>OX371262.1:42788794-48622807 GCA_947311025.1 Lypha dubia
ATCCACTTTACGAAAATTGTAAAGATGGACAATTGAACGGTGATGAGAGGTGTAGCGGCCTTGAAATCAGTACTGATACGTTCTGCTAAAAACTGATTGGATATAAATAATAATATTTTCCAACAAAAAAACTCTTAGTAATTTTGAATTTTCATCAATTCAATTAAACTGAACTTGAGCCTGATAATATTACTTTTCATATGTAAATCAATATAAGTTCAAATAATAATTACGTTTATTCGTAATAATAATATAAAAATATTAATTCCGCTTGGGCACGAGCTATAAATACCCTAATAACATGGGTCACAGTAATATGTGAATTTCCCTAATATAGAGTAAAAACAACAAAACCGTTAAAATACAAAGTAGAATACTTTGATGATAACGGACTATGAGTTTGTGTTGATTATTAGTTCCAAACAGTAATGAGGGAATTTCGTACTAACCAGCACTGTTTCATTGTAGAATTAAAATTGAATTAAAAATTAATTCTCATATTCTATTTCTGTTGAAAACTGGTTAAATAGTTGATATTCTTCTCAATTAGTATCCACTTTACGAAAATTGTAAAGATGGACAATTGAACGCTGCTAAAAACTGATTGGATATAAATAATAATATTTTCCAACACAAAAAAACTCTTAGTAATTTTTAATTTTCATCAATTCAATAAAACTGAACTTGAGCCTGATAATATTACTTTTCATATTTAAATCAATATAAGTTCAAATAATAATTAAGTTTATTCGTAATAATAATAATATAAAAATATTAATTCCGCTTGGGCACGAGCTATAAATACCCTAATAACAGGGGTCACAGTAATATATGAATTTCCCTAATATAGAGTAAAAACAATGATAATGAGGGAATTTCGTACTAACCAGCACTGTTTCATTGTAGAAAAATTAATTCTCATATTCTATTTCTGTTGAAAACTGGTTAAATAGTTGATATTCTTCTCAATTAGTATCCACTTTACGAAAATTGTAAAGATGGACAATTGAACGCTGATGAGAGGTGTAGCGGCCTTGAAATCAATACTGATACGTTCTGCTAAAAACTGATTGGATATAAATAATAATATTTTCCAACACAAAAAAACTCTTAGTAATTTTGAATTTTCATCAATTCAATAAAACTGAACTTGAGCCTGATAATATTACTTTTCATATGTAAATCAATATAAGTTCAAATAATAATTACGTTTATTCGTAATAATAATAATATAAAAATATTAATTCCGCTTGGGCACGAGCTATAAATACCCTAATAACATGGGTCACAGTAATATGTGAATTTCCCTAATATAGAGTAAAAACAACAAAAACGTTAAAATACAAAGTAGAATACTTTGATGTTAACGGACAATGAGTTTGTGTTGATTATTAGTTCCAAACAGTAATGAGGGAATTTCGTACTAACCAGCACTGTTTCATTGTAGAATAAAAATTGAATTAAAAATTAATTCTCATATACTATTTCTGTTGAAAACTGGTTAAATAGTTGATATTCTTCTCAATAAGTATCCACTTTACGAAAATTGTAAAGATGGACAATTGAACGCTGATGAGAGGTGTAGCGGCCTTGAAATCAGTACTGATACGTTCTGCTAAAAACTGATTGGATATAAATAATAATATTTTCCAACACAAAAAAACTCTTAGTAATTTTGAATTTTCATCAATTCAATAAAACTGAACTTGAGCCTGATAATATTACTTTTCATATGTAAATCAATATAAGTTCAAATAATAATTACGTTTATTTGTAATAATAATTATATAAAAATATTAATTCCGCTTGGGCACGAGCTATAAGTACCCTTATAACAGGAATCACAGTAATATGTGAATTTTCCTAATATAGAGTAAAAACAACAAAAACGTTAAAATACAAAGTAGAATACTTTGATGATAACGGACTATGAGTTTGTGTTGATTATTAGTTCCAAACAGTAATGAGGGAATTTCGTACTAACCAGCACTGTTTCATTGTAGAATTAAAATTGAATTAAAAATTAATTCTCATATTCTATTTCTGTTGAAAACTGGTTAAATAGTTGATATTCTTCTCAATTAGTATCCACTTTACAAAAATTGTAAAGATGGACAATTGAACGCTGATGAGAGGTGTAGCGGCCTTCAAATCAGTACTGATACGTTCTGCTAAAAACTGATTGGATATAAATAATAATATTTTCCAACACAAAAAAACTCTTAGTAATTTTTAATTTTCATCAATTCAATAAAACTGAACTTGAGCCTGATAATATTACTTTTCATATTTAAATCAATATAAGTTCAAATAATAATTACGTTTATTCGTAATAATAATAATATAAAAATATTAATTCCGCTTGGGCACGAGCTATAAATACCCTAATAACAGGGGTCACAGTAATATATGAATTTCCCTAATATAGAGTAAAAACAATGATAATGAGGGAATTTCGTACTAACCAGCACTGTTTCATTGTAGAAAAATTAATTCTCATATTCTATTTCTGTTGAAAACTGGTTAAATAGTTGATATTCTTCTCAATTAGTATCCACTTTACGAAAATTGTAAAGATGGACAATTGAACGCTGATGAGAGGTGTAGCGGCCTTGAAATCAATACTGATACGTTCTGCTAAAAACTGATTGGATATAAATAATAATATTTTCCAACACAAAAAAACTCTTAGTAATTTTGAATTTTCATCAATTCAATAAAACTGAACTTGAGCCTGATAATATTACTTTTCATATGTAAATCAATATAAGTTCAAATAATAATTACGTTTATTCGTAATAATAATAATATAAAAATATTAATTCCGCTTGGGCACGAGCTATAAATACCCTAATAACATGGGTCACAGTAATATGTGAATTTCCCTAATATAGAGTAAAAACAACAAAAACGTTAAAATACAAAGTAGAATACTTTGATGATAACGGACAATGAGTTTGTGTTGATTATTAGTTCCAAACAGTAATGAGGGAATTTCGTACTAACCAGCACTGTTTCATTGAAGAATAAAAATTGAATTAAAAATTAATTCTCATATTCTATTTCTGTTGAAAACTGGTTAAATAGTTGATATTCTTCTCAATTAGTATCCACTTTACGAAAATTGTAAAGATGGACAATTGAACGCTGATGAGAGGTGTAGCGGCCTTGAAATCAGTACTGATACGTTCTGCTAAAAACTGATTAAATATAAATAATAATATTTTCCAACACAAAAAACTCTTAGCAATTTTGAATTTTCATCAATTCAATTAAACTGAACTTGAGCCTGATAATATTACTTTTCATATGTAAATCAATATAAGTTCAAATAATAATTACGTTTATTCGTAATAATAATAATATAAAAATATTAATTCCGCTTGGGCACGAGCTATAAATACCCTTATAACAGGGGTCACAGTTTTATGTGAAGTTCCCTAATATAGAGTAAAAACAACAAAAACGTTAAAATACAAAGTAGAATACTTTGATGATAACGGACTATGAGTTTGTGTTGATTATTAGTTCCAAACAGTAATGAGGGAATTTCGTACTAACCAGCACTGTTTCATTGTAGAATAAAAATTGAATTAAAAATTAATTCTCATATTCTATTTCTGTTGAAAACTGGTTAAATAGTTGATATTCTTCTCAATTAGTATCCACTTTACGAAAATTGTAAAGATGGACAATTGGACGCTGATGAGAGGTGTAGCGGCCTTGAAATCAGTACTGATACGTTCTGCTAAAAACTGATTGGATATAAATAATAATATTTTCCAACACAAAAAAACTCTTAGTAATTTTGCATTTTCATCAATTCAATAAAACTGAACTTGAGCCTGATAATATTACTTTTCATATGTAAATCAATATAAGTTCAAATAATAATTACGTTTATTCGTAATAATAATAATATAAAAATATTAATTCCGCTTGGGCACGAGCTATAAATACCCTAATAACATGGGTCACAGTAATATGTGAATTTCCCTAATATAGAGTAAAAACAACAAAAACGTTAAAATACAAAGTAGTATACTTTGATGATAACGGACTATGAGTTTGTGTTGATTATTAGTTCCAAACAGTAATGAGAGAATTTCGTACTAACCAGCACTGTTTCATTGTAGAATAAAAATTGAATTAAAAATTAATTCTCATATTCTATTTCTGTTGAAAACTGGCTAAATAGTTGATATTCTTCTCAATTAGTATCCACTTTACGAAAATTGTAAAGATGGACAATTAAACGCTGATGAGAGGTGTAGCGGCCTTGAAATCAGTACTGATACGTTCTGCTAAAAACTGATTGGATATAAATAATAATATTTTCCAACACAAAAAAACTCTTAGTAATTTTGAATTTTCATCAAGTCAATAAAACTGAACTTGAGCCTGATAATATTACTTTTCATATGTAAATCAATATAAGTTCAAATAATAATTACGTTTATTCGTAATAATAATAATATAAAAATATTAATTCCGCTTGGGCACGAGCTATAAATACCCTAATAACAGGGATCACAGTAATATGTGAACTTCCCTAATATAGAGTAAAAACAACAAAAACGTTAAAATACAAAGTAGAATACTTTGATGATAACGGACTATGAGTTTGTGTTGATTATTAGTTCCAAACAGTAATGAGGGAATTTCGTACTAACCAGCACTGTTTCATTGTAGAATAAAAATTGAATTAAAAATTAATTCTCATATTCTATTTCTGTTGAAAACTGGTTAAATAGTTGATATTCTTCTCAATAAGTATCCACTTTACGAAAATTGTAAAGATGGACAATTGAACGCTGATGAGAGGTGTAGCGGCCTTGAAATCAGTACTGATACGTTCTGCTACAAAACTGATTGGATATAAATAATAATATTTTCCAACACAAAAAAACTCTTAGTAATTTTGAATTTTCATCAATTCAATAAAACTGAACTTGAGCCTGATAATATTACTTTTCATATGTAAATCAATATAAGTTCAAATAATAATTACGTTTATTTGTAATAATAATTATATAAAAATATTAATTCCGCTTGGGCACGAGTTATAAATACCCTTATAACAGGGGTCACAGTAATATGTGAATTTCCCTAATATAAAGTAAAAACAACAAAAACGTTAAAATACAAAGTAGAATACTTTGATGATAACGGACTATGAGTTTGTTTTGATTATTAGTTCCAAACAGTAATGAGGGAATTTCGTACTAACCAGCACTGTTTCATTGTAGAATAAAAATTGAATTAAAAATTAATTCTCATATTCTATTTCTGTTGAAAACTGGTTAAATAATTGATATTCTTCTCAATTAGTATCCACTTTACGAAAATTGTAAAAATGGACAATTGAACTCTGATGAGAGGTGTAGCGGCCTTGAAATCAATACTGATACGTTCTGCTAAAAACTGATTGGATATAAATAATAATATTTTCCAACACAAAAAAACTCTTAGTAATTTTGAATTTTCATCAACTCAATAAAACTGAACTTGAGCCTGATAATATTACTTTTCATATTTAAATCAATATAAGTTCAAATAATAATTACGTTTATTCGTAATAATAATAATATAAAAATATTAATTCCGTGTGGGCACGAGCTATAAATACCCTAATAACAGGGGTCACAGTAATATATGAATTTCCCTAATATAGAGTAAAAACAATGATAATGAGGGAATTTCGTACTAACCAGCACTGTTTCATTGTAGAACAAAAATTGAATTAAAAATTAATTCTCATATTCTATTTCTGTTGAAACCTGGTTAAATAGTTGATATTCTTCTCAATTAGTATCCACTTTACGAAAATTGTAAAGATGGACAATTGAACGCTGATGAGAGGTGTAGCGGCCTTGAAATCAGTACTGATACGTTCTGCTAAAAAGTGATTGGATATAAATAATAATATTTTCCAACACAAAAAAAGTCTTAGTAATTTTGAATTTTCATCAATTCAATAAAACTGAACTTGAGCCTGATAATATTACTTTTCATATGTAAATCAATATAAGTTCAAATAATAATTACGTTTATTCGTAATAATAATAATATAAAAATATTAATTCCGCTTGGGCACGAGCTATAAATACCCTAATAACAGGGGTCACAGTAATATGTGAATTTCCCTAATATAGAGTAAAAACAACAAAAACGTTAAAATACAAAGTAGAATACTTTGATGATAACGGACTATGAGTTTGTGTTGATTATTAGTTCCAAACAGTAATGAGGGAATTTCGTACTAACCAGCACTGTTTCATTGTAGAATACAAATTGAATTAAAAATTAATTCTCATATTCTATTTCTGTTGTAAACTGATTAAATAGTTGATATTCTTCTCAATTAGTATCCACTTTACGAAAATTGTAAAGATGGACAATTGAACGCTGATGAGAGGTGTAGCGGCCTTGAAATCAGTACTGATACGTTCTGCTTAAAACTGATTGGATATAAATAATAATATTTTCCAACACAAAAAAACTCTTAGTAATTTTGAATTTTCATCAATTCAATAAAACTGAACTTGAGCCTGATAATATTACTTTTCATATGTAAATCAATATAAGTTCAAATAATAATTACGTTTATTCGTAATAATAATAATATAAAAATATTAATTCCGCTTGGGCACGAACTATAAATACCCTAATAACATAGGTCACAGTAATATGTGAATTTCCCTAATATAGGGTAAAAACAACAAAAACGTTAAAATACAAAGTAGAATACTTTGATGATAACGGACAATGAGTTTGTGTTGATTATTAGTTCCAAACAGTAATGAGGGAATTTCGTACTAACCAGTACTGTTTCATTGAAGAATAAAAATTTAATTAAAAATTAATTCTCATATTCTATTTCTGTTGAAAACTGGTTAAATAGTTGATATTCTTCTCAATTAGTATCCACTTTACGAAAATTGTAAAGATGGACAATTGAACGCTGATGAGAGGTGTAGCGGCCTTGAAATCAGTACTGATACGTTCTGCTAAAAACTGATTGGATATAAATAATAATATTTTCCAACACAAAAAAACTCTTAGTAATTTTGAATTTTCATCAATTCAATAAAACTGAACTTGAGCCTGATAATATTACTTTTCATATGTAAATCAATATAAGCTCGAATAATAATTACGTTAATTCGTAATAATAATATAAAAATATTAATTCCGCTTGGGCACGAGCTATAAATACCCTAATAACATGGGTCACAGTAATATGTGAATTTCATTAATATAGAGTAAAAACAACAAAAACGTTAAAATACAAAGTAGAATACTTTGATGATAACGGACTATGAGTTTGTGTTGATTATTAGTTCCAAACAGTAATGAGAGAATTTCGTACTAACCAGCACTGTTTCATTGTAGAATAAAAATTGAATTAAAAATTAATTCTCATATTCTATTTCTGTTGAAAATTGGTTAAATAGTTGATATTCTTCTCAATTAGTATCCACTTTACGAAAATTGTAAAGATGGACAATTGAACGCTGATGAGAGGTGTAGCGGCCTTGAAATCAGTACTGATACGTTCTGCTAAAAACTGATTGGATATAAATAATAATATTTTCCAACACAAAAAAACTCTTAGTAATTTTGAATTTTCATCAATTCAATAAAACTGAACTTGAGCCTGATAATATTACTCTTCATATGTAAATCAATATAAGTTCAAATAATAATTATGTTTATTCGTAATAATAATAATATAAAAATTTTAATTCCGCTTGGGCACGAGCTATAAATACCCTAATAACAGGGGTCACAGTAATATGTGAATTTCCCTAATATAGAGTAAAAACAACAAAAACGTTAAAATACAAAGTAGAATACTTTGATGATAACGGACTATGAGTTTGTGTTGATTATTAGTTCCAAACAGTAATGAGAGAATTTCGTACTAACCAGCACTGTTTCATTGTAGAATAAAAATTGAATTAAAAATTAATTCTCATATACTATTTCTGTTGAAAATTGGTTAAATAGTTGATATTCTTCTCAATTAGTATCCACTTTACGAAAATTGTAAAGATGGACAATTGAACGCTGATGAGAGGTGTAGCGGCCTTGAAATCAGTACTGATACGTTCTGCTAAAAACTGATTGGATATAAATAATAATATTTTCCAACACAAAAAAACTCTTAGTAATTTTGAATTTTCATCAATTCAATAAAACTGAACTTGAGCCTGATAATATTACTTTTCATATGTAAATCAATATAAGCTCGAATAATAATTACGTTAATTCGTAATAATAATATAAAAATATTAATTCCGCTTGGGCACGAGCTATAAATACCCTAATAACATGGGTCACAGTAATATGTGAATTTCATTAATATAGAGTAAAAACAACAAAAACGTTAAAATACAAAGTAGAATACTTTGATGATAACGGACTATGAGTTTGTGTTGATTATTAGTTCCAAACAGTAATGAGAGAATTTCGTACTAACCAGCACTGTTTCATTGTAGAATAAAAATTGAATTAAAAATTAATTCTCATATTCTATTTCTGTTGAAAATTGGTTAAATAGTTGATATTCTTCTCAATTAGTATCCACTTTACGAAAATTGTAAAGATGGACAATTGAACGCTGATGAGAGGTGTAGCGGCCTTGAAATCAGTACTGATACGTTCTGCTAAAAACTGATTGGATATAAATAATAATATTTTCCAACACAAAAAAACTCTTAGTAATTTTGAATTTTCATCAATTCAATAAAACTGAACTTGAGCCTGATAATATTACTCTTCATATGTAAATCAATATAAGTTCAAATAATAATTATGTTTATTCGTAATAATAATAATATAAAAATTTTAATTCCGCTTGGGCACGAGCTATAAATACCCTAATAACAGGGGTCACAGTAATATGTGAATTTCCCTAATATAGAGTAAAAACAACAAAAACGTTAAAATACAAAGTAGAATACTTTGATGATAACGGACTATGAGTTTGTGTTGATTATTAGTTCCAAACAGTAATGAGAGAATTTCGTACTAACCAGCACTGTTTCATTGTAGAATAAAAATTGAATTAAAAATTAATTCTCATATACTATTTCTGTTGAAAATTGGTTAAATAGTTGATATTCTTCTCAATTAGTATCCACTTTACGAAAATTGTAAAGATGGACAATTGAACGCTGATGAGAGGTGTAGCGGCCTTGAAATCAGTACTGATACGTTCTGCTAAAAACTGATTGGATATAAATAATAATATTTTCCAACACAAAAAAACTCTTAGTAATTTTGAATTTTCATCAATTCAATAAAACTGAACTTGAGCCTGATAATATTACTTTTCATATGTAAATCAATATAAGTTCAAATAATAATTACGTTTATTTGTAATAATAATTATATAAAAATATTAATTCCGCTTGGGCACGAGTTATAAATACCCTTATAACAGGGGTCACAGTAATATGTGAATTTCCCTAATATAGAGTAAAAACAACAAAAACGTAAAAATACAAAGTAGAATACTTTGATGATAACGGACTATGAGTTTGTTTTGATTATTAGTTCCAAACAGTTATGAGGGAATTTCGTACTAACCAGCACTGTTTCATTGTAGAATAAAAATTGAATTAAAAATTAATTCTCATATTCTATTTCTGTTGAAAACTGGTTAAATAGTTGATATTCTTCTCAATTAGTATCCACTTTACGAAAATTGTAAAGATGGACAATTGAACGCTGATGAGAGGTGTAGCGGCCTTGAAATCAATACTGATACGTTCTGCTAAAAACTGATTGGATATAAATAATAATATTTTCCAACACAAAAAAACTCTTAGTAATTTTGAATTTTCATCAACTCAATAAAACTGAACTTGAGCCTGATAATATTACTTTTCATATTTAAATCAATATAAGTTCAAATAATAATTACGTTTATTCGTAATAATAATAATATAAAAATATTAATTCCGCTTGGGCACGAGCTATAAATACCCTAATAACAGGGGTCACAGTAATATATGAATTTCCCTAATATAGAGTAAAAACAATGATAATGAGGGAATTTCGTACTAACCAGCACTGTTTCATTGTAGAACAAAAATTGAATTAAAAATTAATTCTATTTCTGTTGAAAACTGGTTAAATAGTTGATATTCTTCTCAATTAGTATCCACTTTACGAAAATTGTAAAGATGGACAATTGAACGCTGATGAGAGGTGTAGCGGCCTTGAAATCAGTACTGATACGTTCTGCTAAAAAGTGATTGGATATAAATAATAATATTTTCCAACACAAAAAAACTCTTAAGGTACGGTCACATCTGGCAAAAATTTGCCCAAAAAAGCGTAACCACTAAATACTAATGAAAAAACTTTTGATTAGATACCTGTTTATTACAATAAACAGTTTCCTATATAATTTATAGAAAATGTAACAGAATCTTATCTTATTAGATGCTGTTTAACTTAATAAATAAATGCATAAATCAAAAAGTTTTTCATTGGTATTTAGTGGTTACGCTTTTTTGGGCAAATGTTTGCCAGATGTGACCGTACCTTTAGTAATTTTGAATTTTCATCAATTCAATAAAACTGAACTTGAGCCTGATAATATTACTTTTCATATGTAAATTAATATAAGTTCAAATAATAATTACGTTTATTCGTAATAATAATAATATAAAAATATTAATTCCGCTTGGGCACGAGCTATAAATACCCTAATAACATGGGTCACAGTAATATGTGAATTTCCCTAATATAGAGTAAAAACAACAAAAACGTTAAAATACAAAGTAGAATACTTTGATGATAACGGACAATGAGTTTGTGTTGATTATTAGTTCCAAACAGTAATGAGGGAATTTCGTACTAACCAGCACTGTTTCATTGAAGAATAAAAATTGAATTAAAAATTAATTCTCATATTCTATTTCTGTTGAAAACTGGTTAAATAGTTGATATTCTTCTCAATTAGTATCCACTTTACGAAAATTGTAAAGATGGACAATTGAACGCTGATGAGAGGTGTAGCGGCCTTGAAATCAGTACTGATACGTTCTGCTAAAAACTGATTGGATATAAATAATAATATTTTCCAACACAAAAAAACTCTTAGTAATTTTGAATTTTCATCAATTCAATAAAACTGAACTTGAGCCTGATAATATTACTTTTCATATGTAAATCAATATAAGTTCAAATAATAATTATGTTTATTCGTAATAATAATAATATAAAAATATTAATTCCGCTTGGGCACGAGCTATAAATACCCTAATAACAGGGGTCACAGTAATATGTGAATATCCCTAATATAGAGTAAAAACAACAAAAACGTTAAAATACAAAGTAGAATACTTTGATGATAACGGACTATGAGTTTGTGTTGATTATTAGTTCCAAACAGTAATGAGGGAATTTCGTACTAACCAGCACTGTTTCATTGTAGAATAAAAATTGAATTAAAAATTAATTCTCATATACTATTTCTGTTGAAAACTGGTTAAATAGTTGATATTCTTCTCAATAAGTATCCACTTTACGAAAATTGTAAAGATGGACAATTGAACGCTGATGAGAGGTGTAGCGGCCTTGAAATCTGTACTGATACGTTCTGCTAAAAACTGATTGGATATAAATAATAATATTTTCCAACACAAAAAAACTCTTAGTAATTTTGAATTTTCATCAATTCAATAAAACTGAACTTGAGCCTGATAATATTACTTTTCATATTTAAATCAATATAAGTTCAAATAATAATTACGTTTATTCGTAATAATAATAATATAAAAATATTAATTCCGCTTGGGCACGAGCTATAAATACCCTAATAACTGGGGTCACAGTAATATGTGAATTTCCCTAATATAGAGTAAAAACAATGATAATGAGGGAATTTCGTACTAACCAGCACTGTTTCATTGTAGAACAAAAATTGAATTAAAAATTAATTCTCATATTCTATTTCTGTTGAAAACTGGTTAAATAGTTGATATTCTTCTCAATTAGTATCCACTTTACGAAAATTGTAAAGATGGACAATTGAACGCTGATGAGAGGTGTAGCGGCCTTGAAATCAGTACTGATACGTTCTGCTAAAAAGTGATTGGATATAAATAATAATATTTTCCAACACAAAAAAACTCTTAGTAATTTTGAATTTTCATCAGTTCAATAAAACTGAACTTGAGCCTGATAATATTACTTTTCATATGTAAATCAATATAAGTTCAAATAATAATTACTTTTATTCGTAATAATAATAATATAAAAATATTAATTCCGCTTGGGCACGAGCTATAAATACCCTAATAACAGGGGTCACAGTAATATATGAATTTCCCTAATATAGAGTAAAAACAATGATAATGAGGGAATTTCGTACTAACCAGCACTGTTTCATTGTAGAACAAAAATTGAATTAAAAATTAATTCTCATATTCTATTTCTGTTGAAAACTGGTTAAATAGTTGATATTCTTCTCAATTAGTATCCACTTTACGAAAATTGTAAAGATGGACAATTGAACGCTGATGAGAGGTGTAGCGGCCTTGAAATCAGTACTGATACGTTCTGCTAAAAAGTGATTGGATATAATTAATAATATTTTCCAACACAAAAAAACTCTTAGTAATTTTGAATTTTCATCAATTCAATAAAACTGAACTTGAGCCTTATAATATTACTTTTCATATGTAAATCAATATAAGTTCAAATAATAATTACGTTTATTCGTAATAATAATAATATAAAAATATTAATTCCGCTTGGGCACGAGCTATAAATACCCTAATAACAGGGGTCACAGTAATATGTGAATTTCCCTAATATAGAGTAAAAACAACAAAAACGTTAAAATACAAAGTAGAATACTTTGATGATAACGGACTATGAGTTTGTGTTGATTATTAGTTCCAAACAGTAATGAGGGAATCTCGTACTAACCAGCACTGTTTCATTGTAGAATAAAAATTGAATTAAAAATTAATTCTCATATTCTATTTCTGTTGAAAACTTTTTAAATAGTTGATATTCTTCTCAATTAGTATCCACTTTACGAAAATTGTAAAGATGGACAATTGAACGCTGATGAGAGGTGTAGCGGCCTTGAAATCAGTACTGATACGTTCTGCTAAAAACTGATTGGATATAAATAATAATATTTTCCAACACAAAAAAACTCTTAGTAATTTTGAATTTTCATCAATTCAATAAAACTGAAATTGAGCCTGATAATATTACTTTTCATATGTAAATCAATATAAGTTCAAATAATAATTACGTTTATTCGTAATAATAATAATATAAAAATATTAATTCCGCTTGGGCACGAGCTATAAATACCCTAATAACTGGGGTCACAGTAATATGTGAATTTCCCTAATATAGAGTAAAAACAATGATAATGAGGGAATTTCGTACTAACCAGCACTGTTTCATTGTAGAACAAAAATTGAATTAAAAATTAATTCTCATATTCTATTTCTGTTGAAAACTGGTTAAATAGTTGATATTCTTCTCAATTAGTATCCACTTTACGAAAATTGTAAAGATGGACAATTGAACGCTGATGAGAGGTGTAGCGGCCTTGAAATCAGTACTGATACGTTCTGCTAAAAAGTGATTGGATATAAATAATAATATTTTCCAACACAAAAAAACTCTTAGTAATTTTGAATTTTCATCAATTCAATAAAACTGAACTTGAGCCTGATAATATTACTTTTCATATGTAAATCAATATAAGTTCAAATAATAATTACGTTTATTCGTAATAATAATAATATAAAAATATTAATTCCGCTTGGGCACGAGCTATAAATACCCTAATAACAGGGGTCACAGTAATATATGAATTTCCCTAATATAGAGTAAAAACAATGATAATGAGGGAATTTCGTACTAACCAGCACTGTTTCATTGTAGAACAAAAATTGAATTAAAAATTAATTCTCATATTCTATTTCTGTTGAAAACTGGTTAAATAGTTGATATTCTTCTCAATTAGTATCCACTTTACGAAAATTGTAAAGATGGACAATTGAACGCTGATGAGAGGTGTAGCGGCCTTGAAATCAGTACTGATACGTTCTGCTAAAAAGTGATTGGATATAAATAATAATATTTTCCAACACAAAAAAACTCTTAGTAATTTTGAATTTTCATCAATTCAATAAAACTGAACTTGAGCCTGATAATATTACTTTTCATATGTAAATCAATATAAGTTCAAATAATAATTACGTTTATTCGTAATAATAATAATATAAAAATATTAATTCCGCTTGGGCACGAGCTATAAATACCCTAATAACAGGGGTCACAGTAATATGTGAATTTCCCTAATATAGAGTAAAAACAACAAAAACGTTAAAATACAAAGTAGAATACTTTGATGATAACGGACTATGAGTTTGTGTTGATTATTAGTTCCAAACAGTAATGAGGGAATTTCGTACTAACCAGCACTGTTTCATTGTAGAATAAAAATTGAATTAAAAATTAATTCTCATATTCTATTTCTGTTGAAAACTTTTTAAATAGTTGATATTCTTCTCAATTAGTATCCACTTTACGAAAATTGTAAAGATGGACAATTGAACGCTGATGAGAGGTGTAGCGGCCTTGAAATCAGTACTGATACGTTCTGCTAAAAACTGATTGGATATAAATAATAATATTTTCCAACACAAAAAAACTCTTAGTAATTTTGAATTTTCATCAATTCAATAAAACTGAAATTGAGCCTGATAATATTACTTTTCATATGTAAATCAATATAAGTTCAAATAATAATTACGTTTATTCGTAATAATAATAATATAAAAATATTAATTCCGCTTGGGCACGAGCTATAAATACCCTAATAACATGGGTCACAGTAATATGTGAATTTCCCTAATATAGAGTAAAAACAACAAAAACGTTAAAATACAAAGTAGAATACTTTGATGATAACGGACAATGAGTTTGTGTTGATTATTAGTTCCAAACAGTAATGAGGGAATTTCGTACTAACCAGCACTGTTTCATTGAAGAATAAAAATTGAATTAAAAATTAATTCTAATATTCTATTTCTGTTGAAAACTGGTTAAATAGTTGATATTCTTCTCAATTAGTATCCACTTTACGAAAATTGTAAAGATGGACAATTGAACGCTGATGAGAGGTGTAGCGGCCTTGAAATCAGTACTGATACGTTCTGCTAAAAACTGATTGGATATAAATAATAATATTTTCCAACACAAAAAAACTCTTAGTAATTTTGAATTTTCATCAATTCAATAAAACTGAACTTGAGCCTGATAATATTACTTTTCATATGTAAATCAATATAAGTTCAAATAATAATTATGTTTATTCGTAATAATAATAATATAAAAATATTAATTCCGCTTAAGCACGAGCTATAAATACCCTAATAACAGGGGTCACACTAATATGTGAATTTCCCTAATATAGAGTAAAAACAACAAAAACGTTAAAATACAAAGTAGAATACTTTGATGATAACGGACTATGAGTTTGTGTTGATTATTAGTTCCAAACAGTAATGAGGGAATTTCGTACTAACCAGCACTGTTTCATTGTAGAATAAAAATTGAATTAAAAATTAATTCTCATATACTATTTCTGTTGAAAACTGGTTAAATAGTTGATATTCTTCTCAATAAGTATCCACTTTACGAAAATTGTAAAGATGGACAATTGAACGCTGATGAGAGGTGTAGCGGCCTTGAAATCAGTACTGATACGTTCTGCTAAAAACTGATTGGATATAAATAATAATATTTTCCAACACAAAAAACTCTTAGTAATTTTGAATTTTCATCAATTCAATAAAACTGAACTTGAGCCTTATAATATTACTTTTCATATGTAAATCAATATAAGTTCAAATAATAATTACGTTTATTTGTAATAATAATTATATAAAAATATTAATTCCGCTTGGGCACGAGCTATAAATACCCTTATAACAGGGGTCACAGTAATATGTGAATTTCCCTAATATAGAGTAAAAACAACAAAAACGTTAAAATACAAAGTAGAATACTTTGATGATAACGGACTATGAGTTTGTGTTGATTATTAGTTCCAAACAGTAATGAGGGAATTTCGTACTAACCAGCACTGTTTCATTGTAGAATAAAAATTTAATTAAAAATTAATTCTCATATTCTATTTCTGTTGAAAACTGGTTAAATAGTTGATATTCTTCTCAATTAGTATCCACTTTACGAAAATTGTAAAGATGGACAATTGAACGCTGATGAGAGGTGTAGCGGCCTTGAAATCTGTACTGATACGTTCTGCTAAAAACTGATTGGATATAAATAATAATATTTTCCAACACAAAAAAACTCTTAGTAATTTTGAATTTTCATCAATTCAATAAAACTGAACTTGAGCCTGATAATATTACTTTTCATATGTAAATCAATATAAGTTCAAATAATAATTACGTTTATTCGTAATAATAATAATATAAAAATATTAATTCCGCTTGGGCACGAGCTATAAATACCCTAATAACAGGGGTCACAGTAATATGTGAATTTCCCTAATATAGAGTAAAAACAACAAAAACGTTAAAATACAAAGTAGAATACTTTGATGATAACGGACTATGAGTTTGTGTTGATTATTAGTTCCAAACAGTAATGAGGGAATTTCGTACTAACCAGCACTGTTTCATTGTAGAATAAAAATTGAATTAAAAATTAATTCTCATATTCTATTTCTGTTGAAAACTGGTTAAATAGTTGATATTCTTCTCAATTAGTATCCACTTTACGAAAATTGTAAAGATGGACAATTGAACGCTGATGAGAGGTGTAGCGGCCTTGAAATCAGTACTGATACGTTCTGCTAAAAACTGATTGGATATAAATAATAATATTTTCCAACACAAAAAAACTCTAAGTAATTTTGAATTTTCATCAATTCAATAAAACTGAACTTGAGCCTGATAGTATTACTTTTCATATGTAAATCAATATAAGTTCAAATAATAATTACGTTTATTTGTAATAATAATTATATAAAAATATTAATTCCGCTTGGGCACGAGCTATAAATACCCTTATAACAGGGGTCACAGTAATATGTGAATTTCCCTAATATAGAGTGTGTAACGACCCACTGGACATCTTTGTTATCACGCTTCTGCACACCTAGCAATGCTTCGGCTCTAGCTCAGGGAAATGGGCGTAGGTGGTGATAACTTTTAAGATGGGCTGTATTACAGTAATCTAAATATTTTTATGTGTGCAGTGTGAGAAAAAAAAAAAAAAAAACTGAAAGCAAGTAAAACCAAGTAATTTCGAGCTATTGCCGTAGAAAACTGAACTAATTTCGCAAGTAAGGGGTTGCAGATGTTCATGATCCTCTAGGGTCAATTTTCCTGCCCTACCTTGCTGATGACCGCAAAAGTTTTATCAGCCCATTAATACCTTAGTACCTTATTCTTTACATTTCATCATCCGTAGGAGAAAATTTACCAAATCATCTTGATTTATCTACATTTATTTGAATACTTTAAAGGTATAGGCACAGTTTCCCCTTAATTCTATGTTAATTACATTCAATGTTAACATATGAGTAACATATAGGAGAGATTTAGGAGAGATTTTTCTCCTATATATTAAATAGGAGTATTATGTCACGAGACCTGATTTAATGTATGCAATGTATTTCTTATATTTATCTATAGGTATGTACTTATATATATTAATATGTATAGCAACACATATTTATATATAAATATATACTTATATTATATAATAATTAATCCCTAATGATAATAATGCAAAAATAATACAAGTATTAAGAGAGCATGTATATGAAACAATAAAGGGAGACTTTTCGTGTAGAGTTTTAATTCATTATTAGCTTAAGATTTGTCTCTGCTTTATTGATACATAATTAGTGCTAGCAACAAAAACAACAAAGTAAAGAAAATATATTATGTAGACTTACGTATATTTCTCCTCCATGGTCTGCAGGCCTGTTGATTTATTTGGTGGATACTTCGCGATGATATTTTGTTTAGTTATTAAGATTTAGGGTGTTCATGTCAGAATTATTTTTGCATATAGGTTAGTTAGGAATTTAAGCTACAAATATTTTTATTAATAATCTATTATTTTATATTTAGTAATTAAGGTTGTTATTTAATGTAGGTATTTTAGGTATAATCTAAGGATATAACTCAGGGTATTTGTTACATGGCTGGTTGTAGATAAATATTTTTCTGTTAAAGGTTAGATTATTTTATGCTAGTTTTAATTGGTTAATTCAACACTTTAGCTTGGTAATAATGGTATTTAGGTAGGTAGATTATTAGTATTAAAATTAATAAAGCAGCTGGTACTAGTGGCCTGAGAGGTTAGATGGGTTCATGTTTAGAACAAAAGTAATCTTGTTGAACGTTAATGGTAAAAGAATCTAGTTTCACTTCTCTGACAGGCTTTAAGTCATCATCTGGCTTCCGGATACAGGATTTGTGGCAACAAATTTAACCGCTCCTTATCCTACTCGCAACTCTTTTAGGGCTTACGAGACAAATGTGTTTAGGCCACCCGGGGGTTGGCAAGTGCCAGATCCTTTGTGATATAAGACAACCTGCACTAAAATTTTTTGACTTTCTGTAAGAACTTTTCACCCGGAGAATTTTAGATGGCCAAGTGTGGTAGGCGTGGAGTCTGAGGGGACTCCAGGCAACACTCTGGGATAGTGAGCAACGAGGTTAGTCCTCAATATTTTATTAAATCTTCTTATTGAATTTATTTTAAAAAACGAGCACTTCAAAATAATACTTTTATGATGTTTGAAACTATTCTGTACGAGCAAGCAAATAAAAACTCAAATGATTTTATGTGTGTGTGCTGATTGCTCTGTGATATTTAACTGTTAACACTTTTTTGTGCGGCACATGCATTTATTAAGTCAGCAAGTATAAAATCACGCGGTAGAAAAAAAAATTAATATGAGCGTACTCTCCACTTTTTATTACACGTCATGGGTATTAAATTGAAGTAATTGGTCATTCAATTACTCACCGGCTGTACAGACTTGCAATAATTTCGAAACACGTTAACTTTAAATATTAAATATAAACATTACTATTACATGTCTGGCGACTAAAGAAAAATACTTATGTTGGCCATCACAAAGCAGATGGATATCAAGACCTGACGCGGATAACCAGCTGAAATTGGCTAACGCAAATTTATACGATATGTTGGTCACCATATGTCTTTTAGATGATAAGTAGATTGGTTTTTATTTTCTAAATCCTCTAACAGATATTGTGAATTTCCTACTTTTTTTATAATACGGCTTTTAACTCCAACTGGTGCTAATTTAGCGTTGAAATGTTTAAGCTGATTACTTTGAGCAAAACTTCGTCTTGTTACAATTTGACCAACATCAAAATTTCGTTTCCTAGATCTCAGGTTATATACGTGCTCATTTTTTTCATATGAGACTCTCATTTTCTCTTTTATCATTTCCCTTATGACTTGGAAATTATCTACCCGTGTCAATTTTATATCCGCTTCATTTAAGAGGTTAAGGTTCCGAAAAACTTGATAATCACTACCATGTGTTAACATATTTTGTCCAAAAACGACAAAGTAAGGAGAAAATCCTAAACTTTGGTGTATGCTGTTGCGCAGTGAACAATTAATGCTGCTCAGAAAAATATCCCAATTTCTTTGGTCCCCACGGATATAAGAACGAAGTGCCTCGTTTACGGATCTATTTACTCTTTCGCTTGCATTCGCTTGAGGCGAATACACCGCTGTACAAATAAGCTTTATACCATGTTTTACTAAAAACGTTAGAAATTCTTTGCTTTTAAATTGGCTACCATTGTCTGATATAATACTTTCTGGGACACCAAAACAATCGAAAATACTTTCTTTCAAGTAAGTAATGATAAGTTGTGTACTTAATCGTTTTAACGGCTTTAAAAATGAAAACTTACTAAAGTGGTCTAAGACTATAAAAACGCCAATATTGCCATTCTTAGTCCGTGGAAAGGGTCCAATAAAATCGACATATAGACAATGAAAGGGTCTATTGGACTCCGCCATTTGACCCATCGGTAGGCGCAAGGACCGTGTTGGTATTTTCGATGTTGTACACATCTGACAATTTGTGACATACCTTCTAATGTCAGAAACCATTCCGGGCCAATAAAAATATCTTCTAACTCTTTCAAGGGTTTTTGCGATCCCCCCATGAGATGATGTAGGTTGATCATGGCAAGCAATTAGGACATCTTTTCTTATTTCCATGGGAACCAACAGTTTCCATACTAAGGCATCTCCTTCTGTTCCCTGCATAAATTCTGTTTTATGATATATATATTTGCCCAAAATCTTAAAATGTGGTAACCCTGCTTTCTCTAGTTTCTCTCTTTGTTCGCTATATTCTGAAGAGTCAAAAAATTCTAAATTGAGATCTATGATGGGTAAGCATTCTATTTCTAGGGCATCTATTAGTGAATCAGTTTCAGTGAATGAACGTGATAATGCATCTGCTACCACATTTTCACTCCCCTTTCGATGTTCAATTGAGAAATTATAACCCTGCAACTTGAGAGCCCACCTTGCTAGCCTTCCACTTAAATCCTTTTGGCCCATTAGCCACTTCAGACTAGCATGGTCGGTTACCACAGTGAACTGATGTCCCTCAATATATGCGTGGAACTTCTTAATTGCTAGAACTACGGCCAAGCATTCTAGCTCCGTCACCGAGTAGTTCCTTTGTGCCCTATTTAGTTTATGCGACATGAATGCTATAGGTCGCTCAACATCAGTATCATCGCATTGGGCTAAAACCCCGCCTACCCCGTACTGACTAGCATCACACTGGACAATAAAAGGTTTATTATAGTTCGGATGTGACAACAATGGTGCAGATGTTAAACACTTTTTAAGAGTCTCGAAAGCAGCTTGGGCTTCTGTATTCCAAACAAAGTTTTTCGTTTTGGTTAAAAGATCAGTCAGAGGACATGTAATTGACGCATAGTTATGCACAAAACGACGATACCACCCAGAAAGTCCAAGAAACTGCCTCAATTGCCTTACAGTTTTAGGTGTAGGGTAATCTGAAATGGCCTTAACTTTGTCCGGATCAACGCTGAGAGTCCCGTTGCCCACCACATATCCCAAATACTTAACACTACTTAACCCAAACTGACTCTTCTTTATATTTATAGTTAGTCCAGCTTTTCTTAACTGTGCCGCAATTTGCAGAAGGTGAACCACGTGCTCATCAAGTGAATGCGATACAACAAGCAGATCGTCCAAATAAACAAATACGTGACTCTTAAGATCATACGTTATCACTCTGTCCATCAATCGACACATTGTTTGGGGGGCGTTGCAAAGCCCAAAAGGCATCCTTACAAACTGATACAATGGTCGATTGGGCACAGTGAATGCGGTTTTAGGACGGGACTCTTTTGACAGTTCAATCTGCCAAAAGGCGTCTTTTAAATCTATTTTGGATATCACATTCACTGGTGGCAAGCAGGAAATCATACCATCAATATTTGGAATTGGGTATGCATCCTTGACAGTAACCTCATTTAATTTACGGGAGTCCAAACAAAATCTAACTTTATTGGGTTTTACCAATAACACCCCTGGTGAAGACCATGATGAATTCTCGGCCACCTCAATTACTCCTAGCTGTAGCATTCGGTCTATTTCCATGCATAAAATTTTTTCTCGGGCTGGGGAAATAGGGTAGTAACGCTGTTTAATAGGCACCGATGTCCCAGTATCAATAACGTGTTCTATAAGAGAGGTTTTTCCTAATCCTTCTTTTTCAAAAGACGGAAAGGAAGCAACTGCTGCATTTAGCTTTTGTAAGTCATTGGAGTTCAGGTTCAAGAAGTGAGAGCTTTCATCACCTGACATTACTTCACTTATAGTAGGAAATGATATTTGCAACCCGAATTTATCCCAAAAATCTATGCCACAAATTATGTCCTGGTGGAGACTGGGGATAATTAAAAATTCTATCTTCCTGTTGATGCCATTGTAACCAATATCCTGCAAAATCGAACCTACGACATGTTGGATTTGCCCATCTGCTGTTTTAACATTTCCTTTGAATCGAGTAAGTTTAACTGTCAAGCTTTCTAAAATTTCTTTTGCAAAATTACCACCAATACAAGACTTACTTGCACCGCTATCCAAAAGAGCTAGCTTGTTCCTGTTCAGAATATTAATATTAAGATATGGCCTAGCATCTAGTCCTGTCTTGACAATGCTTGATATTACAAAATTCTTGAGTTGTTTTCTATTATTCCAATAAGCACGCATTCTTAATTTGGACCTTAGTCGTCTTCGTGAAATGGTGGGCTCAGAAAATATTCTATTTCGAATTTTCAAATACTGATTTAATCGTTCGTGGTAAGGTAAAAATCTAAGTGGCTGTTGCACGTTTACAGAAGAACTCTTCAGGCTGGTTGTGGATATAGAGCCATCGGGTTCTTTTGTATTCTCAATATCATTTAATTTCGAAATATTTTTTGAGGATGTCCGCCAACTTTGGGACGAACACCCTGAATTGAGTTTTACGCCTTTCTAGGACAATGGGTACATGATGGTCTGTAGGCATCTGGTGCTCCACATCCATAGCAAAAGACTCGTCTAGGAGCCACACAATCATGGTAACGATGACCTTCTACGTCACAATTCCAACATTTTGCCATAGAGCTACTGATATCATTAATCTCATCTTCTAGAGCTTCTGGCGACTCTATAGACATGTCCTTTTTCAGTTCAGAGACCTGATGGCGTTGATATTTTTGCTTTTGCAAAGAGTTAGGCAATAAGTCTTCAAAAATTTTTTCGTGTTTTCTAGCTTCTTTTCTGAGAGTTGGTAAGTCTGTTATATTTAAATGGAGCAATTCATGACGTAGGTCAGTTTTTAAATTTCTCACCAAAAGCTCTACCAATTCATCTTCTCCTATGGGAATTCTAAGCTTATCACTTAGGTGCATTATGGCATCTACAAAAGAATCGAAGCTCTCATTGTATCTTTAAACTGCTTACGAAGGGCATCGCATATATCAAACCACACTAACGTAGAATCGGTCTGTCGATGATATCTCCAATACCATTTCAAAGCTTTCCCTTCAAATAGTGAATGAGCATGCTCACAGAGTAACTCAAAATTACCCTTCAGATGGATAGAGGTGAGCGTATTTATCCTATATATAAATTCGTCCACGGCAATAGTATCTTCTGTCCCACTAAACCTAACATGCCAATTATAAATCAAATTAGAAACTTTGGGTGTATTAAGAGTGACATTGTCGGAGTGTGTTGAGTACCATGGTGCACCACTCTGTCTAGGAGCGGTAGTTGGTGCAAACATCCTGCTACCATTAACCAGATTTTCCTCTGTCCAGCTCGTCGCTGGTTCTACAACTAAGTTTTGAACATTCGTGGTTGCTCTTGCGTCAGATGTGCGTACATTTGATCGAATAGTAGTAGGCTCCCTTGAAGTTCGGCGATTCAATGAATTGGAATCGATATGCAGATTCTGTAACATAGCTTGTATCTGTGTAGTAATAGCAGTTGAAACGTCTGTTTTAAATTCGTTTAATGACTCGGCTACAAGATTTTGAACTGTTTGTTCAGTAAGGTTGCTTTCGGAAAATTTCGTCGCACGACGTCTATTAGCAGGGGAATGGGTAGCATCGTAAGAGCCTGCTAAATCTTGCTGATGTTGTGCATATGATCTAGTCTTAGGTCTGCCGCGAGGAATTGCCCCTTTATTAGTAGCCTCTGTTCTAGGTGGAATTGAAACCTGATTATTTAATTCTAAAGAAACGCATGGCTGTCTACAATGGGGACAAGTTAGGCTATTCTCTAACCATTTTTCGATGCAAGAGGTATGGAAGGAATGTTTACAAGAAGTTACAGTTTTCTTATCAGGGCTTAAACTAAGATTACATATAGAGCAAATTTGTTCAGGGATTTCCCCACCTTCTGCTAATGTAATATCAGGACTATGATTAACCGGCATATTACAAAAATGAATTTTAAGATACAATAAAAAAATATGAAATAAAAATAATTATAAGTAATACGGTTGTCTAACTAAATTTTATATCTTTAAATTAAGGATGTATATAGATATTTTTGGATGATTACTCTGTAAAGATTTTCGGTAAAAATGAAAAAAAAAAACATATACTAATTGTGTGCTTCAATTAGTTTGCAAAAATAAGGTTCAGTTTTCTTTTAAATGTATTTGTATCTAGAAAAAAAAGTAAAATACTACATTATTTAAAAATGAGTTAATTTCTTCAAATGATAAAGAAATTAAATCTCAACCTTTGTATATGTGTATTTATATAATAAAAGAGTTATGTTAAAGTTGAACGTATGTAAGTATATATAATTGGTAAGCAAACGCCAATGGCAATTCGCCAAAACTCCAAAAAAATATAAAACAATTATAAGTGCATTTAGCTTTGACAGCTGTTTAGTTACCTGTTATTGAACCTTCTTGTAGAGCGGTAATAATCGAGAAAATATGCCCAATAAAAAAAATCCGCACTACGGAAGTAAGCAATAAGTTTGGGCTATAAAAATCTATAACTATATGAACTGAGAAAAAAAATATATTGAAAGGACCCTCTAAATGAATTTTAAGTTAAGTTTAAGGTGTTAGTTAACTTATGGATGTGTTTGGGAGAGCCCCACGTTGGGCGCCATTAAATTTCTGTAACGACCCACTGGACATCTTTGTTATCACGCTTCTGCACACCTAGCAATGCTTCGGCTCTAGCTCAGGGAAATGGGCGTAGGTGGTGATAACTTTTAAGATGGGCTGTATTACAGTAATCTAAATATTTTTATGTGTGCAGTGTGAGAAAAAAAAAAAAAAAACTGAAAGCAAGTAAAACCAAGTAATTTCGAGCTATTGCCGTAGAAAACTGAACTAATTTCGCAAGTAAGGGGTTGCAGATGTTCATGATCCCCTAGGGTCAATTTTCCTGCCCTACCTTGCTGATGACCGCAAAAGTTTTATCAGCCCATTAATACCTTAGTACCTTATTCTTTACATTTCATCATCCGTAGGAGAAAATTTACCAAATCATCTTGATTTATCTACATTTATTTGAATACTTTAAAGGTATAGGCACAGTTTCCCCTTAATTCTATGTTAATTACATTCAATGTTAACATATGAGTAACATATAGGAGAGATTTAGGAGAGATTTTTCTCCTATATATTAAATAGGAGTATTATGTCACGAGACCTGATTTAATGTATGCAATGTATTTCTTATATTTATCTATAGGTATGTACTTATATATATTAATATGTATAGCAACACATATTTATATATAAATATATACTTATCTATATATATAAAATACAAAAAATGTTTGTACCCATGTTCGCTATAGACTCGGAAACTATCCAACCGATTTGACCCAAACTGATGTCATTCAAAAGGGAATTTATAGAGGATGGTTTTAGGCTTTTAATATTTCAAGTGGGCGTAGCCCCTCCCACATAAATTGAATAACATCATATATCTTGACTATTGTGATAGCAAGAGTTTTGAAACATTGCAATAGTTCATATGTTACTAATGTGAGTAATCAGGACAAAAATGGGCGTTATCGGACAAGTGGGCGTGGCAGCTCCCATATAACCCAAAAATTGAAATCGCCATATTTTGGGCATTTTTTGACCTACGCCGAGGATATTTGGTACATATAGTATTGACATAATTAGGAATACGTACTAGGAGAAAAGTGAGTGGGACCACGCCCCTTTATAGGAAAATAAAAAATCTTAATATAGTCTTAACTATTGGACCGATGGTCATTAAATTTTCACAATAGGATATATAAATACTTTTAATTTTATTTTATAACGAGGGGGTAGCGAAGTACACCGGGATCAGCTAGTATTATATAATAATTAATCCCTAATGATAATAATGCAAAAATAATACAAGTATTAAGAGAGCATGTATATGAAACAATAAAGGGAGACTTTTCGTGTAGAGTTTTAATTCATTATTAGCTTAAGATTTGTCTCTGCTTTATTGATACATAATTAGTGCTAGCAACAAAAACAACAAAGTAAAGAAAATATATTATGTAGACTTACGTATATTTCTCCTCCATGGTCAGCAGGCCTGTTGATTTATTTGGTGGATACTTCGCGATGATATTTTGTTTAGTTATTAAGATTTAGGGTGTTCATGTCAGAATTATTTTTGCATATAGGTTAGTTAGGAATTTAAGCTACAAATATTTTTATTAATAATCTATTATTTTATATTTAGTAATTAAGGTTGTTATTTAATGTAGGTATTTTAGGTATAATCTAAGGATATAACTCAGGGTATTTGTTACATGGCTGGTTGTAGATAAATATTTTTCTCTTAAAGGTTAGATTATTTTATGCTAGTTTTAATTGGTTAATTCAACACTTTAGCTTGGTAATAATGGTATTTAGGTAGGTAGATTATTAGTATTAAAATTAATATAGCAGCTGGTACTAGTGGCCTGAGAGGTTAGATGGGTTCATGTTTAGAACAAAAGTAATCTTGTTGAACGTTAATGGTAAAAGAATCTAGTTTCACTTCTCTGACAGGCTTTAAGTCATCATCTGGCTTCCGGATATAGGATTTGTGGCAACAAATTTAACCGCTCCTTATCCTACTCGCAACTCTTTTAGGGCTTACGAGACAAATGTGTTTAGGCCACCCGGGGGGTTGGCAGGTGCCAGAACCTTTGTGATATAAGACAACCTGCACTAAAATTTTTTCACTTTCTGTAAGAACTTTTCACCCGGAGAATTTTAGATGGCCAAGTGTGGTAGGCGTGGAGTCTGAGGGGACTCCAGGCAACACTCTGGGATAGTGAGCAACGAGGTTAGTCCTCAATATTTTATTAAATCTTCTTATTGAATTTATTTTAAAAAACGAGCACTTCAAAATAATACTTTTATGATGTTTGAAACTATTCTGTACGAGCAAGCAAATAAAAACTCAAATGATTTTATGTGTGTGTGCTGATTGCTCTGTGATATTTAACTGTTAACAGTTGTTTGTGCGGCACATGCATTTATTAAGTCAGCAAGTATAAAATCACGCGGTAGAAAAAAAAATTAATATGAGCGTACTCTACACTTTTTATTACACGTCATGGGTATTAAATTGAAGTAATTGGTCATTCAATTACTCACCGGCTGTACAGACTTGCAATAATTTCGAAACACGTTAACTTTAAATATTAAATATAAAAATTACTATTACATGTCAGGCGACTAAAGAAAAATACTTATGTTGGCCATCACAAGTAAAAACAACAAAAACGTTAAAATACAAAGTAGAATACTTTGATGATAACGGACTATGAGTTTGTGTTGATTATTAGTTCCAAACAGTAATGAGGGAATTTCGTACTAACCAGCACTGTTTCATTGTAGAATAAAAATTGAATTAGAAATTAATTCTCATATTCTATTTCTGTTGAGAACTGGTTAAATAGTTGATATTCTTCTCAATTAGTATCCACTTTACGAAAATTGTAAAGATGGACAATTGAACGCTGATGAGAGGTGTAGTGGCCTTGAAATCAGTACTGATACGTTCTGCTAAAAACTGATTGGATATAAATAATAATATTTTCCAACACAAAAAAACTCTTAGTAATTTTGAATTTTCATCAATTCAATAAAACTGAACTTGAGCCTGATAATATTACTTTTCATATGTAAATCAATATAAGTTCAAATAATAATTACGTTTATTTGTAATAATAATTATATAAAAATATTAATTCCTCTTGGGCACGAGCTATAAATACCCTTATAACAGGGGTCACAGTAATATGTGAATTTCCCTAATATAGAGTAAAAACAACAAAAACGTTAAAATACAAAGTAGAATACTTTGATGATAACGGACTATGAGTTTGTGTTGATTATTAGTTCCAAACAGTAATGAGGGAATTTCGTACTAACCAGCACTGTTTCATTGTAGAATAAAAATTGAATTAAAAATTAATTCTCATATTCTATTTCTGTTGAGAACTGGTTAAATAGTTGATATTCTTCTCAATTAGTATCCACTTTACGAAAATTGTAAAGATGGACATTTGAACGCTGATGAGAGGTGTAGCGGCCTTGAAATCAGTACTGATACGTTCTGCTAAAAACTGATTGGATATAAATAATAATATTTTCCAACACAAAAAAACTCTGAGTAATTTTGAATTTTCATCAATTCAATAAAACTGAACTTGAGCCTGATAATATTACTTTTCATATGTAAATCAATATAAGTTCAAATAATAATTACGTTTATTTGTAATAATAATTATATAAAAATATTAATTCCTCTTGGGCACGAGCTATAAATACCCTTATAACAGGGGTCACAGTAATATGTGAATTTCCCTAATATAGAGTAAAAACAACAAAAACGTTAAAATACAAAGTAGAATACTTTGATGATAACGGACTATGAGTTTGTGTTGATTATTAGTTCCAAACAGTAATGAGGGAATTTCGTACTAACCAGCACTGTTTCATTGTAGAATAAAAATTGAATTAAAAATTAATTCTCATATTCTATTTCTGTTGAGAACTGGTTAAATAGTTGATATTCTTCTCAATTAGTATCCACTTTACGAAAATTGTAAAGATGGACAATTGAACGCTGATGAGAGGTGTAGCGGCCTTGAAATCAGTACTGATACGTTCTGCTAAAAACTGATTGGATATAAATAATAATATTTTCCAACACAAAAAAACTCTTAGTAATTTTGAATTTTCATCAATTCAATAAAACTGAACTTGAGCCTGATAATATTACTTTTCATATGTAAATCAATATAAGTTCAAATAATAATTACGTTTATTTGTAATAATAATTATATAAAAATATTAATTCCTCTTGGGCACGAGCTATAAATACCCTTATAACAGGGGTCACAGTAATATGTGAATTTCCCTAATATAGAGTAAAAACAACAAAAACGTTAAAATACAAAGTAGAATACTTTGATGATAACGGACTATGAGTTTGTGTTGATTATTAGTTCCAAACAGTAATGAGGGAATTTCGTACTAACCAGCACTGTTTCATTGTAGAATAAAAATTGAATTAAAAATTAATTCTCATATTCTATTTCTGTTGAGAACTGGTTAAATAGTTGATATTCTTCTCAATTAGTATCCACTTTACGAAAATTGTAAAGATGGACAATTGAACGCTGATGAGAGGTGTAGCGGCCTTGAAATCAGTACTGATACGTTCTGCTAAAAACTGATTGGATATAAATAATAATATTTTCCAACACAAAAAAACTCTTAGTAATTTTGAATTTTCATCAATTCAATAAAACTGAACTTGAGCCTGATAATATTACTTTTCATATGTAAATCAATATAAGTTCAAATAATAATTACGTTTATTTGTAATAATAATTATATAAAAATATTAATTCCTCTTGGGCACGAGCTATAAATACCCTTATAACAGGGGTCACAGTAATATGTGAATTTCCCTAATATAGAGTAAAAACAACAAAAACGTTAAAATACAAAGTAGAATACTTTGATGATAACGGACTATGAGTTTGTGTTGATTATTAGTTCCAAACAGTAATGAGGGAATTTCGTACTAACCAGCACTGTTTCATTGTAGAATAAAAATTGAATTAAAAATTAATTCTCATATTCTATTTCTGTTGAGAACTGGTTAAATAGTTGATATTCTTCTCAATTAGTATCCACTTTACGAAAATTGTAAAGATGGACAATTGAACGCTGATGAGAGGTGTAGCGGCCTTGAAATCAGTACTGATACGTTCTGCTAAAAACTGATTGGATATAAACAATAATATTTTCCAACACAAAAAAACTCTTAGTAATTTTGAATTTTCATCAATTCAATAAAACTGAACTTGAGCCTGATAATATTACTTTTCATATGTAAATCAATATAATTTCAAATAATAATTACGTTTATTTGTAATAATAATTATATAAAAATATTAATTCCGCTTGGGCACGAGCTATAAATACCCTTATAACAGGGGTCACAGTAATATGTGAATTTCCCTAATATAGAGTAAAAACAACAAAAACGTTAAAATACAAAGTAGAATACTTTGATGATAACGGACTATGAGTTTGTGTTGATTATTAGTTCCAAACAGTAATGAGGGAATTTCGTACTAACCAGCACTGTTTCATTGTAGAATAAAAATTGAATTAGATTTTAATTCTCATATTCTATTTCTGTTGAGAACTGGTTAAATAGTTGATATTCTTCTCAATTAGTATCCACTTTACGAAAATTGTAAAGATGGACAATTGAACGCTGATGAGAGGTGTAGCGGCCTTGAAATCAGTACTGATACGTTCTGCTAAAAACTGATTGGATATAAATAATAATATTTTCCAACACAAAAAAACTCTTAGTAATTTTGAATTTTCATCAATTCAATAAAACTGAACTTGAGCCTGATAATATTACTTTTCATATGTAAATCAATATAAGTTCAAATAATAATTACGTTTATTTGTAATAATAATTATATAAAAATATTAATTCCTCTTGGGCACGAGCTATAAATACCCTTATAACAGGGGTCACAGTAATATGTGAATTTCCCTAATATAGAGTAAAAACAACAAAAACGTTAAAATACAAAGTAGAATACTTTGATGATAACGGACTATGAGTTTGTGTTGATTATTAGTTCCAAACAGTAATGAGGGAATTTCGTACTAACCAGCACTGTTTCATTGTAGAATAAAAATTGAATTAAAAATTAATTCTCATATACTATTTCTGTTGAAAACTGGTTAAATAGTTGATATTCTTCTCAATTAGTATCCACTTTACGAAAATTGTAAATATGGACAATTGAACGCTGATGAGAGGTGTAGCGGCCTTGAAATCAGTACTGATACGTTCTGCTAAAAACTGATTGGATATAAATAATAATATTTTCCAACACAAAAAAACTCTTAGTAATTTTGAATTTTCATCAATTCAATAAAACTGAACTTGAGCCTGATAATATTACTTTTCATATTTAAATCAATATAAGTTCAAATAATAATTACGTTTATTCGTAATAATAATAATATAAAAATATTAATTCCGCTTGGGCACGAGCTATAAATACCCTAATAACAAGGGTCACAGTAATATGTGAATTTCCCTAATATAGAGTAAAAACAATGATAATGAGGGAATTTCGTACTAACCAGCACTGTTTCATTGTAGAACAAAAATTGAATTAAAAATTAATTCTCATATTCTATTTCTGTTGAAAACTGGTTAAATAGTTGATATTCTTCTCAATTAGTATCCACTTTACGAAAATTGTAAATATGGACAATTGAACGCTGATGAGAGGTGTAGCGGCCTTGAAATCAGTACTGATACGTTCTGCTAAAAACTGATTGGATATAAATTATAATATTTTCCAACACAAAAAAACTCTTAGTAATTTTGAATTTTCATCAATTCAATAAAACTGAACTTGAGCCTGATTATATTACTTTTCATATGTAAATCAATATAAGTTCAAATAATAATTACGTTTATTCGTAATAATAATAATATAAAAATATTAATTCCGCTTGGGCACGAGCTATAAATACCCAAATAACAGGGGTCACAGTAGTATGTGAATTTCCCTAATATAGAGTAAAAACAACAAAAACGTTAAAATACAAAGTAGAATACTTTGATGATAATGGACTATGAGTTTGTGTTGATTATTAGTTCCAAACAGTAATGAGGGAATTTCGTACTAACCAGCACTGTTTCATTGTAGAATAAAAATTGAATTAAAAATTAATTCAAATATTCTATTTCTGTTGAAAACTGGTTAAATAGTTGATATTCTTCTCAATTAGTATCCACTTTACGAAATTTGTAAATATGGACAATTGAACGCTGATGAGAGGTGTAGCGGCCTTGAAATCAGTACTGATACGTTCTGCTAAAAACTGATTGGATATAAATAATAATATTTTCCAACACAAAAAAACTCTTAGTAATTTTGAATTTTCATCAATTCAATAAAACTGAACTTGAGCCTGATTATATTACTTTTCATATGTAAATCAATATAAGTTCAAATAATAATTACGTTTATTCGTAATAATAATAATATAAAAATATTAATTCCGCTTGGGCACGAGCTATAAATACCCTAATAACAGGGGTCACAGTAATATGTGAATTTCCCTAATATAGAGTAAAAACAACAAAAACGTTAAAATACAAAGTAGAATACTTTGATGATAACGGACTATGAGTTTGTGTTGATTATTAGTTCCAAACAGTAATGAGAGAATTTCGTACTAACCAGCACTGTTTCATTGTAGAATAAAAATTGAATTAAAAATTAATTCTCATATACTATTTCTGTTGAAAATTGGTTAAATAGTTGATATTCTTCTCAATTAGTATCCACTTTACGAAAATTGTAAAGATGGACAATTGAACGCTGATGAGAGGTGTAGCGGCCTTGAAATCAGTACTGATACGTTCTGCTAAAAACTGATTGGATATAAATAATAATATTTTCCAACACAAAAAAACTCTTAGTAATTTTGAATTTTCATCAATTCAATAAAACTGAACTTGAGCCTGATAATATTACTTTTCATATGTAAATCAATATAAGTTCAAATAATAATTACGTTTATTTGTAATAATAATTATATAAAAATATTAATTCCGCTTGGGCACGAGTTATAAATACCCTTATAACAGGGGTCACAGTAATATGTGAATTTCCCTAATATAGAGTAAAAACAACAAAAACGTAAAAATACAAAGTAGAATACTTTGATGATAACGGACTATGAGTTTGTTTTGATTATTAGTTCCAAACAGTTATGAGGGAATTTCGTACTAACCAGCACTGTTTCATTGTAGAATAAAAATTGAATTAAAAATTAATTCTCATATTCTATTTCTGTTGAAAACTGGTTAAATAGTTGATATTCTTCTCAATTAGTATCCACTTTACGAAAATTGTAAAGATGGACAATTGAACGCTGATGAGAGGTGTAGCGGCCTTGAAATCAGTACTGATACGTTCTGCTAAAAACTGATTGGATATAAATAATAATATTTTCCAACACAAAAAAACTCTTAGTAATTTTGAATTTTCATCAATTCAATAAAACTGAACTTGAGCCTGATAATATTACTTTTCATATTTAAATCAATATAAGTTCAAATAATAATTACGTTTATTCGTAATAATAATAATATAAAAATATTAATTCCGCTTGGGCACGAGCTATAAATACCCTAATAACAAGGGTCACAGTAATATGTGAATTTCCCTAATATAGAGTAAAAACAACAAAAACGTTAAAATACAAAGTAGAATACTTTGATGATAATGGACTATGAGTTTGTGTTGATTATTAGTTCCAAACAGTAATGAGGGAATTTCGTACTAACCAGCACTGTTTCATTGTAGAATAAAAATTGAATTAAAAATTAATTCAAATATTCTATTTCTGTTGAAAACTGGTTAAATAGTTGATATTCTTCTCAATTAGTATCCACTTTACGAAAATTGTAAATATGGACAATTGAACGCTGATGAGAGGTGTAGCGGCCTTGAAATCAGTACTGATACGTTCTGCTAAAAACTGATTGGATATAAATAATAATATTTTCCAACACAAAAAAACTCTTAGTAATTTTGAATTTTCATCAATTCAATAAAACTGAACTTGAGCCTGATTATATTACTTTTCATATGTAAATCAATATAAGTTCAAATAATAATTACGTTTATTCGTAATAATAATAATATAAAAATATTAATTCCGCTTGGGCACGAGCTATAAATACCCTAATAACAGGGGTCACAGTAGTATGTGAATTTCCCTAATATAGAGTAAAAACAACAAAAACGTTAAAATACAAAGTAGAATACTTTGATGATAATGGACTATGAGTTTGTGTTGATTATTAGTTCCAAACAGTAATGAGGGAATTTCGTACTAACCAGCACTGTTTCATTGTAGAATAAAAATTGAATTAAAAATTAATTCTCATATTCTATTTCTGTTGAAAACTGGTTAAATAGTTGATATTCTTCTCAATTAGTATCCATTTTACGAAAATTGTAAAGATGGACAATTGAACGCTGATGAGAGGTGTAGCGGCCTTGAAATCAGTACTGATACGTTCTGCTAAAAACTGATTGGATATAAATAATAATATTTTCCAACACAAAAAAACTCTTAGTAATTTTGAATTTTCATCAATTCAATAAAACTGAACTTGAGCCTGATAATATTACTTTTCATATGTAAATCAATATAAGTTCAAATAATAATTACGTTTATTTGTAATAATAATTATATAAAAATATTAATTCCGCTTGGGCACGAGCTATAAATACCCTTATAACAGGGGTCACAGTAATATGTGAATTTCCCTAATATAGAGTAAAAACAACAAAAACGTTAAAATACAAAGTAGAATACTTTGATGATAACGGACTATGAGTTTGTGTTGATTATTAGTTCCAAACAGTAATGAGGGAATTTCTTACTAACCAGCACTCTTTCATTGTAGAATAAAAATTGAATTAAAAATTAATTCTCATATTCTATTTCTGTTGAAAACTGGTTAAATAGTTTATATTCTTCTCAATTAGTATCCACTTTACGAAAATTGTAAATATGGACAATTGAACGCTGATGAGAGGTGTAGCGGCCTTGAAATCAGTACTGATACGTTCTGCTAAAAACTGATTGGATATAAACAATAATATTTTCCAACACAAAAAAACTCTTAGTAATTTTGAATTTTCATCAATTCAATAAAACTGAACTTGAGCCTGATAATATTACTTTTCATATGTAAATCAATATAAGTTCAAATAATAATTACGTTTATTTGTAATAATAATTATATAAAAATATTAATTCCGCTTGGGCACGAGCTATAAATACCCTTATAACAGGGGTCACAGTAATATGTGAATTTCCCTAATATAGAGTAAAAACAACAAAAACGTTAAAATACAAAGTAGAATACTTTGATGATAACGGACTATGAGTTTGTGTTGATTATTAGTTCCAAACAGTAATGAGGGAATTTCGTACTAACCAGCACTGTTTCATTGTAGAATAAAAATTGAATTAGAAATTAATTCTCATATTCTATTTCTGTTGAGAACTGGTTAAATAGTTGATATTCTTCTCAATTAGTATCCACTTTACGAAAATTGTAAAGATGGACAATTGAACGCTGATGAGAGGTGTAGCGGCCTTGAAATCAGTACTGATACGTTCTGCTAAAAACTGATTGGATATAAATAATAATATTTTCCAACACAAAAAAACTCTTAGTAATTTTGAATTTTCATCAATTCAATAAAACTGAACTTGAGCCTGATAATATTACTTTTCATATGTAAATCAATATAAGTTCAAATAATAATTACGTTTATTTGTAATAATAATTATATAAAAATATTAATTCCTCTTGGGCACGAGCTATAAATACCCTTATAACAGGGGTCACAGTAATATGTGAATTTCCCTAATATAGAGTAAAAACAACAAAAACGTTAAAATACAAAGTAGAATACTTTGATGATAACGGACTATGAGTTTGTGTTGATTATTAGTTCCAAACAGTAATGAGGGAATTTCGTACTAACCAGCACTGTTTCATTGTAGAATAAAAATTGAATTAAAAATTAATTCTCATATTCTATTTCTGTTGAAAACTGGTTAAATAGTTGATATTCTTCTCAATTAGTATCCACTTTACGAAAATTGTAAATATGGACAATTGAACGCTGATGAGAGGTGTAGCGGCCTTGAAATCAGTACTGATACGTTCTGCTAAAAACTGATTGGATATAAATAATAATATTTTCCAACACAAAAAAACTCTTAGTAATTTTGAATTTTCATCAATTCAATAAAACTGAACTTGAGCCTGATAATATTACTTTTCATATTTAAATCAATATAAGTTCAAATAATAATTACGTTTATTCGTAATAATAATAATATAAAAATATTAATTCCGCTTGGGCACGAGCTATAAATACCCTAATAACAAGGGTCACAGTAATATGTGAATTTCCCTAATATAGAGTAAAAACAATGATAATGAGGGAATTTCGTACTAACCAGCACTGTTTCATTGTAGAACAAAAATTGAATTAAAAATTAATTCTCATATTCTATTTCTGTTGAAAACTGGTTAAATAGTTGATATTCTTCTCAATTAGTATCCACTTTACGAAAATTGTAAATATGGACAATTGAACGCTGATGAGAGGTGTAGCGGCCTTGAAATCAGTACTGATACGTTCTGCTAAAAACTGATTGGATATAAATAATAATATTTTCCAACACAAAAAAGCTCTTAGTAATTTTGAATTTTCATCAATTCAATAAAACTGAACTTGAGCCTGATTATATTACTTTTCATATGTAAATCAATATAAGTTCAAATAATAATTACGTTTATTCGTAATAATAATAATATAAAAATATTAATTCCGCTTGGGCACGAGCTATAAATACCCAAATAACAGGGGTCACAGTAGTATGTGAATTTCCCTAATATAGAGTAAAAACAACAAAAACGTTAAAATACAAAGTAGAATACTTTGATGATAATGGACTATGAGTTTGTGTTGATTATTAGTTCCAAACAGTAATGAGGGAATTTCGTACTAACCAGCACTGTTTCATTGTAGAATAAAAATTGAATTAAAAATTAATTCAAATATTCTATTTCTGTTGAAAACTGGTTAAATAGTTGATATTCTTCTCAATTAGTATCCACTTTACGAAAATTGTAAATATGGACAATTGAACGCTGATGAGAGGTGTAGCGGCCTTGAAATCAGTACTGATACGTTCTGCTAAAAACTGATTGGATATAAATAATAATATTTTCCAACACAAAAAAACTCTTAGTAATTTTGAATTTTCATCAATTCAATAAAACTGAACTTGAGCCTGATTATATTACTTTTCATATGTAAATCAATATAAGTTCAAATAATAATTACGTTTATTCGTAATAATAATAATATAAAAATATTAATTCCGCTTGGGCACGAGCTATAAATACCCTAATAACAGGGGTCACAGTAGTATGTGAATTTCCCTAATATAGAGTAAAAACAACAAAAACGTTAAAATACAAAGTAGAATACTTTGATGATAATGGACTATGAGTTTGTGTTGATTATTAGTTCCAAACAGTAATGAGGGAATTTCGTACTAACCAGCACTGTTTCATTGTAGAATAAAAATTGAATTAAAAATTAATTCTCATATTCTATTTCTGTTAAAAACTGGTTAAATAGTTGATATTCTTCTCAATTAGTATCCATTTTACGAAAATTGTAAAGATGGACAATTGAACGCTGATGAGAGGTGTAGCGGCCTTGAAATCAGTACTGATACGTTCTGCTAAAAACTGATTGGATATAAATAATAATATTTTCCAACACAAAAAAACTCTTAGTAATTTTGAATTTTCATCAATTCAATAAAACTGAACTTGAGCCTGATAATATTACTTTTCATATGTAAATCAATATAAGTTCAAATAATAATTACGTTTATTCGTAATAATAATAATATAAAAATATTAATTCCGCTTGGGCACGAGCTATAAATACCCTAATAACATGGGTCACAGTAATATGTGAATTTCCCTAATATAGAGTAAAAACAACAAAAACGTTAAAATACAAAGTAGAATACTTTGATGATAACGGACAATGAGTTTGTGTTGATTATTAGTTCCAAACAGTAATGAGGGAATTTCGTACTAACCAGCACTGTTTCATTGTAGAATAAAAATTGAATTAAAAATTAATTCTCATATTCTATTTCTGTTGAAAACTGGTTAAATAGTTGATATTCTTCTCAATAAGTATCCACTTTACGAAAATTGTAAAGATGGACAATTGAACGCTGATGAGAGGTGTAGCGGCCTTGAAATCAGTACTGATACGTTCTGCTAAAAACTGATTGGATATAAATAATAATATTTTCCAACACAAAAAAACTCTTAGTAATTTTGAATTTTCATCAATTCAATAAAACTGAACTTGAGCCTGATAATATTACTTTTCATATGTAAATCAATATAAGTTCAAATAATAATTACGTTTATTTGTAATAATAATTATATAAAAATATTAATTCCGCTTGGGCACGAGCTATAAATACCCTTATAACAGGGGTCACAGTAATATGTGAATTTCCCTAATATAGAGTAAAAACAACAAAAACGTTAAAATACAAAGTAGAATACTTTGATGATAACGGGCTATGAGTTTGTGTTGATTATTAGTTCCAAACAGTAATGAGGGAATTTCGTACTAAACAGCACTGTTTCATTGTAGAATAAAAATTGAATTAAAAATTAATTCTCATATTCTATTTCTGTTGAAAACTGGTTAAATAGTTGATATTCTTCTCAATTAGTATCCACTTTACGAAAATTGTAAAGATGGACAATTGAACGCTGATGAGAGGTGTAGCGGCCTTGAAATCAGTACTGATACGTTCTGCTAAAAACTGATTGGATATAAATAATAATATTTTCCAACACAAAAAAACTCTTAGTAATTTTTAATTTTCATCAATTCAATAAAACTGAACTTGAGCCTGATAATATTACTTTTCATATGTAAATCAATATAAGTTCAAATAATAATTACGTTTATTCGTAATAATAATAATAATATAAAAATATTAATTCCGCTTGGGCACGAGCTATAAATACCCTTATAACAGGGGTCACAGTAATATGTGAATTTCCCTAATATAGAGTAAAAACAACAAAAACGTTAAAATACAAAGTAGAATACTTTGATGATAACGGACTATGAGTTTGTGTTGATTATTAGTTCCAAACAGTAATGAGGGAATTTCGTACTAACCAGCACTGTTTCATTGTAGAACAAAAATTGAATTAAAAATTAATTCTCATATTCTATTTCTGTTGAAAACTGGTTAAATAGTTGATATTCTTCTCAATTAGTATCCACTTTACGAAAATTGTAAAGATGGACAATTGAACGCTGATGAGAGGTGTAGCGGCCTTGAAATCAGTACTGATACGTTCTGCTAAAAACTGATTGGATATAAATAATAATATTTTCCAACACAAAAAAACTCTTAGTAATTTTTAATTTTCATCAATTCAATAAAACTGAACTTGAGCCTGATAATATTACTTTTCATATGTAAATCAATATAAGTTCAAATAATAATTACGTTTATTCGTAATAATAATAATATAAAAATATTAATTCCGCTTGGGCACGAGCTATAAATACCCTTATAACAGGGGTCACAGTAATATGTGAATTTCCCTAATATAGAGTAAAAACAACAAAAACGTTAAAATACAAAGTAGAATACTTTGATGATAACGGACTATGAGTTTGTGTTGATTATTAGTTCCAAACAGTAATGAGGGAATTTCGTACTAACCAGCACTGTTTCATTGTAGAATAAAAATTGAATTAAAAATTAATTCTCATATTCTATTTCTGTTGAAAACTGGTTAAATAGTTGATATTCTTCTCAATTAGTATCCACTTTACGAAAATTGTAAAGATGGACAATTGAACGCTGATGAGAGGTGTAGCGGCCTTGAAATCAGTACTGATACGTTCTGCTAAAAACTGATTGGATATAAATAATAATATTTTCCAACACAAAAAAACTCTTAGTAATTTTGAATTTTCATCAATTCAATAAAACTGAACTTGAGCCTGATAATATTACTTTTCATATGTAAATCAATATAAGTTCAAATAATAATTACGTTTATTCGTAATAATAATAATATAAAAATATTAATTCCGCTTGGGCACGAGCTATAAATACCCTAATAACAGGGGTCTTAGTAATATGTGAATTTCCCTAATATAGAGTTAAAACAACAAAAACGTTAAAATACAAAGTAGAATACTTTGATGATAACGGACTATGAGTTTGTGTTGATTATTAGTTCCAAACAGTAATGAGGGAATTTCGTACTAACCAGCACTGTTTCATTGTAGAATAATAATTGAATTAAAAGTTAATTCTCATATTCTATTTCTGTTGAAAACTGGTAAAATAGTTGATATTCTTCTCAATTAATATCCACTTTACGAAAATTGTAAAGATGGACAAATGAACGCTGATGAGAGGTGTAGCGGCCTTGAAATCAGTACTGATACGTTCTGCTAAAAACTGATTGGATATAAATAATAATATTTTCCAACACAAAAAAACTCTTAGTAATTTTGAATTTTCATCAATTCAATAAAACTGAACTTGAGCCTGATAATATTACTTTTCATATGTAAATCAATATAAGTTCAAATAATAATTACGTTTATTCGTAATAATAATAATATAAAAATATTAATTCCGCTTGGGCACGAGCTATAAATACCCTAATAACAGGGGTCTTAGTAATATGTGAATTTCCCTAATATAGAGTTAAAACAACAAAAACGTTAAAATACAAAGTAGAATACTTTGATGATAACGGACTATGAGTTTGTGTTGATTATTAGTTCCAAACAGTAATGAGGGAATTTCGTACTAACCAGCACTGTTTCATTGTAGAATAATAATTGAATTAAAAGTTAATTCTCATATTCTATTTCTGTTGAAAACTGGTAAAATAGTTGATATTCTTCTCAATTAATATCCACTTTACGAAAATTGTAAAGATGGACAAATGAACGCTGATGAGAGGTGTAGCGGCCTTGAAATCAGTACTGATACGTTCTGCTAAAAACTGATTGGATATAAATAATAATATTTTCCAACACAAAAAAACTCTTAGTAATTTTGAATTTTCATCAATTCAATAAAACTGAACTTGAGCCTGATAATATTACTTTTCATATTTAAATCAATAGAAGTTCAAATAATAATTACGTTTATTCGTAATAATAATAATATAAAAATATTAATTCCGCTTGGGCACGAGCTATAAATACCCTAATAACAGGGGTCACAGTAATATGTGAATTTCCCTAATATAGAGTAAAAACAATGATAATGAGGGAATTTCGTACTAACCAGCACAGTTTCATTGTAGAACAAAAATTGAATTAAAAATTAATTCTCATATTCTATTTCTGTTGAAAACTGGTTAAATAGTTGATATTCTTCTCAATTAGTATCCACTTTACGAAAATTGTAAAGATGGACAATTGAACGCTGATGAGAGGTGTAGCGGCCTTGAAATCAGTACTGATACGTTCTGCTAAAAACTGATTGGATATAAATAATAATATTTTCCAACACAAAAAAACTCTTAGTAATTTTGAATTTTCATCAATTCAATAAAACTGAACTTGAGCCTGATAATATTACTTTTCATATGTAAATCAATATAAGTTCAAATAATAATTACGTTTATTCGTAATAATAATAATATAAAAATATTAATTCCGCTTGGGCACGAGCTATAAATACCCTAATAACAGGGGTCACAATAATATGTGAATTTCCCTAATATAGAGTAAAAACAACAAAAACGTTAAAATACAAAGTAGAATACTTTGATGATAACGGACTATGAGTTTGTGTTGATTATTAGTTCCAAACAGTAATGAGGGAATTTCGTACTAACCAGCACTGTTTCATTGTAGAATAAAAATTGAATTAAAATTAATTCTCATATTCTATTTCTGTTGAAAACTGGTTAAATAGTTGATATTCTTCTCAATTAGTATCCACTTTACGAAAATTGTAAAGATGGACAATTGAACGCTGATGAGAGGTGTAGCGGCCTTGAAATCAATACTGATACGTTCTGCTAAAAACTGATTGGATATAAATAATAATATTTTCCAACACAAAAAAACTCTTAGTAATTTTGAATTTTCATCAATTCAATAAAACTGAACTTGAGCCTGATAATATTACTTTTCATATGTAAATCAATATAAGTTCAAATAATAATTACGTTTATTCGTAATAATAATCATATAAAAATATTAATTCCGCTTGGGCACGAGCTATAAATACCCTAATAACAGGGGTCACAGTAATATGTGAATTTCCCTAATATAGTGTAAAAACAACAAAAACGTTAAAATACAAAGTAGAATACTTTGATGATAACGGACTATGAGTTTGTGTTGATTATTAGTTCCAAACAGTAATGAGGGAATTTCGTACTAACCAGCACTGTTTCATTGTAGAATAAAAATTGAATTAAAAATTAATTCTCATATTCTATTTCTGTTGAAAACTGGTTAAATAGTTGATATTCTTCTCAATTAGTATCCACTTTACGAAAATTGTAAAGATGGACAATTGAACGCTGATGAGAGGTGTAGCGGCCTTGAAATCAGTACTGATACGTTCTGCTAAAAACTGATTGGATATAAATAATAATATTTTCCAACCCAAAAAAACTCTTAGTAATTTTGAATTTTCGTCAATTCAATAAAACTGAACTTGAGCCTGATAATATTACTTTTCATATGTAAATCAATATAAGTTCAAATAATAATTACGTTTATTCGTAATAATAATAATATAAAAATATTAATTCCGCTTGGGCACGAGCTATAAATACCCTAATAACAGGGGTCACAGTAATATGTGAATTTCCCTAATATAGAGTAAAAACAATGATAATGAGGGAATTTCGTACTAACCAGCACTGTTTCATTGTAGAACAAAAACTGAATTAAAAATTAATTCTCTTATTCTATTTCTGTTGAAAACTGGTTAATTAGTTGATATTCTTCTCAATTAGTATCCACTTTACGAAAATTGTAAAGATGGACAATTGAACGCTGATGAGAGGTGTAGCGGCCTTGAAATCAGTACTGATACGTTCTGCTAAAAACTGATTGGATATAAATAATAATATTTTCCAACACAAAAAAACTCTTAGTAATTTTGAATTTTCATCAATTCAATAAAACTGAACTTGAGCCTGATAATATTACTTTTCATATGTAAATCAATATAAGTTCAAATAATAATTACGTTTATTCGTAATAATAATAATATAAAAATATTAATTCCGCTTGGGCACGAGCTATAAATACCCTAATAACAGGGGTCACAGTAATATGTGAATTTCCCTAATATAGAGTAAAAACAACAAAAACGTTAAAATACAAAGTAGAATACTTTGATGATAACGGACTATGAGTTTGTGTTGATTATTAGTTCCAAACAGTAATGAGGGAATTTCGTACTAACCAGCACTGTTTCATTGTAGAATAAAAATTGAATTAAAAATTAATTCTCATATTCTATTTCTGTTGAAAACTGGTTAAATAGTTGATATTCTTCTCAATTAGTATCCACTTTACGAAAATTGTAAAGATGGTCAATTGAACGCTGATGAGAGGTGTAGCGGCCTTGAAATCAGTACTGATACGTTCTGCTAAAAACTGATTGGATATAAATAATAATATTTTCCAACACAAAAAAAACTCTTAGTAATTTTGAATTTTCATCAATTCAATAAAACTGAACTTGAGCCTGATAATATTACTTTTCATATTTAAATCAATATAAGTTCAAATAATAATTACGTTTATTCGTAATAATAATAATATAAAAATATTAATTCCGCTTGGGCACGAGCTATAAATACCCTAATAACAGGGGTCACAGTAATATGTAAATTTCCCTAATATAGAGTAAAAACATCAAAAACGTTAAAATACAAAGTAGAATACTTTGATGATAACGGACTATGAGTTTGTGTTGATTATTAGTTCCAAACAGTAATGAGGGAATTTCGTAATAACCAGCACTGTTTCATTGTAGAATAAAAATTGAATTAAAAATTAATTCTCATATTCTACTTCTGTTGAAAACTGGTTAAATAGTTGATATTCTTCTCAATTAGTATCCACTTTACGAAAATTGTAAAGATGGACAATTGAACGCTGATGAGAGGTGTAGCGGCCTTGAAATCAGTACTGATACGTTCTGCTAAAAACTGATTGGATATAAATAATAATATTTTTCAACACAAAAAAGCTCTTAGTAATTTTGAATTTTCATCAATTTAATAAAACTGAACTTGAGCCTGATAATATTACTTTTCATATGTAAATCAATATAAGTTCAAATAATAATTACGTTTATTCGTAATAATAATAATATAAAAATATTAATTCCGCTTGGGCACGAGCTATAAATACCCTAATAACAGGGGTCACAGTAATATGTGAATTTCCCTAATATAGAGTAAAAACAATGATAATGAGGGAATTTCGTACTAACCAGCACTGTTTCATTGTAGAATAACAATTGAAATAAAAATTAATTCTCATATTCTATTTCTGTTGAAAACTGGTTAAATAGTTGATATTCTTCTCAATTAGTATCCACTATACGAAAATTGTAAAGATGGACAATTGAACGGTGATGAGAGGTGTAGCGGCCTTGAAATCAGTACTGATACGTTCTGCTAAAAACTGATTGGATATAAATAATAATATTTTCCAACACAAAAAAACTCTTAGTAATTTTGAATTTTCATCAATTCAATAAAACTGAACTTGAGCCTGATAATATTACTTTTCATATGTAAATCAATATAAGTTCAAAAAATAATTACGTTTATTTGTAATAATAATAATATAAATATATTAATTCCGCTTGGGCACGAGCTATAAATACCCTAATAACAGGGGTCACAGTAATATGTGAATTTCCCTAATATAGAGTAAAAACAACAAAAACGTTAAAATACAAAGTAGAATACTTTGATGATAACGGACTATGAGTTTGTGTTGATTATTAGTTCCAAACAGTAATGAGGGAATTTCGTACTAACCAGCACTGTTTCATTGTAGAATAAAAATTGAATTAAAATTAATTCTCATATTCTATTTCTGTTGAAAACTGGTTAAATAGTTGATATTCTTCTCAATTAGTATCCACTTTACGAAAATTGTAAAGATGGACAATTGAACGCTGATGAGAGGTGTAGCGGCCTTGAAATCAGTACTGATACGTTCTGCTAAAAACTGATTGGATATAAATAATAATATTTTCCAATCCAAAAAAACTCTTAGTAATTTTGAATTTTCATCAATTCAATAAAACTGAACTTGAGCCTGATAATATTACTTTTCATATGTAAATCAATATAAGTTCAAATAATAATTACGTTTATTCGTAATAATAATAATATAAAAATATTAATTCCGCTTGGGCACGAGCTATAAATACCCTAATAACAGGGGTCACAGTAATATGTGAATTTCCCTAATATAGTGTAAAAACAACAAAAACGTTAAATACAAAGTAGAATACTTTGATGATAACGGACTATGAGTTTGTGTTGATTATTAGTTCCAAACAGTAATGAGGGAATTTCGTACTAACCAGCACTGTTTCATTGTAGAATAAAAATTGAATTAAAAATTAATTCTCATATTCTATTTCTGTTGAAAACTGGTTAAATAGTTGATATTCTTCTCAATTAGTATCCACTTTACGAAAATTGTAAAGATGGACAATTGAACGCTGATGAGAGGTGTAGCGGCCTTGAAATCAGTACTGATACGTTCTGCTAAAAACTGATTGGATATAAATAATAATATTTTCCAACCCAAAAAAACTCTTAGTAATTTTGAATTTTCGTCAATTCAATAAAACTGAACTTGAGCCTGATAATATTACTTTTCATATGTAAATCAATATAAGTTCAAATAATAATTACGTTTATTCGTAATAATAATAATATAAAAATATTAATTCCGCTTGGGCACGAGCTATAAATACCCTAATAACAGGGGTCACAGTAATATGTGAATTTCCCTAATATAGAGTAAAAACAATGATAATGAGGGAATTTCGTACTAACCAGCACTGTTTCATTGTAGAACAAAAATTGAATTAAAAATTAATTCTCATATTCTATTTCTGTTGAAAACTGGTTAAATAGTTGATATTCTTCTCAATTAGTATCCACTTTACGAAAATTGTAAAGATGGACAATTGAACGCTGATGAGAGGTGTAGCGGCCTTGAAATCAGTACTGATACGTTCTGCTAAAAACTGATTGGATATAAATAATAATATTTTCCAACCCAAAAAAACTCTTAGTAATTTTGAATTTTCGTCAATTCAATAAAACTGAACTTGAGCCTGATAATATTACTTTTCATATGTAAATCAATATAAGTTCAAATAATAATTACGTTTATTCGTAATAATAATAATATAAAAATATTAATTCCGCTTGGGCACGAGCTATAAATACCCTAATAACAGGGGTCACAGTAATATGTGAATTTCCCTAATATAGAGTAAAAACAACAAAAACGTTAAAATACAAAGTAGAATACTTTGATGATAACGGACTATGAGTTTGTGTTGATTATTAGTTCCAAACAGTAATGAGGGAATTTCGTACTAACCAGCACTGCTTCATTGTAGAATAAAAATTGAATTAAAAATTAATTCTCATATTCTATTTCTGTTGAAAACTGGTTAAATAGTTGATATTCTTCTCAATTAGTATCCACTTTACGAAAATTGTAAAGATGGTCAATTGAACGCTGATGAGAGGTGTAGCGGCCTTGAAATCAGTACTGATACGTTCTGCTAAAAACTGATTGGATATAAATAATAATATATTCCAACACAAAAAAAACTCTTAGTAATTTTGAATTTTCATCAATTCAATAAAACTGAACTTGAGCCTGATAATATTACTTTTCATATTTAAATCAATATAAGTTCAAATAATAATTACGTTTATTCGTAATAATAATAATATAAAAATATTAATTCCGCTTGGGCACGAGCTATAAATACCCTAATAACAGGGGTCACAGTAATATGTTAATTTCCCTAATATAGAGTAAGAACATCAAAAACGTTAAAATACAAAGTAGAATACTTTGATGATAACGGACTATGAGTTTGTGTTGATTATTAGTTCCAAACAGTAATGAGGGAATTTCGTAATAACCAGCAGTGTTTCATTGTAGAATAAAAATTGAATTAAAAATTAATTCTCATATTCTACTTCTGTTGAAAACTGGTTAAATAGTTGATATTCTTCTCAATTAGTATCAACTTTACGAAAATTGTAAAGATGGACAATTGAACGCTGATGAGAGGTGTAGCGGCCTTGAAATCAGTACTGATACGTTCTGCTAAAAACTGATTGGATATAAATAATAATATTTTTCAACACAAAAAAGCTCTTAGTAATTTTGAATTTTCATCAATTTAATAAAACTGAACTTGAGCCTGATAATATTACTTTTCATATGTAAATCAATATAAGTTCAAATAATAATTACGTTTATTCGTAATAATAATAATATAAAAATATTAATTCTGCTTGGGCACGAGCTATAAATACCCTAATAACAGGGGTCACAGTAATATGTGAATTTCCCTAATATAGAGTAAAAACAACAAAAACGTTAAAATACAAAGTAGAATACTTTGATGATAACGGACTATGAGTTTGTGTTGATTATTAGTTCCAAACAGTAATGAGGGAATTTCGTACTAACCAGCACTGTTTCATTGTAGAATAAAAATTGAATTAAAAATTAATTCTCATATTCTATTTCTGTTGAAAACTGGTTAAATAGTTGATATTCTTCTCAATTAGTATCCACTTTACGAAAATTGTAAAGATGGACATTTGAACGCTGATGAGAGGTGTAGCGGCCTTGAAATCAGTACTGATACGTTCTGCTAAAAACTGATTGGATATAAATAATAATATTTTCCAACACAAAAAAACTCTTAGTAATTTTGAATTTTCATTAATTCAATAAAACTGAACTTGAGCCTGATAATATTACTTTTCATATGTAAATCAATATAAGTTCAAATAATAATTACGTTTATTCGTAATAATAATAATATAAAAATATTAATTCTGCTTGGGCACGAGCTATAAATACCCTAATAACAGGTGTCACAGTAATATGTGAATTTCCCTAATATAGAGTAAAAACAACAAAAACGTTAAAATACAAAGTAGAATACTTTGATGATAACGGACTATGAGTTTGTGTTGATTATTAGTTCCAAACAGTAATGAGGGAATTTCGTACTAACCAGCACTGTTTCATTGTAGAATAAAAATTGAATTAAAAATTAATTCTCATATTCTATTTCTGTTGAAAACTGGTTAAATAGTTGATATTCTTCTCAATTAGTATCCACTTTACGAAAATTGTAAAGATGGACATTTGAACGCTGATGAGAGGTGTAGCGGCCTTGAAATCAGTACTGATACGTTCTGCTAAAAACTGATTGGATATAAATAATAATATTTTCCAACACAAAAAAACTCTTAGTAATTTTGAATTTTCATTAATTCAATAAAACTGAACTTGAGCCTGATAATATTACTTTTCATATGTAAATTAAAATTAATTCTCATATTCTATTTCTGTTAAAAACTGGTTAAATAGTTGATATTCTTCTCAATTAGTATCCACTATACGAAAATTGTAAAGATGGACAATTGAACGGTGATGAGAGGTGTAGCGGCCTTGAAATCAGTACTGATACGTTCTGCTAAAAACTGATTGGATATAAATAATAATATTTTCCAACACAAAAAAACTCTTAGTAATTTTGAATTTTCATCAATTCAATAAAACTGAACTTGAGCCTGATAATATTACTTTTCATATGTAAATCAATATAAGTTCAAAAAATAATTACGTTTATTCGTAATAATAATAATATAAAAATATTAATTCCGCTTGGGCACGAGCTATAAATACCCTAATAACAGGGGTCACAGTAATATGTGAATTTCCCTAATATAGAGTAAAAACAACAAAAACGTTAAAATACAAAGTAGAATACTTTGATGATAACGGACTATGAGTTTGTGTTGATTATTAGTTCCAAACAGTAATGAGGGAATTTCGTACTAACCAGCACTGTTTCATTGTAGAATAAAAATTGAATTAAAAATTAATTCTCATATTCTATTTCTGTTGAAAACTGGTTAAATAGTTGATATTCTTCTCAATTAGTATCCACTTTACGAAAATTGTAAAGATGGACATTTGAACGCTGATGAGAGGTGTAGCGGCCTTGAAATCAGTACTGATACGTTCTGCTAAAAACTGATTGGATATAAATAATAATATTTTCCAACACAAAAAAACTCTTAGTAATTTTGAATTTTCATTAATTCAATAAAACTGAACTTGAGCCTGATAATATTACTTTTCATATGTAAATTAAAATTAATTCTCATATTCTATTTCTGTTGAAAACTGGTTAAATAGTTGATATTCTTCTCAATTAGTATCCACTATACGAAAATTGTAAAGATGGACAATTGAACGGTGATGAGAGGTGTAGCGGCCTTGAAATCAGTACTGATACGTTCTGCTAAAAACTGATTGGATATAAATAATAATATTTTCCAACACAAAAAAACTCTTAGTAATTTTGAATTTTCATCAATTCAATAAAACTGAACTTGAGCCTGATAATATTACTTTTCATATGTAAATCAATATAAGTTCAAAAAATAATTACGTTTATTCGTAATAATAATAATATAAAAATATTAATTCCGCTTGGGCACGAGCTATAAATACCCTAATAACAGGGGTCACAGTAATATGTGAATTTCCCTAATATAGAGTAAAAACAACAAAAACGTTAAAATACAAAGTAGAATACTTTGATGATAACGGACTATGAGTTTGTGTTGATTATTAGTTCCAAACAGTAATGAGGGAATTTCGTACTAACCAGTACTGTTTCATTGTAGAATAAAAATTGAATTAAAATTAATTCTCATATTCTATTTCTGTTGAAAACTGGTTAAATAGTTGATATTCTTCTCAATTAGTATCCACTTTACGAAAATTGTAAAGATGGACAATTGAACGCTGATGAGAGGTGTAGCGGCCTTGAAATCAGTACTGATACGTTCTGCTAAAAACTGATTGGATATAAATAATAATATTTTCCAACCCAAAAAAACTCTTAGTAATTTTGAATTTTCATCAATTCAATAAAACTGAACTTGAGCCTGATAATATTACTTTTCATATGTAAATCAATATAAGTTCAAATAATAATTACGTTTATTCGTAATAATAATAATATAAAAATATTAATTCCGCTTGGGCACGAGCTATAAATACCCTAATAACAGGGGTCACAGTAATATGTGAATTTCCCTAATATAGTGTAAAAATAACAAAAACGTTAAATACAAAGTAGAATACTTTGATGATAACGGACTATGAGTTTGTGTTGATTATTAGTTCCAAACAGTAATGAGGGAATTTCGTACTAACCAGCACTGTTTCATTGTAGAATAAAAATTTAATTAAAAATTAATTCTCATATTCTATTTCTGTTGAAAACTGGTTAAATAGTTGATATTCTTCTCAATTAGTATCCACTTTACGAAAATTGTAAAGATGGACAATTGAACGCTGATGAGAGGTGTAGCGGCCTTGAAATCAGTACTGATACGTTCTGCTAAAAACTGATTGGATATAAATAATAATATTTTCCAACCCAAAAAAACTCTTAGTAATTTTGAATTTTCGTCAATTCAATAAAACTGAACTTGAGCCTGATAATATTACTTTTCATATGTAAATCAATATAAGTTCAAATAATAATTACGTTTATTCGTAATAATAATAATATAAAAATATTAATTCCGCTTGGGCACGAGCTATAAATACCCTAATAACAGGGGTCACAGTAATATGTGAATTTCCCTAATATAGAGTAAAAACAATGATAATGAGGGAATTTCGTACTAACCAGCACTGTTTCATTGTAGAACAAAAATTGAATTAAAAATTAATTCTCATATTCTATTTCTGTTGAAAACTGGTTAAATAGTTGATATTCTTCTCAATTAGTATCCACTTTACGAAAATTGTAAAGATGGTCAATTGAACGCTGATGAGAGGTGTAGCGGCCTTGAAATCAGTACTGATACGTTCTGCTAAAAACTGATTGGATATAAATAATAATATATTCCAACACAAAAAAAACTCTTAGTAATTTTGAATTTTCATCAATTCAATAAAACTGAACTTGAGCCTGATAATATTACTTTTCATATTTAAATCAATATAAGTTCAAATAATAATTACGTTTATTCGTAATAATAATAATATAAAAATATTAATTCCGCTTGGGCACGAGCTATAAATACCCTAATAACAGGGGTCACAGTAATATGTTAATTTCCCTAATATAGAGTAAAAACATCAAAAACGTTAAAATACAAAGTAGAATACTTTGATGATAACGGACTATGAGTTTGTGTTGATTATTAGTTCCAAACAGTAATGAGGGAATTTCGTACTAACCAGCACTGTTTCATTGTAGAATAAAAATTGAATTAAAAATTAATTCTCATATTCTATTTCTGTTGAAAACTGGTTAAATAGTTGATATTCTTCTCAATTAGTATCCACTTTACGAAAATTGTAAAGATGGTCAATTGAACGCTGATGAGAGGTGTAGCGGCCTTGAAATCAGTACTGATACGTTCTGCTAAAAACTGATTGGATATAAATAATAATATATTCCAACACAAAAAAAACTCTTAGTAATTTTGAATTTTCATCAATTCAATAAAACTGAACTTGAGCCTGATAATATTACTTTTCATATTTAAATCAATATAAGTTCAAATAATAATTACGTTTATTCGTAATAATAATAATATAAAAATATTAATTCCGCTTGGGCACGAGCTATAAATACCCTAATAACAGGGGTCACAGTAATATGTGAATTTCCCTAATATAGAGTAAAAACAACAAAAACGTTAAAATACAAAGTAGAATACTTTGATGATAACGGACTATGAGTTTGTGTTGATTATTAGTTCCAAACAGTAATGAGGGAATTTCGTACTAACCAGCACTGTTTCATTGTAGAATAAAAATTGAATTAAAAATTAATTCTCATATTCTATTTCTGTTGAAAACTGGTTAAATAGTTGATATTCTTCTCAATTAGTATCCACTTTACGAAAATTGTAAAGATGGTCAATTGAACGCTGATGAGAGGTGTAGCGGCCTTGAAATCAGTACTGATACGTTCTGCTAAAAACTGATTGGATATAAATAATAATATATTCCAACACAAAAAAAAACTCTTAGTAATTTTGAATTTTCATCAATTCAATAAAACTGAACTTGAGCCTGATAATATTACTTTTCATATTTAAATCAATATAAGTTCAAATAATAATTACGTTTATTCGTAATAATAATAATATAAAAATATTAATTCCGCTTGGGCACGAGCTATAAATACCCTAATAACAGGGGTCACAGTAATATGTGAATTTCCCTAATATAGAGTAAAAACAACAAAAACGTTAAAATACAAAGTAGAATACTTTGATGATAACGGACTATGAGTTTGTGTTGATTATTAGTTCCAAACAGTAATGAGGGAATTTCGTACTAACCAGCACTGTTTCATTGTAGAATAAAAATTGAATTAAAAATTAATTCTCATATTCTATTTCTGTTGAAAACTGGTTAAATAGTTGATATTCTTCTCAATTAGTATCCACTTTACGAAAATTGTAAAGATGGTCAATTGAACGCTGATGATAGGTGTAGCGGCCTTGAAATCAGTACTGATACGTTCTGCTAAAAACTGATTGGATATAAATAATAATATATTCCAACACAAAAAAAACTCTTAGTAATTTTGAATTTTCATCAATTCAATAAAACTGAACTTGAGCCTGATAATATTACTTTTCATATTTAAATCAATATAAGTTCAAATAATAATTACGTTTATTCGTAATAATAATAATATAAAAATATTAATTCCGCTTGGGCACGAGCTATAAATACCCTAATAACAGGGGTCACAGTAATATGTTAATTTCCCTAATATAGAGTAAAAACATCAAAAACGTTAAAATACAAAGTAGAATACTTTGATGATAACGGACTATGAGTTTGTGTTGATTATTAGTTCCAAACAGTAATGAGGGAATTTCGAAATAACCAGCAGTGTTTCATTGTAGAATAAAAATTGAATTAAAAATTAATTCTCATATTCTACTTCTGTTGAAAACTGGTTAAATAGTTGATATTCTTCTCAATTAGTATCCACTTTACGAAAATTGTAAAGATGGACAATTGAACGCTGATGAGAGGTGTAGCGGCCTTGAAATCAGTACTGATACGTTCTGCTAAAAACTGATTGGATATAAATAATAATATTTTTCAACACAAAAAAGCTCTTAGTAATTTTGAATTTTCATCAATTTAATAAAACTGAACTTGAGCCTGATAATATTACTTTTCATATGTAAATCAATATAAGTTCAAATAATAATTACGTTTATTCGTAATAATAATAATATAAAAATATTAATTCTGCTTGGGCACGAGCTATAAATACCCTAATAACAGGGGTCACAGTAATATGTGAATCTCCCTAATATAGAGTAAAAACAACAAAAACGTTAAAATACAAAGTAGAATACTTTGATGATAACGGACTATGAGTTTGTGTTGATTATTAGTTCCAAACAGTAATGAGGGAATTTCGTACTAACCAGCACTGTTTCATTGTAGAATAAAAATTGAATTAAAAATTAATTCTCATATTCTATTTCTGTTGAAAACTGGTTAAATAGTTGATATTCTTCTCAATTAGTATCCACTTTACGAAAATTGTAAAGATGCACATTTGAACGCTGATGAGAGGTGTAGCGGCCTTGAAATCAGTACTGATACGTTCTGCTAAAAACTGATTGGATATAAATAATAATATTTTCCAACACAAAAAAACTCTTAGTAATTTTGAATTTTCATTAATTCAATAAAACTGAACTTGAGCCTGATAATATTACTTTTCATATGTAAATCAATATAAGTTCAAATAATAATTACGTTTATTCGTAATAATAATAATATAAAAATATTAATTCTGCTTGGGCACGAGCTATAAATACCCTAATAACAGGGGTCACAGTAATATGTGAATTTCCCTAATATAGAGTAAAAACAACAAAAACGTTAAAATACAAAGAAGAATACTTTGATGATAACGGACTATGAGTTTATGTTGATTATTAGTTCCAAACAGTAATGAGGGAATTTCGTACTAACCAGCACTGTTTCATTGTAGAATAAAAATTGAATTAAAAATTAATTCTCATATTCTATTTCTGTTGAAAACTGGTTAAATAGTTGATATTCTTCTCAATTAGTATCCACTTTACGAAAATTGTAAAGATGGACATTTGAACGCTGATGAGAGGTGTAGCGGCCTTGAAATCAGTACTGATACGTTCTGCTAAAAACTGATTGGATATAAATAATAATATTTTCCAACACAAAAAAACTCTTAGTAATTTTGAATTTTCATTAATTCAATAAAACTGAACTTGAGCCTGATAATATTACTTTTCATATGTAAATCAATATAAGTTCAAATAATAATTACGTTTATTCGTAATAATAATAATATAAAAATATTAATTCTGCTTGGGCACGAGCTATAAATACCCTAATAACAGGGGTCACAGTAATATGTGAATTTCCCTAATATAGAGTAAAAACAACAAAAACGTTAAAATACAAAGTAGAATACTTTGATGATAACGGACTATGAGTTTGTGTTGATTATTAGTTCCAAACAGTAATGAGGGAATTTCGTACTAACCAGCACTGTTTCATTGTAGAATAAAAATTGAATTAAAAATTAATTCTCATATTCTATTTCTGTTGAAAACTGGTTAAATAGTTGATATTCTTCTCAATTAGTATCCACTTTACGAAAATTGTAAAGATGGACATTTGAACGCTGATGAGAGGTGTAGCGGCCTTGAAATCAGTACTGATACGTTCTGCTAAAAACTGATTGGATATAAATAATAATATTTTCCAACACAAAAAAACTCTTAGTAATTTTGAATTTTCATTAATTCAATAAAACTGAACTTGAGCCTGATAATATTACTTTTCATATGTAAATTAAAATTAATTCTCATATTCTATTTCTGTTGAAAACTGGTTAAATAGTTGATATTCTTCTCAATTAGTATCCACTTTACGAAAATTGTAAAGATGGACAATTGAACGCTGATGAGAGGTGTAGCGGCCTTGAAATCAGTACTGATACGTTCTGCTAAAAACTGATTGGATATAAATAATAATATTTTCCAACACAAAAAAACTCTTAGTAATTTTGAATTTTCATCAATTCAATAAAACTGAACTTGAGCCTGATAATATTACTTTTCATATTTAAATCAATAGAAGTTCAAATAATAATTACGTTTATTCGTAATAATAATAATAATATAAAAATATTAATTCCGCTTGGGCACGAGCTATAAATACCCTAATAACAGGGGTCACAGTAATATGTGAATTTCCCTAATATAGAGTAAAAACAATGATAATGAGGGAGTTTCGTACTAACCAGCACTGTTTCATTGTAGAACAAAAATTGAATTAAAAATTAGTTCTCATATTCTATTTCTGTTGAAAACTGGTTAAATAGTTGATATTCTTCTCAATTAGTATCCACTTTACGAAAATTGTAAAGATGGACAATTGAACGCTGATGAGAGGTGTAGCGGCCTTGAAATCAATACTGATACGTTCAGCTAAAAACTGATTGGATATAAATAATAATATTTTCCAACACAAAAAAACTCTTAGTAATTTTGAATTTTCATCAACTCAATAAAACTGAACTTGAGCCTGATAATATTACTTTTCATATGTAAATCAATATAAGTTCAAATAATAATTACGTTTATTCGCAATAATAATAATATAAAAATATTAATTCCGCTTGGGCACGAGCTATAAATACCCTAATAACAGGGGTCACAATAATATGTGAATTTCCCTAATATAGAGTAAAAACAACAAAAACGTTAAAATACAAAGTAGAATACTTTGATGATAACGGACTATGAGTTTGTGTTGATCATTAGTTCCAAACAGTAGTGAGGGAATTTCATACTAACCAGCACTGTTTCATTGTAGAATAAAAATTGAAATAAAAATTAATTCTCATATTCTATTTCTGTTGAAAACTGGTTAAATAGTTGATATTCTTCTCAATTAGTATCCACTTTACGAAAATTGTAAAGATGGACAATTGAACGCTGATGAGAGGTGTAGCGGCCTTGAAATCAGTACTGATACGTTCTGCTAAAAACTGATTGGATATAAATAATAATATTTTCCAACACAAAAAAACTCTTAGTAATTTTTAATTTTCATCAATTCAATAAAACTGAACTTGAGCCTGATAATATTACTTTTCATATGTAAATCAATATAAGTTCAAATAATAATTACGTTTGTTCGTAATAATAATAATATAAAAATATTAATTCCGCTTGGGCACGAGCTATAAATACCCTAATAACAGGGCTCACAGTAATATGTGAATTTCCCTAATATAGAGTAAAAACAACAAAAACGTTAAAATACAAAGTGGAATACTTTGATGATAACGGACTATGAGTTTGTGTTGATTATTAGTTCCAAACAGTAATGAGGGAATTTCGTACTAACCAGCACTGTTTCATTGTAGAATAAAAATTGAATTAAAAATTAATTCTCATATTCTATTTCTGTTGAAAACTGGTTAAATAGTTGATATTCTTCTCAATTAGTATCCACTTTACGAAAATTGTAAAGATGGTCAATTGAACGCTGATGAGAGGTGTAGCGGCCTTGAAATCAGTACTGATACGTTCTGCTAAAAACTGATTGGATATAAGTAATAATATTTTCCAACACAAAAAAAACTCTTAGTAATTTTGAATTTTCATCAATTCAATAAAACTGAACTTTGAGCCTGATAATATTACTTTTCATATTTAAATCAATATAAGTTCAAATAATAATTACGTTTATTCGCAATAATAATAATATAAAAATATTAATTCCGCTTGGGCACGAGCTATAAATACCCTAATAACAGGGGTCACAGTAATATGTTAATTTCCCTAATATAGAGTAAAAACATCAAAAACGTTAAAATACAAAGTAGAATACTTTGATGATAACGGACTATGAGTTTGTGTTGATTATTAGTTCCAAACAGTAATGAGGGAATTTCGTAATAACCAGCACTGTTTCATTGTAGAATAAAAATTGAATTAAAAATTAATTCTCATATTCTATTTCTGTTGAAAACTGGTTAAATAGTTGATATTCTTCTCAATTAGTATCCACTTTACGAAAATTGTAAAGATGGACAATTGAACGCTGATGAGAGGTGTAGCGGCCTTGAAATCAGTACTGATACGTTCTGCTAAAAACTGATTGGATATAAATAATAATATTTTTCAACACAAAAAAGCTCTTAGTAATTTTGAATTTTCATCAATTTAATAAAACTGAACTTGAGCCTGATAATATTACTTTTCATATGTAAATCAATATAAGTTCAAATAATAATTACGTTTATTCGTAATAATAATAATATAAAAATATTAATTCCGCTTGGGCACGAGCTATAAATACCCTAATAACAGGGGTCACAGTAATATGTGAATTTCCCTAATATAGAGTAAAAACAATGATAATGAGGGAATTTCGTACTAACCAGCACTGTTTCATTGTAGAACAAAAATTGAAATAAAAATTAATTCTCATATTCTATTTCTGTTGAAAACTGGTTAAATAGTTGATATTCTTCTCAATTAGTATCCACTTTACGAAAATTGTAAAGATGGACAATTGAACGCTGATGAGAGGTGTAGCGGCCTTGAAATCAGTACTGATACGTTCTGCTAAAAACTGATTGGAAATAAATAATAATATTTTCCAACACAAAAAAACTCTTAGTAATTTTGAATTTTCGTCAATTCAATAAAACTGAACTTGAGCCTGATAATATTACTTTTCATATGTAAATCAATATAAGTTCAAATAATAATTACGTTTATTCGTAATAATAATAATATAAAAATATTAATTCCGCTTGGGCACGAGCTATAAATACCCTAATAACAGGGGTCACAATAATATGTGAATATCCCTAATATAGAGTAAAAACAACAAAAACGTTAAAATACAAAGTAGAATACTTTGATGATAACGGACTATGAGTTTGTGCTGATTATTAGTTCCAAACAGTAGTGAGGGAATTTCGTACTAACCAGCACTGTTTCATTGTAGAATAAAAATTGAAATAAAAATTAATTCTCATATTCTATTTCTGTTGAAAACTGGTTAAATAGTTGATATTCTTCTCAATTAGTATCCACTATACGAAAATTGTAAAGATGGACAATTGAACGGTGATGAGAGGTGTAGCGGCCTTGAAATCAGTACTGATACGTTCTGCTAAAAACTGATTGGATATAAATAATAATATTTTCCAACACAAAAAAACTCTTAGTAATTTTGAATTTTCATCAATTCAATAAAACTGAACTTGAGCCTGATAATATTACTTTTCATATGTAAATCAATATAAGTTCAAAAAATAATTACGTTTATTCGTAATAATAATAATATAAAAATATTAATTCCGCTTGGGCACGAGCTATAAATACCCTAATAACAGGGGTCACAGTAATATGTGAATTTCCCTAATATAGAGTAAAAACAACAAAAACGTTAAAATACAAAGTAGAATACTTTGATGATAACGGACTATGAGTTTGTGTTGATTATTAGTTCCAAACAGTAATGAGGGAATTTCGTACTAACCAGCACTGTTTCATTGTAGAATAAAAATTGAATTAAAATTAATTCTCATATTCTATTTCTGTTAAAAACTGGTTAAATAGTTGATATTCTTCTCAATTAGTATCCACTTTACGAAAATTGTAAAGATGGACAATTGGACGCTGATGAGAGGTGTAGCGGCCTTGAAATCAGTACTGATACGTTCTGCTAAAAACTGATTGGATATAAATAATAATATTTTCCAACACAAAAAAACTCTTAGTAATTTTGAATTTTCATCAATTCAATAAAACTGAACTTGAGCCTGATAATATTACTTTTCATATTTAAATCAATAGAAGTTCAAATAATAATTACGTTTATTCGTAATAATAATAATATAAAAATTTTAATTCCGCTTGGGCACGAGCTATAAATACCCTAATAACAGGGGTCACAGTAATATGTTAATTTCCCTAATATAGAGTAAAAACATCAAAAACGTTAAAATACAAAGTAGAATACTTTGATGATAACGGACTATGAGTTTGTGTTGATTATTAGTTCCAAACAGTAATGAGGGAATTTCGTAATAACCAGCACTGTTTCATTGTAGAATAAAAATTGAATTAAAAATTAATTCTCATATTCTATTTCTGTTGAAAACTGGTTTAATAGTTGATATTCTTCTCAATTAGTATCCACTTTACGAAAATTGTAAAGATGGACAATTGAACGCTGATGAGAGGTGTAGCGGCCTTGAAATCAGTACTGATACGTTCTGCTAAAAACTGATTGGATATAAATAATAATATTTTTCAACACAAAAAAGCTCTTAGTAATTTTGAATTTTCATCAATTTAATAAAACTGAACTTGAGCCTGATAATATTACTTTTCATATGTAAATCAATATAAGTTCAAATAATAATTACGTTTATTCGTAATAATAATAATATAAAAATATTAATTCCGCTTGGGCACGAGCTATAAATACCCTAATAACAGGGGTCACAGTAATATGTGAATTTCCCTAATATAGAGTAAAAACAATGATAATGAGGGAATTTCGTACTAACCAGCACTGTTTCATTGTAGAACAAAAATTGAAATAAAAATTAATTCTCATATTCTATTTCTGTTGAAAACTGGTTAAATAGTTGATATTCTTCTCAATTAGTATCCACTTTACGAAAATTGTAAAGATGGACAATTGAACGCTGATGAGAGGTGTAGCGGCCTTGAAATCAGTACTGATACGTTCTGCTAAAAACTGATTGGAAATAAATAATAATATTTTCCAACACAAAAAAACTCTTAGTAATTTTGAATTTTCGTCAATTCAATAAAACTGAACTTGAGCCTGATAATATTACTTTTCATATGTAAATCAATATAAGTTCAAATAATAAATACGTTTATTCGTAATAATAATAATATAAAAATATTAATTCCGCTTGGGCACGAGCTATAAATACCCTAATAACAGGGGTCACAATAATATGTGAATTTCCCTAATATAGAGTAAAAACAACAAAAACGTTAAAATACAAAGTAGAATACTTTGATGATAACGGACTATGAGTTTGTGCTGATTATTAGTTCCAAACAGTAGTGAGGGAATTTCGTACTAACCAGCACTGTTTCATTGTAGAATAAAAATTGAAATAAAAATTAATTCTCATATTCTATTTCTGTTGAAAACTGGTTAAATAGTTGATATTCTTCTCAATTAGTATCCACTATACGAAAATTGTAAAGATGGACAATTGAACGGTGATGAGAGGTGTAGCGGCCTTGAAATCAGTACTGATACGTTCTGCTAAAAACTGATTGGATATAAATAATAATATTTTCCAACACAAAAAAACTCTTAGTAATTTTGAATTTTCATCAATTCAATAAAACTGAACTTGAGCCTGATAATATTACTTTTCATATGTAAATCAATATAAGTTCAAAAAATAATTACGTTTATTCGTAATAATAATAATATAAAAATATTAATTCCGCTTGGGCACGAGCTATAAATACCCTAATAACAGGGGTCACAGTAATATGTGAATTTCCCTAATATAGAGTAAAAACAACAAAAACGTTAAAATACAAAGTAGAATACTTTGATGATAACGGACTATGAGTTTGTGTTGATTATTAGTTCCAAACAGTAATGAGGGAATTTCGTACTAACCAGCACTGTTTCATTGTAGAATAAAAATTGAATTAAAATTAATTCTCATATTCTATTTCTGTTAAAAACTGGTTAAATAGTTGATATTCTTCTCAATTAGTATCCACTTTACGAAAATTGTAAAGATGGACAATTGGACGCTGATGAGAGGTGTAGCGGCCTTGAAATCAGTACTGATACGTTCTGCTAAAAACTGATTGGATATAAATAATAATATTTTCCAACACAAAAAAACTCTTAGTAATTTTGAATTTTCATCAATTCAATAAAACTGAACTTGAGCCTGATAATATTACTTTTCATATTTAAATCAATAGAAGTTCAAATAATAATTACGTTTATTCGTAATAATAATAATATAAAAATATTAATTCCGCTTGGGCCCGAGCTATAAATACCCTAATAACAGGGGTCACAGTAATATGTGAATTTCCCTAATATAGAGTAAAAACAATGATAATGAGGGAGTTTCGTACTAACCAGCACTGTTTCATTGTAGAACAAAAATTGAATTAAAAATTAATTCTCATATTCTATTTCTGTTGAAAACTGGTTAAATAGTTGATATTATTCTCAATTAGTATCCACTTTACGAAAATTGTAAAGATGGACAATTGAACGCTGATGAGAGGTGTAGCGGTCTTGAAATCAATACTGATACGTTCTGCTAAAAACTGATTGGATATAAATAATAATATTTTCCAACACAAAAAAACTCTTAGTAATTTTGAATTTTCATCAACTCAATAAAACTGAACTTGAGCCTGATAATATTACTTTTCATATTTAAATCAATATAAGTTCAAATAATAATTACGTTTATTCGTAATAATAATAATATAAAAACATTAATTCCGCTTGGGCACGAGCTATAAATACCCTAATAACAGGGGTCACAGTAATATGTGAATTTCCCTAATATAGAGTAAAAACAACAAAAACGTTAAAATACAAACTAGAATACTTTGATGATAACGGACTATGAGTTTGTGTTGATTATTAGTTCCAAACAGTATTGAGGAAATTTCGTACTAACCAGCACTGTTTCATAATAGAATAAAAATTGAATTAAAAATTAATTCTCATATTCTATTTCTGTTGAAAACTGGTTAAATAGTTGATATTCTTCTCAATTAGTATCCACTTTACGAAAATTGTAAAGATGGACAATTGAACGCTGATGAGAGGTGTAGCGGCCTTGAAATCAGTACTAAAACGTTCTGCTAAAAACTGATTGGATATAAATAATAATATTTTCCAACACAAAAAAACTCTTAGTAATTTTGAATTTTCATCAATTCAATAAAACTGAACTTGAGCCTGATAATATTACTTTTCATATGTAAATCAATATAAGTTCAAATAATAATTACGTTTATTCGTAATAATAATAATATAAAAACATTAATTCCGCTTGGGCACGAGCTATAAATACCCTAATAACAGGGGTCACAGTAATATGTGAATTTCCCTAATATAGAGTAAAAACAACAAAAACGTTAAAATACAAACTAGAATACTTTGATGATAACGGACTATGAGTTTGTGTTGATTATTAGTTCCAAACAGTATTGAGGGAATTTCGTACTAACCAGCACTGTTTCATAATAGAATAAAAATTGAATTAAAAATTAATTCTGATATTCTCTTTCTGTTGAAAACTGGTTAAATAGTTGATATTCTTCTCAATTAGTATCCACTTTACGAAAATTGTAAAGATGGACAATTGAACGCTGATGAGAGGTGTAGCGGCCTTGAAATCAGTACTGATACGTTCTGCTAAAAACTGATTGGATATAAATAATAATATTTTCCAACACAAAAAAACTCTTAGTAATTTTGAATTTTCATCAACTCAATAAAACTGAACTTGAGCCTGATAATATTACTTTTCATATTTAAATCAATATAAGTTCAAATAATAATTACGTTTATTCGTAATAATAATAATATAAAAACATTAATTCCGCTTGGGCACGAGCTATAAATACCCTAATAACAGGGGTCACAGTAATATGTGAATTTCCCTAATATAGAGTAAAAACAACAAAAACGTTAAAATACAAACTAGAATACTTTGATGATAACGGACTATGAGTTTGTGTTGATTATTAGTTCCAAACAGTATTGAGGAAATTTCGTACTAACCAGCACTGTTTCATAATAGAATAAAAATTGAATTAAAAATTAATTCTCATATTCTATTTCTGTTGAAAACTGGTTAAATAGTTGATATTCTTCTCAATTAGTATCCACTTTACGAAAATTGTAAAGATGGACAATTGAACGCTGATGAGAGGTGTAGCGGCCTTGAAATCAGTACTAAAACGTTCTGCTAAAAACTGATTGGATATAAATAATAATATTTTCCAACACAAAAAAACTCTTAGTAATTTTGAATTTTCATCAATTCAATAAAACTGAACTTGAGCCTGATAATATTACTTTTCATATGTAAATCAATATAAGTTCAAATAATAATTACGTTTATTCGTAATAATAATAATATAAAAACATTAATTCCGCTTGGGCACGAGCTATAAATACCCTAATAACAGGGGTCACAGTAATATGTGAATTTCCCTAATATAGAGTAAAAACAACAAAAACGTTAAAATACAAACTAGAATACTTTGATGATAACGGACTATGAGTTTGTGTTGATTATTAGTTCCAAACAGTATTGAGGGAATTTCGTACTAACCAGCACTGTTTCATAATAGAATAAAAATTGAATTAAAAATTAATTCTGATATTCTCTTTCTGTTGAAAACTGGTTAAATAGTTGATATTCTTCTCAATTAGTATCCACTTTACGAAAATTGTAAAGATGGACAATTGAACGCTGATGAGAGGTGTAGCGGCCTTGAAATCAGTACTGATACGTTCTGCTAAAAACTGATTGGATATAAATAATAATATTTTTCAACACAAAAAAGCTCTTAGTAATTTTGAATTTTCATCAATTCAATAAAACTGAACTTGAGCCTGATAATATTACTTTTCATATTTAAATCAATAGAAGTTCAAATAATAATTACGTTTATTCGTAATAATAATAATATAAAAATATTAATTCCGCTTGGGCACGAGCTATAAATACCCTAATAACAGGGGTCACAGTAATATGTGAATTTCCCTAATATAGAGTAAAAACAATGATAATGAGGGAATTTCGTACTAACCAGCACTGTTTCATTGTAGAACAAAAATTGAATTAAAAATTAATTCTCATATTCTATTTCTGTTGAAAACTGGTTAAATAGTTGATATTCTTCTCAATTAGTATCCACTTTACGAAAATTGTAAAGATGGACAATTGAACGCTGATGAGAGGTGTAGCGGCCTTGAAATCAATACTGATACGTTCTGCTAAAAACTGATTGGATATAAATAATAATATTTTCCAACACAAAAAAACTCTTAGTAATTTTGAATTTTCATCAATTCAATAAAACTGAACTTGAGCCTGATAATATTACTTTTCATATGTAAATCAATATAAGTAGTATATTTTTGGGCATTCTGGCACTTTTTTATCCTTATGGAAAAATACACGTATTCGAATTTTTTATCCTTATGGAAAACTACACGTACTCGAATTTTTTATCCTTATGGAAAAATACACGTATTCGAATTTTTTTATCCTTATGGAAAATACACGTATTCGAATTTTTTATCCTTATGAAAAAATACACGTATTCGAATTTTTTATCCTTATGTGGAAAATACACTTATAAGCATTTTAACTATTTGAAAAAACAAAATGTGGTCATTATGTTATACATAAATACATATATTTTTCCATGTGTATACTCTTATAATAAACAGAAATTCGAATGAGATATTTTATCCCACCATGTTAATGAGATTCTCATTTGAGTTCTTTTTATTAAATACTAAAAATGAGAGTTATACCAACCAACAGAAATTAATATAAAAGAACCTTCAGAAATTAATTTTAGTTATTGTTCTTCAAATTTACCTGTTTTACAAAATAGAATTTTATAAATGTATATCTATAATTTTATATATGTATCTATATCTATACAATTTTATATGTATATTTGCTTTTAGATCTATCAACAAATAATTAACTTAGCTAAAGGAATACAATCAGAATATACGAAAATTGATGATATTCCCGTAAATGAACCATTCAAAATCTTAAATTTCGAATGGAAGGCTACACAATATGGATCCCAAGTTATAGTACATTTGGAGAACAATAAGTGGTTTTATATGCCGCAAAGAATCGTTAAATATTTAAACAGAGAGGATCCTTACTTATCTAATATGAATGACAAAATTTGGACAATTATTTTCAAAGGACGTCAATCACCAAATGGCTCTGCAATATTCGAACTTAACTACAGCTAAATTCTTAAATATCAAAAAAAGTTGATACATTCATATAATAAATTTATATAGTAAAGTATCTATATGAAACCCGACTATTTATTTAATTTATGTCTAAACATGCATATGCATGCATCTTATTCGTTAAAAATATATTTTATATATAAAATGAAATGTAATTTCACAATCGAAATACATGCGTATGCATACTTTTACTTATGTATGTATGTCGTAGAGTGTGGGTGCATCAGCGAAATATATTTTTGAAGGATATACAAATGTAGTAATTTATGAAGTCATAAAGACTTGCGTATGCTTGCTTTCATTTTGGAAAAAATGAAATATAATTTCACAATCGAAATACATGCGTATGCATACTTTTCTTATAATTATGAAAGTATTAGTATGTAACAGAAAATACAAAGAATAAACTTAAACGTAAACATTAAACTTGCTTATGTTTTATTAAGTACACAAAGAATAAACTTAAACGTAAACATTAAACTTGCTTTTGTTTTATTAAATCATTTACGCTGACACGCAAAAATGGTCCTCTTTGTCGAAACCCAAATTCATAGGACAAATGTAAATTGTAATAGGAGAAGCCGTTCTTATTAAATGCCTCCAATAAATCGTCATGTGTGGCCGAAAACAAAAGATCAACCACAACTTAACGCAATGACAATATGTTTACATTATCGCCGTTTTCTGTAAGTGACTTCTGTTAAGGACAAGTGCTGTCTAAAAATTTTTTAAAAAAATGGAACCAAAATTTATTTGTAACATCTTGATATGCAATTTCACAATGGAAGATAAACATCTGATTATATGAAAAAAGTCTTAAGAAAGAAATACATGCGTATGCTTGCTTTTACTTATGTTTGTATGTTGGAGTGTGTGGGTGCATTAGCGAAATATATTTTGAAGCACATACAATGTAGTAATTTATGAGGTCATAAATGCGTTATTTATCCCTTTTTCATAAACGGAAAAAAATGTAATGAAACATTTTTATATGTGGGATACTTATCTGTATATGCGTATGTAGTAGTGCCTACAGAAAAAAGTATAAAACCTGCTATTTTTTCGAACAAAATTCTAGTTCTGTGAAATTATTTAACGTAAAAAGATATCTGTGAAATTTCTAAAAAAAAAACTTTAAGTTTTGTGTTTTATTATTCGAATTCATAACAGTTTAGTAAAAGCAATTATACTAATAATTTTAATCTAATATGTATATGTAAATTTTGTGACCTTTTTCTTGATTTGAATGTTTATTGAAATTAATTTTTAAATGTGTTTAGTACCAAAAAATATTGAAAAATGGATTTTCAAAGTGAGGAAAATTTTAGAGAGCATGAAAGAGCTCATGCTTCGTGCTCATAAAGAAGTATTGTAAAGCTAGTTAACCCTGCTGTTAGATTAAAAAAAATATGCGAATCCTGCATTAAGAGACCATTTGGTCCAAATTACGTACATATAAATTTAATCCTATTTTCGCATGTAATACCATTGAATACTTTAATGGAAATTATAAACGTAATTACAAACCATTGATAATTTAACTACCAACCCGTTTATCGATTATTTATGTGCTGTCATATTTCTGTAATAGCTCAAACATCCAGCTTGTTTGTATTATTGTACTTGTTGTTGTCACGCAGCCACCTTGTAAAGTAAATTCACTTGGCTGACTTGTATAAAGTTGTGGGATTCCCCTTTTAATTTGTCTATGAGAACGTAGCATACGAACACTGTTTTGTTTAGTTTGTGATTTGATCTTTAATTAGTTACTAATATGCTTTTTATACATTGCGAACAAATCGAAAGACGACGTTATTTGAATGAGGATGATATTTCTGCTGTCCTCAATTCAGAAATTGACTCTGATATTTCAGACTCTGATATTGTTTCAGAAAATGATAAAATAAGTGATTTTGAAAGAGAAAGTGAACCAGATGTAGCTTCAATCAGTGCTGACCCATTGTTTATAGCAAAAAACCAAATGGTGTATGCTAATCCAATACAACAACTTATTGGAACTTCTGCTTAGAATATTTCAGTTCAACCGGGCCTAGATTTGCAACATCTAGATGCAATGATATATAATCCGCATTTTTGTGTTTTTTCTACCTTCAATGGCATGTGCTTCTCCAAACGCCTGATAATATTACTTTTCATATGTAAATCAATATAAGTTCAAAAAATAATTTCGTTTATTCGTAATAATAATAATATAAAAATATTAATTCCGCTTGGGCACGAGCTATAAATACCCTAATAACAGGGGTAACAGTAATATGTGAATTTCCCTAATATAGAGTAAAAACAACAAAAACGTTAAAATACAAAGTAGAATACTTTGATGATAACGGACTATGAGTTTGTGTTGATTATTAGTTCCAAACAGTAATGAGGGAATTTCGTACTAACCAGCACTGTTTCATTGTAGAATAAAAATTGAATTAAAATTAATTCTCATATTCTATTTCTGTTAAAAACTGGTTAAATAGTTGATATTCTTCTCAATTAGTATCCACTTTACGAAAATTGTAAAGATGGACAATTGGACGCTGATGAGAGGTGTAGCGGCCTTGAAATCAGTACTGATACGTTCTGCTAAAAACTGATTGGATATAAATAATAATATTTTCCAACACAAAAAAACTCTTAGTAATTTTGAATTTTCATCAATTCAATAAAACTGAACTTGAGCCTGATAATATTACTTTTCATATTTAAATCAATAGAAGTTCAAATAATAATTACGTTTATTCGTAATAATAATAATATAAAAATATTAATTCCGCTTGGGCACGAGCTATAAATACCCTAATAACAGGGGTCACAGTAATATGTGAATTTCCCTAATATAGAGTAAAAACAATGATAATGAGGGAGTTTCGTACTAACCAGCACTGTTTCATTGTAGAACAAAAATTGAATTAAAAATTAATTCTCATATTCTATTTCTGTTGAAAACTGGTTAAATAGTTGATATTATTCTCAATTAGTATCCACTTTACGCAAATTGTAAAGATGGACAATTGAACGCTGATGAGAGGTGTAGCGGCCTTGAAATCAATACTGATACGTTCTGCTAAAAACTGATTGGATATAAATAATAATATTTTCCAACACAAAAAAACTCTTAGTAATTTTGAATTTTCATCAACTCAATAAAACTGAACTTGAGCCTGATAATATTACTTTTCATATTTAAATCAATATAAGTTCAAATAATAATTACGTTTATTCGTAATAATAATAATATAAAAACATTAATTCCGCTTGGGCACGAGCTATAAATACCCTAATAACAGGGGTCACAGTAATATGTGAATTTCCCTAATATAGAGTAAAAACAACAAAAACGTTAAAATACAAACTAGAATACTTTGATGATAACGGACTATGAGTTTGTGTTGATTATTAGTTCCAAACAGTATTGAGGGAATTTCGTACTAACCAGCACTGTTTCATAATAGAATAAAAATTGAATTAAAAATTAATTCTCATATTCTATTTCTGTTGAAAACTGGTTAAATAGTTGATATTCTTCTCAATTAGTATCCACTTTACGAAAATTGTAAAGATGGACAATTGAACGCTGATGAGAGGTGTAGCGGCCTTGAAATCAGTACTAAAACGTTCTGCTAAAAACTGATTGGATATAAATAATAATATTTTCCAACACAAAAAAACTCTTAGTAATTTTGAATTTTCATCAATTCAATAAAACTGAACTTGAGCCTGATAATATTACTTTTCATATGTAAATCAATATAAGTTCAAATAATAATTACGTTTATTCGTAATAATAATAATATAAAAACATTAATTCCGCTTGGGCACGAGCTATAAATACCCTAATAACAGGGGTCACAGTAATATGTGAATTTCCCTAATATAGAGTAAAAACAACAAAAACGTTAAAATACAAACTAGAATACTTTGATGATAACGGACTATGAGTTTGTGTTGATTATTAGTTCCAAACAGTATTGAGGGAATTTCGTACTAACCAGCACTGTTTCATAATAGAATAAAAATTGAATTAAAAATTAATTCTGATATTCTATTTCTGTTGAAAACTGGTTAAATAGTTGATATTCTTCTCAATTAGTATCCACTTTACGAAAATTGTAAAGATGGACAATTGAACGCTGATGAGAGGTGTAGCGGCCTTGAAATCAGTACTGATACGTTCTGCTAAAAACTGATTGGATATAAATAATAATATTTTTCAACACAAAAAAGCTCTTAGTAATTTTGAATTTTCATCAATTTAATAAAACTGAAGTTGAGCCTGATAATATTACTTTTCATATGTAAATCAATATAAGTTCAAATAATAATTACGTTTATTCGTAATAATAATAATATAAAAATATTAATTCCGCTTGGGCACGAGCTATAAATACCCTAATAACAGGGGTCACAGTAATATGTGAATTTCCCTAATATAGAGTAAAAACAATGATAATGAGGGAATTTCGTACTAACCAGCACTGTTTCATTGTAGAATAAAAATTGAATTAAAATTAATTCTCATATTCTATTTCTGTTGAAAACTGGTTAAATAGTTGATATTCTTCTCAATTAGTATCCACTTTACGAAAATTGTAAAGATGGACAATTGAACGCTGATGAGAGGTGTAGCGGCCTTGAAATCAGTACTGATACGTTCTGCTGAAAACTGATTGGATATAAATAATAATATTTTCCAACACAAAAAACTCTTAGTAATTTTGAATTTTCATCAATTCAATAAAACTGAACTTGAGCCTGATAATATTACTTTTCATATTTAAATCAATAGAAGTTCAAATAATAATTACGTTTATTCGTAATAATAATAATATAAAAATATTAATTCCGCTTGGGCACGAGCTATAAATACCCTAATAACAGGGGTCACAGTAATATGTGAATTTCCCTAATATGGAGTAAAAACAATGATAATGAGGGAATTTCGTACTAACCAGCACTGTTTCATTGTAGAACAAAAATTGAATTAAAAATTAATTCTCATATTCTATTTCTGTTGAAAACTGGTTAAATAGTTGATATTCTTCTCAATTAGTATCCACTTTACGAAAATTGTAAAGATGGACAATTGAACGCTGATGAGAGGTGTAGCGGCCTTGAAATCAATACTGATACGTTCTGCTAAAAACTGATTGGATATAAATAATAATATTTTCCAACACAAAAAAACTCTTAGTAATTTTGAATTTTCATCAATTCAATAAAACTGAACTTGAGCCTGATAATATTACTTTTCATATGTAAATCAATATAAGTAGTATATTTTTGGGCATTCTGGCACTTTTTTATCCTTATGGAAAAATACACGTATTCGAATTTTTTATCCTTATGGAAAACTACACGTACTCGAATTTTTTATCCTTATGGAAAAATACACGTATTCGAATTTTTTTATCCTTATGGAAAATACACGTATTCGAATTTTTTATCCTTATGAAAAAATACACGTATTCGAATTTTTTATCCTTATGGAAAAATACACGTATTCGAATTTTTTATCCTTATGTGGAAAATACACTTATAAGCATTTTAACTATTTGAAAAAACAAAATGTGGTCATTATGTTATACATAAATACATATATTTTTCCATGTGTATACTCTTATAATAAACAGAAATTCGAATGAGATATTTTATCCCACCATGTTAATGAGATTCTCATTTGAGTTCTTTTTATTAAATACTAAAAATGAGAGTTATACCAACCAACAGAAATTAATATAAAAGAACCTTCAGAAATTAATTTTAGTTATTGTTCTTCAAATTTACCTGTTTTACAAAATAGAATTTTATAAATGTATATCTATAATTTTATATATGTATCTATATCTATACAATTTTATATGTATATTTGCTTTTAGATCTATCAACAAATAATTAACTTAGCTAAAGGAATACAATCAGAATATACGAAAATTGATGATATTCCCGTAAATGAACCATTCAAAATCTTAAATTTCGAATGGAAGGCTACACAATATGGATCCCAAGTTATAGTACATTTGGAGAACAATAAGTGGTTTTATATGCCGCAAAGAATCGTTAAATATTTAAACAGAGAGGATCCTTACTTATCTAATATGAATGACAAAATTTGGACAATTATTTTCAAAGGACGTCAATCACCAAATGGCTCTGCAATATTCGAACTTAACTACAGCTAAATTCTTAAATATCAAAAAAAGTTGATACATTCATATAATAAATTTATATAGTAAAGTATCTATATGAAACCCGACTATTTATTTAATTTATGTCTAAACATGCATATGCATGCATCTTATTCGTTAAAAATATATTTTATATATAAAATGAAATGTAATTTCACAATCGAAATACATGCGTATGCATACTTTTACTTATGTATGTATGTCGTAGAGTGTGGGTGCATCAGCGAAATATATTTTTAAAGGATATACAAATGTAGTAATTTATGAAGTCATAAAGACTTGCGTATGCTTGCTTTCATTTTGGAAAAAATGAAATATAATTTCACAATCGAAATACATGCGTATGCATACTTTTCTTATAATTATGAAAGTATTAGTATGTAACAGAAAATACAAAGAATAAACTTAAACGTAAACATTAAACTTGCTTATGTTTTATTAAGTACACAAAGAATAAACTTAAACGTAAACATTAAACTTGCTTTTGTTTTATTAAATCATTTACGCTGACACGCAAAAATGGTCCTCTTTGTCGAAACCCAAATTCATAGGACAAATGTAAATTGTAATAGGAGAAGCCGTTCTTATTAAATGCCTCCAATAAATCGTCATGTGTGGCCGAAAACAAAAGATCAACCACAACTTAACGCAATGACAATATGTTTACATTATCGCCGTTTTCTGTAAGTGACTTCTGTTAAGGACAAGTGCTGTCTAAAAATTTTTTAAAAAAATGGAACCAAAATTTATTTGTAACATCTTGATATGCAATTTCACAATGGAAGATAAACATCTGATTATATGAAAAAAGTCTTAAGAAAGAAATACATGCGTATGCTTGCTTTTACTTATGTTTGTATGTTGGAGTGTGTGGGTGCATTAGCGAAATATATTTTGAAGCACATACAATGTAGTAATTTATGAGGTCATAAATGCGTTATTTATCCCTTTTTCATAAACGGAAAAAAATGTAATGAAACATTTTTATATGTGGGATACTTATCTGTATATGCGTATGTAGTAGTGCCTACAGAAAAAAGTATAAAACCTGCTATTTTTTCGAACAAAATTCTAGTTCTGTGAAATTATTTAACGTAAAAAGATATCTGTGAAATTTCTAAAAAAAAAACTTTAAGTTTTGTGTTTTATTATTCGAATTCATAACAGTTTAGTAAAAGCAATTATACTAATAATTTTAATCTAATATGTATATGTAAATTTTGTGACCTTTTTCTTGATTTGAATGTTTATTGAAATTAATTTTTAAATGTGTTTAGTACCAAAAAATATTGAAAAATGGATTTTCAAAGTGAGGAAAATTTTAGAGAGCATGAAAGAGCTCATGCTTCGTGCTCATAAAGAAGTATTGTAAAGCTAGTTAACCCTGCTGTTAGATTAAAAAAAATATGCGAATCCTGCATTAAGAGACCATTTGGTCCAAATTACGTACATATAAATTTAATCCTATTTTCGCATGTAATACCATTGAATACTTTAATGGAAATTATAAACGTAATTACAAACCATTGATAATTTAACTACCAACCCGTTTATCGATTATTTATGTGCTGTCATATTTCTGTAATAGCTCAAACATCCAGCTTGTTTGTATTATTGTACTTGTTGTTGTCACGCAGCCACCTTGTAAAGTAAATTCACTTGGCTGACTTGTATAAAGTTGTGGGATTCCCCTTTTAATTTGTCTATGAGAACGTAGCATACGAACACTGTTTTGTTTAGTTTGTGATTTGATCTTTAATTAGTTACTAATATGCTTTTTATACATTGCGAACAAATCGAAAGACGACGTTATTTGAATGAGGATGATATTTCTGCTGTCCTCAATTCAGAAATTGACTCTGATATTTCAGACTCTGATATTGTTTCAGAAAATGATAAAATAAGTGATTTTGAAAGAGAAAGTGAACCAGATGTAGCTTCAATCAGTGCTGACCCATTGTTTATAGCAAAAAACCAAATGGTGTATGCTAATCCAATACAACAACTTATTGGAACTTCTGCTTAGAATATTTCAGTTCAACCGGGCCTAGATTTGCAACATCTAGATGCAATGATATATAATCCGCATTTTTGTGTTTTTTCTACCTTAAATGGCATGTGCTTCTCCAAACGTTTTATAATTATCATAAGAATACAAACCTCATCTTATCAAAAATTGCTTCTTCTAAAGCGAGGACGAGAATCTGTAGTTGTTGTAAGGCTAAAGCTGACATAAAATGATTCACTTGCGAAAGTTTTATTTGTAAAACAAACCGGAAAATATTTTGTATAGCATGTAATGAAAAACGTTTTCAATAAAATAATATTTTTCTTGTAAATAAATGCTACAAAAGCTTGGTATTTTGTATTGAAATATTCACCGGACCAAATGGTCCCTGATAAGAGATTAGTAACTTTTTAATTTTTTCCGTACATGTTAACATCAGATACCTTATATTTTGAAAATAATATTGTTACAAAAATAGGACACGTGAGTCGAAACCTCAAAACAATATATTACACCGTTCAAAAGTTATTGAGATTACAAAAAAAATTTTGGGCCAAATGGGCCTAATCTAACAGCAGGGTTAAAAGTGCTTTTAAAAAGAGGCTTATAACACTAGCATATGAAAATAACAATGAAGAATGTCTCCTACCGGAGATGTTTATGAAGGAAGCTGAGGAGCCGTTAAAGAGAAAAGTTGATAACTTCTTAAAGGATAATGATGCTATTAAATTTAATATGGAGATGTATGGATTATATGCTCGTCCCAATGTGAATAATGAATTAGAAAATACCCCTATAGAAGTGAAAAATTTTCAAACGAAAATGAAGGAAATTTTCAATTTAGAAGAGTATTGCGATGAATATGCTTCTAATATTCAAAGAATAATAACAAAAATGGAAGACTTTCAAGAACGGGATAGTGGTTGGACTCTAATTCAACTTTTGAAACTTCATATAAATCTAAATAAATACCAACCACTAAAAGGTTCCAGTTTTATACCTCTTCCAAATAAAATAAAGTTAAAAAAAGCATGTATAAATGTGCAAAACAATGATGAGTTTTGCTTCAAATGGGCAATACTATCAGCCTTATCAACCCATAAAAATCCTCAAAGAACAAGCAGTTACGGAGTCAACATCTATGAAGAACTTATTAACTTTAACGGCTATTGCTTAAATTTTAGTGGGTTATGCTTCCCACTAAAAATAAGAGATATAAAAATTTTTGAAATTAATAATCCAAATATTAGTATAAATGTCTTTGGATATGACATTGAAAAAGACTTGATTGTGGGGCCCTATTATAAAACACGAGGATCAAAATTAAAACATATCCAACTCTTGTTTTTGCAGAAAAAAGTGGAGGGAAATATAGTTTCCCACTATGTTTATATAAAAAATATATCAAGGTAAGTGTTATGATTACAAATAAAATTAAAAATTTAGTTTTAGTTTCCTTTATTATACTATTTTGTATTTTTACAGATTCATTAGAGCTCAACAGACAGGTCATCATGAAAGCATTGTTCTATGTAATGACTGCTTGCAGAGTTTTCATCATGATCAACAATTGGAAATCCACAGAAAACAATGTAAAAAACAAATTTCGTATGCACCCCAAGCAGATAAGTCTACAAAAGAATTTAATAATTATAGTAATAGTATAGATGTACCGTTCGTAGTATACGCAGATTCGGAATGCATATTTGAAAATATTCAAACTTGCATTCCGAGTGGAGATATTTCTTCAACAACATTAGTTGATAGACATGTCCCCTATGCTATATCATATTTCATTAAATGTAGCTTTAACGACAATTTAAATAAGTTTTGTAACTTTAAAGGTTTAGATTCACCTAGACAGTTTATAGAGAGTTTAATTGGAGACGTAAAATATTTAAGCAATAAATATATATCTATAGTAAAGCCCATGCTACCCCTAACAGAAGAAGAAAATTTACATTACCATTCGATCAATATATGTCACATTTGTTCTAAACTTATTTTAGATGATTCAAAAGTTAGGGATCATTGTCATATGAGCGGAAAATATAGAGGCGCTGCACATAGTTCGTGTAATCTTAATTACAAAGTGCCAAAGTTCTTTCCAGTAATATTCCACAATTTTTCTGGTTATGACTGCCATTTATTTGTGAAGGAGCTAAATAATATAAATGATGGTCCTATAAATATTATTCCACTCAATAAAGAGCTTTATATATCTCTCTCTAAAACTATAACTGATGATGATAGTGGTAAGATTGAAATTCGATTTTTAGATTCCTATAGATTTTTACCAGCAAGCTTAAATGATTTGGTTAAAAATTTAGCTAAGAAAGATTTAAGAGTTGTAAAATCAATAATTGGGGAAAACGAAACTAAATTTAATTTGCTTATTAGAAAAGGTGTCTTTCCATACAGTTATTTAAATTCAATAGAAAAACTTAAAGAAACTTTTTTACCAAATATAGAGAGCTTTTATAATAAATTAACAGATGAAGATTGTTCTCAAGAAGATTACGCCCATGCTAAAGAAGTATGGAGTACGTTTGAGTGTACAACTTTAGAAGATTATTTAATTCTATATTTGAAATCTGATGTCTTGTTGTTAACAGATGTTTTTGAAAACTTTAGATTTATTAGCAAAAATATTTATAAATTAGACCCTTGTCATTACTATACAGCACCAGGACTTTCCTGGGATGCAATGTTAAAAATAACAGATATTGAATTAGAGTTGTTGACAGATATAGAAATGATTCATTTTATACAAAAGGGGATAAGAGGAGGAATAGTACAGTGCTCTCAACGACATTCTATTGCAAACAACAAATATATGAATGATTACAATGAGAATCTTCCATCTAAGTATTTAATGTATTTAGATGCAAATAATTTGTATGGATGGGCAATGTCTGAAGCTCTACCAGAAGGTAATTTTGAGTGGGAAACAGACATAGAAAACTTTTGTTTGGATAGTATACCAGAAGACTCAGCTACTGGATATATATTAGAAGTTGATTTGTTGTATCCAATACAAATTCATGATATTCATAACAATTTACCATTTTACGGTAGGCCAATAGCTAAATTTATAAATAAAAAATAACAAAAGGAATTACATCTGGCCAATAATAATAATACAAACAAAATAATTTACCATTTTGTTGTGAAAATAAAAATCCTCCAAATTCTAGCGAAAAGAAATTAATTGTAGATTTAAATAATAAATATGGATATGTAATATATTATAAAAATTTACAGCAATGTTTAAAACATGGTTTAAAGCTACAAAAAATTCATCGAATTTTGAAATTTAAGCAATCAGCTTGGTTAAAACCATATATTTCATTAAACAACTTACATAGAACTAATGCTCAAAACACGTTTGAAAAAAATTTCTTCAAATTATTAAATAATGCCGTATACGGTAAAACAATGGATAACGTGGACAAGCGTAAGAATGTAAAAATTGTTAATGAGTTGGAGAGCGTAGGGAAGAAAATGGGTGCTCGTGTTCTTATTGCCAAACCAGAATTTCATTCATTCAGTATATTTGAGAAAAATATGATAGCTGTGGAGCTAAACAGAAGTTATTAGTTTTATAATAAACCCATTTATTTAGGATTTACAATCCTAGAACTTTCAAAGTGGAAGATGTATAACTTTCATTATGATTATATACTACCAAAATATAATATCAAAGCAGAGCTGAATTATATGGATACCGATTCGTTTATATACACAATTGAAACTGATGATTTTTATAAAGAGATCATAAACGATATTGATACAAAGTTTGATACATCAGATTATGAACCGAATAATAAATTTGGCATTCCACAAAAAAATAAAAAAATATTAGGTATGATGAAGGATGAAAATAATGGTAGGGTAATGAAGGAATTTGTAGGGTTGAGAGCGAAAATGTACTCATACAAAATGGAAGATATGAATGAAGTTAAAAAAGCAAAGGGTATAAAACGTAATATATCTAGAAATTTAAGTCTATTAGATTATAAAAATTGCTTGTATAGTAAGAAAGTCTATTATAGAAGTATGTATACTTTTAAGTCAAAACTACATGTTTTATATACGTCTTTAATAAATAAGGTATCTTTAAGTTATTTAGACAACAAAAGATATGTGTGTAACAATAGTGTAAATACCCTTGCTTGGGGGCATTATCAAGAATCATTTATAAACGATAGCAATGATGATTTTCAAATGGAAATCGATCATGTAGACAATCAAAAAGTCACTTGATTGTATAGATCAATTTATAAATGATTCTGCTGACGATAATTTGTTAATGGAAATTGATTGTTAATGTTTTTTTTTATTTTTTTAGATTTAAGCAATTTTTTTTTTTATATATTATACAAATAATATATTTATTAATCTTTATAAATTTTACAACTTAATTCAAATTTTTTAATTTTTTTATTATTTCAATTTATATTTATTGAATAAAAATTTTAGACAAAGGTGACCACAATTAAATGTATTAAAGTGTTGTTTTCGCTCATTATTATATTCAATAGGTCTCCTTAAATAATTAACTATTTCAATTGGAGGTTGTAAGTTTCCAAAGCTATCAAAATATTCTTTATAGTTGTGATTTTTATAATAAGCTACCCAATGAGTTCCAGGACCGTGAAAATTATCTAAATTAACAATACCACATTCTTGAAGTAATGGCTTTTTAGGTAAACGGTCACGCATAAAAACTCCTCTAAATTTACTTAGGTTTTTACCATATTTCATCAAATCTAGATCGGTGAGTGGTCGATTGGGTAGTTCTTTTAGAAGTTTTTTGGAGCTGGTTTATAGTATAGTCCATATCCAGATCTATATGGTTTAAGATATAAAGCTCTCCCCATGGCAATTGATTCCATTTGTTTATTATGTCTAGTAGCCTCTTCTAGTTGCTCTTTTCCATTTTTTATATCATTAACAGCCTTAATTACAGCTGACCCACCTGAAGCCAAACCTCCAAGTGCTGACAAAGCTGTTAGGATTGGAATAATTGGAAGAAATCCACCGATTTTTGGCATTGGTAGAACTCTCGGAATAGCGATATTAGCTCTCTTTTTCCCTTTAAAGTTTGAATTAACGACTTTTCGCGCAATTGTAACAGCGGCATTTAAATTGTTTGGGTTTTCATTTCTCAAGAGTTTTAGAGTATTTTTAACAGTTGTTGAAAACAATTTTCTATCACATGCTTTTATCTTTTTATAGTTTCTCTTCTTAGATTTTTTATATTTACGAGTTTCAGTATTCTTCATACCTAACCCAAATTTAACTTTTGCTTTCATTGCGTTTGTTACGAACCAAGCGTGTGCTCGTTCTTTGAAACCACTATCCCTTGATTTTACTCGTTGCCAGGCTTTTTCAGCTAATATTTGATCTGCTTTATTTCTTTTATTAATATTATTTGTTTGTGAATAGGTAATGTCGTGCTCTCTACAAGCTTCATCTAATAAATTTATCCCCTTATCTCCTCTTGCTAAACGTTTTTCAAGTTTTGTTCCAGGTCCGCAATACTGATAACCAGGTAAATGTAGTTCAATAGGTAATTTGTTTATTAAGTTGTTTAGTAAGCCGCTTCCAATCTTACACTGATTGTCTTTAACTCCTTTGTTATAGTTTATAACCATTTTAATGTTTGTTCTTCCTTAATATACATATGTTTGTGTAATGTGTTTCGGAGTAAAAAATCAAAATGAAGATATTTCCGTATATAAGATTTAATTTATAGGTAAAACATATTAGTTATAAATATGCGATTAGTAAAGCAAGCCAAACAAATTGTTATAAGAAATGTCGACGTATCACAAGAAAAGAAACCTAAATTTAAACATAGCACATTACTACCCAATGTAATACGAGCACTAATTGTAGGACCTTCAAACTGTGGTAAAACTAACGTAATGATTAGTCTAATAGAAAGTCCTAATGGTCTTACCTTCAGACAGATATATATATATCAAAGTCTTTATATCAACCAAAATACTGTTACCTTAAGAAATTGATCGATCCAATAAAAGGAATTAATCTTTTTACATTTTCGGAAAATGAAAAAGTTCTTACTCCAGCTGAAGCAAATTCTAATTCTATAATAATATTTGATGACGTTATATGTGGTAAACAAGATAATATTAGAGATTACTTTTGCATGGGTAGACATAAACATATTGACTGCTTTTATTTATGTCAAACATATACAAAAATTCCCAAACATCTAATACGTGATAACGCTAATATGATTATAATATTTAAACAAGATGAAATGAACTTACGACATATACAGTAGTTTTGACTTAACTGCCACACCGTGTTTTGCACGCATTTTGTGGCAGGTAAGTCAAAATGGCACTTAAGTTAAATTTTTTAACTGCCAAAAATTGGCAGTTATCTGATTCGTTTACCTGCCACAAAAGTGGCCCATAAGAGCGATACATACAATTCCCTATTTTTAAACCAGGAGAGAGTTATAAAGAGAATGAGAGAATGATAGAAAGGCTGCGAGCATTCTAACAAAAACAAACTATATACATACATAGTTTTCGTTAAGGCCGTGCCGCACTATCCTACACAGTCGTGCGATTTGCAAAATATGACATGAGTGCTAAAAATATATAGTGACTAAAAATGCAACTGTGTGACAGATTTTTTGGCAAGTCGTGCGATTTGTAAAATTTTATGAAAACGTTCATAAAATGATGGTTTTCATGCGATCAGAGGAGTAGTTATTGTCACCCAGATGTTTTGGCATCAAATTTGTATGATAGTGTGGCACCTACAACACCATTTTAAAACGATTTTTTAAAGTCGGTCAGATTTTTGCAAGATTTTCCTGTGAATGAATCGTACGATTGTGTAGGATAGTGACGCACGGCCTTTAGCAACAGTTGCAAAAAAAAAAAAAATTTTGTGGCTGTTAAATGAAAAATTATCAATGAATTTGGGATAATAATTCCAAATATTTGTGGCCGCTAACTTAAATTGGCACGTATGAAATTGGCACTTAAACAAGTACATTTCATACGAAATTGAAGAAATGAGTGAAATTTTGTGGTTTTTGGCAGGTATCTCAAATTGGCAGCTAAAAGAGTGGCAGTTAAGTCAAAACTACTGTATATAATGATCATGTTATTGGAGATATGTCATTTAAAGAATTTACTGATATATGTAGTGAAAGCTGGAAGGATAGATATGGTTTCGTTGTTGTCAGTAAAGATGATGCGATAAATAAGGGACGATACAGAAGAGGTTTTGATAAGTTCATACAACTGTAAGTGGATAAAAAAGCAGATAAAAGCAGATATAAAACAGATAAAAGCAGATATAAAGCAGATAGAATACAGATCGATATCAGATATAAAGCAGTTCACAACCATATACAAACCATTTCGATATCAGATACATAGCAGTTCGATATGAAGAATAACAAATTATTAAAAGATATTGTTAAGACAAGAACGATATTAAAAGAAAAACTGAAAAATATAAAATTAAACGAAGCTGATAGATTTAACTTATTGGAAGATACATTTAAACCCATAACAAAACCACTGAATAAGATAATTAAAAAAATTGATGATTATCAAACCGATGATTTATTGGAAGATACATTTACACCTACAACAAATCCTTTAAATAAAATAATTAAAAAAACTCATGATTACAAATCAGATGATTATAAATTATATGATGATATATCTAATTCACAACTACCATCACTACAATCCGATGGCAGTTCTGACAATTTTAATGATGCTGAGGGATATAATGGTAATATAACTATTTACAGTCCTACCAGCAAAAGTAATAAATTAGTTGTAAAAAGTGATAGTGTTGGTAATGACAATGACAAAAGCAACCAAAAGGTGATTGTAAATGCTAGTAATCAGTATTCACTAGTTGAAAATATAGAATTGTTCCTGAGTAATAAAAAGCTAGACCTAGTTTATGGGTTCAACATAGATGAAAGTGGAAAGTGGCGATATGCAAATAATGAACTACATTTTAACGAAGATAATTCTATTCGAATAGGAAATACAACATGGAAAATGACTCCAGGATTATTCGAATTAGTTTTTCATTCAAAACCTATACATTACACTAGAAATGATTTGAAAAATTACAAAGAGCTTTTAAGAAGTTCAAATGCACACAAGCGTCAATATCAATCTAATGGTCAAATTAAAGGAACACGAGCATTTAAATATGTTAATATAATAAAACATTTATTTACTGCCAAATCAAGTGCATTAAAGAAAGGTAGTGGATTATCGTTAAAATCTGTAGACAATCGTAAGCCAAGCTATATATATTGGGATGATCCAAATGAATTAGTTGACAGATTACGTTTACTTTTGTCATCGGAAAGTGTTGGTCATAATAATCACAAAAACGAAATAATTTCCATTGTTGAAGAATTGAGAAAAGCTAACATAATATATTAAAAAATGAGCTATATAAACAAATTTGGAGAAAGTTCGATTAAGAATAATATAAATAGTAATTCAAGGTTAAGGACATACAAGCAAAATTTACAAATAAATAATTTAACAAAAGATGTGCAGCAAATATATACTACGATAAACATTTTAAAGAAAGACTTCCACAATGAAAATGTAGACTTTTCAAATAAAATGGAAAAAAAGTTAAAGAAAATCGAAGAACTAAAAAATTAATATGAGTCTCAATTAAATATTGTTAGAAGTGATATAAAAATTTTGCGGGAATTGATTACAAATGATATTGATAATGATGTTCAACTTATTGAAAATGCAGTGAAGGGACAAATATACTCGTCAAATAAAGACTTTATAAGGAAACTTGAAGAAATGTTTAATCAAATTGAAGATTTTATATTTAAAAGTATTGAAAGGAATGCTAATGTTGATGATGTAAAAAAAATAAAACTTGGATGGCCTAATATTAAAGTAGCAAAGTGATTGACGTACATATATAAAATAAAAACATTGTAGACATATACTCACATATACAAAATGAACGTGGATAAGAGAGAAATAGTTAATGAACTGCACAAAGAAACGCGAAAAAATTTTAAAAGAAGACGAGTTATAATGAAAGGAATTGATGATTTATGGCAAGCAGATTTGGTTGAAATGGGGAATTTTACAGTACATAATAACGGATATCGATATCTTTTAACAGTAATAGATACCTTTTCAAAAAAAGCTTGGGCTATAGCAATTAAAAATAAAACTGCGGCCAACGTGACGATTGCTATGAAGAGTATTTTCACTAGCAACAACCGAAAACCAAGAAATTTACAAACAGATGATGGCAAAGAATTTTTCAATAATACATTTCATCACCTAATGCAATCGAATAAAATTAATCACTATTCAACATATAGTGTTCTGAAAGCATCCATAGTAGAACGATTTAACAGAACATTAAAAGGAATGATGTGGAAAGAGTTTAGTTACCAGGGGACATACAAATGGATAAACAATTATCAAGAACTTGTTAATAAATATAATAACACATATCATAGAACAATTAAAATGTCACCTAATGATGTGAACACCTCTAATGAAAAATCTCTTTTGGATACCGTCTATAATCACTTGAAAGTTTTTAAAGTTGATGAAAAAGTACGAATAAGCAAATATAAGCATACATTTGAAAAAGGGTACACACCAAATTGGACTACAGAAATATTTCAAATTAAAACTATAAAAAATACAAACCCTAATACCTATATCTTGCAAGACTATCAAGGTCATCAAATTAAAGGTGGTTTTTACGAACATGAGCTAATGAAAACTAAATTTCCAAATACATATTTAGTTGAAAAAATTTTGAAAAGAAGAAGAAATATGGTTTATGTTAAATGGTTAGGATTTTCTTCAGAACACAACTCTTGGATTAATATCGGTAATGCTTCATCATAAAAATCTTTGTATTTTTTAATAATAAACTATTCACTCATCAAACGTTAAAATGTCAATTACTTTAACACTAAACGGAGATTCTTCATATCTTGTTGCAAACTATTTTCCACCAATCGAAATAAATGAAAATTAAGTTTGCGGCTTAATAAGCTTCGACACATATCACTCAATTCCGAATGTTGATGTAGAAAACAATTTATTTCATATTGGTAATCATGAAATAGAAATTCCAGTTGGATCATATGAATTAGATGATATAGCTGAATTACTAAGAGAGAAATACCATAACCTGAATGAGAAAGGAACTCTTGACATACAAGCAAATTATAATACATTACAAACATATGTACATCAAAAGCAAACTGATTCTATTTATTTCAATAAAAAAACTCTATCGGCTCCTTATTGGGTTTTAGCGCAAGAGTATTAGAGCAAGATATTGACCATTACTCGGATAAAACAATAGATATAACAAAAATAAATACAATAATCGTTGAATGTAATATTGTAAGCGGATCATTTATAAATAATATGGCTACACATATTTTGCATCAGTTTTCGCTTAATGTTAGCCCTGGATATAAAATTACAGAGGCCCCGTCGAATGTGATATATTTACCCGTGAATTCAAAAACAGTTAATAGTCTTGTTTTAAAAGTCGTCGATCAAGACGGAAATTTAATAAATTTTCGCGGTGAAAAGATAACAATAAGATTACATTTGAAACCTATGAGAGAATGATTATATATAATAAAAGTGAGTTGCAAAAAAATTCGGACTTCATTCTAGCATCAACAACAACGAAATACAAAGCAGAAAAGTCATCGCGCTGTGAAAGTCAATCAGAAGAGTATAAAAGAAAAATTAAAAGTATTAACCCCGAACTAACTACCATTCTTAGTGAAGTTAATAAAAAGTTTTTAAGAAATTTGGGATTTTTATTAAAAAAATAGAGTCAATCATTAGCTGCGAGCGTGAAAAATTCTATAAAAAATGAGTAATATTATTAATATTTTACAAAAACCACATTTTGATAGTTCAATTATAAAAAAGGAGTATCACAGCTACACATCATATCTACAGTCATTTAAAAATAATGATGAAATTCGTATAACAATTCAAAATCAAGATTTATATGTTTTACCAAGCGAAAGTCTTTTATACATTGAAGGACTTGCAACAAAGGAAGATTCAACAGTTTCCACATCTATACGTCTCTTAAACAATTGTATTGCACATCTGTTTGATGAAATTCGATATGAAATCAATGGTGTAGAAATTGATCGTACACGTCATTTGGGTATTGCAACAGAATTAAAAAACTATGTGTCGTTGAATAAATTAGAAAGTGATAATCTAGTAAATGCAGGATGGTCGCCACTTAACAATGATGATCTTACACTTATAGACGGTTATTTCAATTTCTGTATGCCACTAAAATTCTTACTTGGATTTGCTGAAGATTTTAATAAAATAATAGTTAATTCTAAACATGAATTGATTCTTTTGCGATCTAAAGATGATAAACAAGTTTTGAAATCGAATGTATCAACTGAAAAAACAAAGTTATCTATTTTAAACATTTCTTGGAAAATACCACACATTCAACTTGCTGACGCTTACAAATTGCAGATGTTTAAAACAATAAACAATCGTCAACCTTTAAATATATCTTTCAGAAGTTGGGATATGTATTACTACCCCTCACTTCCAGAAAGTACAACGGTTTTATGGAATGTTAAGTTAGCCAGCGAAAACGAACGACCACGTTTCCTACTTTTAGGTCTTCGAAACAGTGCCAACAAATTTCAACATTGTGATTTGACAGATATAAAAGTACATCTTAACTCTGATACATATCCCTATGATGATCTAAACCTAAAATTTGATAGAAATCGTTTTGCTATACTATATGATATGTATTTAAAGTTTCAATCAAATTATTATTCACGCGATCCTCAACCACTATTAACACGAGAAAATTTTAAAGCTTTGGCTCCAATAGTTGTATTGGATCTAACACATCAAAATGAATCAATCAAGACAGGTCCAATTGATATACGGATTGAATTAAAAACCTTAAAAAATATTCCCGCTAATACGTCTGCTTATTGCTTAATTATACATGATAAAATGTTTGAATACATACCCCTCACAAATGAAATAAGAAAACTATTGTAGATATACTGATTACTTATAAGTGTTTGTTTGTTCGTTTAATGAAAAATATCAGTACATTAAAAATATGGTATAAATATCAAATCTAACTTCTTTAAGGTTTATTCACAAACACTGTGTCTACATATTAAGTCATTAAAAAAAGATGCTACTAAAAGATATATACGATTTCTTAAAACGGTGTTCCCATATTATTTCCGATGAAGATAAATATAAGCTCATGAATATTCAGTCTCATCTAGAAGCGGCAAATAACATTAACACAACGACAAATAAATTTGGAGAGCATTATGAAGATTGTTGTTGGTCTAACGAAAATGCAACCTGCGGACCAGACACCTGTAGATGTATACAACATCGGATACGTAATATTGAAATGGAGAAAGAAGCAACCACATTTATGAATTTCTATCATAATATATATAATGTTAGCAAATGTAAAAATTGTAATTTCCAAAAAAGCTAATTAGTAATAAAGTGAAATAATAAAATTAATGAGAGAGATATATTTATATATATTTTTTATTTGTTATATTTTTGTTTACATTTATTCAATTATTATAAGTTTCTTAAATCCCGTCTAGTGTTATTTTATTTACTACCTCCATTAATACATCATCTTGACCATCATATAGTGCCAAGTATGATTTTACATCAAATGGAGGCAGTGTCAATATTTCCCGAATGTGAACAAGTTCTTTTCTTGTTGCTGTTGTTTTCGCTGATATTTTGGGTTCGATTATATTGAGAAACATATCCTCGTCTCCATCCAGAAGTTGAAGATATGATTGGGTTTCTGATGTTGATGCTGTTGTTCTTGTTGCTGTTGCTTCTGCTGATAATCTTGCTGTTGTTGTCGTTGCTTCTGCTGAAGTTGTTGCTATTGTTGTCGTCGCTGCTGCTTCTTCTGATGTTGTTACCATTGTTGTCGTTGCTACTGCTGATGTTGTTGGTATTGATGTTGTTGATGCTGCTTCTTCAGATGTTGTTACCATTGTCGTCGTTGCTACTGCTGATGTTGTTGGTATTGATGTTGTTGATGCTGCTGATGTTTTTTGTAAAGTAGCCTTCACAATTTTATGATAGAGTGGGGTGTTCCACCTAGGCTTTTTCAAAACTATTTTATGGATATTTTTATAATGGCGTTTTTTGTTGCTCCACGTTGAAAACGTGATTATTTCGCAGATGTTACAGATAAATTTTGATTCCATTTTTTTAAAAAATTTTTAGACAACACTTGTCCTTAGGAAAATACAACCGAACTAGAATTATGTTTGAAAAAATGTGTTATTTTATACTTTTCTAGACATACTACTACATAAGAGTCATGTATGACTGCAGTCAACGCCACTGTAGTGAACAAAAGTCACTTACAGAAAACGGCGATAATGTAAACATATTGTCATTGCGTTAAGTTGTGGTTGATCTTTTGTTTTCGGCCACACATGACGATTTATTGGAGGCATTTAATAAGAACGGCTTCTCCTATTACAATTTACATTTGTCCTATGAATTTGGGTTTCGACAAAGAGGACCATTTTTGCGTGTCAGCGTAAATGATTTAATAAAACAAAAGCAAGTTTAATGTTTACGTTTAAGTTTATTCTTTGTGTACTTAATAAAACATAAGCAAGTTTAATGTTTACGTTTAAGTTTATTCTTTTTATTTTCTGTTACATACTAATACTTTCATAATTATAAGAAAAGTATGCATACGCATGTATTTCAATTGTGAAATTATATTTCATTTTTTCCAAAATGAAAGCAAGCATACGCAAGTCTTTATGACCTCATAAATTACTACATTTGTATATCCTTCAAAAACATATTTCGCTGATGCACCCACACTCTACGACATACATACATAAGTAAAAGTATGCATACGCATGTATTTCGATTGTGAAATTACATTTCATTTTATATATAAAATATATTTTTAACGAATAAGATGCATGCATATGCATGTTTAGACATAAATTAAATAAATAGTCGGGTTTCATATAGATACTTTACTATATAAATTTATTATATGAATGTATCAACTTTTTTGGATACTTAAGAATTTAGCTGTAGTTAAGTTCGAATATTGCAGAGCCATTTGGTGATTGACGTCCTTTGAAAATAATTGTCCAAATTTTGTCATTCATATTAGATAAGTAAGGATCCTCTCTGTTTAAATATTTAACGATTCTTTGCGGCATATAAAACCACTTATTGCTCTCAAAATGTACTATAACTTGGGATCCATATTGTGTAGCCTTCCATTCGAAATTTAAGATTTTGAATGGTTCATTTACGGGAATATCATCAATTTTCGTATATTCTGATTGTATTCTTTTAGCTAAGTTAATTATTTGTTGATAGATCTAAAAGCAAATATACATATAAAATTGTATAGATATAGATACATATATAAAATTATAGATATAGATATACATTTATAAAATTCTATTTTGTAAAACTGCGTACTTACCATTTTGTTGAACGTAATTTCAGGTAAATTTGAAGAACAATAACTAAAATTAATTTCTGAAGGTTCTTTTATATTAATTTCTGTTGGTTGGTATAACTCTCATTTTTAGTATTTAATAAAAAGAACTCAAATGAGAATCTCATTAACATGGTGGGATAAAATATCTCATTCGAATTTCTGTTTATTATAAGAGTATACACATGGAAAAATATATGTATTTATGTATAACATAATGACCACATTTTGTTTTTTCAAATAGTTAAAATGCTTATAAGTGTATTTTCCACATAAGGATAAAAAATTCGAATACGTGTATTTTTCCATAAGGATAAAAAATTCGAATACGTGTATTTTTCCATAAGGATAAAAAATTCGAATACGTGTATTTTTCCATAAGGATAAAAAATTCGAATACGTGTATTTTTCCATAAGGATAAAAAATTCGAATACGTGTATTTTTCCATAAGGATCAAAATAAGTGCCAGAATGCCCAAAAATATACTACTAATATAAGTTCAAATAATAATTACGTTTATTCGTAATAATAATAATATAAAAATATTAATTCCGCTTGGGCACGAGCTATAAATACCCTAATAACAGGGGTCAAAGTAATATGTGAATTTCCCTAATATAGAGTAAAAACAACAAAAACGTTAAAATACAAAGTAGAATACTTTGATGATAACGGACTATGAGTTTGTGTTGATTATTAGTTCTAAACAGTAATGAGGGAATTTCGTACTAACCAGCACTGTTTCATTGTAGAATAAAAATTAAATTAAAAATTAATTCTCATATTCCATTTCTGTTTAAAACTGGTTAAATAGTTGATATTCTTCTCAATTAGTATCCACTTTACGAAAATTGTAAAGATGGACAATTGAACGCTGATGAGAGGTGTAGCGGCCTTGAAATCAGTACTGATAAGTTCTGCTAAAAACTGATTGGATATAAATAATAATATTTTCCAACACAAAAAAACTCTTAGTAATTTTGAATTTTCATCAATTCAATAAAACTGAACTTGAGCCTGATAATATTACTTTTCATATGTAAATCAATATAAGTTCAAATAATAATTACGTTTATTCGTAATAATAATAATATAAAAATATTAATTCCGCTTGGGCACGAGCTATAAATACCCTAATAACAGGGGTCACAGTAATATGTGAATTTCCCTAATATAGAGTAAAAACAATGATAATGAGGGAATTTTGTACTAACCAGCACTGTTTCATTGTAGAACAAAAATTGAATTAAAAATTAATTCTCATATTCTATTTCTGTTGAAAACTGGTTAAATAGTTGATATTCTTCTCAATTAGTATCCACTTTACGAAAATTGTAAAGATGGACAATTGAACGCTGATGAGAGGTGTAGCGGCCTTGAAATCAGTACTGATACGTTCTGCTAAAAACTGATTGGATATAAATAATAATATTTTCCAACACAAACAAAATCTTAGTAATTTTGGATTTTCATCAATTCAATAAAACTGAACTTGAGCCTGATAATATTACTTTTCATATGTAAATCAATATAAGTTCAAATAATAATTACGTTTATTCGTAATAATAATAATATAAAAATATTAATTCCGCTTGGGCACGAGCTATAAATACCCTAATAACAGGGGTCACAGTAATATGTGAATTTCCCTAATATAGAGTAAAAACAACAAAAACGTTAAAATACAAAGTAGAATACTTTGATGATAACGGCCTATAAGTTTGTGTTGATTATTAGTTCCAAACAGTAATGAGGAAATTTCGTACTAACCAGCACTGTTTCATTGTAGAATAAAATTTGAATTAAAATTTAGTTCTCATATTCTATTTCTGTTGAAAACTGGTTAAATAGTTGATATTCTTCTCAATTAGTATCCACTTAAGGAAAATTGTAAAGATGGGCAATTGAACGCTGATGAGAGGTGTAGCGGCCTCGAAATCAGTACTGATACGTTCTGCTAAAAACTGATTGGATATAAATAATAATATTTTCCAACACAAAAAAACTCTTAGTAATTTTGAATTTTCATCAATTCAATAAAACTGAACTTGAGCCTGATAATATTACTTTTCATATGTAAATCAATATAAGTTCAAATAATAATTACGTTTATTCGTAATAATAATAATATAAAAATATTAATTCCGCTTGGGCACGAGCTATAAATACCCTAATAACAGGGGTCACAGTAATATGTGAATTTCCCTAATATAGAATAAAAACAACAAAAACGTTAAAATACAAAGTAGAATACTTTGATGATAACGGACTATGAGTTTGTGTTGATTATTAGTTCCAAACAGTAATGAGGGAATTTCGTACTAACCAGCACTGTTTCATTGTAGAATAAAAATTGAATTAAAAATTAATTCTCATATTCTATTTCTGTTGAAAACTGGTTAAATAGTTGATATTCTTCTCAATTAGTATCCACTTTACGAAAATTGTAAAGATGGACAATTGAACGCTGATGAGAGGTGTAGCGGCCTTGAAATCAGTACTGATACGTTCTGCTAAAAACTGATTGGATATAAATAATAATATTTTCCAACACAAAAAAACTCTTAGTAATTTTGAATTTTCATCAATTCAATAAAACTGAACTTGAGCCTGATAATATTACTTTTCATATGTAAATCAATATAAGTTCAAATAATAATTACGTTTATTCGTAATAATAATAATATAAAAATATTAATTCCGCTTGGGCACGAGCTATAAATACCCTAATAACAGGGGTCACAGTAATATGTGAATTTCCCTAATATAGAGTAAAAACAACAAAAACGTTAAAATACAAAGTAGAATACTTTGATGATAACGGACTATGAGTTTGTGTTGATTATTAGTTCCAAACAGTAATGAGGGAATTTCGTACTAACCAGCACTGTTTCATTGTAGAATAAAAATTGAATTAAAAATTAATTCTCATATTCTATTTCTGTTGAAAACTGGTTAAATAGTTGATATTCTTCTCAATTAGTATCCACTTTACGAAAATTGTAAAGATGGACAATTGAACGCTGATGAGAGGTGTAGCGGCCTTGAAATCAGTACTGATACGTTCTGCTAAAAACTGATTGGATATAAATAATAATATTTTCCAACACAAAAAAACTCTTAGTAATTTTGAATTTTCATCAATTCAATAAAACTGAACTTGAGCCTGATAATATTACTTTTCATATGTAAATCAATATAAGTTCAAATAATAATTACGTTTATTCGTAATAATAATAATATAAAAATATTAATTCCGCTTGGGCACGAGCTATAAATACCCTAATAACAGGGGTCACAGTAATATGTGAATTTCCCTAATATAGAGTAAAAACAACAAAAACGTTAAAATACAAAGTAGAATACTTTGATGATAACGGACTATGAGTTTGTGTTGATTATTAGTTCCAAACAGTAATGAGGGAATTTCGTACTAACCAGCACTGTTTCATTGTAGAATAAAAATTGAATTAAAAATTAATTCTCATATTCTATTTCTGTTGAAAACTGGTTAAATAGTTGATATTCTTCTCAATTAGTATCCACTTTACGAAAATTGTAAAGATGGACAATTGAACGCTGATGAGAGGTGTAGCGGCCTTGAAATCAGTACTGATACGTTCTGCTAAAAACTGATTGGATATAAATAATAATATTTTCCAACACAAAAAAACTCTTAGTAATTTTGAATTTTCGTCAATTCAATAAAACTGAACTTGAGCCTGATAATATTACTTTTCATATGTAAATCAATATAAGTTCAAATAATAATTACGTTATTCGTAATAATAATAATATAAAAATAAAAAAAAATTCTCTTATGAATAAATTAGCTGCATTAGCCCTGAGTGTTGAAGATAACATAGAAGCCGAAATAATAAATGATTCACCGGACTCCGAAAACGTCTCAGACAATGTAAATGAAATCAAAGAAAAAGATATGTATATCACAAACGAAATTATACGGTAGTGTTAATTTTATTGACGACAGAATGCTAGCAAGCATGGACAAATGCAAGCTTTCGACAAGAGATGCTCTGCATATCGTTGCTGAAACAGATAACGCAATTCTGAATAAAGTACAAGATGTTTTTGCTGCTGCTACACCTATCAATAAAGAAAATCTTATATTAAATCGTACCACGCTTCATATAATGCGAAGAGAATATCGTAGAAGACAAGCTGAGCAGATTATTGTAAGTATCATAATTGATTTTATATTAGGCTTTAATATTATTTTAAAACTGTTTATTGCAGATTCCTGAAGTATTTGTCCTTCATTGGGATGGGAAACTCCTTCCAGAAATAAAGAGTACAGATCGACTGGCTCTCGTTGTGACAAGTGAACGTATGGAAAAACTACTCGGCATACCGAAAATAGAAAATTCTTCTGGGGTAAATATAGCAGACGCCACCTACAATTTTTTAGTCACTTGATGGATTAGTAGAAATAGTGTCTATTGTCTAACACTGGGGTTAATAATGGCGCTGCATATTTGCTCGAACAAAAATTAGGACGAAAACTACTTTTTCTTCCATGTCGCCACCATATAAGTATTTGAAATAAATTTTGGGAAAACATCAGGGCCAGAAACCCTTCTCTTCAACAGATTTGCCAAGTATTGGAAACACATTGAAGCTAGCACCTTCAAGAGTGGAATTTTGGACGAAGAAGTGGTAAGAATTTTAACAACATTGAAGAATTTTTGTATAAATGCGTTAAAATTATATTACGTGCGTGCAAATTATAAAGAGTTGCTTCAGTTAACACTCCATTTTATTGGAGAGCGGGTATCGGATTTTTCACAATTTCGTTTGCCTGGTGCAACATCGCATGCACAATTCATGTCAAAGTGCATTTATTGTTACAAAATATTTCTATTTCGCGAACAGTTCAAATTGAAAACAGCGGAATTGAAAAGTCTTCGGAGCATTTGCTTATTTTTGACTATCATATATGTTCCTTATTGGTTCCGATGTGTGAATGCTATAGAAGCGCCAAAACTAGATCTTGATTTCATTTAAAACGTTGTATCTTAGTTTGATAAAGAAGTTTCGACCGCATTATTGCAAAAAATAAGAAACCATTTGTTCAGAAGAAGCTGTTGGCCTTGCATTTTTTGATGAAAGCGTGCCGTTAGAAATAAAAAAGATGATGGTCCAAAAACTCGACATACACGGATATAATGAAAAAATTTCGAAAAGGAATGTTGTCAATATGGATGAAATTGTCTCTTACGCTTCAAGAGATATATCAGATTTCGTTTCTCCACTGACAAAGAAATTTTTTCTCATATTACCATATTACCAAAATTTTTAGAATCGGAACCTTCTCAATGGCAGCAGCGGAATGATTATTGCCCTCTAAAAGCTGTCTGTTAACATTTGAACGTTGTGAATTATGCAGCAGGAAGAGCAATTAAACTCATCACGGATTACAAGAAATCGTTAACATACGATGAGAAAGATAAGCATTACTTACTCCAAGTTGTTGAACACTATCGTCATTTATATCATTCTCACAAGAAATCTTCTCTTATAAATTAATCAACTAAATAAAATTAGTCATTATATTAACTTTCAATACCATTAATAAATTAAATTTATATATGAAGCAATTTATTCAATATAACTATAAATATCTGATTAATTAGATGTTTTTTTATAATATCGTGTACTTTGGGCCCCACTAGGCACGACTAAGCACCGTCGGATTGACCTGAAAAATTAGGACACCAAACCTCATATTTTAAGCAGCGCAAACAATTAAACAAAAAAAATCCCACTCAAGATGCGACCAGTCTAATATACATGCGTATATATTAGAGTTGTCAACCGATTAAGAATAATTCGATTAATCGATCAAACAAAACTAAATTCTTGTTCGAATAATTTTAAAATTCCGAATTTCGAATAAATCGATTAATTTATGTCAATTAATCGATCATATTTTTGCATACCTAAAATATGTGTTAAATTTGTTTATATGACAAAGCGAGTACTTTATATCAACCAATACATGTTATTTTGGATGTTTGTAGTTGTTGTCGAACTGCGCATACCTAGTAGTCGTGCTATGTTTTAAATGAAACTTTAAACAATTTTCAAGAATGGGTTTTTTTTTACTGTCAGGTGAATAAGTTAGAAATACACTAAAAGATAAAAAAGAAACAATTGCTTTATATAAATCTTATCATATAGTAGAAAATGTTGGTATTGTATTCTATTTTTTTTTTTTTTAATTATATAATTATCTTTCAGAATGAGCTCGGTTTGGAAGTATTTTACCAAGAACAAAAATGAACAAAAACAAAGTCACATGCAAGAGTCCTAAGGTATACAAAATTGTTGGATCAACAACAAAAAAAAAAAATTAATAATTATTTTGCAACAGATTAACTTAAACGCATTAAAATAAGAATAAATAAGAGACGTATAAAACTTTAAAATAAGTTAATAATATATTTTAAATTCTGGAAATTTTCCGTGCAATGGAAGTTTTTCAAATACTCTTCAAAAATTTAAACTAAAGAATATGCTAATTTATTATACTCTAGATTATTTTATGTTGAAAGTAACCACAATAATATAATAATAAAGTAACGATATAGAAGAAGTTATTATTAATGAAAATAAAAATATTTTATGCGAATGAAATAATTCTAGTCAAAGTATTAAAAGTCAGATAATAAAAAAGAATTCAGCGATATATTAGACGATATAGTATATTTGGAAAAATTTAAAGGAGAGCAGAAAAATTAGATATTTAAACTATTTTTTGCTTTTCTCACTATATCACCTACCTCGACAATTAGCGAGAGTTTTTTCAAAATCTAATTTAATAAAAACAAAAACAAAAAATCGTTTGAAAGCAAAAAAATTTTTATTAAAAGATTATTTCTTAAGAACATCCTAAATTGTGTACTTTATCAAAAAAAATCATTTGAAATATTTTGACTGAATAAAATATGTGTGTTTGAAGTATTAAAATCGAAGTAATCTCATTATTAATTTTTTTTGTATTATTAATTTTATGTATATTTTTTTGTTGATAAAAATAAAATTTTACATTTATTTGAACATGTACACAAGTATTTATATTTTAAATTTTATTTATTTGCTGCGGGTTAGCAATATCTAAATATATATTTCGTTGGTAGCCATACAAACTCATCAGTAGATGTTTTACCCTTTATTTTAAAAAAATTTTAAAGCTTTGTAATTCACAAATTTATATGTGAGTTTTCGTATAAATGGATGAGCTTTAAAATTTTTTAGACATAAAGGGTAAAACATCTACTGATGAGTTGGTATGGCTACCAACGAAATATATATTTAGATATTGCTAACCCGCAATAAATAAATAAAAGTTGATAAAAATATTAACTATTTAATTTTTAATTTATTTTGATTATATACTTATGCATTTTTGTGTTAATGACAAACATTTATTTTTTGTCAATAAATTATTTTTAAGCATTTTTTTATTCGTTGTTCTCATCGATTAATCGAATAAACTTTTGGCTTTAATCGTTTAATCTAACGAACAAAAACTATTATTTGAATTATTCGAACAAAGTTGAAAGGCGAATAATTGGCAACTCTAGTATATTCATATACATATATAGTTTTATAAAATTATTTATGAAATTTTTCGCGCAAAAAATTTTACTTTTAACGCTCTTGATATACATACATATTTTTTTTTTAAGTTTTCGTTTTTAAAAAGATTTCAAAAATTCTTTAAAAAAGGGGAAAAAATTAATCATGTGAACAAAACCGGTTTAAAAATTTAGCAACAAACTGAGGCAGTCATTAAAACTAAAAAGCCATCAGAGAATAATATTCTCCAAAATATTAAAAAAATCTATCGGAAATAGTAAAAACATGAATTGAAAATCTTTAATACGTTAAGAAATTAACATAGAATATATAAAATTATATGCCTACATTTTTTATGAGAATGTAGAAATATGAAGACAAACAGAAATCAGAACGTTGAGCGGCAGGTAAGCAATAGTGTTCCTAGTTTTTCTCATTCTAAGGCAAAAAAAAAAATCATTTCAAATGTACGGAAAGTACGTACCCTGTTGTTTACGCGCCGCAAAACGCTCTGATTTAGGTACTGCTGAAATGGTGATTTTTGTAGGGATTGGTATTCTTGAAAACATATCTCATACACATACTCTCCACTAAATATTATTCTATGGTTTGAATATCCGTTGCATTTAAGGAATTTAATACCATTAAAGGCTTCAATTGTATTATATGGCCCAACATTTTCAAGCTGGAATGATATAAGTGATGATTATGATACTCTAGTGTGGCTGTTCAGGACATCGTTCGCTTTTATCACTTTTAAGCGCCGTTTGTATATAAATTTTTGGTAAAGAAACATAAAAGAAAATCTGTTTTTTTTGCAGCATCCCTTTTTTTACTTTGTAATTTATTATTGCTGTTGATGAAAACTTTTTTAATTGCGGCGTAATGTCCCTCGTTAGACGTTAGTAAATACAAAAAGTATGTAGATACATATAAAATCTATTATTCTGTTTTTTCTTTGCTCTTTTCCCTCATCAGCAACATCGTCATAATAATTTCTGCTTTAGAGAACTTATTTTTCCCTGGTTTGATTGCATGTTGAAATGCGAACAAGAATCCAAAGAAATTTTATGTAAATGTGATTTATGCAAATGACATTGTGAATTGATGTTTATCTCAGTCTCGGTTCGCACTATGAAATTTTTCTTTCATGAAAGTGGTAGTTTGTAGGTTAGAGGGGAGAGAAAAATGGTCGGGTACACCCTTTTATGTTCTCTGAAATTCTGTTTTTTTTTGTAGTTCGTAATTGTCAACACGTACAATTGTTGTTGTGTGTTGACAATTTATATGAAATTAAAACTATAAAATTGTTTAGTTTCATGAAACTAAATTTCAGTGTGCAGACAAGAATGAAATTTTAAAAGAGAATTTCAGAAACTTCATGAAAGAAAACTTTCATAGTGCGAACACGGATTTAAATATTGTTTGATTGACGTTAATGTCTATACCAGTGATGGAAAAATGAAAAATTGAAATGGTACTGTCCGTCAACAAAAAGAGTACATTTTTCAACATTGTGGTACTTTTTATGAAACATATATTTTTATTCAAAAATAAAATTAAAAATCCATTTATATAATAAAAAAAAATTAAATGAAAATTTGTTTTTGTTATAAATAAATAAATATTTAAAATACTTTACTCCAAAAATTTTTTTGCTTATACAAAAACTTTCATTAAGTGCGTGCATTGTACTTTCATACATATACATTTTTGTATCTCGAATGCATTTATTTAAAGTAAACAATTAATTCATATTACACATAAACGTATTATGTTGCTAAAAATTAATTAAGTTTAATATAAAAAATACAAAACTATTTTAACAACAAACTAAAAATTAATTCATTTTGATATACATAAAAAGCTTTGTATATGTATACAATTTTATGCCAGATTAATACTATGTTCACACGATAAGATGAAGCACTTGCTTCGCTTTCTGAAGCATGTTTATGAATCTAGCTGTTCACACGACTCATGTACTAGCTTCGATTTGACAGTTCTCTTTTTAATTACAAATAAAATCTAAAATGGACAAAAAAATAAGGTAAAATTATTACGCATTTTTAAAAATGCACAAACATATTTTTTGTTTCCATTGTTGTTTTATCTTTATAATTTTAATTCAATTTTTCACTTTTAATTAAAGTTTTTGTTGTTTTTTGCAGATAGTTCAGATATACTTCCGATAAACTCCGATAAAATTTAGAGAAGACAGCAATTTTTCATGCTTCACAAGTAGATTCAATATGAATATACATGCTTCGCTCTCAAAATTTTGTATAGCGAAGCATGTTGCTTCGCTCATGATTAGGGTGTGAAGCAGTGTTGCCAGTGAAATTTTTTGAATATACCTACGCTCTTCAAAAAAAATCCCTTTTTTCCCTACATTCCCCCAAAAAAAATCCCTACAAATTACCCTACATTTTAAACTGTTAAAATTTAAACATTAAAACGAATTTTTAAAACAAAACAAAAAAAATATATTTTTATTCAGGTTTTGTAAATTAAATGTAAAAAAAAAAAAATACCGAAAACACGGTTTTGTACATTAAATGTACTTAAAAACAAATAAACTTAAAAAACTTGTACAATTCAGGTACACAAAAACTTCTTAAAATACTTATTTATAAGTTATAAAGTTCCTTAGAATTAAATTTTTCAAAATGACTTGTTTCACATTTGAAATTTATGCAGTCTATTTCATTACTTTGCGTGTAGGATCGTATTATACAAATTGAAGTTAAAAGTGTATGGCTCAATTTATTTCTTTTTTTGGTACGTACATCTGTTATAATTGAAAAAATTCTCTCAGCATCAGCATTTGCATGAGGTAATCCAAATAATATTTTTACCAGTTTTGATAAATTAGGAAATATTAATTCGTCATTAAAATTTTTTAGTTTTATTATTTTAGTCCAGAACTGAACTACGTTCATGTTTTCGAAAGATTTAATTTCATCTTTGGAAAAATTAAACTCCATTGTTCGCCATTCTTGTGTGACATTATTAAGCTTCAAGCTAAATTTTGTACATAATAATTCGAATGTATATTGCTGATTATTTTCGCTGAAAGCAGACAGAGGATTAAGAAACTCAATTTCCTTAAAAATCGTTTCAGTTTTTAACGGAAGTCTCTTTTGAATTTCCTCCAATGCTGTTAAATAAAATTGAAGACAATCGGATTTAATTTGATTAACATTTTGTTCGGGAAGTTTTTTGAAAAATTCTTCACATTCATTGCCGAGAAATACTTCCTTTATTGGGAGTGAAATATGTGGTGATCTAACCAAACAATTAGTTTTTAATTCCGACATTTTTATGCAGTTTTGACCCAGCTTTAAAAATATTTTCGTTGATCCCGTATGAAGAAGATGTACCAAAGGCTTTTTTCCTTGAAAAAGAGCATTTAAGGAATTAAAGTAATTCAACACATAATTTAAAAACAATAAATATGCGTTATTGCATTCATTTATGAGTTCATTATAAATCAGTTCTGCAGATTTCAATTTATCTTTTGTGCAACAAAATTTAAAATATTCAAGTAGAACTTGCCAATTTGATAATATCCGTTCTATACATTTCTGGTGCGATAGCCATCTGGTAGCAGAAGTCCTTATTATGTTTCGTTTTTCTTCGTTGAGCATTGTCTGAAATTCTTCTAGTTCTGAACATCTCTTTGAGCTACCAGATATATATGTCCCGATTTGACGTATGAGCTCTTCTGGAGCCCTTGGCAATGATAGGCATGATTTATTGGCAATAATTGCTGCTGAGTGACATATACATTTTATCGTGATTACTTCAGGATTATCTTCCAACAAGCGTGAAGAGAAGGAGTTAAATTGGCCCACCATAACATTGGCTCCATCGCAACAAAGTCCAATTATATTGGACAATGGAATAGAATAACTTAAAATGCATTGTTTAAATGTACTATAAAAGAATTCTGCACTACAATCTGATCCAACGTGTAAAAGATCTAAAAGTTGCACAATAATTTTTTCCTGCTCTTCATCAAAAAATCTTACAAGTACACACATTGTTTTATTAGACGATATGTCAGTGCTTTCATCAACAAGTACAGAAAATTTATATTTCTGCAATTTTTTTATCAGTTTTGATTTTTCAGCATCTGCTAACACATTTTGTATTATTTTTGAACATTTCGTTCTTCCCAATTTGCTGTTTTTCACTATTGTAGAATCCGGCACTATACCTTTTAAAAGTGGTACTAAATGCTCGACTACATTAACTGCTACATTGTGTTCGGCGAAAAACAAACTTAATCGTATTTCAAAATTTGCAACGGGGTCTCTGTTTTTATTTTGTTTAGCAAAAAAAGTGTCCACTGGTTTAGCTATATTTGCTGCTAAAACATTAGTTTTGTGCGATTTAGAGGATGCATGCCTCTGCAGTTCCGATTTTCCACACGCTTTACATTTACATTTAAATTTATCTTCTAGATTTTCTTCCAACCAACCTTTAAAGTTTGTTTCATCTAACCAATTGCGACAAAACTTTTGTTTTCTGTATTTTTTTTTGCGGCTTTCACTTTCTTCGGAAGAATTTGTTGACTCTGAAGACATTTTGCTATTATTGAATTAAAACATTATTAGAAAATTAATTTTGATGTAAATACATATAAAATTATAAGACTTACGTGATTCTTTTATCAGTATATTGTTATTTAAAAAAATGCAGAAGAAAAGTTCGCTAAAAAGTTTGCAATACATATACACAAACAGTTAAAGATTGTTGGAGTTACCAGACGATGAAAATTAAACAAACCGTCAAAGATTGTAAGTTTTGCCAGATAGAGATGATTAAAAAATCAGTGTTGTCAACAAGTTATAAAAATTGTACTATTTCTTCTTCAGAAACAGGGTACAAAAAATGACTTTTATTCTAAAAGAGCATTAAATCTCAAAAGTACCTACATTTTAACGAAATAAAAAAATCCGTCATTTTTTCCCTATGCTATCATTTTTGAAAAGAAAATACCTACATGTAGGGGTTTTACCCTACTTCTGGCAACACTGGTGTGAAGCATGAATAGAGAGCGAAGCATGTTCCGTGTGAACGTAGTATAATTATACTTAGTCTCGTGTGTTTTCGAAAGAACAAAAGTTGTGCGAACTAAAAATTAATCTCGTGTAAATTGGACCAATAACATTAACAACTTTTGCAAAAAACACACACTAACAACAACATGAATAACGAATTTGTGCATTCCTTACTCGCAGTCTACATAAGTTTATTATTTGTTATAACATTAAAATAGCGCCAGCATAATAACAGTACTAAATTTGCTGATTTTTTTCTATGTGGGGAATATTAGAAATGTTCATGTGCTGTTTTACCAGAATTTTAAGGTGGAGTGGCAGAGACAGCAAATAATTTTTTTTTTTTTTTTTGTTGTCTGGTTTTTTCATATTGGAAAATGATATTTGATGTCTGACATCGTTGTTCTGATAATTGTTCTGATAACGATGTTATAAGAGTAACAAAACAGTAATATCTGCGGTCTATACTAGCAAAATTTTTCTCCTGATAAATGTTATAACAAATAATGAGATAATGTAGACTGCGAGTTATGTTCTTGATTTGAAGCCAATGTTGTCAATGACTATAAAAGCAACGCAGATTTCTAAACAGGGAACAAAGCAAAGCAAAAAAGAAGTACTAAAAATGACGTGGGGGTACTGTGGTATTTTTGTAGTGAAAAAGTACTGAAAATAGTACAAAAGTACTGAATTTTCCATCACTGGTCTATACATCTTCCTCATTCCATTTTTACGCTCTCTAAATTATTATTTTCTTCCTTATTCTATTGCCATCAATAAATGTTTTTGTTGTCAAATACTAGTACGTTTTTGATTCAATCGCCTTCGAAAGCAGCGTGACATAAATTCTTTGCTCAAGTTCATGGTTTGTATTATATTATGCTTAAGTTTAAACTATTTTTTCCGTCAGAAAATTTTTGTTTTGTTTTTCAAGTAATTACAAGGTATATGGTATTTTTATATATTGTCATTTCTTTCTTCTTATTTAATATTTTGTGTTATTTACTGCTGCGTTTCAAATAATTTAGTTTCTGGCTTTTTGAAAGTTTTTTCCTTGTAGAGGTAATTGTGGTACACCTTCATTTGCCAACTGTAATGAAAAGATGAAAATTTTTAAATTAAAAAAGAGAAAATATATATATGTGCATATGTATGTATGTACCTACATAGCATTTGGTGTTTGTTAGCCGATTGTGTTATAAGCAATATCCTAGAAGAATCTTCTGATGATTGTCAGACGGAAAACAATAACAAAATCATCAAATATATTTTTCTAATTACACTGCTCAGCAGCAAAATCCTCCTTTAAATAAAACTATGTGGACTATATGGATTTTGATGTGCTAAACTCTAATCCGTTTTCGGTTTTTCTCCATCACGTAGTGTTTTTTATGGGCGTGGCAAATTAGTCAGGTACGAAAACATATTTCGGCGAGAACGACTCATCCGATTTTCATAAACAAAACAGCAAAAGATGCGTAACAAAATTATATTTATATTACTTCAATATAGTTTTTTTTCTATATTTTATCGTTTTTTAATTGGAAGTAATCAAATATTTCAATGGGGAAAACATTTTTTCTTGCAAAATTCCTTTTTTTTGCAGTTTAAAAGTGCAATAAAAAAAAGAAAAAGCAACTATCTTGTATTTTACATTGAGAGGTAAATACCTCAAGAATAAAATAAGTTATACGTCATGAATATTGATTATCAAATGCAGATTTTATTCTCAATTTACCACATGTACCCAATATTGCAGTCAACCATCGCCAAGATGAATGGAATAGCCGGGTAAAAGAAAAACACTACTACGTTAATATTTGCCCGCAAGAGTAAATTTTATTCCAGGAGAAAAAAATGTATCAGAAGAACCTTTAATTCAAAATGAAAAAATTTTTTTTGTTTTAAATTGTATGGCCAAAATAAATATTTATCAATATTTTAAAATTTTAAATTTTTTATTGTAAATAAAACAAATTTATTTTATTTAATTTTGCCCGACGTTTCGTCAATTATTTGTTGACTTCATCAAGGGTGGGGAATCTATTTTCTTGAAAAACATTTTAGTTAGTTGCATGGTACAATAATATACAGTCTCGCAACGCCAGCTGACTTTTTTTGTGGCTTGGTGTTTCAAAAGTTGTTTGCGAAGAAGATAATAATAAAAAAATAATATTCAAAAAATTTAGTCGGTGAAAAATTTTTCAAAAATAAATTCAAAGTCAAAAAGTTAAAATGAAAAAATTAATTTTAGCTCCTAGTGTGATATTTTTTTTTAATATTTTAAACAAATTATTTTTTTTATTTTAGTTGAAATAATAATTTTTTTATTTAAATATATATTATATGGCCATTAAAACGCCGAAAATTATTTCCAACTGCGTTATAATTGTAAGCGATTGCGTCGTCAAAAATTAATCCGGTTTCGAGTTCTGCAGCTTATTAGACAAATCAAAAAAAGAGGAATCACCTTTTGTTTCTTTTTCTCAATGCTGTTGGAATTTTCAATTGCGACCTAAAATTGATAAAGGGACATTACCAAAATGGTCTCGGCGACAAAATTACAAGTTTGAAGGTGCCTTTTGATGATAGCGGGAGTTCATATAAGGCTTTCTATGAAAGTATCGGTGCCATGGAGCTTTGAAGAAAGTTTATCGATGATGATGTGTTGAATCTAATAGTGGATTATACGAACAAATATGCTGCAACAAGCAATTGTTCATCATTTATAACAACAAGTACCGAAATGAAAACGTTCTTAGGAATCACTATGTGCGATGATAAAATAATGTATTTCAAGAGACAGATTCAAACGGATCAAATAATTTTTACATGTTTGTGATAAAACTGCGTTGGATCCATACAACAAATTTGCTGAAGTCGCCCCATTAAGTAATTTGATAAACAAACAGTTTCTTCAATTTAAGTATTTTCCCACAATCTTTCTATTGATGAGCAAATGATTGCATACTATGACCGATATTCATGCAAAATGTTTGTGACGACAAAAGTCGTTTTTGCCACACAGGTTTTTAACCAAAACAATATATTTTGAATTATATAATTTGTGTCTAACCATAAATCATATTTGTATATAATCATTAGATACCCCTTAAGGGAAATTAGTGGAATTAATCCCCACTTCATAGTTTTAAATGAATTCAAATTAATCATTTAAAGTTAACGTATAAATAAACTGCCATCGTAGATAGATATGATATAAATAGTAACTTCCACATACTTACAGCGCTGAACAACCCACCCTGTAGTTCAAGTGGCTGTCACCGAGCTGGTTATAATACTAGCCCCTTTATGACACAACCAGTCCGAATGCTAGCCATATGACTGGCCACTTTAACAAGGGGATGTCCTACGATGGGGTTAATTGTCACCAAGAGGCCACAAAAAGACAGTTCATAAGCCGGTTCTTCTTGGCTTACCCTTAACAGTCTCCTTATATCTGCAAAACCACTCCCTTAAAAACCCCAAATCATTCCCAATTTTTTATGAAATAAGTCATTTTATAATTTATTTAACTTAAAAAAAAAAAATTATTTCGTAAAAAAAAACATAACAAATTCATTTATTAATTAAAAAGATAATAATAATTAATTAATTTTCAGTCTGATTTTTCCGAGTTAAAGATCCACTTTTTTGTTTTTTATAAAAAATAACAATAACAATCTTTATTTTTTTTTTTTTATACCAATACTTTTACCAATATTTTAAAAAATTATTTCAAAACACATTTTCTGGCGCCAAATCAAAAAATTAATTTTTGAATGAACAAATTAACAAAATTATTTTAAAGCATATCTTATGGATTATAGAAAACATTAAAAAAAAAAAACAAAACAAAATATTTTACAAAAAGTTAGCTTAAATTTCTACTTCTATTAACTAAATATCTATAATTCTGAGCTACATTTGCTGTATCTATTTTGTAATTAATCCGTTGTGTATTGTGAACTTTACTGATCTGTAACATTTCTAGCATACGCTTATAATTATTTTCTTTGTTTAAAATTAATGTATTTTTAAAATCAGGACAATGATTTGAGCTAGCGCAATGTAATGACAAAGCTGTCTTTTGTGTTAATGTAGTGTTTCTGTATTTATAATCTGATTTATGTCCCGCAATTCTACTTTTTAATTTGTTCTTGGTAGTACCTACATATACCTTATTACAATTATCATTATCATTTCCACTACATGGAATCTTATAAACTAAGTTAGACATTTCTAATTTATCTGTCTTATCTTTTGTCTTACTGAATAGTCTTCCTAATGTATTATACATTTTATGGGCCATTACATATTTCTTATTGTCATAAATCTTCGACATTTCTAATCTTTCAGATTTGAGAGTCACATAAGTTAGTGATTTATAAATCTTTGGTTCAATACTTGGTCTTTTATTTAAATTATTATGATTAACAAATTGTCGTATTAAACATCATATCAATTGAATTGGATAATTATTCTTCAATAAAATATTTTTAATTCTTTCTATATTAGTCTTATGAAATTCTTTGTCACTAATCTTTAGTATTCTCTGTATTAAATTTTTAGCCGTATTGATTATAATCCTTTTTGGATGTTTAGAAAAATAATTAATAAGCCGATCAGAAGATGTTGGCTTCTGATACCAATCAATCAATAAATTATTGCCTCTTTTTATTACTAATGTATCTAAATATGGAAGTTTAGAATTACATTCCTTTTCAATAGTAAATTTTATATCATTATGAAATGAAATAAACATTGATAAAATAACTTTAATTGAACTATCTGAAGTAATGCAAAAGAGATCATCAACGTATTTTAATACAACTTTTGGTTTAATTATTAATTTTTCTATAGAACTATCTAATAATTTTTCCATAACTATATCTGCCATAATTGGTGAAGCAGGAGATCCCATTGGAAGTCCCTTTAGCTGCATGTATATATTTTTATCATATTTAAAATACCTATTGTCTATAATACAAAAATTCAGAATACGCATAAATAAATTCTTCTCAATATTTTCATATTCCTTTATTGTATTCCATTTTTCCTCAACAATATCTAGAGCTATATCTATTGGTATGCTAGGAAATAAAGATACGACATCAAAAGAAGGTAACTTCTCATCATTTTCTATTCTCAAATTTGTTATTTTCACTCAGTTTCAACTCTCGTAGTGAACAGACGCGTTTTTATAATCGTCGCAACTGAATATAAAAAAAAATTAAATAAAAAATATATTTTCAAGTCACAAAAAATATAAAAAAAACAAAACATTTATTGAACAGTTATTTTATTTTATTTTTTGCTTGTGTGCAATATACATAAATATTTGCATACACAAACTAATATAAGTGAAAATAAAAAAAGAGAACTCTGATGAGTTCATCTTCTGACAAAAAACAACAATAATCCTACAAGCAGTAGGAATGTACAATATAATATATAACTTTAGTTGCTGATGACGACAATAAAAAAAATGAATTAAACAAAAACCTTAATTTAACAGAAAACACAAGTACTCGTGCGCGATCATTATCTCTGAACATGTTAAATAGCGATCAAGAAGCAACAACAATTGCACCCATCAGCAAACTTGTCAGCTTAGCTGTACAAACAAACAAACAAACAAACAAACAAACAAACAATAAGTAACAAGGTGACCAACGTGCACAAAATGGTAGATGCGGTGAGTACATTTAATGATAATAAAATTCAAACAGGAATGGACAGATACATAACCGTGTTAAAAAGGGGAAGAAGTCCAAAATCAGCTCAAATTGCTTCAACATCGAAAGTTCCCAGAGATAAGAAAAATCGTTTCGCGATTTTATCTGAACAAGGCGATGAAGACAAAACTACAACAAGTTCGAGTAAGCCCCCACTCATATATTTAAGAGAGCGGAATTCCAGTTTGCTGGTTAAAAGTCTTATCTCATTAATTGGAGAAAATGAGTTTTATGTAACTCCAATTAAGCGCGGAAACATCAATGAAACAAAAATTCAGGTAGCTCATGAAAATAATTACCGAAAAATTGTTTTAGATTTAGAATCTAAAAATAAATACTTCTACACGTACCAATTAAAGAGTGCTAAAGGTCTAACAGTCGTAATAAAAGGTATAGACTCTAGCGTGGATCTGGCCTTGAAAATAGTGGCTACAAGGTGAAAAATGTCTCAAACATTAAAAATAGAAAAAAAATCCCCCAACCAATATTTAGAGTCGAGTTACAGCCAGATGGCATAATAATAAAAAAGAATGAAGCACATCCAATATATGACTTAAAGTACTTGTTGCATCGAAGAGTTACTGTTGAGCTTCCACATAAAAGAGCTGGACCTGTTCAATGCCTGAACTGCCAAGAATTTGGGCACACGAAGACTTATTGCAAGTTGCCTACAGTCTGCGTTGTATGTGGTGAGTTACACAGTACTGCTAAATGTGATAAAACAAAAGGTGATCCCAAGGCGAAAAAATGTGGCAATTGCGGCGGAAATCACACTGCCAACTATAGAGGCTGCCCCCTTTACTCGTTTTTTAAGAATTCATCAACCAAAAAAACCAATGCTACTCCCGCTCAGCCTAAAACCCCTATTAACTATCCACAGTTACCTCAACCGTCCGCCAGCCAAAATCAATTTTCAAACATTTTCAAGTCTAACGCGACTTGTGCTCAACAACAATCTACCAACAAATTTTCATACGCTAGTATTTTAAAAAGCAATCAGAGTACGGCGCAAAAAACCGTAAATGTAAATGAAGATTCGGGGTATAATTTTAGTCGTATTGAAGCCTCAATTGAGAGCTTAATACAAACTGTAAATACATTTACTCTCAACATGTCCTGTATGATGCAGGAAATGTTGAAAATGCAGTCTACCTTGTTGCAGGCTGTACTAAGCAAACCATGAACTTAAAAATCTGTTTTTGGAACGCAAACGGCATCTGCCAACATAAAAACGAAATAGAATATTCTCTTCAGGATAAACAAATCGATGTTATGCTTATCTCAGAAACTCATTTGACATCTCGAAGCTGTTTCAGAATTAGTGGATATAATTTTTACGACACCAAGGATCCCCGTGGCAGAGCTTGTGGTGGTTCGGGAATCCTAATAAAAACGCGAATAAAACACCACCTGTTGAATGATTTTTGTGAAGATTATCTTCAAGCAACGAACATCTGCATCGAAACTTACTATCAAAAACTTGTAATATCATCTGTCTATCAATATACGGCTTTTTATAAATCACTGGGCCTCCGTTTACTAGCAGCTGGCGACTACAATGCTAAGCACTCATTTTGGGGTTCACGTTTAATCACTCCTAAGGGACGAATTTTATTCGACACAATATCTAAAATGGGTTTGAATGTAGTTTCAAGTAGACAGCCAACATATTGGCCAACAGATCGACAAAAAATTCCTGATGTTACGGACTTTGAAATTGTGAAAGGCGTGCCCAGCGAGATGGTTGAAGTTGAAGCATCTTTAGACTTATCTTCAGACCACTCGCATACTATTGTCACTATTTACTCACACACAACATGTGATTTAGGGACGACATCTGCACGTATTAACTGGCTGAAATACAGAAAATATCTGAGTGCTCATTGCTCGGAAAAAATGCCGCTGAGAACACCTTCAGACATAGACGATTCTCTCAGGTTGTTTGAAGCGCATATTAAACAAGCTGCTTTTAATGCTACTTCAAATGAAATAAACCAACCAGTGAGATTTAACAATATTTTTGCTGTAGATATAGAAAGGCTATTGAGTAAAAAACGGAGAGCTCGACGAGAATGGCAGCGCTACAGATCGCCGCAGCTAAAATTAAGGCTTAAGGAGTGTATAAGCAGCTTAAGAAAGTTTTGCTTACTCAAAAAACAGCTTCCCTTCAAAAATTCCTTCAAGAGCTAGATGCAACACCACAAACAGACTATTCACTGTGGCGTGCAGCCAGAGGACTAAAAAGGCCGGTGATATGCAAACCCCCATTACGAGCCCCAAATGGTGACTGGACAAAAACTGATGCTGAAAAAGGTGCACTTTTTGTTAAACTCTTAGAAAAAGTTTTCACTCCGAATATTTCTGCTGATATTGTTGAACTGCCACCAGTCGTCCCTTTACCAGAAATACCGATAAGATTTAACATGACGGAGATTGAAAATACTATTACTAGTCTTAACACCAGAAAAGCCACAGGTGTCGACAAAATAAGCAACAAAATGTTTCAAGAATTGCCTTACACTGCAAAAAGAATAATACTATTCATTTTTAACAGTATTCTACGCCTAGAACACTATCTTAAAGAATGGAAGGTTTCGCTAATTACTATGATACCAAACCCCGGCAAGGATCATACAAAGGTTGAATCCTATCGGCCTATTAGTTTACTGTCTAACATTACAAAACTATTTGAAAAGCTGTATATGAGCAAGCTGATGCCTATAGTGACTAGTAATGGATGTATTCCAGATCATCAATTCGGTTTTCGCAGACAACATAACACAATTGAACAAACTCACAGACTTGTGAATGTCGTTAGAGACACTTTTGAAAAAAGAAATACTGCTCTGCGCTCTTTTTTGATGTCTCACAAGCTTTCGATAAAGTATGGCACGAAGGTCTTTTCAACAAATTAACACAAAATCTACCAGCAAACATCGTGAAGCTTTTAAAAAGCTATTTAATGGAACGTAAATTTGTAGTTAGGGATGGCAATTTTTTAAGCCCTCCGCAGTCGATTGAAGCCGGAGTCCCTCAAGGCAGTATCTTCGGACCCTTACTTTATTTAATACTAGCTTATCCCGGTCTGCTTCGCTACCCCCTCGTTATAAATTAAAAGTATTTATATATTCTATTGTGAAAATTTAATGACGATCGGTCCAGTAGTGAAGACTATATTACGATTTTTAATTTTCCAAAAAAGGGGCGTGGTCCCACCAACTTTTCTCCTGGTACGTATTCCAAATTATGCCAATACCATATGTACCAAATATCATCGACGTAGGTAAAAAAATGCCCAAAATATGGCGATTTAAATTTTTGGGCTATATGGGTGGTGCCACGCCTCTTTGTCCAATCAAAACTTCATATAGGCTATTATTCCTTCCAGAGTCCCAGTAACATGCTGTGAAAATTTCAGGAAGATCGGTCCAAGGGTTTGGTTTTCCTAAAAAAGGGGCGTGGTCCCACCAACTTTTCTCCTGGTACGTATTCCAAATTATGCCAATACCATATGTACCAAATATCATCGACGTAGGTAAAAAAATGCCCAAAATATGGCGATTTAAATTTTTGGGTTATATAGGCGGTGCCACGCCTCTTTGTCTTATCCCGCCTATATTTGCAGCAGCACTTAAGAAATGCACACCAATCCAACATACTAAATTTTGTTCAAATACCGTTATCAGGAGCAGAAATAATAGATTTTTAATTTGTGGTTTGTATGAGAGGTACCACGCCCCTTTGTCCAATGCCGCCCATATTTGCAGCAGCACTTAAGAAATGCACACTAAACCGACATACAAAATTTTGTTCAAATACCGTTATCAGGAGCAGAAATAATAGATTTTTAATATTTGGCTTGTATGGGAGGTACCACGCCCCTTTGTCCAATTGGACCGAATTGTAAATCTAAACCTTCCGGAGCGCAACCCACACGCATACAGAAAAATTTATGCAAATCGGTACAGCCGTTTTGGAGGAGTTCAGTCACAACGATCGTACAGTAGAATTATATATATAAAGATATGCCTCTGACTTACCGTTAAGCAATAACATTCATACATCAACATTTGCGGATGATACAGCCTTCCTAAGCGTTCACGAAAATCCTGTAAAAGCTTCCCGCAACTTACAAGAATATATATCCAAACTGGAAAAATGTCTCAAACAATGGCGTATAAAAGTTAACGAGCAGAAATGTGCACACGTCACTTTTACACCAGTGCTAAACAAAATTTTTAATTCCAACTGTTGATTTTTGATGTTTTACATCTCTCGTGTACGACTGAGAGAAAGAGTATCCCTCCTTCTCAGCTGGGTGTGGCCTCTATAATTTAGAATGTTGCGCGCAAGTGGATTTGGGTGCAATACTAGTTTTTCAATATATTTTTTAGCGTGTTTTGAAAATACTGTCTTCACCAACGGAACATCAAGATCTTTGTGAATTCGCTGATTTCGGATATACCAGGGGGCTGCAGTAATTGTACGTAGAATTTTGTTTTGTCGCCTTTGAATTTTTCTACACTTGATGCTGAGGCAGTGCCCCATAACTGGATTCCATAGGCCCATATTGGTTTCAGGATCGCGTTGTATAACAAAAGTTTACAGTCAAGACTTAATATAGAATTTCTTCCAATAAGCCAATTCATTTGGGCTGCTTTTAATTTCATTTGTGTCAACTTTGCGTCTATATGCGATTTCCATGTTAAACGACGATCAAGATGAACGCCTAGATATTTTACTACAGTGTGTTGCGGTATAGTCTCGGTGTTGATTTGTATAGGCGGGCATGTTTCCCTGCGTAAAGTAAAAGTAACGTGTACACATTTCTGCTCATTCACTTTTATCCGCCATTGTTTTAGCCATGTTTCCAATTTTGAGATGTACCCTTTTAGATTCCGGGAAGCTTCTACAGGATTTTCATGAACGCTTAGAAAAGCCGTATAATCAGCAAATGTTGACGTGTGAATGATACTGCTTAACGGTAAGTCAGAGGCATATATTAAATAAAGTAAAGGACCGAAGATACTGCCTTGAGGGACTCCGGCTTCAATCGACTGCGGGGGGCTTAAAAAATTGCCTTCCTTAACTACAAATTTTCGTTCCTCTAGATAGCTTTTTAAGAGCCTGACGATGTTTGCGGGTAGATTTTGTATTAATTTGTGGACAAGACCTTCGTGCCATACTTTATCAAAGGCCTGTGCGACATCAATAAAAAGCGCTGAACAATATTTCTTTTTTTCAAAAGTTTCTCTAATGACATTCACAAGTCTGTGAGTTTGTTCAATAGTGTTATGCTGACTGCGAAAACCGAATTGATGATCTGGAATACATGCACTGCTAGTTACTATAGGAGTCAGCTTGCTCATGTACAGTTTTTCAAAAAGTTTCGACATATTGGACAATAGACTGATAGGCCGATAGGATTCAACCTTTGTATGATCCTTACCGGGCTTTGGTATCATAGTAATCATCAAAACCTTCCATTCTGCCGGATAGTATTGCAGCCGTAGAATACTATTAAAAATGAATAGTATAATTATTTTTGCAATATAAGGCAGTTGTTGAAGCATTTTGTTGCTTATTTTGTCGACACCTGGGGCTTTTTTGGTGTTAAGACTAGTGATGGCCTTTTCAATCTCCACAATGTTAAATCTTAACGGTATTTCTGGTAGAGAGATGACTGGTGGCAGTTCAACAATATCAGTAGAAATATTCGGTGTAAATACTTTTTCTAAGTGTTTAACAAAAAGAGCACCTTTTTCAGCATCAGTTCTTGCCCAGTCACCATTTGAAGCTCGTAATGGAGGTTTACATATCACCGGCCTTTTAAGTCCTCTGGCTGCACGCCACAGCGAATAATCTGTTGATGGTGTTGCATCGAGTTCTTGCCGAAATTTTTGCAGCGAAGCTGTTTTTTGTGTTTGCAAAACTTTTCTAAGCTGCTTGGTACACTCCTTAAGCCTTAATTTTAGCTGAGGCGATCTGTATCGTTGCCATTCTCGTCGAGCTCTCCGTTTTTCAGTCAATAGCCTTTCTATATCTGCACAAAAAATATTGTTAAATCTCGCTTGTTGATTTGGTTGAATTGAAGAAGCATTAAGAGCAGCTTGTTTGGCATGTGCTTCAAACAACCTAATAGAATTTTCTATGTCAGTAGGTGTTCTCAATGGCATATTTTCCGTGCAATGAGCACTCAAATATTTTTTGTATTTCAGCCAGTTAATACGTGCAGATGTCAGCGGTAAATCACATGTTGGTCTTGCGGTTGTGTGTGAGTAAATAGTGATAATAGTAGGCGAATGATCTGAAGACAAATCCAAAGATGCTTCTACTTCCATCATTTCGCTGGGCACACCTTTCGAGATTTCAAAGTCGATAACATCAGGAATTTTTTGTCGATCCGTTGGCCAATATGTTGGCTGACCACTTGAAACTACATTCAAACCCATTTTTGAAATTGTGTCAAACAAAACACGACCCTTAGGACTGATTAAACGTGAACCCCACAAAGTGTGTTTAGCATTGTAGTCGCCAGCTACAGTGACCCCAGTGTTGTATAAAATGCGGTATATTGACTCTCTGAAATTGAAAACCTGGGAGGAGAATAAACAGATGATATCACAAGCTTTTGATAAAAATTTTCAATACAGATATTTGTTGCTTGAAGATATTCTTCACGAAGGTCATTTAGCAGGTAGTGTTTTATTCGAGTTTTTATTAGGATTCCAGAGCCACCACAAGCTCTACCTCGAGGATCCTTAGTATCGTAAAAATTATATCCACTAATTTTAAAATAGCTTCGAGACGTCAAATGAGTTTCTGAGATAAGCATAACGTCGATTTGTTTATCCAGAAGAATATATTCTATTTAATTTTTATGTTGGCAGATGCCGTTTGCGTTCCAAAAACAGATTCTTAAGTTCATGGTTTTTTCAATACAGCCTGCAACAAAGTAGACTGCATTTTCAACATTTCCTGCATCATACAGGACATGTTGAGAGTAAATGTATTTACTGTTTGTATTAGGATCTCTATCGAGGCTTCAATACGACTAAAATTATGCCCTGATTCTTCATTAGCTGGTACAGTTTTTTGCGACGGAGTCTGGTTACTCTTTAAAATATTAGCGTATGAAAATTGACTATTAGGTTTTTGTTGAGTAAGAGTCGTGTTAGACTTTACAACATTTGAGTATTGATTATGGCTAGTCGACGGTTGAGGTAACTGAGGGTAGTTTAAAGGGGTGTTGGGCTGATCGGGAGTAGCATTTATTTTTCTGTTCGACGAATTTTTAAAAAAAGAGTAAAGAGGGCAGCCTCTATAGTTAGCAGTGTGGTTTCCACTGCAATTGCCGCATATTTTTGCCTTGGTATCACCTTTTATTTTGTCACAGTTAGCGGTACTGTGCAACTCACCACATACAACGCAAACGGTAGGCAACTTGCAATAAGTTTTGGTATGGCCAAATTCTTGACAGTTCATGCATTGGATAGGTCCATTTTTTTTATGTGGCATCTTAACTGTAACTCTTCTGTGTAGCAAGTACTTTAGATTATAGATTGGGTGCGATTCATTTTTTTTAATTTTCAAGTCACCTGGCTGTAGCTCGACTCTAAAAATAGGTTGGGGGATTTTTTCCCTATTTTTGATGTTAGAAACATTTTTAACCTTGAAGCCATTATTTTCAAGGCCAGACTTAACCTCTTCTGGATCCACACTAGAGTCTATACCTTTTATTACGACGGTTAGACCTTTAGCACTCTTTAATTGGTACGTATAAAAATTTTTGTTTTTTGACTCAAGGTCAGAAACTATTTTTCGGTAATTACTTTCTTGCACTACCTGGATTTTTTTTCGTTAATATTTCTGCGCTTAATTGGAGTTACATAGAACTCATTTTCTCCAATTAAGGAGATAAGGCTTTTTACCAACAAACTAGAGTTCTGCTCTCTTAAATATATCGGTGGAGGTTTACTCGACCTTGTTGTAGTTGGGTCTTCATTGTCTTGCTCAGATAAAATCGCGAAACGATTTTCGGAATTTTTTGTTTTGTTTTTTCCATCTCTGGGAACTTTCGCTGTTGAAGCTATTTGAGCTGATTTTGGACTTCTTCCCTTTTTAACACGGTTATGTATCTGTCCATTCCTGTTTGAATTTTATTATCATTTATTGTAATCACCGCATCTACCATTTTGTGCACGTTGGTCACCTTGTTAGTTATTGTTTGTTTGTTTGTTTGTACAGCTTAGCTGACAAGTTTACTGATGGGTGCAATTGTTGTTGCTTCTTGATCACTATTTAACATGTTCAGCGATAATGATCGCACACGAGTATTTGTGTTTTCTGTTAAATTCAGGTTTTTGTTTAATTCATTTTTTTTATTGTCGTCATCAGCAACTAAGGTTATATATTGTACATTCCTACTGCTTGTAGGATTATTGTTGTTTTTATCAGAAGATGAACTCATCAGAGTTCTCTTTTTTATATTTTCACTTATATTAGTTTGTGTATGCAAATATTTATGTATATTGCACACAAGCAAAAAATAAAATAAAACCAGTAAAATAACTGTTCAATAAATGTTTTTGTTTTTTTTATATTTTTTGTGACTTTAAAAATTATTTTTTTTATATTTTTTTATATTCAGTTGCGACGATTATAAAAACGCGTCTGTTCACTACGAAAGTTGAAAAATTTTCAAAATCTATAATTGAAGATTAAATAAATAATAAAATTTAGCAAAAAAAAAAAAAAAAAAGAACTGGAACACTCCTTGCCTTGCGCAAGCATTCACTCAAGGACAAAGCAATATTATTTTATTTGTTTTATTATTTTAAAATAATTTATATTTCTTTTAAAATTCTTGTTTCAATATCTCAAAAAAAAAAAAAAAACTTTTTCTTACCTCAAAAATCCTATTTTTTACAATATCAACGTTGTTTACTTTTAATTGGGTTTTCGTTTTTTTACGTTTTTATTATTTTTCAAAGATTTCTATTATTTTGAGTCTTATTTATAATTTAACTTTTATTTGATTTTATTGTTTTTTTTAATAATTATGACTTTAATTTAATTTTATAAGTCCAATAGTTTTTACAACTATTTTTATTTTATTTCGTTCGTATCATAGGAAATTGTTTTTTACTCAATATGCGCCAATTATATTTTTCTTCCGTTCTATAGACCAAACGTTTTGAGTTCTTGAATAGATCTTATCTTTATTTAAAAGCTTTACAAAAATCGTTCTTAAAATTATGAAAGCATTAGTATGTAACAGAAAATAAACTTAAACGTAAACATTAAACTTTCTTATGTTTTATTAAGCACCCACAAAGAATAAACTTAAACCAGTGTTTGCCACTCCATAGCCTTGCGAGCAGTGTAGCCAAATTGGGGATTTTAGCTGCTTTTTGTGGACCGATTATCGTGGGGAGGGATTTGGGGATTTTTCATTTTCTATACCTATTATCGGATATTTTTGTGAATTAAAAAGCATAAAAACAGCTTTCAAAATTGTTTAAACACATACAACAAATAATTTTCCATTATGAATGTGTTTACTTTTCTACACCTATACAATTAGAAAACCGCTGGTTGCCATTAAAAGTATTTATAAGGCAAAAAATGAAAAGTAAATCTCTCCTTTACAAAATTCTACATTTATTTGAGCATGTACCCAAGTATTTATGTTTTAAATTTTATTTATTTGTTGCGGGTTAGCAATATCTAAATATATATTTCGTTGGTAGCCATACCAACTCACCAGTAGATGTTTTACCCTTTATGTTTAAAAAGTTTTAAAGCTCATCTATTTATATTTATTTTTTGTATAAATAGATGAGCTTTGGAATTTTTTAAACATAAAGGGTAAAACATCTACTAATGAATTGGTATAGCTACCAACGAAATATATATCTAGATATTGCTAACCCGCAACAAATAAATAAGCTATATTATGTAATACATATACATATGTTGAAAAATCAAATTCAAAATTTCAGCGAAGAATATATGCATGTTGTTGTAAAAGCCGAAAAAGCAACTAAAATATATTTGCATGCGGCCTTGCACCTTATCGAAGTTGTTCAACTTCGTTCTCTGTGTATGACATTTCTAGTTGTATAACATGGATATAAAGTTACACTGCAACAGATGGAATGAAACACTTTTTCATATTATAAACGGGAATCGCATTTTGTGCAATTGCGAAAAGATATTGTGTAAAGTTGTAATGAAAACGAAAATGAAAATTTTTTTTACATTTCACGTTATCGCAAAACCAGAATCTACTCCCTGGCTTATACTTAAGTTTAGCACCATATTCCTCAATTATATTCTTCCAACGTTTCAGTTTTGTGTTTGGCTTTTTATCCGAAATGGAAAATGTTAGTGACTGATGGTCAGTAAATATTGTTAAGTCTGGACTTCCGTAGACGTAGTTCCTGAATTTTTGCAATGCCCAAATTATGGCTAGTAATTCTTTTTCGTTGGTACTGCAATTTTCCTCAGTACTTGTTAAGGTTCTACTGATAAAAGCAATTGGTTTACCTAATTGTGTTAGTACTGCACCTAAGGCTACGTTTGATACATCTGTAGTGAGTTCAAATGGTTTATCAATTCTGGGTTGTTGAAGTTCCACTTGTTCCTTTAAACAATTTTTTAGTTTATTAAACGCAACTATGGCCGGTTGATCTAGTTTTATTATAGTATTTTTACTTTGATTTTTTGTAACATTACCATTTTCCCCTCTTAAATGTACAGTAAGTGGCTTAGCTATTGTTGCATAGTTCTTTACAAACTTACGGTAGTAACCTGTCATTCCTAGAAATCCTCTAAGTTCCTTTAAGATCTGTGGAATGGGCAGCTTATCTATTGCTTCAATTTTTTCTGGATTTGTTGAAATCTTTCCATGTTTAATTACATGTGCTAATTATTCAACTTCTGATATTCTTAGAGTTGCTTTATTCACGGCTTCGAAGATAATTTCAATATGTTTCTTATGCTCATCAACCGATGATGAATATATTAAAACGTCATCAATATAGACATAGGCAAATTTTCCAATGTAATTACGAAGTATTTCGTCTACGCATATTTGAAAGATAGCAAGATTTTTTTTTAAGCCGTAGTGTCCACCTAAGACAGAGAAAGCTGTCTTTTCCTGATCAGAATCTTTAATTTTTATTTGATGTAATCCTGATTCCAAATCAAGTGTTGTAAATAATGACGCCTGTCCTAAATTTTGCAGTACTGTTGTAATATCTGGTATAGGATATCTACCTGAGATAGTATTTTTATTTAGCTTTTGAAAGTCTACGACCATTCTACGCTTGGATTGACCAGATTCGTCTGTTCCTTTTTTAGGGGCTATTACTTTTTGAGATGATACCTTCATCAAGTAATCTTTTGACTTCCTTATTGACAAACTCATAGTCAGCTATTGGGTATGGGTACTGTTTTGTATAAATGGGATCTTCTGTCACAGTTCTAATTGTAGCCTCTAGCAAGTTTGTAAAAGGTAATGGCCCAATGCCATTGTTTTCTTCCATTAACTGATCTATTCTTTTTCTAAATTTTTCATATATTTCATTAACTAAATAGTTTATTTTAACTGTTTCCTCTTCACCTAATTTAAATATCATTTTATCTAAATCTAATTTTCCTTTCAATGTTTTTAATCCTTTATAACCTAATAATATATCAAAATCTTTTAATTCATCTGTTTCGTAAAAGTCTAATGTTTTATTAAATATTTGAGCAGTTTTTTTTTCAAAATAGATGTACTATGAATTGAATAAACTTTAACATTTTCTTTTAAATTCGCATATGCGCTTAACTTAACTTCTGAATTTACATAATTATGGGTTGCACCTGTGTCAACTAGTACAAGATAATCTCTACTACCGTCTGACAAGGTGATACAAGGCAACCCATGTCTTAGTTTAAATGTTTTATATTATTTCTTTTTTTACTTACAATATTTAATGATTTACCAGTTTCTACATACATGTCCTCTTTGTCATCTTCCATACATAGGTTGTTCACTCGCTCGATTGTTGCTGGTTATATCGCTGTTGTCGTGTTGATCCAAGGTTTTGGTGCAAATTGTCGAGTATTTCCTGAAGATATATCCATTAGTTCTGGACGAATATAATTCTGTTGATGATGATGTTCATGTTGTTTAAATGTTGTTATATTCGGACGTCTTTGAAATTCTTGTCTTGATTGATGCTTTGGATGAACATATCTTTCTTGTCTGGGCTCTTCATAATTTAGATTTAATCGTCTATGTGAATTATCATGCTCAATTGTTCTCGCAATTGCATATGCATGTTCTAGATCCCTAATTTGGTTACCATAAAGAGTGGATCTTATATAAGAGTTTTTTATTCCATCCTTAAATACTCTGACTGCTTCCTGAACAGCTTCTTCCATCATTATTTCAATTGTATTTTTTGGATGGCCTGACATCGAAATTTTTGACGTGATGAGAGTCAGGGATCTGTTTATGTCATCATGATACTGGCTTAGAGTTTTATTGCCTTGTTGAAGACTTCTCAATTCGTCTTGTAATACATAGATGGGTCTTTGATCTGCGTACGTGTAGTCTAAACGGTTTTTTATAGCCTCCCAATTAAATATTGTATTGTGATTTATAAGGACATCTGATGCAGACCCTCATATTTTTGTCTTCACTATTGATAGGGTTTCACAATACCTGTTTGAGGATTCATGTTGTGACGTCTTCCCTCCATGATCGGTATTCCAATTGAATGCCATTAAACTCAGGCAATGTTTTAAATACAACCATATTAATTTATTCTGGGGTATTATATGTCATCATGACATCTTCTAAGGGTTGTGTTACGTCTGGTTGTAGATTGGGTACTTGATTTAATCTTTGCTCAAGTTCTTCATTTTTTCTATTTAACGATTGGATCGTTACCTGCATACTTGCAATTTCTTTTATCAAAGCTTGAATGTTTATTTGTTGGTTACCAGGATTTACCATATTTTCTTCTTCTATTAACCTGTTATTATCGAAAATTTTTTGCATTTTTCCTTTCATTAATTGTTCACCTTAAAATTTTCTTTTTTTTATTTATTCTAGAGCACAAATTTATTTTGTTGTGGTCAGAGTTTATAAAAAAATTTTAGAGTCTTGAATTACTTTACAAGAGTCAGTTTTATTATCCTTGTTGCGGCAAGGATAAATATCGTGGTCCGCCTCGTGAAGAATAACAATATATTATTCTCCTGGCAGGATCGCCAGTTAATTTCTCTTTTTTTTATAATAAAAAAAATACTTTTATTTCTTGAACGACGAGCGCTCAATTTTTATTTATTTTTTGTTAATTCTAGTGAGTACACATGCTAATTTCAGACTGACTGTCTTACTGAATAGTTTGTCTTATATATTACATATGTAAGTATTGATAAAGATTAGTTACTCATCGCTATCAGTATGTTTACAAGTTATTTATTTCTTAAATTACTTTGTTTAGATATCTTATTCTTATCAATATGTTTACAGGCTTTTTATTTCTTAAATTACTTTGTTTAGATATCTTATTCTTTTACAAGCTGTTTATTTCTTAAATTACTTTGTTTAGGATTATGATTAGTCATAATCTTTTGTCTTATATTTCTTATCTTAATATTATAGGAAAGTATAGATGTTATTATCATTATATTTTCTTTGTTAAAAAACTATTACTTGTTTATTGTCTTAGGAAACAAATATTATTGTTGTTAGTATTTTCTTTGTTTATAAAAACTATCATACACACACACATATATTAGCAAAATATAAACAAAAACGGTTTTAGTTACTTTCAAACCTAATTTAATGTAAGACATAAAAAAATATTCTTTTTTCCTTACTCCTGCTTTATTTTTGTTTATTATTGTAAACATTATTTTCAAATAATGCTTTTATTTTTGTTTGTTTTTGTTTATTTTTAAAACTTCTCTTACACAACGCGATCCTGAAACCAATATGGTCCTATGGAATCCAGTTATGGGGCACTGCCTCAGCTTCGAATGTCGAAAGAATTCAAAGGCGACAAAATAAAATCCTACGTACAATAACAGCAGCCCCCTGGTATGTCAGAAACCATCGAATTCATAAAGACATAGACGTTCCGTTGGTGAAGACAGTATTTTCAAAACACGCGGAAAAATATATAAAAAAACTTGAGTTGCACCCAAATCCACTTGCGCGCAATATTCTTCATTATAGAGGCCACACCCGGCTGAAAAGAAGGGATACTCTTTTTCTCAGCCGTTCACGAGAGATGTAAAACAACAAAAATTAACCGTTGAAATTAAAAATTTGGTTTAGCATTGGCTAAACTTATATTTAATATTTTTTAGATTTAAGATTTGAAAAACTTATTGATAATTCAATTTAAATAATTAAAGATTCAATAAATAATAAAATTATCAAAAAAAAAAAAAAAATTGTTATTTTCTCTTTAAATTGTAAAGAATCTTTTTTATTACATTTTGAGTTCTCTCTAATTTTTCGAAGAATATTAGTAATATACTTACAAAGTTCATATGAAGGAGAATTTACGAACGAATATATTGGCCTTATGAATTTTTGGGACCCCGTATAATCTGGGTGCTAACGCTACATTCGTTTTTAGTTTATTCTTTTCTAAAGTTGTGATTATTTTTGATTTGAAAAGCTCCTCAACTAAACTGTTATTTTTAGTCTGTAATTTCGTTGTTGGATCTCTATTTAATAATTTATATGTGGTATTATCACTCAATATATTATTCATTCTTAATTCATAATCACATTTATTCAAAGCAACAGTGGTATTCTCTTTATCAGCATTTAAAATTAATAAATTCTTATTATTCTTTAAAAATCTTCTTGTCATATTTACTTTATCCAATATAAATTTATCTCTATTACTCAATCTTTCTCTATCTAAATTACGACCAATAATATCTGCAAATCTGTTTCTTGCTATTTCCTGTTCTTCTCTATCAGTCAAAGTTTGTATAAAATCCTCACCATCTGCTATAATATTCAAAATAGGAATATCTTCTCTTTTGACCGGTAATGCATGCTTTTTTCCTAAAGATAAAATCCACTGAATATCCGTCGGAATGTCAAAATCTGATTTTTTTTAACAAACAATTTTCTATTATATCTAATATCCCGTTCAGTTTCAACTCTCGTAGTGAACAGACGCGTTTTTATAATCGTCGCAACTGAATATAAAAAAATAAAATAAAAAAAATATTTTCAAGTCACAAAAAATATAAAAAAAACAAAACATTTATTGAACAGTTATTTTACTGGTTTTATTTTATTTTTTGCTTGTGTGCAATATATGTACATAAATATTTGCATACACAAACTAATATAAGTGAAAATAAAAAAGAGAACTCTGATGAGTTCATATTCTGACAAAAACAACAATAATCCTACAAGCAGTAGGAATGTACAATATATAACTTTAGTTGCTGATGACGACAATAAAAAAAATGAATTAAACAAAAACCTGAATTTAACAGTAAACACAAATACTCGTGCGCGATCATTATCTCTGAACATGTTAAATAGTGATCAAGAAGCAACAACAATTGCACCCATCAGCAAACTTGTCAGCTTAGCTGTACAAACAAACAAACAAACAATAAGTAACAAGGTGACCAACGTGCACAAAATGGTAGATGCGGTGAGTACAATAAATGATAATAAAATTCAAACAGGAATGGACAGATACATAACCGTGTTAAAAAGGGGAAGAAGTCCAAAATCAGCTCAAATTGCTTCAACATCGAAAGTTCCCAGAGATGGAAAGAACAATATAATAAATTCCGAAAATCGTTTCGCGATTTTATCTGAACAAGGCGATGAAGACACAACTACAATAAGTTCGAGTAAGCCCCCACCCATATATTTAAGAGAGCAGAATTCCAGTTTGCTGGTTAAAAGTCTTATCTCATTAATTGGAGAAAATGAGTTTTATGTGACTCCAATTAAGCGCGGAAACATCAATGAAACAAAAATTCAGGTAGCTCATAATAATAATTACCGAAAAATTGTTTCAGATTTAGAATCTAAAAATAAAAACTTCTACACATTCATCAGTTTCAACTCTCGTAGTGAACAGACGCGTTTTTATAATCGTCGCAACTGAATATAAAAAAAATATAAAAGAAAAAAAAATTTTCAAGTCACAAAAAATATAAAAAAAACAAAACATTTATTGAACAGTTATTTTACTGGTTTTATTTTATTTTTTGCTTGAGTGCAATACACATAAATATTTGCATACACAAACTAATATACATAAGTGAAAATACAAAAAAAAAGAGAACTCTAAATGAGTTCACCTTCTAACAACAACAATAAACCTACAAGCAGTAGGAATGTACAATATATAACTTTGGTTGCTAACGACGACAAAAAAAATGAAGTAAACACAAACCTGATTACTACACAAAACACAAATACTCGTGCGCGATCATTATCTTTGAACATGTTAAATATCGATCAAGAAGCAACAACAATTGCACCTATTAGCAAACTTGTCAGCTTAGCTGTACAATCAAACAAAAAATCAATAAATACCCAGGTGACCAACGTGCACAAAATTGTAAATGCAGTGAGTGAAAATAGTGATAATAAAATCCAAACTGGTATGGACAGATACATAACCGTGCTAAAAAGGGGAAGAAGTCCCAAATCAGCTGAAATAGCGTCAACGGCGAAAATGCCCAAAGATGGGAAAAATAATATTAAACATTCTGAAAATCGTTTTGCGATTTTGAATGAACAAGTCGATGAAGACACAAGTACAACAAGGTACACTAAACCACCGCCGATATATTTAAGAGAACAGAACTCCAACCTTTTGGTAAAAAGCCTTATCTCATTAATTGGAGAAAATGAGTTCTATGTAACTCCAATTAAGCGCGGCAAAATCAACGAAACTAAAATTCAGGTAACACAAGAAAATAATTATAGAAAAATTGTCTCAGATTTTGAGACTAAAAACAAAAACTTTTATACATATCAACTGAAGAGTGCTAAAGGCCTAACAGTAGTTATAAAAGGAATAGATTCAAGCGTGGATCCGGAAGAGGTAAAGTCTGGCCTTGAAAATAGTGGCTTCAAAGTCAAAAATGTTTCAAACATTAAAAACAGGGAAAAAATCCCCCAACCTATTTTTAGAGTCGAGCTACAGCCAGGCGACTTGAAAATTAAAAAAAATGAATCGCACCCAATCTATAGCTTAAAATACTTGTTGCATCGAAGAGTTACCGTTGAGATGCCACATAAAAAAACTGGACCTATCCAATGCATGAACTGTCAAGAATTTGGCCATACCAAAACTTATTGCAAGTTGCCTACCGTTTGCGTTGTATGTGGCGAGTTACACAGTACCGCTAACTGTGACAAAATAAAAGGTGATACCAAAGCAAAAAAATGTAGTAATTGCGGCGGAAACCACACTGCCAACTATAGGGGCTGCCCTCTTTATTCTCTTTTTAAAAATTCGTCGAACAGAAAAACCAATGCTACTCCCGCTCAGCCCAACACTCATTTAAACTACCCACAGTTACCTCAACCGTCGTCTGGCCATAATCAATACTCAAATGTTTTAAAGTCTAACACGACTCTTACTCAACAAAAACCTAATAGTCAATCTTCATACGCTAATATTTTAAAGAGTAACCAGATTCCGGCGCAAAAAACTGTACCAGTAAATGAAGAATCAGGGCATAATTTTAGTCGTATTGAAGCCTCAATAGAGATCCTTATACAAACAGTAAATACATTCGCTCTCAACATGTCCTGTATGATGCAGGAAATGTTGAAAATGGAGTCTACCTTGTTGCAGGCTGTATTGAACAAACCATGAACTTAAGAATCTGTTTTTGGAACGCAAACGGCATCTGCCAACACAAAAATGAAATTGAATATTTTCTTCTGGATAAACAAATCGATGTTATGCTTATCTCAGAAACTCACTTGACGTCCCGAAGTTATTTTCGAATTAGTGGATATAATTTCTACGACACCAAGGATCCTCAAGGTAGAGCTTGTGGTGGCTCTGGAATCCTAATAAAAACTCGAATAAAACACTACCTACTAAACGACCTTCGTGAAGAATATCTTCAAGCAACGAACATCTGCATTGAAAATTTTTATCAAAAGCTTGTGATATCATCTGTTTACTCTCCTCCCAGGTTTTCAATTTCAGAGATTCAATATACCGCATTTTATACAACACTGGGGTCCCGTTTTCTAGCAGCTGGCGACTACAATGCTAAACACACTTTTTGGGGCTCACGTTTAATCAGTCCCAAGGGTCGTGTTTTGTTTGACACAGTTTCAAGTGGTCAGCCAACATATTGGCCAACGGATCGTCAAAAAATTCCTGATGTTATCGACTTTGGGATTATGAAAGGCGTGCCCAGCGAAATGATTGAAGTAGAAGCATCTCTGGATTTGTCTTCAGATCACTCGCCTACTATTATCACTATTTACTCACACACAACTACAACAGCAACATGTGATTTACCGCTGACACCTGCACGTATTAACTGGCTGAAATACAAAAAATATTTGAGTGCTCATTGAACGGAAAATATGCCATTGAGAACACCTGCTGACATAGAAAATTCTATTAGGTTGTTTGAAGCACATGCTAAACAAGCTGCTCTTAATGCTTCTTCAATTCAACCAAATCAACAAGCGAGATTTAACAATATTTTTTGTGCAGATGTAAAAAGGCTATTGACTGAAAAACGGAGAGCTCGACGAGAATGGCAACGTTACAGATCGCCTCAGCTAAAATTAAGGCTTAAGGAGTGTACCAAGCAGCTAAGAAAAGTTTTACAATCACAAAAAACAGCTTCGCTTCAAAAATTTCTGCAAGAACTCGATGCAACACCATCAACAGATTATTCGCTGTGGCGTGCAGCCAGAGGACTTAAAAGGCCAGTGATTTGCAAACCACCATTACGAGCCTCTAATGGTGACTGGGCAAGAACTGATGCTGAAAAAGGTGATCTATTTGTTAAGCACCTAGAAAAAGTATTTACCCCGAATATTTCTGCTGATATTGTTGAACTGCCACCAGTCGTCTCTTTACCAGAAATACCGATGAGATTTAACATGACGGAGATTGAAAATACTATTACTAGTCTTAACACCAGAAAAGCCCCAGGTGTCGACAAAATAAGCAACAAAATGCTTCAACAACTGCCTTATATTGCAAAAAGAGTTATACTCTTCATTTTTAATAGTATTCTACGGCTGCAATACTATCCTGCAGAATGGAAGGTTTCGATGATTATTATGATACCAACCCGGCAAGGATCATACGAAGGTTGAATCCTATCGGCCTATTAGTTTATTGCCCAACATTTCAAAACTATTTGAAAAGCTGTATATGAGCAAGCTGATGCCTATAGTGACTAGAAGTGGTTGCATTCCAGATCATCAATTCGGTTTTCGCAGACAACATAGCACTATTGAACAAACTCACAGACTTGTGAACGTAGTTAGAGACACCTTTGAAAAAAAGAAATTTTGCTCTGCGCTCTTTATAGATGTTTCTCAAGCTTTCGATAAAGTATGGCACGAAGGTCTTATCCACAAATTAACACGCAATCTCCCCGCAAACATCGTCAAGCTTTTAAAAAGCTATTTAGAGGAACGAAAATTTGTAGTTAGGGAAGGTAATTTTTTAAGCCCTCCGCAGTCGATCGAAGCCGGAGTTCCCCAAGGCAGCATCTTCGGTCCCTTACTTTATTTAATTTATGCCTCTGACTTACCGTTAAGCAATAACATTCATACATCAACATTTGCTGATGATACAGCTTTTTTAAGCGTCCATGAAAATCCAGTAGAAGCTTCCATCAACTTACAAGGGTATATATCCAAATTGGAAAAATGGCTTAAACAATGGCGTATAAAAGTTAACGAACAGAATTGTGTACACGTCACTTTTACGTTGCGCAGGGAAACATGCCCGCCTATACAAATCAACACTGAGATTATTCCGCAACATACTGTAGTCAAATATCTAGGCGTTCACCTTGATCGCCGTTTAACATGGAAATCGCATATAGACGCAAAGTTGATGCAAATGAAATTAAAAACTGCCCAAATTAATTGGCTTATGGGAAGAAATTCTATACTGAGCCTAGACTGTAAACTTCTACTATACAACGCGATCCTGAAACCAATATGGTCCTATGGAATCCAGTTATGGGGCACTGCCTCAGCATCGAATGTCGAAAGAATTCAAAGGCGACAGAATAAAATTCTACGTACAATAACAGCAGCCCCCTGGTATGTCAGAAACCATCGAATTCATAAAGACCTAGACGTTCTGTTAGTGAAGACAGTATTTTCAAAACACGCGAAAAAATATATAAAAAAACTTGAGTTGCACCCAAATCCACTTGCGCGCAATATTCTTCATTATAGAGGCCACACCCGGCTGAAAAGAAGGGATACTCTTTTTCTCAGCCGTTCACGAGAGATGTAAAACAACCAAAATTAACCGTTGAAATTAAAAATTTTTGTTTAGCATTGGCTAAACTTACATTTAATATTTTTTAGATTAAAGATTTGAAAAACTTATTGATAATTTAATATAAATAATTAAAGATTCAATAAATAATAAAATTATCAAAAAAAAAAAAAAACCAATTAAAAAGTGCTAAAGGTCTAAAGGCTCCATTAGCCGAGCGTTGCTCTACCGTACCCGTACTGTACCGTACTGTTAGCCCGTTGGTGTACTTATAGAATATTTAAAAACGTGTTTGGCTATACATAAACAAAATAGAATTACCCAACAAACCAAAACGATTTAGAAATCCCTTGTAACAAGGGCTGCCTTCCTAAACGTCTTTATGCAAAGCAGTCAAAGCAGTGTTAAAATCAAGCAATTTTATTTTACAGCTCTGTAAATCAAATAGATTATCATTAGAAACACTTCTTTGCTTAGCATACTTAAAATTACAATGACACCGAGACAAATTATTTTTAAAACTTTTGGAAAACACTCCACGGGCAATATAATTAATAGCTTTTTTGTTTTAAAACGAAATCATCTTGCACCTATCCTTTTCCACCATTGTTGTTTATAAAAAACATACACGATTTTCATAGTGCGCTAGTTGCGTTTATTTGCATATCAGATGCGAAACAGATGAGCTTAGGAATGCCATACTTTGTCAGAGTTTACGCAGTTGCGATTGAGAATACCTGACATTGTTGCACTGCAAAGCAATATGCGTTTAGAAATGTAGCCATGCTTACCAACATGAGTTCTAAGCTTAAAAAAGTGTTGTAAATACTATTGTAAAAATTTTATTAACAATTTTTTAGTAATAAACAGCGCCCCTTTAGATAATATTGCTTATCTAATAAGCTTAGATAAAAATAGATAAGTAATAATGGGTCACTAAAATAAACTTAGATTCCTAATAATTTTGTAAGCTTAGATAAAAAATAATTTTCATCAGGATTTGTCATTTGGTTTATTTAAAAATAACATAATTACAATAGAGATATATAATTTACTTTTCTTTATTTAATTAAGTAAATTTATTCTTGTGTTGCAAACTTGTTTCATGCGGTATTCTTTTTAAGTTTTTGGCGAACTCGAACTCCAATTGAATTTAAAACATCTGAAAAGTTTTAAAAGGTAACAAAAAAAAAAAAACACAAAACTATGGCATGACCCATTTGCGAATATATGTGTTAAATTTTTATATAAACAATTAAGTGTATAAAAATTGTAAAGTATTTGAAAACTGCATTTTGTATATAAAAAGTTTATATATATCATGCTTATTAAAAGTTCTAGTAAAACTGTTATAAGTTTATTATACGAGTTACATTTTGCTTATGAAATGGTTTGCTGGGTAGTATATATAAAATAAATAAATAATTTTTGAAAAATTAACAGCTGTTTACAACACAGTGATGGGCATTAAACATTTTCAAATTGTTACTGTTGTGAAGAAAAAGTACCTAAGATATATGAATGGTATAAAAATTTACATACATGTATGTATGTATATATGAAATATTTTGCATACTAAACTTTTGAGACAAATGTTACATTTTCGTTTACCATTAAGTTGCTAGCGAATGGGCAACTTTAAACTCGCCTTCTGCATAACTACTTTTTTTGAGTTATGACTCTATTGCAGCAAAGACCGATATGTGCATACATAAAAAATGTTTCTGCAGCCGTTGAATTATTTATTGGTTTATTTTATACATCTAAGCATGTACATATATATACATATATGTACATACATGTTTATGCAGTTACATGGATATGTACACATATTATTTTCAGTTTTTCAATCATAGTTTACAGATATCATTATTAAAAAGTACCAAAAAAAAAAGAGCGAAAATACCCCCTTTGCTAATACAAACTAACAGCCCATCACTGGCTTACAAATGTCACGTAACGTTCAAATGAAATTCTATTTTATACAGATTGAGACGTTCCATCAACGTGACATTTAAATTCTGTAAGCATTTGCATTGTTTTCAAATAGTAAAACGGATCAGCTGTTTCGTTAGGGGACGTGGACGTTCGGCTAATTCTACCTCAACAGTCGTAATAAAAGGTATAGACTCTAGCGTGGATCCAGAAGAGGTCAAGTCTGGCCTTGAAAATAGTGGCTACAAGGTAAAAAATGTCTCAAACATTAAAAATAGAGAAAAAATCCCCCAACCAATATTTAGAGTCGAGTTACAGCCAGATGGCATAAAAATAAAAAAGAATGAAGCACATCCAATATATGACTTAAAGTACTTGTTGCATCGAAGAGTTACTGTTGAGCTTCCACATAAAAGAGCTGGACCTGTTCAATGCCTGAACTGCCAAGAATTTGGGCACACGAAGACTTATTGCAAGTTGCCTACAGTCTGCGTTGTATGTGGTGAGTTACACAGTTCTGCTAACTGTGATAAAATAAAAGGTGATACCAAGGCGCAAAAATGTGGCAATTGTGGCGGAAATCACACTGCCAACTATAGAGGCTGCCCCCTTTACTCGTTTTTTAAGAATTCATCAACCAAAAAAACCAATGCTACTCCCGCTCAGCCTAAAACCCCTATTAACTATCCACAGTTACTTCAACCGTCCACTAGCCAAAATCAATTTTCAAACATTTTCAAGTCTAACGCGACTAGTGCTCAACAACAATCTAACAACAAATTTTCATACGCTAGTATTTTAAAAAGCAATCAGAGTACGGCGCAAAAAACCGTAAATGTAAATGAAGATTCGGGGTATAATTTTAGTCGTATTGAAGCCTCAATTGAGAGCTTAATACAAACTGTAAATACATTTACTCTCAACATATCCTGTATGATGCAGGAAATGTTGAAAATGCAGTCTACCTTGTTGCAGGCTGTACTAAGCAAACCATGAACTTAAAAATCTGTTTTTGGAACGCAAACGGCATCTGCCAACATAAAAACGAAATAGAATATTTTCTTCAGGATAAACAAATCGATGTTATGCTTATCTCAGAAACTCATTTGACATCTCAAAGCTGTTTCAGAATTAGTGGATATAATTTTTACGACACCAAGGATCCCCGTGGCAGGGCTTGTGGTGGTTCGGGAATCCTAATAAAAACGCGAATAAAACATAATAATAAAACTATATAATAATAAAACTGTTGAATGATTTTTGTGAAGATTATCTTCAAGCAACGAACATCTGCATCGAAACTTACTATCAAAAACTTGTAATATCATCTGTCTATTCGCCCCCCAGATTCTCAATTACCGAGAGTCAATATACGGCTTTTTATAAATCACTGGGCGTCCGTTTTCTAGCAGCTGGCGACTACAATGCTAAACACACATTTTGGGGTTCACGTTTAATCACACCTAAGGGGCGAATTTTATTCGACACAATATCTAAAATGGGTTTGAATGTAGTTTCAAGTGGACAGCCAACATATTGGCCAACATATCGACAAAAAATTCCTGATGTTATCGACTTTGGAATTGTGAAAGGCGTGCCCAGCGAGATGGTTGAAGTTTAAGCATCTTTGGACTTATCTTCAGACCACTCGCCTACAATTGTTACTATTTACTCACACACAACATGTGATTTAGCGACGACATCTGCACGTATTAACTGGCTGAAATACAGAAAATATCTGAGTGCTCATTGCTCGGAAAAAATGCCGCTGAGAACACCTTCAGACATAGACGATTCTCACAGGTTGTTTGAAGCGCATGTTAAACAAGCGGCTTTTAATGCTACTTCAAATGAAATAAACCAACCAGTGAGATTTAACAATATTTTTTCTGTAGATATAGAAAGGCTATTGACTGAAAAACGGAGAGCTCGACGAGAATGGCAGCGCTACAGATCGCCCCAGCTAAAATTAAGGCTTAAGGAGTGCACCAAGCAGCTTAGGAAAGTTTTGCAAACTCAAAAAACAGCTTCCCTTCAAAAATTCCTTCAAGAGCTAGATGCAACACCACAAATAGATTATTCACTGTGGCGTGCAGCCAGAGGACTAAAAAGGCCAGTGATATGGAAACCCCCATTACGAGCCCCAAATGGTGACTGGGCAAAAACTGATGCTGGAAAAGGTGCACTTTTTGTTAAACATTTAGAAAAAGTTTTTACTCCGAATATTTCTGCTGATATTGTTGAACTGCCACCAGTCGTCTCTTTACTAGAAATACCGATGAGATTTAACATGACGGAGATTGAAAATACTATTACTAGTCTTAACACCAGAAAAGCCCCAGGTGTCGACAAAATAAGCAACAAAATGCTTCAAGAATTGCCTTACACTGCAAAAAGAATAATACTATTCATTTTTAACAGTATTCTACGCCTAGAACACTATCCTAAAGAATGGAAGGTTTCGCTAATTACTATGATACCAAAGCCCGGCAAGGATCATACAAAAGTTGAATCCTATCGGCCTATTAGTTTACTGTCTAACATATCAAAACTATTTGAAAAGCTGTATATGAGCAAGCTGATGCCTATAGTGACTAGTAATGGATGTATTCCAGATCATCAATTCGGTTTTCGCAGACAACATAACACAATTGAACAAACTCACAGACTTGTGAATGTCGTTAGAGACACTTTTGAAAAAAAGAAATACTGCTTTATTGATGTGTCACAAGCTTTCGATAAAGTATGGCACGAAGGTCTTTTCAACAAATTAACACAAAATCTACCAGCAAACATCGTAAAGCTTTTAAAAAGCTATTTGATGGAACGTAAATTTGTAGTTAGGGAAGGCAACTTTTTAAGCCCTCCGCAGTCGATTGAAGCCGGAGTCCCTCAAGGCAGTATCTTCGGACCCTTACTTTATTTAATATATGCCTCTGACTTACCGTTAAACAGTAACATTCATACATCAACATTTGCGGATGATACAGCCTTTCTAAGCGTTCACGAAAATCCTGTAGAAGCTTCCCGCAACTTACAAGAATATATATCCAAACTGGAAAAATGGCTCAAACAATGGCGTATAAAAGTTAACGAGCAGAAATGTGCACACGTCACTTTTACGTTGCGCAGGGAAACATGCCCGCCTATAAAAATTAACACCGAGACTATACCACAACACACTGTAGTCAAATATCTAGGCGTTCATCTTGATCGTCGTTTAACATGGATATGGCATATAGACGCAAAGTTAACACAAATGAAACTAAAAGCAGCCCAAATGAATTGGCTTATTGGAAGAAACTCTATACTAAGCCTTGACTGTAAACTTCTCTTATACAACGCGATCCTGAAACCAATATGGTGCTATGGAATCCAGTTATGGGGCACTGCCTCAGCATCGAATGTCGAAAGAATTCAAAGGCGACAGAATAAAATCCTACGTACAATAACAGCAGCCCCCTGGTATGTCAGAAACCATCGAATTCATAAAGACCTAGACGTTCCGTTGGTGAAGACAGTATTTTCAAAACACGCGAAAAAATATATAAAAAAACTTGAGTTGCACCCAAATCCACTTGCGCGCAATATTCTTCATTATAGAGGCCACACCCGGCTGAAAAGAAGGGATACTCTTTTTCTCAGCCGTTCACGAGAGATGTAAAACAACAAAAATCAACCGTTGAAATTAAAAATTTTGTTTAGCATTGGTTAAACTTATATTTAATATTTTTTAGATTTAAGATTTGAAAAACTTATTGATAATTCAATTTAAATAATTAAAGATTCAATAAATAATAAAATTATCAAAAAAAAAAAAAATAATATCTAATATCCAGATCTCTGTTATGCATTCTAACAAGACAATTGAACTTTTTCTTATGTACCTCTCTTACCTTAAAGTTTAAAAACTTCGAGAGCCTATCTTGATGTTCAATAAAATGTTTGAATTCTTGTGTTGAAAAATAATATCTTAAATTAGTTGTTATCCTCTCCATTTCTTTTGTAAATTGCTTTAATTGCTCATGTTTCTGTTTTATTGCCAAGCCCAGAATTTTGTTCTGCAAAATTGTATGGATCTTGATATTGAATGTTGAATATGTTGGAATCCATTTTTCTCAAAAAGATTAAAAATATTTATAGTAGAATTCCTAATATATTTTGGCGTTATACCTGTTTTTCGGCAACGAATTAAAAATGTTATTGATGCCTTTGTCTTAACTATTTTGTCCCTTATTGCTTTGTACCTATTGATTCCACTTCTTACTTCTTGATTCCTCTTGAAATTGTTACAGTTACTGCAATACATCTCTTTTATTCTGATGAACTCTCAGTTATTTAAATATTTCTTCTAATTTCTTCGATCTTTTATTAAATTTATTTTCAGTCTGATTTTTCCGAGTTAAAGATCCACTTTTTTGTTTTTTATAAAAAATAACAATAACAATCTTTATTTATTTTTTTTTTTAAACCAATATTTCGCTACCAAACAATAGGTAGCTTCTTCAAGGTTATATTACGTTAATATTTATATGAAAAAATGTTTTGTTTGTTTACAAATTTTTGATAGGAAATTGAAAAAATTATTTCAAAACACATTTTGTGGCGCCAAATGAAAAAATTAATTTTTGTATGAACGAATTAACAAAATTATTTTAAAGCATATCTTAAGGATTATAGACAACATTAATATATAAAAACAAAACAACATATTTTACAAAAAGTTAGCTTAAATTTCTACTTCTATTAACTAAATATCTATAATTCTGAGCTATATTTGCTGTATCTATTTTGTAATTAATCCGTTGTGTATTGTGAACTTTACTGATCTGTAACATTTCTAGCATTAATCTACGCTTATAATTATTTTCTTTGTTTAAAATTAATGTATTTTTAAAATCAGGACAATTATTTGAGCTAGCGCAATGTAATGACAAAGCTGTCTTTTGTGTTAATGTAGTGTTTCTGTATTTATAATCTGATTTATGTCCCGCAATTCTACTTTTTAATTTGTTCTTGGTAGTACCTACATATACCTTATTACAATTATCATTATCATTTCCACTACATGGAATCTTATAAACTAAGTTAGACATTTCTAATTTATCTGTCTTATCTTTTGTCTTACTGAATAGTCTTCCTAATGTATTATACATTTTATGGGCCATTACATATTTCTTATTGTCATAAATCTTCGACTTTTCTAATCTTTCAGATATGAGAGTCACATAAGTTAGTGATTTATAAATCTTTGGTTCAATACTTGGTCTTGTATTTAAATTATTATGATTAACAAATTAATAATAATTTTACTAAATGACCTTCGTGAAGAATATCTTCAAGCAACGAACATCTGCATTGAAAATTTTTATCAAAAGCTTGTGATATCATCTGTTTACTCTCCTCCCAGGTTTTCAATTTCAGAGAGTCAATATACCGCATTTTATACAACACTGGGGTCCCGTTTTCTAGCAGCTGGCGACTACAATGCTAAACACACTTTTTGGGGCTCACGTTTAATCAGTCCTAAGGGTCGTGTTTTGTTTGACACAATTTCAAAAATTGGGTTTGAATGTAGTTTCAAGTGGTCAGCCAACATATTGGCCAACGGATCGTCAAAAAATTCCTGATGTTATCGACTTTGGGATTATGAAAGGCGTGCCCAGCGAAATGATTGAAGTAGAAGCATCTCTGGATTTGTCTTCAGATCACTCGCCTACTATTATCACTATTTACTCACACACAAATACAACACCAACATGTGATTTACCGCTGACACCTGCACGTATTAACTGGCTGAAATACAAAAAATATTTGAGTGCTCATTGCACGGAAAATATGCCATTGAGAACACCTGCTGGCATAGAAAATTCTATTAGCTTGTTTGAAGCACATGCTAAACAAGCTGCTCTTAATGCTTCTCCAATTCAACCAAATCAACAAGCGAGATTTAACAATATTTTTTGTGCAGATATAGAAAGGCTATTGTAGTAAGTAATAAAAAAAAACAGTTTTTTTTTTATATTGTACTTATTCGTTATTTATTATTACGTCTTATTACTCGGACTTCACTTCTTAGACTGACTACTTATCTATATCTACCATACTCTCTTCCCTTACCAGCAGTTTACATGATTTTCTATTTGTTCTATATCTTCTTCTTTTCTCTCTTTTTTCTTTTTTTTTTCTTTTGTACATTTTCATACAAAGTTGCCACAGTTCGGCCATCCTGACATGGAATCGCCCCGATTTTACCTTCATCCTTATGTGAAACGTTCAGCCATGGCTTAATGTTAGCCGCTTCCCATATCCCCTCATATGGTATCCGACTCACCTGGAAACCATCCACATCCCTCAGCACGTATCTGTCATTAGGTAGAATCTTAACAATCTTATAAGGACCCTTAAACTTTGGTATGATCTTTTTGCAAACCCCAGGCTCACTAACAAAATTCTTTATGACTACATAATCTCCCACGCCGTAAATCTTACTCACACGAAAACGATCCTTCAACCTCTTATTGTATACCTGACATTTCTCTATCTTTCTGGCCGCACATTCACGAATGGATCGTAAATCCCGCTGCGATACCGGTTTGTTCACTTCAAACAACTTCTCCCTCAATAAATCCATTACTTTACCCTTTTGTCTGACACCAAAAAGTAACTCACTAGGAGTAGTACCAATACTTCTATGAATAGTATTATTAATTGTAAACTCTATATCAGGTAGGACCATATCCAAACTCAGCATCATTCCCGCATTTGTTAATTTCGCTATCATAGGTGCCAAACTACGGTTAACCCGTTCCACCTGACCGTTTGCCTGAGGTGATCCGGTGGCAATTTTGACATGTTTTATGTTATTATCATTAAGAAACTCGTGAAAGTCCCCTGAAGTGAAGGCACTGCCCCTATCCGATACTAAGACCGACGGTCTACTGTAAGCATTGAAATACGATGTCAAACAACTACGAACCTCACTCGTACCAGTAGTACGAACTGCATAAAGACGGACAAATTTTGAAAACGCATCTATTACAAGAAATACATACTTTTTTCTAGCCTTCCTCATCGTCACCGGACCGAAGTGATCTATATGTATCGTCTCAAATGGAACATTTCCCTTGGGGATATTGTGGAACAAACCGTCATGCTTGCCATTCTTCGGAGAAAACGCAATACACTTCAGGCAGTTATCTATATAATTCCTCACTTTTTCTCTCAGTTTTGGAAACCAATATGTTCTCAATATAACCTCTACTACTTTATCACATCCCATGTGTCCCATGTCATCATGATAAATGCGTAAACTATTCCCCTCCATATCCCTTGGCACAAAAAACAATATTTTATCACCCAACTTTCTATAAACAAGACCATTTCTCATTTCATATAAAGCACTTTCTCCCTTTTCCAACATCAACCTAATCCCATTTATCCTCTCGTCCCTATACTGACAAATTGACAAATTCTGCTCGAAAGTATTTTCCTCTAATACTAAAATATTCGTCATTCTGCTCAATGCGACCACATGTTGCATCCTCTCCCCTTTGCGATGTTCCAAAATATAATTAAAATTTTCCAACTCAAGAGCCCACCTAGCTATTCTAGGATTTATTTCCTTTTTATTCAAAGTCAATGTCAATGAATTGCAATCCGTTACAATTTTAAACTTAATCCCCTGTAAATATATCCTGAACCTACGCAAAGCGTAAGTAATAGCCAGAGTCTCTAGCTCGAAGCTATGGTATTTAGTCTCAGAATCCGTCGTCCTGCTTGAAAAATAAAAAATAGGATGAAATTTCCCATCCGCTTTTTTCTGCAACAATATTGCACCATATCCGTGGCTGCTGGCATCGCAATGCAGCTCTGTTTCGTCCCTTGGATCATAAATAGACAGAATAGGTGCTTCTACTAATTTCCTTTTCAATGATTCAAAACATTTCAGCTCCTCTTCGCCGAATTTAAAATCTATATTCTTTCTGACCAAGTTATAAAGAGGCCGCGCAATTAGTGCAAAGTCCCTAACAAACCTTCTAAAATACGAGCACAAACCAAGAAAACTCTGAACATCTCTCGCATTTCGTGGCACCGGAAAATTCCTCACTGACTCAATATTTCTTTCATTCGGTCGAATACCGTTCTTCGAAATTGTATAGCCTAAATATCTTATCTCAGCTCCCATAAATTTACATTTATCCAGTCTCAATTCTAGTTTATTCCGAACTAGTCTTTCAAAAACCGTTTTAAGAATTTGAATATGTTCATCAACGCCATCTGTAGCTATCATCAAATCATCCACGTATATCGCTATTTTCCCTTCACGTATCAGATCACTAAAAACTTGATTAACAAATCGTTGGAATGTGGATGGGGAGTTCCTCAAGCCAAATGGCATCTTCAGATACTCATATTGACCCATCGGCGTCACGAACGAGGTGTATTTTATCGAATCCTCACTCATTTTTACATGATAAAAAGCACTTTTCAAATCCAATAAAGAAAATATAGACTTATTGGCCAGTCTGTCAAGAAGATCATCGATAAGTGGTAATGGATAATTATCTTTCAATGTCATTTTATTTAAATTACGGTAATCAGCACACAATCTAAGGTCGCCCGTTTTTTTTAACTATCACTATCGGTGACGCATATTCCGAATTACTTGGCCTAATAACCCCTTTCGATAGAAGATCATCCAAAATTTCTTGTAACTTCTCTCTTTCATAAAATGACAATCTACGCGGAGTAAAGTGGAAAGGTTTATCAGAAGTCAGTCGCAATCTCATTTCACATTCGATTTCCGGTACATCAGGGCGTTGACAATTTTCGTAACAGTCTTTAAAAATTTCCAAAAATTTTCTCTTACTACTAAAGTTGATATCATTATTTAATATCTGTACACATTCATCACTGTTACAATCAATATTTAACAACTCATTATAAATATTAGTCTCACCACTACAATCATTTTTCACAATATGTAATTTCATGTTAGCTTTTTTCAAAAAATCTTTCCCTAAAATCATTGCATATCGCATAGTCCCATTGGGCACTACAAACAATTTCAATTCAATATATTTATTTTCAAACAAAATTTTACATTTAACTTCACCTAAAACATTAAGATAACTTCTGTTTATTCCATAGTATTCAAAACTAATATTTTTATTCTTAAAAATAAAATAAAAAGGCACGAACTGCTGGCGAACAAAACTTATTGGACTGCCGGTATCAATTAATGTTCCTAACAAAGTTTCATAATTAGCATTAAATTTAATAAATGTACAATATAAATTCCTTACATACTCATCCTGATCATCATCTTGAACAACAGCATGAATTTGATAAGGCTTCCTATTAGGACAAACGGCTGCCAAATGACCCTTTTCAGCACACACATAACAAGCGCCTATTTCTCTTTTCTGTTTACGACATTCGTTTGCTATATGTCCTACTGAATTACAATTATAACAACGGATTTCTTTTGCTTTTACATCTACAGCACCACTTTGTCGATCTTGTTTTGGTTTTGGTATGCTCACTACATGAAACGATTCTAACAATTGATGCTTGTTTCTGAAGCACTGCATCTGCGCGTATGATCGCAACGTAAAATCAGTTATACCCTCAATAAGATACTCTACCATTTCTGTTTCATCAATCATGGCTTTGTTTGCCAATATAATCTTGTCATGAAAGTATTCTTCAAAAGACTCACCAACCTTCCATTTTCTACCTTCAAATTGACGCTTAAGAGTTAAACGGCTTGAACGGTCCTCGAATAATAATTTCATATCGGCAAGTAATTTTTCAATAGGAACCACCATCAAATCTGGGCGAGAATGTAACCATTTCAACGCTCTATCCTTTAATTTATTTGAAATGAGTGCACGAATGTTGTTATCATCTAGATTATAAGCAAATTTTATATTCATTAATTGCGATGACCATAACTCAAAATTATCCCCATTTCCAGTGAAATCGGAAAGAAGATCTTTTGCCTTTATATGTATTTTTATCTATGCTACTTTAATCCTTATTTTGATTCTTTAATATATTATTCTCCCTCTTCAATATTTTCATTTCTTTTTTCTGTACTTCCAATTCACGCATCATTATTTCCATTTCTTTTTTCATTAAATAATATTCTTTGCTAGAAACTTCTTTGCCTTCTATTTTCTGTGTATTTTTTTCATTAGAATTTGTTTGCATAGATTCTCTTTCATTTAATTCGTTTATGACTTTTAGTAATTCGCTATCATTTGTCTCACTCGTTTTTTCCTTCAACTTTTCACCATTCTGTTGACTTTCATTTTTTCTATTTATTGCGCTCATCTGTTCAGTCTTTTTATGTATATCGATTTCCATGGAATTTTTTTCACAACCGTTTTTGCTACTTCCAAACCTCATTATTTCCCATGCCTCATTATCTTTCCAGTCATGCGCTTGCGGTTTACTCATTTGTTTTAAATTTGTCTTTTCATTTGTAGATTTCTCATACATTTCAATTTCTTTCACCGCATCTCTCAATTTTTCTGTTTCAGTCGCGCAGTCGCCTCTGTTTCTCTCTGATTCACTTTCAACTTCGCTGTCGCTGTCCTCGTTTTTTGTCTCTGCTGCAGCACATTTTTTTATTTGTTCAATAAGGCTTTGATTTGATTCCGGGAATTCGAGCAGACGCAATATTAATTCATTTTTATTGCCTGTTGTTTTTTCGCCCAGAACACTTAATAAATTCTTAAGATCTTTTACCGTGAAAGTATTGAAAATTTCCTTGTCGGCCATATTCAGTTGAATCCCACTTCTGATATTGTAGTAAGTAATAAAAAAAACAGTTTTTTTTTTTATATTGTACTTATTCGTTATTTATTATTACGTCTTATTACTCGGACTTCACTTCTTAGACTGACTACTTATCTATATCTACCATACTCTCTTCCCTTACCAGCAGTTTACATGATTGTCTATTTGTTATATATCTTCTTCTTTTCTCTCTTTTTTCTTTTTTTATTTTCTTTTGTACATTTTCATACAAAGTTGCCACACTATTGACCGAAAAACGGAGAGCTCGACGAGAATGGCAACGATACAGTTCGCCTCAGCTAAAAATAAGGCTTAAGGAGTGCACCAAACAGATAAGAAAAGTTTTACAATCACAAAAAACAGCTTCGCTGCAAAAATTTCTGCAAGAACTCGATGCAACACCATCAACAGATTATTCGCTGTGGCGTGCAGCCAGAGGACTTAAAAGGCCACTGATTTGCAAACCACCATTACGAGCCTCTAATGGTAACTGGGCAAGAACTGATGCTGAAAAAGGTGATCTATTTGTTAAGCACCTAGAAAAAGTATTTACCCCGAATATTTCTGCTGATATTGTTGAACTGCCACCAGTCGTCTCTTTTCCAGAAATACCGATGAGATTTAACATGACGGAGATTGAAAATACTATTACTAGTCTTAACACCAGAAAAGCCCCAGATGTCGACAAAATAAGCAACAAAATGCTTCAACAACTGCCTTACATTGCAAAAAGAGTTATACTCTTCATTTTTAATAGTATTCTACGGCTGCAATACTATCCTGCAGAATGGAAGGTTTCGATGATTATTATGATACCAAAGCCCGGCAAGGATCATACGAAGGTTGAATCCTATCGGCCTATTAGCTTATTGCCCAACATTTCAAAACTATTTGAAAAGCTGTACATGAGCAAGCTGATGCCTATAGTGACTAGAAGTGGATGCATTCCAGATCATCAATTCGGTTTTCGCAGACAACATAGCACTATTGAACAAACTCACAGACTTGTGAACGTAGTTAGAGACACCTTTGAAAAAAAGAAATATTGCTCTGCGCTCTTTATAGATGTTTCTCAAGCTTTCGATAAAGTATGACACGAAGGTCTTATCCACAAATTAACACGCAATCTCCCCGCAAACATCGTCAAGCTTTTAAAAAGCTATCTAGAGGAACGAAAATTTGTAGTTAGGGAAGGCAATTGTTTAAGCCCTCCGCAGTCGATCGAAGCCGGAGTTCCCCAAGGCAGCATCTTCGGTCCCTTACTTTATTTAATTTATGTCTCTGACTTACCGTTAAGCAATAACATTCATACATCAACATTTGCTGATGATACAGCTTTTTAAGCGTCCATGAAAATCCAGTAGAAGCTTCCATCAACTTACAAGGGTATATATCGAAATTGGAAAAATGGCTTAAACAATGGCGTATAAAAGTTAACGAGCAGAAATGTGTACACGTCACTTTTACGTTGCGAAGGGAAACATGCCCGCCTATACAAATCAACACCGAGACTATTCCGCAACATACTGTAGTCATATATCTAGGCGTTCACCTTGATCGCCGTTTAACATGGAAATCGCATATAGACGCAAAGTTGATGCAAATGAAATTAAAAACAGCCCAAATTAATTGGCTTATGGGAAGAAATTCAATACTGAGCCTAGACTGTAAACTTCTTCTATACAACGCGATCCTGAAACCAATATGGTCCTATGGAATCCAGCTATGGGGCACTGCCTCAGCATCGAATGTAGAAAAAATTCAAAGGCGACAAAATAAAATTCTACGTACAATAACTGCAGCCCCCTGGTATGTCAGAAACTATAGAATTCATAAAGATCTAGACGTTCCGTTGGTAAATACAGTATTTTCGAAACACGCGAAAAAATACATTAAAAAACTTGAGTTGCACCCAAACCCACTTGCGCGCAATATTCTAGAGTATAGAATCCACACCCGGCTTAGGAGGGACACTCTTTCTATCAGCCGTACACGAGAGATGTAAAACAACAAAAATCAACCGTTGTAACTAAAAATTTTGTTTAGCATTGGTTAAACTTATATTTAATATTTTTAGACTTAAGATTTGAAAAACTTATTGATGTTTCAATCTATTATTGAAGATTCAATAAATAATATACATACATATCAAAAAAAAAAAAAAAAATCAGGACAATGATTTGAGCTAGCGCAATGTAATGACAAAGCTGTCTTTTGTGTTAATGTAGTGTTTCTGTATTTATAATCTGATTTATGTCCCGCAATTCTACTTTTTAATCAATGATGTTCACCCCATGCAACAATTGTTTGAAAAATATTCATACACATTTGTTACGCTCTTTTAAAAACTCATTCATTCGTCGTTGAGCAAGCGACGAAAACACATGCGTCGGAGTATCGTCATTTTTTTCAGGAATTTATTAAACATTGTTGTTGGTTTTTGTTGAACAAAGCACAATAAACACACACGATTCAATTACAATTGAGCACACAAAAAACAAAGTAAAAAAAATAAAAGCTACACGTCTACGAAATGAGATGTGAACGGTATTTTATGATAAATGAAGCTTTTCATAACATTCAATGCCTTTTATGCTACAAAATATTTAAGGCTGGAAATGAAAACGTTTTGAAAAGACATTTTTATTCATATCATTATGAAATTTGTTTTAGGTGTTTGCCAATATGTTTGCTGGGAGTTAGGGTTGCGAGAGCGAGCGCTAATACATCTCATTTTTATTTTTGATCATCTATGTTTTTAATTTGTTCTTGGTAGTACCTACATATACCTTATTACAATTATCATTATCATTTCCACCACATTGAATCTTATAAACTAAGTTAGACATTTCTAATTTATCTATCTTATCTTTTGTCTTACTGAATAGTCTTCCTAATGTATTATACATTTTATGGGCCATTACATATTTCTTATTGTCATAAATCTTCGACTTTTCTAATCTTTCAGATAGTGATTTATAAATCTTTGGTTCAATACTTGGTCTTGTATTTACATTATTATGATTAACAAATTGTCTTATTAAACAACATATCAATTGAATTGGATAATTATTCTTCAATAAAATATTTTTAATTCTTTCTATATTAGTCTTATGAAATTCTTTATCACTAATCTTTAGTATTCTCTGTATTAAATTTTTCGCCGTATTGATTATAATCCTTTTTGGATGTTTAGAAAAATAATTAATAAGCCGATCAGAAGATGTTGGCTTCTGAGACCAATCAATCAATAAATTATTGCCTCTTTTTATTACTAATGTATCTAAATATGGAAGTTTAGAATTACATTCCTTTTCAATAGTAAATTTTATATCATTATGAAATGAATTAAACATTCATAAAATAACTTTAATTGAACTATCTGAAGTAATGCAAAAGAGATCATCAACGTATTTTAATACAACTTTTGGTTTAATTATTAATTTTTCTATATAACTATCTAATAATTTTTCCATAACTATATCTGCCATAATTGGTGAAGCAGGAGATCCCATTGGAAGTCCCTTTAGCTGCATGTATATATTTTTATCATATTTAAAATACCTATTGTCTATAATACAAAAATTCAGAATACGCATAAATAAATTCTTCTCAATTTTTGTATATTCCTTTATTGTATCCCTTTTTGCCTCAACAATATCTAGAGCTATATCTATTGGTATGCTAGGAAATAAAGATACGACATCAAAAGAAACTAACTTCTCATCATTTTCTATTCTCAAATTTGTTATTTTCTCTTTAAATTGTAAAGAATCTTTTATATTATATTTTGAGTTCTCTGTAATTTTTCGAAGAATATTAGTAATATAATTACAAAGTTCATATGAAGGAGAATTTACGAAAGAACATATTGGCCTTAAGGGATATTGTTTCTTATGAATTTTTGGGACCCCGTATAATCTGGGTGCTAACGCTACATTCGTTTTTAGTTTATTCTTTTCTAGTAGAATTCCTAATATATTTTGGCGTTATACCTGTTTTTCGGCAACAAATTAAAAATGTTATTGATGCCTTTGTCTTAACTATTTTGTCCCTTATTGCTTTGTACCAATTGATTCCACTTCTTACTTCTTGATTCCTCTTGAAATTGTTATAGTTACTGCAATACATCTCTTTTATTCTGATGAACTCTCAGTTATTTAAATATTTCTTCTAATTTCTTCGATCTTTTATTAAATTTATTTTCAGTCTGATTTTTCCGAGTTAAAGATCCACTTTTTTGTTTTTTATAAAAAATAACAATAACAATCTTTATTTTTTTTTTTAAACCAATATTTCGCTACCAAACAATGGGTAGCTTCTTCAGGGTTATATTACGTTAATATTTATATGAAAAAATGTTTTGTTTGATTACAAATTTTTGATAAATTAAATTTTGCTTTCAGCTATTTTTTTATTAATATTCTTATTATTTTATTTATCTTCATCCTAGTCATCATCATCCTGGTTATTCCCACTGCAGTACAATAATGTTCCTACAGCCCACTTGTAACTTAGTAAGGATGCGTAACATTGCACTATTTTTGTAAATGTATTTTGACTGTATTGAGAATTGAACTAGCAACCTTCCGACTGCTAATCAACATCTCAACCCACTCAGCTACACTCACTGGTACTTGTACATTGTACTACTTAAGCTATGTGTGCTTAATGACATACATTTTTTTACTATCCACCATCTGCGACACAAAAAGACAGCTAAGTGCCAGCCCAAAGTGACAGTAAAATTTTCCACAGTTTTAGAACCAGTCTTCCGAGTATAGGATCAATGTGGATAGTTTTATAACCAGTCTTTCGAGTATAGAATCAATGTGGATAGTTTTATAACCAGTCTTCAGAGTATAGGATCAATGTGGATAGTTTTATAACCAGTCCACATTGTATAGTACTGCCACTTTTGGGGTAAATCGTCACGAAAAAACTACAGGGCAGCCATCGAACAGCCGGCCACACACACAACTTGTGCACAATGTACTAGTGCGGTTGTGTGTGAATCTTGTGTGTGCCAGCATTTAGCTATAAACGGCGACAAAGGAGTTGATTGAGTTGAGTTGGTTGGCAGCTGCTAATGCGGTAAGACCTCTTATTAAACTTGTTTAATAGGAGCAATTATAACATTTATTTGTGCGAACTGAATTCTGTTCTGGTGAGTGTTGGTTACGGCTACAACAGAATTTAGTGAAGGAGGTTGAATAGTGGTGTGAGTGTTGGTCCGACATCACTAGACAGTCTACTTCAGTACAAAACGACTGTAACTAACTCTCAGTGAACACGGTACGTTATTGTTGTGAGTCTTGGGCACCGCAACAATAGAACACTGATAGTGAGATAGATTGCTAATGCTGTGAGTGTTGGCTACGGTACCAAGAGCGATCCATACACTGTTCTCTTGCTTCTGAGGGACAAGAGAACTAAACCAAAGTAATTAAACCACCCACGTATAATCTAGATACGTACTAACATTAAGAGAAATAAAGTGATACGTATTATAACGTACAATAAAAACTTTCAAGCATTTTCTCTTAATTCGAAGAAGTAAACTAATCTGATAACGACCCTGGACAACGCTGAGTATACCCCAGCTTCAAAGCGGAAAACGTGTCGTTACATGTTTATCAAAGCTAATTCGGTTTGGCTACAAGTACTGCTGTTTGGCGTCTTACGAATTCTACTTGTATCAGTTAATTCCATACGCTGGTGCATCGGACCAGGATTGTTCACACTTACAGTTAGGAGAAAGGTTGGTACTATCGCATCTGGAAGCCCCTGTCAAGCGTATGAAAACGTTTGACAATTTTTTTACTAGCCATAAGCTAAACCGAACACGGATATCTGAAGTATCAGATGAATTAACGCCCAGCTCCATGCTTCCAGAACTATCACAGTAGAGCAGCTCCAGATAAATCAAAAAACGCAAAGGCTAAATAATTTATGACTTTAATTATATAACTTTAGTTCACAACCTTAACTAATAACTTTAATCATATAATACATTATTTAAATCTATAAAAGGGGTATCAGACACGCATACTTGTCTGCAGACATGTAAGATGGCACACCAAAACTCACTGTCTAATAAAATGTATGTCGAGTACGTCAGACATTTATGTTGGTTTTCAAAAATTTTTGATTTTCTGATGTCTGTCGCACACCAACATACACACAACATATATATGTGTACTGAAGTATGCCACCAGCGTTCGATAGTGCAATAGCAAAACGCAAAGTATGCCATCGTATGTATATGTCTGCAGACAAGTATGCGTGTCTAATAGCCCTTTAACGGGTGGGTGTTTTCTGCTTTTCGCTCTGTCCTTTAATTGGCAACGCTTTTCCCGATCATTTTCCGACTAAGAAAAATCTTAATTTGACCTATATGGATGATTGAGGAAAAACGTAAAAATTTTTAGTTTTTTAATTTTTTCTAATCTACTCAATATCTATTTCTAAATAAAAACGAATTGGAAGCCATAATCTATAATCTGTAGTGCGATTCTCTATTCAATTTTAACGTCAATTGAATTGTTAACAATTTTTAACAGCTAAATTAACGTCGATGTTATTCAGTAAGAATTTTAACAATATCGTTTAGCATTATATTCAATTATAACGTCGAATTTTTCAGTTAACTTAACAGCAATATTTTTTTGATTGTTTATTCTTAAAGTTGTTGTTATTTTGAAATGTTCTAAATATATATTTTCGAACAAATAATATTCTGACTAAAAATTTATTGTTTAAATGTAATGATTTTTAACAAAAAATAAAGAAAGCGCCCTCTCTTGCGCACTCTTCTGGCTTAAAATTCATTGTTTTTTAACAAATATGCCACCTAATTGAATTTTTTAACAATGTTGGTTACACTGAGTTACAGAATTGATGCATTGTTACCACAAGCAATAAATTGTAAAATTAACGTAACGTTTATTGTTAAAAGTTACAGAATCGCACTACTGGTCGTCACTAGAATTTTTTTACTGTCGTCACTTTTTTGGGTAAATACCCATTAAGCAGGAATGGGTTAAAAATACAAAAAAAAAAACTGTTAAAAAACATTATTTATCAATAACAAAATAATAAACACAAAACAAACTATGAAATTGTTTTGTAATTTTTCTTTTTTTTCTTATTCCTTTTGACACATCTAGCTCATTAGCATCCTGTTTTTCTTTTACTGTTGCCTTGTTGTAGTTATGCGGCTACCTGCATATTATTGTACCATGGTAGTTGTTTTGTTATACACAGAAAAAGTTATCATGGGGTTTTTATTAATTAACGCTAGTGTTTGATACACTATGGGAATTCAATTATGTTTTTAATTGATTCAATTAATTTCTTTATTAAAAAAGGAAAAAATGAAAAATAAAATTGATTAACTTATTAATCAAACATTTTTGAATATATTGATTAGTTCAATCAATTACTTGCTTAATTCAATCACTTACTTGATTGGATATTTACTGACGATTGAAGTAGAGCTAACATGTTCACAAAAACCACCACCTTTTTGCTAAAATTAATTTTCTGTACTCTTTGGTGAGAGTTTAACATCAGATGCTATTTTTATTCTCTTGGTTTTATGTGCTGATGTTTGTAATCGTAACTCCAGACCGCAAGCAGATTATTATTGACTATCTTATTATATGTCAAACATAGTAAGGGGAGTTTTTTGCCTGCGGCTTTTATTGTAGTTTTAAGAAGTTATTCTAAATAAAAACTACAAAATATACATACATACATACATGTTTGTACGTATAAAATAACTGTGAAAAATGTACGTACATACATACATGTGTTTCAGTATGTATCTATCCGCACAAAAACACATATGTGAAAATAAGGCCAACTTCCTATCCAAAATATTTCAGCCGTAAAAAGTACTGAGATCAAAATAAGGACAAAGTTTATGATAGGTACAATTCCATCTCATTTATAGGCAGCCTAGATACATACGATACATTTTAATGTTAATTGTATATTGAATTCAATGTCATATTTTTTTTTAACTGCAACAGGCAACTATATTCAACAACAAGTTGAAGGATATAGTCCTGGCCCATGGGCGTATAAGGAAATTTTTAGAATTATTGGAAATAGGAATCGTTCAGGTGTGAAAGATATTTCTGTTGATGGAGTGAAAATTTGAGAAGATGACAGGAAATTACATGTTTTAAAGGAATATTTTACATGCTTTTTGCAGGATTTACCCCCCGGAAGGATTATTTCAGGTATTAATGAACGAATTAATGATACGGTTATTCATGCATCTCATGCTGTATTTAGTTATTATAACACATCACTGAATAACTCAGGGAACAAAAAATTTATTGTCTTGAATTCTATTTTAGACATATCCAAAATGCTGAATAGCAAAAAAATCTTGTGGTTTAGATAATATATCTAATTTTCTCATAAAGAAATTTCCAATTAAGGCTGGCAAAGGTAGTACCGATACACAAGATAAAAGGTAACATTGATATAAATAATCTTAGGCCGAGTTCTTTACTTTCTAATTTAGGGAAAATATTTGAGAGAATTATAAGGGATAAAATGGATTTAGTATTGATATATATTGATATATATTCCACAAAGGCAATTGGTTTCAAAAAAGGGAATTCTACTGTTGATGCTCTTTTGAAACTTCACACTGATGTTATACAAAATTTAAGGGAACGTCATTGCACTGTACCACCACCCTTGGCATTGAAAAAGCTTTTGATAAGGCGTTTCATAAAGGCATTTTATTTAAAATGGTAAATATCGGATTTGACCCATCTATTCTAAAACTGTTCCAAAGCTTTTTTGATGGCAGGAAATTTTGTGTGCAGAATAATAAATTAATGAAATAAATTATCTAGTCAAGGCAGCGATGCCAGGAGATTTTTGCAAAAATCCTATCGCTTATGAAAAAAATTTCCTTTTTTTCCCTTACAACCAATTTTTTCCCTACAATATTCCCTCTACAATTGTTTTTAAGTTTTCAAAAATAAAAATTTATTTTTTAATTGTACATTTTCAATTAAGGTACATCAATGCAGTAGTGCGATTCTGTAACTTTTAACAATAAGCGTTAAGTTAATTTTACCAACACAATTTATTGCTTGTGGTAACAATGCATCAATTCTGTAACTCAGTATAACAAACATTGTTAAAAAATTCAATCAGGTGGCATATTTGTTGAAAAACAATGAATTTTAAGCCAGAAGAGTGCCAAGAGAGGGCGCTCTCTTTATTTTTTGTTAAAAACCAATACATTTAAACAATAAATTTTTAGTCAGAATAGTGTACAGGAGAGTGCGCTCTTTTTTATTTGTTCCAAAATATATTTTTTGAACATTTCAAAATAACAACAACTTTAAAAATAAACAATGAAAAAATTATTGATGTTAAGTTAACTGAAAAACTCGACGTTATAATTGAATATAATATTAAACGATATTGTTAAAATCCTTACTGAATAACATCGACGTTAATTTAGCTGCTAAAAATTTTTAACAATTCAATTGACGTTAAAATTGAATAGAGAATCCCACTACAGGTTCATTTAAAAATAATACAAAAATAAAATAAAAACGATAAAAATTACATAAGAATAACATAACAATAATTTAAAAACAACATAAAAAACTAATATACATATATGTATATAAAATATTTTTATTTATTTGTTACGGGTTAGCAATATACATATTTAGCAACAAATAAATAAAAAAATTTAAAACATAAATTCCTGAGTATTTGCCTGAATAAATGTCAAATAGCAGCTATGTATTTATTGCTTACAAACTTGCTTATAAAAACCGAAAAGAATTGCAAAGCTGGCGTACGTATGAATGTATAAAAAAGCACAAATTGCACAAAACATGTAAACTACACAAAATCAAACAAGTCCATGGTATAAAAAAACTGGTAGTCTTCCTGCCTGCTGTAGAATAATATTTTTGTTTTAAAATGTCAAATTGTATGTAGCAGAGCAACAAGCTGATAAAAATTTGTAGCGGCGTCTAAGCAAAAATATTTATTTCAACGCGCCGGTGAAGTATAAAATTTTATTTGGAAATTTTATATATTAAATAAAAAAAATGCTGTAAAGAAATGTCTAATATCACATTAAGAAACTAAAACCTAACAATGCATTTTTAAGAGCCGAAATACTTACCTGTAAAAGCAGTAAAAAACCGATGTGCTTGGCAGCGGTGGAATTCACAAAAGCGGTGATGATGTACGGCCACAGGTAACCAGATATGAAGAAAACAAAAAAAATTGGACTTGGATCATATTTTATTTGTCATAACGAGACACCGTGAAAAAGAGACAACATTAGTGTGTTTGTTATGAAGATAAACAAAACGAAAAGCAAAATATACATACGTACATATATGCTGGAAATTTGCCAAATGGTGGTGGTTTTTAATTTACATACACACATGCATACATACATACTTGATAAATTCTGATATTTTGCAGATATTATAGTGATAAAATACAAACGATCAGTAAAAACCAACTTAAATTAATTAATTAATAATATTTTTAATGTGAATTAGAGAAATATATGGATATTTAATTAGTTTTGCGATTTATAATTTTAATTTGGATAGAAATAAAGCACAAAGAAAAAACGAAAACTTGAGACTGTATGAGTGTATACAAACTAGTATGCAAAATCTTCCGTCTCGAGTCACTTCTATGTATTCTATGTGTACGGCGTCGAAGCGATCGGCATGTTTCTCTGCTTTTGACACACAAAAAACATTTTACACTAACAAAATGCCTGTTGTTTTTGTGACGTCGTATTATTTTAGGGACAAGACTACCTTATTTATTATACCATGAACAAGTCATTGTTATTAAAGATTCTTCATATTTACTTACTTCATATTATAGAAGTATTACCAGATTTAAGAATTTCTAATGATACACTTAAGGTATATATATTTTTTTATTTTTAAGTTTACAACTGGAAAATATATAAGTTTAAGTTGTTAAAAAGAAAAAATCTGCAATTTTTAAAAAATCCCAACAAATTAACAAAAGTAAGAAATCTTTCCCTTTTCCCTACATGTGCAATTTAAAACAAAAATCCCTGCAAAAAGGGAAAAATCCCTACACTTGGCATCACTGAGTCAAGGTAGCGTTTCTTTGTGTTGGCACCCCAAAGTTATAATTTTCTTGAAAAATTTAAAATTATTCTTTAAGTGTTACTTTTTGTTTTATTTAATTTTTATTTAAGTAACATTTTAATTATTTTAATATTATGGGGCTCTTTTAATAAAAGATTTTAGCCACGAGTTATGTAGAAATCCATAATAATGAAAGAAAAAAAATGTTTGCCACGAGCGGTTAACGCTTACTGGCCCTAGTGTGCGACTTTAGCGCACCACTTTTAATATAAAAGTTATTAATTAATTAATTGTAAAATACATATGAAGTAAAATATATATATTTTTTGGTGATTTTGTGGTCTTCTTGGTTCTCTTCAGATCATTTTGGCTGGCTGATGGAGGTGATATTTTATTGGAAAATGTTGGCTATTAGCTAGGCAGTATTCCTTATTCGGTTGCCTGTTGGCCAGGCGGAACTTTATTTGCTTCTTTAATGCTGGGGTGCCTTTTGGACAGGCGGACCCTCTCTCAAATGTATCTTTGTTGGGGTGCCTTTTGGCTAGGCGGACCCTCTCCTTCTTCTGCTTAGTATTTTACAACACTCTTGGAACTGGCAGGCTGCTCTTGCTTCTTCAGGGTGCAGTTTAGTAGCACTCGCTGAAGAAGACTGGCAGGATCGCCATGTAAAAAAATTGTTTTTTATTTTATTTAATTTTGGTCTTAGAACTTTTATTATTGGAGCTCCTAAGACTGATGATTTATTAATTTTATTATAAACTAAATGACATTGGCTTATATACTTATTATGAGAATAATTCTTAGGGGTACCTTAACATAAGAGTAAAAGAATAGATATATATATTATTGTTGGGTAAGCATATTTAGCTTCCAACTATTTATGTATGGCATGTGTTTAAAGTCCAACGAGTGCATACTTAAAAGCAACAGATACTTTGTGTTGCTTATATTTACAATCAAACAAATGCAATTAATAAATGTGATTCATTTAAGTGCATTGTGCTGCTGCACTTGATTAACCGTACAAGTGTCAAATTACCGACACACAAAATATCTTGCTTGCAGTTTGTCAATGCTTGCATGTTGCGGTACTATTGAATCGCAATGCATACTACACACTGTTGGCCATATGCTACAATATCTTATTTTATTCTTGAGGTATTTACTTCTCAGAAAAAAGTATAAATTGGAACATATTTTCTTTTCTTTTTTTCACTTTTAAACTGAAAAAAAAGGAATTTTGCAAGAAAAAAATGTTTTCCTCTCTGAAATATTTGAATAATTCCAAAACGATAAAATATAGAAAAAAAAAACTACATGGAAGTAAATTATATATATTTTGTTACACATCTTTTAGTGTTTTGTTTATGAAAATCGGAAGAGTCGTTCTCGAGTTAGTCTGAAATATGTCGTTGTACCTGACTAATTTGTGATTTGTTCCAGAGTAGTTTTATTATATTTTTATTCATATTCTGAAACGATCGCCAATTGCTCCTCTTGATCATAATATAATGATACTTGAAAAATAAGGCTTCCCTACAGAAGTGACCTCAGAGTTTAAATTTAAAAGTTCTTCCGTAAAAGCTTCCCGAGATATTAAGGTGTGAAAAGTCCATATTTTAGTACATATTCACTAACTCACTGACTCATCAACATTATTGAACACTTCCAGTATAGCTAGAGAGCTTAAACTCGGTACACAGGTGAGTCTTTGTGATAAATTAACCAGAAAAATCTGAAAACGGGCACAAACGGGTGCCTCTTCTTTGTTTGGCCCACTTTCAGTATAGCTAGAAAGCTGAAATTTGGTACACTGGTAGGTCCTGATGAGAAATTAAAGAAAATGATTTTTAAAGGGGCACTTTTCATCTGGGGGCGACTAGGATGCCACTACTTTTTATAGGACACTTCCAGTATAGCTAGAAAGCTGAAATATCGTACAAAATTAGGGTATAAATCGTCAAATCTGGCAGCTCATACAGAGTCTATATATTATATACATACATACATGTATATTACTTTATATGTATATATATACATATGTATATATTCTTATATGGCATACACAATTTAAGATTAACTTTAAAGCTCGAGCTACCGGCTTGCCTTATAACTTAAAAAATATCCACGTTTTATGATGACCTATGCATACATTTTTTATTTTTAGTCATTGTTCAATACACATTTCAGGAATTAAATATTATACATTGTGTCAGCAAATGTCCCACCCACTTTTCTCCTGGTACCTATTTCAAATGATGCCAATACCATATGTACCAAATATCATCGACGTAGGTCAAAAACTGCTCAAAATATGGCGATTTAAAATTTTGGGTTATATGGGCGGTACCCCGCCCCTATGCCCAATCAAAACTTTATTTAGCCTATTATTCCTTCCAGAGTCAAAATAACATGCTGTGAAAATTTCAGGATGGTCGATCCAAGGGTTTGGTTTTCCTAAAACGGGGCGTGGTTCCACCCACTTTTCTCCTGGTACGTATTCCAAATTATGCCAATACCATATGTACCAAATATCATCGGCGTAGGTCAAAAAATGCCCAAAATATGGCGATTTAAATTTTTGGGTTATATTGGCGGTGCCACGCCTCTTTGTCCAATCAAAACTTCATAGAGCCTATAAATTAACTGAGAGTTCCAGTTAAATACTGTGAAAATTTCAGGAAGATCGGTCCAAGGGTTTGGTCTCCTATAAGGAACAAACAAACAAACCCAGAAATCCCAGAAAATTTTCCGGGAAAAGGTGGCAACACTGGACGAGAATTCCCAAAAATATGGACAAAAATTTCCTCAAAATCCCGCATTTTTTCGGAAACAGTGGCAACACTAGAAATTTAAAAAATTTTCGAAGCGGCAACACTGTATAGTCATTATACATAGACTATACAAAAAAGAAGTTTTCACTTCAAAAAACAAAAGACTTAAGAAACAAATATAGTTCCAGGTTTTTTCGTTTCAAAACAAATGACAGTTTTTTGACAGATTTTTTCCAGGTTTTTTCGTTTCAAAAACAAAAACAAACAATAAAAAATTTCTTGATTCGGTTGCCTCAAAGCCCGCGACAGAAGCTAAGCTTAAAACTGCAACCATTCCTTCTGAAGGGTTTCCAATATAGCGCTTTTCTTTATGTAACATAAACCTATGAAACCTTTTACCATGTTTATCTCATACAGCACCAAGATTTTCCGAAAAAATCTAGATGCGAGTCCAAAAAATTAATTTTAAGAGACATATTACATTTTAGAGCTTTGTAGGCAGAAATCAGTTCTTCGATAATTTCATGGTATTTTTCAGCTTTTCTGTTTCCCAAAAAACTGTGACACACATTGACAAAACCCGACCATGCTTTTTCTTCCATATCTTTCAATTTCGTTCTGCGTCCTTCATAAGCTCTCGTATTTGTGAACCTACAAATAGGGCTTATTTTACTTTTGCATCGCTGATTCTACGAAATTTTCTTTTAATGTATAGAAAGCCAACACCATCCTTGTTCATTACTTTAAAAAAATGTTTCATTACGCCTAGCTTTATATGAGGAGGCGGTAGAAATTTTTTTTTTTTTTTTTGTTATTTTGAATTAAAGGTTCTTCTGATACATTTTTTTCTCCTGGAATAAAATTTACTCTTGCCGGCCAATTTTAACGTTGTAGTGTTTTTCTTTCGCCCGGCTATCCCATTCATCGCCATATGTAAGGTTGACTGCGCACATATTCGTTCAATATTGGGTACCTGTGGTAAATTGAGAATAAAATCGGCATTTGTTAATCGATTTTCATGATTTATATCTTATTTTATTCTTGAGGTATTTACTTCTCAGAAAAAAGTATAAATTGCAACATATTTTCTTTTCTTTTTTTTCACTTTTAAACTGAAAAAAAATTTGCAAGAAAATAATGTTTTCCCCTCTGATATATTTGAATAATTCCAAAACGATGAAATATAGAAAAAAAACTAAATTGAAGTAAATTATATTTATTTGTTACGCATCTTTTAGTGTTTTGTTTATGAAAATCGGAAGAGCCGTTCTCGTGTTAGGCTGAAATATGGCTTTGTACCCGACTAATTTAGGGGGAAAAAATTGCCACGCCCATAAAAAAGAAACCTACGTGATGGAGAAAAACCGAAAACGGATTTGAGTTAAGCACATAAAAATCCATAATTTTATTTAAAGGACAGCCAAAACGTGATTTTTTCCAGAGTAGTTTTATTATATTTTTATTCATATTCTGAAACGATCGCCAATTGCTCCTCTTGATCATAATATAATGATACTTGAAAAATAAGGCTTCCCTACAGAAGTGACCTCAGAGTTTAAATTTAAAAGTTCTACCGTAAAAGCTTCCCGAGATATTAAGGTGTGAAAAGTCCATATTTTAGTACATATTCACTAACTCACTGACTCATCAACATTATTGAACACTTCCAGTATAGCTAGAGAGCTTAAACTCGGTACACAGGTGAGTCTTTGTGATAAATTAACCAGAAAAATCTGAAAACGGGCACTTTTTCAACAGGGGGCTAGGGTGCCTCTTCTTTGTTTGGCCCACTTTCAGTATAGCTAGAAAGCTGAAATTTGGTACACAGCTATGCCCTGATGAGAAATTAAAGAAAATGATTTTTAAAGGGGCACTTTCCATCTGGGGGCGACTAGGATGCCACTACTTTGTATAGGACACTTCCAGTATAGCTAGAAAGCTGATATATCGTACAAAATTAGGGTATAAATCGTCAAATCTGGCAGCTCATATACAGTCTATATATTATATACATACATACATGTTTCAACTTTTGCAGTGTACAGACGCGTTTTTATAATCGTCGCAACTGAATATTAAAAATTTATTGAAAGAAAATTAACAAAAAAAAATATACAAAAACAAAACATTTATTAAACAGTTATCTTACTGGTTTTATTTAATTTTTTGCTTGTGTGTAAATACATAAATATTTGCATACACAAACTCATAAGTGAACACAAAAAAGAGAACTCTAAATGAGTTCACCTTCTAACAACAACAATAAACCTACAAGCAGTAGGAATGTACAATATATAACTTTGGTTGCTAACGACGACAAAAAAAAATGAAGTAAACACAAACCTGAATTTAACAGAAAACACAAATACTCGTGCGCGATCATTATCTCTGAACATGTTAAATAGCGATCAAGAAGCAACAACAATTGCACCTATTAGCAAACTTGTCAGCTTAGCTGTACAATCAAACAAACAAACAATAAATACCCAGGTGACCAACGTGCAAAAAATTGTAAATGCAGTGAGTGAAAATAGTAATAATAAAATCCAAATTGGTATGGACAGATACATAACCGTGCTAAAAAGGGGAAGAAGTCCCAAATCAGCTGAAATAGCGTCAACGGCGAAAATGCCCAAAGATGGGAAAAATAATATTAAACATTCAGAAAATCGTTTTGCGATTTTAAATGAACAAGTCGATGAAGACACAAGTACAACAAGGTCCACTAAACCACCGCCGAAATATTTAAGAGAACAGAACTCCAACTTTTTGGTAAAAAGCCTTATCTCATTAATTGGAGAAAATGAGTTCTATGTAACTCCAATTAAGCGTGGCAAAATCAACGAAACTAAAATTCAGGTAACACGAGAAAATAATTACAGGAAAATTGTCTCAGATTTTGAGACCAAAAACAAAAACTTTTATACATATCAACTGAAGAGAGCTAAAGGCCTAACAGTAGTTATAAAAGGAATAGATTCAAGCGTGGATCCGGAAGAGGTAAAGTCTGGCCTTGAAGATAGTGGCTTCAAAGTGAAAAATGGTTCAAACATTAAAAACAGGGAAAAAATCCCCCAACCTATTTTTAAAGTCGAGAATCGCACCCAATCTATAGCTTAAAATACTTGTTGCATCGAAAAGTTACCGTTGAGATGCCACATAAAAAAACTGGACCTATCCAATGCATGAACTGTCAAGAATTTGGCCATACCAAAACTTATTGCAAGTTGTCTACCGTTTGCGTTGTATGTGGCGAGTTACACAGTACCGCTAACTGTGACAAAATAAAAGGTGATACCAAAGCAAAAAAATGTAGTAATTGCGGCGGAAACCACACTGCCAACTATAGGAGCTGCCCTCTTTATTCTCTTTTTAAAAATTCGTCGAACAGAAAAACAAATGCTACTCCCGCTCAGCCCAACACTCCTTTAAACTACCCACAGTTACCTCAACCGTCGTCTAGCCATAATCAATACTCAAATGTTTTAAAGTCTAACATGACTCATACTCAACAAAAATCAAATAGTCAACTTTCATAAGCTAATATTTTAAAGAGTAACCAGACTCCGGCGCAAAAAACTGTACCAGTAAATGAAGAATCAGGGCATAATTTTAGTCGTATTGAAGCCTCAATAGAGATCCTTATACAAACAGTAAATACATTCGCTCTCAACATGTCCTGTATGATGCAGGAAATGTTGAAAATGGAGTCTACCTTGTTGCAGGCTGTATTGAACAAACCATGAACTTAAGAATCTGTTTTTGGAACGCAAACAGCATCTGCCAACATAAATATGAAATTGAATATTTTCTTCTGGATAAACAAATCGATGTTATGCTTATCTCAGAAACTCACTTGACGTCCCGAGGCTATTTTCGAATTAGTGGATATAATTTCTACGACACCAAGGATCCTCAAGGTAGAGCTTGTGGTGGCTCTGGAATCCTAATAAAAACTCGAATAAAACACTACCTACTAAATGACCTTCGTGAAGAATATCTTCAAGCAACGAACATCTGCATTGAAAATTTTTATCAAAAGCTTGTGATATCATCTGTTTACTCTCCTCCCAGGTTTTCAATTTCAGAGAGTCAATATACAGCTTTTTATACAACACTGGGGTCCCGTTTTCTAGCAGCTGGCGACTACAATGCTAAACACACTTTTTGGGGCTCACGTTTAATTAGTCCTAAGGGTCGTGTTTTGTTTGACACAATTTCAAAAATGTTTTGGCCAACGGATCGTCAAAAAATTCCTGATGTTATCGACTTTGGTATTATGAAAGGCGTGCCCAGCGAAATGATTGAAGTAGAAGCATCTCTGGATTTGCCTTCAGATCACTCGCCTACTATTATCACTATTTACTCACACACAACTACAACACCAACATGTGATTTACCGCTGACACCTGCACGTATTAACTGGCTGAAATACAAAAAATATTTGAGTGCTCATTGCACGGAAAATATGCCATTGAGAACACCTGCTGACATAGAAAATTCTATTAGGTTGTTTGAAGCACATGCTAAACAAGCTGCTCTTAATGCTTCTTCAATTCAACCAAATAAACAAGCAAGATTTAACAATATTTTTTGTGCAGATATTGAAAGGCTATTGACTGAAAAACGGAGAGCTCGACGAGAATGGCTACGTTACAGATCGCCTCAGCTAAAATTAAGGCTTAAGGAGTGTACCAAACAGATAAGAAAAGTTTTACAATCACAAAAAACAGCTTCGCTGCAAAAATTTCGGCAAGAACTCGATGCAACACCATCAACAGATTATTCGCTGTGGCGTGCAGCCAGAGGACTTAAAAGGCCACTGATTTGCAAACCACCATTACGAGCCTCTAATGGTAACTGGGCAAGACCTGATGCTGAAAAAGGTGATCTATTTGTTAAGCACCTAGAAAAAGTATTTACCCCGAATATTTCTGCTGATATTGTTGAACTGCCACCAGTCGTCTCTTTTCCAGAAATACCGATGAGATTTAACATGACGGAGATTGAAAATACTATTACTAGTCTTAACACCAGAAAAGCCCCAGGTGTCGACAAAATAAGCAACAAAATGCTTCAAAAAAAGAGTTATACTCTTCATTTTTAATAGTATTCTACGGCTGCAATACTATCCTGCAGAATGGAAGGTTTCGATGATTATTATGATACCAAAGCCCGGCAAGGATCATACGAAGGTTGAATCCTATCGGCCTATTAGCTTATTGCCCAACATTTCAAAACTATTTGAAAAGCTGTATATGAGCAAGCTGATGCCTATAGTGACTAGAAGTGGATGCATTCCAGATCATCAATTCGGTTTTCGCAGACAACATACCACTATTGAACAAACTCACAGACTTGTGAACGTAGTTAGAGACACCTTTGAAAAAAAGAAATATTGCTCTGCGCTCTTTATAGATGTTTCTCAAGCTTTCGATAAAGTATGGCACGAAGGTCTTATCCACAAATTAACACGCAATCTCCCCGCAAACATCGTCAAGCTTTTAAAAAGCTATCTAGAGGAACGAAAATTTGTAGTTATGGAAGGCAATTGTTTAAGCCCTCCGCAGTCGATCGAAGCCGGAGTTCCCCAAGGCAGCATCTTCGGTCCCTTACTTTATTTAATTTATGTCTCTGACTTACCGTTAAGCAATAACATTCATACATCAACATTTGCTGATGATACAGCTTTTTTAAGCGTCCATGAAAATCCAGTAGAAGCTTCCATCAACTTACAAGGGTATATATCGAAATTGGAAAAATGGCTTAAACAATGGCGTATAAAAGTTAACGAGCAGAAATGTGTACACGTCACTTTTACGTTGCGAAGGGAAACATGCCCGCCTATACAAATCAACACCGAGACTATTCCGCAACATACTGTAGTCAAATATCTAGGCGTTCACCTTGATCGCCGTTTAACATGGAAATCGCATATAGACGCAAAGTTGATGCAAATGAAATTAAAAACAGCCCAAATTAATTGGCTTATGGGAAGAAATTCTATACTGAGCCTAGACTGTAAACTTCTACTAAACAACGCGATCCTGAAACCAATATGGTCCCCCTGGTATGCCAGAAACTATAGAATTCATAAAGATCTAGACGTTCCGTTGGTAAAGACAGTATTTTCGAAACACGCGAAAAAATACATTAAAAAACTTGAGTTGCACCCAAACCCACTTGCGCACAATATTCTAGAGTATAGGAGCCACACCCGGCTTAGGAGGAGGGACACTCTTTCTATCAGCCGTAGACGAGAGATGTAAAACAACAAAAATCAACCGTTGTAACTAAAAATTTTGTTTTGCATTGGCTAAACTTATATTTAATATTTTTAGATTTAAGATTTGAAAAACTTATTGATGTTGCAATCTATTATTGAAGATTCAATAAATAATATACATACATAAAAAAAAACATACATGTATATTACTATATATGTATATATATACATATGTTTATATTCTTATATGGCATACATAATTTAAGATTAACTTTAAAGCTCGAGCTACCGGCTTGCCCTAATGACTTAAAAAATATCCACGTTCTATGATGACATATGCCTACATTTTTTATTTTTAGTCATTGTTCAATACACATTTCAGCAAATGTGTAAAAAGTAATATATTATCCGCACAAAAACATAAATGTGAAAATAAGGCCAAGTTCCTATCCAAAAAATTTCGGCCGTAAAAAGTACTGAGATCAAAATAAGGACCAAGTTCTAGAAAGATATAATACCACCTCATTTCTAAGCAACCTATAAGCTTACCAATATTTTTCCAAGAATTCTTTCCTATATTAGAAAGGCAAAAAAATATGGCCAATCTTACAGGTTGCCTAGAAATGAAATGGTATTGTACATTTCAAGAACTATCAGCTCCTTATTTTGATCTCAGTACTCTTTAGATTTGATTATAATTAAGCAGAGACGATTGAGTCTGTATATATATATATTGAGATAACGATATATACATAAGTATGTATATGTATGTACATATAAAAGAAAATATATTACCTTTAACTTTTTATTATAAATACACTTTAATTATTCCTTTTTTTATACTATGTTCACACTTATGTGTTTAACGTCTCATTCGTGTTTAAGAGCTTAAACACTTCGATTTTTATATGTTTTTCCATACATTGACTTGTTTTGTTAAACATCTCAAATGACAAGTTTTAGATTTAAACATCTCGCTACACACGCAGAAGATAGGGTTACAAATATATTTGGAGTATGTTCAGTGCGTTTTTTGACAACTTTGTAATGTTGGTATTGATATTAAATGGCACCACGTCAAAAATTTTTAACAACTCTGTCATTTTGTCATGCTATTAAATGACGTCACATCAAAAAAAATTCTATATGCATATAAGCATTTATTTGACCTTTAAATAATCTAGCAATTTTACTAATTCTATGAGAAAGAAAATAATAATATAAATAATAGTTTTTTACTGATATTTCTTTCAGTTGTAATATAATATTAGCTGCCTGTTTTTAGAAAATGAAAACAAAATAGTGAGTGAGAATTTATATTGAAAACAACAATAAAATACGAAAATTTGTTTTTTTTAATATAAATTCTCACTCACTATTTTGTTTTCATTTTCTAAAAACAGGCAGTATTTTCTCAAACTCGCAATATTACAAAAACACAATAATCAGCTGAAGAAACGTCAATCTTAAACATCTCAAAAAGTAATTTGGACGGTTGTATTTAGATTCTAAACCATTTGCCTTAAACACTTTTAAAAACGCAAGTGTGAACTTAGTAATATTTACACTTAGCGGCTGCTTAATCGCGGCTACTTCTTGGCTAGTCTTAAGCCGGTTGACATATTAATCTGGACTTTGATATATAAAGAAAATTTAAACAAATTTTAATTAACAAATAACAAAAACTTTTAGCTTCCTGCAACAGTTAGTATACATATGCAGCACAAGAACCTACAAGAAAATAATATTGTATATGCAACACAAAACTATTTTTTTTTTGGATTTCAAAAAAAAAAAAAAAGAGAGGCATATAAAAGCTTATGAAAAACTTGGCATCTGATTTCCCGAAAAAAAAATAAGGAGATATTTATAAGCAAACGGTTTCACAGTTTTAAAAATCGGTCTAAGAATATAGAGGATATATAAGAATTAATGCCACAGGTGGTAGGGAGGTACTAATTTAAAGAAAATGTAAATCTTTTTATATTACGAGTAGTGGTCATTACTCAATGCCTCCGAGGGGCGACTACTTTTCTTCATTTTCACATACTTTACTGTTAACGAGCTAAACTAAAAAGAGCTACACAAAGTATACTATCATTCTGTTGTAATACAGCTCGTATGAAAGCTTATCAACATTCATTGTTGCCGCAAAACTAGCTAAACTGAGTAGTTTTATGTTTGTTTTATCAGCATTTTTAATACACTTGGAATATTTTAGTAGCTATAAAGAAATTTTCAATAAGAAAATTTAAGTTATATGCTAACTTGCTCAAATTACAAGGAAAATCGTATTCTAGGGATCAAAATAAGAAACTTTGCCGAAGGAACCATACCTCTACAATGTATTTTGATGTGCCGACTTTTGAAAAATCTCGCTTTGACCCATTTAGAGTGCCCCAATCGAGTCAAAATATATGACCAACCTCCACTAACTTTGGAGAGTCGACCCACCTAATCCAGTGGCCCTGGAACCCCTACGGGGTTCCCCATACAAACATTTAAAAAATTACCAATTTTCGCACTTTACAAGAAAAAATCAGCGAAGTGGCTATGTTTTTGAAGTGAAAACTTCTATTGGCGCGGTACGAAGATAAGACAAAACCTCAGAACTCGCGACACCGTCACGCTTTTTGACACTTGTAGCATCTTTGTTTGTGCGAATGCCTACTAAACAAATTACGGGTGTAGTAACGCCCGGATATATGACACTTAACAGACAACTACATACCAGACATGGTAAAACCAACATGTATGCGCAGTTCGACAACAAGTACAACAATCCAAAAACAACATATATTTTGTTGGGTTGGTATAAACCACTCGCTAGTATTAAAATACACAAAAAATTTAAAACATTTTCTTACGTATGCATGACAAACTGTAACCATTATTTATGTCTACTTTTAAAACTGTTTCAGTTTGTATGATAATTTGCTATGAAGCGAGCTCAGTAAGCTGTGCTAGTAAGCTCACCTGTTGGATACGCCTTCATAGCAGACGAACGCACATTACATATGTAGACTACAGACCAAGGCGAATTCATTACCAGGTGGATGCAGTATCGAATTCGGGCGAATGTATCAATTGCCCATACTGTAAAATTTTGTACATATTTTCCGGCGCCATATTTATGAAATTTTTTATGCTTGAAGAATTTTAACACCGTAGGATATGAATTCGGCGGTAAACAAACTAAATGCCTGTTGTTTGTTTTGTTGGTGAATTGTTGTGTCGTGCATATGCCTGGTAATGAATTTGCCTTCATATAGACAACCTTAATTTTACTAAGACAATATTCCAATAACAACTTTTTGATGATAACAAAGACAGATAAAAATCGAACATAATTTAATCGGTCAATATAAAGACTAAATAAAATGAAAGAAAATTTGCAAACGCAAATAAAACAAAGAAACATAACCAACAACCTACGTCCTATAGGTATGAATTATGGGAATACCAAAAGAAAATCACACACCAAAAAAATGTGGCACTCGGGGCTGCCGCGGTAAAGCTATTGCACAGCATTTTTCAATTATGCAATTTCAATTTCAGTTTTCTAGCTATACAGGAAGTGCCCCGTTCAAAGAAGGGCACCCTAGTCCCCCAGGTGAAAAGTGCCTTACCTTAGTATCCTACAGTATTCTATGTCCTTCTCCTGGTTCTAAGCTACCTGCCTACTAATTTTCAGCCAAATCTGTTCAGCTGTTCTTGAGTTATAAATAGTGTAACTATCACGACTTTCTTTTATATACATACTAGCTTATCCCGGTGTGCTTCGCTACCCCCTCGTTATAAAAAAAGTTAAAAGTACTTATTTATATATCCTATTGTGAAAATTTAATGACGATCGGTCCAGTAGTTAAGACTATATTACGATTTTTAATTTTCCTAAAAAGGGGCGTGGTCCCACCCACTTCTCTCCTGGTACGTATTCCAAATTATGCCAATACCATATGTACCAAATATCATCGACGTAGGTCAAAAAATACCCAAAATATAGCAATTTAAAATTTTGGGTTATATGGGCGGTGCCACGCCTCTTTGTCCAATCAAAACTTCATATAGCCTATTATTCCTTCCAGAGTCACAGTAACATGCTGTGGAAATGTCAGGAAGATCGGTCCAAGGGTTTGGTTTTCCTAAAAAGGGGCGTGGTTCCACCTACTTCTCTCCTGGTACGTATTCCAAATTATGCCAATACCATATGCACCAAATATCATCGACGTAGGTAAAAAAAATGCCCAAAATATGGAGATTTAAATTTTTGGGTTATATGGGCGGTGCCACGCTTCTTTGTTTAATCAAAACTTCATATAGCCTATAATTCATCTGAGAGTTTCAGTTAAATACTGTGAAAATTTCAGGAAGATCGGTCCAAGGGTTTGGTATCCTATAAGGAACAAACAAACCCAGAAATCCCGCAAAATGTTCTGGGAAAAGGTGGCAACACTGGACGAGAACCCTCAAAAATTTTGCCAAAAATCCCAGTGGCAACACTGGAAATTTAAAAAATTTCCAAAGCGGCAACACTGTATAGTCATCATACATAGACTATACAAAAAAGAACTTTTCACTTTAAAAAACAAAAGACTTAAGAAACAAACATAGTTCCAGGTTTTATCGTTTCAAAACAAATGACAGTTTTTTTCCAGGTTTTTTCGTTTCAAAAACAAATAATTAAAAATTTCTTGATTCGGTCGCCTCAAAGCCCGCGATAGAAGCTATGCAATAGCTTAAAAATAGAAAAACAAACTACAGAATAAAAAAATAGAAATAAAACTAGACATCATAAAACAAAACTATTCGATCATAATAAACCAACAAAACTAGAATAAAATACAACAATTCGCCAACAAAACAAACAACAGGCATTTACTTGTGTAAAAGGCGATTTCGTATCCTATTATATCAAAATTTACATAAAAATTGCGTCGGGAAATATGTACTAAATTTGACAGTGTGGGAAAATTACAACTTCGCCCGAATTCGACACTACATCCACCTGGTAATAAATTCGCCTTGATATTTAACTTAAACTTTTGTAGCCACTCTGTTTGTGCCAATGCATTGCAAACAAATTGCAGGTGTAGTAACGCCTGGACATTTGACACTTGACAGATAAGATGCTGCCATTTTTATTTAAGCTGCATTTGTGGCATGGCAAAACTAGCAGGTATGCGCAGTTCGACATCAAGTACAACAATCCAAAAACAACATGTATTTTGTTGGTATAAAGCACTCGCTTCATATCAAAATACACAAACAAATTTAAAGCATTTTAATACGTATGAGTACCAAACTGTAACCATTTTTTATGTACTTTCTTCAAACTATATCAGTTTGTATGAAAATTTGCTATAAAGCGAGCTCAGTCAGCTGTTCTAGTAAGCTCACCTGTTGCATACGCCTTGATAAGTGGTTAAATTTGTTGCATGTATTTATATAAACGTTTATATTTACGTATAATTTTTTTTTGCAATAGCACGTGTATTGTTGTAATCACAAAACGTTTTCACTTCTGTCGGCACTCCCGGAGTGCTACCCGTAGTTTTTTTTTTTTTTTTTGTTGTAATTTTATTATATACTAGCTGATCCCGGTGTACTTCGCTACCCCCCTCGTTATAAAATAAAATTAAAAGTATTTATATATCCTATTGTGACGATCGGTCCAGTAGTTAAGACTATATTACGATTTTTAATTTTAATAAAAAGGAGCGTGGTCCCATCCACTTTTATCCCGGTACGTATTCCAAATTATGGCAACACCATATGTACCAAATATCATCGACGTAGGTCAAAAAATGCCCAAAATATGGCGATTTCAATTTTTGGGTTATATGGGAGCTGCCACGCCCACTTGTCCGATAACGCCCATTTTTGTCCTGATTACTCACATTAGTAACATATGAACTATTTCAATGTTTCAAAACTCTTGCTATCACAATAGTCAAGATATATGATGTTATTCAATTTATGTGGGAGGGGCTACGCCCACTTGAAATATTAAAAGCCTAAAACCATCCTCTATAAATTCCCTTTTGAATGACACCAGTTTGGGTCAAATCGGTTGGATAGTTTCCGAGTCTATAGCGAACATGGGTACAAACATTTTTTGTATTTTATATATATAGATTTTGAATTCAATTTAAATTGAAACATCAATAAGTTTTTCAAATTGTAAATCTAAAAATACATTAATATATGTTTAGCCAGTGCTAAACAAAATTTTTATTTCCAACTGTTGATTTTTGATGTTTTACATCTCTCGTGTACGGCTGAGAGAAAGAGTATCCCTCCTTCTCAACCGGGTGTGGCATCTATAATTTAGAATGTTGTGCGCAAGTGGATTTGGGTGCAATACTAGTTTTTCAATATATTTTTTTGCGTGTTTTGAATATACTGTCTTCACCAACGGAATATCAAGATCTTTGTGAATTTGCTGATTTCGGATATAACAGGGGGCTGCAGTAATTGTACGTAGAATTTTGTTTTGTCGCCTTTGAATTTTTTCTACACTTGGTGCTGAGGCAGTGCACCATAACTGGATTCCATAGAATCATATTGGTTTCAGGATCGCGTTGTATAACAAAAGTTTACAGTCAAGATTTAATATAGAATTTCTTCCAAGAAGCCAATTCATTTGAGCTGCTTTTAATTTCATTTGTGTCAACTTTGCGTCTATATGCGATTTCCATGTTAAACGACGATCAAGATGAACGCCTAGATATTTTACTACAGTATGTTGCGATATAGTCTCGGTGTTGATTTGTATAGGCGGGCATGTTTTCCTGCGTAAAGTAAAAGTAACGTGTACACATTTCTGCTCATTCACTTTTATTCGCCATTGTTTTAGCCATGTTTCCAATTTGTCCTTCTTGTAGATTCCGGGAAGCTTCAACAGGATTTTCATGAACACTTAGAAAAACCGTTTCATCAGCAAATGTTGACGTGTGAATGTTACTGCTAAACGGCAAGTCAGAGGTATATATTAAAGGACCGAAGTTACTGCCTTTAAGGCTCCGGCTTCAATCAACTGCGGGGGCTTGAAAAATTGTCTTCCCTAACTACAAATTTTCGTTCCTCTAGATAGCTTTATAAGAGCCTGACGGTATTTGCGGGGAGATTTTGTGTTAATTTGTGGACAAGACCTTCGTGCCATACTTTATCAAAGGCCTGTGCGACATCAATAAAAAGCGCTGAAAAATATTTCTTTTTTTCAAAAGTTTCTCTAATAACAATTACAAGTCTGTGAGTTTCTTCAATAGTGTTATGCTGACTGCGAAAACCGAATTGATGATCCGGAATACATGCACTGCTAGTTACTATAGGAGTCATTTTGCTCATGTACAGTTTATCAAAAAGATTCGACATATTGGACAATAAACTGATAAGTTGATATGATTTAAACTTTGTATGATCCTTACCGGGCTTTGGTATCATAGTAATCATCGAAACCTTCCATTCTTTAAGATAGTGTTCTAGGCGTAGAATACTGTTAAAAATGAATAGTATTATTCTTTTTGCAGTGTAAGGCAATTCTTGGAGCATTTTGTTGCTTATTTTATCAATACCTGGGGCTTTTTTTAGACTTGTAATAGTCTTTGGAATCTCCACAATATTAAATCTTTTTTTTTTTTAATTAGGACCAGCACTCAGGGGATGACCCCTACGTATGCAGTGCATTGTGCTGGAACGCAGAGAGAGGGATAGAGTAAAGAAGATAGATGTTGAAAATGTAGAAGGCTTAACTCTTTTACAACTCTGCTTTGCGCGTTATGTTAATTTTTATAGCAGTGTTGAGGCGCCTCCGGTGTTAGGTAGACGCATTAACTTTGTTAAGCTGTATTGGCAGGCATTTTATTAATTGTTTTACTTCGCCGATGTTTCTGCTAACCGATGAAGGAGGGCGATGTTGTGTACATTAGCTTGGAACATCATCAATCGCTGTCGGAACAGTTTTTTAGTGACCAGTGCTATGCCTTCATCACTTAAATAGTCCGACAACATTTAATATAATGTCTCACTAATGTACATTACAGAAATTAATGATGTTGATTGACTTGCTCTGGCCAGGGTTTGAACCCAGGCCCCACGTCATTGTTTGCTTAGTAGTCAACGCGCTAACAACTTCAGCCAACATCATCCTCAATATACTTTAATATGAATACAAACTTATGTATGCTAAGAATATTTCTTAAAAAAATTAGAAAAACCAATTTCAACATCATAATGCAAATCTTAGCGGAATGGTAAAGCGACGACTGGTGGCAGTTCAATAATATCAGCAGAAATATTTGGAGTAAATACTTTTTCTAAGTGTTTAACAAAAAGAGCACCTTTTTCAGCATCAGTTCTTGCCCAGTCACCATTTGAAGCTCGTAATGGAGGTTAACATATCACCGGCCTTTTTAGTCCTCTGGCTGCACGCCACAGCGAGTAGTCTGTTGATGGTGTTGCATCGAGTTCTTGCAGAAATTTTTGCAGCGAAGCAGTTTTTTGTGTTTGCAAAACTTTTCTAAGCTGTTTGGAGCATTCCTTTAGATTTAACTTTAACTGGGGGATCTGTAACGTTGCCATTCTCGTCGAGCTCTCCATTTTTTAGTCAATAGCCTTGCTATATCTGCACAAAAAATATTGTTAAATCTCGCTTGTTGATTTGGTTGAATTGAATAAGCATTAAGAGCAGCTTGTTCAACAGGTGTTCTCAATGGCATATTTTCCGTACAATGAGCACTCAAATATTTTTTGTATTTCAGCCAGTTAACACGTGTAGATGTCAGCGGTAAATCACATGTTGGTCTTGCAGTTGTGTGTGAGTAAATAGTGATAATAGTAGGCGAGTGATCTAAAGACAAATCCAAAGATGCTTCTACTTCCATCATCTCGCTGGGCACACCTTTCGAAATTCCAAAGTCGATAACATCAGGAATTTTTTGTCGATCCGTTGGCCAATATGTTGGCTGACCACTTGAAACTACATTCAAACCCATTTTTGAAATTGTGTCAAACAAAACACGACCCTTAGGACTGATTAAACGTGAACCCCAAAAAGTGTGTTTAGCATTGTAGTCGCCAGCTGCTAGAAAACGGGACCCCAGTGTTGTATAAAATGCGGTATATTGACTCTCTGAAATTGAAAACCTGGGAGGAGAATAAACAGATGATATCACAAGCTTTTGATAAAAATTTTCAATACAGATATTTGTTGCTTGAAGATATTCTTCACGAAGGTCATTTAGCAGGTAGTGTTTTATTCGAGTTTTTATTAGGATTTCAGAGCCACCACAAGCTCTAGCTCGAGGATCCTTAGTATCGTAGAAATTTTATCCACTAATTCTTTTTTTTTTCAGTTTCAACTCTTGCAGTGTACAGACGCGTTCTTATAATCGTCGCAACTGAATATTAAAAATTTATTAAAAGAAAATTCAAAAAAAAAAAAAATATATACAAAAACAAAACATTTATTAAACAGTTATCTTACTGGTTTTATTTTATTTTTTGCTTGTGTGTAAATACATAAATATTTGTATACACCTACTCATAAGTGAACACAAAAAAGAGAACTCTGAATGAGTTCACCTTCTAACAACAACAATAAACCTACAAGCAGTAGGAATGTACAATATATAACTTTGGTTGCTAACGACGACAAAAAAAATGAAGTAAACACAAACCTGAATACTACACAAAACACAAATACTCGTGCGCGATCATTATCTTTGAACATGTTAAATATCGATCAAGAAGCAACAACAATTGCACCTATTAGCAAACTTGTCAGCTTAGCTGTACAATCAAACAAACAAACAATAAATACCCAGGTGACCAACGTGCACAAAATTGTAAATGCAGTGAGTGAAAATAGTGATAATAAAATCCAAACTGGTATGGACAGATACATAACCGTGCTAAAAAGGGGAAGAAGTCCCAAATCAGCTGAAATAGCGTCAACGGCAAAAATGCCCAAAGATGGGAAAAATAATATTAAACATTCTGAAAATCGTTTTGCGATTTTGAATGAACAAGTCGATGAGGACACAAGTACAACAAGGTCCACTAAACCACCGCCGATATATTTAAGAGAACAGAACTCTAACCTTTTGGTAAAAAGCCTTATCTCATTAATTGGAGAAAATGAGTTCTATGTAACTCCAATTAAGCGCGGCAAAATCAACGAAACTAAAATTCAGGTAACACAAGAAAATAATTATAGAAAAATTGTCTCAGATTTTGAGACTAAAAACAAAAACTTTTATACGTATCAACTGAAGAGTGCTAAAGGCCTAACAGTAGTTATAAAAGGAATAGTGATAATAGTAAGCGAGTGATCTGAAGACAAATCCAAAGACGCTTCTACTTCAATCATTTCGCTGGGCACGCCTTTCATAATCCCAAAGTCGATAACATCAGGAATTTTTTGACGATCCGTTGGCCAATATGTTGGCTGACCACTTGAAACTACATTCAAACCTATTTTTGAAATTGTGTCAAACAAAACACGACCCTTAGGACTGATTAAACGTGAGCCCCAAAATTGTGTTTAGCATTGTAGTCACCAGCTGCTAGAAAACGGGACCCCAGTGTTGTATAAAATGCGGTATATTGACTCTCTGAAATTGAAAACCAGGGAGGAGAGTAAACAGATGATATCACAAGCTTTTGATAAAAATTTTCAATGCAGATGTTCGTTGCTTGAAGATATTCTTCACGAAGGTCTTTTAGTAGGTAGTGTTTTATTCGAGTTTTTATTAGGATTCCAGAGCCACCACAAGCTCTACCTTGAGGATCCTTGGTGTCGTAGAAATTATATCCACTAATTCGAAAATAACTTCGGGACGTCAAGTGAGTTTCTGAGATAAGCATAACATCGATTTGTTTATCCAGAAGAAAATATTCAATTTCATTTTTGTGTTGGCAGATGCCGTTTGCGTTCCAAAAACAGATTCTTAAGTTCATGGTTTGTTCAATACAGCCTGCAACAAGGTAGACTGCATTTTCAACATTTCCTGCATCATACAGGACATGTTGAGAGTGAATGTATTTACTGTTTGTATAAGGATCTCTATTGAGGCTTCAATACGACTAAAATTATGCCCTGATTCTTCATTTACTGGTACAGTTTTTTGCGCCGGAATCTGGTTACTCTTTAAAATATTAGCGTATGAAGATTGACTATTAGGTTTTTGTTGAGTAAGAGTCGTGTTAGACTTTAAAACATTTGAGTATTGATTATGGCTAGACGACGGTTGAGGTAACTGAGGGTAGTTTAACCTTCCTGACCATTTCGTCGGTCTGTGAGACCGATGAATCACTTTTGTGTTAATTTCACGAAAACAAAAAATGGCAACTCCGTCATTCTCTCAGTATCTTCTTTATTTCCCATTATATAACGTTTAAGCTGGAGTTACATACCACGCGTTATACGCGTCGACGCGTTTCATGCTTCTGTCAGAAAAGTAGAATCAGTGCATTTGCATGTGATAAGTTACACAGCACGACGCGTAGAACGCACGCGACGCGAAAAGTAGATCTACTTTCTACTTTTGTACGCGTCAGACGCGTCATATAAATAAACACAGCTGTATTTGTTAGTCATGGATGATAAATAATATTCAATTTCCAATGTTATCGATAAATATTTTTGTGTCGTGGATAAATTGTTTAATTTTTTTTTCATAAAAAGTGCTGAATATACAAAAATATTTTGTAATTAAGCTTGTAAATATTGAACACAATAATAAAATGCATTTTAATGCACATTTTACTACAATTATGTAATCAACAAAATTTGCATTTAATTATCGATAACTTTTAAGTTGTTTGTATCATCTCCATTGCATGTTTATTAAAAACAAGTGTAAAATATTGTGTGCGAAATGGAAGAGCAATTAATAAATTCTATTAATTCTTTTAAAACATCGATTTCACTGTCCATTTTTGCCAAAAAAAATTTACTTTATTTAACTGGTATGTATGTATAAGTAAACAAGTTCACTTTACTTGAACAACAGCTGATCAATACGAAAAGTTTGGCGCATAGAACGCGTTGCATGTAACTTGAATTTCAAAAAAGTGTACAACGCGTACAACGCGTAAAAAGCGTAGAACGCGTGACGCGTAGGACGCGTGGTATGTAACTCCAGCTTTAGTGTAACAAGTACGTTTGAGTTGAAGTGTTTTACCGGTGATTGCTAATCAGACGGTCTGTGAGACCGACTTATAGTGTTACATTTTCGTCAGGTAAGTGGTTTTGCTAAATTAGAAATTTTTAGATGAAAATGAACAATTAACGATCAGTTTATATGATTCAATAAAAGAATTATGTTCAAGATTAATTATCGTGAGATTTTCTTTATATATGGCAGATATTGAACGCATAAGAGCTATTCTGAATGAGATCGATTCAGATCCATATTCTGATGTGGAAAGTGGTACTGAATACGAAATAATATCGATGTGTATGAAGCAAACACTGATACTGAACAAGAAGACTCCGAGGAAAGTGATGTTGAAGATTCACAGGACGCTGAATCGAGTCAAAATCACTAACGATTGATTGAAATGTACAAAGACTAAACTCATAATGAGGCATATATTTAAGCATTTTGAAATTAATTTTTTTTTACTGTTCTTGTTTTTTCTTAAATTCTTTTTATTTTTTGTTCACTTTTAAGATATGTATATGTTAATAGAAAACCAACATTTTATAAATGTTGTGTTTTGTGAATGAATTTTTTTTTATTTTTATATTAGGTCTAAGATCAAAAATGCCAACGTATTGTGATGAAATATAAATTGATGCTGTGAGCTAAAAAAACTTAATTTTGTTTTTTTCTTACTTCAGTTATTTCAGATAAGTTTGTTAAATATGTCCACTGCTCAGGTTTTGAAAATTTTAGAATAGTTTTGAGATAGAGAGAAATACTTGAAATAGGTCTGAGAGACCGAGAAATGTGAATGTGTCGCACAAAAATTAAAATAGTCAGGAAGGTTAAAGGGGTGTTCGGCTGATCGGGAGTAGCATTTATTTTTCTGTTCGACGAATTTTTAAAAAAAGAGTAAAGAGGGCAGCTTCTATAGTTAGCAGTGTGGTTTCCACTGCAATTGCCGCATTTTTTTGCCTTGGTATCGCCTTTTATTTTGTCACAGTTAGCGGTACTGTGCAACTCACCACATACAACGCAAAAGGTAGGCAACTTGCAATAAGTTTTGGTATGGCCAAATTCTTGACAGTTCATGCATTGGATAGGTCCATTTTTTTATGTGGCATCTCAACTGTAACTCTTCTGTGTAACAAGTACTTTAGATTATAGATTGGGTGCGATTCATTTTTTTTAATTTTCAAGTCACCTGGCTGTAGCTCGACTCTAAAAATAGGTTGGGGGATTTTTTCCCTATTTTTGATGTTAGAAACATTTTTAACTTTGAAGCTATTATTTTCAAGGCCAGACTTAACCTCTTCTGGATCCACACTAGAGTCTATGCCTTTTATTACGACGGTTAGACCTTAAGCGCTCTTTAATTGGTACGTATAAAAATTTTTGTTTTTTGACTCAAGGTCAGAAACAATTTTTCGGTAATTACTTTCTTGCACTACCTGGATTTTTGTTTCATTACTATTTCCGCGCTTACTTGTAGTTACATAGAACTCATTTTCTCCAATTAAGGAGATAAGGCTTTTTACCAAAAAACTAGAGTTCTGCTCTCTTAAATATATCGGTGGAGGTTTACTCGACCTTGTTGTATTTGTGTCTTCATTGTCTTGTTCAGATTAAATCGCGAAACGATTTTCGGAATTTTTTATTTTGTTTTTTCCATCTCTGGGAACTTTCGCTGTTGAAGCTATTTGAGCTGATTTTGGACTTCTTCCCCTTTTTAACACGGTTATGTATCTGTCCATTCCTGTTTGATTTTTATTATCATATATCATATATTTTATTATCGTATAGCTAAGCTGACAAGTTTGCTGATGGTTCGTAACCAATCAATTCAGAATTCGGTTCTCTCAAAATAACAATATGACATAGACTTTGCTACTTGCTCTTCAATTTCCATATAAATGCAGCAACTGTTAGTCTTCTCTGATTATGTTGATCGTGCATAAACTCTTTGAAGCGTTTTGGAACCAAACCGCATGCACAAGCAGCTGCCTTCAAATCGCCTTTACATGTTCCAATGTGAAAATATGGTTCCAGAGATTTTAGAAACTCTGGAAATTTTGGGTTTTTCTTTTTGCTCTTGGTTTGGTATTTGATATTTGCCAAGCAATCTGTTCAATTTAATATATACAGAATTTTTCGCCATTATTTCCATACCAAGTCTTTCACAAATTCCAATCAACTTATTTTGTACTTCAATAGTGAATGATTTGTACGAAAACTTTTTTTGGTCTGTTTTAGCACGTTCGCTCAAGTAAAAATAATATCTTAAGATATCCACACGGGTTGGTAAATTAAGATCACTCAAATCACCTAAAACAGTAATATCATGCTTGGGTATATGGCTCATTGGGTTTTCGATAGTTGTTGTGGCTTCATCTTGCGGTGTACAGGATGGTGGATTCATTGTAATAGGATGATTTTTTAAATAATAAACTATGTAGCTTACGCTTTGAGTAGTTCTAAAATACTGAATTTTTATTATAAAAGATTGAACTTAAATACTAAAAATGAGAACCTTAAAACTAAATAGTACATATGCGTACCTGATTTAAGGCATGCTCTTTACTGCATATAGCTACATATTGTAAACACGTGGAAGATATATTTTATTACCTAGCTATCAGGGATTGCCAGTATTTAACCCAAAAATAACACAAGATTCTTAGAATGACACAATTAAAAAGTAATTACCAGTTTCTATTCTGTTGGTAATTACACTTCTTAAAGATATTTGTTTACTTTTATCTCGTTATCAGGTAAACAAGGGTTGTATATATATCTTTTTAACTTAATAAAAAAACAGCCATTTTGCTGATTTTTTCTTGTCAAGTGCCAAAACTGGTAATTTTTTCAAATGTATGTATGGGGAACCTCCCATGGGTGGTTCCAAAGGTCTGCCACTGGCATAGGTGGGTCGGCCCTCCAAAGTTAGTGGGGGTCAGTCATACATTTTGACTCGATTTAGGCACTCTAAAAGTCGGCACATCAAAATGCACTGCAGATGTATGATTCCTTCGGCAAAGTTTCTTATTTTGATTACTAGAATACGATTTCCCTTGTAATTTGAGCTATTTTTAAATCGACCTGCCCTATTAAATACGAGTATATATATATTTATAATGTAATAAATTCAGCTTTTTGAAGTAAGACACCAGTTTATTATAAATTAAGTATTAAAGTATTTCATTTATTTCAAGTTATTTCGTATAATGTTAGTGTCGATGTTACTTCTTAAAAGTGAGTGAGTTAATGTATAAATTGTAAAGACATTAGCCATAAAATATTTATTACAGTTATCCTATTGTTTCCAGAAATTGTATAAACACATATGATACGTATTTAGTAACAAAAGTAATAGAGCGTAATGATAATAATAATATTTATATTCTATTTTATTTTACCTTTTCTTAATATATATATATTAAAATAAAAAGACCTATAGCTTAAATAAACATTCTAATAAAGATAATAATAATAATGATCTCGTATAATGGTAATAATGACATTCATAATGATCGATAATAAGAGTGCCGCTAATCATGATATTAACAGTCATCGTTTCTTAGTCAATACCCTATAACTACCCCTATCATAATTTTGTTCCTCAATTGATAACATGCAGTTACATGATATTTACATTATATTTTCCTCTATTCACATTGCTCATGAATACATAGCCAGAGAAACCCTAGCTATATATGTATATATTTATAACAATTTTTATTTTTTTTTGTATCTTTTTTTTCCGAGCTTTTCTTTCTCTTAGATGATATTTAATAATTTCTTTTTCCTTTGGACTTCTGTCCAGAAGAAACAATATTATCTTTTGACATTCCATCAGCAGTTACTAAATTTTATTCTTTCTTATTTTTATTGAGGGTGGTGTTGGCTGAAGTGGTTAGCGCGTTGACTACTAAGCAAACAATGACGTGGGGCCTGGGTTCAAACCCTGGCCAGAGCAAGTCAATCAACATCATTAATTTCTGTAATGTACATTAGTAAGACATTGTATTAATTGTTGTCGGACTATTTTAGTGATGAAGGCATAGCACTGGTCACTGAAAAACTGTTCCGACAGCGATTGATGATGTTCCAAGCTAATGTACACAGCATCGCCCTCCTTCGTCGGTTAGCAGAAACATCGGCGAAGTAAAACAATTAATAAAATGCCTGCCAATACAGCTTGACAAAGTTAATGCGTCTACCTAACACCGGAGGCGCCTCAACACTGCTATAAAAATTAACATAACGCGCAAAGCAGAGTTGTAAAAGAGTTAATCCTTCTACATTTTCAACATCTATCTTCTTTACTCTATCCCTCTCTCTGCGTTCCGGCACAATGCACTGCATACGTAGGGGTCATCCCCTGAGTGCTGGTCCTAATTAAAAAAAAAAAAAAAAAAAAACATTTGGCAACATCCTATCTTCACTACTTTGTTGAACACTTGGACGCATTTTCTGTAATGGATCGGCAACCGTTGTTGGAATTGACATGTTTTCATGAAGAGGTTCAGCACACCCCACCATTTGATTAGTATGTCTTTTCCAAACCTTTTTTCCGTTTTTATTAAATATTTTTGCTTACCAAGTTTCTTGAATACTGCGCCCCTAATCCATGAAACTTTACCCGGAATAGAGTAATATTTACATATCACTTTATCATATGCCTTAAAAACGTTTTTTATGGCCTCTAAAATACATAAAATCAGACTTTTTTGCTTTTTATCTGCAAACATCATTACTTGGTAATTAGAGATTTCCAACACTTGCCGGTTGGGATTAATTATATCAAGTCTTGTTCGCAGTTTTCGTCTATTAAACATTAATAGAACCGGAGAAACACCAGTGCTAAAATGAACTGTGTTCCGGTACACAGGTAGGTCCTGATGAGAAATCAAAGAAAATGATTTTTTAAGGGGCACTTTTTATCTGAGGGGCCTATCATGCCCCTTCTTGGTATAGGGCACTTCCAGTATAGCTAGAAAGATGAAATTTGGTACACAGTTAGGTCCTGATGAGTTATATACAAAAATTATTTTTAAACGGGCACTTTTTACCTGGGGGGACTAGGGTTCCCCTTCTTTGTATGGGGCACTTCCAGTATAGATAGAAAGCTGAAATTTGGTACACAGGTAGGTCCTGATGAGAAATTAACGAAAATTACTTTTAAATGGGCAATTTTCATCTGGGGCGACTATGTAGCCCCCTCTTTGTATGTTGCACTTCCAGCATAGCTAGAAAGTTTTTTTTTTTTTTTAAAAAATTTTTATTATTTATTGAATCTTCAATTATAAATTAAATTATCAATAAGTTTTTCAAATCTTAAATCTAAAAAATATTACATATAAGTTTAGCCAATGCTAAACAAAATTTTTAATTTCAACGGTTAATTTATGTTGTTTTACAACTCTCGTGTACGGCTGAGAAAAAGAGTATCCCTCCTTTTCAGCCGGGTGTGGCCTCTATAATTTAAAATATTGCGCGTAAGTACATTTGGGTGCACCTCAAGTTTTTTTATATATTTTTTAGCGTTTATTGAAAATACTGTCTTTACCAACGGAACATCTAGATCTTTATGAATCCGATGATTTCTGACATACCAGGGAGCTGCTGTAATTGTACGTAGAATTTTATTTTGTCGCCTTTGAATTTTTTCGACATTTGATGCTGAGGCAGTGCCCCATAACTGGATTCCATAGAACCATATTGGTTTCAGGATCGCGTTGTATAATAGTAGTTTACAGTCTAGGCTTAGTATAGAATTTCTTCCAATAAGCCAATTCATTTGGGCTGCTTTTAATTTCATTTGTATTAACTTTGCGTCTATATGCGATTTCCATGTTAAACGACGATCAAGATGAACGCCTAGATATTTGACAACAGTCTGTTGCGGTATGGTCTCGGTGTTAATTTTTATAGGCGGGCATGTTTCCTTGCGCAACGTAAAAGTTACGTGCACACATTTCTGCTCGTTAACTTTAATACGCCATTGTTTGAGCCAATTTTGCAATTTTGAGATGTACCCTTGTAAATTGCGGGAAGCTTCCACAGGATTTTCGTGAACGCTTAGAAAAGCTGTATCATCGGCAAATGTTGATGTGTGAGTGTTACTGCTCAACGGTAAGTCAGAGGCATATATTAAATAAAGTAATGGACCGAAGATACTCCCTTGGGGAACTCCGGCTTCGATTGACTGCGGTGGGCTCAAAAAATTGCCTTCCCTAACTCTAGGTAGGTTATTAAAAGCCTAACAATGTTTGCAGGTAGATTTTGTGTTAATTTATGTATAAGACCTTCGTGCCATACTGTATCGAAAGCTTGAAAAACATCTATAAAAAGCGCAGAGCAATATTTCTTCTTTTCGAAAGTGTCTCTGATAACATTCACAAGTCTGTGAGTTTGTTCAATTGTGCTATGTTGTCTGCGAAAACCGAATTGATGATCTGGAATGCATCCACTTCTAGTCACTATAGGCATCAGCTTGCTCATATACAGCTTTTCAAATAGTTTTGAAATGTTGGGCAATAAACTAATAGGCCGATAAGATTCAACCTTCGTATGATCCTTGCCGGGCTTTGGTATCATAATAATCATCGAAACCTTCCATTCTGCAGGATAGTATTGCAGCCGTAGAATACTATTAAAAATGAATAGTATAATTCTTTTTGCAGGGTAAGGCAATTCTTGAAGCATTTTGTTGCTTACTTTGTCGACACCTGGGGCTTTTTTGGTGTTAAGACTAGTAACAGTATTTTCAATCTCCGTCATGTTAAATCTCATCGGTATTTCTGGTAAAGAGACGACTGGTGGCAGTTCAACAATATCAGTAGAAATATTCGGTGTAAATACTTTTTCTAAGTGCTTAACAAAAAGAGCACCTTTTTCAGCATCAGTTCTTGCCCAGTCACCATTCGAATCTCGTAACGGAGGTTTGCAAATCACTGGCCTTTTAAGTCCTCTGGCTGCACGCCATAGCGAATAATCTGTTTGTGGTGTTGCATCGAGTTCTTGAAGAAATTTTTGCAGCGAAGCTGTTTTTTGTGTTTGCAAAACTTTTCTAAGCTGTTTGGTGCATTCCTTTAGCCTTAACTTTAGCTGGGGGGATCTGTAACGTTGCCATTCTCGTCGCGCTCTCCGTTTTTCAGTCAATAGCCTTTCTATATCTACAGAAGAAATGTTGTTGAATCTTACTTGTTGATTTGGTTGATTTGAAGAAGCATTAAGAGCAGCTTGATTAACATGTGCTTTAAACAACCTAATAGAATTTTCTATGTCAGTAGGTGTTCTAAACAGCATATTTTCCGTGCAATGAGCACTCAAATATTTTTTGTATTTCAGCCAGTTAATACGTGCAGATGTCAGCGGTAAATCGCATGTTGATGTTGCAGTTGTGTGTGAGTAAATAGTGATAATAGTAGGCGAGTGATCTGAAGATAAATCCAATGATGCTTCAACTTCAATCATTTCGCTGGGCACACCTTTCATAACTCCAAAGTCGATAACATCAGGAATTTTTTGTCGATCCGTTGGCCAATATGTTGGCTGACCACTTGAAACTACATTAAAACCCATTTTTGAAATTGTGTCAAACAAAACACGACCCTTGGGACTGATTAAACGTGAACCCCAAAATGTGTGTTTAGCATTGTAGTCGCCAGCTGCTAGAAAACGGGACCCCAGTGTTGAATAAAATGCGGTATATTGACTCTCTGAAATTAAAATCCTGGGAGGAGAATAAACAGATGATATCACAAGTTTTTGATAAAAATTTTCAATGCAGATGTTTGTTGCTTGAAGGTAATCTTCACAAAATTCATTTAACAGGTAGTGTTTTATTCGCGTTTTTATTAGAATTCCCGAGCCACCACAAGCTCTACCTCGAGGATCCTTGGTGTCGTAGAAATTATATCCACTAATTCTAAAATAGTTTCGATACGTCAAATGAGTTTCTGAGATAAGCATAACATCGATTTGTTTATCCAGAAGAAAATATTCTATTTCATTTTTATGTTGGCAGATGCCGTTTGCGTTCCAAAAACATATTTTCAAGTTCATGGTTTGCTTAATACAGCCTGCAACAAAGTAGACTGCATTTTCAACATTTCCTGCATCATACAGGACATGTTGAGAGTAAAAGTATTTACTGTTTGTATTAAGCTCTCAAGTGAGGCTTCAATACGGCTAAAATTAGACCCTGGAGCTTCGCTTACTGGTACCGGTTTTTGCGCTGTATTGTGGTTACTTTTTAAAATGTTAGCGTATGAAAATTTATTATTAGGTTGTTGCTGAGCAATAGTCGCGTTTGATTTCAATACCTTTGAATATTGTTGCTGACTGGTAGACGGTTGAGGTAACTGTGCGAGAAGCGTTTAAAAAACGAGTAAAGAGGGCAGCCTCTATAGTTGGCAGTGTGATTTCCGCCGCAATTGCCACATTTTTTCGCCTTGGGATCACCTTTTGTTTTGTCACAGTTAGCGGTACTGTGTAGCTCACCACATAAAACGCAGACTGTAGGCAACTTCCAATAAGTTTTCGTGTGCCCAAATTCTTGGCAGTTCAGGCATTGGATAGGTCCAGCTCTTTTATGTGGCTGCTCAACGGTAACTCTCCGGTGTAACAAATACTTTAGATCATAGATTGGATGGGATTCATTTTTTTATCTTTATGTCACCTGGCTGTAACTCGACTCTAAATATTGGTTGGGGGATTTTTTCTCTATTTTTGATGTTTAAAACATTTTTCACCTTGAATCCACTATTTTCAAGGCCAGACTTGACCTCTTCTGGATCCACACTAGAATCTATACCTTTTATTACAACAATTAGACCTTTAGCACTCTTAAGCTGATATGTATAAAAATTTTTATTTTTAGTCTCAAAGACAATTTTTCTGTAATTATTTTCTTTAGATACCTGAATTTTTGTTTCATTAATTTACCCACGCTTGATTGGAGTTACGTAAAACTCATTTTCTCCAATTAACGAGATAAGGCTTTTTACCAGAAAGCTGGAGTTCTGTTCTCTTAAATAAATCGGTAGTGGTTTACTCAAACTTGTATTAGTTGTGTCTTCATTACCTTGTTCAGTTAAAATCGCGAAACGATTTTCGGAATTTTTTATATTTGTCCCATCTTTGGGAACTTTTGCCGTTGACGCAATTTGAGCAGATTTGGGACTTCTTCCTCTTTTTAACACAGTTATGTATCTATCCATACCTGTTTGAATTTTATTATCACTTACTTTATCCATAAGTTTATTCATTTTGTGCACGTTGGTCACCTGGGTATATATTGTTTGTTTGTTTGCTTGTACAGCTAAGCTGACAAGTTTGCTAATAGGTGCAATTGTTGTTGCTTCTTGATCACTATTTAACATGTACGAAGAGCATGATCGCGCTAGAAAGCTGAATATATATACATATATTTTTGTCAATGACTATGACTTAAAAGTTGTGATTGGGTCTAAAAAGTATTTCTGTAAAGTTTCAGGTCAATCGGGTAAGATCTTAGGATTCCATTTTGCGTTCAAAAATTAAAAAGTAAATCACTGAAAAATAAGCAATATACTTAATATATATAACAGCATTCAGCTAATCTAACAAATTTTGAACATCCAGATTTCACCACGTGGAGGTAGCTGATGTTTGAAATCCATTTTTTTATATAAACTTTTTTTTAGTTATTTTTTAAATTTATAAAATTTTTTATTTTTTGTTTGACTTTTATAAAGAAATTATAATGTTTGAAATCCATATTTTTAAGCTATTGCATAGCTTCTATCGCTGGCGACCGAATCAAGAAATTTTTGAACATTTGTTTCTTAAGTCTTTTGTTTTTGAAACGAAAAAACCTGGAAAAAATCTGTCATTTGTTTTTGAAACGAAAAAACCTGGCACTAAGTTTGTTTCTTAAGTCTTTTGTGTTGTTAAGTATTTAAATCGCCCAATGTATGATAACCCCTAAAGTATGGTATTGATTAACATTAAAATTTGATATCATATTGATATCATTAACATAAAGTATTGCCAGAATAACAAAGGAGTTATTAAACAAAACGTAATAATATAATTGCATAAGTTGATAAAAAAAGCAGTGCAATAGCTTTACCGCGGCAGTCCCTGGGTGCCACATGTCGTTTTTGAAGTGAAAACTTGTATTGGCGCGGTACGAAGGTTTTGGATGAGACAAAACCTCAGAACTCGCGACACCGTCACGCTCTTTGACACTTGTAGTATCTCTGTTTGTGCGAATGCCTACCAAACAAATTATAGGTGTAGTAACGCCCAGACATTTGACACTTAACGGACAACTACATACTACACATGGTAACATTAACAGGTATACGCAGTTCAAAACACAAACAAATTTCAAACAGTTTCTTACGTATGCATACCAAACTGTAACCATTAGTTATGTCTACTTTTAAAACTGTTTCAGTTTGTATGATAATTTGCTATGAAGTGAGCTCAGTCAGCTGTGATAGTAAGCTCACCTGTTTGATACGCCTTGATAGCAGACGAACGCACATTACATAGACTACAGACCAAGGCGAATTCATTGCCAGCTGGATGCAGTGGCGAATTCGCGCGAATGTATCAATTGCCCACACTGTCAAATTTTGTACATATTTTCCGGCGTCATTTTTATAGAATTTGATACACTTGATATATAACTTGAACTTTTGTAGCCACTGTGTTTGTGCCAATGCATTGCAAACAAATTACAGGTGTAGTAACGCCTGGACATTTGACACTTGACAGATAAGATGCTGCAATTTTCAAGTTGCATTTGCATTTACAATAAGTGGCATGGCAAAACTAGCAGGTATGCGCAGTTCGACAACAATTACAACAATCCAAAAACAACATGTATTTTGTTGGTATAAAGTAGGGATGCAACCGATACCGATACCGATATATCGCCGATACTTCTGAATTTCCGATATATCGATATCGGCGATATTTTACTGTCGATACGCCGATACTTCTTATATTTTTCTTTAGAGTTTTTTGAACAAAATATTCAATTTTTAACTCTTTTTTTGCATGACAACTATGAGAAATAACATATTAAAAGCAGAACATAAAATCAAAACAGAATACATAATGAAATTGTTTCTTCTATTTTGCTTTGCACCATAGTAATGAAATGTTCTCTCAATGCTAAATCTTGTATGTGTTTGTATGTTTTAAGATTTTTTTCAAGGCGCATTAATACAAGTGATGGTAATTCTACAACAATTACAACTTATTATAACAACTGACATCTCAGCCCCTATGTAAACATGTACATATTTAGTGGCTACAAAATCAATAAGCAAAGCCACTGCTACATTGTTTGACGCTATTCCGCTAGTTAAAAGTCTTCGAACATTATTAGAAAACATAATACATGAATCAACGGAGATGGAGAGTAGTTCGGAGTCCCAAAAATTTGCGACTAACTTAGCATCAGCTCTGAATGAAAGATTTGAGGGTTTAGAGAATAATGAAACCTCTTATTTATCTACAATTCTACAATACAAGGCTCGAATATTATAAGGACAATCGACTTCAATCCTATCGAAAAAACGTCTTATTTAGCTGCTTAACATGACTCTACGTTCCGAAAGTGTTGAAGACACAGTCCTCCCTACACCTCGCAATAGTTCTGTAAAGTCTACGAGAAGTACTCGCCTTTGGAGCGTATGTGAAAAAATTATAAGAGAATCCGAGGAGGATGAGCCTCTATCCATCCTAAGCTGTGGTTCTGCTAACGAAGAAGTCGAGAGATATCTTAGATCTCCTAATATTCCTAGAGACGCAGACCCTCTTGTTTACTGTCGCAATGACATATTCTACCCAAACTTAAAGAAAATGGCGCAGAAATACTTAAGTTTTGAAATGAGTTCTGTCGCATCTGAGAGACTATTTTCCACTGCAGGTCTGCTTCAAACGGATTTGGGAAATCGTATATCTCCGCAAAATTTGAGACCACTTTGTTTTTTAAACAAAAATCTTATTAATATCAATTTTAAATATTAATCTTTTGCAATGTTGTTTTTATAATTTTAATTTAATTTTAACATGATCTCAAATTCAATTCTTTCTTTTTAAGTCTTATTAATATCAATTTTAAATCTTGAGCCAATTTTATTTTGTAAAATCATAAATATTGCAGACGTTTTGTAGTTTGAATATTTGAATTTTAGAAACTGAAATGTATTGAAAATTTTGATGATTTGAATGGCTCATTAGTAAACACTGTTATTTTATATAATAGAAGAATTACTCTACTACTCTTTGTTAATTTTTACTTGAGCTCAATTTCAATATGCGTATCGGTATGTGCAATATTTATTTTTGAGTATCGGTATCGGATCGGTGAAATGGCGTATCGTTACTCGCTTCATATCAAAATACACAAACAAATTTAAAGCATTTTAATACGTATGAGTATCATACTGTAACCATTTTTTATGTACTCTCTTCAAACTATATCAGTTTGTATGAAAATTTGTTATAAAGCGAGCTCAGTCAGCTGTGCTAGTAGTCTCACTTGCTGCATACGCCTTGATAAGTGGTTAAATTTGTTGCATGTATTTATATAATTGTTTATATATACGCATAATTTTTCTGGCAATAGCACGTGTATTGTTGTATAGAGGTGTCAAACTATCGATAGTGGCACCATCGATAGTTTAAAAAAGTTTATCGATATATCGATTCTAACATATCAAAACTTAAAGGTTTCGTTACGAGTTTAACACATCGTTCTACGTTCGAACCAAACTGGTGCATACACTTTCATAACAAATTCTGCTTGTGTTTTAAGATTTGAATTTGGTATTTCCTGGGAAGAAGAATTCGATTAGCAGTTGTGCGCCACATTGAGTGAACCATTTTTTTAGGATTTCTTTTAGCAAGTTCTAGTGATAAGTTATTAACAGATATAGCTGCAGTCATTTGGTACAAATATTTCTGATCTGTACTAAGTTCAGAAAAGTCTATGATCGGTACATCTGAGGCAATTGGTTGGAATGTTGCAACTGGAAAAGTCTCACAAATGACGCTTTTTGACCAACAGTTCTTCCATCTAGTTTTAGGAACAAATGCCGTAATGGGAGCTCATTGCAATGAAAAAGGCATATGAACCATTGTAAAGGCTTTTGCAGTTTTAATTCTAATAATCTTAAGACTCCCCCATTCTTTCCGGTATTGACTGCAGTCCCATCACATGTTTATGTTAAATTTTTTTGTAGCCATATAATCACAAAAGTCAGTGTTTATTGGTAGAGCTGTGCTAGATGAAGCAGCAAAATGACCAATGTATTTTAAGCTTGGTTCAGAGACAATTACAATATGCCTTTCTAAAACGGTTTTTTTCTTTAAGCGGTTCCCAGATCTAACTTGGGATATAGTTTAATCTTTTCTTCCATCGAAATAAATGCCAAGTAATTCAAGATCTTGGTTTGGTTGAGAGCTTTGAGAATTAGCTCTAGCTGCCTTACTAGCTCTTCGAATTTTATGCCGATCGACGATCATATGAGAGTTTTCAGGACCAACCAATCCTAAATCTTTCTAGGTCGACCCTACAACTATGGCAGCTGCTCGATCTGGAATTCCGTATCTATCGCAAGCTATCGCTACACTCGGAATTTTCAACAATTTATTTATAGTTGAGGTGCTTGCTCTAACATTTTCTGTGAGAGAAATAATTTGTTTGGATGTAGCGTCAGAGCTTTGATAATCTGTAGTAGTGGATGAAGGCAATAGTGTTTTTTTTTTTTTCGTTTTCAGATTCAGAATCTGTATCAGAATCGAAAATTATTGTATTGGCTGAACCTGATACGGATGCAAGATTTTGGACGTTATGAAGTCTTGTTTGGTCAGCAATTTTCGTTTTTCTTCCTTTTTCCGGATGTGTATTTGTAAATACCCGAACAACTTCGCAATTTGGAAAAAAAAGCTCCCTTAGTAGAGGGTAGCTTTACTCCACTCATATGTATGGACATAGTACTGTTAACAGTGTGTAGACACTATATTTTGAACATAGTGTTCAGTAAATATCGTGTATAGTATTTTTTAGAGAGAACTATATAACTATTTTTAACACTCAAAGAGAAATAAATGTGTATATTTAATAATATCGTTCTCCTTAAATGAATGAGTTTTTGATATTGCACACAGAAGCAGAAAAAAAACACAAGTTATTCGTGTAATTGGTGTTGGTTATTCGCAGCAAAATATGTAGTTTGTTTGTTTATCTTTTGCATGCCGGTCGCAAATACTTAATACGTGTTTGTTATTATTGAAATAATTATTTTCAGATATAAGAAAATGGGTTGCGAAAGTGCCTCGGAGAATGTAAGTATTTAATATGCAATTAGTGCATTTAATTTTTGGATTTAGTGAATAGTGGCAGTTTGATTAATAATTTTATATCTCTGTAAAATTTTTAATATTCTAAGACCCGATTACACCGAAAAAATATCTCCATAAAAACACAATATATTGCTAAAATATCAAAAAACTGCAAGATATCGCTAATAAATTATATCGCAATATATATCTAAAAAATTATAAAAACGCAATATATCGCAATACCCCTGGTGAACGTTTTCTATATACTTACATAAGAGTGAAACAGTAACAAAAAAACTCAATATTAAGAAGAGCGAAGTATATACTATACATAGTGAATTAATTGTAGGCTGTGTGTCTAAAAAATCATTTTGTCTTCTTTGAATGTTGTTTATGTTGTAGCCATAAAAACATACAGAGTAATCAGAATCTTTAAAAGAGTGCGACAAACTCAGACATTCATTTTTTACAGAAATCACTCAAAGGCTGTTTGCTATGGAGAAAAAAATTAAAAATTACATCCGAAAATACTTACAAAAACTAGATACAAAAATTTTATTTTAACAAAAACTTGAAATTTTCAAATTAAAAATGAAATCCTAAGAATTTGTCCGAATGACATGAAACTTTTCAAAAATACTTTTTTACTTATTTCACCAGTTTTAAGCACTAATCGTTTTCGAAACAAAGTTTTTTTTTTGTTTCTCTTTACCTATATATATATATATATATATATATATATATACACGTATTTATACACTCTAGTACATGTATTTACGTACATACATACATACATACATAAAATTTCCATAAGTAATCCACAAAGAAGCAAATGCCAGACCGCCTTAATGTACAAGCACCTACTTGCATCTAGAACTTGAACAGTGCCATCAGGGAGTTTGACTTTAGCCATAGGTACATCTCTATTTTGTATGCTGACCCAGATAATCCTTCCTTCTTTGTGTAGGGACCGAAAGTGAGACTGCAATTCAATATTGCAATATTCAAGATAGCATCCACCAGGGTGCTTATAGCAGAGGGCAGACCAATAATTAAGATGTCTGCTCTATTTAACCGTCTTTCCAACTTATTTAATTCAGCATCGAAGCATGTTGTTTTATAAGAGACATCACTCTCTACTTTCTCAATATGTATTAAAGCTCTTTTATAGAAGCTGGTAAGTCATCACGAATACTGCTAGTAGACTTTTCAATACAGGTTTTTGGGGGCCTTATTTTTAGATCGCATTTCGGCGGCAAAAGAAGAAAAGGTGTTAACAAATTTTTTGTGAACTTCGTCCATGTATTTAAAAATCATTGAGTCGTCACTTTTTAGGTTAGGTTGAGAACTACATCGGGTACAATTATAATTTATGTTGTCATTATCACCCAAAGGAGCATATAACTCCTTAGAAATGCCACCATATAATGCATGATACCATATTCCACAAGAACTACATTCCACACCAGCATAATTTTTTTGCAACCTTTTTGCTACATCCACCACATTTAGCAAGCGCCATTTTTCAGCTCAACTGTAATTTAATATGGACAGCAAAGAAAGGCTGCACTAAGATGAATTTATTTCTTAGAACAGTACAACTCTCTCAGCAGGACTATTTATATTTTTATTTAAAACATATTAATCACATTAAGAATAAAGGAATATCTCACAGCCACAGAAATAAAAAATACTCACACTCGCTCATAGAGTTGCTAGATCGAATTGCGTAAGCGGCAAAAGTTCCCAGAAGAATAGAATTCGCATTTGCTGGTTGAAAGCCTTATCTTATTAATTGAAGCAAATGAGTTTTAATAAAACTCCAATTAAACGCGGAAGAATCAACGAGCCACATATACAGGTAATACAAGGAACTAATTACCGAAAAATACTCTCGGAGGTTGAGCCCCAAAGTAAAAATGTTTACACCTATAAACTAAAAGTACTAAAGATCGGTATAAAAGTAAAAGATTCCACCGTGGATCCAGATGAGGCAGAGTCTGGTCTTGAAGTCAGTGGCTTCAGGGAAAAAACATATGTAAAACATTAAAAATAGGGGAAGAATGCCCAAACATATATTTAGATCCTGGGGACTTAAAAATAAAAAAAAAACACACCAAATTTAAAATTTAAAATGTTTTTTGCTCAAATAAGTTACCAGTTAACTGCCACTTAAAAGGACTACAAAGTATTTGGTCAAATCAAGACTTATTAAAAGTTATCTACCGATTACGTTGTATATAGTGTGTGCAAAATTGAAAGTTCATTCCAAGGCGAAAAAAAATGGTGCAATTGTAGCTGAAACAACACGCAAATTATATTTTTCTTCTGTTCTATAGACCAAACGTTTTGAGTTCTTGAATATAAGTATATAATCTTTATTTATAAGCTTTACAAAAATCGTTCTTAATATTATGAAAGCATTAGTATGTAACAGAAAATAAACTTAAACGTAAACATTAAACTTGCTTGTGTTTTATTAAGCACACACAAACGATAAACTTAAAAGTAAACATTAAACTTGCTTGTGTTTTATTAAGCACACACACAAAGAAAAAATTTAAGCGTAAACATTAAACTTGCTTGTTTTATTTGGCTATGAGCTTCATGAAAGAAAATCCTTTACGCTGACACGCAAAAATGGTCCTCCCTGTTGAAACCCAAATTCATAAATTGTAATAGGAGAAGCCATTCTTATTAAATTCCTCCAATAAATCATCATGTGCGGCCGAAAACAACAGAGCAGTTCCTCTATGCTACTCGCCTTCATGTTCAGAGCATCTGTCCTGAATTGGAAGAAGGATTTTTTGACTCCAAGGTCTTCTTTAAATTTTCTCAGGATATCCTCCCATGTTGGATTCATTAGGGTTCTATGGATCTCAAAGCCTTACCTTGTAGTTTGTTGATTAGTATTGTTTTAATTACGATGTGATGCTCCTCTGGTGTTATACGTAGAACTAAATTTATATATCTTAGATAGTTGGATAAGGTATATTCATTATTTCCATTAACAACATAGCACTATTGAACAAACTCACAGGCTTGTGAATGTTATAGAGACACTTTCGAGAAGAAGAAATATTGCTCTGCGCTCTTTATAGATGTTTCTAAAGCTTTCGATAAAGTATGGCACGAAGGTCTTACACATACATAAATTAACGCAAAAACTACCCGCAAACATTGTCAGGCTTTTAATAAGCTACCTAATGGAACGAAAATTTGTAGTGAGTGAAGGCAATTTTTAAGCCCACCGCAGTCGATCGAAGCCGGAGTTCCCCAAGGCAGTATCTTCGATCCATTACTTTATTTAATATATGCCTCTGAGTTACCGTTAAGCAGTAACATTCATACATCAACATTTGACGATGATACAGCTTTTCTAAGCGTTCACGAAAATCCTGTAGAAGCTTCCCGTAATTTACAAGGGTATATATCCAAATTGCAAAATTGGCTCAAACAATGGCGTATTAAAGTTAAAGAGCAGAAATGTGTACACGTCACTTTTACGTTGCGCAAGGAAACATGCCCGCATATACAAATTAACACCGACACCATACCGCAACACACTGTTGTCAAATATCTAAGCGTTCATCTTGATCGTCGTTTAACATGGAAATCGCATATAGACGCAAAGTTAACCCAAATGAAATTAAAAGCAGCCCAAATGAATTGGTTTATTGGAAGAAATTCTATTCTAAGCATAGACTGTAAACTACTATTATACAACGCGATCCTGAAACCAATATGGTTCTATGGAAGCCAGTTATGGGGCACTACCTCAGCATCAAATGTCGAGAAAATTCAAAGGCGACAGAATAAAATTCTACGTACAATTACAATAGCCCCCTGGTATGTCCGAAATCATCGAATTCATAAAGATCTAGATGTTCCGTTGGTTAAGTCAGTATTTTCAAAAAACGCTAAAAAATATATAAAAAAACTTGAGGTGCACCCAAATGTACTTGCACGCAATATTTTAAATTATGGTGGCCACACCCGGCTGAAAAGGAGGGATACTCTTTTTCTCAGCCGTACACGAGAGATGTAAAACAATATAAATTAACCGTTGAAATTAAAAATTTTGTTTAGCAATGGCTAAACTTATATTTAATATTTTTTTTTTTTGATTTAAGATTTGAAAAACTTATTGATAATTTAATCTATAACTGAAGATTCAATAAATAATAAAATTTATCAAAAAAAAAAAAAAACTGGAATACTCCTTGCCAAGCGCAAGCATTCACTCAAGGACAAGGCAATATTATTTTATTTGTTTTATTATTTTAAAATAATTTAGATTTCAAAATTTTACATTTATATGAGCATGTACTCAAGTATTTATGTTTTAAATTTTATTTATTTGTTGCAGGTTAGCAATATCTAGATATATATTTCGTTGGTGGCTATACCAATTCATCAGTAGATGTTTTACCCTTTATGTTTGCAAAATCCAAAGCTCATCTATTTATACAAAAACTCACAAATATATTTTTTGTGAATTACAAAGCATAAAAATAGCCTTTAAAAAATTTTTTTCAAACACAAACAACAATAATTTTCCATTATGAATGTGTTTACTTTTCTACACCTATACAATTAGACAACCGCTGGTTGCCATTAAAAGTATTTTATAAGGCAAAAATGAAAAGCAAATCTCCCCGTTACAAAATTTTACATTTATATGAGCATGTACTCAAGTATTTATGTTTTAAATTTTATTTATTTGTTGCAGGTAAAGATTATATTGTTTTGGTGATACGGTAAACATGTTTTTTACTCTTAAACGTTAAGGTTGGTCAAATCAATTCGTATACAAGTATGAGAGTTGAGTATCTGCGCCTAGCATCCCCATCCCTATATAACGAATGACTACCTTCCCCAATGATATTAAGCGCAATTACATAATCTTTCAGTTTCAACTCTCGTAGTGAACAGACGCGTTTTTATAATCGTCGCAACTGAATATAAAAAAAAAAATTAAATAAAAAAAATATTTTCAAAACACAAAAAATATAAAAAAACAAAACATTTATTGAACAGTTATTTAACTGGTTTTATTTTATTTTTTGCTTGTGTGCAATATACATAAATATTTGCATACACAAACTAATATAAGTGAAAATAAAAAAAGAGAACTCTGATGAGTTCATCTTCTGACAAAAACAACAATAATCCTACAAGCAGTAGGAATGTACAATATATAACTTTAGTTGCTGATGACGACAATAAAAAAAATGAATTAAACAAAAACCTGAATTTAACAGAAAACACATATACTCGTGCGCGATCATTATCTCTGAACATGTTAAATAGTGATCAAGAAGCAACAACAATTGCACCCATCAGCAAACTTGTCAGCTTAGCTGTACAAACAAACAAACAAACAATAAGTAACAAGGTGACCAACGTGCACAAAATGGTAGATGCGGTGAGCACAATAAATGATAATAAAATTCAAACAGGAATGGACAGATACATAACCGTGTTAAAAAGGGGAAGAAGTCCAAAATCAGCTCAAATTGCTTCAACATCGAAAGTTCCCAGAGATGGAAAAAACAATATAATAAATTCCGAAAATCGTTTCGCGATTTTATCTGAACAAGGCGATGAAGACACAACTGCAACAAGTTCGAGTAAGCCCCCACCCATATATTTAAGAGAGCAGAATTCCAGTTTGCTGGTTAAAAGTCTTATCTCATTAATTGGAGAAAATGAGTTTTATGTAACTCCAATTAAGCGCGGAAACATCAATGAAACAAAAATTCAGGTAGCTCATGAAAATAATTACCGAAAAATTGTTTCAGATTTAGAATCTAAAAATAAAAACTTCTACACGTACCAATTAAAGAGTGCTAAAGGTCTATCAGTCGTAATAAAAGGTATAGACTCTAGCGTGGATCCAGAAGAGGTCAAGTCTGGCCTTGAAAATAGTGGCTGCAAGGTGAAAAATGTCTCAAACATTAAAAATAGAGAAAAAATCCCCCAACCAATATTTAGAGTCGAGTTACAGCCAGATGGCATAAAAATAAAAAAGAATGAAGCACATCCAATATATGACTTAAAGTACTTGTTGCATCGAAGAGTTACTGTTGAGCTTCCACATAAAAGAGCTGGACCTGTTCAATGCCTGAACTGCCAAGAATTTGGGCACACGAAGACTTATTGCAAGTTGCCTACAGTCTGCGTTGTATCTGGTGAGTTACACTGTACTGCTAACTGTGATAAAATAAAATGTGATACCAAGGCGAAAAAATGTGGCAATTGCGGCGGAAATCACACTGCCAACTATAGAGGCTGCCCCCTTTACTCGTTTTTTAAGAATTCATCAACCAAAAAAACCAATGCTACTCCCGCTCAGCCTAAAACCCCTATTAACTATCCACAGTTACCTCAACCGTCCGCCAGCCAAAATCAATTTTCAAACATTTTCAAGTCTAACGCGACTTGTGCTCAACAACAATCTACCAACAAATTTTCATACGCTAGTATTTTAAAAAGCAATCAGAGTACGGCGCAAAAAACCGTAAATGTAAATGAAGATTCGGGGTATAATTTTAGTCGTATTGAAGCCTCAATTGAGAGCTTAATACAAACTGTAAATACATTTACTCTCAACATGTCCTGTATGATGCAGGAAATGTTGAAAATGCAGTCTACCTTGTTGCAGGCTGTACTAAGCAAACCATCAACTTAAAAATCTGTTTTTGGAACGCAAACGGCATCTGCCAACATAAAAACGAAATAGAATATTTTCTTCAGGATAAACAAATCGATGTTATGCTTACCTCAGAAACTCATTTGACAGCTCGAAGCTGTTTCAGAATTAGTGGATATAATTTTTACGACACCAAGGATCCCCGTGGCAGAGCTTGTGGTGGTTCGGGAATCCTAATAAAAACGCGAATAAAACACCACCTGTTGAATGATTTTTGTGAAGATTATCTTCAAGCAACGAACATCTGCATCGAAACTTACTATCAAAAACTTGTAATATCATCTGTCTATCAATATACGGCTTTTTATAAATCACTGTGCCTCCGTTTTCTAGCAGCTGGCGACTACAATGCTAAACACACATTTTGGGGTTCACGTTTAATCACACCTAAGGGACGAATTTTATTCGACACAATATCTAAAATGGGTTTGAATGTAGTTTCAAGTGGACAGCCAACATATTGGCCAACAGATCGACAAAAAATTCCTGATGATATCGACTTTGGAATTTTGAAAGGCGTGCCCAGCGAGATGGTTGAAGTTGAAGCATCTTTGGACTTATCTTCAGACCACTCGCCTACTATTGTCACTATTTACTCACACACAACATGTGATTTAGCGACGACATCTGCAAGTATTAACTGGCTGAAATACTGAAAATATCTGAGTGCTCACTGCTCGGAAAAAATGCCGCTGAGAACACCTTCAGACATAGACGATTCTCTCAGGTTGCTTGAAGCGCATGTTAAACAAGCTGCTTTAAATAAAAATAAGGCTTAAGGAGTGTACCAAGCAGCTTAGGAAAGTTTTGCAAACTCAAAAAACTGCTTCCCTTCAAAAATTCCTTCAAGAGCTAGATGCAACACCACAAACAGATTATTCACTGTGGCGTGCAGCCAGAGGACTAAAAAGGCCGGTGATATGCAAACCCCCATTACGAGCCCCAAATGGTGACTGGGCAAAAACTGATGCTGAAAAAGGTGCACTTTTTGTTAAACACTTAGAAAAAGTTTTCACTCCGAATATTTCTGCTGATATTGTTGAACTGCCACCAGTCGTCCCTTTACCAGAAATACCGATGAAATTTAACATGACGTAGATTGAAAATACTATTACTAGTCTTAACACCAGAAAAGCCCCAGGTGTCGACAAAATAAGCAACAAAATGCTTCAAGAATTGCCTTACACTGCAAAAAGAATAATACCATTCATTTTTAACAGTATTCTACGCCTAGATCACTATCCTAAAGAATGGAAGGTTTCGCTAATTACTATGACACCAAAGCCCGGCAAGGATCATACAAAGGTTGAATCCTATCGGCCTATTAGTTTACTGTCTAACATTTCAAAACTATTTGAAAAGCTGTATATGAGCGAGCTGATGAATATAGTGACTAGTAAAGGATGTATTCCAGATCATCAATTCGGTTTTCGCAGACAACATAACACAATTGAACAAACTCACAGACTTGTGAAAGTCGTTAGAGACACTTTTGAAAAAAAGAAATACTGCTCTGCGCTCTTTATTGATGTCTCACAAGCTTTCGATAAAGTATGGCACGAAGGTCTTTTCAATAAATTAACACAAAATCTACCAGCCAACATCGTAAAGCTTTTAAAAAGCTATTTAGTGGAACGTAAATTTGTAGTTAGGGAAGGCAATTTTTTAAGCCCTCCGCAGTCGATTGAAGCCGGAGTCCCTCAAGGCAGTATCTTCGGACCCTTACTTTATTTAATATATGCCTCTGACTTACCGTTAAGCAGTAACATTCATACATCAACATTTGCGGATGATACAGCCTTTCTAAGCGTTCACGAAAATCCTGTAGTAGCTTCCCGCAACTTACAAGAATATATATCCAAACTGGAAAAATGGCTCAAACAATGGCGTATAAAAGTTAACGAGCAGAAATGTGCACACGTCACTTTTACGTTGCGCAGGGGAACATGCCCGCATATAAAAATTAACACCGAGACTATACACCAACACACTGTAGTCAAATATCTAGGCGTTCATCTTGATCGTCGTTTAACATGGAAATCGCATATAGACGCAAAGTTGACACAAATGAAATTAAAAGCAGCTTAAATGAATTGGCTTATTGGAAGTAATTCTATATTAAATCTTGACTGTAAACTTTTGTTATACAACGCGATCCTGAAACCAATATGGTCCTATGGAATCCAGTTATGGGGCACTGCCTCAGCATCGAATGTCGAAAGAATTCAAAGGCGACAGAATAAAATCCTACGTACAATAAGAGCAGCCCCCTGGTATGTCAGAAACCATCGAATTCATAAAGACCTAGACGTTCCGTTGGTGAAGACAGTATTTTCAAAACACGCGAAAAAATATATAAAAAACTTGAGTTGCACCCAAATCCACTTGCGCGCAATATTCTTCATTATAGAGGCCACACCCGGCTGAAAAGAAGGGATACTTTTTTTCTCAGCCGTTCACGAGAGATGTAAAACAACAAAAATTAACCGTTGAAATTAAAAATTTTAATTAGCATTGGCTAAGCTTATATTTAATATTTTTTAGATTTAAGATTTGAAAAACTTATTGATAATTTAATTTAAATAATTAAAGATTCAATAAATAATAAAATTATCAAAAAAAAAAAAAAAAAAAAAAGTTGCAGGTTAGCAATATCTAGATATATATTTCGTTGGTAGCTATAACAATTCATCAGTAGATGTTTTACCCTTTATGTTTAAAAAATTCCAAAGCTCTTCTATTTATACAAAAACTCACAAATATATTTTTTGTGAATTACAAAGCATAAAAATAGCCTTTAAAAAAATTTTTTCAAACACAAACAACAATAATTTTCCATTATGAATGTGTTTACTTTTCTACACCTATACAATTAGACAACCGCTGGTTGCTATTAAAAGTATTTTATAAGGCAAAAATGAAAAGCAAATCTCCCCGTTACAAAATTTTACATTTATATGAGCATGTACTCAAGTATTTATGTTTTAAATTTTATTTATTTGTTGCAGGTTAGCAATATCTAGATATATATTTCGTTGGTAGCTATACCAATTCATCAGTAGATGTTTTACCCTTTATTTTTAAAAAATTCCAAAGCTCATCTATTTATACAAAAACTCACAAATATATTTTTTGTGAATTACAAAGCATAAAAATAGCCTTTAAAAAAATTTTTTCAAACACAAACAACAATAATTTTCCATTATGAATGTGTTTACTTTTCTACACCTATACAATTATGAATGTTTTTATTTTATTTAGATTTCTTTTAAAATTCTTGCTTCAATATCTCAAAAAAAAAAAAAACTTTTTCTTACCTCAAAAATCCTATTTCTTACAATATCAACGTTGTTTACTTTTAAGGCTCCGTTAGCCGAGCACTGCTCTACCGAACCGTACTGCACCGTACTGTTAGCCCGTTGGTGTACTTATAGAATATTTAAAAACGTGTTTGACTATACATAAACAAAACAGAATTACCCAACAAACCAAAACGATTTAGAAATCCCTTGTAACGAGGGCTGCCTCCTAAACGTCTTTATGCAACCTCAAAGCAGTGTTAAAATCAAGCAATTTTATTTTACAGCTCTGTAAATCCAATACATTATGGCTGACTTCCAAAACGTTCGTATACAATGTTTGTATACAGTATTGCTAATGTATTTAAATCACATCCATATGCAAAGTTCGGAAACAATGCAACAACTATAAAACCGATGCCGTGTTTGCTCTTTTACTGCGTTAAAAATACTATGCGGCGGCGTTTTGAAATGGTAAACATTGTATAACTATTGTACTGCGGCGTTATGAAATGTGATGCTTTGTTCATTTCATAACGCCGCAGTACAATAGTTATACAATGTATACCATTTCAAAACGCCTCCGCAAAGTATTTTTAACGCAGTAAGAGAGCAAACAAGGCATCGTTTTTATAGTTGTTGCATTGTTACCAAACTTTGCATATGTATGTGATTTAAATACAGTAGCAATACTGTATACAAACATTGTATACGAACGTTTTGGAAGTCATACACGATTTTCATAGTGTGCTAGTTTCGTTTATTTGCATATCAGATGCGAAACAGATGAGTTTAGGAATGCCATACTTTGTCAGAGTTTACGCAGTTGCGATTGAGAATACCTGACATTGTTGCACTGCAAAGCAATATCCGTTTAGGAATGCAGCCATGCTTACCAACATGAGTTCTAAGCTTAAAAAAGTGTTGTGAATACTATTATAAAAATTTTATTAACAATTTTTTAGTAATGAACAGCGCCCCTTTAGATAATATTGCTTATCTAATAAGCTTAGAGAACAATAGATAAGTAATAATGGGTCACTAAAATAAACTTAGATTCCTAGTAATTTTGTAAGCTTAGATAAAAAATAATTTTCATCAGGATTTGTCATTTGGTTTATTTAAAACCAACATAATTACAATAAACATATATAATTTACTTTTCTTTATTTAATTAAGTAAATTTATTCTTGTGTTACAAACTTGTTTCATGCGGTATTCTTTTTAACTTAATTTCGTTTAATCCTACTCCAATTGAATTTAAAACATCTGAAAAATTTTAAAAGGAAATGGTTATGTCATTTGATATGCATATTTTATGAAAAACATACTTTATTTCTATAGCTCCATTTGCACTCAGGCTACGCACACTCTTTTTCTTTTTAAAATAACTTTTCAACTATTTGCTCTTTCCGGTAACAAAACAACAAACACAAAACTATAGCATGACTCATACTTTTTTTGAGTTATGACTCTATTGCAGCAACGGCTCGATATGTGCATACATAAAAGATGTTTTTGCAGCCGTGGAATTATTTATTGGTTTAATTTATACATCTAAGCATGCACATATATATACATATATGTACATACATATGTTTATGGAGTTACATGTATATGTACAAATATTATTTTCAGTTTTGCAATCATAGTTTACATATATCATTATAAAATAGTACCAAAAAAAAAGAGCGAAAATACCCCCTTAGCTAATACAAACTAACAGCCCATCACAGGCGTACACATGTCACTTAACGGCCGTATGAAATTCTATTTTATTTTGATTCATACATTACGGGTACGTTACTTATAAATTCGGTAAGCTTTTGTATGGCTTTTCCCATGCTATAGACGAACAGCTGACACATTACGGTACTGATGCGCTCGGCTAAAGGCTCCGTTAGCAGAGCGCTGCTCTACCGTACCCGTACTGCACCGTACTGTTAGCCCGTTGGTGTACTTATAGAATATTTAAAAACGTGTTTGACTATACATAAACAAAACAGAATTACCCAACAAACCAAAACGATTTAGAAATCCCTTGTAACAAGGGCTGCCTAAACGTCTTTATGCAACTTCAAAGCAGTGTTAAAATCAAACATTTTTATTTTACAGCTCTGTAAATCAAATACATTGTCATTAGAAACACTTCTTTTCTTTGCATACTTAAAATTACAATGACACCGAGACAAATTATTTTTAAAACTTTTGGAGCAATACCGAGCAATATAATTAATAGCTTTTTTGTTTTAAAACGAAATCATATCATCTTGCACCTATCCTTTTCCAGCATTGTTGTTTATAAAAAGCATACACGATTTTCATAGTGTGCTAGTTGCGTTTATTTGCATATCAGATGCGAAACAGATGAGTTTAGGAATGCCATACTTTGTCAGAGTTTACGCAGTTGCGATTGAGAATACCTGACATTGTTGCACTGCAAAGCAATATGCGTTTATGTCTGAAAAATTTTAAAAGGATATGGTTATGCCATTTGATATGCATATTTTATGAAAAACATACTTTAATTCTATAGCTCCATTTGCACTCAGGCTACGCACACTCTTTTTCTTTTTTAAATAACTTTTCAACTATTTGCTCTTTCGGTAACAAAACAACAAACACAAAACTATAGCATGACTCATTTGCGAATATATGTGTTAAATTGTTATATAAACAAGTAAGGGTATAAAAATTGTAAAGTATTTGAAAACTGCATTTTGTATATAAAAAGTTTATAAATATCATGCTTATTAAAAGTTGTAGTAAATCTGTTATAAGTTTATTATACGAGTTACATTTTGCTTATGAAATGGTTTGCTGGGTAGTATATATAAAATAAATAAATAGTTTATGAAAAATTAACAGCTGTTTACAACACAGTGATGGGCATTAAAAATTTTCAAATTGTTACTGTTGTGAAGAAAAAGTACCTAAGATATATAAATGGTATAAAAATGTACATACATGTATGTATGTATATATGAAATATTTTGCATACTAAACTTTTGAGACAAATATTACATTTTCGTTTACCATTAAGTTGCTAGCGAATGCGCAACTTTAAACTCGCCTTCTGCATAACTACTTTTTTTGAGTTATGACTCTATTGCAGCAAAGGCTCGATATGTGCATACATAAAAAATGTTTTTGCAGCCGTTGAATTATTTATTGGTTTATTTTATACATCTAAGCATGTACATATATATACATATATGTACATACATGTTTATGCAGTTACATGGATATGTACACATATTATTTTCAGTTTTTCAATCATAGTTTACAGATATCATTATAAAAAAGTACCAAAGAGAAGAGCGAAAATACCCCCTTAGTATAAAAGAAAATAACAGCCCATCACTGGCTTACAAATGTCACGTTGCGTTCAAATGAAATTCTATTTTATACAGATTGAGACGTTCCATCAACGTGACATTTAAATTCGGTAAGCATTTGCATTGTTTTCAAATAGTAAAACGGATCAGCTGTTTCGTTAGGGGACGTGGACGTTCGGCTAATTGTACTTTAACGGAGCCTTTAAAGTTCATCTATTTATACAAAAACTCACAAATATATTTTTGTGAATTACAAAGCATAAAAACAGCTTTCAAAGTTGTTTAAACACATACAACAAATAATTTTCCATTATGAATGTGTTTACTTTTCTACACCTATACAATAAGACAACCGCTGATTGCCATTAAAAGTATTTATAAGGCAAAAAATTAAAAATAAATCTTTCCTTTACAAAATTGTACATTTATTTGAGAATGTACTCAAGTATTTATGTTTTAAATTTTATTTATTTGTTGCGGGTTAGCAATATCTAAATATATATTTTGTTGGTAGCCATACCAACTCATCAGTAGATGTTTTACCCTTTATGTTTAAAAAGTTTTAAAGCTCATCTATTTATGCAAAAACTCACAAATATATTTTTGTGAATTACAAAGCATAAAAACAGCTTTCAAAGTTGTTTAAACACATTTGAGGGTGGTGTTGGCTGAAGTGGTTAGCACGTTGACTACTAAGTAAACAATGACGTGGGGCCTGGGTTCAAACCCTGGCCAGAGCAAGTCAATCAACATCATTAATTTCTGTAATGTACATTAGTGAGACATTGTATTAATTGTTGTCGGACTATTTAAGTGATGAAGGCATAGCACTGGTCACTTAAAAACTGTTCCGACAGCGATTGATGATGTTCCAAGCTAATGTACACAACATCGCCCTCCTTCGTCGGTTAGCAGAAATATCGGCGAAGTAAAACAATTAATAAAATGCCTGCCAATACAGCTTAACAAAGTTAATGCGTCTACCTAACACCGGAGGCGCCTCAACACTGCTATAAAAATTAACATAACGCGCAAAGCAGAGTTGTAAAAGAGTTAAGCCTTCTACATTTTCAACATCTATCTTCTTTACTCTATCCCTCTCTCTGCGTTCCGGCACAATGCACTGCATACGTAGGGGTCATCCCCTGAGTGCTGGTCCTAATTAAAAAAAAAAAAAAAAATACAACAAATAATTTTCCATTATGAATGTGTTTACTTTTCTACACCTATACAATTAGACAACCGCTGGTTGCCATTAAAAGTATTTATAAGGCAAAAAAAAAAAGTAAATCTCTCCTTTGCAAAATTCTACATTTATTTGAGCATGTACTCAAGTATTTATGTTTTAAATTTTATTTATTTGTTGCGTGTTAGCAATATCTAAATATATATTTCGTTCGTAGCAATACCAACTCATCAGTAGATGTTTTACCCTTTATGTTTAAAAAGTTTTAAAGCTCATCTATTTATACAAAAACTCACAAATATATTTTTGTGAATTACAAAGCATAAAAACAGCTTTCAAAGTTGTTTAAACACATGCAACAAATAATTTTCCATTATGAATGTGTTTACTTTTCTACACCTATACAATTAGACAACCGCTGGTTGCCATTAAAAGTATTTATAAGGCAAAAAATGAAAAGTAAATCTCTCCTTTGCAAAATTCTACATTTATTTGAGCATGCACTCAAGTATTTATGTTTTAAATTTTATTTATTTGTTGCGGGTTAGCAATATTTAAATATATATTTCGTTGGTAGCCATACCAACTCATCAGTAGATGTTTTACCCTTTATGTTTAAAAAGCTTTAAAGCTCATCTATTTATACAAAAACTTACATATATATTTTTGTGAAATACAAAGCATAAAAACAGCTTTCAACGTTGTTTAAACACATACAACAAATAATTTTCCATTATGAATGTGTTTACTTTTCTACACCTATACAATTAGACAACCGCTGGTTGCCATTAAAAGTATTTATAAGGCAAAAAATGAAAAGTAAAACTCTCCTTTGCAAAATTCTACATTTATTTGAGCATGTACTCAAGTATTTATGTTTTAAATTTTATTTATTTGTTGAGGGTTACCAATACTAAATATATATTTCGTTCGTAGCAATACCAACTCATCAGTAGATGTTTTACCCTTTATGTTTAAAAAGTTTTAAAGCTCATCTATTTATACAAAAATTCACAAATATATTTTTGTGAATTACAAAGCATAAAAACAGCTTTCAAAGTTGTTTAAACACATACAACAAATAATTTTCCATTATAAATGTGTTTAGTTTTCTACACCTATACAATTAGACAACCACTGGTTGCCATTAAGGCAAAAAATTAAATTTAAATCTCTCCTTTACAAAATTCAACATTTATTTGAGCATGTACTCAAGTATTTATGTTTTAAATTTTATTTATTTGTTGCGGGTTAGCAATATCTAAATAAATATTTCATTGGTAGCCATACCAACTCATCAGTAGATGTTTTACCCTTTATGTTTAAAAAGTTTTAAAGCTCATCTATTTATACAAAAACTCACAAATATATTTTTGTGAATTACAAAGCATAAAAACAGCTTTCAAAGTTGTTTAAACACATACAACAAATAATTTTCCATTAAGAATGTGTTTACTTTTCTACGCCTATACAATTAGACAACCGCTGGTTGCCATTAAAAGTATTTATAAGGCAAAAAATAAAAAGTAAATCTCTCCTTTACAAAATTCTACATTTATTTGAGCATGTACTCAAGTATTTATGTTTTTAATTTTATTTATTTGTTGCGGGTTAGATATATCTAAATATATATTTCGGTCGTAGCAATACCAACTCCTCAGTAGATGTTTTACCCTTTATGTTTAAAAAGTTTTAAAGCTCATCTATTTATACAAAAACTCACAAATATATTTTTGTGAATTACAAAGCATAAAAACAGCTTTCAAAGTTGTTTAAACACATACAACAAATAATTTTCCATTATGATTGTGTTTACTTTTCTACACCTATACAATTAGACAACCGCTGGTTGCCATTAAAAGTATTTATAAGGCAAAAAATGAAAAGTAAATCTCTCCTTTGCAAAATTCTACATTTATTTGAGCATGTACTCAAGTATTTATGTTTTAAATTTTATTTATTTGTTGCGGGTTAGCAATATCTAAATATGTATTTCGCTCGTAGCAATACCAACTCATCAGTAGATGTTTTACCCTTTATGTTTAAAAAGTTTTAAAGCTCATCTATTTATACAAAAACTCACAAATATATTTTTGAGAATTACAAAGCATAAAAACAGCTTTCAAAGTTGTTTAAACACATACAACAAATAATTTTCCATTATGAATGTGTTTACTTTTCAACACCTATACAATTAGACAACCGCTGGTTGCCATTAAAAGTATTTATAAGGCATAAAATGAAAAGTAAATCTCTCCTTTACAAAATTGTACATTTATTTGAGCATGTACTCAAGTATTTATGTGTTAAATTTTATTTATTTGTTGCGGGTTAGCAATATCTAAATATATATTTCGTTCGTAGCAATACCAACTCATCAGTAGATGTTTTACCCTTTATGTTTAAAAAGTTTTAAAGCTCATCTATTTATACAAAAACTCACAAATATATTTTTGTGAATTACGAAGAATAAAAACAGCTTTTAAAGTTGTTTAAACACATACAACAAATAATTTTCCATTATGAATGTGTTTACTTTTCTACACCTATACAATAAGACAACCGCTGGTTGCCATTAAAAGTATTTATAAGGCTAAAAATGAAAAGTAAATCTCTCCTTTACAAAATTGTACATTTATTTGAGCATGTACTCAAGTATTTATGTGTTAAATTTTATTTATTTGTTCCGGGTTAGCAATATCTAAATATATATTTCGTTCGTAGCAATACCAACTCATCAGTAGATGTTTTACCCTTTATGTTTAAAAAGTTTTAAAGCTCATCTATTTATACAAAAACTCACAAATATATTTTTGTGAATTACAAAGCATAAAAACAGCTTTCAAAGTTGTTTAAACACATGCAACAAATAATTTTCCATTATGAATGTGTTTACTTTTCTACACCTATACAATTAGACAACCGCTGGTTGCCATTAAAAGTATTTATAAGGCAAAAAATGAAAAGTAAATCTCTCCTTTGCAAAATTCTACATTTATTTGAGCATGCACTCAAGTATTTATGTTTTAAATTTTATTTATTTGTTGCGGGTTAGCAATATTTAAATATATATTTCGTTGGTAGCCATACCAACTCATCAGTAGATGTTTTACCCTTTATGTTTAAAAAGCTTTAAAGCTCATCTATTTATACAAAAACTTACATATATATTTTTGTGAAATACAAAGCATAAAAACAGCTTTCAACGTTGTTTAAACACATACAACAAATAATTTTCCATTATGAATGTGTTTACTTTTCTACACCTATACAATTAGACAACCGCTGGTTGCCATTAAAAGTATTTATAAGGCAAAAAATGAAAAGTAAAACTCTCCTTTGCAAAATTCTACATTTATTTGAGCATGTACTCAAGTATTTATGTTTTAAATTTTATTTATTTGTTGAGGGTTACCAATACTAAATATATATTTCGTTCGTAGCAATACCAACTCATCAGTAGATGTTTTACCCTTTATGTTTAAAAAGTTTTAAAGCTCATCTATTTATACAAAAATTCACAAATATATTTTTGTGAATTACAAAGCATAAAAACAGCTTTCAAAGTTGTTTAAACACATACAACAAATAATTTTCCATTATAAATGTGTTTAGTTTTCTACACCTATACAATTAGACAACCACTGGTTGCCATTAAGGCAAAAAATTAAATTTAAATCTCTCCTTTACAAAATTCAACATTTATTTGAGCATGTACTCAAGTATTTATGTTTTAAATTTTATTTATTTGTTGCGGGTTAGCAATATCTAAATAAATATTTCATTGGTAGCCATACCAACTCATCAGTAGATGTTTTACCCTTTATGTTTAAAAAGTTTTAAAGCTCATCTATTTATACAAAAACTCACAAATATATTTTTGTGAATTACAAAGCATAAAAACAGCTTTCAAAGTTGTTTAAACACATACAACAAATAATTTTCCATTAAGAATGTGTTTACTTTTCTACGCCTATACAATTAGACAACCGCTGGTTGCCATTAAAAGTATTTATAAGGCAAAAAATAAAAAGTAAATCTCTCCTTTACAAAATTCTACATTTATTTGAGCATGTACTCAAGTATTTATGTTTTTAATTTTATTTATTTGTTGCGGGTTAGATATATCTAAATATATATTTCGGTCGTAGCAATACCAACTCCTCAGTAGATGTTTTACCCTTTATGTTTAAAAAGTTTTAAAGCTCATCTATTTATACAAAAACTCACAAATATATTTTTGTGAATTACAAAGCATAAAAACAGCTTTCAAAGTTGTTTAAACACATACAACAAATAATTTTCCATTATGATTGTGTTTACTTTTCTACACCTATACAATTAGACAACCGCTGGTTGCCATTAAAAGTATTTATAAGGCAAAAAATGAAAAGTAAATCTCTCCTTTGCAAAATTCTACATTTATTTGAGCATGTACTCAAGTATTTATGTTTTAAATTTTATTTATTTGTTGCGGGTTAGCAATATCTAAATATGTATTTCGCTCGTAGCAATACCAACTCATCAGTAGATGTTTTACCCTTTATGTTTAAAAAGTTTTAAAGCTCATCTATTTATACAAAAACTCACAAATATATTTTTGAGAATTACAAAGCATAAAAACAGCTTTCAAAGTTGTTTAAACACATACAACAAATAATTTTCCATTATGAATGTGTTTACTTTTCAACACCTATACAATTAGACAACCGCTGGTTGCCATTAAAAGTATTTATAAGGCATAAAATGAAAAGTAAATCTCTCCTTTACAAAATTGTACATTTATTTGAGCATGTACTCAAGTATTTATGTGTTAAATTTTATTTATTTGTTGCGGGTTAGCAATATCTAAATATATATTTCGTTCGTAGCAATACCAACTCATCAGTAGATGTTTTACCCTTTATGTTTAAAAAGTTTTAAAGCTCATCTATTTATACAAAAACTCACAAATATATTTTTGTGAATTACGAAGAATAAAAACAGCTTTTAAAGTTGTTTAAACACATACAACAAATAATTTTCCATTATGAATGTGTTTACTTTTCTACACCTATACAATAAGACAACCGCTGGTTGCCATTAAAAGTATTTATAAGGCTAAAAATGAAAAGTAAATCTCTCCTTTACAAAATTGTACATTTATTTGAGCATGTACTCAAGTATTTATGTGTTAAATTTTATTTATTTGTTCCGGGTTAGCAATATCTAAATATATATTTCGTTCGTAGCAATACCAACTCATCAGTAGATGTTTTACCCTTTATGTTTAAAAAGTTTTAAAGCTCATCTATTTATACAAAAACTCACAAATATATTTTTGTGAATTACAAAGCATAAAAACAGCTTTCAAAGTTGTTTAAACACATACAACAAATAATTTTCCATTATGAATGTGTTTACTTTTCAACACCTATACAATTAGACAACCGCTGGTTGCCATTAAAAGTATTCATAAGGCATAAAATGAAAAGTAAATCTCTCCTTTACAAAATTGTACATTTATTTGAGCATGTACTCAAGTATTTATGTGTTAAATTTTATTTATTTGTTGCGGGTTAGCAATATCTAAATATATATTTCGTTGGTAGCCATACCAACTCATCAGTAGATGTTTTACCCTTTATGTTTAAAAAGTTTTAAAGCTCATCTATTTATACAAAAACTCACAAATATATTTTTGTGAATTACAAAGCATAAAAACAGCTTTCAAAGTTGTTTAAACAGATACAACGAATAATTTTCCATTATGAATGTGTTTACTTTTCTACACCTATACAATTAGACAACCGCTGGTTGCCATTAAAAGTATTTATAAGGCAAAAAATGAAAAGTAAATCTCTCCTTTGCAAAATTCTACATTTATTTGAGCATGTACTCAAGTATTTATGTTTTAAATTTTATTTATTTGTTGCGGGTTAGCAATATCTAAATATGTATTTCGCTCGTAGCAATACCAACTCATCAGTAGATGTTTTACCCTTTATGTTTAAAAAGTTTTAAAGCTCATCTATTTATACAAAAACTCACAAATATATTTTTGTGAATTACAAAGCATAAAAACAGCTTTCAAAGTTGTTTAAACACATACAACAAATAATTTTCCATTATGAATGTGTTTACTTTTCTACACCTATACAATTAGACAACCGCTGGTTGCCATTAAAAGTATTTATAAGGCATAAAATGAAAAGTAAATCTCTCCTCTACAAAATTGTACATTTATTTGAGCATGTACTCAAGTATTTATGTGTTAAATTTTATTTATTTGTTGCGGGTTAGCAATATCTAAATATATATTTCGTTGGTAGCCATACCAAGTCATCAGTAGATGTTTTACCCTTTATGTTTAAAAAGTTTTAAAGCTCATCTATTTAAACAAAAACTCACAAATATATTTTTGTGAATTACAAAGCATAAAAACAGCTTTCAAAGTTGTTTAAACAGATACAACGAATAATTTTCCATTATGAATGTGTTTACTTTTCTACACCTATACAATTAGACAACCGCTGGTTGCCATTAAAAGTATTTATAAGGCAAAAAATAAAAAATAAATCTCTCCTTTACAAAATTCTACATTTATTTGAGCATGTACTCTAGTATTTATGTTTTTAATTTTATTTATTTGTTGCGGGTTAGATATATCTAAATATATATTTCGTTCGTAGCAATACCAACTCCTCAGTAGATGTTTTACCCTTTATGTTTAAAAAGTTTTAAAGCTAATCTATTTATACAAAAACTCACAAATATATTTTTGTGAATTACAAAGCATAAAAACAGCTTTCAAAGTTGTTTAAACACATACAACAAATAATTTTCCATTATGATTGTGTTTACTTTTCTACACCTATACATTTATACAACCGCTGGTTGCCATTAAAAGTATTTATAAGGCAAAAAATGAAAAGTAAATCTCTCCTTTGCAAAATTCTACATTTATTTGAGCATGTACTCAAGTATTTATGTTTTAAATTTTATTTATTTGTTGCGGGTTAGCAATATCTTAATATATATTTCGTTCGTAGCAATACCAACTCATCAGTAGATGTTTTACCCTTTATGTTTAAAAAGTTTTAAAGCTCATCTATTTATACAAAAACTCACAAATATATTTTTGTGAATTACAAAGCATAAAAACAGCTTTCAAAGTTGTTTAAACACATACAACAAATAATTTTCCATTATGAATGTGTTTACTTTTCTACACCTATACAATTAGACAACCGCTGGTTGCCATTAAAAGTATTTATAAGGCAAAATGTGAAAAGTAAATCTCTCCTTTACAAAATTCTACATTTATTTGAGCACGTACTCAAGTATTTATGTTTTAAATTTTATTTATTTGTTGCGGGTTAGCAATATCTAAATATATATTTCGTTGGTAGCCATACCAACTCATCAGTAGATGTTTTATCCTTTATGTTTAAAAAGTTTTAAGGCTCATCTATTTATACAAAAACTCACAAATATATTTTTGTGAATTACGAAGAATAAAAACAGCTTTTAAAGTTGTTTAAACACATACAACAAATAATTTTCCATTATGAATGTGTTTACTTTTCTACACCTATACAATAAGACAACCGCTGGTTGCCATTAAAAGTATTTATAAGGCAAAAAATGAAAAGTAAATCTCTCCTTTGCAAAATTCTACATTTATTTGAGCATGCACTCAACTATTTATGTTTTAAATTTTATTTATTTGTTGCGGGTTAGCAATATCTAAATATATATTTCGTTGGTAGCCATACCAACTCATCAGTAGATGTTTTACCCTTTATGTTTAAAAAGTTTTAAAGCTCATCTATTTATACAAAAACTCACAAATATATTTTTGTGAATTACAAGGCATAAAAACAGCTTTCAACGTTGTTTAAACACATACAACAAATAATTTTCCATTATGAATGTGTTTACTTTTCTACACCTATACAATAAGACAACCGCTGGTTGCCATTAAAAGTATTTATAAGGCAAAAAATGAAAAGTAAAACTCTCCTTTGCAAAATTCTACATTTATTTGAGCATGTACTCAAGTATCTATGTTTTAAATTTTATTTATTTGCTGCGGGTTAGCAATATCTAAATATATATTTCGTTCGTAGAAATACCAACTCATCAGTATATGTTTTACCCTTTATGTTTAAAAAGTTTTAAAGCTCATCTATTTATACAAAAACTCACAAATACTTATATTTTTGTGAATTACAAAGCATAAAAACAGCTTTCAAAGTTGTTTAAACACATACAACAAATAATTTTCCATTATGAATGTGTTTACTTTTCTACACCTATACAATTAGATAACCGCTGGTTGCCATTAAAAGTATTTATAAGGCAAAAAATGAAAAGGATATCTCTCCTTTACAAAATTCTACATTTATTTGAGCATACCCAGATGTTTTAAGTATTTATGTTTTAAATTTTATTTATTTGTTGCGGGTTAGCAATATCTAAATATATATTTCGTTCGTAGCAATACAAACTCCTCAGTAGATGTTTTACCCTTTAAGTTTAAAAAGTTTTAAAGCTCATCTATTTATACAAAAACTCACAAATATATTTTTGTGAATTACAAAGCATAAAAACAGCTTTCAAAGTTGTTTAAACACATACAAAAAATAATTTTCCATTATGAATGTGTTTACTTTTCTACACCTATACAATTAGACAACCGCTGGTTGCCATTAAAAGTATTTATAAGGCAAAAAATGAAAAGTTAATCTCTCCTTTAGAAAATTGTACATTTATTTGAGCATGTACTCAAGTATTTATGTTTTAAATTTTATTTATTTGTTGCGGGTTAGCAATATCTAAATATATATTTCGTTGGTAGCCATACCAACTCATCAGTAGAAGTTTTACCCTTTATGTTTAAAAAGTTTTAAAGCTCATATATTTATACAAAAACTCACAAATATATTTTTGTGAATTACAAAGCATAAAAACAGCTTTCAAAGTTGTTTAAACACGTACAACAAATAATTTTCCATTATGAATGTGTTTACTTTTCTACACCTATACAATCAGACAACCGCTGGTTGCCATTAAAAGTATTTATAAGACAAAAAATAAAAAGGAAATCTCTCCTTTACAAAATTCTACATTTATTTGAGCATGTACTCAAGTATTTATGTTTTAAATTTTATTTATTTGTTGCGGGTTAGCAATATCTAAATATATATTTCGTTCGTAGAAATACCAACTCCTCAGTAGATGTATTACCCTTTATGTTTAAAAAGCTTTAAAGCTCATCTATTTATACAAAAACTCACAAATATATTTTTGTGAATTACAAAGCATAAAAACAGCTTTCAAAGTTGTTTAAACACATACAACAAATAATTTTCCATTATGAATGTGTTTACTTTTCTACACCTATACAATTAGACAACCGCTGGTTGCCATTAAAAGTATTTATAAGGCAAAATATGAAAAGTAAATCTCTCCTTTGCAAAATTCTACATTTATTTGAGCATGTACTCAAGTATTTATGTTTTCAATTTTATTTATTTGTTGCGGGTTAGCAATATCTAAATATATATTTCGTTCGTAGCAATACCAACTCATCAGTAGATGTTTTACCCTTTATGTTTAAAAAGTTTTAAAGCTCATCTATTTATACAAAAACTCACAAATATATTTTTGTGAATTACAAAGCATAAAAACAGCTTTCAAAGTTGTTTAAACACATACAACAAATAATTTTCCATTATGAATGTGTTTACTTTTCTACACCTATACACTTAGACAACCGCTGGTTGCCATTAAAAGTATTTATAAGGAAAAAAATGAAAAGTAAATCTCTCCTTTACAAAATTCTATATTTATTTGAGCACGTACTCAAGTATTTATGTTTTAAATTTTATTTATTTGTTGCGGGTTAGCAATATTTAAATATATATTTCGTTGATAGCCATACCAACTCATCATTAGATGTTTTACCCTTTATGTTTAAAAAGTTTTAAAGCTCATCTATTTATACAAAAACTCACAAATATATTTTTGTGAATTACAAAGCATAAAAACAGCTTTCAAAGTTGTTTAAACACATACAACAAATAATTTTCCATTATGAATGTGTTTACTTTTCTACACCTATACAATTAGACAACCGCTGGTTGCCATGTAAAGTATTTATAAGGCAAAAATGAAAAGTAAATCTCTCCTTTACAAAATTGTACATTTATTTGAGCATGTACTCAAGTATTTATGTGTTAAATTTTATTTATTTGTTGCGGGTTAGCAATATTTAAATATATATTTCGTTGGTAGCCATACCAACTCATCATTAGATGTTTTACCCTTTATGTTTAAAAAGTTTTAAAGCTCATCTATTTATACAAAAATTCACAAATATATTTTTGTGAATTCCAAAGCATAAAAACAGCTTTCAAAATTGTTTAAACACATACAACAAATAATTTTCCATTATGAATGTATTAACTTTTCTACACCTATACAATTAGACAACCACTGGTTGCCATTTAAAGTATTTATAAGGCAAAAAATGAAAAGTAAATCTCTCCTTTACAAAATTCTACATTTATTTGAGCATGTACCCAAGTATTTATGTTTTAAATTTTATTTATTTGTTGCGGGTTAGCAATATCTAAATATATATTTCGTTGGTAGCCATACCAACCCATCATTAGATGTTTTACCCTTTATGTTTAAAAAGTTTTAAAGCTCATCTATTTATACAAAAACTCACAAATATATTTTTGTGAATTACAAAGCATAAAAACAGCTTTCAAAGTTGTTTAAACACATACAACAAATAATTTTCCATTATGAATGTGTTTACTTTTCTACACCTATACAATTAGACAACCGCTGGTTGCCATGTAAAGTATTTATAAGGCAAAAATGAAAAGTAAATCTCTCCTTTACAAAATTGTACATTTATTTGAGCATGTACTCAAGTATTTATGTGTTAAATTTTATTTATTTGTTGCGGGTTAGCAATATTTAAATATATATTTCGTTGGTAGCCATACCAACTCATCATTAGATGTTTTACCCTTTATGTTTAAAAAGTTTTAAAGCTCATCTATTTATACAAAAATTCACAAATATATTTTTGTGAATTCCAAAGCATAAAAACAGCTTTCAAAATTGTTTAAACACATACAACAAATAATTTTCCATTATGAATGTATTAACTTTTCTACACCTATACAATTAGACAACCACTGGTTGCCATTTAAAGTATTTATAAGGCAAAAAATGAAAAGTAAATCTCTCCTTTACAAAATTCTACATTTATTTGAGCATGTACCCAAGTATTTATGTTTTAAATTTTATTTATTTGTTGCGGGTTAGCAATAGCTAAATATATATTTCGTTGGTTTTTTTGGTAGTGTCCGATTTTGATAAAACTTGGTGAATGTGTGTAGTAGTGTATGTATGTTCACAAAACGATTTTTAATTTTTTTGTTTTCGAAAACTGTGGCAACCCTGCAGCTTAGAAATACTGAAAATTGCAGGGTAGGCACTACACTTAAAATTTCATAACTTTTGTTGTGAGCAAGATATTGAAAAAATTCTTTTTGCGTGGGATTAGTGAAGTTTTTAGGTTTAAGAAATTTATTTTTATTTTTTTTTTAAGTTTTTAAAATTTAAAAAAAAAAAAAAATTAAAATTTATTTTTTGAAAAAACCCATTTTTTAAAATTTTTATATATTTTTCACAAAATGCCACATATGTGTTCTAAATATCCTAAAAATTTCAGAGTGGAATGCCTCCTACTTTTTGAGATATATTAAAAAATGTACTGGTATGTTTATAAGAAATACTCTCTTTTACTAGTTGCTACGTGCCACTGAGTTAATAAGTTAAGTTTGCTTGTATGCAATTCATTGGAAGCATTGTTTGTATTCATTGAAAATCTCAAAAAGAAGGAGGCATTCCACTCTGAAATTTTTTGTTGCATGTGTGTAGTAACACATTCACCAAGTCTTATCAAAATCGGACACTACCGAAAAAATGTTCGTTGAAATAAAATGGAATTGCTCATATAAGAAAGGAACAATGTCAAAAGATAGAAACATCGAAATTATAGAAGGAGTATACAATGCAGAAAACTTTAATATTGAGGCATTCGTTAATGTCAAAGGAAATACCAAAAAAAGGTAATATTTTCAACTCAGGAAACAGAAAATGTAACTACTGAAAATTTTTATGTTCAAGACATAAAAATAGAAAAAGAAAGTACCACAGTTCCTCTCTTGAAACAGATTAGAACTAATCATTTAAATGATGAAGAAAGAAGCAAACTTTTAGATATAATCAAAAAATTCCAAAAAATATTTTATATCGAGAATACAGACTTAACTTTTACAAACGCAATTAAACACGAAATTAGAACAACTAATAACGTCCCAATAACTGCTAAAACATACCGTTTTCCCTATATTCACAAAAATGAAGTTCAAAAACAAATAAACCATATGTTAGAAAATAACATTATTCGACCGAGTCATTCACCTTACTCCGCTCCAGTGTGGATAGTGCCAAAGAAAATGGACGCCAGCGGTGAGAAGAAATGGAGATTAGTGGTTGACTATCGTAAGCTAAACGAAGTCACAATAGACGATAAATTCCCCATACCAAATATAGAGGAAATATTGGAAAAACTCGGGAGGTGCCAATATTTCACAACCCTAGATCTGGCTAAAGGATTCCACCAGATAGAGATTGACGAAAGGACATACCAAAAACAGCATTTAGTGTTGAAGGCGGACATTACGAATTCATCGTATGCCGTTAGGCCTTAAAACGGCACCAGCCACTTTTCAAAGATTGATGATCAACGTCTTGAAGAACTTTATCAATAAAATATGCCTTGTATATCTGGACGATATAATTATATTTTCGACATCACTCCAAGAACACTTGGAATCAATCATGAAAATATTCAAACGACTAAGGGAAGTAAACCTAAAGATTCAATTAGATAAAAGTGAATTTATGAAACACGAAACAAATTTTTTAGGACATATAGTTACCAATTCAGGTATAAAACCTAACCCAGACAAAATAATGTGCGTACAGAATTTTCCAATACCAACTACGCAAAAACAGGATATTACCGAAGATTTATCAGAGATTATGCAAAGATTTCCAGACCAATGACCAGATACCTGAAAAAAGATACACAGGTTGATATATAAAATTCCGAATATAAAGAAAGCTTTGAAACCTTAAAGAAATTATTAACTAATTCTCCAGTCCTGGCATACACGGACCTTAACCTAATATTTGTTTTACAAACCGATGCAAGCAACTTTGCTTTGGGACCCGTACTATCTCAGGACGGACATCCTATCTGTTACGTGAGCCGAACACTTAACGGGCATGAACAAAATTATAGCACGATTGAGAAGGAATTATTGGCGATAGTGTGGGCCACAAAACAACTAAGACCATACCTTTTCGTTAGCAAATTCCTGATTGAATCCGATCATAGGCCACTTGTTTGGCTATTCTCCATAAAAGAACCAAGTTCAAAGTTAATAAGATGGAGATTGAAAAACTGTTTTAGCGAAACGTTTTGAAGAACAAACATTGATAACCCTATTGAAAAATCATTTCGATCCCGAAAAAATCAATGCAGTTACGATAGATCAAGAAATATTATATGAAAGGTTTAAAGAAATTGTGAACAAATACTACGGAAATAATAGAAAATTTAAGATTTATAGAACTAAGATTATTTTACAAGATATCTGTGACGAAAATGAATTAACTGAAAGGATATAAAAAGAACATAAGAAAAATAACCACAGAGGTATTAATGAAAACTTCGCAGAACTCAAATCTGAAATATATCACCCAAAACTAAGGTTGCGTATCACGCAGTTCATCAACAATTGTGATATTTGTAACAAAGAGAAATATGAACGACGACCCATAAAACAAGAATTTGAACTAACAGAAACTCCAGAAAAACCAGGCGAAATAATACATGCGGATATATATTACAGTATGGAAAAGAAATTGTTTATGACATTCATTGATAAATTTTCCAAGTATGCACAAGCTGTACGAATAAAAAATAGATCTTGGATAGAATTTAAAATGGCACTAGCTCAATACCTGTCAACCGTTGGAAACATAAAAAACTTGTAATCGATAATTATCCATTATAATGAACTTGGATTTAAGGCTTTGATACTCTTGGAATACTTGAGAGAACAAGAAATCGAGATTCACTATACATCGAATAGCAATCACACTTCTAACTCGGATATAGAAAGATTTCATAATACTTTGAATGAACATATTAGGATTCGCAAAGAGATGTAGAAACTGTTGAAAAAAAATATTTAAAAGTGTCAAATACTATAACAACTCAATTCATTCTACTACCGGTAGAAAACCAATAGATTTCAAAAATGGTGTAATAAACTGCGAAGAATACCCAGATATTAGAGAAAAAATAACTGAAACAAAAGAAAGAATAATAGGAAGACTAAACAAAGACCGAGAAAACTTAGATATTCAAACAGGGGCAATTTATTTGAAGGATGAAAGAGGAGGAAAGAATCATTCGAGGTTCCGGAAATTAATAGTATCACAATTAGACGAAGATCATGTGGTAACAAACAGAGGACATAAATACTACAAGTCACACATTAAAAGAAAGAAAAAATTCCAGAATTAAAACGACGCAACATTACAAAATTCCTAACATTTTATTTTCAGATGATTGTCCCTGTACTACTACTTATATCGACACTACATGACATAAAAACGCAAACGTTGGAGGTACAAGACCTAACGAATAACCATGGATACCTACCGATCAAAATAAAGGACATAGAGATTATTGACAATTATATAAAAATAATTCATATTAACACAACCCAATATTTAGAAACAATAAACATTTTACAAGATAATATTCATAGACTAACAGATACGTATACGAACGTTACCCCACTGTTGGACAGTGTTAACAGAAGTATGGGCATATGCAAAATAAAAATCCAAAATTTAATACCCAAGTTTAGACAAAGACGTGGACTCATAAACGCAATAGGCAAAGGTCTAAAATATGTCGCAGGGACAATGGATAATGCTGACGAGAAAGAAATCTTTGACAAAATTCAGAAATTAGAAAAAAGTAATAGGGAAACAATAACCGCTTTGGACGAAATAACATATTTAAGCACTTCTATGTCAGACAGAGTATCAAATATAACAGACCACATAAACAATCAACAAATGATTGTGCAAAAGTATATAAATAAATTCAACACAGAAATTCAAAATAAAATTCTCGACTTAGAGGACAAAACTTTATATTTACAAAATATCTTTCAAATTAACAAAGATATAAATTTGTTAATGGACCACGTAAATGAAATCGGACATGTTATTTTTAATTCCAGTCTAGGAATAATCCCATCAGACATACTGACGACAGAAGAATACAATTTTATAAATAAAATCGAATCTTACCTTCATACTAAAGTATCAGTTGCATATAGAGAAAATAGTATTTTTATCATTGAATATTCCAAAATTCCTCAACGAAACATTTGCAGAAGTTACATTTAAACCAATCAAAATAAAACTTTAATTCTAGATGAAACTACTGTTCTTATCCACAATAAAGAAGTTTACAAATCAAACACTATAGAATATAAAAAACTAGAAAAACTAAATGATCATTGCCTAACAAACATTGTAAAAAATTTGGAGCCTAAATGTTATATGAATATTATAAAAAATCAAGAGGAAAAAGAAATTTACCCAGGCTTAATTATATTTAAAAATTATAAAGATAAAATTATATCAAACTGTAAAAACTCACACAAATTTGAAAACTTAAAGACATATTTTTTGAAATTTTAAAATTGTATTGTCAAAACTAAATTAAAAACTTATGAAAATTACAAAGTAAATGTAAAAGAAATGTTCATTTTAGAAGAACTCATTTTAAATGTTAAAGAAATACACTTTAATTTTTTTTTTTTTTTTTTTTTTTTTGTGGTAGTTTTATTATTTATTGAATCTTCAATTATATATTGAAACATCAATAAGTTTTTCAAATCTTAAATCTAAAAATACATTAATATATGTTTAGACAGTGCTAAACAAAATTTTTAATTCCAACTGTTGATTTTTGATGTTTTACATCTCTCGTGTACGGCTGAGAGAAAAAGTATCCCTCCTTCTCAACCGGGTGTGGTCACTATAATTTAGAATGTTGCGCGCAAGTGGATTTGGGTGCAATACTAATTTTTCAATATATTTTTTTGCGTGTTTTGAAAATACTGTCTTTTGGGCAGCTTTTAATTTAATTTGTGTTAGCTTTGCGTCTATATGCGATTTCCATGTTAAACGACGATCAAGATGAACGCCTAGATATTTTACTACAGTGTGTTGCGGTATAGTCTCGGTGTTGATTTGTATAGGCGGGCATGTTTCCCTGCGTAAAGTAAAAGTAACGTGTACACATTTCTGCTCATTCACTTTTACCCGCCATTGTTTTAGCCATGTTTCCAATTTTGAGATGTACCCTTGTAGATTCCGGGAAGCTTCTACAGGATTTTCATGAACGCTTAGAAAAGCCGTATCATCAGCAAATGTTGACGTGTGAATGATACTACTTAACGGTAAGTCAGAGACATATATTAAATAAAGTAAAGGACCGAAGATACTGCCTTGAGGGACTCCGGCTTCAATCGACTGCGGGGGGCTTGTAAAATTGCCTTCCTTAACTATAAATTTTCGTTCCTCTAGATAGCTTTTTAAGAGTCTGACGATGTTTGCGGGTAGATTTTGTGTTAATTTGTGGACAAGACCTTCGTGCCATACTTTATCAAAGGCCTGTGCGACATCAATAAAACGCGCTGAACAATATTTCTTTTTTTCAAAAGTTTCTCTTATAACATTCAAAAGTCTGTGAGTTTGTTCAATAGTGTTATGCTGACTGCGAAAACCGAATTGATGATCTGGAATACATGCACTGCTAGTTACTATAGGAGACAGCTTGCTCATGTACAGTTGTTCAAAAAGTTTCGACATATTGGACAATAAACTAATAGGCCGATAGGATTCAACCTTCGTATGATCCTTACCGGGCTTTGGTATCATAGTAATCATCGAAACCTTCCATTCTGCCGGATAGTATTGCAGTGGTAAAATACTATTAAAGATGAATAGTATTACTCGTTTTGCAATGAAAGGCAATTCTTGCAGCATTTTGTTACTTATTTTATCAATACCTGAGGCTTTTTTTGAGTTTAGACTTGTAATAGCCTTTTCAATCTCCACAATATTAAATCTTAGCGGAATTTCTGGTAAAGCGACGACTGGTGGCAGTTCAATAATATCAGCAGAAATATTTGGAGTAAATACTTTTTCTAAGTGTTTAACAAAAAGAGCACCTTTTTCAGCATCAGTTCTTGCCCAGTAACCATTTTAAGCTCGTAATGGAGATTTACATATCACCAGCCTTTTAAGTCCTCTGGCTGCACGCCACAGCGAATAATCTGTTGATGGTGTTGCATCGAGTTCTTGCAGAAATTTTTGCAGCGAAGCTGTTTTTTGTGTTTGCAAAACTTTTCTAAGCTGCTTGGTACACTCCTTAAGCCTTAATTTTAGCTGAGGCGATCTGTATCGTTGCCATTCTCGTCGAGCTCTCGGTTTTTCGGTCAATAGCCTTTCTATATCTGTACAAAAAATATTGTAAAATCTCGCTTGTTGATTTGGTTGAATTGAAGAAGCATTAAGAGCAGCTTGTTTAGCATGTGCTTCAAACAACCTAATATAATTTTCTATGTCAGTAGGTGTTCTCAATGGCATATTTTCCGTGCAATGAGCACTCAAATATTTTTTGTATTTCAGCCAGTTAATACGTGCAGATGTCAGCGGTAAATCACATGTTGGTCTTGCGGTTGTGTGAGAGTAAATAGTGATAATAGTAGGCGAATGATCTGAAGACAAATCCAAAGATGCTTCTACTTCCATCATTTCGCTGGGCACACCTTTCGAGATTCCAAAGTCGATAACATCAGGAATTTTTTGTCGATCCGTTGGCCAATATGTTGGCTGACCACTTGAAACTACATTCAAACCCATTTTTGAAATTGTGTCAAACAAAACACGACCCGTAGGACTTATTAAACGTGAACCCCAAAAAGTGTGTTTAGCATTGTATTCGCCAGCTGCTAGAAAACGGGACCACAGTGTTGTATAAAATGCGGTATATTGACTCTCTGAAATTGAAAACCTGGGAGGAGAATAAACAGATGATATCACAAGCTTTTGATAAAAATTTTCAATACAGATGTTCGTTGCTTGAAGATATTCTTTACGAAGGTCATTTAGCAGGTAGTGTTTTATTCGAGTTTTTATTAGGATTCCAGAGACACCACAAGCTCTAGCTCGAGGATCCTCAGTATCGTAGAAATTATATCCACTAATTTTAAAATAGCTTCGAGACGTCAAATGAGTTTCTGAGATAAGCATAACATCGATTTGTTTATCCAGAAGAAAATATTCTATTTCATTTTTATGTTGGCAGATGCCGTTTGCGTTCCAAAAACAGATTCTTCAGTTCATGGTTTTTTCAATACAGCCTGCAACAAGGTAGACTGCATTTTCAACATTTCCTGCATCATACAGGACATGTTGAGAGTAAATGTATTTACTGTTTGTATTAGGATCTCTATCGAGGCTTCAATACGACTAAAATTATGCCCTGATTCTTCATTAGCTGGTACAGTTTTTTGCGCCGGAGTCTGGTTACTCTTTAAAATATTAGCGAATGAAAATTGATTATTAGGTTTTTGTTGAGTAAGAGTCGTGTTAGACTTTAAAACATTTGAGTATTGATTACGGCTAGACGACGGTTGAGGTAACTGAGGGTAGTTAAAAGGGGTGTTGGGCTGATCGGGAGTAGCATTTTTTTTTTTCTGTTCGACGAATTTTTAAAAAAAGAGTAAGGAGGGCAGCCTCTATAGTTAGCAGTGTGGTTTCCACTGCAATTGCCGCATTTTTTTGCCTTGGTATCAACTTTTATTTTGTCACAGTTAGCGGTACTGTGCAACTCACCACATACAACGCAAACGGTAGGCAACTTGCAATAAGTTTTGGCAGGCCAAATTCTTGACAGTTCATGCATTCGATAGGTATATTTTTTTTTATGTGGCATCTCAACTGTAACTCTTCTGTGTATCAAGTACTTTAGATTATAGATTGGGTGCGATTCATTTTTTTTAATTTTCAAGTCACCTGGCTGTAGCTCGACTCTAAAAATAGGTTGGGGGATTTTTTCCCTATTTTTGATGTTAGAAACATTTTTAACCTTGAAGCCATTATTTTCAAGGCCAGACTTAACCTCTTCTGGATCCACACTAGAGTCTATACCTTTTATTACGACGGTTAGACCTTTAGCACTCTTTAATTGGTACGTATAAAAATTTTTGTTTTTTGACTCAAGGTCAGAAACTATTTTTCGGTAATTACTTTCTTGCACTACCTGGATTTTTGTTTCGTTAATATTTCCGCGCTTAATTGGAGTTACATAGAACTCATTTTAAGGAGATAAGGCTTTTTACCAAAAAGCTAGAGTTCTGCTCTCTTAAATATATCGGTGGAGGTTTACTCGACCTTGTTGTACTTGTGTCTTCATTGTCTTGTTCTGATAAAATCGCGAAACGATTTTCGGAATTTTTTATTTTGTTTTTTCCATCTCTGGAAACTTTCGCTGTTGAAGCTATTTGAGCTGATTTTGGACTTCTTCCCCTTTTTAACACGGTTATGTATCTGTCCATTCCTGTTTGAATTTTATTATCATTTATTCTACTCACCGCATCTACCATTTTGTGCACGTTGGTCACTTTGTTACTTATTGTTTGTTTGTTTGTTTGTACAGCTAAGCTGACAAGTTTGCTGATGGGTCCAATTGTTGTTGCATCTTGATCACTATTTAACATGTTCAAAGATAATGATCGCACACGAGTATTTGTGTTTTCTGTTAAATTCAGGTTTTTGTTTAATTTTTTTTTATTGTCGTCATCAGCAACTAAAGTTATATATTGTACATTCCTACTGCTTGTAGGATTATTGTTGTTTTTATCAGTAGATGAACTCATCAGAGTTCTCTTTTTTTTATTTTCACTTATATTAGTTTGTGAATGCAAATATTTATGTTGTAGCGGTTGTAAGTCCGGAGAATGAAACGATTCAGTTGAGTGTAAAATATAGACTAACTTTATTAGAGATACAAAGCGAATTCATTAATTATGGGGTTGCCATACTTAACTTATAATTAACTTATCATAACCATATGTTATTAATAGGGTGCCACTACACCTCCCTTTTTATATTAAAAAAAATTATGAAATAACCGATGTTTGAATATACTATCAGATCACTCTGTGATAAGGTTATTTCATGATTTTTTTTTTTTATTATTTATTTTAAGCATATATAGTATATTTATATAATATTATTATATTATTTATTTTAATTATTTTTTTTTTTTAAGCTTTTAAATCATAAATGTACGCATGTATGTATTTAATGTGTATATAAAATATTTTTGTTTTTTTTTTTTTAAATTAATTTAAAGAAATTGCTTTACAACTATCAGTGATTTTGCATTCATTAAAGTTTAATTAATTCTGATTAATTTTAAAATTTAATTTTAACATTAGATTACTTTACGTTATATTTTTTTTTGTATAGAAATTTTAACTTTTGCTTACATTACATAACACAAGTTTCCTATGTTATTTAAATTAAATGTTTTGCTTTTTAAATAATTTTTAATATTAGAAAGAAGATATATATTGAAAATTTAATTAAATAAAATTAAAAAAAAAATTAATTAAAGTTTATATGCTGTATTAAAAATTTAACAAAAGAATTAAACATAAAACTAAAATTATATATTTAAAAAAAAATTTAATTGCCTGTTTTTTCAGGTTTTTATTACTAGTGAAAATATTCAATAGTACATTTTAATATAATTTTAATACGACGTATGAACCGATGTTTGTCAATCAGGTGTTGTGAGGCTAAAGTATTTCTTGATTCTTATATGTATGTGAAAATCTGTACAAATATTTTATCAAAATTTATGTTTTAATTTTGAGATGATTATTTAATGTTTAAAAATGATTTAATATCGTTTCAATATTTGAATATAAAAGGATTTTTTTTTTCATTATTTCTCTTCAAAATAATTATTTGTAATTATGTATGTTGTTTTTTTCGTTTAACAATAATTTTAAAAATATTAAGTTGGTATAATTATTTAATTTTATTTTGTGTGAGTTATTTAATTAGTTTTTTTTCAATTTATTTGTTCCAATTTAACAAATATAAGAATGTTTATATTTATTTTCTTTATTGCCTTATTTTTTTACTAAATAAATCACTTTGCAAATCACTTTTTCAATATGCGATTTTCCTTGTGTCTATGCTTTTCTAAGCCTATTCTTGTGTACTATTTTTTGTTACTGTATTTATCGTATACCGTTTCGTTGCAATTTTCTATTTTTCTACTATATAAGGACCTCCGTAGATACTCTTAAATTTATCATAAGGTTCTTTCCACAATGCCCTCCTAGGAGCGGATCACTGTGATAAATAGTCATTAACTTTTCTATCAGTCTTTAGTCGTAGACCTGTTTAATTGGTTCGGTTAATATGATTTTTAATTTTTGTAATGTTCCTTTGCCATGGTCTTTTAATTCTTTTATATTGTAATTTGTGACAAATGTGTCATCCTTAGGCCATTCTACCATATGAAAGTTCCTATTAACGACTTCTTCAAGTCTCAAAAGCATCTAATCTAAATTTGATGTTTTGTTATTAATAGATAAGTTCAAGGAGAAAAGCTTTTTGAATTTTTTTTTTTGTAAACCAAGTTAGTTAATTTTTTTTTTAGTATAAAATGCGTATTTTAGTTTTGTGTTTCGGAAATAAAACAATTGTTCAAAATGTTAATTCTTTTCTAATCTATGTAGATTAAAGAACCTAAAAAAAAATTTGTTTTGTTATCAGTCCAAAAAGTAATATCTAAATAATTACCTTTTCCCTTTTGTACAAATATTGCTTCATTGCTATTCAGACTCCAGCATAGACAAAAGGACGAATTGCATTTCTGGTTGACATAATTTTATATACATGTAAATACGTAGCTATGTATGTATTTTGTTATTTTCCCTGTACAAATGTTTGTAAAAAAAAAATGGACAAATTGTAATGAAAAGTGTACTAAAAAAAACATAATTCTTCTCATTTCTTTTTCTCAATTTGTGTATGATTTTATTTATTTGATATAAGTAAATACCATATTCTTATATACATATGTATGTATGTACATATGTTAATGCTTATATATGTACATATGTATACATATATAAAATTTTCGCTCTTGCCACCGTATATATATAAAGGTTTATTTATATACTTACATATATATTTGTATTTATTTATTTATTTACAACAAGTTCAGTTTCAGTAAGTACCTATGTATGTACGTATGTACATAATATCAAAAATCATTTTGGTCTTTTGTTCCAGTAAACATAAGACCTATAAATGGAAACATGAATACAAAAGGGGAAATCACTATTAGTATTGTAATTATTGCAGTATGAGTGTATGTTTTTTTTTTTCATAACCGATCATACCATTAAAAAAAAAATTTTTTAAGGCGAATTTACTCTCCTTTGTATATAAGTATGTATACTGTTCTGTTTTCATTTAGAGGGAGAACGATAATTTTGGTGGTTGTTTTAATTTCATTTGCATTTGTTTGCATTTATTTTTTTTTTCTCTTTGCTTTATTGCGTCTTTCTCGAGGCTATATAAATGAATTTATAAATTTAAGTCCATATACTTATAATACATACATATGTGTGTGAATATAATATATAAATAGGTATATAAACTTAAGAAAATATTGTTTATTAGTTTTGCTTTATATTGAAAGTTGTCTTCTGTATATGCTGAATTGATGTGTTGGGATTTTTGTTGTATTTTGTTGTCTTCTCTGTTTCTTCGTTTTGAATTGGTTGTTATTGTTGTGTTTTTTTGTTGTTGTTTGGTTTATTTTAATTTGTTGGCTTCTTTTTAGAGTTGGGTTTTTCAGCTCAGTTGAGTGAGCGCTCTTTTCCGCTCAGCTCAGTTAACTGAACTAGTTCGCTCTTTTAGTTCAATAGCTCACTTTAGTTCAGTAGCTCAGTTTAGTTCAATAGCTCACTTTAGTTCAGTAGCTCAGTTTAGTTCAATAGCTCACTTTATTTCAATAGCTCACTTTAGTTCAGTAAAATACATTAGCTCCATTGGTTTCAGCTCAGTCTATCTTTGTTACGAAAGTAATCAAAGCGAAAACAAAAAATGTTTCTGCTATATCAGCGTTACCATAACGTTTTTTTTTTAAACAACTAATTTGGAAAACAACTTAATTTTAGTTATATAAAAATAAGCTCCAATATACAGCTAATTTTATAAATACATAAATTTTATATATACATATAGACATAGCCTAACATAGGTGTCACACGATCAAGTTTACATTTAATTTTTGTTTCAAGATTCAATCCTCTCTCATTTTTTTACCAATACACTCACACTTTTAAAATTTGCTGAGAATTTGCTTTCAAATTTTCGTTCAATTGAGTGTTTCAAATTGCTTTCAAGAAAGCAGCTGATTGCCATTTGATTATAAACTCTCGTTAGTTTTTATATACATACATAAGTACATATATTCTGCCGCCATAATATTTGTGTTCTTGAAAGCAAATTGCGTGCAGCCTACGTCACAGCCTTCAATTTTTGTGAATTTTGACTAGCAGTTTGTGTAAATTTCTTGAAAGAGAATTGAATAAAAACTTGAACGTCTGACTGCAGTGTTACTTGAATGAAAAATTTAAACAAAACTTGAAAGCAAAATTTATATAAAATTGATAGTCAATTTTTAAATGTGTGACTGTTTAGTAAATTGAAACAAATCTTAATCAAGTGACACCCATGTAAAAAAACATATATAAGAAAAATTCAAAATAATTAATTTATGTAAAAAAATTGTGAAAAAATATTCATGCATCAAAAAGTTTTATAAATGAGTGATTTTTAGGAAAATTGCTTAAATATTTTCCTTTGCCCCAAACATATTTTTAAGTTTCTATTATTTGAAAATAATGATACTAAATTTAAAGTTGTTAGTATAATTGGTATTCCAATAATTCTGTTCCCAAAACTTATCAATAAACTTTTTTTTTTAATTATTCGTTAAACCTAATGAGTATCAGTCATCATCATCTGTTTCATGATTTACGTTTGGCGTTAAATGATTTAATTCAAAAATACTTTGGTTGTTATTCTTCCCAATATTAGCAGGTATAAAGAAGTAAGTTTAAACTTTAAACCTTAGCACTGTGATATAAGCAAAATGGGGCAGGAATAATAGGTTCAGAAATTGGAATTAATATAACAAAATTCAGACCAATACGGTGAAATATAAATCCTGCAGTCTGTTGTATTTATATATTTAATGTTTTAAATAAATTATTTCAAAATTGATCAATGCTTAGAAAAACTATAAAGTAAAGATAAATAAGCTTATTTGGCAACGCTGGCTATCAAAATCAACCCTTATTTAATACAATACTGTAGATACTATCGCAAAAGTATTGTATTGTGCCAAATGTCATATTCCATACGAAATAAAAGCTCTTTAGGGTACGTAAAATCCAATTGTCATAATACATGAAATTGAATTGATTGTAAAGAGCGCTCACTTACTGAGCTAAAAACGCTCAGTAAGGTGAGCGGCTCATTTAGCTCACTTGTGTGAATCGTTCAGTTGAACTAGTTCGTTCAGGAGCTACACACCTCTACTTCTTTTAAAATTTTTAGTGTAATACCATGTGATATTTTTGTTCAACATTTTTATTTTATTTGTTCCGTATTTTTCATTTCCATTTGGTTTCGTTTCATTATTTTTTCTTTATTTAATTTTAAGTTCATTTCGTTTTCTCTAGTTTTCTTTCGTATGTCTCATTAATCTTTCAGTTTCATTTCGTTTTCTTTTCAGTTGCTTTTTTTTTTCGTTTTTCTTTTTTTTATATTTTCTTATTCAATTTCTTTTCGGTTTTTTATTTTTAGTTTCATTTTATAATCTTATTTTTCATTGTGTTACTAAGTGGAAAATTTTATTTTTGAGTAGACTGTACCTTTTTTCTCACTTTCCACTTCCCATTTTCCTTTTGCGTCTGATTTTTTCCAAATAAGATTAATATTAAATTCTTTACTAACCGGTTTTAAAATTGTTTGTTACTGATCGATTTGTTTAATAATTTTTTCCATTTGTCGTTGGGAATTTAAGATTTTATATGTAAATCATATACATATCTTCACAATGATATTTTTATTTTATTAGTTCGGATTACATATATATGTACATGTGTATGTTAGTTTTCCAGTGGAATTTTTCTTTTGTTTAATATACTTATGTACATATGGACTTTATATTTAAGCACGTTATAATTGTTATTAATGTTTAAATTGTTCAATAAATGCTTAAAATCCAATGCACAAATTTCATTTTCACTTTGTAAAAAATACATTCTGTGTTTATTAGTTTTATTAATCATCTTTTTCCGCTTTTTTCTTGTCTTTTAAATTTAGTTTTTCTATTGTTTCTAAATTTTATTTTTCCATGTTATGTTTCGTTTTTACTGTGTGCATACACATTTATAATGTATTTTACTACATATCGTCCCCTTAGTATAACAATAGCCTATGTGCTATATATAATAGCGTATTATACGCTATTGTTATACTAAGGGGACGATATGTATATTTTGTTCATATACCAAGAGGAATTTGTTTTGGTATTTTTTCTTTTTCGTCACGGTCGCCATGTAGCGGTTGTAAGTCCGGAGAATGAAACGATTCAGTTGAGTGTAAAATATAGACTAACTTTATTAGAGATACAAAGCGAATTCATTAATTATGGGGTTGCCATACTTAACTTATAATTAACTTATCATAACCATATGTTATTAATAGGGTGCCACTACAATGTGTATTGCACACAAACAAAAAATAAAATAAAACCAGTAAAATAACTGTTCAATAAATGTTTTGTTTTTTATATATTTTGTGACTTGAAAATTTTTTTTTTCTTTTATATATTTTTCTATATTCAGTTGCGACGATTATAAAAACGCGTCTGTTCACTACGAGAGTTGAAACTGAACACTTTAATGAAACAATAAAAACTGTAAAGTATAAACTATTTAAAACCGAATAAAAAATAAAAAATTTACAACTTAATTATAAACCTAAAGGCACGTACCTAAGAATGTGTTTGTACATCACAGTTGTTTATACAATAAAAAAAAACAGTTGTATATATGTATAACGTATCACATTCCATAACCTCTAGAGTATTGGTAGCCGAAGGCTGCCACCTAGGAATCAAATAAGAAACACTAGAATAAAGCTCAACTTGAACAAGATAGACTTTGAAAAAGTGCCGTAAAGTTCCAACGCATTAAAAAATGATCAAAGCTGTAGTGTAAAAACTTACATGTAATTCAGCAGATTCAATTAATGGTAGAGGATCTTTACCTAATGTGATTGCAGCTGCCGTGGTGGCAGTGAGGTCTAAGCAGTAGACAACTCTGATGATGAGACTGTGGTTAGTCTCGAAACATCGATGTCAGTTCAACCCTCCGCGCAGTCTAATTTTTCTTTGTCTGTTCAAGTATTAAGAGCCACTAGATTTTTCTTTCTAATTTAAATAATAATTTAATTTATAACAAAATTATATTTAGAGAAAACGAACTTAAGCCTGAAAAATAAAAAAAAAATTCTTTATTTACATAAAATACGGAAGGCCAATAGCTAAATTTATAAATAAAAAATAACAAAAGGAATTACATCTGGCCAATAATAATAATACAAAGAAAAAATCTGACCCTCGGACAGCTAGCCGATTAATCAATTTTCTATTTAAAAATGGTTTTTTATCTTGAATTTAATAATAAAAAAACACAAACATGAAAGGGTTTTTTAAATATATAGCCTATAAATATGATGATGAAACATGCAGAGCCATGAAAGAATACAGTAATGAAAGAAAAAGACTGGCACAGAAACAACAAGGACTATGGTTCCTTTTAGCATGTAGGAAATATGGCATAGTGCACAATCATACTAAGAACACAACAACTAAAGTCAAAAATATGTTTGAACTTAAAACTATCAAACAACAATTAAGCAAAATTGAACACAAGTTTCACACAAAAATACTGAATTTAGAAATATCACAGCTAAACAGAGATTTAAAATTAATAAACTGAAAATTACACCATCTTAAAATGGGCATACAAAATTTTATTAGAAATGAAGATTTTGAATCATTTATTAAAAATCAAACAGAAAGAGCTAACAATATAACTAAAAATACAAAGGAAAAACAAATTAAAAATTGAACACACTCAAAGAAATATTTTTTGAGAAAGAGGGACTAATCTACAACGAACATTGGTTTGAAAACAGAACCGAAGTGGAAATACCCTGGGAATGTCAATGGTTGATGTCTCTAGGAAAAAAGTTTTCTTTACCGATTAGTCGCCAAAGTTTTTCACCTATCGAAATCATAGATGATATAGAAAACTGCATACAGAAAATGGAAGAAAACACTCATGGGGAAAAATAGGAGAGAAGAACAAATGTTGCAAATATGATAACGTATTTTAAAAGAAACATTAAAAATAGTCCAAGAGAAAAGTTCATCTTAGCAATTTTTGAAAAAAAAGCTTTTCCTAAAAAAACATAAATATATAATAATAACACAAGCAGACAAAGGCAACAAAACAGTTGCATTATACAAAGAGGAGTATAATTCCAAAATGGAGAAAATACTAGAGGATAAGCAAACTTACAGAGTTATGAGAACAGATCCAACAAATAAACTTTTAAAAACTAATTACTGCATCATTACAGAACTTTACAAAAAAGAATATATTGATAAATGGCAAAAAAACATATTAACTTGTTCCGCTAGTACTGCACCAAGAATTTATGGATTACCAAAAATCCATAAAAAAGATATACCCCTACGACCCATAGTATCATCCATACAAGTACCATGCTATCAGCTCAGCAAATACATAGACCGAACCCACAAAAATATAATTTCAACAAAATACAATGTCAAAAATTCCTTTCAAGTAAAAAATCAATTAAGCACTTTAAAACTTAATGCAAAAGACACACTAGTTTCTTTTGACGTAGTCTCGCTCTTCACTAACATCCCTATACATACTGCAATAAATAATATAATGGAAAAATGGTCAACAATAAAAACAAACACAGCAATACCACGCTTAAAATTTTTGGAAATTCTAAAATTTTTTCTATATGACAATAACTATTTCGTGCATAAAGACCAAATATACAATCAAATCTTCGGTATGCCCATGGGCAATCCTTTGTCCCCTACAATATCAGACATAGTACTAGACAACCTACTAGATGCTGCCTTAGACGAACTCAAACGTAAAAATATCCACGTAAAATACATAGCAAAATATGTAGATGATATCTTAGCTATTATTAATTTCGACGACAAAGATGAAATATTAAAAACACTCAATAGCTACCATCCCAAAATAAAATTTACTATTGAAGTGGAACAAAAACAAGAACTAGCATACCTGGATATCAAACTACACGAAGCCAATAATAAAATATTAATTGACTAGCATACAAAATGCACATCAACAGGCAGAATTAAAAAATTTAAATCAACACAACTAATATCACAAATAATCAAAACCGCAAAAAATTTTGTTCAAAGAGTACTAGATATCAGCGACAAACAATTTCACACGCAAAACATAATGAAAATTACAAATATATTAACAAATAATAGTTTTCCTATTGGATAACAAAATCATTAATTAAATCCTAGAAACCGACAATAATCAATAATCATGGCAACCCTAACCAAGATAAACGGTTTTTCAGTATAAAATATATGTATACCTGCCCCTACCGACAAAAACACCATAAAAACAGCAATAGATAATAATAATATAAATTTTGGTTACAAACCAAATAAAACACTTAATACAATTTTTTCAAAAACAAAAACACCAATAGAGATATTACAACAAAACAACGTTGGAAACAAGAGTAAAAGAGCATCAACCTGACATAAACAAACACAAAGAAAACACTGCATTATCCCAACATATCACAAACTCTAAGCACAAACCAGACTTTGACAATGTAAAAATTCTGGACAAAGTAAACAATACAAGAAAGTGATATATAACAGAAAGCTTAAGAATACAGCAAAATATAAGCAAAACAATGAACATCAAAGAGGACACAGACAATTTGAGCGTAAGCTATAAAATTGCAATCAAATAAGTTAAATAGTTATATTTTACTCTTTTTAAAAAAAATCTGTTTAAATTAAATTGATTCTTAAATATAATGTTTTTTAAAAAATTAAATTTAAAAGTGATATTCAACACACTAAATATTTAAAAAATTATATTCATTTGACGTCATAGTGTAAGCTAGGCTGACTTACAAAACGTTCGTATACAAAGTTTGTATACAGTATTGCTACTGTCTTTAAATCACATACATATGCAAAGTTGCGAAACAATGAATCAACTATAAAACCGATGCCTTATTTGCTTTCTTACTGCGTTAAAAATACTTGGCGGCGGCGCACAGTGTGAGGTTTTAACATTCTAGCTGATCAAAATTGCATATTTCTTTAACAGTCACGCAATTTGGTACAAGTAATATATGACTAACAACACAACTTCTGTAGAATAATGGGCGGAATTGGACAATTGCCACGCCCACTTCCCATAATAGATAAAATATAATTTTTTTAAATTGGTTTATAATTAATAGCAAGATTGCCTTATCTTGGGTAGGACAATTGGGGAAAATTGCAATACCCTTGTTTTAATCAAAGAACACATTACCCATGCATATCTCGTTGCCTAAAATGCAAACGGACCAATTAACAAAAACAAAATGATTACTTTCAATAGAAAAAACATTATAACCATTAAAAAAATACCAATGTTACTAACGTCCTTGTGCATTTAAAGTTACGATATGTGTACCTTAAAAAATAAAAAAGTTATTTTTTTAAAAAAGATTTTTTTTTATTTTCAATTCAATTCAAAAAAATACAGTACAAAGTTTATTAAAAATAAAAAATATAAATAAATTATTATAAGAATAAGAAAAGTACATATATATATATATGTTTCATATCATTCTTCTGCAATATAAACATCCGGGTAGCAAATCCAAAATTTTGGGTGTTAAAATTCCTTTTTTAGTTTTTGGGGGTTTTCGCAAACTACAGATGAATGGATCCGACGATATTAAGAGCCTGTTAATCAAATCCGTATTTGTGTCCTCTCTGGATGTTTTGCGTGTAAAGTTTTCACGGTAATTTCTGCAATCCTTATTTCGTGCCTCTTGGGCTTCTTGCGAAAGCTGGCCAATGGGTAAAATACAACTGTCTATTATTATTTTACCATGGAAAAGTATTTTGTGTACCGTCACTGGCATATAGTACCATGGGTATTTTTCCAAATATAGATTTCTTGTTTCAATAGTATAATTTTCAACAGCAACAGAGTTTATTTTATAGCTACATCCCAGGCACTCAAGAATAACATGAAAACGTTCTACCAGCTCCAAATCATACCAGTAATATTTGACGACTTCTCGGCATCTCGAAAAAAACGTCTGGCAGGGTTGCCATCGTTTTAATTGCCAGAATGATGCTTTGGCATATCCACCAAAAATCCTGTTTCTGATTCTGTTACAGTTATTCCATTTGGATAACATGCACGCTTCGAAATTTTTATAGAATCATAACAGGGAAACATTTTAGAGTTAATAGACGATGTATGTTGTCTCAACAATTGGTAGCCATGTGTAGATAAACCGATATCTATTATCATTGCTAATGCTTGATCAGAAGAAAGGCTCATGGGCTTATCTGAAACAATTCTACTTTTTTGTAAAAGTGTTCCCCTTTTTGGAGAAGCAGTTATAAGCTCTCGAACAATTGAGGCCGATGTTCGTTTGCCATCTAAGTGCATTTTCATTTCGGCTGCCGTAAATTATGATCAACCGTATTCAAAAGTTCTCTTGCTTTCCTTTTTCTTGTTTTTTCTGAGCACTCATGGAATTTTTTCTCTGGCCTTCCACTAGTAGAAACCGAAGAAGAAATGGTTTTATCACAAATAAATTGTGATAAATCAATTTCTAGACTCAACCAACCAGTATTTGTTTTCAAAAATCGAAGTTTTTTTCTTTTCGATATCTGCCATTTTGAGTTTATTTGTGCGCAAATTTTTTGAGAAAAAAGTTTTATTTCTTGCAAATTAAGAGTTTGTTTTGAACCAGTAGTAATATTTCCTGAAATAAATTCAAATACACGCAGACATTTTTCATTTTTTTTCTGCAAGCAGCCAAACATCAAAAATTTGTTGGCGTGAAATACAAGAATTCATGATCAGTTTTTGGATCGGGAATAGTAGGGGGGCAAGTTGGGACAAATTTTTTTGGTTGATTCAGAAAGAAGACAAAATAGGTAATCTGATGCAAATAATGCGACTACTAGTGCTTGCTTGTGTATATATTTTTATGTCCAATGAAAAAAAAAAAAATTCAAAATAACTTCTAAAAAGAGATATATTTAAAAAGCTTCAAACTTTTATTCTGATCACGTGTTTTACAATTGATTAATTCTGTTAATAAAAAATATACAAAACTACAAAATAAAAAAAATTTCATGAAGATATTGCATTTTATAAAAAAGTTACAACCATTCAAAGTTGGGCTACGCGCCTTAACTTGCTTATGTCTAGCAATAGTCTGCAATTACAGTGAAGTTTAAGGTGCTGTTACTTCATAACGCTGTTAATTTTTTTAATTCCAAATGCAATTATATGTAGTTGGGATTGTTATCAATCAATTCTAGTAAAAATTCTTTAAAAAAAAACATACAAAAAATTGGATTTTGATAAGCTAAAATGTTAAAACCTTACACTGTGCGGCGTTTTGAAATGATATACATTGTATAATTATTGTACTGGGGCGTTATGAAATGTGATGCTTTGACGTTTTGGAAGTCAGCCCTATTGAACATTATTCTTTATTATTATTAAAAAATTGTTGATGTTTTTCTTTTTAATAGAAATGAAAAACATCACTTGAACTAGTGAACATACAATTCACGAAACGTCGGGAAAAATATGGAATAAACAAATTTTACTTTTATTTACATAAAATACGGTAGCCAATAGCTAAATTTATAAATAAAAAATAACAAAAATTTCTTTGATTAAATTAAAAATTAAATAAAAATTAAACAAAAAAATAAAAATTCAAATAAATAATAAAAATTAAATAACATTATAACAAATGCAATATAAACAAATGCATACAAACATACATAAACCACAAATAATAGATAAAATATCAGCGCTGATTCTCACATGCACTATGCACAGTCAAACTTGTTTCTAGCATGAACAAGTTCTCGCAATAAGCGTCAGCCAGCTCGGCTCGGCAACAAGCGGCCACTCTGTACGCACCAGAGTTGTCAACCGATTAAGAATAATTCGATTAATCGATCAAACAAAACTAAATTCTTGTTCGAATAATTTTAAAATGCTGAATTTCGAGTAACGAATAAATCGATTAATTTATGTCAATTAATCGAACATATTTTTGCATACGTAAAAAATGTATTAAATTTGTTTGTATGATTTGAAACAAAGCGAGTACTTTATCAACCAATACGTGTTATTTTCGATGTTTGTAGTTGTTGTCGAACTGTGCATACCTAGTAGTCGTGCTATGTTTTAAATGACACGTTAAACATTTTTCAAGAATGGGGTTTTTTTTACTGTCAAGAGAAGAAGTTAGTAATACAGTAATAAGTAAGTTAGTAATACTGGTTAAATAGTTGATATTCTTCTCAATTAGTTCCACTTTACGAAAATTGTAAAGATGGACAATTGAACGCTGATGAGAGGTGTAGCGACCTTGAAATCAGTACTGATACGTTCTGCTAAAAACTGATTGGATATAAATAATAATATTTTCCAACACAAAAAAACTCTTAGTAATTTTGAATTTTCATTAATTCAATAAAACTGAACTTGAGCCTGACAATATTACTTTTCATATATACATCAATATAAGTTCAAATAATAATTACGTTTATTCGTAATAATAATAATATAAAAATATTAATTCCGCTTGGGCACGAGCTATAAATACCCTAATAACAAGGGTCACAGTAATATGTGAATTTCCCTAATATAGAGTAAAAATAACAAAAACGTTAGAATACAAAGTAGAATACTTTGATGATAACGGACTATGAGTTTGTGTTGATTATTAGTACTTTCCAAACAGTAATGAGGGAATTTCGTACTAACCAGCACTGTTTCAAGGTAGAATAAAAAATTAATTAAGAATTAATTCTCATATTCTATTTCTCTTGAAAACTGGTCAAATAGTTGATATTCTTCTCAATTAGTATCCACTTTACGAAAATTGTAAAGATGGACAATTGAACGCTGATGAGAGGTGCAGCGGCCTTGAAATCAGTACTGATACGTTCTGCAAAAAACTGATTGGATATAAATAATAATATTTTCCAACATAAAAAAACTCTTAGTAATTTTGAATTTTCATTAATTCAATAAAACTGAACTTGAGCCTGATAATATTACTTTTCATATATACATCAATATAAGTTCAAATAATAATTACGTTTATTCGTAATAATAATAATATAAAAATATTAATTCCGCTTGGGCACGAGCTATAAATACCCTAATAACAGGGGTCACAGTAATATGTGAATTTCCCTAATATAGAGTAAAAACAACAAAAACGTTAAAATACAAAGTAGAATACTTTGATGATAACGGACTATGAGTTTGTGTTGATTATTAGTTCCAAACAGTAATGAGGGAATTTCGTACTAACCAGCACTGTTTCATTGTAGAATAAAAATTGAATTAAAAATTAATTCTCATATTCTATTTCTGTTGAAAACTGGTTAAATAGTTGATATTCTTCTCAATTAGTATCCACTTTACGAAATTTGTAAAGATGGACAATTGAACGCTGATGAGAGGTGTAGCGGCCTTGAAATCAGTACTGATACGTTCTGCAAAAAACTGATTGGATATAAATAATAATATTTTCCAACACAAAAAAACTCTTAGTAATTTTGAATTTTCATTAATTCAATAAAACTGAACTTGAGCCTGATAATATTACTTTCCATATATTGAAATATTATATTTATATAACAAAGGATATACAGGCTTATTATATTCTGCGAATCACATATATGTATATGCATTGGTGAAGGGTATATAAGATTCGGCACAGCCGAATATAGCACTCTTACTTGTTTATATTGTTTTTAGCATTGCATGGCATAAAAGAAGTTATGAGTCTAGGCTTAGTATATAGTTTCATACAATAAGCCAATTCATTTGGGCTGCTTTGCGTCACTTTACATCACTGTGTTGCGGCACAGCCTAGTTATTGATTTTTATAGGAGGGAATGTTTCCATCCGCAATGTACTTTAGTTGCACCCAAATCCGCTGGCGCGGTATATCATGCATTTTTAAATTTCCGCAATTTAAAGAAAAAAAAAATGTTTTTTTTTTTTTATTTATGACTTGCTAGTTAAAAAAAAATAATTTGGTTAAAGTAAAAAACTACGAAACTAGTAGATACTTATGTATGTAAAGTGTATGGTGAAAGGCAGCAGGGTGTAGTAGTGTCGAAGTTGGGATGCTTATCTGACAAACCAAAGTAGTTCGGTTCGAGTCCTTATAGACTTTGGGACTTACAAAAAGGTTTGAATATCCCTTACACCAAAAGCTTCGTCGTAGTAGATAAAATGTTTAGAAGAGTTATATAAAAACATTGTTCCTATCTACGGCAGATGGCTCCCATTAAGAAATTTTTACTAATTCTTGGAAAAAGACTGAACTAGTACTTAAGAAATATTTACTAAATACAACAATTTATTTTTGCAAGTCTCAAGAATTTATGTTGTCAAAAATTAATATGTTTCCATAACAAATCTATTAATTTATGAAAGCATAAATTCTTGAGTACTTACTCGAATATAATCATATATCGTGAAAAAGGAAGATTTCTTTTTGTTTTGCCTTGTAAATACTTTCATTGTCAAACAAAGGTAGACTAATTGTATAAATGGTGTAAGAAAAATTAATAAATTAATATCAAATACAAATTATTTGTTTTATTGTGTTAGTGTGCTTGTACTTTAATAATTTTCGTTTCTTACTTGAGAGTTTATGTATAAGTAAATAAGTTTAAAAACTTTTCAAGCATGTTGATGAAGATCTACTGACGAATTAGCTTAGCAACCAATGAAAGCTAACCCGTAACAAATAAAAAAGTTTTTTAAGACATAAATTCTTGGGTACTGGCTCGAAAAAAATGTGCAACATATGTTTCTAAATTTTATTAAATATAAAGCAAAAATTTTATTTGATTCAATGTCAGAATCTTTTACCTTTTCGGTGTCGAAATAGCATAATCCATAATTTTATATATCATATGTTCAACAATATTTTCATGCCAACTTTACATAATACATATATATTATACACTTTCTTTATTCAGGTTATTAAATTTTTAAATATTGTTGCATTACATTATGCAAACTCCCACTTATGTAATATTTTTTTTCTTTTAACACTTACCTTTCGTTCTTGTTCATCTTTAGCTAGTTGACCACCGCTGACGTTGTTGTTCTCACCATCACCATCTAATTGATTCGGTGTTGTTGGTACATCACAATCTTCTGTTGGTGGCACAACGCAACGCAATGAATGCCTATCGAAGACAAGCATTGCTGGGCAACGTTGCAAACGTGGATAACCACCCTGACATTGCCAATAACGATTGCATGATTTACCCAAAGGAACATTTCCATTAGCATCCTCATTGCAAAGTGCTACAGATTATGGTAATTATGGCGATGAAATGGTTACAGCATTTTATTTATTATTGCCGTTGTATTTCACGGCCAGTTGAGTGCAGCAAATAGTTTCGGCAGAAGTTAAAAGACACAAAAGAGACGAAAATAAGGTATAAAAAAATCGAAAAAAGTACTTACATATATCAAATTTACATAAACCATGGAAATATTTTAAGGTACAATTAACTAGCAGTACTTTGCTATAAAAACTTATGTAAGCAATTGTGTTTGCTATTGAACAGTAAACGCCTTAATAAAAGTTATTGCTAACAAGCATGGCGTATGATTGTTCTAAAAATGAACAAATTCAATGATCATACGCACCATACTACGGGCTTAGTTTTAAATAGCCGCAAATGAAAAATGTATGGGAGAGAAAACTCTGAAAATAGGAATATTCATAGAGATTGAACTAAATAAGAGGAAACCGTGGCTGAATTTCATTAAAATATTTTGGAAGGTATCTATATTTCAAATTAATATATAAAAAGTGCAAGGGAAAATTATTAATGTATACAATACTATCGAACGGATAATTAGAACCACGTTTGTTTAAATTTTAATAAATCATATCGCCCCTTTGTGGCAACGTAGTCACATTTCAAAAATATAACATTTTTCACCTACAGAAAAAAATGTTTCTTAGGGCCATTATTATAAAATACAAATATATATTTTTAGGATGCTATCTGACACATAAATGGTTTTTGGTTATTACAAGCTAACATTAATCTAAAAAAAAAGACTGAAATGCTAAAAGCAGGTTCATCCTAATGGTTACTTTACAAGTGAAGCTTAATAACTTGATGCTACCATTTTTTCTGCTGAAGATATGGAAAATTCAATGTCAAATTAAATTATTCAAACTTTTAAAATGAAAAATTCATTTTCACTGTGTATGTTTTAAATTAAAAAAATAATTAGCATATAATTATGTTAATCATATGTTCAAAAGGACATTAAACAAAAATATACTTAAGTTTAAAAATCAAACGAAAAATTTTGTTTTCAATAAAACAAAAAATCAGGAGATTTCAAATTGTAAGATATGATTCATTGACAACACTGTAATGTTTAACATATAGTGAAAAGTAAAAAGTCACCAGTTAACATCAAAGTAGTACTGAGAACTCTCTTATTCTATTTGCATTCGAAATATCTTTTAATTGGATATGTAATCACGTACAACAGAGCTGCCGAACATGTAGTGAAAGCTTTTACACATGAATACTGACGATGTTTAGTGGCTTTCTACCAAAAACCATGTAGTTGAAATCTAAAGGGATGTTTAGATATAAAATTTTTCCTTTTTTTGAAATACAAAACAGATAACTAAACACCTCGACGATAATAATCTTTTAACATCAAAACAATCTGGTTTTCGTGCTAATCACAGTTGTGTCACTGCTCTTGCCGATATAGCTGAAGATCTAAGGGGAGAATTAGATGACGGGTATATGACAATATTAGTTTTATTGGATCATTCCAAGGCATTTGACACCGTCGACCATACCGTCCTACTTCAGAAACTAAAAAGAATGATGTATTTTTGAAGAACGTCTTGCAAATTGATGCAGTCCTATCTTACTAACAGAGAACAGTACGTAGAGGTAAACTCATCAACAGTGTCAACTTTTCTCCCCGTTACCAAAGGCGTACCACAAGGCTCTATTCTCGGGCCTTTCCTTTTTACGTAAACGACTTGCCCAGACAGCTAATGCACTGTCGCATAAGGATGTATGCGGATGACGTGCAACTATATATAAGTACCAGAACAAATGGATTTCAAGATCAGCTTAATGCAGACTTAGAACATACTTCAGACTTCAAAAAAGATTGTACAGGATTTTTGAAGCACCAAGACTCTATATCGACAACCAACAAATTCAAGTCGTACGAAAAGTTAAGAACTTGGATATTACTTTCAATGACACGTTAGCCTGTGAAATATTTTCAAAATGCGACGCAAAAAGCATATCGAGGCTAAACGTTAATTAGTAACATAACAAGATACGTTTTCGGTCTTAAATAATATGCTTCTACTCTAGGCAAATCTGCGGGGTTCCCCTCGACGACCTTATGAAAATCAAAACCTTACAACTACTCCACAACTTATCATCACTCATAAACCCGAAAAAATGTACAACCTTCTTAGTTTTACGATCTGAAAGGAACAAAACAATAATACCTATGAGATATAAAACGCTGATATCGGCATGGCAATTCTTTATTCCAACTATATGTCTCTGGAATACTATACCATCAAGCATTACGGCAGCAGGCAGCGCATTAGATTTTAAGAGGACAATTTTTCAGTTTTATTCTCGAACGTAGTAACTCTTAATCGGAATATTGCTGATATAAGAAATTCTTTGTATACCATTGTCAAATCCAATTATTCCATTTATTTTATTATAATTTTTAATTTTTATTATTTTTTTTTTTAATATTGCCATACTGCTTTTTAGTTCACGGTAATTCATAAATTTTAACTTTTTTCTCTATTCTTTTTTAGTAATTACTTTTAACTAATTGTGTACTTCTGCTATTTTAAAACTTAAGTTTTTTTGTAGAAGATCACAAAAAATAAATAAATAAAATAAATACATAAATAAAATAAAAAAATATGTTAACAATGTCTTTGTAATATTTGTTTTTTTTTTTTTTTTAATTGGGACCTGCACTCAATGCAGTACATTGTGCCGGAACTAATTGAGAGGGATAGGGCAGAGAATATATATGTTAATGTTATATGTTAATCTTTTCCAACTCTCCTTTGCGCGTGATGTTAATTTTTTTATAGCAGGGTTGAGCTTCCGGTGTTAAATAGACGCATTATATTTGTTAAGCTGTATTAGCAGGCCTTTTATTAATTTTTTTACTTCGCCGATGTTTCTGCTAACATCATCATCGCTGTCAGAACAGTTTTTTAGTGAACAGTGCTATTCCTTCTTCATTTCAATAGTCCGGCAACAATAAATACAATGTCTATCTAATGTACATTAGAGAAATTAATGATGTTGATTGACTTGCTCTAGGAAGGGTTTGAACCCAGACCCCAAGTGATTGTTTGCTTAGTAGTCAATGCGCTACGCACTTGATGGATTTTTTACTTGTCAAAAATTTTTGATAAACATATTTTTTATCGACACTCATGTTATTATCATTAAAATGCTCAAGCTGGACATATAATTGCTAACATTTTAAAACCTTTAAATGCTTTTTGTAAAGTTCACATTTTCTATAATCCACCGATTACACTGTGAGACAAATTTTGAACAAAGTCGTGACCAAATGTTTCTGACACCTAATCTTTTTGTAAAATTGTCCGCTGAGTCGGAATATGAAGTCAGAATGGTCAAAAGTAGAACAGTCATCGAGATATTCCCAAATGACGGTTATTTCTGTTTTTGAAAAACATGATATCACTTAAATGCCAATATCTTCAAAAATATTCGTCGATTTATGAAATAATTTTTTATAAGGAAAGATAATATAATTACTAAAACAAGTACGGATCGTGTGTTAAAATTTGTCAAGAAACTACTGAGTTACAGTCGACAAAATTTCAAATTTCACAAAAATGTTTATGGTTTTTTGCAAGATTGTTCTTTTCAACTTATTTTATAAAACCAAACAATTAACATTTTTAATGTTTTATTAAATTTTTAATGTTTTATTAAAGATAAGATGTCAGAAACATTTATTCAAAAAACTGTCACTTAGTTATTACATTAATATCAGTAAAAGAAATATATTAATTTTTAATAAATAATAATGAAAAATTGGCAAGAAAAGTATTAACATAATTGCGGAAATCGAAAGGAGAAGGACTCCGACCGTTTCAACTCCCACCGAAAAGAGAAGAATCTTGATAATTGCATCAATTTTTATTTTTTTTTTCAACACATAAAGCTAAGGGCTAAAAGGTGCTAATACAATCTGTACATATCTACAGTTACACTCAAGATAATTTGTCAGGTAGCTCGATATGGCAGTTTCAAGAAAGAACTCAAAATAATGTGTTCTTCTTGTAAATAATATACAATTGGTTTATTATTTAATAATGATTGATTGTTTAATAATTTTTATTTTTTAATATTCTTTTGCAATGTATATCAGAACATTGATTGATTCTGAATTTATAATAAAAACAAGTATATATGGATATAATATAAATGGTTGTATATTATAGTAGTAGTAGCCAGAAGGTGAAGGATCACCTTCTCATCCTTCTTTTTTTTCGAATTGATTAGCAACAATTAAAACGTTTGGGCTGGCATTTTACTCTAGACGAGCGACGGAGAAGTGGCAATATTATTGGTTCCCTTGAAACCGTGAGATCACTTTGGGGGTTTGATGATGCTGTTGGGGCAGTGACTTCCATGTGCTCTAAATGGTGGTTTGTGGGTTGAGATTGGTTATCTTCTGTTACCTCGTTTCGGAAGCTTTGCTTATTTTCCGGAACGAAATCATTATGCGATGGTATATTAGATTCTGTTGGACGAATGTTGACTATGTTTCTGCGAAAATGCTTTCCTGTTTCGTTTTCTACTACATATGATCTTGGGTGTATTTGATTATTTATAACTACTGGTTCCCAACGGTCCTGGTTGTTAACTCGAGTAAGTACTGTGTCACCATTGCTAAGTATTGGCGAAGACTTGCTTGCTCCGCGATTTGCATAAAGGGCTTGTTTCTCTCTTTCATCTTTCATTAGATCACATATTCTAGTTGTATTTTCTGATACAAGCTGTTCTTTAGTGATGGGTAGGAGACCTCGAACTGCATGACCGAAAATTCGTTGGGATGGTGAACCTAAATTACCTCTAGGGGTATTCATATAGTTTAACATGCCCAAATAATAGTCACTTTTATCATAGGCTGATTTTTTTAGTATATTTTTTGCAATTTGAACTGCTCGTTCGGCTAGACCGTTGCCACTGGGATGGTATGGTGAACTGGTTCTGTGATTAAATTGCCACACTGTTGAACCCGATTTAAATTCAGTACTTGAGAACTGAGGACCATTATCTGTCTCAAGCGTTCGAGGTGGACCGAATGTTGAAAATATTTCTTTAAGGAAATTTATTACATTTGTTGTCGTAGTTTCCGTAAGTTTATTAAATTTTAGGTATCCTGAATAGCTATCGATAAAAACGATATAGCTTTTATTGTTAAAATGAAACAAATCCGTGGCGCCAATATCGAATCCATAATTCGGAATTTCTTTATCACCAATGACAATCTTATTATTTTTACGTTGGTAGACTGGACAGGGTGCACACTTTTTTACGTAATCAAAAATGTCTTTGCTCATATTTGGCCAAAACACTGACTCTCTTGCCATCCTAACGCATCTTGCGTAGCTGAAGTGTCCATAATGAATATGTTTTAAATAATTCAGTCTCAAACTATGAGGTACCAATACTTTGGAAGATTTAAAAATTATGCCATCATCACTTACTGAGAGCTCCTCTCGAAAATGCCAATATTGTTTTATTTCATTTGGTAAGCGTTCACTTAAAGTTGGCCAACCTTGTTTTATGTACTTTATGAGTGATTGACAAGAATTATCACTATTTGTACTTGGTTTTAAATTTTCCAGTTCTTTGTCTGACATGGATAATACCATTTGAATTTCCAATGTTTCCTCGTTTTCGTTATTTTGGCAGTTTTGACAATCGCGACTGAGAGGATCTGCCAAATACATTTTCACTCCAGGCTTGTATACGACGTTGGGGTTATAAGTAAGTAAGCTTAATCGTATCCTTTGTAAACGTGCTGGTGATGCGTGTAACGGTTTTTTGAAAATTGACTCAAGTGGTTTATGGTCGGACTCTATTGTCAGTGGCTTACCCCATACATATTGATGAAATTTTTCGCAACCAAATTTGACTGCTAATGCCTCTTTTTCCAATTATATATGCTACTGGATGGTTTTCTTGAAGCAGGACGGCTCCCATGGCTTATGAACTAGCATCTACTTGAAGTTTGACGTCCTTAGTAACATCATAAAGTTTAAGCACTGGAGGTTTACTGATAATTTCTTTCAGGTCTTCAAACGACTTTTGTTGAAGAGCACCCCACTTAAAAGGTTTTGCTTTTTCTAATAGAGATCTTAGCGGGCCTGTAACATGCGAAAAATTTCGAATGAATTTGCTGAGATAAGTGAACTTACCTAGCACACGCTGAAGCTCTTTTCGATTTTTTGGTGCTTGAAGCCTTTTTACAGCTTCAATTTTATCAGGATCGGCATACATTCCACTCTCACTAAGAATATGTCCTAAAAACTTAACTTGTTTGCGTTCAAATTCGCATTTTTCTCTGTTCAGCTTCATTCCACTGTTTTCGATGATTTCCATTATCTTAGCTGTAATTCGTCGAAGTTCCTCGATAGTGCTAGAATGTATTAAAATGTCATCGACAGCTATTTTCACGTTTGGTAGTTGTGCAAATAACTGTTGCATCACACTTTGGAAAACTTCTGGCGCTGATGATATACCAAACGGCAGTCGCTTGCACGAATATCTACCCCACGGTGTAGAAAATGTCAATATTTGCTTGGTTCGATCAGAAACTTTAATCTGCCAGAATCCTCTTTTAAAATCTAAGATTGTGAAATATTTAGCACCCTTTAGTTGCGCTGAAATTTCCTCCAACGTATTCATTGGGAATTGACGCCGTTTAATGTTTCTATTTACAGTGGTCGAGTCCATACAGATCCTGATTTTACTGTTCTTTCGTACCACTACCATCGGAGAAACTGCTGGTGTAGGTTCATTTGTTGGCTCAATTACGCCCATTTTAACCATTTTATCAATTTCTTCCTTTACATCTTCTCTAATTTTGAAAGCGATTCGCCTAGCTGGAACAATGTCAAACTTTGGATTATCAATCAAGTCAATATCATACTCGAAATTTTTTATGCACCCGAGTCCACTGAATAAATCATCTTTTACTTGTAACTGTTGTATTCTTTTAACAAAATTTAGCTTTTCGCATGTATCTGCTCCTAGTATTGGCTTGACGTGTTCATTCACGATTTTAAAATTGATTTTGCAGTCCTTTTTTCCTACTCTACATTTAAGAAGTACTTCTCCTATCACGTTCAATTTAGAGTTTCCAAATGTTACTAACTGTTTAACCTTACTGGGGTATAGAGTTGCAGAAAATTTCGTTGACTTTAGCATGTCAATAATTTTGTTTGGTAAGACGTTGCATTGTGCACCAGTGTCCAACTTAACGTCATATATTTGTGGTCCTATCTTGATCTTTTCTGAAAATTTGTCATATCTTTTGCTGTTATTATATAAAACGCAGCCAATAAACAATTCATGATCGCTCTCATCGCTGGTGGTAATATTTTCACAACAAGCAATGTGTTTAGATTTGTAATTGTTTTTGTTTAAAAACTTTTTATACATACTCTCGTAGTGATTGCTCTGTTTACATTTTTTGCAAATATGCCTAAAAGCTGGACATTCGCGTACACCGTGCTTTTTTCCACATTTATTACAATCAAACGTTTTTTCTTGTCTATTATTTCTACCAAATTGTTGTATTGCATTTACGATTTTGTCGTTCTCATTGTGTATCTCAGCAGTTTGCTTTTGTGCTAACTCCGTGGCTTGACACATTTGAATGGCTTTCATTAAGGTAATATCTTCAGACAATAGTTTAGTACGTAGGGATTCGTTCCTTATCCCTAGAATTAGCTGGTCACGTAACAGACTGTCGTTCAATTGCCCGAACTCGCAGTTTTGTGACTGAAGTCTCAGACGTGTTATATACTCATCCATCGTTTCACCTTCCTTCTGAACAATTTTATGAAATTTGTATCTTTCAAAAGTTATGTTTAATTTAGGCGTAAAATAACTTTCAAACTTTGTTTTCACTTGCGCTAATGTTTCATTTGATACTGCTGGTAAGGAGTTGAAAATTTGTATGGCGGATTATCCAATTGCAGACATAAATGTAGCCATCTGTATGTCTTCTGGCTTGCTTTTGAGCCCAGATGCCACTTCATAGTACTCATATTGTTGCCTCCACAATTTCCATTCTTTTGCCATCGTGTTCAACTATTATAGGCTTCGGTGGCCGTAGAAAATTATGAACGTCCCCCATTTTAAACAGCACTTGCTTACCTCAGGTCTTCTATGCTATATGTTCTTATATATGTATAAATTTTATGTTTGCTTTATTGGGATATGCTTTTTTTTTTTTTTTTTTTTTTTTAGCGGGTTTCGGCACCATGTAAATAATATACAATTGGTTTGTTATTTAATAATGAGTGATTGTTTAATAATTTTTATTTTTATACCCTTCACCACAAATGGTAAGGGTATTTATAGGTTTGTCATTACGTGTGTAATTTCCACAATATTTATATGAGGTCCGTATAGTATATATATTCTGGATCCTTATAGATAAAAAAGTTAACTGAGCCCTGTCCGTCTGTCGGCCGGTCCTACTGTCCGTCTGTCTGTACGTGAAATCCATTTTCTGAAGACACTAGAAGAGCTAGAGAATTGTTTCTTAAAGTAAAATGTAGGGATTTTTCTAAGGATGCTTCGTATTGAAAATCAGCAAAAATAAAAATATCGATTCTGAAATGGATATATATACAAATAAATGAAGATATATATATATTCATTGCAGAAATAAATTTATAAATACACTAGGTGCCTTAGTAGTATTGAATACGGGGTTAAGCGCATTGAATATGTGTCAGAGACAATAATTCAACACACGACCCATCGTGCTACTGAGGCTTGTTAGTTCTTTGTGTATATTACCTTAATAATAACTCAACGTATTTTTTCGTACAACCCCCTTTTTGTCACACATCTAAGCATGTGTGTATAAAAATACAAGGCATTTGCTTTTGAAAGATCAGCAGACTCAAATCGTTATTTGCTTTTACATACCAAGCAATATTCTACACACATAAAAAATTTTAATTTTTTTTTCACCAATGCACATTATAAACATAAATATGTATGTATGCACACAAACAATATACAGACAAGTAAACTCTGTGGAAAAAAATCTCGCAAACTGATGATTACAAATATACTCTGATGTATTTATATGTATGTACATATGTTAAAAATGCTTTTTTATTTATCTTTTAAAATGTTGTATATTTGTCAATTTGTTTTTCATTTTAAAAATTGAAATATATGTACATATGTAGGCTTGAAACTATATTTGAAAATAATAAACAGGTTATTTTATACATATGTATATATATACATAATTGAAATGAGCCGTCGCTAAAAAGTATTTTGTCACCAGTAAATTAACTTTTCCTTTTATGAGGTGTTTTTTTGATACATATGTACATATGTATGTACAGACATAAGTACCTATGTAATAGGTCAATAACGAAGAATAAATAACTTACATAAGTACTATTTGAAATAGCCCTACGTTAGAACAATGAATATTGTTTTAGCCTTCTCGAAATCGATAAACTGATACGTTCTGTTAGGCTGATTGGATAATCTAAGTAAGTACATATGTATGTACCTAATATGTATAATAGCTACATACATATGTATGTACATACATATGTATGTACATATGTATGTGTTTTGAAAAACCCCCTAGTAATTTGAATTTTCATCTAAGCAAGTAGGTATGTACTAAGCTTTAAGCTAACTCAAAATAGTGTTGACTTTTCAAATATCAAATTATTACCTACAGTTAAAATAATAGGTAATTATGTGTGTAACAAATAACAATATACATATGTAGGTACCTATGTACATAGCAATTATATCAATATGTATAACTTTAAATCCGTGCTGAAATGAAAGTAACAAGCCAACATATGTATGTATATAAAAATGTGCGTATAAATCAGTGTCGGGCGCACACATACTCTCTCATATGTTTTGGTATGGGAAGCAGCAAAAAACGAACGACCGTCAATAATTATACACTCGAAAAATTTTTCTGTTGCCAAAAGTAAAATACATTTCTTGCCTTTTAGTATTTTTATTTGATTTGAATATTTTTCAATAATACTTTTTATGTTAATATAATAATAACGAAAACAATATTCATTTAATAATAAACTAGTTACACAACGAATGAAATAAAATATAATATTTAATAAGTAAAGAAATATCGAGAAAACATAATAAATAAAAATAAAATTTATTAAAAACGAAGCCCTCAAGCTTGATAATTTATTAAATTCGATAATTAAAATGAAAAGTTCGAATAAAAACAAAATTTAAAAAAAATCATTTTCCCATTCTTCATTGAACATTTTGCTTTGAGTGTAAACAAAAAATTGTAAAGCGAGGTCTTACTCAAACAAGTGCTGATCAGCGACTGGTTTGATTTACTTTGACGAAATGATAACAAAGCAACAACCGAACGTTAATTCTCATAAGCTACACGAAGATGCTAGTATACGTCAGGGATGATAAAGTTGATACTTTGGTATTTTTTTTGATACTTTCTGATCTTCCGAAGTACCTTGGTACCCCAGTGACACATTTGATACTTTTTTGTACCATCTCAAATAAATACGTGATATGGTAACATTTTTTTTACTTCATCTTCTTTGCTGAGGTTTTCGTAACAGTTGATGAAATGTGTATGCTTTTTTACAATGACAATTGCAAACGTCTTCAGTTGAGAACGAATTGTTGCATTTATTGATCGGCTTGTTACAGGTACGAAGAAAAAACCAACATATTTTTCATCTTCTTTGTTGAGGTTTTCGTAGTAGTTGATAAAATGTGTATGCTTTTTTACAATGACAACGGCAACCGGCTTAAGTTAACAACGAATTGTTGCATTTATTCATCGGCTTTTTACAGGTGCATAGAAACAAATTCAACACATTTACTATTGATATTGCACAAAATCCAACAAAGGCCTTATATGGAGTCCGTCAAAGCAGGGTAAGTTTGTGTCTAATTTCATTGAAAAGTACTATTTGTTTTGTATGTACTATTTGTTTTGTTTACGTTTGAATAAATTCTTAAAATCTTAAAAACATGTAATATTGAGTATAATTTGAAAGACAGTGAAATATGTGCATAAAATATGTATTATTAGAAAATTGATACTTTTTCGACCTGAAAAGTACTTTTTTAAAACTTTTTTAGTACCATTTCATCGGTCTCATTTATCATCCCTGGTATACGTGTGTCGACGTCGCGCAAACAGAATTTTCCTGCTAAGCACGCGTGCTTAGCATTTCAAAAATCGCCCGACACTGATATAAATATAAAACAAAGTTACCCATCAAACCAAAAACTTCGATTTTGTAACGAATTCGAAAGTTTCGATTTGTAAAAAAATGTCTTAACAATGTCGTTTAGACTATTCTTAATGTTTTCGTAATCATTTTTAATTGACTAAAGATCTGCACGTGATAAAACACTATTTATCTTGTAAATTTTATTAAATTTTTCTTGTTAATTATATTTATCTATTGAACTAAAAATAATACAGTATTTTTCGGTTAATTGACCCTACGGTTAATTGGTTTCCACGCTTAATTGAACCACATGATCGGGCAAAAAAATATTGCATACGAAAACACATGTAAATTTCCTCGGATAATTGAACTCGGTTAATTGATTTTCCCGCTTAATTGGTTCAAAATTCATGTAATCAAAAATAAATTTCCTCTTACTTTTACCCGGTTAATTGCATTATTATTGAAAAATAATCTGGCATTTTTGCACATACATATTTGACATCATTTGTGAAAAAATTTGTGTTTAAGTTTATGCTTTTTTTGTAAAACCAATATACCTATGAATTGTTTTTTATTTAGTTTATAAATTTTATTTTTTTGTAAAACTCATGTGCACACAAATAGTGCATTTAATAGTACATATGTACCTACAATAATAAATACCTGCGATACACATATATGTAAATTTTTTTCTGTTACTTTGAAAAACTTAAAGTGCACATATGCGATTTCTTTTAATTCATTAGTATGTAGTTCCAATTATGCGTGAACAAATTGTTCAATTAAACGGGATTCTTGTAATTGAACGAATTGTTCAATTAAGCGGGTATCGGCTAATTGGTTCCCCGGTTAATTGAACAAAAAGTTGTGCAAATTTTGATGTGCAATTAACCGAAAAAGACTGTATTAACGAATTTTACCTGATTTTGCAATACTTACTTAATAATTAAATTTTTTAAAAAAATGTTTCTCTTGACAAACTCAATTTAAAACTTGTAAACATCAAATAGGTATAACTTCAGACATAATACAGATATGTCTTACAGTAGAAAAACAAAATAAATATTTTGTATTATTGCCCATGCGCCCAACCATACGTACAAATATATATTATATAATTATATGTATGTATATATATATATGTATGTATGCCTGAATGTTTTCATAAAAAGGGCATACCCTGCAGTTTTAAAAGTAGAATTTTAATCGAAATCGTTAAGTATTTCCCTAACGAAAATCCGACTAAATACTACAGTGGCCACAAGTAATGCAAGAGTTCGCCTTTGAATCTCTCACACATATGCATGTAAAAAAAGTGTTTTTAAAGGTAAAATGAGCAGAAGTCAACTAAAACGTTGCATAAACCAAGAAAAAGAACAATTAATTGAATATTTTATAACTATTGAAAAAGAAATTTGATGAATAAACAAATATCAAAAAAAATTTAAATTTCTGTAGTATTTTCATTTAGGAAATATCATTGTTGATCTAACTGGTACATTTTGACTAGAGAAATAGTTGGGAGTTGCTCACCAGTGATCTCATCGGTCTGATCGTGTCAAGTGATTACCGTCAATGTCATCCGTATGTTAAAATCGTCAGTCGAGTGCATTGCTAGTTGTTAGGCTGGTAGTTAGTGGAAATGGCTGGTAGCTCGCGAAATAGCTAGACATTCGCTAGCTACGCCGACTGCAGGGTATTTAAAATACTTGCAAACAATAATATTTATACACACAGAAGCTGAATTACATATATATGTATGTAAGTATTTGTGTTGAAAATGTTAATGTTTGTTGAATTTTAAAGTTCTAACTAAGCTTGATGTTGATCTGATACATACTTACATATATTTGAGCTGTCCATGAATAAATAATAAAAGCTGTCGATGGATGTTGAAAAAATTTCCATTATCTTTATATTATGTATGTACCTACGTACTAGTAATGTTACGAATACTCGTATTCGATTTTTCGACCATTTGCTTATTTTAATATACTTTTATTCGTATTCGACAAGTAAGTATTTTGTTACATACCAGAAATTAAACATTTTTCCTTTCATGGGATGTTTGTTTCATATAAATTAGATTATTTCTAAACAAAATATGTTTCAATCAGCAGGTTTTCTTTTAAGCAAATGCAAGCAAGTGCTTTGAGATTGATCAAAAATAATAAATAACAATTTTTATTTTCAATTAAGCGATTTTTACATATAAACAGTGCGTTCTTATCCGAATTCGACTTTATACACATATATTTACCGTGTAGTACCTACACCATACCATAGCGTTTTAATTTACTTTAGCAAAAATAAAATTTCGGTTCTGAGTTTTGATTATGTATACAATTTTATAAACCTTTCAAAAATAAATTTAAAATAAATACTTATGTGCTCCAGTATTGAACTGAGGAGTCGCTCACTATAATTCTACCCACTAACCATTCTGCTACAGAGGCTTGTTAGTGTAGAATGTATATTAACTTAATTATAACTTTACGTATGTTTTCGTACAAACCCCTTTTTATCACACATCTAAGCATGTGTGTATAAAAATACAAGGCATTTGCTTTTGAAAGATCAACACATTCAAATCGTTATTTGCTTTTAACATACCAAGCAGTGCTGCCACGACCAAAAAAATATTACAACCAAATTTTTTGAAAAAGTTACCAAATGTGAATAAATAACCAAATTTAAAATGCATTTTTTATTAAAAAAAAATTAAAATTTATTTAAAGTTGCATTACATACAGTTTATTTGCATTTTATACATAGTTAAATAATAATTGCAAAACAAGAAAACAAAAAAAAAATTCATACTAATAGTAAATGAAAAGGAGAAACTTAAATTGAAATCAGTTTTTGTTTATTTGAGCCCTTATTCGTAAAAATAGTTTTTTTAGAGGAGTTAAGCCTGCCAAATGTTTATACAAAATTCATTTGATTGAAAGTTTATAAATTAAAATTTTTTTTGAATAGGATCATTACAATAAACAAAATTTGTACTGCACATTTATAAAAAATAAGAAAGGAAAAAAAAAATTTTTTTTACATATTAATAAAATTCTTATTAATAAGTGAAAAACATAACAAGAAACTTAAATTTAAACAAACTTTTTAAAGTGTTTATTTATTTAAAATAAACAATATTTGTACTTCAGAAAAATATGTAATTGTTTTACAAAATTTTTCTTTTAAATCAAAAAATCAATAGATTTACAATTCACAGTATTGAGATTAGAAATTATATACGAATTTTCAATTCATATCTTTGGCAGACCATAAATAATGGGCAACATTTTGATTTTTGCACAACTGTTTCGATTGGATAATATTGTTAATAGTTTTAAAATCAAGACTATTACGAAATTTGGTTTTGTTCAAATAAAGCTGTGAAAACATTCTTTCGGCTGCAGCAGAACTATGTGGCAATGATAATAAATTTTGTACGAAATAAAAAAGTTGTTCGAAAGTTTTTTCGTTCATCCCATTTTTGCTTTGAAAGTTGTCAGGGGGCTAATTCTCGCACTCGTATACGAGCGAAATCCTACTCGAACGTTCGTGTTTTTTAATTTTTGGGATTCTCTGACACGCTATCGAATAACTCGTAGCGAAATTTCTAATGATGACACTCGATAGCGAGTAATCGTTCGAACGCAAGCGTGCGAGTTTTTGTTCGTAAGCAAAAAACCATTCGTAAACAAAAAATCAGTAACGTTTTTATGTGCAAATAAGAATAAAAAAGACAAGTAAGAGTGCTATATTCGGCTGTGCCGAATCTTATATACCCTTCACCAATGCATATACATGTATGTATGTGATTCGCAGAATATAATAAGTCTGTATATCTTTTGTTATATAAATATAATATTTCAAACAATAGGTATAAAAAGTAAGTTAAAACTGCATACTTGGACACACTTTCATATTTTCTTCAGAGCTATATACTTATGTGACAGCGTTCTCCAATGGGCAGAATAGAATAGATAATTCCTCCCAATAAACAATAAAAAAAATACTAATTGAAAAGATAAATACTTTTTTATGATTTTTTTTTTTGGAAAATGTACCTACTCTGTGCAAATTATTCGAGAAATATTTGTAAATGAAATATGTAGAAATATGTAGCTATTATACATATTAGGTACAAATGTACATTAAAGGGCTGCAACGAGTAACTTTTTTCTTCATATGTGAAACTCGCTGTCGAATACAGTAGATATTTGCTCTGTCGCTCAGAGCACAAGCAGTGAAGAGAAGAGATTGTTTGTTTGACAAATACTAACCAGTAGCAACCACTGATGGGATTTGTGGCACAATTGTGCCATTTTCGGCACAATTAAAAGTTGAGTGGTACACTGGCACACTCTGTATATTTTTGGCACAATCTAGTAATAATTTAACTAAATAATATTTATTTTCCAGTAAATTTAAAAAATATTTTTGGTTTTCCAACTAACTTTTTCAACAATAATAAAAATTAAAAAAAAAACTATGCAAACACTACTTAATATTGCAACTATGTTTTTTTGTCATTTCTTTAGCTATCAATTTATTGTGAGTGTCAAAAGATATTGTCAAGCAAAACAGAACACGAAGTTCAGTGGCATTTTCATTGTTTTTTTTTTGGAAAAAAGTGAATATTATTAAAATTATTATAAATCGTAAATAAAATTAACATGGATAAATTTGTTGAAGGGTAAGAATAAAACAGGCGTACCATTTTATAACTATAATTACACAATTCCGTTTTACAGAAAAAAGAAATCGTCTGAATGTGAGTCGACGCCATCTCCAAACTTAAAGGTTAATAGAAAATTTAATAGTGAATGGATAAAAACTTACCCTTGGTTAAAAGAAAAAGAAAATGGAAAAATGTGTGTTTTGTGTAATACTAAAATTTCTGGAAGCCAATTTCACATTCAAAGGCATGGTGAGTCGGAGGCACATAAAAAAATTGAAAGCCAAGCTAAATCTACACCAAAAATTGATCAGTTCATTTCAAAAGTGTCAGCCTCCGATTCAGCTCATAATAAGGCCAAGAATTTGGAAATAATGTTAACAATTTTTGCGGCAGAGCATAATTTACCATTTGCCGTTTTAGACCATTTAAATACGCTGTTAAAAAATGGAATAAGCGATTCCAATATTGTCAAAAATTTTAACATCCACCGCAAGAAAGCTACAAAAATTGTTACAGATTGCACTGGTCCGTCCAACACAAAGCAAATTGTTGATCTTTGCCAAAAACAATATTATTCTATTATAGTGGATGAAAGTACAGATTGTACTGTGTCGAAAAATTTGGCCATTTTGATTCGTCTGTATGATAAAGTGTGTGTTGATCGTTTTTTAACATTGATCAAAGTTCCTAATGGATCTGCCCTTTCTATTTTCAATGCCATCATAAAAGTTTTGGAAGATAATAAAATTCCAATTGAAAATATGGTTGGCTTCGGTGCAGATAACTGTTCAGTGATGATGGGAAAAACGAATGGTGTTCAGGCTTTGTTAAAGGAAGTCCAACCAACGTTATACGTAAGTGGCTGCATTTGTCATAATTTAAATTTAGCTTCTCAACATGCTTCGGAGTGTTTACCAAACACAATTGATGAGCTTATAAGAAGTATAAATCAAGTCTTTTGTAACAGCTCATCTCGTAAAGAAGAATTTATAGAATTTCAACAATATTTTAATTCTGAGGAACATACAATTTTAAAATATGCACCAACAAGATGGCTATCCCGTCAAGCTGCAGTAGATAGAATTCTGGAACAGTGGGATCCCCTTACGTATTTTTTTACACTTTTTAATTTTGAATTTAAAGATAATGGTAAAACTGATTTCATAATAAAAAACTTAAAAGATAATGCCATGAAGCTGTATTTCTTATTTTTATCGTATGTTCTAAAAATTATAAATGACATAAATCTAGAAATGCAAAGTGAAGAAACTAAAGTTCATGTAATAATGAAAAGTTTGTCTTTTCTATTTCGACAATTGGCGCGTAATTTTTTATGCAAACGTTTTATTGATAACGTTAATATTGACGATATAAACCTTAATAACCATCAACTTTCAACGGAAGAAATTTATTGCGGTGCAGCTGTTGAATTATTCATCGCCTCAAACCCTATTGCAAAAATTGATGTTCTGAAATTTAAAAATAACGTTAAAGGCTTTTATATAAAATTTTTAGAATCTTTAAAAAAGAAATATAACTATCAAGATTATTTTCTTAATTGGTTCCCTAAGTTTTCACCAGATCATGTATTGAGTGGTGAAACTAATAGCCTTGTACCGTTTGTGATTAAGTTGTTCCCGAAAGAAGCTAAAAACGTTGAAAAAATTAATAGTGAGTACAGGGCAATATCAGAATTGGAAGATTTACAAAAATTTAAAGATATGAATATATGTGAATTTTGGGACGAGATTTCAAAAATTAAAAACAGTTTAAATGAACTTTTATTCACAAATATTTCTCGTATTATTCAAGGTATTCTTTCCATTCTTCACTCGTCAGCAAGTGTAGAGAGAACATTTTCTTTACAAAATTTGATTAAAACCAAATTGAGGAATAGACTACAAGTTAAAACTTTATCATCTTTAATCCAAATAAAAGATTTGTTGAAATCTAACTCCAGATTTTGTTATGACAATGATATTAACAAATTAATAACCCAAAAAAATGTAAAAAATTCTGATATAGAAAACGATGCACTATTAGACTAAGTATTTATCTTAATTAAATTTGATTTTTTTTTTCATTGTAATATAATTACAATTTTTTGGTAATACCATATAAAATGTGATAGTTTAGGACTTAATTTTTTTTTTAAATATATAAAAAAAATATTTTCAATTACATATTAAATATGTATATCTTAATGAATTAAAATACTGTTTTCGTTATGTTTTAATGCTTTTTTGTTTTTAATGTTTAACTACATATGTAAATAAAAATTTCAAAGGAAATTTGAAATCAAATATTGTGTTTTTTTGTGTTGTGAGGGCGGTGTAGGGTTTAAATATAAGTTTGGCACAATTTAAGCTGTTTTGGTACAATTAAGGCAGTAGTTCGGTACAAAATACAAATTTTCGAGTCTCATCACTGGTAGCAACCGCAAATTAAATGAGTACCGAAAAATATGAACATACAAAACCGTAGCCTACAAAAAAGAAGTACCTTAAAAACTATGTTCACTTCATGTGGTACTTCGAGAATTTTTCATGCAATGCTGAAAATTAAAAATTTTCAATTTTAGCCTTTATATCCACATTGGCTAATATGCCGGCGTTTTAAGTCTTCAAAATAAATAATGGAAAAATTATTCATACATATGCATGATTTTTTTTTCATAAATTTAATTAACATATTTTGAAAAGGAAAAAATGCCTATTTTTTAATACCTTTAAACATAAGTAATTAGTAACTAAGTAACAAAAATCTAAATAAATAATATTATGTATAAGCTTGCCTCACTTAATTCCATTTTTTTACTACACTCAACAGAAAGAATTTTTTTTTTTTTATTTGCCAAACTTCACGTAGTACTGCAAGTACCAAGTGAAGTTCGGCTGTCGCATTATGTTCACCTCGTTTTGTTCATACATGTTGTGAGTATGATAGCAAAACACACAAGCAGTGAACTTACACACGCTAAGTCGAGTAACAACAAGAAGTGACAACAAGTTTTTGGTGTTCTCAAAAATATGAACATTGTTTCTGTAATTCATTTCGAGTAAGTGTTCAAGCTTTGGAAGTACACGTGAACTTCTTAGCTACACATCTATTTATGCAGCATTCTAATGTACATACTTATGTATGTACTTATATTATCCAATCAGCCTAACAGAACGTATCAGTTTATCGATTTCGAGAAGGCTAAAACAATATTCATTGTTCTAACGTAGGGCTATTTCAAATAGTAATTATGTAAGTTATTTATTCTTCGTTATTGACCTATTACATACAACTTATGTACATATGTACATACTTACATATCAAAAAACACCTCATAAAAGGAAAAGTTATTTTACTGGTGACAAAATACTTTTTAGCGACGGCTCATTTCAATTATGTATATACATATGTATATATAAGTATATGTAAGTGACGTAAGAGACTTATTCCCTTGAAATTGTTTTAAGTTCTTCTAACTTATAAAAATGCTGTTGTGGCAGTTTTGGCTTATTACAAACCAGCTAAATAATTATTTGTTCTATTTTAAATTAAATTCCCAGACGTAACAAAACGCCTTGTTTCCTTCATAATGAATTTTATGATTTACTTTAAAATTATTATTAAGTTGTAATTTGATTTCTTCTTTATTATTGTTTTGATTGCGAATGCAAAATTGTTTGTACGATTATTTTATGAATTGTGTCTAGCTCATAAGTTTTTGGTTTTAATAAAATCAGAGTTAAACTAACAGCAAACAAGTGAAGTTTGATTTCTCCGTTTAGGACGAATACCTAATACCTTACTGGCGCAGTCGGTCATTTTTTTTCATTTAGAAAAATAAAAGAACCACGTTAACCAATTTAAATACTAAATCCTTTAAAAAAATAATAGAAGTGAACATTTTGCAGTAAAATTAAAAAACCACGTTAACAAATTAAATAATAAATCATTTAAACAAATAATATAAGTGAACATGTTACAAGATTTTTTTTTTTAACAAAGAAAAGTAACATACATCAGTAAATTTTCAAGTAACAGACTCTAAAAAAACTACCTAAATATAAAAGTTAAAATTACTTAATATAAAATATTTATGGACGAAGTGGAAAACTTGACCCAACAAATACAAAAAATAACCTTGTGCGAAAAAGAAAGAAAAATGGAAGCAGCAAAAGACAGAAAAGATTTATTTATGCAAAATGTGAAGCTTCTGCAGCCGTTTGATGGAGATAAAAACTACTTGGCGCTTTTTGTGGATAGTGTTTCGACAGTCCTGCCAATGGATCCATCTGTATCGATTGAAGAACGAAGATTTTATTTTGGTTGCATAACAAGCACGCTAAGAGGACCAGCTTTGGACATTTTGAGACGTGAGCAGCCAATGGACTGGATTTCTTTGAGGCGTTTGCTGATAGAAGAATTTGGTGAGCGTACGCCTGTTACCAGGCTTATATTAGAAATAAATAACATTAGATTTAAGCAAAATGTGAAAGAATTTTGTGATAGATTAAATAGTGAAGTTTGTAGAATTAAAGATGCAATTAAGTTAAAATCAGATGATATTTCTACTAGAAATTTTTTGAATACAGAACTAAATCAAGCGTGTTTAACTCAATTAAAAAAGGAACTACCTAACCATTTAACAGCACTAATAAATGCAAATTTGGCAGCCGATCTGAAGGCAGCAATTAGGGTTTTATCGGAGAATGGTGAACTAGAGTCTGCACCACAAAGGACATACGGTAGAAATAAAAGTTATGGTCAAAGCAATGGTAATCACTCAAATTATATTCCACAGTTAGATTCAAGATATCGCCATGCTAAGCATTTTCAAACAGATCCTTTTGCGGACAAATTTTTAGAAAATAACTATCCTTCAAATAATTCAGGAAATTATCGACAAAGTTTTATTCCACCACAGACTAGTAACACATACAATTCAAATACTCGGTTAGTTAATCACCCAAAAAATAATCTTAATGGCTCGCAAAATAATCAAAATTATTCTCAATATAACTATGACTATCGAAATCCAAAAAGACAGAGGGAGTATGACTCAACTCAATCGAGAATTAGACGTTATGGAGCTCCTGTGCCTATGGAAGTTGAACCCGAAAATTTTCATGCAAGGGCCTCGGGATGTTACCAAAAATATTCATATTTCATATTTTCTTCAGAGCTATATACTTATGTGACAGCGTTCTCCAATGGGCAGAATAGAATAGATAATTCCTCCCAATAAACAATAAAAAAATACTAATTGAAAAGATAAATACTTTTTTATGATTTTTTTTTTTTTTTTGGAAAATGTACCTACTCTGTGCAAATTATTCGAGAAATATTTGTAAATGAAATATGTAGAAATATGTAGCTATTATACATATTAGGTACAAATGTACATACTTATGTATGTACTTATATTATCCAATCAGCCTAACAGAACGTATCAGTTTATCGATTTCGAGAAGGCTAAAACAATATTCATTGTTCTAACGTAGGGCTATTTCAAATAGTAATTATGTAAGTTATTTATTCTTCGTTATTGACCTATTACATACAACTTATGTACATACTTACATATCAAAAAACACCTCATAAAAGGAAAAGTTATTTTACTGGTGACAAAATACTTTTTAGCGACGGCTCATTTCAATTATGTATATACATATGTATATATATATGTATATGTATATATATGTATAAAATAACCTGTTTATTATTTTCAAATATAGTTTCAAGCCTACATATGTACATATATTTCAATTTTTAAAATGAAAAACAAATTGACATGTAAATACATTAGAGTATATTTGTAATCATCAGTGTGCGACATTTTTTCCACATAGTTTACTTGGCTGGTACGTATAGTGTTCTAAAAACGATGTGTGTGCATACATACATACATATTTATGTTTATAACGTGCTTTGGTGAAAAGAAATTGAAATTTTTTATGTGTGTAGAACAGTGCTTGGTATCAGAGCTGCCGTTTTTTGTTATTTCTAACCAAAATTGGTAATTTTATTTTTCAATGTGAGATGCGAATATTTTTTCATTTTGCTTACTGTTTTTCGTTTGAATATTTTTTAACTATATATATAACTTGTTAAACTTTGAAACAATTTTTAAAATTTTTAAGTACCTGTTCATAGTACGATTGGGTCCCAACACTGTCAACACCTCTCCGTACTACTAAATGATCTGCTCTGTGTTATCAAAAAATATTCAATGATTCACATCTATCTAGACCTGGGGGCTAATTCTCGCAGTCGTGATCGAAATTGAATTCGATTTGAAATTCATTTCGATACGAAATTATTTTCTGATGATAACACTCGATACGAAACGAATCGAGTTATTGCTTCAGTGTTGTAAAAAACGTGCCGAAATACGTTTGACAACACTGAATGAATTGTAATAAAATATAACCAAAAAATGTATGTTTGTACCAAAAATTTAATAATTTAATAATTAAAAGTAATTAAATGTGAGTTCAATATTGTATATTTAGTTAGTCAATTAGTTGAACAGAAAGCTCGACCTCTTTTTCCTTTAATTTAAGCTTTTTATTTCAATTAGCTTATCTAATTTGCTCAACAATTCGTTCTGATACAGTTCTGTAGACATTAAATTTTGCTTCAATAAAGTTTTTTTACTTTGTTTTAGCCTTTGGTTGATATTTAGTAATTCTTTGTAAGCAACTTTTGTTTTAATTGGCACTGATTTTTCTTTCTCTTCACTTTCTATAAAATACGAAATATTACATACATATGTATGTATATGATCTTCATTATCAACCAATAACCGGGGCGATGTGCACAAATGACTAGTACTGATTTTTTGAGATGTAGACGCAAAGTTTTCGTCATCTTGTGACAGATCTTTCACTTTTTTTGATCCGTTGAACCCTAACACATTGAAGATGGCAGGAAAGACCTCTGCGGGGAGTTTATTCCACATGCGAACAGTACGGCTAAAGTTTGGCCATGAGCTGTTCCCAAAGGTAGTTAGCCTTTACAGTCTCCCTTGCAAAGTATAATATGCCCTTTGCCAAGTCTGTGTGTTGAGTCATAAAATTTCCAAGAATTTCCTTCTGAGAATGATTAATTTTTGACATATTTGACCTAAGTTACAATTTTATTCTTAATTAAAAAAAAAATTACTTACATTTTCTTTTTTATTCTTATTTGCACATAAAAACGTTACTGATTTTTTGTTTACGAATGGTTTTTTGCTTACGAACAAAAACTCGCACGCTTGCGTTCGAACGATTACTCGCTATCGAGTGTCATCATTAGAAATTTCGCTACGAGTTATTCGATAGCGTGTCAGAGAAACCCAAAAATTAAAAAACACGAACGTTCGAGTAGGATTTCGCTCGTATACGAGTGCTAGAATTAGCCCCCTGACAACTTTCAAAGCAAAAATGGGATGAACGAAAAAACTTTTGAACAACTTTTTTATTTCGTACAAAATTTATTATCATTGCCACATAGTTCTGCTGCAGCCGAAAGAATGTTTTCACAGCTTTATTTGAACAAAACCAAATTTCGTAATAGTCTTGATTTTAAAACTATTAACAATATTATCCAATCGAAACAGCTGTGCAAAAATCAAAATGTTGCCCATTATATATGGTCTGCCAATGATATGAATTGAAAATTCGTATATAATTTCTAATCTCAATACTGTGAATTGTAAATCTATTGATTTTTTGATTTAAAAGAAAAATTTTGTAAAACAATTACATATTTTTCTGAAGTACAAATATTGCTTATTTTAAATAAATAAACACTTTAAAAAGTTTGTTTAAATTTAAGTTTCTTGTTATGTTTTTCACTTATTAATAAGAATTTTATTAATATGTAAAAAAAAAATTTTTTTTTCCTTTCTTATTTTTTATAAATGTGCAGTACAAATTTTGTTTATTGTAATGATCCTATTCAAAAAAAATTTTAATTTATAAACTTTCAATCAAATGAATTTTGTATAAACATTTGGCAGGTTTAACTCCTCTAAAAAAACTATTTTTACGAATAAGGGCTCAAATAAACAAAAACTGATTTCAATTTAAGTTTCTCCTTTTCATTTACTATTAGTATGAATTTTTTTTTTTTTTTTCTTGTTTTGCAATTATGATTTAACTATGTATAAAATGCAAATAAACTGTATATAATGCAACTTTAAATAAATTTTAATTTTTTTTTAATAAAAAATGCATTTTAAATTTGGTTATTTTTTCACATTTGGTAACTTTTTCAAAAAATTTGGTTGTAATATTTTTTTGGTCGTGGCAGCACTGCTTGGTATGTTAAAAGCAAATAACGATTTGAATGTGTTGATCTTTCAAAAGCAAATGCCTTGTATTTTTATACACACATGCTTAGATGTGTGATAAAAAGGGGTTTGTACGAAAAAATACGTAAAGTTATAATTAAGTTAATATACATTCTACACTAACAAGCCTCTGTAGCAGAATGGTTAGTGGGTAGAATTATAGTGAGCGACTCCTCAGTTCAATACTGGAGCACATAAGTATTTATTTTAAATTTATTTTTGAAAGGTTTATAAAATTGTATACATAATCAAAACTCAGAACCGAAATTTTATTTTTGCTAAAGTAAATTAAAACGCTATGGTATGGTGTAGGTACTACACGGTAAATATATGTGTATAAAGTCGAATTCGGATAAGAACGCACTGTTTATATGTAAAAATCGCTTAATTGAAAATAAAAATTGTTATTTATTATTTTTGATCAATCTCAAAGCACTTGCTTGCATTTGCTTAAAAGAAAACCTGCTGATTGAAACATATTTTGTTTAGAAATAATCTAATTTGTATGAAACAAACATCCCATAAAAGGAAAAATGTTTAATTTCTGGTATGTAACAAAATACTTACTTGTCGAATACGAATAAAAGTATATTAAAATAAGCAAATAGTCGAAAAATCGAATACGAGTATTCGTAACATTACTAGTACGTAGGTACATACATAAAATAAAGATAATGGAAATTTTTTCAACATCCATCGACAGCTTTTATTATTTATTCATGGACAGCTCAAATATATGTAAGTATGTATCAGATCAACATCAAGCTTAGTTAGAACTTTAAAATTCAACAAACATTAACATTTTCAACACAAATACTTACATACATATATATGTAATTCAGCTTCTGTGTGTATAAATATTATTGTTTGCAAGTATTTTAAATACCCTGCAGTCGGCGTAGCTAGCGAATGTCTAGCTATTTCGCGAGCTACCAGCCATTTCCACTAACTACCAGCCTAACAACTAGCAATGCACTCGACTGACGATTTTAACATACGAATGACATTGACGGTAATCACTTGACACGATCAGACCGATGAGATCACTGGTGAGCAACTCCCAACTATTTCTCTAGTCAAAATGTACCAGTTAGATCAACAATGATATTTCCTAAATGAAAATACTACAGAAATTTAAATTTTTTTTTGATATTTGTTTATTCATCAAATTTCTTTTTCAATAGTTATAAAATATTCAATTAATTGTTCTTTTTCTTTGTTTATGCAACGTTTTAGTTGACTTCTGCTCATTTTACCTTTAAAAACACTTTTTTTACATGTATATGTGTGAGAGATTCAAAGGCGAACTCTTGCATTACTTGTGGCCACTGTTTATAGTATTTAGTCGGATTTTCGTTAGGGAAATACTTAACGATTTCGATTAAAATTCTACTTTTAAAACTGCAGGGTATGCCCTTTTTATGAAAACATTCAGGCATACATACATATATATATATACATATAATTATATAATATATATTTGTACGTATGGTTGGGCGCATGGGCAATAATACAAAATATTTATTTTGTTTTTCTACCGTAAGACATTTATGTATTATGTCTGAAGTTATACCTATTTGATGTTTACAAGTTTTAAATTGAGTTTGTCAAGAGAAACATTTTTTTAAAAAATTTAATTATTAAGTAAGTATTGCAAAATCAGGTAAAATTCGTTAATACAGTCTTTTTCGGTTAATTGCACATCAAAATTTGCACAACTTTTTGTTCAATTAACCGGGGAACCAATTAGCCGATACCCGCTTAATTGAACAATTCGTTCAATTACAAGAATCCCGTTTAATTGAACAATTTGTTCACGCATAATTGGAACTACATACTAATGAATTAAAAGAAATCGCATATGTGCACTTTAAGTTTTTCAAAGTAACAGAAAAAAATTTACATATATGTGTATCGCAGGTATTTATTATTGTAGGTACATATGTACTATTAAATGCACTATTTGTGTGCACATGAGTTTTACAAAAAAATAAAATTTATAAACTAAATAAAAAACAATTCATAGGTATATTGGTTTTACAAAAAAAGCATAAACTTAAACACAAATTTTTTCACAAATGATGTCAAATATGTATGTGCAAAAATGCCAGATTATTTTTCAATAATAATGCAATTAACCGGGTAAAAGTAAGAGGAAATTTATTTTTGATTACATGAATTTTGAACCAATTAAGCGGGAAAATCAATTAACCGAGTTCAATTATCCGAGGAAATTTACATGTGTTTTCGTATGCAATATTTTTTTGCCCGATCATGTGGTTCAATTAAGCGTGGAAACCAATTAACCGTAGGGTCAATTAACCGAAAAATACTGCATTATTTTTAGTTCAATAGATAAATATAATTAACAAGAAAAATTTAATAAAATTTACAAGATAAATAGTGTTTTATCACGTGCAGATCTTTAGTCAATTAAAAATGATTACGAAAACATTAAGAATAGTCTAAACGACATTGTTAAGACATTTTTTTACAAATCGAAACTTTCGAATTCGTTACAAAATCGAAGTTTCGAAGCACGCGTGCTTAGCAGGAAAATTCTGTTTGCGCGACGTCGACACACGTATACTAGCATCTTCGTGTAGCTTATGAGAATTAACGTTCGGTTGTTGCTTTGTTATCATTTCGTCAAAGTAAATCAAACCAGTCGCTGATCAGCACTTGTTTGAGTAAGACCTCGCTTTACAATTTTTTGTTTACACTCAAAGCAAAATGTTCAATGAAGAATGGGAAAATGATTTTTTTTTAAATTTTGTTTTTATTCGAACTTTTCATTTTAATTATTGAATTTAATAAATTATCAAGCTTGAGGGCTTCGTTTTTAATAAATTTTATTTTTATTTATTATGTTTTCTCGATATTTCTTTACTTATTAAATATTATATTTTATTTCATTCGTTGTGTAACTAGTTTATTATTAAATGAATATTGTTTTCGTTATTATTATATTAACATAAAAAGTATTATTGAAAACGTGCCGAAATACGTTTGACAACACTGAATGAATTGTAATAAAATATAACCAAAAAATGTATGTTTGTACCAAAAATTTAATAATTTAATTAATTTAATAATTAAAAGTAATTAAATGTGAGTTCAATATTGTATATTTAGTTAGTCAATTAGTTGAACAGAAAGCTCGACCTCTTTTTCCTTTAATTTAAGCTTTTTATTTCAATTAGTTTATCTAATTTGCTCAACAATTCGTTCTGATACAGTTCTGTAGACATTAAATTTTGCTTCAATAAAGTTTTTTTACTTTGTTTTAGCCTTTGGTTGATATTTGGTAATTCTTTGTAAGCAACTTTTGTTTTAATTGGCACTGATTTTTCTTTCTCTTCACTTTCTATAAAATACGAAATATTACATACATATGTATGTATATGATCTTCATTATCAACCAATAACCGGGGCGATGTGCACAAATGACTAGTACTGATTTTTTGAGATGTAGACGCAAAGTTTTCGTCATCTTGTGACAGATCTTTCACTTTTTTTGATCCGTTGAACCCTAACACATTGAAGATGGCAGGAAAGACCTCTGCGGGGAGTTTATTCCACATGCGAACAGTACGGCTAAAGTTTGGCCATGAGCTGTTCCCAAAGGTAGTTAGCCTTTACAGTCTCCCTTGCAAAGTATAATATGCCCTTTGCCAAGTCTGTGTGTTGAGTCATAAAATTTCCAAGAATTTCCTTCTGAGAATGATTAATTTTTGACATATTTGACCTAAGTTACAATTTTATTCTTAATTAAAAAAAAATTACTTACATTTTTATACCCTTCACCAAAAATGGTAAGGGTATTTATAGGTTTGTCATTACGTGTGTAATTTCCACAATATTTATATGAGGTCCGTATAGTATATATATTCTGGATCCTTATAGATAAAAAAGTTAACTGAGCCCTGTCCGTCTGTCGGCCAGTCCTACTGTCCGTCTGTCTGTACGTGAAATCCATTTTCTGAAGACACTAGAAGAGCTAGAGAATTGTTTCTTAAAGTAAAATGTAGGGATTTTTCTTAGGATGCATCGTATTGAAAATCAGCAAAAATAAAAATATCGATTCTTAAATGGATATATATATGTATATATACAAATAAATGAAGATATATATATATTCTTTGCAGAAATAAATTTATAAATACACTAGGTGCCTCAGTAGTATTGAATACGGGGTTAAGCGCATTGAATATGTGTCAGAGACAATAATTCAACACACGACCCATCGTGCTACTGAGGCTTGTTAGTTCTTTGTGTATATTACCTTAATAATAACTCAACGTATTTTTTCGTACAACCCCCTTTTTGTCACACATCTAAGCATGTGTGTATAAAAATACAAGGCATTTGCTTTTGAAAGATCAGCAGACTCAAATCGTTATTTGCTTTTACATACCAAGCAATATTCTACACACATAAAAAATTTTAATTTTTTTTTTCACCAAAGCACATTATAAACATAAATATGTATGTATGCACACAAACAATATACATAAATACCAGACAAGTAAACTCTGTGGAAAAAAATGTCGCACACTGATGATTACAAATATACTCTGATGTATTTATGTGTATGTATGTTAAAAATGCTTTTGTATTTATCTTTTAAAATGTTGTATATTTGTCAATTTGTTTTTCATTTTAAAAATTGAAATACATATATGTACATATGTAGGCTTGAAACTATATTTGAAAATAATAAACAGGTTATTTTATACATATATATATACATATATATATATATATACACAATTGAAATGAGCCGTCGCTAAAAAGTATTTTGTCACCAGTAAAATAACTTTTCCTTTTATGAGGTGTTTTTTGATACATATGTACATATGTATGTACAGACATAAGTACCTATGTAATAGGTCAATAACGAAGAATAAATAACTTACATAAGTACTATTTGAAATAGCCCTACGTTAGAACAATGAATATTGTTTTAGCCTTCTCGAAATCGATAAACTGATACGTTCATCTAAGCAAGTAGGTATGTACTAAGCTTTAAGCTAACTCAAAATAGTGTTGACTTTTCAAATATCAAATTATTACCTACAGTTAAAATAATAGGTAATTATGTGTGTAACAAATAACAATATACATATGTAGGTACCTATGTACATAGCAATTATATCAATATTTATAACAATATCAACTTTAAATCCGTGCTGAAATGAAAGTAACAAGCCAACATATGTACATATGTACATATGTATGTATATAAAAATGTGCGTATAAATCAGTGTCGGGCGCACACATACTCTCTCATATGTTTTGGTATGGGAAGCAGCAAAAAACGAACGACCGTCAATAATTATACACTCGAAAAATTTTTCTGTTGCCAAAAGTAAAATACATTTCTTGCCTTTTAGTATTTTTATTTGATTTGAATATTTTTCAATAATACTTTTTATGTTCCATCGGCTCGGATATTTGGTGCTGTTGATTATGGTTGTTTTGCTCTCGAATATTTGGTTGGAAGTTTCTGTAGAATTGTTGTTGATTTGGTCCGGGTAAATTTTGGTATTCTCTTTGAGAATTTCTTCTGTTAAAGTCACCTCTGTTGTAGTTTCCGTTCTGGAACTGTTGCTGGTTTTGTCCGCGTAGATTTTGGTACTCTCCTTGGTAACTTCTTTTGTTAAAATCACCTCGATTTCCGTTCTGAAACCTTTGTGTTTGGTTCCCACGGGGTTGTGGATTGTTTCCATATTTTTCTTTGTGTATTTTGGGTCTTTCGGCGTATTTTCGTCCGTCCTTTCCTACTTTATCGTAGCCATTTTCAAACAGAATGTTAATGGCATCCTCAAGGTATTGGGGATTTCTACAGGCTAGAACCGTTTTCATCGGTTCGGGGATCTTACTCTTGAATATATTCAGAGCTGACTTCTGATTATTAATGGCAACCAGATTGACCGCTTCACCCTCTCCTAGTATGAGAACTGATTTGTTATTCAGTCGTCTTAATCTATACTTGATCTGATTATAGAAGTCTACTGTATTAGTTTCAAAGGTTACTGATCTCAGGTCGTCAAAAAGTTCTTCGCAACTTTTTCTTTCTCCGAAATTATTATTAAGGATTTCTTTTATTTCGTTCCACGATTGTGCCTGGGAATTGATTTCAAAGATTTCCTTTGCCCTACCTGTTATTCTACTTTTGATAATGTCAGAAAATACTAGTTGTGATAAAGTATCGTAAGTCAAAAGGATGGGGTGTATTCTATCGATGAGTTTTGTGAAGGTTGGTAACTCATTTATATTTCCCGAAAATGGTGTGAGGTTATTTAAATATTTGATTCGATTTAATTGAATTTGAGGAAGATTAGCCATTTTAAATAACTATTTCTTTAAATTTAGACTCTGATATACTTTTGTTTCTTTTTCTTACTTCTTAAATATTTCCTTCTTAATTTGATTTTAATTAAGGTTATTATGCGTGATAAGTATTGTAAACTTTCAATATTTTCTTCTTTAGAAGTGTATAATATTATCCTTTCGATTTCCGATTCGATAGTTATATTTTCGATCACTTGCATTGATTTTATTAATTAGTTGTTTTCTTGATTTTATAAGAGCCCCCCCCCCCCCCCCCCCTTTTTTTTTATTATGAAATTAATTCAAAACAGAAATAAAGGGAACAATTCACCAAAAGAAAATATAAAACTTGTGTCTATACCGTTAATTACAATTTTTCGAGTATGTATATTTTATTTCTTTATCAATTTTAATTTTATATGAATTTAAAACTTAATGATAACTTACTATAGGATCTTCTGATGTGGTTGGGTTGGGCACACTCTAGCCTTGTTGTAGTTGTGGTTGTGTAGTTGTTTCGTTTGCTTCCCTCTTAGTTGGCGTTTATGGTGATCCTATTTTGGGCGGTTGCACACTTCCGTTTGTTTTTCTTCTCAGTAGGTTATGTATATATTTATATTTTTATCACTTCTTCTTTGCACAGGTATAAAATTTTATATTTTTACATAAAAGTCACAGAAGGGTAGTTTGTGGAAAAAATTTTATATAAAAGTCACAGAAGGGTAATTTTACTTTTGTAGAAAAAATCTGTTGTATTAAAAGTCACAAAAGGATTTTTTTTTTTTTTTTTTGCTGGTAGTTTTATTATTTATTGAATCTTCAATTATAAATTGAAACATCAATAAGTTTTTCAAATCTTAAATCTAAAAATACATAAATATATGTTTAGCCAGTGATAAACAAAATTTTTAATTCCAACTGTTGATTTTTGATGTTTTACATCTCTCGTGTACGGCTGAGAGAAAGAGTATCCCTCCTTCTCAGCCGGGTGTGGCCTCTATAATTTAGAATGTTGCGCGCAAGCGGATTTGGGTGCAATACTAGTTTTTCAATATATTTTTTAGCGTGTTTTGAAAATACTGTCTTCACCAACGGAACATCAAGATCTTTGTGAATTCGCTGATTTCGGATATACCAGGGGGCTGCAGTAATTGTACGTAGAATTTTGTTTTGTCGCCTTTGAATTTTTTCTACACTTGATGCTGAGGCAGTGCCCCATAACTGGATTCCATAGGCCCATATTGGTTTCAGGATCGCGTTGTATAACAAAAGTTTACAGTCAAGACTTAATATAGAATTTCTTCCCATAAGCCAATTCATTTGGGCTGCTTTTAATTTCATTTGTGTCAACTTTGCGTCTATATGCGATTTCCATGTTAAACGACGATCAAGATGAACGCCTAGATATTTTACTACAGTGTGTTGCGGTATAGTCTCGGTGTTGATTTGTATAGGCGGGCATGTTTCCCTGCGTAAAGTAAAAGTAACGTGTACACATTTCTGCTCATTCACTTTTATCCGCCATTGTTTTAGCCATGTTTCCAATTTTGAGATGTACCCTTGTAGATTCCGAGAAGCTTCTACAGGATTTTCATGAACGCTTAGAAAAGCCGTATCATCAGCAAATGTTGACGTGTGAATGATACTGCTTAACGGTAAGTCAGAGGCATATATTAAATAAAGTAAAGGACCGAAGATACTGCCTTGAGGGACTCCGGCTTCAATCGGCTGCGGGGGGCTTAAAAAATTGCCTTCCTTAACTACAAATTTTCGTTCCTCTAGATAGCTTTTTAAGAGCCTGACGATGTTTGCGGGTAGATTTTGTGTTAATTTGTGGACAAGACCTTCGTGCCATACTTTATCAAAGGCCTGTGCGACATCAATAAAAAGCGCTGAACAATATTTCTTTTTTTCAAAAGTTTCTCTTATAACATTCACAAGTCTGTGAGTTTGTTCAATAGTGTTATGCTGACTGCGAAAACCGAATTGATGATCTGGAATACATGCACTGCTAGTTACTATAGGAGTCAGCTTGCTCATGTACAGTTTTTCAAAAAGTTTCGACATATTGGACAATAAACTGATAGGCCGATATGATTCAACCTTTGTATGATCCTTACCGGGCTTTGGTATCATAGTAATCATCGAAACCTTCCATTCTGCCGGATAGTATTGCAGTCGTAAAATACTATTAAAGATGAATAGTATTATTCGTTTTGCAATGAAAGGCAATTCTTGCAGCATTTTGTTGCTTACTCTATCAATACCTGAGGCTTTTTTTGAGTTTAGACTTGTAATAGCCTTTTGAATATCCACAATATTAAATCTTAGCGGAATTTCTGGTAAAGCGACGACTGGTGGCAGTTCAATAATATCAGCAGAAATATTTGGAGTAAATACTTTTTCTAAGTGTTTAACAAAAAGAGCACCTTTTTCAGCATCAGTTCTTGCCCAGTCACCATTTGAAGCTCGTAATGGAGGTTTACATATCACCGGCCTTTTAAGACCTCTGGCTGCACGCCACAGCGAATAATCTGTTGATGGTGTTGCATCGAGTTCTTGCAGAAATTTTTGCAGCGAAGCTGTTTTTTGTGTTTGCAAAACTTTTCTAAGCTGCTTGGTACACTCCTTAAGCCTTAATTTTAGCTGGGGCGATCTGTATCGTTGCCATTCTCGTCGAGCTCTCCGTTTTTCAGTCAATAGCCTTTCTATATCTGCACAAAAAATATTGTTATATCTCGCTTGTTGATTTGGTTGAATTGAAGAAGCATTAAGAGCAGCTTGTTTAGCATGTGCTTCAAACAACCTAATAGAATTTTCTATGTCAGTAGGTGTTCTCAATGGCATATTTTCCGTGCAATGAGCACTCAAATATTTTTTGTATTTCAGCCAGTTAATACGTGCAGATGTCAGCGGTAAATCACATGTTGGTCTTGCGGTTGTGTGTGAGTAAATAGTGATAATAGTAGGCGAGTGATCTGAAGACAAATCCAAAGATGCTTCTACTACCGTCATTTCGCTGGGCACACCTTTCGAGATTCCAAAGTCGATAACATCAGGAATTTTTTGTCGATCCGTTGGCCAATATGTTGGCTGACCACTTGAAACTACATTCAAACCCATTTTTGAAATTGTGTCAAACAAAACACGACCCTTAGGACTGATTAAACGTGAACCCCAAAAAGTGTGTTTAGCATTGTAGTCGCCAGCTGCTAGAAAACGGGACCCCAGTGTTGTATAAAATGCGGTATATTGACTCTCTGAAATTGAAAACCTGGGAGGAGAATAAACAGATGATATCACAAGCTTTTGATAAAAATTTTCAATACAGATATTTGTTGCTTGAAGATATTCTTCACGAAGGTCATTTAGCAGGTAGTGTTTTATTCGAGTTTTTATTAGGATTCCAGAGCCACCACAAGCTCTACCTCGAGGATCCTTAGTATCGTAGAAATTATATCCACTAATTTTAAAATAGCTTCGAGACGTCAAATGAGTTTCTGAGATAAGCATAACATCGATTTGTTTATCCAGAAGAAAATATTCAATTTCATTTTTATGTTGGCAGATGCCGTTTGCGTTCCAAAAACAGATTCTTAAGTTCATGGTTTTTTCAATACAGCCTGCAACAAGGTAGACTGCATTTTCAACATTTCCTGCATCATACAGGACATGTTGAGAGTAAATGTATTTACTGTTTGTATTAGGATCTCTATCGAGGCTTCAATACGACTAAAATTATGCCCTGATTCTTCATTAGCTGGTACAGTTTTTTGCGCCGGAGTCTGGTTACTCTTTAAAATATTAGCGTATGAAAATTGACTATTAGGTTTTTGCTGAGTAAGAGTCGTGTTAGACTTTAAAACATTTGAGTATTGATTATGGCTAGACGACGGTTGAGGTAACTGAGGGTAGTTTAAAGGGGTGTTGGGCTGATCGGGAGTAGCATTTGTTTTTCTGTTCGACGAATTTTTAAAAAAAGCGTAAAGAGGGCAGCCTCTATAGTTAGCAGTGTGGTTTCCACTGCAATTGCCGCATTTTTTTGCTTTGGTATCACCTTTTATTTTGTCACAGTTAGCGGTACTGTGCAACTCACCACATACAACGCAAACGGTAGGCAACTTGCAATAAGTTTTGGTATGGCCGAATTCTTGACAGTTCATGCATTGGATAGGTCCATTTTTTTTATGTGGCATCTCAACTGTAACTCTTCTGTGTAACAAGTACTTTAGATTATAGATTGGGTGCGATTCATTTTTTTTAATTTTCAAGTCACCTGGCTGTAGCTCGACTCTAAAAATAGGTTGGGGGATTTTTTCCCTATTTTTGATGTTAGAAACATTTTTAACCTTGAAGCCATTATTTTCAAGGCCAGACTTAACCTCTTCTGGATCCACACTAGAGTCTATACCTTTTATTACGACGGTTAGACCTTTAGCACTCTTTAATTGGTACGTATAAAAATTTTTGTTTTTTGACTCAAGGTCAGAAACTATTTTTCGGTAATTACTTTCTTGCACTACCTGGATTTTTGTTTCGTTAATATTTCCGCGCTTAATTGGAGTTACATAGAACTCATTTTCTCCAATTAAGGAGATAAGGCTTTTTACCAACAAACTAGAGTTCTGCTCTCTTAAATATATCGGTGGAGGTTTACTTGACCTTGTTGTAGTTGTGTCTTCATTGTCTTGTTCAGATGAAATCGCGAAACGATTTTCGGAATTTTTTGTTTTGTTTTTTCCATCTCTGGGAACTTTCGCTGTTGAAGCTATTTGAGCTGATTTTGGACTTCTTCCCCTTTTTAACACGGTTATGTATCTGTCCATTCCTGTTTGAATTTTATTATCATTTATTGTACTCACCGCATCTACCATTTTGTGCACGTTGGTCACCTTGTTACTTATTGTTTGTTTGTTTGTTTGTACAGCTAAGCTGACAAGTTTGCTGATGGGTGCAATTGTTGTTGCTTCTTGATCACTATTTAACATGTTCAGAGATAATGATCGCACACGAGTATTTGTGTTTTCTGTTAAATTCAGGTTTTTGTTTAATTCATTTTTTTTATTGTCGTCATCAGCAACTAAAGTTATATATTGTACATTCCTACTGCTTGTAGGATTATTGTTGTTTTTATCAGAAGATGAACTCATCTGAGTTCTCTTTTTTATATGTTCACTTAAATTAGTTTGTGTATGCAAATATTTATGTATATTGCACACAAGCAAAAAATAAAATAAAACCAGTAAAATAACTGTTCAATAAATGTTTTGTTTTTTTTATATTTTTTGTGACTTGAAAAATAATTTTTTTTTATATTTTTTTTTATATTCAGTTGCGACGATTATAAAAACGCGTCTGTTCACTACGAAAGTTGAAACTGAATCATGACAAAAGGATAATTGTACTTTTGTACAAGTATATATTTTTTATTGTATTTTATAAAAGTCACAAAATGTTAATTGTACTTTTGCACAAATGTTTTTTTTTTTTGTATTTTTGTAAAAGTCACAAAAATGTTAATTGTACTTTTGCACAAATGTTTTTTTTTTTTTTTTTTTTTTTTTTTTTTTTTTTTTTTTTTTTTTTTTTATTGTATTTTTGTAAAAGTCACAAAAATGTTAATTGTACTTTTGCACAAATGTTTTTTTTTTTAAATTATAGTTCACTAATAAGGATTTTTCGTCCTTCACTTATTTTTTTTCTTTTTTTGGGATCGCGTTAAAACATTGAAATGTCAAAAAGAAACTAATTAATTATTTAATTATAAATCCTTTTCGCGAGATCCCATCCTCGTCGCCAGTTTTGATCTGCATTTTCGCGGATAATAAAAAAAAAGAAAGACTTTTGTCTTTTGTGGTTGAGTTTCTACTGACTTTATTATTATTTTTTCTTGCCTTAAAACAGATTACAATTTTGTTTTTTCAATATAATTTTGCTTATAAAGTAAAGTTATAAACTTTGTTTTTTCAATATAATTTTGCTTATGAAGTAAAATTATATTTAGAGCGCAAAACAAACATTTCGTGGAATTCTGTATGCAAGTGTTTTACCTGTACAAACAAAAGTATTGATAATTGAACTCGGTTAATTGATTTTCCCGCTTAATTGGTTCAAAATTCATGTAATCAAAAATAAATTTCCTCTTACTTTTACCCGGTTAATTGCATTATTATTGAAAAATAATCTGGCATTTTTGCACATACATATTTGACATCATTTGTGAAAAAATTTGTGTTTAAGTTTATGTTTTTTTTTGTAAAACCAATATACCTATGAATTGTTTTTTATTTAGTTTATAAATTTTATTTTTTTGTAAAACTCATGTGCACACAAATAGTGCATTTAATAGTACATATGTACCTACAATAATAAATACCTGCGATACACATATATGTACATTTTTTTCTGTTACTTTGAAAAACTTAAAGTGCACATATGCGATTTCTTTTAATTCATTAGTATGTAGTTCCAATTATGCGTGAACCAATTGTTCAATTAAACGGGATTCTTGTAATTGAACGAATTGTTCAATTAAGCGGGTATCGGCTAATTGGTTCCCCGGTTAATTGAACAAAAAGTTGTGCAAATTTTGATGTGCAATTAACCGAAAAAGACTGTATTAACGAATTTTACCTGATTTTGCAATACTTACTTAATAATTAAATTTTTTAAAAAAATGTTTCTCTTGACAAACTCAATTTAAAACTTGTAAACATCAAATAGGTATAACTTCAGACATAACACAGAAATGTCTTACGGTAGAAAAACAAAATAAATATTTTGTATTATTGCCCATGCGCCCAACCATACGTACAAATATATATTATATAATTATATGTATGTATATATATATGTATGTATGCCTGAATGTTTTCATAAAAAGGGCATACCCTGCAGTTTTAAAAGTAGAATTTTAATCGAAATCGTTAAGTATTTCCCTAAAGAAAATCCGACTAAATACTACAGTGGCCACAAGTAATGCAAGAGTTCGCCTTTGAATCTCTCACACATATACATGTAAAAAAAGTGTTTTTAAAGGTAAAATGAGCAGAAGTCAACTAAAACGTTGCATAAACAAAGAAAAAGAACAATTAATTGAATATTTTATAACTATTGAAAAAGAAATTTGATGAATAAACAAATATCAAAAAAAAATTTAAATTTCTGTAGTATTTTCATATAGGAAATATCATTGTTGATCTAACTGGTACATTTTGACTAGAGAAATAGTTGGGAGTTGCTCACCAGTGATCTCATCGGTCTGATCGTGTCAAGTGATTACCGTCAATGTCATCCGTATGTTAAAATCGTCAGTCGAGTGCATTGCTAGCTGTTAGGCTGGTAGTTAGTGGAAATGGCTGGTAGCTCGCGAAATAGCTACATTCGCTAGCTACGCTGACTGCAGGGTATTTAAAATACTTGCAAACAATAATATTTATACACACAGAAGCAGAATTACATATATATGTATGTAAGTATTTGTGTTGAAAATGTTAATGTTTGTTGAATTTTAAAGTTCTAACTAAGCTTGATGTTGATCTGATACATACTTACATATATTTGAGCTATCCATGAATAAATAATAAAAGCTGTCGATGGATGTTGAAAAAATTTCCATTATCTTTATTTTATGTATGTACCTACGTACTAGTAATGTTACGAATACTCGTATTCGATTTTTCGACTATTTGCTTATTTTAATATACTTTTATTCGTATTCGACAAGTAAGTATTTTGTTACATACCAGAAATTAAACATTTTTCCTTTTATGGGATGTTTGTTTCATATAAATTAGATTATTTCTAAACAAAATATATTTCAATCAGCAGGTTTTCTTTTAAACAAATGCAAGCAAGTGCTTTGAGATTGATCAAAAATAATAAATAACAATTTTTATTTTCAATTAAGCGATTTTTACATATAAACAGTGCGTTCTTATCCGAATTCGACTTTATACACATATATTTACCGTGTAGTACCTACACCATACCATAGCGTTTTAATTTACTTTAGCAAAAATAAAATTTCGGTTCTGAGTTTTGATTACATATATACAATTTTATAAACCTTTCAAAAATAAATTTAAAATAAATACTTATGTGCTCCAGTATTGAACTGAGGAGTCGCTCACTATAACTCTACCCACTAACCATTCTGCTACAGAGGCTTGTTAGTGTAGAATGTATATTAACTTAATTATAACTTTACGTATTTTTTCGTATCCCTTTTATCACACATCTAAGCATGTGTGTATAAAAATACAAGGCATTTGCTTTTGAAAGATCAACACATTCAAATCGTTATTTGCTTTTAACATACCAAGCAGTGCTGCCACGACCAAAAAAATATTACAACCAAATTTTTTGAAAAAGTTACCAAATGTGAAAAAATAACCAAATTTAAAATGCATTTTTTATTAAAAAAAAATTAAAATTTATTTAAAGTTTCATTACATACAGTTTATTTGCATTTTATACATAGTTAAATAATAATTGCAAAACAAGAAAACAAAAAAAAAATTCATACTAATAGTAAATGAAAAGGAGAAACTTAAATTGAAATCAGTTTTTGTTTATTTGAGCCCTTATTCGTAAAAATAGTTTTTTTAGAGGAGTTAAACCTGCCAAATGTTTATACAAAATTCATTTGATTGAAAGTTTATAAATTAAAATTTTTTTTGAATAGGATCATTACAATAAACAAAATTTGTACTGCACATTTATAAAAAACTAGCTTATCCCGGTCTGCTTCGCTACCCCCTCGTTATAAAATAAAATTAAAAGTATTCATATATTCTATTGTGAAAATTTAATGACGATCGGTCCAGTAGTTAAGACTATATTACGATTTTTAATTTTCCTAAAAAGGGGCGTGGTCCCAACCACTTTTCTCCTGGTACGTATTCCAAATTATGCCAATACCATATGTACCAAATATCATCGACGTATGTAGGTCAAAAAATGCCCAAATTATGGCGATTTAAATTTTTGGGCTATATGGGCGGTGCCACGCCTCTTTGTCCAATCAAAACTTCATATAGGCTATTATTCCTTCCAGAGTCACAGTAACATGCTGTGAAAATTTCAGGAAGATCGGTCCAAGGGTTTGGTTTTCCTAAAATAGGGGCGTGGTCACATCCACTTTTCTCCTGGTACGTATTCCAAATTATGTCAATACCATATGTACCAAATATCATCGACGTAGGTAAAAAAATGCCCAAAATATGGCGATTTAAATTTTTGGGTTATATGGGCGGTGCCACGCCTCTTTGTCCAATCCCGCCCATATTTGAAGCAGCACTTAAGAAATGCACACCAAACCGACGTACCAAATACCGTTATCAGGAGCAGAAATAATAGATTTTTAATTTGTGGTTTGTATGAGAGGTACCACGCCCCTTTGTCCACTCCCGCCCATATTTGCAGCAGCACTTAAGAAATGCACACCAAACCGACGTACCAAATTTTGTTCAAATACCGCTATCAGGAGCAGAAATAATAGATTTTTAATTTGTGGTTTGTATGAGAGGTACCACGCCCCTTTGTCCAATCCCGCCCATATTTTCAGCAGCACTTAAAAAACGCACACCAAACCAACGTACCAAATTTTGTTCAAATACCGTTATCAGGAGCAGAAATAATAAATTTTTAATATGTCGTTTGTATGGGAGGTACCACGCCCCTTTGTCCAATTGGACCGAATTGTAAATCTAAACCATCCAGGGACCAACTCAAATACACACAAAAAATTTCATCGAAATCGGCCCAACCGTTAAGGAGAAGTTCAGTTACTAACACACTTTCAGAAGAATTATATATATAAAGAAGATAAGAAAGGAAAAAAAAAATTTTTTTTACATATTAATAAAATTCTTATTAATAAGTGAAAAACATAACAAGAAACTTAAATTTAAACAAACTTTTTAAAGTGTTTATTTATTTAAAATAAGCAATATTTGTACTTCAGAAAAATATGTAATTGTTTTACAAAATTTTTCTTTTAAATCAAAAAATCAATAGATTTACAATTCACAGTATTGAGATTAGAAATTATATACGAATTTTCAATTCATATCATTGGCAGACCATAAATAATGGGCAACATTTTGATTTTTGCACAACTGTTTCGATTGGATAATATTGTTAATAGTTTTAAAATCAAGACTATTACGAAATTTGGTTTTGTTTAAATTAAGCTGTGAAAACATTCTTTCGGCTGCAGCAGAACTATGTGGCAATGATAATAAATTTTGTACGAAATAAAAAAGTTGTTCGAAAGTTTTTTCGTTCATCCCATTTTTGCTTTGAAAGTTGTCAGGGGGCTAATTCTAGCACTCGTATACGAGCGAAATCCTACTCGAACGTTCGTGTTTTTTAATTTTTGGGATTCTCTGACACGCTATCGAATAACTCGTAGCGAAATTTCTAATGATGACACTCGATAGCGAGTAATCGTTCGAACGCAAGCGTGCGAGTTTTTGTTCGTAAGCAAAAAACCATTCGATTCGAAATTCATTTCGATACGAAATTATTTTCTGATGATAACACTCGATACGAAACGAATCGAGTTATTGCTTCAGTGTTGTAAAAAACGTGCCGAAATACGTTTGACAACACTGAATGAATTGTAATAAAATATAACCAAAAAATGTATGTTTGTACAAAAATTTAATAATTTAATTAATTTAATAATTAAAAGTAATTAAATGTGAGTTTAATATTGTATATTTAGTTAGTCAATTAGTTGAACAGAAAGCTCGACCTCTTTTTCCTTTAATTTAAGCTTTTTATTTCAATTAGTTTATCTAATTTGCTCAACAATTCGTTCTGATACAGTTCTGTAGACATTAAATTTTGCTTCAATAAAGTTTTTTTACTTTGTTTTAGCCTTTGGTTGATATTTGGTAATTCTTTGTAAGCAACTTTTGTTTTAATTGGCACTGATTTTTCTTTCTCTTCACTTTCTATAAAATACGAAATATTACATACATATGTATGTATATGATCTTCATTATCAACCAATAACCGGGGCGATGTGCACAAATGACTAGTACTGATTTTTTGAGATGTAGACGCAAAGTTTTCGTCATCTTGTGACAGATCTTTCACTTTTTTTGATCCGTTGAACCCTAACACATTGAAGATGGCAGGAAAGACCTCTGCGGGGAGTTTATTCCACATGCGAACAGTACGGCTAAAGTTTGGCCATGAGCTGTTCCCAAAGGTAGTTAGCCTTTACAGTCTCCCTTGCAAAGTATAATATGCCCTTTGCCAAGTCTGTGTGTTGAGTCATAAAATTTCCAAGAATTTCCTTCTGAGAATGATTAATTTTTGACATATTTGACCTAAGTTACAATTTTATTCTTAATTAAAAAAAAAATTACTTACATTTTTATACCCTTCACCAAAAATGGTAAGGGTATTTATAGGTTTGTCATTACGTGTGTAATTTCCACAATATTTATATGAGGTCCGTATAGTATATATATTCTGGATCCTTATAGATAAAAAAGTTATCTGAGCCCTGTCCGTCTGTCGGCCGGTCCTACTGTCCGTCTGTCTGTACGCGAAATCCATTTTCTGAAGACACTAGAAGAGCTAGAGAATTGTTTCTTAAAGTAAAATGTAGGGATTTTTCTAAGGATGCTTCGTATTGAAAATCAGCAAAAATAAAAATATCGATTCTGAAATGGATATATATACAAATAAATGAAAATATATATATATTCATTGCAGAAATAAATTTATAAATACACTAGGTGCCTTAGTAGTATTGAATACGGGGTTAAGCGCATTGAATATGTGTCAGAGACAATAATTCAACACACGACCCATCGTGCTACTGAGGCTTGTTAGTTCTTTGTGTATATTACCTTAATAATAACTCAACGTATTTTTTCGTACAAACTCCTTTTTGTCACACATCTAAGCATGTGTGTATAAAAATACAAGGCATTTGCTTTTGAAAGATCAGCAGACTCAAATCGTTATTTGCTTTTACATACCAAGCAATATTCTACACACATAAAAAATTTTAATTTTTTTTCACCAAAGCACATTATAAACATAAATATGTATGTATGCACACAAACAATATACATACATACCAGACAAGTAAACTCTGTGGAAAAAAATCTCGCACACTGATGATTACAAATATACTCTGATGTATTTATATGTATGTATGTTAAAAATGCTTTTGTATTTATCTTTTAAAATGTTGTATATTTGTCAATTTGTTTTTCATTTTAAAAATTGAAATATATGTACATATGTAGGCTTGAAACTATATTTGAAAATAATAAACAGGTTATTTTATACATATATATATACATAATTGAAATGAGCCGTCGCTAAAAAGTATTTTGTCACCAGTAAAATAACTTTTCCTTTTATGAGGTGTTTTTTGATACATATGTACAAATGTATGTACAGACATAAGTACCTATGTAATAGGTCAATAACGAAGAATAAATAACTTACATAAGTACTATTTGAAATAGCCCTACGTTAGAACAATGAATATTGTTTTAGCCTTCTCGAAATCGATAAACTGATACGTTCTGTTAGGCTGATTGGATAATCTAAGTAAGTACATATGTATGTACCTAATATGTATAATAGCTACATACATATGTATGTACATATGTATGTGTTTTGAAAAACCCCCTAGTAATTTGAATTTGCATCTAAGCAAGTAGGTATGTACTAAGTTTTAAGCTAACTCAAAATAGTGTTGACTTTTCATATATCAAATTATTACCTACAGTTAAAATAATAGGTAATTATGTGTGTAACAAATAACAATATACATATGTAGGTACCTATGTACATAGCAATTATATCAATATGTATAACAATATCAACTTTAAATCCGTGCTGAAATGAAAGTAACAAGCCAACATATGTATGTATATAAAAATGTGCGTATAAATCAGTGTCGGGCGCACACATACTCTCTCATATGTTTTGGTATGGAAAGCAGCAAAAAACGAACGACCGTCAATAATTATACACTCGAAAAATTTTTCTGTTGCCAAAAGTAAAATACATTTCTTGCCTTTTAGTATTTTTATTTGATTTGAATATTTTTCAATAATACTTTTTATGTTAATATAATAATAACGAAAACAATATTCATTTAATAATAAACTAGTTACACAACGAATGAAATAAAATATAATATTTAATAAGTAAAGAAATATCGAGAAAACATAATAAATAAAAATAAAATTTATTAAAAACGAAGCCCTCAAGCTTGATAATTTATTAAATTCGATAATTAAAATGAAAAGTTCGAATAAAAACAAAATTTAAAAAAAAAAATCATTTTCCCATTCTTCATTGAACATTTTGCTTTGAGTGTAAACAAAAAATTGTAGAGCGAGGTCTTACTCAAACAAGTGCTGATCAGCGACTGGTTTGATTTACTTTGACGAAATGATAACAAAGCAACAACCGAACGTTAATTCTCATAAGCTACACGAAGATGCTTATAGTATACGTGTGTCGCGCAAACAGAATTTTCCTGCTAAGCATGCGTGCTTCGAAACTTCGATTTTGTAACGAATTCGAAAGTTTCGATTTGTAAAAAAATGTCTTAACAATGTCGTTTAGACTATTCTTAATGTTTTCGTAATCATTTTTAATTGACTAAAGATCTGCACGTGATAAAACACTATTTATCTTGTAAATTTTATTAAATTTTTCTTGTTAATTATATTTATCTATTGAACTAAAAATAATGCAGTATTTTGATCTGCGTTTTCGCGGATAATAAAAAAAAGAAAGACTTTTGTCTTTTGTGGTTGAGTTTCTACTGACTTTATTATTATTTTTTCTTGCCTTAAAATAGATTACAATTTTGTTTTTTCAATATAATTTTGCTTATAAAGTAAAGTTATAAACTTTGTTTTTTCAATATAATTTTGCTTATGAAGTAAAATTATATTTAGAGCGCAAAACAAACATTTCGTGGAATTCTGTATGCAAGTGTTTTACCTGTACAAACAAAAGTATTGAATTGCATTTTCGTTTGGGAACGGAAATGCAATTTTTATTAAAAAGTTTAAATTATATTAACCCTCGTTATGGGAATAACGGGTGGTACTGTAACACCCCCACCGTTAGATTGAGGCTCCGACGAAATTTTGAATGTTTGCTTTGGTCTCAAAATATATAGTAGGATTAAAGCTATAATGCTTAGAATTATTACAGTGTTAATACTATAACTAATGGTTTGTGTGTTTTGACTATGACTTATTATTTTATCTAAATTTTCTTCATATTTAGTCTGTTTAATATAAAGGTCTTTTAAGTTTAAATCCACAAACGTTTTATTTTCTTTTATTTTAGTTATTAGGTGTGATTGGATTGTTTGTTCTTTAAAAGAGAGTTTGTTGTTATAAAATGTTTTGTTTCTTATAGTTATTTGACAATTTTCGAAAATGATTAGAAAGGTTGGGCTCATGTTTAAATTCTTTTGCTTATAATTACAATTGTTTGTGAAATTTTCAAATAAGTTCTTAATTAAAATATTTCCTGGTTTGATCTCCTTTATTTCTGTCAATTTGTTCTCTTTCATCATGCAACTTGCAACACTATTTTGTACAATATTATGGATACATGGGTCATTTAAGATAGTTAAATCTTTGCGTTGATTAGTTATGTTAGGATAGTATATATTTTTATTTTCATCAATAATGACTTTTTCGAATTCAAAATAAACAGATTTGTTATTACTATTAGGTATTGGCTCAAAAATTATTTGGGAAAAGGATGAGGTTGAGAATACGGGGACTGATAGGATAATTATGATTTGTTCTTCGTGGAAGGATATGGAAACTTGGGTCTTAGTGTATGTCTCGAAGTTGTCCACAATTTCAATTTCCTTTTCACCTAGTAGGTCAGTAGGTATAATACCTAATTTACTTGTAAAAACGACTCTGCTAATGTCGTCTATATGGTCTTTTAGTAAGCTAATGTCATTGTCAATTTGGTATATGTGGCTTAAGAACATTACTTCGTTTTCTAAAGTTAGAATTTTGTTTTCTATGTCATGTCGAAATTGGTTTATGTATTTGCTCACAATAAACTGTTGCTTATTTATGTGTGAAGTAATATTTCGAATCTGTTCAGATAATGTGTAGCTTATTCTTGTCAAGGTATCGGTCTGTTTCGAGTTAGTCTTAATATCGTTTGTAATGTTCCTAATTGCGTTCCTGATTTCTTCTTCGTCCTCGCTGTCCATATTTCCTGTGATAAACTTTATTCCCTTTCCTAATCCGTTAATGAGTCCTCTTCTCGTTCTTGTTTTGAAGTCATGTGAGAGGTTGTTTAGTTTTGTCTTGAGTATTTTAAAGTTGTTTTTCATGGTATCTCGTAAAGGTAGTAGTTCTGATAGTGGACTGTTTAATAAATCTATGTTATTGTTTATGACTTCTGTTGTTCGGTAGCATTCTGTTACATTTATTATATGGAATATCCTGTTGTAATGGTCGATGATTTTTATGTCCTTGTCTTTAATCGGGAGGTAGCCCTCATTTTCCTTAAGGTCTTGTATTTCTATCCTTTGATGGTATGTGAGGTCAAACATCGTGGTTATAGTAAATATGGTTGTTAGCGATTTCATCTGAAAAGAAATATATATATGATTTTATGTCGTGCTGTCCGTTTGTGATTCTGTTAAGTTTGAAATTTCTTTTTTCTTTTAATATAGGACTTATAGTATTTATGGTTCTGGTCTGTAATAACGTGGTCATCATCTAGTCTGGATACTACCACTTTTCTGAACTTTGAGTGGTTTTTTCCCCCTCTTTCGTCCTTTAGGTATATTGGTCCTGTTTGGATGTTTATATTTTCTCTCTGTTTGTTTATTTTTTCTAAGGTTCTTTCTTTACATTTTATTATTTTGTCCCTAATTGCCGGATACTCTGATTGGGCGATTGTACCATTCCTAAAATCTATTGGTTTTCTTCCCGTTGTAGAGTGTATCGTATTATTGCAATAAATCAGAATCCTATACATTTTCTCTTCAACGCTCTCTATGTCTCTATTTTGGTCGTGCTTTAAAATGCGAATATGTTCGTTTATTGTATTATGAAGTCTTTCTATATCAGAGTTCGATGTGTGGTTATTATTAGATGTGTAATGTATTTCTATATTCTGTTCTCTTATAAATTCCAGGAGTGGGAGAGCTTTAAAGCCTAGTTCGTTGTCGACTATTATTTTCTTTACATTTCCCATTATTGAAAGATATTGTGTCAGGGTTATTTTAAATTCTATCCATGTCCTGCCTTTAATTCTAAGTGCTTGGGCGTATTTAGAAAACTTGTCGATGAACGTTAGAAATAAAGTTTTTCGAGACTGTAAAATACATCGACATGGACTACTTCTCCAGGATTTTCTGGCGTTTCTGTTAATTTAAATTGTTGTTTCACTGGCTTTCTGTCGTATTTTTCCTTGTTGCAGATGTCGCAGTTGTTAATTAACTGGTTTATGCGTAGTTTTAAATTCGGATGGTAAATTTGAGTTTTTAAGTTTTCGAAATTCTCGTTGATACCCCTATGGTTGTTTCTGATATGTTCTTTCTCTATTTCTTCAGCCAGTATTGTTTCGTCTGTGATGTCTAAAAGAATTGTCTTGCATCTGAGGATTTTGAAATTTCTATTTTCTGAAAAATACCTATTTACAACTTTTTTTATATTTTCATAGATGGTTTCGGTCTCTATGAATGTTGCGTTAGTTTTATCGGGACAGAAGTGATTTTTAAGTATGGTTTTTAGGGTTTCTTCATCAAAACTTTTAGCACTTATGGTTTTTCTATTGTTTTTAAAAATGTTCTCATTTTTAATTTTAAGTGATCCCGATGTCGTTAACTTAAGCACTACTTGTCTTCTATAAAAGTTAAGAGGATTGCTTGTCTCTGCGCAAGCGTTGTGTTCCAATTCTTCGATGCTTTCATTTAAGAGTATGTTGGCTCTGGATAAGGCGTCTGCATTCCCGTTTTGTGTGCCTTTTTTGTACACGATTTCGTAGTCGTATTCCTGTAGCCTTAGTCTCCATCTTACTAGCTTGGAGTTCGGTTCTTTTATGGAGAATAACCATGTTAGTGGCCTGTGATCTGTTTCAATCAGGAATCGTCGACCAAACAAATATGGTCTAAAATACTTCGTGGCCCAAACTATCGCGAGGAGTTCTTTTTCGATGGTGCTATAATTCTGTTCCACGCCATTCAACGTTCGACTCGCAAAACAGATCGGGTGACCTCTTTGGGATAGTATTGCGCCTAGGGCATAATTACTTGCGTCTGTTTGAAGAACAAATTTCTCGTTAAAATCAGGGTAGGCTAGTACTGGGGTAGTTGTTAAAAGTTTCTTGAGAGCTTCGAAGCTTTCGTTGTATTCTATGTTTCTTATATCCATTTTCGCGTCCTTTTTCAGATACCTTGTCATAGGGCGAGCTATTCTTGAGTAATCTCGTATGAATTTTCGGTAGTAACCCGCTAACCCTAGGAATTGTTTAATTTCCTTCTGCGTTTTCGGCAGCGGAAATTTTTGAATACAAACTATTTTGTCGGGGTTAGGTTGTATCCCTTTTTCTAAAACGATATGTCCAAGGAAGCTTGTTTCTCTTTTAAGGAACTCGCTTTTATCAACTTGGATTTTCAGATTTACCTCCTTGAGTCGTTGTAGAACCTTCGTTACGGATTCAACGTGTTCTTGCAAGGAGGTGCTAAATATTATTATATCGTCGAGATAAACTAAACATACTTTGTTGATTAAGTCAGACAATACGTTGTTCATTAGGCGTTGGAAAGTTGCCGGGGCGGTTTTTAACCCAAATGGCATACGCAGGAATTCGTAGTGGCCGTTCTCGACGCTGAAAGCTGTTTTCGGTATGTCCTTCTCGTGGATTTCGATTTGGTGAAATCCTTTCGCCAAATCCAAGGTAGTGAAATATTGGGAGCGTCCGAGCTTTTCCAATATCTCATCTATGTTGGGTATGGGATACTTGTCATCTATAGTCGCTTCGTTGAGCTTTCTATAGTCCACAACAAGTCGCCTGTTTATGGCCACAGCAATTTATATTTTGACATAAATTATTTCATTCTTATAATCCTAAAAATGCAACACTACACATATTATTAGTTACTTTATGTTGGCAACTCGAGTGAGTTTGTTATATAATTTTCATTAGATAAGTTTGGTTTGGTTCTCGTGCTCAACAAGCTAATAATAAATATTTCTTAAAATAAAATAAAAATACAGTCCTCTTGTTTTTCATTAACTATCGAACATAATTTTGGTCCTTCGAACCGGATGAATAGTTATTGTACGTAAAGTAAATTAGTTTAAAACAATTAAACATTTTTGTCGTGAATTCATATACATATGTACATGCCTATGTACATACATATACATACGTCGGGCAATAAAATTCTTGTAGTTTGAGTTGCAAGTTTTAAAAACATACATACATCTTGTACCTAAAGTGAATTGGTTTACAACAATTAAACATTTTTGTCGTGAATTCATATACATATGTACATGCCTATGTACATAGATACACATACGTAAACAATCAATCAAACAGCAAAATAAAACTCAAAAATTAAAAAAAAAAAAAAAACAATATTTGTTATTACATTAACATAAAAACTTAATATCTACAATCCAAAAATGGATAGGCTAAGAAAGAAACGCGGACAACTTAAAAGATCCATGACAAGATTGTATAATGTCATAAATGGTCAAAATGCAAATTACAATGATATCAAGGTACGTATTGATGAAATTGAAAATCTATTTAAAGAATATAAAATTACTCAGGACGAAATCGATGTGCTAATCGATTCCGAAGCCGATATGCAGTTAGAAGAAATATATCGTAATGAGATTGAGGAAATTTATTTTAATGGGAAATCTATATATTCATCAGTCAATCAAGACAATTTAGAGAATACTGTAGTAGAAGGGGCTGTAGCAAGCACTCCACATGCAAATGGTGAACTGACAGCAATTCTACAAACAATGTCAACAACATTGACATCAGTCGTTAATATGCATACTTCAAATACGAATAATTCAAGTAACAACAACGAGTCACATATTCGGTTACCTCGAATTGAACTTCCAGATTTTGATGGCAGGTTGTCAAACTGGATTCGGTTTAGAGATTTGTTCATTGCCATGGTTGATGGTAGGACTAGCTTATCCGATGTAGAAAAACTTGAATATTTGCAGACAAAGTTAAAGGGCGAAGCATCTTCAATTATTAAACATTTAACTCCAACAAATAATAACTATAGAATAGCATGGGAACTTGTAAAGAAAAAGTATGATAAACCAGATCAAATAAGAGAATCGTACATTCGTTTACTATTAGCGCAGCCGTCAATAAAAAATGGAACTTTGGTTGAAATTAAACAATTTTACAACAACACTGTTGAATGTTATAACGCACTTGCGGCTTTGTATGATTCAGTAGACTCATGGGATCCGCTTTTAATGTTTCTAATAAAGGAAAAATTAGATCGTGAAACAATAACAATTTGGTATCGCCAGCAAAATGGTATTAATAATCAATCATTTCGAAAGTTATTAGCCTTTCTAGAAAATAGAGTAATTGAATTAGAAAAGCTAGAAATACCAACACAATCATCAAAATTTAAAAACAATAAACTAATAACAATGACAACAACAACTAGTTCTTGTCCAGTTTGCAACAATGATCATTTTTTATTCGCCTGTCAGCAATTTAAAGGTTTTGATATAAATAAACGAAGAAGCATTGTTCGTACAAGTGGTTTTTGTTTTAATTGCTTAAAAGAAAAGCACTTTTCAAAGGACTGCAAGTCAGGTTCATGCAAATCTTGTGGCATGAAATATAATACACTACTACACAGCTTCAACAACCAATACAACGGTAAGCAAGATAATATTAATACTCAAAAGAAATCGACTATTACAATAAATTCAAGCCAACAATCAACATCAAATCAAACCACACTTTTACCAACAGCAATGATCAGTGTTCGTGATAAAAACAACAGTTTGCAACAATGTAGAGCACTTATAGACACCGGTTATAAAACAGTTTTGTGTGGTGTAGGTGGTAATAACACAAGTTATACTAATGGAAAGGTACAATTAGAAATTTATGCTAAAAGTACTGGTAAATCGATTGTAGTTCAAACTTTTTGTCTGTCAAACCTTACTCAATATATTCCGTCAGAAGTAATAGGAAATCAAAAACTTGACTATTTTCAACATTTAATACTAGCAGATCCTGCTTATCATAAGCCGGGCCGCATTGATCTTATTCTAGGAGCCGATGTATTTCCTCATTGCATTTTAGGTGAAAAAGTATCACATCCAACAGGCTCCCCAACAGCGCTAAGTACAATATTCGGTTGGGTGATTATGGGCAACGTTAATAAGCAGTTTGAAAAATCAATAGTAATCGCACATTCACATGCTAGCCTAGATGAACAACTTCAACGATTTTGGGAGACGGAAGAGTGCAACAATCAATCAAAACATTTCACACCTGATGAAGAAAAAGCTGAACAACATTTCAAAGAAAACATTCACAAACATTCAGATGGACGATATATCGTAAAGTTGCCATTCAAGACTAACTCTTTTCAACTTGGTGAATCGAAAACAGCTGCGATGCGTAGGCTTGAATCAATGGAACGACAATTTACAAAAAATAATGAACTCAATGTTGAGTTCCACAAATTTATGAACGACTACATACAACTTGACCATATGGAAGTAGCTCCTCTAAACAATGAAAATAATGTCTACTACATGCCTCATCATGCAGTTTTGAAACCTTCGAGTTCAACTACAAAATTACGTGTTGTGTTCGACGCATCTTGTAAAAGCTCAAACAATACATCGTTAAATGATCATCTATTAGTTGGGCCAACGATTCAAAATGACTTGTACACAATTCTTTTACGATTTCGCAAATTTAAAATAGGCTTCACTGCTGATATCGAGAAGATGTATAGACAGGTACTTATACATCCCGATGATAGGTCATATCAGTGCATTTTATGGCGCAATTCAATAAATGACTTAGTTTCAACTTATAGATTAAAGACAGTTACGTATGGCACCGCAGCAGCTCCATTTTTGGCTACTCGTGCGTTAATGCAAGTTGCTTTTGACAACCAACATAAGTATCCTAATGAAGCTGATGAAATTATAAATAATTTTTATGTCGATGATTACATGTCATCCGCACCAGACATTTCAACTGCTATATCAAGGCACAAAACATTGTACAGCATGTTAGCAAGTTCCGGTTTCAATCTTCGCAAATGGTCATCGAATTCAAATGAATTGCTACAAAATATAAAACCTGAAAATCGTGCACAGTCTTCTGAAATGATAATTGATGAATCAGAAACAGTCAAAACGTTAGGATTGTTATGGAATACATTAACAGATAGTTTTCAATATAGTGTAAGTTTGCAACAAGTATCTGACGTAATTACAAAACGACACGTACTTTCTGACATTTCGAAAATTTATGACCCTATTGGTTGGGCATCTCCTGTAGTGATTAAGATGAAAATTTTTATGCAAAAACTTTGGATCAAAGGTGTTAGTTGGGATCAAAATCTGCGGAATGAATTGAAAGCTGAATGGCTACAACTTCAACATAACATACAAAATATCAGGAATCTACACATTCCTAGATGGTTTAATTTCAACGTTGGCGATCGTGTTGAGCTTCATGGTTTTGCGGATTCTTCAGAACTAGCTTATGCCTCTGCTGTATATGTTCGTATAATTTCATCAAATGGATCAATCACTACAAGATTAATAACTTCTAAAACAAGAGTTACACCTATTCGTCAGATTGCACTACCACGGTTGGAGCTTTGTGCTGCCCATCTAACGGTCAAACTATTGTTAAAAGTGAAACAATCTTTAGAGTGGCAGGGTGTTCCTACATTTGGTTGGACTGATTCAACAGTGGTACTAGCGTGGTTAAGTGACCATCCTAGGCGATGGAAGACCTTTATTGCCAATAGAACGTCTTAAATTCTCAACAACATTCCCTGCAACCATTGGCATCACATTGCTTCAAAAGAGAATCCAGCAGATTTGGCAACACGTGGCATTTCCTCATTAGAAATTGAAAACAACAAATTATGGTGGCAAGGACCAGATTTGCTACAAATTTTCACCACGGAAAAAATAACTGCAGTATCAACAGAAGACATTTCAAAAGATATTGATTTGGAACAACGAAAGGTGATTGCAACAACAATCTCCGTCAAACAATCAAACTTATTTGAGTTATTTTCCAGTTTTAATACACTACTTCGTATCACTGCCTTAATACTACGTTTCGTGGGAAATTGCAAAGATAAAAATCATAGAAAATTTGGTTTCATCACTACAACAGAACTTCAAACTGCTCATAGAATTTTGATTAAAAGGTCTCAAATGGAATGCTACGCATCAGAAATTAGAATTTTGTCTTCAAACAATCAGATTCATTCCAAACATAAACTTGCAAGCCTATCACCATTCGTCGATAGTTTTGGTATTCTACGTGTAGGTGGTCGTCTCGAAAATGCGTCCATCAGCTATGACCAAAAACACCCATATATCCTGAACAAAAACAGTACCTTAACACAACTTATCGTTCGTCATCATCACATTAAATATATGCATGCCGGAAAGCGTCTATTGCAATACCTGTTAGGTTTAAAATATTGGATTCCGGAAGTTTATCAGATCATTAAGAAAATTGTTTACCAGTGCACAACATGTATGCGATTCAAACAAAAACCTTATCAACAACAAATGGGAGATTTACCTCGCTGTCGTTTGCAACCAGGTTCAACATTTTTATACGTCGGCATTGATTTTGGTGGGCCAATTTTAGTAAAATCATGGAAGGGACGTGGTTCAAAAACATACAAATGCTGGTTAGCTGTTTTTGTGTGTCTAAATACAAAAGCTATCCATCTAGAGGCAGTAACAGATCTGTCAACTAAAGCATTTTTTGCCTCATTGCGACGCTTTACTTCCAGGCGTGGAAATCCACTTCACATTTATACCGATAATGGTACCAATTTCGTGGGCTGTAATCGAGAATTAAAAGAATTGTACAATTTTCTTCACACATACTACCCATCTATCCAGAAAGAATTGAGCACCGAGCAAATACAATGGCACTTTATTCCTCCATCAGCACCTAACTTTGGTGGCATCTGGGAAGCGGGTGTTAAATCCGCTAAGTATCATATGAAACGTGTTTTGGGAAATTCTGCTGTAACTTACGAAGAGTTGAATACGCTGCTTTGTCAAATTGAAAGCTGTTTGAACTCTAGACCACTTTGTTTGAAATTTGAAGGAGATATAGATCCCTTAACACCAGCACATTCTTTAATACTTCGCGCGATGAAATCAACTCCAGACGAGGATTTACTTGACCGTAAGGCTAACAGTTTAACCAGATGGCAATATATCCAGCAGTTAGTTCAACAGTTCTGGTCAAAATGGTCCAATGAATATCTTGGTCAACTTCAACAACGTCCAAAATGGCGACAAAAGGCTGAAAATCTACACATAGATGACACAGATCTCATCAAAGATGAAAATCTTCCCCCTACTCAATGGCTTATTGGAAGAGTAGCAGCAACATATCCTGGTAAAGACGACATCGTTAGAGTGGCATCAATAAAAAAAAAGGGATTGCTCAAACGCCCACTATCAAAGATTTGTCCCCTGTTTTTAAATAATTGAAAGTGATTCTTTCAAGGTGGGCCGATATGTTTATGGCCACAGCAATTTATATTTTGACATAAATTATTTCATTCTTATAATCCTAAAAATGCAACACTACACATATTATTAGTTACTTTATGTTGGCAACTCGAGTGAGTTTGTTATATAATTTTCATTAGATAAGTTTGGTTTGGTTCTCGTGCTCAACAAGCTAATAATAAATATTTCTTAAAATAAAATAAAAATACAGTCCTCTTGTTTTTCATTAACTATCGAACATCGCCATTTTTCCTTACCGCTGGCGTCTAGTTTTTTGGGTACGATCCATACGGGTGCCGAATATGGCGAATGACTTGGCCGTATTATTCTGTTATCTAACATTTCCTGTATTTGTCTTTGTACTTCCTGTTTGTGTACATACGGGTACCTATATGTTTTAGCAGTTATTGGTATATTGTTAATTGTCCTTATCTCATGTTTTATTGCATTTGTGAAGGAGAGGTCACTTTCTTCCGAGTAGAAGGTATTCCTAAATTTTTTTAGTACTTCTAGTATCCTATGTTTCTCTTCGTCATTCAAGTGCTCTAATCTAACGTTTGATATCGGGTTAGTCCCTTGAATTTGTTTCTTTTCTAGATTAAAAACATTGTTTTGGTTCCTGTCTTGATTTTGTAAAACTTTATTCGGGTATTCAAGAGGAATTTTATTCTTATTAATTATCAGCACATTGTCCCTCATATTGACTATGGCTGCTAAGGTTTTTAGGATATTATTCCCTATTAATCCATCATACTTGTCATGGAAGTTATAAATTAAAAAATCGATTTTTGTTTTTGGCGTACCGCCGAATTCTTGAAAAATTGGTACAGAAACCTTTTCTTTTATTTCTATTATATTTGATAAAGTTTTAATATTTTTGATATCGCAGGGTACTTTCCATTTCGGGTGGCATATCCCTGGATTAATGACGGAGTGTGTAGCTCCGGTGTCAATTAAAAATTTTGAATGCCCTAATTTTGATTTGATTGTTATATATGGTAATTGTCCGTATAGGCACCTGGCTGAAAATTTTGTGCCGTATTGACTTCCATCGGCTCGGATATTTGGTGCTGTTGATTATGGTTGTTTTGCTCTCGAATATTTGGTTGGAAGTTTCTGTAGAATTGTTGTTGATTTGGTCCGGGTAAATTTTGGTATTCTCTTTGAGAATTTCTTCTGTTAAAGTCACCTCTGTTGTAGTTTCCGTTCTGGAACTGTTGCTGGTTTTGTCCGCGTAGATTTTGGTACTCTCCTTGGTAACTTCTTTTGTTAAAATCACCTCGATTTCCGTTCTGAAACCTTTGTGTTTGGTTCCCACGGGGTTGTGGATTGTTTCCATATTTTTCTTTGTGTATTTTGGGTCTTTCGGCGTATTTTCGTCCGTCCTTTCCTACTTTATCGTAGCCATTTTCAAACAGAATGTTAATGGCATCCTCAAGGTATTGGGGATTTCTACAGGCTAGAACCGTTTTCATCGGTTCGGGGATCTTACTCTTGAATATATTCAGAGCTGACTTCTGATTATTAATGGCAACCAGATTGACCGCTTCACCCTCTCCTAGTATGAGAACTAATTTGTTATTCAGTCGTCTTAATCTATACTTGATCTGATTATAGAAGTCTACTGTATTAGTTTCAAAGGTTACTGATCTCAGGTCGTCAAAAAGTTCTTCGCAACTTTTTCTTTCTCCGAAATTATTATTAAGGATTTCTTTTATTTCGTTCCACGATTGTGCCTGGGAATTGATTTCAAAGATTTCCTTTGCCCTGCCTGTTATTCTACTTTTGATAATGTCAGAAAATACTAGTTGTGATAAAGTATCGTAAGTCAAAAGGATGGGGTGTATTCTGTCGATGAGTTTTGTGAAGGTTGGTAACTCATTTATATTTCCCGAAAATGGTGTGAGGTTATTTAAATATTTGATTCGATTTAATTGAATTTGAGGAAGATTAGCCATTTTAAATAACTATTTCTTTAAATTTAGACTCTGATATACTTTTGTTTCTTTTTCTTACTTCTTAAATATTTCCTTCTTAATTTGATTTTAATTAAGGTTATTATGCGTGATAAGTATTGTAAACTTTCAATATTTTCTTCTTTAGAAGTGTATAATATTATCCTTTCGATTTCCGATTCGATAGTTATATTTTCGATCACTTGCATTGATTTTATTAATTAGTTGTTTTCTTGATTTTATAAGAGCCCCCCCCTTTTTTTTTATTATGAAATTAATTCAAAACAGAAATAAAGGGAACAATTCACCAAAAGAAAATATAAAACTTGTGTCTATACCGTTAATTACAATTTTTCGAGTATGTATATTTTATTTCTTTATCAATTTTAATTTTATATGAATTTAAAACTTAATGATAACTTACTATAGGATCTTCTGATGTGGTTGGGTTGGGCACACTCTAGCCTTGTTGTAGTTGTGGTTGTGTAGTTGTTTCGTTTGCTTCCCTCTTAGTTGGCGTTTATGGTGATCCTATTTTGGGCGGTTGCACACTTCCGTTTGTTTTTCTTCTCAGTAGGTTATGTATATATTTATATTTTTATCACTTCTTCTTTGCACAGGTATAAAATTTTATATTTTTACATAAAAGTCACAGAAGGGTAGTTTGTGGAAAAAATTTTATATAAAAGTCACAGAAGGGTAATTTTACTTTTGTAGAAAAAATCTGTTGTATTAAAAGTCACAAAAGGATAATTGTACTTTTGTACAAGTATATATTTTTTATTGTATTTTATAAAAGTCACAAAATGTTAATTGTACTTTTGCACAAATGTTTTTTTTTTTGTATTTTTGTAAAAGTCACAAAAATGTTAATTGTACTTTTGCACAAATGTTTTTTTTTATTGTATTTTTGTAAAAGTCACAAAAATGTTAATTGTACTTTTGCACAAATGTTTTTTTTTTAAATTATAGTTCACTAATAAGGATTTTTCGTCCTTCACTTATTTTTTTTCTTTTTTTTGGGATCGCGTTAAAACATTGAAATGTCAAAAAGAAACTAATTAATTATTTAATTATAAATCCTTTTCGCGAGATCCCATCCTCGTCGCCAGTTTTGATCTGCATTTGCGCGGATAATAAAAAAAAGAAAGACTTTTGTCTTTTGTGGTTGAGTTTCTACTGACTTTATTATTATTTTTTCTTGCCTTAAAACAGATTACAATTTTGTTTTTTCAATATAATTTTGCTTATAAAGTAAAGTTATAAACTTTGTTTTTTCAATATAATTTTGCTTATGAAGTAAAATTATATTTAGAGCGCAAAACAAACATTTCGTGGAATTCTGTATGCAAGTGTTTTACCTGTACAAACAAAAGTATTGAATTGCATTTTCGTTTGGGAACGGAAATGCAATTTTTATTAAAAAGTTTAAATTATATTAACCCTCGTTATGGGAATAACGGGTGGTACTGTAACACTTAGCATTTCAAAAATCGCCCGACACTGGTATAAATATAAAACAAAGTTACCCATCAAACCAAAAACTTCGATTTTGTAACGAATTCGAAAGTTTCGATTTGTAAAAAAATGTCTTAACAATGTCGTTTAGACTATTCTTAATGTTTTCGTAATCATTTTTAATTGACTAAAGATCTGCACGTGATAAAACACTATTTATCTTGTAAATTTTATTAAATTTTTCTTGTTAATTATATTTATCTATTGAACTAAAAATAATACAGTATTTTTCGGTTAATTGACCCTACGGTTAATTGGTTTCCACGCTTAATTGAACCACATGATCGGGCAAAAAAATATTGCATACGAAAACACATGTAAATTTCCTCGGATAATTGAACTCGGTTAATTGATTTTCCCGCTTAGTTGGTTCAAAATTCATGTAATCAAAAATAAATTTCCTCTTACTTTTACCCGGTTAATTGCATTATTATTGAAAAATAATCTGGCATTTTTGCACATACATATTTGACATCATTTGTGAAAAAATTTGTGTTTAAGTTTATGTTTTTTTTGTAAAACCAATATACCTATGAATTGTTTTTTATTTAGTTTATAAATTTTATTTTTTTGTAAAACTCATGTGCACACAAATAGTGCATTTAATAGTACATATGTACCTACAATAATAAATACCTGCGATACACATATATGTCTAGTTTTTTGGGTACGATCCATACGGGTGCCGAATATGGCGAATGACTTGGCCGTATTATTCTGTTATCTAACATTTCCTGTATTTGTCTTTGTACTTCCTGTTTGTGTACATACGGGTACCTATATGTTTTAGCAGTTATTGGTATATTGTTAATTGTCCTTATCTCATGTTTTATTGCATTTGTGAAGGAGAGGTCACTTTCTTCCGAGTAGAAGGTATTCCTAAATTTTTTTTAGTACTTCTAGTATCCTATGTTTCTCTTCGTCATTCAAGTGCTCTAATCTAACGTTTGATATCGGGTTAGTCCCTTGAATTTGTTTCTTTTCTAGATTAAAAACATTGTTTTGGTTCCTGTCTTGATTTTGTAAAACTTTATTCGGGTATTCAAGAGGAATTTTATTCTTATTAATTATCAGCACATTGTCCCTCATATTGACTATGGCTGCTAAGGTTTTTAGGATATTATTCCCTATTAATCCATCATACTTGTCATGGAAGTTATAAATTAAAAAATCGATTTTTGTTTTTGGCGTACCGCCGAATTCTTGAAAAATTGGTACAGAAACCTTTTCTTTTATTTCTATTATATTTGATAAAGTTTTAATATTTTTGATATCGCAGGGTACTTTCCATTTCGGGTGGCATATCCCTGGATTAATGACGGAGTGTGTAGCTCCGGTGTCAATTAAAAATTTTGAATGCCCTAATTTTGATTTGATTGTTATATATGGTTATTGTCCGTATAGGCACCTGGCTGAAAATTTTGTGCCGTATTGACTTCCATCGGCTCGGATATTTTGTGCTGTTGATTATGGTTGTTTTGCTCTCGAATATTTGGTTGAAAGTTTCTGTAGAATTGTTGTTGATTTGGTCCGGGTAAATTTTGGTATTCTCTTTGAGAATTTCTTCTGTTAAAGTCACCTCTGTTGTAGTTTCCGTTCTGGAACTGTTGCTGGTTTTGTCCGCGTAGATTTTGGTACTCTCCTTGGTAACTTCTTTTGTTAAAATCACCTCGATTTCCGTTCTGAAACCTTTGTGTTTGGTTCCCACGGGGTTGTGGATTGTTTCCATATTTTTCTTTGTGTATTTTGGGTCTTTCGGCGTATTTTCGTCCGTCCTTTCCTACTTTATCGTAGCCATTTTCAAACAGAATGTTAATGGCATCCTCAAGGTATTGGGGATTTCTACAGGCTAGAACCGTTTTCATCGGTTCGGGGATCTTACTCTTGAATATATTCAGAGCTGACTTCTGATTATTAATGGCAACCAGATTGACCGCTTCAACCTCTCCTAGTATGAGAACTGATTTGTTATTCAGTCGTCTTAATCTATACTTGATCTGATTATAGAAGTCTACTGTATTAGTTTCAAAGGTTACTGATCTCAGGTCGTCAAAAAGTTCATCGCAACTTTTTCTTTCTCCGAAATTATTATTAAGGATTTCTTTTATTTCGTTCCACGATTGTGCCTGGGAATTGATTTCAAAGATTTCCTTTGCCCTACCTGTTATTCTACTTTTGATGATGTCAGAAAATACTAGTTGTGATAAAGTATCGTAAGTCAAAAGGATGGGGTGTATTCTGTCGATGAGTTTTGTGAAGGTTGGTAACTCATTTATATTTCCCGAAAATGGTGTGAGGTTATTTAAATATTTGATTCGATTTAATTGAATTTGAGGAAAATTACCCATTTTAAATAACTATTTCTTTAAATTTAGACTCTGATATACTTTTGTTTCTTTTTCTTACTTCTTAAATCTTTCCTTCTTAATTTGATTTTAATTAAGGTTATTATGCGTGATAAGTATTGTAAACTTTCAATATTTTCTTCTTTAGAAGTGTATAATATTATCCTTTCGATTTCCGATTCGATAGTTATATTTTCGATCACTTGCATTGATTTTATTAATTAGTTGTTTTCTTGATTTTATAAGAGCCCCCCCCCTTTTTTTATTATGAAATTAATTCAAAACAGAAATAAAGGGAACAATTCACCAAAAGAAAATATAAAACTTGTGTCTATACCGTTAATTACAATTTTTTGAGTATGTATATTTTATTTCTTTATCAATTTTAATTTTATATGAATTTAAAACTTAATGATAACTTACTATAGGATCTTCTGATGTGGTTGGGTTGGGCACACTCTAGCCTTGTTGTAGTTGTGGTTGTGTAGTTGTTTCGTTTGCTTCCCTCTTAGTTGGCGTTTATGGTGATCCTATTTTGGGCGGTTGCACACTTCCGTTTGTTTTTCTTCTCAGTAGGTTATGTATATATTTATATTTTTATCACTTCTTCTTTGCACAGGTATAAAATTTTATATTTTTACATAAAAGTCACAGAAGGGTAGTTTGTGGAAAAAATTTTATATAAAAGTCACAGAAGGGTAATTTTACTTTTGTAGAAAAAATCTGTTGTATTAAAAGTCACAAAAGGATAATTGTACTTTTGTACAAGTATATATTTTTTATTGTATTTTATAAAAGTCACAAAATGTTAATTGTACTTTTGCACAAATGTTTTTTTTTTGTATTTTTGTAAAAGTCACAAAAATGTTAATTGTACTTTTGCACAAATGTTTTTTTTTTTAATTATAGTTCACTAATAAGGATTTTTCGTCCTTCATTTATTTTTTTTCTTTTTTTGGGATCGCGTTAAAACATTGAAATGTCAAAAAGAAACTAATTAATTATTTAATTATAAATCCTTTTCGCGAGATCCCATCCTCGTCGCCAGTTTTGATCTGCATTTTCGCGGATAATAAAAAAAAGAAAGACTTTTGTCTTTTGTGGTTGAGTTTCTACTGACTTTATTATTATTTTTTCTTGCCTTAAAACAGATTACAATTTTGTTTTTTCAATATAATTTTGCTTATAAAGTAAAGTTATAAACTTTGTTTTTTCAATATAATTTTGCTTATGAAGTAAAATTATATTTAGAGCGCAAAACAAACATTTCGTGGAATTCTGTATGCAAGTGTTTTACCTGTACAAACAAAAGTATTGAATTGCATTTTCGTTTGGGAACGGAAATTTTTTTTTTTTTTGGTAGTTTTATTATTTATTGAATCTTCAATTATAAATTGAAACATCAATAAGTTTTTCAAATCTTAAATCTAAAAATACATAAATATATGTTTAGCCAGTGCTAAACAAAATTTTTAATTCCAACTGTTGATTTTTGATGTTTTACATCTCTCGTGTACGGCTGAGAGAAAGAGTATCCCTCCTTCTCAACCGGGTGTGGCCACTATAATTTAGAATGTTGCGCGCAAGTGGATTTGGGTGCAATACTAGTTTTTCAATATATTTTTTAGCGTGTTTTGAAAATACTGTCTTCACCAACGGAACATCAAGATCTTTGTGAATTCGCTGATTTCGGATATACCAGGGGGCTGCAGTAATTGTACGTAGAATTTTGTTTTGTCGCCTTTGAATTTTTTCTACACTTGATGCTGAGGCAGTGCCCCATAGCTGGATTCCATAGCACCATATTGGTTTCAATAAGCCAATTCATTTGGGCTGCTTTTAATTTCATTTGTGTCAACTTTGCGTCTATATGCGATTTCCATGTTAAACGACGATCAAGATGAACGCCTAGATATTTTACTACAGTGTGTTGCGGTATAGTCTCGGTGTTGATTTGTATAGGCGGGCATGTTTCCCTGCGTAAAGTAAAAGTAACGTGTACACATTTCTGCTCATTCACTTTTATCCGCCATTGTTTTAGCCATGTTTCCAATTTTGAGATGTACCCTTGTAGATTCCGGGAAGCTTCTACAGGATTTTCATGAACGCTTAGAAAAGCCGTATCATCAGCAAATGTTGACGTGTGAATGATACTGCTTAACGGTAAGTCAGAGGCATATATTAAATAAAGTAAAGGACCGAAGATACTGCCTTGAGGGACTCCGGCTTCAATCGACTGCGGGGGGCTTAAAAAATTGCCTTCCTTAACTACAAATTTTCGTTCCTCTAGATAGCTTTTTAAGAGCCTGACGATGTTTGCGGGTAGATTTTGTGTTAATTTGTGGACAAGACCTTCGTGCCATACTTTATCAATAAAAAGCGCTGAACAATATTTCTTTTTTTCAAAAGTTTCTCTAATGACATTCACAAGTCTGTGAGTTTGCTCAATAGTGTTATGCTGACTGCGAAAACCGAATTGATGATCTGGAATACATGCACTGCTAGTTACTATAGGAGTCAGCTTGCTCATGTACAGTTTTTCAAAAAGTTTCGACATATTGGACAATAAACTAATAGGCCGATAGGATTCAACCTTCGTATGATCCTTACCGGGCTTTGGTATCATAGTAATCATCGAAACCTTCCATTCTGCCGGATAGTATTGCAGTGGTAAAATACTATTAAAGATGAATAGTATTACTCGTTTTGCAATGAAAGGCAATTCTTGCAGCATTTTGTTACTTATTTTATCAATACCTGAGGCTTTTTTTGAGTTTAGACTTGTAATAGCCTTTTCAATCTCCAAAATATTAAATCTTAGCGGAATTTCTGGTAAAGCGACGACTGGTGGCAGTTCAATAATATCAGCAGAAATATTTGGAGTAAATACTTTTTCTAAGTGTTTAACAAAAAGAGCACCTTTTTCAGCATCAGTTCTTGCCCAGTCACCATTTGAAGCTCGTAATGGAGGTTTACATATCACCGGCCTTTTAAGTCCTCTGGCTGCACGCCACATCGAATAATCTTTTGATGGTGTTGCATCGAGTTCTTGCAGAAATTTTTGCAGCGAAGCTGTTTTTTGTGATTGTAAAACTTTTCTTAGCTGTTTGGTACACTCCTTAAGCCTTAATTTTAGCTGAGGCGATCTGTATCGTTGCCATTCTCGTCGAGCTCTCCGTTTTTCAGTCAATAGCCTTTCTATATCTGCACAAAAAATATTGTTAAATCTCGCTTGCTGATTTGGTTGAATTGAAGAAGCATTAAGAGCAGCTTGTTTGGCATGTGCTTCAAACGACCTAATAGAATTTTCTATGTCAGTAGGTGTTCTCAATGGCATATTTTCCGTGCAATGAGCACTCAAATATTTTTTGTATTTCAGCCAGTTAATACGTGCAGATGTCAGCGGTAAATCACATGTTGGTCTTGCGGTTGTGTGTGAGTAAATAGTGATAATAGTAGGCGAGTGATCTGAAGACAAATCCAAAGATGCTTCTACTTCCGTCATTTCGCTGGGCACGCCTTTCATAATCCCAAAGTCGATAATATCAGGAATTTTTTGACGATCCGTTGGCCAATATGTTGGCTGACCACTTGAAACTACATTCAAACCCATTTTTGAAATTGTGTCAAACAAAACACGACCCTTAGGACTGATTAAACGTGAGCCCCAAAAAGTGTGTTTAGCATTGTAGTCGCCAGCTGCTAGAAAACGGGACCCCAGTGTTGTATAAAATGCGGTATATTGACTCTCTGAAATTGAAAACCTGGGAGGAGAGTAAACAGATGATATCACAAGCTTTTGATAAAAATTTTCAATACAGATGTTCGTTGCTTGAAGATATTCTTCACGAAGGTCATTTAGTAGGTAGTGTTTTATTCGAGTTTTTATTAGGATTCCAGAGCCACCACAAGCTCTACCTCGAGGATCCTTAGTATCGTAGAAATTATATCCACTAATTTTAAAATAGCTTCGAGACGTTAAATGAGTTTCTGAGATAAGCATAACGTCGATTTGTTTATCCAGAAGAAAATATTCTATTTCATTTTTATGTTGGCAGATGCCGTTTGCGTTCCAATAACAGATTCTTAAGTTCATGGTTTTTTCAATACAGCCTGCAACAAGGTAGACTGCATTTTCAACATTTCCTGCATCATACAGGACATGTTGAGAGTAAATGTATTTACTGTTTGTATTAGGATCTCTATTGAGGCTTCAATACGACTAAAATTATGCCCTGATTCTTCATTAGCTGGTACAGTTTTTTGCGCTGGAGTCTGGTTACTCTTTAAAATATTAGCGTATGAAAATTGACTATTAGGTTTTTGCTGAGTAAGAGTCGTGTTAGACTTTAGAACATTTGAGTATTGATTATGGCTAGACGACGGTTGAGGTAACTGAGGGTAGTTTAAGGGGGTGTTGGGCTGATCGGGAGTAGCATTTGTTTTTCTGTTCGACGTATTTTTAAAAAAAAGAGTAAAGAGGGCAGCCTCTATAGTTAGCAGTGTGGTTTCCACTGCAATTGCCGCATTTTTTTGCCTTGGTATCACCTTTTATTTTGTCACAGTTAGCGGTACTGTGCAACTCACCACATACAACGCAAACGGTAGGCAACTTGCAATAAGTTTTGGCAGGCCAAATTCTTGACAGTTCATGCATTCGATTGGTATATTTTTTTTTATGTGGCATCTCAACTGTAACTCTTCTGTGTATCAAGTACTTTAGATTATAGATTGGGTGCGATTCATTTTTTTTAATTTTCAAGTCACCTGGCTGTAGCTCGACTCTAAAAATAGGTTGGGGGATTTTTTCCCTATTTTTGATGTTAGAAACATTTTTAACCTTGAAGCCATTATTTTCAAGGCCAGACTTAACCTCTTCTGGATCCACACTAGAGTCTATACCTTTTATTACGACGGTTAGACCTTTAGCACTCTTTAATTGGTACGTATAAAAATTTTTGTTTTTTGACTCAAGGTCAGAAACTATTTTTCGGTAATTACTTTCTTGCACTACCTGGATTTTTGTTTCGTTAATATTTCCGCGCTTAATTGGAGTTACATAGAACTCATTTTCTCCAATTAAGGAGATAAGGCTTTTTACCAACAAACTAGAGTTCTGCTCTCTTAAATATATCGGTGGAGGTTTACTCGACCTTGTTGTAGTTGGATCTTCATTGTCTTGTTCAGATAAAATCGCGAAACGATTTTCGGAATTTTTTGTTTTGTTTTTTCCATCTCTGGGAACTTTCGCTGTTGAAGCTATTTGAGCTGATTTTGGACTTCTTCCCCTTTTTAACACGGTTATGTATCTGTCCATTCCTGTTTGAATTTTATTATCATTTATTGTACTCACCGCATCTACCATTTTGTGCACGTTGGTCACCTTGTTACTTATTGTTTGTTTGTTTGTTTATACAGCTAAGCTGACAAGTTTGCTGATGGGTGCAATTGTTGTTGCTTCTTGATCACTATTTAACATGTTCAGAGATAATGATCGCACACGAGTATTTGTGTTTTCTGTTAAATTCAGGTTTTTGTTTAATTCATTTTTTTTATTGTCGTCATCAGCAACTAAAGTTATATATTGTACATTCCTACTGCTTGTAGGATTATTGTTGTTTTTATCAGAAGATGAACTCATCAGAGTTCTCTCTTTTATATTTTCACTTATATTAGTTTGTGTATGCAAATATTTATGTATATTGCACAGAAGCAAAAAATAAAATAAAACCAGTAAAATAACTGTTTAATAAATGTTTTGTTTTTTTTATATTTTTTGTGACTTGAAAAATTATTTTTTTTTATATATTTTTTTATATTCAGTTGCGACGATTATAAAAACGCGTCTGTTCACTACGAAAGTTGAAACTGAACGAGGGAACGGAAATACAATTTTTATTAAAAAGTTTAAATTATATTAACCCTCGTTATGGGAATAACGGGTGGTACTGTAACACTTAGCATTTCAAAAATCGCCCGACACTGATATAAATATAAAACAAAGTTACCCATCAAACCAAAAACTTTGAATTCGAAAGTTTCGATTTGTAAAAAAATGTCTTAACAATGTCGTTTAGACTATTCTTAATGTTTTCGTAATCATTTTTAATTGACTAAAGATCTGCACGTGATAAAACACTATTTATCTTGTAAATTTTATTAAATTTTTCTTGTTAATTATATTTATCTATTGAACTAAAAATAATACAGTATTTTTCGGTTAATTGACCCTACGGTTAATTGGTTTCCACGCTTAATTGAACCACATGATCGGGCAAAAAAATATTGCATACGAAAACACATGTAAATTTCCTCGGATAATTGAACTCGGTTAATTGATTTTCCCGCGTAGTTGGTTCAAAATTCATGTAATCAAAAATAAATTTCCTCTTACTTTTACCCGGTTAATTGCATTATTATTGAAAAATAATCTGGCATTTTTGCACATACATATTTGACATCATTTGTGAAAAAATTTGTGTTTAAGTTTATGTTTTTTTTTGTAAAACCAATATACCTATGAATTGTTTTTTATTTAGTTTATAAATTTTATTTTTTTGTAAAACTCATGTGCACACAAATAGTGCATTTAATAGTACATATGTACCTACAATAATAAATACCTGCGATACACATATATGTACATTTTTTTCTGTTACTTTGAAAAACTTAAAGTGCACATATGCGATTTCTTTTAATTCATTAGTATGTAGTTCTACTTATGCGTGAACAAATTGTTCAATTAAACGGGATTCTTGTAATTGAACGAATTGTTCAATTAAGCGGGTATCCGCTAATTGGTTCCCCGGTTAATTGAACAAAAAGTTGTGCAAATTTTGATGTGCAATTAACCGAAAAAGACTGTATTAACGAATTTTACCTGATTTTGCAATACTTACTTAATAATTAAATTTTTTAAAAAAATGTTTCTCTTGACAAACTCAATTTAAAACTTGTAAACATCAAATAGGTATAACTTCAGACATAATACAGAAATGTCTTACGGTAGAAAAACAAAATAAATATTTTGTATTATTGCCCATGCGCCCAACCATACGTACAAATATATATTATATAATTATATGTATGTATATATATATATGTATGTATGCCTGAATGTTTTCATAAAAAGGGCATATCCTGCAGTTTTAAAAGTAGAATTTTAATCGAAATCGTTAAGTATTTCCCTAACGGAAATCCGACTAAATACTACAGTGGCCACAAGTAATGCAAGAGTTCGCCTTTGAATCTCTCACACATATGCATGTAAAAAAAGTGTTTTTAAAGGTAAAATGAGCAGAAGTCAACTAAAACGTTGCATAAACAAAGAAAAAGAACAATTAATTGAATATTTTATAACTATTGAAAAAGAAATTTGATGAACAAACAAATATCAAAAACAAATTTAAATTTCTGTAGTATTTTCATTTAGGAAATATCATTGTTGATCTAACTGGTACATTTTGACTAGAGAAATAGTTGGGAGTTGCTCACCAGTGATCTCATCGGTCTGATCGTGTCAAGTGATTACCGTCAATGTCATCCGTATGTTAAAATCGTCAGTCGAGTGCATTGCTAGTTGTTAGGCTGGTAGTTAGTGGAAATGGCTGGTAGCTCGCGAAATAGCTAGACATTCGCTAGCTACGCCGACTGCAGGGTATTTAAAATACTTGCAAACAATAATATTTATACACACAGAAGCTGAATTACATATATATGTATGTAAGTATTTGTGTTGAAAATGTTAATGTTTGTTGAATTTTAAAGTTCTAACTAAGCTTGATGTTGATCTGATACATACTTACATATATTTGAGCTGTCCATGAATAAATAATAAAAGCTGTCGATGGATGTTGAAAAAATTTCCATTATCTTTATTTTATGTATGTACCTACGTACTAGTAATGTTACGAATACTCGTATTCGATTTTTCGACTATTTGCTTATTTTAATATACTTTTATTCGTATTCGACAAGTAAGTATTTTGTTACATACCAGAAATTAAACATTTTTCCTTTTATGGGATGTTTGTTTCATACAAATTAGATTATTTCTAAACGAAATATGTTTCAATCAGCAGGTTTTCTTTTAAGCAAATGCAAGCAAGTGCTTTGAGATTGATCAAAAATAATAAATAACAATTTTTATTTTCAATTAAGCGATTTTTACATATAAACAGTGCGTTCTTATCCGAATTCGACTTTATACACATATATTTACCGTGTAGTACCTACACCATACCATAGCGTTTTAATTTACTTTAGCAAAAATAAAATTTCGGTTCTGAGTTTTGATTACATATATACAATTTTATAAACCTTTCAAAAATAAATTTAAAATAAATACTTATGTGCTCCAGTATTGAACTGAGGAGTCGCTCACTATAATTCTACCCACTAACCATTCTGCTACAGATGCTTGTTAGTGTAGAATGTATATTAACTTAATTATAACTTTACGTATTTTTTCGTACAAACCCCTTTTTATCACACATCTAAGCATGTGTGTATAAAAATACAAGGCATTTGCTTTTGAAAGATCAACACATTCAAATCGTTATTTGCTTTTAACATACCAAGCAGTGCTGCCACGACCAAAAAAATATTACAACCAAATTTTTTGAAAAAGTTACCAAATGTGAAAAAATAACCAAATTTAAAATGCATTTTTTATTAAAAAAAATTAAAATTTATTTAAAGTTGCATTACATACAGTTTATTTGCATTTTATACATAGTTAAATCATAATTGCAAAACAAGAAAAAAAAAAAAAAATTCATACTAATAGTAAATGAAAAGGAGAAACTTAAATTGAAATCAGTTTTTGTTTATTTGAGCCCTTATTCGTAAAAATAGTTTTTTTAGAGGAGTTAAACCTGCCAAATGTTTATACAAAATTCATTTGATTGAAAGTTTATAAATTAAAATTTTTTTTGAATAGGATCATTACAATAAACAAAATTTGTACTGCACATTTATAAAAAATAAGAAAGGAAAAATAAATTTTTTTTTACATATTAATAAAATTCTTATTAATAAGTGAAAAACATAACAAGAAACTTAAATTTAAACAAACTTTTTAAAGTGTTTATTTATTTAAAATAAGCAATATTTGTACTTCAGAAAAATATGTAATTGTTTTACAAAATTTTTCTTTTAAATCAAAAAATCAATAGATTTACAATTCACAGTATTGAGATTAAAAATTATATACGAATTTTCAATTCATATCATTGGCAGACCATAAATAATGGGCAACATTTTGATTTTTGCACAACTGTTTCGATTGGATAATATTGTTAATAGTTTTAAAATCAAGACTATTACGAAATTTGGTTTTGTTTAAATTAAGCTGTGAAAACATTCTTTCGGCTGCAGCAGAACTATGTGGCAATGATAATAAATTTTGTACGAAATAAAAAAGTTGTTCGAAAGTTTTTTCGTTCATCCCATTTTTGCTTTGAAAGTTGTCAGGGGGCTAATTCTCGCACTTGTATACGAGCGAAATCCTACTCGAACGTTCGTGTTTTTTAATTTTTGGGATTCTCTGACACGCTATCGAATAACTCGTAGCGAAATTTCTAATGATGACACTCGATAGCGAGTAATCGTTCAAACGCAAGCGTGCGAGTTTTTGTTCGTCAGCAAAAAACCATTCGTAAACAACAAATAAGTAACGTTTTTATGCGCAAATAAGAATAAAAAAGACAAGTAAGAGTGCTATATTCGGCTGTGCCGAATCTTATATACCCTTCACCAATGCATATACATATATGTATGTGATTCGCAGAATATAATAAGTCTGTATATCCTTTGTTATATAAATATAATATTTCAAACAATAGGTATAAAAAGTAAGTTAAAACTGCATACTTGGACACACTTTCATATTTTCTTCAGAGCTATATACTTATGTGACAGCGTTCTCCAATGGGCAGAATAGAATAGATAATTCCTCCCAATAAACAATAAAAAAATACTAATTGAAAAGATAAATACCTTTTTATGATTTTTTTTTTGGAACATGTACCTACTCTGTGCAAATTATTCGAGAAATATTTGTAAATGAAATATGTAGAAATATGTAGCTATTATACATATTAGGTACAAATGTACATACTTATGTATGTACTTATATTATCCAATCAGCCTAACAGAACGTATCAGTTTATCGATTTCGAGAAGGCTAAAACAATATTCATTGTTCTAACGTAGGGCTATTTCAAATAGTAATTATGTAAGTTATTTATTCTTCGTTATTGACCTATTACATACAACTTATGTACATATGTACATACTTACATATCAAAAAACACCTCATAAAAGGAAAAGTTATTTTACTGGTGACAAAATACTTTTTAGCGACGGCTTATTTCAATTATGTATATACATATGTATATATATATGTATATGTATATATATGTATAAAATAACCTGTTTATTATTTTCAAATATAGTTTCAAGCCTACATATGTACATATATTTCAATTTTTAAAATGAAAAACAAATTGACATATAGATACATTAGAGTATATTTGTAATCATCAGTGTGCGACATTTTTTCCACAGAGTTTACTTGGCTGGTACGTATAGTGTTCTAAAAACGATGTGTGTGCATACATACATACATATTTATGTTTATAACGTGCTTTGGTGAAAAGAAATTGAAATTTTTTATGTGTGTAGAACAGTGCTTGGTATCAGAGCTGCCGTTTTTTGTTATTTCTAACCAAAATTGGTAATTTTATTTTTCAATGTGAGATGCGAATATTTTTTCATTTTGCTTACTGTTTTTCGTTTGAATATTTTTTAACTATATATATAACTTGTTAAACTTTGAAACAATTTTTAAAATTTTTAATTACCTGTTCATAGTACGATTGGGTCCCAACACTGTCAACACCTCTCCGTACTACTAAATGATCTGCTCTGTGTTATCAAAAAATATTCAATGATTCACATCTATCTAGACCTGGGGGCTAATTCTCGCAGTCGTGATCGAAATTGAATTCGATTCGAAATTCATTTCGATACGAAATTATTTTCTGATGATAACACTCGATACGAAACGAATCGAGTTATTGCTTCAGTGTTGTAAAAAACGTGCCGAAATACGTTTGACAACACTGAATGAATTGTAATAAAATATAACCAAAAAATGTATGTTTGTACAAAAATTTAATAATTTAATTAATTTAATAATTAAAAGTAATTAAATGTGAGTTTAATATTGTATATTTAGTTAGTCAATTAGTTGAACAGAAAGCTCGACCTCTTTTTCCTTTAATTTAAGCTTTTTATTTCAATTAGTTTATCTAATTTGCTCAACAATTCGTTCTGTTACAGTTCTGTAGACATTAAATTTTGCTTCAATAAAGTTTTTTTACTTTGTTTTAGCCTTTGGTTGATATTTGGTAATTCTTTGTAAGCAACTTTTGTTTTAATTGGCACTGATTTTTCTTTCTCTTCACTTTCTATAAAATACGAAATATTACATACATATGTATGTATATGATCTTCATTATCAACCAATAACCGGGGCGATGTGCACAAATGACTAGTACTGATTTTTTGAGATGTAGACGCAAAGTTTTCGTCATCTTGTGACAGATCTTTCACTTTTTTTGATCCGTTGAACCCTAACACATTGAAGATGGCAGGAAAGACCTCTGCGGGGAGTTTATTCCACATGCGAACAGTACGGCTAAAGTTTGGCAATGAGCTGTTCCCAAAGGTAGTTAGCCTTTACAGTCTCCCTTGCAAAGTATAATATGCCCTTTGCCAAGTCTGTGTGTTGAGTCATAAAATTTCCAAGAATTTCCTTCTGAGAATGATTAATTTTTGACATATTTGACCTAAGTTACAATTTTATTCTTAATTAAAAAAAAAATTACTTACATTTTTATACCCTTCACCAAAAATGGTAAGGGTATTTATAGGTTTGTCATTACGTGTGTAATTTCCACAATATTTATATGAGGTCCGTATAGTATATATATTCTGGATTCTTATAGATAAAAAAGTTAACTGAGCCCTGTCCGTCTGTCGGCCGGTCCTACTGTCCGTCTGTCTGTACGTGAAATCCATTTTCTGAAGACACTAGAAGAGCTAGAGAATTGTTTCTTAAAGTAAAATGTAGGGATTTTTCTAAGGATGCTTCGTATTGAAAATCAGCAAAAATAAAAATATCGATTCTGAAATGGATATATATACAAATAAATGAAGATATATATATATTCATTACAGAAATAAATTTATAAATACACTAGGTGCCTTAGTAGTATTGAATACGGGGTTAAGCGCATTGAATATGTGTCAGAGACAATAATTCAACACACGACCCATCGTGCTACTGAGGCTTGTTAGTTCTTTGTGTATATTACCTTAATAATAACTCAACGTATTTTTTCGTACAACCCCCTTTTTGTCACACATCTAAGCATGTGTGTATAAAAATACAAGGCATTTGCTTTTGAAAGATCAGCAGACTCAAATCGTTATTTGCTTTTACATACCAAGCAATATTTTACACACATAAAAAATTTTAATTTTTTTTCACCAAAGCACATTATAAACATAAATATGTATGTATGCACACAAACAATATACATACATACCAGACAAGTAAACTCTGTGGAAAAAAATCTCGCACACTGATGATTACAAATATACTCTGATGTATTTATATGTATGTATGTTAAAAATGCTTTTGTATTTATCTTTTAAAATGTTGTATATTTGTCAATTTGTTTTTCATTTTAAAAATTGAAATATATGTAAGTACATATGTAGGCTTGAAACTATATTTGAAAATAATAAACAGGTTATTTTATACATATATATATACATATACAAGTAACGTATTAGGTATTCGTCCTAAACGGAGAAATCAAACTTCACTTGTTTGCTGTTAGTTTAACTCTGATTTTATTAAAACCAAAAACTTATGAACTAGATACAATTCATAAAATAATCGTACAAACAATTTTGCATTCGCAATCAAAACAATAATAAAGAAGAAATCAAATTACAACTTAATAATAATTTTAAAGTAAATCATAAAATTCATTATGAAGGAAACAAGGCATTTTGTTACGTCTGGGAATTTAATTTAAAATAGAACAAATAATTATTTAGCTGGTTTGTAATAAGCCAAAACTGCCACAACAGCATTTTTATAAGTTAGAAGAACTTAAAACAATTTCAAGGGAATAAGTCTCTTACGTCACTTCTCCCCCCCTTCCAGATTGTTCGCGTCCTCGCGAATGCCTTGATTGTTCACATTATAATTCCTTTTATAATATTGGAAAATGATCAACCCACCTAGTACAATTGTAATAATTATTAAAATTATATATGTAACATTATTTCCAGTTTTGATTTTATGTAAGCTTAATTTTAATTCGCTTAAAGTGGTGTTAGGTAATTGTATTAATGTTTTATTAGAAATGTCGTTAACGTATGGTACATATAAAAAGTTTGTATCAATATTGAAGGATTCAAAAACAATTTCATTAATAGTAATTTTACAATTTGAAAAGAAAATTAAATTATTATATTTTATTTTGAGTTCGAAATCGTTACAAGTTTGTTTAACAATTGTTTCATCAATATTTTTTGTCACAATGAAACTGGGTTCAATAAAACTTATTTCTTTTTCATTATTCACCACAAATTCACATTCAGTTTCATTCTTATTAAGTAAATTTCTAACGCACTTATTTTCCAACAATTTCAATTTTGAACCTTCTATTTCATAAAGCAAATTATCAATATATGTAAGTTTTTTATTCATATCAAAATTTAACTCAGCGTGATTGACAAGTGTAGGAAAAGGGACCACCTTCAAAATTGGATAAGATTTCATTGTATTAGGAATTTGAGCTATGAAATACAGCACATCTTCTTGTTGCCATAAAGATGTTTTAATATATTCAAATTGATTTGTATCTAGTTTAGAAATTCTGTCAGGATCTATTAATTTTGGATTCAGAATACCCTGTTTACTCAGAACCAGTCCCAACTGAATGTCTTTCAAATGTTCGTAATAACTCCTTACGTTGTCCAAAAATCCGTCCGATATCACCTTTCTAACAATTTGGTTCTGTAATACATTTGTAGCATTTTTCAAATCTCTAATAAATTGAGTTTCGTTGTTTATGTGAGACAAAATGTTGTTAATGTCGTCCTGCGTCAATGTGCTATCTTCAATCGTTTTCAATCTGTTCTGAATTTCGAGTTTGTCTTCGTCGTCAAGAGTTCCAAACAAAAATTTAAGCCCACTGCCCATGAAATTGAAAAGTCCGCGTTTGTGCCTAATGTTAAACAACCTCCTTTCAGCGTCAGCCATTCTGAGATATCTTCTAATCATAGTTGTCTGCAAAAATTCATTTTCATTAAATTCTTTCTCCAAAAGTTCATACGCTAATTGAATTTCTGTTTTGTTAATTTTTAATATAAGCTCGTTGTACTTATCAGGCATATATATCGTTCCCCTCTGTAGCACCACATAACCCCGGTCACTGTTTATTTCCTGAACCTGTATCATTTGGGGCGCTACTGACACCATCAGCAAGAGGCATATTATTATCGATAGCATCATCTTCGGTACTTTGATTCCTGGAAGAATTATTTTTATGAGAGTATTTTTTCTTTTTAAAACACGTTTTATATTTTTTTATATTTCTACTTTTTAGTTTAACAATGTAATGCTCATCATCTTCCTTACGTAAGACCTGCGCATTCTTAAATGGATTTGCTTTTTTATCTAACCGCTTTCTTGAATTTTCAGCATTCAAGAAGCGTGTATCCACTTCATAATCTTTCCTAGTCTTATTGGCGTTATTTATTCTACTTTCCTTTACAGCTTGAGCATCTTTTTTAGGATGTTGTTTATTAAAGAAAATATTGTAAGGAGTTTCCCCAGTAGTTGAGTGTATTATAATGTGATTATAAGTGAAAACTGTTTGTTCAATCGCTATTTGCTTTAATTCCTGATCACTGCCCGTGTTAATAATTCTTAACTTCTCATTTAAGGTTTTATGAAGTCTCTCAACATCACCTATTCCTGTTTTTCCTGTTGTGACTTCGAGCCCTATGTTTAGAGTTTTATACCAGTCTTGCAAACTTACATTAACTAATCCTGCATCTTGATCAGTTTTAATAATTTTTGGGGGACCCATGGTATTAAATACCTTCAGCAACGCTCTTTTTGCTTCAACCCAATTGGCATGGTGTAGACTTTCCACCATTGCATATTTAGAGAAAACATCAACACATGTGAGATATGAAGAGTTATCCCACTTCCAAATGTCAATAACATACCTATCCCGAACACAGTATGTAGGAGGTGTGACCTTAAAAGGCATTTTTGCAATTCTGTGATCGAACTTACACTGATTGCATAATGCGCAATCATTTATTATATTCGATATTTCAGCAACATAATTGGGATAGTAGTATCTTGTTCTAAATTCCGCTTGTATTTTTTCTATTCCTTGATGCAACCCTTTCAAATGTATTGTTAAAATTATTTCTTTTAATCTGTCGTAAGATGTTGCATCCTCTAAAAATGTTGTAGCTCTTAAAATGCGATTTTTCTTTGTTTGTTTCACAAGATTCGCATAAACAGATTGAAACAGCACAAAATCGTCATCACTCTCGAAAAATACTGCCGCCGTAACACCAGCCAGCCTTTCTAAAATAATGCACTTTGCAAAGTCCTGAGTCATCTCAACGTAATCTATAATAGTTCTAGTATTTCTGAACACGATTTTTAGGGTTTGCTTTTGTACAGTGGCTCTCCTAAACAAAAACTGTCTACGGAAAACGTTTAAAGGTCTCTCTGAAATGAATATAAAATTTGAATTATCCTCATCTGCAGAGTGTATTGTTGCTATATCTGAAGCTATACTGTTCATATTACATTCGTCATTTTTTATTCGTGAAAGGGCATCAGCCACCCGCTTTTCTTTCCCTGGAATGTATTTCACTTCAAAGTCATAATCGTTCAATTTTATCTTCCACCGCTGCAACTTGGAATTAGGCTCTTTTAAATTATGCAGCCAATGCAGAGGTTTGTGGTCACTGTTGACAACAAATCTTCTACCATATAGATAATGCCGGAAATATTTCGTTGCCCAGACGATCGCTAAAAGTTCCTTCTCTGTCGCGGAATAGTTTGTCTCATGTTCATTGAGAGTTCTACTCGCAAAGCATATGGGATGACCGCCCTGACTAAGAACCGTTCCCAAAGCCACATTAGATGCATCAGTAGTAAGAGTAAAGACTTTCGTAAAATCTGGACTTTTCAATATAGGATCACTTGTTATAAGGAGCTTTATTGTTTCAACTGCCTTAACATATTCGCTGTTATGGCAGTCAGCTTTTTGACCTTTTATCAAACAAGTGGTTAGGGGTTTGCATATATTTGCAAAATCCTTTATAAACTTACGGTAAAACCCCGCAAGTCCCAAAAATTGCTTGATTTGTTTCTCATTTTCTGGAATTGGGAAATTTTTAAGTGCTTCAATTTTGTTTGGGTTTGGCTTTATACAATTCGGAGTGACAATGTGTCCCAAAAATTCAGCCTCCGACTTCATAAATTCGCACTTATGTACCTGTAGTTTTAAATTCGCTTCCTTTAATCTTCTGAATACCCTATCCAACGAAATTACATGCTCTTGCAAAGAGGTTCCAAAGACGATAATGTCATCCAAATACACCAAACAATGAGTACCCACTAAATCACCAAGAACAGAATTCATTAAACGCTGAAAAGTAGCGGGGGAGTTCTTCAAACCCATAGGCATTCTCAGAAACTCGTAATGACCATCTTGTGTAGAAAATGCGGTTTTTGCACAACTTGCCTCATCAATCTCCACCTGGTGAAAGCCTTTCGCCAAATCAAGGGTAGAAAAATAAAGACAACGACCCAGCTTATCCAGGATTTCATCCATGTTGGGAATCGGAAATGGGTCATCAATTGTTATGTCATTTAGCTTGCGATAATCTATCACAATTCTCCACTTATTCTCTCCAGAGGCGTCCATTTTTTTTGGGACAACCCATAACGGAGCAGAATAAGGCGATTGGCTGTGCCTTATTATCTTTTGGTCAAGCATTTCTTTAATTTGCCTGTTAACCTCCGCCTTATGCACCTGCGGATAACGGTACGCCTTAACATAAATTGGATTTTCATGTTTTGTCACGATTTTGTGTTAAATGGCATTTGTAAAGGTCAATTTATCATTATCCAAATGAAAAAGCCACTTATATTTGCTGAAAAGTTTTTCTAATTCTGTTTTCTCTTCCTTATTCAAATGCTCAGTTCTAAGTATGTTATCAGTTTGTTTTCCTCCAACCTATTTATACTAAAATTCCCTACCAAATCAGTATAATGATCCATGTCTCTATCAATAAATTTATAAATACTTTTGTTTAGCTTTATAGTTTGTTTTCCCAGATCAATTACCGCATTTAATTTTTCTAAGTTATCATATCCCATTAACCCATCATAATTATTTGAAAATGTATGGACATAAAATTCTAATTGCTTTTCATGTCTCTCATCAAAAATTGTTTGTTTTTTTCTTAATTCTACCTTTCCTGCAACAGTGGTAACAGTTATTGGTACCACCATCCTAATCCGATTATTTAACACTCCAGGTCTGATCAAGCTAACGGAAGACCCAGTGTCTATCAGAAAAATATAAAATTTCTTATCTATTTTTAATTTTATTTTTGGTAACATCCCGAGGCCCTTGCATGAAAATTTTCGGGTTCAACTTCCATAGGCACAGGAGCTCCATAACGTCTAATTCTCGATTGAGTTGAGTCATACTCCCTCTGTCTTTTTGGATTTCGATAGTCATAGTTATATTGAGAATAATTTTGATTATTTTGCGAGCCATTAAGATTATTTTTTGGGTGTATAACTAACCGAGTATTTGAATTGTATGTGTTACTAGTCTGTGGTGGAATAAAACTTTGTCGATAATTTCCTGAATTATTTGAAGGATAGTTATTTTCTAAAAATTTGTCCGCAAAAGGATCTGTTTGAAAATGCCTAGCATGGCGATATCTTGAATCTAACTGTGGAATATAATTTGAGTGATTACCATTGCTTTGACCATAACTTTTATTTCTACCGTATGTCCTTTGTGGTGCAGACTCTAGTTCACCATTCTCCGATAAAACCTTAATTGCTGCCTTCAGATCGGCTGCCAAATTTGCATTTATTAGTGCTGTTAAATGGTTAGGTAGTTCCTTTTTTAATTGAGTCAAACACGCTTGATTTAGTTCTGTATTCAAAAAATTTCTAGTAGAAATATCATCTGATTTTAACTTAATTGCATCTTTAATTCTACAAACTTCACTATTTAATCTATCACAAAATTTTTTCACATTTTGCTTAAATCTAATGTTATTTATTTCTAATATAAGCCTGGTAACAGGCGTACGCTCACCAAATTCTTCTATCAGCAAACGCCTCAAAGAAATCCAGTCCATTGGCTGCTCACGTCTCAAAATGTCCAAAGCTGGTCCTCTTAGCGTGCTTGTTATGCAACCAAAATAAAATCTTCGTTCTTCAATCGATACAGATGGATCCATTGGCAGGACTGTCGAAACACTATCCACAAAAAGCGCCAAGTAGTTTTTATCTCCATCAAACGGCTGCAGAAGCTTCACATTTTGCATAAATAAATCTCTTCTGTCTTTTGCTGCTTCCATTTTTCTTTCTTTTTCGCACAAGGTTATTTTTTGTATTTGTTGGGTCAAGTTTTCCACTTCGTCCATAAATATTTTATATTAAGTAATTTTAACTTTTATATTTAGGTAGTTGTTTTAGAGTCTGTTACTTGAAAATTTACTGATGTATGTTACTTTTCTTTGTTAAAAAAAAAAAATCTTGTAACATGTTCACTTATATTATTTGTTTAAATGATTAATTATTTAATTTGTTAACGTGTTTTTTTAATTTTACTGTAAAATGTTCACTTATATTATTTTTTTAAAGGATTTAGTATTTAAATTGGTTAACGTGGTTCTTTTATTTTTCTAAATGAAAAAAAATGACCGACTGCGCCAGTAACGTATTAGGTATTCGTCCTAAACGGAGAAATCAAACTTCACTTGTTTGCTGTTAGTTTAACTCTGATTTTATTAAAACCAAAAACTTATGAGCTAGATACAATTCATAAAATAATCGTACAAACAATTTTGCATTCGCAATAAAAACAATAATAAAGAAGAAATCAAATTACAACGTAATAATAATTTTAAAGTAAATCATAAAATTCATTATGAAGGAAACAAGGCGTTTTGTTACGTCTGGGAATTTAATTTAAAATAGAACAAATAATTATTTAGCTGGTTTGTAATAAGCCAAAACTGCCACAACAGCATTTTTATAAGTTAGAAGAACTTAAAACAATTTCAAGGGAATAAGTCTCTTACGTCACTTACATATATATATACATATGTATATACATAATTGAAATGAGCCGTCGCTAAAAAGTATTTTGTCACCAGTAAAATAACTTTTCCTTTTATGAGGTGTTTTTTGATATGTAAGTATGTACATATGTACATAAGTTGTATGTAATAGGTCAATAACGAAGAATAAATAACTTACATAATTACTATTTGAAATAGCCCTACGTTAGAACAATGAATTTTGTTTTAGCCTTCTCGAAATCGATAAACTGATACGTTCTGTTAGGCTGATTGGATAATATAAGTACATACATAAGTATGTACATTTGTACCTAATATGTATAATAGCTACATATTTCTACATATTTCATTTACAAATATTTCTCGAATAATTTGCACAGAGTAGGTACATGTTCCAAAAAAAAAATCATAAAAAAGTATTTATCTTTTCAATTAGTATTTTTTTATTGTTTATTGGGAGGAATTATCTATTCTATTCTGCCCATTGGAGAACGCTGTCACATAAGTATATAGCTCTGAAGAAAATATGAAAGTGTGTCCAAGTATGCAGTTTTAACTTACTTTTTATACCTATTGTTTGAAATATTATATTTATATAACAAAGGATATACAGACTTATTATATTCTGCGAATCACATACATATATGTATATGCATTGGTGAAGGGTATATAAGATTCGGCACAGCCGAATATAGCACTCTTACTTGTCTTTTTTATTCTTATTTGCACATAAAAACGTTACTGATTTTTTGTTTACGAATGGTTTTTTGCTTACGAACAAAAACTCGCACGCTTGCGTTCGAACGATTACTCGCTATCGAGTGTCATCATTAGAAATTTCGCTACGAGTTATTCGATAGCATGTCAGAGAATCCCAAAAATTAAAAAACACGAACGTTCGAGTAGGATTTCGCTCGTATACAAGTGCGAGAATTAGCCCCCTGACAACTTTCAAAGCAAAAATGGGATGAACGAAAAAACTTTCGAACAACTTTTTTATTTCGTACAAAATTTATTATCATTGCCACATAGTTCTGCTGCAGCCGAAAGAATGTTTTCACAGCTTAATTTAAACAAAACCAAATTTCGTAATAGTCTTGATTTTAAAACTATTAACAATATTATCCAATCGAAACAGTTGTGCAAAAATCAAAATGTTGCCCATTATTTATGGTCTGCCAAAGATATGAATTGAAAATTCGTATATAATTTCTAATCTCAATACTGTGAATTGTAAATCTATTGATTTTTTGATTTAAAAGAAAAATTTTGTAAAACAATTACATATTTTTCTGAAGTACAAATATTGCTTATTTTAAATAAATAAACACTTTAAAAAGTTTGTTTAAATTTAAGTTTCTTGTTATGTTTTTCACTTATTAATAAGAATTTTATTAATATGTAAAAAAAATTTTTTTTTTTCCTTTCTTATTTTTTATAAATGTGCAGTACAAATTTTGTTTATTGTAATGATCCTATTCAAAAAAAATTTTAATTTATAAACTTTCAATCAAATGAATTTTGTATAAACATTTGGCAGGTTTAACTCCTCTAAAAAAACTATTTTTACGAATAAGGGCTCAAATAAACAAAAACTGATTTCAATTTAAGTTTCTCCTTTTCATTTACTATTAGTAGGTATGATTTTTTTTTTTTTTTTCTTGTTTTGCAATTATGATTTAACTATGTATAAAATGCAAATAAACTGTATGTAATGCAACTTTAAATAAATTTTAATTTTTTTTTAATAAAAAATGCATTTTAAATTTGGTTATTTTTTCACATTTGGTAACTTTTTCAAAAAATTTGGTTGTAATATTTTTTTGGTCGTGGCAGCACTGCTTGGTATGTTAAAAGCAAATAACGATTTGAATGTGTTGATCTTTCAAAAGCAAATGCCTTGTATTTTTATACACACATGCTTAGATGTGTGATAAAAAGGGGTTTGTACGAAAAAATACGTAAAGTTATAATTAAGTTAATATACATTCTACACTAACAAGCCTCTGTAGCAGAATGGTTAGTGGGTAGAATTATAGTGAGCGACTCCTCAGTTCAATACTGGAGCACATAAGTATTTATTTTAAATTTATTTTTGAAAGGTTTATAAAATTGTATATATGTAATCAAAACTCAGAACCGAAATTTTATTTTTGCTAAAGTAAATTAAAACGCTATGGTATGGTGTAGGTACTACACGGTAAATATATGTGTATAAAGTCGAATTCGGATAAGAACGCACTGTTTATATGTAAAAATCGCTTAATTGAAAATAAAAATTGTTATTTATTATTTTTGATCAATCTCAAAGCACTTGCTTGCATTTGCTTAAAAGAAAACCTGCTGATTGAAACATATTTTGTTTAGAAATAATCTAATTTATATGAAACAAACATCCCATAAAAGGAAAAATGTTTAATTTCTGGTATGTAACAAAATACTTACTTGTCGAATACGAATAAAAGTATATTAAAATAAGCAAATAGTCGAAAAATCGAATACGAGTATTCGTAACATTACTAGTACGTAGGTACATACATAAAATAAAGATAATGGAAATTTTTTCAACATCCATTGACAGCTTTTATTATTTATTCATGGACAGCTCAAATATATGTAAGTATGTATCAGATCAACATCAAGCTTAGTTAGAACTTTAAAATTCAACAAACATTAACATTTTCAACACAAATACTTACATACATATATATGTAATTCAGCTTCTGTGTGTATAAATATTATTGTTTGCAAGTATTTTAAATACCCTGCAGTCGGCGTAGCTTGCGAATGTCTAGCTATTTCGCGAGCTACCAGCCATTTCCACTAACTACCAGCCTAACAACTAGCAATGCACTCGACTGACGATTTTAACATACGGATGACATTGACGGTAATCACTTGACACGATCAGACCGATGAGATCACTGGTGAGCAACTCCCAACTATTTCTCTAGTCAAAATGTACCAGTTAGATCAACAATGATATTTCCTAAATGAAAATACTACAGAAATTTAAATTTTTTTTTTGATATTTGTTTATTCATCAAATTTCTTTTTCAATAGTTATAAAATATTCAATTAATTGTTCTTTTTCTTTCACTTTTTTTACATGCATATGTGTGAGAGATTCAAAGGCGAACTCTTGCATTACTTGTGGCCACTGTAGTATTTAGTCGGATTTTCGTTAGGGAAATACTTAACGATTTCGATTAAAATTCTACTTTTAAAACTGCAGGGTATGCCCTTTTTATGAAAACATTCAGGCATACATACATATATATATATAATTATATAATATATATTGTACGTATGGTTGGGCGCATGGGCAATAACACAAAATATTTATTTTGTTTTTCTACCGTAAGACATTTCTGTATTATGTCTGAAGTTATACCTATTTGATGTTTACAAGTTTTAAATTGAGTTTGTCAAGAGAAACATTTTTTTAAAAAATTTAATTATTAAGTAAGTATTGCAAAATCAGGTAAAATTCGTTAATACAGTCTTTTTCGGTTAATTGCATATCAAAATTTGCACAACTTTTTGTTCAATTAACCGGGGAACCAATTAGCCGATACCCTCTTAATTGAACAATTCGTTCAATTACAAGAATCCCGTTTAATTGAACAATTTGTTCACGCATAAGTGGAACTACATACTAATGAATTAAAAGAAATCGCATATGTGCACTTTAAGTTTTTCAAAGTAACAGAAAAAAATGTACATATATGTGTATCGCAGGTATTTATTATTGTAGGTACATAGGGTAAGTGCTCCTAAGTTCGGCATGTCCCAGTAGTCGGCAGTTTTCAAATTTAAACTCAAATAACTAAGAATAACAGTGATAATATATTAAAGTAAGAACACATAAGCTTCACAAATACTCCCAGAATTATATATGAGAAAACAAATCTGAGCATATTTGCATAGTTTATTGAGTTCGTTGGCTTTAGTAAGTGACTCTCTTACAACACGTCTGGTAGTGCTTATTTCTTAGCAAAAATTTAGTGGCTAAGCCGACATTGTAAGGCATTTAAAAACGTCAATTTTAGCAAATTTTAATCGGAAAAGGTTTTAAAAGGTTGAAATCTGCTTAAAAAAATTGCATTTTTCCGATATTTTAAGGGATGCCGGCATTAGGAACAAAAAAATCGTTAGTTTTCCAGTAATCGGCATTGGGGTGCCGACTACTGGGAAACAACCAAATTCTTCCGATTTAACTCAAACTTGAGAAAATTGTTTATTCGTCATTTTGCAAACCATTGTATATATAAAAATTGAGTTTAAAACAAGTTTACCTAGTAGTCGGCATAGTTTCAAATTAGTTATTTACAACCTGCCGACTACAGGACAATAGCTATCCTAATGTCGGCAGTGGTTTTTTGTACTAGTTTTGTTTAACTATAATGCCAAAAATATGTTGAGATTTATACTAACTAGTCTCAGATATAATTTGAATTAAAATATGAATACCAAAAGAAAAATATTCGGAACAGTCTCTACAAGATGCACTGACTGAAATAAGGGTAGGCGGCATTTCCATATTAGGGTCCAGTGGTAAATATGGTGTCCCACGTTCAAGTTCACAAGACATGTTACATGTTCGCGTTCTTGAGGGTTCTCGAAGATTCTGTTGGCCGAACCATTCTATGGAATGCTGAAGAAAATTGTTTAGAAAAATGGTGTAATGATTTGGCGAAATGTGATTTTCCACTTAAAATGGACGATTTAGTGAACACAGTTCAAGAAATTATTAAAAAAGACAAACGAGCCACACCATTTTTAAGCGATCGTCTGGTCAGAAAGTGGTTTTTAAGAAAATGGTTGTCCGAATTGACAAACTTTTTAAGCGAACAAAATAAACTTCACATTTTGGAAGCTATGAGGGACGAAACTAGTGTTTCCATGTGTCCCAAAACTGGAAAAGTACTGTCACCAAAGGGATACTGCAATGTTTACACCATCCTTTTTATCCGCATCTTCATACGGTTCTAACGGATCTTAAAATGGAAGAAACGATTAAGAACAAGTTTCGAAAGTGAGGCTTTTACCTATTTAACTCTGATAGGGCGGATTATACTAAATGTGTTATTAATCGTTAGCAGAATTAGCAAACGGTCTTAAAAATGTTAAAATGTTCAGAGAAACGGATTATGATAAAGACATTTAGATTATCAAACTCATGAGGCGTAGCTTACTTGAAATAGGGATTGATTTAAATGTAGCTATTGAAGAGATTCGCGCTTTAAAAAATGGAGAAAACATTTAAAATATCGAAATTTTAGGCAATGTTACAGAGCAGTCAGGGACATAAGTATATATTTAATGACGATGAAGTTTTGGAAATGGAGAGCATACAAACAATATCACCAGCTCTCTTTTGTTCAACACCAACTTCTTAAAAAACAAAGCAAAGCTAAACATTTCGTGCTCCTCTCCAACCTTACAATTGCCAGCCGAACACCTCTCACTTACTCCTTCAATTTGTAGCTCCCTTATAATTTGATCCTATTAGCTCATCTCCAACATGTAATTTGACCAAAAGTATTAGCTATACAAAGCTAATTAAAAACCGGGAATCATCGATATCAACATTGTTGGAAAATCATCTTTACTTCTCAAAACAATCACCGTCCTTACAATTAAAAACAAAAATTATGGCCCCCAGTGCTCTTGCATGTAGGATCCATATACGGCTGAAAGAAACTGAAAACTTCGCTATAGCTGAAGGCGTGAAGGAGCGAAAACTGGAGGGCCAAAAAAAGAAAAAATGTAGCACTTGTTCTGAAGTGTTGGATTCGGAAACTGAAGATGATCAGCTAAGAAATGTTGGGTGTGATACCTGACTCAGTAGTATTACCTTAAATGCACCGAATCCAAAAATATGCAATACGATGACGTTATGGAATTAGAAAGTACCTTTCTATATTTTTTAATAGAATTAGACTCCTCGTATGCACAAATATATAGGTATAAAATACCTAGCTTTTACCTCTAATATATAAGTTGAGTACAAACATTGAATTCCAAGGACTGAAATGTACAAAAATATTATTTAGTATTAATATTTTTAATTTTTCGTCGAATATGAATTAATCCTTTGTTCCTGCATGATCTCATAACAAATGTAGAAGCGTAGTTAATTTATTTTATATCAATAACAGTATGATTTCTATCTCAATGTATTGTTTTCTTCACTAAAATATGATATGCCGACAACAGGAACATAACATGCCGAAAAGTGGAAAATTGGTGCCGACTATAGGCAAATGTGCTCTTTTTTACAAAATCTGTAAATTTCTCAACTTTAGTACAAAAATATTTAAATTTAACATAATTGATCTAAAACAATACAAATTAATAATTTGTACTAAATAGCTACCAATCCAACAGCTTATTAACACGTGCAAAGGCGTTAGGTTTAAAAAAAGCAAAAGGCTTAAACTGCCGACTACTGGTACACTTACCCTATGTACTATTAAATGCACTATTTGTGTGCACATGAGTTTTACAAAAAAATAAAATTTATAAACTAAATAAAAAACAATTCATAGGTATATTGGTTTTACAAAAAAAACATAAACTTAAACACAAATTTTTTCACAAATGATGTCAAATATGTATGTGCAAAAATGCCAGATTATTTTTCAATAATAATGCAATTAACCGGGTAAAAGTAAGAGGAAATTTATTTTTGATTACATGAATTTTGAACCAATTAAGCGGGAAAAACGATTAACCGAGTTCAATTATCCGAGGAAATTTACATGTGTTTTCGTATGCAATATTTTTTTGCCCGATCATGTGGTTCAATTAAGCGTGGAAACCAATTAACCGTAGGGTCAATTAACCGAAAAATATTGTATTATTTTTAGTTCAATAGATAAATATAATTAACAAGAAAAATTTAATAAAATTTACAAGATAAATAGTGTTTTATCACGTGCAGATCTTTAGTCAATTAAAAATGATTACGAAAACATTAAGAATAGTCTAAACGACATTGTTAAGACATTTTTTACAAATCGAAACTTTCGAATTCGTTACAAAATCGAAGTTTTTGGTTTGATGGGTAACTTTGTTTTATATTTATACCAGTGTCGGGCGATTTTTGAAATGCTAAGTGTTACAGTACCACCCGTTATTCCCATAACGAGGGTTAATATAATTTAAACTTTTTAATAAAAATTGCATTTCCGTTCCCAAACGAAAATGCAATTCAATACTTTTGTTTGTACAGGTAAAACACTTGCATACAGAATTCCACGAAATGTTTGTTTTGCGCTCTAAATATAATTTTACTTCATAAGCAAAATTATATTGAAAAAACAAAGTTTATAACTTTACTTTATAAGCAAAATTATATTGAAAAAACAAAATTGTAATCTGTTTTAAGGCAAGAAAAAATAATAATAAAGTCAGTAGAAACTAAACCACAAAAGACAAAAGTCTTTCTTTTTTTTATTCCGCGAAAACGCAGATCAAAACTGGCGACGAGGATGGGATCTCGCGAAAAGGATTTATATAAATAATTAATTAGTTTCTTTTTGACATTTCAATGTTTTAACGCGATCCCAAAAAAAGAAAAAAAATAAGTGAAGGACGAAAAATCCTTATTAGTGAACTATAATTTAAAAAAAAACATTTGTGCAAAAGTACAATTAACATTTTTGTGACTTTTACAAAAATACAATAAAAAAAACATTTGTGCAAAAGTACAATTAACATTTTTGTGACTTTTACAAAAATACAAAAAAAAACATTTGTGCAAAAGTACAATTAACATTTTGTGACTTTTATAAAATACAATAAAAAATATATACTTGTACAAAAGTACAATTATCCTTTTGTGACTTTTAATACAACAAATTTTTTCTACAAAAGTAAAATTACCCTTCTGTGACTTTTATATAAAATTTTTTCCACAAACTACCCTTCTGTGACTTTTATGTAAAAATATAAAATTTTATACCTGTGCAAAGAAGAAGTGATAAAAATATAAATATATACATAACCTACTGAGAAGAAAAACAAACGGAAGTGTGCAACCGCCCAAAATATGATCACCATAAACGCCAACTAAGAGGGAAGCAAACGAAACAACTACACAACCACAACTACAACAAGGCTAGAGTGTGCCCAACCCAACAACATCAGAAGATCCTATAGTAAGTTATCATTAAGTTTTAAATTCATATAAAATTAAAATTGATAAAGAAATAAAATATACATACTCGAAAAATTGTAATTAACGGTATAGACACAAGTTTTATATTTTCTTTTGGTGAATTGTTCCCTTTATTTCTGTTTTGAATTAATTTCATAATAAAAAAAAGGGGGGGCTCTTATAAAATCAAGAAAACAACTAATTAATAAAATCAATGCAAGTGATCGAAAATATGACTATCGAATCGGAAATCGAAAGGATAATATTATACACTTCTAAAGAAGAAAATATTGAAAGTTTACAATACTTATCACGCATAATAACCTTAATTAAAATCAAATTAAGAAGGAAATATTTAAGAAGTAAGAAAAAGAAACAAAAGTATATCAGAGTCTAAATTTAAAGAAATAGTTATTTAAAATGGCTAATCTTCCTCAAATTCTTTATCACAACTAGTATTTTCTGACATTATCAAAAGTAGAATAACAGGTAGGGCAAAGGAAATCCTTGAAATCAATTCCCAGGCACAATCGTGGAACGAAATAAAAGAAATCCTTAATAATAATTTCGGAGAAAGAAAAAGTTGCGAAGAACTTTTTGACGACCTGAGATCAGTAACCTTTGAAACTAATACAGTAGACTTCTATAATCAGATCAAGTATAGATTAAGACGACTGAATAACAAATCAGTTCTCATACTAGGAGAGGGTGAAGCGGCCAATCTGGTTGCCATTAATAATCAGAAGTCAGCTCTGAATATATTCAAGAGTAAGATCCCCGAACCGATGAAAACGGTTCTAGCCTGTAGAAATCCCCAATACCTTGAGGATGCCATTAACATTCTGTTTGAAAATGGCTACGATAAAGTAGGAAAGGACGGACGAAAATACGCCGAAAGACCCAAAATACACAAAGAAAAATATGGAAACAATCCACAACCCCGTGGGAACCAAACACAAAGGTTTCAGAACGGAAATCGAGGTGATTTTAACAAAAGAAGTTACCAAGGAGAGTACCAAAATCTACGCGGACAAAACCAGCAACAGTTCCAGAACGGAAACTACAACAGAGGAGACTTTAACAGAAGAAATTCTCAAAGAGAATACCAAAATTTACCCGGACCAAATATTCGAGAGCAAAACAACCATAATCAACAGCACCAAATATCCGAGCCGATGGAAGTCAATACGGCACAAAATTTTCAGCCAGGTGCCTATACGGACAATTACCATACATATATAACAATCAAATCAAAATTAGGGCATTCAAAATTTTTAATTGACACCGGAGCTACACACTCCGTCATTAATCCAGGGATATGCGACCCGAAATGGAAAGTACCCTGCGATATCAAAAATATTAAAACTTTATCAAATATAATAGAAATAAAAGAAAAGGTTTCTGTACCAATTTTTCAAGAATTCGGCGGTACGCCAAAAACAAAAATCGATTTTTTAATTTATAACTTCCATGACAAGTATGATGGATTAATAGGGAATAATATCCTAAAAACCTTAGCAGCCATAGTCAATATGAGGGACAATGTGCTGATAATTAATAAGAATAAAATTCCTCTTGAATACCGGAATAAAGTTTTACAAAATCAAGACAGGAACCAAAACAATGTTTTTAATCTAGAAAAGAAAAAAATTCAAGGGACTAACCCGATATCAAACGTTAGATTAGAGCACTTGAATGACGAAGAGAAACATAGGATACTAGAAGTACTAAAAAAATTTAGGAATATCTTCTACTCGGAAGAAAGTGACCTCTCCTTCACAAATGCAATAAAACATGAGATAAGGACAATTAACAATATACCAATAACTGCTAAAACATATAGGTACCCGTATGTACACAAACAGGAAGTACAAAGACAAATACAGGAAATGTTAGATAACAGAATAATACGGCCAAGTCATTCGCCATATTCGGCACCCGTATGGATCGTACCCAAAAAACTAGACGCCAGCGGTAAGGAAAAATGGCGACTTGTTGTGGACTATAGAAAGCTCAACGAAGCGACTATAGATGACAAGTATCCCATACCCAACATAGATGAGATATTGGAAAAGCTCGGACGCTCCCAATATTTCACTACCTTGGATTTGGCGAAAGGATTTCACCAAATCGAAATCCACGAGAAGGACATACCGAAAACAGCTTTCAGCGTCGAGAACGGCCACTACGAATTCCTGCGTATGCCATTTGGGTTAAAAACCGCCCCGGCAACTTTCCAACGCCTAATGAACAACGTATTGTCTGACTTAATCAACAAAGTATGTTTAGTATATCTCGACGATATAATAATATTTAGCACCTCCTTGCAAGAACACGTTGAATCCGTAACGAAGGTCCTACAACGACTCAAGGAGGTAAATCTGAAAATCCAAGTTGATAAAAGCGAGTTCCTTAAAAGAGAAACAAGCTTCCTTGGACATATCGTTTCAGAAAAAGGGATACAACCTAACCCCGACAAAATAGTTTGTATTCAGAAATTTCCGCTGCCGAAAACGCAGAAGGAAATTAAACAATTCCTAGGGTTAGCGGGTTACTACCGAAAATTCATACGAGATTACTCAAGAATAGCTCGCCCTATGACAAGGTATCTGAAAAAGGACGCGAAAATGGATATAAGAAACATAGAATACAACGAAAGCTTCGAAGCTCTCAAGAAACTTTTAACAACTACCCCAGTACTAGCCTATCCTGATTTTAACGAGAAATTTGTTCTGCAAACAGACGCAAGTAATTATGCCCTAGGCGCAATACTATCCCAAAGAGGTCACCCGATCTGTTTTGCGAGTCGAACGTTGAATGGCGCGGAACAGAATTATAGCACCATCGAAAAAGAACTCCTCGCGATAGTTTGGGCCACGAAGTATTTTAGACCATATTTGTTTGGTCGACGATTCCTGATTGAAACAGATCACAGGCCACTAACATGGTTATTCTCCATAAAAGAACCGAACTCCAAGCTAGTAAGATGGAGACTAAGGCTACAGGAATACGACTACGAAATCGTGTACAAAAAAGGCACACAAAACGGGAATGCAGACGCCTTATCCAGAGCAAACATACTCTTAAATGAAAGCATCGAAGAATTGGAACACAACGCTTGCGCAGAGACAAGCAATCCTCTTAACTTTTATAGAAGACAAGTAGTGCTTAAGTTAACGACATCGGGATCACTTAAAATTAAAAATGAGAACATTTTTAAAAACAATAGAAAAACCATAAGTGCTAAAAGTTTTGATGAAGAAACCCTAAAAACCATACTTAAAATCACTTCTGTCCCGATAAAACTAACGCAATATTCATAGAGACCGAACCATCTATGAAAATATAAAAAAAGTTGTAAATAGGTATTTTTCAGAAAATAGAAATTTCAAAATCCTCAGATGCAAGACAATTCTTTTAGACATCACAGACGAAACAATACTGGCTGAAGAAATAGAGAAAGAACATATCAGAAACAACCATAGGGGTATCGACTAGAATTTCGAAAACTTAAAAACTCAAATTTACCATCCGAATTTAAAACTACGCATAAACCAGTTCATTAACAACTGCGACATCTGCAACAAGGAAAAATACGACAGAAAGCCAGTGAAACAACAATTTAAATTAACAGAAACGCCAGAAAATCCTGGGGAAGTAGTCCATGTCGATGTATTTTACAGTCTCGAAAAAACTTTATTTCTAACGTTCATCGACAAGTTTTCAAAATACGCCCAAGCACTTAGAATTAAAGGCGGGACATGGATAGAATTTAAAATAACCCTGACACAATATCTTTCAATAATGGGAAATGTAAAGAAAATAATAGTCGACAACGAACTAGGCTTTAAAGCTCTCCCACTCCTGGAATTTATAAGAGAACAGAATATAGAAATACATTACACATCTAATAATAACCACACATCGAACTCTGATATAGAAAGACTTCATAATACAATAAACGAACATATTCGCATTTTAAAGCACGACCAAAATAGAGACATAGAAAGCGTTGAAGAGAAAATGTATAGGATTCTGATTTATTACAATAATACGATACACTCTACAACGGGAAGAAAACCAATAGATTTTAGGAATGGTACAATCGCCCAATCAGAGTATCCGGCAATTAGGGACAAAATAATAAAATGTAAAGAAAGAACCTTAGAAAAAATAAACAAACAGAGAGAAAATATAAACATCCAAACAGGACCAATATACCTAAAGGACGAAAGAGGGGGAAAAAACCACTCAAAGTTCAGAAAAGTGGTAGTATCCAGACTAGATGATGACCACGTTATTACAGACCAGAACCATAAATACTATAAGTCCCATATTAAAAGAAAAAAGAAATTTCAAACTTAACAGAATCACAAACGGACAGCACGACATAAAATCATATATATATATATTTCTTTTCAGATGAAATCGCTAACAACCATATTTACTATAACCACGATGTTTGACCTCACATACCATCAAAGGATAGAAATACAAGACCTTAAGGAAAATGAGGGCTACCTCCCGATTAAAGACAAGGACATAAAAATCATCGACCATTACAACAGGATATTCCATATAATAAATGTAACAGAATACTACCGAACAACAGAAGTCATAAACAATAACATAGATTTATTAAACAGTCCACTATCAGAACTACTACCTTTACGAGATACCATGAAAAACAACTTTAAAATACTCAAGACAAAACTAAACAACCTCTCACATGACTTCAAAACAAGAACGAGAAGAGGACTCATTAACGGATTAGGAAATATGGACAGCGAGGACGAAGAAGAAATCAGGAACGCAATTAGGAACATTACAAACGATATTAAGACTAACTCGAAACAGACCGATACCTTGACAAGAATAAGCTACACATTATCTGAACAGATTCGAAATATTACTTCACACATAAATAAGCAACAGTTTATTGTGAGCAAATACATAAACCAATTTCGACATGACATAGAAAACAAAATTCTAACTTTAGAAAACGAAGTAATGTTCTTAAGCCACATATACCAAATTGACAATGACATTAGCTTACTAAAAGACCATATAGACGACATTAGCAGAGTCGTTTTTACAAGTAAATTAGGTATTATACCTACTGACCTACTAGGTGAAAAGGAAATTGAAATTGTGGACAACTTCGAGACATACACTAAGACCCAAGTTTCCATATCCTTCCACGAAGAACAAATCATAATTATCCTATCAGTCCCCGTATTCTCAACCTCATCCTTTTCCCAAATAATTTTTGAGCCAATACCTAATAGTAATAACAAATCTGTTTATTTTGAATTCGAAAAAGTCATTATTGATGAAAATAAAAATATATACTATCCTAACATAACTAATCAACGCAAAGATTTAACTATCTTAAATGACCCATGTATCCATAATATTGTACAAAATAGTGTTGAGAGTTGCATGATGAAAGAGAACATATTGACAGAAATAAAGGAGATCAAACCAGGAAATATTTTAGTTAAGAACTTATTTGAAAATTTCACAAACAATTGTAATTATAAGCAAAAGAATTTAAACATGAGCCCAACCTTCCTAATCATTTTCGAAAATTGTCAAATAACTATAAGAAACAAAACATTTTATAACAACAAACTCTCTTTTAAAGAACAAACAATCCAATCACACTTAATAACTAAAATAAAACGTTTGTGGATTTAAACTTAAAAGACCTTTATATTAAACAGACTAAATATGAAGAAAATTTAGATAAAATAATAAGTCATAGTCAAAACACACAAACCATTAGTTATAGTATTAACCCTGTAATAATTCTAAGCATTATAGCTTTAATCCTACTATATATTTTGAGACCAAAGCAAACATTCAAAATTTCGTCGGAGCCTCAATCTAACGGTGGGGGTGTTACAGTACCACCCGTTATTCCCATAACGAGGGTTAATATAATTTAAACTTTTTAATAAAAATTGCATTTCCGTTCCCAAACGAAAATGCAATTCAATACTTTTGTTTACGCAAGTAAAACACAGAATTCCACGAAACGTTAAACTTTTGTTCGATTTTAATAAAATTAATATAATTTAAACTTTTCAATAAAAATTGCATTTCCGTTCCCAAACGAAAATGCAATTCAATACTTTTGTTTGTACAGGTAAAACACTTGCATACAGAATTCCACGAAATGTTTGTTTTGCGCTCTAAATATAATTTTACTTCATAAGCAAAATTATATTGAAAAAACAAAATTGTAATCTATTTTAAGGCAAGAAAAAATAATAATAAAGTCAGTAGAAACTCAACCACAAAAGACAAAAGTCTTTCTTTTTTTTTATTATCCGCGAAAACGCAGATCAAAACTGCTAAGCACGCGTGCTTAGCAGGAAAATTCTGTTTGCGCGACGTCGACACACGTATACTATAAGCATCTTCGTGTAGCTTATGAGAATTAACGTTCGGTTGTTGCTTTGTTATTAGCGTTGTCAACTTCGAAATTTCAAAAGGCACCAAAATGGAGAAAAAAACGCACCATTCAACAAAAAACGCACCAAGTTCAAAATTTTTTTTTTTATTGAATTAATTTTGCGTCCTTACAACATTTAAATTTAGTCCAAAATTCTAATGTTGATATAATATTGACATTGCATGAAGTGAATCAATTTCCACCCTTTTTCAATACTAGATAATATTTCGACATCGGATTCAAATTGTACTGCTAATGGTATGATATCATATTTGTAAAGGGATTAAAGCTGCAATGTGTTTCCGTGTTCCAGCATGCCGAACAAGGTTGGATATTTAGGGCGTGATATGGCATTTGTAATAAAAACATCTTGCTTTTGTGTTATTATTTGGTCAAGGCCGAATCCATTGCTTAAACTCACATTGTGATTCCCAAATCTCTTTATATTTCGAGTAACTCCTTTTTCAGACTCCATTATTGACACTAATTTTAAATATTTCTTTAGTAAATAGAAATTTTATTTTAGTGTTACAACACTTTCTATAAACGCATTTTTTATGCATTTTATAAAAATCGAACAATGATCGATAGTCTCGAGAATACTTTGTTTTTGCTAAGCTCTTTAACAGACTTGACAGCAACTTTTTCTCTTATTATGGTCTGTAAAATTTAATGTAAACATTGTACACAATTGAATGAAATGGTATTGAAACAGTTGTATTTTTTGTACAAAATTCTTTTTTCTCATACTGAAACAAAAAATTGTGTTTAATATGATTTGGAGCTACCCAAAAATAAAAAAAACGCACCAAAATTAAAGAAAAAGCGCACCACGCACCAACTCAGATATTTTTCGCACAAAACATTTAGAAAAGCACCAAAAAAGGTGCGAAACGCACCAAGTTGACAACGCTGGTTATCATTTCGTCAAAGTAAATCAAACCAGTCGCTGATCAGCACTTGTTTGAGTAAGACCTCGCTTTACAATTTTTTGTTTACACTCAAAGCAAAATGTTCAATGAAGAATGGGAAATGATTTTTTTTTAAATTTTGTTTTTATTCGAACTTTTCATTTTAATTATCGAATTTAATAAATTATCAAGCTTGAGGGCTTCGTTTTTAATAAATTTTATTTTTATTTATTATGTTTTCTCGATATTTCTTTACTTATTAAATATTATATTTTATTTCATTCGTTGTGTAACTAGTTTATTTTTAAATGAATATTGTTTTCGTTATTATTATATTAACATAAAAAGTATTATTGAAAAATATTCAAATCAAATAAAAATACTAAAAGGCAAGAAATGTATTTTACTTTTGGCAACAGAAAAATTTTTCGAGTGTATAATTATTGTCGGTCGTTCGTTTTTTGCTGCTTCCCATACCAAAACATATGAGAGAGTATGTGTGCGCCCGACACTAATTTATACGCACATTTTTATATACATACATATGTTGGCTTGTTACTTTCATTTCAGCACGGATTTAAAGTTGATATTTTTATACATATTGATATAATTGCTATGTACATAGGTACCTATGTACATATGTATATTGTTATTTGTTACACACATAATTACCTATTATTTTAACTGTAGGTAATAATTTGATATTTGAAAAGTCAACACTATTTTGAGTTAGCTTAAAGCTTAGTACATACCTACTTGCTTAGATGAAAATTCAAATTACTAGGGGGTTTTTCAAAACACATACATATGTACATACATATGTATGTAGCTATTATACATATTAGGTACATACATATGTACTTACTTAGATTATCCAATCAGCCTAACAGAACGTATCAGTTTATCGATTTCGAGAAGGCTAAAACAATATTCATTGTTCTAACGTAGGGCTATTTCAAATAGTACTTATGTAAGTTATTTATTCTTCGTTATTGACCTATTACATAGGTACTTATGTCTGTACATACATATGTACATATGTATCAAAAAACACCTCATAAAAGGAAAAGTTATTTTACTGGTGACAAAATACTTTTTAGCGACGGCTCAATTCAATTATGTATATATGTATAAAATAACCTGTTTATTATTTTCAAATATAGTTTCAAGCCTACATATGTACATATATTTCAATTTTTAAAATGAAAAACAAATTGACAAATATACAACATTTTAAAAGATAAATACAAAAGCATTTTTAACATACATACATATAAATACATCAGAGTATATTTGTAATCATCAGTGTGCAAGATGTTTTTCCACAGAGTTTACTTGTCTGGTATGTATGTATATTGTTAAGGTAATATACACAAAGAACTAACAAGCCTCAGTAGCACGATGGGTCGTGTGTTGAATTATTGTCTCTGACACATATTCAATGCGCTTAACCCCGTATTCAATACTACTGAGGCACCTAGTGTATTTATAAATTTATTTCTGCAATGAATATATATATATATCTTCATTTATTTGTATATATATCCATTTCAGAATCGATATTTTTATTTTTGCTGATTTTCAATACGAAGCATCCTTAGAAAAATCCCTACATTTTACTTTAAGAAACAATTCTCTAGCTCTTCTAGTGTCTTCAGAAAATGGATTTCACGTACAGACAGACGGACAGTAGGACCGGCCGACAGACGGACAGGGCTCAGTTAACTTTTTTATCTATAAGGATCCAGAATATATATACTATACGGACCTCATATAAATATTGTGGAAATTACACACGTAATGACAAACCTATAAATACCCTTACCATTTTTGGTGAAGGGTATAAAAATGTAAGTAATTTTTTTTTTAATTAAGAATAAAATTGTAACTTAGGTCAAATATGTCAAAAATTAATCATTCTCAGAAGGAAATTCTTGAAAATTTTATGACTCAACACACAGACTTGGCAAAGGGCATATTATACTTTGCAAGGGAGACTGTAAAGGCTAACTACCTTTGGGAACAGCTCATGGCCAAACTTTAGCCGTACTGTTCGCATGTGGAATAAACTCCCCGCAGAGGTCTTTCCTGCCATCTTCAATGTGTTAGGGTTCAACGGATCAAAAAAAGTGAAAGATCTGTCACAAGATGACGAAAACTTTGCGTCTACATCTCAAAAAATCAGTACTAGTCATTTGTGCACATCGCCCCGGTTATTGGTTGATAATGAAGATCATATACATACATATGAATGTAATATTTCGTATTTTATAGAAAGTGAAGAGAAAGAAAAATCAGTGCCAATTGAAACAAAAGTTGCTTACAAAGAATTACCAAATATCAACCAAAGGCTAAAACAAAGTAAAAAAACTTTATTGAAGCAAAATTTAATGTCTACAGAACTGTATCAGAACGAATTGTTGAGCAAATTAGATAAACTAATTGAAATAAAAAGCTTAAATTAAAGGAAAAAGAGGTCGAGCTTTCTGTTCAACTAATTGACTAACTAAATATACAATATTAAACTCACATTTAATTACTTTTAATTATTAAATTAATTAAATTATTAAATTTTTGTACAAACATAAATTTTTTGGTTATATTTTATTACAATTCATTCAGTGTTGTCAAACGTATTTCGGCACGTTTTTTACAACACTGAAGCAATAACTCGATTCGTTTCGTATCGAGTGTTATCATCAGAAAATAATTTCATATCGAAATGAATTTCGAATCGAATTCAATTTCGATCACGACTGCGAGAATTAGCCCCCAGGTCTAGATAGATGTGAATCATTGAATATTTTTTGATAACACAGAGCAGATCATTTAGTAGTACGGAGAGGTGTTGACAGTGTTGGGACCCAATCGTACTATGAACAGGTAATTAAAAATTTTAAAAATTGTTTCAAAGTTTAACAAGTTATATATATAGTTAAAAAATATTCAAACGAAAAACAGTAAGCAAAATGAAAAAATATTCGCATCTCACATTGAAAAATAAAATTACCAATTTTGGTTAGAAATAACAAAAAACGGCAGCTCTGATACCAAGCACTGTTCTACACACATAAAAAAAATCAATTTCTTTTCACCAAAGCACGTTATAAACATAAATATGTATGTATGTATGCACACGCATCGTTTTTAGAACACTATACCACAGGGTAACCAGAGATGACACGAGACGGAAGATTTTGCATACTGATTTGTATACACTCATACAATCCTTCGTTTTCGTTTTTTTCTTTGTGTTATCTTTGTATCCAAATTAAAATTATAAATCACAAAACTAATAAAATATCCATATATTTCCATAATTTACATTAAAAATATCATTAATTAATTAATTTAAGTTGGTTTTCACTCATCGTTTGTATTTTATTACTATATACATCTGCAAAATATCAGAATTTATCAAGTATGTATGTATGTATGTGTGTATGTAAGCAAAAAATTACCACCATTTGGCAAATTTACAGAATATATGTACGTATGTATATAAATTTAATATACAGAGTATATAAGCACACACTAAATTGTTTTATCACTTTATTTTGGAATTTTATGCCGTAAATACTTAATATTATCACATTTTATTAAATTTAAGCGTGCTTTTATGTAGCATTTTCCACTAAAAACTGAATTTTTTTTTGCTTTTCGTTTTGTTTTCTTTCATAACAAACACACTAATGTTTTCTCTTTTTCACGAAGCTTACTTATGACAAATAAAATATGATCGAAGTCCAATTTTTTTTGTTTTTGTCATCTCTGTTTACCCTGTGACTATACGTACCAGCCAAGTAAACTCTGTGGAAAAAATGTCGCACACTGATGATTACAAATATACTCTAATGTATTTATATGTATGTATGTTAAAAATGCTTTTGTATTTATCTTTTAAAATGTTGTATATTTGTCAATTTGTTTTTCATTTTAAAAATTGAAATATATGTACATATGTAGGCTTGAAACTATATTTGAAAATAATAAACAGGTTATTTTATACATATATATATATACATATACAAGTAACGTATTAGGTATTCGTCCTAAACGGAGAAATCAAACTTCACTTGTTTGCTGTTAGTTTAACTCTGATTTTATTAAAACCAAAAACTTATGAGCTAGATACAATTCATAAAATAATCGTACAAACAATTTTGCATTCGCAATCAAAACAATAATAAAGAAGAAATCAAATTACAACTTAATAATAATTTTAAAGTAAATCATAAAATTCATTATGAAGGAAACAAGGCGTTTTGTTACGTCTGGGAATTTAATGTAGTGTGTTTGTCAGAACGCATCACAACTACCTAAAAAGAATGTGAACTATCCAACACCAACAACACAAAATTCTTTAATTTCATTTTACTGCAACATGAAACCACTTGGCACACTTTTAGCGAGACCACACACAAGACAATGTTTGTGTGTACAAGCAAAAGGCATTGCACTTGAAGTTATGTTAATGCAAGCGGTTTGACTTAAAATATTGCATTCGAAATATTACGAGGGATAATATTACAAAACACAAAGTGTAAATGCAAACATACAGTAAATAAACCAATGCACTTTAAATAGTACATTGAGCAATATTCCAAGTATAAGATTGAATGAATGACAGAAAATAATTTAAAATAAGAAATTGAGTGAAAATTGGGTTAAAACACTGACCAATCAAAATGAAATGTTTTAACTCAATAAATCTCATCATAGGTTAGAGAGGGTAGAATATAACATAGAATTAGGAATTGTAAATATCACAAAATAGTATAAATAAGAAAGATTTTTAAATAAAGAATCAGAATACTTTTGAAAATCAAACTTGTTCTCACCTTCTAGCCGGGCACCTTAAACAGTGCTCAGAAGAAGTAAAACGTGCTGTGGCTAAGCATAGCATTATAAACAACTTAGTAAAAACACTCTTTACTTTTTTCCTCACAATTTATATAACAATCCTTTATATGGCGATCCTGCACACCACGATCCTGACAAGATTTGCATTTTAGCACTTAAAAATTAGAACAAAAAAAAAAAAAAAATTTTTTTTTTCTTTTTTATGTCACTCGAAGGAATTCCCTCGCAAGACGAAATATATGAGATCTTCTCTAAATATAGTATAGAACAGTATATTCCAGAAGGTCAGACGGAGCATTGTCCACAGTATATACCAACTCCAAAAACTGCCGGGCCAAGGGCCATCACTATAGCACAATACAAGGCAAGGAATATAAAAAAAGACCCAAAGAAGACAATAAAGAAACCGAACAGAGGAGGCAAGAAAAGAAGAAAGCAGAAAGAAAAGAAAGAGCTAATTAGATTAATGGGCATAACCTCAGGTGAAGAGAAGAGGAAGTTATACATTCAGCTAAAAAATATCGGTAATGGGAGGTTCACAAAGCAAAAAATCAGTCATAATAAATGAGAACAACGGAGAGATCACAAAAACTCAACAAAACATGGACTTCAGCAGTACCATCAAACTAGATACTTTTTTTATAATATGTATTATTATTATTGTATTCCTAATATATAAGATAAACAAGTATTTCAAAAACTATGTGAACAAAAAGACAGTCGTACAAGTTTAAAATAAAATATGTATATTAAATCATAAATGGAAAAAATATTTGACAGGATAGAAAAAATAATTATAAATTTTAAAAAGACAGGAGCTAGGGGATATCAAAAATCCACAATACTTATAAAATTACAAGAACTAGACTTGCTAAAGAGAGAATTCATTAATTTAATAGAAGTGAAGGTAATAACTAGTGACATAAAGGCTAATACTGAAAAATTTGAAAAATACTATAACAAAGCAAAAACGCTCCTAGAACAATCGTTAGATATTCAGAAACCCAATAGTCAAATACAGGATTCAATAAATATGGCTACACAAAATTTTAATTTAGAACTGGCTTTGAAAACAATTCCAGAATTCACGGGGAATTATAAGGATCTTAATTCATTCATTGCAATAGTTGAATTGATCAACAATGGTTTGGCAGAAGACCAGAAAATCGTATTATTAAATTTCGTATATAACGTAAAATTATCAACAGTAGTAAGAACTGCCATAGGTACATCAGCACCAACAACAATTAATGATTTAAAAACCATACTTACAAATAGGTATAAAAGTACAAAAACAATAGCTCAGATACAATCCACACTAACCAATTTTTCTCAAAAAAGCATGAGTATACATGCTTATCATGAAAAATTATTGAACTTAGTAGCGGAACTCAATGAACTACAGATTAAGGAAATACAGAATTGTAGTACAACTCAATCAGAAACTATTAAACTAATAAATGAAAACTACGCCTTAAACATTTTTAAAACTGGCTTAAATGAAGAACTGAAACCGACTATATTTGCGGCTAGACCAAAAGAACTGAATGAAGCTATTCAATTAGCACTAGAGTTAGAAAAAGAGTTTTCTAAGAAGGATCAAGTACTTTATTTTTCGAATTACAGGAATAGGCAAAGTAGGAATAGAAACAATATGACAAGGAACAATGATCATAGAAACAATACCAATAGGAATAATTACCAGAGTAATAATAACAATAACAATAGGAGAAATAATTATAATTCAAATGGCAATTCTACTAGGCCAATGAATAATAATAACAGACCGTATAATAACAATAACGGACAAACGAATAATAGTTATTACAATAACACTGCAAACAGAAATGACGGAAGAAATAATTATAATAATAATAATAATCGGAATAGAAATAATAGTCAGAATAACCGTAGAAACGTACACTTTGTACAGGAAAACTACCAGGGTCCGGATGTGAGTCAAGAAACTGCACAAACCCACCATCCGGAGGAACAACGAGAAGATTAAATAATGTTTTTCAAATATCAAACAATTTCACTAATTTCATAAATTTAGACTTAGGCAAAAATATAATACTTACTTTCCTAATAGACACAGGAGCAGATATCTCTTTATGTAAACTGAACAAATTAGAGGAAGATTCAATAAACATAGACAGGGAACAATCAAGCAGTTTTACAGGGATAACATCAGAAAAAATTAAATCTATAGGAACATCAGAACTAGGTTTTATCATAAATAACATAAGCGAAAAGCATAAATTTCACATCATAGATGAAAATTTTCCTATACCAACAGACGGAATTTTAGGAAGAGATTTCTTTACGAAATTCTTATGTAAGATCGACTATGAAACATTCACAATAACCCTTTCTTTAGAAAATGAAGAAATTACAATACCTATGAAATCATGGATAAACAGAAATTATTGCATAGAGGTAGAGAAACGGTCAGAAAGTATTCATCCTATAAATTTGGATATTAAAGAAGATAGCATAATTTTAAACAAAGAAATTCAACCAGGAATATTCGTTAGTAACACAATAGTACCAGAAAAGGAAATCACCATGTAAAAATTTTAAACACAACAGATAACAATGTAATTTTAAAAAACATCAATTTTGAAATAGAACCATTAAAAAACTACGTTTTAGTAACCCAACCATACAGAAAGGAAAGAAATATTAAAACGGAAAGATTTAAAAAGTTACTTGATATTTTAAAAATTGACGTTAATGACGAAAAAGCAAAGATGGACTTGATAAAAATATTTGAGGATTACCAGGACATTTTTCATTTAGAAGGAGAGACACTAACTTCAAATAACTTTTATACACAAGATTTAAAAGTTTCTGACAATACACCAGTATACATTAAAAACTATAGATTACCACACACACAATATGATGAAATAAATAAGCAGGTACAAAAATTATTGGATGATGATGTAATAGAACCGTCAAATAGTGCATACAATTCACCTTTATTGGTAGTACCAAAAAAGAGCGAAAACGGAAAAGAAAAATGGAGACTAGTTGTAGATTTTCGACAACTTAACAAAAAGATAAAGAATGATAAATTTCCATTAACAAGATTAGAGGATGTTTTAGATCGTCTTGGAAGAGCTAAATATTTTTCCACTTTAGATATGACTACCTCATTCCATCAAATAAATTTAGACGAAGATTCAAGAAATTTAACTGCATTTTCAACTGGTAATGGTCATTATCAATTTAAAAGACTTCCATTTGGTTTGAAAATTTCATCCAATAATTTCCAAAGAATGTTAACAATAGCACTTAGTGGGCTAGATTCCAAAGCATTTTTATACGTAGACGATATTATTGTATTTGGTTGTAGTTTAAAACACCACAATGAAAATCTTATTAGAGTATTTGAACGCTTGTCAAAATACAATTTAAAATTAAATGCATCAAAATGTGTATTTTTAAAATCGGAGGTAATTTATTTAGGACATCAAATAACAAAAGACGGTGTACGAACGGATCCTTCAAAACATAAAGCTATTGAACAATACCCAATCCCAAACGACAAAGACGAAGTTAAAAGATTTGTAGCATTCTGTAATTATTACAGACGTTTCATAAAAAATTTCGCGGAGATCACAAAATGTCTAAATGATCAAACTAAAAAAGGAAAAGAATTTGAATGGACAGAAGAATGTCAACAAGCTTTTAACATACTAAAGACAAAACTAATTAACGCACCAATATTAAAATATCCTGATTTTGAACAACCATTTATTTTGACTACTGATGCATCAAACTACGCATTAGGAGCTATATTATCACAAGGGAAAATAGGAGAAGATTTACCGATTTCATATGCAAGCAAAACACTAGGAAAACATGATTTAAATAAACCAGTAATTGAGAAAGAACTTCTTGCTATACATTGGGGTATAGAATTCTTTAGACCTTATTTATTTGGTAAAAAATTTATTGTAGTAACAGACCATAGACCACTTGTTTCACTTTTTTCTCATAAAAATCCTTTGTCAAAATTAACTCGTATAAGAATAGATTTATCAGACTATGATTTTGAAATTGTCTATAAAAAAGGAAAAATAAACACTAACGCAGACGCTTTATCTAGAATAAAATTAGATTCTGATATGTTAAAAAATATGATTCCTGTAGAAGATGATAGTAGTAAACCATCAAAAATTTTGGTAATAACACGTGGAATGAACGCAAAGGAAATTTCTAACAATGAAGTAATAAATAATAACATATCCCAAGGCCAACATAAAAATCATATGTGGGAATGTTCATCTTTACAAGATATAAAGAATATTCGCGAATTAAAATTTAATATTATTAATACCGGTGAAAGAAATATAAAAGATGGACCTAAAGATGGTACCATAGAAAACAAAGATAACAGCTTTGTAATGAATATTAATGAAGATCTTGCAAAATACGTTTTGTCTCTAGAGAAATTGATTATTTATATGCATAAGCAGAATATAAAAAATCTCGCTTTATCATGCGAAGATAACATTTTTGAGCTCATATCAATTGAATATTTAAAGAAAACTTATAATGAGGTATACCAAAGAATATTGAAATCAAATAAATATAGAAATTTCGAACTAAATATCATATTATATAAACCTTTGCAATATATTACGAATAAGAAATCACAGATAGATATTATAAAAGATTTCCACAATTCACCATTATCAGGACACTTCGGCATTAGAAAGACAGTACTAAAGTTAAAACAACGTTATGTATGGAAAAACATGCGAAAAATGGTTAGAGATTTTATTAACAAATGCGATAAATGCCTAAGAAATAAACAGACAAAATATATTAAAGAGAATATGGTTATAACGGAAACACCTAACACAAGTTTTGAAACAATAGAAATAGATACTGTAGGACCTTTAAGATTATCAAATGGTTACAGATACATACTTACGCTACAATGCGAATTAACTAAATATGTAATAGCACACCCAATTGAAACAAAAGATGCTAGAAGTATTGCCAAAACATTAGTTGAACAGTTTATCTTGAAGCATGGATGTTTTAAAATTTTAAAATCTGATAGAGGTACTGAATTTAACAATGAATTGTTGAAAGAAGTTTGTAATTTACTTAACATAAACCAAAAATTTTCAGCACCATATCACCACCAATCCATAGGTTCTATAGAACGCAATCATCGTGTATTAAATGAATATTTATTAAATTTTGTAGATGACTATGAGTGGGACAAATGGATACCATACTATACATTTGCTTATAACACAACACCACATGTTAACACTAACTATTCACCTTTTGAATTAATTTACGGTAAACTAGCAACATTACCTACAGACAAAATACAAAACACAGATAAATGCTATGATATAGAAAATTACGCTAATGAAGTAAAAATCAGATTAAGAAAATCTTTAGAAAATGCTAAAAAATTAACAAACATAGCAAAACATAAATCAAAAGAAATTTATGATAGAAATATAAATAATAGTAACTTTAATGTAGGAGATTTAGTATTAATTAAACTAGAATCTAGAAAAAAAATCAAAGCCCATACAAGGGACCATATGAAATAATAAAAAGATTAGGAGTAAATTCCTTATTAAAAGTTGATAACTTGGAAAAGATTTATCACAACAATATACTTAAATTATATAAACCTAATGTAACAAATAGACAATAAGAAATAAAATTATAAAATAATAGTAAGACATTTTTATATTTAACTATTTTTAATTTGTATTAAGTATACTCAAAGTTATTACAAACACAAGTATTTTTAAAGATTTAATTCATTTCATTTCAATCATAAATTCAATCTTAAGGGCAGAGGTGTAGTGTGTTTGTCAGAACGCATCACAACTACCTAAAAAGAATGTGAACTATCCAACACCAACAACACAAAATTCTTTAATTTCATTTTACTGCAACATGAAACCACTTGGCACGCTTTTAGCGAGACCACACACAAGACAATGTTTGTGTGTACAAGCAAAAGGCATTGCACTTGAAGTTATGTCAATGCAAGCGGTTTGACTTAAAATATTGCATTCGAAATATTACGAGGGATAATATTACAAAACACAAAGTGTAAATGCAAACATACAGTAAATAAACCAATGCACTTTAAATAGTACATTGAGCAATATTCCAAGTATAAGATTGAATGAATGACAGAAAATAATTTAAAATAAGAAATTGAGTGAAAATTGGGTTAAAACACTGACCAATCAAAATGAAATGTTTTAACTCAATAAATCTCATCATAGGTTAGAGAGGGTAGAATATAACATAGAATTAGGAATTGTAAATATCACAAAATAGTATAAATAAGAAAGATTTTTAAATAAAGAATCAGAATACTTTTGAAAATCAAACTTGTTCTCACCTTCTAGCCGGGCACCTTAAACAGTGCTCAGAAGAAGTAAAACGTGCTGTGGCTAAGCATAGCATTATAAACAACTTAGTAAAAACACTCTTTACTTTTTTCCTCACAATTTATATAACAATCCTTTATATGGCGATCCTGCACACCACGATCCTGACAAGATTTGCATTTTAGCACTTAAAAATTAGAACAAAAAAAAAAAAAAAATTTTTTTTTTCTTTTTTATGTCACTCGAAGGAATTCCCTCGCAAGACGAAATATATGAGATCTTCTCTAAATATAGTATAGAACAGTATATTCCAGAAGGTCAGACGGAGCATTGTCCACAGTATATACCAACTCCAAAAACTGCCGGGCCAAGGGCCATCACTATAGCACAATACAAGGCAAGGAATATAAAAAAAGACCCAAAGAAGACAATAAAGAAACCGAACAGAGGAGGCAAGAAAAGAAGAAAGCAGAAAGAAAAGAAAGAGCTAATTAGATTAATGGGCATAACCTCAGGTGAAGAGAAGAGGAAGTTATACATTCAGCTAAAAAATATCGGTAATGGGAGGTTCACAAAGCAAAAAATCAGTCATAATAAATGAGAACAACGGAGAGATCACAAAAACTCAACAAAACATGGACTTCAGCAGTACCATCAAACTAGATACTTTTTTTATAATATGTATTATTATTATTGTATTCCTAATATATAAGATAAACAAGTATTTCAAAAACTATGTGAACAAAAAGACAGTCGTACAAGTTTAAAATAAAATATGTATATTAAATCATAAATGGAAAAAATATTTGACAGGATAGAAAAAATAATTATAAATTTTAAAAAGACAGGAGCTAGGGGATATCAAAAATCCACAATACTTATAAAATTACAAGAACTAGACTTGCTAAAGAGAGAATTCATTAATTTAATAGAAGTGAAGGTAATAACTAGTGACATAAAGGCTAATACTGAAAAATTTGAAAAATACTATAACAAAGCAAAAACGCTCCTAGAACAATCGTTAGATATTCAGAAACCCAATAGTCAAATACAGGATTCAATAAATATGGCTACACAAAATTTTAATTTAGAACTGGCTTTGAAAACAATTCCAGAATTCACGGGGAATTATAAGGATCTTAATTCATTCATTGCAATAGTTGAATTGATCAACAATGGTTTGGCAGAAGACCAGAAAATCGTATTATTAAATTTCGTATATAACGTAAAATTATCAACAGTAGTAAGAACTGCCATAGGTACATCAGCACCAACAACAATTAATGATTTAAAAACCATACTTACAAATAGGTATAAAAGTACAAAAACAATAGCTCAGATACAATCCACACTAACCAATTTTTCTCAAAAAAGCATGAGTATACATGCTTATCATGAAAAATTATTGAACTTAGTAGCGGAACTCAATGAACTACAGATTAAGGAAATACAGAATTGTAGTACAACTCAATCAGAAACTATTAAACTAATAAATGAAAACTACGCCTTAAACATTTTTAAAACTGGCTTAAATGAAGAACTGAAACCGACTATATTTGCGGCTAGACCAAAAGAACTGAATGAAGCTATTCAATTAGCACTAGAGTTAGAAAAAGAGTTTTCTAAGAAGGATCAAGTACTTTATTTTTCGAATTACAGGAATAGGCAAAGTAGGAATAGAAACAATATGACAAGGAACAATGATCATAGAAACAATACCAATAGGAATAATTACCAGAGTAATAATAACAATAACAATAGGAGAAATAATTATAATTCAAATGGCAATTCTACTAGGCCAATGAATAATAATAACAGACCGTATAATAACAATAACGGACAAACGAATAATAGTTATTACAATAACACTGCAAACAGAAATGACGGAAGAAATAATTATAATAATAATAATAATCGGAATAGAAATAATAGTCAGAATAACCGTAGAAACGTACACTTTGTACAGGAAAACTACCAGGGTCCGGATGTGAGTCAAGAAACTGCACAAACCCACCATCCGGAGGAACAACGAGAAGATTAAATAATGTTTTTCAAATATCAAACAATTTCACTAATTTCATAAATTTAGACTTAGGCAAAAATATAATACTTACTTTCCTAATAGACACAGGAGCAGATATCTCTTTATGTAAACTGAACAAATTAGAGGAAGATTCAATAAACATAGACAGGGAACAATCAAGCAGTTTTACAGGGATAACATCAGAAAAAATTAAATCTATAGGAACATCAGAACTAGGTTTTATCATAAATAACATAAGCGAAAAGCATAAATTTCACATCATAGATGAAAATTTTCCTATACCAACAGACGGAATTTTAGGAAGAGATTTCTTTACGAAATTCTTATGTAAGATCGACTATGAAACATTCACAATAACCCTTTCTTTAGAAAATGAAGAAATTACAATACCTATGAAATCATGGATAAACAGAAATTATTGCATAGAGGTAGAGAAACGGTCAGAAAGTATTCATCCTATAAATTTGGATATTAAAGAAGATAGCATAATTTTAAACAAAGAAATTCAACCAGGAATATTCGTTAGTAACACAATAGTACCAGAAAAGGAAATCACCATGTAAAAATTTTAAACACAACAGATAACAATGTAATTTTAAAAAACATCAATTTTGAAATAGAACCATTAAAAAACTACGTTTTAGTAACCCAACCATACAGAAAGGAAAGAAATATTAAAACGGAAAGATTTAAAAAGTTACTTGATATTTTAAAAATTGACGTTAATGACGAAAAAGCAAAGATGGACTTGATAAAAATATTTGAGGATTACCAGGACATTTTTCATTTAGAAGGAGAGACACTAACTTCAAATAACTTTTATACACAAGATTTAAAAGTTTCTGACAATACACCAGTATACATTAAAAACTATAGATTACCACACACACAATATGATGAAATAAATAAGCAGGTACAAAAATTATTGGATGATGATGTAATAGAACCGTCAAATAGTGCATACAATTCACCTTTATTGGTAGTACCAAAAAAGAGCGAAAACGGAAAAGAAAAATGGAGACTAGTTGTAGATTTTCGACAACTTAACAAAAAGATAAAGAATGATAAATTTCCATTAACAAGATTAGAGGATGTTTTAGATCGTCTTGGAAGAGCTAAATATTTTTCCACTTTAGATATGACTACCTCATTCCATCAAATAAATTTAGACGAAGATTCAAGAAATTTAACTGCATTTTCAACTGGTAATGGTCATTATCAATTTAAAAGACTTCCATTTGGTTTGAAAATTTCATCCAATAATTTCCAAAGAATGTTAACAATAGCACTTAGTGGGCTAGATTCCAAAGCATTTTTATACGTAGACGATATTATTGTATTTGGTTGTAGTTTAAAACACCACAATGAAAATCTTATTAGAGTATTTGAACGCTTGTCAAAATACAATTTAAAATTAAATGCATCAAAATGTGTATTTTTAAAATCGGAGGTAATTTATTTAGGACATCAAATAACAAAAGACGGTGTACGAACGGATCCTTCAAAACATAAAGCTATTGAACAATACCCAATCCCAAACGACAAAGACGAAGTTAAAAGATTTGTAGCATTCTGTAATTATTACAGACGTTTCATAAAAAATTTCGCGGAGATCACAAAATGTCTAAATGATCAAACTAAAAAAGGAAAAGAATTTGAATGGACAGAAGAATGTCAACAAGCTTTTAACATACTAAAGACAAAACTAATTAACGCACCAATATTAAAATATCCTGATTTTGAACAACCATTTATTTTGACTACTGATGCATCAAACTACGCATTAGGAGCTATATTATCACAAGGGAAAATAGGAGAAGATTTACCGATTTCATATGCAAGCAAAACACTAGGAAAACATGATTTAAATAAACCAGTAATTGAGAAAGAACTTCTTGCTATACATTGGGGTATAGAATTCTTTAGACCTTATTTATTTGGTAAAAAATTTATTGTAGTAACAGACCATAGACCACTTGTTTCACTTTTTTCTCATAAAAATCCTTTGTCAAAATTAACTCGTATAAGAATAGATTTATCAGACTATGATTTTGAAATTGTCTATAAAAAAGGAAAAATAAACACTAACGCAGACGCTTTATCTAGAATAAAATTAGATTCTGATATGTTAAAAAATATGATTCCTGTAGAAGATGATAGTAGTAAACCATCAAAAATTTTGGTAATAACACGTGGAATGAACGCAAAGGAAATTTCTAACAATGAAGTAATAAATAATAACATATCCCAAGGCCAACATAAAAATCATATGTGGGAATGTTCATCTTTACAAGATATAAAGAATATTCGCGAATTAAAATTTAATATTATTAATACCGGTGAAAGAAATATAAAAGATGGACCTAAAGATGGTACCATAGAAAACAAAGATAACAGCTTTGTAATGAATATTAATGAAGATCTTGCAAAATACGTTTTGTCTCTAGAGAAATTGATTATTTATATGCATAAGCAGAATATAAAAAATCTCGCTTTATCATGCGAAGATAACATTTTTGAGCTCATATCAATTGAATATTTAAAGAAAACTTATAATGAGGTATACCAAAGAATATTGAAATCAAATAAATATAGAAATTTCGAACTAAATATCATATTATATAAACCTTTGCAATATATTACGAATAAGAAATCACAGATAGATATTATAAAAGATTTCCACAATTCACCATTATCAGGACACTTCGGCATTAGAAAGACAGTACTAAAGTTAAAACAACGTTATGTATGGAAAAACATGCGAAAAATGGTTAGAGATTTTATTAACAAATGCGATAAATGCCTAAGAAATAAACAGACAAAATATATTAAAGAGAATATGGTTATAACGGAAACACCTAACACAAGTTTTGAAACAATAGAAATAGATACTGTAGGACCTTTAAGATTATCAAATGGTTACAGATACATACTTACGCTACAATGCGAATTAACTAAATATGTAATAGCACACCCAATTGAAACAAAAGATGCTAGAAGTATTGCCAAAACATTAGTTGAACAGTTTATCTTGAAGCATGGATGTTTTAAAATTTTAAAATCTGATAGAGGTACTGAATTTAACAATGAATTGTTGAAAGAAGTTTGTAATTTACTTAACATAAACCAAAAATTTTCAGCACCATATCACCACCAATCCATAGGTTCTATAGAACGCAATCATCGTGTATTAAATGAATATTTATTAAATTTTGTAGATGACTATGAGTGGGACAAATGGATACCATACTATACATTTGCTTATAACACAACACCACATGTTAACACTAACTATTCACCTTTTGAATTAATTTACGGTAAACTAGCAACATTACCTACAGACAAAATACAAAACACAGATAAATGCTATGATATAGAAAATTACGCTAATGAAGTAAAAATCAGATTAAGAAAATCTTTAGAAAATGCTAAAAAATTAACAAACATAGCAAAACATAAATCAAAAGAAATTTATGATAGAAATATAAATAATAGTAACTTTAATGTAGGAGATTTAGTATTAATTAAACTAGAATCTAGAAAAAAAATCAAAGCCCATACAAGGGACCATATGAAATAATAAAAAGATTAGGAGTAAATTCCTTATTAAAAGTTGATAACTTGGAAAAGATTTATCACAACAATATACTTAAATTATATAAACCTAATGTAACAAATAGACAATAAGAAATAAAATTATAAAATAATAGTAAGACATTTTTATATTTAACTATTTTTAATTTGTATTAAGTATACTCAAAGTTATTACAAACACAAGTATTTTTAAAGATTTAATTCATTTCATTTCAATCATAAATTCAATCTTAAGGGCAGAGGTGTAGTGTGTTTGTCAGAACGCATCACAACTACCTAAAAAGAATGTGAACTATCCAACACCAACAACACAAAATTCTTTAATTTCATTTTACTGCAACATGAAACCACTTGGCACGCTTTTAGCGAGACCACACACAAGACAATGTTTGTGTGTACAAGCAAAAGGCATTGCACTTGAAGTTATGTCAATGCAAGCGGTTTGACTTAAAATATTGCATTCGAAATATTACGAGGGATAATATTACAAAACACAAAGTGTAAATGCAAACATATAGTAAATAAACCAATGCACTTTAAATAGTACATTGAGCAATATTCCAAGTATAAGATTGAATGAATGACAGAAAATAATTTAAAATAAGAAATTGAGTGAAAATTGGGTTAAAACACTGACCAATCAAAATGAAATGTTTTAACTCAATAAATCTCATCATAGGTTAGAGAGGGTAGAATATAACATAGAATTAGGAATTGTAAATATCACAAAATAGTATAAATAAGAAAGATTTTTAAATAAAGAATCAGAATACTTTTGAAAATCAAACTTGTTCTCACCTTCTAGCCGGGCACCTTAAACAGTGCTCAGAAGAAGTAAAACGTGCTGTGGCTAAGCATAGCATTATAAACAACTTAGTAAAAACACTCTTTACTTTTTTCCTCACAATTTATATAACAATCCTTTATATTAATTTAAAATAGAACAAATAATTATTTAGCTGGTTTGTAATAAGCCAAAACTGCCACAACAGCATTTTTATAAGTTAGAAGAACTTAAAACAATTTCAAGGGAATAAGTCTCTTACGTCACTTCTCCCCCCTTCCAGATTGTTCGCGTCCTCGCGAATGCCTTGATTGTTCACATCATAATTCCTTTTATAATATTGGAAAATGATCAACCCACCTAGTACAATTGTAATAATTATTAAAATTATATATGTAACATAATTTCCAGTTTTGATTTTATGTAAGCTTAATTTTAATTCGCTTAAAGTGGTGTTAGGGTAATTGTATTAATGTTTTATTAGAAATGTCGTTAACGTATGGTACATATAAAAAGTTTGTATCAATATTGAAGGATTCAAAAACAATTTCATTAATAGTAATTTTACAATTTGAAAAGAAAATTAAATTATTATATTTTATTTTGAGTTCGAAATCGTTACAAGTTTGTTTAACAATTGTTTCATCAATATTTTTTGTCACAATGAAACTGGGTTCAATAAAACTTATTTCTTTTTCATTATTCACCACAAATTCACATTCAGTTTCATTCTTATTAAGTAAATTTCTAACGCACTTATTTTCCAACAATTTCAATTTTGAACCTTCTATTTCATAAAGCAAATTATCAATATATGTAAGTTTTTTATTCATATCAAAATTTAACTCAGCGTGATTGACAAGTGTAGGAAAAGGGACCACCTTCAAAATTGGATAAGATTTCATTGTATTAGGAATTTGAGCTATGAAATACAGCACATCTTCTTGTTGCCATAAAGATGTTTTAATATATTCAAATTGATTTGTATCTAGTTTAGAAATTCTGTCAGGATCTATTAATTTTGGATTCAGAATACCCTGTTTACTCAGAACCAGTGGGTGGTGTTGGCTGAAGTGGTTAGCGCGTTGGCTACTAAGCAAACAATGACGTGGGGCCTGGGTTCAAACCCTGGGCAGAGCAAGTCAATCAACATCATTAATTTCTCTAATGTACGTTAGTACGACATTGTATTAATTGTTGTCGGACTATTTAAGTGATCAAGGCATAGCACTGGTCACTAAAAAACTGTTCCGACAGCGATTGATGCTGTTCCAAGCTAATGTATGTACACAACATCGCCCTCCTTCGTCGGTTAGCAGAAACATCGGCGAAGTAAAACAATTAATGAAATGCCTGCTAATATAGCTTAACGAAGTTAATGCGTCTACCTAACACCGGAGGCGCCTCAACACTGCTATAAAAATAAACATAACGCGCAAAGCAGAGTTGTAAAAGAGTTAAGCCTTCTACATTTTCAACATCTATCTTCTCTACTCTATCCCTCTCTCTGAGTTCCGGCACAATGCACTGCATACGTAGGGGTCATCCCCTGAGTGCTGGTCCTAATTAAAAAAAAAAAAAAAAAAAAAAAAAAAAAAAAAACTGAATGTCTTTCAAATGTTCGTAATAACTCCTCACGTTGTCCAAAAATCCGTCCGATATCACCTTTCTAACAATTTGGTTCTGTAATACATTTGTAGCATTTTTCAAATCTCTAATAAATTGAGTTTCGTTGTTTATGTGAGACAAAATGTTGTTAATGTCGTCCTGCGTCAATGTGCTATCTTCAATCGTTTTCAATCTGTTCTAAATTTCGAGTTTGTCTTCGTCGTCAAGAGTTCCAAACAAAAATTTAAGCCCACTGCCCATGAAATTGAAAAGTCCGCGTTTGTGCCTAATGTTAAACAACCTCCTTTCAGCGTCAGCCATTCTGAGATATCTTCTAATCATAGTTGTCTGCAAAAATTCATTTTCATTAAATTCTTTCTCCAAAAGTTCATACGCTAATTGAATTTCTGTTTTGTTAATTTTTAATATAAGCTCGTTGTACTTATCAGGCATATATATCGTTCCCCTCTGTAGCTCCACATAACCCCGGTCACTGTTTATTTCCTGAACCTGTATCATTTGGGGCGCTACTGACACCATCAGCAAGAGGCATATTATTATCGATAGCATCATCTTCGGTACTTTGATTCCTGGAAGAATTATTTTTATGAGAGTATTTTTTCTTTTTAAAACACGTTTTATATTTTTTTATATTTCTACTTTTTAGTTTAACAATGTAATGCTCATCATCTTCCTTACGTAAGACCTGCGCATTCTTAAATGGATTTGCTTTTTTATCTAACCGCTTTCTTGAATTTTCAGCATTCAAGAAGCGTGTATCCACTTCATAATCTTTCCTAGTCTTATTGGCGTTATTTATTCTACTTTCCTTTACAGCTTGAGCATCTTTTTTAGGATGTTGTTTATTAAAGAAAATATTGTAAGGAGTTTCCCCAGTAGTTGAGTGTATTATAATGTGATTATAAGTGAAAACTGTTTGTTCAATCGCTATTTGCTTTAATTCCTGATCACTGCCCGTGTTAATAATTCTTAACTTCTCATTTAAGGTTTTATGAAGTCTCTCAACATCACCTATTCCTGTTTTTCCTGTTGTGACTTCGAGCCCTATGTTTAGAGTTTTATACCAGTCTTGCAAACTTACATTAACTAATCCTGCATCTTGATCAGTTTTAATAATTTTTGGGGGACCCATGGTATTAAATACCTTCAGCAACGCTCTTTTTGCTTCCACCCAATTGGCATGGTGTAGACTTTCCACCATTGCATATTTAGAGAAAACATCAACACATGTGAGATATGAAGAGTTATCCCACTTCCAAATGTCAATAACATACCTATCCCGAACACAGTATGTAGGAGGTGTGACCTTAAAAGGCATTTTTGCAATTCTGTGATCGAACTTACACTGATTGCATAATGCGCAATCATTTATTATATTCGATATTTCAGCAACATAATTGGGATAGTAGTATCTTGTTCTAAATTCCGCTTGTATTTTTTCTATTCCTTGATGCAACCCTTTCAAATGTATTGTTAAAATTATTTCTTTTAATCTGTCGTAAGATGTTACATCCTCTAAAAATGTTGTAGCTCTTAAAATGCGATTTTTCTTTGTTTGTCTCACAAGATTCGCATAAACAGATTGAAACAGCACAAAATCGTCATCACTCTCGAAAAATACTGCCGCCGTAACACCAGCCAGCCTTTCTAAAATAATGCACTTTGCAAAGTCCTGAGTCATCTCAACGTAATCTATAATAGTTCTAGTATTTCTGAACACGATTTTTAGGGTTTGCTTTTGTACAGTGGCTCTCCTAAACAAAAACTGTCTACGGAAAACGTTTAAAGGTCTCTCTGAAATGAATATAAAATTTGAATTATCCTCATCTGCAGAGTGTATTGTTGCTATACTGAAGCTATACTGTTCATATTACATTCGTCATTTTTTATTCGTGAAAAGGCATCAGCCACCCGATTTTATTTCCCTGGAATGTATTTCACTTCAAAGTCATAATCGTTCAATTTTATCTTCCACCGCTGCAACTTGGAATTAGGCTCTTTTAAATTATGCAGCCAATGAAGAGGTTTGTGGTCACTGTTGACAACAAATCTTCTACCATATAGATAATGCCGGAAATATTTCGTTGCCCAGACGATCGCTAAAAGTTCCTTCTCTGTCGCGGAATAGTTTGTCTCATGTTCATTGAGAGTTCTACTCGCAAAGCATATGGGATGACCGCCCTGACTAAGAACCGCTCCCAAAGCCACATTAGATGCATCAGTAGTAAGAGTAAAGACTTTCGTAAAATCTGGACTTTTCAATATAGGATCACTTGTTATAAGGAGCTTTATTGTTTCAACTGCCTTAACATATTCGCTGTTATGGCAGTCAACTTTTTGACCTTTTTTCAAACAAGTGGTTAGGGGTTTGCATATATTTGCAAAATCCTTTATAAACTTACGGTAAAACCCCGCAAGTCCCAAAAATTGCTTGATTTGTTTCTCATTTTCTGGAATTGGGAAATTTTTAAGTGCTTCAATTTTGTTTGGGTTTGGCTTTATACAATTCGGAGTGACAATGTGTCCCAAAAATTCAGCCTCCGACTTCATAAATTCGCACTTATGTACCTGTAGTTTTAAATTCGCTTCCTTTAATCTTCTGAATACCCTATCCAACGAAATTACATGCTCTTGCAAAGAGGTTCCAAAGACGATAATGTCATCCAAATACACCAAACAATGAGTACCCACTAAATCACCAAGAACAGAATTCATTAAACGCTGAAAAGTAGCGGGGGAGTTCTTCAAACCCATAGGCATTCTCAGAAACTCGTAATGACCATCTTGTGTAGAAAATGCGGTTTTTGCACAACTTGCCTCATCAATCTCCACCTGGTGAAAGCCTTTCGCCAAATCAAGGGTAGAAAAATAAAGACAACGACCCAGCTTATCCAGGATTTCATCCATGTTGGGAATCGGAAATGGGTCATCAATTGTTATGTCATTTAGCTTGCGATAATCTATCACAATTCTCCACTTATTCTCTCCAGAGGCGTCCATTTTTTTTGGGACAACACATAACGGAGCAGAATAAGGCGATTGGCTGTGCCTTATTATCTTTTGGTCAAGCATTTCTTTAATTTGCCTGTTAACCTCCGCCTTATGCACCTGCGGATAACGGTACGCCTTAACATAAATTGGATTTTCATGTTTTGTCACGATTTTGTGTTTAATGGCATTTGTAAAGGTCAATTTATCATTATCCAAATGAAAAAGCGATTTATATTTGCTGAAAAGTTTTTCTAATTCTGTTTTCTCTTCCTTATTCAAATGCTCAGTTCTAAGTATGTTATCAGTTTGTTTTCCTCCAACCTATTTATACTAAAATTCCCTACCAAATCAGTATAATGATCCATGTCTCTATCAATAAATTTATAAATACTTTTGTTTAGCTTTATAGTTTGTTTTCCCAGATCAATTACCGCATTTAATTTTTCTAAGTTATCATATCCCATTAACCCATCATAATTATTTGAAAATGTATGGACATAAAATTCTAATTGCTCTTCATGTCTCTCATCAAAAATGGTTTGTTTTTTTCTTAATTCTACCTTTCCTGCAACAGTGGTAACAGTTATTGGTACCACCATCCTAATCCGATTATTTAACACTCCAGGTCTGATCAAGCTAACGGAAGACCCAGTGTCTATCAGAAAAATATAAAATTTCTTATCTATTTTTAATTTTATTTTTGGTAACATCCCGAGGCCCTTGCATGAAAATTTTCGGGTTCAACTTCCATAGGCACAGGAGCTCCATAACGTCTAATTCTCGATTGAGTTGAGTCATACTCCCTCTGTCTTTTTGGATTTCGATAGTCATAGTTATATTGAGAATAATTTTGATTATTTTGCGAGCCATTAAGATTATTTTTTGGGTGATTAACTAACCGAGTATTTGAATTGTATGTGTTACTAGTCTGTGGTGGAATAAAACTTTGCCGATAATTTCCTGAATTATTTGAAGGATAGTTATTTTCTAAAAATTTGTCCGCAAAAGGATCTGTTTGAAAATGCCTAGCATGGCGATATCTTGAATCTAACTGTGGAATATAATTTGAGTGATTACCATTGCTTTGACCATAACTTTTATTTCTACCGTATGTCCTTTGTGGTGCAGACTCTAGTTCACCATTCTCCGATAAAACCCTAATTGCTGCCTTCAGATCGGCTGCCAAATTTGCATTTATTAGTGCTGTTAAATGGTTAGGTAGTTCCTTTTTTAATTGAGTCAAACACGCTTGATTTAGTTCTGTATTCAAAAAATTTCTAGTAGAAATATCATCTGATTTTAACTTAATTGCATCTTTAATTCTACAAACTTCACTATTTAATCTATCACAAAATTCTTTCACATTTTGCTTAAATCTAATGTTATTTATTTCTAATATAAGCCTGGTAACAGGCGTACGCTCACCAAATTCTTCTATCAGCAAACGCCTCAAAGAAATCCAGTCCATTGGCTGCTCACGTCTCAAAATGTCCAAAGCTGGTCCTCTTAGCGTGCTTGTTATGCAACCAAAATAAAATCTTCGTTCTTCAATCGATACAGATGGATCCATTGGCAGGACTGTCGAAACACTATCCACAAAAAGCGCCAAGTAGTTTTTATCTCCATCAAACGGCTGCAGAAGCTTCACATTTTGCATAAATAAATCTCTTCTGTCTTTTGCTGCTTCCATTTTTCTTTCTTTTTCGCACAAGGTTATTTTTTGTATTTGTTGGGTCAAGTTTTCCACTTCGTCCATAAATATTTTATATTAAGTAATTTTAACTTTTATATTTAGGTAGTTGTTTTAGAGTCTGTTACTTGAAAATTTACTGATGTATGTTACTTTTCTTTGTTAAAAAAAAAAAAATCTTGTAACATGTTCACTTATATTATTTGTTTAAATGATTTATTATTTAATTTGTTAACGTGGTTTTTTAATTTTACTGTAAAATGTTCACTTATATTATTTTTTTAAAGGATTTAGTATTTAAATTGGTTAACGTGGTTCTTTTATTTTTCTAAATGAAAAAAAATGACCGACTGCGCCAGTAACGTATTAGGTATTCGTCCTAAACGGAGAAATCAAACTTCACTTGTTTGCTGTTAGTTTAACTCTGATTTTATTAAAACCAAAAACTTATGAGCTAGATACAATTCATAAAATAATCGTACAAACAATTTTGCATTCGCAATAAAAACAATAATAAAGAAGAAATCAAATTACAACTTAATAATAATTTTAAAGTAAATCATAAAATTCATTATGAAGGAAACAAGGCGTTTTGTTACGTCTGGGAATTTAATTTAAAATAGAACAAATAATTATTTAGCTGGTTTGTAATAAGCCAAAACTGCCACAACAGCATTTTTATAAGTTAGAAGAACTTAAAACAATTTCAAGGGAATAAGTCTCTTACGTCACTTACATATATATATACATATGTATATACATAATTGAAATGAGCCGTCGCTAAAAAGTATTTTGTCACCAGTAAAATAACTTTTCCTTTTATGAGGTGTTTTTTGATATGTAAGTATGTACATATGTACATAAGTTGTATGTAATAGGTCAATAACGAAGAATAAATAACTTACATAATTACTATTTGAAATAGCCCTACGTTAGAACAATGAATATTGTTTTAGCCTTCTCGAAATCGATAAACTGATACGTTCTGTTAGGCTGATTGGATAATATAAGTACATACATAAGTATGTACATTTGTACCTAATATGTATAATAGCTACATATTTCTACATATTTCATTTACAAATATTTCTCGAATAATTTGCACAGAGTAGGTACATTTTCCAAAAAAAAAAAATCATAAAAAAGTATTTATCTTTTCAATTAGTATTTTTTTATTGTTTATTGGGAGGAATTATCTATTCTATTCTGCCCATTGGAGAACGCTGTCACATAAGTATATAGCTCTGAAGAAAATATGAAAGTGTGTCCAAGTATGCAGCTTTAACTTACTTTTTATACCTATTGTTTGAAATATTATATTTATATAACAAAGGATATACAGACTTATTATATTCTGCGAATCACATACATATACTTATGTATATGCATTGGTGAAGGGTATATAAGACACAGCCGAATATAGCACTCGTACTTGTTTAATATTCTTTTGAAATGGATATCAGAACATTGATTGATTCTGAATTTATAATAAAAACAAGTATATATGGATATAATATAAATGGTTGTATATTATAGTAGTAGTAGCCAGAAGGTGAAGGATCACCTTCTCACTTCTTTGTTTCTTATTGTGAAATCCATTCTTTTCAGAGTAGATGCTTTGAAAGTCAATATTGTGGCTAATGCGGATGATATGGCCATAATCAGGCGAGGATCCAGCTTTTTGCTTTTGAAAGTGGGGGGAACTTTTTAGAATTTTATATAAAATAAAACAATGTAATTTTTGCTATTAACTGTTTATTTAAATATCGAAAAAGTATAAGAAATAAAATCAGAAATAAAATTCCGCTTAAATTAAATGTAGAAACGAAATATTTACATATTTTGATATTGCTAACCCGCAACAAATAAATAAAATTTAAAAACATAAATTCTTGAGTACATGCTCAAATAAATGTAAAAATTTTATATAAAGTAGAGGTGTGTAGCTCCTCAACGAACTAGTTCAACTGAACGATTCACACAAGATCAATTCCATTTTATTTCAACGAACATTTTTTCGGTAGTGTCCGATTTTGATAAAACTTGGTGAATGTGTGTAGTAGTGTATGTATGTTCACAAAACGATTTTTAATATTTGTTTTCGAAAACTGTGGCAACCCTGCAGCTTCGAAATACTGAAAATTGCAGGGTAGGCACTACACTTAAAATTTCATAACTTTTGTTGTGAGCAAGATATTGAAAAAATTCTTTTTGCGTGGGATTAGTGAAGTTTTTAGGTTTAAGAAATTTATTATTATATATTTTTTTTTAAGTTTTTAAAATTTAAAAAAAAAAAAAAATAAAATTTATTTTTTGAAAAAAAACCCATTTTTTAAAATTTGGAAATTTACCAGCATGGTACAAAGTGCTGAACAGGCGTGCCAATGGACGTGCTAACGTCGAAAAGCACTGTTTCAAGACCAGTGCTGGGATACCATCCGGCCCAGGAGACTTGTTTACGTTAAGTTTCGGTAAAACCTTTATAACTGCACGCGCTCGAAAGAATATTTTTGGCATAGTTACAGATACTCCCTCGAGAACGGGTAGTAGTTGATTGCTTTCCGGCAAGTGAGAATTTCTTGCGAACATTTCAGCCAGAAGGTTAGCTTTATCAACCAGGTCAGTAAATACATGATCGTCCTTTAAAAGAGGTGGAATTGAGGAACTAGCATTATCTTTGGCTCTTTTAATGAATGACCAAAAGCTTTTGCTACCCCATGGAGCACCAAGAACTTTAGTGCGAAGGCGCTGCTCGTACAGAGCTTTTTCGCGCCTTAGTACTCTGGCACATGAAGATTTTGCTGTTTTGCGCAGCGAATTAGTATCGGCGTTTTTGTTATTTCGCCAGACACTAAATGCTTCCTCTCTACATCTGATTGCATTTCTGCACGTCTTAACTTGCAAGACTTAACTTTCGGTTTAATCAAAATTTGCTTAGATGGAATGAAAGTTTTCATTCCCAGAAAAATTATATTTTCTACCATTTTCGCCATGGCATCGACGTTGTTGTCTAGAAAGCATAGCTTCCAATTGAAATTTTTTTTTGTGGTAGTTTTATTATTTATTGAATCTTCAATTATATATTGAAACATCAATAAGTTTTTCAAATCTTAAATCTAAAAATACATTAATATATGTTTTTTAATTTAATAAATTTTTAATTCCAACTGTTGATTTTTGATGTTTTACATCTCTCGTGTACGGCTGAGAGAAAGAGTATCCCTCCTTCTCAACCGGGTGTGGCCTCTATAATTTAGAATGTTGCGCGCAAGTGGATTTGGGTGCAATACTAATTTTTCAATATATTTTTTTGCGTGTTTTGAAAATACTGTCTTCGCCAACGGAACATCAAGATCTTTGTGAATTAGCTGATTTCGGATATACCAGGGGGCTGCAGTAATTGTACGTAGAATTTTGTTTTGTCGCCTTTGAATTTTTTCTACACTTGATGCTGAGGCAGTGCCCCATAACTGGATTCCATAGGCCCATATTGGTTTCAGGATCTCGTTGTATAACAAAAGTTTACAGTCAAGACTTAATATAGAATTTCTTCCAATAAGCCAATTCATTTGGGCTGCTTTTAATTATATTTGTGTCAACTTTGCGTCTATATGCGATTTCCATGTTGAACGACGATCAAGATGAACGCCTAGATATTTTACTACAGTGTGTTGCGGTATAGTCTCGGTGTTGATTTGTATAGGCGGGCATGTTTCCCTGCGTAAAGTAAAAGTAACGTGTACACATTTCTGCTCATTCACTTTTATCCGCCATTGTTTAAGCCATGTTTCCAATTTTGAGATGTACCCTTGTAGATTCCGGGAAGCTTCTACAGGATTTTCATGAACGCTTAGAAAAGCCGTATCATCAGCAAATGTTGAAGTGTGAATGATACTGCTTAACGGTAAGTCAGAGGCATATATTAAATAAAGTAAAGGACCGAAGATACTGCCTTGAGGGACTCCGGCTTCAATCGACTGCGGGGGGCTAAATTGCCTTCCTGAACTACAAATTTTCGTTCCTCTAGATAGCTTTTTAAGAGCCTGACGATGTTTGCGGGTAGATTTTGTGTTAATTTGTGGACAAGACCTTCGTGCCATACTATATCAAAGGCCTGTGCGACATCAATAAAACGCGCTGAACAATATTTCTTTTTTTCAAAAGTTTCTCTTATAACATTCACAAGTCTGTGAGTTTGTTCAATAGTGTTATGCTGACTGCGAAAACCGAATTGATGATCTGGAATACATGCACTGCTAGTTACTATAGGAGTCAGCTTGCTCATGTACAGTTTTTCAAAAAGTTTCGACATATTGGACAATAAACTAATAGGCCGATAGGATTCAACCTTTGTATGATCCTTACCGGGCTTTTGTATCATAGTAATCATCGAAACCTTCCATTCTGCCGGATAGTATTGCAGTCGTAAAATACTATTAAAGATGAATAGTATTACTCGTTTTGCAATGAAAGGCAATTCTTGCAGCATTTTGTTACTTATTTTATCAATACCTGGGGCTTTTTTTGAGCTTAGACTTTTAATAGCCTTTTCAATCTCCACAATATTACATCGTAGCGGAATTTCTGGTAAAGCGACGACTGGTGGCAGTTCAATAATATCGGCAGAAATATTTGGAGTAAATACTTTTTCTAAGTGTTTAACAAAAAGAGCACCTTTTTCAGCATCAGTTCTTGCCCAGTAACCATTTTAAGCTCGTAATGGAGATTTACATATCACCGGCCTTTTAAGTCCTATGGCTGCACGCCACAGCGAATAATCTGTTGCCATTCTCGTCGAGCTCTCCGTTTTTCGGTCAATAGCCTTTCTATATCTGCACAATAAATATTGTTAAATCTCGCTTGTTGATTTGGTTGAATTGAAGAAGCATTAAGAGCAGCTTGTTTACCATGTGCTTCAAACAACCTAATAGAATTTTCTATGTCAGTAGGTGTTCTCAATGGCATATTTTCCGTGCAATGAGCACTCAAATATTTTTTGTATTTCAGCCAGTTAATACGTGCAGATGTCAGCGGTAAACCACATATTGGTCTTGCGGTTGTGTGTGAGTAAATAGTGATAATAATAGGCGAATGATCTGAAGACAAATCCAAAGATGCTTCTACTTCCATAATTTCGCTGGGCACACCTTTCGAGATTCCCAAGTCGATAACATCAGGAATTTTTTGTCGATCCGTTGGCCAATATGTTGGCAGACCACTTGAAACTACATTCAAACTCATTTTTGAAATTGTGTCAAACAAAACACGACCCTTAGAACTGATTAAATGTGAACCCCAAAAAGTGTGTTTAGCATTGTAGTCGCCAGCTGCTAGAAATCGGGACCCCAGTGTTGTATAAAATGAGGTATATTGACTCTCTGAAATTGAAAACCTGGGAGGAGAGTAAACAGATGATATCACAAGCTTTTGATAAAAATTTTCAATGCAGATGTTCGTTGCTTGAAGATATTCTTCACGAAGGTCATTTAGTAGGTAGTGTTTTATTCGAGTTTTTATTAGGATTCCAGAGCCACCACAAGCTCTACCTTGAGGATCCTTGGTGTCGTAGAAATTATATCCACTAATTCGAAAATAGCTTCGGGACGTCAAGTGAGTTTCTGAGATAAGCATAACATCGATTTGTTTATCCTGAAGAAAATATTCTATTTCGTTTTTATGTTGGCAGATGCCGTTTGCGTACCAAAAACAGATTTTTAAGTTCATGCTTTGCTTAGTACAGCCTGCAACAAGGTAGACTGCATTTTCAACATATCCTGCATCATACAGGACATGTTGAGAGTAAATGTATTTACAGTTTGTATTAAGCTCTCAATTGAGGCTTCAATACGACTAAAATTATACCCCGAATCTTCATTTACATTTACGGTTTTTTGCGCCGTACTCTGATTGCTTTTTAAAATACTAACGTATGAAAATTTGTTGTTAGATTGTTGTTGAGTACTAGTCGCGTTAGTCTTGAAAATGTTTGAAAATTGGTTTTGGCTGGTGGACGGTTGAGGTAACTGTGGATAGTTAATAGGGCTTTTAGGCTGAGCGGGAGTAGCATTGGTTTTTTTGGTTGATGAATTCTTAAAAAACGAGTAATGGGCGGCAGCCTCTATAGTTGGCAGTGTGATTTCCGCCGCAATTGCCACATTTTTTCGCCTTGGGATCACCTTTTATTTTATCACAGTTAGCAGTACTGTGCAACTCACCACATACAACGCAGACTGTAGGCAACTTGCAATAAGTCTTCGTGTGCCCAAATTCTTGGCAGTTCAGGCATTGAACAGGTCCAGGTCTTTTATGTGGAAGCTCAACAGTAGCTCTTCGATGCAACAAGTACTTTAAGTCATATATTGGATGTGCTTCATTCTTTTTTTACTTTTATGCCGTCTGGCTGTAACTCGACTCTAAATATTGGTTGGGGGATTTTTTCTCTATTTTTAATTTTGAGACATTTTTCACCTTGTAGCCACTATTTTCAAGGCCAGACTTGACCTCTTCTGGATCCACGCTAGAGTATATACCTTTTATTACGACTGTTACACCTTTAGCACTCTTTAATTGGTACGTGTAGAAGTTTTAATTTTTAGATTCTAAATCTGAAACAATTTTTCGGTAATTATTTTCATGAGCTACCTGAATTTTTGTTTCATTGATGTTTCCGCGCTTAATTGGAGTTACATAAAACTCATTTTCTCCAATTAATGAGATAAGACTTTTAACCAGCAAACTGGAATTCTGCTCTCTTTTTGTGACTTGAAAAAATTTTTTTTTCTTTTATATTTTTTTTATATTCAGTTGCGACGCGTCTGTTCACTACGAGAGTTGAAACTGAATGTCCAATTGAAATACCGGAAAAATTCGTTGAGTTCCGCCCAACGAGCCTTTTCGTACATATATTTTAAGCGTCTCGTAGCTGATTGGGAGACGTTGTGAAGCTTAGAGAACGAAAAGGTGACGGAAACGGTACAATGATCCGAATTACCGAGAGGTGCATTACTACTCACTTCGTACAAAGTACGAAGGGTGCGAAGTGAGAAAAAGGTCGAGCGTGTTGTTATTGTGCCCTTCAACACATGACACAAGTGTTGGCTCATTAACTAGTTGCGCAAGGTCATTATGCGCGGGAAAAAGCTCAACATTGGCCTTCTGGGGTTGTGTGGCTCGAATGTTAAGCCAAGATGAGTTGTGAACATTGAAATCACCAGCAACGACAATTTCACTGTTCGGACAGCTCTCAAGGATCTTCGAAATTGAATCGGAAAGGGAATCTGTAAAGAAACCCGAAGTGCAAATGGTGTGTCCTGATTTTGAATTTAACCCAAAGACAGCTAAATTCGGTGATACTGGGGAAGTTTTATTAGCCGGGAAAGGTGACATCAAATCAAAATTTGTTTCTCTTAATTTTTCCAATAATATTGAATAATTTTATATAAAATTACCTTTTGCCAATAATTATAGCACCTTCACTTATAATTTTAATATTCATCCTAAAAATAATTTTAATAACTACCGTCACCAAAACACTACCATACATACATATGTATTCATATTAATATTTTGTTTTTGTTAATGCAGTTGAATGTGAGTAAAACGCCATAGACATACATACATATATTCCTGGATTTATTTAAAAAAAAAAAATAACAAAGTCGCTTTAAAGGAAAAGCAAATCAAAACAAAAAGAAAAATATAACTGTAATAGTGTCGTTTATTATGTTACGAAATATAAAATGCAACCCCCATCGCGCCATAAAGAGCGTAGCAGGTATGGGTATAATCGAAAATGTATGTATACATAAGTATGTATGTAAAGTAATATATAATATTCAAAGTAATATATAATATTCAAAATAATATATAATCAGCAAAATTGGCTGCGATATGACCAAAAACCGAAAACTGCCTTTAATTTTTTATACATTTACTATGTTATTGTTTTTTATTTTGTTTGATATGTATGTCCCTCTGTCCCTCTTGGTTTATCCTAAAAATTCAACCACATGGCATGCATGAATCTATAAAGAAAAGAAAATCATTTCTCCAAAAATTCACATGCCGGCGAAAAACTTATATGCTTACTATTTAAAAGCAGGAACTCCAGAGATCGAAATATAAAAAAAAAATTAAATTTCACCTATGTATATAATTTAATATTTTCTTAAAATTAAATATTTTTTAATTCTAATTTAATTCGAATATTTCTAATTTTTCTTTCAGAAAGGAAAAATCATTAATTGGCCCATCTGGAGGTTCACCTTCCACTTATATGTATATAGCATATTTTAAAGTAATTTATTGGAAAACAAGAAAATAATATTTTTATATTATTATTACGAATAAACGTAATTATTATTCGAACTTATATTGATGTACATATGAAAAGTAATATTATCAGGCTCAAGTTCAGTTTTAATTTTCTTTGCATAAGTCAGTTTATTTTCAACCTTCAAGAAATCAACACATTATAAATATTCCCGTTAAGAATAAAGTATTTGATATTAATCATCCCAAAATTTATTTCAAATTCCAAAAAGAATGTGATGAATATTTTCAATGGGTTATTTTTTGAAATTTATGTATGTATGTGATAAATTGTTTTTCAAACATTTCAAAAAAGAAAAAAATTTGTTAATATTATCATGTAATTCAACACAACACATAATTTTTCCTGACGATGCTACACAAGGAGTAGCGAAATATTAATATTAAAATACTATTGTTTGTTTCGTTGTTTTTATAAAAAAGAGTGTAATATGATTAAAACAATTTAGTTATTCTTAGTGTTTGGGTAGTATTTTTATTGTACTTGGAAGTATTTAAATTGCCGGCGCTAATAAACGCCACTGGCAAATAAAAGTAAAAGGCAGATGAATGCCAGTATGAATTAGTAATGCCAATTGAAGGCAAAGTATTAATTGATTCTTAAACTAATTGACATTGGCTTATATACTAATTATGAGAATAATTCTTAGGGGGTACCTTAACATAAGAGTAAAAGAATAGAATATTATTGTTGGGTAAGCATATTTAGCTTCCAACTATTTATGTATGGCATGTGTTCAACAGTTTTAAAGTTAAACGAGTGCATACTTAAAAGCAACAGATACTTTGGGTTGCTGATATTTACAATTAAACAAATGCAGTAAATAAATGTTATTCATTTAAGTGCATTGTGCAGCTGCACTTGATTAAACGTAAAAGTGTCAAATTACAGTCACACAAAATATCTTGCTTGCAGTTTGTCAATGCTTGCATGTTGCGGTACTATTGAATCGCAATGCATACTACACACTGTTGGCCACATGCTACAAGAGACCTTGTGCTTAATTATATAATACTAAACTAAAATAAATAAATAATTTATGAAAAATTAACAGCTGTTTACAACACAGTGATGGGGATTAAAAATTTTCAAATATTTGTTTTCATAAAAAAATAATTTATATCCCAATCAAAGTTCATTAAACCAAGTGGCATCGCCAAGCCATGTGATAATTTTTTGCTTCACAAATTTGATAGAATCAATATGTCAAAAGCAATTTTTGTTCTAAAATAAAAAATTTTTTTATTACATCATGATCCCAATAATATCATAGAATTATAATATAAAATATATTGTAGTGTATCTTGCATTAATTCTTATATAAGTATTTTTACCTATAATTAGAATACCCTCGTAGTCAAATTCTTAAACAAATTCCCTTGATATAAATATACAAATTTCTATTGGAGCTTTTAGAACCAGTCCAGCTAAAAGCCTACAAGTAATAGCCTCATGCCCACCTCTTAAATTGAGAAGATTAAAGATTTCGCTCAATTACACACTTAAAATATTTTCATTACAAAATCATCCGCTGTACGATAAAATCTCTGATACGACAAAAAGTAACCAATTTCGACTTCAATCAAAAAACAAAATATATATGTATACCTTTTTACGTAACGGCTCATGAAGAGTTTAACGAAGTTATTTCATAATATACAATAAATATAAATTCTATAGAAAACATTAGTTACTCTCTTATAACACCATGGTGCTTTTCAAATATTAATATAGATTTCTCCCTTGCATATTTGAGGGTGGTGTTGGCTGAAGTGGTTAGCGCGTTGACTACTACGCAAACAATGACTTGGGGCCTGAGTTCAAACCCTGGCCCAGAGCAAGTCAATCCAAATCATTAATTTCTGTAATGTACATTAGTGAGACATTGTATTAATTCTTGTCGGACTATTTAAGTGATGAAGGCATAGTACTGGTCACTAAAACCTGTTCCGACAGCGATTGATGCTGTCCCGAGCTAATGTACACAACATCGCCCTCCTTCGTCGGTTAGCAGAAACATCGGCGAAGTAAAACAATTAATAAAATGCCTGCTAATACAGCTTAACAAAGTTAATGCGCTACTTAACACCGGAGGCGCCTCAACACTGCCTTAAAAATTAACATAACGCGCAAAGCAGAGTTGTAAAAGAGTTAAGCCTTCTAAATTTTCAACATCTAACTTCTCTACCCTATCCCTCTCCCAGAGTTCCGGCACAATGCAATGCACACGTAGGGGTCATCCCCTGAGTGCTGGTCCTAAAAAAAAAAATATACAAATAAACGAGATATGACCTCCTTTGAAATTAAACAGAAATTCTTGGAATTAGTTAATATCAAATATTCAAAACACAGTCAGTTTTTTACCGATGGTTCTGTTATAAACGAGAAAGCTGGTTTTGCAGTTTTTGGTGAGAATATCGCAATATCTAAACGTATTCATAATTTTTCCTCTTATATACTAGTGAATTATTAGCAATAAAAACATGTCTAGAAAATCTTGAAAACGTTTTTAAAAAACACTTATTATATCTGATAGTAAAAGTGCCCTAGAAGGACTACAAGATCCTTTTAACAACAACATGATTATACAACAAATACGAATATTAACAACTTCCCTACATAATCATAAAATTACCCTTCTATGGGTTCCTAGTCACCTAAATATAGGTGAAAACGAGAAAGTTGACCAGCTCGCCAAAAATTCTTTAAAAAATGACATATCTACTGAATATAAATTTCAATACTCAGACTACATTTTTGACATCTGGAATGACTTATGGAAAGATAATAACGAAACTAAATTATTTAAAATTCATAAAAACATAACGCACAAATTTAGTATTCCTAATATATCAAAAACTGACTTTGTTAAGTTAAATAGATTTAAAATAGGTCATTGTTTATTATCACATAAATATATTATTGAAAAGACACAACCCCCTGGTTGTGAATGCGGGAAAATACCAACCATCTCTAACATATTTAATGAATGCAATCTTCTGCAGGGCAAACGTTTAAAATATAAAATAAATAATATTAATATCCTTCAAGAGAAAATGAATTTGAAAACATTAAAAAATTCCTGACTAAAATAAATATTTTTAATTTGATTTAAATCTACATACATATGTTTGTATATAAAATAATGTAAAAATGTATATATTAGAATGTTTGTTTAAGCAATAGGTCTTTTGATTTAATATATATATATTGTTGTTTTATTTATATTTAGTTTCGATATTTCGCTAACAATTTGTTAGCATCTTCAGGAAAATTTTTTTTTAAATTATTTGAAATTTTAATATTGATTTGTGTATTGGGTGTCATAAAATTTTTTTCAATAATTTTTTTTTTTTTTTTTAAGGAAAAAGTCTAGGAAAATTTAACTACAGTATATAAAAAGGTTTTTGTATGAAATGTCACAAAAATTGTTTCCAAATTTTAACATAAAAAAATTATTGAAAATGAGTTAAGTATTGGATAGATATAAAACTTTTAACATAGAAAAAATTATTAAAAATGTTATGTTATAAAAATAGTGTTAAAAAATTAACATTGAATTTAATATATCAACACAATTAACATTAAAATGTATAGTATGTATCCAGGCTGTTTTTTAACATAGAAAAAATTATTAAAAATGTTATGTTATAAAAATAGTATTTAAAAAATTTTTTTAACATTGAATTCAATATATCAAAACAATTAACATTAAAATGTGTAGTATGTATCTAGGCTGTTTTTTAAATATAAATATCAAAAAATTATTTACAAATTTTTATAAGCTTTATAAAAGTTAAGAATAATAAAAATCCTACAGGAAATTAAGTTATTATTGGTGTAAAACCAAGAAGCAATAATGTGATTATTTTCCTGTGGGACCATAATATAATTAGATATGTAATTAAACAAAGTAACAAAAAATTCATAGTGAAACAAGAAACAATCATTTAACATTTAGATTTTTACTAACTAAATATCTATAATTCTGTGCTAAATTTTCTGTATCTACTTTGAAATTTATTCTTTGTGTTGCTGGTGTATTAATTATCTCTAACATTTCTAACATCAAACGCTGTTTATAATTATTTTCTGTATTCAGAATTGAAACATTTTCAAAGTTAGGAAAGTGAACTAATCTGGAACAATGAGATGACAACGCTGTCTTCTGTGAATTGATATGCCTATATTTCTGATCTGACTTATGACCTGCTATTCTCGTTTTTAATTTATTTTTGGTAGTACCTACATATACCATGTTACAATTCTCTCCATCATTTCCCTTGCAAGGTATTTTGTAAACTACATTCGATCTATCCCATTTATCAATTTTGTCCTTAGTTCTACTAAATAATTTATTTAATGTGTTATAGGTTCTATGAGCTATTCTATATTTGTTCGTATCAAAAATCTTTGATTTTGTCAATCTCTCTGAAATCTCAGGAATATACGTTAAGGATTTGTATATTCTCTGTTCTGTATTACTATCTATATAATTAATTATTTTATGTTTGTGTCTATATATTAATTTATTAATTAAAGAACTGGGGTAATCATTCTCTCTCAAAATACTTCTCATCTTCCTCTCATTCTTGTTGTGAAACTGTTTGTCACTTATAGTTAAAACTCTTTCTATGAAATTTCTAGCTGTATTAATAATAATATGTTTGCTATGTTTAGAATAGTAATTAATTAACCTTCCCGATGCTGTTGGTTTCTGGTACCAATCTATCAATAATCTATTATCTTTTCTAATAATACTAGTATCTAGATAATTGATCCTTGAGTTACATTCCTTTTCAACAGTAAATTTAATATTAGAATTAAATTCATTAAATGCCAAAAGCACCTTATCAATTTCACATTCAGGAATAATGCAAAACAGATCATCTACATACTTAGTCATCAATCTGGGAATTGCATTCAGTTTTTTAATAGATAAATCCAATAATTTCTCCATAACTATATCTGCAACAATTGGAGATGCTGGAGATCCCATTGGAAGACCATTTTGTTGCATAAATATATTTCCATTATATTGAAAATATCTATTATCCTCTATGCAAAATTTTAAAATACGTAAAAATAAATCCTTATCTATATTTGTATAATCCTTAATCATATCCCATTTTTCTTCAATGGTATTTATCGCAACATCAACAGGTATACTGGGAAATAAAGACACAACATCAAAAGAAATCAATATTTCATCATTTGATATCTGTTGATCTTTTATCCTGTTTTTAAACTCTACAGAATTCTTGATATTATATCTAGAGTTCTTCGTAATATTCCGTAAAATATTTGTTATGTATTTACATAACTCATATGATGGAGAATTAATAAAAGAACATATAGGCCTTAATGGAAAACCTTCCTTATGGATCTTTGGTAATCCATATAAACGCGGTGCAATTGCAACGTTAGTTTTAAGCCTATTTTTCTCAGTAGAAGATACTATTTCCTTCCTATATAATTCTTCAACTATATTATTGTTAATTTTTTGTAACTTGCTAGTTGGGTCTCTATTTAATGAAGTATATTCTCTAGTATCTCCTATAATATCATTAATCCTAGAATTATAATCATGTCTATTAATTGCTACAGTAGTATTACCCTTATCTGAATTAACAATAAATATATCCCTGTGTTTTTTTAAAAATCTATCAGCTATATTTACCTTATCTATCATAAACCTATCTCTATTAGATAATCTATTTTTATTTAAATGATTATCAATAACTGCTGTTAATCTATTTCTAGCTATTTCTTGTTCTTCCTTTCTATTAAAAGTTCTAACTAACTCTTCTCCTTCAGAAATTATTTTTAAAATAGGAAATTCGTTTGCTTTTACTGGTAAAGCATGTTTTTTCCCGAGTGAAAGAATCCACTGAACATCGCTAGGTATATCACAATTGGTTTTATTAACAAACCACTTCTCATTATACCTAATATTTAACTCTTCTAATTGTAATATCTTAAGATTATCAAATTTATTCTTATGTATAATATTTACCTTCTTCATATATGTAACTGTTAAATTCTCCTCAAAATATAAAAACTCAACCATTTCCTCCAGAGTGAAATGTTTCTTCAATTCACCAATAATTATTTCCCTTTCCCTTTGAAAATGTTTCAATAATTCGTGTTTTTCTCTTATTGCTATCCTTAAAACTCTGTTCTGTATATCCTGTGTATATTTTGAAATTTGTTGTTGAATCCTGGGTAGTCTATCCTTATTGAAAATGTTCGAAATATTCCTCGTTGTGACCTTTATGAAATTTGGAATTATCCCTGCATTCTTACATCTTGTTAAAAAAGTTATTGCTGACTTCGTCCGTACAAATTTATTCCTAATTGACTTCATCAAGTTTGTATATTTCCTAGTTTGGTTGTTCTTCTTGAAACAGCTATAGTCCATTTTGTTGTTTGATTTGCTCTCTTTATTTATATTTATATTCTATTTTATTTGACCTTTTCTTTATATTTATTAGAATGTTTGTTTAAGCAATAGGTCTTTTGATTTAATATATATATATTGTTGTTTTATTTATATTTAGTTTCGATATTTCGCTAACAATTTGTTAGCATCTTCAGGAAATTTTTTTTTTAAATTATTTGAAATTTTAATATTGATTTGTGTATTGGGTGTCATAAAATTTTTTTCAATAATTTTTTTTTTTTTTTAAGGAAAAAGTCTAGGAAAATTTAACTACAGTATATAAAAAGGTTTTTGTATGAAATGTCACAAAAATTGTTTCCAAATTTTAACATAAAAAAATTATTGAAAATGAGTTAAGTATTGGATAGATATAAAACTTTTAACATAGAAAAAATTATTAAAAATGTTATGTTATAAAAATAGTGTTAAAAAATTAACATTGAATTTAATATATCAACACAATTAACATTAAAATGTATAGTATGTATCCAGGCTGTTTTTTAACATAGAAAAAATTATTAAAAATGTTATGTTATAAAAATAGTATTTAAAAAATTTTTTTAACATTGAATTCAATATATCAAAACAATTAACATTAAAATGTGTAGTATGTATCTAGGCTGTTTTTTAAATATAAATATCAAAAAATTATTTACAAATTTTTATAAGCTTTATAAAAGTTAAGAATAATAAAAATCCTACAGGAAATTAAGTTATTATTGGTGTAAAACCAAGAAGCAATAATGTGATTATTTTCCTGTGGGACCATAATATAATTAGATATGTAATTAAACAAAGTAACAAAAAATTCATAGTGAAACAAGAAACAATCATTTAACATTTAGATTTTTACTAACTAAATATCTATAATTCTGTGCTAAATTTTCTGTATCTACTTTGAAATTTATTCTTTGTGTTGCTGGTGTATTAATTATCTCTAACATTTCTAACATCAAACGCTGTTTATAATTATTTTCTGTATTCAGAATTGAAACATTTTCAAAGTTAGGAAAGTGAACTAATCTGGAACAATGAGATGACAACGCTGTCTTCTGTGAATTGATATGCCTATATTTCTGATCTGACTTATGACCTGCTATTCTCGTTTTTAATTTATTTTTGGTAGTACCTACATATACCATGTTACAATTCTCTCCATCATTTCCCTTGCAAGGTATTTTGTAAACTACATTCGATCTATCCCATTTATCAATTTTGTCCTTAGTTCTACTAAATAATTTATTTAATGTGTTATAGGTTCTATGAGCTATTCTATATTTGTTCGTATCAAAAATCTTTGATTTTGTCAATCTCTCTGAAATCTCAGGAATATACGTTAAGGATTTGTATATTCTCTGTTCTGTATTACTATCTATATTATTAATTATTTTATGTTTGTGTCTATATATTAATTTATTAATTAAAGAACTGGGGTAATCATTCTCTCTCAAAATACTTCTTATCTTCCTCTCATTCTTGTTGTGAAACTGTTTGTCACTTATAGTTAAAACTCTTTCTATGAAATTTCTAGCTGTATTAATAATAATATGTTTGCTATGTTTAGAATAGTAATTAATTAACCTTCCCGATGCTGTTGGTTTCTGGTACCAATCTATCAATAAATTATTATCTTTTCTAATAATACTAGTATCTAGATAATTGATCCTTGAGTTACATTCCTTTTCAACAGTAAATTTAATATTAGAATTAAATTCATTAAATGCCAAAAGCACCTTATCAATTTCACATTCAGGAATAATGCAAAACAGATCATCTACATACTTAGTCATCAATCTGGGAATTGCATTCAGTTTTTTAATAGATAAATCCAATAATTTCTCCATAACTATATCTGCAACAATTGGAGATGCTGGAGATCCCATTGGAAGACCATTTTGTTGCATAAATATATTTCCATTATATTGAAAATATCTATTATCCTCTATGCAAAATTTTAAAATACGTAAAAATAAATCCTTATCTATATTTGTATAATCCTTAATCATATCCCATTTTTCTTCAATGGTATTTATCGCAACATCAACAGGTATACTGGGAAATAAAGACACAACATCAAAAGAAATCAATATTTCATCATTTGATATCTGTTGATCTTTTATCCTGTTTTTAAACTCTACAGAATTCTTGATATTATATCTAGAGTTCTTCGTAATATTCCGTAAAATATTTGTTATGTATTTACATAACTCATATGATGGAGAATTAATAAAAGAACATATAGGCCTTAATGGAAAACCTTCCTTATGGATCTTTGGTAATCCATATAAACGCGGTGCAATTGCAACGTTAGTTTTAAGCCTATTTTTCTCAGTAGAAGATACTATTTCCTTCCTATATAATTCTTCAACTATATTATTGTTAATTTTTTGTAACTTGCTAGTTGGGTCTCTATTTAATGAAGTATATTCTCTAGTATCTCCTATAATATCATTAATCCTAGAATTATAATCATGTCTATTAATTGCTACAGTAGTATTACCCTTATCTGAATTAACAATAAATATATCCCTGTGTTTTTTTAAAAATCTATCAGCTATATTTACCTTATCTATCATAAACCTATCTCTATTAGATAATCTATTTTTATTTAAATGATTATCAATAACTGCTGTTAATCTATTTCTAGCTATTTCTTGTTCTTGCTTTCTATTAAAAGTTCTAACTAACTCTTCTCCTTCAGAAATTATTTTTAAAATAGGAAATTCGTTTGCTTTTACTGGTAAAGCATGTTTTTTCCCGAGTGAAAGAATCCACTGAACATCGCTAGGTATATCACAATTGGTTTTATTAACAAACCACTTCTCATTATACCTAATATTTAACTCTTCTAATTGTAATATCTTAAGATTATCAAATTTATTCTTATGTATAATATTTACCTTCTTCATATATGTAACTGTTAAATTCTCCTCAAAATATAAAAACTCAACCATTTCCTCCAGAGTGAAATGTTTCTTCAATTCACCAATAATTATTTCCCTTTCCCTTTGAAAATGTTTCAATAATTCGTGTTTTTCTCTTATTGCTATCCTTAAAACTCTGTTCTGTATATCCTGTGTATATTTTGAAATTTGTTGTTGAATCCTGGGTAGTCTATCCTTATTGAAAATGTTCGAAATATTCCTCGTTGTGACCTTTATGAAATTTGGAATTATCCCTGCATTCTTACATCTTGTTAAAAAAGTTATTGCTGACTTCGTCCGTACAAATTTATTCCTAATTGACTTCATCAAGTTTGTATATTTCCTAGTTTGGTTGTTCTTCTTGAAACAGCTATAGTCCATTTTGTTGTTTGATTTGCTCTCTTTATTTATATTTATATTCTATTTTATTTGACCTTTTCTTTATATTTATTAGAATGTTTGTTTAAGCAATAGGTCTTTTGATTTAATATATATATATTGTTGTTTTATTTATATTTAGTTTCGATATTTCGCTAACAATTTGTTAGCATCTTCAGGAAAATTTTTTTTTTTAAATTATTTGAAATTTTAATATTGATTTGTGTATTGGGTGTCATAAAATTTTTTTCAATAATTTTTTTTTTTTTTTTAAGGAAAAAGTCTAGGAAAATTTAACTACAGTATATAAAAAGGTTTTTGTATGAAATGTCACAAAAATTGTTTCCAAATTTTAACATAAAAAAATTATTGAAAATGAGTTAAGTATTGGATAGATATAAAACTTTTAACATAGAAAAAATTATTAAAAATGTTATGTTATAAAAATAGTGTTAAAAAATTAACATTGAATTTAATATATCAACACAATTAACATTAAAATGTATAGTATGTATCCAGGCTGTTTTTTAACATAGAAAAAATTATTAAAAATGTTATGTTATAAAAATAGTATTTAAAAAATTTTTTTAACATTGAATTCAATATATCAAAACAATTAACATTAAAATGTGTAGTATGTATCTAGGCTGTTTTTTAAATATAAATATCAAAAAATTATTTACAAATTTTTATAAGCTTTATAAAAGTTAAGAATAATAAAAATCCTACAGGAAATTAAGTTATTATTGGTGTAAAACCAAGAAGCAATAATGTGATTATTTTCCTGTGGGACCATAATATAATTAGATATGTAATTAAACAAAGTAACAAAAAATTTATAGTGAAACAAGAAACAATCATTTAACATTTAGATTTTTACTAACTAAATATCTATAATTCTGTGCTAAACTTTCTGTATCTACTTTGAAATTTATTCTTTGTGTTGCTGGTGTATTAATTATCTCTAACATTTCTAACATCAAACGCTGTTTATAATTATTTTCTGTATTCAGAATTGAAACATTTTCAAAGTTAGGAAAGTGAACTAATCTGGAACAATGAGATGACAACGCTGTCTTCTGTGAATTGATATGCCTATATTTCTGATCTGACTTATGACCTGCTATTCTCGTTTTTAATTTATTTTTGTTAGTACCTACATATACCATGTTACAATTCTCTCCATCATTTCCCTTGCAAGGTATTTTGTAAACTACATTCGATCTATCCCATTTATCAATTTTGTCCTTAGTTCTACTAAATAATTTATTTAATGTGTTATAGGTTCTATGAGCTATTCTATATTTGTTCGTATCAAAAATCTTTGATTTTGTCAATCTCTCTGAAATCTCAGGAATATACGTTAAGGATTTGTATATTCTCTGTTCTGTATTACTATCTATATTATTAATTATTTTATGTTTGTGTCTATATATTAATTTATTAATTAAAGAACTGGGGTAATCATTCTCTCTCAAAATACTTCTTATCTTCCTCTCATTCTTGTTGTGAAACTGTTTGTCACTTATAGTTAAAACTCTTTCTATGAAATTTCTAGCTGTATTAATAATAATATTTTTGCTATGTTTAGAATAGAAATTAATTAACCTTCCCGATGCTGTTGGTTTCTGGTACCAATCTATCAATAATCTATTATCTTTTCTAATAATACTAGTATCTAGATAATTGATCCTTGAGTTACATTCCTTTTCAACAGTAAATTTAATATTAGAATTAAATTCATTAAATGCCAAAAGCACCTTATCAATTTCACATTCAGGAATAATGCAAAACAGATCATCTACATACTTAGTCATCAATCTGGGAATTGCATTCAGTTTTTGAATAGATAAATCCAATAATTTCTCCATAACTATATCTGCAACAATTGGAGATGCTGGAGATCCCATTGGAAGACCATTTTGTTGCATAAATATATTTCCATTATATTGAAAATATCTATTATCCTCTATGCAAAATTTTAAAATACGTAAAAATAAATCCTTATCTATATTTGTATAATCCTTAATCATATCCCATTTTTCTTCAATGGTATTTATCGCAACATCAACAGGTATACTGGGAAATAAAGACACAACATCAAAAGAAATCAACATTTCATCATTTGATATCTGTTGATCTTTTATCCTGTTTTTAAACTCTACAGAATTCTTGATATTATATCTAGAGTTCTTCGTAATATTCCGTAAAATATTTGTTATGTATTTACATAACTCATATGATGGAGAATTAATAAAAGAACATATAGGCCTTAATGGAAAACCTTCCTTATGGATCTTTGGTAATCCATATAAACGCGGTGCAATTGCAACGTTAGTTTTAAGCCTATTTTTCTCAGTAGAAGATACTATTTCCTTCCTATATAATTCTTCAACTATATTATTGTTAATTTTTTGTAACTTGCTAGTTGGGTCTCTATTTAATGAAGTATATTCTCTAGTATCTCCTATAATATCATTAATCCTAGAATTATAATCATGTCTATTAATTGCTACAGTAGTATTACCCTTATCTGAATTAACAATAAATATATCCCTGTGTTTTTTTAAAAATCTATCAGCTATATTTACCTTATCTATCATAAACCTATCTCTATTAGATAATCTATTTTTATTTAAATGATTATCAATAACTGCTGTTAATCTATTTCTAGCTATTTCTTGTTCTTCCTTTCTATTAAAAGTTCTAACTAACTCTTCTCCTTCAGAAATTATTTTTAAAATAGGAAATTCGTTTGCTTTTACTGGTAAAGCATGTTTTTTCCCGAGTGAAAGAATCCACTGAACATCGCTAGGTATATCACAATTGGTTTTATTAACAAACCACTTCTCATTATACCTAATATTTAACTCTTCTAATTGTAATATCTTAAGATTATCAAATTTATTCTTATGTATAATATTTACCTTCTTCATATATGTAACTGTTAAATTCTCCTCAAAATATAAAAACTCAACCATTTCCTCCAGAGTGAAATGTTTCTTCAATTCACCAATAATTATTTCCCTTTCCCTTTGAAAATGTTTCAATAATTCGTGTTTTTCTCTTATTGCTATCCTTAAAACTCTGTTCTGTATATCCTGTGTATATTTTGAAATTTGTTGTTGAATCCTGGGTAGTCTATCCTTATTGAAAATGTTCGAAATATTCCTCGTTGTGACCTTTATGAAATTTGGAATTATCCCTGCATTCTTACATCTTGTTAAAAAAGTTATTGCTGACTTCGTCCGTACAAATTTATTCCTAATTGACTTCATCAAGTTTGTATATTTCCTAGTTTGGTTGTTCTTCTTGAAACAGCTATAGTCCATTTTGTTGTTTGATTTGCTCTCTTTATTTATATTTATATTCTATTTTATTTGACCTTTTCTTTATATTTATTAGAATGTTTGTTTAAGCAATAGGTCTTTTGATTTAATATATATATATTGTTGTTTTATTTATATTTAGTTTCGATATTTCGCTAACAATTTGTTAGCATCTTCAGGAAATTTTTTTTTTAAATTATTTGAAATTTTAATATTGATTTGTGTATTGGGTGTCATAAAATTTTTTTCAATAATTTTTTTTTTTTTTTATGGAAAAAGTCTAGGAAAATTTAACTACAGTATATAAAAAGGTTTTTGTATGAAATGTCACAAAAATTGTTTCCAAATTTTAACATAAAAAAATTATTGAAAATGAGTTAAGTATTGGATAGATATAAAACTTTTAACATAGAAAAAATTATTAAAAATGTTATGTTATAAAAATAGTGTTAAAAAATTAACATTGAATTTAATATATCAACACAATTAACATTAAAATGTATAGTATGTATCCAGGCTGTTTTTTAACATAGAAAAAATTATTAAAAATGTTATGTTATAAAAATAGTATTTAAAAAATTTTTTTAACATTGAATTCAATATATCAAAACAATTAACATTAAAATGTGTAGTATGTATCTAGGCTGTTTTTTAAATATAAATATCAAAAAATTATTTACAAATTTTTATAAGCTTTATAAAAGTTAAGAATAATAAAAATCCTACAGGAAATTAAGTTATTATTGGTGTAAAACCAAGAAGCAATAATGTGATTATTTTCCTGTGGGACCATAATATAATTAGATATGTAATTAAACAAAGTAACAAAAAATTCATAGTGAAACAAGAAACAATCATTTAACATTTAGATTTTTACTAACTAAATATCTATAATTCTGTGCTAAATTTTCTGTATCTACTTTGAAATTTATTCTTTGTGTTGCTGGTGTATTAATTATCTCTAACATTTCTAACATCAAACGCTGTTTATAATTATTTTCTGTATTCAGAATTGAAACATTTTCAAAGTTAGGAAAGTGAACTAATCTGGAACAATGAGATGACAACGCTGTCTTCTGTGAATTGATATGCCTATATTTCTGATCTGACTTATGACCTGCTATTCTCGTTTTTAATTTATTTTTGGTAGTACCTACATATACCATGTTACAATTCTCTCCATCATTTCCCTTGCAAGGTATTTTGTAAACTACATTCGATCTATCCCATTTATCAATTTTGTCCTTAGTTCTACTAAATAATTTATTTAATGTGTTATAGGTTCTATGAGCTATTCTATATTTGTTCGTATCAAAAATCTTTGATTTTGTCAATCTCTCTGAAATCTCAGGAATATACGTTAAGGATTTGTATATTCTCTGTTCTGTATTACTATCTATATTATTAATTATTTTATGTTTGTGTCTATATATTAATTTATTAATTAAAGAACTGGGGTAATCATTCTCTCTCAAAATACTTCTTATCTTCCTCTCATTCTTGTTGTGAAACTGTTTGTCACTTATAGTTAAAACTCTTTCTATGAAATTTCTAGCTGTATTAATAATAATATGTTTGCTATGTTTAGAATAGTAATTAATTAACCTTCCCGATGCTGTTGGTTTCTGGTACCAATCTATCAATAATCTATTATCTTTTCTAATAATACTAGTATCTAGATAATTGATCCTTGAGTTACATTCCTTTTCAACAGTAAATTTAATATTAGAATTAAATTCATTAAATGCCAAAAGCACCTTATCAATTTCACATTCAGGAATAATGCAAAACAGATCATATACATACTTAGTCATCAATCTGGGAATTGCATTCAGTTTTTGAATAGATAAATCCAATAATTTCTCCATAACTATATCTGCAACAATTGGAGATGCTGGAGATCCCATTGGAAGACCATTTTGTTGCATAAATATATTTCCATTATATTGAAAATATCTATTATCCTCTATGCAAAATTTTAAAATACGTAAAAATAAATCCTTATCTATATTTGTATAATCCTTAATCATATCCCATTTTTCTTCAATGGTATTTATCGCAACATCAACAGGTATACTGGGAAATAAAGACACAACATCAAAAGAAATCAATATTTCATCATTTGATATCTGTTGATCTTTTATCCTGTTTTTAAACTCTACAGAATTCTTGATATTATATCTAGAGTTCTTCGTAATATTCCGTAAAATATTTGTTATATATTTACATAACTCATATGATGGAGAATTAATAAAAGAACATATAGGCCTTAATGGAAAACCTTCCTTATGGATCTTTGGTAATCCATATAAACGCGGTGCAATTGCAACGTTAGTTTTAAGCCTATTTTTCTTAGTAGAAGATACTATTTCCTTCCTATATAATTCTTCAACTATATTATTGTTAATTTTTTGTAACTTGCTAGTTGGGTCTCTATTTAATGAAGTATATTCTCTAGTATCTCCTATAATATCATTAATCCTAGAATTATAATCATGTCTATTAATTGCTACAGTAGTATTACCCTTATCTGAATTAACAATAAATATATCCCTGTGTTTTTTTAAAAATCTATCAGCTATATTTACCTTATCTATCATAAACCTATCTCTATTAGATAATCTATTTTTATTTAAATGATTATCAATAACTGCTGTTAATCTATTTCTAGCTATTTCTTGTTCTTCCTTTCTATTAAAAGTTCTAACTAACTCTTCTCCTTCAGAAATTATTTTTAAAATAGGAAATTCGTTTGCTTTTACTGGTAAAGCATGTTTTTTCCCGAGTGAAAGAATCCACTGAACATCGCTAGGTATATCACAATTGGTTTTATTAACAAACCACTTCTCATTATACCTAATATTTAACTCTTCTAATTGTAATATCTTAAGATTATCAAATTTATTCTTATGTATAATATTTACCTTCTTCATATATGTAACTGTTAAATTCTCCTCAAAATATAAAAACTCAACCATTTCCTCCAGAGTGAAATGTTTCTTCAATTCACCAATAATTATTTCCCTTTCCCTTTGAAAATGTTTCAATAATTCGTGTTTTTCTCTTATTGCTATCCTTAAAACTCTGTTCTGTATATCCTGTGTATATTTTGAAATTTGTTGTTGAATCCTGGGTAGTCTATCCTTATTGAAAATGTTCGAAATATTCCTCGTTGTGACCTTTATGAAATTTGGAATTATCCCTGCATTCTTACATCTTGTTAAAAAAGTTATTGCTGACTTCGTCCGTACAAATTTATTCCTAATTGACTTCATCAAGTTTGTATATTTCCTAGTTTGGTTGTTCTTCTTGAAACAGCTATAGTCCATTTTGTTGTTTGATTTGCTCTCTTTATTTATATTTATATTCTATTTTATTTGACCTTTTCTTTATATTTATTAGAATGTTTGTTTAAGCAATAGGTCTTTTGATTTAATATATATATATTGTTGTTTTATTTATATTTAGTTTCGATATTTCGCTAACAATTTGTTAGCATCTTCAGGAAAAATTTTTTTTTAAATTATTTGAAATTTTAATATTGATTTGTGTATTGGGTGTCATAAAATTTTTTTCAATAATTTTTTTTTTTTTAAGGAAAAAGTCTAGGAAAATTTAACTACAGTATATAAAAAGGTTTTTGTATGAAATGTCACAAAAATTGTTTCCAAATTTTAACATAAAAAAATTATTGAAAATGAGTTAAGTATTGGATAGATATAAAACTTTTAACATAGAAAAAATTATTAAAAATGTTATGTTATAAAAATAGTGTTAAAAAATTAACATTGAATTTAATATATCAACACAATTAACATTAAAATGTATAGTATGTATCCAGGCTGTTTTTTAACATAGAAAAAATTATTAAAAATGTTATGTTATAAAAATAGTATTTAAAAAATTTTTTTAACATTGAATTCAATATATCAAAACAATTAACATTAAAATGTGTAGTATGTATCTAGGCTGTTTTTTAAATATAAATATCAAAAAATTATTTACAAATTTTTATAAGCTTTATAAAAGTTAAGAATAATAAAAATCCTACAGGAAATTAAGTTATTATTGGTGTAAAACCAAGAAGCAATAATGTGATTATTTTCCTGTGGGACCATAATATAATTAGATATGTAATTAAACAAAGTAACAAAAAATTCATAGTGAAACAAGAAACAATCATTTAACATTTAGATTTTTACTAACTAAATATCTATAATTCTGTGCTAAATTTTCTGTATCTACTTTGAAATTTATTCTTTGTGTTGCTGGTGTATTAATTATCTCTAACATTTCTAACATCAAACGCTGTTTATAATTATTTTCTGTATTCAGAATTGAAACATTTTCAAAGTTAGGAAAGTGAACTAATCTGGAACAATGAGATGACAACGCTGTCTTCTGTGAATTGATATGCCTATATTTCTGATCTGACTTATGACCTGCTATTCTCGTTTTTAATTTATTTTTGGTAGTACCTACATATACCATGTTACAATTCTCTCCATCATTTCCCTTGCAAGGTATTTTGTAAACTACATTCGATCTATCCCATTTATCAATTTTGTCCTTAGTTCTACTATCTATATTATTAATTATTTTATGTTTGTGTCTATATATTAATTTATTAATTAAAGAACTGGGGTAATCATTCTCTCTCAAAATACTTCTTATCTTCCTCTCATTCTTGTTGTGAAACTGTTTGTCACTTATAGTTAAAACTCTTTCTATGAAATTTCTAGCTGTATTAATAATAATATGTTTGCTATGTTTAGAATAGTAATTAATTAACCTTCCCGATGCTGTTGGTTTCTGGTACCAATCTATCAATAATCTATTATCTTTTCTAATAATACTAGTATCTAGATAATTGATCCTTGAGTTACATTCCTTTTCAACAGTAAATTTAATATTAGAATTAAATTCATTAAATGCCAAAAGCACCTTATCAATTTCACATTCAGGAATAATGCAAAACAGATCATCTACATACTTAGTCATCAATCTGGGAATTGCATTCAGTTTTTGAATAGATAAATCCAATAATTTCTCCATAACTATATCTGCAACAATTGGAGATGCTGGAGATCCCATTGGAAGACCATTTTGTTGCATAAATATATTTCCATTATATTGAAAATATCTATTATCCTCTATGCAAAATTTTAAAATACGTAAAAATAAATCCTTATCTATATTTGTATAATCCTTAATCATATCCCATTTTTCTTCAATGGTATTTATCGCAACTTCAACAGGTATACTGGGAAATAAAGACACAACATCAAAAGAAATCAATATTTCATCATTTGATATCTGTTGATCTTTTATCCTGTTTTTAAACTCTACAGAATTCTTGATATTATATCTAGATTTCTTCGTAATATTCCGTAAAATATTTGTTATGTATTTACATAACTCATATGATGGAGAATTAATAAAAGAACATATAGGCCTTAATGGAAAACCTTCCTTATGGATCTTTGGTAATCCATATAAACGCGGTGCAATTGCAACGTTAGTTTTAAGCCTATTTTTCTCAGTAGAAGATACTATTTCCTTCCTATATAATTCTTCAACTATATTATTGTTAATTTTTTGTAACTTGCTAGTTGGGTCTCTATTTAATGAAGTATATTCTCTAGTATCTCCTATAATATCATTAATCCTAGAATTATAATCATGTCTATTAATTGCTACAGTAGTATTACCCTTATCTGAATTAACAATAAATATATCCCTGTGTTTTTTTAAAAATCTATCAGCTATATTTACCTTATCTATCATAAACCTATCTCTATTAGATAATCTATTTTTATTTAAATGATTATCAATAACTGCTGTTAATCTATTTCTAGCTATTTCTTGTTCTTGCTTTCTATTAAAAGTTCTAACTAACTCTTCTCCTTCAGAAATTATTTTTAAAATAGGAAATTCGTTTGCTTTTACTGGTAAAGCATGTTTTTTCCCGAGTGAAAGAATCCACTGAACATCGCTAGGTATATCACAATTGGTTTTATTAACAAACCACTTCTCATTATACCTAATATTTAACTCTTCTAATTGTAATATCTTAAGATTATCAAATTTATTCTTATGTATAATATTTACCTTCTTCATATATGTAACTGTTAAATTCTCCTCAAAATATAAAAACTCAACCATTTCCTCCAGAGTGAAATGTTTCTTCAATTCACCAATAATTATTTCCCTTTCCCTTTGAAAATGTTTCAATAATTCGTGTTTTTCTCTTATTGCTATCCTTAAAACTCTGTTCTGTATATCCTGTGTATATTTTGAAATTTGTTGTTGAATCCTGGGTAGTCTATCCTTATTGAAAATGTTCGAAATATTCCTCGTTGTGACCTTTATGAAATTTGGAATTATCCCTGCATTCTTACATCTTGTTAAAAAAGTTATTGCTGACTTCGTCCGTACAAATTTATTCCTAATTGACTTCATCAAGTTTGTATATTTCCTAGTTTGGTTGTTCTTCTTGAAACAGCTATAGTCCATTTTGTTGTTTGATTTGCTCTCTTTATTTATATTTATATTCTATTTTATTTGACCTTTTCTTTATATTTATTAGAATGTTTGTTTAAGCAATAGGTCTTTTGATTTAATATATATATATTGTTGTTTTATTTATATTTAGTTTCGATATTTCGCTAACAATTTGTTAGCATCTTCAGGAAAATTTTTTTTAAATTATTTGAAATTTTAATATTGATTTGTGTATTGGGTGTCATAAAATTTTTTTCAATAATTTTTTTTTTTTTTTTAAGGAAAAAGTCTAGGAAAATTTAACTACAGTATATAAAAAGGTTTTTGTATGAAATGTCACAAAAATTGTTTCCAAATTTTAACATAAAAAAATTATTGAAAATGAGTTAAGTATTGGATAGATATAAAACTTTTAACATAGAAAAAATTATTAAAAATTATTATTATTCATAAGCTTCGCTTTTGTTTAAAAAAGTATTATTTTTAATTTTAACTAATGTTTGAATTTCAACGTTTCGATTCATAACTTTGTTAAACTTTTCAAAAAATATTTTGTTTTCAAAATTTTTCATCTTTTCTTCCACCTTTTCTATAATAGACAAATTTTCATTTAAATAAAGTCCTCTTATTTCTAGTTTGATTATACTTCGGCAAATACACTCGAAATTTTCTTTTATGTACGGGAGATAAGATTTTAAAAATGCATTTTTAAATAGAGCTTTTGCTTTATATATTGATTCCACATCATCATGGGAAAGTGCATTTAAAACATTGCACATTTCTGTATAATTGTCACAATAATAAATAATACCTTTAAGCCAATCTAGTTTGCGATGTAAAGAGTGTAGTGTATCTTAAATAGTCAATAATTATAATTATCATTATATTATATGTTAGTACACTTATTACATATACTGTTATTTAATATGTTAGTTTACTTACTACACACAGTGGTAATATTAAGATGCTAAGTACAACAACTACATTAATTTATTAAATTACAATAAGTATGTTTGTTAATTTTATTTCACCTATTTTCTTCGACATTCTTTATTAAATAATTTTATACGAGCTTGATGTCTTGTATTTATTTATATAAAACTCATTATATGTTTATCCGATATTTCGCCACTTCCTTGTGTAAGCCACACAGGGAATGTTTTTTTAATAAATTATTAATTAAAAATAATAACAATGAAAAACTCAAATTACATTAAAAGATCTTTTTTTTTTAATATAAATATTGTCAAAAAGAAAAATTGAACAATTTTCAAATACACAACAGCAAAAACAAAATAGATAGTATTTAACCCTTCGTCATGCGCATATATCTGGCCAGATATTTTACGAATTTAACTGTGATTTATATATATTTCTAATTTAGCTAGGGGTTTAAGTCTCCAGGTACCCTCTACAAATATTCGAAATCAGAGTATACATGCTTTAGTTGCTTACCTGAAGCTGTGTAAGAGTTTTTTAATTTAGAATTACTTAAAACTTACATTATAACTACTAAATCTAATTGAAATGAACATTATAACAACTTTTTTTTGGAAATTAAACACAAAAATAAAATTTTTCTTGTTTTATTTCTCATTAAAATTTTTTTTGCACGGGTAGGATGATTAGCATGTACTAAGAAAAAAAAAATAGAAAATATATATCTGCCTGACGTGATAACAATATAACAATGTAATATTATCACTAAAATAGCATATTTTTCATATAAATGTACTGAAAAACATAGTGTATCCGGCCAGATACATGCGCTACGTACGTGACTATCGGAACATGCGCATGTCGGAGGGTTAATAACTCAATTTTTGTTTTTGTTCTTATATAACAAATACCTCTTATTTGTAGGTAGATTTATAATATGCAACATTTCTAACGCCTTTAATAGTTATTTTCTCTACTTAAAATTGTTACATTATTAAAATCAGGGTTATGATTAGAGTTAAAACAATGATTTGATAGAGCTGTTTTTGTGAAACTACTGTATTCCTGTATTTTTGATCTGATCTATGTCCACTCATTCTAATCTTCAATTTATTTTTAGTTGTTTTCTCTACTATTACTAATACATGATATCTTATAAACTAAGTTAGACATGACCGATTTTTGTATTTTATCCTTCGTTCTGCTATAGAATTTGTTAATAGTATTATACATCTTATATGCCATTCTATATTTATTGCTATCAAAAATATTAGATTTTTCTATTCTTTCAGACATTCCAGTTATATATGTTAATGACTTATAAATTTTTGGTTCTGAAACAGTAATTTTGTTTCTCATTTGATATTTATATTGTCTTAATAATTTGCAAGACAAGTGAAAAGGGAAATTATTATCATTTAATATATCAATAATTATACTTTTATATATGAAAAGCAATGTTATCAGGCTCAAGTTCAGTTTTATTGAATTAATGAAAATTCAAAATTACTAAGAGTTTTTTTATGTTGGAAAATATTATTATTTATATCCAATCAGTTTTTAGCAGAATGTATCAGTACTGATTTCAAGGCCGCTACACCTTTCATCAGCGTTCAATTGTCAATCTTTACAATTTTCGTAAAGTGGATACTAATTGAGAAAAATATCAACTATTTAACGAGTTTTCAAGAGAAATAGAATATGAGAATTAATTCTTAATTCAATTTTTATTCTACCTTGAAACAGTGCTGGTTAGTACGAAATTCCCTCATTACTGTTTGGAAAGTACTAATAATCAACACAAACTCATAGTCCGTTATTTTTGTGATTCACAATTGAACTACCCTCCTACATTGCACTTATTTGTTAATGCAACAACAGTTCATTCACTTAAGTAGTAATTGCGTTGACAAATTGTGCAATCGTCATTGCACTTATTTGTTAATGCAATAACAATAACAGTTCATTAACTTGAGTATTGTCTGCGTTGACAAATTGTGCAATGTTGCTTTTTCGCAATAGCGAAAATATTTGGGTCAGAATCAAATATGAAGAATTGCATATTCCCTTTGTGTAACTAGTTTTAAGGTAGTATAAATAGCTAGTGCTAAGTTATTTAAAAAACAGAACGTATGGACATGTAAAAGGTAATAGTGTTAAAGTAATTATTAATAAAGATAAATTAAAATCCTACGGAATAGTTTGACTTGTCCAAAGAACGAAGATAATAACAACTTAACATTGGCGCAGCCTGTAACTTCAACAAAATTTCAACGGCTTAAGTGTTAGTTTTCAACAGTACAGAATAGACAGCCTGATAAAAGACTAAATTCTTGCTACCTTCGGTCTGTCAAATCCTGCATTGTTGAAAATATAGGACTTAATGCGCAACAGTACAGAATAGACAGCCTGAAAAGAGACTAAATTCTAGCTACCTTCGGTCTGTCTAATACTGCATTGTTGAGGGTATAGGACCTAACAAGCTTCCATGTCCTAACTATAAAAAAATACATACCTTAAATAAACTTTTTTTATTTTTATTCAACGAGAAAGTTTCCGAATAATACTAATAATAAAAACGGTTCACTGTTCCGAGCTTTTAAAAAACGAGTGAAGAGATGATAAATTTAAGCCTGAAACTGGTAAGTACATTTTTATAGTTTTCCTTATTATATGAATGGACAGTCCACAAAAAAAGCACAGACGATTTAGTGGCAAGGTTAGAGACATACAATTTTGAGGTAGACAGCGTACGAGTTCTAGCATGGGCAGAACTTGCTAATTTGAAGTCAGACAAGAGCTCTACAAGCATGCATAGGGAGATCTTGCGGAAAAGGAGATTGACAAAGTTAGAGGAAGTAGGATACATATTACAAGTGTTGTTGGAGATTAATGAAGAGCAATCAGACGAATTTTCAACAAGAGTAACCGAATTAGAGGAAACAAAAGAATTACTTGAAAATCATAGCAGAAAAATACATGAGCAACTTAGCTACACAGAAAGTTTACTCGAGGAAGTAGTCAAAGAAAATACGGAACTAATTAGTCAATTAAAACAAAAAGAGTTAAGTGAAAAGGAGTTTAAGAAGCAACTAAAAAAACAACAGCTGATAGAAACACAGGACGACACGATTCAAAGACTGCAAATAGCGCTGGAAAACGCCCGGTACGAGCTAAATACAATACATAGGTTTAGGTCACCAACACCATCGTTACACGAGGAGTTATCAGAAGCAGTCGATGCGAAAATTCTTTCAATAATTATAACTCAGGACCAAGAAGGAGTAGTAGACGGAGTAGGAACTTATAGGGAAGAGGCAGTTGCTCTAGAGTTATTAGATAAAACTAAAGTAATTTTGACTAACGCAAAAAAGGCAGGCAGTAGGGGCTACACGGCCGAAACTAGAGCAAGAAAATTAGAAGATCTTGAAAGAAACAAAGCGGAATTTAATAGATAGGACAAAACAAAAATATCCGACGTTGGAATTATTGGGGAATTTTATAAATTAATATCACAAACAAAAAATTATTTGCAAACGCAAACATCCTCACCAAGACCAGTATTAAATAGGGAAAATATAGGACAGCAAACAATCAGGATGCCAACTTTATCGGAAATTACTAAAATAGTAAATAACATAGTACCGACATTCTTTGGCACTGATGGACCCGATTTATCGTCTGTGATCTCTAGATATATCCAAGGATGTAAAATGATAGAAAGAGAAATTTTGTCGGGAGAGGATAGTAGCGCACGGGATAATGTCATCGAATGCCTAAAATTACGTCTTATGGGTATGGTATATTCTAGAATATCGCAACAGAAGTTCGAATCTGTGGATGCATTGTGTAATGCCATCAAAAAAACATATTTGAAGAAGAAAAGCCTGGACCAGATTAGGGAGCTGATATTAGGATGTAGGCAGAGCATCAGAGAACCAGCCAGTGGATTCGGAGACCGTATTGAGGTCATGCTCAATGACGCGATCAACACAATAAAGGAAGAATGGTCAGCAGACAGTGTTGAGATTACAATAAAGGACTTCAAACGAATAGCTGTGAAAAGCTTTATTAAAGGGCTTGGAGATCAAACTCTCAGAGCAAGGTTTATTGGACAAGAAAGACAGGAACTGAGATCTCTTATAGTAGAAGAAGCGGAGGAGTTGTTTTGAGAAAACCAAGGCACGATCAACACAGTGGTGGAGTCAACCCCATGTAGTTTTTGCAACAAAAAGGGACATGAGAGGTTAAATTGTAGGGAGCGATTAAATGCACCTTATTGCATTAACTGTGGGAAATATGGCCATGAAGTGGGTCCTCAATGCGGCGATAGGGAAAAGTTTTACAGCACTTGCACTTACTGCAGAAATAAAGGGCACACCTTCGGTTGTCATCGCTCTACTGTAGAACTTGTGGGACAAACGGCCACATCGAAAATAAGTTTTGTAGTCCACGGCAGCCCGAAAGGGTGAACCAGAGGCAAAGAGATAAGTCCAATGATACGGGTCAAGCACAGCAAAGATATAGAAACGGAAATATGCCACAACACTCTAAGGGACCTCCACAGATGAAATGGTACAAATGCAATCAAACAGGGCATTTTGCGCGTGTCTCCGGAGTGGATTTGGCGCATGTAATGAACCAAATGACAAATGATAAGAAGGTAAGAAATAAGGAAAATAATACTGGTAACATTTCGGGAAACTTTATTCGGCCCAGCTACAGCCAATAGCCAGGAAACCGAAAAAAAGGCCGAACTTAATTGGCAACAAGATAACAAGAGCAGAATATGTGAGGGCAATGAGAATGAGTGTGAGGAATTAATAGAGACGGTGAAATATAAAAGGGATGTGAAGGGGTTAACGGATAATATTGGTAAAGAGGCGCAAAAGGTGAAAGTGGAAACAGAGTCAGGTAGTGACTGTGAAGAAGACGTACCTGTGCGAATAACGCATAAAGCAGTATTACATAGGGAAAGAGAGGATGATACCCCTCATAATCCTGGGCATGCATTTCATAGGAAAAATGCAGCGGTAGAGGAATGCACAGGAATTGTTCTTGGGAAAATTTCACAGCATATAAATATTAGCAACAATGATGCAGCATCAGCGGATACAATTTTCATTACTATTCCTTGCATAGAAGCCAAGGAAGGGAAACTCGTATTTCTTGTAGATACTGGAGCCGATTCCAGTATAATAAACGAAGGAGCAATGAAGGCTTACCCTAACAAGAATTTCAGGGAAACAAAAACACTGAAGGGCGCATTTGGAGTAGACGCCACGACATTATTTTCTATGAAGTTGGACATACACGCTAGAGAAAATATGCAGTGGGATTTCGGTGTAGTATCCCATCACAGCAAATTCCCAGGGGATGGCATTCTCGGAAGGGACAACATTTGGAATAAGAGTATAATAAACTCAGTTAATGGGACGTTGAAGCTGTTCAATGAAAATAACCAATGTATAAAAACCTTCAAACTTCACATTGGAATGACCGATTTTACAACTTTAAATCAGAGAAAGTTGAGTGTCGGCGGAAGAACGGTGACCATAGTACCAGTCAGAATAAAAACAAAAGGCAGGACAGTCGTTGTCCACAAACAAGAAATTTTTCCAGGAGTTTATATGGGAAATACGCCGGTCAACGTAATGGATGGGAAAGCTGCAGTATCCATACTTAACTCAACAGATCGCAACGTTCCTCTGGAGAAAGAAATTGAAGTAGACTTCTCAAACTTTAACCATTATACCGAAAATAAGGGAATTAGATCGCCAGAAAAGCCGTGTTTAGAGAGAATACAGGAGTTAAAGAGTATGTTAGTCAAGGAAAAAAATTGGAACAGGGACGAGAAAGAATCAATAGGCAGAATACATATGTGAACGGTACCACGATGTATTCATTCTGAATGGAGATAAACTGCTATTAACGTCACGAATGAAACACAAGATTCCGAGTAGAGAGAATTAGCCGCCCATTAACCAAAGGCAATATCGTCTCCCACAAATCCATAAGGATGAAATCAACCGTCAAGCTTCAGACTTACTGGAAAATGGTATAATAAGCCCTAGTGTATCTCCATGGAATTCACCCCTTCTCTTGGTTCCCAAAAAATCGCAGGATGGACAGAAAAAATATAGGATGGTCGTTGATTTCAGAAAACTAAATGAAGTTACAATAAAACAGGTTTTTCCAATTCCAAGAATTGACGAAATTCTGGATCAGCTGGGGAATAGCAGATATTTCACAACACTGGATTTAGCCAGTGGATACCATCAAGTGCTATTGGACGGAAATTATAAAGAGAAAACAGCATTTAGCACTGACAAGGGACATTTTGAGTTTAACAGAATGCCTTTCGGTCTCACAAGTGCACCCGGGACGTTTCAAATGATTATGAATACAATATTAACAGGCCTACAGAGTATGGAATGCTTCGTAAATCTGGACGATATTGTGGTATACGGAAGAACTATAGCAGACCATGAGAGGAAAATATGCAACGTTTTATCAGGTTACGCGGAAGTGGACTTAAACTAAACACCAAAAAATGTCACTTTCTAAGAAGAGAAATTGTCTACCTAGGGCACAAGTGCTCAGAAAAAGGGGCCCTTCCAGATCCAGCTAAGGTGGAGAGCGTACAAGCCTTCTTGGGTTTAGTTAATAACACCGAAAGTTTGGCAACGGAATGGCGAAATTAGCCTCGCCCATAACGAGGTCGCTAAGAAAGGACAGCAAATTCGTTTGGACACCAGAATGCCAGGAAGCTTTAAATAATGTGAAAGAAAGTATTTCCAACCCTCCCATTCTGATCTACCCAGATTTTTCAGAGCCTTTCAGGGTAACCACGGACGCAAGCAATGTTGCGTTAGGGGCCGTATTATCGCAGATAAGACTTGGCAAAGACCACCCTATTGCATTTGCAAGCAGAAGGCTGAATGACACAGAAAAGAGATACTCAACGATAGAGAAGGAAATGTTGGGTGTGGTATGGGCAACGCATACGTTTCGGCCATACCTTTAGGGTCGGCATTTCACCGTTTTTACCGACCATCAACCTCTGAGAGGAATAGCGAATCTCAAAGACCAAACGTCGAGGCTTGCACGGTTTAGACATAAACTTTCAGAATATGAATTTGATATCGTCTACAAGCCAGGGAAAGACAATTTGAATGCAGATACTTTAAGTCGTCTGCCACTGGAAGGACATCAAATACAGGTATTGACTAGGGTACAGCAGAAACTATCAGAAAATGCAAATGGTCAAAAGGATCCAAGGGAGGAAAGGATAGTAGAGCAGGATCGGAGAACCCGCTTTAAATCAGGAAGCTACGGACACAGCTGTATCCTTAAATGACAAGAAGGACATTCAGGAGGTTCTGAGAAGTTTCCATGACTCGCCACTTGGTGGGCACCAGGGGGTCAATAAGACTTTTAAACGGATAAGGAAACAATACAAATGGCAGGATGTGCTGAAGAAAATTAGAAAGTACATAAGACGATGTCCAAAATGCCAAAAAAAACAAAAGTGGGCACTGCAACAAAGAGCAAATGGTCCTTACAGACACCCCAGGAATACCATTTGAAAAAGTTTATATGGACATGGTCGGACCACTACCAACAACTACTGCGGGTAACAAGTATATCCTCACTTTTCAGGACAGTTTCTTATATGTGCCCCGATGCAAGACGCGGAGGCAGAAACAGCGGCAAAAGTTTTTTATAACGAGATCATAGCGAAATATGGTCTCCCAACAAAATTGGTTACAGACAACGGTACAAATTTTACCTCCAAACTTTTTGGGAGTGTGTGTAAACTGCTGGGAATTAAAAAGCAACATATCACTCCCTATCATCCCCAGGCTAACGGATCCTTAGAAAGGAGTCATCGGCCCTTGGCCGTGTACTTGCGACCATTCGCAAAAGAGGATGGCTCAAACTGGGACCAATGGTTGGCACCAGCAATGCATGTACATAATCATACGATTCATACATCCACCAATCAGACGCCGTTTAAGGTAATGTACGGGTTCGACACACCCTTACCAGCAAACCTCAAGAACAGCACACCACTCTACAATCCATATGACTACCAAAAGGTATTGAAACATCAAATCCAAAAAACATATGAGATAGCCAGAACATGTCAAAACAAGGCCAAATTAGCCGCAAAGGAAAGATATGACAGAAACAGTAGGCCAATAACACTTATAATAGGGTTTCCCCCTATACTTATAAAAAACCAACTTCGGAAAAACAAATTGTCGCCTTTGTGGGAAGGCCCCTATGAAGTTAAAAGTTTTCCCACACCAGTAAATGTCCAAATTTTGGTAAAAGGAAGGCTAAAAACCTTACATCGTAACCTGGTGAAGCCCTGTAAAGAGTAAAAAAAAATTATATGCCAAACTAAAAACGGACAACGGCTTCGTTGAAATTAGCATAGGAGATGCCAGAGTAGTTTGTAAATATAATTTCTTTGTCCACACAATAAACATAGGAGAACTGGACGACATGGTAAACGAGATGGAGGAAACAACTGAACTACAAAAGGATACGGTTTACGGTAGAATAGCCATTGAAGAAGTCACAGAAATGAGGAAAATCCTGCACATATTCAAGCCTCATCGCCATAGCAGGGGATAGATAAACGCGGGTGGATCAATGTTAAAACTTATTTGGAGTGTGATGGATGACGACGATAGAAAATTAATAGAAGAGCATCAGAAAGTAATCGATGAAAATAACCATCAGTTGATACAGGATATGAATCAGCAGATAATGGTTAATGACGCATTTAATAAATCTATCATGAATCTAAAGGAAGCTATCACGTATGACACAGGGATTATCTCAGAATACGCCAAAAAAAATGGGGGACATGAATAATAAATTCATTAATAACGAATTCGCGGTCACTCAATTGTTCAAGGTTCAAAATTTAAAGAATAAAATACGAGTTATCGCGGATGAGGTAGCAAATATCAAAATAGGGTTAGTTTCACCAGAGCTATTGACACCAAAGGAAGTGGAAATATTTGGGATCGATTTGGGATCAGGACTGCGTTAGTACAATGGGTCAATGACAACCTGAGTATAATAATAAAGGTTCCCTCCGAAGTCATTGAGACAACGAAAAAATTTTTTATCCCAATTCCCAACAATATGCAGAATCAAATCGTGCAAGATCCGGAAACAATCATAGAAATACACAACAAAACATACACATATTTGGAAAACAAATCAATATTTAAGTTAAAACAATCTGATAATTGTATACTGCACTCGCGGTGCCAGATAATAAGGAACGTGGAACCTCGAATATTAGAAATAGATAGCAGCATGGTAGTTTTGGTCAACATACAAAATGTTACGTTATCCAGCTCTTGTGATCTGAGGAGTTTCCAGTTGGAGGGACACTACTTTATGCATTTCAAAAACTGCACAATACAGTTCGGAAACAGAACCTTGGGAAACAAAGTTTTTGAAACAAAGCAGACATTCTCGCTCCCAACGAAGCAACTAATATTCTCCACTGAAAGAATACTAACATTTCAAGAGATAACCCTAGAACAACAAAATAACTTAAAAAAGATAGAAGAAATAAAACTCCACAGTACGATAGTTACAATAACAGGAGGAACAGCGATGATAGTAATAAAATTCTAGTTATCGCTACGGTGGTCCTATGTAAGAGACAAACCAAGGTGAAAGTAAAGATTACAAAAAACAAAATAAATACGAATAGCATAAAGGGGACACAGATCAAGAAACAGGTTTCAGAAAGAGAGGACACAGTCTAAAAATAAAACCAACTCTTCTTTCGTCTCCATCACATCACCGACAAAATACAGGAGACAACCGACATTATGACAATTTAAACTTAATATATAAAAAAAAACCATACATTATTTTAAAATTAATATATCATTACAGATTTGGTAAACATTACAGGCTCATAAGGAAGATAATACAAAAAGGCAATTTTCAAAAGAAAAGGTATCACCATGACCAATCTCCATTGTAAGTACAAGATAGGAAGTAGATTCAGAGAACTTACACAGAAAGATTACCAATTCGTTGAAAAGGGAGGATGGTTCAACGACAACCATATAGATATATTTCTCGACTGGGTCTCCAAAACGGCCATTACATTGGAACATATTTAGTGGTTCATTCTATCAGGCACTGCAACAGTACAACCATGACCCAAGTGATATAAATAACCAGAATAGGGTCCGTAGGGCTTTCAAAGGAATAGACCCCATGGGAAAACGTTTATTTCTCATACCAGTTAATGAAAAGTTCCACTGGACCCTCGCAGCGGTCACGAAGGAAGCAATAATAATGTACGACTCACTGAAACCTCACAAACTAGAGAAGGCCGCAGAAGCAATAAGGAGTATGTACGGGGTTTTTCCTGAACTTGGAACTATGGCAACAGAAACACTCTTACCGGTTAAGTACGCGGAATGCCCGCAACAGGAAAACCTGGTGGACTGCGGATTACATGTAGTAAGGAATGCGGATTTCTGTCTTAGACAATTTTTCAGACATTTCGAACTCACGACCCAAATCTGCATCAATTGATAGACGCTTGCTGTCTAGAGTCATGAGGAAATGGTCGAAAAGGAATGTAGGGGACAGGGGCAGTACTAACTCAAACATCAACAACACAAACCAGTCGTTTCTGCAAGACATGGAGGAAAAATGGACAAAAGGCAAGTATATTAGGAAAGATATAGAGATGAACTACATAACCTACCGATTGACTGTTGACAGCCACGGTACAGGAACGGTAAGGCTATTATAAACTTTTATGGGCGCCTAAACAACAAAAAAAAGAAATTTTATGCTGAAATTATCTAAAAAAGTAGAAAAGGTTTACCGTAACTGTTGGTAGTAGGGATCATTAAACTTTAAATGTTTTTAAACTTTAATGCTTTTTTTCTGTAAGAAATTGTAATAATTATTTATTTGTAATTATTATTTAAATTTTTAAATGCTTTAAAATCACGAATTTGATTTGAATTTCGGTAATTTTTTCCATTTAGTGAAAAACTTTAATTTTGAAATAATATCATACAAACAGGCAGACACAAAGATAAAATAAAACGCACACAGTAACTTAGTTTTCCATTGCAAATAAAAGTCAATTACAGGGAAACTTTTATTCGAAAGTTTAACAACAACAGAATTTATAGAACCGAAATAAACCAAATTCGAAGCAGCATTTATATTTTAAAATCAATTTTCTTAAACATTTCTCTTTAGTTCTTTTATTTTGTCAATTTTTACTAAAATGTATAAATATTTAAAACCAAAAAATTCATTGTATTAAACTTGTATTGTATCATTAAACTTTAATTGTTTGTAATAATTTGCGTCCAAATTTAAAAAAGAAACAAAAAAACAAAAAAACGGAATTAAGTCGCGTCATATATTTTGTAAAAACTGCGAATTTAAACATATAATTTAACTACTGAATTGTTTCTACAACAACAGAAAAGAAAATTTTTTTTTAACCGCATATGCATACAATTGTGAAATTTGAAACAATTAAAAAACGTCATACAATGTTTATAAAGCTGGCTTCATTTGCACAGACATCAGACTTTGTTTGTTTTTGCAACTGAAGCAAAAATTTGTACGAGTTTTCTTAAGATAGGTCAGTTACATATGTGTTCACTGGACAAAAGATAAAAAAAAATATATATATCAAAGCAATAATGGTATTTTTGATAAAATGCATAATCAGGGATATTAAAATAAGAAAGTAAACAATTAGTCACAGCTATATTCAAATAAATTAATAAATAATAAAACTAATTCCAAGGAATGAGAAAAATCATTCTTAATTTAATTCGAAATAAAATGTAAAAGGGTTTATGAGAATATACACATACATACTATGTAAATGTAAATAAGTAAAAAAAAAAAAAAAAAAAAAAAAAAAAAAACCTTCCAATTATAGTTTCTACATTTAAAAAACTATGAACTTAAAAGAAAATAAAAATAAAAAATTTTGTAGTAATTAAAATTTTATTAAAGTTTCATTTTTATTACTACCATCAATTGAAACTTGATTGTTCAGTAAAGTAATACATATAAAGAAAGAGTTTGTTTTAATTTTTACAAACTTAACTAGTTTTTTTAATTTAATTAGTGAAATTATTGAAATTAGTGTAACGTAGGAATAAGGAAATAAAAATTGTTGAAAAAATTATATAATCACCTAATATTAAAACACTTGTATAAGAAAATATTAAATGGCACGTAAACAACAAATAAACTAGGTAAAATGTATATCGAAAAGGAGAAATGAAAAAATTTTTTAATTTACATATGAAAAAAAAAATTATCAGGCTCAAGTTCAGTTTTATTGAATTAATGAAAATTCAAAATTAGTAAGAGTTTTTTTATGTTGAAAAATATTATTATTTATATCCAATCAGTTTTTTAGCAGAACGTATCAGTACTGATTTCAAGGCCGCTACACCAGCGTTCAATTGTCCATCTTTACAATTTTCGTAAAGTGGATACTAATTGAGAAGAATATCAACTATTTAACCAGTTTTAAAGAGAAATAGAATATGAGAATTAATTTTTAATTCATTTTTATTCTACCTTGAAACAGTGCTGGTTAGTACGAAATTCCCTCATTACTGTTTGGTGCTAATAATCAACACAACCTCATAGTCCGTTATCATCAAAGTATTCTACTTTGTATTCTAACGTTTTTGTTATTTTTACTCTATATTAGGGAAACTCACATATTACCGTGACCCCTGCTATTAGGGTATTTATAGCTCGTGCCCAAGCGGAATTAATATTTTTATATTATTATTATTACGAATAAACGTAATTATTATTTGAACTTATATTGATTTATATATGAAAAGTAACATTATCAGGCTCAAGTTCAGTTTTATTGAATTAATGAAAATTCAAAATTACTAAGAGTTTTTTATGTTGGAAAATATTATTATTTATATCCAATCAGTTTTTTAGCAGAACGTATCAGTACTGATTTCAAGGCCGCTACACCTCTCATCAGCGTTCAATTGTCCATCTTTACAATTTTCGTAAAGTGGATACTAATTGAGAAGAATATCAACTATTTAACCAGTTTTCAAGAGAAATAGAATATGAGAATTAATTTTTAATTCATTTTTTATTCTACCTTGAAACAGTCCTGGTTAGTACGAAATTCCCTCATTACTGTTTGGTACTAATAATCAACACAAACTCATAGACCATTATCATAAAAGTATTCTACTTTGTATTCTAACGTTTTTGTTATTTTTACTCTATATTAGGGAAACTCACATATTACCGTGACCCTTGCATTAGGGTATTTATAGCTCGTGCCCAAGCGGAATTAATATTTTTATATTATTATTATTACGAATAAACGTAATTATTATTTGAACTTATATTGATTTACATATGAAAAGTAACATTATCAGGCTCAAGTTCAGTTTTATTGAATTAATGAAAATTCAAAATTACTAAGAGTTTTTTTATGTTGGAAAATATTATTATTTGTATCCAATCAGTTTTTTAGCAGAACGTATCAGTACTGATTTCAAGGCCGCTACACCTCTCATCAGCGTTTAATTGTCCATCTTTACAATTTTCGTAAAGTGGATACTAATTGAGAAGAATATCAACTATTTAACCAGTTTTCAAGAGAAATAGAATATGAGAATTAATTTTTAATTCATTTTTTATTCTACCTTGAAACAGTGCTGGTTAGTACGAAATTCCCTCATTACTGTTTGGTACTAATAATCAACACAAACTCATAGTCCGTTATCATCAAAGTATTCTACTTTGTATTCTAACGTTTTTGTTATTTTTACTCTAACTCACATATTACCGTGACCCCTGTTATTAGGGTATTTATAGCTCGTGCCCAAGCGGAATTAATATTTTTATATTATTATTATTACGAATAAACGTAATTATTATTTGAACTTATATTGATTTACATATGAAAAGTAACATTATCAGGCTCAAGTTCAGTTTTATTGAATTAATGAAAATTCAAAATTACTAAGAGTTTTTTTATGTTGGAAAATATTATTATTTATATCCAATCAGTTTTTTAGCAGAACGTATCAGTACTGATTTCAAGGCCGCTACACCTCTCATCAGCGTTCAATTGTCCATCTTTACAATTTTTGTAAAGTGGATACTAATTGAGAAGATTATCAACTATTTAACCAGTTTTCAAGAGAAATAGAATATGAGAATTAATATTTAATTCATTTTTTATTCTACCTTGAAACAGTGCTGGTAGTACGAAATTCCCTCATTACTGTTTGGTACTAATAATCAACACAAACTCATAGTCCGTTATCATCAAAGTATTCTACTTTGTATTCTAACGTTTTTGTTATTTTTACTCTATATTAGGGAAACTCACATATTACCGTGACCCCTGCTATTAGGGTATTTATAGCTCGTGCCCAAGCGGAATTAATATTTTTATATTATTATTATTACGAATAAACGTAATTATTATTTGAACTTATATTGATTTACAAATGAAAAGTAACATTATCAGGCTCAAGTTCAGTTTTATTGAATTAATGAAAATTCAAAATTACTAAGAGTTTTTTTATGTTGGAAAATATTATTATTTATATCCAATCAGTTTTTTAGCAGAACGTATCAGTACTGATTTCAAGGCCGCTACACCTCTCATCAGCGTTCAATTGTCCATCTTTACAATTTTCGTAAAGTGGATACTAATTGAGAATAATATCAACTATTTAACCAGTTTTCAAGAGAAATAGAATATGAGAATTAATTTTTAATTCATTTTTTATTCTACCTTGAAACAGTGCTGGTTAGTACGAAATTCCCTCATTACTGTTTGGTACTAATAATCAACACAAACTCATAGTCCGTTATCATCAAAGTATTTTACTTTGTATTCTAACGTTTTTGTTATTTTTACTCTATATTAGGGAAACTCACATATTACCGTGACCCCTGCTATTAGGGTATTTATAGCTCGTGCCCAAGCGGAATTAATATTTTTATATTATTATTATTACGAATAAACGTAATTATTATTTGAACTTATATTGATTTACATATGAAAAGTAACATTATCAGGCTCAAGTTCAGTTTTATTGAATTAATGAAAATTCAAAATTACTAAGAACTTTTTTATGTTGGAAAATATTATTATTTATATCCAATCAGTTTTTTAGCAGAACGTATCAGTACTGATTTCAAGGCCGCTACACCTCTCATCAGTGTTTAATTGTCCATCTTTACAATTTTCGTAAAGTGGATACTAATTGAAAAGAATATCAACTATTTAACCAGTTTTCAAGAGAAATAGAATATGAGAATTAATTCTTAATTCAATTTTTATTCTACCATGAAACAGTGCTGGTTAGTACGAAATTCCCTCATTACTGTTTGGAAAGTACTAATAATCAACACAAACTCATAGCCCGTTATCATCAAAGTATTCTACTTTGTATTCTAACCTTTTTGTTATTTTTACTCTATATTAGGGAAATTCACATATTACCGTGACCCCTGCTATTAGGGTATTTATAGCTCGTGCCCAAGCGGAATTAATATTTTTATATTATTATTATTACGAATAAACGTAATTATTATTTGAACTTATATTGATTTACATATGAAAAGTAACATTATCAGGCTCAAGTTCAGTTTTATTGAATTAATGAAAATTCAAAATTACTAAGAGTTTTTTTATGTTGGAAAATATTATTATTTATATCCAATCAGTTTTTTAGCAGAACGTATCAGTACTGATTTCAAGGCCGCTACACCTCTCATCAGCGTTCAATTGTCCATCTTTACAATTTTCGTAAAGTGGATACTAATTGAGAAGGATATCAACTATTTAACCAGTTTTCAAGAGAAATAGAATATGAAAATTAATTCTTAATTGATTTTTTTTTTCTACCTTGAAACAGTGCTGGTTAGTACGAAATTCCCTCATTACTGTTTGGAAAGTACTAATAATCAACACAAACTTATAGTCCGTTATCATCAAAGTATTCTACTTTGTATTCTAACGTTTTTGTTATTTTTACTCTATATTAGGGAAACTCACATATTACCGTGACCCCTGCTATTAGGGTATTTATAGCTCGTGCCCAAGCGGAATTAATATTTTTATATTATTATTATTACGAATAAACGTAATTATTATTTGAACTTATATTGATTTACAAATGAAAAGTAACATTATCAGGCTCAAGTTCAGTTTTATTGAATTAATGAAAATTCAAAATTACTAAGAGTTTTTTTATGTTGGAAAATACTATTATTTATATCCAATCAGTTTTTTAGCAGAACGTATCAGTACTGATTTCAAGGCCGCTACACCTCTCATCAGCGTTCAATTGTCCATCTTTACAATTTTCGTAAAGTGGATACTAATTGAGAAGAATATCAACTATTTAACCAGTTTTCAAGAGAAATAGAATATGAGAATTAAATTTTAATTCATTTTTTATTCTACCTTGAAACAGTGCTGGTTAGTACGAAATTCCCTCATTACTGTTTGGTACTAATAATCAACACAAACTCATAGTCCGTTATCATCAAAGTATTCTACTTTGTATTCTAACGTTTTTGTTATTTTTACTCTATATTAGGGAAACTCACATATTACCGTGACCCCTGCTATTAGGGTATTTATAGCTCGTGCCCAAGCGGAATTAATATTTTTATATTATTATTATTACGAATAAACGTAATTATTATTTGAACTTATATTGATTTACATATGAAAAGTAACATTATCAGGCTCAAGTTCAGTTTTATTGAATTAATGAAAATTCAAAATTACTAAGAGTTTTTTTATGTTGGAAAATATTATTATTTATATCCAATCAGTTTTTTAGCAGAACGTATCAGTACTGATTTCAAGGCCGCTACACCTCTCATCAGCGTTCAATTGTCCATCTTTACAATTTTCGTAAAGTGGATAATAATTGAGAAGAATATCAACTATTTAACCAGTTTTCAAGAGAAATAGAATATGAGAATTAAATTTTAATTCATTTTTTATTCTACCTTGAAACAGTGCTGGTTAGTACGAAATTCCCTCATTACTGTTTGGTACTAATAATCAACACAAACTCATAGTCCGTTATCATCAAAGTATTCTACTTTGTATTCTAACGTTTTTGTTATTTTTACTCTATATTAGGGAAAATCACATATTACCGTGACCCCTGCTATTAGGGTATTTATAGCTCGTACCCAAGCGGAATTAATATTTTTATATTATTATTACGAATATACGTAATTATTATTTGAACTTATATTGATTTACATATGAAAAGTAACATTATCAGGCTCAAGTTCAGTTTTATTGAATTAATGAAAATTCAAAATTACTAAGAGTTTTTTTATGTTGGAAAATATTATTATTTATATCCAATCAGTTTTTTAGCAGAACGTATCAGTACTGATTTCAAGGCCGCTACACCTCTCATCAGCGTTCAATTGTCCATCTTTACAATTTTCGTAAAGTGGATACTAATTGAGAAGAATATCAACTATTTAACCAGTTTTCAAGAGAAATAGAATATGAGAATTAAATTTTAATTCATTTTTTATTCTACCTTGAAACAGTGCTGGTTAGTACGAAATTCCCTCATTACTGTTTGGTACTAATAATCAACACAAACTCATAGTCCGTTATCATCAAAGTATTCTACTTTGTATTCTAACGTTTTTGTTATTTTTACTCTATATTAGGGAAACTCACATATTACCGTGACCCCTGCTATTAGGGTATTTATAGCTCGTGCCCAAGCGGAATTAATATTTTTATATTATTATTATTACGAATAAACGTAATTATTATTTGAACTTATATTGATTTACATATGAAAAGTAACATTATCAGGCTCAAGTTCAGTTTTATTGAATTAATGAAAATTCAAAATTACTAAGAACTTTTTTATGTTGGAAAATATTATTATTTATATCCAATCAGTTTTTTAGCAGAACGTATCAGTACTGATTTCAAGGCCGCTACACCTCTCATCAGCGTTCAATTGTCCATCTTTACAATTTTCGTAAAGTGGATACTAATTGAGAAGAATATCAACTATTTAACCAGTTTTCAAGAGAAATAGAATATGAGAATTAAATTTTAATTCATTTTTTATTCTACCTTGAAACAGTGCTGGTTAGTACGAAATTCCCTTATTACTGTTTGGTACTAATAATCAACACAAACTCATAGTCCGTTATCATCAAAGTATTCTACTTTGTATTCTAACGTTTTTGTTATTTTTACTCTATATTAGGGAAACTCACATATTACCGTGACCCCTGCTATTAGGGTATTTATAGCTCGTGCCCAAGCGGAATTAATATTTTTATATTATTATTATTACGAATAAACGTAATTATTATTTGAACTTATATTGATTTACATATGAAAAGTAACATTATCAGGCTCAAGTTCAGTTTTATTGAATTAATGAAAATTCAAAATTACTAAGAGTTTTTTTATGTTGGAAAATATTATTATTTATATCCAATCAGTTTTTTAGCAGAACGTATCAGTACTGATTTCAGGGCCGCTACACCTCTCATCAGCGTTCAATTGTCCATCTTTACAATTTTCGTAAAGTGGATACTAATTGAGAAGAATATCAACTATTTAACCAGTTTTCAAGAGAAATAGAATATGAGAATTAATTTTTAATTCATTTTTTATTCTACCTTGAAACAGTGCTGGTTAGTACGAAATTCCCTCATTACTGTTTGGTACTAAGAATGAACACAAACTCATAGACCGTTATCATCAAAGTATTCTACTTTGTATTCTAACCTTTTTGTTATTTTTACTCTATATTAGGGAAACTCACATATTACCATGTCCCCTGCTATTAGGGTATTTATAGCTCGTGCCCAAGCGGAAGTAATATTTTTATATTATTATTATTACGAATAAACGTAATTATTATTTGAACTTATATTGATTTACATATGAAAAGTAACATTATCAGGCTCAAGTTCAGTTTTATTGAATTAATGAAAATTCAAAATTACTAAGAGTTTTTTATGTTGGAAAATATTATTATTTATATCCAATCAGTTTTTTAGCAGAACGTATCAGTACTGATTTCAAGGCCGCTACACCTCTCATCAGCGTTCAATTGTCCATCTTTACAATTTTCGTAAAGTGGATACTAATTGAGAAGAATATCAACTATTTAACCAGTTTTCAAGAGAAATAGAATATGAGAATTAATTTTTAATTCATTTTTTATTCTACCTTGAAACAGTGCTGGTTAGTACGAAATTCTCTCATTACTGTTTGGTACTAATAATCAACACAAACTCATAGACCGTTATCATCAAAGTATTCTACTTTGTATTCTAACGTTTTTGTTATTTTTACTCTATATTAGGGAAACTCACATATTACCGTGACCCCTGCTATTAGGGTATTTATAGCTCGTGCCCAAGCGGAATTAATATTTTTATATTATTATTATTATTACGAATAAACGTAATTATTATTTGAACTTATATTGATTTACATATGAAAAGTAACATTATCAGGCTCAAGTTCAGTTTTATTGAATTAATGAAAATTCAAAATTACTAAGAGTTTTTTTATGTTGGAAAATATTATTATTTATATCCAATCAGTTTTTTAGCAGAACGTATCAGTACTGATTTCAAGGCCGCTACACCTCTCATCAGCGTTTAATTGTCCATCTTTACAATTTTCGTAAAGTGGATACTAATTGAGAAGAATATCAACTATTTAACCAGTTTTCAGGAGAAATAGAATATGAGAATTAATTTTTAATTCATTTTTTATTCTACCTTGAAACAGTGCTGGTTAGTACGAAATTCCCTCATTACTGTTTGGTACTAATAATCAACACAAACTCATAGTCCGTTATCATCAAAGTATTCTACTTTGTATTCTAACGTTTTTGTTATTTTTACTCTATATTAGGGAAAATCACATATTACCGTGACCCCTGCTATTAGGGTATTTATAGCTCGTGCCCAAGCGGAATTAATATTTTTATATTATTATTATTACGAATAAACGTAATTATTATTTGAACTTATATTGATTTACAAATGAAAAGTAACATTATCAGGCTCAAGTTCAGTTTTATTGAATTAATGAAAATTCAAAATTACTAAGAGTTTTTTTATGTTGGAAAATACTATTATTTATATCCAATCAGTTTTTTAGCAGAACGTATCAGTACTGATTTCAAGGCCGCTACACCTCTCATCAGCGTTCAATTGTCCATCTTTACAATTTTCGTAAAGTGGATACTAATTGAGAAGAATATCAACTATTTAACCAGTTTTCAAGAGAAATAGAATATGAGAATTAAATTTTAATTCATTTTTTATTCTACCTTGAAACAGTGCTGGTTAGTACGAAATTCCCTCATTACTGTTTGGTACTAATAATCAACACAAACTCATAGTCCGTTATCATCAAAGTATTCTACTTTGTATTCTAACGTTTTTGTTATTTTTACTCTATATTAGGGAAACTCACATATTACCGTGACCCCTGTTATTAGGGTATTTATAGCTCGTGCCCAAGCGGAATTAATATTTTTATATTATTATTATTACGAATAAACGTAATTATTATTTGAACTTATATTGATTTACATATGAAAAGTAACATTATCAGGCTCAAGTTCAGTTTTATTGAATTAATGAAAATTCAAAATAACTAAGAGTTTTTTTATGTTGGAAAATATTATTATTTATATCCAATCAGTTTTTTAGCAGAACGTATCAGTACTGATTTCAAGGCCGCTACACCTCTCATCAGCGTTCAATTGTCCATCTTTACAATTTTCGTAAAGTGGATACTAATTGAGAAAATTATCAACTATTTAACCTGTTTTCAAGAGAAATAGAATATGAGAATTAATATTTAATTCATTTTTTATTCTACCTTGAAACAGTGCTGGTTAGTACGAAATTCCCTCATTACTGTTTGGTTGTAATAATCAACACAAACTCATAGTCCGTTATCATCAAAGTATTCTACTTTGTATTCTAACGTTTTTGTTATTTTTACTCTATATTAGGGAAACTCACATATTACCGTGACCCCTGCTATTAGGGTATTTATAGCTCGTGCCCAAGCGGAATTAATATTTTTATATTATTATTATTACGAATAACGTAATTATTATTTGAACTTATATTGATTTACATATGAAAAGTAACATTATCAGGCTCAAGTTTAGTTTTATTGAATTAATGAAAATTCAAAATTACTAAGAGTTTTTTTATGTTGGAAAATATTATTATTTATATCCAATCAGTTTTTTAGCAGAACGTATCAGTACTGATTTCAAGGCCGCTACACCTCTCATCAGCCTTCAATTGTCCATCTTTACAATTTTCGTAAAGTGGATACTAATTGAGAAGAATATCAACTATTTAACCAGTTTTCAAGAGAAATAGAATATGAGAATTAATTTTTAATTCATTTTTTATTCTACCTTGAAACAGTGCTGGTTAGTACGAAATTCCCTCATTACTGTTTGGTACTAAGAATCAACACAAACTCATAGACCGTTATCATCAAAGTATTCTACTTTGTATTCTAACCTTTTTGTTATTTTTACTCTATATTAGGGAAACTCACATATTACCGTGTCCCCTGCTATTAGGGTATTTATAGCTCGTGCCCAAGCGGAATTAATATTTTTATATTATTATTATTACGAATAAACGTAATTATTATTTGAACTTATATTGATTTACATATGAAAAGTAACATTATCAGGCTCAAGTTCAGTTTTATTGAATTAATGAAAATTCAAAATTACTAAGAGTTTTTTATGTTGGAAAATATTATTATTTATATCCAATCAGTTTTTTAGCAGAACGTATCAGTACTGATTTCAAGGCCGCTACACCTCTCATCAGCGTTCAATTGTCCATCTTTACAATTTTCGTAAAGTGGATACTAATTGAGAAGAATATCAACTATTTAACCAGTTTTCAAGAGAAATAGAATATGAGAATTAATTTTTAATTCATTTTTTATTCTACCTTGAAACAGTGCTGGTTAGTACGAAATTCCCTCATTACTGTTTGGTACTAATAATCAACACAAACTCATAGACCGTTATCATCAAAGTATTCTACTTTGTATTCTAACGTTTTTGTTATTTTTACTCTATATTAGGGAAACTCACATATTACCGTGACCCCTGCTATTAGGGTATTTATAGCTCGTGCCCAAGCGGAATTAATATTTTTATATTATTATTATTACGAATAAACGTAATTATTATTTGAACTTATATTGATTTACATATGAAAAGTAACATTATCAGGCTCAAGTTCAGTTTTATTGAATTAATGAAAATTCAAAATTACTAAGAGTTTTTTTATGTTGGAAAATATTATTATTTATATCCAATCAGTTTTTTAGCAGAACGTATCAGTACTGATTTCAAGGCCGCTACACCTCTCATCAGCGTTTAATTGTCCATCTTTACAATTTTCGTAAAGTGGATACTAATTGAGAAGAATATCAACTATTTAACCAGTTTTCAGGAGAAATAGAATATGATAATTAATTTTTAATTCATTTTTTATTCTACCTTGAAACAGTGCTGGTTAGTACGAAATTCCCTCATTACTGTTTGGTACTAATAATCAACACAAACTCATAGTCCGTTATCATCAAAGTATTCTACTTTGTATTCTAACGTTTTTGTTATTTTTACTCTATATTAGGGAAACTCACATATTACCGTGACCCCTGTTATTAGGGTATTTATAGCTCGTGCCCAAGCGGAATTAATATTTTTATATTATTATTATTACGAATAAACGTAATTATTATTTGAACTTATATTGATTTACATATGAAAAGTAACATTATCAGGCTCAAGTTCATTTTTATTGAATTAATGAAAATTCAAAATAACTAAGAGTTTTTTTATGTTGGAAAATATTATTATTTATATCCAATCAGTTTTTTAGCAGAACGTATCAGTACTGATTTCAAGGCCGCTACACCTCTCATCAGCGTTCAATTGTCCATCTTTACAATTTTCGTAAAGTGGATACTAATTGAGAAGAATATCAACTATTTAACCAGTTTTCAAGAGAAATAGAATATGAGAATTAATTTTTAATTCATTTTTTATTCTACCTTGAAACAGTGCTGGTTATTACGAAATTCCCTCATTACTGTTTGGAACTAATAATCAACACAAACTCATAGTCCGTTATCATCAAAGTATTCTACTTTGTATTCTAACGTTTTTGTTATTTTTACTCTATATTAGGGAAATTCACATATTACCGTGACCCCTGCTATTAGGGTATTTATAGCTCGTGCCCAAGCGGAATTAATATTTTTATATTATTATTATTACGAATAAACGTAATTATTATTTGAACTTATATTGATTTACAAATGAAAAGTAACATTATCAGGCTCAAGTTCAGTTTTATTGAATTAATGAAAATTCAAAATTACTAAGAGTTTTTTTATGTTGGAAAATATTATTATTTATATCCAATCAGTTTTTTAGCAGAACGTATCAGTACTGATTTCAAGGCCGCTACACCTCTCATCAGCGTTCAATTGTCCATCTTTACAATTTTCGTAAAGTGGATACTAATTGAGAATAATATCAACTATTTAACCAGTTTTCAAGAGAAATAGAATATGAGAATTAATTTTTAATTCATTTTTTATTCTACCTTGAAACAGTGCTGGTTAGTACGAAATTCCCTCATTACTGTTTGGTACTAATAATCAACACAAACTCATAGACCGTTATCATCAAAGTATTCTACTTTGTATTCTAACCTTTTTGTTATTTTTACTCTATATTAGGGAAACTCACATATTACCGTGTCCCCTGCTATTAGGGTATTTATAGCTCGTGCCCAAGCGGAATTAATATTTTTATATTATTATTATTACGAATAAACGTAATTATTATTTAAACTTATATTGATTTACATATGAAAAGTAACATTATCAGGCTCAAGTTCAGTTTTATTGAATTAATGAAAATTCAAAATTACTAAGAGTTTTTTATGTTGGAAAATATTATTATTTATATCCAATCAGTTTTTTAGCAGAACGTATCAGTATTGATTTCAAGGCCGCTACACCTCTCATCAGCGTTCAATTGTCCATCTTTACAATTTTCGTAAAGTGGATACTAATTGAGAAGAATATCAACTATTTAACCAGTTTTCAAGAGAAATAGAATATGAGAATTAATTTTTAATTCATTTTTTATTCTACCTTGAAACAGTGCTGGTTAGTACGAAATTCCCTCATTACTGTTTGGTACTAATAATCAACACAAACTCATAGTCCGTTATCATCAAAGTATTCTACTTTGTATTCTAACGTTTTTGTTATTTTTACTCTATATTAGGGAAACTCACATATTACCGTGACCCCTGCTATTAGGGTATTTATAGCTCGTGCCCAAGCGGAATTAATATTTTTATATTATTATTATTATTACGAATAAACGTAATTATTATTTGAACTTATATTGATTTACATATGAAAAGTAACATTATCAGGCTCAAGTTCAGTTTTATTGAATTAATGAAAATTCAAAATTACTAAGAGTTTTTTTATGTTGGAAAATATTATTATTTATATCCAATCAGTTTTTTAGCAGAACGTATCAGTACTGATTTCAAGGCCGCTACACCTCTCATCAGCGTTCAATTGTCCATCTTTACAATTTTCGTAAAGTGGATACTAATTGAGAAGAATATCAACTATTTAACCAGTTTTCAAGAGAAATAGAATATGAGAATTAATTTTTAATTCATTTTTTATTCTACCTTGAAACAGTGCTGGTTATTACGAAATTCCCTCATTACTGTTTGGTACTAATAATCAACACAAACTCATAGTCCGTTATCATCAAAGTATTCTACTTTGTATTCTAACGTTTTTGTTATTTTTACTCTATATTAGGGAAATTCACATGTTACCGTGACCCCTGCTATTAGGGTATTTATAGCTCGTGCCCAAGCGGAATTAATATTTTTATATTATTATTATTACGAATAAACGTAATTATTATTTGAACTTATATTGATTTACAAATGAAAAGTAACATTATCAGGCTCAAGTTCAGTTTTATTGAATTAATGAAAATTCAAAATTACTAAGAGTTTTTTTATGTTGGAAAATATTATTATTTATATCCAATCAGTTTTTTAGCAGAACGTATCAGTACTGATTTCAAGGCCGCTACACCTCTCATCAGCGTTCAATTGTCCATCTTTACAATTTTCGTAAAGTGGATACTAATTGAGAATAATATCAACTATTTAACCAGTTTTCAAGAGAAATAGAATATGAGAATTAATTTTTAATTCATTTTTTATTCTACCTTGAAACAGTGCTGGTTAGTACGAAATTCCCTCATTACTGTTTGGTACTAATAATCAACACAAACTCATAGACCGTTATCATCAAAGTATTCTACTTTGTATTCTAACCTTTTTGTTATTTTTACTCTATATTAGGGAAACTCACATATTACCGTGTCCCCTGCTATTAGGGTATTTATAGCTCGTGCCCAAGCGGAATTAATATTTTTATATTATTATTATTACGAATAAACGTAATTATTATTTGAACTTATATTGATTTACATATGAAAAGTAACATTATCAGGCTCAAGTTCAGTTTTATTGAATTAATGAAAATTCAAAATTACTAAGAGTTTTTTATGTTGGAAAATATTATTATTTATATCCAATCAGTTTTTTAGCAGAACGTATCAGTACTGATTTCAAGGCCGCTACACCTCTCATCAGCGTTCAATTGTCCATCTTTACAATTTTCGTAAAGTGGATACTAATTGAGAAGAATATCAACTATTTAACCAGTTTTCAAGAGAAATAGAATATGAGAATTAATTTTTAATTCATTTTTTATTCTACCTTGAAACAGTGCTGGTTAGTACGAAATTCCCTCATTACTGTTTGGTACTAATAATCAACACAAACTCATAGACCGTTATCATCAAAGTACTCTACTTTGTATTCTAACGTTTTTGTTATTTTTACTCTATATTAGGGAAACTACCATATTACCGTGACCCCAGCTATTAGGGTATTTATAGCTCGTGCCCAAGCGGAATTAATATTTTTATATTATTATTATTACGAATAAACGTAATTATTATTTGAACTTATATTGATTTACATATGAAAAGTAACATTATCAGGCTCAAGTTCAGTTTTATTGAATTAATGAAAATTCAAAATTACTAAGAGTTTTTTTATGTTGGAAAATATTATTATTTATATCCAATCAGTTTTTTAGCAGAACGTATCAGTACTGATTTCAAGGCCGCTACACCTCTCATCAGCGTTTAATTGTCCATCTTTACAATTTTCGTAAAGTGGATACTAATTGAGAAGAATATCAACTATTTAACCAGTTTTCAAGAGAAATAGAATATGAGAATTAATTTTTAATTCATTTTTTATTCTACCTTGAAACAGTGCTGGTTAGTACGAAATTCCCTCATTACTGTTTGGTACTAATAATCAACACAAACTCATAGTCCGTTATCATCAAAGTATTCTACTTTGTATTCTAACGTTTTTGTTATTTTTACTCTATATTAGGGAAACTCACATATTACCGTGACCCCTGTTATTAGGGTATTTATAGCTCGTGCCCAAGCGGAATTAATATTTTTATATTATTATTATTACGAATAAACGTAATTATTATTTGAACTTATATTGATTTACATATGAAAAGTAACATTATCAGGCTCAAGTTCAGTTTTATTGAATTAATGAAAATTCAAAATAACTAAGAGTTTTTTTATGTTGGAAAATATTATTATTTATATCCAATCAGTTTTTTAGCAGAACGTATCAGTACTGATTTCAAGGCCGCTACACCTCTCATCAGCCTTCAATTGTCCATCTTTACAATTTTCGTAAAGTGGATACTAATTGAGAAGAATATCAACTATTTAACCAGTTTTCAAGAGAAATAGAATATGAGAATTAATTTTTAATTCATTTTTTATTCTACCTTGAAACAGTGCTGGTTAGTACGAAATTCCCTCATTACTGTTTGGTACTAAGAATCAACACAAACTCATAGACCGTTATCATCAAAGTATTCTACTTTGTATTCTAACCTTTTTGTTATTTTTACTCTATATTAGGGAAACTCACATATTACCGTGTCCCCTGCTATTAGGGTATTTATAGCTCGTGCCCAAGCGGAATTAATATTTTTATATTATTATTATTACGAATAAACGTAATTATTATTTGAACTTATATTGATTTACATATGAAAAGTAACATTATCAGGCTCAAGTTCAGTTTTATTGAATTAATGAAAATTCAAAATTACTAAGAGTTTTTTATGTTGGAAAATATTATTATTTATATCCAATCAGTTTTTTAGCAGAACGTATCAGTACTGATTTCAAGGCCGCTACACCTCTCATCAGCGTTCAATTGTCCATCTTTACAATTTTCGTAAAGTGGATACTAATTGAGAAGAATATCAACTATTTAACCAGTTTTCAAGAGAAATAGAATATGAGAATTAATTTTTAATTCATTTTTTATTCTACCTTGAAACAGTGCTGGTTAGTACGAAATTCCCTCATTACTGTTTGGTACTAATAATCAACACAAACTCATAGACCGTTATCATCAAAGTATTCTACTTTGTATTCTAACGTTTTTGTTATTTTTACTCTATATTAGGGAAACTCACATATTACCGTGACCCCTGCTATTAGGGTATTTATAGCTCGTGCCCAAGCGGAATTAATATTTTTATATTATTATTATTACGAATAAACGTAATTATTATTTGAACTTATATTGATTTACATATGAAAAGTAACATTATCAGGCTCAAGTTCAGTTTTATTGAATTAATGAAAATTCAAAATTACTAAGAGTTTTTTTATGTTGGAAAATATTATTATTTATATCCAATCAGTTTTTTAGCAGAACGTATCAGTACTGATTTCAAGGCCGCTACACCTCTCATCAGCGTTTAATTGTCCATCTTTACAATTTTCGTAAAGTGGATACTAATTGAGAAGAATATCAACTATTTAACCAGTTTTCAGGAGAAATAGAATATGATAATTAATTTTTAATTCATTTTTTATTCTACCTTGAAACAGTGCTGGTTAGTACGAAATTCCCTCATTACTGTTTGGTACTAATAATCAACACAAACTCATAGTCCGTTATCATCAAAGTATTCTACTTTGTATTCTAACGTTTTTGTTATTTTTACTCTATATTAGGGAAACTCACATATTACCGTGACCCCTGTTATTAGGGTATTTATAGCTCGTGCCCAAGCGGAATTAATATTTTTATATTATTATTATTACGAATAAACGTAATTATTATTTGAACTTATATTGATTTACATATGAAAAGTAACATTATCAGGCTCAAGTTCATTTTTATTGAATTAATGAAAATTCAAAATAACTAAGAGTTTTTTTATGTTGGAAAATATTATTATTTATATCCAATCAGTTTTTTAGCAGAACGTATCAGTACTGATTTCAAGGCCGCTACACCTCTCATCAGCGTTCAATTGTCCATCTTTACAATTTTCGTAAAGTGGATACTAATTGAGAAGAATATCAACTATTTAACCAGTTTTCAAGAGAAATAGAATATGAGAATTAATTTTTAATTCATTTTTTATTCTACCTTGAAACAGTGCTGGTTATTACGAAATTCCCTCATTACTGTTTGGAACTAATAATCAACACAAACTCATAGTCCGTTATCATCAAAGTATTCTACTTTGTATTCTAACGTTTTTGTTATTTTTACTCTATATTAGGGAAATTCACATATTACCGTGACCCCTGCTATTAGGGTATTTATAGCTCGTGCCCAAGCGGAATTAATATTTTTATATTATTATTATTACGAATAAACGTAATTATTATTTGAACTTATATTGATTTACAAATGAAAAGTAACATTATCAGGCTCAAGTTCAGTTTTATTGAATTAATGAAAATTCAAAATTACTAAGAGTTTTTTTATGTTGGAAAATATTATTATTTATATCCAATCAGTTTTTTAGCAGAACGTATCAGTACTGATTTCAAGGCCGCTACACCTCTCATCAGCGTTCAATTGTCCATCTTTACAATTTTCGTAAAGTGGATACTAATTGAGAATAATATCAACTATTTAACCAGTTTTCAAGAGAAATAGAATATGAGAATTAATTTTTAATTCATTTTTTATTCTACCTTGAAACAGTGCTGGTTAGTACGAAATTCCCTCATTACTGTTTGGTACTAATAATCAACACAAACTCATAGACCGTTATCATCAAAGTATTCTACTTTGTATTCTAACCTTTTTGTTATTTTTACTCTATATTAGGGAAACTCACATATTACCGTGTCCCCTGCTATTAGGGTATTTATAGCTCGTGCCCAAGCGGAATTAATATTTTTATATTATTATTATTACGAATAAACGTAATTATTATTTAAACTTATATTGATTTACATATGAAAAGTAACATTATCAGGCTCAAGTTCAGTTTTATTGAATTAATGAAAATTCAAAATTACTAAGAGTTTTTTATGTTGGAAAATATTATTATTTATATCCAATCAGTTTTTTAGCAGAACGTATCAGTATTGATTTCAAGGCCGCTACACCTCTCATCAGCGTTCAATTGTCCATCTTTACAATTTTCGTAAAGTGGATACTAATTGAGAAGAATATCAACTATTTAACCAGTTTTCAAGAGAAATAGAATATGAGAATTAATTTTTAATTCATTTTTTATTCTACCTTGAAACAGTGCTGGTTAGTACGAAATTCCCTCATTACTGTTTGGTACTAATAATCAACACAAACTCATAGTCCGTTATCATCAAAGTATTCTACTTTGTATTCTAACGTTTTTGTTATTTTTACTCTATATTAGGGAAACTCACATATTACCGTGACCCCTGCTATTAGGGTATTTATAGCTCGTGCCCAAGCGGAATTAATATTTTTATATTATTATTATTATTACGAATAAACGTAATTATTATTTGAACTTATATTGATTTACATATGAAAAGTAACATTATCAGGCTCAAGTTCAGTTTTATTGAATTAATGAAAATTCAAAATTACTAAGAGTTTTTTTATGTTGGAAAATATTATTATTTATATCCAATCAGTTTTTTAGCAGAACGTATCAGTACTGATTTCAAGGCCGCTACACCTCTCATCAGCGTTCAATTGTCCATCTTTACAATTTTCGTAAAGTGGATACTAATTGAGAAGAATATCAACTATTTAACCAGTTTTCAAGAGAAATAGAATATGAGAATTAATTTTTAATTCATTTTTTATTCTACCTTGAAACAGTGCTGGTTATTACGAAATTCCCTCATTACTGTTTGGTACTAATAATCAACACAAACTCATAGTCCGTTATCATCAAAGTATTCTACTTTGTATTCTAACGTTTTTGTTATTTTTACTCTATATTAGGGAAATTCACATGTTACCGTGACCCCTGCTATTAGGGTATTTATAGCTCGTGCCCAAGCGGAATTAATATTTTTATATTATTATTATTACGAATAAACGTAATTATTATTTGAACTTATATTGATTTACAAATGAAAAGTAACATTATCAGGCTCAAGTTCAGTTTTATTGAATTAATGAAAATTCAAAATTACTAAGAGTTTTTTTATGTTGGAAAATATTATTATTTATATCCAATCAGTTTTTTAGCAGAACGTATCAGTACTGATTTCAAGGCCGCTACACCTCTCATCAGCGTTCAATTGTCCATCTTTACAATTTTCGTAAAGTGGATACTAATTGAGAATAATATCAACTATTTAACCAGTTTTCAAGAGAAATAGAATATGAGAATTAATTTTTAATTCATTTTTTATTCTACCTTGAAACAGTGCTGGTTAGTACGAAATTCCCTCATTACTGTTTGGTACTAATAATCAACACAAACTCATAGACCGTTATCATCAAAGTATTCTACTTTGTATTCTAACCTTTTTGTTATTTTTACTCTATATTAGGGAAACTCACATATTACCGTGTCCCCTGCTATTAGGGTATTTATAGCTCGTGCCCAAGCGGAATTAATATTTTTATATTATTATTATTACGAATAAACGTAATTATTATTTGAACTTATATTGATTTACATATGAAAAGTAACATTATCAGGCTCAAGTTCAGTTTTATTGAATTAATGAAAATTCAAAATTACTAAGAGTTTTTTATGTTGGAAAATATTATTATTTATATCCAATCAGTTTTTTAGCAGAACGTATCAGTACTGATTTCAAGGCCGCTACACCTCTCATCAGCGTTCAATTGTCCATCTTTACAATTTTCGTAAAGTGGATACTAATTGAGAAGAATATCAACTATTTAACCAGTTTTCAAGAGAAATAGAATATGAGAATTAATTTTTAATTCATTTTTTATTCTACCTTGAAACAGTGCTGGTTAGTACGAAATTCCCTCATTACTGTTTGGTACTAATAATCAACACAAACTCATAGACCGTTATCATCAAAGTACTCTACTTTGTATTCTAACGTTTTTGTTATTTTTACTCTATATTAGGGAAACTACCATATTACCGTGACCCCAGCTATTAGGGTATTTATAGCTCGTGCCCAAGCGGAATTAATATTTTTATATTATTATTATTACGAATAAACGTAATTATTATTTGAACTTATATTGATTTACATATGAAAAGTAACATTATCAGGCTCAAGTTCAGTTTTATTGAATTAATGAAAATTCAAAATTACTAAGAGTTTTTTTATGTTGGAAAATATTATTATTTATATCCAATCAGTTTTTTAGCAGAACGTATCAGTACTGATTTCAAGGCCGCTACACCTCTCATCAGCGTTTAATTGTCCATCTTTACAATTTTCGTAAAGTGGATACTAATTGAGAAGAATATCAACTATTTAACCAGTTTTCAAGAGAAATAGAATATGAGAATTAATTTTTAATTCATTTTTTATTCTACCTTGAAACAGTGCTGGTTAGTACGAAATTCCCTCATTACTGTTTGGTACTAATAATCAACACAAACTCATAGTCCGTTATCATCAAAGTATTCTACTTTGTATTCTAACGTTTTTGTTATTTTTACTCTATATTAGGGAAACTCACATATTACCGTGACCCCTGTTATTAGGGTATTTATAGCTCGTGCCCAAGCGGAATTAATATTTTTATATTATTATTATTACGAATAAACGTAATTATTATTTGAACTTATATTGATTTACATATGAAAAGTAACATTATCAGGCTCAAGTTCAGTTTTATTGAATTAATGAAAATTCAAAATAACTAAGAGTTTTTTTATGTTGGAAAATATTATTATTTATATCCAATCAGTTTTTTAGCAGAACGTATCAGTACTGATTTCAAGGCCGCTACACCTCTCATCAGCGTTCAATTGTCCATCTTTACAATTTTCGTAAAGTGGATACTAATTGAGAAGATTATCAACTATTTAACCAGTTTTCAAGAGAAATAGAATATGAGAATTAATATTTAATTCATTTTTTATTCTACCTTGAAACAGTGCTGGTTAGTACGAAATTCCCTCATTACTGTTTGGTACTAATAATCAACACAAACTCATAGTCCGTTATCATCAAAGTATTCTACTTTGTATTCTAACGTTTTTGTTATTTTTACTCTATATTAGGGAAACTCACATATTACCGTGACCCCTGCTATTAGGGTATTTATAGCTCGTGCCCAAGCGGAATTAATATTTTTATATTATTATTATTACGAATAAACGTAATTATTATTTGAACTTATATTGATTTACATATGAAAAGTAACATTATCAGGCTCAAGTTCAGTTTTATTGAATTAATGAAAATTCAAAATTACTGAGTTTTTTTATGTTGGAAAATATTATTATTTATATCCAATCAGTTTTTTTAGCAGAACGTATCAGTACTGATTTCAAGGCCGCTACACCTCTCATCAGCGTTCAATTGTCCATCTTTACAATTTTCGTAAAGTGGATACTAATTGAGAAGAATATCAACTATTTAACCAGTTTTCAAGAGAAATAGAATATGAGAATTAATTTTTAATTCATTTTTTATTCTACCTTGAAACAGTGCTGGTTAGTACGAAATTCCCTCATTACTGTTTGGTACTAATAATCAACACAAACTCATAGTCCGTTATCATCAAAGTATTCTACTTTGTATTCTAACGTTTTTGTTATTTTTACTCTATATTAGGGAAACTCACATATTACCGTGACCCCTGCTATTAGGGTATTTATAGCTCGTGCCCAAGCGGAATTAATATTTTTATATTATTATTATTACGAATAAACGTAATTATTATTTGAACTTATATTGATTTACATATGAAAAGTAACATTATCAGGCTCAAGTTCAGTTTTATTGAATTAATGAAAATTCAAAATTACTAAGAGTTTTTTTATGTTGGAAAATATTATTATTTATATCCAATCAGTTTTTTAGCAGAACGTATCAGTACTGTTTTCAAGGCCGCTACACCTCTCATCAGCGTTCAATTGTCCATCTTTACAATTTTCGTAAAGTGGATACTAATTGAGAAGAATATCAACTATTTAACCAGTTTTCAAGAGAAATAGAATATGAGAATTAATTTTTAATTCATTTTTTATTCTACCTTGAAACAGTGCTGGTTAGTACGAAATTCCCTCATTACTGTTTGGTACTAATAATCAACACAAACTCATAGTCCGTTATCATCAAAGTATTCTACTTTGTATTCTAACGTTTTTGTTATTTTTACTCTATATTAGGGAAATTCACATATTGCCGTGACCCCTGCTATTAGGGTATTTATAGCTCGTGCCCAAGCGGAATTAATATTTTTATATTATTATTATTACGAATAAACGTAATTATTATTTGAACTTATATTGATTTACAAATGAAAAGTAACATTATCAGGCTCAAGTTCAGTTTTATTGAATTAATGAAAATCCAAAATTACTAAGAGTTTTTTATGTTGGAAAATATTATTATTTATATCCAATCAGTTTTTTAGCAGAACGTATCAGTACTGATTTCAAGGCCGCTATACCTCTCATCAGCGTTCAATTGTCCATCTTTACAATTTTCGTAAAGTGGATACTAATTGAGAAGAATATCAACTATTTAACCAGTTTTCAAGAGAAATAGAATATGACAATTAATTCTTAATTCATTTTTTATTCTTCCTTGAAACACTGCTGGTTAGTACAATATTCCCTCATTACTGTTCGGAAAGTACTAATAATCAACACAAACTCATAGTCCGTTATAATCAAAGTATTCTACTTTGTATTCTAACGTTTTTGTTATTTTTACTCTATATTAGGGAAACTCACATATTACCGTGACCCCTGCTATTAGGGTATTTATAGCTCGTGCCCAAGCGGAATTAATATTTTTATATTATTATTATTACGAACAAACGTAATTATTATTTGAACTTATATTGATTTACATATGAAAAGTAACATTATCAGGCTCAAGTTCAGTTTTATTGAATTAATGAAAATTCAAAATTACTAAGAGTTTTTTTATTTTGGAGAATATTATTATTTATATCCAATCAGTTTTTTAGCAGAACGTATCAGTACTGATTTCAAGGCCGCTACACCTCTCATCAGCGTTCAATTGTCCATCTTTACAATTTTCGTAAAGTGGATACTAATTGAGAAGAATATCAACTATTTAACCAGTTTTCAAGAGAAATAGAATATGAGAATTAATTTTTAATTCATTTTTTATTCTACCGTGAAACAGTGCTGGTTAGTACGAAATTCCCTCATTACTGTTTGGTACTAATAATCAAGACAAACTCATAGTCTGTTATCATCAAAGTATTCTACTTTGTATTCTAACGTTTTTGTTATTTTTACTCTATATTAGGGAAACTCACATATTACCGTGACCCCTGCTATTAGGGTATTTATAACTCGTGCCCAAGCGGAATTAATATTTTTATATTATTATTATTACGAATAAACGTAATTATTATTTGAACTTATATTGATTTACATATGAAAAGTAACATTATCAGGCTCAAGTTCAGTTTTATTGAATTAATGAAAATTCAAAATTACTAAGAGTTTTTTTATGTTGGAAAATATTATTATTTATATCCAATCAGTTTTTTAGCAGAACGTATCAGTACTGATTTCAAGGCCGCTACACCTCTCATCAGCGTTTAATTGTCCATCTTTACAATTTTCGTAAAGTGGATACTAATTGAGAAGAATATCAACTATTTAACCAGTTTTCAACAGAAATAGAATATGAGAATTAATTTTTAATTCATTTTTTATTCTACCTTGAAACAGTGCTGGTTAGTACGAAATTCCCTCATTACTGTTTGGTACTAAGAATCAACACAAACTCATAGACCGTTATCATCAAAGTATTCTACTTTGTATTCTAACGTTTTTGTTATTTTTACTCTATATTAGGGAAACTCACATATTACCGTGACCCCTGCTATTAGGGTATTTATAGCTCGTGCCCAAGCGGAATTAATATTTTTATATTATTATTATTACGAATAAACGTAATTATTTTTTGAACTTATATTGATTTACATATGAAAAGTAACATTATCATGCTCAAGTTCAGTTTTATTGAATTAATGAAAATTCAAAATTACTAAGAGTTTTTTATGTTGGAAAATATTATTATTTATATCCAATCAGTTTTTAGCAGAACGTATCAGTACTGATTTCAAGGCCGCTACACTTCTCATCAGCATTCAATTGTCCATCTTTACAATTTTCGTAAAGTGGATACTAATTGAGAAGAATATCAACTATTTAACCAGTTTTCAAGAGAAATAGAATATGACAATTAATTCTTAATTCATTTTTTATTCTTCCTTGAAACACTGCTGGTTAGTACAATATTCCCTCATTACTGTTCGGAAAGTACTAATAATCAACACAAACTCATAGTCCGTTATAATCAAAGTATTATACTTTGTATTCTAACGTTTTTGTTATTTTTACTCTATATTAGGGAAACTCACATATTACCGTGACCCCTGCTATTAGGGTATTTATAGCTCGTGCCCAAGCGGAATTAAAATTTTTATATTATTATTATTATTACGAATAAACGTAATTATTATTTGAACTTATATTGATGTATGTATATATGAAAAGTAATATTATCAGGCTCAAGTTCAGTTTTATTGAATTACTGAAAATTCAAAATTACTAAGAGTTTTTTATGTTGGAAAATATTATTATTTATATCCAATCAGTTTTTAGCAGAACGTATCAGTACTGATTTCAAGGCCGCTACACCTCTCATCAGCGTTCAAGTCCATCTTTACAATTTTCGTAAAGTGGATACTAATTGAGAAGAATATCAACTATTTGACCAGTTTTCAAGAGAAATAGAATATGAGAATTAATTCTTAATTCATTTCTTATTCTACCTTGAAACAGTGCTGGTTAGTACGAAATTCCCTCATTACTGTTTGGAAAGTACTAATAATCAACACAAACTCATAGTCCGTTATCATCAAAGTATTCTACTTTGTATTCTAACGTTTTTGTTATTTTTACTCTATATTAGGGAAATTCACATATTACTGTGACCCTTGTTATTAGGGTATTTATAGCTCGTGCCCAAGCGGAATTAAAATTTTTATATTATTATTATTATTATGAATAAACGTAACTATTATTTGAACTTATATTGATGTATGTATATATGAAAAGTAATATTATCAGGCTCAAGTTCAGTTTTATTGAATTAATGAAAATTCAAAATTACTAAGAGTTTTTTATGTTGGAAAATATTATTATTTATATCCAATCAGTTTTTAGCAGAACGTATCAGTACTGATTTCAAGGCCGCTACACTTCTCATCAGCATTCAATTGTCCATCTTTACAATTTTCGTAAAGTGGATACTAATTGAGAAGAATATCAACTATTTAACCAGTTTTCAAGAGAAATAGAATATGACAATTAATTCTTAATTCATTTTTTATTCTTCCTTGAAACACTGCTGGTTAGTACAATATTCCCTAATTACTGTTCGGAAAGTACTAATAATCAACACAAACTCATAGTCCGTTATAATCAAAGTATTATACTTTGTATTCTAACGTTTTTGTTATTTTTACTCTATATTAGGGAAACTCACATATTACCGTGACCCCTGCTATTAGGGTATTTATAGCTCGTGCCCAAGCGGAATTAAAATTTTTATATTATTATTATTATTACGAATAAACGTAATTATTATTTGAACTTATATTGATGTATGTATATATGAAAAGTAATATTATCAGGCTCAAGTTCAGATTTATTGAATTACTGAAAATTCAAAATTACTAAGAGTTTTTTATGTTGGAAAATATTATTATTTATATCCAATCAGTTTTTAGCAGAACGTATCAGTACTGATTTCAAGGCCGCTACACCTCTCATCAGCGTTCAAGTCCATCTTTACAATTTTCGTAAAGTGGATACTAATTGAGAAGAATATCAACTATTTGACCAGTTTTCAAGAGAAATAGAATATGAGAATTAATTCTTAATTCATTTCTTATTCTACCTTGAAACAGTGCTGGTTAGTACGAAATTCCCTCATTACTGTTTGGAAAGTACTAATAATCAACACAAACTCATAGTCCGTTATCATCAAAGTATTCTACTTTGTATTCTAACGTTTTTGTTATTTTTACTCTATATTAGGGAAGTTCACATATTACTGTGACCCTTGTTATTAGGGTATTTATAGCTCGTGCCCAAGCGGAACTAAAATTTTTATATTATTATTATTATTATTATTACGAATAAACGTAATTATTATTTGAACTTATATTGATGTGTATATGAAAAGTAATATTATCAGGCTCAAGTTCAGTTTTATTGAATTAATGAAAATTCAAAATTACTAAGAGTTTTTTATGTTGGAAAATATTATTATTTATATCCAATCAGTTTTTAGCAGAACGTATCAGTACTGATTTCAAGGCCGCTACACCTCTCATCAGCGTTCAATTAATTGTCCATCTTTACAATTTTCGTAAAGTGGATACTAATTGAGAAGAATATCAACTATTTAACCAGTTTTCAAGAGAAATAGAATATGACAATTAATTCTTAATTCATTTTTTATTCTTCCTTGAAACACTGCTGGTTAGTACAATATTCCCTCATTACTGTTCGGAAAGTACTAATAATCAACACAAACTCATAGTCCGTTATAATCAAAGTATTATACTTTGTATTCTAACGTTTTTGTTATTTTTACTCTATATTAGGGAAACTCACATATTACCGTGACCCCTGTTATTAGGGTATTTATAGCTCGTGCCCAAGCGGAATTAATATTTTTATATTATTATTATTACGAATAAACGTAATTATTATTTGAACTTATATTGATTTACATATGAAAAGTAACATTATCAGGCTCAAGTTCATTTTTATTGAATTAATGAAAATTCAAAATAACTAAGAGTTTTTTTATGTTGGAAAATATTATTATTTATATCCAATCAGTTTTTTAGCAGAACGTATCAGTACTGATTTCAAGGCCGCTACACCTCTCATCAGCGTTCAATTGTCCATCTTTACAATTTTCGTAAAGTGGATACTAATTGAGAAAATTATCAACTATTTAACCAGTTTTCAAGAGAAATAGAATATGAGAATTAATATTTAATTCATTTTTTATTCTACCTTGAAACAGTGCTGGTTAGTACGAAATTCCCTCATTACTGTTTGGTACTAATAATCAACACAAACTCATAGTCCGTTATCATCAAAGTATTCTACTTTGTATTCTAACGTTTTTGTTATTTTTACTCTATATTAGGGAAACTCACATATTACCGTGACCCCTGCTATTAGGGTATTTATAGCTCGTGCCCAAGCGGAATTAATATTTTTCTATTATTATTATTACGAATAAACGTAATTATTTTTTGAACTTATATTGATTTACATATGAAAAGTAACATTATCATGCTCAAGTTCAGTTTTATTGAATTAATGAAAATTCAAAATTACTAAGAGTTTTTTATGTTGGAAAATATTATTATTTATATCCAATCAGTTTTTAGCAGAACGTATCAGTACTGATTTCAAGGCCGCTACACTTCTCATCAGCATTCAATTGTCCATCTTTACAATTTTCGTAAAGTGGATACTAATTGAGAAGAATATCAACTATTTAACCAGTTTTCAAGAGAAATAGAATATGACAATTAATTCTTAATTCATTTTTTATTCTTCCTTGAAACACTGCTGGTTAGTACAATATTCCCTCATTACTGTTCGGAAAGTACTAATAATCAACACAAACTCATAGTCCGTTATCATCAAAGTATTCTACTTTGTATTCTAACGTTTTTGTTATTTTTACTCTATATTAGGGAAACTCACATATTACCGTGACCCCTGCTATTAGGGTATTTATAGCTCGTGCCCAAGCGGAATTAATATTTTTATATTATTATTATTACGAATAAACGTAATTATTTTTTGAACTTATATTGATTTACATATGAAAAGTAACATTATCATGCTCAAGTTCAGTTTTATTGAATTAATGAAAATTCAAAATTACTAAGAGTTTTTTATGTTGGAAAATATTATTATTTATATCCAATCAGTTTTTAGCAGAACGTATCAGTACTGATTTCAAGGCCGCTACACTTCTCATCAGCATTCAATTGTCCATCTTTACAATTTTCGTAAAGTGGATACTAATTGAGAAGAATATCAACTATTTGACCAGTTTTCAAGAGAAATAGAATATGAGAATTAATTCTTAATTCATTTTTTATTCTTCCTTGAAACACTGCTGGTTAGTACAATATTCCCTCATTACTGTTCGGAAAGTACTAATAATCAACACAAACTCATAGTCCGTTATAATCAAAGTATTATACTTTGTATTCTAACGTTTTTGTTATTTTTACTCTATATTAGGGAAACTCACATATTACCGTGACCCCTGCTATTAGGGTATTTATAGCTCGTGCCCAAGCGGAATTAATATTTTTATATTATTATTATTACGAATAAACGTAATTATTATTTGAACTTATATTGATTTACATATGAAAAGTAACATTATCAGGCTTAAGTTCAGTTTTATTGAATTAATGAAAATTCAAAATTACTAAGAGTTTTTTTATTTTGGAAAATATTATTATTTATATCCAATCAGTTTTTTAGCAGAAGGTATCAGTACTGATTTCAAGGCCGCTACACCTCTCATCAGCGTTCAATTGTCCATCTTTACAATTTTCGTAAAGTGGATACTAATTGAGAAGAATATCAACTATTTAACCAGTTTTCAAGAGAAATAGAATATGAGAATTAATTTTTAATTCATTTTTTATTCTACCTTGAAACAGTGCTGGTTAGTACGAAATTCCCTCATTACTGTTTGGTACTAATAATCAACACAAACTCATAGTCTGTTATCATCAAAGTATTCTACTTTGTATTCTAACGTTTTTGTTATTTTTACTCTATATTAGGGAAACTCACATATTACCGTGACCCCTGCTATTAGGGTATTTATAGCTCGTGCCCAAGCGGAATTAATATTTTTATATTATTATTATTATTACGAATAAACGTAATAAAACGTAATTTTAATATAAATAAACAAAGAAATAAAATAAAGGAAGACACACACCAAAAGGACGACGTCAAAGATAGCGCAGCCAGCCTAAGAGGATGTAGGAGAGGGAAGTTGCGGAAACAAAGAACAAAAAATGGACGATATGGATATGCAAAAAAAGAAGTGGGGTCGATGAAAATATTACGGCCGCATCTAAAAGAATATAAGAAAGGGAAAACTGAAGAACGTTAAATTCGAAAAAAAAACCATAGAGAATCTAAATCATGAAGAAATGTCAGAACCCGAAACAGCCACAGTAGGGGAAAAACACGAATAGGTTACAAAGAATAGCAGACTAAACATTTTTTTTTAAACAAGAAAGTCATTACAAAAAGAAGAAGAAATGGACTCTTCGGAACCAGTGGTATCAAAATAAGAAATCGAAAAGGACGAGATTGAACAAGTGGCTGAAAAGAATTACGGAGACAAATAAATAAATAATTTATGAAAGCAAAACGATAAAGAAATATAACGAAAATAACATTCAAGAAATCAAAGAGATAAAACAAAAAGAAAAAGACGAGGAGAAAGAGAAGAAACAAGAAATAATATAAGTCATTGCACAAGAAAATCGGATGACACAAAGGATAAAGAAACAGAGAGGCAAGCCGAAAAACAAAAAAAAAAATTAATACATTTAGAGTAGAGAAAATTTTTGAGGAAATAGAAGACTACCCAAAATACTAAAGATGAAACATCAGAAAAAAAAATGAAGACTTGAAGAAGAGACCACCAGCAGGCAAAACAACACCAACAATATCAACCATTATGTTTGGACATTTCCAACTGCAACTAACTTCTCACCCTAAACAACCTCACAACAATAGTAGCAGACATAAGAGATTTTTTACAACATACCCAACTACATCAACGGCAACCAATAACCAATGATGATTTTCTCAGACACGTTATCAACCGCAATGCAGAAGTATATTTATATTTATTAAGTTTAATAAAACTTGAAATAATTTGCAAAATAATTGTCAGTAACTATTTAAATAGCATATAAATGATTCTGTCCCAAATAGCTGAAAAATTTCCTAACTGTAAACACTTACATATATCTAGATGTTTTCTTCCGCAAAGGGGGAGGGATGTTGTGATTCACAATTGAACTACCCTCCTACATTGCACTTATTTGTTAATGCAACAATAACAGTTCATTAACTTGAGTATTGTTTGTGTTGACAAATTGTGCAATGTTGCTCTTTCGCAATAGCGAAAATATTTGGGTCAGAATCAAATATGAAGAATTGCATATTCCCTTTGTGTAACTAGTTTTAAGATAGTATAAATAGCTAGTGCTAAGTTATTTAAAAAACAGAACGTATGAACATGTAAAAGGTAATAGTGTTAAAGTAATGATTAATAAAGATAAATTAAAATCCAACGGAATAGTTTGACTTGTCCAAAGAACGAAGATAATAACAACATAACATTATCATCAAAGTATTCTACTTTGTATTCTAACGTTTTTGTTATTTTTACTCTATATTAGGGATATTCACATATTACTGTGACCCTTGTTATTAGGGAATTTATAGCTCGTGCCCAAGCGGAATTAATATTTTTATATTACTATTATTACGATTAAACGTAATTATTATTTGAATTTATATTGATGTATATATGAAAAGTAATATTATCAGGCTCAAGCTCAGTTTTATTGAATTAATGAAAATTCAAAATTACTAAGAGTTTTTTTATGTTGGAAACTATAATTATTTATATCCAATCAGTTTTTAGCAGAACGTATCAGTATTGATTTCAAGGCCGCTACACCTCTCATCAGCATTCAATTGTCCATCTTTACAATTTTCGTAAAGTGGATACTAATTGAGAAGAATATCAACTATTTAACCAGTTTTCAAGAAAAATAGAATATGAGAATTAATTCTTAATTCAATTTTTATTCTACCATGAAACAGTGCTGGTTAGTACGAAATTCCCTCATTACTGTTTGGAAAGTACTAATAATCAACACAAACTCATAGTCCGTTATCATCAAAGTATTCTACTTTGTATTCTAACCTTTTTGTTATTTTTACTCTATATTAGGGAAATTCACATATTACTGTGACCCTTGTTATTAGGGTATTTATAGCTCGTGCCCAAGCGGAATTAATATTTTTATATTACTATTATTACGAATAAACGTAATTATTATTTGAACTTATATTGATGTATATATCAAAAGTAATATTATCAGGCTCAAGTTCAGTTTTATTGAATTAATGAAAATTCAAAATTACTAAGAGTTTTTTATGTTGGAAAATATTATTATTTATATCCAATCAGTTTTTAGCAGAACGTATCAGTACTGATTTCAAGGCCGCTACACCTCTCATCAGCATTCAATTGTCCATCTTTACAATTTTCGTAAAGTGGATACTAATTGAGAAGAATATCAACTATTTAACCAGTTTTCAAGAGAAATAGAATATGAGAATTAACTCTTAATTCAATTTTTATTCTACCATGAAACAGTGCTGGTTAGTACGAAATTCCCTCATTACTGTTTGGAAAGTACTAATAATCAACACAAACTCATAGTCCGTTATCATCAAAGTATTCTACTTTGTATTCTAACCTTTTTGTTATTTTTACTCTATATTAGGGAAATTCACATATTACTGTGACCCTTGTTATTAGGGTATTTATAGCTCGTGCCCAAGCGGAATTAATATTTTTATATTATTATTATTACGAATAAACGTAATTATTATTTGAACTTATATTGATGTATATATGAAAAGTAATATTTTCAGGCTCAAGCTCAGTTTTATTGAATTAATGAAAATTCAAAATTACTAAGAGTTTTTTTATGTTGGAAAATATAATTATTTATATCCAATCAGTTTTTAGCAGAACGTATCAGTATTGATTTCAAGGCCACTCATCAGCGTTCAATTGTCCATCTTTACAATTTTCGTAAAGTGGATACTAATTGAGAAGGATATCAACTTTTTAACCAGTTTTCAAGAGAAATAGAATATGAGAATTAATTCTTAATTGATTTTTTATTCTACCTTAAAACAGTGCTGGTTAGTACGAAATTCCCTCATTACTGTTTGGAAAGTACTAATAATCAACACAAAGTTATAGTCCGTTATCATCAAAGTATTCTACTTTGTATTCTAACGTTTTTGTTATTTTTACTCTATATTAGGGAAATTCACATATTACTGTGACCCTTGTTATTAGGGTATTTTAATGAGGGAATTTCGTACTAACCAGCACTGTTTCAAGGTAGAATAAAATATGAATTAAGAATTAATTCTCATATTCTATTTCTCTTGAAAACTGGTTAAATAGTTGATATTCTTCTCAATTAGTATCCACTTTACGAAAATTGTAAAGATGGACAATTGAACGCTGATGAGAGGTGTAGCGGCCTTGAAATCAATACTGATACGTTCTGCTAAAAACTGATTGGATATAAATAATTGTATTTTCCAACATAAAAAAACTCTTAGTAATTTTTAATTTTCATTAATTCAATAAAACTGAGCTTGAGCCTGATAATATTACTTTTCATATATACATCAATATAAGTTCAAATAATAATTACGTTTATTCGTATTAATAATAATATAAAAATATTAATTCCGCTTGGGCACGAGCTATAAATACCCTAATAACAAGGGTCACAGTAATATGTGAATATCCCTAATATAGAGTAAAAATAACAAAAAAGTTAGAGTACAAAGTAGAATACTTTGATGATAACGGACTATGAGTTTGTGTTGATTATTAGTACTTTCCAAACAGTAATGAGGGAATTTCGTACTAACCAGCACTGTTTCATGGTAGAATAAAAATTGAATTAAGAATTAATTCTCATATGCTATTTCTCTTGAAAACTGGTTAAATAGTTGATATTCTTCTCAATTAGTATCCACTTTACGAAAATTGTAAAGATGGAGAATTGAGCGCTGATGAGAGGTGTAGCGGCCTTGAAATCAGTACTGATACGTTCTGCTAAAAACTGATTGGATATAAATAATAATATTTTCCAACACAAAAAAACTCTTAGTAATTTTGAATTTTCATCAATTCAATAAAACTGAACTTGAGCCTGATAATATTACTTTTCATATGTAAATCAATATAAGTTCAAATAATAATTACGTTTATTCGTAATAATAATAATATAAAAATATTAATTCCGCTTGGGCACGAGCTATAAATACCCTAATAACAAGGGTCACAGTAATATGTGAATTTCCCTAATATAGAGTAAAAGTAACAAAAACGTTAGAACACAAAGTAGAATACTTTGATGATAACGGACTATGAGTTTGTGTTGATTATTAGTACTTTCCAAACAGTAATGAGGGAATTTCGTACTAACCAGCACTGTTTCAAGGTAGAATAAAATATGAATTAAGAATTAATTCTCATATTCTATTTCTCTTGAAAACTGGTTAAATAGTTGATATTCTTCTCAATTAGTATCCACTTTACGAAAATTGTAAAGATGGACAATTGAACGCTGATGAGTGGCCTTGAAATCAATACTGATACGTTCTGCTAAAAACTGATTGGATATAAATAATTATATTTTCCAACATAAAAAAACTCTTAGTAATTTTGAATTTTCATTAATTCAATAAAACTGAACTTGAGCCTGATAATATTACTTTTCATATATACATACATCAATATAAGTTCAAATAATAATTACGTTTATTCATAATAATAATAATAATATAAAAATTTTAATTCCGCTTGGGCACGAGCTATAAATACCCTAATAACAAGGGTCACAGTAATATGTGAATTTCCCTAATATAGAGTAAAAATAACAAAAACGTTAGAATACAAAGTAGAATACTTTGATGATAACGGACTATAAGTTTGTGTTGATTATTAGTACTTTCCAAACAGTAATGAGGGAATTTCGTACTAACCAGCACTGTTTCAAGGTAGAATAAAAAATCAATTAAGAATTAATTTTCATATTCTATTTCTCTTGAAAACTGGTTAAATAGTTGATATCCTTCTCAATTAGTATCCACTTTACGAAAATTGTAAAGATGGACAATTGAACGCTGATGAGTGGCCTTGAAATCAATACTGATACGTTCTGCTAAAAACTGATTGGATATAAATAATTATATTTTCCAACATAAAAAAACTCTTAGTAATTTTGAATTTTCATTAATTCAATAAAACTGAACTTGAGCCTGATAATATTACTTTTCATATATACATACATCAATATAAGTTCAAATAATAATTACGTTTATTCGTAATAATAATAATATAAAAATATTAATTCCGCTTGGGCACGAGCTATAAATACCCTAATAGCAGGGGTCACGGTAATATGTGAGTTTCCCTAATATAGAGTAAAAATAACAAAAACGTTAGAATACAAAGTAGAATACTTTGATGATAACGGGCTATGAGTTTGTGTTGATTATTAGTACTTTCCAAACAGTAATGAGGGAATTTCGTACTAACCAGCACTGTTTCATGGTAGAATAAAAATTGAATTAAGAATTAATTCTCATATTCTATTTCTCTTGAAAACTGGTTAAATAGTTGATATTCTTTTCAATTAGTATCCACTTTACGAAAATTGTAAAGATGGACAATTAAACACTGATGAGAGGTGTAGCGGCCTTGAAATCAGTACTGATACGTTCTGCTAAAAACTGATTGGATATAAATAATAATATTTCCCAACATAAAAAAACTCTTAGTAATTTTGAATTTTCATTAATTCAATAAAACTGAACTTGAGCCTGATAATATTACTTTTCATATATACATACATCAATATAAGTTCAAATAATAATTACGTTTATTCGTAATAATAATAATAATATAAAAATTTTAATTCCGCTTGGGCACGACCTATAAATACCTTAATAACAAGGGTCACAGTAATATGTGAATATCCCTAATATAGAGTAAAAATAAAAAAAACGTTAGAATACAAAGTAGAATACTTTGATGATAACGGACTATAAGTTTGTGTTGATTATAAGTACTTTCCAAACAGTAATGAGGGAATTTCGTGCTAACCAGCACTGTTTCAAGGTAGAATAAAAAATCAATTAAGAATTAATTTTCATATTCTATTTCTCTTGAAAACTGGTTAAATAGTTGATATTCTTCTCAATTAGTATCCACTTTACGAAAATTGTAAAGATGGACAATTAAACACTGATGAGAGGTGTAGCGGCCTTGAAATCAGTACTGATACGTTCTGCTAAAAACTGATTGGATATAAATAATTATATTTTCCAACATAAAAAAACTCTTAGTAATTTTGAATTTTCATAAATTCAATAAAACTGAACTTGAGCCTGATAATATTACTTTTCATATATATGTACATACATCAATATAAGTTCAAATAATAATTACGTTTATTCGTAATAATAATAATAATATAAAAATTTTAATTCCGCTTGGGCACGAGCTATAAATACCCTAATAACAAGGGTCACAGTAATATGTGAATTTCCCTAATATAGAGTAAAAATAACAAAAACGTTAGAATACAAAGTAGAATACTTTGATGATAACGGACTATAAGTTTGTGTTGATTATTAGTACTTTCCAAACAGTAATGAGGGAATTTCGTACTAACCAGCACTGTTTCAAGGTAGAATAAAAAATCAATTAAGAATTAATTTTCATATTCTATTTCTCTTGAAAACTGGTTAAATAGTTGATATCCTTCTCAATTAGTATCCACTTTACGAAAATTGTAAAGATGGACAATTGAACGCTGATGAGTGGCCTTGAAATCAATACTGATACGTTCTGCTAAAAACTGATTGGATATAAATAATTATATTTTCCAACATAAAAAAACTCTTAGTAATTTTGAATTTTCATTAATTCAATAAAACTGAGCTTGAGCCTGATAATATTACTTTTTATATATACATCAATATAAGTTCAAATAATAATTACGTTTATTCGTAATAATAATAATATAAAAATATTAATTCCGCTTGGGCACGAGCTATAAATACCCTTATAACAAGGGTCACAGTAATATGTGAATTTCCCTAATATAGAGTAAAAATAACAAAAAGGTTAGAATACAAAGTAGAATACTTTGATGATAACGGGCTATGAGTTTGTGTTGATTATTAGTACTTTCCAAACAGTAATGAGGGAATTTCGTACTAACCAGCACTGTTTCAAGGTAGAATAAAATATGAATTAAGAATTAATTCTCATATTCTATTTCTCTTGAAAACTGGTTAAATAGTTGATATTCTTTTCAATTAGTATCCACTTTACGAAAATTGTAAAGATGGACAATTGAATGCTGATGAGAGGTGTAGCGGCCTTGAAATCAGTACTGATACGTTCTGCTAAAAACTGATTGGATATAAATAATAATATTTTCCAACATAAAAAAACTCTTAGTAATTTTGAATTTTCATTAATTCAATAAAACTGAACTTGAGCCTGATAATATTACTTTTCATATATACATACATCAATATAAGTTCAAATAATAATTACGTTTATTCGTAATAATAATAATAATATAAAAATATTAATTCCGCTTGGGCACGAGCTATAAATACCCTAATAACAAGGGTCACAGTAATATGTGAATTTCCCTAATATAGAGTAAAAGTAACAAAAACGTTAGAATACAAAGTAGAATACTTTGATGATAACGAACTATGAGTTTGTGTTTATTATTAGTACTTTCCAAACAGTAATGAGGGAATTTCGTACTAACCAGCACTGTTTCAAGGTAGAATAAAATATGAATTAAGAATTAATTCTCATATTCTATTTCTCTTGAAAACTGGTTAAATAGTTGATATTCTTCTCAATTAGTATCCACTTTACGAAAATTGTAAAGATGGACAATTAAACACTGATGAGAGGTGTAGCGGCCTTGAAATCAGTACTGATACGTTCTGCTAAAAACTGATTGGATATAAATAATAATATTTCCCAACATAAAAAAACTCTTAGTAATTTTGAATTTTCATTAATTCAATAAAACTGAACTTGAGCCTGATAATATTACTTTTCATATATACATACATCAATATAAGTTCAAATAATAATTACGTTTATTCGTAATAATAATAATAATATAAAAATTTTAATTCCGCTTGGGCACGAGCTATAAATACCCTAATAACAAGGGTCACAGTTATATGTGAATTTCCCTAATATAGAGTCAAAATAACAAAAACGTTAGAATACAAAGTAGAATACTTTGATGATAACGGACTATAAGTTTGTGTTGATTATAAGTGCTTTCCAAACAGTAATGAGGGAATTTCGTACTAACCAGCACTGTTTCAAGGTAGAATAAAAAATCAATTAAGAATTAATTTTCATATTCTATTTCTCTTGAAAACTGGTTAAATAGTTGATATCCTTCTCAATTAGTATCCACTTTACGAAAATTGTAAAGATGGACAATTGAACGCTGATGAGTGGCCTTGAAATCAATACTGATACGTTCTGCTAAAAACTGATTGGATATAAATAATAATATTTTCCAACATAAAAAAACTCTTAGTAATTTTGAATTTTCATTAATTCAATAAAACTGAACTTGAGCCTGATAATATTACTTTTCATATATACATCAATATAAGTTCAAATAATAATTATGTTTATTCGTAATAATAATAATATAAAAATATTAATTCCGCTTGGGCACGAGCTATAAATACCCTAATAACAAGGGTCACAGTAATATGTGAATTTCCCTAATATAGAGTAAAAGTAACAAAAACGTTAGAATACAAAGTAGAATACTTTGATGATAACGGACTATGAGTTTGTGTTGATTATTAGTACTTTCCAAACAGTAATGAGGGAATTTCGTACTAACCAGCACTGTTTCAAGGTAGAATAAAAATTGAATTAAGAATTAATTCTCATATTCTATTTCTCTTGAAAACTGGTTAAATAGTTGATATTCTTTTCTTTACGAAAATTGTAAAGATGGACAATTGAATGCTGATGAGAGGTGTAGCGGCCTTGAAATCAGTACAGATACGTTCTGCTAAAAACTGATTGGATATAAATAATTATATTTTCCAACATAAAAAAACTCTTAGTAATTTTGAATTTTCATTAATTCAATAAAACTGAGCTTGAGCCTGATAATATTACTTTTCATATATACATCAATATAAGTTCAAATAATAATTACGTTTATTCGTAATAATAATAATATAAAAATATTAATTCCGCTTGGGCACGAGCTATAAATACCCTAATAACAAAGGTCACAGTAATATGTGAATTTCCCTAATATAGAGTAAAAGTAACAAAAACGTTAGAATACAAAGTAGAATACTTTGATGATAACGGACTATGAGTTTGTGTTGATTATTAGTACTTTCCAAACAGTAATGAGGGAATTTCGTACTAACCAGCACTGTTTCATGGTAGAATAAAAATTGAATTAAGAATTAATTCTCATATTCTATTTCTCTTGAAAACTGGTTAAATAGTTGATATTCTTTTCAATTAGTATCCACTTTACGAAAATTGTAAAGATGGACAATTGAATGCTGATGAGAGGTGTAGCGGCCTTGAAATCAGTACTAATACGTTCTGCTAAAAACTGATTGGATATAAATAATAATATTTCCCAACATAAAAAACTCTTAGTAATTTTGAATTATCATTAATTCAATAAAACTGAACTTGAGCCTGATAATATTACTTTTCATATATACATCAATATAAGTTCAAATAATAATTATGTTTATTCGTAATAATAATAATATAAAAATATTAATTCCGCTTGGGCACGAGCTATAAATACCCTAATAACAAGGGTCACAGTAATATGTGAATTTCCCTAATATAGAGTAAAAGTAACAAAAACGTTAGAATACAAAGTAGAATACTTTGATGATAACGGACTATGAGTTTGTGTTGATTATTAGTACTTTCCAAACAGTAATGAGGGAATTTCGTACTAACCAGCACTGTTTCAAGGTAGAATAAAATATGAATTAAGAATTAATTCTCATATTCTATTTCTCTTGAAAACTGGTTAAATAGTTGATATTCTTCTCAATTAGTATCCACTTTACGAAAATTGTAAAGATGCACAATTAAACACTGATGAGAGGTGTAGCGGCCTTGAAATCAGTACTGATACGTTCTGCTAAAAACTGATTGGATATAAATAATTATATTTTCCAACATAAAAAAACTCTTAGTAATTTTGAATTTTCATTAATTCAATAAAACTGAACTTGAGCCTGATAATATTACTTTTCATATATACATACATCAATATAAGTTCAAATAATAATTACGTTTATTCGTAATAATAATAATAATATAAAAATTTTAATTCCGCTTGGGCACGAGCTATAAATACCCTAATAACAAGGGTCACAGTAATATGTGAATTTCCCTAATATAGAGTAAAAATAACAAAAACGTTAGAATACAAAGTAGAATACTTTGATGATAACGGACTATAAGTTTGTGTTGATTATTAGTACTTTCCAAACAGTAATGAGGGAATTTCGTACTAACCAGCACTGTTTCAAGGTAGAATAAAAAATCAATTAAGAATTAATTTTCATATTCTATTTCTCTTGAAAACTGGTTAAATAGTTGATATCCTTCTCAATTAGTATCCACTTTACGAAAATTGTAAAGATGGACAATTGAACGCTGATGAGTGGCCTTGAAATCAATACTGATACGTTCTGCTAAAAACTGATTGGATATAAATAATTATATTTTCCAACATAAAAAAACTCTTAGTAATTTTGAATTTTCATTAATTCAATAAAACTGAGCTTGAGCCTGATAATATTACTTTTCATATATACATCAATATAAGTTCAAATAATAATTACGTTTATTCGTAATAATAATAATAATATAAAAATATTAATTCCGCTTGGGCACGAGCTATAAATACCCTAATAACAAGGGTCACAGTAATATGTGAATTTCCCTAATATAGAGTAAAAATAACAAAAAGGTTAGAATACAAAGTAGAATACTTTGATGATAACGGGCTATGAGTTTGTGTTGATTATTAGTACTTTCCAAACAGTAATGAGGGAATTTCGTACTAACCAGCACTGTTTCATGGTAGAATAAAAATTGAATTAAGAATTAATTCTCATATTCTATTTCTCTTGAAAACTGGTTAAATAGTTGATATTCTTTTCAATTAGTATCCACTTTACGAAAATTGTAAAGATGGACAATTAAACACTGATGAGAGGTGTAGCGGCCTTGAAATCAGTACTGATACGTTCTGCTTAAAACTGATTGGATATTAATAATAATATTTCCCAACATAAAAAAACTCTTAGTAATTTTGAATTTTCATTAATTCAATAAAACTGAACTTGAGCCTGATAATATTACTTTTCATATATACATACATCAATATAAGTTCAAATAATAATTACGTTTATTCGTAATAATAATAATAATATAAAAATTTTAATTCCGCTTGGGCACGACCTATAAATACCCTAATAACAAGGGTCACAGTAATATGTGAATATCCCTAATATAGAGTAAAAATACCAAAAACGTTAGAATACAAAGTAGAATACTTTGATGATAACGGACTATAAGTTTGTGTTGATTATAAGTACTTTCCAAACAGTAATGAGGGAATTTCGTGCTAACCAGCACTGTTTCAAGGTAGAATAAAAAATCAATTAAGAATTAATTTTCATATTCTATTTCTCTTGAAAACTGGTTAAATAGTTGATATTCTTCTCAATTAGTATCCACTTTACGAAAATTGTAAAGATGGACAATTAAACACTGATGAGAGGTGTAGCGGCCTTGAAATCAGTACTGATACGTTCTGCTAAAAACTGATTGGATATAAATAATTATATTTTCCAACATAAAAAAACTCTTAGTAATTTTGAATTTTCATAAATTCAATAAAACTGAACTTGAGCCTGATAATATTACTTTTCATATATACATACATCAATATAAGTTCAAATAATAATTACGTTTATTCGTAATAATAATAATAATATAAAAATTTTAATTCCGCTTGGGCACGAGCTATAAATACCCTAATAACAAGGGTCACAGTAATATGTGAATTTCCCTAATATAGAGTAAAAATAACAAAAACGTTAGAATACAAAGTAGAATACTTTGATGATAACGGACTATAAGTTTGTGTTGATTATTAGTACTTTCCAAACAGTAATGAGGGAATTTCGTACTAACCAGCACTGTTTCAAGGTAGAATAAAAAATCAATTAAGAATTAATTTTCATATTCTATTTCTCTTGAAAACTGGTTAAATAGTTGATATCCTTCTCAATTAGTATCCACTTTACGAAAATTGTAAAGATGGACAATTGAACGCTGATGAGTGGCCTTGAAATCAATACTGATACGTTCTGCTAAAAACTGATTGGATATAAATAATTATATTTTCCAACATAAAAAAACTCTTAGTAATTTTGAATTTTCATTAATTCAATAAAACTGAGCTTGAGCCTGATAATATTACTTTTTATATATACATCAATATAAGTTCAAATAATAATTACGTTTATTCGTAATAATAATAATATAAAAATATTAATTCCGCTTGGGCGCGAGCTATAAATACCCTAATAACAAGGGTCACAGTAATATGTGAATTTCCCTAATATAGAGTAAAAATAACAAAAAGGTTAGAATACAAAGTAGAATACTTTGATGATAACGGGCTATGAGTTTGTGTTGATTATTAGTACTTTCCAAACAGTAATGAGGGAATTTCGTACTAACCAGCACTGTTTCAAGGTAGAATAAAATATGAATTAAGAATTAATTCTCATATTCTATTTCTCTTGAAAACTGGTTAAATAGTTGATATTCTTTTCAATTAGTATCCACTTTACGAAAATTGTAAAGATGGACAATTGAATGCTGATGAGAGGTGTAGCGGCCTTGAAATCAGTACTGATACGTTCTGCTAAAAACTGATTGGATATAAATAATAATATTTTCCAACATAAAAAAACTCTTAGTAATTTTGAATTTTCATTAATTCAATAAAACTGAACTTGAGCCTGATAATATTACTTTTCATATATACATACATCAATATAAGTTCAAATAATAATTACGTTTATTCGTAATAATAATAATAATATAAAAATATTAATTCCGCTTGGGCACGAGCTATAAATACCCTAATAACAAGGGTCACAGTAATATGTGAATTTCCCTAATATAGAGTAAAAGTAACAAAAACGTTAGAATACAAAGTAGAATACTTTGATGATAACGAACTATGAGTTTGTGTTTATTATTAGTACTTTCCAAACAGTAATGAGGGAATTTCGTACTAACCAGCACTGTTTCAAGGTAGAATAAAATATGAATTAAGAATTAATTCTCATATTCTATTTCTCTTGAAAACTGGTTAAATAGTTGATATTCTTCTCAATTAGTATCCACTTTACGAAAATTGTAAAGATGGACAATTGAACGCTGATGAGTGGCCTTGAAATCAATACTGATACGTTCTGCTAAAAACTGATTGGATATAAATAATAATATTTTCCAACATAAAAAAACTCTTAGTAATTTTGAATTTTCATTAATTCAATAAAACTGAACTTGAGCCTGATAATATTACTTTTCATATATACATCAATATAAGTTCAAATAATAATTATGTTTATTCGTAATAATAATAATATAAAAATATTAATTCCGCTTGGGCACGAGCTATAAATACCCTAATAACAAGGGTCACAGTAATATGTGAATTTCCCTAATATAGAGTAAAAGTAACAAAAACGTTAGAATACAAAGTAGAATACTTTGATGATAACGGACTATGAGTTTGTGTTGATTATTAGTACTTTCCAAACAGTAATGAGGGAATTTCGTACTAACCAGCACTGTTTCAAGGTAGAATAAAAATTGAATTAAGAATTAATTCTCATATTCTATTTCTCTTGAAAACTGGTTAAATAGTTGATATTCTTTTCTTTACGAAAATTGTAAAGATGGACAATTGAATGCTGATGAGAGGTGTAGCGGCCTTGAAATCAGTACAGATACGTTCTGCTAAAAACTGATTGGATATAAATAATTATATTTTCCAACATAAAAAAACTCTTAGTAATTTTGAATTTTCATTAATTCAATAAAACTGAGCTTGAGCCTGATAATATTACTTTTCATATATACATCAATATAAGTTCAAATAATAATTACGTTTATTCGTAATAATAATAATATAAAAATATTAATTCCGCTTGGGCACGAGCTATAAATACCCTAATAACAAAGGTCACAGTAATATGTGAATTTCCCTAATATAGAGTAAAAGTAACAAAAACGTTAGAATACAAAGTAGAATACTTTGATGATAACGGACTATGAGTTTGTGTTGATTATTAGTACTTTCCAAACAGTAATGAGGGAATTTCGTACTAACCAGCACTGTTTCATGGTAGAATAAAAATTGAATTAAGAATTAATTCTCATATTCTATTTCTCTTGAAAACTGGTTAAATAGTTGATATTCTTTTCAATTAGTATCCACTTTACGAAAATTGTAAAGATGGACAATTGAATGCTGATGAGAGGTGTAGCGGCCTTGAAATCAGTACTAATACGTTCTGCTAAAAACTGATTGGATATAAATAATAATATTTCCCAACATAAAAAACTCTTAGTAATTTTGAATTATCATTAATTCAATAAAACTGAACTTGAGCCTGATAATATTACTTTTCATATATACATCAATATAAGTTCAAATAATAATTATGTTTATTCGTAATAATAATAATATAAAAATATTAATTCCGCTTGGGCACGAGCTATAAATACCCTAATAACAAGGGTCACAGTAATATGTGAATTTCCCTAATATAGAGTAAAAGTAACAAAAACGTTAGAATACAAAGTAGAATACTTTGATGATAACGGACTATGAGTTTGTGTTGATTATTAGTACTTTCCAAACAGTAATGAGGGAATTTCGTACTAACCAGCACTGTTTCAAGGTAGAATAAAATATGAATTAAGAATTAATTCTCACATTCTATTTCTCTTGAAAACTGGTTAAATAGTTGATATTCTTCTCAATTAGTATCCACTTTACGAAAATTGTAAAGATGCACAATTAAACACTGATGAGAGGTGTAGCGGCCTTGAAATCAGTACTGATACGTTCTGCTAAAAACTGATTGGATATAAATAATTATATTTTCCAACATAAAAAAACTCTTAGTAATTTTGAATTTTCATTAATTCAATAAAACTGAACTTGAGCCTGATAATATTACTTTTCATATATACATACATCAATATAAGTTCAAATAATAATTACGTTTATTCGTAATAATAATAATAATATAAAAATTTTAATTCCGCTTGGGCACGAGCTATAAATACCCTAATAACAAGGGTCACAGTAATATGTGAATTTCCCTAATATAGAGTAAAAATAACAAAAACGTTAGAATACAAAGTAGAATACTTTGATGATAACGGACTATAAGTTTGTGTTGATTATTAGTACTTTCCAAACAGTAATGAGGGAATTTCGTACTAACCAGCACTGTTTCAAGGTAGAATAAAAAATCAATTAAGAATTAATTTTCATATTCTATTTCTCTTGAAAACTGGTTAAATAGTTGATATCCTTCTCAATTAGTATCCACTTTACGAAAATTGTAAAGATGGACAATTGAACGCTGATGAGTGGCCTTGAAATCAATACTGATACGTTCTGCTAAAAACTGATTGGATATAAATAATTATATTTTCCAACATAAAAAAACTCTTAGTAATTTTGAATTTTCATTAATTCAATAAAACTGAGCTTGAGCCTGATAATATTACTTTTCATATATACATCAATATAAGTTCAAATAATAATTACGTTTATTCGTAATAATAATAATAATATAAAAATTTTAATTCCGCTTGGGCACGAGCTATAAATACCCTAATAACAAGGGTCACAGTAATATGTGAATTTCCCTAATATAGAGTAAAAATAACAAAAACGTTAGAATACAAAGTAGAATACTTTGATGATAACGGACTATAAGTTTGTGTTGATTAGTAGTACTTTCCAAACAGTAATGAGGGTATTTCGTACTAACCAGCACTGTTTCAAGGTAGAATAAAATATGAATTAAGAATTAGTTCTCATACTCTATTTCTCTTGAAAACTGGTTAAATAGTTGATATTCTTCTCAATTAGTATCCACTTTACGACAATTGTAAAGATGGACAATTGAACGCTGATGAGTGGCCTTGAAATCAATACTGATACGTTCTGCTAAAAACTGATTGGATATAAATAATTATATTTTCCAACATAAAAAAACTCTTAGTAATTTTGAATTTTCATTAATTCAATAAAACTGAGCTTGAGCCTGATAATATTACTTTTCATATATACATCAATATAAGTTCAAATAATAATTACGTTTATTCGTAATAACAATAATATAAAAATATTAATTCCGCTTGGGCACGAGCTATAAATACCCTAATAACAAGGGTCACAGTAATATGTGAATTTCCCTAATATAGAGTAAAAGTAACAAAAACGTTAGAATACAAAGTAGAATACTTTGATGATAACGGACTATGAGTTTGTGTTGATTATTAGTACTTTCCAAACAGTAATGAGGGAATTTCGTACTAACCAGCACTGTTTCAAGGTAGAATAAAATATGAATTAAGAATTAGTTCTCATATTCTATTTCTCTTGAAAACTGGTTAAATAGTTGATATTCTTCTCAATTAGTATCCACTTTACGAAAATTGTAAAGATGGACAATTGAATGCTGATGAGAGGTGTAGCTGATTGGATATAAATAATAATATTTTCCAACATAAAAAAACTCTTAGTAATTTTGAATTTTCATTAATTCAATAAAACTGAACTTGAGCCTGATAATATTACTTTTCATATATACAAACATCAATATAAGTTCAAATAATAATTACGTTTATTCGTAATAATAATAATAATATAAAAATATTAATTCCGCTTGGGCACGAGCTATAAATACCCTAATAACAAGGGTCACAGTAATATGTGAATTTCCCTAATATAGAGTAAAAGTAACAAAAACGTTAGAATACAAAGTATAATACTTTGATGATAACGAACTATGAGTTTGTGTTGATTATTAGTACTTTCCAAACAGTAATGAGGGAATTTCGTACTAACCAGCACTGTTTCAAGGTAGAATAAAAAATCAATTAAGAATTAATTTTCATATTCTATTTCTCTTGAAAACTGGTTAAATAGTTGATATCCTTCTCAATTAGTATCCACTTTACGAAAATTGTAAAGATGGACAATTGAACGCTGATGAGTGGCCTTGAAATCAATACTGATACGTTCTGCTAAAAACTGATTGGATATAAATAATTATATTTTCCAACATAAAAAAACTCTTAGTAATTTTGAATTTTCATTAATTCAATAAAACTGAGCTTGAGCCTGATAATATTACTTTTCATATATACATCAATATAAGTTCAAATAATAATTACGTTTATTCGTAATAATAATAATATAAAAATATTAATTCCGCTTGGGCACGAGCTATAAATACCCTAATAAAAAAAAGTTAACAGTAATATGTGAATTTCCCTAATATAGAGTAAAAGTAACAAAAACGTTAGAATACAAAGTAGAATACTTTGATGATAACGGCCTATGAGTTTGTGTTGATTATTAGTACTTTCCAAACAGTAATGAGGGAATTTCGTACTAACCAGCACTGTTTCAAGGTAGAATAAAATATGAATTAAGAATTAATTCTCATATTCTATTTCTCTTGAATAATGGTTAAATAGTTGATATTCTTCTCAATTAGTATCCACTTTACGAAAATTGTAAAGATGGACAATTAAACACTGATGAGAGGTGTAGCGGCCTTGAAATCAGTACTGATACGTTCTGCTAAAAACTGATTGGATATAAATAATAATATTTTCCAACATAAAAAACTCTTAGTAATTTTGAATTTTCATTAATTCAATAAAACTGAACTTGAGCCTGATAATATTACTTTTCATATACACATCAATATAAGTTCAAATAATAATTACGTTTATTCGTAATAATAATAATAATAATAATAATAATAATATAAAAATTTTAGTTCCGCTTGGGCACGAGCTATAAATACCCTAATAACAAGGGTCACAGTAATATGTGAACTTCCCTAATATAGAGTAAAAATAACAAAAACGTTAGAATACAAAGTAGAATACTTTGATGATAACGGACTATGAGTTTGTGTTGATTATTAGTACTTTCCAAACAGTAATGAGGGAATTTCGTACTAACCAGCACTGTTTCAAGGTAGAATAAGAAATGAATTAAGAATTAATTCTCATATTCTATTTCTCTTGAAAACTGGTCAAATAGTTGATATTCTTCTCAATTAGTATCCACTTTACGAAAATTGTAAAGATGGACTTGAACGCTGATGAGAGGTGTAGCGGCCTTGAAATCAGTACTGATACGTTCTGCTAAAAACTGATTGGATATAAATAATAATATTTTCCAACATAAAAAACTCTTAGTAATTTTGAATTTTCATTAATTCAATAAAACTGAACTTGAGCCTGATAATATTACTTTTCATATATACATACATCAATATAAGTTCAAATAATAATTACGTTTATTCGTAATAATAATAATTATATAAAAATTTTAATTCCGCTTGGGCACGAGCTATAAATACCCTAATAACAAGGGTCACAGTAATATGTGAATTTCCCTAATATAGAGTAAAAATAACAAAAACGTTAGAATACAAAGTAGAATACTTTGATGATAACGGACTATAAGTTTGTGTTGATTAGTAGTACTTTCCAAACAGTAATGAGGGTATTTCGTACTAACCAGCACTGTTTCAAGGTAGAATAAAAAATCAATTAAGAATTAATTCTCATATTCTATTTCTCTTGAAAACTGGTTAAATAGTTGATATCCTTCTCAATTAGTATCCACTTTACGAAAATTGTAAAGATGGACAATTGAACGCTGATGAGTGGCCTTGAAATCAATACTGATACGTTCTGCTAAAAACTGATTGGATATAAATAATTATATTTTCCAACATAAAAAAACTCTTAGTAATTTTGAATTTTCATTAATTCAATAAAACTGAGCTTGAGCCTGATAATATTACTTTTCATATATACATCAATATAAGTTCAAATAATAATTACGTTTATTCGTAATAACAATAATATAAAAATATTAATTCCGCTTGGGCACGAGCTATAAATACCCTAATAACAAGGGTCACAGTAATATGTGAATTTCCCTAATATAGAGTAAAAGTAACAAAAACGTTAGAATACAAAGTAGAATACTTTGATGATAACGGACTATGAGTTTGTGTTGATTATTAGTACTTTCCAAACAGTAATGAGGGAATTTCGTACTAACCAGCACTGTTTCATGGTAGAATAAAAATTGAATTAAGAATTAATTCTCATATTCAAATTCTCTTGAAAACTGGTTAAATAGTTGATATTCTTCTCAATTAGTATCAACTTTACGAAAATTGTAAAGATGGACAATTGAATGCTGATGAGAGGTGTAGCGGCCTTGAAATCAGTACTGATACGTTCTGCTAAAAACTGATTGGATATAAATAATAATATTTTCCAACATAAAAAACTCTTAGTAATTTTGAATTTTCATTAATTCAATAAAACTGAACTTGAGCCTGATAATATTACTTTTCATATATACATCAATATAAGTTCAAATAATAATTATGTTTATTCGTAATAATAATAATATAAAAATATTAATTCCGCTTGGGCACGAGCTATAAATACCCTAATAACAAGGGTCACAGTAATATGTGAATTTCCCTAATATAGAGTAAAAGTAACAAAAACGTTAGAATACAAAGTAGAATACTTTGATGATAACGGACTATGAGTTTGTGTTGATTATTAGTACTTTCCAAACAGTAATGAGGGAATTTCGTACTAACCAGCACTGTTTCAAGGTAGAATAAAATATGAATTAAGAATTAGTTCTCATATTCTATTTCTCTTGAAAACTGGTTAAATAGTTGATATTCTTCTCAATTAGTATCCACTTTACGAAAATTGTAAAGATGGACAATTGAACGCTGATGAGAGGTGTAGCGGCCTTGAAATCAGTACTGATACGTTCTGCTAAAAACTGATTGGATATAAATAATAATATTTTCCAACATAAAAAAAACTCTTAGTAATTTTGAATTTTCATTAATTCAATAAAACTGAACTTGAGGCTGATAATATTACTTTTCATATATACATCAATATAAGTTCAAATAATAATTACGTTTATTCGTAATAATAATTATATGAAAATATTATTTCCGCTTGGGCACGAGCTATAAAGACCCTAATAACAAGGGTCACAGTAATATGTGAATATCCCTAATATAGAGTAAAAATAACAAAAGGTTAGAATACAAAGTAGAATACTTTGATGATAACGAACTATGAGTTTGTGTTGATTATTAGTACTTTCCAAACAGTAATGAGGGAATTTCGTACTAACCAGCACTGTTTCATGGTAGAATAAAAATTGAATTAAGAATTAATTCTCATATTCTATTTCTCTTGAAAACTGGTTAAATAGTTGATATTCTTCTCAATTAGTATCCACTTTACGAAAATTGTAAGGATGGACAATTGAATGCTGATGAGAGGTGTAGCGGCCTTGAAATCAGTACTGATACGTTCTGCTAAAAAATGATTGGATATAAATATTAATATTTTCCAACATAAAAAACTCTTAGTAATTTTGAATTTTCATTAATTCAATAAAACTGAACTTGAGGCTGATAATATTACTCTTCATATATACATCAATATAAGTTCAAATAATAATTACGTTTATTCGTAATAATAATAATATGAAAATATTAATTCCGCTTGGGCACGAGCTATAAATACCCTAATAACAAGGGTCACAGTAATATGCGAATATCCCTAATATAGAGTAAAAATAACAAAAGGTTAGAATACAAAGTAGAATACTTTGATGATAACGGACTATGAGTTTGTGTTGATTATTAGTACTTTCCAAACAGTAATGAGGGAATTTCGTACTAACCAGCACTGTTTCATGGTAGAATAAAAATAGAATTAAGAATTAATTCTCATATTCTATTTCTCTTGAAAACTGGTTAAATAGTTGATATCCTTCTCAATTAGTATCCACTTTACGAAAATTGTAAAGATGGACAATTGAATACTGATGAGAGGTGTAGCGGCCTTGAAATCAGTACTGATACGTTCTGCTAAAAACTGATTGGATATAAATAATAATATTTTCCAATATAAAAAAACTCTTAGTAATTTTGAATTTTCATTAATTCAATAAAACTGAACTTGAGCCTGATAATATTACTTTTCATATATATATCAATATAAGTTCAAATAATAATTACGTTTGTTCGTAATAATAATAATAATATAAAAATATTAATTGCGCTTGGGCACGAGCTATAAATACCCTAATAACAAGGGTCACAGTAATATGTGAATTTCCCTAATATAGAGTAAAAATAACAAAAACGTTAGAATACAAAGTAGAATACCTTGATGATAACGGACTATGAGTTTGTGTTGATTATTAGTACTTTCCAAACAGTAATGAGGGAATTTCGTACTAACCAGCACTGTTTCAAGATAGAATAAAAAATGAATTAAGAATTAATTCTCATATTCTATTTCTCTTGAAAACTGGTTAAATAGTTGATATCCTTCTCAATTAGTATCCACTTTACGAAAATTGTAAAGATGGACAATTGAATACTGATGAGAGGTGTAGCGGCCTTGAAATCAGTACTGATACGTTCTGCTAAAAACTGATTGGATATAAATAATAATATTTTCCAATATAAAAAAACTCTTAGTAATTTTGAATTTTCATTAATTCAATAAAACTGAACTTGAGCCTGATAATATTACTTTTCATATATACATCAATATAAGTTCAAATAATAATTATGTTTATTCGTAATAATAATAATATAAAAATATTAATTCCGCTTGGGCACGAGCTATAAATACCCTAATAACAAGGGTCACAGTAATATGTGAATTTCCCTAATATAGAGTAAAAGTAACAAAAACGTTAGAATACAAAGTAGAATACTTTGATGATAACGGACTATGAGTTTGTGTTGATTATTAGTACTTTCCAAACAGTAATGAGGGAATTTCGTACTAACCAGCACTGTTTCAAGGTAGAATAAAATATGAATTAAGAATTAATTCTCATATTCTATTTCTCTTGAAAACTGGTTAAATAGTTGATATTATTCTCAATTAGTATCCACTTTACGAAAATTGTAAAGATGGACAATTGAACGCTGATGAGAGGTGTAGCGGCCTTGAAATCAGTACTGATACGTTCTGCTAAAAACTGATTGGATATAAATAATAATATTTTCCAACATAAAAAAAACTCTTAGTAATTTTGAATTTTCATTAATTCAATAAAACTGAACTTGAGGCTGATAATATTACTTTTCATATATACATCAATATAACTTCAAATAATAATTACGTTTATTCGTAATAATAATTATATGAAAATATTATTTCCGCTTGGGCACGAGCTATAAATACCCTAATAACAAGGGTCACAGTAATATGTGAATATCCCTAATATAGAGTAAAAATAACAAAAGGTTAGAATACAAAGTAGAATACTTTGATGATAACGAACTATGAGTTTGTGTTGATTATTAGTACTTTCCAAACAGTAATGAGGGAATTTCGTACTAACCAGCACTGTTTCAAGGTAGAATAAAATATGAATTAAGAATTAGTTCTCATATTCTATTTCTCTTGAAAACTGGTTAAATAGTTGATATTCTTCTCAATTAGTATCCACTTTACGAAAATTGTAAAGATGGACAATTGAACGCTGATGAGAGGTGTAGCGGCCTTGAAATCAGTACTGATACGTTCTGCTAAAAACTGATTGGATATAAATAATAATATTTTCCAACATAAAAAAAACTCTTAGTAATTTTGAATTTTCATTAATTCAATAAAACTGAACTTGAGGCTGATAATATTACTTTTCATATATACATCAATATAAGTTCAAATAATAATTACGTTTATTCGTAATAATAATTATATGAAAATATTATTTCCGCTTGGGCACGAGCTATAAAGACCCTAATAACAAGGGTCACAGTAATATGTGAATATCCCTAATATAGAGTAAAAATAACAAAAGGTTAGAATACAAAGTAGAATACTTTGATGATAACGAACTATGAGTTTGTGTTGATTATTAGTACTTTCCAAACAGTAATGAGGGAATTTCGTACTAACCAGCACTGTTTCAAGGTAGAATAAAATATGAATTAAGAATTAGTTCTCATATTCTATTTCTCTTGAAAACTGGTTAAATAGTTGATATTCTTCTCAATTAGTATCCACTTTACGAAAATTGTAAAGATGGACAATTGAACGCTGATGAGAGGTGTAGCGGCCTTGAAATCAGTACTGATACGTTCTGCTAAAAACTGATTGGATATAAATAATAATATTTTCCAACATAAAAAAAACTCTTAGTAATTTTGAATTTTCATTAATTCAATAAAACTGAACTTGAGGCTGATAATATTACTTTTCATATATACATCAATATAAGTTCAAATAATAATTACGTTTATTCGTAATAATAATTATATGAAAATATTATTTCCGCTTGGGCACGAGCTATAAAGACCCTAATAACAAGGGTCACAGTAATATGTGAATATCCCTAATATAGAGTAAAAATAACAAAAGGTTAGAATACAAAGTAGAATACTTTGATGATAACGAACTATGAGTTTGTGTTGATTATTAGTACTTTCCAAACAGTAATGAGGGAATTTCGTACTAACCAGCACTGTTTCATGGTAGAATAAAAATTGAATTAAGAATTAATTCTCATATTCTATTTCTCTTGAAAACTGGTTAAATAGTTGATATTCTTCTCAATTAGTATCCACTTTACGAAAATTGTAAGGATGGACAATTGAATGCTGATGAGAGGTGTAGCGGCCTTGAAATCAGTACTGATACGTTCTGCTAAAAAATGATTGGATATAAATATTAATATTTTCCAACATAAAAAACTCTTAGTAATTTTGAATTTTCATTAATTCAATAAAACTGAACTTGAGGCTGATAATATTACTCTTCATATATACATCAATATAAGTTCAAATAATAATTACGTTTATTCGTAATAATAATAATATGAAAATATTAATTCCGCTTGGGCACGAGCTATAAATACCCTAATAACAAGGGTCACAGTAATATGCGAATATCCCTAATATAGAGTAAAAATAACAAAAGGTTAGAATACAAAGTAGAATACTTTGATGATAACGGACTATGAGTTTGTGTTGATTATTAGTACTTTCCAAACAGTAATGAGGGAATTTCGTACTAACCAGCACTGTTTCATGGTAGAATAAAAATAGAATTAAGAATTAATTCTCATATTCTATTTCTCTTGAAAACTGGTTAAATAGTTGATATCCTTCTCAATTAGTATCCACTTTACGAAAATTGTAAAGATGGACAATTGAATACTGATGAGAGGTGTAGCGGCCTTGAAATCAGTACTGATACGTTCTGCTAAAAACTGATTGGATATAAATAATAATATTTTCCAATATAAAAAAACTCTTAGTAATTTTGAATTTTCATTAATTCAATAAAACTGAACTTGAGCCTGATAATATTACTTTTCATATATATATCAATATAAGTTCAAATAATAATTACGTTTGTTCGTAATAATAATAATAATATAAAAATATTAATTGCGCTTGGGCACGAGCTATAAATACCCTAATAACAAGGGTCACAGTAATATGTGAATTTCCCTAATATAGAGTAAAAATAACAAAAACGTTAGAATACAAAGTAGAATACCTTGATGATAACGGACTATGAGTTTGTGTTGATTATTAGTACTTTCCAAACAGTAATGAGGGAATTTCGTACTAACCAGCACTGTTTCAAGATAGAATAAAAAATGAATTAAGAATTAATTCTCATATTCTATTTCTCTTGAAAACTGGTTAAATAGTTGATATCCTTCTCAATTAGTATCCACTTTACGAAAATTGTAAAGATGGACAATTGAATACTGATGAGAGGTGTAGCGGCCTTGAAATCAGTACTGATACGTTCTGCTAAAAACTGATTGGATATAAATAATAATATTTTCCAATATAAAAAAACTCTTAGTAATTTTGAATTTTCATTAATTCAATAAAACTGAACTTGAGCCTGATAATATTACTTTTCATATATACATCAATATAAGTTCAAATAATAATTATGTTTATTCGTAATAATAATAATATAAAAATATTAATTCCGCTTGGGCACGAGCTATAAATACCCTAATAACAAGGGTCACAGTAATATGTGAATTTCCCTAATATAGAGTAAAAGTAACAAAAACGTTAGAATACAAAGTAGAATACTTTGATGATAACGGACTATGAGTTTGTGTTGATTATTAGTACTTTCCAAACAGTAATGAGGGAATTTCGTACTAACCAGCACTGTTTCAAGGTAGAATAAAATATGAATTAAGAATTAATTCTCATATTCTATTTCTCTTGAAAACTGGTTAAATAGTTGATATTATTCTCAATTAGTATCCACTTTACGAAAATTGTAAAGATGGACAATTGAACGCTGATGAGAGGTGTAGCGGCCTTGAAATCAGTACTGATACGTTCTGCTAAAAACTGATTGGATATAAATAATAATATTTTCCAACATAAAAAAAACTCTTAGTAATTTTGAATTTTCATTAATTCAATAAAACTGAACTTGAGGCTGATAATATTACTTTTCATATATACATCAATATAACTTCAAATAATAATTACGTTTATTCGTAATAATAATTATATGAAAATATTATTTCCGCTTGGGCACGAGCTATAAATACCCTAATAACAAGGGTCACAGTAATATGTGAATATCCCTAATATAGAGTAAAAATAACAAAAGGTTAGAATACAAAGTAGAATACTTTGATGATAACGAACTATGAGTTTGTGTTGATTATTAGTACTTTCCAAACAGTAATGAGGGAATTTCGTACTAACCAGCACTGTTTCATGGTAGAATAAAAATTGAATTAAGAATTAATTCTCATATTCTATTTCTCTTGAAAACTGGTTAAATAGTTGATATTCTTCTCAATTAGTATCCACTTTACGAAAATTGTAAGGATGGACAATTGAATGCTGATGAGAGGTGTAGCGGCCTTGAAATCAGTACTGATACGTTCTGCTAAAAAATGATTGGATATAAATATTAATATTTTCCAACATAAAAAACTCTTAGTAATTTTGAATTTTCATTAATTCAATAAAACTGAACTTGAGGCTGATAATATTACTCTTCATATATACATCAATATAAGTTCAAATAATAATTACGTTTATTCGTAATAATAATAATATGAAAATATTAATTCCGCTTGGGCACGAGCTATAAATACCCTAATAACAAGGGTCACAGTAATATGCGAATATCCCTAATATAGAGTAAAAATAACAAAAGGTTAGAATACAAAGTAGAATACTTTGATGATAACGGACTATGAGTTTGTGTTGATTATTAGTACTTTCCAAACAGTAATGAGGGAATTTCGTACTAACCAGCACTGTTTCATGGTAGAATAAAAATAGAATTAAGAATTAATTCTCATATTCTATTTCTCTTGAAAACTGGTTAAATAGTTGATATCCTTCTCAATTAGTATCCACTTTACGAAAATTGTAAAGATGGACAATTGAATACTGATGAGAGGTGTAGCGGCCTTGAAATCAGTACTGATACGTTCTGCTAAAAACTGATTGGATATAAATAATAATATTTTCCAATATAAAAAAACTCTTAGTAATTTTGAATTTTCATTAATTCAATAAAACTGAACTTGAGCCTGATAATATTACTTTTCATATATATATCAATATAAGTTCAAATAATAATTACGTTTGTTCGTAATAATAATAATAATATAAAAATATTAATTGCGCTTGGGCACGAGCTATAAATACCCTAATAACAAGGGTCACAGTAATATGTGAATTTCCCTAATATAGAGTAAAAATAACAAAAACGTTAGAATACAAAGTAGAATACCTTGATGATAACGGACTATGAGTTTGTGTTGATTATTAGTACTTTCCAAACAGTAATGAGGGAATTTCGTACTAACCAGCACTGTTTCAAGATAGAATAAAAAATGAATTAAGAATTAATTCTCATATTCTATTTCTCTTGAAAACTGGTTAAATAGTTGATATTCTTCTCAATTATTATCCACTTTACGAAAATTGTAAAGATGGACAATTGAACGCTGATGAGAGTTGCAGCGGCCTTGAAATCAGTACTGATACGTTCTGCTAAAAACTGATTGGATATAAATAATAATATTTTCCAACATAAAAATACTCTGAGTAATTTTGAATTTTCATTAATTCAATAAAACTGAACTTGAGCCTGATAATATTACTTTTCATATATACATCAATATAAGTTCAAATAATAATTACGTTTATTCGTAATAATAATAATCACCCCTATCGTGAACAAATTTTCCCTCGTAACTTTTTTCCTTTTCCCTTAATGGCAATCGTGAACAACTCCCATGAAAAAATTTTATTCAGTCCAGAATAATAACGTGAAAAAATGCTCCCATGAAAAAATTCCCCTTATCGTGAATAACTTTTTTCCCACAAGTTTTTTCACTCTTCCCTTCGATTTATTCACTTTATTTTTGATGGGGAATAGAACAAAACATGTATGTAATTCTTCATACAACTTGAATATTAAAGCATAAAAAGTTTATTTAAAGAAAAATATCTAATAATAAGGTACCAACTGATGTATTGGTCAACAAAATGCAAAACAACAAGTCAATTGCCTGTGAATTTGTGAAGCTTTAATTTGTTGGAATTTTTTCGTTTTGTTGGTTTTCCAAAAGTAGCCGAACCTTTTAAACACATAAAAGTTAGAATGCAATAAATAAAAGCTGCAAATAAACTATCGCTCCAACACTGAATATTTAGCTTTCCTTTTTTTGAAGTTTTCTTTAAAATATATATTTCCAAGTATATTTTATAACAAAAATTTCTTTTATGCTTTTTGAGGGCAAAGAATACGAACTTAAATTTTTGATGTTTGTTTTGTGCTTACCGTAAAAGTCTGCACGAACAATTCGATTTAATGCTTTTTGTGGGCAAAGAATACGAACTTAAATTTTTGATGTTTGTTTTGTGCTTACCGTAAAAGTCTGCACGAACAATTCGATTTAATGCTTTTTGAGGGCAAAGAATACGAACTTAAATTTTTGATGTTTGTTTTGTGCTTAGCGTAAATGTCTGCACGAACAATTCGATTTAATGCTTTTTGAGGGCAAAGAATACGAACTTAAATTTTTGATGTTTGTTTTGTGCTTACCGTAAAAGTCTGCACGAACAATTCGATTTAATGCTTTTTGACGGCAAAGAATACGAACTTAAATTTTTGATGTTTGTTTTGTGCTTACCGTAAAAGTCTGCACGAACAAATCGATTTAATGCTTTTTGAGGGCAAAGAATACGAACTTAAATTTTTGATGTTTGTTTTGTGCTTACCGTAAAAGTCTGCACGAACAATTCGATTTAATGCTTTTTGAGGGCAAAGAATACGAACTTAAATTTTTGATGTTTGTTTTATCAATTCAGTTTCAACCATAGAATACATAGAAGTGACTCGAGACGGAAGATTTTGCATACTAGTTTGTATACACTCATACAGTCTCAAGTTTTCGTTTTTTTCTTTGTGCTTTATTTCTATACAAATTAAAATTATAAATCGCAAAACTAATTAAATATCCATATATTTCTCTAATTCACATTAAAAATATTATTAATTAATTAATTTAAGTTGGTTTTCACTGATCGTTTGTATTGTATCACTATAATATCTGCAAAATATCAGAATTTATCAAGTATGTATGTATGCATGTGTGTATGTAAGTTAAAAACCACCACCATTTGGCAAATTTCCAGCATATATGTACGTATGTATATAAATTTAATATACTGAGTATATAAGAACACATTAAATTGTTTTATCACTTTATTTTCGAATTATATGCCGTAAATACTTAATATTACTACATATTATTAAATTTAAGCGTGCTTTCATGTAGCATTTTCCATTAAAAACTGAACTTTTTTTTTGCTTTTCGTTTTGTTTATCTTCATAACAAACACACTAATGTTGTCTCTTTTTCACGGTGTCTCGTTATGACAAATAAAATATGATCCAAGTCGAATTTTTTTTTGTTTTCTTCATATCTGGTTACCTGTGGTTTCAACTCTTGCAGTGTACAGACGCGTTTTTATAATCGTCGCAACTGAATATTAAAAATTTATTAAAAGAAAATTCACAAAAAAAAAAAATATATACAAAAACAAAACATTTATTAAACAGTTATCTTACTGGTTTTATTTTATTTTTTGCTTGTGTGTAAATACATAAATATTTGTATACACCAACTCATAAGTGAACACAAAAAAGAGAACTCTGAATGAGTTCACCTTCTAACAACAACAATAAACCTACAAGCAGTAGGAATGTACTATATATAACTTTGGTTGCTAACGACGACAAAAAAAAAATGAAGTAAACACAAACCTGAATACTACACAAAACACAAATACTCGTGCGCGATCATTATCTTTGAACATGTTAAATATCGATCAAGAAGCAACAACAATTGCACCTATTAGCAAACTTGTCAGCTTAGCTGTACAATCAAACAAACAAACAATAAATAACCAGGTGACCAAAGTGCACAAAATTGTAAATGCAGTGAGTGAAAATAGTGATAATAAAATCCAAACTGGTATAGACAGATACATAACCGTGCTAAAAAGGGGAAGAAGTCCCAAATCAGCTGAAATAGCGTCAACGGCAAAAATGCCCAAAGAAGGGAAAAATAATATTGAACATTCTGAAAATCGTTTTGCGATTTTGAATGAACAAGTCGATGAGGACACAAGTACAACAAGGTCCACTAAACCACCGCCGATATATTTAAGAGAACAGAACTCTAACCTTTTAGTAAAAAGCCTTATCTCATTAATTGGAGAAAATGAGTTCTATGTAACTCCAATTAAGCGCGGCAAAATCAACGAAACTAAAATTCAGGTAACACAAGAAAATAATTATAGAAAAATTGTCTCAGAGTTTGAGACTAAAAACAAAAACTTTTATACATATCAACTGAAGAGTGCTAAAGGCCTAACAATAGTTATAAAAGGAATAGATTCAAGCGTGGATCCGGAAGAGGTAAAGTCTGGCCTTGAAAATAGTGGCTTCAAAGTCAAAAATGTTTCAAACATTAAGAACAGGGAAAAAATCCCCCAACCTATTTTTAGAGTCGAGCTACAGCCAGGCGACTTGAAAATTAAAAAAAATGAATCGCACCCAATCTATAGCTTAAAATACTTGTTGCATCGAAGAGTTACCGTTGAGATGCCACATAAAAAAACTGGACCTATCCAATGCATGAACTGTCAAGAATTTGGCCATACCAAAACTTATTGCAAGTTGCCTACCGTTTGCGTTGTATGTGGCGAGTTACACAGTACCGCTAACTGTGACAAAATAAAAGGTGATACCAAAGCAAAAAATGTAGTAATTGCGGCGGAAACCACACTGCCAACTATAGGGGCTGCCCTCTTTATTCTCTTTTTAAAAATTCGTCGAACAGAAAAACAAATGCTACTCCCGCTCAGCCCAACACTCATTTAAACTACCCACAGTTACCTCAACCGTCGTCTAGCCATAATCAATACTCAAATGTTTTAAAGTCTAACACGACTCTTACTCAACAAAAACCTAATAGTCAATCTTCATACGCTAATATTTTAAAGAGTAACCAGATTCCGGCGCAAAAAACTGTACCAGTAAATGAAGAATCAGGGTATAATTTTAGTCGTATTGAAGCCTCGATAGAGATCCTAATACAAACAGTAAATACATTTACTCTCAACATGTCCTGTATGATGCAGGAAATGTTGAAAATGCAGTCTACCTTGTTGTAGGCTGTATTGAAAAAACCATGAACTTAAGAATCTGTTTTTGGAACGCAAACGGCATCTGCCAACATAAAAATGAAATTGAATATTTTCTTCTGGATAAACAAATCGATATGATGCTTATCTCAGAAACTCACTTGACGTCCCGAAGCTATTTTCGAATTAGTGGATATAATTTCTACGACACCAAGGATCCTCAAGGTAGAGCTTGTGGTGGCTCTGGAATCCTAATAAAAACTCGAATAAAACACTACCTACTAAATGACCTTCGTGAAGAATATCTTCAAGCAACGAACATCTGCATTGAAAATTTTTATCAAAAGCTTGTGATATCATCTGTTTACTCTCCTCCCAGGTTTTCAATTTCAGAGAGTCAATATACCGAATTTTATACAACACTGGGGTCCCGTTTTCTAGCAGCTGGTGACTACAATGCTAAACACACATTTTGGGGCTCACGTTTAATCAGTCCTAAGGGTCGTGTTTTGTTTGACACAATTTCAAAAATGGGCTTGAATGTAGTTTCAAGTGGTCAGCCAACATACTGGCCAACGGATCGTCAAAAAATTCCTGATGTTATCGACTTTGGGATTATGAAAGGCGTGCCCAGCGAAATGATTGAAGTAGAAGCGTCTTTGGATTTGCCTTCAGATCACTCGCCTACTATTATCACTATTTACTCACACACAACTGCAACATTTACATGTGATTTACCGCTGACACCTGCACGTATTAACTGGCTGAAATACAAAAAATATTTGAGTGCTCATTGCACGGAAAATATGCCATCGAGAACACCTGCTGACATAGAAAACTATATTAGGTTGTTTGAAGCACATGCTAAACAAGCTGCTCTTAATGCTTCTTCAATTCAACCAATCAACAAGCGAGATTTAACAATATTTTTTGTGCAGACATAGAAAGGCTATTGACTGAAAAACGGAGTGCTCGACGAGAATGGCAACGTTACAGATCGCCTCAGCTAAAATTACGGCTTAAGGAGTGTACCAAACAGCTAAGAAAAGTTTTGCAAACACAAAAAACAGCTTCACACAGTTTCAACTCTCGTAGTGAACAGACGCGTTTTATAATCGTCGCAACTGAATATAAAAAAAAATAAAATAAAAAAAATATTTTCAAGTCACAAAAAATATAAAAAAAAAACACATTTATTGAACAGTTATTTTACTGGTTTTATTTTATTTTTTGCTTGTGTGCAATACACATAAATATTTGCATACACAAAGTAATATAAGTGAAAATAAAAAAAGAGAACTCTGATGAGTATAAAAAAAAATAAAATAAAAAAAATATTTTCAAGTCACAAAAAATATAAAAAAAAAACACATTTATTGAACAGTTATTTTACTGGTTTTATTTTATTTTTTGCTTGTGTGCAATACACATAAATATTTGCATACACAAAGTAATATAAGTGAAAATAAAAAAAGAGAACTCTGATGAGTTCATCTTCTGACAAAAACAACAATAATCCTACAAGCAGTAGGAATGTACAATATACATATAACTTTAGTTGCTGATGACGACAATAAAAAAAATGAATTAAACAAAAACCTGAATTTAACAGTAAACACAAATACTCGTGCGCGATCATTATCTCTGAACATGTTAAATAGTGATCAAGAAGCAACAACAATTGCACCCATCAGCAAACTTGTCAGCTTAGCTGTACAAACAAACAAACAAACAATAAGTAACAAGGTGACCAACGTGCACAAAATGGTAGATGCGGTGAGTACAATAAATGATAATAAAATTCAAACAGGAATGGACAGATACATAACCGTGTTAAAAAGGGGAAGAAGTCCAAAATCAGCTCAAATTGCTTCAACATCGAAAGTTCCCAGAGATGGAAAAAACAATATAATAAATTCCGAAAATCGTTTCGCGATTTTATCTGAACAAGGCGATGAAGACACAACTACAATAAGTTCGAGTAAGCCCCCACCCATATATTTAAGAGAGCAGAATTCCAGTTTGCTGGTTAAAAGTCTTATCTCATTAATTGGAGAAAATGAGTTTTATGTAACTCCAATTAAGCGCGGAAACATCAATGAAACAAAAATTCAGGTAGCTCATGAAAATAATTACCGAAAAATTGTTTCAGATTTAGAATCTAAAAATAAAAACTTCTACACGTACCAATTAAAGAGTGCTAAAGGTCTAAAGGCTCCGTTAGCCGAGCGTTGCTCTACCGTACCCGTACTGTACCGTACTGTTAGCCCGTTGGTGTACTTATAGAATATTTAAAAACGTGTTTGGCTATACATAAACAAAATAGAATTACCCAACAAACCAAAACGATTTAGAAATCCCTTGTAACAAGGGCTGCCTTCCTAAACGTCTTTATGCAAAGCAGTCAAAGCAGTGTTAAAATCAAGCAATTTTATTTTACAGCTCTGTAAATCAAATAGATTATCATTAGAAACACTTCTTTGCTTTGCATAATTAAAATTACTATGACACCGAGTCAAATTATTTTTAAAACTTTTGGAAAACACTCCACGAGCAATATAATTAATAGCTTTTTTGTTTTAAAAAGAAATCATCTTGCACCTATCCTTTTCCACCATTGTTGTTTATAAAAAACATACACGATTTTCATACTGCGCTAGTTGCGTTTATTTGCATATCAGATGCGAAACAGATGAGTTTAGGAATGCCATACTTTGTCAGAGTTTACGCAGTTGCGATTGAGAATACCTGACATTGTTGCACTGCAAAGCAATATGCGTTTAGGAATGCAGCCATGCTTACCAACATGAGTTCTAAGCTTAAAAAAGTGTTGTAAATACTATTGTAAAAATTTTATTAACAATTTTTTAGTAATGAACAGCGCCCCTTTAGAAAATATTGCTTATCTAATAAGCTTAGAGAAAAATAGATAAGTAATAATGGGTCACTAAAATAAACTTAGATTCCTAATAATTTTGTAAGCTTAGATAAAAAATAATTTTCATCAGGATTTGTCATTTGGTTTATTTAAAAATATCATAATTACAATAGACATATATAATTTACTTTTCTTTATTTAATTAAGTAAATTTATTCTTGTGTTACAAACTTGTTTCATGCGGTATTCTTTTTAACTTAAGTTCGTTTTCTCCTACTCCAATTGAATTTAAAACATCTGAAAAATTTTAAAAGGATATGGTTATGCCATTTAAACTCGCCTTCTGCATAACTACTTTTTTTTAATTATGACTCTATTGCAGCAAAGGCTCGATATGTGCATACATAAAAAATGTTTTTGCAGCCGTTGAATTATTTATTGGTTTATTTTATACATCTAAGCATGTACATATATATACATATATGTACATACATATGTTTATGCAGTTACATGTATATGTACACATATTATTTTCAGTTTTTCAATCATAGTTTACAGATTTCATTATAAAAAAGTACCAAAGAGAAGAGCGAAAATACCCCCTTAGTATAAAACAAAATAACAGCCCATCACTGGCTTACAAATGTCACGTAACGTTCAAATGAAATTCTATTTTATACAGATTGAGACGTTCCATCAACGTGACATTTAAATTCGGTAAGCATTTGCATTGTTTTAAAATAGTAAAACGGATCAGCTGTTTCGTTAGGGGACGTGGACGTTCGGCTAATTCTACCTTAACAGTCGTAATAAAAGGTATAGACTCTAGCGTGGATCCAGAAGAGGTCAAGTCTGGCCTTGAAAATAGTGGCTACAAGGTTAAAAATGTCTCAAACATTAAAAATAGAGAAAAAATCCCCCAACCAATATTTAGAGTCGAGCTACAGCCAGATGGCATAAAAATAAAAAAGAATGAAGCACATCCAATATATGACTTAAAATACTTGTTGCATCGAAGAGTTACTGTTGAGCTTCCACATAAAAGAGCTGGACCTGTTCAATGCCTGAACTGCCAAGAATTTGGGCACACGAAGACTTATTGCAAGTTGCCTACAGTCTGCGTTGTATGTGGTGAGTTACACAGTACCGCTAACTGTGACAAAATAAAAGGTGATACCAAAGCAAAAAAATGTAGTAATTGCGGCGGAAACCACACTGCCAACTATAGGGGCTGCCCTCTTTATTCTCTTTTTAAAAATTCGTCGAACAGAAAAACAAATGCTACTCCCGCTCAGCCCAACACTCATTTAAACTACCCACAGTTACCTCAACCGTCGTCTAGCCATAATCAATACTCAAATGTTTTAAAGTCTAACACGACTCTTACTCAACAAAAACCTAATAGTCAATCTTCATACGCTAATATTTTAAAGAGTAACCAGATTCCGGCGCAAAAAACTGTACCAGTAAATGAAGAATCAGGGTATAATTTTAGTCGTATTGAAGCCTCGATAGAGATCCTAATACAAACAGTAAATACATTTACTCTCAACATGTCCTGTATGATGCAGGAAATGTTGAAAATGCAGTCTACCTTGTTGTAGGCTGTATTGAAAAAACCATGAACTTAAGAATCTGTTTTTGGAACGCAAACGGCATCTGCCAACATAAAAATGAAATTGAATATTTTCTTCTGGATAAACAAATCGATATTATGCTTATCTCAGAAACTCACTTGACGTCCCGAAGCTATTTTCGAATTAGTGGATATAATTTCTACGACACCAAGGATCCTCAAGGTAGAGCTTGTGGTGGCTCTGGAATCCTAATAAAAACTCGAATAAAACACTACCTACTAAATGACCTTCGTGAAGAATATCTTCAAGCAACGAACATCTGCATTGAAAATTTTTATCAAAAGCTTGTGATATCATCTGTTTACTCTCCTCCCAGGTTTTCAATTTCAGAGAGTCAATATACAACACTGGGGTCCCGTTTTCTAGCAGCTGGTGACTACAATGCTAAACACACATTTTGGGGCTCACGTTTAATCAGTCCTAAGGGTCGTGTTTTGTTTGACACAATTTCAAAAATGGGCTTGAATGTAGTTTCAAGTGGTCAGCCAACATACTGGCCAACGGATCGTCAAAAAATTCCTGATGTTATCGACTTTGGGATTATGAAAGGCGTGCCCAGCGAAATGATTGAAGTAGAAGCGTCTTTGGATTTGCCTTCAGATCACTCGCCTACTATTATCACTATTTACTCACACACAACTGCAACACCTACATGTGATTTACCGCTGACACCTGCACGTATTAACTGGCTGAAATACAAAAAATATTTGAGTGCTCATTGCACGGAAAATATGCCATCGAGAACACCTGCTGACATAGAAAACTCTATTAGGTTGTTTGAAGCACATGCTAAACAAGCTGCTCTTAATGCTTCTTCAATTCAACCAATCAACAAGCGAGATTTAACAATATTTTTTGTGCAGACATAGAAAGGCTATTGACTGAAAAACGGAGAGCTCGACGAGAATGGCAACGTTACAGATCGCCTCAGCTAAAATTACGGCTTAAGGAGTGTACCAAACAGCTAAGAAAAGTTTTGCAAACACAAAAAACAGCTTCACACAGTTTCAACTCTCGTAGTGAACAGACGCGTTTTATAATCGTCGCAACTGAATATAAAAATAAAATAAAATAAAAAAAATATTTTCAAGTCACAAAAAATATAAAAAAAAAAACACATTTATTGAACAGTTATTTTACTGGTTTTATTTTATTTTTTGCTTGTGTGCAATACACATAAATATTTGCATACACAAACTAATATAAGTGAAAATAAAAAAAGAGAACTCTGATGAGTTCATCTTCTGACAAAAACAACAATAATCCTACAAGCAGTAGGAATGTACAATATACATATAACTTTAGTTGCTGATGACGACAATAAAAAAAATTAATTAAACAAAAACCTGAATTTAACAGTAAACACAAATACTCGTGCGCGATCATTATCTCTGAACATGTTAAATAGTGATCAAGAAGCAACAACAATTGCACCCATCAGCAAACTTGTCAGCTTAGCTGTACAAACAAACAAACAAACAATAAGTAACAAGGTGACCAACGTGCACAAAATGGTAGATGCGGTGTGTACAATAAATGATAATAAAATTCAAACAGGAATGGACAGATACATAACCGTGTTAAAAAGGGGAAGAAGTCCAAAATCAGCTCAAATTGCTTCAACATCGAAAGTTCCCAGAGATGGAAAAAACAATATAATAAATTCCGAAAATCGTTTCGCGATTTTATCTGAACAAGGCGATGAAGACACAACTACAATAAGTTCGAGTAAGCCCCCACCCATATATTTAAGAGAGCAGAATTCCAGTTTGCTGGTTAAAAGTCTTATCTCATTAATTGGAGAAAATGAGTTTTATGTAACTCCAATTAAGCGCGGAAACATCAATGAAACAAAAATTCAGGTAGCTCATGAAAATAATTACCGAAAAATTGTTTCAGATTTAGAATCTAAAAATAAAAACTTCTACACGTACCAATTAAAGAGTGCTAAAGGTCTAAAGGCTCCGTTAGCCGAGCGTTGCTCTACCGTACCCGTACTGTACCGTACTGTTAGCCCGTTGGTGTACTTATAGAATATTTAAAAACGTGTTTGGCTATACATAAACAAAATAGAATTACCCAACAAACCAAAACGATTTAGAAATCCCTTGTAACAAGGGCTGCCTTCCTAAACGTCTTTATGCAAAGCAGTCAAAGCGGTGTTAAAATCAAGCAATTTTATTTTACAGCTCTGTAAATCAAATAGATTATCATTAGAAACACTTCTTTGCTTTGCATATTTAAAATTACTATGACACCGAGTCAAATTATTTTTAAAACTTTTGGAAAACACTCCACGAGCAATATAATTAATAGCTTTTTTGTTTTAAAAAGAAATCATCTTGCACCCATCCTTTTCCACCATTGTTGTTTATAAAAAACATACACGATTTTCATAGTGCGCTAGTTGCGTTTATTTGCATATCAGATGCGAAACAGATGAGTTTAGGAATGCCATACTTTGTCAGAGTTTACGCAGTTGCGATTGAGAATACCTGACATTGTTGCACTGCAAAGCAATATGCGTTTAGGAATGCAGCCATGCTTACCAACATGAGTTCTAAGCTTAAAAAAGTGTTGTAAATACTATTGTAAAAATTTTATTAACAATTTTTTAGTAATGAACAGCGCCCCTTTAGATAATATTGCTTATCTAATAAGCTTAGAGAAAAATAGATAAGTAATAATGGGTCACTAAAATAAACTTAGATTCCTAATAATTTTGTAAGCTTAGATAAAAAATAATTTTCATCAGGATTTGTCATTTGGTTTATTCAAAAATATCATAATTACAATAGACATATATAATTTACTTTTCTTTATTTAATTAAGTAAATTTATTCTTGTGTTACAAACTTGTTTCATGCGGTATTCTTTTTAACTTAAGTTCGTTTTCTCCTACTCCAATTGAATTTAAAACATCTGAAAAATTTTAAAAGGATATGGTTATGCCATTTGATATGCATATTTTATGAAAAACATATTTTATTTCTATAGCTCCATTTGCACTCAGGCTACGCACACACTTTTTCTTTTTTAAATAACTTTTCAACTATTTGCTCTTTCCGGTAACAAAACAACAAACACAAAACTATAGCATGACTCATTTGCGAATATATGTGTTAAATTGTTATATAAACAAGTATGTAAGTGTATAAAAATTGTAAAGTATTTGAAAACTGCATTTTGTATATAAAAAGTTTATAAATATCATGCTTGTTAAAAGTTCTAGTAAATCCGTTATAAGTTTATTATACGAGCTATATTTTGCTTATGAAATGGTTTGCTGGGTAGTATATATAAAATAAATAAATAATTTATGAAAAATTAACAACTGTTTACAACACAGTGATGGGCATTGAAAATTTCCAAATTGTTACTGTTGTGAAGAAAAAGGACCTAAGATATATAAATGGTATAAAAATGTACATACATGTATGTATGTATATATGAAATATTTTGCATACTAAACTTTTGAGACAAATATTACATTTTCGTTTACCATTAAGTTGCTAGCGAATGCGCAACTTTAAACTCGCCTTCTGCATAACTACTTTTTTTTAATTATGACTCTATTGCAGCAAAGGCTCGATATGTGCATACATAAAAAATGTTTTTGCAGCCGTTGAATTATTTATTGGTTTATTTTATACATCTAAGCATGTACATATATGTACATACATATGTTTATGCAGTTACATGTATATGTACACATATTATTTTCAGTTTTTCAATCATAGTTTACAGATTTCATTATAAAAAAGTACCAAAGAGAAGAGCGAAAATACCCCCTTAGTATAAAACAAAATAACAGCCCATCACTGGCTTACAAATGTCACGTAACGTTCAAATGAAATTCTATTTTATACAGATTGAGACGTTCCATCAACGTGACATTTAAATTCGGTAAGCATTTGCATTGTTTTAAAATAGTAAAACGGATCAGCTGTTTCGTTAGGGGACGTGGACGTTCGGCTAATTCTACCTTAACAGTCGTAATAAAAGGTATAGACTCTAGCGTGGATCCAGAAGAGGTCAAGTCTGGCCTTGAAAATAGTGGCTACAAGGTGAAAAATGTCTCAAACATTAAAAATAGAGAAAAAATCCCCCAACCAATATTTAGAGTCGAGCTACAGCCAGATGGCATAAAAATAAAAAAGAATGAAGCACATCCAATATATGACTTAAAATACTTGTTGCATCGAAGAGTTACTGTTGAGCTTCCACATAAAAGAGCTGGACCTGTTCAATGCCTGAACTGCCAAGAATTTGGGCACACGAAGACTTATTGCAAGTTGCCTACAGTCTGCGTTGTATGTGGTGAGTTACACAGTACTGCTAACTGTGATAAAATAAAAGGTGATACCAAGGCGAAAAAATGTGGCAATTGCGGCGGAAATCACACTGCCAACTATAGAGGCTGCCCCCTTTACTCGTTCTTTAAGAATTCATCAACCAAAAAAACCAATGCTACTCCCGCTCAGCCTAAAACCCCTATTAACTATCCACAGTTACCTCAACCGTCCACTAGCCAAAATCAATTTTCAAACATTTTCAAGTCTAACGCGACTAGTGCTCAACAACAATCTAACAACAAATTTTCATACGCTAGTATTTTAAAAAGCAATCAGAGTACGGCGCAAAAAACCGTAAATGTAAATGAAGATTCGGGGTATAATTTTAGTCGTATTGAAGCCTCAATTGAGAGCTTAATACAAACTGTAAATACATTTACTCTCAACATGTCCTGTATGATGCAGGAAATGTTGAAAATGCAGTCTACCTTGTTGCAGGCTGTACTAAGCAAACCATGAACTTAAAAATCTGTTTTTGGAACGCAAACGGCATCTGCCAACATAAAAACGAAATAGAATATTTTCTTCAGGATAAACAAATCGATGCTATGCTTATCTCAGAAACTCATTTGACATCTCGAAGCTGTTTCAGAATTAGTGGATATAATTTTTAAGACACCAAGGATCCCCGTGGCAGAGCTTGTGGTGGTTCGGGAATCCTAATAAAAACGCGAATAAAACACCACCTGTTGAACGATTTTTGTGAAGATTATCTTCAAGCAACGAACATCTGCATCGAAACTTACTATCAAAAACTTGTAATATCATCTGTCTATTCGCCCTCCAGATTCTCAGAGGACTAAAAAGGCCAGTGATATGCAAACCCCCATTACGAGCCCCAAATGGTGACTGGGCAAAAACTGATGCTGAAAAAGGTGCACTTTTTGTTAAACACTTAGAAAAAGTTTTCACTCCGAATATTTCTGCTGATATTGTTGAACTGCCACCAGTCGTCTCTTTACCAGAAATACCGATGAGATTTAACATGACGGAGATTGAAAATACTATTACTAGTCTTAACACCAGAAAAGCCCCAGGTGTCGACAAAATAAGCAACAAAATGCTTCAAGAATTGCCTTACACTGCAAAAAGAATAATACTATTCATTTTTAACAGTATTCTACGCCTAGAACACTATCCTAAAGAATGGAAGGTTTCGCTAATTATTATGATACCAAAGCCCGGCAAGGATCATACGAAGGTTGAATCCTATCGGCCTATTAGCTTATTGCCCAACATTTCAAAACTATTTGAAAAGCTGTATATGAGCAAGCTGATGCCTATACTGACTAGAAGTGGATGCATTCCAGATCATCAATTCGGTTTTCGCAGACAACATAGCACAATTGAACAAACTCACAGACTTGTGAACGTAGTTAGAGAAACCTTTGAAAAAAAGAAATATTGCTCTGCGCTCTTTATAGATGTTTCTCAAGCTTTCGATAAAGTATGGCACGAAGGTCTTATCCACAAATTAACACGAAATCTCCCCGCAAACATCGTCAAGCTTTTAAAAATCTATCTAGAGGAACGAAAATTTGTTGTTAGGGAAGGCAATTTTTTAAGCCCTTCGCAGTCGTTCGAAGCCGGAGTTCCCCAAGGCAGCATCTTCGGTCCCTTACTTTATTTAATTTATGCCTCTGACTTACCGTTAAGCAATAACATTCATACATCAACATTTGCTGATGATACAGCTTTTTTAAGCGTCCATGAAAATCCAGTAGAAACTTCCATCAACTTACAAGGGTATATATCGAAATTGGAAAAATGGCTTAAACAATGGTGTATAAAAGTTAACGAGCAGAAATGTGTACACGTCACTTTTACGTTGCGAAGGGAAACATGCCCGCCTATACAAATCAACACCGAGACTATTCCGCAACATACTGTAGTCAAATATCTAGGCGTTCACCTTGATCGCCGTTTAACATGGAAATCGCATATAGACGCAAAGTTGATGCAAATGAAATTAAAAACAGCCCAAATTAATTGGCTTATGGGAAGAAATTCTATACTGAGCCTAGACTGTAAACTTCTACTATACAACGCGATCCTGAAACCAATATGGTCCTATGGAATCCAGCTATGGGGCACTGCCTCAGCATCGAATGTAGAAAAAATTCAAAGGCGACAAAATAAAATTCTACGTACAATAACTGCAGCCCCCTGGTATGTCAGAAACTATAGAATTCATAAAGATCTAGACGTTCCGTTGGTAAAGACAGTATTTTCGAAACACGCGAAGAAATACATTAAAAAACTTGAGTTGCACCCAAACCCACTTGCGCGCAATATTCTAGAGTATAGAGGCCACACCCGGCTTAGGAGGAGGGACACTCTTTCTATCAGCCGTACACGAGAGATGTAAAACAACAAAAATCAACCGTTGTATTTAAAAATTATGTTTAGCATTGGCTAAACTTATATTTATTATTTTTTTTTTAGATTTAAGATTTGAAAAACTTATTGATGTTTCGGGAACAAACGTTCCCATGAAATTCACGATACCAAATTTCCCTTCATGGGGAATGAAAATTTCATGGGAACAAACATTTCACATTTTGTTCACGATAGGGGTGAATATAAAAATATTAATTCCGCTTGGGCACTAGCTATAAATACCGTAATAACAAGGGTCACAGTAATTTTGTGAATTTCCCTAATATAGAGTGAAAATAACAAAAACGTTAGAATACAAAGTAGAATACTTTGATGATAACGGACTATAAGTTTGTGTTGATTATTAGTACTTTCCAAACAGTAATGAGGGAATTTCGTACTAACCAGCACTTTTTCAAGGTAGAATAAAAAATGAATTAAGAATTAATTCTCATATTCTATTTCTCTTGAAAACTGGTTAAATAGTTGATATCCTTCTCAATTAGTATCCACTTTACGAAAATTGTAAAGATGGACAATTGAACGCTGATGAGAGGTGTAGCGGCCTTGAAATCAGTACTGCAGCTATATTCTGTAATTCTCGTAGTTAAAGCTAAATCTCGATCGCTAAAATTTTTAGGGCGAACATTTTAGCGATTTTGCTAAAAAGGTATTCTGTAACTCTAATCGCTTAGCTAAAATTTACTCTTTTCGCCGTAGCTAATTTGCTATCATTAGATCATTCCTTTCTTTCTTATTTGATAATATAATATTGAAAAGAGACAAATATATATGCGTGTATATTTGGCATTTTATATTAATGTTACCTTACATTATAATTTATACTCCGTAACAATGATTGTGTTTTTGTCAAAAAAAAATTTAAAATATGTTTTAAAACGTCTATTTTTTAAAGCTATTTCACAAAGTTCTAGTCAAAACTTATTGTTTTTTTGCAGCACATGCATTTTGAAAATTGTAAAGCGCATGATTTTTGCGTAGTAATTTCTCAAGAAAGCATTACGTTCGGAAGTTATGGGAACATTTATAAGAGATGGCAACACTGTTAAGAAATAATTTCAGTAAACGATTGAAATTTTTTCTATGTGGTATTAGCTGGCGGTACTGTGGCATATTTATTTGAAAGTATTTATTTGTACAAAAATATTTTTGATCATAATAAATTTAAAATTTGTGTATAGAGTTTTGATTAATTTTGTAATATTGTAAAAATCTTTTTTGTTATTAAATACATTTTTATATAAAATTTAGTATTTGAGTTTTATTTAAATTAAACTACTCATAACAGCTAAAAAACTTAACCTATCATTAGCAAACTCTTTATGCTATTCCAAATACTAAATGAGCATATATTTTTGCCCTTTTTTATCCTTTTTGTAGTTTCCTACATTATTTTTCTAAAAAAAAAGGCTAAACAACAATGATATAAAAAATATTTTGCTTAAATTACTTTTTAGCGCCTTCAAAATATCGTTGCTTAAATTTTAGCGTTTCTAGCTAGAAAACTTGCTTAAATGTGCTTAGAGAATACAAATTTATAACATTTTAGCGATGAGAGAGAGCATTGTTTGCTCTCAGAGCAAACGCCAAAATTGCGGCGAATTTAATTTTTATGACATTGCCTAATTTCGCAATACGAATTACAGAATTCAATATGTAGCTAAAATTCTCTAAAACGATTTTAGACATTTGTACCGATGGAGATTTAGATTTAGCGAGTTACAGAATATAGCTGCTGATACGTACTGCTAAAAATTGATTGGATATAAATAATAATATTTCCAACATAAAAAAAACTCTTAGTAATTTTGAATTTTCATTAATTCAATAAAACTGAACTTGAGCCTGATAATATTACTTTTCATATATACATCAATATCATTTTCAAATAATAATTACGTTTATTCGTAATAATAATAATATAAAAATATTAATTCCGCTTGGGCACGAGCTATAAATACCCTAATAACAAGGGTCACAGTAATATGTGAATTTCCCTAATATAGAGTAAAAATAACAAAAACGTTAGAATACAAAGTAGAATACTTTGATGATAACGGACTATGAGTTTGTGTTGATTATTAGTACTTTCCAAACAGTAATGAGGGAATTTCGTACTAACCAGCACTGTTTCAAGGTAGAATAAAAAATTAATTAAGAATTAATTCTCATATTCTATTTCTCTTGAAAACTGGTTAAATAGCACGAGCTATAAATACCCTAATAACAAGGGTCACAGTAATATGTGAATTTCCCTAATATAGAGTAAAAATAACAAAAACGTTAGAATACAAAGTAGAATACTTTGATGATAACGGACTATGAGTTTGTGTTGATTATTAGTACTTTCCAAACAGTAATGAGGGAATTTCGCACTAACCAGCACTGTTTCAAGATAGAATAAAAAATGAATTAAGAATTAATTCTCATATTCTATTTCTCTTGAAAACTGGTTAAATAGTTGATATTCTTCTCAATTAGTATCCACTTTACGAAAATTGTAAAGATGGACAATTGAACGCTGATGAGAGTTACAGCGGCCTTGAAATCAGTACTGATACGTTCTGCTAAAAACTGATTGGATATAAATAAAAATATTTTCCAACATAAAAATACTCTTAGTAATTTTGAATTTTCATTAATTCAATAAAACTGAACTTGAGCCTGATAATATTACTTTTCATATATACATCAATATAAGTTCAAATAATAATTACGTTTATTCGTAATAATAATAATCACCCCTATCGTGAACAAATTTTCCCTCGTAACTTTTTTCCTTTTCCCTTAATGGCAATCGTGAACAACTCCCATGAAAAAATTTTATTCAGTCCAGAATAATAACGTGAAAAAATGCTCCCATGAAAAAATTCCCCTTAGCGTGAATAACTTTTTTCCCACAAGTTTTTTCACTTTTCCCTTCGATTTATTCACTTTATTTTTGATGGGGAATAGAACAAAACATGTATGTAATTCTTCATACAACTTGAATATTAAAGCATAAAAAGTTTATTTAAAGAAAAATATCTAATAATAAGGTACCAACTGATGTATTGGTCAACAAAATGCAAAACAACAAGTCTATTGCCTGTGAATTTGTGAAGCTTTAATTTGTTGGAATTTTTTCGTTTTGTTGGTTTTCCAAAAGTAGCCGAACCATTTAAACACATAAAAGTTAGAATGCAATAAATAAAAGCTGCAAATAAACTATCGCTCCAACACTGAATATTTAGCTTTCCTTTTTTTTAGTTTTCTTTAAAATATATATTGCCAAGTATATTTTATAACAAAAATTTCTTTTATTTTTTATTTTTGTTATCTTCTTTCTTATTTTACATTCACAACGAATTGATAGCGGGAACAAACGTTCCCATGAAATTCACGATACCAAATTTCCCTTCATGGGGAATGAAAATTTCATGGGAACAAAAATTTCACATTTTGTTCACGATAGGGGTGAATATAAAAATATTAATTGCGCTTGGGCACTAGCTATAAATACCGTAATAACAAGGGTCACAGTAATTTTGTGAATTTCCCTTATATAGAGTGAAAATAACAAAAACGTTAGAATACAAAGTAGAATACTTTGATGATAACGGACTATAAGTTTGTGTTGATTATTAGTACTTTCCAAACAGTAATGAGGGAATTTCGTACTAACCAGCACTTTTTCAAGGTAGAATAAAAAATGAATTAAGAATTAATTCTCATATTCTATTTCTCTTGAAAACTGGTTAAATAGTTGATATCCTTCTCAATTAGTATCTACTTTACGAAAATTGTAAAGATGGACAATTGAACGCTGATGAGAGGTACAGCGGCCTTGAAATCAGTACTGATACGTTCTGCTAAAAACTGATTGGATATAAATAATAATATTTTCCAACATAAAAATACTCTTAGTAATTTTGAATTTTCATTAATTCAATAAAACTGAACTTGAGCCTGATAATATTACTTTTCATATATACATCAATATAAGTTCAAATAATAATTACGTTTATTCGTAATAATAATAATCACCCCTATCGTGAACAAATTTTCCCTCGTAACTTTTTTCCTTTTCCCTTAATGGCAATCGTGAACAACTCCCATGAAAAAATTTTATTCAGTCCAGAATAATAACGTGAAAAAATGCTCCCATGAAAAAATTCCCCTTAGCGTGAATAACTTTTTTCCCACAAGTTTTTTCACTTTTCCCTTCGATTTATTCACTTTATTTTTGATGGGGAATAGAACAAAACATGTATGTAATTCTTCATACAACTTGAATATTAAAGCATAAAAAGTTTATTTAAAGAAAAATATCTAATAATAAGGTACCAACTGATGTATTGGTCAACAAAATGCAAAACAACAAGTCTATTATTGCCTGTGAATTTGTGAAGCTTTAATTTGTTGGAATTTTTTCGTTTTGTTGGTTTTCCAAAAGTAGCCGAACCATTTAAACACATAAAAGTTAGAATGCAATAAATAAAAGCTGCAAATAAACTATCGCTCCAACACTGAATATTTAGCTTTCCTTTTTTTAAGTTTTCTTTAAAATATATATTTCCAAGTATATTTTATAACAAAAATTTCTTTTATTTTTTATTTTTGTTATCTTCTTTCTTATTTTACATTCACAACGAATTGATAGCGGGAACAAACGTTCCCATGAAATTCACGATACCAAATTTCCCTTCATGGGGAATGAAAATTTCATGGGAACAAAAATTTCACATTTTGTTCACGATAGGGGTGAATATAAAAATATTAATTGCGCTTGGGCACTAGCTATAAATACCGTAATAACAAGGGTCACAGTAATTTTGTGAATTTCCCTTATATAGAGTGAAAATAACAAAAACGTTAGAATACAAAGTAGAATACTTTGATGATAACGGACTATAAGTTTGTGTTGATTATTAGTACTTTCCAAACAGTAATGAGGGAATTTCGTACTAACCAGCACTTTTTCAAGGTAGAATAAAAAATGAATTAAGAATTAATTCTCATATTCTATTTCTCTTGAAAACTGGTTAAATAGTTGATATCCTTCTCAATTAGTATCTACTTTACGAAAATTGTAAAGATGGACAATTGAACGCTGATGAGAGGTGTAGCGGCCTTGAAATCAGTACTGCAGCTATATTCTGTAATTCTCGTAGCTAAAGCTAAATCTCGATCGCTAAAATTTTTAGGGCGAAAATTTTAGCGATTTTGCTAAAAAGGTATTCTGTAACTCTAATCGCTTAGCTAAAATTTACTCTTTTCGCCGTAGCTAATTTGCTATCATTAGATCATTCCTTTCTTTCTTATTTGATAATATAATATTGAAAAGAGACAAATATATATGCGTGTATATTTGGCATTTTATATTAATGTTACCTTACATTATAATTTATACTCCGTAACAATGATTGTGTTTTTGTCAAAAAAAAATTTAAAATATGTTTTAAAACGTCTATTGTTTTTTTGCAGCACATGCATTTTGAGAATTGTAAAGCGCATGATTTTTGCGTAGTAATTTCTCAAGAAAGCATTACGTTCGGAAGTTATGGGAACATTTATAAGAGATGGCAACACTGTTAAGAAATAATTTCAGTAAACGATTGAAATTTTTTCTATGTGGTATTAGCTGGCGGTACTGTGGCATATTTATTTGAAAGTATTTATTTGTACAAAAATATTTTTGATCATAATAAATTTAAAATTTGTGTATAGAGTTTTGATTAATTTTGTAATATTGTAAAAATCTTTTTTGTTATTAAATACATTTTTATATAAAATTTAGTATTTGAGTTTTATTTAAATTAAACTACTCATAACAGCTAAAAAACTTAACCTATCATTAGCAAACTCTTTATGCTATTCCAAATACTAAATGAGCATATATTTTTGCCCTTTTTATCCTTTTTGTAGTTTCCTACATTATTTTTCTAAAAAAAAAGGCTAAACAACAATGATATAAAAAATATTTTGCTTAAATTACTTTTTAGCGCCTTCAAAATATCGTTGCTTAAATTTTAGCGTTTCTAGCTAGAAAACTTGCTTAAATGTGCTTAGAGAATACAAATTTATAACATTTTAGCGATGAGAGAGAGCATTGTTTGCTCTCAGAGCAAACGCCAAAATTGCGGCGAATTTAATTTTTATGACATTGCCTAATTTCGCAATACGAATTACAGAATTCAATATGTAGCTAAAATTCTCTAAAACGATTTTAGACATTTGTACCGATGGAGATTTAGATTTAGCGAGTTACAGAATATATGTAGCTGCTGATACGTACTGCTAAAAACTGATTGGATATAAATAATAATATTTTCCAACATAAAAAAACTCTTAGTAATTTTGAATTTTCATTAATTCAATAAAACTGAACTTGATCCTGATAATATTACTTTTCATATATACATCAATATAAGTTCAAATAATAATTCCGTTTATTCGTAATAATAATAATAATAATATAAAAATATTAATCCCACTTGGGCACGAGCTATAAATACCCTAATAACAAGGGTCACAGTAATATGTGAATTTCCCTAATATAGAGTAAAAATAACAAAAACGTTAGAATACAAAGTAGAATACTTTGATGATAACGGACTATGGGTTTGTGTTGATTATTAGTACTTTCCAAACAGTAATGAGGGAATTTCGTACTAACCAGCACTGTTTCAAGGTAGAATAAAAAATGAATTAAGAATTAATTCTCATATTCTATTTCTCTTGAAAACTGGTTAAATAGTTGATATTCTTCTCAATTAGTATCCACTTTACGAAAATTGTAAAGATGGACAATTTAACGCTGATGAGAGGTGTAGCGGCCTTGAAATCAGTACTGATACGTTCTGCTAAAAACTGATTGGATATAAATAATAATATTTCCAACATAAAAAAAACTCTTAGTAATTTTGAATTTTCATTAATTCAATAAAACTGAACTTGAGCCTGATAATATTACTTTTCATATATACATCAATATAAGTTCAAATAATAATTACGTTTATTCGTAATAATAATAATATAAAAATATTAATTCCGCTTGGGCACGAGCTATAAATACCCTAATAACAAGGGTCACAGTAATATGTGAATATCCCTAATATAGAGTAAAAATAACAAAAACGTTAGAATACAAAGTAGAATACTTTGATGATAACGGACTATGAGTTTGTGTTGATTATTAGTACTTTCCAAACAATAATGAGGGAATATCGTACTAACCAGCTCTGTTTCAAGGTAGAATAAAAAATTAATGAAGAATTAATTCTCATATTCTATTTCTCTTGAAAACATGGGTAAATAGTTGATATTCTTCTCAATTAGTATCCACTTTACGAAAATTGTAAAGATGGACAATTGAACGCTGATGAGAGGTGTAGCGGCCTTGAAATCAGTACTGATACGTTCTGCAAAAAACTGATTGGATATAAATAATAATATTTTCCAATATAAAAAAACTCTAAGTAATTTTGAATTTTCATTAAATCAATAAAACTGAACTTGAGCCTGATAATATTACTTTTCATATATACATCAATATAAGTTCAAATAATAATTACGTTTATTGTTAATAATAATAATATAAAAATATTAATTCCGCTTGGGCACGAGCTATAAATACCCTAATAACAAGGGTCACAGTAATATGTGAATTTCCCTAATATAGAGTTAAAATAACAAAAACGTTAGAATACAAAGTAGAATACTTTGATGATAACGGACTATAAGTTTGTGTTGATTATTAGTACTTTCCAAACAGTAATGAGGGAATTTCGTACTAACCAGCACTGTTTCAAGGTAGAATAAAAAATGAATTAAGAATTAATTCTCATATTCTATTTCTCTTGAAAACTGGTTAAATAGTTGATATCCTTCTCAATTAGTATCCACTTTACGAAAATTGTAAAGATGGACAACTGAACGCTGATGAGAGGTGTAGCGGCCTTGAAATCAGTACTGATACGTTCTGCTAAAAACTGATTGGATATAAATAATAATATTTTCCAACATAAAAAAACTCTTAGTAATTTTGAATTTTCATTAAGTCAATAAAACTGAACTTGAGCCTGATAATATTACTTTTCATATATACATCAATATAAGTTCAAATAATAATTACGTTTATTCGTAATAATAATAATATAAAAATATTAATTCCGCTTGGGCACGAGCTATAAATACCCTAATAACAAGGGTCACAGTAATATGTGAATTTCCCTAATATAGAGTAAAAATAACAAAAACGTTAGAATACAAAGTAGAATACTTTGATGATAACGGACTATGAGTTTGTGTTGATAATTAGTACTTTCCAAAAAGTAATGAGGGAATTTCGTACTAACCAGCACTGTTTCAAGGTAGAATAAAAAATTAATTAAGAATTAATTCTCATATTCTATTTCTCTTGAAAACTGGTCAAATAGTTGATATTCTTCTCAATTAGTGTCCACTTTACGAAAATTGTAAAGATGGACAATTAAAGGCTGATGAGAGGTGAAGCGGCCTTGAAATCAGTACTGATACGTTCTGCTAAAAACTGATTGGATATAAATAATAATATTTTCCAACATAAAAAAACTCTTAGTAATTTTGAATTTTCATTAATTCAATAAAACTGAACTTGAGCCTGATAATATTACTTTTCATATATACATCAATATAAGTTCAAATAATAATTACGTTTATTCGTAATAATAATAATATAAAAATAATAATTCCGCTTGGGCACGAGCTATAAATCCCCTAATAACAAGGGTCACAGTAATATGTGAATTTCCCTAATATAGAGTAAAAATAACAAAAACATTAGAATACAAAGTAGAATACTTTGATGATAACGGACTATGAGTTTGTGTTGATTATTAGTACTTTCCAAACAGTAATGAGGGAATTTCGTACTAACCAGCACTGTTTCAAGGTAGAATAAAATATGAATTAAGAATTAATTCTCATATTCTATTTCTCTTGAAAACTGGTCAAATAGTTGATATTCTTCTCAATTAGTATCCACTTTACGATAATTGGAAAGATGGACAATTGAACGCTGATGAGAGGTGTAGCGGCCTTGAAATCAGTACTGATACGTTCTGCTAAAAACTGATTGGATATAAATATTAATATTTTCCAACATAAAAAAACTCTTAGTAATTTTGAATTTTCATTAATTCAATAAAACTGAACTTGAGCCTGATAATATTACTTTTCATATATACATCAATATAAGTTCAAATAATAATTACGTTTATTCGTAATAATAATAATATAAAAATATTAATTTCGCTTGGGCACGAGCTATAAATACCCTAATAACAAGGGTCACAGTAATATGTGAACTTCCCTAATATAGAGTAAAAATAACAAAAACGTTAGAATACAAAGTAGAATACTTTGATGATAACGGACTATGAGTTTGTGTTGATTATTAGTACTTTCCAAACAGTAATGAGGGAATTTCGTACTAACCAGCACTGTTTCAAGGTAGAATAAAAAATTAATTAAGAATTAATTCTCATATTCTATTTCTCTTGAAAACTGGTCAAATAGTTGATATTCTTCTCAATTAGTATCCACTTTACGAAAATTGTAAATATGGACTTGAACGCTGATGAGAGGTGTAGCGGCCTTGAAATCAGTACTGATACGTTCTGCAAAAAACTGATTGGATATAAATAATAATATTTCCCAACATAAAAAAACTCTTAGTAATTTTGAATTTTCATTAATTCAATAAAACTGAACTTGAGCCTGATAATATTACTTTTCATATATACATCAATATAAGTTCAAATAATAATTACGTTTATTCGTAATAATAATAATATAAAAATATTAATTTCGCTTGGGCACGAGCTATAAATACCCTAATAACAAGGGTCACAGTAATATGTGAATTTCCCTAATATAGAGTAAAAATAACAAAAACGTTAGAATACAAAGTAGAATACTTTGATGATAACGGACTATAAGTTTGTGTTGATTATTAGTACTTTCCAAACAGTAAGGAGGGAATTTCGTACTAACCAGCACTGTTTCAAGGTAGAATAAAAAATTAATTAAGAATTAATTCTCATATTCTATTTCTCTTGAAAACTGGTCAAATAGTTGATATTCTTCTCAATTAGTATCCACTTTACGAAAATTGTAAATATGGACTTGAACGCTGATGAGAGGTGTAGCGGCCTTGAAATCAGTACTGATACGTTCTGCTAAAAACTGATTGAATATAAGTAATAATATTTCCAACATAAAAAACTCATAGTAATTTTGAATTTTCATTAATTCAATAAAACTGAACTTGAGCCTGATAATATTACTTTTCATATATACATCAATATAAGTTCAAATAATAATTACGTTTATTCGTAGTAATAATAATATAAAAATATTAATTCCGCATGGGCACGAGCTATAAATACCCTAATAACAAGGGTCACAGTAATATGTGAACTTCCCTAATATAGAGTAAAAATAACAAAAACGTTAGAATACAAAGTAGAATACTTTGATGATAACGGACTATGAGTTTGTGTTGATTATTAGTACTTTCCAAACAGTAATGAGGGAATTTCGTACTAACCAGCACTGTTTCAAGGTAGAATAAAAAATTAATTAAGAATTAATTCTCATATTCTATTTCTCTTGAAAACTGGTCAAATAGTTGATATTCTTCTCAATTAGTATCCACTTTACGAAAATTGTAAATATGGACTTGAACGCTGATGAGAGGTGTAGCGGCCTTGAAATCAGTACTGATACGTTCTGCAAAAAACTGATTGGATATAAATAATAATATTTCCCAACATAAAAAAACTCTTAGTAATTTTGAATTTTCATTAATTCAATAAAACTGAACTTGAGCCTGATAATATTACTTTTCATATATACATCAATATAAGTTCAAATAATAATTACGTTTATTCGTAATAATAATAATATAAAAATATTAATTTCGCTTGGGCACGAGCTATAAATACCCTAATAACAAGGGTCACAGTAATATGTGAATTTCCCTAATATAGAGTAAAAATAACAAAAACGTTAGAATACAAAGTAGAATACTTTGATGATAACGGACTATAAGTTTGTGTTGATTATTAGTACTTTCCAAACAGTAAGGAGGGAATTTCGTACTAACCAGCACTGTTTCAAGGTAGAATAAAAAATGAATTAAGAATTAATTCTTATATTCTATTTCTCTTGAAAACTGGTTAAATAGTTGATATCCTTCTCAATTAGTATCCACTTTACGAAAATTGTAAAGATGGACAATTGAACGCTGATGAGAGGTGTAGCGGCCTTGAAATCAGTACTGATATGTTCTGCTAAAAACTGATTGGATATAAATAATAATATTTTCCAACATAAAAAAACTCTTAGTAATTTTGAATTTTCATTAATTCAATAAAACTTAACTTGAGCCTGATAATATTACTTTTCATATATACATCAATATAAGTTCAAATAATAATTACGTTTATTCGTAATAATAATAATAATATAAAAATATTAATTCCGCTTGGGCACGAGCTATAAATACCCTAATAACAAGGGTCACAGTAATTTTGTAAATTTCCCTAATATAGAGTAAAAATAACAAAAACGTTAGAATACAAAGTAGAATACTTTGATAATAACGGACTATGAGTTTGTGTTGATTATTAGTACTTTCCAAACAGTAATGAGGGAATTTTGTACTAACAAGCACTGTTTCGAGGTAGAATAAAAAATGAATTAAGAATTAATTCTCATATTCTATTTCTCTTGAAAACTGGTTAAATAGTTGATATCCTTCTCAATTAGTATCCACTTTACGAAAATTGTAAAGATGGACAATTGAACGCTGATGAGAGGTGTAGCGGCCTTGAAATCAGTACTGATACGTTCTGCTAAAAACTGATTGGATATAAATAATAATATTTTCCAACATAAAAAACTCTTAGTAATTTTTAATTTTCATTAATTCAATAAAACTTAACTTGAGCCTGATAATATTACTTTTCATATATACATACATCAATATACACAGAAAAAATTTAAAACATGATTCAATTAAAAAATCCGAAGATTCAATTAAAAAATTATTTGATTTTCAGCCAATTACGAAAATTGTGGTATTAACACATCAGTTTTAATTGAAATTTTTTTTTGTTTTTTTCAATTAAAAAAATATTATATTAAATAAAGATTTAATTGATTCATTTTTCGAGATTCAATTAAAAAATTAATTGAACAATTTTTAAAGATTCAATTAATAATTTAATTAAACAAATTTAAGAGATATAATTAAAAATTTAATAGAAACATTTTTAAAAAATCAATTAAAAAATTGTATGAACAATTGTAAGAGATTCAATTAAAAAATTAATTAAAAATTTTTACAGACACGATTAAATTTTTAATTGAAATATATAACAAAATCAAATAAAATATTAATTGAAATATTTGAAAAACACAATTAAGAAACTAATTGAAATATTTTTAAGGATACAATCAAACTATGAATTAAAGTCACTTGCAGAAATAAAACAATTTTTTATGATTAAATTTATTTAATTTTTAGATAATTTATTTCCATACATTCTTTTCAATTTATTATAATTACATTACAATTTAATATATTTATCATACATGGGAGTAATTAAATAAATTGACTAATAAATTGTCGATTTCATTGGCATTGACTTATATTATAAACAATGCCCATTAAATTTTTAGTATTAACAATTTTTTGAACAATGCTAATAATTTTCAATGAAATAATTTCTTTATTAGTTAGTTAAAAAGCTGAAAGCAATTTTTATAAGTGCACACATGAACCACATTAGGAGGTAGGAAATAACTTTTCACATGGTCGAATAGTTTTTCAGGAGTGTCAAAAGTATTTTCACATAAAAAGCATTTAATACTATTAATTTTTTAAACTTACTTCTTTTTTTCTTTTTTTGTTTTTTTAAACAACCACGCGCTTAACTGGACGAACTCAGAATGATGTTTGTTTGTTAAAATTTACTTACTCAAATGGCATGAGACCATAGCTGCCAGATTTGACGATTTTGGGTCCTAAAAATGACGTGGTGACAATGGGACGATTTATAACCTCATTTTGACGATTTTAAATAATTCCAGCTTGCAACATTTATATGTACTATTAAAGCAACCTTGAACTGCTGAAAATTGTAATGAGCAACTTTTTAAAAACTAGTTTGCTTAATAAAGCTATAAACACATAGACCACAGCGAGCAGCAGGCAGCAATGTGTCAAAAATAAAATACACGAGCCTATATGAAGTTGATTATTTTGACGACAGCAAGGCAGGTTGTTGTCTATGCTACTTTTGCGGTTGCTGCCAAATTAGACTAATTTCTATTTTCATAAGCAGCAATAAGCTGATACAAAGGTGCCAATATAATATAAATGGTACGGCAATGAGAACTTAAAATATTTTTTTCATTTGACGTTTTTATGACGATTTCAATAAGCTATATTGACGATAATGACGATTTTTGCCCAAATATATGACGATATTACCTGGTGAATTCCACGTGTGACTTACACGACACGAGGCAAAACTTTTGTCATTTTTGATAAAATTTCTGGTACAATCATAATTTTTTTAATTTATTCGTTTTAGGAAATAACATCTACACGAACATACGTATTAATTCATGCACTTTGATTTTTGATTTGCGATTACATATTTTTAATTTTAATATAATTAATTAGTTGTGACTTACACGACATCAAATCCATTGATTTCAGGGTAATCAAAGATAGTTTAAAAATTCTGTTAATTGTGTAGTCCGATTCCTTTTAAACTGCACCAAAAGTATTTGAGAAATACAAACAACGACAAAATGGCTTCAACTTAGTGAAATATATTTTATTTTTCACAAAAAATAGTTTTTTTCGCGTGACTTACACGACATACAAATTGTGACTTACACGACACTAAATAATATGAAGAGTTAAAGTTAAAGTTATGAAGTTAAGATTATACAGTTTTTGATAAATTTAATTTTTGGAATTACAAATAAATTTATTTTAGCGCTTCAACTCTTTTTTGAAGATGTGCAGTTACATTAAAATGAGTTAAAAAGTTAAAAGAGTTTTACTTTGTTGTGTACTTTTGTATGGAATTCACCACCTCAAAAAATCTGGCAGCTATTCATGAGACAGCAACACTCAACAATAAAGCTGGATTCACCCATTGTTTCCGAACAAAATTTTTGTCCGGACAAAATTTTTTGTTCTGAAACATTTTTGCAACTCGATTCACTCATTTCGAACAATTTGTCTGGAAAATCAAAGCTACCGTATGAAATACATGTGTTTTATTAAATTTATAAGGTGGCAGTACAGTGACAGATGAATTAAATTTGGTGTTTTATATGTCAAACGCACTTATTTTTTATTGTTTAATAAGAAAATTACATGTTAAAAAGAATTAATAAAAATCAGCTAGTTTTTTTTACTAGCAATTGAGCTTTTCTTTAGTTTTATTTTACTGCATATAAGTTACTATGTGCTTTTATTATACATACTTATAACATTATGTGGCAGCTCGCTTCAACTTTGGCTGAGAAAATAAAATAGGTGGCATCTTGTTTCAACTTTGTCCGGACAAAATTTAAAATTAAACCAATTCCACCAAAAAATGTTCCGAACAAATTTTATTCTCTTTTTCTCTCACTCTCAAAAAGAGAAACGCCAAACTTCATATAAAAAAAATTTTGTCCGGACAAAAATTTTGTTCCGAAACAATGGGTGAATCCAGCTTAAGTATTCAGCAAACACAAGTGCTTAAATTAAAATTGAAGATGATGTACGAAAAATATTTTATAATAAATAATGCCTTATTGACATTCAAGAACACTGTAATCAAGGCCTGTGCGTCTAATACAAATGGATGTGTGTATTTTCATCTAAAGCAAATGGAACGAATTCATAATTAGGTGTTTGCTAATAAATAACATATTGTAATGATTCTTAAAATTAATCCAAAAAATTTATCGAAGGCTTGAATTATTGTTTGGTAGGTTACCTCCATAATACTCAACAACAGTTATTCATTTTTATATACATACATACTTATTTTCAACTGCGAAAAACCTACTACTTGACAATAGCTAACAACTTGAAATATAATTGTTGCAGGAATGTCAAATTGTATATTGGAGTTGTAATGATAGGCTTCTAAAATTGAGTGCCTAAACATAATTGCACCAGACCATATTTATTTTTGTTTTAGACTGTTTTAAAAAAACCCATATTTAAGACCTTCCGTTTTGAATTTTAATCCAGTTTACTCGTATATTCTTCGAAAAATGTTGGTACGGTATGTATCAAGATTAGTGCAAGCTCGTACTTGGTATTAGCTTTTCTCGGAAATGCACTTTATGGTCCAAATATATGTAAACATTTTAAACTTTATAAGTCAAAATTCAAGTGAGTTTGAATGGTACAGAAAAGTACAACCGTATTAACTTTACCATCCCTGTTTGCTCTTTATGGTCATGCTTGTTGTTTTCTGTTTAGATGTGAAGTAGCAAAACCAATTAAAATATTAATTGAGTTAATTAAAGTATTAATTGAATTAACTAAAAAAGATATTGACAATTTTAATTGAAAATATTTTTGGAGACAATGTGGCATACTCTAAAATAGTTAACGATTTTCTCATATAAAAACAAAAATTATATTATTTACATACAAATAATACGTAATAATAATTTGTTACTTCATTTCATTTTGAATAAAAATCTGTTGCTAACACTTTTTTGATAAAGCAGCAAATTCAATTAAAGTAAACAGTAATTTAATTAAAATATTAATCAAATATATAAATTTTTCTAAGCAATCACTTAATTGAAGAAAAATTAAGAACTATTTTTTCTGTGTAAGTTCAAATAATAATTACGTTTATTCGTAATAATAATAATAATATAAAAATATTAATTCCGCTTGGGCACGAGCTATAAATACCCTAATAACAAGGGTCACAGTAATTTTGTAAATTTCCCTAATATAGAGTAAAAATAACAAAAACGTTAGAATACAAAGTAGAATACTTTGATGATAACGGACTATGAGTTTGTGTTGATTATTAGTACTTTCCAAACAGTAATGAGGGAATTTTGTACTAACAAGCACTGTTTCAAGGTAGAATAAAAAATGAATTAAGAATTAATTCTCATATTCTATTTCTCTTGAAAACTGGTTAAATAGTTGATATCCTTCTCAATTAGTATCCACTTTACGAAAATTGTAAAGATGGACAATTGAACGCTGATGAGAGGTGTAGCGGCCTTGAAATCAGTACTGATACGTTCTGCTAAAAACTGATTGGATATAAATAATAATATTTTCCAACATAAAAAACTCTTAGTAATTTTGAATTTTCATTAATTCAATAAAACTGAACTTGAGCCTGATAATATTACTTTTCATATATACATCAATATAAGTTCAAATAATAATTACGTTTATTCGTAGTAATAATAATATAAAAATATTAATTCCGCATGGGCACGAGCTATAAATACCCTAATAACAAGGAACACAGTAATATGTGAACTTCCCTAATATAGAGTAAAAATAACAAAAACGTTAGAATATAAAGTAGAATACTTTGATGATAACGGACTATGAGTTTGTGTTGATTATTAGTACTTTCCAAACAGTAATGAGGGAATTTCGTACTAACCAGCACTGTTTCAAGGTAGAATAAAAAATTAATTAAGAATTAATTCTCATATTCTATTTCTCTTGAAAACTGGTCAAATAGTTGATATTCTTCTCAATTAGTATCCACTTTACGAAAATTGTAAATATGGACTTGAACGCTGATGAGAGGTGTAGCGGCCTTGAAATCAGTATTGATACGTTCTGCAAAAAACTGATTGGATATAAATAATAATATTTCCCAACATAAAAAAACTCTTAGTAATTTTGAATTTTCATTAATTCAATAAAACTGAACTTGAGCCTGATAATATTACTTTTCATATATACATCAATATAAGTTCAAATAATAATTACGTTTATTCGTAATAATAATAATATAAAAATATTAATTTCGCTTGGGCACGAGCTATAAATACCCTAATAACAAGGGTCACAGTAATATGTGAATTTCCCTAATATAGAGTAAAAATAACAAAAACGTTAGAATACAAAGTAGAATACTTTGATGATAACGGACTATAAGTTTGTGTTGATTATTAGTACTTTCCAAACAGTAAGGAGGGAATTTCGTACTAACCAGCACTGTTTCAAGGTAGAATAAAAAATGAATTAAGAATTAATTCTCATATTCTATTTCTCTTGAAAACTGGTTAAATAGTTGATATCCTTCTCAATTAGTATCCACTTTACGAAAATTGTAAAGATGGACAATTGAACGCTGATGAGAGGTGTAGCGGCCTTGAAATCAGTACTGATACGTTCTGCTAAAAACTGATTGGATATAAATAATAATATTTTCCAACATAAAAAACTCTTAGTAATTTTGAATTTTCATTAATTCAATAAAACTGAACTTGAGCCTGATAATATTACTTTTCATATATACATCAATATAAGTTCAAATAATAATTACGTTTATTCGTAGTAATAATAATATAAAAATATTAATTCCGCATGGGCACGAGCTATAAATACCCTAATAACAAGGGTCACAGTAATATGTGAACTTCCCTAATATAGAGTAAAAATAACAAAAACGTTAGAATATAAAGTAGAATACTTTGATGATAACGGACTATGAGTTTGTGTTGATTATTAGTACTTTCCAAACAGTAATGAGGGAATTTCGTACTAACCAGCACTGTTTCAAGGTAGAATAAAAAATTAATTAAGAATTAATTCTCATATTCTATTTCTCTTGAAAACTGGTCAAATAGTTGATATTCTTCTCAATTAGTATCCACTTTACGAAAATTGTAAATATGGACTTGAACGCTGATGAGAGGTGTAGCGGCCTTGAAATCAGTATTGATACGTTCTGCAAAAAACTGATTGGATATAAATAATAATATTTCCCAACATAAAAAAACTCTTAGTAATTTTGAATTTTCATTAATTCAATAAAACTGAACTTGAGCCTGATAATATTACTTTTCATATATACATCAATATAAGTTCAAATAATAATTACGTTTATTCGTAATAATAATAATATAAAAATATTAATTTCGCTTGGGCACGAGCTATAAATACCCTAATAACAAGGGTCACAGTAATATGTGAATTTCCCTAATATAGAGTAAAAATAACAAAAACGTTAGAATACAAAGTAGAATACTTTGATGATAACGGACTATAAGTTTGTGTTGATTATTAGTACTTTCCAAACAGTAAGGAGGGAATTTCGTACTAACCAGCACTGTTTCAAGGTAGAATAAAAAATGAATTAAGAATTAATTCTTATATTCTATTTCTCTTGAAAACTGGTTAAATAGTTGATATCCTTCTCAATTAGTATCCACTTTACGAAAATTGTAAAGATGGACAATTGAACGCTGATGAGAGGTGTAGCGGCCTTGAAATCAGTACTGATATGTTCTGCTAAAAACTGATTGGATATAAATAATAATATTTTCCAACATAAAAAAACTCTTAGTAATTTTGAATTTTCATTAATTCAATAAAACTTAACTTGAGCCTGATAATATTACTTTTCATATATACATCAATATAAGTTCAAATAATAATTACGTTTATTCGTAATAATAATATAAAAATATTAATTCCGCTTGGGCACGAGCTATAAATACCCTAATAACAAGGGTCACAGTAATTTTGTAAATTTCCCTAATATAGAGTAAAAATAACAAAAACGTTAGAATACAAAGTAGAATACTTTGATAATAACGGACTATGAGTTTGTGTTGATTATTAGTACTTTCCAAACAGTAATGAGGGAATTTTGTACTAACAAGCACTGTTTCAAGGTAGAATAAAAAATGAATTAATTCTCATATTCTATTTCTCTTGAAAACTGGTTAAATAGTTGATATCCTTCTCAATTAGTATCCACTTTACGAAAATTGTAAAGATGGACAATTGAACGCTGATGAGAGGTGTAGCGGCCTTGAAATCAGTACTGATACGTTCTGCTAAAAACTGATTGGATATAAATAATAATATTTTCCAACATAAAAAACTCTTAGTAATTTTTAATTTTCATTAATTCAATAAAACTTAACTTGAGCCTGATAATATTACTTTTCATATATACATACATCAATATAAGTTCAAATAATAATTACGTTTATTCGTAATAATAATAATAATAATATAAAAATATTAATTCCGCTTGGGCACGAGCTATAAATACCCTAATAACAAGGGTCACAGTAATTTTGTAAATTTCCCTAATATAGAGTAAAAATAACAAAAACGTTAGAATACAAAGTAGAATACTTTGATGATAACGGACTATGAGTTTGTGTTGATTATTAGTACTTTCCAAACAGTAATGAGGGAATTTTGTACTAACAAGCACTGTTTCAAGGTAGAATAAAAAATGAATTAAGAATTAATTCTCATATTCTATTTCTCTTGAAAACTGGTTAAATAGTTGATATCCTTCTCAATTAGTATCCACTTTACGAAAATTGTAAAGATGGACAATTGAACGCTGATGAGAGGTGTAGCGGCCTTGAAATCAGTACTGATACGTTCTGCTAAAAACTGATTGGATATAAATAATAATATTTTCCAACATAAAAAACTCTTAGTAATTTTGAATTTTCATTAATTCAATAAAACTGAACTTGAGCCTGATAATATTACTTTTCATGTATACATCAATATAATTTCAAATAATAATTACGTTTTTTCGTAATAATAATAATATAAATATATTAATTCCGCTTGGGCACGAGGTATAAATCCCTAATAACAAGGGTCACAGTAATATGTGAATTTCCCTAATATAGAGTAAAAATAACAAAAACGTTAGAATACAAAGTAGAATACTTTGATGATAACGGACTATGAGTTTGTGTTGATTATTAGTACTTTCCAAACAATAATGAGGGAATATCGTACTAACCAGCTCTGTTTCAAGGTAGAATAAAAAATTAATGAAGAATTAATTCTCATATTCTATTTCTCTTGAAAACATGGGTAAATAGTTGATATTCTTCTCAATTAGTATCCACTTTACGAAAATTGTAAAGATGGACAATTGAACGCTGATGAGAGGTGTAGCGGCCTTGAAATCAGTACTGATACGTTCTGCTAAAAACTGATTGGATATAAATAATAATATTTTCCAACATAAAAAACTCTTAGTAATTTTTAATTTTCATTAATTCAATAAAACTTAACTTGAGCCTGATAATATTACTTTTCATATATACATACATCAATATAAGTTCAAATAATAATTACGTTTATTCGTAATAATAATAATAATAATATAAAAATATTAATTCCGCTTGGGCACGAGCTATAAATACCCTAATAACAAGGGTCACAGTAATTTTGTAAATTTCCCTAATATAGAGTAAAAGTAACAAAAACGTTAGAATACAAAGTAGAATACTTTGATGATAACGGACTATGAGTTTGTGTTGATTATTAGTACTTTCCAAACAGTAATGAGGGAATTTTGTACTAACAAGCACTGTTTCAAGGTAGAATAAAAAATGAATTAAGAATTAATTCTCATATTCTATTTCTCTTGAAAACTGGTTAAATAGTTGATATCCTTCTCAATTAGTATCCACTTTACGAAAATTGTAAAGATGGACAATTGAACGCTGATGAGAGGTGTAGCGGCCTTGAAATCAGTACTGATACGTTCTGCTAAAAACTGATTGGATATAAATAATAATATTTTCCAACATAAAAAACTCTTAGTAATTTTGAATTTTCATTAATTCAATAAAACTTAACTTGAGCCTGATAATATTACTTTTCATATATACATCAATATAAGTTCAAATAATAATTACGTTTATTCGTAATCATAATAATAATATAAAAATATTAATTCCGCTTGGGCACGAGCTATAAATACCCTAATAACAAGGGTCACAGTAATTTTGTAAATTTCCCTAATATAGAGTAAAAATAACAAAAACGTTAGAATACAAACTAGAATACTTTGATGATAACGGACTATGAGTTTGTGTTGATTATTAGTACTTTCCAAACAGTAATGAGGGAATTTCGTACTAACCAGCACTGTTTCAAGGTAGAATAAAAAATGAATTAAGAATTAATTCTTATATTCTATTTCTCTTGAAAACTGGTTAAATAGTTGATATCCTTCTCAATTAGTATTCACTTTACGAAAATTGTAAAGATGGACAATTGAACGCTGATGAGAGGTGTAGCGGCCTTGAAATCAGTACTGATACGTTCTGCTAAAAACTGATTGGATATAAATAATAATATTTTCCAACATAAAAAACTCTTAGTAATTTTGAATTTTCATTAATTCAATAAAACTTAACTTGAGCCTGATAATATTACTTTTCATATATACATCAATATAAGTTCAAATAATAATTACGTTTATTCGTAATAATAATAATAATATAAAAATATTAATTCCGCTTGGGCACGAGCTATAAATACCCTAATAACAAGGGTCACAGTAATTTTGTAAATTTCCCTAATATAGAGTAAAAATAACAAAAACGTTAGAATACAAAGTAGAATACTTTGATGATAACGGACTATGAGTTTGTGTTGATTATTAGTACTTTCCAAACAGTAATGAGGGAATTTTGTACTAACAAGCACTGTTTCAAGGTAGAATAAAAAATGAATTAAGAATTAATTCTCATATTCTATTTCTCTTGAAAACTGGTTAAATAGTTGATATCCTTCTCAATTAGTATCCACTTTACGAAAATTGTAAAGATGGACAATTGAACGCTGATGAGGGGTGTAGCGGCCTTGAAATCAGTACTGATACGTTCTGCTAAAAACTGATTGGATATAAATAATAATATTTTCCAACATAAAAAACTCTTAGTAATTTTGAATTTTCATTAATTCAATAAAACTGAACTTGAGCCTGATAATATTACTTTTCATGTATACATCAATATAAGTTCAAATAATAATTACGTTTTTTCGTAATAATAATAATATAAAAATATTAATTCCGCTTGGGCACGAGCTATAAATACCCTAATAACAAGGGTCACAGTAATATGTGAATTTCCCTAATATAGAGTAAAAATAACAAAAACGTTAGAATACAAAGTAGAATACTTTGATGATAACGGACTATAAGTTTGTGTTGATTATTAGTACTTTCCAAACAGTAATGAGGGAATTTCGTACTACCCAGCACTGTTTCAAGGTAGAATAAAAAATGAATTAAGAATTAATTCTCATATTCTATTTCTCTTGAAAACTGGTTAAATAGTTGATATCCTTCTCAATTAGTATCCACTTTACGAAAATTGTAAAGATGGACAATTGAACGCTGATGAGAGGTGTAGAGGCCTTGAAATCAGTACTAATACGTTCTGCTAAAAACTGATTGAATATAAGTAATAATATTTCCAACATAAAAAACTCTTAGTAATTTTGAATTTTCATTAATTCAATAAAACTGAACTTGAGTCTGATAATATTACTTTTCATATATACATCAATATAAGTTCAAATAATAATTTCGTTTATTGTTAATAATAATAATAATATAAAAATATTAATTCCGCTTGGGCACGAGCTATAAATACCGTAATAACAAGGGTCACAGTAATTTTGTGAATTTCCCTAATATAGAGTAAAAATAACAAAAACGTTAGAATACAAAGTAGAATACTTTGATGATAACGGACTATGAGTTTGTGTTGATTTTTAGTACTTTCCAAACAATAATGAGGGAATATCGTACTAACCAGCTCTGTTTCAAGGTAGAATAAAAAATTAATGAAGAATTAATTCTCATATTCTATTTCTCTTGAAAACTGGTTAAATAGTTGATATTCTTCTCAATTAGTATTCACTTTACGAAAATTGTAAAGATGGACAATTGAACGCTGATGAGAGGTGTAGCGGCCTTGAAATCAGTACTGATACGTTCTGCTAAAAACTGATTGGATATAAATAATAATATTTTCCAACATAAAAAACTCTTAAGGTACGGTCACATCTCGCAAACATTTGCCCAAAAAAGCGTAACCACTAAATCCTAATGAAATCACTTTTGATTTAGATACCTGTTTATTACGTTAAACAGTTTCCTACATAATTTATAGAAAATGTAATAGAATCTTATCTAATTAGATGCTGTTTAACTTAATAAATAAATGCATAAATCAGAAAGTTTTTCATTTGTATTTAGTGGTTACGCTTTTTTGAGCAAATGTTTGCCAGATGTGACCGTAACTTTAGTAATTTTGAATTTTCATTAATTCAATAAAACTTAACTTGAGCCTGATAATATTACTTTTCATATATACATCAATATAAGTTCAAATAATAATTACGTTTATTCGTAATAATAATAATAATATAAAAATATTAATTCCGCTTGGGCACGAGCTATAAATACCCTAATAACAAGGGTCACAGTAATTTTGTAAATTTCCCTAATATAGAGTAAAAATAACAAAAACGTTAGAATACAAACTAGAATACTTTGATGATAACGGACAATGAGTTTGTGTTGATTATTAGTACTTTCCAAACAGTAATGAGGGAATTTCGTACTAACCAGCACTGTTTCAAGGTAGAATAAAAAATGAATTAAGAATTAATTCTTATATTCTATTTCTCTTGAAAACTGGTTAAATAGTTGATATCCTTCTCAATTAGTATCCACTTTACGAAAATTGTAAAGATGGACAATTGAACGCTGATGAGAGGTGTAGCGGCCTTGAAATCAGTACTGATACGTTCTGCTAAAAACTGATTGGATATAAATAATAATATTTTCCAACATAAAAAACTCTTAGTAATTTTTAATTTTCATTAATTCAATAAAACTTAACTTGAGCCTGATAATATTACTTTTCATATATACATACATCAATATAAGTTCAAATAATAATTACGTTTATTCGTAATAATAATAATAATAATATAAAAATATTAATTCCGCTTGGGCACGAGCTATAAATACCCTAATAACAAGGGTCACAGTAATTTTGTAAATTTCCCTAATATAGAGTAAAAATAACAAAAACGTTAGAATACAAAGTAGAATACTTTGATGATAACGGACTATGAGTTTGTGTTGATTATTAGTACTTTCCAAACAGTAATGAGGGAATTTTGTACTAACAAGCACTGTTTCAAGGTAGAATAAAAAATGAATTAAGAATTAATTCTCATATTCTATTTCTCTTGAAAACTGGTTAAATAGTTGATATCCTTCTCAATTAGTATCCACTTTACGAAAATTGTAAAGATGGACAATTGAACGCTGATGAGAGGTGTAGCGGCCTTGAAATCAGTACTGATACGTTCTGCTAAAAACTGATTGGATATAAATAATAATATTTTCCAACATAAAAAACTCTTAGTAATTTTGAATTTTCATTAATTCAATAAAACTTAACTTGAGCCTGATAATATTACTTTTCATATATACATCAATATAAGATCAAATAATAATTACGTTTATTCGTAATCATAATAATAATATAAAAATATTAATTCCGCTTGGGCACGAGCTATAAATACCCTAACAACAAGGGTCACAGTAATTTTGTAAATTTCCCTAATATAGAGTAAAAATAACAAAAACGTTAGAATACAAACTAGAATACTTTGATGATAACGGACTATGAGTTTGTGTTGATTATTAGTACTTTCCAAACAGTAATGAGGGAATTTTGTACTAACAAGCACTGTTTCAAGGTAGAATAAAAAATGAATTAAGAATTAATTCTCATATTCTATTTCTCTTGAAAACTGGTTAAATAGTTGATATCCTTCTCAATTAGTATCCACTTTACGAAAATTGTAAAGATGGACAATTGAACGCTGATGAGAGGTGTAGCGGCCTTGAAATCAGTACTGATACGTTCTGCTAAAAACTGATTGAATATAAATAATAATATTTTCCAACATAAAAAACTCTTAGTAATTTTTAATTTTCATTAATTCAATAAAACTTAACTTGAGCCTGATAATATTACTTTTCATATATACATACATCAATATAAGTTCAAATAATAATTACGTTTATTCGTAATAATAATAATAATATAAAAATATTAATTCCGCTTGGGCACGAGCTATAAATACCCTAATAACAAGGGTCACAGTAATATGTGAATTTCCCTAATATAGAGTAAAAATAACAAAAACGTTAGAATACAAAGTAGAATACTTTGATGATAACGGACTATAAGTTTGTGTTGATTATTAGTACTTTCCAAACAGTAATGAGGGAATTTCGTACTAACCAGCACTGTTTCAAGGTAGAATAAAAAATGAATTAAGAATTAATTCTTATATTCTATTTCTCTTGAAAACTGGTTAAATAGTTGATATCCTTCTCAATTAGTATTCACTTTACGAAAATTGTAAAGATGGACAATTGAACGCTGATGAGAGGTGTAGCGGCCTTGAAATCAGTACTGATACGTTCTGCTAAAAACTGATTGGATATAAATAATAATATTTTCCAACATAAAAAACTCTTAGTAATTTTGAATTTTCATTAATTCAATAAAACTTAACTTGAGCCTGATAATATTACTTTTCGTATATACATCAATATAAGTTCAAATAATAATTACGTTTATTCGTAATAATAATAATAATATAAAAATATTAATTCCGCTTGGGCACGAGCTATAAATACCCTAATAACAAGGGTCACAGTAATTTTGTAAATTTCCCTAATATAGAGTAAAAATAACAAAAACGTTAGAATACAAAGTAGAATACTTTGATGATAACGGACTATGAGTTTGTGTTGATTATTAGTACTTTCCAAACAGTAATGAGGGAATTTTGTACTAACAAGCACTGTTTCAAGGTAGAATAAAAAATGAATTAAGAATTAATTCTCATATTCTATTTCTCTTGAAAACTGGTTAAATAGTTGATATCCTTCTCAATTAGTATCCACTTTACGAAAATTGTAAAGATGGACAATTGAACGCTGATGAGGGGTGTAGCGGCCTTGAAATCAGTACTGATACGTTCTGCTAAAAACTGATTGGATATAAATAATAATATTTTCCAACATAAAAAACTCTTAGTAATTTTGAATTTTCATTAATTCAATAAAACTGAACTTGAGCCTGATAATATTACTTTTCATGTATACATCAATATATGTTCAAATAATAATAACGTTTTTTCGTAATAATAATAATATAAAAATATTAATTCCGCTTGGGCACGAGCTATAAATACCCTAATAACAAGGGTCACAGTAATATGTGAATTTCCCTAATATAGAGTAAAAATAACAAAAACGTTAGAATACAAAGTAGAATACTTTGATGATAACGGACTATAAGTTTGTGTTGATTATTAGTACTTTCCAAACAGTAATGAGGGAATTTCGTACTACCCAGCACTGTTTCAAGGTAGAATAAAAAATGAATTAAGAATTAATTCTCATATTCTATTTCTCTTGAAAACTGGTTAAATAGTTGATATCCTTCTCAATTAGTATCCACTTTACGAAAATTGTAAAGATGGACAATTGAACGCTGATGAGAGGTGTAGAGGCCTTGAAATCAGTACTGATACGTTCTGCTAAAAACTGATTGAATATAAGTAATAATATTTCCAACATAAAAAACTCTTAGTAATTTTGAATTTTCATTAATTCAATAAAACTGAACTTGAGTCTGATAATATTACTTTTCATATATACATCAATATAAGTTCAAATAATAATTTCGTTTATTGTTAATAATAATAATAATATAAAAATATTAATTCCGCTTGGGCACGAGCTATAAATACCGTAATAACAAGGGTCACAGTAATTTTGTGAATTTCCCTAATATAGAGTAAAAATAACAAAAACGTTAGAATACAAAGTAGAATACTTTGATGATAACGGACTATGAGTTTGTGTTGATTTTTAGTACTTTCCAAACAATAATGAGGGAATATCGTACTAACCAGCTCTGTTTCAAGGTAGAATAAAAAATTAATGAAGAATTAATTCTCATATTCTATTTCTCTTGAAAACTGGTTAAATAGTTGATATTCTTCTCAATTAGTATTCACTTTACGAAAATTGTAAAGATGGACAATTGAACGCTGATGAGAGGTGTAGCGGCCTTGAAATCAGTACTGATACGTTCTGCTAAAAACTGATTGGATATAAATAATAATATTTTCCAACATAAAAAACTCTTAAGGTACGGTCACATCTCGCAAACATTTGCCCAAAAAAGCGTAACCACTAAATCCTAATGAAAACACTTTTGATTTAGATACCTGTTTATTACGTTAAACAGTTTCCTACATAATTTATAGAAAATGTAATAGAATCTTATCTAATTAGATGCTGTTTAACTTAATAAATAAATGCATAAATCAGAAAGTTTTTCATTTGTATTTAGTGGTTACGCTTTTTTGAGCAAATGTTTGCCAGATGTGACCGTAACTTTAGTAATTTTGAATTTTCATTAATTCAATAAAACTTAACTTGAGCCTGATAATATTACTTTTCATATATACATCAATATAAGTTCAAATAATAATTACGTTTATTCGTAATAATAATAATAATATAAAAATATTAATTCCGCTTGGGCACGAGCTATAAATACCCTAATAACAAGGGTCACAGTAATTTTGTAAATTTCCCTAATATAGAGTAAAAATAACAAAAACGTTAGAATACAAACTAGAATACTTTGATGATAACGGACTATGAGTTTGTGTTGATTATTAGTACTTTCCAAACAGTAATGAGGGAATTTCGTACTAACCAGCACTGTTTCAAGGTAGAATAAAAAATGAATTAAGAATTAATTCTTATATTCTATTTCTCTTGAAAACTGGTTAAATAGTTGATATCCTTCTCAATTAGTATCCACTTTACGAAAATTGTAAAGATGGACAATTGAACGCTGATGAGAGGTGTAGCGGCCTTGAAATCAGTACTGATACGTTCTGCTAAAAACTGATTGGATATAAATAATAATATTTTCCAACATAAAAAAACTCTTAGTAATTTTGAATTTTCATTAATTCAATAAAACTTAACTTGAGCCTGATAATATTACTTATCATATATACATCAATATAAGTTCAAATAATAATTACGTTTATTCGTAATAATAATAATAATATAAAAATATTAATTCCGCTTGGGCACGAGCTATAAATACCCTAATAACAAGGGTCACAGTAATTTTGTAAATTTCTCTAATATAGAGTAAAAATAACAAAAACGTTAGAATACAAAGTAGAATACTTTGATGATAACGGACTATGAGTTTGTGTTGATTATTAGTACTTTCCAAACAGTAATGAGGGAATTTTGTACTAACAAGCACTGTTTCAAGGTAGAATAAAAAATGAATTAAGAATTAATTCTCATATTCTATTTCTCTTGAAAACTGGTTAAATAGTTGATATCCTTCTCAATTAGTATCCACTTTACGAAAATTGTAAAGATGGACAATTGAACGCTGATGAGAGGTGTAGCGGCCTTGAAATCAGTACTGATGCGTTCTGCTAAAAACTGATTGAATATAAATAATAATATTTTCCAACATAAAAAACTCTTAGTAATTTTTAATTTTCATTAATTCAATAAAACTTAACTTGAGCCTGATAATATTACTTTTCATATATACATACATCAATATAAGTTCAAATAATAATTACGTTTATTCGTAATAATAATAATATAAAAATATTAATTCCGCTTGGGCACGAGCTATAAATACCCTAATAACAAGGGTCACAGTAATATGTGAATTTCCCTAATATAGAGTAAAAATAACAAAAACGTTAGAATACAAAGTAGAATACTTTGATGATAACGGACTATAAGTTTGTGTTGATTATTAGTACTTTCCAAACAGTAATGAGGGAATTTCGTACTAACCAGAACTGTTTCAAGGTAGAATAAAAAAATGAATTAATAATTCATTCTCATATTCTATTTCTCTTGAAAACTGGTTAAATAGTTGATATCCTTCTCAATTAGTATCCACTTTACGAAAATTGTAAAGATGGACAATTGAACGCTGATGAGAGGTGTAGCGGCCTTGAAATCAGTACTGATACGTTCTGCTAAAAACTGATTGGATATAAATAATAATATTTTCCAACATAAAAAAAGTCTTAGTAATTTTGAATTTTCATTAATTCAATAAAACTGAACTTGAGCCTGATAATATTACTTTTCATATATACATCAATATAAGTTCAAATAATAATTACGTTTATTCGTAATAATAATAATATAAAAATATTAATTCCGCTTGGGCACGAGCTATAAATACCCTAATAACAAGGGTCACAGTAATTTGTGAATTTCGTTAATATAGAGTAAAAATAACAAAAACGTTAGAATACAAAGTAGAATACTTTGATGATAACGGACTATGAGTTTGTATTGATTATTAGTACTTTCCAAACAGTAATGAGGGAATTTCGTACTAACCAGCACTGTTTCAAGGTAGAATAAAAAGATAATTAAGAATTAATTCTCATATTCTATTTCTTTTGAAAACTGGTTAAATAGTTGATATCCTTCTCAATTAGTATCCACTTTACGAAAATTGTAAAGATGGACAATTGAACGCTGATGAGAGGTGTAGCGGCCTTGAAATCAGTACTGATACGTTCTGCTAAAAACTGATTGGATATAAATAATAATATTTTCCAACATAAAAAACTCTTAGTAATTTTTAATTTTCATTAATTCAATAAAACTTAACTTGAGCCTGATAATATTACTTTTCATATATACATCAATATAAGTTCAAATAATAATTACGTTTATTCGTAATAATAATAATATAAAAATATTAATTCCGCTTGGGCACGAGCTATAAATACCCTAATAACAAGGGTCACAGTAATTTGTGAATTTCGTTAATATAGAGTAAAAATAACAAAAACGTTAGAATACAAAGTAGAATACTTTGATGATAACGGACTATGAGTTTGTATTGATTATTAGTACTTTCCAAACAGTAATGAGGGAATTTTGTACTAACAAGCACTGTTTCAAGGTAGAATAAAAAATGAATTAAGAATTAATTCTCATATTCTATTTCTCTTGAAAACTGGTTAAATAGTTGATATCCTTCTCAATTAGTATCCACTTTACGAAAATTGTAAAGATGGACAATTGAACGCTGATGAGAGGTGTAGAGGCCTTGAAATCAGTACTGATACGTTCTGCTAAAAACTGATTGAATATAAGTAATAATATTTCCAACATAAAAAACTCTTAGTAATTTTGAATTTTCATTAATTCAATAAAACTGAACTTGAGTCTGATAATATTACTTTTCATATATACATCAATATAAGTTCAAATAATAATTTCGTTTATTGTTAATAATAATAATAATATAAAAATATTAATTCCGCTTGGGCACGAGCTATAAATACCCTAATAACAAGGGTCACAGTAATTTGTGAATTTCGTTAATATAGAGTAAAAATAACAAAAACGTTAGAATACAATGTAGAATACTTTGATGATAACGGACTATAAGTTTGTGTTGATTATTAGTACTTTCCAAACAGTAATGAGGGAATTTCGTACTAACCAGCACTGTTTCAAGGTAGAATAAAAAATGAATTAAGAATTAATTCTCATATTCTATTTCTCTTGAAAACTGGTTAAATAGTTGATATCCTTCTCAATTAGTATCCACTTTACGAAAATTGTAAAGATGGACAATTGAACGCTGATGAGAGGTGTAGAGGCCTTGAAATCAGTACTGATACGTTCTGCTAAAAACTGATTGAATATAAGTAATAATATTTCCAACATAAAAAACTCTTAGTAATTTTGAATTTTCATTAATTCAATAAAACTGAACTTGAGTCTGATAATATTACTTTTCATATATACATCAATATAAGTTCAAATAATAATTTCGTTTATTGTTAATAATAATAATAATATAAAAATATTAATTCCGCTTGGGCACGAGCTATAAATACCGTAATAACAAGGGTCACAGTAATTTTGTGAATTTCCCTAATATAGAGTAAAAATAACAAAAACGTTAGAATACAAAGTAGAATACTTTGATGATAACGGACTATGAGTTTGTGTTGATTATTAGTACTTTCCAAACAATAATGAGGGAATATCGTACTAACCAGCTCTGTTTCAAGGTAGAATAAAAAATTAATGAAGAATTAATTCTCATATTCTATTTCTCTTGAAAACTGGTTAAATAGTTGATATTCTTCTCAATTAGTATTCACTTTACGAAAATTGTAAAGATGGACAATTGAACGCTGATGAGAGGTGTAGCGGCCTTGAAATCAGTACTGATACGTTCTGCTAAGAACTGATTGGATATAAATAATAATATTTTCCAACATAAAAAACTCTTAGTAATTTTGAATTTTCATTAATTCAATAAAACTTAACTTGAGCCTGATAATATTACTTTTCATATATACATCAATATAAGTTCAAATAATAATTACGTTTATTCGTAATAATAATAATAATATAAAAATATTAATTCCGCTTGGGCACGAGCTATAAATACCCTAATAACAAGGGTCACAGTAATTTTGTAAATTTCCCTAATATAGAGTAAAAATAACAAAAACGTTAGAATACAAACTAGAATACTTTGATGATAACGGACTATGAGTTTGTGTTGATTATTAGTACTTTCCAAACAGTAATGAGGGAATTTCGTACTAACCAGCACTGTTTCAAGGTAGAATAAAAAATGAATTAAGAATTAATTCTTATATTCTATTTCTCTTGAAAACTGGTTAAATAGTTGATATCCTTCTCAATTAGTATCCACTTTACGAAAATTGTAAAGATGGACAATTGAACGCTGATGAGAGGTGTGGTGTAGCGTCCTTGAAATCAGTACTGATACGTTCTGCTAAAAACTGATTGGATATAAATAATAATATTTTCCAACATAAAAAAACTCTTAGTAGTTTTGAATTTTCATTAATTCAATAAAACTTAACTTGAGCCTGATAATATTACTTTTCATATATTCATCAATATAAGTTCAAATAATAATTACGTTTATTCGTAATAATAATAATAATATAAAAATATTAATTCCGCTTGGGCACGAGCTATAAATACCCTAATAACAAGGGTCACAGTAATTTTGTAAATTTCCCTAATATAGAGTAAAAATAACAAAAACGTTAGAATACAAAGTAGAATACTTTGATGATAACGGACTATGAGTTTGTGTTGATTATTAGTACTTTCCAAACAGTAATGAGGGAATTTTGTACTAACAAGCAATGTTTCAAGGTAGAATAAAAAATGAATTAAGAATTAATTCTCATATTCTATTTCTCTTGAAAACTGGTTAAATAGTTGATATCCTTCTCAATTAGTATCCACTTTACGAAAATTGTAAAGATGGACAATTGAACGCTGATGAGGGGTGTAGCGGCCTTGAAATCAGTACTGATACGTTCTGCTAAAAACTGATTGGATATAAATAATAATATTTTCCAACATAAAAAACTCTTAGTAATTTTGAATTTTCATTAATTCAATAAAACTGAACTTGAGCCTGATAATATTACTTTTCATGTATACATCAATATAAGTTCAAATAATAATTACGTTTATTCGTAATAATAATAATAATATAAAAATATTAATTCCGCTGGGGCACGAGCTATAAATACCCTAATAACAAGGGTCACAGTAATATGTGAATTTCCCTAATATAGAGTAAAAATAACAAAAACGTTAGAATACAAAGTAGAATACTTTGATGATAACGGACTATAAGTTTGTGTTGATTATTAGTACTTTCCACACAGTAATGAGGGAATTTCGTACTAACCAGCACTGTTTCAAGGTAGAATAAAAAAATGAATTAAGAATTCATTCTCATATTCTATTTCTCTTGAAAACTGGTTAAATAGTTGATATCCTTCTCAATTAGTATCCACTTTACGAAAATTGTAAAGATGGACAATTGAACGCTGATGAGAGGTGTAGCGGCCTTGAAATCAGTACTGATACGTTCTGCTAAAAACTGATTGGATATAAATAATAATATTTTCCAACATAAAAAAAGTCTTAGTAATTTTGAATTTTCATTAATTCAATAAAACTGAACTTGAGCCTAATAATATTACTTTTCATATATACATCAATATAAGTTCAAATAATAAATACGTTTATTCGTAATAATAATAATATAAAAATATTAATTCCGCTTGGGCACGAGCTATAAATACCCTAATAACAAGGGTCACAGTAATTTTGTAAATTTCCCTAATATAGAGTAAAAATAACAAAAACGTTAGAATACAAACTAGAATACTTTGATGATAACGGACTATGAGTTTGTGTTGATTATTAGTACTTTCCAAACAGTAATGAGGGAATTTCGTACTAACCAGCACTGTTTCAAGGTAGAATAAAAAATGAATTAAGAATTAATTCTTATATTCTATTTCTCTTGAAAACTGGTTAAATAGTTGATATCCTTCTCAATTAGTATCCACTTTACGAAAATTGTAAAGATGGACAATTGAACGCTGATGAGAGGTGTAGCGTCCTTGAAATCAGTACTGATACGTTCTGCTAAAAACTGATTGGATATAAATAATAATATTTTCCAACATAAAAAAACTCTTAGTTTTTTTGAATTTTCATTAATTCAATAAAACTTAACTTGAGCCTGATAATATTACTTTTCATATATACATCAATATAAGTTCAAATAATAATTACGTTTATTCGTAATAATAATAATAATATAAAAATATTAGTTCCGCTTGGGCACGAGCTATAAATACCCAAATAACAAGGGTCACAGTAATTTTGTAAATTTCCCTAATATAGAGTAAAAATAACAAAAACGTTAGAATACAAAGTAGAATACTTTGATGATAACGGACTATGAGTTTGTGTTGATTATTAGTACTTTCCAAACAGTAATGAGGGAATTTTGTACTAACAAGCAATGTTTCAAGGTAGAATAAAAAATGAATTAAGAATTAATTCTCATATTCTATTTCTCTTGAAAACTGGTTAAATAGTTGATATCCTTCTCAATTAGTATCCACTTTACGAAAATTGTAAAGATGGACAATTGAACGCTGATGAGGGGTGTAGCGGCCTTGAAATCAGTACTGATACGTTCTGCTAAAAACTGATTGGATATAAATAATAATATTTTCCAACATAAAAAACTCTTAGTAATTTTGAATTTTCATTAATTCAATAAAACTGAACTTGAGCCTGATAATATATATATGATGTATACATCAATATAAGTTCAAATAATAATTACGTTTTTTCGTAATAATAATAATAATATAAAAATATTAATTCCGCTTGGGCACGAGCTATAAATACCCTAATAACAAGGGTCACAGTAATATGTGAATTTCCCTAATATAGAGTAAAAATAACAAAAACGTTAGAATACAAAGTAGAATACTTTGATGATAACGGACTATAAGTTTGTGTTGATTATTAGTACTTTCCAAACAGTAATGAGGGAATTTCGTACTAACCAGCACTGTTTCAAGGTAGAATAAAAAAATGAATTAAGAATTCATTCTCATATTCTATTTCTCTTGAAAACTGGTTAAATAGTTGATATCCTTCTCAATTAGTATCCACTTTACGAAAATTGTAAAGATGGACAATTGAACGCTGATGAGAGGTGTAGCGGCCTTGAAATCAGTACTGATACGTTCTGCTAAAAACTGATTGGATATAAATAATAATATTTTCCAACATAAAAAAGTCTTAGTAATTTTGAATTTTCATTAATTCAATAAAACTGAACTTGAGCCTGATAATATTACTTTTCATATATACATCAATATAAGTTCAAATAATAATTACGTTTATTCGTAATAATAATAATATAAAAATATTAATTCCACTTGGGCACGAGCTATAAATACCCTAATAACAAGGGTCACAGTAATTTGTGAATTTCGTTAATATAGAGTAAAAATAACAAAAACGTTAGAATACAAAGTAGAATACTTTGATGATAACGGACTATGAGTTTGTATTGATTATTAGTACTTTCCAAACAGTAATGATGGAATTTTGTACTAACAAGCACTGTTTCAAGGTAGAATAAAAAATGAATGAAGAATTAATTCTCATATTCTATTTCTCTTGAAAACTGGTTAAATAGTTGATATCCTTCTCAATTAGTATCCACTTTACGAAAATTGTAATGATGGACAATTGAACGCTGATGAGAGGTGTAGCGGCCTTGAAATCAGTACTGATACGTTCTGCTAAAAACTGATTGGATATAAATAATAATATTTTCCAACATAAAAAACTCTTAGTAATTTTTTATTTTCATTAATTCAATAAAACTTAACTTGAGCCTGATAATATTACTTTTCATATATACATACATCAATATAAGTTCAAATAATAATTACGTTTATTCGTAATAATAATAATAATATAAAAATATTAATTCCGCTTGGGCACGAGCTATAAATACCCTAATAACAAGGGTCACAGTAATATGTGAATTTCCCTAATATAGAGTAAAAATAACAAAAACGTTAGAATACAAAGTAGAATACTTTGATGATAACGGACTATGAGTTTGTGTTGATTATTAGTACTTTCCAAACAGTAATGAGGGAATTTTGTACTAACAAGCACTGTTTCAAGGTAGAATAAAAAATGAATTAAGAATTAATTCTCATATTCTATTTCTCTTGAAAACTGGCTAAATAGTTGATATCCTTCTAAATTAGTATCCACTTTACGAAAATTGTAAAGATGGACAATTGAACGCTGATGAGGGGTGTAGCGGCCTTGAAATCAGTACTGATACGTTCTGCTAAAAACTGATTGGATATAAATAATAATATTTTCCAACATAAAAAACTCTTAGTAATTTTGAATTTTCATTAATTCAATAAAACTGAACTTGAGCCTGATAATATTACTTTTCATGTATACATCAATATAAGTTCAAATAATAATTACGTTTATTCGTAATAATAATAATAATATAAAAATATTAATTCCGCTTGGGCACGAGCTATAAATACCCTAATAACAAGGGTCACAGTAATATGTGAATTTCCCTAATATAGAGTAAAAATAACAAAAACGTTAGAATACAAAGTAGAATACTTTGATGATAACGGACTATAAGTTTGTGTTGATTATTAGTACTTTCCAAACAGTAATGAGGGAATATCGTACTAACCAGCACTGTTTCAAGGTAGAATAAAAAATGAATTAAGAATCAATTCTCATATTCTATTTCTCTTGAAAACTGGTTAAATAGTTGATATCCTTCTCAATTAGTATCCACTTTACGAAAATTGTAAAGATGGACAATTTAACGCTGATGAGAGGTGTAGAGGCCTTGAAATCAGTACTGATACGTTCTGCTAAAAACTGATTGAATATAAGTAATAATATTTCCAACATAAAAAACTCATAGTAATTTTGAATTTTCATTAATTCAATAAAACTGAACTTGAGCCTGATAATATTACTTTTCATATATACATCAATATAAGTTCAAATAATAATTACGTTTATTCGTAATAATAATAATAATATAAAAATATTAATTCCGCTTGGGCACGAGCTATAAATACCCTAATAACAAGGGTCACAGTAATTTTGTGAATTTCCCTAATATAGAGTAAAAATAACAAAAACATTAGAATACAAACTAGAATACTTTGATGATAACGGACTATGAGTTTGTGTTGATTATAAGTACTTTCCAAACAGTAATGAGGGAATTTCGTACTAACCAGCACTGTTTCAAGGTAGAATAAAAAATGAATTAAGAATTAATTCTTATATTCTATTTCTCTTGAAAACTGGTTAAATAGTTGATATCCTTCTCAATTAGTATCCACTTTACGAAAATTGTAAAGATGGACAATTGAACGCTGATGAGAGGTGTAGCGGCCTTGAAATCAGTACTGATACGTTCTGCTAAAAACTGATTGGATATAAATAATAATATTTTCCAACATAAAAAAACTCTTAGTAATTTTGAATTTTCATTAATTCAATAAAACTGAACTTGAGCCTGATAATATTACTTTTCATATATACATCAATATAAGTTCAAATAATAATTACGTTTATTCGTAATAATAATAATAATATAAAAATATTAATTCCGCTTGGGCACGAGCTATAAATACCCTAATAACAAGGGTCACAGTAATTTTGTGAATTTCCCTAATATAGAGTAAAAATAACAAAAACATTAGAATACAAACTAGAATACTTTGATGATAACGGACTATGAGTTTGTGTTGATTATAAGTACTTTCCAAACAGTAATGAGGGAATTTCGTACTAACCAGCACTGTTTCAAGGTAGAATAAAAAGTGAATTAAGAATTAATTCTCATATTCTATTTCTCTTGAAAAATGGTCAAATAGTTGATATTCTTCTCAATTAGTATCCACTTTACGAATATTGTAAAGATGGACAATTGAACGCTGATGAGAGGTGTAGCGGCCTTGAAATCAGTACTGATACGTTCTGCTAAAAACTGATTGGATATAAGTAATAATATTTTCCAACATAAAAAACTCTTAGTAATTTTGAATTTTCATTAATTCAATAAAACTGAACTTGAGCCTGATACTATTACTTTTCATATATACATCAATATAAGTTCAAATAATAATTACGCTTATTCGTAATAATAATAATATAAAAATATTAATAAAAGCTATAAATACCCTAGTAACAAGGGTAACAGTAAATTGTGAATTTCCCTAATATAGAGTAAAAATAACAAAAACGTTAGAATACAAAGTAGAATACTTTGATGATAACGGACTATAAGTTTGTGCTGATTATTAGTACTTTCCAAACAGTAATGAGGGAATTTCGTACTAACCAGCACTGTTTCAAGGTAGAATAAAAAATGAATTAAAAATTAATTCTCATATTCTATTTCTCTTGAAAACTGGTTAAATAGTTGATATCCTTCTCAATTAGTATCCACTTTACGAAAATTGTAAAGATGGACAATTGAACGCTGATGAGAGGTGTAGCGGCCTTGAAATCAGTACTGATACGTTCGCTAAAAACTGATTGGATATAAATAATAATATTCTCCAACATAAAAAAACTCTTAGTAATTTTGAATTTTCATTAATTCATAAAACTGAACTTGAGCCTGATAATATTACTTTTCATATATACATACATCAATATAAGTTCAAATAATAATTACGTTTATTCGTAATAATAATAATAATATAAAAATATTAATTCCGCTTGGGCACGAGCTATAAATACCCTAATAACAAAGGTCACAGTAATATGTGAATTTCCCTAATATAGAGTAAAAATAACAAAAACGTTAGAATACAAAGTAGAATACTTTGATGATAACGGACTATAAGTTTGTGTGTATTATTAGTACTTTCCAAACAGTAATGAGGGAATTTCGTACTAAACAGCACTGTTTCAAGGTAGAATAAAAAATGAATTAAGAATTAATTCCCATATTCTATTTCTCTTGAAAACTGGTTAAATAGTTGATATCCTTCTCAATTAGTATCCACTTTACGAAAATTGTAAAGATGGACAATTGAACGCTGATGAGAGGTGTAGCGGCCTTGAAATCAGTACTGATACGTTCTGCTAAAAACTGATTGGATATAAATAATAATATTTTCCAACATAAAAAAACTCTTAGTAATTTTGAACTTTCATTAATTCAATAAAACTTAACTTGAGCCTGATAATATTACTTTTCATATATACATCAATATAAAATCAAATAATAATTACGTTTATTCGTAATTATAATAATATAAAAATATTAATTCCGCTTGAGCACGAGCTATAAATACCCTAATCACAATGGTCACACTAATATGTGAATTTCACTAATATAGAGTAAAAATAACATAAACGTTAGAATACAAAGTAGAATACTTTGATGATAACGGACTATGAGTTTGTGTTGATTATTAGTACTTTCCAAACAGTAATGAGGGAATTTCGTACTAACCAGCACTGTTTCAAGGTAGAATAAAAAATGAATTAAGAATTAATTCTCATATTCTATTTCTCTTGAAAACTGGTCAAATAGTTGATATTTTTCTCAATTAGTATCCACTTTACGAATATTGCAAAGATGGACAATTGAACGCTGATGAGAGGTGTAGCGGCCTTGAAATCAGTACTGATACGTTCTGCTAAAAACTGATTGGATATAAGTAATAATATTTTCCAACATAAAAAACTCTTAGTAATTTTTAATTTTCATTAATTCAATAAAACTGAACTTGAGCCTGATAATATTACTTTTCATATATACATCAATATAAGTTCAAATAATAATTACGTTTATTCGTAATAATAATAATATAAAAATATTAATTCCGCTTGGGCACGAGCTATAAATACCCTAATAACAAAGGTCACAGTAATATGTGAATTTCCCTAATATAGAGTAAAAATAACAAAAACGTTAGAATACAAAGTAGAATACTTTGATGATAACGGACTATAAGTTTGTGTGTATTATTAGTACTTTCCAAACAGTAATGAGGGAATTTCGTACTAAACAGCACTGTTTCAAGGTAGAATAAAAAATGAATTAAGAATTAATTCCCATATTCTATTTCTCTTGAAAACTGGTTAAATAGTTGATATCCTTCTCAATTAGTATCCACTTTACGAAAATTGTAAAGATGGACAATTGAACGCTGATGAGAGGTGTAGCGGCCTTGAAATCAGTACTGATACGTTCTGCTAAAAACTGATTGGATATAAATAATAATATTTTCCAACATAAAAAAACTCTTAGTAATTTTGAACTTTCATTAATTCAATAAAACTTAACTTGAGCCTGATAATATTACTTTTCATATATACATCAATATAAAATCAAATAATAATTACGTTTATTCGTAATTATAATAATATAAAAATATTAATTCCGCTTGAGCACGAGCTATAAATACCCTAATCACAATGGTCACACTAATATGTGAATTTCACTAATATAGAGTAAAAATAACATAAACGTTAGAATACAAAGTAGAATACTTTGATGATAACGGACTATGAGTTTGTGTTGATTATTAGTACTTTCCAAACAGTAATGAGGGAATTTCGTACTAACCAGCACTGTTTCAAGGTAGAATAAAAAATGAATTAAGAATTAATTGTCATATTCTATTTCTCTTGAAAACTGGTCAAATAGTTGATATTTTTCTCAATTAGTATCCACTTTACGAATATTGCAAAGATGGACAATTGAACGCCGATGAGAGGTGTAGCGGCCTTGAAATCAGTACTGATACGTTCTGCTAAAAACTGATTGGATATAAGTAATAATATTTTCCAACATAAAAAACTCTTAGTAATTTTTAATTTTCATTAATTCAATAAAACTGAACTTGAGCCTGATAATATTACTTTTCATATATACATCAATATAAGTTCAAATAATAATTACGTTTATTCGTAATAATAATAATATAAAAATATTAATTCCGCTTGGGCACGAGCTATAAATACCCTAATAACAAGTGTCACAGTAATATGTGAATTTCCCTAATATAGAGTAAAAATAACAAAAACGTTAGAATACAAAGTAGAATACTTTGATGATAACGGACTATAAGTTTGTGTTGATTATTAGTACTTTCCAAACAGTAATGAGGGAATTTCGTACTAACAAGTACTGTTTCAAGGTAGAATAAAAAATGAATTAAGAATTAATTCTCATATTCTATTTCTCTTGAAAACTGGTTAAATAGTTGATATCCTTCTCAATTAGTATCCACTTTACGAAAACTGTAAAGATGGACAATTGAACGCTGATGAGAGGTGTAGCGGCCTTGAAATCAGTACTGATACGTTCTGCTAAAAACTGATTGGATATAAATAATAATATATTCCAACATAAAAAAACTCTTAGTAATTTTGAATTTTCATTAATTGAATAAAACTTAACTTGAGCCTGATAATATTACTTTTCATATATACATCAATATAAGTTCAAATAATAATTACGTTTATTCGTAATAATAATAATATAAAAATATTAATTCCGCTTGGGCACGAGCTATAAATACCCTAATAACAAGGGTCACAGTAATATGTGAATTTCCCTAATATAGAGTAAAAGTAACAAAAACGTTAGAATACAAAGTAGAATACTTTGATGATAACGGACTATGAGTTTGTGTTGATTATTAGTACTTTCCAAACAGTAATGAGGGAATTTCGTACTAACCAGCACTGTTTCAAGGTAGAATAAAAAATGAATTAAGAATTAATTCTCATATTCTATTTCTCTTGAAAACTGGTCAAATAGTTGATATCCTTCTCAATTAGTATCCACTTTACGAAAATTGTAAAGATGGACAATTGAACGCTGATGAGAGGTGTAGCGGCCTTAAAATCAGTACTGATACGTTCTGCTAAAAACTGATTGGATATAAATAATAATATATTCCAACATAAAAAAACTCTTAGTAATTTTGAATTTTCATTAATTGAATAAAACTTAACTTGAGCCTGATAATATTACTTTTCATATATACATCAATATAAGTTCAAATAATAATTGCGTTTATTCGTAATAATAATAATATAAAAATATTAATTCCGCTTGTGCACGAGCTATAAATACCCTAATAACAAGGGTCACAGTAATATGTGAGTTTCCCTAATATAGAGTAAAAATAACAAAAACGTTAGAATACAAAGTAGAATACTTTGATGATAACGGACTATGAGTTTGTGTTGATTATTAGTACTTTCCAAACAGTAATAAGGGAATTTCGTACTAACCAGCACTGTTTCAAGGTAGAATAAAAAATGAATTAAGAATTAATTCTCATATTCTATTTCTCTTGAAAACTGGTCAAATAGTTGATATCCTTCTCAATTAGTATCCACTTAACGAAAATTGTAAAGATGGACAATTGAACGCTGATGAGAGGTGTAGCGGCCTTGAAATCAGTACTGATACGTTCTGCTAAAAACTGATTGGATATAAATAATAATATTTTTCAACATAAAAAAAAACTCTTATTAATTTTGAATTTTCATTAATTCAATAAAACTGAACTTGAGCCTGATAATATTCCTTTTCATATATACATCAATATAAGTTCAAATAATAATTATGTTTATTCGTAATAATAATAATATAAAAATATTGTAATAAAATTGTTTTATTTAATTTTATTTTTGTCTTAGAGCTTGTATATTTGGAGCTCCTAAAACTGTTGATTTATTAATTGAATTATAAACTAAATGACTTTGGCTTATATACTAATTATGAGACTAATTCTTAGGGGTACCTTAACATAAGAGTAAAAGAATAGAAATATATATTATTGTTGGGTAAGCATATTTAGCTTCCAACTATTTATGTATGGCATGTGTTCAACAGTTTTAAAGTTCAACGAGTGCGTACTTAAAAGCAACAGATACTTTGTGTAGCTTATATTTACAATCAAACAAATGCAGTTAATAAATGTGATTCATTTAAGTGCATTGTGCTGCTGCACTTGATTAACCGTACAAGTGTCAAATTACCGACACACACAATATATCTTGCTTGCAGTTTGTCAATGCTTGCATGTTGCGGTACTATTGAATCGCAATGTATACTACACACTGTTGGCCACATGCTACACCTCCACCCTTTACAAGAATGTTCATATAACGTTAGTTTTATGGACATTATTTTACAATTAGTTTTTAATTAGTCTAAGTATAAGTGTAATATAATATTTATTTTGTTTTTAAAAAAAAATTATAATATTTAGATGTACTTATATTCTAATTTTATATTAGTTTGGACGTCCAATAATATTAAATGTTACATATCTTAAGTCTATTTTTATGAACTACTTGTTGTTTATTGGGTTTCTTATCTACTATGGTAACATTATTTCTTAAATCTATTTTCTTAATTTTATACGGACCTTCATATTGATTTTCCAATTTATGCCCTGAATTATTCCTAAGTAGAACTAAATCTCCTATTTTAAAATTATGTTCTAAAATATTCCTATCATAATTTAATTTTTGTTTTATTTTATTTTTATCTAAAAGTATTTGCGCGCGCTTATGTGCTACTTCTAACCTAAATTTTGCCTCTTTGGCATAGTTATCCACATTGTATAGTGGTGTCACACTATCTACTTTAGCAAATTGTCTAAAATTGTTTGGTAATCTTGAAAATACTAACTCATAAGGACAGTAGTTATGTGCCGTTGATGGCGTCGTATTAAAGCAGTAAGTGAAATATATTAACCATTCGTCCCAGTGCGTTTTGTCCACAGATATATAAGAACGAACATATTCGTTAAAAGTTCTATGACTTCTTTCTATTGTTCCTAGTGTTTGATGGTGATGTGCCGTGGAAGTTATATTTTCAATTTTTAGTAGTGTGCATAGTTCCGTCAGTATAGAATTTTTGTACTCTGTTCCCATGTCCGAGATGAACGTCTTCATTGGTCCATAGGTCAATACAAAATTTTCAAATATCGCTTTAGCGATTGTTTTTGCAGATTTATCTGGTGTTGGTATTGTCACCAAATATTTAGTAAGATCACATATTAAAGTGATTGCATATTCATTTCCATTAATCGATTTCGGAAATGGCCCTATTGTATCTACATACACCGTGTCGAATGCTTTTTCTGGTGTTTCTGTTATAGTCATAGGACTTTTATTATGGTTTACTGTTTTTGATTTTTGGCATTTTTGACATGATTTAACATATTTCGTTATGTCTTTTATCATATTTTTCCAATAGTAATACCTCTTTATTTTTTCTATTGTTCTATATTCCACAATGTCCTCCCTCTATCGGATCATCATGGTATTTCAGCATTATATCAAGAATTGCCTTAGCATTCTCATCATTTATATTGGTCACCTCATTAAGTAGTAGCGCTACTTTTATGCCCTTTTATTTATAAATTATTTAATTGAGATAAATTCTAAAATTTTCTCGTTAGGTGCCATTTGTTCACCGGCCACTTTCTCAAGCCTTGGGAAAAATTGTCCTAGGTCAATATTCCCATTAATGAACATTATATATAATTTACCGGCCACTTTTTCAAGCCTAGGGAAAACTTGTCCTAAGTCAAGATTCCCTTTAGTAAATAGTTTTCTTCTGACGTCATATTGGGCTTATTTTCATTATTTTAAATTTGATGCTGAATATTTTCGATATTACTTTGTTGTTTATATGCCATAGATTTTGTTGCGATTTTTAATACTGTAATAATTTTTTTTATCTTTTACTGCCACAAAAATGGGTTGTATGTTTATTTATGGTGACTTTTTATTTCTAATATTATTATTTGATTAACTATAGATTTTAGCATCAGGCTATTAATGCCTTCGCTGTATAATTGTGACTTATATCTTAATTTTGCCATATTTAATATATATAGGTCGTCTACACTAATACATTTTTATATTATGTCAAATTATTTTTAAAACTACTAGCAATATTTCGTCAATACATGTATTAAACTTTATCCAAATCATTTGCTCTACTAACATATTTCTTCCGTAGAGCTCTTTTATGCAACAGATATATCTTAAGTAATAGATTTATTGCTGATATTATCACCAATATCAGCATTAGTAGCCATAATGAATTTATTTCTGACTTATGGTCTATGATTTCCAAATTGGTAACCACGTTTGCACTGGGCTTTTCTAATTTTGATTCTGTTTTGCCCATCTTTTAATTTTATAATGTTATTTTTATGTATATTATTTTGTCTTAAAACATTAAAAAGTTAAATTAATTTAAATTTTTTTATGCTAATTGTTAAAATTAAATTTAATTTTATTATCTTTTACCCATTATAAAGTTATAATTTTCTTGAAAAATTTAAAATTATTCTTTAAGTGTTACTTTTTGTCTTATTTAATTTTTATTTAAGTAACATTTTAATTATTTTAATATTATGAGGCTCTTTTAATAAAAGATTTTAGCCACGAGTTATGTAGAAATCCATAACAATGAAAACAAAAAAATGTTTGCCACGAGCGGTTAACGCTTACTGGCCCTAGTGTGCGACTTTAGCGCACCTCTTTTAAAATAAAAGTTATTAATTAATTAATTTTAAAATACATATTTTTTTTTTTTTTTGTGATAATTTTATTATTTATTGAATCTTTAATTATTTAAATTGAATTATCAATAAGTAAAATAATAATTGCGTTTATTCGTAATAATAATAATATAAAAATATTAATTCCGCTTGTGCACGAGCTATAAATACCCTAATAACAAGGGTCACAGTAATATGTGAGTTTCCCTAATATAGAGTAAAAATAACAAAAACGTTAGAATACAAAGTAGAATACTTTGATGAAAACGGACTATGAGTTTGTGTTGATTATTAGTACTTTCCAAACAGTAATAAGGGAATTTCGTACTAACCAGCACTGTTTCAAGGTAGAATAAAAAATTAATTAAGAATTAATTCTCATATTCTATTTCTCTTGAAAACTGGTCAAATAGTTGATATCCTTCTCAATTAGTATCCACTTAACGAAAATTGTAAAGATGGACAATTGAACGCTGATGAGAGGTGTAGCGGCCTTGAAATCAGTACTGATACGTTCTGCTAAAAACTGATTGGATATAAATAATAATATTTTCCAACATAAAAAAAACTCTTAGTAATTTTGAATTTTCATTAATTCAATAAAACTGAACTTGAGCCTGATAATATTCCTTTTCATATATACATCAATATAAATTCAAATAATAATTACGTTTATTCGTAATAATAATAATATAAAAATATTAATTCCGCTTGGGCACGAGCTATAAATACCCTAATAACAAGGGTCCCAGTAATATGTGAATTTCCCTAATATAGAGTAAAAATAACAAAAACGTTAGAATACAAAGTAGAATTCTTTGATGATAACGGACTATGAGTTTGTGTTGATTATTAGTACTTTCCAAACAGTAATGAGGGAATTTCGTACTAACCAGCACTGTTTCAAGGTAGAATAAAAAATGAATTAAGAATTAATTCTCATATTCTATTTCTCTTGAAAACTGGTTAAAAAGTTGATATACTTCTCAATTTGTATCCACTTAACGAAAATTGTAAAGATGGACAATTGAAAGCTGATGAGAGGTGTAGCGGCCTTGAAATCAGTACTGATACGTTCTGCTAAAAACTGATTGGATATAAATAATAATATTTTTCAACATAAAAAAAAAACTCTTAGTAATTTTGAATTTTCATTAATTCAATAAAACTGAACTTGAGCCTGATAATATTCCTTTTCATATATACATCAATATAAGTTCAAATAGTAATTATGTTTATTCGTAATAATAATAATATAAAAATATTGTAATAAAATTGTTTTATTTAATTTTATTTTTGTCTTAGAGCTTGTATATTTGGAGCTCCTAAAACTGTTGATTTATTAATTTAATTATAAACTAAATGACTTTGGCTTATATACTAATTATGAGACTAATTCTTAGGGGTACCTTAACATAAGAGTAAAAGAATAGAAATATATATTATTGTTGGGTAAGCATATTTAGCTTCCAACTATTTATGTATGGCATGTGTTCAACAGTTTTAAAGTTCAACGAGTGCGTACTTAAAAGCAACAGATACTTTGTGTAGCTTATATTTACAATCAAACAAATGCAGTTAATAAATGTGATTCATTTAAGTGCATTGTGCTGCTGCACTTGATTAAGCGTACAAGTGTCAAATTACCGACACACACAAAATATCTTGCTTGCAGTTTGTCAATGCTTGCATGTTGCGGTACTATTGAATCGCAATGTATACTACACACTGTTGGCCACATGCTACACCTCCACCCTTTACAAGAATGTTCATATAACGTTAGTTTTATGGACATTATTTTACAATTAGTTTTTAATTAGTCTAAGTATAAGTGTAATATAATATTTATTTTGTTTTAAAAAAAAAATTATAATATTTAGATGTACTTATATTCTAATTTTATATTAGTTTGGACGTCCAATAATATTAAATGTTACATATCTTAAGTCTATTTTTATGAACTACTTGTTGTTTATTGGGTTTCTTATCTACTATGGTAACATTACTTCTTAAATCTATTTTCTTAATTTTATACGGACCTTCATATTGATTTTCCAATTTATGCCCTGAATTATTCCTAAGTAGAACTAAATCTCCTATTTTAAAATTATGTTCTAAAATATTCCTATCATAATTTAATTTTTGTTTTATTTTATTTTTATCTAAAAGTATTTGCGCGCGCTTATGTGCTACTTCTAACCTAAATTTTGCCTCTTTGGCATAGTTATCCACATTGTATAGTGGTGTCACACTATCTACTTTAGCAAATTGTCTAAAATTGTTTGGTAATCTTGAAAATACTAACTCATAAGGACAGTAGTTATGTGCCGTTGATGGGGTCGTATTAAAGCAGTAAGTGAAATATATTAACCATTCGTCCCAGTGCGTTTTGTCCACAGATATATAAGAACGAACATATTCGTTAAAAGTTCTATGACTTCTTTCTATTGTTCCTAGTGTTTGATGGTGATGTGCCGTGGAAGTTATATTTTCAATTTTTAGTAGTGTGCATAGTTCCGTCAGTATAGAATTTTTGTACTCTGTTCCCATGTCTGAGATGAACGTCTTCATTGGTCCATAGGTCAATACAAAATTTTCAAATATCGCTTTAGCGATTGTTTTTGCAGATTTATCTGGTGTTGGTATTGTCACCAAATATTTAGTAAGATCACATATTAAAGTGATTGCATATTCATTTCCATTAATCGATTTCGGAAATGGCCCTATTGTATCTACATACACCGTGTCGAATGCTTTTTCTGGTGTTTCTGTTATAGTCATAGGACTTTTATTATGGTTTACTGTTTTTGATTTTTGGCATTTTTGACATGATTTAACATATTTCGTTATGTCTTTTATCATATTTTTCCAATAGTAATACCTCTTTATTTTTTCTATTGTTCTATATTCCACAATGTCCTCCCTCTATCGGATCATCATGGTATTTCAGCATTATATCAAGAATTGCCTTAGCATTCTCATCATTTATATTGGTCACCTCATTAAGTAGTAGCGCTACTTTTATGCCCTTTTATTTATAAATTATTTAATTGAGATAAATTCTAAAATTTTCTCGTTAGGTGCCATTTGTTCACCGGCCACTTTCTCAAGCCTTGGGAAAAATTGTCCTAGGTCAATATTCCCATTAATGAACATTATATATAATTTACCGGCCACTTTTTCAAGCCTAGGGAAAACTTGTCCTAAGTCAAGATTCCCTTTAGTAAATAGTTTTCTTCTGACGTCATATTGGGCTTATTTTCATTATTTTAAATTTGATGCTGAATATTTTCGATATTACTTTGTTGTTTATATGCCATAGATTTTGTTGCGATTTTTAATACTGTAATAATTTTTTTTATCTTTTACTGCCACAAAAATGGGTTGTATGTTTATTTATGGTGACTTTTTATTTCTAATATTATTATTTGATTAACTATAGATTTTAGCATCAGGCTATTAATGCCTTCGCTGTATAATTGTGACTTATATCTTAATTTTGCCATATTTAATATATATAGGTCGTCTACACTAATACATTTTTATATTATGTCAAATTATTTTTAAAACTACTAGTAATATTTCGTCAATACATGTATTAAACTTTATCCAAATCATTTGCTCTACTAACATATTTCTTCCGTAGAGCTCTTTTATGCAACAGATATATCTTAAGTAATAGATTTATTGCTGATATTATCACCAATATCAGCATTAGTAGCCATAATGAATTTATTTCTGACTTATGGTCTATGATTTCCAAATTGGTAACCACGTTTGCACTGGGCTTTTCTAATTTTGATTCTGTTTTGCCCATCTTTTAATTTTATAATGTTATTTTTATGTATATTATTTTGTCTTAAAACATTAAAAAGTTAAATTAATTTAAATTTTTTTATGCTAATTGTTAAAATTAAATTTAATTTTATTATCTTTTACCCATTATAAAGTTATAATTTTCTTGAAAAATTTAAAATTATTCTTTAAGTGTTACTTTTTGTCTTATTTAATTTTTATTTAAGTAACATTTTAATTATTTTAATATTATGAGGCTCTTTTAATAAAAGATTTTAGCCACGAGTTATGTAGAAATCCATAACAATGAAAACAAAAAAATGTTTGCCACGAGCGGTTAACGCTTACTGGCCCTAGTGTGCGACTTTAGCGCACCTCTTTTAAAATAAAAGTTATTAATTAATTAATTTTAAAATACATATTTTTTTTTTTTTTTTTGTGATAATTTTATTATTTATTGAATCTTTAATTATTTAAATTGAATTATCAATAAGTTTTTCAAATCTTAAATCTAAAAAAATATTAAATATAAGTTTAGCCAATGCTAAACAAAATTTTTAATTTCAACGGTTAATTTTTGTTGTTTTACATTTCTCGTGAACGGCTGAGAAAAAGAGTATCCCTTCTTTTCAGCCGGGTGTGGCCTCTATAATGAAGAATATTGCGCGCAAGTGGATTTGGGTGCAACTCAAGTTTTTTTATATATTTTTTCGCGTGTTTTGAAAATACTGTCTTCACCAACGGAACGTCTAGGTCTTTATGAATTCGATGGTTTCTGACATACCAGGGGGCTGCTGTAATTGTACGTAGAATTTTATTTTGTCGCCTTTGAATTTTTTCGACATTTGATGCTGAGGCAGTGCCCCATAACTGGATTCCATAGAACCATATTGGTTTCAGGATCGCGTTGTATAATAGTAGTTTACAGTCTAGGCTTAGTATAGAATTTCTTCCAATAAGCCAATTCATTTGAGCTGCTTTTAATTTCATTTGAGTCAACTTTGCGTCTATATGCGATTTCCATGTTAAACGACGATCAAGATGAACGCCTAGATATTTGACTACAGTGTGTTGTGGTATAGTCTCGGTGTTAATTTTTATAGGCGGGCATGTTTGCCTGCGCAACGTAAAAGTGACGTGTGCACATTTCTGCTCGTTAACTTTTATACGCCATTGTTTGAGCCATTTTTCCAGTTTGGATATATATTCTTGTAAGTTGCGGGAAGCTTCTACAGGATTTTCGTGAACGCTTAGAAAGGCTGTATCATCCGCAAATGTTGATGTATGAATGTTACTGCTTAACGGTAAGTCAGAGGCATATATTCAATAAAGTAAGGGTCCGAAGATACTGCCTTGAGGGACTCCCGCTTCAATCGACTGCGGAGGGCTTAAAAAATTGCCTTCCCTAACTACAAATTTACGTTCCATCAAATAGCTTTTTAAAAGCTTTACGATGTTTGCTGGTAGATTTTGTGTTAATTTATTGAAAAGACCTTCGTGCCATACTTTATCGAAAGCTTGTGAGACGTCAATAAAGAGCGCAGAGCAGTATTTCTTTTTTTCAAAAGTGTCTCTAACGACATTCACTAGTCTGTGAGTTTGTTCAATTGTGCTATGTTGACTGCGAAAACCGAATTGATGATCTGGAATACATCCATTACTAGTCACTATAGGCATCAGCTTGCTCATACACAGCTTTTCAAATAGTTTTGAAATGTTAGACAGTAAACTAATAGGCCGATAGGATTCAACCTTTGTATGATCCTTGCCGGGCTTTGGTATCATAGTAATTAGCGAAACCTTCCATTCTTTAGGATAGTGTTCTAGGCGTAGAATACTGTTAAAAATGAATAGTATTATTCTTTTTGCAGTGTAAGGCAATTCTTGAAGCATTTTGTTGCTTATTTTGTCGACACCTGGGGCTTTTCTGGTGTTAAGATTAGTAATAGTATTTTCAATCTCCGTCATGTTAAATCTCATCGGTATTTCTGGTAAAGGGACGACTGGTGGCAGTTCAACAATATCAGCAGAAATATTCGGAGTGAAAACTTTTTCTAAGTGTTTAACAAAAAGTGCACCTTTTTCATCATCAGTTTTTGCCCAGTCACCATTTGGGGCTCGTAATGGGGGTTTGCATATCACCGGCCTTTTTAGTCCTCTGGCTGCACGCCACAGTGAATAATCTGTTTGTGGTGTTGCATCTAGCTCTTGAAGGAATTTTTGAAGGGAAGCTGTTTTTTGAGTTTGCAAAACTTTTCTAAGCTGCTTGGTACACTCCTTAAGCCTTAATTTTAGCTGGGGCGATCTGTAGCGCTGCCAATCTCGTCGAGCTTCCCGTTTTTCAGTCAATAGCCTTTCTATATCTACAGAAAAAATATTGTTAAATCTCACTGGTTGGTTTATTTCATTTGAAGTAGCATTAAAAGCAGCTTGTTTAACATGCGCTTCAAACAACCTGAGAGAATCGTCTATGTCTGAAGGTGTTCTCAGCGGCATTTTTTCCGAGCAATGAGCACTCAGATATTTTCTGTATTTCAGCCAGTTAATGCGTGCAGATGTCGTCGCTAAATCACATGTTGTGTGTGAGTAAATAGTGACAATAGTAGGCGAGTGGTCTGAAGATAAGTCCAAAGATGCTTCAACTTCAACCATCTCGCTGGGCACGCCTTTCACAATTCCAAAGTCGATAACATCAGGAATTTTTTGTCGATCTGTTGGCCAATATGTTGGCTGTCCACTTGAAACTACATTCAAACCCATTTTAGATATTGTGTCGAATAAAATTCGTCCCTTAGGTGTAATTAAACGTGAACCCCAAAATGTGTGTTTAGCATTGTAGTCGCCAGCTGCTAGAAAACGGAGGCCCAGTGATTTATAAAAAGCCGTATATTGACTCTCGGTAATTGAGAATCTGGGGGGCGAATAGACAGATGATATTACAAGTTTTTGATAGTAAGTTTCGATGCAGATGTTCGTTGCTTGAAGATAATCTTCACAAAAATCATTCAACAGGTGGTGTTTTATTCGCGTTTTTATTAGGATTCCCGAACCACCACAAGCTCTGCCACGGGGATCCTTGGTGTCGTAAAAATTATATCCACTAATTCTGAAACAGCTTCGAGATGTCAAATGAGTTTCTGAGATAAGCATAACATCGATTTGTTTATCCTGAAGAAAATATTCTATTTCGTTTTTATGTTGGCAGATGCCGTTTGCGTTCCAAAAACAGATTTTTAAGTTCATGGTTTGCTTAGTACAGCCTGCAACAAGGTAGACTGCATTTTCAACATTTCCTGCATCATACAGGACATGTTGAGAGTAAATGTGTTTACAGTTTGTATTAAGCTCTCAATTGAGGCTTCAATACGACTAAAATTATACCCCGAATCTTCATTTACATTTACGGTTTTTTGCGCCGTACTCTGATTGCTTTTTAAAATACTAGCGTATGAAAATTTGTTGTTAGATTGTTGTTGAGCACTAGTCGCGTTAGACTTGAAAATGTTTGAAAATTGATTTTGGCTGGTGGACGGTTGAGGTAACTGTGGATAGTTAATAGGGGTTTTAGGCTGAGCAGGAGTAGCATTGGTTTTTTTGGTTAATGAATTCTTAAAAAACGAGTAAAGGGGGCAGCCTCTATAGTTGGCAGTGTGATTTCCGCCGCAATTGCCACATTTTTTCGCCTTGGTATCACCTTTTATTTTATCACAGTTAGCAGTACTGTGTAACTCACCACATACAACGCAGACTGTAGGCAACTTGCAATAAGTCTTCGTGTGCCCAAATTCTTGGCAGTTCAGGCATTGAACAGGCCCAGCTCTTTTATGTGGAAGCTCAACAGTAACTCTTCGATGCAACAAGTACTTTAAGTCATATATTGGATGCGCTTCAGTCTTTTTTATTTTTATGCCATCTGGCTGTAACTCGACTCTAAATATTGGTTGGGGGATTTTTTCTCTATTTTTAATGTTTGAGACATTTTTCACCTTGTAGCCACTATTTTCAAGGCCAGACTTGACCTCTTCCGGATCCACGCTAGAGTCTATACCTTTTATTACGACTGTTAGACCTTTAGCACTCTTTAATTGGTACGTGTAGAAGTTTTTATTTTTAGATTCTAAATCTGAAACAATTTTTCGGTAATTATTTTCATGAGCTACCTGAATTTTTGTCTCATTGATGTTTCCGCGCTTAATTGGAGTTACATAAAACTCATTTTCTCCAATTAATGAGATAAGACTTTTAACCAGCAAACTGGAATTCTGCTCTCTTAAATATATGGGTGGGGGCTTACTCGAACTTGTTGTAGTTGTGCCTTCATCGCCTTGTTCAGATAACATCGCGAAACGATTTTCGGAATTTATTATATTGTTTTTTCCATCTCTGGGAACTTTCGATGTTGAAGCAATTTGAGCTGATTTTGGACTTCTTCCCCTTTTTAACACGGTTATGTATCTGTCCATTCCTGTTTGAATTTTATTATCATTTATTGTACTCACCGCATCTACCATTTTGTGCACGTTGGTCACCTTGTTACTTATTGTTTGTTTGTTTGTTTGTACAGCTAAGCTGACAAGTTTGCTGATGGGTGCAATTGTTGTTGCTTCTTGATCACTATTTAACATGTTCAGAGATAATGATCGCGCACGAGTATTTGTGTTTACTGTTAAATTCAGGTTTTTGTTAAATTCATTTTTTTTACTGTCGTCATCAGCAACTAAAGTTATATATTGCACATTCCTACTGCTTGTAGGATTATTGTTGTTTTTGTCAGAAGATGAACTCATCAGAGTTCTCTTTTTTATTTTCACTTATATTAGTTTGTGTATGCAAATATTTATGTACATATATTGCACACAAGCAAAAAATAAAATAAAACCAGTAAAATAACTGTTCAATAAATGTTTTGTTTTTTTTATATTTTTTGTGACTTGAAAATATTTTTTTTATTTTATTTTTTTATATTCAGTTGCGACGATTATAAAAACGCGTCTGTTCACTACGAGAGTTGAAACTGAACGGGATATTAGATATAATAGAAAATTGTTTGTTAAAAAAATCAGATTTTGACATTCCGACGGATATTCAGTGGATTTTATCTTTAGGAAAAAAGCATGCATTACCGGTCAAAAGAGAAGATATTCCTATTTTGAATATTATAGCAGATGGTGAGGATTTTATACAAACTTTGACTGATAGAGAAGAACAGGAAATAGCAAGAAACAGATTTGCAGATATTATTGGTCGTAATTTAGATAGAGAAAGATTGAGTAATAGAGATAAATTTATATTGGATAAAGTAAATATGACAAGAAGATTTTTAAAGAATAATAAGAATTTATTAATTTTAAATGCTGATAAAGAGAATACCACTGTTGCTTTGAATAAATGTGATTATGAATTAAGAATGAATAATATATTGAGTGATAATACCACATATAAATTATTAAATAGAGATCCAACAACGAAATTACAGACTAAAAATAACAGTTTAGTTGAGGAGCTTTTCAAATCAAAAATAATCACAACTTTAGAAAAGAATAAACTAAAAACGAATGTAGCGTTAGCACCCAGATTATACGGGGTCCCAAAAATTCATAAGAAACAATATCCCTTAAGGCCAATATATTCGTTCGTAAATTCTCCTTCATATGAACTTTGTAAGTATATTACTAATATTCTTCGAAAAATTAGAGAGAACTCAAAATGTAATAAAAAAGATTCTTTACAATTTAAAGAGAAAATAACAATTTTTTTTTTTTTTTTGATAATTTTATTATTTATTGAATCTTTAATTATTTAAATTGAATTATCAATAAGTTTTTCAAATCTTAAATCTAAAAAATATTAAATATAAGTTTAGCCAATGCTAAACCAAATTTTTAATTTCAACGGTTAATTTTTGTTGTTTTACATCTCTCGTGAACGGCTGAGAAAAAGAGTATCCCTTCTTTTCAGCCGGGTGTGGCCTCTATAATGAAGAATATTGCGCGCAAGTGGATTTGGGTGCAACTCAAGTTTTTTTATATATTTTTCCGCGTGTTTTGAAAATACTGTCTTCACCAACGGAACGTCTATGTCTTTATGAATTCGATGGTTTCTGACATACCAGGGGGCTGCTGTAATTGTACGTAGAATTTTATTTTGTCGCCTTTGAATTTTTTCGACATTTGATGCTGAGGCAGTGCCCCATAACTGGATTCCATAGAACCATATTGGTTTCAGGATCGCGTTGTGTAGTAGAAGTTTACAGTCTAGGCTCAGTATAGAATTTCTTCCCATAAGCCAATTAATTTGGGCAGTTTTTAATTTCATTTGCATCAACTTTGCGTCTATATGCGATTTCCATGTTAAACGGCGATCAAGGTGAACGCCTAGATATTTGACTACAGTATGCTGCGGAATAGTCTCAGTGTTGATTTGTATAGGCGGGCATGTTTCCATTCGCAACGTAAAAGTGACGTGTACACATTTCTGTTCGTTAACTTTTATACGCCATTGTTTTAGCCATTTTTCCAATTTGGATATATACCCTTGTAAGTTGATGGAAGCTTCTACTGGATTTTCATGGACGCTTAAAAAAGCTGTATCATCAGCAAATGTTGACGTGTGAATGTTACTGCTTAACGGTAAGAAAGAGGCATATATTAAATAAAGTAAAGGACCGAAGATACTGCCTTGAGGGACTCCGGCTACAATCGACTGCGGGGGGCTTGAAAAATTGCCTTACCTAACTACAAATTTTCATTCCTATAGATAGCTTTTTAAGAGCCTGACGATGTTTGCGGGTAGATTTTCTGTTAATTTGTGGACAAGACCTTCGTGCCATACTTTATCGAAAGCTTGTGACACATCAATAAAGCAGTATTTCTTTTTTTCAAAAGTGTCTCTAACGACATTCACAAGTCTGTGAGTTTGTTCAATTGTGTTATGTTGTCTGCGAAAACCGAATTGATGATCTGGAATACATCCATTACTAGTCACTATAGGCATCAGCTTGCTCATATACTGTTAAATACTGTTAAAAATGAATAGTATTATTCTTTTTTCAGTGTAAGGCAATTCTTGAAGCATTTTGTTGCTTATTTTGTCGACACCTGGGGCTTTTCTGGTGTTAAGACTAGTAATAGTATTTTCAATCTCCGTCATGTTAAATCTCATCGGTATTTCTAGTAAAGAGACGACTGGTGGCAGTTCAACAATATCAGCAGAAATATTCGGAGTGAAAACTTTTTCTAAATGTTTAACAAAAAGTGCACCTTTTTCAGCATCAGTTTTTGCCCAGTCACCATTTGGGGCTCGTAATGGGGGTTTCCATATCACTGGCCTTTTTAGTCCTCTGGCTGCACGCCACAGTGAATAATCTATTTGTGGTGTTGCATCTAGCTCTTGAAGGAATTTTTGAAGGGAAGCTGTTTTTTGAGTTTGCAAAACTTTTCTAAGCTGCTTGGTACACTCCTTAAGCCTTAATTTTAGCTGGGGCGATCTGTAGCGCTGCCAATCTCGTCGAGCTTCCCGTTTTTCAGTCAATAGCCTTTCTATATCTACAGAAAAAATATTGTTAAATCTCACTGGTTGGTTTATTTCATTTGAAGTAGCATTAAAAGCAGCTTGTTTAACATGCGCTTCAAACAACCTGAGAGAATCGTCTATGTCTGAAGGTGTTCTCAGCGGCATTTTTTCCGAGCAATGAGCACTCAGATATTTTCTGTATTTCAGCCAGTTAATACGTGCAGATGTCATCGATAAATCACATTTTGTGTGTGAGTAAATAGTGATAATAGTAGGCGAGTGATCTGAAGACAAATCCAAAGATGCTTCTACTTCAATCATTTCGCTAGGCACGCCTTTCATAATCCCAAAGTCGATAACATCAGGAATTTTTTGACGATCCGTTGGCCAATATGTTGGCTGACCACTTGAAACTACATTCAAACCCATTTTTGAAATTGTGTCAAACAAAACACGACCCTTGGGACTGATTAAACGTGAGCCCCAAAAAGTGTGTTTAGCATTGTAGTCGCCAGCTGCTAGAAAACGGGACCCCAGTGTTGTATAAAATGCGGTATATTGACTCTCTGAAATTGAAAACCTGGGAGGAGAGTAAACAGATGATATCACAAGCTTTTGATAAAAATTTTCAATGCAGATGTTCGTTGCTTGAAGATATTCTTCACGAAGGTCGTTTAGTAGGTAGTGTTTTATTCGAGTTTTTATTAGGATTCCAGAGCCACCACAAGCTCTACCTTGAGGATCCTTGGTGTCGTAGAAATTATATCCACTAATTCGAAAATAGCTTCGGGACGTCAAGTGAGTTTCTGAGATAAGCATAACATCGATTTGTTTATCCAGAAGAAAATATTCAATTTCATTTTTGTGTTGGCAGATGCCGTTTGCGTTCCAAAAACAGATTCTTAAGTTCATGGTTTGTTCAATACAGCCTGCAACAAGGTAGACTGCATTTTCAACATTTCCTGCATCATACAGGACATGTTGAGAGTGAATGTATTTACTGTTTGTATAAGGATCTCTATTGAGGCTTCAATACGACTAAAATTATGCCCTGATTCTTCATTTACTGGTACAGTTTTTTGCGCCGGAATCTGGTTACTCTTTAAAATATTAGCGTATGAAGATTGACTATTAGGTTTTTGTTGAGTAAGAGTCGTGTTAAACTTTAAAACATTTGAGTATTGATTATGGCTAGACGACGGTTGAGGTAACTGTGGGTAGTTTAAATGAGTGTTGGCCTGAGCGGGAGTAGCATTGGTTTTTCTGTTCGACGAATTTTTAAAAAGAGAATAAAGAGGGCAGCCCCTATAGTTGGCAGTGTGGTTTCCGCCGCAATTACTAAATTTTTTTGCTTTGGTATCACCTTTTATTTTGTCACAGTTAGCGGTACTGTGTAACTCGCCACATACAACGCAAACGGTAGGCAACTTGCAATAAGTTTTGGTATGGCCAAATTCTTGACAGTTCATGCATTGGATAGGTCCAGTTTTTTTATGTGGCATCTCAACGGTAACTCTTTGATGCAACAAGTATTTTAAGCTATAGATTGGGTGCGATTCATTTTTTTTTAATTTTCAAGTCGCCTGGCTGTAGCTCGACTCTAAAAATAGGTTGGGGGATTTTTTCCCTGTTTTTAATGTTTGAAACATTTTTGACTTTGAAGCCACTATTTTCAAGGCCAGACTTTACCTCTTCCGGATCCACGCTTGAATCTATTCCTTTTATAACTACTGTTAGCTATCTTCAATTGATATGTATAAAAGTTTTTGTTTTTAGTCTCAAACTCTGAGACAATTTTTCTATAATTATTTTCTTGTGTTACCTGAATTTTAGTTTCGTTGATTTTGCCGCGCTTAATTGGAGTTACATAGAACTCATTTTCTCCAATTAATGAGATAAGGCTTTTTACCAAAAGGTTGGAGTTCTGTTCTCTTAAATATATCGGCGGTGGTTTAGTGTACCTTGTTGTACTTGTGTCTTCATCGACTTGTTCATTCAAAATCGCAAAACGATTTTCAGAATGTTTAATATTATTTTTCCCATCTTTGGGCATTTTCGCCGTTGACGCTATTTCAGCTGATTTGGGACTTCATCCCCTTTTTAGCACGGTTATGTATCTGTCCATACCAGTTTGGATTTTTTTTATCACTATTTTCACTCACTGCATTTACAATTTTGTGCATGTTGGTCACCTGGGTATTTATTGTTTTTTTGTTTGATTGTACAGCTAAGCTGACAAGTTTGCTAATAGGTGCAATTGTTGTTGCTTCTTGATCGATATTTAACATGTTCAAAGATAATGATCGCGCACGAGTATTTGTGTTTTGTGTAGTAATCAGGTTTGTGTTTACTTCATTTTTTTTGTCGTCGTTAGCAACCAAAGTTATATATTGTACATTCCTACTGCTTGTAGGTTTATTGTTGTTGTTAGAAGGTGAACTCATTTAGAGTTCTCTTTTTTTTTGTATTTTCACTTATGTATATTAGTTTGTGTATGCAAATATTTATATGTATTGCACTCAAGCAAAAAATAAAATAAAACCAGTAAAATAACTGTTCAATAAATGTTTTGTTTTTTTTATATTTTTTGTGACTTGAAAATTTTTTTTTCTTTTATTTTTTTTTTATATTCAGTTGCGACGATTATAAAAACGCGTCTGTTCACTATGAGAGTTGAAACGTTAAAATACATATGAAGTAATATATGTATATATAAATATATGTATATATTTTTTGTATATTTGGAGCTCCTAAGACTAAGACTGTTGATTTATTAATTGAATTATAAACTAAATGACTTTGGCTTATATACTAATTATGAGACTAATTCTTAGGGGTACCTTAACATAAGAATAAAAGAATAGAAATATATATTATTGTTGGGTAAGCATATTTAGCTTCCAACTATTTATGTATGGCATGTGTTCAACAGTTTTAAAGTTCAACGAGTGCATACTTAAAAGCAACAGATACTTTGTGTAGCTTATATTTACAATCAAACAAATGCAGTTAATAAATGTAATTCATTTAAGTGCATTGTGCTGCTGCCATTGATTAACCGTACAAGTGTCAAATTACCGACACACACAAAATATCTTGCTTGCAGTTTGTCAATGCTTGCATGTTGCGGTACTATTGAATCGCAATGTATACTACACACTGTTGGCCACATGCTACAATATTAATTCCGCTTGGGCACGAGCTATAAATACCCTAATAACAAGGGTCACAGTAATATGTGAATTTCCCTAATATAGAGTAAAAATAACAAAAACGTTAGAATACAAAGTAGAATTCTTTGATGATAACGGACTATGAGTTTGTGTTGATTATTAGTACTTTCCAAACAGTAATGAGGGAATTTCGTACTAACCAGCACTGTTTCAAGGTAGAATAAAAAATGAATTAAGAATTAATTCTCATATTCTATTTCTCTTGAAAACTGGTTAAATAGTTGATATTCTTCTCAATTAGTATAAACTTTACGAAAATTGTAAAGATGGACAATTAAACACTGATGAGAGGTGTAGCGGCCCTGAAATCAGTACTGATACGTTCTGCTAAAAACTGATTGGATATAAATAATAATATTTTCTAAAATAAAAAACTCTTAGTAATTTTGAATTTTCATTAATTCAATAAAACTTAACTTGAGCCTGATAATATTACTTTTCATATATACATCAATATAAGTTCAAATAATAATTACGTTTATTCGTAATAATAATAATATAAAAATATTAATTCCGCTTGGGCACGAGCTAAAAATACCCTAATAACAAGGGTCACAGTAATATGAGAATCTCCCTAATAAAGAGTAAAAATAACAAAAACGTTAGAATACAAAGTAGAATACTTTGATGATAACGGACTATGAGTTTGTGTTGATTATTAGTACTTTCCAAACAGTAATGAGGGAATTTCGTACTAACCAGCACTGTTTCAAGGTAGAATAAAAAATGAATTAAGAATTAATTCTCATATTCTATTTCTCTTGAAAACTGGTTAAATAGTTGATATCCTTCTCAATTAGTATCCACTTTACGAAAATTGTAAAGATGGACAATTGAACGCTGATGAGAGGTGTAGCGGCCTTGAAATCAGTACTGATACGTTCTGCTAAAAACTGATTGGATATAAATAATAATATTTTCCAACATAAAAAAACTCTTAGTAATTTTGAATTTTCATTAATTCAATAAAACTTAACTTGAGCCTGATAATATTACTCTTCATATATACATCAATATAAGTTCAAATAATAAATACGTTTATTCGTAATAATAATAATAATATAAAAATATTAATTCCGCTTGGGCACGAGCTATAAATACCCTAATAACAAGGGTCACAGTAATATGTGAATTTCCCTAATATAGAGTAAAAATAACAAAAACGTTAGAATACAAAGTAGAATACTTTGATGATAACGGACTATGAGTTTGTGTTGATTATTAGTACTTTCCAAACAGTAATGAGGGAATTTCGTACTAACCAGCACTGTTTCAAGGTAGAATAAAAAATGAATTAAGAATTAATTCTCATATTCTATTTCTCTTGAAAACTGGTTAAATAGTTGATATTCTTCTCAATTAGTATAAACTTTACGAAAATTGTAAAGATGGACAATTAAACACTGATGAGAGGTGTAGCGGCCCTGAAATCAGTACTGATACGTTCTGCTAAAAACTGATTGGATATAAATAATAATATTTTCTAAAATAAAAAACTCTTAGTAATTTTGAATTTTCATTAATTCAATAAAACTTAACTTGAGCCTGATAATATTACTTTTCATATATACATCAATATAAGTTCAAATAATAATTACGTTTATTCGTAATAATAATAATATAAAAATATTAATTCCGCTTGGGCACGAGCTATAAATACCCTAATAACAAGGGTCACAGTAATATGTGAATCTCCCTAATATAGAGTAAAAATAACAAAATCGTTAGAATACAAAGTAGAATACTTTGATGATAACGGACTATAAGTTTGTGTTGATTATTAGTACATTCCAAACAGTAATGAGGGAATTTCGTACTAACCAGCACTGTTTCAAGGTAGAATAAAAAATGAATTAAGAATTAATTCTCATATTCTATTTCTCTTGAAAACTGGTTAAATAGTTGATATTCTTCTCAATTAGTATAAACTTTACGAAAATTGTAAAGATGGACAATTAAACACTGATGAGAGGTGTAGCGGCCTTGAAATCAGTACTGATACGTTCTGCTAAAAACTGATTGGATATAAATAATAATATTTTCTAAAATAAAAAAACTCTATGTAATTTTGAATTTTCATTAATTCAATAAAACTTAACTTGAGCCTGATAATATTACTTTTCATATATACATCAATATAAGTTCAAATAATAATTACGTTTATTCGTAATAATAATAATATAAAAATATTAATTCCGCTTGGGCACGAGCTATAAATACCCTAATAACAAGGGTCACAGTAATATGAGAATTTCCCTAATATAGAGTAAAAATAACAAAAACGTTAGAATACAAAGTAGAATACTTTGATGATAACGGACTATGAGTCTGTGTTGATTATTAGTACTTTCCAAACAGTAATGAGGGAATTTCGTACTAACCAGCACTGTTTCAAGGAAAAATAAAAAATGAATTAAGAATTAATTCTCATATTCTATTTCTCTTGAAAACTGGTTAAATAGTTGATATCCTTCTCAATTAGTATCCACTTTACGAAAATTGTAAAGATGGACAATTGAACGCTGATGAGAGGTGTAGCGGCCTTGAAATCAGTACTGATACGTTCTGCTAAAAACTGATTGGATATAAATAATAATATTTTCCAACATAAAAAAACTCTTAGTAATTTTGAATTTTCATTAATTCAATAAAACTTAACTTGAGCCTGATAATATTACTCTTCATATATACATCAATATAAGTTCAAATAATAATTACGTTTATTCGTAATAATAATAATATAAAAATATTAATTCCGCTTGGGCACGAGCTATAAATACCCTAATAACAAGGGTCCCAGTAATATGTGAATTTCCCTAATATAGAGTAAAAATAACAAAAACGTTAGAATACAAAGTAGAATTCTTTGATGATAACGGACTATGAGTTTGTGTTGATTATTAGTACTTTCCAAACAGTAATGAGGGAATTTCGTACTAACCAGCACTGTTTCAAGGTAGAATAAAAAATGAATTAAGAATTAATTCTCATATTCTATTTCTCTTGAAAACTGGTTAAATAGTTGATATACTTCTCAATTTGTATCCACTTAACGAAAATTGTAAAGATGGACAATTGAACGCTGATGAGAGGTGTAGCGGCCTTGAAATCAGTACTGATACGTTCTGCTAAAAACTGATTGGATATAAATAATAATATTTTTCAACATAAAAAAAAAACTCTTAGTAATTTTGAATTTTCATTAATTCAATAAAACTGAACTTGAGCCTGATAATATTCCTTTTCATATATACATCAATATAAGTTCAAATAATAATTATGTTTATTCGTAATAATAATAATATAAAAATATTGTAATAAAATTGTTTTATTTAATTTTATTTTTGTCTTAGAGCTTGTATATTTGGAGCTCCTAAAACTGTTGATTTATTAATTGAATTATAAACTAAATGACTTTGGCTTATATACTAATTATGAGACTAATTCTTAGGGGTACCTTAACATAAGAGTAAAAGAATAGAAATATATATTATTGTTGGGTAAGCATATTTAGCTTCCAACTATTTATGTATGGCATGTGTTCAACAGTTTTAAAGTTCAACGAGTGCGTACTTAAAAGCAACAGATACTTTGTGTAGCTTATATTTACAATCAAACAAATGCAGTTAATAAATGTGATTCATTTAAGTGCATTGTGCTGCTGCACTTGATTAACCGTACAAGTGTCAAATTACCGACACACACAAAATATCTTGCTTGCAGTTTGTCAATGCTTGCATGTTGCGGTACTATTGAATCGCAATGTATACTACACACTGTTGGCCACATGCTACACCTCCACCCTTTACAAGAATGTTCATATAACGTTAGTTTTATGGACATTATTTTACAATTAGTTTTTAATTAGTCTAAGTATAAGTGTAATATAATATTTATTTTGTTTTTAAAAAAAAATTATAATATTTAGATGTACTTATATTCTAATTTTATATTAGTTTGGACGTCCAATAATATTAAATGTTACATATCTTAAGTCTATTTTTATGAACTACTTGTTGTTTATTGGGTTTCTTATCTACTATGGTAACATTATTTCTTAAATCTATTTTCTTAATTTTATACGGACCTTCATATTGATTTTCCAATTTATGCCCTGAATTATTCCTAAGTAGAACTAAATCTCCTATTTTAAAATTATGTTCTAAAATATTCCTATCATAATTTAATTTTTGTTTTATTTTATTTTTATCTAAAAGTATTTGCGCGCGCTTATGTGCTACTTCTAACCTAAATTTTGCCTCTTTGGCATAGTTATCCACATTGTATAGTGGTGTCACACTATCTACTTTAGCAAATTGTCTAAAATTGTTTGGTAATCTTGAAAATACTAACTCATAAGGACAGTAGTTATGTGCCGTTGATGGGGTCGTATTAAAGCAGTAAGTGAAATATATTAACCATTCGTCCCAGTGCGTTTTGTCCACAGATATATAAGAACGAACATATTCGTTAAAAGTTCTATGACTTCTTTCTATTGTTCCTAGTGTTTGATGGTGATGTGCCGTGGAAGTTATATTTTCAATTTTTAGTAGTGTGCATAGTTCCGTCAGTATAGAATTTTTGTACTCTGTTCCCATGTCCGAGATGAACGTCTTCATTGGTCCATAGGTCAATACAAAATTTTCAAATATCGCTTTAGCGATTGTTTTTGCAGATTTATCTGGTGTTGGTATTGTCACCAAATATTTAGTAAGATCACATATTAAAGTGATTGCATATTCATTTCCATTAATCGATTTCGGAAATGGCCCTATTGTATCTACATAAACCGTGTCGAATGCTTTTTCTGGTGTTTCTGTTATAGTCATAGGACTTTTATTATGGTTTACTGTTTTTGATTTTTGGCATTTTTGACATGATTTAACATATTTCGTTATGTCTTTTATCATATTTTTCCAATAGTAATACCTCTTTATTTTTTCTATTGTTCTATATTCCACAATGTCCTCCCTCTATCGGATCATCATGGTATTTCAGCATTATATCAAGAATTGCCTTAGCATTCTCATCATTTATATTGGTCACCTCATTAAGTAGTAGCGCTACTTTTATGCCCTTTTATTTATAAATTATTTAATTGAGATAAATTCTAAAATTTTCTCGTTAGGTGCCATTTGTTCACCGGCCACTTTCTCAAGCCTTGGGAAAAATTGTCCTAGGTCAATATTCCCATTAATGAACATTATATATAATTTACCGGCCACTTTTTCAAGCCTAGGGAAAACTTGTCCTAAGTCAAGATTCCCTTTAGTAAATAGTTTTCTTCTGACGTCATATTGGGCTTATTTTCATTATTTTAAATTTGATGCTGAATATTTTCGATATTACTTTGTTGTTTATATGCCATAGATTTTGTTGCGATTTTTAATACTGTAATAATTTTTTTTATCTTTTACTGCCACAAAAATGGGTTGTATGTTTATTTATGGTGACTTTTTATTTCTAATATTATTATTTGATTAACTATAGATTTTAGCATCAGGCTATTAATGCCTTCGCTGTATAATTGTGACTTATATCTTAATTTTGCCATATTTAATATATATAGGTCGTCTACACTAATACATTTTTATATTATGTCAAATTATTTTTAAAACTACTAGTAATATTTCGTCAATACATGTATTAAACTTTATCCAAATCATTTGCTCTACTAACATATTTCTTCCGTAGAGCTCTTTTATGCAACAGATATATCTTAAGTAATAGATTTATTGCTGATATTATCACCAATATCAGCATTAGTAGCCATAATGAATTTATTTCTGACTTATGGTCTATGATTTCCAAATTGGTAACCACGTTTGCACTGGGCTTTTCTAATTTTGATTCCGTTTTGCCCATCTTTTAATTTTATAATGTTATTTTTATGTATATTATTTTGTCTTAAAACATTAAAAAGTTAAATTAATTTAAATTTTTTTATGCTAATTGTTAAAATTAAATTTAATTTTATTATCTTTTACCCATTATAAAGTTATAATTTTCTTGAAAAATTTAAAATTATTCTTTAAGTGTTACTTTTTGTCTTATTTAATTTTTATTTAAGTAACATTTTAATTATTTTAATATTATGAGGCTCTTTTAATAAAAGATTTTAGCCACGAGTTATGTAGAAATCCATAACAATGAAAAAAAAAATGTTTGCCACGAGCGGTTAACGCTTACTGGCCCTAGTGTGCGACTTTAGCGCACCTCTTTTAAAATAAAAGTTATTAATTAATTAATTTTAAAATACATATGAAGTAATATATGTATATATAAATATATGTATATATTTTTTGTATATTTGGAGCTCCTAAGACTAAGACTGTTGATTTATTAATTGAATTATAAACTAAATGACTTTGGCTTATATACTAATTATGAGACTAATTCTTAGGGGTACCTTAACATAAGAATAAAAGAATAGAAATATATATTATTGTTGGGTAAGCATATTTAGCTTCCAACTATTTATGTATGGCATGTGTTCAACAGTTTTAAAGTTCAACGAGTGCATACTTAAAAGCAACAGATACTTTGTGTAGCTTATATTTACAATCAAACAAATGCAGTTAATAAATGTAATTCATTTAAGTGCATTGTGCTGCTGCACTTGATTAACCGTACAAGTGTCAAATTACCGACACACACAAAATATCTTGCTTGCAGTTTGTCAATGCTTGCATGTTGCGGTACTATTGAATCGCAATGTATACTACACACTGTTGGCCACATGCTACAATATTAATTCCGCTTGGGCACGAGCTATAAATACCCTAATAACAAGGGTCACAGTAATATGTGAATTTCCCTAATATAGAGTAAAAATAACAAAAACGTTAGAATACAAAGTAGAATTCTTTGATGATAACGGACTATGAGTTTGTGTTGATTATTAGTACTTTCCAAACAGTAATGAGGGAATTTCGTACTAACCAGCACTGTTTCAAGGTAGAATAAAAAATGAATTAAGAATTAATTCTCATATTCTATTTCTCTTGAAAACTGGTTAAATAGTTGATATTCTTCTCAATTAGTATAAACTTTACGAAAATTGTAAAGATGGACAATTAAACACTGATGAGAGGTGTAGCGGCCTTGAAATCAGTACTGATACGTTCTGCTAAAAACTGATTGGATATAAATAATAATATTTTCTAAAATAAAAAACTCTTAGTAATTTTGAATTTTCATTAATTCAATAAAACTTAACTTGAGCCTGATAATATTACTTTTAATATATACATCAATATAAGTTCAAATAATAATTACGTTTATTCGTAATAATAATAATATAAAAATATTAATTCCGCTTGGGCACGAGCTATAAATACCCTAATAACAAGGGTCACAGTAATATGAGAATTTCCCTAATATAGAGTAAAAATAACAAAAACGTTAGAATACAAAGTAGAATACTTTGATGATAACGGACTATGAGTTTGTGTTGATTATTAGTACTTTCCAAACAGTAATGAGGGAATTTCGTACTAACCAGCACTGTTTCAAGGTAGAATAAAAAATGAATTAAGAATTAATTCTCAAATTCTATTTCTCTTGAAAAGTGGTTAAATAGTTGATATTTTTCTCAGTTAGTATCCACTATACGAAAATTGTAAAGATGGACAATTGAACGCTGATGAGAGGTGTAGCGGCCTTGTAATCAGTACTGATACGTTCTGCTAAAAACTGATTGGATATAAATAATAATATTTTCCAACATAAAAAACTCTTAGTAATTTTGAATTTTCATTAATTCAATAAAACTGAACTTGAGCCTGATAATATTACTTTTCATATATACATCAATATAAGTTCAAATAAGTTCAACTCTTAGTAATTTTGAATTTTCATTAATTCAATAAAACTGAACTTGAGCCTGATAATATTACTTTTCATATATACATCAATATAATTTCAAATAATAAATACGTTTATTCGTAATAATAATAATAATATAAAAATATTAATTCCGCTTGGGCACGAGCTATAAATACCCTAATAACAAGGGTCACAGTAATATGTGAATTTCCCTAATATAGAGTAAAAATAACAAAAACGTTAGAATACAAAGTAGAATACTTTGATGATAACGGACTATGAGTTTGTGTTGATTATTAGTACTTTCCAAACAGTAATGAGGGAATTTCGTACTAACCAGCACTGTTTCAATGTAGAATAAAAAATGAATTAAGAATTAATTCTCATATTCTATTTCTCTTGAAAACTGGTTAAACCAGCACTGTTTCAAGGTAGAATAAAAAATGAATTAAGAATTAATTCTCATATTCTATTTCTCTTGAAAACTGGTTAAATAGTTTATATTATTCTAAATTAGTATCCACTTTACGAAAATTGTAAAGATGGACAATTGAACGCTGATGAGAGGCGTAGCGGCCTTGTAATCAGTACTGATACGTTCTGCTAAAAACTGATTGGATATAAATAATAATATTTTCCAACATAAAAAAAAACTCTTAGTAATTTTGAATTTTCATTAATTCAATAAAACTTAACTTGAGCCTGATAATATTACTTTTCATATATACATCAATATAAGTTCAAATAATAATTACGTTTATTCGTAATAATAATAATATAAAAATATTAATTCCGCTTGGGCACGAGCTATAAATACCCTAATAACAAGGGTCACAGTAATATGTGAATTTCCCTAATATAGAGTAAAAATAACAAAAACGTTAGAATACAAAGTAGAATACTTTGATGATAACGGACTATAAGTTTGTGTTGATTATTAGTACTTTCCAAACAGTAATGAGGGAATTTCGTACTAACCAGCACTGTTTCAAGGTAGAATAAAAAATGAATTAAGAATTAATTCTCATATTCTTGAAAACTGGTCAAATAGTTGATATCCTTCTCAATTAGTATCCACTTTACGAAAATTGTAAAGATGGACAATTGAACGCTGATGAGAGGTGTAGCGGCCTTGAAATCAGTACTGATACGTTCTGCTAAAAACTGATTGGATATACATAAATAATAATATTTTCCAACATAAAAAAACTCTTAGTAATTTTGAATTTTCATTAATTCAATAAAACTTAACTTGAGCCTGATAATATTACTTTTCATATATACATCAATATAAGTTCAATAATAATTACGTTTATTCGTAATAATAATAATATAAAAATATTAATTCCGCTTGGGCACGAGCTATAAATACCCTAATAACAAGGGTAACCGTAATATGTGAATTTCCCTAATATAGAGTAAAAATAACAAAAACGTTAGAATACAAAGTAGAATACTTTGATGATAATGGACTATGAGTTTGTGTTGATTATTAGTACTTTCCAAACAGTAATGAGGGAATTTCGTACTAACCAGCACTGTTTCAAGGTAGAATAAAAAATGAATTAAGAATTAATTCTCATATTCTATTTCTCTTGAAAACTGGTTAAATAGTTGATATTCTTCTCAATTAGTATCCACTTTACGAAAATTGTAAAGATGGACAATTGAACACTGATGAGAGGTGTAGCGGCCTTGAAATCAGTACTGATACGTTCTGCTAAAAACTGATTGGATATAAATAATAATATTTTCCAACATAAAAAAACTCTTAGTAATTTTGAATTTTCATTAATTCAATAAAACTTAACTTGATCCTGATAATATTACTTTTCATATATACATCAATATAAGTTCAAATAATAATTACGTTTATTCGTAATAATAATAATATAAAAATATTAATTCCTCTTGGGCACGAGCTATAAATACCCTAATAACAAGGGTCACAGTAATATGTGAATTCCCCTAATATAGAGTAATAATAACAAAAACGTTAGAATACAAAGTAGAATACCTTGATGATAACGGACTATGAGTTTGTGTTGATTATTAGTACTTTCCAAACAGTAATGAGGGAATTTTTTACTAACCAGCACTGTTTCAAGGTAGAATAAAAAATGAATTAAGAATTAATTCTCATATTCTATTTCTCTTGAAAACTGGTTAAATAGTTGATATCCTTCTCAATTAGTATCCACTTTACGAAAATTGTAAAGATGGACAATTGAACGCTGATGAGAGGTGTAGCGGCCTTGAAATCAGTACTGATACGTTCTGCTAAAAACTGATTGGATATAAATAATAATATTTTCCAACATAAAAAAACTCTTAGTAATTTTGAATTTTCATTAATTCAATAAAACTTAACTTGATCCTGATAATATTACTTTTCATATATACATCAATATAAGTTCAAATAATAATTACGTTTATTCGTAATAATAATAATATAAAAATATTAATTCCTCTTGGGCACGAGCTATAAATACCCTAATAACAAGGGTCACAGTAATATGTGAATTCCCCTAATATAGAGTAATAATAACAAAAACGTTAGAATACAAAGTAGAATACCTTGATGATAACGGACTATGAGTTTGTGTTGATTATTAGTACTTTCCAAACAGTAATGAGGGAATTTTTTACTAACCAGCACTGTTTCAAGGTAGAATAAAAAATGAATTAAGAATTAATTCTCATATTCTATTTCTCTTGAAAACTGGTTAAATAGTTGATATCCTTCTCAATTAGTATCCACTTTACGAAAATTGTAAAGATGGACAATTGAACGCTGATGAGAGGTGTAGCGGCCTTGAAATCAGTACTGATACGTTCTGCTAAAAACTGATTGGATATAAATAATAATATTTTCCAACATAAAAAAACTCTTAGTAATTTTGAATTTTCATTAATTCAATAAAACTTAACTTGAGCCTGATAATATTACTCTTCATATATACATCAATATAAGTGCAAATAATAATTACGTTTATTCGTAATAATAATAATATAAAAATATTAATTCCGCTTGGGCACGAGCTATAAATACCCTAATAACAAGGGTCACAGTAATATGTGAATTTCCCTAATATAGAGTAAAAATAACAAAAACGTTGGAATACAAAGTAGAATACTTTGATGATAACGGACTATGAGTTTGTGTTGATTATTAGTACTTTCCAAACAGTAATGAGGGAATTTCGTACTAACCAGCACTGTTTCAATGTAGAATAAAAAATGAATTAAGAATTAATTCTCATATTCTATTTCTCTTGAAAACTGGTTAAACCAGCACTGTTTCAAGGTAGAATAAAAAATGAATTAAGAATTAATTCTCATATTCTATTTCTCTTGAAAACTGGTTAAATAGTTTATATTATTCTAAATTAGTATCCACTTTACGAAAATTGTAAAGATGGACAATTGAACGCTGATGAGAGGCGTAGCGGCCTTGTAATCAGTACTGATACGTTCTGCTAAAAACTGATTGGATATAAATAATAATATTTTCCAACATAAAAAAAAACTCTTAGTAATTTTGAATTTTCATTAATTCAATAAAACTTAACTTGAGCCTGATAATATTACTTTTCATATATACATCAATATAAGTTCAAATAATAATTACGTTTATTCGTAATAATAATAATATAAAAATATTAATTCCGCTTGGGCACGAGCTATAAATACCCTAATAACAAGGGTCACAGTAATATGTGAATTTCCCTAATATAGAGTAAAAATAACAAAAACGTTAGAATACAAAGTAGAATACTTTGATGATAACGGACTATAAGTTTGTGTTGATTATTAGTACTTTCCAAACAGTAATGAGGGAATTTCGTACTAACCAGCACTGTTTCAAGGTAGAATAAAAAATGAATTAAAGAATTAATTCTCATATTCTTGAAAACTGGTCAAATAGTTGATATCCTTCTCAATTAGTATCCACTTTACGAAAATTGTAAAGATGGACAATTGAACGCTGATGAGAGGTGTAGCGGCCTTGAAATCAGTACTGATACGTTCTGCTAAAAACTGATTGGATATACATAAATAATAATATTTTCCAACATAAAAAAACTCTTAGTAATTTTGAATTTTCATTAATTCAATAAAACTTAACTTGAGCCTGATAATATTACTTTTCATATATACATCAATATAAGTTCAATAATAATTACGTTTATTCGTAATAATAATAATATAAAAATATTAATTCCGCTTGGGCACGAGCTATAAATACCCTAATAACAAGGGTAACCGTAATATGTGAATTTCCCTAATATAGAGTAAAAATAACAAAAACGTTAGAATACAAAGTAGAATACTTTGATGATAATGGACTATGAGTTTGTGTTGATTATTAGTACTTTCCAAACAGTAATGAGGGAATTTCGTACTAACCAGCACTGTTTCAAGGTAGAATAAAAAATGAATTAAGAATTAATTCTCATATTCTATTTCTCTTGAAAACTGGTTAAATAGTTGATATTCTTCTCAATTAGTATCCACTTTACGAAAATTGTAAAGATGGACAATTGAACACTGATGAGAGGTGTAGCGGCCTTGAAATCAGTACTGATACGTTCTGCTAAAAACTGATTGGATATAAATAATAATATTTTCCAACATAAAAAAACTCTTAGTAATTTTGAATTTTCATTAATTCAATAAAACTTAACTTGATCCTGATAATATTACTTTTCATATATACATCAATATAAGTTCAAATAATAATTACGTTTATTCGTAATAATAATAATATAAAAATATTAATTCCTCTTGGGCACGAGCTATAAATACCCTAATAACAAGGGTCACAGTAATATGTGAATTCCCCTAATATAGAGTAATAATAACAAAAACGTTAGAATACAAAGTAGAATACCTTGATGATAACGGACTATGAGTTTGTGTTGATTATTAGTACTTTCCAAACAGTAATGAGGGAATTTTTTACTAACCAGCACTGTTTCAAGGTAGAATAAAAAATGAATTAAGAATTAATTCTCATATTCTATTTCTCTTGAAAACTGGTTAAATAGTTGATATCCTTCTCAATTAGTATCCACTTTACGAAAATTGTAAAGATGGACAATTGAACGCTGATGAGAGGTGTAGCGGCCTTGAAATCAGTACTGATACGTTCTGCTAAAAACTGATTGGATATAAATAATAATATTTTCCAACATAAAAAAACTCTTAGTAATTTTGAATTTTCATTAATTCAATAAAACTTAACTTGAGCCTGATAATATTACTCTTCATATATACATCAATATAAGTGCAAATAATAATTACGTTTATTCGTAATAATAATAATATAAAAATATTAATTCCGCTTGGGCACGAGCTATAAATACCCTAATAACAAGGGTCACAGTAATATGTGAATTTCCCTAATATAGAGTAAAAATAACAAAAACGTTGGAATACAAAGTAGAATACTTTGATGATAACGGACTATGAGTTTGTGTTGATTATTAGTACTTTCCAAACAGTAATGAGGGAATTTCGTACTAACCAGCACTGTTTCAAGGTAGAATAAAAAATGAATTAAGAATTAATTCTCAAATTCTATTTCTCTTGAAAAGTGGTTAAATAGTTGATATTTTTCTCAGTTAGTATCCACTATACGAAAATTGTAAAGATGGACAATTGAACGCTGATGAGAGGTGTAGCGGCCTTGTAATCAGTACTGATACGTTCTGCTAAAAACTGATTGGATATAAATAATAATATTTTCCAACATAAAAAACTCTTAGTAATTTTGAATTTTCATTAATTCAATAAAACTGAACTTGAGCCTGATAATATTACTTTTCATATATACATCAATATAATTTCAAATAATAAATACGTTTATTCGTAATAATAATAATAATATAAAAATATTAATTCCGCTTGGGCACGAGCTATAAATATCCTAATAACAAGGGTCACAGTAATATGTGAATTTCCCTAATATAGAGTAAAAATAACAAAAACGTTAGAATACAAAGTAGAATACTTTGATGATAACGGACTATGAGTTTGTGTTGATTATTAGTACTTTCCAAACAGTAATGAGGGAATTTCGTACTAACCAGCACTGTTTCAAGGTAGAATAAAAAATGAATTAAGAATTAATTCTCATATTCTATTTCTCTTGAAAACTGGTTAAATAGTTGATATCCTTCTCAATTAGTATCCACTTTACGAAAATTGTAAAGATGGACAATTGAACGCTGATGAGAGGTGTAGCGGCCTTGAAATCAGTACTGATACGTTCTGCTAAAAACTGATTGAATATAAATAATAATATTTTCCAACATAAAAAACTCTTAGTAATTTTTAATTTTCATTAATTCAATAAAACTTAACTTGAGCCTGATAATATTACTTTTCATATATACATACATCAATATAAGTTCAAATAATAATTACGTTTATTCGTATTAATAATAATATAAAAATATTAATTCCGCTTGGGCACGAGCTATAAATACCCTAATAACAAGGGTCACAGTAATATGTGAATTTCCCTAATATAGAGTAAAAATAACAAAAACGTTAGAATACAAAGTAGAATACTTTGATGATAACGGACTATAAGTTTGTGTTGATTATTAGTACTTTCCAAACAGTAATGAGGGAATTTCGTACTAACCAGCACTGTTTCAAGGTAGAATAAAAAATGAATTAAGAATTAATTCTCATATTCTTGAAAACTGGTCAAATAGTTGATATCCTTCTCAATTAGTATCCACTTTACGAAAATTGTAAAGATGGACAATTGAACGCTGATGAGAGGTGTAGCGGCCTTGAAATCAGTACTGATACGTTCTGCTAAAAACTGATTGGATATAAATAATAATATTTTCCAACATAAAAAAACTCTTAGTAATTTTGAATTTTCATTAATTCAATAAAACTGAACTTGAGCCAGATAATATTACTTTTCATATATATGTACATCAATATAAGTTCAAATAATAATTACGTTTATTCGTAATAATAATATAAAAATATTAATTCCGCTTGGGCAGGAGCTATAAATACCCTAATAACAAGGGTCACAGTAATATGTGAATATCCCTAATATAGAGTAAAAATAACAAAAACGTTAGAATACAAAGTAGAATACTTTGATGATAACGGACTATGAGTTTGTGTTGATTATTAGTACTTTCCAAACAGTAATGAGGGAATTTCGTACTAACCAGCACTGTTTCAAGGTAGAATAAAAAATGAATTAAGAATTAATTCTCATATTCTATTTCTCTTGAAAACTGGTTAAATAGTTGATATTCTTCTCAATTAGTATCCACTTTACGAAAATTGTAAAGATGGACAATTGAACGCTGATGAGAGGTGTAGCGGCCTTGAAATCAGTACTGATACGTTCTGCTAAAAACTGATTGGATATACATAAATAATAATATTTTCCAACATAAAAAAACTCTTAGTAATTTTGAATTTTCATTAATTCAATAAAACTTAACTTGAGCCTGATAATATTACTTTTCATATATACATCAATATAAGTTCAATAATAATTACGTTTATTCGTAATAATAATAATATAAAAATATTAATTCAGCTTGGGCACGAGCTATAAATACCCTAATAACAAGGGTAACCGTAATATGTGAATTTCCCTAATATAGAGTAAAAATAACAAAAACGTTAGAATACAAAGTAGAATACTTTGATGATAATGGACTATGAGTTAGTGTTGATTATTAGTACTTTCCAAACAGTAATGAGGGAATTTCGTACTAACCAGCACTGTTTCATTGTAGAATAAAAATTGAATTAAAAGTTAATTCTCATATTCTATTTCTGTTGAAAACTGGTTAAATAGTTGATTTTCTTCTCAGTTAGTATCCACTTTACGAAAATTGTAAAGATGGACAATTGAACGCTGATGAGAGGTGTAGCGGCCTTGAAATCAGTACTGATACGTTCTGCTAAAAACTGATTGGATATAAATAATAATATTTTCCAACATAAAAAAACTCTTAGTAATTTTGAATTTTCATTAATTCAATAAAACTTAACTTGATCCTGATAATATTACTTTTCATATATACATCAATATAAGTTCAATAATAATTACGTTTATTCGTAATAATAATAATATAAAAATATTAATTCCGCTTGGGCACGAGCTATAAATACCCTAATAACAAGGGTAACCGTAATATGTGAATTTCCCTAATATAGAGTAAAAATAACAAAAACGTTAGAATACAAAGTAGAATACTTTGATGATAATGGACTATGAGTTTGTGTTGATTATTAGTACTTTCCAAACAGTAATGAGGGAATTTCGTACTAACCAGCACTGTTTCATTGTAGAATAAAAATTGAATTAAAAGTTAATTCTCATATTCTATTTCTGTTGAAAACTGGTTAAATAGTTGATTTTCTTCTCAGTTAGTATCCACTTTACGAAAATTGTAAAGATGGACAATTGAACGCTGATGAGAGGTGTAGCGGCCTTGAAATCAGTACTGATACGTTCTGCTAAAAACTGATTGGATATAAATAATAATATTTTCCAACATAAAAAAACTCTTAGTAATTTTGAATTTTCATTAATTCAATAAAACTGAGCTTGAGCCTGATAATATTACTTTTCATATATACATCAATATAAGTTCAAATAATAATTACGTTTATTCGTAATAACAATAATATAAAAATATTAATTCCGCTTGGGCACGAGCTATAAATCCCCTAATAACAAGGGTCACAGTAATATGTGAATTTCCCTAATATAGAGTAAAAGTAACAAAAACGTTAGAATACAAAGTAGAATACTTTGATGATAACGGACTATGAGTTTGTGTTGATTATTAGTACTTTCCAAACAGTAATGAGGGAATTTCGTACTAACCAGCACTGTTTCAAGGTAGAATAAAAAATGAATTAAGAATTAATTCTCATATTCTATTTCTCTTGAAAACTGGTTAAATAGTTGATATTCTTCTCAATTAGTATCCACTTTACGAAAATTGTAAAGATGGACAATTGAACACTGATGAGAGGTGTAGCGGCCTTGAAATCAGTACTGATACGTTCTGCTAAAAACTGATTGGATATAAACAAAATTCTTTTGTGAAATCAGGGTATTGAAGTAGTGTGGATTTTATCAGAGCTTTTTTTAGGTATTTGAATGCATTGTCACAATCTTTAGTCCATTCAAATTTTACTCCTTTTCTGGACAATTTTGTTAGATGTCTGGAATATTCTGAGAAGTTTTTGATGAATCTTCGATAATAATTACAAAATGCAACGAATCGTTTTGCACTATCCGCATCCTTTGGCGTTGGATAGCTTTCGATAGCTGCGTATTTACTATCATCAGGTAATATTCCTTTGTCTGTACATTTGTGTTCAAGATAAGTAACTTCTGTCCTGAAAAATGAACATTTTTCTGGATGAAGTTTTAAGTTGTGTTTTCTACACAAATCAAATACATCTTTTAAATTTGAAAGCATATGTTTCTCTGAACAACCTAACACCACTAAGTCGTCCATGTACAGGAAAGCCTGGTTTGGTTTTAGACCAGCAAAAGCAAGTGTCATCATTCTTTGAAATGAATTTGGAGCTATTTTTAAACCATACGGTAATCTAGTAAATCTGTATGAGCCATTGTTTATTGAAAATGCTGTCAAGTCCCTAGATTTGTTCTCCAAGCCAATTTGGTGAAAACCTGACATAAAGTCTAAACAAGAAAAGTATTTTGCTCTGCCGAGCTGGTCTAGAATATCGTCTATTCTAGGTAATGGAAACTTATCTGCAATTAGTTTTTTATTTATTTGCCTGTAGTCTATGACAAGTCTCCATCTTTTCTTATCTTCTTCTTATCTTCTTATCTTTTCTTATATTGGACTGTTGTACTCAGAGTACGAAGGTTCTACAATTTGATCATCTATTAGTTTTTTGACCTGTTTATCTATTTCTTCTTTATGTGTATGTGGTATACGATAATTTTTGATGTATACCGGTTCTTTATCTTTTACCCTCAACTTTTGTTCATAGAAATTATTTATTGTTATTTTTTCTGATTCTAAACCGAAAATATCAGTGTATGTTGAGCATAATTCTGTTAATGTATTTTTAAATTGTTCCGGGAAGTTTTTCTTCAAAATTTTTAGTATTTCTGATTTTCTTGATATATTTTTGCAATAATTTTCTTTTATTATATCATAATCAGAGATGTTTTCGGTTTTTATGTTACTTTTCTTAATTTTGGCATTAGTGTTATTAGTGTTTAAAAAACGAACGTATGCTTTGTTAGTGTTAACTATTGTGTTTGGAATAAAGACGCCTGGTGCAATTTCTTGATTAGGAATTAGTATTTCACTGTTTAAATTGTTAAATTTTATTTTATGTATTATTTCACATCTTGGTGGTAAAGTTATTTCGCTATTATTATTTGTTATTGGTATATTGATTGTGTGTGATATATTAAATGGTCTTAGGATAAGGCAATCATTGTCCCTGTTAAAATCCAACATGCAATTATACTTTTTCATGAAATCGATTCCAATGATTCCATCGCATGTTATTGGAAAGTTATTGTATAGCACTTGAAATTTATGTGGTATTAAAAATTTTTCGAATTTTAGATAAAAAAATATACTTCCCATTGATTTTATATTGCCCTGTCCTATTCCACTAAAAACTGTTGTGTCATTAGTATTTATTTTGTTTAATCTGAAAAATTTTGATTTTATTAGTGAAATGTCAGCACCAGTGTCTACCAAATGTGTGAGTGTAGTGTCAGTATTATTTATTTGAACATTAATGAAGAAACTAAAGTTGAGGTTTAGATGATATATATTTACTGAATTGGTCTTAGGGGAAATTCGGAGTTTTCCGAATCATTTTGATTTGATTCTGTTGCTCTTATGTAGTTGTTGTTCCTACGATTATTGGTGTATCTTTGATGGTTTCTGTTGTAATTGTCATTATTATTGTAATTGTTATTATTATTGTAATTGTTATTATTATTATTATTACGTGGGAAATTATTTCTTCCACGGAATCGTGTATTATTGCCACGGAAATTGTTATTGGGTCTGTATTTTTGCCCATAATATAGAATTGCATTTTGTTGACCTGTGGCTTCGGTACAACTATTGACAAATTTGCTGACTGCTTCGTTCATTGTATTAAAGGTTCCTGCTTCCATAATTAGTCTTACTTTGTCTATGGTGCAGTTCTTAGTCATAGCTTTTACAGCATGTTGTGTAGCATATTTATTTGATATTTCTGGTGTTAACCCATCAGAAATGTATGCTCCTTCCAGTGATTTTGTAAGTGTTTCAATTTCACTACAATATGCATTTGCTGTTTTGGTGTTTTGTTTAATGTTCATTAATTTGGCTGTCAGTACCTCGACTGATTCGCCTTTTACGCTGTTTTTTAATTTATTGGTAATGTCAGCTATGGTGTTTTCTGTACTAACAAGGTTTCTTGCATTGCCTTTTAATTTTGTTTTTATTAAGTTTACTGCCAAAGATTCGTGATTGCCTTTTATGGAATCAACTAAAGACAGTGAGTCTAGAAATGGCCGTAAATTTTCAGATTTACCATCGAAATCTATAATTAGCCTTGCAGCTGTGTTTAGAAAATCTATTGCTGTTTGTGCCATTATGGATGTGTTTGATGTACAAAATTTGTTGCAGATCTATTTTCTCGTGCAATGTTTGTGGTAGTTGTATTTTAATAGTTTTTCTTTCCGCTATCTGTATTACTCTATTCCTTATATCTTGGAAAAATGCTTCGGCTGCTATTTTATGTGAAGGTGTTAATCTTTGATAATTTACGTTTAAAATAACCCTTATTTCTTCTAAATATTGTATAAGTTTTTTATAATGTTTATTAATTGTGTCCTCTTTTATTGGTCTGTCTATATTGAGGCATTTGTAACTTTTTTCAAATTCAATTTTGATTTTTCTGCAGTGTTCTAGGATGTCTAACCAGTCCATGTGAAAATTTTATACTTTGTCTAGATCAGTTGCTCTGCTTAGATATTGCTTCCTTAGGGATCTTTTATGTAACAAGTAAATTTTTAATAGAAGACTAACTGTGTTTATTACCACCAATATTAATAGTAGTAGTGTCCATAACGAGCCTATGTGTTCTGTGTGGTCAATAATTTCTAAATTATTTACTACGTTAGCGTTTGGTTTTTCTATTTTGGATTGCGGTTTTCCCATTTTATTCTTATTTCTACGTATTTTGGCAATATAAGTGACCGTTTACATTGAATTATTTGTATGGAATATCAATTTGCTTTATTTAAAATTTAGTTTTGAATATAAATATTTTTGATTAAGTTTAATTTTATTTTTACTTATTATGAAGGTTATAAAAGTTAGTTAGTTAGTTTTTTTTTTTTTTTTTTTTTTTTTTAATTTAGCTTTAATAAGCAAATATGTTCAGCATAAATTATTTATAATCCCTTAACTCATACGGTATAACTTTTTAGAACTGAATAAATTATTCTATTTGTATGAATAATCAGATAAACATGAATAATAATAATAATAATAATAGTAGTAGTAATAAAAGATATGTAGATATGAGTTCGGTTAGCGTTCCATTAGTTGTTGTTATATTGACGCCTTTTGGCCAGGCGCTTCCACCTCAGTGTTTTTTTTTTTTTTTGGCTTAAACACTCTTCTGACGGAGACTTGGCTGTCCGTCAGGTTCCGTTTGGTGCTAATTTTAAAGCACTTTGTAATCTAGGACTGGCAGGATCGCCATGTAATATGATTAAAACAATTTAGTTATTCTGGTGCTCTCTAGGGAGCTCTCAATTTATTGTGGAGGATTTGATGATGAGAAGAGTTTAAGAAAATAAATAATAGTGCTGGCGCTGAAGAACGCCACTGGCAAATAAAAGTAAAAGGCAGATGAATGCCAGTATGAATTAGTAATGCCGATTGAAGGCAAAGTATTAATTGATTGCTTAAACTAATTAACATTGGCTTATATACTAATTATGAGAATAATTCTTAGGGGGTACCTTAACATAAGAGTAAAAGAATAGAAATATATATTATTGTTGGGTAAGCATATTTAGCTTCCAACTATTTATGTATGGCATGTGTTCAACAGTTTTAAAGTTCAACGAGTGCATACTTAAAAGCAACAGATACTTTGTGTAGCTTATATCTACAATCAAACAAATACAGTTAATAAATGTGATTCATTTAAGTGCATTGTGCTGCTGCACTTAATTAACTGTACAAGTGTCAAATTACCGACACACACAAAATATCTTGCTTGTAGTTTGTCAATGCTTGCGGTACTATTGAATTGCAATGCATACCACAAACTGTTGGCCACATGCTACAACTGCTCTTTTCCTTAGACAGACGCCTTGTTGATGATTTGTTTGACAATCTATTTCCGTACGAAGGGTAAAAGTCTTTACCCTATTTCTTTATCAAAGATGCTGAAGGTTCTATCTATGGTGTTTACAATACACCTGTTCCACATGCTATTTCTTCCGAGAATACCATCCCCAGGGATTCGGATTTCCCGCGACACAATATGCAACACCCACGGCAACTGCCTTTTATCTCCTATCCTGATCTCGGTAGTGCCTAGTGTCGTAGTCTTTCCTCCGACGGCTCCAGAAAGAATTTTATTTTGCTTTCTGTTTTTATTGAAAAAAACCTTCATTGACTCCTCTTTTACTATGCTGAAATCTGCTCCGGTATCCACAAGTAAGACCAATCTCCCCCCCCTTGCTTCTCGGCAGGGGAGCGTAATGAAAACTGTGTCCACTCTCTTCACTTTTTTCCTCTTCATTTCTTTGGCTTCAGTTTCAACTCTCGTAGTGAACAGACGCGTTTTTATAATCGTCGCAACTGAATATAAAAAAAATATAAAAGAAAAAAAATTTTCAAGTCACAAAAAATATAAAAAAAACAAAACATTTATTGAACAGTTATTTTACTGGTTTTATTTTATTTTTTGCTTGTGTGCAATACACATAAATATTTGCATACACAAACTAATATACATAAGTGAAAATACAAAAAAAGAGAACTCTAAATGAGTTCACCTTCTAACAACAACAATAAACCTACAAGCAGTAGGAATGTACAATATATAACTTTGGTTGCTAACGACGACAAAAAAAATGAAGTAAACACAAACCTGAATACTACACAAAACACAAATACTCGTGCGCGATCATTATCTTTGAACATGTTAAATATCGATCAAGAAGCAACAACAATTGCACCTATTAGCAAACTTGTCAGCTTAGCTGTACAATCAAACAAACAAACAATAAATACCCAGGTGACCAACGTGCACAAAATTGTAAATGCAGTGAGTGAAAATAGTGATAATAAAATCCAAACTGGTATGGACAGATACATAACCGTGCTAAAAAGGGGAAGAAGTCCCAAATCAGCTGAAATAGCGTCAACGGCGAAAATGCCCAAAGATGGGAAAAATAATATTAAACATTCTGAAAATCGTTTTGCGATTTTGAATGAACAAGTCGATGAAGACACAAGTACAACAAGGTCCACTAAACCACCGCCGATATATTTAAGAGAACAGAACTCCAACCTTTTGGTAAAAAGCCTTATCTCATTAATTGGAGAAAATGAGTTCTATGTAACTCCAATTAAGCGCGGCAAAATCAACGAAACTAAAATTCAGGTAACACAAGAAAATAATTATAGAAAAATTGTCTCAGAGTTTGAGACTAAAAACAAAAACTTTTATACATATCAATTGAAGATAGCTAACAGTAGTTATAAAAGGAATAGATTCAAGCGTGGATCCGGAAGAGGTAAAGTCTGGCCTTGAAAATAGTGGCTTCAAAGTCAAAAATGTTTCAAACATTAAAAACAGGGAAAAAATCCCCCAACCTATTTTTAGAGTCGAGCTACAGCCAGGCGACTTGAAAATTAAAAAAAAATGAATCGCACCCAATCTATAGCTTAAAATACTTGTTGCATCAAAGAGTTACCGTTGAGATGCCACATAAAAAAACTGGACCTATCCAATGCATGAACTGTCAAGAATTTGGCCATACCAAAACTTATTGCAAGTTGCCTACCGTTTGCGTTGTATGTGGCGAGTTACACAGTACCGCTAACTGTGACAAAATAAAAGGTGATACCAAAGCAAAAAAATTTAGTAATTGCGGCGGAAACCACACTGCCAACTATAGGGGCTGCCCTCTTTATTCTCTTTTTAAAAATTCGTCGAACAGAAAAACCAATGCTACTCCCGCTCAGGCCAACACTCATTTAAACTACCCACAGTTACCTCAACCGTCGTCTAGCCATAATCAATACTCAAATGTTTTAAAGTTTAACACGACTCTTACTCAACAAAAACCTAATAGTCAATCTTCATACGCTAATATTTTAAAGAGTAACCAGATTCCGGCGCAAAAAACTGTACCAGTAAATGAAGAATCAGGGCATAATTTTAGTCGTATTGAAGCCTCAATAGAGATCCTTATACAAACAGTAAATACATTCACTCTCAACATGTCCTGTATGATGCAGGAAATGTTGAAAATGCAGTCTACCTTGTTGCAGGCTGTATTGAACAAACCATGAACTTAAGAATCTGTTTTTGGAACGCAAACGGCATCTGCCAACACAAAAATGAAATTGAATATTTTCTTCTGGATAAACAAATCGATGTTATGCTTATCTCAGAAACTCACTTGACGTCCCGAAGCTATTTTCGAGTTAGTGGATATAATTTCTACGACACCAAGGATCCTCAAGGTAGAGCTTGTGGTGGCTCTGGAATCCTAATAAAAACTCGAATAAAACACTACCTACTAAACGACCTTCGTGAAGAATATCTTCAAGCAACGAACATCTGCATTGAAAATTTTTATCAAAAGCTTGTGATATCATCTGTTTACTCTCCTCCCAGGTTTTCAATTTCAGAGAGTCAATATACCGCATTTTATACAACACTGGGGTCCCGTTTTCTAGCAGCTGGCGACTACAATGCTAAACACACTTTTTGGGGCTCACGTTTAATCAGTCCCAAGGGTCGTGTTTTGTTTGACACAATTTCAAAAATGGGTTTGAATGTAGTTTCAAGTGGTCAGCCAACATATTGGCCAACGGATCGTCAAAAAATTCCTGATGTTATCGACTTTGGGATTATGAAAGGCGTGCCCAGCGAAATGATTGAAGTAGAAGCATCTCTGGATTTGTCTTCAGATCACTCGCCTACTATTATCACTATTTACTCACACACAACTTCAATTCACCAAATCAACAAGCGAGATTTAACAATATTTTTTGTGCAGATGTAGAAAGGCTATTGACTGAAAAACGGAGAGCTCGACGAGAATGGCATCGTTACAGATCGCCTCAGCTAAAATTAAGGCTTAAGGAGTGTACCAAACAGCTAAGAAAAGTTTTACAATCACAAAAAACAGCTTCGCTGCAACAATTTCTGCAAGAACTCGATGCAACACCGTCAACAGATTATTCGCTGTGGTGTGCAGCCAGAGGACTTAAAAGGCCAGTGATTTGCAAACCACCATTACGAGCCTCTAATGGTGACTGGGCAAGAACTGATGCTGAAAAAGGTGATCTATTTGTGAAGCACCTAGAAAAAGTATTTACCCCGAATATTTCTGCTGATATTGTTGAACTGCCACCAGTCGTCTCTTTACCAGAAATACCGATGAGATTTAACATGACTGAGATTGAAAATACTATTACTAGTCTTAACACCAGAAAAGCCCCAGGTGTCGACAAAATAAGCAACAAAATGCTTCAACAACTGCCTTATATTGCAAAAAGAGTTATACTCTTCATTTTTAATAGTATTCTACGGCTGCAATACTATCCTGCAGAATGGAAAGTTTCGATGATTATTATGATACCAAAGCCCGGCAAGGATCATACGAAGGTTGAATCCTATCGGCCTATTAGTTTATTGCCCAACATTTCAAAACTATTTGAAAAGCTGTATATGAGCAAGCTGATGCCTATAGTGACTAGAAGTGGATGCATTCCAGATCATCAATTCGGTTTTCGCAGACAACATAGCACTATTGAACAAACTCACAGACTTGTGAACGTAGTTAGAGACACCTTTGAAAAAAAGAAATTTTGCTCTGCGCTCTTTATAGATGTTTCTCAAGCTTTCGATAAAGTATGGCACGAAGGTCTTATCCACAAATTAACACGCAATCTCCCCGCAAACATCGTTAAGCTTTTAAAAAGCTATTTAGAGGAACGAAAATTTGTAGTTAGGGAAGGTAATTTTTTAAGCCCTCCGCAGTCGATCGAAGCCGGAGTTCCCCAAGGCAGCATCTTCGGTCCTTTACTTTATTTAATTTATGCCTCTGACGTACCGTTAAGCAATAACATTCATACATCAACATTTGCTGATGATACAGCTTTTTTAAGCGTCCATGAAAATCCAGTAGAAGCTTCCATCAACTTACAAGGGTATATATCCAAATTGGAAAAATGGCTAAAACAATGGCGTATAAAAGTTAACGAACAGAAATGTGTACACGTCACTTTTACGTTGCGAATGGAAACATGCCCGCCTATACAAATCAACACTGAGACTATTCCGCAGCATACTGTAGTCAAATATCTAGGCGTTCACCTTGATCGCCGTTTAACATGGAAATCGCATATAGACGCAAAGTTGATGCAAATGAAATTAAAAACTGCCCAAATTAATTGGCTTATGGGAAGAAATTCTATACTGAGCCTAGACTGTAAACTTCTACTACACAACGCGATCCTGACACCAATATGGTCCAATGGAATCCAGTTATGGGGCACTGCCTCAGCATCGAATGTCGAAAGAATTCAAAGGCGACAGAATAAAATTCTACGTACAATAACAGCAGCCCCCTGGTATGTCAGAAACCATCGAATTCATAAAGACCTAGACGTTCCGTTGGTGAAGACAGTATTTTCAAAACACGCGAAAAAATATATAAAAAAACTTGAGTTGCACCCAAATCCACTTGCGCGCAATATTCTTCATTATAGAGGCCACACCCGGCTGAAAAGAAGGGATACTCTTTTTCTCAGCCGTTCACGAGAGATGTAAAACAACCAAAATTAACCGTTGAAATTAAAAATTTTGTTTAGCATTGGCTAAACTTACATTTAATATTTTTTAGATTTAAGATTTGAAAAACTTATTGATAATTTAATATAAATAATTAAAGATTCAATAAATAATAAAATTATCAAAAAAAAAAAAAATTTCTTTGGCTTGATTTTTTTGTCTTTTGTTGTTTTTTCTTCTATAGTTTTCCCGTTCTCCTGATTTACTGAGTGTACAACTGCCTCGGTTACTATCTTGGTTGGCTGCTCTGTTTCTCAGTAAGATTCCGTATCATCTTTAATTCCCCAACTCTCTCTTTTTGTTTCCTTATTATAATTGTATTTGCACTCTTTTTTATGCCAATCTGATTTTCTGTTAATTTGCGGGACCCCAGTTATTGGCGGTAATTGGGCCGAATTCCGTTTCCCTGATAATTTTTCCGATTAATATTGCTGTGGGCCTCTATGGGTCTGTTAGTTAGGACACTGCCGTTATTGCTACTTTGCACCTGTGGGTAAATTTCTGTTCCCACTGCCTGAGTTTGTCTGATATTGCTTCTGCAGTCCCGTGCAAATTGTCCCTGTAGCTGACATTTAAAACAGGTTGGTCGGAATTCTGTATTTTTTGTCCTCCTATTGACTCCTGCCGTCCTTCTTCCCAATTGATTTTGGTAGGGTGTATTTCTTCTTGGCTCGCAGAACGGGATTTTCTTGTGACCATTTACCCTACACAATCGGCAGTATAAGGAGCCTAATCTCTTTCTACAATTTTCCAAATCGTGCCCCCTGTTTCCACAGAACGTACAGCTCACGATATTCATGGCCGTATTTTCCACAGATCATACAGTATGGTGTGTTCAACCGCTTATTGCAGCTATTCCATTCATGCCCTATCCTGCTGCAAAAACTACAGGGTACTTCCAAATCTATTGTGTTGATACCGTGTGTTGGTTCGCCAAAAAATTCCCCTGCATTTTCAACTATCTCTATTAAGTTTGTGAGCTCTTCCTCTTCCTGTCCCACGAATCGAGCTTTAAGAGCATGGTCCCTCTAACCCTTGATAAAGCTCCTTACTGCTATCCGTTTGAAGTCTTTTAGCATGGTTTCCCGGCCAGGTCCTTCTGGCCATTCGTTTTATATTGTTGTTTTTGCCTCGCTCAGCAGGTTATCTAGGCGCTCTCCAAACTGGCATGCTGACTCTCTGATGCTCTGTTTGCAATCTAAGATCAGCTCCCTTATTTTATCTTAGCTCTTGTTTTTTAGATAGTATTTCTTGAGCGCGTTGCATAATGCGTCCACGGAACTGAAATTCATCTGGTAAATTATTAAGTAGGCGCCCCTAGTCAATTTCAGGCACTGTATTACATCCTGGGTTAAGCCGTTATTTGCACCCGTTAGAACTTCCCTCTCTACCATCTTGCATTCTTGTATGTATCTAAATATTTCTGATGATAAGTCAGGCCCATCGGTCCCGAATAATGATAGGACTGTGTTGTTTACTATTTTAATTGTCTTATATAGCGAAGTCATTTTGATCCTTTCTATTTCTGTTCTCTCAGTAGTATGGTTTTGCCGGGGTGATGGTGATCGTCTTTGCATATTCCGCTGGTTATCATCTTGCTAGTGGGCTGTGTCTACGCAAGAACTTGTAGACTGTCCACTGAATAACTGTACTTGTCGATCCGTTCTCTTAATTTGTCTGTCTGCGTCTATGGGTTGTCCATTAAAACTAGATTTTACTTACCCATTTTCCGCTGGTTATCATCTTGCTAGTGGGCTGTGGTTTAGGCTGTTTTTATCCCAAAATTTTACGAGTAGAAGGTTACGGTTTTTATTTCGACAAAATGTTACGGTTTTATTCCGACAAAATGTTACGTTTTTCTTCCGACAAAATGTTACGTTTTTATTCCAAAGTGTTACGGCTTTATTTCCGACTTGCACGTTCGTAACCGTGCTAAATTTTCACAATCAAATAAAACTTCCCTTTTTTTATTGGTCTGTTGGACTGCTTAGTCCTGCACAAAAACACGACAACCCAAAGGTTGCTAGAATTTAGGCATTATTCAATTGTCGGCAATTGTGCAGTTCTACACCATCCAATGTAGGATGCAACAATACAAAGGTTGCTAGAATTTAGGCGTTATTGTATTGTTGTTTTTTTCTACACCGGACAGTTTTTTCTCGAACAAGATCAGCAAAGGAAAATTAAATTACTTGACGGCTACCGGCTGCGCCAAAATGTTGCGGTTTTATTTTGTAACTTATTTTCGGAATTAGAACACAAGAAAGTAGAATATTATGTGTTTACTTATCTATCACTTTTTATTAAAACTCTTTTACTTATATTATTTATTTATAAAAACTCTTTTACTTAAATTATTAATTTATAAACCATCTCAGGGAGCCCCCGATCACCCCCTATCTATAATGGCTATTACGAGGTGGCCTTGGCCACCTTACTATAGGCACCATTTCCGACAGAGGCATATTTTGGACGTTTAGTCCCCGAGGGGTTAGCTGCAGCTGCGCTTTCCTCCTCTGACCGTTGCCGTTTAGGCCCTGTAGCAGAGGGTGGGTTGCTGCACAGTGCAGCCTTGTGGGCTTTCACCCTAGCTGAATTTGTATCTAGATTTTTTCTTTTAAGTGATTAAGAACAGCATAATTATTTCAATAATTATATCGGCAGTATTTCAAGAATCGGAATCTTGGAGAATTGTTCTATTAAAGTATCTTGTAATTTGCGGGTGCTATAGTTTCTCAAAACACATTACATCATAACGCCATTGAATTTAATTTTGAGTTCTTTTTTCTTTTGTTAGGGATATTACTAATCTCTTATTGGAATATAATTTTAATAAAGTTATTTATGATGGCTTCGTCAGCTGTTATTGTTTTGCGGTATTTTTCTTTGCTTTATATACATATGTGTGTGATGTTTGCAAGCCAAAATTAGACGTTTATAACGTAAAAATCAGAAAAAAGATACATTTTCAATAAGCATAAACATGTTTATTATATGTTACGGATTTTGTCAGCTGATACGCAACTCGATACGATTCGACTAACGGAGCCATGAGGGTTTAAATGAGTACTTATAAGCAGTTGATTGGTCTCAGTGTAATGAAATTGATGATCTGAGCAGAATTAATGCATTTATATGCCACCACTTTGATATCGCCTTAAGCTTAACGTTGGAACTTAAAGATGGTAATTGATTAGCTCAAATTAGGAAGGTCTGGAAACTGGAGAGAAATGTGGAAACCACGTTGTTCTTCTGAGCCAATAAATAAAATAAGTTTAACTTATTTTATATTCTCAGAATATTTGAAAAAAACCCCAATAGGAAATAAAAGTAAATGAATAAAAGACAATTATTAGGGTTTTATATTCTAGTCTTTATTGAAGGAATACCTTTTACTTCGACTGTGATCAGAAAAAGCAAGCGAATAATACTAAGGTTTGTACAAATTCCGGAAATAGTATCTCCGACATGCTACCAGATTGTCTATAGTTTGATTCTAGACGAAAAGAGATAGATACTTAGTACATTAGCTAGATATCTAACGCGTAAAAATCAGCCTTCGTATAGTGTAGATAAAAGCTTTCAAGTACATATGTTGTTAAGGCATTCGGCATAAACATTACCGCCCACCTTGACAGAGTTATAGATTTAAATTGAACAGTTCAGTTTTAGCGATGTCAAAGATACTGCTTCTGGAAGTATAGGTAAATAGAACGGGTATTAATTTTATTAAGTACATATAATTCAAGTTATTATGGATATAATTCATTTCAGATATGGAATAGTATTAGGAAAAGTATGTTTCGTATTTTGCTACGCCTGAAAGTGCATTTCTTGGTTAGAGGGTACATGGACCATAAATTGTCCATCCAAAAATAGAACTTTGTGCGGTAGGAAAACCAGTTCGAGTGAAGACTCCCTCACACATGATTCTGGGATAGAGGTCGACCCCGATAATAATGTCGATTGCGGCAGATTCATAAAATTTAGAGTCAGCAAGGAAAAGATCTCGGAAATTCTTTTTGTATGATTCTGGAAGGGATTCAGTCGGAGTTCGCAGGGTGATGCGGTTATCGACTCGGAAAGTACCCTCAATTTTTGAAGACGAATCAAATCGGGACTTTAACACCATTGGACAAAAAGTTTCTTCACGTAGAGTGTAGGCAGTAAGATTGAGCTTGTCCACCAACTTCTTAGATACGCGGCTAGTAGGCGAACCAGAATCCAGTTAGCATCGGGCGAGTTCTGTGGCTGACGCAATCTGCTCGAGAACCGTTGGTAAAAGAACGATCGAATTCTGACGTATGATCGCCGTTAAGGATGAGCCTTTCGTGGTCGTTGGTAAAGATACTTCTTTAGTTACTTTAATGACCGAGGAGTGCCCTTTCGTTGATTGACTATCTCGTCGTGTGGTAGAGGGATGCAAGCTGGATCGATCATGTAATAAGTCGTTTGATAATCTTGAATTAATGTGAAGAAGGGTATGATGGAGTTTATGGCAACGCTTGCAGCCATGCTGGGACAGACATTTGCCTTGGGAATGATCGTGAGCTAGACAGTTCGTGCAATATTTATTTTCTCGCACAACCTGTATACGGTCCTTTATATTCAAGGCTAAGAACTTCCTGCAAGCTCGCAACGGATGAGGTTTCCGGCAGAAGCGGCACTGGTACTTAGTGTATTTTGTTAGCTGACCCTTCGAGACTCTTCTGGACTTGGAGGAGGTAGATGACATTTTTGGCATGTTTAGCTGGAACAAATTAAGGTGTTTTAAGGTAGGTGGTATTGTCAGGATAGGTTTAAGTAAAAAAAATAATAAAAAACCTAAGGTTGCGTGTGCAGAATTACGAGCTTTACTACGGGTCTGGTAATAACACCCCTTTGTGTTAATACGTCGGCAACACGAACACGATTATCCGCACCAGTGTATACCTTTTCCACTCTGCCAAGTCGCCAAGCATTCGGTGGAAGGTTCTCATCCTTAATAACTACCATTGCACCTTCTTTTAGACTTTCCTCAGGATGTTTCCATTTTACTCTTTTATGTAATTCTTTTAAATACTCATGTTTCCAACGGAGACAAAATTGTTGGTGAATTACTTGTAGTCTTTGCCATCGATTCGTTATGGAAAGAGAAATAAAGTATTAACAATATAAAGAAATTGATTGAAATATTTTAACTTTGCAACTGAAAAATTAATTTAAATAAAAGAAATAAAATATTAACAATATAAAGAAATTGATTGAAATGTTTTAACTTTGCAACTGAAAAATTAATGGAATATTAACAATATAAAGAAATTGATTGAAGTATTTTAACTTTGCAATTGAAAAATTGATTTAGAAAGGAAAAGAAGCACTTGCAGAAAGCAACATTGAATCACTCGATTCATATTCATAATTTTGTTTTAAAATTTATAGCTTTAATGGCAATAAATATTTTGTAAACTCCTAAATTTCAAATGTGTAGTTTATGTTTTAACTGAATGTTTAATGGAATTCTGTTGTGTTTGAGGAGGAAAGAAAAAGAAAATATATAAGATTTATCGCTGAGATACTTACGAGTCCCTCCAGTCGATAATATCAAAAATAAATTAAATAAAATTATAACTAATATGTATGTCACTGAGAAACTCACGAGTCCCTCCAGTTGATATATATATATTTTGTATAAGAAACATTTTTTTACTTTAAAAAATAATGTAGGAATTAAACTTCTTTCAAGGAATAAATAAAATATAAATAAATTTATTCTACAAAATGTAAGAATTAATAAAATTATTAACATAATAATATTTAATAAAAATAAATTTGTATAATTACTATATTTATAAATTGATTCACTAGCCATTAATATTAATGAAATAATTTTGATGATCATACTTCGAATTTTGAAAAATAATATGGTGAAATATTCCATAAAAATATAGAATTTTTTTTGAAGACCTAATAACAGATTTTTCTTTGCATTTTTGGTAATACCATGATATTATTTTTTAATGTGAAGTAATACTTCAATATGCTTTGAATTTTGAAAAATTTTATCAAACATAATTATTATCGGTTGGTTTAGAAATAAATATATGAGGCGATAAATGCCCATGAGCACTGTGAAGTACCTAGACTACTTCACCAAATTAATAATGAAAATAAATGAATATATAAAAAGGGAAAGCGAGTACTTTCCAAATTTGAGTTGAACGACAAAATTATAAATAGAAATGTAGACTTAGGTCACCACTTTCTAAAGCTTGAAAAAGTAGCTGATAATATTGCTCTGACAACATTGCGACTTTCACTAGATGATCGTACGCTTAATAACCTAGGAATGAATATTGAAAACCTTCAAAGAGAAAGGTATTGAAATCTTGCAAGATGCAGATATAACTATTGTGCTCACAAAAAAAAAAAATAAATAAAATCACCACCGATCAAAAAAAAAGAAAGGATAGTAAATGAATAGAAGTATGTGAATTTGAATTAAATTTTTTTGTCCTGTTTTCGAATAATTTTGAATTTAGAAAAGAAATAAATAAAGGTAAAATCGAAGTATGATACGTTTGAAATCAAGTATATTGTTTAAAATGAATTTTGTTTTTGCATTAGTGCAACAATTTTTTTGAAATACGTCCATTAGAGGCCAATTTTTAACGGCTTTGGACATTTTTTTTAATTGCATAATAAATAATTAATGAATGAATAGTTAAGAATTTTTTTGTAATGAATAGTTAAGATTTTTTTTTTTAAGATAAAAATACAATTTTATAATAAAGTAATTTTTATTTTTAGCATATGCATATGTATAAAAAAAAAAAAAAAAAAATTGGCGCCAAATAATCATTAATATATCCCCAATTAAACATTAAAATATATCCAAATAAACATTAATATATATCCAAACAAAACATTAAAATATATCCAACAAATAAAATAATGCATATATTATATTTACTTTAATTTTTTAATTTTTTTAAATATATAATTTTTACTCTATTTTCATAATTTTGTTATATGCAAAGTTCTTTATCTTTATAAATATTACATATTAATTAAAATATATAACCCTTACTTTAATTTTTTATATAATTTTGAGTATGCTTTACCACAAAGTTGCATTTTAGCTTTATTAAACTGTACACATTTCTTACCAGCTATATTAAGCCCACAATTATTAGTAATAATTCTATAATTTTTTTTTATAATAAAATTTTTTTAATATATATATATGACTTAACATTTTTTTTTCTAAAAAAGGGAGGGAAGGTATATTCCCTAAAAATCCCTGCAATTTTTAATTTTATAATTTTTTATTACTAGTAAGAATAATCAACTCAGTATTGATTATTCTTTCTGAAAAAGGGAGGTGTAGTGTGTTTGACTAACCACTACTGCATGCCGTCTGCATGCAGCAAGTGAAACATAACACTTTTGTTATTGTCCACATTCCAATTGTATGATCAGAATGTATTATGCTGATCATGCATATTCCCACACATACTTTGTGTATGTGTTAGTTTTAAGACATAGAATATTGTAGCATTATTTAGATTGATTAAGAAATAATAATTAAGTTAATAATTGTGCACCAAACTGGACAGTCGCACAAGCGGCTGTCCAGAACTAAAATAATATTCAAATAAAGAAACATTAAACATAAAAATACATATTTTCTCTTAACAGGTTCTTGTATTTGTGGATCTATCGGGGTTAAAATTGGAGCCCCAATAAGGAAATGTCCTGGCGTTAAAGAGCATAGATCAGTAGGATTCGACGACATTGGTGATATCGGTCGAGAATTTAGACAGGCTTCAATTTTTGCCAATAGGGTGGATAATTCCTCTAGCGTGTACTTATAGCAACCTGCCGTTTTTCGGAAATGGGCTTTAAAGCTTTTTACTCCAGCTTCCCATAGTCCACCCATATGGGGTGCACCTGCTGGAATAAAATGCCAATTAAGGTGTTGATGAGAATACTCTGAAAGAAGTCGTTGTTGAGAGGTTTTTAAGAATTCTTTTGCTAGGACTTTCGAGGCTCCGATAAAGGTTGTTCCGTTGTCGGAGTATAAATTTAATGGACACCCACGTCGTGACACAAACCGACTAAACGCGGCTAAAAACGCAGGAGTTGAGAGGTCGGATGTAGCCTCCAAGTGTATTGCTTTCGTCGAGAAGCACACAAATAAACAGACATATCCTTTACTAATGCGACAAGCTCGGCCAGAGTAGCTTTTCACATCAAACGGCCCAGCGAAATCTAACCCTGTATTTGTAAATGGACGTGTAAACTCAGATCGCGCAGGAGGCAATGCAGCCATAATTTGTCTTTGGCATTATCTCTTGTATATCAGACATGGTTTGCATTTGTTGAAAGTAGTTTTTATCAGATTTTTGGCGTTAAGAATCCAATATTGCATTCGAATTAGTCGCAGAACTAATTGGTTTCCACCATGCAGGCTGATAGTGTGGATACATTTTACTAATAGCCTAGAAAACTGGCAGTTATAAGGAATAATGATCGGATGGTTTTCATTATATGTCAATCCTGGCGCTAATTCAAGCCGCCCACACGATCTAATTAAACCTTCTGAATCTAGAAACGGATTCAGGTTTAATATGGAACTGGACTTAGGAATAATCTGCTTGGATGATAAATCTTTGTATTCTTTTGGATAAGCTGCCTTTTGACAGACGGAAATGAGGCAATCGCGAACTAAAACAATTTCCGAGCTAGATAGTTGAGTAGAGTCTTTATAAAAACTAGAACGAAAAGAGGGATGGGTTCTAAAGTAAAATCTGTAGACATATGCCATAACACGCATTGCCTTGGAAAAGCAGGAGAATCTCTCTAGTAAATCGTCGTAATATGAAAAATAGGAAAAATTAACTTGTATATGTTTGGCTTCCTGATCTGTCGAAGGAATGTTTGATGGATGAATGTTTGGCCAGTCGGAACTCCCACTCGTAAGCCAAGGTGGGCCATGCCACCACAAGTCACTGTCTCTCAGCTCTTGAGGATATACTCCCCGGCTCGCCAAATCCGCTGGATTAGTCTCAGAGCAAACATGGCCCCAACTGCTGAAAGGCACGATTTGGGAAATTTTTGCGACTCTGTTGGCAACAAAAGTTTGCCATTGATGGGGAGACTTTGCTAGCCAGGAAAGTACGATCGTTGAATCCGTCCAACAGAAAACTGAATACTTATTCACTTCTAAGCGTGGCACCAAACTATCAACCATTTCTGCAAGTAGAACAGCGCCGCACAGTTCCAATCTAGGAATTGACAGCGTCTTTATCGGTGCAACTCTAGTCTTGGAAGCTAGTAAATGCGTTCGAACGGAATTATTGGCTACTTTACGGATATATAAGGCTGCTGCGTATGCTTTCTCAGCAGCATCGCAGAACCCGTGGAATTGAACTTCAGCTTTTGGCGAGTACTCAATCCATCGTGGAATACGTATGGAGTTGATATACTGATAACTGGATTCGAATGATTTCCATTGATTAAATGTATCAGGAGAAAGGTCCTCATCCCACCCAGTTCCGTCAGTCCATATTTTTTGCATAAGGATTTTTGATACCACAATGAAAGGCGCTAGCCAGCCCACGGGATCAAACAACTTTGCAATCTTGGATAAAACGCTTCTTTTAGTGTATTTTTGGGACTCTAGTATCGAACTTGTAACAAAATAGAACTCATCAGAGCACGCGTTCCATCTGATACCTAGAGTTTTCGCAGAACTGTTATTTTCAAATTTCAAGAAGTCTTCACAAAGAAGGTGATCAGAGGTAATATCAGACAAAATGTCCTTGGAATTCGATGTCCATTTTCTTAGCGAGAATCCAGCTGATTCTAGTGCGTGGATAAGATCATTTTTAGCGCTTACAGCCTCAGGCTTGGAATGAGCTCCTGCTAAAACATCATCCACATACATGGAGTTGCGCAGAATTGCACTTGCCTTTGGATATATTTCTTGAACATCGTCGGCTAACTTTAAGAGTGTTCGAATTGCGAGGTATGGTGCGCAATTCACACCGAATGTAACGGTTTTTAGTTCGTAGTCAGATAACTCACTTTTTTGATCATCTCGGAATAAAATCCTTTGGAAATGTGTTTGAGTCGGATCGACTAAAATTTGCCTATACATTTTTTGGATATCTGCATTAAACACAAATTGGTAGACACGCCAATTCATGACCAATAATGCTAGGTCATTCTGAAGCACAGGTCCAACATGGAGAAGGGAATTCAAACTTAGCCCATTGGAGGAGGGAAAAGACGCATTGAAAACTACTCGGACTTTGGTAGTGGTGCTATCAGGTTTGACCACGTGATGATGTGGCAAATAGTAGCTTATTTGAGTTTTGGGATTATTATTTGTTTGAATTTTAGTCATATGACCAAGTTCCTCATGCTCCCGAACTACTTTATCATATTCAACTTTTAGCTCAGGATATCGAATAAGCCTGGCCTCATTGCGGAAAAATTGGGCCATTGCGCTGGACCTTGAATCACCAACACTGATAGATTCTGGACAATTTTCTTTAAAAGGAAGCGATACGATATATCGGCCATCTAAATTTCGTCTTGTAGTCCGGACATAAAGATCCTCACAAGCACGGTCAGCAGAGGATAGAAAGTTCTTCTTTGGAAGATTTTCCACCTCCCAAAAGCGTGAAATTTCTTTATCTAAAGAAATTTCAGAAAAATATGAATTTATATTAATACTTGGGCGGGAGCTCTGATGTACTGGGCCAGTAAGAATCCATCCGAAGATGGTCTCCTAGGCAATTAGTGTGTCACACACATTATGCCTGATGCCACAGAGTATGATCGATGGGAAAATATCACCGCCACTTAATATATCAATGTTTGAGCTAGAATGAAAGTTGGGGTCTGCGAGGGGGATATCAGGAAGAGTGGAAAACGTTGTGCTAGGCGTGGAATAAGAAGGAAGACTATTTGACAATTGGGGAACTATGAATGCCGTTACTGGTATCTGTACTTCTTTATCTAATTCTGTCCCCAGAACAAGGGAACATTGTCGTTCTACGTTGGCAGAAACGGAAAGGTTTAATCCCGATATCTGAGCTTTTGTGCGCTGGGAAGGAAGCTTCAGTCGATTGAATAAGCGTTCAGAAAGAAAAGTTCCTTCTGACCCCGAATCGATCAGAGCACGTGCCCTATATATCACCCCTCGGTGACAGATAGTTACCATGGCTGTGCCTAGTAAGACACTTTTACCGTTAGTAGCAAAACATGATTGGATACCACTGGAAGTTGAAGGGTTTGTGGACTGTATACTATTAGGATTTGATTGAGTGTAAGGAATAGAATTAGGATTGAGATTTGAATTACGGCTTATACTTGATACTTGTCTAGAATTTGCTTTTTCCTGATGAAGAAGCGTATTATGTTTTTTGTTGCACTTATAGCAACTATGTTTGCTTGTACAGTTGCGGACACTGTGTGTTCCTGAAAAACAATTCAAGCACAAACCTTCTTTCTTGACTTCGTCAAGTCTGTGATGGTAATTCATCTGAAGAAATTTTGGACACTTTCGAATTGCATGATTTTCATGAGGACATAATTTACATTTGGGACCAGAAATATTTACTTGAAAACTATGAACCCTTTTGTTTTGTTGTGCATTAGATGTGGTTTTTATTTTGACGTTGCGTTCGCTAAAACTGCAGGTATTACGAATTTCTTAAACCGATTCTAAGGTACGGTAGCGATTTGTAAGAAACGCCTCCAACTCAGGCCACTTTGGAATCTCAGTTTTGTTCTTAAGCTGATGTTCCCACAAAGTCAATGTGGTCTCCGGAAGACGATTTGTGCAGATGAATATAAAAATTGGATCCCAACTAGTAACATCAATATTGTATAGTTTAAGTATGGAAATACAAGAATTAATACTTCTTTGGATCTGTTTAAGAGCTTCCCCGGATTCTCATACCTCGAACATAAGTCTTTCCACGCTAAATCAAGCCCTTGATGGGTTAGTGGACTCTTCTTAACGATTTCTCTAGGCTCACCCGCAGTCTTTTGTATAAGGTAGAATAATTTTTCAATGTTACTAGCCTTAGAGTTTCCCACCACCGCAGTGAACAAGTCACGAAATGTAGGTCAGCAAGAGTAATCTCCGTGAAAGGCTTCTATTTCAATCGGGGGAAGATAAAGGCTATGAGAATCTATGGACCTAGAAACTATAGGGTTGCTATCTAGGGGAAAGTCAGATGTAGCGGAAGTACCAGGGGATGTCGAAATTTTAAGACATGCGGCTTGGCGGAGTAAATCTGACGTTTCGGAAAGCTTAGTTAGACAATTGCAGAAAGTAGTATAAGTATTTTTATACTTTTTTTTATAAGACTCAAGGCTTGATTCTTTTGTATCGCCTTTCTTTTTTGGCTCTAGTTCGGTTTCTATTAAAACTTTTTCATAAACATTCTTAATACGAGCCCAGGTAGATTTCAATTCAGAAATGTGGATATCAATATGATGCACAGCTTTTAACGGGTACTGATCTTCATTCAGATCAGTCTCGAATTCCACAATACTGTCACATAAGCGGATAAAATCATCTAATGACATTATGGTCTTGTTGGCTTGAACTTCAAAAGAAATATATGTAGCTAAAGGCACAAATGTTTATTAAAATCAAGACTAGAGCAATTTAAACCGTACAATAGGTTATTGTAATTTGCCCCAAATATGTAAATATACGAGAGTGAGCTAACTTTTTAATTGGAAATAGACTATGAGTAAAAACACAATTCAATATTTATTGATCCTATTACTCTTGTATATATGTATTATAAACTAATTGACTTTAAGCAAATATTCAAACATATGAGAAAGGTTTTAGCAGTTTTCGAATGCAAGTGTTTAAATAAAGAGTATATTAATTCAATAAAGAATGTACTAATTAATTAATAATTAATAAAGAATGTGTTAATTCAATAAAGAATGTATTCATTCAAACTCCTGCACATGAACTAAGTTTATGTATTGGAATAAGATCAGCTGTTAACACTATGTATGAAAAATAAAAGATTATCGACCTCTACTTATATGAAGGTACTTCCAATATGTCTGGAACTACATGAAATTAATAGGTCTCTTCATTGAACTTGCAGATGCCAAACAAAGTTATGGTATGGTATGTAGAACTAAAACGACGACCTTTTAAATGTTTTGTAGCCAGCTATCTAAATTTATAGTAAAATATTTATAATATTGATGTGGCGATTAAAGCAAATTGATTTTCAATATTTTAAGTATGGAAACATCTTGCACTTTGAGCCGAAAGAATATTAATTTACCAAAAAATATATGTAGCGTAGTGCAATAACAAAAAGAATATTTTAGCTTTTATCACCAATGGCATAAAATAAGAGGTAGAAAATTTTAACGACCAAGACTATTGTTGAGTTGTTAATTTGTTTTACTGCTGATGATTGTGATGGAAGAATGTATGTATGTATGTTCATTAAAATTTAATGGAATGCTTCAGTACTACAAGTTTCTCTTCTCTCTTTCTCTTTTTATTAACACTTCTCCTGTGAACATCAAAGGAAGTAAAGAGCAAACGAATTAACTCTTAATTTCCCGGAATATAGTAATATATATATATATATATATATATATATATATATATATATATATATATATATATATATATATATATGTATGCATTTCGGCATTATTGGGGACGGTAAAATATATAACTTTTTTTAACATTTTCGTATAAAATATAAATAAATAAGGAACTAAATTCAATATTTTTAATTAAATTTTATTTATGTGGGAGTAAGAGCGTTTAATTAACACTCTGCCATTATAAGGGACTGTAAGCATTATTTATTAATTTTTCGGCTCCAGTCCTCAACAATTACAGTGTATAAATCTTGCCAGACTGTCACTATATTTCCCCGGTTTTTTACTGACGGCGGCATGTATTTCCAAAGTGCCATTGATGTTTGATACGAAATAGCTGGTGGTTACTGTTCTACAAAAATTACAAGAACAACATCCATTTATTTTACTTGTTTTTGTAATTTTTGTATAAAAATGATGCCATCTTCAATATACAAATGCAATATACGTATACCTTGGTTGTTTTTGTAATAATTGTATAAAAATGATCCCATCTTCAATTTGTAAAGACAGTATACGTATATTTTAGTTGTTTTTGTAATTATTGTATAAAAATGATGCTATCTTCAATTTGCAAAAACACTATACGTATATTTTGGTTGTATTTGTAATAATTGTATAAAAATGATCCCATCTTCAATTTGTAAAGACAGTATACGTATATTTTAGTTGTTTTTGTAATTATTGTATAAAAATGATGCCATATTCAATTTGCAAAATCACTAAACGTATATTTTGGTTGTTTTTGTAATTATTGTATAAAAGTTTTGCCATCTTCAATATACAAAATAATATACATTTATCTTGGTCGTTTTTGTAATAATTTTATAAAAATGATCCCATCTTCAATTTGTAAAGATAGTATACGTTTATTTTAGTTGTTTTTGTAATTATTGTATAAAAATGACGCCATCTTTAATATATAAAAACTACATAAGTTTATTTTTATTGTTGTTCTTCAATGTATATTATAAGTAAACAGTAATTTTTAAAATGGTTTATAAAATTAACATTTACCATCCGCTTGCATGATTTTGTATATATGTATATGTATTCTCTCCGGTTCATACATTCTAAGTTTACATGATGAAATTATTTAATTTTTAACATACCGTTATATGTCTGTACAATGGCGAATCCACTTACCAGGTGGTGCACAGTACAATATTACAACATTTGACATATCGACCTCCATTCTGCAAGATAACATTAGCTCATCTGTGTTAAGGCCGTGCTTCACTATCCTACACAATCGTACGATTCATTCACAGGAAAATCTTACAAAAATCTGACCGACTTTAAAAAATCGTTTCAAAATGGTGTTGTAGGTGCCACACTATTACACAAATCTGATGCCAAAACATCTGTTTGTGAATATTCTCAGCGCGTTGATACTAAATACTACTCTGATCGCATTAAAACTATCATTTTATGAACATTTTCATAAAATTTTACAAATCGCACGACTTGCCAAAAAAATCTGTCACACAGATGCATTTTTAGTCCACACTACCATAGTTTATGAGCACACATGTAATATTTGGCAGACCGCACGATTGTGTAGGATAGTGCAGCACGGCCTTTAGTAACACATAACACATTATAAACAATGTATATGCACCACTACAACAAAACAACACTAAAAACACAACAGGCATTTTGTTAATGTTAATTGCCCGTTCAGCGTGACGCAATATTAAGTAATTTCCTGATTTTGACCGGAATCAAGTTGAAATTATGTTATTTCGCATGCGTTTTGACAATTCCCAAATTAAGTAATTTTACTTAATTTCACCGAAACCAACTTGAAATTACAATAATCAACCCTTTTTTGTGATAAATACCATTTTTGTTCCAACCGTGCTCATATGTACAACCGTGTTTACCGCGAAAAAAGTGTCGTTTGTTTACAAAATATATTGAATTCAATATTTAAAACTGAAATTTTTTATTAGTTGTTTGTTTTTTGAAATTTAATAGTGTATATATATGTACATATTAAAGTGGCAAAGTAAGTACATGCATATATACCTACGCATAATATTATCAGCTGTTCTTAAAATTAACTCATGTGTCAAATGTACCAGCATGAACACTTTGGATTTCGTTCGTAATTTCAACTTGAAATAACTTAATTTCGCGTCACGTAAAACTGTTCTCATATGAACCAAATTTGTCAGTTTTGCTGGATAAATTCGCACAAATTCGCCCCTGCATAAACCTTATAATGAATTCGCCTTGGTTTGTACATTAACTGGATTAGAAATACAAAGACGATTTTGCAATAATTTCTGAACGGTTTCAAGCCGAGAGAATAAAAAACAAAAAATGTAGTAGAAATAAAAAAAACAAGTAGAAAATATTATGTAAAAATATTGGCAGTAACTTTAAATTTACAGGTTATGATCGGGGCACATTTATTCAGATAAATTCTAATTAACTAACTTTGAAAAATATCTCTTCTGATGACAAATAAAATTGAAAACAATGTGGCAACGAAATATTTAACCTGAAGATCACATAAGATGGCGAATTTGCAGAAAATTTTGTGAATGAATTGAAGCCCAGAGATTTAAAAAAGAAACTATGTTGTAGAAAATCGTAAAGTAAGAAGAAAATGTTAAATAAAAATATTGGCTGCACCTCAAAATTTACGAGCTTTGAGCATAGCCTATTTATAACAGGTACTCTGGCTTCAATACGCTTTGATAGATATTAACTAATGTTCCAAACAATGTGTAAAGCATTTGACATATCAACTAGATAACAAACACAGCAAGAACTATCATCTGAGCTGTCAAAACCAATTGTTATGAATTCGCCTTACAAACCCGAATTCGCAATAAATTTATGATTGAATTGCATTCAGCAGAAATAAAAACTATACCTTGTTGAAGCAAATGCAAAACAAGCTGAAAATATTATAAAATAATTAGCAACAATTTATAGTTTAGAAGTTATGACCTTCTGAAGTTCTCATAAAATGGCGAATTTGCAGTATATTTTGTGAATGAATTGAAGCACAGAGGCTTAAAAAACAAACTGTGTTTTAGGAAATCGTAAAGTTAGAAGAAAATATTAAATAAAAATATTGGGATTGTTATGAATTCGCTTTACAAACCCAAATTTGTACTAAATTTATTAATGAATTGAATTCATGAAAAATAAAAAGTATACCTTCTTGTAGGAATTGCAAAAATAAACAGAAAATGTTATAAAATAGTTAGCAGCTATTTATAGTTTAGCAGTTACGACCTTCTGAATTTCTCATAAAATAGCGAATTTGCAGTAAATTTTGTGAATGAATTGAAGCACAGATTTAAAGAACAAACTATGTTGTAGAAAAGCGTAAAGTAAGAAGACAATATTTAATAAAAATATTTTTTGTAAAAAAAATGTTGTTAAATATACAACTTTTATCAGAAAGCCTCCGGGAAAATAGTGGAACCCATAATCGATACGTATTTTAAACCTCATTCGATTGCGTGTGGTGTCATTTGCCCACTCCTTCTACTTAATGAGTTATTTGCAAATTACTAAAAGTGTTTTTTTTTTTTTTTTTTTTTAAAAATGTTGTTAAGTATACAACTTTTCTCAGAAAGCCTCCGTGAAAATAGTTGAACCCATAATCGATGCGTATTTTCAACCTCTTTCGATTGCGAGTAGTGTCATTTGCGCAATCTCTCTAGTTTATGAGATGTCAATGAAATAGTGTTTGGAAAATTGTTCGAAGAAACCTCCGGATATATTAAATATAACTAAAATGTCAATAATGACAGTCATAAAATGTCATACTAGAGGACTTTTGCTATATATTCTCATTTTTATATCTTTAATTTATTAATATATTACTTAAAAATTATTGCATTCAAAGTCGTAATATTTTTCACTCTTTGTTTTTATTTTGCATATAAAAAACATTAAAATTATAACATCCGGTTTGATAACTCCATGTTTTTTTCTTCACACGCGTGAATTGAAGCCCAAAGATTTAAAAAACAAACTTTGTTGTAAGAAATCGTAAAGTAAGAAGAAAATATTAAATAAAAATATTGGCTGCACCTCAAAATTTACGAGCTATGAGCACGGCCTATTTATAACAGGTACTCTCGCTTCAATTCGCTTAGATAGTTATTAACTAATGTACCAACAATGTATCAACATGGCATTTGACATATCAACTAGATCCCAAACACAGCGAGATGATCATCAGAGCTGTCAAAAACAATTGTTAAAAAAAATGTTGTAAAGTATACAACTTTTCTCAGAAAGCCTCCGGGAAAATAGTTGAATCCATAATCGATACGCATTTTCAACCACATTCGATTGCGAATAGTATCATATGCCCACCCCTTCTACTTTATGAGTTATTTGCAAATTACTATATGTATATATTTTTTTTATTTTTTTGTAAAAAAAATGTTGTTAAATAAACAACTTTTCTCAGAAAACCTCCGGGAAAATAGTGGAACCCACAATCGATGCGTATTTTTACCTCATTCGATTGCGTGTAGTGTCGTATGCGCACTCCTTCCACTTTATGAGTTATTTGCAAATTACTAAAAATCTTTTTTTTTTTTTTGTAAAAAATATGTTGTTAAGTATACAACTTTTTTCAAAAAGCCTCCGGGAAAATAGTTGAATCCATAATCGATGCGTATGTTCAACCTCATTCGATTGCGTGTAGTTTCATATGTACTTTACGAGCTATTTACATATTACTAAAAATCTTTTTTTTTTTTTTTGTAAAAAATATGTTGTTAAGTATGCAACTTTTTTCAAAAAGCCTCCGGGAAAATAGTTGAACCCATAATCGATGCGTATTTTCAACCTCTTTCGATTGCGTGTAGTGTCATATGCGCACTCTCTCTTGTTTCTGAGATGTCAATGAAATAGTGTTTCGAAAATTGTTCGAAGAAACCTCCGGATATATTAAATATAACTAAAATGTCAACTCCATGTTTTTTTCTTCACACGCGTACTGAAACAATTGTTATGATTTCGCTTTTCAAACCCGAATTCGCAATAAATTTATGAATGAATTGAATTCAGGAAAAATAAAAACTATACCTTCTTGAAGCAAATGCAAAATAAGCAGAAAACATTATAAACTAATTAGCAACAATTTATAGTTTTGAAGTTATGACCTTCTGAAGTTCTCATAAAATGGCGAATTCGCATAAATTTTGTGAATGAATTGAAGCCAAAAGATTTAAAAAACAAACTTTGTTGTAGGAAATCGTAAAGTAAGAAGAAAATATTAAATAAAAATATTGGCTGCACCTCAAAATTTACGAGCTATGAGCATGGCCTATTTATAACAGGTACTCTGGCTTCAATTCGCTTTGATAGATATTAACTAATGTTCCGAACAATGTGTCAACAAAGCATTTGATATATCAACTAGATCCCAAACACAGCGAGAATTATCATCTGAGCTGTCAAAAACAATTTTTATGAATTCGCCTTACAAAACCGAATTCGCAATAAATTTATGAATGAATTGCATTCAGGAGAAGTCAAAACTATACCTTGTTGAAGCAAATGCAAAATAAGCTGAAAATATTAATAAATAATTAGCAACAATTTATAGTTTAGAAGTTATGACCTTCTGAAGTTCTCATAAAATGGCGAATTTGAAGTAAATTTTGTGAATGAATTGCAGCACAGATTTGAAGAACAAACTATGTTGTAGAGAACCGTAAAGTAAGAAGACAATATTAAATAAAAATATTGACTGCAACTCAAAATTTAGAGCTATGAGCCTTTTTAGAACAGGTAAACAGAAAATATTTTCAAATAATTAGCAGTAATTTATAGCTTAGAAGTTATGACCTTTTAAAGTTCTTATAAAATAGCGAACTTACAGAAAATTTTGTGAATGAATTGAAGCCCAGAGATTTAAAAAATAAACTATGTTGTAGAAAATCGTAAAGTAAGAAGAAAATATTAAATAAATGAATTGGAGACAACTTATAGTTTAAGAGTTATAAGTATGGCATAGGTAATGTCGCTTTAATTCGCTTTGATAGAGCTGTCAAAAACAGTATTTAAGAATTCGCTTGCAATTTGGTTTAAATTCGCCTTGAATTCTACTTGAACAAAATTAAAGTAAGAAAATTATTCGGCGGCTATTATATCTCCTTGGCAGCAACAATCAATAATCATCGGCGGCAAAGTTTTACCAGTTGTAGCCGACTCAAACAGTAGTTACGATTTCGCTTTACAAACCCGAATTCGCAATAAATTTAAGAATGAATTGAATTCAAGAAAAATAAAAACTATACCTTGTTGAAGCAAGTGCAAAATAAGCAGAAAATATTATAAAATAATTAGCAACAATTTATAGTTTAGAAGTTACGACCTTCTGAAAATCTCATAAAATGGCGAATTTGCAGTAAATTTTGTGAATGAATTGAAGCACAGAGATTTAAAAAACAAACTGTGTTTTAGGAAATCGTAAAGTTAGAAGAAAATATTAAATAAAAATATTGGGATTGTTATGAATTCGCTTTACAAACCCAAATTTGTACTAAATTTATTAATGAATTGAATTCATGAGAAATAAAAAGTATACCTTCTTGTAGGAATTGCAAAAATAAACAGAAAATGTTATAAAATAGTAAGCAGCTATTTATAGTTTAGCAGTTACGACCTTCTGAATTTCTCATAAAATGGCGAATTTGCAGTAAATTTTGTGAATGAATTGAAGCACAGATTTAAAGAACAAACTATGTTGTAGAAAAGCGTAAAGTAAGAAGACAATATTTAATAAAAATATTTTTTGTAAAAAAAATGTTGTTAAATATACAACTTTTATCAGAAAGCCTCCGGGAAAATAGTGGAACCCATAATCGATACGTATTTTAAACCTCATTCGATTGCGTGTGGTGTCATTTGCCCACTCCTTCTACTTAATGAGTTATTTGCAAATTACTAAAAGTGTTTTTTTTTTTTTTTTTTTTTAAAAATGTTGTTAAGTATACAACTTTTCTCAGAAAGCCTCCGTGAAAATAGTTGAACCCATAATCGATGCGTATTTTCAACCTCTTTCGATTGCGAGTAGTGTCATATGCGTACTCTCTCTAGTTTATGAGATGTCAATGAAATAGTGTTTGGAAAATTGTTCGAAGAAACCTCCGGATATATTAAATATAACTAAAATGTCAATAATGACAGTCATAAAATGTCATACTAGAGGACTTTTGCTATATATTCTCATTTTTATATCTTTAATTTATTAATATATTACTTAAAAATTATTGCATTCAAAGTCGTAATATTTTTCACTCTTTGTTTTTATTTTGCATATAAAAAACATTAAAATTATAACATCCGGTTTGATAACTCCATGTTTTTTTCTTCACACGCGTGAATTGAAGCCCAAAGATTTAAAAAACAAACTTTGTTGTAAGAAATCGTAAAGTAAGAAGAAAATATTAAATAAAAATATTGGCTGCACCTCAAAATTTACGAGCTATGAGCACGGCCTATTTATAACAGGTACTCTCGCTTCAATTCGCTTAGATAGTTATTAACTAATGTACCAACAATGTATCAACATGGCATTTGACATATCAACTAGATCCCAAACACAGCGAGATGATCATCAGAGCTGTCAAAAACAATTGTTAAAAAAAATGTTGTAAAGTATACAACTTTTCTCAGAAAGCCTCCGGGAAAATAGTTGAATCCATAATCGATACGCATTTTCAACCACATTCGATTGCGAATAGTATCATATGCCCACCCCTTCTACTTTATGAGTTATTTGCAAATTACTATATGTATATATTTTTTTTATTTTTTTGTAAAAAAAATGTTGTTAAATAAACAACTTTTCTCAGAAAACCTCCGGGAAAATAGTGGAACCCATAATCGATGCGTATTTTATACCTCATTCGATTGCGTGTAGTGTCGTATGCCCACTCCTTCCACTTTATGAGTTATTTGCAAATTACTAAAAATCTTTTTTTTTTTTTTGTAAAAAATATGTTGTTAAGTATACAACTTTTTTCAAAAAGCCTCCGGGAAAATAGTTGAATCCATAATCGATGCGTATGTTCAACCTCATTCGATTGCGTGTAGTTTCATATGTACTTTACGAGCTATTTACATATTACTAAAAATCTTTTTTTTTTTTTTTGTAAAAAATATGTTGTTAAGTATGCAACTTTTTTCAAAAAGCCTCCGGGAAAATAGTTGAACCCATAATCGATGCGTATTTTCAACCTCTTTCGATTGCGTGTAGTGTCATATGCGCACTCTCTCTTGTTTCTGAGATGTCAATGAAATAGTGTTTCGAAAATTGTTCGAAGAAACCTCCGGATATATTAAATATAACTAAAATGTCAACTCCATGTTTTTTTCTTCACACGCGTACTTAAACAATTGTTATTATTTCGCTTTTCAAACCCAAATTCGCAATAAATTTATGAATGAATTGAATTCAGGAATAATAAAAACTAAACCTTGTTGTGGGAAATGCAAAAATAAGCATAAGATATTATAAATACTTAGCAGCATTTTATAGTTTAGAAGTTATGACCTTCTGAAGTTCTCATAAAATCGCGAATTTGCATAAATTTTGTGAATGAATTGAAGCCAAAAGATTTAAAAAACAAACTTTGTTGTAGGAAATCGTAAAGTAAGAAGAAAATATTAAATAAAAATATTGGCTGCACCTCAAAATTTACGAGCTATGAGCATGGCCTATTTATAAAAGGTATTCTGGCTTCAATTCGCTTTGATAGATATTAACTAATGTTCAGAACAATGTGTCAACAAAGCATTTAACATATCAACTAGATCCCAAACACAGCGAGAATTATCATCTGAGCTGTCAAAACAATTGTTATGAATTCGCCTTACAAACCCGAATTCGCAATAAAATTATGCATTCAGAAGAAATAAAAACTAAACCTTGTTGTGGGAAATGCAAAAATAAGCATAAGATATTATAAATAATTAGCAGCAGTTTATAGTTTAGAAGTTATGACCTTCTGAAGTTCTCATAAAATGGCGAATTTGAAGTAAATTTTGTGAATGAATTGAAGCCAAATGATTTAAAAAACAAACTTTGTTGTAGGAAATCGTAAAGTAAGAAGAAAATATTAAATAAAAATATTGGGATTGTTATGAATTCGCTTTACAAACCCAAATTTGTACTAAATTTATTAATGAATTGAATTCATGAGAAATAAAAAGTATACCTTCTTGTAGGAATTGCAAAAATAAACAGAAAATGTTATAAAATTTTTAGCAGCTATTTATAGTTTGGCAGTTACGACCTTCTAAATTTCTCATAAAATGGCGAATTTGCAGTAAATTTTGTGAATGAATTGAAGCACAGATTTAAAGAACAAACTATGTTGTAGAAAAGCGTAAAGTAAGAAGACAATATTTAATAAAAATATTTTTTGTAAAAAAATGTTGTAAAGTATACAACTTTTATCAGAAAGCCTCCGGGAAAATAGTTGAATCCATAATCGATACGCATTTTCAACCACATTCGATTGCGAATAGTATCATATGCCCACCCCTTCTACTTTATGAGTTATTTGCAAATTACTATATGTATATATTTTTTTTATTTTTTTGTAAAAAAAATGTTGTTAAATAAACAACTTTTCTCAGAAAACCTCCGGGAAAATAGTGGAACCCATAATCGATGCGTATTTTAAACCTCATTCGATTGCGTGTAGTGTCGTATGCCCACTCCTTCCACTTTATGAGTTATTTGCAAATTACTAAAAATCTTTTTTTTTTTTTTTTGTAAAAAATGTGTTGTTAAGTATACAACTTTTTTCAAAAAGCCTCCGGGAAAATAGTTGAATCCATAATCGATGCGTATGTTCAACCTCATTCGATTGCGTGTAGTGTCATATGTCCACCCCTTCTACTTTACGAGCTATTTACATATTACTAAAAATCTTTTTTTTTTTTTTTTTGTAAAAAATATGTTGTTAAGTATGCAACTTTTTTCAAAAAGCCTCCGGGAAAATAGTTGAACCCATAATCGATGCGTATTTTCAACCTCTTTCGATTGCGTGTAGTGTCATATGCGCACTCTCTCTAGTTTCTGAGATGTCAATGAAATAGTGTTTCGAAAATTGTTCGAAGAAACCTCCGGATATATTAAATATAACTAAAATGTCAACTCCATGTTTTTTTCTTCACACGCGTACTTAAACAAATGTTATTATTTCGCTTTTCAAACCCAAATTCGCAATAAATTTATGAATGAATTGAATTCAGGAATAATAAAAACTAAACCTTGTTGTGGGAAATGCAAAAATAAGCATAAGATATTATAAATAATTAGCAGCTGTTTATAGTTTAGAAGTTATGACCTTCTGAAGTTCTCATAAAATGGCGAATTTGCATAAATTTTGTGAATGAATTGAAGCCAAAAGATTTAAAAAACAAACTTTGTTGTAGGAAATCGTAAAGTAAGAAGAAAATATTAAATAAAAATATTGGCTGCACCTCAAAATTTACGGGCTATGAGCATGGCCTATTTATAAAAGGTATTCTGGCTTCAATTCGCTTTGATAGATATTAACTAATGTTCAGAACAATGTGTCAACAAAGCATTTGACATATCAACTAGATCCCAAACACAGCGAGAATTATCATCTGAGCTGTCAAAACAATTGTTATGAATTCGCCTTACAAACCCGAATTCGCAATAAAATTATGCGTTCAGAAGAAATAAAAACTAAACCTTGTTGTGGGAAATGCAAAAATAAGCATAAGATATTATAAATAATTAGCAGCAGTTTATAGTTTAGAAGTTATGACCTTCTGAAGTTCTCATAAAATGGCGAATTTGAAGTAAATTTTGTGAATGAATTGAAGCCAAATGATTTAAAAAACAAACTTTGTTGTAGGAAATCGTAAAGTAAGAAGAAAATATTAAATAAAAATATTGGCTGCACCTCAAAATTTACGAGCTATGAGCATGGCCTATTTATAAAAGGTACTCTGGCTTCAATTCGCTTTGATAGATATTAACTAATGTTCAGAACAATGTGTCAACAAAGCATTTGACATATCAACTAGATCCCAAACACAGCGAGAATTATCATCTGAGCTGTCAAAACAATTGTTATGAATTCGCCTTACAAACCCGAATTCGCAATAAAATTATGCATTCAGAAGAAATAAAAACTAAACCTTGTTGTGGGAAATGCAAAAATAAGCATAAGATATTATAAATAATTAGCAGCAGTTTATAGTTTAGAAGTTATGACCTTCTGAAGTTCTCATAAAATGGCGAATTTGAAGTAAATTTTGTGAATGAATTGAAGCCAAATGATTTAAAAAACAAACTTTGTTGTAGGAAATCGTAAAGTAAGAAGAAAATATTAAATAAAAATATTGGGTGCAACTCAAAATTTAGAGCTATGAGCCTTTTTAGAACAGCTAAACAGAAAATATTTTAAAATAATTAGCAGTAATTTATAGCTTAGAAGTTATGACCTTCTAAAGCTCTCATAAAATAGCGAACTTACAGAAAATTTTGTGAATGAATTGAAGCCCAGAGATTTAAAAAAGAAACTATGTTGTAGAAAATCGTAAAGTAAGAAGAAAATATTAAATAAATGAATTGGAGACAACTTATAGTTTAAGAGTTACAAGTATGGCATAGGTAATCTCGCTTTAATTCGCTTTGATAGAGCTGTCAAAAACAGTATTTAAGAATTCGCTTGCAATTTGGTATCAATTCGCCTTGAATTCTACTTGAACAAAATGAAAGCAAAAAAATTAATCGGCGGTATTATATCTCCTTGGCAGCAACTATCAATAATCATCGGCGGCAAAGTTTTACCGGTTGTAGCCGACTCAAACCATAGTTATGATTTCGCTTTACAAACCCGAATTCGCAATAAATTTAAGAATGAATTGAATTCAAGAAAAATAAAAACTATACCTTGTTGAAGCAAGTGCAAAATAAGCAGAAAATATTATAAAATAATTAGCAACAATTTATAGTTTAGAAGTTATGACCTTCTGTAAATCTCATAAAATGGCGAATTTGCAGTAAATTTTGTGAATGAATTGAAGCACAGAGATTTAAAAAACAAACTGTGTTTAAGGAAATCGTAAAGTTAGAAGAAAATATTAAATAAAAATATTGGGATTGTTATGAATTCGCTTTACAAACCCGAATTTGTACTAAATTTATTAATGAATTGAATTCATGAGAAATAAAAAGTATACCTTGTTGTAGGAATTGCAAAAATAAACAGAAAATGTTATAAAATAGTTAGCAGCTATTTATAGTTTAGAAGTTACGACCTTCTGAAGTTCTCATAAAATGGCGAATTTGCAGCAAATTTTGTGAATGAATTGAAGCACAGATTTAAAGAACAAACTATGTTGTAGAAAAGCGTAAGGTAAGAAGCCAATATTAAATAAAAATATTGGCTGCACCTCAAAATTTACGAGCTATGAGCACGGCCTTTTCTAACAGGTACTCTCGCTTCAATTCGCTTTGATTTTCTAATGTACCGAACAATGTGTCAACAAAGCATTTGACATATCAACTGGATCCCAAACACAGCGAGAATTATCATCTGAGCTGTCAAAACAATTGTTATGAATTCGCCTTACAAACCCGAATTCGCAATAAAATTATGAACGAATTGCATTCAGGAGAAATAAAAACTAAACCAAAAATAAGCATAAGATATTATAAATAATTAGCAGCAGTTTATAGTTTAGAAGTTATTAATTTCTGAAGTTCTCATGAAATGGCGATTTTGAAGAAAATTTTGTGAATGAATTAAAGCCCACAGATGTAAAAAAGAAACTTTGTTGTTGAAAATCGAAAAGTAAAAAGAAAGTATTAAATAAATATATTGGCAGCAATTCGTAATGTACGAGCTATGAGCACGGCCTATTCATAACAGGAGCTCTCGCTTCAATTCGCTTTGATAGATATTAACTAATGTACCGAACAATGTGTCAACAAAGCATTTGACATATCAACTAGATCCCGAACACAGCGAAAATGATGATCTGAGCTGCCAAAAAACAATTGTTATGAATTCGCCCTTTATATACGGGTTGTATTTCCAATAAATTTTGGAATATTTAAGTCCAAGAAATGTAAAAATCAATCTTCGTTGAAGGAAATTTAAAAATAAAAATAAACTGTTAAATAAAAAAATTTGCAGCAACTTATGGTTATGAGCTTCTGAAGTTTTTATACAAACGAGAATTTGCAATAGATTTCTTAATAATTAGGTCCACAATATATTAAAACCAAGCTTTGGTGTAGAAAACTGAAAACTTCTGAAGTTTTTATACTAACGAGAATTTGCAATAGATTTCTTAATAATTAGGTCCACAATATATAAAAAACAAGCTTTAGTGTAGAAAACTGAAAAAATATATATAAAAAAAAATCCAGAAACCCTACTATAGGAAAAATTAAGAAAAATATATATATTTTAATGTTCTTTTTGTTGTTTGCATGTATTTTACACATAAAATAGAACAATTAGCCAAAATTTTTATACTATTAATTTCTGTATCTTACGACAAAAGTGCGTTTGATGACTGCGTGTTGCTACCACTATAAAGATCCACAGTATAAAATATATAGCCGCCAGATAGCAATTTCTTTTTAACGCCGTGAAAGCCGGGAAAAATATGAAAATATATGGCAGCGCCAAAAGCAATTATTTTATTTTTAAATCAAATTTACTAATTGTTAACAGGCATATATCGATATAAAAATATTATATAAGCATTTAACAAACTAGCCGTAATCAATAGAAATTAAAAAAAAAAAATTAATAAGCTGTCCCTAATAATACAAGTCCTCAAAAATGACGATGGACCCATTAGATTATAGGGGACCGTCCTCAGTAATAGCAAAAGGCATCAATAATGACAATATATCAAAAAATTGTGCCTAATAATAGCACAATGCATACATATATATATATATATATATATATATATATATATATATATATAGAAGAAAATATGTAGGTTTTAGAAGAATACGAAAAAAAAGCGCGAAAATTTTATGGCACTTCTAATGATAAAACCTTGTGTCACTTCTAACAATTTTAGATTTACATCACGAATTTGGTGGAAACTGGAGATAAAAAAACAATGGTACTAATGCTCACCTATTTCGCCTTGTATTAATTTTGAGGTTGCCGACGTTTTGCTCGTTTCTGTTGCACCAACCTTTCCTTATTTTCTTGCACCTTCTGAATAATTTATTCTTGCCACAACTTTTCGCCGTCTTTTAAACACTTACATATATGTATTTATTTTAAATATTTTTGTTTCTACCAAAGAATAAATATCCGATTTATTTTTTTGGTTTCTATATGTATGGTTTTTTTTTACATGTGACGAACCTCACTTAATCACCCGAATGAAATGCACTGAGACAGAAATTAAGCAAAATACTAAACGTACCTTATTAAATACTTTTGATGTACTGGAAAGTTGAAATGTTGGTATGTATTATACGGAACGTAATTTATAGCTGACAATCCAATTAACAGAATGCAATCTCAGAGAGCTTATAATTTCCTTGTTTCCAATCCGGCTCGATGGGACCAAATGATTAGCTCAAATTAGAAAGGTCTGGAAACTGGAGAGAAATGTGGAAACCACGTTGTTCTTCTGAGCCAATAAATAAAATAAGTTTAACTTGTTTTATATTCTCAGAATATTTGAAAAACCCCAATCGGAAATAAAAGTAAATGAATAAAAGACAATTATTAGGGTTTTATATTCTAGTCTTTATTGAAGGAATACCTTTTACTTCGACTGTGATCAGAAAAAGCAAGCGAATAATACTAAGATTTGTACAAATTCCGGAAATAGTATCTCCGACATGCTACCAGATTATCTAAAGTTTGATTCTAGACGAAAAGAGATAGATACTTAGTACATTAGCTAGATATCTAACGCGTAAAAATCAGCCTTCGTATAGTGTAGAGAAAAGCTTTCAAGTACATATGTTGTTAAGGCATTCGGCATAAACAGTAATAAACATCCGAATAAAGCATATTTCAAAACGTCAAATAGTAAACTAGATTGTAAACATTTCTTCTTGGTACAAAATGAATAATACTTCATGAACTCGCAAATAATATTTGAGAGTTGCTAAAGCAGATGCAAAATAGCCTTTAAGAAACTTTGCAGACATCATTTTTTATGCAAACCTTTATACTATTAGACAACCTTTGGTTGCTAATAATTCATAAAGCAAAATGAAAAAGAAACCTCCCTTTTACAAAATATAACATTTATTCGAGCAAATGCTCAAGAATTTATGTTTCCAAAAATTATTATTTTTTAGGGGCTAGCTAATCTATAAACATTTCGCTGGTAGCTAAATACCAACTCACCAGTAGATCTTTACCATTTATGTTCGAAAAGTTCAAAAGTTCATCTACTCATACATAAACTCGCAAATAATATTTACGAATTACTAAAGCACAAGCAAAATAGCCTTTAAAAGACTTTTACTAGCAACCAAGGGTTGGCAAATTGTATAAAGTTTTGCAGAAAAGTAAACAGATTCGTATCGGACGAAGCACCATATCTGAATGTAAAATCATTAGAACGTCGCTCTAAATGTGTTTTTCATTCCATTTATGTTTTAAGGAAGTCATCTTATATATTGCATATATTTTATTAATTTTGTTTTTAATATTACCTACTGAGTAACGTTTTAAAAGTTATTTTGTTTTGTTACTAATAAATTTCATACAATGAAAAAATATCAATCTTCTTAAACGCTATAAAACCAAAGGTATTTTGAAAACCACTTAAGACAGAAAATAATTTAAAAGAAGATAGGTGTCTTAGGACACCCGGTTAGAGCTATGCTCTTTAGGTATATACCTACATAAAATGTGTGAAGATGTAAGAATCAAAATGGATAAATTTGTGTTATACTTACGATGTTTCTGACAACCGTCGACATTTTCAGGCCAATCGCAGCTGTGTGCATTCTCATTATAAAGCAGGCCACCAATACATAGTTGCTCTGTCACTGTGCCATTCCAACAAGTCCAATAACGTGTGCATGATGTTTCATGACCAAATATACCATACAACCAGTCACAATGTTCTGTAGAAATTGGACCATCTGTTGATAAAACAAACAAAACGTACAACAAAAAACGAAGCAAAAAATCTAAAACATGATCTCAAAAAGAACTTGGAATTATGTAATAAAAACCACTGCCACACACAGAAAAAAGACATGATTGCCAAATGTTAATGTCAACTAAGTATATCTTCCACAACCAAATAATTATTCATTGAAGCAATTATGGTTGCATTAAACATTCTTCAATTATCAAAATATTTGATGTGACAATAAAATAATCATTGTGGGTGTCGTCCAATAAAAATTTAATGTATGTATCAAAAAAAATATTTTCGGTGCTACGAGAGTATCTTTTGCAAATGAAAATAATAAAAGTTATTTATATTCGATTGGTGAGCTTGAAGTCAATTTTTTTGTAAAAAAACGTTATAAAATATATTTATCGACATTTCACTACTCCTTTGTGTAGCTTCTGCAGGATTAAAGTTAAAAAACAACAAAACTGGATAACAACAATATTTTTAAGCAAATTAAGGAATCAAAAAATTATCAACCTCATCAATCAAATATAAATAACTTCAATCAAAAAGGTCGAAAAATTAGCAATACAAAAAAAAAAAAGTATAATAAAAGTTTATTTAAAATTTAAGTTTATTGTGACCATACATTGTTTGTGTTCTGAAAAGAAACAAATTAGCTGTCAATCAAATGTGACTTCAGTCGTTCATAGCATTTAACAAGACGAGAAGATGTGAAGTGAAAGAATTAATGTTAAAATTATAATTATAATTGATGAAAGTCATCTAGGCGCACAGTAGTGCGCCAGGTCAAGTTCGGTCACACAGTGTGTATATTTACACGAAACTATTCGAGCTGTTTTTACCACCCTCATAACTTTTCTCCTCTTGATCATAATATATTGAAACATAAGGTCTCACATGACAGGTTAAATTTGAAAGTTCTACCGTAAAAGCTTAACGAGATATTAAGGTGTGAAAAGGCCATATTTTAGTACATATCCATTCACTGACTCATCAATATTATTGGGCACTTCCAGTATAGCTAGAGAGCTGAAACTCGGTACACAGGTAGGTCTTGGTGAGTGCCCCTTCTTTGAGATGAGAAAAACAAAAATAATTTTTAAACGAGCAATTTCCACCCGGGGGTACTAGGGTGCCCTTCTTTGTATGGGGCACTTCCAGTTGAGCTAGAAACTTAAATTAGGTATACAGGTAGGTACTGATGAGAAATTAACAAACATTATTTTTAAACAGGTACTTTTCACAGCATTGATCATCGTTAAAGCAAGCGGAAAAGAAATACAATGCCGAGCAATTCTCGTCTCAGGATCTCAACTAAATTTTGTCAGCGAACGATTAGTTAAGCGCCGAGGCCTTTCAACAAAGCCAGATTCGATCTGTATAAGCGGCATTGAAGCAAGCAACACTAAGGTTCGGCACAGAGTCAATATCGCATTACATTCGAGGCTCAACAACTTCACTACGCAAATTTAAGCAGCTGTTCTTCTTTAAATAATCTCCTCACAGCCTTCACAAATAATTGACATTCATAATTGGCCAATTCCCAAAAATATCAAACTTGCAGACCCGGAGTTCAATCGCCCTGATAAAATAGATGTGCTTCTAGGTGCAGAATTCAATCATCAATTATTGTCAATCGGACATATAAAATGGGATAATGCGTTGCTGACTTTGCAAAATACGGTATTAGGATGGGTCATTTCAGGAAGGGTTGGTGAACGTCAGCTATCATCGGCAACCTGTGGGATCTGTACTGAAGAAGAAATCAATCTAGAAGAAACCATTACTCAACTATGGGATCTAGAAAAGGTGGAAGCAGCAGACAAGACGCTTTCTCACTCAGAAAAGCTTTGTGAAAATCATTTCGCAAATAATTATACAATTGATCAAAATGGAAGATTTGTTGTTAGACTACCATTTTGCCGTAATCCTGAGGAACTAGGGGAGTCTCAGGGTATAGCCTTCAACAGATTTCTCGCATTAGAGCGCCGACTTGCAAAATCACCAGAAACTAAAAAGCAATACATACGATTCATGGAAGAGTATGAGTCACTAGGTCATATGACCAAAATAGATGTCAATTCCTTAGTTATACATAAGGTCAGTTATAAAAAATGGTCAAAATATAGTAAGACTACTATGCGCAAAATCACGAGTAGCACCTTTAAAAAACAAAGTCTTCCCCGTCTGGAGCTCTGCGCAGCACACTTGGGTGCTCAACTAACTGCCAGGGTTAAAAGAGATTTAAAACTTGAGGATACTCCTACTTTCCTTTGGACAGACTCAATGATTGTTTTGGCCTGGATCAATTCACAGTCATCATCATATCAAACGTTTGTAGCCAATCGAATATCCGCAATTCAGGAGTTGACAATGCCCGAACAATGGCGACATGTAAGTTCAAAGGAAAATCCTGCGGACATCATATCCCGAAGACTATCTCCGAAAGCATTACCAGCATGCAATCTATGGTTTTATGGGCCTATCTTCCTACATGGGCATGAAGCAGCTTGGCCACAAAAATACTCAAGGGCCACAGAAGTACTTAAAAACAACATGGAGCGAAAGAAAACAGCTGCCGTTCTTGCAATTGAAAATGCAACAACAATTATCTACAACATCAACCACAAAGGATCTTTTCGAACATTACAAAGAATTGTAGCATACATGCTACGATTCATCAACAACACAAGAAAAATAAATGAGAAACGTGCGGAAATCTCTTTAACAGTAATGGAACTAGAACAAGCTCTGGTAGTTATCGTACGAGCAATGAGTCAGATTTTGAAGACGACATAAAACATCTAAAAAGAAATAATGAAGTAAATAAGTCAAGTCCATTCAACAACCTTAGCCCATTCTTGGATTCGAACGGTATAATTAGAGTAGGAGGACGATTAAGCACATCTTTGCTTTCATATGATGCCAAACATCCAATGCTGCTTCCCTACAATGACCCAATTTCAAAATTACTCATGCAAATGGTGCATGATCAAAATAGACACTGCGGTCCCCAAGCACTCCTTTCACATATGAGACAGAGATATTGGCCAATCAAGGGAAAGGCAGCAGCCAGATCTATTGTACAGCATTGTGTTCGATGCGCCAAGGCCAAGCCAAGATTACTCAATCAGACCAGCTGCGCGTGTCACACCAGCTCGACCATTCATCAACTCTGGGGTTGACTTTTGTGGACCGTTTTGGGTTCATTACAAGGTGAGAGGGAAGAAGCCTCAAAAGGTGTACATCGCAGTGTTTTGCTGCTTTGCTACTAAGGCAGTACACTTGGAGCTAGTTAGTGATCTTACCACCGAAGCCTTTATAGGATCATTAAAAAGATTTATAAGTAGGCGAGGTCAGTGCCGGAATCTCTATTGTGACAATGCTACCAATTTTGTAGGGGCGAAAAATCAGTTAACAGAACTATCAGAAACTATCCATTCTGGCTCAGCTCAAGACATAATTAACAGAGAATGTACATCGAGAGGAATAACATTTCATTTTATACCCCCAAGGGCACCACATTTCGGTGGCTTATGGGAAGCCGCTGTAATGTCAGCAAAACATCTTCTTGTCCGAAGTGCCACAACAGCATCGCTCACTTATGAAGAGCTAGACACAGTAGTAATTGAAATTGAAGGAATTCTTAATTCAAGGCCAATCAGCCCGTTGTCAGAAAACCCGAATGATTTAGCAGCGTTAACTCCGGGACATTTCTTGATTGGGGAACCCCTAAATGCTCAAGTTGACGCAAATTGCACACAAGAACGGGGTAACTTACTGACCAGGTGGAAATTAGTAACTCATCTAAAAAACGAGTTTTGGAGGCGATGGTCGCGGGAATATTTAAATGAACTACAATATCGACACAAATGGAAAACTCAAGCCATCAATATTAAACCCGGGGACATGGTAATAATCAAAGAAGACAACACAGCTCCGCTACAGTGGCCCTTGGGCAGAGTCATAAAGGTACATCAAGGAGATGACGATCTCGTCCGAGTAGCCGACGTTAAAACCTCAACCGGCTGCTACAGAAGGCCAATTACACGTTTAGCCCCGTTACCAATATCTAGTGAAGACGTTAACGACATATCTGCACAAGATCAAGTAATTGAGTCAAACATCCACCAAAACAATAACGAATCTGAAAGTCCCACGAAAAGAAGAGGCATGTCCAATCATCAATTCAACCTTGCTACGATGATAATGACTCTTATGCTGTTACCACTGGTACTAGGAACAAATATCTACAATAAAGAATTTGGAACATAGCCTGGCATTTACTATGAGGGAATTGGGACCACACTTATCTCACCTACAGAATGGCAATTTTTAATTTATTATGAGTTGGAAGGGTTCTGGTCTGAATTAGCTCTATTCTCAAGTGGAACCAAGGCACTTTGTCATTTATGCAAAGAAATGCAGCAAAAGACACCATGCACAGATCTAGTCAATTATTTTGAACATACTGAGGCTAGGCTACTAATGGACAGCACATTAATTTCAGGGAAAAAGCATAAAAGAGCTGCAATTGATCTTGTCGGAAATATTGCGCATACATTATTTGGAGTACTAGACTCCGAATATGCAAAAACAATGGCACACAATAGCGCAAGTTAAACAAAATGAAGCCCATTTACTCAACCTATTAAAGAATCAAACGTCAATTATTGATTCTACAATTAACATTATTAAATTGGACCAAGAAGCCATGAAGAAAAAGTTTGACAACATGGATTTCCAAATAACACAAATATACAACCGGATACGTGACAACAATGAAGAAGACAGAACCTATCGTATTTTCTCGTCATTAAGCATTCAACTTACAATTATGGCAGCAAGTTTAGACCAAACGCAATCCTTAATTCTAGATATTCTAACCAATACACATCATGGTATTATAAGCCCGTCATTACTTACTCCGATTCAACTACAACATGAAATAGACAAAATATCACTTCATCTGCCCGAATCACTTCACTTACCTGCAAAAAGAGAAGATTTCGTACAACTATACAAACCCATGAAGGTCACAGGAGGACTAACAAATACCACAGCAATTTTTAGTGTTACCTTATCACTAATTGAGAGTGAAAAATTTGATCTGCTCAATCTGATACCAATACCAAGGTGGATTAACAACACGCTGGTATCAATAAAACCATGTTCTCCGCTGTTAGCAATCAATAGTATTTAAAACAAACATTTTACCATGATTAACTCGGAACTCGACGGGTGCATCAGTTTCAAAGAAGAAATGTATATATGCTCCAAGGGTCAAATTCAATACGGGCAAGGTGCAGCAGCATGCGCTTGTGAAGTTAATCTGATTGGAAATAAAACAAAGTCAGACTGTACATTACAGCAGTTAACAGCAAATTTTGCGTGGGTCTCACTACGGCATCAGAACAAGTGGATATATGCAACACCATCTTCATCTCATGCAACTGCCGTATGCAAAAAGGAGATCACGCATTTAACTCTAGAAGGATCAGGCTTACTTAGTTTGGAACCAGAATGCGTGCTGCAGCACAATTGCACAACCATACAGGCACGGCAGAGAATATCCAGTTCGATAAAGACATCATACATCAAGTACTGGAAAATCACGGAAGAAACACATACGAAACTTGTCAAACCGCTTTTACATGAAATGCATAAAAGCGAGTACATCTCACAAATACAGAACTTAACAGCATTACAAACTTCATTAGCAGAACAAAAGATATTCCAGCTTCCAAACCAAATTGATGCACACAACTACCACCACATAACGATCGGCTATTCCACATTAATCATTACTGGATGCATCGTGGTCTATTTAATCATCAAAGGGAAGTGTAACTTCAAACCAACACCAACTCCAGCTCCTCGCAACCTGCAAACAACATCGGATTTCACAGTACATATTTAAACAAGAAGATTTTTTTTACCCGGCACTTCAACTCAGAATATCATAAACTGCCACCACCAGCATCTTAAACACAGGCTTTTGAGCTGCGCTCAACGGGGGAAGGATGTTCATAATTGTATTATTTATTAAATGTAAATTTATTAATTTTTAGTTTTCATTCTTTGCCATAAAGTTGAGCAATTCTTTTGTAGATCATGCATTTTTTTTTATTTTTATTTGACTTGTTCATAAAATTGTATTACAATACTTAGAATGCAATTTTATTAGTTTCGTTTATTATATATTTGTTTGTAATTGACGATTGTTTATTATGCAGTTTTTATTTTTTTGTACTGTTTATGTAGTGCGTTCACCTATATCCACAAAATTGCATTCTAGGTATTTTTTGGTTGTCTCATGTTCATGGCCACACAGCCAATGAACTTAAATTTAAAAATGCCAAGTATGTAAAATTGATAAGAATGAATATTGTATAAAAGAAGTAAAATTTAAATAAAGATCGCCTTTTTTATGTTTGAACATTGAAGAGTGTGCCTCAATCATTTCTTCTGGAAAACAACTCTGTTTCAAGTGCCGCTTGTTGTTTTAATAATTTTAACCTTAATCCAGTTTATTTGCTGTGATTAAAATCTATAACAAATTAACAAAAGAGTTAATCTACATTTTGGAAAACAACTCGGTTTCAAGTGCCGCTTATTGTTTTAGCAATTTTAAGTTTAATCCAGTTTATGTGCTGTGATTAAAATCTAGAACAAATTAACAAACGAGGTAATTTACAGACATGATTGCAAAATGTTAATGTCAACTAAGTATATCTTCCACAACCAAATAATTATTCATTGAAGCAATTATGGTTGCATTAAACATTCTTCAATTATCAAAATATTTGATGTGACAATAAAATAATCATTGTGGGTGTCGTCCAATAAAAATTTAATGTATGATCAAAAACAATATTTTCGCTGCTACGAGAGTATCTTTTGCAAATGAAAATAATAAAAGTTATTTATATTCGATTGGTGAGCTTGAAGTCAATTTTTTTGTAAAAAAACGTTATAAAATATATTTATCGACATTTCACTACTCCTTTGTGTAGCTTCTGCAGGATTAAAGTTAAAAAACAACAAAACTGGATAACAACAATATTTTTAAACAAATTAAGGAATCAAAAAATTATCAACCTCATCAATCAAATATAAATAACTTCAATCAAAAAGATCGAAAAATTAGCAATACAAAAAAAAAAAAAAAAGTATAATAAAAGTTTATTTAAAATTTAAGTTTATTGTGACCATACATTGTTTGTGTTCTGAAAAGAAACAAAATAGCTGTCAATCAAATGTGACTTCAGTCGTTCATAGCATTTAACAAGACGAGAAGATGTGAAGTGAAAAAATTAATGTTAAAATTATAATTTTAATTGATGAAAGTCATCTAGGCGTACAGTAGTGCGCCAGGTCAATTTCGGTCACACAGTGTGTATATTTACACGAAACTATTCGAGCTGTTTTTACCACCCTCATAACTTTTCTCCTCTTGATCATAATATATTGAAACTTGAAACATAAGGTCTCACATCACAGGTTAAATTTGGAAGTTCTACCGTAAAAGCTTAATGAGATATTAAGGTGTGAAAAGGCCATATTTTAATACATATCCATTCACTGACTCATCAATATTATTGGGCACTTCCAGTATAGCTAGAGAGCTGAAACTCGGTACACAGGTAGGTCTTGGTGAGTGCCCCTTCTTTGAGATGAGAAAAACAAAAATAATTTTTAAACGAGCAATTTCCACCCGGGGGTACCAGGGTGCCCTTCTTTGTATGGGGCACTTCCAGTTGAGCTAGAAATTTAAATTAGGTATACAGGTAGGTACTGATGAGGAATTAACAAACATTATTTTTAAACGGGTACTTTTCACCTGGGGGACTAAGGTTCCCCTTCTGTCTATGGTACACAGGTAGGTCCTGATGAGAAGTAAACGAAAATGATTTTTAAACGGTCAGTTTTTCATCTGGGGGGCTATCATGACCCTTCTTTGTATGGGGCACTTTCAGTATAGCTAGAAAGCTTAAATTTCATACACAGGCGAGTCCAGATGAGAAATTCTATCCATATAAATATGAAGTAGTTGTGAAAACTTATATGGAACGAGATATTGCTCTGATCCTTGAATTCGCGCGGCTAAACAAACTGAAGCTTAATGCAAATACAACTAAATTAATTAGATTTAGACCACGTTCACACACGCAAGCCAATGAATTTAATATTTCAGTAGATGGAAATGTAATTTTTGAAACTTCGCACGTGAAATATTTAGGTATTGTACTGCAGAGTAACCTAGCATGGAATATGCATATTAATGATATAAAATCAAAAATTGCGCCAGCTGTTGGTATTCTATTTAAAATGAAGAATAAACTGAATCTTAAAGCAAAACTGATGATCTACCAGTCTTTAATACAAAGTCATATAAATTATATGACAATAATATATGGATACAAAAGCACAAATGATTTAAGATTGCTGCAAGTGATGCAAAATAAAGCATTAAAAACTATCCATAATCTACCATTACGATACTCAACCTTATCACTCTATGAAAATATTTGTAAGCCAATTATGCCTATTTGTGGACAATATAAGTATCAGCTACTGATATACATGTTTAAGTCCATACACAATATAGGATACCGTTCTATTAGATTTTATCAAAATCAAACAGTTTTCAACACAAGAAATCAGAGAAATTTGCGAGCTCCTACATGTAGACTGGAAACAACGAAGCAGCGGATTGATTATATTGGTAGTCTTGAATACAATGACTTGCCTATAAGGTTAAAATCAATTAATGTAATATCAACGTTTAAAATAGAACTAAGAGCATATATATTTGAAAATATTGAAATGATTCTTCGTATATAAGGAATTTTCTATTGGATATATTATATGTACATATATTATAAATACTTTATTATTTTTATTTTGCTATGAATTTAAGATACAGAAGATCCTATTTGCCATCTTGCCTCAACAATGCCTTAAAGGCGCAGAGGCCAAAATGATATGAATTATAATTAAATTGAAATGTAAATAAAAAAAAAAAAAAAAAAAAAAAATTAACAAAAAGGATTTTTAAACTGGTCTTTTCCACCTTGGGGGGACTAGGGTGCCCCTCATTTGTATTGGACACTTCCGGTATAGCTAGAAAGCTGAAATTTCGGACCCAGTGTCCGGCACTGATAAGCAATACATATAAATATTTATACAAAAATAGCTTAGAAAAAGAAAAAAGAACTGAGAACCGCTGAAAAACATAAATGTGAAAATAAGGCCTAGTTGCTATCCAAAAAATTTCGGCCGTAAAAATTACTGAGATCAAAATAAGGACCAATTTCTTCATAGGTACAATACCATCTCATTAAAAGAAAACACCATTAATTACTGGAAATATTCCAGTAAGAACAAAATCAGAGCTGCCCGTTTTCGCATTTAAATACAGAAACACTTTTTTTCACAATTGTTTCACCTTCATGTGAGAAATTTTACGATGCAAGAAATACAAAACCGAGCTGCAGGTTTCTGCGGTCACACAAACAAGAGTGCAAGTTAACAACAAAAATATTTCTGTTAATTTTTCATTACTTTGTATTTTATTACTTTGTATTTTATTACCCCACTTCCCCTTTGTTGTTTCTTTTGTGAGTACAACGAAATATTGGATTGTAGAATTTTAAAGTGCTTACTATTGGGTTTTTTATTAAGGGCCAAATTTACAGTAATTAGTTAGCTGTTAGTAAACTAAAATGATAACTATTGTTTAACTAATACTTCATATTCACAGTGTATTATTTAACCAATACTCTTAATATGAACAAAAAATGGTAACCCTATCAAACTATTAACTTTCAGTACTGGCAATTCTGTTATAGCATATGGCTTTTGTTTACATTTGATATATTATTTCTTAAAAAATGAGGTATACATTCAAGAACTTGCCACGCCACCTACTTGCTAAGACGGAATCTATCCATAAAAACTTTTTGGATTACGTTGGCGACGCTCAGCAACAATATTCCGCGTATTATCAGTATCAGTGCCACTTTCAATATCGGACTCCGCGTTTTCAATTTCGCATTCCATATCTAAAATTTTTCACAAAACAAAAATACTAATAATAAATTCCAACGAATCAGCTGTTGTCTAACTATTAGTTAACCAATGACGTTTGATGGTTTAACTAATGTTAAACTAGAAGCTGTGAATCAAATATTATTAGTTAAACTCTTGCTATTAGCTAACTAATGACTGTGAATTTGGGCCTAAGTGTTGCTTTGGACTGTTGAACTCAGAAATGCTTATTATTGTTTATTGATAAAATTTCGCAACTCTCATATTTATAAAACCACTTGATTTGAACTTATTACACTGTGATAGTCGAAAAAATGAACTTCGATGAATCATTTTCGAACTATTAGGGGGGAGTCCCCTGAGTGCGAAAGTATATTGGAAAGTGTCAGATTGGCTCCAGTTTTTGAGAAATCGGTATATATCTATTTTTCATGGATATAACTAAGTCTGCGCTGTTTAAAAAATTTTTATTCGACAGTATGTGTTTTTTTTTTTTTTGCCATCTTAACTTTCTTTTACGGAATGTTTTGACTTTTTTTAAAAATTTCACGTAATTTAAACCATTAATGTCGATCAAAAGTAACGATTTTTGAACATTTATTGAACAGTTATTTTACTGGTTTTATTTTATTTTTTGCTTGTGTGCAATATACATAAATATTTGCATACACAAACTAATATAAGTGAAAATAAAAAAAAGAGAACTCTGATGAGTTCATCTTCTGACAACAACAACAATAATCCTACAAGCAGTATATATATAACTTTAGTTGCTGATGACGACAATAAAAAAAATAATTTAAACAAAAAAAAATTTTCCTTTTATCAAAAACGAGGGAAGCCTGAGGCTTTTTTTGCTCTATGAATATTTACCACTCGTCGCCAATGTAATACTCCCTAGAAATGAAGCCACAACACGAGTTATGCAGTCAATTAAATATTTTTATTTTTTACTTTAAAGGTAGGCACTAAGCACGCTACGTTGCACAATCACTGCTGTCACAATAATAATCAAAATTTTGATTATTATTTAGCTTTATTATTAACAGTCTGATTCGGTTAAGCGGAAATGTAAAATTACAAGCACTTTGTTTCGCTTAAGCGAGCTTTTCGATAAAAAGAAGTTCGGATAAGTGAAAAACGTTTCAGTTAAACGAACTCACTTCATAATAACTCTGTAAAACGAAAATATAGCTTTAGAAGTAAAACATCTGTACATACGTGATTTGTTTTTCATTTTAGATTACTTTTAAAAATTTTAATATAAACTTGCTACTATATTTGAAAATAATAAATAGTTAAATATTTTGAATGAGCCGTCGCTAAAAAGTATTTTGTCAATAGAAATTAATAATTTTTCCTTTTATGGGGTGTTTGTTTTATATAAATTACATTATTTCTAAACAAAATATGTTTCAATCAGCAGGTTTTTTTTAAGCGAGTGCAAGCTAGTTCTTTGAGGTTAATCAAAAATAATAAATAAGAATTTTCATTTTCAATTAAGCGATTTTTACATATACATATTTATAACGCTTTCTGAACTAAATTTAAATTTTCAGAATTTGTATTTACTATTCTAACGTATGGAAAGTTTTTTGATATTATGCATCCACCTACATATATACCATCTTGAATAGTTTGACTGGGAACTACTAAATTAGAATTTTCGTTGTTAATTTTTATAGCTCTGAAAACTTCAGCTCGAGCAGGGAGTGTTATTGCACTATCGCTTAAACTTTCAAGTATTGGAATATTTATGGGGTAGTTAAGATTGCACGGTCTTAACAAAAGTAGATTCGAATTTGCATTTTGACCATATTGAATACTAACGTTATATGTTTTGAAGAAGTCTAAGCCTAATATACCTTGAAATGGGATTGGGATCGCATCTGAAATTACATGAAATCTATGTGGAATCAGAAAGTTTTCTATTTTCAAATCTATTTCAATTATACCTAATGATTTTATAATTCCTTTTCCGATGCCAGATATTTGAATAATAGTTTGGTTGTTGTATTTCAATGAGTTCAGTGCACTGACTTTAATTAGTGAGACGTCCGCTCCGATATCCACCAGGAACGTGCTTAAGTTATTGTTTGAAAATATTTGAATTTTAATAAAACTACTTAAATTGAGATTTAAATGGAATATTGATTTGACGGTGGTTGTGTTTTTTTCTAATTTTCTTGATAGCCCCCGCATTTCGGGGGGAAGTCCCGTTTCCGAGAGCTCCTGTACCAATCTAACTCGTCCTCTGTTTTGTGTCCGATTGGATTGATTTCGGAAGTTGTTGCCTTTGATAAATTGTCGCCTATTATTCACATTGCTATCATTATAATTTCTAAAATTGTTATTTCTATTCCATTCTCGTCCATGTACGCGGTTATTATTAAATCTGCTATTTTGGGAGTTAGTATTAGCAGAGCCACGGCGCTTAAAGTAAAACACTGAAGAATTTGAATTGGAAGTCTCAGTGCTTGCTTCTATGAATTTAGAAACAACTTCATTCAATGACACAAAGTTTCCTGTTTTAATAATGAGTTTTACCTCATCACTTGAAGCATTTCGAGAAATAGCTTTCGCCGCATTTTGTTTTATCAATTTTTCGGCAATATTTTGGGGGTAGCCTTCTCTTATATAAGCACTACCTAGTTTTTTGGTAATTTCTTGTATTTCTTCTGCATATGTGGTAGCCGATTTTGCATGCTGTTTTATGTTCATTAATTTTGAACACAATAACTCGGAAGATTCTCCTTTTATGGATGATTGCAATTTGGCTTTAATATCTTGAATGGTGTTTTCATTTGTTATTATATTTCTTGCATGTCCTTTTAATTTAGTTTTTATAACCTCTATGGCAATCACCTCATGAGTATCTTTTATTCTATCTATTACCGTCAATGCATCAATAAAACTTTGCAAATCATTTACATTACCGTGAAATACGGGAACAATTTTTGTTGTTTTATCTATGACATCATCCTCTGTTCGTGTGGTCTGTTCATGGTTACTATTATTTTTCCTTCCGGTTCTCTGATTTTTTCCGTTTGTGAATCTTCGTCTTCGTCCGTTTCAAAAATTTCTCTAACTACCTCACAGCCTAATTGTACCTTGGTAGATTTTTAATATTTTATCTCTTAACGTGAGGAAGATCTCGTTGGCTTTTTATTTATGTGGCGTAGAGTATCTGTTATATTGTCTGTGTAATATTGCCCTAATGGAGTTAAAATTTTCAATTATAATTTGTACGTGTTTGTCTATAGTTTCCTTCCTTATTATTCTACTTTGATTCAAACATTTGTAAGATTGATTAAATTTAATTTGAAACGGTTCTAAGCTATTTATTATATCTTCCCATTGCATAATTTATTCATTTCCTTTTTTTTATTTTTAATTTTTTTTTTAAAGTTAACATTCATTTACGAGTAAATACTTTCTAAACTTACTGTAATATACTTTTTAATTTTTTCATCATCTTGTTTTGATCCTCTTTAACCTTAGGATGCGTTAAATGCTGCTACTTTCGCTGGTGTTTCTGCTGCTTCTAGTCTTATAATATTTGGAGTTTTAAATTTGTTGTTGTGTTGAGACGTTGTTATTTCCATTCGCCTTTAATGATTTACATATTAGTTTTGTTAAGTAAATTACAGCTAATATAATCACTGCAACTATTGAGAAAATTTCAATATAGTTCATCTCGTTGTTTTCTTTTATACTCTGTTCATTGGTAGCTTGTACATTATTACGTAGTATTTCAATTAATTGTTTATTATCACCCTCATCAGAGGATTTTCCAACTTCATAGCCGGCCACAAGAATAGGAATAGTATTCAATATTTTTTCCACCACGTAATTTTTCTGGTTTATTAAAATTTAACAGTTTTTCTTTATTAGTAACAAATTTGTTTTAAATTTTCACGAATGTTTTTTTTTAACAGCATTTCCGCGTTAAGTTTGTTTTTACACTTTTATGTTAAATTATTATGATTTTAATGATCACGGTCGCCATATGAAGAATAAACGCTCGTGGTCAAGAATAAACTGAATAATCTTTATTAAAATATTACCTTACTAATAAGTATTAATTATTACTACAAATCTAAAAGCTAAGCGAATTTGAGGGTAAGAGAGAATACACAACTATTTGTTAATCCATGTTGATATTTGAATATCCATGGTGTCATTAACTCATTGCACTTAAGCATTTGATATTCTTTAATATAATAACAAGGTTAATAACTTTTAAGGTATGCAAGCGAAACATTACTTGCATAGCTGTGCATTTTCACTACAACTGAGAAGGCTCAGTATTGAACTATGGAGTCGTGCACTTTAATTCAACGCACTAAATATTGTTCTACTGAGGCTTGCTAGTGTTGCGTGTATATTAACTAATTAATAAATGTATGTATTTTTTGGTACAAACCCCTTTTTGTTTACATGGACACACATTTAACATGTGTGTGTAAAAATACAAAATATTTGCTTTTGTAAGATCAAAACATACTTAAATCGTTATTTGCTGACTTACATACCAAGCAGGATATATTAGATTGCTGATTCGACTGTGATACGTATCGGTTGTTTTTTCAAAGAGCTCTTAAAAAAATAATAAAAATATAAAATTTTGTTTTTCTGTCAAACAAAAAATAAAAAATAATTTTTTATTATTTGAATTGAAATTTTTTGTGTGGAAAAAAATTGTGTTTTAAAAAAATTCAATTAATTTTCGAAAATTTAAGGCAAAACTACTGCCTTAGATATGAATCCATTACTTTCGCAGTCCGGATGACGTCCTCCTAATATCCCAAAAAAGAAATCATCAAAATCGAATGGGAAATCTGGAAATTCTTCAACGGTTTTGGTTAAGAAAAATGCATCTGTATCTCAAGTCAATGGCAAAAATCTTAAGTTGCCCGTCAATGTTCCGAAAACTAAACCTGCTGTTGCTAATTCTGAACTTGGTAAGAACCTTCCCGACGCAGTCTTTGAAGAATCTAATTTTGCAACTATAAACAGTGCTCCTCAACAGACTTTGGATGCTTCTACTGCTAATAATGATGCTACTATTATGGAAAATATTAAAAACGAAGGCTTAGACACGGAAGCAAATAATTCAATGCAGGTGGATCTCGAGAACTGCTCAGTTTCTTCACTGGAGAGTGACTTCAAAACAATTAAAAATAAAAAAAAAAGGAAGGAAGGGGTTGTCCCACTTACAAAAAGTACGTTGCACTTTGGAAAAAAACTTCCCAAGAGTCAAAAGATAGGAAATTGTCAGCTGCTAGTAATGTAACTTAAAGACACAGTCATGCTGGCATTGTTCCAAGTAAGCCCTTTGCTAGTTTGTTTAATGTGGTTCCAACACAGAAAAAAAAAGAAAAGCCTGCTTTAATTGAGGAGTTTCTGAAGGTTGCTAGATTATTATGTGTCCACGAATCTTTTTCATTGGGAGACAACATTCAGAACTTTTTAGATTCGTACAAAACAATGTCTAAGGATCAAGCTAGAAAAGAATGCCTGATCTTAATGAAAAGTATTCAAGATGTATATGGGCCGTAAATTTCTAAATTTATGTACATTTAACGTTGGTTCTCTTGTCCACGTGGGCAGGAGATTTGAACTTGATATGTTATTGAATCAATTTAGTATTGACATTGCTTTTCTACAAGAAATGCATTTACCTGATGTTAAAAATATATATCTTGATAATTTTTCGCTTTTAAGGGACAGCAGCCCATTAGGTGTTGGCATCGCTGTTAAAAAGCCAATATGCTATTCGAGAATAAATATTTATGGACTTTACTTTCCAAATGTATTTCTTGAAATCAAAACTTCATTTAACGGTGCTATTAAAAAGGTTCTTTGTGGTTCTATCTATTTTCCATCCAAATACAATCGCCAATATATATGGGAAGGGCTTTCTTCAATTTTGACTTTTTCACACGATTATGTTGGGCTTATATTGGGAGGTGATCTTAATGCAAAAAACTTATCTTGGAAAGAGTCAATAAGTAATTTCAATGGTGAAGTGCTTTCGACTTGGCTTCACGACGAGTCTTTGTCTATAACTAGAATATGTGAAATTTGACCGACTTACCCCGGTGGTTCTTCTCATTTAGAACACTTTATTGTTAGCAACGACCTGTTAGACAGTAACCTTCCTAACTTCAAAACGTGTACACTTCAATCTTTTTCTGATCACTATCCACTGGGATTGTGTATTTCAATGTTGGATTTTGATTTCTTGTTAAATGCCCCCAATCATTTTGTGTCCTACAAAGACACTAACTGGAGTTCACTTATTGATTATCCGCCCAAAAACAGAAATCTGTCTAAAGATGAAATAGATTATTTTCTAGAAAGTTTCAATACGTCAGTCAACTCTGTTGCGCAAGAGCACTCTAGAAAGATTGAAAGTCATAATAAAAAATTTATTGCGCCAGAAAAATTAAATTTATTTAAAATAAAGTATGACTGGCAAAAAGAACTGAAGACAATTTTTAGAAAGACTTTAAACAGAAAACACCCTGATTATCTTCTTATTTCTAAACAATAAATTATTCATTAGATGACTGAAAGACAGTATTGGTCTCTTAAACCATTTTATAGTAAATTAGCATTTATTTTTTATTTTGCGCCTTTCAGTTCACTTTCGCATTTTCCCAACAAAAATATATCATTATCGGATCGTAGTTTCTCAAATGAGCTTGCCATTATAACTGTTTATTGTATTATTTTATTTAATTTGTCTTTACTTATTATGTCAAAATAGAATAAAATGTTTTTGTAAAAGGTTTTGGTTTTAGAATGTATAAGAACAAGCATATGTAATTAAAAAATTACAGTTAAGTAAAATATTCTGAAATAAGTGACTGACTGAAATAAGTTACTGGGTCCTTACTCTTTTACTACATAAACGAAATCCAGATTCAAACGAGTTGATATCGATTCCTTACTTTTGAAAATTGTTGAGACCGTGCTTGCCGGGATACCATATTTATCAGCTGCTTCCTTTTTCTTTTCCATCTTCGACGTCTTTTATAAGTTTATATTTTTCTTCAATTTATAAGCATTTTAAAACACGTTTAGTAGTCATAAAAATAAAAAAAATCGATTTCAACATTTATCAGCTAGCCCGAATTATGCATAGAACTGATATTACGCAAACAAAAAGAAACAAAATTGTAATTCCCCGAAAAAAATTAACAAAAATAGCATGTAAAATATACAAACCAGCTCAAGCAACAAAAGAGAGTTAAACAAACAAGCCATAACTAAAACAAAAACAAAAAAAAACATTTAAACAAGAAGAATTCTTCGAGTAATAGAGTTCATGTGTATGATTTTTGTTTGAGTTATGGAGAACTTCGACTTATGGAAGTTCGAGTTACGGAAGGAAAATTGTATGTGATTTGTTCTTTTGACGCTACTGCCAACCAAATTAGTTCGAGTTGGAGAAAATTCGAGTTAGAGAAGTTCGAGTTATGGAAGTTCGACTGTACATATATATATGTAATCAACTGTGTTTAAATTGTTTTCCACAGAGCAGTTATATTAACTGTACGGTAAGACCTAAAAAAGGTAGGCAGGTAATTTCAATATTTGTACGGTAATTTTTTAAAGCTTTAATGTTTAATCAAATCATAAAACCCACGGTTTTCCTAAAACATTGTAACAATGCCAATTGTTGCTAAATGCTACAAATTTCTACTATGGAATATTTATACAGGTACTCGCATTAGATGTAAAAAATTAACTTGCACTTCTCTAATAACCGATTTTATTTAACTTATTATTTATTTACTGCCACAAAAGCTAAATATGTATATAATTATAAATTGATGGTGATAAGGTCACAAACCGGTTGTATTTCGTTTACAATTTCAGCATTATCGATCGATCGACATCGCGGGGTGGGCCGAAAGTATATAAAATCCTTGATGAATCTATGAATAACACTTTTAATATTAGCTTTTAATATAAAATAATGTATGTATAGACTTACGTATGTATACACAGTTATGTACACAGACATATCGTCAACTAAAACGCAAACGTCTCTAACTAACAAAAAATCCAAAATCGGTTTTTTGGTTGATTCTGATGCATTGCACCAAAATACACAACCACAAAAAAATTAAGAGTTGTCTCACCAAAATGAGCGGTTTTATTAACGAAAAACAAACGGCCCTATCACAAAAGCGTTAATTTGATAAACGCAAAAAGACTTAAGTGACCGTTTGTATGAGCGATGAAAAGTGATAAAAAAAACTGATAGATTTGACCGTTGAAGAAATTTTTTGTTAGAGGAATATGAAATTAGCTACAGCTGAAGGCATTTTATTAAAAAATATGAATTATTTTATATTACTTTTTGCGATGCAATATTAAAATAAATTAATATATAATAAAAATGTTTCTAAATCAACAAATCGATGTAATGCTCATTTCTGAGACTCACTTGACATCTCTTGCTAAACACACATTCTGGGGTTCACGTTGAATCACTATTAAGGGTCGTTTATTGTTTAACACAATTTCTAAAATGGTTTTGAATGTAGTTTCAAGTGGCCAGCCAACATATTGACCAACAGATCGACAAAAAATTCCTGACGTTATTGACTTTGGAATAATGAAAGGTGTGGCCAACGAAATGATTAGAGGTGAAGCATCTCTGGATTTATCTTCAGATCACTCGCCTACTATTGTCACTATATTCTCACACAAAACTTCAACACCTACAAGTGATTTACCGATGATATCTGCACGTATTAACTGGTTGCAATACAAAAAATATTTGAGCGCCCATTGCTCGGAAAATATTCCGTTGACAACACCTTCTGACATAAATAACTCTATTAGGTTGCTTGAAGCACATGTTAAACAAGCTGCTCTTAATGCTTCTTCAATTCAACCAAATCAACAAGCGAGATTTAACAATATTTATTGTGCAGATATAGAAAGGCTATTGACCGAAAAACGGAGAGCTCGACGAGAATGGCAACAGATTATTCGCTGTGGCGTGCAGCCAGAGGACTTAAAAGGCCGGTGATATGTAAATCTCCATTACGAGCTTAAAATGGTTACTGGGCAAGAACTGATGCTGAAAAAGGTGCTCTTTTTGTTAAACACTTAGAAAAAGTATTTACTCCAAATATTTCTGCTGATATTATTGAACTGCCACCAGTCGTCGCTTTACCAGAAATTCCGCTACGATGTAATATTGTGGAGATTGAAAAGGCTATTAAAAGTCTAAGCTCAAAAAAAGCCCCAGGTATTGATAAAATAAGTAACAAAATGCTGCAAGAATTGCCTTTCATTGCAAAACGAGTAATACTATTCATCTTTAATAGTATTTTACGACTGCAATACTGTCCGGCAGAATGGAAGGTTTCGATGATTACTATGATACAAAAGCCCGGTAAGGATCATACAAAGGTTGAATCCTATCGGCCTATTAGTTTATTGTCCAATATGTCGAAACTTTTTGAAAAACTGTACATGAGCAAGCTGACTCCTATAGTAACTAGCAAACTCACAGACTTGTGAAGTTTATAAGAGAAACTTTTGAATATAAGAAATATTGCTCCGCACTCTTCATTGATGTTGCACAAGCCTTCGACAAATTATGGCACGAAGGTCTAATACACAAATTAACACAAAATCTACCCGCAAACATCGTCAAGCTTTTAAAAAGCTATTTAAGTGAACGAAAATTTATAGTTCGAGAAGGTAACTTTTTAAGCCCTCCGCAGTCGATCGAAGCCGGAGTCCCTCAAGGCAGCATCTTCGGTCCTTTACATTTTTTAATATATACCTCTGACTTACCGTTAAGCAGTAACATTCATACATCAACATTTGCCGATGATACAGCTTTTCTAAGCGTTCACGAAAATCCTGTAGAAGCTTCCCGCAATTTACAAGGGTATATATCCAAATTGCAAAATTGGCTCAAACAATGGCGTATTAAAGTTAACGAGCAGAAATGTGTACACGTAACTTTAACGTTGCGCAAGGAAACATGCCTGCCTATAAAAATCAACACCGACTCTATACCGCATCACACTGTAGTAAAATATCTAAGCGTTCATCTTGATCGTCGTTTGACGTGGAAACCGCATATAGACGAAAAGCTGACACAAATGAAATTAAAAGCAGCCCAAATGAATTGGGTTATTGAAAGGAATTCTATACTAAGCCTTGACTGTAAACTTTTATTATACCACGTAATTCTGAAAATAATATTATGATTTTGAAATTGGTTTTTCAAATTTTTTTAAGAAATATTCTTAGCATATATAAGTTTGTATTCATATTTGAGGGTGGTGTTAGCTGAAGTGGTTAGCGCGTTGACTACTAAGCAAACAATGACGTGGGGCCTGGGTTCAAACCCCGGCCAGAGCAAGTCAATCAACATCATTAATTTCTTTAATGTACATTAGTTAGATATTGTAATATTTGTTGTGATGAAGGCACAGCACTGGTCACTAAAAAACTGTTCCGACAGCGATTGATGCCGTTCCAAGCTAATGTACACAACATCGCCCTCCTTCGTCGGTTAGCAGAAACATCGGCGAGGTAAAATAATTAATAAAATGCATGCTAATATAGCTTAACAAAGTTAGTGCGTCTACCTAACACCGGAGGCGCCTCAACACTGCTATAAAAATAAACAAATCGCGCAAAGCAGAGTTGTAAAGGAGTTAAGCCTTCTACATTTTGAACATCTATGTTCTCTACTCTATCCCTCTCTCTGAGTTCCGGCACAATGCACTGCATACGTAGGCGTCATCCCCGGAGTGCTAGTCCTAATTAAAAAAAAAAAATATGGTCCTCTGGAATCCAGTTATGGGGCACTGCCTCAGCATCGAGTGTAGAAAAAATTCAAAGGTGACAAAATAAAATGCTACGTGCAATTACAGCAGCACCCTGGTATGGGAGTAATCATCGAATTCATAAAGATCTTGAAGTTCCGTTGGTGAAGACAGTATTTTGAAAACACGCAAAAATATATGTAAAAAAACTTGAGTTGCAAGTCCACTTGCGCGCAATATTCTACAATATATTGGTCTCACCCGGCTGAAGAGGGGGGATACACTTTCTTTCAGCCGTACACGAGAGATGCAAATCAACAAAAATCAACCGTTGAAATTAAAAATTTTTTTTAGTATTGGCTAAACATATATTTAACATTTTTTATTATTTAGATTTAAGAATTGAACAACTTATTGATGTTTCAATTTATAATTGACGATTCAATAAATAATAAAATTGAAAAAAAATGTTTATAATTAAAATAAATGATAAAACTATTTTGAATTAAATTGTATATAGGGCCTTTGGTTTCAAGAAATTAAGGTACAAAATAACTAACATAGCCCCTCAAATAACACAAAATTTGATTTTATTCTGCTAGAAATCAATTTGTCACATCTTTTTTAATAATACTAGAGAAAATCATGCTGATTTAAACTGCGCTTTTTGTTTAAAACAGTATTTTGCTTTTGTTAGATAGCACCGTTTGCGTTTTAGCTAACGATATGTGTGTATATAGCCGTTAAGACAACGGTGATTGAATTTATACGTTTTAATTATAATATTTTATTAATACTAATTGTTTATTAAGATTTTGTTGTCTTTTAAATCTGTACTTATATTGATTACTAGATATATCCGGTGCGATTCGCTACCCAAATTCCCAAAATATGGCGATTTAAATTTTTGGGTTATATGGGCGGTGCCGCGCCTCTTTGTCCAATTAAAACTTCATATAGCCTATTATTCCTTCCAGTCACAATAACATGCTGTGAAAATTACGGGAAGATCGGTTCAAGGGTTTGGTTTTCCTAAAAAGGGGCGTGGTCCCACCCACTTTTCTCCTGGTACGTATTCTAAATTATGCCAATACCATATATACCAAATATCATCGACGTAGGTCAAAAATGCCCAAAATATGACGATTTAAATTTTTGGGTTATATGGGCGGTACCACGCCTCTTTATCCAATCAAAACTTCATATAGCCTATTATTCCTTCCAGAGTCACAATAACATGCTGTGAACAATTTAGGAAGATCGGTCCAAGGGTTTGGTTTTCCTAAAAAGGGGCGTGTTCCCATCCACTTTTATCCTGGTACGTATTCCAAATTATGCCAATACCATATGTACCAAATATTATCGACGTAGGTCAAAAAATGCCCAAAATATAGCGATTTAAATTTTTGGGTTATATGGGCGGTGCCATGCCTCTTTGTCCAATCAAAACTTCATATAGCCTATGTCACCCGCCTGAATATTCTGAAGATTCCCTGAAAATTTCATCAAAATCGGTCCAGTAGTTTCGGAGCCTATTCATTTCAAATAAACAAACAAAAAATCAAACCTTTCCTCTTCATAATATTAGAATAGATAACATATAACCTATTTTATTAGTAAAATTTTACTATTTCTATACAATGCTTTACCCATATGTTAATTTTTCCCAACAAAACGGTAATGCATGATTCGGGGTGAGTTAGAGTCTGATTTGAAGAAATTGCCAAAAATCAAATAATTCTACAACAAAACTAAAGGTTTGTATTAATACTTTTTATTTATATTCTAATTTATTTGACCTTTTCTTTATATTTATTATTATATTATATTTAAGCTATAGGTCTTTTGATTTAATATATACATATATATTGTTGTTTATATTTATATTTATTTTCGATATTTCGCTAACAATTTGTTAGCATCTTCAGGAAAATTTTATAAATTATTTGAAATTTTAATATTGATTTGTGTATTGGGTGTCATAAAATTTTTTCAATAATTTTTTTTGGAAAAAGTCTAGGAAAATTTAACTACAGTATATAAATAGGTTTTTGTATGAAATGTCACAAAAATTGTTTCCAAATTTTAACATAAAAAAATTATTGAAAATGAGTTAAGTATTGGATAGATATAAAATTTTTAACATAGAAAAAATTATTAAAAATGTTATGTTGTAAAAATAGTTTAAAAAAAAATTAACATTGAATTTAATATATCAACACAATTAACATTGAAATGTATAGTATGTATCCAGGCTGTTTTTTAACATAGAAAAAATTATTAAAAATGTTATGTTATAAAAATAGTATTAAAAAAAAAATTTAACATTGAATTTAATATATCAACACAATTAACATTAAAATGTATAGTATGTATCCAGGCTGTTTTTAACATAGAAAAAATTATTAAAAATGTTATGTTATAAAAATAGTTTAAAAAAAATTTAACATTGAATTCAATATATCAACACAATTAACATTAAAATGTATAGTATGTATCTAGGCTGTTTTTTAAATATCAATATCAAAAAATATTTACAAATTTTTATAAGCTTTATAAAAGTTAAGAATAATAAAAATCCTATAGGAAATTAAGTTATTATTGGTGTAAAACCAAGGAGCAATAATATGATTATTTTCCTGTGGGACCATAATATAATTAGATATGTAATTAAAAAAACAAAGTAACAAAAAATTCATAGTGTAAACAAGAAACAATCATTTAACATTTAGATTTTTACTAACTAAATATCTATAATTCTGTGCTAAATTTTCTGTATCTACTTTGAAATTTATTCTTTGTGTTGCTGGTGTATTAATTATCTCTTACATTTCTAACATCATACGCTGTTTATAATTATTTTCTGTATTCAGAATTGAAACATTTTCAAAGTTAGGAAAGTGAACTAATCTGGAACAATGAGATGACAACGCTGTCTTCTGTGAATTGATATGCCTATATTTCTGATCTGACTTATGACCTGCTATTCTCGTTTTTAATTTATTTTTGGTAGTACCTACATATACCATGTTACAATTCTCTCCATCATTTCCCCTGCAAGGTATTTTGTAAACTACATTCGATCTATCCCATCTATCAATTTTGTCCTTAGTTCTACTAAATAATTTATTTAATGTGTTATAGGTTCTATGAGCTATTCTATATTTGTTCGTATCAAAAATCTTTGATTTTGTCAATCTCTCTGAAATCTCAGGAATATACGTTAAGGATTTGTATATTCTCTGTTCTGTATTACTATCTATATTATTAATTATTTTATGTTTGTGTCTATATATTAATTTATTAATTAAAGAACTGGGATAATCATTCTCTCTCAAAATACTTCTTATCTTCCTCTCATTCTTGTTGTGAAACTGTTTGTCACTTATAGTTAAAACTCTTTCTATGAAATTCCTAGCTGTATTAATAATAATATGTTTGCTATGTTTAGAATAGTAATTAATTAACCTTCCCGATGCTGTTGGTTTCTGGTACCAATCTATCAATAATCTATTATCTTTTCTAATAATACTAGTATCTAGATAATTGATCCTTGAGTTATATTCCTTTTCAACAGTAAATTTAATATTAGAATTAAATTCATTAAATGTCAAAAGCACCTTATCAATTTCACATTCAGGAATAATGCAAAACAGATCATCTACATACTTAGTCATCAATCTGGGAATCGCATTCAGTTTTTGAATAGATAAATCCAATAATTTCTCCATAACTATATCTGCAGCCTAGATACATACTATACATTTTAATGTTAATTGTGTTGATATATTGAATTCAATATTAAATATTTTTTTTTTTAAACTATTTTTATAACATAACATTTTTAATAATTTTTTCTATGTTAAAAAACAGCCAAGATACATACTATACATTTTAATGTTAATTAAGTTGATATATTAAATTCAATGTTAATTTTTTTTAAAACTATTTTTACAACATAATATTTTTAATAATTTTTTCTATGTTAAAAATTTTATATCTATCCAATACTTAACTCATTTTCAATAATTTTTTTATGTTAAAATTTGGAAACAATTTTTGTGACATTTCATACAAAAACCTTTTTATATACTGTAGTTAAATTTAAAAATTATTGAAAAAATTTTATGACACCCAATACACAAACCAATATTAAAATTTCAAATAATTTATAAAATTTTCCTGAAGATGCTAACAAATTGTTAGCGAAATATCGAAAATAAATATAAATATAAACAACAATATATATATATATATATATTAAATCAAAATACCTATAGCTTAAATAAACATTCTAATAAAAAAAAAAAAATTAATACTTTTTATATGTTTGTATGTATTCTTGATCTTTAGCCTAAAAACTGAATTCTATAGATGCAGTGGATACAGTGGACAATATGTTATCTTATAGTTCGAAAAGAAAAAACAAAACGATGGTTAGACGCTGTTTTCTCAAATATGATTGACATATCAGTTTTAAGTCCTTTCATTATATTTAAAGATATTGGCGCATATTCTTAAATTATCACTAAGTGGTAACGTTTTTAACTGTCAATTTAAATTATTCACAGTTAGTTACTTTCAGCAAGAGAAGTTGCTACTTAATTATGGGTACTATGGGTAATAAATAAAGCTAACTAGTAATATAAGCTTTTTAATTAATAATTTACTGTAATTGTTCAAAATATTATCGAAATTTTTTTTTCTCTATTTGCTAATACATATGCAGTGTTGCATTTCTTTTACCATCTGAGAGCAGTTGCTACGCTAGTTATGAGTTGTGAATAAGATCTATAACTATCTATTAAATATTTTTTAGTTACTGTTTTATTAGTTCCGACTTTGGTTATGATTTCTTATATGCGCCATTATTACAAATTGGAAAAATAAATAACTGTACGTCACATTTTTCTGCGCGAGCTTGGAATAACTCTTGCGAAGCCTTACATGAAGATGCGTCAGGGGTTTTCAAGAACTCAAACAGTAGTACCATTGCTTTTTGTTATGAGTCAAACCGCTTTATTGGATGAATCTGGCTGCTCCCAGGTTTCATTGATCCTTGAACCTTCTGGAGCTCCGCAAACCTTATCACAAACTTTCGAAACTCCTTTAAAAAGGCAAAAAACCATTCCTCCTATAATCAAAGGAAAGTCTCGAAGTCACATTTCTTAAAGCGAGAAATATAAAATACTTTCATAGAAATATGTGCTATTTTTGCAAAAAGGGCATTTGTATTCGCGAATACGAATATTTGAAACAATATTCGCCGAATACGAATATTACTTTTAAGGTTTAGAGCCACTTAATATATCAAATTTAATTGGAAAAAATCCCTCCCTTTGCGTCAGTAACAATAATTAAAAAAAATAAACTCTATATATCATTATTATGACATTGAGATGCCGAATTTTAAGACCACTAATAAACATTTTTAAATTATTTTACTTACATACATTCTTTAAGATTTCGTTTTTCTTACTCTGCTTGCGCTTTTAATTAGTAATTCAGTGCTTTTTGGGAGAACATATTTTCGCAGATTGCGCAGCCATATGTCTCGGTGGACTTTCACATATTAAATTTTGGTTCTTCCATTTTCGAAGTCGAACATTCCTCTACTGAGAAATGATTTCTAACTTAACATGATATGAATTTACATACAAGACATTAACTTTTAAATGATAGTTACGAAATATAATTTTCGTTTGTTTTTTAAGAAGGTTATTTATTATCTTTCGTCAAAGATAATGGGCTTTCTTTCTTTTAATATAAATTAATATATGTTTGTACATTTTATGTACTTTTTTAGATTTTTTGTATGATATTTTTTTTTGGAAAATATATGTACAAATTATTCGAGAAATATTCGCTTGAATTGGCGAATACGAATAGCTTAAAATAGGCGAATAGTGGAATAATCGAATACGAATACGAGTAGTCGTAACATCACTTATGCTAATAAAATAATGAGTTTGACTGCAAAAGAAATACGTTGCTAGAGCAAAATACATAAAGATTGCATATGTGTAAAAACCACACAACCACAATATTTCGTATTGAACTAGAATACTCACTTGCTAATTGTTTATCCTCACAATAGTTGGCACGCCATGGATAATCGCAGCCTTCCGTTACACCACGATGTTTGCCGGCAAACACAAGACCATTTGGACAATCATACAATTCCGGTTGATTACTGACACACTCCCAATAGCGGTCACAATACGTAACATCGCCAACGATGCGACCTTTTACTTTACAGGGATCCTCTTGATTGTGTTTTAGCTGTTGGGCCACTGTTGTAGAAACTGTTTCGATAAGATGAACAAAAAAGGTAAAATTGTTGCATCATATAAACACAAATAAACATATGTATGTATATCAATGAGCATTTTCAGATTAGTCTAATTTTTAAGCCGCACAATTTTTGTTACTTCAAATTTACACTAGACTAATTCATCTGGCATAAAATGTATACGTGTACTCAGCTTTGTGTGTGTTAGTGTTTTTTATTATTCATTTGAAGTTTGTCTTTAGTTGTTTACACATTATTATTATTATACACATTTAACAGCCATACCTAAACAAGAGCGGAAAGCGGAACGTTTTCTATACCGCCTAGCGTTAACGCTGAAATGCCATACCTAAACAAGAGCGTCAACGCTTTGTCATAAAAACAGGGTTATTACAAAATATATAACAACCCTGATTATAATAGTATACTCATAACCTAATAATACATAGATCTCTACAACAAACACAACAAAAAAATTCCTTAGAAGTCAAAACTATTAATGTGTATGTTTCATCCTGTGACAAAAATATAAATAAAAATTATTCATTCAAATACGAAAAAATAAATACAAATCAAAATTTAACACTTGAAATAAAAAAATAAGTAATTTACAAGAATTGTCAGCTGGGCTTGTAAGACTACCTTATAGTCATTGTGCCGCGTGAATAAAAAGTTTATACTACATAGTACTAAGTACTAGCACTAGCTTTAACTTTTCAGTACTAGCTATGTTGAAAAGTATAAACTACAGTGAATAAAGTGTGAATAAATCTTTACTAGTACTACGTAGCTAGTACTGAAAAGTGATAGCTAGTACTGGAAAAATAAACATATGCGGCTAACAAAAGAGTTGCCTCTGTTTAAAAAAAAAACATTTTTCTTATAAGTTCTAAGCAAAACTTGTGGTAAAACATTTTGGCAACACTCTAAGTATGTTTTGATTATTTAGTCTAGGGTCACACACGACGATCTTAATTGCCCAATTTTTTCAGAATTCTCTTTTGAACTTGCTTTTATGTTCACACACGACGATTTTAGTTGGGCAATTCTTCTGTTTTGTTTAGTTTTTATTTTCTTACAATTTGACATTTGTGCTTTCATAAAATAAACAATTTCAATAAAATACACAAAATGTAGTTAGCTTTTACTAAAAATTTTTACTCTATAATAATTATTTTATTTTTACATATTTAAAACGTGTAATTTTAGCGTTTAATTGAAATTATAAATGATGTACACACAAAGAAGCGAAACACCGAATGAAAAGGAATGTCAAATATTCAAATAAAAAAAAACCAATGAGAGAATTGCTTGAAATAGCCGCGTACCCGCGATTATTTTTCCCTTTTTAATCCCCTCACCGCAAACTGAAAAAAACATATATAAACTCAAGAATTGCCCAACAAAAATCGTCGTGTGTGAACATAGACTTATCATCACGATGGGCGACAAAAATAGAGCGAAATTTTTTGATTTGCTCCAAAAGCATAAAATTGTATTTAAAAATTCGCAAGTGCTGTCAGTGAGAGTGGCAAAAAATAATGCCCTGTTTTCACTCCATGAGGAGTATTTAGAACAATTTCGCCAGGAAATTACAATTGGTCAATTGAAAAAACAAATTCAAAACATGAGAAATGATCATAATTCATTAATGCAGCCATCATATTTAAATAAAAACGAACGACAATGCGCTTTATGACGAATAAACCAACAATAAACTTGTTTCCAGCACCTCAGTGACATGCTTACAAAAATTCAAGTTAAAACTAGTAATTTTAAGCACTTACTAGTTTTTAATCACACTTATTATCAGCAAACGCTGGAAAAACTAGCTTGTGCTAGACTGCAAAAAGTACTAGCTTTAACTTAAATTTTTATTCATCTCAAATTTAGTTTAAACTTTTTATTCACGCGGCCCATTGTGTCATGAGTGCTTGTCTTTTGCAGCTAACTTCACTATTAAACGCGCTATCAAAATCGGATTTTCCAATTGCAAAATGTTGCCGCCGCCTTATTTCGGGATGCTCCATACAAATTGTATGGGCATGAGAACTTTTGACAGCTAAAAAACGCTTGCCGCTCTTGTTTAGGTATGGCTCTTACGGAACATACATATGTATGTAGTTGGCAGAAATATGGCGAGAATAAGTGATGATGAATTGGCAATTATTTTATGAGGAATTACAAATATAAGAAGCGAATTTACTAAATATTTTTGCAATGTGGGAAAATTTTAAACATCAATATTAAAAATTTTTAAATTGCTTCACAACTTCTATACTAATAAAACAACTTTAGCCAACATTTGTCAAAGTTTTTAATTTAATTGTGTACCTATGTAACTTATTAATTCTCTTAGAACATTTGTAATTTTTTAAATAAATTCTGAGAATTTTTATAATTAATCGTTAGAAAATTTTATGTTTTTTAAAAGATTTATTGACAAATTTAATCAATTAACAATTAATAAACATAAACCGCCTTATTTACAAAAAATATTTTCTGCTTATAAATAAAATAAAAACATATAAAATACCAAAATATAAAATTTTACATATATTTGAGAATGTACTCAAGAAAAATAAATTAAAAACATATAAAATACTTATAAAAAAAATTAGAAATGAATTGAGAATGTTTCATACTGTTTCATTAAAAAATAAATGCATAAGGTTTGTTGGAGCGACCAACCCCCTTTTTCTTTGTAATTCATGTTAACTCGACGATTGCTAACTCACGACTGAATACGGTCTGTAAAAAAGAAAACACAGAACCATAGCTGCCAGATTTTTTTTTGTAATATCGTCATATTTTTGGGCAAAAATCGTCATTATCGTCAATATAGCTTATTGAAATCGTCATAAAAACGTCAAATGAAAAAAGCGCTTTTTTTACCAACAAAACCTATTTTTATTAAAGGCAAAACATAACAAAACTCTTAAATCAACAAATATTATTAAAAAACAGCATTATTTAAAATACAGAGATGAAATGCCTCACTTAGAATTCACAATAAAATCACATGTATGTAAATAGATTGCATATTTTTCAATACTTTGAAATATATTTATACATTGTATGGAAAAAAACAAAAAAAACTAAATCCTTTAGTTATTTTTTTCAATTTAGTAAATTATGCATTTTAAATTTCATTTTTGGAAACACTTTTTCTAAAAATGCATCAAAACTACAATAAAATTTATACAATAAAATATCATTTTCTAAGAAAATAGTCATATACATATGTATATGTATAATATATTTTACAAATATATATTGCAATTAAAGATATTGATTAATTGGTACAACTGTCAGATCATAGCAGGTACATTTGTTTAGCTTTAAATAATCTTTTGAATATAATATTGCTTCCAAAGACGACTTTTTCAATTTCTTATTTTAGTCTTATTTACGTTTACCTGACTAAATATTCTTTCTATATTTGCTGAATAATGTGTTAAAACTAGGATTTTTGTAATAAATTTAGTCAAAATCGGAAACAAAACACTAGAACCCCTCGTTTGCATCTCAGATGGTTTTTTCCAAAAATCCAATATTTATATGTTTTTATCAGAACAATAATTTCAATTGTCTGAACTCTGTTTCTAGCTCTTGGTTTTCACTTTCTTCAACAAAATAGGAAAATTATCTTATAATTTCAGAAAACCAACTTTTTTTCTTCATTAATAATATTAAATGGATTAATTTGGCCAAGAGCTTTATATTTATTTTCAAAATTAAATCTTGATAATAGCTGATCAGATAACTCTATATAAAAATTAACACAATTATTACTAATATCATATTCTTCTTTTGCATTTACTTGTGATTCTTCCAACACGTCTCTGGCAAATATTCCTAAATAAGTGTCCTCAAAATTTAAAAAGTTGTTTTTGTTTTTATAATCAGTTAAATAAAAGTTTTCAGTTTTAAGCAAACTAGTTTTTAAAAAGTTTCTCATTACAATTTTCAGCAGTTCAAGGTTGCTCTAATAGTACAAATATATGTTGCAAACTTGAATTATTTAAAATCGTCAAAATTAGGGTATAAATCGTCCCATCGTCACTATGTCATTTTTAGGACCCAAAATCGTCAAAATGACGATAAATCGTCAAATCCTGTGGTTTCGTACTTGTGACGGATGAGAAGAAAACAAACTTTGAAAAAATGGCAAACTTTTTTACAAGGTTGATAAAAGTGCAGTAGCACTTGGCAAACTTTTTTTCCGGGCTGAAAAAACTAGTAGTAGCACCAAAAAAACTTTTTCAGAGACGATAAAACCGTACTTATACTTGGCAAACTTTTTTAATGTAGAGATGTAGCGTTTTTTTAGCACCTTTTTGTGTGTATAAGGTCAATATACAGAAAACTTTTTGGTAATATAATATATTAATGAAAAAGTTTTCGCTAATAATATAATAATGTAATAACCAATAAAAACTGATAAAGCGTAAAATTCAATAAATAAATAACAAAATTGAACAGTTGTTGCCATACAAGTTTGTGGGTGAAAATGTCACATTCTAAAAGACTTGCATTTAGAAATTCGTGAAGTGAAGTATAAAACGAGAAATTGTTCGAAGAGTTGAAAAACTAAAAACGCCAATCGATAGAGCGTAAAAAAACAATAAAAACTGTATGCTGACACTTTCGAAAACACTTGCATTCAAAAGTTATGTACAACAAACTTTTCAAAATTAGCGAAAAACAGGGAAAAGTGTTACGTCTGTAAAACGAAAAATATTCGTTGTGCACAAAATTGAACAGTTTTTGTCGATAAGGGACCCTCATACAATTTTGTGGGTGGAGATGTCACATTCTAAAATGCTTGCATTTAGAAGTTAGTACCAGCAAACATTTGTGCAATTAGCAAAATTCGCTAAAAAATGTTTTTGCTTATAAAACGAGAAATTGTTCGAAGAGTTGAAAAACTAAAAACGCCAATCGATAGAGCGTAAAAAAACAATAAAAACTGTATGCTGTCATTTTTGAAAACAGTTGCATTCAAAAGTTATGTGCAACAAACTTTTCAAAATTAGCGAAAAACAGGGAAAAGTGTTACGTCTGTAAAACGAAAAATATTCGTTGTGCACAAAATTGAACAGTTTTTGTCGATAAGGGACCCTCATACAATTTTGTGGGTGGAGATGTCACATTCTAAAATGCTTGCATTTAGAAGTTAGTACCAGCAAACATTTGTGCAATTAGCAAAATTCGCTAAAAAATGTTTTTGCTTATAAAACGAGAAATTGTTTGAAGAGTTGAAAAACTAAAAACGCCAATCGATAGAGCGTGAAAAAACAATAAAAACTGTATGCTGTCATTTTTGAAAACAGTTGCATTCAAAAGTTATGTGCAACAAACTTTTCAAAATTAGCGAAAAACAGGGAAAAGTGTTACGTCTGTAAAACGAAAAATATTCGTTGTGCACAAAATTGAACAGTTTTTGTCGATAAGGGACCCTCATACAATTTTGTGGGTGGAGATGTCACATTCTAAAATGCTTGCATTTAGAAGTTAGTACCAGCAAACATTTGTGCAATTAGCAAAATTCGCTAAAAAATGTTTTTGCTTATAAAACGAGAAATTGTTCGAAGAGTTGAAAAACTAAAAACGCCAATCGATAGAGCGTGAAAAAACAATAAAAACTGTATGCTGTCATTTTTGAAAACAGTTGCATTCAAAAGTTATGTGCAACAAACTTTTCAAAATTAGCGAAAAACAGGGAAAAGTGTTACGTCTGTAAAACGAAAAATATTCGTTGTGCACAAAATTGAACAGTTTTTGTCGATAAGGGACCCTCATACAATTTTGTGGGTGGAGATGTCACATTCTAAAATGCTTGCATTTAGAAGTTAGTACCAGCAAACATTTGTGCAATTAGCAAAATTCGCTAAAAAATGTTTTTGCATATAAAACGAGAAATTGTTCGAAGAGTTGAAAAACTAAAAACGCCAATCGATAGAGCGTGAAAAAACAATAAAAACTGTATGCTGTCATTTTTGAAAACAGTTGCATTCAAAAGTTATGTGCAACAAACTTTTCAAAATTAGCGAAAAACAGGGAAAAGTGTTACGTCTGTAAAACGAAAAATATTCGTTGTGCACAAAATTGAACAGTTTTTGTCGATAAGGGACCCTCATACAATTTTGTGGGTGGAGATGTCACATTCTAAAATGCTTGCATTTAGAAGTTAGTACCAGCAAACATTTGTGCAATTAGCAAAATTCGCTAAAAAATGTTTTTGCTTATAAAACGAGAAATTGTTCGAAGAGTTGAAAAACTAAAAACGCCAATCGATAGAGCGTGAAAAAACAATAAAAACTGTATGCTGACACTTTCGAAAACACTTGCATTCAAAAGTTATGAACAACAAACTTTTCAAAATTAGCGAAAAACAGGGAAAAGTGTTACGTCTGTAAAACGAAAAATATTCGTTGTGCACAAAATTGAACAGTTTTTGTCGATAAGGGACCCTCATACAATTTTGTGGGTGGAGATGTCACATTCTAAAATGCTTGCATTTAGAAGTTAGTACCAGCAAACATTTGTGCAATTAGCAAAATTCGCTAAAAAATGTTTTTGCTTATAAAACGAGAAATTGTTCGAAGAGTTGAAAAACTAAAAACGCCAATCGATAGAGCGTGAAAAAACAATAAAAACTGTATGCTGACACTTTCGAAAACACTTGCATTCAAAAGTTATGTGCAACAAACTTTTCAAAATTAGCGAAAAAGAGGGAAAAGTGTTACGTCTGTAAAACGAAAAATATTCGTTGTGCACAAAATTGAACAGTTTTTGTCGATAAGGGACCCTCATACAATTTTGTGGGTGGAGATGTCACATTCTAAAATACTTGCATTTAGAAGTTAGTACCAGCAAACATTTGTGCAATTAGCAAAATTCGCTAAAAAATGTTTTTGCATATAAAACGAGAAATTGTTCGAAGAGTTGAAAAACTAAAAACGCCAATCGATAGAGCGTGAAAAAACAATAAAAACTGTATGCTGACACTTTCGAAAACACTTGCATTCAAAAGTTATGTACAACAAACTTTTCAAAATTAGCGAAAAACAGGGAAAAGTGTTACGTCTGTAAAACGAAAAATATTCGTTGTGCACAAAATTGAACAGTTTTTGTCGATAAGGGACCCTCATACAATTTTGTGGGTGGAGATGTCACATTCTAAAATGCTTGCATTTAGAAGTTAGTACCAGCAAACATTTGTGCAATTAGCAAAATTCGCTAAAAAATGTTTTTGCATATAAAACGAGAAATTGTTCGAAGAGTTGAAAAACTAAAAACGCCAATCGATAGAGCGTGAAAAAACAATAAAAACTGTATGCTGACACTTTCGAAAACACTTGCATTCAAAAGTTATGAACAACAAACTTTTCAAAATTAGCGAAAAACAGGGAAAAGTGTTACGTCTGTAAAACGAAAAATATTCGTTGTGCACAAAATTGAACAGTTTTTGTCGATAAGGGACCCTCATACAATTTTGTGGGTGGAGATGTCACATTCTAAAATGCTTGCATTTAGAAGTTAGTACCAGCAAACATTTGTGCAATTAGCAAAATTCGCTAAAAAATGTTTTTGCTTATAAAACGAGAAATTGTTCGAAGAGTTGAAAAACTAAAAACGCCAATCGATAGAACGTGAAAAAACAATAAAAACTGTATGCTGACATTTTCGAAAACACTTGCATTCAAAAGTTATGTGCAACAAACTTTTCAAAATTAGCGAAAAAGAGGGAAAAGTGTTACGTCTGTAAAACGAAAAATATTCGTTGTGCACAAAATTGAACAGTTTTTGTCGATAAGGGACCCTCATACAATTTTGTGGGTGGAGATGTCACATTCTAAAATGCTTGCATTTAGAAGTTAGTACCAGCAAACATTTGTGCAATTAGCAAAATTCGCTAAAAAATGTTTTTGCTTATAAAACGAGAAATTGTTCGAAGAGTTGAAAAACTAAAAACGCCAATCGATAGAGCGTGAAAAAACAATAAAAACTGTATGCTGACACTTTCGAAAACACTTGCATTCAAAAGTTATGTACAACAAACTTTTCAAAATTAGCGAAAAACAGGGAAAAGTGTTACGTCTGTAAAACGAAAAATATTCGTTGTGCACAAAATTGAACAGTTTTTAACGATAAGGGACCCTCATACAATTTTGTGGGTGGAGATGTCACATTCTAAAATGCTTGCATTTAGAAGTTAGTACCAGCAAACATTTGTGCAATTAGCAAAATTCGCTAAAAAATGTTTTTGCTTATAAAACGAGAAATTGTTCGAAGAGTTGAAAAACTAAAAACGCCAATCGATAGAGCGTGAAAAAACAATAAAAACTGTATGCTGTCATTTTTGAAAACAGTTGCATTCAAAAGTTATGTGCAACAAACTTTTCAAAATTAGCGAAAAACAGGGAAAAGTGTTACGTCTGTAAAACGAAAAATATTCGTTGTGCACAAAATTGAACAGTTTTTGTCGATAAGGGACCCTCATACAATTTTGTGGGTGGAGATGTCACATTCTAAAATGCTTGCATTTAGAAGTTAGTACCAGCAAACATTTGTGCAATTAGCAAAATTCGCTAAAAAATGTTTTTGCTTATAAAACGAGAAATTGTTCGAAGAGTTGAAAAACTAAAAACGCCAATCGATAGAGCGTGAAAAAACAATAAAAACTGTATGCTGACACTTTCGAAAACACTTGCATTCAAAAGTTATGTGCAACAAACTTTTCAAAATTAGCGAAAAAGAGGGAAAAGTGTTACGTCTGTAAAACGAAAAATATTCGTTGTGCACAAAATTGAACAGTTTTTGTCGATAAGGGACCCTCATACAATTTTGTGGGTGGAGATGTCACATTCTAAAATGCTTGCATTTAGAAGTTAGTACCAGCAAACATTTGTGCAATTAGCAAAATTCGCTAAAAAATGTTTTTGCTTATAAAACGAGAAATTGTTCGAAGAGTTGAAAAACTAAAAACGCCAATCGATAGAGCGTGAAAAAACAATAAAAACTGTATGCTGACACTTTTGAAAACAGTTGCATTCAAAAGTTATGTGCAACAAACTTTTCAAAATTAGCGAAAAACAGGGAAAAGTGTTACGTCTGTAAAACGAAAAATATTCGTTGTGCACAAAATTGAACAGTTTTTGTCGATAAGGGACCCTCATACAATTTTGTGGGTGGAGATGTCACATTCTAAAATGCTTGCATTTAGAAGTTAGTACCAGCAAACATTTGTGCAATTAGCAAAATTCGCTAAAAAATGTTTTTGCTTATAAAACGAGAAATTGTTCGAAGAGTTGAAAAACTAAAAACGCCAATCGATAGAGCGTGAAAAAACAATAAAAACTGTATGCTGTCATTTTTGAAAACAGTTGCATTCAAAAGTTATGTGCAACAAACTTTTCAAAATTAGCGAAAAACAGGGAAAAGTGTTACGTCTGTAAAACGAAAAATATTCGTTGTGCACAAAATTGAACAGTTTTTGTCGATAAGGGACCCTCATACAATTTTGTGGGTGGAGATGTCACATTCTAAAATGCTTGCATTTAGAAGTTAGTACCAGCAAACATTTGTGCAATTAGCAAAATTCGCTAAAAAATGTTTTTGCTTATAAAACGAGAAATTGTTCGAAGAGTTGAAAAACTAAAAACGCCAATCGATAGAGCGTGAAAAAACAATAAAAACTGTATGCTGACACTTTTGAAAACAGTTGCATTCAAAAGTTATGTGCAACAAACTTTTCAAAATTAGCGAAAAACAGGGAAAAGTGTTACGTCTGTAAAACGAAAAATATTCGTTGTGCACAAAATTGAACAGTTTTTGTCGATAAGGGACCCTCATACAATTTTGTGGGTGGAGATGTCACATTCTAAAATGCTTGCATTTAGAAGTTAGTACCAGCAAACATTTGTGCAATTAGCAAAATTCGCTAAAAAATGTTTTTGCTTATAAAACGAGAAATTGTTCGAAGAGTTGAAAAACTAAAAACGCCAATCGATAGAGCGTGAAAAAACAATAAAAACTGAATGCTGTCATTTTTGAAAACAGTTGCATTCAAAAGTTATGTGCAACAAACTTTTCAAAATTAGCGAAAAACAGGGAAAAGTGTTACGTCTGTAAAACGAAAAATATTCGTTGTGCACAAAATTGAACAGTTTTTGTCGATAAGGGACCCTCATACAATTTTGTGGGTGGAGATGTCACATTCTAAAATGCTTGCATTTAGAAGTTAGTACCAGCAAACATTTGTGCAATTAGCAAAATTCGCTAAAAAATGTTTTTGCTTATAAAACGAGAAATTGTTCGAAGAGTTGAAAAACTAAAAACGCCAATCGATAGAGCGTGAAAAAACAATAAAAACTGTATGATGACACTTTTGAAAACAGTTGCATTCAAAAGTTATGTGCAACAAACTTTTCAAAATTAGCGAAAAACAGGGAAAAGTGTTACGTCTGTAAAACGAAAAATATTCGTTGTGCAGAAAATTGAACAGTTTTTGTCGATAAGGGACCCTCATACAATTTTGTGGGTGGAGATGTCACACTCTAAAATGCTTGCATTTAGAAGTTAGTACCAGCAAACATTTGTGCAATTAGCAAAATTCGCTAAAAAATGTTTTTGCTTATAAAACGAGAAATTGTTTGAAGAGTTGAAAAACTAAAAACGCCAATCGATAGAGCGTGAAAAAACAATAAAAACTGTATGCTGTCATTTTTGAAAACAGTTGCATTCAAAAGTTATGTGCAACAAACTTTTCAAAATTAGCGAAAAACAGGGAAAAGTGTTACGTCTGTAAAACGAAAAATATTCGTTGTGCACAAAATTGAACAGTTTTTGTCGATAAGGGACCCTCATACAATTTTGTGGGTGGAGATGTCACATTCTAAAATGCTTGCATTTAGAAGTTAGTACCAGCAAACATTTGTGCAATTAGCAAAATTCGCTAAAAAATGTTTTTGCTTATAAAACGAGAAATTGTTCGAAGAGTTGAAAAACTAAAAACGCCAATCGATAGAGCGTAAAAAAACAATAAAAACTGTATGCTGTCATTTTTGAAAACAGTTGCATTCAAAAGTTATGTGCAACAAACTTTTCAAAATTAGCGAAAAACAGGGAAAAGTGTTACGTCTGTAAAACGAAAAATATTCGTTGTGCACAAAATTGAACAGTTTTTGTCGATAAGGGACCCTCATACAATTTTGTGGGTGGAGATGTCACATTCTAAAATGCTTGCATTTAGAAGTTAGTACCAGCAAACATTTGTGCAATTAGCAAAATTCGCTAAAAAATGTTTTTGCTTATAAAACGAGAAATTGTTCGAAGAGTTGAAAAACTAAAAACGCCAATCGATAGAGCGTGAAAAAACCATAAAAACTGTATGATGACACTTTTGAAAACAGTTGCATTCAAAAGTTATGTGCAACAAACTTTTCAAAATTAGCGAAAAACAGGGAAAAGTGTTACGTCTGTAAAACGAAAAATATTCGTTGTGCACAAAATTGAACAGTTTTTGTCCATAAGGGACCCTCATACAATTTTGTGGGTGGAGATGTCACATTCTAAAATGCTTGCATTTAGAAGTTAGTACCAGCAAACATTTGTGCAATTAGCAAAATTCGCTAAAAAATGTTTTTGCTTATAAAACGAGAAATTGTTCGAAGAGTTGAAAAACTAAAAACGCCAATCGATAGAGCGTGAAAAAACAATAAAAACTGTATGCTGTCATTTTTGAAAACAGTTGCATTCAAAAGTTATGTGCAACAAACTTTTCAAAATTAGCGAAAAACAGGGAAAAGTGTTACGTCTGTAAAACGAAAAATATTCGTTGTGCACAAAATTGAACAGTTTTTGTCGATAAGGGACCCTCATACAATTTTGTGGGTGGAGATGTCACATTCTAAAATGCTTGCATTTAGAAGTTAGTACCAGCAAACATTTGTGCAATTAGCAAAATTCGCTAAAAAATGTTTTTGCTTATAAAACGAGAAATTGTTCGAAGAGTTGAAAAACTAAAAACGCCAATCGATAGATCGTGAAAAAACAATAAAAACTGTATGCTGACACTTTTGAAAACAGTTGCATTCAAAAGTTATGTGCAACAAACTTTTCAAAATTGGCGAAAAACAGGGAAAAGTGTTACGTCTGTAAAACGAAAAATATTCGTTGTGCACAAAATTGATGAGTTTTTGTCGATAAGGGACCCTCATACAATTTTGTGGGTGGAGATGTCACATTCTAAAATGCTTGCATTTAGAAGTTAGTACCAGCAAACATTTGTGCAATTAGCAAAATTCGCTAAAAAATGTTTTTGCTTATAAAACGAGAAATTGTTCGAAGAGTTGAAAAACTAAAAACGCCAATCGATAGAGCGTGAAAAAACAATAAAAACTGTATGCTGACACTTTTGAAAACAGTTGCATTCAAAAGTTATGTGCAACAAACTTTTCAAAATTAGCGAAAAACAGGGAAAAGTGTTACGTCTGTAAAACGAAAAATATTCGTTGTGCACAAAATTGAACAGTTTTTGTCGATAAGGGACCCTCATACAATTTTGTGGGTGGAGATGTCACATTCTAAAATGCTTGCATTTAGAAGTTAGTACCAGCAAACATTTGTGCAATTAGCAAAATTCGCTAAAAAATGTTTTTGCTTATAAAACGAGAAATTGTTCGAAGAGTTGAAAAACTAAAAACGCCAATCGATAGAGCGTGAAAAAACAATAAAAACTGTATGCTGACACTTTCGAAAACACTTGCATTCAAAAGTTATGTGCAACAAACTTTTCAAAATTAGCGAAAAACAGGGAAAAGTGTTACGTCTGTAAAACGAAAAATATTCGTTGTGTTGACAAAATTGAACAGTTTTTGTCGATAAGGGACCCTCATACAATTTTGTGGGTGGAGATGTCACATTCTAAAATGCTTGCATTTAGAAGTTAGTACCAGCAAACATTTGTGCAATTAGCAAAATTCGCTAAAAAATGTTTTTGCTTATAAAACGAGAAATTGTTCGAAGAGTTGAAAAACTAAAAACGCCAATCGATAGAGCGTGAAAAAACAATAAAAATTGTATGCTGACACTTTCGAAAACACTTGCATTCAAAAGTTATGTGCAACAAACTTTTCAAAATTAGCGAAAAACAGGGAAAAGTGTTACGTCTGTAAAACGAAAAATATTCGTTGTGCACAAAATTGAACAGTTTTTGTCGATAAGGGACCCTCATACAATTTTGTGGGTGGAGATGTCACATTCTAAAATGCTTGCATTTAGAAGTTAGTACCAGCAAACATTTGTGCAATTAGCAAAATTCGCTAAAAAATGTTTTTGCTTATAAAACGAGAAATTGTTCGAAGAGTTGAAAAACTAAAAACGCCAATCGATAGAGCGTGAAAAAACAATAAAAACTGTATGCTGTCATTTTTGAAAACAGTTGCATTCAAAAGTTATGTGCAACAAACTTTTCAAAATTAGCGAAAAACAGGGAAAAGTGTTACGTCTGTAAAACGAAAAATATTCGTTGTGCACAAAATTGAACAGTTTTTGTCGATAAGGGACCCTCATACAATTTTGTGGGTGGAGATGTCACATTCTAAAATGCTTGCATTTAGAAGTTAGTACCAGCAAACATTTGTGCAATTAGCAAAATTCGCTAAAAAATGTTTTTGCTTATAAAACGAGAAATTGTTCGAAGAGTTGAAAAACTAAAAACGCCAATCGATAGAGCGTGAAAAAACAATAAAAACTGTATGCTGACACTTTCGAAAACACTTGCATTCAAAAGTTATGTGCAACAAACTTTTCAAAATTAGCGAAAAAGAGGGAAAAGTGTTACGTCTGTAAAACGAAAAATATTCGTTGTGCACAAAATTGAACAGTTTTTGTCGATAAGGGACCCTCATACAATTTTGTGGGTGGAGATGTCACATTCTAAAATGCTTGCATTTAGAAGTTAGTACCAGCAAACATTTGTGCAATTAGCAAAATTCGCTAAAAAATGTTTTTGCTTATAAAACGAGAAATTGTTCGAAGAGTTGAAAAACTAAAAACGCCAATCGATAGAGCGTGAAAAAACAATAAAAACTGTATGCTGACACTTTTGAAAACACTTGCATTCAAAAGTTATGTGCAACAAACTTTTCAAAATTAGCGAAAAACAGGGAAAAGTGTTACGTCTGTAAAACGAAAAATATTCGTTGTGCACAAAATTGAACAGTTTTTGTCGATAAGGGACCCTCATACAATTTTGTGGGTGGAGATGTCACATTCTAAAATGCTTGCATTTAGAAGTTAGTACCAGCAAACAATTGTGCAATTAGCAAAATTCGCTAAAAAATGTTTTTGCTTATAAAACGAGAAATTGTGCGAAGAGTTGAAAAACTAAAAACGCCAATCGATAGAGCGTGAAAAAACAATAAAAACTGTATGCTGACACTTTCGAAAACACTTGCATTCAAAAGTTATGTGCAACAAACTTTTCAAAATTAGCGAAAAACAGGGCACATAACTTTTGAATGCAACTGTTTTCAAAAATGACAGCATACAGTTTTTATTGTTTTTTCACGCTCTATCGATTGGCGTTTTTAGTTTTTCAACTCTTCAAACAATTTCTCGTTTTATAAGCAAAAACATTTTTTAGCGAATTTTGCTAATTGCACAAATGTTTGCTGGTACTAACTTCTAAATGCAAGCATTTTAGAGTGTGACATCTCCACCCACAAAATTGTATGAGGGTCCCTTATCGACAAAAACTGTTCAATTTTCTGCACAACGAATATTTTTCGTTTTACAGACGTAACACTTTTCCCTGTTTTTCGCTAATTTTGAAAAGTTTGTTGCACATAACTTTTGAATGCAACTGTTTTCAAAAATGACAGCATACAGTTTTTATTGTTTTTTCACGCTCTATCGATTGGCGTTTTTAGTTTTTCAACTCTTCGAACAATTTCTCGTTTTATAAGTAAAAACATTTTTTAGCGAATTTTGCTAATTGCACAAATGTTTGCTGGTACTAACTTCTAAATGCAAGCATTTTAGAATGTGACATCTCCACCCACAAAATTGTATGAGGGTCCCTTATCGACAAAAACTGTTCAATTTTGTGCACAACGAATATTTTTCGTTTTACAGACGTAACACTTTTCCCTGTTTTTCGCTAATTTTGAAAAGTTTGTTGCACATAACTTTTGAATGCAACTGTTTTCAAAAATGACAGCATACAGTTTTTATTGTTTTTTCACGCTCTATCGATTGGCGTTTTTAGTTTTTCAACTCTTCGAACAATTTCTCGTTTTATAAGCAAAAACATTTTTTAGCGAATTTTGCTAATTGCACAAATGTTTGCTGGTACTAACTTCTAAATGCAAGCATTTTAGAATGTGACATCTCCACCCACAAAATTGTATGAGGGTCCCTTATCGACAAAAACTGTTCAATTTTGTGCACAACGAATATTTTTCGTTTTACAGACGTAACACTTTTCCCTGTTTTTCGCTAATTTTGAAAAGTTTGTTGCACATAACTTTTGAATGCAACTGTTTTCAAAAGTGTCAGCATACAGTTTTTATTGTTTTTTCACGCTCTATCGATTGGCGTTTTTAGTTTTTCAACTCTTCGAACAATTTCTCGTTTTATAAGCAAAAACATTTTTTAGCGAATTTTGCTAATTGCACAAATGTTTGCTGGTACTAACTTCTAAATGCAAGCATTTTAGAATGTGACATCTCCACCCACAAAATTGTATGAGGGTCCCTTATCGACAAAAACTGTTCAATTTTGTGCACAACGAATATTTTTCGTTTTACAGACGTAACACTTTTCCCTGTTTTTCGCTAATTTTGAAAAGTTTGTTGCACATAACTTTTGAATGCAACTGTTTTCAAAAATGACAGCATACAGTTTTTATTGTTTTTTCACGCTCTATCGATTGGCGTTTTTAGTTTTTCAACTCTTCGAACAATTTCTCGTTTTATAAGCAAAAACATTTTTTAGCGAATTTTGCTAATTGCACAAATGTTTGCTGGTACTAACTTCTAAATGCAAGCATTTTAGAATGTGACATCTCCACCCACAAAATTGTATGAGGGTCCCTTATCGACAAAAACTGTTCAATTTTGTGCACAACGAATATTTTTCGTTTTACAGACGTAACACTTTTCCCTGTTTTTCGCTAATTTTGAAAAGTTTGTTGCACATAACTTTTGAATGCAACTGTTTTCAAAAGTGTCAGCATACAGTTTTTATTGTTTTTTCACGTTCTATCGATTGGCGTTTTTAGTTTTTCAACTCTTCGAACAATTTCTCGTTTTATAAGCAAAAACATTTTTTAGCGAATTTTGCTAATTGCACAAATGTTTGCTGGTACTAACTTCTAAATGCAAGCATTTTAGAATGTGACATCTCCACCCACAAAATTGTATGAGGGTCCCTTATCGACAAAAACTGTTCAATTTTGTGCACAACGAATATTTTTCGTTTTACAGACGTAACACTTTTCCCTCTTTTTCGCTAATTTTGAAAAGTTTGTTGCACATAACTTTTGAATGCAAGTGTTTTCGAAAGTGTCAGCATACAGTTTTTATTGTTTTTTCACGCTCTATCGATTGGCGTTTTTAGTTTTTCAACTCTTCGAACAATTTCTCGTTTTATAAGCAAAAACATTTTTTAGCGAATTTTGCTAATTGCACAAATGTTTGCTGGTACTAACTTCTAAATGCAAGCATTTTAGAATGTGACATCTCCACCCAAAAAATTGTATGAGGGTCCCTTATCGACAAAAACTGTTCAATTTTGTGCACAACGAATATTTTTCGTTTTACAGACGTAACACTTTTCCCTGTTTTTCGCTAATTTTGAAAAGTTTGTTGTACATAACTTTTGAGTGCAAGTGTTTTCGAAAGTGTCAGCATACAGTTTTTATTGTTTTTTCACGCTCTATCGATTGGCGTTTTTAGTTTTTCAACTCTTCGAACAATTTCTCGTTTTATAAGCAAAAACATTTTTTAGCGAATTTTGCTAATTGCACAAATGTTTGCTGGTACTAACTTCTAAATGCAAGCATTTTAGAATGTGACATCTCCACCCACAAAATTGTATGAGGGTCCCTTATCGACAAAAACTGTTCAATTTTGTGCACAACGAATATTTTTCGTTTTACAGACGTAACACTTTTCCCTCTTTTTCGCTAATTTTGAAAAGTTTGTTGCACATAACTTTTGAATGCAAGTGTTTTCGAAAATGTCAGCATACAGTTTTTATTGTTTTTTCACGTTCTATCGATTGGCGTTTTTAGTTTTTCAACTCTTCGAACAATTTCTCGTTTTATAAGCAAAAACATTTTTTAGCGAATTTTGCTAATTGCACAAATGTTTGCTGGTACTAACTTCTAAATGCAAGCATTTTAGAATGTGACATCTCCACCCACAAAATTGTATGAGGGTCCCTTATCGACAAAAACTGTTCAATTTTGTGCACAACGAATATTTTTCGTTTTACAGACGTAACACTTTTCCCTGTTTTTCGCTAATTTTGAAAAGTTTGTTGTTCATAACTTTTGAATGCAAGTGTTTTCGAAAGTGTCAGCATACAGTTTTTATTGTTTTTTCACGCTCTATCGATTGGCGTTTTTAGTTTTTCAACTCTTCGAACAATTTCTCGTTTTATATGCAAAAACATTTTTTAGCGAATTTTGCTAATTGCACAAATGTTTGCTGGTACTAACTTCTAAATGCAAGCATTTTAGAATGTGACATCTCCACCCACAAAATTGTATGAGGGTCCCTTATCGACAAAAACTGTTCAATTTTGTGCACAACGAATATTTTTCGTTTTACAGACGTAACACTTTTCCCTGTTTTTCGCTAATTTTGAAAAGTTTGTTGTACATAACTTTTGAATGCAAGTGTTTTCGAAAGTGTCAGCATACAGTTTTTATTGTTTTTTCACGCTCTATCGATTGGCGTTTTTAGTTTTTCAACTCTTCGAACAATTTCTCGTTTTATATGCAAAAACATTTTTTAGCGAATTTTGCTAATTGCACAAATGTTTGCTGGTACTAACTTCTAAATGCAAGTATTTTAGAATGTGACATCTCCACCCACAAAATTGTATGAGGGTCCCTTATCGACAAAAACTGTTCAATTTTGTGCACAACGAATATTTTTCGTTTTACAGACGTAACACTTTTCCCTCTTTTTCGCTAATTTTGAAAAGTTTGTTGCACATAACTTTTGAATGCAAGTGTTTTCGAAAGTGTCAGCATACAATTTTTATTGTTTTTTCACGCTCTATCGATTGGCGTTTTTAGTTTTTCAACTCTTCGAACAATTTCTCGTTTTATAAGCAAAAACATTTTTTAGCGAATTTTGCTAATTGCACAATTGTTTGCTGGTACTAACTTCTAAATGCAAGCATTTTAGAATGTGACATCTCCACCCACAAAATTGTATGAGGGTCCCTTATCGACAAAAACTGTTCAATTTTGTGCACAACGAATATTTTTCGTTTTACAGACGTAACACTTTTCCCTGTTTTTCGCTAATTTTGAAAAGTTTGTTGCACATAACTTTTGAATGCAACTGTTTTCAAAAGTGTCAGCATACAGTTTTTATTGTTTTTTCACGCTCTATCGATTGGCGTTTTTAGTTTTTCAACTCTTCGAACAATTTCTCGTTTTATAAGCAAAAACATTTTTTAGCGAATTTTGCTAATTGCACAAATGTTTGCTGGTACTAACTTCTAAATGCAAGCATTTTAGAATGTGACATCTCCACCCACAAAATTGTATGAGGGTCCCTTATCGACAAAAACTGTTCAATTTTGTGCACAACGAATATTTTTCGTTTTACAGACGTAACACTTTTCCCTGTTTTTCGCTAATTTTGAAAAGTTTGTTGCACATAACTTTTGAATGCAACTGTTTTCAAAAATGACAGCATACAGTTTTTATTGTTTTTTCACGCTCTATCGATTGGCGTTTTTAGTTTTTCAACTCTTCGAACAATTTCTCGTTTTATAAGCAAAAACATTTTTTAGCGAATTTTGCTAATTGCACAAATGTTTGCTGGTACTAACTTCTAAATGCAAGCATTTTAGAATGTGACATCTCCACCCACAAAATTGTATGAGGGTCCCTTATCGACAAAAACTGTTCAATTTTGTGCACAACGAATATTTTTCGTTTTACAGACGTAACACTTTTCCCTGTTTTTCGCTAATTTTGAAAAGTTTGTTGCACATAACTTTTGAATGCAACTGTTTTCAAAAATGACAGCATACAGTTTTTATTGTTTTTTCACGCTCTATCGATTGGCGTTTTTAGTTTTTCAACTCTTCGAACAATTTCTCGTTTTATAAGCAAAAACATTTTTTAGCGAATTTTGCTAATTGCACAAATGTTTGCTGGTACTAACTTCTAAATGCAAGCATTTTAGAATGTGACATCTCCACCCACAAAATTGTATGAGGGTCCCTTATCGACAAAAACTGTTCAATTTTGTGCACAACGAATATTTTTCGTTTTACAGACGTAACACTTTTCCCTGTTTTTCGCTAATTTTGAAAAGTTTGTTGCACATAACTTTTGAATGCAACTGTTTTCAAAAGTGTCAGCATACAGTTTTTATTGTTTTTTCACGCTCTATCGATTGGCGTTTTTAGTTTTTCAACTCTTCGAACAATTTCTCGTTTTATAAGCAAAAACATTTTTTAGCGAATTTTGCTAATTGCACAAATGTTTGCTGGTACTAACTTCTAAATGCAAGCATTTTAGAATGTGACATCTCCACCCACAAAATTGTATGAGGGTCCCTTATCGACAAAAACTGTTCAATTTTGTGCACAACGAATATTTTTCGTTTTACAGACGTAACACTTTTCCCTGTTTTTCGCTAATTTTGAAAAGTTTGTTGCACATAACTTTTGAATGCAACTGTTTTTAAAAATGACAGCATACAGTTTTTATTGTTTTTTCACGCTCTATCGATTGGCGTTTTTAGTTTTTCAACTCTTCGAACAATTTCTCGTTTTATAAGCAAAAACATTTTTTAGCGAATTTTGCTAATTGCACAAATGTTTGCTGGTACTAACTTCTAAATGCAAGCATTTTAGAATGTGACATCTCCACCCACAAAATTGTATGAGGGTCCCTTATCGACAAAAACTGTTCAATTTTGTGCACAACGAATATTTTTCGTTTTACAGACGTAACACTTTTCCCTGTTTTTCGCTAATTTTGAAAAGTTTGTTGCACATAACTTTTGAATGCAACTGTTTTCAAAAGTGTCAGCATACAGTTTTTATTGTTTTTTCACGTTCTATCGATTGGCGTTTTTAGTTTTTCAACTCTTCGAACAATTTCTCGTTTTATAAGCAAAAACATTTTTTAGCGAATTTTGCTAATTGCACAAATGTTTGCTGGTACTAACTTCTAAATGCAAGCATTTTAGAATGTGACATCTCCACCCACAAAATTGTATGAGGGTCCCTTATCGACAAAAACTGTTCAATTTTGTGCACAACGAATATTTTTCGTTTTACAGACGTAACACTTTTCCCTCTTTTTCGCTAATTTTGAAAAGTTTGTTGCACATAACTTTTGAATGCAAGTGTTTTCGAAAGTGTCAGCATACAGTTTTTATTGTTTTTTCACGCTCTATCGATTGGCGTTTTTAGTTTTTCAACTCTTCGAACAATTTCTCGTTTTATAAGCAAAAACATTTTTTAGCGAATTTTGCTAATTGCACAAATGTTTGCTGGTACTAACTTCTAAATGCAAGCATTTTAGAATGTGACATCTCCACCCAAAAAATTGTATGAGGGTCCCTTATCGACAAAAACTGTTCAATTTTGTGCACAACGAATATTTTTCGTTTTACAGACGTAACACTTTTCCCTGTTTTTCGCTAATTTTGAAAAGTTTGTTGTACATAACTTTTGAATGCAAGTGTTTTCGAAAGTGTCAGCATACAGTTTTTATTGTTTTTTCACGCTCTATCGATTGGCGTTTTTAGTTTTTCAACTCTTCGAACAATTTCTCGTTTTATAAGCAAAAACATTTTTTAGCGAATTTTGCTAATTGCACAAATGTTTGCTGGTACTAACTTCTAAATGCAAGCATTTTAGAATGTGACATCTCCACCCACAAAATTGTATGAGGGTCCCTTATCGACAAAAACTGTTCAATTTTGTGCACAACGAATATTTTTCGTTTTACAGACGTAACACTTTTCCCTCTTTTTCGCTAATTTTGAAAAGTTTGTTGCACATAACTTTTGAATGCAAGTGTTTTCGAAAATGTCAGCATACAGTTTTTATTGTTTTTTCACGTTCTATCGATTGGCGTTTTTAGTTTTTCAACTCTTCGAACAATTTCTCGTTTTATAAGCAAAAACATTTTTTAGCGAATTTTGCTAATTGCACAAATGTTTGCTGGTACTAACTTCTAAATGCAAGCATTTTAGAATGTGACATCTCCACCCACAAAATTGTATGAGGGTCCCTTATCGACAAAAACTGTTCAATTTTGTGCACAACGAATATTTTTCGTTTTACAGACGTAACACTTTTCCCTGTTTTTCGCTAATTTTGAAAAGTTTGTTGTTCATAACTTTTGAATGCAAGTGTTTTCGAAAGTGTCAGCATACAGTTTTTATTGTTTTTTCACGCTCTATCGATTGGCGTTTTTAGTTTTTCAACTCTTCGAACAATTTCTCGTTTTATATGCAAAAACATTTTTTAGCGAATTTTGCTAATTGCACAAATGTTTGCTGGTACTAACTTCTAAATGCAAGCATTTTAGAATGTGACATCTCCACCCACAAAATTGTATGAGGGTCCCTTATCGACAAAAACTGTTCAATTTTGTGCACAACGAATATTTTTCGTTTTACAGACGTAACACTTTTCCCTGTTTTTCGCTAATTTTGAAAAGTTTGTTGTACATAACTTTTGAATGCAAGTGTTTTCGAAAGTGTCAGCATACAGTTTTTATTGTTTTTTCACGCTCTATCGATTGGCGTTTTTAGTTTTTCAACTCTTCGAACAATTTCTCGTTTTATATGCAAAAACATTTTTTAGCGAATTTTGCTAATTGCACAAATGTTTGCTGGTACTAACTTCTAAATGCAAGTATTTTAGAATGTGACATCTCCACCCACAAAATTGTATGAGGGTCCCTTATCGACAAAAACTGTTCAATTTTGTGCACAACGAATATTTTTCGTTTTACAGACGTAACACTTTTCCCTCTTTTTCGCTAATTTTGAAAAGTTTGTTGCACATAACTTTTGAATGCAAGTGTTTTCGAAAGTGTCAGCATACAATTTTTATTGTTTTTTCACGCTCTATCGATTGGCGTTTTTAGTTTTTCAACTCTTCGAACAATTTCTCGTTTTATAAGCAAAAACATTTTTTAGCGAATTTTGCTAATTGCACAATTGTTTGCTGGTACTAACTTCTAAATGCAAGCATTTTAGAATGTGACATCTCCACCCACAAAATTGTATGAGGGTCCCTTATCGACAAAAACTGTTCAATTTTGTGCACAACGAATATTTTTCGTTTTACAGACGTAACACTTTTCCCTGTTTTTCGCTAATTTTGAAAAGTTTGTTGCACATAACTTTTGAATGCAACTGTTTTCAAAAGTGTCAGCATACAGTTTTTATTGTTTTTTCACGCTCTATCGATTGGCGTTTTTAGTTTTTCAACTCTTCGAACAATTTCTCGTTTTATAAGCAAAAACATTTTTTAGCGAATTTTGCTAATTGCACAAATGTTTGCTGGTACTAACTTCTAAATGCAAGCATTTTAGAATGTGACATCTCCACCCACAAAATTGTATGAGGGTCCCTTATCGACAAAAACTGTTCAATTTTGTGCACAACGAATATTTTTCGTTTTACAGACGTAACACTTTTCCCTGTTTTTCGCTAATTTTGAAAAGTTTGTTGCACATAACTTTTGAATGCAACTGTTTTCAAAAGTGTCAGCATACAGTTTTTATTGTTTTTTCACGCTCTATCGATTGGCGTTTTTAGTTTTTCAACTCTTCGAACAATTTCTCGTTTTATAAGCAAAAACATTTTTTAGCGAATTTTGCTAATTGCACAAATGTTTGCTGGTACTAACTTCTAAATGCAAGCATTTTAGAATGTGACATCTCCACCCACAAAATTGTATGAGGGTCCCTTATCGACAAAAACTGTTCAATTTTGTGCACAACGAATATTTTTCGTTTTACAGACGTAACACTTTTCCCTGTTTTTCGCTAATTTTGAAAAGTTTGTTGCACATAACTTTTGAATGCAACTGTTTTCAAAAATGACAGCATACAGTTTTTATTGTTTTTTTACGCTCTATCGATTGGCGTTTTTAGTTTTTCAACTCTTCGAACAATTTCTCGTTTTATAAGCAAAAACATTTTTAGCGAATTTTGCTAATTGCACAAATGTTTGCTGGTACTAACTTCTAAATGCAAGCATTTTAGAATGTGACATCTCCACCCACAAAATTGTATGAGGGTCCCTTATCGACAAAAACTGTTCAATTTTGTGCACAACGAATATTTTTCGTTTTACAGACGTAACACTTTTCCCTGTTTTTCGCTAATTTTGAAAAGTTTGTTGCACATAACTTTTGAATGCAAGTGTTTTCGAAAGTGTCAGCATACAGTTTTTATTGTTTTTTCACGCTCTATCGATTGGCGTTTTTAGTTTTTCAACTCTTCGCACAATTTCTCGTTTTATAAGCAAAAACATTTTTTAGCGAATTTTGCTAATTGCACAATTGTTTGCTGGTACTAACTTCTAAATGCAAGCATTTTAGAATGTGACATCTCCACCCACAAAATTGTATGAGGGTCCCTTATCGACAAAAACTGTTCAATTTTGTGCACAACGAATATTTTTCGTTTTACAGACGTAACACTTTTCCCTGTTTTTCGCTAATTTTGAAAAGTTTGTTGCACATAACTTTTGAATGCAACTGTTTTCAAAAATGACAGCATACAGTTTTTATTGTTTTTTCACGCTCTATCGATTGGCGTTTTTAGTTTTTCAACTCTTCAAACAATTTCTCGTTTTATAAGCAAAAACATTTTTTAGCGAATTTTGCTAATTGCACAAATGTTTGCTGGTACTAACTTCTAAATGCAAGCATTTTAGAGTGTGACATCTCCACCCACAAAATTGTATGAGGGTCCCTTATCGACAAAAACTGTTCAATTTTCTGCACAACGAATATTTTTCGTTTTACAGACGTAACACTTTTCCCTGTTTTTCGCTAATTTTGAAAAGTTTGTTGCACATAACTTTTGAATGCAACTGTTTTCAAAAATGACAGCATACAGTTTTTATTGTTTTTTCACGCTCTATCGATTGGCGTTTTTAGTTTTTCAACTCTTCGAACAATTTCTCGTTTTATAAGTAAAAACATTTTTTAGCGAATTTTGCTAATTGCACAAATGTTTGCTGGTACTAACTTCTAAATGCAAGCATTTTAGAATGTGACATCTCCACCCACAAAATTGTATGAGGGTCCCTTATCGACAAAAACTGTTCAATTTTGTGCACAACGAATCTTTTTCGTTTTACAGACGTAACACTTTTCCCTGTTTTTCGCTAATTTTGAAAAGTTTGTTGCACATAACTTTTGAATGCAAGTGTTTTCGAAAGTGTCAGCATACAGTTTTTATTGTTTTTTCACGCTCTATCGATTGGCGTTTTTAGTTTTTCAACGCTTCGAACAATTTCTCGTTTTATAAGCAAAAACATTTTTTAGCGAATTTTGCTAATTGCACAAATGTTTGCTGGTACTAACTTCTAAATGCAAGCATTTTAGAATGTGACATCTCCACCCACAAAATTGTATGAGGGTCCCTTATCGACAAAAACTGTTCAATTTTGTGCACAACGAATATTTTTCGTTTTACAGACGTAACACTTTTCCCTGTTTTTCGCTAATTTTGAAAAGTTTGTTGCACATAACTTTTGAATGCAAGTGTTTTCGAAAGTGTCAGCATACAGTTTTTATTGTTTTTTCACGCTCTATCGATTGGCGTTTTTAGTTTTTCAACGCTTTGAACAATTTCTCGTTTTATAAGCAAAAACATTTTTTAGCGAATTTTGCTAATTGCACAAATGTTTGCTGGTACTAACTTCTAAATGCAAGCATTTTAGAATGTGACATCTCCACCCACAAAATTGTATGAGGGTCCCTTATCGACAAAAACTGTTCAATTTTGTGCACAACGAATATTTTTCGTTTTACAGACGTAACACTTTTCCCTGTTTTTCGCTAATTTTGAAAAGTTTGTTGCACATAACTTTTGAATGCAAGTGTTTTCGAAAGTGTCAGCATACAATTTTTATTGTTTTTTCACGCTCTATCGATTGGCGTTTTTAGTTTTTCAACTCTTCGAACAATTTCTCGTTTTATAAGCAAAAACATTTTTTAGCGAATTTTGCTAATTGCACAATTGTTTGCTGGTACTAACTTCTAAATGCAAGCATTTTAGAATGTGACATCTCCACCCACAAAATTGTATGAGGGTCCCTTATCGACAAAAACTGTTCAATTTTGTGCACAACGAATATTTTTCGTTTTACAGACGTAACACTTTTCCCTGTTTTTCGCTAATTTTGAAAAGTTTGTTGCACATAACTTTTGAATGCAACTGTTTTCAAAAGTGTCAGCATACAGTTTTTATTGTTTTTTCACGCTCTATCGATTGGCGTTTTTAGTTTTTCAACTCTTCGAACAATTTCTCGTTTTATAAGCAAAAACATTTTTTAGCGAATTTTGCTAATTGCACAAATGTTTGCTGGTACTAACTTCTAAATGCAAGCATTTTAGAATGTGACATCTCCACCCACAAAATTGTATGAGGGTCCCTTATCGACAAAAACTGTTCAATTTTGTGCACAACGAATATTTTTCGTTTTACAGACGTAACACTTTTCCCTGTTTTTCGCTAATTTTGAAAAGTTTGTTGCACATAACTTTTGAATGCAACTGTTTTCAAAAGTGTCAGCATACAGTTTTTATTGTTTTTTCACGCTCTATCGATTGGCGTTTTTAGTTTTTCAACTCTTCGAACAATTTCTCGTTTTATAAGCAAAAACATTTTTTAGCGAATTTTGCTAATTGCACAAATGTTTGCTGGTACTAACTTCTAAATGCAAGCATTTTAGAATGTGACATCTCCACCCACAAAATTGTATGAGGGTCCCTTATCGACAAAAACTGTTCAATTTTGTGCACAACGAATATTTTTCGTTTTACAGACGTAACACTTTTCCCTGTTTTTCGCTAATTTTGAAAAGTTTGTTGCACATAACTTTTGAATGCAACTGTTTTCAAAAATGACAGCATACAGTTTTTATTGTTTTTTTACGCTCTATCGATTGGCGTTTTTAGTTTTTCAACTCTTCGAACAATTTCTCGTTTTATAAGCAAAAACATTTTTAGCGAATTTTGCTAATTGCACAAATGTTTGCTGGTACTAACTTCTAAATGCAAGCATTTTAGAATGTGACATCTCCACCCACAAAATTGTATGAGGGTCCCTTATCGACAAAAACTGTTCAATTTTGTGCACAACGAATATTTTTCGTTTTACAGACGTAACACTTTTCCCTGTTTTTCGCTAATTTTGAAAAGTTTGTTGCACATAACTTTTGAATGCAAGTGTTTTCGAAAGTGTCAGCATACAGTTTTTATTGTTTTTTCACGCTCTATCGATTGGCGTTTTTAGTTTTTCAACTCTTCGAACAATTTCTCGTTTTATAAGCAAAAACATTTTTTAGCGAATTTTGCTAATTGCACAAATGTTTGCTGGTACTAACTTCTAAATGCAAGCATTTTAGAATGTGACATCTCCACCCACAAAATTGTATGAGGGTCCCTTATCGACAAAAACTGTTCAATTTTGTGCACAACGAATATTTTTCGTTTTACAGACGTAACACTTTTCCCTGTTTTTCGCTAATTTTGAAAAGTTTGTTGCACATAACTTTTGAATGCAACTGTTTTCAAAAGTGTCAGCATACAGTTTTTATTGTTTTTTCACGCTCTATCGATTGGCGTTTTTAGTTTTTCAACTCTTCGAACAATTTCTCGTTTTATAAGCAAAAACATTTTTTAGCGAATTTTGCTAATTGCACAAAAGTTTGCTGGTACTAACTTCTAAATGCAAGCATTTTAGAATGTGACATCTCCACCCACAAAATTGTATGAGGGTCCCTTATCGACAAAAACTCATCAATTTTGTGCACAACGAATATTTTTCGTTTTACAGACGAAACACTTTTCCCTGTTTTTCGCCAATTTTGAAAAGTTTGTTGCACATAACTTTTGAATGCAACTGTTTTCAAAAGTGTCAGCATACAGTTTTTATTGTTTTTTCACGATCTATCGATTGGCGTTTTTAGTTTTTCAACTCTTCGAACAATTTCTCGTTTTATAAGCAAAAACATTTTTTAGCGAATTTTGCTAATTGCACAAATGTTTGCTGGTACTAACTTCTAAATGCAAGCATTTTAGAATGTGACATCTCCACCCACAAAATTGTATGAGGGTCCCTTATCGACAAAAACTGTTCAATTTTGTGCACAACGAATATTTTTCGTTTTACAGACGTAACACTTTTCCCTGTTTTTCGCTAATTTTGAAAAGTTTGTTGCACATAACTTTTGAATGCAACTGTTTTCAAAAATGACAGCATACAGTTTTTATTGTTTTTTCACGCTCTATCGATTGGCGTTTTTAGTTTTTCAACTCTTCGAACAATTTCTCGTTTTATAAGCAAAAACATTTTTTAGCGAATTTTGCTAATTGCACAAATGTTTGCTGGTACTAACTTCTAAATGCAAGCATTTTAGAATGTGACATCTCCACCCACAAAATTGTATGAGGGTCCCTTATGGACAAAAACTGTTCAATTTTGTGCACAACGAATATTTTTCGTTTTACAGACGTAACACTTTTCCCTGTTTTTCGCTAATTTTGAAAAGTTTGTTGCACATAACTTTTGAATGCAACTGTTTTCAAAAGTGTCATCATACAGTTTTTATGGTTTTTTCACGCTCTATCGATTGGCGTTTTTAGTTTTTCAACTCTTCGAACAATTTCTCGTTTTATAAGCAAAAACATTTTTTAGCGAATTTTGCTAATTGCACAAATGTTTGCTGGTACTAACTTCTAAATGCAAGCATTTTAGAATGTGACATCTCCACCCACAAAATTGTATGAGGGTCCCTTATCGACAAAAACTGTTCAATTTTGTGCACAACGAATATTTTTCGTTTTACAGACGTAACACTTTTCCCTGTTTTTCGCTAATTTTGAAAAGTTTGTTGCACATAACTTTTGAATGCAACTGTTTTCAAAAATGACAGCATACAGTTTTTATTGTTTTTTCACGCTCTATCGATTGGCGTTTTTAGTTTTTCAACTCTTCGAACAATTTCTCGTTTTATAAGCAAAAACATTTTTTAGCGAATTTTGCTAATTGCACAAATGTTTGCTGGTACTAACTTCTAAATGCAAGCATTTTAGAATGTGACATCTCCACCCACAAAATTGTATGAGGGTCCCTTATCGACAAAAACTGTTCAATTTTGTGCACAACGAATATTTTTCGTTTTACAGACGTAACACTTTTCCCTGTTTTTCGCTAATTTTGAAAAGTTTGTTGCACATAACTTTTGAATGCAACTGTTTTCAAAAATGACAGCATACAGTTTTTATTGTTTTTTCACGCTCTATCGATTGGCGTTTTTAGTTTTTCAACTCTTCAAACAATTTCTCGTTTTATAAGCAAAAACATTTTTTAGCGAATTTTGCTAATTGCACAAATGTTTGCTGGTACTAACTTCTAAATGCAAGCATTTTAGAGTGTGACATCTCCACCCACAAAATTGTATGAGGGTCCCTTATCGACAAAAACTGTTCAATTTTCTGCACAACGAATATTTTTCGTTTTACAGACGTAACACTTTTCCCTGTTTTTCGCTAATTTTGAAAAGTTTGTTGCACATAACTTTTGAATGCAACTGTTTTCAAAAATGACAGCATACAGTTTTTATTGTTTTTTCACGCTCTATCGATTGGCGTTTTTAGTTTTTCAACTCTTCGAACAATTTCTCGTTTTATAAGTAAAAACATTTTTTAGCGAATTTTGCTAATTGCACAAATGTTTGCTGGTACTAACTTCTAAATGCAAGCATTTTAGAATGTGACATCTCCACCCACAAAATTGTATGAGGGTCCCTTATCGACAAAAACTGTTCAATTTTGTGCACAACGAATATTTTTCGTTTTACAGACGTAACACTTTTCCCTCTTTTTCGCTAATTTTGAAAAGTTTGTTGCACATAACTTTTGAATGCAAGTGTTTTCGAAAGTGTCAGCATACAGTTTTTATTGTTTTTTCACGCTCTATCGATTGGCGTTTTTAGTTTTTCAACTCTTCGAACAATTTCTCGTTTTATAAGCAAAAACATTTTTTAGCGAATTTTGCTAATTGCACAAATGTTTGCTGGTACTAACTTCTAAATGCAAGCATTTTAGAATGTGACATCTCCACCCACAAAATTGTATGAGGGTCCCTTATCGACAAAAACTGTTAAATTTTGTGCACAACGAATATTTTTCGTTTTACAGACGTAACACTTTTCCCTGTTTTTCGCTAATTTTGAAAAGTTTTTTGGGTATAACATTTGAATGCAAGTGTTTAAGAAAATGGCAGCCAAAAATTTTTATTTTTTCATGTTTTATCGATCGGCGTTTTTTGTATTTAACATTATTAGTTTATTAGCTAATATATATATATATATAATTAATTAAATTCTCAAAAAGTTTGATGCGGTTTGTCTTTTTAATCACTAGTTACTGGCAAAAACGCTAGATGCGCACCATTGTACATTTTTTACATCCCTGAAAAAAATTAGTTAATTCCATGTACCTTTTTTTTCAACTATGGTAAAAAACTTTTTACGTGACAGAAAAAGTTTGCCAAGTGACAAAAAAAAGTTTGTTTTGTTCACGGCGATGTACTTGTGTATGTATTAGTTTTGTGCTGCTTGTGCGGGTCAGTGTAGCCAGGTAAATATTGTCTAATGTCTCCAAATTAGAGAGTGTTGTCCCCAAAAATCCCCATTTTAAAACTGGAAATCCCAAATTTTGTCCCCAATAAAGATATGAATGTATATTAAGCATCATAAGAAACAATTTTTTTTATTAATTTTATTACATACATTTATTTAAGTTAATGCATTCGTATGTGCTCAATGGAACTTTTAAATCCATAGAATATTTTAAAATTCCATACACGGAATCAAATATATTCTTTTTTTTTTTCTATGCTTTCGAGTTGTAAATTTATAAATAACTCAAAATTTTCCATACTCTCAGTGAATATTTTAAGCATTTATTTTGCTAGTACAGTTATATAATCTAAAAAAAAATTTTTGAACTCCTTTTGCTTCTAATTCCTTTGAACATTTTATGCCAACATCAATTTTAGCAAAAACCAAATTACTTTCCTTATCGTCAATTAGTACATCCATTTTGGCAATATTCGATATATTCAATAAATTCTGGTTTTAAACATTTTGAAAAAATTGTTATAAAAACAAAGATCCTCAATACCATCGCCTTGAAATAATCGAAATCTGGAGAAGAAAAGCGCCAAGATACATAAACATAAATGTGTATAAATATAAGTATGTATGAAAGAAAATGGTAAAATAAAGCAAAATTGATAATAGGTACACCGAAAATAAAATATCCCCAAATCCCTCCCCACGATAATCTGTCCCTAAAAATCAGCTAAAATCCCCAATTTGGGGAGAAATCCCCACACCTGGCTACACTAGTGCGGGTATGAAACTAGCAGGTCAAGGCGAATTTATACCAGGTGGCCTTATTAGCATTCGCCGTGATCAGCTGTGGATAATACTTACCTACAGTACTGTCAAAAATCGTTTATGTTTTAATCTGATTGTTGTTGTGAAAATATACAAGTGATACTAAAAATTAAATTGAATAAAAATAAAATTTTTAAATATGTACATTCGAGCTTGTGCGGTGTGTAAAGTTAAGTACGCGAAGGGAGTTGAAAGCTTGTTCAGTGTTCCTAGAGACAAGAATGAGAGAAAGAAGTGGAGTGATATTTGTTGCGTTAGCCTTTGTGCAACAGCTCGTATTTGCTCCAAACATTTCTTGGCTTCGAGCATTGTTAAGGCTGGAAACAGACTGTCTCTTATGCGAAATGCTGAGCCGTTTTTCGAACATTTGTCTCAGTAAGTAGAGTTTGGAAATTTCAAAGCAAAATAATATTATAACACACTTTTTAGAAATGACCGCCCAGTGGAACAAGAGGCTGTAGTTTATTTAAGTGGTTTTATTGAATCTTCCATCATAGGGTAAGTACAAATTGAATATACATATGTATGCATGTATGTATATACAAATGCGTGTATATGTATACTTCCACTCCTGTAGTTGAACAGCAAGGGACTGAAATTGTCTCCAATGATTTTATGGAAAACTCTTTTATACTGTAAGTACAATCTAAATATATGCATGTATATACAATCCGTTTATATAAATATATATATATATATTTTATTATTTATTATTAGCTCAAAATGCAGACGCACAAACAGAACATACTGCTACCGGCGAAATTGAACATATAAAAAAATTGGCCAGCGATGTGGAATCTTTAAACAAAGAAGTCTTAGAATTGAAGGAGAAAAACAATGAATTGTTAGGCAAATATCGTAAATCATTTTGTAAAGATTTACTCGAAGTTGCCGATATATTGGGTCATGCAGCTAAAGCAGTGCCACAGGATCAAATAAGTGATAGTAATCCGCATTTAAACAATTTATATGAAGGTTTGACCATGACTAATGCTTCGCTACTGCAAGTATTTAAGCGTCATGGTCTTGAGTCCATGGATCCGTTAAATGAAAAATGCAATCCCAATTTGCATGCAGCTTTATTTCAAAAGGTAGACTTTTTGTCGCAATAAATAATTTCGTATTAACATTTATTATTAACATTCTTTCAATATTAACAGCCCGATACCACTGTTACACCCGATACTGTCGTTCAAGTTACCAAATTGGGCTACAAACTACATGACCGTGCCATAAAGCCAGCTTTAGTTGGTGCTTCGAAATCCTAATAGCTTGATTTTGATTTTTTACAAAATTGCTAAAAATTTTCCCCAAATTAATTATTTATTTAATAGAAATGAAAGCATAATTTTTACTTTAGTAAACGAAACAAAACGTTTTAAGATTTCTTTTTCAATACAACATTTTTATTTATTTATTTACATATTTAGTTTTATAAGTTGTATGTGAAATATTGCAAAATAATAACCAAAAATTATTTAAAGAAGTTTTGTTTATAATGTAAACATCGAAGTAAACTTGTTAACTTTTTCGTTATATTATCATTGATTAATAAAAAATAACTTCTTTTATTGTCTATTGTATTGTATTAATAATAATCTACATATTTAGTTTTATAAGTTGTATGTGAAATATTGCAAAATAATAAACAAAAATTATTTAAAGAAGTTTTGTTTATAATGTAAAAATCGAAGTAAACTTGTTAACTTTTTCGTTATATTATCATTGCTTAATAAAAAATAACTTCTTTTATTGTCTATTGTATTGTATTAATAATAATCTACATATACAAGATACATATAAAAGATTGCGACGTCTATCGGCTGCGGATTGGCTACCACGTACTGGCTCTCCCGACGGCCCAGTAACATTTGCAGCCTCGTTGCCTTTTTCACCAATTACTACATCAAATTCTACCACTTCACCGTCGCCAACAGATCTTACTGCCTTTTTGGGAACTACAAAAATGGATTCGAAACGTATTAAATTGAATGAAAATTCTGAAAATAAAATAGCGGAAAACCATGAAACACACACTTTGCAGGCAACACTTATTTCAGATACTGGAGAAGAACCCGGTCCGCCTATAGATTTACCAGTTGGAGTGACCGTTTAATGCTTTGCAACAAAGCAAAGAAGCAACACCTTACATATATTTTGTTGATGATGAAATTAAAAAATCACTAGACCACACTTGGAATCTAAGTACAATCGATACTGAAAATGTTATAAATATTGTGTATCAGCCGCAATTACTATATCAAATTCTACCACTTCACCGTCGCCAACAGATCTTACTGCCTTTTTGGGATTATTATTAACCACAGAATAGTGTATAGTCTGTGTTATTTTAACAATAGCGCTTTGATGGACAAACACATCTTCTTTTCAATCAATTTTTTCTGATTGCAATTCACGTAATTGTAAACAAATTAGTTGTGTAGTGTTGCATTTTTTTTGACTTATGTGTAGATTATTTGCGGCGAAATTCATATTTTATTCATATTGTTTTTTTTATTGTAGCGATAAGGCCACCTGGTATAAATTCGCCTTGCTAACAGGTATGCACAGTTCTAAAACAAGTACAACAATCCAAAAACAACATATATTTTGTTGGTATAGAGCACTCGCTTCATATCAAAATATACAAACAAATTTAAAACCATTATTTATGTCTACTTTTAAAACTTTTTCAATTCGTATGATAATTTGCTATGAAGCGAGCTCAGTCAGCTGTGTTAGTAAGCTCACCTGTTGGATACGCCTTGATAGCAGACGAACGCACGACTACAGACCAAGGCGAATTCATTACCAGGTGGATGCAGTGGCGAATTCGGGCGAATGTATCAATTGCCCACACTGTCAAATTTTGTACATATTTTCCGGCGCCATTTTATGCATGGAGAATTTTGACAGCGTAGCACATTTATTCGCCGGTAAAAAACTAAATGCCTGTTGTTTTGTTGGTGAATTGTTGTAGTCGTGCATATGCCTGGTAATGAATTTGCCTTCATATAGACAGCCTTAATTTTACTAAGATAATTTTCCAATAACAACTTTTTGATGATAACAAAGACAGATACAAATCGAACATACATAATTGCATCAGTCAATATAAAGACTAAATAAAATAAAATAAAAGAAAATTTGCAAACGCAAATAAAACATAGAAACATAACCAACAACCTACGTCCATACATATACATATATGTATGAATTATAAGAATACCAAAACAAAAGAAAATAAGAAAATAGAAAAACAAACTATAGAATAAAAAAATAAAAATAAAACTAGACATCATAAAAAAAACTATTCAAACACAATAAACAAACAAAACTAGAATAAAATACAACAATTCGCCAACAAAACAAACAACAGGCATTTTCTTGTGTAAAAGGCAAATTCATATCCTACGCTGTCAAAATTTACATAAAAATGGCGTCGGGAAATATGTACTAAATTGGACAGTGTGGCAAAATTACAAATTCGCCAGAATTCGCCACTACATCCACCTGGTAATAAATTCGCCTTGATATTTAACTTAACCCTTTCAGACCTGTACTTTATATTGCATATAAATTCCTTTAAATCATCATTATCAAAATAATTATTTCACATTTAGGCTAAAATTTGCCCACATTACTATTTTACAAGGTCCTTTTTCGTAAACAGGACATCGCACAATTGTGTAGTCTAGGTCATAACATGTAAAATAATTTCCCCAAAAAAAAAAAAATAAAGTAATTTTTTGTTTACTTCAAATGTTTCATTAAACGATTTATTTTCTAATATAATTTTTTAACTTAAAATATTCAAGTGATTCATGGCATATAAAAATTATTAAATAAAATCAAAATAAACCAGTTATTTTAGCTTTAAATGAACCAAAATATATACATACAAAAGTTATAAAAATATGTTATAAAAAAATTATTAACTACAAAAAATATTAAATCAATGAAAAAATATAAGTTTATAAGGTTATTTTAAATGAGATCAACATTTTGAATGATATTTCTCGAAGCAGTCCCGGAGTGCCACCCGTAGTTTTTTTTTTATATTGATGCTGTTGAAAACTTGGTTAAATAGTTGATATTATTTCCCAATTAGTATCCACTTCACATAAGTTGTAAAAATGGACGAACGAACGCTGATGAGAGGTGTAGCGGCAATGAAATCGGTATACGGATACGTTCTACTGGGGGTAGATTCTGGTTCTGCGATAACGTGAAATGTAAAAAAATATTTCATTTTCGTTTTCAATACAATACAATATCTTTTCGCAATTGCACAAAATGCGATTCCCGTTTATATTATGAAAAAGTGTTCCATTCCATCTGTTGCAGTGTAACTTTATATCCATGTTATTCAACTTGAAATGTCATACACAGAGAACGAAGTTAAACAACTTCGATGCGGGACAAGGCCGCATGCAAATATATTTCACTTGCTTTTGCGGCTTTTACAACATGCATATATTCTTCATGGAAATTTTGAAGTTGATTTTTCAACATATGTATGTATATTACATAATATACATAGCTTATGTTAAATAAATAAACAAATTAGCGCTGATGAAGTAGGCGGCTTCATAAGTAGAATTTTATTAATAGTCTATAATTACAGATACGGAGTTAATCCTACTAGTTGAATAAGTAACAAATATATATATATGTGTATATATAATCAGAGATATTATTTAATGTTTTATTGACAAAAAATATAATCGAAAAATAGTGTATTATCTCACTTTTATACTATAATTTCAGATGGTCAAAACTCTGAAAATACAAGTCGATAGTTTAAAAATATCGAAAATATAGATAGGAATAATTATCGGTATCATTATTATTTAAAATACAGTTTTGAACCGTTCCTTTATACTATGTTCACACGAATAACTGAAACACTAGGTTCGCTCCATGAACCACGATGGCGAACCTATGTGTTCACACGACACATTCTAGATTGGTTCGTACTTCGTTATTTAATTTATTTATTGTTTTTTTCCATTTTATTTAATTATTTACATAAATATAAATATATGCTTTTTATTTGTTCAATGTTTTTATTAAAATTTAGCACTTATCAATTGTTTTTCTCTGTTAAAATGTTTTTGGACAACTACAGTAATTCACGGATAAATGCGTTTGTGAAAATGTCTTAAGTCCAACGCATTTAAACGATAAAAGCTTTTAAAAAAACACGGTTAAGTGCGTTACCGGCGCATTTAAAAGAATCATGGTTATTTGCATTACCAACGCATTTAACAGAATTCCCTCTGAAGTGCGTGCTTCAAAAACAAATTCTATCCCTTTCTGTACTTACTAAAACAAAAAAAAAGCAAAAATATATTTAAATATTAGAGATCATCGATTTCTAATTTGTTGTTCAATTCAATAAAACAAAAAATGAAATTATTTTAAAGTAAAACATAACAATTCAAGCAAAACATCTTAAAAACTAAAAAAACAATTTCACAAATTGATCTTTAAGGCAACAGATTTAAGTTCATGTGCATGTAACATAAATTGTACGTCAAAGAAACGTACATATGTACATGCATACGTATGTATGCTATATACATATACATGCATACATTTTACAAGAAAAGCAAAGCTTTTTTAGTTAAACTACTTTTTTTTAAAAAAGTAACTTATTTTTGTCTGCATAAAGTTTCCAGATTTTTTTTTTCAAAAAGTAGTCTTCCATTTCGTCTAATTCGTGCATAAATTTATTATCTGGCATAAAAGTCTTACGAAGAACATTAACCAACTTCAAAACATCCAGTACAGAGTAATCTTCTATAGGATCATCACTTTCCTCTTCTTCACTAGATAAAGGCACTTCGTCATGATTAATATCCCTAATTATTTCTTCATCCGTTAGCTGGCCAAAGCAAGGTAAATCATCATCAAAAGTTAAAAAATGCTCATATTCTTGTGAAGATTCATTAGTCTCCGGTGCTTCAACTATTTCAATTAGTTCCTCTTGTGGTTCGCTTCGATTGTCAGAACCGTTATCAAACTTGCACTAAAAATAAAATCTGTAATAAAAAAAAAAAAAACAGTCAATGACAGTGTCGCAATGTCTTACTTTTCTGAAACAGTTTTGAATACAACTTGGTTTTACCAGCCACCAAGCACGCTTTATTAAATGCAAAGCTTGCAACAGAGTGATAGTTTTTTTAACATCATCAATAGTTTTTCCACCTTCGACTGCCGCCAATTGCCGCTGAATTATATTTTGACGATAATATGCTTTAAATGATCTAATTATTCCTTGGTCAAGAGGCTGTGCTATCGGTGTTGTGTTAGGAGGCAAGTACTCGAACATGAGATAAATCAGTCTGCTTGTGTGGTGCAGCGTTGTCAATAAACAAGATTACTTTGCGATTCTTTCGAGACATTTCTTCATTGAACGAAAAAAGGATTTTCTGCCATATTTCTTGTGTCATCCAGGCCTTCGGTTGTGAAAAATATTTGAGTGGCAATGTTTTATTCTTGAAGCAGCGAGGATTTTTCGGTTTCCCTATTACAAACACATTTTTGTATTCACCGGTTGCATTGCAGATAAATGTAAGCGTTATTCTTTCCTTAGAGCTTTTAAATCCCTTAATTTGCTACCTCTTACTGGTAAGAGTTGAAGTTGGCAAAGCTTTAAACAGCAAACCACACTAGTCAGCATTAAACACATTCTCCTGCTCGTAATTTTTTAAAATATTTGGAAGCAGCTGTTGAAATGCACTGGCTCCCATATCGTCGGCAGAGGAGCCTTCTCCATGTATTTTTTTTTAAATAATGCCATTACGTTTCTGCCAACGCCATAGCCAGCCTGTATTTGCGGTAAAATTTTGTTTCATTTGAACAGCGAACTGATTTGCCTTTTCCATAACCATGGTACCTGAAACAATTGCGCCCGACTGCCGCATTTGGTTAAACCAAAGAAAAACTGCCTGTTCTATTTCAGGGTAATTGCTTTTGCGATCCCGTTTGGAACTCACGTTACTCGTTTTACACTTTTCCAACAATACCTTTTCATTTTGAATAATTCGATTTACAGTCGATCGCGAACAGCCGTATTTTTTGTTTCAACGATAGCTTTCCACTTTCTTCGTAGACATTGTGATGAAAACTAAATTATTGTAAACAAATAAAACAGGCTTGCCAAATTTGATGACTTATTTTCATTTTGACGTTTTTTTTCGGTTAGTTTATTAATTTTAAAGTGTGGTATTTTTAAACAAACAATTTACAAGGTTGCCAATTTTAAATTCAATTTGTGCATTTAACCGTGAAAGTCTGCATGATAAATAATTTATTTTTATGAAATATACGACCTATATATGAGTGAAACGCAGTAAAGCGGGATTCATTTAACAGAAAAATATGTGCACAAATTAAATAGATCGAGGAAAATGTTGGTTTTGACAACTATTTAAGCGTGAAACTCTCTTAAGCGTGGAGCATTTATCCGTGAACTACTGTAGTTCAGATAAACTAGCGATAATTTGTTATTAAAATTAGAGATGATAGCAAATTATACGGGTTCGCAACAAGGTTCAAAATGAAACACGTAGGTTCGCTCTCAAAATTTTGTATGGCGAAACATGTAGGTTCAATCAAGGTTGGCCCGCGAACCAAGAATGAGAGCGCGAACCTCTATAATTTCTGTCCGTGTGAACATAGTATTAGTTTAATTATATCTATTTATTTTTATTTTTTTTTTTTTTTAATAAAATGATGTTTTCAACGGGATTAATTCTAGTGGTTTTAAAACTGTTTTATTTAATTTTTCTCTTAAGTGCACTGGAGAGGATAAAAAAACACATTAAAGTTCTTTTTGTGTGTGCAGTCGTGCATTTTTCGGGTACACGTATACGTTGTATCGAAGTGTAATTAGTAGAAAGATGGCAGCACAGGCTTACTTGATCTTGCGCTGGTATTTTTGTGTATAAGCAGTGTCAAACGCATGTATTTTTTTTTTTTTTTTTTTTTTTTTGACAAAATTATACAAGACGCCGTGAAGTCACAACAAAAATGATGATTGACGATTTTATTTGTATGTCTCCCTTTAAATGACAAAAATACGATACTCACACATATGCATTGATTGACTTGTTTCTTTGCTCGTCTCCACGGCACTCCATAAGTAGTAAATCAAAACTTAATGCCGGGTGGGTGACGCCGTGGTAGTGCAGGTAGTAATTTAAATAAAGTGATAGCAAAAAATTTCCTGAATAGCTAAAATTTTCATACTTAAGTACAATCATACAATCGATAGTAAAATCGGAAATATCAATAGCAGAAAAAAATCAATAGCACTAAGTTGAATACAATTTTTTTTTTAATTATTTCTATTTATCGATACATTTTCCATAACATATGATAATTGGTTTCTACTTTAGGCAGCCGGCTCCAAAATAAGTTTAAGCCGCCTCTTAGTTTATTTTTTTTAAGCCGACACCAACTTTCTCTCTGCTTGGGTCTGTACAATTGTCAAACAACAAAAATAAATTATTTTTGAACTCTATACATATATGTATACATATGTATGTACATACATATGTACATTAGTGGGTACCAAAAAAAAATTTTTCTTGTTCCCCCACCTTTTTTTGAAAGCTTATAGGGTAAAGTATTTTTGTGATTTTTTTCAGATTTTTCAGAAGAGGTTTAGAGGTCGCTAAAATCGAATTTAACCAAAAAATCGGGTTTTCTCGACTTTTTTTGAATTTTGCGCATTACTCGGCCCATTAGCACGATTTTCTTTGTTACTAAGTCAATTTTTTAAAGAAAACTGTTCAAACTTTACTTCTCTGTGCAGATATTATAAGTTTCGGTAATATTTTTGCTCATTTGGGTACCCTTTATGACCTTTTTTTTGTAAATTTAGCATAAATTTTAAAAATAATGCTTTGTAACTTTTAAAATTTCTATTGAAGTTAAAAAAACTAATGATTCAGTTTAAAATGTGGATAAATTCTGAGTTATTTAAAAAAATAAATATTGAATTTGCTCTTACCGTTCCAAAGTTATACCCTTTTTAAGTTTTGTACTCATTTACACATGTACTCAAATCCGATACATATCTGGCAAACACATTACAATATTTTTAATTTCACAAAATGAGTATTTATTATTTTTTAATAGATTTTTGTATATACACAAAATGAGTACAAAACTTAAAAAGGGTATAACTTTGGAACGGTAAGAGCAAATTCAATATTTATTTTTTTAAATGACTCAGAATTTATCCACATTTTAAACTGAATGAATTTTTAAAATTTATGCTAAATTTACAAAAAAATGTCATAAAGGGTACCCAAATGAGCAAAAATATTACCGAAACTTATAATATCTGCACAGAGAAGTAAAGTTTGAACAGTTTTCTTTAAAAAAATTGACTTAGTAACAAAGAAAATCGTGCTAATGGGCCGAGTAATGCGCAAAATTCAAAAAAAGTCGAGAAAACCCGATTTTTTGGTTAAATTCGATTTTAGCGACCTCTAAACCTCTTCCGAAAAATCTGAAAAAAATCACAAAAATACTTTACCCTATAAGCTTTCAAAAAAAGGTGGGGGACCTATAAAAATCGAAAAAAATTTTTTTTTTGGGACCCACTAATGTACATACTTACTTACTTATCGTTTGCAATATCGACATTTACATATGTTCTAAAAATTAATAAAAATTCTTTTTGATTTTTGCTTGTGCGCATGCCTTTTGCTGCTTTTTCCATTTTCGCTGACAAATTTTAAGTGAAAAAAAACTCGTCATATGAAAAGGTTTTGACATATATTTTCGCAGTTACATAAAACGAGAATCAGTTTTGCTGTGAAACTGAGAAAAAATTGTTTCATTCCATTTCTTTCTTTCATGTGAAAAGATTTTAATTTCTTCACAGAACGGGAATCAGAAACAAAATGTAAACGAGAAAAATGTTTACATATCACTTTATCGTCATATATAGTTTCAACTCTCGTAGTGAACAGACGCGTTTTTATAATCGTCGCAACTGAATATAAAAAAAATTTAAAAGAAAAAAAAAAAAAATGTTCAAGCCACAAAAAATATAAAAAAAACAAAACATTTATTGAACAGTTATTTTACTGGTTTTATTTTATTTTTTGCTTGTGTGCAATACACATAAAAATTTGCATACACAAACTAATATACATAAGTGAAAATACAAAAAAAAGAGAACTCTAAATGAGTTCACCTTCTAACAACAACAATAAACCTACAAGCAGTAGGAATGTACAATATATAACTTTGGTTGCTAACGACGACAAAAAAAATTAAGTAAACACAAACCTGAATACTACACAAAACACAAATACTCGTGCGCGATCATTATCTTTGAACATGTTAAATATCGATCAAGAAGCAACAACAATTGCACCTATTAGCAAACTTGTCAGCTTAGCTGTACAAGCAAACAAACAAACAATAAATACCCAGCTGACCAACGTGCACAAAATTGTAAATGCAGTGAGTGAAAATAGTGATAATAAAATCCAAACTGGTATGGACAGATACATAACCGTGCTAAAAAGGGGAAGAAGTCCCAAATCAGCTGAAATAGCGTCAACGGCGAAAATGCGCAAAGATGGGAAAAATAATATTAAACATTCTGAAAATCGTTTTGCGATTTTGAATGAACAAGTCGATGAAGACACAAGTACAACAAGGTCCACTAAGCCACCGCCGATATATTTAAGAGAACAGAACTCCAACCTTTTGGTAAAAAGCCTCATCTCATTAATTGGAGAAAATGAGTTCTATGTAACTCCAATTAAGCGCGGCAAAATCAACGAAACTAAAATTCAGGTAACACAAGAAAATAATTATAGAAAAATTGTCTCAGATTTTGAGACTAAAAACAAAAACTTTTATACATATCAACTGAAGAGTGCTAAAGGCCTAACAGTAGTTATAAGAGGAATAGATTCAAGCGTGGATCCGGAAGAGGTAAAGTCTGGCCTTGAAAATAGTGGCTTCAAAGTCAAAAATGTTTCAAACATTAAAAACAGGGAAAAAATCCCCCAACCTATTCTTAGAGTCGAGCTACAGCCAGGCGACTTGAAAATTAAAAAAAATGAATCGCACCCAATCTATAGCTTAAAATACTTGTTGCATCGAAGAGTTACCGTTGAGATGCCACATAAAAAAACTGGACCTATCCAATGCATGAACTGTCAAGAATTTGGCCATACCAAAACTTATTGCAAGTTGCCTACCGTTTGCGTTGTATGTGGCGAGTTACACAGTACCGCTAACTGTGACAAAATAAAAGGTGATACCAAAGCACAAAAATGTAGTAATTGCGGCGGAAACCACACTGCCAACTATAGGGGCTGCCCTCTTTATTCTCTTTTTAAAAATTCGTCGAACAGAAAAACTAATGCTACTCCCGCTCAGCCCAACACTCATTTAAACTACCCACAGTTACCTCAACCGTCGTCTAGCCATAATCAATACTCAAATGTTTTAAAGTCTAACACGACTCTTACTCAACAAAAACCTAATAGTCAATCTTCATACGCTAATATTTTAAAGAGTAACCAGATTCCGGCGCAAAAAACTGTACCAGTAAATGAAGAATCAGGGCATAATTTTAGTCGTATTGAAGCCTCAATAGAGATCCTTATACAAACAGTAAATACATTCACTCTCAACATGTCCTGTATGATGCAGGAAATGTTGAAAATGCAGTCTACCTTGTTGCAGGCTGTATTGAACAAACCATGAACTTAAGAATCTGTTTTTGGAACGCAAACGGCATCTGCCAACACAAAAATGAAATTGAATATTTTCTTCTGGATAAACAAATCGATGTTATGCTTATCTCAGAAACTCACTTGACGTCCCGAAGCTATTTTCGAATTAGTGGATATAATTTCTACGACACCAAGGATCCTCAAGGTAGAGCTTGTGGTGGCTCTGGAATCCTAATAAAAACTCGAATAAAACACTACCTACTAAACGACCTTCGTGAAGAATATCTTCAAGCAACGAACATCTGCATTGAAAATTTTTATCAAAAGCTTGTGATATCATCTGTTTACTCTCCTCCCAGGTTTTCAATTTCAGAGAGTCAATATACCGCATTTTATACAACACTGGGGTCCCGTTTTCTAGCAGCTGGCGACTACAATGCTAAACACACTTTTTGGGGCTCACGTTTAATCAGTCCCAAGGGTCGTGTTTTGTTTGACACAATTTCAAAAATGGGTTTGAATGTAGTTTCAAGTGGTCAGCCAACATATTGGCCAACGGATCGTCAAAAAATTCCTGATGTTATCGACTTTGGGATTATGAAAGGCGTGCCCAGCGAAATGATTGAAGTAGAAGCATCTCTGGATTTGTCTTCAGATCACTCGCCTACTATTATCACTATTTACTCACACACAACTACAACACCAACATGTGATTTACCGCTGACACCTGCACGTATTAACTGGCTGAAATACAAAAAATATTTGAGTGCTCATTGCACGGAAAATATGCCATTGAGAACACCAGCTGACATAGAAAATTCTATTAGGTTGTTTGAAGCACATGCTAAACAAGCTGCTCTTAATGCTTCTGCAACTCAACCAAATCAACAAGCGAGATTTAACAATATTTTTTGTGCAGATGTAGAAAGGCTATTGACAGAAAAACGGAGAGCTCGACGAGAATGGCAACGTTACAAATCGCCTCAGCTAAAATTAAGGCTTAAGGAGTGTACCAAGCAGCTAAGAAAAGTTTTACAATCACAAAAAACAGCTTCGCTTCAAAAATGTCTGCAAGAACTCGATGCAACACCATCAACAGATTATTCGCTGTGGCGTGCAGCCAGAGGACTTAAAAGGCCAGTGATTTGCAAACCACCATTACGAGCCTCTAATGGTGACTGGGCAAGAACTGATGCTGAAAAAGGTGATCTATTTGTTAAGCACCTAGAAAAAGTATTTACCCCGAATATTTCTGCTGATATTGTTGAACTGCCACCAGTCGCCTCTTTACCAGAAATACCGATGAGATTTAACATGACGGAGATTGAAAATACTATTACTAGTCTTAACACCAGAAAAGCCCCAGGTGTCGACAAAATAAGCAACAAAATGCTTCAACAACTGCCTTATATTGCAAAAAGAGTTATACTCTTCATTTTTAATAGTATTCTACGGCTGCAATACTATCCTGCAGAATGGAAGGTTTCGATGATTATTATGATACCAAAGCCCGGCAAGGATCATACGAAGGTTGAATCCTATAGGCCTATTAGTTTATTGCCCAACATTTCAAAACTATTTGAAAAGCTGTATATGAGCAAGCTGATGCCTATAGTGACTAGAAGTGGATGCATTCCAGATCATCAATTCGGTTTTCGCAGACAACATAGCACTATTGAACAAACTCACAGACTTGTGAACGTAGTTAGAGACACCTTTGAAAAAAAGAAATTTTGCTCTGCGCTCTTTATAGATGTTTCTCAAGCTTTCGATAAAGTATGGCACGAAGGTCTTATCCACAAATTAACACGCAATCTCCCCGCAAACATCGTCAAGCTTTTAAAAAGCTATTTAGAGGAACGAAAATTTGTAGTTAGGGAAGGTAATTTTTTAAGCCCTCCGCAGTCGATCGAAGCCGGAGTTCCCCAAGGCAGCATCTTCGGTCCCTTACTTTATTTAATTTATGCCTCTGACTTACCGTTAAGCAATAACATTCATACATCAACATTTGCTGATGATACAGCTTTTTTAAGCGTCCATGAAAATCCAGTAGAAGCTTCCATCAACTTACAAGGGTATATATCCAAATTGGAAAAATGGCTTAAACAATGGCGTATAAAAGTTAACGAACAGAAATGTGTACACGTCACTTTTACGTTGCGAAGGGAAATATGCCCGCCTATACAAATCAACACTGAGACTATTCCGCAACATACTGTAGTCAAATATCTAGGCGTTCACCTTGATCGCCGTTTAACATGGAAATCGCATATAGACGCAAAGTTGATGCAAATGAAATTAAAAACTGCCCAAATTTATTGGCTTATGGGAAGAAATTCTATACTGAGCCTAGACTGTAAACTTCTACTATACAACGCGATCCTGAAACCAATATGGTCCTATGGAATCCAGTAATGGGGCACTGCCTCAGCATCGAATGTCGAAAGAATTCAAAGGCGACAGAATAAAATTCTACGTACAATAACAGCAGCCCCCTGGTATGTCAGAAACCATCGAATTCGTAAAGACCTAGACGTTCCGTTAGTGAAGACAGTATTTTCAAAACACGCGAAAAAATATATAAAAAAACTTGAGTTGCACCCAAATCCACTTGCGCGCAATATTCTTCATTATAGAGGCCACACCCGGCTGAAAAGAAGGGATACTCTTTTTCTCAGCCGTTCACGAGAGATGTAAAACAACCAAAATTAACCGTTGAAATTAAAAATTTTGTATAGCATTGGCTAAACTTACATTTAATATTTTTTAGATTTAAGATTTGAAAAACTTATTGATAATTTAATATAAATAATTAAAGATTCAATAAATAATAAAATTATCAAAAAAAAAAAAAAAAAAAACGTTATCGCAGAACCAGAATTTAGCCCATGGTCTGATGGGATATACTAATGTTTTCACAAATAAAAACTCTTAGTAATTTGAACTTTCATAAATTCAATAAAACTAACTTAAGCCTAATAATAATAATTTCTCATTTATACATTATTACAGTACAAATAATAATTACGTTTTTTTCGTAATAATATAAAAAAAAAAATATGTTTGAAATGTTGTATGAAAATAAGTACATACATAAGTAAGTATTGATTAGTTGGTCTCGGGAGTATTTGTTATTTTGTATGTCTATTACTCAAAGTGGTTACTCAATACTTTCAGAATTACATATTTATCGATAATCCAATAAATTGTTGAGTAATAGCAAGTAGCAGACACTGCCACCGCTAGTAGGTGTACATAAAACGAAATAGTTTATATTTGTACCATTCAGATTTTTTATACATGTGTATAACTTTATTTCATATATGTATATATATATGTGTGCATCGACACTTATTAGAGAAATCGTATTTTTGAAATACAAATGAAAAATTTTTGACAATGCATATAAAGTGCGCTCGCGATAATATGAACTAATTAAAACCAAGCCAGTTCACTTTTACACGATTGTTCATATTTGCGAATGGCATCTAATTTCCCCTTAGAAAAATTTTTCCAATAAAAACAAAAGTTTATTATGTTAAATTTTTTAATGTTGTTTAAAAATTTTTAATTCCTATTGTTATACGTCTTCTGTGGCAACAATTTCCAAAATAATGCGGACTCGTCAGCGTTATACAGCTGGTAATTGACTAATCTCAGCTCTTCAATTTTAGCATTGAGCTTTATTTTTAAAGGATTCACTGTGGGAATTGGAGCTGTGAAGAAAGTTTATCTTCAACTATTTGAAGAATGCGAATGCCGTGTCTCTTTTTGAAGTTTTGAAGCCATCCATCACTAACATTAAACTCCAAACCATTTTCTTTAATTATATTATAAAGTTTTTTGGCCTTTTTTTTAACATAAGTGCCCTAATAGGGAATTTATTATCTCTCATATCCAGAAAGCATCGGGTACTCGAAAGGCCGCACAGTTTTTCTTTTTCCAGGTCGTATAAAAGTATTGTTGACACATATATTTATAGCATTTTTATTTTTTTCATTCCACATATTGTAAACTTGTACACCACAAATTTATTCGCTAATTTACAATGTGTGTAATTTTTTAAGTCATGGAAATATAACCATATACGGACACCACTACGTGATAAAAACCAAAAAAAAAAACACCTGTCTCCCAGTTTTGTCCGAAGAAATTAACTTTTTTTATGGGTCCATAAAATACATTTTGTATTTTAACCACTTGCTGCCCACTGTGCAGTGAGCGGACACAAACCAGATTTTGATAATGTGAGAGTACTACAAGAAGAGACTAATCATAAAAAAAGATTCATATTGGAAATGTTACACATTATAAATGTACAAACACACTAACGTCTTAACTACAAAACAGATACAGACAAGTGTGCACAATTATATCGACACATAATAAATAAACATAAAGGCCGTGCTTCACTATCCTACACAATCGTACGATTCATTCACAGGAAAATCTTGCAAAAATCTGACCGACTTTAAAAAATCGTTTCAAAATGGTGTTGTAGGTGCCACACTATCATACAAATCTGATGCCAAAACATCTGGTTGACAATAAATACTCCTCTGATCGCAATAAAACTATCATTTTATGAAAATTTTCATAAAATTTTACAAATCGCACGACTTGCCAAAAAATCTGTCACACAGTTGCATTTTTAGTCCACACTGCCATACATTTTTAGCACACATGTCATATTTTGCAAATCGCGCGACTATGTAGGATAGTGCGGCAAGGCCTTAAATAGGATAAACAGCATATAGTATGTAGGACAGTGTCATTGTGGTTAAAAATACAAAATGTATGTAATAATTAATTTGTATTAAAACTATTATAATTATTATAAAATAAACATTGTTTTTTAGATTCCTTGAGAATGGTTAACGAAGTTAACTGAAATATCGGAAAACAAAATTAAAAATAAAAATATATTAACAAAGTTTTTATGAAACAAAAATTTTAATTGTTTTTATTTGAAAAAAGACCTTAAGCTAAACAAAACGGATTTTCATCATATTAAATCACAGGTCAACTATACAAAAACCCAACAGAACTAGATACCTTTAAAAACGAATAACATATCATTTCCAATATTATTTTAAATAGTTTTATCACATTATATTTTATAATATATTAACTCTTTTAAAATCGAGAAAATTAAAATAAATAATTTATAATTAATAAACCCTGATACACTAGGTACAACAAATTAAATTTTCTTTTATAATAAAAATTTTTCAATTTATTTCAATATTATTTTACAATACTAATAAACTATAATTATTATTATTTTTTCTATATAAAATACTAAAACAATTTATTATATAATTATTTTTAATAATATAAATTAAATAAAAAAAAAATTAATAAATAAATATATTAGCATGTGGCCAACAGTGTGTAGTATGCATTGCGATTCAATAGTACCGCAACATGCAATCATTGACAAACTGCAAGAAAGATATTTTGTGTGACTGTAATTTGACACTTGTACGTTTAATCAAGTACAGCTGCACAATGCACTTAAATGAATAACATTTATTTACTGCATTTGTTTAATTGTAAATATAAGCTACACAAAGTATCTGTTGCTTTTAAGTATGCACTCGTTGAACTTTAAAACTGTTGAACACATGCCATACATAAATAGTTGGAAGCTAAATATGCTTACCCAACAATAATATATATTTCTATTCTTTTACTCTTATGTTAAGGTACCCCCTAAGTATTATTCTCATAATTAGTATATAAGCCAATGTTAATTAGTTTAAGAAATCAATTAATACTTTGCCTTCAATCGGCATTACTAATTCATACTGGCATTCATCTGCCTTTACTTTTATTTGCCAGTGGCGTTCTTAAGCGCCGGCACTATTATTTAAATTCTTAAGGTGTAATTCATAAACGATTCATAAAGTTAAAGTACACATTAAAACCGGTTTTCCCATATAAAATTCGTTCATTAACGCCACAATAACTTTAATAATCGTTTATGAATTACACCTTTAAACTCATCATCATCAAATCCTCCACAATAAATTGAGAGCTCCCTAGAGAGCACCAGAATAACTAAATTGTTTTAATCATATAACATGGCGATCCTGCCAGTCCTGGATTACAAAGTGCTTTAAAATTAGCACCAAACGGAACCTGACGGACAGCCAAGTCTCCGTCAGAAGAGTGTTTAAGCAAAAAAAAAAAAAAAAACACTGAGGTGGAAGCGCCTGGCCAAAAGGCGTCAATATAACAATAACTAATGGAACGCTAACCGAACTCAGCAACAGCAAGAAAATCATACATACATATCTTTTATTACTACTACTATTATTATTATTCATGTTTATCTGATTATTCATACAAATAGAATAATTTATTCAGTTCTAAAAAGTTATACCGTATGAGTTAAGGGATTATAAAGAACTTATGCTGAACATACTTGCTTATTAAAGCTAAATTAAAAAAAAAAAAAAAAAAAAAAAAAAAAACTAACTAACTAACTAAGTTAGTTACTTTTATAACCTTCATAATAAGTAAAAATAAAATTAAACTTAATCAAAAATAATTAAATTCAAAACTAAATTTTAAATAAAGCAAATTGATATTCCATACAAATAATTCAATGTAAACGGTCACTTATATTGTCAAAATACGTAGAAATAAGAATAAAATGGGAAAACCGCAATCCAAAATAGAAAAACCAAACGCTAACGTAGTAAATAATTTAGAAATTATTGACCATACAGAACACATAGGCTCGTTATGGACACTACTATTAATATTGGTGGTAATAAACACAGTTAGTCTTCTATTAAAAATTTACTTGTTACATAAAAGATCCCTAAGGAAGCAATATCTGAGCAGAGCAACTGATCTAGACAAAGTATAAAATTTTCACATGGACTGGTTAGACATCCTAGAACACTGCAGAAAAATCAAAATTGAATTTGAAAAAAGTTACAAATGCCTCAATATAGACAGACCAATAAAGGAGGACACAATTAATAAACATTATAAAAAACTTATACAATATTTAGAAGAAATAAGGGTTATTTTAAACGTAAATTATCAAAGATTAACACCTTCACATAAAATAGCAGCCGAAGCATTTTTCCAAGATATAAGGAATAGAGTAATACAGATAGCGGAAAGAAAAACTATTAAAATACAACTACCACAAACATTGCACGAAAAAATAGATCTGCAACAAATTTGTACATCAAACACATCCATAATGGCACAAACAGCAATAGATTTTCTAAACACAGCTGCAAGGCTAATTATAGATTTCGATGGTAAATCTGAAAATTTACGGCCATTTCTAGACTCACTGTCTTTAGTTGATTCCATAAAAGGCAATCACGAATCTTTGGCAGTAAACTTAATAAAAACAAAATTAAAAGGCAATGCAAGAAACCTTGTTAGTACAGAAAACACCATAGCTGACATTAGCAATAAATTAAAAAATAGCGTAAAAGGCGAATCAGTCGAGGTACTGACAGCCAAATTAATGAACATTAAACAAAACACCAAAACAGCAAATGCATATTGTAGTGAAATTGAAACACTTACAAAATCACTGGAAGGAGCATACATTTCTGATGGGTTAACACCAGAAATATCAAATAAATATGCTACACAACATGCTGTAAAAGCTATGACTAAGAACTGCACCATAGATAAAGTAAGACTAATTATGGAAGCAGGAACCTTTAATACAATGAACGAAGCTGTCAGCAAATTTGTCAATAGTTGTACCGAAGCCACAGGTCAACAAAATGCCATTCTATATTATGGGCAAAAATACAGACCCAATAACAATTTCCGTGGCAATAATACACGATTACGTGGAAGAAATAATTTCCCACGTAATAATAATAACAATTACAAAAATAATAACAATTACAATAATAATGACAATTACAATAGAAACCATCAAAGATACACCAATAATCGTAGGAACAACAACTACATAAGAGCAACAGAATCAAATCAAAATGATTCGGAAAACTCCGAATTTCCCCTAAGACCAATTCAGTAAATATATATCATCTAAACCTCAACTTAAGTTTCTTCATTAATGTTCAAATAAATAATACTGACACTACACTCACACTTTTGGTAGACACTGGTGCTGACATTTCACTAATAAAATCAAAATTTTTCAGATTAAACAAAATAAATACTAATGACACAACAGTTTTTAGTGGAATAGGACAGGGAAATATAAAATCAATGGGAAGTATATTTTTTGATCTAAAATTCGAAAAATTTCTAATACCACATAAATTTCAAGTGGTATACAATAACTTTCCAATACCATGCGATGGAATCATTGGAATGGATTTCATGAAAAAGTATAATTGCATATTGGATTTTAACAGTGACAATGATTGCCTTATCCTAAGACCATTTAATATATCACACACAATCAATATACCAATAACAAATAATAATAGCGAAATAACTTTACCACCAAGATGTGAAATAATACATAAAATAAAATTTAACAATTTAAACAGTGAAATACTAATTCCTAATCAAGAAATTGCACCAGGCGTCTTCATTCCAAACACAATAGTTAACACTAACAAAGCATACGTTCGTTTTTTAAACACTAATAACACTAATACCAAAATTAAGAAAAGTAACATAAAAACCGAAAACATTTCTGATTATGATATAATAAAAGAAAATTCTTGCAAAAATATAACAAGAAAATCAGAAATACTAAAAATTTTGAAGAAAAATTTCCCGGAACAATTTAAAAATACATTAACAGAATTATGCTCAACATACACTGATATTTTCGGTTTAGAATCAGAAAAAATAACAATAAATAATTTCTATGAACAAAAGTTGAGGGTAAAAGATAAAGAACCGGTATACATCAAAAATTATCGTATACCACATACACATAAAGAAGAAATAGATAAACAGGTCAAAAAACTAATAGATGATCAAATTGTAGAACCTTCGTACTCTGAGTACAACAGTCCAATATTACTCGTACCAAAGAAATCACTGCCCAATTGCGATAAGAAAAGATGGAGACTTGTCATAGACTACAGGCAAATAAATAAAAAACTAATTGCAGATAAGTTTCCATTACCTAGAATAGACGATATTCTAGACCAGCTCGGCAGAGCAAAATACTTTTCTTGTTTAGACTTTATGTCAGGTTTTCACCAAATTGGCTTGGAGAACAAATCTAGGGACTTGACAGCATTTTCAATAAACAATGGCTCATACAGATTTACTAGATTACCGTATGGTTTAAAAATAGCTCCAAATTCATTTCAAAGAATGATGACACTTGCTTTTGCTGGTCTAAAACCAAACCAGGCTTTCCTGTACATGGACGACTTAGTGGTGTTAGGTTGTTCAGAGAAACATATGCTTTCAAATTTAAAAGATGTATTTGATTTGTGTAGAAAACACAACTTAAAACTTCATCCAGAAAAATGTTCATTTTTCAGGACAGAAGTTACTTATCTTGGACACAAATGTACAGACAAAGGAATATTACCTGATGATAGTAAATACGCAGCTATCGAAAACTATCCAACACCTAAGGATGCGGATAGTGCAAAACGATTCGTTGCATTTTGTAATTATTATCGAAGATTCATCAAAAACTTCTCAGAATATTCCAGACATCTAACAAAATTGTCAAGAAAAGGAGTACAATTTGAATGGACTAAAGATTGTGAAAATGCATTCAAATATCTGAAAAAAGCTCTAATAAAACCCACACTACTTCACTACCCTGATTTCACAAAAGAATTTTGTATAACGACGGACGCAAGCAAACAAGCTTGTGGAGCCGTATTAACACAGGAATATGATGGAAAGCAATTACCAATAGCATACGCATCAAAATCTTTTACCAAAGGTGAAAGCAATAAATCTACAATCGAACAGGAATTGACAGCTATCCATTGGGCTATTATACACTTCAGACCATACATATATGGTAAACATTTTCTTGTTCGTACTGATCACAGACCATTATCATATTTATTTTCTATGAAAAACCCAAGTTCAAAATTAACAAGAATGAGGTTAGATTTGGAAGAATACAATTTTACTATAGAATATCTTAGGGGAAAAGACAATTATGTTGCAGACGCGTTATCAAGAATAACGATTGATGACTTAAAAGATATAAATATGAAAACTAATACGGTGTTAAAAATTACAACAAGATCTATGGCATTTAAAAAGAAACAACAAAGTAATACCGAAAATATTCAGCATCAAATTAAAAATAATGATAAAAAGCCCAATATATATGTACCACTAAAGAACACTGACGTCAGAAAGTACTATAAATTAAAGATTACTCCTGTAAAATGTTACATCAAACGAGGAAAATCTGTTATTACATATATAAATATAAATGATTTGTTTACTAATGGGAATATTGACCTAGGACAATTTTTCCCAAAGCTTGAGAAAGTGGCCGGTAAACTTAGTGTAGAGACACTACAAATGGCACCCAGTGAGAAAATTTTCGAATTTATCTCCATAAATGAATTTAAAAATATGGGCAATAAATACTTAAATAAATTAAAAGTAGCGCTACTTAATAAGGTGACCAATATAAATGATAAGAATGCTAAGGCAATTCTTGATATAATGCTGAAATACCATGATGATCCGATAGAGGGAGGACATTGTGGAATATATAGAACAATAGAAATAATAAAGAGGTATTACTATTGGAAAAATATGATAAAAGACATAACGAAATATGTTAAATCATGTCAAAAATGCCAAAAATCAAAAACAGTAAACCATAATAAAAGTCCTATGACTATAACAGAAACACCAGAAAAAGCATTCGACACGGTGTATGTAGATACAATAGGGCCATTTCCGAAATCGATTAATGAAAATGAATATGCAATCACTTTAATATGTGATCTTACTAAATATTTGGTGACAATACCAACACCAGATAAATCTGCAAAAACAATCGCTAAAGCGATATTTGAAAATTTTGTATTGACCTATGGACCAATGAAGACGTTCATCTCGGACATGGGAACAGAGTACAAAAACTCTATACTGACGGAACTATGCACACTACTAAAAATTGAAAATATAACTTCCACGGCACATCACCATCAAACACTAGGAACAATAGAAAGAAGTCATAGAACTTTTAACGAATATGTTCGTTCTTATATATCTGTGGACAAAACGGACTGGGACGAATGATTAAAATATTTCACTTACTGCTTTAATACGACGCCATCAACGGCACATAACTACTGTCCTTATGAGTTAGTATTTTCAAGATTACCAAACAATTTTAGACAATTTGCTAAAGTAGATAGTGTGACACCACTATACAATGTGGATAACTATGCCAAAGAGGCAAAATTTAGGTTAGAAGTAGCACATAAGCGCGCGCAAATACTTTTAGATAAAAATAAAATAAAACAAAAATTAAATTATGATAGGAATATTTTAGAACATAATATTAAAATAGGAGATTTAGTTCTACTTAGGAATAATTCAGGGCATAAATTGGAAAATCAATATAAAGGTCCGTATAAAATTAAGAAAATAGATTTAAGAAATAATGTTACCATAGTTGATAAGAAAACTAATAAACAACAAAATAGACTTAAGATATATAATAATAACTAACATTTAATATTATTATATGGCCATACGACTACTATAAAATTAGAAAATAAGTACATCTAAATATTATAATTTTTTTTTCTTTAAAAACAAAATAAATATTATATCACACTTATACTTAGACTAATTAAAAACTAATTTTAAATGAATGTCCATAAAACTAACGTTATATGAACATTCTTGTAAAGGGTGGAGGTGTAGCATGTGGCCAACAGTGTGTAGTATGCATTGCGATTCAATAGTACCGCAACATGCAAGCATTGACAAACTGCAAGCAAGATATTTTGTGTGACTGTAATTTGACACTTGTACGTTTAATCAAGTGCAGCTGCACAATGCACTTAAATGAATAACATTTATTTACTGCATTTGTTTAATTGTAAATATAAGCTACACAAAGTATCTGTTGCTTTTAAGTATGCACTCGTTGAACTTTAAAACTGTTGAACACATGCCATACATAAATAGTTGGAAGCTAAATATGCTTACCCAACAATAATATATATTTCTATTCTTTTACTCTTATGTTAAGGTACCCCCTAAGTATTATTCTCATAATTAGTATATAAGCCAATGTTAATTAGTTTAAGAAATCAATTAATACTTTGCCTTCAATCGGCATTACTAATTCATACTGGCATTCATCTGCCTTTACTTTTATTTGCCAGTGGCGTTCTTAAGCGCCGGCACTATTATTTAAATTCTTAAACTCTTATCATCATCAAATCCTCCACAATAAATTGAGAGCTCCCTAGAGAGCACCAGAATAACTAAATTGTTTTAATCATATTACAATATTATTCAATTTATATTGATATATTAACAAGTTTTAAATTTCATTCTAGATACACTTTCCACATCTACCATGTTACGACTTATCTTATTTTAATATGTAGTGACCTTGTACTTCAAAGGCGATAATGTTTTGTATTCGGAGAAAGAAATATTCTTAAAATCTTCGAAAGAAATATTCTTATAGTAGTAATATATAATCTGCTTCAAAGGAAACCCCACCCCAACATGCAGGCTTAACAATGTAGGGTATGAAGTGTTAAATTTTAAATTTTACCACTAACAGAAGAAACCAGCCAGAAAAAAAAACAATAGATTTTGAAGAAAAAAATGAAATCGTTCTCAGTCGACGTCAGTTCATTTGCATGGCAACTAATATAGGGGAACATAAGTAAATATGTGCATATATCCTATTCATGAATATATATACTTATACGTATAATCATGGTGGAGAATTGACTAAAAAGCTCTCTCGTTGAATCGGCAAAGCTCTAAAATAAGATAATTATTCTCGAGGAGATACTGATCGCATGAGCTCTGATGCAATGTGAATTACAACGATCGTGGCTGTTCTGATTCAGATATCCTAAAGAAAACATTAAGATAAAAGGAATTTAAAAAGTAAAAATTCCAAAGAAATAAATAATTTGCTAAGATCAAAAAAAGATTTAGTGAAGATACCGTGGAGAACCCTTGACTTTCAGTGGAATCCTCATAGAGAATAGTTGCCTGTTCAGTTACCCTGAGGCTAAACCTACACGGAACTAAGACATTCCCAGGATATTTTTTTAAACATCAACAGGAAGATTTCAGGCTGTGGAATAGTAAATAGTTCAACGAAGGATCCTTGTTGCTGTTATAAATATCAGTGAAATTAATTACTTACCTCAATGGTGTCAAAAAAGTCGAACAGTCGGTAGAATTAGAAAAAAAAATTTAAAAAAAAATGCCACCTAAGTTCCAGACTTAATCCAAGAATTTCGGTGTTGTTGCCTTATATTATAACGAAAACCCATTATTTTAACATTCATTTATAACATAACGTTACCTTACGGTAGTTAAACAGTTCTATTAACGGGAAAATTTTCATACGGAGTTCTTTGGCAACTAAAATTTAAAATACCATTTTTCTTTAATTTAATTGTTAGAAACTAATCTTTTTGATTTTAGTACTGCTTAAAACTCACATTAAGCGAATTTAAACTAAATATAATTTTTCGATGAAACATGCCTTAAATAAGAAAAATACTATTTTTATTACAAGGAAAACCTAAAAATTTCTAATAAATAATGTTTTAAAAGTTCTTGTAATAGATGTAAAAAATTTAAAATAATTTGAAGCACATTAAATATTCTATAGCTAATACATACTTATAAATTCTATAATAATATTATCTCGTAATAAGGATACCGATAAATGAAGTCGACTTAGTTGTCATTACAAGCATATACAAAACAACCAACCCAAAATCATTATTAACATTTTTTGAAATTATTACTTTAGCAAAACCCTCAGCATGTTCGGGAGGCCTCATCGCTCCGCTGCAGAAAATTTTAATTATTTGGTGAGTCAATAAAAGAGAACAAAACTTATTTATTAATGAATTTGTTGTAGTTGCAAAATTGCGTTTGGGGTACTTTTATTTGCATATGTTTATTTCTTCATGGTAATTTCTAGTAAAGCATAATAATAACATGACGTTTAAAATAAAATAAAAAGCAAAACAATCTATTTAAACTGTGTACTTGCAGATATTATCTTTCAACTTACATACATACTAGGCTTTTGCAAAAGTATAAAAAACAAATACTTAAATACATTCTCTTTTTTTCGTGTATTTGTTTTATTATACCCTCTCTTTACTATACCTTCTTCTGTTCTCTATTATAAGAAACAAACACAATAAATACTGTGCTTGTACGAAATAAATACAGCAAGTATTAAAGCATGTAAGAACTAAGCATAATAAAGCTAAGATCCCACTATCGGCGCAAACAGCACAATCTGCGACAATTTTTATCGTGCTATATCGGCACACATGTAAAAACATTGCACAATTAATTTCTGGGCGGTCCCATTATCGTCGCATATTGCGAAAATTTTTTTCGGCTCATATCGGCCAAATCTCAATTGCGACAATAATTGGTACAATGCGATCCCACTATCGTGCATTATTGGGCAAATTAAATCATGTATGTACGAGTAAGTAAGTATGTGTTTGTTTATTTGCTTGTTGGCAGATACAGTTTAATTTTCGGCATTTATTACAATGAAAAAGAGAAAACTGCTTTGGCCGTATAGTATATTGTGTATATAATTAATGTACGAGTATTAATATATAATAATAAAAAATTAATGAATTTTAATTGAATTTACTACGCAGCACGTATTTTTATTCTTGTTATTTTGTAAACAGATGTTTTCAGGGATGGTAAAATCGTTTTTTTTTTTTTTGTTCAACAGTACAAATGTTATATTAAATGTTTTAATATATATATATATATATATATATATATTAATATATATATATATACATTTTATTCGCACAAATACTTAGGAATATATGTTTTTAAAATATTATAACTTGTTATGGGTTAGCTAATTTACATGTGTGCATTTCGTTGGTAGTTAAACATCAACTCATCAGTTCATCTTTGCTAAAAACATAAATACTTGAGTAAAAGGTTATATTTTGTAAAAGGGAAGTTTGTTTTTATTTTGCCTTATTAATACTTTTATTGCCAACAAAAGGTTGTGTAACTGTATAAAAGTTATAAGAAAAGTAAACAGATTTATATCGAATGAAAAAAAATTATTTGTGTGATGTTTTTAAAGTTTTTTAAAAGCAATTTTGCGTATGCTTTAGTAATTCGCAAACTTATTATTGCGAGTTTATGTATGAGAAGATGAGTTTTGGAACTTTTTAAACATGAATGGTAAATATCTACTGATGAGTTGGTATTAAGCTAACAACGAAATGCATATACATAGATTACCTACCCCATAACAATTTTTTAAAAATACATATATGAATAAAATATAACATTTATGCGAGCAAATACTCAAGAATTTTGTTTTTTTTAATTTTATTAATTTTTTGCATATATGTATGTAGATTTGCTAACCCACAACAAATAAATAAAATTTAAATGCATAAAAGCTAATAAAAAATTAATTTTGGTACAACTAAGCTTAAAAAAAATAGTTTTACAAGGTGGTGCAATTTCAAAATTCGGTTTTCCAGCCCGTGTATCGGCACTGATTGTCGACTGTGATCGGCGCACGAGTGGCCGACAAAAATCGGCGCATTTTTTACAAATTGATTGCTTAACATTGTGCAATAGTGGGTTCACATTATCGGCGCATCAAGGTTGATTTTGATTGTCCATACTCAGCACAATTTCGGCGCAGATTGTCGCATTTTGAAAAATTGTGTGCGGTCACACTATCGGCACATGAATTGCGACGAAAATTGGTGCATTGCGCCGATAGTGGGATCTTAGCTTAAGAACCAAGCACATTAAGTAAAGACAACCACTACTTAAGCTAAGATCCCACTATCGGCGCAATGCACCAATTTTCGTCGCAATTCATGTGCCGATAATGGGACCGCACACAATTTTTCAAAATGCGACAATCTGCGCCGAAATTGTGCTGAGTATGGACAATCAAAATCAACCTTGATGCGCCGATAATGTGAACCCACTATTACACAATCTTAAGCAATCAATTTGTAAAAAATGCGCCGATTTTTGTCGGCTACTCGTGCGCCGATCACAGTCGACAACCAGTGCCGATACACGGGCTGGAAAACCGAATTTTGAAATTGCACACCTTGTAAAACTATTTTTTTAAGCTTAGTTGTACCAAAATTAATTTTTTATTATCTTTAATATCTTTTATATTTGTATGAAAATTTTGCACAATATAAAAATTGATATCGCGATTAGTTATATATGTACATATTAGCTCAAAAATGACATATTTTGAATTATGACGCTTTTGAAGCAAAGGCTCGTTTTGTGTTCGCACAATATAGTGGACATAAGATACGTATAGCTAATGTCGCTGATTCTTATTTGAATGGCAAATATATGTATTTTATTGTTGTACTATTGCAAGAACATCGATTCGCACCGAATTTAATATTATTTAAAATTGGAAATTTATATAACTATGTATATCTGCATACATATATAAAAATAAAGTGTCACGAAATTTGTTCTCGCTAATCTCCGAAACTACTGGACCGATTTAAATGAAATTTCGCGCAGATATGTTAACAGTGTATAACTTGAAATATAGGCTATATATGTATTATTTTGAATTTGAAATAGAAAAAATTGCTTTTTGAATAACCTGGTCATTTATAAACAGATTTTCAAAATTATTGTTTTGTTTGAAAGGTGTTGCATGCAGTTGGGTCTCATAAATTTATTTTTGGAAATCTGTTAATAACTCTGCTAGCTCAACGGATATCTTGTGCTCGCTGCCGTATGGATATAATAAAACCCGCACAAATTTTGTCATATCCATCAGAAATGTTTGTACATGCAAAAAATTATGACAAAAATTCAGATTTTGGAAGTTTGTGTGCTCCATCAGACTTTTTTTTTGCAGTATGTAAGATTCATATAAAAGTTTTCGAAAAAATTTTTTATGAATCCAAAGAAATAAAAAACATAAAAAAACTATTGTTGAGCAATGTGTAAATTGCACCAAAAATACAATATATTCCTTTTGGTTTCAAGAAAACGTATGCTATAAGCACAGAATGGAGATGCTAAATTTATTAATTCTTACACTTTTACGAAAGCATTCCTCGTGGAAAACATACAAATACAAATTAACGAGCGCAGAAAAACTTAAAATTTTGAAACAATAAAACATATGCTCAATCCAGAAAATTATTAAATATGTACCAATCACCAAATATAATTACATTTCTTGTACTAGTTATCACTTATTAAAAAGATTTTAATAAATTTTATAATAGTTTTGTAAACAAAATAATAAATTTTATGGTTTTCGAACTCAGGTAAGCGCACGTTTTATTTGATTTATGCATATACATATGTACATACATAGATATTCTAACTACATATACAATTGAAAATTCTAAAATAAAATATTTAATAAAACAAATGTGTATACATAGTTCGGTGCGAATCAACATAAATGCAATAGTACAATAACAAAAAACGTAATTTTACCCTACAGCCATAGGAATCGGTCGCAAGACAATGCACTGTTTATTTGCACATGATTTATATGAAAACAAGAAACTGCTTTTAGTTGTTAATATTGTTATTGAATGTGCTTTGCACAAGAAATATGACACACACACAAACACATTTCTCAATGAACATCATTTATATGTGTAAACAACAAAAAAAAACCATAATTTCTCTGGAAAATAATTTCTAGTAGAGTTAAAAGAAACAAAAATGTTTCAAAAACAACAACAAAATAAACTTGACAAAATTATTACTACATACCAGTGATGGAATTTGAGTTTTTTTGTTTTGGGCCAAATTGACAATTTGAAAGGGCCAAAATAGCTTCGATAGGGCCAATATATTTGATAACACGCTTTTTATTTAAAGAAAAACAATAGTGCAGTACACACAGTATAAAACTAATACAGTATATGTGTTTTATTTTATTTAGAACAAAAAAGTTTAAAAGTGTTTTTTTAAGGTTATATTTAAAGCAAATACATATTTTAATATGTAGTTAAAAAAAATATTGTAGTTAAAAAACATATTTTCTATGTAATTTTAATTTTATTGTATATAATCCCCAAGATTTTAGTTCAAAGTTCCTCAATGGTGATATTACTGTTTGTAACATTTTTCTTTGTTATAAGTTTTAAAATATCTTTATCATAACAATTACCAGAATTATATTTAATTAAATCTTTCGATTGCATTAAAGATGACACGGTATTTACATGAAGACGATTCCTTATATTGGTTTTAATCATATTTTGGGTAGAAAAAATTCTTTTTACACATGCTGAGGAGTGTAGAATGTCATGAAACAAATAGTGTATTTTAACATTCGACAATGATGAAAAAGCTAAAAACAAGTTAACAGCTGTGCTTACAAGTTCACCTGAAAGGATTCGCCTTGGGTACTAGCATAAGACAGGTTTTTTTTTTAATTAGGACCAACACTCAGGGGTGACCCCTACGTATGCAGTGCATTGTGCCGGAACTCAGAGAGAGGGATAGAGTAGAGAAGATAGAAGTTGAAATTTAGAAGGCTTAACTCTTTTACAACTCTGCATTGCGCGTTATGTTAATTTTTATAGCAGTGTTGAGGCGTCTCCGGTGTTAAGTAGACGCATTAACTTTGTTAAGCTGTATTAGCAGGCATTTTATTAATTGTTTTACTTCGCCGATGTTTCTGCTAACCGACGAAGGAGGGCGATGTTGTGTAGATTAGCTTAGAACATCATCAATCGCTGTCGGAACAGTTTTTTAGTGACCAGTGCTATGCCTTCATCACTTAAATAGTCCGACAACAATTAATACAATGTCTCACTAATGTACATTACAGAAATTAATGATCTTGATTGACTTGCTCTGGCCAGGGTTTGAACCCAGGCCCCACGTCATTGTTTGCTTAGTAGTCAACGCCTTAACCACTTCAGCCAACACCACCCAGGTTTGCAAATAAAAGTAAGGAGTTTTTTTCTTGACAAACAAAACAATGTTGTATATAAAAGTATCGTTCGAAACAGTACATTTCAAACCGTTCGAACGATTTGAATCAGTTAGTTGAATTTTGAGCTGAAAGGGCCAAAATAGATTAGAAAGTACCACAGGGCCATCAAACACTCAAAAGTGGCAAAAATGGCACAATTGTGCCACATTTTCCATCACTGCTACATACATACTTACGTACGTACATACATATGTATGTATGCCTAAAATTTTTGTGGTCTTTTCTCTTGCTACTTCCCCGCACAGCATCAACAAACGCAAACAATTTTTGTTTTTATTCAATGTTCTACGTGCAATATCTTTATATATTTATAGTCTTTGGTATGTACATATGTCTATTCCATAAAATTAACTGCTAAATTAATGCTAAAAATAAAAACCAAGAAAATGCTTAAAATACCCACATGGTAAAATAAGAACCTTGCAAAATACTTACAGAATATTAGCAAAAAAAATGTTTACTTTATGCTGGGAACACAATTGGGACGAACGACGAATTTTTCGTTGCGAATATTCGTCGTCAAAAATAGAACACATGCATTCATATGAAAGTGAACACAGCACCGACGTCGACGAAATTCGTCGTACGTGACGAATTCTCTGATAGATTTATTTCTATTTCATACGCCGACGAACGACGAACAAATCAGTACAGAGTTACCTTGTTTTTTTTAGTTTTCAAATATATTAGTAAATAATCTTAATTTTTACTTTAATAAGTGCTTCTTTTTATGATATAGATCTTTTCAGTTAAATAAACATAATTATTAATGATAAAATTTCTTTTTAATGGTTTTTTGTTAATGTTTTATTTTTCAAGAAATTATTTTCTATATGCGGTAACACTATCATCTGTTATGTATGTATGCATATGCAACCAAAATTTGAATAAAAGATAAATAAATACATACATAAATATTTAATAACAAATAAATAAAGATGGACAAAAGTGAAATTTTAATAGAAGAAGTCAAAAAATATGAATGCCTTTATAATCTGGGATCCAGAGATTATAAAAATGTTGAAAAAAAGACGGAAATATGGAACCAAATTGGGAGTGCCATCAACTTAAACGGTTAGTATAAATTAAGAAATTTTGTATGCAAGAATATACATATGTACATATGGATGTACATGCACAATCATCTTTACGCGTAAACTGTACAATATACATATGTACATTTGAAGGTGATGCATGCAGAAAACGCTGGAGAGGGCTCCGGGATACGTATAAGAGGTATAAACGTGCTGCTCAACTGGCTTCAGCATATGGAGTCGCTGCAATTTTTAGACAGCTATAAAGATGCACGACCGTAAGTATCTAAATACATATGTACATTCTATCAATACCATGTCTATTAATATATCTTTTATGTACTTATGAACAAAAAACAATCGGAAGCGTTGAACATATTGAAATCGATGTGGACAGTATCTTCGATTGCACTTTTTCAACCACATCTGATCCCACTACATGTACGGACGAAAGTGCGACTGAAGCAATCGAAGTTCCGCGTCGTAAATATAGTAAAAAGCAAGCGGATGAAGAAGTTACCTCCGTTTTTAAAGAGGTAATGAAAGAGTGTGCTGATACGGTAAAGGAGTTAGCTTCAACAAACATAGAAGAGAAAGACCAAGACTCTACCGCAATACTTTTTAAAAGTTTGGCCAAAAAAATTTCTGAAGCAAATTTGAGTCAAGCGGTTGTAGCTGAATTAGAAATTAAAGTCATGAACTTGGTATATGAAGAAATACGCAAAAACTCCCCAACCTGATATTTAAATTTATTTGTTTGTTTTTTATATTTTTATCTGTATTTTTTTTAAATTTTGTTCTACCTTATTTGTTTTTCTTTTATTATTAGTACTGAATTACTTAGTTTTTTATTTAACTTAATTAACTTTATTTTCTATTTACATACTTATGAACATACTTATGTATGTATATACTACATAATTATTTACATTAGTATGTATGCATGTATTTCTTTGTGTTAGAAGAATTCATAATACGTATTATGTATAAGTACATAAATGAAATGTATTGATTTTTATTTGTAATTAATATAACATTTTATTGTAGCAAATAGTCAAGAATTTGTTTTCAAAAATTAATAAATTTGTTATGGGTTAGCTAATCTATCTATGTATGTACATATACTTTTGCACTTCATTGGTAGCTAAATATCAACTCATCAGTAGATCTTTACCATTCATGTTTGAAAAGTTTCAAAACTCATCTACTCATACATAAACAGTGAACAGATTCGTATCATAAAAAATTATTTGTTATGATATTTTTAAGATTTTTTAAAAATATTTTGCTTGTGCTATAGTAATTACCCGATAATATTTTGGAGTTCATGTATAAGTAGATAAGTTTTGAAACTTAAATGAATGGTAAAGATCTACTGATGAGTTGATATTTAGCTACCAATGAAGTGCAAATTTATGTACATACATAGATAGATTAGCTAACCCATAACAAATTTATTAATTTTTGAAAACATATTTTTAATTTAAATAACAAATATGTATGTATTGAATTAAAAAAAATGTAATTGAATTAAAAAAAAAATCATTGTTTAATTTTCAAATAAATGGTTTGCTAACTCATCTCTTAAAGAAAATGCATTTGTTGATGAGCGGTTGGCATGAGAAATGCGAAAAGAAGCTACGTGTTCAGTTGACTGCCTCCACGTTCCGGGAACGGAAATTCCATTCTCATCATGATCCACCATATTTTCATCAAAATATCCGCTGCTTCTATCTAACATTAGATAGTTGTGGAGAACTATTTTTGCCAATATTATTTTATCCACATTTTTGGGAGATGCTTGAATTTTTGTATGTAAAATTCTCCACCTATTTGTTAAAATTCCGAAAGTGTTTTCAATGTAAACACGAGCAGAAGATAACTTTTTGTTGAAATTTTGCTTCATGCCAGGTAAACTTCGTCCAGGGTATGGTCGCATTAAATTACTTTTTAGAGGGAATGCATTATCACCCACAAAAAAATACGGAAAAGACTTGTCTGAGCCTAGTATAATATAAGAAATGTAATTATAGACACATATGAACATATTTTAAATTTATTTGTATATTAATAACGTCACCTAAAATGCAAAAGAGTCTAACAAAAAAAAAAAACAAAATCGAAAACATTTTGTTTTCTAATTCCAAAAATAGCCCAATTTTAAGAAATGGAAATAATATTCACAAACTTTATTAGTTTTTGGTTTCTGCTGTAAAATTTTGAAACGAGATGATATGTTCTTTTGCCTTTAGATGACGTTATATTTCTTACCAGGTAGATTATCATCGGGGGGAAGATCAATATTTTTTCTCAATATCATTTTTCCAAATACACTTTTAGCAAGTACTCCACCGTCACTTTGACTGCCATACATATGCTCCAACATCAACAAAAACAAAATTGTAGTCTGCATCACATGCCGCCATTAATACAATGCTAAAAGTATTTTTATAATTGTAAAAAAGTGAACCGCTGTTTTTGGACAAAATATTTGGATATGTTTCCCATCAATGGCACCAAGACAATGCGGCATTCCTGTTTTCACATAAAATCTATTAAAATGCAAAAATTTTTATTTGGGCAGCTGCTAGCAATGTAGTTTTACAAACCTGTCGGCAATAGCTTTCCACTCGCACCGATTAGGCTGGGCAAGATACACTTCATGTAACTCAGCCCAGATTGCATCGCAAGTCTCATAAATGATTTTTCTAACAGTCGATACACCCATTTTGTACGTCCATGCCAAGAATTGTGTACTGCAACCATGTGCTAGATACCTAACCATAATTTCAAATGTTCTGTTGAAAATATGTAAAGATCATTTTATTAACAAGCACTTACAATATAGTTAAACCCAATCGTGTCTCCTCATTTATAGGCTTTCTTATTGAAAACCTTTGCAACCGTTCTTTTAGCAAAATTAGAAGGGTGTTGAACTTTTCTATTGACATCCTTGTTGCTTTAAAAAAATGTTCTTCATCCTTGAACTTTAGTTCCGCAAAACCAATGGTTTGAAATCCCAAGTTGTCCCGCGTAATGTTCACTGGCCGTACCCACCACCTTCTTCGCAAACGTTTCCGTACAAGCAAAAAAGCTTTAACCATCATAAACATTATATTTATCAATTTAATAATTTTCACAAAACGCACTATTCTTTGATTCATATTTTTAGAATTTTATATATTTATGTATGTATTTATTTTTGTCACAGACAGCACACAACTTTTTTGATTATAATGACAGCTGTTATTTGTTCGTCCCAATTGTGCGCCACACTGCGAATTTACGCAACGAACTTTTACCAACGAATTCGTCGTGCTTGACGAAATTCGTCGTTCGTCCCAATTGTGTTCCCAGCATTACTCTACTTATAGTGAATAAGAATGAGTAAATACAAATACTCTGAGCGTATAAAGAGAATAAATGTTGTGTTTGTTTTTTTTTCATTTTGTATTTACTTGCTTTGATCCCCTTTTGTACTTGGATTTACTCTGAGAATTTTTAAAAAAGCAAATGTTTTTGAATTTAAATGTACTTAGTGCAAAAGCCTAAAGCTAAGATCCCACTATCGGCGCAATGCACCAATTTTCGACGCAATTCATGTGCCGATAGTGTGACCGCACACAATTTTTCAAAATGCGACAATCTGCGCCGAAATTGTGCTGAGTATGGACAATCAAAATGAACCTTGATGCGCCGATAATGTGAACCCACTATTGCACAATGTTAAGCAATCAATTTGTAAAAAATGCGCCAATTTTTTTCGGCCACTCGTGCGTCGATCACAGTCGACAATCAGTGCCGATACACGGGCTGGAAAACCGAATTTTGAAATTGCACACCTTGTAAAACTATTTTTTTTAAGCTGAGTTGTACCAAAATTAATTTTTTATTATCTTTTATGCATTTAAATTTTATTTATTTGTTGTGGGTTAGCAAATCTACATACATATGTATATGCAAAAAATTAATAAAAATTTTAAAATCAAATTCTTGAGTATTTGCTCGAATAAATGTTATATTTTATTCATATATTGTTAAAAAATTGTTATGGGGTAGGTAATCTATGTATATGCATTTCGTTGTTAGCTTAATACCAACTCATCAGTAGATATTTACTATTCATGTTTAAAAAGTTCCAAAACTCATCTTCTCATACATAAACTCGCAATAATAAGTTTGCGAATTTCTAAAGCATACGCAAAATTGCTTTTAAAAAACTTTAAAAACATCACACAAATAATTTTTTTTCATTCGATATAAATCTGTTTACTTTTCTTATAACTTTTATACAGTTACACAACCTTTTGTTGGCAATAAAAGTTTTTATAAGGCAAAATAAAACCAAACTTCCCTTTTACAAAATATAACCTTTTACTCAAGTATTCATGTTTTTAGTAAAGATCAACCGATGAGTTGATATTTAACTACCAACGAAATGCACATATGTAAATTAGCTAACCCATAACAAGTAATAATATTTTAAAAACATATATTCCTAAGTATTTGTGCGAATAAAATGTTATATTTTATATATATATTAAAACATTTAATATAACATTTGTACTGTTGAACAGAAAAAAAAAACGATTTTACCATCCCTGAAAACATCTGTTTACAAAATAACAAGAATAGAAGTACGTGCTGCGTAGTAGTAAATTCAATTAAAATTCATTAATTTTTTATTATTATATACATATTAATACTCCTATATTAATTATATACACAATATACATATATGGCCAAAGCAGTTTTCTCTTTTTCATTGTAATAAATGCCGAAAATTAAACTGTATCTGCCAACAAGCAAATAAACAAACGCATATACATACATATACGTACATACATACTCGTACATACAATACATACATGATTTAATTTGCCCAATAATGCACGATAGTGGGATCGCATTGTACCAATTATTGTCGCAATTGAGATTTGGCCGATATGAGCCGAAAAAAACTGTGGCAATATGCGACGATAATGGGAACGCCCAAAAATTAATTGTGCAATATTTTTACATGTGTGCGGATATAGCACGATAAAAATTGTCGCAGATTGTGCTGTTTGCGCCGATAGTGGGATCTTAGCTTAATACATACCTATATTTTACTTGATTACATTTTGTACATATTGTTATTCTTTACTGGAAATTACACTCAGAAAAACTAGTTAGTATATTATATATATATATATGTTTGAGTAAAATACACTGAATTTTGATATATCTTAATAAATAAAATATAATAAACATGGAATTCTAAGGCTTCCAGTTTTCTTGCACGATGATTTGAGCGATCAGGAATAGTTTAATCGTGGGGTTTTAGGTAACATGTGGCTTCTAAACCCAAAGGCAGGGAGGGTTATGAGCCAGTTGTCTTTAACATCACCTCAAAGACAAGTACTTGAACGTGCCTATTGATTAGAACCCGATAGCTAGCATAAACAATTCAGATTTTCTTTATGAGTTACTTTAAATTTTAAATACAAAAACGGGAGTCTACAATATTATTTATGTATGTGACAGGGCCTGTATGTGTCAAGGTGCGGAAAGGTGGACGCGAACCCCCCAATCGACTGCTTGCTAGTGGCTTTAATGGCACCCATAGTCCTTCCTAGGCCGCCTGAAAATATTTCTACTTAACACCTGAACATAAACACACACACATCTCCCTATAAGAAATGTATCATTTACTGAAAAGGAATCAATATCCATGGTAAATGTAGTACACCCTGGTACGCTACATAAATTGGCGCCCAACGTGGGGCTAAAAAGTTCAAAATAAAATAAAAACATCTTGGTATGCAGAATATTTTCGAGTTTAAAATACCAGTATAGGAACTTTTAGCTCTTATCTACATTTTCTACTCCATTCAGATAAAGTTGAATGAGTTTTAATATATTATTTAAATTTAGTCAAATAAGATTGAAATTTTGTAGGAGTTCAATTATTTGGCTTTTAAGACCGAATTTTGACCACAAATGCAATCATTCTAATTTTGATTAACGTCTAGCATGACGATTTCAACTTTGATAGATTTAAATGAGAATGTGGAGGTTTTGTTTTGTGAAGAATATATCTACATTCTGTAAATATTTGGAATAATATTAATTTAGCAGTAAGCATTTTAATGTCCAGTGTTTGAAGAGGTGAGGTTTATTTTTTTCACTAATCACGATTCTCATAAAATCTCCATAGCCCAAGTAATTTTCCTTTCTAATCAATAAGACAGAACTTTAGTTCCTGTATCGTGCAAATCATCAAGTCTGCAAGAAAACGTATTTCACTACACATTGTTGTTTCAAATAAACAAATTTTTCCGTTCTTGTTGAAAAAGAAAAAAAAAAAAACAAAACTTTTTTGTTAAAAAAAAAACAAAATTATTTTTCAATTCAAAATATTCTTATTCACTTAAATAAAAGTCAGACATTATTATTAGTCAATAAGACATCTGCATTACGTGCAGTTCTATTTCGTATTTTCTATATTTGGGTCGAACGAAATTTTTTTTTCAAAATGTCCATTATACGCAGTCCTACTCGTTCTCAAGAAACAGATGCTACTACAAATATAGTAGCCGTATTCACAATCTTGTGCATTTGAGATTGCAAATTTATGCAATTGCAAAATTATTCCATCAATTGTGAATGATATCTTTGGGTTAGGTTGCAATGCTTGTTGCAAAACACAAGCTGATTGATAAATAAAAAAATTATTTTCCACTGAAGTTTTGGCCTAAAATATACATACATATGTATGTCTAAGAAATTACTCAAGTATAAAACATTTGCTTAATCAAATAATTTTAATTTTTATTATAAAAATAAGGATTAATTTGTTAGTTAGTCAGGGTTATAAATAATACATATGTATATATATGTATATGTTTTGGGTTTTGTTAATTTTTGCTTTTTTCATTTCATTAATTTTTGTTTGTCTGGTTAATTTCCTTTTGCTTGAAATATTTTTGTTTTTTAATTTTGAATAAAATTATTAAAATTTTAATAAGCAAAATAGGCTTAGTTTACTGCGTATCAGCTGTCGTTTTGCAATTAAGTGTAGAGTAAATATAAGCTATTGGTTTTTAGTGTTGCTTATTTGCAAAGATGTAGCATTGCATTTCTCTGTATTTTGTTAGTGTAGAGTAAAAATATACTACACCATTTTGCAAATGCAATGATGCAAGACCATTTGCACAAGATTGTGAATAGGGCTAGTATTCCCATGTAGTATTTGCAACGAGAGCATGTCAGAGTCCGATGAAATTTTAATTATTACTATTTGCTATCATGAATATCATCGTCAGTGTATTGAAGTGTCCTTATCACAGTCTGCCGAATGTCCTTCGTGTAAGACTAGTTGTCAGTTGTCCGACCTTGTCTTTAAAAAACGTACAAAAGAAAAACCAGTGTCCAAAGACAGTCCAAAGGCAAAATCAAATACTCAGGGTCGTGGTAGGCCAAGAGGTGCTTTGTCAAAAGTGCATAACACGAGGAACTATAGCAAAAACCGATCCCAAGATTTAACACAGTCAAATTTATTAGATAGCAGTATTCCAAATGCGGAGAATATGTTTATAAATAGTCCACTACGTATACCACCCAATCAAGTTCCAATCAACACAGAAACACTTAGTAATCAACCGACAAATTTGCCGAATGTACTAAACGTGTCACAAATTAATCAAATGATTGAGAATACTTTGACTAGGCTACTTAGAAATATAAATGTTACTATCCCTAGTCCATATTATGCAAATCATGCGTCCAATAATGCTAATTTTCATCCATCGAGATATTCGCCAAATGTAAACATTACTGGTAATCAGCCGCCAGGGTAAAAAAAAACATGTGTTCTAGAGATGAACCCTTTCCTCTCAGGTCCGAAAGAATTACCACTATAGTCCGGAACTGGAATTTGAAATTTGACGGTTCTGCGAATGGCCTTAATGTAGAAGAATTTTTATACACAGTTAGGTCCCTTAGAACCGAAAACTTTAATAATGACTTCAGTGTAATATGTAAAAATTTACACATTTTATTAACTGGTAAGGCTCGTGACTGGTACTGGCGATATCACAAGGATGTGGAAGAAATTAATTGGAAGGACTTTTGTTCTGCTATAAGGTATCAATATAAAGATTTTCGTTCCAACTTCGACATCAGAGAAGACATAAGAAACCGCAAAATGAAGCCAGGGGAAAATTTCGAATTGTTTTATGAATCAATTTGTTCAATGTTAGATCTTTTAGAGAAGCCTATACCTGAATCCGAACTGGTGGAAATTCTGACGCGAAACTTAAGACCCGACATTAGACATGAGCTATTATTTGTACCAGTATATTCAGTTGCACATCTTAGGAAGTTAGCACAGATGAGAGAGACTTTACTAGGAGATGAGAGTGTCAGAAGGAACTTGACACCAACAAATTTACATCCCCAATTTGCAAAGCGCAATGTAGCGGAAATTGATTTTTCCGACGGTGGCGATTCAGAATCTTTACCAATAGCTGCACCAACAGTCAATGCTATCCGATCTGGAACAAGAAATTTTCAATATATCGTACTTTTCCAGCGCCGCCTTCGTAAATATTTTAAGGATAAGAAAAAGTTTTCAAAATTTATCATATCTTCAATTGTTCACAACGTAGATGACAAAAGATATTATGCTAAAATAGCGTTTTTAGAATTTGATGAATACGGTCTGTTAGACTCTGGTGCAAACGTGTCCTGCATTGGATCAGATCTAGCCCAGGTTGACTTTACCAAATATCCCGGTTTTCGTCCAATTAAATCTGGGGTTAGAACTGCCGATGGTAGAATCCAGAAAACATCAGGTGTGTTGAATATTGATGTTTGTTTTAAGGGCCAAGTAGAGAATTTGGAAATTTTAGTAGTCCCTACACTTTCCACCCGTTTAATTTTAGGAATAAATTTTTGGAAAGCATTTAAGCTGGCAGCAGACATTTTCGAATCGGCAGTTGTGTCAGATTCACCAATTAATACTTCTGTGTCAAAAAACCTTTCGCAGTTGACATTTTTTGAAAGCCAATCGAAAGCTTCCTTCGAAGGTGATTCGCAGACTTCGAAAATAGAGCACCATAAGTTTCCTCTAACTGCCAGTCAACTTGAGCAACTAAGTAACTTAGTAATAAATTTATTCCCTAATTTTGAAAAACAAGGCCTAGGGAGAACTAGTTTGATAAAGCACGAAATCGACGTAGGCAATGCTAGGCCAATCAAACAAAAATTCTATGCAGTTTCCCCGGCCGTGGAAAAATTGATATTTGAAGAATTTGATAGGATGCTTTCGTTAGGGGTAATAGAGGAGTCGTCATCTCCATGGAGCTCACCAATGCGCTTAGTAATAAAACCAAATAAGGTTCGCTTGTGTCTAGATGCGAGGAAGGTAAATCAAATTACCACAAAAGATGCATATCCGCTTCCCAACATTGAAGGGATATTTTCTCGATTGTATACAAACTAGATCTTAAGGATGCGTACTGGCAAATCGGCCTAGCCGAGGAATCGAAGCCCTTAACAGCGTTTACAGTACCGGGAAGACCCCTATACCAATTTACGGTTATACCTTTTGGCATTTGTACAGCTCCTCAGGCCATGTGTCGATTAATGGACCAACTGTTACCAGCTGATTTACGCCATTCAGTATTTGGCTACCTCGATGACTTAGTAATAGTTTCCGAAGATTTTGACAATCATATAGAGGCTTTAATTAGAATTGCGGGACAGTTTCGAAAGGCAAATCTTACGCTGAATATTTCCAAAAGCTCTTTCTGTGTCACTGAAGTTAGATATCTGCGGTATATCATTGGTAGAGGAGGTATTAAAACAGATCCTGAGAAGATAGAGGCAATTATTAACTGGCCAACTCCACGGAATCTAAAACAAGTTCGTGGCTTTTTAGGATTGTGTGGATGGTATAGTAGATTCATGGAAAATTTTTCATCAATTGCGTACCCTATAAGTGAAGTTCTCTCAACAAAATGCAAATTTCACTGGACCGTAGAGGCAGAAGAGGCGTTTGTTAAAATTAAAACATTAATTACGACTGCTCCGATTCTCTATAACCCAGATTTCTCAAAACAAATTTACCTACATTGTGATGCTAGTGACTACGGTATAGGTGCTGTTCTTGTACAACTCGATTAAGAAGGAATCGAGAAACCGATTGCTTATATGTCAAAAAAAATTAAATTCAGCCCAAAGGAATTACAGTGTCACAGAGCGTGAGTGTCTGGCTGCTGTAGAAGCAATACAACGTTTCCGGTGTTACTTGGAATTGCAAGATTTTGAGGTTATCACCGACCATTCCTCTCTACTTTGGTTGATGAAACAACCTAATTTGACAGGATGTTTAGCTAGATCGGTATTTAAGCTGCAGCTTTATAAAGGAAAAAACCATATTGTCCCCGATGCTCTCAGTAGAATATATAGTGATGATCCAATGATGGCCACATCGGTCTGTTAATTGTTCTCGATCACTTTAGTAAATTTCATTGGCTCTGCCCTTTAAAGAAATTTAACTGCTCTACTATAAACAATTTTCTTTTGTCACAAATATTTCATATTTATGGTATACCTGAGACAATCAGTAGCGATAATGTTTCCCAGTTTAGATCTAATGAGTTCAATGCTATACTGACTAAGTTAGGGATCAACCATATTTACACTGCTTTATACTCACCACAAGCAAATGCGTCTGAACGTATAAATAGGTCTATCATTGCAGGTATTCGTTCATTTTTAAAAAATGACCAAAGATTATGGGACGTAAATATTAGCTCCATAAGCTGTTCTTTGCGAAACGCACAACATCAAAGTATTGGGTGTTCGCCATATCGAGCATTATTTGGAATGGATATGATTACTCATGGTACATCCTATAAACTACTAAGAGAACTTAGGCTGTTAAAAGACAATGTCAATCCACTTGTAAAAGAGGATCAAATTACCCTGTTAAGATCAGATTTACGAAAACACCTTAAAATAGCATATGAAAGGAATCAACACCAATATAACTTGAGAGCCAGACCAAAAGAATATACAGTAGGACAAGAAGTATTTCGTAGAAAATTATGTCAAAGTAATATGGCGAAAAAATTCAACGCTAAGTTAGCACCTGTATTTCTGAAAGCGAAAATTCATGAGAAGATAGGAAATCATTATTATACTTTAGTGGACTTAAATGGGAAAATTGTTGGCACATTTTACGCTAAAGATATTCGCCCGTAAAAATTCCTGCTAATTCTTACGATTAAGTATCAAGAATTATCCGGTTTGTAGTGACCCTGTACTTCAAAGGCGATAATGTTTTGTATTCTAAGAAAGAAATATTCTTCAAATCTTCGAAAGAAATATTCTTATAGTAGTAATATATAATCTGCTTCAATGGAAACCCCAAACTAACATGCAGGCTTAACAATGTAGGGTATGAAGTGTTAAATTTTAAATTTTACCACTAACAGAAGAAACCAGCCAGAAAAAAAACAATAGATTTTGATTAAAAGTAAATGAAATCGTTCTCAGTCGACGTCAGTTCATTTAAAAAAATTCAATAAATATATAATAATAAAAAAATTTGCATGGCAACTGATATAGGGGAACATAAGTAAATATGTGCATATATCCTATTCATGAATATATATACTTATACGTATAATCATGGTGGAGAATTGACTCAAAAGCTCTCGCGTTGAATCGGCAAAGCACTAAAATAAGAACTTTTAAAATTATTCTCGAGGAGAAACTGATCGCATGAGCTCTAATGCAATGTGAATTACAACGATCGTGGCTATTCTGATTCAGATATCCTAAAGAAAACATTAAATTAAAAGGAATTTAAAAAGTTAGAATTCCAAAGAAATAAATAATTTTCTAAAATCAAAAAACGATTTAGTGAAGATACCGTGGAGAACCCTTGACTTTCAGTGGAATCCTCATAGAGAATAGTTGCCTGTTCAGTTACCCAGAGGCTAAACCTATACGAAACTAAGACATTCCCAGGACATTTTTTTTAAACATCAACAGGAAGATTTCAGGCTGTGGAATTGTAAATAGTTCAACGAAGGATCCTTGTTGCTGTTATAAGTATCAGTGAAATTAATTACTTACCTCAATGGTGTCAAAAAAGTCAAACAATCGGTAGAATTAGAAAAAAAAAATTAAAAAAAAAAACATCCCACCTAAGTTCCAGACTTAATCCAAGAATTTCGGTGTTGTCGCCTTATATTATAACGGAAACCCATTATTTTAACATTCATTTATAACATAACGTTACCTTACGGTAGTTAAACAGTTCTATTAACGCGAAAATTTTCATACGGAGTTCTTTGGCAACTAAAATTTAAAATACCATTTTTCTTTAATTTAATTGTTAGAAACTAACCTTTTTGATTTTAGTACTGCTAAAAACTCACATTAAGCGAATTAAAACTAAATATAATTTTTCGATGAAACATTCCTTAAAAAAGAAAAATACTATTTTTATTACAAGTAAAACCTAAAAATTTCTAATAAATAATGTTTTAAAAGTTCTTGTAATAGATGTAATAAATTTAAAATAATTTGAAGCACATTAAAAATTCTATACCTAATACATATAAATTCTATAATAATATTATCTCGTAATAAGCATAAGGATACCGATAAATGAAGTCGACTTAGTTGTCATTACAAGCATATGCAAATCAACCAACCCAAAATCATTATTAACATTATTTGAAATTATTACTTTAGCAAAACCCTCAGCATGTTCGGGAGGCCTCATCGCTCTGCTGCAGAAAATTTTAATTATTTGGTGAGTCAATAAAAGAGAACAAAACTTATTTATTAATGAATTTGTTGTAGTTGCAAAATTGCGTTTGGGGTACTTACTAATTTCCAGTAAAGCATAATAATAACATGACGTTTAAAATAAAATAAAAAGCAAAACAATCTATTTATACTGTGTACTTGCAGGTATTATCTTTCAACTTACATACATACCTATATTTTACTTGATTACATTTTGTACATATTGTTATTCTTTACTGGAAATTGCACTCAGAAAAACTAGTTAGTATATTATATATATGTTTGAGTAAAATACACTGAATTTTGATATATCTTAATAAATAAAATATAATAAACATGGAATTCTAAGGCTTCCAGTTTACTTGCACGATGATTTGAGCGATCAGGAATAGTTTAATCGTGGGGTTTTAGGTAACATGTGGCTTCTAAACCCAAAGGCAGGGAGGGTTATGAGCCAGTTGTCTTTAACATCACCTCAAAGACAACTACTTGAACGTGCCTATTGATTAGGACCCGATAGCTAGCATAAACAATTCAGATTTTCTTTATGAGCTACTTTAAATTTTAAATACAAAAACGGGAGTCTAGAATATTATTTATGTGACAGGGTCTGTATGTGTTAAGGTGCGGAAAGGTGGACGCGAACCCCCCAATCGACTGCTTGCTAGTGGCTTTAATGGTTCCCACAGTCCTTCCAAGGCCGCCTGAAAATATTTCTACTTAACACCTGAACTTAAACACACACACACACATCTCCCTATAAGAAATGTTTCATTTACTGAAAAGGAATCAATATCCATGGTAAATATAGTACACCCTGGTACGTTACAAATAATAAGAGTGACGGGCGATATCTACATATTTTAGAACTATAATCAAATTATTTATCTATATAATTTTACTATCAAATCCACCTTCAATAAATATTTCAAATTTATATTCATCTAAATAAATTTATTGTAACTCATTTTTACTTAAACATAAGCTACACCTTGATCTAATATAATTTAAATATAAAAATTATGAAAATTTTCCTTCTTATAAAATATTCTAATAACGACGGTATATAAACTGATATCAAATTTAAGTAAGGTCCAGCGTGGATTATCGATTATAAAACAAGTTCCTCTGAATAGATTAAAATACCGCCAAATTTTTTAGGTTTAAAGAATATAACTATTAATACCTTAATTTATTTTAATACATTTTAAATAATAGGGTATCTAATCCTAGTTTATAACTAAAATTTGCAAGTTTCAATTTTTTATTAATAAAATTATAAATTTAAAATTTCACTCAATAAATTTATTTATATTTAATTAAATTATAATTTAACTTTAAGTTAATATAATTTATTTGCATTACTCGTTTAACCGCAACTGCTGGCACATATTTTGTTAATACTTTTTTAATATTACTATTTCTAAATTTCTTAAATTTTAAATAATATCAATTATTGCGAATATATTAATATTAAATATTTTTAAAATAAATAATAAATCATACAAAAATTTACATATAAATTAAATTAATAATAAATTTTTAAGCCAAAATAAAACTTTATAAATAAAATTAATAAAAACTAATATAATAATATAATTATTTTTATAAAAGTATTTATTTTTATTTTACTTATATATATATATATATAAACACACACATATATATAATGAAATAAACCAACCAGTGAGATTTAACAATATTTTTTCTGTAGATATAGAAAGGCTATTGACTGAAAAACGGAGAGCTCGACGAGAATGGCCCGGCAGGGTCATACAAAGGTTGAATCCTATCGGCCTATTAGTTTACTGTCTAACATTTCAAAACTATTTGAAAAGCTGTATATGAGCAAGCTGATGCCTATAGTGACTAGTAATGTATGTATTCCAGATCATCAATTCGGTTTTCGCAGACAACATAACACAATTGAACAAACCCACAGACTAGTGAATGTCGTTAGAGACACTTTTGAAAAAAAGAAATACTGCTCTGCGCTCTTTATTGATGTCTCACAAGCTTTTGATAAAGTATGGCACGAAGGTCTTTTCAACAAATTAACACAAAATCTACCAGCAAACATCGTAAAGCTTTTAAAAAGCTATTTAATGGAACGTAAATTTGTAGTTAGGGAAGGGAATTTTTTAAGCCCTCCGCAGTCGATTGAAGCCGGAGTCCCTCAAGGCAGTATCTTCGGACCCTTACTTTATTTAATATATGCCTCTGACTTACCGTTAAGCAGTAACATTCATACATCAACATTTGCGGATGATACAGCCTTTCTAAGCGTTCACGAAAATCCTGTAGAAGGAAGCTTCCCGCAACTTACAAGAATATATATCCAAACTGGAAAAATGGCTCAAACAATGGCGTATAAAAGTTAACGAGCAGAAATGTGCACACGTCACTTTTACGTTGCGCAGGGAAACATGCCCGCCTATAAAAATTAACACCGAGACTACACCACAACACACTGTAGTCAAATATCTAGGCGTTCATCTTGATCGTCGTTTAACATGGAAATGGCATATAGACGCAAAGTTAACACAAATGAAACTAAAAGCAGCCCAAATGAATTGGCTTATTGGAAGAAACTCTATACTAAGCCTTGACTGTAAACTTCTCTTATACAACGCGATCCTGAAACCAATATGGTCCTATGGAATCCAGTTATGGGGCACTGCCTCAGCATCGAATGTAGAAAGAATTCAAAGGCGACAGAATAAAATCCTACGTACAATAACAGCAGCCCCCTGGTATGTCAGAAACCATCGAATTCATAAAGACCTAGACGTTCCGTTGGTGATGACAGTATTTTCAAAACACGCGAAAAAATATATAAAAAAACTTGAGTTGCACCCAAATCCACTTGCGCGCAATATTCTTCATTATAGAGGCCAAACCCGACTGAAAAGAAGGGATACTCTTTTTCTCAGCCGTTCACGAGACATGTAAAACAACAAAAATTAACCGTTGAAATTAAAAATTTTGTTTAGTATTGGCTAAACTTATATTTAATATTTTTTAGATTTAAGATTTGAAAAACTTATTGATAATTCAATTTAAATAATTAAAGATTCAATAAATAATAAAATTATCAAAAAAAAAAAAAAAATAAAAAAATATATACATATATATATAAAAATTAAAGTAAATACATTTACACTAAAATAAATAAATTAATTAAATAATTGAATTATAAAAATTAATTAATATAATAAAAATTAAAATAATAATTAAATATATACAAATTTATTAATAAATTTTAATAACATTAAAAAATAATAAATTATAAATTTATTTATACCCCTATTTAAAATAAATAATTATAATATATTTTATTAATAATTAAACTTAAAAAAATTTTATATATATATACTAGCTTATCCCCTCGTGCTTCGCTTCGCTACCCCCTCGTTATAAAATAAAATTAAAAGTATTTATATATCCTATTGTGAAAATTTAATGACAATCGGTCCAGTAGTTAAGACTATATTACGATTTTTAATTTTCCTAAAAAGGGGCGTGGTCCCACCCACTTTTCTCGTGGTACGTATTCCAAATTATGCCAATACAATATGTACCAAATATAATCGACGTAGGTCAAAAAATGCCGAAAATATGGCGATTTAAATATTTGGGATATATGGGAGGTATCACGCCCCTTTTTTTTTTTTTTTTTTTTTTTAATTAGGACCAGCACTCAGGGGATGACCCCTACTTATGCAGTGCATTGTGCCGGAACTCAGAGAGAGGGATAGAGTAGAGAAGATAGATGTTGAAAATTTAGAAGGCTTAACTCTGTTACAACTCTGCTTTGCGCGTTATGTTAATTTTTATAGCAGTGTTGATGCGTCTCCGGTGTTAGGTAGACGCATTAACTTTGTTAAGCTGTATTGGCAGGCATTTTATTAATTGTTTTACTTCGCCGATGTTTCTGCTAACCGACGAAGGAGGGCGATGTTGTGTACATTAGCTTGGATAGCATCAATCGCTGTCAGAACATGTTTTAGTGACCAGTGCTATGCCTTCATCACTTAAATAGTCCGACAACAATTAATACAACTCCACACTAACGTACACTACAGAAATTAATGATGTTGATTGACTTGCTCTGGCCAGGGTTTGAACCCAGGTCCCACGTCATTGTTTGCTTAGTAGTCAACGCGCTAACCACTTCAGCCAACACCACCCACCCTTTGTCCAATCCCGCTTATATTTGCAGCAGCACTAAAAAAATGCACACTGAACCGACATACAAAATTTTGTTCAAATACCATTATCAGGAGCAGAAATAATAGATTTTTAATTTGTGGTTTGTATGAGAGGTACCACGCCCCTTTGTCCAATCCCGTCCATATTTTCAGCAGCACTTAAGAAATGCACACCAAACCGACATACCAAATTTTGTTCAAATACCATTATCAGGAGCAGAAATAATAGATTTTTAATTTGTGGTTTTCATGAGAGGTACCACGCCCCTTTGTCCAATCCCGCCCATATTTGCAGTAGCACTTTAAAAATGCACACCAAACCGACGTACCAAATTTTGTTCAAATACCGTTATCAGGAGCAGAAATAATCGATTTTTAATATGTGGTTTGTATGGGAGGTACCACGCCCCTTTTTCCAATTGGACCGAATTGTAAATCTAAACCACCCGGGGCGCTACCCAAACGCATACAAAAAAATTTATGCAAATCGGTTTAGCCGTTTAGGAGGAGTTCAGTTACAACGCACGTACAGTAGAATTATATATATAAAGAGCCACGCCCCTCTGCCCCCAGGCCATTAATTTAAATAATAACTATCCTATCATATAAGTTGGACCAAATTACATATATATGCCAATTTTCATGAATATCAGTTGACTCGTTTTTGAGTTTATTCGGAAACATACACAGTGACACGGATTTTTTATATATTAAGATATATGTATATATATGCACAGCCGTTCGTATGGCGACCTAAAAATTATTAACTTTTTTAGATGCAATAATAAAAAATAAGAAAAAACATTTGTATAGACACCAATATTTTTTTTTTCCAATTGCTGTTTAAATAGAAGAGATTCAACTATAGAAATCAGCGCATCGTTATCGGTCCGCTTTTAATACAGCACATTCTTTGTAGACCTGACTGCAAACGAACTGCTGTTTATACGACAATTTTTGTTGCCAGATTTTTGACAATTTCCCCGGTTTTTCTCTACCGCCGTTAAGTTTTTAATAGTTCCGCAGAACTGTGGCTTATTGATAGAGCACACAATGGTACATTATTAAGGTAGGCGCACTCAACCAGCTCATCGCTAATGCTCACGAGGAATAAAAACCAAATTAATTTTGCAATGCAAATTGTTCCAGTAGCAAAACATACATACTTACATATGTTTAAGTAATTAATCAGCAAAATTAATAAATATACTAGATAATATAAAAGTGGTCAAAAAACTAAATATAAGAGTTAAAGTTAGTGTTTTAAACAAATTTTTTGAATGCCTAGAGCATGTTCGTTAGACATAATTGAATTAATATGATATCATTACAGGCTTAATTCTAATTTAACATTGCTCAAAAATTAGAAATTGAGTCTTAAAGTTTCAACATTACATACAAATAGAAGGCATAAGAGGTAGAGACCTGGGGCTTGCGCAGATCGACAGATTTGTATTTACTACACATAGCGGTCCTATTTAATTTTGTTTGTTTTTGTGCGATACGTAAAGATAACTTTGGCACGACGATATGTAATTAGCATTTTTTTTTCTGTTAATATTTTTTTTTTATATACTATCATACCATTATTGTCTTGAATATACTTATGAACATAAATTGAAATATATGAAAAATATGCATTTCATTCGTAGCAAATTAAAAATTTTAAAAACATTAATTCTTGAGTATTTGCTAGAATAAAATTTTATAAACATATACATATTAACTGCCGATTTAACGAAGTCGAAAAATTCTTATTTATTTTTTTTTTCATTAATACAAATACATATAACACAAAAACAAAACTTTAGAATTTGTTTTTGCTTCTTTCGACATAGTGAAATATGCAGTAAAAATATTGACTTTTTGTTAGAAATTTATATTATTTACTACGTTTTTATTTGTAATATGTAGCTGTAATGTAGCTAAATACCAATTCATCAGTAGATATTTACCTTAATTTTTTAAATACTCATCTACTCATACATAAAGTCCAATATTATTTTCCTTGTACCTGAATGATTTAGCCAATGCTCTACCCGGCGGAGTATGCGTTTCAGATGTTCGTGTAAAAGTTCTCCTTTATGCTGATGACATTGTCATATTAGCAGATTCACCACATACCCTACAAAACATGATTGATGAACTATACAAGTATTGTTATCGTTGGTGCCTGAAAGTTAACCTTGAGAAGTCAAAAATAATAGTTTTTCGCACTGGCACTAGAATCTCGAAAAATCTTAATTGGAATTTTGGGGATAATAACATACAAATCGTAAACAGTTACAAATACTTGGGAATAGATATTAACTAAAATTTATCATTTAAAAAACACACTGAAAACAAATTAGCTTCTTCCAAAATGGCGATTGCTTCAACGTGGTCCAGCTACATAAAGAACCCTATGATATCAAATCTCAATAAACTTAAAATCTTTAATGCGGCTTCAAGGTCAATAATGTTCTATGGTGCCCAAATTTGGGGTTATAAAAAATATGATGATGTTGAAAAGCTTTTAAGATACTATATAAAAAGTATGCTCTATCTACCTAGTAATACTCCTAACTACATACTCTACCTAGAAACAGGTATCAACTCGATGTACTCTGATACCCTGAAGCTGCATTTTGATTACGTGAATAAAGCTCTCCACTTACCTAATCACAGACTCCCCCGAATTTTATCTGAGATGATTATCGCAAAAAATACTTTTTGGGCAGAAGAATGGATAAACATATGTCAGAAGATCCAATTTGTACCTGAAGACGCATCCATTCCACTATGTTCATATTCATCACAAATCCTACAACTTATAAAAACACAGGAATCATGCGATTTCACTTCTGATGCTAGACGTTCTCAGCTCCATGATTTGTATCCTGAGCTAAATTATGACATCAAACCTCTATCGATATCCTCCCTTTCGTCTCGTGCTGCAAGTTTAATCATCAGGGTACGAGGTGGAATGTTAGATCTCAATGCTAGACCTTTCAAAAAATCGTCAATAGGCCTATGCTCCTTATGTAATTTAGATGCTGTTGAGAATACTTTTCATTTTATTGGAATTTGTCCGATATACAAGGAACTCAGACTGAAATATTTCCGTAGCACCATTCTCTACCATAGCGAAGTACTAGACATACTAAATGGAAACAACTTTGTAAATCTTTATAAATATTTAGAAAACTGTTGGAAATACAGAAAGCTAATACTAACTGAATATGAATAGACTCCTTTATAATTTTTCTTTTTTTATTTATTTATTTTTTAATATTTTATTTTGCATATAATAATTCTCCAACCCCGAAGAATAATTGTTTCTATATTAACCAGAACCGTAACTTATATTTTATGTAACTTTAATACGAAATAATCAAACTCCTTTTTGTTTCACTCAGCTTTTATTTGCCAGTCTGGCTCACAACCAATATGTTATGCCTATTATAGATTATAATAAGTTTATATCTCTAAGATTGTAAATGAAGTAAATTAAAATCTATTAATAAATAATAATAATAATATAATAATAACATAAACTCCCAAATAATAACTGGGTGTTCCTACAGAAAAAGCACAATACGCCTGTGTTCTGTAATTCACTACAAAATGAAAGTGAAAAACTTTCGATTTTCACTGTGTTCTAGAAAAGTAAAGAAACTTTGTTTCTCCGAAGATTTCATTTTTGTTTCGTTTCAAACAAATTTTTAAAATAATGTGGAAACAACTCTAGTTTCGCTGCGTTGTTAAAAAAAATATCCTATCCGATTGAGAATTCCAGTACAAAATTGTGAATGTATGATGCATGTTTCATACAATGTGGTCAATATTTTTTTTTTTTTTTTTATAAATTTTATTATTTATTGAATCTTCAATTTTAAATTAAATTATCAATAAGTTTTTCAAATCTTAAATCTAAAAAATATTACATATAAGTTTAGCCAATGCTAAACAAAATTTTTAATTTCAACGGTTAATTTATGTTGTTTTACATCTCTCGTGTACGGCTGAGAAAAAGAGTATCCCTCCTTTTCAGCCGGGTGTGGCCTCTATAATTTAAAATATTGCGCGCAAGTAAATTTGGGTGCACCTCAAGTTTTTTTATATATTTTTATGCGTTTATTGAAAATACTGTCTTCACCAGCGGAACATCTAGATCTTTATGAATCCGATGATTTCTGACATACCAGGGAGCTGCTGTAATTGTACGTAGAATTTTATTTTGTCGCCTTTGAATTTTTTCGACATTTGATGCTGAGGCAGTGCCCCATAACTGGATTCCATAGAACCATATTGGTTTCAGGATCGCGTTGTATAATAGTAGTTTACAGTCTAGGCTTAGTATAGAATTTCTTCCAATAAGCCAATTCATTTGGGCTGCTTTTAATTTCATTTGTATTAACTTTGCGTCTATATGCGATTTCCATGTTAAACGACGATCAAGATGAACGCCTAGATATTTGACAACAGTGTGATGCGGTATGGTCTCGGTGTTAATTTTTATAGGCGGGCATGTTTCCTTGCGCAACGTAAAAGTTACGTGCACACATTTCTGCTCGTTAACTTTAATACGCCATTGTTTGAGCCAATTTTGCAATTTGGATATATACACTTGTAAATTGCGGGAAGCTTCCACAGGATTTTCGTGAACGCTTAGAAAAGCTGTATCATCGGCAAATGTTGATGTATGAATGTTACTGCTTAACGGTAAGTCAGAGGCATATATTAAATAAAGTAATGGACCGAAGATACTCCCTTGGGGAACTCCGGCTTCGATCGACTGCGGTGGGCTTAAAAAATTGCCTTCCCTAACTACAAATTTTCGTTCAATTAAATAGCTTATTAAAAGCCTAACAATGTTTGCGGGTAGATTTTGTGTTAATTTATGTTTAAGACCTTCGTGCCATACTTTATCGAAAGCTTGAGAAACATCTATAAAGAGCGCAGAGCAATATTTCTTCTTTTCGAAAGTGTCTCTGATAACATTCACAAGTCTGTGAGTTTGTTCAATTGTGCTGTGTTGTCTGCGAAAACCGAATTGATGGTCTGGAATGCATCCACTTCTAGTCACTATAGGCATCAGCTTGCTCATATACAGCTTTTCAAATAGTTTTGAAATGTTGGGCAATAGACTAATAGGCCGATAGGATTCAACCTTCGTATGATCCTTGCCGGGCTTTGGTATCATAATAATCATCGAAACCTTCCATTCTGCAGGATAGTATTGCAGCCGTAGAATACTATTAAAAATGAATAGTATAATTCTTTTTGCAATATAAGGCAGTTGTTGAAGCATTTTGTTGCTTATTTTGTCGACACCTGGGGCTTTTTTGGTGTTAAGACTAGTGATGGCCTTTTCAATCTCCACAATGTTAAATCTTAACGGTATTTCTGGTAAAGAGATGACTGGTGGCAGTTCAACAATATCAGTAGAAATATTCGGTGTAAATACATTTTCTAAGTGCTTAACAAAAAGAGCACCTTTTTCAGCATCAGTTCTTGCCCAGTCACCATTCGAATCTCGTAACGGAGGTTTGCAAATCACTGGCCTTTTAAGTCCTCTGGCTGCACGCCATAGCGAATAATCTGTTTGTGGTGTTGCATCGAGTTCTTGAAGAAATTTTTGCAGCGAAGCTGTTTTTTGTGTTTGTAAAACTTTTCTGAGCTGTTTGGTGCATTCCTTTAGCCTTAACTTTAGCTGGGGGGATCTGTAACGTTGCCATTCTCGTCGCGCTCTTCGTTTTTCAGTCAATAGCCTTTCTATATCTACAGAAGAAATGTTGTTGAATCTTACTTGTTGATTTGGTTGATTTGAAGAAGCATTAAGAGCAGCTTGATTAACATGTGCTTCAAACAACCTAATAGAATTTTCTATGTCAGTAGGTGTTCTCAACAGCATATTTTCCGTGCAATGAGCACTCAAATATTTTTTGTATTTCAGCCAGTTAATACGTGCAGATGTCACCGGTAAATCACATGTTGATGTTGCAGTTGTGTGTGAGTAAATAGTGATAATAGTAGGCGAGTGATCTGAAGATAAATCCAATGATGCTTCAAGTTCAATCATTTCGCTGGGCACACCTTTCATAACTCCAAAGTCGATAATATCAGGAATTTTTTGTCGATCCGTTGGCTGACCACTTGAAACTACATTAAAGCCCATTTTTGAAATTGTGTCAAACAAAACACGACCCTTGGGACTGATTAAACGTGAACCCCAAAATGTGTGTTTAGCATTGTAGTCGCCAGCTGCTAGAAAACGGGACCCCAGTGTTGAATAAAATGCGGTATATTGACTCTCTGAAATTGAAAACCTGGGAGGAGAATAAACAGATGATAACACAAGTTTTTGATAAAAATTTTCAATGCAGATGTTTGTTGCTTGAAGGTAATATTCACAAAATTCATTTAACAGGTAGTGTTTTATTCGCGTTTTTATTAGAATTCCCGAGCCACCACAAGCTCTACCTCGAGGATCCTTGGTGTCGTAGAAATTATATCCACTAATTCTAAAATAGCTTCGAGACGTCAAATGAGTTTCTGAGATAAGCATAACATCGATTTGTTTATCCAGAAGAAAATATTCTATTTCATTTTTATGTTGGCAGATGCCGTTTGCGTTCCAAAAACATATTTTCAAGTTCATGGTTTGCTTAATACAGCCTGCAACAAAGTAGACTGCATTTTCAACATTTCCTGCATCATACAGGACATGTTGAGAGTAAAAGTATTTACTGTTTGTATTAAGCTCTCAATTGAGGCTTCAATACGGCTAAAATTAGACCCTGGAGCTTCGCTTACTGGTACCGGTTTTTGCGCTGTATTGTGGTTACTTTTTAAAATGTTAGCGTATGAAAATTTATTATTAGGTTGTTGCTGAGCAATAGTCGCGTTTGATTTCAATACGTTTGAATATTGTTGCTGACTGGTAGACGGTTGAGGTAACTGAGGGTAGCTTAAAAGTGTGATAGGCTGAGCGGGGATAATATTTTCTTTTTTGTGCGAGGAGCGTTTAAAAAACGAGTAAAGAGGGCAGCCTCTATAGTTGGCAGTGTGATTTCCGCCGCAATTGCCACATTTTTTCGCCTTGGGATCACCTTTTGTTTTGTCACAGTTAGCGGTACTGTGTAGCTCACCACATACAACGCAGACTGTAGGCAACTTGCAATAAGTTTTCGTGTGCCCAAATTCTTGGCAGTTCAGGCATTGGATAGGTCCAGCTCTTTTATGTGGCTGCTCAACGGTAACTCTCCGGTGTAACAAATACTTTAGATCATAGATTGGATGGGATTCATTTTTTTTTATCTTTATGTCACCTGGCTGTAACTCGACTCTAAATATTGGTTGGGGGATTTTTTCTCTATTTTTGATGTTTGAAACATTTTTCACCTTGAATCCACTATTTTCAAGGCCAGACTTGACCTCTTCTGGATCCACACTAGAATCTATACCTTTTATTACAACGGTTAGACCTTTAGCACTCTTAAGCTGATATGTATAAAAATTTTTATTTTTAGTCTCAAAGTCTGAGACTATTTTTCTGTAATTATTTTCTTTAGATACCTGAATTTTTGTTTCATTAATTTTCCCACGCTTGATTGGAGTTACGTAAAACTCATTTTCTCCAATTAACGAGATAAGGCTTTTTACCAGAAGGCTGGAGTTCTGTTCTCTTAAATAAATCGGTGGTGGTTTACTCAAACTTGTATTAGTTGTGTCTTCATCACCTTGTTCCGTTAAAATCGCGAAACGATTTTCGGAATTTTTTATATTTTTCCCATCTTTGGGAACTTTTGCCGTTGACGCAATTTGAGCAGATTTGGGACTTCTTCCTCTTTTTAACACAGTTATGTATCTATCCATACCTGTTTGAATTTTATTATCACTATTTTCACTTACTTTATCCATAATTTTATTCATTTTGTGCACGTTGGTCACCTGGGTATTTATTGTTTGTTTGTTTGCTTGTACAGCTAAGCTGACAAGTTTGCTAATAGGTGCAATTGTTGTTGTTTCTTGATCACTATTTAACATGTATGGAGAGCATGATCGCGCACGAATAGTTGTGTTTTGTGTAGAATTCAGGTTTGTGCTTAATTCAATTTTTTTATTGTCGTCATCAGAAACAAAAGTTAAATAAGCATTTCTACTGCTTGTGGGTTTATTGTTGTTGTTGTTGCCAGAAGATGAACTCATTTAGAGTTCTCTTGTTTTTTTCACTTATAAGAGTTTGTGTATGCAAATATTTATGTATACACAAGCAAAAAAAATAAAATAAAACCAGTATAATAACTGTTTAATAAATGTTTTGTTTTTGTATTTTTTGTGACTTTAAATTTTTGATAATTTTAATATTCAGTTGCGACGATTATAAAACGCGTCTGTTCACTGCGAGAGTTGAAACTGAAGCTTTTGAGAAGATGGTAAATGATTTGCTAAACTTTTAACTGAACTAGCTATCAAACTAAAAAAAACGTGAAAAATTATATTAAAACTAAACAGCTAATAAAAAACAATAGAGACAAAAATATATGTTTGTGATTTTTTAAAAAAATCATAATAATTAAATTATTTTTTTTGTCCATTTTAGAAGAGATATGTTGGCATGTTTAAAACATGGCTACTGGCCACAAATTTTACGAAAACATTGAAGTAATGGGTACAATATTAATATATTTGGTTGACATAAATATTTGCTATAGTGAAAATATGTGTTAGCATGTCTAAAAACTTGGCTACTGGTCACAAATTTTACGAAAACATTAAAGAAATTGGCACAATATTAATAAATTTGGTTGACAAAAATATTTCCTATTAGGAAGAGATGTGTAAGCATGTCTAAATAAATGGCTACTGCCTACAAATTTTACGAAAACATTGAAGAAATTGGTAAACAAATCATATATTTGGCTGGCATAAATATTTCCTATAGTGAATAGATGTGTTAGCATGTCTAAAAGTATGCCTCTTGGCCATAAATTTTACGAAAACATTTAAAAAATTGGGAAAAAAGTCATACATTTGGTTGACAAAAATATTTCCTATAAAAAAGAGATGTGTTAGCATATCTAAAAGCATGGCTACTGCCTACAAATTTTACGAAAACATTGAAGAAATTGGTAAAAATATCATACATTTGGTTGACATAAATATTTCCTATAGTGAAGAGATGTGTAAGCATGTCTAAATAAATGGCTACTGCCTACAAATTTTACGAAAACATTGAAGAAATTGGTAAACAAATCATATATTTGGCTGGCATAAATATTTCCTATAGTGAAGAGATGTGTTAGCATGTCGAAAAGTATGGCTCTTGGCCATAAATTTTACGAAAACATTTAAAAAATTGGTAAAAAAGTCATACATTTGGTTGACATAAATATTTCCTATAGTGAAGACATATGTATGCATGTCTAAATAAATGGCTACTGCCTACAAATTTTACGAAAACATTGAAGAAATTGGTAAAAAAATCATACATTTGGTTGACATAAATATTTCCTATTGTGATGAGATGTGTTACCACGTCTTAAAACATGGCTACTGGCCACAAATTTTACGAAAACATTAAAGAAATTGGTAAAAAAGTCATACATTTGGTTGACATAAATATTTCCTATAATGAAGAGGTGTGTAAGCATGGCTAAAAGCATGGCTACTGCCTACAAATTTTATTTTATTTTTGGCGAGAAACGTTAAAATAAATTTGTCGCCTGTACATTGCAATTTTCGAACGCCGTAAAACTCGGAAAATTTATTTAGGAATTAGGAATTAATTTAGACTAAGTATGGCAACACAAGATGCGGCAATTTTATTTTAAAATCAAATATATTGATAGTTAAAGGTTATAGATCGATATAAGAGTATCGATATAACATAAAACTAACATGACTGATCCCATTAACACAAAAAAAAAATTGAAAAAAAAAACACTGCAAACGAACAAGACCGCAGTGAATCGGATTCATATATAAAATTGTGCGGACCGACCGCATATAAACAAAATTACTGCATACAATCAGAAAGAACGAAAAACCGACTTCTATCAAACTACTGTGCATATATGTTATTATTATTACTTATTATATTTCTTTATTAATACCCCAATTTAAATAAAAGAAATTAATGTATATATATGTATATATATAATAATTATATAATTTTATTATAAAAATTAAAAAAAATAAATTTTAATTCTAAAAAAACATAAAAAACTAATTAAATATATTATAAAATTATAATTTAAAATATATTATAATTTAACATAAATTAATTTTTTATATATTAATTTAAAAAAAAATATATTAAAATAAATAAATTTTCCTAATATAAATAAATAAAAAAAGTATATTTATATAAATATATAAAAATATAATTATATTATAATAGTTGAAACAGATAATATAATAATTATAATAAATAATAAAAATAAGTAATTTAATTAAAAAAAAAATTAAAATAATTTTTATATATATACATATATATATATGTTCATTGCGTTAAGTTTAGGAACAGTTTTTTTACCTTTTGTCAAATTCAGGAACATTTCGTAAGTTTCGGGACAGTCCTTAAACTTTTTTGGTAGTATTCATAAAAAATAAAACAGTTTTCAAATGTGTTTTATTAAAAAATTTCAATGTAAATTTTTCTGAAAGTAAATTTCAAATCCATTTTAAGTTTTTATGATTTGGGGTTTTTATATATATTGCGTAAAATTTGGGTACATGTAAGTTTGGGCACATTTTTTTGGTATTTGGATTTCACCATTTATTAATCCGGAATGATCAATAGATCAATCAGATTGTATCGATATCAAAATATAAGCTATTTAAAGTGATTATTTCTCTTATATTTAATAAATTTTTCTATTTTTGTGCTACCAGACTTCACCATAAAATTATCGTTTTTGGCGGCACCTATTTTATTATTAAACGTCGCTGAAATTTTACGCTTAGAGAACTTCGTACTTTTTACTTTTGGCGCTAAAATTTTTTTTCATAGTCAGGGTTGAATAAGCAGGGGTCGGATCTTTGTTCTATAAAATATTGATTTTGTAAGCTTAACCAGGGCATTTAAAACATAAAAATATACGCACTGATATGCATTAGCATACGAAACAAGCACTACAAACAAATTAATTATGAAGTACACATTTAAAAGATTTTTTTCATTACATACAACAAAAAGTAAACATATTGAATTATGTTACAAAAAGCTTTAAAACTATGTTAGCTTATAATTAAGGCGAATTTATGACACGTGATCTCGACAGAATTAGTGACTATTATCCCGCTGTTTTGCCATAGTATTTGCAATCCAACTAAGATTTCAAGTGTTTTGTTACCACATTGTCCAATATATGATATCAGCAGTATATATTTCTAAGCGCATTGAGGCTAGTTTACATATACAAGGATCAAGGCGAATTCATAAAAGGTAGTCTTATAAGCATAGATGTCAAATAATGTACCAAACAATGTGCTGACAAAGCTTTTGATATCTTACAAAAATAATTACCTGAGCTGTCAACTCCACTAGCTATGAATTCGCCTTGGTTATGAGCTCCTGAAGTTTTAATTTGTTTATATTATATTGTATATTTCAGTACTTCTTTTTGACATACCAAGGAATAATTTATTAAGGAAATATGCCGTGGATGGCCTCATTAGCATACGTTACCATCAGCTGTGCAAACCTGAACTGCCGAAAAAATGTTTATGTTTAAGAGTTAGGTTAGTTTCGTTCAATTATTTCTTTAAGAACGTTCTTAAATATGTTTTGACAGATGGAGTAAGTTGAAGTAGCGAATTTTATTGACAAAGTTATAGAACTGGCTGGTATTAATTCGTCTTTCTAAGTCGTAGAATATATAAAAATAAAAAAGAAAACTGAAGAAAAACATTGACAGAAACTTATAGTGTACAAGTTATGTTCGTCTGAATATATATATATATATATATATATATATATATATGTATAGTGGACTCGCAGATACGTAAACTAATTTTTACCGCGGGTGTTCACGTTTTAGATTGCATTTTGTATCACTTTTTTCTGTCTCTTTTGTCGTTTGTTTAAAGTACGTGCTTTTTTTACCTATGAAACATTTTTGGATTCTACTTTTTGTAAGAAAAATAAATAATTTTTTAAAATAAAAGGGTCTGTTAAAATTATTTCATTCAGAGGCTTTATATAACATAATAAAAATTATTCTACTGGATGGATATTCACTTCAAAAGTTCTGTAGAGAGGAAACCCAACATTTTTAAATAGGCTTACAATATTAAATTTAATGAATATGTACGATCTTACATATCTGTAGATAAAACCGATTGGGATCAGTGGTTGAAGTATTTTACTTATTGTTTTAATACAACACCTTCCACAGTACACAATTATTGTCCTTATGAATTAATTTTTTTAAAACCTACTAATGCGTATGAAATACCAAATGAAGTAATTAGAATATCACCACTATATAATATAGACGATTCCTCTAAGGAATCAAAATTTAAATTAAATATAGCATATAAGGGAACTAAACAATTACTAGATAGGAATAAAACTAGACAAAAATTAAATTACTATAAGACAACTTTAGATAATAGTTTTAATATAGGAGATTTAGTATTGCTCAAAAATGCATCTGTGCATAAGTTGGAAATCCAATATAAAGGTCCGTATAGAATTAAGAAAATAGATTTAAGAAATAATATAACCATATAAGATAAGAAAAAAAACAATCAGCAATTAGTTCATAAAAATAGACTTAAGTTATATACCATTCAATAAATATTAGTATACATTAGTTCATACATAGACTTAAGTTACCCCGGAGTAATAATAAAATAAATATTATTAATGGCCTGTTTATACAAGACAAGTTTCAGGCGAGCAAGTGGTACCCAGACGAGTGCGTAATAAAATGAGTTTTTGTAAAGTCCTCGTCTAACTTACGTTGCATTACGTTGTGTTTTTGCTGTTGTCAAATGTCATTGTTGCCACTATATTAAGGTTCCATATCTTGTTAATATTTTTCATACAAAATCTTACTTTTTGAACAGAAAAATGGCAACCCCTAAATAAGAAGTAGGACAGCTGTTTTTGTTTTTAAAAATATATTGTGTTCATAAAAATATAAAAAATTGTGTTCATAAAACATATTTTCGTTGTGCAATAAATAAATACATTTTTTTAAATAAATTAACAAATATGTTTCCATCAGTGGCAAATTTTTTTAGTGATAGAAGTGATTCCAGTAAGAGTGGTGTTGGCGCTACACGTATATGTGGTAGAAATGTTCGAGATGCCCTAAATGTGTTAGATTTGCCGGAGGAGCGGTTAGTTTATAACAAAGTTAAAGAAAATATCTTTAAAATCGTTCTATTTTTAGTTTTATTGCTACATTTCGCATCAACAAAGAAATATTTTCAATGTTGCTTGTAGAAACAAAACCTAGGCTAAATGCTGCAATTCGAAACACACACATTCCAGCGCCCACAAAACTAGCGACTCTGTTGTGCTTTCTAGCAACTGGAGCTTACCGCATCGATTGGAAACGAGTTCACCTCCTCCATGAGTAAGTCCATGGTATGTTAAATAATAAGCGAGCTACTGCGCATATTTAAGACATACATAGGACCAAAATGGATAAGCTTGGCAAAAAGCATAGAGGAGGAAAACAAAACAAAAGAAACATTTTTTAGAAATGGAGGTATATTATGCGTGGTAGGTTGTGTAGCTGGTACACACGTGCGAATAAAGCCGATAGGAAGTGAATTAAATCACTTACATATATTATAACCGTAAAGCTTATTACAGCATTAATGTCATGCTGGTGAGTACATACTATACATATACATACATATGTATGTATATACATACTATTAATGTTTACTTTTTGCTGGCTTTACTAGATTTGCGATCAAGATATGGTCATCAGGTATGTGGATGCAAGACATCCAGGAGCAAATCATGATGCTTTTATCTGGGATCAGAGTGCGGCAGATCACTATTTCAAGACCAACTACTTAAATGGAAAAAGGAAAACTTGGCTCCTTGGTATGTTTGTTTTTAGTCCAGTAAAATCGTACAAAAAGAGATGCAATTTTCTTTTAGAGATTAGTTACACATGTTATGCGGTCCCTATCAACCCCGAGCATGAACACTAATATTTATGTTTGCAGTCTCTGGTGTGACTAAACACAGAAAGAAAATTTCATCCTATATGTACATATATGAAATGTAAAAGTTAAATACTTATATGTACTTTTCTGGGCTATAATGTAAGCCCCTAGAACCAATAATGCATCTAAAACGGTTTTTCAAAACTCCGTTGCACCTTTCAATAACATTTCTAATCTTGCAATGTTTTTCGTTAAACTTTTTTTCACGAACTTCCGTTGGACTTCTGTACGGAGTCATTAAATGTGGCTGCAATTTATAACCGGAATCACATAAAACGTTGTTTTAGTAGTTGTCACAAATGTTATCACTCGCTCCTTTATTGCAATGTAGTCATATCTCAAAAAACCAAAATTTTTATGTTACTGAAGAAAAAGTGTTTCTTAATTTAATCTAAACCGAATTTATAACCACTAAGATTTTTTTTTTGCTAGTTTACATTAGCCGATTAACTGCCAAAAAAATATTTAAAAGAAGTCAACTCAGACTCAACACTTTTTGTTCAGTAACATAAAAATTTTGGTTTTTTGAGATATGACTACATTGCAATAAAGGAGCGATATGTAAACATTTGTGACAACTACTAAAACAATGTTTTAGGTGATTCCGGTTATAAATTGCAGCCATATTTAATGACTCCGTACAGAAGTCCAACGGAATTTCGTGAAAAAAAGTTTAACGAAAAACATTGCAAGATTTGAAATGTTATTGAAAGGTGCAACGGAGTTTTGAAAAACCGTTTTAGATGCATTATTGGTTCTAGGGGCTTACATTATAGCCCAGAAAAGGCATCACAAATTATTAATGCATGCTGCGTACTACATAATATATGTATTTTTGACAAAAATTCTTGGGAGCCGAGTGAAAACGTTGAGCCTTCCAATAACCATGAAAAAGAACATGAAACTAACAGTAATTTATCTTCTGCAGAATCAACCACAGCGAAAACCATCAGGGATGAAATTTCTCTTAATTTAAACTGAAATTAAAAACCATTTTTTTTTTCAATTATGTTTTTGTTATTTATTTAATATTATTAATAAAATGAAAAAGAAAAAAACTAATCGTAGAATGTTTAATAATACACACATATTTTTTTTTAAAGAAATAAAAAAGTAATTCATAAATCTATTAATATACATATGTATGTAAATAAAAGTCTTATTATTTATTCATCGTCTTTAATATGCTTGTTTATATCTACCAATGCTATTATAGATTCGGCTATTTCTGTCAAAGTTAAAGCTTGTCTTTTTGAAGCTTCGGCAAAAAAGTTCAAACTTTTGATGCCTCGGCTTGAACTTTTAATGCCTCTGCTTGAATTTTTGCTGCTTCGCCGAGTAATTTTCCGCTTTCTATGGTTGCATCCATCTGCATTTTCATAATGTCTAGTGTGCTCTGTTGTATCTCTGTTTGTTGGCGTAGTAGTTTTTGTTTGTCCGAGTTGCTTTCACTGTGTTTTCTTTTTCTATTTTTTTGAAACGGTCTTGATAGCTCTTCTTGTAAAATTATTGTTTCTTGTGTCTGTTTCGGTGTTGATGTCATGGCTTGTTTTGGTGGCAGATAAGTCACAGTGCAGTTTGGAGTTTTGTGTAATGGTATATACTAGTGAGGCTACGCATACTATTCGACTATTCGCCAAATATTCGTATACGACAAATTCAAAGGAATATTTCTCAAATACCTTTCAAATACTTTCCAAAAAAGTAAAAGTAAATTTAGTAATTTAATGTGCTAAAATATACTCTCCCAAACAGCACTGAATTAATTATTATTAGTGCAAACAGAGTGAGGACATCGAAATCTGAAAGAATGCAAGTAAAATAATTTAAAAATGTTCAGTAATGTGACAGTTTTTTCCATTTATTGTTACTGATACAAATAGAAGATTGTTTCAATTAAATTTGATATATTAGGTGATGGGGGAATTCAAAATTAATATTCGTATTCGGCGAATATTGTCACATCTATTCGTACTCGCGAATACTAAAAATTAATAATTGCAACATTACTTGTTTGTATAAAACTTTTTAAAGTGCCGAGCAAAGTAGGAAAATATTTTAAACCGACTTAAAAAATAATGGAGGCCATTAATTTGTGAGGTGTATTTTATATGTTTGTACAAATTCTAAAAACACTTTTTTATTTTTAGTTTTTTTAAGAGAGGACTATGTCCTCTGTATCTTTATTTAATTAAAAATTGTTTAATGCCGGAAGACTATGTCTTCTTGTTCGGTCTTTAATATTAAGATTATTAATTATTATTAGTGCCGGAAGACTATGTCTTCTTGTTCGGTCTTTAATATTAAGATTATTAATTATTATTAGTGCCGGAAGACTATGTCTTCTTGTTCGGTCTTTAATATTAAGATTAATAATTACGACTAACTACTACTTTTTACTTACTAACTATCTATATTTATTGAGCAGCTAATCATCATATTCAGTGCAGATATGTCGTCAGCATTTTAAATAAAAGAAATAAAAAAAACTATGTTAATTGTTAACTTTAAATGTGTCAGCAATTGTCAGCATTTTAAATAAAAGAAATAAAAGAACTATGTTAATTGTTAACTTTAAATGTGTCAGCAATTGAATTGCGACAGAGGAGATTGAACTTTAATAAAAATGAAATTAAATATGTCAGCAATTGAATTGCGACAGAGGAGATTGAACTTTAATAAAAAATAAATATGTTAGTTATTAACTCCTCTCTTCTTAAATTGATTGTCCTCAATCATTTAGAAATACGGAATATTGTTTAGTCTTGGTGGTTTAGTGGGAGCTTCTAATGCTATTGGTTTAGGGGATTCAATACAGTGTTGTACACTTATTGTCGCCTGAGGCTCGTTATTAGTTTGTGAAATTTGAGATTCCCAAATGATTATTTTCTTGTTTTTAAAGAACATTTTTAAGCATGCCATGAAAATGATAATTAGACTGAGGATACCAGAAATTGACCATCCCCCAATTTTCAAGTGTCTTTGAATAGTTGAAATTACTTCCGTATTATTAATCTGTAACTCGTTAAGAGCTTCGAGTGACAATAAATTAATATGGTCGCTTTCAAAAGGAGCGGGCTGCATTAATGCGGGGATGATTTGTAAGGGGATTTGTAAGGCTATATTACTAAAAGTCCTATTGTTAATTTTAATAGTGCTGTTATGAAATTTGATAAGACGCGTTCCAGATATGTTTCTACGCGTTTCACCATTATAAATTAATGTGTTACAATTATTTACTAAGATAACGCCGGACTCAATCTCTTCGATTATTGGGATATGATGATTGTTGCTCGTTACGCATGTAGAATTTTGACTACTTATAAGATTAGGAATACATTTGGTATTAGAAATATTCTTTATTTGATTTTCTTTACAATTCTTATATTATTATGTTTTTCACAATCACTTATTACACCATATATGTATAATTTTTTCGTTTTTTAAAATCTGCTTAAATTCTAGATTAATTACAGAGTTTCCTTTTTTTACCGGTCTTAAAATTACATTTTCGTAAGTTTCTTTTTTTGTTAAGGGAATCTTGACCAAATATAATATTTTTTATAAATACTGTATAAAACAGATACTTTGGCAAATTGGAGTGCCTCTTCGGGGCTTTCAATATTTTCTTTTCTAATTTTACTTGTAGCAATTTCAAGTTCTTTTTTATCTAATATTAATGGGTTAACAATTCCAAGCTTCGCCCATTCAATTCCATTCTGAATATTTATTAGCTCTTCTTTAACTAATCTTACTCTATTTTGTAAATTTATAACTATTTCGTTTTCTAATAATACATCTTTCCTTATTACATTTGAAAATTTATTTACTACGTCTGTTAGGTTTTTTAATCTTTTATTGAAAGCTTCGTTAACGTATGCTTGTTTATTATTTTTTTTATTTAGATCATTTATATTACTAGCTATTATTTCGAAATCGTCGTGATCCGGGGATCCTGCGACATATTTCCAAATAGTACCGATGGCATTTATTGCTCTCTTATTTTTTATAGTGGGTGTTATATTTTCTAAAATATTTTCAGTAAGGCTTAATTCATGGATAAGGATGGGATACAGGTCATGGTGATTTGGGATGTTTTGTTGGATAAATGTGTGGGTATTGGATATGGATATTGCATACTGTGACAGATCTATTGTATGTAAAATAGTAAAAGTTCCTTGTTGAATTTTTGCTGTACCTCCATTGATTGTTACCACGTACGAAGAAGTGTAATCCAAAATTTGGACTTCAGTTTTTGAAAATGTTAAATAAAATCTGTAAAGGTAATTTATTCTCTCTTAATATTACTTTTATAAACAATTCTGCCTGTCATTGTTAAAACGGTGGAGTTTCTATCTTCTTTGATTATTTCTTTTTTATACCTTGGAGTCAGTTTTGATCCCAGTCTCTTATTAACTCTCACAAAGATTTCTTCTCCTGGTGAATAAGTTTTTATTTCGTGCCTATTTTGATTATGGTAGTCTAAGTCCTGTTTCTGTTTTTCTGTTAAACGACTGATGATTTCTTGTTTGTCCAAAATTGCTTTGTTTGGATCATTACTTGAATTTCTGTTAAAAAATATATCTATCGGTTCCACGATGGTATTTCCCGACACGGCGGTATATAGAATAGATTTTCTGCATAGCCGGCCTTGGGCCGGGCTTACTGATTTTTCCCACGATGTTATTTCCCGACACGGCGGTATATAGAATAGATTTTCTGCATAGATTTCCTTCGGTAGAGTAAATGTCAATATGGATGATTTCTCCAGGATTTTGTGGAATTGGTGTGGGTTGGAATTGTGGTTTATTAGGACGACGATCATATATTTGTTCTCTGCAGACTTGACAATTTTTAACAATTCTATTGGATTTTTCTGTTATTTTTGGGAAACAGAAGTTTTTCTTTATTTTCTCTCTATTTTCTTTAGCATTTCTGTGGGCTCTTCTGTGTTCTTTGATTAAGACCTCTTCTTGTTCTACCTCGTTAGTTATTTCTTTGACTTGTGATTGTGTGAATCTTATTTTATAGTTTATGAAATGTTCGGAATAAAATTCTAGAATTACTCCCATAATTGGTTCGGTAGTAAATAGTCCATTAATTACGCTAGGATTAAGATATTTTTTTTAGAATCGAAATTAATATTTTTTTGGTGTAGTACGGTTTTTTTATTATATGCCTATGATAAGTTGGAAAGGGAATTTCAAATATATAGTTATCATGGTTGTCTATTAAAATATGGATTTGGTTTTTGAGTACGTTTATAGGACATTCCACTGCTGGTATCTTATTGTCTGATGAACTTTCATCGCTATGTTGGGTTGCTGTCATTGAATGTATCTGTGGTGGTAGGCCAGGGATAGTGCATCTGCTACTACGTTTGTTTTACCGGGTTGATATCTGAGCTCATAATCATATTCCTCTAAGATGGCTTTCCATCTCTTCATTTTGCTGTTAGTATTTTTACTACTAAGAGCATATGTTAAAGGTTGGTGGTCTGTGAATATGATTACCCTTCGGGATAATTTCTGAGAGAATTTAACGACCAAATTATAGCCAACATTTCTTTCTCATTGGTGGCGTAATTTTCTTCTGTTTTACTTAGTGTTCGAGAAAGAAAGGTTATAGGCTTTTTATTTTGCGATAGTACTGCACCGATTGCGTAGTCTGAAGCATCTGTAGTTAACTCGAAACATTTTTCGAAGTCAGGGTGAGAGAGAACTATATCACTAGAGATTAACGAGTTTTTTAATTTTTGAAATACATCCAGAGCATTCTGGTCTAAAGATATTTTTGTATTCTTAGAGGCGTTTTTTGAGATGCGTCCTTCCTCCCCTCTTAAAAGGGATGTCAGGGGCTTAGCAAGTTTCGCGTAATCTTGGATGAAGCGCCTATAATAACCTGACATGCCTAGAAAACTTCTTAAATCTTTTAGAGTTTTTGGGGTTTGTATTTGGGCTATTGCTTCTACTTTTTGTTTGTTAGCTTTTATTCCTTCGGTTCCTACAATAAATCCTAGAAATTCAATTTCTGTTTTTAAAAATTCACATTTGTCGAGCTGTATTTTGAAGTTTGCGGATTCTAATGTTTCAAATATTTTGTATAGATTTTCAAAGTGTTCTTTTTCAGTTTTGGAAAATATAATTATATCGTCTATGTAGACATAACATATTTTACCTATGTGGTCCCTTAGAACGTCATCTAATGTTCGTTGGAAAATAGATGGCGAGTTTTTTAATCCGAATGGAAGTCGGACGAATTCAAATTTTCCGTTATTGACGGGAAATGCGGTTTTCTCTATATCGCTTTCTTTTAAGGGAATTTGGTGAAAACCACTTTCAAGGTCTACCACTGAAAAGTACTTATTTTTCCCTAAATTCGCCAGAACTTCGTTAATTTCCGGGATAGGGTATCTATCGGCTACAGTGATCGCGTTCAGCTTCCTGTAGTCAATGACCATTCTGAATTTTTTTTCGCCGAATGCGTCCATTTTTTTCGGGACAATCCATACGGGTGCGTTGTAAGGTGATCTAGAAGGCCTGATTATACCATCGCTTAAAAGTTCATTTATTTGTTTTTCAACCTCGTTTTTTAGCGCCATGGGTATCATTTACAATATATTGGTGAGTCGGATGTGGTTCGAATCTCTCCTTTGATTCGAGAAGTAAATGTAAGTTTTTTATTAGGGTCTTTGAACAAATTGGGATGATTATTTATAATTTCTTCTAATTGAGATTTTTGAGCCTCGTCCATATGACTGGTTCTAAATTCCATTTTTTTTACGGATTGGGAAATTTGTTGGTGAATTTTAATTTTGATTTTGTGATTTACTAACATGTATCTTTCTTTAATATGAATTATTGCGTTTAATTCCTGTAGACTGTCATGGCCTAAAATACCATGAAATGATTTTAAAGAGGGTAAAATGAAAAATGTAATAGGATGATTGGGTAAATTAAACAGATTCGCAAATGTATGATGTGTGATTTTAATATCGCCAGAAACTGAATTGGCAAAAAAAGGTTTTACGTTTTGTTTAGGATTGTTAACGAGAGATGATTGGATGTAATTTTTATTAGACCCTGTGTCTATTAAGATTTTTAGGATTTGACCATTCTCCGCTCTACATTCGAAGTAGAGTAGCGAAGAGTATGTTAACCTAAAAAATTAATGTCAGTTAAATCTTGTGTAGGGGTTTCGTTATGTTGATCCTGTTGATTTAAAGAATCAACGTATTTTTCCATATCTTCATTTTGCAGTTGCTGGTAGTAGTAAGCTTCATAATTTTCGGGTTGAGATTCTTCAGATGCTATTATATTGTCGAAAGTTTGCTGTTCGGTTTGTATGTGGAAATTTCGTTGTTGTTTAAATGGTGGTGGGACGTGATTCATTGATTGAAATTGCATCGTTTGGCGGGGTCTGCTTTGGTAGTTAATATTTCTTGTTTGTACCGACTGATCAATTTCCATAGGTTGAGGTTTAGGTTCTGTCGGTCTTGGCGGTTGAAATTGGAATTGTTGTCGCATTTGGTGATGCGGTTGAAACGGTTATGGTAAGGGAAGGGCTGTTGATTTTTAAATGAATTTTGTTGCGTACTGTTTATAGGGGTATTATATTTGGTAGAGTGTTGAAATGTTAATTCTGGGTAAAATGGTCTATTATAATTTTGTGTGTTTAGATTACGCATTGGGGAAGGTGGTGGCTGCTGCCGATGTTTATAGTTTTGGTGTTTATTCGCGTATTCCGATCTATAATGTTGGTTCTCCAACTTGAGGCAAAGATGTAGTGCCTGTGGAAGGTCTGAAGGTTCACGAATGCCTAGGAGTCTCGGTAGATCTCCATTTAAGCCTCTTATAAAAGTATCGAGGGCTTTGTCTCGATATGTCTGAGTAAAAAGTCGCAAAGACTCTTGCCCCATTTCCATGCAGCCAATTTTATTCAAAATTAAGGATAGGTGGGAATAGACTTGTTGATAAAAGATTTGGGTAGTGTTTCTTCCTTGGATGAGTGAGGTCATTTGGTATTCTAACGTGCCTAAGTCACGTTTGTCAGCGTAATGTAAGGTCAAACATCTTACTATACTATTCCAGTCTAGTGGCGTATTATACTACTCTAATGCAACGTCTGCATTCCCTATTACTTTATTCCTAATTACACTTAGGATTCCGTAGTATTTTGGAGTTCCTTTCATTGAGTCGTAGATTAGAAGTACCCTATCGACACTTTTATTCCAGGAGTTAAATTCGGAGGGCTTTCCGGAAAATTCTCTCAAACTTCTTACTATGTCCTGTATTTTATCTAAATCGTGTAAATTCTCCCTGTATCTTTCCTCTATGGTTTGATCATTTCCGCAATTTATGTCCGCGTTGGGGTTTATGATAGACTGCACAATACTGCTACACTGTTGTGCGCAAATGAAAGCTATCCTATTCTCTAATTCATTATTCATTCGAAAATTGTGTGGTTCAACTGATGGGTTTGGGATTGGGTCGGGGTTAGAAGTGTTAAGGACAGGTGGTTTAATTAGGTTGTTAGGATTAGCCATTTTGAAAATAATATAAAACTTTTATTTTTATTTATAAACAAGATTTTTTATTTTTACGTTCCTATCCTAGTTTTTACTAAAGTAAGAATCTTTTTGTTTAAAATATTTCTTAAAATTTTAACTTACAAAATTATTAGAACTCCCTTCATGTTTTAGCTGTTGCTTTACTGATGAAATTATTGATGTTGTGTTGGTGTTGATTTTATTTTTAAGTAAAGATGATTTTCAACGGGTTAAAGCTGATTAATCTTCTAAAGGATGTCGGGCTTCTATGTTGAGTTTCGTGTTGATGTTGATTTTTATGTTGTTGAAGTTTACGTATTTTTTTTTATTCTGGTAATGTTTATAAAGTTTTTATACTTGTTAAATCGTTTATTATAAGTTTTTATTAATTTTAAGTTCTTTTCTTAATTTTTTACTGTGGTAGTTCTTATTATTATTGTTTTTGTTTAGCACCACTTTTTACCAGTTTCATTTAACTTAACTAAATCACTTAACAAGTTTTTATTAATTTTAATTTTTTTTTTTTTTTTTCTTAATTTTTCACAGTGGTATTTATTATTATTGTTTTTGTTTAGTAGTACTTTTTATCAGTTTCGTTTGATTTAACTAAATCACTTAACTAGAACCGTTCCGATTGCACGAAGTTATTCCGTTTTACTTTTCGTTACAGAGGATTCGATACAATTCTATAAGCGAAAGGGTGCCTGCGGACGGACACGTCAGGTTCCGTGGTATCTCTTTTTTATACCAGGCTGCTCGGGCGCCAATTATAAAAACACTTTTTTATTTTTGGTTTTTGTAAGAGAGGACTATGTCCTCTGTATCTTTATTTAATTAAAAATTGTTTAATGCCGGAAGACTATGTCTTCTTGTTCGGTCTTTAATAATAAGATTATTAATTATTATTAGTGCCGGAAGACTATGTCTTCTTGTTCGGTCTTTAATATTAAGATTATTAATTACGACTAACTACTACTTTTTACTTATTAACTACCTATATTTATTGAGCAGCTAATCATCATATTCAGTGCAGATATGTCGTCAGCATTTTAAATAAAAGAAATAAAATAACTATGTTAATTGTTAACTTTAAATGTGTCAGCAATTGTCAGCATTTTAAATAAAAGAAATAAAAGAACTATGCTAATTGTTAACTTTAAATGTGTCAGCAATTGAATTGCGACAGAGGAAATTGAAGTTTAATAAAAATGAAATTAAATATGTCAGCAATTGAATTGCGACAGAGGAGATTGAACTTTATTAAAAAATAAATATGTTAGTTATTAACTTACACTCATAACTCTGTCATTTATGCACCGAATTTTGAAAGGGTTTACTTGCAGTTGAGCCCCATATTTTTTTTAGCTATACAATTAAAAATTCTGGGTGAATATGATAATTTTATTAATACAAACAACAGCAGAAAAAAAGTAAGTAGAGAGTCAAAAACATAACAAAAAAATTATTTAAGTTTTGTTTCGGCATCACGGCTTCACCAACAAAATATGATGCGGTTTCATTGTACATACATCATTGTCTACCAATAGAGCCCTTTAACATTTTAGCGATATTTCAAAAATCAAACTAAATTACTGCCAACACGCATACTGTGAATTATTTATGCCCATATACATACTTCACAAGAGAATAAGTAGAAGGGAAAGGACGAACCCAAGCAAAATTGTATAGCGTTAATGCCTTCATAAAGAGTGAATAGTACGTCTTATCACTGGCGATCATCTCTCTTTCTTTTTATTTTTTTCCGTCTTAGTTATAAAAACTTTTGGTCTTTTTTTCAATCACTGCAAAGGAATTAAATAATCCGCAGCTACAAAATATTTTTTTTTATTAGTTTGGGACACATTTAGAATGTATAAATAAAATTTTTAGATCTAAAGATCCAAACAAATTCATTTTAGCTTGCAGTAGTTTTTTGTCTCAGACATCAATCATGTTAGTCTGATAAGTTTAATTTTGGAGAAGAACATATTAAATCCTTTTTCCATAAACGCACTCCTCTATTTAAGGACAAATAGAAAAAGAAAACTTTACACATAGAAGAAAATTTATTGCGACATACGACAGCAAAAAACAAAAAGTTTTACATTGCGAGCAAAAACGCATATAAGTAAAGAAAAAACAAAATAAACGTCGTGAAAACTTTTTCTGTAATATTCAGGCAAACACCAACACATATGAGCGTAGAGATATAAACGCACACAGTAGCTGACTTACATGACCTACTACCTAGCTAGCATTTTGTATTATATATTAATCTTTTTTTTTCGATCATAAATGATACCCTCATCATTCAAAATCATTTTATGATACGATAAAATTATCTTTGTTGTCGAGAGGAAGTTTCTCCATTTACTTGTATCCATCGGCTGATATATTGTTTTTTCGTATCTTGTTTTCGAGCTTAACTGCGATGACCTCCTCTATCAACTTAATAAATGAACGCTTAGTGTTACTTCACAGCAAGAATGATATTAGCGGTACTCAGTGTTCGGTGCGTTTTAGACTGCAACTGTTTGCTATTGCAATAGTTTTGTCATTGATAGTGAACGTTATTTTCAAGCAACTTTGCAACGCTAGATGCAAATTAGGTAACAGCTGATATACAGAATTATTGAACGTGAAAATTTTCAATTATTTTGTAAAAATTGTTTTAAAATGCCACGAAAGAGTGCCAAAGCCCAGGAGATAGTTCTGAGCGAAGGTAAATATGTATATGTACATACATATATACAAAGATAGCGATAGTTTATAACTTTTTGATTCTTTAATTCCAGAAATGTTAATTTTTTTTTTTTTTTTTTATGATTTTATTATTTATTGAATCTTCAATTATAGATTAAATTATCACTATGTTTTTCAAATCTTAAATCTGAAAATTTTTATATATAAGTTTAGCCAATGCTAAGCAAAATTTTTAATTTCAACAGTTAATTTTAGTTGTTTTACATCTGTCGTGAACGGCTGAGAAAAAGAGTATCCCTTCTTTTCAGCCGGGTGTGGCCTCTATAATGAAGAATATTGCGCGCAAGTGGATTTGGGTGCAACTCAAGTTTTTTTATATATTTTTTCGCGTGTTTTGAGAATACTGTCTTCACCAACGGAACGTCTAGATCTTTATGATTCGATGGTTTCTGACATAGCAGGGACTGCTGTTATAGTACGTATAATTTTATTCTGTCACCTTTGAATTCTTTCGACATTCGATGCTGAGGCAGTGCCCCATAACTGGATTCCATAGGAACATATTGGTTTTAGGATCGCGTTGTATAATAGAAGTTTGCCGTCTAGGCTTAGTATAGAATTTATTCCAATAAGCCCATTCATTTGGGCTGCTTTTAGTTTCATTTGGCTCAACTTTGCGTCTATGTGCGATTTCCATGTTAAACGACGATCAAGATGAACGCCTAGATATTTGACTACAGTGTGTTGCGGTATAGTCTCGGTGTTGATTTGTATAGGCGGGCATGTTTCCCTGCGTAAATTACAAATAACGTGTACACATTTCTGCTAATTAACTTTTATCCGCCATTGTTTTAGCCATGTTTCCAATTTTGAGATGTACCCTTGTAGATTCCGGGAAGCTTCTACAGGATTTTCATGAACGCTTAGAAAAGCCGTATCATCAGCAAATGTTGACGTGTGAATGTTACTGCTTAACGGTAAGAAAGAGGCATATATTAAATAAAGTAAAGGACCGAAGATACTGCCTTGAGGGACTCCGGCTACAATCGACTGCGGGGGGCTTGAAAAATTGCCTTACCTAACTACAAATTTTCATTCCTATAGATAGCTTTTTAAGAGCCTGACGATGTTTGCGGGTAGATTTTCTGTTAATTTGTGGACAAGACCTTCGTGCCATACTTTATCAAAAGCCTGTGCAACATCAATAAAAAGCACTGAACAATAATTCTTTTTTTCAAAGGTGTCTCTAACTACGTTCACAAGTCTGTGAGTTGGTTTAATAGTGCTATGTTGACTGCGAAAACCGAAGTGATGATCTAGAATGCATCCATTACTAGTCACTATAGGCGTCAGCTTGCTTGATTCTACCTTCGTATGATCCTTGCCGGGCTTTGGTATCATAGTAATCATCGAAACCTTCCGTTCTACCGGATAGTATTGCAGCCGTAAAATACCATTGAAAATGCATAGTATTATTCTTTTTGCAATGAAAGGCAATTCTTGAAGCATTTTATTGCTTATTTTGTCGACACCTGGGGCTTTTCTGGTGTTAAGACTAGTAATAGTATTTTCAATCTCCCTCATGTTAAATCTCAGCGGTATTTCTGGTATAGAGACGACTGGAGGTAGATTCTGGTTCTGCGATAACGTGAAATGTAAAAAATGTTTCATTTTCGTTTTCATTACAACTTTACGTAATATCTTTTCGCAGTTGCACAAAATGCGATTCCCGTTTATATTATGAAAAAGTGTTTCATTCCATCTGTTGCAGTGTAACTTTATATCCATCTTATTCAACTTGAAATGTCATACACAGAGAACGAAGTTGAACTACTTCGATGCGGTGCAAGGCCGCATGCAAATAAATATTGGCTTTTGCGGCTTTTACAACATGCATATATTCTTCATTGAAATTTTGAAGTTGATTTTTCAACATATATTTCATAGCTTATATGTACATAGCTTATGTTATAGAAAATTTAATAAAAATTAGAAAATATAAAAAAAGAAGAAAAGAAAATAAAAAAATTAGCGGTGGTGAAGAAATTGTATGAATTACATACATAAGTAGGCAATTTTATTAATAGTCTATCATTACAGATACTGAGGTAATCCAAGTTGAATAAGGAATAAATACAGTGAAACTTCGATATAACGAACTCCGTTATAACGAAAAACTCAATATAATGAATTTTTTGCTAAGTCCCTTGAAAAAACCTCGTTTTTGCAAAGTTTTTCATACAAAAATGCTCTATAGCTATAACGAAGAAATTCTGAGCTATAAAGCCTCTATATAGCGAAGTTTTCATTCAAAAGCCTCTATACAACGAAATCAGAGTAAAAAAAATAAATTTTATGTAAGTCGTTAAAGTCCCGTTACCAAAAGCCTCTACATAGCGAAGTGTTGATACAATAGCCTCTATACAACGAAGTCACAATAAAGCAAAATTAAATTTTAGGCAAAGTCCCGTTAAAGTCCCGCTATAAAAACAACGAAGTCTAAATGTGTTTGTAAGTTCATATGTAGTGCGTCACATATGTAGTCAGTTTTGTTTTGATTCTTGTCAAAATGAGTGCATTAACGCGTAAATCAATTTCTATACGTGAAAAAATTTCTATAATCGATGCCGTTGATCGTGCTGACAAATCTAAGCAAGAAATTGCTAAACAATTTAATATACCGCCGAGTACTCTTTCTACAATTTTAAAAAATCGGGAGATTATTTGCAACACCAAAACTTTAAAGTCCAAAAGAATGCGCCTTGCTGAATATGAAGACGTTGAGCAATGTTTATCTAAATGGTTTACACAATGTCGACTTCAAAACATTCCTCTAGGAGGACAGATGGTAAAAACCAAAGCTGAACAGTTTGCAGTACTTTTGGGACACAAAGATTTTAAAGCTAGTAACGGTTGGCTTGATAATTTTAAAAAGCGCCATGATATCGGATTTCGAAAAGTGAGTGGAGAAAGTGCCAGTGTAAGTGATCAAGTTTGTTCTGATTGGAAAACATTGCTACCAAGTTTGTTGGCCGAATATCAGCCCCACGATATTTTTAATGCAGACGAAACTGGATTATTTTTTAAATGTGCACCAGACCGAACAATGGCGTTTAAATCCGAGAAATGCCACGGTGGAAAACATAGTAAAGAAAGATTATCTATTTTATTTACTGTTAACAGTACAGGCTCTGAGAAGAGAAAATTGCTCATAATCGGAAAATCGACTAATCCAAGATGTTTTAAAAACATAAAAAGTTTACCAGTGGACTACACTGCGAACAAAAAAGCTTGGATGACCAGCGATATATGGTTGGATTACTTACAAAAATTTGACAACGATATGACTAAAGCCAATCGTAAAGTTTTATTGTTTGTGGATAACTGCACGGCACATAAAAACGTTCCATCACTTAAATCCATCAAATTACAATTTTTGCCGCCAAACGCAACATCGAAACTACAACCTCTAGATCTGGGAATAATCAAAAATTTCAAACACTTTTATCGTAAAGAGGTGGTCAAAATTTTAATCAATGATCTGGAAGAGGGGCGCAAAACTCCTATTAACGTTTTACAAGGAATAAGAATGGCCCACAAGGCGTGGGAAAGTGTAAAAAAATCAACAATTGTTAACTGTTTTGCGACTTGTGGCTTTGTCGAACGGCCAAATATTGTGATTACAGAAAATGTTTGCCTACAAGACAACGAAGAATGGCTTATTCTAAAAAATCATCTAAATTTAACAGAACAGTTCGATGATTTTGTGAATTTCGATGACGACATTACTTCTACTGGGTCGCTTACAGATGATGACATTATTACTAGTGTAACGAAACCACAAGAAAATGCTGAACAGGAAGAAGAAGAAACTGAAGAAATCGAAAATGTTGTAACGGCTAGAGAAGCTAAAATAATTGTCGGAAAACTGCAAACATTTCTTGAGGCACAGGATTCTACACAGCAAAATATATTCGATAGCTTAGCATCTGTAGAAAAAAATGTTGATGATTACATTCGAAACTTGCGTAAACAAACGAAAATAACACAATATTTTATTAAAATCTAATAAAATAATAATAAAAAATAACATAAAAGTGTTTAATTTTTGTATTTACCTCTTTAATAATGAATTTTTATTAATATTTTCGTGTAAAATAGAATTTGGATAAAAAAAAAATAAAACTATAGCTATAACGAATTTTTTTCGTATTTCTTCCAATTTTCGTTATACCAAGGTTTCACTTGGCATTACATATAACGAATCAATAGCTATAACGAAGTATTTTCGGATCCCCTTGGAATTCGTTATATCGAAGTTTCACTGTATATAGATAATCGGAGATATTATTTAATGTCTTATTGACAAAAAAATATAATCGAAAAATAGTGTATAATCACACTTTTATACTATAATTTCAAATGGTAAAAACTCTGAAAATAAAAGTCGATAGTTTAAAAATATTGAAAATATAGATAAGTATAAATATCGGTATCGATAATATTTAAAATACAGCTTTGAAGCGTTCCTTTAGGTTAATTCTATTTATTTACTTTTTATTTTTTTTTTAATAAAATGATATGTTTTCAAATTACATACTCGTATGTATGCATGTTGCGAAGGGCAACAAATTTTTAAACGGGATTAATTCTAGCTGTTTTAAAAATGTTTTATTTAACCTTTCTCTTGTGCCCTCTGGAGACGATAAAAAACACATCAACGTTCTAAGTGTGTGCGTGCAGTCGTGCTTTTTCGGGTACACGTATACGTTGTGATATATTATTTTGATAGCCTCCAATTGTGATTGACAAAGAAAATGTCAGTTGTTTTGTATCGAAGTGTAATGAGTAAAAAGATGGCAGCACACGCATACTTGTTAATATTATGCTCTGGTATTTTTGTGTATAAACAGTGTCAAAAGCATGTATTTTTTTTTGTTTTTTGACAAAATTGCACAAGACGTCGCGAACTCACAACAAAAATGATGATTGATGATTTTATTTGTACGTCTCCCTTTAAACGACAAAAACACGATACTCACACATTTGCACTGATTGACGAGTTTCTTTGATCGTCTCCAGGGCACTTTATAAGTAGTAAATCAAAACTTAATGCCGGGCGGGTGACGCCGCGGTTGCAGGTAGTAATTTAAATAAAGTAATAACAACAAATTGCCTGAATAGTTATAATTAGGTAAAATTTTCTTACTTAAGTACAAACATTCAATCGATAGTAAAATCGGAAATATCAATAGCAGAAAAAATAGCACTAAGTCGAATACAATTTTTTTTAATTATATCTATTTATTGATACATTTTCCATAACATATGCTAATTGCTTTCTAGTTTTGGCCCGAGTTTATTCAAATGTGTTAGATATTCCGAGATTTACTGCATAATAAGTTTTTCTTACTTTTCGATTTTCTATCGCCTTATGTATTTTTTAAGCAGCCGGCTCCAAAATAAGTTTAAGCCGCCTCTTAGTTTATTTTTTTTAAGCCGACACCAACTTTCTCTCTGCTTGGGTCTGTACAATTGTTAAACAACAAAAATAAATTACGTTGTACATTGGGATAAAAGTTGAAAATGTATGCATTATTTTTTTTAAATGTACATAGTAACAAATCTGTAAATATGTACATATACATATGTATGTATGTATGTATGTACTAGAGGGTGGCTTTACTCCACTCATATGTATGGACATAGTACTGTTAACAGTGTGTAGACACGATAATTTGAACATAGTGTTCAGTAAATATCGTGTATAGTATTTTTGAGAGAGAACTATATATGTAACTATTTTTAACACTCAAAGAGAAATAAAAGTGTACATTTAATAATATCGTTCTCCTTAAATAAATGAGTTTTTGATATTGCACACAGAAGGAGAAAAAAAAACACAAGTTATTCGTGTAATTGGTGTTGGTTATTCGCAGCAAAATATGTAGTTTGTTTATTTATCTTTTGCATGCCGGTCGCAAATACTTAATACGTGTTTGATATTATTGAAATAATTATTTTCAGATATAAGAAAATGGGTTGCGAAAGTGCCTCGGAGAATGTAAGTATTTAATAAGCAATTAGTGTATTTAATTTTTGGATTTAGTGAATAGTAGCAGTTTGATTAATATTTTTATATCTCTGTAAAATTTGTACCTAATATTCTAAGACCCGATTACACCGAAAAAATATCTCCGTAAAAACACAATATATTGCTAAAATATTAAAAAACTGCAAGATATCGCTAATAAATTATATCGCAATATATATCTAAAAAATTATAAAAACGCAATATATCGCAAAATATTAACTGTTGATACCCCTGGTGAACGTTTTCTATATACTAACATAAGAGTGAAACAGTAACAAAAAAACTCAATATTAAGAAGAGCGAAGTATATACTATACATAGTGAATTAACAGTGTATGAATTGTAGGCTGTGTGTCTAAAAAATCATTTTGTCTTCTTTGAATGTTGTTTATGTTGTAGCCATAAAAACATTCAGAGTAATCAGAATCTTTAAAAGAGTGCGACAAACTCAGACATTAATTTTTTACAGAAATCACTCAAAGGCTGTTTGCTAAGGAGAAAAGCCACCCTCTAGTCATAGCTGCCAGATTTTTTTAGGTAATATCGTCATATTTTTGGGCAAAAATCGTCATTATCGTCAATATAGGTTATTGAAATCGTCATAAAAACGTCAAATGAAACAAACCGATTTTTTTCCAACAAAACATATGTTATTAGAGGCAAAACGTAACAAAACTCTTAAATAAACAAATCTGATTAATAAAACAGAATTCTTTTGAATACAGAGATCAGATACTTCAATTAGAATTCACGATAAAATCACATGTAAATAGATTCCATGTTTTCCAATACTTTGAAAACATGCATGGAAAAAGTATTGTATGGAAAAAAATAAAAAAATCCAAATCCTTTAGTTATTTTTACTTAAATTTAGTAAAATATGGTTTTAAAGTTCATTTTCGGAAACACATTTTCTAAAAATGTATAAAAACTAAAATATAATTTATGCAATAAAAATATAATTGTGAAAGAAAAAAGACTTGTATACATATACATATACATACATATTTTACATACATTATTATTTCATCATTTGCTGGGGATAGTGGTAAAACTAGGTTTTTTGTAATAAATTTAGTCATAACCGGAAACAAAAGACTAGAATCCCTCGTTTGCATCTCTGATATTTTTTTCCAAAAATCCAATAGTTATATGTTTATATCACTGCAATAATTATAATTATCTGAGCTCAGTTTCTAGCTCTTGGCTTTCACTTTCTTCAACAAAATAGGAAAATTCTGTTATAATTTCAGAAAACCAAATTTTTTCTACATTAATAATAATATTAAATGGATTAATTTGGCCAAGAGCTTTATATATTTATTTTCAAAATCAAATCTGGATAATATCTGATCACAAAGCTCTATATAAAAATTATCACAATTATTTTTTTTCTTTTGCACTTATTTGTGCTTCTTCAATTTCATCTCTGGCAAATATTCCTAAATAACTATTTTATATTCTTTATTTAAAAATATGAAAATGTAAATATATGTACATATATAAAAATTTGTTGGTAAAATCTATTTTTACAAGCTGTTATAGTAAGGTATTATATTTATGCTAAGTAATATGTTATTTGGTCTATAGGCTTTATATTACTTCTATGAATTAATAAATTAAAAATTAATAAATAAATGTCTTCAAAATTCCAAAAATTGTTTTTGTTTTTATAATCAACTAGCTGAGTGCCCGGCTTCGCACAGAAGCTATATACTTTTATAAATTTCGATTTACCTAATCAAAGCACATCACGACTTTCACAAAAGTCATAACTCACAAAGGCGTCGACCGATTTCGATAAACCATCTACACTACCATACGAACAAATCCTTAAAATTTAATCGAATTCGGTTTGACCGTTCGTGAGTTATAAAGTCACAACACACTTGCAACAATTCTATATATATATATATATAGATTAAATAAAAGTTTACAGTTTTAAGCAAACTAGTTTTTAAAAAGTTGCTCATTAAAATTTTCAGCAGTTCAGTTGCTTTAATAGTACAAATAAATGTTGCAAACTTGAATTATTTAAAATCGTCAAAATTAGGGTATAATTCGTCCCATCGTCACTATGTAATTTTTAGGACCCAAAATCGTCAAAATGACGATAAATCGTCAAATCTGGCAGCTATGCCTCTAGTATGTACATACGCATTTATACATAAATCAATTATTCAAATGATTTTTTTTATTTTTGGACTCCTTACATATGTATGTACAATGTACATTGTACATACATACATATGTTTGTACATTGTACATACCTACATACTTATCGTTTGCAATATCGACATTTATGTTCTAAAAATTAATAAAATTTCTTTTTGATTTATGCTTGTGCGCATGCCTTGTGCTGCTTTTTCCATTTTCGCTGACAAAATTTAAGTGAAAATGAAAATGTTTTGACATTTCGTCGTGCCAAAGTTATCTTCACGTATATCACAAAATACCAAAAAATTAGATAAGACCGCTTCCTGTAGTAAATTTTATAGATCTATCGATCTGTGCAATCCCCAGGTCTCTATCTCTTATGGTTTTTGAGATTTTAAAAAAGCTTTTTATTGTATATCCACTATTAATAAAATTTTAATATAACAATTAACGTATGCAACATTATTATGGATATACTTTAAAAAGTATATGAAGTTCTGTTGGGAAAAAAAACTTGGGTTATCTTCACGTATGTTCATGGAAATAATTTAAAAAATTATCTTCACGTATGTATGTTTGTAAGAAAAATTAAAAGTTAAATATAAACCATTATTGTAATATAATTACATATCCTTTTCGTTCTATATCGCAAAAATTTTTTGTATTAATCTTTAATGGTAATTTCGGGTTTATATAAATGAAAACTAGATTCTTAGGGAATGTACATACATATGTCCGTTTTGCTTAAATAAACTTCATTTCAATTAAATTAAATAACAATTCAAAAGTCTTTAAAATACTTGATTGATTGAAAAAACTGCAACATAATATGTTTCACTCGAGCTTAATTTTTCGTTCTGAAAGTTTGAATATGCTTTTTACAAACTTAAACGAATAAATCCGAGAAAAATTTCGCATCACTTTGTGGAAGATAAGCGTATAAACTTTCAATATCTTTTATTTTGTCTTTAGAAATATTTATCTTTGCGGTTGTATTTAGATCTTTTTGAAAAATGTTTTCCAAAGTAATACAAACACCCTTCCTGGGTTGTTTTTTTAAGCTTGTTGACTGAAATTCGTCTTCACTTGCAGATAATTTAAAGTGTAGAGATAAGAGGCTGAATTTATTATATTTTATTTCTTTTATTTTGGTGAACGGAATATTTTGAAAATGTAATTGACTCGCTAAGGAGGAATACGTCATTGAAATCATTGGGTAGCATTTCAATAATTTTTAAAGTTACTTTTCTGGATTGATAGTTCTTTAATTTTCTTATCAGATCTAAGAGACTGTGAATTTCTTTTAATTTTATGAACCTGTCTATTGCACTATGTACAGCGTCAATCTCTTGAATTTGCGAATGCCCTGGCTCAGAAAATTTTTGAGTTATTGTTTTTAAATTATTTTCTTTATACAAAAATTTTAGGAGAGCAGACGACAATATTTTATTTTTATTTTGCGGTAGACAAGAGTCGCTCCATAAAATTATATGCTCAATATTTTTAAAATCATGAAAAATATTTTCTAAAATTTTAATAAGAGCACTAGCAATATCATTCCCAGATCGACCACTTCGTGTTTCGTTCCAAAGTGCACAGTAAGTTATATATTTTTCTTTCATGTCCTGTGCACATAACGTCGCTGTCATGTTGTAAACTGAAAGTTTTCTTTTATAGTAAAATAAAGATGAAAATCCTTTTGGCAAATTGAAAGTGCTTTGCAAATCGAAGCACACCACCATTGTGTTGTTTGATATTAATTGTCTATCTTTATCACGTTTAACTTTACAAATGCGATTTTCTTCTATGTGATTTTTATAATACGTTCTCCCATTCTCGCTAAGTCTATTGCTATTTTTCAGGTTTGTATACAAACAACATTTATCACATTGATCTTTCTTTGGTCTATAAAAACCCAAATTGAATTTAGTGTTGAATATGTTCGTAAATGTTTGTAAAGACACTTTATCAGAAGGAAACTTCTCTACGAATAGCCGGTTTATTTTGCTAACACTTAGGCCCTCTTCCAAATATTGTTTTGTAGTGGTCGCTCTACAATAATGGGAGTCTACGGTAGGAAAACTACTGATGAATTCCTGAATTTTTTTTATAAATATATTGTGCTAAGCGATGTTTTGTATGCTTTCCATGAGTCAAATCTTTTGGTATACCCGTTTTATCATCAGAATAATGCTTAAAATGGTAATAAACTCGACAATCGGACACAGAAATGGTATTAAGAAAAAAGTTTTTACACACTTTTACTTTTAAATTATCTTTTTCAAACTGGTATGAAAAGCAGAATTTCTTCCTTTCACTTTGAGCCCTTCGCCTTTTTACTAATTTCCTTGTAACAAATTTAGCATAAAAAATACATTTCTGACTATCGTTCAATGACCAAAACGCATCAAAAATTTTTTTCCGTTCATTTCTGGAAAATTATTTGCACAGTCTAAAATACATTTTGACCCACACGGGGGTTTGACAAATTTAGCCTCTTTTAGTGTACCTTTTGATGTAAGGTATTCTTTACCGTGCTGTCTTTTCTTTTTTCGTAAATTTTGTTTCCATTGATCGTTATTAATTTTTCTTTTGCGAGTAGTTTTCGGTGCGTCTGAATAGAGAGATGAAGAAAATTCTGTTGATACCACATCTTGATTTGTTATCGTAGTTTCTGTAAAGCAAATTTTTATTATTAGTATTATTAACATAAAATAAACATTACAATACCATCAGAACAATTCTCTGTATGTTGATCAGTGTCTAAAAGGACTTCTAAAGAAGAATTAACTTTAAAATTGCGATCGTTAGTATTCTCTGCCTCGATTTCTCGTGTACTTTTCTTTGAAACATTTTTATTAGATACGTTTCCCCTTTTGCTTTTACAAAATGATTTATTCCTAATGAGTTCAGTATTAGAAATATTTTTTCGGCACAAAGCCAAAGAACATCCACCGTCTGATTCTACAAATAAGAAAAATTCCTAAAGTTGCTTGTTTGATATTGCATTGAATAAAAAATATCACTATTTTCCATAAAATTATGCTTTGCATTTATGTTAGGATCAGCTTCTATTTAAAAAAACTGTTTTTATATATTTGATACCTTTTGAACTGGACTCCTCAGATTCCACTTTATTATCCAAAGTTATTACTGACATATGAGTTCATTTCGTTAATACTCTTAAATTATAAGACTTGAAATTTAGAAACGCAAATAAGACGTACCGAACATGGCAGAACTATGTACATAATAAAAGAAAATAATTATAAATCACATGAACAAATTCCTTATTGTTCAAAAAATTTTTTTTAATATTGTAACGGATAAAACGTTTTATGAACGTAGTGTTAAAGGGAGCAGTTGATGGGAGCGAAAACTGGTTTCGTAAAATCACGTTAATAGTGTTATCTACGCCACTGCAAAGTTGTAAATAATGTAAACAAAAACAAAGATAATAAGAACAAAAATGCAAAAGGAAGACTGAATAAAACAGGTTATTGTAATTGCATACTAGAAATATGTTTCTCTCACGTGATGTATGTGGTAATGCGAATGCACGCACGTAACGTGAGTCGCAGATGTTTATTTTTTTTTGAACCGCTAACGATCATGTACATACGTGAGTAAAAAGTTGCGCGCGAGCCAACCAATAGTGTTTACTAATTGTAACAAATTTCACGTATGTACCATAAAGTAAAAAATATTTCCCAAAATGTGGCATATACAATAAATTGACAAATATGTTTTGGATGTAAAAATAGCAATAACATACAAATTTTTTTCAATGACTTCAGATATTTTTACATAAATCGATAAAAAACTTCAAACATAATATCTGACAAAAATATTGGACTACTTTTTTCACGTAAATTTTTTTGTATATTTATGAAACTTTGGACTCAATTTCCAAAAATAAAAAATTTGGAGATACGTGAAGATAACTTTGGCACGACGATTTGTTTTCGCAGTTACATACATAAAACGAGAATCAGTTTTGCTGTGAAACTGAGAAAAAAATTGTTTCATTCCATTTGTTTCTCTCATTGTGAAAAGATTTTAATTTGTTTTAATTTTTTCACAGAACGGGAATCAGAAACAAAATGTAAACGGGAAAAATGTTTACATTTCACGTTATCGCAGAACCAGAATCTACCCCCTGGTGGCAGTTCAACAATATCAGCAGAAATATTCGGGATAATTACTTTTTCTAGGTGCTTAAAAAATAGTCACCTTTTTCAGCATCAGTTCTTGCCCAGTCAACATTAGAGGCTCGTACTGGAGGTTTACATATCACTGGCCTTTTAAGTCCTCTGGCTGCACGCGACAGCGAATAATCTGTTGATGGTGTTGCATCGAGTTCTTGTAGAAATTTTTGCAGCGAAGCTGTTTTTGTGTTTGCAAAACTTTTCTTAGCTGTTAGGTACACTCCTGAAGCCTTAATTTTAGCTGAGGCGATCTGTAACGTTGCCATTCTCGTCGAGCTCTCCGTTTTTCAGTCAGTAGCCTTTCTATATCCGCACAAAAAATATTGTTAAATCTCGCTTGTTGATTTGGTTGAATTGAAGAAGCATTAAGAGCAGCTTGTTTAGCAAGTGCTTCAAACAACCTAATAGAATTTTGTATGTCAGTAGGTGTTCTCAACGGCATATTTTCCGTGCAATGAGCACTCAAATATTTTTTGTATTTCAACCAGTTAACACGAGCAGATGTCAGCGGCAAGTCACATGTTGGTGTTGCAGTTGTGTGTGAGTAAATAGTGATAATAGTAGGCGAGTGATCTGAAGACAAATCCAAAGATGCTTCTACTTCAATCATTTCGCTGGGCACACCTTTTGAGATTCCAAAGTCGATAACATCAGGAATTTTGTGCCGATCCGTTGGCCAATATGTTGGCTGACCACTTGAAACTACATTCAAACCCATTTTTGAAATTGTGTCAAACAAAACACGACCTTCAGGACTAATTAAACGTGAACCCCAAAATGTGTGTTTAGCATTGTAGTCGCCAGCTGCTAGAAAATGGGACCCCAGTGTTGTATAAAATGCGGTATATTGACTCTCTGAAATTGAAAACCTGAGAGGAGAATAAAAAAATGATATCACAAGCTTTTGATAAAAATTTTCAATACAGATATTTGTTGCTTGAAGATATTCTTCACGAAGGTCATTTAGCAGGTAGTGTTTTATTCCAGTTTTTATTAGGATTTCAGAGCCACCACAAGCTCTACCTCGAGGATCCTTAGTGTCGTAGAAACTATATCCACTAATTTTAAAATAGCTTCGAGACGTCAAATGAGTTTCTGAGATAAGCATAACGTCGATTTGTTTATCCAGAAGAAAATATTCTATTTTATTTTTATGTTGGCAGATGCCGTTTGGGTTCCAAAAACAGATTCTTAAGTTCATGGTTTGCTTAGTACAGCCTGCAACAAGGTAGACTGCATTTTCAACATTTCCTGCATCATACAGGACATGTTGAGAGTAAATGTATTTACAGTTTGTATTAAGCTCTCAATTGAGGCTTCAATACGACTAAAATTATACCCCGAATCTGCATTTACATTTACGGTTTTTTGCGCCGTACTCTGATTGCTTTTTAAAATACTAGCGTAAGACAATTTCTTGTTAGATTGTTGTTGAGCACTAGTCGCGTTAAACTTGAAAATGTTTGAAAATTGATTTTGGCTGGTGGACGGTTGAGGTAACTGTGGATAGTTAATAGGGGTTTTAGGCTGAGCGGGAGTAGCATTGGTTTTTTTGGTTGATGAATTCTTAAAAAACGAGTAAAGGGGGCAGCCTCTATAGTTGGCAGTGTGATTTCCGCCGCAATTGCCACATTTTTTCGCCTTGGTATCACCTTTTATTTTATCACAGATAGCAGTACTGTGTAACTCACCACATACAACGCAGACTGTAGGCAAATTGCAATAAGTCTTCGTGTGCCCAAATTCTTGACAGTTCAGGCATTGAACAGGTCCAGCTCTTTTATGTGGAAGCTCAACAGTAACTCTTCGATGCAACAAGTACTTTAAGTCATATATTGGATGTGCCTTATTCTTTTTTATTTTTATGCCATCTGGCTGTAACTCGACTCTAAATATTGGTTGGGGGATTTTTTCTCTATTTTTAATGTTTGAGACATTTTTCACCTTGTAGCCACTATTTTCAAGGCCAGACTTGACCTCTTCTGGATCCACGCTAGAGTCTATTTCTTTTATTACGACTGTTAGACCTTTAGCACTCTTTAATTGGTACGTGTAGAAGTTTTTATTTTTAGATTCGAAATCTGAAACAATTTTTCGGTAATTATTTTCATGAACTACCTGAATTTTTGTTTCATTGATGTTTCCGCGCTTAATTGGAGTTACATAAAACTCATTTTCTCCAATTAATGAGATAAGACTTTTAACCAGCAAACTGGAATTCTGCTCTCTTAAATATATGGGTGGGGGCTTACTCGAACTTGTTGTAGTTGTGTCTTCATCGCCTTGTTCAGATAAAATCGCGAAACGATTATCTGAATTTATTATATTGTTTTTTCCATCTCTGGGAACTTTCGATGTTGAAGCAATTTGAGCTGATTTTGGACTTCTTCCCCTTTTTAACACGGTTATGTATCTGTCCATTCCTGTTTGAATTTTATTATCATTTATTGTACTCACCGCATCTACCATTTTGTGCACGTTGGTCACCTTGTTACTTATTGTTTGTTTGTTTGTTTGTACAGCTAAGCTGACAAGTTTGCTGAAGGGTGCAATTGTTGTTGCTTCTTGATCACTATTTAACATGTTCAGAGATAATGATCGCGCACGAGTATTTGTGTTTTCTGTTAAATTCAGGTTTTTGTTAAATTCATTTTTTTTACTGTCGTCATCAGCAACTAAAGTTATATATTGCACATTCCTACTGCTTGTAGGATTATTGTTGTTTTTGTCAGAAGATGAACTCATCAGAGTTCTCTTTTTTTATTTTCACTTATATTAGTTTGTGTATGCAAATATTTATGTATATTACACATAAGCAAAAAATAAAATAAAACCAGTAAAATAACTGTTCAATAAATGTTTTGTTTTTTTATATTTTTTGTGACTTGAAAATATTTTTTTTATTTTATTTTTTTTTTATATTCAGTTGCGACGATTATAAAAACGCGTCTGTTCACTACGAGAGTTGAAACTGAATGACGATGTTTGGCTAGAATATTACTTGTTGAAGGAAGTATTATTGGAATTAAATGTCTCAAATGAACATGGTATTGACGTAGTGCGGAATAAAATTTAAATGTTCGCTCAACAAAAAAATCACTCTCCCCCGTGGATACCATAAGATTCTTATACTAGATGAAGTTGACAGTAAGCAGTGAGGCGTGCAGTGGAAATTTATAGTAATACCGCACGTTTTGCATTAACTTGTATTACAAGTGAAAAAATCATCGAACCCATACAGTCTCGATGTGCCATGTTGCGTTTTACGAAATTATGAGATGCCCAAAATTGAGCTAAACTTATTAAAGTTTCTTTCTTTTTTTGCGAATAGAAATTTTTAAATTAAAAATATTGCAATAATATAAATATCGATTCGTATCTCTATCCATTTTGTTTTATTTTCCTCCGATTAGAGTTTTAACCTGCAAATTTTCTTCGATTAAATTTAACAAGCACTTATTTGTTAAATGGTGTCAGTTAAAAGTTAATCATATATCTCTAATACAGTGGAGGGCATTTTTTGAAATGCTATACACGCGTGTATACGCGCGACGTTGACACACGTATACTATAAGCTTCTTCGTGTAGCTTATGATAATTAACGTTCGGATGTTGCTTGGTTATCATTTCCTCAAAGTAAATCAAACCAGCCGCTGATCAGCACTTGTTAATTTTTTTATTTACACTCAAAAATGTTTAATAAAGAATGGGAAAATATTTTTTTTTATACAGATCATGGATGGCGATGCACAATGCTTGATTTGTTATCGCGTTATAAGTAAAAAAAAGTTTGTTTTGTTTAAAAAGACATTACTACTGTTGTTATGGTGGTTATGACCTTAGCAGGGGTGATCGAACACTAAAAGTATTTCAATTAAAAGCAGAATTTTTCTTAATATTTATAGTTGAAGAAATTAATATTCACCATCATAACAAATATAATGAAACCAATATTCATCATAATAGTGTTGATGAAACTAGTGTTAAAAAATGCATCGTATGCGGTAGCTTTGGGTTTGGCGAAGCAATGTCGCCCATTTGATGATGGTATTTTTTTTTTATAATTTAACGTCAGATGTTTTGAATTGAAAATGAATATTTTTTTCGTTTTTATGTTAACATAAAAAGTATTATTGTATTATTATTGACCGTCGCACAGTGGCACATTTGAAGAGATGGCGGCCAAAACTCTTAAAAAATTTTTTTTTTTGTGTCACTGATTTAATTTTTGTTTTTTTTTAATATAAAAGTAAACGAAATCCAGAAATGAGAGTTTTTATTTCGATTATTTCTCTTCGAATAGGGTGATCAAAAACGCGCTTTTTTAAGAGAAGCTAAAATTCAAAATATTTTAGAAAATTTTTTACTTCAAGTGGGCATAACTTTTTTGGTTTTATATATTTGTGGAAATTTTTTTTTCTTCACACAATATGATTTCGTAACTTATAAAATAGTTAAAACAATCGTGCCTTACTTTGCTCGAGTCCCAGATTTGGGTATTGCAATAAAGGTCTAAACTATACCCAAATCTCGATGTTCAGTGGAACGCAACTTTTTTCTACGAAAAACTTCGTAAAATGACTTATAATGTGTTATAGTACGTACTAAATTTTTTAAATTTATATTTGCGTCTCTAGGAACTGCAATGATTTTACTGGTTGCATGTCGGATATTTTAGGTATGGGAGTGCGGTATATCTTTATGTGTTTGTGTGTATTGTGTGTATGTTTTTCTTTTCTTCGAAGAAGTTTTATTAATGAAAAAGGTATAATAAAAGACTGTTATTATAATGCATTAAATGCATTTTTGTAAATTAGGCCATTAAAAAAAGGTATAGTTACATATAAGCGGGTGTAGGTACATGAGTTGTTGTATTTCGACTGATATATTCGACCTTTTGTTATAACTTTATTGTGTACCCAGGTAGCTGCTGCTCATATAAAGGTTAAAATACGATAGACACATAAGGTTTTCTTGAAGCAGGTCTCTTTAATTATCTTTTAAACCTGCCCGGTTGTTTAGACACAGACAGTTTTTGTTAAAGTTTTTAATGAGTTTTGAATATGAGAATGAAATAACAAAAGAGTATTGAAGTAACTTGTCGGTACAAGCATGTCTGTACTCCTCTTCTTTCCTCTCTCTCGTTTAAACACAGACCTGCTTCAAGAAAACTTGATGTGTATAAAAACAGACAAAATTAATAAAGATGATCAGTATTATTTTTATATTATTATTATTACGAATAAACGTAATAATTAATTGAACATATATTGATTTACATATGAAAAGTAATATTATCAGGCTCAAGTTCAGTTTTATTGAATTAATGAAAATTCAAAATTACTAAGAGTTTTTTTGTGTTGGAAAATATTATTATTTATATCCAATCAGTTTTTAGCAGAACGTATCAGTACTGCTTTCAAGGCCGCTACACCTCTCATCAGCGTTCAATTGTCCATCTTTACAATTTTCGTAAAGTGGATACTAATTGAGAAGAATATCAACTATTTAACCAGTTTTCAACAGAAATAGAATATGAGAATTAATTTTTAATTCAATTTTTATTCTACAATGAAACAGTGCTGGTTAGTACGAAATTCCCTCATTACTATTTGGAACTAATATTCAACACAAACTCATAGTCCGTTATCATCAAAGTATTCTACTTTGTATTTTAACGTTTTTGTTGTTTTTACTCTATATTAGGGAAATTAACATATTACTGTGACCCCTGTTATTAGGGTATTTATAGCTCGTGCCCAAGCGGAATTAATATTTTTATATTATTATTATTACGAATAAACGTAATAATTAATTGAACTTATATTGATTTACATATGAAAACTAATATTATCAGGCTCAAGTTCAGTTTTATTGAATTAATGAAAATTCAAAATTACTAACAGTTTTTTGTGTTGGAAAATATTATTATTTATATCCAATCAGTTTTTAGCAGAACGTATCAGTACTGATTTCAAGGCCGCTACACCTCTCATCAGCGTTCAATTGTCCATCTTTACAATTTTCGTAAAGTGGATACTAATTGAGAAGAATATCAACTATTTAACCAGTTTTCAACAGAAATAGAATATGAGAATTAATTTTTAATTCAATTTTATTTGTAGAATATTGGATATAAATAATAATATTTTCCAACACAAAAAAACTCTTAGTAATTTTGAATTTTCATTAATTCAATAAAACAGAACTTGAGCCTGATAATATTACTTTTCATATGTAAATCAATATAAGTTCAATTAATTATTACGTTTATTCGTAATAATAATAATATAAAAATATTAATTCCGCTTGGGCACGAGCTATAAATACCCTAATAACAGGGGTCACAGTAATATGTGAATTTCCCTAATATAGAGTAAAAACAACAAAAACGTTAAAATACAAAGTAGAATACTTTGATGATAACGGACTATGAGTTTGTGTTGATTATTAGTTCCAAACAGTAATGAGGGAATTTCGTACTAACCAGCACTGTTTCATTGTAGAATAAAAATTTAATTAAAAATTAATTCTCATATTCTATTTATGTTGAAAACTGGTTATATAGTTGATATTCTTCTCAATTAGTATCCACTTTACGAAAATTGTAAAGATGGACAATTGAACGCTGATGAGAGGTGTAGCGGCCTTGAAATCAGTACTGATACGTTCTGCTAAAAACTGATTGGATATAAATAATAATATTTTCCAACACAAAAAAACTCTTAGTAATTTTGAATTTTCATTAATTCAATAAAACTGAACTTGAGCCTGATAATATTACTTTTCATATGTAAATCAATATAAGTTCAATTAATTATTACGTTTATTCGTAATAATAATAATATAAAAATATTAATTCCGCATGGGCACGAGCTATAAATACCCTAAGAACAGGGGTCACAGTAATATGTGAATTTCCCTAATATAGAGTAAAAACAACAAAAACGTTAAAATACAAAGTAGAATACTTTGATGATAACGGACTATGAGTTTGTGTTGATTATTAGTTCCAAACAGTAATGAGGGAATTTCGTACTAACCAGCACTGTTTCATTGTAGAATAAAAATTGAATTAAAAATTAATTCTCATATTCTATTTCTGTTGAAAACTGGTTAAATAGTTGATATTCTTCTCAATTAGTATCCACTTTACGAAAATTGTAAAGATGGACAATTGAACACTGATGAGAGGTTAGCTGCCTTGAAATCAGTACTGATACGTTCTGCTAAAAACTGATTGGATATAAATAATAATATTTTCCAACATAAAAAAACTCTTAGTAATTTTGAATTTTCATTAAGTCAATAAAACTGAACTTGAGCCTGATAATATTACTTTTCATATATACATCAATATAAGTTCAAATAATAATTACGTTTATTCGTAATAATAATAATATAAAAATATTAAATCCGCATGGGCACGAGCTATAAATACCCTAATAACAGGGGTCACAGTAATATGTAAATTTCCCTAATATAGAGTAAAAACAACAAAAACGTTAAAATACAAAGTAGAATACTTTGATGATAACGGACTATGAGTTTGTGTTGATTATTAGTTCCAAACAGTAATGAGGGAATTTCGTACTAACCAGCACTGTTTCATTGTAGAATAAAAATTGAATTAAAAATTAATTCTCATATTCTATTTCTGTTGAAAACTGGTTAAATAGTTGATATTCTTCTCAATTAGTATCCACTTTACGAAAATTGTAAAGATGGACAATTGAACGCTGATGAGAGGTGTAGCGGCCTTGAAATCAGTACTGATACGTTCTGCTAAAAACTGATTGGATATAAATAATAATATTTTCCAACACAAAAAAACTCTTAGTAATTTTGAATTTTCATTAATTCAATAAAACTGAACTTGAGCCTGATAATATTACTTTTCATATGTAAATCAATATAAGTTCAATTAATTATTACGTTTATTCGTAATAATAATAATATAAAAATATTAATTCCGCTTGGGCACGAGCTATAAATACCCTAATAACAGGGGTCACAGTAATATGTGAATTTCCCTAATATAGAGTAAAAACAACAAAAACGTTAAAATATTTATAAGGCAAAATGAAAAAAAAAACTTCCCTTTTACAAAATATAACCCTTTAGTCAAGTACTTATGTTTTTAGTAAAGATCAACTGATGAGTTGATATTTAACTACCAATGAAATGCATATACATACATAACAATACAATATACATAACAATATTGTTTGTTTTTTAAATTTTTTCAATTTGTTAAATGTTATTATAATAATTTTACACCAAAATTTTTATATGCCTGAAGAAGCCACACAAGGAAGTGGCGAAATATTGGAAAAATAATAAACATTGTTAAAGTTTTTTATAAAAAAATAGTGACATAAATCCTTAAAAAATAGATAAATATAAAATTAAATAAGGTCAAAAAAATAGAAGAATAGTTTTAATATATATTAATAAAATATAACATTTTATTCGAACAAATACTTATGAATATATGTTTTTATTTATACTCTATGTATGGATTGTTCGGCTGCAGGTCATATTTTTATTAAAAAGAGGTCAACTATTTAACGTATGTATGTATATATATATATATATATATATATATGTTTTTAAAATATTATTGCTTGCTAATTTACATATGTATATGCATTTCATTGGTAGTTAAATATCAACTCATCAGTTGATCTTTACTAAAAACATAAATACTTGACTAAAGGGTTATATTTTGTAAAAGGGAAGTTTTTTTTTTCATTTTGCCTTATAAATACTTTTATTGCCAACAAAAGGTTGTGTAACTGTATAAAAGTTAAAAGAAAAGTAAACAGATTTACATATCGCACGATCAACAAGACCGTGTTAACTCAAAATTTTAAAATTTTCAGTAGAGGCAAAAAACTTTTTTTTTATACTATTCTTCTATCACAAAGAGAGATACAATTGCATTTTTTGGGTGAAAGAGTGGAGAAAATGGTGTAAAATTTTTACAGTGGATAGATATGACCACTGTACATCGATTTCTTGCAAAAAACGAAATTTTAAAAATTTTGAGTTAATACCCTCTTGTTGATCAAGTGCGATATATCGAATAAAAAAAAATATTTGTGTGATGTTTTTAAAGTTTTTTAAAAGCTATTTTTCGTATGCTTTAGTAATTCCCAAATTTATTTTTGCGAGTTCATGTATGAGAAGATGAGTTTTGGAACTTTTTAAACATGAATGGTAAATATATACTGATGATTTGGTATTTGGCTAACAACGAAATGCATATACATATGTATGTAAATTTGCTAACCCATAACAATTTTTTTAAAATATATGAATAAAATATAACATTTATTCGAGCAAATACTCAAGAATTTATTTTTTTTTTAATTTTATTTATATTTTGCATAGATATACGTAGATTTGCTAACCCACAACCAATAAATAAAATTTATATGCATAAAATATAATAAAATATTAATTTTGGTACAACTAAGCTTAAAAAAATTTAGTTTTAGAAGGTGGTGCAATTTCAAAATTCGGTTTTCCATCCCGCGTATCGGCACTGTTTGTCGACTGTGATCGGCGCACGAGTTGCCGATAAAAATCGGCGCATATTTTACTAATTGATTGGTCAACATTGTGCAATAGCGTGTTCACATTACCGGCGCTTCAAGGATGATTTTGATTGTCCATACTCAGCACAATTTCGGCGCAGATTGTCGTAATTTGAAAAATTGTTTGCGTTCACACTATCGGTACATGCATTGTGACGAAAATTGGTACATTGCGCCGATAGTGGGATCTTAGCTTAAGTATGTAGTATGTATTATTATTATATTTTCGATATTTCAAATACCGTCGGTGTTTTTGTTCAGGAAACTAAAAACGATTCGTGTAAAAAATATAGTTATAGTATGTACATATAACAATTACATTAACATCACTTTTAAGTATTTTAAAAAAAATTATATAAATAAATAAATATTCATTTTTAGTGACTATCACAAATAAAAGCTTTTAAATTTTTCCTTACTTTCTTTGAGTAAAGTAGTCTACTTTGAAAGATAGAAAAATGTTTACTAACAAAAGCTATTGTTTATATTTTTTTATGATGTGTCTATACGTATGCGCGCAGTTTTCGGTGTCTGTTTTGTAGTTCATCCGTAGGAGTGTTTATAATATGTAGCATTTCGACTGTGTATCTTTTCTTGTAGTTATTTTCTTGTTGTAATATTGTTGTTTTATTTATGTCTTTCAGTTTCAACTCTCGTAGTGTACAGACTCGTTTTTATAATCGGCGCAACTGAATATTAAAAATTACTGAAAGTTAAAATCACAAAAATAAAAAACAACAAACATAAAACATTGATTAAACAGTTATTATACTGGTGTTATCTTATTTTTTTGGCTTGTCTGTAATATACATAAATATTTGCATACACAAACTCATATAAATGAACAGAAAAAAGATAACACTATATGAGTTCATCTTCTGCCAACAACAACAACAATAAATCTACAAGCAGTAGAAATGCTTATTTAACTTTTGTTGCAGATGACGACAATAAAAAAAGTGAATTAAACACAAACCTGTATTCTACATTAAACACAACTACTCGTGCGAGTTACATCCTTACACCAAAATGCATAATACCGTCCATCAAATGTGTAGGGTAACTTTAAGATATTAAAATACATTTTTAATCCCACACTTGATGGAGAGCAGCTTTGACAATAATTTTGCAAACGCTGCATATAATAAGTTATTTTTAAGTTTAAAACGCTGCTGAAGCATTTTTTTACAAAATTTGCTTAAGATTCGTTTTAACAAATAAAGATGTAAAATAAAAACCGTTTCTTAATCATTTATTTTAATCATTTATTAACTGGTGCAGTTGCGTTTTATTCTAAAGAATAAACAAAAGAACCTAAAAGAAAAATTATTTTTTAATAAAAATAACAAAAACTAATTAAAGAAAAAATAGAAAGCAATTAACAAATCTATGTTTAATACTTGTAATATTAATGTGTTTGACTTAAAATCAGTTTAATTGTGGAACATTATAAATTAATATACATATAATTGAAAATAAATTTGAATGAGCCGGAAAGAGACCTTTGACAAAAACCTTCATATCAACATGGAGGAGGAGCTACATCAAAGAATTTTAGAATTGGAAACCATTCTCAAACAGCAAGAGCTAAAAATAAATGTACAACATCAACAACTCCAAACACAACAAATACAGCAGCAGCAGCTCCAACAGGAACAACTATAGCAAATCAACATGCAACAACATCCAGAAGAACAGCTTCAAGTGCAAGGAATAATCTTACGACCTGAACAGATTATAAGAGAATTCAGGAGTATCAAGCCTTTAAATGAAAAACATAATATTAGACAATTCATAAAATCTGTGGAATAAACAATGGCGTTGATCGTCAATAACAACGGCCTGCTAGTATATGGGACGAAAATAATTATAAATGAAAAACTTGATGGTAATGCAGGAAGAATTGTTCGAGAATTAGATGATAATGCTACGTGGGAACAAGTAAAAGAAAAGCTACTGTCAAAATGTTAAAGTAAGTAACTTAAATGAACATTTTAATGTATTCAATAAAGCAAAATATGAAATAAATGAGTTATATGAACTAGACATAAGAAAACCTACTGTTTATAGTCCCCCTTACGTAGACAGAGACCTAGTGGACTTACTAATGGAAAAAATAGATGGACCAATTAGAGCACATGTTATGTTTGAATTAAAACATTATTTTTATTATTTATTTATTATTATTTTTATTTATTAACCACAGACTACAAAATGTTAGCTTTATATCTAGTTTAAAATATTACTTAGCCTTCACAGGGACCCGCTTTTTAAGGCTGATGTTTGATCCGACTTTTGGTTTCTAAAATATAATTATGCCTTCACAGGGACCCGCTTTTTAAGGCTGGTGTTTGATCAGGTTAGTTGTTACGTGTTTAGAGAATATTTCCGAACTGCTATTCAGCCAAGACTCTACAGAACTAGCACATCCATAACAAATCACCCTCCGCTTTTATACCCAATTTCGCTGTCTGATTGAACGATGCTGATGACGTTCGCTGCCGCCGGCGTGGTCATTGCTAAGTGTGTTAGTATGCAAATTCAGCATATTCATACCCGTGGAACTTCCAGCCGATTGCGGTTCACACGATATTGCAATGTCAGCATATATCTGTAGGAAAATTACTGGCATATTTATGTATGCAGCGGTATTGCAACGTCAGCATATGTCTGTAGGAAAATTACTGGTAATAACGTCAGTAATGCATGCAGCGGTATTTTGCTGCCGTTGGTATTTTTGTTGGTTGAGGGAAAATAACTCAACGTCAGTATGTGTATGCAGCGTATGTTCTGCTGTCGCTGATACGTTTGTTGGTTAGGGGAAAATGACTCATAACATCCCTCCCCCCTTGCGGACAAGAAACATCCTGTCTTAGGATGTTTCGTAGCCATACTTCTGGAATCAAGTCAAAATAGATGTGTGTATGCATCCGACTACCTTGGCGATACAGCTTTGGCAGCTCTCGGAGTAATATGTAATGATCTCCCGAGCTCCGATTGCCTGAAGGTTCGCAGTTTACCATTAGTTGGTGACTGCTGAGTGTCTGTCGACTTGGTACGTTTGCTGCGTCACCAAGGAAAAAATATGATATTGCTGGTGAAATACTGAGGTTGTTATTGACTTTGTAGTTGTCATTGGCGTTGTAGTGATTCCCCTCTTTTCAACGGAACTGGTCATTCCATCTATGTATGTGTTGTGTTATCGTATATAGGTTTTCGGTTGTGTGAGGTTGATAGATATAGGCTGCTGATGATTGTTGGATTCTTCATTGTTGTTGGGATGTTGATTATTGGTTGATTTTAAAACACGGGTTAATATTTTTAATCTTATAACTAACAATTTTTTCTTACGTATACTTATATAAAAATTTCATTCTTACATATTGTTAATAATTTTTTTTTATTACTATTATTTCTTATTATTATTATATTAAATATTTTGGATTGTTATACTCAACCAGTTACAGGATTTTATTTATATGATTTAAAAAAAAAATTTTTACATATATTTGCTTATTTCGTTTTTTAATTCTAATTATTTTGATCAAAAATTTTAATTTTCAAATATTTGTTATTTGTTTGTTTAATTGTCTGTTTGTTTATTTCTGAGTTTTATAAGTTAAGTTTGTATCATTATTTGGTTGGTTTTTTATTTTTGTATATATTTCTTTCAATTAATTATTACCAGTTGAGAAGAGTTGTTTTAAAAATATAATTCTTATAATTTTCAACTTTAAATTGTATGTATGCATGATAACTTTTTGGAGAGTGAATAATAAATCGTATTTTGTTTAACATTTTTCATAAATTTAATATAAATCCAATTTTTCTTAATCTACTTTTATGATTGTAAATATATATTTTCTTTTCTCTATCAGAAATTTTCGGCCTTAATACAAGTCTTTACTGTTAATTTACAATATTTACAGATATATAAAGGAATTATTAACTTTATTTTTTTTTATGTGGCAGTTTTCTTTAAAAAAAAAATTAAGTAAGATATTTTTCTTAATAACGTAAGAAAAATAAGATCTTCTGCCTACATATAGAGATTGTAAAAATGTTAGTTTAATCTTTTTTGATTCAAGTTATATTTTCAAAATTATCAATGAAATCATTTATTGAACATACGAATTTTGTAATTAGTTACATACAAACATATGTATGTATGTGTATTGTTATCTATGTCTTTTCTTTATTATTTATCTTAACCTTGAAATAACTTATACACGAAATTGAAAATTTCAAAAATATTTTAAAACGTTGCAAAAATGAGTAAAACAAAAAAAAAACTGCATTGCATTTAGTATTATATCAAATTTCCACTTAAAAAAAAATTTTTTTTTTATTAAAAAAAAATGAGTTCAGTTTAGTTTGTATTTTCCTTTGTCTGAAGGAAATTTAACACCTTTGCTGTTTTCATGATTTGAAAGAAAAATTATTCACTTGCGTATAATTTTTTTAAATCAACAGCAAAAATGGAAGAAAATTAGAAAAGTTTAAAATTACAAATAGTTTGTTTTAGAATAAAGACAAAAAAAACCTATACTTAATAATAGGAAATTTGTTGAGCCATTTCATAAGTTGCATTTTATTATCTTCCTATTATTGAAAATGAAATTTCAGTTTCTGTACTTGAAATTCTTTACATTCTTATCTTTGTTCATAAATTGCTTCATTTATTCATTTTAGTTTAAATGCTTACATTCATACATACATTTATTCGAAATTCATTATTATTCTTGCTAGTATTACTGGAACCCCATGCATGTATGTATGTATGTATGTTTGGAGTTAAATTGAAACTGTGGCAGCTCCCGTATTAAAATTACAACAAATTCATGGAAGCTTAAAGAAACACAAGTTAGCTCGTGTTTTTTCAATTACTGAATTTTATTTTGTATTTTTATATAATGTAATGGAAGGGCTGAATTCACACATTTGTATGTTCTTAAAATATTTTTCAATTATATTAGTGACAGAGATACATATGTATATATATACATATGTATGTATGTATGTATACATTTTTACCGGAGTTCCCCTGTGGGTACTCCATGGAATAGCAAAATAGAGTAGTTTCGAAACTAGTCCCTGTGGGTACTCCTTGGATTAATAACACGGAGTAGTTTGGGTTACGTGGTCCAGCCCTAGGACATCGCAATGTAAATTGGACCATGTTTTTTTCATACAATTTGGCTACATTTGGAGTACTCATACTCCATTGTGGAGTAGTCCATACACGCATGTATAGAGTACACTCGTTTTTTGTAGGGTTATTTTGTATTCTCACACACATACATGCATGTGTATATCTGTTTATGCAATTTGCTTTAGTTGTTCCCGGCCGTGAAATAGTCTGGCAAAATTTTGCTGTGTAATCATGTTTCACAACTAAGTACTCAACTAAAATCATGCTAAAAAAAACGAACCAAATAACCCAGTTGGAAATTTTTGGATTTTAATTTGAGTTCAATTCTCTGTTTCAAATTATAAATTAAACTAATACTTAATTGATTTCGTTAACCTTTGTCATTGTTGATGCATAAATGGCTGACAATTTTCGTCACTGAACATAATTGTGAACAGTTTTGCATTTCAAGTTTTATGCAATACCTATAACAATTTTGTATTCATTGCGCCATGAATCAATCACAACTTTGTAAGAACTATTGGGCTCAATAATTGAGCGATTATTGCTATAAATGTGTATGTATATTTTACTATACATATTTTATATCGTTTTAATTTTTTACTCAATAGGATGTCTATGCCAATTGGGTCGCTTTTTGTTCATGTGTTTGAGTTCTAGTATATTTCATACAATAGTTTTGGAGAACATTAAAACTGTATTTCATATCAGTTTGGATATCTTGCATTCATTTTTGCCCTGCAGTTGTAAGCATGTGCAAACATTAAAAATGCTTGCAATTGCTTTATTTATGTTTCTATTAATGTGCATAAAACTGCAGGGTTTTATTTTGTTTTTATTATTATTATTTTGTTTCTATTATTCAAACATCTACCGACGCAAGCATGTGCAAACATTAAAAATTTTTGCAATTGCTTTCTGTTTCTACTGCTATGCAGTCATTAATTTTATTACAAATTTACATATGTAGATGTGAATACTTTTTTTTTTAACTAAATTCGTAATTATATTTTATTTATTTGTTGCGGGTTAGCAATATCTAGATATATATTTCGTTGGTAGCTATACCAATTCATCAGTAGATGTTTTACCCTTTACGTTTAAAAAATTCCAAAGCTCATCTATTTATACAAAAACTCACAAATATATTTTTTGTGAATTACGAAGCATAAAAATAGCCTTTAAAAAAAAATTTTTCAAACACAAACAACAATAATTTTCCATTATGAATGTGTTTACTTTTCTACACCTATACAATTAGACAACCTACTGATCTACTGATGAATTGGTATAGCTACCAACGAAATATATATCTAGATATTGCTAACCCGCAACAAATAAATAAAATATAAAACATAAATACTTGAGTACATGCTCAAATAAATGTAAAATTTTTTAAATTCGTAATTTTAGTTCAATTACTAATTTTAATGAATTAAATTCAGAGATATTCGGTACTGTGGGCAAGTGAAAAGTTTAATTAAAATTAAGTGCGTGTTTTTTAAAAGCTTTATATAAATACAAACTGAAAAAAAAAAAAATTTTTCCGTGAAGTGACAAAAAGTTTTCAATAAATTGAAAAAAAAAAACAAAATCCACGGTTACCTAATTTTCCTTTATAGAAAAATTACAAACCCAAAAAAATACAAAGAAGTGCCCGAGTGTATTGAGAAACTGGAATACCAGTAACCCAACAGAAACCACCAAACACACTCATGCAGAAAAAAAACGTAAGTAATTAACTTTTTGTTTTTATTTTAACGGAATTTTATTCAATTTAAATCGTATTTATTTGTATTTTGTAAAATCTAAAGACTGCTCTGGAAAATTGTATCCGTGGTTTCTTGTATACTACTCTATATTCTTCTTCTTGTTAATTGAAAAAAATGTTTGTGTTCTTTGCTTGTTGCGGCTTCTAACTAATTTGTCTGCTTAATTTTATTTTTAGAAAAGTATTCTTTGGTCGATTAGAAGGTGATACCGGGTCAGTAACGTTCCATCCTTTTTTAACCTTTCCCTTTTACTAATTATTTTGCTTCTTTCAGACCCTGTCTCCTGATGCCAACCTGCGTCCCCGGTTCCTCAAGTTGGAACCATCTTGACGAAATTTTGTCATTGTCCCTTTAAGGTATGTTCCATTGTTTCTTATTATAGTCCTGTATAAATATGTATTTCTTTTATATTTCAGCCATTGAAGACCCTAAATATTCAGCATCAATACCGTCGATATTGCGGTGAGTTTTTTCTTCTTCTCTTTTTCCAATTCATTTCCGTCATAATGTTGGTTTTTAGACGTCTTATTCTTACCTCCTGTTTTTCCAATTACAATGTGTGTTGTTGTGTTCCTCCATACTGCGTGTAGTGGTTGAAATTTGAAAATCTCGACTGGATTTCCTTCCTCCATGGGATATCTTTCTCGGTTGCGTTCAGTATGGGTACTGCTGTGCCTCCATTTTTAATGTTGACCACAGTATTTCCAACATAAACTCCAGGGGAAATCTCCTGTTTTCGTACAACCACAGTTTTATCTCTCGAAATGATATTAACCGGCACTTTAGTAACTGCTCCCGTACCTACAAGTAAGACCAATTTTCGCTCCCTAGCTCCTTGGCAGGGTAGCGTAATAAAAACTGTGTCCACATTGCTCGGTGATTCAGTACTATTAGTTATATTTGGCATTATCTCTTCACTTTGTTTCTCTTCATATTTACGTTTTAATCCTTTGTCTTCTTCTGCTTTTACTTCCAAAGTTTGCCCGTTCTCTTGATTTGCCTGTTTATGCACAACCTCGGTTTTATCTCTTGATATGATATTAACCGGCACTTTAGTAACTGCTCCCGTATCTAAAATTAAGACCAATTTTCCCTCCCTAGCTCCTTGGCAGGGTAGCGTAATAAAAACTGTGTCCACATTGCTCGGTGATTCAGTACTATTATTTATATTTGGCATTATCTCTTCACTTTTTTCCTCCTTTTTTTTGTTTGATTTATTATCTTTCGCAGTATTTTCTTCTATAGTGTGCCCGTTCTCCTTATTTACCGAGTGTACAACTGCCTCGGTTACTATCCTGGTTGGCTGCTCTATTTCTGAGTCAGTCTCCGTATCATCTATATTTACCCGACTCTCTCTTTTTGTTTCTTTATTATAATTGTAGTTGATCTCTTTTTTATGCCAATCTGATTTTCTGTTAATTTGCGGGACCGCAGTTATTGGCGATAACTGGGCCGAATTTCGTTTCCCTGAGCATTTGTCCGATTTGTGTTGCTATTGGCCTCTACGGCATTGTTAGCTGGGTCCCTGCCGTTGTTGCTATTTCGTGCCTGTTGGTAGATCCCTGCACCCATTGCTTCAGTCTGTCTAACATTACTTCTGCAGTCCCGTGCAAAATGTCCTTATTGCTGACATTTAAAACAGGTTGGGCGTGTACCATTGTTTCTGTTTGCCCCTCTGTTTATGTTATGTCCCGTCGCTATTTGTGTGCTTCCACGGAATTCTGTGTTTGTTATCCTCCTATTGTTTTCTGCCATCCTTCTATCCAATTGATTTTGGTCGAGTATGTTTCTTCTTGGCTCACAGAAAGGGGTTTCCTTGTGACCGTTTATCCTACACAATCGGCAGTATAAGGAGCCTAATCTCTTTCTGCAGTTTTCCACATCGTGCCCGCTGTTTCCACAGAACGTACAGCTCACGATTTTCCTGCACAGTGGCCCCATTTCATGGCCGTATTTTCCACAGCTCATACAGTATGGTGTGTTTAGCCGCTTTTTGAAGCTATTCCATTCATGCCCCATCCTGTTGCAAAAACTACAGGGGACTTATGTATCTATTACGTTGATACTGTGCGTTGGTTCGCCAAGCAATTCCTCTGTATTTTCCACTATCTCTATCAACTTAGTGAGCTCTTCCTCCTCCTGACCCACAAATCGAGCCTTGAGTGCATGGTCCTTCAAACCCTTGATAAAGCTCCTTACCGCTATTCGTTTGAAGTCTTTCAGCATGGTTTCCCGGCCAGGTCCCACCGGCCATTCGTTCTCTATAGTTGTTTTTGCCTCATTCAATAGGTTATCCAGGCGTTCTCCAAATTTGCATGCTGACTCTCTGATGCTCTGTTTGCAACCCAATATTAGTTCCCTTATTTTATCTAAGCTCTTGCTTTTTAGATAATATTTCTTGAGCGCATTACATAACGCGTCCACGGAACTGAAATTCATCTGGGAAATTCTTGAGTATGCACCCCCCAGTAGTCGCAATTTCAGACACTGTATCACATCCTGTGTTGAGCCAACGTTTGCTCCCGTGAGTAGCTCTCTTTCCACCATTTTGCATCCTTGTATGTACCTGAATACTTCTGATGACAAGTAAGGCCCATCGGTCCCGAAAAATGATGGGACTGTGTTGTTAACGATCTTAATAATCTCATACAGCGAAGGCATTTTAATCCTTTCAATTTCCGCTCTCTCAGTAGTATGGTTTTGCTGGGGTGATGGTGATCGTCTTTCTATGTTCCGCTGGTAATCATCTTGATAGTGGGCTGTGTCCACGCAAGAACTTGTAGACTGTCCACTTAATAACTATACTTGTCGATTCGTTCTATTGATTTGTCTGTCTGCGTCTGTGGGTTGTCCATTAAAGCTGTCTTCTACTTACCCATGTTCCGCTGGTTATTATCTTCATAGTGGTCTGTGGTTTAGGCTTATTTTCACTTTATTTTTTTTTTTATTTTTATTTTATTTTTTTGTTCGCAACCGCGCAGAATTTTTACGATCAAAGTAATTCTCCTTTTTGTCCTGATCCGCTTTAGCGATTAGTCCTGCAATGACAGTACAAGGTAGCTAGAGGTTAGACTTTTATGCAATTTTTCCTGTGCAGTTCTACACCGTCGAATGTAGGATGCAACAATACAAGGTAGCTAGAGGTTAGACTTTTATGTATTGTTGGTTTTGCTACACCGGACAGTTTTTTCTTGAGCAAGATCAACACAAGGATTATTATATTTCTTTGATGTTATTATTTACGCGGCTACCGGCTGCGCCAAAATGTTATGGTTAAATTAAAACATTATTTTTATTATTTATTTATTAACCACAGACTACAAAATGTTAGCTTTATATCTAGTTTAAAATATTACTTAGCCTTCACAGGGACCCGCTTTTTAAGTCTGGTGTTTGATCCGGCTTTTGGTTTCCAAAATATCATTATGCCTTCACAGGGACCAGCCTTTAAGGCTGGTGTTTGATCAGGTTAGTTGTTACGTGTTTAAAGAATATTCCCGAACTGCTATTCAGCCAAGACTCTACAGAACAAGCACATCCATACCAAATCACCTTCGCTTTTATACCCAATTTCGCTGTCTGATTGAACGATGCTGCTGACGTTCGCTGCCGCCGGCGTGGTCATTGCTAAGTGTGTTAGTATGCAAATTCAGCATATTCATACCCGTGGAACTTCCAGCCGATTGCGGTTCTCACGATATTGCAATGTCAGCATATATCTGTAGGAAAATTACTGGCATATATATGTATGCAGCGGTATTGCAACGTCAGCATATGTCTGTAGGAAAATTACTGGTAATAACGTCAGTAATGCATGCAGCGGTATTTTGCTGCCGTTGGTATTTTTGTTGGTTGAGGGAAAATAACTCAACGTCAGTATGTGTATGCAGCGTATGTTCTGCTGTCGCTGATACTTTTGTTGGTTAGGGGAAAATGACTCATAACACACATTTGGACGAAGAAGAAACCTTGAATAAAATAATTACAAAATACACGAGACTAAAACTACTGTATGATACAAGAGCCATTGATTATAACCACAGAAGTAACAAAACCAAGACACAAAATTACTATATACAAAAACCAAATTCAAATGAGAGTTTTCATTACCCTAATAAGAAGTCTTTTGTACCAAATCACAATGCTCAAAACAGCCCAGATAATAATTTTAGAAGAGATAATAATTTTAGAAAAGATAATTTTAATCAGAAAAATTTTAGTTATAACAAACACTATGGAAAAGACATAATTTACAACAGAAATTCGACTCAGCAATTTACATCAAACAATGTTCCGAATCAATCAAAGCCTAACTATAATAAACCCAATTCCTCACAAACACGTCTTTCACATATGAGTGTCGATACTAATGTAAGTTCAGGAAGTTCCCATAATTCCAAATATATGGAAGTCAGCACCTTACAAGAAACCGAAAAAGTAAATGCCGACGAAGAAGTAAAGTTTTTAGAAGTGCCTCAAAATTTAAATTACCCATAGTAGTTTTGACAATAGGCAAACAGAGCTTTAAATGCTTAATAGATACTGGGGCAAGCACAAGTGTGGTAAAACCAGACATATTTTTTTTACATAAAAAAGAAAATCTAAAAAAACCAAGTTACATTAAAAGCCTAAATGGGTTTTATGAGGTAAAACATTTTGTTGTTACTCCAATACCCTCACAATTTTTGTGCAAAGCAACCTTTTCATGGAAAGTAGTTGAATTCGAAAATGATAAATATGATGCTATAATAGGGCAAAATTTTTTGGTCCCTTTTAAAAGCATTATAAATCTGGAAAAAAATGTTTTGGAAATATTTGGAAATAAAATATATTTCGAAGATAATGATTATCCGTTATCATTTGATATGGTAACAAACCTTCAATATATAAAAAAAGAAGACATAGATACTAAATTCAAATTAAATGACTTAAGTCAGGAAGAACAACAATCTAATAGAACTTTACTAAATGAGTTCAAGGATTTGTTTTTCATTGAAGGAGACAATCAGCAACAACTGAAATATGTCATGAAATAACAACAAAAACAGAAAAACCTCTATAATCTAAAATTTATCGATATCCACAAATTCACGAGAGTGAAATTCAAAGGCAAATTAAAGACATGCTTAAGCAAAATATTATTAGAGAGAGTAATTCTCCATTTAATAGTCCTTTGTGGATCGTGGAAAAAAAACAAGATAATTCTGGAAGGAAAAAATGGCGAATCGTAATAGATTATAGGAAGCTTAACGAAAACACAATTGAGGACAAATTTCCTTTACCAAATTTAAATAGTATTTTGGATAAATTGGGAAAATCTCAATATTTTACTACCCTGGACCTTGCCAAGGGATTCCACCAAATTTTGGTGAAGGAGGAAGATAGGAAAAAAACTGCTTTTTCTACACCGTTTGGTCATTTCGAATTTGTCCGGATGCCATTTGGACTACGAAATGCACCCTCAACTTTCCAAAGGTTGATGAACTCTGTACTTAGGAACCAAATAAATAAAACATGCGTTGTTTATATGGATGATATACTAGTATTCAGTACTTCATTAACAGAACATATAAATAATGTCAGAGACATATTTAAAACATTAAGAAAGGCTAAATTAAAGATTCAAATCGACAAATGTGAATTTCTTAAAAGCGAAACTCAATTTTTAGGCCATGTTTTAACAACCAATGGTATCAAACCCGACCCAAATAAAATTAGTTTGATCCAAAAGCTTAAGCTTCCAACTACTGTAAAACAAATTAAATCATTTTTAGGAATGACTGGATTTTACAGAAAATTTATTCATAATTATGCTAAAATAGCGTGTCCAATGACGAGGTTTCTAAAAAAGAACGAAAACATAAAAATAAATGATCCTAGCTATATCACGGCATTCGAAAAACTCAAAGAGCTCATAACAAATTCTCGCATTTTAAGATACCCAAATTTTAATAAACGTTTCAAAATAGTCACAGATGCAAGCAATAATGCAATTGGAGCTGTCTTAACACAAGATGGTCACCCAGTAGCATATGCTTCGCGAACGTTAAATAAACACGAAACCAACTATGCAACAATTGAAAAAGAATTGTTAGCAATAGTTTGGGGTGTGAAATATTTTAGGCCATATATATACGGGAAAGAATTTGATTTAGAAAGCGACCACCAGCCCTTAAAGTGGCTCATGAGCAAATATTCTGGTAAATATATAAGTCCAAGATTGCAAAGATATCTTATTGATTTAGGCGAACATCAATTTAAAATAGAATATATAAAAGGAAAATGCAATTACATTGCCGATTTTCTGAGTAGAATTAATGTTGAAACAAACGAAATAAATACAACAGAACCGATACAGGAAGATTTTGTATATAATGGAGAATCGAAGAGCGAAATGGATTCTTTGGAAGTGCAAACAATACACTCACAGGAGCAAGCCTTGAATGATGGCATAGGAATATTGGATACTGTCGTTAATCGCTTTAAAACTCAGATCATAGTTGTTGAAGAAAAAGAAACTAGCGTTAAGATTGTTTTCGGTAATAAAAGAATTTTTATAGATAGAAAGGACATTGAAGAGGAAAATATGTGCAATATTCTAAGAAGAGAGGTAAAAAAAGGAAAAATCGGAGTGTATTCTGAGTTAAGTAACCATGAGTATTACAAAGTGGAAATGATGTTGATTAAAGAACTTTCTGATAGAGATAAATATAAAATAGTTAGACGTTCTTATTTTGCTCGAGACATAGCAGATGAGAATGAACTGAATAAACATATAGCTCTTTTTCATAAATATGAAAGTGGACATTCGGGAATATTAGCCACTTATGAAAATATCAAGCATAAAATTTATAATCCAAATTTAAAAATAGTAATACATAAACATCAGCAAAGTATGACAGGAAACCTATAAAGAAAAAGTTCCAAAGAACCGAAACACCTACCACTATAAATGAAATAGTTCACGTAGACACATATGTGAATAGTAAGCAATCATTTATGATTTTTATAGATAAGTTTTCAAAATTTGCAGTCTGTTTCCACATGCCCGATAGAAATAGTACAATAATAGTACAAAAAATTAGAGAATTTTTAGCAATAAAAGGTAAAACTATTAAGTTTGTGTTTGACAATGAATTCAATTCAAACAACGTAAGAAATTTTTTAAATGAAGAAGGAATTGAATTTCATATAACAAAACCTAACAGCCACACCGGAAATGCTGATGCAGAACGGTTAAACAATACTATTACAGAAAAGATAAGAGTATTAAATCTGGAGGAACAGTTACCTATAGAAACCCAAATAATAAAAGCTATTTATCTTTATAATAATAGCTACCATAGTACAATAAGGTGTACCCCATTTGATGTGGTTAATAATAAGATAAACTACGCGATAATAAAAAACAGAATGGAAAGATATAAGGACAAATTGAACGAAAAAATAAATCTTTATAGAGAAGATTACATAGAGAACAGAGAGCAGGGTTACATAAAAAATTACAAGGCTCTACGTCATAAAGAACAACCGAAATACAGAAAACATTCTTTGAGAAACATTCATGAGTCTAATATTAAACGACCTTTCAAATTTTCAGGTACTAGCATTTATGCTCCTTCTAATAACGAGTATTCAGCTAGCCCAGTGCACCCTACAGATTATTTTGATAACCACAAATGATGGGTTCGTCAAGCTCAGAATAAGCGAAGTGGAAATCGTAAACAACACGACTACCATTGTGCACATTGTGAATATCGCTGAAATAAAAGATATACTGAATAGAATAAAAGAAAATATAAAAGACTTGTTTCCGATTGAAGAAGGAATGTTGAAAAACGAAATTGAATTGATAGAATCCAAAATAAAGACTTTGACGCCAACTCCGAGTAGAAAAAAAAGAGGTTTGATTAATGTGGGGGTAAAATTGTGCAAATGGTTGTTCGGAACAATGGACGATGAAGACAGGCAAGAAATTTTAGAGCATCTTTCAGTTATCGATCAGAACACACACAATTCTATAAATACTCTAAACAAACAAATATTAATTAATAATTCCTTAAACAAATCATTGCATTATTTGAAAACCGCAGTTGAAAACGATAGGAAAGAAATAAAGAAATCTTTGCTTAAGATTAAAAATACCAATAACGAAATTGTAAAAGAGATAATTTACTTAGACCAATTTACAAAACTCAAAACTCTAGAACATAAAATAGATCATATTCAGGACAATATAGTATCAGCAAAAAGTAATATTATACATCCAAGAATGTTTAGTACGCAGGAAATAGAACAGTTTGAAATTGATTTTTATAAGCTAAAATTGCTGAAAATGGGCATAATGACTTACAGTGACAATTCCTTGGTCATCGCAGTACTGATGCCTGACAATTACATTATGACAGATTTGAAAATGATTACTCCAATTCCAAATAAAAACAAAATTGAAATAGACGCAAATGATGAATACATAGTTGAAATTGATAAAATGTCTTATATTTATCAAGAAAATGTACCTTTAAGAAAATTGAAAAAAAAGTAATCATTGTACTTATCATAATACTTGTAAGTTTAATTTTAATAATGTTACCTCCGTATTCAGCCTCGATGAGGAAACAATAATTGTAAAGAATGCTTTTTCTGAAGAAGTAAAACAAAATTGTGATGATAGAAAATTCAATTTGGAAGGAAATTTCTTTGTAACTTTTAATAACTGTAGCATAACAATTTATAACCAAACATTTTCAAACCGGAAATTTGTAATAAACGAAAAATATTTTTACCCAAATGATAACAAATTTGAAAATTTTATCATATCAAATATCTATATATATAAAAGAGGATGTGTGTATGTATGTAAGAAATGGACTCGAAAACGGCTGGGCCGATTTTGATGAAATTTTCAGAGAATCTTCAGAATATTCAGGCGGGTGACATAGGCTATATGAAGTTTTGATTGGACAAAGAGGCGTGGCACCGCCCATATAACCCAAAAAGTTAAATCGCCATATTTTGGGCATTTTTTTACCTACATCGATGATATTTGGTACATATGGTATTGCCATAATTTGGAATACGTACCAGGCGAAAAGTGGGTGGAAACACGCCCCTTTTAAGGAAAACAAAACCCTTGGACCGATCTTCCTAAAATTTTCAGAGCATGTTAATGTGACTCTGGAAGGAATAATAGGCTATATGAAGTTTTGATTGGACAAAGAGGCGTGGCACCGCCCATATAACCCAAAAAGTTAAATCGCCATATTTTGGGCATTTTTTTACCTACATCGATGATATTTAGTACATATGGTATTGCCATAATTTGGAATACATACCAGAAGAAAAGTGGGTGGGACCACTCCCATTTTTAGGAAAATAAAAAATCGTAATATAGTCTTAACTACTGGACCGATCGTCATTAAATTTTCACAATAAGAATTTTATTTTATAACGAGGGGGTAGCGAAGCGCACCGGGTATATCTATAAATTATAAATTTGATAATATAATTATAGAACATTTTCAGAATATTAAACAAATCGAAGAATTAAAATTTCATAAAAATTATGTCATACGGAATTAATATAACACTTATAATTATAGTTATTTTAATGATAGGTTTATTATATTGTTGTGTAAGGAGAAATAATATTAAGATTAAAATCAAAAAAACGGGAAATAATGAAATCCCACCACCTGCAGAAATTTGCGTAAATGAAATAATAAAAAATATAAAAATTCTGCAAATCAATAATTATAAAAGGAAAAATAATAAATAAAAATTATAACAAACTTTGCTAAAATTTAAAAGCAAACTTCGGGAGAAGTTTAACAAGGGGTGGAGGAGTTACATCCTTACACCAAAATGCATAATACCGTCCATCAAATTTGTGGGGTAACTTTAAGATATTAAAATACATTTTCCTTCCCACACTTGATGGAGAGCAGCTTTGACAATAATTTTGCAAACGCTGCATATAATAAGTTATTTTTAAGTTTAAAACGCTGCTGAAACATTTTTTTACAAAATTTGCTTCAGGCAAATATATTTCTAATTTTCAAATTTAAGTTAGTCTTAAGATTCATTTTAACAAATAAAGATGTAAAAAAAACCGTTTCTTAATCATTGATTAACTTGCGCGATAATGCTCTCTGAACATGTTAAATAGTGATCAAGAAGCAACAACAATTGCTCACATTAGCAAACTTGTCAGCTTAGCTGTTCAAATAAACAAACAAACAATTAATACCCAGGTGAACAACGTGCACAAAATTGTAAATGCGGTGAGTACAATAAGTGATAATAAAATTCAAACAGGTATGGACAGATACATAACCGTACTAAAAAGGGAAATAAGTCCCAAATCAGACCAAATAGCATCAACGGCGAAAGTTCCCAGAGATGGGAAAAATAATATAAAGAATTCCGAAAATCGTTTCGCGATTCTAAATAAACAAGGCGATGACGACACAACTACCACAAGGTCGAGTAAAGCCCCACCGATATATTTAAGAGAGCAGTAAAAAGCCTTATCTCCTTAATTGGAGAAAATGAGTTCTATGTAACTCCAATTAAGCGCGGAAATATCAACGAAACAAAAATCCAGGTAGTGCAAGAAAGTAATTACCGAAAAATAGTTTCTGACTTTGAGTCAAAAAACAAAAATTTTTATACGTATCTACCAATTAAAGAGTGCTAAGGGTCTAACCATCGTAATAAAAGGTATAGACTCTTGCGTGGATCCAGAAGAGGTAAAGTCTGGCCTTCAAAATTGTGGCTTCAAAGTTAAAAATGTTTCAAACATTAAAAATAGGGAAAAAATTCCTCAACCTATATTTAGAGTCGAGCTACAGCCTAGTGACTTGAAAATAAAAAAAAATGAATCCCACCCAATTTATAATCTAAAGTACTTGTTACACCGAAGAGTTACCGTTAAGCTTCCTCATAAAAAACTGGACCTGTTCAATGCTGAACTGCCAAGAATTTGGGCGCACGAAAACTTATTGCAAGTTGCCTACAGTCTGCGTTGTATGTGGTGAGTTACACAGTACCGCTAACTGCGACAAAATTAAAGGTGATCCTAAGGCGAAAAAATGTGGTAATTGCGGCGGAAATCACACTGCCAGCTATAAAGGCTGCCCCCTTTACTCGTTTTTTAAGAATTCAACAAACAAAAAAACTAATGCTACTCCCGCTCAGCCTAAAACCCCTTTTAACTACCCACTTCCGTTTTGCTATTGTACTGAATCAGTTGTGCATAGAACTAAAAGAAGTAAAGTCGAACAAGTAACAACGTATGCGTTCTCGTGTTAGTAAAATATTTTTCTGTTTATTTAAATTAAATACATTTTTTATTCGCAACAAATTTATAAATCTTAATTTTGTTCTGTTTAATAAAACCATCCTTGACAATTTCAGAAGTGGTATCTGAATATCCATCGTTATTACATAAACAGAAAAAAAACAATTTTCGGTTTACTTGTATTTGTGTATCTGCAAAATTTCCGTTGAGTTCTGCACAGAGCTAGAGTGTATGTATATAACGAATATTTGCAACACTTGTTTCTAAGCGAGAATTTTTCAAGATAAAAAAAAAAAAATTTTGTAACCGTCAAAAAAAAAAATAATATAGTAAAGAAACATGGCACCTGGTCGTAACTTCGAGAAGTTCAAGGTTGATGAATTAAAGAAACAGTGTATGGATGTTGGCATACCACCTTCTGGTAACAAAAAGCAACTAATTGAACGGCTAGAAGAATATTATTCTGAAGACCATTTTTCCAGTTTCACGAGTGGGACTGACCTATTGAAGAGAGTACACGCGTTGGAAAGGTCGCTCGCGGAACTCCGAGATAATGGATTCCGACCTGCTGTTGTGTCGTCACCAAAGGCAGCAACGACTGAAAATGTGGAGGCGATTCCACAGGCAGAGCATACGGATATATACACACCCGTGACCAATACTACGTATATCGCTCAACCGCAAACGCAGGGAAATAATCAGCCGACTGTTAATTTTTCTTTACCGTGTTCATCAAGTCAACCAATTACTCCCGTGTATACGACTGTAAACCATCCAACGAATTAACCAGTGGTGGAAACACATGTGTTACGACACTTCCGTACGATCCGAATACGTTTGCTTCTACAGCACTGCCGAATAACCCGAATATTTTTACACCAACAGTACTGCCGAATAACCCGAATGTTTTTGCTTCTACAGCACAGCCGAATAATCCGACAACATTTGCTTCGATGGCACCGATTTATAATTCGATTACGTGTACGGCTATGCCACAATCATTTAACCCACCGAATATGAACGCGTATGTAGCACCAACGTTTAATCCAACAAGAATGTCTGCAGTACCAGCACAGCAAATTCAATACTCGTCGTTTAACCCATATAATAATGGGCGCGAAATAATTGGGTTGTTACCAGATTTCAATCCATCTCTCGAAATATCATTAAATTCGCAGCAGTTCATTAAAAGAATCGACAATCTCAAACAAGCCTATAATTGGGACGATCAAATAGTTTTGTTTGCAGTTCAGCAAAAATTGGGTGGACCTGCGAAGTACTGGATTGAGTCCACAGTTGAAATATTTGTTACGTGGGCCCACTTCTGCGCAAAATTCTTATGCGATTTTCCAGTCACAGCCAACGTTGCAGATGTTCATATACAAATGGCAAACACGAAACGTCTGTTTAATGAAACACCGCAGAACTATTTTTACAAAATGGTAGCTATTGGGTCAAAGGCATATCTTCCCGAGTCAGCGATAATACGTCATATTATAAACGGCATAAACGACACAGATCTTAAGAGAAAAATATCAAATTATTATACGACATGCAACGAACTACTGAAGGACATAATTACCTATTGCAACTATAACGAAGTTAGAGTGGTAGGTAATATGCCGAAAAGGATTTTCCCTACAACATCATCTGCCGTAACAACAACTAAGAAAATTCCGGAATCAAAAGGCGAACATAGCGTGAAATGCTGCAATTGTTTTAAATTGGGCCACTACTCCGTAAACTGCCCCGAACCACAACGTAAACAGCGTTGCAATAATTGTAAACGTACAACACATACAACAGACAAGTGCCCAGACAAATTTGTTCCAAAAACAACAGTGAATAAAATTGACAGTAGCACAAATCCTAATGTTAACAAAAATTATATAATTGTTAAAGAAGTGAAAGTCAACGGCAACACTACAGCTTCTTTTGTCGACCCTGGTAGTAATCGATCGCTTGTACGTAAGACATATGCCGCTTCCGTAGGCAATATTAATGACACTAATATTCTGCTGGAAGGTTTTGCCGGAGGACAATATGAATGCACTGGACGAATCAACGCAGTCGTAGAAATCGATGGAAATTGTGTTGAGATTGATTTGCTGGTAGTAGATGACAATTTTATTAGCGAAAATGTTCTGCTGGGTTGTGACGTATTGTGTGGCAAAGGTAAGCGACTAATTATATAGAACGATGCTTGTCGGTTAGAGAAGATTAATAATGCGAAACATTCGCCGGAATTATCACGATCTGAGGTAAACAGCTCAACGAAGTTCTTTTGGAAAACCAAAACTGTTTTGCAGAAAATACATATGAGCTTGGTAAGTGTAATGTTGCCAAATTAGAAATTCGACTCAAATCTGAAACGCTAATCCAAATGAAACCGTATCGGGTTCCATTTGCTAAACGAAACATATTGACCGAAATAACGAATGATCTTTTACGTCACGAAATAATACGTCCGTCGGAGTCCGATTATGCTTCACCAGTGGTTTTAGTGGCTAAACGTAATGGTGAGCATCGCATGTGCGTCGACTATCGTCAACTTAATTCCAACACAAATAAAATGCCGTATCCGATGCCTATTATGGAAGAACAATTTGCACAACTGGCTGACAACAAATATTTTTCTACGCTCGATTTGCGAATGGGCTATCACCAAATTGAGGTACACGACAATTCAAAAAATTCACGGCATTTGTTACGCACGACGGACATTTCGAGTATAACCGCATGCCGTTCGGGCTCGTCAACGCCCCAAAATCGTTGCGAAAATGCTACCTGGTACAATACTTGCGTACTTAGATGATATTGTTATTCCAAGCAAGTCTGTAGAGGAGGGTCTTTCGCGCCTGGAACGTTTTTTAAAAATTTTGACCGAATCTGGTCTCACACTTCGACTCGACAAATGCATTTTTCTGGCAACGGAAATATCTTACCTGGGCAATTCCATCGATGAAAATGGTATTCGACCTGGCGACGCTAAGACCGGAGCGATTAAAAATTTTCGGATACCTAATAATGTCACTGCGGTAAGAAGATTTTTAGGCCTAACAGGATTTTTCCGAAAATTTGTTCAAGACTATTCCATGATAACAAGGCCCATTACCAGGCTGTTACGGAAAAATGAAGGTCTGTTTGTATGGGGTCCAGATCAACAAACAGCGTTTGATAAGCTTATAAATATATTGTCCGAACAACCCGTACTTGCGCTGTATGATTGTGCAGCTCAACATGAGGTCCACACCGATGCAAGCAGTGTTGGTCTCGCAGGGATTTTATTGCAATCCTCCGATAATGCCAACTGGAAGCCGGTATTTTATTTCAGCCGTCACTGCACTGATACTGAAGGCCGATATCATAGTTACAAACCTGAAATCCTGGCCGTAGTAGAATCGCTTGATCGTTTCCGTGTTTACCTGCTTGGCAAACCTTTCCGTCTAGTGACAGATTGTTCTGCTGTTGCCAAAGTAAGAAATAACAAAGAGCTGAAACCGAAAATCGCCCGGTGGTGGTTACGATTCCAGGAATATGATTTTACCCTTAATTATCGTGAAGGCCGACGGATGTTACACGTAGACGCCTTAAGTAGAGCTCCTGTTATGCCATCCCGCGAAATTGATGCCGATTTCATAATGAAAATTACAGCTGGAGTTGATGACTGGGTAGTAACGATGCAGTTAAGTGATGAAAAACTCCAAAAGATTATTGCCGTTTTACGTGGAGAGTACAAATCTGATCAAGACAGTCAGATTAAAAAGGAGTACTGTCTAAGAAATTCCAGACTCTACTATCAAGATGACGATGGACCAAAATTGTTGGTACCAAAAAACATTCGTTGGCGAATTGTAAAATTTTGCCATGTCGATATGGGACATTTCGGCTTAGATAAGACAATTCAAAGAATTCGACAGAAGTTTTGGTTTCCTAAAATTCGAAAATACACCAAAGAATACATTGCTAGCTGTATTAATTGTTGTTATAACAAAGCTCGTGCCGGAAAATCGGAAGCTCGACTACATTACAACGAAGTCGAGCCAATTCCTTTTCAAACAGTACACATTGATCACTTGGGTCCATTTACTAAAAGTAAACGGGGTCAATGTTACGTTCTGGCTATATCGGATTCGTTTAGCAAATACCTGATTGTTACCGCTGTGCGAAATACAAAAACTTTACCAGTAATATAAACTCTAACCGCGATGACAATGTATTTTGGACTGCCGAAACTTATAATTTCGGATCGAGGCACTGCTTTTACCTCGAAAGCTTTTGAGGATTTCTGCGTACACAACACAATCAACCATATAAAAACCGCCGTACGAACGCCAAGATCAAATGGACAAGTTGAACGTGCTAACCAGACAATTCTCGCATACATTCGTTCAACCGTTGATGACCCCAAGGAATGGGATTTGACTCTGCGAGAACTCCAGTGGACCATCAATTCGCAAACCAATTCAACAACAGGCTTCACACCTAACGAGCTGGTATTCGATTTTAAATTACGAGATATCGTTCAAAATTATATGGTGGCAGCCGTCCACGATGACGTCGACAAGAACCCTATGTCCGTTTTCGAGAAAAGAACGATTGCAGCTAACAACATCCACAAAGAACGAGAAAAGTGGGAGAAAAGATTCAATGCTAAACATGCTTCTCCGAAGGAATACGTGGAAAACGATATCGTAGTTTTAGAAAACGGACCACCCGCTACCGGATATTCCCGCAAGCTTGAACCAAAATTCCGAGGCCCCTACATTATAGCTAAAGTATTAGGACACGATCGTTATCTCATCGAGGACGTACCGGGACTGCAAATCACCAACCGAAAATTCTCTTCTGTTTATTCAGCCGACAAAATAAAACCATGGTGCAAGAGTTTTGCCACCATAGATGAATCTTCCGACGATAATAACGAAATCGAGGACGATTTGGAAACAGGATAGGCCGAGCTGTCACCCTGTTTAAAATACTACTCTGTTTTTCTTTTATATTTTATTATCTTCCGTTTTGCTATTGTACTGAATCAGTTGTGCATAGAACTAAAAGAAGTAAAGTCGAACAAGTAACAACGTATGCGTTCTCGTGTTAATAAAATATTTTTCTGTTTATTTAAATTAAATACATTTTTTATTCGCAACAAATTTATAAATCTTAATTTTGTTCTGTTTAATAAAACCATCCTTGACACGCGACTACTGCTCAACAACAAGCTAACAACAAATTTTCATACGCTAGTATTTTAAAAAGCAACCAGAGTATGGCGCAAAAAACCGTAAATGTAAATGATGATTCGGGGTCTAACTTTAGTCGTATTGAAGCCTCAATTGACAGCTTAATACAAACAGTAAATACATTTACTCTCAACATGTTCTGTATGATGCATGAAATGTTGAAAATGCAGTCTACCTTGTTGCAGGCTGTTTTCATCAAGCCATGAACTTAAAAATATGTTTTTGGAATGAAAACGGTATCTGCCTACATAAAAACGAAATAGAGTATTTTCTTCTGGATAAACAAATCGATGTTATGCTTATCTCAGAAACTCATTTTACGTCTCGAAGCCATTTCAGAATTAGTGGATATCAGTTTTACGACACAAAGGATCCTCGAGGTGGAGCTTGTGGTGGCTAGGGAATTCTAATAAAAACGCGAATAAAACACTACCTGTTAAACGATTTATGTGAAGATTATCTTCTAGCAACGAATATCTGCATTGAAAATTACTTGTTATGCGCCGGCTAGAGCAGAGAATAATTTGTATTCCCTGTTAAAAGCATTGATACTTTTCAAGCCGAAAGTATGAACATAGGTTAAGGGCATAGGTTATGAACACTCTGATACAAGGCTATAGACTAAAAGCCAACATCTTTCGACATATTATTTATCTATGATTAGAGGAATACTGATATTTGCAACATTTGCCATTAGACTAGCGTATTTTGCAAAAGTAACTAGTTAAATATTAGATAATTAGTAAGTCATTACGTAACTGATTGTAAGTAATGGGAAAGATATGTAGTTTGTGGTTGAAAAGTATGTGGTTGTGTAATTGCAACACATTACCAAGGTTTTGCTGGATAGTTGGCGCACTAAGTAATATTCACTAGTAGCGCAACTGGTATATTACTATGCACAAATAGAGTAGTTAGGCTCCTATGACAACCTACTCGTAATCTTAAAATCGATAGTTCGATATATAAAAAAAGAACAATTAGGCAACTAAAGTGAAGTACAAAACAACTAGTATGTTTCTAACCACATACTAGTCCTTTTATTTGCAGGGTATTTGTTTTATGTGTTTGTGTGTGAGTAATTTTTTAATTTTTTTTTCTAAATTAAATATGAGTTTTAGACTTTTCATTTAATTTTATAAGTCATATACATACAATTTTAATTTAATACTTTTCTTGGTGGCTGGCAAAGAACTGAAATCAACACTAAGATGCTTAAAATAATTCTTGTACAAAAGCCAAGGGATTGTACAAGTTAATAAGTATTTAATCCGTATTTGCTACGCAGCGTAATGCTCCTAACATTATTATAGCGGTAAGTAAAAGTAAGAATAAAAAAATAAGCAAAAGCTAAAAGGGTCTAACTGGTGTGGGCAAAACACCAACTATTCAATGTTTGGTTAGAATATTACTTGTTGACAACTATAAGGAAGTAGTATTGGAATTAAATGTCTCAAATGAACATGGTATTGACGTAGTGCGGAATAAAATTAAAATGGTTGCTCAACAAAAAATCACTCTCCCCCGTGGATACCATAAGATTCTTATACTAGATGAAGTTGACAGTAAGCAGTGAGGCATGCAATGGAAATTTATAGTAATACCGCACGTTTTGCATTAGCTTGTATTACAAGTGAAAAAATCATCGAACCCATACAGTCTCGGTGTGCCATGTTGCGTTTTACGAAATTATGAGATGCCCAAAATTGAGCTAAACTTATTAAAGTTTCTTTCTTTTTTTGCGAATAGAAATTTTTAAATTAAAAATATTGCAATAATATAAATATCTATTCGTATCTCTATCCATTTTGTTTTATTTTCCTCCGATTAGAGTTTTAACCTGCAAATTTTCTTCGATTAAATTTAACAGACACTTATTTGTTAAATGGTGTCAGTTAAAAGTTAATCATATATCTCTAATACAGTGGAGGGCATTTTTTGATATGCTATACACGCGTGTATACGCGCGACGTTGACACACGTATACTATAAGCTTCTTCGTGTAGCTTATGATAATTAACGTTCGGATGTTGCTTGGTTATCATTTCCTCAAAGTAAATCAAACCAGTCGCTGGGTTATTTAAAGCAATGTTGCTTAACAAAAACACCACCGATGTAACATTTTCAACTGTTCGCTATCTCGGATCTTTCTCGACTGCCAGAAAAATTCCTTTTTGTTCCTCACTATACCTGTTGCTTGTTTCTTATTTCTTTTGCTGTCCACCTGGCTCGCTGACATTAGCTAATTTTTCTAACGGGACTTTCAGACCATCTTTTATTTCTTTATTCAAAAGAAGGAGCGCAATAGTAAAAAAATCAAGGTTGAATTTTTGAAGTATGGGGCGAATGTTGCCACCTATTACGGGGTTATTGATGGCAGCATGATCAAAAAAAAAATTGACATGATGGAGAACATTCCGTAACAAACGTGCTTCGTATCGAATGAGATCGAACAGGAAGGAAGGGATTTTATGAATGCAATCAGTTTAAATGATATTCGATAAAAAAATTTTTCTGTATGCCTAGCGTGTGGCACGACCCACGAAGCCGGGCTAATACGAAACCATGTTCTAAGAGCTGATTTTATATTAATTGCTAAGGACGTATATCCGATGCATGGTACTTTCCTACATAATTACCCTGTAAATCTTCAATTTCGTACAAAGAGTTGCCAATTCGCTTTCTGATTCTACACTTAATGAACTAGGGATGAAATTTTGCATTAATTCCTCTTTTAGAGTCGCTGTGAGAGTGCTTCTTACGGTAGACTTCCTGACCTTACTTAAAACTTACTGACTTCGATCTGGTATTATAAACTTTCGAAGCCTTTTCATGCGCTATAGTTAGGTTTTTAGATATTTTCTCACGAATACTCTGCAGGTGGTCACTACGATTTATTACTGTATCATCTGATAACATACTTAGCCTATCTAACAATGGAAATGCAAAACCGTGGGTGATCATATTCAGTCCAAAGGCCGCGAAATAGGGTGTACATTGTATGGATGAGTGCAAGTCACTGCGCAAAAGAAATGATTTCTCTGTTTGCCCTTTCTGATGCGTTCGACTGTGGGGAATAAAATCCAGTTGTAATATGGTTGATACCATACACTGAGAAGAAGTCTTCTATTTCTTTGGATGTGAACTGCTTCCCATTGTCGCTATGTACGTATTGCGGAACGCCATAGATGCAAAAAATTTCATTTTGAAAATAGTCGATGACATTGCTTGATGTTGCTGACCTTAACGGTTTTAAAAATATAAATTTGGTGAAGTGATCTATTACGATAAGAAATTGGCGATTTCTAGATTTACTGCTTGGATATGGACCTAAAAAATCGCAATATAATTTTTGGAATGTTGATGGGTAATGAACTGTTTTCGCACAGGGGACGTAAGGTTTGATTCACCGGCTTTATAAGCTTGCAATCTTCACACTCTCTGATATAAGATTTTACATCGCGAGTAATGCGAGGCCAGTAATATTTCTGCCGGATTCTGAAAATCGTTTTGGCATAGCCACCGTGACAGCCTTCCTCATGTGCGGATTTTACAATACTTTTAACTAGATTTTTAGGGACCCATAGTCTCCACAGACTATCTTCATCATCGTCCGCGCTGCGAAAATTGACACGTTTATAAACTAAATTTTCGGACAGACATAAGTCTGGCAAGGCTTCGCCGTTTGTACTAATAAATTCCCTTAAACTATTGTATTCTTCACAATCAAAATCTTCTGAAGTGATATCAATTTAATGGATTAAAATTTGTTGTGAGCTCGTCTACGTCAAACCTAGAGAGGGTGTCTGGCACCACGTTTTGAGAACCTTTGCGGTGTTCCATTATAAAATCTATATTTTGTAGTTTTAAGCTCCATCGAGCTAGCCTACCGTGCAGGTCTTTTTGACTCATTAGCCAGCGAAGGATGGAATGATCTGTAATTATTTTAAACGGTAATCCTTCAATATATTGCCTTAATCGCTTTACACATACCACAGCTGCGAGGCATTATATTTCCGTAACCGTATAGTTACGTTGAGCTCGATTAAGATTTTGAGATACGAATGCAATTGGTCGCTCTCTGTGTTCGTCATCTAATTGGTATAAAACACCACCCACACCCACGCGTGATGCGTCGCATTGTATTATAAATTGTTTTAAAAAATCTGGCTGTGCCAGTACCGGTGCATTTGAGAGGGCTAATTTTAGCTCGTTGAAAGATTCGATTGCTTCTGCAGACAAACGAAGTGGTCCTGCTAGATTCGAAAAATTATTTATGAATGATCGGTACCAATTGGACATACCGACAAAACGTCTTATTTGACGAGGTGATTTTGGCAGGGGAAATTCCGTGATTGCTTTAATTTTATCTGGGTCTACACTTAAACTACCACCACCGATAATATAGCCAAGATATCTGATTTGTCGTTGGCAAAAGTTGCTTTTGCTTACATTTATAGTGAGACCAGCGCTAAAATCCGCTGCGCTACTTCGGAAAGTAGATTAATATGACTATCAAAATTTTCACTACACACAAGCAAATCATCTAAATAGATGAACACATTTTCTCGTAGTCTTGATGGGATCGCTTTGTCCATAAGTCGGCTCATGGTCTGTGGGCCGTTGCAGACTTCAAACGGCATAACTCTATATTGATATAGAGGCCTGCCAGGCACTGCAAATGCGGTCTTTTCTTTTGACGCTGAGGATAATTTAATTTGGAAAAACGCGTCTTTTAAATCTATTCCGCTTATGTAGTGGGTATCCTTAAGCCTACTGAGCAAACCATTTATATGGTGAAGTGGATACGAGTCTTTCTTAGTTAAGGAATTCAATTTTCGGCAGTCAAGACTACACCAGGGAGAATTAGATTCTTCAATCACTTTTAATTCCAATAACCTATCAAGTTCTTTGTAAATTTCTTCCTCCTGAGGAGGAGAAAGGGGATAGTGCTTCGACTTTACTGGAGAAAATTCACCGGTATCAATGGGGTGCTCAAGGAGGTTTGTGCAACCAAGACCTAATTTTTCGTAGGACGGAAAATTTAAAACAGCTTCATCAAGTCTATATTTTTCTTGAGGATCGAGATTATGGAAAAAGAGGATAGGTTTGTCGTGAAGTTTAATACAAGACACTTCAGGTATTATTTGGGGTGCAAGAGCAAAAGCTCTCCAAAAATTAACTCCGAGGTAGCCTTCTTGTGATAGTGAAGGTGCTACGTAAAAAGATAACGATTTTGTTATTCCTCTAAATGTAATAGGTAGCGTACAATACCCTAAAATTTCGTTTTTCGAGCCGTTAGCTGTTAAAATTTTTGATTTGAACTTTTTCATTTAACCGTTATTTTTGTTTATGAAGTCTAAACTACTTTTCCCTAGGACTGAAACGTTTTCTCCTGAATCTAACAGAAATGATAACTCATGCTCAAGTATTTTTATCTAAGCGTAAGGCCTGCCATCATCAGCGTTCGACAGACATGTAGCTTCAATGATTTTCCTAAAATTTTTCCTTATTTTATGTCTTGATCTACATTTTAGAACGCGCAAGAATTTTCGAGATCCTAAGGCGTTTTTCCGTTGCTGAAAATAAAGTTGTCTACGACTGTGTAGAGAAGTAATTGGTAATACAGAATTTGAAGTAAAATCCGGGTTTGAATTAGAGTTTAGGTCAGGTTGGGAAAGTTTTTGAGGTGAAACCGACTGTGAAGGTTCACGCTTGCTAATTAATTCGATCTCGGGGTTTGTTTTGAGGAACGAACTTCCCCGGTCACAAACTCGCTCCTGCGCTGGTTTTCCGGGTGCGATCTGGTACATTTGGGAGTAGTAGTACCTCTTTGGCCGCACTTATAGCAGAAAACTGAACGAGTTTCTTCTGGACAGTAGATGTAGCTGTGTCCCATTTCTAAACAGTTCCAGCACTTTACTCTGGAATAGTCTCCTTTAACATAGGGTTTGGATAAGTTTAGGGCTTCTATCTGTGGATCTGTTTCTTCTCCCGACTCTTCGTCTAGAAACTCAACTTCGTTCACATGCTTTACTCGATTGGTACTACTAACAGATGCTTTATTTTCGTGAAGGCACTTTACAGCCCTTCTTGCTAATACGCGCAATTCACCTAAATTTTTAGGGTCAGATATAAAAAGCATTATTTTTAGATCAGGATTAACGTTTCTTTTGATAATTTCTATTAAAGAGAGGTCTGTCATAGGATTTCTAAGTTTAAGGTTTAGCTGAACGATTGCTGAGTGGAAATCATCATAGCATTCTTTGGCAAATTGCTTGCGGTTTGAAATTTTCAAGAGGATTTCATGATCAGTTTCTAATGAACCGAATTCGTTCGATAAGGCTTCTTTTAACATTGTGTAGGTTTGATTTGGGTTTTGTTTTATAAAGGTCCAGTACCAAGTTTCGGCTTTATTCGTTAAGAAAACGTGAAAACTTGCCATCAGGTAATCAACCGGACACTAGGATCGATCTGATACGGTATCTATTTTAAAAAAAAAATCACTAACGCTGCCATCACCGCTGTACGAAATCTTGCAATCCTTCAGTTTTATTGGCGAAGGAGCTGATGAAGCATTTGGCGGAGGGTTGTTTATATTACTATTCGAACCAGAGGGAGTGCCTCCTCGGGACTGAGACATAAGTTCTCTCATGTCAGTCATTTCTCTTCTAAATTGGTTCTGTATTGTTCTCAAAGCAGCGTGAAAATAGTCTATTAATTCTGTACTTAAAGATGGTCCTTGACCTTCGTTATTACCGCCTGTAGCCATTTCGGACTCCTTGTTGGATATATCTTGACTAAAACCAAAACTACTTTCTTCTAATTCCTTTAAACTATCACTAGGTAAAGATTTGTTTGCGCCCTCACAGTTTGTACGGGTTTTCTCTTGGAAGGAGATGATTACTTCTTGTTGATTATAAGAATCGAGAGACCTGGTTGGTGAAGATGTTCTTAGGGCCCTAATGCTTGTATTTGAGCTAGAACTTGCTAAACTTGCAGCACTAACCGAACGTTTTTGCACACTATGTGTGGTTTTGCCTCTTCCTGGCACACTGGCTGTTTGGGACTGTCTCCCTCTGCCTCTGGGTGTTAATGATTTAGGTTCTGAACCTCGAGATAGATTAGGTTAGGTTTCGAGGGCCACCACATCTGAGATGAGACGTGGCGTGAACCTCGAGATACGTTTGCAGATGATCGAGTGCTTTTGTGCATTCTGCACTAAGCATCAAAAAGAAAACAAAAATTTTATGTACTACCGAACAATTCGCGTACGAGCCAAGGAAAAAGAAATAGGAAAGTATAAGGAAAATTGAGGAATTCACCAAAAAAAATTTTTTTGTAAACGACAGCGGATAAGTCTGTAGATACACAATATTAAAATTACCGTATAATTTATCGGTTTCCAATATTACGTGAATAAAATTTATATTAAAAATCGAGAGAAAATATTTAAATCGACGGTGCTTTAACGGAACGTGATTGTAGATATGATATTGAATAAAAAAAAATATTATTAAGTGCAGGAGAAATGTTGAGTGGTTGAGGTTAAGACGAGTGGTGAAACAGTTACATATTGTATTGGTTTTTATGAAAATGCAAAGACACCTAAGTGTTCTGTCTCTTTTCAAATTTTTCCCTTGGGTCACCAGTTTTACAACAAATAACGTGGCGTGCCTCAAGAGCACATAACAAAATATTATATACATGGGCATTTCAAATATAATTCAGTTGCGTTTGGATGTAATAATTTAAACATCATACTACTATGTCAGTCTGAATCATTTCGCAACTTGTAAGAAAAAGTTATTTAATATTCTGACAAGGTCTTAAATGAAACAGTTGTGACGCAAAAATGTTTCTGTGAATATGAGCATTTATTGCCACAGGCAATTGAGCAACTTATCGTCGTCAATCCGGACTCATAAATTTTCAGAATCAAGGAAACAAAATTTAAGGTGAAAAAAAGTGTTATATTTGAATTGGTTTTGTTAGATTGCGCTGCCTCACATCGCAATTTATATTAGATTCTGATCCAATAATAAAAACTTATGCGAAACATTGACAATCAACATAAAAAACAAAATGTCTGCTGAGTTTCAAGATAATAGTAAACGATAGTTTTTCTTTGTAGCTTCAAATCATTGGCCTATGATTGGCCTTTGCGTTGGGCGCCATATATGTATGTTATGCGCCGGCTAGAGCAGAGAATAATTTGTATTCCCTGTTAAAAGCAATGATACTTTTCAAGCCAAAAGTATGAACATAGGTTAAGGGCATGAAAGTTGTTCCCAGCTAACTCTGTGGGAGGTATAATCGGTTCTCAACCCGGTTTTACGACGCATGAACATATAGCACAGCCTATATGCCAAAATAAGTATACCTTAGGCTGTGTTAAAAAAAATTACAATAAAAAGAAATGATTTAAATCTTCAAATACGTTTAAGCAGACTACGTGCGTGCCGACTAGAAGTTAATATATATATGTAACTATTCCACCCACCCACTCCTCCTCTTACCCCTAAACTTCCCCCAATCAATTCTTTACCACAACATTTAAAATTTTAATTCAACATTTATTGAGAAAAAAAAGAAAAAAAGTAATTTATGAATAAATTTAATATAAGTAAATTTAAATAATGCCAAAATAAAATTATTGATTAGTAAGGTAAGTGTTAATGTTGGGTTAATTCCTGGACAATATTTCATGGAAAGATGGTTTATGTTTAATGAAAATATATGTATTATTTAATGTAAATATAATTGATGATATATATAATAAATTTATTATATAGAATATACATATATGTAAAGTGATTGAAATAAGGCTAAACTACTTATATAAATACCCTTCCCTCGATGAAAATTGCGGCGTTGATCTGGTTCTTGGCGGCTTACTGACGCGGTGGTTCGTTGGCATTGTAGGTTGTTGATAAAAGTCGTTGATTTCAAAATTGTTTTTGTTGGTTTTGTTGTTGTTGTTGTTACTAAGCTGTCGTTATTGTTGTCTACGAAACGTTGGAGTTTTGGCGCTGAGAGTGTTGTAATATGGTTGTTGTTGTTATTGTTGTTTATTATTAAGCTGCCGTTATTGTTGTCTTCGAAATGTTGGAGTTTTGTCGCTGGAATTGTTGCAATATTGTTGTTGTTGTTGAATAATTTAAATTTTTTTCTCTAATGAAGTTTCATGGCATACAGTTTTTATTTTTGTTAAACGTATTCTTCTTTTATTCTGATTATGTGCAGGTGATATTTAACAGTTTCATTTCAATGTTCAGTTTTTAATTTTACCTCTTTTGTTTGCAAGTGCGTATGCATGTACATAAGTATGCATGTATGTATATATGAAGAGTGTTGCTTGTTTTTAAATAATTTCGGCATTACATTAAGTTCGGAAATAAATTTATTTTTGAGTTTGTTGTTATTTAAATTATTTGATTTATCTTACAGGTAATATTGTAGTTGTTGAAAAGTATTAACTTTTCTTATATTATTGTTGCAGTTGTTTGGACATTAAATTTTCACTTGACTACAAAATTTAAAAACTAGGGTTATGTTATATGGGTGCATGTTTTAGGAAAATTTCCTTTTGAATTTTAGCTTACATCAATTAATTAATTAGCTTCTTTATTAGGTTATGGTGTTAGGTTACAAGTTTCTTATTGTACGAGTATTTTAACAATCGATGCGTTTATTTTATTTAATTCTTTTAATTTGTTCTCGTACATTATATTTTACAAATTTTTCTTTAATTAGCACTACCGAGCTTCAATATGTGTTTTTTTTTCTCACTAATAAATGTTTGTGCTTATCTTTTGCACATACATATATGTATTTATTTTCATGCGCTATAGATAGGTTTTTAGATATTTTCTCACGAATACTCTGCAGGAGGTCACTACGATTTATTACTGAATCATCTGATAACATACTTAGCCTATCTAACAATGGATATGCAGAACCGTGGGCGATCATATTCTGTCCAAAGACCGCGAAATAGGGAGTACATTAAGGGTACAACTTTTTGAATTTTTTGAAAAAAAAAAAAAAAAAAAATTACATGGCATAACACGATGAGGAATAGTAAAAAAATGATAACTGCGTTTTTAGTTTTTTGATTTATTTCAAAAACTTCACGCAGAATTTAAATTGAAAATTCGTATGCAAATTTCATACGTATGCCAAGAAAAAACACCATATGAGATTATGTTCTTTTCTTTGTGTCTGTTTTGTTTTGCTCTTCTTCTGTTATTCATCGTATTTTTGCATATGACAAAAGTACATAACGGTAAATTTGAGTAAATGCTTTATGAATGATTGAAACTTCGTATAAGCGTCGCGCCAGTTGCTTTTATTTAGCTGTCGATCTCTCATTCAGTGCGTGGCGGCTTGAGTGAAAGTGTCTTTTTTAATTAACAATGTCTTTTAAAAAACGTGGTGCTGAAGTTTTAAAAAATTAAAAAAAAATGGGAAAACAATTTAATAACATTTGAAAAATCTAAGAATAAGAGAAGAGAAATCAATAACATTGAAAGCCCCTTGAGTGAATTGAGTAAGATTCCAAAAAAGACCGTGATTATAGGAAGGTATAATGAATTAGCAAAAACGGAGAAATTTAAAAAGAAAAGATGCCAGATTATTACAAACGAAATGATTGTATTGTGGTCGAAACTAAACTTTCCGAGCATAACACGTATAGCTGCAGAACGGAAGATAACAAAAGTTTTAAATGATTATTCAACATTTTTAAAATTCCCGGATGGCGGAAATGTTACAATGACGTTCAACAAGTTATGTGATATAACTGATTTAAATGGTGTCTGGCTAGGAACTGAGGACAAAAAGTTGTATGAACTCCAAACAACTACAAATGGAGAAGTTGGGTACACGACAGCTAAAGCAGTTAATGTGCATCCCTCCAAAGCTGCCCTTTCAAGAAAAAATGTTCAAAGCACCTCGTGTTTAAATAAAGTGGCGCTCAACACGTCAACATCATGAATCTGTCGAGCAATCACATTCTCCACCTGTTGGTGAATATAAAGCTCCTCTTCCAAGAAAAAGAAATGCGAAGTGTTCAACAAAAGCAGCAGTGACAATGGTAACAACAGCCCATGTAAGCACCAAAAATGCCGCTAAAATATGCAAAGAATTGTCCAAAGAAGGAATAAATATAGCAACACCAACACAAGCAGGTATTCACAAAGCGATGATTAAAGCAGCTCTGAACTTGGAAAAAAATTATAAGAATTCCTTAAGAGATGACATTTAAAGGGTAAAGGTAGATTCTGCCATTCTGAATTTAAAAAGATCTAATATTTGCGCTGAAAGAGCCATCAAAGTTATTCAGGAAATTTACCCTTTTTGTAAATCTGAATATAGTTTAAATCTTAAGTTTATCTCAAATAATATAAAAATGAATTAAATAATGAACTAAAACGTATATTTACTATAAAAATGTATTTGTCTTGTACTTAAATTAGTTTTATTGCTTCTAAATCAAAATTTGTCTTCTTCTTTTTCGCATATAACATATGAATTTTTTCAATTTAAATTCTGCGTGAAGTTTTTGAAATAAATCGAAAAACTAAAAACGCAGTTATCATTTTTTTACTATTCCTCATCGTGTTATGCCATGTAAAGTAGGTGTTACAAAAATAGACTAACCCTAGTGTACATTGTATGGATGAGTGCAAGTCACTGCGCAAAATTGACAAAATGTTTGATAAATTTTTTGTCCCAGTTCGTATGGACAGATTCATTCTTGAGAAAGTATCTTATTTTGGAAATGATTTGCCTTCTGATGCGTTCGACTGTGGGGAAAAAAATCCAGTTGTAATATGGTTGATACCATACACTGAGAAGAAGTCTTCTATTTCTTTGGATGTGAACTGCTTCCCATTGTCGCTATGTACGTATTGCGGAACGCCATAGGTGCAAAAAATTTCATTTTGAAAATAGTCGATGACATTGCTTGATGTTGCTGACCTTAACGGTTTTAAAAATATAAATTTGGTGAAGTGATCTATTACGATAAGTAATTGGCGATTTCTAGATTTACTGCTTGGATATGGACCTAAAAAATCGCAATATAATCTTTGGAATTGTCGATGGGTAATGAACTGTTTTCGCATAGGGGGACGTAAGGTTTGATTCACCGGCTTTATAAGCTTGCAATCTTCACACTCTCCGATATAAGATTTTACATCGCGAGTCATGCGAGGCCAGTAATATTTCTGCCGGATTCTGAAAATCGTTTTGGCATAGCCACCGTGACAACCTTCCTCATGTGCGGATTTTACAATACTTTTAACTAGATTCTTAGGGACCCATAGTCTCCACAGACTATCTTCATCATCGTCCGCGCTGCGAAAATTGACACGTTTATAAACTAAATTATCGGACAGACATAAGTCTGGCAAGGCTTCGCCGTTTGTACTAATAGTTTCCCTGAAACTATTGTATTCTTCACAATCAAAATCTTCTGAAGTGATATCAATTTCAGGTGGATTAAAATTTGTTGTGAGCTTGTCTACGTCAAACCTAGAGAGGGTGTCTGGCACCACGTTTTGAGAACCTTCGCGGTGTTCCATTATAAAATCGAAATTTTGTAGTTTTAAGCTCCATCGAGCTAGCCTACCGTGCAGGTCTTTTTGACTCATTAGCCAGCGAAGGAGGGAATGATCTGTTATTATTTTAAACGGTAATCCTTCAATATATTGCCTTAATCGCTTTACACATACCACAGCTGCGAGGCATTCTATTTCCGTAACCGTATAGTTACGTTAAGCTCGATTAAGATTTTGAGATACGAATGCAATTGGTCGCTCTCTGTGTTCGTCATCTAATTGGTATAAAACACCACCCATACCCACGCGTGATGCGTCGCATTGTATTATAAATTGTTTTGAAAAATCTGGCTGTGCCAGTACCGGTGCATTTTAGAGGGCTAATTTTAGCTCGTTGAAAGATTCGATTGCTTCTGCAGACAAACGAATTGGTTTGTTGGTTTTACGTAGGCAGTCTGTAAGTGGTCCTGCTAGATTCGAAAAATTATTTATGAATGATCGGTACCAATTGGACATACCGACAAAACGTCTTATTTGACGAGGTGATTTTGGCAGGGGAAATTCCGTGATTGCTTTAATTTTATCTGGGTCTACACTTAAACTACCACCACCGTTAATATAGCCAAGATATTTGATTTGTCGTTGGCAAAACTTGCTTTTGCTTACATTTATAGTGAGACCAGCGGATTTTAGGCATTGCGCTACTTCGGAAAGTAGATTAATATGACTATCAAAATTTTCACTACACACAAGCAAATCATCTAAATAGATGAAAAAATTTTCTCGTAGTCTTGATGGGATCGCTTTGTTTATAAGTCGGCTGATGGTCTGTGGGCCGTTGCAGACTCCAAACGGCATAACTCTATATTGATATAGAGGCCTGTCAGGCAGTGCAAATGCGGTCTTTTCCGTTGACGCTGAGGATAATTTAATTTGGAAAACCGCGTCTTAATTAATCTATTCCGCTTATGTAGTGGGTATCCTTAAGCCTACTGGGCAAACCATTTATATGGGGAAGTGGATACGAGCCTTTCTTAGTTAAGGAATTCAATTTTCGGCAGTCAAGACTACACCAGGAAGAATTAGATTCTTCAATCACTTTTAATTCCAATAACCTATCAAGTTCTTTGTAAATTTCTTCCAGTCGAGGAGGAGAAAGGGGATAGTGCTTCGACTTTACTGGAGAAAATTCACCCGTATCAATGGGGTGCTCAAGGAGGTCTGTGCAACCAAGACCTAATTTTTCGTAGGACGGAAAATTTAAAACAGCTTCATCAAGTCTATATTTTTCTTCAGGATCGAGATTATGGAAAAAGAGGTTAGGTTTGTCGTGAAGTTTAATACAAGACACTTCAGGTATTATTTGGGGTGCAAGAGCAAAAGCTCTCCGAAAATTAACTCCGAGGTAGCCTTCTTGTGATAGTGAAGGTGCTACGTAAAAACTTAACGATTTTGTTATTCCTCTAAATGTAATAGGTAGCGTACAATACCCTAAAATTTCGTTCTTTGAGCCGTTAGCTGTTAAAATTTTTGATTTGAACTTTTTCATTTAACCGTTATTTTTGTTTATGAAGTCTAAACTACTTTTCCCTAGGACTGAAACGTTTTCTCCTGAATTTAACAGAAATGATAACTCATGCTCAAGTATTTTTATCTAAGCGTAAGGCCTGCCATCATCAGCGTTCGACAGACATGTAGCTTCAATGATTTTCCTAAAATTTTTCCTTATTTTATGTCTTGATCTACATTTTAGAACGCGCAAGAATTTTCAAGATTCTAAGGCGTTTTTCCGTTGCTGAAAATAAATTTGTCTACGACTGTGTAGAGAAGTAATTGGTAATACAGAATTTGAAGTAACATCCGGGTTTGAATTAGAGTTTAGGTCAGGTTGGGAAAGTTTTTGAGGTGAAACCAACGGTGAAGGTTCACGCTCGCTAATTAATTCGATCTCGGGGTTTGTTTTGAGGAACGACCTTCCCCGGTCACAAACTCGCTCCTGCGACGGTTTGCCGGGTGCGATCTGGTACATTTGGGAGTAGTAGTACCTCTTTGGCCGCACTTATAGCAGAAAACAGAACGAGTTTCTTCTGGACAGTATATGTAGCTGTGTCCCATTTCTAAACAGTTCCAGCACTTTACTCTGGAATAGTCTCCTTTAACATAGGGTTTGGATAAGTTTAGGGCTTCTATCTGTGGATCTGTTTCTTCTCCCGACTCTTCGTCTAGAAACTCAACTTCGTTCACATGCTTTACTCGATTGGTACTACTAACAGATGCTTATTTTCGAGAAGGCACTTTTCAGCCCTTCTTGCTAATACGCGCAATTCACCTAAATTTTTAGGGTCAGATATAAAAAGCATTATTTTTAGATCAGGATTAACGTTTCTTTTGATAATTTCTATTAAAGAGAGGTCTTTCATAGGATTTCTAAGTTTAAGGTTTAGCTGAACGATTGCTGAGTGGAAATCATCATAGCATTCTTTGGCAAATTGCTTGCGGTTTGAAATTTTCAAGAGGATTTCATGATCAGTTTCTAATAAACCGAATTCGTTCGATAAGGCTTCTTTTAACATTGTGTAGGTTGCATTTGGGTTTTGTTTTATTAAGGTTCAGTACCAAGTTTCGGCTTTATTCGTTAAGAAAACGTGAAAACTTGCCATCAGGTAATCAACCGGACACTGGGATCGATCTGATAGGGTATCTATTATAAAAAAAAAAATCTTTAACGCTGCCATCACCGCTGTACGAAATCTTCCAATCCTTCAGTTTTATTGGCGAAGGAGCAGATGGAGCATTTGGCGGAGGGTTTTTTCTATTACTATTCGAACCAGAGGGAGTGCCTCCTCGGGACGAAGACATAAGTTCTCTCATGTCAGTCATTTCTCTTCTAAATTGGTTCTGTGTTGTTCTCAAAGCAGCGTGAAAATAGTCCATTAATTCTGTACTTAAAGATGGTCCTTGACCTTCGTTATTACCGCCTGTAGCCATTTCGGACTCCTTGTAGGATATATCTTGACTAAAACAAAAACTACTTTCTTCTAATTCCTTTAAACTATCACTAGGTAAAGATTTGTTTGCGCCCTCACAGTTTGTACGGGTTTTCTCTTGGAAGGAGATGATTACTTCTTGTTGATTATAAGAATCGAGAGAACTGGTTGGTGAAGATGTTCTTAGGGCCCTAATGCTTATATTTGAGCTAGAACTTGCTAAACTTGCAGCACTAACCGAACGTTTTTGCACACTATGTGTTCAAATATGAACATATAGTTACAAAATATTAACGGTCTAGACTTAGTTGTATGTTTATTTAGGATTAATAATTATCTTAGTTACAAAATATTAACGGTCTAGACTAACGGTCTAGACTTAGTTGTGTGTTTATTTAGGATTTACAATTATCTTAGTTTATTGGTTTATTTTAATAAAGATTCAATATAAGTTGTTAGTCCTAAGTAATTAGAAATATCGATAGTTGTCTGTGTTTACACACATGTCTTTTATCTTTGAAAATATCATTAGTGATCTATGCTTGTAAACATTTATTGTTATAATAGCTAAAATAGTTTTAAGATTTCTAGTATATAAGGAAACATTTTAATAGAAATAAATCAGTACTAAAAAAGTATTCAAACGTAATTAATTACATTTGGTCCTTCGAGTTACTCTCAGTGTTTTCCCCCACCAGTGGTAAGAGACTCTGAGAAATTGAATCAACCATTAATAATTTAAAAGCGTATCCGAGGCTTAAACATCGGAAAAATAATTAAAAAGCGTATCCGAGGCTGGAAAATCGGAAAAATAATTAAAAAGCGTATCCGAGGCTGAAACATCGGAAAAATAATTAAAAAGCGTATCCGAGGCTGAAACATCGGAAAAATAATTAAAAAGCGTATCCGAGGCTGAAACATCGGAAAAATAAAAAAAAAAAAAGCGTATCCGAGGCTGAAACATCGGAAAAATAAAAAAAAAAGCGTATCTGAGGCTTAGACATCGGAAATAAATAAATAAAAAATAAAAAAATAATATATAACAAGAATCAATATGTCAAAAGAAAGACTATTTGAAAAACAAAAGGAGCTTGGCGAAGAGTCCATAATTATTCGAGACAAAATTATCGAAGGGAAAATTAGATCAACGCAAATTAACGAATTAAAGAAACGATTAAAAAAAATACAAGCGGGGTTTGAATCAAATAACAACAAATTAATTGAATTTCAATCAGATGGCGACCAATATTTTAAAAATAATTATTTTGAAGCCATAAATACAATAATAGAGAAAGCGTATTCGAGCATGCATCAAAAAGAATCTGGCGAGCAACATCTCGAAAAAGCGTCAACTTCTCATGATAATATGGAAGGCAACCTCAAACCAAGATATCAAACATCTCTAAAAATATTTAGAAAAAGAATATGTAGTCTATGAGAAATAATATCAACATGTGCAATCAACAATAGTAAAAAAACTGAATTAACTATAACAAAAGCAATGATGGAAGAGAAATTCCAAGATCTTAAAAAAGAATATGAAAGATTATGTGAAAAAATTGAAATCGATGAAGCAGAAGAAGACAAATATGAATTCATTGCTCGTGAGTACAGAATGCTTCTAAAACAAATAATAGTTGCATTAGAAGAAAATGAATCTAAACCAGTTGTTAATTCCATTAAACTAGAAGACATAAAAATTCCAGTGTTTGTTGGAAATGTAGCTGATTGGCGGTCCTTCCATGACCTTTTTAAAAATCTCGTGCATACTCAACATAGTTTCTCCAACGCAGAAAAAATGTATCGACTAAAAAATTACGTCAGAGGAGAAGCTGGAAGACTTATTCAACATTTAAAAGTGACGGACGCCAATTATGAAGCAGCATGGAATATTTTAAATGCACGATACAAAAATAAATGACTACTATTTACAACACAAGTAGATAAGATCTTGGATCATCCGATGGTAAATACTGAATCAGCCTTCAGTGTAAACCAATTACTCGATACAACGAATGAATGTGTTCAAGCAGTGAAAGGGCTGAACATGAAAATAGATGATGCTGAACCTTGGATAGCAAGAATTATCGTCCGCAAATTATATAAAGATGGGCTGCGTATGTATGAACGAAATGTAAAGAAAACAAAAGAAATACAAACACTAGAAGACGTATGTCTCTTTTTGGAACAACAGTATCAGGCTCTGGAAGCATTTAAAGGAAAAAAATGCAACAACCTTAAAACAAATCAGAAGCAGGCAAATTCATTCCTCATATCACAAAAGTGTTGTGATTATTGTAAACTAACAAATCATGAGCTGGTTAATTGCAAAAGGTTTCAAGCAATAACAATTGAAGAAAAAAGAAATTTCATTAGAAAAAATAAACTATGTTATCGCTGTATGAGCCATAAATTAGATAAAAAATGTGCAAATAACACTGATAACTGTAAAAAATGTGGTAGATATCATCATACTCTTCTTCATATTGAAGAATTTAAGAAAGAATCAAAAAATCCAGAAACAGGTATAAATATGATGACCGAACAAGAGAAAAATTCAACAGTGTTGCTAGCAACAGCACAAATAAGAGTAAAAGCTGCAGATGGTAGCCTAATTACATTAAGGGCGCTAATAGATCAAGGATCACAAAAAACTGCAATTTCTGAAGAAGCAGCTCAAATATTACAACTACCAAGAATAAAAGAAAAAACACAACTGCAGGGTCTTGGAAATACGATTGTTGGCATATCAAAGTCAAAAATATATTTGGAAATGCGACCCAGATTTCTAAGTAATGAAAAGTTTATGATTGAAGCTGTGGTCCTGAACAAATTATCATCAGCAATTCCAGATAAATCATTTAAATATAATAATAATGACTGGAAAAATTTAACGCTAGCTGATCCGAGTTTCAACAGATCGGATAGAATTGATATAGTGCTAGGCAGTGATATCTATTCAACTATTTTGGAAGAAGGAATCCATAAAATTGATAACATTTTAGCTCAGGCTACAAAACTGGGATGGATATTATCAGGAATATTAAGAACATGCCCGCGCAAAAATAAAGTTTTCACAGCTATGACAACAAATCTTGAAAGATTTTGGGAGCTTGAGGAGGTTTCAAATATAGAAGAATGTCATGATGATAAGTATTGCGAAGAATACTATGAACAAACAACCACAGTAGATAAAAACGGTCGAATTGAAGTTAAATTGTCATTTAAAGAAGACCATGAATTGGGAAATTCCAGAAACCAAGCAATGGCAAGGTTTCTATCGCTTGAGAAAAAAATTAGATCAAGACCCAAAGCTTAAAGAAGGCTACAAACAATTTATGAATGAGTATCTAAATCTCGGCCATATGGAAAAGGTGAAGGGCAATAACACCGGAAAGTATTATTTGCCACATCACCCTGTAATAAGAGATAACAGCTTAACAACAAAATTGCGTGTAGTGTTTGACGCTTCTGCTAAAACAACAAATGGCAGGAGTTTAAACGATGTCATGTTCGTAGGACCCAAACTCCAAAAAGATTTTTTTGATATCATCATTAAATGGAGATTATGGAAATATGTAATAACAGCCGATATTGAGAAAATGTACCGCCAGATAAAACTGGAAGAAAGCGATCAAGCATATCAATATATATTATGGAGAACAAATAAAAATAACCCTGTAACAGAATATAAATTAACAACAGTTACATACGGTATGTCATCAGCACCATTTTTAGCAGTAAAATCTCTATTCTACATTAGTGATCACGGTTCAATTAAATACGAATCAATCAAGGAAATAATAAAAGAAGATTTCTATATGGATGACCTAATAACAGGAGCAGATACTATTCAAAAATGTAAAAACATTCAGCACGAAATACAATCCCAGCTAAATAATTTTGGTTTTAACTTACGCAAATGGGTATTAAATGAAAAAGAAATTGTAAACCATGAGCGAGAATCAATTGATAATATGATAATTCAATTTAAAGATAACGAAACTATAAAAACGTTGGGTCTGCAATGGGATCCAGCAAATGATGATTTCCAATTTAAGGTAAGCTTTACACAAACTAATGTAATAACCAAGAGGCAAGCCCTGTCAGATGTAGCAAAAATTTTCGATCCTTTGGGCTGGATGTCTCCAGTAACAGTACTAGCAAAACTGTTCATTCAAAAATTATGGCTGCAGCAATCTACTTGGGACGAAACACTACCAGACGAATTTCAGGACGAATGGCGTAAATTTTGCCAAAGTATAATCGATCTTCAAAAAATACGTATTCCAAGATGGGTAGAAACAACAAAAGGAGATGAATTAGAAATTCACGGATTTTCAGATGCTTCTGAAAAAGCATATGCGGCGGTAGTATATATAAAACAAAATACATCTATTAAGCTACTAGCGGCTAAAACTAAAATAAATCCGATCAAAAACAGAAAAACTCTACCCAAGTTAGAGCTATGTGCTGCTCATCTGCTAAGCAAGCTGCTGCAAAAAATAAGGTGTATTTTAAATCGACAATGTAGAATATATGCATGGAGTGATTCAACTATAACATTAAGTTGGATACAGAACAACAAAAATAAAGACAAATTTGTGAGAAACAAGGTAAACGAAATAAATGCAATCTTACCTAAAACGTCATGGAATCATATTAGCAGCAAAGATAATCCCGCAGATGTGGCATCAAGAGGAATTGCTCCAGAAAAACTATTACAACATAAGATGTGGTGGAACGGGCCATTATCGCTATCTAATAGTAGTTTTCAAACTATGGAAGAAACATCATCAGAAAACATAATTATTACTGCTACAACAATGCAAAAACTAGACCATTTCATGATGCCATTACTAGTTAAAATATCAAGCTATACAAAATTAGAAAGAATAGTAGCATATGTGCAGCGGTTCGCTATAAAACAAAAGGAATTCGATAAAAAACCTTACCTAACAGTGAAAGAATTAGAGCTAGCTCATAAAACCATCATCAAATATCAACAATACCTAGAGTTTGCTGAAGAAATTAATAGTATTAAAAACAACAAACAAATTAATATGAAAAGTAAATTGTCAACGCTAAACGCATTTTTAGACAACGATGGTATCCTAAGAGTTGGAGGAAGATTAGAGCGATCTGCGTTAACCTACAATCAAAAACATCCAATAATTCTTCATAAATCAAAATTAGTTCAACTATTGGTTGAACACATCCACAGAATAACATTACATGGAAGTATTCGAGTAATGGAATGCACATTAAGAAGACTTTACTGGATTATTGGAGCAAAACATATCATCAAGAAATGTATAAGATATTGTACCAAATGTACACGATACAATCAACATACGAGAAATCAAATAATGGGTATCTTACCAAGATGTCGCGTAGCAGAATCCCATCCGTTTACTTATACTGGAGTTGACTACGCAGGGCCCTATCAAATAAGGTGTTCCAGGGGACGAGGTCAAAAGACGTTCAAAGGATACGTTGCTATATTCGTCTGTATGTCTACAAAGGCTATTCACTTAGAAGCAGTATCAGATATGACTACGGATTGTTTCCTAGCGGCGTTAAGACGATTTTTCAGCAGAAGAGGTAAATGTAAAATCATGTACTCTGATAATGGTACTAATTTCGTTGGAGCATCAAGAAAGCTTGACAAAGACTTCAAAATAATAATGCAGAATAATGCAGAAGTTGCACCAATATTAGCAACGGAAAAAATAGAATGGAAATTTATTCCACCGGCAGCTCCTCACTTTGGAGGAATTTGGGAGGCTGGGGTTAAATCTATGAAATATCATTTGAACAGAGTAATTGGTGACGTAAAGCTAACGTACGAAGAAATAAGTACATTGTTAGCACAAGTTGAAGCGGTCCTGAATTCAAGACCATTATACGCCATTGGTAGCAGCCCAGAAGAAATCGATACATTAACTCCAGGACATTTTCTAATTGGACATCAGATTATCGACATCGCTGAGCCAGTATGCGAGTCAACAGTATCTTCTCTCAATAAATGGAAGCTGATCCTAAAAATTAAACAGGATTTTTGGAAACGATGGAAGGAAGAATCTCTGACAACATTACAACAGCGGTATAAATGGCAACACCCACAAGAAAACTTAGAAGAAAATATGGTAGTGTTAATAAAAAATGAGGTGACTCATCCTTGTAAATGGCCTTTGGGAAAAATAATAAAGGTAAACAAAGGAGAAGATGGTAAGTCACGGGTAGTAACATTAAAGGTTCAAAATGGAAGTATCAAACGTCCTATAAACAAGTTGTGCCCGCTCATGACTTCCAATATGTATGATTCTGTGGAGTATGCAAATCCTAAAAACAATATTACGAAAGTCAAGGCAATGAATATTGTGCATAAAAAAAAACAGATTACCAATTAAACAGTGGTTTTTCCTACTATTGCTTATGATAATGGCACAAGTACAAGGGGCGCCACAAAAACTGTATGGAACCATTAGAGCAACGGTATCTACAATTGACAGTCAATCAGCAATATATTTTGATCACATCGGAAAACTAGACATGGTGAATTCCAAATGGAATCTAGTTATATACTACGACTTAAATTCATACTTTGAAGAAGTCATTAGAATTCAAACTTCATTAAAAGAATTGGAGAAGATCTGTCTAAAACTAAACTATTATGAAGAAATATGTAAACAAATGACAAACGCGATGAATCAAAGATATAATACTTTAAAAGGTAATAATGACTTGCTTATCAGCCGTGAAAGAACAAAAAGAGCTCCATTTGAATTTGTTGGATCTATCTACCATATACTTTTTGGAATGATGGATGCTGAGGATAGAGCAAAAATGGAGGAGAACATGAGAAACCTTTTGGATAACCAGGAAGATTTGGTGAAACTAGCGAAACAACAAACGTCTATTATAAATTCAACAGTAAATATAGTGAAGAAAACAAAAGATGAAGTAACTTTCAAATTATGTCAAGACAGCTACAACAATTTTATGATAAAACAGCAGAAACGCAAGATACCGAAAGACAAACATCTACGTTCCAAATACTCGTAACAAGGCTGTACATGATGATTGAAGATTGCGAAACCACACAAATGTCTATTATTAATTTACTTATCGATATTAATCATGGACATATCAATCCACAACTTATTCAGCCCGCTCAGTTACAGCACGAATTAGTCAAAATTCAAGAGCAGTTACCAGAAAAACTTAGTCTTCCAGGAGGAACTTCAGGAATTCCCCTAAAAGAAGTATACAAGGCATTGATGGCTAAAGGAACGGCAAATTAATAATCAAAGCGGAAATTCCTCTGTTGAATTCTGACTCATCAGATATATATAGAATAATACCTATTCCAGTAAGTAAAGAGAAAGCGACGATGATACCGATAATTGAAGCTGACTACATTATATACAATAATGGAAATAGTGTCTATACAATGATGTCTCAGACGGATTTAGGCAGCTGTAAACAAATTTATGAGAAATACATGTGCAACAAAAACTGGGCATGGATACCCGCTACAAATAAGGGATGTGAAATAGCAGCTTTAAAGGATATACGTAAGGCCGACTGTAAATTTAAGCAGATTGAGAATCAAAATCTTTGGTATAAACTCTGGGAAGAAAACAAATGGCTATATAAATTGAATGAAGACATGGACATAGAGATTAATTGTGGAAAGGGTCTAATAAACTGGCTAAATTTACCAAAACAAGGCATTTTGACACTCAAATCTGGATGCAAAGCGAGCTCCCCACAAATCTTCTTAGAATCTTCAAAACAATTAAATTCAAACACTGACTTTATACCCAAATTCATCATGTGGCGCAAAAATATAAGTGAACTTACCTCTTGGCACACTAAACCACTAAAAGTTCACAGTTCTAACTTTACTCAATTCAACGACTTATCTGGACAGCTGGAAATGCTACAATCAACGAAGGTCGAGCTAAGACAATTGCGTTTCCATACTATCAGTGGCCATTCATCTCTAATCATTCTACTGGTAATATTAATTATTGCGTTAATCATTTTCATTAAAATTAGGTACTGCAAGAAAAGGACAACAATACAAATAGATTTCACAGCTCCTTCAACACGTTCCGGCCGGCAGAATGTTCAAATATGAACATATAGTTACAAAATATTAACGGTCTAGACTTAGTTGTATGTTTATTTAGGATTAATAATTATCTTAGTTACAAAATATTAACGGTCTAGACTAACGGTCTAGACTTAGTTGTGTGTTTATTTAGGATTTACAATTATCTTAGTTTATTGGTTTATTTTAATAAAGATTCAATATAAGTTGTTAGTCCTAAGTAATTAGAAATATCGATAGTTGTCTGTGTTTACACACATGTCTTTTATCTTTGAAAATATCATTAGTGATCTATGCTTGTAAACATTTATTGTTATAATAGCTAAAATAGTTTTAAGATTTCTAGTATATAAGGAAACATTTTAATAGAAATAAATCAGTACTAAAAAAGTATTCAAACGTAATTAATTACACTATGTGTGGTTTTGCCTCTTCCTGGCACACTGGCTGTTTGGGGCTGTCTCCCTCTGCCTCTGGGTGTTAATGATTTAGGTTCTGAACCTCGAGATACGTTTGCAGCTGATCGAGTGCTTTTGTGCATTCTGTTTCGGTTTCCAATATTACGTGAATAAAATTTATATTAAAAATCGAGAGAAAATATTTAAATCGACGGTGCTTTAACGGAACGTGATTGTAGATATGATATTGAATAAAAAAAAATATTATTAAGTGCAGGAGAAATGTTGAGTGGTTGAGGTTAAGACGAGTGGTGAAACAGTTACATATTGTATTGGTTTTTATGAAAATGCAAAGACACCTAAGTGTTCTGTCTCTTTTCAAATTTTTCCCTTGGGTCACCAGTTTTATAACAAATAACGTGGCGTGCCTCAAGAGCACATAACAAAATATTATATACATGGGCATTTCAAATATAATTCAGTTGCGTTTGGATGTAATAATTTAAACATCATACTACTATGTCAGTCTGAATCATTTCGCATTTTGTAATGCAATGATACTTTTCAAGCCGAAAGTGTGAACATAGGTTAAGGGCATGAAAGTTGTTCCCAGCTAACTCTGTGGGAGGAATAATCGGTTCTCAACCCGGTTTTACGACGCATGAACATATAGCACAGCCTATATGCCAAAATAAGTATACCTTAGGCTGTGTTAAAAAAAAATACAATAAAAAGAAATGATTTAAATCTTCAAATACGTTTCAGCAGACTACGTGCGTGCCGACTAGAAGTTAATATATATATGTAACTATTCCACCCACCCACTCCTCCTCTTACCGCAACATTTCCCCCAATCAATTCTTTACCACAACATTTAAAATTTTAATTCAACATTTATTGAAAAAAAAAAAAAAAAAAATTTATGAATAAATTTAATATAAGTAAATTTAAATAATGCCAAAATAAAATTATTGATTAGTAAGGTAAGTGTTAATGTTGGGTTAATTCCTGGACAATATTTCATGGAAAGATGGTTTATGTTTAATGAAAATATATGTATTATTTAATGTAAATATAATTGATGATATATATAATAAATTTATTATATAGAATATACATATATGTAAAGTGATTGAAATAAGGCTAAACTACTTATATAAATACCCTTCCCTCGATGAAAATTGCGGCGTTGATCTGGTTCTTGGCGGCTTACTGACGCGGTGGTTCGTTGGCATTGTAGGTTGTTGATAAAAGTCGTTGATTTCAAAATTGTTTTTGTTGGTTTTGTTGTTGTTGTTGTTACTAAGCTGTCGTTATTGTTGTCTACGAAACGTTGGAGCTTTGGCGCTGAGAGTGTTGTAATATGGTTGTTGTTGTTATTGTTGTTTATTATTAAGCTGCCGTTATTGTTGTCTTCGAAATGTTGGAGTTTTGTCGCTGGAATTGTTGCAATATTGTTGTTGTTGTTGAATAATTTAAATTTTTTTCTCTAATGAAGTTTCATGGCATACAGTTTTTATTTTTGTTAAACGTATTCTTCTTTTATTCTGATTATGTGCAGGTGATATTTAACAGTTTCATTTCAATGTTCAGTTTTTAATTTTACCTCTTTTGTTTGCAAGTGCGTATGCATGTACATAAGTATGCATGTATGTATATATGAAGAGTGTTGCTTGTTTTTAAATAATTTCGGCATTACATTAAGTTCGGAAATAAATTTATTTTTGAGTTTGTTGTTATTTAAATTATTTGAATTATCTTACAGGTAATATTGTAGTTGTTGAAAAGTATTAACTTTTCTTATATTATTGTTGCAGTTGTTTGGACATTAAATTTTCACTTGACTACAAAATTTAAAAACTAGGGTTATGTTATATGGGTGCATATTTTAGGAAAATTTCCTTTTGAATTTTAGCTTACATCAATTAATTAATTAGCTTCTTCATTAGGTTATGGTGTTAGGTTACAAGTTTCTTATTGTACGAGTATTTTAACAATCGATGCGTTTATTTTATTTAATTCTTTTAATTTGTTCTCGTACATTATATTTTACAAATTTTTCTTTAATTAGCACTACCGAGCTTCAATATGTGTTTTTTTTTTCTCACTAATAAATGTTTGTGCTTATCTTTTGCACATACATATATGTATTTATTTTCATGCGCTATAGATAGGTTTTTAGATATTTTCTCACGAATACTCTGCAGGAGGTCACTACGATTTATTACTGAATCATCTGATAACATACTTAGCCTATCTAACAATGGATATGCAGAACCGTGGGCGATCATATTCTGTCCAAAGACCGCGAAATAGGGTGTACATTAGGGGAACAACTTTTTGAATTTTTTGAAAAAAAAAAAAATTTACATGGCATAACACGATGAGGAATAGTAAAAAAATGATAACTGCGTTTTTAGTTTTTTGATTTATTTCAAAAACTTCACGCAGAATTTAAATTGAAAATTCGTATGCAAATTTCATACATATGCCAAGAAAAAACACCATATGAGATTATGTTCTTTTCTTTGTGTCTGTTTTGTTTTGCTCTTCTTCTGTTATTCATCGTATTTTTGCATATGACAAAAGTACATAACGGTAAATTTGAGTAAATGCTTTATGAATGATTGAAACTTCGTATAAGCGTCGCGACAGTTGCTTTTATTTAGCTGTCGATCTCTCATTCAGTGCGTGGCGGCTTGAGTGAAAGTGTCTTTTTTAATTAACAATGTCTTTTAAAAAAAGTGGTGCTGAAGTTTTAAAAAATTAAAAAAAATCGGAAAACAATTTAATAACATTTGAAAAATCTAAGAATAAGAGAAGAGAAATCAATAACATTGAAAGCCCCTTGAGTGAATTGAGTAAGATTCCAAAAAAGACCGTGATTATAGGAAGGTATAATGAATTAGCAAAAACGGAGAAATTTAAAAAGAAAAGATGCCAGATTATTACAAACAAAATGATTGTATTGTGGTCGAAACTAAACTTTCCGAGCATAACACGTATAGCTGCAGAACGGAAGATAACAAAAGTTTTAAATGATTATTCAACATTTTTAAAATTCCCGGATGGCGGAAATGTTACAATGACGTTCAACAAGTTATGTGATATAACTGATTTAAATGGTGTCTGGCTAGGAACTGAGGACAAAAAGTTGTATGAACTCCAAACAACTACAAATGGAGAAGTTGGGTACACGACAGCTAAAGCAGTTAATGTGCATCCCTCAAAAGCTGCCCTTTCAAGAAAAAATTTTCAAAGCACCTCGTGTTTAAATAAAGTGGCGCTCAACACGTCAACATCATCAGCTGAATCTGTCGAGCAATCACATTCTCCACCTGTTGGTGAATATAAAGCTCCTCTTCCAAGAAAAATAAATGCGAAGTGTTCAACAAAAGCAGCAGTGACAATGGTAACAACAGCCCATGTAAGCACCAAAAATGCCGCTAAAATATGCAAAGAATTGTCCAAAGAAGGAATAAATATAGCAACACCAACACAAGCAGGTATTCACAAAGCGATGATTAAAGCAGCGCTGAACTTGGAAAAAAATTATAAGAATTCCTTAAGAGATGACATTTGGTGTATTCATTTCGACGGCAAGAAATTTGGGAAGAAAGAAGTGCAGGCCGTGGTGCTAACAAATGAAACTAAGGAAGTAAGAGTAGCGGCAATGGTTCTTGAAAACGGGAAAAGTTTGTCAATTTTTGAAGGTTTCTATTTAATAATATATTTTAAGAGCATTAATTAACTTTCTACAACTTTTTTAAGGAATAAGGAATGTCTTGGATAAATTTAACCTTTGGAATTCCATAAAAATGATTGTTAGTGACACAACAAACGTTAATACAGGGGTTAAAAGTGGAGTTGTTCGTTTACTGCAGAATTGTTTTAAGGAAAAACATTTGTCCCCACCGCAGTATATTGGATGCCAACATCATGTATTAGATTTAATTTTGAAGCATGTGATGAATGAGTTACTAAGTGGAAAGACGACATCGCCAAACATCAGTTATGACATATTTACCGAATTGATTATGAACTACGAAAACCTAAAACAAAACTACAAACAAAACGAAGAAAAGTTGACCTTAAGATCTATTAAATGGCGTGATGACATGCAATTTTTATATGAACTAGGGCAATATTTTAAATATTATGAAGTAAGCAACAAGTTCCCATACATAAAATTTAGAGTTTTACCAGCGCTCAGCAACGCTCGATGGAATTCTAGAGCTATTCTAGCGATTTTAACGTTCATACTAATACCGGAACACAGAATACAACTTTTGCCAATTTTCCAATTCATATGCAGCGCATGGTATGATGTTTGGTTCTCGGATCACCGTTTTCATAACAATGATTTTGAAATATTGGAAAAATCCGTCAAGCAATTCGAAACTGCGCATAAGTGTTTTCTAAAACACTGGGTAAAGGAAGATTCTGCCATTCTGAATTTAAAAAGATCTAATATTTGCGCTGAAAGAGCCATCAAAGTTATTCAGGAAATTTACCCTTTTTGTAAATCTGAATATAGTTTAAATCTTAAGTTTATCTCAAATAATATAAAAATGAATTAAATAATGAACTAAAACGTATATTTACTATAAAAATGTATTTGTCTTGTACTTAAATTAGTTTTATTGCTTCTAAATCAAAATTTGTCTTCTTCTTCTTCGCATATAACATATGAATTTTTTCAATTTAAATTCTGCGTGAAGTTTTTGAAATAAATCGAAAAACTAAAAACGCAGTTATCATTTTTTTACTATTCCTCATCGTGTTATGCCATGTAAAGTAGGTGTTACAAAAATAGACTACCCCTAGTGTACATTGTATGGATGAGTGCAAGTCACTGCGCAAAATTGACAAAATGTTTGATAAATTTTTTGTCCCAGTTCGTATGGTCAGATTCATTCTTGAGAAAGTATCTTATTTTGGAAATGATTTGCCTTCTGATGCGTTCGACTGTGGGGAAAAAAATCCAGTTGTAATATGGTTGATACCATACACTGAGAAGAAGTCTTCTATTTCTTTGGATGTGAACTGCTTCCCATTGTCGCTATGTACGTATTGCGGAACACCATAGGTGCAAAAAATTTCATTTTGAAAATAGTCGATGACATTGCTTGATGTTGCTGACCTTAACGGTTTTAAAAATATAAATTTGGTGAAGTGATCTATTACGATAAGTAATTGGCGATTTCTAGATTTACTGCTTGGATATGGACCTAAAAAATCGCAATATAATCTTTGGAATTGTCGATGGGTAATGAACTGTTTTCGCATAGGGGGACGTAAGGTTTGATTCACCTGCTTTATAAGCTTGCAATCTTCACACTCTCCGATATAAGATTTTACATCGCGAGTCATGCGAGGCCAGTAATATTTCTGCCGGATTCTGAAAATCGTTTTGGCATAGCCACCGTGACAACCTTCCTCATGTGCGGATTTTACAATACTTTTAACTAGATTCTTAGGGACCCATAGTCTCCACAGACTATCTTCATCATCGTCCGCGCTGCGAAAATTGACACGTTTATAAACTAAATTATCGGACAGACATAAGTCTGGCAAGGCTTCGCCGTTTGTACTAATAGTTTCCCTGAAACTATTGTATTCTTCACAATCAAAATCTTCTGAAGTGATATCAATTTCAGGTGGATTAAAATTTGTTGTGAGCTTGTCTACGTCAAACCTAGAGAGGGTGTCTGGCACCACGTTTTGAGAACCTTCGCGGTGTTCCATTATAAAATCGAAATTTTGTAGTTTTAAGCTCCATCGAGCTAGCCTACCGTGCAGGTCTTTTTGACTCATTAGCCAGCGAAGGATGGAATGATCTGTTATTATTTTAAACGGTAATCCTTCAATATATTGCCTTAATCGCTTTACACATACCACAGCTGCGAGGCATTCTATTTCCGTAACCGTATAGTTACGTTAAGCTCGATTAAGATTTTGAGATACGAATGCAATTGGTCGCTCTCTGTGTTCGTCATCTAATTGGTATAAAACACCACCCATACCCACGCGTGATGCGTCGCATTGTATTATAAATTGTTTTGAAAAATCTGGCTGTGCCAGTACCGGTGCATTTTAGAGGGCTAATTTTAGCACGTTGAAAGATTCGATTGCTTCTGCAGACAAACGAAATGGTTTGTTGGTTTTACGTAGGCAGTCTGTAAGTGGTCCTGCTAGATTCGAAAAATTATTTATGAATGATCGGTACCAATTGGACATACCGACAAAACGTCTTATTTGACGAGGTGATTTTGGCAGGGGAAATTCCGTGATTGCTTTAATTTTATCTGGGTCTACACTTAAACTACCACCACCGTTAATATAGCCAAGATATTTGATTTGTCGTTGGCAAAACTTGCTTTTGCTTACATTTATAGTGAGACCAGCGGATTTTAGGCATTGCGCTACTTCGGAAAGTAGATTAATATGACTATCAAAATTTTCACTACACACAAGCAAATCATCTAAATAGATGAAAAAATTTTCTCGTAGTCTTGATGGGATCGCTTTGTTCATAAGTCGGCTGATGGTCTGTGGGCCGTTGCAGACTCCAAACGGCATAACTCTATATTGATATAGAGGCCTGCCAGGCAGTGCAAATGCGGTCTTTTCCGTTGACGCTGAGGATAATTTAATTTGGAAAACCGCGTCTTTTTAATCTTTTCCGCTTATGTAGTGGGTATCCTTAAGCCTACTGGGCAAACCATTTATATGGGGAAGTGGATACGAGTCTTTCTTAGTTAAGAAATTCAATTTTCGGCAGTCAAGACTACACCAGGAAGAATTAGATTCTTCAATCACTTTTAATTCCAATAACCTATCAAGTTCTTTGTAAATTTCTTCCAGTCGAGGAGGAGAAAGGGGATAGTGCTTCGACTTTACTGGAGAAAATTCACCCGTATCAATGGGGTGCTCAAGGAGGTTTGTGCAAACAAGACCTAATTTTTCGTAGGACGGAAAATTTAAAACAGCTTCATCAAGTCTATATTTTTCTTCAGGATCGAGATTATGGAAAAAGAGGTTAGGTTTGTCGTGAAGTTTAATACAAGACACTTCAGGTATTATTTGGGGTGCAAGAGCAAAAGCTCTCCGAAAATTAACTCCGAGGTAGCCTTCTTGTGATAGTGAAGGTGCTACGTAAAAACTTAACGATTTTGTTATTCCTCTAAATGTAATAGGTAGCGTACAATACCCTAAAATTTCGTTCTTTGAGCCGTTAGCTGTTAAAATTTTTGATTTGAACTTTTTCATTTAACCGTTATTTTTGTTTATGAAGTCTAAACTACTTTTCCCTAGGACTGAAACGTTTTCTCCTGAATCTAACAGAAATGATAACTCATGCTCAAGTATTTTTATCTAAGCGTAAGGCCTGCCATCTTCAGCGTTCGACAGACATGTAGCTTCAATGATTTTCCTAAAATTTTTCCTTATTTTATGTCTTGATCTACATTTTAGAACGCGCAAGAATTTTCGAGATTCTAAGGCGTTTTTCCGTTGCTGAAAATAAAGTTGTCTACGACTGTGTAGAGAAGTAATTGGTAATACAGAATTTGAAGTAACATCCGGGTTTGAATTAGAGTTTAGGTCAGGTTGGGAAAGTTTTTGAGGTGAAACCGACTGTGAAGGTTCACGCTCGCTAATTAATTCGATCTCGGGGTTTGTTTTGAGGAACGACCTTCCCCGGTCACAAACTCGCTCCTGCGACGGTTTGCCGGGTGCGATCTGGTACATTTGGGAGTAGTAGTACCTCTTTGGCCGCACTTATAGCAGAAAACAGAACGAGTTTCTTCTGGACAGTAGATGTAGCTGTGTCCAATTTTTAAACAGTTCCAGCACTTTACTCTGGAATAGTCTCCTTTAACATAGGGTTTGGATAAGTTTAGGGCTTCTATCTGTGGATTTGTTTCTTCTCCCGACTCTTCGTCTAGAAACTCAACTTCGTTCACATGCTTTACTCGATTGGTACTACTAACAGATGCTTATTTTCGAGAAGGCACTTTTCAGCCCTTCTTGCTAATACGCGCAATTCACCTAAATTTTTAGGGTCAGATATAAAAAGCATTATTTTTAGATCAGGATTAACGTTTCTTTTGATAATTTCTATTAAAGAGAGGTCTTTCATAGGATTTCTAAGTTTAAGGTTTAGCTGAACGATTGCTGAGTGGAAATCACCATAGCATTCTTTGGCAAATTGCTTGCGGTTTGAAATTTTCAAGAGGATTTCATGATCAGTTTCTAATGAACCGAATTCGTTCCATAATGTGTCTTTTAACATTGTGTAGGTTGCATTTGGGTTTTGTTTTATTAAGGTCCAGTACCAAGTTTCGGCTTTATTCGTTAAGAAAACGTGAAAACTTGCCATCATGTAATCAACCGGACACTGGGATCGATCTGATAGGGTATCTATTTTAAATAAAAAATCTTTAACGCTGCCATCACCGCTGTACGAAATCTTCCAATCCTCCAGTTTTATTGGCGAAGGAGCTGATGGAGCATTTGGCGGAGGGTTGTTTCTATTACTATTCGAACCAGAGGGAGTACCTCCTCGGGACTGAGACATAAGTTCTCTCATGTCAGTCATTTCTCTTCTAAATTGGTTCTGTGTTGTTCTCAAAGCAGCTTGAAAATAGTCTATTAATTCTGTACTTAAAGATGGTCCTTGACCTTCGTTATTACCGCCTGTAGCCATTTCGGATACCTTGTTGGATATATCTTGACTAAAACCAAAACTACTTTCTTCTAATTCCTTTAAACTATCAGTAGGTAAAGATTTGTTTGCGCCCTCACAGTATGCACGGGTTTTCTCTTGGAAGGAGATGATTACTTCTTGTTGATTATAAGAATCGAGAGACCTGGTTGGTGAAGATGTTCTTAGGGCCCTAATGCTTGTATTTGAGCTAGAACTTGCTAAACTTGCAGCACTAACCGAACGTTTTTGCACACTATGTGTGGTTTTGCCTCTTCCTGGCACACTGGCTGTTTGGGGCTGTCTCCCTCTGCCTCTGGGTGTTAATGATTTAGGTTCTGAACCTCGAGATACGTTTGCAGCTGATCGAGTGCATTCTGCACTAAGCATCAAAAAGAAAACAAAAATTTTATGTACTACCGAACAATTCGCGTACGAGCCAAGGAAAAAGAAATAGGAAAGTATAAGGAAAATTGAGGAATTCACCAAAAAAAATTTTTTTGTAAACGACAGCGGAAAAGTCTGTAGATACACAATATTAAAATTACCGTATAATTTATCGGTTTCCAATATTACGTGAATAAAATTTATATTAAAAATCGAGAGAAAATATTTAAATCGACGGTGCTTTAACGGAACGTGATTGTAGATATGATATTGAATAAAAAAAAATATTATTAAGTGCAGGAGAAATGTTGAGTGGTTGAGGTTAAGACGAGTGGTGAAACAGTTACATATTGTATTGGTTTTTATGAAAATGCAAAGACACCTAAGTGTTCTGTCTCTTTTCAAATTTTTCCCTTGGGTCACCAGTTTTATAACAAATAACGTGATGTGCCTCAAGAGCACATAACAAAATATTATATACATGGGCATTTCAAATATAATTCAGTTGCGTTTGGATGTAATAATTTAAACATCATACTACTATGTCAGTCTGAATCATTTCGCAACTTGTAAGAAAAAGTTATTTAATATTCTGACAAGGTCTTAAATGAAACAGTTGTGACGCAAAAATGTTTCTGTGAATATGAGCATTTATTGCAACAGGCAATTGAGCAACTTATCGTCGTCAATCCGGACTCATAAATTTTCAGAATCAAGGAAACAAAATTTAAGGTGAAAAAAAGTGTTATATTTGAATTGGTTTTGTTAGATTGCGCTGCCTCACACGCAATTTATATTAGATTCTGATCCAATAATAAAAACTTATGCGAAACATTGACAATCAACATAAAAACCAAAATGTCTGCTGAGTTTCAAGATAATAGTAAACGAAAGTTTTTCTTTGTAGCTTCAAATCATTGGCCTATGATTGGCCTTTGCGTTGGGCGCCATATATGTTATGCGCCGGCTAGAGCAGAGAATAATTTGTATTCCCTGTTAAAAGCAATGATACTTTTCAAGCCGAAAGTATGAACATAGGTTAAGGGCATGAAAGTTGTTCCCAGCTAACTCTGTGGGAGGTATAATCGGTTCTCAACCCGGTTTTACGACGCATGAACATATAGCACAGCCTATATGCCAAAATAAGTATACCTTAGGCTGTTTAAAAAAAAAAATACAATAAAAAGAAATGATTTAAATATTCAAGTACGTTTAAGCAGACTACGTGCGTGCCGTCTAGAAGTTAATATATATATGTAACTATTCCACCCACCCACTCCTACTCTTACCCCAACATTTCCCCCAATCAATTCTTTACCACAACATTTAAAATTTTAATTCAACATTTATTGAAAGAAAAAAAGAAATTTATGAATAAATTTAATATAAGTAAATTTAAATAATGCCAAACTAAAATTATTGATTAGTAAGGTAAGTGTTAATGTTGGGTTAATTCCTGGACAATATTTCATGGAAAGATGGTTTATGTTGAATGAAAATATATGTATTATTTAATGTAAATATAATTGATGATGTACATATATAATAAATTTATTATATAGAATATATATATAAAGTGATTGAAATAAGGCTAAACTACTTATGTATATAAATACCCTTCGCTCGATGAAAATTGCGGCGTTGATCTGGTTCTTGGCGGATTACTGACGCGGTGGTTCGTTGGCATTGTAGCTTGTTGATAAAAGTCGTTGATTTCAAAATTGTTTTTGTTGCTGTTGTTGTTACTAAGCTGTCGTTATTGTTGTCTACGAAACGTTGGAGTTTTGGCGCTGAGAGTGTTGTAATATGGTTGTTGTTGTTATTGTTGTTTATTATTAAGCTGCCGTTATTGTTGTCTTCGAAATGTTGGGTTTTTGTCGCTGGAATTGTTGCAATATTAATGTTGTTGTTGAATGAATTAAATTTTTTTCTCTAATGAAGTTTCATGGCAAACAGTTTTTATTTTTGTTAAACGTATTCTTCTTTTATTCCGATTATGTGCAGGTGATATTTAACAGTTTCATTTCAATGTTCAGTTTTTAATTTTACCTCTTTTGTTTGCAAGTGCGTATGCATGTACATAAGTATGCATGTATGTAAGTATATATGAAGCGTGTTGCTTGTTTTTAAATAATTTCGGCATTACATTAAGTTCGGAAATAAATTTATTTTTGAGTTTGTTGTTATTTAAATTATTTGATTTATCTTACAGGTAATATTGTAGTTGTTGAAAAGTAGTAACTTTTCTTATATTATTGTTGCAGTTGTTTGGACATTAAATTTTCACTTGACAACAAAATTTAAAAATTAGGGTTAAGTTATATGGGTGCATGTTTTAGGAAAATTTCCTTTTGAATTTTAGCTTACATCAAATAATTAATTAGCTTCTTCATTAGGTTATGGTGTTAGGTTACAAGTTTTTTATTGTACGAGTATTTTAACAATCGATGCGTTTATTTTATTTAATTCTTTTAATTTGTTCTCGTACATTATATTTTACAAATTTTTTTTTAATTAGCACTACCGAGCTTCAATATCTGTTTTTTTTTTCTCACTAATAAATGTTTGTGCTTATCTTGTGCACATACATATATGTATTTATTTTGTTAGAACATTTATAAATTTTAATTTAATAGTTTATGTAATTAAATTTTTTTCTTATTTTCTCTTCATTTGGCAAAGAATTATTTAAAGCAATGTTGCTTAACAAAAACATTACCGATGTAACACTTTCAACTGCTCGCTATCTCAAATCTTTCTCGACTGCCAGAAAAATTCCTTTTTGTTCCTCACTATACCTGTTGCTTGTTTCTTATTTCTTTTGCTATGCACGCGGCTCGCTGCCATTGGCTAATTTTTCTAACGGGACTTTTCGACCATCTTTTATTTCTTTATTTTGAAGTATGGGGCGAATGTTGCCACCAAAATGTAATTGGGGGTTATTGATGGTAGCATGATCAAAAAAAAATTGACATGGTGGAGAACATTCCGTAACATATTATCAAAAACTTATGTTATTATCTGTCTATTCGCCCCCCAGATTTTCAATTACCGATAGTCAATATACGGCTTTTTATAAATCACTGGGCCCCCGTTTTCTAGAAGCTGGCGACTACAATGCTAAACACACATTCTGGGTTCATGTTTAATCACTCCTAAGGGACGAGTTTCTAAAATGGGTTTTAACGTAGTGTCAAGTGGTCAGCCAACAGATCGACAAAAAATTCCTGATGTTATTGACTATGGAATAGCAAAACGTGTACCCTGCGAGATGGTTGAAGTTGAAGCATCTTTGGACTTATCTTCAGATCACTCACCTAAAATTGTCACTATTTACTCACTCACAACTGTAACACCAACATGTGATTTACCGATGACATCTGCACGTGTTAACTGGCTGAAATACAGAAAATATCTGAGTTATCATTGCTCGGAAAAAATGCCGCTAAAAACACAGTCTGACATTGACGATTCCCTCAGGTTGTTGGAAGCGCACTGTAATAAAATTGTTTTTATTTTATTTAATTTTGGTCTTAGAGCTTTTATTATTGGAGGTCCTAAGACTGATGATTTATTAATTGAATTATAAACTAAATGACATAGGCTTATATACTACTTATAAGAAAAATTCTTAGGGGTACCTTAACATAAGAGTAAAATAATAGAAATATATATTATTGTTGGGTAAGCATATTTAGCTTCCAACTATTTATGTATGGCATGTGTTTAAAGTCCAACGAGTGCATACTTAAAAGCAACAGATACTTTGTGTTGCTTATATTTACAATCAAACAAATGCAGTTAATAAATGTGATTCATTTAAGTGCATTGCGCTGCTGCACTTGATTAACCGTACAAGTGTCAAATTACCGACACACAAAATATCTTGCTTGCAGTTTGTCAATGCTAGCATGTTGCGGTATTATTGAATCGCAATGCATACTACACACTGTTGGCCACATGCTACACCTCCACCTTTTACAAGAATGTTCATATAACGTTAGTTTTATGGACATTCTTTTACAATTAGTTTTTAATTAGTCTAAGTATAAGTGTAATATAATATTTATTTTGTTTTTAAAGAAAAGAAAAAAAATTATAATATTTGTATATGTACTTATATTCTAATTTTATAGTAGTCTGGACGTACAATATTATTGAATGTTAGTTATTATTATATATCTTAAGTCTATTTTTATGAACTATTTGTTGTTTATTTGTTTTCTTATATTCAATGGTAACATTATTTCTCAAATCTATTTTCTTAATTTTATACGGACCTTTATACTGGTTTTCCAATTTATGGCCTGAATTATTCCTAAGTAGAACTAAATCTCCTATTTTAAAATTATGTTCTAAAATATTCCTATCATAATTTAATTTTTGTTTTATTTTATTTTTATCTAAAAGTATTTGCGCGCGCTTATGTGCTACTTCTAACCTAAATTTTGCCTCTTTGTCATAGTTATCCACATTGTATAGTGGTGTCACACTATCTACTTTAGCAAATTGTCTAAAATTGTTTGGTAATCTTGAAAATACTAACTCATAAGGACAGTAGTTATGTGCCGTTGATGGCGTCGTATTAAAGCAGTAAGTGAAATATTTTAACCATTCGTCCCAGTCCGTTTTGTCCACAGATATATAAGAACGAACATATTCGTTAAAAGTTCTATGACTTCTTTCTATTGTTCCTAGTGTTTGATGGTGATGTGCCGTGGAAGTTATATTTTCAATTTTTAGTAGTGTGCATAGTTCCGTCAGTATAGAATTTTTGTACTCTCTTCCGAGATCCGAGATGAACGTCTTCATTGGACCATAGGTCATTACAAAATTTTCAAATATCGCTTTAGCGATTGTTTTTGCAGATTTATCTGGTGTTGGTATTGTCACCAAATATTTAGTAAGATCACATATTAAAGTGATTGCATATTCATTTCCATTAATCGATTTCGGAAATGGCCCTATTGTATCTACATACCAGAGTTACAAGCCGACGGGTTTCGATCGGAGGCGGCGGCGTGGACAGTAGTGTCTCGGCGGCGGCTCAATTTCGGCTCAAACCAATAATTGATTAAAATTCTTTTGTTTCTTTTTCGTTTTTAGCACATATGTATATGCATACATATGTATAAGTGCAAATTTACACACATATACATTTGCAACCATGATGAAATGAATATAAGGTATATGCAGAAATACAAAAACAACCAACTCTGTCTGTTTTTGTTGGTGACAAATATTATAAAGATGATCAACAGAACATATTGAAGATTGATTTGATACAGAATATAGATGAGAATTTCGAAACCGTAATTGATATTGAGGATAACAAAAAGACATTAAACGGTTGTAAAAGTGATGAGAATGTAACGCCATCAATTTCCAAACCTGAAAAGGATTCCGTTAAATCGACATCTCCTGAGCCACTTGAAATAACAGAAGAAGTTAGTCTCAATTCTTTACTTGTTAAGGCTGAACCATATTTCAATGAAGCTGGTTATGAAAAGCAAAAAGGCACTCAACAAGGTAAAAAAAATTCACGAACATATAATGAAATGGTTATCATTAAATTAGTACAGGCTACCACGAAATTGTTGCAAAATCCACCAGAAATATTTCGCGAGGAAATCAATAATCATTTCAAACAAAATGTTTAACGAATCAAAGGTTTGGTGAATTATCCAAACAAACGTATTTGAACAAAAAGGAAAATTTAGAACACAATAATGGATCCATTGAAAATGTCGAACTACAATACTCATTACCAGATTTTCCGTTGGTACCAGCAAGCCGTGGTTTTGTTTGACTTTGACAGGTCTTTTAGAAACTTTCAAACATTGAATAATTTCTCTAAATGATGTTCAACAGAAACACCACAAACGGAAACTGCAACAAATTCAAACAGTGCATATGAATAGCCTTATTTTATTTGTAAAAACAAAAACTTAGTCAAATACAAATTAATATGTACATAGATGTATATACTCCTTTATTAAGGAAAAAAGGGAAGAAAACTAAAAATCTAAACAAAAATATGGTGCTAATGTCTTTTTAGCAACTGAGAGCACTTCTGGAAAGTATTATTATATTATTATACTAGTACAGCGGAACTACTATTTTCTAGCATAATGGAGGTCAATATGTCTAAATTTGTATATGCAAGCATAGGAGTCGATATGTCAAATGTTGTACTTGTTGCAGAAGTATCACCACCTGGTAAGTGTATTCGCCTTGATAAAAAGGAAATGCTAACGATATTTCACATAGATACAAAAAATTACTAAATTTTTAAGAAAACCTTAGTACTTTATAATGCATTTGTGTGAAATAAACATTGCCATCCATTTAGAAAATTTAATGTAGCTGACGAAGTCTGCGGCTTTGCTTGAGCCGGCTCAGCTTTCAAGCCGATTCAAAGTCGGCGGCGGCGTGGCTCGCAGAAAATCGGTGGCGGTGGCTAGCCGCCGATTTTGAACCGATCGGCTTGTAACTCTGGTGTGCATACTAAAGGTGAGCGCAAGATGTTAAAAAGTGTACATTATTGCATATTTTTGAAGCGCAAATATTGATTGTATAGGCCGAGACACATAGAATCCGTCATACGTTATACGTCGCCTTTTTTTTTATCAACTTGATCACATACAGTACTTCTCCGTCAACGCAAAGTACAAAGTTGGGCAACTTTTAACGTACGTTGAGTACTTTGACAACTATTAGTTGGGTTGTTCTTTATTTTGGTTTTGTTGTTCGCTCAAAAATAAAATAATTTAAATTCAAATATATTCGATTTGATAAACTTTTAATGGTGTTATAAAAAAATAAAGAATAAGTTTATAATTAAATCAATTTTCAATGATTTTCTCTCCGTTAACAAAGTACTCATTGTGACAGCCTTCTCCGTCAATACGTTTACGTCAGCTGAAAAAGGCGACGGATAACGTATGACGGATTCTATGTGTCTCGGCCTAATTTTTATGGGAATATGACTAAACAGTTAATACAGAGAACAAGAGAGCAAACAACGCAAAAATCATTGCACATCATTTGAGTGGACAGTTTTATCAAGTGTGCAAGAAATATGTTGTGCACTTCATATTGTTCAATAGTTCATTTTAATTAAACTTTTTTGAGAGTAAAATCTTTTATTTTTTAGAGAAAAATTTAAATTAGATTTTTTTTATTCATTAATATCTAAACGTAAAAAAATGCAAGCTACTACAGTTTCTAGAATGAGAAGAAATGAAATAAAAACATGAATAATATATTAACTAAATATATTAACTCAATTTTTGTTAGTTTAAAATTAATTTTTTAAATTTATCATATGAATTTTCTCCTAATTCTACCAAAAAATGTTAAATTGGTAAATAATTTTATCTAAGGTGCGATATACTAAGGTGACCAACTATACTCATTTACTGAGTTTTGTACTCTTTTTTCGCAAACCGTACTCTTTTCAAATACTGTACTCTGAAAGTACTCATTTGTATAATTTTATACTCATTTGTTTTTCTAAAACATTTTTTCATTTTTACCCGTTTTTACCTTATTTCCATGGGGTCACAGTGGCATGATGTAATAAACAAGGTGGCAGCAGGAGAAAACAAGAACTTGGCAGCACGAGAAAAAGTAACGGCTAGCTAACTTAAGCTGTCAAAAATATAACCAGAAAAACAGCTCTTTGACATTTGAAGCGACCTAATAAGTAGAGCCAAAAATAGTAAGCTTTCGTAGCGCTGCCATCTTGTTTATTACATCATGCACATTACTTTTGATGTTTTCAGAGTTGGCATCACTGCTACGGCATGCCTGACAGCCTTGACGTATGCGTAGTATGTACGGAAAAGTTTTATGGGAATTCCCTTTCTGTTTAATTAATTTGAAGTTAGAGAAAACCATGGTCTAATAATCAGGTCTGCGCAAGAAGGAATATGGTTTTTGTAGGGTTGTGTTTTGACCGTTAAATAATCTGCAAAAAATGGTAATCTGCGCAATCTTGTCAAAAGTTGCTTACATTTTTGGCCGGCATCTTGAATATTTTTGTTTACGTTATGCTTTTTGTTTTTGCATAACCAATAAATACATATGTACATATGTACAAACCACATTTTATTTTAGGGAATGATTATTGGAGCAGTGAGAAGTCGCAACTTTCTGTAAAAACATTATCTGCCGTCTTAACAGTCAAATTTAATATGCAAAATGAAAGTTGTTCGGATGTGGCTACATTATTAGACGAACATCCTCGTTTAACAAAAAAAATCCACTCCGAAGAAAAATATGTTTTTAAAAGAAAATAAAGTTTTTATCGTTTTTTCATCTTTTTTTTCACCTATGAAATACTTGCAAAGTGTACTCTTTTTGAATAAAAAATAGTTGGTCACCTTAGATATACATACATATGTATGTACTTATGTACATATGCATTTACTTATTATAATAATTAATACTTACATCTATGTATATCCATAATGAAATAAAAATATACATGTACTTTCTAAATTAATTTTTTCTAATTTCAACCACTCAACGCCCGAATTAATATAAAATACATATGTATGTAACTAAAATGCAAAGTAGAAACCGTTGCTTTTAACATCATTCATTTTCAAACATGTTGTCTCCTATAACAGTATTTCATATCAAGAGACACTATTGAAACATAAAATTCAGTACTGAAATTTAATTTTAAGCAACAATAAATATTGCATTGGTTGGAAGAAGAATAAATGCTATTGTATGTTTATAATTTATGAGAACAGCAATATTTGTGTACCAGTGATGGAATTTGAGTTTTTTTGTTTTGGGCCAAATTGACAATTTAAAAGGGCCAAAATAGCTTCGAGAGGGCCAACAAAAATTTTTTATAATATATTTGATAACAAGCTTTTTATTGAAATAAAACAGTAGTAATACTAATACAGTATATGTCGGGCCTTTGCTGCAATAGAGTCATAACTCCAAAAAAATGAGTTTAAAGTTGCGCATTCGCTAACAACTTAATGGTAAACGAAAATTTAATATTTGTCTCAAAAGTTTAGTATGCAAGATATTTGAATGAAATTTTTACACATTCTGAAGCACGATATGAGAATTAATTCTGCATTATTAACTCAAAAATCACTTTTTTTGAGTTATGACTCTATTGCAGCAAAGGTTCGATGTGTTTTATGTTAAATAAATTTAAACAAATACCATTACTCAAAAGCAACACGAAATTTTGTTGTTCAATACAAATTTTACCGTTAGACAGTCTACTTGGTTTTTTTGTGTTTACTTGATATTGGTACTAGTCAAGACGAATTCAGATGCATATACATATGGTGATCGCAATAATAAAACAAGTACAACATGTAAGAAAAACCACAAGCATTTTGTTTTTGTAAAATCATTGTACAATGTCAAACTCAAGAAGCAAATAGTGTATTTTGACATCCCAAAATGATGAAAATGAAAAAAAAGTTAACAGCTGTACTTAGAAGTTCACCTGTAATGAATTCGCCTTGGATACTAGCACAAGACAGGTTTGCAAATAAAAGTAAGGGTTTTTTCTTGACAAACAAAACAATGTTGTAAACAAAACTAGGGTTCGAAACAGGGAAAAAATTACATTGAAAATGTACTGAAGGCTTTCAGTACGTTTCAAACCGTTCTAACGATTTGAAGCAGTTAGTTGAATTTTGAGCTGAAAGGGCCAAAATAGATTAGAAAGTACCACAGGGCCATCAAACATTCAAAAGTGCCACAAATTGCACAATTGTGCCACATTTTCCATCACTGTTGTGTACTCATGAAATCAAGTGCAAAAAAAAGAGAACAATTCATCATTGAACATTATGAAGTTAGTCCAACCAGACGTTTTATGCTCACGTTTAGTGCATACATACATATTTATATTTATAATGTGCTTTGGTGAAAAAAAAATTAAATTTTTTATGTGTGTAGAATAGTGCTTGGTATCAGAGCTGCCGTTTTTTGTTATTTCTAACCAAAATTGGTAATTTTATTTTTCAATGTGAGATGCGAATATTTTTTCATTTTGGTTACTTTTTTTCGTTTGAATATTTTTTAACTATATATATAACTTGTTAAACTTTGAAACAATTTTTAAAATTTTTAATTACCTGTTCATAGTACGATTGGGTCCTAACACTGTCAACACCTCTCCGTACTACTAAATGATCTGCTCTGTGTTATCAAACAATATTCAATGATTCACATCTAACTAGACCTGACAACTTTCAAAACAAAAATGGGATGAACAAAAAAAAACTTTCGAACAACTTTTTTATTTCGTACAAAATTTATTATCATTGCCACATAGTTCTGCTGCAGCCGAAAGAATGTTTTCACAGCTTAATTTAAACAAAACCAAATTTCGTAATAGTCTTGATTTTAAAACTATTAACAATATTATCCAATCGAAACAGTTGTGCAAAAATCACAATGTTGCCCATTATTTATGCTCTGCCAAAGATATGAATTGAAAATTCGTATATAATTTCTAATCTCAATACTGTGAATTGTTAATCTATTGATTTTTTGATTTAAAAAAAAAAATTGTAAAACAATTACATATTTTTCTGAAGTACAAATATTGTTTATTTTAAATAAATAAACACTTTAAAAAGTTTGTTTAAATTTAAGTTTCTTGTTATGTTTTTCACTTATTAATAAGAATTTCATTAATATGTAAAAACAATTTCTTTTTTTCCTTTCTTATTTTTTATAAATGTGCAGTACAAATTTTGTTTATTGTAATGATCCTATTCAAAAAAAATTTTTAATTTATAAACTTTCAATCAAATGAATTTTGTATAAACATTTGGCAGGTTTAACTCTTATAAAAAACTATAACTGATTTCAATTTAAGATTCTCCTTTTCATTTACTATTAGTATGATTTTTTTTTTGTTTTCTTGTTTTGCAATTATTATTTAACTATGTATTAAATGCAAATAAACTGTATGTAATGCAACTTTAAATAAATTTTAATTTTTGTTTTAATAAAAAATGCATTTTAAATTTGATTATTTTTTCACATTTGGTAGCTTTTTCAAAAAATTTGGTTGTAATATTTTTTTGGTCGTGGCAGCACTGCTTGGTATGTTAAAAGCAAATAACGATTTGAATGTGTTGATATTTCAAAAGCAAATGCCTAGTATTTTTACACACACGCTTAGATGTGTGACAAAAAGGGGATTGTACGAAAACATATGTACGTAAAGTTATAATTAAGTCATTGGTGATCAAAATCAAAAATCTTTTGTATTGGTGAGAGAAAGAGATAAATTTAGAGGTACAGTAAAACATAAAAGTAAACGAAAATATTGTTATAAAAATGTAATCGTAGAAAATTGTTTTGGTTTCAAAAATCTGTTTAATACTTCAGTACACAATTATTTTGCTATTTGGTAAAACAAAATATTTTTCCTTATGTTTTAAAGTTAAAAAATTAAACAATTTTCAATTTATTTAATTAAAATACATAAATTTACATAGAAAAATATGAAGAATCCAAATTAACTGCACATATCAAACATCCAAAATATTATTAAAGGTCAGTTTGAGTTTAGTTTTTGTGAGAAAAATAAAAAAAATAAATATTCATATATATGTATGTTACATATGTATGTATATGTAATTTATGAATATTTTTTTTAATAAGAGGAATTAAGGTTTTAACAAATACCGTTTCAATACTTGTTTTCATAGTGATACGAATATATACTCGTATATATATATACATATATTATATTTTTATTATATTTTTTACTTTTAAGGAAGCAATAGCAAACAATTATATATATCTGTCTATGATAATGCTAAAGCAGCTTGATGAATAATGCAATGAAATGTATTGACATCAAAACCATGCTTTTTTAACTGTCCAACAAATCCATCATTCTTACCTGACATAACATTTGCTCCATCCGTACAGACCCCAACAAATTTTTTAGGGTCTACAATAGACAGAAGTTTGTCGCATACCAAATCAAACAACAATTTTCCTGTAACGTTTCCGTAAAAAGTTTCCAATGAAAACATGGTTTCGAAAACGTTGTATTCCTTATCCACGCAACGAACGCAAATAAGAAGTTGACATAAATCGTTTATGTCAGTGGTGCAAAAAGAATAAAATACGCAATTTTTAATTTTTTCCTTTATCGCAGAATCTACAGATATTCCTAATTGCGCCGTACGTCGCGCAATAGTAACACGAGACAAGGGTATAGTTTGAACTAATTTAATACTACAATTAAGTTTAAGTATAATTTTACTTAAAAGTTCTTTAATAAAAATACCATCAGAAAATGGTCTGCCGTGCTTCACAATATCTAAGCTTACAATGCTTGAAATCTTTTTTATCAAATCTTTATCAAATTTTTCTTCATTATTTTCTTCCTCTTCAATCCATCCCTTCAATTTTTTCAAATACATATTTTTCATTTTGACAAAAAGCTCTTTTTTTATCATCTTCATTATATTTTTGTATATCGCTATGAAAAATATCGTAATGCCTTCTCATTACCGAATCCCAGTGCCCTTTAAATGTTTTATAACACAAAAGGCATTGAGGATTACCAAATGCATTATTTACAATGAAAAATTTTCGTAATGGTACGAACATTTTTTTTACGCACTATTTTTTAAAAACAACTAAAGCATCCGCGAAGCATGTGCACTTTTTGCCGTCTGAAAGACAACTGAATTAAAAGAGCATAACAAATTGATGGGTGTAGCCAAAAAGCAATTGCTCTATGAAACGATCACCACTGAATTAAGTTAATATACAATCAACACTAACAAGCCTCTGTAGCACAATGGTTAGTGGGTAGAATTATAGTGAGCGACTCCTCAGTTCAATACTGGAGCACCTAATTATTTTAAATTTATTTCTGAAAGGTTTATAAAATTATATATATGTAATCAAAAATCAGAACCGAAATTTTATTTTTGCTAAAGTAACTTAAAACGCTATGGTATGATACAGGTGTAGGTACTACACGGTAAATATGTATATGTGTATAAAGTCGAATTCGGATAAGAACGCACTGTTTATATGTAAAAATCGCTTAATTGAAAATAAAAATTGTTATTTATTATTTTTGATCAATCTCAAAGCACTTGCTTGCATTTGCTTAAAAGAAAACCTGCTGATTGAAACATATTTCGTTTAGAAATAATCTAAAGCTTAGATCCCACTATCGGCACAATGTACCGATTTTCGCCTGCTCACTGAAATAAAGTTATAAATTTGCCTTATTTGTCAACTAATTGAAATATAAGGACATAATTGCACCACACTGCATTGGTAATAAAGCCATATAGTCTATAGACTTATTCAATTATTAATTGAGAAATAAAGCGATTTTGGTTTAGTAATTACGACTTTATTGCAGTGAGCCAACGAAAATCGGTACATTGTGCCGATAGTGGGATCTAAGCTTAATTTATATGAAACAATCATCCCATAAAAGGAAAAATGTTTAATTTCTGGTAACAAAATACTTACTTGTCGAATACGAATAAAAATATATTAAAATAAGCGAATAGTCGAAAAATCGAATACGAGTATTCGTAACATTACTAGTACGTAGGTACATACATAAAATAGAGATAATGGACATTTTTTCAACATCCATCGACAGCTTTTGTTATTTATTCATGGATAGCTCAAATATATGTATCAGATCAACATCAAGCTTAGTTAGAACCAGGGACCGTAACTGTTATGACTTTTATCAAAAAAATCAAGAAATAAGAGTTATTTTTGATTTTTATATTTCTAGATAGAAAATAAGAGTTATTTTTGATATTTGTTATTTTAAATGAAAAATAAAAGTTATTTTGGATTTTTATATTTTTATATCAATAATAAAAATCAATTAAAAATTCGTGACATAGGTAATATGTTTATTAATCTTTGTTACGTATTAAAGTAAAAATAAAGTACAGTTATAATAACAACAAATTGTTCATTCTGTACCTGCCACTCAAGTCAGTGTAGAAAGGTCATTTTCAGCACTCAGATTAATATTGGGAGATTTGAGATATAATTTATCTGAGGAACATTTAAAATCAATTATGATGGTAAAATTGAACACCTGAAAACGACCTCTTAACACTAACTTGAATGGCAGCCAAAACTTATAAGCTATTTCTATGCATTCATGTTTTTATAGCTGATAATGGATAAGTCACATAATATATTATATTCATATAGAAATTTGAATGAAGCAGCATATTATAATACATACGGCATCAACAAATAAATAAGAGTTTTGAATTGATTTTTATTATTGGTATAAAAATAAAAAATAACTTTTATTTTTCATTTAAAAATATAAAAATCAAAAATAACTTTCATTTTTCATTTAAAAAATTAAAAATCGAAAATAACTCTTATTTTTGATTGTTAAAATAAAAATCAAAAATTTAAAAATCATGCAATATGTTGGATGCATTTCGCCTAAAAATCATGATGGTGTAATTAAAAGTTTTCTACGATGTTCATTTATGTATGATTTATTTCTTCAAAAATTGAAAAATAACTCTTATTTCCGGTCCCTGGTTAGAACTTTAAAATTCAACAAACATTAACATTTTCAACACAAATACTTACATATACATATGTATATGTAATTCTGCTTCTGTGTGTATAAATATTATTGTTTGCAAGTATTTTAAATACCCTGCAGTCGGCGTAGCTAGCGAATGTGTAGCTATTTCGCGAGCTACCAGTCATTTCCACTAACTACCAGCCTAACAACTAGCAATGCCCTCGACTGACGATTTTAACATACGGATGACATTGACGGTAATCACTTGACACGATCAGACCGATGAGATCACTGGTGAGCAACTCCCAAGTATTTCTCCAGTCAAAATGTACCAGTTAGATCAACAATGATATTTCCTGATGAAAATACCTACTACAGAAATTTAATTTTTTTTTTTGATATGTATTTATTTATCAAATTTCTTTTTCAATAGTTATAAAATATTCAATTAATAGTTCTTTTTCTTTGTTTATGCAACGTTTTAGTTGACTTCTGCTCATTTTACCTTTAAAAACACTTTTTTCACATGTATATATGTGTGAGAGAGTCAAAGGCGAACTCTTGCATTAATTGTGGCCACTGTAGTATTTAGTCGGATTTTCGTTAGGGAAATACTTAACGATTTCGATTAAAATTCTACTTTTAAAAATGCAGGGTATGCCCTTTTTATGAAAACATTCAGGCATACATACATATATATATATACATACATATAATTATATAATATATATTTGTACGTATAGTTGGGCGCATGGGCAATAATACAAAATATTTATTTTGTTTTTCTACCGTAAGACATTTCTGTATTATGTCTGAAGTTATACCTATTTGATGTTTACAAGTTTTAAATTGAGTCTGTGAAGAGAAAAATTTTTTTAAAAAATTTAATTATTAAGTAAGTATTGCAAGATCAGGTAAAATTTGTTAATACAGTATTTTTGGGTTAATTGCACATCAAAATTTGCACAACTTTTTGTTCAATTAACCGGGGAACCAATTAGCCGATACCCGCTAAATTGAACAATTCGTTCAATTACAAGAATCCCGTTTAATTGAACAATTTGTTCAATTACAGAAATCACGCATAATTGGAACTACATGCTAATGAATTAAAAGAAATCGCATATGTGCACTTTAAGTTTTTCAAAATAATTTTTTTTACCTTAAACAAAAAAAAAAAAAGGCAAGTAACAGAAAAAAATGTACATATATGTGTATCGCAGGTATTTATTATTGTAGGTACATATGTACTATTAAATGCACTATTTATGTGCACATTAGTTTTACACAAAAATAAAATTTATAAACTAAAAAACAATTCATATATTGGTTTTACAAAAAAAACATAAACTTAAACACAAATTTTTTCACAAATGATGTCAAATATGTATGTGCAAAAATGCCACATTATTTTTCAATAATAATGCAATTAACCGGGTAAAAGTAAGAGGAAATTTATTTTTGATGACATGAATTTTGAACCAATTAAGCGGGAAAATCAATTAACCGAGTTCAATTATCCGAGGAAATTTACATGTGTTTTCGTATGCAATATTTTTTTACCCGATCATGTGGTTCAATTAAGCGTGGAAACCAATTAATCGTAGGGTCAATTAACCGAAAAATACTGTATTATTTTTAGTTCCATAGATAAATATAATTAACAAGAAAAATTTAATAAAATTTACAAGATAAATAGTGTTTTATCACTTGCAGATCTTTAGTCAATTAAAAATGATTACGAAAACATTAAGAATAGTCTAAACGACATTGTTAAGACATTTTTCTACAAATCGAAACTTTCGAATTCGTTACAAAATCGAATCTTTTGGTTTGATGGGTAACTTTGTTTTATATTTATACGCACATTTTTACATACATACATATGTTTGCCTTATGTTGGCTTGTTACTTTCATTTCAGCACGGATTTAAAGTTGATATTGTTATACATACATATGTATATTGTTATTTGTTACACACATAATTACCTATTATTTTAACTCTAGGTAATAATATGATATTTGAAAAGTTAACACTATTTTGAGTTAGCTTAAGGCTTAGTACAATCCTACATACTTGCTTAGATGAAAATTCAAAGTACTGTGGGGTTTTTAAAAACACATACATATGTACATACATATGTAGCTATTATACATATTAGGTACATATGTATGTACATACTTAGATTATCCAATCAGCCTAACAGAACGTATCAGTTTATCGAATTATTGTCTCTGACAAATATTCAATGCGCTTGACACCGTATTCAATACTATTGAGGCACCTAGTGTATTTATAATTATAAATTTATTTCTGCAATGAATATATACATATATTTCTTCATTTATTTGTATATACATATATATATCCATTTCAGAATCGATATTTTTATTTTTTCTGATTTTCAATACGAAGCATCCTTAGAAAAATCCCTATATTTTACTTTAAGAAACAATTCTCTAGCTCTTCTAGTGTCTTCAGAAAATGGATTTCACGTACAGTCAGACGGACAGGGCTCAGTTAACCTCCCTACATATAAGGATCCAGAATATATATATTATATGGACCTCATATAAATATTGTGGAAATTACACACGTAATGACAAACCTATAAATACCCTTACCATGTTTGGTGAAGGGTATAAAAAGTGTACCGTTAGTTTGTATTTGGTAGCTTATTTTAACGCAAATTCCTGTCATTACATATTTTTAGTGTATTTTGTTTGAGCTGCGCAAGTGCAAAAGTGAAACAAAAATGGGAAACAGAAAAAGAATTGCATTAAAGAAAAAATTTAAAATTTTAGATGATTGTAGAAAAGGTACAACACTTTCTAAGACATCAATGAAATACGGAATACCAAAATCGTCAATTTGCACGTTAAAGCAAATGGAATCAAAAATTGTTCCCAATTTGGAAAAAACCAACACTGGTTCAAAAAATCGACGGTCTTTGACACATGGTGAGTACGCCAGTATGGAAGAGGACCCTATATCACTGGTTTCTCGATCAAAGGAAAAAACATTTACCAATAAATGGAATAGCGCTAAAATAAAAGCCAGAGAAATACATCAAAGAACTTGTAATGGTGGTTTCCAAGCAAGTGATGGTTGGTTATCTAGATTCAAAAAAAGATACGGGATTATACTTCTGAAGGAATGTGGAGAAAAAGTTGTCGTGCAGATCTGATTTAATAATATAATAACAATAAAAATAACGCTAAAAAAACTTTGCGATTTAACGAATTATCGGTATAACGAATGGGCCTGACATTATATCGTTCGTTATACCGGGATTTGCCTGTACATAGATTCCGAAATATAAGACGTATAATGAAAAAACGAAATCAAAGTAATAAACTAAAAAAATGAACTTAGTTGTATTGAAAAAATCGTGAATAACACATTAGAAATATCTGATCGCAATTATGAAACGGTTAAAAATTTGAATAATGAAAGTGCAGGAAATGTCAACATAAGTGAAGAGTTAAAGTGCTGGTATTTAAATTTTTAAATTGAGCAATATTTGGTAAAATTTTCACCCTCTATCATAAAGAATTTAGAATAATAATCAGTTTTTTATTTTCAGAGGCAAATTCACGTGATGGTTATTCCCAAAATCTATACATACAAGACATTCGTAATGCTTTTCTGTTATCGAAGAATAGAATTTCAAAACAAAATTATGATAATCGACAAAAGCAAAATAAAGAAATTAAAAATCAACATGAAATGTCAATGTAAATTTTATTTTTTGTTGATTTTTAATTTCTTTATTTTTCTTTTGTCGATTATAAAAAAAATCATAAAGAATTTAGAATAATAATCAATTTTTTATTTTCAGAGGCAAATTCACGTGATGGTTATTCCCAAAATCTATACATACAAGACATTCGTAATGCTTTTCTGTTATCGAAGAATAGAATTTCAAAACAAAATTATGATAATCGACAAAAGCAAAATAAAGAAATTAAAAATCAACATGAAATGTCAATGTAAATTTTATTTTATGTTGATTTTTAATTTCTTTATTTTTCTTTTGTCGATTATAAAAAAAATCATAAAGAATTTAGAATAATAATCAATTTTTTATTTTCAGAGGCAAATTCACGTGATGGTTATTCCCAAAATCTATACATACAAGACATTCGTAATGCTTTTCTGTTGTCGAAGAATAGAATTTCAAAACAAAATTATGATAATCGACAAAAGCAAAATAAAGAAATTAAAAATCAACATGAAATGTCAATGTAAATTTTATTTTATTTTTTTTTTTTTTTTGTTTTTGTTTACATGCATACATATATAGAAATTAAAAATATAAATTAAAAATGAATAAATCTTTAAGTAAGTTTGAAATAATAAAAATTTTATATCACAATAATTATTTGGAGTTTCCATTCTTTATAGGATTTGCTGTTATATAAAAAAAGATTATACTCCTTCTACTTGCCCACGAAGTAAGCGAGATTGTGTATAGACTGTCTACTGCTTACTTACAATGTGTGTGAAGTAGTGGGCAAAGCGCTTTCTACGTGCCCACGAAGTAAGCGAGATTGTGTATAGACTGTCTACTGCTTACTTACAATGTGTGTGAAGTAGTGGGCAAAGCGCTTTCTACTTGCCCACGAAGTAAGCGAGATTGTGTATAGACTGTCTACTGCTTACTTACAATGTGTGTGAAACAGTAATGCGTTTATATTTATTGAATGAACACTTCACTATTCTGCTTACTTTGTGTGCAAGTGGTAGGCGTTCACTCTCGGAATGCGGCAATGCATTTGAAAAAGTATACTAGGTTATAATTGATGTCGTGTGCGTTACTGTCTTACATGTGTGCATTACATCATTGCTTCTGTAATCGATAAATTCGCCCCTGGGACAGTGCAACACCCCAGCGGCGAACTTTGCATACCACATCATATCTTTCCGATGAGTTTTTTCACACTTTGTATTCAATGAATTATAGCTTACAATGTGTGTGAAGTAGTGCGCAATGCGCTTTCTACTTTCCCACGAAGTAAGCGAGATTGTGTATTGAGTGTCTACTGCCTACTTACAAAGTATGTGAAACAGTAATGAGTTTTTATATTTAGTGAATGAACACTTCACTATCCATCTTACATTATGTGCAAGTGGTAGGCGTTGACTCCAGGAATGCGGCAATGCATTCGAAAAAGTATACTAGGTTGTAATTGAGATGGTGTGCGTTACCGTCTTACACGTGTTCATCACATCATTGCTTCTGTAATCGAAAAATTCGCCCCTGGGACGAAGAAATATAACCATATACGGACACCACTACGTGATAAAATACCGTAAAAAAAGGCCCATGTCGCCCAGTTTTGCCCCAAGTCATGCACTGTTTTTTTGTGCCCCCAAAAACTTGGGGCATTGGGTCATTTTTGCAAAAAACTGATAATTTTCTCAGGCTCATATCTAGCAAATCGTACGGAATTTTGCACCGTACTGTAATCCCGTTGGTGTACTTATAGAATATTTAAAAACGTGTTTGGCTATACATAAACAAAATAGAATTACCCAACAAACCAAAACGATTTAGAAATCCCTTGTAACAAGGGCTGCCTTCCTAAACGTCTTTATGCAACGTCAAAGCAGTGTTAAAATCAAGCAATTTTATTTTACAGCTCTGTAAATCAAATACAGTATCATTAGAAACACTTCTTTGCTTTGCATAGTTAAAATTACAATGACACCGAGACAAATTATTTTTAAAACTTTTGGAAAACACTCCACGAGCAATATAATTAATAGCTTTTTTGTTTTAAAACGAAATCATCTTGCACCTATCCTTTTCCACCATTGTTGTTTATAAAAAACATACACGATTTTCATAGTGCGCTAGTTGCGTTTATTTGCATATCAGATGCGAAACAGATGAAATTAGGAATGCCATACTTTGTCAGAGTTTACGCAGTTGCGATTGAGAATACCTGACATTGTTGCACTGCAAAGCAATATGCGTTTAGGAATGCAGCCATGCTTACCAACATGAGTTCAAAGTTTAAAAAGGTGTTGTGTATTGTAAAAATTTTATTAACAATTTGTTAGTAATGAACAGCGCCCCTTTAGATAATATTGCTTATCTAATAAGCTTAGAGAAAAATAGATAAGTAATAATGGGTCACTAAAATAAACTTAGATTCCTAATAATTTTGTAAGCTTAGATAAAAAATAATTTTCATCAGGATTTGTCATTTGGTTTAATTAAAAATACCATAATTACAATAGTCATATATAATTTACTTTTCTTTATTTAATTAAGTAAAGTTATTCTTGTGTTACAAACTTGTTTCATGCGGTATTCTTTTTAACTTAAGTTAGTTTTCTCCTACTCTAATTGAATTTAAAACATCTGAAAAATTTTAAAAGGAAATGGTTATGCCCTTTGATATGCATATTTTATGAAAAACATACTTTATTTCTATAGCTCCATTTGCACTCAGGCTACGCGCACTGTTTTTCTTTTTTAAATAACTTTTCAACTATTTGCTCTTTCCGGTAACAAAACAACAAACACAAAACTATAGCATGACTCATTTGCGAATATATGTGTTAAATTGTTATATAAACAAGTAAGTGTATAAAAATTGTAAAGTATTTGCAAACTGCATTTTGTATATAAAAAGTTTATAAATATATTTTAAAATATTGGATTATTTTCAAAAAATTGAGTTGCTTACTAAAGATCCCTTGCATAGTCGGCCTACGGCCGGGCTTAGGGATTTTATCTACCATGGTATTTCCCGACACGGCGATATTTAGTAAAGATTTTCTGCATTGCATTACATACGTACCTAATTTTATTTTGACGTAGCACCCCAATGCACTGCAGCAAATCTGGGGACTTAAATTATTTGGGCAATTGTTGGGCGCAGCCACTTTTTTCTCCATGTTGGCTCACAGCGCCCACAGCTTACTAACGGCTTTTTGCATTCTAGGCTCCTCGGAGGGGCTCAAGGTAACTCTACTCCATATAATTTCGAGCAACGTCGCCGTTTAATTACAATAATAATTTTGAAAACGCATTATTTAATGTTTCTTGTGGTATTTATATCATTCACACTATTTTGGGGCCATTTTTCATTTTTCGTTAAATGAAAAATGGCCCCAAACCAAAAATGAAATATGGCCCCAAACTTTTGTATTAAAAACAACTACACAAACTTTGGGGCCATTTTTCCTTTTTTGTGGCAATTTTTTATTTTTAAGTTTGGGGCCATTTTTCCTAAAGTTTGGGGCCATTTTTCAATTAACGAAAAATGAAAAATGGCCCCAAACTCGAAAATGAAAAATGGCCCCAAACTTTAGGAAAAATGGCCCCAAAAAATAGGAAAAATGGCCCCAAAGTTCGTGTTGTTGTTTTCAATACAAAAGTTTGGGGCCATTTTTGGTTTGGGGCCATTTTTTATTGGGGCCATTTTTTTACATACAAAGTAGAATACTTTGATGATAACGGACTATGAGTTTGTGTTGATTATTAGAAATTTCCAAACAGTGATGAGGGAATTTCTTACTAACCAGCACTGTTTCAATCTATATATATAAAATTGTAACGTTACTGACTGACTGATTCATCATCGCACAGCCTAAACGCCTGAAGGCAAAAACTTGAAATTTGGACCAGGGCTTGGTCTCTCCCCAAATCGATCCACTAAGACGGGATTTTTGGAAAATCGAATGTTTAGGGGGTAAAAAAGGGCAAAAAGGGTAGCCTTATATCTCTAAAACTAAAAGAGATACAAAAAAAATTTAATGCTTATCGTTGTTCTTTAGAAAAATAAGCGGAAGGTGTATGGTACTTTTTGGAAATTCAGACCTTTAACGGAGTAAACGGGTAAAACCTGCATTTTGGTATTTATGTGTCACCCCATCTATCTTTTAAACCCATAAACACAGAAATAAGGTTTATATCACATTTCAAACTTATTTAAAAAATCCAAATACGTATTTGGTACTTTTTCGAAATTCCGACGTTTAAGGGGTAAAAAGCGTAACTTTATTTGGTACTTTTTTTATAAAACATTTTTTTTTATTTATTGACATAAACGTATTAAATTATGGGCTTCCTCTACAATAATTCAATTTTTCGTGCTTCAATGGGGAGAAAAAAGTACCAAAAAGGGGAAATACGGAAAACTTAATTTCTTACTTTAGCTTTTTGGTTCTACAACTGGCAATTTATTTTAATTATCGTTAATATTGGACCTAGAAACATAAACTTCAACATGCAATGTGCTGAGTGGATAAGAACCTATGAGGGTACTTTTTGCTCTTCCACTGATACTTTTTGAATTTCCGTTAGTTTTAATACTAGAAACATAAAATTAAACATGCAAAGTCCTGAGTGAATTAGAATTTGTTAGAGGGATCTTTTTGGTACTTTTTCGTTCTTTAACTGGTACTTTTTCATTTTCTTTAATATTAGACCTATTAACATAAAATTAAACATGCAAGGTCCTAAGTGAATGAGAATTTGTTAGAGGGATCTTTTTGGTACTTTTTCGTTCTTTAACTGGTACTTTTCTCATTTTCGTTAATATTGGACCTATGAACATAAAACTAAACATGCAAGGTCCTGAGTTAATGAGAATTCGTTAGAGGGATCCTTTTGATACTTTTTCGTTTTTTAACTGGTACTTTTTTTTAATTTTCGTTAATATTAAACCTATGAACATAAAACTAAACATGCATGGTTCTGAGTAAATTAGAATCTGTAAAAGGGCTTTTTGGTACGTTTTTGATTTTTAACTGGTGTTTTTAGAATTTTCGTTAATATTAGATCTATTAACATAAAATTAAACATGCAAGGTCCTGAGTTAATGAGTATTCGTTAGCAGAATCCTTTTGGCACTTTTTCGTTCTTTAATTGGTACTTTTTTTTTTCGTTAATATTGGACCTATGAACATAAAACTAAACATGCATGGTCCTGAGTAAATGAGAATCTGTAAAAGGGCTTTTTGGTACTTTTTTTTTACCTGGTACTTTTTGAATTTAAGTTAGTATTGGCCCTAGAAACATAAAATTCAACATGAAAGTTCCTGAGTGAATGCAACATAAGGTTTGGCGTAAAAATATGTCCACGAAAGAAAAGGATACGCTAACGAACTAGCGGGTTTAATGCTATCTATATACATAAAATTGTAACGTTATTGACTGATTCATCATCGCACATCCTAAAGGCAAAAACTTGAAATTTGGACCAGGGCTTGGTCTCTCCCCAAATCGATCCACTAAGATAGGATTTTTGGAAATTCGAATGTTTAGGGGGTAAAAAAGGGCAAAAACGAGTAAATTCGGTAACCTTATATCTCTAAAACTAAATGAGATACAAAAAAAATTTAATGCTTATCGTTGTTCTTTAGAAAAATAAGCGGGCAGGTGTTTGGTACTTTTTGGCAATTCAGTCTTTTAACGGAGTAAACGGGTAAATCTTTCATTTTCGTACTTTTTTGTCACCCCATCTATCTTATAAACCCATAAACATAGAAATAAGGGTTATATCACATTTGAAACTTATCTAAAAAATCCAAATAAATATTTGGTACGAAATTCGGACGTTAAAGGGGTAAAAAGCGTAATTATTTTTGGTACTTTTTTATAAAACATTTTTTTTTATTTATTGACATAAACGTATTAAATTATTGGTATTTTTTCGATTTTAACTGGTACATTTTTGTATTCGTTAATATTGAACCTAGAAACATAGAATTTCCTGGGCGGAAGCGAATCAATGACAAGGACCGTTTTTGTTTTTCAACACGTACTTTTTAATCTTTGTAAGTATTGGACCTACAAACATAAAATTAAACATGCAATGCCCTGAGTGAATGCAACATAAGCTTTGGCGTAAAAATATGTCACCGAAAGAAAGGGATACGCTAACGAAGTAGCGGGTTAAATGCTAGTGTAGAATTAAAAATGAATTAAAAATTAATTCTCGTATTCTGTTTCTGTTGAAAACTGGTTAAATAGTTGATGTTCTTCTCAATTAGTATCCACTTTACGAAAATTGTAAAGATAGACAATTGAACGCTGATTAGAGGTGTAGCGGCCTTGAAATCAGTACTGATACGTTCTGCTAAAAAATGATTTGATATAAAAAATAATATTTTTCAACATAAAAAAATTCTTTGCAATTTTGAATTTCCATTAATTCAATAAAAAAGAACTTGCGCCTGATAATATTGCTTTTCATATGTATGTACATCAATATAAGTTCGAATAATAATTACATTTATTCGTAATAGTAATAATATAAAAATATTAATTCTGCTTGGGCACGAGCTATAAATACCCTAATAACAAGGATCACAGTAATATCTGAATATTTCTATTTCTGTTAAAAACTGGTTAAACAGTTTATATTCTTCTCAATTAGTATCCACTTTACGAAAATTGTAAAGATGAACAATTGAACGCTGATGAAAGGTGTAGCGGCCTTGAAATCAGTAATGATACGTTCTGCTAAAAAATTATTTGATATAAATAATAATATTTTTCAACATAAAAAAATTCTTTGCAATTTTGAATTTCCATTAATTCAATAAAAAAGAACTTGCGCCTGATAATATTGCTTTTCATATGTACATCAATATAAGTTCAAAAAATAATTACATTTATTCGTAATAATAATATAAAAATATTAATTCCGCTTGGGCACGAGCTATAAATACCCTAATAACAAGGATCACAGTAATATGTGAATATCCCTAATATAGAGTAAAAATAACAAAAACGTTAAATTACAAAGTAGAATACTTTGATGATAACGGACTATGAGTTTGTGTTGATTATTAGTAATTTCCAAACAGTGATGAGGGAATTTCGTACTAACCAGCACTGTTTCAATGTAGAATAAAATATGAATTAAAAATTAATTCTCGTATTCTATTTCTGTTAAAAACTGGTTAAATAGTTGATATTCTTCTCAATTAGTATCCACTTTACGAAAATTGTAAAGATAGACAATTAAACGCTGATTAGAGGTGTAGCGGCCTTGAAATCAGTACTGATACGTTCTGCTAAAAAATGATTTGATATAAAAAATAATATTTTTCAACATAAAAAAATTCTTTGCAATTTTGAATTTCCATTAATTCAATAAAAAAGAACTTGCGCCTGATAATATTGCTTTTCATATGTATGTACATCAATATAAGTTCGAATAATAATTACATTTATTCGTAATAGTAATAATATAAAAATATTAATTCTGCTTGGGCACGAGCTATAAATACCCTAATAACAAGGATCACAGTAATATCTGAATATTTCTATTTCTGTTGAAAACTGGTTAAATAGTTGATATTCTTCTTAATTAGTATCCACTTTACCAAAATTGTAAAGATGGACAATTGAACGCTGATGAAAGGTGTAGCGGCCTTGAAATCAGTACTGATACCACAGGTAACCAGATATGAAGAAAACAAAAAAAATTGGACTTGGATCATATTTTATTTGTCATAACGAGACACCGTGAAAAAGAGACAACATTAGTGTGTTTGTTATGAAGATAAACAAAACGAAAAGCAAAATATACATACGTACATATATGCTGGAAATTTGCCAAATGGTGGTGGTTTTTAACTTACATACACACATGCATACATACATACTTGATAAATTCTGATATTTTGCAGATATTATAGTGATAAAATACAAACGATCAGTGAAAACCAACTTAAATTAATTAATTAATAATATTTTTAATGTGAATTAGAGAAATATATGGATATTTAATTAGTTTTGCGATTTATAATTTTAATTTGGATAGAAATAAAGCACAAAGAAAAAAACGAAAACTTGAGACTGTATGAGTGTATACAAACTAGTATGCAAAATCTTCCGTCTCGAGTCACTTCTATGTATTCTATGCTGATACGTTCTGCTAAAAACTGATTGTATATATATAATAATAATATTTTTCAACATAAAAAAACTCTTAGCAATTTTGAATTTTCATTAATTCAATAAAACAGAACTTGAGCCTGATAATATTTCTTTTCATATGTACATCAATATAAGTCCGAATAATAATAACGTTTATTAGTAATAATAATAATATAAAAATATTATTTCTGCTTGGCCACGAGCTATAAATACCCTAATAACAAGGGTCACAGTAATATGTGAATATCCCTAATATAGAGTAAAAACAACAAAAACGTTATATTACAAAGTCGAATACTTTGATGATAACGGACTATGAGTTTGTGTTGATTATTAGTAATTTCCAAACAGTGATGAGGGAATTTCGTACTAACCAGCACTGTAGAATAAAAAGTGAATTAAAAATTAATTCTCGTATTCTATTTCTGTTGAAAACTGGTTAAATAGTTGATATTCTTCTCAATTAGTATCCACTTTACCAAAATTGTAAAGATGGACAATTGAACGCTGATGAAAAGTGTAGCGGCCTTGAAATCAGTACTGATACGTTCTGCTAAAAACTGATTGTATATATATATTAATAATATTTTTCAACATAAAACAACTCTTAGCAATTTTGAATTTTCATTAATTCAATAAAACAGAACTTGAGCCTGATAATATTTCTTTTCATATGTACATCAATATAAGTCCGAATAATAATAACGTTTATTAGTAATAATAATAATATAAAAATATTAATTCCGCTTGGGCACGAGCTATAAATACCCTAATAACAAGGGTCACAGTAATATGTGAATTTCCCTAATATAGAGTAAAAATAACAAAAACGTTAAATTACAAAGTAGAATACTTTGATGATAACGGACTTTGAGTTTGTGTTGATTATTAGTAATTTCCAAACAGTGATGAGGGAATTTCGTACTAACCAGCACTGTTTCAATGTAGAATAAAAAATGAATTAAAAATTAATTCTCGTATTCTATTTCTGTTGAAAACTGGTTAAATAGTTGATATTCTTCTCTATTAGTATCCACTTTACGAAAATTGTAAAGATGGACAATTGAAGGCTGATGAAAGGTGTAGCGGCCTTGAAATCAGTACAGATACGTTCTGCTAAAAACTGACTGTATATATATAATAATAATATTTTTCAACATAAAAAAACTCTTAGCAATTTTGAATTTTCATTAATTCAATAAAACAGAACTTTAGCCTGATAATATTTCTTTTCATATGTACATCAATATAAGTCCGAATAATAATTACGTTTATTCGTAATAATAATAATATAAAAATATTATTTCTTCTTGGCCACGAGCTATAAATACCCTAATAACAAGGGTCACAGTAATATGTGAATTTCCCTAATATAGAGTAAAAACAACAAAAACGTTATATTACAAAGTAGAATACTTTGATGATAACGGACTATGAGTTTGTGTTGATTATTAGTAATTTCCAAACAGTGATGAGGGAATTTCGTACTAACCAGCACTGTTTCAATGTAGAATAAAAAATTAATTCTCGTATTCTATTTCTGTTAAAAACTGGTTAAATAGTTGATATTCTTCTTAATTAGTATCCACTTTACGAAAATTGTAAAGATGGACAATTGAACGCTGATGAAAGGTGTAGCGGCCTTGAAATCAGTACTGATACGTTCTGCTAAAAGCTGATTGTATATATATAATAATAATATTTTTCAACATAAAAAACTCTTAGCAATTTTGAATTTTCATTAATTCAATAAAAAAGAACTTGAGCCTGATAATATTACTTTTCATATGTACATCAATATAAGTTCGAATATTAATTACGTTTATTCGTAATAATAATAATATAAAAAAATTATTTCCGCTTGGCCACGAACTATAAATACCCTAATAACAAGGGTCACAGTAATATGTGAATTTCCCTAATATAGAGTAAATATAACAAAAACGTTAAATTATAAAGTAGAATACTTTGATGATAACGGGCTATGAGTTTGTGTGTATTATTAGTAATTTCCAAACAGTGATGAGGGAATTTCGTACTAACCAGCACTGTTTCAATGTAGAATAAAAAATGAATTAAAAATTAATTCTCGTATTCTATTTCTGTTGAAAACTGGTTAAATAGTTGATATTCTTCTCAATTAGTATCCACTTTACGAAAATTGTAAAGATGGACAATTGAACGCTGATGAGAGGCTTAGCGGCCTTGAAATCAGTATTGATACGTTCTGCTAAAAACTGATTGGATATAAATAATAATATTCTTCAACATAAAAAAACTCTTAGCAACTTTTAATTTTCATTAATTCAATAAAAAAGAACTTGAGCCTGGTAATATTACTTTTCATATGTACATCAATATAAGTCCGAATAATAATAACGTTTATTAGTAACTAGCATTTAACCCGCTACTTCGTTAGCGTATCCCTTTCTTTCGTGGACATATTTTACTCCAAAGCTTATGTTGCATTCACTCAGGGCATTGCATGTTTAATTTTATGTTTGTAGGTCCAATACTTACAAAGATTAAAAAGTACGTGTTGAAAAACAAAAACGGTCCTTGTCTTTGATTCGCTTCCGCTCAGGAAATTCTATGTTTCTAGGTTCAATATTAACGAATACAAAAATAAACAAGTTAAAATCGAAAAACTACCAATAATTTAATACGTTTATGTCAATAAATAAAAAAAAAATGTTTTATAAAAAAGTATCAAAAATAGTTACGCTTTTTACCGCTTAAACGTCCGAATTTCGAAAAAGTACCAAATATTTATTTGGATTTTTTAGATAAGTTTCAAATGTGATATAACCCTTATTTCTATGTTTATGGGTTTAAAAGATAGATGGGGTGACAAAAAAGTACGAAAATGAAAGATTTACCCGTTTACTCCGTTAAAAGTCTGAATTTCCAAAAAGTACCAAACACCTGTCCGCTTATTTTTCTAAAGAACAACGATAAGCATTAAATTTTTTTTGTATCTCATTTAGCTTTAGAGATATAAGGTTACCGAATTTATTCGTTTTTGCCCTTTTTTACCCCCTAAACATTCGAATTTCCAAAAATTCCGTCTTAGTGGACCGATTTGGGGAGAGACCAAGCCCTGGTCCAAATTTCAAGTTTTTGCCTTCAGGCGTTTAGGCTGTTCGATGATGAATCAGTCAGTAACGTTACAATTTTATATATATAGATAGCATTTAACCCCCTAGTTCGTTAGCGTTTCCTTTTCTTTCGTGGACATATTCTTACGCCAAACCTTATGTTGCATTTACTCAGGAACTTTCATGTTTAATTTTATGTTTCTAGGGCCAATACTAACGGAAATTCAAAAAGTACCAAGTGAAAAAAAAAGTACCAAAAAGCCCTTTTACAGATTCACATTTACTCAGGATCATACATGTTTAGTTTTATGTTCATAGGTCCAATATTAACGAAAATTAAAAAAAAGTACAAGTTAAAGAACGAAAAGGTACCAAAAGGATTCCGCTAACGAATTCTCATTAACTCAGGACCTTGCATGTTTAATTTTATGTTAATAGGTCTAATATTAACGAAAAATCTAAAAGTACCAGTTAAAAAACAAATACGTACCACAAAGCCCTTTTACAGATTCTCATTTACTCAGGACCATGCATGTTTAGTTTTATGTTCATAGGTCCAATATTAACGAAAATTAAAAAAAAGTACCAGTTAAAGAACGAAAAAGTACCAAAAGAATCCCTCTAACGAATTCTCATTAACTCATGACCTTGCATGTTTAATTTAAAAAGTCGTTTTACAGATTTTCTTTTACTCAGGACCATGCATGTTTAGTTTAATGTTCATAGGTCCAATATTACCGAAAATTAAAAAAAAAATACCAGTTAAAGAACGAAAGAGTACCAAAAGGATCCCTCTAACGAACTCAGGACCTTTCATGTTTAATTTGATGTTAATAGGTCTAATATTAACGAAAATGAAAAAAGTGCCAGTTAAAGAACGAAAAAGTACCAAAAGGATCCCTCTAACGAATTCTCATCCACTCAGGACTTTGCATGTTTAATTTTATGTGTCAAGTATTAGAACTAACGGAAATTCAAAAAGTACCAGTTGAAGAGCAAAAAGTACCCTCATAGGTTATTATCCACTCAGGACATTGCATGTTGAAGTTTATGTTTCTAGGTCCAATATTAACGATAATTAAAATAAATTGCCAGTTGTAGAACCAAAAAGCTAAAGTAAGAAATTAAATTTTCCGTATTTCCCCTTTTTGGTACTTTTTTCCCCCCATTGAAGCACGAAAAATTTAATTATTGTAGTAAGAGCCCACAATTTAATACGTTTATGTCAATAAATAAAAAAAAATCTTTTATAAAAAAAGTACCAAAAATAGTTACGCTTTTTACCTCTTAAACTTCCGAATTTCGAAAAGTACCAAATACGTATTTGGATTTTTTAAATAAGTTTCAAATGTGATATAAACCTTATATCTATGTTTATGGGTTTAAAAGATAGATGGGGTGACAAATCAATAACAAAATGCAGGTTTTACCCGTTTACTCCGTTAAAGGTCTGAATTTCCAAAAAGTACCAGACACCTGTCCGCTTATTTTTCTAAAGAACTGCGATAAGCATTAAATATTTTTTGTATCTCATTTAGTTTTAGAGATATAAGGTTACCCTGCTTGCGCTTTTTTACCCCCTAAACATTCGAATTTCCAAAAATCCCGTCTTAGTGGATCGATTTGGGGAGAGACCAAGCCCTGGTCCAGATTTCAAGTTTTTGCCTTCAGGCGTTTAGGCTGTGCGATGATGAATCAGTCAGTCAGTAACGTTACAATTTTATATACATATATAGATAATAATAACCATATAAGAAAATTATAGATAATAATAATATAAAAATATTAATTCCGCTTGGGCACGAGCTATACATACCCTAATAACAAGGGTTACAGTAATATGTGAATTTTCCTAATATAGTGTAAAAACAACAAAAACGTTAAATTACAAAGTAGAATACTTTGATGATAACGGACTATGAGTTTGTGTTGATTATTAGTAATTTCCAAACAGTGATGAGGGAATTTTGTACTAACCAGCACTGTTTCAATGTAGAATAAAAAATTAATTCTCGTATTCTATTTCTGTTGAAAACTGGTTAAATAGTTGATATTTTCTCAATTAGTATCCACTTTACGCAAATTGTAAAGATGAATAATTGATCGCTGATGAGAGGTGTAGCGCCCTTGAAATCAGTACTGATACGTTCTGCTAAAAACTGATTGGATATAAATAATAATATTTATATTCTATTTTATTTGACCTTTTCTTTATATTTATTAGAATGTTTATTTAAGCAATAGGTCTTTTGATTTAATATATAATGTTGTTTATATTTATATTTATTTTCGATATTTCGCTAACAATTTGTTAGCATCTTCAGGAAAATTTTATAAATTATTTGAAATTTTAATATTGATTTGTGTATTGGGTGTCATAAAATTTTTTCAATATTTTTTTATGGAAAAAATCTAGGAAAATTTAACTACAGTATATAAAAAAGTTTTTGTATGAAATGTCACAAAAATTGTTTCCAAATTTTAACATAAAAAAATTATTGAAAATGAGTTAAGTATTGGATAGATATAAAATTTTTAACATTGAAAATATTATTAAAAATGTTATGTTATAAAAATAGTTTTAAAAAATTAACATTGAATTTAATATATCAACACAATTAACATTAAAATGTATAGTATGTATCCAGGCTGATTTTTAACATAGAAAAAATTATTAAAAATGTTATGTTATAAAAATAGTATTTAAAAAAATTTAACATTGAATTCAATATATCAAAACAATTCACATTAAAATGTGTAGTATGTATCTAGGCTGTTTTTTAAATATAAATATCAAAAAGTATTTACAAATTTTTATAAGCTTTATAAAAGTTAAGAATAATAAAAATCCTACAGGAAATTAAGTTATTATTGGTGTAAAACCAAGAAGCAATAATGTGATTATTTTCCTGTGGGACCATAATATAATTAGATAGGTATTTAATTAAACAAAGTAACAAAAAATTCATAGTGAAACAAGAAACAATCATTTAACATTTAGATTTTTACTAACTAAATATCTATAATTCTGTGCTAAATTTTCTGTATCTACTTTGAAATTTATTCTTTGTGTTGCTGGTGTATTAGTTATCTCTAACATTTCTAACATCAAACGCTGTTTATAATTATTTTCTGTATTCAGAATTGAAACATTTTCAAAGTTAGGAAAGTGAACTAATCTGGAACAATGAGATGACAACGCTGTCTTCTGTGAATTAATATGCCTATATTTCTGATCTGACTTATGACCTGCTATTCTCGTTTTTAATTTATTTTTGGTAGTACCTACATATACCATGTTACAATTCTCTCCATCATTTCCCCTGCAAGGTATTTTGTAAACTACATTCGATCTATCCCATCTATCAATTTTGTCCTTAGTTCTACTAAATAATTTATTTAATGTGTTATAGGTTCTATGAGCTATTCTATATTTGTTCGGATCAAAAATCTTTGATTTTGTCAATCTCTCTGAAATCTCAGGAATATACGTTAAGGATTTGTATATTCTCTGTTCTGTATTACTATCTATATTATTAATTATTTTATGTTTGTGCCTATATATTAATTTATTAATTAAAGAACTGGGGTAATCATTCTCTTTCAAAATACTTCTTATCTTCCTCTCATTCTTGTTGTGAAACTGTTTGTCAAGTCTGTATGTGTGTATGTAAGTAAAAACCACCACCATTTGGCAAATTTACAGCATATATGTACGTATGTATATAAATTTATTATACAGAGCATATAAGCACACACTAAATTGTTTTTTCACTTTATTTTCGAATTAGAGGGATGCCGTAAATACTTAATATTATTAAATTAAATTACTTAATATTATTAAATATTAAATTTAAGCGTGCTTTCATGTAGGATTTTCCATTCAAAACTGAACTTTTTTTTTTGCTTTTCGTTTTCGTTTACTTTCATAACAAACACACTAGTGTTGTCTCTTTTTCACGATGCCAGGTTATGACAAATAAAATATGATCGAAGTCAATTTTTTTTTGTCGCATCTGGTTACCTGTGGTCAAAACTAATTTTTTTTTATTTTCCAAATCTTTCGTCATGCACTATCTTTATCTTAAAAAAGAAATCCACTTTTCTATAAATGTTTCCTACTGGTATAATGACTATATTTTCGGCTTAGTGCGAAAAAGATTTAACATTTGTAGCATTAAATGTGTGATATCATCATTTAGCATCAACGCTTGAGTGCCTGAATTACTGACTGATTGGCTGGCTTCTGGTATTTCTTTGTTTTAAACTTAATGCTTCCAATGCACCTTTAGTTTTTTTTTATTTCATGCACATTGCATTGTACTCGTACCCCTTCTTAGAGAAAAAGAAATATTCACAAAATAAAAACAGCAAAATATATTAATGTTTCCTTAACTCTTTTATCTAATGAATATACTCCACAGCGTAAGTGCAACTTAATAAATGTATTAGATAACACTTAATGAACAAACAAACAAACAAAAATAGAACAAAAAATAGCATTGGCATTGATGGATATATTTTAAGTACTAACATTTTACACATTAGTGTAGTAGAAATAAATGTATGTAGACGTGTGTAATAACACTTTGTTGTTTAATTGAATTTATTTTTCTGTACTTTTATTTTATTCTAAGTTTTCATGAATAAAAATCATATAGGAATGAGAATGACATTACATGATTTAGAGTCTGTCTATAATCCTACGTGTTGAAAGCTTTTTAAATATGTTTAAAGAGCCGGAATTATCCGTAAAATTAAGCGCACAAAATTCAACATATATGATTAACTCTTCAACTGTTCAATGTTTGGCTGGAATATTACTTGGTCACAGCTATAAGAAAGCAGTATTGGAATTAAATGCCTCAAATGAACGTGATATTGACCTAGTGCGGAATTAAATTAAAATGTTTGCTTAAAAAAACCACTCTCCCCCGTGGACATCATAAGATTGTTATACTAGATGAAGCTGACAGCATGATTGAACGTGCACATCAAGCACTGAGGCGTCCAATGAAAATGTATAGTAATACCACAAGTTTTGCATTAGCTTGTTATTTTTCGACCTTTTTATTGAAGTTATTTACATTTGATTGATGAGCTTGAGGTCAATTTGTTTTTCAAAAACGTTATAAAATTTTATTTAATGATATTTCGCTACTCCTTTGTGTAGCTTCTTCAGGATTAAAGTTAAAAAACAACAAAACTGGATAACAACAATATTTTTAAACAAATTAATGAATCCAAAAATTATTCGCTTTAAAGAAAATTGATTTTTGCTTTTTCGGTTTTGAAATAAATTAAAACATTGTTTTTATACTTCAAATGGTTTCTGTATTATATAAATTTTTCCAATTTGTCAATAAAAAAAAAATATTTAAGTTTGAGACATGAAGAAATGAAAAAGTTTTTTTTTTTTTTTTTTTTTTAAACTTGAAATACATTAGAAAAGTGTAAAAAATTTTGAAAACATAATGCTATTTAAATATGAATCTTTATAATCTATTTTGCCCTTTAGCTTTATATACTAAATGCCTATAACTCTGAGCTACACTATCAGTATCTGCTTTAAAAAAAAAAAATCTATCCATTTTGTTTTTTTTTTTCCTCCGATTACATGCTAAGCGGCAAATTTCTTTCAGTTAATTTTTATCACAGATAAACAATTCAAACTTATACTGTTATAAATTGTGTTGTGCCATATTTATTTATTTATTTGTAAAAAAATTTTTTCTGCTACATATGTAACTATATTCTGATGTCCCGGATTTTTAATTTTAATAATTTTTAAAGTTAACTTATGTCGTGATGTCCACTTTTTAAATTTTATAAACAAAATGTAAAAAAATTCTAAAATAATTTTCAAAAATAAAGAAAGCTCCTGAAGAAGTTGGAAAAAAGCCAACGAAACGTCGAGTAAATGTAATACAACATCAACAATTACAAACCACATTGTTTTTATTAGAATCTTAAAACAATAACTGACAAAAAATCAGCCTGGAGGAAACCCCTAATAATACTAAAACTAATTATTGGTCATAACCAAAAAACTTATACACCAAATAATTTTAACATCACGGGGATGAGAAGCTGCATTGTTTAAAAATAGCAACACTTTCCGTTCTTTAAGCTTCATTTTTCTATCAAACTGCACTAGGAAATCAGTCATCAAATCAGACGTCATCCAAGCCTTTTTGTTTCATAGTCCTGTAAGCGGTAAATTGTTCAAATTCATGTTGCGAAAAGCCCTAGGTTTGCAACTTTCCCAATAACAAAAAGGCGTTCTTTTTCTCCAGCCATATTGACGCAGTGCAAAATCGTGAATCTATCCTTAGCCATTTTTCACCCGTTCATTTTTCACCTTTTAGTTTATTGCCCAATATTTCTAATCTATTCGAAAAGCTGTATATGAGCAAGCTAATGGCTACAGTGACTAGTAATGGTAATGATCATCAATTCGGTTTTCGCAGACAGCATAACACTATTGAACAAACTCACAGACTTGTGAATGTTGTTAGAGACACTTTTGAAAAAAAAGAAATATTGCTCTGCGCTCTTTATAGATGTTTCTCAAGCCTTCGATAAAGTATGGCACGAAGGTCTTATCAACAAACTAAAAAAAAATCTACCAGCAAACATCGTTAAGCTTTTAAAAAGCTATCTAATGCAACGTAAATTTGTAGTAAGGGAAGGCAATTTTTTAAGCCCTCCGCAGTCGATTGAAGCCGGAGTCCCTCAAGGCAGTATCTTCGGTCCATTACTTTAATTAATATATGCCTCTGACTTACCGTTAAGCAGTAACATTCACACGTCAACATTTGCTGATGATACAGCTTTTCTAAGCGTTCATTAAAGCTCTGTAGAAGCTTCCCGCAACTTACAAGGATATATATCCAAACTGGAAAAATGGGTCAAACAATGGCGTATAAAAGTTAACGAGCAGAAATGTGTACACGTCACTTTTACTTTGCGCAGGGAAACATGCCCGCCTATAAAAATTAACACCGAGACTATACCGCAACACAATGTAGTAAAATATCTAGGCGTTCATCTAGATCGAACACAAATAACATTAAAAGCAGCCCAAATGAATTGGCTTATTGGAAGAAATTCTCTACTAAGCAGCGCGATCCTGAAACCAATATGGTCCTATGGAATCCAGTTATGGGGCACCGCCTCAGCATCGAATGTCGAAAGAATTCAAAGGCGACAGAATAAAATTTGGCGTACAATAACAGCAACCCCTTGGTATATCCGAAATCAGCGAATTCACAAAGACCTTGATGTTCCGTTGGTGAAGACAAACCACGCGAAAAAATATATAAAAAAACTTGAGTTGCACCCAAATCCACTTGCGCGCAATATTCTTCATTATAGAAGCCACACCCGGCAGAAAAGAAGGGATACTCTTTTTCTCAGCCGTTCACGAGAGATGTAAAACAACAAAAATTAACCGTTGAAATTAAAAATTTTGTTTAGCATTGGCTAAACTTATATTTAATATTTTTAGATTTAAGATTTGAAAAACTTATTGATAATTTAATCTATAATTGAAGATTCAATAAATAATAAAATTATCAAAAAAAAAAAAAAAATTCACCTTTTAATGCAAATGTCTTATCGGATAATGCACGAGAAAATAAGCCGGTCTCATCAGCATTATAAATATCTCGCAAGTCATATCCTTCAATCAAAGATGGCAATTTTTCGGTAAAACTTTTGAAATCATCTTGGTTAACACCAGCGGCTTCGCCAGAAATAGCGCGAAAGGTTATATTATGCCATTTTTTGAACCTTTCTAGCCAGCCAGATGATGCACAAAAATCGACGTAATTAAGTTTCTCTACAATTTCGTTAACCTTGCTCCTTATAAATGTGCCCGATAGAGGATTGCCCTTGTTTCGAGCCTTCACAAACCATTCATAGCATAATTTATCAATGTTAATCCCTTTGGACTTCAACATACATACTTTTTTTTTCTATCCGGATTGATATCAGTGTTCCACAATCTTAAAATTTGGTCTTTTTTTTTGATGATGCAAGCAGCTTGTGTTTTGATGATTTTACATTTCTTTGCTAACTCGCGCACACTGAGTTTTTCATTATTATGAATTTTAATGACATTTATGGCGTTTTCTTTTCTGAGTAATATGTTGCATTTATTCTGCCTTCTACATATATTTCTGTACTTTTCTGCAAAATGTGTGTTATTTTAAAACTGTAACGAGTTCTTTTCTCATGATGTTACCCTTAAAAAGAAAAAATATGTTACATGTTCAACACTCATTTTAATTAAAGGGGCATAAGTGCAGCACTATATTAACAGCTGGTTTTGTTATTGTTTCTTTACTTTATTGATTATTGCTAACATTTATGTTCTTTTGTAAACTTAAAATATGCAACACTTCCTAAAAGTCGTGGGAACATTTAAAAATGTTGCCAAATCTCATGTAACATATATGTAACGTTTTATTTTTAGAAAAGAAAACGCCATTACTTTCTCCTTAATAGTTAACACTGCTTTAGGCATTGTAATTCAATTGTACAATAAGAATCTTAAAATGTTTGTATTTACTACAATCAAGACAACAAGCATTTTATATTTCGGGAATCCCCTTTTACATGCACGTTTTGTTGATAGTTTAACTTAAATCAGTGTTCCGCAAAATTCAAAATAAGGATGTATTGCAGTTTAATTAGTATTAGGTATTCGAATTCACCCAGCAAACAATATTAAGCGTTATTTTCTTTAGGAAATTATTTAGAACTATCACAAAAAATTTAATTGTCTATTTCAAAAAATACATGGGATTTTCTGATGGGGTGTTCATTAAAAATAAGCCCCATAAAACTATATGAGCGCTAAATTATGGGGTTACTTTTATACAATTTTTTCCTTGTCTTGCAGTCTCATGTTGTAAATTTTTATTATTAGACATCTCTTCGTTACCTTCAGCTACAACGTCTGTGCGTGAGCATAGCACATTGGGTCTTTCGTGCATTAAAATTGACGCTATTAGCATGACCCCAATTTGAAATTGTCAGGAGATCACGATTTAGTGTATCATTCATATTTTGCCGCATTTCCCGGATCTCCAACGCGTATGGCCTGTTACTGAATGAATATGAATGAACTAAGCTGCCGTTATCTGCAAAAGAGTAGATAGGTTTAGAAGTTTGACGTAGAAGGTCATTAAGAAAAATAAGAAAGAGGGTAGGAGAAAGAACGGAGCCTTGTGGTACAGCAGAATTTATCTTGAATTCGTTTGATGAGACCCCATCTACAACAACTCGTATAGTGCGATCTCTGAGAAAGCTCGATACAAATCGAGTGAAGCCATCGCCGATACCAAAAGCAATCAGTTTAGACAAAAGTGCTCCATGCCACACTCTATCAAATGCCTTGGAAATATCTAGAGCCACCACCTTACTTTCGCCAAACTGATGTATGCTAATGCACCACTTCTCCGAAAGGAAAGCTAGTAGATCCCCCGTAGAGCGGCCCCTACGTAAGCCATACTGCCGGTCGCTAAGTAAACTGTTGAGCTCCAAATACTGCACAAGATGGAAATTCAACATACTTTCCATTACTTTGGAAAGCGGAGACCTAATTGCAATTGGGCGGTAATTTTCAGGGTTGTTGGCCTCCTTTTTTTAGGGATCGGCGTTACATTGGCAACTTTCCAACACTTTGAAAATTCCCCAGCATAGTACAAAGTGCTGAACAGGCGTGCCAATGGACGTGCTAAAGTCGAAAAGCACTGTTTCAAGACCAGTGTTGGAATACCATCCGGCCCAGGAGACTTGTTTACGTTAAGCCTCGCTAAAACCTTTTTAACTGCACGCGCTCGAAAGAATAGTTTAGGCATAGTTACAGATACCCCCTCGAGAACGGGTGGTGGTTGACTGCTTTCCGGTAACTGAGAATTTCTTGCTAACATTTCAGCCAGAAGGTTAGCTTTATCAACCGGGTCAGTGAATACATGGCCGTCTTTTAAAAGAGGTGCAATTGAGGAACTAGCATTATCCTTGAATCTTTTAACGAATGACCAAGAGCTCTTGCTCTTGGAGCATCAAGAACTTTAGTGCCAAGGCGCTACTCGTACAGAGCTTTTTCGCGCCTTAGTACTCTGGCACATGAAGATCTCGCTTTTTTGTGCAGCGAATTAGAATCGGCGTTTTTGTTATTTCGCCAGACACTAAATGCTTCCTCTCTACATCTGATTGCATTTCTGCACGTCTTAACTTTCAAGACTTAATCAAGGTTTAATCAAAATTTGCTTAGATCATTTTCTACTCTTCGGAGAATAAAAACGTGGCTGAGATCAACAATAAACGAAGACAGGCTGAATGGATTAGCAATAATACATATTCATCAAGATATTGCAATTGTCCTAAATGAAGTACTCGATAAATTTGCGGCAGTTGGATATCATAGACTATTGAATTTTATTGCTGATTATTTTTCTTATACTTTTTCCATATTTAAATAAACTGTTAATAGCAAAAATTACATTGTTCTATTTTATTGTACACAGAGGTGCCGTTTGGTTATTTCTAACTAAAATGGGTAATTTTCTCAATCTGGAGATTTTGGCAATATGTAAGGTTGTTATTAATATTTTATGTGGTGCCCTATGGTCCCCGTTTATAATGCGGTCAAAAGAACTACCAAAATAGTTTTTGAAACTTCAATAAAAAACGCAGGCAAACAAGTGCCGAATTATGTTGTTAGTTGAAGTCTAATTTTATTCACAAAATGTTCTAGCTTAAATACTACTTATGAAAATTCACTTTATCGTCTAGAATTGAGTGCAAAATCGGCACTTCTTTTTGAATATCCAATTTATCCAAGTTTTAAATTTAAATTGCTTAAATCGAGATCAACTTTGAATCGTTTTCAAAAATTTAAATGTTCTGAAGATTTTTTGAAGACATTTTAAAACAAAATGAAGATTTCGAAAAATTTTATTAAAAAAATCATGATAAAAGAGCTAGCAATAGTGGTTACCACATGACATAAGAAACCATAATTTAAGGGCCAAAAACTCAGGGTTTCGAATTACTGTTTCAAGCACGCGAAAAAATATATAAAAAAACTTGAGTTGCACCCAAATCCATTTGCGCGCAATATTCTTCATTATAGAGGCCACACCCGGCTGAAAAGAAGGGATACTCTTTTTCTCAGCCGTTCACGAGAGATGTAAAACAACCAAAATTAACCGTTGAAATTAAAAATTTTGTTTAGCATTGGCTAAACTTACATTTAATATTTTTTAGATTTAAGATTTGAAAAACTTATTGATAATTTAATATAAATAATTAAAGATTCAATAAATAATAAAATTATCAAAAAAAAAAAAAAAAAAAAAAGCAGTCGATTTCAGCACTCTTATGGTGTTTTCTTTTCTACAAAAAAAAAAAAAAAAAAATGGTACATCTCCATGCAGAAAGTGTACTTTGGTGTTCGTTTCTTAAAATTGTTTTGCACTCTAAAAGTGTGGTGTGTTTGATTCTAAAAAAAATCGCCCTCAATAATGGTAGAAGGCATTGCACTTTATGCCCCGTAAAAATCGACATTGTTGATAGTGCCCTGTTAAAATTAGCTGACAGCTGTTAAAAACAGGGCGTTCGACATTTTCATAATTTGTGTTTTGTTCTAGTGAAATAACAAGTTGCATTATTACAGGGTTGGCAAAACATTTTATATATGTACCATTTAATGAGGTGCCATTTTGTATGTAGAAAAGAAAACGTCATTAGTCACAGTTTTCAAACAGTGTAACCTAAACAAGAGCAGCAAGCGTTTTCTAGGTGTCGAAATTTCTCATGCCCATGCAATGAAACAACCCGAAATACCTCCGCGTTAACTCTAAGCGGTTGGAAAATGCGATTTTGACAACGCGTTTAATAGTGAAGTTTGCTGCAGAATATAAAAACAATGTTTAAAAAATTTGTTGTATTAATATTTTTTCTTGTCAGGGATGATGAATACTTTTCTCAGTACAATTTTCATATCAAAAGTACTATCTTTGAAATTACATGTGCACATGCAAAAATCTCTTTAAAAGCTCTGTCATGGTACGATTAGAGTTCAACGGAAACTCATTATTTTGACAAATGAAGTACAAATTTTGCTCTATGTCATGTCAAGAAAATAACATTGAGCGAAATTTTGTGAAATCGCTTGTGCGCGTATTATTTTAATTTCTAAATAAAATCAAAATACTTTAGACTAAAATTAAACAAATAATATTTTGTTTTTCCAAATTTCAATACAATAACTTTGTCCTTAACTTCTATTATGCAAGTCACAGTACACAGTTCTTACGGAATTTAAGGTTGTTATAAGAAGTATGTACATATATAAAAACGAACCGAAATTCAGGTTGGCAAATTCCTTATGTTAAGTTCCGCACACTAGTACATAGCTGAAAATGAAAGTGTGCGGAATTTTTGACATTTGAGTGGTAATTAAGGCTGCGTTAGCCGAGCGCATCAGTACCGTAATGTGTCAGCTGTTCATCTACTGCATAGGAAAAGCCATGCAAAACCTTACCGAATTTATAAGTACCGTACCCGCAATGTATGAAATAAAATAAAATTGAATTTCTTACGGTCGTTATGTGACATTTGTAAGCCAGTGATGGGCTGTTATTTTGTTTTATACTAAGGGGGTATTTTCGCTCTTCTCTTTGGTACTTTTTTATAATGATATCTGTAAACTATGACTGAAAAACAGAAAATAATATGTGTACATATCCATGTAACTGCATAAACATGTATGTACATATATGTATATATACATATGTACATGCTTAGATGTATAAAATAAACCAATAAAAATTCAACTGCTGCAAAAACATTTTTTATGTATGCACATATCGAGCCTTTGCTGCAATAGAGTCATAACTCAAAAAAAGTAGTTATGCAGAAGGCGAGTTTAAAGTTGCGCATTCGCTAGCAACTTAATGGTAAACGAAAATGTAATATTTGTCTCAAAAGTTTAGTATGCAAAATATTTCATATATACATACATACATGTATGTACATTTTTATACCATTTATATATCTTAGGTACTTTTTCTTCACAACAGTAACAATTTGAAAATTTTTAATGCCCATCACTGTGTTGTAAACAGCTGTTAATTTTTCATAAATTATTTATTTATGTATAAAGTAGTTTATCGATCGACCTATTTGTAATATTTAATTAAAACGACAAAATTTTTGTTTCAAGCTCTTGACCTCGAGCTTGAAACAAAAATTTTGTCGTTTTAATTAAATTATTTATTTATTTTATATATACTACCCAGTCGTATAATAAAATTATAACAGATTTACTACAACTTTTAATAAGCATGATATTTATAAACTTTTTATATACAAAATGCAGTTTTCAAATGCTTTACAATTTTTATATACTTAATTGTTTATATAACAATTTAACACATATATTCGCAAATGAGTCATGCCATAGTTGTGTTTTTTTTTTTTTTTTTTTTTTTTTGTTACCGGAAACAGTAAATAGTTCAAAAGTTATTTAAAAAAGAAAAATAGTGTGCGTAGCCTGAGTGCAAATGGAGCTATCAAAATAAAATATGTTTTTCATATAATATGCATATCAAATGGCATAACTATTTCCTTTTAAAATTTCTCAGATGTTTTAAATTCAATTGGAGTAGGAGAAAACCACCTTAAGTTCGCCAAAAACTTGAAAAGAATACCGCAGGAAACAAGTTTGTAAAACAAGAATAAATTTATATATTATTATTATTACGAATAAACGTAATTATTATTTGAACTTATATTGATTTACATATGAATCCACTTTACGAAAATTGTAAAGATGGACAATTGAACGCTGATACGTTCCGCTAAAAACTGATTGGATATAAATAATAATATTTTCCAACACAAAAAACTCTTAAGTAATTTTGAATTTTCATTAATTCAATAAAACTGAACTTGAGCCTGATAATATTACTTTTCATAAGTAAATCAATATAAGTTAAAATAATAATTACGTTTATTCGTAATAATAATAATATAAAAATATTAATTCCGCTTGGGCACGAGCTATAAATACCCTAATAGCAGGGGTCACAGTAATATGTGAATTTCCCTAATATAGAGTAAAAACAACAAAAACGTTAAAATACAAAGTAGAATACTTTGATGATAACGGACTATGAGTTTGTGTTGATTATTAGTTCCAAACAGTAATGAGGGAATTTCGTACTAACCAGCACTGTTTCATTGTAGAATAAAAATTTAATTAAAAATTAATTCTCATATTCTATTTCTGTTGAAAACTGGTTAAATAGTTGATATTCTTCTCAATTAGTATCCACTTTACGAAAATTGTAAAGATGGACAATTGAACGCTGATGAGAGGTGTAGCGGCCTTGAAATCAGTACTGATACGTTCTGCTAAAAACTGATTGGATATAAATAATAATATTTTCCAACACAAAAAACTCTTAGTAATTTTGAATTTTCATTAATTCAATAAAACTGAACTTGAGCCTGATAATATTACTTTTCAAGAATAAATTTATTTAATTAAATAAAGAAAATAAATTATATATGTCTATAGTAAATATGTTATTTTTAAATAAACCAAATGACAAATCCTGATGAAAATTATTTTTTTTTTATCTAAGCTTACAAAATTATTAGGAATCTAAGTTTATTTTAGTGACCCATTATTACTTATTTGGAACGCAAACGGCATCTGCCAACATAAAAACGAAATAGAATATTTTCTTCAGGATAAACAAATCGATGTTATGCTTATCTCAGAAACTCATTTGACATCTCGAAGCTGTTTCAGAATTAGTGGATATAATTTTTACGACACCAAGGATCCCCGTGGCAGAGCTTGTGGTGGTTCGGGAATCCTAATAAAAACGCGAATAAAACACCACCTGTTGAATGATTTTTGTGAAAATTATCTTCAAACAACGAACATCTGCATCGAAACTTACTATCAAAAACTTGTAATATCATCTGTCTATTCGCCCCCCAGATTCGCAATTACCGAGAGGGAATATACGGCTTTTTATAAATCACTGGGCCTCCGTTTTCTAGCAGCTGGCGACTACAATGCTAAACACACATTTTGGGGTTCACGTTTCATCACTCCTAAGGGACGAATTTTATTCGACACAATATCTAAAAGGGGTTTGAATGTAGTCTCAAGTGGACAGCCAACATATTGGCCAACAGATCGACAAAAAATTCCTGATGTTATCGACTTTGGAATTGTGAAAGGCGTGCCCAGCGAGATGGTTGAAGTTGAAGCATCTTTGGACTTATCTTCAGACCACTCACCTACAATTGTCACTATTTACTCACACACAACATGTGATTTAGCGACGACATCTGCACGTATTAACTGGCTGAAATACAGAAAATGTCTGAGTGCTCATTGCTCGGAAAAAATGCCGCTGAGAACACCTTCAGACATAGACGATTCTCTCAGGTTGTTTGAAGCGCATGTTAAACAAGCTGCTTTTAATGCTACTTCAAATGAAATAAACCAACCAGTGAGATTTAACAATATTTTTTCTGTAGATATAGAAAGGCTATTGACTGAAAAACGCAGAGCTCGACGAGAATGGCAGCACTACAGATCGCCCCAGCTAAAATTAAGGCTTAAGGAGTGTACCAAGCAGCTTAGGAAAGTTTTGCAAACTCAAAAAACAGCTTCCCTTCAAAAATTCCTTCAAGAGCTAGATGCAACTCCACAAACAGATTATTCACTGTGGCGTGCAGCCAGAGGACTAAAAAGGCCGGTAATATACAAACCCCCATTACGAGCCCCAAATGGTGACTGGGCAAAAACTGATGCTGAAAAAGGTGCACTTTTTGTTAAACACTTAGAAAAAGTTTTCACTCCGAATATTTCTGCTGATATTGTTGAACTGCCACCAGTCGTCTCCTTACCAGAAATACCGATGAGATTTAACATGACGGAGATTGAAAATACTATTACTAGTCTTAACACCAGAAAAGCCCCAGGTGTCGACAAAATAAGCAACAAAATGCTTCAAGAACTGCCTTACACTGCAAAAAGAATAATACTATTCATTTTTAACAGTATTCTACGCCTAGAACACTATCCTAAAGAATGGAAGGTTTCGCTAATTACTATGATACCAAAGCCCGGCAAGGATCATACAAAGGTTGAATCCTATCGGCCTATTAGTTTACTGTCTAACATTTCAAAACTATTCGAAAAGCTGTATATGAGCAAGCTGATGCCTATAGTGTCTAGTAATGGATGTATTCCAGATCATCAATTCGCAGACAACATCGCACAATTGAACAAACTCACAGACTTGTGAATGTTGTTAGAGACACTTTTGAAAAAAAGATATACTACTCTGCGCTCTTTATTGATGTCTCACAAGCTTTCGATAAAGTATGGCACGAAGGTCTTTTCAACAAATTAATACAAAATCTACCAGCAAACATCGTAAAGCTTTTAAAAAGCTATTTAATGGAACGTAAATTTGTAGTTAGGGAAGGCAATTTTTAAGCCCTCCGAAGTCGATTGAAGCCGGAGTCCCTCAAGGCAGTATCTTCGGTCCCTTACTTTATTTAATATATGCCTCTGACTTACCGTTAAGAAGTAACATTCATACATCAACATTTGCGGATGATACAGCCTTTCTAAGCGTTCACGAAAATCCTGTAGAAGCTTCCCACAACTTACAAGAATATATATCCAAACTGGAAAAATGGCTCAAACAATGGCGTATAAAAGTCAACGAGCAGAGATGTGCACACGTCACTTTTACGTTGCGCAGGGAAACATGCCCGCCTATAAAAATTAATACCGAGACTATACCACAACACACTGTAGTCAAATATCTAGGCGTTCATCTTGATCGTCGTTTAACATGGAAATGGCATATAGACGCAAAGTTAACACAAATGAAACTAAAAGCAGCCCAAATGAATTGGCTTATTCGAAGAAACTCTATACTAAGCCTTGACTGTAAACTTCTCTTATACAACGCGATCCTGAAACCAATATGGTCCAATGGAATCCAGTTATGGGGCACTGCCTCAGCATCGAATGTCGAAAGAATTCAAAGGCGACAGAATAAAATCCTATGTACAATAACAGCAGCCACCTGGTATGTCAGAAACCATCGAATTCATAAAGACCTAGACGTTCCGTTGGTGAAGACAGTATTTTCAAAACACACGAAAAAATATATAAAAAAACTTGAGTTGCACCCAAATCCACTTGCGCGCAATATTCTTCAGTATAGTAGAGGCCACACCCGGCTGAAAAGAAGGGATACTCTTTTTCTCAGCCGTTCACGAGAGATGTAAAACAACAAAAATTAATCGTTGAAATTAAAAATTTTGTTTAGCATTGGCTAAACTTATATTTAATATCTTTTAGATTTAAGATTTGAAAAACTTATTGATAATTTAATTTATAATTAAAGATTCAATAAATAATAACATTATCAAAAAAAAAATTATTACTTATTACTATTTTTCTCTAAGCTTATTAGATAAGCAATATAATCTAAAGGGGCGCTGTTCATTACTAAAAAATTGTTAATAAAATTTTTAAAAAGCTATTAATTATATTGCTCGTGGAGTGTTTTCCAAAAGTTTTAAAAATAATTTGTCTCGGTGTCATTGTAATTTTAAGTATGCAAAGCAAAGAAGTGTTTCTGATGATAATGTATTTGATTTACAGAGCTGTAAAATAAAATTGCTTGATTTTAACACTGCTTTGATGTTGCATAAAAACGTTTAGGAAGGCAGCCCTTGTTACAAACACGTTTTTAAGTATTCTATAAGTACACCAACGGGCTAACAGTACGGTGCAGTACGGGTACGGTAGAGCAGCGCTCGGCTAACAGAGCCTTTACAGGAATGTTTGTGTAAAAATTGGAAAATTTTTCGTGAACAAAAACAAAAATTAATGTTTAGATAATTGTTTTGCTAAGGAATTTTTGACATTTATGTTTCTGAGTATTGGTAATTATTGTTAAAAGTTAACACTTAAATTTCTATGAAATAATTAAAAAATTAAGCAAACATATTACGTTTCTATACAAATCTACATAATTATTTTTCCGTGTAGAATTAAATGTAAAATTTTAAATCTGAAATTCCGTAAAAACTGTGTACTAGGCTTTAATAAGAAAAATTACATTGACTGCAATTTGGGTAAAAAAGGAATTTTTGTTCTTTTATTCACACACGAGTCTAATTATGCTAGCATAAAATGTATACATGTACTCAGCTTTGTATGTGTTAGTGTTTTTTATTCATTTGAAGTTTGTCTTTCGTTGCATACACATTATTATTATTATACACATTACGGAACATATGTACATAGTTGGCAGAAATATGGCGAGAATAAGTGATGATGAATTGGCAATTATTTTATGAGGAATTACAAGTATAAGAAGCGAATTTACTAAATATTTTTGCAATGAGGGAAAATTTTAAACATCAATATTAAAAATTTTTAAATTGCTTCACAACTTCTACACTAATAAAAAAAACTAGCCAACATTTGTCAAAGTTTTTAATTTAATTGTGTACCTATGTAACTTATTAATTCTCTTAGAACTTTTGTAATTTATTAATTATATTTTCATGTTCATTTCTAACGGCATGTTCAACGATGTCGAAGAGAAGAGTTCGATCGCTTTCTAATCTAATGAAAACTGATTTGGGTTCAACAACTGGTTTTTTATTCGAACGTTGATTCGAATGAAAACTCAAATGAAAACGTATGTAAGTATTTTTATGAAAAATTCCGTTAAACTATGTATTTCGAACGTACGGACATCATTGCGAACGCAAATGTCAATATCAAGCACTTGTTCTTTTGCTTTCGTTTAAAAACATTTTGCCAAAAACATATGAAATTTATATAAAAATGCTTTTTAAAACATTGATAAGTACATTTATGTATGTAAATACATGCATATATATGTACATACATTTAGCCAAGGATGCAGTTTGAGTTTTTGGGGGAGGGAGAAGTTGTAACTGAAACATACTATTTTGCATATGTAAGTTTTTGAAAATATGATACGATCCATTTTAGCTATACAAATGAATATCTTATTTATTTATTCTTGGGAGTTTATAATGAGAAAATTAGCTTATTCTAAATTTTTTTTATAATTATTGATTTCCAATATAAAGTTGACACAATTTCAATTTAACAGTTTTAATTCTATTGCAAAATTCTAGTTTTAAATGTTTGTTGTTGTTGTTATATTAGTGTGGATTATTGTTCTTAAATTTTAAAGGGATTCAGTGAATGAGCTAAATTTTATTTCTATAAATGTATGTCTTTAGAAACTTATTGGTTCATGAGCAGCTCCATTTCAGTGTCCGTACCTAGTAATTCCCAACGACTTAAACGTACGCCTTCAGAATCTTCTTTGTTAGAAAAAAATATACGGCACTCTGCCTGCATATTTATTGTTGCCTTTAAATACATATGTATATACATTGTCTTTATTATTTGTTTGTAATTTTTTATTACTTTCGTTTATTTTTATATATCAAACGAATTGATAGTGATTTTGACTATTTTAAAGAAAATAGTTAAAACAATTAAAATTTCTCATGTGGCAATACTTTGAAAAACGTAACTACATTCGATCGAAAGCTGTCGATATCGTTGAACCCAAATTGATTAGACTTCGAGCGGTTGGCTTTCGATCAAAAGTATAAATGTGTATGTGTGTATGTTTCAACCTGTGACAAAAATATAAATAAAAATTATTCATTCAAATACGATAAAATAAATACAAATCAAGATTTAACACTTGAAATAAAAAACAAGTAAATTACAAGAATTGTCAGCTGGGCTTGTAAGACTACCTTTACCTACCATATTTAAATTGTTTGTTATTTGTATATCAAATAAATCGTTCCACCTTATAAATGGCATTTCTTTCCACTTTGACTCAAATATATCTCTTGGAACATTTTCATTTTTTTGACGCTGGTTGTAGTATTTTTATGATTGAACTAAATTTGGGTTGTCCTAATGGGTTGCAGCACATGTTTGGAAAAATTGCTTATATGTTTTGAAAATGTTGAGATTTGATGGCAAATGATTAGCATTTGTTTCAATAAAGTTTTTAGGTATAAAAAAAACAAGTCCGCTTTACTTTTAATAACAAAGTTTTTTTACCACACTAAAAACACTTATGTACTCAAAAAAGAACAATTACTGCCTGGTCCACGATGTCGACCGCTATCGCTCGCTTGCTTTTGTGACGACAAACAGCTGATATTCAGCACGACAAGTCGATCGACAATCAAAGCGAGCGATAACGTAAGCATTCTTGTACAAATTTGCGCCCCACTAAGAAATATTGTACGACAACAATTGTCAAAATCAGTCACTTGATTTTTGGTTGTCGACTGAGAAATTAATTTGACAAAATATATAAAAAATTGGTTATTTTATTAATAATTTTAGAAATTTCATGATGGAAAATTGATATGTAGGTATTCATGTATATAAATAAGTATGTATTTTGATAAAAATATTCTTGTACAGCTAATAATTATTTATTACCAACAACATTTTTCAGCCTTAAAAAGGCAAATCTGAAGCAGATGCAGGTTCTAGTTGAATTTGTAAAATATACACAATATCAAAAAATTATTTTGCTATAAGTTATTTTTCACAAAATTGATTTATTGAAAACATATGTTTTGTGTTTAATTTGAAGCAAGGCATATTCAAGAGGTGAGCTGACTAGCACAGCTGACTCAGATAGCTTTAGATCAAATTTGCATACTAACTGATACAGTTTTACAGCATACACAAATAATTGTTACAGTTTGTAAAGCATTTTTAAGAAATTGTTAAATTTATTTCATTGTTTCAATAAAAGAGCGAGTATTTTATACCAACAATATACTAGTTGTTTTTTGTTTGTTGTACTTGTTATCGAAGTGTGCATACCTGGTAGTTGTGCCACGTTCAAATGGCCATATTTATGGCTCAACTAACATGGAATATTTGAATTGGCAATATAGTCATTTGACAATGATTACGTTAAACACGTAAAGCCAGACGACCGACAAGTCGATATTTAGTGGGGCGCTTAAGCGATCGATAGTCAGTGACTTGCTGTCGCTCGCTTAAGTTGTCGATCGACATCGTGGACCAGGCAGTTAGAATTAAAATAATAGTCCAAAAAATAAACCAAATTATATAAACAAAATAAAAATCCCCAAAAAATCTCATAAATTCCACAAAGCATATAAAGCATTTTGAAAAAAATCCCCGATTTAGGGATAAATCCCCGATTTGGGGATAAATCCCCTAATCTGACAACACTGATGCCGCTTTATGGTTAGCGTTAGTCGGTAGAAAACGTTCCGCTTGCCGCTCTTGTTTAGGTTGAACTGAAAGTTATATCTTCTATGTTCACACTATTAAGTAAAACATGTTTAACCAACTTTTTCAATAGTGTTGAACAATCTTGTTCACACTATAATTGTTGTGTTTTGCTTTGAAGTATTGTCTTACTTTTTTCAGCAGGCTCAAAAATTAAAAAGTTTTTTAGATAAGACAGAAATTATAAAAATTTGTGCATATTATTTGAATGATATGAACGATGCTATCATCAGCGTTGGAAATACATACATACATATGTATATTTAAAGAAATAAAAAAATAATATTATAAGAAAATTTATGCTATGATCAGAAACATCTTTGAGAAGGGAGTAGGTGAAGCTTTTATTGCATTTCAACAATTTCAATTATGAACAAAGGTTATGGCAATTGGTAATAATTATTAATAGTAATTAGAAAAATATCGTAGAATGAAAATAGATAAAATAAAAAGAAATGTTCAGTTCACAATCAAAAATTTCACTGAATGTAGTCGAACTCTGCCTATTATTTGTTTTTGAACGAGTTCAAATCGTAAACACGTTCTTTTTTGTGTTTTCAAATCAAGTCAATATACGAAAAATTCAATTTAAATTGCAAAAATGGGAAAACTTGAAAAATGGTAATGCTGGTGCGCAGTCAAGTATCAGCAGAAAGCATGTGGTTGAAAATATGAACATTGTAATTTTTTGTTGAAAATAATAATACTATGTTCAACTATCTCGTTTAAGCACTATTTTCGAGTTTTTTTATTTTTAATATAATTAATTTTTTATTCTATTTTTACACATTGTAAACAACTTGAGCCCGATAAAATTACTTTTCACTTGTACATCAACATAAGTTCGAATAATAATTACGTTTATTCGTAATAATATAAAAAGTTAATACTTTTTATGAATTAATATTCAGCTTGGTCACGAGCTACATACCCTAATAACAAGGGTCACAGTAATAGGTGAATTTCCCTATATAGAGCAAAACAACAAAAAAGTTAAATTACAAAGTAGAATACTTTGAAGGTAACGGACTATGAGTTTGTGATGATTATAAGCAATTTCCAATGGGGAATTTCAAAATTTCCAAAATTGTTTACAATATGTAAAAATAGAATAAAAAATTAATTAAATTAATTCTCGTATTCTATTTCCGTTGAAAACTTGGTTAAATAGTAGATATTCTTCCCAATTAGTATCCACTTTACGAATATTGTAAAGATGGACAATTGAACGCTGATGAGAAGTGTAGCGGCCTTTAAATCAGTACTGATACGTTCTGCTAAACTGAATGGATATAATAATAATATGTTTCAACATAAAAAAATAACTCTTAGTAATTTTAATTTTCATTAATTCAATAATACTGAATAAAATACTAAATATGAATTTTATTTTATGTTTTGTTACAAGTTACTTAAAAGCAGAATGCGAACATACTGGTTTTCGTTCAGCAGTCTAACAAACCAACAGAAAACTAATGGTAGTTACAACAAAACCAAAACAAAAAAGTCAGCAAATGTTCTTAGGAGAGCTTGCTGTTTTACGTGATAGCATTGATTTGAAAACAACGTAAGCCAGTAAGCACAGCAACGTAAGTCAGTGAGGACAGCAACGTAGCGTCAAAACTATTCGTGTACATTCATATGCAGTATACTTATGTACTTATATACATAACTGTATATGAGTTAATGAATGTAAGACTGTACATCCATTTGTACTTTTGTGTGTATTAAGGTAGAGTTACATACCACGCGTTCTACGCGTCACGCATTCTACGCGTTTCAAGCATTCTATGCATTCTACGATTTTCTTAATTTCAAGTTACATACGACGCGTTTTGTGCAGTAAAATAACCATCAAAACAGTGATGGAAAACAGTATTTGTATTTCGGTACCAAAATAATTTTTGATTAGTACTTTTTTGATGCACAGAGTACAAAAAATTATTTTGTGTTTTAATTTTATTAAAAGAATTATTTAAAATTAATTTAAAATATATATGTATGTATGTACTTATATACAGAATACAAAGCGCACACGAACTATCCGGGAACATACATATCGCGCATTTACTAATACAACGTTATAACTCAAAATATCAAATTTATATTCACCCCTATCATGAATAATTTTCCACATGAAATTTTTTCACTTTTCACGTATTTGCAATCGTGAACAACTCGCATGAAAATATTTTATTCAGTCCAGAATAACAACGTGAAAAATGTTCACTGAAAAAAATTCCCCTTATCGTGAATAAATATTTCGGTCGGAATTTTTTCACTTCTCACATTGATATTTTCACTTTATTTTTGATGGGGAATAGATTAGAAATTACATTGAATTCTTTTTATAATTCCAATATTAAACTTTAAAAAGTTTATTTTAATGAAAAGATCTGATAATAAGGTACAAACTGATGTATTCCACAACAAAATGCAAAAAACAGGCCGATTGCCTGCAGATTTGTGGAGCTTTAATTTGTTGGCATTTTTTCGTTTTGTTGGCTTTCCAAAAAGTAGCCGAATTATTTTACCACATAAAAGTTAGAATGCAATAAACAAACGGAGCAACCAAACTAAAGCTCCAAAACTGAATATTTAACTTTGATTTTTGAAGTTTTCTTTAAAATAAATTTGTCCGTGTATATTTTTGAACAAAAAGTTGTATGATTTTTTATTTTTTTAATCTTCTTCCCTCTATTACATTCACTAACAACTGATAGCGGGAATAATTTTTCACAGAAGATTCACGATACCATTTTTCCCTTCGAGTGGAATTAAAATTTCACGTGAACAAAACTTTCACTTCTTATTCACGATAGGGGTGATTGTGTACAAATAAGTTTTTTCTTTATGTAGTTTGTGTTTTCAACGTTTTAAGAGAATAAGTCAGAAATTTTTCTAGATGGTGAGAACAAATCAAAAACTTCAACTGCAATTATCTCGAAATGGATTTTTTTTTGAGCTATGACGTTGCATTAGTAAATTATCGCTTTGTGGGAATACACATACATATGTGTGTATAACAGTTTTTTAGTAGACGTGGATGTTTTAGGTCTAATTTAAATCCTTTCCGACATGCCAGTGTCCCGTTTTTTTCAAGATGTGGTGATAATTTTGTGGAAGATGTCGAACATACGTTTTTTATCTTTCCATGATTTGACAAATCAAGTTCAAGGACGTGTGTGTGCAGTTTTTTAAATTTGTTCTATTTCAACTTCGTATATTGGAAGAGATTCGTAGAAGAATCAATATGGTTTAGGTAGAGTTGAGGACCTCAATTTACTTCGGGATTCAAAGTCATGCGGCAGTTCCGCTGGTTACGGTCCCGCACTCCTTGCAAATAACACCATTACAAATGTTTTTCGAGCATCAATAATATAATATTGTCAATAAATCTTTGCACTAACTGCCTGTTTTTAGAAAATAAAAACAAAATAGTGAGAGAATTTATATTAAAAAAAACAAATTTTCGTATTTTATTGTTGTTTTCAAAATAAATTCTCACTCACAATTTTGTTTTCATTTTCTAAAAACAGGCAGTAAATAAGTCTTGAAACTATCGGAACATAAACCCTGTTCCTTTGATTAGTTATTATGAAAATTTGGTTATATAAAAATATTTTTACATTTGCTGAGGAGTGAATGAGGGTAATTTTTATATATAAAAATTAAAAATATGTGTATTAGAGTATCAAATGTATAGGGGGAGTACCACGGTATATTTCGTTATCAAATAGTGTAAAAAAAAAGTACGATCGTACCAAGCTTCCCATCACTGCATCAAATCGGCTTTCAGAAACAGCTGATCGCTTTGAGTGACGCGTAGGATGCTTACAAAAGTAGAAAGTAGATCTACTTCAACGCGTTCTATGCGTTCTACGCGTTGTGCTGTGTAACTTGTCACATACAATTACACTAATTCAACTTATTTGACAGCCGCGTAGAATGCGTTGACGCGTAGAACGCGTGGTATGTAACTCCAGCTTTACCCCGTTTATACGCACTTCTTATTTGCAAATAAGAGTGGAAAGCGTTGCCGTATTACTTTTTTATTGTAACTTAAAATGTTGCGAAAACTATTTGCAAATAACAAGCTATTTGCAAATAAGATGTGTGATGCTACCAGATGACTATATATTTACTGCGTGTTATTACAAAATATATAACAATATTTCTGAATGCTATTTGCGTATAAACAGTGAGTTAAGTTTTTGCAAATTGTTCTATTTGCAAATAAGAAATGCGTATAAACGGGGTATATGTAGGTATGCTGAGTGATGTATTAAATAGTTTTTATGGAAAAAAATTATAAACACGTAGATATACATACATACATATGTATGTAATTTTGTTATTGTGTGTTGAAATTCAATATATAAAAATTGTTAGTTTCATGAAATTAAATTTCAGTATGCAGACAGCAATGAAATTTTAAAAGAGAATTTCAGAAATTTCATGAAAGAAACCCGATTTTTGGAAAAAATAGAATAATCGATTTCCATACGTCTTAAAGAATGAAATAAATATAAAAAAACTACTTACCCATTAAAATTGATGTCAAGAAAAAAGTTAACTTGAGTTGTAGCAGCAACATGTTGTTAAGCTTTTGTTTGTATAAGTCTCTTAAGATGTTGATAACGTTGCTATTGTGAATGTTAATTAACACACAAAAACTCAATGCAATTCATTGATTTATAAAAAACAACTAAAAAATAAATTAAAAAAAAGAAACGAAAAACTATATTACATGGGAGAAATTTTAGTTGTTAGGTAATAAGCATAATAATAATGAGAAATCACTGAAAGTTATGTGATTGTTATATGAGGTCAATGTAAATATATTAAACCCTGCCAAAGATATACACACATACAAATATACATACATATATAGCGCATTTAATCTATTTATTTTACTTATGGCCAGTTTTTTACTTCATGTTTAACTATGTAATTAGCTAATATTTATTTAAATATATGTTGTGTTTAAATAGGATTTAGTTTTTCAGTGAGATTTTAAAGTTCTTATTTAATTACGATGAAAATATGGTAGCACTAAGTAATATAAAAAATTTCCCAAAAGAACAGCTGAGTAGAGCAAATAAAGAAAAATCGAAAATAATTCATTTTTACTTTAGCTATAAATAAGAACAATTAAGAACTGCTGAAATGTTTTAAAAAAATAAGAGCAACTTTCAGAACGATTAAAAGGGTAATATCGAAAAAAAATGCCAAAATTCAATGCAACTTGTCAGCAGCCACAAATTTTTTATTTGCTTTTTTTCAAACAAGAAGAACAAGCAGTCAAAAACATATGGACATTCGTAAAACTTATGTAGTGTTTGAATGCACATCGGTTGCTATTTAATGTTGATTTAATATTCAAATGAAAATCAAAATTTTGTATTTAAACGGGTTTTAAAAATAAATGAAACATTATCATCCACCAATTTATTGGCCCTTAGAAGCATACAACTACATTTGTTGGTTTCAAACAATTTTATAACACAATTGTTGGTCTCCGTAACGGCAAAAAAAAATTATCAAAGATTTAAAAAATAAATTCTTGAGTAATTGCTCGAATAAAATGTTATACATATGTATATTATTAAATTAAAAAAATTATTGGGAAAGTTAAGTTTTTTCCATTAGCGTTCTAAAATGTGTTTTATTAAAAAAAACGCAAGTTGTAAAAACCAAAACAAGTTGGCAGCTCTTACGTTTCTTAACAAAATTAAACGCTGAAATATAAGTACCGTTCTAAAAACTGGCTATTTTTAATTTTACTCCATGAAATGGCGTATATTGACGTGTTGTGAAATTTAAATTTTTTGCAATATATAAAATTCTTTGGCAAACTTTTAACTTATATACTCTTTTTAATATTTTGTATTTATTACCATAAGTACTAAAGTAAAACAATACACACGTAAAAACTACAACAGTCTACTTACTGATTAAGTCATATTTAATGTTTTCGAAACTTTAATCAATATACCTTTAATTACCTTGAATACACTATATGGGGTATTTATGCGAATAATGGTTGCTTGATTGATCATGGAGAAAAATATAATTTCCAATTTTGAGCAAAAATTTAATGGATTAATTTAGGTCGATTAATCGAATTGCTCGAGCAAATAATTGTATATAAATTTTCTTTTTTCGAATGCATTTTAGATGGTTATATGAAATTTATCATTCAATTCAAACATTGATTGAATGGTATGGTTAAACTGATTAATACAGACGTCAAATAATTATATAAAATGTACATATAACAACAATAACAACAGCGCCGGCACACAAAATTTATTCGAAATTTTGTGTACCATCTATCTCTACAACTATTTTCCACCAAAGCTTGTTCCTACAAACTCACACAATAAAAATAATTCTACATTGCTTCGCTAGCGGTCATCTGCATGACAAGTAGAGAAACTACATACTTTTGAGCACATGAGAGAGTAAATGATTTATCTAATTTTGTTGAAAAGCCCGTTGTTGAGTAATTGCAACACAATATCAAGTTTTTGCTGCGTGTGTAAGTTTAACAAGTTTCCCCTTAGATCTCATACATACAATACATCTCAAGCTACCATGTGTCAATCAACCAACGGTAAAGTAAAAGTTACAAATTCAAATTTGAGTTAATACTATTATAAAAAGATGTGTTACAGCAATATCGTTTGAGGCAACGCTATTTACTTTCTTTTGAAATCATTTAAGCCAGAAACAAAATAATAAAGAAGAAAAATACCATATAACGAACTAAAATAAATTAAAAGAGCAACATAATCATATAATTAAAATCATTGTACTGAGAAATAAATGTTTAGTCAATAAATTAATGCCTTGCAGAGAAACTTCCAACACAGAAATAAAAAATAATAAAAATCACTTTATTTACGGATCAATGCATTTATTATATATTTTGTCAAACACTTTAATGCCACTTGCAACTATTTTATGTTTTTAATTTAATAAGTATGTATTTGTTTTATACAATACAATACAATTGTATTTTTATTTGATTTTTTCTTTCATTTGTATCTTAGCTTGCACCGTTCACAAATACTGTTGAATGCTCATTTACATATAAACCACATTCCTTAATTGTATATTACGAGTACATACATACATACATACATATATTTTTTCTTCACAATTATTTTATTTTCGTTTCTTGTTTTAAAGCAGATTATGCTTGATTTTGGAAACAGAAAAAAGGTGGAAGATGTTTAACAATTTAATGAACTGTTAACAAAAGATATCTAACAAAAATCGAAGGATATTTAATAGAGTTGTCAACCGATTAAAAATAATTCGATTAATCGGTTAAAGAAAACCAAACTCTTGTTCGAATAATTTTAAAATGCCGAATTTCGAATAACGAATAAATCGATTAATTAATGTCAATTAATCGAACAAATTTTTGTATACGTAAAAAATATGTTAAATTTGTTAGTGTGATTTGAAACAAAGCGAATACTTTATATCAATCAAATAGGTACATGTTATTTTGGATGTTTGTAGTGGTTGTCGAACTGCGCATACCTAGTAGTCGTACTATGTTTTAAATAAAACGTTAAACAATTTTCAAGAATGGGGTTTTTTTCACTCCCAGGTGAAATACACACAGTTAGAAATACACTAAAAGCCAAAAAAGAAGCAATTGCTTTATATAAATCTTATTATGTAAGTTTTATTTTTTTTTAATTATATAATTATCTTTGCGAATGAGCTCTGTTTGGAAGTATTTTACTAAGAACAAAAAAGAAAAAAATCAAAGTCACATGTAACAAGTGTCCTAAAGTATACAATATTGTTGGATCAACAACAAAAAAATTTATAGTTCTTTTGCAACAGATTTACTAAAAAGCAATGAAAGTTTTAAAATATTCTTCAAAAATTTAAACTAAAGAATATGCAAATGAATTATACTCTACATTATTTTATATTGAAAGTAACCACAATAATGCAGATAAAAGTAATGATATAGAAGAAGTTATTAGTAATGAAAATAACAATCTTTTATGCGAATTAAATAATTCTATTCTTCTATTTTTTGTACTAATAAAATTCAGAAAATAAAAAAAGAATTTAGGGATATATTAGACGATATGGTATATTTGGAAAAATCTAAAAAGGGAACAAAAAAATTAGATATGTAAACTATTTTATGCTCTTCTCACTATATCATCCACCTCGACATTAGCGAGAGTTTTTTTTTTTCAAAATCGAATTTAATAAAAACAAAAACGATTTTTGGTTTGAAAGCAAAAAAATTGTTTTTAATAGATTATTTCTTCAGAACAGCCTAAATTGTCTGATTTAACAAAAAAAAAAAAATCATTTGATACATTTTGACTGAATAAAACATGTGTATTTGAAGTATTTAAATCGACATACAACAGTTCAAAGTAATCTCAGTTATTACATTTTTAAGTTTTTTATGTATTATTTATTTTATGTATTATAAAAATATTAACTATTTTATATTTAATTTATTTTGGTTATTTATGCAGTTTTGTGTTAATAACATACATTTATTTTTTGTCAACCATTCGAGTTTCAACTCTTGCAGTGTACAGACGCGTTTTTTAGAGTTGGGTTATTCAGCACAGTTGAGTGAGCGCTCTTTTCCGCTCAGCTCAGTTAACAGCCATACCTAAACAAGAGCGGCAAGCGTTTTTTAGCTGTCAAAAGTTCTCATGCCCATACAATTTGTATGGAGCATCCCGAAATAACGCGGCGGCAAAATTTTGCAATTGGAAAACCCGATTTTGACGCGCGTTTAATAGTGAAGTTAGTTGCAAAAGACAAGCACTCATGATACAATGACTATAAGGTAGTCTTACAAGCCCAGCTGACAATTCTTGTAAATTACTTGTTTTTTATTTCAAGTGTTAAATTTTGATTTGTATTTATTTTTTCGTATTTGAATGAATAATTTTTATTTATATTTTTGTCACAGGTTGAAACATACACACATCCACATTTATACTTTTGACTTCTGAGGAATTTTTTTGTTGTGTTTGTTGTAGAGATGCATGTATTATTAGGTTATGAGTATACTATTATAATCAGGGTTGTTATATATTTTGTAATAACCCTGTTTTTATGACAAAGCTTTGACGCTCTTGTTTAGGTATGGTATTTCAGCGTTAACGCTAGGCGGTAGAAAACGTTCCGCTTTCCGCTCTTGTTTAGGTATGGCTGTAACTGAGCTAGTTCGCTCTTTTTGTTCAATAGCTCACTTTAGTTCAATAGCTCAGTTTAGTTCAGTAGCTCACTTTAGTTCAATAGCTCACTTTAGTTCAGTAAAATACAACAAAGCGAAAACAAAAAATGTTTCTGCTATATCAGCGTTACCATAACGTTTTTATTTTTAAACTACTAATTTGGAAAACAACTTAATTTTAATTATATAAAAATAAGCTACAATATACAGCTAATTTCATATATTTTTTATTAAGACATAGCTTAACATAGGTGTCACACGATCAAGATTTGCTATCAATTTTTTTAACACATACTGCTCGTAAAAATTCACAAAAATTGATAGCTGTGTCGTAGACTGCAAGCAATTTGAAAGCAATTTGCTTTCAAGATGTGATCTATAAAACAACTTAAAATGGTTGCTGTTTACTTGGGTGTCACACGATCAAGTTTTCATTCAATTTTTGTTTCAAGATTCAATCCTCTCTCATTTTTTTACCAATACACTCACACTTTTAAAATTTGCTGAGAATTCGCTTTCAAACTTTCGTTCAATTGAGTGTTTCAAATTGCTTTCAAGAAAGCAGCTGATTGCCATTTTGATTATAAAATATCGTTAGTTTTCATATACATACATAAGTACATATATTCTGCCGCCATAATTTTTTATGTTCTTGAAAGCAAATTGCGTGAACAGCTTTCAATTTTTGTGAATTTTGACAAGCATTTTGTGTAAATTTCTTAAAGAGAATTGAATAAAAACTTGAACGTCTGACTGCAGTGTTACTTGAATGAAAAATTGAAACAAAACTTGAAAGCAAAATATATATCAAATTGATAGTCAATTTTTAAATGTGTGAGTGTTTAGTGAATTGAAACAAATCTTGATCGAGTGTAAAAAACAAATATAAAAAAAAATAATTAATTTATATAAAAAATTGTGAAAAAATATTCATGCATCAAAAAGTTTTAAAAATTAGCGATTTTTTTGGAAAATTGCTTAAATATTTTCCTTTGCCCCAAACATATTTTTAAGTTTCTATTATTTGAGAATAATGATACTAAATTTAAAGTTGTTCATATAATTGGTATTCCAATAATTCTGTTCCCAAAACTTATCAATAATTTTTTTTCAGTAATTCGTTAAACCTAATAAGTATCAGTCATCATCATCTGTTTCATGATTTACGTTAGGCATTAAATGACTTAATTCAAGAATACTTTGGTTGTTATTCTTCCCAATATTAGCAGGCATAAAGAAGTAAGATTAAACCTTAGCACTGTGATATAAGGAAAATGGGGCAGGAATAATAGGTTCAGAAATTGGAATTAATATAACAAAATTCAGACCAATACGGTAAAATATAAATCCTGCAGTCTGCTGTATTTATATATTTAATGTTTTAAATAATTTATTTCAAAATTGATCAATGCTTAGAAAAACTTCAAAGTAAAGATAAATTAGCTCATTTGGCAACGCTGGCTATCAAAATCAACCCTTATTTAATACAATACTGTAGATACTATCGCAAAAGTATTGTATTGTGCCAAATGTCATATTCTATACGGAATGAAAGCTCTTTAGGATATGTACGTAAAATCCAATTGTCATAATACATGAAATTGAATTGATTGATTGTAAAGAGCGGCTCATTTAGCTCACTTGTGTGAATCGTTCAGTTGAACTAGTTCGTTCAGGAGCTACACACCTCTAGCGTTTTTATAATCGTCGCAACTGAATATTAAAAATTTATTGAAAGAATATTCACAAAAAAATATACAAAAACAAAACATTTATTAAACAGTTATCTTACTGGTTTTATTTTATTTTTTGCTTGTGTGTAAATATATAAATATTTGCATACACCAACTCATAAGTGAACACAAAAAAGAGAACTCTAAATGAGTTCACCTTCTAACAACAACAATAAACCTACAAGCAGTAGGAATGTACAATATATAACTTTGGTTGCTAACGACGACAAAAAAAAATGAAGTAAACACAAACCTGAATACTACACAAAACACAAATACTCGTGAGCGATCATTGTCTCCGTACATGTTAAATAGCGATCAAGAAGCAACAACAATTGCACCTATTAGCAAACTTGTCAGCTTAGCTGTACAATCAAACATACAAACAATAAATACCAAGGTGACCAACGTGCACAAAATTGTAAATGCAGTAAGTGAAAATAGTGATAATAAAATCCAAACTGGTATGGACAGTTACATAACCGTGCTAAAAAGGGGAAGAAGTCCCAAATCAGGTGAAATAGCGTCAACGGCGAAAATGCCCAAAGAAGGGAAAAATAATATTAAACATTCTGAAAATCATTTTGCGATTTTGAATGAACAAGTCGGTGAAGGCACAAGTACAACAAGGTACACTAAACCACCGCCGATATATTTAAGAGAACAGAACTCCAACTTTTTGGTAAAAAGCCTTATCTCATTAATTGGAGAAAATGAACTCCAATTAAGCTTGGCAAAATCAACGAAACTAAAATTCAGGTAACACGAGAAAATAATTACAGGAAAATTGTCTCAGATTTTGAGACTAAAAACAAAAACTTTTATACATATCAACTGAAGAGTGCTAAAGGCGGAAAATATGCCATTGAGAACACCTGCTGACATAGAAAATTCTATTAGGTTGTTTGAAGCACATGCTAAACAAGCTGCTCTTAATGCTTCTTCAATTCAACCAAATCAACAAGCGAGATTTAACAATATTTTTTGTGCAGATATAGAAAGGCTATTGACTGAAAAACGGAGAGCTCGACGAGAATGGCAACGTTACAGATCGCCTCAGCTAAAATTAAGGCTTAAGGAGTGTACCAAACAGCTAAGAAAAGTTTTACAATCACAAAAAACAGTTTCGCTGCAAAAATTTCTGCAAGAACTCGATGCAACACCATCAACAGATTATTCGCTGTGGTGTGCAGCCAGAGGACTTAAAAGGCCAGTGATTTGCAAACCTCCATTACGAGCCTCTACTGGTGACTGGGCAAGAACTGATGCTGAAAAAGGTGATCTATTTGTTAAGCACCTAGAAAAAGAATTTACCCCGAATATTTCTGCGGATATTGTTGAACTGCCACCAGTCGTCTCTTTACCAGAAATACCGATGAGATTTAACATGACGGAGATTGAAAATACTATTACTAGTCTTAACACCAGAAAAGCCCCAGGTGTCGACAAAATAAGCAACAAAATGCTTCAACAACTGCCTTATATTGCAAAAAGAGTTATACTCTTCATTTTTAATAGTATTCTACGGCTGTTATACTATCCTGCAGAATGAAAGGTTTCGATGATTATTATGATACCAAAGCACAGATAACCAGAGATGACACGAGACGGAAGATTTTGCATACTGGTTTGTATACACTCATACAATCCTTCGTTTTCTTCTTTGTGCTGTCTTTCTATCAAAATTAAAATTATAAATCACAAAACTAATTAAATATCCATATATTTCTATACTTCACATTAAAAATATTATTAATTAATTAATTTAAGTTGGTTTTCACTCATCGTTTGTATTTTATTACTATATACATCTGCAAAATATCAGAATTTATCACGTATGTATGAATGTGTGTGTGAATGTAAGCAAAAAACCACCACCATTTGGCAAATTTACGGCATATATGTATGTACGTACATATGTATATAAATTTAATATACAGAGTATATAAGCACACACTAAATTGTTTTATCACTTTATTTTGGAATTATATGCCGTAAATACTTAATATTATCACATTTTATTAAATTTAAGCGTGCTTTTATGCAGCATTTTCCACTAAAAACTGAACTTTTTTTTTGCTTTTCGTTTTGTTTACTTTCATAACAAACACACTAATGTTATCTCTTTTTCACGAAGCTTACTTATGACAAATAATATATGATCCAAGTCCAATTTTTTTGTTTTTTGTCATCTCTGGTTATCTGTGACCAAAGCCCGGCAAGGCTCATACGAAGGTTGAATCCTATCGGCCTATTAGCTTGTTGCCCAACATTTCAAAACTATTTGAAAAGCTGTATATGAGCAAGCTGATGCCTATAGTAACTAGAAGTGGATGCATTCCAGATCATCAATTTGGTTTCCGCAGACAACATAGCACTATTGAATAAACTCACAGACTTGTGAACGTAGTTAGAGACACCTTTGAAAAAAAGAAATATTGCTCTGCGCTCTTTATAGATGTTTCTCAAGCTTTCGATAAAGTATGGCACGAAGGTCTTATCCACAAATTAACACGAAATCTCCCCCAAACATCGTCAAGCTTTTAAAAAGCTATCTAGAGGAACGAAAATTTGTAGTTAGGGAAGGCAATTTGTTAAGCCCTCCGCAGTCGATCGAAGCCGGAGTTTCCCAAGGCAGCATCTTCGGTCCCTTACTTTATTTAATTTATGCCTCTGACTTACCGTTAAGCAATAACATTCATACATCAACATTTGCTGATGATACAGCTTTTTTAAGCGTCCATGAAAATCCAGTAGAAGCTTCCATCAACTTACAAGGGTATATATCCAAATTGGAAAAATGGCTCAAACAATGGCGTATAAAAGTTAACGAGCAGAAATGTGTACACGTCACTTTTACGTTGCGAAGGGAAACATGCCCGCCTATACAAATCAACACCGAGACTATTCCGCAACATACTGTAGTCAAATATCTAGGCGTTCACCTTGATCGCCGTTTAACATGGAAATCGCAACTAGACGCAAATTTGATGCAAATGAAATTAAAAGCAGCCCAAATGAATTGGCTTATGGGAAGAAATTCTATACTTTTTTAATTAATGGCTCCATATTTTTATAGAATAGAATAATTAATTTTATTTTGCATTATAAAAACCAAGTTAAATTACACTATCCCTAAGCAAAACTAATTGTTACGTTATTTTTGACAAATATTAAATAAATGTGAACGCAACGTAAATATTTCGTTTAGATTCATAAAAACAATGCCTCACATTTACTTGCTAAACTCAATTAATAATGACTTACTGCCGATTTCACGATGTCGAAAGAATTAATTTTTTTTTTTTGATTCGTACAAATACATTTAATAAAAAAATTTTAGAATTTGTTTTGCTTCAAATGAAATTATACGAATAAAAAATATTACAAAATTCCTTCAACATTGTGAAATAAACAGTTAAAAGTGCCATGTGTATTTTTAATTTTTTTTTAAGAAATTAAAAACAATAACTATAAGATTTCCGCAATCAAAATAGCATTCGAAAGAAATATGTACGTTAATAACACTTTTGACTTTTGCTTTCGTACTACATAGTTGCACTTTCGAAAGGGAATTTCTTGCTTTCCGAAAGGGATTAAAAAAATTCCCATAATTTACGAAAGTTCGGAAATAAATTTTCGAAAATCGTGCTATGTAATCCCATTTCTACGAATTCGTAAATTTTCCGATTCGAATCGAAATACATAATAACCCCCCAGGACTCGCAAAAGAGTTTTATAATTGATGGAAATGTTTTAAAATATTTTTTGTATTTAATTTAGAGTATCCCAAAGAATCTATACTAGTTTGGTCTTTCATTCAGAAGTATTTTTATAAAATTGTTACATATACTGACTGTAATTTTTTTTTTTTTTTTTTTGATAATTTTATTATTTATTGAATCTATAATTATAGATTAAATTATCAATAACTTTTTCAAATCTTAAATCTAAAAATATTAAATATAAGTTTAGCCAATGCTAAACAAAATTTTTAATTTCAACGGTTAATTTTTGTTGTTTTACATCTCTCGTGAACGGCTGAGAAAAAGAGTATCCCTTCTTTTCAGCCGGGTGTGACCTCTATAATGAAGAATATTGTTCGCAAGTGGATTAGGGTGCAACTCAAGTTTTTGTATATATTTTTTCGCGTGTTTTGAAAATACTGCCTTCACCAACGGAACGTCTAGATCTTTATGAATTCGATAGTTTCTGACATACCAGGGGGCTGCTGTTATTGTACGTAGAATTTTATTCTGTCGCCTTTGAATTCTTTCGACATTCGATGCTGAGGCAGTGCCCCATAACTGGATTCCATAGGACCATATTGGTTTCAGAATCGCGTTGTATAATAGAAGTTTGCAGTCTAGGCTTAGTATAGAATTTCTTCCAATAAGCCAATTCATTTGGGCTGCTTTTAATAGACTGTAATAGCCCCCAGATTAATTCAATATTTTCTGCTTTAAAATTTTAATTTAGTTAAGTTTAGAGTTCGATGCAAATTTAAAAGACTTATTTGATTATCTATTGTGCTGTATTCTGAATTTTAATGAATATGGTTCCTTTATTATTCCATATAAAAATTATGTACATTGTGTATGCACATATGTATGTATGTATTAGTGATGTTACGAATACTCGTATTCGTATTCGATTTTTTCGCCTGTTTTAAGATATTCGTATTCGTATTCGCCAAATTCAAGCGAATATTTTTCGAATAATTTTCCCATACATTTTCCAAAAAAAAATCATACAAAAGTTTAAAAAAAGTACATAAAATGTAAAAAAGTATATTAATTTTTATTAAAAAAACCCATTGTATTTCACGCAGAGTAAGAAAAACGAAATCTGAAAGTATGTAAGTAAAATAATTAAAAAATGTTCTGTAGAGGTTTTCAAATTCGGCAACTTAATGCAATAATAATGTTAAATCACTAAATTTTTTTTTTCATTTATAGTTACTAACGCAAAGGCAGGAATTTTTTATAATTAAATTTGAAATATAAACCTCAAAAGAAATATTCGTATTCCGCGAATACTGTTTTAAATATTCGTATTCGTATTCGCGAATACTAAAAATTGATATTCGTAACATCAGTAGTATGTATGTATATACATATATACATATGTTTTTAATATTTGTTATATTAAAATGCAATACTTCTCTATTTTACCATAAACATAAATGTTCATACATATGTAGTTTATTCTTACTTATTTTTGTATTATTGAATTTATATTTATAATTTTTTTAATAAAGTTCATTTTGTTTTGTACCTATGTATGTGGTCATGATTTATTAATTATTTACTTAGCTTTCTGTGATTAAAAACATTGTGAATGCTTCTTCGTATTAATGAACTTTAAATCTATTAATTAATTTAAATAATTCATTTTGAGGAACTATTAATCATTTAAAATTGTCCATTATATTCAATTCTTTTGCCACGTAAGAAAAATTTTGAATATCTACATACATATATGTACATATTATATAGGTAATGTAATTTTAAGTAATTTGTAATCAATATGATTTTACGTACATATAGAGCGTATTGGTTATAAATTACATACATATATAAAATTGTGTTAAATAGCAAAACAAATATTCTAAGTTATTTTTAAAGTGGCTCAGGAATTGAATAAAATGGAGAAGTTAAAATGAATATAATTCTTCAATGTGAATTAAAAAAATATTCAAGATAACTAAATTCATTAGTTAATTTAAATAAAAATTCTTTAATGAATACAAAAATTATTAAAATTATTAGTTAATTTCTTTTATTCATATTAACTAAAATTTCGTCATATTTACACCCCTCAAAGAACTAATTTACTAAAATTTAAAATTTTTACGAAAACTTCCCGTAGAATTGAATAAAAAGTTTGTTAGCTGATATTTAACCTACTTTTCTTCAATTCTACACCCCATTTTACCTTATTGAGTTAAATTTTTGGTTGAGTATATTAGCGCTAGCGGTATAAAATATCAATACTTCAGCACTAAATTTTATGTGAATCAACTTAAGAAACCCATTTTATTCAATAAAACAATATACATATTTCATTATATATGTCTTTCCTTATTAAGGAATAAAACTAATTAATTTAATACTCACCAAAAAACGTTTGTCATTTTACTTTTCTCGTATAAATAGTTTGTCAAAACCTAATTACGGGCGACGCCCCGGGCGCACCTAGTATCTCATATATAAATACATCACTCAATTATTTTGCCCAGCAATACTGATAAAAACATATGTGACGCGCAAAAAAAAGGGACCTAAGGGTAAAAACCGGTTTTGTTCAGGAGAGCCATTTTAAAGATTTAAATACGTGTATCTTTGATGTACTTCACTTTCATAAAACGCGCATAAAAAAGTGAAAATTGATTTTTTACCCTTAGGTCCCTTTCTCTATGCGCTGTCACATATATGGCTAAAATGTGCAGAATATATTTTTTGCATAGGAACCCGGTTAAAACACCAGTTACAAACAAAACTGCTTACATTCAAACCTAATTATACATCCTAATTACATTAAGATTACAACTAAATAAATATGGAATAAAACTAATAATAAATGCCATACAAGAGATCAATAATACCGAAAAACACAATATAACAACCGATTCGGAATGAAGAAACAACAAAAATTTCGCTATATCGTTGATTTTAAAGTTGAACGTTGCTTAATAAGAGCTTTTAGTCCTTCGATTTTGGATGGTGTACGAATAACGTTTTTGTGTAACAAGTTCCGATTTTATAACGGGAGAAACAAACTCCCTTGGAAATAATTAGGGTTTAAAATTAGTTTTTTTATTTTTATTTATCACAAGCTTTTTCCCGCGGCTTCGCTCGCATTGAAGCCAAAAATTGGATTGGATATTGACGTGACTGACGGTAATACAGTACGACGGTATTAGAGCACTCAGGGTCGGAGCTTCATTACGTTGAGCTTTTTTACACTGGATTAATTAAGCTGACATAACATGACAGCACAGGTTCAGTGTTTTTTTTTTTACAGACCGTATTTAGTCGTTGGTTAGCTATCGTCGAGTGAACATGAATTTCAAAGAAGAAGGGGGTTGGTCGCGCCAACAAGCGTTATGCATTTATTTTTTAGTAAAACAGTATGAAACATTCTCAATTCATTTTTAATTTTTTGTATAGGTATTTTATATTTTTTTATTTCATTTATAAGCAGAAAATATTATTTGTAAATAAGGCGGTTTATGTTTATTAATTGTTAATTGCTTAAATTTGTCAATAAATCTTTTAAAAAAACATAAAATTTTTTAACGATTATTTATAAAAATTTTCAGAATTCACTTAAAAAACTACAAAAGTTCTAAGAGAATCAATAAGTTACATACACAATTAAATTAAATACATTGAAAAATGTTGGCTAAAAATTTTTTATTAGTAGGTATTATTGAATTTATATTTATAATTTTTTTAATAAAGTTCATTTTGTTTTGTACCTATGTATGTGGTCATGATTTATTAATTATTTACTTAGCTTTCTGTGATTAAAAACATTGTGAATGCTTCTTCGTATTAATGAACTTTAAATCTATTAATTAATTTAAATAATTCATTTTGAGGAACTATTAATCATTTAAAATTGTCCATTATATTCAATTCTTTTGCCACGTAAGAAAAATTTTGAATATCTACATACATATATGTACATATTATATAGGTAATGTAATTTTAAGTAATTTGTAATCAATATGATTTTACGTACATATAGAGCGTATTGGTTATAAATTACATACATATATAAAATTGTGTTAAATAGCAAAACAAATATTCTAAGTTATTTTTAAAGTGGCTCATTGCAAAAATATTCAAATGAATAAAAAAACGCTAACACACAAAAATGAGTACACGTATACATTTTACGCCAAATGAATTAGTCTAGTGTAATTTGGAAAGAACACAATAAATGAGACTCACAACTGCTCACAACAAGTAAACATTCATAAAGCAAATGTTGACTGTTAAAATTCTTGAAATCTGCTTTTATTAATGCATATTTTGAAAAAAATTTTGGGTTGCTAGTTGTTAATTCAAGGAGAAAAATTTTTAAATATTAGTCATTGTAAGATCGGCATGTTTGTCAACTAGTCGAAGTTGTGTTTGGTTTAATTGGCATATATTTTATTGTTTGGTATTTTTAATAGCGGCATATTGTATGAAAAAAATATTTTGTGTGCCAGTAAAAAAGTTTACTAGTTGTCAAGTTCAAATTTTTTTTTAGAAAACTGGAAATTTATTTGTTATCAGGCAAATATTTTTCTAGTTTTCACATAAAATTATGGAATATGAGGGGAATTTTTAGTAAATATATTAGTTTTTTTAAACCCTGGAAATAATATCGCAAGCTGAAATGCTCCGTTCTATAAGATTATGTTGTGAGTTTCAAAGACATGGAGATCAAAATTCAATTTTACCACCAAAAATAAGTGAAAATTAAGTATGTAAGCTTTAAATTCGTGCTTATTGATATACCAAAAAAATCACTTCATGAGACCAATTTGTATTAAAATTACAATGTTGATCACAATGACAAAAGAAAGCCATATTTGCATCCCATACTAAAAATACATAAATTAAAAAAATATGCCAAGCTATTAAAATTACTTACAGCTATATATATATAGGGAAAGCGCAAAAATATTAATTTGAAATCTTTCAATTTAAATCCTAAAAAATGTGTGTCATACAAATAAGGGATATTCTAACAATATGTTTTGTAGTGATTTTCTCACGTAGGGGTCTAATCACCGCATTCGATATTGAGTAAAATCTATCGTTTTTTTTTTATTTTTCTATCACGCCACTTGATATTGAATAAAAAGTATCGAAATTTGAGATGATAGTATTCGATATCGAGTAACATCTCTCGAGATGTCATTCAATACGTCAGTACCTATCGTATGCGGTATAAACAATTTATTTTAGCAACGAAAGTGTTTATGTTCTGAAAAAAATTATGTAAATGTAGGTAATTGAATTCCTTCTGTGCAAAAAAAATATTTTGCACTATTTTTTACCAGCTGAGAACAGATTACTATTTTCCATCAATTGCATTAAGATATTAGGATAGTGCTAATTTTTCGGTATCACTAAATACTGATTGCAAAAAAATGGAGGATGATTCATCAAAAAGTTGCATTTGCACATTAATCTGTAAAAAATTAGTCGTCATGAAACTCTTTAATTTAAAATCGAATAATAAAAATTTTTAACAATTAAAAATGTAAATACAGATATACATACATACATACATTTATATAAAAGAAAATACTAAGTGACAATAATAAATTTCAGTCAATATGAATTGAAATTTGATTGAAAAATTTGTACGTTGCAATCAAATTATTGAAGAAAAAAAAACTTGCAATAAACTAAAGATTGTTTTTAATCAAATAATTTAAATTGAGTGATCACTAACGTTGAGTGAGATTGCAAATTTTCAATGTATCACTAAAATGTAACAAAATGCTTGCAATAATTTTGCATTATCACTAATTGTAAGTGGCAAATGCAAAATTAAATCGAAATGTCATTCGATACTACAGTTTACTGCCGTAATTAGGCCACAGACTATCGTATTAAAAATTATTATCTTAAATTATTATTATTTTTCGGCCAACTAAGTCCCTGTCTCTCTGGACATTGACAGATTAAAATGTGCAATAAAAATTGTTAATCTGTTCAAAACTCCGGAACTGAATGGAACAACTACAAATATTCTTTAGAAAAAAATTGGAACTAGATTTTCTTTAATATATATGATAGGGTGTGTGTAGTGAGATTTCGCATTACAACTAGGGATTTGAAGCCAATCAGCCACCACTGGAACCTATACTCGCTGTTTTTCACAACATGTCTAAACTGGTGTAAATATTGTCACCAATTTAAAGAGTTGTGTCCCCAAAAATCAATATTTTAAAACAGAAAATCCCTGATTCTATACCAAACAAATTTACATATATTAAACATCATCATTCAATAAAAAAATAATTAATTGCATTGTTCTGGGCCCAAATCGTTACATCCGTGAACGTACAACTCGTCACGTAATTTCCCATCCAATTATACAGTTATTAGGTGTAGAGTCCTACATTCACGGATGTAACGATTTGGGCCTGATTTACTTATGTATGTATTTGCATGCGTATACCTTTATACATATGTATCTAAGAACCTACAGACATAGGACATATGAACAAGTATGAACACTACATTAAAATAATCGAAATATTTATTCAAAGCTAAAATAACAAGCGAAGACAAACTGGCAAATTAAAAATTATTATACATACATAAATACATATGTATGTATATTAACTAACAATTAAAAAATGCCCAAGTCCCTACGCTCGAAATCCCTAGTCTACTCCAAAGCCAAGTATGTACAGACCGCTCTCCAGTCATACACAGAGAAATCTCTGCATATAAGGAATTATATATTATCGATGGGATTTTATTATTAAAAAATTATTAAAAATGTTCTTAATAGAAAATGTTTACAAAACTATTTTGCAAATAACAAACATTAAACTACACATTATTTTGTATTGCGGACGGTTGTATATTTTACGCCGCCGTTTATATTCTTCTAGTTCAGTATATTTTGGTCACCGTCGAAGATTTTTTTGGCTAGCATTTTTATCGCCTTTAATTACATATCGACAGCGAGCTATATTTTCTGACATTTCTAACGTAATGACGTAAGCATTTTTGGTAGTTTTCGACATAAGTTACAAATTCATTTTTATTCTCACTTTTCGAGAAACGATGGAATAATTTATTTCACATATTTTTCCCACGAGAACTTCTCACTAAAGTTACAGAACATGGGTACTGGTATAGCTTTGTTGTATTTCTGAATTAGACAAAATAACTGCTTCGTACTTTGTTTTTCACACTCATTGTTCTTTTGTAACAATTCAATTATGAACAAGATATTATGCAATTAAAAGAAATTGTTTTTAAAAGCAGACTCTTGTTATATTACAATTAAAATTCGCATAACTTAAATTAATTTGCCAGTAACGCCTGTTTAATTCCATATAATATAATGATTTTCTTAGCGCACATAAAACTATATGTATAGTTTTAACACTATTTAGTTAAAAATATGAAATTCCTTCGGTTAATAAAATAAACCATATTTTTTTTTTTTATCTAAAAGAAGAAAACTAATATATAATTGGGGTGTTCACACTGTTGTCATATCAGTCATATTGTCTTATTATTTTACAATAGTTTAAAAAAATTGTTGTGCTTCAAGCAAAAAAGTAATATAATAATAAGACATTTTGAGGTATGTTTATGGTTTGTCATAAAATAACAGTAGAAATCTTAGTCGAGCAGCTGCAACTCCTTATTCGAGCCGGCGATAATATTTACAAGCCGCCGCTACTTTTAAATAACATAAGAATGAAAACAAGGCAAATTAATTAACTGGTATATGGGTCGTTCTTAAAAAACATGACCATTCTGAATTTTGTAATTTTTAAAAATTAAGTTGGCCGCATATGTTTATAATTGGCCTCATGTGGTTACGGATCTTATCAACAATAAGAATCCATAACCAGCATTAGTTTTTTAAATTTTTGGAATTTTTACAGATAAAAAAGTCACAGAGTGGACCGGTAACAGAGGGGACAAATTAACTCAAAAATACCATATTTTAGCTTTTTATTAGAATTTTGTAGAATTTATTTGTCCACTTAATTAGTGTACACAAAATATTTATAAAAAAATTATAAAATAAATAAAAAATCACTTTACTCACCGTTTTTCAACAGTAACAGAGTTGACACTGAATAAGGGTACGTACCCGGCCTACAATTATCTTGCTTACTCAACCACGCACTAAACAAGACTGAACAGTTCAAAGGACATTTTGTTGATTTTAGCTAAGTTATGATGGAGAAGCATAAGTGAAATATACGCGTCATAACGTTTAACAAAATTTTTTCAATAAAATGAGTGGACGTAACAGAGGGGACCTGAACCTGGGGACAAGATTTTTCTTCAAAAAAATTATACAAAAAAATTATTTTTCATCATTCTTTTCTATATATGGTATTAATATATACAAACTGAATAACAAAAATTGTAAATATTATTTTTTTTCAATTTTATTTTAGCTGAAAATAACTATTAAATTTTTATAAATTGGCTCGGGACACAGGTTTTTGCTAAACCTTTGACATTAAAAATATTTTTTAAGTTATTTTCAGATAATTAGTTATTTTTTTTATAATATAGTTACGTAGAATGAATAATAATTTATAAAAATGCAGATATTTTTCTATTTTCTTTTTGGAGAAACAAAATATAAAATAGTAAAGTCTGGGGACACCAATTGGTCATGTTTTTAAAGAATGACCCATATGCACGACCAAGACGAATTAATTATAAGGTGCATGCAGTGGCGAATTCACGCGAATTTATACATTACCTACACTGTCAAATTTGTTACATATTTTCCGTTGCCATTTTAATGTAATTTTGCGGCGCAGGTAATGATTTCGCCGTTTACACAACCAAAATGCCAATTGTTTGCTTTGTTGTTGAATTATTGTAGTCGTAATGAATTTGCCTTTTGCACGAAAATTACATTAAAATGGCGCCGGAAAATATGTACCACATTTGACAGTGTAGGTGATGTATAAATTCGCGTGAATTCGCCACTACATCCACCTTATAATTAATTCGCCTTGAATGAAAAGATGTGGTTGTATAAGTGATCTGCCTGGCAGCTTGTGAACGTTTTTCCACTTGCCGCCGTCCAAAAAAAATTGTTCAGCTCATGTTACCGGCAACATCTGCTTTTGATTATACATATATATTTCAGCAAGTTCGTATAGATAAAAAAAATTTTAAAATTTTAATTGATAATGGACATTTTAGAAAATTTACAGGAAATTTATTGTTTTCTTTATTAACAATTAAAAAACATTTACATTTAAGCCAAAATGCAAACGTATGCACAATAATCCGACTAGAAATGGAGTGTTGTTCAATGTTTATCAGCTGGCACAATTATGAGTTATTAGCACACTTACGTACATATACATATGTATGCATATGATCACACTTGTCATATTTTGGTGTGCTATTATTTTATGACATATGACTTATGACTACAGTGTGAATACCCCAAATACTTTAAACCTGTTAGCTAAATTCAATACTTAGTTACTAAGGAAACCTGATTCATATCATCTGCGTACTCCTCAAATAAAAAAAAAATAACTCATTTTTTTGTAATAAATTTAACACATAATTGTAAAAATAAGATTTAATTTAAAATTAAGTTTGAGCAATATTCATTGCTATTTTGAAATGGCTTATAATTTGTTAGCTTTTATTATTTTTAAAGAATTAAGGAACACATACAACTATGTTCTTGTTTTTTGTTAGGGATTTTTGAATTTAGCACTTGACTCTTTTTTTCAACTTTGAAAACTAATTGTATCCGTTAAAAACTTGCTACCAGCTTGAAAACACGTCTGCAACTAAAATAAAAGTTTATAGTTTGCAGTAATTGTTCGTTCGCTCTCTCCAACTTAACTCATAACTTAAAGCACATTGCGCCGTTATGTCTTTTATTTACTATTTCTCCTCTAGAGGTTTAAGCCACTAAACGCGGCTTACAATAAAAATGGAAACAAATGCTGGAGTAGCTGTTGCTGTATAGTTTAAGTTATTTAATTAATTGTACTTAGGACAAACTCCAATGTTTCGTTACTCAGTACAACAATTGTAAGCAGCGCAAAGAGTTTAAATTCAGAAAAGCTTTTTAGGCATGCGCAATGCTCAAAAGCTACTGATAAATTCATATATTGCAGAGACATAAAGTCAATTATTGCACAACGGTTTCTTGCACAATTGTAGTTGTAAGAAGTTTGTATGGGATACTTCGTAACTTGTGGACGGTCAAAGATCCGACTTCACTCGCAATACGTATGCTATTAGCTAAAATATACGTTATTCCATCACTTTTATAATGTTGAGAAACTTTTTCTAACTGCGAAAGCAATGATAGCGCGATACATCTTTCTGAAAAGACGAAATGACCATATCTCATCATCTTCCTACCAGATTTTTCATATAAAATTCGTAAATCTTCTGAAAATCAAATGCCTTATTTTTCTACTCAAAATTATTATTTCGAGGTAGCCTAGAATACAACAGAATTATTTTTGCCAGATTCGGTCGTAGTATGAACCAGAGAACAGATTGAATATATTCACGTTTTCTGCCCATTCATAAATTCATTGCTTTTGCATTGCCTTCAATCGACAACCATAACAACATATCACAACCTAAATACAAAAGGGTCACAACTCAAAATTTTCCAAAACTGACTTTTTACCATTTATACATTGAGAGTACACAACTCTAACTACTGCAAAAATGTCTTTAATATCACTATCTTCTTTAACTGGAAAAATACAGTTATGACTACTTTTATGTTAAGTGTGTTGCTTCTGCACGAAAACAGTTTTTTGTCTCTCCTGAAAATTTTAGTATTTTGAGTTGTGACCTTTTGTATTTAGGGTGCGATATATGTACATACATTACTATGTGTTAATAAAATTTCATTTTCTAACGCCTGATTTCACAATGTTCGGTAAAATGTCTGTTAACAAAAAATTAACTAATTGCTGGTTAGCTAACGGGCACTATTTAATCAACGGTTACATATATTTAACGTTTCACCTTCTTTCCGTTAACTAACAAATTAATTTAATAAAAATGTGGCAATACTATCGGTTTGTTTACATTAAAAATCACATTAAAAAGGCAGTTATTGCAAATTTGAGAAACAAAACTTTGTAATAATAGTAAAATACTGGTAATACTATGTTCACACGAGAAGATGAAGCACTTGCTTCGCTTTCTGAAGCATGTTTATGAATCTAGCTGTTCACACGACTCATTTACTTGCTTCGATTTGACAGTTCTCTTTTAAATAACAAATAAAATCTTAAATGGACAAGAAAAATAAGTTAAAATTATTATGCATTTTTAACACACAAACATATTTTTTGTTTCCATTGCTGTTTTATCTTTATAGTTTTAATTCAATTTTTCACTTTTAATTAAGGTTTTTGTTGTGTTTTTTGCATCTAGTTCAGATAAACTTCCGATAAATTACGATAAAATTTAGAGAAGACAGCAATTTTTCATGCTTCGCAAGTAGATTCAATGTGAATCTACATGCTTCGCTCTCAAACTTTTGTATGGCGAAGCATGTTGCTTCGCTCATGATTGGGGTGTGAAGCATTAATAGAGAGTGAAGCATGTTCCGTGTGAACGTAGTATAAGTAATAATTAATATATTGTTATTTACGCTGCAACGAAAAACTATTCGAAAAAGTCGAATCTCTTGCAATTTGATTTTGCGTTTACACAGTGGCATGCCATTTCATTTTCAAAATGTCGCCGAAGCGTTAACATGAGTACATTCGTTTACTTCTAAAATTAAAAAAAATAACCAGAATAAAAGAGAAGAGAGCAGAGAGTTACCAAGTTTATCATATAGGCACATTTTTGGAGAAAGTGTTAACATTTATTATTATTTGTATTATTATTATATTGTTATTAAATTATTAATGCGCTATAATTAACAATCTTCTATTTTTATGCGTATTTCAACAAATAAATCATAAAAATACATTTAATATATTAAAACTTCAATTAGAATTTTACAGCAATCCGGTAAAGTTGCATTAAATTTTGAACAGGGTAACACTGCAACATCGTTTTGACATTTAATGGCATGCAAGTGTCAAATATTCAGTGGCATGCAAAATCTGCTGCCACTGGAGCTGCCAGTTCGAAAAATATTTGTGTGTTAGTAAAAAATCTTGAATGTATTGGGCCGCGTGAATAAAAAGGTAGCTAAAGCTAATACTAGGAAATTTTAAGTTTAAACTAGATTTGAGGTGAATAAAAATTTAAGTTAAAGCTAGTAGTGATGTTACGAATATCAATTTTTAGTATTCGCGAATACGAATACGAATATTTAAAACAGTATTCGCCGAATACGAATACGAATATTTCTTTTGAGGTTTATATTTCAAATTTAATTGGAAAAAATCCCTGCCTTTGCGTTAGTAACTATAAATGAAAAAAAAAATTTAGTGATTTAACATTATTATTGCATTAAGATGGCGAATTTGAACATTTTTTAATTATTTTACTTACATACTTTCAGATTTCGTTTTTCTTACTCTGCGTGAAATACAATGGGTTTTTTTTAATAAAAATTAATATATTTTTTTACATTTTATGTACTTTTTTTAAACTTTTGTATGATTTTTTTTTGGAAAATGTATGGGAAAATTATTCGAAAAATATTCGCTTGAATTTGGCGAATACGAATATCTTAAAACAAGCGAATAGTCGAATACGAGTATTCGTAACATCACTAAAAGCTAGTACTTTTTGCAGTCTAGCACAAGCTAGTTTTTCCAGCGTTTGCTGAAAATATGTGTGATTAAAAACTAGTAAGTACTTAAAATTACTAGTTTTAACTTGAATTTTTGTAAGCATGTCATTGAGGTGCTGGAAATAAGTTTATTGTTGGCTTATTCGTCATAAAGTGCATTGTCGTTTGTTTTTATTTAAATATGATGACTGCATTAATGAATTATGATCATTCCTCATGTTTTGAATTTGTTTTCTCAATTGACCAATTGTAATTTCCTGGCCAAATTTCTAAATACAAAAAAAAAAAAGAAACACGCACTGCCTTTATCACCCATATATTTTCTATTTATTTATTAAGATTATAATTGTTATAATCTGAAATATAATATAATTTGTAAAGAAAATCACTCACTTTGGTTGTTTTATACAACTTTTGTGAAACAATAACAAATGACATTATACGACGTTGCCACTATGATTTATTTAGAGTTTGCCGCGTAAATTCCTTTTGTGACAATTTATTTTCATCCAGGTACAACACCTAAATAGCAGCACAAAGTCAATACGCACGCAACTTTAAGAAAACCTAATGCAAAATAATATAAAAAGTTCTAAAACACCCAAAATTGTCTATACTACATGTACATATTATTTTCCCCTTACTCCGCTATTAAAACCCAACATTTTTTATACGTGGGGATTTTTTAATTGTTTCTAATATTTTTTTAACGAGTTCTAAGAAAAGCCATTTCATACATATGTTTATGTATATCATAGATAATTTTGTACAGTTTATTGCTTCTCCTGTAAAGTATGAAAATTGATGTTACGTTATTTTGCATTTTAGTTATGTATTAGCCGTATTCACAATCTTGTGCATTTGATATTGCAAATTTTTGCAATTGCAACTTTTTCCCATCAATTCTGAACGGACTGTTTGGTTGAACTTGAAATAATTATTGTAAAGCAAAAAACTCGCTCGCTGATTGGGAAAATTTATTTCCAACTAAAGTTTCGAGTTAAACATCATATTAATATTTTTAAAATATCCCCCTCCGAACATATTTAATTGGATTTATCTCTTTTATACTTTATAATTTTTGTGCTTTATAGTTTTTTTATTCTTCATACAATGTGATTTTCAAGATTTACAGAGTAAATATAAACTATGGGTTTTAGGTGTTGCTTATTTGCAAAGATATAGCAAGTTCATTTCTCTGTATTTTGGTTGTGTAGAGTATACGTATGCTGCACAAATTAAAATTCCTAAAACATTACGCCGGGATATAAAAGCAAAAAAGTGGCAACTCATCAATGATTTCTACCAGCTGTTAAATTTTCCAGCTTATGCTACCGCTTTTCAGCACTAGCTATGTAGCACTAGCAAAGACTTATTCACACTTTTTCTAGCTTTCACTAGTAACTTTAGCTAGTGCTGAAAAGACAAAGCTAGTGCTACTACTTGGAGCTTGGTAGCATACACTACATTTTTATTCACTCCGCCCATTGAGTTTTTCGAACTGTAGTGACATGTGTAAACGCTAAGTTATACATACACACATATGTACATGTATATAAAGCATTAATATAAATTGGTTGTTTGTAATATCCCTGTCGGAAAAAAAACTAACTTTAAACTAACTTGAATGTTTGAAAAAAACTAACATTTTTAACATGGCGATGTCCTAGGGAAAAGTCAGTTTTTCTTTGCATTACTTTAAGTTAGCTTTAAAGTTAGTTTAAATAATTCAAAATGTAGTTAGTTAGTATACATAAAAAAAATATATACGAGTATATTTCATTTTTATTTTATTTTCTCAATTCTAAATTCAGTAGTTTTATAGTAATAAATTTTTCTTCAATTTTTTTTTTCAGCGATGCTGTGCTGGGACTTGAACCACTGGTCATTGGATTAACAGTCTACGTGCATACCACTCAGCTAAGGTACCATTTAAATAATGACAGCAAGAAGTTATGAAATACTTGAAATAATTTTAAGAGTTCCTAAATGAGTAAATTTGTTGGCGCTCACCATATTCAATTATAAATGAGAGTATAATATATATCTACTCAACCTACTAATTGATTTTGGTTACATTCTGCATTGTGTTGTAGTTAGCTTTAAGTTAGTCTAGAAAAATCAATTTAAAAATTAGCTTTTCTTGTAGCTAGCTACACATTTGACAACAGGGTACTTTCGCATTATTGTACGTAAACAAGACTTCATTGTAGTAGTGGTTATTGTTATCTTCTTAAAAAGTTTGAGTGCTTAAAAGTAAGGAGAGTAACATAGCTGTGTTACATTTTTGCAGCAAGCACAACACAATAGCTACTACACCTTTTCCATGTGTAATTCAGAAAGCGTCAATTGTAATTCAGAGTAGTCAACTTTAATTCAGAAAGCGTCAATTGTAATTCAGATTAGTCAACTTTAATTCAGAAAGCGTCAATTGTAATTCAGATTAGTCAATTGTAATACAGAAAGCGTCAATTGTAATTCAGAAACTGTCAATTGTAATTCAGAAACAAATTTTATTTATTATACATTTTATTATAAAAAAAAATATATTATGAAAATCTAAAAATATTAGTAAGTACATATGTACATATGTACTCGTATGTATATGTATATTTGTATTAAACACCGACTGCCATATCATTCATTAACAAAGCAGTAGCTTGGTGAACTGCACAATGTTGCACAGCATGAGCGCAATCACCCCCAGTAATGGTGGTCGTTGCATGGTCTATAATACCCTCCAAATATACTAACCTTTGTTCTATCACGCCTGGACCTACAACGTTTGGAACATGAATGTTGCTTTTGACGTGGGATTTAACTTTCGACCAAATATTCTCAATAGGATTTAGCATCGGAGAATAGGGTCCTAGCCTTAAAAGAGAGGCTGGCGTACCATTGATGACTCTTTCGAGCTTTGAGTGATAAGGTGCGTTGTCCGTAACAATCACTAAATCTTCCAATTGATTTCCCGTATCTTGCCACTTTTGCATTAAAATAACTACCCAATCATTTGCTAACTGTGCAGTAAATGAGCCCCTTCTGCGTTCTATATATATGAATCCTGTGGTTGAAATTGCTCCAATCAAATGAATGTTAGGACCTCTTGATGCAGGAAGGTGTTGTACTGCTCTATTGCCGACTCTTGCACGGCCTCTTGTTCGACGACAAAACAAATTAAAATTTGTTTCATCCATCCAAACAACTTGTTTTCCCTGCTGTATGTACTGGTTCAAGAATTGAACATATTCAGCTCGTTTTGTTTTGTTCGCCTCAGAATTCATCGTAACTGGTTCACAGTGTACTTGTTTTGTAGTGAACAGTCTGCCTTCTAAATAATTACCTATTGTTGACACATATATCACTATGTTGAAAGTACTCATAACCTTTTCTTTTAAACGCTTTAATGTTATGGTAGAATCTTCTTCAATCCACGAAAGCATCAAATCAATTTGATCATCACAAAGAATTTTTGCCTTCGCACCACCTCTTGGCAACATTTTGTCAACCCCAGATTGGATCCAAAAATACGCGGTTTTATATTTAATTTCTAGCGTTAAAGCCAATGCTTTCCAATCATCACCTCTATTAGCACAATTTACTATCCTTTCACGGTCTTTTTCACTATTTTTTCTGTATTCTTTTCTCTTAATTTCTTCATTTCCATTCATTACTGTTTTGCAGATAGGGCAAGCACTATCTACAACATCGGTAAAGGGTTGTGCGCATTTCTTATGCAATAAATGTAGACATGGCAGCAATCGTATAACTGGAGTCCTTGTCATTACGGATTGGCAAATCACGCAATTTTCCTTCAGTTCCATTTTTATGGGATTATGCAAATACTTGATGCTAAACTCGTTATTATTTTGAATAAACTATGTATGTTAAATTATTCTGCAAATGAATTCAGTTGTTGTTACTGAAAACAAAGTTCACGGCTTACTATGCTGTAATTTTTGCTCAGAAAATTTAGGTCTTTATATTTACTATTTTCTCCATTATAATGGACGCTTTCTGAATTAAAATTGACACTTTCTGAATTACAATTGACGCTTTCTGAATTACAAATGACTAATCTGAATTACAATTGACGCTTTCTGAATTACAATTGACTAATCTGAATTACAATTGACGCTTTCTGAATTAAAGTTGACTAATCTGAATTACAATTGACGCTTTCTGAAATGTAGTTGACGCTTTCTGAATTACAATTGATGAAAAAGGTGCAGTACGATGCAATAAATGACTTGTTGTATATTGACAATTATATGTACATATATGTACGCAGTTCATAATGTTAAACATCTACCTGCGAGAAGTTAACAAACTTTTATCGAAACTGAGAGAGCAAACATAGTCCCCTTTTATATATTGGCAAGTGAAAGGCAGACATTTTTGTAATTCTCTTTTGAACTTGTACGTAGCTTTTACATATTGGAAATTAATAGACAGACAGAAATTTTTGGGTTTGTTTATTCTATATTCGCGTTTGCATACATTCACATAAATTATATTTATGTATATGTACATCCATCCATAATCGTCAAAACTATTAAAGTCAAAACTATTAAATAATAAAAGTTATTGCTTAATATTATTATTAGGAATATAAAATAAAAAGGACGAAGAAATTTAATAAAGTTTGTGATAATAAATAGAATAAAATGTCTTTTGATAAAAAAATTGAAATTTTGACTAAATGCACTAAATTGGTATTAGAAGATTCCGATAGTGATTCCGAGGAAGTGGCGTTGCGTAAGTATATGCATAAGAAGTAGTTCCTTCAATACGGAAAAAATAATAATATGCGTTTGTACTTAACTTAGAAAGAGCTTGTCAAGATTATGCGGACTGTAGTGGCAGAAAGAAAAAAACCTAAACGGTTATGGGTACAGCCGTGGCGAAAAAATCGAAAAGAGAAAGGTTCCTTCGCATTTTTAACCAACGACCTTCTCTTATCGGATAGTAATTCCTACCGTAATTTCTTAAGAATGGACGAAACACAATTCAGTTTTTTAGTAGACATGATAACACCGGAAATACATAAAGTCAATAGCTACTTCAGGGAATCAATATCTGTAGCAGAGAAATTAGCTATAACTCTTAGATTTCTCGCGACTGGTGAATCATACAAAAGCATGAATTATTCATTTATGATATCCCCATCATTTTTCTCCAAAACGGTTCCGATTATTGTAACGTTCGTTTTTTTATATATTAGTATCTAACATTTGCAATGATTATGGTTTGTTAGCTAACCATATTTTTTTATTTAGAGTTATATATTGTATAGCAATAGTCTGATTTTTTTTTTGTACCAATAAAAAAATAAAATAAAGAAATAAATTAAATAATTCGCCGCAAATTCAAAAGAAATTTCCGTTGGATTATAAGAAAAGAAGTCCATATGACAGGCACGTTCATTTATTTAGGTCCAACACTAGCGTCAAAATTTATTTGCACACTGGCAATCATGTTTCGATGTATCTAGTGTTTCGTTAAGGCAAATGTATCATGTGACTTATACGAGAGAGATAAAGATCCAACCAATGAATAAGCGACACGTATACTTTTCTGATGAGAACAGCTAACGTGTTCACGTTTAAAACTGAACAAACTTTTTTCTTTTCTGATCGTGACTTCAACTCGTAAGCATCAAAGTACGCACATATGTACCTTTAAGCTTAGCAGCAAAGGGAATAAAAGTGTTAGAAGAATTCCGATTGCTCGCTTTGTCAAGGAATCCTGATTAGCTCGAGTATTTCCATTGGCCATCAGGAAAAATAACTATTGTACAAATAGAAGGTATACGTGTTCACGTTCACGTTGTAATACCACTCGATTAGCACAAGCTTCATAAATCTTACCAGCAAAAGCCGATACAGGTGGCCGCCAGCTAACCCTATCTCAAGACATCCAAAAGGAACAGGCAACTTACCGTAGCTTCGGTATAGCTGCTGAAGAACAATCTTACTTTAAATCTGCATCAACATATCCAACGTGGTCGTAATAATCTTACCTGCAAGGTGGACTCCATAGTCATCCTACCTTAAATATATTACCAGTCAACCTCATATTTTCAGTGCCTGGCTCTTGCATGATTTACCGACAGAAAACAAAAACAACGTAAAAACTCGAATTTAGAAGAAAAGAAAAAAAATGCTACTATATAATTTTAAAACTATGTCACTAACAACCTTTTAAGATATATGCTAGAAATCAAAACAAGAAAAAAAAATATATATATTTTCTATATACTGGGTTTATAATAATCTACTTAATATTACTAACTATCCTGTCCTATCTATCTATATCTATACCTTTTTTTTTTTTGTATATATATACCTAAATACTTCTTTTTTTTAATGATTCATTTTCTCTTAATTACCTACTAACATTTAAGAAACAGAAAAAAAGCTATTCTAATTGTAATTATTAAATCTTTCTGAGCGTAATTACTGCATATAATATGACAAATCTACCTACGCATATACGTATTTACATCAAAATTCATCAACATGTTGGAGGCCTTCAAACATCGATGGAATAATAAAAAAAAAATTGTAAGTTTGATTCATATTATTATTATATTTGTTGCGTGGTTACAAAGGAAAAAGTGCTTAATTCGAATTAATTAATTATATAAATTCACTACCTTTTATCAGAGTGATAATACGATTTTTTTCAAATAAATCTGCAAATATCCCAAAAATAAATATAATCAGTTTTTCCTTCTAACCATCAATATCTCATTAGTATTGTTTTTTTTGTGTTCTCAATTGAATATATTTTTTTCTTATTCTCTTAATAACAATTTTTTTTTATTAAACCCTAAAGATTTTTTTCCTTTTGTCATAATATATGTATATATTTTTATATATATGTATATATATATAAATATATGTAAGTTTGTATCTGCATTAATTGCATACAGATATACGTTCGCACATAATTTCGTCATTGTACTCTGCTGAAGTAGAGAGCATATTTGCGTTTTTTGTATTACTAGCAATATATTCCTTGTTGCAATTATTCTTTGATACCTATCTACATATCTATATGTATGTCTATACCTATATTTTTCTTCATTTGATTTTTTTTACGATTAACCCATTAATGGCTAATTGAACTTGAATAATTTTATATATATTTTTTTTATGTGATTTTTATCAGAATAATTTCTATTGTAAATAAAACTGGAATCAATTTAAATATGAACTAATTAACTTATAATTAAAACTTCGTGGTTTGATGGGAAAAAAATGAGTTTGCGTAAGGGGTTTTCCAGATAAATCTAGACTATCGAGAAAACCATAGGTAGGGAGGGTTGTGAGGTCAAGAACGTGACACCTAGTTCTAAAAGGTCTTTGCAAAGAGGACTTGATTTTTTTTCTTTTCCAAGGGCGTAGTGAAGCACACGTGAATTTTCTTTTATTGTGTATGGTCATCTAAATATAAAAAAAAAACAAAAATCCCCGCCCATTACCCATTAGATTGATCAATGGGGTTATTGTTTTTATATATAATAATAATTAAAAAAATAAAAAAATATAAAAATAAAAATTTAAATTATTTTGAGCATGTGTTCGCTCGTCTACCATCTATCTATCCCCCTGTGTCCACCACCATGACAGATACCCATTAGCACGTTACATTATTTGTGATGTTTTATATCGAAATTTAAGAGAGACCTATTTAAAGGTAAGAATTTATTCTCTTTTTCTAATTTGCAAACACTTAGAGGTGTAGTAATAATATTTTGTTTTTAGTTGCAGTTTCCATCCAGCCGTGAAGAATGGGAGGCTATTGCCAAGGAATTCGCCCTTCAGTGGCAGTTTCCCAACTGCCTAGGAGCACTAGACGGCAAACACATAAATTTCCAACCACCTCGTAGAGACGGAGCATATTATTATAATTATAAACACACTAACAGCATCATATTACTTGCGCTGGTTGACGCACATTGCAGGTTTATATATGTTAACGTTGGAAGCAATGGAAGAAATAACGACGCAGCAGTTTTACAGCAGTGTTATCTCAAAAATGTTTTAGATGATGAAATAAACTTGCCAAAAGATTCCATAGTCGGCAGAGGTCGTAATTTGCCCTACGTGGTAGTCGCTGACGATGCCTTCCCGTTGCATAAGCACATTCTCAAGCCCTATCCTTACCATACAAATTGCACAAAGAAAAAGGCATTTAATATGAGAATCTCGAGGGCAAGACATGTTGTGGAACATTCGTTCGGGATGCTTTCTAATAGATTTCGAATATTTCTTACTAAAATTAACTTAAAAGTTGATACTGTAGAAAAAATTGTTTTAGCATGTACTGCTCTACATAATATGCTGATTGAAAGAGACACAACATATGCAAACAACATGACTTGTGTATCAGTTTCTGGTTCAGTTAGTTCAAATGATGTGCCTTATAATCCACGAAAAGGCGCTGCAGAAAGCATTCGTCAAGAATTTGCTGATTATTTTTCTAATTAGGGCAAGCTAGACTGGCAGGAAAAGAGTTACAAGTAAAAAGTTGTAAACAGAGAGGAGAGCCGCATCGGAGCGGCTGGCGGCTAGGCGACCCGCCGACGATTTTGCATGAGCCACGCCGCCGCCGATTTGAACGGCTGATCGGCGGCTTATTTTACAGCCGTTTTCACCGGCTCAGTCGATTTTATTATTGCCTTAACTCATTCGTGGCGCTTTTTTTGCACTTGACTCATGGTACAATAACAACAGATACATGCATCCATGCAATTCTGCGTTTCTCTGCCGTTTTATTCTGCAGACTGCGGCTTTATTCTCGTTATTATTGTATTGTATGAATATTGAAATCGATCCGATTTCCATCACACCTAAAAGTATTTGATTCGATTTAAGTCTTCGATTTCAAATCGAATCGATTTCTATCACATACCTGATTATTTCAAGTTATAGTGATTGCTCTTGTTTTGGTAGTTTATTTAATTTATTGATTTTTATTATATATTAATTTATTTATTTGCGTTAAAGGTGTTAAACCTTTAAAAATATGGATTCTAAATTTCGAAAAGATTTTCTTGTATTTGTTATCTCGTGATACTAATATTTTTCTCAGTATTTCTCCATATTTTTAAACGTTTTTAAATGCAAACCCTTAAATATCTCGACTTAAAAACGAAGTGACTTATGCCACTTACAAGGTAAACGGCTCAATTGTACCTGAAATATTACCTGAATTAATTGATTGTTTATTTTGTTTATTTTTTTTTAAGTTTTTGTTTGTATTAAAAATAATTTTTCAAATAAAAGTAATTTGAAAATATTTAAAACTCTATTTTATTGAAGAAATTTGTGTGGACTTTTTTTTGGGCAAAATCAACCATAAATTGAACTAGTTCGTCACTTGCACACATGATTCAATTCCATTTGTTAAATAAAACTAATAAGTGTTCAAGATAACTCATAAAGAACACATTGATTAATTTAATTAGTTAATAACAACATATTCGTCATGTATGTATATGTATACAAAAATAAACACATCAGTGCGGCGCAACCGAAAAAATTTGACCAGCCGGTTAACGTACCAGCGGTAGTCATAGCCGCCGTAGGCCTTTTTACCTTCTCAGCCGCCGCCGATAAAAAATACCTCGGCTCGCCTCTCTGGTTGTAAACTAAAGCTTTTTGTCTGAAAAAACAATTTAAAATAAAACTTCTGAAAACAGAAACAAATGCCCTAATTATCTAAATCACATCACCAAAGTGAAATTTATATGTAAAGCAAAAAAAAAAAAGTTTCTAAAAATGTTTTTGTTTTTCATACAAATTCTTCACCGAACAAAATTCATTTAGGCATTGCTTTGCCTTTCAATGTAAGAAGAATTAGAATGAAATTTTTTGAAATTTTGTTTTTGATTTCCATTGAATTTCACTTTATACTATATCGTGGTTATTGCAAAAAACAACATCTTCATTTCTTTGTATTTATTTATATAAAAAGTAGAATAAAAAAAAAAAAAAAAAAAAAAAACGTTGGGACCGTCATAACGTTTAAAAAATGAATAATAACATAAACAACAACTTTAGAGGACAATTCAGAGAAGATTTTCAATACACTAATTTAAAAAGATTGGGTAAAAACAGATTACATAGAAAGAATAACAGTTCAAGAGATTATGGTGCATTTAAGAAAAATGAAGAAGGAAGAAAAACTATCAATAGGTATAAGTCTATAAGGGATAAAATAATTAAGTGTAAGGCCTCGATAACATTTTTAATTCGATGTCGAAACGCAGGTATTATTCCTAAATTTATAAAAAATTCAACTAAAAATATTTTTCAAATTTTTCATGTGAATGGTATTTCAACAATTGAGCAAACTTTTTTGAGGAAAATACAATGCTTTCAATGCAAACTTCTCAAGATGGCTATAAAACAGAAGCACGAAAATTTAAAACAATTTGAAGCGGAGTTAATTTGGATCAATAATATTTTAAGACAATTTTTCAATTATGAAGAAATGAACAAATTTATAGAATACAACAATAAATTAACACTCGCGTTGATTAAGAAAACAAAACAGGTACATATAAATAAATTTAATTGCCTTATTAGTTTACAAAGAAAAGAATTGGGTATTACATTTAATAATAAATGTTTTGTTAATAAATCAGATGTAGTTTTTCCAGTAGATGTACAATACATACTTTCATTAGGAAGCAAATTTGCGTTACCTATTAAGAAAGATAAATATCCCATCATGAAAATAATTTCAGATGGAGAAAATCTTGTTCAAACTTTACAGGATAGAGAAGAACAAGACATTGCCAGATCAAGATTAACAACAATTATTGATAGTCACATTAACAAAAATACTTTGACAATTAGAGATAAATATTTGATAGATAAAGTAGATCTTAGTGAGAGATTTTTAAAACGTAATAGGAACTTAATTATTGTAAACGCAGATAAAGGTAATACTACAGTTGCTATGAATAGGAATGATTATGATTGTAGAATTAGTGATATAGTGGGAGATGTTACTACATATAAAGGAATAAATAAGGATCCTACCACTAGATTGCAGAGATTAAATAATGAGTTGGTAGATAAACTATTTAACGAAAAAATAATTAATAATTTAGATAAAAATAGACTTAAGACTAGTATAGCGATAGCTCCAAGATTATATGGATTACCTAAGATACATAAGGATAATTTTCCATTAAGACCAATTTGTTCTTCAATTAATTCACCATCGTACGAACTATCTAAATATGTCACTAATATTTTGAAAAAATTAACTATTAATTCTAAATACAATGTTATTAATTCATTAGAATTTAAGAAAAGGATAAAGAATTTAACATTAGATACTAATGAAAAATTGTTTTCTCTTGATGTTATTTCACTATTTCCCAGTATTCCAGTAGATCTTGCTATTGAAATAATAGATGAAAAATGGGAATTAATCAAACAACACACAAATATTGAAAGGGCATTATTTTTGCGCATAATTAGGTTTTGTATAATTGAAAATAGATATTTTCAATACAATAACAAAACATATTTACAACAGAAGGGACTTCCGATGGGTTCTCCAGCTTCGCCAGTTGTGGCTGATATTGTAATGGAAAAACTACTTGATGAATGTATTGAAAAATTGATTATTAAACCTAAAGTTTTAACTAAATATGTTGATGACTTATTTTGCATTATTTCAGAAAGTGAAATAAAAACATTATTATCAACATTTAATTCATTTCATCCTGACATTCAATTTACAATTGAGAAGGAATATGATTTCAGACTTCCATATCTAGATATAGTAGTAATAAGACAAAATAATAATTTATTTACAGATTGGTATCAGAAGCCAACATCCTCAGGAAGAATAATTAACTTTTTTTCTAAGCATCCAAAGAAAATGATTATTAATACGGCTAAAAATCTTATTGATAAAATATTATCAGTAAGTGATAGTGTTTTTCATAAGAAAAACGAAAGGATAATTATGAATATTTTAAATGAGAATAGTTTTCCTAATCACCTATCTTGTAAATTAATAAGGCAATACAGATATATAAAAAGAAGTTCAAATGTTTCCTTTGAACCTAAAATTTATAAATCTTTAATATATGTACCTGGAATGTCGGAAAGATTACAAAGATCTAAAATTTATGATAACAATAAATATAGTATAGCACATAGAATGAATGATACAGTAGGAAAATTATTTAGTAAGACTAAAGATAAAATACAGACTCTAGATAAATCTAATTTAGTTTACCAGATACCATGTAATGGTAATGTTATAGAAAATTGTAATAAGATATATGTAGGTACAACTAAGAATAAATTAAAAACTAGAATGGCTGGTCATAGATCAGATCAAAAGTATAGAAATATTTCTTCACAAAAAACAGCATTAGTTTCACATTGTTTTAATTCTAATCATAACCCTGATTTTAATAATGTAAAAGTTTTGAACATAGAAAATAACTATAAACGTAGATTTATGTTAGAGATGTTACAAATTATTAATGTTCCAATACATAAGAGAATTAATTTTAAGGCAGATACAGATTCTGTTGCTCATGCTTATAGGTATTTATTATATAAAAACGGAAACCGGAATTGAATTTATATTACTTATAAGAATAATATTTTTTTATGATTGTGTACATAAGTAGTTTTTAAAGTTGTTAATTTTTTAAAAATTTTCATTTTGACAAATATTGTTTGTTTTTTCAATTTGTTAAATGTTATTACAATAATTTTACACCAAAATTTGTATATCCCTGAAGAAGCCACACAAGGAAGTGGCGAAATATTGGAAATATAATAAACATTATTAAAGTTTTTTATAAAAAAAAATAGTGACCTAAATCCTTAAAAAATAGATAAATATAAAATTAAATAAGGTCAAAAAAATAGAAGAATAATTTTAAAAAACGTTGGGACCGTCATAACGTTTAAAAAATGAATAATAACATAAACAACAACTTTAGAGGACAATTCAGAGAAGATTTTCAATACACTAATTTAAAAAGATTGGGTAAAAACAGATTACATAGAAAGAATAACAGTTCAAGAGATTATGGTGCATTTAAGAAAAATGAAGAAGGAAGAAAAACTATCAATAGGTATAAGTCTATAAGGGATAAAATAATTAAGTGTAAGGCCTCGATAACATTTTTAATTCGATGTCGAAACGCAGGTATTATTCCTAAATTTATAAAAAATTCAACTAAAAATATTTTTCAAATTTTTCATGTGAATGGTATTTCAACAATTGAGCAAACTTTTTTGAGGAAAATACAATGCTTTCAATGCAAACTTCTCAAGATGGCTATAAAACAGAAGCACGAAAATTTAAAACAATTTGAAGCGGAGTTAATTTGGATCAATAATATTTTAAGACAATTTTTCAATTATGAAGAAATGAACAAATTTATAGAATACAACAATAAATTAACACTCGCGTTGATTAAGAAAACAAAACAGGTACATATAAATAAATTTAATTGCCTTATTAGTTTACAAAGAAAAGAATTGGGTATTACATTTAATAATAAATGTTTTGTTAATAAATCAGATGTAGTTTTTCCAGTAGATGTACAATACATACTTTCATTAGGAAGCAAATTTGCGTTACCTATTAAGAAAGATAAATATCCCATCATGAAAATAATTTCAGATGGATAAAATCTTGTTCAAACTCTACAGGATAGAGAAGAACAAGACATTGCCAGATCAAGATTAACAACAATTATTGATAGTCACATTAACAAAAATACTTTGACAATTAGAGATAAATATTTGATAGATAAAGTAGATCTTAGTGAGAGATTTTTAAAACGTAATAGGAACTTAATTATTGTAAACGCAGATAAAGGTAATACTACAGTTGCTATGAATAGGAATGATTATGATTGTAGAATTAGTGATATAGTGGGAGATGTTACTACATATAAAGGAATAAATAAGGATCCTACCACTAGATTGCAGAGATTAAATAATGAGTTGGTAGATAAACTATTTAACGAAAAAATAATTAATAATTTAGATAAAAATAGACTTAAGACTAGTATAGCGATAGCTCCAAGATTATATGGATTACCTAAGATACATAAGGATAATTTTCCATTAAGACCAATTTGTTCTTCAATTAATTCACCATCGTACGAACTATCTAAATATGTCACTAATATTTTGAAAAAATTAACTATTAATTCTAAATACAATGTTATTAATTCATTAGAATTTAAGAAAAGGATAAAGAATTTAACATTAGATACTAATGAAAAATTGTTTTCTCTTGATGTTATTTCACTATTTCCCAGTATTCCAGTAGATCTTGCTATTGAAATAATAGATGAAAAATGGGAATTAATCAAACAACACACAAATATTGAAAGGGCATTATTTTTGCGCATAATTAGGTTTTGTATAATTGAAAATAGATATTTTCAATACAATAACAAAACATATTTACAACAGAAGGGACTTCCGATGGGTTCTCCAGCTTCGCCAGTTGTGGCTGATATTGTAATGGAAAAACTACTTGATGAATGTATTGAAAAATTGATTATTAAACCTAAAGTTTTAACTAAATATGTTGATGACTTATTTTGCATTATTTCAGAAAGTGAAATAAAAACATTATTATCAACATTTAATTCATTTCATCCTGACATTCAATTTACAATTGAGAAGGAATATGATTTCAGACTTCCATATCTAGATATAGTAGTAATAAGACAAAATAATAATTTATTTACAGATTGGTATCAGAAGCCAACATCCTCAGGAAGAATAATTAACTTTTTTTCTAAGCATCCAAAGAAAATGATTATTAATACGGCTAAAAATCTTATTGATAAAATATTATCAGTAAGTGATAGTGTTTTTCATAAGAAAAACGAAAGGATAATTATGAATATTTTAAATGAGAATAGTTTTCCTAATCACCTATCTTGTAAATTAATAAGGCAATACAGATATATAAAAAGAAGTTCAAATGTTTCCTTTGAACCTAAAATTTATAAATCTTTAATATATGTACCTGGAATGTCGGAAAGATTACAAAGATCTAAAATTTATGATAACAATAAATATAGTATAGCACATAGAATGAATGATACAGTAGGAAAATTATTTAGTAAGACTAAAGATAAAATACAGACTCTAGATAAATCTAATTTAGTTTACCAGATACCATGTAATGGTAATGTTATAGAAAATTGTAATAAGATATATGTAGGTACAACTAAGAATAAATTAAAAACTAGAATGGCTGGTCATAGATCAGATCAAAAGTATAGAAATATTTCTTCACAAAAAACAGCATTAGTTTCACATTGTTTTAATTCTAATCATAACCCTGATTTTAATAATGTAAAAGTTTTGAACATAGAAAATAACTATAAACGTAGATTTATGTTAGAGATGTTACAAATTATTAATGTTCCAATACATAAGAGAATTAATTTTAAGGCAGATACAGATTCTGTTGCTCATGCTTATAGGTATTTATTATATAAAAACGGAAACCGGAATTGAATTTATATTACTTATAAGAATAATATTTTTTTATGATTGTGTACATAAGTAGTTTTTAAAGTTGTTAATTTTTTAAAAATTTTCATTTTGACAAATATTGTTTGTTTTTTCAATTTGTTAAATGTTATTACAATAATTTTACACCAAAATTTGTATATCCCTGAAGAAGCCACACAAGGAAGTGGCGAAATATTGGAAATATAATAAACATTATTAAAGTTTTTTATAAAAAAAATAGTGACCTAAATCCTTAAAAAATAGATAAATATAAAATTAAATAAGGTCAAAAAAATAGAAGAATAATTTTAAAAAACGTTGGGACCGTCATAACGTTTAAAAAATGAATAATAACATAAACAACAACTTTAGAGGACAATTCAGAGAAGATTTTCAATACACTAATTTAAAAAGATTGGGTAAAAACAGATTACATAGAAAGAATAACAGTTCAAGAGATTATGGTGCATTTAAGAAAAATGAAGAAGGAAGAAAAACTATCAATAGGTATAAGTCTATAAGGGATAAAATAATTAAGTGTAAGGCCTCGATAACATTTTTAATTCGATGTCGAAACGCAGGTATTATTCCTAAATTTATAAAAAATTCAACTAAAAATATTTTTCAAATTTTTCATGTGAATGGTATTTCAACAATTGAGCAAACTTTTTTGAGGAAAATACAATGCTTTCAATGCAAACTTCTCAAGATGGCTATAAAACAGAAGCACGAAAATTTAAAACAATTTGAAGCGGAGTTAATTTGGATCAATAATATTTTAAGACAATTTTTCAATTATGAAGAAATGAACAAATTTATAGAATACAACAATAAATTAACACTCGCGTTGATTAAGAAAACAAAACAGGTACATATAAATAAATTTAATTGCCTTATTAGTTTACAAAGAAAAGAATTGGGTATTACATTTAATAATAAATGTTTTGTTAATAAATCAGATGTAGTTTTTCCAGTAGATGTACAATACATACTTTCATTAGGAAGCAAATTTGCGTTACCTATTAAGAAAGATAAATATCCCATCATGAAAATAATTTCAGATGGAGAAAATCTTGTTCAAACTCTACAGGATAGAGAAGAACAAGACATTGCCAGATCAAGATTAACAACAATTATTGATAGTCACATTAACAAAAATACTTTGACAATTAGAGATAAATATTTGATAGATAAAGTAGATCTTAGTGAGAGATTTTTAAAACGTAATAGGAACTTAATTATTGTAAACGCAGATAAAGGTAATACTACAGTTGCTATGAATAGGAATGATTATGATTGTAGAATTAGTGATATAGTGGGAGATGTTACTACATATAAAGGAATAAATAAGGATCCTACCACTAGATTGCAGAGATTAAATAATGAGTTGGTAGATAAACTATTTAACGAAAAAATAATTAATAATTTAGATAAAAATAGACTTAAGACTAGTATAGCGATAGCTCCAAGATTATATGGATTACCTAAGATACATAAGGATAATTTTCCATTAAGACCAATTTGTTCTTCAATTAATTCACCATCGTACGAACTATCTAAATATGTCACTAATATTTTGAAAAAATTAACTATTAATTCTAAATACAATGTTATTAATTCATTAGAATTTAAGAAAAGGATAAAGAATTTAACATTAGATACTAATGAAAAATTGTTTTCTCTTGATGTTATTTCACTATTTCCCAGTATTCCAGTAGATCTTGCTATTGAAATAATAGATGAAAAATGGGAATTAATCAAACAACACACAAATATTGAAAGGGCATTATTTTTGCGCATAATTAGGTTTTGTATAATTGAAAATAGATATTTTCAATACAATAACAAAACATATTTACAACAGAAGGGACTTCCGATGGGTTCTCCAGCTTCGCCAGTTGTGGCTGATATTGTAATGGAAAAACTACTTGATGAATGTATTGAAAAATTGATTATTAAACCTAAAGTTTTAACTAAATATGTTGATGACTTATTTTGCATTATTTCAGAAAGTGAAATAAAAACATTATTATCAACATTTAATTCATTTCATCCTGACATTCAATTTACAATTGAGAAGGAATATGATTTCAGACTTCCATATCTAGATATAGTAGTAATAAGACAAAATAATAATTTATTTACAGATTGGTATCAGAAGCCAACATCCTCAGGAAGAATAATTAACTTTTTTTCTAAGCATCCAAAGAAAATGATTATTAATACGGCTAAAAATCTTATTGATAAAATATTATCAGTAAGTGATAGTGTTTTTCATAAGAAAAACGAAAGGATAATTATGAATATTTTAAATGAGAATAGTTTTCCTAATCACCTATCTTGTAAATTAATAAGGCAATACAGATATATAAAAAGAAGTTCAAATGTTTCCTTTGAACCTAAAATTTATAAATCTTTAATATATGTACCTGGAATGTCGGAAAGATTACAAAGATCTAAAATTTATGATAACAATAAATATAGTATAGCACATAGAATGAATGATACAGTAGGAAAATTATTTAGTAAGACTAAAGATAAAATACAGACTCTAGATAAATCTAATTTAGTTTACCAGATACCATGTAATGGTAATGTTATAGAAAATTGTAATAAGATATATGTAGGTACAACTAAGAATAAATTAAAAACTAGAATGGCTGGTCATAGATCAGATCAAAAGTATAGAAATATTTCTTCACAAAAAACAGCATTAGTTTCACATTGTTTTAATTCTAATCATAACCCTGATTTTAATAATGTAAAAGTTTTGAACATAGAAAATAACTATAAACGTAGATTTATGTTAGAGATGTTACAAATTATTAATGTTCCAATACATAAGAGAATTAATTTTAAGGCAGATACAGATTCTGTTGCTCATGCTTATAGGTATTTATTATATAAAAACGGAAACCGGAATTGAATTTATATTACTTATAAGAATAATATTTTTTTATGATTGTGTACATAAGTAGTTTTTAAAGTTGTTAATTTTTTAAAAATTTTCATTTTGACAAATATTGTTTGTTTTTTCAATTTGTTAAATGTTATTACAATAATTTTACACCAAAATTTGTATATCCCTGAAGAAGCCACACAAGGAAGTGGCGAAATATTGGAAATATAATAAACATTATTAAAGTTTTTTATAAAAAAAATAGTGACCTAAATCCTTAAAAAATAGATAAATATAAAATTAAATAAGGTCAAAAAAATAGAAGAATAATTTTAAAAAACGTTGGGACCGTCATAACGTTTAAAAAATGAATAATAACATAAACAACAACTTTAGAGGACAATTCAGAGAAGATTTTCAATACACTAATTTAAAAAGATTGGGTAAAAACAGATTACATAGAAAGAATAACAGTTCAAGAGATTATGGTGCATTTAAGAAAAATGAAGAAGGAAGAAAAACTATCAATAGGTATAAGTCTATAAGGGATAAAATAATTAAGTGTAAGGCCTCGATAACATTTTTAATTCGATGTCGAAACGCAGGTATTATTCCTAAATTTATAAAAAATTCAACTAAAAATATTTTTCAAATTTTTCATGTGAATGGTATTTCAACAATTGAGCAAACTTTTTTGAGGAAAATACAATGCTTTCAATGCAAACTTCTCAAGATGGCTATAAAACAGAAGCACGAAAATTTAAAACAATTTGAAGCGGAGTTAATTTGGATCAATAATATTTTAAGACAATTTTTCAATTATGAAGAAATGAACAAATTTATAGAATACAACAATAAATTAACACTCGCGTTGATTAAGAAAACAAAACAGGTACATATAAATAAATTTAATTGCCTTATTAGTTTACAAAGAAAAGAATTGGGTATTACATTTAATAATAAATGTTTTGTTAATAAATCAGATGTAGTTTTTCCAGTAGATGTACAATACATACTTTCATTAGGAAGCAAATTTGCGTTACCTATTAAGAAAGATAAATATCCCATCATGAAAATAATTTCAGATGGAGAAAATCTTGTTCAAACTCTACAGGATAGAGAAGAACAAGACATTGCCAGATCAAGATTAACAACAATTATTGATAGTCACATTAACAAAAATACTTTGACAATTAGAGATAAATATTTGATAGATAAAGTAGATCTTAGTGAGAGATTTTTAAAACGTAATAGGAACTTAATTATTGTAAACGCAGATAAAGGTAATACTACAGTTGCTATGAATAGGAATGATTATGATTGTAGAATTAGTGATATAGTGGGAGATGTTACTACATATAAAGGAATAAATAAGGATCCTACCACTAGATTGCAGAGATTAAATAATGAGTTGGTAGATAAACTATTTAACGAAAAAATAATTAATAATTTAGATAAAAATAGACTTAAGACTAGTATAGCGATAGCTCCAAGATTATATGGATTACCTAAGATACATAAGGATAATTTTCCATTAAGACCAATTTGTTCTTCAATTAATTCACCATCGTACGAACTATCTAAATATGTCACTAATATTTTGAAAAAATTAACTATTAATTCTAAATACAATGTTATTAATTCATTAGAATTTAAGAAAAGGATAAAGAATTTAACATTAGATACTAATGAAAAATTGTTTTCTCTTGATGTTATTTCACTATTTCCCAGTATTCCAGTAGATCTTGCTATTGAAATAATAGATGAAAAATGGGAATTAATCAAACAACACACAAATATTGAAAGGGCATTATTTTTGCGCATAATTAGGTTTTGTATAATTGAAAATAGATATTTTCAATACAATAACAAAACATATTTACAACAGAAGGGACTTCCGATGGGTTCTCCAGCTTCGCCAGTTGTGGCTGATATTGTAATGGAAAAACTACTTGATGAATGTATTGAAAAATTGATTATTAAACCTAAAGTTTTAACTAAATATGTTGATGACTTATTTTGCATTATTTCAGAAAGTGAAATAAAAACATTATTATCAACATTTAATTCATTTCATCCTGACATTCAATTTACAATTGAGAAGGAATATGATTTCAGACTTCCATATCTAGATATAGTAGTAATAAGACAAAATAATAATTTATTTACAGATTGGTATCAGAAGCCAACATCCTCAGGAAGAATAATTAACTTTTTTTCTAAGCATCCAAAGAAAATGATTATTAATACGGCTAAAAATCTTATTGATAAAATATTATCAGTAAGTGATAGTGTTTTTCATAAGAAAAACGAAAGGATAATTATGAATATTTTAAATGAGAATAGTTTTCCTAATCACCTATCTTGTAAATTAATAAGGCAATACAGATATATAAAAAGAAGTTCAAATGTTTCCTTTGAACCTAAAATTTATAAATCTTTAATATATGTACCTGGAATGTCGGAAAGATTACAAAGATCTAAAATTTATGATAACAATAAATATAGTATAGCACATAGAATGAATGATACAGTAGGAAAATTATTTAGTAAGACTAAAGATAAAATACAGACTCTAGATAAATCTAATTTAGTTTACCAGATACCATGTAATGGTAATGTTATAGAAAATTGTAATAAGATATATGTAGGTACAACTAAGAATAAATTAAAAACTAGAATGGCTGGTCATAGATCAGATCAAAAGTATAGAAATATTTCTTCACAAAAAACAGCATTAGTTTCACATTGTTTTAATTCTAATCATAACCCTGATTTTAATAATGTAAAAGTTTTGAACATAGAAAATAACTATAAACGTAGATTTATGTTAGAGATGTTACAAATTATTAATGTTCCAATACATAAGAGAATTAATTTTAAGGCAGATACAGATTCTGTTGCTCATGCTTATAGGTATTTATTATATAAAAACGGAAACCGGAATTGAATTTATATTACTTATAAGAATAATATTTTTTTATGATTGTGTACATAAGTAGTTTTTAAAGTTGTTAATTTTTTAAAAATTTTCATTTTGACAAATATTGTTTGTTTTTTCAATTTGTTAAATGTTATTACAATAATTTTACACCAAAATTTGTATATCCCTGAAGAAGCCACACAAGGAAGTGGCGAAATATTGGAAATATAATAAACATTATTAAAGTTTTTTATAAAAAAAATAGTGACCTAAATCCTTAAAAAATAGATAAATATAAAATTAAATAAGGTCAAAAAAATAGAAGAATAATTTTAAAAAACGTTGGGACCGTCATAACGTTTAAAAAATGAATAATAACATAAACAACAACTTTAGAGGACAATTCAGAGAAGATTTTCAATACACTAATTTAAAAAGATTGGGTAAAAACAGATTACATAGAAAGAATAACAGTTCAAGAGATTATGGTGCATTTAAGAAAAATGAAGAAGGAAGAAAAACTATCAATAGGTATAAGTCTATAAGGGATAAAATAATTAAGTGTAAGGCCTCGATAACATTTTTAATTCGATGTCGAAACGCAGGTATTATTCCTAAATTTATAAAAAATTCAACTAAAAATATTTTTCAAATTTTTCATGTGAATGGTATTTCAACAATTGAGCAAACTTTTTTGAGGAAAATACAATGCTTTCAATGCAAACTTCTCAAGATGGCTATAAAACAGAAGCACGAAAATTTAAAACAATTTGAAGCGGAGTTAATTTGGATCAATAATATTTTAAGACAATTTTTCAATTATGAAGAAATGAACAAATTTATAGAATACAACAATAAATTAACACTCGCGTTGATTAAGAAAACAAAACAGGTACATATAAATAAATTTAATTGCCTTATTAGTTTACAAAGAAAAGAATTGGGTATTACATTTAATAATAAATGTTTTGTTAATAAATCAGATGTAGTTTTTCCAGTAGATGTACAATACATACTTTCATTAGGAAGCAAATTTGCGTTACCTATTAAGAAAGATAAATATCCCATCATGAAAATAATTTCAGATGGAGAAAGTCTTGTTCAAACTCTACAGGATAGAGAAGAACAAGACATTGCCAGATCAAGATTAACAACAATTATTGATAGTCACATTAACAAAAATACTTTGACAATTAGAGATAAATATTTGATAGATAAAGTAGATCTTAGTGAGAGATTTTTAAAACGTAATAGGAACTTAATTATTGTAAACGCAGATAAAGGTAATACTACAGTTGCTATGAATAGGAATGATTATGATTGTAGAATTAGTGATATAGTGGGAGATGTTACTACATATAAAGGAATAAATAAGGATCCTACCACTAGATTGCAGAGATTAAATAATGAGTTGGTAGATAAACTATTTAACGAAAAAATAATTAATAATTTAGATAAAAATAGACTTAAGACTAGTATAGCGATAGCTCCAAGATTATATGGATTACCTAAGATACATAAGGATAATTTTCCATTAAGACCAATTTGTTCTTCAATTAATTCACCATCGTACGAACTATCTAAATATGTCACTAATATTTTGAAAAAATTAACTATTAATTCTAAATACAATGTTATTAATTCATTAGAATTTAAGAAAAGGATAAAGAATTTAACATTAGATACTAATGAAAAATTGTTTTCTCTTGATGTTATTTCACTATTTCCCAGTATTCCAGTAGATCTTGCTATTGAAATAATAGATGAAAAATGGGAATTAATCAAACAACACACAAATATTGAAAGGGCATTATTTTTGCGCATAATTAGGTTTTGTATAATTGAAAATAGATATTTTCAATACAATAACAAAACATATTTACAACAGAAGGGACTTCCGATGGGTTCTCCAGCTTCGCCAGTTGTGGCTGATATTGTAATGGAAAAACTACTTGATGAATGTATTGAAAAATTGATTATTAAACCTAAAGTTTTAACTAAATATGTTGATGACTTATTTTGCATTATTTCAGAAAGTGAAATAAAAACATTATTATCAACATTTAATTCATTTCATCCTGACATTCAATTTACAATTGAGAAGGAATATGATTTCAGACTTCCATATCTAGATATAGTAGTAATAAGACAAAATAATAATTTATTTACAGATTGGTATCAGAAGCCAACATCCTCAGGAAGAATAATTAACTTTTTTTCTAAGCATCCAAAGAAAATGATTATTAATACGGCTAAAAATCTTATTGATAAAATATTATCAGTAAGTGATAGTGTTTTTCATAAGAAAAACGAAAGGATAATTATGAATATTTTAAATGAGAATAGTTTTCCTAATCACCTATCTTGTAAATTAATAAGGCAATACAGATATATAAAAAGAAGTTCAAATGTTTCCTTTGAACCTAAAATTTATAAATCTTTAATATATGTACCTGGAATGTCGGAAAGATTACAAAGATCTAAAATTTATGATAACAATAAATATAGTATAGCACATAGAATGAATGATACAGTAGGAAAATTATTTAGTAAGACTAAAGATAAAATACAGACTCTAGATAAATCTAATTTAGTTTACCAGATACCATGTAATGGTAATGTTATAGAAAATTGTAATAAGATATATGTAGGTACAACTAAGAATAAATTAAAAACTAGAATGGCTGGTCATAGATCAGATCAAAAGTATAGAAATATTTCTTCACAAAAAACAGCATTAGTTTCACATTGTTTTAATTCTAATCATAACCCTGATTTTAATAATGTAAAAGTTTTGAACATAGAAAATAACTATAAACGTAGATTTATGTTAGAGATGTTACAAATTATTAATGTTCCAATACATAAGAGAATTAATTTTAAGGCAGATACAGATTCTGTTGCTCATGCTTATAGGTATTTATTATATAAAAACGGAAACCGGAATTGAATTTATATTACTTATAAGAATAATATTTTTTTATGATTGTGTACATAAGTAGTTTTTAAAGTTGTTAATTTTTTAAAAATTTTCATTTTGACAAATATTGTTTGTTTTTTCAATTTGTTAAATGTTATTACAATAATTTTACACCAAAATTTGTATATCCCTGAAGAAGCCACACAAGGAAGTGGCGAAATATTGGAAATATAATAAACATTATTAAAGTTTTTTATAAAAAAAATAGTGACCTAAATCCTTAAAAAATAGATAAATATAAAATTAAATAAGGTCAAAAAAATAGAAGAATAAGTAGAATAATAGGTTTAATATAAAACGAAATTAGTTTTCCAGTTTATTGATTTGAAAAAAATAAGCTATTTATTTAATATAAAATATAGTTTTAATATATAACATAATAGTTTTAATATATATTATATATTATTTCTTTTAACAAAAAAAAAACTTAATTAAAAATTTAACAACATCTTCATTTCTTTGTATTTATTTACATATATAAAAAGTAAAATAATAGTTTTAATATAAAACGAAATTAATTTTCCAGTTCATTGATTTGAATTTGAACATTTCTTTTGGTTTATTTGAACATTTCGAATGTTTTTATAAGGCACGTTCAAAAAACAGAATTATCCAGCGATTTGTTTGGATATAAAAATAAATTAAAGGACTTCTCAGTTTTCATCTAAATCACCAGCCTCAAAAATGTTTTCCATTGAAAGCTGGATTATATCGGGTGTCGTGGTTACTGTTTGTGACGGAGTGTACAATATTGACGATGTGGATGCCTGTGATAGGCATTCTCATTTTTTTCTTGTTTCATTTCGCCAATATTTATTTAAAACGTCGTCAATCTCCCAGACGGCATTCGCCTGGTCCTCTTCCTTCAGCTCTTCCAACACCGAAATTACTTTTTTCCCTAGCCAGTCGTACTTACTCTTATTTGAGTTTTTTCTTTGTAGGAATGACTGAAGCTCATCTAAGCCATCTTCCAAAGACCGTTTTTTTGTCCTGTTTCTTGTTGGAAATTTCGATCCGGGACACTCTTCGATAAGGCTAGCTGTGATATCATCCTGTAGTAAATAAAATGATTTTATTATTGCTGCAGATTTGTTTAACAATCTGAGTTGGCTTACCGTATTGGAAGAGCTTTCTCTTATTCTTAAATGCGTTTTTAAAAATGACAGCTGGTTGAAACACCACAGCTTTCGCACATATTCCTCATTTGCTCCCATGCCAGATTTTCTTACACTCTGTAGTGTTCGCAGCTCAGATGAGAACTGAGAACGAAGTCCTTTAAATTTCTTTTTAGTTTCTCCTAATGAGATCATTGGATGATTTTCCTTCATAGCTTCTAGAATTGAATTTAAGGCAGCAGCTTTGATCTCCCTGTTCATATAATCTTTGGAACGTACGTTGTATAAACACTCATGCTGTTGGTATAACTCTATTAATGTCTGGATATTAGACCTAGTCCATAAGAAGTCCATTTTTCATGCAAAAAAAATATGAAATACAATAATTCAAAAAGCATTTACCAATTTTTACTAATTAATTATTCATTTATTTCATATGAATTTAAATTATTTCATGTGATGAACATTATTCGTCGTATTTTGGAACAAAATTTTTAGTTTTGCTGTAATCTCTTATAGGGGAGTAAAACTTGTATTGCTTGTCCCTATATTCTTGCAAAGGTTCTGGATTAGCAGAACGATTCCATTTTACTTCTTGATTTCTTGTAGCCAAGCGAAATCTGTAATTTACAGCACCACAAGCTCCGGCTGCAACACAAATGTACAAAGGAATATGAGCTGGATTCTTTTTTATACTTTGCATAACTTGCATAATTTCACTGAATCACTTATTTGATTATAAAAAATTAAAAGATTTTTTAACCGCGGAACTATGTAAATAAGGGACTATAAGAAAATGTTCTTTACAAAATCTGTAGTATATGCATACTGTAGGGTATTCATACAATGCATGAATACTAGGCACAACGTGATTTTGTATAAACGTTACTTGAGAACACTGAACTACATATCGTCGTGCCAAAGTTATCTTCACGTATATCAAAAAATACCAAAAAATTAGATAAGACCACTTCCTGTAGTAAATTTTATAGATCTATCGATCTGTGCAATCCCCAGGTCTCTATCTCTTATGGTTTTTGAGATATTAAAACAGCTTTTTATTGTATATCCGCTATTAATAAAATTTTAATGTGTTATATTAACGTATGCAACATTATTATGGATATACTATAAAAAGTATATGAAGTTCTGTTGGGAAAAAAAACTTGGGTTATCTTCACGTATGTTCATGGAAATAATTAAAAAGTTATCTTCACGTATGTTTGTGAGAACAATTAAAAGTTAAATATAAACCATTATTGTAATATACATATCCTTTTCGTTCTATATCGCAAAAATTTTTTGTATTAATCTTTAATGGTAATTTTCGGTTTATATAAATGAAAACTAGATTCTTAGGGAATGTACATATGTCCGTTTTGCTTAAATAAACTTTATTTCAATTAAGTGCCTGTTCGCCGATATCGAAGAAGTTCTTTCTTTCGAGCAATTACATTTGAAACAAAAACAAAATTTTTGAATTTGTTTTTGTTTCAAATGTAATTATTCGAAAGAAAGAACTTCTTCGATATCGGCGAACAGGCAGTAAATTAAATAACAATTCAAAAGTCTTAAAAATACTTGATTGATTGAAAAAACTACAACATAATATGTTTCACTCGAGCTTAATTTTTCGTTCTGAAAGTTTGAGTATACTTTTTCAAACTTAAACGAATAAATCCGAGAAGAATTTCGCATCACTTTGTGGAAGATAAGCGTATAAACTTTCAATATATTTTATTTTGTCTTTAGAAATATTTATCTTTGCGGTTGTATTTAGTTCTTTTTGAAAAATGTTTTCCAAAGTAATAAAAACACCCTTCCTGGGTTGTTTTTTTAAGCTTGTTGACTGAAATTCGCCTTCACTTGCAGATAATTTAAAGTGTAGAGATAAGAGGCTGAATTTATTATATATTATTTCTTTTATTTTGGTGAACGGAATATTTTGAAAATGTAATTGACTCGCTAAGGACGATCATGTACATACGTGAGTAAAAAGTTGCGCGCGAGCCAACCAATAGTGTTCACTAATTGTAACAAATTTCACGTATGTACCATAAAGTAAAAAATATTTCCCAAAATGTGGCATATACAATAAAATGACAAATAGTTTTTGGATGTAAAAATAGCAATAACATACAAATTTTTTTCAATGACTTCAGATATTTTTACATAAATCGATAAAAAACTTCAAACATAATATCTGACAAAAATATTGGACTACTTTTTTCACGTAAATTTTTTTGTATATCATTATGAAACTTTGGACTCAATTTCCCAAAAAAAAAAATTTGGAGATACGTGAAGATAACTTTGGCACGACGATATGTTAACAATTAAATTCTTTGGTGCCGGCAAATATAGAAAAACCTAAATAAAAACATATTGAATATGTTTGTAAAATATGCAAAACCCAAAACAGAACAAACTAAAGGGTCTCACATTTCAATTGTTCTTATAGTAATTTGAATCGTTACTAATAATAAATTATGACGATACTATGTAATATTTATGTGTGTCATTTGACCACCCAAAAGTCATTTAACTCATATGAGTCACTAAAATGTGACATACAAATTCCAAATAGTGTTTTGCAAAATCACGTAAAATGCTGCGACTGCAATATATTTTTAAGTAAAATTTTAGTATAAAAACCTGTAAATATTTTTAAAGTAATCTTAATCTAAGAAAAGATTTCTAACGACTAACGTCGGAAGAGAATAAATAAAAAGGATAAAACTGAGAAAGCTAGATTGTTTCATTAACCAGAAGAATACAGAAACCTGCAACACTTTTACATGGCGATCCCGCGATCTGACTAACCTAGGAACAAACTTCACATGAGGAAGGTGCCGATGGAAGAAAAAGAAAACTAGATAAGTAGTAGTAAGAAAATTAATTTGCAAAGACCAGAAAGTGCATGGGCATGTCTGGCAAAAGAATTACCAGAAAATAAGTATCTACATAAAAATAAAATTTTGAAAATGCAGAAAGTGCTTTTGCACATCTAGCAAATCAAAAAAAAAAACTTGTAATACTTTTGTTGGTAGGACGTTTTTCAAATTGATAACTAGCTTACAATTCCTAATGTTCACGGATCAAACGTGGGAAGAGATAGTAGAAGAATTAAAAGCTGCCGAAAAACGCTGGCAGGAACTATTAAGAACTACTGGAGGTGCCAAAGAAAAATTAGAGTACCCTGAAATTTTAAAGGCTGGCCCAAAACCACTAAATATTCTAAAACAAACGATACGGGAACCATTAATCCCAGTAGTACCGATTCCAAAAATAAAAAGGAATCGAGGTGACTTTGTAAGCCGAATGAAAAAAAGGCTTAACATCTTAAAGTGCGAGTTAAGTCAAACGAATTGCACGGCCGAAAAGACGAGAATAGAACAAAAGATATTTAACACAAAAAGTGAAATAAAATCCTTTAAGAAGAATAAGAAATATGGGCAGCACTCAAACTAATATAAATGAGGTAATAGCAGCTTCTGCAAATGCACCAACGGCAGTAAGCGTAAGCATGGAAGTAATCATTTTGATTTGCGTGGTAACAACATTAGTAGTCATTGTTAAATATTTGAAAAAATATGTCAAAAAACAAATTAGGCGTCAGACAGTAAGAACTGGTATACTCCAAAACTAAAAATAAATAAATGATATTAATGATATGTATAAAATATATAAATTTTAAGCAAAAATAATAAAATAAAGATATAAAAATCAGTTAAAAAAAAAAAAAAAAAAACATTGTAAAAATTTTTGGAAAAACGTATGGATCATATATATCTGAGGTTAGAGTCGGTTATAGCTAACGCAAAAAAAAGTGTGAACAGACCGTACTCAATAGAGACAGTAAACAATAAGAAAAGGGAATTAGAAACTTTAGTTGAAGAAGCTAGCGAATTATTATTAGATAACCACTTTACTGACAAACAGAGGATGGAACATCTTGCGAAATTGAATAGATTAAAAGAGGAAGCATTAGGGTTACTTAATATCCACGGCAATACGACTAGAGCAAATTCAGTCAGAATGGCTACCACACTAGACATGAATGAATTGGCGACCATCGTCAAATTGGTCCCAATGTTCACTGGTAAAAAGGATGAATTGCAAGGTTTCTTGGCAAATCTCACTCTAATTTCGGAAACAATTCCAACAGAGAAACAAAATTCCTTTTTTTAATTTTGTGTCCAAATCACTCTGGATTTGAAAGTTCAGAATAGAATCAAGCAAGATTCTGTCCCAAAAACAATAGTGGAGCTATTAGAGGCTTTAAAACGGGCATATAGATCACAAAAGTCCTCGAACGGTATACTTAGTGAAGTCACACGAATGATACAAAAAGGGGAAAATGTAATGGGCTTCGCACAAAAAATTGAAGATCTTGTTACGGAACTTAATGAGATACAGATCTCAGAAGAAGGCGAGGAGCACCGTGCGTCCATAATAAGCGCCAACAGAAGGATTGCGTTTAATACTTTCGTCAATGGAATAACGGATCCTCAACTGATAGCTACAATAGATGCTAGTCAGGTTAAGACCTTCATAGAAGCAGTGACTATCGCCGAGCGAGCCTCAGTGCGAGTCACGCAGAGAAGCGTACTGTATCAAACGGCACGGGCCAATGGGAATTATGTGAATAAAGGAAACAACAGGAATAATAATGAGAGTATTTGTGGAAAATGCGGCGGTAGACATGGCGATATATGCTATGCTCAAGGTAAAAATTGCGCCAAATGTGGGAAACTTAACCACTATGCGAGAATGTGCCAATCGGGAAAGTTCAATAATAGTAATGGTAACAGAAATAACAAAAATGGCAACAACGGTAACTTCAATAATAAAAACCACGGTAGAGGTAACAGGAATTATAAAAATAGGAGTAACAATAGTAATAATGGGAGAAATAATCACCATAATGTCCACCATATTCAAGATCAGGGAAACTCCCGAGATCCGGAAGTCGTGACGTATCAGGACTCTCCGGAACAAAACTAATAGAACGACATAATATTTACAATATTTCATCCGATTTAAAAAACTATGTAGAATTAAAAGTTCAGGATACAGACAGTGTAATGACATTCTTAATAGACACAGGTGCTGACCAGAGAACTGCAACGAGCACCCGTTTTTATGATTTATGACTCTTGCCTAAAAACGAGTTGCGGTGTAGTTAATACAGCATATATTTTTTGTAACTGCTCGCAATACTCGCAAGAATTTGTGCATGTAATATACGAGCCTGTAACGAGCACAATGAAATTTATACACGTTGTTTGTTTAGTATTGTTCCCTAAATATTCTTTTCAACATTCGGCGATTGTACTCGCACTGCTGATAAACAATACAAAAAATATTTGTGTAAGAGCTTGCAGACATACACGAGCGTATTAGTAAGAGTTGTAGTTCTCAGAGTTCATAAGTATTTACTTTCAGCATTCGTCAATCTTAATAATAATTAAAGCAGCGTTGCCAGAAGGTTTGGAAAAAAATCAGTGATCGTATATTTAATTAAATATTTGGAGCTAAATTCATAACGAAATAAAATGTATTTAAAAGGTATTATAAGAAAAATTTTCATAGAAAATTTTAATTAAAATATATTACGAATGCGAAAGGTTTACGAATTTAACAGGGGCAGATTTTTATGTAACTTTAAAATTAAAATTTTTTTATACGTCAATTTCATTTACGTGTAAATATTTTTACAAAAATATCGACCAATGGCAACGCTGCGCAGTCCGTTATTTAATTGTGTGCTGTAGACATACATATATTCATTTCATCAGTTTTCATGACAGCAGTTGGTTCAATTTATATATCATGGCGACAAACAATGAATTGGTTGCACAAAAAATTGCGAGTGGAACTTACACCCTTTCTTCAAAACATAAGGGAAAAAGTTTCGTTTGGAGCATTTTGGCGGAAATACTAAAGGAAGACGGTACCTTGTTGGAAGGTTGGATCCATTGTCGCACTTGTCATAAGGTGCTTAAATATTTCAGTAATCAAACATCAAACTTAGTCCGCCACAAGTGCTGCCAAAATTTAAAAATCACGCAAATAATGAAAACAGTTACAGCTAATGACCGTCAGCTAGCTATTGATGCCTGCGCAGAATGGATTATTGAAGATTGTCGTCCATTTTCGGCTGTTAGTGGAACAGGCTTTGTCAAGCTTGCAAAGTTTTTCATAAAGATCGGCGCACATTATGGAGAAAATGTTGATGTTATTGACTTGCTACCCGACGCAACAACAATTTCTCGCAAAGTACAAAAAGTAGCGGATGAAAAGAGAGATTCTTTTAGTGACAAATTTAAGGAGATTGTGAAAAGTGGAGGAGCATCGGTCACGATTGATATGTGGTCTGATCGGTATGTAAATAGAAACTTTTTAGGAGCAACTTTATACTTTCAACAAAACTTGGAAATGTTTGATATTACACTGGGACTTAAATCTATGGATTTTGAAAAGTCAACCGCTGAAAATATTTTGCTTAAATTAAAAACTTTATTTAATCAGTTTGGTGTTGATAATATTAATAATGTGAAGTTTGTTACTGACCGCGGCGCGAATATTGTAAAGGCGTTGGAAAATAAAACACGCCTAAGCTGTAGCAGTCATTTGTTAGCAAATCTTTTAGATAAGTCATTTGAGGAGACGATCGAGCTAACGGAAACATTGCAAACATGTAAAAAAATTGTGAAATACTTTAAGAAAGCAAGCTTGCAGCATAAATTGTCAACTTCTGTAAAAAATCCATGCCCAACACGTTGGAATTCAAATTACACAATGCTTAAATCAATAACTGACAACTGGGATGACATAAATAAAATTCTTGTAGAAACTGGAGAGATTAAACGACTTTTCCAATTAAATATATTAACTTTGACAGCCTTAGTTGAACTTTGCAAGGATTTCGAGACAATTTTTAAAAAATTGCAGGTTTGCAGCTCTCCGTCATTATATCTCGTTTTACCTTCAATTTACAAAATTAAATGTTTGTGTGCCCCCAGTGAAAATGATATTGCTGCTATTTCAGCTTTGAAAGAAAAAATAATTAAATATACTGATGTAATTTGGGTACGTAATTTATCGATTTGGCATCGAGTAGCGTTCTTTTTATTTCCACCAGCTGTAAACAAACAGCCAAATGATGTCAGTGATATAAAAGAATTTTGTATTTCCCAAATTACTCATTTTGGTGATTGTCTTTCGGCCTCAACTTCGCAATCAACTTCATTCGTAAGTAATGACTCACCCACTACTTCTTATCTCAGAGTTCCAGAAACACAAATATCTTCGCCAAACAGTCAACTCTTTTTATGTGATCCAAATACTTCAGTCACTACGCCAATGTCTTCCAATAACAACGACAATCAATTCTTTTTTTCCAACTGGATAAAAACATCTTCAAATGCATTAAGAGAATCTATAAATGATGAAGTAGAAAAATATAGCAGAGAAGCAGTAAATATGACTGATGACTTTGATTTAATGCAGTGGTGGCGCAAAAATGAAAAATATTATCCTCGCTTATACAAATTCGCTCAGCAAGTACACTCAATACCGGCAAGCAGTGCTGCATCGGAACGTACCTTTTCATTAGCGGGTAATATTCTAACTGAAAAGCGAAGCAGATTAGGGCCGAAGTCATTGGACAGTTTGTTGTTTTTAAATTCATTTTTAAGAAATTTTCCACAAAATATTACCTAAAATCATATACATATGTATGCTATTTTATAAAAAAGTAAGGTTGAATTAAATTTTGTTTTTTCCTAAGCTTGAAAAAATTTTTTCAGTTTAAATTTGTGACAAGTATATCATAAGTTTTGATCTCTAAATAAATAAACTTAATTTCTAAAAAATTAAATTCTAAAAAAGGCATTAACATTTATGCATGTACATGCACGCAGTGCGTGTATGCATATGTCGTTTTTTTGACCTTTGTACATGCATACACGCACTGCGTACATGCACTCAGTACATGCATAAATGTTAATGCTTTTTTGATCTTAATTTCTTAGAAAAGGTGGCTCGTATGAAGAAAAGTATTAATACGTTTTTTGTAGATGATTTTTGCTGAAAATCGCAAAAAAAAACCTTTTTTTGACCTTTGACCTTGAATAAAATATTTTCCATACACCGGAATAGAGGGGAGTTTTAAAATTTTATTTATAATTATGTTTTGAACAATTTTACTGATTTTCAGCTTGTTGGGGGTATAAAATCTCTGAAAACAGCGTTACGTAATATGTGCACAGCCCCTAAACTAAATCATAATAACGCCTTTAAATCGTCAAACCTACGATAAATTATCAAATCTGGCAGCCACGGATTCATTGAATGTTAAATAGTATATACACAATATTTACCAAATGAATATGCTGCGAGTGTTGTTGTTGCAACTTTCTCGTGACACCACACTCGTGTTAGTTTAATACAAAAAAGTTGCTCAGTAAGAAAATGAAAAATACACAAAACTGTGCTCTGAGAGGTTGTGATATTGCTGTTACTTTTTTCTACTGTAATCACCATATGTATAAGTTAAAAAATTAGTGAGTATATTTTCATGCATAAGGCTCGCTGCATTTGAAAAACGAGCAAAAATATAACAATTCAGCGAAAGCGAGTGCTTAAAAGTATTCGAGACTAAAAATTATATAGTAAACAGCGAGTGCGCTCGCGAGTATTATGTATTGTTGCAGATCTCTGGTGCTGACGTGTCACTATGCAAAGAGAACACTGTGCGGAACTATGAGGAAAATCCGCATACAGTATGCAGACACTTATATTCATAGGAATCCTCCAATTTCTTAGAGAAATTGTATGATTCTTCTTAAGGGCAATGGTGTAGTATATGCATACTGTAGGGTATTCATACAATGCATGAATACTAGGCACAGCGTGATTTTGTATAAACGTTACTTAAGAACACTGAACTACATATGTTAACAATTAAATTCTTTGGTGTCGGCAAATATAGAAAAACCTAAATAAAAACAAATTGAATATGTTTGTAAAATATGCAAAACCCAAAACAGAACAAACTAAAGGGTCTCACATTTCAATTGTTCTTATAGTAATTTGAATCGTTACTAATAATAAATTATGACGATACTATGTAATATTTATGTGTGTCATTTGACCACCCAAAAGTCATTTAACTCATATGAGTCACTAAAATGTGACATACAAATTCCAAATAGTGTTTTGCAAAATCACGTAAAATGCTGCGACTGCAATATATTTTTAAGTAAAATTTTAGTATAAAAACCTGTAAATATTTTTAAAGTAATCTTAATCTAAGAAAAGACTTCTAACGACTAACGTCGAAAGAGAATAAATAAAAAGGATAAAACTGAGAAAGCTAGATTGTTTCATTAACCAGAAGAATACAGAAACCTGCAACACTTTTACAAATCACGATTTCGTATGTTTTAATGTACAAAGTTACAAGCCAACAATTTTGACAACAACTTTTTACTATTGCCCAGTCACCATTAAAGGCTCGTAATGGTGGTTTGCAAATCACTGGCCTTTTAAGTCCTCTGGCTGCACGCCACAGCGAATAATCTGTTGATGGTGTTGCATCAAGTTCTTGCAGAAATTTTTGCAGCGAAGCTGTTTTTTGTGATTGTAAAACTTTTCTTAGCTGTTTGGTACACTCCTTAAGCCTTAATTTTAGCTGAGGCGATCTGTAACGTTGCCGTTCTCGTCGAGCTCTCCGTTTTTCAGTCAATAGTCTTTCTATATCTGCACAAAAAATATTGTTAAATCTCGCTTGTTGATTTGGTTGAATTGAAGAAGCATTAAGAGCAGCTTGTTTGGCATGTGCTTCAAACAACCTAATAGAATTTTCTATGTCAGTAGGTGTTCTCAATGGCATATTTTCCGTGCAATGAGCACTCAAATATTTTTTGTATTTCAGCCAGTTAATACGTGCAGGTGTCAGCGGTAAATCACATGTTGGTGTTGTAGTTGTGTGTGAGTAAATAGTGATAATAGTAGGCGAGTGATCTGAAGACAAATCCAGAGATGCTTCTACTTCAATCATTTCGCTGGGCACGCCTTTCATAATCCCAAAGTCGATAACATCAGGAATTTTTTGACGATCCGTTGGCCAATATGTTGGCTGACCACTTGAAACTACATTCAAACCCATTTTTGAAATTGTGTCAAACAAAACACGACCCTTGGGACTGATTAAACGTGAGCCCCAAAAAGTGTGTTTAGCATTGTAGTCGCCAGCTGCTAGAAAACGGGACCCCAGTGTTGTATAAAATGCGGTATATTGACTCTCTGAAATTGAAAACCTGGGAGGAGAGTAAACAGATGATATCACAAGCTTTTGATAAAAATTTTCAATGCAGATGTTCGTTGCTTGAAGATATTCTTCACGAAGGTCATTTAGTAGGTAGTGTTTTATTCGAGTTTTTATTAGGATTCCAGAGCCACCACAAGCTCTACCTTGAGGATCCTTGGTGTCGTAGGAATTATATCCACTAATTCGAAAATAGCTTCGGGACGTCAAGTGAGTTTCTGAGATAAGCATAACATCGATTTGTTTATCCAGAAGAAAATGGTGACTGGGCAAGAACTGATGCTGAAAAAGGTGATCTATTTGTTAAGCACCTAGAAAAAGTATTTACCCCGAATATTTCTGCTGATATTGTTGAACTGCCACCAGTCGTCTCTTTACGAGAAATACCGATGAGATTTAACATGACGGAGATTGAAAATACTATTACTAGTCTTAACACCAGAAAAGCCCCAGGTGTCGACAAAATAAGCAACAAAATGCTTCAACAACTGCCTTATATTGCAAAAAGAGTTATACTCTTCATTTTTAATAGTATTCTACGGCTGCAATACTATCCTGCAGAATGGATGGTTTCGATGATTATTATGATACCAAAGCCCGGCAAGGATCATACGAAGGTTGAATCCTATCGGCCTATTAGCTTATTGCCCAACATTTCAAAACTATTTGAAAAGCTGTATATGAGCAAGCTGATGCCTATAGTGACTAGAAGTGGATGTATTCCGGATCATCAATTCGGTTTTCGCAGACAACATAGCACTATTGAACAAACTCACAGACTTGTGAACATAGTTAGAGACACCTTTGAAAAAAAGAAATATTGCTCTGCGCTCTTTATAGATGTTTCTCAAGCTTTCGATAAAGTATGGCACGAAGGTCTTATCCACAAATTAACACGCAATCTCCCCGCAAACATCGTCAAGCTTTTAAAAAGCTATCTAGAGGAACGAAAATTTGTAGTTAGGGAAGGCAATTTTTTAAGCCCTCCGCAGTCGATCGAAGCCGGAGTTCCCCAAGGCAGCATCTTCGGTCCCTTACTTTATTTAATTTATTTCCTCTGACTTACCGTTAAGCAATAACATCCATACATCAACATTTGCTGATGATACAGCTTTTTTAAGCGTCCATGAAAATCCAGTAGAAGCTTCCATCAACTTACAAGGGTATATATCCAAATTGGAAAAATGGCTTAAACAATGGCGTATAAAACTTAACGAGCAGAAATGTGTACAGGTCACTTTTACGTTGCGAAGGGAAACATGCCCGCCTATACAAATCAACACCGAGACTACTCCGCAACATACTGTAGTCAAATATCTAGGCGTTCACCTTGATCGCCGTTTAACATGGAAATCGCATATAGACTCAAAGTTGATGCAAATGAAATTAAAAACTGCCCAAATTAATTGGCTTATGGGAAGAAATTCTATACTGAGCCTAGACAGTAAACTTCTACTATACAACGCGATCCTGAAACCAATATGGTCCTATGGAATCCAGTTATGGGGCACTGCCTCAGCATCCAATGTCGACAGAATTCAAAGGCGACAGAATAAAATCCTACGTACAATAACAGCAGCCCCTGGTATGTCAGAAACCATCGAATTCATAAAGACCTAGACGTTCCGTTGGTGAAGACAGTATTTTCAAAACATGCGAAAAAATATATAAAAAACTTGAGTTGCACCCAAATACACTTGCGCGCAATATTCTTCATTATAGAGGCCACACCCGGCTTAAAAGAAGGGATACTCTTTTTCTCAGCCGTTCACGACAGATGTAAAACAACAAAAATTAACCGTTGAACTTAAAAATTTTGTTTAGCATTGGCTAAACTTACATTTAATATTTTTTAGATTTAAGATTTGAAAAACGTATTGATAATTTAATATAAATAATTAAAGATTCAATAAATAAAATTATCAAAAAAAAAAAAAAAAAAAAAAAAAAAAAAACTTTTTACTATAACTTACACACCTATTAATTTAATTGTTCACTCTCCTACACAAGCCAAAGCACCCAAAAATTACTTTTACATTAAAAACTTTTTATTAATAACTTAATTACACTCATATTAATTTAATTATTCGCTATCGCACACAAGCACCAAAAAATTATGTATACATACATATGTTTGTGATGAAATGACGCTGAAATGAGAATAAGCATATGAAGCAACTAGAGGAAAGTAGCGAAAAGTAGAAAAGAGAAACGAAAAAAATGTTCAGTACAGATAGTCATGTACTACACACACTACCACTTGTACCCCTCGCCGTCAAACTTCTTTTGTATGCCTTTCACTTGCCAATATGTAAAAGGGGACATAGCAATTGTACACATAGTTGCCAGATGAAATGGGTCCGAATTCGTCAAATTTTTAGTGTAAGATCGTCAAAATAGATTTCCGGAGTCGTCGATAAATCGTCGAATATAAAAACTAAATTTTTTTCAAACAAAACATAACATAACAAATAAAATTCAAGGGTTTTTATATAAAATAAAGTAAATTCTTATCAATTAAGAGATCAACTGTTGAAACAAAGTATAATCAGGTGTTTTGTGTATTTTTTACTACAATACCTACATACCTTATCGACAAAATATTAGCAAGTTTAAATTTTTAGAGAAATTATTGATAAAATTTGAGTTTAAATTAAAAGTGATGATAGTATTATTCATGTTACAACACATTTGTAAAAATTAAAAAAAAAAAAATTAACTGCCGATTTCACGATGTCGAAAGAATTTTGTATGTACTACTAACTTTTGTATTGTTGAAATTAACTTGGCTAAACACTCTTTCTATATTTGCCGAAAAATGTGGTAAAACCAAAATTTTTTTAATAAAATTAGTTAACGTGGGAAATAAAAGAAAAAATTTTTTTTCATCACTGAAATCTTTTTCTAAAAATCTAAAAGTTTTATGACCGTATCCGGGAAGAATTGTTCTAAAATTAGTAATTTCAATTGCCTAAACTCAGATTCAATTTCCTGTAATCATCAACTCAAAAACAACTAATTATGATAAAACTATCACTTTTACTCCTAAAGGTATAAGCACATTCGCCACAGCAGACTACACGAACACAAATGCTGCTAGCTACCATTGTAGCCGTTTCGCCAGCTACTTAATTATTTTGGTAACGACAGATACACAGTAAACAGCTGAACCTGAATTGTTGCAACGATTCATTTATGTATATTACAGTGGTGCATATTCAGCGCTTTTACTTTTTTAAAGTTCGCTAGGGCGAATTGAATTCGCCACTCACATCACATTGTATGGATTCGCTTTGACCGAAAAAAATTCATCTCATGGATCTATTTTGGCCCCGGAGTTAAGGGGTTCAAAACTTATTTTTTATTGGCCATAACTCCTAGAATATGGAACGGATATAAGCAATGTTGATATCACTCTAAACTTCTCTAAAATACCTTTATACTGGTATATAATTTTTTTAAAACAATTTACCCATTGCGAGTGAAATTCAATTTTAAAATTTTTTTTATCTGACTTTTCACTTTTACAGAGAACTTACCATGCTTTTATTTGGTGTATACTTGAAATCTGTCACCGATGAAATACGTAAGTTATGCTTCTTTAAAGATGATTTTAAGAATTAAATGAGTTATTTAGAGCATTTTGAAGTGATACCTATGTCGTTTATATTGGTTCTATATTGTAGGACTTATGATCAATAATATATTGAAGTTTTGAAACCCGTAACTGCGGAATCAAGAGAGAGCGCCGAAAAAATTATAAAAAAATTTTTGTACATATGAAAAGTAATATTATCAGGCTCAAGTTCAGTTTTATTGAATTAATGAAAATTCAAAATTCCTAAGACTTATTTTATGTTGAAAAATATTATTATTTATATCCAATCAGTTTTTAGCAGAACGTATCAGTACTGATTTCAAGGCCGCTACACCTCTCAACAGCGTTCAATTGTCCATCTTTACAATTTTCGTAAAGTGGATACTTATCAACTATTTAATCAGTTTTCAACAGAAATAGAATACGAGAGCTAAAAACTGACTGGATATAAATAATAATATTTTTTAACATAAAAAACTCTTAGGAATTTTGAATTTTCATTATATAATGCAATAAACCTGAACTTGAGCCTGATAATATTACTTTTCCTATGTACGTCAATATAAGTTCGAATAATAATTACGTTTATTCGTAATAATAAAAATATAAAAATAAAAAAAAAAATTTTTAGGTAAAAAATTATAGCCCTGTGCGTTTTTTTAATTTTTAACAATGTTGGTATTTTTGACTCAAGTCAATATTCTATATAACAATAAAGCTAATAAAAATTCTTGATGCATATATCTTATAACATTTCAATTTTGAAATTTTCTTTTTTATTTTACAATATAAAATATTTCTAATCACTAATTTGCTTTACAAATTTTGTTATATTGTCAACACTGTTTTGGTTTCGTGGCCATCAGAAATAGGAATTAGTTTAATTCGACTACACGACAAAATTAGCATGGACAAAAACCTGTTGACGTGTTGCCTTGATGTCTTCAATATAATCATTCTCATAGGTGTTCCGCAGACGAGTCTAATTATGCTGGCATAACATGAGAGTTTTTAGGCGAGAGGGGTGAAGAGAGCGGTTTTTCGTTGGAACAATTTTTCAACCAGCCTCATACCCGCACAAGCAGCACAAAACTAATACATACACACTTACGAATTCAAAAAACACTAACACACACAAAGCTGAGTACACGTATACATATTATGCCAGATGAATTAGTCTCGTGTGTAAAAAAAGAACAAAAATTGTGCGGCTTAAAAATTCATCTCGTGTGCGGAACCTAATATGCACTCATGTATTCTAATTTTGACAGGTGGTAGTCGGTAGTCTGCTGTGGCGAATGTGTTTAATGCTTATCTTTTTTACATATTGCGGCAAAAGCTGCCAAGTTCTTGATAAGTTCAAAGTAGTGTCAATATTCTGCAGAACGCTGCCAACTTATAATTGTTTAAAAATCGTCAAATTTAAGACACAAATCGTCACGTCGTCAAACTGCCTTTTTTGGCATCTGAAATCTTCAAAATGACGATACATCGTCAAATCTGGCAACCGTGATTGTACAGAAATTTTGTTTGCTCTCTTCTGTTTCAAAAAGGCTGCTGCCACTGGTGATGACACTGTAGCTAGTTTGTCCGAATTTGCTACGCAGGGTAATGCTCCTAACATTATTATAGCGGTAAAATAATGAATAAAAAAATAAGCAAAAGCTGAATGAAAATGTATGCTCAACAAAAAGTTACTCTCTCCCGTGGACATCATAACATTGTTATACTAGATGAAGCTGACAGCATAACTGAGCAGCTTTGTCAACTTTGAAATTTCATAAGGCACCAAAATGGAGAAAAAAACGCGCCACTTAACAAACAACGCACCAAGTTCAGATTTTTTTTTTTCATTGAAAATTTTTATTGAATTAATTTTTCGTCTTTACAACATTTAACTTTAGTCCAAAATTCCAATGTTAATATAATATTGTGCCAATACATGAAGTGAATCGTTCTCCACCCTTTTTCAATACTAGATAATATATCGACATCGGATTCAAATTGTACTGCTAATGGCATGATATCATATTTGCAATGGGATAAAACATTTTGTACAATGCTGGTTGTTGATGTCGGTTGTAGCTAAATGGGCTTAAAGCTGCAATGTGTTTCCGTGTTCCAGCATGCCGAACAAGGTTGGATATTTAAGCGTGATATCGCATTTGCAATAAAAACATCTTGCTTTTGTATTATTATTTGGTCAAGGCCAAATCCATTGCTTAAACTCACATTGTGATTCCCAAATCCTTTTGTATTTCGCTTATGATCTCCTTTTTTAGACTCCATTCTTGACACTAACTTTAAATATTTCTTTTAGTAAATATAAATTTTATTAATTTTAGCGTTACAACCCTTTATATAAACTCTCTTTATATAAGTCTCAAGAATACTTTGTTTTTGCTAAGCTCTTTAACAGACTTGAGAACAACTTTTACGACAAAAAACAATTATGTACTCTGAAAATCTAAAAGGGACAACAAATTTCTTATAATGAAATGTTACCAATTGTCTATAACAACAAGACGGTTTAACGGTTTTTGTGAATGTGTTTTGGTACCTCTTAAACATCATTAATGGTTGCTCTTATTATGGTCTGTAAAATTGAATGTAAAAATTGTACACAAATTGAATGAAATGGTATTGAAACAGTTGTATTTTTTGTACAAAATTCTTTTTTCTCATACTGAAAAAATTGTGTTTAATATGATTTGGACCCACCCAAAATTAAAAAAACGAACCAAAATTAAAGAAAAAGCGCACCACGCACCACCTCAGATATTTTTCGCACAAAACATTTACAAAAGCACCAAAAAAGGTGCGAAACGCACCAAGTTGACAACGCTGTAACTGAGGGTGCACAGCAAGCGATGAGGCGTACAATGAAAATTTATAGTAAAACCACACGTTTTGTTTTAGCTTGTAATACAAGTGAAGCAATCATCTAATCCATACAGTCTCGATGTGCCATGTTGCGTTTTACGAAATTATCTGATGCCCAGATTTTGGCTAAGCTTATTGCAGTTTCTTTCTTTTTTTGTGAATAGAAATTTTTAAATTAAAAGTATTACAAAAATATTAATAAAGATTTGTATCTGTATCCATTTTGTTTTATTTTCCTCCGATTAGAGTGCTAACCAGCAAACTTCTTTCAGTTAAATTTAACATCAAATTTCTGTTAAATTCTGTCAGTTAAAAATTCGGTTAAAGTGTTGATTATATTTTAATCGAACATCGTGAAAGCAGGCGTAAATTGCATTTGCACAATCTTTTTTTGTGATGTCGTTATACATCAAGCTATGAAATAAGATGATGCTACATAAAAGTGCAAGAAAGCACTCTCAACACTCGTTTAGTATTCGTTCCTATCTGTTACTACGTTTATACGAACGACTTACACCCAATTTACACTGTGATTAAAAATTCATGAATTTTTTTCATCTTATTTTTGAAAGTATCTTCGTAAATCCTCTTGCATCTATACTATGATTTTTAAGCATGCTTAATTTCTCTTGAAGTGTTGAGTTTTTAGCGTATAATCGCTCAATCTTCTTTGAAAGTAGAAAAAGAATAAAACATAATAACAAAAACCGAAACAAAAGTAAAAGGAAATACAAAAAAATGCATGGAAAACAGAAAATGTGATTATTTTTCTACCCCTCTTTCTTCTCTACCCCGTTCGCCGACCAAAAAAAATGTCATGATATTTAGTCATGAATAAAAATCACCGTGTAAATTGGGTGTTAATTGCAATTAAATATATTGCAAATACAAAAATTTTCTGCATAAACGGTGGGTTAATTTAGTATTTGCGACTAGCTAACTCTCGAAATCAATTCCTGATTAACAACACTAAAGGTGGAGTTACATGCCACGCTTTCTACGCGTCACGCATTCTACGCGTTTCAAGCATTCGACGCTTCTCTTAATTTCCAGTTACATACCACGCGTTTTGTGCAGCAAAATAACCATGAAAAACAGTGATGGAAAACAGTATTTGAATTTCGGTACCAAAAGAAATTTTTTTGAGTACGTTTTTGTTGCATAGAGTACCAAAAATTATTTTGTTTCTTATATTTAATTTTATTAAAAGAATTATATAAAATTCATTTAAAAAATATATATATGTTTATGTATTCGAATAAAATATTATATATATTTTATAATTCATTTTATTACACACATATGTTTTTATATTATTCCAACATATAACAAAATTATGAAGTATACATTAAAAAGCAAAGTAACAAAATAAAATTATTTAAATAAATTTATGTATTTTACGGCGTATTTTTTGAATTACTAAACGCGAATAATAAGAAAAATAAAGTTAAATTAGTTTCTTTTGGTTTCTTTGATTGTTTTAACAGGGTGAAACAAAAATATATATAAAAGATCAATATTGTGGCCACACAGTGCCAATAGTGGAGTTCTATCTTTGGTGCGCTTAATTTTGCAATTATTTTTAATTGCATCAGATTTTTTATTAACCGTGAGCATTCTTTTTGTACTATATTCGGTCTAGAAATTAGATATGTACCTGTCCAAAAAAAAATTATGAATGAAAATATCCAGTTGAGAAACATTAATGCTATGAATGCATACAATGTCTGTTAAGTGTAATATCTGTTCATGTGTCCGTGCTATAAATGCAATTCAGAACGCAATAAACAGCAAAACTGTGTATTTTTTTGCTGGATTAGGAAAAGGCTTTTTTTCATTTGACTCTCGCAAGAGCAATGGCATCGACAATGAACTTGCTTATGTGCTTATAGGGGAATGTTATGATGACTTTGTTTTAATAATATATAAGTAAATATGAATAAAAATATATAAAAGAAAAAAAATTAGTAAACAATTTCGGGATTGACTGATCCCGAAAATCCTGGATTTAAAATATCGGATTCGCTTTCGGGATTGGCAGTCCTAATATTTACATAAAGAGTTTGTAATTCTTTTAAAGTATTTTCAACGATATTTCGCTAATATTTTGTTCATTTTACAGCTTCTCTAGTCTAAGTAGCTGCAAAACGAGAACCATTCCCCAGCTGATTTCGCAGTGGTCAACAATTAAGGGAGACAACCAGTTGCTACAGTGGAATCTTTACGTAATGACATCAGTGTTTGGCTTCCGAACGAATTTGTTGTCGATAGTAACAAGTTCGACTCTGATAATATTTTAACTAAGGTATGTAACTATAGTGGTTTCTAAAAACTATTTTAAGAAACTTCATATAATTTCAGGATGGGGATTTGTTTTGATCAAGACCAAATAGGTGTGTCGAAGCAATCTGATATGGAATCAGTTGGAGCAGAAAAAAATACACCCCACAAAAAAAGTACGTATTAATTCCTCTTTGATTAGAAAAATTATACGGACAAAATTCTTATTGCAGAGGACACCATTGCAAAAATTGTCAACTTCGACATTCAATGCCGGAAAGAGCTACATAGACTTTCTCCAGGTTGAGGGTGAAAAGAAAAAACTAGAAGGTGAGGAGTAGCGGAGAATTTAATACTCAGAGTATGAACCTACCTCAATCCCACTTAAATTTTTAAACAAGCCTCTAGGTAAGTATTTGTATTCAGCCCAATCACGAACATTCCCTAGGAATTTCTCTCTCACGAAAAATACTTTTGTCGAGAAAAATTTCCTCCAATTATAAATACCGCAGGAACAAAAAAGCTAAAAAGGGGTATCACTAACGTGACCATACGGGACGTTTTGAACGGGACAGTCCCGTTTTCAGCTACTTTGTCCACATGTTGAAGTGGGTCAAAAGAATATTGTTTGCTTGCATTATTGTTGGCACATGTAAATTTAAGATGTAATATAATATTTGATAATTGTAACTTTAATTTCTATTTTCTTTTATAAGTATATGAATTTGTAAAATATTGAGTGATTCAAAAATCACTCAATGACCTAAGAAATTTTAGTATATAAGCTAGAACAAATTGTAAATAAAAGCAGATTATTACAAGCAACTGAATTCGGCACTTGTTTGCCTTTTGTTTTAATCTCCATTAATTCGGCAGTTCCTTTGAACGCCTTACAAATCAGCTGAAACCCTGACAGCTACTAAAAATAACCAAGGGCTATAGGGAAAGATTTAAAAACTACACATTTCATGGCGATCCTGCCAACTCGGATCATATTAAATTAATAATCCTACCGAACTGATGTCCAAAGAAGAGACTTTTCGAGATGACTTGGTGGACGAACATTCTAAAAGCGATCCCACTAGTTATTGCGGGATACGAAGTAGGAAAGAATGGAAATAACGAAAACGATCAAAATAATGAACAGCTTATAGAATATATGAATACTATAAGAGTACAAGATAAAAATAAAGAGGAAAATTTAAACACTTTCGAAATAGTTATGATAATTACATTAGCATTATTAGTAATTGCCTACGTCGTAAGACTAATGTATGCAATACTTAGTAACAGACGACAAAAAGAAAAAGATTTGATACTATTTATAAAAATAATTATACCCAATAATATTAATATACATAAGATTAGTAACATTTAAAGAAAAACAAAAATTCTCGGGACAGTTAAAAATATTATTAATGTTGTCCAAAATAACAAAAACCTTAGTAATTATTATTTTAATCCTATTTACATTACATATCATTTATAGATTTATTAACAATTGTAAAAACAAAAACAATAGCAAAAACAATGATAGCAATAAAATAACAGAAGTATAAAAAAAATATATATGTATTTTAACAAATATTCAATATTAATACGAAAGATTGTTAGATGGAGAAGAATCTCCAGAAATTAACGGATATATTAAAAAATTTAAAGAAAAGTCCAGGAAGGACATATACTGAAAAGACAGTTAACCCTTAATTAGAAGAAATAAAAACCATAACAAGAGAGTTTGAGATAGCACAAGTTGAAGAATTTAATAATATAATAAAGAAAATTAAAGAATATCTAGTCCAGAACATTACTAAGATAGAAAACATAGACATCAAAATGGCAGCATTTAGTTTAGAAACAGTGTCTAAAGCACTCCCACTTTTTTCTGGAAACCAGGAAGAACTAGAAAGTTTTTTGATAACAGCAGAACTCATTGAGAAAACTCTAGCTGAAACAGCAAAACAAGATTTCTTACAATACGTATATCATGCAAAATTGACTTCAGGGGTAAGAACGGCAATAGGTAACTATGCGAAACCAGAAAATTTCAATGCATTAAAAAATTTGTTACAACAGAGGTACAGAAGTACAAAGACAATTCCAGAGTTACAATCAAAACTAACCACTATTTACCAAGGGAAAATGTATGTTAATACATTCAAAGAAAGAATAATGACGACAATAGACAACATGAACAAGTTAGGAATTGAAGAACTTGGTAATGACGCCACAGAAGCAGAGAAAAATGTTATTATCAAATTAAACTCAAAGCTTTCTCTAGATACTTTTAAAAGAGGTATTAATGACAGTTTAAAGACAGCAATTTTCGCAGCTCGTCCAAATACTTTACAAGACGCAGTAGAACTAGCACTAGAACTAGAAAATGAGAATAAATTAAACAATAATGCGGTAATGCACATTCAAAAGCAACAACATAATAATAATCGAACCAGGCATTACAATAGCAATTATCGCGAAAGAAATAATTTTGAAAATAACAAAAACTCTAGTAGTAGAAATAACAACAACAATTTTAGCAATAATAGAAACAATAATTTTCCTAATAGGTATAATGGCAACAACACAAATTTCAACAGAGGCACCAATTACACTAGGAATGACAATTTCAACAACAATAATTCTCTTAGGAACAACAATCATTTTACAAACAACAATCGTAATAACAATGCACCTAGAAACAATAACAACAATAGAAACTACAGAAATAACACAAACAGTAACAACAATAATAACAGTAACAACAACAGAAGATATATACGTACGATACAAGACGAGGGAAACGAGGAAGGCTCGGAATACAGGGATATTCCGGACAGCCAAAATTAAGAGTATTTAAAGTTTCAAATAATAACACAAATTACATAATCGCTAAATACAAAAATAAAGGATTAACATTTCTTGTCGACACAGGAGCCGACATATCGTTATGTCGCACTAGAACAATTTTTGATGATGAACCACTAAATATAGAAAACAGATGCAAATTAACAGGCATCACTAATGAAGAAATATATTCCTTAGGGACAACTGAACTTGAATTTTCATTAGCAGACCAAACATGCAAATACAAATTCCATCTAGTAGATGACAATTTTCCAATAGAGACAGACGGAATAATAGGGAGAGACTTTTTAAGAGAATACTTATGCAAAATAGATTACGAAACATTCACAATTTCTTTGCTTACCAATAATGAAACCATAATTCTGCCAATGCAATCAAAAGCATTCGACACATTAAAAATAACTATACCACCACGAACAGAAATCATACAACCATTGAAATTAAACCTTACAGAAGATTGCGTAATACTTAATAATGAATTAAAAAGCTGTATTTTTTTAAGTAATTCAATAGCACCAAAAAACGGAATGACACACATTAAAATTTTAAACACAGCAAATGATACACAAATTTTACAGGGCATTAAACTGCATACTGATCCACTAAAAAACTATGACATATTAAATTACACAAATGGAAACAATGACGAACGTTTTAAACAGATTCTAAATGACTTGCAATTAAATAATACTGATGAATATGCAAAATCAGAATTAATAAACATATTCAGAAGATATCAAAATGTATTTCATTTAGATAATGAGAAATTAACTGTAAACAATTTTTATAAACAAAACATAGCAGCTTCAGATAACACTCCGGTGTATATAAAAAACTACAGACTATCCCACTCGCACACGGACATAATAAATGAACAAGTACACAAAATGTTACATGACGATATAATAGAACCATCAATTAGCCCCTACAATGCTCCACTTCTTTTGGTACCCAAAAAGAATACAGAAGACAAACGAAAATGGAGACTTGTAGTAGACTTTAGAAAGTTAAATGACAAAATAGTTAATGACAAATTTCCACTAACTAGATTAGAGGATATTTTGGATAAACTAGGAAGAGCTAAATGGTTTTCGACTCTTGACATGACTAGCTCATTTCACCAAATTCAGTTGGACAAAGACTCAAGGCACTTACAGCTTTATCTACACAACAGGGACACTACCAATTTAAAAGACTACCATTTGGACTTAAAATTTCATCAAACAGTTTTCAGAGAATGCTTACGATAGCACTTTCAGGACTTGATTCAGAAGCTTTTCTTTATGTCGATGAGATAATTGTCTATGGATGTAGTTTGAACCATCACAATGAAAATCTTGTCAAAGTTTTAGACAGACTTCAACGATACAACTTAAAACTGAATCCAAAGAAATGTTGTTTTTTGAGACCAGAAGTAGTTTACTTAGGACATTTAATAACAAAGGACGGCGTGAAAACAGATCCAGTTAAATATGAAGTTATTAAAAATTACCCAACACCCAAGAACGCAGACGAAGTTAGACGTTTCGTTGCATTCTGCAACTATTATAGAAAATTCATACCGAATTTTGCGGACATTTCAAAACACTTAAATATGCTATTGAGAAAATCAGTAAAATTTCTATGGACAAATGAATGCCAAAATTCTTTTGATACCCTAAAAAAAAAAATTAATGAACCCACCAATTTTGCAGTACCCAAATTTTGACAAACCTTTTATTTTGACGACTGACGCCTCAAACTACGCACTAGGAGCAGTCTTATCACAAGGTGAAATTGGAAAAGATTTACCTATTTCTTACGCAAGTAATTCACTTCAAAAGCATGATATGAACAAACCCATCATTGAAAAAGAATTGCTCGCAATTCACTGGGGAATAAATTTCTTCAAACCATATTTATACGGTCAAAAATTCATAGTGGTAACAGACCACAGACCATTGATATCACTATTTTCACATAAGAATCCTTCATCAAAAATGACAAGAATTACGGCCTATTTCACTATGTCGAAAGAAAATTTCCATATGTTTTCATTCGTATAATTACATTTGAAGCAAAAACAAATTCTAAAATTTTGTTTTTGTATCAAATGTATTTGTACGAATGAAAATAAAATTCAAAATTCTTTCGACATCGTGAAATCGGCAGTTAGACTAGATTTAAGCGATTATGACTTCACGATAATTTATAAGAAAGGAAAAATTAACACTAATGCGGACGCATTATCAAGAATAGAAATAAACTCAGACATACTAAAACAAATGATACCGTTGGAAAATGATGAAAAAGAAAAGAGAATTCTAATAAGCACAAGGGCAATGACAAAGAGAAGTGAAAAAGAGGCAAATAAAGTTACAAAAAACGAGGCAAATAAAGTTGATGATAATATAAAAATAGATAAAGCGCACGCGAATAGGAATAACATGGGAAGATGCATCTCTCAGGAGTCTGATCAACTTCTAATATGGGAATGCACATCTATAAATGACGTCAAGAATATGAAGAAATTACAGTTTAATAAATTTGAAAATACAGAGAAAGTCGACATAACAATTGAAAATAATACTGTACACATAGGACGTGACGAAAATTCATCGAAACAAGATTCGATTATGAAGAAATCACGTACCCAAAAGAGTAATTATATGAATGAGGGAAGTAACGATAATTCATCAAAACAAGATTTGATTATGAAGAAGTTACATTCCAAGAATAAAGATAATATGCATGCAAGATTCAGCGATAACTCAGCGAAACTAGATTCGATTCTGAGGAAACTGTTATCCAAAATAAGTAAAGAAAATATTAAAGAATTAGCGCTAGCAAAAAATGATATGATATTTAAAATATATACAATCAAGGATTTAAAAGAAGCATATGCAAGGATAAGAATAAACAACAAAAGACCTCAACTAAAAATATTAATATATAACGCCCCAACAAGAATAACAGATGACATATTGAAATATAAACTCATCGATGAATTCCACAATGCCACACACGCAGGCCACTTAGGAATAAGAAAAACAATTATTAATCTTAAACAGCGGTACATTTGGAAAAACATGAATAAGATGGTAAAGCAATTCGTAAAATACTGTGACAAATGTAACATAAACAAACAAACCAAACACATTAAAGAACCACTTACATTAACGGACACCCCAAGCAACAGTTTTGAGATAATATCAATTGATACAGTAGGACCTCTTCGTATTTCAAACGGATACCGATACATATTGACAATGCAATGCGAACTAACGAAATTCGTTATTGCTCACCCAATGTCAACAAAAGACGCACTTACAACTGCCAAAACACTAGTAAAACAATTAATTTTAAAATACGGTAAATTTAAAGTGCTCAAATCAGACAACGGGACAGAATTCAAAAACGAACTAATGCGCAACATATGCTCGTTACTTTATATCAAACAAACATTCTCAACCCCTTACCACCATGAATTAATGGGTGCGGTAGAAAGAAATCACAGGGTTCTCAATGAATTCTTGCTTACATCAGCAAACGATTACGAATGGGATAAGTGGATAAATTACATTACTTTTGCCTACAACACGGCACCACACATAGACACTGGTTACACACCATTTGAATTGGTATATGGTAGATTGCCATGCTTACCATCATAATTTATGACACAGAAAATAACAAAATATACCATTCTGATGACTATGCAAAAGAGCTGAAACAAAGATTAAAATATTCTTTGAATAGAGCTAAGGAACTTACAGATAAAGCAAAAGAGAAAAGAATCATAGAAAATAGATATAATAATAGTTAAATCCAAAAATAGGAGATTTAGTTTTAATAAAAGTAGAAAATAGGAAAAAGAATCAAAGCCCGTACAAAGGCCCATATAAAATAATTAGACATAACGGTGTAAATACCATAATACACTACCACGGAATTGAAAAAGAATTCCATAATAATCAATTAAAACCATATATAGGCTTTAGAAACAATAATTAAGTACACAATAAACACTAAAAATTATAAGAATACTATTTTAAAAATTATAAAAATATTAAATACTACATTAAGAATTATGTAAATTATAAAAATATAACTATATAAAAAATTACTTTGTAAAACTATAACATATGTAAATAGAAATTAAGAATTATTTTACAAATATTGTCGGTACTATGAATATCAAGAAAAATCAATCCCCTAATTTTTCTCTTAGCGGTGAGGGTGTAGTGTACCCATGTCGCCATACAATATGCACAATGTATACATACCAACTTCAACAAAGTAGTGCAACCAACAAACAATAAACGCTTGGGTTACACATGTTGAAGTGGGTCAAAAGAATATTTTTTGCTTGCATTATTGTTGGCACATGTAAATTTAAGATGTATTTTTATATTTGATATTTGCTAATTGTAACTTTAATTTCTATTTTCTTTTATTTATGAATTTGTAAAATATTTAGTGATTCAAAAATCACTCAATGACCTAAAACATTTTAGTATATAAGCTAGAACAAATTGGAAATAAAATCAGATTATTACAAGCAACTGAATTCGACACTTGTTTGCCTTTTGTTTTAATCTCCATTAATTCGGCAGTTCCTTTGAACGCCTTACAAATCAGCTGAAACCCTGACAGCTACTAAAAATAACCAAGGGCTATAGGGAAAGATTTAAACACTACACATTTCACAATAAAAACTACACATTTCAACATAGGTTTAATGTATAGTTTTTTTCAATTTCGGTACAGTCTGTACCAAAATGTGTAACTTTTTCCTATGTTCCAATAGTTTTTTGTTTTAACTGTTATTTAAAATGTTTAATTGTTTTTTTTTTCTCGTGGACTGTAATTTTTTATATTAATTTTTTCCTCTGTATGACTTTTTTTTTAACTGTTTATTTTTGCCTTCTTTTTTTTTTAAATTATACATCTATTTTTTCTCCTCTTCCATTTTTCGTTTTTGGTGTTCATTTTTTTTAATTTTAGTTAATTTTTTTTGTTAATTAAATTTTTTTTTTATTTAATTTGCCGTCGCAAATTCAGCTGTCTCGGTCGCCATGTAATAATACGAAACAACTTCACTGGTTGACTTGTACGTTAAGAGTGTCTTTATTTATTCATTTTGCTTAGAGCCCTTTTACATATTGGCAAGTGAAAGGCAGACATTTTTGTTATTCTCTTTTGAACTTGTACGTAGCTTTTACATATTGGAAATTAATAGACAGACAGAAATTTTTCATATCCCCTTTTCGTTCTTTTTCGCTGTTGTTGTGTATGAACAAAATTTTTCGCACCACATGCAGTAATATTAAAATGCCAATGGTGTGAGAAAAATGATATAAAGCAACAACATAAAAAATGCGAAGAGTGAAAGAGAAAAACGAAAAATGTCCGGTACAGAGGGTCGTGTACTATACACTCTGCATCTTCACCCCTTCTTCAACAAACTGCGTCTGTCTGCCTTTCACTTGCCAATATGTAAAAGGGCTCTTACACCCAATTCATACCATGAAATAAAACTCACGATTTTTCTTTAGTTCTCTTCAAAAGTTGCTTCTAAAAACTTTACAGATTCATACGATGATTTTTTCCCATGATTTAAATGTTGATTTTTTTCTCCGTAATCGGTTATTCTTCTTTACTTTATTATTTGTATAAAAACAATCTGACATGTGTGTGTATGTATGTACATCAATTTGTTATTTCCGTACAAACTTCGTGCAAACGAATATGCGTATTGCCACATGAAAATGAAATTTTAAATAAAGCAAAATAACAAAAAACGAATATGTGTAAAGAAAAATATAAGAAAAACTCACGGAGAACTGAAAATGTGAATTTTTTGTTACCCTTTTTGCTTCTCTACCCCGTTCGCCTACAAACACAAAATATCGTGAAATAAAATTCATGTAAAATTTCATGGTATGAATTGGGTGTTACTCACTAATTCGACACGTAGTTGCTTAAATAGTAGTAAGTAACAGGGATAAGTTGAAGAGGTAGTAGGCCGACAGTGCTGCCACTACAGCAGCGAAAATATTTATTCAAAGTAAGTTATATATAAATTTAACTAATTTACATTTAAATAATATTTGTTTCTTTTTAGGTTGTTCAAAATTATCGACAACAATATACGAAGCCTGCGAATTTAAATAATTTAAGAAATGATTACATATAATCAAACTTACCGAAAAAGACCTTTCAAGTTGCCTTACTTTTTATATTAAAAACATATTTTTATTCCAATTAAAATATACTGCTTTTGCTTCTATACGAAAAACATTCACATAAATATATATTTTTAAATATTGGTTTTAAAATTTCAGTTTTTCGCTTTTAGAAATAATATTTTACACTTTTTTTAAATATTGGATTTATAGCTAATTTAAGCAAATGTGTAGTTTTGACCCCCGTTGCAAAAAAGGGTTAAATTTACTCATAATATTTTAGAATACTTTTAAAAATATCTAAAACATCCAGTTTCTGAACAATTTAAATGAATATACTTAAAAAAACGATATTTTTAGATCAATTATAGTTAAATATACAGAATTACCCAAAATTTGAACTTCGACCTCAAAGGTGCACGACATAGAGTTATCCGATTTGGCTGAAATTCTCAGCAAGTAAGTTTTAGACTAAGTGGCAAAAGAATCTTCACATTTTTGTTTAAAATTCTGGAAAAAAATTTTTCCCATATATTTCATTGTCACCCTAATGTACACATATGTATGTATGTATGTACATATTAATACTTTTGACTTCCGAAACCGAATTTTCTATCAACAAAATACATAGAGTTGGTGTTGTTTGTATTTCTTCATATGCCTTATTCATTGTATCATGCAGAACAAAGACGTTCTGCAAAAAACAAACTGTCTATAAACAAGACTTTTTGTTTTTATACATATCAGTTCGAATCAAATGTTGAAAATAGTTTACACTTGTTGATGAATTTTCTGCTTGTGCATAAGGATTGAATAATACTTGTTTGTGTTGTCTTAATATCCAACGTTAATATAAAATAGTGGTTATACACTATGTTTCTCTGCCTTTGGCCGGACTTAATAATTTTTTCCACCATGGTATTTCCCGACAAGACGATATATAGAACAGAATTTTTTTTAAATATCACTAAAATCTTTCGCATTTTAACAAATTCATTAAAATCTAATCAAAAACGAAACCAAACTTGGTCTTGTGCGTTGAGAAATGTGAAGGGATATCGTACATATGTACATATGTAAATTTTTTCATTTTTAGCTGCGTCGGTAAACTAGATTTAATAAATTATCTTACGCTTTCCTTCTTCTTAAATTGGTAAAGCTTTCTTCCCGGCCTCTCAAACTGTAATCCAGTTATCCACTGCTTTATATCTTTGCTTCACGTCCTTCCCAAAATTTTACGCGGCTTTCTTCTAAAAAGTATAAAAGTTATGTATTTAAAAATTTATATTTTAAGTTACACATCTATATTTACTTACATATATATGTATGTGTACTCAATTATTTGTTCCCTTCCCAACGATGCAAACGTCCTGCACTTAATTACATATTTTATTTCAATTTAATAATTTTTTGAAATGCTTCTTTTCGGCTTTTTCTTTTTGTTAATATGTAGATATAATTGTAGTCTGTTTATCGTAAAAATAAGCTTTGCAGGATCAGTGGTGTTAGATTAAAGGTTTTCAATCATAATTTTATTATATTCAGTTCATAAAATCGTTAGCAGCTACTACTGTTTGTCTGGCAGCACCTTTTTTGAAACAGAAGAGAGCAAACATAATTTCGGTACAATCACGGCTGCCAGATTTGACGATGTATCGTCATTTTGACGATTTCAGATGCCAAAAAAGGCAGTTTGACGACGTGACGATTTGTGTCTTAAATTTGACGATTTTTAAACAATTATAAATTGGCAGCGTTCTGCAGAACATTGACACTACTTTGAACTTTTCAAGAACTTGGCAGCTTTTGCCGCAATATGTAAAAAAAGTTAGGAGTAACACCCAATTCATATGATGACTTTTTCGACGTCGTTTTTACTGAATTCCTTTTTGAAGTTGCTACCAAAATCTTTGTGTGTTCAGACGATGTCTTTTAGTTTCATATCTTTTTTCCCATTTTGTTTTGAAATAATGTAAGTAACAAAGATAAATAACAAAAGTAAGAAAAATAATGAAAAGTAACAAAGAAAAATGGAAGAAAAGTCTTGAAAAACACAAATCAAGACTTTTTGTTTACCCCTCTTTCTTCCCTACACCGCTCACCAACAAGCAAAAAGAGACGTCGAAAAAGCGACGTCGCAAAAGTCATCATGTAAATCGGGTGTAAAAGTGATAGTTTTATCATAATTAGTTGTTTTTGAGTTGTTGATTACAGGAAATTGAATCTGAGTTCAAGCAATTGAAATTACTAATTTTAGAACAATTCTTCCCGGATACGGACATAAAACTTTTAGATTTTTAGAAAAAGATTTCAGTGCTGAAAAAAAAAAATTTTCTTTTATTTCCCACGTTAACTAATTTTATTAAAAAAATTTTGGTTTTACCACATTTTTCGGCAAATATAGAAAGAGTGTTTAGCCAAGTTAATTTCAACAATACAAAAGTTAGTAATCGGTTAGAGAAAGCTTCTTTGGAGGCAATTTTATATACTAAAGATCATTTAAAATTAAACAAGTGTAATTGTTTTGACATGAAAGTAGTACCTGATTTAATAAAACGGTTCAACTCCAATATATATGTTTACTGCCTATTTCACTATGTCCAAAGAAAATTTCCATTTGTTTTCATTCGTATACTTACATTTGAAGCAAAAACAAATTCTAAAATTTTGTTTTTGTATCAAATGTATTGTACATACAAAATTCTTTCGACATCGTGAAATCGGCAGTTAATTTTTTTTTTTTTTTTAATTTTTACAAATGTGTTGTAACATGAATAATACTATCATCATTTTTAATTTAAACTCAAATTTTATCACTAATTTCTCTAAAAATTTAAACTTGCTAATATTTTGTCGATATGGTATGTAGGTATTGTATTAAAAATACACAAAACACCTGATTATACTTTGTTTCAACAGTTGATCTCTTAATTGATAAGAATTTACTTTATTTTATATAAAAACCCTTGAATTTTATTTGTTATGTTATGTTTTGTTTGAAAAAAATTTTGTTTTTATATTCGACAATTTATTGACGACTCCGGAAATTTATTTTGACGATTTTGACGATCTTACACTAAAAATTTGACGAATTCGGACCCATTTCATCTGGCAACTATGTGTACAAATGCTATGTTTGCTTTCTCAGTTTCGATAAAAGTTTGTTAACTTCTCGCAGGTAAATGTTTAACATTATGAACTGCGTACATATATGTATGTATGTACATATAATTGTCAATATACAACAAGTCATTTATTGCATCGTACTACACCTTTTTCAATTGTAATTCAGAAAGCGTCAACTACATTTCAGAAAGCGTCAATTGTAATTCAGATTAGTCAACATTAATTCTGAAAGCGTCAATTGTAATTTAGATTAGTCAATTGTAATTCAGAAAGCGTCAATTGTAATTCAGATTAGTCATTTGTAATTCAGAAAGCGTCAATTGTAATTCAGAAAGTGTCAATTTTAATTCAGAAAGCGTCCATTGTAATGGAGAAAATAGTAAATATAAACACCTAAATTTTCTGAGCAAAAATTACAGCATAGTAAGCCGTGAATTTTGTTTTCAGTAACAACAACTGAATTCATTTGCAGAATAATTTAACATACATAGTTTATTCAAAATAATAACGAGTTTAGCATCAAGTATTTGCATAATCCCATAAAAACGGAACTGAAAGAAAATTTCGTGATTTGCTAATCCGTAATGACAAGGACTCCAGTTATACGATTGCTGCCATGTCAACATTTATTGCATGAGAAATGCGCACAACCCTTTACCGATATTGTAGATAGTGCTTGCCCTATCTGCAGAACAGTAATGAATGGAAATGAAGAAATTAAGAGAAAAAAATACAGAAAAATAGTGAAAAAGACCGTGAAAGGATAGTAAATTGTGCTAATAGAGGTGATGATTGGAAAGCATTGGCTTTAACGCTAGAAATTAAATATTAAACCGCGTATGTTTGGATCCAATCTGGGGTTGACATAATGTTGCCAAGAGGTGGTGCGAAGGCAAAAATTCTTTGTGATGATCAAATTGATTTGATGCTTTCGTGGATTGAAGAAGATTCTACCATAACATTAAAGCGTTTAAAAGAAAAGGTTATGAGTACTTTCAACATATTGATATATGTGTCAACAATAGGTAATTATATAGAAGGCAGACTGTTCACTACAAAACAAGTACACTGTGAACCAGTTACGATGAATTCTGAGGCGAACAAAACAAAACGAGCTGAATATGTTCAATTCTTGAACCAGTACATACAGCAGGGAAACAAGTTGTTTGGATGGATGAAACAAATTTTAATTTGTTTTGTCGTCGAACGAGAGGCCGTGCAAGAGTCGGCAATAGAGCAGTACAACACCTTCCTGCATCAAGAGGTCCTAACATTCATTTGATTGGAGCAATTTCAACCACAGGATTCATATATATAGAACGCAGAAGGGGCTCATTTACTGCACAGTTAGAAAATGATTGGGTAGTTATTTTAATGCAAAAGTGGCAAGATACGGGAAATCAATTGGAAGATTTAGTGCTTGTTGCGGACAACGCACCTTGTCACTTAAAGCTCGAAAGAGTCATCAATGGTACGCCAGCCTCTCTTTTAAGGCTAGGACCCTATTCTCCGATGCTAAATCCTATTGAGAATATTTGGTCGAAAGTTAAATCCCACGTCAAAAGCAACATTCATGTTCCAAACGTTGTAGGTCCAGGCGTGATAGAACAAAGGTTAGTATATTTGGAGGGTATTATAGACCATGCAACGACCACCATTACTGGGGGTGATTGCGCTCATGCTGTGCAACATTGTGCAGTTCACCAAGCTACTGCTTTGTTAATGAATGATATGGCAGTTGGTGTTTAATACAAATATACATATACATACATATGTACATACATATGTACTTACTAATATTTTTAGATTTTCATAATATATTTTTTTTTTTTATAATAAAATGTATAATAAATAAAATTTGTTTCTGAATTACAATTGACAGTTTCTGAATTACAATTCACGCTTTCTGAATTACAATTGACTAATCTGAATTACAATTGACGCTTTCTGAATTAAAGTTGACTAATCTGAATTACAATTGACGCTTTCTGAATTAAAGTTGACTAATCTGACTTACAATTGACGCTTTCTGAATTACACATGGAACAGGTGTAGTAGCTATTGTGTTGTGCTTGCTGCAAAAATGTAACACAGCTATGTTACTCTCCCTAATTTTAAGCACTCCCTACAAAAAATGAGACTAGTCGATACATGCGTGTATGGAGTACTCCACAATGGAGTAGGACTACTCCAAAACTAATCCAAATGTATGGGAAAAACATGGTCCAATTTACATTGCAATGTCCTAGGGCTGGACCACGTAACCCAAAAACTACTGCATGTTACTAATCCAAGGAGTACCCACAGGGGTTAGTTTCTAAACTACTTTATTTTGCTACTCCATGCAGTACCCACACGGGTACTCCGGTAAAAATTTATAAATACATGTACATATGTATCTCTGTCACTAGTTTAATTCAATGATATTTTTAGTACATACAAATGTGCGAATTCAGCTCTTACATTACATTATATAAAAAAAAAATACAAATTAAAATTCAGAAATTGAAAAAACACGATCTAACTTGTGTTTTTTAAGCTTCCATGAATTTGATTTAATTTTAACAGGGGAGCTGCCAGAGTTTCAATTTAACTCCAAACATTTTTAGTGTTGCCAAATGGTATTTAACTATAAATGTGTGTACAAATGAAATGGTCCACGGCTGCATTACATAGGAGTAGTCCAAAAACTACTCCCTTTATATAAAATGGACTATGTACTCCAATAATTTTTGTAGGGCTCAAACTTTTTAAGAAGATAACAATAACCACTACTACAATGAAATCTTGTTTACGTACAATAATGCGAAAATACCCCGTCGTCAAATGTGTAGCTAGCTACAGGAAAAGCTAACTTTTAAATTGATTTTTCTAGACTAACTTAAAGCTAACTACAATACAATGCAGAATGTAACCAAAATAAATTAGTAGGTTGAGTATATATCAGCCATACCTAAACAAGAGCGGAAAGCGGAACGTTTTCTACCGCCTAGCGTTAACGCTGAAATACCATACCTAAACAAGAGCGTCAACGCTTTGTCATAAAAACAGGGTTATTACAAAATATATAACAACCCTGATTATAATAGTATACTCATAACCTAATAATACATGCATCTCTACAACAAACACAACAAAAAATTCCTCTGAAGTCATAAGTATAAATGTGTATGTGTGTATGTTCAACCTGTGACAAAAATATAAATAAAAATTATTCATTCAAATACGAAATAATAAATACAAATCAAAATTTAACACTTGAAATAAAAAACAAGTAATTTACAAGAATTGTCAGCTGGGCTTGTAAGACTACTTTATAGTCATTGTATCATGTGTGCTTGTCTTTTGCAGCTAACTTCACTATTAAACGCGCTGTCAAAATCGGATTTTCCAATTGCAAAATTTTGCCGCCGCGTTATTTCGGGATGCTCCATACAAATTGTATGGGCATGAGAACTTTTGACAGCTAAAAAACGCTTGCCGCTCTTGTTTAGGTATGGCTGTATATATTATACTCTCATTTATAATTGAATATGGTGAGCGCCAACAAATTTACTCATTTAGGAACTCTTAAAATTATTTCAAGTATTTCATAACTTCTTGCCTTCAACATTTAAGTGGTAACTTAGCTGAGTGGTATGCGCGTTGACTGTTAATCCAACGACCTGTGGTTCGAGTCCCAGCACAGCATCGGTGAAAAAAAAAATTTTAAGAATTATTGCAATATTACTATAAAACTACTGATTGTAGAATTAATAAAATAAAAATGAAATATATTTTTATACCCTTCACCAAAAATGGTAAGGGTATTTATAGGTTTGTCATTACGTGTGTAATTTCCACAATATTTATATGAGGTCCATATAGTATATATATACTGGATCCTTATAATTAAAAAAATTTAACTGAGCCCTGTCCGTCTGTCCGTCTGTCCGTCTGTCCGTCTATCCGTCTGTCTGTACGTGAAATCCATTTTCTGAAGACACAAGAAGAGCTAGAGAATTGTTTCTTAAAGTAAAATGTAGGGATTTTTCTAAGGATGCTTCGTATTGAAAATCAGCAAAAATAAAAGTATCGATTCTGAAATGGATATATATACAAATAAATGAAGATATATATATATTCATTGCAGAAATAAATTTATAAATACACTAGGTGCCTCAGTAGTATTGAATACGGGGTCACGCGCATTGAATATGTGTCAGAGACAATAATTCAACACACGACCCATCGTGCTACTGAGGCTTGTTAGTTCTTTGTGTATATTACCTTAATAATAACTCAACGTATTTTTTCGTACAACCCCCTTTTTGTCACACATCTAAGCATGTGTGTATAAAAATACAAGGCATTTGCTTTTGAAAGATCACACACATTCAAATCGTTATTTGCTTTTACATACCAAGCAATATTCTACACACATAAAAATTTCAATTTTTTTTTCACCAAAGCACATTATAAACATAAACATGTATGTATGCACACAAACACTATACATACGTACCAGACAAGTAAACTCTGTGGAAAAAAATGTCGCAAACTGATGATTACAAAAATATACTCTGATGTATTTATATGTATGTTAAAAATGCTTCTGTATTTATCTTTTAAAATGTTGTATATTTGTCAATTTGTTTTTCATTTTAAAAATTGAAATATATGTACATAGGCTTGTAACTATATTTGAAAATAATAAACAGGTTATTTTATACATATATATATATATATATACATATACATAATTGAAATGAGCCGTCGCTAAAAAGTATTTTGTCACCAGTAAAATAACTTTTCATTTATGAGGTGTTTTTTGAAATGTATGTACATACATACATAAGTACCTATGTAATAGGTCAATAACGAAGAATAAATAACTTACATAATTACTATTTGAAATAGCCCTACGTTAGAACAATGAATATTGTTTTAGCCTTCTCGAAATCGATAAACTGATACGTTCTGTTAGGCTGATTGGATAATCTAAGTAAGTACATATGTATGTAACTAATATGTATAATAGCTACATACATATGTATGTACATATGTATGTATGTGTTTTTAAAAACCCCCTAGTAATTTGAATTTTCATATAAGCAAGTAGGTATGTACATATGTACCTACTAAGTTTTAAGCTAACTCAAAATAGTGTTGACTTTTCAAATATCAAATTACTACCTACAGTTAAAATAATAGGTAATTATGTGTGTAACAAATAACAATATACATACATACATATGTAGGTACCTATGTACATAGCAATTATATCAATATGTACATATAACAATATCAACTTTAAATCCGTGCTGAAATGAAAGTAACAAGGCAACATAAGGCAAACATATGTATGTACATATGTATGTAAAAATGTGCGTATAAATATAAAACAAAGTTACCCATCAAACCAAAAACTTCGATTTTGTAACGAATTTGAAAGTTTCGATTTGTAAAAATATGTCTTAACAATGTCGTTTAGACTATTCTTAATGTTTTCGTAATCATTTTTAATTGACTAAAGATCTGCACGTGATAAAACACTATTTATCTTGTAAATTTTATTAAATTTTTCATGTTAATTATATTTATCTATTGAACTAAAAATAATACAGTATTTTTCGGTTATTTGACCCTACGGTTAATTGGTTTCCACGCTTAATTGAACCACATGATCGGGCAAAAAAATATTGCATACGAAAACACATGTAAATTTCCTCGGATAATTGAACTCGGTTAATTGATTTTCCCGCTTAATTGGTTCAAAATTCATGTAATCAAAAATAAATTTCCTCTTACTTTTACCCGGTTAATTGCATTATTATTGAAAAATAATCTGGCATTTTTGCACATACATTATTGACATCATTTGTGAAAAAATTTGTGTTCAAGTTTATGTTTTTTTTGTAAAACCAATATATGAATTGTTTTTTATTTAGTTTATAAATTTAATTTTTTTGTAAAACTCATGTGCACACAAATAGTGCATTTAATAGTACATAGTATGTACCTACAATAATAAATACCTGCGATACACATATATGTACATTTTTTTCTGTTACTTGCCTTTTTTTTTGTTTAAGGTAAAAAAAAATTATTTTGAAAAACTTAAAGTGCACATATGCGATTTCTTTTAATTCATTAGTATGTAGTTCCAATTATGCGTGATTTCTGTAATTGAACAAATTGTTCAATTAAACGGGATTCTTGTAATTGAACGAATTGTTCAATTAAGCGGGTATCGGCTAATTGGTTCCCCGGTTAATTGAACAAAAAGTTGTGCAAATTTTGATGTGCAATTAGCCGAAAAAGACTGTATTAACGAAGTTTACCTGATTTTGCAATACTTACTTAATAATTAAATTTTTTAAAAAAATGTTTCTCTTCACAAACTCAATTTAAAACTTGTAAACATCAAATAGGTATAACTTCAGACATAATACAGAAATGTCTTACGGTAGAAAAACAAAATAAATATTTTGTATTATTGCCCATGCGCCCAACCATACGTACAAATATATATTATATAATTATATGTATGTATATATATATGTATGTATGCCTGAATGTTTTCATAAAAAGGGCATACCCTGCATTTTTAAAAGTAGAATTTTAATCGAAATCGTTAAGTATTTCCCTAACGAAAATCCGACTAAATACTACAGTGGCCACAAGTAATGCAAGAGTTCGCCTTTGACTCTCTCACACATATACATGTAAAAAAAGTGTTTTTAAAGGTAAAATGAGCAGAAGTCAACTAAAACGTTGCATAAGCTACGCCGACTGCAGGGTATTTAAAATACTTGCAAACAATAATATTTATACACACAGAAGCAGCATTACATATATATGTAAGTATTTGTGTTGAAAATGTTAATGTTTGTTGAATTTTAAAGTTCTAACTAAGCTTGATGTTGATCTAATAAATATATTTGAGCTATCCATGAATAAATAATAGAAGCTGTCGATGGATGTTGAAAAAATTTCCATTATCTTTATTTTATGTATGTACCTACGTACTAGTAATGTTACGAATACTCGTATTCGATTTTTCGACTATTTGCTTATTTTAATATATTTTTATTCGTATTCGACAAGTAAGTATTTTGTTACCAGAAATTAAACATTTTTCCTTTTATGGGATGTTTGTTTCATATAAATTAGATTATTTCTAAACAAAATATGTTTCAATCAGCAGGTTTTCTTTTAAGCAAATGCAAGCAAGTGCTTTGAGATTGATCAAAAATAATAAATATAAATAACAATTTTTATTTTCCATTAAGCGTTTTTTACATATAAACAGTGCGTTCTTATCCGAATTCGACTTTATACACATATATTTACCGTGTAGTACCTACACCATACCATAGCGTTTTAATTTACTTTAGCAAAAATAAAATTTCGGTTCTGAGTTTTGATTACATATATACAATTTTATAAACCTTTCAAAAATAAATTTAAAATAAATACTTTGTGCTCCAGTATTGAACTAAGGAGTCGCTCACTATAATTCTACCCACTAACCATTGTGCTACAGAGGCTTATTAGTGTTGAATGTATATTAACTTAATTATAGCTTTACGCATTTTTTCGTACAAACCCCTTTTTGTCACACATCTAAGCATGTGTGTATAAAAATACAAAGCATTTGCTTTTGAAAGATCAACACATTCAAATCGTTATTTGCTTTTAACATACCAAGCAGTACTGCCACGACCAAAAAAATATTACAACCAAATATTTTGAAAAAGTTACCAAATGTGAAAAAATAACCAAATTTAAAATGCATATTTTATTAACAAAAAATATTTAAATTTATTTAAAGTAGCATTACATACAGTTTATTTGCATTTTATACATAGTTAAATAATAATTGCAAAACAAGAAAAGAAAAAAAAAATCATACTAATAGTAAATGAAAAGGAGAAACTTAAATTGAAATCAGTTTTTGTTTATTTGAGCCCTTATTCGTAAAAATAGTTTTTTTTTATAAGAGTTAAACCTGCCAAATGTTTATACAAAATTCATTTGATTGAAAGTTTATAAATTAAAATTTTTTTTGAATAGGATCATTACAATAAACAAAATTTGTACTGCACATTTATAAATAATAAGAAAGGAAAAAAAGAAATTGTTTTTACATATTAATAAATTTCTTATTAATAAGTGAAAAACATAACAAGAAACTTAAATTTAAACAAACTTTTTAAAGTGTTTATTTATTTAAAATAAACAATATTTGTACTTCAGGAAAAAAATGTAATTGTTTTACAAAATTTTTCTTTTAAATCAAAAAATTAATAGATTTACAATTCACAGTATTGAGATTAGAAATTATATACGAATTTTCAATTCATATCTTTGGCAGACCGTAAATAATGGGCAACATTTTGATTTTTGCACAAATATTTCGATTGGATAATATTGTTAATAGTTTTAAAATCAAGACTATTACGAAATTTGGTTTTGTTTAAATTAAGCTGTGAAAACATTCTTTCGGCTGCAGCAGAACTATGTGGCAATGATAATAAATTTTGTACGAAATAAAAAAGTTGTTCAAAAGTTTTTTCGTTCGTCCCATTTTTGTTTTGAAAGTTGTCAGGTCTAGTTAGATGTGAATCATTGAATATTTTTTGATAACACAGAGCAGATCATTTAGTAGTACGGAGAGGTGTTGACAGTGTTGGGACCCAATCGTACTATGAACAGGTAATTAAAAATTTTCAAAAATTGTTTTCAAAGCTTAACAAGTTATATATATGTATAGTTAAAAAATATTCAAACGAAAAAAACTAACCAAAATGAAAAAATATTCGCATCTCACATTGAAAAATAAAATTACCAATTTTGGTTAGAAATAACAAAAAACGGCAGCTCTGATACCAAGCACTATTCTACACACATAAAAAATTTCAATTTTTTTTTCACCAAAGCACATTATAAACATAAATATGTATGTATGCACACACATCGTTTTTATAACACTATACGTACCAGACAAGTAAACTCTGTGGAAAAAAATGTCGCACACTGATGATTACAAAAATATACTCTGATGTATTTATATGTATGTTAAAAATGCTTCTGTATTTATCTTTTAAAATGTTATATATTTGTCAATTTGTTTTTCATTTTAAAAATTGAAATATATGTACATAGGCTTGTAACTATTTTTGAAAATAATAAACAGGTTATTTTATACATATATATATATATATATATATATATATATATATATATATTTTTAAATTAATATACACAAAGAACTATCTAGCCTCAGTAGCACGATGGGTCGTGTGTTGGATTATTGTGAGCGATTCCCCAGTTCAATACTGGAGTATTTATTTATTTTAAATTTATTTCTGAAAGGGTTATAAAATTGTATATATGTATGTAATCAAAAATCAGAACCGAAATTTTATTTTTGCTAAAGTAAATTAAAACGCTATGGTATGATACAGGTGTAGGTACTACACGCTAAATATACATTTGTGTATATATATATACATAGGTATATATGTATTTTTCGGTTAATTGCACATCAAAATTTGCACAACTTTTTGTTCAATTAACCGGGGAACCAATTAGCCGATACCCGCTTAATTCAACAAATCGTTCAATTACAAGAATCCGCATAATTGGAACTACTAATGAATTAAAAGAAATCGCATATGTGCACTTTAAGTTTTTCAAAATAATTTTTTTTTACCTTAAACGAAAAAAATGCAAGTAACAGAAAAAAATGTACATATATGTGTATCGCAGGTATTTATTATTGTAGGTACATACTATGTACTATTAAATGCACTATTTGTGTGCACATGAGTTTTACAAAAAAATAAAATTTATAAACTAAAAAACAATTCATTTGCAATTAACCGGGTAAAAGTAAGAGGAAATTTATTTTTGATGACATGAATTTTGAACCAATTAAGCGGGAAAATCAATAAACCGGGTTCAATTATCCGAGGAAATTTACATGTGTTTTCGTATGCAATATTTTTTTGCCCGATTATGTGGTTCAATTAAGCGTGGAAACCAATTAACCGTAGGGTCAATTAACCGAAAAATACTGTATACATAATTGAAATGAGCCGTCGCTAAAAAGTATTTTGTCACCAGTAAAATAACTTTCCCTTCTATGAGGTGTTTTTTGATATGTACATACATACATAAGTACCTATGTAATAGGTCAATAACGAAGAATAAATAACTTACATAATTACTATTTGAACTAGCCCTACGTTAGAACAATGAATATTGTTTTAGCCTTCTCGAAATCGATAAACTGATACGTTCTGTTAGGCTGATTGGATAATATAAGTACATACATACATATGTACCTAATATGTATAATAGCTACATATTTCTACATATTTCATTTAAAAATATTTCTCGAATAGTTTGCACAGAGTAGGTACATTTTCCAAAAAAAAAAAAAAAGTCATAAAAAAGTAGTACATAAAATGTACAAAAACATATTAATTTATATATATATGTATGTACATATATGTGTATGTTAAAAATGCATTTGTATTTAGAAGTAAAAAATATGTGATTTGTTTTTCATTTTAGATTCCTTTTAAACTCAGTGAGAAAAAAAGTAATGATAAAACATGCACACATACTGCTTACAGTATTATCAAAGGATATTAACAAAGGATATACAGGCTTATTATATTCTGCGAATCACATATATATGCATTGGTGAAGGGTATATAAGATTCGGCACAGCCGAATATAGCACTCTTACTTGTTTATGTATACTAACTAACTACATTTTGAGTTTTTAAGACTAACTTAAAGTTAGCTACAAGTAGTGGAAAGAAAAACTGACTTTTCCCTAGGACATTGCCATGTTAAAAAAGTTAGTTTTTTTCAAACATTCAAGTTAGTTTAAAGTTAGTTTTTTCCGACAGGGTAGCTACAAGAAAAGCTAACTTTTAAATTGATTTTTCGAGACTAACTTAAAGCTAACTACAATACAATGCAGAATGTAACCAAAATCAATTAGTAGGTTGAGTATATATATTTTATAATTGAATATGGTGAGCGCCAACAAATTTACTCATTTAGGAACTCTTAAAATTATTTCAAGTATTTGCTAACTTCTTGCCGTCAATATTTAAGTGGTAACTTAGCTGAGTGGTATGCGCGTTGACTGTTAATCCAATGACCTGTGGTTCGAGTCCCAACACAGCACCGGTGAAAAAAAATTTGAAGAAAAATTTATTATTACAATATTACTATAAAACTACTGAATATAGAATTGAGAAAATAAAATAAAAATGAAATATATTTTTTTTATGTATACTAACTAACTACATTTTGACTTTTTAAAACTAACTTAAAGTTAGCTACAAGTAGTGGAAAGAAAAACTGACTTTTCCCTAGGACATCGCCATGTTAAAAAAGTTAGTTTTTTTCAAACATTCAAGTTAGTTTAAGATTAGTTTTGTTTCCGACAGGGTTGTAATAAGTTAAAAAACTTGTATCATTTGAGTGGAATAATGCATGTGTTTAGTATGTATGTATGTACATAAGTACATCTATACAGGGTTTAAAATTAGTTTTCTTATTTTTATTTATTATACTAGCGGCTAGTGAAAAAATATGATCCGTTTTCATTTTTGATAGTAGAGAAACTAAAAATATTTACCTGATAACAAATAAATTTCCAATTTTTTAAAAAAAATTTTGTACTTGACAACTAGTAAAATTTTGATTCAAGGAGAAAAATTTTTAAATACTAGTCATTGTAAGATCGGCATGTTTGCAACTAGTCGAACTTGTGTTTGGTTGGACTGGGATATATTTTATTGTTTGGTATGTTTGATAGCAGCATATTGTATGAAAAGAATATTTTGTATATGTGTGTTTTTGCATTTTTGTGGATGCTAGTTTTCATTGACAAGAAACTGTTGCTGAACAATATATTACAGAGAATTTATTTTCATTTTGTGTGCTAGTAAAAAATTTTACTAGTTGTGAAGTACAAAATTTTTTTTAGAAAACTGAAAATTTATTTTTTATCAGGTGAATATTTTTCTAGTTTTCACATAAAATTATGAAATATGAGGGGAATTTTTACTAAATATGTTAGTTTTTTTTTTTTAAATACTGCATCTTTATATGAAATTACAAACTACGCATATCAATTTATGTACATACATACATTCAATACATTTATGTACAAACATACATTCAAGTATAGGCAAATCCCGGTATAACGAAAAATAAAAAACAAAACCAGGCTAGCAACATAATTCTAACATTTACTACCTTATAATGTTTTGATAAATGTGTGCTCTGTATAACGAAGGGCAAAAAAATAAACAAAATATACAGCAGCAATGTAAATGAAAAAAGAGTACTGTTAGTTTGTATTTGGTACCTTATTTTAAAGCAAATTCCTGTCATTACATATTTTTAGTGTATTTTGAACTGCGCAATTGTAAAAGTAAAACAAAAATGGGAAACAGGAAAAAAATTGCATTAAAAGAAAAAGTTAAAATTTTAGATGATTGTAGAAAAGGTACAATCCTTTCTGAGATATCAATGAAATACGGAATACCAAAATCGTCAATTTGCACGTTAAAGAAAATGGAATCAAAAATTGTTTCCAGTTTGGAAAAAACCAACAATGGTTCAAAAAATCGACGGTCTTCGAAACATGGTTAGTACGACAGTATGGAAGATGACCTATATCGCTGGTTTCTCGATCAAAGGAAAAATCAATTACCAATAAATGGAATAGCGCTAAAAATAAAAGCCAGAGAAATACATCAAAGAACTTGTAATAGTGGTTTCCAATCAAGAGATGGTTGGTTATCTACATATGTAGATTCAAAAAAAGATCCGGTATTAGATTTCTGAAGGAATGTGGAGAAAAGTTGACGTCCAGATCTGATTTGTGATAGAAGAATAGTATAAAAGAACAGTTTTTTGTCTCTCCTGAACACTTTGTAGTTTTTGAGTTAATACAGTATTGTTGAACGGGTGCGATATATGTTTCCGGCAAAATAACCAAAAGGAAAACATTCTCCACGCTGCCCTCTATTGCCAATGCGCAATTCTAAATTACTTTTTTATTGCCCACTTTTGGGGATAAGAAAACTTTTATGTTATATACCTAATCTTCGAATGACACTATAAAACCACAAAAAATAGTTAGTTGTTGTTAGTTAGGTAATTTATTGAGACTTCATTCTTTTCATATTAAAGTATTATACAACATTAATTTTACGGAAACTTAAAACTATAAGTATTATTAAAATATTAATGATGATTGGAAAGCATTGGCTTTAACGCTAGAAATTAAATATTAAACCGCGTATTTTTGGATCCAATCTGGGGTTGACATAATGTTGCCAAGAGGTGGTGCGAAGGCAAAAATTCTTTGTGATGATCAAATTGATTTGATGCTTTCGTGGATTGAGGAAGATTCTACCATAACATTAAAGCGTTTAAAAGAAAAGGTTATGAGTACTTTCAACATATTGATATATGTGTCAACAATAGGTAATTATATAGAAGGCAGACTGTTCACTACAAATAGGCTTGCCAGATCCAATTTGCCAAAAAACTTGACATTGACCAAAAAAAAACTTGATTTTGAAAAAAAACTTGACAAATAAATACACTCATACTATTGGTTTTTATTTAATTTTTTATTATTTTTTTTTCATAAACATTATTAGAATAAAAACAAAAATATCATAAAAAGTAAATATAACAGAAACAATGTAAAAGAAACAAAAAACAATATAACAATAAAAATTCAGTCTTTACATATTTTAAAGAAAACTTAGGCGTTATTTAAAAAAAAAAATATAGGTACCATCTTAAGAAAAAAAATATATGTAGGTTCTATTTATTTTGCCACATATATTTCGTATTCTTAGATACAGAATTACTCTACCATCTGAGTAATGGGGTAAATATCAGTGTTGGCACTTTTATTATAATTGTACATACCTAAAGAGAACTATATGTTTTAAATTATAATTGCACAGAAAAATATATGTATCATATTAGTCCTTAAATGTATTGATATTAAACATATGCTCTTTCGATGTGTTTTATAGAAATTTAAACTTACTTTTTTTAAGTATTATTACATATGTAGCTAGAATAAATTTGAGAAAAAAAAATTACTTACAAAAAACATTGACAAATCACTTTTTCACTTGACACTTGAGGCGCATTAAAAAACTTGACAATCAGGCCTGTCTGGCAACCCTAACTACAAAACAAGTACACTGTGAACCAGTTACGATGAATTCTGAGGCGAACAAAACAAAACGAGCTGAATATGTTCAATTCTTGAACCAGTACATACAGCAGGAAAACCAGTTGTTTGGATGGATGAAACAAATTTTAATTTGTTTTGTCGTCGAACGAGAGGCCGTGCAAGAGTCGGCAATAGAGCAGTACAACACCTTCCTGCATCAAGAGGTCCTAACATTCATTTGATTGGAGCAATTTCAACCACAGGATTCATATATATAGGACGCAGAAGGGGCTCATTTACTGCACAGTTAGCAAATGATTGGGTAGTTATTTTAATGCAAAAGTGGCAAGATACGGGAAATCAATTGGAAGATTTAGTGCTTGTTGCGGACAACGCACCTTGTCACTTAAAGCTCGAAAGAGTCATCAATGGTACGCCAGCCTCTCTTTTAAGGCTAGGACCCTATTCTCCGATGCTAAATCCTATTGAGAATATTTGGTCGAAAGTTAAATCCCACGTCAAAAGCAACATTCATGTTCCAAACGTTGTAGGTCCAGGCGTGATAGAACAAAGGTTAGTATATTTGGAGGGTATTATAGACCATGCAACGACCACCATTACTGGGGGTGATTGCGCTCATGCTGTGCAACATTGTGCAGTTCACCAAGCTACTGCTTTGTTAATGAATGATATGGCAGTTGGTGTTTAATACAAATATACATATACATACATATGTACTTACTAATATTTTTAGATTTTCATAATATATTTATTTTTTTTTATAATAAAATGTATAATAAATAAAATTTGTTTCTGAATTACAATTGACAGTTTCTGAATTACAATTGACGCTTTCTGAATTACAATTGACTAATCTGAATTACAATTGACGCTTTCTGAATTAAAGTTGACTAATCTGAACTACAATTGACGCTTTCTGAATTAAAGTTGACTAATCTGACTTACAATTGACGCTTTCTGAATTACACATGGAACAGGTGTAGTAGCTATTGTGTTGTGCTTGCTGCAAAAATGTAACACAGCTATGTTACTCTCCCTAATTTTAAGCACTCCCTACAAAAAATGAGACTAGTCGATACATGCGTGTATGGAGTACTCCACAATGGAGTAGGACTACTCCAAAACTAATCCAAATGTATGGGAAAAACATGGTCCAATTTACATTGCAATGTCCTAGGGCTGGACCACGTAACCCAAAAACTACTGCATGTTACTAATCCAAGGAGTACCCACAGGGGTTAGTTTCTAAACTACTTTATTTTGCTACTCCATGCAGTACCCACACGGGTACTCCGGTAAAAATTTATAAATACATGTACATATGTATCTCTGTCACTAGTTTAATTCAATGATATTTTTAGTACATACAAATGTGCGAATTCAGCTCTTACATTACATTATATAAAAAAAAAAATACAAATTAAAATTCAGAAATTGAAAAAACACGATCTAACTTGTGTTTTTTAAGCTTCCATGAATTTGATTTAATTTTAACAGGGGAGCTGCCAGAGTTTCAATTTAACTCCAAACATTTTTAGTGTTGCCAAATGGTATTTAACTATAAATGTGTGTACAAATGAAATGGTCCACGGCTGCATTACATAGGAGTAGTCCAAAAACTACTCCCTTTATATAAAATGGACTATGTACTCCAATAATTTTTGTAGGGCTCAAACTTTTTAAGAAGATAACAATAACCACTACTACAATGAAATCTTGTTTACGTACAATAATGCGAAAATACCCCGTCGTCAAATGTGTAGCTAGCTACAGGAAAAGCTAACTTTTAAATTGATTTTTCTAGACTAACTTAAAGCTAACTACAATACAATGCAGAATGTAACCAAAATAAATTAGTAGGTTGAGTATATATCAGCCATACCTAAACAAGAGCGGAAAGCGGAACGTTTTCTACCGCCTAGCGTTAACGCTGAAATACCATACCTAAACAAAAGCGTCAACGCTTTGTCATAAAAACAGGGTTATTACAAAATATATAACAACCCTGATTATAATAGTATACTCATAACCTAATAATACATGCATCTCTACAACAAACACAACAAAAAATTCCTCTGAAGTCATAAGTATAAATGTGTATGTGTGTATGTTCAACCTGTGACAAAAATATAAATAAAAATTATTCATTCAAATACGAAATAATAAATACAAATCAAAATTTAACACTTGAAATAAAAAACAAGTAATTTACAAGAATTGTCAGCTGGGCTTGTAAGACTACTTTATAGTCATTGTATCATGAGTGCTTGTCTTTTGCAGCTAACTTCACTATTAAACGCGCTGTCAAAATCGGATTTTCCAATTGCAAAATTTTGCCGCCGCGTTATTTCGGGATGCTCCATACAAATTGTATGGGCATGAGAACTTTTGACAGCTAAAAAACGCTTGCCGCTCTTGTTTAGGTATGGCTGTATATATTATACTCTCATTTATAATTGAATATGGTGAGCGCCAACAAATTTACTCATTTAGGAACTCTTAAAATTATTTCAAGTATTTCATAACTTCTTGCCTTCAACATTTAAGTGGTAACTTAGCTGAGTGGTATGCGCGTTGACTGTTAATCCAACGACCTGTGGTTCGAGTCCCAGCACAGCATCGGTGAAAAAAAAAATTTTAAGAATTATTGCAATATTACTATAAAACTACTGATTGTAGAATTAATAAAATAAAAATGAAATATATTTTTTATGTATACTAACTAACTACATTTTGAGTTTTTAAGACTAACTTAAAGTTAGCTACAAGTAGTGGAAAGAAAAACTGACTTTTCCCTAGGACATTGCCATGTTAAAAAAGTTAGTTTTTTTCAAACATTCAAGTTAGTTTAAAGTTAGTTTTTTCCGACAGGGTAGCTACAAGAAAAGCTAACTTTTAAATTGATTTTTCGAGACTAACTTAAAGCTAACTACAATACAATGCAGAATGTAACCAAAATCAATTAGTAGGTTGAGTATATATATTTTATAATTGAATATGGTGAGCGCCAACAAATTTACTCATTTAGGAAAAGAGTACTGTTAGTTTGTATTTGGTACCTTATTTTAAAGCAAATTCCTGTCATTACATATTTTTAGTGTATTTTGAACTGCGCAATTGTAAAAGTAAAACAAAAATGGGAAACAGGAAAAAAATTGCATTAAAAGAAAAAGTTAAAATTTTAGATGATTGTAGAAAAGGTACAATCCTTTCTGAGATATCAATGAAATACGGAATACCAAAATCGTCAATTTGCACGTTAAAGAAAATGGAATCAAAAATTGTTTCCAGTTTGGAAAAAACCAACAATGGTTCAAAAAATCGACGGTCTTCGAAACATGGTGAGTACGACAGTATGGAAGATGACCTATATCGCTGGTTTTTCGATCAAAGGAAAAATCAATTACCAATAAATGGAATAGCGCTAAAAATAAAAGCCAGAGAAATACATCAAAGAACTTGTAATAGTGGTTTCCAATCAAGAGATGGTTGGTTATCTACATATGTAGATTCAAAAAAAGATCCGGTATTAGATTTCTGAAGGAATGTGGAGAAAAGTTGACGTCCAGATCTGATTTGTGATAGAAGAATAGTATAAAATAACAGTTTTTTGTCTCTCCTGAACACTTTGTAGTTTTTGAGTTAATACAGTATTGTTGAACGGGTGCGATATATGTTTCCGGCAAAATAACCAAAATGAAAACGTTCTCCACGTTGCCCTCTATTGCCAATGCGCAATTCTAAATTACTTTTTTATTGCCCACTTTTGGGGATAAGAAAACTTTTATGTTATATACCTAATCTTCGAATGACACTATAAAACCACAAAAAATAGTTAGTTGTTGTTAGTTAGGTAATTTATTGAGACTTCATTCTTTTCATATTAAAGTATTATACAACATTAATTTTACGGAAACTTAAAACTATAAGTATTATTAAAATAACATTACGATTTTGACAATGCAACATGCTTATCTACTAATATAAAGAAAAATTATATAACAAATATTTTAGTACATATTAGAAATGAAAGAAAAGTGCTTGCTCCCGACACTTGTGGTAACTAGTAGAGTATTATCTACATTAAATGAGCTTAAATAAAAAAAAAACTTAACCTAAAAAAAATTAAAACTAAAACTTATATCTAACAAACTTAAACTTAAAAAAAATAAATACAAAAAACAAAAACAAAAAATTGAAATGATAAAAAAATAACAATAAAATAAAATAAAACTTCGAAATAAGACAGTCTGTCCACAAAAGTCTTCATTGAACTAAGAGCATAAGATGATATGGGCAATAACCCGGCCTTTTCGTAAATGTATACGTTCGAAAACCTTTCATTTAAACATTTATAATTCTTATTTATGCATTTCCGTAAAATAAATCGTTCAAAAATTTCCATTTTCTTTATGGTTGTTTTAGACATGGTAAACCAAATTGGAAATGCATAAAGAAGAATTGGCCTTATGCTAACCTTGTATAAAAGAAGTTTATTGTCAACAGGTAATGATTTGCTATTAAAGAGCTTGGAAAATGCGCCCTTAACTTGATTTACTCTCTCAAGCTTTTGAAAGATATGACCATTAAATTTCAAAAGCTTATTAAATTTCACTCCAAGGTATTTAATGCTGTCTCTGAATTCAATCATATTACCATTCAAAAACAATTTCAGTTTCTTGCTTTCTGGAACAACAGAATATTTACACTTGCCAGAAGCATTTCTTAAACATATGGCGTTGCTTTTAGCGGCATTAATTTTTATTCCCCAACGATAATAAAAATCATGAACATAATTAAGATGCAAGGAAACACGTTGGAGTGCAACAAGCGGAGATTCATCATGAGCAAAAAGTAGCGAGTCATCAGCATAAAGCAGACTTTTCGAAATATTAAATTCATGTGGAAAATCATATATAAAAATGTTGTACATATGTGGTGCCAACACAGAACCCTGTGGAACGCCACAAGAAACTTCACCCTGACTCGATAGTGAATTACATATCTGCACAAGAAATTTTCTGTCATCGAAAAAACTTTGTAACAGTTTAACAATCGATGGATCAAAACCGATTTTTAACATCTTAAACAAAATTCCATCGTGATATGCCTTGTCGAAAGCCTTTTCGATGTCAAGAGAAACAGCTACAGTGCAGTGACGTTTACGCAAGCTCTGAATAACATCTGTGTGAAATTTAAAAAGAGCATGTACTGTTGAGTTTCCTTTTTTAAAGCCAAATTGTTCTTGAGGAATGTAGGAATCGTTTAGACCAATATCCATTTTCTCTCGTATTATTCTTTTAAACAGTTTCCCTACATTAGACAGTAAAGAAATTGGTCTTAATTTATTAATATCGTAATTACCATTTTCCTTTTGGATAGGTATGATCTTCGCAACCTTCCAAACACGAGGAAAATAAGAGTTATTTAAACAATTATTGAATAGAATTGTTAGGTACTCAAAGGCCTTAGTTGGAAGTTGCTTAATTATAAAGTTTGATATGTTATCCAAACCACACGATTTTTTGTTGTTAATGGTGTTAGCTAAATTTAGTACACATTCCAAATCAGTAAATTTTATATTTCTAATATCATTCAAGGAAGAATTATCTTCATCAAACAAATAACAAATTGGAATTTGAGTAAATGTAGCATTTATTGTTTCATTTATTTCAGAAGTATCCCTATCGTGAGTAGAACTTTGAAAAACAGTTGCACAATGTGCTTTTAAAACACTTAGCTTTTGGTCCAACTCAGTAATTTTCACACTATTCACTGAAATATTCTTAGCACATGAACGATTCTTATTACCAATGATCTTAAAAATTTTCTTATAGGCCCAAGGACCAGGTTTAATTTTTTCCAACCTGTCATTAAAAAAAATTGCCTGTTCTATACTGACTTGTTCTTTTATTATAATTTTTATTAAATCAATTTGTTTAGAAATAAAAAGATAATCAGAGTGTTTTCTATTTAAAGTCTTTCTAAAAATTGTCTTCAATTCTTTTTGCCAGTCATACTTTATTTTAAGTAAATTTATTAATTTGTCTGGCGCAATAAATTTTTTATTACGACTTTCAATCCTTCTAGAATGCTCTTGCCCAACAGAGTTGACTGACGTATTGAACCTTTCTAGAATATAATCTATTTCATCTTTAGATAGATTTCTGTTTTTGGGCGGATAATCAATAAGTAAAGAACTAATGATATCAACTATAAATGAACTCCAGTTAGTGTCTTTGTAGGACACAAAATGATTGGTGGCATTTAACAAGAAATCAAAATCCAACATTGAAATACACAATCCCAGTGGATAGTGATCAGAAAAAGGTTGAAGTGTACACGTTTTGAAGTTAGGAAGGTTACTGTCTAACAGGTCGTTGCTAACAATAAAGTGATCTAAATGAGAAGACCAACCGGGGTAAGTCGGACAAATTTCACATATTCTAGTTATAGACAAAGACTCGTCCTGAAGCCAAGTCGGAAGCACTTCACCATTGAAATTACTTATTGACTCGTTCCAAGATAAATTTTTTGCATTAAGATCACCTCCTAATATAAGCCCATCATAATCGTGTGAAAAAGTCAAAATTGAAGAAAGCCCTTCACATATATATTGGCGATTGTAGTTGGATGGAAAATAGATAGAACCACAAAGAACTTTTTTAATAGCACCGTTAAATGAAATTTTAATTTCAACAAATACATTTGTAAAGTAAAGTCCAGAAATATTTATTCTCGAATAGCATATTGGCTTTTTAACAGCGATGCCAACACTTAATGGGCTGCTGTCCCTTAAAAGCGAAAAATTATCAAGATATATATTTTTAACATCAGGTAAATGCATTTCTTGTAGAAAAGCAATGTCAATACTAAATTGATTCAATAACATATCAAGTTCAAATCTCCTGCCCACGTGGACAACAGAACCAACGTTAAATGTAGATAAATTTAGAAATTTACGGCCCATATACATACATCTTGAATACTTTTCATTAAGTTCAGGCACTCTTTTCTAGCTTGATACTTATACATTGTTTTGTACGAATCTAAAAAGTTCTGAATCCTGTCTTCCAATGAAAAAGATTCGTGAACACATAATAATCTAGCAACCTTCAGAAACTCCTCAATTAAAGCAGGCTTTTCTGTTTTTTTCTGTGTTGGAACCACATTGTTATGAGTCAGACCTGATCAACCCTCCTACATGAACATTTCGCAACTTGTTAACACAAACAGTCACCAGTTCATTGACTTGATCAGTGCATTGACTTGACCAATTGTGCAACTGTTTGCGTTGATAAATTGCGAAATGCCCAAAAGCTTACTAAGCTATTTTTATTAAATACAAACTGGGTCAGAAGAATAGTAATAAATATCTGAGTAAGAATAATTGTGCAACATTACAATGTTAAAGAATAATAATTATTAAATACTAATAAATAGCTGATTAAGAATAATTGTGCAACATTAAAATATTAAAGAATAATTATTGAATAGTAATTAAGTATAAATAAGCTAGGTTTAAGAAATAGAATATCAGTTGTAAATCAATCAGTTGAAAAAGCAATCAGTTGAAAAAGCAATCAGTTGGAAAAGAAGACAGTTGAATACAGTTGTAAAAACAAAGAGTTGTAAAGTTAATATTTATAGAATTTGAGTTTTATAATAATAAAGTTGAAAGATAAAAAGAAAATAATAGTGTATTAATTTTAAACATAACATTTTTGGCGCAGCCGGTAGTTCAATTTGCAGAGTACAGGTTTGATACCTTTCGACCAGGAAAAAAGTATTGTGATATTAGAAAGCTATTTTAGCTCAATTTAATTTCATAATACATAATCCTTGTTAAAAGGACTCGTTGTTTTTTAAGCTAATAGCACCAACTTCTAAAGGTTTTAATTAGCTATTTTAGCTGCCTTAAGTTGTATCGATTCTATTGGTAAACTAAACAACGACCAAACAAGCTACTCGAAGCAAATGGGACCAGTATATTTGGTGATTAATTTAATAGAATTTTTAAATTGTGTTATTTAAAAGTAAGGAGTAAACACAGCTCGTTGGCAGGGAATTTACATTTACGTGAGAAGATATATTTAAATAGATAGGATAAAAATTTTAGGGAAATTTAAATCATATGGAGGATTTACAAGCGAAACTGAAGAGAACACAAGAAGAGTCAAGGGAAATTTTAGAACGAGTGTGGAGTCTTATTAGGTATCTTAACAACACAAAAGAGTATACAGAATTAATTAAGCATAAAATAAGAAGCCAAGGGAACATCACAGAATTCGAGAAGATAGATATTTTGTTAGAAGAATTACAGGGACTGCAGGAACATCAAAAAAATCCAACTATATCAGCGGAAATACAAGAATATTCCCAAGTGAACAGGATCTTGAAGCAGCAAAACGACAGCTTAAAGAAAACCGTTGAGGAAGCGGAACAGCAAATTCTGGAAAGCGAAGAAGAGACGCAAGTATTTAAAGATCTTTTGCAGCGTATTAACCCTAATTTGACTACGGATCAGCTGAAGGCAGAACGAGAAAAGAGATTTCCACTAACAACGTTACAATCAGCAACAACATGACAAGTTTCAGTGAAATTTTGAAAACTATTTCCCATGTGGTACCGATTTTCTATGGAACAGATGGACCAGACCTCAGTACCGAAGCGAATAAATTTATTGAAGGGTGCATGTTGGCAAAGGATAAACTAGGAGAAACAGGTGATATGGTCGACATAATTAGGTGTATAAAAACGAGGCTGTTTGGAAATGCATACAAATATTTACACAATAAGGAATTCGCAACTGTAGAAGCGCTTTGTATGGCTATCCGAGAAAAATTTACGAAGACCAGATCATTAACAGAGGTACAGGAATTAATTTTTAATAGTAAGCAGAGTTCAACAGAAAGCGCGTATGAATCCGGAGAGAGACTAGAGGCACTCCTTAGTAATGCAACAGATCTAATTGCATCACAGTGGCAAGACGTTTCCCATCGAAAATCCATGATAGACCATTGTAACCAATCAGCTGTAAGAAGTTACATAAGAGGCTTATGAGATCCCAAGCTGGTATCAAACTTCATTGGTCACGAAAACAACGAGTTATCTACCCTGCTAAAAATAACCAAGAATGTTCAAAATCTATTGGATACTAGCATGTATTTTCCAAACGTCACAACAGTTCAAGGCGAAGAACCTTTACACGAAACGGTTAAACAACTGATAAGAGAAGTGCGACAACTATCCCTGAATAACATAACATTTAGCCACTCCATACCGAACAATAATATACAGAGGAACCCCACAAAATACTGTAGTTTTTGCAATAGACAAGGTCATTCGTTGAGCGAATGTTTTAACAAAAGAAACAGCACCCACTATAATCAAGGCAGATGGCAGGAGTATGCTGATTATAACTCTAGATCCCACCCGCAGAATTTTCCGTTAAATCAAAACAGAACTCGTATTCAAGGCAACAACGATAGAGAACGACGGTGCTATAGCTGCAATCAACAGGGACATATTTCGTCCAATTGCCCTGGATATAGTAACAACGGCAGCAGAAATGACAACAATAATAATAGAAGCAATAATAACGGCAATAGAAACAACTACACGCATAGAAACAATTACACGCATAGAAACTATACGAATGATTCAGGAAACGGGGAACGGCCCAGTCAAAATTAACTGACTGGAACGCCAATAAATACAGAGATAACTCAAATCAAACCAGTACTAATCAGAAAGAAAATAGAAAGCCACACTTGGTAGCCGCTCAAGATCAGACATTCAACATTACAAATTTGGATATCAATAGAATAGATATATCAGAAGAACCAGAGAACAGGAACCCGTATACGGAAACAACACAAACCAACAAAGAAACGAAAGAGAAGAAACGCTGCAGTTCACCAAGAAAGCCACGTCGGAGGAAAAATACTCGCATCACCTTGTTGTCTGACACGAGACCCACAGGATCGACATGTTACGAAAGTAGAGACGTTTTAGAGAAAGTCCTGAATTGTATGGCAACGATGTTACATTACCTAATGGTGACATGGAACAATATGAAAATATTAAAATATTATGTAAATGACAAGTTAAAGGGAAAATCGATCTGCAGCGCTAGTAGGGAAATTTTAAATAAATTCCTGAATTATATGGCAATAATGTTACACCACGTAAATGTGGCATGGAGTAACATAAAAATCATAAAATATGATATAAAAGACAAGGTAAAGGGAAAAAGGAACTTCCTACGATATCATGCACACCACACAGAATCAAAAATAGAACATAGACGGAAGAGCTGTAATACTAGTAACGGAGAACACAGGACAGATGATGCATACATAACTTTTCCTTGTAGAGAAGCAAGAAAAGAAACACTACTATTGTTGGTGGACTCGGGAGCAGATACTACACTTGTAAAGAATGAGGCTTCAGCACCACACATAAAAATCAACACAAATGAGCGGAAGACGTTGTTAGGAGCATTTGGAGGGAACATAAGTACAGAGGGAACCATAACGGTAAACCCTAAAAGCATAGACACACTTTCTTTAAAAATGCACGTAGTACCAAAGGGTAGCAATTTGCCGGCAGATGGGCTACTGGGCAGAGATATGATGTGGAATAAATCAATAATGGACACAATTACAAAAAACGTGAAATTTTTTGAGAGCCAGCAGGAGATAGCTTCCTTACCACTTATTCCGGAACCACCACAGTTATATATAGCAGAAAAAACTGCTATCAAGGGTCGCTGCCAGGGAGTTGTATCAGCAATAACAACAGCCAAGGGAGAAATAATAGTAACAAAAGCAGAAATCATGCCAGGGGTCTTTGTGGGGGAAACCCTAACATCCATCAAAGAGGGAACAGCATTCATTCCTATCCTGAATACCAACGATTTTACGATAAACACAGACCACAAAATAAAACTGAATTATGAGAACCCCGAAAACTTCAGAATAGAATCAACGGCAAACATAAATACCACAGGTACCACGGACAATACGGCGAGAACAGAATTACTATTGAAAACATTACAGCTTAGCCCAGATTTGAATCCGGAAGAGCGGGGCTCGATCGAGAACATCTTGAAATCATACGACGACGTGTTTCATCTATCCGGGGATAACCTAACGTACACAAATGTACTCAGCCATAAGATACCAACCGACCCCAGGCAACCTCCAATTAATACTAAGCAATATAGGCTGCCTGAGGTTCACCGAAATGAAATTAATAGACAAGTAGGACAGATGATCAAAGATGGAATCATCATACCCAGCATTTCACCTTGGAATTCCCCAATTCTGTTAGTACCCAAGAAGGCAGGAAAGGGCGGAGAGATGCACATTCAGAAACTGGAGTCAGTTGATGGTTACGCTGAAATACACATGGTGTCGGTAGAAATAGCCTCAAAATTTGACTACATCCTACATCACATCGATATCCAACAAATAGCAGGCTCTGTCAGCGAGGTCCGCCTTAACCTACCAAAGATACTACCGATTCCCTATAGGGAACTCATCATAAAAGAACTCAGTGAAATTGAGAACGGCATTCATACACTACTGCCAGGCCGCGTAAAACGTGTTTTGCAGAACATTGGAGGAAAGGCGATGAAGTGGCTCTACGGCACACTAGATGAGGAGGACAGGCAACTAATAAACCAAAATTTCGAGGTGATTCACGCTAACGGGCAGCAAATCATCGAACAGTCAAATCAACAGGTCCACATAAAAAATAGATTCAATACGTCAATTAACCAGATGGTGGAAGCAATAAATGAGAACAGGAAGACTCTGAACAGCTTGACTCAGATCAAGCAGGAATCAGAGCTCCAGCACTACCGCGACGTTGCAATTTTCCAGCTTTTCAAACTCATGGAGATGAAAAGCCAAGTGAAGACCGTACAAGAGTCCATCGCACTAGCGAAAATGAAAATTTTCAATCCAGCACTATTGACCATTGAAGAAATCCAGGAGTACAAAATAAATGTGGAAACTATACAAGACATGCAGATGGGAGTAGCATTACATAGGCATAGCAGCCTGATGTTCATAATCAGATTGCCCATCGAAACCATGAGTTTAAAAAAATCCCTAATAATACCCATTCCAAACGACAGCCACCACCAAATAGATGCCGAAAGAGAATACGTAGTGAGGAACGACAAGGGCGTTTTCGGGTACAAAGGTGAAAGAGATTTCAAAAGCTTAAGTCAACCGAAAATATGCGTTTTCAGAGGAAAGTGCAACCTGATCCTACACGAAGCAGAAACCGTAGAGCTAATAGAAGAAGGTACGATCGTAGTCAGCAATGCAGACAAAACACCAATGTCAACAAACTGCGACGACCGACGTTTAAACCTCACTGGAACCTACCTGTTTACGTTTTACAATTGCAGCATAACAATAGGTGACCAAACCTTCGTTAGCCATGTCATAGATGTAACCCTGAAGTTTCTGTTAGTAAGAGGTAACAACAATGTGGCCACGGAAATTATACCTACCTTGGAGAATCTACACATAAAGCAGATCAGCAACATCAACACGATCCGGGAACTGAAATTCCAGCAGAATGTATTGAATAACATTACGTATACAACAATAATCGTTATTACGACAGCAGCAATAATAATCATATAGGTGTTGTGCAAACGACATAATCAAATAAGGGTCAAAATAAACAATGAATTCCCGGAACGTGGCCCAGAGTTGAATAGAATTGTGGGAAACCATTTACAGGACCAGAATTCCCCCACGTTTGAAGTATCCAAATACACGTACCAGCATCAAGACCAACAACTACAACAACAGCAACAAGCTCCAATAGATTTAAACTCAGAACACACCAACTACATTTAAGATTTAGAATAAAAATCTTCTGACCCAAGGAAAACCATACATTGAGCAAACATCTATAATTGGATGTTTTCTTCCGCAAAGGGGGAGGAATGTTATGAGTCAGACCTGATCAACCCTCCTACATGAACATTTCGCAACTTGTTAACACAAACAGTCACCAGTTCATTGACTTGATCAGTGCATTGACTTGACCAATTGTGCAACTGTTTGCGTTGATAAATTGCGAAATGCCCAAAAGCTTACTAAGCTATTTTTATTAAATACAAACTGGGTCAGAAGAATAGTAATATATAGCTGAGTAAGAATAATTGTGCAACATTACAATGTTAAAGAATAATAATTATTAAATACTAATAAATAGCTGATTAAGAATAATTGTGCAACATTAAAATATTAAAGAATAATTATTGAATAGTAATTAAGTATAAATAAGCTAGGTTTAAGAAATAGAATATCAGTTGTAAATCAATCAGTTGAAAAAGCAATCAGTTGAAAAAGCAATCAGTTGGAAAAGAAGACAGTTGAATACAGTTGTAAAAACAAAGAGTTGTAAAGTTAATATTTATAGAATTTGAGTTTTATAATAATAAAGTTGAAAGATAACAAGTAAGAGTGCTATATTCGGCTGTGCCGAATCTTATATACCCTTCACCAATGCATATATATATGATTTGCAGAATATAATAAGCCTGTATATCCTTTGTTAATATCCTTTGATAATACTGTAAGCAGTATGTGTGCATGTTTTATCATTACTTTTTTTCTCACTGAGTTTAAAAGGAATCTAAAATGAAAAACAAATCACATATTTTTTACTTCTAAATACAAATGCATTTTTAACATACACACATATATGTACATACATATATATATAAATTAATATGTTTTTGCAAATTGTCTGTGCAAATTATTCGAGAAATATTTTTAAATGAAATATGTAGAAATATGTAGCTATTATACATATTAGGTACATATGTATGTATGTACTTATATTATCCAATCAGTCTAACAGAACGTATCAGTTTATCGATTTCGAGAAGGCTAAAACAATATTCATTGTTCTAACGTAGGGCTAGTTCAAATAGTAATTATGTAAGTTATTTATTCTTCGTTATTGACCTATTACATAGGTACTTATGTATGTATGTACATATCAAAAAACACCTCATAGAAGGGAAAGTTATTTTACTGGTGACAAAATACTTTTTAGCGACGGCTCATTTCAATTATGTATACAGTATTTTTCGGTTAATTGACCCTACGGTTAATTGGTTTCCACGCTTAATTGAACCACATAATCGGGCAAAAAAATATTGCATACGAAAACACATGTAAATTTCCTCGGATAATTGAACCCGGTTAATTGATTTTCCCGCTTAATTGGTTCAAAATTCATGTCATCAAAAATAAATTTCCTCTTACTTTTACCCGGTTAATTGCAAATGAATTGTTTTTTAGTTTATAAATTTAATTTTTTTGTAAAACTCATGTGCACACAAATAGTGCATTTAATAGTACATAGTATGTACCTACAATAATAAATACCTGCGTATACACATATATGTACATTTTTTTCTGTTACTTGCATTTTTTTCGTTTAAGGTAAAAAAAAAAATTATTTTGAAAAACTTAAAGTGCACATATGCGATTTCTTTTAATTCATTAGTAGTTCCAATTATGCGGATTCTTGTAATTGAACGATTTGTTGAATTAAGCGGGTATCGGCTAATTGGTTCCCCGGTTAATTGAACAAAAAGTTGTGCAAATTTTGATGTGCAATTAACCGAAAAATACATATATACCTATGTATATATATACACAAATGTATATTTAGCGTGTAGTACCTACACCTGTATCATACCATAGCGTTTTAATTTACTTTAGCAAAAATAAAATTTCGGTTCTGATTTTTGATTACATACATATATACAATTTTATAACCCTTTCAGAAATAAATTTAAAATAAATAAATACTCCAGTATTGAACTGAGGAATCGCTCACAATAATCCAACACACGACCCATCGTGCTACTGAGGCTAGATAGTTCTTTGTGTATATTAATTTAAAAAAAAATATATATGTATATATATATATATATATATGTATAAAATAACCTGTTTATTATTTTCAAAAATAGTTACAAGCCTATGTACATATATTTCAATTTTTAAAATGAAAAACAAATTGACAAATATATAACATTTTAAAAGATAAATACAAAAGCATTTTTAACATACATATAAATACATCAGAGTATATTTTTGTAATCATCAGTGTGCGACATTTTTTTCCACAGAGTTTACTTGTCTGGTACGTATAGTGTTCTAAAAACGATGTGTGTGCATACATACATATTTATGTTTATAATGTGCTTTGGTGAAAAAAAATTGAAATTTTTTATGTGTGTAGAATAGTGCTTGGTATCAGAGCTGCCGTTTTTTTGTTATTTCTAACCAAAATTGGTAATTTTATTTTTCAATGTGAGATGCGAATATTTTTTCATTTTGGTTAGTTTTTTTCGTTTGAATATTTTTTAACTATACATATATATAACTTGTTAAGCTTTGAAAACAATTTTTGAAAATTTTTAATTACCTGTTCATAGTACGATTGGGTCCCAACACTGTCAACACCTCTCCGTACTACTAAATGATCTGCTCTGTGTTATCAAAAAATATTCAATGATTCACATCTAACTAGACCTGACAACTTTCAAAACAAAAATGGGACGAACGAAAAAACTTTTGAACAACTTTTTTATTTCGTACAAAATTTATTATCATTGCCACATAGTTCTGCTGCAGCCGAAAGAATGTTTTCACAGCTTAATTTAAACAAAACCAAATTTCGTAATAGTCTTGATTTTAAAACTATTAACAATATTATCCAATCGAAACAGTTGTGCAAAAATCAAAATGTTGCCCATTATTTACGGTCTGCCAAAGATATGAATTGAAAATTCGTATATAATTTCTAATCTCAATACTGTGAATTGTAAATCTATTAATTTTTTGATTTAAAAGAAAAATTTTGTAAAACAATTACATTTTTTTCCTGAAGTACAAATATTGTTTATTTTAAATAAATAAACACTTTAAAAAGTTTGTTTAAATTTAAGTTTCTTGTTATGTTTTTCACTTATTAATAAGAAATTTATTAATATGTAAAAACCAATTTCTTTTTTTCCTTTCTTATTATTTATAAATGTGCAGTACAAATTTTGTTTATTGTAATGATCCTATCCAAAAAAAATTTTAATTTATAAACTTTCAATCAAATGAATTTTGTATAAACATTTGGCAGGTTTAACTCTTATAAAAAAAAACTATTTTTACGAATAAGGGCTCAAATAAACAAAAACTGATTTCAATTTAAGTTTCTCCTTTTCATTTACTATTAGTATAATTTTTTTTTTTGTTTTCTTGTTTTGCAATTATTATTTAACTATGTATAAAATGCAAATAAACTGTATGTAATGCTACTTTAAATAAATTTAAATATTTTTTGTTAATAAAATATGCATTTTAAATTTGGTTATTTTTTCACATTTGGTAACTTTTTCAAAATATTTGGTTGTAATATTTTTTTGGTCGTGGCAGCACTGCTTGGTATGTTAAAAGCAAATAACGATTTGAATGTGTTGATCTTTCAAAAGCAAATGCCTTGTATTTTTATACACACATGCTTAGATGTGTGACAAAAAGGGGTTTGTACGAAAAAATGCGTAAAGTTATAATTAAGTTAATATACATTCAACACTAACAAGCCTCTGTAGCACAATGGTTAGTGGGTAGAATTATAGTGAGCGACTCCTTAGTTCCATACTGGAGCACAAAGTATCTATTTTAAATTTATTTTTGAAAGGTTTATAAAATTGTATATATGTAATCAAAACTCAGAACCGAAATTTTATTTTTGCTAAAGTAAATTAAAACGCTATGGTATGGTGTAGGTACTACACGGTAAATATATGTGTATAAAGTCGAATTCGGATAAGAACGCACTGTTTATATGTAAAAAACGCTTAATTGAAAATAAAAATTGTTATTTATATTTATTATTTTTGATCAATCTCAAAGCACTTGCTTGCATTTGCTTAAAAGAAAACCTGCTGATTGAAACATATTTTGTTTAGAAATGATCTAATTTATATGAAACAAACATCCCATAAAAGGAAAAATGTTTAATTTCTGGTAACAAAATACTTACTTGTCGAATACGAATAAAAATATATTAAAATAAGCAAATAGTCGAAAAATCGAATACGAGTATTCGTAACATTACTAGTACGTAGGTACATACATAAAATAAAGATAATGGAAATTTTTTCAACATCCATCGACAGCTTCTATTATTTATTCATGGATAGCTCAAATATATTTATTAGATCAACATCAAGCTTAGTTAGAACTTTAAAATTCAACAAACATTAACATTTTCAACACAAATACTTACATATATATGTAATGCTGCTTCTGTGTGTATAAATATTATTGTTTGCAAGTATTTTAAATACCCTGCAGTCGGCGTAGCTAGCGAATGTCTAGCTATTTCGCGAGCTACCAGTCATTTCCTCTAACTACCAGCCTAACAACTAGCAATGCACTCGACTGACGATTTGAACATACGGATGACATTGACGGTAATCACTTGACACGATCAGACCGATGAGATCACTGGTGAGCAACTCCCAACTATTTCTCTAGTCAAAATGTACCAGTTAGATCAACAATGATATTTCCTAAATGAAAATACTACAGAAATTTAATTTTTTTTTGATACATATTTGTTTATTTATCAAATTTCTTTTTCAATAGTTATAAAATATTCAATTAATTGTTCTTTTTCTTTGTTTATGCAACGTTTTAGTTGACTTCTGCTCATTTTACCTTTAAAAACACTTTTTTTACATGTATATGTGTGAGAGAGTCAAAGGCGAACTCTTGCATTACTTGTGGCCACTGTAGTATTTAGTCGGATTTTCGTTAGGGAAATACTTAACGATTTCGATTAAAATTCTACTTTTAAAAATGCAGGGTATGCCCTTTTTATGAAAACATTCAGGCATACATACATATATATATACATACATATAATTATATAATATATATTTGTACGTATGGTTGGGCGCATGGGCAATAATACAAAATATTTATTTTGTTTTTCTACCGTAAGACATTTCTGTATTATGTCTGAAGTTATACCTATTTGATGTTTACAAGTTTTAAATTGAGTTTGTGAAGAGAAACATTTTTTTAAAAAATTTAATTATTAAGTAAGTATTGCAAAATCAGGTAAACTTCGTTAATACAGTCTTTTTCGGTTAATTGCACATCAAAATTTGCACAACTTTTTGTTCAATTAACCGGGGAACCAATTAGCCGATACCCGCTTAATTGAACAATTCGTTCAATTACAAGAATCCCGTTTAATTGAACAATTTGTTCAATTACAGAAATCACGCATAATTGGAACTACATACTAATGAATTAAAAGAAATCGCATATGTGCACTTTAAGTTTTTCAAAATAATTTTTTTTTACCTTAAACAAAAAAAGGCAAGTAACAGAAAAAAATGTACATATATGTGTATCGCAGGTATTTATTATTGTAGGTACATACTATGTACTATTAAATGCACTATTTGTGTGCACATGAGTTTTACAAAAAAATTAAATTTATAAACTAAATAAAAAACAATTCATATATTGGTTTTACAAAAAAAACATAAACTTGAACACAAATTTTTTCACAAATGATGTCAATAATGTATGTGCAAAAATGCCAGATTATTTTTCAATAATAATGCAATTAACCGGGTAAAAGTAAGAGGAAATTTATTTTTGATTACATGAATTTTGAACCAATTAAGCGGGAAAATCAATTAACCGAGTTCAATTATCCGAGGAAATTTACATGTGTTTTCGTATGCAATATTTTTTTGCCCGATCATGTGGTTCAATTAAGCGTGGAAACCAATTAACCGTAGGGTCAATTAACCGAAAAATACTGTATTATTTTTAGTTCAATAGATAAATATAATTAACATGAAAAATTTAATAAAATTTACAAGATAAATAGTGTTTTATCACGTGCAGATCTTTAGTCAATTAAAAATGATTACGAAAACATTAAGAATAGTCTAAACGACATTGTTAAAACATATTTTTACAAATCGAAACTTTCAAATTCGTTACAAAATCGAAGTTTTTGGTTTGATGGGTAACTTTGTTTTATATTTATACGCACATTTTTACATATATATGTACATACATATGTTTGCCTTATGTTGGCTTGTTACTTTCATTTCAGCACGGATTTAAAGTTGATATTGTTATATGTACATATTGATATAATTGCTATGTAGGTACCTACATATGTATGTATGTATATTGTTATTTGTTACACACATAATTACCTATTATTTTAACTGTAGGTAATAATTTGATATTTGAAAAGTCAACACTATTTTGAGTTAGCTTAAAGCTTAGTAGGTACATATGTACATACCTACTTGCTTAGATGAAAATTCAAATTACTAGGGGGTTTTTAAAAACACATACATATGTACATACATATGTATGTAGCTTTTATACATATTAGTTACATACATATGTACTTACTTAGATTATCCAATCAGCCTAACAGAACGTATCAGTTTATCGATTTCGAGAAGGCTAAAACAATATTCATTGTTCTAACGTAGGGCTATTTCAAATAGTAATTATGTAAGTTATTTATTCTTCGTTATTGACCTATTACATAGGTACTTATGTATGTATGTACATACATACATTTCAAAAAACACCTCATAAATGAAAAGTTATTTTACTGGTGACAAAATACTTTTTAGCGACGGCTCATTTCAATTATGTATATGTATATATATATGTATATATATATGTATAAAATAACCTGTTTATTATTTTCATATATAGTTACAAGCCTATGTACATATATTTCAATTTTTAAAATGAAAAACAAATTGACAAATATACAACATTTTAAAAGATAAATACAGAAGCATTTTTAACATACATATAAATACATCAGAGTATATTTGTAATCATCAGTGTGCGACATTTTTTTCCACAGAGTTTACTTGTCTGGTACGTATGTATAGTGTTTGTGTGCATACATACATGTTTATGTTTATAATGTGCTTTGGTGAAAAAAAAATTGAAATTTTTATGTGTGTAGAATATTGCTTGGTATGTAAAAGCAAATAACGATTTGAATGTGTGTGATCTTTCAAAAGCAAATGCCTTGTATTTTTATACACACATGCTTAGATGTGTGACAAAAAGGGGGTTGTACGAAAAAATACGTTGAGTTATTATTAAGGTAATATACACAAAGAACTAACAAGCCTCAGTAGCACGATGGGTCGTGTGTTGAATTATTGTCTCTGACACATATTCAATGCGCGTGACCCCGTATTCAATACTACTGAGGCACCTAGTGTATTTATAAATTTATTTCTGCAATGAATATATATATATATCCTCATTTATTTGTATATATATCCATTTCAGAATCGATACTTTTATTTTTGCTAATTTTCAATACGAAGCATCCTTAGAAAAATCCCTACATTTTACTTTAAGAAACAATTCTCTAGCTCTTCTTGTGTCTTCAGAAAATGGATTTCACGTACAGACAGACGGATAGACGGACAGACGGACAGGGCTCATTTAAATTTTTTTAATTATAAGGATCCAGTATATATATACTATATGGACCTCATATAAATATTGTGGAAATTACACACGTAATGACAAACCTATAAATACCCTTACCATTTTTGGTGAACGGTATAAAAAGAAAATAATAGTGTATTAATTTTAAACATAACAACATTAAACAAACTAGCAAAGGGCTTACTTGGAACAATACCAGCATGACTGACTCTTTTAGTTACATTGCTAGCAGCTGACAATTTCCTCTTGGAAAGTTTTTTTCCTAAGTGCAACGTACTTTTTGTAAGCGGGACAACCCCTGTAGTTAGAAGTATGACCATTTTCATTGCAATTAACGCAAAATGGTAATATCTTCCCATCAGTGACAAAAGAGCATCCTCCAGGAACATGCTTTTCATTACATTTTAAACAAGAAAATGGGCGACTACAATTTTTGGAATAATGTCCCCAACGCAGACATCTCCAACACTGTGGAATTTTAGAACTAGCCTTAGGACGTTCACAGGACACTACCTTATTTAGGATGAATTTGAAACCAATCAACTCCATGACTTTGCGTCCAGGTTTGAGAACTACCAAGAATAAGCCCGTGTCTATACCATGACGTCTGGAATGCTCAGTGGAAAATTTAGTAACCGAATCAACTGTATTCGGAACCAACTTGTCTAGTTCAGATTCGATTTCAGTAATGTTAGGTTTAAAATAAAGACCCCTGCATAGTACACTTTGTCGTTTAAATTCTCTTGGAGTATAACTGAAAGAAGGTACCTCTTTTTCTTTTTCTGCATCATTTCTAAGTGCGCAGATGCATCCTTAAGGAACAATTTACTCTTGTACCGCGACTGGTTCTTAATTGTAAATTCAACATTTTTAGAACTCAGTTGGTCAATCAATGATTTAACATTAACATTTTCCAAAAATATAGGAGGACAATAGGAATTCTTGGCTTTAACACTTGGTTGAGTAACAACATTAGAGGAATTTAAATGTGTGATCTTATCAGGCATTTCAGCCTCTAAATTTAAGTCCCCAAAAATAGAATACTTATTATTCTGATTAACAAATTCCATAGACTTAGCATTTTTAAAATTAACCTTTGATAAATCGATTTCATAATCACTTTGAAACTTCATTTTTTTATTTTTAATTGTTTTGAAGTCACTTTCCAGTGGAGAAACTGAGCAGTTCTCGAGATCCATCTGTATTTGCTTCCGTGTCTAAGCCTTCGATTTCAATATTTTCCAAAATAGTAACATCATTATTAGCAGTAGAAGCATCCAAAGTCTCTTGAGGAGCATTATTTATAGTTGCAAAATAAGATTCTTCAAAGACGGCGTCGAGAAGGTTCTTACCAAGTTCAGAATTAGCAACAGCAGGTTTAGTTTTCGGAACATTGACGGGCATCTTAAGATTTTTGCCATTGACTTGAGATACAGATGCATTTTTCTTAACCAAAATCGTTGAAGAATTTCCAGAAGCTGTCTTATTCGATTTTGATGATTTCTTTTTTGGGATATTAGGAGGACGTCCTCCGGACTGCCAAAGTAATGGATTCATATCCAAGGCAGTAGTTTTGCCTTAAATTTACGACAATTAATTGAATTTTTTCGAAACACAATTTTTTCCACACAAAAAATTTCAATTCAAATAATAAAAAATTATTTTTTATTTTTTGTTTGACAGAAAAACAAAATTTTATATTTTTATTTAATTTTTTTTTTAAGAGCTCCTTGAAAAAAACGACCGATACGTATCACAGTCGAATCAGCAATCCACCACAAAAAATTCTTGACACTTATAACAAACATATATTTTCTACCAATTGTAGTGTATTTTATATTATTTTATATTATTATGATTATTATTTATATTAGTTACCTATAATTAGATCTACTCTCGTAAAATACTGTATTTAAATTCTTGTATAAATTCCTTACAATAACTATTATTATTATTGGAATAATTATTGGAATATTTTGGAAACTTTTGTAGTTTTAAGATACTGTTATATTAGTATTTAAGAACTTACATTTATGATAATAAATCAATCATTACTTAGCCTTAAAACCGGCATTATCTCTTGGAGCATTAAACTGCTTCTTTTTTTAACCTAAACAGGCATCCAACTGCCTTAAATATATTTAGGCCAGTGGCGTTCTTAAGCGCCAGCACCTTAATAGGCAGGTCCATTTTAAATCCCTGAAAACCCTAATGAATATACACACACGCATTACATGGCGATCCTGCCCAACGAACTAAAGAAAAATATCATACCTGTTGAGGAGTACGTGCCAGCAAACAAAGAAAAGGCAGGTCAGATATTGCGCACGAACCTTACATGGCACCAATAAACCAGGCATATGGAAGAATACATCCCAACTGGCAGCCAAAAAGAAGCACCGAAATACATGGCCACTCCAATAAATGAAGGCCCCAAACACAAATAAACAGCATTTTTACATTATTTTTAAATTTTCTTTTAAATGCAAGAAGCACAAAATTTTTTTTTGCACAAATTAAACAAATTTATTATCACTTTTTATATATATAAATAGCATCAACGACGAAAGTTCCCAGAGATGGGAAAAATAATATAAAGAACTCCGAAAATCGTTTCGCGATTCTAAATGAACAAGGCGATGATGACACAACTAAAACCAAGGTCGAATAAACCCCACCGATATATTTATGATAGCAGAACTCTAGTTTCTTGGTAAAAAGCCTTATCTCCTTAATTGGAGAAAATTAATTCTATGTAACTCCAATTAAGCACGGAAATATTAACGAAACAATAATCCAGGTAGTGCAAGAAAGTAATTACCGAAAAATAGTTTCTGACCTTGAGTAAAAAAACAAAAATTTTTATTTGTACCAATTAAAGAGTGTTAAAGGTCTAACCGTGGTATATACTCTAGCGTGTATCGAGAAGAGTTAAACTCTGGCCTAGAAAAAAGTGGCTTCAAAGTTAAAAATGTTTCAAAAATTTAAAATAGGGAAAAAATCCCCCAACCTATATTTAGAGTCGAATACAGCCAGGTGACTTGAAAATAAAAAAGAATGAATCGCACCCAATTTATAATTTAAAGTACTTGCTACACCGAAGAGTTACCGTTGAGCTTCCACATAAAAAACTGGACCTGTTCAATGCCTGAACTGCCAAGAATTTTGACATACCAAAACTTACTGCAAGTTGCCTACTGTTTGCGTTGTATGTGGAGAGCTACACAGTACTGCGAACTGCGACAAAATAAAAGGTGATCCCAAGGCGAAAAAATGTGGCAATTGCGGCGGAAATCACACTGCCAACTATAGAGGCTGCCTTCTTTACTCCTTTTTTAAAAATTCGTCGAACAGAAAAACAAATGTTATTCCCGCTCAGCCCAACACCCCTTTAAACTACCCACAGTTACCTAAACCGTCGTCTAGCCATAATCAATACTCAAATGTTTTAAAGTCTAATACGACTCTTACTCAGCAAAAACCTAATATTCAATTTTCATACGCTAACATTTTAAAAAATAGCCAGAATACAGCGCAAAAATCGGTAACAGCAGGCGAAGTTACAGGCTTTAATTTTAGTCGTATTGAAGCCTCAATTGAGAGCTTAATACAAACAGTGATGCAGGAAATGTTGAAAATGCAGTCTACCTTGTTGCAGGCTGTATTGAACAAACCATGAACTTAAGAATCTGTTTTTGGAACGCAAACGGCATCTGCCAACATAAAAACGAAATAGAATACTATCTTCTGGATAAACAAATCGATGTTATGCTTATCTAAGAAACTCATTTGACCTCCCGAAGCTATTTTAGAATTAGTGGATATAATTTCTACGACAACAAGGATTCTCGAGGCAGAGCTTGTGGTGGTCCGGGAATCCTAATAAAAACGATAATAAAACACTACCAGTTGAATGATTTTTGTGAAGATTATCTTCAAGCAACAAACATATGCATTAAAAAATTACTATCAATCTGTCTATTCCCCCACAAGATTTTCAATTACCGAGAGTCAATATACGGATTTTTTATAAATCACTGGGCACCCGTTTTCTAGCAGCTGGCGAGTAAAATGCTAAACACACATTCTGGGGTTCACGTTTAATCACTCCTAAGGGTCTTGTTTTGTTCGACACAATATCTAAAATGGGTTTGAATGTAGTTTCAAGTGGTCAGCCAACATACTGGCCAACGGATCGTCAAAAAATTCCTGATGTTATCGACTTTGGGATTATGAAAGGCGTGCCCAGCGAAATGATTGAAGTAGAAGCATCTCTGGATTTGTCTTCAGATCACTCGCCTACTATTATCACTATTTACTCACACACAACTACAATACCAACATGTGATTTACCGCTGACACCTGCACGTATTAACTGGCTGAAATACAAAAAATATTTGAGTGCTCATTGCACGGAAAATATGCCATTGAGAACACCTGCTGACATAGAAAATTCTATTAGGTTGTTTGAAGCACATGCTAAACAAGCTGCTCTTAATGCTTCTTCAATTCAACCAAATCAACAAGCGAGATTTAACAATATTTTTTGTGCAGATACAGAAAGGCTATTGATTGAAAAACGGAGAGCTCGACGAGAGTGGCAACGATACAGATCGCCTCACCTAAAATTAAGGCTTAAGGAGTGTACCAAGCAGCTTAGAAAAGTTTTGCAAACACAAAAAACAGCTTCGCTGCAAAAATTTCTGCAAGAACTCGATGCAACACCATCAACAGATTATTCGCTGTGGCGTGCAGCCAGAGGACTTAAAAGGCCGGTGATATGTAAACCAGAGAGGAGAGTCGCATCGGCGCGGCTGGCGGCTAGCCGACGATTTTGCAGGAGCCACGCCGCCGCCGATTTGATCGGCGGCTTATTTTACAGCCGTTTTCACCGGCTCAGTCGATTTTATTATTGCCTTAACTCATTCGTGGCGCTTTTTTTGCACTTGACTCATGGTACAATAACAACAGATACATGCATCCATGCAACTCTGCGTTTCTCTGCCTTTTTATTCTGCAGACTGCGGCTTTATTCTCGTTATTATTGTATTGTATGAATATTGAAATCGATCCGATTTCCATCACACCTAAAAGTATTTGATTCGATTTAAGTCATCGATTTCAAATCGAATCGATTTCTATCACATACCTGATTATTTCAAGTTATAGTGATTGCTCTTGTTTTGGTAGTTTATTTAATTTATTGATTTTTATTATATATTAATTTATTTATTTGCGTTAAAGGTGTTAAACCTTTAAAAATATAATTTCTAACATTCGAAAAGATTTTCTTGTATTTGTTATCTCGTGATACTAATATTTTTCTCAGTATTTCTCCATATTTTTAAACGTTTTTAAATGCAAACCCTTAAATATCTCGACTTAAAAACGAAGTGACTTATGCCACTTACAAGGTAAACGGCTCAATTGTACCTGAAATATTACCTGAATTAATTGATTGTTTATTTTTTTTAAGTTTTTGTTTGGATTAAAAATAATTTTTCAAATAAAAGTAATTTGAAAATATTTAAAACTCTATTTTATGGAAGAAATTTGTGTGGACTTTTTTTTTGGGCAAAATCAACCATAAATTGAACTAGTTCGTCACTTGCACACATGATTCAATTCCATTTGTTAAATAAAACTAATAAGTGTTCAAGATAACTCATAAAGAACACATTGATTAATTTAATTAGTTAATAACAACATATTCGTCATGTATGTATATGTATACAAAAATAAACACATCAGTGCGGCGCAGCCGAAAAAATTTGACCAGCCGGTTAACGTACCGGCGGTAGTCATAGCCGCCGCCGCCGTAGGCCTTTTTACCTTCATAGACGCCGCCGATAAAAATACCTCGGCTCGCCTCTCTAATGTAAACCTCCATTACGAGCTTCAAATGGTAACTGGGCAAGAACTGATGCTGAAAAAGGTGCTCTTTTTGTTAAACACTTAGAAAAGGTATTTACTCCAAATATTTCTGCTGATATTATTGAACTGCAACCAGTCGTCGCTTTACCAGAAATTCCGCTAAGATTTAATATTGTGGAGATTGAAAAGGCTATTACAAGTCTAAACTCAAAAAAAGCCCCAGGTATTGATAAAATAAACAACAAAATGCTGCAAGAATTGCCTTTAATTGCAAAACGAATAATACTATTCTACTTTAATAGTATTTTACGACTGCAATACTATCCGGCAGAATGGAAGGTTTCGATGATTACTATGATACCAAAGCCCGGTAAGGATCATACAAAGGTTGAATCCTATCGGCCTATCAGTTTATTGTCCAATATGTCAAAACTTTTTGAAAAACTGTACATGAGCAAGCTGACTCCTATAGCAACTAGCAGTGCATGTATTCCAGATCATCAATTGGGTTTTCGCAGTCAGCATAACACTATTGAACAAACTCACAGACTTGTGAATGTCATTAGAGAAACTTTTGAAAAAAAGAAATATTTTTCAGCGCTTTTTATTGTTATCGCAAAGCCCTTGATAAAGTATGGCACGAAGGTCTTGTCCACAAATTAACACAAAATCTACCTGCAAACATCGTCAGGCTCTTAAAAAGCTATCTAGAGGAACGAAAATTTTTAGTTAAGGAAGGCAATTTGTCAAGCCCCCCGCAGTCGATTGAAGCCGGAGTCCCTCAAGGGGTGGTGTTGGCTGAAGTGGTTAGCGCGTTGACTACTAAGCAAACAATGACTTGGGGCCTGGGTTCAAACCCTGGCCAAAGCAAGTCAGTCAACATCATTAATTTCTCCAATGTACATTAGTGAGACATTGTATTACTTGTTGTCGGACTATTTAAGCGATGAAGGCATAGCACTGGTCACTAAAACCTGTTCCGGCAGCGATTGATGCTGTTCCAAGCTAATGTACACAACATCGCCCTCCTTCGTCGGTTAGCAGAAACATCGGCGAAGTAAAACAATTAATAAAATGCCTGCCAATACAGCTTAACAAAGTTAATGCGTCTACGTAACACCAGAGGCGCCTCAAAACTGCTATAAAAATTGACATAACGCGCAAAGCAGAGTTCTAAAAGAGTTAAGCCTTCTAAATTTTCCACATCTATCTTCTCTACTCTATCCCTCTCTCTGAGTTCCGGCACAATGCACTGCATACGTAGGGGTCATCCCCTGAGTGCTGGTCCTAATAAAAAAAAAAAAAAAAAAAAAAAAAAGGCAGTATCTTCGGTCCTTTACTTTATTTAATATATGCCTCTGACTTACCATTAAGCAGTATCATTCACACGTCAACATTTGCTGATGATACGGCTTTTCTAAGCGTTCATGAAAATCCTGTAGAAGCTTCCCGGAATCTACAAGGGTACATCTCAAAATTGGAAACATGGCTAAAACAATGGCGGATAAAAGTGAATGAGCAGAAATGTGTTCACGTTACTTTTACTTTACGCAGGGAAACATGCCCGCCTATACAAATCAACACCGAGACTATACCGCAACACACTGTAGTAAAATATCTAGGCGTTCATCTTGATCGTCGATTAACATGGAAATCGCATATAGACGCAAAGTTGACACAAATGAAATTAAAAGCAGCCCAAATAAATTGGCTTATTGGAAGAAATTCTATATTAAGTCTTGACTGTAAACTTTTGTTATACAACGCGATCCTGAAACCAATATGGTCCTATGGAATCCAGCTATGGATTCTTGAAGCGGTTTTAGTTTTATGTTATTTTGTTTCCTTGGCATTGAACGAGTTGTTATTGCAAGCACTTGGTTGTTTGTAATACTCTTTAACTCATTTATTGTGATTCTTGACTACGCATCTGCGGCTACATTTGATTTTCCTTTGTTGTATTCAACAGTAAAATTAAATTCAGAAAGTTCTAATCTTATTCTGGTAAGTTTAGAAGATCTTTGATATTAAATATATATACTAATGGAAGATGATCTGATCTCACAGTGAAATGGGTGCCATAAACATATGCACCCCTATCGTGAATAATTTTCCACGTGTAATTTTTTGCCCAATCTCCTGATTTTTTGTTCTACTTAAGACAAACTTTTTTGGTTTGATTTTTAAACTTAAATATATTTTTGATTAATGTTCCTTTTTGAACATATAATTAGCACAGGCCCTCTCTCTCTATATATATATATATATATATATATATATATATATATATATATTAAGAGCTTAAATAAAAATCAGCCTTTCGTTTTTTAATATCTCCAGAATAATAATTTATTATTTATTACAAATATTTTCTTTGTCATACATATATAATTTAGAAAGTGTTTCTTTGATCATTTTAAAATATTCTAAGCACAGTGCTTACAACTCGGCCACGCTCCATCACTCACGTCCTCGTGAAGCATCTAGAATTATATATTATTATAATTTTTTTTTTTATTTTTTTTTTTTAATAACAATAAACAAATATTTATTCCCATATATATTTTATATTATTTAATCATCATACACACCCGTATAATACAATTTAATTTTATCTGAGGAAGTTATTCCTTCATACGGTTTCTGTGATCTATTAGAGTCTGGCATGTCTTTTATAACATACCTGTCATTGCCTAAATATTTTACAATCTGATATCGGCCATTATATTTTGGAAGTAGTTTCCGATTTCCCTCCACTAGTTTAGTTTTCCTTACTAGTACTAACTGCCCTTTTTATAAATATCACTTGGTTTTCTCCTTTGATCATATTTTTGTTTTTGATAATGTTGCTTAGTTTCAATCAATGAGCTTGCCTGTCTTCTAGCAGGTTTAACATCTCTAGTTTTAATTTCATAAACTTCACTACTTAAGTATGAATCGTATTTTCCCCTTGGTAGAAACCCAAACAAAAGCTCATTTGGTATTTTTCATGTCGATTTATTAACAGTCGTATTTAATCCCCATTGAATGTCTTCAATAGTATCATCCCTTTTTTTTTATTTTCAACAGATGTGCTCAAGGCCGATAAAATTGTCCTATTATATATTTCTGCTTGTCTATTTGCCCGTGGAGTTGCTGCCGCATTATGTATTATTTTTATTACATACTCTTGTGCATATGTCATAATGTCAATCTCCTGTGAACTCCAAAGATTCTTATAAATTCATCTAAAAATTTTTTGAAATGTTCTAGTTTTGTACTCTGAACTGCTTTCAACATAACATATTTCGTAAACCCATCCACCACAACAGTTAGATACATATTCTTATGAATACTCTTCGTAAATGGACCAATATGATCAACATGAACAGTATCAAAAGGTATGTTACTTTTACCAATTGGATGTAACATTCCTGCTTGCTTACCAGCAGGTACCTTATTATATGAACATGGGAGACAACATGCAATATAACGTTTAACATAATTTTTCATATTAGGAAACCAATATTTTTCTTGAATACAAGAAATCGTCTTTTCCAAAGAAAAATTACCAATTTTGCCATGATGATTGAATAAAATTTCCTTTCTCGAAGACTTTGGAACAACCCACTTACTACCGTTTATTGTTTTTCTATATAACCTACCTATTTTAGATTATATTCACTATGTATCTGTTTTTCCTCTTTATCTGTTGGATTCTTCTTTAGTATTTCAGTAAGAAATCTACACCTTTCATCATTTAACTGCAAAGATAGTATCAAATCTATTTCAGTAACATCTACATACAAAACATCTACCGGGTTTCTACTTAATGCAGCAGCATGTGTCATTTGAGATCCTTGCCGATATTTCACAATAAAATTAAACTCTTGAATAATGAGCCACCATCTCGCAATTCGAGGCACAATATCTCTTTTTGTAAAAGCCGTTCTGATAGAAGAACAATCTGTTACAACTTTAAACTCTATCCCTAGCAAATATATCCTAAAACGTTTTAAAGCATAAACGACAGCTAATGTTTCTAACTCATAAGAATGATAACGCTGTCCCTCTTTTGTTGTTGTGTGGCTAAAGTATGCAACTGGTCTCATAGTTTCATCACATTGTTTTTGTAATAAAACAGCTCCAACTCCCCATTTGCATGCATCTGTATGCAACTCAGTATACCCTTTCCTATCATACAATACTAATACCGGATACGTAGTAAGTTTTGCCTTCAATTCATCAAATGCCTTAATTTGTTCATTTCCCCATTCGAAATTAATATCTTTTTTCAATAAATTCTGAATAGGTCTGGCTATTAAAGCATATTGTTCTAAAAATTTCCTAAAATAACTTGTTAGTTCCAAAAACTGACGAACATCATGAAGATCCCTAGGAGTTGGGAAATGATTAACAGCATTAATCTTTTTTTTCACCCGGTTTCACTCCTTCTGCAATTATTTCAAATCCTAAGTACTGTATTGTGCTTTGCCAGAAAAAATATTTTTTTAATTTAAGTGTTGCACCATTTAGCATTATAACTATTTCTAAGTTCTGGAAACCTCGATCAATCGTGTCTGATGGAATTAAAATATCGTCCATATAAACCATAGCAGTTGAAAATCTAAAATTTCCCAGCATTTTATTCATGGTTCGTTGGAAAACAGCTGGAGAATTTACTAGCCCAAATGGCATTCTCTTAAATTCATAATGTCCATCAGCAGTTATAAATGCTGCCTTTTGGGCTGACCTCTTATCTAGCGAAATTTAGTAATACCCACTTGCGCAATCTAAGCTAGTGAAATAACTGCTTCCTCTCAATCTATCAATTTCATCATCAATTCTCGGCATTGGAAACGATTCTTTTACTGTTTTCCGATTTAGAGCTCTGAAATCAATGCACATCCTATATTCCCCTGTTTTCTTTTTACCCAAAAGAATAGGACCAGAATAAGGAGAGGACGAATCTTGAATAAGGTCAGCTTTTTTTAAATCATCTATAATATTACACACGATTTCTCTTTCAGACCATGACATCCGATATGGTTTATATGAAACTGGAGTTTCGTCACTTAAGTTTATTTTCATTTGTACATCTTTTATATTTCCTAATTCTGACATATTCTGTGCAAAGCAGCCCCTGTATTTATTAATTAAAGCACATAATCGCTCTATATTAGTGTCATCTAAATGCCTTGCCTGAGGAAAAACTTCACTTTCCAAAAACAGTTGCAATGTACTAGATTTTACCACATAATTCGTATATTCGAATTTTTCATCTAGTCTGCAAGGAAACACTCTTCCCACTCGAAACCCCCTTTTAAAACTTAGATCATTACAGGACTCATTTTCAATTAGAATCAAGCCAATATTAACAACTACGCATCTCGAAATTCTGTATTCGTTTTTGGTTTAATAACGAACATTTCCTCCAAATAAAAGCACGAGGTGGAAATTTGATCCGTCAAAACTTCAACGAAAGGAGCATGCTTTATAGGAATGGTAACTGTTTCGTTAATCCAAAGTGAATATTTCTCTTTTGATGTGCAATCAAAATCTGAAAAATATTCATCTTCTTTAGCTAATAAACTAACGGTATTATTTCTCACTACCATTATCACAGATTCATGATTAATAAAGGGTTGACCAATAAGGATATCAATTTCTTGAGCTTAGTCGGGCATTATAAGTAATGTAACAAATGCTGATGCTGAATCTACATCCAATTTAACGAATATTTTGGAAGTTACCGATATAACTGAGCCTCCGAATCCTATAACTTGTATACTACAACTTTCAAAGGCTATTCGAGTGTTCCATCAATATTACTGAGCAACCTGTATCTATAAAACCTCTCATTCCCATATCGTTTACCTTGCAATCCACAAGATAGCATTTTTTAAAATCATCGGATTTTGTTTCGTTATTAATTAATAATATTGAAGACTTACTTTTTTCAAACACTCCCGTGTATAATGTCCCCACCTTCTACAATTGTCGCATTTCTCAAGAACATTAGGACACTTGCTTGCATAATGTCCTGATTTTTTTGCAATTAAAACATATTACTTTCTTCAATTTATCTTTAGAACCATCTTCAATTACAGTAATAGTTCGTCCATCTATCCGTCTATTTTTAGGTTGAATTTCCATTTCATGTGGAAATGTTGACAAATAATGACCAAATAGATCTTCCGGAGTTTGAAATATCCCAGCCCTTGCACTCACTTGTATACTTCCACTTGGTAATCCGTCAATTATGCATGACACAGCATCTTTTCCAGTTATCTTGCAAGTATCAGCTAAAATTTTCTTTTCAAAATAATAATTCTTCATTGACTCTGATGGAATCTTAACACGTTGTACCAATCGCTTAAGATTTTCAGAAAAATCTTGATGCTCCGGGAATGATTGGCATAACAAGGATCTCCATTCTTCCCATGTTGAGGCATATTCATTTAAATTTTTAAACCAAATCCGTGCTAAGCCTTTCATTCTATTTTGCATAGCAAAGATCTTCTGACGATTATCCCAATTGTGAATCTCACCAATTTGATAAATTTTTTGCAACCATAGAGACACAGCCAAATTAAGTGATCCAGGTTCAAATTCTGGGATGCATCCAATTTTAAAATTAGCATTCTTTCCCAAGTTTTCTTGGCGTTTCTCGCTCAAGGTCTTCACTAAGCTTTCCAACGCGTTAATGCGTGTGGTCAATTCCGTTTCCACAACAATTACTTCAGGGGGAACTTAATGACCATTCGAGGAAAGGATTCGCTCTTGCGAACTTTCCTGAAGTTCAGATGTCCTTCGCATATTAGTATACACGTTTCGCTTTATGTTTCCTCTTGGCATATAACTTCAAAAATAATTAAACTTCCTTTTTTTATTTGTAATCCCACCGCTGCATTAAAAGCTTAAATAAAAATCAGCCTTTCGTTTTTAATGTCTCCAGAATAATAATTTATTATTTATTACAAATATTTTCTTTGTCATATATAATTTAGAAAGTGTATATATGTATTAATTGCAATTTTTTAAATTACTACGAACTGTTTATTATTAATATTTGTTAATATTTGTACAGGCTAAAGTTCGTAAATGTTTATAATCAGAGAAATATTTGGTAGACATTGTTAACATATTTCGAGCAACAAAGTAAAAATTTAATATTTATACATCCCTTTTGTAGATTTTTCAACAGCACTAGCTGAATAGAAACAAACGTTGTTTTTCGGTAAAAGCCACTAAACCTCGTCAGTATTCATGTGCAAATGCTTTTTCACTACTTGTTAGGTAGCTTCGTTGAACGTCATTAAATATTCTATTTATACACTATTATTTCTACTGGATGCTAGCTGGGGACTTTTTTATTGTTTTGTTTTTATTTGTTATTATATTATAAACATTATAGTGCTGCCAGCGAATTATATCCTACAATGATCAATCTCCTGATTTTTTGTTCATCTTAAGACAAACTTTCTTGGTTTGATTTATAAACTTAAGTATATTTTTGATTTATGTTCGTTTTTGAACATATAATTAGCACAGGCCCTTGCTTTTTTGTATATACTCGTATATATTAATTGTAATTTTTTAAATTACTACGAACTGTTTATTATTAATATTTGTACAGGGTAAAGTTCGTAAATGTTTTTAATCAGAGAAATATTAGGTAGAATTTGTTAAAATATTTCGAGCAAAAAAGTAAAAATTTAATATTTATACACACCTTTTGTAGATTTTTCAACAGCACTAGCTGATTAGAAACAATTGCTGTTTTTCGGTAAAAGCCACTAATCCTCGTCCGTATTCATGTGCAGATCTTTTTTCACTACTTGTTAGGTAGCTTCGTTGAACGTCATTACATACTCTATTTATACACAATTACAAATACAAATAGAATACGCGAATTATTTCTACTGGATGCTAGCTGGGAATTTTTTTTTTATTTGTTATTACACAGAAAAAATTTTATTTTCAATTCAAACACAAAATTATGTGACTCAAATACGTTTTTATTTAATTTGGGTCCTACAAAGAAATTTTTAAATTGAAATACAATAATTTGTAATAATTTGTTTGAAAAAAAGAACCGATTTTTTCAACTAATATATTATTTCATGGAATAAAAGTGTTAACTGAAATTACAAAAAAAAATTAAACAAATAAATTAAATGAAGTAGATACAATTTTTATTGAATTTTCTGCCTTCTAGCAATCAAATATTTTACCAATTCAACAAAAACTTTATCTGGAAATCTGTCCGTGCTTGAAAAAAAAAATTACTGAACTACATAAAGAGTTGTTTGAAGGAAAATTTGAAATCAAACAAAAATTTATTTAGGACAATGCAGTCTGACTTCGAAACTAAATGAAAAATTTAAATAAATTTTTTATTAAATTAAAAAAAAAAATTATTAAAATACTGTGGGATATCAGCATTAATTATGTTAAAATAAAACAAATTTTTTATTGATTTCAAAAAGAATAATGTAGTTTTTTTATTAAAAATTTCTGTTTAAAGTTAAAAGTATTAAAATACTACATTCTAATCAAGATGTATACATACATACATACATATGTATATAACCGAGTTAACTACTCGTGTTGACATAAATACATATGTATATTTATACATTTTTTTAATTTTTTTTATTTAATACATTACAATTTTAAGTTTGTTATTTCATGTTTTATAGTGGAGACTCTGGCATACTTTTTAGATGTTGGTAAATCATAAAAAAAGATTTGAAGGAACTTATAAAATACATCAGTTTCCTCGGGGTATTGAAAATTAAACAAAAAAAAAATATCTTAAGCAAACAATCAATTGCATTTAAAAATGTTAAAAATGGATATTTTATTTCATCCATGTATACAAAAATTGACTTTATATTTGTTATTTCGCCGACAACCAAAAGCCTCGGTTGGATACTACGACATTGAAGTTTTAGCAGCTTAAGCTTTACATCCAATTCTTCACTGGTAGAAGCTATTACAGCAAACCCCTCCTGAGAATCAGTAACTGAATGCTTTTTCCGTATTTTCGAGCCACTTGGTTCGGTAGAAATCTTTTTCTGTGGTGGAAAAAGAGTATGAAGAAACCAAAATATCATAAAAGTTTTAGACTCTAAAAATAGGAATAAAAATAAATTAATTAAAATATGTACATACAAATATTTTTATTGATATTTTATACCAACCTTTGTCTATGTTGTTAATATCTTGAAGATGTTTAGATATTTGAGAATTTGAAGTTTTAGTTTTCAGTAAATGTGAAATTTTGTGTTCATATTGTGACCACCTGTCATCTAAATTTTTTGCCATAGGAAATTTTAAAATAAAATCAATATCTATCTGAAAATAAAGAAATTGTCCAAAAGTATACATATATTTTTGTATGCATACTATAACTGATACGAAAGACTTACTAGGTAAAAACCAGAAGGTTTTATATAATCTGGCCATAACTTGAAAATTTCGGCAGAACTTTTTGACTCAGAGATTTGCTTGAAGCGGATTGGGGCGCATTTTCGCCAATAGAGGTCGAATTCTTCGGCCGTAATGGAGTCACTTTTAAGGTGCTGCAAGCATAAAGTGTAATTTTCCTCTGATTCTTAACAAGGGAAATTAAAGTTAATAAAACTGAATAACTAATAAATTAAATAATTAATTATTTTCAACATACCTTCTATAATACTTTCTGAGTATGGAGTGTTATCGTTTTTTAGGATATCCTTCGAAAGTCTTTTTAAATGCGAAAGTTTATTATAAATTTTTCCTCTTCTTCCATTTATATAAAGTTCCTAAAAAAAAATACAAAATGGTAAACAAAAATATTTAAACAGAACATGTTTTTAATATTTACCAACTCTTCTGAGGGAAATATGGAACATATTTCTTTTTCCATTGCGGCGCTACATTCAAACCCATTAGCTTCTATAGATTTCTCTGTTCGTCGTAAAGAATTTCGTTTTTTATGTAAAAATTCAAAATTGCTCTTCCGTTGTATGTATTATTTAGTATTTCCATTACAGAAATTTTAGGCTTTTTAATAAAATTAGAGTCGTTTAGCTGTTTACACAGAGCGTTTTCTACTGGTTCATTATCCTTTTTCCATTTTTCTAAACAATATTCAAATTTCACTTGATCTCCTATAGGAAAATTAATCAAAAGCTTTTCAATATGATACGTTTTCAACATTCTAAAAAGGTCTACAGTAATGGCGTGCTCTGTAAAAAAAGATAGTTAAGTGTTTATTTTTAATCTAAGTATGTATAATGGAATATTTTTGAAATTGATACTTACCGTTTAACCTATCATACAAGTGGCCCAAATTCCATCTATTCAAAAGGCTAATTAGGTCCATATCTGTGAAGTTATCCATTTTTATTATATATATATTTTTATAAAGCTCCTTTAGCTTAAGAAATGGTAAACCAATTGTAGACTGTATTTTGCCAACCGGTGGCCCAACGATGTCCTTTATATTAATAATATTGTATATATCTGAAATTTTTCCGAATTCATAGGCCATGTAGTGAATATTGTAGTTGGTAGTGATTTTAGATGAGTGAAAATTTTCTGAGGGGAATCATGTAAGCTTCCGCATAAGAAACATTTTAACTCCATTTTTTGCTGAAAGATGTGTATTAGTTTTTAAGAAAAATTAATGCGAAGAAGATACAACTAAGGAGTATTCCAGTTAACATTATTGTTACATATGTTACAGGCAACCCTAGTGTTCATAGTAATATTTTTTAAGTGCTTTATGTAAACGATGTATATTTTACTTATGCACGTATGTATGTATGTATGTACATTAGAGTTGCAAAAAAAACAATATTGTTTTTTCCACTCATCTATTCATATTTCATACTTTAAAAACAAAAAAATCGCATTTTGTAATTTCTATAATATTTAACACTATTGATAAATGATCGATATGTATGTACATACATATGTATGTATGTCGACATTGCAGCAAATGATTGATGTTTTCGCTCAACTCATGTGCATACATACTTACATACATACATATGTATGTACATACATACATACATACATATGTAGTACATATAAAAATTAATGCACCTGCTTATATACTTACATACATACCTGTCCTTATATCAGTTATTATTTAAAAAATAATTTTTAAATAAACGCAGAATGTCACAGATAAGTAATTTATTTAAAGTTTTTTAATTATAAGTATGTACTTACATACATACTTATGTATGTATGTAAGTATTTAGACTCTGTTTTTAACGCACCTTTTCACTTTAACATTTCACACTTGAATAAAAATCAAACTTACAAGATTTTTGTCAGCTGAAATACTTGATACAAAATTATTTTACAGTTAGTTTTTTGATATATTTTAAAAAGTTTATAAAGCTACAATAAATGATGCAGGCGAAAAGCTTCAAATACTTGTTTTGCCATATAATTAAATGCTTAAAAATAAGCGGCTTACGGTCTGCAGTTAAGAACATAAACATAAGCAAATATCACCATGAGAATTAGTAGACCATTCTTCTCACTATCAGCTTTAAATCTCACTCTCTCTCACAAAATTTCAAATTAGCAAAAAGGTGGTGGTTTTTCGGGAATAGCTTATTGTGTTTGTTGTTTTTTGTATATGTACATACATACATATGCACTCTTACTTGTGATATGATTGTACTACATTGTAGTTACTACCCTGTCGAGATTTAAGGTAACTAAAATGTAAATCATAGTTAATCATATACAAGTGACAGCTGACTCAAAAGCTAACTCAATGAGTTATGTAAAAGCTAGTACAACACTTATCGAGAATAAGCCAGTTGTACACAAAACTTCTGACTCACGTATGTATCTTTTATTTAGTTAGTTCAGAAGTCAGATGTAAATTAGCTATCCAAAAGTCAACAATATTTGAAGCTAGCTAACAAAAGTACTACAGGGTATAGTAGATTGTATACAATCAAAGAATTCTGTGCCAGTTTATGTTACAGTGTGCAACGTTTTACTTCCATTTCTATTATGAAGTAATTAAGATTATAATATGAAGTATTTAAAAACAATTCTTGTAAGAATTAAATTTCAGCATACTGTATACTGTTTTTTTCTATACTTTTTATTTCAATGAGCACAAAAAGGGTGTTGTATACCATAATTAACTAATATGACGATTTCGTTAATTTAAATGCCAGTAATTTCTATTCATATGTAAGAATACATATCAAAGCAATATTTACGAGCGTATTTTTAATTTTTCAAGAGTTATCAACATTGCTGTTATTAACATAACATCCAAATAAAACTATTAACAGAACCAAACAAAAAGAGCAATAAAACTTAAAAATAAAATAAGCAAGTGTTTGTTTGAATATATTCTAGCAATAATTTTTTCTGTGTATATATTAAACATTACAGTGCTGCCAGCTTAGTATATCCTACAATGCCCAATCTCCTGATTTTTTGTTCTACTTAGAACAAACTTTTTTGATTTGATTTTTAAACTTAACGGCCTATTTCACTATGTCGAAAGAAAATTTCCATATGTTTTCATTCGTATAATTACATTTGAAGCAAAAACAAATTCTAAAATTTTGTTTTTGTATCAAATGTATTTGTACGAATGAAAATAAAATTCAAAATTCTTTCGACATCGTGAAATCGGCAGTAAGTATATCTTTGATTAATGTTCGTTTTTGAACATATAATTAGCACAGGCCCTTGCTTTTTTGTATATATATAATTATATATATTAATTGTAATTTTTTTAAATTACTACGAACTTTTTAGTACACTGTGGTAGTCGAAAAAATGAACTTCGATTTTCATGGATATATAACGATTTCTCAAAAACTGGAGCCAATCTGAAACTTCCAAATGTACTTTCGCACTCATGGGACTCCCCCTTATACTCGTAATTCGAAAAGGATTCATCGAAGTTCATTTTTTTTCCGGTCAAAAACTATCACAGTGTAATTAAGGAATGAATTTAAAACCATTTATTTTTGTTGTTGTTTTGTTTGTGTAATTGTTTATATTTTCTTAATAAAAGACTTAACTATTTTTTTATTTTGTTATACTTCAAGGTTTTTTAATAAAGGATGGAATTTAGATCTTATTATTATTTTTATTTGGTGTCCAAAAAAAATTATTCTTTATAGAAAATGTTTAATAAATAAAAAATGAAATCATAAAAAATATTTTATTTCAATTTTATTAAAATGTTTACGCTAAAAATATTTTTCTATAAAAGCTCTCAATATGAGATTTTCTCTGCGTGCTGTTGTGGTTGGTTCGGTATAATTCAATGCTTCCATTGTCATTTCTTCTTCCGAAGTTACATCAGCTTGAAACTAAATTATATAATTATATATTTAGGGGGTAGCTAACAAAAATTTGTTTAAAGTTTTACCTGGGAGAGAATTTTTCTCTTCTCAAGCAATGTTATGGAGTACTACAATGAGTATTTTTATATTCTCAAAACTGATCCTCATTCCATCAAGCAAACAACGAAATCTTTGCTTCCAAACTCCAAAACATCTCTCTACTGTATTGCGGGTTGCAATATGAGCGATGTTATAATTTATTTCTTTGGCGTTATTGGGACGAGGTAAAGGTGTAAATAAGTACGGAGTGAGCTTGTAAGCAGAGTCACCAAGCAAGCGACCCTTAAACTCTCCGTTTTCGAAACGCTATTTTATTTTTGACTCGTTGAAAATTCTGCAATCGTGGGTACTCCCCCGCCATCTTGCTACTATTTCTACAATAATATAACAGGTATTATGTATATAATATTTCATTTATATTAATTACCTGTACGTTTAAAGAATAAAACCCTTTTCTGTTAATGTAATATTGAGCCACTTCACCTCCGGTTTTTTTAATTTTTATATGGGTTCCGTCAATGGCACCAATAACAGTAGGAAAGTTGCGTATTTCTTTAAATTTTTTAGATGTTCTTACTTCTTCTTCTATAGATGCAGGCATTTTAATTTTGTCATTTGCAAAAGCGCGGGAGACTTTAGCACAAATTCTGCTTACCGTGTCTTGGGAGGGGCCATGAATATCTCCTACATCATCCTGCACCTTAAAGAACAATTTTGTCTTTTATGTATCATGTACATACCAACATATATATGTACATATATATGCATCATATAATGTGAACCTACCTCTCTTCTTCCCCAAGTGCGCAAAGCTACCAAAACGTGCAATTCCGCTGATGTGCTGCATCCTCTACTGTCCAACAATACGAGTATATCTTTTTTTATTAAATTTGTCATTTTTTTACGGTTTCTTTGTTGAATCTGCATTTTTTAAATTCCGTGTCAGGCAGAAGGAATGGGTCAACCCTCTCCTTGTACATATATTCTCGGTCGACTGGAGTTGGAAATTTCTGTGATGTATTCTGCTTAAGTGCAACAGAATTAAAAAAAAATTTCGTAACACGTCTACATATATATATAGTTAACTTACCAATTCTTCTAATAAAATTTAATTTATTATTATTAACTTTATTAGAATGTTTATTTAAGCAATAGGTCATTTGATTTAATATATATATATATATATATATATATATATATATATATATATATATATATATATTGTTGTTTATATTTATATTTATTTTCGATATTTCGCTAACAATTTGTTAGCATCTTCAGGAAAATTTTATAAATTATTTGAAATTGTAATATTGATTTGTGTATTGGGTGTCATAAAATTTTTTCAATATTTTTTTATGGAAAAAGTCTAGGAAAATTTAACTACAGTATATAAAAAGGTTTTTGTATGAAATGTCACAAAAATTGTTTCCAAATTTTAACATAAAAAAATTATTGAAAATGAGTTAAGTATTGGATAGATATAAAATTTTTAACATAGAAAAAATTATTAAAAATGTTATGTTATAAAAATAGTTTTAAAAAATTAACATTGAATTTAATATATCAACACAATTAACATTAAAATGTATAGTATGTATCCAGGCTGTTTTTTAACATAGAAAAAATTATTAAAAATGTTATGTTATAAAATAGTATTTAAAAAAATTTAACATTGAATTCAATATATCAAAACAATTAACATTAAAATGTGTAGTATGTATCTAGGCTGTTTTTTAAATATAAATATCAAAAAGTATTTACAAATTTTTATAAACTTTATAAAAGTTAAGAATAATAAAAATCCTACTTGAGTAGAGTAGAAGTTTTTAAATGATACTAATATTGACCACATTTAATTATAAATACACCATATAATCACAAATTTGTACTGGAACTTCGGAGGCCAATAACACGACAAATTTGTTTAGTTTTTTCTTATTTTTTGATTCTCCATCGGATTTTGTTAATTTTTGAGCAATGTAGCTAAACTAGATTTGTTCCGTTTGAATTATAAATTGATTGTATTTCATAGTTTTTTCTTTTTAATACAAGTTTTCTTCCTAGAAATAAAATATATGAAAGTAAAAATGTGGTTTGAATTAATAAAACTAATCCTATTGTTAAGGGATGTTTTATATTTATGTATGTGTGTATGTATATATATTTATAAAAATAAAATTAAAATTTAATATTAAAGATAATAAAATTCATTGTATAACATCAATTAATGTCTTTTCTTTTGAAATTTTAAAAGATGAATGACTATATATATACATTGTATCATGTAACAAAACATTTTAAAAAATTCATTTATTTCTATTAAAATAATAAAAAAAAAGACAACAAAATTAACATAGAGTTAAGTTTTTCATTAACCTTTTGGTGATGAAAAAGAAGGTAACGTGTTAATAATTTTCGTGGAATTTAGCTAAATAATAGAAAAAAATAAGGTTAACTAAACATTTTTAAGTTCGCTGAAATAACTTACCTTAGAGCTCCATATTTCGCTGCAAAAAAATTAAATTTGTGTGATTTTAAACAAGACCGTCTATCATTTAAGATTTGACCCATTGCGGAAAAAATTCGCTCACATGGCACAGACGTCGCCAATATACAAAGCCGTTTAAGAGCGAAACCATAAACTCTAGGATATAATTTTTTCCTATCGTTCCACCAACTTAAAGGGTCTTCGGTTCTTTCTAAGTATTCTTCGTTGAGATACTTGTCGAACTCTCTAATGGCTGCGGCCGAATTGTTATCAGGATGAACTACTTTTTTAAATTGCTCATCGTATAACGTCCATAAGGTAAACCCTCCAGCTGATCTTGCACTATTTTCATCCTCATGAGAAATAGGTTCATCAGCACTGTTTTGAATTTGCATTGTCGATAATCGTGCTCTTAAGTTTTTCACAGCATTCTGATAACAGCTCCTAAGGGTCGTGTTTTGTTTGACACAATTTCAAACATGGGTTTGAATGTAGTTTCAAGTGGCCAGCCAACATATTGGCCAACGGATCGTCAAAAAATTCCTGATGTTATCGACTTTGGGATTATGAAAGGCGTGCCCAGCGAAATGATTGAAGTAGAATCGTCTTTGGATTTGTCTTCAGATCAGTCGCCTACTATTATCACTATTTACTCACACACAACTGCAACACCTACATGTGATTTACCGCTGACACCTGCACGTATTAACTGGCTGAAATACAAAAAATATTTGAGTGCTCATTGCACGGAAAATATGCCATTGAGAACACCTGCTGACATAGAAAACTCTATTAGGTTGTTTGAAGCACATGCTAAACAAGCTGCTCTTAATGCTTCTTCAATTCAACCAAATCAACAAGCGAGATTTAACAATATTTTTTGTGCAGACATAGAAAGGCTTTTGACTGAAAAACGGAGAGCTCGACGAGAATGGCAACGTTACAGATCGCCTCAGCTAAAATTACGGCTTAAGGAGTGTACCAAACAGCTAAGAAAAGTTTTACAATCACAAAAACCAGCTTCGCTGCAAAAATTTCTGCAAGAACTCGATGCAACACCATCAACAGATTATTCGCTGTGGCGTGCAGCCAGAGGACTTAAAAGGCCAGTGATTTGCAAACCTCCATTACGAGCCTCTAATGGTGACTGGGCAAGAACTGATGCTGAAAAAGGTGATCTATTTGTTAAGCACCTAGAAAAAGTATTTACCCCGAATATTTCTGCTGATATTGTTGAACTGCCACCAGTCGTCTCTTTACCAGAAATACCGATGAGATTTAACATGACTGAGATTGAAAATACTATTACTAGTCTTAACACCAGAAAAGCCCCAGGTGTCGACAAAATAAGCAACAAAATGCTTATATTGCAAAAAGAGTTATACTCTTCATTTTTAATAGTATTCTACGGCTGCAATACTATCCTGCAGAATGGAAGGTTTCGATGATTATTATGATACCAAAGCCCGGCAAGGATCATACGAAGGTTGAATCCTATCGGCCTATTAGCTTATTGCCCAACATTTCAAAACTATTTGAAAAGCTGTATATGAGCAAGCTGATGCCTATACTGACTAGAAGTGGATGCATTCCAGATCATCAATTCGGTTTTCGCAGACAACATAGCACAATTGAACAAACTCACAGACTTGTGAACGTAGTTAGAGACACCTTTGAAAAAAAGAAATATTGCTCTGCGCTCTTTATAGATGTTTCTCAAGCTTTCGATAAAGTATGGCACGAAGGTCTTATCCACAAATTAACACGAAATCTCCCCGCAAACATCGTCAAGCTTTTAAAAAGCTATCTAAAAAAACGAAAATTTGTTGTTAGGGAAGGCAATTTTTTAAGCCCTTCGCAGTCGATCGAAGCCGGAGTTCCCCAAGGCAGCATCTTCGGTCCCTTACTTTATTTAATTTATGCCTCTGACTTACCGTTAAGCAATAACATTCATACATCAACATTTGCCGATGATACAGCTTTTTTAAGCGTCCATGAAAATCCAGTAGAAGCCTTCATCAACTTACAAGGGTATATATCCAAATTGGAAAAATGGCTCAAACAATGGCGTATAAAAGTTAACGAGCAGAAATGTGTACACGTCACTTTTACGTTGCGAAGGGAAACATGCCCGCCTATACAAATCAACACCGAGACTATTCCGCAACATACTGTAGTCAAATATCTAGGCGTTCACCTTGATCGCCGTTTAACATGGAAATCGCATATATACGCAAAGTTGATGCAAATGAAATTAAAAGCAGCCTAAATGAATTGGCTTATGGGTAGAAATTCAATACTGAGCCTAGACTGTAAACTTCTACTATACAACGCGATCCTGAAACCAATATGGTGCTATGGAATCCAGCTATGGGGCACTGCCTCAGCATCGAATGTAGAAAAAATTCAAAGGCGACAAAATAAAATTCTACGTACAATAACTGCAGCCCCCTGGTATGTCAGAAACCATAGAATTCATAAAGATCTAGACGTTCCGTTGGTAAAGACACTATTTTCGAAACACGCGAAAAAATACATTAAAAAACTTGAGTTGCACCCAAACCCACATGCGCGCAATATTCTAGAGTATAGAGGCCACACCCGGCTTAGGAGGAGGGACACTCTTTCTATCAGCCGTACACGAGAGATGTAAAACAACAAAAATCAACCGTTGTAACTAAAAATTATGTTTAGCATTGGCTAAACTTATATTTATTATTTTTTTTTAGATTTAAGATTTGAAAAACTTATTGATGTTTCAATCTATTATTGAAGATTCAATAAATAATATACATATAAAAAAAAAAAAAAAAAAAAAAATTCTGATAACAGCTATCATTCCTAAACCATCTTCTCTTAAACCGGGGATCCAATAACGTGCTTTAAGCATAAAGAGGATTTTTTTCGTAATCGCCAAAACGATACTTGAAATCTGTCTGCATTTTAGATATCAATGCCGATATCTTGCTATTAGTTGAAACACAATTTGAAATAAATCCATCCAGAATATTAGAAATGACCGTTACTTTTGACAGTGTTACACACTTTTCAGCAGAAATTTCAACAGTCGTTTTATTTATTAAAATGTTTACGCTAAAAATATTTTTCTATAAAAGCTCTCAATATGAGATTTTCTCTGCGAGCTGTTGTGGTTGGTTCGGTATAATGCAATGCTTCCATTGTCATTTCTTCTTCCGAAGTTACATCAGCTTGAAAATAAATTATATATTTAGGGGGTAGCTAACAAAAATTTGTTTAAAGTTTTACCTGGGAGAGAATTTTTCTCTTCTAAAGCAATGTTATGGAGTACTGCTAGAGCTAAAATGAGTATTTTTATATTCTCAAAACTGATCCTCATTCCATCAAGCAAACAACGAAATCTTTGCTTCCAAACTCCAAAACATCTCTCTACTGTATTGCGGGTTGCAATATGAGCGATGTTATAATTTATTTCTTTGGCGTTATTGGGACGAAGTAAAGGTGTAAATAAGTACGGAGTGAGCTTGTAAGCAGAGTCACCACGCAAGCGACCCTTAAACTCTCCGTTTTCGAAACGCTATTTTATTTTTGACTCGTTGAAAATTCTGCAATCGTGGGTACTCCCCCGCCATCTTGCTACTATTCCTACAATAATATAACAGGTTTTATGTATATAATATTTCATTTATATTAATTACCTGTACGTTTAAAGAATAAAACCCTTTTCTGTTAATGTAATATTGAGCCACTTCACCTCCGGTTTTTTTAATTTTTATATGGGTTCCGTCAATGGCACCAATAACAGTAGGAAAGTTGCGTATTTCTTTAAATTTTTTAGATGTTCTTACTTCTTCTTCTATAGATGCAGGCATTTTAATTTTGTCATTTGCAAAAGCGCGGGAGACTTTAGCACAAATTCTGCTTACCGTGTCTTGGGAGAGGCCATGAATATCTCCTACATCATCCTGCACCTTAAAGAACAATTTTGTCTTTTATGTATCATGTACATACCAACATATATATATGTACATATATATGCATCATAGAATGTGAACCTACCTCTCTTCTTCCCCAAGTGCGCAAAGCTACCAAAACGTGCAATTCCGCTGATGTGCTGCATCCTCTACTGTCCAACAATACGAGTATATCTTTTTTTATTAAATTTGTCATTTTTTTACGGTTTCTTTGTTGAATCTGCATTTTTTAAATTCCGTGTCAGGCAGAAGGAATGGGTCAACCCTCTCCTTGTACATATATTCTCGGTCGACTGGAGTTGGAAATTTCTGTGATGTATTCTGCTTAAGTGCAACTATTAATTTTAATGTTAATTGTTTTGATATATTGAATTCAATGTTAAATTTTTTTAAATACTATTTAATAACATAACATTTTTAATAATTTTTTCTATGTTAAAAAAGAGCCTAGATACATACTATACATTTTAATGTTAATTGTGTTGATATATTAAATTCAATGTTAATTTTTTAAAACTATTTTTATAACATAACATTTTTAATAATTTTTTCTATGTTAAAAATTTTATATCTATGCAATACTTAACTCATTTTCAATAATTTTTTTATGTGAAAATTTGGAAACAATTTTTGTGACATTTCATACAAAAACCTTTTTATATACTGTAGTTAAATTTTCCTAGACTTTTTCCATAAAAAATTATTGAAAAAATTTTATGACACCCAATACACAAATCAATATTAAAATTTCAAATAATTTATAAAATTTTCTTTAAGATGCTAACAAATTGTTAGCGAAATATCGAAAATAAATATAAATATAAACAACAATATATATATATATATATATATATATATATATATATATATATATATATATATATATATATATATATATATATATATATATATATATATATATATATATATACCTATTGCTTAAATAAACATTCTAATAAATATAAAGAAAAGGTCAAATAAAATAGAATATAAATATTATTATTAACAATTTATTATTTTTTAACAAGTTGTTATAAAAATGTGTAATGTAAACAAATTAATGTCAGCAGCACAGAAATGTCATTTTACTTTAATTTATGTTTAAAGTAGGGGTCCACGTACTTTAAGATTTCAACATTTAATATGGCGTTAAAGTCTGCAAATTAAGCTAATAATCGTTTGTGAATAATACTTTAAGGAATTTTGCTTAATAGTGGATATTAAACCTACTTTAACATTTTCTGAATAACACTGTTAAAGTTTTGTGAAGATGTAAGTAAATTAACGTGGATAAATTGGTAAAAAAATATTATGTATTTATTTTAATGTTTGGCATCACAACGAAGCTGTAAGTTGCTGCAATGGCGGGATCTTAGAACGTGAAAGGTGTTCTTTAATTGTGTAAAGTACCATACATAAAGCATCTTTGATTAAACGGTAGTAACCTATGAATATGCGCAGCAGCTTAAAGTATGAACGTAGATTATATAACAAATGTACTTCGCTGTCTCCGGCAGCTCAAGGGGGTTGCTGTGATCTCGCAAAAGTCTTCTTCTAAACTCTTCTGCGCGCTCTTCCTCTAACAGCAAATATGCAACAACAGCGCTAATTTTATTTATTTTTATAGATATTTAATTGTATAAAGAACAACTTTTTATATTTTTACTAAACAATATAACAATACACAAATGTAAGAACAAACGTAAATAATACAACGACAGAATTTAATTATTTTGTTTACTCTATTACCACTTAATCCTCTTTTTTATAATTTTTTTTTTATTAATATCACAATTTTTAATAATATTTTGGCGCAAAAACTATAATTTACAAAATTTTTAAACAAAAAATTGCATTAAAAGCAGTAAATAAATGAGCAAAACATAAAACAGCTGTTTCGAGTATCATGACACCAAATGATTCATTTGGAGCTGTGCCAAACCGCTCCTTTTGATGAGCGCTCCTTTTCGTTCAATTCAGAGGACCGAACCCGTTCGTTCATTTCGTTCCACCGCTCCTTTCGTATCAAATGCAACACTATTCAAACTAAAGTATTGTTTTGTTTACAATATTTACATACACACACACTTATATCCAAAGAAATGATAAAAATAAAAAAGTTGTGTATTATTGAGAAAGTTTGCAATATTTGCATAAATTGTTTTAAATCCGTAGCTTATCAGTAATAAAGCTAAAGTTGAACCTATTTTGTATGTGAAATTGTATTAAATTAACAAAATTGTATTCTGTTTTTGTACATAACGAAACAAGCCTGTTTTGTATGTAACATTTATTAAGTTAACAAAATTGTATTATAAGTATATTTGTACATAACAACACCATGATACAATGACAATTAATGTAATTAATAAATAAATTATAAATAAAATTGTTGGCTTAAATCTCGTTTAGCTACATTGCTCAAAATTTTATAAAATCCGATGGAGAATCAAAAAATAAGAAAAAACTAAACAAATTTGTCGGCGAGGCTTAGTTTCCGTGTTATTGGCCTCCAAAGTTTCAGTACATTATGGTGGTGGTGATTATGGTGTATTTATAATTAAATGTGGTCAATATTGGTATCATTTAAAAGCTTTTGAGAAGATCGTTAATAATTTAAAACATTTTTTATTAATTTGATTCGCTGAGTAGATTTTCTCCACCATGGTATATCCCGACACGGCGGTATGTAGAACAGATCCTATGCATTTTCTGATATTCTCAAAAGTTTTTAAATGACACTAATATTGACCACATTTAATTATAAATACACCATATAATCACAAATTTGTACTGGAACTTCGGAGGCCAATAACAAGACAAATTTGTTTAGTTTTTTCTTATTTTTTGATTCTCCATCGGATTTTGTTAATTTTTGAGCAATGTAGCTAAACTAAATTTGTTCCATTTGAATTATAAATTGATTGTATTTCATAGTTTTTTTCCTTTTTAATACAAGTTTTCTTCCTAGAAATAAAATATATGAAAGTAAAAATGTGGTTTGAATTAATAAAACTAATCCTATTGTTAAGGGATGTTTTATATTTATGTATGTATGTATGTATATATATTTATAAAAATAAAATTAAAATTTAATATTAAAGATAATAAAATTCATTGTATAACATCAATTAATGTCTTTTCTTTTGAAATTTTAAAAGATGAATGACTATATATACATTGTATCATGTAACAAAACATTTTAAAAAATTCATTTATTTCTATTAAAATAATAAAAAAAAGACAACAAAATTAAGATAGAATTATGTTTTTCATTAACCTTTTGGTGATGAAAAAGAAGGTAACGTGTTAATAATTTTCGTGGAATTTAGCTAAATAATAGAAAAAAATAAGGTTAACTAAACATTTTTAAGTTCGCTGAAATAACTTACCTTAGAGCTCCATATTTCGCTGCAAAAAAATTAAATTTGTGTGATTTTAAACAAGACCGTCTATCATTTAAGATTTGACCCATTGCGGAAAAAATTCGCTCACATGGCACAGACGTCGCCAATATACAAAGCCGTTTAAGAGCGAAACCATAAACTCTAGGGTCTTAAAGGTCCAACTTAAAGGGTCTTCGGTTCTTTCTAAGTATTCTTCGTTGAGATACTTGTCGAACACTCTAATGGCTGCGGCCGAATTGTTATCAGGATGAACTACTTTTTTAAATTGCTCATCGTATAACGTCCATAAGGTAAACCCTCCAGCTGATCTTGCAACATTTTCATCCTCATGAGAAATAGGTTCATCAGCACTGTTTTGAATTTGCATTGTCGATAATCGTGCTCTTAAGTTTTTCACAGCATTCTGATAACAGCTATCATTCCTAAACCCTCTTCTCTTAAACCGGGGATCCAATAACGTGCTTTAAGCATAAAGAGGATTTTTTTCGTAATCGCCAAAACGATACTTGAAATCTGTCTGCATTTTAGATATCAATGCCGATATCTTGCTATTAGTTGAAACACAATTTGAAATAAATCCATCCAGAATATTAGAAATTACCGTTACTTTTGACAGTGTTACACACTTTTCAGCAGAAATTTCAACAGTCGTTTCCTAGAAAGGCCTCAAAATCGGTATTATTTCGTTAATGTATTCGCAGTCTAGCAGGGAGAGCATCAAATCAGGGTTTTTCAATGATAGGGTTGCTATAACAGCGTCCTTTGTAGCCACAATTCTCTCAAGCATAATACTATGTTCACACTTATGTGTTTAACGTCTCATTCGTGTTTAAGAGCTTAAACACTTCGATTTTGATATGTTTTACCATACATTGACTTGTTTTGTTAAACATCTCAAACGACAAGTTTTAGAATTAAACATCTCGCTAAACACGCAAAAGGCAGGGTTACAAATATATTTGGAGTATGTTCAGTGTGTTTTTTGACAACTCTGTAATGTTTGTGTTTGCTATTAAATGGCGCCACGTCAAAAATTTTTCATCAACTCTGTCATTTTGCAATGCTATTAGATGACGTCACATAAAAAAAAAAAAATTGTATATGCAAATAAGCATATATTTCACCTTTAAATAAGCTAGCAATTTTACTAATTCCATTAGGAAGAAAATAATAATATAAATAATAGTTTTTTACTGATATTTCTTTCCAGTTGTAACATAATATTAGTTTCTCAAACTCGCAATATTACAAAAACACAATAATCAGCTGACGAAACGTCAATCTTAAACATCTCAAATGTAATGTGAACGGTTGTGTTTAGATTCTAAAACATTTGCCTTAAACACGTTTAAAAACACAAGTGTGAACTTAGTATAAGATACGTGGAGTTCCAGCGTGTTGCAACGTCTTGTTTAAGCTTAAGCTCAGGCACCCCCATCTGTTTTTGAGTTTCGAAAAGCTTACTCATACCCTGAGAACTCCTACTCACCTTCAATATGGTATCCTCAACTTCGCGAGTTGCTGCTTGTACTACAAGGTTGAGAGAGTGGGCAAAACATTGCACGCTACGCCACTGCCCCAAACGCACTGCTCCAAGTATATTGGAAGCATTGTCACTTACTATTGCGGCTACTTTATTTTGAATATTAAATTCGGCCATGGTTTTTTTTAAGAACTTGCACAAATCTTCACACGCAATCAAAAATGTTTTTATTTCAGTGTTTTCGTCTATGAAGTGTGCTTCAAAGTTATTGCTTCAAAGCTGGTGTTATTTCTTGAAGTCCAACCGTCTGTTGTAAGGCATACTGCCATAGATGCGTTGATGCTCGACTTCACCTTTTCCAGGATCTCACTATGAACACTGGGGAGCAGTTGCTTCGATATTGTTTTTCTGGATGGCAGTTGATAACCAGGGCAAAATGACACCTCATGTATTAGCTGCCTTATTGCTGGCTCTTCCACAATACGCAGCGGTTGATTACCTTGAGCCACAGCTTTTAGCACAAGTCTATTAAGTCGTTTGACCTTATGGATTGGTGGAGGCTTACAGATGTACTGGGAAATGGTTGGTTGACTCAAGCGGCTTTGAGCGATTCCAGAAGATGTAGGTGTTTCCGATCTGGTAGGAAGCTCTGCGCTGATAGAACGCTGTGCACTGAAGACATTCTGCATAACTGTCCTAGATGGCTCGACAGTTGGCTGTAGCTGTAGTGTCCGGGGCGTTAGCGGGTGTAGATCCACGTGCAACGCTTAAGGATGCTTTGCAGTAGTTGCACTTGGCACGATCCATCTTCCGCGAAATGTAGCCATATTTCACTACTTTTGTTTCATGCCATTTATTTTAATTTTAAGTATAAAATAAAACACAGCACTTCACACTTTTAAATAATTTGAATTGAAATTTTCAACGGCAGAAAATCGTACTCAGTTAAGCACCTCTGTATATATGTATGTACATAGTTGTATTGGGTGACTGCTCTGCTTTACTTTTTTCACACATTCGGCAGTCGTACTCATACTTAACGTACACAACAAAAACAATATTTTTATACGAACATGCGAGCAGACTCATTGATGTGTGCTTTATATCATGGTCTAATAATCAGGTCTGCGCAAGAAGGAATATGGTTTTTTGTAGGGTTGTGTTTTGACCGTTAAATAATCTGCAAAAATATGGTAAGTTAATTCGGTCTTGTCAAAAGTTATTTACATTTTTGGCCGCCATCATGAATATTTTTGTTTACGTTATGCTTTTTGTTTTTGCATAACCAATAAATACATACAAAACAACTTTTGTTTTGTTTTGTATACAGCTTTGTTTTGACAATTTTGAATGAATTTTACACAAACAAAATGCATGTCGTTTTTTATTGTTGTATTCTTACGCGCACCTTATTATTCCACCATGCTTTATATGAAGTAAATACAGCGTTGCCACTGTGTAATTATACAAAAGCTGTACTAATTTGAAAAAAAAACACTTATGGCCAATAAATGAGTGGATGATAATGTTTCATTTATTTTTAAAACTCGTTTAAATGAAAAATTTTGTTTTTCATTGCAATATTAAATCAACATTAAATAGCCAATGTTGTGTATTTAAACTTGCTTTAAGTTATGCAAATCGAACATATGTTTTCGACTGCTTGTTCTTCTTGTTTGAAAAAAGCAAATAAAATATTTGTGGCTGCTGACAAGTTGCATAAAATTTGGGCATCTTTTTTCGCTATTACCCTTTTAATCGTTCTGAAAGTTGCTCTTATTCTTTTAAAACATTTCAACAGTTCTTAATTATTCTTATTTATAGCTAAAATAATAATTTATTTTTTTTTAGATTTTTCTTTTTTTCTCTAGTCAGCTGTTTTTTGGAAAATTTGTGGGGAATTTTTTATATTACGTAGTGCTACCATATTTTCATCGTAATTAAATAAGAATTTTAAGTTTGACTGAAAAAATGAAAGTGTGTTTAAACGAATTTTAAATTTTTATGAAAATTAACTAAAACTATAATTAAATATCCACTCATTTATTGGCCATGAGTTATTTGTATTTAACTTTTGTGTTCTGCAAAAATTGCAATATATGTAAAATATTAGCGACGCGTATATTCATATGAATGTACATAATATGTATGTATGTATGTGTAAATGCTGAATAACTCTATCATGTTTTACAAAATTACCTCTCTTTTTCGCTTCTCTTGTAAAATAATAAAGTTGATAATTAGGGCATTTATCGTTTCAGGTAACGAAATGATAAATAAAGCCCGTCTTATTTTTAATGTTTCTTTTATTAAACTCTCATAACACTTTCACATTGTTTTTCGGAATCGAAATTTGGTGTTTTGTAATGCTGCGCACTTGCATTTTTCAATCTCAGTAGAAAAAATAACTACGCTGAAGAGCAAATTAAATTTTTTAGGAATGAATTCTTGCATACAAATATAAGCAGATAGCGCCTTAAGAAATGTTTTGTGAAATATTTATTCGTAAATATATTTTTTGGGTAGTTTTGATTAATCTTAAAGCTGGCATCACTGATTGTTTGTGGAGAAAACTTCCAAAAGCAAATATAAAAAAATAATTGAGTATGAAAAGACGAAATACTAAAAGTTTTGCTCATGCAGATTGCGATGTTTGCTACTACTGGTTTTTGCGCTCATTGGTTTTATGTACGCAAACATCGCAAAGTAGCGAGCATATTATGATCGCATCAAATCTCTGTAAATAAACGGCGAGTCAAATCAACACCGCAAATTTTTTTATGCGTTGTTTAAAGTGCTCGGATGTGTAAAGTATAGAGTACAAATGCGGTGTATTTATGGTTGCGGTGTGATCGCGCCGTTCTCTGATATGGAATTCAATAAATTCTGGTTTTAAAAATTTTGAACAAATTTTTATAAAAACCAACATCCTCAATACCATCGCCTTGAAATAATCGAAATATGGAGAAGAAAAACGCCAAGATACATAAACATATATGTATGTAAATACATGAATGAAAGAAAATGGTAAAATAAAGCAAAATTGATAATAGGTATACTGAAAATGTAAAATCCCCAAATCCTACCCCATGTTAATCTGTCCGCAAAAACCAGCTAAAATCCCCAATTTGGGGAGAAAAACAAAGATAGGAATATGTGAAATTTTACACAAGAGAAAAAAAAAATTTGTTTAAAAAAAAAAACTACAAGTAGCACTCCGGGAGTGCCGACAGAAGTGAAAACGTTTTGTGATTACAACAATACACGTGCTATTGCCCAAAAAATTATGCGTAGATATAAACAATTATATAAATACATGCAACAAATTTAACCACTTATCAAGGCGTATGCAACAGGTGAGCTTACTAGCACAGCTGACTGAGCTCGCTTTATAGCAAATTTTCATACAAACTAATATAGTTTGAAGAGAGTACATAAAAAATGGTTACAGTTTGGTACTCATACGTATTAAAATGCTTTAAATTTTCTTGTGTATTTTGATATGAAGCGAGTGCTTTATACCAACAAAATACATGTTGTTTTTGGATTGTTGTACTTGTTGCTAGTTTTGCCATGCCACTTATTGTAAACGCAAATGCAACTTGAATAAAAATAGCAGCATCTTATCTGTCAAGTGTCAAATGTCCAGACGTTACTACCACAGATAACCAGAGATGACAAAAAAAAAATGGTTTTGGATCATATTTTATTTGTCATAACCCGGGATCGTGAAAAAGAGACAACATTAGTATGTTTGTTATGAAAGTAAACAAAACGAAAAGCAAAAAAAAAGTTCAGGTTTTAGTTGGAAATTAGATATACCCGGTGCGCTTCGCTACCCCCTCGTTATAAATAAAATTCTTATTGTGAAAATTTAATGACGATCGGTCCAGTAGTTAAGACTATATTACGATTTTTTATTTTCCTAAAATGGGGCGTGGTTCCACCCACTTTTCTCCTGGTACGTATTCCAAGTTATGCCAATACCATATGTACCAAATATCATCGACGGAGGTCAAAAAATGCCCAAAATATGTCGATATAAATTTTTGGGTTATATGGGCGGTGCCACGCCTCTTTCTCCAATCAAAACTTTATATTGCTTATTATTCCTTCCAGAGTCACAGTAACATGCTGTGAAAATTTCAGGAAGATCGGTCCAAGGGTTTGGTTTTCCTAAATAGGGGCGTGGTTCCACCCACTTTTCTCCTGGTACTATTCCAAATTATGCCAATACCATATGTACCAAATATCATCGACGTAGGTCAAAAAATGTCCAAAATATGTCGATATAAATTTTTGGGTTATATGGGCGGTGCCACGCCTCTTTGTCCAATCAAAACTTTATATAGCCTATGTCACCCGCCTGAATATTCTGAAGATTCTCTGAAAATTTCATCAAAATCGGCCCAGCCGTTTTCGAGTCCATTTCTTACATACATACACACATCCTCTTTTATATATATAGATGCTACATGAAAGCACGCTTAAGTTTAATAAAATGTAATAATATTAAGTATTTACGGCATATAATTCGAAAATAAAGTGATTAAACAATTTAGTGTGTGCTTGTATACTCTGTATATTAAATCTATATACATACGTACATACATCATAGCTGCCAGATTTTTTTAGGTAATATCGTCATATTTTTAGGCAAAAATCGTCATTATCGTCAATATAGCTTATTGAAATCGTCATAAAAACGTCAAATGAAAAAACCGCCTTTTTACCAACAAAATATATTTTATCAGAGGCAAAATATAACAAAACTTTTAAATAAACAAATCATATTAAACAACACAGCATTCTTTAAATAGAAAGATCAGATACTTCAATTAGAATTCACAATAAAATCGCATTTTTTTTCCAATGTAGTAAAATATGCATTTTAAATATCATTTTTGGAAACATTTTTTTCTAAAAATGTATAAAAACTACAATAAAATTTATACAAATAAAATATAATTTTTAAAGAAACTATGTATATGATACATTTACATATATGTATAATATATTTTACAATTATATAGTACAATTAAACATGTTGATTAATTCAGGTACAACTGTGAGATCATAGCAGCTACATTTGTCTAGCTTTAAATAATATTTTGTATATACATAATATTGCTTCCAAAGGCGACTTTTTCAATGAATTTCTTTCTTTAGTCTTATTTATGTTTACCTGACTAAATATTATTTCCACATTTGCTGGTGATAGTGGTAAAACTAGGTTTTTTGTAATAAATTTAGCCAAAACCAGAAACAAAATACTAGAGTCCCTCGTTTGCATCTCTGATATTTTTTTCCAAAAATCCAATAGTTATAATATAACTAGAGCTAGAAACTGAGTTCAGACAATTAAAATTATTGCACTGATAAAAACATAATATGTTTTTGGCTTTCACTTTCTTTAACAAAATAGGAAAATTCTGTTATAATTTCAGAAAACCAACTTTTTTCTACATAAATAATATTAAATGGATTAATTTGGCCAAGAGCTTTATATCTTTATATTCAAAATCAAACTTGGAAAATATCTGATCATAAATCTCTATATAAAAATTAACACAATTATTATTTTTATTTTGCACTTATTTGTGCTTCTTCAAATTCATCTCTGGCAAATATTGCTAAATAAATGTCTTCAAAATTTAATAAATTGTTATGGTTTTTATAATCAATTAGCTGAGCGCCCCGCCTTCACACGGATTCGATTTCGATTTACCTAATTAAAGCACATCACGACTTTCACGAAAAGTCATAACTCACAAACTCACCGATTTCGATAAACCATCTACACGACCATAAGAACAAACCCTAAAAGTTTAATCGAATTCGGTTTGACCGTTCGTGAGTTATAAAGTCACAATACACTTGCAATAATTTTTTATATATATATATAGGTTAAATAAAAGTTTACAGTTTTAAGCATACTAGTTTTTAAAAAGTTGCTCATTAAAATTTTCAATTTTACAAATAAATGTTGCAAACTTGAATTATTTAAAATCGTCAAAATTAGGGTATAAATCGTCCCATCGTCACTATGTCATTTTTAGGACCCAAAGTCGTCAAAATGACGATAAATCGTCAAATCTGGCAGCTATGACATACATATGTATACGATGTAAATTTGCTAAATGGTGGTGGTTTTTAACTTACATACACACATATATACATACATAAGTACATACTTGATAAATTCTGATATTTTGCAGATAATATATAGTGATAAAATACAAACGATCAGTGAAAACCAACTTAAATTAATGAATTATTATTATTTTGAATGTGAATTATAGAAATATATGGATATTTAATTAGTTTTGTGATTTATAATTTTAATTTGGATAGAAAGACAGCACAAAGAAAGAATCAAAACCCGCGATTGTATGAGTGTATAGAAACAAGTATGCAAAATCTTTCGTCTCTGTAGTTTGTTTTTCGTAATTTTTTGATGTGTGATTTGCTTTTGCTTTGGTATTCCCATAATTCATAGATATATATGCATGGACGTAGGTTGTTGGTTATGTTTCTTTGTTTTATTTGCGGAAGCAAATTTTCTTTTATTTTATTTAGTCTTTATATTGACCGATGCAATTATGTTCGATTTGCATCTGGCTTTGTTATCATCAAAAAGTTGTTATTGGAAAATTGTCTTACACCCAATTCATACCATGAAATAAAACTCACGATTTTTCTTTAGTTCTCTTCAAAAGTTGCTTCTAAAAACTTTACAGATTCATACGATGATTTTTTCCCATGATTTAAATGTTGATTTTTTTCTCCGTAATCGGTTATTCTTCTTTACTTTATTATTTGTATAAAAACAATCTGACATGTGTATGTATGTATGTACATCAATTTGTTATTTCCGTACAAACTTTGTGCAAACGAATATGCGTATTGCCACATGAAAATGATATATGAAATAAAGCAAAATAACAAAAAACGAATATGTGTAAAGAAAAATATAAGAAAAACTCACGGAGAACTGAAAATGTGAATTTTTTGTTACCCCTTTTGCTTCTCTACCCCGTTCGCCACCAAACACAAAATATCGTGAAATAAAATTCATGTAAAATTTCATGGTATGAATTGGGTGTTAGTCCCTGTCCAGACTTGCAATTTTATTAGTTGCAATTCTTGGTTTTTTGGTGAGAGAGGTAAGAAGCTTGGGGAGGGGTACAGAGTTTCATGTGCTCGGCAATTCTCTTTTGCCTTGCAATTCGCACTGGGTTCTATGTGTATTTGACGTTTTATTGTATTTGTTCAATTATATGAAAAACAAAATAAAAGAAAAATTAAATTAATATGTGATGCATTACAGTTTTTTAAGTTAAAAATATTGAAAATAAATTTTTCTGTGGTGGTGTAAATACAAAAATTGCAAAATTAGATTTTTATAATCTGGACACTTATGCAATTTCAAAGCAGAATTTTAAAGAATTGCAGCCAATAAAATTGCAAATCTGGACGGGGACTTAGTAAAATTAAGGTTGTCCATATGAAGGCAAATGCATTACCAGGAATATGCACGACTACAACAATTCACCAACAAAACAGACAACAGGCATTTAGTTTGTTTACCGGCGAACTCATATCCTACGCTGTCAAAATTCTCCATGCATAAAAAATTCCATAAAAGTGGCGTCGAAAAAAAAGATGTGCAAAATTTGACAGTGTGGGCAATTGATACATACATTCGCCCGAATTCGCCACTGCATCCACATGGTAATGAATTCGCCTTGGTCTGTAGTCTATGTAATGTGCGTTCGGCTGCTACCATGGCGTATCCAGCACAGCTGACTGAGCTCGCTTCATAGCGTATTATCATACAAACTGAACCAGTTTTAAAAGTAGACATAAATACTGGTTACAGTTTTGTATGCATACGCAAGAAAATGTTTTAAATTTGTTTGTGTATTTTGATATGAAGCGAGTGCTTTATACCAACCCAACAAAATATATGTTTTTTGGATTGTTGTACTTGTTGTCGAACTGCGCATACCTGTTAAGGTACGGTCAGATTTGTAAAACATTTGACCAAGGTATATTAATTATAAGGTAGTCGCATTAGCTAAAATTGACATCAGCTGATTGATTTTTTGTTGTCAAAACTTTGTTATGTTTTTATAAAAAGATTGTGACATTTTTTTTTTATTTAATTAAAATTTAAAAAAGTGAAAAAACAAGTGTGAAAAATTTTTAATATTTAATTAATATTAAAAATATCGGTTAAAATGCGTGTATGTAGTGTCGGCAAAAAAAATTTGCAAAGGGGGAAGGAAAGTTGTTCCAACACCCAAATAAAAGATTTTATACATACATCTATCAACACCTTTTTGTTTTCTGTATTGTAAAGCTACGTTCACATTTATCAAATATTTGTCAAGAAAAATGTAACCAAGAAAGAAAATAGTAATTAAATTCCTTTAATTCCAATAATTTTTTAATTATTGGTTCGCATATTTTAAAAAACTATATCAAAATACCTTTTTGTAGAATTATTAGTTTTATTTTGTAATATAAAAACAAAATTAAATGACACTATTCATAAGAAAAACTAGTGGTTAAGTTTTTTTGGACAAATATTAAATAAATGTGAACGTAGCTTAAATAATTTTAACTTATATTTTTATTTTAAGCAATTGATTTTTTTTTAATTTAATTTTTGTTTTGTTTACACATCACATTTTGACAACAGCCAAGTTTTTACACTAACAAAATGCCTGTTGTTTTTGTGACGCTGTATTTGTTTTAGGGACAAGACTACCTTATTTATTATACCATGACATTTGACCAAAAACATGAAATTACGCGAGTGAAGAAAACAACATGAAGTTATTTAACCGGAAGTTAATGTTTTTATGTTTTTCTTATGAAAAATGTAAACAAAGAGTGAAAAAAATTACGACTTTGAATGCAATAATTTTAAAGTAATATTTTAATAAATTAAAAATATAAAAATGAGAATATATAGCAAAATTCCTCTAGTAACAGATTTTATGACTGTCATTATGGACATTTTAATTATAACGAATATATCCGGAGGTTTCTTCGAACAATTTTCAAAACACTATTTCATTGATATCTCAGAAACTAGAGATTGTCCGCATATGACACTACACGCAATCGAATGAGGTTGAAAATACGCATCGATTGTGGTTTCAACTATTTTCCCGGAGGTTTTCTGAGAAAAGTTGTACACTTATCAACATTTTGTTTAAAAAAAAAAAACACTTTTAGTAATTTGCAAATAACTCACGTAGTAGAAAGGGTGCGCATATGACACTACACGCAATCGAAAGAGGTTGAAAATACGCAACGATTGTGGTTTCAACTATTTTCCCGGAGGTTTTCTGAGAAAAGTTATATACTTATCAAAATTTTTTTTTACAAAAAAAAACACTTTTAGTAATTTGCAAATAACTCATAAAGTAGAAGGGGTGCGCATATGACACTACACGTAATCGAATGAGGTTGAAAATACGCATCGATTGTGGTTTCAACTATTTTCCCGGAGGTTTTCTGAGAAAAGTTATAGCACTGTTCAATATTTTAGCGAACACGTTTTTTTCTGAGTTAACATATTGACTTGGCAGCACTTGTAAGGAAAAACATCACAGATATTTTGTAAAAAACATCATTCGGCACTTGGTACGTGCTAAACGTAAACAAAGAATGAAAAAAAATTACGACTTTGAATGCAATAATTTTAAAGTAATATTTTAAAAAATTAAAAATATAAAAATGAGAATATATAGCAAAAGTCCTCTAGTATCAGATTTTATGACTGTCATTATGGACATTTTAATTATAACGAATATATCCGGAGGTTTCTTCGAACAATTTTCAAAACACTATTTCATTGATATCTCAGAAACTAGAGAGGGTGCGCATATGAGAATATAACTTTTCTCAGAAAACCTCCGGGAAAATAGTTGAAACCACAATCGATGCGTATTTTAAACTTCTTTCGATTGCGTATAGTGTCATATGCGCACCCCTACTACTTTGTGAGTTATTTGCAAATTACTAAAAGTGTTTTTTTTTGTAAAACATTTGACCAAAAACATGAAATTTTTGATTGCCGTAAATCTGACCATAAAATATTTTTGAAGGCAAACAATATTTACAGAAAGCATATTTGTTTGACGGCAAAAAAAAAAATTCTCTAATGTGAACATAGTGTGACCACCCTATGTCAAACATTTTTCGTCTGTTTGGTCAAAAATTTATTTAATCTTACAAAATTTTTGTAAGAACAAACATTGGCAAATGACAGCTGTTGCCAACAGTGATGTTACTTCTAGCGTAGAACCATAATATTAAATTACGAAAAGTTTTGCTTCTTTACAAAACCATTTAGCCAGAAGTTAACTTTATTCAAAGAGATGACGTTTCAAAATTTGTAATGTAACTTCTTTCCCAAAAATGGCAAAAAGAAATAACATTTCAAGAAAAACAATATACATATGTACATATATATGTATATGCATATATGTATACAAAAATTTTTTCGTAACAAATCTAGTTTTCCTTATGTTGCAGGAAATTGAACAATAATAAAGGTACGGTCACATTGAGAAAACATTTGCTTTAAATATGTTTCCCCATATCGCAATAAAATGTTTTCAAAATTAAAGATAATTTGTTTTGTGGTCACACATCGCATATTTATTTGACCATTTTTGTTTGGTAAAACATCCATCAAATAGTGGCATGTGCAAACATGGGAAAAAATATTTTCTGTGCGGTCACACTTATGTCAAAAAAAAATATTTAATGCAAAGGTTTAACCAAAGTGTCAAAATTTAAAAATATGATTTCCCAGATAGTTTAGTAAAAATTTGTTACACATACTATATTTGCATTTTCTGCAAATCACTTTTTGTGGAAGTGATTTGATATCACAAAAAAAACGTTTCTGCGCACAAAACTTTTTGAATTTTAATATTTTAAATTTTATTAAAAAAATATTAAAATATTATTTTCTTTAAATATTTTGTTTAAAAATATCGCCACATCAAAACAAGAGTCAGCTGTTTTATTGTGTTTTCGAAAATCCAAAAACACATCGAAAAGTAAACATTTTTGTGATTTGCAAAACAGCATAAAATTGCAATTGTGAGTTTGAAATCACTTTGTGATTTTAAATATTGTGATTTGCAGAACAGACGTGATATACTTGCAACTCCAATATTCGCTGGATTTGTAAAGTTGTCTGTTACGTAAATAAAAATATATTTATTTTAATATGAAGAACTGACTTAAATCTAGTTTAGCCATATGTGTTGTAGGAATTATTTGGCCAATGATGCAATTTTGTTGATAATGATATTTTTCAATCTTTAAGCTAATAAGGCCTAACGTAGTTAATGTTAATAAAACAGCTTTATTACATTTTTTACCCAACGTTTCGTCAATTGTTTGTTGACTTCTTCAGGGGTTTCGTCTATTTAAAATTTAAAAAAACATTATATGTATATTTTGAAAAAGTTTGTTCACCGTACCATGGTATAATAAATAAGGTAGTCTTGTCCCTAAAACAAATACAACGTCACAAAAACAACAGGCATTTTGTTAGTGTAAAAACTTGGCTGTTGTCAAAATGTGATGTGTAAACAAAACAAAAATTAAATTAAAAAAAAATCAATTGCATAAAATAAAAATAAAAGTTAAAATTATTTACAATACAGACAACAAAAAGGTGTTGATAGATGTATGTATAAAATCAGGATGTGTCTTTTATTTGGGTACTTGGAACAACTTTCCTTCCCCCTTTGCAAATTTTTTTTGCAGACACTACATACACGCATTTTAACCGATATTTTTAATTTTAATTAAATATTAAAAATTGTTCACGCTTGTTTTTTCACTTTTTTAAATTTTAATTAAATAAAAAAAATTGTCACAATATTTTTATAAAAACATAACAAAGTTTTGACAACAAAAAATCAATCAGCTGATATCAATTTTAGCTAATGCGACTACCTTATAATTAATATACCTTGCACCGTACATTATTTACTTACAATAATACAAATGTTGAATTAAAAAGAATTGCAATATAAAATTGTTTTTGACATTTTTTAATGCCGAAAAAAATTTTTAAAAAATTAATAAATAAAATTATACTGTAAAAACTCACACAGTTGGTGTTATTATTTGATTGCAACAATATAACTAGCGCCGATATTGTCGGTATCCTCTTTTATGTTTATCGTTCTCTCTATGTTCTTTTGTATGCGCAAGCTTTCAATTGTGTATCTTTTTCTCTCTATATTTTCTCTGTCTAAAATTCTCTCATTATCAAAATCAACTGTTTGTTTGTTGTTGATGATATGTGTTGACAAAGCTAGTTTAGCCAAACCGGTTCAAAAGAAATAAAAATTAGCTCATGTTGTAAGTTAGCTGCGACCCATATTTTTCGAGTAATATGCTTCTGGGGGGTTATTATGTATTTCGATTCGAATCGGAAAATTTACGAACGGTATTACATCGATTTTCGAAAGTTTATTTCCGAACTTTCTTAATTTATGGAAATTGTTTTAATCCCTTTCGGAAAGCAATAAATTCCTTTCTTAAGTATTTTCGATTCGAATCAAAATGCATAATAATCCCCATGAAGTTTTCATATGAAAGTTGAGAAGATAATGGGATAATATTGGTGTCTTTTAAAAGATATGTACAGAGAATCTTTTCTAAATAGCCCTGCGTCGGGAAATACCATGGCTGAGAAAATCTTTAAGCGCAAATTTTTTATTTACATTTTCTTAAGGTACGGTCAGATTTGTAAAACATTTGACCAAAAACATGAAATTTTTGATTGCCGTAAATCTGACCATAAAATATTTTTGAAGGCAAACAATATTTACAGAAAGCAAATTTGTTTGACGGCAAAAAAAAATTTCTCTAATGTGAACATAGTGTGACCACCCTATGTCAAACATTTTTCGTCTGTTTCGTCAAAAATTTATTTAATCTTACAAAATTTTTGTAAGAACAAACATTGGCAAATGACAGCTGTTGCCAACAGTGATGTTACTTCTAGCGTAGAACCATAATATTAAATTACGAAAAGTTTTGCTTCTTTACAAAACCATTTAGCCAGAAGTTAACTTTATTCAAAGAGATGACGTTTCAAAATTTGTAATGTAACTTCTTTCCCAAAAATGGCAAAAAGAAAATACATTTCAAGAAAAACAATATACATACATATGTACATATGTACATAATATGTACATATATATGTATATGCATATATGTATACAGAAATTTTTTCGTAACAAATCTAGTTTTCCTTATGTTGTAGGAAATTGAACAATAATAAGAAAATGTAAATAAAAAATTTGCGCTTAAAGATTTTCTCAGCCATGGTATTTCCCGACGCAGGGCTATTTAGAAAAGATTCTCTGTACATATCTTTTAAAAGACACCAATATTATCCCATTATCTTCTCAACTTTCATATGAAAACTTCATGGGGATTATTATGCATTTTGATTCGAATCGAAAATACTTAAGAAAGGAATTTATTGCTTTCCGAAAGGGATTAAAACAATTTCCATAAATTAAGAAAGTTCGGAAATAAACTTTCGAAAATCGATGTAATACCATTCGTAAATTTTCCGATTCGAATCGAAATACATAATAACCCCCCAGAAGCATATTACTCGAAAAATATGGGTCGCAGCTAACTTACAACATGAGCTAATTTTTATTTCTTTTGAACCGGTTTGGCTAAACTAGCTTTGTCAACACATATCATCAACAACAAACAAACAGTTGATTTTGATAATGAGAGAATTTTAGACAGAGAAAATATAGAGAGAAAAAGATACACAATTGAAAGCTTGCGCATACAAAAGAACATAGAGAGAACGATAAACATAAAAGAGGACACCGACAATATCGGCGCTAGTTATATTGTTGCAATCAAATAATAACACCAACTGTGTGAGTTTTTACAGTATAATTTTATTTATTAATTTTTTAAAAATTTTTTTCGGCATTAAAAAATGTCAAAAACAATTTTATATTGCAATTCTTTTTAATTCAACATTTGTATTATTGTAAGTAAATAATGTACGGTGCAAGGTATATTAATTATAAGGTAGTCGCATTAGCTAAAATTGATATCAGCTGATTGATTTTTTGTTGTCAAAACTTTGTTATGTTTTTATAAAAATATTGTGACAATTTTTTTTATTTAATTAAAATTTAAAAAAGTGAAAAAACAAGCGTGAAAAATTTTTAATATTTAATTAAAATTAAAAATATCGGTTAAAATGCGTGTACGTAGTGTCTGCAAAAAAAATTTGCAAAGGGGGAAAAAAGTTTTTCCAAGTACCCAAATAAAAGACACATCCTGCTTTTATACATACATCTATCAACACCTTTTTGTTTTCTGTATTGTAAATAATTTTAACTTATATTTTTATTTTATGCAATTGATGTTTTTTTTAATTTAACTTTTGTTTTGTTTACACATCACATTTTGACAACAGCCAAGTTTTTACACTAACAAAATGCCTGTTGTTTTTGTGACGTTGTATTTGTTTTAGGGACAAGACTACCTTATTTATTATACCATGGTACGGTGAAAAAACTTTTTCAAAATATACATATAATGTTTTTTAAATTTTAAATAGACGAAACCCCTGAAGAAATCAACAAACAATTGACGAATCGTTGGGTAAAAAATGTAATAAAGCTGTTTTATTAACATTAACTACGTTAGGCCTTATTAGCTTGAAGATTGAAAAATATCATTATCAACAAAATTGCATCATTGGCCAAATAATTCCTACAACACATATGGCTAAACTAGATTTAAGTCAGTTCCTCATATTAAAATAAATATATTTTTCTTTACGTAACAGACAACTTTACAAATCCACTGAATATTGGAGTTGCAAGTATATCGCGTCTGTTCTGCAAATCACAATATTTAAAAACACAAAGTGTTTTCAAAATCACAATTGCAATTTTAAGCTGTTTTGCAAATCACAAAAATGTTTACTTTTCGATGTGTTTTTGGATTTTCGAAAACACAATAAAACAGCTGACTTTTGTTTTTATGTGGCGACATTTTTTATGGATTGAAAAATAAATAGTGTTTTAAACAAAATATTTAAAGAAAAAAATATTTTAATAAAATTTAAAATATTAAAATTCAAAAAGTTTTGTGCGCAGAAACCTTTTTTTGTGATTTCAAATCACTTCCACAAAAAGTGATTTGCAGAAAATGCAAATATAGTATGTGTAACAAATTTTTACTAAACTATCTGGGAAATCATATTTTTAAATTTTGACACTTTGGTTAAACCTTTGCATTAAATATTTTTTTTGACATAAGTGTGACCGCACAGAAAATATTTTTTCCCATGTTTGCACATGACACTATTTGATGGATGTTTTACCAAACAAAAATGGTCAAATAAATATGCGATGTGTGACCACAAAACAAATTATCTTTAATTTTGAAAACATTTTATTGCGATATGGGGAAACATATTTAAAGCAAATGTTTTCTCAATGTGACCGTACCTTTAGTGTTACCATGTCTGGTATGTAGTTGTCTGTTAAGTGTCAAATGTCCGGGCGTTACTACACCTGTAATTTGTTTGATAGACATTCGCACAAACAAGTGTCAAAAAGCGTGACGGTGTCGCGAGTTCTGAGGTTTTGTCTCATCCAAAACCTTCGTACCGCGCCAATAGAAGTTTTCCCTTCAAAAAAGTAAGTTCATTTTACTATACAAACTTTTATGTAAATAATATAGAATGCAAAATTGATTGTGATAATATGTATAATAAGAATATTAGAGAAAATCGCAATACATCCTTTCAAATGGTGTATCTGTCATAACCTTATTACCCATTAGAGGTCTTGAAATGGTATTTGTTGACTTTACACATTTGCAGGTGTAATAATTGCTAACAAGTGATTTTATATCCTGTACCATTGTGGGCCAAAAGTACTTTTGACGAACCCTAAACAAGGTTTTAAAAAACCCTCCATGGCAAGAAGTATTCGAATCATGGGCCGCTTTAATAACTAAATGGGAAAGCGATTTTGGTATCCAAAGCCGCCACAACTTACCCTCATCTTCTTCCCTCCCTTGTCTAAATTCTACTCGCTTAAGTACAAAACCATCAGAAATTCGCAAATCAGACAACAACTCTTTTTTTCCGTAATTGTTTTCTGAAGGATCTCATATTCTTCTCCATTGAATTTTGGTGAAGACAAGGCTACTTCACTAGCCATGTCTGCCACTGCATTTAATTTCTCTTTTTTATGTTCGATCACGAAATCAAACTTCTGCAACTCAAGGCTCCAGCGTCCTAGTCGACCATGTACGTCCTTCAGTGACATAAGCCATTTAAGGGAAGAGTGATCAGTTAAAATGCGAAAAGGGAGACCTTCAATGTATGGTTGGCACCCGTTGCCAACTATGTAACCCAAATATCTAATTTCCTTTTGGCAAAATTTACTTTTACCAATATTTATGGTGAGTTGTGCTTTTTTTAAACACTGCCCGACTTGAGACACAAGTTACATATTTGTAGGAAAATCTGAGCTACATATAAGCAAATCGTCCAGATATATGAAAACATTTTCCCTCAGACTGGACGGTATAACATTATCCATGAGGCGGCATTGTTTGGGGTCCGTTGTAGAGACCAAAAGGTATATACAGGGGTTTCCCCGGAATTGCAAACGCAGTTTTTTCTTTTGAAGACTCTGTAAGTTTTATCTGTAGAAAAGCTTCCTTTAGGTAAAAACCAGTTATATAAAAACAATCCTTTAGCCTGCTCAATCACCCGTTTATGTGTGGCAATGGGTAAGAATCCTTTTTAGTGAGAGAATTGAGTTTTCTGCAATCTAAGCGTAATCTTATTTTCCCTGGTTTCCTTACTAGAATGGCGGGAGAACACCAGGGAGAATTAGATTCTCCTATGACTCCCATGCTTAGTAGCCTGTCAATCTCCTTATAAGCTTCCTCCTGTCACAGTGTGTAATGCCTGATTTTAACTCGTACCGCATCCACAGTATCAATATTGTGTTCCAACCTAAACCAAGTTTTTCATATGCTGGGGATCCATGATTTGTCTTCTCAAATTCTATCATTTCTTCAGGAGAGAGATGATGGAAGTTGCTATTGTCATTTTGAACGTCAGAAAGTTCAGCTACTCATAAAGGCTCAGGAGGGATTATTTCTGGGGCGAGAGAGAATTCGCGCCAAAAGAAAATTCCAAAATATGCATTTTGGCTCAGGGATTGGACTAAATAAAAGTCTATGTTTTTGATAACACCTTTAAAATATATAGGCAATGTGCAAAAGCCAATAACTTTCTGTTTATCTCTGTTAGCTGTTCTAATTGAAGAATTAAATGGTTTAAACGGTATGCTAACTTTTGCTAAGAACTCTAAGCAAGATTTACCTAAAACGGACACGTTTGCTCCTGAATCTAGTAAACCAATTAAAGGTTCATCAAATACTGTCACTTTAGCAAAAGCTCTGTCACCTGAGCCGCGGATCATTGTTGACTCTAAAATTTTTCTGAAATGCTTCCGTTTCTTATACCAAAGCCTGAACTTCATAATTTTTAAAATTCTTTACCTTTAACTTAGAATCAAGTACTGGAAAATCAGTTTGTGTAGAAATTGAATTATATTTTACTTTGTTTGATTTCTCCTGGAAAACTGCAAATTTCTGAGTTTAATTTGAATTCGGGGCGGGTGGGATGGACGAGTGTCCCCGGTCGCCACATCGCTCATTTTCTTGTTTCCCTGAAGGTGGTTGTTACGATACTTTGGTCTCAGTACGCCTTTATAACCACATTTGAAACAAAATGGCTGCTTAATTTCTTCCGAGCAATAAATATAGGAATGCCCATAAGACTCGCAGTTCCAACATTGAATCTTGGAGAAGTCATACTTTTGTTTTCTAGAGGTTAAGGTGACTGCCTCAATTTGAGGATCTGAGAGATCGGAATCAGATTCTTCAGGCAATACGGAATTGATTTCATTCACGTTTCTTGACGGTCCTGTAGGATTTTGAAATTTGTATCTCTGATTACCTTTTCGGCTTTTTGAGCTGTGTCTCGGAACTGATTGATATCTTTAAACCTTAAACTATAATTTAAATTTCTTTTTATGATATCTATTAATGTCACATCTGGCAATGGGTTGTTAAATCTGAGATTCATGGCAACGATAGTGGAGTGAAAGTCGTCATAGAACTCCTTAAACTGTTGTTTACGTGAGGACATTTTCAGGAATATATCGTGGTCAGATTCAAGGTGACCAAACTCTTTTGTTATTTTATGACGTAATAAAGGGTAGGTGATGTTTCTACATTGCCGAGTGAAAAGCCAGTACCAGCTCCCAGCTTTTCCTTCTAAAAGGACGTGGAAGTTAGAAATAAGATGTTCGTCTAAGCACCTCGAGCTAGTACGAAGTGTGTCCACTTTAAAGAGGAAGTCGGAAACTGATCCTAATCTATAGTACGATATTTTCCATTTCTCTAGTTTAGCATTAGTGTCTACATTTTGATATTAATTGTTTTGGTTATTTGGCGATCGATGAGTTTTCCAATTTGGTGTATTACGTAATAAGTCTTGCAGTCTACCTAAATCTGATTGGTTTACAGAACCAATTTGAGAAATGTTGTTTTTTAAAGAACCAAGTTCCTTTCTAAACTCTTCTCGGGTATTCCTAATCGTTTCTTCTATAAAAACGAATGCAGTGTTGAAAGGTTCATTTACCTGAACGTAATCATTATTGTGGGAATAATAAATTTGGGCATCCCTATTTTGGCTAGTGGAAGGTTCGTGCAGTAGAGCTTAGGCTTGGCCTGGGCCACTGGCTGAAGTTCTTCCACTTATAGGCACAAAAGCCTGAGCCTGTGCTGATAACCATTGGTCATCCATTACATCTAAATCACGGAAAAGGGAGGCAGCTGGAAAAGTATTTGAAGTTTGCGTTCCTTCCGGAGCTTGTGAAGCAAAAACAGCTCCAGATATGTTTAGGCTACTAAAGCCCTGAGCCTTTTTGCCAGAATCTGAAGACGGTATACTTGACTTGAGTGAGTGCACAACTTTTGATCCTGTCTGTGGAATCGTGTCCAACAACTCAATTGAAATGTTATTCGCGGAAGCAGATGAACTTTGCGCATCTTGTTTTTGAGTATTGGAATAGGTTTTAACACGTGATGAACTTCTAGTACTCATCTCGAACTAATCAACCAATTATTCTAAGTAACGAATAAGTTGTCCAAGTATGACACATGAGTTAAGTTAAAATTAAAACAAACTTCTCCTAACAATGCGAAGCAATTATCAAAAAAAAAAAAAAAAAACTGTATATAAAAATGAATGTTCTGTTGCGAAAAATAAATGCTAACTAAGACAGCAATTAAAATAAAAACTAAATTTACATACAGAAAATAAATTCAATACAGCAATTATCTGAAATCCCCAAAATTCGATTTGGAATTATTAAGTTATTTTTAATTTTTTTTTTCATTTGCAATTTCATAAAATTATAGGAAAGATAAGAATATAAGAAAACAATAAATGATATTCGTTATAATTGTTTTGTCTTTTACGTTCTTTACTGGTGGAATACTTATTTATGCATATACAATTTCATATGCGCTATAAGCTGCTAGTACGCGGCAATAAACACTTTAAGACAAAGCGATATTAAGGGACTCTATTCGCAATTACGGAAAATTGTCTGGACTTGAATGTTAAAATGCAACAAGAGTAAAGATAATACTTATGAACTTGGTATACTTTAAAAACCAAGAAAAGTCATTAGTTTGGATAATATTTTGAGCACATAATTTCAATATATTGCAAATAGATTCAATCGATTTCTCCCCTACGTGAAAACTATGACTAATAAAAGAAATTATGCCTTTTATACGAATGGTAAGTTACAGGTTATAAAAATAAAAACTCTTTACCATCAACAATTTTACCCAAAAGATATTAACAAAAAAATCTCTGCCAAAATATTAATCCTAGTAGATTTTTACAATTTTTATAGCTCATCAGAGCTCTGAATTGGCTTGTTAAGACCTTTACGTTGGTCCAAGGTCCGGCACTGCGACACCTATTGGATCTTTTATACCATGGATCTCTAAATTAAACCAAGCGCTGAATGACTCTCCTTATGAAAGTCAGCACAGAGCTTAGAGAAGCCCGCCTAATATCCTCCGAATACACAAATTCAGAAAGAAAAACACGCCTTCTATAATTAAATAAGACTATACATTAACAGAGAATGTGTGCCGTTGTCTCATCCTCTTCCATTCATAAACGGCACAAGGGTGAGCGAACTAGATTACTTTTCCAAAGATGGTAGTTCAGTCCATAATGACCGGAGAGGAAACCAGTAACTAGCCGTAAGTCGTTCCTGCCACTGTATGAAAAGGCTGTAACAATGATTTGTCCTGCCTTAGACCGGGAGAGACCACCCAAATTACCTTAGCGGTCGACATGTCGTTCTCTACTAATAAATCGAACTGGGGAACATAATTGAATCGGACTGACTAAATAAGGAGAGTGAGTTGATAATAATTAAGAAATATTGATCACTTACCGAAAAATTTTTGTATGAAACTTACTCACGTTGATTGATTTATTGGGCCCAGCATTCAATGCGTGTTGTTGTAGTTTGTTTTTAATGGTTTTTTTTTTTCTTCTTTTGAGTAAATGATAATTATGTATGTATGAAACATTGTAATAAGTAAATGCAAAATTTAGATTACGAGATTTAAATAAAATAATGCAATGCAAAACGCAGATAGGAATATGAGCCTGTGCACATATTACGTAACGCTGTTTTCAGAGATTTTATACCCCCTCCCCCAGCAATAACGCTTTTTAATAATTTTTCAGTGCAAAATTTCCAATCCGTAACAAATCTTTATTACTAAATTTTTTAGCTTTCAAACGATTTTTGCTTTTGGTTTTTGAAATAAGTCTTTCGCTAATTGTCGATGTAGGTGATATTGTGAGAAGAGTATAAAATAGTTTATCTAATTTTTCTGTTCTTTTTTTACATATTTTCAAATATACCATATCGTCTAATATATCGCTGAAGTCTTTTTATATTTTGAATTTTTAATACTTTTAATATAATTATTTAATTCGTATAAAAGATTGTTAATTTCATTACTAGTAACATCTTCTTTATCATTACTTTCATCTGAATTATTGTGGTTACTTTCAACATAAAATAATCTGGAGTACAATTTATTCTTTAGTTTCACTTTTTTAAGAATATTTTAAAAAACTTTCATTGCTCGGAAAATTTCCGGAATTTAAAAAATATTATTAACGTATTTTATACGTCCATCATTTATTCTTATTTTAATACGTTTTCGTAAATCTGTTGCAAAAGAATTATTAATTTTTTTGTTGTTGATCCAACAATTTTGTATACTTTAGGACACTTGTTATATGTGACTTTGTTTTTTGTTTTTTAATTTTTGTGGGTAAAATAATTCCAAAACGAGCTCAATTTTTTGTCTTTAGTGTATTTCTAATTTATTCACCTGAGAGTGAAAAAACCCCATTCTTGAAAATTTTTTAACGTTTCATTCAAAACATAGCACGACTACTATGTAGGTATGCGCAGTTCGACAACAACTGCAAACATCCAAAATAATATGTATTTGGTTGATATAAAGTACTCGCTTTGTTTCACATCATACAAACAAATTTAAACATTTTTGACGTATGAATTTTAAACTAAAAAAAGTTGTTCGATTAATTGACATTAATTAATCGATTTATTCGTTATTCGAAAATCGGCATTTTAAAATTAATCGAACAAGAGTTTCGTTTTGTTAATCGTTAATCGAATTATTCTTAATCGGTTGACAATTCTAGTAACCAGCTTTTATAAATATTCCAAATATTCTTAGGCTAAACGCGGTATAGTTTGGCTACCTCTTGATTTCGATGAGTAGCTTTTTATTTTAACCAATTTTGCTGCACGATTTAATTGTAACATCTAGTTGAAGGTCATGATGTCATTCGGCTTTAACCCACATCAGAAACTCTTCTAGGCGTTATGTAAGGCTGATAATGGTAACGGAATATGTTGAAATAAAATTCTGTCTGAACGATAACTAAGCTCGTTCAGACCAGGATAAAACCATGTGGTCGTAAAATCCTTAACAAGGAAGCATACGTTTTAGAAAATGATTGAGCAGATTCTAGGAGTATTTTACTCTTACCTTAGACAAAATCTGGTACTTAAAGGGGTTTTTTTTACAAAATTTTTATGATGTTTAGAAAAAAAAATTACAACTTTTTTCTTTTCTTTTCCGAAAAAATGCACAATATAATTTTACTGTGTTTGATTATGCATCTAATGTATAAGAAAACTTCTTTATACTGCTGCACTTATATTAATAAAGATTTGATAATAAAATTACTTTGCGCTAAGAAGTGATGCGAAAAAAATTTACGAAGTAGAGTTATTCTGGATATTCCAAGGTGATTTGAATGACAATGGAAATATCAATTCATCGTTAATGCTAAAGAAAGACAGAATATAATACCGTATTTATATTTGGATCTTTATAAGCGTGATTCTCTGAGCAATTTAACTCGATCTATATATGTACATATTTATCTAACTGCGTATGAATACCATTAATTAACTTTTTAAATTATTAAAACAGAGATTACTGCTTCATGTACGCTGACAAAAATGGGGAAGGAAACCCATAGAAAATACCAAGTGGTACCCACTAGGTTAAAGTAAACAAACACTATTTTAGTAATACAGTGACGTCTACAATGACGATGTTTAATAAAAATCGTAACAAAGTGAAATGTATTTTGATTCTGAGCTTTCAATAAAAGTTGAAGATCTGTCTAGTTATTGAAGTATCCATTTATATTCCATTGGAGTATTTTAAACGATGTCATGAGTTTTTGTAAGAGGACCACTATCCTACTGGGAAATCACCCCGGTCCTTGGCAGGGGAACACGTCCAATAAAATCCCAGTCTTGGGTCAAATTTTAGTGTTACGTATCCATATATTTTTCTCCATCGATCAATATTCGTTTCTTCCAAGAGATGATTCTCTAGGTTGGGTTATTGAGGATAATGAAGTTGTCTTATTTTTGTCTGATTACACTGGTCAACAAAAGGGAACAAATTTCTTGTTTTTTGTTGCGATTTTTTTTTGTTGAGGCGTATTTTTTATTTACGTCAACAGTTTTTCCTTAACAGCTTCTGTTTTTGAGTTATAGGTAACTACCCACTTTTACTATTTTTACTTATAATTTCGTTTTTTATTGGACGTTAAAATATATTTTGTTGATGTTTTAGATATGGCTTCTTCAAGAAGATGTTGTATGCTTAATCCAGATTGTTGATGCTATATTTGTGGTGAATACATATTTGAAAAATTAAGAAAACCTATATCGGACTTTGTGAAAACATCGTATCTTCGAAAGTGGCGAATGCTAAAATTTTATTTCAGGCATGTTTCCAGTACTAAGTACAGATAAAATAAATTTTTGGATGAGCCACAGGTACTTGCAGTACTACGTGAAGTTTGGCAAATAAAAAAAAAATCTTTCCGTTGAGTGAAGTAAAAAAATGGAATTAAGTGAGGCAAGTTTATACATAATATTATTTACTTAGATTTTTGTTACTTAGCTACTAATTATTTATTAAAATTGTTACAACCCAGCAAAATCTTACGTGACAAGAAAGTAGTTTAATCATGTGTTTGAATGACTACGAACTGGTTCGATTTAGGTAAAACATGCATGATTTTAACACAGGCGTGACATTCGAGATCATGTGTTTATGCACCAATTTAAATAAAAAGCAATACTTCAGAACGCATGAATTAAAGCAATGCAAAATCGTTGATTTAGATACTGTAGCATGCAATAGTGGCAAGTCCGCACGGCGAATTCGAAGAAAATACAACTCAATGCTGTGGTGTGTCAAAACACAGTGTCTTCTAGTAGGGGGAATAAAAAGAGTTGCAATTTAACGTAAGTTACTAGAGTGTGCAACTGAATAGGGCGTTGGCTGAATTTGACAGGAATGTCAAAAGTGACGTAAAAACGAAAATAAGCAATTTCCGGTCTTTACGATCGACGAGCCGACAGGAGAAGTTGCACTGGCCGGAACTTCAAAAAAAAAAAAAGGAAAATTAAAGGAATCAGCGAACAACCGAACGTGACACGAGAGTGGGTTGTGGAAACCGGTGCGATTTAAGGTAAGTTAAAATAAAGATGAAGGAATGAGCAAGATTTGATTGCTAGGATTGTAAATTGAGCAGGTACCGGCAGATTCCAACCAATGTGTGGTGACTGCGTCTAGAGCACTCTAGAGGCGGCGGTTTACCCTCCGCAATAGAGGTGCCCAGAAGTGACAGCAGTCACACACAATCGGTGTAAAATTCGGTAGGCGATTCGAGCACAATTGGGAAAGTTTCGGCGCAGCCAACGATCTCTCGGCGTAAAGTCATCTGGATGTGGGAGCATCCATAGCCACTGCCCTAAAATACGTCGCTTTCTTTTACAATTACCTGGAGGAAGAACTCCAGCTAATTGGGCATTTTAAAAACTTTATATTCTACATCATCCATTTATAGAAGTGGTCATCAAAAAATTATATTCTACATCATATATGTATATATAAAAGTGGTCATCCATAAAATATATTCTGCATCATCCATATATAAAAGTGGTCATCCATAAAACATATTCTACATCATCTGCGCTTGCGAAATCGGCATCCGACTACAATTTCGGCGAGGGAGGACTACAGTACACGAAGGTAATATAGACGCTGAATCCGTGCACACTAACATCGGTGAGTCAAGAACTTATGTAACCTTGTTGTTACCCAAATCGTAAAGTAGTACGAAGGCCCTACAACTGTTGCACATTAGACTAGATAATCACTTGAGTTGATACGGGTACTGATTGATTCCACTGTTTCTATCGGTTCCAAATCACTAAATTTGTTAAACCTGCTGTTAACACATAATATAATGTCAACACAAAAAAACATAATTAACACATAATAATTATTAAAATGCAAAATGCTTATATGACAAAATGCAGGCATTTCCTTTCTTTGAAATGTTTAACATAAATAAAGTTATTAACCTTAGAATTGTTTTACCTTGAGAAAGGTTTAATCCACACAAAAACATAAATGTGAAAATAAGGCCAAGTTCGTATGCAAAAAGTTTCGGCCGTAAAAAGTACTGAGATCAAAAAAAAAGGACCAAGTTTTTGATAGGTACATTTCCATCTCATTTCTAGGCAACCATAAGTTTGGCAAAATTTTTCAAAGAATTCTTTCCATATTAGAAAGGCAAAAAAGTTTTGCCAAGCTTACAGGTTGCCTAGAAATGAGATGGAAATGTACCTATCAAAAACTTAGTCCTTTTTTTTTGATCTCAGTACTTTTTACGGCCGAAACTTTTTGCATACGAACTTGGCGTTATTTTCACATTTATGTTTTTGTGTGGATCTCACTTCTTTTTTCTAAGTTGTTTTTGTATAAATATTTATATGTATTGCTTATCTGGGCCTACCTGTGTAGAAAATTTCAGCTTTCTAGCTATACTGGAAGTGCCCCATACAAAGAAGGGGCATTATTGTCCCCCCAGATGAAAAGTGCCCGTTTAAAAATCATTTTCATTAATTTCTTATCAGGACCTACCTGTGTACGAAATTTCAGCTTTCTACCTATACTAGAAGTGCCCCATACAAAGAAGGGGCATGATTGTCCCCCAGATGAAAAGTGCCCGTTAAAAAATCATTTTCGGTAATTTCTCATCACTATCTGCCTGTGTACCAAATTTCAGCTTGCTAGCTATACTGGAAGTGCCCCATACAAAGAAGGGGCAGTCAGGTCCCCCCTGGGAGGAAAGTGCCTATTTTCAGATTTTTCTGGTTATTTTCTCACCAAGACCTACCTGTGTACCCAATTTCAGCTTTCTAGCTATACTAGAAGTGCCCCATACAAAGAAGGGGCACTCAAGTCCCCCTGGGAGAAAAGTGCCCGTTTTCAGATTTTTCTGCTTATTTTCTCACCAAGACCTACCTGTGTACCGAATTTCAGCTTTTTAGCTATACCAGAAGTGCCCCATATAAAGAAGGGGCACTCAGGTCCCCCCTGGAAGGAAAGTGCCCGTTTTCAGATTTTTCTGGTTATTTTATCGCCAAGACCTACCTGTGTACCAAATTTCAGCTTTCTAGCTATACTGGAAATGCCCCATACAAAGAAGGGGCGCTCAGGTCCCCCCTGGGAGGAAAGTGCCCGTTTTCAGATTTTTCTGGTTATTTTCTCACCAAGACCTACCTGTGTACCAAATTTCAGCTTTCTAGCTATACTGGAAGTGCCCAATAATATTGATGAGTCAGTGAGTCAGTCAGTGAGTCAGTGAGTATGTACTAAAATATGGACTTTTCACACCTTAATATCTCGGGAAGCTGCTACGGTAGAACTTTCAAATTTAACCTGTGAGGTCACCTCTGTGGGGAGAACTTATGTTTCAAGTTTCATTATATTATGATCAAGAGGAGCAAAGTTATGAGGGGGGTAAAAACAGCTCGAACTGTTTCGTGTAAATATACACACTGTGTGGCCGAACTTGGCCTGGCGCACTACCGTGCGCCTAGATATTACAATAAATACAAGTTATTAACCTTAGAATTATTTTACCTTGAGAAAGGCTTAATATTACAATAAATAAAGTTATTTACCTTTAGAATTGCTTTACCTTGAGAAAGGTTTAATGTTACAATAAATAAAGTCATTTACCTCTAGAAATGTTTACCTTGAGAAATGTGTAATGTTTAAAATAACTGCAAAATAATGAATTTTTATAATTGTTGAAAATGTATATTTGTTATTAATTTTAGTTAGACGTAAGAAATTAAATGTATAAAAAGACATGCAAAAATAAAGAACTTGTGGCATACAAAGAGTAACTCTTATGATTGCTTGACCAGTCTCAGTGTTTCTACTAAGGCTTACATCTAATTTACAATAGCACATGGTGTTTCTACCTGGGCTAACCCAAGTCATAAAATATTAAATCTGAGCTCCAAAGGAAACCTTTGGTGCCAAAGGTTTCCTTTGGAGCTCAATACTTTTTTAGTTGACAACTCAACATTTGGTGACTCCTAGATTTACATAATTGACAAAGTTTCCCCCCAGAAGTGGTAAGGAGCTTTCAAAATTAAGAAAAAACACGCAACAATTTTGGGCAGATCCCCAAAATTCAACACATGCTAACAAAGTGATCCTGTAATAAGGCACAGGATAATACTTTGGATGCACTCAACAGGACATCAGTCCAAAAATACAACAGGCAATATTTGGGCAGATCCCCAAAAACACAACATTTGCTATCGACTTACTCCTGTAACAAGGCACAGGATTATACAACGAATTACATTTGGGCAGATCCCCAAAATTCAACAATTACTATCGGCGTAATCCTGTAACAAGGCACAGGATTATATTTCGGCTACACACACAAGGACGTCATCAGTCCACACAATAGGACATCAGTCCAAAAAGAAAAGTAAAACACGTACATTTGATTGAAAACAGCAACGCTTCATCAACTATGGCATCTTTTGAAGAGCTGATAGCAGTCCAGCAGAAGACGGCGGAAGAAATACAAGCGATAATCCGCAATTTCAAAAAGGGCTCTCCCACAAGGAAGACCAGAGCGTCTACAACGGCTTGACACGGCATGGCTAGAATTTGAAAGCACTGACAACAAAATAAGGTGTCTATCAAATCTACCATTGCAACAGAATTATTTTACGGAGCAGTACTTGCGTATCTCAGACGACACAATGAAGTATAAAGAATTGTTTGAGTCCGAAAGTAAAAAAGTTCCAAAACCAACACCTTCCACCAGACAATACACAGAGACCGAAAGCGCAAGCAGCGGTACGCAGGGCGAGGCAAAACTTGACGAAATCACAAGCAAAGTTCTTCGCAATCAGCGGGCATTGATGAGAGCGCTAAGACGAACTATTGATGAAGTCATGGCGGAGGAAAATAAAGAAGATTCATATTGCCAGGCCAAATTAGCACTCATTGATAAATATATGGAGGATTTCTCGAAAAATAACGATACCTTATGGCAATTAACTACCGAAGACCAAATAGATGGTTATACGTTGGATGAATTTTACCATATTCAAGCTAAGGTACACAACGTCCAATGCAAGCTACAATACGATGTAAATATTGCCGGCAAAAATAATCTACGAAAGATTAACAGGATTGAGCATTATCAACCCCATCTGCCAAAAGTTCAGATTCCAAGATTCAGCGGCAGTTACCTACAATGGGTAGCTTTTAAAGACCTTTACACCCAGCTGATCCACAACGCATCAATGAGCGAGGTTGAGAAAATGTTTTACTTAACCACACACCTGGCAGATGAGCCAAAAAATCTAATAAAACATTTGCCAATTACAACAGCAAATTATGCAATCGCGTGGAATATTCTGGTGAATAGATACGACAACAAAAGACTCATTGTGACATCACTATTAAACAACTTGATGTCTCATCCACAAATGAAAAACGAAACGGCACAAGCGCTAAAAGCCTTACATGATGTCACTAAAGAATGCATCTATGGTTTAAGCGCACAAGGACTTCCAGTGGACAAATGGGACGCCATAATGGTTCACATAATATTGAAAAAACTTGATCACTCAACTCAAACAATATTTGAACAATCACTAGAAGACAATAAGAACCTCGTAAGTCTAAATGCACTACTTAGATTTCTCGAACATCGGTTCCAAGCATTGGAAACTCGCGGAAGGTCTCACGAATGTGGTGGGGGGAAGGATAGAGCCAAAATTATTACAGCAGCTACATCAACCCAAACTTGTAAGGTATGTGGATCGACAGGACATCCCATATATTACTGCGAAAAGTTCCTAAAAAGGTCCCCAGCTGAGAGACTACAATGGACACAAAAACAGACTTTGCGTGAATTGCTTTAAGTCAGATCATGCTACCAAGGCATGCACTTCACGGTCTTGCTCAAAGTGTACAAAGAAACACAACACATTATTGCACTTGGAATTAGCAAGAGAAAACACATCAGCAACTTCGGCAGAAAGCTACAAAAATCACAACACCCAGCCTCTGCACCGAATAAAAATACTCCAATCGTAGCTGCAACAAACAATCAAGTCATCGACAACACCCAAGTATTACTAGCCACTGCAAGAGTGAAGATAATTGGAGCCAATGGCCGTACCTGCATATTCCGAGCTCTACTAGATTCTGGATCACAAGTTAATTTGGTGACAAACAGAGTACTGAACAAATTATCATTGGACTCTTCCGATTCTTCATTGTGCATTGAAGGAATAGGCCGTAAGATTCACAACGTATCCCAACGAATCAATATAGAGTTACATGCATGTTCAGGCAGTTATGCTACCAGAATCGGCCTATTAGTTTACTGTCTAACATTTCAAAACTATTTGAAAAGCTGTATATGAGCAAGCTGATGCCTATAGAGACTAGTAATGGATGTATTCCAGATCATCAATTCGGTTTTCGCAGACAACATAACACAATTGAACAAACTCACAAACTTGTGAATGTCGTTAGAGACACTTTTGAAAAAAAGAAATACTGCTCTGCGCTCTTTATTGATGTTTCACAAGCTTTCGATAAAGTATGGCACGAAGGTCTTTTCAACAAATTAACACAAAATCTACCAGCAAACATCGTAAAGCTTTTAAAAAGCTATTTAATGGAACGTACATTTGTAGTTAGGGAAGGCAATTTTTTAAGCCCTCCGCAGTCGATTGAAGCCGGAGTACCTCAAGGCAGTATCTTCGGTCCTTTACTTTATTTAATATATGCCTCTGACTTACCGTTAAGCAGTAACATTCATACATCAACATTTGCGGATGATACAGCCTTTCTAAGCGTTCACGAAAATCCTGTAGAAGCTTCCCGCAACTTACAAGAATATATATCCAAACTGGAAAAATGGCTCAAACAATGGCGTATAAAAGTTAACGAGCAGAAATGTGCACACGTCACTTTTACATTGCGCAGGGAAACATGCCCGCCTATAAAAATTAACACCGAGACTATACAACAACACACTGTAGTCAAATATCTAGGCGTTCATCTTGATCGTCGTTTAACATGGAAATGGCATATAGACGCAAAGTTAACACAAATGAAACTAAAAGCAGCCCAAATGAATTGGCTTATTGGAAGAAACTCTATACTAAGCCTTGACAGTAAACTTCTCTTATACAACGCGATCCTGAAAAAATTTGGTCCTATGGAATCCAGTTATGGGGCATAGCATCAGCATCGAATGTCGAAAGAATTCAAATGCGACAGAATAAAATCCTACGTACAATAACAGCAGCCCCCTGGTATGTCAGAAACCATCGAATTCATAAAGACCTAGACGTTCCGTTGGTGAAGACAGTATTTTCAAAACACGCGAAAAAATATATAAAAAAAACTTGAGTTGCACCCAAATCCACTTGCGCGCAATATTCTTCATTATAGAGGCCACACCCGGCTGAAAAGAAGGGATACTCTTTTTCTAAGCCGTTCACGAGAGATGTAAAACAACAAAAATTAACCGTTGAAATTAAAAATTTTGTTTAGCATTGGCTAAACTTATATTTAATATTTTTTAGATTTAAGATTTGAAAAACTTATTGATAATTCAATTTAAATAATTAAAGATTCAATAAATAATAAAATTATCAAAAAAAAAAAAATTTGTTCTTCCAACCATTGTATCACCTCAGCCTACAAAATCATTCGATACATCCGATTGGAATCTTCTCGAAAATATTAGCTTAGCAGATCCATGGTTCAATCAAATGGATAAAATTGACATTTTTATTGGAACAGAATTTTATCATCAATTAATGCGCCCACAACAGATAAGGATCAACCAGAACTTACCAATCCTACAAAATACAGTTTTGGGTTGGATCGTGACAGGTAAATTACAAGAAAAAAATGACAGCGTGCTTACCTGTGCAGTATTTACCCCAGAACAACAAACAACAAACCAACTTATTGAAAAATTTTGGAGACTTGAAGACACGAATAATACAGAACGAGCACTATCTTTGGCTGAGAAACGATGTGAGGATCATTTTACCCAAAACATAAAAAGAAACGAAGAAGGGAGGTTCATTGTTCGCCTACCTTTTGCAGAGAACCCATCCATTCTCGGAAGTTCTTAGACAATGGCCTTCAATCGATTTCTAGCATTGGAAAAACGATTGGACCGTAATCCTGAGCTTAGAACAGAATACAACAAGTTCATGCAAGAGTATGAAACTTTGGGACACATGGAAGAAATACATGAAGATGACATTCCCGAATTACATTACGTCATGCCCCACCACTGCTTGCTGAAACCCGAAAGCTCCACTACAAAATTGCGAGTAGTTTTTGACGCATCGGCAAAAACATCTAGCGGTTCCTCGGTCAATGACATCATACATGCCGGGCCGACAGTACACAGTGAATTGTTTTCAGTTCTGCTGCGATTTCGAATGCATAAAATTGTCTTCACTGCGGACATCGAAAAAATGTACCGGCAAATTCGAGTCAATGACATAGACCAGATGTTCCAGCTCATCATTTGGAGATACAATAAGCATCAAGACATCAAGTACTATCGTCTAAAAACTGTAACCTATGGAACCTCGTCTGCACCGTACTTAGCAACCAAATGACTGCAACAGTTAGCTATTCAAAACGCTACAAAATACCCAGAAGGTGCCTCAATATTACGTGACGATTTTTATGTAGACGATTGCCTCAGTGGTGCTGATTCCATCAGTACAGCATTAGAGTCACAACGACAACTAAGCTCACTTCTAAGAGAAGCAGGTTTTAAACTTCGGAAATGGTGTTCGAATTATCCTCAATTAGTTAGTGGAATTGCTCCTGAAGACCAGGAGGTCAACTTGGACTTAGACGAAAATTCTGATTACTCGGTTAAAACACTTGGATTAATATGGCTGCCAAAGTCTGATCAGTTATGTGGACGATCACAGAGGCCAACGGAAAGTGGTGTGACAAAAAGAATAGTCAGCTCAGAACTAGCCAAGATCTTTGATCCACTAGGACTTTTTGCACCGATAGTTGTACGGGCCAAAATATTCTTGCAGGAGCTGTGGCAAGTATCGATTTCTTGGGATGACGAATTACCCATGAATCTTCAGAACGAATGGAATAAATTTCGCACAAGCATAGAAACGTTAAACAAAACTAAGATTGATAGATTCGTATTAAAAAACGAAAAACCAGTAACAACGCAAATTCACACGTTTGTGGACGCATCTGAACGAGCTTATGGAACAGCAATATATCTTCGTTTAACATATAATGACAAAACTGTAGTAACAAGATTGATATGTTCCAAGTCCCGAGTAGCACCAATTAAAAAACAAACGTTGCCTCGCTTGGAATTATGCGCCGCGGTGCTAGGTGTAGAGGTAACAAGTAGAGTCAAACAAGATCTTCGCCTACAAAATACTGCCAACTTTTTTTGGTCAGACTCAAAAATTGTTCTTGCTTAGATAAATTCATCAGCAGCATCCTATCACACATTTGTAGCAAACAGGATAGCGAAAATTCAAAGTTTAGGCGATTCAAATCAATGGTTACACGTCAGTTCAAAAGAAAATCCTGCTGACGCAATATCCCGAGGACTAACACCAGAAACCCTATCACAACACTCAATTTGGTTTTATGGTCCCCTATTTCTCTCGGGACAAAAGAGTGAATGGACAATTGCACATTCACAAATTATCGATATACCTTGTAACGAAGAACGTAAGGTATCGAAGCAGGTCTTAACAATATCAACCTCGCAGCAAAACTATGAAGACAGTATAAATAGGATAAATCATCGCAATTCATTCAAAACTCTTCAACACACGATCGGTTATGTGTTAAGTTTTATCAGAAACTTCAAGACCTCAAGGGATTATCGTCCAACGAAAAGTGCGCTCGATACACATGAAATGGAAGAAGCTATGAACGTTATCATCAAGATCGTCCAAGCGGCGGAATTCGGGGAAGAGTTGCAAAGACTATCACACCAAACATCTGTACATAAATCAAGTCCGTTGGCTTCATTAAATCTATTCTTGGATGAGCATCAGATAATGCGCGTGGGTGGTCGATTGGAGCAGTCAACGTTACCATTCAAAGCAAAGCATCCAGCGATTTTATCACACAATCACCTCATGATAAAGTTATTGATGCACATGCTACAGGAAGAAAATCGTCATTGCGGCCCACAGGCACTGTTGGCAGCATCCAGGTCACAATTTCGGATTACGAACGGAAAATCACTAGCGCGTAGTACTGTCCATAAATGCATACGTTGCACCAAGGCTAGGCCAGTGCTTTTTAAACAATTAATGGGGAATCTCCCAGCTGACAGAGTGACACCAGCGCGCCCATTCATAACTACAGGAGTTGATTACTTTGGGCCGATTTGGGTCCATCACAAAATCAGAGGCAAAAGACCAGACAAGGCTTATATTGCAGTGTTTTGTTGTTTCGCAACTAAGGCCATTCACATGGAGGTCGTGTCTAATCTGTCTACAGAAGCCTTCATAGGAGCACTGCGACGTTTCATCAGTAGAAGAGGCCATTGTCAGACATTGTACTGCGACAATGCTACTAACTTCGTGGGAGCAAAGAACAAAAACACCGAATTAGAAGAATCAATATATTCTCAATCAGCGCAAGAAAAAATAACACGAATATGCAGCAATCAATCAATAAACTTTAAATTCATTCCACCAAGAGCACCCCACTTCGGGGGGCTTTGGGAAGCGGCAGTCAAACCAAACATCTCTTACTGAGAAGCGTGTCTACTGCATCACTTACCTATGAGGAATTTGAAACAATAGTGGTTGAAATAGAAGCAATCTTAAACTCGCGACGATTCATTCCTCTGTCATCAAATTACGATAATCTTCAAGCTCTTACGCCAGGTCACTTTCTAGTTGGTGAACCCTTGACATCAGCCGTGGATGTAAATGCCCAATCTCCAAGAATACCGCTAGATGCACGATGGAAAATAACGTCAGAAATCAAACATAAATTCTGGAAGGAATGGTCACAAAAATATCTACATGAGCTACAGCAAAGGGGCAAATGGAAATCACCTTCACCGAACGTTATTGAAGGCATGCTTGTTATTCTCAAAGAGGATAATACTCCAGTATTGCAGTGGCCATTGGGTAGAATAAGCAAGACTTACAAGGGAGATGATGGACTTATTAGGGTCTGCGACGTCAAAACAGCAAAGGGAACCTTCAAGAGGCCAATACATAGATTGGCAACACTGTTCAACCATTCCCACATGGACTATTCCGGCTATGACAATTTCACTTCGCAAAGGAGGCAACACTCATCAGAAGGCGACACTATCCAGTCAAAACGCAAAATAGTGTCATATTCTTCAATGGGATTCTTCAGTACAATTCTTATTTCACTTCTTCTGCTACCGATAATATTAGCATCTCCAATCAATATTACGGAATTTTCTTCCAATCCAGGATTATATTTCGACGGCATCGGGTCGGCAAAATTGGTGACAGCTAATTGGAAGATCATTATATACTACGATCTCACAACAATTTTGGATAGGAATAAGGTTCTGGAAGCTGGAATAATATCAATCTCAAGGCTCTGCAAGCAATCGATAGCTATTGAATCATGTGAAATGCTATACCTACAACTTCAGCATACTTAGGACAACCTTATGCAAGAATCAGACCTTTTGATTCCAAGGAGAAGCCGGAGAGCGGCTCTTGATATTGTAGGGAACATGGCACATGCTCTATTTGGAGTCCTGGACTCAGACTATGCAGAACAAATGGCTCTGTTATGTTTTAAAATAAAAGATTTATTTTTATTATTTATTTTAATTATTTATTTTTATTTACCACATGTTATGTTTTAAAAATGTTATTTAGCCTTCACAGGGACCCGCTTTTTAAGGCTGGTGTTTGATCAGGTTTTGGTTTATACAAATATATTAAGCCTTCACAGGGACCCGCTTTTTAAGGCTGGTGTTTGATCAGGTTTTTGTTATGTGTGTTATGTGTTAAGAACTGACTCGACTAGAGCTGACTTCACTGACTACAGTTGACTAGCGTTGACTGAATAGACTGAATAGACTGAATGGGCCTCCATACCAAATCACCCTCCGCTTTTATACCCACTTTTGTGCTGCTCGATGAACGGTGCTGCTGACGTTCGCTGCCGCTGGCGTGGTTGTTCCCGCGATACTGCTGAGTGTGCGATTATTGCAACTTCAGCATATCCATACCCGTGGAACTTCCAGCCGATTGCGGTTCTCACGATAATGCAATGTCAGCATATATCTGTAGGAAAATTACTGGTAATAACGTCAGTATTGTATGCAGCGTTATTGCAACGTCAGCATATGTCTGTGTATGTATGCAGCGTATGTTTTGCTGCTTTAGGTATTTTTTGTTGGTTGAGGGAAAATAACTCAACGTCAGTATGTGTGTGCAGCGTATGTTCCGCTGTCGCTGAGACTTCTGTTGGTTAGGGGAAAATGACTCATAACATCCCTCCCCCCTTACGGACAAGAAACATCCTGCCTTAGGATGTTTCGTAGCCGTCCTTCTGGAATCAAGTCAAAAATAGATGTGTGTATGCATCCGACTACCTTGGCGATACAGCTTTGGCAGCTCTCGGAATCGCCGTGAACAAAACAAACTTTTTTTGTCACTTGGCAAACTTTTTCTGTCACGTAAAAAGTTTTTTACCATAGTTGAAAAAAAGGTACATGGAATTAACTAACTTTTTTCAGGGATGCAAAAAATTTACAATGCTGCGCATCTAGCGTTTTTGCCAGTAACTAGCGATTAAAAAGACAAACCGCATCAAAATTTTTGAGAATTTAATTAATTATATATATATATATATATATATATATATATATATATTAGCTAATAAACTAATAATGTTAAATACAAAAAACGCCGATCGATAAAACATGAAAAAATAAAAATTTTTGGCTGTCATTTTCTTAAACACTTGCATTCAAATGTTATACCCAAAAAACTTTTCAAAATAAGCGACAAACAAGGAAAAGTGTTACGTCTGTAAAACGAAAAATATTCTTTGTGCACAAAATTGAACAATTCTTGTCGATAGAGGACCCTCATACAATTTTGTGGGTGGAAATGTCACATTCTAAAAGACTTGCATTTAGAAGTTATTCCCAGCAAACATTGGTGCAATTAGCAAAATTCGCTGAAAAATGTTTTTGCTTATAAAACGAGAAATTGTTCGAAGCGTTGAAAAACTAAAAACGCCAATCGATAGAGCGTGAAAAAACAATAAAAACTGTATGCTGACACTTTCGAAAACACTTGCATTAAAAAGTTATGTGCAACAAACTTTTCAAAATTAGCGAAAAACAGGGAAAAGTGTTACGTCTGTAAAACGAAAAATATTCGTTGTGCACAAAATTGAACAGTTTTTGTCGATAAGGGACCCTCATACAATTTTGTGGGTGGCGATGTCACATTCTAAAATGCTTGCATTTAGAAGTTAGTACCAGCAAACTTTTGTGCAATTAGCAAAATTCGCTAAAAAATGTTTTTGCTTATAAAACGAGAAATTGTTCGAAGAGTTGAAAAACTAAAAACGCCAATCGATAGAGCGTGAAAAAACAATAAAAATTGTATGCTGACACTTTCGAAAACACTTGCATTCAAAAGTTATGTGCAACAAACTTTTAAAAATTAGCGAAAAACAGGGAAAAGTGTTACGTCTGTAAAACGAAAAATATTCGTTGTGCACAAAATTGAACAGTTTTTGTCGATAAGGGACCCTCATACAATTTTGTGGGTGGAGATGTCACATTCTAAAATGCTTGCATTTAGAAGTTAGTACCAGCAAACATTTGTGCAATTAGCAAAATTCGCTAAAAAATGTTTTTGCTTATAAAACGAGAAATTGTTCAAAGCGTTGAAAAACTAAAAACGCCAATCGATAGAGCGTGAAAAAACAATAAAAACTGTATGCTGACACTTTCGAAAACACTTGCATTCAAAAGTTATGTGCAACAAACTTTTCAAAATTAGCGAAAAACAGGGAAAAGTGTTACGTCTGTAAAACGAAAAATATTCGTTGTGCACAAAATTGAATAGTTTTTGTCGATAAGGGACCCTCATACAATTTTGTGGGTGGAGATGTCACATTCTAAAATGCTTGCATTTAGAAGTTAGTACCAGCAAACATTTGTGCAATTAGCAAAATTCGCTAAAAAATGTTTTTGCTTATAAAACGAGAAATTGTTCGAAGAGTTGAAAAACTAAAAACGCCAATCGATAGAGCGTGAAAAAACAATAAAAATAGTATGCTGACACTTTCGAAAACACTTGCATTCAAAAGTTATGTGCAACAAACTTTTCAAAATTAGCGAAAAACAGGGAAAAGTGTTACGTCTGTAAAACGAAAAATATTCGTTGTGCACAAAATTGAACAGTTTTGTCGATAAGGGACCCTCATACAATTTTGTGGGTGGAGATGTCACATTCTAAAATACTTGCATTTAGAAGTTAGTACCAGCAAACATTTGTGCAATTAGCAAAATTCGCTAAAAAATGTTTTTGCTTATAAAACGAGAAATCGTTCGAAGAGTTGAAAAACTAAAAACGCCAATCGATAGAGCGTGAAAAAACAATAAAAATTGTATGCTGACACTTTCGAAAACACTTGCATTCAAAAGTTATGTGCAACAAACTTTTCAAAATTAGCGAAAAACAGGGAAAAGTGTTACGTCTGTAAAACGAAAAATATTCGTTGTGCACAAAATTGAACAGTTTTTGTCGATAAGGGACCCTCATACAATTTTGTGGGTGGAGATGTCACATTCTAAAATGCTTGCATTTAGAAGTTATTCCCAGCAAACATTGGTGCAATTAGCAAAATTCGCTAAAAAATGTTTTTGCTTATAAAACGAGAAATTGTTCAAAGAGTTGAAAAACTAAAAACGCCAATCGATAGAGCGTGAAAAAACAATAAAAATTAAATGCTGACACTTTCGAAAACACTTGCATTCAAAAGTTATGTGCAACAAACTTTTCAAAATTAGCGAAAAACAGGGAAAAGTGTTACGTCTGTAAAACGAAAAATATTCGTTGTGCACAAAATTGAACAGTTTTTGTCGATAAGGGACCCTCATACAATTTTGTGGGTGGAGATGTCACATTCTAAAATGCTTGCATTTAGAAGTTAGTACCAGCAAACATTTGTGCAATTAGCAAAATTCGCTAAAAAATGTTTTTGCTTATAAAACGAGAAATTGTTCGAAGAGTTGAAAAATTAAAAACGCCAATCGATAGAGCGTGAAAAAAAAAATAAAAACTGTATGCTGACACTTTCGAAAACACTTGCATTCAAAAGTTATGTGCAACAAACTTTTCAAAATTAGCGAAAAACAGGGGAAAGTGTTACGTCTGTAAAACGAAAAATATTCGTTGTGCACAAAATTGAACAGTTTTTGTCGATAAGGGACCCTCATACAATTTTGTGGGTGGAGATGTCACATTCTAAAATACTTGCATTTAGAAGTTAGTACCAGCAAACATTTGTGCAATTAGCAAAATTCGCTAAAAAATGTTTTTGCTTATAAAACGAGAAATTGTTCGAAGAGTTGAAAAACTAAAAACGCCAATCGATAGAGCGTGAAAAAACAATAAAAACTGTATGCTGACACTTTCGAAAACACTAGCATTCAAAAGTTATGTGCAACAAACTTCTAAATGCAAGTATTTTAGAATGTGACATCTTCACCCACAAAATTGTATGAGGGTCCCTTATCGACAAAAACTGTTCAATTTTGTGCACAACGAATATTTTTCGTTTTACAGACGTAACACTTTTCCCTGTTTTTCGCTAATTTTGAAAAGTTTGTTGTACATAACTTTTGAATGCAAGTGTTTTCGAAAGTGTCAGCATACAGTTTTTATTGTTTTTTCACGCTCTATCGATTGGCGTTTTTAGTTTTTCAACTCTTCGAACAATTTTTCGTTTTATAAGCAAAAACATTTTTTAGCGAATTTTGCTAATTGCACAAATGTTTGCTGGTACTAACTTCTAAATGCAAGCATTTTAGAATGTGACATCTCCACCCACAAAATTGTATGAGGGTCCCTTATCGACAAAAACTGTTCAATTTTGTGCACAACGAATATTTTTCGTTTTACAGACGTAACACTTTTCCCTGTTTTTCGCTAATTTTGAAAAGTTTGTTGCACATAACTTTTGAATGCAAGTGTTTTCGAAAGTGTCAGCATACAGTTTTTATTGTTTTTTCACGCTCTATCGATTGGCGTTTTTAGTTTTTCAACGCTTTGAACAATTTCTCGTTTTATAAGCAAAAACATTTTTTAGCGAATTTTGCTAATTGCACAAATGTTTGCTGGTACTAACTTCTAAATGCAAGCATTTTAGAATGTGACATCTCCACCCACAAAATTGTATGAGGGTCCCTTATCGACAAAAACTGTTCAATTTTGTGCACAACGAATATTTTTCGTTTTACAGACGTAACACTTTTCCCTGTTTTTCGCTAATTTTGAAAAGTTTGTTGCACATAACTTTTGAATGCAAGTGTTTTCGAAAGTGTCAGCATACAATTTTTATTGTTTTTTCACGCTCTATCGATTGGCGTTTTTAGTTTTTCAACTCTTCGAACAATTTCTCGTTTTATAAGCAAAAACATTTTTTAGCGAATTTTGCTAATTGCACAAATGTTTGCTGGTACTAACTTCTAAATGCAAGCATTTTAGAATGTGACATCTCCACCCACAAAATTGTATGAGGGTCCCTTATCGACAAAAACTGTTCAATTTTGTGCACAACGAATCTTTTTCGTTTTACAGACGTAACACTTTTCCCTGTTTTTCGCTAATTTTGAAAAGTTTGTTGCACATAACTTTTGAATGCAAGTGTTTTCGAAAGTGTCAGCATACAGTTTTTATTGTTTTTTCACGCTCTATCGATTGGCGTTTTTAGTTTTTCAACGCTTCGAACAATTTCTCGTTTTATAAGCAAAAACATTTTTTAGCGAATTTTGCTAATTGCACAAATGTTTGCTGGTACTAACTTCTAAATGCAAGCATTTTAGAATGTGACATCTACACACACAAAATTGTATGAGGGTCCCTTATCGACAAAAACTGTTCAATTTTGTGCACAACGAATATTTTTCGTTTTACAGACGTAACACTTTTCCCTGTTTTTCGCTAATTTTGAAAAGTTTGTTGCACATTACTTTTGAATGCAAGTGTTTTCGAAAGTGTCAGCATACAGTTTTTATTGTTTTTTCACGCTCTATCGATTGGCGTTTTTAGTTTTTCAACGCTTCGAACGATTTCTCGTTTTATAAGCAAAAACATTTTTTTAGCGAATTTTGCTAATTGCACAAATGTTTGCTGGTACTAACTTCTAAATGCAAGCATTTTAGAATGTGGCATCTCCACCCACAAAATTGTATGAGGGTCCCTTATCGACAAAAACTGTTCAATTTTGTGCACAACGAATATTTTTCGTTTTACAGACGTAACACTTTTCCCTGTTTTTCGCTAATTTTGAAAAGTTTGTTGTACATAACTTTTGAATGCAAGTGTTTTCGAAAGTGTCAGCATACAGTTTTTATTGTTTTTTCACGCTCTATCGATTGGCGTTTTTAGTTTTTCAACTCTTCGAACAATTTCTCGTTTTATAAGCAAAAACATTTTTTAGCGAATTTTGCTAATTGCACAAATGTTTGCTGGTACTAACTTCTAAATGCAAGCATTTTAGAATGTGACATCTCCACCCACAAAATTGTATGAGGGTCCCTTATCGACAAAAACTGTTCAATTTTGTGCACAACGAATATTTTTCGTTTTACAGACGTAACACTTTTCCCTGTTTTTCGCTAATTTTGAAAAGTTTGTTGCACATAACTTTTGAATGCAAGTGTTTTCGAAAGTGTTAGCATACAGTTTTTATTGTTTTTTGACGCTCGATCGATTGGCGTTTTTAGTTTTCCAACTTTTCGAACAATTTCTCGTTTTATACTTCACTTCACGAATTTCTAAATGCAAGTCTTTTAGAATGTGACATTTTCACCCACAAACTTGTATGACAACAACTGTTCAATTTTGTTATTTATTTATTGACTTTAACGCTTTATCAGTTTTTATTGGTTATTACATTATTATATTATTAGCGAAAACTTTTTCATTAATACATATATTATATTACCAAAAAGTTTTCTGTATATTGACCTTATACTAAAAAAACGCTACATCTCTACATTAAAAAAGTTTGCCAAGTATAAGTACGGTTTTATCGTCTCTGAAAAAGTTTTTTTGGTGCTACTACTAGTTTTTTCAGCCCGGAAAAAAAGTTTGCCAAGTGCTACTGCACTTTTATCAACCTTGTAAAAAAGTTTGCCATTTTTTCAAAGTTTGTTTTCTTCTCATCCGTGCTCTCGGAGTAATATGTAATTATCTCCCGAGCCTCGATTGCCTGAAGGTTCGCAGTTTACCATTAGTTGGTGACTGCTAAGTGTCTGTCGACTTGGTACGTTTGCTGCGTCACCAAGGAAAAAATATGATGTTGTTGGTGAAATGTTGAGGTTGTTACTGACGTTGGGGTGATTTCCCATTTTCTAACGGAACTGCGTTTTCCGTCCATGTATGTGTTGTGCCATCGCATATAGCTTTAACTGTTGATTATGGTTGTGTGAGGTTGAAGTTTATGGCTGTTTGTCTGTTGATATTTGGATTGGATTCTTTATTGTTGTCGGAACTGGGTTTTTCGTCCATGTATGTGTTGTGCCATCGCATATAGCTTTAACTGTTGATTATGGTTGTGTGAGGTTGAAGGTTATGGCTGTTTGTCTGTTGATATTTGGATTGGATTCTTTATTGTTGTCGGAACTGGGTTTTTCGTCCATGTATGCGTTGTAGTATCGTATGTAGGTTTTGCGGTTGCGTGAGGTTGATAGGTATAGGCTGCTGTTGATGATTGTTGGATTCTTCATTGTTAACGGGATGATGATTGTTGGTTGTTTTTTAAAACGCTGGTTAATATTTTTAATCTTATAACTAACAATTTCTTCTTACGTATACTTATATAAAATTTTCTTTTCTTACAATTTTTCCTTATTACTATTATTTCTTATTATTATTATATTGAATATTTTGGATTTGTTATACTCAACCAGTTACAGGATTTTATTATTATGATTTAAAAAAAAATTTTCTTACATATCTTTGCTTATTGCGTTTTTATTAACTTTATTTTTATGTGGCAGTTTTCTCTTCAAAAAGGAATTAAGTAAGATTTTTTCTTAACAATGTAATTACTAAATAATAAAAAATAAGATCTTCTGCCTACAGATAGAGAAAAGAATGTTAGTGTAATCTTTTTCGATTCAAGTTATTTTCAAAATTATATGAATTTTCTTTAAGTGTATTGTGTATGAGTATGATCTTAATTTTTACTTAATATTAAATTTTATGTACATACATATATGTGACAAATTCTTTGGTTGATAAAATTTTTAACATTGGCTTTATCTTTTGTCTTAACCTTGAAATAACTTTTACATGAAATTGAAAACATTTTAAAACGTTGCAAAAATGAGTAGGAAAAATTTTACAAAATTTCAACTGATTAAAGCACTTTTTTTATTAAAAAGTGAGTTCAGTTGTATTTGTTAGTATTTTGTTAGTGAAAGAAATTTAATACTTTTGTTGTTTCTGTTGATCTGAAAGAAAAATTATACATACGCGTATAATTATTTTCAAATCAACAACAAACAGAAAAAAATCGAAAAGTTTTTTTTTTGTTACTGTTTGCATATCCATCTGCACACATATACGTACATATACATATGCACATACGTACATTAAACTATGCAGTTTGATTTAGTTGTCATTGGCCGTGAAATTGTCTGGCAAAATTTTGCCGTGGAATCATGTTTCATAACCAAGTACTCATGCCAAAAAAAAAACGTTAACCGTTGTCATTGTTGATGCATAAATGGCCGCCAATTTTTGTCACTGGACATAATTGTGAACAGTTTTGCATTTCAAGTTTTATGCAACACGTATAACAATTTTGTATTTATTGCGCCATGACTCAACCATAACTTAGGAAGAACTATTTGGTTCAATAATTTAGCGATTATCGCTATAAATGTGTATGTATATTTTTACTATACATATGTTATATCTTTTTAATTTTTTTACTCAATTGGATGTCTATGCCAATTGGGTCGCTTTTGTTCATGTATTGCAGTTCTAGTGTATTTCATACAATAATTTTGTAGAACATTAAAACTGCACTAATGCACAAATTTAAAAATTAAATTTCATCGTGCAGTCTTAAAAACGGCATGAAACGGTGTGGTTGCCGTTTATAAAATTAAATTAAAAAAAAATTTTAAATTCCTATTTCTTAAAAAAAAATTTTGTAATGCAACTTTGGTGATTAAAAGACCAAATTTTAGAAAACAGTTCATATGTGGAGATTTAATAACAATTTCATTAAATATATATTATAGCACAATTGCTATTAAAACAAATTGTAATAAAAATACTGCCAGTGACAAACCACAAGCCAAAGTGAAGAAAAAAAAATAATTTTGAATGTGTGTGTGGAAAAAGAAACCATTAGTTAAAAGGCAGTATAATGCGAAATCGGCAGTGATAAATTTCATTTAAAAACTAATTATGAAATAAAGTACTAAATTAGCTAAAAGTTTGTGAAAATAAAGTTATGTGCATAAACTAAACAGATGTTTAATATGTAATTCAACGAACAATAAAATCCATGTTTATACATACATACATATATAAACAAAGGTTAAATACGACGGTTTTCTTTAATTAAAAAAAAAATGCCAGGTAGTGAGTTGAAGTAAAATTAATAATCAAGCCAAAATAAACAGCACGGCCAAATAGGCATTAAATGCTTGATTTGTATATGTATGTATTTCAAATATTGCTTATATATTCCGCCCACATTAAAGCAAATTTGCAAGACGACAACCACATTGATGAAAATGTAGTTTTGGTGAATAAATGTTGTGGAAAATTCGAAATACACAATGAATTTTAATAAGTGAATAATTCTTAAAAAAAAAATTTTTTAAAGGAATAATTAAAACATTTAAAAGTTTTGCAGTATAACTTGACTAATTTCGCAAGTTGTAAGAGAAAAAAAAAACAAATCTAAAAACAAATACTCGTGGCGTAGAATACAAAGGATCATTTCGGTTTAAGAGGAGTGTTAAAAGGTCTATTCGATATAATGCAAATACTCTGAACAACAACACCGCCAACTCTAACTCTGCGATGAACACAGGTAAGTTGGGTGTCTGCCCAAATTTTTTATTTTACTTTCTCTTGGTTTCCTTTAAGTTTGTTGTTGTCATATTTTTTCGCTTTGATTCATACCTGCTAATAGTTTAATTTCAAAATATTGTTCCTTTTCCCTTTTATAGTTTCTCTTCAATTTAAAAACTTTCAATGTTATTGTCCATCAAACTAATGTTATCTGGTTTTTACTTTTAAATATTTTAATTTCAACATATTGCTCTTTGTTAAAGTTTTTCTTGAATTCATTTACTGCTTTTTCCTATAAAAATTTTCAATGTTATTGTCCAACAAAATAATGTTATTTTTTTTTGATTTATACTTTTAATTTATTTGGGGAGAAGAAAACAAAAATAAAAATAAATAAGTGATCGGACGTGTTTTGCAATAATTAAATAAGTAATCGGGCGTGATTTCGTGATTATCGGTTTCCAATTTTTCTTCATGTCCCGCAAGACAGTGAGTGTAATTCGTGCTTTCAACACAAAATAATCTGGAGTGAAATTCATTTGGATATTCTTTAGTTTCATCTTTGAAGAATATTTTTTAAAAACTTTCATTGCTCGCAAAATTTCTAGAATTTAAATATTATTAAAAAAAAATTTTATACGTCTCTTATCTATTCTTATTTTAATACGTTTTCGTAAATCTGTTGCAAAAGAATTATTAATTTTATTTTTTCTTTCTGTTGTTTATCCAACAATTTTATATACTTTAGGACACTTACTTACTTACATGTGACCTTGTTTTCTCTTTTTTTTATATATTTTGCTCTGATTGATTGATTAATCAAATTATTCTTAATTTTTATTTCTAGAGCAGTATTCGTTGGTCGATTAGAAGACGATACCGGGTCAGTAGCGTTCCATCCTTTTTTAACCTTTTCCTTTTACTAATTATTTTGCTTCTTTCAGCTCCTTTGACGCCGACCTGGGTCCCCGGTTCCTCAAGTTGGAACCATCGTGACAAAAATTTTTCATTGTCCCTTTAAGGTTTGTTCCATTGTTTCTTATTATAGTCCTGTATAAATATCTATTTCTTTTATATTTCAGCCATTGAAGACCCTAAATATTCATCATCAATACCGTCGATATTGCGGTGAGTTTTTCCTTCTTCTCTTTTTCCAATTCATTTCCGTCATAATGTTGGTTTTTAGACGTCTTATTCTTTCCTCCTGTTTTGCCAATGACAATGTGTGTTGTTGTGTTCCTCCATAATGCGTGTAGTGGTTGGATTTTGAAAATCTCGACTGGATCTCCTTCCTCCATGGGATATCTTTCTCGGTTGCGTTCAGTATGGGTACTGCTGTGCCTCCATTTTTAATGTTGACCACAGTATTTCCAACATTAACTCCAGGGGAAATCTCCTGTTTTTGTATAACCACAGTTTTATCTCTCGAAATGATATTAACCGGCACTTTAGTAACTGCTCCCGTATCTACAAGTAACACCAATCTTCCCTCCCTAGCTCCTTGGAAGGGTAGCGTCATAAAAACTGTGTCCACATTGCTCGGTGATTCAGTACTATTATTTATATTTGGCATTATCTCTTCACTTTGTTTCTCTACATATTTATGTTTTAATACTCTGTCTTTATCTGCTTTCACTTCCCAAGTTTGTCCGTTCTCTTGATTTGCCTGTTTTTGCACAGCCACGGTTTTATCTCTTGATATGATATTAACCGGCACTTTAGTAACTGCTCCCGTATCTACAAGTAAGACCAATTTTCGCTCCCTAGCTCCTTGGCAGGGTAGCGTCATAAAAACTGTGTCCACATTGCCCGGTGATTCAGTACTATCTTCTATATTTCGTACCATCTCTTCACTTTTTTCCTCCTTTTTTTTGTTTAATTTATTATCTTTCGCAGTATTTTCTTCTATAGTGTGCCCGTTCTGCTTATTTACCGAGTGTACAACTGCCTCGGTTACTATTCTGGTTGGCTGCTCTGTTTCTGAGTCAGTCTCCGTATCATCTTTATTTGCCCGATTCTTTGTTTCTGTTTCTTTATTATACTTGTATTTGTTCTCTTTTTTATGCCAATCTAATTTTCTGTTAATTTGCCGGACCCCAGTTATTGGCGATAACTGGGCCGAATTTCGTTTCCCTGAGCATTTGTCCGATTTGTGTTGTTGTGGGCCTCTACTGGTCTGTTACCTAGGTCCCTGCCGTTGTTGCTATTTCGCACCTGTTGGTAGATCCCTGTTCCTACTGTCTGAGTTTGTCTGATATTGCTTCTGCAGTCCCGTGCGAAATGTCCTTGTTGCTGACATTTAAAACAGGTTGGGCGTGTACCATTGTTTCTGTTTGCCCCTCTGTTCATGTTTTGTCCCGTCGTTATTTGTGGGCCTCCACGGAATTCTGTGTTTGTTATCCTCTTATTTGTTTCCGTCGTCCTTCTATCCAATTGATTTTGGTTGGGTAGGTTTCTTCTTGGCTCACAGAAAGGGGTTTCCTTGTGGCCATTTATTCTACACAATCGGCAGTATAAGGAGCCTAATCTCTTCCTGCAGTTTTCCACATCGTGCCCGCTGTTTCCACAGAACGTACAGCTCACGATATTCCTGCACAGTGGCACCATTTCATGGCCGTATTTTCCACAGCTCATACAGTATGGTGTGTTTAGCCGCTTTTTGCAGCTATTCCATTCATGTCCCATCCTGTTGCAAAAACTACAGGGGACTTCTGAATCTATTACGTTGATGCTGTGCGTTGGTTCGCCAAACAATTCCTCTGCATTTTCCACTACCTCTATTAAGTTTGTGAGCTCTTCTTCTTCCTGTCCCACAAATCGAGCTTTGAGAGCATGGTCTTTCAACCCCTTGATGAAACTTCTGACTGCTATCCGTTTGAAGTCCTTCAGCATGGTTTCCCGGCCAGGTCCCACCGGCCATTCGTTTTCTATTGTTGTTTTTGCCTCACTTAATAGGTTATCTACGCGTTCTCCAAATTTGCATGCTGACTCTCTGATTCTCTGTTTGCAACCCAAGATCAGCTCCCTTATCTTATCCAGGCTTCTATTTTTTAGATACAACTTCTTGATGGTGTTACAGTATGCGTCCACTGAACCAAAAGTCATCTGGGATATTTTTGAGTATGCACCCCCAGCAGTCGCAATTTCAGGCACTGTATCACATCTTGTGTTAGGACGTTATTTGCCCCTGTGAGTACTTCTCTTTCTACCATCTTGCATCCTTGTATGTACCTGCATACTTCTGATGGTAAGTCAGGTCCATCGGTCCCGAAGAATGATGGGACTGTGTTGTTAACTATTTTAATAATCTCGGATAACGACGTCATTCTGATTGTTTCGATTTCTGCTCTCTCAATAGTATGGTTTTGCCGGGGTGATGGTGATCGTCTTTCCAAAATTTCTTGGGCCACTGGGATCAGTCTATTAAAGTCTTCCGTTATTCTGCTGTCAACTTCTTCGGTGTCTTCCAATTCACCGAATCTCAGGGTGTATTCGCTTAACTCCTTTAATTTCCTGGCTTTTGTTTCCGCGGAGTATCCCCTGCTACCCGCTTTCCTTGCGTTGTTTATTAGGGTTTTTACTTTTTCCAACAGCGTCAAGGCAGGTGTTTCTTTCTCGTGTGATATGACTATTGTTGGTAGTCCTACTTCGTTTAGTTCTTCGTGCAGTGAAGGATTTGGTGAACTAGCTCTGTGAATTGTATCCAACTCTCTTCTTGCGTTTTCCAATGCTGTTTGTAGCCTTTGGATAGTGTCGTCTTGTGTCTCTATTAACTGTTTCTGTTTTAACTGTTTCCTAAAATTCTCTTCACTCAGTCCTTTTGCTTTCAACTGTTCTACTAACTCTGAATATTCCTTTTCTACGTCCTCCAACAAAGTATCTGTGTACTCTATTTGTCCTCTTAGCTTTTCGCAATGTCCCTTAAGGAATGTTTTTGTCTCTTCGAGTTCTTCGATTCTTTTCACAAACTCCAATGATCTATCCCTACTTAATTCACTTATTAATTGTAACACATAACTAACTTCTTCTAACTTTGTCAGTCTTTGTATCCTTATTGTTTCCCTATGGTTGTCCAGGAATGTTTTGTCTGCTTCTAAACCCTTAAGTTCTGTCCACGCAAGAACTTGTAGACTGTCCACTAAATAATTATATTTATCTATCCGTTTTATTAAGTCGTCTGTCTGCGTCTGTGGGTTGTCCATTAAAACTGTCTTTTACTTACCCATATTCCGCTGTTTGTCATCTTCTTAGTCGTTTGTGGTTTTTGATTATTTTCACTTTATATTATTATTATTATTTTATATTATGTGTTTGTTCGCAACCGCGCAGAATTTTACAATCAAAGTAATTTTCCTTTTTGTCCTGATCCGCTTTAGCGATTAGTCCTGCAATGACAATACAAGGTAGCTAGAGGTTAGACTTTTATGTATTTGCCCTGTGCAGTTCTATACCGTCGAATGTAGGATGCAACAATACAAGGTAGCTAGAGGTTAGACTTTTATGTATTGTTGGTTTTGCTACACCGGACAGTTTTTTCTTTAGCAAGATCAACACAAGGATTATTTTATTCGATGCAATTATTATATACGCGGCTACCGGCTGCGCCAAAATGTTATGTTTTAAAATAAAAGATTTATTTTTTTTATTTATTTTAATTATTTATTTTTATTTACCACATGTTATGTTTTAAAAATGTTATTTAGCCTTCACAGGGACCCGCTTTTTAAGGCTGGTGTTTGATCAGGTTTTGGTTTATACAAATATATTAAGCCTTCACAGGGACCCGCTTTTTAAGGCTGGTGTTTGATCAGGTTTTTGTTATGTGTGTTATGTGTTAAGAACTGACTCGACTAGAGCTGACTTCACTGACTACAGTTGACTAGCGTTGACTGAATAGACTGAATAGACTGAATGGGCCTCCATACCAAATCACCCTCCGCTTTTATACCCACTTTTGTGCTGCTCGATGAACGGTGCTGCTGACGTTCGCTGCCGCTGGCGTGGTTGTTCCCGCGATACTGCTGAGTGTGCGATTATTGCAACTTCAGCATATCCATACCCGTGGAACTTCCAGCCGATTGCGGTTCTCACGATAATGCAATGTCAGCATATATCTGTAGGAAAATTACTGGTAATAACGTCAGTATTGTATGCAGCGTTATTGCAACGTCAGCATATGTCTGTGTATGTATGCAGCGTATGTTTTGCTGCTTTAGGTATTTTTTGTTGGTTGAGGGAAAATAACTCAACGTCAGTATGTGTGTGCAGCGTATGTTCCGCTGTCGCTGAGACTTCTGTTGGTTAGGGGAAAATGACTCATAACAGCTCAAACTATAGCTAACGTCAAGGAAAACGAGGAGTATCTTCATCTATTACTAAGAAACCAAACTTCAGTGATAGATATGACAATTAAAATTCTTAAGCAAAGCGAAAACAATACTAAGGTACGCTTTTCAGAGCTTAAGAAAACCATCTATCATGAATCATAGCTGCCAGATTTGACGATTTATCGTCATTTTGACGATTTTTAGTCCTAAAAATGACTTAGTGACGATGGGACGATTTATACCCTAATTTTGACGATTTTAAATAATTGAAGTTTGCAACATTTATTTGTACTATTAAAGCAAGCTTGAAATGCTGAAAATTGTCATGAGAAACTTTTTAAAAACTAGTTTGCTTAAAACTGAAAAATTTTATTTAATTGATTATAAAAGCAAAAGCTATTTTTTTAAATTTTTGAAGACATTTATTTAGGAATATTTGCCAGAGACGTTTTGGAAGAAGCATAAATAAATGCAAAAGAAAAACATGATATTAGTAATAATTGTGTTAATTTTTATATAGAGCTTTTTGATCAGATATTATCAAGATTTTATTTTAAAAATAAATGTAAAGCTCTTCGCCAAATTAATACATTTAATATTATTAATGAAGAAAACAGTTATTTTTCTGAAATTATAAAAGAATTTCCCTATTTTATAGAAGATAGTGAAAGCCAAGAGCTACAAACTGAGTTCAGACAATTAAAATTATGGTCCTGATGAAAACATATAACTATTGGATTTTTGAAAAAAAAATATCAGAGATGCAATCTAGATTGGGATTCTAGTCTTTTGTTTCCGGTTTTGACTAAATTTATAACAAAAATTCTATTTTTACCACATTCTTCAGCAAATGTGGAAATAACATTTAGTCAGGTAAACATTAATAAAAATAAAGTAAGAAATTCATTGAAAAAGTCGTCTTTGGAAGCAAAAACAAAAGATTATTTAAAGCTAAGCAAATGTAGCTGATATGATCTAGCAGTTTTACCTGAATTAATCAATATGGTTAATTGCAATATATATTTATAAAATATATTAGCCTTACTATGGTTCTCGAGTCGACTTCGGCTGTTGTAATAGATTAAAAGAACTCGTAGTAATGTTTAATTAATCAGCGGTCGAAGTCGATTCGAGAATCGTAATAAGGCCCATTATACATATCGTACTTGATCAACAAGAAGGTATTAACTCAAAACTTTTAAAATTTCATTTTTTTTGCAAGAAAGTGATGTACAGTGATCATATCTACCCACTGTAAAAATATTACACCATTTTTCAAAAAAAAAAAAAAAAAAAAAAAATACAGTTGCATCTCTCTTTGTGATAGAAGAGTAGTATTAAAAAAAAGTTTTTTGTCTCTACTGAAAATTTTAAAATTTTGAGTTAATACCCTCTTGTTGATCAAGTGTGATATACATATGTATGTATATGTATACAAGTCTATTTTCTTTAACAATTATAAATTTATTGTATAAATTTTATTGTAGTTTTTATACATTTTTAGAAAAAGTGTTTCAAAAAATTAAATTTAAAATGCAGATTTTACTAAATTGGAAAAAAATAAGGATTGAATTTTTTTTATTTTTTTTCCATACAATTTATGTATATATATATTTCAAAGTATTGAAAAACATGCAACATATTTACATGTGATTTTATTGTGTATTCTAATTGTAGTATCTGATCGCTGTATTTAAAAGAATGCTGTTTTATTGATAATATTTGTTGATTTACCAGTTTTGTTAAGTTTTGCCTCTGATAAAATATGTTTTGTTGGTAAAAAAAGCGAGGTTTTTCATTTGACGTTTTTATGACGATTTCAATAAGCTATACTGACGATAATGACGATTTTTGCCCAAAAATATGACGATATTACCTCAAAAAATCTGGCAGCTATGATCATGATTTAAACTCAGTTAGAAATGAGAATTCAAATTTACGACAAGTCCAAAATCTAATGTCTCTGGCAATTCAATTAAATACACTTGCGTCCGATTTGCAAAGAATTGAGGCAGAACTGGTCGCTGCTCTCACGCATACAAACCACGGTAATATAAGCCCACTTATCACACCAAGGCAGTTAAGATCAGAGATTGCTAAAATTAAAGGACACCTTCCCTTGGATCGTGCATTACCAGTTGAAGACACAGACTTACTAGAATTATACAAGATCATGAATATCAAGGGCACAGTAGCACAAGGGAGTGTTATTTTCATGATTGAACTGCCGTTAGTGAATCAGAAACATTTTGAACTTTTCAAGATTATTCCTATACCTACCAAGATGAACAACACGCCTTTTGCTATAACAACCAACATTGAATATCTGGCTGTGAACGACCACCGAGATGAATACTTGACATTAAATGCACTTCAATTCAATAAATGTGCTGTAGTTAAGAACGACGTACATCTATGCAGATCGTTACAAATTAGTGTTTCGCGAGAATCAAGCAGCTATTCCTTGTCTTATTCAACAACAGAACATCTCCGCTATGTAGTTAGAAATTAAAAATTTTGTTTAGCATTGGCTAAACTTATATTTAATATTTTTTAGATTTAAGATTTGAAAAACTTATTGATAATTCAATTTAAATAATTAAAGATTCAATAAATAATAAAATTATCAAAAAAAAAAAAAAAAAAAAATTTAGTTTTGGTCACATGCAGAAAGGGCCTTCTTTTGTCGCCCTAAACACCATCAACCGTTGGTTTTATGCAACAAAATATCCGTTAGAGCTAACTGCCGTCTGCGACTCTAAAACCATACACCTACACATCGATCATTCTGGTCTCCTGTCCATGAAACCAACCTGTATCATCAAGGGAAGTACACTAATTATCTATTAGCATGAAACTAATGTCACTACTCTACATTATTCATATGCCATGATTGGCAATATTACGGCTATTGGCGAACCGTCCGAGGCTAAGAGGCTCCTCGCACCAAACATCAATTTGGACACCAAATTAAATGAGCTCACTGAACTCCAAAAACAACTAGCAGACATCAAAGATCTTGCAAGGGAAATACAGTATCCGGTTCTCCATCATCCCTATATCGGCTCTTTGGAACTACTTCTGTCAGTACTAGTAATCGTGATCCTAATAGGCTGGCGACTTAAAGGCAGAAAAAGAACACCACTAAACCTGGCTCAAACACCGCCAGAACCTACACCACGCCAGCGTGACTCTATAGTTTAAAAATAACTTTATTTCTCTATTCCGTGTAAATTAATATTTTTATATATTCTTTCGCTATCCGCTCAACGCGGCGGAGAATGTTAACATATAATATAATGTCAACACAAAAAAACATAAAAAATGCAGTCATTTCCTTTCTTTGAAATGTTTAACATAAATAAAGTTATTAACCTTAGAATTGTTTTACCTTGAGAAAGGTTTAATATTACAATAAATAAAAGTTATTAATCTTAGAATTGTTTTACCTTGGGAAAGGCTTAATATTACAATAAATAAAGTTATTTACCTTGAGAATTGCTTTACCTTGAGAAAGGTTTAATGTTACAATAAATAAAGTCATTTACCTCTAGAAATGTTTACCTTGAGAAATGTTTAATGTTTAAAATAACTGCAAAATAATGAATTTTTATAATTGTTGAAAATGAACATGGTGTTTCTACCTGGGCTAACCCAAGTCATAAAATATTAAATCTGAGCTCCAAAGGAAACCTTTGGTGCTCAATACTTTTTTAGTTGACAACTCAACACCTGCTTTACATCATATAAACGAGAATTGACTTCACAATTTCTAAATCCCAAAATCACTTAATTTGATAAATTTGCTTGGCATCATATAAACTGAAATTGGCTTCACAATTTCTAAATCATAAAATCACTTAATATGATAAATCTACTAAACTTTATATGAACTGAAATAAGCTTCACAATTTCTAAATCATAAAAACACTTAATTTGATAAATTTGCCTTGCATCATATAAAATAAAATTGGCTTCACAATTTCTAAATCATAAAATCACTTAATTTGATAAATCTACTAAGCTTTATATGAACTGAAATTGGCTTCACAATTTCTAAATCATAAAATCACTTAATTTGATAAATCTACTGAACTTTATATGAACTGAAATTGGCTTCACAATTTCTAAATCCTAAAATCACTTAATTTGATAAATCTACTGAACTTTATATGAACTGAAATTGGCTTCACAATTTCTAAATCATAAAATCACTTAATTTGATAAATCTACTAAGCTTTATATGAACTGAAATTGGCTTCACAATTTCTAAATCCTAAAATCACTTAATTTGATAAATCTACTGAACTTTATTTGAACTGAAATTGGCTTCACAATTTCTAGATCATAAAATCACTTAATTTGATAAATCTACTAAGCTTTATATGAACTGAAATTGGCTTCACAATTTCTAAATCCTAAAATCACTTTATTTGATAAATTTACTAAACTTTATATGAACTGAAATTAAGAACTGAATATAAATAAGAACTGAATATAATCAAATAAACTGAATATAAAATGGAAGTGATGTAAAACATTTCCACTAAGCTAATAGGTATAAGCAAACTATTACATTAAATAAAATACCTAACAGCAACAACAAAGTTGGTATGCGATTTTTTTTTCTGTGTATTTAAAGTTTCGTAAAGATTATTAAAATTAATAATTAATAATTATTCAATTTTGACGCGCGGGAGGATGCTGGCAATTTAACAACACCATAATTGTCAAACACTTAATCTATCGGATGCGATGCTTTCCTGTTTCCTCTATTTCGTGCCTTTTTTTTAATTATAGTGTGAGGTCAATGGCACTGGCACAAAAATATTTAGTGGTACTGTTTTATATATCACACTACATCGAAGCAAGGACACAACCCCACACGCCGACGAGCCTTAGCCACACTGTAGTCAAATAACTTATTGATAATTCAATTTTAATAATTAAAGATTCAATAAATAATAAAATTATCACAAAAAAAAAAAAAAAAAAAAAAAAGTTTAGCAAGATGTAGTTAGTGGTAGCCGTTGCTAGTTGAAACGGGACAGTTATTAATAAATATATGGCGCCCATCGTGGGGCACGAAAAGAAGAGGAATAATGAGGATAAGACACCCAGAGGTTGGACGTACGAGTATAGATGTTCGGGAGGAAACGTTCCGGAGGTTGGGAATATACTTCAAAATTTTAAATAAATACATTCTTGTGGGGTTAGACACGGTCAGTAAGATTAAGCTGCCGTTAGCAACCATAATTAAAAGTAAATAAAACCTACCATAGGGAGGCGTAAGTCTTTTCACTTTGTGTAGCAATCATGAAAATTGTGACGTGTCTTTAAGGTAGAAGTTTCTGAATCAGTGGTAAGTCCAGAGGAAAGCAACCGAGCATCCCTGTTTGCGACGACTGTACAGACAGCAATACACCTATTTAAAAAAGGGAAGCGTAAGTCTTTTCAATTTCCTGGGAAGTGTGAAAATTTCGACGTGTCCCGGAGTTGAAATAAATTTCACAAGTAAATAACAAATCGCATAGAAACCCAACGGAATGATTCTTTCCTAGAGCAGTTCATCTCGACAAAATTAAAATGACACTCACCCAGTACTCGCCCTGGAATAAATTGATAAAAGAAATTTAGATACAATAACTAATAGTCTATGTTCATAATTGTATTATTTTTGTTTGTTGTACAGTTTTGTAAATTTATTAATTTTTAGTTTTCATTCTTTTCCATAAACTTGAGCAATTCTTTTGTAGATCATGCATTTTTTTATTTTTTATTTGTCTTGTTCATAAAATTGTAATACAATACTTAGAATGCAATTTTATTAGTTTCGTCAGCAGCATCGTTCAATCAGACAGCGAAATTGGGTATAAAAGCGGAGGGTGATTTGGTGTAGAGTGAGTGCTGTATAGTCATTCTAGTCTGTAGAGTTCTAGTCTGTAGAATCTTGACAGAAAGCAGTTCGGGAATACTCTTTAACGCGTAACAAAAACCTGATCAAACACCAGCCTTAAAAAGCGGGTACCTGTGAAGTTTAAGTAACATTTTAAACATAACATGTGGTTAATAAATAAAAATAATAATAACTAAATAATAAAAATAATGTTTTAATTCAAACATAACATTTGGCGCAGCCGGTAGCCGCGTAAATAATAACATCAAAGAATATAATAATCCTTGTATTGATCTTGCTCAAGAAAAAACTGTCTGGTGTAGCAAAACCAACAATACTAAACTCTAGCTACCTTGTATTGTTGCATCCTACATTCGACGGTGTAGAACTGCACAGGACAAATTGAATAAAGTCTACACTCTCGCTACCCTCATATTGTCATTGCAGGACTAATCGCTAAAGCGGATCAGGACAAAAAGGAGAATTACTTTGATCGTAAAAATTCTGTGCGGTTGCGATCAAAAAAAAAAAATAATAATAATAATATAAAGTGAAAATAAGCCTAAACCACAGACCACTATGAGGATAATAACCAGCGGAACATGGGTAAGTAGAAGACAGCTTTAATGGCCAATCCACAGACAAAGACAGACGAATTGATACAACGGATCGACAAGTGTAATTATTCAGTGGACAGTCTACAATTTCTTGCGTGGACAGAACTTAAGGGTTTAGAAGCAGACAAAACATTCCTGGACAACCATAGGGAAACAATAAGATACCAAAGACTGACAAAATTAGAAGAAGTAAGCTATGTCCTACAATTAATAAGTGAGTTAAGTAAAGATAGATCACAGGAGTTTATAAAAAAGATCGAAGAACTAGAAGAAACAAAAACATTTCTAAAGGGCCATTGCGAAAAGCTAAGAGGACAAGTAGAATATACAGACAATTTATAAGAGGACGTAGTAAAGGAAAATACAGAATTAGAGGAACAATTGAAAGGGAAAGGACTTAGTGAGGAAAATTTTAAAAAACAATTGAAAAAACAGCAGTTGATAGAGACACAAGGCGACACTATCCAAAGGCTACAAACAGCATTGGAAAACGCAAGAAGAGAGTTGGACACAATTTACAGAGCTAGTTCACCAAATCCTTCACTGCACGAAGAACTAAACGAAGCAGGACTACCAACAATAGTCATATCACACGATAAAGAAACACCTGCCTTGACGCTGTTGGAAAAAGTAAAAACCTTAATAAACAACGCAAGGAAAGCGGGTAGCAAGGGGTACTCCGCGGAAACAAAAGCCAGGAAATTAAAGGAGTTAAGCGAATACACGCTGAGATTCGGTGAATTGGAAGAAACCGAAGGAGTTGACAGCAGAATAACGGAGGAATTTAATAGACTGATCCCAGTGGCCCAAGAAATTTTGGAAAGACGATCACCATCACCTCGGCAAAACCATACTCTTGAGAGAGCAGAAATCGGAACGATCAGAATGACTTCGCTATCCGAGATTATTAAGGTTGTAAACAACACAGTCCCATCATTTTTCGGGACCGATGGGCCTGACTTACCATCAGAAGTATTCAGGTACATACAAGGATGCAAGATGGTAGAAAGAGAAGTACTCACAGGTGCAAATAACGTTCTAACACAAGATGTAATACAATGCCTGAAATTGAGACTCCTAGGGGCGCCTACTCAAGAATTTCCCAGATGAATTTCAGTTCCGTGGACTCGTTATGTAATGCGCTCAAAAAATATTATCTAAAAAGCAAGAGCTTAGATAAAATAAGGGAACTAATATTGGGTTGCAAACAGAGCATCAGAGAGTCAGCATGCAAATTTGGAGAACGCCTGGATAACCTATTGAATGAGGCAAAAACAACTATAGAGAACGAATGGCCGGAGGGACCTGGCCGCCAAACCATGCTGAAGGACTTCAAACGGATAGCAGTGAGAAGTTTCATCAAGGGGTTGAAAGACCAAACTCTCAAAGCTCGACTTGTGGGACAGGAAGAGGAAGAGCTCACTAAGTTGATAGAGATAGTGGAAAATGCAGAGGAATTGTTTGGCAAACCAACGCACAGCATCAACGTAATAGATTCAGAAGTCCCCTGTAGTTTTTGTAACAAGATGGGACATGAATGGAATAGCTGCAAAAAGCGGCGAAACACACCATACTGTATGAGCTGTGGAAAATACGGCCATGAAATGGGGCCACTGTGCAGGAATATCGTGAGCTGTACGTTCTGTGGAAACAGCGGGCACGATGTGGAAAACTGCAGAAAGAGATTAGGCTCCTTATACTGCCGATTGTGTAGGATAAACGGTCACAAGGAAACCCCTTTCTGTGAGCCAAGAAGAAACATACCCAACCAAAATCAATTGGATAGAAGGATGGCAGAAAACAATAGGAGGATAACAAACACAGAATTCCGTGGAAGCCCACAAATAGCGACGGGACATAACATAAACAGAGGGGCAAATAGAAACAATGGCACACGCACAACCTGTTTTAAATGTCAGCAACAAGGACATTTTGCACGGGACTGCAGAAGTAATGTTAGACAGACTGAAGCAATGGGTGCACGGATCTACCAACAGGCACGAAATAGCAACGACGGCAGGGACCTAGCTAACAATGCCGTAGAAGCCCATAGCAACACAAATCGGACAAATGCTCAGGGAAACGAAATTCGGCCCAGTTATCGCCAATAACTGGTGTCCCGCAAATTAACAGAAAATCAGATTGGCATAATTAAGAGAACAACTACAATTATAATAAAGAAACAAAAAGAGAGAGTCGGGTAAATAAAGATTATACGGAGACTGACTCAGAAACAGAGCAGCTAACCAGGATAATAACCGAGGCAGTTGTACACTCGGTAAATGAGGAGAGCGGGCACACCATAAAAGAAAATACTACAAAAGGTAATAAATCAAACAAAAAAAAGGTGGAAGAGATGATGCGAAATATAGAAGATGGTGCTGAATCACCGGGCAATGCGGACACAGTTTTCATTACGCTCCCCTGCCAAGAAGCAAGGGGGGGGGGAAGATTGGTCTTACTTGAGGATACCGGAGCAGATTTCAGCATAGTAAAAGAGGACTCAATGAAGATTTTCCTCAATAAGAACAGAAGGCAAACTAAAATTCTTTCTGGAGCCTTCGGAGGAAAGACTACGACACTGGGCACTACCGAGATCAGGATAGGAGATAAAAGGCAGTTGCCGTGGGTGTTCCATATTGTGTCGCGGGAAATACAAATCCCTGGAGATGGTATTCTCGGAAGAAATAATATGTGGAACAGGTGCATAGTAAACACCATAGACAGAACCTTGAGCATATTTGATAGCGAACATTGGGTGAAGACGTTTACCCTTCGTACGGAAATAGATTGTCAAACAAATCATCAACAAGGTGTCTGTCTGAGGAAAAGAGCAGTCACTATAGTACCAGTCAATATTATATCGAGAGACAAAACTGTGGTTGTACATAAACAGGAGATTTCCCCTAGAGTTTACGTTGGAAATACTGTGGTCAACATAAAAAATGGAGGCACAGCAGCAGTACCTATACTAAACGCAACCGAGCAGGACATACCATGGAGGAAGGACAATAAAGTGAAATTTTCAAATTTCAATCACTACACGCAATATGGAGGACGAGATCAACCACCTTCGTCGCTGACAAATCAGGACGATAGGATAAGGCGTCTAAAAAACACTATTATGACGGAGAGGGATTGGAACATGGAACAAACGGAGCCAATGAACCGGATATGCGAGGAATATCATGACTTATTCATGTTAGACAATGACAAATTGCCATTCACCACATTGGTGAAACATAAAATACCAATAAAAGGTGAACAACCACCCATTAATCAACGACAGTATCGTCTACCTCACGTCCATAAAGAAGAAATCAACCGGCAAGTATCGGAGCTACTACAGGAAGGTATAATAAGCCCAAGCATATCCCCATGGAATTCACCAATATTATTAGTGCCCAAAAAATCTCAAGACGGTCAGAAAACCTTTAAACTGGTAGTCGATTTTCGAAAACTAAATGAGGCTACACTAAAGCAGGTATTCCCTATTCCTAGAATTGATGAAATTTTGGATCAATTAGGAAATAGCAGGTATTTCACTACCTTAGATCTGGCGAGTGGATATCACCAGGTACTGGTTGACGAAGGAGATAAGGAAAAGACTGCCTTCAGCACCGACAAGGGTCATTTTGAGTTCAATAGAATGCCCTTTGGCCTAACGGGGGCACCAGCTACATTCCAAATGGTCATGAACACGATCCTTACAGGTCTACAAGGCCTGGATTGTTTTGTGTACCTCGACGACATAGTCGTATACGGAAGAAATGTGGCAGACGACGAGAGAAAAATCATCAATGTTTTATCCAGGCTGCGAGAGGGTGGACTCAAGTTGAACACAAAGAAATGTCAGTTCTTACGAAGAGAAATCGTTTACCTAGGCCACAAATGTTCCAACGAGGGTGCGCTACCAGACCCTTCAGAGGTAGAATGTGTAAAACAACTTAAGCCACCAAGAACAATAAAAGAAGTACAAGCACTCCTGGGCTTGATCAACTACTACCGAAAGTTTGTTGCAGGAATGGCAAAATTGGCTTCACCAATAACAAGGCTGTTAAAGAAGAATGTTAAATTTAGGTGGACGGCGCAATGCCAAGAGGCCTTGGACAAGGTCAAGGAAAACATTTCAAATCCTCCAATATTGATTTATCCAGTTTTCACGCAACCCTTCAGAGTAACAACAGATGCAAGTAACGAGGCCTTAGGAGCAGTTTTGTCACAAATAAGAAACGAAATGGATCATCCGATAGCATTTACTAGTCGAACTCTCAGTGACACCGAACAAAGATATTCGACAATAGAAAAAGAAATGCGTGGTGTGGTGTGGCCAACACATACTTTCCGCCCATATCTCCTGGGGCGACACTTCACCGTATTTACTGACCATCAACCCTTAAGGGGGATAGCAAACCTCAAAGACCAAACCTCAAGACTTGCACGGTTTAGGCATAAATTATCAGAATACGAGTTCGAAATTGTGTACAAACCAGGGAAGACTAATTTGAATGCGGATGCATTAAGCAGATTACCAACAAAAAATCAAAATATCGGAGTGATAACTAGAGCTCAAGCAAGCTCGAGAAAATCGGAAGAGGAAAGGACAAAGCAGAAAGAGCAACAGAAAGCTCTTGCCGAGGAAAAACAGAGTGAAAATAGTGACAAAACCTCCGCGGCGACATTTTTAACTGAGAAAAAAGATATCCAAGAAGTTCTTAGAAGCTTTCATGACTCACCGCTGGGCGGACATCAAGGAGTCATGAAGACCTACTGTAGAATAAAAAAACAGTACAGGTGGAAGGGAATGCAACACGATATCAAGACCTACATCAAAAAGTGCCCTAAATGTCAGAAAAATAAAAGTGGACTTCTCAATAGAGAGCCCATGGTCCTCACAGATACAGCAAACAGACCGTTCGAAAAGGTATATATGGATATGGTGGGGCCCCTGCCAACAACCACCATGGGAAACAAATACATTCTTACCCTACAGGATGATTTATCAAAATTTTTTGTCTGCGCACCCATGCAAGACGCCGAAGCAGAGACGGCAGCAAGAGTATTTTATAATGAGGTAGTAACAAAATATGGTATTCCCAAAAAATTAATTACAGACAACGGAAAAAACTTCACCTCGAAATTGTTTGGAAGTGTGTGTAAGCTTTTGAGAATTAAGAAGCCACATATTTCTCCCTATCACCCTCAAGCTAACGGGTCATTAGAGCGAAGCCACAGATCATTAGCAGAATATTTGCGAAGTTTCGCAAAATAAGATGGTTCGAACTGGGATCAATGGCTTGCTCCGGCAATGCATGTACATAACCACACGGAGCACGCAGCCACAAAACAGACACCATTCAAAATACTGTATGGATTCGATGCTCCCCTGCCATCAAACCTACAAACACGCATACCCTTATATAACCCCTACGATTATCCCAAATTATTGAGACATCAAATACAAAGGGCTTACGTGATTGCCAAAGAAAATCAAGAAAAAGCTAAGGCTAGGGCAAAGAAGCAGTACGACCCACAGTCAAGGTCTTATACTTTAAAAATAGGAGGCAGAGTCCTACTAAAAACACCAGCACGTAAAAACAAATTCACGCCCCTATGGGATAGGCCCTACGAAATTAAAAGTTTCCCCACACGAGTAAACGTTCAAATAATGGTGATGGGAAGACTTCGAACCCTACACCGTAATTTGGTGAAACCATACAGCCAATAAATGATATTTAGAAAAAAAAAAAGAAAAAAAAAACAAACTCACCCCGAAATCGACGCTGGAAGCAGTGTTGTGCTACCATGTCTCTCATGGTCTTGAGATCTTCAACAGCTGAAATAGAGAAGGGAGATACATTTTTATGCAGTACTGTAATAAGGGATAATGGAACTTCACATACCGGAAAAGAGATGAGAATGGACGCAGACCTAAAGGAGGTTCCTGGGCGGAGTGCTGAACACTGATGACGGACATTGATTTCGTGACAGTGCGTATCCAATTCGATATCAGCCGCGGCAATACCATGGTTCGCCGTGGGGAGGAGGGCAACGAATCCATGTATTCGCACGTTGATACGGATTCACTCACAGAAAGAAATTGGTGTGATGGCCAAAACGAATTCATAATGCTCGTACCAGAATTATGTCATGCAACAGGTACATGAAGGATGCTTCATCCATGAGGGTGCACATGCCCATTGACCGATAGATATCGTCCGAATGGTTCTCACGTAACCCGGAACCCAGGTCGACGTCAAAGGAGCTGAAAGAAGAAAAATAATTAGTAAAAGGGAAAAGTTAAAAAAGGGTGGAACGCTACTGACCCGGTATCGGCTTTTAGTCGGCGAACGAATACTTGTCTAAAAAAAAAAAGAGAAAAAGAAATAGAAGATAGATTAATGACATATCACTACCAACAAAGAACACAACAAATTATTGAATTAACAAGGCCGCAAGGTGTACCAACGGCCTATCTACAGTTACTCATTGTAGGGGCAATACTACTACAATCAGAAGCGGAAAAGAGCCTTTACGTGGAAAAACTGCAAACCAAAGAGGGATATGTCGAGATCAATATAGGCAGAGCCAGGGTGGTGCACAACTATAACTATATTGTGCACACGCTGAACATGGAAGAACTGGGCAAGCTCGTCCAAGGTGCCCGAGACACAATTGAACTCCTGGGTGACAATGAATACGTTAGACTGGCCAAAGACGAGATCCAAAAAATTGAGAAGATTCTAAGTATACTCCACCCCCACCGATGGAAGAGAGGTTTGATAAACGCCGGAGGTTCATTGCTAAAGTTCGTATGGGGCACAATGGATGACGAAGACAGGAAGCAAATTGAACAGCACCAGAAGATAATAGAGGAAAATAACCACCGCCTGGTTAATGGACTTAACCAACAAATATTGATTAACAACGCTTATAACAAATCCATGACAAATCTGAGGGATGCAATGCTCTACGACAGAGATATAATAACTAAACAGGTGACAGAATTTGAGGCCCTGCAACGGGAGTTCGCAACCCGCTAACTGGCGGTGACGCAGCTACTCCAAATACAACACCTGCGATCCAAGTTGAGGGACATAGCTGAGAGCATAGCAACCGCAAGAGCGGGAATATTTTTGCCGTCGATACTGACACCCGAGGAGGTAGAAATATTTAATATTGACGTGGAGATTCTGGAGAATATCCGCACGGCACTGATGGAATGGCTGAACGGTGAATTAAGCATAGTGGTTATGGTGCCGGCGGATATAATGGACACAACCAAGCATTTACTGCTGCCACTTCCAGACAACAACAGCATCCAAATCAAGGAGCAGCCATCCGCCATGGTCGAAATAAACAACCAAACATACAGTTATGTGGAAGGAAAAGCAATCTTCGAACTAGAACCCTCTACCAGCTGCACGGTGGTGGGAAAATGCACGGTTGTAAGAAACACTGAGCAACAAGTAATAGAAATAAGTAGCAACATGATAGTGCTGATAAACATGTACAACACATCGGGCCACAGCAGCTGCGATGAGAGAAAATTCAATCTGACGAGACACTATTTCCTGCACTTCAATAACTGCACTATCAACGTAGGCAGCAGACACTTCAGCAATAAAGTATATAAGAGAACCCAAACGTTTGCCCTCCCATCATACCAGAGGAAGTTCTCCACGGAACGATCCCTCCCTTCCAAGATATTACTCTACAACACGAAAACAACCTGGAAACAATAGAGGAACTAAAATTCCATGACCAGGTAAATACCGCAATAGGGGGCGTCGCGTTGCTTGCCATATTGGCATCAATAATAGTGGTGTTGATATTGTTCAGAAAACAAAACAACGTTAAGATTAAGATACAGGAAAACAGAATAATCAGGAGGGGACTGAGAAGGTCCCAAAAAAGGGGCGCGTTGACAGAGGATGAAAGCGCGGTTTACTATGATGTCCGTCGGCGATATGCATATGTACATAATATAAATAGAATAGAAGATAAATTCAAGAAAAACTATAAAAAGAAAAAGAACAATATTTCGAAATTGAAATATTAACAAGTATAAATCAAAACAAAATAAAATCATTTTGTTAGTATTTTTATATTATTATTATTACGAATAAACGTAAATATTATTTGAACTTATATTGATTTACATACATATGAAAAGTAATATTATCAGGCTCAAGTTCAGTTTTATTGAATTAATGAAAATTCAAAATTACTAAGAGTTTTTTTGTGTTGGAAAATATTATTATTTATATCCAATCAGATTTTAGCAGAACGTATCAGTACTGATTTCAAGGCCGCTACACCTCTCATCAGCGTTCAATTGTCCATCTTTACAAATTTCGTAAAGTGGATACTAATTGAGAAGAATATCAACTATTTAACCAGTTTTCAACAGAAATAGAATATGAGAATTAATTTTTAATTCAATTTTTATTCTACAATGAAACAGTGCTGGTTAGTACGAAATTCCCTCATTACTGTTTGGAACTAATATTCAACACAAACTCATAGTCCGTTATCATCAAAGTATTCTACTTTGTATTTTAACCTTTTTGTTGTTTTTACTCTATATTAGGGAAATTAACATATTACTGTGACCCCTGTTATTAGGGTATTTATAGCTCGTGCCCAAGCGGAATTAATATTTTTATATTATTATTATTACGAATAAACGTAATAATTAATTGAACTTATATTGATTTACATATGAAAACTAATATTATCAGGCTCAAGTTCAGTTTTATTGAATTAATGAAAATTCAAAATTACTAAGAGTTTTTTTGTGTTGGAAAATATTATTATTTATATCCAATCAGTTTTTAGCAGAACGTATCAGTACTGATTTCAAGGCCGCTACACCTCTCATCAGCGTTCAATTGTCCATCTTTACAATTTTCGTAAAGTGGATACTAATTGAGAAGAATATCAACTATTTAACCAGTTTTCAACAGAAATAGAATATGAGAATTAATTTTTAATTCAATTTTATTTGTAGAATATTGGATATAAATAATAATATTTTCCAACACAAAAAAACTCTAAGTAATTTTGAATTTTCATTAATTCAATAAAACAGAACTTGAGCCTGATAATATTACTTTTCATATGTAAATCAATATAAGTTCAATTAATTATTACGTTTATTCGTAATAATAATAATATAAAAATATTAATTCCGCTTGGGCACGAGCTATAAATACCCTAATAACAGGGGTCAAAGTAATATGTGAATATCCCTAATATAGAGTAAAAACAACAAAAACGTTAAAATACAAAGTAGAATACTTTGATGATAACGGACTATGAGTTTTTGTTGATTATTAGTTCCAAACAGTAATGAGGGAATTTCGTACTAACCAGCACTGTTTCATTGTAGAATAAAAATTGAATTAAAAATTAATTCTCATATTCTATTTCTGTTGAAAACTGGTTAAATAGTTGATATTCTTCTCAATTAGTATCCACTTTACGAAATTTGTAAAGATGGACAATTGAACGCTGATGAGAGGTGTAGCGGCCTTGAAATCAGTACTGATACGTTCTGCTAAAATCTGATTGGATATAAATAATAATATTTTCCAACACAAAAAAACTCTTAGTAATTTTGAATTTTCATTAATTCAATAAAACAGAAGTTGAGCCTGATAATATTACTTTTCATATGTAAATCAATATAAGTTCAATTAATTATTACGTTTATTCGTAATAATAATAATAATATAAAAATATTAATTCCGCTTGGGCACGAGCTATAAATACCCTAATAACAGGGGTCACAGTAATATGTGAATTTCCCTAATATAGAGTAAAAACAACAAAAACGTTAAAATACAAAGTAGAATACTTTGATGATAACGGACTATGAGTTTGTGTTGATTATTAGTTCCAAACAGTAATGAGGGAATTTCGTACTAACCAGCACTGTTTCATTGTAGAATAAAAATTGAATTAAAAATTAATTCTCATATTCTATTTCTGTTGAAAACTGGTTAAATAGTTGATATTCTTCTCAATTAGTATCCACTTTACGAAATTTGTAAAGATGGACAATTGAACGCTGATGAGAGGTGTAGCGGCCTTGAAATCAGTACTGATACGTTCTGCTAAAATCTGATTGGATATAAATAATAATATTTTCCAACACAAAAAAACTCTTAGTAATTTTGAATTTTCATTAATTCAATAAAACTGAACTTGAGCCTGATAATATTACTTTTCATATGTATGTAAATCAATATAAGTTCAAATAATAATTACGTTTATTCGTAATAATAATAATATAAAAATATTAATTCCGCTTGGGCACGAGCTATAAATACCCTAATAACAGGGGTCACAGTAATATGTGAATTTCCCTAATATAGAGTAAAAAAAAAATAACAAAAACGTTAAAATACAAAGTAGAATACTTTGATGATAACGGACTATGAGTTTGTGTTGATTATTAGTTCCAAACAGTAATGAGGGAATTTCGTACTAACCAGCACTGTTTCATTGTAGAATAAAAATTGAATTAAAAATAAATTCTCATATTCTATTTCTGTTGAAAACTGGTTAAATAGTTGATATTCTTCTCAATTAGTATCCACTTTACGAAATTTGTAAAGATGGACAATTGAACGCTGATGAGAGGTGTAGCGGCCTTGAAATCAGTACTGATACGTTCTGCTAAAATCTGATTGGATATAAATAATAATATTTTCCAACACAAAAAAACTCTTAGTAATTTTGAATGTTCATTAATTCAATAAAACTGAACTTGAGCCTGATAATATTACTTTTCATATATATGTAAATCAATATAAGTTCAAATAATAATTACGTTTATTCGTAATAATAATAATATAAAAATATTAATTCCGCTTGGGCACGAGCTATAAATACCCTAATAACAGGGGTCACAGTAATATGTGAATTTCCCTAATATAGAGTAAAAAAAAAACAACAAAAACGTTAAAATACAAAGTAGAATACTTTGATGATAACGGACTATGAGTTTGTGTTGATTATTAGTTCCAAACAGTAATGAGGGAATTTCGTACTAACCAGCACTGTTTCATTGTAGAATAAAAATTGAATTAAAAATTAATTCTCATATTCTATTTCTGTTGAAAACTGGTTAAATAGTTGATATTCTTCTCAATTAGTATCCACTTTACGAAATTTGTAAAGATGGACAATTGAACGCTGATGAGAGGTGTAGCGGCCTTGAAATCAGTACTGATACGTTCTGCTAAAATCTGATTGGATATAAATAATAATATTTTCCAACACAAAAAAACTCTTAGTAATTTTGAATTTTCATTAATTCAATAAAACTGAACTTGAGCCTGATAATATTACTTTTCATATGTATGTAAATCAATATAAGTTCAAATAATAATTACGTTTATTCGTAATAATAATAATATAAAAATATTAATTCCGCTTGGGCACGAGCTATAAATACCCTAATAACAGGGGTCATAGTAATATGTGAATTACCCTAATATAGAGTAAAAAAAAACCACAAAAACGTTAAAATACAAAGTAGAATACTTTGATGATAACGGACTATGAGTTTGTGTTGATTATTAGTTCCAAACAGTAATGAGGGAATTTCGTACTAACCAGCACTGTTTCATTGTAAAATAAAAATTGAATTAAAAATTAATTCTCATATTCTATTTCTGTTGAAAACTGGTTAAATAGTTGATATTCTTCTCAATTAGTATCCACTTTACGAAATTTGTAAAGATGGACAATTGAACGCTGATGAGAGGTGTAGCGGCCTTGAAATCAGTACTGATACGTTCTGCTAAAATCTGATTGGATATAAATAATAATATTTTCCAACACAAAAAAAAACTTAGTAATTTTGAATTTTCATTAATTCAATAAAACTGAACTTGAGCCTGATAATATTACTTTTCATATGTATGTAAATCATTTTGCTAGACAATAACACTGCGGATTTTTATAGGAAAAAGCAGTAAATAAATTCAAGAAAAACTTTAAAAAGACAAAGAACAATATGTTGAAATTAAAATATTTAAAAGTATAAATCAAAACGAAACACCAAATTTAAAGGAAACCGAGAGAAACCAAAAATTAAAAACAGCAACCACATAAACAGCATAATTAAACAGCAGAACCTATAGTCAAATACACACTAGTTTTTAGCACGAAGTTCAACAGATTCTACACCAATTTAATGAAACATATCGGAAAGATTAATTTAATACCAAATTTAAAAAAAAAAGAAAAGACCGATATAATTTAGAGGATCGAGTTAATGCAGACATTCAAATTACCTGTATTACTGCGTTTTTTTTTTATTGGACATTTTTTTTTTTTTGGCTTCTAGACGACCGGCTGCTGGTGTTGGTTGATTTGCAGCTGGTGAAAATTCCTTTTGAATGGAAGTATTCTTATCGTTTTCTGTTGAAACCATTGTACGGAAGAAAAATTTTGGCTTTACAAAATTTGTACACTTCACTTGTGTATAATTAAACTCAATATTTTGCTTAGGTTTATCCAAAAACTATTTCTTTTTAGTGCCCATGGATTTTGTTTTTTTTTTAATTTATTGAAAACTTTTTGTCACTTCATGAAACAATTTTTTTTCTCTTCTCAGTTTGTAATTGTATAAAGTTTTTACAAAACACGCACTTAATTAAACTTTCCACAATATTTTCACTTGTAACCGCACCGTTTCATATCGTTTTCAAGACTGGACGATGAGATTTAATTGTTAAATTTGTGCATTAGTGCAGTTTTAATGTTATCCAAAATTATTGTATGAAATATACTAGAACTCAAATACATGAACAAAAGCGACCCAATTGGCATAGACATCCAATTGAGTAAAAAACAAGTAAGAGTGCTATATTCGGCTGTGCCGAATCTTATATACCCTTCACCAATGCATATATATGTGATTCGCAATATATAATAAGCCTGTATATCCTTTGTTATATAAATATAACATTTCAAACAAAATAAAAGGTAAGTTAAAACTGCATACTTGGACACACTTTCATATTTTCTTCAGAGCTATATAAGTACTTATGTGACAGCGTTCTCCAATTGGCAGAATAGAATAGATAATTCCTCCCAATAAACAATAAAAAAATACTAATTGAAAAGATAAATACTTTTTCTGATTTTTTTTTTTGGAAAATGTACCTACTCTGTGTAAATTATTCGAGAAATATTTGTAAATGAAATATGTATGTAGAAATATGTAGCTATTATACATATTAGGTACATATGTATGTATGTACTTATATTATCCAATCAGCCTAACAGAACGTATCAGTTTATCGATTTCGAGAAGGCTAAAACAATATTCATTGTTCTAACGTAGGGCAAGTTCAAATAGTAATTATGAAAGTTATTTATTCTTCGTTATTGACCTATTACATACATACATAGGTACTTATGTATGTACATACATACATATCAAAAAACACCTCATAAAAGGAAAAGTTATTTTACTGGTGACAAAATACTTTTTAGCGACGGCTCATTTCAATTATGTATATGTATATATATATGTATATATATATGTATAAAATAACCTGTTTATTATTTTCAAATATAGTTACAAGCCTATGTACATATATTTCAATTTTTAAAATGAAAAACAAATTGACAAATATACAACATTTTAAAAGATAAATACAAAAGCATTTTTAACATACATATACATATATACATCAGAGTATATTTGTAATCATCAGTGTGCGACATTTTTTTCCACAGAGTTTACTTGTCTGGTACGTATGTATAGTGTTTGTGTGCATACATACATATTTATGTTTATAATGTGCTTTGGTGAAAAAAAAATTGAAATTTTTTATGTGTGTAGAATATTGCTTGGTATGTAAAAGCAAATAACGATTTGAGTCTGCTGATCTTTCAAAAGCAAATGCCGTGTATTTTTATACACACATGCTTAGATGTGTGCCAAAAAGGGGGTTGTACGAAAAAATACGTTGAGTTATTATTAAGTTAATATACACAAAGAGCTACCCAGCCTCAGTAGCACGATGGTGTAGTGTACACATGTCATACAACTTGCACAGAGATAAATACCAACTTTAAGTGTGTAGCGCAACAAGCGATAATGTTACACATGTTGAAGTGTGGCAAAAGCTATTTGGAACAAATATTAAATTACAAAAATTACTGTGTGCAAGTTGATGACACTTGAAAATTTAATTCAATTTAATTTTATGATATTTTGTTTTTCTTTATTAATAAATTGAGTGATTTACAAATCACTCAATTCTAGATTATCATATAGATTCTCATAAGTAGTATTTAAGCTAGAATATTTTGTAAATAAAATCAGACTTAAACTATCAACATAATTCGGCACTCGCTTGCCTTTGTTTTTAATTTAGTTTCAAGAATATTCTGGCAGTTCTTTTGAACGCCTAATTACTAGCTGGAACCCTTCCAGCTGTTTAAAATAAACCAAGGGCTATAGGGAAATAAAAATATAAACATCCTTATTACTCCACATGGCGATCCTGCCATAACATTCTCAAAACATTATTACACCACATCCTTTCACTCTCCACATGGCGATCCTGCGGATTTCGAACTGGTCCTGCCGATTCCGACCAACCATACAAAAAAATTTATTATCAAAAATTGTATGATCCTGCAAAAAATCTTACAATCCTGCGGATTTCAAACTGATCCTGCGGATTTCGAACTGATCCTGCCGATTCGGACCAACCATACAAAAAAATTTATTATCAAAAATTTTATGATCCTGCAAAAATCGTACAATCCTGCGGACATCGAACTGATCCTGCCGACACTACATAAAGATGATTTAAACAATTCAAGAAGTAGAAGAGCAGAAAAGACTAAAACGAGCACAGACGTAAAATTGTATAAAAGTATTGTTTGATTAAAAATAAAGCGTCCAGAAAATAATAAATCTGATAGTAATAGAATGTACCAACTCGGATAAAAAAAAAATATATTAAAGAAAATTTTGATCCTGCCGTCACCACATTGATGTCTGAACAAATAGATGCAATTTTTGCAAAATGGGAGAAATTCATACAGGAAGAATATGACCCAGGAGCAACCACTACAAACGTACCAACCTATGTCCCGACACCACTCAATGCTGGACCGAAACGATTAACGCTAGAAGAATACCGTAAAAGGCAGATAAAAAAGAAGCCACAACTGCCCACGAAGCCAGATGAGACGAAAACAAAGAAGAAACGCGCTGGCAAAAAGTTCCAACAAAGGAAGAAACTAGCTATCCTCTACAAAAAACTCAACCTAGCGCACAGAAAGGAAGAGAAAGTCGAAATTAAATATGAAATAAACAATTTAAAAAAAAAAACAGTAGAATAAAAATATTCTATATATTTAAAAATTCATTAATAAACTTATAAATTTTTTTAAAAATATAAATGGTAGGCCCTATATGGGGATATAATAATAAAATGGGTAAACCACAAAGTAAAGTGGAAATCCAAGAAAACATTGTTAATAATGGAAATGCTGAAAATAATAAATTTGTAATACCAGAATACTTAATAACATTAATAGTAATAACTTTAATTTTATATATAGCTTTCCAAATAAACAAATATTTTAAGAATTATGTACTTAAACATAAAGACAGAAACATTGCTAATAATGTAATAACAAATGTTTAAATTTATATACACAATTATTTAATAAAATTTAACAAGAAGTAGTCTAATGGAAGAAAATATTACCGAATTAAAAGAGATATTAAAAAACCTAAAGAAAAGTCCAGGAAGGACATATACAGAAAAGACAATTCAAAGCAAATTAGAAACAATAGAGAATATAAGAAAAGATTTTCAGTCAAATACACTCGAAGAAAATGATGAAGATAAATTATCTGCTCTAAAATTAGAATTTAATAATATATATATAAAAATTAGAGAATACTTATTGGAAAGTCCGAAAGAATTAGAAAAGAAAAATACAAACATGGCAACATTTAATTTAGAAACAGCATCAAAAGCACTACCATTGTTCACTGGTAATTATTTGGAATTAGAAAGCTTTTTAATAACAGCAGAACTCATCAATAAAACGCTATCAGACACAGCAAAAATAGACTTTCTTCAATACATTTATCATGCCAAACTAACATCTAATGTTAGAACAGCAATAGGAAGTTATAGCAAACCAGAAAATTTTGAAACTCTAAAAAATTTGTTAGAACAAAGGTACAAAAGTACTAAAACAATACCAGAATTACAAAATAGGTTAAACACATTATTCCAAGGAAAAATGTCAGTTAATTTATTTAAAGAAAAAATATTACATATAATAGATAGTCTAAACAAATTGGGGATAGAAGAACTAGGAAGTACTGCGTCAGTAGCAGAAAAGAACGTAATAATTAGATTAAACAGTAAACTAGCTCTGGAAACTTTCTAAAAGGGTTTAAATGAATGCTTTAAGTCGACCATATATGCTGCTAGACCAACTACTTTACAAGAAGCATCAGAACTTGCAATTGAACTTGAAAACGAAAAGAAAGCGACACATAACGAAATACTACATATCAGTAGAGAGAAACCACGATATCAATCACAAAATTACACTAAAAATAACAATACATTTTCTAACTACAACAACAACAGGCCACACAACAGCCATAACACTAACATAAACAATTACAACAGGAAAAACAATTATGATACCAGTAATAATAATTCACCCAGAAACAATAATTTCTCTAGAAATAACAATCATAGAAATAACTTCAACTCTAACAGATTTAATAATAATTTCAACAACAGGTACCAAAATAACAGACCCAATAACACGAGAAACTTCAACAACAGTCACGATAACAGCAACAGAAATAACACAAACAGTAACAACAATAATAACAGTAACAACAACAGAAGATATATACGTACGATACAAGACGAGGGAAACGAGGAAGGCTCGGAATACAGGGATATTCCGGACAGCCAAAATTAAGAGTATTTAAAGTTTCAAATAATAACACAAATTACATAATCGCTAAATACAAAAATAAAGGATTAACATTTCTTGTCGACACAGGAGCCGACATATCGTTATGTCGCACTAGAACAATTTTTGATGATGAACCACTAAATATAGAAAACAGATGCAAATTAACAGGCATCACTAATGAAGAAATATATTCCTTAGGGACAACTGAACTTGAACTTTCATTAGCAGACCAAACATTCAAACACAAATTCCATCTAGTAGATGACAATTTTCCAATAGAGACAGACGGAATAATAGGGAGAGACTTTTTAAGAGAATACTTATGCAAAATAGATTACGAGGCATTCACAATTTCTTTGTTTACCAATAATGAAACCATAATTCTGCCAATGCAATCAAAAGCATTCGACACATTAAAAATAACTATACCACCACGAACAGAAATCATACAACCATTGAAATTAAACCTTACAGAAGACAGCGTAATTTTTAATAATGAATTAAAACCAGGTGTATTTTTTAAGTAATTCAATAGCTCCAAAAAGCGGCATGACACACTTAAAAATTTTAAACACAACGAACGAGGAAATAACTTTACAGGGCATTAAACTTCAAACTGAACCACTGAAAAACTATGACATATTAAATTACAACAACAATATAAACAGCAACGAACGTTTTAACAAAATTTTGAATGACTTGCGATTAGACCATAATGACGAATATGCAAAAACACAATTAAAAGAAATATTTAAAAAATATCAAAACGTTTTTCACATAGAAGACGAAAAACTAAGCACCAACAATTTTTACAAACAGAAAATCACGACCTCAGAAAACACACCTGTTTATATAAAAAACTACAGACTACCACATTCACATACCGACATAATAAATGAACAAGTACAGAAAATGCTAGATGACGAAATAATAGAACCATCAGTTAGCCCATATAATGCTCCACTCCTTTTAGTACCAAAGAAAAACATAGAAGATAAAACAAAATGGAGACTAGTTGTAGATTTTAGAAAACTTAATGATAAAATTGTTAATGACAAATTTCCTCTAACTAGATTAGAAGATATTTTGGACAAACTAGGTAGAGCCAAATGGTTTTCTACACTTGATATGACAAGCTCTTTTCATCAAATTGAATTAGATAAAGACTCCAGACCGTTAACTGCTTTTTCCACACCACAAGGACATTTTCAATTTAAGAGACTTCCATTCGGACTAAAAATTTCTTCTAACAGTTTTCAAAGAATGCTTACAATAGCATTATCCGGACTAGAATCCGAAGCATTTCTTTACGTAGATGACATAATCGTAAACGGTGGCAGCTTAAATCACCACAACCAAAATTTAATAAGAGTTCTCGATAGATTACAACGATACAATTTAAAACTAACTGCCGATTTCACGATGTCGAAAGAATTTTGAATTTTATTTTCATTCGTACAAATACATTTGATACAAAAACAAAATTTTAGAATTTGTTTTTGCTTCAAATGTAATTATACGAATGAAAACATATGGAAATTTTCTTTCGACATAGTGAAATAGGCCGTAAATCCAAAAAAATGTAATTTTCTAAGACCAGAAGTAGTTTACTTAGGACATTTAATAACAAAGAACGGTGTAAAGACAGACCCATCTAAATACGACGTAATAAAAAGCTACCCAGTACCAAAAAACGCAGACGAAGTAAGACGATTTGTCGCATTTTGCAATTATTACAGAAAATTTATACCCAACTTTGCTGACGTTGCCAAAGAACTAAACGCACTGTTAAAGAAATCAACAAAATTTATATGGACGGAAAAATGCCAGACTGCTTTTGAGGAATTGAAAGAAAAATTAATGAATCCACCAGTATTACAATATCCGAATTTTTATAAACCTTTCATTTTAACAACAGACGCATCAAATTACGCATTAGGAGCAGTTTTATCTCAAGGTGAAATCGGACAAGATTTACCAATTTCATACGCTAGTAAGTCATTACAAAAACATGACATTAACAAACCAGTAATTGAGAAAGAACTTTTAGCGATTCATTGGAGCATAAATTTTTTCAAACCTTACCTATACGGCAGAAAATTTATAGTTGTGACAGACCATAGACCATTAATTTCATTATTCTCACACAAAAATCCATCATCAAAAATGAAAAGAATAAGACTAGATTTAAGTGATTATGATTTCACAATTGTATATAAAAAAGGAAAAATGAATACAAACGCCGATGCACTTTCTAGGATAGAACTAGACTCAGACATACTTAAACAAATGATACCGCAAGAAAACGACGAAAAAGACAAAAAAGTATTAGTAACAACGAGGGCCATGAAGAATAAAAATAAAGAAAAGAACGAGGCAAATAATAAACAACATAATGAGGCAAATAACAATTTTAATGAAACACGTGTAGAAGAAAAGAGTATGGAAAAATGTAATTCTCAGAAGCCTGATCAACTTCAAATATGGGAATGCACATCCATAAGTGATATAAAAAGAAATTGCAAATTAATAGATTTGAAAACATAAAAGAAGTCGACATATTGAATTGACATATTGAAAATAATATTGTGCACATTGGACATAACGATAATTCATCGAAACAAGATTCGATTATGAAGAAGTTACATGCCAAAAATATACATGATAATAATATGCATGCAAGATTCAGCGATAACTCAGCGAAACTAGATTCGATACTGAGAAAACTGATATCAAAAATGAGTAAAGAAAATATAAAAGAATTAGCGCTAGCAAATAACGATAAAATATTTAAAGTATACACGAAAGAAGAATTAAAAGAAGCATATGCAAACATAAGAATAAATAACAAAAGTCCTCAACTAAAAATATTAATATACAATGCCCCAAAAAGAATAACAGATGACATTTTAAAATATAAACTAATTGACGAATTCCACAATACCACACACGCAGGCAACTTAGGAATTAGAAAAACAATTATTAATCTTAAACAGCGATACATTTGGAAAAACATGAATAAGATGGTAAAGCAATTCGTAAAATACTGTGACAAATGTAACATAAACAAACAAACCAAACACATTAAAGAACCACTTACATTAACGGACACCCCAAGCAACAGTTTTGAGATTATATCAATTGATACTGTAGGACCTCTTCGTATTTCAAACGGATACCGATACATATTGACAATGCAATGCGAACTAACGAAATTCGTTATTGCTCACCCAATGTCAACAAAAGACGCACTTTCAACTGCCAAAACACTAGTAGAATAATTAATTTTGAAATACGGTAAATTTAAAGTGCTCAAATCAGACAACGGGACAGAATTCAAAAACGAACTAATGCGCAACATATGCTCGTTACTTGAGATCAAACAAACATTCTCAACCCCCTACCACCATGAAACAATAGGTGCGGTAGAAAGAAATCACAGGGTTCTCAATGAATTCTTGCTTACATCAGCAAACGATTACGAATGGGATAAGTGGATAAATTACTTTACTTTTGCCTACAACACGGCACCACACATAGACACTGGTTACACACCATTTGAATTGGTATATGGTGGATTGCCATGCTTACCATCAGAATTGTATGACACAGAAAATAACAAAATATACAATTATGATGACTATGCAAAAGAGCTGAAACAAAGATTAAAATATTCTTTGAATAGAGCTAGGGAACTTACAGATAAAACAAAAGAAAAAAGAATCATAGAAAATAGATATAGTTGTACAGTTAGGAAGTTCTAGTGATATTAATTCAAACGTTTCGTCAGAATTACACTATTTCGATTTTCCTGTGTCTTTCTAGCACTTGTAACTGAAAGACTTTGTACTTTTAAATAATAGACAAGACAAGACCCTTTTGTTTGAAAACTGTAGAGTTAATTAATTTATTTGTAAAAATGGTTCATCTTTTATACAAAATACTAAATAGCAACTTAATTAATTTTCGTACTTAATAATGCGGAAGTGAATAATAAACAGTTAAATAAAGTTGACCTAAATAAATATTGCAAATTAATATATAAGAATTGTGCCAGGTGACGACATTAAGTATAATTTGTATTATTAAAAATAATGCATGCGTTTGTAGTTTGATTTAAATTTAACTAAAATGTATAGGTTGTAATTTTTAGTATACAAGCAATAAGTACATTGACACAATTTAATTGAAATGCTTACGTTATGGTTTTAGTTATACAAGCAATAAATACATTCTCCCCGGCATTGACGAGTAGTCAATAAAAACGAAAACAAAAATGAAATAAAAAAATGAGATTCAAATTTGAACTGTGAAGTTCTCACGTGGATGTGGTGTGGGTGTTGCCTTATTGTTGGATGGTTGTGGAGTATGCGATGAATGCGTTATTTTTGTTACTTCAGCAGCACTATACTTTCTTCGGATTGCCGTTATAACTGACACGAGTATTATGGCTATTACACTGATGACTAATGCAGAATATGCAATTGTAGTACCGTGTGTTGAAGTTGAATGATGTTGAAAAGTTGAAGTGTTTATAGATTCTAACCTTTGTTGCAAGTCTTTCATTTTATTGAGTTGTACCGAAATCTGGTCTGTTATTAATGTGTAGTTGGTTTTAATGTTTTCGCCTTTGGAAAGATGGTGATATGCAATTTCTGAAATATTTGCCAGGCTCGTGTATGATGACCCAGTAATTGTTGATATCGATTGTTGACCAGTCACGTGAATAGATTCATGCTTAAGGATGCAATCGGGGTTAATGGTTAATAATCCAGAGCCTTCTAGATATAAAGTCGTAATTTCCTTTCCACAAACCGCTGTGGTTTGAGTGATTGAGGATGAGGAGTATATCCATTGGTTTTTATGATTTAATGGTGTCCATGTTACGTTTGCATGGAGCTTCATTAGGTTGCAATTTCGAATAGTAATGTTGTTAAATAAGTTAATTTCACATGAGCACCTTTCCGCTCCGAAATTGTATTCCAGTTGTATATTATAGCATATGAATATGTTCTTCCTGATGATAGTACATGATTTAAGTTGATCTAATGATACCGGAAAATAGTGTCTTCGGTTTGTGTTTATCGCTAGTATAGGGCTGCATGTTTCTATCGTTAGCATTGTGTTGTTTATTGTGTTAGGGATAGGAATTAAATTATATAATTTAAATTGGTCATGCTCTATTAATGGCAGCGTTATGCTAAACACCACGTGTTCCTGGGTAAGTCCTCCCTTTACCTTCATTAGCTTATAAAATTCTAACAAGTCATCTGCGAATACTGGTAACATTAACGATTCAGGCATATGTGTTTTGATTTGTTGTATTTCGATCTCTATTTGTGTTGGAGTTAACAGTAACGGATTGATTTTTCCATGGTGAGTATCAGTTAACACATCCAGAATGCATGCTTGCATTTTTTGTAAGTTGTTTGCGATAAGTGATAGTTGCATAAAGCCTACGTTGAACATGTTTGCAAGCTTCAACTGATACAATTCTTCGTTATGCAATTCCTCGCCTTTTACTACTTCATTCAGCGTTGATTGAATGCTGTCAAATTTGAATTTTGCTGCAGTTAGACCTTGTTTAACGATATTCATAGTGGAGTTTACGACTGAAGTTTGGTCCTTTATGAGTTTTAACATGAATGAATCGTCTTCTTGTAATTTGGTGATAGTTGACGACATTTTTTCTGCATATCCAGAGTCAAGTACACCAAACAGTGAATTTGCGATATTTCCGACAACATCAATGGCACCTCTTTTCTGTCGAGATTTGTACAGTAGTCTGTTATCCAGACTCAAGTCAGTTTCAATATGCTGCAAGTGTTCTATTATATTAGTACACGATGTATTAGACTCCATTTTTTTACACAGCTGTTCTAGTGATTTGGTGCCGTTTGCTAAAAATGATGTGTCAGTCCAGTATGCTGAAAGATCATAATATACGACTAGATTCCATTGACTTGTAGATATATGCGTAGATCCTAATTCTTCAAAATGGATTCCCAGCTGAGATCCAAATCGTTTGTTTTCGATTGGTATTCCCATGATCACTGGGAAAATGAGTAGTAAAGCCAGCAATGTTATGCATATATTATTGTTTAGTAGCCTTGTTCTTTTGCCTTTGGGTTCGCTAGTTTGATCTGCGACTGTTGTATCTGTACTTTTGTTTGTTGAGTTTGACTCTAGATTTTCCTCAATTGGAAGCAACGCAAGACGATGTATAGGTCTTTTACAAATTCCCGATGCGATTTTGATGTCAGCAACCCGAATTGATCCATCCTTTCCAGGATAAACTTTCAATATTCGTCCTAGCGGCCATTTCATCGGCACAGTGTTATCTTCTTTAACGATAACCATATCTCCTGGGTTGATATTTGCACTTTGAGTTTTCCATTTATGACGCTGCTGCAATTCGTGTAGGTACTCATTTGACCATCTTTTCCAAAATTCATGTTTTATTTTTGATACGAGTTCCCATCGAGATAAGAGTGATATTCTCTTAGAGTTGGCTGCGATATCCACCTGAGACGTAAGAGCTTCGCCGATCAAGAAGTGTCCTGGAGGTAATGCAGATATATCGGATGGGTCGGCTGACATAGGTGTTAATGGGCGAGAATTTAAGATAGCTTCAATTTCTATGATAACCGTTTCCAATTCTTCATATGTTAGTGAAGCTGTGCTTAAGCTTCGAACCAATAGATTTTTAGCCGATTTTACCGCTGCTTCCCAAAGTCCTCCAAAGTGGGGAGATCTGGGTGGAATAAAATGGAATTGTATTCCTTTTGAGCTACATGTTGAAACTATCGACTCCTTCCCATTTTCAGAAAATATTGATTGAGAGAGTTCAGTGAGTTTATTGTTGGCTCCAACAAAATTTGTTGCGTTATCACTATAGATATTTTGGCAACGTCCTCTTCGACAAATAAAGCGTTTTAAGGCACCAATGTAAGCATCAGTTGAGAGATCACTAACCAGTTCAAAATGAACTGCCTTAGTCGCAAAGCAACAAAATACTGCTACATATGCTTTTGTTGGCCGTTTTCCTCTTATTTTGTAGTGGATCCACATTGGTCCAAAATAATCAACGCCTGTGTTAATGAATGGCCTTGCAGGTGTGACTCTGTCATGTGGAAGGTTCCCCATTAATTGTTGGCATAGCTTGGGACGAGCCCTGCAACATTGTACGCACTTTTGAACGGTTGATCTTGCTATAGATTTTCCTTTGATCGGCCAGAATCTCTGCCTCACTATTCCCAATAATGCTTGCGGGCTGCAGTGCTTGTTTTCTTCATGCACTGACTTAAATAAAAGTTTCACAAGCACATCATTATATGGAAGAATTATTGGATGTTTTGAATCGTAGGATAAGTTTGACTCCTCCAACCGTCCTCCCACTCGAAGGATGCCTTCATTATCGACAAATGGAGTTAAGCTAAGGATTGGACTATGTTTCGCGAGCATTTGTTTTTCTTCTAATTGTTTGATTTCATTAGGAAAATCATAGCTTTGGATGGCACGTATGATTGTTCTAAGTGAGATCTCAAGTTCTTCTGTACTTAACGCATTCAGTTGAGGTCTTGGGGAAGATTTTTCAGTGGTGTTTTTAACGAAGCGGTAAACATATGATATTATTCGCTGTAACTTCTTAAATGAACCTTTATGGTCGATATTGTGTACAAAGTTGTAGTTGTTTAAGGTTAACAAAACGATAGGTGACTCTTTCTTTCTTTCGAGATCAGAAGTAATTTGTAAATGTGGCCGAAATTCTGCAGGCCAACATTCTTGCTTTCCGTGTAAAAATAATGGTCCCAAAAACCATAAATGACACTCTGCAAGTGCCTTTGCTGATAAACCTCTTGATAGAATGTCTGCTGGATTATCCTTTGACGAAACATGTCGCCATTGCTCTGCAAAAGTTAAAGTTTGTATTTTGGATATCCTGTTACCCACAAATGTCTGGAAGGATGATGACTTTGAGTGTATCCATGACAAGACAATCTCAGAGTCTGTCCATAAGAAAATTGGTAAATTTTTAATCTGCATAACCTTTCGAAGACGTTGAGATAGTTCTGCAGCTAGAAGTGCTGCACAAAGTTCCAGCCGTGGTAAGGTTTGCTTTTTGATTGGTGAGACGCGAGACTTCGCACATAGTAGTTTTGTTACGATTCTACCGTTTTTAAATGTTGATCGAATATATGCTGCGGCCCCAAAAGCCTTTTCGGATGCATCCGCAAAGATATGAAGTTGAGTAGTTAATGGGATGTCATCCTTGAATATGTGTCGTGTTATTTGGAGATTGTTGATTGTGTTTAAACCTTCCCGGAAGATTGACCAGGCTGAACTGAGATCTTCAGGTAGAACTTCATCCCATGTCAGCTTCATCTGCCATAAGTGTTGAATAAATATCTTCGCCTTAACTACAATTGGTGTCAAGAGTCCAAGTGGATCAAAAAGTTTTGCCAAGTCAGAGCTTACTGTGCGTTTAGTAATCATGTCTACAGGTTCCACCTTTACCTTTACGCAAAGATGGTCTGGTTTGGGCAGCCATATCAGACCCAGAGTTTTAATAGACTCCTTCTGTGTGCTGTTAAAATCAAGATTTACTTCCCGATCATCTTGTGGAATATTTTGAAGGAGTTGTTTATTATTTGCGCTCCACTTACGACAGTTGAAGCCATGTTTTCTGAGTATGTAAGCTAGTTGTTGTTGTTTCTCGATTGCAGTACTTAAGCTGTTTGATCCTCCAAGACCGTCGTCAACATAGAAATTATCTCTTAGAATTTGAGCACCTAGTGGGTAGTCAGTATCATTTTCGAAGGCGATTTGTTGAAGACACCTTGTCGCCAAATATGGAGCAGCTCGTGTCCCATACGTGACAGTGTTAAGTTGATAATATTTTATGGGTTCAGAAGGATCATTTCTCCATAGAATTATCTGGTATCTCCTGTCGTCTTGATGTACCAAGACTTGTCGATACATTTTTTCAATGTCTGTTGTAAAGACAAATCTCGGTAAACGGAAACGAATGAGTATCGAAAATAGATCACTTTGAACAATTGGGCCAGTGTACATTAAGTCGTTAAGTGAATAGCCGGATGATGTTTTGGCGGAAGCATCGAACACGGCACGAAGTTTAGTAGTTGTGCTATCTGGTTTTAGTACACAATGATGTGGAATGAAATGGTTGGGGGTTGGTATTGAGTTGACATCTATTTCCGTCATATGGCCCAGTTGTTTATATTCGTTCATAAAATGTATGTACTGATTTCTGGTCGCCGAATCTTTCATTAATCGTCGTTCAAGACTAAGGAATCGTTTGTAGGCTGTTGTCTTAGAATCTCCTAATGCAGATGGATTTTCACGGAAGGGTAACTTGACAACAAAACGTCCTTCATCGTTTCTTTGAGTGTTTTGGACAAACAGTGATTCACATTGTTGTTCGTCCTGCGAGAGTCCCTTTTCAGTTGATCCATCATCTTCCATTTTCCATAGCCGTTCAATGACGTCGTTTAATAGCTCGTCGTTAAAGTCTTCTGGCTTAGTGGTGAAAATTGCACAAGTTGCAGCGTCATTTGCCCCTTGACTTGAAGATATTTTTCCGCTGATGATCCATCCAAGTGATGTGTTTAACAAAATTGGAAGATTGCTTGATAGCTCTATTTTTTCGCGTTGCATCAGATTAAAGTAATATTCGGCACCCAAAAGAATATCTACTTTTCCTGGCTGATTAAAGTATGGGTCAGCTAGGCTTAAGTTTGGAATTTGCCATTTCGAAATATCAATATGTTGACTTGGCTGAGGAGGAATGATTGTTGGGATCACAAATGCTTCCAGGTTTGTTTCAAATTTATTATTTCTTGATTGTAGCTTTACGTTTATCCTTCTTGTTACGCGTTTTTTGCCATTTCCAATACCATCGATACACAGCGAGGCTGTTGAAGTTGATACACCCAACCTTTTAACAACGTGCTCAGATATAAGGTTCACCTGCGAACCAGAATCAAGAATTGCACGGAATTCTGCTGAATTTCCATTTGATGCTGTTATTTTTACTCTTGCTGTTGCAAGTATGACATAATCCCTCTGCGTTGATGAGGCATTTGCAGATGCTGATGTTACTGTTGCGTTGGAAGCTTTTGGTCTTACTTCGATGTTTGGGACAGAACTGGAGGTCTGCTTGATTTGTGGATTAGCTTTTGCCTCAATATGTAACAAAGTGTTATGTTTCTTGTTGCATTTTCTACACGAGCTTGATGAACAGTCTTTTGAGGAGTGGTCTCCTTTGAAACAGTTGACGCATAGTCTTCGTGATTGTATGAATCTTAGCCGTTCTATTTCTGATACATTTAAGAACTTTCCACAGTGGTATAACGCATGGTTCCCATTGTTACAGAAATTGCAGCTAATTCCTCTTTTGACCACAGTAGCTGCTATTTTATTTGACGTATGTACCAATTTTTCCCTGTGATTGATGGATTCGATTGTTTGGAACTGGAATTCCAGAAATGATAAAAGGTCTTCAACTGTTGGTAGCTCCTTCGGTTGACTGAGAGATTGTTCGAACCGCATATGCAAACTTCGATCTAGCTTTTTTATCAAAATTTGAAAAAGGAGCGGGTTCCATGCTTTCGTCTCAATTCCAATGTTGTTTAGTGCTAAAAGGCACTCTCGAGTTGTGTCATGTAGCTTTAATGGTGACAGAGTTGGACGTGCATAACGGCTGACTAATGATTTTCTCGACCAGAGTTGTTACAAGGACCCGTTTGTTGTTGTACCGTTCTTGTAACATTGTCCACGCTGAATCATAGTTGCCCTCTGTCGTTGATAGATGGCTGACAAACTTTTCAGCTTCCCCTGTAAGATTGGACTTAAGATACCACATCTTTTGGACATCAGGTATCGGTTGTTGATGGACCATATGGAGAAACATGTCGTAAAATTGCGTCCATTTTGCGTAATCCCCATCGAACTTGGGGATTGAGATCTTCGGCAGCGGCAATGATGTTGCCATGACTGTATGTTGGCCTGCCGAAATAGCGTTTGATGTTTGGTTTGACAACACTTGTAACTTTGTCAAGCTATCAATAACCATTCCTCTAAGGTTTTCATAGTCGTCTTGATTTAAACCATTGACAAGAGGGTTTGAACATTGATCCCATACTTGATCATATAGCTCTTCGATTTGGTTCCATAACTTGTTTATGGTCTCGATTCTGATGTTGTAGAATTCGCTATTCACCCCTGAGATACCAACTATCAACCTCTCCAATGCTGACATCCGAGCGGCAAATTTCCCCATCAATCCATGTGAAGAATCGTCCTTGGATCCATGATTCTTGCTACTAGGTATTTGGGAAATTCCCATAGGTGGCTGCTCACTGTGCTCATGTTGAGTTACCTGCGGGTTTTTGAGTACTTCCTTTTTCAAACGTACCAATTCAGTTTGAAATAGGTCAATGTATTCTTCAGCCAATGACCGAATCTGTTCAAAATAATTGGTTTTGAAGTAGTCTACTTCTGATTGATCTTTAACAAGTATGCGCAATTTTTCGTCCACCTCATTAAACTCGTTCAATTTGTCTGAAAGTCGACGACGGCGTTCCTCAAAATAGGAAACCTTATTTTTTCTATCAGTAGGATCCTTTTTGAAGTTCCGGATAATCTGCTGAATGTTTTCACCTAAGATACTCTGTAGGCTGATTAACTCTTCCATTGATGACATGTTGATAATGATGATTCAATACGACTTGTTCGAATAACTGCTGGTTCGCTTACTCGAATTGCACTTTGTTAACGTAAAACTGATCGTGCCTTCTTACAAAAAGAGGTCGTCCTGACTATCACGTCGGGGTCACCAAAATGTACAGTTAGGAAGTTCTAGTGATATTAATTCAAACGTTTCGTCAGAATTACACTATTTCGATTTTCCTGTGTCTTTCTAGCACTTGTAACTGAAAGACTTTGTACTTTTAAATAATAGACAAGACAAGACCCTTTTGTTTGAAAACTGTAGAGTTAATCAATTTATTTGTAAAAATGGTTCATCTTTTATACAAAATACTAAATAGCAACTTAATTAATTTTCGTACTTAATAATGCGGAAGTGAATAATAAACAGTTAAATAAAGTTGACCTAAATAAATATTGCAAATTAATATATAAGAATTGTGCCAGGTGACGACATTAAGTATAATTTGTATTATTAAAAATAATGCATGCGTTTGTAGTTTGATTTAAATTTAACTAAAATGTATAGGTTGTAATTTTTAGTATACAAGCAATAAGTACATTGACACAATTTAATTGAAATGCTTACGTTATGGTTTTAGTTATACGAGCAATAAATACAATAGTAATAGTTTAAATCTAAAAATAGGAGGTTTAGTTTTAATAAAAGTAGAAAATAGGAAAAAGAATCAAAGCCCGTACAAAGGCCCATATAAAATAAATAGACATAACGGTGTAAATACCATAATAAACTACCACGGAATTGAAAAAGAACTCCATAATAATCAATTAAAACCATATATAGGCTTTAGAAACAATAATTAAGTACACAATAAACACTAAAAATTATAAGAATACTATTGTAAAAATTATAAAAATATTAAATATTACATTAAGAATTATGTAAATTATAAAATTATAACTATATTAAGAATTACTTTGCAAAACTATAACATATGTAAATATAAATTAAGAATTATTTTACAAATATTGTCGGTACTATGAATATCAAGAAAAATCAATCCCCTAATTTTTCTCTTAGCGGTGAGGGTGTAGTGTACACATGTCATACAACTTGCACAGAGGTAAATACCAACTTTAAGTGTGTAGCGCAACAAGCGATAATGTTACACATGTTGAAGTGTGGCAAAAGCTATTTGGAACAAATATTAAATTACAAAAATTACTGTGTGCAAGTTGATGACACATGAAAATTTAATTCAATTTAATTTTATGATATTTTGTTTTTCTTTATTAATAAATTGAGTGATTTACAAATCACTCAATTCTAGATTATCATATAGATTCTCATAAGTAGTATTTAAGCTAGAATATTTTGTAAATAAAATCAGACTTAAACTATCAACATAATTCGGCACTCGCTTGCCTTTGTTTTTAATTTAGTTTCAAGAATATTCTGGCACTTCTTTTGAACGCCTAATTACTAGCTGGAATCCTTCCAGCTGTTTAAAATAAACCAAGGGCTATAGGGAAATAAAAATATAAACATCCTTATTACTTCACATGGCGATCCTGCCATAACATTCTCAAAACATTATTACACCACATCCTTTCACTCTCCACATGGCGATCCTGCGGATTTCGAACTGATCCTGCCGATTCCGACCAACCATACAAAAAAATTTATTATCAAAAATTGTATGATCCTGCAAAAATCTTACAATCCTGCGGATTTCAAACTGATCCTGCGGATTTCGAACTGATCCTGCCGATTCGGACCAACCATACAAAAAAATTTATTATCAAAAATTTTATGATCCTGCAAAAATCGTACAATCCTGCGGACTTCGAACTGATCCTGCCGACACTACATAAAGATGATTTAAACAATTCAAGAAGTAGAAGAGCAGAAAAGACTAAAACGAGCACAGACGTAAAATTGTATAAAAGTATTGTTTGGTTAAAAATAAAGCGTCCAGAAAATAATAAATCTGATAGTAATAGAATGTACCAACTCGGATAAAAAAAAAATATATTAAAAAAAATTTTGATCCTGCCGTCACCACATTGATGTCTGAACAAATAGATGCAATTTTTGCAAAATGGGAGAAATTCATACAGGAAGAATATGACCCAGGAGCAACCACTACAAACGTACCAACCTATGTCCCGACACCACTCAATGCTGGACCGAAACGATTAACGCTAGAAGAATACCGTAAAAGGCAGATAAAAAAGAAGCCACAACTGCCCACGAAGCCAGATGAGACGAAAACAAAGAAGAAACGCGCTGGGAAAAAGTTCCAACAAAGGAAGAAACTAGCTATCCTCTACAAAAAACTCAACCTAGCGCACAGAAAGGAAGAGAAAGTCGAAATAAAATATGAAATAAACAATTAAAAAAAAAAAAACAGTAGAATAAAAATATTCTATATATTTAAAAATTCATTAATAAACTTATAAATTTTTTTAAAAATATAAATGGTAGGCCCTATATGGGGATATAATAATAAAATGGGTAAACCACAAAGTAAAGTGGAAATCCAAGAAAACATTGTTAATAATGGAAATGCTGAAAATAATAAATTTGTAATACCAGAATACTTAATAACATTAATAGTAATAACTTTAATTTTATATATAGCTTTCCAAATAAACAAATATTTTAAGAATTATGTACTTAAACATAAAGACTGAAACATTGCTAATAATGTAATAACAAATGTTTAAATTTATATACACAATTATTTAATAAAATTTAACAAGAAGTAGTCTAATGGAAGAAAATATTACCGAATTAAAAGAGATATTAAAAAACCTAAAGAAAAGTCCAGGAAGGACATATACAGAAAAGACAATTCAAAGCAAATTAGAAACAATAGAGAATATAAGAAAAGATTTTCAGTCAAATACACTCGAAGAAAATGATGAAGATAAGTTATCTGCTCTAAAATTAGAATTTAATAATATATATATAAAAATTAGAGAATACTTATTGGAAAGTCCGAAAGAATTAGAAAAGAAAAATACAAACATGGCAACATTTAATTTAGAAACAGCATCAAAAGCACTACCATTGTTCACTGGTAATTATTTGGAATTAGAAAGCTTTTTAATAACAGCAGAACTCATCAATAAAACGCTATCAGACACAGCAAAAATAGACTTTCTTCAATACATTTATCATGCCAAACTAACATCTAATGTTAGAACAGCAATAGGAAGTTATAGCAAACCAGAAAATTTTGAAACTCTAAAAAATTTGTTAGAACAAAGGTACAAAAGTACTAAAACAATACCAGAATTACAAAATAGGTTAAACACATTATTCCAAGGAAAAATGTCAGTTAATTTATTTAAAGAAAAAATATTACATATAATAGATAGTCTAAACAAATTGGGGATAGAAGAACTAGGAAGTACTGCGTCAGTAGCAGAAAAGAACGTAATAATTAGATTAAACAGTAAACTAGCTCTGGAAACTTTCTAAAAGGGTTTAAATGAATGCTTTAAGTCGACCATATATGCTGCTAGACCAACTACTTTACAAGAAGCATCAGAACTTGCAATTGAACTTGAAAACGAAAAGAAAGCGACACATAACGAAATACTACATATCAGTAGAGAGAAACCACGATATCAATCACAAAATTACACTAAAAATAACAATACATTTTCTAACTACAACAACAACAGGCCACACAACAGCCATAACACTAACATAAACAGTTACAACAGGAAAAACAATTATGATACCAGTAATAATAATTCACCCAGAAACAATAATTTCTCTAGAAATAACAATCATAGAAATAACTTCAACTCTAACAGATTTAATAATAATTTCAACAACAGGTACCAAAATAACAGACCCAATAACACGAGAAACTTCAACAACAGTCACGATAACAGCAACAGAAATAACACAAACAGTAACAACAATAATAACAGTAACAACAACAGAAGATATATACGTACGATACAAGACGAGGGAAACGAGGAAGGCTCGGAATACAGGGATATTCCGGACAGCCAAAATTAAGAGTATTTAAAGTTTCAAATAATAACACAAATTACATAATCGCTAAATACAAAAATAAAGGATTAACATTTCTTGTCGACACAGGAGCCGACATATCGTTATGTCGCACTAGAACAATTTTTGATGATGAACCACTAAATATAGAAAACAGATGCAAATTAACAGGCATCACTAATGAAGAAATATATTCCTTAGGGACAACTGAACTTGAACTTTCATTAGCAGACCAAACATTCAAACACAAATTCCATCTAGTAGATGACAATTTTCCAATAGAGACAGACGGAATAATAGGGAGAGACTTTTTAAGAGAATACTTATGCAAAATAGATTACGAGGCATTCACAATTTCTTTGTTTACCAATAATGAAACCATAATTCTGCCAATGCAATCAAAAGCATTCGACACATTAAAAATAACTATACCACCACGAACAGAAATCATACAACCATTGAAATTAAACCTTACAGAAGACAGCGTAATTTTTAATAATGAATTAAAACCAGGTGTATTTTTAAGTAATTCAATAGCTCCAAAAAGCGGCATGACACACTTAAAAATTTTAAACACAACGAACGAGGAAATAACTTTACAGGGCATTAAACTTCAAACTGAACCACTGAAAAACTATGACATATTAAATTACAACAACAATATAAACAGCAACGAACGTTTTAACAAAATTTTGAATGACTTGCGATTAGACCATAATGACGAATATGCAAAAACACAATTAAAAGAAATATTTAAAAAATATCAAAACGTTTTTCACATAGAAGACGAAAAACTAAGCACCAACAATTTTTACAAACAGAAAATCACGACCTCAGAAAACACACCTGTTTATATAAAAAACTACAGACTACCACATTCACATACCGACATAATAAATGAACAAGTACAGAAAATGCTAGATGACGAAATAATAGAACCATCAGTTAGCCCATATAATGCTCCACTCCTTTTAGTACCAAAGAAAAACATAGAAGATAAAACAAAATGGAGACTAGTTGTAGATTTTAGAAAACTTAATGATAAAATTGTTAATGACAAATTTCCTCTAACTAGATTAGAAGATATTTTGGACAAACTAGGTAGAGCCAAATGGTTTTCTACACTTGATATGACAAGCTCTTTTCATCAAATTGAATTAGATAAAGACTCCAGACCGTTAACTGCTTTTTCCACACCACAAGGACATTTTCAATTTAAGAGACTTCCATTCGGACTAAAAATTTCTTCTAACAGTTTTCAAAGAATGCTTACAATAGCATTATCCGGACTAGAATCCGAAGCATTTCTTTACGTAGATGACATAATCGTATACGGTGGCAGCTTAAATCACCACAACCAAAATTTAATAAGAGTTCTCGATAGATTACAACGATACAATTTAAAACTAAATCCAAAAAAATGTAATTTTCTAAGACCAGAAGTAGTTTACTTAGGACATTTAATAACAAAGAACGGTGTAAAGACAGACCCATCTAAATACGACGTAATAAAAAACTACCCAGTACCAAAAAACGCAGACGAAGTAAGACGATTTGTCGCATTTTGCAATTATTACAGAAAATTTATACCCAACTTTGCTGACGTTGCCAAAGAACTAAACGCACTGTTAAAGAAATCAACAAAATTTATATGGACGGAAAAATGCCAGACTGCTTTTGAGGAATTGAAAGAAAAATTAATGAATCCACCAGACGCATCAAATTACGCATTAGGAGCAGTTTTATCTCAAGGTGAAATCGGACAAGATTTACCAATTTCATACGCTAGTAAGTCATTACAAAAACATGACATTAACAAACCAGTAATTGAGAAAGAACTTTTAGCGATTCATTGGAGCATAAATTTTTTCAAACCTTACCTATACGGCAGAAAATTTATAGTTGTGACAGACCATAGACCATTAATTTCATTATTCTCACACAAAAATCCATCATCAAAAATGAAAAGAATAAGACTAGATTTAAGTGATTATGATTTCACAATTGTATATAAAAAAGGAAAAATGAATACAAACGCCGATGCACTTTCTAGGATAGAACTAGACTCAGACATACTTAAACAAATGATACCGCAAGAAAACGACGAAAAAGACAAAAAAGTATTAGTAACAACGAAGGCCATGAAGAATAAAAATAAAGAAAAGAACGAGGCAAATAATAAACAACATAATGAGGCAAATAACAATTTTAATGAAACACGTGTAGAAGAAAAGAGTATGGAAAAATGTAATTATCAGAAGCCTGATCAACTTCAAATATGGGAATGCACATCCATAAGTGATATAAAAAATATTAAGAAATTGCAATTTAATAGATTTGAAAACATAAAAGAAGTCGACATATTGAATTGACATATTGAAAATAATATTGTGCACATTGGACATAACGATAATTCATCGAAACAAGATTCGATTATGAAGAAGTTACATGCCAAAAATATACATGATAATAATATGCATGCAAGATTCAGCGATAACTCAGCGAAACTAGATTCGATACTGAGAAAACTGATATCAAAAATGAGTAAAGAAAATATAAAAGAATTAGCGCTAGCAAATAACGATAAAATATTTAAAGTATATACGAAAGAAGAATTAAAAGAAGCATATGCAAACATAAGAATAAATAACAAAAGTCCTCAACTAAAAATATTAATATACAATGCCCCAAAAAGAATAACAGATGACATTTTAAAATATAAACTAATTGACGAATTCCACAATACCACACACGCAGGCAACTTAGGAATTAGAAAAACAATTATTAATCTTAAACAGCGATACATTTGGAAAAACATGAATAAGATGGTAAAGCAATTCGTAAAATACTGTGACAAATGTAACATAAACAAACAAACCAAACACATTAAAGAACCACTTACATTAACGGACACCCCAAGCAACAGTTTTGAGATTATATCAATTGATACTGTAGGACCTCTTCGTATTTCAAACGGATACCGATACATATTGACAATGCAATGCGAACTAACGAAATTCGTTATTGCTCACCCAATGTCAACAAAAGACGCACTTTCAACTGCCAAAACACTAGTAGAACAATTAATTTTGAAATACTGTAAATTTAAAGTGCTCAAATCAGACAACGGGACAGAATTCAAAAACGAACTAATGCGCAACATATGCTCGTTACTTGAGATCAAACAAACATTCTCAACCCCCTACCACCATGAAACAATAGGTGCGGTAGAAAGAAATCACAGGGTTCTCAATGAATTCTTGCTTACATCAGCAAACGATTACGAATGGGATAAGTGGATAAATTACTTTACTTTTGCCTACAACACGGCACCACACATAGACACTGGTTACACACCATTTGAATTGGTATATGGTGGATTGCCATGCTTACCATCAGAATTGTATGACACAGAAAATAACAAAATATACAATTATGATGACTATGCAAAAGAGCTGAAACAAAGATTAAAATATTCTTTGAATAGAGCTAGGGAACTTACAGATAAAACAAAAGAAAAAAGAATCATAGAAAATAGATATAGTAATAGTTTAAATCTAAAAATAGGAGATTTAGTTTTAATAAAAGTAGAAAATAGGAAAAAGAATCAAAGCCCGTACAAAGGCCCATATAAAATAAATAGACATAACGGTGTAAATACCATAATAAACTACCACGGAATTGAAAAAGAACTCCATAATAATCAATTAAAACCATATATAGGCTTTAGAAACAATAATTAAGTACACAATAAACACTAAAAATTATAAGAATACTATTGTAAAAATTATAAAAATATTAAATATTACATTAAGAATTATGTAAATTATAAAATTATAACTATATTAAGAATTACTTTGTAAAACTATAACATATGTAAATATAAATTAAGAATTATTTTACAAATATTGTCGGTACTATTAATATCAAGAAAAATCAATCCCCTAATTTTTCTCTTAGCGGTGAGGGTGTAGTGTACACATGTCATACAACTTGCACAGAGGTAAATACCAACTTTAAGTGTGTAGCGCAACAAGCGATAATGTTACACATGTTGAAGTGTGGCAAAAGCTATTTGGAACAAATATTAAATTACAAAAATTACTGTGTGCAAGTTGATGACACATGAAAATTTAATTCAATTTAATTTTATGATATTTTGTTTTTCTTTATTAATAAATTGAGTGATTTACAAATCACTCAATTCTAGATTATCATATAGATTCTCATAAGTAGTATTTAAGCTAGAATATTTTGTAAATAAAATCAGACTTAAACTATCAACATAATTCGGCACTCGCTTGCCTTTGTTTTTAATTTAGTTTCAAGAATATTCTGGCAGTTCTTTTGAACGCCTAATTACTAGCTGGAACCCTTCCAGCTGTTTAAAATAAACCAAGGGCTATAGGGAAATAAAAATATAAACATCCTTATTACTCCACATGGCGATCCTGCCATAACATTCTCAAAACATTATTACACCACATCCTTTCACTCTCCACAATGGGTCGTGCAATGAATTATTGTCTCTGACACATATTCAATACGCTTGACCCCGTATTCAATACTACTGAGGCACCTAGTGTATTTATAAATTTATTTCCGTTTTTTGTTATTTCTAACCAAAATTGGTAATTTTATTTTTCAATGTGAGATGCGAATATTTTTTCATTTTGGTTACTTTTTTCGTTTGAATATTTTTTAACCTTATATATAACTTGTTAAACTTTGAAAACAATTTTTAAAATTTTTAATTACCTGTTCATAGTACGATTGGGTCCCAACACTGTCAACACCTCTCCGTACTACGAAATGATCAGCTCTGTGTTATCAAAAAATATTCAATGATTCACATCTAACTAGACCTTTCAAAACAAAAATGGGATGAACGAAAAAACTTTTTTATTTCGTACAAAATTTATTATCATCGCCACATAGTTCTGCTGCAGCCGAAAGAATGTTTTCACAGCTTAATTTAAACAAAACCAAATTTCGTAATAGTCTTGATTTTAAAACTATTAACAATATTATCCAATCGAAACAGTTGTGCAAAAATCAAAATGTTGCCTATTAGTTATGGTCCGCCAAAGATATGAATTGAAAATTCGTATATAATTTCTAATCTCAATACTGTGAATTGTAAATCTATTGATTTTTTGATTTAAAAGAAAAATTTTGTAAAACAATTACATTTTTTTCTGAAGTACAAATATTGTTTATTTTAAATAAATAAACACTTTAAAAAGTTTGTTTACATTTAAGTTTCTTGTTATGTTTTTCACTTATTAATAAGAATTTTATTAATATGTAAAAACAATTTCTTTTTTTCCTTTCTTATTTTTTATAAATGTGCAGTACAAATTTTGTTTATTGTAATGATCCTATTCAAAAAAAATTTTAATTTATAAACTTTCAATCAAATGAATTTTGTATAAACATTTGGCAGGCTTAACTCCTATAAAAAAAACTATTTTTACGAATAAGGGCTCAAATAAACAAAAACTGATTTCAATTTAAGTTTCTCCTTTTCATTTACTATTAGTATGATTTTTTTTTTTTGTTTTCTTGTTTTGCAATTATTATTTAACTATGTATAAAATGCAAATAAACTGTATGTAATGCAACTTTAAATAAATTAAATTTTTTTTTAATAAAAAATGCATTTTAAATTTGGTTATTTTTTCACATTTGGTAACTTTTTCAAAAAATTTGGTTGTAATATTTTTTTGGTCGTGGCAGCACTGCTTGGTATGTTAAAAGCAAATAACGATTTGAATGTGTTGATCTTTCAAAAGCAACCCTGTCGTCAAATGTGTAGCTAGCTACAAGAAAAGCAAACTTTTAAATTGATTTTTCTAGACTAACTTAAAGCTAACTACAATACAATGCAGAATGTAACCAAAATCAATTAGTAGTTTGAGTATATACCTATATACACCCAATTCTCTTTTTACACGATAGATACGTTCCCAATAAATTCGTGTAAAAAAAATTCGTGTAAAAAAAGATACTAGCCAAAGATGAAAATAGTAGATTGGTTCCAGACCTAATAATTAATAATGCAGCGATTTGGAAATTATTTAAAACTTACCTGTTATTGAGTTGATAAATTTGTACGAGCACTAACTTTACAGCAATTAAACGTCTTTTCTTTTCTATTCTCAAAACCATACTAATTTGCGTACATAATACATACATTGCATTTTTACTTTATGTTTAATTCGGGGAATCCCACTCAAAGACAAAATACATACGCATAAATATAATCGACATAAACGGGATGCCATACCGTTAAATTAATTGAAATGTGTAATTTGTGAGCAGTGAGAATAAAAAAAAATCATAGAACATAAAAAATAAAAATTTATAAAAAGAATTTGTAGAATATTTAAAATCGTGTTAAAACAAAACAATTCGTGTAAAAAGAGAAAAATGTTAACTTTTTAACTCGTGTTAAATGAAAATTCGTGTAAAAATAATTCCTGTAAAAAGAGAATTAGGTGTATATATATTATAGGTACTCTCATTTATAATTGAATATGGTGAGCGCCAACAAATTTACTCATTTAGGAACTCTTAAGATTATTTCAAGTATTTCATAACTTCTTGCCGTCAATATTTAAGTGGTAACTTAGATGAGTGGTATGCACGTTGACTGTTAATCCAATGACCTGTGGTTCGAGTCCCAGCACAGCACCGGTGAAAAAAAATTTGAAGAAAAATTTATTATAACAATATTACTATAAAACTACTGAATATAGAATTGAGAAAATGAAATAAAAATGAAATATATATTTTTTTTATGTATACTAACTAACTACATTTTGACTTTTTAAAACTAACTTAAAGTTAGCTACAAGTAGTGGAAAGAAAAACTGACTTTTCCCTAGGACACCGCCATGTTAAAAAAGTTAGTTTTTTTCAAACATTCAAGTTAGTTTAAAGTTAGTTTTGTTTCCGACAGGGAAATGCCTTGTATTTTTATACACACATGCTTAGATGTGTGAAAAAAAGGGGTTTGTACGAAAAAATACGTAAAGTTATAATTAAGTTAATATACATTAAACACTCCTCAGTTCAATACTGGAGGACATAAATATTTATTTTAAATTTATTTTTGAAAGGTTTATAAAATTGTATACATAAGCAAAACTCAGAACCGAAATTTTATTTTTGCTAAAGTAAATTAAAACGCTATGGTATGGTGTAGGTACTACACGGTAAATATATGTATATAAAGTCGAATTCGGATAAGAACGCACTGTTTATATGTAAAAATCGCTTAATTGAAAATAAAAATTGTTATTTATTATTTTTGATCAATCTCAAAGCACTTGCTTGCATTTGCTTAAAAGAAAACCTGCTGATTGAAACATATTTTGTTTAGAAATAATCTAATTTATATGAAACAAACATCCCATAAAAGGAAAAATGTTTAATTTCTGGTAACAAAATACTTACTTGTCGAAAACGAATAAAAATATATTAAAATAAGCAAATAGTCGAAAAATCGAATACGAGTATTCATTCGTAACATTACTAGTACGTAGTAGGTACATACATAAAATAAAGATAATGGAAATTTTTTCAACATCCATCGACAGCTTCTATTATTTATTCATGGATAGCTCAAATATATGTATCAGATCAACATCAAGCTTAGTTAGAACTTTAAAATTCAACAAACATTAACATTTTCAACACAAATACTTACATATATATGTAATTCTGCTTCTGTGTGTATAAATATTATTGTTTGCAAGTATTTTAAAAACCCTGCAGTCGGCGTAGCTAGCGAATGTCTAGCTATTTCGCGAGCTACCAGCCATTTCCACTAACTACCAGCCTAACAACTAGCAATGCACTCGACTGACGATTTTAACATACGGATGACATTGACGGAATTACTTGACACGATCAGACCGATGAGATCACTGGTGAGCAACTCCCAACTATTTCTCTAGTCAAAATGTACCAGTTAGATCAACAATGATATTTCCTAAATGAAAATACTACAGAAATTTAATTTTTTTTTTGATATTTGTTTATTTATCAAATTTCTTTTTCAATAGTTATAAAATATTCAATTAATTGTTCTTTTTCTTTGTTTATGCAACGTTTTAGTTGACTTCTGCTCATTTTACCTTTAAAAACACTTTTTTTACATGTATATGTGTGAGAGAGTCAAAGGCGAACTCTTGCATTACTTGTGGCCACTGTAGTATTTAGTCGGATTTTCGTTAGGGAAATACTTAACGATTTCGATTAAAATTCTACTTTTAAAACTGCAGGGTATGCCATTTTATGAAAACATTCAGGCATACATACATATATATATATACATACATATAATTATATAATATCTATTTGTACGTATGGTTGGGCGCATGGGCAATAATTATTTTGTTTTTCTACCGTAAGACATTTCTGTATTATGTCTGAAATTATACCTATTTGATGTTTACAAGTTTTAAATTGAGTTTTTGAAGAGAAACATTTTTTTAAAAAATTTAATTATTAAGTAAGTATTGCAAAATCAAGTAAAATTCGTTAATACAGTCTTTTTCGGTTAATTGCACATGAAAATTTGCACAACTTTTTGTTCAATTAACCGGGGAACCAATTAGCCGATACCCGCTTAATTGAACAATTCGTTCAATTACAAGAATCCCGTTTAATTGAACAATTTGTTCAATTACAGAAATCACGCATAATTGGAACTACATACTAATGAATTAAAAGAAATCGCATATGTGCACTTTAAGTTTTTCAAAATATTTTTTTTTTACCTTAAACAAAAAAAAAGGCAAGTAACAAAAAAAAAATGTACATATGTATATGTGTATCGCAGATATTTATTATTGTAGGTACATATGTTCTATTAAATGCACTATTTGTGTGCACATGAGTTTTACAAAAAAATAAAATTTATAAACTAAATAAAAAACAATTCATACCTATATTGGTTTTACAAAAAAAACATAAACTTAAACACAAATTTTTTCACAAATGATGTCAAATATGTACATATGTGCAAAAATGCCAGATTATTTTTCAATAATAATGCAATTAACCGGGTAAAAGTAAGAGGAAATTTATTTTTGATGACATGAATTTTGAACCAATTAAGCGGGAAAATCAATTAACCGAGTTCAATTATCCGAGGAAATTTACATGTGTTTTCGTATGCAATATTTTTTTGCCCGATCATGTGGTTCAATTAAGCGTGGAAACCAATTAACCGTAGGGTCAATTAACTGGAAAATACTGTACTATTATTAGTTCAATAGATAAATATAATTAACAAGAAAAATTTACAAGATAAATAGTGTTTTATCACGTGCAGATCTTTAGTCAATTAAAAATGATTACGAAAACATTAAGAATAGTCTAAACGACATTGTTAAGAAATTTTTTTACAAATCGAAACTTTCGAATTCGTTACAAAATCGAAGTTTTTGGTTTGATGGGTAACTTTGTTTTATATTTATACGCAGTGTTTAAAAAACTGCAATAACTTTCATTTCTTTTGATTTGACTTCTGCTTGTGCTTCTGAAATTAGCGACAGTTACATTCGAAGCAAAATCATAAAAGGAATAAGCAACAGTTGAGAGATGCTTTTGCCAGCAGTTCTTTTAAAAATTTTGATTTTGATTTTTTTTTCTTTTGATCGGTATCACAACTAAAAGTCCAATCAGTCTATTTGCTTTTGCAAGTCGCAAACAGTCGCAGAAGCAAAAACTATTTTTTGGATCTTACTTCTCGTGTTTTAGAGCAGTGGTGATCGTTTCATAGAGCAATTGCTTTTTGGCTACACCCATCAATTTGTTATGCTCTTTTAATTCAGTTGTCTTTCAGACGGCAAAAAGTGCACATGCTTGGCGGATGCTTTAGTTGTTTTTAAAAATAGTGCGTAAAAAAAATGTTCGTACCATTACGAAAATTTTTCATGGTAAATAATGCATTTGGTAATCCTCAATGCCTTTTGTGTTATAAAACATTTAAAGGGCACTGGGATTCGGTTATGAGAAGGCATTACGATATTTTTCATAGCGATATGCAAAAATATAATGAAGATGATAAAAAAGAGCTTTTTGTCAAAATGAAAAATATGTATTTGAAAAAATTGAAGGGATGGATTGAAGAGGAAGAAAATAATGAAGAAAAATTTGATAAAGATTTGATAAAAAAGATTTCAAGCATTGTAAGCTTAGATATTGTGAAGCACGGCAGACCATTTTCTGATGGTATTTTTATTAAAGAACTTTTAAGTAAAGTTCTACTTAAACTTAATTGTAGTATTAAATTAGTTCAAACTATACCCTTGTCTCGTTTTACTATTGCGCGACGTACGGCACAATTAGGAATATCTGTAGATTCTGCGATAAAGGAAAAAATTAAAAATTGCGAATTTTATTCTTTTTGCATTGACGAAATCACTGACATAAACGATTTATGTCAACTTCTTATTTGCGTTCGTTGCGTGGATAAGGAATACAACGTTTTCGAAACAATGTTTTCATTGGAAACTTTTTACGGAAACGTTACAGGAAAATTGTTGTTTGATTTGGTATGCGACAAAATTCTGTCTATTGTAGACCCTAAAACATTTGTTGGGGTCTGTACGGATGGAGCAAATGTTATGTCGGGTAAGAATGATGGATTTGTTGGACAGTTAAAAAAGCATGGTTTTGATGTCAATACATTTCATTGCATTATTCATCAAGCTGCTTTAGCATCAAAATTTATAAACGATATTCCAGTAATGAAGACTGCAGAGCAGATAATAAATAAAATACGAGGAGGACATCATTTTTTTTCACATAGGAAATTCGTTAGCTTTTTAAAAACCAAAAATGCTTTACATAATGATCTCAAAATGTTCACCGAAGTTCGCTGGTTGAGTAGAGGCAATTGTCTTAATAGATTATTTGAACTGAGGGAAGAAGTTATTCAGTTTCTAGAAGTTGAATAAATAGATAAAGGCTTTTCAGATTCTCTGAAAGACTGTCAATTTATTTCAGATTTAGCCTTCTTATCGGACATCACTACTCTTCTTAACAATTTTAATCTAAAACTGCAAGGTAAAGAAAACAGTATTTATGATTTGTCGAAAATTCTTTTTAATTTCAGAACAATATTGTATTTATTGTTAACTGAAATCAAAATGGGCGATTACACGAACTTTTCGAAAACATATTTTATTTTAAGCCAACAGAAAAATATTTGTACGGAAGAATATATCAATATTTTTGAAACCCTCTTTTTCAACTTTCAAGATAGGTTTAAAGATTTTGATGCCTTAAAACCATTTCTTGAGCTTTTTGAAGCCCCCTTTAAGGTCGACGTTACAAATTATGAGTTCAAAATACAAACGGAACTCATTATTTTGCGAAGTGAAATAACAGAGCAACCATTCGATGATATGCTATCGTTTTGAAAAAGTTTGGATGAATTAACATATCCAGATTTAAAAATAATGCTTTGAAGATAATGTCTCTGTTTCCTTCAACCTATATGTGCGAACAAATTTTTTCAGATTTGAAATTCATTTGTTCAAAACAAAGGAATAAGCTCAGGTCCGAACAATTAAAGCATATTTTGCTCTTCCGAAATTGTCACAAAAGCATTATCATAGACAGATATATTTAATTGTTTGCTCTTGCTTCCTTAAAAGTAAAAAATATAATAAAAATATAATATATATATATACGAGTATATATTCGTATCACTATGAAAACAAGTATTGAAACGGTATTTGTTAAAACCTTAATTCCTCTTATTAAAAAAAATATACATAAATTACATATACATACATATGTAACATACATATATATGAATATTTATTTTTTTTATTTTTCTCACAAGAACTAAACTCAAACTGACCTTTAATAAAATTTTGGATGTTTGATATGTGCAGTTAATTTGAATTCTTCATATTTTTCTATGTAAATTTATGTATTTTAATTATATAAATTGAAAATTGTTTAATTTTTTAACTTTAAAACATAAGGAAAAATATTTTGTTTTACTAAATAGCAAAATAATTGTGTACTGAAGTATTAAACAGATTTTTGAAACCAAAACAATTTTCTACGATTACATTTTTATAATAATATTTTCGTTTACTTTTATGTTTTACTGTACCTCTAAATTTATCTCTTTCTCTCACCAATACAAAAGATTTTTGATTTTGATCACCAATGTTTTAGAGTCTAAAATTTAGACGAATGATTTTTTTTTAAAGAATTCATTCTTCTTTTTTAAACATAACGATTAACAATGAACTTTTAGTTTCATTTGGGATATCAATATATGTATGTACATATGTATGTGTGTAAGTATGTACATAGTTATACTATGGCGGCAAAAAAAGAAATTTTTTAAAATATGCGAAAATAAATTTAAAAGTAATAGAGTTTCCAATTTAAAGACGCATTTATTTAAATTGCATAAAATTAATTTAAATGACGAGCGGTCTCAATCAGAGTCCTCGATTTTCTCAAATAATGCAGCGAAAACAATTAGAAAGAAAAAGAATTAAAATTGAAATAAATAAAAAACAATTTTAAGGTCATTCATCGGATTGGTAATATTTAACCTGACATATGTACATTGTACATACATACATACATACATATGTATGTACTTACATACATACATATTTCATGAAAATAAAAACTTTGTTCTTTTAACTATTTTTGCGTTTTCGAAAAGTAAATTTAATCAAATAAACATACATATGTACATACTTATGTACTTATTTATATGAGTAAGTATAACTGTAAAAAATTAAAGAAGAGAAGATTTTTCTGCTAAAAATGTACAAAACAAAAAGAACGCTTGCTTATAAGACTGCGACTGCTGACAACTTTTAAAAACAAATATACTGCTTGTGATTTTGCTTTTGTTACTGAACAAATGCAGAAGAAAAATGAAGTTGAAAATGTAATGCCTATTATTGTTGCAAGCACTGAGCAAGTTTTTAGAATAAGTTCTCTGCTTCTCATTTAGAATACAACTGCCGCTATTTTCATAAGTTTCAACAGAACCAATGTTTTATTTTAAAAAGCAGAGAAAAGTAAAAGCAGTGAAAAGTTAAAATTTTGCGACTTTTTAACTTTTGACTTGAGTTTTTTAAACACTGTTTATACGCACATTTTTACATACATATGTACATACATATGTTTGCCTTATGTTGGCTTGTTACTTTCATTTCAGCACGGATTTAAAGTTGATATTGTTATACATATTGATATAATTGCTATTTAGGTACCTACATATGTATTGTATATTGTTATTTGTTACACACATAATTACCTATTATTTTAACTGTAGGTAATAATTTGATATTTGAAAAGTCAACACTATTTTGAGTTAGCTTAAAGCTTAGTACATACATACATACCTACTTGCTTAGATGAAAATTCAAATTACTAGGGGGTTTTTAAAACCACATACATATGTATGTAGCTATTATACATATTAGGTACATACATACATATGTACTTACTTAGATTATCCAATAAGCCTAACAGAACGTATCAGTTAATCGATTTCGAGAAGGCTAAAACAATATTCATTGTTCTAACGTAGGGCTATTTCAAATAGTAATTATGTAAGTTATTTATTCTTCGTTATTGACCTATTACATACATATGTAGGTACTTATGTAGGTACATACATATCAAAAAACACCTCATAAAAGGAAAAGTTATTTTACTGGTGACAAAATACTTTTTAGCGACGGCTCATTTCAATTATGTATATGTATATATATATGTATATATATATGTATAAAATAACCTGTTTATTATTTTCAAATATAGTTACAAGCCTATGTACATATATTTCAATTTTTAAAATGAAAAACAAATTGACAAATATACAACATTTTAAAAGATAAATACAAAAGCATTTTTAACATACATATAAATACATCAGAGTATATTTGTAATCATCAGTGTGCGACATTTTTTTCCACAGAGTTTACTTGTCTGGTACGTATGTATAGTGTTTGTGTGCATACATACATATTTATGTTTATAATGTGCTTTGGTGAAAAAAAATTGAAATTTTTTATGTGTGTAGAATATTGCTTGGTATGTAAAAGCAAATAACGATTTGAGTCTGCTGATCTTTCAAAAGCAAATGCCGTGTATTTTTATACACACATGCTTAGATGTGTGCCAAAAAGGGGGTTGTACGAAAAAATACGTTGAGTTATTATTAAGTTAATATACACAAAGAGCTACCCAGCCTCAGTAGCACGATGGTGTAGTGTACACATGTCATACAACTTGCACAGAGGTAAATACCAACTTTAAGTGTGTAGCGCAACAAGCGATAATGTTACACATGTTGAAGTGTGGCAAAAGCTATTTGGAACAAATATTAAATTACAAAAATTACTGTGTGCAAGTTGATGACACTTGAAAATTTAATTCAATTTAATTTTATGATATTTTGTTTTTCTTTATTAATAAATTGAGTGATTTACAAATCACTCAATTCTAGATTATCATATAGATTCTCATAAGTAGTATTTAAGCTAGAATATTTTGTAAATAAAATCAGACTTAAACTATCAACATAATTCGGCACTCGCTTGCCTTTGTTTTTAATTTAGTTTCAAGAATATTCTGGCAGTTCTTTTGAACGCCTAATTACTAGCTGGAACCCTTCCAGCTGTTTAAAATAAACCAAGGGCTATAGGGAAATAAAAATATAAACATCCTTATTACTCCACATGGCGATCCTGCCATAACATTCTCAAAACATTATTACACCACATCCTTTCACTCTCCACAATGGGTCGTGCAATGAATTATTGTCTCTGACACATATTCAATACGCTTGACCCCGTATTCAATACTACTGAGGCACCAACTTTTTCAAAAAATTTGGTTGTAATATTTTTTTGGTCGTGGCAGCACTGCTTGGTATGTTAAAAGCAAATAACGATTTGAATGTGTTGATCTTTCAAAAGCAACCCTGTCGTCAAATGTGTAGCTAGCTACAAGAAAAGCAAACTTTTAAATTGATTTTTCTAGACTAACTTAAAGCTAACTACAATACAATGCAGAATGTAACCAAAATCAATTAGTAGTTTGAGTATATACCTATATACACCCAATTCTCTTTTTACACGATAGATACGTTCCCAATAAATTCGTGTAAAAAAAATTCGTGTAAAAAAAGATACTAGCCAAAGATGAAAATAGTAGATTGGTTCCAGACCTAATAATTAATAATGCAGCGATTTGGAAATTATTTAAAACTTACCTGTTATTGAGTTGATAAATTTGTACGAGCACTAACTTTACAGCAATTAAACGTCTTTTCTTTTCTATTCTCAAAACCATACTAATTTGCGTACATAATACATACATTGCATTTTTACTTTATGTTTAATTCGGGGAATCCCACTCAAAGACAAAATACATACGCATAAATATAATCGACATAAACGGGATGCCATACCGTTAAATTAATTGAAATGTGTAATTTGTGAGCATTGAGAATAAAAAAAAATCATAGAACATAAAAAATAAAAATTTATAAAAAGAATTTGTAGAATATTTAAAATCGTGTTAAAACAAAACAATTCGTGTAAAAAGAGAAAAATGTTAACTTTTTAACTCGTGTTAAATGAAAATTCGTGTAAAAATAATTCCTGTAAAAAGAGAATTAGGTGTATATATATTATAGGTACTCTCATTTATAATTGAATATGGTGAGCGCCAACAAATTTACTCATTTAGGAACTCTTAAGATTATTTCAAGTATTTCATAACTTCTTGCCGTCAATATTTAAGTGGTAACTTAGATGAGTGGTATGCACGTTGACTGTTAATCCAATGACCTGTGGTTCGAGTCCCAGCACAGCACCGGTGAAAAAAAATTTGAAGAAAAATTTATTATAATAATATTACTATAAAACTACTGAATATAGAATTGAGAAAATAAAATAAAAATGAAATATATATTTTTTTTATGTATACTAACTAACTACATTTTGACTTTTTAAAACTAACTTAAAGTTAGCTACAAGTAGTGGAGAAAAACTGACTTTTCCCTAGGACACCGCCATGTTAAAAAAGTTAGTTTTTTTCAAACATTCAAGTTAGTTTAAAGTTAGTTTTGTTTCCGACAGGGAAATGCCTTGTATTTTTATACACACATGCTTAGATGTGTGAAAAAAAGGGGTTTGTACGAAAAAATACGTAAAGTTATAATTAAGTTAATATACATTAAACACTAACAAGCCTCTGTAGCACAATGGTTTGTGGGTAGAATTATAGTGAGCGACTCCTCAGTTCAATACTGGAGGACATAAATATTTATTTTAAATTTATTTTTGAAAGGTTTATAAAATTGTATACATAAGCAAAACTCAGAACCGAAATTTTATTTTTGCTAAAGTAAATTAAAACGCTATGGTATGGTGTAGGTACTACACGGTAAATATATGTATATAAAGTCGAATTCGGATAAGAACGCACTGTTTATATGTAAAAATCGCTTAATTGAAAATAAAAATTGTTATTTATTATTTTTGATCAATCTCAAAGCACTTGCTTGCATTTGCTTAAAAGAAAACCTGCTGATTGAAACATATTTTGTTTAGAAATAATCTAATTTATATGAAACAAACATCCCATAAAAGGAAAAATGTTTAATTTCTGGTAACAAAATACTTACTTGTCGAAAACGAATAAAAATATATTAAAATAAGCAAATAGTCGAAAAATCGAATACGAGTATTCATTCGTAACATTACTAGTACGTAGTAGGTACATACATAAAATAAAGATAATGGAAATTTTTTCAACATCCATCGACAGCTTCTATTATTTATTCATGGATAGCTCAAATATATGTATCAGATCAACATCAAGCTTAGTTAGAACTTTAAAATTCAACAAACATTAACATTTTCAACACAAATACTTACATATATATGTAATTCTGCTTCTGTGTGTATAAATATTATTGTTTGCAAGTATTTTAAAAACCCTGCAGTCGGCGTAGCTAGCGAATGTCTAGCTATTTCGCGAGCTACCAGCCATTTCCACTAACTACCAGCCTAACAACTAGCAATGCACTCGACTGACGATTTTAACATACGGATGACATTGACGGAATTACTTGACACGATCAGACCGATGAGATCACTGGTGAGCAACTCCCAACTATTTCTCTAGTCAAAATGTACCAGTTAGATCAACAATGATATTTCCTAAATGAAAATACTACAGAAATTTATTTTTTTTTTTTGATATTTGTTTATTTATCAAATTTCTTTTTCAATAGTTATAAAATATTCAATTAATTGTTCTTTTTCTTTGTTTATGCAACGTTTTAGTTGACTTCTGCTCATTTTACCTTTAAAAACACTTTTTTTACATGTATATGTGTGAGAGAGTCAAAGGCGAACTCTTGCATTACTTGTGGCCACTGTAGTATTTAGTCGGATTTTCGTTAGGGAAATACTTAACGATTTCGATTAAAATTCTACTTTTAAAACTGCAGGGTATGCCATTTTATGAAAACATTCAGGCATACATACATATATATATATACATACATATAATTATATAATATATATTTGTACGTATGGTTGGGCGCATGGGCAATAATTATTTTGTTTTTCTACCGTAAGACATTTCTGTATTATGTCTGAAATTATACCTATTTGATGTTTACAAGTTTTAAATTGAGTTTTTGAAGAGAAACATTTTTTTAAAAAATTTAATTATTAAGTAAGTATTGCAAAATCAGGTAAAATTCGTTAATACAGTCTTTTTCGGTTAATTGCACATGAAAATTTGCACAACTTTTTGTTCAATTAACCGGGGAACCAATTAGCCGATACCCGCTTAATTGAACAATTCGTTCAATTACAAGAATCCCGTTCAATTGTTCAATTACAGAAATCACGCATAATTGGAACTACATACTAATGAATTAAAAGAAATCGCATATGTGCACTTTAAGTTTTTCAAAATATTTTTTTTTTACCTTAAACAAAAAAAAGGCAAGTAACAGAAAAAAATTTACATATGTATATGTGTATCGCAGATATTTATTATTGTAGGTACATATGTTCTATTAAATGCACTATTTGTGTGCACATGAGTTTTACAAAAAAATAAAATTTATAAACTAAATAAAAAACAATTCATACCTATATTGGTTTTACAAAAAAAACATAAACTTAAACACAAATTTTTTCACAAATGATGTCAAATATGTACATATGTGCAAAAATGCCAGATTATTTTTCAATAATAATGCAATTAACCGGGTAAAAGTAAGAGGAAATTTATTTTTGATGACATGAATTTTGAACCAATTAAGCGGGAAAATCAATTAACCGAGTTCAATTATCCGAGGAAATTTACATGTGTTTTCGTATGCAATATTTTTTTGCCCGATCATGTGGTTCAATTAAGCGTGGAAACCAATTAACCGTAGGGTCAATTAACCGGAAAATACTGTACTATTATTAGTTCAATAGATAAATATAATTAACAAGAAAAATTTACAAGATAAATAGTGTTTTATCACGTGCAGATCTTTAGTCAATTAAAAATGATTACGAAAACATTAAGAATAGTCTAAACGACATTGTTAAGATTTTTTTTTACAAATCGAAACTTTCGAATTCGTTACAAAATCGAAGTTTTTGGTTTGATGGGTAACTTTGTTTTATATTTATACGCACATTTTTACATACATATGTACATACATATGTTTGCCTTATGTTGGCTTGTTACTTTCATTTCAGCACGGATTTAAAGTTGATATTGTTATACATATTGATATAATTGCTATTTAGGTACCTACATATGTATTGTATATTGTTATTTGTTACACACATAATTACCTATTATTTTAACTGTAGGTAATAATTTGATATTTGAAAAGTCAACACTATTTTGAGTTAGCTTAAAGCTTAGTACATACATACCTACTTCCTTAGATGAAAATTCAAATTACTAGGGGGTTTTTAAAAACACATACATATGTACATACATATGTATGTAGCTATTATACATATTAGGTACATACATACATACATATGTACTTACTTAGATTATCCAATAAGCCTAACAGAACGTATCAGTTAATCGATTTCGAGAAGGCTAAAACAATATTCATTGTTCTAACGTAGGGCTATTTCAAATAGTAATTATGTAAGTTATTTATTCTTCGTTATTGACCTATTACATACATATGTAGGTACTTATGTATGTACATACATATCAAAAAACACCTCATAAAAGGAAAAGTTATTTTACTGGTGACAAAATACTTTTTAGCGACGGCTCATTTCAATTATGTATATGTATATATATATGTATATATATATGTATAAAATAACCTGTTTATTATTTTCATATATAGTTACAAGCCTATGTACATATATTTCAATTTTTAAAATGAAAAACAAATTGACAAATATACAACATTTTAAAAGATAAATACAAAAGCATTTTTAACATACATATAAATACATCAGAGTATGTTTGTAATCATCAGTGTGCGACATTTTTTTCCACAGAGTTTACTTGTCTGGTACGTATGTATAGTGTTTGTGTGCATACATACATATTTATGTTTATAATGTGCTTTGGTGAAAAAAAATTGAAATTTTTTATGTGTGTAGAATATTGCTTGGTATGTAAAAGCAAATAACGATTTGAGTCTGCTGATCTTTCAAAAGCAAATGCCGTGTATTTTTATACACACATGCTTAGATGTGTGCCAAAAAGGGGGTTGTACGAAAAAATACGTTGAGTTATTATTAAGTTAATATACACAAAGAGCTACCCAGCCTCAGTAGCACGATGGTGTAGTGTACACATGTCATACAACTTGCACAGAGGTAAATACCAACTTTAAGTGTGTAGCGCAACAAGCGATAATGTTACACATGTTGAAGTGTGGCAAAAGCTATTTGGAACAAATATTAAATTACAAAAATTACTGTGTGCAAGTTGATGACACTTGAAAATTTAATTCAATTTAATTTTATGATATTTTGTTTTTCTTTATTAATAAATTGAGTGATTTACAAATCACTCAATTCTAGATTATCATATAGATTCTCATAAGTAGTATTTAAGCTAGAATATTTTGTAAATATAATCAGACTTAAACTATCAACATAATTCGGCACTCGCTTGCCTTTGTTTTTAATTTAGTTTCAAGAATATTCTGGCAGTTCTTTTGAACGCCTAATTACTAGCTGGAACCCTTCCAGCTGTTTAAAATAAACCAAGGGCTATAGGGAAATAAAAATATAAACATCCTTATTACTCCACATGGCGATCCTGCCATAACATTCTCAAAACATTATTACACCACATCCTTTCACTCTCCACAATGGGTCGTGCAATGAATTATTGTCTCTGACACATATTCAATACGCTTGACCCCGTATTCAATACTACTGAGGCACCTAGTGTATTTATAAATTTATTTCCGTTTTTTGTTATTTCTAACCAAAATTGGTAATTTTATTTTTCAATGTGAAATGCGAATATTTTTTCATTTTGGTTACTTTTTTCGTTTGAATATTTTTTAACTATATATATAACTTGTTAAACTTTGAAAACAATTTTTAAAATTTTTAATTACCTGTTCATAGTACGATTGGGTCCCAACACTGTCAACACCTCTCCTAAATGTACTACTCAATTATCAAAAAATATTCAATGATTCACATCTAACTAGACCTGACAACTTTCAAAACAAAAATGGGATGAACGAAAAAACTTTCGAACATTTTTTTTATTTCGTACAAAATTTATTATCATTGCCACATAGTTCTGCTGCAGCCGAAAGAATGTTTTCACAGCTTAATTTAAACAAAACCAAATTTCGTAATAGTCTTGATTTTAAAACTATTAACAATATTATCCAATCGAAACAGTTGTGCAAAAATCAAAATGTTGCCCATTATTTACGGTCTGCCAAAGATATGAATTGAAAATTCGTATATAATTTCTAATCTCAATACTGTGAATTGTAAATCTATTAATTTTTTGATTTAAAAGAAAAATTTTGTAAAACAATTAAATTTTTTTCCTGAAGTACAAATATTGTTTATTTTAAATAAATAAACACTTTAAAAAGTTTGTTTAAATTTAAGTTTCTTGTTATGTTTTACAAATATTTATAGTAGAATTCCTAATAAATTTTGGCGTTATACCTGTTTTTCGGCAACGAATTAAAAATGTTATAGATGCCTTTGTCTTAACTATTTTCTCCCTTATTGTCCTTATATATCTAACTTAGTTTATAAGATTCCATGTGGTGGAAATGATAATGATAATTGTAATAAGGTATATGTAGGTACTACCAAGAACAAATTAAAAAGTAGAATTGCGGGACATAAATCAGATTATAAATACAGAAACACTACATTAACACAAAAGACAGCTTTGTCATTACATTGCGCTAGCTCAAATCATTGCCCTGATTTTAAAAATACATTAATTTTAAACAAAGAAAATAATTATAAGCGTAGATTAATGCTAGAAATGTTACAGATCAGTAAAGTTCACAATACACAACGGATTAATTACAAAATAGATACAGCAAATATAGCTCAGAATTATAGATATTTAGTTAATAGAAGTAGAAATTTAAGCTAACTTTTTGTAAAATATGTTGTTTTGTTTTTATATATTAATGTTGTCTATAATCCTTAAGATATGCTTTAAAATAATTTTGTTAATTCGTTCATACAAAAATTAATTTTTTGATTTGGCGCCAGAAAATGTGTTTTGAAATAATTTTTTCAATTTCCTATCAAAAATTTGTAAACAAACAAAACATTTTTTCATATAAATATTAACGTAATATAACCCTGAAGAAGCTACCCATTGTTTGGTAGCGAAATATTGGTTTTTTAAAAATAAAAATTGTTATTGTTATTTTTTATAAAAAACAAAAAAGTGGATCTTTAACTCGGAAAAATCAGACTGAAAATAAATTTAATAAAAGATCGAAGAAATTAGAAGAAATATTTAAATAACTGAGAGTTCATCAGAATAAAAGAGATGTATTGCAGTAACTACAACAATTTCAAGAGGAATCAAGAAGTAAGAAGTGGAATCAATAGGTACAAAGCAATAAGGGACAAAATAGTTAAGACAAAGGCATCTATAACATTTTTAATTCGTTGCCGAAAAACAGGTATAACGCCAAAATTTATTAGGAATTCTACTATAAATATTTGTAATCTTTTTGAGAAAAATGGATTCGAACATATTCAACATTCAATATCAAGATCCATACAATTTTTGCAGAACAAAATTCTGGGCTTGGCAATAAAACAGAAACATGAGCAATTAAAGCAATTTACAAAAGAAATGGAGAGGATAACAACTAATTTAATATATTATTTTTCAACACAAGAATTCAAATATTTTATAGAACATCAAGATAGGCTCTCGAAGTTTTTAAACTTTAAGGTAAGAGAGGTACATAAGAAAAAGTTCAATTGTCTTGTTAGAATGCATAACAGAGATCTGGATATTAGATATAATAGAAAATGGTTTGTTAATAAATCAGATTTTGACATTCCGACGGATGTTCAGTGGATTTTATCGTTAGGAAAAAAGCATGCATTACCGGTCAAAAGAGAAGATATTCCTATTTTGAATATTATAGCAGATGGTGAGGATTTTATACAAACTTTGACTGATAGAGAAGAACAGGAAATAGCAAGAAACAGATTTACAGATATTATTGGTCGTAATTTAGATAGAGAAAGATTGAGTAATAGAGATAAATTTATATTGGATAAAGTAAATATTACAAAAAGATTTTTAAAGAATAATAAGAATTTATTAATTTTAAATGCTGATAAAGGGAATACCACTGTTGCTTTGAATAAATGTGATTATAAATTAAGAATGAATAATATATTGAGTGATAATACCACATATAAATTATTAAATAGAGATCCAACAACGAAATTACAGACTAAAAATAACAGTTTAGTTGAGGAGCTTTTCAAATCAAAAATAATCACAACTTTAGAAAAGACTAAACTAAAAACGAATGTAGCGTTAGCACCCAGATTATACGGGGTCCCAAAAATTCATAAGAAACAATATCCCTTAAGGCCAATATGTTCTTTCGTAAATTCTCCTTCATATGAACTTTGTAAGTATATTACTAATATTCTTCGAAAAATTACAGAGAACTCAAAATATAATATAAAAGATTCTTTACAATTTAAAGAGAAAATAACAAATTTGAGAATAGAAAATGATGAGAAGTTAGTTTCTTTTGATGTCGTATCTTTATTTCCTAGCATACCAATAGATATAGCTCTAAATATTGTTGAGGAAAAATGGGATACAATAAAGGAATATACAAAAATTGAGAAGAATTTATTTATGCGTATTCTGAATTTTTGTATTATAGACAATAGGTATTTTAAATATGATACAAATATATACATGCAGCTAAAGGGACTTCCAATGGGATCTCCTGCTTCACCAATTATGGCAGATATAGTTATGGAAAAATTATTAGATAGTTCTATAGAAAAATTAATAATTAAACCAAAAGTTGTATTAAAATACGTTGACGATCTCTTTTGCATTACTTCAGATAGTTCAATTAAAGTTATTTTATCAATGTTTAATTCATTTCATAATGATATAAAATTTACTATTGAAAAGGAATGTAATTCTAAACTTCCATATTTAGATACATTAGTTATAAAAAGAGGCAATAATTTATTGATTGATTGGTATCAGAAGCCAACATCTTCTGATCGACTTATTAATTATTTTTCTAAACATCCAAAAAGGATTATAATCAATACGGCTAAAAATTTAATACAGAGAATACTAAAGATTAGTGATAAAGAATTTCATAAGACTAATATAGAAAGAATTAAAGGTATTTTATTGAAGAATAATTATCCAATTCAATTGATATGTTGTTTAATAGGACAATTTGTTAATCATTTAAATACAAGACCAAGTATTGAACCAAAGATTTATAAATCACTAACTTATGTGCCTCTCATATCTGAAAGATTAGAAAAGTCGAAGATTTATGACAATAAGAAATATGTAATGGCACATAAAATGTATAATACATTAGGAAGACTATTCAGTAAGACAAAAGATAAGATAGATAAATTAGAAATGTCTAACTTAGTTTATAAGATTCCATGTGGTGGAAATGATAATGATAATTGTAATAAGGTATATGTAGGTACTACCAAGAACAAATTAAAAAGTAGAATTGCGGGACATAAATCAGATTATAAATACAGAAACAGTACATTAACACAAAAGACAGCTTTGTCATTACATTGCGCTAGCTCAAATCATTGCCCTGATTTTAAAAATACATTAATTTTAAACAAAGAAAATAATTATAAGCGTAGATTAATGCTAGAAATGTTACAGATCAGTAAAGTTCACAATACACAACGGATTAATTACAAAATAGATACAGCAAATATAGCTCAGAATTATAGATATTTAGTTAATAGAAGTAGAAATTTAAGCTAACTTTTTGTAAAATATGTTGTTTTGTTTTTATATATTAACTAGCTGATCCCGGTGTACTTCGCTACCCCCCTCGTTATAAAATAAAATAAAAGTATTTATATATCCTATTGTTACGATCGGTCCAGTAGTTAAGACTATATTACGATTTTTAATTTTCCTAAAAAGGAGCGTGGTCCCATCCACTTTTCTCCCGGTACGTATTCCAAATTATGCCAATACCATATGTACCAAATATCATCTACGTAGGTCAAAAAATGCCCAAAATATGGCGATTTAAATTTTTGGGTTATATGGGTGGTGCCACGCTTCTTTGTCCAATCCCGCCCATATTTGCAGCAGCACTAAATAAATGCACACCAAAACCGACGTACCAAATTTTGTTCAAATACCGTTATCAGGAGCAGAAATAATAGATTTTTAATTTGTGGTTTGTATGAGAGGTACCACGCCCCTTTGTCCTATCCCGCCTATATTTGCAACAGCACTAAAAAAATGCTCACTGAACCGACGTACCAAATTTTGTTCAAATACCGTTATCAGGAGCAGAAATAATAGATTTTTAATTTGTGGTTTGTATGAGAGGTACCACGCCCCTTTATCCAATCCTGCCCATATTTGCAGCAGCACTAAAAAAATGCATACCAAACCGACTTACCAAATTTTGTTCAAATACCGTTATCAGGAGCAGAAATAATAGATTTTTAATTTGTGGTTTGTATGAGAGGTACCACGCCCATTTGTCCAATCACGCCCATATTTGCAGCAGCACTTAAAAAATGCACACCAAACCGACGTACTAAATTTTGTTCAAACACCGTTATCAGGAACAGAAATAATAGATTTTTAATTTGTGGTTTGTATGAGAGGAACCACGCCCCTTTGTCCAATCCCGCCCATATTTGTAGCAACACTTAAGAAATGCACACCAAACCGACATACCAAATTTTGTTCAAATACCGTTATCAGGAACAGAAATAATAGATTTTTAATTTGTGGTTTGTATGAGAGGTACCACGCCCCTTTGTCGAATCCCGCCCATATTTGCAGCAGCACTTAAGAAATGCACACCAAACTGACATACCAAATGTTGTTCAAATACCGTTATCAGGAGCAGAAATAATAGATTTTTAATTTGTGAATTGTATGAGAGGTACCAAAAGCGACGGCTCATTTCAATTATGTATATGTATATATATATGTATATATATATGTATAAAATAACCTGTTTATTATTTTCATATATAGTTACAAGCCTATGTACATATATTTCAATTTTTAAAATGAAAAACAAATTGACAAATATACAACATTTTAAAAGATAAATACAAAAGCATTTTTAACATACATATAAATACATCAGAGTATGTTTGTAATCATCAGTGTGCGACATTTTTTTCCACAGAGTTTACTTGTCTGGTACGTATGTATAGTGTTTGTGTGCATACATACATATTTATGTTTATAATGTGCTTTGGTGAAAAAAAATTGAAATTTTTTATGTGTGTAGAATATTGCTTGGTATGTAAAAGCAAATAACGATTTGAGTCTGCTGATCTTTCAAAAGCAAATGCCGTGTATTTTTATACACACATGCTTAGATGTGTGCCAAAAAGGGGGTTGTACGAAAAAATACGTTGAGTTATTATTAAGTTAATATACACAAAGAGCTACCCAGCCTCAGTAGCACGATGGTGTAGTGTACACATGTCATACAACTTGCACAGAGGTAAATACCAACTTTAAGTGTGTAGCGCAACAAGCGATAATGTTACACATGTTGAAGTGTGGCAAAAGCTATTTGGAACAAATATTAAATTACAAAAATTACTGTGTGCAAGTTGATGACACTTGAAAATTTAATTCAATTTAATTTTATGATATTTTGTTTTTCTTTATTAATAAATTGAGTGATTTACAAATCACTCAATTCTAGATTATCATATAGATTCTCATAAGTAGTATTTAAGCTAGAATATTTTGTAAATATAATCAGACTTAAACTATCAACATAATTCGGCACTCGCTTGCCTTTGTTTTTAATTTAGTTTCAAGAATATTCTGGCAGTTCTTTTGAACGCCTAATTACTAGCTGGAACCCTTCCAGCTGTTTAAAATAAACCAAGGGCTATAGGGAAATAAAAATATAAACATCCTTATTACTCCACATGGCGATCCTGCCATAACATTCTCAAAACATTATTACACCACATCCTTTCACTCTCCACAATGGGTCGTGCAATGAATTATTGTCTCTGACACATATTCAATACGCTTGACCCCGTATTCAATACTACTGAGGCACCTAGTGTATTTATAAATTTATTTCCGTTTTTTGTTATTTCTAACCAAAATTGGTAATTTTATTTTTCAATGTGAGATGCGAATATTTTTTCATTTTGGTTACTTTTTTCGTTTGAATATTTTTTAACTATATATATAACTTGTTAAACTTTGAAAACAATTTTTAAAATTTTTAATTACCTGTTCATAGTACGATTGGGTCCCAACACTGTCAACACCTCTCCTAAATGTACTACTCAATTATCAAAAAATATTCAATGATTCACATCTAACTAGACCTGACAACTTTCAAAACAAAAATGGGATGAACGAAAAAACTTTCGAACATTTTTTTTATTTCGTACAAAATTTATTATCATTGCCACATAGTTCTGCTGCAGCCGAAAGAATGTTTTCACAGCTTAATTTAAACAAAACCAAATTTCGTAATAGTCTTGATTTTAAAACTATTAACAATATTATCCAATCGAAACAGTTGTGCAAAAATCAAAATGTTGCCCATTATTTACGGTCTGCCAAAGATATGAATTGAAAATTCGTATATAATTTCTAATCTCAATACTGTGAATTGTAAATCTATTAATTTTTTGATTTAAAAGAAAAATTTTGTAAAACAATTAAATTTTTTTCCTGAAGTACAAATATTGTTTATTTTAAATAAATAAACACTTTAAAAAGTTTGTTTAAATTTAAGTTTCTTGTTATGTTTTACAAATATTTATAGTAGAATTCCTAATAAATTTTGGCGTTATACCTGTTTTTCGGCAACGAATTAAAAATGTTATAGATGCCTTTGTCTTAACTATTTTCTCCCTTATTGTCCTTATATGTCTAACTTAGTTTATAAGATTCCATGTGGTGGAAATGATAATGATAATTGTAATAAGGTATATGTAGGTACTACCAAGAACAAATTAAAAAGTAGAATTGCGGGACATAAATCAGATTATAAATACAGAAACAGTACATTAACACAAAAGACAGCTTTGTCATTACATTGCGCTAGCTCAAATCATTGCCCTGATTTTAAAAATACATTAATTTTAAACAAAGAAAATAATTATAAGCGTAGATTAATGCTAGAAATGTTACAGATCAGTAAAGTTCACAATACACAACGGATTAATTACAAAATAGATACAGCAAATATAGCTCAGAATTATAGATATTTAGTTAATAGAAGTAGAAATTTAAGCTAACTTTTTGTAAAATATGTTGTTTTGTTTTTATATATTAATGTTGTCTATAATCCTTAAGATATGCTTTAAAATAATTTTGTTAATTCGTTCATACAAAAATTAATTTTTTGATTTGGCGCCAGAAAATGTGTTTTGAAATAATTTTTTCAATTTCCTATCAAAAATTTGTAAACAAACAAAACATTTTTTCATATAAATATTAACGTAATATAACCCTGAAGAAGCTACCCATTGTTTGGTAGCGAAATATTGGTTTTTTAAAAATAAAAATTGTTATTGTTATTTTTTATAAAAAAACAAAAAAGTGGATCTTTAACTCGGAAAAATCAGACTGAAAATAAATTTAATAAAAGATCGAAGAAATTAGAAGAAATATTTAAATAACTGAGAGTTCATCAGAATAAAAGAGATGTATTGCAGTAACTACAACAATTTCAAGAGGAATCAAGAAGTAAGAAGTGGAATCAATAGGTACAAAGCAATAAGGGACAAAATAGTTAAGACAAAGGCATCTATAACATTTTTAATTCGTTGCCGAAAAACAGGTATAACGCCAAAATTTATTAGGAATTCTACTATAAATATTTGTAATCTTTTTGAGAAAAATGGATTCGAACATATTCAACATTCAATATCAAGATCCATACAATTTTTGCAGAACAAAATTCTGGGCTTGGCAATAAAACAGAAACATGAGCAATTAAAGCAATTTACAAAAGAAATGGAGAGGATAACAACTAATTTAATATATTATTTTTCAACACAAGAATTCAAATATTTTATAGAACATCAAGATAGGCTCTCGAAGTTTTTAAACTTTAAGGTAAGAGAGGTACATAAGAAAAAGTTCAATTGTCTTGTTAGAATGCATAACAGAGATCTGGATATTAGATATAATAGAAAATGGTTTGTTAATAAATCAGATTTTGACATTCCGACGGATGTTCAGTGGATTTTATCGTTAGGAAAAAAGCATGCATTACCGGTCAAAAGAGAAGATATTCCTATTTTGAATATTATAGCAGATGGTGATGATTTTATACAAACTTTGACTGATAGAGAAGAACAGGAAATAGCAAGAAACAGATTTACAGATATTATTGGTCGTAATTTAGATAGAGAAAGATTGAGTAATAGAGATAAATTTATATTGGATAAAGTAAATATTACAAAAAGATTTTTAAAGAATAATAAGAATTTATTAATTTTAAATGCTGATAAAGGGAATACCACTGTTGCTTTGAATAAATGTGATTATAAATTAAGAATGAATAATATATTGAGTGATAATACCACATATAAATTATTAAATAGAGATCCAACAACGAAATTACAGACTAAAAATAACAGTTTAGTTGAGGAGCTTTTCAAATCAAAAATAATCACAACTTTAGAAAAGACTAAACTAAAAACGAATGTAGCGTTAGCACCCAGATTATACGGGGTCCCAAAAATTCATAAGAAACAATATCCCTTAAGGCCAATATGTTCTTTCGTAAATTCTCCTTCATATGAACTTTGTAAGTATATTACTAATATTCTTCGAAAAATTACAGAGAACTCAAAATATAATATAAAAGATTCTTTACAATTTAAAGAGAAAATAACAAATTTGAGAATAGAAAATGATGAGAAGTTAGTTTCTTTTGATGTCGTATCTTTATTTCCTAGCATACCAATAGATATAGCTCTAAATATTGTTGAGGAAAAATGGGATACAATAAAGGAATATACAAAAATTGAGAAGAATTTATTTATGCGTATTCTGAATTTTTGTATTATAGACAATAGGTATTTTAAATATGATACAAATATATACATGCAGCTAAAGGGACTTCCAATGGGATCTCCTGCTTCACCAATTATGGCAGATATAGTTATGGAAAAATTATTAGATAGTTCTATAGAAAAATTAATAATTAAACCAAAAGTTGTATTAAAATACGTTGACGATCTCTTTTGCATTACTTCAGATAGTTCAATTAAAGTTATTTTATCAATGTTTAATTCATTTCATAATGATATAAAATTTACTATTGAAAAGGAATGTAATTCTAAACTTCCATATTTAGATACATTAGTTATAAAAAGAGGCAATAATTTATTGATTGATTGGTATCAGAAGCCAACATCTTCTGATCGACTTATTAATTATTTTTCTAAACATCCAAAAAGGATTATAATCAATACGGCTAAAAATTTAATACAGAGAATACTAAAGATTAGTGATAAAGAATTTCATAAGACTAATATAGAAAGAATTAAAGGTATTTTATTGAAGAATAATTATCCAATTCAATTGATATGTTGTTTAATAGGACAATTTGTTAATCATTTAAATACAAGACCAAGTATTGAACCAAAGATTTATAAATCACTAACTTATGTGCCTCTCATATCTGAAAGATTAGAAAAGTCGAAGATTTATGACAATAAGAAATATGTAATGGCACATAAAATGTATAATACATTAGGAAGACTATTCAGTAAGACAAAAGATAAGATAGATAAATTAGAAATGTCTAACTTAGTTTATAAGATTCCATGTGGTGGAAATGATAATGATAATTGTAATAAGGTATATGTAGGTACTACCAAGAACAAATTAAAAAGTAGAATTGCGGGACATAAATCAGATTATAAATACAGAAACAGTACATTAACACAAAAGACAGCTTTGTCATTACATTGCGCTAGCTCAAATCATTGCCCTGATTTTAAAAATACATTAATTTTAAACAAAGAAAATAATTATAAGCGTAGATTAATGCTAGAAATGTTACAGATCAGTAAAGTTCACAATACACAACGGATTAATTACAAAATAGATACAGCAAATATAGCTCAGAATTATAGATATTTAGTTAATAGAAGTAGAAATTTAAGCTAACTTTTTGTAAAATATGTTGTTTTGTTTTTATATATTAACTAGCTGATCCCGGTGTACTTCGCTACCCCCCTCGTTATAAAATAAAATAAAAGTATTTATATATCCTATTGTTACGATCGGTCCAGTAGTTAAGACTATATTACGATTTTTAATTTTCCTAAAAAGGAGCGTGGTCCCATCCACTTTTCTCCCGGTACGTATTCCAAATTATGCCAATACCATATGTACCAAATATCATCTACGTAGGTCAAAAAATGCCCAAAATATGGCGATTTAAATTTTTGGGTTATATGGGTGGTGCCACGCTTCTTTGTCCAATCCCGCCCATATTTGCAGCAGCACTAAAAAATGCACACCAAAACCGACGTACCAAATTTTGTTCAAATACCGTTATCAGGAGCAGAAATAATAGATTTTTAATTTGTGGTTTGTATGAGAGGTACCACGCCCCTTTGTCCTATCCCGCCTATATTTGCAACAGCACTAAAAAAATGCTCACTGAACCGACGTACCAAATTTTGTTCAAATACCGTTATCAGGAGCAGAAATAATAGATTTTTAATTTGTGGTTTGTATGAGAGGTACCACGCCCCTTTATCCAATCCCGCCCATATTTGCAGCAGCACTAAAAAAATGCATACCAAACCGACTTACCAAATTTTGTTCAAATACCGTTATCAGGAGCAGAAATAATAGATTTTTAATTTGTGGTTTGTATGAGAGGTACCACGCCCCTTTGTCCAATCACGCCCATATTTGCAGCAGCACTTAAAAAATGCACACCAAACCGACGTACTAAATTTTGTTCAAACACCGTTATCAGGAACAGAAATAATAGATTTTTAATTTGTGGTTTGTATGAGAGGAACCACGCCCCTTTGTCCAATCCCGCCCATATTTGTAGCAACACTTAAGAAATGCACACCAAACCGACATACCAAATTTTGTTCAAATACCGTTATCAGGAACAGAAATAATAGATTTTTAATTTGTGGTTTGTATGAGAGGTACCACGCCCCTTTGTCGAATCCCGCCCATATTTGCAGCAGCACTTAAGAAATGCACACCAAACTGACATACCAAATGTTGTTCAAATACCGTTATCAGGAGCAGAAATAATAGATTTTTAATTTGTGAATTGTATGAGAGGTACCACGCCCCCTTGTCCAATCACGCCCATATTTGCAGCAGCACTTAAAAAATGCACACCAAACCGACGTACTAAATTTTGTTCAAACACCGTTATCAGGAACAGAAATAATAGATTTTTAATTTGTGGTTTGTATGAGAGGAACCACGCCCCTTTGTCCAATCCCGCCCATATTTGTAGCAGCACTTAAGAAATGCACACCAAACCGACATACCAAATTTTGTTCAAATACCGTTATCAGGAACAGAAATAATAGATTTTTAATTTGTGGTTTGTATAAGAGGTACCACGCCCCTTTGTCGAATCCCGCCCATATTTGCAGCAGCACTTAAGAAATGCACACCAAACTGACATACCAAATGTTGTTCAAATACCGTTATCAGGAGCAGAAATAATAGATTTTTAATTTGTGAATTGTATGAGAGGTACCACGCCCCTTTGTCCAATCCCGCCCATATTTGCAGCACCATTAAAAAAATGCACACCAAACCGACGTACCAAATTTTGTTCAAATACCGTATTTAGGAGCAGAAATAATATATTTTTAATATGTGGTTTGTATGGGAGGTACCACGCCCCTTTGTCCAATCGGACCGAATTGTAAATCTAAACCACCCGGGCGCCACCCAAACGCCTACAAAAAAATTTATGCAAATCGGTCCAGTCAGCTGAAGTTTGTTTAAAGGTTTTTTTAGTCTTATTAACGAATTTCAAAAATATGGAAGAAAAGCATATTCTACACTTAAAATTAGCTCAATAAAGGCAAAAACTCACAAAATCTTGCAACTAACTTAATTTAGTGCTCATTTTCGCAAAATATTTGCTCAAAAATTAGCAAATATTTTTTCCATCGGATTGAGTAAAAAGATAAAATTGTTTTACTTCGCTTCCAGAATCGATTTCTTCGAAATTGGTTTTGGCGATATATGGACCGATTTCCCAATTCTCATTTTTTTCTAACTTTTTTTATCATCAGATTTACTCTGTATTCCCAAAAATTGTTTTACTTTGCTTCCAGGGCCAATTATATCGAAAATCGGTTTTGGCTATATCTCGGCTATATATGGACCGATTTCCCAAATTTTTTTTTTTTTTTGGTTGAATGACCTATTTCTATTATCAGATTTACTTTTTATCACCAAAAATTGTTTTACTTTGCTTCCAGGGCCAATTATATCGAAAATCGGTTTTGGCTATATATCGGGAAAATTTTTTTTTTGCCTTCAAATCTCCATAAGAAGTGATATTACCAACTTTGGCGCAAAAAAAAATTTATCAAAAAAATGCATAATTTTGACCCCAAAAACCCGGTTTTTTGGATATATCTCCGCTACCCGTGAACCGATATTGCTGAATTTCAATAGCAAACACATGACCGATATTTATAATAGATTGGCGAAAAAAAAAGTTTCTAAGTCAAGCAGTTTTCAGTGTGTAGAAGTTTATCTACAGCGCCACCTAGCGGAGAGTTACGGAAAAATTGATAGTCCAAAAATTTATTCTATGAAAAATTACTTATACATGCCAAGTTTCAACACGATCGGATGAGCAATGTAGGAGTTTATCGCTTACCAACCAACCAACCAACAAACATTCATTTTTATATATATAGATGTTGTCTATAATCCTTAAGATATGCTTTAAAATAATTTTGTTAATTCGTTCATACAAAAATTAATTTTTTGATTTGGCGCCAGAAAATGTGTTTTGAAATATTTTTTTCAATTTCCTATCAAAAATTTGTAAACAAACAAAACATTTTTTCATATAAATATTAACGTAATATAACCCTGAAGAAGCTACCCATTGTTTGGTAGCGAAATATTGGTTTTTTAAAAATAAAAATTGTTATTGTTATTTTTTATAAAAAAACAAAAAAGTGGATCTTTAACTCGGAAAAATCAGACTGAAAATATATTTCTTGGTATGTGAAAGCAAATAACGATTTGAGTCTGCTGATCTTTCAAAAGCAAATGCCTTGTATTTTTATACACACATGCTTAGATGTGTGACAAAAAGGGGTTTGTACGAAAAAATACGTTGAGTTATTATTAAGTTAATATACACAAAGAACTAACATGCCTCAGTAGCACGATGGGTCGTCGTGTGTTGAATTATTGTCTCTGACACATATTCAATACTACTGAGGCACCTAGTGTATTTATAAATTTATTTCTGCAATGAATATATATATATCTTCATTTATTTGTATATATATCCATTTCAGAATCGATATTTTTATTTTTGCTGATTTTCAATACGAAGCATCCTTAGAAAAATCCCTACATTTTACTTTAAGAAACAATTCTCTAGCTCTTCTAGTGTCTTCAGAAAATGAATTTCACGTACAGACAGACGGATAGACGGACAGACGGACAGGGTTCAGTTAACTTTTTTATCTATAAGGATCGAGAATATATATACTATATGGACCTCATATAAATATTGTGGAAATTACACACGTAATGACAAACCTATAAATACCCTTACCATTTTTGGTGAAGGGTATAATTAAAACGATATAAAATATGTATAGTAAAATATACATACACGTTTATAGCACTAATCGCTCAAATATTGAGCCCAATAGTTCTTACAAAGTTGTGGTTGATTCATGGCGCAATGAATACAAAATTGTTATAGGTATTGCATAAAACTTGCATAGTTTAATGTACGTATGTGCATATGTATATGTACGTATATGTGTGCATATGGATATGCAAACAGTAACAATAATAAAAAACTTTTCGGATTTTTTTTTCTGTTGGTTGTTGATTTGAAAATAATTATACGCGTATGTATAATTTTTCTATCAGATCAACGGAAACAACAAAAGTATTAAATTTCTTTCGCTAACGAAATACTAACAAATGCAACTGAACTCACTTTTTAATAAAAAAAAAAGTGCTTTAATCAGTTGAAATTTTGTAAATTTTTTCCTACTCATTTTTGCAACGTTTTAAAATGTTTTTAAAAAATTTTCAATTTCGTGTAAAAGTTAGTTCAAGGTTAAGTTAAACAAGTAAGAGTGCTATATTCGGCTGTGCCGAATCTTATATACCCTTCACCAATGCATATATATATGATTCGCAGAATATAATAAGCCTGTATATACTTTGTTAATATCCTTTGATAATACTGTAAGCAGTATGTGTGCATGTTTTATCATTACTTTTTTTCTCACTGAGTTTAAAAGGAATCTAAAATGAAAAACAAATCACATATTTTTTACTTCTAAATACAAATGCATTTTTAACATACACACATATATGTACATACATATATATATAAATTAATATGTTTTTGCAAATTGTCTGTGCAAATTATTCGAGAAATATTTTTAAATGAAATATGTAGAAATATGTAGCTATTATACATATTAGGTACATATGTATGTATGTACTTATATTATCCAATCAGCCTAACAGAACGTATCAGTTTATCGATTTCGAGAAGGCTAAAACAATATTCATTGTTCTAACGTAGGGCTAGTTCAAATAGTAATTATGTAAGTTATTTATTCTTCGTTATTGACCTATTACATAGGTACTTATGTATGTATGTACATATCAAAAAACACCTCATAGAAGGGAAAGTTATTTTACTGGTGACAAAATACTTTTTAGCGACGGCTCATTTCAATTATGTATACAGTATTTTTCGGTTAATTGACCCTACGGTTAATTGGTTTCCACGCTTAATTGAACCACATAATCGGGCAAAAAAATATTGCATACGAAAACACATGTAAATTTCCTCGGATAATTGAACCCGGTTAATTGATTTTCCCGCTTAATTGGTTCAAAATTCATGTCATCAAAAATAAATTTCCTCTTACTTTTACCCGGTTAATTGCAAATGAATTGTTTTTTAGTTTATAAATTTAATTTTTTTGTAAAACTCATGTGCACACAAATAGTGCATTTAATAGTACATAGTATGTACCTACAATAATAAATACCTGCGTATACACATATATGTACATTTTTTTCTGTTACTTGCATTTTTTTCGTTTAAGGTAAAAAAAAAATTATTTTGAAAAACTTAAAGTGCACATATGCGATTTCTTTTAATTCATTAGTAGTTCCAATTATGCGGATTCTTGTAATTGAACGATTTGTTGAATTAAGCGGGTATCGGCTAATTGGTTCCCCGGTTAATTCAACAAAAAGTTGTGCAAATTTTGATGTGCAATTAACCGAAAAATACATATATACCTATGTATATATATATACACAAATGTATATTTAGCGTGTAGTACCTACACCTGTATCATACCATAGCGTTTTAATTTACTTTAGCAAAAATAAAATTTCGGTTCTGATTTTTGATTACATACATATATACAATTTTATAACCCTTTCAGAAATAAATTTAAAATAAATATATACTCCAGTATTGAACTGAGGAATCGCTCACAATAATCCAACACACGACCCATCGTGCTACTGAGGCTAGATAGTTCTTTGTGTATATTAATTTAAAAATATATATATATATATATATATGTATAAAATAACCTGTTTATTATATTCAAATATACATAGTTACAAGCCTATGTACATACATACATATATTTCAATTTTTAAAATGAAAAACAAATTGACAAATATATAACATTTTAAAAGATAAATACAAAAGCATTTTTAACATACATATAAATACATCAGAGTATATTTTTGTAATCATCAGTGTGCGACATTTTTTTCCACAGAGTTTACTTGTCTGGTACGTATAGTGTTCTAAAAACGATGTGTGTGCATACATACATATTTATGTTTATAATGTGCTTTGGTGAAAAAAAATTGAAATTTTTTATGTGTGTAGAATAGTGCTTGGTATCAGAGCTGCCGTTTTTTGTTATTTCTAACCAAAATTGGTAATTTTATTTTTCAATGTGAGATGCGAATATTTTTTCATTTTGGTTAGTTTTTTTCGTTTGAATATTTTTTAACTATACATATATATAACTTGTTAAGCTTTGAAAACAATTTTTGAAAATTTTTAATTACCTGTTCATAGTACGATTGGGTCCCAACACTGTCAACACCTCTCCGTACTACTAAATGATCTGCTCTGTGTTATCAAAAAATATTCAATGATTCACATCTAACTAGACCTGACAACTTTCAAAATAAAAATGGGACGAACGAAAAAACTTTTGAACAACTTTTTTATTTCGTACAAAATTTATTATCATTGCCACATAGTTCTGCTGCAGCCGAAAGAATGTTTTCACAGCTTAATTTAAACAAAACCAAATTTCGTAATAGTCTTGATTTTAAAACTATTAACAATATTATCCAATCGAAACAGTTGTGCAAAAATCAAAATGTTGCCCATTATTTACGGTCTGCCAAAGATATGAATTGAAAATTCGTATATAATTTCTAATCTCAATACTGTGAATTGTAAATCTATTAATTTTTTGATTTAAAAGAAAAATTTTGTAAAACAATTACATTTTTTTCCTGAAGTACAAATATTGTTTATTTTAAATAAATAAACACTTTAAAAAGTTTGTTTAAATTTAAGTTTCTTGTTATGTTTTTCACTTATTAATAAGAAATTTATTAATATGTAAAAACAATTTCTTTTTTTCCTTTCTTATTATTTATAAATGTGCAGTACAAATTTTGTTTATTGTAATGATCCTATCCAAAAAAAATTTTAATTTATAAACTTTCAATCAAATGAATTTTGTATAAACATTTGGCAGGTTTAACTCTTATAAAAAAAAACTATTTTTACGAATAAGGGCTCAAATAAACAAAAACTGATTTCAATTTAAGTTTCTCCTTTTCATTTACTATTAGTATGATTTTTTTTTTTTTGTTTTCTTGTTTTGCAATTATTATTTAACTATGTATAAAATGCAAATAAACTGTATGTAATGCTACTTTAAATAAATTTAAATATTTTTTGTTAATAAAATATGCATTTTAAATTTGGTTATTTTTTCACATTTGGTAACTTTTTCAAAATATTTGGTTGTAATATTTTTTTGGTCGTGGCAGCACTGCTTGGTATGTTAAAAGCAAATAACGATTTGAATGTGTTGATCTTTCAAAAGCAAATGCCTTGTATTTTTATACACACATGCTTAGATGTGTGACAAAAAGGGGTTTGTACGAAAAAATGCGTAAAGTTATAATTAAGTTAATATACATTCAACACTAACAAGCCTCTGTAGCACAATGGTTAGTGGGTAGAATTATAGTGAGCGACTCCTTAGTTCCATACTGGAGCACAAAGTATCTATTTAAAATTTATTTTTGAAAGGTTTATAAAATTGTATATATGTAATCAAAACTCAGAACCGAAATTTTATTTTTGCTAAAGTAAATTAAAACGCTATGGTATGGTGTAGGTACTACACGGTAAATATATGTGTATAAAGTCGAATTCGGATAAGAACGCACTGTTTATATGTAAAAAACGCTTAATTGAAAATAAAAATTGTTATTTATATTTATTATTTTTGATCAATCTCAAAGCACTTGCTTGCATTTGCTTAAAAGAAAACCTGCTGATTGAAACATATTTTGTTTAGAAATAATCTAATTTATATGAAACAAACATCCCATAAAAGGAAAAATGTTTAATTTCTGGTAACAAAATACTTACTTGTCGAATATGAATAAAAATATATTAAAATAAGCAAATAGTCGAAAAATCGAATACGAGTATTCGTAACATTACTAGTACGTAGGTACATACATAAAATAAAGATAATGGAAATTTTTTCAACATCCATCGACAGCTTCTATTATTTATTCATGGATAGCTCAAATATATTTATTAGATCAACATCAAGCTTAGTTAGAACTTTAAAATTCAACAAACATTAACATTTTCAACACAAATACTTACATATATATGTAATGCTGCTTCTGTGTGTATAAATATTATTGTTTGCAAGTATTTTAAATACCCTGCAGTCGCCGTAGCTAGCGAATGTCTAGCTATTTCGCGAGCTACCAGTCATTTCCTCTAACTACCAGCCTAACAACTAGCAATGCACTCGACTGACGATTTGAACATACGGATGACATTGACGGTAATCACTTGACACGATCAGACCGATGAGATCACTGGTGAGCAACTCCCAACTATTTCTCTAGTCAAAATGTACCAGTTAGATCAACAATGATATTTCCTAAATGAAAATACTACAGAAATTTAATTTTTTTTTATACATATTTGTTTATTTATCAAATTTCTTTTTCAATAGTTATAAAATATTCAATTAATTGTTCTTTTTCTTTGTTTATGCAACGTTCTAGTTGACTTCTGCTCATTTTACCTTTAAAAACACTTTTTTTACATGTATATGTGTGAGAGAGTCAAAGGCGAACTCTTGCATTACTTGTGGCCACTGTAGTATTTAGTCGGATTTTCGTTAGGGAAATACTTAACGATTTCGATTAAAATTCTACTTTTAAAAATGCAGGGTATGCCCTTTTTATGAAAACATTCAGGCATACATACATATATATATACATACATATAATTATATAATATATATTTGTACGTATGGTTGGGCGCATGGGCAATAATACAAAATATTTATTTTGTTTTTCTACCGTAAGACATTTCTGTATTATGTCTGAAGTTATACCTATTTGATGTTTACAAGTTTTAAATTGAGTTTGTGAAGAGAAACATTTTTTTAAAAAATTTAATTATTAAGTAAGTATTGCAAAATCAGGTAAACTTCGTTAATACAGTCTTTTTCGGTTAATTGCACATCAAAATTTGCACAACTTTTTGTTCAATTAACCGGGGAACCAATTAGCCGATACCCGCTTAATTGAACAATTCGTTCAATTACAGAAATCACGCATAATTGGAACTACATACTAATGAATTAAAAGAAATCGCATATGTGCACTTTAAGTTTTTCAAAATAATTTTTTTTTACCTTAAACAAAAAAAGGCAAGTAACAGAAAAAAATGTACATATATGTGTATCGCAGGTATTTATTATTGTAGGTACATACTATGTACTATTAAATGCACTATTTGTGTGCACATGAGTTTTACAAAAAAATTAAATTTATAAACTAAATAAAAAACAATTCATATATTGGTTTTACAAAAAAAACATAAACTTGAACACAAATTTTTTCACAAATGATGTCAATAATGTATGTGCAAAAATGCCAGATTATTTTTCAATAATAATGCAATTAACCGGGTAAAAGTAAGAGGAAATTTATTTTTGATTACATGAATTTTGAACCAATTAAGCGGGAAAATCAATTAACCGAGTTCAATTATCCGAGGATATTTACATGTGTTTTCGTATGCAATATTTTTTTGCCCGATCATGTGGTTCAATTAAGCGTGGAAACCAATTAACCGTAGGGTCAATTAACCGAAAAATACTGTATTATTTTTAGTTCAATAGATAAATATAATTAACATGAAAAATTTAATAAAATTTACAAGATAAATAGTGTTTTATCACGTGCAGATCTTTAGTCAATTAAAAATGATTACGAAAACATTAAGAATAGTCTAAACGACATTGTTAAAACATATTTTTACAAATCGAAACTTTCAAATTCGTTACAAAATCGAAGTTTTTGGTTTGATGGGTAACTTTGTTTTATATTTATACGCACATTTTTACATACATATGTACATACATATGTACATACATATGTTTGCCTTATGTTGGCTTGTTACTTTCATTTCAGCACGGATTTAAAGTTGATATTGTTATATGTACATATTGATATAATTGCTATGTAGGTACCTACATATGTATGTATGTATATTGTTATTTGTTACACACATAATTACCTATTATTTTAACTGTAGGTAATAATTTGATATTTGAAAAGTCAACACTATTTTGAGTTAGCTTAAAGCTTAGTAGGTACATATGTACATACCTACTTGCTTAGATGAAAATTCAAATTACTAGGGGGTTTTTAAAAACACATACATATGTACATACATATGTATGTAGCTTTTATACATATTAGTTACATACATATGTACTTACTTAGATTATCCAATCAGCCTAACAGAACGTATCAGTTTATCGATTTCGAGAAGGCTAAAACAATATTCATTGTTCTAACGTAGGGCTATTTCAAATAGTAATTATGTAAGTTATTTATTCTTCGTTATTGACCTATTACATAGGTACTTATGTATGTATGTACATACATTTCAAAAAACACCTCATAAATGAAAAGTTATTTTACTGGTGACAAAATACTTTTTAGCGACGGCTCATTTCAATTATGTATATGTATATATATATATATGTATAAAATAACCTGTTTATTATTTTCAAATATAGTTACAAGCCTATGTACATACATATATTTCAATTTTTAAAATGAAAAACAAATTGACAAATATACAACATTTTAAAAGATAAATACAGAAGCATTTTTAACATACATATAAATACATCAGAGTATATTTGTAATCATCAGTGTGCGACATTTTTTTCCACAGAGTTTACTTGTCTGGTACGTATGTATAGTGTTTGTGTGCATACATACATGTTTATGTTTATAATGTGCTTTGGTGAAAAAAAAATTGAAATTTTTATGTGTGTAGAATATTGCTTGGTATGTAAAAGCAAATAACGATTTGAATGTGTGTGATCTTTCAAAAGCAAATGCCTTGTATTTTTATACACACATGCTTAGATGTGTGACAAAAAGGGGGTTGTACGAAAAAATACGTTGAGTTATTATTAAGGTAATATACACAAAGAACTAACAAGCCTCAGTAGCACGATGGGTCGTGTGTTGAATTATTGTCTCTGACACATATTCAATGCGCGTGACCCCGTATTCAATACTACTGAGGCACCTAGTGTATTTATAAATTTATTTCTGCAATGAATATATATATATCTTCATTTATTTGTATATATATCCATTTCAGAATCGATACTTTTATTTTTGCTGATTTTCAATACGAAGCATCCTTAGAAAAATCCCTACATTTTACTTTAAGAAACAATTCTCTAGCTCTTCTTGTGTCTTCAGAAAATGGATTTCACGTACAGACAGACTTATAGACGGACAGACGGACAGGGCTCAGTTAAATTTTTTTAATTATAAGGATCCAGTATATATATACTATATGGACCTCATATAAATATTGTGGAAATTACACACGTAATGACAAACCTATAAATACCCTTACCATTTTTGGTGAAGGGTATAAAAATAAAGCCAATGTTAAAATTTTTTTTTTTTTCAAATATCAAACAAAGAATTTGTCACACTTACATACAATTTAATATTAAGTAAACTTAAGGTCATACTCATACACAATACACTTATAGAAAATTCATATAATTTTGAAAATAACTTGAATCGAAAAAGATTACACTAACATTTTTACAATCTCTATCTGTAGGCAGAAGATCTTATTTTTCTATTATTTAATACTTACGTTATTAAGAAAAATATCTTACTTAATTTTTTTAAGAGAAAACTGCCACATAAAAATAAAGTTAATAATTTTTTTTTAAATTCCTGTAAATGTTGTCCTGTAAATTAACAGTCAAGACTTGTATTAAGGCCGAAAATTTTTAATAGAGAAAATAAAATACATACTTACAATCGTAAAAGTAGATTAAGAAAAATTGGATTTATATTAAATTTATGAAAAATGTTAAACAAAATACGATTTATAATTCAAACATAACATTTGGCATACACACAATTTAAAGTTGAAAATTATAAGAATTATATTTTTAAAAAAACTCTTCTCAACTAGAAACAAGTAATTGAGAGAAATATATACAAAAATAAAAAACCAACCAAATAATGATACAAACTTAACTTATAAAACTTAGAAATAAACAAACAAATACCAAATATTTGAAAATAAAAATTTTTGATCAAAATAATAAGCAAATATATGTAAAAATTTTTTTGGAAATCATATAAATAAAATCCTGTAACTGGTTGAGTATAACAATCCAAAATATTCAATATAATAATAATAAGAAATATTAGTAATAAGAAAAAGTTGTTAACAATATGTAAGAAAAGAAATTTTTATATAAGTATACGTAAGAAAAAATTGTTAGTTATAAGATTAAAAATATTAACCCGTGTTTTAAAATCAACCAACAATCATCATCCCGTCAACAATGAAGAATCCAACAATCATCAACAGCAGCCTATATCTATCAACCTCACACAACCGAAAAACCTATATACGATACCACAACACATACATAGACGGAATGACCAGTTCCGTTGGAAAGGGGGAATCACTACAACGCCAATGACAACAACAAAGTCAATAACAACCGCAGTAGTTCACCAGCTATATCATATTTTTTCCTTGGTGACGCAGCAAACGTACCAAGTCGACAGACACTTAGCAGCTACCAACTAATGGTAAACTGCGAACCTTCAGGCAATCGAGGCTCGGGAGTTCATTACATATTACTCCGAGAGCTGCCAAAGCTGTATCGCCAAGGTAGTCGGATGCATACACACATCTATTTTGACTTGATTCCAGAAGGATGGCTACGAAACATCCTTAGACAGGATGTTTCTTGTCCGCAAGAGGGGAGGGATGTTATGAGTCGTTTTCCCCCAACCAACAGAAATATCAGCAGCAGCGAAACATACGCTGCATACACATACTGACGTTGTCATGAGTTATTTTCCCTCAACCAGCAAAAATATCAACGGCAGCAAAATACCGCTGCATGCATTACTGACGTTATTACCAGTAATTTTCCTACAGACATATGCTGACGTTTCGATACAGCTGCATACATATATATGCCAGTAAATTTCCTACAGATATATGCTGACATTGCAATATCGTGAGAACCGCAATCGGCTGGAAGTTCCACGGGTATGAATATGCTGAATTTCCATACTAACAAACTTAGCAATATCGCGGGAATGACCACGCCGGCGGCAGCGAACGTCAGCAGCATCGTTCAATCAGACAGCGAAATTGGGTATAAAAGCGGAGGGTGATTTGGTGTAGAGTGAGTGCTGTATAGTCATTCTAGTCTGTAGAGTTCTAGTCTGTAGAATCTTGACAGAAAGCAGTTCGGGAATACTCTTTAACGCGTAACAAAAACCTGATCAAACACCAGCCTTAAAAAGCGGGTCCCTGTGAAGGCTAAATAATAGTTTTAAGTAGTATATATTTATATATATATATATTATAAGTCAAAACCTGATCAAACACCAGCCTTAAAAAGCGGATCCCTGTGAAGGTTAAGTAACATTTTAAACATAACATGTGGTTAATAAATAAAAATAATAATAACTAAATAATAAAAATAATGTTTTAATTCAAACATAACACACAGGATCCTCTTTCAAATTCGCATACAAGGATATCATAAGTCCTAGAGCCAAATCAACTTTTTGCAAATTCTTCAGCCCGGCATCAGGACATCAGTCCGAAGGGTACAACAGACCACATTTGGTGCGAATTCCCAGAAGCCAACTAATCGAGATCAGCAACTATGGCAACATTTGAAGAACTAATCATTAAACAAAAGGCCATCGGTGAAAGAATTGAGACGGTCATCCGAAATTACAAGAAGGACCCGTCATCAAGGAAAACAACTAGAAGTTATTTTCAAGAGCGAGTGAAAAAGTTGGAGGACGAGTGGTCGGCATTTGAGGCTAACGACAACGAAATCCGTTTTTTAAAGGCTCCACCGTTGGATCATGAGTATTTCGTCAATGAATACTACGAAGCTATACGAAATATCGTTCAGCAGTACAAGGAAGTACTACAACAAGCAATGTTGAAGATTACACAAACATCTGGCAAACCGCTAGGACAAGAGGCTCATGCAGCAAGTGCAGAAGCAGCATCAACAGAAGCTAGTGGGATCCAAGCAAAGGTTTCTAGTGGAATAACAAAGATGGGAGCTCTCGAGCGCTTATTGAAGGATGAGTTTACAGAAAAAGATGTCTCCACTGCCACTACATTGTGGCAAAATATTGAAGACGTACATTTACAGATTTGTCGAATTGTGCGATGATCCAACAGACCATGCATATAATATGGAACGATTCATAGAACTGGAAAACAAGCTAAGGAAAGCGGTGAGAAAGGTAACCAGCAGGTCCACAACACAACCATCAGAGTTCGTTCATCATCAGGCAGAAACTATTCCAATGCCAAAAATCACTATACCCAAATTTGATGGAAATCAGTTAAAATGGCAGGAGTTTCATGATTTGTTTTCATCACTGATCGTCAACCAGCCGATCACAAGAGTACAAAAAATTTGGTACTTAAAAACGCACTTGGTAGGAGAGGCAGCAAACTTGATAAAACATTTTGCAGCAACGGAAGAAAATTTTGAAGCCGCATGGAGGATGGTCGTAGACCACTACAACAACAAGCGGCTACTAGTCAGCAGACTAGTTCATGAATTGGTCGATGATTCAGATGATAGAGTGAATGACAACTTTAAAGAGCTTCATGACAAGACTCAAGAGTGCCTTTTAGCACTACACAACCTTCAAATTGATACAACATCTTCGGACCCGCTTCTGCTGCACTTATTACTGAAACGATTAGACCAAGTCACACGATTGCGCTTTGAACAATCGCTATCACAACCACGAGAAGTTCCAACAATTAAGGATTTTTTGAAGTTTTTGGAAAGACACTTTCAGTCGATGGAAGCAATGGGAGCCAAAAAGAAACGCCCAATTTCACAACCGAAAGTTTTCACTTCCGTGGTAACTCAAGACCAAGCTTGTGTCATGTGCAAAAACGATAAACACCCATTATTTTCTTGCAAGATGTTCCTTCAATTATCACCGTCAGCTCGCATTCAATTGGTTCAAAAGAAAAAATATTGCTTTAATTGCTTAAAAACGGGCCATAACGTAAAGAATTGCATTTCTAGAAGCTGCATGATGTGCAACAAAAGGCACAACACTCTTCTTCACCTAGAAACCTCAGAACAAAACAGAAGCAACTTGGCTTCAAAAACAATTCGGGCATCTGAAGGAAGCCTAACTCTTGCAGCACAAGAAGCTGCATCATTAACCACAGCAAAAAGTTCCAGATCAAGCAATTACATTCTTCTCAGCACAGCATTGATCATCGTTAAAGCAAGCGGAAAAGAAATACAATGCCGAGCAATTCTAGACTCAGGATCTCAACTAAATTTTGTCAGCGAACGATTAGTTAAGCGCTTAGGCCTTTCAACAAAGCCAGCTTCGATCTGTATAAGCGGCATTGGAGCAAGCAACACTAAGGTTCGGCACAGAGTCAATATCGCATTACGTTCGAGGCTCAACAACTTCACTACGCAAATTGAAGCAGCTGTTCTTCCTCAAATAATCTCCTCACAGCCTTCACAAATAATTGACATTCATAATTGGCCAATTCCCAAAAATATCAAACTTGCAGACCCGGAGTTCAATCGCCCTGATAAAATAGATGTGCTTCTAGGTGCAGAATTCTATCATCAATTATTGTCAATCGGACAAATAAAATTGGGTAATGAGTTGCCGACTTTGCAAAATACGGTATTAGGATGGGTCATTTCAGGAAGGGTTGATGAAAGTCAGCTATCATCGGCAACCTGTGGGATCTGTACTGAAGAAGAAATCAATCTAGAAGAAAGCATTACTCAACTATGGGAACTAGAAAAGGTGGAAGCAGCAGACAAGACGCTTTCTCCTTCAGAAAAGCTTTGTGAAAATCATTTCGCAAATAATTATAAAATTGATCAAAACGCAAGATTTGTTGTTAGACTACCATTTTGCAGTAATCCTGAGGAACTAGGGGAGTCTCAGGGTATAGCCTTCAACAGATTTCTTGCATTAGAGCGCCGACTTGCAAAAGCACCAGAAACTAAAAAGCAATACAAATGACCGAAATAGATGTCAATTCCGTAGTTAAACCTAACTTCTTCATCCCTCACCACTGCATACTCAAGCCTGAAAGTTCGACAACAAAATTAAGAGTAGTATTTGATGCCTCGGCTAAGACCTCTACTGGGATATCATTGAACGACTTAATGTATACTGGTCCAACAATTCAAAATGAACTGTTTTCCATCATACTCCGTTTTCGACTACCACGCTTTGTTTTCACCACGGACGTCGAAAAAATGTATTGACAAATGTTTATACACCCGGAAGACAGGAAATTTCAAACTGTTATTTGGAGAGAGAATCCAACTGCAGCAATCAAGTATTATCAATTGAACACAATAACCTACGGTACTCGAGCTGCACCGTACCTCGCAACTAAATGTCTACAGAAAATTGCAAATAAGAATATAGGACGGTACCCTCTTGGAGCCAAGTTTCTACTCAATAATTTTTACGTCGATGACGGAATGGGAAGAGATGATAGTTTGAGCACAACAATCGCAATTCAGCAAGAATTAAAGCACATATTGAACCAGGGGGTAGATTCTGGTTCTGCGATAACGTGAAATGTAAAAAAATGTTTCATTTTCGTTTTCATTACAACTTTACGCAATATCTTTTCGCAGTTGCAGAAAATGCGATTCCCGTTTATATTATGATAAAGTGTTTCATTCCATCTGTTGCAGTGTAACTTTATATCCATGTTATTCAACTTGAAATGTCACGGTGGTGAAGAAATTGTATGAATTACATAAGAAGTTAATTTTATTAATAGTCTATCATTACAGATACTGAGTTAATCCTACAAGTTGAATAAGGAATAAATATATATATATATATATATTTGTATATATAATCGGAGATATTATTTAATGTCTTATTGGCAAAAAAATATAATAAAAAAATAGTGTATAATCACACTTTTATACTATAATTTCAAATGGTAAAAACTCTGAAATTAAAAGTCGATAGTTTAAAAATATCGAAAATATAGATAGGTATAAATATCGGTATCGATAATATTTAAAATACAGTTTTGACCGTTCCTTTAGTTTAATTCTATTTATTTACTTTTTATTTTTTTAATAAAATGATATGATTTCAAATTACATACTCGTATGTATGCATGTTGCAAAGAGCAACAAATTTTTAAACGGGATTAATTCTAGATGTTTAAAAATGATTTATTTTACCTTTCTCTTGTGCTCTCTGGAGACGATAAAAAACACTTCAACGTTCTAAGTGTGTGCGTGCAGTCGTGCTTTTTCGGGTACACGTATACGTTGTCGGCTCTGATTGATGAAAACCATAATCTTGTGATATATTACTTTGATAGTCTCCAATTGTGATTGACAAAGAAAATGTCACTTGTTTTGTATCGAAGTGTAATGAGTAAAAAGATGGCAGTACACGCATATTTGTTAATTTTATGCTCTGGTATTTTTGTGTATAAACAGTGTCAAAGCCATATATTTTTTTGTTTTTTGACAAAAGTGCACAAGACCCGCGGTTGCAGGTAGTAATTTAAATAAAGTAATAACAACAAATTGCCTGAATAGTTATGTATAATTAGGTAAAATTTTCCTACTTAAGTACAAACATTCAATCGATAGTAAAATCGGAAAAATCATTAGCAGAAAAAATAGCACTAAGTCGAATACAATTTTTTTTTTTAATTATTTCTATTTATTGATACATTTTCCATAACATATGCTAATTGCTTTCTAGATTTGGCCTGAGTTTATTTAAATGTGCTAGATATTCAATTTTATGCGTTTCCGAGATTTACTGCAAAATAAGTTTTTTTTACTTTTCGATTTTCTATCGCCTTATGTATTTTATAAGCAGCCGGCTCCAAAATAAGTTTAAGCCGCCTCTTAGTTTATTTTTTTTAAGCCGACATCAACTTTCTCTCTGCTTGGGTCTGCACAATTGTCAAAAAAAAAAATAAATTACGTTGTACATTGGGATAAATGTATAAAAGTTGAAAATGTATGCATTATTTTTTTTAAATGCAGTAACAAATCTGTAAATACATATATGTACATATGTATGTATGTATGTACATACGCATGTATACATAAATCAATTATTCAAATGATTTTTTTTTATTTTTGAACTCTATACATAAGTATGTACATATGTATGTACATACTTACATATTTATCGTTTGCAATATTGACATTTATGTTCTAAAAATTAATAAAAATTCTTTTCGATTTATGCTTGTGCGCATGCCTTTTGTTGCTTTTTCCATTTTCGCTGACAAATTTTAAGTGAAAAAAACGCGCCATATGAAAATGTTTTGACATTTGCTTTCGCAGTTACATAAAACGAGAATCAGTTTTGCTGTGAAACTGAGAAAAAAATTGTTTCATTCCATTTGTTTCTCTCATTGTGAAAAGATTTTAATTTGTTTTAATTTCTTCACAGAACGGGAATCAGAAACAAAATGTAAACGAGAAAAATGTTTACATTTCACGTTATCGCAGAACCAGAATCTACCCCCAGCATGGTCTAAATTTACAAAAGTGGAGTGCAAATCATCACCAACTACTTCAAAACGTCTCAACAAGAGAAGAAGTAAACATTGATTTTAACAACAAAAACTATCAAACAGTCAAAACTCTGGGATTGACATGGATACCAAAGGTTGATGAGTTCTGTGTAAAGTTACGTTTGGGGGATACAAGTCGTGTTACTAAATGAACAGTAGTCTCAGATTTGGCTCGACTATTCGACCCGCTGGGAATTGTGTCTCCAATCGTAGTGACAGCAAAGATGTTCATTCCGGAATTGTGGCAGTTGAAACTTGTATGGGATGAAGCCTTGCCAGCAGAGCTACATACTAGATGGATGAATTTTCGGAACGACTTAAAATAAATAGACAACCTGAAGTTTTCGAGACATATTTTTCAAGGCCAGGTTGCATCAGGAATACAAATTCATGCATTTGTTGATGCCTCGGAGAGGGCATAAGGGGCAGCAATATACATAAGGTCAGTTATAAAAAATGGTCAAAAAATAGTAAGACTACTATGCGCAAAATCACGAGTAGCACCTTTAAAAAAACAAAGTCTTCCCCGTCTGGAGCTCTGCGCAGCACACTTGGGTGCTCAACTAACTGCCAGGGTTAAAAGAGATTTAAAACTTGAGGATACTCCTACTTTCCTTTGGACAGACTCAATGATTGTTTTGGCCTGGATCAATTCACAGTCATCATCATATCAAACGTTTGTAGCCAATCGAATATCCGCAATTCAGGAGTTGACAATGCCCAAACAATGGCGACATGTAAGTTCAAAGGAAAATCCTGCGGACATCATATCCCGAGGACTATCTCCGAAAGCATTACCAGCATGCAATCTATGGTTTTATGGGCCTATCTTACTACATGGGCATGAAGCAGCTTGGCCACAAAAATACTCAAGGGTCACAGAAGTACTTGAAAACAACATGGAGCGAAAGAAAACAGCTGCCGTTCTTGCAATTGAAAATGCAACAACAATTATCTTCAACATCAACCACAAAGGATCTTTTCGAACATTACAAAGAATTGTAGCATACATGCTACGATTTATCAACAACACAAGAAAAATAAATGAGAAACGTGCGGAAATCTCTTTAACAGTAATGGAACTAGAACAAGCTCTGGTAGTTATCGTACGAGCAATGAGTCAGATTTTGAAGATGACATAAAACATCTAAAAAGAAATAATGAAGTAAATAAGTCAAGTCCATTCAACAACCTTAGCCCATTCTTGGTTTCGAACGGCATAATTAGAGTAGAAGGACGATTAGGCACATCTTTGCTTTCATATGATGCCAAATATCCAATGCTGCTTCCCTACAATGACCCAATTTCAAAATTACTCATGCAAATGGTGCATGATCAAAATAGACACTGCGGTCCCTAAGCACTCCTTTCACATATGAGACAGAGATATTTGCCAATCAAGGGAAAGGCAGCAGCCAGATCTATTGTACAACATTGTGTTCGATGCGCCAAGGCCAAGCCAAGATTACTCAATCAGATCATGGGCAATTTACCAGCTGCGCGTGTCACACCAGCTCGACCATTCATCAACTCTGGGGTGGACTTTTGTGGACCGTTTTGGGTTCATTACAAGGTGAGAGGGAAGAAGCCTAAAAAGCTGTACATCGCAGTGTTTTGCTGCTTTGCTACTAAGGCAGTACACTTGGAGCTAGTTAGTGATCTTACCACCGAAGCCTTTATAGGATCATTAAAAAGATTTATAAGTAGGCGAGGTCAGTGCCGGAATCTCTATTGTGACAATGCTGCCAATTTTGTAGGGGCAAAAAATCAGTTAACAGAACTATCAGAAACTATCCATTCTGGCTCAGCTCAAGACATAATTAACAGAGAATGTACATCGAGAGGAATAACATTTCATTTTATACCCCCAAGAGCACCACATTTCGGTGGCTTATGGGAAGCCGCTGTAAAGTCAGCAAAACATCTTCTTGTCCGAAGTGCCACAACAGCATCGCTCACTTATGAAGAGCTAGACACAGTAGTAATTGAAATTGAAGGAATTCTCAATTCAAGGCCAATCAGCCCGATTTCAGAAAACCCGAATGATTAAGCAGCGTTAACTCCGGGACATTTCCTGATTGGGGAACCCCTAAATGCTCAAGTTGACGCAAATTGCACACAAGAACGAGGTAACTTAATCACTAGGTGGAAATTAGTAACTCATCTAAAAAACGAGTTTTGGAGGCGATGGTCACGGGAATATTTAAATGAACTACAATATCGACACAAATGGAAAACTCAAGCAATCAATATTAAACCCGGGGACATGGTAATAATCAAAGAAGACAACACAGCTCCGCTACAGTGGCCCTTGGGCAGAGTCATAAAGGTACACCAAGGATATGACGATCTCGTCCGAGCAGCCGACGTTAAAACCTCAACCGGCTGCTACAGAAGGCCAATTACACGTTTAGCCCCGTTACCAATATATAGTAAAAACGTTAACGACATATCTGCATAAGATCAAGTAATTGAATCAAACATCCACCAAAACAATAATGAATCTGAAAGTCCCACGAAAAGGAGACGCACGTCCAATCATCAATTCAACCTTGCTTCGGATGCATCGTGGTCCATTTAATCATCAAAGGGAAATGTAACTTCAAACCAACACCAACTCCAGCTCCTCGCAACCTGCAAATAACATCGGATTTCACAGTACATATTTAAACAAGAAGATTTTTTTTACCCGGCACTTCAACTCAGAATATCATAAAGTGCCACCACCAGCATCTTAAATACAAGCTTTTGAGCAGCGCTCAACGGGGGGAGGATGTTCATAATTGTATTATTTTTGTTTGTTGTACAATTTTGTAAATTTATTAATTTTTAGTTTTCATTCTTTTCCATAAAGTTGAGCAATTCTTTTGTAGATCATGCATTTTTTTATTTTTTATTTGTCTTGTTCATAAAATTGTAATACAATACTTAGAATGCAATTTTATTAGTTTCGTTTATTATATATTTGTTTGTAATTGACGATTGTTTATTATGCAGTTTATATTTTTTTTGTACTGTTTATGTAGTGCGTTCACCTATATCCACAAAATTGCATTCTAGGTATTTTTTGGTTGTCTCATGTTCATGACCACACAGCCAATGAACTTAAATTTAAAAATGCCAAGTATGTAAAAAAGATTATTGACGAAATTAAAAGATCACAAAAGAATTGATAAACAACAAAAATTATTAAAAGCTTATAAAACAAATTTATAAACAACAGAGATTGTCAAGGAAATTAGAAGTTCATAAAGTAAATTATAAAGTAAAGAGCTAATCTGGCACACAACAACACTGTTATGCCATATATAGATAGAGATTAAGAGAATAATATGCGTAGAGCAATGTAAGCAAATTATGTATACCCACAAATTATCTATCTATTAATAAATAATAAAATAATAAGTAAATTATAAACAAAAAATTATTAAATATTTTCCGGAGTCACGCAGCCAGCATATGCATGCCGTTAATGTGAGTGTTACGTTTGAATTTAAACATTATTTTTATTATTTATTTATTACTAGATATACCCGGTGCGCTTCGCTACCCCCTCGTTATAAATAAAATTCTTATTGTGAAAATTTAATGACGATCGGTCCAGTAGTTAAGACTATATTACGATTTTTTATTTTCCTAAAATGGGGAGTGGTTCCACCAACTTTTCTCGTATTCCAAGTTATGCCAATACCATATGTACCAAATATCATCGACGGAGGTCAAAAAAGGCCCAAAATATGTCGATATAAATTTTTGGGTTATATGGGCGGTGCCACGCCTCTTTCTCCAATCAAAACTTTATATTGCTTATTATTCCTTCCAGAGTCACAGTAACATGCTGTGAAAATTTCAGGAAGATCGGTCCAAGGGTTTGGTTTTCCTAAATAGGGGCGTGGTTCCACCCACTTTTCTCCTGGTACTATTCCAAATTATGCCAATACCATATGTACCAAATATCATCGACGTAGGTCAAAAAATGCCCAAAATATGGCGATATAAATTTTTGGGTTATATGGGCGGTGCCACGCCTCTTTGTCCAATCAAAACTTTATATAGCCTATGTCACCCGCCTGAATATTCTGAAAATTCTCTGAAAATTTCATCAAAATCGGCCCAGCCGTTTTCGAGTCCATTTCTTACATACATACACACATCCTCTTTTATATATATAGATTATTTTTCTTTGTTAACCACAGACTATTCTAAAACATTATTTAGCCTTCACAGGGACCCGCTTTTTAAGGCTGGTGTTTGATCAGGTTTTGACTTATAAAATATATATATATAAATATATACTACTTTAAAATATTCTTTAGCCTTCACAGGGACCCGCTTTTTAAGGCTGGTGTTTGATCAGGTTTTTGTTACGTGTTAAAGAGAACTGATTAGAATAGAACTGAACTGGAACTAGCCTCCCATACCAAATCACCCTCCGCTTTTATACCCAATTTCGCTGTCTGATTGAACGATGCTGCTGACGTCCGCTGCCGCCGGCGTGGTCATTGCTAAGTGTGCTAGTATGCAAATTCAGCATATTCATACCCGTGGAACTTCAAGCCGATTGCGGTTCTCACGATATTGCAAAATCAGCATATATCTGTAGGAAAGTTACTGGCATATATATGTATGCAGCGGTATTGCAACGTCAGCATATATCTGTAGGAAAATTACTGGTAATAACGTCAGTAATGCATGCAGCGGTATTTTGCTGCCGTTGGTATTTTTGTTGGTTGAGGGAAAATAACTTAACGTCAGTATGTGTGTGCAGCGTATGTTCTGCTGTCGCTGATACTTCTGTTGGTTAGGGGAAAATGACTCATAACATCCCTCCCCCCTTACGGACAAGAAACATCCTGTCTTAGGATGTTTCGTAGCCATCCTTCTGGAATCAAGTCAAAATGGATGTGTGTATGCATCCGACTACCTTGGCGATACAGCTTTGGCAGCTCTCGGAGCAATATGTAATTATCTCCCGAGCCTCGATTGCCTGAAGGTTCGCGGTTTACCATTAGTTGGTGACTGCTAAGTGTCTGTCGACTTGGTACGTTTGCTGCGTCACCAAGGAAAAAATATGATATTGCTTGTGAACTACTGCGGTTGTTATTAACTTTGTAGTTGTTATTTGTGTTGTAGTGATTCCCCCTTTCCAACGGAACTGGTAATTCCGTCTATGTATGTGTTGTGGTATCGTATATAGGTTTTGCGGTTGCGTGAGGTTGATAGATATAGGCTGCTGTTGATGATTGTTGGATTCTTCATTGTTAACGGGATGATGATTGTTGGTTGATTTTAAAACACGGGTTAATATTTTTAATCTTATAACTAACAATTTCTTCTTACATATACTCATATCAAAATTTCTTTTCTTACATGAAACTATTTTGAAAGAGTTGTCTGACGTAATAATTCTTTGTGTTTTTTTTTTTTTTTTTTAAATCCCCCCTTTTTAAATAATTAAATTGAATCACTAACAAGGATGGAGGTTTCATAAACATTTTAGATTGTTATACTCAATCAGTTATAGGATTTTATTTATATTATTTTTAAAATTTTTACATGTTTTTAATTATTTTGATCTAAGATATTAATTTTCAAATACTTGTGATTTGTTTGTTTAAGTGTTTAGTTAGCCACTATTAAATGATTTTCTACTTGTTCTATTTTCCAATATCGATTTTAGAAGTAATTTTTCAATATAATCATGTATGTAGATATATATGTGTATGGTTAATGGTATGTTTTTTTTTTATTTTCAACTTAATATAAAATTTTATGTATGTATGACACCCAAAAAATTATAATAGTTATGCATTTACAAGTTAGTTGTATAATTATTGTGTATGTGTATTGATATCTATATATATGTACTCTTATATTAACCTTGAAATAAACTTATACAAGAAATTGAAAATTTTTAAATTATTTGAAAACGTTGCAAAAATGAGTAGGAAAAAAAACTTCATTACATTTAATACTACATATATCAAATTTCAACTTATTTAAACATTTTTTCCTCTCCTTTTTTTTATATATATGTATATAAAAAAAAATGAGTTCAGTTTAGCTTGTATTTATCCTTGTCTTTGTGAAAGAAATTTAACACCTTTGCTGCTTTAATGATTTGAAAGAAAAATTACTCACTTGCGTATAATTTTTTTAAATCAACAGCAAAAATGGAAGAAAATTAGGAAAGTTTAAAATTGCAAATAGTTTGTTTTTTAGAAGAAAGACAAAAATAAATATTAATAGGAAATTTGTTGAAATTATTTCATAAGTTGCATGTTCTGCTTTATTTGAAAATTAAATTTTAGTTTCTGTACTTGAAATTCTTATTCATTGTTCATTATTCATTTTAGCTTAAAAGCTTTCATTCAAACATAGATTAATTCGTGCTTTTTATTGTTATTGTTAAGGTACGGTCAGATTTGTAAAACATTTGACCAAAAACATGAAATTTTTGATTGCCGTAAATCTGACCATAAAATATTTTTGAAGGCAAACAATATTTACAGAAAGCAAATTTGTTTGACGGCAAAAAAAAATTTCTCTAATGTGAACATAGTGTGACCACCCTATGTCAAACATTTTTCGTCTGTTTGGTCAAAAATTTATTTAATCTTACAAAATTTTTGTAAGAACAAACATTGGCAAATGACAGCTGTTGCCAACAGTGATGTTACTTCTAGCGTAGAACCATAATATTAAATTACGAAAAGTTTTGCTTCTTTACAAAACCATTTAGCCAGTAGTTAACTTTATTCAAAGATATGACGTGTCAAAATTTGTAATGTAACTTCTTTCCCAAAAATGGCAATAAGAAAATACATTTCAAGAAAAACAATATACATATGTACATGTATATGTATATGCATATATGTATACAAAAATTTTTTCGTAACAAATCTAGTTTTCCTTATGTTGTAGGAAATTGAACAATAATAAGAAAATGCAAATAAAAAATTTGCGCTTAAAGATTTTCTCATCCATGGTATTTCCCGACGCAGGGCTATTTAGAAAAGATTCCCTGTACATATCTTTTAAAAGACACCAATATTATCTCATTATCTTCTCAACTTTCATATGAAAACTTCATGGGGGTTATTATGCATTTTGATTCGAATCGAAAATGCTTTCGAAAGGAATTTATTGCTTTCCGAAATGGATTAAAACAATTTCCATAAATTAAGAAAGTTCGGAAATAAATTTTCGAAAATCGATGTAATACCATTCGTAAATTTTCCGATTCGAATCGAAATACATAATAACGCCCTAGAAGCATATTACTCGAAAAATATGGGTCGCAGCTAACTTAAAACATGAGCTAATTTTTATTTCTTTTAAACCGGTTTGGCTAAACTAGCTTTGTCAACACATATCATCAACAACAAACATACAGTTGAATTTGATAATGTGAGAATTTTAGACAGAGAAAATATAGAGAGAAAAAGATACACAATTGAAAGCTTGCGCATACAAAAGAACATAGAGAGAACGATGAACATAAAAGAGGACACCGACAATATCGGCGCTAGTTATATTGTTGCAATCAAATAATAACACCAACTGTGTGCGTTTTTACAGTATAATTTTATTTATTAATTTTTTAAAAATTTTTTTCGGCATTAAAAAATGTCAAAAACAATTTTATATTGCAATTCTTTTTAATTCAACATTTGTATTATTGTAAGTAAATAATGTACGTTGCAAGGTATATTAATTATAAGGTAGTCGCATTAGTTAAAATTGACATCAGCTGATTGATTTTTTGTTGTCAAAACTTTGTTATGTTTTAATAAAAATATTGTGACATTTTTTTTATATAATTAAAATTCAAAAAAAGTGAAAAAACAAGCGTGAACAATTTTTAATATTTAATTAAAATTAAAAATATCGGTTAAAATGCGTGTATGTAGTGTCTGCAAAAAAAATTTGCAAAGGGGGAAAGAAAGTTTTTCCAAGTACCCAAATAAAAGACACATCCTGCTTTTATACATACATCTATCAACACCTTTTTGTTTTCTGTATTGTAAATAATTTTAACTTATATTTTTATTTTATGCAATTGATGTTTTTTTTAATTTAATTTTTGCTTTGTTTACACATCAAATTTTGACAACAGCCAAGTTTCTACACTAACAAAATGCCTGTTGTTTTTGTGACGTTGTATTTGTTTTAGGGACAAGACTACCTTATTTATTATACCATGGTACGGTGAAAAAACTTTTTCAAAATATACATACATATAATGTTTTTTAAATTTTAAATCGACGAAACCCCTGAAGAAGTCAACAAACAATTGACGAAACGTAATAAAGCTGTTTTATTAACATTAACTACGTTAGGCTTTATTAGCTTAAAGAAAAATATCATTATCAACAAAATTGCATCATTGGCCAAATAATTCCTACAACACATATGGCTAAACTAGATTTAAGTCAGTTCTTCATATTAAAATAAATATATTTTTATTTACGTAACAGACAACTTTACAAATCCACCGAATATTGGAGTTGCAAGTATATCACGTCTGTTCTGCAATTCACAATATTTGTGATTTCAAAATCACAATTGCAATTTTATGCTGTTTTGCAAATCAAAAAAATGTTTACTTTTCGATGTGTTATTGGATTTTCGAAAACACAATAAAACAGCTGACTTTTGTTTTAATGTGGCGACATTTTTTATGGATTGAAAAATAAATAGTGTTTTAAACAAAATATTTTAAGAAAATAATATTTTAATATTTTTAATAAAATTTAAAATAATAAAATTCAAAAAGTTTTGTGCGCAGAAACCTTTTTTTGTGATTTCAAATCACTTCCACAAAAAATTATTTGCAGAAAATGCAAATATAGTATGTGTAACAAATTTTTACTAAACTATCTGGGAAATCATATTTTTAAATTTTGACACTTTGGTTAAACCTTTGTATTAAATATTTTGTTTGACATAAGTGTGACCGCACAGAAAATATTTTTTCCCATGTTTGCACATGACACTATTTGATGGATGTTTTACCAAACAAAAATGGTCAAATAAATATGCAATGTGTGACCACAAAACAAATTATCTTTAATTTTGAAAACATTTTATTGCGATATGGGGAAACATATTTAAAGCAAATGTTTTCTCAATGTGACCGTACCTTTAGTATTACTGAAATACCATGCATGTATGTATGTTTGGCTTTTATTTTTTGTTTCAATGTCAATGCCAAACTTATTTGTATTCTCACACACATACATGCATGTGTATATCTGTTTATTCAGTTGTACCCGGCTGTGAAATAGTCTGGCAGAATATTGCTGTGTAATCATATTTCACAGTCAAGTACTCAACTAAAGTCATGCAAAAAAAAAAAAATGAAAAAAGAAAAATTGTAGAGACCATCAAAACTGTATTTCGTCTCAGTTTGGATATATTGCATTCATTTTTACCCTGCAGTTGTAAGCATGTGCAAACATTAGAAATGTTTGCAATTGCTTTATTTATGTTTCTATTAATGTGCATAAAACTGCAGGGTGTTGTTTTTATTATTCAAACATCTACCGACGTGTTATGAGTCATTTTCCCCTAACAAACAGAAGTATCAGCGACAGCAGAACATACGCTGCACACACATACTGACGTTGAGTTATTTTCCCTCAACCAACAAAAAATACCTACAGCAGCAAAACATACGCTGCATACATACACAGACATATGCTGACGTTGCAATAACGCTGCATACAATACTGACGTTATTACCAGTAATTTTCCTACAGATATATGCTGACATTGCATTATCGTGAGAACCGCAATCGGCTGGAAGTCCCACGGGTATGGATATGCTGAAGTTGCAATAATCGCACAGTCAGCAGTATCACGGGGACATCCACGCCAGCGGCAGCGAACGACAGCAGCACCATTCATCGAGCAGCACTAAAGTGGGTATAAAAGCGGAGGGTGATTTGGTATTCACCCCATTCAGTCCACTACTATTATTGAGTCTATCAAGTCAGCTCTAGTCGAGTCAGTTCGTAACACATAACACACATAACAACAACCTGATAAAACACCAGCCTTAAAAGCGGGTCCCTGTGAAGGCTTAACATATTTCCCAAACAAAACCCTGATCAAACACCAGCCTTAAAAAGCGGGTCCCTGTGAAGGCTTAATATATTTAAATTAGACTAAGAAATAAAAATAGAAAGTAAATAAAAGTAATAACTAAAATCCTAATAGTCTCTTGTGTTTTTAATTCTAAAAATAAGTTACCAAATAAATTGTAACATTTTGGCATTTTGGCGTGGTTAATAAAATTAAATAATAATAAATAAAAATAAATAATAAAAATAAATGTTTTAATTTAAACATAACATTTTGGCGCAGCCGGTAGCCGCGTAAATAATAACATCAAGGAAATATAATTATCCTTGTGTTGATCTTGCTCAAGAAAAAACTGTCAGGTGTAGCAAAACCAACAATACATAAAAGTCTAAATCCTAGCTACCTTGTATTGTTGCATCCTACACACGACGGTGTAGAACTGCACAGACAAATTGAATAAAGTCTAAATCCTAGCTACCCTCATATTGTCATTGCAGGACTAATCGCTAAAGCAGATCAGGGCAAAAAGGAGAATTACCTTGATTGTAAAAATTCTGCGCGGTTGCGAACAAACTTATATAATAAAATAATAATAATAATATAAAGTGAAAATAAGCCTAAGCCACAGACCACTATGAGGATAATAAACAGCGGAATATGGGTAAGTAGAATACAGCTTTAATGGACAATCCACAGACACAGACAGACGACTTAATAAAACGGATAGATAACTATAATTATTCAGTGGACAGTCTACAAGTTCTTGCGTGGACAGAACTTAAGGGTTTAGAAGCAGACAAAACATTCCTGGACAACCATAGGGAAACAATAAGAATACAAAGACTGACAAAATTAGAAGAAGTTAGTTATGTGTTACAATTAATAAGTGAATTAAGTAGGGATAGATCATTGGAGTTTGTGAAAAGAATCGAAGAACTCGAAGAGACAAAAACATTCCTTAAGGGACATTGCGAAAAGCTAAGAGGACAAATAGAGTACACAGATACTTTGTTGGAGGACGTAGAAAAGGAAAATTCAGAATTAGTAGAACAGTTGAAAGGAAAAGGACTGAGTGAAGAGAATTTTAGGAAACAGTTAAAACAGAAACAGTTAATAGAGACACAAGACGACACTATCCAAAGACTACAAACAGCATTGGAAAACGCAAGAAGAGAGTTGGATACAATTCACAGAGCTAGTTCACCAAATCCTTCACTGCACGAAGAACTAAACCAAGTAGGACTACCAACAATAGTCATATCGCATGAGAAAGAAACACCTGCCCTGACGCTGTTGGAAAAAGTAAAAACCCTAATTAACAACGCAAGGAAAGCAGGTAGCAGAGGATACTCCGCTGAGACAATAGCAAGGAAAATAAACGAGTTAGGCGAATATAAGGCGAAATTCAGCGAATTGGAAGAAAAAGAAGACATTGACAGCATAGTAGCGGAAGAATTTAATAGACTGATCCCAGTGGCCCAAGAAATTTTGGAAAGACGATCACCATCACCCCGGCAAAACCATACTATTGAGAGAGTAGAAATCGAAACAATCAGAATGACGTCGCTATCCGAGATTATTAAAATAGTTAACAACACAGTCCCATCATTCTTCGGGACCGATGGACCTGACTTACCATCAGAAGTATGCAGGTACATACAAGGATGCAAGATGGTAGAAAGAGAAGTACTCACAGGTGCAAATAACGTCCTAACACAAGATGTGATACAGTGCCTGAAATTGCGACTGCTGGGGGGTGCATACTCAAAAATATCCCAGATGACTTTTGGTTCAGTGGACGCATACTGTAACACCATCAAGAAGTTGTATCTGAAAAATAAAAGCCTGGATAAGATAAGGGAGCTGATCTTGGGGTGCAAACAGAGCATCAGAGAGTCAGCATGTAAATTTGGAGAACGCCTGGATAGCCTATTGAATGAGGCAAAGACAACAATAGAGAACGAATGGCCGGTGGGACCTGGCCGGGAAACCATGCTGAAGGACTTCAAGAGGATAGCAGTGAGAAGTTTCATCAAGGGTCTGAAGGACCATGCTCTTAAAGCTCGATTTGTGGGTCAGGAAGAGGAAGAGCTAACTAAGTTGATAGAGATAGTGGAAAATGCAGAGGAATTGTTTGGCGAACCAACGCACAGTATCAACGTAATAGATTCAGAAGTTCCCTGTAGTTTTTGTAACAAGATGGGACATGAATGGAATAGCTGCAAAAGGCGGCTAAACACACCATACTGTATGAGCTGTGGAAAATACGGCCATGAAATGGGGCCAGTGTGCAGGAATATCGTGAGCTGTACGTTCTGTGGAAACAGCGGGCACGATGTGGAAAACTGCAGAAAGAGATTAGGCTCCTTGTACTGCCGATTGTGTAGGATAAACGGTCACAAGGAAACCCCTTTCTGTGAGCCAAAAAGAAACCTACCCAACCAAAACCAATTGAATAGAAGGACGGCAGAAACCAATAGAAGGACAACAAACACAGAATTCCGTGGAGGCCCACAAATAACGACGGGACAAAACATGAACAGAGGGGCAAACAGAAACAATGGTATACGCCCAACCTGTTTTAAATGTCAGCAACAAGGACATTTTGCACGGGACTGCAGCAGTAATATTAGACAGACTGAAGCAATGGGTGCAGGGATCTACCAACAGGTGCGAAATAGCAACAACGGCAGGGACCTAGCTAACTATGCCGTAGAGGCCCATAGCAACACAATTTGGACAAATGCTCAGGGAAACGAAATTCGGCCCAGTTATCGCCAATAACTGGGGTCCGGCAAATTAACAGAAAATTAGATTGGCATAAAAAAGAGAACAAATACAAGTATAATAAAGAAACAGAAACACAGAATCGGGTAAATAAAGATGATACGGAGACTGACTCAGAAACAGAGCAGCCAACCAGGATAGTAACCGAGGCAGTTGTACACTCGGTATATAAGGAGAACGGGCACACTATAGAAGAAAATACTGCGAAAGATAATAAATTAAACAAAAAAAAGGAGGAAAAAAGTGAAGAGATGGTACGAAATATAGAAGATAGTACTGAATCACCGGGCAATGTGGACGCAGTTTTTATGACGCTACCCTGCCAAGGAGCTAGGGAGCGAAAATTGGTCTTACTTGTAGATACGGGAGCAGTTACTAAAGTACCGGTTAATATCATATCAAGAGATAAAACCGTGGTTGTGCATAAACAGGCAAATCAAGAGAACGGGCAAACTTTGGAAGTGAAAGCAGAAAAAGACAAAGTATTAAAACATAAATATGAAGAGAAACAAAGTGAAGAGATAATGCCAAATATAAATAATAGTACTGAATCACCGAGCAATGTGGACACAGTTTTTATGACGCTACCCTGCCAAGGAGCTAGGGAGGGAAGATTGGTCTTACTTGTAGATACGGGAGCAGTTACTAAAGTGCCGGTTAATATCATTTCGAGGGATAAAACTGTGGTTGTACAAAAACAGGAGATTTCCCCTGGAGTTTATGTTGGAAATACTGTGGCCAACATTAAAAATGGAGGCACAGCAGTACCCATACTGAAAGCAAGCGAGAAAGATATCCCATGGAGGAAGGAGATCCAGTCGAGATTTTCAAAATTCAACCACTACACGCAGTATGGAGGAACACAACAACACATATTGTCATTGACAAAACAGGAAGAAAGAATAAGGCGTCAAAAAACCAACATTATGACGGAAATGAATTGGAAAAAGAGAAGAAGGAAAAACTCACCACAAAATCGACACTGGAGCAGTGTTGTAATACCATGCCTCTCATGGACATAAGGTCTTCAATGGCTGAAATAGAAAAAGAAATACATATTTATACATATCTAAATTAAGGAATAACGGAACTTAACAGGCCGTAGGGAATTTTTTTTATTTATCCCTCGTTTGTAATTTCCTATTACTTTTATAGGTTGACGTCAAAGGATCTGAAAGAAGCAAAATAATTAGTAAAAGGAAAAGTTTAAAAAAAGGATGGAACGTTACCGACCCGGTATCACCTTCTAATCGACCAACGGATACTTTTCTAAAAATAAAATTAAGCAGACAGATTAGTTAGAAGCCGCAACAGATTTACGAAAACGTATTAAAATAAGAATGAATAAGAGACGTATAAAATTTTTTTTTAATAATATTTAAATTCTAGAAATTTTGCGAGCAAGGAAAGTTTTTAAAAATATTCTTCAAAAATGAAACTAAAGAATATCCAAATGAAATCATTTTGTTAGACATTAACATTGAGGATTTTTATAGAAAAAAGCAGTAAATGAATTCAAGAAAAACTTTAACAAAGAAAAATATGTTGAAATTAGAATATTTAAGGGTAGGAACAAAATAACATTAGTTTGATGGACAATAACATTGAAAGTTTTTATAGGAAAAAGCAATAAATAAATTGAAGAAAAACTATAAAAAGGAAAAGGAACAATATTTTGAAATTAGACTATTAACAGGTATAAAGCAAAGCGAAAAAATATGACAACAACAAGCTTAAAGGAAACCAAGAGAAAGTAAAATGAAAGATTTGGGCAGACACCCAACTTACCTGTGGTCATCGCAGGGTTAGAGATGGCGGTGTTGTTGTGAATGTTGTTTATTATTCCATGAATATAAACGGGACCATTACCTCTAATCAAATTGAATGTAGCTGAGGTTTCATAGAATTCAATGTCGGGATTAACGGCGCGTGTTTCACCGGCTTCAAAACGGCAATAGGGATCTTCAAGTTGTCTTTAACAGAGTGCACCTCTACAACATTGAATTCATCCTCCTTTGCTTCTGCACCCAGAAGAATTTGTCTGATGATTAATTTTTGGCCGCGGGGATAATCCTCATCATTGGATAATACTCCCCATTCAACCGAGTCGTTTTTCGCCTTTCAAAGTAACACCATAGAATGATTCGTCGGACATTGTGATTTTAGGGATTCTTTGGGATTGGATTTGTATAATAAATTATTCACGTAACTCGTGCTATTTGCACACAAAATGATATTTTCCACACACACATTCAAAATTATTTTTTTTTTTTTTTTTTTCACTTTGGCCTGTGGTTTGTCGCTGGCAGTAGTTTTATTACAATTTGTTTTAATAGCAATTGTGCTATAATATATATTTAATGAAATTATTATTAAATCTCCACATATGAACTGTTTTCTAAGAGTTGGTTTTTTAATCACCAAAGTTGAATTACAAACTTTTTTTTTAAAAATAGGAATTTAAATTTTTGTTGTTTAATTTTAGAAACGGCAACCGCGCCGTTTCATGCCGTTTTTAAGACTGCACGATGAAATTTAATTTTTAAATTTGTGCATTAGTGCAGTTTTAATGTTCTACAAAATTATTGTATGAAATACACTAGAACTGCAATACATGAACAAAAGCGACCCAATTGGCATAGACATCCAATTGAGTAAAAAAAAAATTAAAAAGATACAACATATGTATAGTAAAAATATACATACACATTTATAGCGATAATCGCTAAATTATTGAACCAAATAGCTCTTACTAAGTTATGGTTGAGTCATGGCGCAATAAATACAGAATTGTTATACGTATTGCATAAAACTTGAAATGCAAAACTGTTCACAATTATGTTCAGTGACAAAAATTGTCGGCCATTTATGCATCAACAATGACAACGGTTAACGACATCAATTAAGTTTAGGTTTAATTTATAAATTTGAAACAAAGAATTGAACTCAAATTAAATTCCAAAAATTTCCAACTGGGTTATATACGTTTTTTTTTGCATGAGTACTTGGTTATGAAACATGATTCCACGGCAAAATTTTGCCAGACAGTTTCACTGCCAATGACAACTAAATCAAACTTCATAGTTTGATGTACGTATGTGCATATGTATATGTACGTATATGTATGCATATGGATATGCAAACAGTAACAAAGGAAAGAAAAACTTTTCGATTTTTTTTTCTGTTTGTTGTTGAGTTGAAAATAATTATACGCGTATGTATAATTTTTCTTTCAGATCAACAGAAACAACAAAAGTGTTAAATTTCTTTGACTAACAAAATACTACCAAATACAACTGAACTCACTTTTTAATAAAAAAGTGCTTTAATCAGTTGAAATTTTGTAAAATTTTTCCTACTCATTTTTGCAACGTTTTAAAATGTTTTTAAAAAAGTTTTCAATTCCATGTAAACGTAATTTTTAATGTTTGCACATGTTTACAACTACAGGGTAAAAAATGAATGCAACATATCCAAACTGAAACAATTTTTTTTTTTTTCTCTTAATTTTTTTTTTGCATGACTTTAGTTAAGTACTTGACTGTGAAATATGATTACACAGCAAAATTCTGCCAGACTATTTCACAGCCGGGTACAACTGAATAAACAGATATACACATGCATGTATGTGTGTAAGAATACAAATAAGTTTGGCATTGACATTGAAACAAAAATAAAAACCAAACATACATACATGCATGGTATTTCAGTAATACATACTAACAATAATAATAAAAAGCACGAATTAATGAAATAATTTCAACAAATTTCCTATTAATATTTATTTTTGTCTTTTATCTAAATAACAAACTATTTGCAATTTTAAACTTTCCTAATTTTCTGCCATTTTTGCTGTTGATTTAAAAAAAACTATAAGCAAGTGAATAATTTTTCTTTTAAATCATTAAAACAGCAAGGGTGTTAAATTTCTTAACAAAGACAAGGATAAATGCAAGCTAAACTAAACTCATTTCTTATATACATATAAAAAAAAGAAAAGGAGAAGAAAAAATGTTTAAATAAGTTGAAATTTGGTATATGTAGTACTAAATGTAATAAAGTTTTGTTTTTTCTTACTCATTTTTTTTTGCAACGTTTTCAAATAATTTAAAAATTTTCAATTTCTTGTATAAGTTTATTTCAAGGTTAATATATGAGTACATATATATAAATATCAATACACATACACAATAATTATACAACTAACTTGTTAACAAATTAACAATACACATATACATATATATATATATACACATATAACTAATAGTTAAAGAAAAATATACATATTTAAAATAAAAGCAATAAGAAATTTTAACTAACAGAAAATCTAGTTAAAATATTAAAATTTTATAAATAACCTACAAAACATGTCTAATTAATAATAAGTGAAAAATATATAAAAAAAAGAGAGAAATACATACATGTATATAAGACATATAAGTACAAATAAGAGAAGAAATTTTATATAAGTATACGTAAGAAAAAATTGTTAGTTATAAGATTAAAAATATTAACCAGCGTTTTAAAAAACAACCAACAATCATCACCCCGTCAACAATGAAGAATCCAACAATCATCAACAGCAGCCTATACCTATCAACCTCACGCAACCGCAAAACCTACATACGATACTACAACGCATACATGGACGAAAAACCCAGTTCCGATAACAATAAAGAATCCAATCCAAATATCAACAGACAGACAGCCATAACCTTCAACCTCACACAACCATAATCAACAGTTAAAGCTATATGCGATAGCACAGCACATACATGGACGGAAAACGCAGCTCCGTTAGAAAATGGGAAATCACCCCAACGTCAGTAACAACCTCAACATTTTCACCAACAATATCATATTTTTTCCTTGGTGACGCAGCAAGCGTACCAAGTCGACAGACACTTAGCAGTCACCAACTAATGGTAAACTGCGAACCTTCAGGCAATCAAGGCTCGGGAGATAATTACATATTACTCCGAGAGCTGCCAAAGCTGTATCGCCAAGGTAGTCGGATGCATACACACATCTATTTTGACTTGATTCCAGAAGGATAGCTACGAAACATCCTAAGACAGGATGTTTCTTGTCCGTAAGGGGGGAGGGATGTTATGAGTCATTTTCCCCTAACAAACAGAAGTATCAGCGACAGCAGAACATACGCTGCACACACATACTGACGTTGAGTTATTTTCCCTCAACCAACAAAAAATACCTACAGCAGCAAAACATACGCTGCATACATACACAGACATATGCTGACGTTGCAATAACGCTGCATACAATACTGACGTTATTACCAGTAATTTTCCTACAGATATATGCTGACATTGCATTATCGTGAGAACCGCAATCGGCTGGAAGTCCCACGGGTATGGATATGCTGAAGTTGCAATAATCGCACAGTCAGCAGTATCACGGGGACATCCACGCCAGCGGCAGCGAACGACAGCAGCACCATTCATCGAGCAGCACTAAAGTGGGTATAAAAGCGGAGGGTGATTTGGTATTCACCCCATTCAGTCCACTACTATTATTGAGTCTATCAAGTCAGCTCTAGTCGAGTCAGTTCGTAACACATAACACACATAACAACAACCTGATCAAACACCAGCCTTAAAAGCGGGTCCCTGTGAAGGCTTAACATATTTCCCAAACAAAACCCTGATCAAACACCAGCCTTAAAAAGCGGGTCCCTGTGAAGGCTTAATATATTTAAATTAGACTAAGAAATAAAAATAGAAAGTAAATAAAAGTAATAACTAAAATCCTAATAGTCTCTTGTGTTTTTAATTCTAAAAATAAGTTACCAAATAAATTGTAACATTTTGGCATTTTGGCGTGGTTAATAAAATTAAATAATAATAAATAAAAATAAATAATAAAAATAAATGTTTTAATTTAAACATAACAGACGCAAGCATGTGCAAACATTAAAAATTTTTGCAATTGCTTTCTGATTCTACTGCTAACTAATTTTAATTACTAATTTTAATACAAACCCGAGAAAAAAATTGTTTCATGAAGTGACAAAAAGTTCTAAACAAATTGAGAAAAAAAAACAAAATCCACGGTTACCTAATTTTCCTTTATAGAAAAATTGAAAACCCAAAAAAAATACATAGAAGTGTCCGAGTGTATTGAGAAACTGGAATACCAGTAACCCAACAGAATCCACCAAACATACTCATGCAGAAAAAAAACGTAACTAAATTAACTTTTTGTTTTTATTTTAACGGAATTTTATTCAATTTAAATTGCATTTATTTGTATTTTGTAAAATCTAAAGACTGCTCTGGAAAATTGTATCCGTGGTTTCTTGTATACTACTATTCTTGTTAATTAAAAAAAATTTTTGTGTTCTTTGCCTTTTATAGTTCTTCCTCAATTCATTTACTGCTTTTTCCTTTAAAAATCTTCAATGTTATTGTCCAACAAAATAATTTTATTTTGTTTTGATTTATACTTGTTAATATTTCAATTTCGAAATATTGTTCTTTTTCTTTTTACAGTTTTTCTTGAATTTATCTACTGCTTTTTCCTATAATATTTTATTAAAGGAGTTATTAGTATTTTAATTTCAAAATATTGTTCTTTTTCCTTTTTATAGTTTTTCTTTAATTTACTTACTGCTTTTTCCTATAAAAATCCTCAATGTTATTGTCTAACAAAATAATTTTATTTGGGGAGAAGAAAACAAAAATAAAACATAAATAAGTGATCGGACGTGTTTTTGAAATAATTAAAAAAGTAATCGGGCGTGATTTCGTGATTATCGGTTTCCAATTTTTCTTCATGTCCCGCAAGTCAGTGAGTGTAATTCGTGCTTTCAACACAAAATAATCTGGAGTGAAATTCATTTGGATATTGTTTAGTTTCATTTTTGAAGAATATTTTTAAAAACTTTCATTGCTCGCAAAATTTCTAGAATTTAAATATTATTAAAAAAAAATTTTTTACGTCTCTTATTTATTCTTATTTTAGTACGTTTTCTTAAATCTGTTGCAGCTTCTAACTAATCTGTCTGCTTAATTTTATTTTTAGAAAAGTATCCGTTGGTCGATTAGAAGGTGATACCGTGTAAGTAGCGTTCCATCCTTTTTTTAACCTTTCCCTTTTACTAATTATTTTGCTTCTTTCAGATCCTTGACATCAACCTGGGTCCCCGGTATCTCAAGTTGGAACCATCTTGAGGAAATTTTTCCATTGTCCCTTCAAGGTATGTTCCATTGTTTCTTATTATAGTCCTGTATAAATATGTATTTCTTTTATATTTCAGCCATTGAAGACCCTAAATATCAATACCGTCGATATTGCGGTGAGTTTTTCCTTCTTCTCTTTTTCCAATTCATTTCCGTCATAATGTTGGTATTTAGACGCCTTATTCTTTCCTCCTGTTTTGCCAATGACAATGTGTGTTGTTGTGTTCCTCCATACTGCGTGTAGTAGTTGAATTTTTAAAATCTCGACTGGATCTCCTTCCTCCATGGGATATCTTTCTCGGTTGCGTTCAGTATGGGTACTGCTGTGCCTCCATTTTTAATGTTGACCACAGTATTTCCAACATAAACTCCAGGGGAAATCTCCTGTTTTTGTACAACCACAGTTTTATCTCTCGAAATGATATTAACCGGCACTTTAGTAACTGCTCCCGTATCTACAAGTAAGACCAATCTTCCCTCCCTAGCTCCTTGGCAGGGTAGCGTCATAAAAACTGTGTCCACATTGCTCGGTGATTCAGTACTATTATTTATATTTGGCATTATCTCTTCACTTTGTTTCTCTTCATATTTATGTTTTAATACTTTGTCTTTTTCTGCTTTCACTTCCAAAGTTTGCCCGTTCTCTTGATTTGCCTGTTTATGCACAACCACGGTTTTATCTCTTGATATGATATTAACCGGCACTTTAGTAACTGCTCCCGTATCTACAAGTAAGACCAATTTTCGCTCCCTAGCTCCTTGGCAGGGTAGCGTAATAAAAACTGTGTCCACATTGCCCGGTGATTCAGTACTATCTTCTATATTTCGTACCATCTCTTCACTTTTTTCCTCCTTTTTTTTTGTTTAATTTATTATCTTTCGCAGTATTTTCTTCTATAGTGTGCCCGTTCTCCTTATTTACCGAGTGTACAACTGCCTCGGTTACTATCCTGGTTGGCTGCTCTATTTCTGAGTCAGTCTCCGTATCATCTTTATTTACCCGATTCTTTGTTTCTGTTTCTTTATTATACTTGTATTTGTTCTCTTTTTTATGCCAATCTAATTTTCTGTTAATTTCCCGGACCCCAGTTATTGGCGATAACTGGGCCGAATTTCGTTTCCCTGAGCATATGTCCGATTTGTGTTGCTATGGGCCTCTACGGCATTGTTAGCTAGGTCCCTGCCGTTGTTGGTATTTCGTGCCTGTTGGTAGATCCCTGCATCCATTGCTACAGTCTGTCTAACATTACTTCTGCAGTCCCGTGCAAAATGTCCTTGTTGCTGACATTTAAAACAGGTTGGGCGTGTACCAATGTTTCTATTTGCCCCTCTGTTTATGTTATGTCCCGTAGCTATTTGTGGGCTTCCACGGAATTCTGTGTTTGTTATCCTCCTATTGTTTTCTGCCGTCCTTCTATCCAGTGGATTTTGGTTTGGTATGTTTCTTCATGGCTCGCAGAAAGGGGTTTCCTTGTGACCGTTTATCCTACACAATCGGCAGTATAAGGAGCCTAATCTCTTTCTGCAGTTTTCCACATCGTGCCCGCTGTTTCCACAGAACGTACAGCTCACGATATTCCTGCACAGTGGCCCCATTTCATGGCCGTATTTTCCACAGCTCATACAGTATGGTGTGTTTAGCCGCTTTTTGCAGTTATTCCATTCATGCCCCATCCTGTTGCAAAAACTACAGGGGACTTCTGAATCTATTACGTTGATGCTGTGCGTTGGTTCGCCAAACAATTCCTCTGCATTTTCGACTACCTCTTTTAAGTTTGTGAGCTCTTCCTCTTCCTGACCCACAAATCGAGCTTTGAGAGCATGGTCTTTGACCCCTTGATAAAACTTCTCACTGCTATCCGTTTGAAGTCCTTCAGCATGGTTTCCCGGCCAGGTCCCACCGGCCATTCGTTCTCTATTGTTGTTTTTGCCTCATTTAATAGGCTATCCAGGCGTTCTCCAAATTTGCATGCTGACTCTCTGATGCTCTGTTTGCAACCCAGTATTAGTTCCCTTATTTTATCTAAGCTCTTGCTTTTTAGATAATATTTCTTGAGCGCATTACATAACGCGTCCACGGAACTGAAATTCATCTGGGAAATTCTTGAGTAGGCGCCCCCTAGGAGTCTCAGTTTCAGGCATTGTATTACATCTTGTGTTTGAACGTTATTTGCACCTGTGAGTACTTCTCTTTCTACCATCTTGCATCCTTGTATGTACCTGAATACTTCTGATGGTAAGTCAGGCCCATCGGTCCCGAAAAATGATGGGACTGTGTTGTTAACTATCTTAATAATTTCGGATAGCGAAGTCATTCTGATCGTTTCGATTTCTACTCTCTCAATAGTATGGTTTTGCCGGGGTGATGGTGATCATCTTTCCAAAATTTCTTGGGCCACTGGGATCAGTCTATTAAATTCTTCCGTTATTCTGCTGCCAACTCCTTCGGTTTCTTCCAATTCACCGAATCTCAGCGTATATTCGCTTAACTCCTTTAATTTCCTGGCTTTTGTGTCCGCGGAGTACCCCCTGCTACCCGCTTTCCTTGCGTTGTTTATTAGGGTTTTTACTTTTTCCAACAGCGTCAAGGCAGGTGTTTCTTTCTCCTGTGATATGACTATTGTTGGTAGTTCTGCTTCGTTTAGTTCTTCGTGCAGTGAAGGATTTGGTGAACTAGCTCTGTGAATTGTGTCCAACTCTCTTCTTGCGTTTTCCAATGCTGTTTGTAGCCTTTGGATAGTGTGGTCTTGTGTCTCTATCAACTGCTGTTGTTTCAATTGTTTTTTAAAGTTTTCCTCACTAAGTCCTTTTCCTTGCAATTGTTTCTCTAATTCCGTATTTTCCGTAACTACGTCCTCTAATAAATTGTCTGTATATTCTATTTGTCCTCTTAGCTTCTCGCAATGGCCCTTTAGAAATGTTTTTGTTTCTTCTAGTTCTTCGATCTTCTTTATAAACTCCTGTGATCTATCTTTACTTAACTCACTTATTAATTGTAGGACATAGCTTACTTCTTCTAATTTTGTCAGTCTTTGGTATCTTATCGTTTCCCTATGGTTGTCCAGGAATGTTTTGTCTGCTTCTAAACCCTTAAGTTCTGTCCACGCAAGAACTTGTAGACTGTCCACTGAATAATTACACTTGTCGATCCGTTGTATCAATTCGTCTGTCTTTGTCTGTGGATTGGCCATTAAAGCTGTCTTCTACTAACCCATGTTCCGCTGGTTATTATCCTCATAGTGGTCTGTGGTTTAGGCTTATTTTCACTTTATATTATTATATATATATTTTTTTTTTTTATTTTATGTGTTTGTTCGCAACCGCGCAGAATTTTTACGATCAAAGTAATTCTATTTTTTGTCCTGATCCGGTTTAGCGATTAGTCCTGCAATGACAATACAAGGTAGCTAGAGGTTAGACTTTTATGTATTTGTCCTGTGCAGTTCTATACCGTCGAATGTAGGATGCAACAATACAAGGTAGCTAGAGGTTAGACTTTTATGTATTGTTGGTTTTGCTACACCCGACAGTTTTTTCTTGAGCAAGATCAACACAAGGATTATTATATTTCTTTGATGTTATTATTTACGCGGCTACCGGCTGCGCCAAAATGTTACGTTTGAATTTACACATTATTTTTATTATTTATTTATTATTATTTTTCTTTATTAACCACAGACTATTCTAAAACATTATTTAGCCTTCACAGGGACCCGCTTTTTAAGGCTGGTGTTTGATCAGGTTTTTACTTATAAAATATATATATATAAATATATACTACTTTAAAATATTCTTTAGCCTTCACAGGGACCCGCTTTTTAAGGCTGGTGTTTGATCAGGTTTTTGTTACGTGTTAAAGAGAACTGATTAGAATAGAACTGAACTGGAACTAGCCTCCCATACCAAATCACCCTCCGCTTTTATACCCAATTTCGCTGTCTGATTGAACGATGCTGCTGACGTTCGCTGCCGCCGGCGTGGTCATTGTGTGTGCTAGTATGCAAATTCAGCATATTCATACCCGTGGAACTTCAAGCCGATTGCGGTTCTCACGATATTGCAAAATCAGCATATATCTGTAGGAAAGTTACTGGCATATATATGTATGCAGCGGTATTGCAACGTCAGCATATATCTGTAGGAAAATTACTGGTAATAACGTCAGTAATGCATGCAGCGGTATTTTGCTGCCGTTGGTATTTTTGTTGGTTGAGGGAAAATAACTCAACGTCAGTATGTGTGTGCAGCGTATGTTCTGCTGTCGCTGATACTTCTGTTGGTTAGGGGAAAATGACTCATAACAGTGAGAATCGACAAGTGGGGGATAATCTTCGATGGCACCAATCGGACCACGAGTATAGAAGACTTTCTTTTCCGAGTCGAAGCATTACAAGCCGATTATGGTTGCGATTGGAAGGACGTTATTTGATCTTTTCATCTTTGAGCGGCCCTGCGAAAGAATGGTTCTGGGACTTTAGGAAGTTCAATAACATATCGCTGGAGGGAGTTAAGGACGGCACTACTAAACCAATTTCATCGCTATGACAGCGATTTTGATATCCAAAGAAAAATCCTAGACAGGAGGCAACAAAGTAAGGAAATGTTTGATGATTTTTATAATTCCGTTTTTAAACTGAGAAACCAGTTGAGAACCCCTATAGTCGAAAAGGACTTAGTAAGTAGAAATCTAATCAGATGGCACACCTTTTGTTCTCGGTAAACGTCTACAATTTATCTCAATTTGTCCGAGAATGTCGTAGGGCAGAGAATTTAATTCATAGTCAATGGCAGATGAGTGGTAGAGTCCCCCCACCCAGAGTGATACACGAACTAGAATACGAAACAGAATCGCCTACTGATTTTGAAGAACTAGACGCACCATTAAGAAGCACATTTGTTGGAACTGCAAGACGGAAGGGCACACTTTCTTTGATTGCCTGGAGGAGCAAAGGAAGCTTTCTGTTACAAATGCGGTCGTAAAGACACAGTTACACCTAGGTGTCCGACATGCCAGGGAAACAGGAAGCCGAACGTGACACGAGAGGGGGCGGAGACACGTTCGTAAATACCACAGCCCTAAATTCTATGTTAAAACCCAAAAACGATATTTTGGTAAGTAATAGTAGTCCTAAAATCAAACAAGGCCATTTTAGAGAAAAGGCAACCGGTCAAAATCTTGGCAAACACCAACCAGTTAAAACCAGCTTGCACCGAAATCAAGTATAAAACACTACGTCAGCGAGAAGAGGAGTATGGAGTGGCCCGTGACCATCACAACGGATACAGAAAGCACGCACCAGGTGTACTAAACGAAAACAGTTCAGACAAGAGATAGCAGCAGCAAGTATGTATGAAGGACCAGATACACGCATCTACTCCAGGATAGAAATCGAGGGGCAGTCAGTGGAAGGACTACTAGATAGTGGAGCGACGGTAACATGCCTGGGCAAGAATTTTCTCGACATAGTGGAAAAAGCCAAGCTCACCATATACCCGATACAGTCAAAAATTCGAACGGCAGACGGTAGGTTAAACAATATCATCGGCCGAGTAAGAGCGACGATAAACTGTAACCGGAAAACAGAAGTAGTGGAATTTCTTTTAGTACCCTCGCTTAAATTACCTTTATTTTTAGGACTCGATTTTATGCGAAAATTTAATCTTCTTCGATTTGAGGTGGAATCACTAGCCGTGCAGGAGGAGGCGGGAGATAACAGACAGGGTACGGAATTCCCGCAAATGCATCAATTAAACAGCCAACAACAAAGGCGCCTGAGGAAGTAATTAGTAAGTTTCCTTGTTTTACGAAAAGAGGCCTAGGTAAAACGCACCAAATAGACACAGGAGAGTCCGGTCAAAGAGAGACACTATCAAGTTTCACCGGCGATCCAAAAGTTAATGTATAGAGAGTTGGATCGGATGTTGTCGCTTGGTGTGATAGAGCCCAGTGAAAGCCCGTGGAACACGCCGATTTAACGATTTGACTAGGAAAGACGCGTATCCACTTCCGCATATAGAAGGATTACTTAGCCGTCTTGGAGACACGCACTTCAAATCGAGTGTGGACCTTAAAGATGCGTTTTGGCAAATCCCATTAGAAAAAGCAAGCCGAGAGAAAACAGCCTTCACGGTGCAGGTAGACCACTCTATCAGTTCACGGTCATGCCATTCGGTCTGTGCAATGCTACTTAGAGGTTATGCCGGTTGATGGATAAAGTCATTCCAGCCAGGCTACGGGAAAGGGTTTTTGTTTATCTAGATGATTTGTTAGTGGTATCACCTGAATTTGGCGAACACCTGGAAGTATTATTGGAAGTAGCGAGGTGCTTAGATAAAGCTGGACTCACCATCAACGTGGGTAAATCGAAATTCCGTTGCAAAGAGCTGAAATATTTGGGATACGTGGTAGGCGAAGGAAAAGTGAAACCCGATTCAGAGCTGCACCAATAACTGACACGCTCAAGAAAAGCAAAACTTTTACGTTCACCGACGAAGCAAAAGCAGCGTTTGACAAATTGAAAACACGGTTGACAGCCAGCCCCGTGTTAAGGCCGCCTGATTTCACGCAGCTATTTGTGATACAGTGCGATGCTTCAGACGTAGGGATAGGAGCGGTCTTATTCCAAGAAGAAGAAGAAGGTGAGCACCCGATCGCATACTTTTCTAGAAAATTCACGGCTGCTCAAAGAAACTATTCAGTCACTGCACGAGAGTGCTTAGCAGTGGTGTCAGCTAAAACTGTTTCGACTATATGTGGAATTGTCACAGTTTGTGGTGATCACGGACAACTCCAGCCTTAAGTGGCTAATGTTGTTATGAGTCATTTTCCCCTAACCAACAGAAGTATCAGCGACAGCGGAACATACGCTGCACAAACATACTGACGTTGAGTTATTTTCCTTCAACCAACAAAAAATACCTACAGCAGCAAAACATACGCTGCATACATACACAGACATATGCTGACGTTGCAATAACGTTGCAGTAATTTTCCTACAGATATATGTTGACATTGCATTATCGTGAGAACCGCAATCGGCTGGAAGTCCCACGGGTATGGATATGCTGAAGTTGCAATAATCGCACACTCAGCAGTATCACGGGAACATCCACGACAGCGGCAGCGAACGTCAGCAGCACCGTTCATCGAGCAGCACGAAAGTGGGTATAAAAGCGGAGGGTGATTTGGTATGGAGGCCCACTACTATTATTCAGTCTATCAAGTCAGCTCTAGTCGAGTCAGTTCGTAACACATAACACACATAACAACAACCTGATCAAACACCAGCCTTAAAAAGCGGGTCCCTGTGAAGGCTTAACATATTTCCCAAACAAAAACCTGATCAAACACCAGCCTTAAAAAGCGGGTCCCTGTGAAGGCTTAATATATTTAAATTAGACTAAGAAATAAAAATAAAAAGTAAATAAAAGTAATAACTAAAATCCTAATAGTCTCTTGTGTTTTTAATTCTAAAAAATAAGTTACAAAATAAATTGTAACATTTTGGCATTTTGGCGTGGTTAATAAAATTAAATAATAATAAATAATAAAAATAAATGTTTTAATTTAAACATAACATTTTGGCGCAGCCGGTAGCCGCGTAAATAATAATTACATCAAATAAAATAATCCTTGTGTTGATCTTGCTAAAAGAAAAAACTGTCCGGTGTAGCAAAACCAACAATACATAAAAGTCTAACCTCTAGCTACCTTGTATTGTTGCATCCTACATTCGACGGTATAGAACTGCACAGGGCAAATACATAAAAGTCTAACCTCTAGCTACCTTGTATTGTCATTGCAGGACTAATCGCTAAAGCGGATCAAGGCAAAAAGGAAAATTACTTTGATTGTAAGAATTCTGCGCGGTTGCGAACAAACTTATATAATATAATAATAATAATAATAATAATATAAAGTGAAAATAAGCCTAAACCACAGACCACTATGAAGATAATAACAAGAAGAACATGGGTAAGTAGAAGACAGTTTTAATGGCCAATCCACAGACATACGACTTAATAAAACGAATAGATAAGTATAATTATTCAGTGGACAGTCTACAAGTTCTTGCGTGGACAGAACTTAAGGGTTTAGAAGCAGACAAAACATTCCTGGACAACCATAGGGAAACAATAAGAATACAAAGACTGACAAAGTTAGAAGAAGTTAGTTATGTGTTACAATTAATAAGTGAATTAAGTAGGGATAGATCATTGGAGTTTGTGAAAAGAATCGAAGAACTCGAGGAGACAAAAACATTCCTTAAGGGACATTGCGAAAAGCTAAGAGGACAAATAGAGTACACAGATACCTTGTTGGAGGACGTAGAAAAGGAAAATTCAGAATTAGTAGAACAGTTAAAAGGAAAAGGACTGAGTGAAGAGAATTTTAGGAAACAGTTAAAACAGAAACAGTTAATAGAGACACAAGACGACACTATCCAAAGACTACAAACAGCATTGGAAAACGCAAGAAGAGAGTTGGATACAATTCACAGAACTAGTTCACCAAATCCTTCACTGCACGAAGAACTAAACGAAGTAGGACTACCAACAATAGTCATATCACACGAGAAAGAAACACCTGCCTTGACACTGTTGGAAAAAGTAAAAACCCTAATAAACAACGCAAGGAAAGCAGGTAGCAGAGGATACTCCGCTGAGACAATAGCAAGGAAAATAAACGAGTTAGGCGAATATAAGGCGAAATTCAGCGAATTGGAAGAAAGAGAAGACATTGACAGCATAGTAGCGGACGAATTTAATAGACTGATCCCAGTGGCCCAAGAAATTTTGGAAAGACGATCACCATCACCCCGGCACAACCATACTATAGAGAGAGCAGAAATCGAAACAATTAGAATGACGTCGCTATCCGAGATTATTAAGATCGTTAACAACACGGTCCCATCATTTTTCGGGACCGATGGACCTGACTTACCATCAGAAGTATGTAGGTACATACAAGGATGCAAGATGGTAGAAAGAGAAGTACTCACAGGTGCAAATAACGTCCTAACACAAGATGTGATACAGTGCCTGAAATTGCGACTGCTGGGGGTGCATACTCAAAAATATCCCAGATGACTTTTGGTTCAGTGGACGCATACTGTAACACCATCAAGAAGTTATACCTAAAAAATAAAAGCCTGGACAAGATAAGGGAGCTGATCTTGAGTTGCAAACAGAGCATCAGAGAGTCAGCATGTAAATTTGGAGAACGCCTGGATAGCCTATTGAATGAGGCAAAGACAACAATAGAGAACGAATGGCCGGTGGGACCGGGCCGGGAAACCATGCTAAAGGACTTCAAGAGGATAGCGGTAAGAAGCTTCATCAAGGGGTTGAAAGACCATGCTCTCAAAGCTCGATTTGTGGGACAGGAAGAAGAAGAGCTCACAAATTTAATAGAGGTAGTAGAGAACGCTGAGGAATTGTTTGGCGAACCAACGCACAGTATCAACACAATAGATTCAGAAGTCCCCTGTAGTTTTTGCAACAGGACGGGGCATGAATGGAATAGCTGCAAAAAGCGGCTAAACACACCATACTGTATGAGCTGTGGAAAATACGGCCATGAAATGGGACCACTGTGCAGGAATATCGTGAGCTGTACGTTCTGCGGAAACAGCGGGCACGATGTGGAAAACTGCAGAAAGAGATTAGGCTCCCTATACTGCCGATTCTGTAGGATAAACGGTCACAAGGAAACCCCTTTCTGTGAGCCAAAAAGAAACCTACCCAACCAAAATCAATTGAAAAGAAGGACGGCAGAAACCAATAGAAGGGCAACAAACACAGAATTCCGTGGAAGCCCACAAATAGCGATGGGACAAAATACGAACAGAGGGGCGAATAGAAACAATGGTACACTCCCAACCTGTTTTAAATGTCAGCAACAAGGACATTTTGCACGGGACTGCAGAAGCAATATCAGACAAACCCAGACAGGAGGAACAGGGATCTACCAACAGGTGCGAAATAGCAACAACGGCAGGGACCTAGCTAACAGACCAGTAGAGGCCCATAGCAACACAAATCGGACAAATGCTCAGGGAAACGAAATTCGGCCCAGTTATCGCCATTAACTGGGGTACCGCAAATTAACAGAAACTCAAATTGGCACAAAAAAGAGAACAAATACAAGTATAATAAAGAAACAGAAACAAAGAATCGGGTAAATAAAGATGATACGGAGACTGACTCAGAAACATATCAGCCAACCAGGATAGTAACCGAGGCAGTTTTACACTCGGTATATAAGGAGAACGGGCACACTATAGAAGAAAATACTGCGAAAGATAATAAATTAAACAAAAAAAAGGAGGAAAAAAGTGAAGAGATGGTACGAAATATAGAAGATAGTACTGAATCACCGGGCAATGTGGACACAGTTTTTATGACGCTACCCTGCCAAGGAGCTAGGGAGCGAAAATTGGTCTTACTTGTAGATACGGGAGCAGTTACTAAAGTGCCGGTTAATATCATATCAAGAGATAAAACCGTGGTTTTGCATAAACAGGCAAATCAAGAGAACGGGCAAACTTTGGAAGTGAAAGCAGAAAAAGACAAAGTATTAAAACATAAATATGAAGAGAAACAAAGTGAAGAGATAATGCCAAATATAAATAATAGTACTGAATCACCGAGCAATGTGGACACAGTTTTTATGACGCTACCCTGCCAAGGAGCTAGGGAGGGAAGATTGGTCTTACTTGTAGATACGGGAGCAGTTACTAAAGTGCCGGTTAATATCATTTCGAGAGATAAAACTATAGTTGTACAAAAACAGGAGATTTCCCCTGGAGTTTTTGTTGGAAATACTGTGGTCAACATTAAAAATGGAGGCACAGCAGTACCCATACTGAACGCAACCGAGAAAGATATTCCATGGAGGAAGGAGATCCAGTCGAGATTTTCAAAATTCAACCACTACACGCAGTATAGAGGAACACAACAACACACATTTTCATTGGCAAAACAGGAGGAAAGAATAAGACGTCTAAAAACCATCATTATGACGGAAATGAATTGGAAAAAGAGAAGAAGGAAAAACTCACCGCAATATCGACGGTATTGATGATGAATATTTAGGGTCTTCAATGGCTGAAATATAAAGGATATGCATATTTATACAGGACTATAATAAGAAACAATGAAACATACCTTAAAGGGACAATGAAAAAATTGCGTCAAGATGGTTCCAACTTGAGGAACCGGGGACCCAGGTTGACGTCAAGGATCTGAAAGAAGCAAAATAATTAGTAAAAGGAAAAGGTTAAAAAAGGATGGAACGCTACTGACCCGGTATCGCCTTCTAATCGACCAACGAATACTGCTCTAGAAATAAAAATTAAGAATAATTTGATTAATCAATCAATCAGAGCAAAATATATAAAAAAAAAAGAGAAAACAAGGTCACATGTAAGTAAGTATGTGTCCTAAAGTATATAAAATTGTTGGATAAACAACAGAAAGAAAAAATAAAATTAATAATTCTTTTGCAACAGATTTACGAAAACGTATTAAAATAAGAATAAATAAGAGACGTATAAATTTTTCTTAATAATATTTAAATTCTAGAAATTTTGCGAGCAATGAAAGTTTTTAAAAAATATTCTTCAAAAATGAAACTAAAGAATATCCAAATGAATTTCACTCCAGATTATTTTGTGTTGAAAGCACGAATTACACTCACAGTCTTGCGGGACATGAAGAAAAATTGGAAACCGATAATCACGAAATCACGCCCGATTACTTATTTAATTATTGCAAAACACGTCCGATCACTTATTTATTTTTATTTTTGTTTTCTTCTCCCCAAATAAATTAAAAGTATAAATCAAAACAAAATAACATTATTTTGTTGGACAATAACATTGAAAATTTTTATAGGAAAAAGCAGTAAATGAATTCAAGAAAAACTTTAACAAAGAACAATATGTTGAAATTAAAATATTTAAAAGTATAAATCAAAACAAAATAACAATATTTTGATGGACAATAACATTGTAAGTTTTTAAATTGAAGAGAAACTATAAAAGGGAAAAGGAACAATATTTTGAAATTAAACTATTGGCAGGTATGAATCAAAACAAAAAAATATGACAGCAACAAACTTAAAGGAAACCAAGAGAAGGTAAAATGAAAGATTTGGGCAGACACCCAACTTACCTGTGTTCATCGCAGGGTTAGAGATGGCGGTGTTGTTGTGAATGTTTTTTATTATTCCATGAATATAAACGGGACCATTACCTCTAATCAAATTGAATGTAGCTGAGGTTTCATAGAATTCAATGTCGGGATTGACGGCGCGTGTTTCACCGGCTTCAAAACGGCAATAGGGATCTTCAAGTTGTCTTTAACAGAGTGCACCTCTACAACATTGAATTCATCCTCCTTTGCTTCTGCACCCGGAAGAATTTGTCTGATGATTAATTTTTGGCCGCGGGGATAATCCTCATCATTGGATAATACTCCCCATTCAACCGAGTCGTTTTCGCCTTTCAAAGTAACACCATAGAATGATTCGTCGGACATTGTGATTTTGGGGATTCTTTGGGATTGGATTTGTATAATGAATTATTCACGTAACTCGTGTTATTTGCACACAAAATGATATTTTCCACACACACATTCAAAATTATTTTTTTTTCACTTTGGCTTGTGGTTTGTCACTGGCAGTATTTTTATTGCAATTTGTTTTAATAGCAATTGTGCTATAATATATATTTAATGAAATATTTGCAATGATACAATTTATTTACAATAATGAAATTATTGCAGGTTTTTTTTTTTTGAATAGGAATTTAAATTTTTGTTGTTTAATTTTAGAAACGGCAACCGTACCGTTTCATGCCGTTTTTGAGACTGCACGTCGAAATTTAATTTTAAATTTGTGCATTAGTGCAGTTTTAATGTTCTACAAAATTATTGTATGAAATACACTGGAACTGCAATACATGAACAAAAGCGACCCAATTGGCATAGACATCCAATTGAGTAAAAAAAAAAAAAAATTAAAAAGGTATAACATATGTATAGTAAAAATATACATACACATTTATAGCGATAATCGCTAAATTATTGAACCAAATAGTCCTTACTAAGTTATGGTTGAGTCATGGCGCAATAAATACAAAATTGTTATACGTATTGCATAAAACTTGAAATGCAAAACTGTTCACAATTATGTTCAGTGACAAAAATTGTCGGCCATTTATGCATCAACAATGACAACGGTTAACGAAATCAATTAAGTTTAGGTTTAATTTATAAATTTGAAACAAAGAATTGAACTCAAATTAAATTCGAGAAATTTCCAACTGGGTTATATACATTTTTTTTTTGGGCATAAGTACTTGGTTATGAAACGTGATTCCACGGCAAAATTTTGCCAGACAGTTTCACGGCCAATGACAACTAAATCAAACTGCATAGTTTAATGTACGTATGTGCATATGTATATGTACGTATATGTGTGCATATGGATATGCAAACAGTAACAAAAAAAAAACTTTTCGATTTTTTTTTCTGTTCGTTGTTGATTTGAAAATAATTATACGCGTATGTATAATTTTTCTTTCAGATCAACGGAAACAACAAAAGTGTTAAATTTCTTTGACTAACAAAATACTACCAAATACAACTGAACTCACTTTTTAATAAAAAAGTGCTTTAATCAGTTGAAATTTTGTAAAATTTTTCCTACTCATTTTTGCAACGTTTTAAAATGTTTTTAAAAAGTTTTCAATTCCATGTAAACGTAATTTTTAATGTTTGCACATGTTTACAACTACAGGGTAAAAAATGAATGCAACATATCCAAACTGAAACAATTTTTTTTTTTTTTTTTTCTCTTAATTTTTTTTTTGCATGACTTTAGTTAAGTACTTGACTGTGAAATATGATTACACAGCAAAATTCTGCCAGACTATTTCACAGCCGGGTACAACTGAATAAACAGATATACACATGCATGTATGTGTGTAAGAATACAAATAAGTTTGGCATTGACATTGAAACAAAAATAAAAACCAAACATACATACATGCATGGTATTTCAGTAATACATACTAACAATAATAATAAAAAGCACGAATTGATGAAATAATTTCAACAAATTTCCTATTAATATTTATTTTTGTCTTTTATCTAAATAACAAACTATTTGCAATTTTAAACTTTCCTAATTTTCTGCCATTTTTGCTGTTGATTTAAAAAAAACTATAAGCAAGTGAATAATTTTTCTTTTGGATCATTAAAACAGCAAAGGTGTTAAATTTCTTAACAAAGACAAGGATAAATGCAAGCTAAACTAAACTCATTTTTTATACACATATAACTAATAGTTAAAGAAAAATATACATATTTAAAATAAAAGCAATAAGAAATTTTAACTAACAGAAAATCTAGTTAAAATATTAAAATTTTATAAATAACCTACAAAACATGTCTAATTAATAATAAGTGAAAAATATATAAAAAAAAAAGAAGAGAAAACTGCCACATAAAAATAAGGTTAATAATTTTTTTTTTAATACCGGTAAATGTCCTGTAAATTAACAGTCAAGACTGACATTAAGGCCGAAAAATTCTTTTTAATAGAGAAAATAAAATACCTATGTAAAATCGTAAAAGTAAATTACGAAAAATTGAATTTATATTAAATTATTGAAAAATGTTAAACAAAATATGATTTATTTCAGGCATATGTACATACAATTTAAAGTTGAAAATTATAGGAATTATATTTTTAACACAACTCTTCTCAACTAGTAATAAGGAAAAATTGTAAGAAAAGAAAATTTTATATAAGTATACGTAAGAAGAAATTGTTAGTTATAAGATTAAAAATATTAACCAGCGTTTTAAAAAAACAACTAACAATCATCATCCCGTTAACATGAAGAATCCAACAATCATCAACAGCAACCTATACCTATCAACCTCACGCAACCGCAAAACCTACATACGATACTACAACGCATACATGGACGAAAAACCCAGTTCCGACAACAATAAAGAATCCAATCCAAATATCAACAGACAGACAGCCATAACCTTCAACCTCACACAACCATAATCAACAGTTAAAACCTATATACGATACCACAACACATACATGGACGGAAAACGCAGTTCCGTTAGGAAATGGGAAATCACCCCAACGTCAGTAACAACCTCAACATTTTCACCAACAATATCATATTTTTTCCTTGGTGACGCAGCAAGCGTACCAAGTCGACAGACACTTAGCAGTCACCAACTAATGGTAAACTGCGAACCTTCAGGCAATCAAGGCTCGGCAGATAATTCCATATTACTCCGAGAGCTGCCAAAGCTGTATCGCCAAGGTAGTCGGATGCATACACACATCTATTTTGACTTGATTCCAGAAGGATAGCTACGAAACATCCTAAGACAGGATGTTTCTTGTCCGTAAGGGGGGAGGGATGTTATGAGTCATTTTCCCCTAACCAACAGAAGTATCAGCGACAGCGGAACATACGCTGCACAAACATACTGACGTTGAGTTATTTTCCTTCAACCAACAAAAAATACCTACAGCAGCAAAACATACGCTGCATACATACACAGACATATGCTGACGTTGCAATAACGTTGCAGTAATTTTCCTACAGATATATGTTGACATTGCATTATCGTGAGAACCGCAATCGGCTGGAAGTCCCACGGGTATGGATATGCTGAAGTTGCAATAATCGCACACTCAGCAGTATCACGGGAACATCCACGACAGCGGCAGCGAACGTCAGCAGCACCGTTCATCGAGCAGCACGAAAGTGGGTATAAAAGCGGAGGGTGATTTGGTATGGAGGCCCACTACTATTATTCAGTCTATCAAGTCAGCTCTAGTCGAGTCAGTTCGTAACACATAACACACATAACAACAACCTGATCAAACACCAGCCTTAAAAAGCGGGTCCCTGTGAAGGCTTAATATATTTAAATTAGACTAAGAAATAAAAATAAAAAGTAAATAAAAGTAATAACTAAAATCCTAATAGTCTCTTGTGTTTTTAATTCTAAAAAATAAGTTACAAAATAAATTGTAACATTTTGGCATTTTGGCGTGGTTAATAAAATTAAATAATAATAAATAATAAAAATAAATGTTTTAATTTAAACATAACAATGTCTTAGCTCGACTTAAGTGGGTGACTAGCAAGATGGAGCCTACAACTGCAGGCATTTTCGTTTACCATAAAACATAGGAAAGGAGCACAAAACATAGTGCCAGATACCTTATCGAGATACCCGTTGGATGAATCGGAATTATTGCAAGAACTAGCCATTGACTATGAGGCGCCAGAGTTCGAGGAAGAAACTTATATCAAATTAAAAGATCAGATTTTGGAAAATGCGAGCTGCTTGCCGGATTTCAAAGTGGTGGATGGTAAAATATTTAAGCGCACCCAGTTTTATGAAGGCAATGTGGCAAAGGAAGAGAGCCTGGAAACTGTGGGTACCAGCGGAACTAACAGAAGGCATTATAAAACAGGCGCATGACTCGCCAACAGCAGCGCACGGAGGAATTGGGAAAACGACACGTCGAATCAGGGAGCTATATTATTGGCCGGGTACGTTTCAACTCTCGTAGTGAACAGACGCGTTTATATAATCGTCGCAACTGAATATAAAAAAAATATAAAAGAAAAAAAAAATTTCAAGTCAGAAAATATATAAAAAAAACAAAACATTTATTGAACAGTTATTTTACTGGTTTTATTTTATTTTTTGCTTGTGTGCAATACATATAAATATTTGCATACACAAACTAATATAAGTGAAAATAAAAAAAAGAGAACTCTGATGAGTTCATCTTCTGATAAAAACAACAATAATCCTACAAGCAGCAGGAATGTACAATATATAACTTTAGTTGCTGATGACGACCATAAAAAAAAATTAATTAAACAAAAACCTGAATTTTACAGAAAACACAAATACTCGTGCGCGATCATTATCTTTGAACATGTTAAATAGTGATCAAGAAGCAACAACCATTGCACCCATCAGCAAACTTGTCAGCTTAGCTGAACAAACAAACAAACAAACTATAAGTAACAAGGTGACCAACGTGCACAAAATGGTAGATGCGGTGAGTACAATAAATGATAATAAAATTCAAACAGGAATGGACAGATACATAACCGTGTTAAAAAGGGGAAGAAGTCCAAAATCAGCTCAAATAGCTTCAACAGCGAAAGTTCCCAGAGATGGAAAAAACAAAATAAAAAATTCCGAAAATCGTTTCGCGATTTTATCAGAACAAGACAATGAAGACACAACTACAACAAGATGGAGTAAACCTCCACCGATATATTTAAGAGAGCAGAACTATAGTTTTTTGGTAAAAAGCCTTATCTCCTTAATTGGAGAAAATGAGTTCTATGTAACTCCAATTAAGCGCGGAAATATTAACGAAACAAAAATCCAGGTAGTGCAAGAAAGTAATTACCGAAAAATAGTTTCTGACCTTGAGTCAAAAAACAAAAATTTTTATACGTACCAATTAAAGAGTGCTAAAGGTCTAACCGTCGTAATAAAAGTTATAGACTCTAGTGTGGCTCCAGAAGAGGTTAAGTCTGGCCTTGAAAATAATGGCTTCAAAATTAAAAATGTTTCTAACATCAAAAATAGGGATAAAATCCCCCAACCTATTTTTAGAGTCGAGCTACAGCCAGGTGACTTGAAAATTAAAAAAAATTAATCGCACCCAATCTATAATCTAAAGTACTTGTTACATAGAAGAGTTACAGTTGAGATGCCACATAAAAAAATGGACATATCCAATGCATGAACTGTCAAGAATTTGGCCATACCAAAACTTATTGCAAGTTGCCTACCGTTTGCGTTGTATGTGGTGAGTTGCACAGTACCGCTAACTGTGACAAAATAAAAGGTGATACCAAGGCAAAAAAATGCGGCAATTGCAGTGGAAACCACACTGCTAACTATAGAGGCTGCCCTCTTTACTCTTTTTTAAAAATTCGTCGAACAGAAAAACAAATGCTACCCCCGATCAGCCCAACACCCCTTTAAACTACCCACAGTTACCTCAACCGTCGTCTAGCCATAATCAATACTCAAATGTTTTAAAGTCTAACACGACTCTTACTCAACAAAAACCTAATAATCAATTTTCATACGCTAATATTTTAAAGAGTAACCAGACTCCGGCGCAAAAAACTGTACCAGCTAATGAAGAATCAGGGCATAAATTTAGTCGTATTGAAGCCTCGATAGAGATCCTAATACAAACAGTAAATACATTTACTCTCAACATGTCCTGTATGATGCAGGAAATGTTGAAAATGCAGTCTACCTTGTTGCTGGCTGTATTGAAAAAACCATGAACTTAAGAATCTGTTTTTGGAACGCAAACGGCATCTGCCAACATAAAAATGAAATAGAATATTTTCTTCTGGATAAACAAATCGATGTTATGCTTATCTTAGAAACTCATTTGACGTCTCGAAGCTATTTTAAAATTAGTGGATATAATTTCTACGATACTAAGGATCCTCGAGGTAGAGCTTGTGGTGGCTCTGGAATCCTAATAAAAACTCGAATAAAACACTACCTGCTAAATGACCTTCGTGAAGAATATCTTCAAGCAACGAACATCTGTATTGAAAATTTTTATCAAAAGCTTGTGATATCATCTGTTTATTCTATTCCCAGGTTTTCAATTTCAGAGAGTCAATATACCGCATTTTATACAACACTGGGGTCCCGTTTTCTAGCAGCTGGCGACTACAATGCTAAACACACTTTTTGGGGTTCACGTTTAATAAGTCCTAAGGGTCGTGTTTTGTTTGACACAATTTCAAAAATGGGTTTGAATGTAGTTTCAAGTGGTCAGCCAACATATTGGCCAACGGATCGACAAAAAATTCCTGATGTTATCGACTTTGGAATCTCGAAAGGTGTGCCCAGCGAAATGATGGAAGTAGAAGCATCTTTGGATTTGTCTTCAGATCATTCGCCTACTATTATCACTATTTACTCACACACAACCGCAAGACCAACATGTGATTTACCGCTGACATCTGGACGTATTAAATGGCTGAAATACAAAAAATATTTGAGTGCTCATTGCACGGAAAATATGCCATTGAGAACACCTACTGACATAGAAAATTCTATAAGGTTGTTTGAAGCACATGCTAAACAAGCTGCTCTTAATGCTTCTTCAATTCAACCAAATCAACAAGCGAGATTTAACAATATTTTTTGTGCAGATATAGAAAGGCTATTGACCGAAAAACGGAAAGCTCAACGAGAATGGCAACGATACAGATCGCCTCAGCTAAAATTAAGGCTTAAGGAGTGTACCAAGCAGCTTAGAAAAGTTTTGCAAACACAAAAAACAGCTTCGCTGCAAAAATTTCTGCAAGAACTCGATGCAACACCATCAACAGATTATTCGCTGTGGCGTGCAGCCAGAGGACTTAAAAGGCCGGTGATATGTAAACCTCCATTACGAGCTTCAAATGGTGACTGGGCAAGAACTGATGCTGAAAAAGGTGCTCTTTTTGTTAAACACTTAGAAAAAGTATTTACTCCAAATATTTCTGCTGATATTATTGAACTGCCGCCAGTCGTCGCTTTACCAGAAATTCCGCTAAGATTTAATATTGTGGAGTATTACAAGTCTAAACTCAAAAAAAGCCCCAGGTATTGATAAAATAAGTAATAAAATGCTGCAAGAATTGCCTTTCATTGCAAAACGAGTAATACTATTCATCTTTAATAGTATTTTACGACTGCAATACTATCCGGCAGAATGGAAGGTTTCGATGATTACTATGATACTAAAGCCCGGTAAGGATCATACAAAGGTTGAATCCTATCGGCCTATTAGTTTATTGTCCAATATGTCGAAACTTTTTGAAAAACTGTACATGAGCAAGCTGTCTCCTATAGTAACTAGCAGTACATGTATTCCAGATCATCAATTCGGTTTTCGCAGTCAGCATAACACTATTGAACAAACTCACAGTCTTGTGAATGTTATAAGAGAAACTTTTGAAAAAAAGAAATATTGTTCAGCGCTTCTTATTGATGTCGCACAGGCCTTTGATAAAGTATGGCACGAAGGTCTTGTCCACAAATTAACACAAAATCTACCCGCAAACATCGTCAGGCACTTAAAAAGCTATCTAGAAGAACGAAAATTTGTAGTTAAGGAAGGCAAATTTACAAGCCCCCCGCAGTCGATTGAAGCCGGAGTCCCTCAAGGCAGTATCTTCGGTCCTTTACTTTATTTAATATATGCCTCTGACATACCGTTAAGCAGTATCATTCACACGTCAACATTTGCTGATGATACGGCTTTTCTAAGCGTTCATGAAAATCCTGTAGAAGCTTCCCGGAATCTACAAGGGTACATCTCAAAATTGGAAACATGGCTAAAACAATGGCGGATAAAAGTGAATGAGCAGAAATGTGTACACGTTACTTTTACTTTACGCAGGGAAACATGCCCGCCTATACAAATCAACACCGAGAATATACCGCAACACACTGTAGTAAAATATCTAGGCGTTCATCTTGATCGTCGTTTAACATGGAAATCGCATATAGACGCAAAGCTAACACAAATTAAATTAAAAGCAGCCCAAATGAATTGGCTTATCTTGATGTTCCGTTGGTGAAGACAGTATTTTCAAAACACGCAAAAAAATATATTGAAAAATTAGTATTGCACCCAAATCCACTTGCGCGCAACATTCTAAATTATAGAGGCCACACTCGGTCTTTCTCTCAGCCGTACACGAGAGATGTAAAACATCAAAAATCAACAGTTGGAATTAAAAATTTTGTTTAGCACTGGCTAAACATATATTAATGTATTTTTAGATTTAAGATTTGAAAAACTTATTGATGTTTCAATATACATATAATTGAAGATTCAATAAATAATAAAACTACCACAAAAAAAAAAAAATATTATTGGCCACACATGAATGTTCAGATTAATGAGTACATTAATAGATGCGATAAATGTAAGGAATCGAAGCCAGCGAACAGGGTATTAAAACCACCTATGGGCAAAGAGGCCGATTTTACACGACCTTTTCAAAGAATATATATTGACTTCCTAGGAACGTACGTGAGGTCGAAAAAAGGAAATAGTTTAATTTTCATAGTACTTGTCACTTTTCTAAATTTGTGCTGTTACGAGCAATGTCAAAGGCCAACGCGAAAAACGTAATAAACTTTCTCATACAGGAAGTGTTTTATAAGTTTGGATGTCCAGAGGCCATCATATCAGACAATGGACAGCAATTCATCAGCAAGGAATTTGCAGACATGATAAGCAACTTCGGAATAAATCACCTACGTACCGCAAATTACGCGCCACACGCTTCGGAAAGGGTGAACTAGTCCATCTTGGCAGCCATTCGGACATACTTACAACAAAATCAGCAAGAATGGGACCTACACTTATGCGAAATAGAATGTGCCTTAAGGTCAGCAGTTCATTCAGCCATCGGAGTAACGCCCTATCTTATGCTTTTCGGATATAACATGATAACACACGCGTCCACGTATAAACTTTTAAGGCAGCTTGATTTAATAGACCCAGACAATAGAGTCGAAAACAGACATGAATTAATGGAACTAGTGCGAGCCAACGTTAAAGAAAGCCTACACCGCAGTTATGAAGCTAACGTTAGAAAATATAATTATAGATGCAGGGCAGTCAAGTTCTTGCCAGGACAGGAAGTGTATCGAAGAAACTTTCAATTATCTGACTTTGCTAAGCAAGTATCGGCTTTATTATATTAGTTTTAATATTTGTAATATCTATAATATTATTAATTATTAGTCCTAATTTAATTAGTATTTTATTAGGATGAGATGGATTAGGACTTGTTTCTTATGGATCAGATCTCTAGGAAAAAAACTATGTTTTTTTTCTTCATTTATAAATTCAGTTTTTATTTCATTATTAATTCAAGTTTATTTTATTTTAGTCTAAAATTTCTTTCTTTTAAATTTGTTTTAATTATTCATTTGATTTTACTTTAATAATTTTGACTGCCTCTTGCAGATGATCAAACAGAAGTGTTTTATTTTAATAATCAATAGCTTAAAGAAATATGTTCTCGTATGTAAATATATACAAACAGTAAAAACAGGTTTTGTTTTTGTACTTAAGAATGCATGTACATATGTACGTTTGTTTGTACATACATACATGCTAGGACATAAAACAAGAATGCTTTTTCATACAAAAGTGTACCGTTTGTTTAATTGTAATAAACATTCAAATCAAAGTAGAATATGAAAATTTCGATGTTAATTTGTTATGAAGTTATTTCAATTGTAGGGTTTGCAGTTTATGGTTTTTATAATAATATGTAGTTTGGGAAAAAATCCCAAACAATTTGAAAAACTTATTGATGTTTCAATATACATATAATTGAAGATTCAATAAATAATAAAACTACCACAAAAAAAAAAAAAAAATATTATTGGCCACACACGAATGTTCAGATTAATGAGTACATTAATAGATGCGATAAATGTAAGGAATCGAAGCCAGCGAACAGGGTATTAAAACCACCTATGGGCAAAGAGGCCGATTTTACACGACCTTTTCAAAGAATATATATTGACTTCCTAGGAACGTACGTGAGGTCGAAAAAAGGAAATAGTTTAATTTTCATAGTACTGTATCACTTTTCTAAATTTGTGCTGTTACGAGCAATGTCAAAGGCCAACGCGAAAAACGTAATAAACTTTCTCATACAGGAAGTGTTTTATAAGTTTGGATGTCCAGAGGCCATCATATCAGACAATGGACAGCAATTCATCAGCAAGGAATTTGCAGACATGATAAGCAACTTCGGAATAAATCACCTACGTACCGCAAACTACGCGCCACACGCTTCGGAAAGGGTGAACCAGTCCATATTGGCAGCCATTCGGACATACTTACAACAAAATCAGCAAGAATGGGACCTACACTTATGCGAAATAGAATGTGCCTTAAGGTCAGCAGTTCATTCAGCCACCGGAGTAACGCCCTATTTTATGCTTTTCGGATATAACATGATAACACACGCGTCCACGTATAAACTTTTAAGGCAGCTTGATTTAATAGACCCAGACAATAGAGTCGAAAACAGACATGAATTAATGGAACTAGTGCGAGCCAACGTTAAAGAAAGCCTACACCGCAGTTATGAAGCTTTTTTTTTTGATAATTTTATTATTTATTGAATCTTTAATTATAAATTAAATTATCAATAAGTTTTTCAAATCTTAAATCTAAAAAATATTAAATATAATGCCAATGCTAAACAAAATTTTTAATTTCAACCGTTAATTTTTGTTGTTTTACATCTCTCGTGAACGGCTGAGAAAAAGAGTTTCCCTTCTTTTCAGCCGGGTGTGGCCTCTATAATGAAGAATATTGCGCGCAAGTGGATTTGGGTGCAACTCAAGTTTTTTTATATATTTTTTCGCGTGTTTTGAAATTACTGTCTTCACCAACGGAACGTCTAGGTCTTTATGAATTCGATGGTTTCTGACATACCAGGGGGCTGCTGTTATTGTACGTAGAATTTTATTCTGTCGCCTTTGAATTCTTTCGATATTCGATGCTGATAACTGGATTCCATAGGACCATATTGGTATCAGGATCGCGTTGTAAATGGGGGTTTGCATATCACCGGCCTTTTTAGTCCTCTGGCTGCACGCCACAGTGAATAATCTGTTTGTGGTGTTGCATCTAGCTCTTGAAGGAATTTTTGAAGGGAAGCTGTTTTTTGAGTTTGCAAAACTTTCCTAAGCTGCTTGGTACACTCCTTAAGCCTTAATTTTAGCTGGGGCGATCTGTAGCGCTGCCATTCTCGTCGAGCTCTCCGTTTTTCAGCCAATAGCCTTTCTATATCTACGGAAAAAATATTGTTAAATCTCACTGGTTGGTTTATTTCATTTGAAGTAGCATTAAAAGCTGCTTGTTTACCATGCGCTTCAAACAACCTGAGAGAATCGTCTATGTCTGAAGGTGTTCTCAGCGGCATTTTTTCCGAGAAATGAGCACTCAGATATTTTCTGTATTTAAGCCAGTTAATACGTGCAGTTGTCATCGATAAATCACATGTTGTGTGTGAGTAAATAGTGATAATAGTAGGCGAGTGATCTGAAGACTAATCCAAAGATGCTTCTACTTCAATCATTTCGCTGGTCACGCCTTTCATAATCCCAAAGTCGATAACATCAGGAATTTTTTGACGATCCGTTGGCCAATATGTTGGCTGACCACTTGAAACTACATTCAAACCCATTTTTGAAATTGTGTCAAACAAAACACGACCCTTTGGACTGATTAAACGTGAGCCCTAAAAAGTGTGTTTAGCATTGTAGTCGCCAGCTGCTAGAAAACGGGACCCCAGTGTTGTATAAAATGCGGTATATTGACTCTCTGAAATTGAAAACCTGGGAGGAGAGTAAACAGATGATATCACAAGCTTTTGATAAAAATTTTCAATGCAGATGTTCGTTGCTTGAAGATATTCTTCACGAAGTTCGTTTAGTAGGTAGTGTTTTATTCGAGTTTTTATTAGGATTCCAGAGCCACCACAAGCTCTACCTTGAGGATCCTTGGTGTCGTAGAAGCTAACGTTAGAAAATATAATTATAGATGCAGGGCAGTCAAGTTCTTGCCAGGACAGGAAGTGTATCGAAGAAACTTTCAATTATCTGACTTTGCTAAGCAAGTATCGGCAAAGCTGTGTAAACGTTTCATTAAGTGCCGAATAGTAAAGACTATAGGAAACAGTCTGTACAAGCTCGAAACGCTGTAAGGAAAGCCGATTGGTGTATTTCATGCCAAGGATATTAAACTATAAACACACCTAAAGCCTCGAGTTCCACCCCTTGGGCATTTTGGGACGGTCAAGAAGTTGGAAACGCCGAAGGTGGGAAGGAGGGTTGTGTAGCATGCAATAGTGGCAAGTCCGCACGGCGAATTCGAAGAAAATACAACTCAATGCTGTGGTGTGTCAAAACACAGTGCCCTCTAGTAGGGGGAATAAAAGGAGTTGCAATTTAACGTAAGTAACTAGAGTGTGCAACTGAATAGGGCGTTGGCTGAATTTGACAGGAGTGTCAAAAGTGATGTAAAAACGAAAATAAGCAAATTCCGGTCTTTAATATCGACGAGCCGACAGGAGAAGTTGCACTGGCCGGAACTTCAAAGAAAAAAAGGAAAATTAAAGGAATCAGCGAACATCCGAACGTGACACGAGAGTGGGCTGTGGAAACCGGTGCGATTTACGGTAAGTTAAAATAAAGATGAAGGAATGAGCAAGATTTGATAGCTAGGATTGTAAATTGAGCAGGTACCGGCAGATTCCAACAAAAGTGTGGTGACTGCGTCTAGAGCACCCTAGAGGCGGCGGTTTAACCTCCGCAATAGAGGTGCCCAGAAGTGACAGCAGTCACACACAATCGGTGTAAAATTCGGTAGGCGATTCGAGCACAATTGGGAAAGTTTCGGCGCAGCCAACGATCTCTTGGCGTAAAGCCATCTGCATGTGGGAGCATCCATAGCCACTGCCCTAAAATACGTCGCTTTCTTTTACAATTACCTGGAGGAAGAACTCCAGCTTATTGGGCATTTTAAAAAATATATATTCTACATCATCCATTTATATCAATTCAGTTTCAACTTTTGCAGTGTACAGACGCGTTTTTATAATCGTCGCAACTGAATATTAAAAATTTATTGAAAGAAAATTCACAAAAAAAAAAAAATATACAAAAGCAAAACATTTATTAAACAGTTATCTTACTGGTTTTATTTAATTTTTTGCTTGTGTGTAAATACATAAATATTTGTATACACCAACTCATAAGTGAACACAAAAAAGAGAACTCTAAATGAGTTCACCTTCTAACAACAACAATAAACCTACAAGCAGTAGGAATGTACAATATATAACTTTGGTTGCTAACGACGACAAAAAAAATGAAGTAAACACAAACCTGAATACTACACAAAACACAAATACTCGTGCGCGATCATTATCTTTGAACATGCTAAATATCGATCAAGAAGCAACAACAGTTCCACCTATTAGCAAACTTGTCAGCTTAGCTGTACAATCAAACAAACAAACAATAAATACCCAGGTGACCAACGTGCACAAAATTGTAAATGCAGTGAGTGAAAATAGTGATAATAAAATCCAAACTGGTATGGACAGATACATAACCGTGCTAAAAAGGGGAAGAAGTCCCAAATCAGCTGAAATAGCGTCAACGGCGAAAATGCCCAAAGATGGGAAAAATAATATTAAACATTCTGAAAATCGTTTTGCGATTTTGAATGAACAAGTCGATGAGGACACAAGTACAACAAGGTCCACTAAACCACCGCCGATATATTTAAGAGAACAGAACTCCAACCTTTTGGTAAAAAGCCTTATCTCATTAATTGGAGAAAATGAGTTCTATGTAACTCCAATTAAGCGCGGCAAAATCAACGAAACTAAAATTCAGGTAACACAAGAAAATAATTATAGAAAAATTGTCTCAGAGTTTGAGACTAAAAACAAAAACTTTTATACATATCAACTGAAGAGTGCTAAAGGCCTAACAGTAGTTATAAAAGGAATAGATTCAAGCGTGGATCCGGAAGAGGTAAAGTCTGGCCTTAAAAATAGTGGCTTCAAAGTCAAAAATGTTTCAAACATTAAAAACAGGGAAAAAATCCCCCAACCTATTTTTAGAGTCGAGCTACAGCCAGGCGACTTGAAAATTAAAAAAAATGAATCGCACCCAATCTATAGCTTAAAATACTTGTTGCATCGAAGAGTTACCGTTGAGATGCCACATAAAAAAACTGGACCTATCCAATGCATGAACTGTCAAGAATTTGGCCATACCAAAACTTATTGCAAGTTGCCTACCGTTTGCGTTGTATGTGGCGAGTTACACAGTACCGCTAACTGTGACAAAATAAAAGGTGATACCAAAGCAAAAAAATGTACTAATTGCGGCGGAAACCACACTGCCAACTATAGGGGCTGCCCTCTTTATTCTCTTTTTAAAAATTCGTCGAACAGAAAAACAAATGCTACTCCCGCTCAGCCCAACACTCCTTTAAACTACCCACAGTTACCTCAACCGTCGTCTAGCCATAATCAATACTCAAATGTTTTAAAGTCTAACACGACTCTTACTCAACAAAAACCTAATAGTCAATCTTCATACGCTAATATTTTAAAGAGTAACCAGATTCCGGCGCAAAAAACTGTACCAGTAAATGAAGAATCAGGGCATAATTTTAGTCGTATTGAAGCCTCGATAGAGATCCTAATACAAACAGTTAATACTCTCAACATGTCCTGTATGATGCAGGAAATGTTGAAAATGCAGTCTACGTTGTTGCACGCTGTATTGAAAAAACCATGAACTTAAGAATCTGTTTTTGGAACGCAAACGGCATCTGCCAGCATAAAAATGAAATTGAATATTTTCTTCTGGATAAACAAATCGATGTTATGCTTATCTCAGAAACTCACTTGACGTCCCGAAGCTATTTTCGAATTAGTGGATATAATTTCTACGACACCAAGGATCCTCAAGGTAGAGCTTGTGGTGGCTCTGGAATCCTAATAAAAACTCGAATAAAACACTACCTACTAAATGACCTTCGTGAAGAATATCTTCAAGCAACGAACATCTGCATTGAAAATTTTTATCAAACGCTTGTGATATCATCTGTTTACTCTCCTCCCAGGTTTTCAATTTCAGAGAGTCAATTTACCGCATTTTATACAACACTGGGGTCCCGTTTTCTAGCAGCTGGCGACTACAATGCTAAACACACATTTTGGGGCTCACGTTTAATCAGTCCTGAGGGTCGTGTTTTGTTTGACACAATTTCAAAAATGGGTTTGAATGTAGTTTCAAGTGGTCAGCCAACATATTGTCCAACGGATCGTCAAAAAATTCCTGATGTTATCGACTTTGGGATTATGAAAGGCGTGCCCAGCGAAATGATTGAAGTAGAAGCATCTTTGGATTTGTCTTCAGATCACTCGCCTACTATTATCACTATTTACTCACACACAACTGCAACACCTACATGTGATTTACCGCTGACACCTGCACGTATTAACTGGCTGAAATACAAAAAATATTTGAGTGCTCATTGCACGGGAAATATGCCATTGAGAACACCTGCTGACATAGAAAATTCTATTAGGTTGTTTGAAGCACATGCTAAACAAGCTGCTCTTAATGCTTCTTCAATTCAACCAAATCAACAAGCGAGATTTAACAATATTTTTTGTGCAGATATAGAAAGGCTATTGACTGAAAAACGGAAAGCTCGACGAGAATGGCAACGTTACAGATCAGCTAAAATTACGGCTTAAGGAGTGTACCAAACAGCTAAGAAAAGTTTTACAATCACAAAAAACAGCTTCGCTGCAAAAATTTCTGCAAGAATTCGATGCAAAACCATCAACAGATTATTCGCTGTGGCGTGCAGCCAGAGGACTTAAAAGGCCAGTGATTTGCAAACCTCCATTACGAGCCTCTAATGGTGACTGGGCAAGAACTGATGCTGAAAAAGGTGATCTATTTGTTAAGCACCTAGAAAAAGTATTTACCCCGAATATTTCTGCTGATATTGTTGAACTGCCACCAGTCGTCTCTTTACCAGAAATACCGATGAGATTTAACATGATTGAGATTGAAAATACTATTACTAGTCTTAACACCAGAAAAGCCCCAGGTGTCGACAAAATAAGCAACAAAATGCTTCAACAACTGCCTTATATTGCAAAAAGAGTTATACTCTTCATTTTTAATAGTATTTTACGGCTGCAATACTATCCTGCAGAATGGAAGGTTTCGATGATTATTATGATACCAAAGCCCGGCAAGGATCATACGAAGGTTGAATCCTATCGGCCTATTAGCTTATTGCCCAACATTTCAAAACTATTTGAAAAGCTGTATATGAGCAAGCTTATGCCTATAGTGACTAGAAGTGGATGCATTCCAGATCATCAATTTGGTTTCCGCAGACAACATAGCACTATTGAACAAACTCACAGACTTGTGAACGTAGTTAGAGACACCTTTGAAAAAAAGAAATATTGCTCTGCGCTCTTTATAGATATTTCTCAAGCTTTCGATAAAGTATGGCACGAAGGTCTTATCCACAAATTAACACGAAATCTCCCCGCAAACATCGTCAAGCTTTTAGAAAGCTATCTAAAGGAACGAAAATTTGTTGTTAGGGAAGGCAATTTTTTAAGCCCTTCGCAGTCGATCGAAGCCGGAGTTCCCCAAGGCAGCATCTTCGGTCCCTTACTTTATTTAATTTATGCCTCTGACTTACCGTTAAGCAATAACATTCATACATCAACATTTAAGCGTCCATGAAAATCCAGTAGAAGCCTCCATCAACTTACAAGGGTATATATCCAAATTGGAAAAATGGCTCAAACAATGGCGTATAAAAGTTAACGAGCAGAAATGTGTACACGTCACTTTTACGTTGCGAAGGGAAACATGCCCGCCTATACAAATCAACACCGAGACTATTCCGCAACATACTGTAGTCAAATATCTAGGCGTTCACCTTGATCGCCGTTTAACATGGAAATCGCATATAGACGCAAAGTTGATGCAAATGAAATTAAAAGCAGCCCAAATGAATTGGCTTATGGGTAGAATTTCAATACTGAGCCTAGACTGTAAACTTCTACTATACAACGCGATCCTGAAACCAATATGGTGCTATGGAATCCAGCTATGGGGCCTCAGCATCGAATGTAGAAAAAATTCAAAGGCGACAAAATAAAATTCTACGTACAATAACTGCAGCCCCCTGGTATGTCAGAAACCATAGAATTCATAAAGATCTAGACGTTCCGTTGGTAAAGACAGTATTTTCGAAACACGCGAAAAAATACATTAAAAAACTTGAGTTGCACCCAAACCCACCTGCGCGCAATATTCTTAATTATAGATGCCACACCCGGCTTAGGAGGAGGGACACTCTTTCTATCAGCCGTACACGAGAGATGTAAAACAACAAAAATCAACCGTTGTAACTAAAAATTATGTTTAGCATTGGCTTAACTTATATTTATTATTTTTTTTTTTAGATTTAAGATTTGAAAAACTTATTGATGTTTCAATCTATTATTGAAGATTCAATAAATAATATACATATAAAAAAAAAAAAAAATCCATTTATAAGATGGGACATCCATGAAATTTAAATACGTCGCTTTCTTTTACAATTACCTGGAGGAAGAACTCCAGCTAATTGGGCATTTAAAAAAAATTATATTCTACATCATATATATATAAAAGTGGTCATCTATAAAATATATTCTGCATCATCCATATATAAAAGTGGTCATCCATAAAATATATTCTGCATCATCCATATATAAAAGTGGTCATCCATAAAATATATTCTACATCATCTATATATAAAAGTGGTCATCCATAAAATATATTCTGCATCATCCATATATAAAAGTGGTCATCCATAAAATATATTCTACATCATCTGCGCTTGCAAAATCGGCATCCGACTACAATTTCGGCGAGGGAGGTCTACAGTACACGAAGGTAATATATATCCCGTTTATACGCACTTCTTATTTGCAAATAAGAGTGGAAAGCGTTGCCGTATTACTTTTTTATTGTAACTTAAAATGTTTCGAAAACTATTTGCAAATAACAAGCTATTTGCAAATAAGATGTGTGATGCTATATATTTACTGCGTGTCATTACCAAAAATACAACAATATTTCTGAATGCTGAATAGTTTTATTTGCAAATAAGAAATGCGTATAAACGGGATAATAGACGCTGAATCCGTGCACACTAACATCGGTACCACAAGAACTTATGTAACCTTGTTGTTGCCCAAATCGTAAAGTAGTACGAAAGCCCTAGAACTGTTATACGTTAGACTAGATAATCACTTGAGTTGATACGGGTACTGATTGATTCCACTGTTCCTATCGGTTCCAAATCACTAAATTTGTTAAACCTGCTTTACATCATATAAACGAGAATTGACTTCACAATTTCTAAATCCCAAGATCACTTAATTTGATAAATTTGCTTGGCATCATATAAACTGAAATTGGCTTCACAATTTCTAAATCATAAAATCACTTAATTTGATAAATCTACTAAGTTTTATATGAACTGAAATATGCTTCACAATTTCTAAATCATAAAAACACTTAATTTGATAAATTTGCCTTGCATCATATAAACTGAAATTGGCTTCACAATTTCTAAATCATAAAATCACTTAATTTGATAAATCTACTAAGCTTTTTATGAACTGAAATTGGCTTCACAATTTCTAAATCATAAAATCACTTAATTTGATAAATCTACTGAACTTTATATGAACTGAAATTGGCTTCACAATTTCTAAATCATAAAAACACTTAATTTGATAAATTTGCCTTACATCATATAAACTGAAATTGGCTTCACAATTTCTAAATTATAAAATCACTTAATTTGATAAATCTACTAAGCTTTTTATGAACTGAAATTGGCTTCACAATTTCTAAATCATAAAAGCACTTAATTTGATAAATCTACTAAGTTTTATATGAACTGAAATTGGCTTCACAATTTCTAAATCATAAAAACACTTAATTTGATAAATTTGCCTTACATCATATAAACTGAAATTGGCTTCACAATTTCTAAATTATAAAATCACTTAATTTGATAAATCTACTAAGCTTTTTATGAACTGAAATTGGCTTCACAATTTCTAAATCATAAAATCACTTAATTTGATAAATCTACTGAACTTTATATGAACTGAAATTGGCTTCACAATTTCTAAATCATAAAAACACTTAATTTGATAAATTTGCCTTACATCATATAAACTGAAATTGGCTTCACAATTTCTAAATTATAAAATCACTTAATTTGATAAATCTACTAAGCTTTTTATGAACTGAAATTGGCTTCACAATTTCTAAATCATAAAATCACTTAATTTGATAAATCTACTGAACTTTATATGAACTTGAAACAATCTTATTGCGAAGATTGTAAGGAAATTTTATCATTAAAAAAAACAATAAAATATCGTTGTTAAAATAAACACTTTATTGGGTTGTTGAAATATCAGTAGTGCACACAAGTCCGACACAAGTAGACAAAGATGTGTACTGTTTGAATCACAAAGGCCAATTGAAATTTTAAGACAAATGTTTCTGCTTTTATAGCAATTCTAAATGTTTGGTTGTTTAAAAATAATAACAAAATTTGTTTAAAAAAATAACAAAATTTTTAAAAAAAAAAATAACAAAATTGTTTAAAAAAATAACAAAATTGATATATACACAGAGTTAGTAAATTTACAAATAAGTGCATGGAACAGAGTTCCATTTGAGTAACCGTTAAATTTAAATATATATTTGAAATAATGGTTTAAATAATGTAAGATGCTACAGACTCCCCCTCTGATGCTGAAGACGTCCCGGCGATGCTGCAGCTATGTTTTCTATTGCGTCCTCTTTTTCTTACTATTTGCACTGGTTGTATAGATTCCTTTAAATGTCCTGTCATAAGTGTTAGAGCTGACGCATGATAAGTTCCCAAAGGTAGAGTAAGGTCATCTTCATGTGCAATTACGAATGCTGTTGTTCCCTTTTTGGCTATTATTACATATGGACCATTTCGCTTTGGTGTGAATTTGGATGTAACTCCTGTTTGACTATTACTTAGCACATGTGTTGTTACCAATACTTTGGAACCAATTTCTAGTGGCGGTTGATTACGTCGATGATTATTGCTGTATTGTTTATTGCGGTCTTGTTGTTCATACACATTTTCCTTGATATCCTTCAATACATCTGCTATTGTGTGAAGGTATGGAGTGATTTCAGTCACAAAATTTTCTGACTGAACAATTGCCTTAAGATCATGTTGCACATCATCTAATGTTCTAAGCTCCCGTCCAAATGTCAGAAACGCTGCAGTATATTTTGTGCTTTGGCAGACTGCTGTATTTATTGCAAAACGAATACTTGGTATTTTCTCATCCCAGGATTGATGATCGTTTCCCACGAGTATTGCTAATTGAGTCTTCATGTCACGATTTTTTCGTTCAACGGGATTTTCCTCTGGGTGATATACTGGTTTAAAAATATGCTGGATATCTAAGCAAAATAGAACCTTTTGCATGACAGCTGATATGAATTGTGACCCATTATCGGTAATTACTTTACGAGGTACTCCATATCGCAAAAATATTTCGTCTATAAATGCTTTGGCGCATGCTTCTGCTGATGCAATTTCCAAGGGAAGGAGTTCTACCCATCTACTGGCAACGTCTTCTACAATAAAAATCCATTGGTTGCCCTTTGGTGATGTAGGCAAAGGATACAGTTTGGTATAAACCAGCAGGTTTAAGATTTGTTGCCTTATATCGTTGGCATTCAATACATTCTTTCACATATTTTGCTATGTCTTTAAGAATTCCTGGCCAATAATATATAGAAGTAATTTTGTTTATAGTTCTATTGATACCATAATGACCGGCCGTGTCTTCATTGTGATAGTGGTTTAAAATTTCTGCCCTTTCGTCCCTGGGCACTACAAGTTGAGCATTATCGGCATCATCATTGTTGTAACAATACAAAATACCATCGTTCATAAAAAACCCCTTCTAGACCAGTGTGAAATATCTTCCCTATTATTTTCGATACAATGAATAATTTCCTTGAGATCAGAATCCTGTTGCTGGCTTTCTCTTATTTCTCCGGAGCTTTTTCTTGGCAATTCTATAGAAAAAGCACAAATTTCGCAAGAGGATGTATCGGTGTGATCACTCTCACATGGCGGTCTAGATAAAGTGCCAGCGATGACATTAGTTTTGCCAGGTTTGTATTCAATCTGTATGTTGAATGGTTGTAATGCAAGGGCCCATCGTGCTAAGCGACCGGTTGGAGACTTAATATTCATTAACCATTTAAGTGGTTGATGATCAGTTATGAGTTTTACATTCGCACCTTCGATGTACCCACGAAATTTTTTAACGGCCCATATGATAGCTAGAGCTTCTCGTTCTATAGTGGAGTAGTTCCGTTCAGCTGTAGAAAGCAGTCTGCTGGCGTAGTCTATGGGATGTTCATCTGCACTCTCCCCCTGGAGCAAAACCGCCCCAAGAGAGTAACCACTAGCATCAGTTTTTATTGTGAAGGGTTGATCATCTACAGCTTGTCTTAAAATAGGCGCTGATGTTAACAATTCCTTCAGTGTATCGAAAGCATGTTGTTATTCTGACGTCCAGGGGGTAGATTCTGGTTCTGCGATAACGTGAAATGTAAACATTTTTCCCGTTTACATTTTGTTTCTGATTCCCGTTCTGTGAAGAAATTAAAACAAATTAAAATCTTTTCACAATGAGAGAAACAAATGGAATGAAACAATTTTTTTCTCAGTTTCACAGCAAAACTAATTCTAGTTTTATGTAACTCCGAAAACATATGTCAAAACATTTTCATATGATGCGTTTTTTTTCACTTAAAATTTGTCAGCGAAAATGGAAAAAGCAGCAAAAGGCATGCGCACAAGCAAAAATCAAAAAGAATTTTTAAAACATAAATGTCGATATTGCAAACTATAAGTATGTAAGTATGTACATACATATGTACATATGTATAGAGTTCAAAAATAAAAAATTATTTTAATAATTGATTTATGTATACATGCGTATGTACATACATACATACATATCTATATGTATTTACAGATTTGTTACTACATTTAAAAAAAATAGTGCATACATTTTCAACTTTTATACATTTATCCCCATGTACAACGTAATTTATTTTTGTTGTTTGACAATTGTACAGCCCCAACCACACAGAAAGTTGGTGTCGGCTTAAAAAAAAGTAAACTAAGAGGCGGCTTAAACTTCTTTTGGAGCCGGCTGCTTAAAAAATACATAAGGCGATAGAAAATCGAAAAGTAAGAAAAACTTATTATGCAGTAAATCTCGGAAACGCATAAAATTGAACAACTAACACATTTAAATAAACTCAGGCCAAAACTAGAAAGCAATTAGCATATGTTATGGAAAATGTATCAATATATAGAAATAATTAAAAATAAAATTGTATTCGACTTAGTGCTATTTTTTCTGCTATTGATATTTCGGATTTTACTATCGATTGAATGTTTGTACTTAAGTAAGAAAATTTTACCTAATTATAACTATTCAGGCAATTTGTTGTTATTACTTTATTTAAATTACTACCTGCAACCGTGGCGTCGCCTGCCCGGCATTAAGTTTTGATTTACTACTTATAAAGTGCCCTGGAGACGATCAAAGAAACTCGTCAATCAGTGCAAATGTGTGAGTATCGTGTTTTTGTCGTTTAAAGGGAGACGTACAAATAAAATCATCAATCATCATTTTTGTTGTGACTTTGCGGCGTCTTGTGCAATTTTGTCAAAAAACAAACAAAAATACATGCGTTTGACACTGTTTATACACAAAAATACCAGAGCATAAAATTAACAAGTATGCGTGTGCTGCCATCTCTTTACTCATTACACTTCGATACAAAACAACTGACATTTTCTTTGTCAATCACAATTGGAGACTATCAAAATAATATATCACAACGTATACGTGTACCCGAAAAAGCACGACTGCACGCACACACTTAGAACGTTGATGTGTTTTTTATCGTCTCCAGAGGGCACAAGAGAAGGGTTAAATAACCCATTTTTAAAACATCTAGAATTAATCCCATTTAAAAATTTGTTGCTCTTCGCAACATGCATACATACGAGTATGAAATTTGAAAACATATCATTTTATTAAAAAAAAAATAAAAAGTAAATAAATAGAATTAAACTAAAGGAACCGATATTTATACCTACATATCTATATTTTCGATATTTTTATCGACTTTTATTTTCAGAGTTTTTACCATTTGAAATTATAGTATAAAAGTGTGATTATACACTATTTTTCGATTATATTTTTGGTCAATAAGACATTAAATAATATCTCCGATTATATATACAAATATATATATATATATATATATATATATATATATATATATATTTATTCCTTATTCAACTTGTATCTGTAATGATAGACTATTAATAAAATTGCCTTCTTATGTAATTCACACAATTTTTTCACCACCGCTAATTTGTTTATTTAATATTTTCTAATTTTTATTAAATTTTCTATAACATAAGCTATGTACATATATTATGTAATATATGTTGAAAAATCAACTTCAAAATTTCAATGAAGAATATATGCATGTTGTAAAAGCCGCAAAAGCAAATATATATTTGCATGCGGCCTTGCACCGCATCGAAGTAGTTCAACTTCGTTCTATGTGTATGACATTTCAAGTTGAATAACATGAATATAAAGTTACACTGGAACAGATGGAATGAAACACTTTTTCATATTATAAACGGGAATTTATGCAATTGCGAAAAGATATTGTGTAAAGTTGTAATGAAAACGAAAATGCAAAATTTTTTTACATTTCACGTTATCGCAGAACCAGAATCTACCCCCAGGTCCATAAGGCATTTTACTTTGATGGAGCGGATAAGGGTTTGGACACGTCAGCAAAAGAAGGTATAAATCGTCGATACCAGGAGCAGGCCTCCAAAAATGAGAGTAGCTCTTTCACATTTCTAGATTGTTTACGTTGTCGTAGTGCTGATACCTTTTCTGGATCCGTCATAATCCCTTTAGAAGTAAGTATATGATCCAAATACTTAACTTCGTTACAAGCAAATCGGCATTTTTCCAAATTCGCTTTTAGACCAAATTCTTGAAGACGTCGGAAAGTTAGTTCTAAGTCTATCAAATGTTGTTCAAACGTGAATGAGCACGAGATAATATCATCTAAGTACGCCAGTAGAATCGTATCTCCCAAAGAGGTCTTTATACGATCAATGAGACGCTGGAATGTTGCAGGAGCATTTCGTAAACCAAATGGCAACCTTCCTGAATTTGTACATGCCGAATGGGGTAACAAATGCTGTTTTCTCTTGGTCATCCGGATGGACTCCAATCTGCCAGTAACCACACTGAAGATCAAGGGTAGACATAAAGCTTGTAGCTTTAGCTTCATGTATAATGTCATCTACCCTTGGTAATGGATATCGGTCGGGTGTAGTGATATTGTTTAGTTCGCGATAGTCTATACAAACCCTTATTCCTCCAGTTTTCTTAGAATGATGACAACATGAGCAGCCCATGCTGATTGACATTCGACAATGATACCCTGTTTAATCATTTTGGTCATTTCTTCTATGAGTGCTGTTTTTCTGCTAGGTGATAAGCGCTATGGAGGAGTTGCAATCGATGCATGCTGCTCAGTAGGGATACGGTGTACAGTGTATGGAGTAGCTCTCACAGGTTCTGAAAAAACATCCGTATGAGCTGTCAGCAATTTATCCAATCTTACACGGTCTTTGTTGGCTAGGTGAATACCATTGGATTCTTTTAATATTTGGATATCCAATGAATATAATGGTATGAAGATGCTGTCAAGGTAAGCATCCCGGTCCGTGTTTCGGATTTTTATGGGAGGTGCGAAAATTGTTGAAATCTTCTCAGGTGTTGTCTCTGTATTAGGTATTGCATCTCTGAAAATATTTTGAATCGCGTGTGGAGAATAGTCATTCGAATTTTTTGGTGTATGCATCAATGGTGAGATAAGTTTCTTTTTTTCTACGTAACTGATGAATTTAGATACATCCTTTAGAGCTTTGGTGCATGGGGAAGCATTATCATCATTCAGGTCCATACCAAAAACTCCTAATTCAAGGGGATTCGTGAACAAGAATCTGTTTTTTGGTGTATCCTCAAAATACCAGCATCTTTGCGCCATATTGAGAACAATTCCTGCTTGTTCTAGAAAATCTGCTCCCAGAAGCGTACGGCTTTTTTCAGCATAAGGAAGATAAATGAGGCGTATTTTGCGGACTCTGTCTCCAATTACGACATCACATATAGTATGTTCTACTTTATCCGTAGTGGTACATCCGTTGGCTAAAGTAATCTCTGCACGAACCTTTTGGAATATGCTGCCATTGTTCACCAAAATATACCTCAAATTAAGATTGGCTACACTTGTTTTTGCGCCAGAATCAAAAACTGCCTCTCCTTTCAGACCGAAAATTTCTATATGGGTTGTAGGTAATGCGTGACCAATGATTGTAGACGAGATTGAATTAAAAGCTAGATACTGAGGGCTTCCTTTAGAGTGGGTACTACACGTAGTACAATTTGAACGATACACCCCTGGGGTACTACATCCATAGCATGAGAACGCAGAAGGGGCATCCCACGTACTGCATCTTCGTCAGAAATTTTTTTCGATGTCCTTATAGACACTAATGGCACCTAAAAACTCTTCCACTGCAGCAGGATCTCTCTGCCCTTTGTAACGTGCTGTACACTGCGTAAATGACCCTCCTCTGTAGTTGTTGCTTAAAGCTGCTAAAATTTTCTGAAATTGTTCCGTTGAAAATGTTGCCATGTTGTGTTGTTGGATGTCTTCGTTAGGTACAAAAAATTCTTCCTCACTTTCACTTGCTTCAGATGATGTGGATTTTATGGCTTCGGATTCTTCTACGTGAGTTTTTGTAGCCACTGAGTTGGGCGCCACTGAAACAATCTTATTGCGAGGATTGTAAGGAAATTTTATCATTAAAAAATACAATAAAATATCGTTGTTAAAATAAACACTTTATTGGGTTGTTGAAATATCAGTAGTGCACACAAGTCCGGTACTTAAAAATAAGTCTAGACAAAGATGTGTACTGTTTGAATCACAAAGGCCAATTGAAATTTTAAGGCAAATGTTTCTGCTTTTATAGCAATTCTAAATGTTTGGTTGTTTAAAAAAAATAACAAAATTTGTTTAAAAAAAATAACAAAATTGTTTAAAAAAAATAACAAAATTGATATATACACAGAGTTAGTAAATTTACAAATAAGTGCAGGGAACAGACTTCCATTTGAGTAACCGTTAAATTTAAATATATATTTGAAATAATGGTTTAAATAATGTAAGATGCTACAAACTGAAATTGGCTTAACAAGTTCTAAATCCTAAAATCACTTAATTTGATAAATCTACTGAACTTTATATGAACTGAAATTGGCTTCACAATTTCTAAATCCTAAAATCACTTAATTTGATAAATTTACTAAACTTTATATAAACTGAAATTAAGAACTGAATATAAATAAGAACTGAATATAAATAAATAAACTGAATATAAAATGAAATTGATGTAAAACATTTCCACTAAGCTAATAGATATAAGCAAACTATTACATTAAATAAAATACCTAACAGCAACAACAAAGTTGGTATGCGATTTTTTTTCTGGTTACTTAAAGTTTCGTAAAGATTATTAAAATGAATAAGTAGAAGTACATTCTACGGGTGAGTACCGGAAGAGTTTTCAGTGTAAGGGGTATTTCCGATATGAGGCACACGCGAATACCATTGGTAACGGATAATTATTCAATTTTGACGCGCGGGAGAGTGCTGGCAATTTAACAACACCATAATTGTCAAACACTCAAACTCTCGGATGCGATGATTTCCTGTTTCCTCTTTTTCGTGCTTTTTTTTTAATCATATTGTGAGGTCAATGGCACTGGCACAAAAATATTTAGTGGTACTGTTTTATATATCACACTACATCGAAGCAAGGACACCACCCCACACGCCGACGAGCCTTAGCCGCGCAAAGATAAAAGATGCCAGTTTAGCAAGATGTAGTTAGTGGTAGCCGTTGCTAGTTGAAAAGGGGCAGTTATTAATAAATATATGGCGCCCAACGTGGGGCACGAAAAGAAGAGGAATAAGGAGGATAAGACATCCAGAAGTTGCACGTACGAGTATAGGTGTTCGGGAGGAAACGTTCCGGAGGTTGGGAATATACTTCAAAATTTTAAATAAATACATTCTTGTGGGGTTAGAGACGGTCAGTAAGATTAAGCTGCCGTTAGCAACCATAGTTAAAAGTAAATAAAACCTACCATAGGGAGGCGTAAGTCTTTTCACTTTGTGTAGCAATCATGAAAATTGCGACGTGTCTCTAAGGTAGAAGTGTCTGAATCAGTGGTAAGTCCAGGGGAAAGCAACCGAGCATCCCTGTTTGCGACGACTGCACAGACAGCAATACACCTATTTAACAAAGGGAAGCGTAAGTATTTTCAATGTCCTGGGAAGTGTGAAAATTGCGACGTGTCCCGGAGTTGAAATAACTTTCACAAGTAAATTACAAATCCCATAGAAACCCAACGGAATGATTCTTTCCTAGAGCAGTTCATCTCGACGAAATTAAAATGACACTCACCCAGTACTCGTCCTGGAATACATTGATAAAAGAAATTTAGATACATTAACTAATAGTCTACATAAATAATGTAAAGATTTATGGAAAATTTTTATAAACAGCAGATATTATAAGAGGTTTATAAAATAAATTTATAAACGACAAAGTGCATTACCGAAGTTGAAAGTTTATAAAATATATTTATAAACAACAAAAATCTATTAAAAGTTTATAAAACGAATTTATAAACAAAACAAAAAAAAAAGATTATTGACGAAATTAAAAGGTCACAAAAGAATTGCTAAACAACAAAAATTATTAAAAGCTTATAAAACAAATTTATAAACAACAGAGATTGTCAAGGAAATTAGAAGTTCGTAAAGTAAATTATAAACAACAAAATTATTATAGAATTTGACAGTTATACACAAATTTATTAACAACAGAAAAGATTAAATAATTTAATTGATTCCACTTCTTCAGTAAACCACAGAATAATAGTAGAAAGGTTCTAAGCAATTTCATAAGTAGTAACTGGACCCAATAAGTACAGAAAAAAAATAAGGAAGGTCATACAGAAGAAGTAAAGAGATTTATCAAATTGCAGAATAAATTTGTTTTCGGTCGAAATCAGGTGGTCAGAGAATTCAAAATATATGCTAATAACTAATACTGAGGATTAGCACATATACCAAACTTACATTAATATTAACGATAAAAATTTTTTCAGCTTCGCATACTTCGAGTAGGCGTTGCATTTCATTTTCTTCACTTTCGAAGAAACATCTGGTTTCGAAAATTCTAACTAACACCTGGTAGAGAACTAGTAGATGTAAACATAGAATATTGGAAATCCGTAGACGTCGCGGCGAGAAAAGCGTGAACCTGAACATTTATAGATCGGTTTTAGGAACAGAGTAGGTTGTTATTAGAAATATTTACGCGTTTTATTAATTGGTCGATAGTGGAAAGGGAATCGCCGGTACGCGCAGAGAAGGAAAGTTATCGCCAAAGTCAAGTAACACCGTGGTAAACTGGTAAACAAAATGGTAGGGACACGAGCCAATAGTAAAGCAGGGGAAGCAGCTAACCAAGGACCGTCAACGTCATCAGCAGCAAGCGCGTCAACTAGTTCGGGAGCCTTTGGAACTCAGACAGTCCCGGCAACAACAACAGCCGCAATGTCAGCCACTGTATATACAACGAGTGCTGAAGCTCATGGAGGCACAAATACCGGAGCAATATCAAGACGTAGGGGATCCACACCACCTAGTGTACCTAGAAAACAGGATTTAGACACGAGCGTAGCCAGCGACTATTCCATAGTCACACCACCCTACAGCAGTATTAGTACCCGAGGAATTCGAGAAGCTTTTAGGAGCCTCAACGTGTCACTGAGACCGAGCACGAGAAACGCACAACAGCCACCAGCACAACGCAACACAGCTATAACCCGAGATGATTTGAGAAACTTTGAAGACCGTCTCTTGAATGTAATGCCGACGCTGATTCAACAGTACGTTACATCGATTTTACAACAACAACCACGACCAACATAAGCCGAGACTAGAATGCAAGGCCGAGTTAACTTTGAACTACCTGATTTTTCACAACCACCACCAGTGTACCAAAATGAAGGAGCACAACAGCTACCAATAGAATAATGGGCATAACTACCCACAAACATAGACGATAACATAGGGAACTGGCGGTATAGTATGGCGGCCCCAGTCAACAATAATAATAATAGACCAAACGCATTGAACGCGCCTCGTGAAAGTCATAACCCGAATAATTCTAGAGATCAACCTGAAAATACATATCGTATAGGAAGCCCATACTCAGTGCAATTTCCGGAGTCACGCAGCCAGCATATGCATGCCGTTAATGTGAGAATCGACAAGTGGGGGATAATCTTCGATGGCACCAATCGGACCACGAGTATAGAAGACTTTCTTTTCCGAGTCGAAGCATTACAAGCCGATTATGGTTGCGATTGGAAGGACGTTATTAGATCTTTTCATCACTTGTTGAGCGGACCTGCGAAAGAATGGTTCTGGGACTTTAGGAAGTTCAATACCATAGCTCGCTGGAGGGATTTAAGGACGGCACTACTAAACCAATTTCATCGCTATGACAGCGATTTTAATATCCAAAGAAAAATCCTAGACAGGAGGCAACAAAGTATTGAAGCGTTTGATGATTTTTATAATTCCGTTTTGAGACTGAGAAACCAGTTGAGAACCCCTATAGTCGAAAAGGACTTAGTAAGTAGAAATCTAATCAGATGGCACACCTTTTGTTCTCGGTAAACGTCTACAATTTGTCCGAGAATGTCGTAGGGCAGAGAATTTAATACATAGTCAACGGCAGATGAGTGGTAGAGTCCCCCCACCCATAGTGATACACGAACTAGAATACGCAACAGAATCGCCTACTGATTTTGAAGAACTAGACGCGGTGAGCACCATTAAGAAGCTCATTTGTTGGAACTGCAAGACGGAAGGGCACACTTTCTTTGATTGCCTGGAGGAGCAAAGGAAGCTATTCTGTTACAAATGAGGTCGTAAAGACAAGGTCACACCTAGGTGTCCGACATGCCAGGGAAACAGGAAGCCGAACGTGACACGAGAGGGGGCGGAGACACGTTCGTAAATACCACAGCCCTGAATTCTATGTTAAAACCCAAAGTCGATATTTTAGTAAGTCCTGTAGAAGCAGGAAAATCAAACATGGCCATTTTAGAGAAAAGCCAACCGGTCAAAATCTTGGCAAACACCAACCAGTTAAAACCAGCTTGCACCGAAATCAAGTATAAAACACTACGTCAGCGAGAAAAGGAGTAGTGGCCCGTGAGAAACTTTTCGGACCATCACAACGGATACAGAAAGCACGCACCAGGTGTACTAAACGAAAACAGTTCTGACAAGAGATAGCAGCAGCAAGTATGTATGAAGGACCAGATACACGCAACACTGTTGGGAAGAAAACAAGCAAAATTATCAAAGCTCTCTGAAAATATTAAAAAAATATATAAATAAAGTGTTATTATAACAAATAAACACATACGAAATAAATAATAATAAACTGATATTTATTGGAAATATAAAGAAATATAAAACTAATTTCTCGTGGAGTAAAAACAATAATATGACTGAATGCAATAGATGCAGATCAGCAATACGGGGTGAAAGTGGAATAAGTTGCAGTGGAGTATGCGGTAAAGTATTTCATCTCAGTAAAAAATGTGCGGGAATAGACCAATACTCGGCGAAAATTTTGGAGGAGAATAACTTTATTAGGTATATGTGTAACGATTGCATGCAATATATACAAAACATGGATATGGTCTTAAAAGAAATTCAAGATGAAGTTCTAAAAGGCAAACAAAACCTAATAGACTACCAACATGAATTTAAAGCATCACTTAAAAAAAAATGAAGATGAAATTAAACAATTATTAGATTAAATTTCAAAAAGCGTGTGAAAAAAATGTTGAGGAGGTAAAAAAATTATTTGGAAATGCAAACGAATTTGAAGACAACAACAAAAAGCTCTGTAAAACAATAGAAGAAAAAAGTGATAATATGTGCAAAGAGATCAAGAAAGTAATAAATGAGGCATGCCAAAAAAACACATACGCAGATGTAGCTAAATCTAAAGAGTTGCCAGATGTGAGCAAACAAATACCCCTAATTGTAAAACCAAGGGAAAAGCAATCGGCAGAGAAAGCAAAGGAAGAATTAAATAAAATTAATCCAGTCGACTTAAAAATAACAAACGTTGTAAGCAGGAGAAATGGGACAATAATAATCCAAAGTGAAAATGGCGAAGAACGCGAAAAAATAAAGAGTGCAATTCAAGAAAAAATATCGGATCATTATGAAGTCAAAGTACTTAATACAGCAGAGTATAAAATAAAAATTACAGGAATGAATTTCGAATATAATGAAAATGAAGTAATTGAAAAAATAAAAAAACAAAATCCTAAGTTGACAGACAGTTATTTTAAATTTATTGAGAAATACAAAGTTACAAGAAATAACAAAACAATACATACTGTAAAATTAAAAGTAGATAGCGAATCATATAATAAATTTATAGAAGCAGGAAAAGTAAATATTGGTTGGGAAAAATGTAAAATTTATGACGGAACAGAAATAACACAATGTCTGAAATGTAAAGGATACAACCATCTAGCAAAAGAATGTAAGAACCAGGAAGTATGTTTAAGATGCCACGGACAGCATAGAACCAAAAATTGTGAAAATCAGAATCAAATACAAAAATACATCAATTGCGTAAAGGTAAACAGCAAACTCAACATGGGATTAGATGAGAATCATTTTACAAATGATAGAGAATGCCCGGTGTATCAAAACAAACTAAAAAAAAAATGAGAAATATTGTGTAGTGCATCCTAAATAATCTATTATTATATTTATTATTTTATATGTAAGTAATCTTATTACACATACTGTTCTTATTATTACTTTTGCACACGGCACTCTATTAATATATTATTATATTTATTACACATACTGTTCTTAATATTACCTTTGCACACGGCACTCTATTAATATTACTACCATTTTTACAACAAACATTTATACCTTTAATACAATTGTTATTTTTTATATTACAACAATTGTATTGTTCAATACTGAAATGTTTGTTATTGCTATACAACAATTATGTTTAATGTATTTTATATTTTTTTCTCAAACTACAATTATATTTAGAGAATAAGAAATTTTGTAGTTTTAGAATACAGTTAGTTTAGAATATAAGGAACAAATTTTTGAAAATAAAATTAATTAATACTTTGCCTTCAATCGGCATTACTAATTCAAAAACATTTAAATTTTTATCTTTGCCTTAAATCGGCAAGTGGATACTGGCATTCTTCTGCCATTCACTTTATTTTGCCAGTGGCGTTTATTAGCGCCGGCATTTTAAATACTTCCAATACAATAAAATACTATTCACCAAACCTTTACATGGCGATCCTGCCAGACACAAACCTTTACATGGCGATCCTGTCAAACACCAACCTTTACATGGCGATCCTGCCAAACACCAACCTTTACATGGCGATCCTGCCAAACATTGGCGACCACAAATTATCCGGAGAAGGAGCACCTGAAGTTGAAGCACCATCCTGGGACATTGCGTCCGAAATATGGACACAAATCGGCCGACTTGAAGCCGAAATGGAACAACACAAATAGATTTTTTTTAACAATATTTTTTTTCAAATTAAATTTTTTTTATATAAATAAATAATGAATTCTTTTTCACATATCTATGCATACATACAATTATAATTTTCGAATGAAGTATGTATATGAAAATAATATATTATAAACACATACAACATCACATGCTGTAATATATATAACAATATTATATTCAATATAAAAATAAAAAAAATCACAAAACTTTTTCACTAAAAAATACACTAACTTTTACCGTGCTAATTAAATAAATTACAATTATGAAATAGAATTTCACAATAAAAAGAAATGTCAAAAAATTTAAGAGTTGACACATTGAAGTGAACAAATGAAACACTATATATATAAGTTAAAAAATATGAAAAGTGAGAAAATAAATAAGAGTTGCCATAGTGGATCAAACTAGAATAGAATTTAAAAATAGTATTTATATGCGACTAAAACCTTTTCTGTATTAAATGGAATCTATAGAAAAATTTATAAACGAATTAGAGAAAATTGAAGTAAATATTAACAAAAGTAAAAATAGAGTTTACACCGAAGAATATAAATTAGAAAAATTAAAACGTTTGCAATTAATAAAAACAGAATTAGAAAAATATTCTCAATCATTAATTAAAGAAAATTGCGAAAAATTAATTCAGAAATTTGAAGAAATATATAGTAGAGTGTTACCACTTATAAAAAAATCTTCTAACAAAAGAAAGTAAAGATACCAATTTAAAATCAGACGAAGAAGTAGGTAATATATCAAATATGGCTCATTTTGACATAAACGTCGTAGGTAAATATCTACAAGTGCTTAATAGTCCGTATGAGGCGTTGGAAGACTTTTTGTTGCAAACAGAACTATTGCACGATATGATTCTTGCAGAAGAGAGAGAACTTTTTATAAAATATGTTTACAATTTTAAATTAACTGCAAATGTTAGTAGCACAATTGGACGTGCAAACAGAACAACTATAACATTTTTAGAGAAAAAATCTAAAGCAAAAATGTAACAACGAGAATGACAATAACGGCTCAAATAAAAAGCCTGATCAACTTTTTATATGGGAATGTACGTCAATCTCAAATGTCAAAAATCAATAAAAAAAATTAAAATTTTAATTAGATTCAAAAATCAAAATACCCGATATTGCAATTAGTGATGTAGAGATAGTAATTAGGTGCAGCGACAATCCATCGAACATACAAATGTCATTGGAGAAACTTTTACCAAAAATGCTATCCCTATGTATACACAAATTAGCACTAAAAAATAATGATGTTATTTTCAAGAATATAAATATTGAATAATTTAAGAATATTTTTAATAAATTAAAAAGAAATGAGTGTGAAAATTTAAATATTTTATTATATAGAGAACCCATAAGAATCACAGACAAAAATCGTCAAACCAATTTACAACCCTCAAAATTAAGCCCACGAATTGAGGTTCAGATTACAATATTCTATAACTAAAGCAAGAGAATATTTAGAAAAGTCGAAACAAAAACAAATAGACAAATGTTTAAAAACTAATCCCCTAAATTTAAAAGAAGGAGACTTAGTACTCGTTCGAAAATTTAACAGAAAAAAAAATCAGGCACCATATCATGGTCCATATAAAATAGTCAAAAGAAAAGAGGTCAATTCTATTTTAGAAATAGGTAATGAATTTAAAGAATGCCATAATAATAATTTTAAAAAATATTAAAAAAAAAAAAAAAAAAAAAAAAAAACACAAAACAAAAACAAACAAATTTTAAATTTTAATCCTAAAAATTTTAAAATTTTTCTTAAGGGGAAGGGTGTAGTGCATCCTAAATAATCTATTATTATATTTATTATTATTTTATATGTAAGTAAACTTATTACACATACTGTTCTTATTATTACTTTTGCACACGGCACTCTATTAATCTATTATTATATTTATTACACATACTGTTCTTAATATTACCTTTGCACACGGCACTCTATTAATATTACTACCATTTTTACAACAAACATTTATACCTTTAATACAATTGTTATTTTTTATATTACAACAATTGTATTGTTCAATACTGAAATGTTTCTTATTGCTATACAACAATTATGTTTAATGTATTTTATATATTTTTCTCAAACTACAATTATATTTAGTGAATAAGAAATTTTGTAGTTTTAGAATACAGTTAGTTTAGAATATAAGGAACAAATTTTTGAAAATAAAATTAATTAATACTTTGCCTTCAATCGGCATTACTAATTCAAAAACATTTAAATTTTTATCTTTGCCTTAAATCGGCAAGTGGATACTGGCATTCTTCTGCCATTCACTTTATTTTGCTAGTGGCGTTTATTAGCGTCGGCAATTTAAATACTTCCAATACAATAAAATACTATTCACACACCAACCTTTACAATTAGCCTAATGGCATAACAACTAAAGGAAATTAGCTTATTTTACACAAACATACAGGCCTTATTAATAACTATAGCCAACTTGAAATTATTGCATCAGAAGACAGCCCCGAGTTTTTTATTTTATCGGAAACCCATATAACTGAAGAAATTGAAGAACGAGAAGTGTACTTGAAAGGATACAACCATATCAATAGTGTATCTAAATCTTCTAGAACGGGTGGTGTAATAATATATGCTAAAAACCATTGGAATCTTACAAAATTAATTGAGAAGATAGATAATATGAAGTACTGGATGTTATTTTGCAGAGCAACATTTGGAAATTATAGCTTTATTATTGGAGCAGTTTATAGGTCACCCAGTCATAGTGAAGCCGAGTTTTGCAATATTTTTGAAGAAATAATTGAAGAAATCTGTGATAATAGCTTAAACAACTGTGATATTTTAATAACCGTATACTTTAATATAGATTGGATAAGAAACTATACCTATAAGAGCAGAATAAAGAGCATGCTGTATGACAATGGTCTAAAGCAATTAGTAAATAAATACACACGTGTAACCAAAAACTCTAGCACACTAATAGACTATTGTTCAATTCACAAGCTCGTATTAACGTCATATGTGTTGTCTAATCGTATAATTATACAATATTGTAATTTTGTTGTTGGTAATTTTCATACAAAAGTTTTTTATAATTATACGATTGAATTTTATATGTTTTTCAATTGTTATATTGAGGCCGGGTCTGGGAATATTCTATTTGTTAAATTAATTTGTAAAAAAAATTTATATATGTGATAAGTAACACCAGAAAATACATTCTTCTTAATGATAAATATATACATGATTCATTTCAACTTAATTTTCAAACTAATTTAATCAAAATTGCTTGTCGCTAGAAAAGAAAGTTATATTTCGCATCTAATTATAATTCCCACACCTGGTTTCATTTCATGGTATCAAATGAAATGAATGTCAACAATTGTTGAAGAAGATATATGTGTGTATATAAAAAAAATAAAGTATTCTATATATATATATATATATATATATATATATATATATATTGTTGGCATAAGGCATTAATTAATGTACATACTTTTTTCCGTTTCACTTTTCATGTTTTTTTTATTTGATAAAAAGAAATTTGTTTTTTGTCATAAACTATTTACTCATATGAATTGACAACATTAAACTGACATTTAAAATACGACAAAATAACGATACAACAAATTTGTCTGTTCACAAGCACATAAACAAATATCGTCTTTTTTTAAACCATAAGACAAACGACTGAGCTTGTGAATTGAACATATGTAATAACAAATAATTTTAATACGGTAGTCAATAATAATGAAAAAAATAAGTTTTCAGATCATGAAATTATAAATATTACAATAAAAAACGTAAATAACCAAATACGCGAAGAAGGAGAAATAATTGAAATATTTAAATATAATAAGGACATTTTTAATTCAGAATTATCTAATAATTTAAAATATTATAACGACAGAGATATAAATGAAAACGTAATGCTTTTTGATAAATGCTTAAAAATGGCGTCTGCAAAATGCACCCATAAAAAAAAGATATTTGATGATAAAAATGTTTTTAATTGGTTCACCGAGGAACTACGGATAATGAAAAGGGAAAAAATAAGGAGATATTTGCAAGCAAAAACACAGAAAGCTCAAACCAAAAATGGCAAGAATACAAAATAATAAGAAATAAATATAAACAGCAAGTTGAAAACAGTAAAAATAATTATATAAATAACAAAATAAATAGAGCAACGGATCAAAAGCAAATGTGGAGAGAAATCAAAAACCTAGTACTAAATAAAAAGACAAATGTGATATTTAACGATGTAGAATATAAAGATAGCTATAATATTGCTAAAAAATTTAATTCCTATTTTGTAGATAGCATAAGTAGTATACGAGAGTCGATGGAAAATGTGCAATATATAAACCAAATAACACCGAACGTGAACAATATTTTCATATTTACGAGTAGTGCAATAAATAATTCAGAATTATATAATTTAGTAAAGCAAATGAAAAATAAGAATGATTATGACAAAATATCAAATAAATCTATTATGGTCAACTGGGATGTAATTGGAAACATATTACTCAAAATAGTAAATACATCTTTGGAGACCGGCTGCTTTCCAGACAATTGGAAAAAAACAATGGTAATGCCAATTGAAAAAATTGCAAATACAAAGAAATGCGAGGAATATCGACCAATAAACACCTTAAAAACCTGTGAAAAGATTTTAGAAACAGTTGTAAGAATGCAATTGGAAAAATACATAGAAGAAAACAATATTCTATCCAAATTTCAATCCGGATTTCGAAAAATGTACTCGTGTGAGACAACAGTAAACTACGTCATCAGTAAATGGAAATCAATTGGAAATGATAAGAAACTGATTGCAATTTTTCTTGACTTCAAAAGGGCTTTTGAAACCATAGATAGAGAAGTATTGTTAAAAAAAAGAGTTGAATTGGTTTAAATCGTATATCGACAACAGGAAGCAGACAACGAAGGTGAATAATGATGAAATAACTAATGACTTTGGAGTACCACAAGGATCCATATTAGGCGCACTGCTGTTTATAATGTATATAAATGACTTACCAAATATATTAGAAAGATGTAACATAGTCCTATACGCTGATGATACCTTAATATATGCGTGTGCAGACACAGAAGAACAACCTTAAACTTAATGAAAATAAAACAGAGATAATAGAAATTAACATCAATTCAAACGAAGCATTTAAAATAAATAACTCAGTATTAGAAAAAGTCGAACATATAAAATATCTCGGGTTTATAATTGATAAGAAGCTAAAATTTAATGAACATATTGAGCATATATGCAAAAAAATTGGCAAAAAAATCGGGTTTCTTAGAAGAATCAGAAAGAAAATATCTAAAACTACGGCAATAAATATTTATAATACTATAATAAAACCACATTTTGAATATGGTTCTACTAAATGGCTAAACACCAAACAAAAACTTCAGATCAACACACTTAGATTTATTAAGAAGATGAAACAAGGCGATGCACCAAGATACTTATGTGAACAAATAAGATTTGTAGGAGAAAGTCAACCGTACGGATTAAGAAACATCAATGATTTTCGAAGAAATAGGGTTACGTCAACACAAATTCAGAGATCGCTGTTTTACAACGGATTACAACTATTTTGTAGTGTATTTTATATGATTAGTATATATATTTTATATGATTAGTATTTGTTAATATATTATTTACCTATAATTAGATCTACCCTCATAGAATACTGTATTTAAATTCTTGTATAAATTCATTATAAATAATTACACTAACTATTATTATTATTGGAAATATTATTGGAATCTTTTGGAAATTTTTGTAGTTTTAAGACACTGTTATGTTAGTATTTAAGATCATGAATTTTTGAAAATAAATCAATCTTTATTCAGCCTTAAAATCGGCATTTTTACTTAAGCATTAAACTGCTTTCTAACAGGCATATAACTGCCTTAAATATAATTAGGCCAGTCGCGTTTATTAGCGCCGGCACCCTCGATAGGTAGGTCTTGAAACCCACTGAATATATACACACATTACAATTTAACGAACTACCAAATAACATGAAAATAATGAAAATCTTTTTAGAATGAAATGTATAAATTTTGTGAGATTTAATGTCAATTTGTAATGGTAAAAAGTTAACTCATGTACAAATATTGTAAAATTATTTAATACTAATAATAATAATAAAAAAAATTAAAAAAAAAAAATACTCCAGGATAGAAATCAAGGGGCAGTCAGTGGAAGGACTACTAGATAGTGGAGCGACGGTAACATGCCTGGGCAAGAATTGTCTCGACATAGTGGAAAAAGCCAAGCTCACCATATATCCGATACAGTCAAAAATTCGAACGGCAGACGGTAGGTTAAACAATATCATCGGCCGAGTAAGAGCGACGATAAACTGTAACCGGAAAACAGAAGTAGTGGTCTTTCTTTTAGTACCCTCGCTTAAATTACCTTTATTTTTGGGACTCGATTTTATGCGAAAATTTAATCTTCTTCGATTTGTGGCGGATTCACTAGCGGTGCAGGAGGAGGCGGGAGATAACAGACAGGTTACGAAATTCCCGCAAATGCATCAATTAAACAGCCAACAACAAAGGCGCCTAGAGGAAGTAATTAGTAAGTTTCCTTGTTTTACGAAAAGAGGCCTAGGTAAAACGCACCTCGAAACTCACCAAATAGACAAAGGAGAGTCCGTGCCGGTCAAAGAGAGACACTATCCAGTTTCACCGGCGGTCCAAAAGTTAATGTATGGAGAGTTGGATCGGATGTTGTCGCTTGGCGTGATAGAGCCCAGTGAAAGCCCGTGGAACAACCGGGTAACGTTTGTGCAGAAAGGCGAGAAAAAACGCATATGTTTGGATGCACGCCGACTTAAGGATTTGACTAGGAAAGACGCGTATCCACTTCCGCATATAGAAGGATTACTTAGCCGTCTTGGAGACACGCACTACATCTCGAGTGTGGACCTTAAAGATGCGTTTTGGCAAATCCCATTAGAAAAAGCAAGCCGAGAGAAAACACCCTTTACGGTGCCAGGTAGACCACTCTATCAGTTCACGGTCATGCAATTCGGTCTGCGCAATGCTGCCCAGAGGTTATGCCGGTTGATGGATAAAGTCATTCCAGCCAGGCTACGGGAAATGGTTTTTGTTTATCTAGATGAATTGTTAGTGGTATCATCTGAATTTTGCGCACACCTGGAAGTATTATTGGAAGTAGCGAAGTGCCTAGATAAACCTGGACTCACCATCAACGTGGGTAAATCGAAATTCTGTTGCAAAGAGCTGAAATATTTGGGATACGTGGTAGGCGAAGGAAAAGTGAAACCCGATTCAGAGAAAATTAAAGCCATCATTGAAATGAAATATCCCACCACGTCGAAGGAAGTGCGAAGCTTCATGGGTACCACGGGATGGTATAGGCGTTTTATTCCGGACTACGCTACAATAGCTGCACCAATAACTGACACGCTCAAGAAAAGCAAAATTTTTACGTTCACCGACGAAGCAAAAGCAGCGTTTGACAAATTGAAAACCCAGTTGACAGCCAGCCCCGTGTTAAGGCGGCCTGATTTCACGCAGCCATTTGTGAAACAGTGCGATGCCTCAGACGTAGGGATGGGAGCGGTCTTATTCCAAGAAGAAGAAGAAGGTGAGCACCCGATCGCATACTTTTCTAGAAAATTCACGGCTGCTCAAAGAAACTATTCAGTCACTGAACGAGAGTGCTTAGCAATGGTGTCAGCGGTAAAACGGTTTCGACTATATGTGGAATTGTCACAGTTTGTGGTGATCACGGACCACTCCAGCCTTAAGTGGCTAATGTCTCAGCGTGACTTAAGTGGGCGACTAGCAAGATGGAGCCTACAACTGCAGGCATTTTCGTTTACCATAAAACATAGGAAAGGAGCACAAAACATAGTGCCAGATACCTTATCGAGATACCCGTTGGATGAATTGGAATTATTGCAAGAACTAGCCATTGACTATGAGGCGCCAGAGTTCGAGGAAGAAACTTATATCAAATTAAAAGATCAGATTTTGGAAAATGCGAGCTGCTTGCCGGATTTCAAAGTGGTGGATGGTAAAATATTTAAGCGCACCCAGTTTTATGAAGGCAATGTTGCAAAGGAAGAGAGCCTGGAAGCTGTGGGTACCAGCGGAACTAACAGAAGGCATTATAAAACAGGCGCATGGCTCGCCAACAGCAGCGCAAGGAGGAATTGGGAAAACGACACGTCGAATCAGGGAGCTATATTATTGGCCACACATGAGTGTTTAGATTAATGAGTACATTAATAGATGCGATAAATATAAGGAATCGAAGCCAGCGAACAGGGTATTAAAACCACCTATGGGCAAAGAGGCCGATGTTACACGACCTTTTCAAAGAATATATATTGACTTTCTAGGACCGTACGTGAGGTCGAAAAAAGGAAATAGTTTCATTTTCATAGTACTGGATCACTTTTCTAAATTTGTGCTGTTACGAGCAATGTCAAAGGCCAACGCCAAAAACGTAATAAACTTTCTCATACAGGAAGTGTTTTATAAGTTTGGATGTCCAGAGGCCATCATATCAGACAATGGACAGCAATTCATCAGCAAGGAATTTGCAGACATGATAAGCAACTTCGGAATAAATCACCTATGTACCGCAAACTACGCGCCACACGCTTCGGAAAGGGTGAACCAGTCCATGTTGGCAGCCATTCGGACATACTTACAACAAAATCAGGAAGAATGGGACCTACACTTATGCGAAATAGAATGTGCCTTAAGGTCAGCAGTTCATTCAGCCACCGGAGTAACGCCCTGTTTTATGCTTTTCGGATATAACATGATAACACACGCGTCCACGTATAAACTTTTAAGGCAGCTTGATTTAATAGACCCAGACAATAGAGTCGAAAACAGACATGAATTAATGGAACTAGTGCGAGCCAACGTTAAAGAAATCCTACACCGCAGTTATGAAGCTAACGTTAGAAAATATAATTATAGATGCAGGGCAGTCAAGTTCTTGCCAGGACAGGAAGTGTATCGAAGAAACTTTCAATTCTTTGACTTTGCTAAGCAAGTATCGGCAAAGCTGTGTAAACGTTTCATTAAGTGCCGAATAGTAAATCCTATCGGAAACAGTATGTACGAGCTCGAAACGCTGCAAGGAAAGCCGATTGGTGTATTTCATGCCAAGGATATTAAAATATAAACACACCAAAAGCCTCGAGTTCCACCCCTTGGGCATTTTGGGACGGCCAAGAGGTTGGAAACTCCGTAGGTGGGAAGGGGGGTTGTGTAGCATGCAATAGTGGTAAGTCCGCACGGAAAATTCGAAGAAAATACAACTCAATGCTGTGGTGTCTCAAAATACAGTGCCCTCTAGTAGGGGGAATAAAAAGAGTTGCAATTTAACGTAAGTTACTAGAGTGTGCAACTGAATAGGGCACTGAATTTGACAGGAAGGTCAAAAGTGACGTAAAAACGAAACTAAGCCATTTCCGGTCTTTACGATCGACGAGCCGACAGGAGAAGTTGCACTGAAAAAAAAGGAAAATTAAAGGAATCAGAGAACATCCGAACGTGACACGAGAGTGGGCTGTGGAAACCGGTGCGATTTACGGTAAGTTAAAATAAATATGAAGGAATGAGCAAGATTTGATAGCTAGGATTGTAAATTGATCAGGTACCGGCAGATTCCAACAAAAGTGTGGTGACTGCGTCTAGAGCACCCTAGAGGCGGCGGTTTACCCCCCGTGTTATGAGTCGTTTTCCCCTAACCAACAAAAATATCAGCAGCAGCGAAACATACGCTGCAAACACATACTGAAGTTGTTATGAGTCATTTTCCCCCAACCAACAAAAACATCAGCAGCAGCAAAAACATGCGCTGCATACATACTGCTGACTTTGCAATATCATGAGAACCGCAATCGGCTGGAAGTTCCACTCTTATATGCTGAGGTTGCATATAATTGCTAAAAATCGCACACACAGCAATATTGCGGGAACAACCACGCTGGCGGCAGCGAAAATCAACGGTCATCGATAGGTATAAAAGGTGGGTTAAAATTGACAACAAAAAGCAGTTCGGGAATATTCTTTAAACGTGTAACAACTAACCAAATACCTGATCAAAGACCAGCCTAACAAGCGGCTCCCTGAGACGGTTATAAATTAATAAACTTATATAATGTAGAAAAGAAAATGAAAAATAAATGAAATTTAAATTGTTAAACTAAAATCTTCCAAGTCTTATGAGTTTCAATTCCGCAAAAATAAAATGCAAAATAACATTGTAACACTTTGGCGCATCCGGTAGCCGTGTTAATAATTACGTGAAATATTTGATCTTGTTCGATAAAAAAAACTGTACAGTGAAAAAAAAAACAACAATACAATAACGCCTAAATTCTAGCAACCTTTGTATTGTTGAATCTTACATTGGATGTTGTAAAACTGCACAATTGCCGACAATTTAATAACGCCTAAATTCTAGCAACCTTTGGGTTGTCGTTTTTGTGCAGGACTAAACAGTCTAAAAGACTAATAAAAAATAATTACGGCAAATATTTTAATTTTCCTTGTGTTGATCTTGTTCGATAAAAACTGTCCAGTGTAAAAAAAACGACAATACAATAACGCCTAAATTCTAGCAACCTTTGTTGTGTTGAATCCTACATTGGATGGTGTAGAACTGCGCAATTGCCGACAATTTGTTAACGCCTAAATTCTAGCAACCTTTGTGTTGTCGTTTTTGTGCAGGACTAAGCAGTCCAACAGACCAATAAAAGGGGAAGATTTTATTTAATTGTAAAAATTTGGCGCGGTTACGAACGTACAAGTCAGAATTGAGGCCGTAACACTTTGGAAGAAAATTGTAACATTTGTAAAAAAAGTAACATTTTGTCGAATTAAAACCGTAACCTTCTACTCATAAAATCCCTTCTACTCATAACATTGTGGGATAAGCAACGGCCCACTAGCAAGATGATAACCAGCGGAAAATGGGTAAGTAAAATTTAGTTTTAATGGACAACCCACAGACGCAGACAGACATATTAATAGAACGAATCGATAAGTACAATTATTCAGTGAACAGTCTACAAGTTCTTGCGTAGACAGAACTTAAGGGTTTATAAGCAGACAAAACATTCCTGGACAACCATAGGGAAACAATAAGATACCAAAGACTGCCAAAATTAGAAGAACTGAGCTATGTCCTACAATTAATAAGTGATTTAAGTAAAGATAGATCACAGAAGTTTATAAAGAAGATCGAAGAACTAGAAGAAACAAAAACATTTCTAAAGGGCCATTGCGAAAAGCTAAGAGGACAAATAGAATATACAGACAATTTATTAGAGGACGTAGTAAAGGAAAATACGGAATTAGAGAAACAATTGAAAGGGAAAGGACTTAGTGAGGAAAATTTTAAAAAACAATTGAAACAACAGCAGTTGATAGAGACACAAGGCGACGCTATCCAAAGGCTACAAACAGCATTGGAAAACGCAAGAAGAGAGTTGTACACAATTTACAGAGCTAGTTCACCAAATCCTTCACTGCACGAAGAACTAAACGAAGCAGGACTACCAACAATAGTCATATCACACGATAAAGAAACACCTGCTTTGACGCTGTTGGAAAAATTAAAAACCCTAATAAACAAAGCAAGGAAAGCGGGTAGCAGGGGGTACTCCGCGGAAAAAAAAAAGCCAGGAAATTAATGGAGTTAAGCGAATACACGCTGAGATTCGGTGAATTGGAAGAAACCGAAGGAGTTGACAGCAGAATAACGGAGGAATTTAATAGATTGATCCCACTGGCCCAAGAAATTTTGGAAAGACGATCACCATCACCCCGGCAAAACCATACTATTGAGAGAGCACAAAACGGAACAACCAGAATGACTTCGCTATCCGAGATTCTTAAGATAGTTAACAACACAGTCCCATCATTCTTCGGGACCGATGGGCCTGACTTACCATCAGAAGTATTCAGGTACATACAAGGATGCAAGATGGTAGAAAGAGAAGTACTCACAGGTGCAAATAACGTCCTAACTCAAGATGTAATACAATGCCTGAAATTGAGACTCCTAGGGGGCGCCTACTCAAGAATTTCCCACATGAACGCATAAAGCAACACGCTCAAGAAATATTATCTAAAAAGCAAGAGCTAAGATAAAATAAGGGAACTAATATTGGGTTGCAAACAGAGCCTCAGAGAGTCAGCATGCAAATTTGGAGAACGCCTGGATAATCTATTAAGTGAGGCAAAAACAACAATAGAGAACGAATGGCCGGTGGGACCAGGCCGAGAAACCATGCTAAAAGACTTCAAACGGATAGCAGTAAGGAGCTTTATCAAGGGTTTGAAGGACCATGCTCTTAAAGCTCTATTTGTGGGACAGGAAGAGGAAGAGCTCACAAACTTAAAAGAGGTAGTCGCAAATGCAGAGGAATTGTTTGGCGAACCAACGCACAGTATCAACCCAATAGATTCAGAAGTCCCCTGTAGTTTTTGTAACAGGATGGGGCATGAATGGAATAGCTGCAAAAAGCGGTTAAACACACCATACTGTATGAGCTGTGGAAAATGGGGCCACTGTGCAGGAATATCTTGAACTGTACGTTCTGTGGAAACAGGGGGCACGATGTGGAAAACTGCAGAAAGAGATTAGGCTCCTTATACTGCCGATTGTGTGGATAAATGGTCACAAGGAAACCCCTTTCTGTGAGCCAAGAAGAAACCTACCCAACCAAAATCAATTGGATAGAAGGACAGCAGAAAGCAATAGGAGGACAACAAACACAGAGTCCCGTGGAAGCCCACAAACAGCGACGGGACAAAATATGAACAGAGGGGCAAATCGAAACAATGGTACACGCCCAACCTGTTTTAAATGTCTACAACAGGGACATTTTGCACGGGACTGCAGAAGCAATGTCAGACAAGCTCAGCCAATGGGAACAGGGATCTACCAACATGTGCAAAATAGCAATAATGGCAGGGACCTAGCTAACAGACCAGTAGAGGTCCACAGCAATACTAATCGGACAAATGCTCAGGGAAACGAAATTCGGCCTAGTTATCGCCAATAACTGGGGTCCCGCAAATTAACAGAAAATCAGATTGGCATAAAAAAGAGAACAAATACAATTATAATAAAGAAACAAAAAGAGAGAGTCGGGTAAATAAAGATGATACGGAGACTGACTCAGAAACAGAGCAGCCAACCAGGATAATAACCGAGGCAGTTGTACATTCGGTAAATAAGGAGAGCGGGCACACCATAAAAGAAAATACTACAAAAGGTAATAAATCAAACAAAAAAAGGAGGAAGAGATGGTGCGAAATATAGAAGATGGTGCTGAATCACCGGGCAATGTGGACAAAGTTTTCACTACGCTCCCCTGCTAAGAAGCAAGGGGGGAGATTGGTCTTACTTGTGGATACCGGAGCAGATTTCAGCATAGTAAAAGAAGACTCAATTAAGGTTTTTTTCAATAAAAACAGAAAGCAAAATAAAATTCTTACTGGAGCCTTCGGAGGAAAGACTACGACACTAGGCACTACCGAGATCAGGATAGGAGATAAAAGGCAGTTGCCGTGGGTGTTCCATATTGTGTCGCGGGAAATCCAAATCCCTGGGGATGGTATTCTCGGAAGAAATAATATGTGGAACAGGTGTATTGTAAACACCATAGACAGAACTTTGAGCATCTTTGATAACGAACATTGGGTGAAGACGTTTACCCTTCGTACGGAAATAGATTGTCAAACAAATCATCAACAAGGTGTCTGTCTGAGGAAAAGAGCAGTCACTATAGTACCAGTTAATATTATATCGAGAGACAAAGCTGTGGTTGTGCATAAACAGGAGATTTCCCCTGGAGTTTACGTTGGAAATACTGTGGTCAACATAAAAAATGGAGGCACAGCAGCAGTACCCATACTGAACTCAACCGAGCAGGACATACCATGGAGGAAGGAATTTAAAGTGAAATTTTCAAATTTCAATCACTACACACAATAAGGAGGGAGAGATCAACCCCCTTCGTCGGTGACAAATCAGGACGATAAAATAGGGCGTCTCAAAACCACCATTATGACGGAGAGGGATTGGAACATGGAAGAAACAGAGTCAATGAACCGGATATGTGAGGAATATCATGACTTATTCATGTTAGACAATGACAAATTGCCATTCACCACATTGGTGAAACATAAAATACCAATAAAAGGTGAACAACCACCCATTAATCAACGACAGTATCGTCTACCTCACGTCCATAAAGAAGAAATCAACCGATAAGTATCGGAACTACTACAGGAAGGTATAATAAGCCCAAGCATCTCCCCATGGAATTCACCAATATTATTAGTGCCCAAAAAATCTCAAGACGGTCAGAAAACCTTTAGACTGGTCGATTTTCGAAAACTAAATGAGGCTACAATAAAACAGGTATTCCCTATTCCTAGAATTGATGAAATTTTGGATCAATTAGGAAATAGCAGGTATTTCACTACCTTAGATCTGGCGAGTGGATATCACCAGGTACTGGTTGATGAAGGAGATAAGGAAAAGACTGCCTTCAGCACCGACAAGGGTCATTTTGAGTTCAATAGAATGCTCTTTGGGCTAACAGGGGCACCAGCTACATTCCAAATGGTCATGAACACGATTTTTACAGGCTTACAAGGCCTGGACTGTTTTGTGTACCTCGACGACATAGTCGTATATAGAAGAAATGTGGCAGACACGAAAGAAAAATCATCAATGTTTTTGCTACGAGAGGGTGGACTCAAATTGAACACTAAGAAATGTCAATTCTTACGAAGAGAAATTGTTTACCTAGGCCACAAATGTTCCAATGAGGGTGCGCTACCAGACCCTTCAAAGGTAGAATGTGTAAAACAACTTGAACCACCAAGAACAATAAAACCCTTAAGGGGGATAGCAAACCTTAAAGACCAAACCTCAAGACTTGCACGGTTTAGACATAAATTATCAGAATACGAGTTCGAAATTGTGTACAAACCAGGGAAGACTAATTTGAATTCGGATGCATTAAGCAGATTACCGACAAAAAATCAAAATATCGGAGTGATAACTAGAGCTCAAGCAAGCTCGAGAAAATCGGAAAAAGAAAAAACAAAACAAAAAGAGCAACAGAAAGCTCCTGCAGAGGAGAAACAGAGTGAAAATAGTGACAAAACTTCTGCGGCGACATTTTTGACTGGAAAAAAGGATATCCAAGAAGTTCTTAGAAGCTTTCATGACTCACCTCTGGGCGGACATCAAGGAGTCATGAAGACCTACTCTAGAATAAAAAACCAGTCAAGGTGGAAGGGAATGCAACGCGATATCAAGACCTACATCAAAAAATGCCCCAAATGTCAGAAAAATAAAAGTGGACTTCTCAATAGAGAGCCCATGATCCTCACAGATACAGAAAATAGACCTTTTGAAAAGGTATATATGGATATGGTGGGGCCCCTGCCAACAACCACCATGGGAAACAAATACATTCTTACTCTACAGGATGATTTATCAAAATTTTTTGTCTGCGCACCCATTCAAGATGCCGAAGCAGAAACGGCAGCAAGAGTCTTTTATAACGAGATAGTAACAAAATATGGTATTCCCAAAAAATTAATTACAGACAACGAAACAAACTTCACCTCGAAATTGTTTGGAAGTGTGTGTAAGCTTTTGAGTATTAAAAAGCAACATATTTCTCCCTGTCACCCTCAACCTAATGGGTCATTGGAACGAAGCCACAGACTGTTAGCAGAATATTTGCGAAGTTTCGCAAAAGAAGATGGATCGAACTGGGATCAATGGCTTGCTCCGGCAATGCACGTACATAACCACACGGAGCACGCAGCCACAAAGCAGACACCTTTCAAAATACTGTATGGATTCGATGCTCCCCTGCCATCAAACCTACAGACACGCATACCTTTATATAACCCCTACGAATATCACAAATTACTAAGACATCAAATTCAAAGGGCTTACGAGATTGCCAAAGAAAATCAAGAAAAAGCTAAGGCTAGGGCAAAGAAGCAGTACGACCAGCAGTTAAGGTCTTATACTTTGAAAATAGGAGGTAGAGTCCTAGTAAAAACACAAGCACGTAAAAACAAATTTACGCCCATATGGGACGGGCGCTATGAAATTAAAAGTTTCCCCACACCAGTAAACATTCAAATAATTATGAAGGGAAAACTTCGAACCCTACATTGTAATCTGGGGAAACCATACAACCAATAAATGATTTTAAAGAAAAAAAAAAGAGAAAAACAAACTCACCACAAAATCGACACTGGAAGCAGTGTTGTAATACCATGCCTCTCATGGTCTCAAGGTCTTCTATGGCTGAAATAGAAAAAGAAATACATATTTATACAGGTCTAAAATAAGGAATAACAGAACTTAACATGCCGTAGGGAATTTTTTTTATTTATCTCTCGTTTGTAATTTCCAATTAGTTTCATAGGTTGGCGTCAAGGATCTGAAAGAAGCAAAATAATTAGTAAAAGGGAAAGGTTAAAAAAAGGATGGAACGCTACTGACCCGGATTCACCTTCTAATCGACCAACGGATAATTTTCTAAAAATAAAATTAAGCAGACAGATTAGTTAGAAGCCGCAACAAGCAAAGAACACAAAATTTTTTTAATTAACAAGAAGGGGACGAAATCTTAAGGGCATTGTAATTTAGAGGAACGCGTGAGAAAATTGCACTTGCTTTTCAAGCAAAATAATCTTGAAATAAAACTCCCTTAACTTTTGCACTTTAACTAAAAATACATACTTCGTTTTCAATTTTATATAAAGAACATCTCTCAAATCGTTTAATGAAAAGAACACAAAAAATTATTTTTATTTTGCAGACATTCAAATTACCTTTATTACTGCAATGTGAAAATGTAAAAAATATATAAGAAACAAAGGAAACAATTTTTCAAAGCAGTTTCTTAAGATTTTACAAAGTACTTTATGTGCAGTTTGAATTAAATAAAACTCCCTTAACTTTTGCACTTTGACTAAAAATACATACGAGTACTTCGTTTTCAATTTTATATGAAGAACATCTCTCACTTCGTTTAATGAATGGAACACTAGGGTTTATGCAACAAAATGCATTTTCTAAATAAGCAAAGAAAACAAAAATTTATTTTTATTACCTATATTACTGCATTTTTTTTATTGCGCATTTTTTGTTTGGCTTCTGGACGACCGGCTGCTGGTGTTGGTTGATTTGCTGCTGGTGAAGATTCCTTTTGGGTGGAAGTGTTCTTATTGTTTTCTATTGAAACCATTGTGCGGAAGAAAAATGTTGGCTTTACAAAATTTGTACACTGCATTTGCGTATAATTAACTCAATATTTTACTTTGTGGAAATTATTTAGTCCTGCTTTTTAATCCAATTGCAAGGGATTTTGTTTTTTTTTTTTCTTCAATTTGTTGAAAACTTTTTGTCACTTCACGGAAAATTCTTTTTTCTCAGTTTGTATTTTTATAAAGCTTTTACAAAACACGCACTTAATTTTAATTAAACTTTTCACTTGCCCACAGTACCGAATATCTCTAGGGCCAAATTACGGCATTCGATATCGATCGAAATTTACATTTAAATTGTATTAAAATTTCGTTCGATATCGTAATTTGGGCCCTGAATTTAATTCATTAAAATTAGTAATTGAACTAAAATTACGAATTTGGTTGAGAAAAAGAAAGTATTCATATCTATGTAAACTTTTAATAAAAGAAAATTAATGACTGCATAGCAGTTGAAACAGAACGCAATTGCAAAAATTTTTAATGTTTGCACATGCTTGCGTCTGTAGATGTTAAAATCTAAGATGCATTACTGCAGTTTTGATGTTCTCCTAATTTATTGTGTGGGATATACTGGAACTCAAAAGTGATGTGACGGACATAAAACAAGTGATTGTTCAAATGATGCTGACTATTGTTCTCAATTGGTACAGCGCACAAATAATAACATAGCGAGAAAAAATTACCAATTGAGAAATTTAGTTGATATTTTTTTTACATAACTGTAGTTGAGTAATTGGCTATATAACATGATTCCACAGCAAAATTTTGCCAGACAATTTCACGGCCAATGACAACTGAATCAAACTGTATAATTTAATGTACGTATGTGCATATGTATATGTACGTATATGTGTGCATGTGGATATGCAAACAGTAACAATAATAAAAAACTTTTCAGATTTTTTTCTGTTTGTTGTTGATTTAAAAATAATTATACGCGTATGAATAATTTTTCTTTCAGATCAACAGAAACAACAAAAGTATTAAATTTCTTTCACTAACAAAACACTAACAAATGCAACTGACTCACTTTTTAATAAAAAAAAGTGCTTCAATCAGTTTTGTAAAATGCAAAAATGAAGTGGAATTTTTTCCAACTCATTTTACAATTTTTCGAAGAAATTATAATTATCAGTTTAAAAAATTTATTTCAAAATTATTAAAAAAGGGGGAAAATAAACATAACAATACATATACATACATTTGTTTGTGTGTAACTATCAATGAACCATATTTACAAAATTCCTATGTATGTTCAATAAATGATTTCATTGATAATTTTGAAAATAACTTGAATCGAAAAAGATTACACTAACATTTTTACAATCTCTATCTATAAGCAAAAGATCTTATTTTTCTATTATTTAGTACTTACGGTATTAAGAAACATATCTTACTTAATTTTTTTTTAAGAGAAAACTGCCACATAAAAAATAAAGTTAATAATTTCTTTAAATACCTGTAAATGTTGTCCTGTAATTTAACAGTCAAGACTTGTATTAAGGCCGTAAATAATAATATTAGAGAAAATAAAATATATATTTACAATCGTAAAAGTAGTTTAAGAAAAATTGGATTTATATTAAATTTATGAAAAATGTTAAACAAAATACGATTTATTATTCACTCTCCAAAAAAGTTATCATGCATACATACAATTTAAAGTCGAAAAATATAAGAATTATATTTTTAAAACAACTCTTCTCAACTGGTAATAATTAATTCAAAGAAATATATACAAAAGTAAACAAACCAACCAAATAATGATACAAACTTAACTTATAAAACTCAGAAATAAACAAACAGACAATTAAACAAACAATTAACAAATATTTTAAAATTAATAATTTAGATCAAAATAATTAGAATTAAAACCCGAAATAAGCAAATATATGTAAAAATTGTGAAATCATATAAATAAAATTGGTTGAGTATAGCAATCCAAAATATTTTTGAAAATCCCATTATGGGTAGTGATTCAATTTAATTATTAAAAAGTTTTTTAAAGAAAAAATGATAATAAAGGGACACCCTAAGAACCATTTAGAAACGACAACACACACACATACATCCATAATTATATATTGAAAATAAAAGTAATAATGATCTTGATGAGTTTTTTGATAAGTTAAATGTGATAGCGATGAATTATGAAAACTTAATTGTTTGCGACGATTTTAATATAGATTTATCAATTAATAACACAAGATCATATCAACTTTTGGATGGAATGAATGCTAGTGGTTTGCATGTCATTAACTCTTGCTATACTAGATTTGCCCCTAATGTTAAACCTGCTCTGCTAGACCTTATGTGTACCTCTAACAGCTCATCAGTCATTCACTTTGATCAGTTTTCTCTTGCCGGCGTTTCTGACCATGATATGTTGCTTTTTGTAACTGATTTTGATTTGCACTGCAATGAGAGTAGCAGTCATTTCTACTCACGGAATTATAAGCAAATCAATATTCAACTGTTAAGTTTTGATGCAGCAAATGTTAACTGGAATGAATGCTGGCTCTATGATAATATTAATGATAAGTTGGCCTGTTTCTCGGAAAGCGTACTATTCTTGTTTCAGAAACACGTACCATTAAGAAAAATAAAAATTAGCAACATTAATCAGCCTTGGTTTAATTATAGAGTTAAATGCGCTATCAAGATACGAAATAAACTATACTCTATTTGGAAGAACAGACAGTGTGAATACAATTGGGAGCGGTATCGATTAGCTAGAAATCAGGTGCATGTTATCACGAAAAACCAGAAGAGTGAGTACTTTAGAAGCAAATTAAATACAAATATTTCATCTAGAGAACTATGGAAAAACCTTGAACAGCTTGGTTTGAGGAAAAAGAAACTTGAATGCGATGTGTGTCCTGAAACCATGAATGACTTCTTCCTAAAATCATCTATTGTAAATAATACTGACACCTTCGCCGTAAATCAGAATATTTTATCTAATAGATCCGTCTTTTCTTTTAGCCCATTTACAACTGAGGAGGTTGGTAGATAAATTTCGGCAATCAAGTCCACTGCGGTTGGCTTTGATGGAATTAATGTTAATTTTTTAAAGCTTATTTTACCTTTTATAATTCCTTCAGTTACTCATATCTTTAACCACATCATCACAACATCGACTTTTCCTAATGACTGGAAAATTGCTAACATAATACCAGTTGCTAAAAGAAATCAACCTATCAGCCCTGAAGACTATCGACCCATAAGTATCCTCCCATCTCTTTCAAAGGCTTTTGAAAGATTGGCCTCAAACCAAATTATAAACTACTTGCAATGTCATACGCTTTTATCAGAGTATCAATCTGGTTATCGGGCTGCAAAAAGCTGTGGTACTGCCATAGTGAAAGTTTTGGAAGATATTCGTCCATCCTTTGATAATGGTGAATTAACTATTGTAGTTCTTATTGATTTCTCAAAAGCTTTTGATACGGTCAACCATGATGTGTTGTTACTTAAGCTGAAAAATTACTTTAGTTTTAGTAATCATGCTGTTGGGCTTATAAGATCATATCTTTCGAATCGCTTTCAACGCGTTAGTTCAAAGGCGTCATTTTCTACACTAAAACCCGTGTTTTCTGGAGTTCCGCAGGGATCTATACTTGGCCCATTACTTTTTAGCATGTTTATAAACGATATTGTTCACTGCTGTAAAAATTCCCATATTCATTTATATGCAGATGATGCTCAAATTTATTTATCCCGGCCTTTGGGGCTAGTTGAAGACTTAGTTTTTCGTCTTAATGAAGACCTTAATGATATCTGTGAGTGGTCTTTTAACAACAATCTAAAAATAAACACTGCAAAAACTCAAGCTCTATTGATTCATGCTAGAAGGTACAACTACAGTATCTTGCCTGAAATATCTATGAAGAACGAAGTTGTGAAATATGTACAAGTAGTAAAAAATCTAGGTATTGTTATTAATTCTGACCTTAATTGTAAGGATCATGTTAGTTACACTGTTACGAGAATCTATAACGTTCTTCGAAAACTGTGGTATTCGTCGTCATTTATTTCGAGTGATATTAAACTGAAATTTGTCAAATCTCTAATTGTACCCATTATAACATATGGAGCTATAGTTTTTGGTGAACTTGATGCTGCATCAAAATATAAATTACAGAAAGTGCTCAATAACTGTGCCAGATATGTGTACAATAAAAGGAAATATGATAGGATATCTCAATTCTCCATTCAGATTCTGGGATGCGGTTTGACTTCCTACTTAAGCATTCGAAATTTAATATTTCTTCATAAAGTCATATATTCGCATGAACTAAGATATATTTATGAAAAATTATGCTTCTGCAGATCTAGTCGCACATTAAACATTATAATACCGAATTACTATTATTTAGCGTCCTCAAGATTGTTCTTTATTAGTGCTGTGAAATTGTGGAATAATTTACCAAATCACATTAAAACCGATCCCCGCGCATCGTCTTTCAAAATGACTGTTAAACAACTTTTTAGTAACTAATTTGAATATTATTTTTTTCTCATTTTCTTGTATTTTAGTATGTTTATAAGTATTTTAATGTATTGTATTTAAGAAGGTAGTTTTAAGTAAACTAAAATTTGTTATCATTGAGCATATACACTTGTTTGAGGTGCTTTAAGAGACTTTAAGTCTTACTGGTACTTAAAAAATAAAAATAATAATAATAAAATAAATAATAATAATAATAATAAGCAAAAATATATATATTGAAAAAAAAAATATAATATTGAAAATAAAAATATACAATGTACATATTTTAACAATATGTAAGAAAAAAAGTTTTTATATAATATAAGTATACATAAGAAAAAATTGTTAACAATATGTAAGAAAAGAAATTTTTATATATGTAAGTATACATACGTAAGAAAAAATTGTTAATAATAAGATTAAAAATATTAACACCTCAACCATGTTTCACAATCAACCAATAATTAACATCCCGACAACAATGAAGAATCCAACAATCATCAACAGCAGCCTATATCTATCAACCTCACACAACCGAAAACCTATATACGATACCACAACACATACATAGACGGAATGACCAGTTACGTTGGAAAGGGGGAATCACTACAACGCCAATGACAACTACAAAGTCAATAACAACCTGAGTATTTCACCAGCAATATCATATTTTTTCCTTGGTGACGCAGCAAACATACCAAGTCGACAGACACTCAGCAGTCACGAACTAATGGTAAACTGCGAGCCTTCAGGCAATCGAGACAGGATGTTTCTTGTCCGCAAGGGGGGAGGGATGTTATGAGTCGTTTTCCCCTAACCAACAAAAATATCAGCAGCAGCGAAACATACGCTGCAAACACATACTGACGTTGTTATGAGTCATTTTCCCCCAACCAACAAAAACATCAGCAGCAGCAATAACATGCGCTGCATACATACTGCTGACTTTGCAATATCATGAGAACCGCAATCGGCTGGAAGTTCCACGCTTATATGCTGAGGTTGCATACAATTGCTAAAAATAGCACACTCAGCAATATTGCGGGAACAACCACGCTGGCGGCAGCGAAAATCAACGGTCATCGATAGGTATAAAAGGTGGGTTGAAATTGACAACAAAAAGCAGTTCGGGAATATTCTTTAAACGTGTAACAACTAACCAAAAACCTGATCAAAGACCAGCCTAACAAGAGGCTCCCTGAGACGGTTATAAATTAATAAACTTATATAATGTAGAAAAGAAAATGAAAAATAAATGAAGTATAAATTGTTAAACTAAAATCTTCCAAGTCTTATGAGTTTCAATTCCGCAAAAATAAAATGCAAAATAACATCGTAACATCCGCAATAGAGGTGCCCAGAAGTGACAGCAGTCACACAAAATCGGTGTAAAATTCGGTAGGCGATTCGAGCACAATTGGGAAAGTTTCGGCGCAGCCAACGATCTCTCGGCGTAAGCCATCTGGATGTGGGAGCATCCATAGCCACTGCCCTAAAATACGTCGCTTTCTTCTACAATTACCTGGAGGAAGAACTCCAGCTAATTGGGCATTTTAAAAAAATTATATTCTACATCATCCATTTATAAAAGTGGTCATCAAAAAATTATATTCTACATCATCCATTTATAAGATGGGACATCCATGAAATTTAAATACGTCGCTTTCTTTTACAATTACCTGGAGGAAGAACTCCAGCTAATTGGGCATTTAAAAAAAATATATTCTACATCATCCATTTATAGAAGTGGTCATCAAAAAATTATATTCTACATCATCCATTTATAAGATGGGACATCCATGAAATTTAAATACGTCGCTTTCTTTTACAATTACCTGGAGGAAGAACTCCAGCTAATTGGGCATTTTAAAAAATTATATTCTACATCATCCATTTATAAAAGTGGTCATCCAAAAATTATATTCTACATCATATACATATATATAAAAGTGGTCATCTATAAAATATATTCTGCATCATCCATATATAAAAGTGGTCATCCATAAAATATATTCTGCATCACCCATATATAAAAGTGGTCATCCATAAAGTATATTCTACATCATCTATATATAAAAGTGGTCATCCATAAAATATATTCTGCATCATCCATATATAAAAGTGGTCATCCATAAAATATATTCTACATCATCTGCGCTTGCAAAATCGGCATCCGACAACAATTTCGGCGAGAGAGGACTACAGTACACGAATTTAATATATATCCCGTTTATACGCACTTCTTATTTGCAAATAAGAGTGGAAAGCGTTGCCGTATTACTTTTTTATTGTAACTTAAAATGTTTCGAAAACTATTTGCAAATAACAAGCTATTTGCAAATAAGATGTGTGATGCTATATATTTACTGCGTGTCATTACCAAAAATACAACAATATTTCTGAATGCTGAATAGTTTTATTTGCAAATAAGAAATGCGTATAAACGGGATAATAGACGCTGAATCCGTGCACACTAACATCATATAAACTGAAATTGGCTTCACAATTTCTAAATCATAAAATCACTTAATTTGATAAATCTACTGAACTTTATATGAACTGAAATTGGCTTCACAATTTCTAAATCATAAAATCACTTAATTTGATAAATCTACTAAGCGTTATATGAACTGAAATTGGCTTCACAATTTCTAAATCATAAAATCACTTAATTTGATAAATCTATATGAAATGAAATGGGCTTCACAATTTCTAAATCCTAAAATCACTTAATTTGATAAATCTACTGAACTTTATATGAACTGAAATTGGCTTCACAATTTCTAAATCATAAAATCACTTAATTTGATAAATATTCTAAACTTTATATGAACTGAAATTGGTTTCACAATTTCTAAATCATAAAATCACTTAATTTGATAAATCTACTGAACTTTATATGAACTGAAATTGGCTTCACAATTTCTAAATCATAAAATCACTTAATTTGATAAATCTACTAAGCTTTATATGAACTGAAATTGGTTTCACAATTTCTAAATCATAAAATCACTTAATTTGATAAATCTACTGAACTTTATATAAACTGAAATTGGCTTCACAACTTCTAAATCATAAAATCACTTAATTTGATAAATCTACTAAGCTTTATATGAACTGAAATTGGCTTCACAATTTCTAAATCATAAAATCACTTAATTTGATAAATCTACTAAACTTTATATGAACTGAAATTGGCTTCACAATTTCTAAATCATAAAATCACTTAATTTGATAAATCTACTGAACTTTATATGAACTGAAATTGGCTTCACAAGCTCTAAATCCTAAAATCACTTAATTTGATTAATTTACTAAACTTTATATGAACTGAAATTGGCTTCACAATTTCTAAATCCCAAAATCACTTAATGTGATAAATCTACTAAACTTTATATGAACTGAAATTGGCTTCACAATTTCTAAATCATAAAATCACTTAATTTTAATAAATCTACTGAACTTTATATGAACTGAAATTGGCTTCACAAGCTCTAAATCCTAAAATCACTTAATTTGATTAATTTACTAAATTTTATATGAACTGAAATTGGCTTCACAATTTCTAAATCCTAAAATCACTTAATTTTATAAATTTACTAAACTTTATATGAACTGAAATTAAGAACTGAATATAAATAAATAAACTGAATATAAAACGAAATTGATGTAAAACATTTCAACTAAGCTAATAGATATAAGCAAACTATTACATTAAATAAAATACCTAACAGCAACAACAAAGTTGGTATGCGATTTTTTTCTGTGTATTTAAAGTTTCGTAAAAATTATTAATATGAATAAGTAGAAGTACATACCACAGAATATGACCCGATGCAGATTCTCCCAGTCTGGACAGCCCATTGCACATCGTCGACTCCTGAAAAAGTTTAAAAAAGAAATATTAAGTTTTATGTAATATTTTTTTAATCGAAAAAAATTTCATACTTACATTTTCGCACCTGTTTTTTTAATACTTCCAACGTATTTTTGTATGGTTATGTATAAGTAATATGTGGACAAAATAGTACGTGACATTTTACTATTTCACTATTGTAAACAAAAAAATAAAATGACAATCAATACGATTTACAGAGAGAGACAGATACATACCATAACTAAGATTTGCTGTCCTTTACTGCAAAACGTATTGACGATTTTATAGGTGTCTTGTCTAGTTATATAGTCTATGGTACATACTACGGGTGAGTACCGGAAGAGTTTTCAGTGTAAGGGGTATTTCCGATATGAGGCTCACGCGCTTACCATTGGTAACGGATAATTATTCAATTTTGACGCGCGGGAGGGTGCTGGCAATTTAACAACACCATAATTATCAAACACTCAATCTCTCGGATGCGATGCTTTCCTGTTTCCTCTATTTCGTGCCTTTTTTTAATCATATTGTGAGGTCAATGGCACTGGCACAAAAATATTTAGTGGTACTGTTTTATATATCACACTACATCGAAGCAAGGACACCACCCCACACGCCGACGAGCCTTATACTATGTTCACATGGACAGAAATTATAGAGGTTCGCACTCTCATTCTTGGTTCGCGGGCCAACCTTGATTGAACCTACATGTTTCGCCATACAAAATTTTGAGAGCGAACCTACATGTTTCATTTTGAACCTTGTTGCGTACCCGTATAATTTACTATCATCTCTAACAAATTATCGCTAGTTTATCTGAACTAGCTGTCAAAAATAAACATAAACAAAGCAAACCAAAAAATAAATTTGTGGAAAAAATAAATAAAAAGCAATAAACAACTAAAAAGTGTATATAAATAAATAAAAATGGAAAAAAAAGAAATAGTGAAAAGAATTGTAAAAAGTAGAAGATTGTCTTCAAAGTTTACTTTTTTTGAAAATTCAAAAATCAGCTTCCAATTATTGGCAGATCAGCAGGAGATGACCACACAACTTTTGAAGGAGCTGCACCTACTAAATCTAGTGAAAATATCGCGAAATTCTGAAAGACTGATGTGGATAATAGTAAGTGAAAATAACATTTGATTAAATGTACAAACACATTTCAATTGCTTGTAAACATTTTAGGACAGATCTTCAAGTTTTTGGGAAAGAGATTGCCAAGAAGCTGATAACTCTTTCTTCAGAAATAACTTCAGGATGAACAGAGGAACTTTCAATAAGCTATGCGCAATGCTACCTGGTCTCAAGAAAGAGGATACAAATATGCGAGAAGCAATTTCTCTGGAAGAGAGAATTGCAATAAGTCTATATGCGTTAGGCTCATCTGCAGAATACCGCACGATTGCTAACATGTTCGGCGTGGGAAAGTCAACAGTATGCAATATTGTTTTAAGTTTTTGTGCCGAAGTGTGGAGAGTTTTGGCTCCAATATACCTTAATAATTTTCCATTAACAAGGGAAAAGATTGTGGATTTAGTAAAAGAATTTGAGGTACTTAGATACCCTCAATGTATGGGCGCTATTGGTAATTTAGTTTTATTTATATAAATATTGTTTAATTTTAATTTATATTATTAATTTTTAGATGGTTGTCACATAGAGATTCACCCCTCAAGTGAAGACACTACAGATTATTACAACTATAAGGGATGGTATTCAATCGTTCTTTTAGCACTGGTAGACGCAAGGTAAATAAAAAATTGTTTGATTACTAAGCGTCGATTAATATACATATCTATTTTCTAGATGCCGTTTTATTTATGTAAGTTATGGAAGTCCTGCAGCTATATTCTGTAACTCGCTAAAGCTAAATCTCAATCGCTAAAAATGTCTAAAATCGTTTTAGAGAATTTTAGCTACATATTGAATTCTGTAATTCGTATTGCTAAATTAGGCAATCTCATAAAAATTAAATTCGCCGCAATTTTGGCGTTTGCTCTAAGAGCAAACAATGCTCTCTCTCATCGCTAAAATGTTATAAATTTGTATTCTCTAAGCACATTTAAGCAAATTTTCTAGCTAGAAACGCTAAAATTTAAGCAACGATATTTTGAAGGCGCTAAAAAGAAATTTACGCAAAATATTTTTTATATCATTGTTGTTTAGCCTTTTTTTTAGAAAAATAATGTAGAAAACTACAAAAAGGATAAAAAAGGGCAAAAATACATGCTCATTTAGTATTTGGAATATCATAAAGAGGTTGTCCATGATAGGTTGAAGTGTTTTAGCTGTTATGAGTAGTTTAATTTAAATAAAACTCAAATACTAAATTTTATATAAAAATGTATTTAATAAAAAAAAAGATTTTTACAATATTATAAAATTAATCAAAACTCTGTACACAAATTATAAATTTATTATGATCAAACAAATTTTTGTACAAATAAATACTTTCAAATAACTACGCCACAGTACCGCAGCAAATACCACATAGAAAAAAATTTCAATTGTATACTGAAATTATTTCTTAACAGTGATGCCATCTCTTATAAATGTTCCCATAACATTCGAACGTAATGCTTTCTGGAGAAATTACTACGCAAAAATCATGCGCTTTACAATTTTCAAAATGCATGTTCTGCAAAAAAACAATAAGTTTTGACTAGAAATTTGTGAAATAGCTTTAAAAAATAGACGTTTTAAAACATATTTTAAAAATTTTTTTAACAAAAACCCAATCATTGTTACGGAGTATAAATTATAATGTAAGGTAACACTAATATAAAATGCCAAATATACACGCATATATATTTGTCTCTTTTCAATATTATATTATCAAATAAGAAAGAAAGGAATGGTCTAATGATAGCAAATTGGCTACGGCGAAAAGAGTAAATTTTAGCTAAGCGATTAGAGTTACAGAATACCTTTTTAGCAAAATCGCTAAAATTTTCGCCCTAAAAATTTTAGCGATCGAGATTTAGCTTTATACTATGTTCACACGGACAGAAATTATAGAGGTTCGCGCTCTCATTCTTGGTTCGCTGGCCAACCTTGATTGAACCTACATGTTTCGCCATACAAAATTTTGAGAGCGAACCTACGTGTTTCATTTTGAACCTTGTTGCGAACCCGTGTAATTTACTATCATCTCTAATTTTGATAACAAATTATCGCTAGTTTATCTGAACTAATTGTCCAAAATTATTTTAACAAAGAAAAACAATTGATAAGTGCTGAAATTTAATAAAAACATTGAACAAATATAAAGCATATATTTATATTTATGTAAATAATTAAATAAAATAAAAAAGCAATAAATAGTCAATGGTATTTTAAACAGTAAAAGAATGTCGAAGTACGAACCAACCTAGAATATGTCGTGAGAACACATGGGTTCGCCATCGAGGTTCACGGAGCGAACCTAGTGTTTCCGTTTGTCGTGTGAACATAGTATTAGCTACGAGAATTACAGAATATAGCTGCTGGCCGTTGCAATGATTCTCAAATATACCAAGAATGTTTTTTGAAGAATCAGTTGGATAATTGCAACATTATGGCTGAATTAAAAACAACCATATTAGATGTAGATGTTCCGGTGCACATAATTGGCGACTCAGCGCTTAGACTAAGCGAACAGGTAATGAAACCATATCCATTCCATGTTTCGCAAAGTTACGAAGAAAAATGCTTTAATTATGCCTTATCAAAGTCCCGAAGAGTTGTGGAAAATGCGTTTGGCCACTTAAAAGCTCGTTTTAGGCGCATTGGAAAAGGACTTGACAATGCCATAAAAAATGCTAACTCTGTGGTGTTAGCCTGTTGTGTTCTTCACAACTTCCTCAGTGAAAATAATGACGCGATAGCTGAGAATTGGATGCAGGCTTTAGAAGCTGCCGAAGTAAACCGGGCACATCCTGAATTCGTTGCTACACTAATGGATACCAGAAATAATCCACAAAGAATAAGAAATGCAATTTCTGAACATTTGTGTAAGTTTTATAATTCACATACATATACATATTATATACATTTACATATATAAAAATGGATTTATAACAAAAAACTAAAAATGATTTAAAAGAAACAAATATCACGCAAGTTTTATAATTCACATACATACATATATTATTTACATTTATATAAAAATAGAAATATAACAAAAAACTAAAAATTATTTAAAAGAAACAAATATCCCGAATTCAAGAGATCAAAAATAAAAAATAATATAAAATTAAAAAGGAACAAATAACAAAAAAAAATTCCTAAGAACTTGGTTCTTTTATAAAAATGCAAGAAGAGCATCTTGCACTTCTGCTTCCTTTTCTGCAAACTTCTTCAAAATTTCTTTCTTCTCCAGCTCTATTGCCACCTCCTTTTCAGACGTTTTGTTTATTCTTTCTACAGTCTTTTCAACTGATTTAATGATTTTTATAATGTTTTCATTATTATTTTTCTTTGCAGATGTTCGCAGCAGGGTTACCGTTAGGAATTTTTGAAAAGTCGCACAAAAGGTCGTTTTATAAAAATAAAGTCGCACATCTTTTTTAACGTTTTTTTTTATTAATAAAAAGCATAGCAAAAAAAACAATTGAAACAAAACAAAAAGCTTATTGCAGAATCCATTTTTATCATATTTTTTAACATATGCAGATGCATTATATATGCTTCTATACATATTTTCACACGTATACTCAACAAATTTACTAAAGTTTTAATAAATTTGGCTGTCGTATGCTGCCAAAGTCAAATGAATGGGATTTCTGCTAAAAAAAATTAAGTTAGGTTAAGATATTTTTTACAAAATTTAAAAATCTCCAAGTAAAGCGCAGTGAGCTTTTTACTTTAATTGCATTCGTTTGATCTTGGTGCATTATTTCTTATTTTTTTTTTAGGTGAATATAATTGTACTTCAACAAATTTTTATTCTATAATATAACTAAGGAATACTTATATAAATACTATTTTTTTTTAAATTTCATTATTATATTTAAAAATAAGTTTATTACAGGGAATACAGTATTCTATATCTTTATCGATTATATTTAAGGCTGACAGCATAGTGTTGCATGTTTTTACTATTAATTTATTATTTAATTTATTTTTAAGTAAAGCTAATTTCGAAAAAATTCTTTCTGCACAAGCACTGCTGTGAGGTAGAGTTAATCCATGTATGGCCAGTTTGTACAAATTAGGAAACATTGGTTCGTCTAACGAATTCTTTAAATTACCAATTTTATGCCAAAATTGTATACATGAGAAGCGTGGTGAAATAAGTTTACCAGGTGGTCTCGTAATGGCAGCTCATTATTTTTTGCTATGATAATTTCGTGGATATCACACGTCAAAATGGTGTAATTTTTTGACAAGCATTATCCACTTTTTTGTTATACATATACATATTTCACCATGATGATAATAAAAGTGTTGCCAAATGAACAATAATCTGCGAATTGCTTTTAAATTTTGACGATTTTTTTATAAAAATAATAAAAACATTTTTTAATTTACTGCAAATTAAATGCTTTTTGTGAGAAACTACATAAAAGGGTAAAAAGTTGCAACAAAATTAAAAAAGTCGCAAAATTCGGTGATAAAAAAAAGTCTCACAAAAAGTCGCAGGCCGCCGAAAAAGGGTCAAATTGCGACTTTAGTCGGGTGAACGGTAACGCTGGTTCGCAGCTTTGGGGATTTCGGTGATGGCAATGGAGAAAGAGGTGGTGCCGTAGAAACCGATGGTGATGTGGACGCAAGTGAAATTTCAATAGATGGTGAAGAAATGTCGCTTGTTGATTCCAATGATGATGGCAATATTTCCTGAATATCAGAATTCATGTCTAAATTAAAAAAAAATAAAAATGAATATTATTTAGAAAATATGTAAATAGTTTGTATGCATTTGGCATCTAAAAAATCAACTTTTCTCTCAGTTCATTCTTAAGAATATTATTAGTACTTACTTTGTATGCTATCAGCGACCAAACCTTCACAGTGGTAGCTTTTAAACGGAGCCAATAAGCTTTCCATTTCTTTATAGAGGTCCGACTCGGAGGGCGAGCCACCGGTTGAACCAATTTTTGACTTTTCCTTTCTATAAATGAAAAAAATCATTGCTTCATACACACAAAACATACTATAAAAATACCTACTTGTATCGATTGGTCATATTGTGCATTTTAGTTTTTAATTCCTCCGGTGTATATTTAAGCCCAACTGCTTCCAGTTCTGAAGCCATTTCCAAAAGAATGTGGTTGTTTTTCCGGCATCCACGTAACTGGCTCATTTTGTCAGCCCATACTTCGATCAGAACGCGCTCCGAGCATTGATCCCACTTGCTGGCACTTTTCCTATTTTCTTTATATATAAAAAATTTTATATTAGTACAATCATAACATATACTTTTTTTAGTTTAGTTTTTACTTACTTTTTGTATCCATTTTTTAGCAAACCACAAAAACCCGCGCTTAATATTGCCACAAAAAAAATATAAACACATACATAAATATATAAACGTCAAAATGAAACAAGTACAATCTTCGTGTGAACACCAGGGTTCGCAATCGAGATTCAGAGTGCGAACCAAGTGTTTCATTTTGCCGTGTGAACATAGTATTAGCCGCGCAAAGATAAAAGATGCCAGTGTATCAAGATGTAGTTAGTGGTAGCCGTTGCTAGTTGAAACGGGACAATACGTTTTATCATTGGTAAAAAAACAATACTTCAGAACGCATGAACTAAACCAATGCAAAACCCATGATTTGTATTGGGTTTTTCATGGGTGAAATATATCACTTATTAAGAGCATCCTATAAGGCATATTGATTGGTATCCAAATATGCACAAAAATGTACAGTAAAAATGGTCTGTTTGTTTGGATATTGGTTTTTATATTTATTTTTCTGTTTCATATAAATAAATACATATACATAGAAGAAATTTTTTATATTTATTATAATAAAATTAACAAACATATCTTTTTTTAAACGTTTTTGTGTGAACGGAAAAACTGCTTGTCATCTTTGATTTCATCACCGCCGTGTTCTCAGCAACTTCCTCTAAAATTATTTGTGCTTTCGTTGTTAATATCTAAAAGAGATGCAAAATTGTAGTTAATTAAAATATTTTCAAACATGAATTACACATAAGTTTATACCTTGTAAAAAAGTTTTATTTTCCTTGGCTACTTTTGACAATGTGATAACTGTTTCTGAAATATATAATATTGAATATATTGTTTAGAAAATGATACCATAAATATTTTTACCTCTTAATATTTCAATTTTCTTGTTTAAAGTTGCGATAACTTTGAGCATTTCATCCACGCTGTCGGGCTCAGAATTATAAAGCAAACCAAAAAACAAACACAAACAATTTTAGTTTAATAACAAGCGTAAAGCATCTAGCTGAAATCCGTTTCAATTTAAAAGCAATTCTTTCCTTTTCTAATTTTACTTTTCTTTTAAATGTGCTTCTACTAGCCATTTTTTTTCTTACCTGTATTTTTTCCGATTTTTAATTATTTTTTTATATGTACACTAGCTGATCCCGGTGTACTTCGCTACCCCCCTCGTTATAAAATAAAATGAAAAGTATTTATATATATGCTATTGTGACGATCGGTCCAGTAGTTAAGCCTATATTACGATTTTTAATTTTCCTAAAAAGGAGCGTGGTCCCATCCACTTTTCTCCCGGTACGTATTCCAATTTATGCCAATACCATATGTAACAAATATCATCGACATAGGTCAAAAAATGCCCAAAATATGGCGATTTAAATTTTTGGGTTATATGGGTGGTGCCACTCCTCTTTGTCCAATCCCACCCATATTTGCAGCAGCACTAAAAAAATGCACACCAAACCGACGTACCAAATTTTGTTGAAATACCGTTTTCAGGAGCAGAAATAATATATTTTTAATTTGTGGTTTGTATGAGAGGTACCACGCCCCTTTGTCCAATCCCGCCCATATTTGCAGCAGCACATAAGAAATGCACACCAAACCGACATACCAAATTTTGTTCAAATACCATTATCAGGAGCAGAAATAATAGATTTTTAATTTGTGGTTTGTATGAGAGATACCACGCCCCTTTGTCCAATCCCGCCCATATTTTCAGCAGCACTTAAAAAATGCACACCAATCCGACGTACCAAATTTTGTTCAAATACCGTTATCAGGAGCAGAAATAATAGATTTTTAATATGTCGTTTGTATGGGAGGTACCACGCCCCTTTGACCAATTGGACCGAATTGTAAATCTTAACCATCCAGGGACCAACTCAAATACACACAAAAAATTTCATCGAAATCGGCCCAGCCGTTAAGGAGGAGTTCAGTTACTAACACACTTTCAGAAGAATTATATATATAAAGATATGTAATTTTATTTATTTTTTAAATTGGATTTTAAAGCTTTGTCACCGCCACCGCCGTTAAGTTTTTTATATGTGATGCTAACTTCACTATTTTTTTTGTGTGCAGTCATATAAAGTTACGCATTTAAAACTCGCAAACAAAATTTCATAAATAACACGGGCAACACTGTTTCTTACTTTTTTGTTTTATTAGCATAAAGTATTTTGCATATGAAACAATTGGTGAAATGAATGGTTTTTTCAGGAGTTCGACCATTACAATTATAATGAAATCTATGAATAAGTACATTAAGAACGCATTATAAGAAATACATTTTAACGACAGCAATTAATACCATTGGTATCAGCATAGCAGAATGAGCGTCCGATTTGAATTTTGCATACTGTTATGGTAGGTCAATTCAGAATTGACTTCTGTAACATTAGGGGGCTAAGGTCCAATTTTTTCTCTGTGTATGCTCACATTTGTCTCCATCGGCCGGATGTTTTCGCGTTATGTGAGACCCAGGTGTCTGAAGACTCTGATCCACAGGATTTTCATATACCTGGTTATCACCTCCTATCACTTTTTAATTTACACAGGGGTCTTCCAATATACATACGTAATGAAGTTGTGTACCAGTGCCAGCAACCATTAGGCACGTCTGATCCTGAATTTAGCTGTCTTTGGGTTAAATTCAAAATCAGGACACACTATTTACATTTCGGGTTTCTTTACAGAAGTCCAAACGCGGCAAGGGATAAAACCTTATCCCTTTCCGATTCAATTTCGAAGATCCTTGAGAGCTGTCCGAACAGTGAAATTGTCGTTGCTGGTGATTTCAATGTTCACAACTCATCTTGGCTTCACCATTCGAGCCACACAACCCCAGAAGGCCAATATGTTGAGCTTTTCGCCGCGCATATTGACCTTGCGCAACTAGTGAATGAGCCAACACATATTTCATGTGTTGAAGGGCACAATAACAACACTTTTGACCTTTTTCTCACTTCGCACCCTGAAAAGTGTGAAGTGAGTGTGAATGCACCTCTTGGTATCTCGGATCATTGTACCATTTCCGCCACCTTTTCGTTCTCTAATCTTCGCAACGTCTCCCAATCAGCTACGAGGCGTTTAAAATATATGTACGAAAAGGCGCGTTGGGCTGAGCTCAACGAGTTTTTCCGGAATTTTAATTGGAAGCTATGCTTTCTAGACAATAACGTCGATGCCATGGCGAAAATGGTAGAAAATATCATTTTGCTGGGAATGAAAACTTTCATTCCATCTAAGCAAATTTTGATTAAACCGAAAGTTAAGTCTTGGTTCAATCAGACGTGCAGAAATGCAATCAGATCCAGAGAGGAAGCATTTAGTATCTGGCGTAATAATAAAAACGCCGATACTAATTCGCTGCGCAAAAAGGCGAGATCTTCATGTGCCAGAGTACTAAAGCGCGAAAAAGCTTTGTACGAGCAGCGCCTTCGTACTAAAGTTCTTGATGCTCCACAGGGTAGCAAGAGCTTTTGGTCATTCGTTAAAAGAGTCAAGGATAATGCTAGTTCTTCAATTCCACCTCTTTTAAAGGACGACCATGTATTCACTGACACGGTTGATAAAGCTAACCTTCTTGCTGAAATGTTTGCAAGAAATTCTCACTTGCCGGAAACCAGTCAACCACTACCCGTTCTCGAGGGAGTATCTGTAACTATGCCAAAAATATTCTTTCGAGCGCGTGCAGTTAAAAAGGTTTTAGCGAAGCTTAACGTAAACAAGTCTCCTGGGCCGGATGGTATCTCAGCACTGGTCTTGAAACAGTGCTTTTCGACGCTAGCACGTCCATTGGCACGCCTGTTTAGCACTTTGTACCATGCTGGTGAATTTCCAAAGTGTTGGAAGGTTGCCAATGTAACGTCGATCCCTAAAAAGGGGGAGGTCAACAACCCTGAAAATTACCGGCCAATTGCAATTTGTTCTGCGCTTTCCAAAGTAATGGAAAGTATGTTGAATTTCCATCTTGTGAAGTATTTGGAGCTCAACAGTTTACTTAGCGACCGGCAGTATGGCTTTCGTAGAGGCCGCTCTACGGGGGACCTATTTGCTTTCCTTTCGGAGAAGTGGTGTAATAGCATACATCACTTTGGCGAAAGTAAAGTGGTGGCTCTAGATATTTCCAAGGCATTTGATAGAGTGTGGCATGGAGCACTTCTGTCAAAACTGATTGCTTTTGGTGTCGGTGATGGCTTCACTCGATTTGTATCGAGCTTTCTCAGAGATCGCACTATACGAGTTGTTGTAGATGGGGTCTCATCAAACGAGTTCAAGTTAAATTCAGGGGTACCGCAAGGCTCCGTTCTTTCTCCTACCCTTTTTCTTATTTTTCTTAATGACCTTCTACGTCAAACTTCCAACCCTATCTACTCTTTTGCAGATGACAGTAGCCTAGTGCATTCGTATTCATTCAGCAACAGGCCACAACCGTCGGAGATCCGGGCAATGCGGCAAAATATGAATGATACGCTAAATCGCGATCTCCTGTTAATTTCAAATTGGGGTCATGCTAATAGGGTAAATTTTAACGCACGAAAGACCCAATGTGCTATGCTCACACATAGACGTATGACCGGACATGCTGCTCCATCTGTAAACATGGATGGTATAGATATTGAGGAATCAGAAGCTCTTGATGTTCTTGGCATGAAAATTCATTGTGATGTTCGATGGAATGATCACATTTTTCATGTCTCAAAAGAAGCATTCAAATGCCTCGGCTTTCTAAGACGGTTTAGGACATACTTCACTCCATCTGATCTCCTTAATATTTATACCACCTTTATCCGACCGAAAATGGAATACAACTCTCATGTATGGGCCGGTGCTTCAAAATCTATTTTGAAGTTACTCGACCGCGTACAGGATAGGGCGAAGAATCTTATCGGTGACAGTAGGGTAGCCAACTCTATTGACTCATTGGAGCATCGACGCAATGTTGGGTGTGTTTCGTTGTTCTATCGCTACTACAACGGAATGTGCTCTAATGAAATCAGGGAACTTGTTCCTGAAACCCGCCACTTTTCACGTATAACACGCTTTTCATCAGGAGCGCATCCCTTTGTGGTCGATATGTCAGTGAACCGCACCACGCATTACAGAGAGAATTCGTACTTTGGCCGTACTGTTCGTATGTGTAATAAACTCCCCGCAGAGGTCTTTCCTGCCACTATCAGTGTGTCACAGTTCAAATCGAATGTCCACAAACACTACTCCCTTTATCCTCCTTCCCAAAACCTATTTTCCTAGTTCCGGCTCAATGCTTTGCATACGTAGGGGCTATCCCCTGAGTGCTGGTCCGTATTAAAAAAAGAAAAAAAAAAAAAAGAAGTCATGAAAAATCACTTCATTTAGAACCCATTCAATTTTATTTTGCTGGGAAGTACTTTATTTGCATTGATTAACATTAGCGTAAACTTTAAAGTAACATTTATTATTAATCTTCATAGCATACATACGTATATATATGTATGTAAATACAGTTGTCGGCATATTTATTTTGACAAAGTATAATGAAGTATTGTTTTATTGTTTTTTAATATTGGAATTCCTATGGAATTCCCATGCCATCATGATATTTTCTTTACACTAATTCTTAAGTATACGTATGCAAAATATTTTGTTAAAATATTTACCTATTCTCATTCTGAAGGGAGAAATGCAATTTGGTACAAGAATTTGTAACGGCATAATTATTTTGACATTCAATAATTTCATCTCATTTTGCTTTTTGTGATAAGCTTTAATACAAAGCGGTCGTTGTTAAGTATTAAGTATTAACATTCGATGAAAGATAAATAAAACAATTATATTACTATTGTGTAAATATGGGAAAAACAGCGGAATTAACTAACACCGTCAGGAGTGAAATTATAACCAAGTATAATCTTGGAATATCTGTAACAAATATTGCCAAGGAGTACAATATACCTAGACAAACCGTTTATTATCAAATAAATAAATGTAAAGAAACAGAATCTGTCATTAATTTGCCTCGAAAAGGAAGAAAACGTAAAACAACGGCAGTGGAAGATCGACAAATTATCAGAAAATTTAAATCTAATCCAGGTTTGACACCCAAAGCCGCTGCGTTGGAATGGAATTCTCACTGTGATAGTCATTTAAGCGAAAGAACAGTTCGACGACGTCTAAAAGAAGCCAACATTAATACATATGTAGCAAGATCAATTCCATGTATAGCCCCAAGGAACCAAATTAAAAGGTTAGAATTCGCAAACAGAAACGTGGACAAGCCCTTATCATTCTGGCAAAGCGTCTTATGGACCGACGAAAGTACTTTCGAGTATCACTCATCAAAGAAAAAAGTTTTTGTTAGACTAGACCAAAAAACGCGAAAAAAAATTGCACCTGTTGTCGAAAAAGTTAGTCATGGGGGTGGCACAGTAATGTTCTGGGGCTGTATAGCATATAAAGGCTTGGGAGACTTGGATCCCATCGACGGTTCGATGAACCAAAACCAATATTTGAAAATTTTAAATGAACACGCATTTCCTTCTGGCGATAGGTTGATTGGACCGTCATTTATTTTCCAACAGGACAATGCGCCTTGCCACAAGAGTAAAATGATTAAAACATTTTTGACAGAAAATTACATTGAAACTTTGGATTGGCCACCCCAAAAGTCCGGATTTGAATGTGATTGAGAATGTTTGGTCATATATAAAGCGCCAAAGATCCGCAGATCTGACAAGAACCAGGGAAGGAACAATTTCAGAGGTTAAATCTTTGTGGGAGGACATACCAACAAAATACATTCAAAACTTGATCGATTCAGTTCCTAAAAGACTCCGGAAAGTCATTGCCGCTAAAGGAGGATACACGTTTTATTAATATTAAAAATATCTAAAAGTATTACAAAAGTTGGAATAACATATTTTCGTTTAAAGATTTAAAATACTATATGTCAAAATACTTATGCCACCCCCTAAAGTTTAAAATTAGTTGCATAGAATTCAAATTTAATTTAAGAAGTTATGATTTTATGTTTTTTAGTTATTAAATAAATGCTAATTTCATTTAAAAAAAATTGGGAATTTTTAATTTTTTTTTGGATATTTAAAAAAATTCAAAATGGTAAAATTTCTCATGTGTCAAAATAAATATGCCGACCACTGTACATACTTATGTTACATTTTTAATACGAGTAGGGCATCTTTTCCTTTTCAAAAAATGTTAGTTGAATTTATGAAAAATATGATACATATGTATGAATAATTTTTTCATTATTTATTTTGAAGACGTCAAACGCCAGCGTATTAGCCAATGTGGATATAAAGGCTAAAATTTAATATTTTTAATTTTCGGCTTTGCATGAAAAATACCTGAATACATGAAATGAACATAGTTTTTAAGGTACTTCTTTTTTGTTGCCTGCGGTTTTGTATGTTCATATTTTTTGGTACTCATTTAATCTGCGGTTGCTAATGGTTCACTGATGGAAAATTCAGTACTTTTGTACTATTTTCAGTACTTTTTCAGAGCAAAAATACCACAGTACCCCCACGTCATATTTAGTACTAGTTTTTTGTGTTGCTTTGTTCCCTGTTTAGAAATCTGCGTTATTTTCAACATTGGCTTCAAATAACATAAGGAATTCACAAATTCGTTTTTCATACTCTTGTTAGTGTGTGTTTTTTGCAAAAGTTGTTAATGTTATTGGTCCAATTTACACGTTAATTTTAATTTTTTAATTTAATTTTTAGTTCGCAAAACTTTTGTTCTTTCGAATACACACGAGACTAATTAATCTGGCATAAAATTGTATACATACACAGAGCTTTGTGGATTAGTGTATTTTGCACACATTTGTTTTTTTTAATGTACATTAGGCTTTTACTAAGTACATTTAAATTCAAAAACATTTGCTTTTGTAAAAATTCTCAGAGTAATTCCAAGTACAAAAGGGGATCAAAGCAAGTAAATACAAAACAAAAAATAACAAAGAAAACATTTATTCTCTTTATACGCCTAGAGTATTTATATTTACTCATTCTTATTCACTATAAGTAGAGTAAAGTAAACATTTTTTTTGCTAATATTCTGTAAGTATTTTGTAAGGTTCTTATTTTACCATGTGGGTATTTTAAGCATTTTCTTGGTTTTTATTTTTAGCATTAATTCACCAGTTAATTTTATGGAATATACATCAACATAAGTATATACAACTATTGATGTGTTGATAATTTGATCTTAACATCAAATTAAATAAAAGCGAAATTTCATACAAACCAAATAAAGCTTACAAAAAAACTTAAGTATTTAAGTAGTGCTTGTCCTTACTTAATGTGCTTGGTTCTTATTATGCTTAGTTCTTACATGCTTTAATACTTGCTGTATTTATTTCGTACAGAAACAGTATTTATTCACCCCTATCGTGAATAAGAAGTGAAATTTTTTTTTCACGTGAAATTTTAATTACACTGGAAGGGAAAAATGGTATCGTGAATCTCCCGTGAAAAATTATTCCCGCTATCAGTTCTAAGTGAATGTAAAAAAGGGAAGAAGAGTAAAACAATAAAAAATCATAGACATTTTTGTTCAAAAATATACACGAACATATTTATTTTAAAGAAAACTTAAAAATCAAAGTTAAATATTCAGTGTTGGAGCTTTAGTTTGGTTGCTCCGTTTGTTTATTGCATTCTAACTTTTATGTGATAAAATAATTCGGCTACTTTTTGAAAAGCCAACAAAACGAAAAAATGCCAACAAATTAAAGCTTCACAAATCTGCAGGCAATCAATCGGCCTGCTTTTTGCATTTTGTTGAGGAATACATCAGTTTGTGCCTTATTATCACAACTTTTCATTAAAATAAACTTTTTAAAGTTTAATATTCGAATTATAAGAAGAAATACATATAATTTCTGTGCTATTCCCCATCAAAAATAAAGTGAAAATATCAATGTGAGAAGTGAAAAAATTCCGACCGAAATATTTATTCACGATAAGGCGAATTTTTTTCAGTGAACATTTTTCACGTTGTTATTCTGGACTGAATAAAATTTTTTCATGCGAGTTGTTCACGATTGCAAATACGTGAAAAGTGAAAAAATTTCATGTGGAAAATTATTCACGATAGGGGTGATTGTGTCTGTTTCTTATAATAGAGAACAGAAGAAGGTATAGTAAAGAGAGGGTATAATAAAACAAATACACGAATAAAAGAGAATCACCATTATTCTGCGTTTTGATTCCGCTCAGTTTCGTTGTTATTTTACCCGCGTAATTTTTTTCTATTTTTCTTTTTGCGAGCTAAAAGTGGAAAGATATATATGTACATAAATACTGTTAAAAGATGCATATACATTTTTGTTGTGTTACAAATAAGTAAAATAAAGTACATATAAATAATTATGGATGTTAATGTCGATTTATTTTTTGATAATTGTGATGAAGGCACAGCTAAAACGCACATGGCACGTCTACGGAAAAGAATTCGGGATAGTTCGAACCCATTGGATCTCACAAGTACTGAGTATGTTATATATTTTAATGCAGAACATGAATGTACATAAATAAAAATTTTTCAGTTTAAAAAAATTTTTCCGCATAAACAAGGATGGGTTCTTATTCTTGCTGCGGGAACTGAGCATTTTTTTAAAACCTTCAAATCGGTGTTATGCCATTACTCCTATTTTAAAATTGAATTGCTCTTTAATTTTTTGCTGATGGTAGCTATCAAAGAAGTAGCGTTAATGATTTTAATATTGGAGTTTCACAACCAACACTTTTCTGCATTTTAAGAGTAAACGGATTTGCTTTCACCACCTCCACCAGTTTTTCTATTTGTTTTTTATTTGATATATTTCTAATAAATACTAAAGCAGCTTTAAATTTTTTGCGGAAAACTGAAGTTTTATATGTATACTTACAAATTTTTCTCCATTTTAATTTTTCAACTTACACGACAATTAGACAACAGCTATGGAGCAGTTGTAAGATTTTCTCAGTTGTAGCCACACTTAAGAACACATGTTGTGAACCATAATGGCTGTAAATGAACATAGACAACTGAACTTACAACACTAAAGCTAGGTGTTGTAAACTGTAATCGCAATTTTAATTTAACAACATTAAAATGTTTGATGTTGTAAACCATAATCGGGCCCTAAATTTTGTACTAATATATAAAGATTTATATTTCCAGGTCAAAAACAACAACTCCCGAGCAATATGAAAAGCTGGCAGATATCATGTCAGCTAAAGAAGATATTGCTTGTGGATACTACAAGCGATCCAAAGAGGAAGTGCAGGTGTTTTGGGAGGAAGAGACACAAACGCTTAACGCGTTAGGACCACTAACACAAAGTGCCACTGCATGGAAGAAGGTATATGGGCACTTCCAAGATTGTAAACGGGACATTCGCACACGTTTATATTGACAAAACTGTAAAAAACAACCTGATTTTCATTTTTTAAATTAATGATTATTTTAACTCTCAATTAGCTCTTTAATTTCCGCAAATGAAATTTTTCGCTTACTGTCGTGGTTTCCGAGATAATTGCAAAAAACCAGTGATTGTAAACGGGACAAAAAATGGAAGTGGGTTTTAAGGGGTAACCGTTTAAACAGTGATTTCTGCGAAACCTGACACAATATTTTATTGGGATTAATTTTAAAATGTTGCGTACTAATGTGCCCTAAAAATGGTTTCGATTTCAAAATTAAATATGAACTACATTTTTTTAAATAAATTGTTAAAGAAATTGTAAACGGGACATTGTAAACGGGACAATTTTTCCACCATGATTTAAAATTTTTTTATGTTGCTATTTATAATCCTTTATATAAGAAACTTAACCCTGCGATACTATCGTCTGGGTGGATTCCACCCAGAAGGCTGAACTTTTAAGTAAACTATATAATTTTTCATGAAAATCGTCCTTTTATTCTAATGTAATCCACCTTTGAATGGTTGTTTATGTTTAGAAGTACATTCTACAACATTAATCCGTTATTATATTAACATAAAATTTGTTTTAAAAAGAGCTTGGGTGGTTTACACCCGCGATAGTATTAACGTTTAATTTTTTTGGGTGTTTTATACCCATCCATAGTAACCTTGCACATCACATTTTGTGTGATCACGTGTGAGATCACAAATAGATATACCGTTATTCCATGGGCATCATATACATAAATTTATGAACAGTTTCTTTTTGTGATTTTTTTACTTACAAAACTACAATATAATTTTTATTATCAGTATAAAAGTGCATCACATAGTGTTTAAAAGATAAAAAATGAGTTCTAACGAAAGAGAGCAGGAGCGACTGATGTCGCTTTTATCAGGTGGGTTACTCTGTATTTCTGTTCTAATTTGTATCTTATTTACATTGCAATTCGAACGCTTTTACTTTCGATTCGAAATACAGAGTAACCCCCCAGATATTAACTTGAGTATAGGAGATGAAAGTAGTGATGAAAGTGACCAAGAAATAGTGAGCAATCCTGAGTCAGTTTTACAGAGCAGGAACTTGAAGAAGACGAAGGAAATCATTAAATTCAATACATCGGAAAAGATGGAACTACATGGCGAAAAGATCCATTTCTAAGAACGCGAACACCGGCTGAAAATATATTCGCAAGTGTTCCAAAGTTAGCAGCTGCTTTAGAAAAAGTTACAACGCCATTTGAAAGTTGGGAAATTTTTTTCAACTTCTGGGTCTAGTTGTGGAATATACGAGTACAAACATATATTTTAAAGGTGCAAGTAAAATACAAAGATTTGAATTATGACATTGCCAAATAATATCAAAATAAGCTGTCTCAAATTTACTAAACAACTTTGTAGAAATCAGAATCATATACAAAAAATATCACTACCAGCCAAAAGATCTAAACAGAGTCGTTGTCAGTTATGCGGTAATAAAAAGGACCGAAAAACAACAACAACATGCTACAAATGCGAAATTTTTATTTGAAAAAGTCACAGCCACCCACTATGTACTAATTGCTATCACTCTACGAACTCAGCATTGGCAAAAAATTACGAAAACCATGATGATATTAATTTCAATTTTTACGTAAATGTTTACTTTGTTTAAAAAAATATTATTATATAACTTTTTTTTCTATAGTTTGTCAGCTTTCCGAATCAGTGAGCCGTAGAGGATTGCCTTAAAAATTTTCTTAATTATCACTAGTTTTACATAATACATTCAATATTACTTTTTATTTCTTTTTTTAAATGAAATGTAAATAAACAACATAGAATTTGAAATAAAATAATAGATATACGAATAAAACTAAATTTATTCGGTATTTTAGTGCCTATTACTTTAAAAAATTACATTATTTTTATATTTGAATTTGACTGTTAAGAAACGCAGATACTTAAAAGGCATGGGTGGATAACACCCAATGATAGTAACGAAGTAAGTGAAATATACGATAGTAACGGAGGGTTAATAAAAAATTTTTTTATATTATTATTATTACGAATAAACGTAATTATTATTTGAACTTATATTGATTTACATATGAAAAGTAATATTATCAGGCTCAAGTTCAGTTTTATTGAATTAATGAAAATTCAAAATTACTAAGAGTTTTTTGTGTTGGAAAATATTATTATTTATATCCAATCAGTTTTTAGCAGAACGTATCAGTACTGATTTCAAGGCCGCTACACCTCTCATCAGCGTTCAATTGTCCATCTTTACAAATTTCGTAAAGTGGATACTAATTGAGAAGAATATCAACTATTTAACCAGTTTTCAACAGAAATAGAATATGAGAATTAGTTTTTAATTCAATTTTTATTCTACAATGAAACAGTGCTGGTTAGTACGAAATTCCCTCATTACTGTTTGGAACTAATAATCAACACAAACTCATAGTCCGTTATCATCAAAGTATTTTACTTTGTATTTTAACGTTTTTGTTGTTTTTACTCTATATTAGGGAAATTCACATATTACTGTGACCCCTGTTATTAGGGTATTTATAGCTCATGCCCAAGCGGAATTAATATTTTTATATTATTATTATTACGAATAAACGTAATTATTATTTGAACTTATATTGATTTACATATGAAAAGTAATATTATCAGGCTCAAGTTCAGTTTTATTGAATTAATGAAAATTCAAAATTACTAAGAGTTTTTTTGTGTTGGAAAATATTATTATTTATATCCAATCAGTTTTTTTTTTTTAGCAGAACGTATCAGTACTGATTTCAAGGCCGCTACACCTCTCATCACCGTTCAATTGTCCATCTTTACAAATTTCGTAAAGTGGATACTAATTGAGAAGAATATCAACTATTTAACCAGTTTTCAACAGAAATAGAATATGAGAATTAATTTTTAATTCAATTTTTATTCTACAATGAAACAGTGCTGGTTAGTACGAAATTCCCTCATTGCTGTTTGGAACTAATAATCAACACAAACTCATAGTCCGTTATCATCAAAGTATTTTACTTTGTATTTTAACGTTTTTGTTGTTTTTTACTCTATATTAGGGATATTCACATATTACTGTGACCCCTGTTATTAGGGTATTTATAGCTCGTGCCCAAGCGGAATTAATATTTTTATATTATTATTATTACGAATAAACGTAATTATTATTTGAACTTATATTGATTTACATATGAAAAGTAATATTATCAGGCTCAAGTTCAGTTTTATTGAATTAATGAAAATTCAAAATTACTAAGAGTTTTTTTGTGTTGGAAAATATTATTATTTATATCCAATCAGTTTTTTTTTTTAGCAGAACGTATCAGTACTGATTTCAAGGCCGCTACACCTCTCATCAGCGTTCAATTGTCCATCTTTACAAATTTCGTAAAGTGGATACTAATTGAGAAGAATATCAACTATTTAACCAGTTTTCAACAGAAATAGAATATGAGAATAGTTTTTAATTCAATTTTTATTCTACAATGAAACAGTGCTGGTTAGTACGAAATTCCCTCATTGCTGTTTGGAACTAATAATCAACACAAACTCATAGTCCGTTATCATCAAAGTATTTTACTTTGTATTTTAACGTTTTTGTTGTTTTTACTCTATATTAGGGAAATTCACATATTACTGTGACCCCTGTTATTAGGGTATTTATAGCTCATGCCCAAGAGGAATTAATATTTTTATATTATTATTATTACGAATAAACGTAATTATTATTTGAACTTATATTGATTTACATATGAAAAGTAATATTATCAGGCTCAAGTTCAGTTTTATTGAATTAATGAAAATTCAAAATTACTAAGAGTTTTTTGTGTTGGAAAATATTATTATTTATATCCAATCAGTTTTTAGCAGAACGTATCAGTACTGATTTCAAGGCCGCTACACCTCTCATCAGCGTTCAATTGTCCATCTTTACAAATTTCGTAAAGTTGATACTAATTGAGAAGAATATCAACTATTTAACCAGTTTTCAACAGAAATAGAATATGAGAATTAATTTTTAATTCAATTTTTATTCTACAATGAAACAGTGCTGGTTAGTACGAAATTCCCTCATTACTGTTTGGAACTAATAATCAACACAAACTCATAGTCCGTTATCATCAAAGTATTTTACTTTGTATTTTAACGTTTTTGTTGTTTTTACTCTATATTAGGGAAATTCACATATTACTGTGACCCCTGTTATTGGGGTATTTATAGCTCGTGCCCAAGCGGAATTAATATTTTTATATTATTATTATTACGAATAAACGTAATTATTATTTGAACTTATATTGATTTACATATGAAAAGTAATATTATCAGGCTCAAGTTCAGTTTTATTGAATTAATGAAAATTCAAAATTACTAAGAGTTTTTTGTGTTGGAAAATATTATTATTTATATCCAATCAGTTTTTAGCAGAACGTATCAGTACTGATTTCAAGGCCGCTACACCTCTCATCAGCGTTCAATTGTCCATCTTTACAAATTTCGTAAAGTGGATACTAATTGAGAAGAATATCAACTATTTAACCAGTTTTCAACAGAAATAGAATATGAGAATTAATTTTTAATTCAATTTTTATTCTACAATGAAACAGTGCTGGTTAGTACGAAATTCCCTCATTACTGTTTGGAACTAATAATCAACACAAACTCATAGTCCGTTATCATCAAAGTATTTTACTTTGTATTTTAACGTTTTTGTTGTTTTTACTCTATATTAGGGAAATTCACATATTACTGTGACCCCTTTTATTAGGGTATTTATAGCTCATGCCCAAGCGGAATTAATATTTTTATATTATTATTATTACGAATAAACGTAATTATTATTTGAACTTATATTGATTTACATATGAAAAGTTATATTATCAGGCTCAAGTTCAGTTTTATTGAATTAATGAAAATTCAAAATTACTAAGAGTTTTTTGTGTTGGAAAATATTATTATTTATATCCAATCAGTTTTTAGCAGAACGTATCAGTACTGATTTCAAGGCCGCTACACCTCTCATCAGCGTTCAATTGTCCATCTTTACAAATTTCGTAAAGTGGATACTAATTGAGAAGAATATCAACTATTTAACCAGTTTTCAACAGAAATAGAATATGAGAATTAATTTTTAATTCAATTTTTATTCTACAATGAAACAGTGCTGGTTAGTACGAAATTCCCTCATTACTGTTTGGAACTCTTAGTAATTTTGAATTTTCATTAATTCAATAAAACTGAACTTGAGCCTGATAATATTACTTTTCATATGTAAATCAATATAAGTTCAAATAATAATTACGTTTATTCGTAATAATAATAATATAAAAATATTAATTCCGCTTGGGCATGAGCTAATAACAGGGGTCACAGTAATATGTGAATTTCCCTAATATAGAGTAAAAACAACAAAAACGTTAAAATACAAAGTAAAATACTTTCATGATAACGGACTATGAGTTTGTGTTGATTATTAGTTCCAAACAGTAATGAGGGAATTTCGTACTAACCAGCACTGTTTCATTGTAGAATAAAAATTGAATTAAAAATTAATTCTCATATTCAATTCAATTCAATAAAACTGAACTTGAGCCTGATAATATTACTTTTCATATGTTAATAAAAAATGTTTTTCAGATCATAAATATGCCTTAGATTAGAGTATTGTTGTTCCAAATGCATATTTTCTAATAGACACAAGTATGTGCTAAAAGTTGTAGTACTTCGTTTACCAAAGAAATTTTTTTTTTTTCGCTGGATCACTTTGAAGACTTTTCAGGAACCTCTTATAATTTTTTCATTGTCTTCACACCTTTTATTTTCCATCTGTTTAAAAATATTTATTTAAATTAAAAAAAAATTCTTAATTCTTAAAACAAGTATACTAACGATTGTAAACGGGACACACTTTGAGCACTAAAAAAAAAAAAAAAGTTGTTGTTGTAAATGTTTCAATTTTCGATTTTTTTAACAAATTCACTACTTTAGCTTTAAACTTTAATTTGCAAACTGATTCGATCAATGATCACCGAGTACTAAAACTAAATGCCTTTTTTTGATTGTAAACGGGACAGAGAAGTAGCATGTAAGACATAAGTAAAATTTTTACCGTTACTTAGACTTTTTTCGATCTCTTCTATTTTTTTCTTTACTCGCGCGAACTATATTATACTAAACACTGAAAAAAAAAATTGCAAAAATTAGACAAATAGAGGTGAAATGCAATAATATTAATTTTACACTATTCAGGTCGATTTTTTCGAAATAAACAAAAAATAGAACAAAAAAATTTTTATATTTTAAAAAATATAAGCAATTCTCTAAATAAATCTTGAAAAGAAAAATTTTTTTTTTCCATTTTTTAAATTTGGTCCGTGGTTGACGTTTTATTGGAAATAGCCATATGTCATTTATTAAAAAATTTTGCATGTACTTATTCACCCATATCGCGAATAAACATTCCCATAAAAAAACTCCCAAATTTTTTGTTTTACTATCGTGAATAATTCCCATGATATTTTTTTGGGAATGAATTCCCATACCTTACAAATATGGCATCGCGAATGTTTACTCCCGCGAATAATTTTACTAAAATAATTCACAACAATTGAAAGTGGGAACAAGATGTGAACATGTAAGTAGCAATATGTTTTTTAATCCAGAACTTCATGTAATCCGTTTTTTCTCTTATTTATTAACACAGGAGTAATAATAAAGAACAAATTAATTGTCTGGTTGAAGCAATGTGTGCGAATCAAGACTATGGCAAAGGTTTCCAAAAGGATAAAAAGAGGACGTGGGTAAATTTTGAAACGAGTTAAGCTTTTGTAAATGGTGTTAATTATTAGTTTAATATGCGTAACTTAAATTTTTCATGCATAGGTGTGGATCGACCAAAAACGGAACATAAGAAAAAAACTGACTGAAAACAAAAAAAACCGCAACAAAACAAAGCGGATCAGATTCATCACGTATTTGACTTCGCTGCAGTCGTTCTACGGATTGATTTTCCGTAACAAACAGTATTCTACGCCTAGAACACTATCCTAAAGAATGGAAGGTTTCGCTAATTATTATGATACCAAAGCCCGGCAAGGATCATACAAAGGTTGAATCCTATCGGCCTATTAGTTTACTGTCTAACATTTCAAAACTATTTGAAAAGCTGTGTATGAGCAAGCTGATGCCTATAGTGAGCAGAAGTGGATGCATTCCAGATCATCAATTCGGTTTTCGCAGTCAACATAGCACAATTGAACAAATTCACAGACTTGTGAATGTTGTGAGAGACACTTTTGAAAAAAAGAAATACTGCTCTGCGCTCTTTATTGATGTCTCACAAGCTTTCGATAAAGTATGGCACGAAGGTCTTTTCAACAAATTAACACAAAATCTACCAGAAAACATCGTAAAGCTTTTAAAAAGCTATTTAATGGAACGTAAATTTGTAGTTAGGGAAGGCAATTTTTTAAGCCCTCCGCAGTCGATTGAAGCCGGAGTCCCTCAAGGCAATATCTTCAGTCCCTTACTTTATTTAATATATGCCTCTGACTTACCGTTAAGCAGTAACATTCATACATCACCATTTGCGGATGATACAGCCTTTCTAAGCGTTCACGAAAATCCCATAGAAGCTTCCCGCAACTTACAAGAATATATATCCAAACTGGAAAAATGGCTCAAACAATGGCGTATAAAAGTTAACGAGCAGAAATGTGCACACGTCACTTTTACGTTGCGCAGGGAAACATATATAATATAAAAATTAACACCGAGACTATACCGCAATACACTGTAGTAAAATATCTATGTAGGCGTTCATCTTGATCGTCGTTTAACATGGAAATGGCATATAGACGCAAAGTTGATGCAAATGAAATTAAAAACAGCCCAAATTAATTGGCTTATTGGAAGAAACTCTATACTAAGCCTTGACTGTAAACTTCTCTTATACAACGTGATTCTGAAACCAATATGGTTCTATGGAATCCAGTTATGGGGCACTGCCTCAGCATCGAATGTCGAAAGAATTCAAAGGCGACAGAATAAAATCCTACGTACAATAACAGCAGCCCCCTGGTATGTCAGAAACCATCGAATTCATAAAGATCTAGACGTTCCGTTGGTGAAGACAGTATTTTCAAAACACGTGAAAAAATATATAAAAAACTTTAGTTGCACCCAAATCCAGTCGCGCGCAATATTCTTCATTATAGAGGCCACACCCGGCTGAAAAGAAGGGATACTCTTTTTCTCAGCCGTTCACGATAGATGTAAAACAACAAAAATTAACCGTTGAAATTAAAAATTTTGTTTAGCATTGGCTAAACCTATATTTAATATTTTTTAGATTTAAGATTTGAAAACTTATTGATAATTTAATTTATAATTAAAGATTCAATAAATAATAAAATTATCAAAAAAAAAAAAAAAAAAAAAAAAAAAAACACAAATAAACGCTATTCATAATTTTTACCTTATTAACTTTAATTTCTTTTATTCATACACCACAAAATAAATCCCGCAAAAAATATTTGTTAAATCAAAACAAAAAATTCAAAATAAATACTTTTATTCCCAAGTAATTCACAATAGAGACTTAAACTCCCAAAATATTCGCGATAGCAATTTGTTGGAGATGGGAATACAATTTTTCTCCCAAACAACTTACTCCCATAATACTCGCGATAGGGGTGAATATCTTTTATAGGTATGGATTGACTGGAAGTGCTACATTAAGCGGAAACTTTCCGCAAATAAAAAAGAAATGATGAGCACTGGAGGAGGCCGCTGTCGCTTGCAGCTTATAAGCCCTCTTGAAGAAAAAGGGACAGCTGACGGGACTAGTCACAAATTCATGAAGTGTCTGAAATGGATATTTCCTGTCGCTCGGAAGGACCTTCGGACGAACCGACCACTTCAAAAAAACGGCAACAAAGTCCAAAAGATACCACTTCGTCTTTGTTGAAACAGCAAATAAGTGGCCAAAAAGAATATTATGAACACTGTAAACAGTTCCATGATGACATACTTAAAAAGTATGATGAGGTGTCTACACATTTAAGGCGAATGAACCGATCCCTTGAAAAATTGGCTGAAATTGCAGCGAAGCAGATGGAAGAAGAGCGGCGGCATAATAAAATCAAGGAAGAGTTGCTGAAAAAGAAGGTAAAAATTAAACTGAGAATGCTTAAGTTGGAGCACCCATCCTATGAGTCTGATTGACCTATGATAAAAAATTTAAAATGAAGATTTTTAATTTTTCTTAAGATTTAGAAAATCAAATGCAATGAATGCGCTTTAATTTTTATTTTTTAATATGTACGTATAAGTTTTTTTTTTTTTGTTATTGTTTGTTGAATTTAAATATAAGTTTCCGTTTTTAGTCCTAAGTAAAGCAAGCATAAAATGAACTGAATACGCTTTATTTTATTTTAATTAAATAAAAATTTATTTATTTAAAAATTTTTTTTTTTTATGAAATAAATAAGTAAAATATAAAAATGTTTTTATTGATGCAATGACTTTAAGTTCGATTTTTTGTGAACTTTAAAAAGTGGAAAGGATATTATCGCGAACACTGCATGCTACAGAAAGGTAGTTGGAGTCTATATTTTCTTCTTTTTCTTCTTCTCCCTCTTCTTCAAAACTGTCAAATTGTAATACCTGAGTATCCAAATCTTCCACCCGGTAGTGTATACAAACAACATTTATAATTTGGCTGACTTTATGTGGGGAGTAATGAAGTTCTCTAGCACCCAATAAACAACGAAATCGGTTCTTTAAAACACCAATAGTTCTGTAAGGGATTTCCATCCCTGATAAACACAACACTTATTAAATACTTTATTATACAACTATTTTATCTGATATGTTAAGTTGATAAAATATAGATAAGTTGAGATGACTGAATAAAGGCAGAGACAGTCTGCACTGAACAAGAAAACGTGTTGGTTAATTTTGATAAAGCATAAATCATTACATGGCGACCGATGACAATATGAATCATATACAGTCTCTAAAGTTTGAAAATAAATTGTGTGCATTTGTTAAACATAAAATTCAAGTGCAATTTTTGAAAAAGGCCGTTGATATTTTATGCCAATGACGTCAAACTTTCATTACTTTTAGATCTTGTGGGATATGAAAAGGATTGGTCACAGTAATTAGAATGACGAGGTGTTATTTTCGTCAACAGCTCGTAAGCGATGTGGTAATAAATTAAAAAGAAATTCATTATAATTATAAACAAAAACAAAATTAATTTAAAAGAAAACCAACCACATATTTTACTATAAAAAAAATAAAACAAACAACAATTGGTACAGTTGTGTCAAAAAAAAAAAACCATTTGAAAAAAGTTTAAAAAAAATAAAATAGAACAGTCTCAACACTTGGTAACAAAAAGAAAAAATGAGATTATAAAATGAAACTAAAATTATAAACCGAAAAGAAACTCAATAAGAAAAGAATAAAAACGAAGAAAAAAGCAGCTGAAAAGAAAATTGAAAAAAAAAAATGGAAATGAAACACATAAATCTTGAATCTTCACTACGAAAACCACAAAGTGAAAACACAAATAACAAAAACTACAAAAATACAAATATATGTAAATGAAATGAAAATTAAATGAAACAGAAACACAAAAAGAAACAACAAGCATATTTAACAACATCTCATACACAAATATATACAAAATCAACAGTGGAAATGAAAAATATAGATTAAATAAAATAAAAACGTTGAACAAAAATATTACATGGCATTACATTAATTACATAAATTAACCAAACAACAACAAATTGAGAAATAAAAACAAAATACGAAAAATCAACAAATTTATACAAGCAGATCCAAAACGAAGAAACTAAACTCAACAAAAAATGATAACAACAAATATCATTAACAAACAACAATTCAAGGCAAAAAAAGTACTTACAAGAACAACAGAAAATTTGACAACTAATTCAAAAACAACAACAGCTCAGTTTCTACAAAAACGACAAAAAGGTGCAGCAACAGAACAAGCAAAAGCAGGCATAACAACATAACAAACAGCAGCAGAAAATAAATCAACATGATGACAGAAGCGGAAAAGAAAAGGTAAAATGCATGTGCGACAGGCTGGACGGAAATTTATCATACACAAATTTTTATTAACATTTTGTAATTATTTAAATATAGGTATTTGTAAGAGCATATGTTTGTAAATTCTTTTTATAAAATAATTTGACAATTATATAACTACATAGAAGCAATAAATAAATATTATTGGAAAAACGTAAAATATATAAAAAAAATCACTTACATACTTACAAACTAAATTTAAGTTACTCTACTTAAATGTATGTATACCTAACACTACGAAACTTATATATATATATATATATATATATATATATATATATATTTATGTAATTAAAATTATTCTAAAGTTATTTAGCGTGAATGCATAACACAATCATACCAATAAACTTAAAATTAAATTACATAAGTACATATACATATAAATGAACAATATACCCTACAGCAAACATGAAATAAATAAATTTTTTATTGAAATAAATAATTGAAAATTGAAACAATATAAATACTTTATTAAAACACATGCTATTAGTTTTGCAAAACATATGTCAGAATTTGATAAAGAAGTATTTAACGATCTGATTTCCGATTTCTATAGAGTAAAAAAACGTATTTTGCAAAATAGGCCTCTTTCTACTAAACAATCTAAAATTAACGAATATATTGAACTGCTCATTAATAGTTACAATAAAATTTTACACTACACTAGTTTACATAAAGCTGAACTATCAGCTCCTACAAAGACTGAGACATACAATAAAATAACACGTTGTAGAGAAATTTTAATTCGATGTTTTGGAAAATTAAATTGTAGAACAATAGCCCCTCATAACATATATTCGCTCGAACCAGTTACAAGAGAAATAGTTTCGGAGTCTGAGTTGGAAGACAACGAAGAAGGTCAGGAAAGTGACAGCGGGAAAGACGAAATAAAACAAAATTTTGTAAACAATATTCAAGGTGTGGACAAGGTAGATACAATCATAGCAACAATAGATCAAAAGAAATGCTTTATTACTATGTGTTCTAACATAATTAGGGAAAATTATGACGGGAATCCACTCGCACTAGAATCATTTTTAGATAAAGTTAATTTAATTGAAGAATTAACAGATGAAAATTTAAACGCTACTTTTATATCATTCATAAAAGCAAAGTTAGAATGCAAAGCGCGTGAAGCCCTACCAGAAAATGTTAGTACAATTGAGGAAATAACAAATGCATTGAAACAAAAGCTAAAACCGGATAATTCAAAAATTGTAGCAGGTAAAATTGCTGCTTTACAGATAAGAAATAATAACTATTCAGAGTTTTCGAAAACAGTAGAAGATTTAGCAGATGCTCTTAAAAGATCTTTAGTCATAGAAGGGATAACTAAGGCCAAAGCAGATGAAATGGCCATTGAGCAAACTGTAAGTGTATGCAGATTAAATGCTAGGTCTAATTTAATGAAATCAATCCTTGCTTCGACAGCATTCGCTGATCCTAAAGAGGTAGTAGCTAAATTAGTCGTTGAGCAAAGTAATGAAGCTAGCAAAAGACAAATCTTATCATTCCAATCACGTAACAGCAACTCAAATAATTTCTCTAACAGAAGCAATTCTAGCAACAATTCTTTTCGTAGTAACAGTTACCGGCGTGGCAATGGCTACCGACGGAACAATAATAATAATTCGGGGAATTATAATAACAGCTATTCAGGGAATTATAACAGTAGCCAGGGAAATTATAACAATCCAAATAGAAATGGAAGCCAATTTAGACGTGATAACACTCGTTATAATAATAATACTCGTGGCAGGGGTAATTCAAGAAACAGAAACGCAAGGACCCTGACTTAAAACGCAGAGGTCCCTCAGCAGGAGCTGTTGGGGGAAGTAGAACACAATTATTAACCAAAAACGTATATACAATTAATTTAAATTTTTCCGATTATATCAATGTAAAATGTACAGAAACAAACAAATATAATAGTTTCTTGGTCGATTCGCAAGCGGATATCTCCTTAATAAAAATATCCTGCATAAAACCATACGTCAAGATCAAATAATAAAGATAACAGGTGTAACAACTCAGTCCATCTCAACCCTTGGTACAATTTATACAAACCTTATCGTTCAAAGTCACTTTATTCCTCAAACACTACATGTGGTAGATGTTGATTTTAATATTCCATCCGATGGAATACTCGGCAAAGATTTTTTGAAAAGATACAAATGCAACATTGATTATAATAGTATGGCAATATCGTTTTGGTACAATAACAATAAATTTAAAGTTCCCATTAAACATGGTACAACAGATGATAACTGTACAATACCACCTAGGTCCGAAGTTTTTAGACTATTCAAATTCAAAAACGTACATGAGGAAGTTTTTATAGACACACAAGAACTTTGGGAAGGAGTGTTCACAAGCAGATGTATTGTTGATTCTAAAACACCAATTCTGAAAATAATAAATGTAACCGATAAATTCAAATGCATACAAAACTCTATGATAAAATATGAAAATCTCACTAACTTTAACATATACTCGTTTAATGAAGTCAAACCAGAAATTGCTCGAATAGAAAAACTTAGGAAGTTGTTGAAATGCCAAAGGAAGTAGAGGATCAATTATTGCCTCTCTGTGAAAAATATGCAGATATTTTTTCATTAAAAGATGATAAAATGACTGTGAACAATTTCTACAAGTAAAAGCTTAGATTAAATGATACCTCACCAGTTTATATGAAAAATTATAGAATGCCATATACACAGAAACAGGAAATAGATAATCAAGTAAAAAATTTATTAAAAAATGATTTAATCGAGCCAAGTCAATCGAATTACAACAGTCCATTGATCTTAGTACCAAAAAAGAGTAATAATGATCAGAAAACGTACAGAATGTGCGTTGACTATAGAGCAGTTAATAAAAAACTGATAGCAGATAAATTTCCACTACCAAGGATTGATGATATCCTAGACAACCTTGGACATGCCAAACACTTTTCAATATTAGACCTCTATTCTGGATTTCATCAAATCCCACTCCACTTTAATTCTAGAGATATTACCTCATTTAGTACTAGTTCAGGCTCATTTCGATGGAAAGTATTACCATTTGGGTTAAACATCGCTCCTAATTCATTTTCACGTATGATGTCTATAGCCTTTTCAGGTCTACCACCAGATCAAGCCTTTTTGTATGTGGATGACATAATTGTCATTGGGTGTAGCACACAGCATCATCTTAAAAATCTAAAAGACGTGTTTAACATTTTCAGAAAATTCAATCTAAAAATCAACCCATATAAGTGCAACTTTTTCAGACCAGAGGTCACATTTTTGGGTCACAAGTGTACAGCAAAGGGTCTTCTACCCGACGATTCGAAGATAAAAACTGTTGAAAGGTATCCTGTTCCAACTGACAAAGACGCTGTCAGAAGATTTATTGCGTTCGCAAATTATTATAGAAGATTCATTAAAAACTTCGCCTCATTGGCATCACCTCTAAATTACATAACGCGTAAGAATGTAAACTTTGTTTGGGATGATAAATGTCAAAAAGCATTTGAAGGCCTAAGGTCAAGTCTAAAATCTCCTAAATTGCTACAGTACCCGGATTTTGCCAAAAAATTTGTTATAACAGTTGAACCATCAAAAATAGGTTGCGGGGCAGTCTTAAGTCAAGATTTCAATGGTGATGATTTACCAATTTACTTCGCATCTAAATCTTTTAATAATGCTGAACAAAAGAAACCAACAATTGAACAAGAGCTTTTAGCTCTTCATTTTGCTATTAAACAATTTAGACCATACGTTTATGGTACAGAGTTTACGGTTAGGTCAGATCACAGACCATTGGTATATCTGTTTAACATTAAGGATCCATCATCAAAATTAACGAAAATAAGACTAGAATTGTCTGAATATAATTTCACAATAGAACATATAAAAGGTAAAGACAATGTAGCTGCAGACGCCCTTTCGCGTATCTCGATAGATGAACTGAAAAACGCAGACAAACTAATTTTTTCTGTCACAACACGAGGAATGTCAAAACAAATCCAAGAGAAAACAATAGCAACAAATGCTACCGTAGGAAAAATACCGATTTAAGATAAATTCTCTGACAGATGAATTCAATTTGGTGTTTGATATGTCAAACGCACTTATTTTTTATTGTTTAATAAGAAAATTACATGTTAAAAAAAATTAATAAACATCAGCTAGTTTTTATACCCTTCACCGAAAATGGTAAGGGTATTTATAGGTTTGTCATTACGTGTGTAATTTCCACAATATTTATATGAGGTCCATATAGTATATATATACTGGATCCTTATAATTAAAAAATTTAACTGAGCCCTGTCCGTCTGTCCGTCTATCCGTCTGTCTGTACGTGAAATCCATTTTCTGAAGACACAAGAAGAGCTAGAAAATTCTTTCTTAAAGTAAAATGTAGGGATTTTTCTAAGGATGCTTCGTATTGAAAATCAGCAAAAATAAAAGTATCGATTCTGAAATGGATATATATACAAATAAATGAAGATATATATATATTCATTGCAGAAATAAATTTATAAATACACTAGGTGCCTCAGTAGTATTGAATACGGGGTCACGCGCATTGAATATGTGTCAGAGACAATAATTCAACACACGACCCATCGTGCTACTGAGGCTTCTTAGTTCTTTGTGTATAATAACTCAAAGTATTTTTTCGTACAAACCCCTTTTTGTCACACATCTAAGCATGTGTGTATAAAAACACAAGGCATTTGCTTTTGAAAGATCAGCAGACTCAAATCGTTATTTGTTTTTACATACCAAGCAATATTCTACACACATAAAAATTTCAATTTTTTTTTCACCAAAGCACATTATAAACATAAACATGTATGTATGCACACAAACACTATACATACGTACCAGACAAGTAAACTCTGTGGAAAAAAATGTCGCACACTGATGATTACAAATATACTCTGATGTATTTATATGTATGTTAAAAATGCTTCTGTATTTATCTTTTAAAATGTTGTATATTTGTCAATTTGTTTTTCATCATAAAAATTGAAATATATGTACATAGGCTTGTAACTATATTTGAAAATAATAAACAGGTTATTTTATACATATATATATACATATATATATATACATAATTGAAATGAGCCGTCGCTAAAAAGTATTTTGTCACCAGTAAAATAACTTTTCATTTATGAGGTGTTTTTTGATATGTATGTACATATATACATAAGTACCTATGTAATAGGTCAATAACGAAGAATAAATAACTTACATAATTACTATTTGAAATAGCCCTACGTTAGAACAATGAATATTGTTTTAGCCTTCTCGAAATCGATAAACTGATACGTTCTGTTAGGCTGATTGGATAATCTAAGTAAGTACATACATATGTATGTGTTTTTAAAAACCCCCTAGTAATTTGAATTTTCATCTAAGCAAGTAGGTATGTACATATGTACCTACTAAGCTTTAAGCTAACTCAAAATAGTGTTGACTTTTCAAATATCAAATTATTACCTACAGTTAAAATAATAGGTAATTATTTGTGTAACAAATAACAATATACATACATACATATGTAGGTACCTACATAGCAATTATATCAATATGTATGTACATATAACAATATCAACTTTAAATCCGTGCTGAAAAGAAAGTAACAATCCAAAATAAGGCAAACATATGTATGTACATATGTATGTAAAAATGTGCGTATAAATATAAAACAAAGTTACCCATCAAACCAAAAACTTCGATTTTGTAACGAATTTGAAAGTTTCGATTTGTAAAAATATGTCTTAACAATGTCGTTTAGACTATTCTTAATGTTTTCGTAATCATTTTTAATTGACTAAAGATCTGCACGTGATAAAACACTATTTATCTTGTAAATTTTATTAAATTTTTCATGTTAATTATATTTATCTATTGAACTAAAAATAATACAGTATTTTTCGGTTAATTGATCCTACGGTTAATTGGTTTCCACGCTTAATTGAACCACATGATCGGGCAAAAAAATATTGCATACGAAAACACATGTAAATTTCCTCGGATAATTGAACTCGGTTAATTGATTTTCCCGCTTAATTGGTTCAAATTCATGTCATCAAAAATAAATTTCCTTTTACTTTTACCCGGTTAATTGCATTATTATTGAAAAATAATCTGGCATTTTTGCACATACATATTTGACATCATTTGTGAAAAAATTTGTGTTTAAGTTTATGTTTTTTTTGTAAAACCAATATATGAATTGTTTTTTATTTATTTAGTTTATAAATTTTATTTTTTTGTAAAACACATGTGCACACAAATAGTGCATTTAATAGTACATACATATGTACCTACAATAATAAATACATGCGATACACATACATATATGTACATTTTTTCTGTTACTTGCCTTTTTTTTTTTTTTGTTTAAGGTAAAAAAAAATTATTTTGAAAAACTTAAAGTGCACATATGCGATTTCTTTTAATTCATTAGAATGTAGTCCTAATTATGCGTGATTTCTGTAATTGAACAAATTGGCATACCTGCATTTTTAAAAGTAGAATTTTAATCGAAATCGTTAAGTATTTCCCTAACGAAAATCCGACTAAATACTACAGTGGCCACAAGTAATGCAAGAGTTCGCCTTTGACTCTCTCACACATATACATGTAAAAAAAGTGTTTTTAAAGGTAAAATGAGCAGAAGTCAACTAGAACGTTGCATAAACAAAGAAAAAGAACAATTAATTGAATATTTTATAACTATTGAAAAAGAAATTTGATAAATAAACAAATATGTATAAAAAAAAAATTAAATTTCTGTAGTATTTTCATTTAGGAAATATCATTGTTGATCTAACTGGTACATTTTGACTAGAGAAATAGTTGGGAGTTGCTCACCAGTGATCTCATCGGTCTGATCGTGTCAAGTGATTACCGTCAATGTCATCCGTATGTTCAAATCGTCAGTCGAGTGCATTGCTAGTTGTTAGGCTGGTAGTTAGAGGAAATGACTGGTAGCTCGCGAAATAGCTAGACATTCGCTAGCTACGCCGACTGCAGGGTATTTAAAATACTTGCAAACAATAATATTTATACACACAGAAGCAGCATTACATATATATGTAAGTATTTGTGTTGAAAATGTTAATGTTTGTTGAATTTTAAAGTTCTAACTAAGCTTGATGTTGATCTAATAAATATATTTGAGCTATCCATGAATAAATAATAGAAGCTGTCGATGGATGTTGAAAAAATTTCCATTATCTTTATTTTATGTATGTACCTACGTACTAGTAATGTTACGAATACTCGTATTCGATTTTTCGACTATTTGCTTATTTTAATATATTTTTATTCATATTCGACAAGTAAGTATTTTGTTACCAGAAATTAAACATTTTTCCTTTTATGGGATGTTTGTTTCATATAAATTAGATTATTTCTAAACAAAATATGTTTCAATCAGCAGGTTTTCTTTTAAGCAAATGCAAGCAAGTGCTTTGAGATTGATCAAAAATAATAAATATAAATAACAATTTTTATTTTCAATTAAGCGTTTTTTACATATAAACAGTGCGTTCTTATCCGAATTCGACTTTATACACATATATTTACCGTGTAGTACCTACACCATACCATAGCGTTTTAATTTACTTTAGCAAAAATAAAATTTCGGTTCTGAGTTTTGATTACATATATACAATTTTATAAACCTTTCAAAAATAAATTTTAAATAGATACTTTGTGCTCCAGTATGGAACTAAGGAGTCGCTCACTATAATTCTACCCACTAACCATTGTGCTACAGAGGCTTGTTAGTGTTGAATGTATATTAACTTAATTATAACTTTACGCATTTTTTCGTACAAACCCCTTTTTGTCACACATCTAAGCATGTGTGTATAAAAATACAAGGCATTTGCTTTTGAAAGATCAACACATTCAAATCGTTATTTGCTTTTAACATACCAAGCAGTGCTGCCACGACCAAAAAAATATTACAACCAAATATTTTGAAAAAGCTACCAAATGTGAAAAAATAACCAAATTTAAAATGCATTTTTTATTAAAAAAAAAAATAAAATTTATTTAAAGTAGCATTACATACAGTTTATTTGCATTTTATACATAGTTAAATAATAATTGCAAAACAAGAAAACAAAAAAAAAAAAATCATACTAATAGTAAATGAAAAGGAGAAACTTAAATTGAAATCAGTTTTTGTTTATTTGAGCCCTTATTCGTAAAAATAGTTTTTTTTTATAAGAGTTAAACCTGCCAAATGTTTATACAAAATTCATTTGATTGAAAGTTTATAAATTAAAATTTTTTTTGGATAGGATCATTACAATAAACAAAATTTGTACTGCACATTTATAAATAATAAGAAAGGAAAAAAAGAAATTGTTTTTACATATTAATAAATTTCTTATTAATAAGTGAAAAACATAACAAGAAACTTAAATTTAAACAAACTTTTTAAAGTGTTTATTTATTTAAAATAAACAATATTTGTACTTCAGGAAAAAAATGTAATTGTTTTACAAAATTTTTCTTTTAAATCAAAAAATTAATAGATTTACAATTCACAGTATTGAGATTAGAAATTATATACGAATTTTCAATTCATATCTTTGGCAGACCGTAAATAATGGGCAACATTTTGATTTTTGCACAACTGTTTCGATTGGATAATATTGTTAATAGTTTTAAAATCAAGACTATTACGAAATTCGGTTTTGTTTAAATTAAGCTGTGAAAACATTCTTTCGGCTGCAGCAGAACTATGTGGCAATGATAATAAATTTTGTACGAAATAAAAAAGTTGTTCAAAAGTTTTTTCGTTCGTCCCATTTTTATTTTGAAAGTTGTCAGGTCTAGTTAGATGTGAATCATTGAATATTTTTTGATAACACAGAGCAGATCATTTAGTAGTACGGAGAGGTGTTGACAGTGTTGGGACCCAATCGTACTATGAACAGGTAATTAAAAATTTTCAAAAATAGTTTTCAAAGCTTAACAAGTTATATATATGTATAGTTAAAAAATATTCAAACGAAAAAAACTAACCAAAATGAAAAAATATTCGCATCTCACATTGAAAAATAAAATTACCAATTTTGGTTAGAAATAACAAAAAACGGCAGCTCTGATACCAAGCACTATTCTACACACATAAAAAATTTCAATTTTTTTTCACCAAAGCACATTATAAACATAAATATGTATGTATGCACACACATCGTTTTTAGAACACTATACGTACCAGACAAGTAAACTCTGTGGAAAAAAATGTCGCACACTGATGATTACAAAAATATACTCTGATGTATTTATATGTATGTTAAAAATGCTTTTGTATTTATCTTTTAAAATGTTATATATTTGTCAATTTGTTTTTCATTTTAAAAATTGAAATATATGTATGTACATAGGCTTGTAACTATGTATATTTGAATATAATAAACAGGTTATTTTATACATATATATATATATATATATATTTTTAAATTAATATACACAAAGAACTATCTAGCCTCAGTAGCACGATGGGTCGTGTGTTGGATTATTGTGAGCGATTCCTCAGTTCAATACTGGAGTATATATTTATTTTAAATTTATTTCTGAAAGGGTTATAAAATTGTATATATGTATGTAATCAAAAATCAGAACCGAAATTTTATTTTTGCTAAAGTAAATTAAAACGCTATGGTATGATACAGGTGTAGGTACTACACGCTAAATATACATTTGTGTATATATATATACATAGGTATATATTTTATTTTCGGTTAATTGCACATCAAAATTTGCACAACTTTTGTTCAATTAACCGGGGAACCAATTAGCCGATACCCGCTTAATTGAACAAATCGTTCAATTACAAGAATCCGCATAATTGGAACTACTAATGAATTAAAAGAAATCGCATATGTGCACTTTAAGTTTTTCAAAATAATTTTTTTTTTTACCTTAAACGAAAAAAATGCAAGTAACAGAAAAAAATGTACATATATGTGTATACGCAGGTATTTATTATTGTAAGTAGGTACATATTTACTATTAAATGCACTATTTATGTGCACATTAGTTTTACAAAAAAATAAAATTTATAAACTAAAAAACAATTCATATATTGGTTTTACAAAAAAAAAACATAAACTTACTGCCTGTTCGCTGATATCGAAGAAGTTCTTTCTTTCGAACAAATACATTTGATACAAAAACAAAATTTTTGAATTTGTTTTTGTTTAAGTACCTACATAGGTCAATAACGAAGAATAAATAACTTACATAATTACTATTTGAACTAGCCCTACGTTAGAACAATGAATATTGTTTTAGCCTTCTCGAAATCGATAAACTGATACGTTCTGTTAGGCTGATTGGATAATATAAGTACATACATACATATGTACCTAATATGTATAATAGCTACATATTTCATTTAAAAATATTTCTCGAATAATTTGCACAGAGTAGGTACATTTTCCAAAAAAAAAAAAAAAATCATAAAAAAGTAGTACATAAAATGTACAAAAACATATTAATTTATATATATATGTATGTACATATATGTGTGTATGTTAAAAATGCTTTTGTATTTAGAAGTAAAAAATATGTGATTTGTTTTTCATTTTAGATTCCTTTTAAACTCAGTGAGAAAAAAAGTAATGATAAAACATGCACACATACTGCTTACAGTATTATCAAAGGATATTAACAAAGGATATACAGGCTTATTATATTCTGCGAATCACATATATATGCATTGGTGAAGGGTATATAAGATTCGGCACAGCCGAATATAGCACTCTTACTTGTTTTTACTAGCAATTGAGCTTTTCTTTATTTTTATTTTACTGGATATAAGTTACTATGTGCTTTTATTATACATAGTTATAACATAATGTGGCAGCTCGCTTCAACTTTGGCTGAGAAAATAAAATAGGTGTCATCTTGTTTCAACTTTGTCCGGACAAAATTTAAAATTAAACCAATTCAACCAAAAAATGTTCCGAACATTTTTTATTCTCGTTTTCTCTCACTCTCAAAAAGAGAAACGCCAAACTTCATATAAAAAAAATTTTGTCCGGACAAAAATTTTGTTCCGAAACAATGGGTGAATCCAGCTTAAGGATATGAGGAACAGTGAGTGTTACATTACAAAAACTACAAAGAGCCGGATCAACTCTGTTGTAGTAATGCTGAGTTGTAAATATTGTTTTTCCTACTCTTAAACTAGCCAGGTTGATACATTCCATACGTGTGAGACTTTTGTTGTATTTATTTCTTCTAGCTTCGGGGTTATGTTGTCTCTCAAAGTTTCTAAAAGGGCCTGTCAAAGCTCTAGGAAAACAAGAAATCTCTGAAATTTCGTGTAATTTTAAAGAATTTTTTGCAGCCCCATCCGCTACTTCATTCCCCTGTATTCCGATGTGTGATGGAATCTATATCAGCATTAACTGCCTACTATTTTTAATAAACATATATATTTCGCACACCACTTTTTAAAATAAAATAGTGATTCAAAACTTTCCAAAATATGGAGTCTGCTTCTACTTAATTTTATTTTTTAATAAAAATATATTTTTCATAAAAAGTACCATAATGTTGAAAAAAGTACTCTTTCTGTTGACGGACAGTACCATTTCAATTTTTCATTTTTCCATCAATGTACTGGGGGTAGATTCTGGTCGCTAGATGAACTGAAAAACGCAGAAAAACAAATTTTTTCTGTCACAACACGAGGAATGTCAAAACAAATCCAAGAGAAAACAATAGCAACAAATGCTACCGTAGGAAAAATACCGATTTACGATAAATTCTCTCATAACTTTTCAACAAAAATTCCAAAAATTAGATCAGAACTCTTCTATACCAATAAAAAATTAACAAGATTATGTATAAACATTTATAAAAAGTTTAAGTTGGCACTATATTTGAACATTTTCATTGAAAACGAAACGTTTGATTTAGATCAAATGCTTTTGAGACTCCAACAAGAAGCTGTCAATCAAAATATTCAAATTATTGAATGGCCAAAAGACGATTTATTTTTTCAAATCTGTAACATACAGAAACTTAAAGACCATGGCATAAGAATTTTAACAGAATTAGAAATTATGTTAACTAATCCTATTCAACAAGTATTTAATAAAACTGAAAAACAAAAATTAATGACCGTTTATCATAATGATCCACTCTTAGGAGGGCATTGTGGACGGAAGAGATTATACGCAAAACTGAGAACGAATTTTTTTTGGAAAAATATGTCTAAAGACGTAGCCACCTTTGTTAAAAACTGTCACAAATGCAATCACTTACATACTTACAAACTAAATTTAAGTTACTCTACTTAAATGTATGTATACCTAACACTACGAAACTTATATATATATATATATATATATATATATATATATATATATTTATGTAATTAAAATTATTCTAAAGTTATTTAGCGTGAATGCATAACACAATCATACCAATAAACTTAAAATTAAATTACATAAGTACATATACATATAAATGAACAATATACCCTACAGCAAACATGAAATAAATAAATTTTTTATTGAAATAAATAATTGAAAATTGAAACAATATAAATACTTTATTAAAACACATGCTATTAGTTTTGCAAAACATATGTCAGAATTTGATAAAGAAGTATTTAACGATCTGATTTCCGATTTCTATAGAGTAAAAAAACGTATTTTGCAAAATAGGCCTCTTTCTACTAAACAATCTAAAATTAACGAATATATTGAACTGCTCATTAATAGTTACAATAAAATTTTACACTACACTAGTTTACATAAAGCTGAACTATCAGCTCCTACAAAGACTGAGACATACAATAAAATAACACGTTGTAGAGAAATTTTAATTCGATGTTTTGGAAAATTAAATTGTAGAACAATAGCCCCTCATAACATATATTCGCTCGAACCAGTTACAAGAGAAATAGTTTCGGAGTCTGAGTTGGAAGACAACGAAGAAGGTCAGGAAAGTGACAGCGGGAAAGACGAAATAAAACAAAATTTTGTAAACAATATTCAAGGTGTGGACAAGGTAGATACAATCATAGCAACAATAGATCAAAAGAAATGCTTTATTACTATGTGTTCTAACATAATTAGGGAAAATTATGACGGGAATCCACTCGCACTAGAATCATTTTTAGATAAAGTTAATTTAATTGAAGAATTAACAGATGAAAATTTAAACGCTACTTTTATATCATTCATAAAAGCAAAGTTAGAATGCAAAGCGCGTGAAGCCCTACCAGAAAATGTTAGTACAATTGAGGAAATAACAAATGCATTGAAACAAAAGCTAAAACCGGATAATTCAAAAATTGTAGCAGGTAAAATTGCTGCTTTACAGATAAGAAATAATAACTATTCAGAGTTTTCGAAAACAGTAGAAGATTTAGCAGATGCTCTTAAAAGATCTTTAGTCATAGAAGGGATAACTAAGGCCAAAGCAGATGAAATGGCCATTGAGCAAACTGTAAGTGTATGCAGATTAAATGCTAGGTCTAATTTAATGAAATCAATCCTTGCTTCGACAGCATTCGCTGATCCTAAAGAGGTAGTAGCTAAATTAGTCGTTGAGCAAAGTAATGAAGCTAGCAAAAGACAAATCTTATCATTCCAATCACGTAACAGCAACTCAAATAATTTCTCTAACAGAAGCAATTCTAGCAACAATTCTTTTCGTAGTAACAGTTACCGGCGTGGCAATGGCTACCGACGGAACAATAATAATAATTCGGGGAATTATAATAACAGCTATTCAGGGAATTATAACAGTAGCCAGGGAAATTATAACAATCCAAATAGAAATGGAAGCCAATTTAGACGTGATAACACTCGTTATAATAATAATACTCGTAATAATAATAATAATACTCGTGGCAGGGGTAATTCAAGAAACAGAAACGCAAGGACCCTGACTTAAAACGCAGAGGTCCCTCAGCAGGAGCTGTTGGGGGAAGTAGAACACAATTATTAACCAAAAACGTATATACAATTAATTTAAATTTTTCCGATTATATCAATGTAAAATGTACAGAAACAAACAAATATAATAGTTTCTTGGTCGATTCGCAAGCGGATATCTCCTTAATAAAAATATCCTGCATAAAACCATACGTCAAGATCAAATAATAAAGATAACAGGTGTAACAACTCAGTCCATCTCAACCCTTGGTACAATTTATACAAACCTTATCGTTCAAAGTCACTTTATTCCTCAAACACTACATGTGGTAGATGTTGATTTTAATATTCCATCCGATGGAATACTCGGCAAAGATTTTTTGAAAAGATACAAATGCAACATTGATTATAATAGTATGGCAATATCGTTTTGGTACAATAACAATAAATTTAAAGTTCCCATTAAACATGGTACAACAGATGATAACTGTACAATACCACCTAGGTCCGAAGTTTTTAGACTATTCAAATTCAAAAACGTACATGAGGAAGTTTTTATAGACACACAAGAACTTTGGGAAGGAGTGTTCACAAGCAGATGTATTGTTGATTCTAAAACACCAATTCTGAAAATAATAAATGTAACCGATAAATTCAAATGCATACAAAACTCTATGATAAAATATGAAAATCTCACTAACTTTAACATATACTCGTTTAATGAAGTCAAGCCAGAAATTGCTCGAATAGAAAAACTTAGGAAGTTGTTGAAATGCCAAAGGAAGTAGAGGATCAATTATTGCCTCTCTGTGAAAAATATGCAGATATTTTTTCATTAAAAGATGATAAAATGACTGTGAACAATTTCTACAAGCAAAAGCTTAGATTAAATGATACCTCACCAGTTTATATGAAAAATTATAGAATGCCATATACACAGAAACAGGAAATAGATAATCAAGTAAAAAATTTATTAAAAAATGATTTAATCGAGCCAAGTCAATCGAATTACAACAGTCCATTGATCTTAGTACCAAAAAAGAGTAATAATGATCAGAAAACGTACAGAATGTGCGTTGACTATAGAGCAGTTAATAAAAAACTGATAGCAGATAAATTTCCACTACCAAGGATTGATGATATCCTAGACAACCTTGGACGTGCCAAACACTTTTCAATATTAGACCTCTATTCTGGATTTCATCAAATCCCACTCCACTTTAATTCTAGAGATATTACCTCATTTAGTACTAGTTCAGGCTCATTTCGATGGAAAGTATTACCATTTGGGTTAAACATCGCTCCTAATTCATTTTCACGTATGATGTCTATAGCCTTTTCAGGTCTACCACCAGATCAAGCCTTTTTGTATGTGGATGACATAATTGTCATTGGGTGTAGCACACAGCATCATCTTAAAAATCTAAAAGACGTGTTTAACATTTTCAGAAAATTCAATCTAAAAATCAACCCATATAAGTGCAACTTTTTCAGACCAGAGGTCACATTTTTGGGTCACAAGTGTACAGCAAAGGGTCTTCTACCCGACGATTCGAAGATAAAAACTGTTGAAAGGTATCCTGTTCCAACTGACAAAGACGCTGTCAGAAGATTTATTGCGTTCGCAAATTATTATAGAAGATTCATTAAAAACTTCGCCTCATTGGCATCACCTCTAAATTACATAACGCGTAAGAATGTAAACTTTGTTTGGGATGATAAATGTCAAAAAGCATTTGAAGGCCTAAGGTCAAGTCTAAAATCTCCTAAATTGCTACAGTACCCGGATTTTGCCAAAAAAAATTTTATAACAGTTGAACCATCAAAAATAGGTTGCGGGGCAGTCTTAAGTCAAGATTTCAATGGTGATGATTTACCAATTTACTTCGCATCTAAATCTTTTAATAATGCTGAACAAAAGAAACCAACAATTGAACAAGAGCTTTTAGCTCTTCATTTTGCTATTAAACAATTTAGACCATACGTTTATGGTACAGAGTTTACGGTTAGGTCAGATCACAGACCATTGGTATATCTGTTTAACATTAAGGATCCATCATCAAAATTAACGAAAATAAGACTAGAATTGTCTGAATATAATTTCACAATAGAACATATAAAAGGTAAAGACAATGTAGCTGCAGACGCCCTTTCGCGTATCTCGATAGATGAACTGAAAAACGCAGACAAACTAATTTTTTCTGTCACAACACGAGGAATGTCAAAACAAATCCAAGAGAAAACAATAGCAACAAATGCTACCGTAGAAAAAAATACCGATTTACGATAAATTCTCTGACAGATGAATTCAATTTGGTGTTTGATATGTCAAACGCACTTATTTTTTATTGTTTAATAAGAAAATTACATGTTAAAAAAAATTAATAAACATCAGCTAGTTTTTTTTACTAGCAATTGAGCTTTTCTTTATTTTTATTTTACTGGATATAAGTTACTATGTGCTTTTATTATACATAGTTATAACATAATGTGGCAGCTCGCTTCAACTTTGGCTGAGAAAATAAAATAGGTGTCATCTTGTTTCAACTTTGTCCGGACAAAATTTAAAATTAAACCAATTCAACCAAAAAATGTTCCGAACATTTTTTATTCTCGTTTTCTCTCACTCTCAAAAAGAGAAACGCCAAACTTCATATAAAAAAAATTTTGTCCGGACAAAAATTTTGTTCCGAAACAATGGGTGAATCCAGCTTAAGGATATGAGGAACAGTGAGTGTTACATTACAAAAACTACAAAGAGCCGGATCAACTCTGTTGTAGTAATGCTGAGTTGTAAATATTGTTTTTCCTACTCTTAAACTAGCCAGGTTGATACATTCCATACGTGTGAGACTTTTGTTGTATTTATTTCTTCTAGCTTCGGGGTTATGTTGTCTCTCAAAGTTTCTAAAAGGGCCTGTCAAAGCTCTAGGAAAACAAGAAATCTCTGAAATTTCGTGTAATTTTAAAGAATTTTTTGCAGCCCCATCCGCTACTTCATTCCCCTGTATTCCGATGTGTGATGGAATCTATATCAGCATTAACTGCCTACTATTTTTAATAAACATATATATTTCGCACACCACTTTTTAAAATAAAATAGTGATTCAAAACTTTCCAAAATATGGAGTCTGCTTCTACTTAATTTTATTTTTTAATAAAAATATATTTTTCATAAAAAGTACCATAATGTTGAAAAAAGTACTCTTTCTGTTGACGGACAGTACCATTTCAATTTTTCATTTTTCCATCAATGTACTGGGGGTAGATTCTGGTCGCTAGATGAACTGAAAAACGCAGAAAAACAAATTTTTTCTGTCACAACACGAGGAATGTCAAAACAAATCCAAGAGAAAACAATAGCAACAAATGCTACCGTAGGAAAAATACCGATTTACGATAAATTCTCTCATAACTTTTCAACAAAAATTCCAAAAATTAGATCAGAACTCTTCTATACCAATAAAAAATTAACAAGATTATGTATAAACATTTATAAAAAGTTTAAGTTGGCACTATATTTGAACATTTTCATTGAAAACGAAACGTTTGATTTAGATCAAATGCTTTTGAGGCTCCAACAAGAAGCTGTCAATCAAAATATTCAAATTATTGAATGGCCAAAAGACGATATATTTTTTCAAATCTGTAACATACAGAAACTTAAAGACCATGGCATAAGAATTTTAACAGAATTAGAAATTATGTTAACTAATCCTATTCAACAAGTATTTAATAAAACTGAAAAACAAAAATTAATGACCGTTTATCATAATGATCCACTCTTAGGAGGGCATTGTGGACGGAAGAGATTATACGCAAAACTGAGAACGAATTTTTTTTGGAAAAATATGTCTAAAGACGTAGCCACCTTTGTTAAAAACTGTCACAAATGCAATCTGAATAAAGTTAAACCTGGAAACAAAGAGAAATTAGTTTTAACACCAACGCCAGCACAAGCTTTTGATATAATAATTTTAGACACAATAGGTCCGTTTATGGAATCGCAATTTGGAAACAGGTACGCTCTGACATTAATGTGCGATTTGACAAAGTATCTGGTGACTACAGCAATACCAGACAAAAGTGCAAACAATGTAGCCCGTGCAATCTTTGAAAATTTTATTCTAATTTTTGGTTCAATTAATACAATTAAATCAGACTTAGGCACAGAGTTTAAAAATCAAGTTGGCTGAACTATGTAAATTATTAAACATTGAAATGAAATTCTCAACAGCATATCACCATGAGACATTAGGCACGGTAGAGCGCAATCATAGGGGTTTCAACGAATATTTGAGGGCATACATCAAGGAAAATTTTTCAGACTGGGATACATACCTAAAATATTTTACATTTTACCATAACACCACATTAAATACAGTTTTTGAAAATAAATTTTTGCCTTACGAACTAGTTTTTGGAAAAATGCCAAGCATGCCTAAGGAAATTATAAAAAATACCATTGATCCACTCTATAATGTCGAAAATTACAGTAAAGAAATCAAATACCCTTTACAAAAAACACACATTCTAGCAAAAGAATTGATAGAAAAGCATAAAATGAGCAATAAAAACCTCTTTGATAAATATGTATGCAAAGCCGCTGCTTGTAGAAATCGGGGACAGTGTATTAATTTAAAAACAGCCATACGACAAATTTAAAAGTACATACGAGGGTCCGTTTATTGTTGAGGAAATAAATGACTGTAATGTAACAATATATGACAAAATAAATAAGAAAAAGAGAACTATTCATAAAAATAGGTTAAGAAAAGGGTAAACAAAAAAAAAAAAAAAAAAAAAATTATTTTTTTTTGCAAACGAAAAGCAACATAGTACATATAATTCATAGCAAATATTTTGTTTATTAACAAATATTATTGAATATTATAAAAAAAAAATTAAAGATAATTATGAGAAATATATACATACATATGTTTGTACATATAACAGAAAAATTTTATTTCATCTCGTATATAATATACGAAATAAAAATAATAATAAAAAAAAAAGGCAAACAAAGGTATAAAATTTAAATACTTTTAATATATTAAAATACTAAAATGAATAATTTAACAAATATTGTATCGTATGTAAACCATAAAAAATTTATTAAATTTTATTCATAACAACAACACAAAAAAAAATTTTTATAAATATGTGATACTATTTACATAATTTAAAAAAAAAACCCCAAAAGCAAACTAAAATTTTTTAAATTAATTTCTTAAAGAAAAATTGAAAAAAGAAGTAATTAAAATATACAAAAATATAAAAAAAAGCAAGAATTAAACAAGTTCTGGTACCCCTTGTTTATTTCTTCCTTTTTGAAAAATGGAGGAATGGAACTCTCGTTGTTAATACTTTATGTACAATATTTAATACTTTATGCTAATAATAATTTTATGTAAAAACTAGTTAATAAAATATTACTTCTTTTCTTTTTAAATAAAAAAGGGAGTTGTAAGGGATTTCCATCCCTGATAAACACAACACTTATTAAATAATTTATTATACAACTATTTTATCTGATATGTTAAGTTGATAAAATATAGATAAGTTGAGTAGACTGAATAAAGGCAGAGACAGTCTGCACTGAACAAGAAAACGTGTTGGTTAATTTTGATAAAGCATAAATCATTACAGTTCTCTCTACTATGTTCCTCGTTTTTGAATGCCGGATGTTGTAATTGCTTTCCTGGCTTCCTGCACTTGGTGATCGATATGGTGTCATAAGCCAGGGTTCCAGGGGGTGTCCCGCATCACCTGTTAACAAAAAGTTTAGTTTTTCAAATTATCACATACAGCTGTACACAAATTAATACCTAAAAGCTAAGTGTTACTCTCTCCTTCACGATATTTTCTTTCTAAATGAGATCTCGCTTTACTTAAATTCCATATATGCGAATCGTGGTTGCATCCAGGATATCTAGCGTCAATGCACCTTATGCGCATTTTGTTATCGCACACCTGGAAACATAAATTCAATTTAGGAGCACTGTAATCATTAAAACGAAATAATCACCACCATAGCATTAATGGTAAAAAACCCCTTTCTATTTCTATGGGCTGACTTCCAAAACGTCAATTGCTTTGTGTTTGAACAAAGCATCACATTGTTGAACCTGCTTGAAAAATTATGCCAACCAAAAGCGACTCTCTTCACCGAAAATACCGACAAGCTGCCAGTTTTTTTTTTTTTAGCAGAACGTATCAGTACTAATTTCAAGGCCGCTACACCTCGTATTCACTTTACGAAAATTGTAAAGATGGACAATTGAACGCTGATGAGAGGTAAAGCGGCCTTGAAATCAGTACTGATACGTTCTGCTAAAAAAAAAAAAACTGATTGGATATAAATAATAATATTTTCCAACACAAAAAAACTCTTAGTAATTTTGAATTTTCATTAATTCAATAAAACTGAACTTGAGCCTGATAATATTACTTTTCATATGTAAATCAATATAAGTTCAAATAATAATTACGTTTATTCGTAATAATATTAATATAAAAATATTAATTCCGCTTGGGCACGAGCTATAAATACCCTAATAACAGGGGTCACAGTAATATGTGAATTTCCCTAATATAGAGTAAAAAACAACAAAAACGTTAAAATACAAAGTAAAATACTTTGATGATAACGGACTATGAGTTTGTGTTGATTATTAGTTCCAAACAGCAATGAGGGAATTTCGTACTAACCAGCACTGTTTCATTGTAGAATAAAAATTGAATTAAAAATTAATTCTCATATTCTATTTCTGTTGAAAACTGGTTAAATAGTTGATATTCTTCTCAATTAGTATCCACTTTACGAAATTTGTAAAGATGGACAATTGAACGCTGATGAGAGGTGTAGCGGCCTTGAAATCAGTACTGATACGTTCTGCTAAAAACTGATTTTATATAAATAATAATATTTTCCAACACAAAAAAACTCTTAGTAATTTTGAATTTTCATTAATTCAATAAAACTGAACTTGAGCCTGATAATATTACTTTTCATATGTAAATCAATATAAGTTCAAATAATAATTACGTTTATTCGTAATAATATTAATATAAAAATATTAGTTCCGCTTGGGCACGAGCTATAAATACCCTAATAACAGGGGTCACAGTAATATGTGAATTTCCCTAATATAGAGTAAAAACAACAAAAACGTTAAAATACATAGTAGAATACTTTGATGATAACGGACTATGAGTTTGTGTTGATTATTAGTTCCAAACAGTAATGGGGGAATTTCGTACTAACCAGCACTGTTTCATTGTAGAATAAAAATTGAATTAAAAATTAATTCTCAAATTCTATTTCTGTTGAAAACTGGTTAAATAGTTGATATTCTTCTCAATTAGAATCCACTTTACGAAATTTGTAAAGATGGTCAATTGAACGGTGATGAGAGGTGTAGCGGCCTTGAAATCAGTACTGATACGTTCTGCTAAAAAAAAAAAAAACTGATTGGATATAAATAATAATATTTTCCAACACAAAAAAACTCTTAGTAATTTGGAATTTTCATTAATTCAATAAAACTGAACTTGAGCCTGATAATATTACTTTTCATATGTAAATCAATATAAGTTCAAATAATAATTACGTTTATTCGTAATAATAATAATATAAAAATATTAATTCCGCTTGGGCACGAGCTATAAATACCCTAATAACAAGGGTCACAGTAATATGTGAATTTCCCTAATATAGAGTAAAAACAACAAAAACGTTAAAATACAAAGTAGAATACTTTGAAGATAACGGACTATGAGTTTGTGTTGATTATTAGTTCCAAACAGTAATGAGGGAATTTCGTACCAAGCAGCACTGTTTCATTGTAGAATAAAAATTGAATTAAAAATTAATTCTCATATTCTATTTCTGTTGAAAACTGGTTAAATAGTTAATATTCTTCTCAATTAGTATCCACTTTACGAAAATTGTAAAGATGGACAATTAAACGCTGATGAGAGGTGTAGCGGCCTTGAAATCAGTACTGATACGTTCTGATAAAAAAAAAAATTGATTGGATATAAATAATAATATTTTCCAACACAAAAAAACTCTTAGTAATTTTGAATTTTCATTAATTCAATAAAACTGAACTTGAGCCTGATAATATTACTTTTCATATGTAAATCAATATAAGTTCAAATAATAATTACGTATATTCGTAATAATAATAATATAAAAATATTAATTCCGCTTGGGCACGAGCTATAAATACCCCAATAACAGGGGTCACAGTAATATGTGAATTTCCCTAATATAGAGTAAAAACAACAAAAACGTTAAAATACAAAGTAGAACACTTTAAAGATAACGGACTATGAGTTTGTGTTGATTATTAGTTCCAAACAGTAATGAGGGTATTTCGTACTAAGCAGCACTGTTTCATTGTAGAATAAAAATTTAATTAAAAATTAATTCTCATATTCTATTTCTGTTGAAAACTGGTTAAATAGTTAATATTCTTCTCAATTAGTATCCACTTTACGAAAATTGTAAAGATGGACAATTGAACGCTGATGAGAGGTAAAGCGGCCTTGAAATCAGTACTGATACGTTCTGCTAAAAAAAAAAACTGATTGGATATAAATAATAATATTTTCCAACACAAAAAAACTCTTAGTAATTTTGAATTTTCATTAATTCAATAAAACTGAACTTGAGCCTGATAATATTACTTTTCATATGTAAATCAATATAAGTTCAAATAATAATTACGTTTATTCGTAATAATAATAATATAAAAATATTAATTCCGCTTGGGCACGAGCTATAAATACCCTAATAATAGGGGTCACAGTAATATGTGAATTTCCCTAATATAGAGTAAAAAAAAACAAAAACGTTAAAATACAAAGTAAAATACTTTGATGATAACGGACTATGAGTTTGTGTTGATTATTAGTTCCAAACAGCAATGAGGGAATTTCGTACTAACCAGCACTGTTTCATTGTAGAATAAAAATTGAATTAAAAATTAATTCTCATATTCTATTTCTGTTGAAAACTGGTTAAATAGTTGATATTCTTCTCAATTAGTATCCACTTTACGAAATTTGTAAAGATGGACAATTGAACGCTGATGAGAGGTGTAGCGGCCTTGAAATCAGTACTGATACGTTCTGCTAAAAACTGATTGTATATAAATAATAATATTTTCCAACACAAAAAAACTCTTAGTAATTTTGAATTTTCATTAATTCAATAAAACTGAACTTGAGCCTGATAATATTACTTTTCATATGTAAATCAAAATAAGTTCAAATAATAATTACGTTTATTCGTAATAATAATAATATAAAAATATTCTATTTCTGTTGAAAACTGGTTAAATAGTTGATATTCTTCTCAATTAGTATCCACTTTACGAAATTTGTAAAGATGGACAATTGAACGCTGATGAGAGGTGTAGCGGCCTTGAAATCAGTACTGATACGTTCTGCTAAAAATTGATTGGATATAAATAATAATATTTTCCAACACAAAAAAAAATTTTAGTAATTTTGAATTTTCATTAATTCAATAAAACTGAACTTGAGCCTGATAATATTACTTTTCATATAAAGTAGAATACTTTGATGATAACGGACTATGAGTTTGTGTAGATTATTAGTTCCAAACAGTAATGAGGGAATTTCGTACTAACCAGCACTGTTTCATTGTAGAATAAAAATTGAATTAAAAATTAATTCTCATATTCTATTTCTGTTAAAAACTGGTTAAATAGTTGATATTATTCTCAATTAGTATCCACTTTACGAAAATTGTAAATATGGACAATTGAACGCTGATGAGAGGTGTAGCGGCCTTGAAATCAGTACTGATACGTTCTGATAAAAAAAAAACTGATTGGATATAAATAATAATATTTTCCAACACAAAAAAACTCTTAGTAATTTTGAATTTTCATTAATTCAATAAAACTGAACTTGAGCCTGATAATATTACTTTTCATATGTAAATCAATATAAGTTCAAATAATAATTACGTTTATTCGTAATAATATTAATATAAAAATATTAATTCCGCTTGAGCACGAGCTATAAATACCCTAATAACAGGGGTCACAGTAATATGTGAATTTCCCTAATATAGAGTAAAAACAACAAAAACGTTAAAATACATAGTAGAATACTTTGATGATAACGGACTATGAGTTTGTGTTGATTATTAGTTCCAAACAGTAATGAGGGAATTTCGTACTAACCAGCACTGTTTCATTGTAGAATAAAAATTGAATTAAAAATTAATTCTCATATTCTATTTCTGTTGAAAACTGGTTAAATAGTTGATATTCTTCTCAATTAGTATCCACTTTACGAAATTTGTAAAGATGGACAATTGAACGCTGATGAGAGGTGTAGCGGCCTTGAAATCAGTACTGATACGTTCTGCTAAAAACTGATTGTATATAAATAATAATATTTTCCAACACAAAAAAACTCTTAGTAATTTTGAATTTTCATTAATTCAATAAAACTGAACTTGAGCCTGATAATATTACTTTTCATATGTAAATCAATATAAGTTCAAATAATAATTACGTTTATTCGTAATAATAATAATATAAAAATATTAATTCCGCTTGGGCACGAGCTATAAATACCCCAATAACAGGGGTCACAGTAATATGTGAATTTCCCTAATATAGAGTAAAAACAACAAAAACGTTAAAATACAAAGTAGAATACTTTGAAGATAACGGACTATGAGTTTGTGTTGAATATTAGTTCCAAACAGTAATAAGGGTATTTCGTACTAAGCAGCACTGTTTCATTGTAGAATAAAAATTTAATTAAATATTAATTCTCATATTCTATTTCTGTTGAAAACTGGTTAAATAGTTAATATTCTTCTCAATTAGTATCCACTTTACGAAAATTGTAAAGATGGACAATTGAACGCTGATGAGAGGTAAAGCGGCCTTGAAATCAGTACTGATACGTTCTGCTAAAAAAAAAAAACTGATTGGATATAAATAATAATAATTTTTTCCAACACAAAAAAACTCTTAGTAATTTTGAATTTTCATTAATTCAATAAAACTGAACTTGAGCCTGATAATATTACTTTTCATATGTAAATCAATATAAGTTCAAATAATAATTACGTTTATTCGTAATAATAATAATATAAAAATATTAATTCCGCTTGGGCACGAGCTATAAATACCCCAATAACAGGGGTCACAGTAATATGTGAATTTCCCTAATATAGAGTAAAAACAACAAAAACGTTAAAATACAAAGTAGAATACTTTGAAGATAACGGACTATGAGTTTGTGTTGATTATTAGTTCCAAACAGTAATGAGGGAATTTCGTACTAAGCAGCACTGTTTCATTGTAGAATAAAAATTTAATTAAAAATTAATTCTCATATTCTATTTCTGTTGAAAACTGGTTAAATAGTTAATATTCTTCTCAATTAGTATCCACTTTACGAAAATTGTAAAGATGGACAATTGAACGCTGATGAGATGTAAAGCGGCCTTGAAATCAGTACTGATACGTTCTGCTAAAAAAAAAAAAACTGATTGGATATAAATAATAATATTTTCCAACACAAAAAAACTCTTAGTAATTTTGAATTTTCATTAATTCAATAAAACTGAACTTGAGCCTGATAATATAACTTTTCATATGTAAATCAATATAAGTTCAAATAATAATTACGTTTATTCGTAATAATAATAATATAAAAATATTCTATTTCTGTTGAAAACTGGTTAAATAGTTGATATTCTTCTCAATTAGTAACCACTTTACGAAAATTGTAAAGATGGACAATTGAACGCTGATGAGAGGTAAAGCGGCCTTGAAATCAGTACTGATACGTTCTGCTAAAAAAAAAAAAACTGATTGGATATAAATAATAATATTTTCCAACACAAAAAAACTCTTAGTAATTTTGAATTTTCATTAATTCAATAAAACTGAACTTGAGCCTGATAATATTACTTTTCATATGTAAATCAATATAAGTTCAAATAATAATTACGTTTATTCGTAATAATAATAATATAAAAATATTCTATTTCTGTTGAAAACTGGTTAAATAGTTGATATTCTTCTCAATTAGTATCCACTTTACGAAATTTGTAAAGATGGACAATTGAACGCTGATGAGAGGTGTAGCGGCATTGAAATCAGTACTGATACGTTCTGCTAAAAACTGATTGGATATAAATAATAATATTTTCCAACACAAAAAAACTCTTAGTAATTTTGAATTTTCATTAATTCAATAAAACTGAACTTGAGCCTGATAATATTACTTTTCATATAAAGTAGAATACTTTGATGATAACGGACTATGAGTTTGTGTAGATTATTAGTTCCAAACAGTAATGAGGGAATTTCGTACTAACCAGCACTGTTTCATTGTAGAATAAAAATTGAATTAAAAATTAATTCTCATATTCTATTTCTGTTAAAAACTGGTTAAATCGTTGATATTCTTCTCAATTAGTATCCACTTTACGAAAATTGTAAAGATGGACAATTGAACGCTGATGAGAGGTGTAGCGGCCTTGAAATCAGTACTGATACGTTCTGATAAAAAAAAAACTGATTGGATATAAATAATAATATTTTCCAACACAAAAACACTCTTAGTAATTTTGAATTTTCATTAATTCAATAAAACTGAACTTGAGCCTGATAATATTACTTTTCATATGTAAATCAATATAAGTTCAAATAATAATTACGTTTATTCGTAATAATATTAATATAAAAATATTAATTCCGCTTGGGCACGAGCTATAAATACCCTAATAACAGGGGTCACAGTAATATGTGAATTTCCCTAATATAGAGTAAAAACAACAAAAACGTTAAAATACATAGTAGAATACTTTGATGATAACGGACTATGAGTTTGTGTTGATTATTAGTTCCAAACAGTAATGAGGGAATTTCGTACTAACCAGCACTGTTTCATTGTAGAATAAAAATTTAATTAAAAATTAATTCTCATATTCTATTTCTGTTGAAAACTGGTTAAATAGTTGATATTCTTCTCAATTAGTATCCACTTTACGAAAATTGTAAAGATGGACAATTGAACGCTGATGAGAGGTGTAGCGGCCTTGAAATCAGTACTGATACGTTCTGCTAAAAAAAAAAAAACTGTTTGGATATAAATAATAATATTTTCCAACACAAAAAAACTCTTAGTAATTTTGAATTTTCATTAATTCAATAAAACTGAACTTGAGCCTGATAATATTACTTTTCATATGTAAATCAATATAAGTTCAAATAATAATTACGTTTATTCGTAATAATAATAATATAAAAATATTAATTCCGCTTGGGCACGAGCTATAAATACCCTAATAACAGGGGTCACAGTAATATGTGAATTTCCCTAATATAGAGTAAAAACAACAAAAACGTTAAAATACAAAGTAGAATACTTTGATGATAACGGACTATGAGTTTGTGTTGATTATTAGTTCCAAACAGTAACGAGGGAATTTCGTACTAACCAGCACTGTTTCATTGTAGAATAAAAATTTAATTAAAAATTAATTCTCATATTCTATTTATGTTGAAAACTGGTTAAATAGTTGATATTCTTCTCAATTAGTATCCACTTTACGAAAATTGTAAAGATGGACAATTGAACGCTGATGAGAGGTGTAGCGGCCTTGAAATCAGTACTGATACGTTCTGCTAAAAACTGATTGGATATAAATAATAATATTTTCCAACACAAAAAAACTCTTAGTAATTTTGAATTTTCATTAATTCAATAAAACTCAACTTGAGCCTGATAATATTACTTTTCATATAAAGTAGAATACTTTGATGATAATGGACTATGAGTTTGTGTAGATTATTAGTTCCAAACAGTAATGAGGGAATTTCGTACTAACCAGCACTGTTTCATTATAGAATAAAAATGGAATTAAAAATTAATTCTGATATTCTATTTCTGTTGAAAACTGGTTAAATAGTTGATATTCTTCTCAATTAGAATCCACTTTACGAAATTTGTAAAGATGGACAATTGAACGGTGATGAGAGGTGTAGCGGCCTTGAAATCAGTACTGATACGTTCTGCTAAAAAAAAAAAAAACTGATTGGATATAAATAATAATATTTTCCAACACAAAAAAACTCTTAGTAATTTTGAATTTTCATTAATTCAATAAAACTGAACTTGAGCCTGATAATATTACTTTTCATATGTAAATCAATATAAGTTCAAATAATAATTACGTTTATTCGTAATAATATTAATATAAAAATATTAATTCCGCTTGGGCACGAGCTATAAATACCCTAATAACAGGGGTCACAGTAGTATGTGAATTTCCCTAATATAGAGTAAAAACAACAAAAACGTTAAAATACATAGTAGAATACTTTGATGATAACGGACTATGAGTTTGTGTTTATTATTAGTTCCAAACAGTAATGAGGGAATTTCGTACTAACCAGCACTGTTTCATTGTAGAATAAAAATTGAATTAAAAATTAATTCTCATATTCTATTTCTGTTGAAAACTGGTTAAATAGTTGATATTCTTCTCAATTAGTATCCACTTTACGAAAATTGTAAAGATGGACAATTGAACGCTGATGAGAGGTGTAGCGGCCTTGAAATCAGTACTGATACGTTCTGCTAAAAAAAAAAACTGATTGGATATAAATAATAATATTTTCCAACACAAAAAAACTCTTAGTAATTTTGAATTTTCATTAATTCAATAAAACTGAACTTGAGCCTGATAATATTACTTTTCATATGTAAATCAATATAAGTTCAAATAATAATTACGTTTATTCGTAATAATAATAATATAAAAATATTAATTCCGCTTGGGCACGAGCTATAAATACCCTAATAACAGGGGTCACAGTAATATGTGAATATCCCTAATATAGAGTAAAAACAACAAAAACGTTAAAATACAAAGTAGAATACTTTGATGATAACGGACTATGAGTTTGTGTAGATTATTAGTTCCAAACAGTAATGAGGGAATTTCGTACTAACCAGCACTGTTTCATTGTAGAATAAAAATTGAATTAAAAATTAATTCTCATATTCTATTTCTGTTAAAAACTGGTTAAATAGTTGATATTCTTCTCAATTAGTATCCACTTTACGAAAATTGTAAAGATGGAGAATTGAACGCTGATGAGAGGTGTAGCGGCCTTGAAATCAGTACTGATACGTTCTGATAAAAAAAAAACTGATTGGATATAAATAATAATATTTTCCAACACAAAAAAACTCTTAGTAATTTTGAATTTTCATTAATTCAATAAAACTGAACTTGAGCCTGATAATATTACTTTTCATATGTAAATCAATATAAGTTCAAATAATAATTACGTTTATTCGTAATAATATTAATATAAAAATATTAATTCCGCTTGGGCACGAGCTATAAATACCCTAATAACAGGGGTCACAGTAATATGTGAATTTCCCTAATATAGAGTAAAAACAACAAAAACGTTAAAATACAAAGTAGAATACTTTGATGATAACGGACTATGAGTTTGTGTTGATTATTAGTTCCAAACAGTAATGAGGGAATTTCGTACTAACCAGCACTGTTTCATTGTAGAATAAAAATTGAATTAAAAATTAATTCTCATATTCTATTTCTGTTGAAAACTGGTTAAATAGTTGATATTCTTCTCAATTAGTATCCACTTTACGAAAATTGTAAAGATGGACAATTGAACGCTGATGAGAGGTATAGCGGCCTTGAAATCAGTACTGATACGTTCTGCTAAAAAAAAAACTGATTGGATATAAATAATAATATTTTCCAACACAAAAAAACTCTTAGTAATTTTGAATTTTCATTAATTCAATAAAACTGAACTTGAGGCTGATAATATTACTTTTCATATGTAAATCAATATAAGTTCAAATAATAATTACGTTTATTCGTAATAATAATAATATAAAAATATTAATTCCGCTTGGGCACGAGCTATAAATACCCTAATAACAGGGGTCACAGTAATATGTGAATTTCCCTAATATAGAGTAAAAACAACAATAACGTTAAAATACAAAGTAGAATACTTTGAAGATAACGGACTATGAGTTTGTGTTGATTATTAGTTCCAAACAGTAATGAGGGAATTTCGTACTAAGCAGCACTGTTTCATTGTAGAATAAAAATTGAATTAAAAATTAATTCTCATATTCTATTTCTGTTGAAAACTGGTTAAATAGTTAATATTCTTCTCAATTAGTATCCACTTTACGAAAATTGTAAAGATGGACAATTGAACGCTGATGAGAGGTGTAGCGGCCTTGAAATCAGTACTGATACGTTCTGCTAAAAAAAAAAAAAAAAACTGATTGGATATAAATATTAATATTTTCCAACACAAAAAAACTCTTAGTAATTTTGAATTTTCATTAATTCAATAAAACTGAACTTGAGCCTGATAATATTACTTTTCATATGTAAATCAATATAAGTTCAAATAATAATTACGTTTATTCGTAATAATAATAATATAAAAATATTAATTCCGCTTGGGCACGAGCTATAAATACCCTAATAACAGGGGTCACAGTAATATGTGAATTTCCCTAATATAGAGTAAAAACAACAAAAACGTTAAAATACAAAGTAGAATACTTTGATGATAACGGACTATGAGTCTGTGTTGATTATTAGTTCCAAACAGTAATGAGGGAATTTCGTACTAACCAGCACTGTTTCATTGTAGAATAAAAATTGAATTAAAAATTAATTCTCATATTCTATTTCTGTTAAAAACTGGTTAAATAGTTGATATTCTTCTCAATTAGTATCCACTTTACGAAAATTGTAAAGATGGAGAATTGAACGCTGATGAGAGGTGTAGCGGCCTTGAAATCAGTACTGATACGTTCTGATAAAAAAAAAACTGATTGGATATAAATAATAATATTTTCCAACACAAAAAAACTCTTAGTAATTTTGAATTTTCATTAATTCAATAAAACTGAACTTGAGCCTGATAATATTACTTTTCATATGTAAATCAATATAAGTTCAAATAATAATTACGTTTATTCGTAATAATATTAATATAAAAATATTAATTCCGCTTGGGCACGAGCTATAAATACCCTAATAACAGGGGTCACAGTAATATGTGAATTTCCCTAATATAGAGTAAAAACAACAAAAACGTTAAAATACAAAGTAGAATACTTTGATGATAACGGACTATGAGTTTGTGTTGATTATTAGTTCCAAACAGTAATGAGGGAATTTCGTACTAACCAGCACTGTTTCATTGTAGAATAAAAATTGAATTAAAAATTAATTCTCATATTCTATTTCTGTTGAAAACTGGTTAAATAGTTGATATTCTTCTCAATTAGTATCCACTTTACGAAAATTGTAAAGATGGACAATTGAACGCTGATGAGAGGTATAGCGGCCTTGAAATCAGTACTGATACGTTCTGCTAAAAAAAAAAAACTGATTGGATATAAATAATAATATTTTCCAACACAAAAAAACTCTTAGTAATTTTGAATTTTCATTAATTCAATAAAACTGAACTTGAGGCTGATAATATTACTTTTCATATGTAAATCAATATAAGTTCAAATAATAATTACGTTTATTCGTAATAATAATAATATAAAAATATTAATTCCGCTTGGGCACGAGCTATAAATACCCTAATAACAGGGGTCACAGTAATATGTGAATTTCCCTAATATAGAGTAAAAACAACAATAACGTTAAAATACAAAGTAGAATACTTTGAAGATAACGGACTATGAGTTTGTGTTGATTATTAGTTCCAAACAGTAATGAGGGAATTTCGTACTAAGCAGCACTGTTTCATTGTAGAATAAAAATTGAATTAAAAATTAATTCTCATATTCTATTTCTGTTGAAAACTGGTTAAATAGTTAATATTCTTCTCAATTAGTATCCACTTTACGAAAATTGTAAAGATGGACAATTGAACGCTGATGAGAGGTGTAGCGGCCTTGAAATCAGTACTGATACGTTCTGCTAAAAAAAAAAAAAAAAACTGATTGGATATAAATATTAATATTTTCCAACACAAAAAAACTCTTAGTAATTTTGAATTTTCATTAATTCAATAAAACTGAACTTGAGCCTGATAATATTACTTTTCATATGTAAATCAATATAAGTTCAAATAATAATTACGTTTATTCGTAATAATAATAATATAAAAATATTAATTCCGCTTGGGCACGAGCTATAAACACCCTAATAACAGGGGTCACAGTAATATGTGAATGTCCCTAATATAGAGTAAAAACAACAAAAACTTTAAAATACAAAGTAGAATACTTTGATGATAACGGACTATGAGTCTGTGTTGATTATTAGTTCCAAACAGTAATGAGGGAATTTCGTACTAACCAGCACTGTTTCATTGTAGAATAAAAATTGAATTAAAAATTAATTCTCATATTCTATTTCTGTTAAAAACTGGTTAAATAGTTGATATTCTTCTCAATTAGTATCCACTTTACGAAAATTGTAAGGATGGACAATTGAACGCTGATGAGAGGTGTAGCGGCCTTGAAATCAGTACTGGTACGTTCTGATAAAAAAAAACTGATTGGATATAAATAATAATATTTTCCAACACAAAAAAACTCTTAGTAATTTTGAATTTTCATTAATTCAATAAAACTGAACTTGAGCCTGATAATATTACTTTTCATATGTAAATCAATATAAGTTCAAATAATAATTACGTTTATTCGTAATAATAATAATATAAAAATATTAATTCCGCTTGGGCACGAGCTATAAATACCCTAATAACAGGGGTCACAGTAATATGTGAATTTCCCTAATATAGAGTAAAAACAACAAAAACGTTAAAATACAAAGTAGAATACTTTGAAGATAACGGACTATGAGTTTGTGTTGATTATTAGTTCCAAACAGTAATGAGGGAATTTCGTACTAAGCAGCACTGTTTCATTGTAGAATAAAAATTGAATTAAAAATTAATTCTCATATTCTATTTCTGTTGAAAACTGGTTAAATAGTTAATATTCTTTTCAATTAGTATCCACTTTACGAAAATTGTAAAGATGGACAATTGAACGCTGATGAGAGGTGTAGCGGCCTTGAAATCAGTACTGATACGTTCTGATAAAAAAAAAAATTTATTGGATATAAATAATAATATTTTCCAACACAAAAAAACTCTTAGTAATTTTGAATTTTCATTAATTCAATAAAACTGAACTTGAGCCTGATAATATTACTTTTCATATGTAAATCAATATAAGTTCAAATAATAATTACGTTTATTCGTAATAATAATAATATAAAAATATTAATTCCGCTTGGGCACGAGCTATAAATACCCTAATAACAGGGGTCACAGTAATATGTGAATTTCCCTAATATAGAGTAAAAACAACAAAAACGTTAAAATACATAGTAGAATACTTTGATGATAACGGACTATGAGTTTGTGTTGATTATTAGTTCCAAACAGTAATGAGGGAATTTCGTACTAACCAGCACTGTTTCATTGTAGAATAAAAATTGAATTAAAAATTAATTCTCATATTCTATTTCTGTTGAAAACTGGTTAAATAGTTGATATTCTTCTCAATTAGTATCCACTTTACGAAAATTGTAAAGATGGACAATTGAACGCTGATGAGAGGTGTAGCGGCCTTTAAATCAGTACTGATACGTTCTGCTAAAAAAAAAAAAAAAAAAAAAAAAAAAAAAAAAAAAAAAAAAAAAAAAAAAAACTGATTGGATATAAATATTAATATTTTCCAACACAAAAAAACTCTTAGTAATTTTGAATTTTCATTAATTCAATAAAACTGAACTTGAGCCTGATAATATTACTTTTCATATGTAAATCAATATAAGTTCAAATAATAATTACGTTTATTCGTAATAATAATAATATAAAAATATTAATTCCGCTTGGGCACGAGCTATAAATACCCTAATAACAGAGGTCACAGTAATATGTGAATGTCCCTAATATAGAGTAAAAACAACAAAAACGTTAAAATACAAAGTAGAATACTTTGATGATAACGGACTATGAGTTTGTGTTGATTATTAGTTCCAAACAGTAATGAGGGATTTTCGTACTAACCGGCACTGTTTCATTGTAGAATAAAAATTGAATTAAAAATTAATTCTCATATTCTATTTCTGTTGAAAACTGGTTAAATAGTTGATATTCTTCTCAATTAGTATCCACTTTACGAAAATTGTAAAGATGGACAATTGAACGCTGATGAGAGGTGTAGCGGCCTTGAAATCAGTACTGATACGTTCTGCTAAAAAAAAAAACTGATTGGATATAAATAATAATATTTTCCAACACAAAAAAACTCTTAGTAATTTTGAATTTTCATTAATTCAATAAAACTGAACTTGAGCCTGATAATATTACTTTTCATATGTAAATCAATATAAGTTCAAATAATAATTACTTTTATTCGTAATTATAATAACATAAAAATATTAATTCCGCTTGGGCACGAGCTATAAATACCCTAATAACAGGGGTCACAGTAATATGTGAATTTCCCTAATATAGAGTAAAAACAACAAAAACTTTAAAATACAAAGTAGAATACTTTGATGATAACGGACTATGAGTCTGTGTTGATTATTAGTTCCAAACAGTAATGAGGGAATTTCGTACTAACCAGCACTGTTTCATTGTAGAATAAAAATTGAATTAAAAATTAATTCTCATATTCTATTTCTGTTAAAAACTGGTTAAATAGTTGATATTCTTCTCAATTAGTATCCACTTTACGAAAATTGTAAAGATGGACAATTGAACGCTGATGAGAGGTGTAGCGGCCTTGAAATCAGTACTGGTACGTTCTGATAAAAAAAAACTGATTGGATATAAATAATAATTTTTCCAACACAAAAAAACTCTTAGTAATTTTGAATTTTCATTAATTCAATAAAACTGAACTTGAGCCTGATAATATTACTTTTCATATGTAAATCAATATAAGTTCAAATAATAATTACGTTTATTCGTAAAAATAATAATATAAAAATATTAATTCCGCTTGGGCACGAGCTATAAATACCACAATAACAGGGGTCACAGTAATATGTGAATTTCCCTAATATAGAGTCAAAACAACAAAAACGTTAAAATACAAAGTAGAATACTTTGAAGATAACGGACTATGAGTTTGTGTTGATTATTAGTTCCAAACAGTAATGAGGGAATTTCGTACTAAGCAGCACTGTTTCATTGTAGAATAAAAATTGAATTAAAAATTAATTCTCATATTCTATTTCTGTTGAAAACTGGTTAAATAGTTAATATTCTTTTCAATTAGTATCCACTTTACGAAAATTGTAAAGATGGACAATTGAACGCTGTTGAGAGGTGTAGCGGCCTTGAAATCAGTACTGATACGTTCTGATAAAAAAAAAATTTATTGGATATAAATAATAATATTTTCCAACACAAAAAAACTCTTAGTAATTTTGAATTTTCATTAATTCAATAAAACTGAACTTGAGCCTGATAATATTACTTTTCATATGTAAATCAATATAAGTTCAAATAATAATTACGTTTATTCGTAATAATAATAATATAAAAATATTAATTCCGCTTGGGCACGAGCTATAAATACCCTAATAACAGGGGTCACAGTAATATGTGAATTTCCCTAATATAGAGTAAAAACAACAAAAACGTTAAAATACAAAGTAGAATACTTTGATGATAACGGACTATGAGTCTGTGTTGATTATTAGTTCCAAACAGTAATGAGGGAATTTCGTACTAACCAGCACTGTTTCATTGTAGAATAAAAATTGAATTAAAAATTAATTCTCATATTCTATTTCTGTTAAAAACTGGTTAAATAGTTGATATTCTTCTCAATTAGTATCCACTTTACGAAAATTCTAAAGATGGTCAATTGAACGCTGATGAGAGGTGTAGCGGCCTTGAAATCAGTACTGATACGTTCTGATAAAAAAAAAACTGATTGGATATAAATAATAATATTTTCCAACACAAAAAAACTCTTAGTAATTTTGAATTTTCATTAATTCAATAAAACTGAACTTGAGCCTGATAATATTACTTTTCATATGTAAATCAATATAAGTTCAAATAATAATTACGTTTATTCGTAATAATAATAATATAAAAATATTAATTCCGCTTGGGCACGAGCTATAAATACCCTAATAACAGGGGTCACAGTAATATGTGAATTTCCCTAATATAGAGTAAAAACAACAAAAACGTTAAAATACAAAGTAGAATACTTTGAAGATAACGGAGTATGAGTTTGTGTTGATTATTAGTTCCAAACAGTAATGAGGGAATTTCGTACTAAGCAGCACTGTTTCATTGTAGAATAAAAATTGAATTAAAAATTAATTCTCATATTCTATTTCTGTTGAAAACTGGTTAAATAGTTAATATTCTTTTCAATTAGTATCCACTTTACGAAAATTGTAAAGATGGACAATTGAACGCTGATGAGAGGTGTAGCGGCCTTGAAATCAGTACTGATACGTTCTGATAAAAAAAAAATTTATTGGATATAAATAATAATATTTTCCAACACAAAAAAACTCTTAGTAATTTTGAATTTTCATTAATTCAATAAAACTGAACTTGAGCCTGATAATATTACTTTTCATATGTAAATCAATATAAGTTCAAATAATAATTACTTTTATTCGTAATAATAATAACATAAAAATATTAATTCCGCTTGGGCACGAGCTATAAATACCCTAATAACAGGGGTCACAGTAATATGTGAATTTCCCTAATATAGAGTAAAAACAACAAAAACTTTAAAATACAAAGTAGAATACTTTGATGATAACGGACTATGAGTCTGTGTTGATTAATAGTTCCAAACAGTAATGAGGGAATTTCGTACTAACCAGCACTGTTTCATTGTAGAATAAAAATTGAATTAAAAATTAATTCTCATATTCTATTTCTGTTAAAAACTGGTTAAATAGTTGATATTCTTCTCAATTAGTATCCACTTTACGAAAATTGTAAAGATGGACAATTGAACGCTGATGAGAGGTGTAGCGGCCTTGAAATCAGTACTGGTACGTTCTGATAAAAAAAAACTGATTGGATATAAATAATAATTTTTCCAACACAAAAAAACTCTTAGTAATTTTGAAGTTTCATTAATTCAATAAAACTGAACTTGAGCCTGATAATATTACTTTTCATATGTAAATCAATATAAGTTCAAATAATAATTACGTTTATTCGTAAAAATAATAATATAAAAATATTAATTCCGCTTGGGCACGAGCTATAAATACCACAATAACAGGGGTCACAGTAATATGTGAATTTCCCTAATATAGAGTCAAAACAACAAAAACGTTAAAATACAAAGTAGAATACTTTGAAGATAACGGACTATGAGTTTGTGTTGATTATTAGTTCCAAACAGTAATGAGGGAATTTCGTACTAAGCAGCACTGTTTCATTGTAGAATAAAAATTGAATTAAAAATTAATTCTCATATTCTATTTCTGTTGAAAACTGGTTAAATAGTTAATATTCTTTTCAATTAGTATCCACTTTACGAAAATTGTAAAGATGGACAATTGAACGCTGATGAGAGGTGTAGCGGCCTTGAAATCAGTACTGGTACGTTCTGATAAAAAAAAACTGATTGGATATAAATAATAATTTTTCCAACACAAAAAAACTCTTAGTAATTTTGAATTTTCATTAATTCAATAAAACTGAACTTGAGCCTGATAATATTACTTTTCATATGTAAATCAATATAAGTTCAAATAATAATTACTTTTATTCGTAATAATAGTAATATAAAAATATTAATTCCGCTTGGGCACGAGCTATAAATACCCTAATAACAGGGGTCACAGTAATATGTGAATTTCCCTAATATAGAGTAAAAACAACAAAAACGTTAAAATACAAAGTAGAATACTTTGAAGATAACGGACTATGAGTTTGTGTTGATTATTAGTTCCAAACAGTAATGAGGGAATTTCGTACTAAGCAGCACTGTTTCATTGTAGAATAAAAATTGAATTAAAAATTAATTCTCATATTCTATTTCTGTTGAAAACTGGTTAAATAGTTAATATTCTTTTCAATTAGTATCCACTTTACGAAAATTGTAAAGATGGACAATTGAACGCTGATAAGAGGTGTAGCGGCCTTGAAATCAGTACTGGTACGTTCTGATAAAAAAAAACTGATTGGATATAAATAATAATTTTTCCAACACAAAAAAACTCTTAGTAATTTTGAATTTTCATTAATTCAATAAAACTGAACTTGAGCCTGATAATATTACTTTTCATATGTAAATCAATATAAGTTCAAATAATAATTACGTTTATTCGTAAAAATAATAATATAAAAATATTAATTCCGCTTGGGCACGAGCTATAAATACCACAATAACAGGGGTCACAGTAATATGTGAATTTCCCTAATATAGAGTCAAAACAACAAAAACGTTAAAATACAAAGTAGAATACTTTGAAGATAACGGACTATGAGTTTGTGTTGATTATTAGTTCCAAACAGTAATGAGGGAATTTCGTACTAAGCAGCACTGTTTCATTGTAGAATAAAAATTGAATTAAAAATTAATTCTCATATTCTATTTCTGTTGAAAACTGGTTAAATAGTTAATATTCTTTTCAATTAGTATCCACTTTACGAAAATTGTAAAGATGGACAATTGAACGCTGTTGAGAGGTGTAGCGGCCTTGAAATCAGTACTGATACGTTCTGATAAAAAAAAAATTTATTGGATATAAATAATAATATTTTCCAACACAAAAAAACTCTTAGTAATTTTGAATTTTCATTAATTCAATAAAACTGAACTTGAGCCTGATAATATTACTTTTCATATGTAAATCAATATAAGTTCAAATAATAATTACGTTTATTCGTAATAATAATAATATAAAAATATTAATTCCGCTTGGGCACGAGCTATAAATACCCTAATAACAGGGGTCACAGTAATATGTGAATTTCCCTAATATAGAGTAAAAACAACAAAAACGTTAAAATACAAAGTAGAATACTTTGAAGATAACGGAGTATGAGTTTGTGTTGATTATTAGTTCCAAACAGTAATGAGGGAATTTCGTACTAAGCAGCACTGTTTCATTGTAGAATAAAAATTGAATTAAAAATTAATTCTCATATTCTATTTCTGTTGAAAACTGGTTAAATAGTTAATATTCTTTTCAATTAGTATCCACTTTACGAAAATTGTAAAGATGGACAATTGAACGCTGATGAGAGGTGTAGCGGCCTTGAAATCAGTACTGATACGTTCTGATAAAAAAAAAAATTTATTGGATATAAATAATAATATTTTCCAACACAAAAAAACTCTTAGTAATTTTGAATTTTCATTAATTCAATAAAACTGAACTTGAGCCTGATAATATTACTTTTCATATGTAAATCAATATAAGTTCAAATAATAATTACGTTTATTCGTAATAATAATAATATAAAAATATTAATTCCGCTTGGGCACGAGCTATAAATACCCCAATAACAGGAGTCACAGTAATATGTGAATTTCCCTAATATAGAGTAAAAACCACAAAAACGTTAAAATACAAAGTAGAATACTTTGAAGATAACGGACTATGAGTTTGTGTTGATTATTAGTTCCAAACAGTAATGAGGGAATTTCGTACTAAGCAGCACTGTTTCATCTATATATATAAAATACAAAAAATGTTTGTACCCATGTTCGCTATAGACTCGGAAACTATCCAACCGATTTGACCCAAACTGGTGTCATTCAAAAGGGAATTTATAGAGGATGGTTTTAGGCTTTTAATATTTCAAGTGGGCGTAGCCCCTCCCACATAAATTGAATAACATCATATATCTTGACTATTGTGATAGCAAGAGTTTTGAAACATTGCAATAGTTCATATGTTACTAATGTGAGTAATCAGGACAAAAATGGGCGTTATCGGACAAGTGGGCGTGGCAGCTCCCATATAACCCGAAAATTGAAATCGCCATATTTTGGGCATTTTTTGACCTACGCCGATGATATTTGGTACATATAGTATTGCCATAATTTGGAATACGTACCGGGAGAAAAGTGGATGGGACCACGCTCCTTTTTATTAAAATTAAAAATCGTAATATAGTCTTAACTACTGGACCGATCGTCACAATAGGATATATAAATACTTTTAATTTTATTTTATAACGAGGGGGGTAGCGAAGTACACCGGGATCAGCTAGTTGTAGAATAAAAATTGAATTAAAAATTAATTCTCATATTCTATTTCTGTTGAAAACTGGTTAAATAGTTGATATTCTTCTCAATTAGTATCCACTTTACGAAAATTGTAAAGATGGACAATTGAACGCTGATGAGAGGTGTAGCGGCCTTGAAATCAGTACTGATACGTTCTGCTAAAAAAAAAAACTGATTGGATATAAATAATAATATTTTCCAACACAAAAAAACTCTTAGTAATTTTGAATTTTCATTAATTCAATAAAACTGAACTTGAGCCTGATAATATTACTTTTCATATGTAAATCAATATAAGTTCAAATAATAATTACTTTTATTCGTAATAATAATAATATAAAAATATTAATTCCGCTTGGGCACGAGCTATAAATACCCTAATAACAGGGGTCACAGTAATATGTGAATCTCCCTAATATAGAGTAAAAACAACAAAAACCTTAAAATACAAAGTAGAATACTTTGATGATAACGGACTATGAGTCTGTGTTGATTATTAGTTCCAAACAGTAATGAGGGAATTTCGTACTAACCAGCACTGTTTCATTGTAGAATAAAAATTGAATTAAAAATTAATTCTCATATTCTATTTCTGTTAAAAACTGGTTAAATAGTTGATATTCTTCTCAATTAGTATCCACTTTACGAAAATTCTAAAGATGGACAATTGAACGCTGATGAGAGGTGTAGCGGCCTTGAAATCAGTACTGATACGTTCTGATAAAAAAAAAACTGATTGGATATAAATAATAATATTTTCCAACACAAAAAAACTCTTAGTAATTTTGAATTTTCATTAATTCAATAAAACTGAACTTGAGCCTGATAATATTACTTTTCATATGTAAATCAATATAAGTTCAAATAATAATTACGTTTATTCGTAATAATAATAATATAAAAATATTAATTCCGCTTGGGCACGAGCTATAAATACCCTAATAACAGGGGTCACAGTAATATGTGAATTTCCCTAATATAGAGTAAAAACAACAAAAACGTTAAAATACAAAGTAGAATACTTTGAAGATAACGGAGTATGAGTTTGTGTTGATTATTAGTTCCAAACAGTAATGAGGGAATTTCGTACTAAGCAGCACTGTTTCATTGTAGAATAAAAATTGAATTAAAAATTAATTCTCATATTCTATTTCTGTTGAAAACTGGTTAAATAGTTAATATTCTTTTCAATTAGTATCCACTTTACGAAAATTGTAAAGATGGACAATTGAACGCTGATGAGAGGTGTAGCGGCCTTGAAATCAGTACTGATACGTTCTGATAAAAAAAAAATTTATTGGATATAAATAATAATATTTTCCAACACAAAAAAACTCTTAGTAATTTTGAATTTTCATTAATTCAATAAAACTGAACTTGAGCCTGATAATATTACTTTTCATATGTAAATCAATATAAGTTCAAATAATAATTACGTTTATTCGTAATAATAATAATATAAAAATATTAATTCCGCTTGGGCACGAGCTATAAATACCCCAATAACAGGAGTCACAGTAATATGTGAATTTCCCTAATATAGAGTAAAAACCACAAAAACGTTAAAATACAAAGTAGAATACTTTGAAGATAACGGACTATGAGTTTGTGTTGATTATTAGTTCCAAACAGTAATGAGGGAATTTCGTACTAAGCAGCACTGTTTCATCTATATATATAAAATACAAAAAATGTTTGTACCCATGTTCGCTATAGACTCGGAAACTATCCAACCGATTTGACCCAAACTGGTGTCATTCAAAAGGGAATTTATAGAGGATGGTTTTAGGCTTTTAATATTTCAAGTGGGCGTAGCCCCTCCCACATAAATTGAATAACATCATATATCTTGACTATTGTGATAGCAAGAGTTTTGAAACATTGCAATAGTTCATATGTTACTAATGTGAGTAATCAGGACAAAAATGGGCGTTATCGGACAAGTGGGCGTGGCAGCTCCCATATAACCCGAAAATTGAAATCGCCATATTTTGGGCATTTTTTGACCTACGCCGATGATATTTGGTACATATAGTATTGCCATAATTTGGAATACGTACCGGGAGAAAAGTGGATGGGACCACGCTCCTTTTTATTAAAATTAAAAATCGTAATATAGTCTTAACTACTGGACCGATCGTCACAATAGGATATATAAATACTTTTAATTTTATTTTATAACGAGGGGGGTAGCGAAGTACACCGGGATCAGCTAGTTGTAGAATAAAAATTGAATTAAAAATTAATTCTCATATTCTAATTCTGTTTAAAACTGGTTAAATAGTTAATATTCTTCTCAATTAGTATCCACTTTACGAAAATTGTAAAGATGGACAATTGAACGCTGATGAGAGGTGTAGCGGCCTTGAAATCAGTACTGATACGTTCTGCTAAAAAAAAAAAACTGATTGGATATAAATAATAATATTTTCCAACACAAAAAAACTCTTAGTAATTTTGAATTTTCATTAATTCAATAAAACTGAACTTGAGCCTGATAATATTACTTTTCATATGTAAATCAATATAAGTTCAAATAATAATTACGTTTATTCGTAATAATAATAATATAAAAATATTAATTCCGCTTGGGCACGAGCTATAAATACCCTAATAACAGGGGTCACAGTAATATGTGAATTTCCATAATATAGAGTAAAAACAACAAAAACGTTAAAATATAAAGTAGAATACTTTGATGATAACGGACTATGAGTTTGTGTAGATTATTAGTTCCAAACAGTAATGAGGGAATTTCGTACTAACCAGCACTGTTTCATTGTAGAATAAAAATTGAATTAAAAATTAATTCTCATATTCTATTTCTGTTAAAAACTGGTTAAATAGTTGATATTCTTCTCAATTAGTATCCACTTTACGAAAATTGTAAAGATGGACAATTGAACGCTGATGAGAGGTGTAGCGGCCTTGAAATCAGTACTGATACGTTCTGATAAAAAAAACAAACTGATTGGATATAAATAATAATATTTTCCAACACAAAAAAACTCTTAGTAATTTTGAATTTTCATTAATTCAATAAAACTGAACTTGAGCCTGATAATATTACTTTTCATATGTAAATCAATATAAGTTCAAATAATAATTACGTTTATTCGTAATAATAATAATATAAAAATATTAATTCCGCTTGGGCACGAGCTATAAATAACCTAATAACAGGGGTCACAGTAATATGTGAATCTCCCTAATATAGAGTAAAAACAACAAAAACGTTAAAATACAAAGTAGAATACTTTGATGATAACGGACTATGAGTTTTTGTTGATTAATAGTTCCAAACAGTAATGAGGGAATTTCGTACTAACCAGCACTGTTTCATTGTAGAATAAAAATTGAATTAAAAATTAATTCTCATATTCTATTTCTGTTGAAAACTGGTTAAATAGTTGATATTCTTCTCAATTAGTATCCACTTTACGAAAATTGTAAAGATGGACAATTGAACGCTGATGAGAGGTGTAGCGGCCTTGAAATCAGTACTGATACGTTCTGATAAAAAAAAAACTGATTGGATATAAATAATAATATTTTCCAACACAAAAAAACTCTTAGTAATTTTGAATTTTCATTAATTCAATAAAACTGAACTTGAGCCTGATAATATTACTTTTCATATGTAAATCAATATAAGTTCAAATAATAATTACGTTTATTCGTAATAATAATAATATAAAAATATTAATTCCGCTTGGGCACGAGCTATAAATACCCTAATAACAGGGGTCACAGTAATATGTGAATCTCCCTAATATAGAGTAAAAACAACAAAAACGTTAAAATATAAAGTAGAATACTTTGATGATAACGGACTATGAGTTTGTGTAGATTATTAGTTCCAAACAGTAATGAGGGAATTTCGTACTAACCAGCACTGTTTCATTGTAGAATAAAAATTGAATTAAAAATTAATTCTCATATTCTATTTCTGTTAAAAACTGGTTAAATTTGATATTCTTCTCAATTAGTATCCACTTTACGAAAATTGTAAAGATGGACAATTGAACGCTGATGAGAGGTGTAGCGGCCTTGAAATCAGTACTGATACGTTCTGCTAAAAAAAAAACTGATTGGATATAAATAATAATATTTTCCAACACAAAAAAACTCTTAGTAATTTTGAATTTTCATTAATTCAATAAAACTGAACTTGAGCCTGATAATATTACTTTTCATATGTAAATCAATATAAGTTCAAATAATAATTACGTTTATTCGTAATAATATTAATATAAAAATATTAATTCCGCTTGGGCACGAGCTATAAATACCCTAATAACAGGGGTCACAGTAATATGTGAATTTCCCTAATATAGAGTAAAAACAACAACAAAAACGTTGAAATACAAAGTAGAATACTTTGATGATAACGGACTATGAGTTTGTGTTGATTATTAGTTCCAAACAGTAATGAGGGAATTTCGTACTAACCAGCACTGTTTCATTGTAGAATAAAAATTGAATTAAAAATTAATTCTCATATTCTATTTCTGTTGAAAACTGGTTAAATAGTTGATATTCTTCTCAATTAGTATCCACTTTACGAAAATTGTAAAGATGGACAATTGAACGCTGATGAGAGGTGTAGCGGCCTTGAAATCAGAACTGATACGTTCTGCTAAAAAAAAAAACTGATTGGATATAAATAATAATATTTTCCAACACAAAAAACTCTTAGTAATTTTGAATTTTCATTAATTTAATAAAACTGAACTTGAGCCTGATAATATTACTTTTCATATGTAAATCAATATAAGTTCAAATAATAATTACTTTTATTCGTAATAATAGTAATATAAAAATATTAATTCCGCTTGGGCACGAGCTATAAATACCCTAATAACAGGGGTCACAGTAATATGTGAATTTCCCTAATATAGAGTAAAAACAACAAAAACGTTAAAATACAAAGTAGAATACTTTGAAGATAACGGACTATGAGTTTGTGTTGATTATTAGTTCCAAACAGTAATGAGGGAATTTCGTACTAAGCAGCACTGTTTCATTGTAGAATAAAAATTGAATTAAAAATTAATTCTCATATTCTATTTCTGTTGAAAACTGGTTAAATAGTTAATATTCTTTTCAATTAGTATCCACTTTACGAAAATTGTAAAGATGGACAATTGAACGCTGATGAGAGGTGTAGCGGCCTTGAAATCAGTACTGATACGTTCTGATAAAAAAAAAAATTTATTGGATATAAATAATAATATTTTCCAACACAAAAAAACTCTTAGTAATTTTGAATTTTCATTAATTCAATAAAACTGAACTTGAGCCTGATAATATTACTTTTCATATGTAAATCAATATAAGTTCAAATAATAATTACGTTTATTCGTAATAATAATAATATAAAAATATTAATTCCGCTTGGGCACGAGCTATAAATACCCCAATAACAGGAGTCACAGTAATATGTGAATTTCCCTAATATAGAGTAAAAACCACAAAAACGTTAAAATACAAAGTAGAATACTTTGAAGATAACGGACTATGAGTTTGTGTTGATTATTAGTTCCAAACAGTAATGAAGGAATTTCGTACTAAGCAGCACTGTTTCATCTATATATATAAAATACAAAAAATGTTTGTACCCATGTTCGCTATAGACTCGGAAACTATCCAACCGATTTGACCCAAACTGGTGTCATTCAAAAGGGAATTTATAGAGGATGGTTTTAGGCTTTTAATATTTCAAGTGGGCGTAGCCCCTCCCACATAAATTGAATAACATCATATATCTTGACTATTGTGATAGCAAGAGTTTTGAAACATTGCAATAGTTCATATGTTACTAATGTGAGTAATCAGGACAAAAATGGGCGTTATCGGACAAGTGGGCGTGGCAGCTCCCATATAACCCGAAAATTGAAATCGCCATATTTTGGGCATTTTTTGACCTACGCCGATGATATTTGGTACATATAGTATTGCCATAATTTGGAATACGTACCGGGAGAAAAGTGGATGGGACCACGCTCCTTTTTATTAAAATTAAAAATCGTAATATAGTCTTAACTACTGGACCGATCGTCACAATAGGATATATAAATACTTTTAATTTTATTTTATAACGAGGGGGGTAGCGAAGTACACCGGGATCAGCTAGTTGTAGAATAAAAATTGAATTAAAAATTAATTCTCATATTCTAATTCTGTTTAAAACTGGTTAAATAGTTAATATTCTTCTCAATTAGTATCCACTTTACGAAAATTGTAAAGATGGACAATTGAACGCTGATGAGAGGTGTAGCGGCCTTGAAATCAGTACTGATACGTTCTGCTAAAAAAAAAAAACTGATTGGATATAAATAATAATATTTTCCAACACAAAAAAACTCTTAGTAATTTTGAATTTTCATTAATTCAATAAAACTGAACTTGAGCCTGATAATATTACTTTTCATATGTAAATCAATATAAGTTCAAATAATAATTACGTTTATTCGTAATAATAATAATATAAAAATATTAATTCCGCTTGGGCACGAGCTATAAATACCCTAATAACAGGGGTCACAGTAATATGTGAATTTCCCTAATATAGAGTAAAAACAACAAAAACGTTAAAATATAAAGTAGAATACTTTGATGATAACGGACTATGAGTTTGTGTAGATTATTAGTTCCAAACAGTAATGAGGGAATTTCGTACTAACCAGCACTGTTTCATTGTAGAATAAAAATTGAATTAAAAATTAATTCTCATATTCTATTTCTGTTGAAAACTGGTTAAATAGTTGATATTCTTCTCAATTAGTATCCACTTTACGAAAATTGTAAAGATGGACAATTGAACGCTGATGAGAGGTGTAGCGGCCTTGAAATCAGTACTGATACGTTCTGATAAAAAAAAAACTGATTGGATATAAATAATAATATTTTCCAACACAAAAAAACTCTTAGTAATTTTGAATTTTCATTAATTCAATAAAACTGAACTTGAGCCTGATAATATTACTTTTCATATGTAAATCAATATAAGTTCAAATAATAATTACGTTTATTCGTAATAATAATAATATAAAAATATTAATTCCGCTTGGGCACGAGCTATAAATACCCTAATAACAGGGGTCACAGTAATATGTGAATCTCCCTAATATAGAGTAAAAACAACAAAAACGTTAAAATATAAAGTAGAATACTTTGATGATAACGGACTATGAGTTTGTGTAGATTATTATTTCCAAACAGTAATGAGGGAATTTCGTACTAACCAGCACTGTTTCATTGTAGAATAAAAATTGAATTAAAAATTAATTCTCATATTCTATTTCTGTTAAAAACTGGTTAAATTTGATATTCTTCTCAATTAGTATCCACTTTACGAAAATTGTAAAGATGGACAATTGAACGCTGATGAGAGGTGTAGCGGCCTTGAAATCAGTACTGATACGTTCTGCTAAAAAAAAAACTGATTGGATATAAATAATAATATTTTCCAACACAAAAAAACTCTTAGTAATTTTGAATTTTCATTAATTCAATAAAACTGAACTTGAGCCTGATAATATTACTTTTCATATGTAAATCAATATAAGTTCAAATAATAATTACGTTTATTCGTAATAATATTAATATAAAAATATTAATTCCGCTTGGGCACGAGCTATAAATACCCTAATAACAGGGGTCACAGTAATATGTGAATTTCCCTAATATAGAGTAAAAACAACAACAAAAACGTTGAAATACAAAGTAGAATACTTTGATGATAACGGACTATGAGTTTGTGTTGATTATTAGTTCCAAACAGTAATGAGGGAATTTCGTACTAACCAGCACTGTTTCATTGTAGAATAAAAATTGAATTAAAAATTAATTCTCATATTCTATTTCTGTTGAAAACTGGTTAAATAGTTGATATTCTTCTCAATTAGTATCCACTTTACGAAAATTGTAAAGATGGACAATTGAACGCTGATGAGAGGTGTAGCGGCCTTGAAATCAGAACTGATACGTTCTGCTAAAAAAAAAAACTGATTGGATATAAATAATAATATTTTCCAACACAAAAAACTCTTAGTAATTTTGAATTTTCATTAATTTAATAAAACTGAACTTGAGCCTGATAATATTACTTTTCATATGTAAATCAATATAAGTTCAAATAATAATTACTTTTATTCGTAATAATAGTAATATAAAAATATTAATTCCGCTTGGGCACGAGCTATAAATACCCTAATAACAGGGGTCACAGTAATATGTGAATTTCCCTAATATAGAGTAAAAACAACAAAAACGTTAAAATACAAAGTAGAATACTTTGAAGATAACGGACTATGAGTTTGTGTTGATTATTAGTTCCAAACAGTAATGAGGGAATTTCGTACTAAGCAGCACTGTTTCATTGTAGAATAAAAATTGAATTAAAAATTAATTCTCATATTCTATTTCTGTTGAAAACTGGTTAAATAGTTAATATTCTTTTCAATTAGTATCCACTTTACGAAAATTGTAAAGATGGACAATTGAACGCTGATGAGAGGTGTAGCGGCCTTGAAATCAGTACTGATACGTTCTGATAAAAAAAAAAATTTATTGGATATAAATAATAATATTTTCCAACACAAAAAAACTCTTAGTAATTTTGAATTTTCATTAATTCAATAAAACTGAACTTGAGCCTGATAATATTACTTTTCATATGTAAATCAATATAAGTTCAAATAATAATTACGTTTATTCGTAATAATAATAATATAAAAATATTAATTCCGCTTGGGCACGAGCTATAAATACCCCAATAACAGGAGTCACAGTAATATGTGAATTTCCCTAATATAGAGTAAAAACCACAAAAACGTTAAAATACAAAGTAGAATACTTTGAAGATAACGGACTATGAGTTTGTGTTGATTATTAGTTCCAAACAGTAATGAGGGAATTTCGTACTAAGCAGCACTGTTTCATCTATATATATAAAATACAAAAAATGTTTGTACCCATGTTCGCTATAGACTCGGAAACTATCCAACCGATTTGACCCAAACTGGTGTCATTCAAAAGGGAATTTATAGAGGATGGTTTTAGGCTTTTAATATTTCAAGTGGGCGTAGCCCCTCCCACATAAATTGAATAACATCATATATCTTGACTATTGTGATAGCAAGAGTTTTGAAACATTGCAATAGTTCATATGTTACTAATGTGAGTAATCAGGACAAAAATGGGCGTTATCGGACAAGTGGGCGTGGCAGCTCCCATATAACCCGAAAATTGAAATCGCCATATTTTGGGCATTTTTTGACCTACGCCGATGATATTTGGTACATATAGTATTGCCATAATTTGGAATACGTACCGGGAGAAAAGTGGATGGGACCACGCTCCTTTTTATTAAAATTAAAAATCGTAATATAGTCTTAACTACTGGACCGATCGTCACAATAGGATATATAAATACTTTTAATTTTATTTTATAACGAGGGGGGTAGCGAAGTACACCGGGATCAGCTAGTTGTAGAATAAAAATTGAATTAAAAATTAATTCTCATATTCTAATTCTGTTTAAAACTGGTTAAATAGTTAATATTCTTCTCAATTAGTATCCACTTTACGAAAATTGTAAAGATGGACAATTGAACGCTGATGAGAGGTGTAGCGGCCTTGAAATCAGTACTGATACGTTCTGCTAAAAAAAAAAAACTGATTGGATATAAATAATAATATTTTCCAACACAAAAAAACTCTTAGTAATTTTGAATTTTCATTAATTCAATAAAACTGAACTTGAGCCTGATAATATTACTTTTCATATGTAAATCAATATAAGTTCAAATAATAATTACGTTTATTCGTAATAATAATAATATAAAAATATTAATTCCGCTTGGGCACGAGCTATAAATACCCTAATAACAGGGGTCACAGTAATATGTGAATTTCCCTAATATAGAGTAAAAACAACAAAAACGTTAAAATATAAATAGAATACTTTGATGATAACGGACTATGAGTTTGTGTAGATTATTAGTTCCAAACAGTAATGAGGGAATTTCGTACTAACCAGCACTGTTTCATTGTAGAATAAAAATTGAATTAAAAATTAATTCTCATATTCTATTTCTGTTAAAAACTGGTTAAATAGTTGATATTCTTCTCAATTAGTATCCACTTTACGAAAATTGTAAAGATGGACAATTGAACGCTGATGAGAGGTGTAGCGGCCTTGAAATCAGAACTGATACGTTCTGCTAAAAAAAAAAAACTGATTGGATATAAATAATAATATTTTCCAACACAAAAAACTCTTAGTAATTTTGAATTTTCATTAATTTAATAAAACTGAACTTGAGCCTGATAATATTACTTTTCATATGTAAATCAATATAAGTTCAAATAATAATTACTTTTATTCGTAATAATAGTAATATAAAAATATTAATTCCGCTTGGGCACGAGCTATAAATACCCTAATAACAGGGGTCACAGTAATATGTGAATATCCCTAATATAGAGTAAAAACAACAAAAACGTTGAAATACAAAGTAGAATACTTTGATGATAACGGACTATGAGTTTGTGTTGATTATTAGTTCCAAACAGTAATGAGGGAATTTCGTACTAACCAGCACTGTTTCATTGTAGAATAAAAATTGAATTAAAAATTAATTCTCATATTCTATTTCTGTTGAAAACTGGTTAAATAGTTGATATTCTTCTCAATTAGTATCCACTTTACGAAAATTGTAAAGATGGACAATTGAACGCTGATGAGAGGTGTAGCGGCCTTGAAATCAGAACTGATACGTTCTGCTAAAAAAAAAACTGATTGGATATAAATAATAATATTTTCCAACACAAAAAACTCTTAGTAATTTTGAATTTTCATTAATTTAATAAAACTGAACTTGAGCCTGATAATATTACTTTTCATATGTAAATCAATATAAGTTCAAATAATAATTACTTTTATTCGTAATAATAGTAATATAAAAATATTAATTCCGCTTGGGCACGAGCTATAAATACCCTAATAACAGGGGTCACAGTAATATGTGAATTTCCCTAATATAGAGTAAAAACAACAAAAACGTTAAAATACAAAGTAGAATACTTTGAAGATAACGGACTATGAGTTTGTGTTGATTATTAGTTCCAAACAGTAATGAGGGAATTTCGTACTAAGCAGCACTGTTTCATTGTAGAATAAAAATTGAATTAAAAATTAATTCTCATATTCTATTTCTGTTGAAAACTGGTTAAATAGTTAATATTCTTTTCAATTAGTATCCACTTTACGAAAATTGTAAAGATGGACAATTGAACGCTGATGAGAGGTGTAGCGGCCTTGAAATCAGTACTGATACGTTCTGATAAAAAAAAAAATTTATTGGATATAAATAATAATATTTTCCAACACAAAAAAACTCTTAGTAATTTTGAATTTTCATTAATTCAATAAAACTGAACTTGAGCCTGATAATATTACTTTTCATATGTAAATCAATATAAGTTCAAATAATAATTACTTTTATTCGTAATAATAGTAATATAAAAATATTAATTCCGCTTGGGCACGAGCTATAAATACCCCAATAACAGGAGTCACAGTAATATGTGAATTTCCCTAATATAGAGTAAAAACCACAAAAACGTTAAAATACAAAGTAGAATACTTTGAAGATAACGGACTATGAGTTTGTGTTGATTATTAGTTCCAAACAGTAATGAGGGAATTTCGTACTAAGCAGCACTGTTTCATCTATATATATAAAATACAAAAAATGTTTGTACCCATGTTCGCTATAGACTCGGAAACTATCCAACCGATTTGACCCAAACTGGTGTCATTCAAAAGGGAATTTATAGAGGATGGTTTTAGGCTTTTAATATTTCAAGTGGGCGTAGCCCCTCCCACATAAATTGAATAACATCATATATCCTGACTATTGTGATAGCAAGAGTTTTGAAACATTGCAATAGTTCATATGTTACTAATGTGAGTAATCAGGACAAAAATGGGCGTTATCGGACAAGTGGGCGTGGCAGCTCCCATATAACCCGAAAATTGAAATCGCCATATTTTGGGCATTTTTTGACCTACGCCGATGATATTTGGTACATATAGTATTGCCATAATTTGGAATACGTACCGGGAGAAAAGTGGATGGGACCACGCTCCTTTTTATTAAAATTAAAAATCGTAATATAGTCTTAACTACTGGACCGATCGTCACAATAGGATATATAAATACTTTTAATTTTATTTTATAACGAGGGGGGTAGCGAAGTACACCGGGATCAGCTAGTTGTAGAATAAAAATTGAATTAAAAATTAATTCTCATATTCTAATTCTGTTTAAAACTGGTTAAATAGTTAATATTCTTCTCAATTAGTATCCACTTTACGAAAATTGTAAAGATGGACAATTGAACGCTGATGAGAGGTGTAGCGGCCTTGAAATCAGTACTGATACGTTCTGCTAAAAAAAAAAAACTGATTGGATATAAATAATAATATTTTCCAACACAAAAAAACTCTTAGTAATTTTGAATTTTCATTAATTCAATAAAACTGAACTTGAGCCTGATAATATTACTTTTCATATGTAAATCAATATAAGTTCAAATAATAATTACGTTTATTCGTAATAATAATAATATAAAAATATTAATTCCGCTTGGGCACGAGCTATAAATACCCTAATAACAGGGGTCACAGTAATATGTGAATTTCCCTAATATAGAGTAAAAACAACAAAAACGTTAAAATATAAAGTAGAATACTTTGATGATAACGGACTATGAGTTTGTGTAGATTATTAGTTCCAAACAGTAATGAGGGAATTTCGTACTAACCAGCACTGTTTCATTGTAGAATAAAAATTGAATTAAAAATTAATTCTCATATTCTATTTCTGTTAAAAACTGGTTAAATAGTTGATATTCTTCTCAATTAGTATCCACTTTACGAAAATTGTAAAGATGGACAATTGAACGCTGATGAGAGGTGTAGCGGCCTTGAAATCAGTACTGATACGTTCTGATAAAAAAAACAAACTGATTGGATATAAATAATAATATTTTCCAACACAAAAAAACTCTTAGTAATTTTGAATTTTCATTAATTCAATAAAACTGAACTTGAGCCTGATAATATTACTTTTCATATGTAAATCAATATAAGTTCAAATAATAATTACGTTTATTCGTAATAATAATAATATAAAAATATTAATTCCGCTTGGGCACGAGCTATAAATAACCTAATAACAGGGGTCACAGTAATATGTGAATCTCCCTAATATAGAGTAAAAACAACAAAAACGTTAAAATACAAAGTAGAATACTTTGATGATAACGGACTATGAGTTTTTGTTGATTAATAGTTCCAAACAGTAATGAGGGAATTTCGTACTAACCAGCACTGTTTCATTGTAGAATAAAAATTGAATTAAAAATTAATTCTCATATTCTATTTCTGTTGAAAACTGGTTAAATAGTTGATATTCTTCTCAATTAGTATCCACTTTACGAAAATTGTAAAGATGGACAATTGAACGCTGATGAGAGGTGTAGCGGCCTTGAAATCAGTACTGATACGTTCTGATAAAAAAAAAACTGATTGGATATAAATAATAATATTTTCCAACACAAAAAAACTCTTAGTAATTTTGAATTTTCATTAATTCAATAAAACTGAACTTGAGCCTGATAATATTACTTTTCATATGTAAATCAATATAAGTTCAAATAATAATTACGTTTATTCGTAATAATAATAATATAAAAATATTAATTCCGCTTGGGCACGAGCTATAAATACCCTAATAACAGGGGTCACAGTAATATGTGAATCTCCCTAATATAGAGTAAAAACAACAAAAACGTTAAAATATAAAGTAGAATACTTTGATGATAACGGACTATGAGTTTGTGTAGATTATTAGTTCCAAACAGTAATGAGGGAATTTCGTACTAACCAGCACTGTTTCATTGTAGAATAAAAATTGAATTAAAAATTAATTCTCATATTCTATTTCTGTTAAAAACTGGTTAAATTTGATATTCTTCTCAATTAGTATCCACTTTACGAAAATTGTAAAGATGGACAATTGAACGCTGATGAGAGGTGTAGCGGCCTTGAAATCAGTACTGATACGTTCTGCTAAAAAAAAAACTGATTGGATATAAATAATAATATTTTCCAACACAAAAAAACTCTTAGTAATTTTGAATTTTCATTAATTCAATAAAACTGAACTTGAGCCTGATAATATTACTTTTCATATGTAAATCAATATAAGTTCAAATAATAATTACGTTTATTCGTAATAATATTAATATAAAAATATTAATTCCGCTTGGGCACGAGCTATAAATACCCTAATAACAGGGGTCACAGTAATATGTGAATTTCCCTAATATAGAGTAAAAACAACAAAAACGTTGAAATACAAAGTAGAATACTTTGATGATAACGGACTATGAGTTTGTGTTGATTATTAGTTCCAAACAGTAATGAGGGAATTTCGTACTAACCAGCACTGTTTCATTGTAGAATAAAAATTGAATTAAAAATTAATTCTCATATTCTATTTCTGTTGAAAACTGGTTAAATAGTTGATATTCTTCTCAATTAGTATCCACTTTACGAAAATTGTAAAGATGGACAATTGAACGCTGATGAGAGGTGTAGCGGCCTTGAAATCAGAACTGATACGTTCTGCTAAAAAAAAAACTGATTGGATATAAATAATAATATTTTCCAACACAAAAAACTCTTAGTAATTTTGAATTTTCATTAATTTAATAAAACTGAACTTGAGCCTGATAATATTACTTTTCATATGTAAATCAATATAAGTTCAAATAATAATTACTTTTATTCGTAATAATAGTAATATAAAAATATTAATTCCGCTTGGGCACGAGCTATAAATACCCTAATAACAGGGGTCACAGTAATATGTGAATTTCCCTAATATAGAGTAAAAACAACAAAAACGTTAAAATACAAAGTAGAATACTTTGAAGATAACGGACTATGAGTTTGTGTTGATTATTAGTTCCAAACAGTAATGAGAGAATTTCGTACTAACCAGCACTGTTTCATTGTAGAATAAAAATTGAATTAAAAATTAATTCTCATATTCTATTTCTGTTGAAAACTGGTTAAATAGTTGATATTCTTCTCAATTAGTATCCACTTTACGAAAATTGTAAAGATGGACAATTGAACGCTGATGAGAGGTGTAGCGGCCTTGAAATCAGTACTGATACGTTCTGCTAAAAAAAAAAAACTGATTGGATATAAATATAAATATTTTCCAACACAAAAAAACTTTTAGTAATTTTGAATTTTCATTAATTCAATAAAACTGAACTTGAGCCTGATAATATTACTTTTCATATGTAAATCAATATAAGTTCAAATAATAATTACGTTTATTCGTAATAATAATAATATAAAAATATTAATTCCGCTTGGGCACGAGCTATAAATACCCTAATAACAGGGGTCACAGTAATATGTGAATTTCCCTAATATAGAGTAAAAACAACAAAAACGTTAAAATACAAAGTAGAATACTTTGATGATAACGGACTATGAGTTTGTGTTGATTATTAGTTCCAAACAGTAATGAGGGAATTTCGTACTAACCAGCACTGTTTCATTGTAGAATAAAAATTGAATTAAAAATTAATTCTCATATTATATTTCTGTTAAAAACTGGTTAAATAGTTGATATTCTTCTCAATTAGTATCCACTTTACGAAAATTGTAAAGATGGACAATTGAACTCTGATGAGAGGTGTAGCGGCCTTGAAATCAGTACTGATATGTTCTGCTAAAAAAAAAACTGATTGGATATAAATAATAATATTTTCCAACACAAAAAAACTCTTAGTAATTTTGAATTTTCATTAATTCAATAAAACTGAACTTGAGCCTGATAATATTACTTTTCATATGTAAATCAATATAAGTTCAAATAATAATTACGTTTATTCGTAATAATAATAATATAAAAATATTAATTCCGCTTGGGCACGAGCTATAAATACCCTAATAACAGGGGTCACAGTAATATGTGAATTTCCCTAATATAGAGTAAAAACAACAAAAACGTTAAAATACAAAGTAGAATACTTTGATGATAACGGACTATGAGTTTGTGTTGATTATTAGTTCCAAACAGTAATGAGGGAATTTCGTACTAACCAGCACTGTTTCATTGTAGAATAAAAATTGAATTAAAAATTAATTCTCATATTATATTTCTGTTAAAAACTGGTTAAATAGTTGATATTCTTCTCAATTAGTATCCACTTTACGAAAATTGTAAAGATGGACAATTGAACGCTGATGAGAGGTGTAGCGGCCTTGAAATCAGTACTGATACGTTCTGATAAAAAAAAAAACTGATTGGATATAAATAATAATATTTTCCAACACAAAAACACTCTTAGTAATTTTGAATTTTCATTAATTCAATAAAACTGAACTTGAGCCTGATAATATTACTTTTCATATGTAAATCAATATAAGTTCAAATAATAATTACGTTTATTCGTAATAATATTAATATAAAAATGTTAATTCCGCTTGGGCACGAGCTATAAATACCCTAATAACAGGGGTCACAGTAATATGTGAATCTCCCTAATATAGAGTAAAAACAACAAAAACGTTAAAATATAAAGTCGATTACTTTGATGATAACGGACTATGAGTTTGTGTAGATTATTAGTTCCAAACAGTAATGAGGGAATTTCGTACTAAGCAGCACTGTTTCATTGTAGAATAAAAATTGAATTAAAAATTAATTCTCATATTCTATTTCTGTTGAAAACTGGTTAAATAGTTAATATTCTTCTCAATTAGTATCCACTTTACGAAAATTGTAAAGATGGACAATTGAACGCTGATGAGAGGTGTAGCGGCCTTGAAATCAGAACTGATACGTTCTGCTAAAAAAAAAAACTGATTGGATATAAATAATAATATTTTCCAACACAAAAAACTCTTAGTAATTTTGAATTTTCATTAATTTAATAAAACTGAACTTGAGCCTGATAATATTACTTTTCATATGTAAATCAATATAAGTTCAAATAATAATTACTTTTATTCGTAATAATAGTAATATAAAAATATTAATTCCGCTTGGGCACGAGCTATAAATACCCTAATAACAGGGGTCACAGTAATATGTGAATTTCCCTAATATAGAGTAAAAACAACAAAAACGTTAAAATACAAAGTAGAATACTTTGAAGATAACGGACTATGAGTTTGTGTTGATTATTAGTTCCAAACAGTAATGAGGGAATTTCGTACTAAGCAGCACTGTTTCATTGTAGAATAAAAATTGAATTAAAAATTAATTCTCATATTCTATTTCTGTTGAAAACTGGTTAAATAGTTAATATTCTTTTCAATTAGTATCCACTTTACGAAAATTGTAAAGATGGACAATTGAACGCTGATGAGAGGTGTAGCGGCCTTGAAATCAGTACTGATACGTTCTGATAAAAAAAAAACTGATTGGATATAAATAATAATATTTTCCAACACAAAAAAACTCTTAGTAATTTTGAATTTTCATTAATTCAATAAAACTGAACTTGAGCCTGATAATATTACTTTTCATATGTAAATCAATATAAGTTCAAATAATAATTACGTTTATTCGTAATAATAATAATATAAAAATATTAATTCCGCTTGGGCACGAGCTATAAATACCCTAATAACAGGGGTCACAGTAATATGTGAATCTCCCTAATATAGAGTAAAAACAACAAAAACGTTAAAATATAAAGTAGAATACTTTGATGATAACGGACTATGAGTTTGTGTAGATTATTAGTTCCAAACAGTAATGAGGGAATTTCGTACTAACCAGCACTGTTTCATTGTAGAATAAAAATTGAATTAAAAATTAATTCTCATATTCTATTTCTGTTAAAAACTGGTTAAATTTGATATTCTTCTCAATTAGTATCCACTTTACGAAAATTGTAAAGATGGACAATTGAACGCTGATGAGAGGTGTAGCGGCCTTGAAATCAGTACTGATACGTTCTGCTAAAAAAAAAACTGATTGGATATAAATAATAATATTTTCCAACACAAAAAAACTCTTAGTAATTTTGAATTTTCATTAATTCAATAAAACTGAACTTGAGCCTGATAATATTACTTTTCATATGTAAATCAATATAAGTTCAAATAATAATTACGTTTATTCGTAATAATATTAATATAAAAATATTAATTCCGCTTGGGCACGAGCTATAAATACCCTAATAACAGGGGTCACAGTAATATGTGAATTTCCCTAATATAGAGTAAAAACAACAAAAACGTTGAAATACAAAGTAGAATACTTTGATGATAACGGACTATGAGTTTGTGTTGATTATTAGTTCCAAACAGTAATGAGGGAATTTCGTACTAACCAGCACTGTTTCATTGTAGAATAAAAATTGAATTAAAAATTAATTCTCATATTCTATTTCTGTTGAAAACTGGTTAAATAGTTGATATTCTTCTCAATTAGTATCCACTTTACGAAAATTGTAAAGATGGACAATTGAACGCTGATGAGAGGTGTAGCGGCCTTGAAATCAGAACTGATACGTTCTGCTAAAAAAAAAACTGATTGGATATAAATAATAATATTTTCCAACACAAAAAACTCTTAGTAATTTTGAATTTTCATTAATTTAATAAAACTGAACTTGAGCCTGATAATATTACTTTTCATATGTAAATCAATATAAGTTCAAATAATAATTACTTTTATTCGTAATAATAGTAATATAAAAATATTAATTCCGCTTGGGCACGAGCTATAAATACCCTAATAACAGGGGTCACAGTAATATGTGAATTTCCCTAATATAGAGTAAAAACAACAAAAACGTTAAAATACAAAGTAGAATACTTTGAAGATAACGGACTATGAGTTTGTGTTGATTATTAGTTCCAAACAGTAATGAGAGAATTTCGTACTAACCAGCACTGTTTCATTGTAGAATAAAAATTGAATTAAAAATTAATTCTCATATTCTATTTCTGTTGAAAACTGGTTAAATAGTTGATATTCTTCTCAATTAGTATCCACTTTACGAAAATTGTAAAGATGGACAATTGAACGCTGATGAGAGGTGTAGCGGCCTTGAAATCAGTACTGATACGTTCTGCTAAAAAAAAAAAACTGATTGGATATAAATATAAATATTTTCCAACACAAAAAAACTTTTAGTAATTTTGAATTTTCATTAATTCAATAAAACTGAACTTGAGCCTGATAATATTACTTTTCATATGTAAATCAATATAAGTTCAAATAATAATTACGTTTATTCGTAATAATAATAATATAAAAATATTAATTCCGCTTGGGCACGAGCTATAAATACCCTAATAACAGGGGTCACAGTAATATGTGAATTTCCCTAATATAGAGTAAAAACAACAAAAACGTTAAAATACAAAGTAGAATACTTTGATGATAACGGACTATGAGTTTGTGTTGATTATTAGTTCCAAACAGTAATGAGGGAATTTCGTACTAACCAGCACTGTTTCATTGTAGAATAAAAATTGAATTAAAAATTAATTCTCATATTATATTTCTGTTAAAAACTGGTTAAATAGTTGATATTCTTCTCAATTAGTATCCACTTTACGAAAATTGTAAAGATGGACAATTGAACGCTGATGAGAGGTGTAGCGGCCTTGAAATCAGTACTGATACGTTCTGATAAAAAAAAAAACTGATTGGATATAAATAATAATATTTTCCAACACAAAAACACTCTTAGTAATTTTGAATTTTCATTAATTCAATAAAACTGAACTTGAGCCTGATAATATTACTTTTCATATGTAAATCAATATAAGTTCAAATAATAATTACGTTTATTCGTAATAATATTAATATAAAAATGTTAATTCCGCTTGGGCACGAGCTATAAATACCCTAATAACAGGGGTCACAGTAATATGTGAATCTCCCTAATATAGAGTAAAAACAACAAAAACGTTAAAATATAAAGTCGATTACTTTGATGATAACGGACTATGAGTTTGTGTAGATTATTAGTTCCAAACAGTAATGAGGGAATTTCGTACTAAGCAGCACTGTTTCATTGTAGAATAAAAATTGAATTAAAAATTAATTCTCATATTCTATTTCTGTTGAAAACTGGTTAAATAGTTAATATTCTTCTCAATTAGTATCCACTTTACGAAAATTGTAAAGATGGACAATTGAACGCTGATGAGAGGTGTAGCGGCCTTGAAATCAGAACTGATACGTTCTGCTAAAAAAAAAAACTGATTGGATATAAATAATAATATTTTCCAACACAAAAAACTCTTAGTAATTTTGAATTTTCATTAATTTAATAAAACTGAACTTGAGCCTGATAATATTACTTTTCATATGTAAATCAATATAAGTTCAAATAATAATTACTTTTATTCGTAATAATAGTAATATAAAAATATTAATTCCGCTTGGGCACGAGCTATAAATACCCTAATAACAGGGGTCACAGTAATATGTGAATTTCCCTAATATAGAGTAAAAACAACAAAAACGTTAAAATACAAAGTAGAATACTTTGAAGATAACGGACTATGAGTTTGTGTTGATTATTAGTTCCAAACAGTAATGAGGGAATTTCGTACTAAGCAGCACTGTTTCATTGTAGAATAAAAATTGAATTAAAAATTAATTCTCATATTCTATTTCTGTTGAAAACTGGTTAAATAGTTAATATTCTTTTCAATTAGTATCCACTTTACGAAAATTGTAAAGATGGACAATTGAACGCTGATGAGAGGTGTAGCGGCCTTGAAATCAGTACTGATACGTTCTGATAAAAAAAAAAATTTATTGGATATAAATAATAATATTTTCCAACACAAAAAAACTCTTAGTAATTTTGAATTTTCATTAATTCAATAAAACTGAACTTGAGCCTGATAATATTACTTTTCATATGTAAATCAATATAAGTTCAAATAATAATTACGTTTATTCGTAATAATAATAATATAAAAATATTAATTCCGCTTGGGCACGAGCTATAAATACCCCAATAACAGGAGTCACAGTAATATGTGAATTTCCCTAATATAGAGTAAAAACCACAAAAACGTTAAAATACAAAGTAGAATACTTTGAAGATAACGGACTATGAGTTTGTGTTGATTATTAGTTCCAAACAGTAATGAGGGAATTTCGTACTAAGCAGCACTGTTTCATCTATATATATAAAATACAAAAAATGTTTGTACCCATGTTCGCTATAGACTCGGAAACTATCCAACCGATTTGACCCAAACTGGTGTCATTCAAAAGGGAATTTATAGAGGATGGTTTTAGGCTTTTAATATTTCAAGTGGGCGTAGCCCCTCCCACATAAATTGAATAACATCATATATCTTGACTATTGTGATAGCAAGAGTTTTGAAACATTGCAATAGTTCATATGTTACTAATGTGAGTAATCAGGACAAAAATGGGCGTTATCGGACAAGTGGGCGTGGCAGCTCCCATATAACCCGAAAATTGAAATCGCCATATTTTGGGCATTTTTTGACCTACGCCGATGATATTTGGTACATATAGTATTGCCATAATTTGGAATACGTACCGGGAGAAAAGTGGATGGGACCACGCTCCTTTTTATTAAAATTAAAAATCGTAATATAGTCTTAACTACTGGACCGATCGTCACAATAGGATATATAAATACTTTTAATTTTATTTTATAACGAGGGGGGTAGCGAAGTACACCGGGATCAGCTAGTTGTAGAATAAAAATTGAATTAAAAATTAATTCTCATATTCTAATTCTGTTTAAAACTGGTTAAATAGTTAATATTCTTCTCAATTAGTATCCACTTTACGAAAATTGTAAAGATGGACAATTGAACGCTGATGAGAGGTGTAGCGGCCTTGAAATCAGTACTGATACGTTCTGCTAAAAAAAAAAAACTGATTGGATATAAATAATAATATTTTCCAACACAAAAAAACTCTTAGTAATTTTGAATTTTCATTAATTCAATAAAACTGAACTTGAGCCTGATAATATTACTTTTCATATGTAAATCAATATAAGTTCAAATAATAATTACGTTTATTCGTAATAATAATAATATAAAAATATTAATTCCGCTTGGGCACGAGCTATAAATACCCTAATAACAGGGGTCACAGTAATATGTGAATTTCCCTAATATAGAGTAAAAACAACAAAAACGTTAAAATATAAATAGAATACTTTGATGATAACGGACTATGAGTTTGTGTAGATTATTAGTTCCAAACAGTAATGAGGGAATTTCGTACTAACCAGCACTGTTTCATTGTAGAATAAAAATTGAATTAAAAATTAATTCTCATATTCTATTTCTGTTAAAAACTGGTTAAATAGTTGATATTCTTCTCAATTAGTATCCACTTTACGAAAATTGTAAAGATGGACAATTGAACGCTGATGAGAGGTGTAGCGGCCTTGAAATCAGAACTGATACGTTCTGCTAAAAAAAAAAAAACTGATTGGATATAAATAATAATATTTTCCAACACAAAAAACTCTTAGTAATTTTGAATTTTCATTAATTTAATAAAACTGAACTTGAGCCTGATAATATTACTTTTCATATGTAAATCAATATAAGTTCAAATAATAATTACTTTTATTCGTAATAATAGTAATATAAAAATATTAATTCCGCTTGGGCACGAGCTATAAATACCCTAATAACAGGGGTCACAGTAATATGTGAATATCCCTAATATAGAGTAAAAACAACAAAAACGTTGAAATACAAAGTAGAATACTTTGATGATAACGGACTATGAGTTTGTGTTGATTATTAGTTCCAAACAGTAATGAGGGAATTTCGTACTAACCAGCACTGTTTCATTGTAGAATAAAAATTGAATTAAAAATTAATTCTCATATTCTATTTCTGTTGAAAACTGGTTAAATAGTTGATATTCTTCTCAATTAGTATCCACTTTACGAAAATTGTAAAGATGGACAATTGAACGCTGATGAGAGGTGTAGCGGCCTTGAAATCAGAACTGATACGTTCTGCTAAAAAAAAAACTGATTGGATATAAATAATAATATTTTCCAACACAAAAAACTCTTAGTAATTTTGAATTTTCATTAATTTAATAAAACTGAACTTGAGCCTGATAATATTACTTTTCATATGTAAATCAATATAAGTTCAAATAATAATTACTTTTATTCGTAATAATAGTAATATAAAAATATTAATTCCGCTTGGGCACGAGCTATAAATACCCTAATAACAGGGGTCACAGTAATATGTGAATTTCCCTAATATAGAGTAAAAACAACAAAAACGTTAAAATACAAAGTAGAATACTTTGAAGATAACGGACTATGAGTTTGTGTTGATTATTAGTTCCAAACAGTAATGAGGGAATTTCGTACTAAGCAGCACTGTTTCATTGTAGAATAAAAATTGAATTAAAAATTAATTCTCATATTCTATTTCTGTTGAAAACTGGTTAAATAGTTAATATTCTTTTCAATTAGTATCCACTTTACGAAAATTGTAAAGATGGACAATTGAACGCTGATGAGAGGTGTAGCGGCCTTGAAATCAGTACTGATACGTTCTGATAAAAAAAAAAATTTATTGGATATAAATAATAATATTTTCCAACACAAAAAAACTCTTAGTAATTTTGAATTTTCATTAATTCAATAAAACTGAACTTGAGCCTGATAATATTACTTTTCATATGTAAATCAATATAAGTTCAAATAATAATTACTTTTATTCGTAATAATAGTAATATAAAAATATTAATTCCGCTTGGGCACGAGCTATAAATACCCCAATAACAGGAGTCACAGTAATATGTGAATTTCCCTAATATAGAGTAAAAACCACAAAAACGTTAAAATACAAAGTAGAATACTTTGAAGATAACGGACTATGAGTTTGTGTTGATTATTAGTTCCAAACAGTAATGAGGGAATTTCGTACTAAGCAGCACTGTTTCATCTATATATATAAAATACAAAAAATGTTTGTACCCATGTTCGCTATAGACTCGGAAACTATCCAACCGATTTGACCCAAACTGGTGTCATTCAAAAGGGAATTTATAGAGGATGGTTTTAGGCTTTTAATATTTCAAGTGGGCGTAGCCCCTCCCACATAAATTGAATAACATCATATATCCTGACTATTGTGATAGCAAGAGTTTTGAAACATTGCAATAGTTCATATGTTACTAATGTGAGTAATCAGGACAAAAATGGGCGTTATCGGACAAGTGGGCGTGGCAGCTCCCATATAACCCGAAAATTGAAATCGCCATATTTTGGGCATTTTTTGACCTACGCCGATGATATTTGGTACATATAGTATTGCCATAATTTGGAATACGTACCGGGAGAAAAGTGGATGGGACCACGCTCCTTTTTATTAAAATTAAAAATCGTAATATAGTCTTAACTACTGGACCGATCGTCACAATAGGATATATAAATACTTTTAATTTTATTTTATAACGAGGGGGGTAGCGAAGTACACCGGGATCAGCTAGTTGTAGAATAAAAATTGAATTAAAAATTAATTCTCATATTCTAATTCTGTTTAAAACTGGTTAAATAGTTAATATTCTTCTCAATTAGTATCCACTTTACGAAAATTGTAAAGATGGACAATTGAACGCTGATGAGAGGTGTAGCGGCCTTGAAATCAGTACTGATACGTTCTGCTAAAAAAAAAAAACTGATTGGATATAAATAATAATATTTTCCAACACAAAAAAACTCTTAGTAATTTTGAATTTTCATTAATTCAATAAAACTGAGCTTGAGCCTGATAATATTACTTTTCATATGTAAATCAATATAAGTTCAAATAATAATTACGTTTATTCGTAATAATAATAATATAAAAATATTAATTCCGCTTGGGCACGAGCTATAAATACCCTAATAACAGGGGTCACAGTAATATGTGAATTTCCCTAATATAGAGTAAAAACAACAAAAACGTTAAAATATAAAGTAGAATACTTTGATGATAACGGACTATGAGTTTGTGTAGATTATTAGTTCCAAACAGTAATGAGGGAATTTCGTACTAACCAGCACTGTTTCATTGTAGAATAAAAATTGAATTAAAAATTAATTCTCATATTCTATTTCTGTTAAAAACTGGTTAAATAGTTGATATTCTTCTCAATTAGTATCCACTTTACGAAAATTGTAAAGATGGACAATTGAACGCTGATGAGAGGTGTAGCGGCCTTGAAATCAGTACTGATACGTTCTGATAAAAAAAACAAACTGATTGGATATAAATAATAATATTTTCCAACACAAAAAAACTCTTAGTAATTTTGAATTTTCATTAATTCAATAAAACTGAACTTGAGCCTGATAATATTACTTTTCATATGTAAATCAATATAAGTTCAAATAATAATTACGTTTATTCGTAATAATAATAATATAAAAATATTAATTCCGCTTGGGCACGAGCTATAAATAACCTAATAACAGGGGTCACAGTAATATGTGAATCTCCCTAATATAGAGTAAAAACAACAAAAACGTTAAAATACAAAGTAGAATACTTTGATGATAACGGACTATGAGTTTTTGTTGATTAATAGTTCCAAACAGTAATGAGGGAATTTCGTACTAACCAGCACTGTTTCATTGTAGAATAAAAATTGAATTAAAAATTAATTCTCATATTCTATTTCTGTTGAAAACTGGTTAAATAGTTGATATTCTTCTCAATTAGTATCCACTTTACGAAAATTGTAAAGATGGACAATTGAACGCTGATGAGAGGTGTAGCGGCCTTGAAATCAGTACTGATACGTTCTGATAAAAAAAAAACTGATTGGATATAAATAATAATATTTTCCAACACAAAAAAACTCTTAGTAATTTTGAATTTTCATTAATTCAATAAAACTGAACTTGAGCCTGATAATATTACTTTTCATATGTAAATCAATATAAGTTCAAATAATAATTACGTTTATTCGTAATAATAATAATATAAAAATATTAATTCCGCTTGGGCACGAGCTATAAATACCCTAATAACAGGGGTCACAGTAATATGTGAATCTCCCTAATATAGAGTAAAAACAACAAAAACGTTAAAATATAAAGTAGAATACTTTGATGATAACGGACTATGAGTTTGTGTAGATTATTAGTTCCAAACAGTAATGAGGGAATTTCGTACTAACCAGCACTGTTTCATTGTAGAATAAAAATTGAATTAAAAATTAATTCTCATATTCTATTTCTGTTAAAAACTGGTTAAATTTGATATTCTTCTCAATTAGTATCCACTTTACGAAAATTGTAAAGATGGACAATTGAACGCTGATGAGAGGTGTAGCGGCCTTGAAATCAGTACTGATACGTTCTGCTAAAAAAAAAACTGATTGGATATAAATAATAATATTTTCCAACACAAAAAAACTCTTAGTAATTTTGAATTTTCATTAATTCAATAAAACTGAACTTGAGCCTGATAATATTACTTTTCATATGTAAATCAATATAAGTTCAAATAATAATTACGTTTATTCGTAATAATATTAATATAAAAATATTAATTCCGCTTGGGCACGAGCTATAAATACCCTAATAACAGGGGTCACAGTAATATGTGAATTTCCCTAATATAGAGTAAAAACAACAAAAACGTTGAAATACAAAGTAGAATACTTTGATGATAACGGACTATGAGTTTGTGTTGATTATTAGTTCCAAACAGTAATGAGGGAATTTCGTACTAACCAGCACTGTTTCATTGTAGAATAAAAATTGAATTAAAAATTAATTCTCATATTCTATTTCTGTTGAAAACTGGTTAAATAGTTGATATTCTTCTCAATTAGTATCCACTTTACGAAAATTGTAAAGATGGACAATTGAACGCTGATGAGAGGTGTAGCGGCCTTGAAATCAGAACTGATACGTTCTGCTAAAAAAAAAACTGATTGGATATAAATAATAATATTTTCCAACACAAAAAACTCTTAGTAATTTTGAATTTTCATTAATTTAATAAAACTGAACTTGAGCCTGATAATATTACTTTTCATATGTAAATCAATATAAGTTCAAATAATAATTACTTTTATTCGTAATAATAGTAATATAAAAATATTAATTCCGCTTGGGCACGAGCTATAAATACCCTAATAACAGGGGTCACAGTAATATGTGAATTTCCCTAATATAGAGTAAAAACAACAAAAACGTTAAAATACAAAGTAGAATACTTTGAAGATAACGGACTATGAGTTTGTGTTGATTATTAGTTCCAAACAGTAATGAGAGAATTTCGTACTAACCAGCACTGTTTCATTGTAGAATAAAAATTGAATTAAAAATTAATTCTCATATTCTATTTCTGTTGAAAACTGGTTAAATAGTTGATATTCTTCTCAATTAGTATCCACTTTACGAAAATTGTAAAGATGGACAATTGAACGCTGATGAGAGGTGTAGCGGCCTTGAAATCAGTACTGATACGTTCTGCTAAAAAAAAAAAACTGATTGGATATAAATATAAATATTTTCCAACACAAAAAAACTTTTAGTAATTTTGAATTTTCATTAATTCAATAAAACTGAACTTGAGCCTGATAATATTACTTTTCATATGTAAATCAATATAAGTTCAAATAATAATTACGTTTATTCGTAATAATAATAATATAAAAATATTAATTCCGCTTGGGCACGAGCTATAAATACCCTAATAACAGGGGTCACAGTAATATGTGAATTTCCCTAATATAGAGTAAAAACAACAAAAACGTTAAAATACAAAGTAGAATACTTTGATGATAACGGACTATGAGTTTGTGTTGATTATTAGTTCCAAACAGTAATGAGGGAATTTCGTACTAACCAGCACTGTTTCATTGTAGAATAAAAATTGAATTAAAAATTAATTCTCATATTATATTTCTGTTAAAAACTGGTTAAATAGTTGATATTCTTCTCAATTAGTATCCACTTTACGAAAATTGTAAAGATGGACAATTGAACTCTGATGAGAGGTGTAGCGGCCTTGAAATCAGTACTGATATGTTCTGCTAAAAAAAAAACTGATTGGATATAAATAATAATATTTTCCAACACAAAAAAACTCTTAGTAATTTTGAATTTTCATTAATTCAATAAAACTGAACTTGAGCCTGATAATATTACTTTTCATATGTAAATCAATATAAGTTCAAATAATAATTACGTTTATTCGTAATAATAATAATATAAAAATATTAATTCCGCTTGGGCACGAGCTATAAATACCCTAATAACAGGGGTCACAGTAATATGTGAATTTCCCTAATATAGAGTAAAAACAACAAAAACGTTAAAATACAAAGTAGAATACTTTGATGATAACGGACTATGAGTTTGTGTTGATTATTAGTTCCAAACAGTAATGAGGGAATTTCGTACTAACCAGCACTGTTTCATTGTAGAATAAAAATTGAATTAAAAATTAATTCTCATATTATATTTCTGTTAAAAACTGGTTAAATAGTTGATATTCTTCTCAATTAGTATCCACTTTACGAAAATTGTAAAGATGGACAATTGAACGCTGATGAGAGGTGTAGCGGCCTTGAAATCAGTACTGATACGTTCTGATAAAAAAAAAAACTGATTGGATATAAATAATAATATTTTCCAACACAAAAACACTCTTAGTAATTTTGAATTTTCATTAATTCAATAAAACTGAACTTGAGCCTGATAATATTACTTTTCATATGTAAATCAATATAAGTTCAAATAATAATTACGTTTATTCGTAATAATATTAATATAAAAATGTTAATTCCGCTTGGGCACGAGCTATAAATACCCTAATAACAGGGGTCACAGTAATATGTGAATCTCCCTAATATAGAGTAAAAACAACAAAAACGTTAAAATATAAAGTCGATTACTTTGATGATAACGGACTATGAGTTTGTGTAGATTATTAGTTCCAAACAGTAATGAGGGAATTTCGTACTAAGCAGCACTGTTTCATTGTAGAATAAAAATTGAATTAAAAATTAATTCTCATATTCTATTTCTGTTGAAAACTGGTTAAATAGTTAATATTCTTCTCAATTAGTATCCACTTTACGAAAATTGTAAAGATGGACAATTGAACGCTGATGAGAGGTGTAGCGGCCTTGAAATCAGTACTGATACGTTCTGCTAAAATCTGATTGGATATAAATAATAATATTTTCCAACACAAAAAAACTCTTAGTAATTTTGAATTTGTTACTAAATTAAATTTGATTTGTTACTACATTTAAAAAAAATAATGCATACATTTTCAACTTTTATATAAGTATTATTCGCATGTACAACGTAATTTATTTTTGTTGTTTGACAATTGTACAGACCCAAGCAGAGAGAAAGTTGGTGTCGGCTTAAAAAAAAATAAACTAAGAGGCGGCTTAAACTTATTTTGAAGCCGGCAGCATAAAATATACATAAGGCGATAGGAAATCGAAAAGTAAGAAAATCTTATTATGCAGTAAAAGTCTCGGAAACGCATAAAATTGAATATCTTAAATATCTGAATAAACTCGGTCCTAAACTAGAAAGCAATTAGCATATGTTATGGAAAATGTATCGATAAATAGAAATATTAAAAAAAATTGTAGTCGATTTAGTACTATTGATTTTTTTCTGCTATTGATATTTCCGATTTTACTATCGATTGTATGATTGTACTTAAGTATGAAAATTTTAACTATTCAGGAAATTTTTTGTTATCACTTTATATAAATTACTACCTGCAACCGCGGCGTCACCCGCCCGGCATTAAGTTTTGATTTACTACTTATAAAGTGCCCTGGAGACGAGCAAAGAAACACGTCAATCAGTGCATATGTATGTGTAAGTATCGTGTTTTTGTCATTTTTTCAATATTCTATAACATGATTATATTATGTAATTAATATATGTTGAAAAATCAACTTCAAAATTTCAATAACGAATAGCATGTTGTAAAAGCCGCAAAAGCAAGTAAATGATATTTGCATGCGGCCTTGCAGCGGATCGAAGTTGTTCAACTTCGTTCTCTGTGTATTACATTTCAAGTTGAATAACATGGATTTAAACATTAAACACATTCGCCACAGCAGACTACCGACTACCACCTGTCAAAATTAGAATACATGTGTGCATATTTGAATGATTATATTGAAGACAGCAAGGCAACACGGCAACAGGTTTTTGTCCATGCTACTTTTGTCGTGTAGTCGAATTAAACTAATTTCTATTTCTGATGGCCACAAAACCAAAACAGTGTTGACAATATACAAAATTTGTAAAACAAATTAGTGATTAGAAATATATTTTATTGTAAGATAAAAACAAAATACAAAATTTAAATGTTATAATATATATGCATCAAGAATTTTTATTAGCTTTATTGTTATATAGAATATAGACTTGAGTCAAAAATACCAACATTGTTAAAGATTAAAAAAAACTCACAGGGTAATAGCCCTTTTTTACCTAAAAATGTTTGTGTAATTTTTTCGGCGCTCTCTCTTGATTCCGCAGTTACGGGTTTCAAAACTTTAATATATTATTGATCATAAGTCCTACAACATAACATAGGTATCATTTCAAAATGCTCTAAATAACTCATTTAATTCTTAAAATCATAATTAAAGAAGCACGACTTACGTATTTCATCGGTGACAGCTTTCAAATATATGTGCACCATGCATGGTAAGTTCTCTGTAAAAGTAAAAAATTCAGGTAAAAAATTTTAAATTTGAATTTCACTCGCAATGGGTAAATTGTTTTAAAAAATTTGTATATGTGACAGCGCATAGAGAAAGGGACCTAAGGGTAAAAAATCAATTTTCACTTTTTTTTTTGATGTGGACAACATCTGAGCATCGAATGAGACCGATCCCATGCCCCAAAAGTGTTCCCTCCCAGAGATATGCGCGTTTTATGAAAGTGATGGTACGCCAAAGATACACGTATTTAAATCTTAAAATGGCTCTCCTGAACAAAACCGGTTTTTACCCTTAGGTCCCTTTCTATTTTGCGCATCACATATAGGTATTTTAAAGAAGTTTAGAGTGATATCCACATCGCGCATATCTGTTCCATATTCTAGGAGTTATGGCCAATAAAAAATAAGTTTTGAATCCCGTAACTCCGGAGCCAAAATAGATCCATGAGATGAATTTTTTCAGTCAAAGCGAATCCATACAAAGTGATGTGAGTGGCGAAATCAATTCGCCGTATTCAATTCGCCTTTGCAAACTTTAAAAAAGTAAAAGCGCTAAATATCACTACTGTAATATACATAAATGAATCGTTGCAACAATTCAGGATCAGCTGTTTACTGTGTATCTGTCGTATCCAAAATAATTAAGTAGCTGCTAAACGGCTACAACGGTAGCTAGCAGCATTTGTGTTCTTGTGTTCGTGTAGTCTGCTGTGGCGAATGTGTTTATACCTTTAAGTTACACTGCAACAGATGGAATGAAACACTTTTCATAATATAAACGGGAATCGCATTTTGTGCAATTGCGAAAAGATATTGTGTAAAGTTGTAATGAAAACGAAAATGAAACATTTTTTTACATTTCACGTTATCGCAGAACCAGAATCTACCCCCTGGTTACTATTTGTCAAAAAAACAATCTCTTCACAACTTGTGCTCTAAGCGACAGAGCAAATATCGACTGTATTCGACAGCGAGTTTCACATATAAAGAAAAAAGTTACTCGTTGCAGGCCTTTAGTAATGAGGTGGCTTTAATAAATCGGTTGGATTGTAGTTCATTTTTTGTTAGAATTAAAATGTTTCCGTTTTTAGTAAAGCTTGTTGGTTCTTTGGAAATGTCTTTTAATGCTTTTGAAACTAAGAAGATATTGAAACTTAGAAGGTATTTTTTTCCGCTGGTTTTTCTCCATATTTGGGGAAATCAAATGTTTTATTAATATTATAGTTGTTGTTATTTTTTACGTTTTGGATATGGATCAGGATCCAGTACCGAAAGGTAGTTTACCACTGATGAAGTATAGCACAGGTGTTCGAAAGAATTTATAATATATTTTGTCGGTTATATGAGACAAAAGAAAATTTTAAATACGATTAACGGGATATAAAGAATGTGCAATACAAAAAACACGTCTATATCCAATGAACAGCTGTGAGAATGTCCATAACAAATATTTAAATTAATTTATGATGTACATACATACATATTTCGTTTAATAAAACTTCATACATACTTTTTGTTGGTATGTATTTCCATTATGCTGTTGCTTTATTTAATATTTATTTGTTTGTGAATTATAATTCCGTTTTGTAAAAACTGTACCTAAATTACATAGAAAAAAACCATGTTATTTAAAGCAATTTTAAAATAAAATCAAGAAAATACATTTAAAAATATTATTGAACAAGCAATATTGTTAATATAAATACAATACATACATTTTGGTGTAATGTTGTGAGTGGTATGTACTAAGAAAAAAATTTTATGTTTTGTTTAGAGCTAAATATGAACATTTAGTCTACGCTCAAGTAATCAAATGTATGCAAAAATGTTGAAACAATTGTATTATTATTAAGTTTTGTGTATTCAAAACTAGAAAAATATTAAATTAAAATTCACGACGATGATACTTGTCGGGATCAAAGTATGAAGTGACCACAACACGATCACTAAATTTACGACCTGTTAATGCCTGCTGGGCCTTCTGGCAATCCATCACCGAATTAAATTCCACAAAGACCTTACCACAACCTGGAACATCGACACCTTCAATGGGACGGGGAATTTCCACGCTACGAACGACACCATATTTATTACACTCTTCCTTAATATCTTCCAAAATATCTTCGTATTCGTCTTCATCGCGCAATTCATCAGGTGTGACCATGTTAAGAAGACATAAAACTTCAGTAGGTGGACCAGAAATTCCCAACATAGGTAGACCGGGAACTTGTATGGTAACAGGCGCCGCTGCAGCTGGATTATTTTGAGCATTTTTAGCTCCCACGCTAGCACGTTGGACGATTAATTTTTTGTCACCTAACTGCATGCCATTTAAGCCAGCAATAGCCTAAATTAATTTTAAAAGTTCATTAACTCATAACATCTATTTTTGTTTCTTATTCTGTTAATTAGACTTACCTGGTCTGTTATGCTGTGATCGACATATTCAGTGAAAGCATAACCTTTGCTCAAACCAGTTCCAGTATCTTTTACTAAATTGAAGGCTCTTAAAGCTCCAAAGGACAAAAGCAACTCTTTTACCTGTTAAATTAAAAATTTATCATCAAAGTCATTAGTATTTTTAAAACTAATTATTGCAGTTTAAAACATTTAAAGAAAAAGTAATGTTCATCTTCTGAAAAACACTGCGGTGCCAGCAAAATTCTCTAATGGAAACCTAAAAACAAAAATCAAACCTCTTCGGTTTTCGTAAGTATCTTTCGTAGTAGTAGCTGTATTTATTGTGTGTGTAAATTGCAGAAAATTATATATTTTCTTTTCTTTGCTTTTTTACCTTTACAGAGCTAGAGCTAAATTTTTCCGGGAAAAATATTTATGTATATATGGATTGCTGTAAATCAAGATAAAGAAACTTGCCTTTGTTTAGGTTGAAATTATTCAAAAGTCATTATGCAGTGTCTTAACAAATCTGCTTTTTAGTTGGATGCTTTGGCTGACGTGTAGTGCGTACATAAGGACTCAAGGAGACAGTTAAGCATTTTCTATTTTGATTTTACAACTTTAATATTACAGCACAACCACACCACCTAAGCTACAAGAACACAAGATAAACGATTAATAAAACAATTCAATACCAGATATCTTGTTATTATTGTAATATCCTGCAAAAATATACATTTTATATACATACATATATATAAAGTAGAAATTAATTTTCATTATTCTTGCTGTAAAAAATTTTTTTAAGAAAAAAATTATTTATTTTTCCAATATAGCAAAGTTACTGGAAATTCAAGAAAAATTTTGCTAAATATACATATGTATTAGTTCAATGCCAAATGTTTAAATTATTCCTAAATAGAAATACGAATTGCGGGCAACTAGTCAATTCATCTACTTTTGCCATCAAAACGAAAATTTTCACAACATCGGGTACTTGAGATTAATTCCAATAAATTGCTGGTGCTGAAACAGATATTTTGTAGACCATACATATACATACATATGTACAAGTATACTTATAATAAAAATAATTTAAAAGCGTCATTTTTGTGTTTATCGAGGGAGGAAAATATTTATCGTGGTCCATATGCAGTGCTACAAGAATTTTAGAGCGAAAAAGCTTCTGAAATATGTATGTATTTTATGTCTAGCATAGCAATCGAAAAATATTTACTTGTTAAATAGATACTAAACAGAACTCTTAGAGTGAGCTTTTAGGATATAGTTTAAACGTAGTTTCAAACTACGTTTATTTTAACCTGACTATAAATTTAATTATGTTTGCTGTTTTTAAGTGATAGCCGCAACCGTGCAAAATGGCCATACTGAAGACTAAAAAATGACTAAAAATTGGCAGCACTAGCATCAAATGGCAATGTTTTTTTCCAAGCAACAATGTATTTTATGAAAAAGAAGAAGAAATTCTTATAATATTTTGATAGGTGGTTTTTTATACATGTTGTTGTGTTACCACATTGTAAGTAAGTTTAACCTACAAAGATTGGCCGCTTAAACTTTAAAATAAATGTAGTTGATTGACATCCTAAAAACAGTTAATCCAGATTATATATAGTTGTTTTTATCTCTAATCGGCCACCTAAAAACTCACTCTAAGAAACAATGATATTTCACGGCAAGTTCAAAAACGCCAGTTGACGGATATTTTAATTGTGTTTCACCTACATTAAATTTAAAACGCACACTGAAAGTAATATCACAAAACAGACATTCTCTCATAAGATAAATTAGAAACATGTAGAAAAATATGAAATTCAAAATATCGGTTAATCGACAGAAATTGTTTGATGATGAAAATCAGTGTTTAAAAAAAGTAATAGATTTAGTAAAAATTCCCCTCATATTCCATAATTTTATGTGAAAACTGGAAAAATATTTACCTGATAACAAATAAATTTCCAGTGTTCTAAAAAAAATTTTGTACTTGACAACTAGTAAAATTTTTTACTTACACACAAAATGAAAATAAATTCTCTGTAATATATTGTTCAGCAACAATTTCTTGTCAATGAAAACTAGCATTCACACAAAAATGCAAAAACATATGTACAGATACAAAATATTCTTTTCATACAATATGCCGCTATCAAACATACCAAACAATAAAATATATGCCAGTCCAACCAAACACAAGTTCGACTAGTTGACAAACATGCCGATCTTACAATGACTAGTATTTAAAAATTTTTCTCCTCGAATCAACAACCAGCACCCAAAAATTTTTCAAAACATGCGTTGATAATTGCTGCTTCAGAGAATTTTCAACGACTTCAGATATGTATGTACATACCAGAGAGGCGAGCCGAGGTATTTTTATCGGCGGCGGCTGAGAAGGTAAAACGGCCTACGGCGGCGGCGGCTATGACTACCGCCGGTACGTTAACCGGCTGGTCAAATTTTTTCGGCTGCGCCGCACTGATGTGTTTATTTTTGTATACATATACATACATGACGAATATGTTGTTATTAACTAATTAAATTAATCAATGTGTTCTTTATGAGTTATCTCGAACACTTATTAGTTTTATTTAACAAATGGAATTGAATCATGTGTGCAAGTGACGAACTAGTTCAATTTATGGTTGATTTTGCCCCAAAAAAAAGTCCACAAAAATTTCTTCAATAAAATAGAGTTTTAAATATTTTCAAATTACTTTTATTTGAAAAATTATTTTTAATACAAACAAAAACTTAAAAAAATAAACAAAATAAACAATCAATTATTTCAGGTACAATTGAGCCGTTTACCTTGTAAGTGGCATAAGTCACTTCGTTTTTAAGTCGAGATATTTAAGGGTTTGCATTTAAAAACGTTTAAAAATATGGAGAAATACAGAGAAAAATATTAGTATCACGAGATAACAAATACAAGAAAATCTTTTCGAAAGTTAGAATCCATATTTTTAAATGTTTAACACCTTTAACGCAAATAAATAAATTAATATATAATAAAAATCAATAAATTAAATAAACTACCAAAACAAGAGCAATCACTATAACTTGAAATAATCAGGTATGTGATAGAAATCGATTCGATTTGAAATCGAAGACTTAAATCGAATCAAATACTTTTAGGTGTGATGGAAATCGGATCGATTTCAATATTCATACAATACAATAATAACGAGAATAAAGCCGCAGTCTGCAGAATAAAAAGGCAGAGAAACGCAGAGTTGCATGGATGCATGTATCTGTTGTTATTGTACCATGAGTCAAGTGCAAAAAAAGCGCCACGAATGAGTTAAGGCAATAATAAAATCGACTGAACCGGTGAAAACGGCTGTAAAATAAGCCGCCGATCAGCCGATCAAATCGTCGGCGGGTCGGCTAGCCGCCAGCCGCGCCGATGCGGCTCTCCTATCTGGTACATACATCTGTACATTGTACATACTATGTATGTTGCTATACACAAGTTGATACACAAACCCTGTCGGGCTTCTATGAACTAGTTCTGAGTTAAGTTGACTTTTTGCTAACTATTTTCTACTGACTTCAAATTAACTCAGAACTGATGCAGAGATGGGTAGTCATTTGGTTTTTAATACATCTGACTTCTTCCTGATAAGTATTAAACTAACTTTTTGCTCACTCGAAACTGATGCACATATAAGCAAACATTGAACAACTAAAAATTAAAAGCAAAAAATAAAAGAAGAAAAAGAAACAAAAAAAAAAAAAAAGAAATAACTATCAATACGACTGTGATTTTGTTTTCAGTTTGATTTGTGGTTTCACAATTAATTTTCAGAAAAATTAATTATTTAAAAATTCAGACCATTGACGGTTTGGAAGAAATTAATAGCAAAATAAAAGAATCAAATCGTGCTGGTTATGTAAGTATTTTGTTACTCTGTTTTGATTGGGTTAACATCGATTAAAAACAAATTAAATTAATTGAAATAAATCTTTTCAGACTCGTTGTATGTCATCTTTACTAAGAGGACAACTTCATAAATCTCTGACAGAGATTTTCTCCGTGGACCTAATTGTCGCCTGTAACGTGGATGGAATCCACGGAAAACTATCGCTGAAAAATTTTAAAAGATTTTTTGATGCTTTAATGGGTAAAGTAACATACATTTATTTTTCTTTCGAACGTGTAATCACAAATTAGTTTACGTATCATTAATATATGCTATTCATGCTAACCAAGAAGATAATCCAGAAAAAGCTATAAGAAATGCACTTAAGTTGATAAAGAAGCGACATTTCCAAGCAATTTGCATTACCAAAAAGAAAGAATCCAAAGGAAATAATGACCATCATGAATGAAAAATTTAATTTTAAAATAAATATAATATATAAATTTATAAAAAGATATACATACATATAAAATATGTAAAAAACTGAAGTTCCTTTTATTTTATGTTCCTATTTTATGCCTATGACTGTTGGAATATCATTAATTTTTTTATAATAAAATCATTTTTACTGTAAAATAAATTAAATAATCTTAGTATTATATTGTTAATTAATTAATTAATAAATAAATATATATAAAATCATAAAATATGAGAAAAAAAATTCTTTTTTTAAATTTTAGCAATTTTACTCAAAGCTAACTTATAAAACCCAATCATTAGTTAGTTAGTTCATAGCTAACTCATAGTGACCACTTACTTTATGCGCCACAAACTAACTAATAATAAGCTAACATATGGTTAGCTGAAACTTATGCAGAGTAAGTGAGTACTGACTCGCTCTGATGACATCAAATGTAAAACCTGAATAGCGTTTAACAAAGCAAATGAACTAGTTTTTTAGTCACCTGTGACTCAAATCTGATTGACTATAAGTATGCTTTAAGTTAACTCAAAGCCCGACAGGGAACCTACATACACACATATATAAATACATATGTACATACATCATACAAGCATTCATACATACATCCATACACACATGAAATCTCGTACACTATTTTCATTATACACATCAAAATGCAACTCACAACTGCTCACAACAAGTAAAGATTCATAAAGCACATGTTGATTGTTAAAAATTCTTGAAATCTGCTGGTTGTTGATTCAAGAAGAAAAATTTTTAAATACTAGTCATTGTAAGATCGAAATGTTTGTCAACTAGTCGAACTTGTGTTTGGTTGGACTGGCATATACTATATTATTGTTTGGTATGTTTGATATGGCTAGTTTTCATTGCGGTTTCACAGACGAGATGAATTTTTAAGCCGCACAATTTTTGTTCTTTTATTCACACACGAGTCTAATTATGCTGGCATAAAAAGTATATGTACGTGTACTCAGCTTTGTATGTGTTGGTGTTTTGTTATTCATTGTGCCTTCACACACGGCATGAAGTATCCCTGTCAGGCTTCTCTGAGCTAGTTCTAAGTTAAGTTGACTTTTTGCTAACTATTTACTACTGACTTCAAATTAACTCAGAACTGATGCAGAGATGGGTAGTCATTTGTTTTTTAATACATCTGACTTCTTCCTGATAAGTATTAAACTAACTTTTTGCTCACTCGAAACTGATGCAGATATAAGCAAACATTGAACAACTAAAAATTAAAAGCAAAAAATAAAAGAAGAAAAAGAAACAAAAGAAAAAAAAAGAAATAACTATCAATACGACTGTGATTTTGTTTTCAGTTTGATTTGTGGTTTCACAATTAATTTTCAGAAAAATTAATTTTTAAAAAAAAAAAATTATACACGACAGTAAGTAAAGTACCAACATAAATATTAAAAGTAATCCAAAAAAAATTAAAGAATTATTAACTGCAAAATGTTTGGAAGTAAAAGAAACTTAAAAAGATTAATTAAAAAACAAAAGGTTAATTATGTAAAAAAAATTGAATAGGAAAGAAAATATAGAATTAAGTGAAATAACCAACGCTACATGCATAACGGAGCAAGATAATTTAAGAGAAAATACTGCAATGGAGGTTTTGGCTGAAGAAATAATTTATGAAAAAGAAAAATTGCAGTGCAAAAAAAGTCTTTAAGTGAAAAACTAGGTGTTTGGTATCACAAAAATCGACCAAGCAGAGAAAGCTTTGAGGAGCTATTATGTATTTTAAGAGAAGAATATTTAAACGTACCAAAAAGTGCAAAACCTTTTCATAAAAAAAAAGTGTCCTTATGTTTGAAGAGGTTTATCGTGGTCTATATTGCCATTTGGGTATAAAAAATCAATTGACCAAAGTTTCACTAATTATTAAAAATTACGATGAGATTGTGGTAGATATAAATATCGATGGTTTGCCATTGTTTAAAAGTTCGAATACCCAATTATGGCCCATTTTAATGAGGACCGTTAATATTTGCAATGTGTCGGTTTTCCCAGTTGGCATATATTTAGGAAAAAAAAAAGCCGCAGAATATTGATATTTTTTTAAAAGAATTGGTGGACGAATTGGGGCAATTGTTTGAGAGTGGGTTTTTAATCGAAAATAAAACAATCCCTTTTCGTTTAAGAGCAATTATTTGCGATGCCCGTGCGAAAGCTTTTGTATGCGGTATTCCCGGTCATATGTACCTCTTTTCATGGTTGTAGCAAATGTTGTCAAACTGGTAAAAAAAATTAATAATGTTGTCACATATGCTGTGGAGTCATCTCAGCTTATAACTGACGAGGATTTTAAATCCAGAAGGTATTTGAGAAATCACCAAAGAAAGTGTTACGAAAATAAAACTCCTTTTGAAAATATAAACATAAGAATGGTAAGTCAAGTACCTCTTGATCCAATGCACCTTGTTGATCTCGGGGTAACAAGAAAAATACTAATTAGGCTAATTAATAATAAAACTAATTTAAAAATCGATAAGGAAAGTAAAGCGCATATATCCAATCATTTAGCTTCTCTGAAAAAATTTGTCCCTAATGAATTTTCTCGTTGCCCTAGGGAACTAGATGAAATATTACATTGGAAGGCAACCGAGTTTCGACAGTTTATTTTGTACACCGGTGTAGTTGTTCTTAAAAACCGGGTTCACAACGATTTTTATTATGAATTTCTTTTGCTCCATTGTGCTTATCGACTTCTTTCTTGCCTAAGAACGTGTGCTAGAACTGCAGACAATGCTCAAAAATAGTTGGAATTATTTGTTGAAAATTTTCCAATTGTTTTTGGAGAAAGCAGCGTCACATACAACATCCATGGGCTTTTGCATTTAAGTGAATGCGTAAAAGAACTCGGGCTTTGCACTAATTTTTCTGGATATGCCTTCGAGAATTATCTACAAATTGTAAAAAAGTACGTCAAAAAACCATCGAAAATTTTGCAGCAAATTTTCAGTGGAATTCAATATGAAGATACTGAACCCACAGCAAAATGCAACGAAAACAATGGCAAAACTATCAGCTATTCAAACAAACATTTTTTAATTACTACAAAGTTCTCCCAATAACTGTTGCATTATAAAACCATATATTCCAATATTAATAACTGGTTTTTCGAGTGTAGAACCAGGTTTTGTAATAGGCAGTCGTTTCAGAAAAGTTGAAAGTTTATTTATTGAACCGGTTGATTCGCTTTCAGTTCTAGGGACCTGTTTAGTTGACCTCAACGATTTAGACGAGAAAGAAACTTTTGAAATAAAAAATATAGAATGTAAATTGGCAGGTTTTCCACAAAACGAAAAATTTGTTTTAGTTCCAATTTTGCATGGATGTACCTAATAATTTCTTTACAATAATAACATAATCAAATAACATTGAAATAAAATAAAAAAAAAATAAAACAAGAAAATAAAATAAGAAGAAATTGTTGCTGAACAATATATGTATTACAGAGAATTTATTTTAATTTTGTGTGCTAGTAAAAAATTTTACTAGTTGTCAAGTACAAAATTTTTTTTAGAAAACTGGAAATTTATTTGTTATCATGTAAATATTTTTAGTTTCTCTACTATCAAAAATGTCAACGGATTATATTTTCTTACTAGTCGCTAGTATAATAAATAAAAATAAGAAAACTAATTTTAAACCCTGATGAAAATATTAAATTTTATTGTTCTGAAAACAATAATAGAAGTAAGTAAATTACATTTCAGGAGTTTAATGAGCTAGATTTAGGCTTCATGAAAAATGTCCCCAAACTGAAAAATTAAAAATGGGCTTGGGGAATAGGTCAAATGGTCCCAAACTGAAAAATTTTAAATTTACCAAAATTTTTACATTTAAAACAATATAAATAATTTTGGAGCTAATTTTTATTTTTGAATTTAGGGGCATTTTTCCTATTTTAGGTACATTTTAAATTTAGACTCATTTTGAAATTTTTATAATAAAAGAAAACATATCCCAATTAACTCTTTTTATCAAAAAGTACCATTTAAGACAATTGTTAGTAAACGAAACCTTTGCTCGAAACCCCATGGAGGAAAGAAACAGCGTTTTCAACTTTGAAATTTCCAAAGGCACCAAAATGGAGAAAAAAAATCGGCATTTAACAAACAACGGACCAAGTTCAGATTTTTTTCATTGAAAATTTTTATTGAATTAATTTTGCGTCTTTACAACATTTAACTTTAGTCCAAAATTCTAATGTTGATAGAATAGTGTGCCAATCCATGAAGTGAATCATTCTCCACCCTTTTTCAATACTAGATAATATTTCGACATCGGATTCAAATTGTACTGCTAATGGAATGATATCATATTTGCAATGGTATAAAACATATTGTACAATGCTGGCTGTTGATGTCGGTTGTAGCTAAATGGGCTTAAAGCTGCACTGTGTTTCCGTGTTCCAGCATGCGGAACAAGGTTGGATATTTAAGCGTGATATCGCATTTGAAATAAAAACACCTTGCTTTTGTGTTATTTTGTGGTCAAGGCCGAATCCATTGCTTAAACTCACATTGAGATTCCCAAATCCTTTGTATTTCGCTAATGATCTCCTTTTTTAGACTCCATTCTTGACACTAACTTTAAATATTGCTTTTAGTAAATATAAATTTTGTTAATTTTAGTGTTACAACCCTTTATATAAACTTTTACGTATTTTATAAAAAACGAACAATGATCGCAAGTCTCAATAATAATATGTTTTTGCTAAGCTCTTTAACAGACTTGACAACAACTTTTACGAAAAAAACAATTATATACTCTGAAAATTTAAGAGGGACAACAAATTTCTTATAATGAAATGTTACAAATTATCTATAACATTGATCGTCAAACTAGCCCCTAGGGGCTGAGCACCAATCGTCATTTTCACATACACAACACGAACCAAACAGAAAAGCCAAACTAAAATACGAAACATACTCATTTGTATGGTAACAGTCAATGAATGAGGTTCTTTGTCGCTTTATTTTAGAATTTGCAACAACAAAACACATGCAAAAGAGGGCAAGAAAATATTTATTTTTTTTAGTCTCTTATTTGTTATTCATAGTATACTGCGAATATTTTAATTTTTCGGGATGTGGAATGTTGAGTGGGAAGAAGTTTATTTGTATATATATTTTTTAATATTTTATATATATTTTTAATTTTTTTATTATCTAAATTCATTCATTCTTTCGTCCATAAACACGCTAAACCAATCCAGTGTGTATGCATACAAACTTTTAATATGATGTTAGGCTAAATAAATGTAACAATCAATTTCTACAAGTGTAAAAACACCAATACATTGATATTTCCTACATGTTCTCTTTATGACAAAGGCTGATCTATAACAACAAGACGGTTTAACCAAAGACTATAAATATATGAAGATGTAACACTGCCATACCAAAGACTATAAATATATAAAGATATTGCAGGTAGAACATTGTACGGCAAATGCTTAATTTGCTGGTGGTTTTAGTACGAAAACCACTTTTTTCAAGAGAGTCATTTATTTTCTCAGAGAATTTATTATTCTCATGTCTCTACTATTCATTTAGATATGTATACATGTGTTCATACGTTTGTGTCTTTGCATACACAAGTATGTGTGCATGTGTGTACATTTAATAAACAAACGAAAGATTCCATATTAACACACAAAAAAACTTTTCGAGCCTTTGCTGCAATAGAGTCATAATTCAAAAAAGCTTGTTTGGCAGGAAACGAATTTAAAGTCTAGAATTTACCTATAAATCAATGGTAAAATATTCTTCTCCCAAGAGAATAATAAAATACAAATATCTTTCATATTTGTATGAAAATTTTGCACAATATAAAAATTGATATCGCGATTAGTTATATATTAGCTCAAAAATGACATATTTTGAATTATGACGCTTTTGAAGCAAAGGCTCGTTTTGTGTTCGCACAATATATGTGGACATAAGATACGTAAAGCTAATGTCGCTGATTCTTATTTGAATGGCAAATATATGTATTTCGTCTTTCCAAGATTTCCTGAGCCACTGGTATCAATCTATTAAACTCCTCCGCTACTATACTGGCAATGTCTTCTGTTTCTTGCAACTCGTTGAATTCCGCCTTTTATTCGTCCAACTCGTTCAGTTTCCTTGCTATTGTCTCAGCGGAGTACCCTCTGCTACCTGCTTTCCTTGCGTTGTTTGTCAGGGTTTTTAATTTTCCCAACAGCGTTAAAGCAGATGAATCTTTCTCGCGTGATATGACAATCGTCGGTAGTCCTGCTTCGTTAAGTTCTTCGTGCAGTGAAGGATTTGGTGATCTCGTTCTATAAATTATGTCTAACTCCCTTCTTGCGTTTTCTAAAGCTGTTTGTAGTCTTTGAATGGTGTCGTCCTGTGTCTCTATTAATTGCTTCTGTTTCAATTGCTTCCTAAAATTCTCTTCACTCAGTCCTTTTCCTTTCAACTGTTCCACTAATTCTGAATTTTCCTTTACTACGTCCTCCAATAAACTGCCTGTGTATTCTATTTGTCCTCTTAGTTTTTCAGAATGTCCTTTTAAAAATTTCTTTGTTTCTTCTAGTTCTATGATCCTTTTCACAAACTCCTGTGATCTATCTTTACTCAAGTCACCTATTAATTGAAGGACATAACTCACCTCTTCTAATTTTGTCAGTCTTTGTATCCTTATTGTTTCTCTATGATTGTCAAGGAATACTTTGTCCGATTCTTAACCTTTAAGTTCTGTCCACGCAAGAACTTGTAGACTGTCCACTGAATAATTACACTTGTCGATCCGTTGTATCAATTCGTCTGTCCTTGTCTGTGGATTGTCCATTAAAGCTGTCTTCTACTTACCCATGTTCCGCTGGTTATTATCTTCATAGTGGTCTGTGGTTTAGGCTTATTTTCACTTAACTATTTTTATATTATTCTTTTATTTTATTTTTTGTTCGCAACCGCGCAGAATTTTTACAATCAAAGTAATTCTCCTTTTTGTCCTGATCCGCTTTAGCGATTAGTCCTGCACTAAGTCATGACAATATGAGGGTAGCTAGGATTTAGACTTTATTCAATTTGTCGTCTCCTGTGCAGTTCTACACCGTCGAATGTAGGATGTAACAATACAAGGTAGCTAGGATTTAAGGCCCAACTATAATATGCATAAGCTAGCTTAAGTCAGCTTAAGCAACTGTGCGAATACATGTAAATCGTATGTGGCAACTATAATGAACTTAAGCAAAATTTTCGTTAAGTTTTATGAAACGTCATTTGCTTAAGCAAAGTGCGAAACTGAACGCACATTCCGTACGGAATCAGCTTTTCTACTAATACATACATACATATGTATGTTTGTACGTAAAAATAAATTAATTTTGAAAATGGAAAAAGAAGACGAAATAGTTTACATATAAAATTTAATAGAAAATGTGGAAGAAAAGAAGTGTCTGTACACGAAAGTGACATTTCATATATTTTATTTAACATATTTTATTTCCACTAATGTATATTTTAGTACTTTTGCCCTTAAATAAAATAAATAATACAAAGTACATAATTTCGGTTGTATCTTTTCTTATTATTAGTAAAAATAATAATATATGTAAATACGTATATTTTAGCATATTTTTTTTAATTACAATCGTTTTATATACATTTGAGTACAAGACTCAATTTGTTTAGGATAAATAAGAAGATACACATTTTTCGAAAAATTATTTATGCTACATATGTATGTATGTGTGCAACTATGACTACTTAAATTTTAAGTCGCATAAGTACATTATAGCCACCTAAAAGTCTCTGCAAATTTCCTTAAGCATTTGACAGACTTTTCGTTCAATTTTGACATTAGCTTAAGCCAGCTTATGCATATTATGGTTGGGCCTTTAGACTTTTATGTATTGTTGGTTTTGCTACACCGGACAGTTTTTTCTTGAGCGAGATCCACACAAGGATTATTATATTTCTTTGATGTTATTATTAACGCGGCTACCGGCTGCGCCAAATGTTATGGTTAAATTAAAACATTATTTTTATTATTTATTTATTATTATTTTTATTTATTAACCACAGACTACAAAATGTTAGCTTTATATCTAGTTTAAAATATTACTTAGCCTTCACAGGGACCCGCTTTTTAAGGCTGGTGTTTGATCCGGTTGTACTTTATAAAATATCATTATGCCTTAACAGGGACCCGCTTTTTAAGGCTGGTGTTTGATCAGGTTTTTGGTTAGTTGTTACACGTTTAAAGAATATTCCCGAACTGCCTCTATTGCCAATATCAACCTGCCTTTTATACTATCGATGAACGTTGATTTTCGCTGCCGCCGGCGTGGTTGTTCCCGCAATATTGCTGAGTGTGCGATTTTTAGCAATTATATGCAACCTCAGCATATAAGCGTGGAACTTCCAGCCGATTGCGGTTCTCACGATATTGCAAAGTCAGCAGTAAGTACGCAGCGCATGGTTTCGCTGCTGCTGATATTTTTGTTGGTTGGGGGAAAACGACTCATAACAATTGTTGTACTATTGCAAGAACATCGATTCGCACCGAATTTAATATTATTTAAAATTGGAAATTTATATAACTATGTATATCTACTTAAAATTTTTAAACAATAAAACATATGCTCAATCCAGAAAATTATTAAATATGTACCAATCACCAAAAATAATTACATTTCTTGTGCTAGTTATCACTTATTAAAAAGATTTTAATAAATTTTATAATAGTTTTGTAAACAAAATAATAAATTTTACGGTTTTCGAACTCAGGTAAGCGCACGTTTTATTTGATTTATGCATATACATTTATGCATATACATATCGGTCGCATTGGCTTTGCACTGTTTATTTGCACATGATTTATATGAAAACAAGAAACTGCTTTTAGTTGTTAATATAGTTATTGAATGTGCTTTGCACAAGAAATATAACACACACACAAACACATTTCTCAATAAGCATCATTTATATGTGTAAACAACAAAAAAAAAAAAAAAAAACATAATTTCTGTGGAAAATAATTTCTAGTAGAGTTAAAAAAAACAAAAATGTTTCAAAAACAACAACAAAATAAACTTGACAAAATTATTACTACATACATACTTGTGTACGTACATACTTATGTATGTATGCCTAAAATTTTTGTGGTCTTTTCTCTTGCTACTTCCCCCCACAGCATCGATAAACGCAAACAATTTTTGTTTTTATTCAATGTTCTACGTGCAATATCTTTATATATATATTTATAGTCTTTGGTTTAACGGTTTTTGTGAATGTGTTTTGGTACCTCTTAAGCGCCATGGCCACGTATCAAATTGGCTTGACAAACAACATGTATGTGTTGGTAAATATTATTTTGCTTAACACAGCAACGTGTCAAATTCATGCCGTCAAATTTCATTTGAAAGTTATTTTTGAATGATAAGAACGTGTTACGTTTTTGGTCGCAAAATATTTTTTGCTTACAAAATTTTCTTAATTTTATTTATTAACATTTATAATATTAATTATCTTACATTTTTATATGCGATTGACTTACAGGGCCTTTATATTAAATTTGTTAGATGGCAACACCTTTATTCAACGTCTTATTACATCCCATCTTTTATTATTCTTTCTTTTTGCATTTTCCTTTATCTCAAGTTCTCCCTTTTACTTTTGTTCTTTACCTAAAAATTGTATTGCTTTCTTTTTGATTGTAACTTCAGAGCAATAAAGTTCTTTTATTAGCAAACCTTATTAAAAGTATTGGTTATTATTTTTCTACAGGTTATGGGCCCAGTCCCGCAAAATTATTGAAGTGAATTACGAAACATAAAGGCGTGTGTCGCATATATCTACATATAAAAGAAAAATTATTTTTCGTTTAAAGGTACAAATTCAGAGAGAGGTAGTTCGCCATGGCTTCATTACTTCAAATCGACAAACTCGATGAGAATAACTATTCTACGTGGAGCATACAAATGAAAAGTGTGCTAGTCCACAGTGATCTTTGGGGCATTGTTTCTGGCCGAGAGGTGAAACCAGAAGTTGCAGCTGCTGGTGGCGTTTTGGAGTATGACACTAAAAATGAAAAAGCATTAGCCTCTATATTATTATGTGTGAAGCCTAGCCAACTTAATCAAATTAAAAGTTGCGTGTCAGCTCCTGAGGCATGGCAGAAACTTCGAGATATTTATCAACCAAAGGGGCCCGCGAGAAAAGTTATGCTCTTTAAAAAGCTGCTGTACAAGTCGCTGGCTGACGGAGGTAGCGTGAGTACTCACATTAACGAATTTTCCGGTTTGGTAGATCAGTTAGCTGAAATAGAAGTTTTAATACCAGAAGAGGTGCTCGTTATATTATTATTATCTAGTTTGCCGAAAAGCTATGAAGGGTTTGTTATAGCTATGGAGTCACGAGATTCGTTACCTAACCTCACATCTTTAAAAGTTAAGTTGTTGGAAGAAGGCGAGCGCCAAAATGAAATTTGCGACAACAATCACAACAACAAAGTTGAAGTGTTATATGTTACACGTAATGGCAAATTTAATAATAAAAAACATAACGTTGAAAAGAGATCGCAGTATGATCGCAACACAAACAACAAAGACTACACCCAAGATAAAAAATGTTATAACTGTGGTCGGCGCGGACATTTAGCGGCGAATTTCCGGCAAAAGGGGAAATCTTATGATCAAGAATACAAACGTGAATATAATTGTTTTGTTTATTTGGCAGCCTTTCAAACTGTAAACAACAAAAGTAACAACATTCAATGGTGTCTTGACAGCGGTGCATCGTCTCATTTTTGTCATGACTTTCATCTGTTTGAAGATTATGAAAAATGCAACGAAACTGTTTACTTACCTAATAACAACATCCTAAAAGCCATTGGTCGCGGAAGTGTTGTGATTAATGACAATAATAATAAAATTACACTTAACAATGTTTTACATGTACCAGAATTGAAGGGTAATTTTATATCAATAAGCAAAATAGTAGAAAGTGGCAAAGTTGCTATTTTTAAACATAATTATGTGCAAATAAGATCTAAGGATAATAATCCAATTTTAAAAGCTTTCCGTAACAGCGGTATATTCATCTACGAATGTGCAACAAATAAGTGTATGAACATAGAATTGTCGAATAAAGTAATGAGTTGGCATCAGAAATATGGTCATGTTAATTTTCAATGTTTGAAAGAAATGGCAAAAAATAATATTGTTAAAGAGTTGAAATTAATAGAATTTAGTAAAGAGCCTGTATGTGAAGTGTGTGCCAAATCTAAGATCACTGTAAAATCCTTTGAAAAGTTTTAGTTCAGAGCAAAAACTTTGTTGGAAGTAGTTCATAGTGATATTTGTGGCCCGGTGAACGTACCGTCAATTGCCGGTTCTAGATATTTCGCCACATTTATCGATGATAAATCCCGCTATACACATGTTTACTTTCTTAAAACGAAAGACCAAATACTTAACGTTTTTAAAGAGTATAAACTATTGGTTGAGAAGCAAACCGGTCACAAGATAAAGTGCCTTAGGACAGACAATAGCCGGGAATATGTCAGCAATGACTTCAATAAATATTTAACTGATAATGGAATTCAGAGGCAGCTAACTGTGCCCTATACACCACAACAAAATGGGGTAGCCGAAAGGGCCAATAGGACATTAGTAGAGATGTCCCGCAGTATGCTTTTAGAGGCCAATCTCGACGAAAAATTTTTGGCCGAAGCGGTTTTAACATCTGTCTACCTACGTAATAGAATAGTCACAAAAGTTTTAATAAACAACACCCCGTTTGAAGTTTGGCGACATTATAAGCCATCAGTTGGCCACTTCAAAGTATTTGGCACAAAAGCAATCGTATTGAACAAAACTCACCATAAAAAATTTTTACCGAAGGGTACTGAGATGTTGATGATCGGATATAGCGAGCAGTCGAAAGCATATAGGCTTTACGATCCTATTGCAAGAAAAGTTCACGTAAGTCGGGACGTAGTTTTTATAGAAGGCAACAACGAGAAAACGGAAAAACAAACAGACACCTCGAATTCATTTAATTTTGGTGATTTTGTTTATTTAAACGATAGCGATCAAAGGAGTAAAAATATTGTTAGTCCCTCAAATGATGACATTAATAATCAAGGTCATGATAAAAATGTTTTGGAACAACCAAAACAACCTGATGCTAGTTCCTCAGTACAGTTGCCAAGAATCGGGCCGGGCCGACCCAGATTAGTTAAAACAGGAACTGCAGGACGCCCAAGAAAGGTGTATAACACCCTAAGTTCTATACACGTACCAGAAAATATAAATGAAGCTTTGACTGGCCCTAACTCTGAGGAATGGAATGCAGCTATTCAAAGTGAGTATACCTCTTTACTAAGCAACGATACTTGGGTATTAACTGATTTGCCGAAGGGTCAGAAGCCAGTGGGCTGTAAGTGGGTTTTCACTGTAAAGGAAAATAAAAACGGCGTCGCAAAGATTTTCAAGGCTCGGCTAGTCGCTAAAGGCTGTAGCCAAAAATACGGCGTGAACTATAAAGAGACGTTTTCCCCGGTGGTAAGATATGGAAATATACGGCTCTTAGTGGCGTTGGCGGTGGAGCATCAGTTACATATGCACCAAATGGATGTCTCATCTGCCTACTTAAATGGGGAACTGGACGAGGAAATTTATATGGTACAACCGGAAGGCTTTGTGGACGAACAGTATCCACACCGTTTTTTGAAATTAAAAAAATCCTTGTACGGGTTAAAACAAAGTGGCCGAGCTTGGAACGCCAAGCTTAATAGCGTTTTAAACAAAATGGGCTTCACACAATGTATCAGCGAACAGTGCATGTACACTAAAAATTTCAATGACAAGATAAATATCATTGCTGTTTACGTAGATGATCTTTTAATTGCCAGCTCATCAAAAGAAGATCTCAGTATTATTAAGCAGTCTATAGCTAACGAATTCAAGGTCGTAGATGGTGGTCAGCTTAACCATTTCCTTGGAATGGAATTTCAACGCAGCGGCGAAACTGGTTCAATAAAAGTATGCCAGGAAAAGTACATAAATAATTTATTGAATGACCTTAAAATGAACGAATCAAAAGAAGTTGCAACACCGTTAGAGGCAGGGTTTCAGCCAACATGTAATAACAATGACTGTAGAAAAGTTGAATCTGTAGATTATCAGTCAATAATAGGCGCTTTAATGTACCTCGCTATATCAACGCGTCCAGATATTTTGCACTCCGTATGCAAACTTGCGCAGCGCAACACTGATCCTCATTCGGAGCACTTGTCAGCAGTGAAGCACGTGCTTAGGTACTTGAAAAAAACTATCAACTTCAAACTGCATTTCGAGAAAAATGGAAAGCCTACAATAGGTTACGCCGACGCAGACTGGGGAAGTGACGTTTTGGACAGAAAATCATATTCTGGATTTGCATTCATAAAAGCAAATTGTGTCTTTGCCTGGGAGGCGAAAAAGCAAAATGTTGTCGCTTTAAGTAGTACTGAGGCAGAGTATATTGCCTTATCCTCAGCTGCAAAAGATGCTATATACATTAAAAATCTACTCGATGAACTAGGTTTTAAAGAAGATGGGCCACTATTATTGTATGGCGATAACCTCAGTGCCCAGTGTTTAGTTAAAAATGCTACATACCACGCCAGAAGTAAACACATAGATTTGAGGTATCACCACGTTCGCGACATGTATGCCAAAGGAATGATCAGCATAGATTACATCCCCACCGAAGAAATGCTGTCAGATATATTTACAAAAAATTTATGTAAAATAAAACACCTCAAATTTTGTAAGGCTATGGGACTGTATTAACTTCTATTGTTCTTCCGTGTTGAGAGGGAGTGTTAGATGGCAACACCTTTATTCAACGTCTTATTACATCCCATCTTTTATTATTCTTTCTTTTTGCATTTTCCTTTATCTCAAGTTCTCCCTTTTACTTTTGTTCTTTACCTAAAAATTGTATTGCTTTCTTTTTGATTGTAACTTCAGAGCAATAAAGTTCTTTTATTAGCAAACCTTATTAAAAGTATTGGTTATTATTTTTCTACAAAATTATTATGAAAATAATTAAATATATTTTGTTAATTTTAATTCAATAAATATAAAAATTTTCATAACATTTACTTTTTTTTAACATTTGGTTTATTTTTAATTAATTTAATTTTTAAAGCAGCAAACAGCGATAAAATTTAATTAATTCCAGTATGAAATTTTTTTATCCATTTTTTATTTATTGCGTTATCAAATTTTCCGCGTACGATATTGGCGCTGCACAAACTAAATAAAAATAAGATTTGATGTAATTACGCACCTACACATCAAATTTGATTAAAAATACTGTATAGACGGCAGTGAATATCTAAATTGTTTTGATTTTCGTCAAACTCACATGGACATATACGTGAGAGTTTTTTTTCACTAACACAATCAAAAAAACCTTGGTTTGTCAAGCCAATTTGATACGTGGCCATGGCGCTTTAAGCATCATTAATGGTTGTTCTTATTATGGGTTGTAAAATTGAATGTAAAAATTGTACACAAATTAAATCAAATGGTATTGAAACAGTTGTATTTTTTGTACAAAATTCTTTTTTCTCATACTGAAACAAAAAATTGTGTTTAATATGATTTGGAGCCACCCAAAATTAAAAAAACGCACCAAAATTAAAGAAAAAGCGCACCACGCACAAACTCAGATATTTTTCGCACAAAACATTTAGAAAAGCACCAAAAAAGGTGCGAAACGCACCAAGTTGACAATGCTGGAAAGAAACATTGAGCTCCGCTGAAGGCAGCTTATACAAAAAACCTTTAGTAAGCGATTACCACTGTTAGAGGCATCATGAGGAAAAAAGTGCGTGAGCTGAACAACTGTTTATGCAGAAAAACCGTAGAAAGAACTACCAATATTAATTTTTGGCTTATGATCATGTTTATTAGTTCAGTTTGGGGCAATTTATAAGTTTTTGAACCATTTTTCATTGTAGATTGAAAGTTTTGTATTTTCATAAAATTAAAAGTTACTTCAAATTGGATAATGAAAAATGGATCCAAACTAAAAAATTATAACTGAAAACAATATAAATGTTATTGTTTTCAATACAAAACTGTGGGGAAAATTTTAATTTTTGGCTTGGGGCTTTTTTCTTGCAGCCCTAAATTTATGTTCGATTTTAGTATTTGTCTAACACGTACAGTTTTATTAAATTACTAGTGTAATAAAATAGTTTTTATTTATTTTATTTTTGTCTTAGAGCTTGTATAGTTGGAGCTCCTAAGACTGATGATTTATTAATTGAATTATAAACTAAATGACATTGGCTTATATACTAATTATGAGACTAATTCTTAGGGGTATCTTAACATAAGAGTAAAAGAATAGAAATATATATTATTGTTGGGTAAGCATATTTAGCTTCCAACTATTTATGTATGGCATGTGTTCAACAGTTTTAAAGTTCAACGAGTGCATACTTAAAAGCAACAGATACTTTGTGTAGCTTATATTTACAATCAAACAAATGCAGTTAATAAATGTGATTCATTTAAGTGCATTGTGCTGCTGCACTTGATTAACCGTACAAGTGTCAAATTACCGCCACACACAAAATATCTTGCTTGCAGTTTGTCAATGCTTGCATGTTGCGGTACTATTGAATCGCAATGCATACTACGCACTGTTGGCCACATGCTACACTAGCAAAATTTTTCTCCTGATAAATGTTATAACAAATAATAAGCTAATGTAGACTGCGATAATAATAAGTTTCTTATAAAAATTGCATAAAAGAAAAACACGCTTATAAGAAAAATTTTCGTTAAATTTTTCGAGTTTCTTACATATATCCGTTATGTACTGTATAGCCTATTATTCCTTCCAGTCACAGTAACATGCTGTGAAAATTTCAGAAAGATCGGTCTAAGGGTTTTATTTTCCTAAAAAGGGGCGTGGTCCCACCCACTTTTCTCCTGGTACGTATTTTAAATTATGCCATTACCATATGTACCAAATATCATCGACGTATGTAGGTCAAAAAATGCCCAAAATATGGCGATTTAAATTTTTTGGTTATATGGGCGGTGCCACGCCTCTTTGTCCAATCAAAACTTCATAAAGCCTATTATTCCTTCCAGAGTCACAGAACATGCTGTGAAAATTCCAGGAAGATCGGTCCAAGCGTTTGATTTTCCTAAAAATGGGCGTGGTCCCACCCAATTTTCTCCTGGTACATATTTTAAATTATGCCAATACCATATGTACCAAATATCATCGACGTAGGTAAAAAAATGCCCAAAATATGGCGATTTAAATTTTTGGGTTATATGGGCGGTGCCACCCCTCTTTGTCCCATCAAAACTTCATATAGCCTATGTCACCCGCCTGAATATTTTGAAGATTTCCCTGATAATTTCATCCAAATCGGTCCAGTAGTTTCGGAGCCTATTCATTTCAAACAAACAAAAAATCAAACCTTTCCTCTTTATAATATTAAGGTACGGTCAGATTTGTAAAACATTTGACCAAAAACATGAAATTTTTGATTGCCGTAAATCTGACCATAAAATATTTTTGAAGGCAAACAATATTTACAGAAAGCAAATTTGTTTGACGGCAAAAAAAAATTTCTCTAATGTGAACATAGTGTGACCACCCTATGTCAAACATTTTTCGTCTGTTTGGTCAAAAATTTATTTAATCTTAAGGTACGGTCAGATTTGTAAAACATTTGACCAAAAACATGAAATTTTTGATTGCCGTAAATCTGACCATAAAATATTTTTGAAGGCAAACAATATTTACAGAAAGCAAATTTGTTTGACGGCAAAAAAAAATTCTCTAATGTGAACATAGTGTGACCACCCTATGTCAAACATTTTTCGTCTGTTTGGTCAAAAATTTATTTAATCTTACAAAATTTTTGTAAGAACAAACATTGGCAAATGACAGCTGTTGCCAACAGTGATGTTACTTCTAGCGTAGAACCATAATATTAAATTACGAAAAGTTTTGCTTCTTTACAAAACCATTTAGCCAGAAGTTAACTTTATTCAAAGAGATGACGTTTCAAAATTTGTAATGTAACTTCTTTCCCAAAAATGGCAAAAAGAAAATACATTTCAAGAAAAACAATATACATATGTACATATATATGTATATGCATATATGTATACAGAAATTTTTTCGTAACAAATCTAGTTTTCCTTATGTTGTAGGAAATTGAACAATAATAAGAAAATGTAAATAAAAAATTTGCGCTTAAAGATTTTCTCATCCATGGTATTTCCCGACGCAGGGCTATTTAGAAAAGATTCTCTGTACATATCTTTTAAAAGACACCAATATTATCCCATTATCTTCTCAACTTTCATATGAAAACTTCATGGGGGTTATTATGCATTTTGATTCGAATCGAAAATGCTTTCGAAAGGAATTTATTTCTTTCCGAAAGGGATTAAAACAATTTCCATAAATTAAGAAAGTTCGGAAATAAATTTTCGAAAATCGATGTAATACCATTCGTAAATTTTCCGATTCGAATCGAAATACATAATAACCCCCCAGAAGCATATTACTCGAAAAATATGGGTCGCAGCTAACTTACAACATGAGCTAATTTTTATTTCTTTTGAACCGGTTTGGCTAAACTAGCTAGAAACAGTCTCGAACGACAATAAAGTAACCGTTGTAACTACCACTAATAAGAAAATTCACAAAATTCATATCAAAAATTAATTATTACAGGTTGTTACCGTGCCGTGTCAATGCTGTGGTCGATATCTACATCTATAACACTTCCCAAGTGATGATCAAAGAAGGCTTAAAATACGCTGGATAAAGTTAGAAAGGTCAAAACCCTATCTCATACAATTCAAAAATGATTATAAAGAAGATATTAAATTTTAAGCCATTAATATAAAAAAATTTTTATTGGGTAGACCGCAAAGTTTGAAAACTACTGATCAGCCTTTATTATATCCTAAAGGAAGAACTGTAACAAAGGAAAAATGGAGAGATATGATGGACCTGCTAAAATTCATTCCTCCTGTTAAACACGATTACTATAATAATTTGTCAACAAATCGAAATGACGAATCCTCGCCTACAGCTGATGAAGAAGACATTATGTATAATATTGCTGAAACATCCCAAAGAATAATGCCCCAAACATAAAGCTGCTATAAATTAATTAAAAAAAATTAAAAGCTGTGCTTAAAATGTATAAAATTTAACTTTTTCTTAATAAAAACTTAAAAATGTAAAGTATAAATTTAATCTTATTATTTTTTTTCAGTTGCCAAATCGATTAACTCCACCAGTCACATAAAAACTGTAACATTACTGACGACTGTACTTTTTTATTTATTTTATATACCGTTAGATGAAAGCTATATCTGCAATTGTGCATTCTACATTACATATTTGAATTCATATCATCACAGGAATTTTTAAAAACAATATATATTACATCATCGCGTGTCTCAACTTTTTGTTTTATGGAGTTAATCGATGTGTGCTCTGAACGGCTCATATAACAAGCTGTTAATGAACTGAGCCTGACAGTTAATAGAGATATACGGAAAGGAACCCTAGTTCAAATCAAAAGTCTAAAAGAGCTAGAAACTGGTTAGGCAGCACATGGAAATGGTTAGCTGGCAGTCCCGATGCCCAAGATTGGGACAATATTCTTAAAACAGCTAGAGAACTTAAAGACAATAACAATCAACAATATTTTATTAGCAAAGATTTGATAAACGTAACTAACAGAATAATAGGTAATTATAATAGTATTTTAAGCAAAATGGCTAAACAGAACGAAGACAAATGGCAACAACTAATATTTAATAAATTGATATTATTAAGAGACGAGGTGGAAGCTATTGTGATGGCATACCAACTCGCGAAGAATGGAATTGTGAACACGGCCATATTGAACAAACTTGAGATTAAAAATATAATATCTCAAACAGAAACACTTTTTTAATGAAATAGAAGCCGTTGAAAATGCAACACCTCAGATGCTCCTCAAAAATTCAACCTTAATTTACGTTATACTCCTACCCCAAACGCAACCCACCATTTACAGCAAAATTTTAATAAAACCTACAGTCAGAAACAGCAAGAGAATACAAATGCAGTTCTCTCATATACTACTATCTGATTCGCGCAAAAAACGGCTTTCTAAACAAATGCAATAAAATCCATGACTTCATTCTATGTAACGAATACGATCTAATACCTCTAGAACCAAATAACTGCACACCAGCCGTATGTTTTTTTTTTTTTTTTGTGGTAGTTTTTATTATTTATTGAATATCGACTCAGTTTCAACTCTCGTAGTGTACAGACGCTTTTTTATAATCGTCTCAACTGAATATTAAAAATTACTGAAAGTTAAAATCACAAAAAAAAAAAAAACAAAAAAAAAAAAACATTTACTAAACAGTTATTATACTGGTTTTATTTTATTTTTTTTTGCTTGCGTGTAATATACATAACTATTTGCATACACAAACTCATATAAGTGAACAAAAAAAAAGATAACTCTAAATGAGTTCATCTTCTGCCAAAAACAACAACAACAATAAACCTACAAGCAGTAGAAATGCTTATTTAACTTTTGTTGCTGATGACGACAAAAGAAATTTTAATTAAACAAAAACCTGAATTCTACACTAAACACAACTACTCGTGCGCGATCATTCTCTCCGAACATGTTAAATAGTGATCAAGAAGCAACAACAATTGTACCCATTAGCAAACTTGTCAGCTTAGCTGTACAAACAAACAAATAATAATAAGGTGACCAACGTGCACAAAATTGTAAATGCGGTGAGTACAATAAGTGATAATAAAATTCAAACAGGTATGGACAGATACATAACCGTAATAAAAAGGGGAAGAAGTCAGAAATCAGCGCAAATAGCATCAACGGCAAAAGTTCCCAGAGATGGAAAAAATAATATAAAGAATTCCGAAAATCGTTTCGCGATTCTAAATGAACAAGGCGATAACGACACAACTACAACAAGGTCGAGTAAACCCCCACCGATATATTTAAGAGAGCAGAACTCTAGTTTTGTGCTTGTGTGTAAATACATACATAAATATTTGCATACACCATCTCATAAAAGAACACAAAAAGAGAACTCTAAATGAGTTCATCTTCTAACAACAACAATAAACCTACAAGCAGTAGGAATGTACAATATATAACTTTGGTTGCTAATGACGACATTAAAAAAATGAAGTAAACACAAACCTGAATACTACACAAAAACAAATACTCGTGCGCGATCATTGTCTCCGTACGTGCTAAATATCAATCAGCGTTACCGTTGACAATTTTCAAAAACGGGCACAAAAAGGGGATTTTCCAAAAAAAGGGCCACAAAAAGGGGATTTCTATGAAAAAAAAGGGGCATCTTCAAAAACAAGAAAAAATAAAGCAAATATACACGTTTCATTGCTAAAAACAAAGGTTAACAAACATTTTCATAAAAATAATTTCCTAAAATATACGTATGTATGTACATATAACGAAAAACAAGCGAGAGAAAGCTAAATTTCTCATTTGGTATGTACATAAATTTAAAATAAAAATAAATATAAAATTCGAAAATATATGTATTCACTTTATGAAAAACAATATAGATACGAAAAATAAAATATAGTTCATAGAAACAATATGTATAAACGTACTTAGGTTTTCTAAAGGATAAGACACAGATACCTAAATTTATTCTCTTAGAGGAAAAGCATTTAGTATTGATAACAAATGAAATATACGATTTGCAAGAGAAAGACAATTGTGTAAATTTTCGATAAATCTCATTATTAAATTAAAAGATATAAGCAAATTAAAATATAGGTATAGTCATATAATTTTGCACTCAATACCTATTTTTTAAAACTGTTCTTCTGTATTTTTGAATAAGTTCATCACTAGGAATCTAATCTTCCAAGTCACTTTGAAACAAATTTCAGGCGGATAGCACGGACTGACAAGTGTCTACTTTCAGTCTATTTGTTAATTTATTTTTTAGTAATGCTAACTTCGAAAAAACACGTTCAGCAGAAGCACTACTATGTGGCAAAGTAAAAACGCGAATAAAACACCACGCGTTGAATGATTTTTGTGAAGATTATCTTCAAGCAACGAACATCTGCATCGAAACTTACTATCAAAAACTTGTAATATCATCTGTCTATTCGCCCCCCAGATTCTCAATTACCGAGAGTCAATATACGGCTTTTTATAAATCACTGGGCCTCCGTTTTCTAGCAGCTGGCGACTACAATGCTAAACACACATTTTGGGGTTCACGTTTAATCACACCTAAGGGACGAATTTTATTCGACACAATATCTAAAATGGGTTTGAATGTAGTTTCAAGTGGACAGCCAACATATTGGCCAACAGATCGACAAAAAATTCCTGATGTTATCGACTTTGGAATTGTGAAAGGCGTGCCCAGCGAGATGGTTGAAGTTGAAGCATCTTTGGACTTATCTTCAGACCACTCGCCTACTATTGTCACTATTTACTCACACACAACATGTGATTTAGCGACGACATCTGCACGTATTAACTGGATGAAATACAGAAAATATCTGAGTGCTCATTGCTCGGAAAAAATGCCGCTGAGAACACCTTCAGACATAGACGATTCTCTCAGGTTGTTTGAAGCGCATGTTAAACAAGCTGCTTTTAATGCTACTTCAAATGAAATAAACCAACCAGTGAGATTTAACAATATTTTTTCTGTAGATATAGAAAGGCTATTGACTGAAAAACGGAGAGCTCGACGAGAATGGCAGCGCTACAGATCGCCCCAGCTAAAATTAAGGCTTAAGGAATGTACCAAGCAGCTTAGGAAAGTTTTGCAAACTCAAAAAACAGCTTCCCTTCAAAAATTCCTTCAAGAGCTAGATGCAACACCACAAACAGATTATTCACTGTGGCGTGCAGCCAGAGGACTAAAAAGGCCGGTGATATGCAAACCCTCATTACGAGCCCCAAATGGTGACTGGGCAAAAACTGATGCTGAAAAAGGTGCACTTTTTGTTAAACACTTAGAAAAAGTTTTCACTCCGAATATTTCTGCTGATATTGTTGAACTGCCACCAGTCGTCTCTTTACCAGAAATACCGATGAGATCTAACATGACGGAGATTGAAAATACTATTACCAGTCTTAACACCAGAAAAGCCCCAGGTGTCGACAAAATAAGCAACAAAATGCTTCAAGAATTGCCTTACACTGCAAAAAGAATAATACTATTAATTTTTAACAGTATTCTACGCCTAGAACACTATCCTAAAGAATGGAAGGTTTCGCTAATTACTATGATACCAAAGCCCGGCAAGGATCATACAAAGGTTGAATCCTATCGGCCTATTAGTTTACTGTCTAACATTTCAATTTGAAAAGCTGTATATGAGCAAGCTGATGCCTATAGTGACTAGTAATGGATGTATTCCAGATCATCAATTCGGTTTTCGCAGACAACATAACATAATTGAACAAACTCACAGACTTGTGAATGTCGTTAGAGACACTTTTGAAAAAAAAGAAATACTGCTGTGCGCTCTTTATTGATGTCTCACAAGCTTTCGATAAAGTATGGCACGAAGGACTTTTCAACAAATTAACACAAAATCTACCAGCAAACATCGTAAAGCTTTTAAAAAGCTATTTAATCGAACGTAAATTTGTAGTTAGGGAAGGCAATTTTTTAAGCCCTCCGCAGTCGATTGAAGCCGGAGTCCATCAAGGCAGTATCTTCGGTCCCTTACTTTATTTAATACATGCCTCTGACTTACCGTTAAGCAGTAACATTCATACATCAACATTTGAGGATGATACAGCCTTTCTAAGCGTTCACGAAAATCCTGCAGAAGCTTCCCACAACTTACAAGAATATATATCCAAACTGGAAAAATGGCTCAAACAATGGCGTATAAAGGTTAACGAGCAGAAATGTGCACACGTCACTTTTACTTTGCGCAGGGAAACATGCCCGCCTATAAAAATTAACACCGAGACTATACCACAACACACTGTAGTAATATATCTAGGCGTTCATCTTGATCGTCGTTTAACATGGAAATGGCATATAGACGCAAAGTTAACACAAATGAAACTAAAAGCAGCCCAAATGAATTGGCTTATTGGAAGAAACTCTATACTAAGCCTTTACTGTAAACTTCTCTTATACAACGCGATCCTGCAACCAATATGGTCCTATGGAATCCAGTTATGGGGCACTGCCTCAGCATCGAATGTCGAAAGAATTCAAAGGCGACAGAATAAAATCCTACGTACAATAACAGCAGCCTCCTGGTATGTCAGAAACCATCGAATTCATAAAGACCAAGACGTTCCGTTGGTGAAGACAGTATTTTCAAAACACGCGAAAAAATGTATTAAAAAAACTTGAGTTGCACCCAAATCCACTTGCGCGCAATATTCTTCATTATAGAGGCCACACCCGGCTGAAAAGAAGGGATACTCTTTTTCTCAGACGTTCACGAGAGATGTAAAACAACAAAAATTAACCGTTGAAATTAAAAATGTTGTTTAGCATTGGCTAAACTTATATTTAATATTTTTTAGATTTAAGATTTGAAAAACTTATTGATAATTTAATTTAAATAATTCAATTCAATATATAATAAAACTATCAAAAAAAAAAAAAAAAAAAAAAAGGTTTGGATATAATTTGACGTCCAAACAGTTTTTTAAATTTCCTATTTCATGCAAAAAGGTTTCAGACTTCGATATTTTTAAAAATGCTTCATAGCTTTTGACATTCGCTTTGCTTTCTAATAGCTTGAAGTCAGTTACAAATTCGTCTGGTTCACTAATTATATCACTAAAAACAGAAACAATTTCAAAGTAGTTAATGTCCTCAACTGATTTGATAAAAACTGTATCTAAATAATTCAATACGCACAGTCTTTTATCGCTAATATTAATTCTTGATAAAATTTCCCTACACAATTTTTGGTAAAAAGCAATATTTTGCTTTTAATATTAATAATATCACTCCTTGAGATCTCGTTAGTATTTATTTCTAGCTCGGCTTCATAGCCAATATATATACATATATCTAGGCGCACGGTAGTGCGCCAGGCCAAGTTCGGCCACACAGTGTGTATATTTACACGAAACAGTTCGAGCTGTTTTTACCCCCCTCATAACTTTGCTCCTCTTGATCATAATATAATGAAACTTGAAACATAAGTTCTCCCCACAGAGGTGACCTCACAGGTTAAATTTGTTATATATTAAGATATGTAAGATATTAAGGTGTGAAAAGTCCATATTTTAGTACATACTCACTGACTCACTGACTGACTCACTGACTCATCAATATTATTGGGCACTTCCAGTATAGCTAGAAAGCTGAAATTTGGTACACAGGTAGGTCTTGGTGAGAAAATAACCAGAAAAATCTGAAAACGGGCACTTTCCTCCCAGGGGGGACCTGAGTGCCTCTTCTTTGTATGGGGCATTTCCAGTATAGCTAGAAAGCTGAAATTTGGTACACAGGTAGGTCTTGGCGAGAAAATAACCTGAAAAATCTGAAAACGGGCACTTTCCTTCCAGGGGGACCTGAGTGCCCCTTCTTTATATGGCGCACTTCTAGTATAGCTAGAAAGCTGAAATTCGGTACACAGGTAGGTCTTGGTGAGAAAATAAGCAGAAAAATCTGAAAACGGGCACTTTTCTCCCAGGGGGACCTGAGTGCCCCTTCTTTGTATGGGGCACTTCTAGTATAGCTAGAAAGCTGAAATTTGGTACACAGGTAGGTCTTGGTGAGAAAATAACCAGAAAAATCTGAAAATGGGCACTTTCCTCCCAGGGGGGACCTGACTGCCCCTTCTTTGTATGGGGCACTTCAATTATAGCTAGAAAGCTGAAATTTGGTACACAGGCAGATAGTGATGAGAAATTACCGAAAATGATTTTTTAACGGGCACTTTTCATCTGGGGGACAATCATGCCCCTTCTTTGTATGGGGCACTTCTAGTATAGGTAGAAAGCTGAAATTTCGTACACAGGTAGGTAGTGATGAGCAATTACCGAAAATGATCTTTTAACGGGCACTTTTTAACGGGGGGGGGGGGGGGGGGTGGACAATCATGCCCCTTCTTTGTATGGGACACTTCTAGTATAGCTAGAAAGCTGAAATTTAGTACGCAGGTAGGTCCTGATAAGAAATTAATGAAAATGATTTTTAAACGGGCACCTTTCATCTGGGGGGACAATAATGCCCCTTCTTTGTATGGGGCACTTCCAGTATAGCTAGAAAGCTGAAATTTTCTACACAGGTAGGCCCAGATAAGCAATACATATAAATATTTATACAAAAACAACTTAGAAAAAAGAAGTGAGATCCACACAAAAACATAAATGTGAAAATAAGGTCAAGTTCGTATCCAAAAAGTTTCGGCCGTAAAAAGTACTGAGATCAAAAAAAAAGGACCAAGTTTTTGATAGGTACATTTCCATCTCATTTCTAGGCAACCTGTAAGCTTGGCAAAAATTTTTTGCCTTTCTAATATGGAAAGAATTCTTTGAAAAATTTTGCCAAACTTATGGTTGCCTAGAAATGAGATGGAAATGTACCTATCAAAAACTTGGTCCTTTTTTTTTGATCTCAGTACTTTTTACGGCCGAAACTTTTTGGATACGAACTTGGCCTTATTTTCACATTTATGTTTTTGTGTGGATTAAAAGTATCTTTAATGTTTTAAACATTAAAAAAATCATTTTCTATGCTTGTTTCTAAAATGTATTCTTTTTTGTTCAAAAAGGGGCACAAAATAAATCATAGTGATCCAAAAGGGGATTTAAATTAAAGGGGCCCAAAAAAGGGCTTTGCAGTCACAAAAGGGGCACAACGGTAATGCTGATAGCAATCAAGAAGCAACTACTATTCTACCTATTAGCAAACTTGTCAGCTTAGCTGTACAATCAAACAAACAAACGTACCAAAATTGACCAACGTACACAAAATTGTAAATGCAGTGAGTGAAAATAGTGATAATAAAATAGTGATAATAAAAAGGGGAAGAAGTCCCAAATCAGCTCAAATAGCGTCAACGTCGAAAATGCCCAAAGATGGGAAAAGTAATATTATTTTATTAATATATTCTAAAAATCGTTTCGCGATTTTGAATGAACAAGTCGATGAAGGCACAAATACAACAAGGTCCAGTAAGCCACCGCCGATATATTTAAGAGAACAGAACTCCAACTTTTTGGTAAAAACCCTTATCTCATTAATTGGAGAAAATGAGTTCTATGTTACTCCAATTAAGCGCGGCAAAATCAACGAAACTTAAATTCAGGTAACACAAGAAAATAATTACAGAAAATTGTCTCAAATTTTTAGACTAAAAACAAAAACTTTTATACATATCAACTGAAGAGTGCTAAAGGCCCTACAGTAGTTATACAAGGAATAGATTCAAGCGTGGATCCGGGAGTGGTAAAGTCTTGCCTTGCAAATAGTGGCTTCAAAGTGAAAAATTATTCAAACATTAAAAACAGGGAAAAAATCCCCCAACTGTTGAGCAAACCAGAACTTAAGAATCTGTTTTTGGAACGCAAACGGCATCTCCCAACATAAAAATTAAATAGAATATTTTCTTCTGGATAAACAAATCGATGTTATGCTTATATCAGAAACTCATTTGACGTCTCGAAGCTACTTTAGAATTAGTGGATTTAATTTCTACGACACCAAGGATCCTTGAGGTAGAGCTTGTGGTGGCTCTGGAATCCTAATAAAAATTCGAATAAAACACTACCTGCTATATGACCTTCGTAAAGAATATCTTCAAGCAACGAACATCTGCATTGAAAATTTTTATCAAAAGCTTGTGATATCATCTGTTTATTCTCCTCCCAGGTTTATAATATCAGAGAGTCAATACACCGCATTTTATACAACACTGGGGTCCCGTTTTCTAGCAGCTGGTGACTACAATGCTAAACACACATTTTGGGGTTAACGTTTAATCAGTCCTAATGGTGATGTTTTGTTTGACACAATTTCAAAAATGGGTTTGAATGTAGTTTCAAGTGGTCAGCCAACATATTGGCCAACGGATCGTCTAAAAATTCCTAATGTTATCGACTTTGGAATTATGAAAGGTGTGCCCAGCGAAATGATTGAAGTAGAAGCCTCCATGGATTTGTCTTCAGATCACTCGCCTACTATTATCACTATTTACTCACACACAACTGCAACACCAACATGTGATTTACCGCTGACATCTGCACGTATTAACTGGCTGAAATACAAAAAATATTTGAGTGCTCATTGCACGGAAAATATGCCATTGAGAAAACCTACTGACATAGAAAATTCTATTAGGTTGTTTGAAGCACATGCTAAACAAGCTGCTCTTAATGCTTCTTCAATTCAACCAAATCAACAAGCGAGATTTAACAATATTTTTTATGCAGATATAGAAAGGCTATTGACTGAAAAACGGAGAGCTCGACGAGAATGGCAACGTTACAGATCGCCTCAGCTAAAATTAAGGCTTAAGGAGTGTACCAAACGGCTAAGAAAAGTTTTACAATCACAAAAAACAGCTTCGCTGCAAAAATTTCTGCAAGAACTCGATGCAACACCATCAAGAGATTATTCGCTGTGGCGTGCAGCCAGAGGACTTAAAAGGCCGGTGATATGTAAACCTCCATTACGAGCTTCAAATGGTGACTGGGCAAGAACTGATGCTGAAAAAGGTGCTCTTTTCGTTAAACAGTGTGACGACAAAAGTCAAGCGATTCATTTTTGCCCACACCATCTCTCCAGAAGCAGACTACCACTGTGTATACAAAACAAACAAGTAACGGTAGCCACATTCCTCAAATTCCAACCAGTCTGTACGTAAACATATTAGTAGCTTCGTTGATCGAAATGATCATCAACAACTTTCAATCTCTGTGCTTATATATTTCATTGTTTCACCATAACACAACGAGCTATTTGCTTGTCGTCATGCTGATCGTTTGTGTGTGTGTACATTGTATAACTTGTACCTCACTATACCAAAAGTAAACACATAACCGTTTGTATGATTGTTATCATGCTGATCGTTTGTGTGTGTCTACATCGTATTACTTGTACCTCACTATATAAACTTTAATACATGCGGGTTGTTATGCGCGCATACACATGCATACATTAACTAGTATATAGGCAGGGATTTGCTATAAAAGGCGAAGCACAATGAATAGCAAGACAGTTGGTGTTTGACTTTGGACAAGAAGGTTGGTATTTTTCGGTGTATTCCGCAATAATAACAACAAGACAAGTGCCAATATTGTTAGGCGTATTTCTTACAATAGAGGTACAACAGAAAAGCAGACAAGACAAGTGCCACTATTGTTAGGCGTATTTCTTACAATAGATGTACGACAGAAAAAAAGACAGGACAGGCCATAAGTCGTGAATGATATAGTCTCGTGGCGAGGTGTATTCCGAACCAAGAGAAATATCACTCATCAGATAGGTATCCCTGGTGTGGTGGAAGCGAACGAATAGTCTTGTGCCGTTATATCTTGGGGAGTACCAGTTGAAGGAACGGTGTATTCCGTTTCTCTGGAAATGATACTCTCCCAAGTACCCCAGTCGTACCGCGGGGTGGTCTTTAGTGGTTTAGCGTATTCCGATCCTCTACAGGCACCTTCTTGGGCTCCGGCAGATACAATCCAAGAACATTCATCACATAGGTGGATTACTGCATTACAAGTACGGACGACTTTTTACCAGACGGTGACATCGACCATATTTAATCAAATCCACCCTTATTTTAAGTACGACACTGGACACCGCTGAGTTATCCCGGCATCAGAGCGGAAAAACGTGTCGTTACAACACTTAGAAAAAGTGTTTACTCCAAATATTTTTGTTATTATTGCTGAACTGTCACCAGTCGTCTCTTTACTAGAAACACCGCAAAAATTTAATATTGTGGAGATTGAAAAGGCTATTGCTAGTCTTAACACAAAAAAAACCCAGGTGTCGACAAAATAAGTAACAAAATGCTTCAAGAATTGCCATATATTGCAAAAAGAATAATATTATTCATTTTTAATGGTATTTTACGGCTGCCATACTAGCCAAAAGAACGGAAGGTTTCGATGATTATTATTATACAAAAGTCCGGCAAGGATCATTCGAAGGTTGAATCCTATCGGCTTATTAGCTTATTGCCCAACATTTCAAAACTATTTGAAAAGCTGTATATGAGCAAGCTGATGCCCATAGTGACTAGAAGTGATTGCATTCCAGATCATCAATTTGGTTTTCGCATACAACATAGCACTATTGAACAAACTCACAGACTTATGAACGTTGTTAAGACACCTTTGAAAAAAAAAATAAATATTGCTCTGCGCTCTTTATAGATGTTTCTCAAGCTTTCGATTAAGTATAGCACGCAGGTCTTATACACAAAATAACGCAAACCCGCAAACATCATCAGGCTTTTAAAAAGCTATCTATGTATATGAACGAAAATTTGTAGTTAGGGAGGGCAATTTTTTAAGCCCACCGCAGTCGATTGCAGCCGGAGTTCGCCAAGGCAGCATCTTCGGTCCCTTACTTTATTTAATATATGCCTCTGACATACCGTTAAGCAATAACATTCATACATCAACATTTACTGATGATACAGCTTTTTTAAGCGTCCATGAAAATCCAGTAGAAGCTTCCATCAACTTACAAGGGTATATATCCAAATTGGAAAAATTGCTCAAACAATGGCGTATAAAAGTTAACGAGCAGAAATGAGTACACGTCACTTTTACGTTGGGAAGAGAAACATGCCCGCCTATACAAATCAACACCGAGACTGTACCGCAACACACTGTAGTCAAATATCTAGGCGTTCACCTTGATCGCCGTTTAACATGGAAATCGCATATAGACGCAAAGTTGATCCAAATGAAATTAAAAGCAGCCCAAATGAATTGGCTTATGGGAAGAAATTCTATACTAAGCCTAGACTGTAAACTTCTATTATACAACGCGATCCTGAAACCAATATGGTCCTATGGAATCCCGTTATGGGGCACTAACTCAGCATCGAATGTAGAAAATATTGAAAGGCGACAAAATAAAATTCTACATACAATAACATCAGCCCCCTGGTATATCCGAAATCAGCGAATTCACACAGACCTTGATGTTCCGTTGGTTAAGATAGTATTTTCGAAACACGCGAAAAAATATATTAAAAAACTTGAGTTGCACCCAAACCCACTTGCGCGCAATATTCTATAGTATAGAGGCCACACACGGCTTAGAAGGAGGGACACTCTTTCTATCAGCCGTACACGAGAGATGTAAAACAACTAAACTTATATTTAAAATTTTTAAATTTAAGATTAGAAAAACTTATTGATGTTTCAATATACAATTGAAGATTCAATATATAATAAAATTATCAAAAAAAAAAGGGAGATAAGGCTTTTTACCAAAAAACTAGAGTTCTGCTCTCTTAAATATATCGGTGGAGGTTTACTCGACCTTGTAGTAGTTGTGTCTTCATCGCCTTGTTCAGATAAAATCGCAAAACGATTTTCGGAAATTTTTATATTGTTTTTTCCATCTCTGGGAACTTTCGCTGTTGAAGCTATTTGAGCTGATTTTGGACTTCTTCCCCTTTTCAACACGGTTATGTATCTGTCCATACCTGTTTGAATTTTATTATCACTCATTGTACTCACCGCATTTACAATTTTGTGCACGTTGGTCAGCTGGGTATTTATTGTTTGTTTGTTTGATTGTACAACTAAGCTGACGAGTTTGCTAACGGGTGCAATTGTTGTTGCTTCTTGATCTTTATTTAACATGTATGATTATTATTATTATTTTTTTGTTTTTTTTTAGGACCAGCACTCAGGGGATGACCCCTACGAAGGAAGTGCACTGTGCCGGAACTCAGGGAGAGGGATAGGGTAGAGAAGATAGATGTTGAAAATTTAGAACACTTAACTTTTTCACAACTCTGCTTGCGCGTTATGTTTAGTTTTAAGGCAGTGTTGAGGCGCATCCGGTTTTAAGTAGACGCATTAACTTTGTTAATCTGTATTAGCAGGCATTTTATGAATTGTTTTACTTCGCCGATGTTTCTTCATCACTTAAATAGTCCGACAACAATTAATACAATGTCTCACTAATGTACATTAGAGAAATTAATGATGTTGGTTGACTTGCTCTGGCCAGGGTTTGAACCCAGGCCACAAGTCATTGTTCGCTTAGTAGTCAACGCGCTAACCACTTCAGCCAACACCACCCACCATGTATGATTATTATGAATGTTTAGCATGATTGCGCCATGCTAATCTTCTCTGTATCGTTCCAATTTTAGTATATGTTCTGCCGAAGCAAGAACCTAACCTATCATGATCGCGCACGAGTATTTTTATTTTGTGTAAAGTTTAAGTTTGTGTTTAACATATTTTTTTCATTGCACTCATCAGCAACCAAGGTTAAATACAAATTCCTACTGCTTGTAGGTTTATTGTTGTTGTTGTCAGAAGATGAACTCATTTAGAGTTCCCTTTTTTTTTGTGTTCACTATGTGTTTGTGTATGCAAATAATTATGTATATTACACGCAAGCAAAAAAAAATAAAATAAAACCAGTATAATAACTGTTTAATAAATGTTTTGTTTTTTTTTTTTTCCTGATTTTAACTTTCAGTAAATTTTTAATAATTAGTTGCGACGATTATAAAAACGCGTCTGTACACTACGAGAGTTGAAACTGAATGAATGAATATTATGAGGATGCAGTTGTTGAGTTGCTATCCGAAGGTACTGTATTTGCCACTAACTTTAATGGCAGTATAACATATGCAAACACGAGCTCTTACATGGACGGTACATACATATGTCATAAATTTTATAAACGAAACCATTAGCATAAATTATGCATGTTATACAAATGGGGCCATTACAACCCATGAAATTTTACCCCCTATCTTTGAGGTTAATCTAACTGAAAAAGAAATAGCTATCGATCTAAAATACCTTCATAAACTTCACCTAAGGTAGATTGTATTTTCAACATTTCCTGCATCATACAGGACATGTTGAGAATAAAAGTATTTACTGTTTGAATTAAGCTCTCAATTGAGGCTTCAATAAGACTAAAAATAGAACCGGAATCTTCATTTACTGTTACGGTTTTTAGCGCCGTACTCTAGTTGCTTTTAAAATCGTTTGAATATTGATTCTGGCTGTTGGACGGTTGAGGTAACTGTGGGTAGTTAATAGGGGTTTTAGGCTGAGCGGGAGTAGCATTAGTTTTTTTGTTTGATGAATTCTTAACGAGTAAAGGGAGCAGCCTCTATAGTTGGCAGTGTGATTTCCGCGGCAATTGCCACATTTTTTCGCCTTGGGATCACCTTTTATTTTATCAGTTAGCGGTACTGTGTAACTCACCACAAACAACGCAGACTATAGGTAACTTGCAATAAGTTTTCGTGTGTCCAAATTCATGGCAGTTCAGGCATTGGATATGTCCAGCTCTTTTATGTGGCTGCTCAACGGTAACTCTCCGGTGCAACAGATACTTTAAATCATAAATTGGATGGGATTAATTTTTTTTAACTTTATGTCACCTGGCTGTAACTCGACTCTAAATATTGGTTGGAGGATTTTTTCTCTATTTTTGATGTTTGAAACATTTTTCACCTTGAAGCCACTATTTTCAAGGCCAGACTTGACCTCTTCTGGTTCCACGCTAGAATCTATACCTTTTATTACAACAGTTAGACCTTTAGCACTCTTAAGCTGATATATATAAAAATGTTTATTTTTTGTCTCAAAGTCTGACACTATTTTTCTGTAATTTGAATAAATAAAATTTTTGTGCATACATCAAAATCTTCTCGATTCGGACTCCAGTGACGAAGCAAATAAATAAATTGACAGTGGATAAAAGACTGTTTAGACAGAAGTCTTGTATTTTTAGATTGCCCGATGAGAAGTAAGAAACAAATTTTGAGCAATAATTTCCCAAGTAATGGATTTTTTTATCCTTTTTAAGATTTGAAAGTTATTTTCGGTTCAATAGACCATTTTAAACATGCAAGTATACTAGTAGGAGCAGTTCCGCTGCGAAATCCTCTGGCTAGTGATGGATTTTTTTCAAGTTCTTGCACAAGCTTCTCGAATTGGCATTTATTTGTATTTAAATTTTTTCCATTAGTATATTTAAACCAAAAACACAACACAAATATATAAAAATTACAAATACGCTGAATTAAAGACAACTTTAACGTTAATTTTTTCAAAGTTTTAAAACACAACACAAAGCATCGCAAGACAACACCAAAAATGTCGACGACAAAATCGAATTCAATTACAGACAACATCAACATCAATTTTGCTTACAAAATACCAAACATATGTAAAAGTAATCGATAAATGGCAACATTGCCACCTACAATACCGATTGGCAACAAAAGATAAAAACGGTGTTGTCTTCTATTGCCGTTGCCATATAGAATAAGGGTGATTATTTTTTTTTTTTTATAATAAACACAAAATTAACCAATTCGCTGGAAACTATAGAATGGTAAAGTTCAAATCTAATGTCAACACACACAACTCCTCCTTCAGAGTCGTCCCACGAGAGCTAGTCCTAACAAAAATAAAACAAAAAAGTCATCGCCACATTTTAATAAGGCCCAGCAAACAGAGAAATACACATCATGTATTGCCAAACGTATTGTCTAGAACAAAGTATATGAATATCAAGTACATGTACGTTCTCAGCTGGTTTTTTAGTTTTTTCGTATATTTTCATTGACTATTGTCAAAATTTCTTAAATTTTTCTTTCTCCACGATTTTTTTCAGCTGTTCTTAAAAAAAAATTTATTTTTTTTTACATAAAAAGAAAGCCTTTGTTTTATTTTATAAAGCTGTTGTAGAGTTGCATCTACTTGATATTCATATACTTTGTCCTAGATCAAGGCGAATTCATTACCAGGCGGATCGATTATAAGTCCTCAAAGGGAGTTATGAACATTTATATTACTACATACGATTGAACAGCATTGTCACAGTTAGTAATTTTCTTATAATAAATAAAATCACGTTTTAATATGAGCCTTTAAATATGCTTTTTTAATTTAAACATAGCCAGTTTGGATGCAATTCTTTAAAATTCTGCTATGAAATTGCATTACCGTTCATTTTATAAAATTCTAGTTTTGCAATTTTTGTATTTACACCACCACAAAAAACATTATATTCAATATTTTTTACAAAAAAAAAATCACAGAACCAAGTACGAATTTCAAGACAAAAGAGAATTGCAGAGAACAATAAACTCTGTACTACCCCCCAAGCTTCTTACTTCTCTCCCCTAAAAAAAAACAAGAATTGCAACCAACAAAATTGCTAGTCTGGATGGGGACTCGAAATTTTTTTAACATAGACACTTTTGCAGTTGTATAAAATTAACATAACGACTTTTGAATCGGTTCTACACAAAATATACTATTGTTTCTTCTTCATCGTTACCAGTTGTTTCAGCTAACGAGGCTACGCCAATCCTATCCAAATTGGGAACACGAAATTTTTATGTTTTGTTTTTATTTTTATTTTTTATTTATTTTCCAATATTTCGACCAACTTTGTTGGTCATCTTCAGGGAAATAAAAATATTTTCTACAAACAACAAATTAAAAGGATACGGTAAGTAAATTTTTTAAATAATTTGGAAAGTTATAATATTACATTTTTTTATGTTGTAGCGTTACTAGTTGTTTATTCTTGTAAACTTTGTCACCTAATGTTTAAATGTTTATTATTTTTGTCGTTGTGTTTGTTTATGGTGTAACGATATATGTGTGCGCAATTGTCTGTGTCTGATTTGTAATTAATTCTCTTATCTGTGGGGATATTTATTATGTGGAGCACCTCCTGCATGTATATCTTACTATAGTTATTCTCTCTTTCCAGTATTCTTACTTTCTTAAAATCTGGTTGATGTCCAGTCATTGCACAGTGGGTCGAAAGTGTAGTTTTTTGAGTCAAAGATTTGTCATTAATTTTTATATCGGATTTGTGTGCAGATATTCTCGTCTTTAACTTGGTTCGTGTAGTACCAACATATACTTTTTTGCATAAATCAGTGTCGCCACCATTGCAAGTTATTTCATATACTAAATTTGATTCCTCCATTGGGCTTAGCTTTGACTTCATGTTTGTAAATAATTTTCCTGTTGTATTATTCGATTTCATTGCTAGTATGTATTTGTCTTTCTTATATATATCTGAATATTTTAATCTTTCTGATATACATGGTATATAGTTAATCTTTATATATATAATTCTTCTGAAAGTGTGTTAGTAACTGAACTCCTCCTAAACGGCTGGACCGATTTCCATAAATTTTTTTGTATGCGTTTGGGTGGCGCCCCGGGTGGTTTAGATTTACAATTCGGTCCAATTGGACAAAGGGGCGTGGTACCTCCCATACAAACCACAAACTAAAAATCTATTATTGCTGCTCCTGATAACGGTATTTGAACAAAATTTGGTATGTCGGTTTGGTGTGCATTTCTTAAGTGCTGCTGCAAATATGGGCGGGATTGGACAAAGGGGCGTGGTACCTCTCATACAAACCACAAATTAAAAATCTATTATTGCTGCTCCTGATAACGGTATTTGAACAAAATTTGGTATGTCGGTTTGGTGTGCATTTCTTAAGTGCTGCTGCAAATATGGGCGGGATTGGACAAAGGGGCGTGGTACCTCTCATACAAACCACAAATTAAAAATCTATTATTTCTGCTCCTGATAACGGTATTTGAACAAAATTTGGTACGTCGGTTTGGTGTGCATTTCTTAAGTGCTGCTGCAAATATGGGCGGGATTGGACAAAGGGGCGTGGTACCTCTCATACAAACCACAAATTAAAAATCTATTATTGCTGCTCCTGATAACGGTATTTGAACAAAATTTGGTATGTCGGTTTGGTGTGCATTTCTTAAGTGCTGCTGCAAATATGGGCGGGATTGGACAAAGGGGCGTGGTACCTCTCATACAAACCACAAATTAAAAATCTATTATTGCTGCTCCTGATAACGGTATTTGAACAAAATTTGGTATGTCGGTTTGGTGTGCATTTCTTAAGTGCTGCTGCAAATATGGGCGGGATTGGACAAAGGGGCGTGGTACCTCTCATACAAACCACATATTAAAAATCTATTATTTCTGCTCCTGATAACGGTATTTGAACAAAATTTTGTACGTCGGTTTGATGTGCATTTCTTAAGTGCTGCTGCAAATATGGGCGGGATTGGACAAAGGGGCGTGATACCTCTCATACAAACCACAAATTAAAAATCTATTATTTCTGCCCCTGATAACGGTATTTGAACAAAATTTGGTACGTCGGTTTGGTGAGCATTTTTTAAGTGCTGCTGCAAATATGGGCAGGATTGGACAAAGGGGCGTGGTACCTCTCATACAAACCACGAATTAAAAATCTATTAATTCTGCTCCTGATAACGGTATTTGAACAAAATCTGGTACGTCGGTTTGGTGTGCATTTCTTAAGTGCTGCTGCAAATATAGGCGGGATTGGACAAAGGGGCGTGATACCTCCCATACAAACCACATATTAAAAATCTATTATTTCTGCTCCTGATAACGGTATTTGAACAAAATTTGGTACGTCGGTTTGGTGAGCATTTTTTAAGTGCTGCTGCAAATATGGGCAGGATTGGACAAAGGGGCGTGGTACCTCTCATACAAACCACGAATTAAAAATCTATTAATTCTGCTCCTGATAACGGTATTTGAACAAAATCTGGTACGTCGGTTTGGTGTGCATTTCTTAAGTGCTGCTGCAAATATAGGCGGGATTGGACAAAGGGGCGTGATACCTCTAATACAAACCACAAATTAAAAATCTATTATTTCTGCTCCTGATAACGGTATTTGAACAAAATTTGGTACGTCGGTTCGGTGTGCATTTTTTAGTGCTGCTGCAAATATAGGCGGGATTGGACAAAGAGGCGTGGCACCACCCATATAACCCAAAAATTTAAATCGCCATATTTTGGGCATTTTTGAGCTACGTCGATGATATTTGGTACATATGGTATTGGCATAATTTGGAGAAAAGTGGATGGGACCACGCTCCTTTTTAGGAAAATTAAAAATCGTAATATATTCTTAACTACTGGACCGATCGTCGCAATAGGATATATAAATACTTTTAATTTTATTTTATAACGAGGGGGGTAGCGAAGCAGACCGGGTCAGCTAGTAGATTTATATATTTTAATTGGTTTTTCCGTTGTTATTCTTTTGTTGATTATTCTCATTTTCTTAATTTTAATTTCTATTAACTTATCTTTATATATATAATTCTACTGTACGTGCGTTGTAACTGAACTCCTCCTAAACGGCTGGACCGATTTGCATAAATTTTTTTGTATGCGTTTGGGTGGCGCCCCGGGTGGTTTAGATTTACAATTCGGTCCAATTGGACAAAGGGGCGTGGTACCTCCCATACAAACCACATATTAAAAATCTATTATTTCTGCTCCTGATAACGGTATTTGAACAAAATTTGGTGTGTCGGTTTGGTGTGCATTTCTTAAGTGCTGCTGCAAATATGGGCGGGATTGTACAAAGGGGCGTGGTACCTCTCATACAAACCACATATTAAAAATCTATTATTTCTGCTCCTGATAACGGTATTTGAACAAAATTTTGTATGTCGGTTGGGTGTGCATTTCTTAAGTGCTGCTGCAAATATGGGCGGGATTGGACAAAGGGGTGTGGTACCTCTCATACAAACCACAAATTAAAAATCTATTATTTCTGCTCCTGATAACGGTATTTGAACAAAATTTGGTACGTCGGTTTGGTGTGCATTTCTTAAGTGCTGCTGCAAATATGGGCGGGATTGGACAAAGGGGCGTGGTACCTCTCATACAAACCACAAATTAAAAATCTATCATTTCTGCTCCTGATAACGGTATTTGAACAAAATTTGGTACATGGGTTTCGTAAGCATTTTTTAAGTGCTGCTGCAAATATGGGCAGGATTAGACAAAGGGGCGTGGTACCTCTCATACAAACCACAAATTAAAAATCTATTATTTCTGCTCCTGATATCTGTATTTGAACAAAATTTGGTACGTCGGTTTGGTGTGCATTTTTTTAGTGCTGCTGCAAATATGGGCGGGATTGGACAAAGAGGCGTGGCACCACCCATATAACCCAAAAATTTAAATCGCCATATTTTGGGCATTTTTTGACCTACGTCGATGATATTTGGTACATATGGTATTGGCATAATTTGGAATACGTACCGGGAGAAAAATGGATGGGACCACGCTCCTTTTTAGGAAAATTAAAAATAGTAATATAGTCTTAACTACTGGACCGATCGTCACAATAGGATATATAAATACTTTTAATTTTATTTTATAACGAGGGGGGTAGCGAAGTACACCGGGATCAGCTAGTTTATTATATATGTTGGAAAGTCATTTTTGGCTAGAAGGTTTTTAATTTTTATCTTATTGTTGTCGTGGAATTCTATGTTACTGGTTTCTAGCACTCTGGCAATGAAGTTGTTGGCGGTATTAATAATTATGTTGCGAGGATGTTTCGAATAGAAATTTATTAGTCTCCCAGAGGCTGACGGTTTTTGGTACCAATCTAATTTTATAGTGTTGTTTCTTCTTATGATCAAGGCGTCCAAATAAGGTAATTTATTTTCAGTTTCTTTTTCAATTATAAACTGTATTTGTTTATTAATAAAAATATGTCAAAAAAACAAAAAGCTGGAAATGGCACCTTCTTCCGAGTTCCACAAGGTGATCCCGGGATAAAGTGGAACAATATATGTGGACATAATTTTAACAAAAGCTGGCCAGTTGGTTACGGTTTTGTGAATATACCAACCAAGCCAGGATTTCAAGAAAGTTGTGAACAATTAAAAAATACAAAAAATCTGTTCAAAAATATTAATAATATTATATATCAATAACAAAATAATAAACACAAAAGAAAATATGAAAATCTTTGTAATTTTTCTTTTTTTCCTTTACTCCTATTGACACATCTACTTCATGAGCAACAATAAAAAGCCGTGTTGTTTTTTTATTGTTGCCTTATATTCTCTACAAAAATTATTGGAGTACATGGTCCATTTTATATAAAAGGAGTAGTTTTTGGACTACTCCTATGTAATGCGGCCGTGGACCATTTCATTTGTACACACATTTGTAGTTAAATACCATTTGGCAACACTAAAAATGTTTGGAGTTTTATTGAAAATGTGGCAGCTCCCCTGTTAAAATTAAAACAAATTCATGGAAGCTGAAAGAAACACAAGTTAGCTCGTGTTTTTTCAATTTTTGAATATTATTTTGTATTTTTATATAAATGTAATGGAAGGGCTGAATTTACACATTTGTATATACTTAAAATATCATTCAATTATATTAGTGACAGAGATACATACATATATGTATACATATTTACCGGGTACTCCATGGAATAGCAAAATAGAGTAGTTTCGAAACTAGTCCCTGTGGGTACTCCTTGGATTAGTAACATGGAGTAGTTTCTGGGTTACGTGGTCCAGCCCTAGGACATCGCAATGTAAATTGGACCATGTTTTTCCCATACATTTGGATTAGTTTTGGAGTAGTCCTACTCCATTGTGGAGTAGTCCATACACGCATGTATGGACTAGTCTCATTTTTTGTAGGGTTATTGTACCATGAAAATAATATTAACTTCAACTTCATTAGTGAAAGTTCACAAAAATTTACATTTTTCTCCAAAACATATGCCGGAAGCAGTGGTGAAAATAAAAAAAAAATATCTATCGGCTATATTTTGAGAAAACTTTATGTAAACCTTCTTTGACGTTTTTCTCCACTCCGACTTTTTGGCATATGCGCCAAACCAATAATGAGCTGACGATATGTATGTACATTCACATGTTTACTTAATAATAATTACATTTAAAATTTGCCTATCAACATAAAAATAAAAACAGGAATAAAATAAAACTATTGCTTTTATTGTTTTATTGCAGGGACATGTACATATGTACGTGATTATATGTATGCATATGCATATGTTTTTACTTTCATATGTATACGTAAACATCATAACAGAAAAGTAAACAGATTCATATCGAATTTAGAAAATTATTTGTTATGGGTTTGTAAAGTTTTTTAAAGCTATTTTACTTGAGCTTTATGTAATTCGCAAATACTATTTGCGAGTTCGTATATGAGTAGATGAGTTTTGGTATTTTTTTAATATGAATGATAAAGATCTACTGATAAGTTGGTATTTAGGTACCAACGAAATGCATATAGATTAGGTAACCCATAACAAATAACAATTTTTGAAAATTAATAATAAACAAATTAATTCTTGAGTACTTTTCGTTGAAAATAAAATTAGTTTCCTTGATAATAAATAACGGATTTTGGCAGAGTATCAAATATTCACTCACTTATCACTCATGTGCATGAAGAAGAATTTTAAATTTTTGTTGTGTTTGCCTTCTGAGGTGTTTTAATCATTGGTCCGTACTGTTTTAAAAATGATGCTGATCAGAACTTCACAGTCAATGGTGACCGCTATACAGCCAGAATTACTGACTTTTTTCGTTCATCAATTACACGACCATGATGTGCAGGGCAAGTTTAAATATGCACAAAATTAAAGAAAAAAACCAAGCAAAAAAGCACAAAATAAACGCAAAATAAGCCCAAGAATAAGCAAAAAAAGCTCAAATATGCTTCCAAAAATTAAGCAATGACCACTTTTCATTTATTTTATTAAATAATTTTTTATTGCAAAGCACAATCATATGTTTTTTTTTAGATTTTCAAAAAAGAAAAGATCGATTATCGCATAAAACTGTAGAAAAATTGAAAAAATTCATTCAACATCATTGGATGTAGTAGGAGCGAACTCAAACAATAATAATTCGCTTGGAGATAGCGAATCAATGTATTCATCAGCTTCGCTTTTGTTTAAATAAATATTATTTGTAATTTTAACTAATGTTTGAATTTCCACGTTTCGATTCATAACTTTGTTGAACTTTTCAAAAAATATTTTGTTTTAAAAATTTTTCATCTTTCCACTTCCACTTTTTCTATAATAGACGAATTTTCTTTTAAATAAAGTCCTCTTCTTTCTAGTTTGATCATACTTCGGCAAATACACTCGAAATCTTTTATCTACGGGAGATCAGATTTTAAAGATGCATTTTTAAATTGGAGCTTTTGCTTTATATATTGATTCCTCATCATCGGAAAGTGCATTTAACACATTGCAAATTTCTGTATAGTTGTCACAATAATAAATAACACATTTAAGCCAATCTAGTTTGCAATGTCATGAATTAAAGAATAGAAAAATGCATATGTGAAAAACTTACAAACTTTGGCTTTTTATTTGCAACAGAAAGATTCAAAAATTATTTTTAAGGGCTGCCAAAGCAGAGTATATCAAATAAAGCAATTTTGCAAAAAAAAAGGTACAAAATAAGCGAAATCAATCTTTTCCAACAAAAAGCTTAAAAAAATTGCCCTGATGATGTGGTTTCAACAAGACGAACCACAATTGATTTATTGAAAGAAACGTTTGGTAACGGCTACACTAATTTCTGTGGGGATATGTAAAGTTGCCCATTCGCAGCGCTACTGCCGTTACACAGCCACAATTGTTGGAAAGTCATCGAAAATTGGAGCTCCAGATTACACTACGTCCGAGCCAGCCGTATTGGTCATAAGCCAGAAGTCATATTTAAATTATAATACCAGAAGATTACACGGTGCTACAAATGAGCACTTTTTTTTATACTTGAAAAGAGACCTAGTGTAGGTTATAGACCTTATTTAGTAGATCATAAATCAATTTTTAAAAGCTCGGAAACACCCTCAAATTTCGGAGTTATTCCGAAAAAACTATTTTCGGGTAGGTTCGAGTAGTTATGAACACGTAACTCAGTTGATTTTAATCGGATTTACAATTTTTAAATGGTTTCAGAAAGAAGAAAAATGTGCTTTTCTAAATATATACTCCCTTTGGTATATATATTAAATTTTTGCAGTGATATTTTTAATTAAATATGATTTTAATTTTATTTTTTCTAGGTTTTTCAACTTTGGCGCCATTTTTTTAAATTAGATTGTTCAAAAACATACCCATATGTATATATTTCATTAAAGCTAATTTAGTTCTGAGTTAAACCAGCTTTCAATAAATAAAATCGAGTTAAAAATAAAAAAGTTATTAAGGTTTTTCAAAAGTTAAAAATTTTGCTTTTACAAATATTGATCAATAGCTACTACATTTTCTTTATTTTTTTAATCTTATAATGATATGATTATATAAATATTTTAAAATAACAGTATTCAAATTAAAAAAAACTTAACTAAAGTATTTAATTTATCTCTTTTGTTATCTCAGTATAAAAAAAAAATTATTCTCACTTAAATTTTTTTCCGCTTGGGGGTATCAAGTGCTATTTAAATTTAAATAAAGTTTAATAACTTTCACAAATATTGTCCGATTTAAAAAAACTAAAGTTCATTTTATTTGTTATAAAATTCTATTTGAAATTTTTTATACAAATACATATTACGAAAATTACTACCAATATTTAATTAATATAGCATAAAATGTATACAGTTGGAAAGATCTATTCTTTGTCTTTCATAAAGCGTTCAAAAATTGAAGATCGGATTAAAATCAACTGAGTTACGTGTACATAAGTACTGGAACCTACCCGAGAATAGTTTTTTCGGAATAACTCCGAAATTTGGGGGTGTTTCCGAACTTTTAAAAATTTATTTATGATTTACTCAATAATGCCTACAACTTACATTAGGTCACTTTCCAAGTATATTTTCACTGTAACACCGTGTTATCTTTCGAATAAAGTAAATTTCAAGTCAATCTAAAAAATTCATCTTTGTTTTATTCCATTTCAAAGTTATATACCTCTATAAAAATACCCTTTACTAGCCGTAGTCGAAAAACGCCAACAATGATAAGACTGAATATTAGTTTGTAAAAAAATTTCATGTTGAAACTTTAATTAATTATTGTACATATAATATGGTAGGTACATTGGGGAAACATTTGACGAAAAATGTCAAACATTTCCTTATCGTAGTCTGACCATAAAATATTTATTAGAGGCAAACAGCAAAACAGCTTGTTATGGCACACAAAATTATTTGCTGCCAAACAAAAATGTGTCTAATGTGAACAAAGTGTGACCACTAAAAGGCAAACATTTTTATTTATTTTGGGAAAACAATTATGGGCCTGTTTCACACTGTCGACAAGTCGATGTCGTTCTCTTATTTATATTGAAAACAAAAACAAAATATTTAAATTTGTATATTCTGGAGTTTTTCCATATGCAAAAAGAATTTTGAAAATTGATCCACAAATGGCGAAGTTATGCTCACTTTACATTCACCCCTATCGTGAATAATTTTCCACGTGAAATTTTTTCACTTTTCACGTATTTGCAATCGTGAACAACTGGCATGCACAAATTTTATTCAGTCCAGAATAACAACGTGAAAAATGTTCACTGAAAAAAATTCCCCTTATCGTGAATAAATATTTCCCTCGGAATTTTTTCAATTCTCACATTGATATTTTCACTTTATTTTTGATGGGGAATAGAACAGAAATTATATGTATTTCTTCTTATAATTCGAATATTAAAGCTTAAAAAGTTTATTTTAATGAAAAGTTCTGATAATAAGGCACAAACTGATGTATTCCTCAACAAAATGCAAAAAAAAAACAGGTCGATTGCCTGCAGATTTGTGAAACTTTAATTTGTTGGCATTTTTTCGTTTTGTTGGCTTTCCAAAAAGTAGCCGAATTATCTTACCACATAAAAGTTAGAATGCAATAAACAAACGGAGCAACCAAACTAAAGCTCCAAAACTGAATATTTAACTTTGATTTTTGGAGTTTTCTTTAAAATAAATATGTCCATGTATATTCTTGAACAAAAAGTTGTATGATTTTTTATTTTTTTAATCTTCTTCCCTTTTTTACATTCACTAAAAACTGATAGCGGGAATAATTTTTCACGGGAGATTCACGATACCATTTTTCCCTTCGAGTGGAATTAAATTTTCACGTGAACAAAAATTCCACTTCTTATTCACGATAGGGGTGATTATAAAATCTGTTAAAAACTACGTGGTAGGAGTAACATGATTTAAAAAAGTGGGCGTAAAAGTGGGTGTGGTTGAAAAAAAGTAGCCTATAATTCATCCGAGAGTTCCAGTTAAATACTGTGAAAATTTCAGGAAGATCGGTCCTAGGGTTTGGCCTCCTATAAGAAACAAACAAACACACAAACAAATAAACAAACACACATTCGGTTTTATATATTAAGATGCTTCAATAAAAGATTTTTACGGCTGATATTTTTTTGGCTGCTTTGTTCGACATGCCTCGTGATTCTCTAAAACTACAACTAATGCTAGCTGACAAAAACTTTAAAAAATCTCTATATATTGCAATATTTTTAAAAAGCCAAAATTAAAAAAAAAAAAAATTTAAAAAAAGGCAAAAAGTTTGGCAAAATTGCAAATTTCGCGAAAAAGCGACAACTTACGAAAAGTTATTAAATATCAATAAAGCCATAATATTAAAAAAAAACGCTAAAGCCTTAAAGAATGTAAAACAATTCTTCCTAAATCGACAATATGGCGAAAATTTGTAAATCTTGTTAACAAAAAAATTACAAACACACAAACTTGCACATAAATTAATCAGAAATCAAAAACTGTTAAAATAAAAATAAATGGTAAAAACTCGAAAAATCACACTTCGCAAAAAAAATTGCTTATTCACTTGTGTTGAAATGTACAAATCGGTGTTGGATCAAAATTGACGACGAAATATGGAATAAGCGTAAAAGTAATAGTTTTTGTGCAATTTGCAAAAATATTTTGTTAATATTACTTTTTGGTAGCCCAACTGCAGAAACTAAACATTAGCAACGAAATGTTCAACAAACAAAATGAGGAAAATAAATGTGCTTAGTGTGACCACAAAACAAGTTGTGTATTTATTTACCTAAATTTTTGTTAAACACCAACCAACATATTTGAAGCAAATGTTTCCCCAATGTGACCGTACCTTAAGAGAAAATTCTGAATTTCTAAAGCACATATGTAAGTACATACATATACCTACTTATATGTACATAATTATCTTTTCAAATCGAGATTGTCAGATTATTTAATAGTCTATTGCCAAGGTTCATTTACAAAAGTTATATTAGGCCTTATCACGAGTGACGTAGTCGTGACGAAATCTGTAAAATGTGGCAACGTTCGCTATATGTTTTACATGGGAGTCGTTAAAGTTCGACTACGACTACAACACTCGTGATAAGGCCTATTATCACTTTTAATATATTTTCTGTTGGTAAAATGAATTAGAAGTAAAGAAATAGCTGTTTCCTAAAAAAATATTTTCGAAATGTTTAATCATTTTCATCATGACACAATGAATATAAGGTGTATGCAGAAATACAAAAAACACCAAGTCTATGTATTTTGTTGGTAGAAAACATGGTATAATAAATAAGGTAAAGTCTTCTTGCCTGGTGTAGAAGAATAATTTTGTTTTACAAATGTCAAATTTTATGTAGCAGAGCAACATGCTGATTAGAAATTTGTAGCGGCGTCTAAGCAAAAAAAAATTTAATTCAACCCGCCGGTGAAGTATAAAATTTTATTTGGAAATTTTATATATTAAATAAAAAAAAAAATGGTGTAAAGGAAAGTCTAATATCACATTAAGCAACTTAAACCTAACCATGAAAGCTGAAATACCTGTAAAGGCCGTGCTGCACTATCCTACACAATCGTGCGATCTGCCAAATATTACATGTGTGCTCATAAACTATGGTAGTGTGGACTAAAAATGCATCTGTGTGACAGATTTTTTTGGCAAGTCGTGCGATTTGTAAAATTTTATGAAAATGTTCATGAAATGATAGTTTTAATGCGATCAGAGTAGTATTTAGTATCAACGCGCTGAGAATATTCACAAACAGATGTTTTGGCATCAGATTTGTGTAATAGTGTGGCACCTACAACACCATTTTGAAACGATTTTTTAAAGTCGGTCAGATTTTTGTAAGATTTTCCTGTGAATGAATCGTACGATTGTGTAGGATAGTGAAGCACGGCCTTAAAAAGCAGTAAAAAACCGATGTGTTTGGCAGCGGTCGAATGTAAAAAAACGGCGATGATATACGGCTTCGAAGCGATCGGCTTGTTTCTCTGATTTTGACACACAGAAAACATTTTACACTAATAAAATGCCTGTTGGTTTTGTGACGTTGTATTTGTTTTAGGGACAAGACTACCTTATTTATTATACCATGGTAGAAAATTTGATTTCAGAAGTCAAAATTATAAATATGTATGTGTGCATGTTTCAAACTGTGACAAAAATATAAATAAAAATTATTATTCAAATACGAAAAAAAACATTTGATATAAAATTTTTTCTGAAGACTTCTTCCCACGATTTTAGTTTGGTTTCATCTTTGGGAACTTTAAAGAAGGTTCCTTTCCAATAGCTCTAATAGTTTGTACATACCAATTTTGCACAAATGCAAACTCATATTTATTTCGTATTCATTTTAAAAAATTTTTAATTTTTCTTCATAAATGAAAATTTTTTAATTTAAATTTAATAAATAAATGCAAATCAAAATGTGACACCTGAAATAAAAAACAAGTGGTTTACAACAATTGTCAGCTGGGCTTGTAAGACTACCTTATAGCCATTGTATCATGCAATTTCATTTTAGCTTCACTCTGAACATTTTGGGGAAATGAACATTTAAGCAGTTCAACATAATCACCCCTAAAGTATATCAATATCAAGTATATGCATCTCGGCAACAACATAAAAAATAAAAAAGCAACAGGCTTTTTGTTTGTGTAAAATAAATTTACAATTTTCAAAAATAGCTCAGTAGCAGAGCTGTATAGGAATGATTCCTTTTTGTAAGAATCTACGAATCAGAAACGCTTTTGAACTTTTTGTTAAAACATTCAAGAGTTTTATAATAATCATCCTAATCATAGTGAAAACAGTGAATTAAAAAATCAATTTTCTTTAATCAAACTTTAATTCAATAAATATCTTTAGTGATGTGAATGCATGCGAGAATTTTTAATTCATGAGGAATTCATTCGTGTTTTAATTCAATTCACATTTTGTGTAAAATTAATCAATTCAACTTTTTGTAAACCAAATTTGAATCATCCTTTACTCCTCAGCCGAACGTAAAAAAAATTATGTAGAAAGAAAATAAAAAATTTCTTAAGCTACGTTCACATTTATCAAATATTTGCCCAAAAAAACGTAACCAATAGTTTTGCTTAGGGATAGTGTCATTTAACACGATTTTTATATTACAAAATAAAATTAATTCTTCTCCAAAAGAGTATTTTTATACAGCTTTTAAAAAATTCGAACCCAAAATTAAAAAAATATTGGAATTAAAGGAAATAAATTATTAGTTTTTTTCTTGGTTACGTTTTTTTCGACAAATATTTGATAAATGTGAACGTAGCTTAAAGCTAATAGGCAATGAAAATGGGCCTGTTCGTAAATGCAAAACTGCGCTGCATATTGTGCGCAGAACGTTCATATATGCAAATAGTGGCAACTCTGCAAAAGGTATGCGTTCAAAAATGCATCGCTGCAGTATATTATGCGCAAATAAACACAAAACACTAATCATAAAAATGGCTGATGCAACGGAAATTTTTATTTTATTATTTGTTTTTTATTTCTTAACCTTTTTCTTTCTTGTAGATTAGACAATGTTACATCATTAGTTTTATCGTCCAGCTCAAAAATTAAATTTATCATTAACTTTTCCATTTTTGTTAAATTTTTTGGTTCATAAATACAAACATTAAAATGCGCAAAAAGAAACATAAGCAACAGCTGATTAGCAGTGGCAGTGCAAAATAATCATATTATGCAGCGCAGTGATGAATTTACGAACAGGCCCAATATGTATAAAAAAAACACGGTCATCTGTGCTCCTGCATATACTTGTATAGATATACTTTGATCACCCCTATCGTGAATAAGAAGTGAAATTTTTTCACTTTCATATTTGTATGTCCGTGTATATTTTTGAACAAAAAGTTCTGATTGTTTTATTTTTTTTATCTTTTTCCCTTTTTTACATTCACTAAGAGCTGATAGCGGGAATAATTTTCCACGGGAGATTCACGATACCATTTTTCCCTTCGAGTGGAATTAAATTTTCACGTGAAAAAATTCACTTCTTATTCACGATAGGGGTGAATCACTATGTATAAAATTTACAATTAAGAGGTTTTTATATTATTTTTTTTATATGACTGCAATTAAAATAAATAGTTAAAAATATATTTTACATTAATAAATACCTGTTCCTCATTAAGATAATTGGGAAGTCCACCTATAAATATTTTATGTGGTGAATCTGGTACCACTGTGGAAATCACACCATTAGCTGAAATCGTAATTTATTTTCTTATTATATATATAAAGCACAATAACTCAATATTTTGTTCACTTACTAACTGGTTGTGGCACAGGTGAAGTGTCCACTACTCCAGGCATGGGTTGATAATCGTGAGGTCTTCGTATTTTTAAACTTTGTCCTTTGAAGTTAATGCCATCAAAAGCCATAGCCTGGGTAGTTTCATCAGTAGAACGAAATTCAAGAAAAGCGAAGTTTTTATCCAAATTTATCTGGCATGCGAGAACTGGATTGCCTGCTGCCTGAGCAAGTCCCGTTAAATGCATTTGTTGATTAAAAAACTCCATCATTTCATCTTCGGTTACACCAAATGGAATATTGCCAACATATAAACGTCTTGCCTGTCGGGTAATAGTAGAGCCAACTACGGGTACAGCTGCCTGGGGTATATCTGGGACAGTGTTCGCTGGTATTTGACCAGAAGCTTGCATAGCTTTGTATTGCAGTGGTGTTATATGTTCAAAACCAGGTGGTGGTACATCCCAATAAAGAGACGGCTTCCGACGTCTGGTACCTTTTATGCGTGCTCCGGAACCTCTAAAATCAACACCAGGTACATCGCGACCCCTACGCTCGCGATCACGGGACCGACGTCTTTCTCTAGATCGTGACCGTGACCTATGACGGCGTCTATCGCGATCTAGATATTTTATAATATAAACTTTGTGTTAAAATTAATCATTATGTATGTGGTGGTACAATTACATATGCTTCTGTACACACTTTTTCGCACTAACAAAATTTTATTTTAATTAAGAAAATTATTACCATCTGCGCCCATATTCTATTCAATATTAATGCAATTTGTAGTGTATATTTAGTTTTAAATAATTTTACGATATTTAATTCACTTTTCAACAACAAAACACGTATTTTCCGACAAAATTAGACTATGTGAACCAGAGTAACAAGCCGCATCGGCATCAGAGTTACAAGCCGACCGGCTCAAAATCGGCGGCTAGCCGCCGCCGCCTATTTTCTGTAAGCCGCGCCGCCGCCGACTTTGAATCGGCTTGAAAGCTGAGCCGGCTCAGCCAAAGCCGCCGACTTCGTCAGCTACGCCATTAAATTTTTTAAATAAATGGCAATGTTTTCACACAAATGCATTATAAAGTACTACGGTTTTCATTAAAATTTAGTACTTTTTTTTATCTATGAGAAATATCGTTATCATTTCCTTTTTATCAAGACGAATACACTTACCAGTGGTGGGATTCAGTAACTTTTATTACGATTTTCGTATTGTTAAAATTAATATAACGAAAATTTATCGAATTTGGTATTCAGTAAAGCTACGTACAGACGATTGGCAGATCTTACAATATTGTAAGATATGTCAATGTGCTGACAACGTACTGACAATGAAAAATTGTTACCAAAAAGTAAATTGTCAGGTCAGACGATTGTAAGAAAACCTTACAATTTCATTGTAAGACAATTGTCAGACAATAAATTTATCTGCCAACAAAAATTGTCAGTTTACACGGTTGTCAGATTGTTGTGTGAAAAAATTGCCAGATGTGTTGTTAAACTTTGTCAGAACTGTCAAATCCAATAGTATTTATGGTCAGCATTGCCAATAGAAAAATTATCTGACAATGGTGCCATTGTCAGATGTATTAATTTAAACACATCTGCCAATAAAACAAGAGCTTACAATGTCTGACAATTATCTGATAATGGCAAAGTAGAGTGTTCTCACGATTGTCAGATGTCTGACAATATTATTGTCTTGCAATGAACTGATAATGCTTTTTCTTGCAACGTTGCAAGACAAAAATTGTAAGTTTAGACGGTTATGAAACATTTTCTGAACATTTTTCTGACAATATTGTAAGATCTGCCAATCATCTGTACATAGCTTAACACTTTTAACGATATTCGCTATCGGTATGTAAACGACAATAATTTTTCGGTTGTTATGAAATAAATAAAAGTCAGCAGTTCAATCGTAGCACGTGCGTTATGCTAAGAACAAAATTTATCTTTTATAACACAAACACAGAATCTTTTATGCAAAAAAAATAATATTACCATTATTTAAACATGCAATTTAACATTCATATCTCTAAATTTCATAAAATTTAACATTCATTTTTTAAAATTCTAAAAAATTTTTGGGAAAAATTTCAATAAATAAATTAATTTATTTGTTTTTTGTTTATTTTTCTTTGTGCTTTTCGTATATATTGATAGAGATGCCAAAGTAAAAGGAAATTTTAACGATGTTGTTAAGAAGCAATTAGTGAATAACAAAATCGTTACTGGAAATCGCAATAATTGTCGGTAAATTTAACAATTATCGAATTGTTAAAAGTTACTGAATCGCACTACAGGTGGTGTTACTTCTACAACAAGTACAACGTTTGACTTGCATATACAAAATGAGACATATTGACCTCCATTATGCAAGAAAATAGTAGTCCGCTGTATTAGTAACACCACCTGTAGTGCGATTCAGTAACTTTTAACAATTCGATAATTGTTAAATTTACCGACAATTATTGCGATTTCCAGTAACGATTTTGTTATTCACTAATTGCTTCTTAACAACATCGTTATAATTTCCTTTTACTTTGGCATCTCTATCAATATATACGAAAAGCACAAAGAAAAATAAACAAAAAACAAATAAATTAATTTATTTATTGAAATTTTTCCCAAAAATTTTTTAGAATTTAAAAAAATGAATGTTAAGTTTTATGAAATTTAGAGATATGAATGTTAAATTGCATGTTTAAATAATGGTAATATTATTTTTTATGCATAAAAGATTCTGTGTTTGTGTATATTGTTATAAAAGATAAATTTTGTTCTTTGCATAACGCACGTGCTATGATTGAACTGCTGACTTTTATTTATTTCATAACAACCGAAAAATTATTGTCGTTTACATACCGATAGCGAATATCGTTAAAAGTGTTACTGAATACCAAATTCGATAAATTTTCGTTATATTAATTTTAACAATACGATTATCGTAATGAAAGTTACTGAATCCCACCACTGGTAAGTCAGTTGATTTTTATTTAAAGCAGCTTCTACCACAAAATATACAGTTGCTCACAAAACTATTTTGCTTATATTCTTTTAGCATAAATTTAAATTTTTTCTCTAATAATATTAATATTATTATAAAATATAATGATTTTTTTTTCTGTTTATCGTAAAGAACACTCTGGCAGGGACCAATTACGAAAAATAGAAATGGCAACTCTCTACGCGTTCATGCTTTTGATGCATTTTCTTTTTTCAACTGCGCAATTTATAGCTCACAAAAGTATTTTGCTTTTTGAAGATCACCGTTACTTTTTCCAAATATTCGTTTTCTGTGTGTTTGTTTTTTATGTTTTCTTTTGCAATATCAATTGTGATGGTTTTTTAAATCATAGTAAGTTACATTTTCGCTCTTGTTGTTCGCAGAAGGGTTTTGTTTTGCAAAACATATGCCTAAAGGAAAAGAATTAAATTGTTCCGAGAAAAAAATTATTTTATATCTTTACAATCAAGGTAAATCTATAAAATATATTTGTGAAATGTTTGATAGATGTCGGCAAACAATTGAGAATATAATAAAAAGGGCCAAAGAACGCGGAAATCTTGAAAATATGCCACGAAAGGATCGTACAAAGTTGTTAACTCCAAGAAATGAGAGACAAATTCTTAAGGAAAATCGGGAAAATCCTCACTTATCTGCACCAAAACTTAATGAAAAGCTTAAGGGGACACTAAGAGCAAGTGTAAGTGACGAAACTATCCGTAGAGTTCTAAGAGCCAATAATATTAACGGCCGTGTGGCGAGAAAAAAACCTTTTATTTCGGAAGTGAACAGACTGAAACGGTTATCATTTGCAGAGGTCCACAAAAATAAAACAATAGATTTTTGGAAATATGTAGTTTTCAGTGACGAAAGCAAATTCAACCTGTTTGGTTCCGATGGAAGACGTATGGTGTGGCGCAAACCAAATGAAGCTTTAAACATAAAAAATATAACACCAACGGTAAAACATGGTGGTGGTTCTCTTATGGTTTGGGGCTGTATGTCAGCGGCAGGAGTGAGTAAGTTGGTGTTTATCAATGGAAAAATGGATAAACATGTATACTTATCGATTTTGAAAGAAAACCTACACGCTAGTGCTGAAAAAATGGGGTTAGCTAAGGAACAGTATTATTTTCAGCATGACAACGACCCAAAACATACAGCCCTGGACGTTAAACTATGGCTTTTATATAATACCAAACACCTGCCAACACCACCCCAAAGCCCCGACATGAATCTGTGGGCTTATTTGGATGGAAAAGTCCGGGAACATAGTATTTCGTCCAAAGCCACCTTAGAAAAAGTATTAAAAGAAGAGTGGTACAAAATACCTCCAGAAAAATGTCGCAGTTTAGTAGAATCAATGCCTAGACGTCTGGAAGCAGTTCTTGCTAATAAGGGCTACCACACAAAATATTAAATTGTACAATTTTACCATTATATTTATAAGACATGAGGAAAAAATCAAAAAGCAAAATACTTTTGTGACCTAATGAACTAGCTACTTATTTATAATATTTTCAAAATTTCATGGATTTTAAATGTTTTTTTTTTCTATTTTTATAAAGGATAATTTTAATTTGAGTTTCCATTATTTACCATTTAATAAAAAATAAATAAATTAAAAAAAAAATATTTTTTATCTACCCTTTTTTTTAAATTTACTTTATTTTACAGAAGCAAAATATATTTGTGAGTAACTGTACATACCTGTTACCTGTGGCTTCTACTTTTATTACAGCAGTCTACTTTTACAAAAAAAAAAATGCAGAAATCACTGCAAGAATATTTTTTAAAAACTCAAACTTCTGAAGTAAACTCATCAAGTGAGTCTGATCCTAAATGTGTTGAAACACCTGTTGCGAAAGCTATAACATATTACCAAAACTTAATAAAATTGATAGAGTTGGATTACTTGTATTTCTGCATATATGTACATACATACATATGTACCTTATATTCATTTCATCATGGTTGCAAATGTATGTATATGTGTTTACATTTGCATATCCATTTGCACTTATGCATATGTATGCATGTATGTATTAAAAACGAAAAAGAAAAAAAAAAGAAGAGAGGTGTCTTAGGACACCCGGTTATAGCTTTGCTTATTTTTTTTTTATAAGGAACGAAGGCGAATAAGAAGAAGTAAGTATGTACATATGTATGTATGTACACATAATATTTTCGGTTTTTTGTTAAAGTTGAAATCAAAATAAAAAAAAGCAATTTCGTTTCTTGTAAGGCGAATATGATGTAAATTTGCCAAATTGTGGTGGTTTTTTACTTGCATACACACATATGTACAAATACATACATATATATACATACTTGATAAATTCTGATATATTGCAGATATTATAGTGATAAAATACAAACGATCACTGAAAACAAACTTTAATTAATTAAATAATAAAATAAATATTTCACATACATACATATGTATTCATATGAGTATATTTATTGTTTTGTTTTTGTTATTGCGGTTGAATGTGAGTAACACACTATATATGTACATACATATTTTCTCGTCTTGATTTTAAAAAACAACAACAAAGTCGCTTTTAAAGGATGAGCTAATCAAAACAAAAAAAGAAAAACATAACGGGAATAGTGTCGATTATTTATCTTACGAAAAATAAAATTCAACACCTACCGCGCCATAAATAGCAAAGCTATAAAAATGTTAATAAATTATTGGTTTGAGCCGAAATTTGAGCCGCCGCCGAGACACTACTGTCCACGCCGCCGCCGCCGATCATTTTTACCCAAGCCGCCGCCGCCGATCGAAACCCCTCGGCTTGTAACTCTGATCGGCATGGGTGGAGGCTAGCCGGTCAGCCGTTTTTTTTTTTATGAAGCCGAGCCGCCGTTGAAACAGTCGGCTTATCGGCGGCCCACCACCCAATCGATTTTTTTAAATGCTTTCTTATGCCCTCTGGAGACGATCAAAAAAACACATCAACGTTCTAAGTGTGTGCGTGCAGTCGTGCTTTTTCGGGTACACGTATACGTTATCGGCTCTGATTGATGAAAATCAAAATCTTTTGATATTATATTTTGACGTAAAATTATTTTGATAGTCTCCATTTGTGATTGACGATAACAAATGTCAGTTGTTTTGTAATCGAAGTAGAAGGATGGCAGCACAGTAACACTTGTTTATTTAATGCTTTGGTAGCTTTGTGTATAAAAAGTGTCAAACGTATATTTATTTCTGGTTTTTTGACAGCCATTATTCTATTTTTTTGTTTAATGTCTTTATCCTGCCACCTATGTACTTTTAAACAATATTTTGCAACTGTAGTGATGGATAGATGAGCGGACGAAAATAAATTTATTTTAAAACTTATAGAAAATTACCAATGCTTACCATCTCTTCACCATTAAATTTACTAATTTCACGTTTTTTTCAACATTTTCGGAATAATATTTTTATTTGCTTTTATATGTATGTACATATGTATGTACATTACTTGAATAAATATACACATACATATATACATACATATTAATAAAACAAAATGTATACGAATTTTTTTATTTTCTGGCCTGTATAAAATTTGAGATACATTTACAAATAGCCTCACATGTCTCAATAACAATCTATCCAAGGGATCTAGGGGAGATAGCTGTTATAAATTTAAGGTCTTCAAATTTATTTCCAGTTGCCAAATATCGCAATGTTGCTGACAAACGCACACTGGGTGTTATTGCTTCTCGCATCACCGTGTTCTGCTTTTCTATTAAGGGCTTCACCATACAACAGTTCTTCGAATGTTTGGGAATCCATTCTCAAAAAATTTCCATTATCATCATTGCAATTTAATCTTAATTCACTTAAAAGATTTTCGTGTCTAAAAGTGTTTCTTTTTTTTTACCAACTTTTCATCCATAGTTTTTTTCTTCCTTTCATGTTTTCTTTTTTCACAAAATTGCAGAAGACGCAAGTAATAATAATTCATCTTCCGATGACGTCATGTATGCAACCGAACGCGGCGATGTCAAAATGAAAATGATGATTGACGATTTTATTTGTACGTCTCCTTTAAAACGACAAAAACACGACACTCACACTTATGCACTGATTGACGTGTTTTTTTGATCATCTCCAGGCCACTTTAAAGGTATAAACACCATAGAATACATAGAAGTGACTCGAGACGGAAGATTTTGCATACTAGTTTGTATACACTCATACAGTCTCAAGTTTTCGTTTTTTTCTTTGTGCTTTATTTCTATACAAATTCAAATTATAAATCGCAAAACTAATTAAATATCCATATATTTCTCTAATTCACATTAAAAATATTATTAATTAATTAATTTAAGTTGGTTTTCACTGGTTTGTATTGTATCACTATAATATCTGCAAAATATCAGAATTTATCAACAGCGTTGTCAACTTGGTGCGTTTCGCACCTTTTTTGGTGCTTTTCTAAATGTTTTGTGCGAAAAATATCCGAGTTGGTGCGTGGTGCGCTTTTTCTTTAATTTTGGTGCGTTTTTTTAATTTTGGGTGGCTCCAAATCATAACAAAATTTTTTGTTTCAGTATGAGAAAAAAGAATTTTGTACAAAAAATACAACTGTTTCAATACCATTTCATTAAATTTGTGTACAATTTTTATATTCAATTTTACAGATGTTTAAGAGGTACCAAAACGCATTCACAAAAACCGTTAAACCGTCTTGTTGTTACAGATAATTTGTAACATTTCATTATAAGAAATTTCTTGGCCCTTTTAGATTTTCAGAGTACATAATTGTTTTTTGTCGTAAAAGTTGTTGTCAAGTCTGTTAAAGAGCTTGCAAAAACAAAGTATCCTTGAGCCTTGCGATCATTGTTCGTTTTTTATAAAATGCGTAAAAGTTTACATAAAGGTTTGTAACACTAAAATTAATGAAATTTATATTTACTAAAAGAAATATTTAAAGTTAGCGTCAAGAATGGAGTTTAAAAAAGGAGATCATAAGCGAAATACAAAAGGATTTGGAAATCACAATGTGAGTTTAAGCAATGGATTCGGCCTTGACCAAATAATAACACAAAAGCAAGATGTTGTTATTGCAAATGCGATATCACGCAACCTTGTTCGGCATGCTGGAACACGGAAACACATTGCAGCTTTAAGCCCATTTAGCTATAACCATTGCATATATGATATGATGCCATTAGCAGTACAATTTGAATACGATGTCGAAATATTATCTAGTATTGCAAAAGGGTGGAGAATGATTCACTTCATGCATTGGCACAATATTATATTAACATTAGAATTTTAGACTAAAGTTAAATTTTGTAAATTAAAGTTAATTGTTGTAATTAATTCAATAAAAATTTTCAATAAAAAAAAATCTGAACTTGGTGCGTTTTTTGTTAAATGGTGCGTTTTTTTCTCCATTTTGGTGCCTTTTGAAATTTCAAAGTTGACAACGCTGTTTATCAAGTATGTATGTATGCATGTGTGTATGTAAGTTAAAAACCACCACCATTTGGCAAATTTCCAGCATATATGTACGTATGTATATAAATTTAATATACTGAGTATATAAGAACACATTAAATTGTTTTATCACTTTATTTTCGAATTATATGCCGTAAATACTTAATATTACTACATTTTATTAAATTTAAGCATGCTTTCATGTAGCATTTTCCATTAAAAACTGAACTTTTTTTTTGCTTTTCGTTTTGTTTATCTTCATAACAAACACACTAATGTTGTCTCTTTTTCACGGTGTCTCGTTATGACAAATAAAATATGATCCAAGTCCAATTTTTTTTGTTTTCTTCATATCTGGTTACCACAGGGTAAACAGAGATGACAAAAACAAAAAAAATTGGACTTCGATCATATTTTATTTGTCATAACGAGACACCGTGAAAAAGAGACAACATTAGTGTGTTTGTTATGAAGATAAACAAAACGAAAAGCAAAAAAAAAGTTCAGTTTTTAATGGAAAATGCTACATGAAAGCACGCTTAAATTTAATAAAATGTGATAATATTAAGTATTTACGGCATATAATTCCAAAATAAAGTGATAAAACCATTTAGTGTGTGCTTATATACTCTGTATATTAAATTTATTTACATACGTACATATATTCTGTAAATTTGCCAAATGGTGGTGATTTTTTGCTTACATACACACATGCATACATACAAACTTGATAAATTCTGATATTTTGCAGATGTATATAGTAATAAAATACAAACGATGAGTGAAAACCAACTTAAATTAATTAATTAATAATATTTTTAATGTAAATTATAGAAATATATGGATATTTTATTAGTTTTGTGATTTATAATTTTAATTTGGATACAAAGACAGCACAAAGAAAAAAACGAAAACGAAGGATTGTATGAGTGTATATAATCAGTATGCAAAATCTTCCGTCTCGTGTCATCTCTGGTTACCCTGTGCAAATGCTGCTAGCTACCGTTGTAGCCGTTTAGACAGCTACGTCCCCGTCCAGATTTGCAATTTTATTGGCTACAATTCTTTAAAATTCTGCTTTGAAATTGCATAAGTGTCCACAATATAAAAATCAAATTTTGCAATTTTTGTATATACACTACCACAGAAAAATTTATTTTCAATATTTTTTTAACTTAAAAAACTGTAATGCATCACATATTAATATAATTTTCGTTTTATTTTGTTTTTCATATAATTGAAGAAATACAATAAAACGTCAAATACACATAGAACCCAGTGCGAATTGCAAGGCAAAAAAGAATTGCCGAGTACATGAAACTCTGTACCCCTCCCCAAGCTTCTTGCCTCTCTCACCTAAAAAACCAAGAATTGCAACTAATAAAATTGCAAATCTGGACGGGGACGTAGCTGGCTAAACGGCTACAACGGTAGCTAGCAGCATTTGTGTTCGTGTGTTCGTGTTGTCTGCTGTGGCGAATATGTTTATACCTTTAAGAAAGCATTTAAAAAAATTAATTATTTTGGAAACGACAGATCAGTGATGCCAACTCTTGCAACATCAAAAGCACTGTGAGCCCATGGAAATAGGGTAAAAAAGGGTATTTATATATATTTTGTGCGACTTTGTCGGAGTAAATCGCTTAATCGTGAATTTATTTAATTACAACAAATGCAATATTCTTTTAGTTCATCTTTTACTGATCTAGGCCACCTTTTAAAAGCTTGATCATTCTCCAAAAACTCCCCAGAAAGATGATGAACTTTAACACATATAAAATCAATGAAGAACATACTTATAATTACTATTCAGCTTTATAATAAACAAGGCACTTTCTTGCTTAAATTTGCACAACAAACACATCAACGGATATATAAGTATATTAAAAGTAAAATCATTGCTAAACAAATAAATCGTAAAATTTTCTGCACGAATTTAGAAAAAAGATGCTTGAAAAATTCTAGAATTCAAACTCTTAACACTTTGCGAGTACTAACCAAAATATAAATGCAAATAATACTCATTTGGTTAAAATAGTATTAGGTTTGTTTAAAGAATAGTATTAAAATGGTTCAATGCCAAAAATTTTTATTATTTAAAACGCACTTAAAAGCACTATGAGAAATTGTTAAAAGCACTATAAATACCCGCTTTTCAAAAAGGGGTATTTAACAAAACTTCGGGTATGGCTAAAGTAAAAAAGCACCAAAAAATACCCGAAAAGCAATAAAATGGCAACGCTGCGACAGATACACAGCTAAAATTTCTTTCACATCAGTATCTTCATTAACTGGGAAAATTCAGTTATGTCTATTTTTATGTTAAGTGGTTGCTTCTGCACGAAAACAGTTTTTTGTCTCTCCTGAAAATTTTATTATATTGAGCTGTGACCCTTTTGTATTTGGGGTGCGATATGTTTTGCTTACAAGTACTGCCAAGTCAATATGTTAACTCAGAAAAAAACGTGTTCGCTAAAATATTGTACAGTGCTGCCCAATAGGTTCAAACCAAAATATCATTTTCCGATTTTCATATTTTTGATGGAATATAACTTTTCTCAGAAAACCTCCGGGAAAATAGTTGAAACCACAATCGATGCGTATTTTCAACCTCATTCGATTGCGTGTAGTGTCATATGCGCACCCTCTCTAGTTTCTGAGATATCAATGAAATAGTGTTTCGAAAATTGTTCGAAGAAACCTCCGGATATATACGTTATAATTAAAATGTCCATAATGACAGTCATAAAATCTGATACTAGAGGACTTTTGCTATATATTCTCATTTTTATATTTTTAATTTTTTAAAATATTACTTTAAAATTATTGCATTCAAAGTCGTAATTTTTTTTCATTCTTTGTTTACGTTTAGCACGTACCAAGTGCCGAATGATGTTTTTTACTCTGCAGTTACACGTTCAAGAAGTTGCTTTCAATATTAACACATTTACTGTTTGTCAAAATTTATGTTAATTGACGTTATGACGTAGGCTGTAAGCAACTTGATGGTCAATTTTATTTTCAAGATGGCGTCGTCAAGAAAGAAATTAAAAATTAAGTAAGAAAAAACAATAAAATCGCAACACATCACAATTTTTGTTAATTTTATTCATTTTCTATTTCAAATAATATATTTTCTTAGAAATAAATGCAAAAATTATTTACAACAGCTCTCATCAGCTGCTTACTTGAAAGAAAAATTGAAAGAGAACTTGAAAGCAAAATTGAAATCAAGTTAATAGTCAATATCCAAATGTGTGAGTGTGTTAGTAAAAAAGTGTAAGAGTATTGAATCTTGAAACAAAAATTGAATGAAAACTTGAACGTGTAACCCCCAAGTTACAAAATATCTGTGATGTTTTTGCTTACAAGTGCTGCCAAGTCAATATGTTAACTCAGAAAAAAACCTGTTCGCTAAAATATTGAACAGTGCTGCCCAATAGATTCAAACAAAAAAATCTTTTTCCGATTTTCATATTTTTAATGGAATATAACTTTTCCCAGAAAACCTCCGGGAAAATAGTTGAAACCACAATCGATGCGTATTTTCAACTTCTTTCGATTGCGTATAGTGTCATATGTGCACCCCTTCTACTTTGTGAGTTATTTGCAAATTTCTAAAAGTGTTTTTTTTTTGTAAAAAAAATGTTGATAAGTGTACAATTTTTCTCAGAAAATCTCCGGGAAAATAGTTGAAACCATAATCGATGCGTATTTTCAACCTCATTCGATTGCGTGTAGTGTCATATGCGCACCCCTTATACTTTATGAGTTATTTGCAAATTACTAAAAGTGTTTTTTTTTGTAAAAAAATGTTGATAAGTATATAACTTTTCTCAGAAAACCTCCGGGAAAATAGTTGAAACCACAATCGATGCGTATTTTCAACCTCATTCGATTGCGTGTAGTGTCATATGCGCACCCCTTATACTTTATGAGTTATTTGCAAATTACTAAAAGTGTTTTTTTTTGTAAAAAAAATGTTGATAAGTATATAACTTTTCTCAGAAAACCTCCGGGAAAATAGTTGAAACCACAATCGATGCGTATTTTCAACCTCTTTCGATTGCGTGTAGTGCCATATGCGCACCCTTTCTACTTTGTGAGTTATTTGCAAATTACTAAAAGTGTTTTTTTTTTGTAAAAAAAATGTTGATAAGTGTACAATTTTTCTCAGAAAATCTCCGGGAAAATATTTGAAACCACAATCGATGCGTATTTTCAACCTCATTCGATTGCGTGTAGTGTCATATGCGCACCCCTTATACTTTATGAGTTATTTGCAAATTACTAAAAGTGTTTTTTTTTTGTAAAAAAATGTTGATAAGTATATAACTTTTCTCAGAAAACCTCCGGGAAAATAGTTGAAACCACAATCGATGCGTATTTTCAACCTCATTCGATTGCGTGTAGTGTCATATGCGCACCCCTTATACTTTATGAGTTATTTGCAAATTACTAAAAGTGTTTTTTTTTTGTAAAAAAAATGTTGATAAGTATATAACTTTTCTCAGAAAACCTCCGGGAAAATAGTTGAAACCACAATCGATGCGTATTTTCAACCTCTTTCGATTGCGTGTAGTGTCATATGCGCACCCCTTATACTTTATGAGTTATTTGCAAATTACTAAAAGTGTTTTTTTTTTGTAAAAAAATGTTGATAAGTGTACAACTTTTCTCAGAAAACCTCCGGGAAAATAGTTGAAACCACAATCGATGCGTATTTTCAACCTCATTCGATTGCGTGTAGTGTCATATGCGCACCCTCTCTAGTTTCTGAGATATCAATGAAATAGTGTTTCGAAAATTGTTCGAAGAAACCTCTGGATATATTCGTTATAATTAAAATGTCCATAATGACAGTCATAAAATCTGATACTAGAGGACTTTTGCTATATATTCTCATTTTTATATTTTTATTCAAAGTCGTAATATTTTTTCACACTTTATTTACATTTTGCACGTTGAAAAGTTAGCAAACTGGATGTGTGGTTTTGTACCTCACTATTTCAGGTTTGCTAAAATGTTGTTGTCTTCTCGCCGATGCAACGATTCATTTATTTATTTTACAGTGGTGATATTTAGCGCTTTTACTTTTTTAAAGTTTGCTGGGGCGAATTGATTACAGCGAATTGAATTCGCCACTCATATTACTTTGTATGGATTCGCTTTGACCGAAAATTTCATCTCATGGATCTCTTTTGGCTCCGGAGTTACGGGGTTCAAAACTTTTTTTTTATTGGCCATAACTCCTAGAATATGGAACGGATATAGGCGATGTGGATATCACTCTAAACTTTTCTAAAGTACCTTTATACAGAGAACTTACCATGCTTTTATTTGGTGTATACTTGAAAGATGTCACCGAGGAAATACGTAAAAGGGCTATTAGACACGCATACTTGTCTGCAGACATGTACGATGGCATACCGAAACTCACTGTCTAATAGCATGTATGTCGAGTACGTCAGACATGTATGTTGGTTTATAAAAATTTTTGATTTTCTGATGTCTGCCGCACACCAAAATACACACAACATACATGTGTACTAAAGTATGCCGTCAGCGTTCGATAGTGTAATAGCAAAACATAAAGTATGCCATCGTACATGTCTGCAGACAAGTATGCGTGTCTAATAGCCCTTTAAGTTATGCTTCTTTAATGATGATTTAAGAATTAAATGAGTTATTTAGAGCATTTGAAATGATACCTATGTTGTTTATATTCGTTCTATATTGTAGGACTTATGATCAATAATATATTAAATTTTTGAACACCGAAACTGAGGAATCAAGAGAGAGCGCCGAAAAAATTACACAAAAATTTTTAGGTAAAAAACGGCTATTACCCTGTGAGTTTTTTTTTAACTTTAACAATGTTGGTATTTTTGACTCAAGTCAATATTCCATATAACAATAAAGCTAATAAAAATTCTTGATGCATTTAAATTTTGTTATATTCTTTTTTATTTTACAATAAAAAATATTTCTAATCACTAATTTGCTTTACAAATTTTGTTATATTGTCAACATTGTTTTGGTTTTGTGGCCATCAGAAATAGAAATTAGTTTAATTCGACTACACGACAAAAGTAGCATGGACAAAAACCTGTTGTCGTGTTGCCTTGCTGTCTTCAATATTATCATTCTCATATGCACACATGTATTCTAATTTTGACAGGTGGTAGTCTGTAGTCGGTAGTCTGCTGTGGCGAATGTGTTTAATGCTTTACCACAGCAGGCTACCGACTACCAGCTGTCAAAATTAGATTACATGTATGCACCACGGTGGAATTAATAAGGTGCGCGCAAGAAGGAATATGGTTTTTTGTAGGCTTGTGTTTTGACCGTTAAATAATCTGCAAAAATATGGTAATGTGGTGATAGAGGTGTGTAGTCTTATATTTTAAATGTCCTGCCTAATAATGGTGCTGGCGCTTAAGAACGCCACTGGCCTAAATTTTCAAGGCAGATAAATGCCTGTGTTTAAAATAAAATGTAAGCCGATTCGAGGCTGAATAATGAGTGTTTTATTTACTTAAAAACAAGGACTAAAATACTAACTTAACTGTATCTTAAAACTACAAAATATTTCAATAATATTCCAATTGTAATTCCAATATTAATAATAGTTATTGTAATTAAAAAGAAGACGAATTTTCGAGCTTGAGGCCACTTTAATTACAAGAACAAATTCTACAGACAATGCAGAGGTTTACCCATGGGTCCTCCGGCCTCACCTATCGTAGCAGATATAATAATGGAAGAACTGCTGGAAAAATGTATGGAACAATGTGACGAAAAACCTAGGTTATTGACCAAATATGTGGACGACCTGTTTGGAATTATAAAAACAGGGGCAGTAAATAAAACTTTGTAACAATTAAACTCTTTTCATCCCAACATAAAATTTACTGTGGAAGAAGAAACTAATGGAAAGCTGCCATATCTGGATACTCTCGTGGTGAGAATTGGAGACAAAATTAAAACTGACTGGTATCAAAAACCCACATCATCTGGAAGAGTCATAAATTTTTACTCATGTCAACCCAAAACAATAATAGTGAACACAGCCAATAACCTCATTAGAAGAGTGTTAAATATTAGTGACGTGGTTTATCATGAGCAAAATATTAGAAAAATAAGAGATATTCTGCAAAAAAACAATTTTTCTACAAATTTAGTTACCAAATTATTAACTAATTATAAGCATAAAAAGAAAACATTACCAGACAATACGACGAGTATATACAAGTCCTTGACATATGTTCCAAAAATCACGGAAAGAATAAAAAACGCAGGTATATACAACACTGCAAAAATAAAAATTGCACACACATCACAAAACACATTAAAACAATTATTTTCTAAAACAAAATCTAAATTGGACAATATGGAAAACGCTAACGTTATATATAAAATAAATTGCAAAGGAAATGAAAATGAGAGTTGTGACAAAGTATATGTTGGAACAACTGGTAACAAGCTAAAAACAAGAATAGCCGGACACAGATCTGACATAAAAAACATTAACAAAAATTTGACAACAAAAACTGCATTAGTGGCCCACTGTGCAAAAGAAACACACAAACCAGATTTGGAGCATGTAAAAATACTGCAGAGAGAAAATAAATATCACAAACGGTATACATTGGAAATGCTTCACATAATTAACACTAACAACGAGAAAAGAATCAATTACAAAACAGACATAGAAAATTGCGCTAATAGCTATAGGCATATAATAAGTAAAAAAATGTAAACAGTATAAAACTCAATTTTTAAGTCGTTTGACATACTTATGTTTTTATACATATATATGTATGTACATTGTTACTGCATGTAAGTTTATTATTTGTTTATATCGTCTAGCAATTACATTGGGTATATCTTTTTTTCTGTTCTTATTTATAAATTTTGTAGCTTGCCTGATGATGATATCCGATGGATATCGAAAAATCGCAAATAAATAAATAAAAAAACATCACATTAAAAGTGGCCTCAAGCTCGAAAATTCGTCTTCTTTTTATTTAACATAAGTTACTAAAGGCTGAACAAAACTATATTATATAGTTATTGTAATTGTTATTAAGGAATTTATAAAGGAATTTAAATACAGTACCCTACGAGGGTAGAACTAATTATAGGTAAATACTATAAAATAATAAAATAGGTAAAATAATATAAAATACACTACAGTAAGTCTTCGGTCTTGTCAAAAGTTGTTTACATTTTTGGCCGCCATCATGAATATTTTTGTTTACGCTATGCTTTTTGTTTTTGCATAACCACTATGTATGTTATGTATACAGCTTTTTTTTACAACATTGGCTAATTTTTACACAAACAAAATGCATGTGGTTTTTGTTGTAGCGTTGATAAGCGCACCTTATTAATTCCACCATGGTATGCATATGAGAATGATTATATTGAAGACAGCAAGGCAACACGACAACAGGTTTTCGTCCATGCTACTTTTGTCGTGTAGTCGAATTTAACTAATTTCTATTTCTGATGGCCACAAAACCAAAACAGTGTTGACAATATAACAAAATTTGTAAAGCAAATTACAGATTAGAAATATTTTTTATTGTAAAATAAAAAAGAAAATTACAATATTTAAATGTTATAATATGTAGGTTAGGTTAGGTTAGCAGGCTGCTGGTAAATGGAAGATTAGATTCCAGCTCACTTGGGTCCTGATATGGTCCCATTGTGCTACCTGTAGTGAAGACGAGTGATGGAGGAAAGGAGATTAGAAGAGTCGGAAGAAGAGTAGATGAGGGAAGACCATAGAAGAGCAAGAGAATAGTAGAAAGCAGAAACAGGTGGGAAAAACCAAAGCAAGGAGTTGTCTTGCAGAACATCCAGGATGTCGAGCCCCCTATTGTGCGAACCATCCACTGCTCCTGATGAAGGAGCTAATACAACCGAGTTCCGTATTTGAGAGCTCGGAGAGGGTACTGAAGGATCTGCTGCCTAGAAAGCGGAGGCGGTGATCCTCCATAGCTGGGCAGAGGCATAGAAGGTGTGCGATGCTTTCTTCTTCTTCCTCGTCATTGCAGCTGGAGCAATACTCATTGTCTGGCATGGGTTCCGAAGGTGCAATGTCCCGTGACCGTGGCCACGAGATTGCGCAATTGCGGTTTTGGAAAGTTCAGCAGATTTTTGGTTCTGTTGATATCAATGCAAGGCCATAGGGTCCTTGCTGTGGTACAGGATGGTTCATTAAACCATCTTGTTTGTGCCTCTTGCATAAGGGCTTTCTCGATTCGCCTCCAGCAGGCCAAGAGCGGAAGACCACAGAAATTGTCAATTTCAGCGGCCTCTAACTCTGTACCTCTCCTGGCCAGATTGTCAGCGATGAGATTGCCTGTGTTTTCTCCGTGTCCCCGTACCCAAATAAGGGTAACACTAGAACAATTAGCCACTGTATTAAGTGATTTCCTGCATTCCAGGGTAAGGAGGGATGTTGTGTACACACCCGAAATTGCTATTATTGCAGGTTTGCTGTCGGTTATGATATGAATAACTCTATTTGTTATCCTATAGTACCGTAGCCAGTTTGTTGCCTTTTTGATGGCGGATATTTCAGCTTGTAAGATACTACATTCGTCCGGGAGTCTGAAGGAAATCCTGATCCCGAATTCTTCAATGTAGACACCCCCGCCAACCGTGGAGCCCCGTTTGGAGCCATCCGTGAACACTCGTAGGGCCCCGCGCGGTGTAGGGGGGAGGTCCTCCGATAGGGAGTAGTTAAATGCTCTATAAAAGGAAGGTCTTGGAATGCAATAGTCGATGAGATCAGGGATAGTTCCCATGGTCTCTACAATGCTAGCGTGACCCCATGGTCGATATTTCCATGCGTCAGTTGTACTAAGTCGCACCGCAGTGCGTAGAGCTAGCTTCCTAGCCAACAGATCGACTGGAAGCCAGCCCAGCATAGCAAAAAGGGCCTTTGTGGGCGTAGTTCTAAGGGCACCAGTTATCATGATTGCCATTAAGCGGAGAGTTCTCTCAATTCGCTGTCGGTTTGTTGCCAAGTCCAGTGCTTTCCACCAGATTGTTACACCATAGAAAAGAGTTGGTTTGATGACCGTTTCAAATATCCAATTAATCCCCTTGGGACTTATGCCCCAGGTAGGACCAATGGCTTTCTTGCAAACATATAATGCCGCTACGGCTTTTGTTGCACGAGCATGAAGATTGTCTCTCCATGTTAATTTATTATCAAGGATAATGCCTAAGAATTTGGCTTTATCCGATAGGGCTAGTGTAGTGCCATTTATTTTGGGTAGAGTGAAGGTGGGAATTTTGTATCTTCTAGTGAAGAGCACAAGTTCCGTTTTGGTTGGGTTGACGCTGAGGCCGTTCTGTGAGCACCATTTACAGACCTCACTGAGTGCATCTTCTAGCCTGTAGCTAATTGTGTCAAGATGGAAGCCCGAGATAGTCACTGCCACATCATCTGCATATGCAACAGTATTGACGCACATGGACTCCAGTTTACTAAGCAGGACGTTTAATGCCACATTCCATAGCAGAGGGGATAGGACACCACCTTGTGGCGTGCCCTTGCGGGCGTACCTGGTAATGCGTGCTTTCTCCATGGTAGATGTGATGGCTCTGCGTTCAAGCAAATTCTTGATGAATTGACATAGTGACTGCTCTATTCCTAGCTCTGTGAGAGCTTGGGTAATAGCATCCGAGTTGATATTGTTAAAGGCGCCCTCAATGTCCATGAAGGCCGCTAGAGTATAATTCTTATGCTCAAGTGACCCTTCAATGTGACCTACGAGCGAATGTAACGCCGTCTCAACCGATTTGCCTTTGGTGAAGGCGTGTTGATTGGCTGATAAGAGATTACTGTCGATTGTTACAGTTCTAATATGAACGTCGATCAGTCTTTCTAAAGTCTTTAAAAGAAAAGATGTAAGGCTGATAGGTCTAAAGTCCTTTGCCTTCGAGTGCGATGCTTTTCCCCCTTTTGGGATGAAAATTACATCGCATTTGGTCCATTGTTGCGGAATATGGGACCAGTCAAGACATGCTCTGTATATTATGAGCAGCCAGGGTGTAACAAGGTCTAAATTGTGTTGTAGATCTGCGGGAATGATTCCGTCCGGACCAGTTGATTTGTACGGATGGAAGCTTTTAATAGCCCAGTGAAATCTGTCAGTAGTTATTGCTACGTTCGTCATACTCCGGGCAGGAGTGGAAGCGTTTTGTACCTCCATAAAAGGGGAACAGCCCGGAAAGTGAGTTTCCATTAGGGCTTCTAGGGACTCCAAGGAGTTAGTAGTCCATTTGCCGTCTAGATTCTGGATGAATCCAGGTACGGACGGTTGTTTGGCCAGAATTTTGCGCAGCCTGTTAGTGTCGGAGAGGGATTCCACATTTCCGCAGAAATCTTTCCAAGACTTACGTTTAGCGTTTCTAACCTGATTTTTGAATTTATTCAATGAGGCTTTGTAAAGAGCCCAGTTACCTGTTCTTTTTGCCCCATTAAAGAGTCTGCGGCAGCTCCTGCGAGACTCTTCTAGGCTGACAGACCACCAAGGTGGTTTGCTATTTTTGCGTTGTGTGGAAGATTTGCAAGAGATTCTTGTTGCTTCCTTAAAAGCATTAGTTAGATTATTGACTGCTATTTCTATATCGGCTACTTCCTCTATGTTTGGAGGATGTGCAATTGAGTTGGTGAGGATATTCTTATGTTCCTCCCAGTTCGTTTTACGCCTATTAACGAAAAGCTTGGTGCTTCCGGTTTTTAAGCTGATATTGAATTCAATATAGCGGTGATCAGAAAAGGAGCAGTCAGCTGAGACCCTCCAGTCCCTAATTATATGAGCGTGTCTCGCACTAGCAAGTGTAATGTCTAGTACTTCTTGTCTGTTTGAGACTACAAAAGTTGGTTCTGAACCTTGATTCAGCACTACTAAGTTTTTATCAATAATGAAGTCGAATATACACTCACCCCTTTCGTTGGTATTTGAGCTACCCCAGATGTGGTGATGTGCATTAGCGTCCGCACCCAACAGGATTGGTATGCCTTTCAAGTTGGCGTTGTGTGCCATTTTGTGGACCAGATTGTGTGGTGGTTGGTCCGCATGATCATGCGCCATGTAGCAGGATAGGATCCATATGGTGGATCCTCCTGTCTCCCATGCTGCAGTTACAGTGTCTTCATCACTAAAATCGGATAGAATGAAGATATTGAGATTTGATTTTGCTAAGATACAGGATCGAATGTTTTTAGCGTTGTTACCTGTTTTTGTTGCATACAGCAGTTTGTAGCCAGTGGTGCTAAGTCCAAGTATTCTGCCGTTTTTGGTCCACGGCTCTTGGACTAGCACAATGTCCTCCCCTTTTTCTGAAAGGCGGAGGGTTAATGCAGCTGATGCTGCCTTAGAGTGCTGCAGATTAACCTGTAGCACTTTCGCCATTGTCCGTGTCGGGGTCATAGACGGCATTTGCCTCCGCATCACCCTGACTCGGGTTCAGGAGTGCGTCCTCGTCATCTCCAAAAATGAGTCCCTGAGGAGATCCCCAACCAAACCGGCTGTTGATTGGGAACATCCTGAAGTGACCGATTCCGTGGAGTCCCCTATGACCTCCGTACCGGCTGGCTTGTCAGGTGTTGTTTTTGCCAGCTGCTTCACATGGCCGCTAGCATTGTCGGGATCGCGTTTGCCATCACCGCGGTTCACACTGAGCCTGATTCCCATAAAACCATAGAAGACCAGGCCCTGTCTGTCCCGAAGTAGAGGCAACGTCTCCTTATTCAGGACAACGATCACCTTCCTACGTGCACCTTCCGCCCCAAAAACCTTGACCACCTTCCAATCACTGGTTGGTAGGTCAGGGTTTGCACGACGGAAGATGCCTAGGATAGCCTCTGGGTCATGCGGCTCTGCCGGAATGGTCGCAACTGCTCTCGGTCTACGAGGAATTTCGTTTACCGGGACCAGCTCCAACCTCGCGCCAGGCCACACCTCGCCAAGAGACTCGATCACTAGCTTAAGTTTGGTGACCGACCTCTCGTCCGTGCAAGACACCAGTTTAACACGGCCCTGGACCCAGCCAGCGTCCGTGAATTGAGGCGAGGTTTCTTGGACCTCGCTGGTGTTGAGCAGGTAGACGTCAAGCAGCTTTTGACAGATCAAACCCCATTGAGCATGGTCGATTGATCCGTCGCTGTTGCTGCGATCCAGAACAGCTCTTATCAGCGGATTTTTTGCAACCTCGCTGTAAGACCTGTTCGTGATTTTGCCGTCACCCTGTCTCGGTTTTTTATTTTGTGGCTGCATCTGCTGCTGAGACGAATCCTCTCCTGATCTTTGTCTTTTGGGGCCAAAACTTGAAGCCCGTTTGGCAGTGCCCTCAGGAGAAGATCCGTCTACAGTAGCCAGATGTGTCTTGGCCCAAGCTAGCGAGGATTTCTCCGCGCTAGAGAGTTCCGCCGCCGCTTTATTGCCCAACCGCTCGATATAGCTTCGAGCGGCCCGAGTCTCGGAAATGGCTTTGCGGGACGAGAACTTCCTCTCTCGTGAACTTGTCGAGGCGGATACATCAGGCACAGTTGCCTTCGCTACAACCGGCGTATCCGCTTCGATGGTATTGGGTGCAGTTGGCGCGACTGGAGCGTGTACAGCCGGCGCACCCTTTGATTCACTGATTGCTGGTGCATTAGGCACAGCTGCTTTGACCGCAGCCGGCGCTCCCGCAGATGTTTGTTTGGGTACACGAGGCACAGCAGAGAATTTCTCAGCCGGCGTACCCGTTTTGATATTGGTGGCTAGGTTTTTACCAGCCGCGGAGGTGCCTGGACTTTCATCCCTGGACACACTCCGCTGCACTCTTGCTGTTTACGCATGGTAACCCTGTGTGGTGCTCGTTATTCTGTAACGAGTATTTTCCCCTCTCTCTTTTTTTTTCTGTCGTCTGGGTGACTGAAAGAAAGAGTCTTTCTTCTTGTAATATACGTGGGACGAACAACATCATAGACCGCAATTGAAACAAATGTATTAATAAATAAAAAATTTAAATTAATTTGAAAGTAAGAATAAAATATTCAACAGAATATCAAACTAAGTGGAAAAATAAAAATAACTAATTTTATACATATAAGAAATAAACAAAAGAAAAAGAAAATAAAATCAAATAAATAAAAATGCCCAAAGTTTAAATTATTAAGTTGAACGAAAAGGCAAATTTCAAAGTTTAAGGATTGCATATTTTCTCGTTTATCACGATTTCTACTCCAATCAATTGTGGATTATTACTTTAATACATACATACTTACCAGTGGAACCATAAATATATTGCGCCAACAATTAATCTAAGGAACGATTCAATCACCTACAATAACAGCAACAGCACAGCCTTACTACCACAGTAAGAACCCCCACATCCATAGCCATAAGTTCGGTAAGTCTTCACCTTTTAACTAGACATTTTTAATTGTCCACCCCCCGTGTGCCCTGCACATTTTGGTCCTTCGAACCGGATCCGGGTCATCTATAACCCGGCCCCCTCCCCTTTTGCTATCGGGAAAACCCCTTTTTTTTTAATATTTCAATTTGTGAGATATGCCGTTTTGTCAATAAACGGCAACTAACCCTCTTTTATTTCATTTTGTGAGATACGCCGTTTTGTCAATAAACGGCAACTAACCCCCCTTTATTTCATTTTGTGAGATACGCCGTTTTGTCAATAAACGGCAACTAACCCCCTTTATTTCATTTTGTGAGATATGCCGTTTTGGAAATAAACGGCAATTAACCCCCATCCTTTATTTCATTTTGTGAGATATGCCGTTTAGCAATAAACGGTAATTAACCCCCTTTGTTTCGAACAAATACTGAGATATGCCATTTTTGCAATAAATGGCAATTAAACCCCGTTCTGAACATGTGTGTACAGTCTCGTTGTAAAACGTTTGTTTAACGGAAAAACTGTCCATTTGTATTAAATTAGTGTTCTATTTTTTTTATAAAAAACACTAAAGGTCCAAAACAAAAAAAAAAAAAAAAAAACATACATACATACATGTATGTATCTACATACCTGCGAAGCAGACCATACATTCATATTTCTCGCACAAAGAGAAACAAACATAATCAAGGAAAAAAATAAGCTGATGAGTTTGCCCTTGAACAAGTACAAATGTATGTACATGTCACATCCATAGCTGCCAGATTTTTTTAGGTAATATCGTCATATTTTTGGGCAAAAATCGTCATTATCGTCAATATAGCTCATTGAAATCGTCATAAAAACGTCAAATGAAAAAACCGCTTTTTTTACTATCAAAACATATTTTTATTCTTCTATTTTTTTACCTTATTTGATTTTATATTTATCTATTTTTTAAGGATTTAGGTCACTATTTTTTTATAAAAAACTTTAATAATGTTTATATTAATATTAATGTTTATATTATTATCAACATTTAATTCATTTCATCCTGACATTCAATTTACAATTGAGAAGGAATATGATTTCTAAATTTCTAAAATTTATGATAACAATAAATATAGTATAGTACATAGAATGAATGATACAGTAGGAAAATTATTTAGTAAGACTAAAGATAAAATACAGACTCTAGATAAATCTAATTTAGTTTACCAGATACCTTGTAATGGTAATGTTATAGAAAATTGTAATAAGATATATGTAGGTACAACTAAGAATAAATTAAAAACTAGAATGGCTGGTCATAGATCAGATCAAAAGTATAGAAATATTTCTTCACAAAAAACAGCATTAGTTTCACATTGTTTTAATTCTAATCATAACCCTGATTTCAATAATGTAAAAGTTTTGAACATAGAAAATAACTATAAACGTAGATTTATGTTAGATATGTTACAAATTATTAATGTTCCAACACATAAGAGAATTAATTTTAAGGCAGATACAGATTCTGTTGCTCATGCTTATAGGTATTTATTATATAAAAACGGAAACCGGAATTGAATTTATATTACTTATAAGAATAATATTTTTTTATGATTATGTACATAAGTAGTTTTTAAAGTTGTTAATTTTTTTAAAAAATTTTAATTTTGACAAATATTGTTTGTTTTTTCAATTTGTTAAATGTTATTATAATAATTTTACACCAAAATTTGTATATCCCTGAAGAAGCCACACAAGGAAGTGGCGAAATTTTGGAAATATAATAAACATTATTAAAGTTTTTTATAAAAAAATAGTGACCTAAATCCTTAAAAAATAGATAAATATAAAAACATATTTTTGTTAGAGGCAAAACATAACAAAACTCTTAAATCAACAAATCTTAATAAAAACAGCATTATTTAAAATACAGAGATCAAATACTTCACTTAGAATTCACAATAAAATCACATGTAAATAGATTGCATGTTTTTCAATACTTTGAAATATATTTATACATTGTATGGAAAAAAATAAAAATATTCAAATCCTTTAGTTATTTTTTTCAATTTAGTAAAATATGCATTTTAAATTTCATTTTTGGAAACACTTTTTCTAAAAATGTATAAAAGCTACAATAAAATTTATACAATAATTCAGGTACAACTGTCAGATCATAGCAGGTACATTTGTTTAGATTTAAATAATCTTTTGAATATAATATTACGTTTACCTGACTAAATATTCTTTTCATATTTGCTGAATAATGTGGTAAAACTAGGATTTTTGTAATAAATTTAGTCAAAATCGGAAACAAAAGACTAGAATCCCTCGTTTGCATCTCTGATATTTTTTTCCAAAAATCCAATAGTTTTATGTTTCTATCAGGACAATAATTTCAATTGTATGAACTCTGTTTCTAGCTTTTGGTTTTTACTTTCTTCAACAAAATAGGAAAATTATTTTATAATTTCAGAAAACCAACTTTTTTTTCTTCATTTATAATATTAAATGGATTAATTTGGCCAAGAGCTTTATATATATTTTCAAAATCAAAGCTTGATAATATCTGATCACAAAGCTCTATATAAAAATTAACACAATTATTACTACTATCATATTTTTCTTTTGCATTTATTTGTGATTCTTCCAATACGTCTTTGGCAAATATTCCTAAATAAATGTCTTCAAAATTTAAAAAATAGTTTTTGTTTTTATAATCAGTTAAATAAAAGTTTTCGGTTTTAGGCAAACTAGTTTTTAAAAAAGTTTCTCATTACAATTTCAGCAGTTCAAGGTTGCTCTAATAGTGCAAATATATGTTGCAAACTTGAATTATTTAAAATCGTCAAAATTAGGGTAAAAATCGTCCCATCGTCACTATGTCATTTTTAGGACCCAAAATCGTCAAAATGACGATAAATCGTCAAATCTGGCAGCTATGGTCACATCACATCGCAACAGATATCCATACATACATAAGGAAGTAAATAAAGATTGTCTGTGCCATTAACCACGTCACTATATGCAGTGCATACCAACAGCATTAATAAATAAAAGTTACCAAAGCAACTAATGTTGTGGTTCGTTGTTGCCCCTTAAAAGTAAATGCCAACAAGAATCTCTCAACTTGATATGCTTTACGTATAAAAGGTGGATGATTTTTTTCTCATTACAACGCGAGTGAACGATCAAGCTCACAACTAAAACATACACACAGACATACGTTTGTATGTATGAATACATTTACGGTGGATGATATATTTTCACTACAAGAGCGAGTGAACGATCAACAAAAAATAATAAAGCATACATACATATATATACTTGTATGTAAGATTGCATTTACTTCTATTAAATAAATAGGTCAGTAGAACATACGCAACAGCTGATACATAAGAACATTTATTAACAGGTGGTTACGAGGGCAGCACCGCAAGTACCCAAAGGAAAAACAAATTATATTTTTATATTAATAAACCGAAATGTACTCTTGAATACAGACTTCCTACGTAATTAACCCCCGTCGCACACATGTCAGAGCATTGAATAAATATTTTTCGCTACATGAAATCGTGAAAACAATAAGTTGAAAATTTATTTAACTATTTTCAATACATATTACTAACCCCCATTATTTTTAAAAAATATATCTAACCCCCATTATTTTTAAAAAATATATATAACCCACATTATTTTTAAAATATATAGCCCCCATACATTGGTCGCTTATACGAAGCACCACTGAAAATTTTCTTAAAGGTTTTCACCCATATATACAGGTCACTTATAATCAGCACCTTTGAAGATTATTTTGAATCTTTATAACCCCCATACATTGGTCGCTTATACGAAGCACCACTGAAAATTTTCCTAAAAGTTTTCAGCCATATATACAGGTCGCTTATAATCAGCACCTTTGAAGATTATTTTGAATCTTTATAACCCCCATACATTGGTCGCTTATACGAAGCACCACTGAAAATTTTCCTAAAAGTTTTCACCCATATATACAGGTCGCTTATAATCAGCACCTTTGAAGATTATTTTGAATCTTTATAACCCCCATCCATTGGTCGCTTATACGAAGCACCACTGAAAATTTTCTTAAAATTTTTCACCCATATATAAAGGTCGCTTATAATCAGCACCTTTGAAGATTATTTTAAATCTTCATAACCCCCGATATACTGATCGTTACCTGTAAGACCAGTGACGATCTTTTAAACCCCCATAACATACATTGTCAAACAATCAATCACGCCGAACGTTTTCATTGTAATGGCAGCGTTAAAAAATTTAATACGCGCTTCTGATCGCGTGGTGAGTTTTCAAAGCTATTTTAAAGGCTTGAAAGAAGATATGCCCACTCTTCACACCTTGGAGGCTCAAAACCAACAGCTTGAGAAGCTATGGTCTAATTTCGAGACACTCTACGAAATAGCGCTGGATAAATATGAAACAATGAAGGATGAAATCGAAATGGCAGCATTAGAGAACCGTTTTTATTCCACTTTTGAAGCCTATACCGATATCCGCGCCACTATTCAAGAACGTAGTGCCACTATTCGGGCCCAGGCCACCGTCGCGTCTGCATCAGCGGAACAACACGTGGATATGATCCCACACATTTCCTTACCACCATGCGATACTGAAGTCTTTCATGGCGACTACAAATCTTGGCCGTCATTCCGTGATATGTTCACGGCCCTGTACCGCAACAATAAACGTCTATCGCCCGTAGAGAAAATGTGCCACTTGATGAGGAAGACGCAAGGCGAAGCACGTGAGCTTCTCAAAACTTGTCCCATGACCAACGAAGGTTTTGCTATGGCATGGGAGAACCTCATGCATCGTTATGAAAACAAGAGGGTCCTAGTCAACGCACAATTGAAATCCCTTTTCAATATCAAACCGATGTCGCGGGAAACTAGTTCGGATCTTAGGCGTCTGCAACGTACCATCAGCGATTGTATTACCAATCTCCGTTTGCTTCAAATTGAAACCGAGAATTGGGATCCAATATTTGTATTTATCTGCTCGACTTGCTTGCCTGAAGTTACCCTTAATTTATGGGAACCATCTTTGCCGCCTACAACCGATTTGCCCACTTGGAAGGATCTGGATGGTTTTCTGACATCTCGATTTCACACATTAGAATCCGTTGCTGATATTCGATCAACTTTTGCGAGTTCGAACACTTCGAATAAATCTAATTTGGCTTCTAAGCAAAAACTTCAAAGTTACCAGACTAATATTTCTAAAGGAAGGATGGAAAAATGTGCCCTTTGCCCACAATTTCATCCCCTTAGATTTTGTTCAGTTTTCCTAGCAATGCCAATCGACAAGCGCTATGCTACGGTCAAACTACAAAATCGATGTACAAATTGTCTGGGGACTTCTCATGGGTCTAAAACACGCAAAAGCAAATACGCCTGCCAGACATGCAAAGGAAAACATCATTCATTGCTTCATCGCAACCCTACACAGCGATCTAGCAATATAACCCCCGTAATTTCTCCACCTATGCAGGCCAATCTGAATACCAATCGGCCTCCGTTAGATAGGGGCCCATCAACGTCAGCACAAGCAGCTGACAGAACGTTGCAATCTTTTTAAACTCATTTAAACCCCAATGCCCAATCCGTCATATTAGGCACTGCTCTCGTTGATGTATATCAGTACGATTGCAAATACACGGTTCGCGCGCTAATCGACTCTGCATCTGAGGCAACTTTCATTTCACGCAAATTACAAAATCGTTTAGGCCTCAGCACACGATCTTCCCAAGCACAAATACATGGCTTGGGTGATTCATTAACTGCTACCTCAGCGCAGACATGTCCCATTAAAATAGGCTCTCCTATCGATCCATCGTTTGAATTGTTTTCAGAGGCCTTACTCATCAGCAAGCTGACAGGTCAGCTTGCATATTACCCCCCATCATCGCTGGCAAACAGCAGTTTGTCGCATTTGCAGTTAGCCGATACTTATCGCAGCGGTGGGTCCGACATTGACCTTCTTCTCGGTGGAGATGTTTACCCACAAATAATTCAAGATGGGCTGCACTGGGATATACAACGGTCTTTGGGTGCGCAGAAAACTGCTTTCGGATGGATAATTACCGGTAAAGTAACCGTAAATCCATGTAAAAAGGCAATTTCATCATTTTTTAACACCGTCGCGTTGGATGACCAACTCCGACGCTTCTGGGAGCTGGAAGATCTACCAAAGAAAACAAAATCCTCACCAGAGGATAAATATTGCGAAAATCTGTATACCTCTACTACCTTCCGCAATCAGGATGGTCGATACGTTGTATCACTACCTTTAAAACAGGAATACCCTGAAAAATTAAATATTGGTCAATCCCGAAAAATCGCGTTATCACAATTTCTACGAAATGAAGCACGATTGACCAAAAACCCCCAACTCAAAGCTGAATATGATCGGGTTATTACCGAATATTCTGCTCTTGGCCAAATGGCCAAGGTAACCCCCGCAACTGGTGACAGCGGCGTATATTATTTGCCCCACCACGCTGTTCTAAAACCCGACAGCACCACAACAAAATTACGTGTGGTGTTTAATGCATCAAATCCCTCATCAAACGGCGTAAGCCTCAATGATCTACTTCATACTGGTCCAGTTCTACAAGCAGATTTAATGATCTTAATATTAAGATGGAGATTTTTCCGCTACGTTTTTAACGCGGACATTGAGAAGATGTACCGCCAAATTTTGGTACAACCCTCTCATACCCCCCTTCAGCGAATTTTGCATCGCAATTCTCCAACAGAATTTATCCAAGATTATGAGTTAAACACAGTCACATTTGGCGTGAACTGTGCACCCTATCTGGCAATCAGGACGTTGTTAGAACTCGCCAAGGAGAACGAAACCACTCACCCTAACGTCGCCAGAGTCCTACGGAATTATATGTATGTCGACGACGTCCTTTATGGAGCACACACAATATCATCGGCGTTGAAATCACGCGATGAACTCATAAAAGTTCTTGCTACCGCAGGTTTTTCGCTTCGTAAATGGACGGCAAACAATGAAATGTTACTACACGGTTTACCGCCGACATATTTGCTGGATGAAGAATTCCTCACATTGTCAGACTCCAGCATAACCAAAACTTTAGGACTCAGATGGAACGCAGGAGGCGATTATTTTTATTTTAAACTCAAATCTACACCCAATCGTACTTTCGCTACTATGAGGTGTGTGCTATCTGAAATAGCAAGATTATTCGACCCAGCCGGTTGGCTTTCAACAAAAATCATCGCTGCGAAAATCATTATGCAACAAGTATGGAAAGATGGTACTGACTGGGACGAAGATTTGAACCCCCTGACGATGCAAAAATGGCATGAATTTCTCGACGACTACATAAACATCGAGCACGTTAAAATTCCCCGTTTCATTGATTTCGATCCCTCTTATAAGGTCGAATTACACGGCTTTTGTGTCGCGTCGGAAAAGGCGTATGCAGCAGCCATTTACCTTCGCTCTGAGTCCCAAGGATATGTCACCAGTCAACTTCTCGTAGCCAAAACAAAGGTTGCGCCAGTGAAGTTTGTCTCCTTACCTAGGAAAGAGTTATGCGGAGCTGAACTACTAGCTAACGTGATAGAATCTACCCAAGCTCAGCTCAACCTCAAGGATTACAACATCTTCTTGTGGACAGATTCCACCATTGTGTTGGCGTGGCTGAAAAAACCGGCCCACAAGTGGAAAACTTTCGTCGAAAATCGAATTTCCTCTATTATTGAAAATGTAGGCATGGATTGTTGGTCTCACGTGGACTCCAAAAATAATCCAGCTGATCTGGCATCTCGCGGTACTACGGTTACTGAATTGTCATCAAATGAATTGTGGTGGCATGGACCTCCATGGCTCAAACGTCCCCATGATGAATGGCCATCAAGAAAAACTGATTTTGAAACTGAAGAAGAAAAACGACCCGTACGAGTGCTTACTACTACAATTCACCCCGAAGATATTCTAGCAAGCTTTTCGGACCTTCCTCGTGCATTAAGAGTCATCTGTTACATCTTTCGTTTCTACAACCGTTTACGCGGCAAACAAAGTTCTGATAACATCAATCCAGAGCTATCCGCTAAAGAAATCGTTTTCGCCAAAAATCGTTTGATAATGGTCTGCCAAAAATCATTGTTTTTCGACGAATATTCCCAGTTATCGGAACAAAAACCGCTATCCCGCAAAAGTTCGCTCTTAACTTTCAACCCATTTTTGGACTCGGAGCTATGAGAATTAATGGCCGTTTGGCAAATTCTCCTACATTAACTTACGATGAACGTTACCCCATTCTACTACCATATCATGCCAGTTTTACGCGATTACTTCTCAAATACTTACATCAATATTCTCTTCATGGTAAAAATGTGTTGTTATCTCGTCTAATGCGCCTACGTTATTACGTCCCAAGACTCAAAACCTTGATAAAAACGATATTATCTCACTGTCTTATTTGTGTGAGACATAAACGCCAAATCAACCAACACATCATGGTGGCGTTACTCCCCGAACGGACAAGTTTGTCTCGCCCTTTCTGCAACACTGGAGTCGATTTTGCCGGACCCTTTGACATAAAATCTTATGCGGGTCGCGGCTGCAAAATTAAACAGCTGGTATTGGATCCCCTCTGACGCAGGACACTGTACTGGGATGGGTGATCATCGGCAAATTTGCCGTTTAAACACGTCAATTCTACCCTAACATTTTAATAATTATATGCATTTATATTTACTTTATATTTTAACCCTTCAATTATACTACAATAATTTTTATAATTATTATATGCATTTTATATTTAAACATTTCAATTATATCCTAACATTTTTCATTTTATAATCATACATCTACCCTTTTGAATTATATCTTTAATATATTTGTAATATTTTGAATTATAAATTGGATTGCACAGCGGATATGAGTTTGTTCACTTGTTCTATCCTTATACGCCGGCCCTCGTTGTTATTGCAATATAGCAAGGGGGCGGAATGTTTACGCATGGTAACCCTGTGTGGTGCTCGTTATTCTGTAACGAGTATTTTCCCCTCTCTCTTTTTTTTCTGTCGTCTGGGTGACTGAAAGAAAGAGTCTTTCTTCTTGTAATATACGTGGGACGAACAACATAATAGACCGCAATTGAAACAAATGTATTAATAAAATTTTACATTTATTTGAGCATGTACTCAAGTATTTATGTTTTAAATTTTATTTATTTGTTGCGGGTTAGCAATATCTAGATATATATTTCGTTGGTAGCTATACCAATTCATCAGTAGATGTTTTACCCTACTAACATCTACCATCAATTTGAGAAGATGTTAACATCTTCCCATAAGAAATACACAGTACTAAAAGTCAACATCTTTCTACATCTTTAAAAGATGTTCCTAAATCATTTTGTTCCAATCAACATTTTCCGATAATTTTAATGTCATCTCTAGCAAAATGACAGATACATATGTACATATTGACAGCTTAATTTATTGTGAATGACATATGTATGTATACATAATGTGTAAGAAAAAATAAAGAAAAGTATATCAAAATGAGTGGCACACGTAAGTTTTTACTTTTTTTAACTTTATTTTATATGTTGTACATATTTAAATATAATAATATATTTTTGGTTTTAGTAAAGAAAAGCACTGCACGTCGCATAGTATGGAACCAGGATTTGGAAAACATGTTGCTGGACTTATGGGATGACAAAATAGAAGAGTTGAGAGGCACAAGAAAGAACTCTCATGTCTTTGAAGAAATCGCTGAAAGTTTGATGAAGTTTGGATTTTCTGGGTGTTGGACAGATGTTCGGACGAAAATAGACAATCTAACCCGCAAGTACAAGTAAGTAATTTTAAGCATAATTATTGCTGGTGAACCAAAAAGGTTATGTTTTTTTATAGACAGGAAAAAAACAAAATAGGGCCAACAGGGGGGGCGCCATCGGATTGGTGCCATTACAATAAAATAAACAGCATTTTGGGAGCATTTAAAGTTCACAATGTTGAAATTGCTATGCATGAAAGCACTGGTAAGCTAACTTTTTCATACATACATGTCTATGTTCATACTTTAACAAAGCTAATTTTTTATTTTTTAGACATGTCAACTTTAATGGATGACTTGATCGAGTGTGATCCGAATGATTTTTGCACTACCCAAGTTGATGAGCCCGGTCAAGTTTCAAAAAGAAGGAAGTTGGACCCTAGTTCAGAGCTTGTGCGGTTGGCCCAAGAGCGCATGGAAATGCAGAGGCGGCATCATGAGGAAAGGAAGGAGCAGGCTAGCGAAATGCTGAAAAGGTTGGATACCATTTCCTCTCAAAATGTTGCCTTTCAAACAGAGCTCCTAAATATTTTGAGAGGAAAACATAAGTGATCGCAAACTTTAATATTTTGAAGCTCAAGATTACAAAGTTGTACAATTTTTCTGATTATAAATATTTCCGTAATGTTTTAACAACTTCAGAAAGTATGTATATAAGAGAAAAAACTGCCCGAAGGTATTAAAACATTACGGAAATATTTATAATCAGAAAAATTGTATACTTTGTAATCTTGAGTTTCAAAATATTAAAGTTTTCTCATTTTTATATATGTGATATGAATGCCTGCTTTGTTATTAATAAGCCTTTTTTTCAGTTTTTTATAATAAAACATAAACAGCAATGTTTTCTGTTTTTAACATTTGTTAAGTGCACTAATAATTCAAAAGTATTATTTTACGCATTCAGTAAGCCATTTGAATTTGATTACTGAGGAGACTGTCAACAATCAGTTTCAATGTATTTTTAATTAAATAATTTTACTAAATACGTAAAATAATAATTGGAAATTATTAGTGCATTTAGGAAATGTTAAAAACATAAAAAAACAATACTGTTGATAGTTTCTTATAAAAAGGTGGACTTAAAGCTTATTTAATATATGAAGAGTTTTGTTTGATGTTGGTTAAGCATCGCCTAATATGCCTTTTATTTCTGCTTATAAAAACTCATCAATAGGGCTTCAACGGAAAAATTTTTGGTTGAAGTCCTTGAAGAGTTTCATCAGCAGACACGAAATGCATATACATATGTACATATATAGGTGTTTGCTTAACCAATACCAAACAAAACAAATGAAGTTTACTTGTTTTGTTTATTATGTTTGTTATGTTTGTTTGAATTTAATTTATTATTTATTTACTTAGATTAGTATTCATCTTTATTTTCATTTTAATTTATTATTTTTTTACTTAGATTAGTTTTCATATTTATTTTCATTTTTGGGTTGGCCACTTTTTATTGCCATTTTTTCATGGAGCTATTATTTAATTTGCTTAATTTTTCATTTTTTGCGTTGCATACATATTTTTATTTAATTTATTTTTATTTTTGAATTTTTGAATTTTTATTTAATTTATATTTTGATTTCTTTATTTTATAATTTATGCTATGCATATAAAAACTTTAAATAAATAAAAAACAAAGAATTAATATAAGAAGTTCGTTTTATTAATTATTAAGGGTAAAATTATTTTAATTAAGATTTCATGTCAAAGAATCTCTTTCGCATAAGAATTTGCTTATAGCCGCTCTGACATTTTCTGCATCCACGGATTGATCACCAGCTGTGTTAATGCTTTTTGGTTGTAGACGAGAAGTGTTTTGGTTAATTGTCCAATTTTCGTTTATAAAGCAATTATGAACATTTAAGAAATTATGCAAAATGCAACATGTCATTATAATTCTGCTACTAAATTTTTGGTGATTGTCTAGGCCTTTTCCAATACGCCTAAACCTTGCCTTCAGATGGCCGAAAGCATTTTCAACTACACGTCTTGCTTTGGACAAATTATAGTTAAAAGTTAGTTGTTCTAAAGATGCCGCAGTTGAAAATGGGTAAGGTTTCATAAGCGTACGAGAGAACTTGAAGGCCGAGTCGCCAATAATAACGACTGGAACTTGTGTACCGCTTATTTCTTTCTTCTTTTCTTTCAACAAATTACAAGAATCTATCATACGGCTTAATTTAGATTTTCGATATATTAAAGAATCGTTGCACCGTCCTGGGCACCCTACGTTCACATAAAGAAACCTGTAACTAATAAAAAAAGTAACAATAGCTCATATCGTTCATATTAGAAACTTTAACTTGCAGTAAATCTTACCGGAAGTCAACCAACGCAAACAAAACCACCGAATACCAACCCTTATAGTTAAAATGATCGACAGCTTCAGCAGCTGATGGTTTCACTTCAATGTGGCATCCATCTTTTAAAGTAAATAAGTATGTATGTCATGTTAATAATCTAGTCATATGCAAATAATACAATTTTGATTACCAATAGCACCTAAACATTGTGGAAAGCCTATTCTATTAAATCCTTCTACGCATTCATCTATTTTGGATTCTGTTAAGAACTCTGGTTGAAGGTACTCCTCAGATAGTTCTTTAATTACAGCTTTACAAAACTCGTGTAAAATTTTACAAACCATAGTGGTTGAAACCCCAAACAGCCTTCCAACGGTACGATATTCTGCTGAGGATCCAATGGTGTACAAAGCAATTGCGATTCGCTTATCCAGAGGTATTGCATTCCTAAATTTTGTATCATTTTTTCTCAAAATGTCCAATTTTTGAATTAATAAACAAAAGGGTTGTCGTTCGACGCGAAAGCTTTCTTTAAAAAATTCCTCGGTATTATTTGGTACATCTTTCTCCCAAAATGTTCCAAAGCGGTTCTAAAATAGGTACATATGTATGTATTTATATATATAAGTTTTTATGCATACAAATTCGTATTATATTGCGACTTACAAACATCCACACCTTTCGAGGAACAGCCACACCTATGTCAATTAAGAAATTATCTTCATATTCGTCTTCTTCCATAATAGATCGCAAATTTTCTGAACACTTCATTAACAATTGCGTTTGTTCTTGTAAATTATGAACGAGTCCAATTATTAATGCTTCTTCAAAATCCATTTTAATTTTATTTTAATTTTTTCCACAATAAATTATGCTGTAAGTATTTTTATATTTTTGACAGCTGAGAAGATGGTAGATGTTAGATGTTGCCAATGGAAATGCAATTTGACATTTTCAACATATTCAATTCATTCCTCTAAAATGTATGCTAGTGGAAAAAGGCTATAAGGAAGCTTTCAAGTATACACCAAATAAAAGCATGGTAAGTTCTCTGTAAAAGTGAAAAGTCAGATATAAAATTTTATAATTGAATTTCACTCGCAATGGGTTAATTGTTTTAAAAAATTTGTATACCAGTATAAAGGTATTTTAGAGAAGCTTATGGCCAATAAATGAGTGGATATTTAATTATAATTTTAGTTAATTTTCATAAAAATTTAAAATTCGTTTAAACATACTTTCATTTTTTCAGTCAAACTTAAAGTTCTTATTTAATTACGATGAAAATATGGTAGCACTACGTAATATAAAAAATTTCCCGAAAATTTCCCAAAAAAACAGCTGACTAGAGCAAATAAAGAAAAATCTAAAAAAAATATATTATTATTTTAGCTATAAATAAGAATAATTAAGAACTCCTGAAATGTTTTAAAATAATAAGAGCAACTTTCAGAACGATTAAAAGGGTAATAGCGAAAAAAGATGCCAAAATTTTATGCAACTTGTGAGCAGCCACAAATATTTTATTTGCTTTTTTTCAAACAAGAAGAACAAGCAGTCGAAAACATATGGAAATTCGTAAAACTTATGTAGTGTTTAAATACACAACGCTGGCTATTTAATGTTGATTTAATATTGCAATGAAAAATAAAATTTTATATTTAAACGAGTTTTAAAAATAAATGAAACATTATCATCCACCAATTTATTGGCCCTTAGAGTGATATCCACATAGCTTATATCCGTTCCATATTCTGGGTAATAAAAAATAAGTTTTGAACTCCGGAGCCAAAAGAGATCCATGAGATGAATTTTGTCGGCCAAAGCGAATCCATACAAAGTGATGTGAGTGGCGAATTCAATTCGCCGTATTTAATTCACCCCGGCAAACTTTAAAAAGTAAAAGCGCTAAATATCACCACTGTAAAGCTGGATTCACCCATTGTTTCGGAACAAAATTTTTGTCCGGACAAAATTTTTTTTATATGAAGTTTGAGGTTTCTCTTTTTGAGAGTGAGAGAAAAAGAGAACAAAATTTGTTTGGAACATTTTTTGGTTGAATTGGTTTAATTTTAAATTTATTCTGTAGTTATAAGTATGTATAATAAAAGCACATAGTAACTTATATCCAGTAAAATAAAAATAGAGTAAAACTCAATTGCTAGTAAAAAAACTAAGTGACTTTTATTAATTGTTTTTAACATGTAATTTTCTTATTAAACAATAAAAATTGAGAAATAAAACACCAAATTAAATTCATCTGTCACTGTACTGCCACCTTGTAATATTAATAAAACACATGTATTTCATACGGTAACTTTGATTTTCCAGACAAAAGGCCTCATTAGTTTTGACTTTTACTTTCTGTTCTGTTCCAAGGCGAATTAAAGACCAGGTGGCCTCGTTAGCCGAAACAGAGATCAGCTGCGAATCTGAAGTGTCAAAAATTGATTATGTTTAAAAGTTGGGTTAGCTTTTTTTTATTGTTTAAATTACATATGTACATATAACAAAGTATTGAAAAATAATATATATGTGTTTTATTAATTTTTTCATATGACCTTAAGCCGAATATATATAATAAGTCAATATTTAATTTCAATATACACTGTATTTGTGTATGGGCATACTTTTTTATTCATGATTTGTGTATTCTAAACATTTAGTAGCCAAACCAGAAAACCCATTAAAGGAATTAAAAGTCGTTTGAAAATCCTGCAAAAAATCACATATCTCAACATACTGACGTATACGATCGCAAAAATCATCTTGGAAACTCCTCTGTCTGCCATAGTTCAACGCCGCGGGAAAGTGTCTAGCGTTTGTTTTTCACTATCATGCCGGTATTTTTTGATAATATTTACAGTGCGAGGATGATAGCGAGAGTGGAGAAAATCTGCCCATGTATCAACATTATCTGCTAGATTAGAATTCTTTTCACCAACGCATATTTCTATATCTGATGGCTTCCACACCAAGTCTTCCTTAAGTTTTTTAAAAGCATCATGTTGTGTAATATCCTCCGCCTTTGCAATACCATCCAGGCCGCCTCTTTTCAAGCTATTGCCGTAAAGTTTACCCTCGCGTGGTAAATGCTTTAGAGAGCCATCCAAAGCGACCAATAACAAGTGCGGAGTGTAAGTTTGTAAAAATTGGGAAGGACTGCAAGATATTTTTATCTAATTTTTTAAATAAAATTAACTTACATTGTGATTAACACCTTGCCTATATAACACATAATGGCATATACATATGTATGTATCTCCTGCCTCAGCGGACTGATCATACATGAATTCCGAGACCTCCTTCCTGTTTATTATACCATTGTTTGGACTTTGTTAATCTTTCTTGCAATAAAGTTTACATCATAGACTATACAAAATATTCGTGTGTTTTACATTTTAATGTTGAATTTTATACCACACATTGACGCATTTGTTTTGACAGCTCAGATCAAGGCGAATTCTTTAATTCGCCTTGCGACTACCTGGTGTTAATTCGCCTTGTTCTGTTCTGTGCCGTTCTGTTGTTGAATTTTTGTAGTTAGAAGTATCGGCGAGAAGAAAACAACATTTTAGCAAACCGGAAACAGTAAGGTAAAAAACCGCACATCCGGTTTGCTAACTTTTCAACGTGCAAAATGTAAACAAAGAGTGAAAAAAAAATTACGATTTTGAATGACGCATATGACACTATACGCAATCGAATAAGGCTTAAAAAACGCATCGATTGTGGGTTCAACTATTTTTCCGGAGGTTTTCTGAGAAAAGTTGTATACTTATCAACATTTTTTTAGAAAAAAAAAACACTTAGTAATTGGCAAATAACTCATAAAGTAGAAGGGGTGCGCATATGACACTACGCGCAATCGAATGAGGTTGAAAATACGCATCGATTGTGGTTTCAACTATTTTTCCGGAGGTTTTCTGAGAAAAGTTATATTCTCATCAACATTTTTTTTACAAAAAAAAAAACACTTTTAGTAATTTGCAAATAACTCATAAAGTAGAAGGGGTGCGCATATGACACTACACGCAATCGAATGAGGTTGAAAATACGCATCGATTGTGGGTTCAACTATTTTTCCGGAGGTTTTCTGAGAAAAGTTATATTCCATCAAAATATCAAAATCGGAAATAGATTTTTTTTGGTTGAACTTATTGGGCAGCACTGTTCAATATTTTAGCCAACACGTTTTTTCTGAGTTAACATATTGACTTGGCAGCACTTGTAAGCAAAAACATCACAGATATTTTGTAAAAAACATCATTCGGCACTTGGTACATGCTAAACGTAAACAAAGAATGAAAAAAAATTACGACTTTGAATGCAATAATTTTAAAGTAATATTTTAATAAATTAAAAATATAAAAATGAGAATATATAGCAAAATTCCTCTAGTATCAGATTTTATGACTGTCATTATGGACATTTTAATTATAACGAATATATCCGGAGGTTTCTTCGAACAATTTTCAAAACACTATTTCATTGATATCTCAGAAACTAGAGAGGGTGCGCATATGACACTACACGCAATCGAATGAGGTTGAAAATACGCATCGATTGTGGTTTCAACTATTTTCCCGGAGGTTTTCTGAGAAAAGTTATATTCCATCAAAAATATGAAAATCGGAAAATAATTTTTTGGTATGAACCTATTGGGCAGCACTGTACAATATTTTAGCGAACACGTTTTTTTCTGAGTTAACATATTGACTTGGCAGTACTTGTAAGCAAAACATATCGCACCCTAAATACAAAAGGGTCACAATTCAAAATAATAAAATTTTCAGGAGAGACAAAAAACTGTTTTCGTGCAGAAGCAACCACTTAACATAAAAATAGACATAACTGTATTTTTCCAGTTAATGAAGATACTTATGTGAAAGAAATTTTTGCAGTAGTTAGAGATGTGTACGCTGAATTAATTTATGGAAAAAAGTCAATTTTGAAAATTTTGAGTTGTGACCCTTTTGTATTTAGGGTGCGATATGCACGCGCTTGATATTGTTAAAAAAATTACTATTTATTAATTTTAATATTGTTTGCAAAAGTTAAAGAATATTAAATTCAGACATTGTTAAAGAAATGTCACAATTGCAATGCTCCTATTGATATCTTGATGTAGCAGATGACCATTATCTACATTGTGGAAACTGTGATAATTTTAAAAGAAAAAAACGTAAATGCCCAAACTGCAATTATTATGTTTGCGAAAGTTGCTTGAAACGAATATATAACGATAGTTTCATTGAATGTAAAATTTGTACTAACCATATTTTAAGATAAAGAAGTGTGTTCAAAATTGCCAAAAGCCAACATAGTCATATCTCATAAAATTCGTTTACGATATAATGCAGAATAATTTAATTTATCGGATCTTGCATTGTGTAAAAATTTTTAACTTATAGTTAGTATACACTTATTAAAAAATTATATTTTTCAGTTGCAATTAAATTTTAAAATTTATTAAAGTAATTTTCTACAATACTAATTTTTTGAGTTATGACTAGTATGTCAAGTACATATGTATACGAGTGATAAACAAAAAATGGCTCATAATGTAAATGTGGCATATTTCGTTTATACACGAATGAATTTTATATATCTAAGTGAATAATGGTTTAGGCCTATCGGGAAAGTCAACCATCAAAAAATGACAACGCACTAAGTGTAGTACCTCAGTGTTAGTGTGGAAACCTACACAATTTGCAATTTTCAAAACGAATTTATAATAGTTAGTTTAGCAATAACTTTTAATGGGTAGTTTTTTCCAATACTTCTTATATTTGCAAAAGTACTTTTTCCTTTTTTCTCATCTCACCTAGCGACAAATAAAAATCGATTTTTTGCGAATATTTACTATTATTGCAGTTTACTTTTATTTAAAAGTATATAGACTATATATGGGAGTAATTAAATAAATTGACTAATTAATTGTCGATTTCATTGGCATTGAGTTATAATCAATGCCAATTAAATTTTTAGCATTATCAATTTTTTGAACAATGCTAATGCTATTCAATGAAATAATTTCATAATTAGTTAGATAAAAAGTAAAAGCATTACAAATAATCAATTATAAAGTTTTTCAAAAGCATTATCATTATTAAACGTCAATATTATTTCACATTAATTAAATATTTTTAACACACACTGTTTCAGGATGTTGTTTTTGCTTTGGCACATGAAAATTTTATTATTTTGAATTGTGACCCTTTTGTATTTAGGGTGCGATATGTTTTGCTTACAAGTACTGCCAAGTCAATATGTTAACTCAGAAAAAAACGTGTTCGCTAAAATATTGAACAGTGCTGCCCAACGGGTTCAAACCAAAAAATCATTTTCCGATTTTCATATTTTTGATGGAATATAACTTTTCTCAGAAAACCTCCGGAAAAATAGTTGAAACCACAATCGATGCGTATTTTAAACCTCATTCGATTGTGTGTAGTGTCATATGCGCACCCTTTCTACTTTATGAGTTATTTCCAAATTACTTAAAGTGTTTTTTTATGTAAAAATATGTTGATAAGTATATAAATTTTCTCAGAAAACCTCCGGGAAAATAGTTGAAACCACAATCGATGCGTATTTTCAACCTCATTCGATTGCGTGTAGTGTCATATGCGCATCCCTTATACTTTATGAGTTATTTGCAAATTACTAAAAGTGTTTTTTTTTTTGTAAAAAAAATGTTGATAAGTATACAACTTTTCTCAGAAAACCTCCGGAAAAATAGTTGAACCCACAATCGATGCGTATTTTAAATCTCATTCGATTACGTGTAGTGTCATATGCGCACCCTCTCTAGTTTCTGAGATATAAATGAAATAGTGTTTTGAAAATTGTTCGAAGAAACCTCCGGATATATACGTTATAATTAAAATGTCCATAATGACAGTCATAAAATCTGATACTAGAGGACTTTTGCTATATATTCTCATTTTTATATTTTTAATTTTTTAAAATATTACTTTAAAATTATTGCATTCAAAGTCGTAATTTTTTTTCATTCTTTGTTTACGTTTAGCACGTACCAAGTGCCGAATGATGTTTTTTACAAAATATATGTGATGTTTTTGCTTACAAGTGCTGCCAAGTCAATATGTTAACTCAGAAAAAAACGTGTTCGCTAAAATATTGAACAGTGCTGCCCAATAGATTCAAACAAAAAAATCTTTTTCCGATTTTCATATTTTTAATGGAATATAACTTTTCTCAGAAAACCTCCGGGAAAATAGTTGAAACCACAATCGATGCGTATTTTCAACTTCTTTCGATTGCGTATAGTTTCATATGTGCACCCCTTCTACTTTGTGAGTTATTTGCAAATTACTAAAAGTGTTTTTTTTTTTGTAAAAAAAAATGTTGATAAGTGTACAATTTTTCTCAGAAAACCTCCGGGAAAATAGTTGAAACCACAATCGATGCGTATTTTCAACCTCATTCGATTGCGTGTAGTGTCATATGCGCACCCCTTATACTTTATGACTTATTTGCAAATTACTAAAAGTGTTTTTTTGTAAAAAAAAATGTTGATAAGTATATAACTTTTCTCAGAAAACCTCCGGGAAAATAGTTGAAACCACAATCGATGCGTATTTTCAACCTCTTTCGATTGCGTGTAGTGTCATATGCGCACCCTTTCTACTTTGTGAGTTATTTGCAAATTACTAAAAGTGTTTTTTTTTTTTTGTAAAAAAAATGTTGTTAAAGCTACGTTCACATTTATCAAATATTTGCCCAAAAAAACGTAACCAATAGTTTTGCTTAGGGATAGTGTCATTTAACATGATTTTTATATCACAAAATAAAATTAATTCTTCTCCAAAAGAGTATTTTTATACAGTTTTTAAAAAATTCGAACCCAAAATTAAAAAAATATTGGAATTAAAGGAAATAAATTGTTAGTTTTTTTCTTGGTTACGTTTTTTTCGACAAATATTTGATAAATGTGAACGTAGCTTAAGTGTACAACTTTTCTCAGAAAACCTCCGGGAAAATAGTTGAAACCACAATCGATGCGTATTTTCAACCTCATTCGATTGCGTGTAGTGTCATATGCGCACCCTCTCTAGTTTCTGAGATATCAATGAAATAGTGTTTTGAAAATTGTTCGAAGAAACCTCCGGATATATTCGTTATAATTAAAATGTCCATAATGACAGTCATAAAATCTGATACTAGAGGAATTTTGCTATATATTCTCATTTTTATATTTTTAATTTATTAAAATATTACTTTAAAATTATTGCATTTAAAGTCGTAATTTTTTTTCACTCTTTGTTTACATTTTTCATAAGAAAAACATAAAAACATTAACTTCCGGTTTGATAACTCCATGTTTTTTTCTTCACACGCGTGTTAGAAGTTATGTAAAAACGTATCAGCTGTTTCTTGCAGAATATACATAGCCGAATATACTACCTATATCATCGGCGGCGGCGGCAGTGTTCACAAATTTAAAACGGCGCTTCGTCTTAATTATCAGGTTGAATAATTTTAAAGAAAATAAAGTAAAAACGTTATTTAATTAAAAAAACTCTACTCACTACAAATTTTTCATCAATATAATATTTTTTTTATTAAAAATCGTTTTGTTTTTAATGTGCTTAAATTCGATGGCGGCGGTCATAATACAAATTTATCAGCGATTACGCGGCAATTTTGTTCCTGTCTCTTGCTGTCACTTAGAAATGTAAGTAAAATTCAGTTTTCAAGAGAATGGTCCGTAACAGAACAGAACAACTAATTGAAAATACATGTTTCGCATACACAAAAAATGAACAGCTGATCCGGAACAGAACAGAAAGTCAAGACTAATTCTACCTAAATTGTTCGAAATGAGTGAATCGTGTTGCAAAATTGTTTCAGAACAAAAAATTTTGTCCGGACAAAAATTTTTTTCGGAAACAATGGGTGAATTCAGTTTAATAGACATAAATGAATCGTTGCAACAATTCAGGATCAGCTGTTTACTGTGTATCTGTCGTTTCCAAAATAATTAAGTAGCTGGCTAAACGGCTACATCGGTAGCTAGCATTTCTAGTCTTGTGTTCGTGTAGTCTGCTGTGGCGAATGTGTTTATAGCTTAAATAAGAAGATTTAAGTGCCCTGGAGACGATCAAAAAACAAGTCATGAGTGCATATGTGTGATTGTCGTGTTTTTGTCGTTTAAAAGGAGACGTACAAATAAAATCATCAATCATCATTTTTATTGTGACTTCGCGGCGTTCGTTTCTGAACAAATCATCGGATGATGAATTACTATTAATGGCGTCTTATGCAAAAAAAAAAGAAAACAATACATGCGTTAACACTGTTTATACACAAAAATACCAGAGATAAAAATTAACAAGTATCCCTGTGCTGCAATCTTTCTACTTATTACAGTTCGATTATAAAACAACTGAAATTTGTTATCGTCAATCACAATTGGAGACCATCAAAACAATTATGTCAATATAAAATATCAAAAGTTTTTGATTTTCATCAATCAGAGCCGACAACGTATACGTGTACCCGAAAAAGCACGACTTCACACACACACTTAGAACATTGATGTGTTTGTTTAATCGTCTCCAGGGCACTTTAGTTAGATAATAAAGCATTCCCACTTCTGGCAAGTATAAACAAGACTACATGTATTTTGTTTGTGTAAAAATAATGGATGAATGTCAAAAACAGATGAGATCAACATGAAGAAAACGGAAACAATTTGTAGAATTATGTATAACAAAGCATAACAAACCAAAATGGCTTACGAAAATTGTAAACAGGGGGCTAATTCTCGTAGTCGTGATCGAAGTTGAATTCGAATCGAAATTTATTTCGATACGAAATTATTTTCTGATGATAACACTCGATACGAAACGAATCGAGTTATTGTTGTAAAAAACGTGCCGAAATACGTTTGACAACACTGAACGAATTGTAATAAAATATAATCAAAAAACATACATATGTTTGTACCAAAAATTTAATAATTAAAACTAATTAGGTGCAGGACCAAAATGTGAGTTCAATATTGTATATTTAGTTCTTGTTCCCTTTCTTTCATTTTAAGGCTTTTTGTTTTTATGTCAATTAGTTGAACAGAAAGTTCGACCTCTTTTTCTTTTAATTGAAGCTTTTTATTTCAATTATTTTATCTATTCTGCTCAAAAATTCGTTGTGATACAGTTCTGTAGACATTAAATTTTGCTTCAATAAAGTTTTTTTTGTTTTAGCCTTTGGTTGAATTTGGTAATTCTTTGTAAGCAACTTTAGTTTTAATTGTCACTGATATTTCTTTCTCTTCACTTTCTATAAAATACGACATATTATGTATGTATGTATGTATGTACATAGTATGTATATGATCTTCATTATAAGCCAATAACCGGGGCGATGTACACAAATGACTAGTACTGATTTTTTGAGATGTAGGTAGACGCAAAATTTTCGTCATCTTGTGACAGATCTTTCAGTTTTTTTGATCCGAAGCTTTCAACCGCAGCAGCCAGTACACCAATACCTCGCTTTGCGTCGTTTCGTTTTGCGTTTTTTCGAAGTTGCGTCGCTGCTGAATTAGTACTTATTTTCACTGTGCGTCGTTAGATTTTCGAAGTTGCGTTGTTTTGGGTTCGAGTCTTTACTTTTTTTTTTTGTAATTTTTTAAATTTTCGTTTTTTTTCTAAAAGATGGCGCGACTTTTGTTTGTATATAGGTTTATACTATAATTTAAACACGTAAGTATTTTTCTTTGTTCAGGTAACTTTATTTTCTATCAGTATTGCTTCTTGCTTAACAAAAGTTCTTCACACTAAAAAATCGTTTGGTTTAAAATTATGTCAAAAACATATGTTAGATAAATATAAGTAGATAAATATTGTAATACTGTGTTGTATTTTTAGGCAGTCTGTAGATAATGTTGCCACATGTAATTGCGCGATGCCATCAAAACTCGGGGATTCCCTTTCTAACTGAAAATCAACTCAATTTTAATACAAACATACATACAGTTTTATTTTCACTTTGTTTTGCTTAGTTTAGAGTTCAGTTTCAATTAGTGTGTTGTGCTTTTTTTTAAAAGAGAATAATAAATTTTTATACATTTTTACGGGTTGTTTCTGGTTACAAAAAAGGTAAATATTTTTCAAATTTATGTATTAGCAGAGTTATACTTTTTTTTTAACCTACACTTGTAATTTTTTTAGCCAAATGAGTGGAAAGGGCGTTGCTGGTAGAATTACCAAAAATAAAAAGAAATCTATCAGCTTGGAGACAAAATTAGATATTCTGCGACGATTTGATAAGGACGAGAAGGCTGTGGAGATAGCAAAGGCTGTTAGTCTGGCTGCAACAACTGTCAGAACTATTAGAGATCGATATGGGGATAAAATAAGAGAGGCTGCAAAATCTGCAACATCATTAGATGCTAAAACGATGACCCGTACCCGGAGTGCTTTATTGATCAAAATGGAGTCCTTGCTTTCTATTTGGATTGAAAATCAAGTTGCGCAGAGAATACCATTAAGTAAAATGGTAATTCAGACGAAAGCAAAAAGCTTATTTGATGACATAAAAAGTAAAGCAGTATCCAACGGTAATGCTAGTGGTAGTAATACAGACAAGAATGAAACATTTGAAGCTAGTCAGGGCTGGTTTGAGAGATTCAAGGTTCGAGCTAATCTGCACAGCATTGCTCTAAAAGGCGAAGCAGCTAGCGCTGATATAACTGCTGCAGAACGCTACCCGACAGAGCTAAAAGCGTTAATTCATGAAGGTGGCTATGATCCGAAACAAGTCTTTAATGTTGACGAGACTGGGTTATTTTGGAAACGTCTACCTAACAGAACTTTCATATCTAAAACAGAAAAATCTGCGCCAGGACTTAAAGCTAGCAAGGATAGACCGACTCTTCTTCTTGGTGGTAATGCAAATGGTGATTTCAAATTTAAACCATTTCTCATATATCAATCAGAAAATCCAAGAGCTATGAAAGGTTGTTCAAAGAATCTGCTTCCTGTCCACTGGCGAGCAAACAAAAAAGCATGGATGACAGCATCACTATTTCAAAACTGGGTTTCAACTTGTGCTTTTCCAGAAATTAAAGCTTATTGCAACAAGGAAAACTTAAACTTCAAGGCTTTGGTCCTGGTAGACAATGCTCCTGGCCACCCAGTTTATGTTGATGAGTTGTCAGAAAACGTGAAATTTGTATTTTTGCCGCCTAATACGACATCAGTTATTCAGCCGATGGATCAGGGAGTAATATCGACTTTTAAAAGTTATTACCTTCGACGAACATTTAAACTTCTTTTGAGTGAGACTGATGGACAAGATAAGCCTACCATGCTAGAGTTTTGGAAAAAGTTTAACATTATGAAAGCCATAGAAATTATTTCCGATTCGTGGGAAGAGGTTAAACCATCTTGCATGAATGGTGTTTGGCGCAAAATATGGCCTGAATGTGTTCACAGAATATGCGCTGCAGAAGTTGATGGTACACCAGCTGTTCGTCATGAAATTTCTAATTTAGCTAGAGAGTCTAATTTTGAAGGTATGGATGAGACTGACATAAATGAATTGCTAACCTCGCACAACCAAGAATTGTCTAATGAAGAACTATTGCAACTGGAATTGCAATGTGCTAATGAAGAAGATGATAGTGACCGTTCAATAGAAATCTCCGAAGAACAGAATTTAACCTCCAAACAAATTTCCAAAGCGATGTGTTTAATTGACGAAGCTATGGAGATTTTTTTAAAAAACGATCCTGACAGCGGAAGGAGTTTTAAAGTGTCCCAGGCTGTAGCTACTGATATCAATTGCTACAAGGAAATTTATTTTACGTTGAAAAAAAAAGCTGTTCAGCAAACATTGGACCAATTTTTTGTGAAAGAAAGCCGACTTACGACAACAGCCGCTATGGACTCATCAGACAGTGATTAATTTTTATTTTGTTTTTATAAATTAATTGAATATTTTATTTTGTTTTAATTGAATTTGTTTTTTTTTTTTTTGTATGTAATAAAATTTTATATTATTTTTGTTTTTTAGATGTTTACTTTGTTCAACTTTCTTTTAAAAAAGTAGTATTTTCGTAGCTAGTGAACCTATCTTCGATATTTACATGGTTGGCTATATAAAAAAATAATTCACTTTGCGTCGTTTCAATTTGCGTCGTGTTTTTTTGGAACGTAACCACGACGCAAAGTGAGGTATTGGTGTATTTGTTCTTCGACATGGGAAAGAACTGTTTTCTCATACGGTCCACCACCAGTTTTTTTTTTTTTTTTTTGATAATATATTAAAAGAATATTTACTTTTCACGTTTTGCTTTTGATCAGCGTATAACACATGTGTATACATATATGTATGTACACATACATATGTATTTATGTAAATAAAAATAAATTATAAAAAATTTATTTCTTTTCTGTTATGTAAATATGTATTTGGATTTTTTAGATAAGTTTCAAATGTGATATAACCCTTATTTCTATGTTTATGGGTTTAAAAGATAGATGGGGTGACAAAAAAGTACGAAAATGAAAGATTTACCCGTTTACTCCGTTAAAAGTCTGAATTTCCAAAAAGTACCAAACACCTGTCCGCTTATTTTTCTAAAGAACAACGATAAGCATTAATTTTTTTTTGTATCTCATTTAGTTTTAGAGATATAAGGTTACCGAATTTACTCGTTTCTGCCCTTTTTTACCCCCTAAACATTCGAATTTCTAAAAATCCCGTCTTAGTGGATCGATGTGGGGAGAGACCAAATTTCAAGTTTTTGCCTTCAGGCGTTTAGGCTGTGCGATGATGAATCAGTCAATAACGTTACAATTTTATATATATAGATAGCTTTTAACCCGCTAGTTCGTTAGCGTATCCTTTTCGTTCGTGGACATATTTTTACGCCAAAGCTTATGTTGCATTCACTCAGGACAATGCATGTTTAATTTTATGTTAATAGGTCTAATATTAACGAAAATTCCAAAAGTACCAGTTAAAAAACAAAAACGTACCAAAAAGCCTTTTTACAGATTCTCATTTACTCAGAACCATGCATGTTTAGTTTTATGTTCATAGGTCTAATATTAACGAAAATTAAAAAAAAAGTACCAGTTAAAGAACGAAAAAGTACCAAAAGGATCTCTCTAACGAATTCTCATTAACTCAGGACCTTGCATGTTTAATTTTATGTTAATAGGTCTAATATTAACGAAAATTCAAAGAGTACCAGTTAAAAAACAAAAAAGTACCAAAAATCCCTTTTACAGATACTCATTTACTCAGGACCATGCATTTTTAGTTTTATGTTCATAGGTCCAATATTAACGAAAATTAAGAAAAAGTACCAGTTAAAGAACGAAAAAGTACCAAAAGGATCCCTCTAACGAATTCTCATTAACTCAGGACCTTGCATGTTTAATTTTATGTTAATAGGTCTAATATTAACGAAAATTCAAAGAGTACCAGTTAAAAAACAAAAACGTACCAAAAAGCCCTTTTACAGATTCTCATTTACTCAGGACCATGCATGTTTAGTTTTATGTTCATAGGTCCAATATTAACGAAAATTAAAAAAAGTACCAGTTAAAGAACGAAAAAGTACCAAAAGGATCCCTCTAACGAATTCTCATTAACTCAGGACCTTTCATGTTTAATTTTATGTTAATAGGTCTAATATTAACGAAAATGAAAAAAGTACCAGTTAAAGAACGAAAAAGTACCAAAAGGATCCCTCTAACGAATTCTCATTCACTCAGGACTTTGCATGTTTAATTTTATGTTTCTAGTATTAGAACTAACGGAAATTCAAAAAGTACCAGTTGAAGAGCAAAAAGTACCCTCATAGGTTATTATCCACTCAGGACAGTGCATGTTGAAGTTTATGTTTCTAGGTGCAATATTAACGATAACTAAATTAAATTGCCAGTTGTAGAACCAAAAAGCTAAAGTAAGAAATTAAATTTTCCGTATTTCCCCTTTTTGGTACATTTTTCTCCCCATTGAAGCACGAAAAATTTAATTATTGTAGTGGGAGCCCATAATTTAATACGTTTATGTCAATAAATAAAAAAAAATGTTTTATAAAAAATGTACCAAAAATAGTTACGCTTTTTACCCCTTAAACGTCAGAATTTCGAAAAAGTACCAAATAAGTATTTGGATTTTTTAAATAAGTTTCAAATGTGATATAAACCTTATTTCTATGTTTATGTGTTTAAAAGATAGATGGGGTGACAAATCAATACCAAAATGCAGGTTTTACCCGTTTACTCCGTTAAAGGTCTGAATTTCCAAAAAGTACCAGACACCTGTACGCTTATTTTTCTAAAGAACAACGATAAGCATTAAATTCTTTTTGTATCTCTTTTAGTTTTAGAGATATAAGGTTACCGTTTTTTCCCTTTTTTACCCCCTAAACATTCGAATTTCCAAAAATCCCGTCTTAGCGGATCGATTTGGGGAGAGACCAAGCCCTGGTCCAAATTTCAAGTTTTTGCCTTCAGGCGTTTAGGCTGTGCGAAGATGAATCAGTCAGTCAGTAACGTTACAATTTTATATACTTATATGTATAGATAAATTATTATACAAACAAACTTATGGAATGCCTATGGGGAACCCTTTATCGCCCACAATAGCTGATATAGTATTAGACAAATTACTTAAAGTAACACTAGAGGATTTAAATAGGCAAAATATAAAAAATAGTTTTTTAACTAAATACGTTGACAGATTTATTTGCTATAATCAAAAAAGATGACGAAGAAACAATATTTAAAATATTCAACAATTACCATAAAAAATTAAAATTTCCAATTGAAAAAGAGCAAAACAACGCACTACCATTTTTGGATATGAAACTAGATAGAGATGGAAATAAAATTATTACAGATTGGTATGCAAAATCTATAGCAGCTGGACGCATAATTAACTATAACTGCACACAAGCAACCCAACAAAAGATATATACAGCACTTAAGCATTAAACACATTCGCCACAGCAGACTACCGACTACCACCTGTCAAAATTAGAATACATGTGTGCATATGAGAATGAATATATTGAAGACAGCAAGGCAACACGGCTACAGGTTTTTGTCCATGCTAGTTTTGTCGTGTAGTCGAATTAAACTAATTTCTATTTCTGATGGCCACAAAACCAAAACAGTGTTGACAATATAACAAAATTTGTAAAGCAAATTAGTGATTAGAAATATTTTTTATTGTAAAATAAAAAAGAAAATTTAAAAATTGAAATGTTATAAGATATATGCATCAAGAATTTTTATTAGCTTTATTGTTATATAGAATATTGACTTGAGTCAAAAATACCAACATTGTTAAAAATTAAAAAAACTCACAGGGCTATAATTTTTTACCTAAAAATTTTTTTTTTTATTTTTATATTATTATTATTACGAATAAACGTAATTATTATTCGAACTTATATTGACGTACATAGGAAAAGTAATATTATCAGGCTCAGTTCAGTTTTATTGAATTACTGAAAATTCAAAATTCCTAAGAGTTTTTTATGTTAAAAAATATTATTATTTATATCCAGGCAGTTTTTAGCTCTCGTATTTTTTTTCTCGTATTCTATTTCTGTTGAAAACTGGTTAAATAGTTGATATTCTTCTCAATTAGTATCCACTTTACGAAAATTGTAAAGATGGACAATTGAACGCTGATGGGAGGTGTAGCGGCCTTGAAATCAGTACTGATACGTTCTGCTAAAAACTGATTGAGTATACATAAATAATAATATTTTTCAACATAAAAAAACTCTTAGGAATTTTGAATTTTCAGTAATTCAATAAAACTGAACTGAGCCTGATAATATTACTTTTCATATGTACAAAAATTTTTTTGTAATTTTTTCGGCGCTCTCTCTTGATTCCGCAGTTACGGGTTTCAAAACTTCAATATATTATTGGTCATAAGTCCTACAATATAGAACGAATATAAACGACATTGGTATCACTTCAAAATGCTCTAAATAACTCATTTAATTCTTAAAATCACCTTTAAAGAAGCATAACTTACGTATTTCATCGGTGACAGATTTCAAGTATACACCAAATAAAAGCATGGTAAGTTCTCTGTAAAAGTGAAAAGTCAGATAAAAAAATTTTAAAATTGAATTTCACTCGCAATGGGTAAATTGTTTTAAAAAATTTGTATACCAGTATAAAGGTATTTTGGAGAAGATTGATATCCACATCGCTTATATCCGTTCCATATTCTAGGAGTTATGGCCAATAAAAAATAAGTTTTGAACCCGTAACTCCGGAGCCAAAAGAGATCCATGAGATGAATTTTTTCTGTTTATGTCAAAGCGAATCCATACAAAGTAATGTGAGTGGCGAATTCAATTCGCTGTATACAATTCGCCCCAACGAACTTTAAAAAAGTAAAAACGCTAAATATGCACCACTGTAATATACATAAATGAATCGTTGCAACAATTCAGGATCAGCTGTTTACTGTGTACCTGTCGTTTCCAAAATAATTAAGTAGCTGGCTAAACGGCTACAACGGTAGCTAGCAGCATTTGTGTTCTTGTGTTCATGTAGTCTGCTGTGGCGAATGTGTTTATAGCTTTAGTCACAGATTTATAGTTTTAGGCAGACGTCAGAGTGGCAGCGAGAAGCAAAGCAAAGAGTGTAGCGACAAAAGTACTTTATGTATTTTCCTATGTGTTCGCTCAAAAGATGTCGTAGTGAGAGCATAGCTGCCAGATTTTTTTAACTAATATCGTCATATTTTTGGGCAAAAATCGTCTTTATCGTCAATATAGCTTATTGAAATCGTCATAAAAACGTCAAAGAAAAAAACTCTTTTTTTTACCAACAAAACATATTTTATTAAACCCAAAACATAACAAAACTCTTAAATCTACAAATCTTATTAATAAAACAGCATTCTTATGAATAAAGAGATCAGATATTTCAATTAGAATTCACAATAAAAAAATCACATGTAAATAGATTGCTTGTTTTTCAATACTTAGAAATATACATACTATATGTATGTATCTATGTATGTAAAAAATAAAAAATTCAAATCCTTTAGTTATTTTTTCCAATTTAGTAAAATATGCATTAATTGTTAAAGAAAATATACTTATACATATATACATATACAACATATATGTACATATGTATGTATAATATATTTTACAAATATATATTGCAATTAAACATATTGATTAATTCAGGTACAACTGTTAGATCATAGCAGCTACATTTGTTTAGCTTTAAATAATCTTTTGTATATAATATTGCTTCCAAAGACGACTTTTTCAATGAATTTCTTACTTTAGTCTTATTTATGTTTACCTGACTAAATATTCTTTCTACATTTGCTGAAGAATGTGGTAAAACTAGGATTTTTGTAATAAATTTAGTCAAAACCGGAAACAAAAGACTAGAATCCTTCGTTTTCATCTCTGATATTTTCTTCCAAAAATCCAATAGTTTTATGTTTTTATCAGGATAAATATTCTTTAGATCCAATAATTTTAATTGTCTGAATTCAGTTTCTAGCTCTTGCCTTTCACTTTCTTCAATAAAATAGGAGAATTCTTTTATAACTTCAGAAAACCAAATTTTTTCTTGGTTAATAATATTAAATGGATTAATTTGACCAAGAGGTTTGTATTTATTTTCAAAATCAAATCTTGATAATATCTGATCGCAAAGCTCTATATAAAAATTAACACAATTGTTAATAATATCATATTTTTCCTCTTCATTTATTTGTGCTTCTTCCAATACGTCTCTTGCAAATATTCCTAAATAAATGTCTTCAAAATCTAAAAAATTGTTTTTGTTTTTATAATCAATTAAATAAAAGTTTTCAGTTTTAAGCAAACTAGTTTTTACAAAGTTGCTCATTACAGTTTTCAGCAGTTTTTGCATTTCATTATATAAATTTTGAATTTCTGTGCTCTCACTTTGAAACATTTTATTTATGTTGTTAATAATTCCTAAAATATATTTTAGAAAACTTAGGTACATTTTATTTATTGAATTTAAATTACATAAAATCAACTTAGCGGTGTCAATATTGTCAATGTTTACAGCAAATGCAAAAAAAATCTTTAATGGTTCGTACAACTCTAAAATCCTGACAACAACAACTTCTAGGGATAACCAACGAGTCTGACAGGGGTGCAAAATTTTTTTGGGTTTTATTTCTAATAGACTTAAAATATTTTCAAATTGGTTGCATCTCTTCGGACTATTTGACAAATAATTGTAGATATTCCTTGTTAAAGTTTCTACCGATGACGGAAGTTTCAGACAAGCGTAGGAAGAGCACAACGCCAAAGAATGACAGACGCATTTTATTATAAACAAGTTGTTGTTGTCATTTTTTAAGAGCTGAGCCACTGATTTTCTTTTGCCCGTCATTACCGATGCCCCATCTGCGGCAAAACCTACCATATAAGTTTTATAATTAATATTATTTTGTTTAAAAAAATTAACAATAAGTGTATACAAACTATTTGCATCACTTTGTTCGACAGTGAGCAGAGCATAAAATAAGTCTTTTATTTCAAAATTTATGCATAGGCGAACAACTAGGCATAAAGATTTAGTGTTTGATAAATCTGTTGATTCATCAACGCATAATGAAAAATAATTATGTTTCAAAAGCTCGTTTATATTTTGAAATTGTTTCAAACCCACTACGTTTTTTATTATTGCATTTGCCTTTGTTCGCCCTAAGGTAACATCGGAAGCTAGACTTGAATCGGTGAAACAATGTTGACATACCTTGCTTAGATGGTCAGCAGCAGCAAAAGGTAAATTGTGCTCAACAATAAAATGAGCTAATTTAATTTCGCAATTTTTGGTATCACCCTTTTTCGTTGAATAATGTTCATAAATTTTTGTCTGATGGATTGCTTTTGCAGCATCACGATGTTTTCTTGTTTGAAGATGAGCCGATAAATCAGATTTTCCTGAGGACAATTTTAGCTCCACATTACAAATGTTGCAGTACACCAAATTGTTTCGTTTTTCTGCCCAGGAACTTATTTCTGAGTCAGTAAACCAATCATCTTTTATTTTTCTTTTCTTTCTAATAGCCTGTTAATTGTAAAATAAAAATGTTCATTAATTTTCAATATATCCATGAATTGCTTCAGATTTATAAAAGATCTATAAAAACAAGTTACTTTAAAAATTTTATCTTTGACCATTTCTTTAAACAAATATTTATTTATTAGTTTAAGCTTCACAAAAGAAAAGCGATATAGGTACAAAGAAAGAAATAAAGAGTTCACAATCATTGACTGGCCTAACAAATTATTATTAAAAAAAAATTATCATGTACATACATATATTATTGAAAGCTTTTTACTTACTGGGGAAGAGCTGCAACAATTTCCGTTGTCGTCATTGTTGGCATTTTTATCATCTACCGTTGAAAATAGAAGTTATTTTAAATATAGGCACATATAATAACTTACCACTTTTCTTTAAGTATTTAAGCATTTTTTATTTAATTTTTTGTATATTCAATTATCAATTAACTTTTTCTACAACAATATCAAAAATGCTTCTAGCGAATTAATAATCACTTGATTTTGGTTAGTAAAAAAAATATGTTTTTCCGACGAGTATGCGTCTCTTTTATTTCACTATATTTTTAAACTAACTTAATATTGAATTAAAAAATACAACGACGACTATGCGTCTTCACTACTTATTTTTAACTAACTTACATTTACAAAATATCTTTCTTATATAACATTATTTTTCTTATCATAATTCTTTATTATAAAAAATGTGTTTATCTTAAATACTAATATTCTTTGTCTTATACTAGTTTCTTTATTCTATTGTTCTTAAATACTAACATTCTTTATCTTATATTAGTTGTGGATTTACAATATTATTTCTTTGTTAAAATTAATATGTCTTATCTTAAGGTTCTTTGTAGTTGACCTTGAAGTGAAAGTGTATTTATCTTATGTTCATAATCTATACATTTTAAAGGTTTATGTATATTCCTTTATTTACTAACAATACATTCATTATCAAAGGTCACTTCTTTATTTATGAAAATACATTTGTTATCAAGAGTTTCTTCTTTTATTTGTAAAAATATACTTATTATCTTACTTTACTTATGGTGTGTATGAGGCTGACCTTAACTCCCTCCTATGTTAAACAAGATCGCCCCGATCTTTCCTAATTCGTTGTAATTCTATTTGATATGCCTTATTGAAATTATTGATTACTGATATACGTCTGTATTCTTTTATGCATGACATAATTTTTATTAAAAGGAAGATAATTAGTAATAGCGTCGTAAGAAAAAGTATAGTATAAAAAATTGATCTGATGGGATGCTGTTCAAATGGAATGCTGAATTTTTTCATTGAGTCGATATTGCTAAATGCATTGTCTTTGTCTGATGTGAGTATATTCATGATTGCAAAGTCTTCGTCGTGGTTCATGTGTATTGTTTGTCTTATTCTATCGTGAAGGTTCCTATATGTCTTGTTGTCTATTTCAACAATATCTGTGAATGTGACTAAAGTTATACCTGTAGTAGTAACATTGTTGACTGTGTGGTTTCCGTCTAGTAATATAAAACCTTCGTCGATTACAAGTAGTGCATTATTATATTCCTGTATGACGTTACATGTGCTTTTCCTATTATTCAGTAGTGGAAGTATACATGTATCTGTTTCGTTATTTGTTTGGCAAATATTTCTACCTAAAAAATTCTTGCATTGGTTTACCCGAACGTATTCTGTGTCACATAAGGCGATTTGGTCATCTGTCTGTATCTTCCCATGCCTAAAACTTATGGGCGTTATTTTGAAAAGCTTACAGTCCTTTTTTAGTATAGGGTATTTGTAAATAGTTATGAATATTTCTCCTGTCCCTGTTGTGTATATGTCGGCGTATTCTAAAATGTTTATTATGGGGGCTGAAATTAGTTCATGTTGTATGACTTCTTCTAAGTCTTTCAAGCTTAAGGATTCTGTTAAGTATTCGCCATTTTTAGCGGCATTAATTGTCCTGACGAGTAATAATAATTCATCGTGTACCTGTTCAATGATGAGGTGATTTTCTATTGTCTGGCCTTGCATTGTTTCAATTAGTCTTTCGAATCTTGAGTTGACATGTCGTTGTTTTTCATTGTTATCTATTAATTTATTTATAGCTTTTTCCATATTGATGAAGTCGTCATGGTCTGGTGTTCCTGTAATAAATTTGAGTGCGGATCCCAGAAAGTTCAAAGCTCTTGTATGACGTTTATGTGCGTTGAGTTGTTCTGTTATTAATTCAATTTTTCTTATCCAGATGGTTTCTTGAGTAGTGGGTTCGTAGTTTGTCGTGACAATTTGTCTATATGGAGTAAGTATTCTTGTTATGTTGGTGACATGGAAGAGGTATGTGTATTCATCAAATATATATACATCATCTGTCTTTGTTAGAATGTACTTCTTGCCTTGTAGATTGTCTATTTTTATTTCTGCTTTGATTGCTTGTGCGACCACCGCGAGTAATATCAGGAAGAAATTCATCTTCGTTAATTGTGTAGTTCTTGATATTATCCTTGTGTACAGTTACACCCCTCGTAGTTAAGACAGTGTCCTCACGGTCTTCTTTCACGATGTATTTGATATATCTAGCGTCGTTCTTTTTTCTTACTCCTTTTATCTTCACTAGGATTTGTTCATTCGGTGAGAAGGTTCGGTGTTTGGTGCCTTGGTTCAATTTTTCCAATGTTTTTTCCGATGCTTTCTTTATTTTTTCGAATATATCACTCTTGTCGTACTTTATCCTGTTGAAAATGATATCTCTGGGTCTGAATCCTGTCACTGTATGGATTGTGTTATTTAATTCGCGTACTGTTTTATAGATTTCGTCTGCTGTTGTTGTTGTGTTCTGTATTTTAAATATCCTGGCTAGTTCTGATATAGTGCTGTGGGCTCTCTCGACTTGTCCGTTCGATGTCGATCTATAAACTGGTGTTTCTATCTTTCTTATGCAGTATTTTGTACACATTGCTTTTATGGCTGGGGTCGACATACAGCGTTCGTTATCAGTCATTAGTCTTTTACAATCTGGGTAGTTGTTTGTGAGTATTTCTTCTATCTTGTCACTCATTCGTTCTTTTGAGTCAAGTTCTCTTAACGTTATGTATTTCGAAAATTTGTCAATAGCGACCAAGAAGGTTTTGTTTTCGTTGAAGTATATGTCCATATGTATATATTCACCTGGTTCTGTTGGTATGTCGGAGTCTTTTAATGGTTCCCTTGTAGGTTGTCTCTCGTACTTCCCGAAAAGACATGCCACACATTTTTTGTTGTACGCCTTGCATTCTCTTTTTAAATTCGGCCAGTAATATTTCTCATAAATTTCCTTTATATTATTCCTATATCCCCGATGTGCTCTGTCGTGAGTCTCTTTTATGATTTCTATTTGTTTTTCTGAATTTATTATATCTTGTAATTTTATAGGTGTATAAACAAATCTTATTCCATTAAATGTATTCTTTATTTTCTCACCATATGCATACAATGATTCAGCATTTGTGTGTATCGCGGTTACTTTTCCCGGTATGAGTATCTTTTTTAATTCTTCGATTAGGTTTTCTTCGTCAGTAAAATGTATCTTATGTCTTGTTTTGTTTGTGAATGTAGTGTATGTTATCGTATCATTGATGTTCGTATTAGGTATTAGTTCGATCTGAGTTGCATATGAATTGAATGGTTGTGATACTGTATCAAAGATTTCAGTGGGTGAGCTTTCGGCTGAGTGGACAGTACTAATTGTTGAAGAATTTATTTGCTGCCTTGAGAGGGCATCAGCTACAACATTTAAATGGCCGGGTTTGTACACTAGCTTTGCACCGAAGTCCTCGATTATATTCTTCCACCTCATTAATTTAGTGTTTGGGTTTTTCTCAGATGTTGCGAACGTTAGAGATTGATGATCGGTATAGATAGTTAAATCGGCTACACCATAAATGTAGTTTCTTAATTTCTGTAATGACCATATTATTGCTAAGAGTTCTTTTTCGTTCGTACTGTAATTTTCCTCTGTCTTGCTTAGAGTTCGTGATAAAAAATGTATCGGTTTCTTATTTTGACTGAGAACTGCCCCCAGTGCTACGTTGGAAGCGTCAGTTGTCAGTTCGAAAGGTTTAGAATAATCCGGTTGAAAAAGTTCTGTCTGTTCCCTCAAACAAGTTTTCAAGGTGTCTATGGCTCTTAACGCCTGTTCGTCGAGGTTTACAGTTGTGTTTTTACTCTGATTTTTTCCTACTTGTCCATTGTCTCTTAAGTGTACAGTCAAAGGTTTGGCTATGCTTGCGTAGCCCTTGATGAATTTCCTGTAATATCCAGTCATTCCAAGAAATCCTCTCAGGTCTTTCAGTGTTTTCGGGGTTGGATACTTATTTATTGCCTCAACTTTTTCGGGGTTAGTTGCAATTCGGTTATGTCTGATGATATGTCCTAGGTACTCTACTTCTGTTTGAAAAAACTTAGACTTTTCATCAGAAATTTTTAATGTGGCTTTGTTCAGTGCCGCAAATATTATTTTGATGTGTTGTATATGTTCCTCCAGCGAAGAAGAATATATGAGAACGTCGTCAATATAGACGTATACAAATTTTCCTACATAATCCCTTAGTATATCGTCTACACATCTTTGAAAGATTGAAGGTGCATTTTTCAAACCAAAAGGCATACGGATAAACTCATATTTGCCACCGTTAACACAAAAGGCTGTTTTTTCCCTATCCTTCTCAGAGATTCTTATCTGGTGAAAACCTGATTCTAAATCTAAGGTAGTAAAATACTTAGCTTTGCCTAGATTCTGTAGCGTCATGTTAACATCTGGGATAATGTATCTATCTGAGATTGTGTTACTATTTAATTTCTGGTAATCTATGACCATTCTTTTCTTTGGTTTCCCCTGTTCGTCCGTACCCTTTTTGGGGACTGTCCATATTGGAGAGTTGTATGGACTATTACTCTTTTGTATTATTCCTTCGTATAAAAGTTTTTTTATTTCTTTATTGACAAATTCGTTGTCAGCTATTGGGTATGGGTATTGTTTTGTCCATATTGGATCTTCATTTCTTGTCCTAATAGTAGCTTCTATAGTAGTTGTGAAAGGTAGTGGTCCTATGCCATTATTCTCTTTCATCATTCTGTCTATTTCTTGCTTATATTTTTCTTCTCTTATAATGTAGTTCAATTTAGGCTGACTGTCACTACTCATGGTTGTTAAAGTCATATCCCTAACGTTTATATCAGCATTTAGTGTTCTTAATCCTTCTAATCCTAAAATCATGTCAAATGATTCAATGTTTTCTAATTCAAAAAAAATTATTTCCCTATTCATTAGTTTAATGATTCTTTTAGTATTTATCATCGAGTAACCGTGTATAGTTTTAATTTTTATTTGTTCTATTTTTATTCTAGGTGAGGAATCACACTTTGCACTTATATAATTATGGGTTGCGCCTGTGTCAATTAAAATTTCATATTTTTTTTTTTGATATATCACTAGTTAATGTAAGGTAGGGCAACCCATCTCTTAGTTTAAATGGTCTAATCTTAAATTATTTACCATTTGTTCCTGTTCTAGATACATGCTAGAGTTGTCTTCTCGTTGTAAGTGGTTGATCCGCTGTTGTTTGTTCGTGTAATAGTTGCCGCTGTGTTCTCTTTTCCAAGGCTGGTTATTTGCAAAAGGTTGATTCTGGGAGTTGTATAGTGAATTGGTTTTCCTATGCCCCTGTACGATTTGCCTTGAGTCCGTTTCCATAGGGACGGGTCTTGGTTGTTGGTAATTAGTTTGTTGATAATTAGTTTGTTGATTCTGATTTCTTGGAAACAGTGGTTTTTGTTGAATAAAATTGGGACGTCTATTATGTTGCGGATGGTGGTTGAGTTGTTGTTCCCTTTTTGTATCATGATGGTTTCTGTGGTTGTACCCGTGATCGTATGACAGCCGTAGGTTCTGGTGTTGGTTGTCATGTTCTATAGTCCTTGCTATAGCGTATGCATGTTCTAGGTCACCGAGGGTATTAGCATATAGGGTCGATCTTACGAACGCATTTGTGATGCCTGCGACAAATATACGTACCGCTTCATCTTTCGCATTCCTGGTCATAGCATCTATTGCGATTTGCTGTTCACCAGACATCGCAATTTTTGATGTGATGAGGTTGAGGGCTTGGTTTATCCTGTCGTGGTATTCTGACAGAGACGATCTATTCTGCGTAATTCTCCTCATTTCGTCCTGTAATACGTAGAGTGGGCGCATGTCCGCATACGTATAGTCCAATCTGTTGCGTATGGCTTCAAAATTAAATGGTGTGTTGTTATTTATTAGTATGTCTGAAGCTTGACCTCTTATTTTCGATTTTATAATAGATAGAGCTTCTGAATATCGACTATGTGTCCTGAATTGATCGATGTCTTTCATTAATCTGGAAGCATCCTCTCTCCAAGCTCTATATTCAGATTGTTTCCCGTCAAATGTTGGTAATGCTTTAAAAACTTCTAGGGAAATATCATTCGCGGAATCATATCTTGTTGATATATTCTCTAGTCTTTCTATAGGGGTTTGATCCAGCAGTGGATTGATTCTGATGTTGCTTATTTTTTCTGTTAGTGTTTGACAATAGCGTTCCATCTCGCTAAGTCTTGCTGTCAAGTTAGCTAATTGTGTCTCATTAGTCTCCATTGCACGGTTTTCGTCGTATTTCAATTCTCTTTTTTGTTTTTTAAAATTATTCATTTATAATTCCTTTTTTATAAGGAATTTTCATACGTTATATTCCTTTTATAAGGAATTTTTATACACTATGTGTTTTTTATATTGGCCTTTTGCTGCGTCAAAAGGATTCTTGTGGTCCGCTCCAAAAAGGTATGAATTTAATGATACCTCCTGGCAGGATCGCCAATTAATAATCACTTGATTTTGGTTAGTAAAAAAAATATGTTTTTCCGACGAGTATGCGTCTCTTTTATTTCACTATATTTTTAAACTAACTTAATATTGAATTAAAAAATACAACGACGACTATGCGTCTTCACTACTTATTTTTAACTAACTTACATTTACAAAATATCTTTCTTATATAACATTATTTTTCTTATCATAATTCTTTATTATAAAAAATGTGTTTATCTTAAATACTAATATTCTTTGTCTTATACTAGTTTCTTTATTCTATTGTTCTTAAATACTAACATTCTTTATCTTATATTAGTTGTGGATTTACAATATTATTTCTTTGTTAAAATTAATATGTCTTATCTTAAGGTTCTTTGTAGTTGACCTTGAAGTGAAAGTGTATTTATCTTATGTTCATAATCTATACATTTTAAAGGTTTATGTATATTCCTTTATTTACTAACAATACATTCATTATCAAAGGTCACTTCTTTATTTATGAAAATACATTTGTTATCAAGAGTTTCTTCTTTTATTTGTAAAAATATACTTATTATCTTACTTTACTTATGGTGTGTATGAGGCTGACCTTAACTAGCGCGCTTTAAAATTCATATTAATTTATATCAGTTGACAAAAAGTGGCTGATAATAGATAAAAAACACAAAAAGTAACAAAATTATCAACACAAATTTATAAAAAACATGCTATATTTGTCCCTATCACTCCTTGCTAATATTTACTGCTCGAGCAATAGCAAGACATTTATTTGTTGAGTTTAAGGTTGCTTTAATAGTACAAATAAATGTTGTCAACTTGAATTATTTTAAATCGTCAAAATTAGGGTATAAATCGTCCCATCGTCACCATGTCATTTTTAGGACCCAAAATCGTCAAAATGACGATAAATCGTCAAATCTGGCAGCTATGAGTGAGAGCAGAGCGACAAGAGAGTTTATGCTGGGAGCACAATTGGGACGAACGACGAATTTTTCGTTGCGAATATTCGTCGTCAAAAATAGAACACATGCATTCATATAAAAGTGAACACAGCACCGACGTCGACGTAATTCGTCGTACGTGACGAATTCTCCGATAGATTTATTTCTATTTCATACGCCGACGAACGACGAAGAAATCAGTACAGCGTTACCATGTTTTTTTTAGTTTTAAAATATATTAGTAAATAATGTTAATTTTTACTTTAATAAGTTGTTCTTTTTGTGATATAGAGCATTTAAGTTAAATATACATAATTATTAATGATGAAATTTGTTTTTAATAGTTTTTTTTAATGTTTAATTTTATAAAGGAATTATTTTCCTTATACGGTAACACTATCGTTGTTATGTTTGTATGTATATAAAAACAAATTTGTAATAAAAAATACACACAATTTTTTGGATTATTATGACAATGGTTGTTTCTTCGTCCCAGTTGTGCGCCACACGACGAATTTACGCAACGAACTTTTGCCAACGAATTCGTCGTGCTAGACGAAATTCGGCGTTCGTCCCAATTGTGTTCCCAGCATTAAGCAGCAAAGCAGGTTCTGAAGTGGTTTGTAGCTGAAATGGTTATTGTCATTCGTTTTGTTTGTTTGTTTTCTTTTTTATTATGTATGTATGTATTTTTAATACGATTTTTTCGCATTTATTGTGAATTTTATGTTCAACACGTGGATATTGCAATTATATATTAAATTAAATTAATTAAATTTTGCTACATATAAAAAATAATATCAATACGAAAAAAATAAAATCAATACGTTGGAAATTAATATAGAACAATTAATAACTGAAGTGTTTACGCGTCCTGTACTTTGGGACCAAAGAAATAAAAATTATCATAATCGGATTCTGTCTGACAAAAATTGGAAATACATTGAAGAAGCAATGAAACAACCAAGTAAATACATTAAATAATAAATAGTTATATATGTACCTTAATGTTATAAATAATTTCTCGCCAGGTTGTATGGGATTTTTATGAAATTTGTCCAATGTTTTTAAAGCTTGTGCTGCATTTTTTTTCCAAAATATAATTAAAAGTGTCAATTGACATTTTTGAATAATCAAAAAATTTTTGAGGATGGTTTCTCAGTTCCTTATACAAATGGTAGAATTCGCCCTTTTCTCTACGATTTTTACTTATTTCGTGTATACCTTTCTTTTTAACAAAAAATGCATTAAAAGTATTTATTGACATAAATAACTCTTCATCTGAATCCATCTTGAACAAATGAGCACCGGCAAAATACTAAATTATTGCAAACACATTAACTCGCTTTGCACAATGTAGCTCTCACTCTGACATATTGTAGCATTACTTTAGCGTGAACTACATCGCTACACTCTTTGCTTTGCTTCTCGCTGCCACTCTGACGTCGGCCTAAAGGTATAAACACATTCGCCACAGCAGACTACACGAACAAATTTCCAATTTGGATATGTACATATGTACATACATATATTCAAGTATACAAAAAAAACCTTTTATGTAATAACTGCCTTGCACATGATGTCGAACGAATTTTTCAATTTTGCAATTGAAAGGTAGACAGACGAAGTTTGTAGAAGAAGGGGTGAAGACGCAGAGTGGATAGTACACGACCCTCTGTACTGGACATTTTTCGTTTTTCTCTTTCACTCTTCGTATTTTTTATGTTGTTGCTTCATATCATTTTTCTCACACCATTGGCATTTTAGTATTAATACATGTGGTGTGAAAAATTATGTGCATACACAACAACAGCGAAAAAGAACGAAAAGGGTATACGAACAACTTCTGTCTGTCTATTAATTTCCAATATGTAAAAGCTACACTCAAGTTCAAAAGAGAATTACAAAAATGTCTGCCCTTCAGTTGCCAATATGTAAAAGGGGACTTTCGTACAAATTGCATTTAAAACAAAAACAAAATTTTTAAAATTGTATGTACATATGTACATTAGGGTGACAATGCAATATATGGGAACATTTTTTTCTTTTGCCACTTAGTCTAAAACTTACATGCTGAAAATTTCAGCCAAATCGGATAACTCTATGCCGTGCACCTTTGAGGTCAAAGTTCAAATTTTGGGTAATTCTGTATATTTAACTATAATTGATCTAAAAATATCGTTTTTTTAAGTATATTCATTTAAATTGTTCAGAAACTGGATGTTTTAGATATTTTTAAAAGTATTCTAAAAAATTATGAGTAAATTTAACCCTTTTTTGCAACGGGGGTCAAAACTACACATTTGTTTAAATTAGCTATAAATCCAATATTTAAAAAAAGTGTAAAATATTATTTCTAAAAACGAAAAACTGAAATTTTAAAACCAATATTTAAAAATATATATTTATGTGAATGTTTTTCGTGTAGAAGCAAAAGCAGTATATTTTAATTGGAATAAAAATATGTTTTTAATATAAAAAGTAAGGCAACTTGAAAGGTCTTTTTCGGTAAGTGTGATTATATGTAATCATTTCTTAAATTATTTAAATTCGCATGCTTCGTATATTGTTGTCGATAGTTTTGAACAACCTAAAAAGCAACAATAATTATTTAAATGTAAATTAGTTAAATTTATATATAACTTACTTTGAATAAATATTGTCGCTGCTGTTCATCTTTTGTGATCTTCTCATGATAATCTTCAACAAGCTTAATACCTCGTTCGGCGCAGTCATTACCAACCTTTAGTTTTTGAATAATAAATTTTCCTTAATCTTCAAAACCTTTCCAGCTACTTGGGTCTTTTTTTTTTTTTTTTTTTTTTTTTTTTTTTTGATAATTTTATTATTTATTGAATCTTTAATTATTTATATTAAATTATTAATAAGTTTTTCAAATCTTAAATCTAAAAAATATTAAATGTAAGTTTAGCCAATGCTAAACAAAATTTTTAATTTCAACGGTTAATTTTTGTTGTTTTACATCTGTCGTGAACGGCTGAGAAAAAGAGTATCCCTTCTTTTCAGCCGGGTGTGGCCTCTATAATGAAGAATATTGCGCGCAAGTGGATTTGGGTGCAACTCAAGTTTTTTTATATATTTTTTCGCATGTTTTGAAAATACTGTCTTCACCAACGGAACGTCTAGGTCTTTATGAATTCGATGGTTTCTGACATACCAGGGGGCTGCTGTTATTGTACGTAGGATTTTATTCTGTCGCCTTTGAATTCTTTCGACATTCGATGCTGAGGCAGTGCCCTATAACTGGATTCCATAGGACCATATTGGTTTCAGGATCGCGTTGTATAGTAGAAGTTTACAGTCTAGGCTCAGTATAGAATTTCTTCCCATAAGCCAATTAATTTGGGCAGTTTTTAATTTCATTTGCATCAACTTTGCGTCTATATGCGATTTCCATGTTAAACGGCGATCAAGGTGAACGCCTTGATATTTGACTACAGTACGTTGCGGAATAGTCTCGGAGTTGATTTGTATAGTCGGGCATGTTTCCCTTCGCAACGTAAAAGTGACGTGTACACATTTCTGCTCGTTAACTTTTATACGCCATTGTTTAAGCCATTTTTCCAATTTGGATATATACCTTTGTAAGTTGGTGGAAGCTTCTACTGGATTGTCATGGACGCTTAAAAAAGCTGTATCATCAGCAAATGTTGATGTATGAATGTTATTGCTTAGCGGTAAGTCAGAGGCATAAATTAAATAAAGTAAGGGACCGAAGATGCTGCCTTGGGGAACTCCGGCTTCGATCGACTGCGTGTTAATTTGTAGATAAGACCTTCGTGCCATACTTTATCGAAAGCTTGAGAAACATCTATAAAGAGCGCAGAGCAAAATTTCTTTTTTTCAAAGGTGTCTCTAACTACGTTCACAAGTCTGTGAGTTTGATGATCTGGAATGCATCCACTTCTAGTCACTATAGGCATCAGCTTACTCATATACAGCTTTTCAAATAGTTTTGAAATGTTGGGCAATAAGCTAATAGGCCGATAGGATTCAACCTTCGTATGATCCTTGCCGGGCTTTGGTATCATAATAATCATCGAAACCTTCCATTCTGAAGAAGCATTAAGAGCAGCTTGTTTAGCATGTGCTTCAAACAACCTAATAGAATTTTCTATGTCAGGAGGTGTTCTCAATGGCATATTTTCCGTGCAATGAGCACTCAAATATTTTTTGTATTTCAGCCAGTTAATACGTGCAGGTGTCAGCGGTAAATCACATGTTGGTGTTGTAGTTGTGTGTGAGTAAATAGTGATAATAGTAGGCGAGTGATCTGAAGACAAATCCAGAGATGCTTCTACTTCAATCATTTCGCTGGGCACGCCTTTCATAATCCCAAAGTCGATAACATCAGGAATTTTTTGACGATCCGTTGGCTGACCACTTGAAACTACATTCAAACCCATTTTTGAAATTGTGTCAAACAAAACACGACCCTTGGGACTAATTAAACGTGAGCCCCAAAAAGTGTGTTTAGCATTGTAGTCGCCAGCTGCTAGAAAACGGGACCCCAGTGTTGTATAAAATGCGGTATATTGACTCTCTGAAATTGAAAACCTGGGAGGAGAGTAAACAGATGATATCACAAGCTTTTGATAAAAATTTTCAATGCAGATGTTCGTTGCTTGAAGATATTCTTCACGAAGGTCGTTTAGTAGGTAGTGTTTTATTCGAGTTTTTATTAGGATTCCAGAGCCACCACAAGCTCTAGCTTGAGGATCCTTGGTGTCGTAGAAATTATATCCACTAATTCGAAAATAGCTTCGGGACGTCAAGTGAGTTTCTGAGATAAGCATAACATCGATTTGTTCATCCAGAAGAATATATTCAATTTCATTTTTATGTTGGCAGATGCCGTTTGCGTTCCAAAAACAAATTCTTAAGTTCATGGTTTTTTCAATACAGCCTGCAACAAGGTAGACTGCATTTTCAACATTTCCTGCATCAGACAGGACATGTTGAGAGTAAATGTATTTACTGTTTGTATTAGGATCTCTATCGAGGCTTCAATACGACTAAAATTATGCCCTGATTCTTCATTTACTGGTACAGTTTTTTGCGCCGGAATCTGGTTACTCATTAAAATATTAGCGTATGAAGATTGACTATTAGGTTTTTGTTGAGTAAGAGTCGTGTTAGACTTTAAAACATTTGAGTATTGATTATGGCTAGACGACGGTTGAGGTAACTGTGGGTAGTTTAAATGAGTGTTGGGCTGAGCGGTAGCATTAGTTTTTCTGTTTGACGAATTTTTAAAAAGAGAATAAAGAGGGCAGCCCCTATAGTTGGCAGTGTAGTTTCCGCCGCAATTACCACATTTTTTTGCTTTGGTATCACCTTTTATTTTGTCACAGTTAGCGGTACTGTGTAACTCGCCACATACAACGCAAACGGTAGGCAACTTGCAATAAGTTTTGGTATGGCCAAATTCTTGACAGTTCATGCTTTGGATAGGTCCAGTTTTTTAATGTGGCATCTCAACGGTAACTCTTCGATGCAACAAGTATTTTAAGCTATAGATTGGGTGCGATTAATTTTTTTTTTAATTTTCAAGTCGCCTGGCTGTAGCTCGACTCTAAAAATAGGTTGGGGGACTTTTTCCCTGTTTTTAATATTTGAAACATTTTTCACTTTGAAGCCACTATCTTCAAGGCCAGACTTTACCTCTTCCGGATCCACGCTTGAATCTATTCCTTTTATAACTACTGTTAGGCCTTTAGCACTCTTCAGTTGATATGTATAAAAGTTTTTGTTTTTAGTCTCAAAATCTGAGACAATTTTCCTGTAATTATTTTCTCGTGTTACCTGAATTTTAGTTTCGTTGATTTTGCCACGCTTAATTGGAGTTACATAGAACTCATTTTCTCCAATTAATGAGATAAGGCTTTTTACCAAAAAGTTGGAGTTCTGTTCTCTTAAATATATCGGCGGTGGTTTAGTGGACCTTGTTGTACTTGTATCTTCATCGACTTGTTCATTCAAAATCGCAAAACGATATTCAGAATGTTTAATATTATTTTTCCCATCTTTGGGCATTTTCGCCGTTGACGCTATTTCAGCTGATTTGGGACTTCTTCCCCTTTTTAGCACGGTTATGTATCTGTCCATACCAGTTTGGATTTTATTATCACTATTTTCACTCACTGCACTTACAATTTTGTGCACCTTGGTCACCTGGGTATTTATTGTTTGTTTGTTTGATTGTACAGCTAAGCTGACAAGTTTGCTAATAGGTGCACTTGTTGTTGCTTCTTGATCGCTATTTAACATGTTGAGAGATAATGATCGCGCACGAGTATTTGTGTTTTCTGTTAAATTCAGGTTTGTGTTTACTTCATTTTTTTTGTCGTCGTTAGCAACCAAAGTTATATATTGTACATTCCTACTGCTTGTAGGTTTATTGTTGTTGTTAGAAGGTGAACTCATTTAGAGTTCTCTTTTTTGTGTTCACTTATGAGTTGGTGTATGCAAATATTTATGTATTTACACACAAGCAAAAAATAAAATAAAACCAGTAAGATAACTGTTTAATAAATGTTTTGTTTTTGTATATATTTTTTTTGTGAATTTTCTTTCAATAAATTTTTAATATTCAGTTGCGACGATTATAAAAACGCGTCTGTACACTACAAAAGTTGAAACTGAATTTCTTGTAAAAAATCCATTGAAATTTAGAATCTCTTCAAAACACTTTTCGTATTTTTGGATACAAGTTCAATCAAAATTTATGAATTATCTTTAGCGAAGAAAGTATTAAGATTTTCTTTTTTAATTAAAAACTTTTTCAAAATTTCTTCTTCTTTAAGGTTTTCTTCTTCCATAAAAGTCAAAATGTTTTTAGCCATTTTGTTTTTTGTTTCAAAGTCTATGCCACTAGGAGGACTTCAACCCAGAAATATGATAATCAATTCCTCTTTAAAAGTCCTCTTTAACTTTTATATTTGCAAAATCTAAAATTTTAGCGCAATCATCACCTACTATTTCTTTTATTCGAGGTATTGCTAATCCCGTCATATACTCATCCTTTTTTACGTTCGACCATTGTTTTTTGAATTTTTTAAATAAGCTGACTTCTGGGCCAGTCGAAGAACAAATTTTTGTTTCATTAAAAACAGCTGCTAAAATTATTTCAAACACATGGTGTCTGAGTCCTAGGAAATGTTAATATACAACAGGCCCCATTAAATTTGCCAGTGTTTGAGGCGGTTGTGTCAAAGACAAATGCCTCGATTCTATCTAAAACTTGATACTCTTCTAATGAATCATATACTGCAGATGCTATTTCAACGCCAGTTCTAGCTGGTATATCAGGAATATTAATTATTTTTCCAAAATCGGGAGTGGTTGCAATTATTGACAGTCGGTCCTCGTTTTTTCCTGATATGCCAGATAACAGTTTTGTATCCCAGTGTATCGTTAGTGGCTGAGTATTGGATTGAAGTTTTAACCCGATTCGAGTACTATTTGCTTTTCTGAATGAATCCCTTTGCTGATGAATAGACGTGCGGTTAATAAAATACTCTGATAAGTTTAATCCAACTGCATCCAAAACTGCAATAGGCATGTGAACAGAGTCTCTAGAGCTTAATTTTAATTTATCTAAAACTGCAGCAAGTCTGGGCGTTAAAATTTCTTCAGATGGCCTTTTTGTGTTTAAAGTATTTTGTTTTTGTGCACTATTCAAAGTATCAGGACAACTCGTGCTCATTGGGTCTATTATATGATCATTAGCTTCCGTAGATTCACCGTTTTCTGACTCATCTGAACTTGTTAGATATGTAGTAAATCCTATAATTTTTTTTGTATATACTCATAATATTTCAGAATACTTTTAAAAATATCTAAAACATCCAGTTTCTGAGCAATTAAAATGAATATACTTAAAAAAACGATATTTTTAGATCAATTATAGTTAAATATACAGAATTTCCCAAAATTTGAACTTTGACCTCAAAGGTGCACGGCATAGAGTTACCCGATTCGGCTAATATTTTCAGCATGCAAGTTCAACCGTATGTGACACATTAATCCTATTGGATTTCGGTATAATTCATATCGAAAAGCTATTTTTTTAACTCCAATATAGGCGAATACACTATATTTCCCAAAATTTGAACTTTGACCTCAAAGGTGCACGGGATAGAGTTATCCGCTTTGGCTCAAATTTTTAGCAAGTAAGTTTTAGACCAAGTGGCAAAAGAATCTTTACATTTATCATCAAAAATCCAAAGTTGATTTTTCATTGTCACCCTAATGTACATACATAAATTGATTTGCTTACTTTGTAATTTCATGTATAGTGTACTTATGTACATACATAGATATATACATACATACATTCAAGTATACAAAAAGAAATCCTTTAAATAATAAGTAACACTAACATTAAAAACAATGATGTACATACATATATAGATATGAATGTTAAACTATAATTTAACCAATTATCAAATTCATTACAATAAAATGTGTAATAATATGATTCGGTACCTTTTAAATAATATCGTACTATTTCCGAACAATCACAAATATTGTAAACATTTGGAACTTCCATCAACGTTTGGAACAGCTGTTTTGTATTTTATTTATAATTTTCAAAGTGATAAAAAGTTGCAATGGACGACAAGAAATTAATACTACTGCTGAAGGAAAATGAACAATAACAATTCTCCGGGGCACAAGATTTCGGAGAAGAACAGAAAAATATGATTTAATATGTTTAATAAGAATTTCTGTTCTTTTTATGTATGTATGTACATACATATGCATGTCTGCACATTCATGTGTCACGTGACACGTTTTTAAGCATTCTATAACTACAAAAATGTTGGCTCTTACATTACATCAACATTTAGCTTACATCTACGATTTCAACCGTCGGCTAAATAGGCCTTTACTAATCTCTTTCCCTCAATGTTCTCGATATCCAATATTCTGACATTATCAATATCAGCTGAGTGTCCAGTTTGTAGTATGTCTTGTGCGAGTGCCGTTGTCTCTTTTTTCTTTGTAATGTCCATCTTGTGCTCTCCCATTCTCGTCACCAAACTTCCTTTCGTTGTGCCGATATACATATATAAGTTCGCAATTTTCATTACTCCCACCTTTACATTGAATTTCGTACAAAACATTGCTTTTTTGTTGTTTCTCTATTGGTGTTTTTGTTTTAGAGAAAATTGTGTTGACTGTTTGGTTGGCTTTGTAAGCGAAGCAAGCATTTTTTGATTCAATTGTTTTTCTTATTGGGGGCTGTGCACATACTACGTAACGCTGTTTTCAGAGATTTTATACCCCCCCTTCGTAACGCTTTTTAATAATTTTTCAGTGCAAAATTTCTAATCCGTAACAAATCTTTAACCCCCCCCCCCCCCTCCCGTTACATAATATGTGCACAGCCCCTTGTTCTGTTATCAATAAGATTAGGTATGTACGCACCATGAATCAAAGAAACAAGATTACGTCACAGTAGACCAGTGTCGGGCGATTTTTGAAATGCTAAAACTATAAACACATAGACCACAGCGAGCAGCAAGCAGCAATGTGTCAAAAATAAAACACATGAGTTTATATGAAATTGATTATTTTGACGACAGCGAAGCAGGTTGTTGTCTATGCTAGTTTTGCTGTTGCTGCCAAATTAGACTAATTTCTATTTCCATAAGCAGCAATAAGCTGATACAAAGCTGCCAATATAATATAAATGTTACAGCAATGAGAGCTAAAAATATTTGTGTTATTTAACCGAAAATAACATAACAAAATTAAAATAAATAAATATATTGATGTGCTTTTATATTTTTACTCAATATTATAACGTTTTGAGCTGGTAATTTCATTTTTATTCTTGTGAAATATTTATGTGGCAGCTCTGAAATATATAGTAAAACAAATATTGAAAAATAATGTCGAAACTTCAAGTTCATTTGTCAGCTGCTGTCGTTCTCAAAATAATTCAGTAGCTAACTACATGGCAGCAATTGAAGCCTACTGCATTTGAAGACTGCTGTTGTGAAGACTGCTGTGGCCTATGTGTTTATAACTTAAGCACGCGTGCTTAGCAAGAAAATTCTGTTTGCGCGACGTCGACACACGTATACTATAAGCATCTTCGTGTAGCTTATGAGAATTAACGTTCGGTTGTTGCTTTGTTATCATTTCGTCAAAGTAAATCAAACCAGTCGCTGATCAGCACTTGTTTGAGTAAGACCTCGCTTTACAATTTTTTGTTTACACTCAAAGCAAAATGTTCAATGAAGAATGGGAAAATGATTTTTTTTTATAATTTTGTTTTTATTCGAACTTTTTATTTTAATTATCGAATTTAATAAATTATCAAGCTTGAGGGCTTCGTTTTTAATAAATTTTATTTTTATTTATTATGTTTTCTCGATATTTCTTCACTTATTAAATATTATATTTTATTTCATTCGTTGTGTAACTAGTTTATTATTAAATGAATATTGTTTACGTTGTTATTATATTAATATAAAAAGTATTATTAAAAAAAATTTCAAATCAAATAAAAATACTAAAAGCCAAGAAATGTATTTTACTTTTGGCAACAGAAAAATTTTTCGAGTGTATCATTATTGACGGTCGTTCGTTTTTTGCTGCTTCCCATACCAAAACATATGAGAGAGTATGTGTGCGCCCGACACTGCCCAGCATACCATATGCGCTCTAAATGAGCACATAAAGACTCTGTCATCTGAGCGCTGTCGCTCATAATGAGTTTATAAAATAATCAGAAAGTATCTCAAAAGCCTCATAAAAGAGCGTGTTTTCCTGCTAAAGTGGTCACTCATAAAAGAGCTCTAACTTTTATGCATAAAAGAGTCTTTTATGAATAATTAAAAGAATTTTTTTTGCACGCATTTCGAACTCTTATTTCAGTGCATAAAATAATCTTATCTTAAGTTCACTTATTATTAATTTACTTTATTTAGAGCTTGCTCTTTTCATTATATTAATTTATTTTATTTTTAGTTATATTAAATTTACTCACAATTGCGACTGTACGCCTTCAAAAATATGCACAAATGAATATATTGGTAAATTTTTTTTTGTTCTGCTTAGCATGCATTTACCGTTATGTTTCAGCGCGTGTACGCAGAAAACACTCATAAAGAACTCATAAAAAAATATTTACGCAGAAAGCACTCATTGAAACTCATAAAAAAATATTTACGCAGAAAGCACTCATTGAAACTCATAAAAACTCTCATATATGAGCTCATACATAAGAGCGCTCCGACAATGGTATGCTGGGTGCAGTAGACACACAAATGTGTTTTTTCGTTTTCACTCTCAATACACAAATGTACTTTGTTTACAAAATAATAGCTATTTCTACGTCACACAAGCAGCTAATCTCTATAAACAAAATAACGGACCTGCGCAATGCGTAATCTTGTTTCTTTGATTCATGTGTACGCACATGTAAAATTTTTTGTCTTGTGTTGTAGAAGGTTCACTATCGTGCTGTGTGTTTATGCATTTGGGTTGTTTTTTTATATTATCCACAAGTAATTTAATAGTCCTCGTAGGGAAACTGTTTTTCTTTAATATTTTATATATTGTTTCTATATATTTATTATCGAACTGATTGTCACTGATATTTAATACTCTTCTACTGAAACTCTTTGCCGTATTGATGATTTTGGCTTTTGGGCTGAGTTGTGAAAAAATTCATGATTCTGTCGACAAAATTATGTCCTTATCTGTGTGTTTTATGACTGCTAATATGTCGTCTACATATTTAGCAATATATTTTATGTTGATATTATTTTCCGTTAATTTAGCCAATGTGTTGTCAAGTAAAGTATCAAGTATTATGTCCGCTATTGTTGGTGAAAGAGGATTTCCCATAGGCATGCCAAATACCTGATTATAAATTTTATCTCCGTACTTGAAATAATTATTATCATTGAGACAGAATTTCAGGATGTGGACAAATTTTGAACGAGGGCTCTTTGTAAAATTTTCAATATGACTCCACTTACTCATTATATTTTTAATCGCCATATGCGTGGGGATGTTCGTGAAGAGAGATACTACATAGAATGATACTAGGATATCGTCTTCTTCAAGCTTCATGTTTTTTAGTTGTTCTTTCAATTGTATTGAATTGTTAACGTTATATTCAACAGAAACAATTTGCCTTAGTATGTTACCAATATATTTGGATAGTTCATAATATGGTACTTGCATCGACAATAAAAAAAAAATATTTTTTATTGAAATACATGTACATTAGGGGCATAACCAATTTTTTGGCATATTACCATGAGGTTAACCATGTCCTAGTAACCACGAAAATCATAATCTTTTGTAATTTTTCTCAAAAAAGTGCACGCACCAATTGGTTTTTCTACACTGCAATGCAATATTGAATATTCATAATTTTATACGGTGTTTTTTATTCATTTTTAATTTTTTTCGTTAAAAAAGTTAAAGATACGTTTTGGTTTGCGGAAAAATCTCTGTTCATCTCTAAATATTAATGAAATTTCATACTCGAGCTATTTTTTGTTTTAAATAAACATGTTATTAATTTTTCTTAACCAAAAAGAAAATTAAAAAATTTCAAAACTTCATGGCGGTTGCTGTGTGAACTTTTTTGACCTTAGCGAAAAAATAAATATACGTTCCCTTATAGTTTTTTATGCTCTATCGGACTGTGCTATGCCAATTTTGATATTTTAGAAACTTGTTAAAAAGTTATCTCCCTAATGTACATATGTAATTACCATTTAGTATTATAATAAATATCTGGGGGCTAATTCTCGCACTCGCATACGAGCGAAATCCTACTGTAAATTCAATTTTACTAAATTTTTTATAATATATTTTTATTTACATAAATACATATGTATGTGTACATACATATATGTATACACATGTGTTATACGCTGATCAAAAGAAAAACGTGAAAAGCAAATATTCTTTCAATAAATTATCAAAAAAAAAAAAAACCGGTGGTGAACCGTATGAGGAAAAAGTTCTTTCCCATGTCGAAGAGCAAATACTGGCTGCTTCGGTTGAAAGCTCCGGATCAAAAAAAGTGAAAGATCTGTCACAAGATGACGGACATTTTGCGTCTACATCTCAAAAAAATCAGTACTAGTCATTTGTGCACATCGCCCCGGTTATTGACTGATAATGAAGATCATATACATAATATTTCGTATTTTATAGAAAGTGAAGAGAAAAAAAAACAGTGCCAATTAAAACAAAAGTTGCTTACAAAGAATTACCAAATATGACTAAAACAAAGTATAAAAACTTTATTGAAGCAAAATTTAATCTCTACAGAACTGTATAAGAACGAATTGTTGAGCAGATTAGATAAACTATTTGATATAAAAAGCTTTAATTAAAGGAAAAAGAGGTCGAACTTTCTGGTCAACTAATTGACATAAAAACAAAAAGCCTTAAAATGAAAGAAAGGGAACATGAACTAAATATGCAATATTAAACTCACATTTTGGTCCTGTACCTAATTAGTTTTAATTATTAAATTTTTGGTACAAACATATGTACATACATACATATGTATGTTTTTTGGTTATATTTTATTATAACAATTCATTCAGTGTTGTCAAACGTATTTCGACACGTTTTTTACAACACTGAAGCAATATTTCGATCGGTTTCGTATCGAGTGTTATCATCAGTAGTGCGATTCTGTAAATATTATTACGATAATCGTATCGTTAAAATAAATATAACGAAAATTTATCGAATTTGCTATTCAGTAACATTTTTAACGATTTATGATTTAGGAAGGGATAGTATGGTTCTTAGCGCTCCAACAGTTGATAGGAGTGTTCTTCGGGACTTAAACAACCCCTTTGAGTTAACAGAAACAGAATTTAATAAATTGTATCGATTGCCTCTGGATTTGGCTGAAAGCATAATTTTTGAGCTCGATGATGAACTAAGAGGGTCTAGGATAACAGCCATATCGACAGAGAAACAGGTAACACATGTTAGTTTCAAGGTATACATATATGTAATTCTATTTATTTTATTTTCTAGGTACTGTCGACATTGCGTTTTTATGCAACTGGATACGTACGTGCAAGAAAGAATTATTGCAAATTTTTTTACATAAATAAAAAGTCTATATTTTCATTTATATTAAAATTCATTAAAGTTTTTATTAATAAAGAGATATAACAGACTTAAACCTAAAAAAACAAAAATTCAGTCTTATACACTAAGGTACTTCAGTAGAAAATTAAATTAAAATCAGTTTTTTAAAAAGATCAATTAATACTAAATATAAAAAAAAAACACAACAAAAAATTCATATTAAACTCAAACTAACAAACTAATTATAACTATATATATACCCCGTTTATACGCACTTCTTATTTGCAAATAAGAGTGGAAAGCGTTGCCGTCCCTACAAGAAATTGCTGATGGAAACTAACACACACAAAACTTATTTACTAACACTCTTGCATCTATGAATATGTTTACATCAGATCTGATTAGTAAAATACTGTGGAGTGAGCAGAGTTCAGATATATGTTTTACTATAGGTCACGAAACCAACAAGTATGAAAGAGAAACAAAATCACACGTACACGAATGTTTACATCAGTTTTTTCATATTGCCCTTAATAAAATGATAGAGAATGCTGATGGGTATACCCATCAGCAATGCCCATCATATGATGCATCAAAAGACTGTCATTGTTCTTGTAGGGGAATTACTTTTTTATTGTAACTTAAAATGTTTCGAAAACCTTTTTGCAAATAAGATGTGTGATGCTACCAGATGACTATACTTATATTTACTGCGCGTCATTACCAAATATACAACAATATTTCTGAATGCTATTTGCGTATAAACAGTGAGTTAAGTTTTTGCAAATAGTTTTATTTGCAAATAAGAAATGCGTATAAACGGGGTAATAAAAAAAACACAACAAAAAATTCATATTAATTTTAAACTAACAAACAAATTATAACTAAATATGTATAAAAAAAACACAACAAAAAATTCATATTAAACTCAAACTAACAAACATATTAATACTAAATATGAGCCGTTTTTTTATTTAAGTACCATAATTAACTTTATGGAAAACATAATATCAGTTAATATTACTATTTACCTTTCTTAAAGTTAATTATGATACTTTAATAAAAAAAACGGCTCATATTTAAATACCGTACAACAAATAAACCAAAATAAAACTATAACAAATTAAATACATACATTCAATCTTAAAAATACCAATAAAAATTAATTTCAATATCACATTTTAGTTACCATCTGTCGATACGAATCTGTTGATTGCATTTGCCAAGCTATTCATGGCATCGGCATTAGCTTTTATGCCGTCTCCGATGCCTTTAAGTGTTTCCGCCATTCCTTTTAGTGCTTCCGCCATTGATATGGTTCCTTGGACACTTGAAGCACTGCATTCAGCTAGCAGCTATAGCAAAAAATTAAGCATTAAATAATAATATGTACACACATATCTGAACGTGTTTTAAAGTGTTAGGTACCTTTAAAGCATCCGCTTGTTTTCCGGCGATTTCCAGGAATTTTGACTGCATTACATTTTCTTTTTCTTCCCTCTTCCTCTTCAATGTTTTTGGAGTCCTCTTGACTGGAGTGCACATTACTTCAACATACTCATTAGATGAAAATACTTCCACATCTTCGGCTGCTTCTAATTGAACTTGGAGCTCCTAGTATTACAAGGGACGGTTTTAAGATTGTTTATATTTTTTTTTTTTATTTACACTCACCTCCTGCATTGGCACATTCTCAGCAACACATTCGTGTCCCTCAATGTACTGGCTTCCAATGACCAATACAATTTTTTGTTCCACTTCTGATAAAGCGTCTTGCGATGTTGGCCTATTTCCGTTTAAGGACTGCTGCTTCCTCCGCTCCCGAACTTTAATGCTTGTACGGCTTTTTAAGTCTCTCCAAACCTTTATTTTTAAATTATAGTTTGTTTACAATATAGTTTTGCAAATGAACTTACATATGTATTTATGTAAGGGTCTTACCGTCTGCCATTGCTCCACCGTCTTCAGTCCAGAATTTTGGCACATGAAGTCCTCCAAGTAGTTTACTTGTTCAGCAGTGGCGCGACTTCTTTTAGTTGTGGTCGTCATTCTATTTAAATATGAATGTACATACATACATATATAGATTTTAGTAGATATTATTGCAATTATGTAAATTACTATTACTTACCTTCTTTCTAAGCCGCAAAGATTAAAAAAAATATATAAAAACTAAAAACCGCACAAGCACAAATTTATCACCACGTTTTGTATATTTTTTTATTTTGCTTTGTGCTTTTCGTTTATTTTGACATTAAATAGATAGAGATGCCACAAGATATTAACAAAAATCAACAGAAAAAAACAGCTGTTTACTATCGTTAAAAATAAGTTACAGAATCACATTTGTCGACAAAAGTTACGGTTGTCGCATCGTTAAAAGTTACAGAATCGCACTACAGAAAATAATTTCGTATCGAATTCAATTTCGATCACGACTGTGAGAGGGGCTTACCCCTTTTTATAATAATTATTAAGGCCCTAATTTTGTAAATCACATCACCAAATGACTTTTATATGGAAAACAAAAACAAAAATTCAAATATTTAAAAATTTGTTTTTGTTTTTCATACAATATCATCACCGAACAAACGCACAGAAATTAAGGCGTTGCTTTGCTTTCAAAAATTTGAATGAAAACAATGAACAAAATTTTTAAATATTTGAATTTTTGTTTTTGATTTCCATATAAAAGTCACTTGGTGACGTGATTTACAAAATTGGGGCCTAAAAGTTATTATAATAACTCAATATATTCTCCCAATTACTTTTTGGAAGTGCATTATTTGTTGCGGGTAATCTTTATTTTTATTAATTTAAAGCAAAGTACATAGCACATGCATACATACATATATTAATTCTAATAAAGTAATAAATTACAATAGTAAACACAACCCTGTCGAAAAATAAGTAGCTAAATACAAAAAAATCAACTTTAAATTCAGTTTGTTTTAAACTAATATATAAAGCTATCTTTAATGTAATGCAGAACGAAATCAAAATCAATTAGTTGAGTATACAACAGTGTTGCGCACGCGTTTGCCAGGATAACGAAGATTTTCGGGAATTTACGTTTAGTCATCGTATTTATTACGACCAGGAGTGCCATAAGTAAAAAAAAATCCTCCAAAAATTTTCTTTAAAATCTATCAATATGTTCCTTAAAATCTACCAAAATAATATATTTTTTTTAGCCCTGTACGCAAAAAATTTTCAAATACATACATAAGTATGTCATTTCTTAAGATTTTTATTACGTTTTTGATTCTTGTTTTAAAATTAATGAGGATCTTTATCTACAAAAAAACTTTAGAAAATTGTAACAAAGAAACCCAACTACGAATTTCTTCATTAATAAAAAGAAAGGCAACCATGGTTACAACAAATTATCTACAACAACCAACGTGTGAGAAGAAAATTTCATTCAGTTGCTTGCTTAATTTCAACAGAGTAGGAGTGTATCGGATGTTTTTTTCTTTTGAAAATTTTTTTACACACAGAGAAATTTTGATACAATCTTTATTTATGTATTCATGTTTTTTCGTAAGTTTTTTTCAGAGGGGCATTTTAAAACAAACTACTTAATAAATATGTGGGATGAAGAATTGCTATTCCCATATTTTTAACATTGTTAAAAATAATTTTAGACCAATAGCGATCTTATGCAAATGGTCTTACATCATAGCATTTGTACAAGATTGTAAATTGGGCTATTATAATATACAAAAATAAATATTTATCAACACTATTATATTTTTAAATGTTTTTTTTTTAACAAACATTATGTTGAGTTCATACAATTTACTAAAAAATTCGTTAATCCATCCATTTATTCACCTATTCGTTCAGTACATGATTCAATTTAAAATTTCTAAAACTTTGATCACAAAAAGTAATTAAATCCATAAATTTCTTTAAGTGCACACAAAAATAGTTTCTCATTTTTTCAGTCCTCTCTTTGTGCAATAGGCTTTTGCAAAAGTACAAAAAACAAATACTTAAATACATTCTCTTTTTTTCGTGTATTTTTTTTATTATACCCTCTCTTTACTATACCTTCTTCTGTTCTCTATTACAAGAAACAAACACAATAAATACTGTTTCTGTACGAAATACATACAGCAAGTATTAAAGCATGTAAGAACTAAGCATAATAAGAACCAAGCACATTAAATAAAGACAAGCACTACTTAAACTATTTACTAAAATACTCGAGTATTTTTGTAAGTTTTATTTGGTTTGTATGAAATTTCGCTTTTATTTTATTTAATGTTAAGATCAAATTATCAACATATCAATAGTTGTATATACTTAGTGTATGTACATATGTATATTCCATAAAATTAACTGCTAAATTAATGCTAAAAATAATAACCAAGAAAATGCTTAAAATACCCACATGGTAAAATAAGAACCTTGAAAAATACTTACAGAATATTAGCAAAAAAAATGTTTACTTTTCTCTAATTATAGTGAATAAGAATGAGTAAATACAAATACTCTGAGTGTATAAAGAGAATAAATGTTTTGTTTGTTTTTTTTTTTTTTTTCGTTTTTACTCTGAGAATTTTAAAAAAAGCAAATGTTTTTGAATTTAAATCAGCGACAGGCGAAAACAGGGCGCCGCGCCGCGCCTTTTGGATTCTCTTTTCTTATGTACGTGTGTACACGCATTGTAGAGAAATAAACAACTTTAATCAGTCTAGCTTGAGCATTCAAACAGACAGGTTGTGTGTATCGCATTCTTTAACAATCTCAACGTTGCCAGAAAAAAAAATTTTTCCCAACTTTTTTTGTAGGTAAAATAATTAAAGATGTCTGATGAATAATATGCAATGAACTTTTTATTATCTTTAAATTATTTTGGCAAACCAGAATGTTTAGTTTGCCAACGTGCGTTATCACGCACTAAGAAACATGATATGCACAGACATTTTCTCGCATATCACAAGGTATACGAAAGCATTACTGGTGATGCAAGAGAAGCCCTCCTTATTAATCTTAAGAAAACTTTTTATGAAAAAATGATTGCTGATTCTAGAACATCAAACTGTGAAGAAACTGCAGAGTTTTGTGTAAAAAGAAAGGCATATTTTGTTGTAGCTATGTCTCTCGCTAAACGTTGCCGTCCTTTTGAAGATGGCGAGTTTTTTAAAGAGCTTAGTAATGATGTCCTTAAATGTTTTGCAGAAAAATCTGAAGATGTACGGAAAATCATAAATGATATTCCACTGTCACTGTTCATCGATTTCTTGCAAAAAACGAAATTTTAAAAATTTTGAGTTAATACAGTATTGTTGAACGAGTGCGATATGTATGTATGCATGTGTTATGTACTTTGCTTTAAATTAATAAAAATAAAGATTACCCGCAACAAATAATGCACTTCCAAAAAGTAATTGGGAGAATATATTGAGTTATTATAATAACTTTTAGGCCCCAATTTTGTAAATCACGTCACCAAGTGACTTTTATATGGAAAGCAAAAACAAAAATTCAAATATTTAAAAATTTTGTTCATTGTTTTCATTCAAATTTTTGAAAGCAAAGCAACGCCTTAATTTCTGTGCGTTTGTTCGGTGATGATATTGTATGAAAAACAAAAACAAATTTTTAAATACAGTCGAACTTCCATAACTCGAATCACCATTATCCCAAAAAAAACTTCGACTTACGGAGACTTCGAGTTACAGAATTTTTTGTCAAAATATAATAAAAGGTTTTTGTATTATGTATTTTTATTTAAAATAGCCTCTAATGGAAAACTACATACTTAAGAATATAAAAGAACAAGCATAATAATGCACTAGATATAGGCATGTTTTGGCTTCAAGTTGCTGAAAACCAATCTATGATTGCTTTGTCGACATTCTGGAATTTTGGTGTCTTAACTCTTTTAGTACATAAACGAAATCCAGATTCAAACGAGTTGATAATTAATTTCTTATTTTTGAAAATTGTTGAGACCGTGCTTGCCGGAATACCATATTTATCAGCTGCTTCCTTTTTCTTTAATCCATCTTCGACGTCTTTTATATGTTTATATTTTTCCTCAATTGATAAGCATTTTAAAACACGTTTAGTTGCCATAATAATAAAGAAATCGATTTCACCATTTATCATCTAGCCCGAATTATGCATAGAACTGATAGTTACGCAAATAAAAAGAAATAAATTTGTAATTCCCCGAAAAATATAAAAAAAATAGCATGTAAAATATACAAACCAGCTCAAACAACAAAAGAGAGTAAAACAAGCAAACCATAACTAAAAAAAACAAAAAACCGTTCAAACAAGCAAAATTCTTCGAGTTATAGAGTTCATGTGTATGTTTTTTGTTCGAGTTATGGAGAACTTCGACTTATGGAAGTTCGAGTTACGGAAGGAAAGTTGTATGTGATTTGTTCTTTTAACGCTACTGCCAACCAAATTAGTTCGAGTTAGAGAAAATTCGAGTTAGAGAAGTTCGAGTTATGGAAGTTCGACTGTATTTTTTTTTTTTTTTTTTATATGTATATTATTTATTGAATCTTCAATAATAGATTGAAACATCAATAAGTTTTTCAAATCTTAAATCTAAAAAAAATAATAAATATAAGTTTAGCCAATGCTAAACATAATTTTTAGTTACACCGGTTGATTTTTGTTGTTTTACATCTCTCGTGTACAGCTGATAGAAAGAGTGTCCCTCCTCCTAAGCCGGGTGTGGCCTCTATACTCTAGAATATTGCGCGCAAGTGGGTTTGGGTGCAACTCAAGTTTTTTAATGTATTTTTTTGCGTGTTTCGAAAATACTGTCTTTACCAACGGAACGTCTAGATCTTTATGAATTCTATGGTTTCTGACATACCAAGGGGCTGCAGTTATTGTACGTAGAATTTTATTTTGTCGCCTCTGAATTTTTTCTACATTCGATGCTGAGGCAGTGCCCCATAGCTGGATTCCATAGCACCATATTGGTTTCAGGATCGCGTTGTATAGTAGAAGTTTACAGTCTAGGCTCAGTATTGAATTTCTACCCATAAGCCAATTCATTTGGGCTGCTTTTAATTTCATTTGCATCAACTTTGCGTCTATATGCGATTTCCATGTTAAACGGCGATCAAGGTGAACGCCTAGATATTTGACTACAGTATGTTGCGGAATAGTCTCGGTGTTGATTTGTATAGGCGGGCATGTTTCCCTTCGCAACGTAAAAGTGACGTGTACACATTTCTGCTCGTTAACTTTTATACGCCATTGTTTGAGCCATTTTTCCAATTTGGATATATACCCTTGTAAGTTGATGGAGGCTTCTACTGGATTATCATGGACGCTTAAAAAAGCTGTATCATCGGCAAATGTTGATGTATGAATGTTATTGCTTAACGGTAAGTCAGAGGCATAAATTAAATAAAGTAAGGGACCGAAGATGCTGCCTTGGGGAACTCCGGCTTCGATCGACTGCGAAGGGCTTAAAAAATTGCCTTCCCTAACAACAAATTTTCGTTCCTCTAGATAGCTTTTTAAAAGCTTGACGATGTTTGCGGGGAGATTTCGTGTTAATTTGTGGATAAGACCGTCGTGCCATACTTTATCGAAAGCTTGAGAAACATCTATAAAGAGCGCAGAGCAATATTTCTTTTTTTCAAAGGTGTCTCTAACTACGTTCACAAGTCTGTGAGTTTGTTCAATTGTGCTATGTTGTCTGCGAAAACCGAATTGATGATCTGGAATACATGCACTGCTAGTTACTATAGGAGTCAGCTTGCTCATGTACAGTTTTTCAAAAAGTTTCGACATATTGGACAATAGACTGATAGGCCGATAGGATTCAACCTTCGTATGATCCTTGCCGGGCTTTGGTATCATAATAATCATCGAAACCTTCCATTCTGCAGGATAGTATTGCAGCCGTAGAATACTATTAAAAATGAAGAGTATAACTCTTTTTGCAATATAAGGCAGTTGTTGAAGCATTTTGTTGCTTATTTTGTCGACACCTGGGGCTTTTCTGGTGATAAGACTAGTAATAGTATTTTCAATCTCAGTCATGTTAAATCTCATCGGTATTTCTGGTAAAGAGACGACTGGTGGCAGTTCAACAATATCAGCAGAAATATTCGGGGTAAATACTTTTTCTAGGTGCTTAACAAATAGATCACCTTTTTCAGCATCAGTTCTTGCCCAGTCACCATTAGAGGCTCGTAATGGAGGTTTGCAAATCACTGGCCTTTTTTTAAGTCCTCTGGCTGCACGCCACAGCGAATAATCTGTTGATGGTGTTGCATCGAGTTCTTGCAGAAATTTTTGCAGCGAAGCTGTTTTTTGTGTTTGCAAAACTTTTCTAAGCTGCTTGGTACACTCCTTAAGCCTTAATTTTAGCTGAGGCGATCTGTATCGTTGCCATTCTCGTCGAGCTCTCCGTTTTTCAGTCAATAGCCTTTCTATGTCTGCACAAAAAATATTGTTAAATCTCGCTTGTTGATTTGGTTGAATTGAAGAAGCATTAAGAGCAGCTTGTTTAGCATGTGCTTCAAACAACCTAATAGAGTTTTCTATGTCAGCATTGAGAAAATGGCATATTTTCTGTGCAATGAGCACTCAAATATTTTTTGTATTTCAGCCAGTTAATACGTGCAGGTGTCAGCGGTAAATCACATGTATGTGTTGCAGTTGTGTGTGAGTAAATAGTGATAATAGTAGGCGAGTGATCTGAAGACAAATCCAAAGACGCTTCTACTTCAATCATTTCGCTGGGCACGCCTTTCATAATCCCAAAGTCGATAACATCAGAAATTTTTTGACGATCCGTTGGCCAATAAGTTGGCTGACCACTTGAAACTACATTCAAACCCATTTTTGAAATTGTGTCAAACAAAACACGACCCTTAGGACTGATTAAACGTGAGCCCCAAAATGTGTGTTTAGCATTGTAGTCACCAGCTGCTAGAAAACGGGACCCCAGTGTTGTATAAAATGCGGTATATTGACTCTCTGAAATTGAAAACCTGGGAGGAGAGTAAACAGATGATATCACAAGCTTTTGATAAAAATTTTCAATGCAGATATTTGTTGCTTGAAGATATTCTTCACGAAGGTCATTTAGCAGGTAGTGTTTTATTCGAGTTTTTATTAGGATTCCAGAGCCACCACAAGCTCTACCTCGAGGATCCTTAGTATCGTAAAAATTATATCCACTAATTTTAAAATAGCTTCGAGACGTCAAGTGAGTTTCTGAGATAAGCATAACATCGATTTGTTTATCCAGAAGAATATATTCAATTTCATTTTTATGTTGGCAGATGCCGTTTGCGTTCCAAAAACAGATTCTTAAGTTCATGGTTTTTTCAATACAGCCTGCAACAAGGTAGACTGCATTTTCAACATTTCCTGCATCATACAGGACATGTTGAGAGTAAATGTATTTACTGTTTGTATTAGGATCTCTATCGAGGCTTCAATACGACTAAAATTATGCCCTGATTCTTCATTTACTGGTACAGTTTTTTGCGCCGGAATCTGGTTACTCTTTAAAATATTAGCGTATGAAGATTGACTATTAGGTTTTTGTTGAGTAAGAGTCGTGTTAGACTTTAAAACATTTGAGTATTGATTATGGCTAGACGACGGTTGAGGTAACTGTGGGTAGTTTAAATGAGTGTTGGGCTGATCGGGAGTAGCATTTGTTTTTCTGTTCGACGAATTTTTAAAAAAAGAGTAAAGAGGGCAGCCCCTATAGTTGGCAGTGTGGTTTCCGCCGCAATTACTACATTTTTTTGCTTTGGTATCACCTTTTATTTTGTCACAGTTAGCGGTACTGTGCAACTCACCACATACAACGCAAACGGTAGGCAACTTACAATAAGTTTTGGTGTGGCCAAATTCTTGACAGTTCATGCATTGGATAGGTCCATTTTTTTATGTGACATCTCAACTGTAACTCTTCTGTGTAACAAGTACTTTAGATTATAGATTGGGTGCGATTCATTTGTTTTTAATTTTCAAGTCACCTGGCTGTAGCTCGACTCTAAAAATAGGTTGGGGGATTTTTTCCCTATTTTTGATGTTAGAAACATTTTTAACCTTGAAGCCATTATTTTCAAGGCCAGACTTAACCTCTTCTGGATCCACACTAGAGTCTATACCTTTTATTACGACGGTTAGACCTTTAGCACTCTTTAATTGGTACGTATAAAAATTTTTGTTTTTTGACTCAAGGTCAGAAACTATTTTTCGGTAATTACTTTCTTGCACTACCTGGATTTTTGTTTCGTTAATATTTCCGCGCTTAATTGGAGTTACGTAGAACTCATTTTCTTCAATTAAGGAGATAAGGCTTTTTACCAATAAACTAGAGTTCTGCTCTCTTAAATATATCGGTGGAGGTTTACTCGACCTTGTTGTAGTTGTGTCTTCATTGTCTTGTTCAGATAAAATCGCGAAACGATTTTCGGAATTTTTTGTTTTGTTTTTTCCATCTCTGGGAACTTTCGCTGTTGAAGCTATTTGAGCTGATTTTGGACTTCTTCCCCTTTTTAACACGGTTATGTATCTGTCCATTCCTGTTTGAATTTTATTATCATTTATTGTACTCACCGCATCTACCATTTTGTGCACGTTGGTCACCTTGTTACTTATTGTTTGTTTGTTTGTTTGTACAGCTAAGCTGACAAGTTTGCTGATGGGTGCAATTGTTGTTGCTTCTTGATCACTATTTAACATGTTCAGAGATAATGATCGCACACGAGTATTTGTGTTTTCTGTTAAATTCAGGTTTTTGTTTAATTCATTTTTTTTATTGTCGTCATCAGCAACTAAAGTTATATATTGTACATTCCTACTGCTTGTAGGATTATTGTTGTTTTTATCAGAAGATGAACTCATCAGAGTTCTCTTTTTTATATTTTCACTTATATTAGTTTGTGTATGCAAATATTTATGTGTATTGCACACAAGCAAAAAATAAAATAAAACCAGTAAAATAACTGTTCAATAAATGTTTTGTTTTTTTTTATATTTTTTGTGACTTGAAAAATTATTTTTTTTACATTTTTTTTATATTCAGTTGCGACGATTATAAAAACGCGTCTGTTCACTACGAAAGTTGAAACTGACCTGTGATGTGATTTACAAAATTAGGGCCTTAATAATTATTATAAAAAGGGGGCTTATTGTCACAGTCGTGATCGAAATTGAATTCGATACGAAATTATTTTCTGTAGTGCGATTCTGTAACTTTTAACTATACGACAATCGTAACTTTTGTCGACAAATGTGATTCTGTAACTTATTTTTAACGATAGTAAACAGCTGTTTTTTTCTGTTGATTTTTGTTAATATCTTGTGGCATCTCTATCTATTTAATGTCAAAATAAACGAAAAGCACAAAGCAAAATAAAAAAATATACAAAACGTGGTGATAAATTTGTGCTTGTGCGGTTTTTAGTTTTTATATTTTTTTTTTAATCTTTGCGGCTTAGAAAGAAGGTAAGTAATAGTAATTTACATAATTGCAATAATATCTACTAAAATCTATATATGTATGTATGTACATTCATATTTAAATAGAATGACGACCACAACTAAAAGAAGTCGCGCCACTGCTGAACAAGTAAACTACTTGGAGGACTTCATGTGCCAAAATTCTGGACTGAAGACGGTGGAGCAATGGCAGACGGTAAGACCCTTACATAAATACATATGTAAGTTCATTTGCAAAACTATATTGTAAACAAACTATAATTTAAAAATAAAGGTTTGGAGAGACTTAAAAAGCCGTACAAGCATTAAAGTTCGGGAGCGGAGGAAGCAGCAGTCCTTAAACGGAAATAGGCCAACATCGCAAGACGCTTTATCAGAAGTGGAACAAAAAAATGTATTGGTCATTGGAAGCCAGTACATTGAGGGACACGAATGTGTTGCTGAGAATGTGCCAGTGCAGGAGGTGAGTGTAAATAAAAAAAAATATAAAAAATCTTAAAACCGTCCCTTGTAATACTAGGAGCTCCAAGTTCAATTAGAAGCAGCCGAAGATGTGGAAGTATTTTCATCTAATGAGTATGTTGAAGTAATGTGCACTCCAGTCAAGAGGACTCCAAAAACATTGAAGAGGAAGAGGGAAGAAAAAGAAAATGTAATGCAGTCAAAATTAATGGAAATCGCCGGAAAACAAGCGGATGCTTTAAAGGTACCTAACACTTTAAAACACGTTCAGATATGTGTGTACATATTATTATTTAATGCTTAATTTTTTGCTATAGCTGCTAGCTGAATGCAGTGCTTCAAGTGTCCAAGGAACCATATCAATGGCGGAAGCACTAAAAGGAATGGCGGAAACACTTAAAGGCATCGGAGACGGCATAAAAGCTAATGCCGATGCCATGAATAGCTTGGCAAATGCAATCAACAGATTCGTATCGACAGATGGTAACTAAAATGTGATATTGAAATTAATTTTTATTGGTATTTTTAAGATTGAATGTATGTATTTAATTTGTTATAGTTTTATTTTGGTTTATTTGTTGTACGGTATTTAAATATGAGCCGTTTTTTTTATTAAAGTATCATAATTAACTTTAAGAAAGGTAAATAGTAATATTAACTGATATTATGTTTTCCATAAAGTTAATTATGGTACTTAAATAAAAAAACGGCTCATATTTAGTATTAATATGTTTGTTAGTTTGAGTTTAATATGAATTTTTTGTTGTGTTTTTTTTATACATATTTAGTTATAATTTGTTTGTTAGTTTGAAATTAATATGAATTTTTTGTTGTGTTTTTTTTATTACCCCGTTTATACGCATTTCTTATTTGCAAATAAAACTATTTGCAAAAACTTAACTCACTGTTTATACGCAAATAGCATTCAGAAATATTGTTGTATATTTGGTAATGACGCGCAGTAAATATATAGTCATCTGGTAGCATCACACATCTTATTTGCAAATAGCTTATTTGCAAATAGTTTTCGAAACATTTTAAGTTACAATAAAAAAGTAATACGGCAACGCTTTCCATTCTTATTTGCAAATAAGAAGTGCGTATAAACGGGGTATATATTTAGTTATAATTAGTTTGTTAGTTTGAGTTTAATATGAATTTTTTGTTGTGTTTTTTTATATTTAGTACTAATTGTTTCTTTTTATAAAAATGATTTTAATTTAATTTTCTACTGAAGTACCTTAGTGTATAGGACTGAATTTTTGTTTTTTTAGGTTTAAGTCTGTTATATCTCTTTATTAATAAAAACTTTAATGAATTTTAATATAAATGAATGTCGATTAACAATTAATGATTAACAATTTAGGAAAATTTTAATATTACGTTTATTCCTAATAATAATAATAATATAAAAATATTAATTCCGCTTGGGCACGAGCTATAAATACCCTAATAACAAGGGTCACAGTAATATGTAAATTTTCCTAATATAGAGTAAAAACAACAAAAATTTTAAATTACAAAGTAGAATACTTTGATGATAACGGACTATGAGTTTGTGTTGATTACACTGTGATAGTTTTTGACCCGAAAAAAAATGAACTTCGATGAATCCTTTTCGAACTATTAGGGGCTTCCCCCTAATCGAAGTTCTTTTTTCGACTATCACCGTGTTATTTATGAAAGTTGTCTGTAAAGTGTTATAAAATTTTATGGAAAATTCAGTACTTTTGTACTATTTTCAGTACTTTTTCACAACAAAAATACCACAGTACCCCCACGTCATATTTAGTACTAGTTTTTTGTTTTGCTTTTTTCCCTGTTTAGAAATCTGCGTTATTTTTATAATCATGGACAACATTGGCTTCAAAATAAGAACATAAGGAATGCACAAATTCAGATATGTATGTATATGTTTTTATGTATCAAAAATATTTATTTGTTGTAGGATAAGCTAATCCAACACAAATAAATAGATGCATAGAGAATAAAAGTTTTTTGTGGTACTATTTGATAAGGTTTTTAAATTTCGTAAGTTTCGTACATTTATGTAATTCTCATTTCTTGTTTGAGATTTTTTGTGTATCATATGTGTTTGAAAAATTTTCAAACATATTGGTGAAAGATGGAAGAAAGATGATATGGCATTAACCCTAACAAAATGCAGGCGTGCACATATGTATGTATATTTATTATCTTAACCCACAACAAATAACAATTTTTGAAAAATATATTTTAATATCAAAATGAATTAATTTTTACTTTGTTGAAAAATAGCTTTGTATTTCTTATATTAAACTTATTTAATTTTTAGTTACATAAGTCGTTTATATGTAATATGAATTAATTGCTTACATTAAATAAATGCATTCGAGATACAAAAATGTATATGTATGAAAGTACAATGCACGCACTTAATGAAAGTTTTTGTATAAGTAAATTAATTTTTTTGAGTAAAGTATTTTAAATATTTATTTATTTATAACAAAAACAATTTTAATTTTCTTCATTTAATTTTTTTTATTATATAAATTATAAATTAATTTTATTTTGAATAAAAATATATGTTTCATAAAAAGTACCACAATGTTTAAAAAAGTACTCTTTTTGTTGACGGGCAGTACCATTTCAATTTTTCCTTTTTCCATCACCGATATATGCCGATTTCTCAAAAACTTGAGCCAATCTGTCACTTCCAAATGTACTTTCGCACTCAGGGGACTCCTTCCTAATAGTTCGAAAAATATTCATCAAAGTTCATTTATTCGACTATCAGTAATTTCCAAACAGTGATGAGGGAATTTCGTACTAATCAGAACTGTTTCAATATGTAGATTTAAAAATGAATTAAAAATTAATTCTCGCATTCTATTTCTGTTAAAAAATGGTTAAATAGTTGATATTCTTCTCAATTAGTATCCACTTTACGAAAATTGTAAAGATGGACAATTTAACGCTGATGAGAGGTGTAGCGGCCTTGAAATCAGTACTGATACATTCTGCTAAAAACTGATTGGATATAAATAATTATATTTTTCAACATAAAAAAAACTCTTGGTAATTTTGAATTTTCATTAATTCAATAAAACTGAACTTGAGCCTGATAATATTACTTTTCATAAATGTTTTTTAAGGAATGGGTTTATTTTCAAACCAAAGGAAATTAGTTATCAAAAAAAAAATTTTTTTTAAGTAACTAACCGTCGTTGCATTATAAAAAGTTAAATGTTTTTTGTGTTTGAATTCATATATTATGGGTAACAAAAAAAAAACATAAACGAAAAGCTATATTATATTGCGTTAAAAAATTCTTCAGAAAATTACAGATACATTTATTTTGTGTAATATTAGCGGAAAAATAAATTAAATATAATAATTTAATTTTTGATCTGTAAGGGGTCGTTTTCTGTGTAAACACCTTAAAATAACTGTTTAATAAATTGTTTGTTTTTGTATAATTTTGTGATTTTTACTTTCAATAATTTTTAATATTCAGTTGCGACGATTTTAAAAACGCGTCTGTACACTGCAAGAATTAAAACTGAATCACAGATAACCAGAGATGACAAAAAACAAAAAAATTGGACTTGGATCATATATTATTTGTCATAAGTAAGCTTCGTGAAAAAGAGACAACATTAGTGTGTTTGTTATGAAAGTAAACAAAACGAAAAGCAAAAAAAGTTCAGTTTTTAGTGGAAAATGCTACATAAAAGCACGCTTAAATTTAATAAAATGTGATAATATTAAGTATTTACGGCATATAATTCCAAAATAAAGTGATAAAACAATTTAGTGTGTGCTTATATACTCTGTATATTAAATTTATATTTATACGTACATATATTTTGTAAATTTGCCAAAAGGTGGTGGTTTTTTGCTTACATACACACATACATACATACATACTTGAAAATTCTGATATTTTGCAGATGTATATAGTAATAAAATACAAACGATGAGTGAAAACCAACTTAAATTAATTAATTAATAATATTTTTAATGTAAATTATAGAAATATATGGATATTTTATTAGTTTTGTGATTTATAATTTTAATTTGGATACAAAGACAGCACAAAGAAAAAAACGAAAACGAAAGATTGTATGAGTGTATAAATGTTTATATACCCTACCAGAAATAAATTACCTCTACTAACACACTCAAACCTTTTTACCAACACTTTTGCAATAATTTTACGTTGCAGAGTTGTGTTTACTTGACAATTGGCATGTTAGTCTTTCTAATGGTCATTTTACTGGTAATATAACTTCTCATTTGATCGCTAAAATGATGATTATTTATCAATAATTTTTATAAATGGAAATCCCAAACAGACAAAAATATTCTTATATATTTGAAAGTAAAATTAATGTAAAAATAAAGAATTTTACAAAAATTTATAAATAAATCCGTTGAAATATGTGTATGGAAACTATTAATAGCACAGCAAATACAAAAGGTAAGAAACAAAACTGTTATTATTAATTTACAACTGAAAATATAATTCTTTTTTATAGATTGTGGCTAGACGAAGAAAGTTATGTTGCGGCTGATGATGAAGATGCCGGTGAGAAACCTCAATATAAAGAAGATATGGATGTGGATAGTCCTAAGGAAGTGGTGCAATATAAATATAATAAATTATGTGCATTTAGTTAAATAAAATAATTACTAAATTAATTTAAAGTTTGTTTATATGTATATTTTATACAGTCACAGTCCAAAGTCAATGAGTGGTAAAATGTGACTGCTTTATCCCTAGTCAATGAGTGGAAAAATGTGACTGCTTTATCCCTAGTCAATGATTCGTAATCTGTGACTGCTTGTTGACTAGCAAAAAGTATTAGAGTGAGCAGTACAGATATATGTTACTCACTCGAGAAAAATTCACAAGTGCGAGAGAAATGCAAAATCACACGTACACAAAATAAGAGGTAAAAATCTTCATATTGCTCTTAAGAATGTGACTTGAGGTTGTGACCACTTGAGGGGTTATCAATGACAGCAAATTTACTTATCAATAACCCTTCACGTTCTGGTAGGGTAAGTATGATTACTGCCATGTGGCCGCCACGGCTAATGCGTAGAAGGCGCAATCTTGAATATCAATTTCACAATAACTTGTCGCAGCATTTGCGGCCGTATTTCGCCGATAACTCTTCGAATGTTGATTTCCAGGTTTTCAGAGTATTTTATCGAAATAACATAATTTCAACTTGATACCAGTCGAAATCAGTAGAGTTGGGTCATTCAGCTCAGTTGAGTGAGCGCTCTTTTCCGCTCAGCTCAGTTAACTGAGCTAGTTCGCTCTTTTAGTTCAGTAGCTCACTTTAGTTCAATAGCTCAGTTTAGTTCAGTAGCTCACTTTAGTTCAATAGCTCAGTTTATACTATGTTCACACGGACAGAAATTATAGAGGTTCGCGCTCTCATTCTTGGTTCGCGGGCCAACCTTGATTGAACCTACATGTTTCGCCATACAAAATTTTGAGAGCGAACCTACGTGTTTCATTTTGAACCTTGTTGCGAACCCAGATAATTTACTATCATCTCTAATTTTGATAACAAATTATCGCTAGTTTATCTGAACTAGTTGTGCAAAATTATTTTAACAAAGAAAAACAATTGATAAGTGCTAAAATTTAATAAAAACATTGAACAAATATAAAGCATATATTTATATTTATGTTAATAATTAAATAAAATGAAAAAGCAATAAATAGTCAATTATATTCTAAACAATAAAAGAATGTCGAAGTACGAACCAACATAGAATATGTCGTGAGAACACATGGGTTCGCCATCGAGGTTCACGGAGCGAACCTAGTGTTTCAGTTTGTCGTGTGAACATAGTATTAGTTCAGTAGCTCACTTTAGTTCAATAGCTCACTTTAGTTCAGTAAAATACAACCAAGCGAAAACAAAAAATGTTTCTGCTATATCAGCGTTACCATAACGTTTTTATTTTTAAACTACTAATTTGGAAAACAACTTAATTTTAATTATATAAAAATAAGCTACAATATAAAGCTAATTTCATATATTATTTATTAAGACATAGCCTAACGTAGGTGTCACACGATCAAGATTTGCTATCAATTTTTTTAACACATACTGAATAAAAACTTGAACGTCTGACTGCAGTGTTACTTGAATGAAAAATTTAAACAAAACTGAAAGCAAAATTTATATCAAATTGATAGTAAATTTTTAAATGTGTAAGTGTTTAGTAAATTGAAACAAATCTTGATCGAGTGACACCCATGTAAAAAACAAATATAAGAAAAATTCAAAATAGTTAATTTATATAAAAAATTGTGAAAAAATATTCATGCATCAAAAGTTTTAAAAATTAGTCATTTTTTTTTTTTGGAAAATTGCTTAAATATTTTCCTTTGCCCCAAATATATTTTTAAGTTTCTATTATTTGAGAATAATGATACTAAATTTAAAATTGTTCATATAATTGGTATTCCAATAATTCTGTTCCCAAAACTTATCAATAAATTTTTTTTTTAATAATTCGTTAAACCTAATGAGTATCAGTCATCATCATCTGTTTCATGATTTACGTTTGGCATTAAATGACATAATTCAAGAATACTTTGGTTGTTATTCTTCCCAATATTAGCAGGTATAAAGAAGTAAGATTAAACCTTAGCACTGTGATATAAGGAAAATGGGGCAGGAATAATAGGTTCAGAAATTGGAATTAATATTGATCAATGCTTAGAAAAACTACAAAGTAAAGATAAATTAGCTCATTTGGCAACGCTGGCTATCAAAATCAACCCTTATTTAATACAATACTGTAGATACTATCGCAAAAGTATTGTATTGTGCCAAATGTCATATTCCATACGAAATAAAAGCTCTTTAGAGTAAGTAAAATCCAATTGTCATAATACATGAATTTGAATTGATTTATTGTAAAGAGCGCTCAGTTACTGAGCTAAAAACGCTCAGTAAAGTGAGCGGCTCATTTAGCTCACTTGTGTGAATCGTTCAGTTGAACTAGTTCGTTCAGGACACAGATAACCAGAGATGACAAAAAACAAAAAAATGGACTTGGATCATATATTATTTTTCATAAGTAAGCTTCGTGAAAAAGAGACAACATTAGTGTGTTTGTTAAGAAAGTAAACAAAACGAAAAGCAAAAAAAGTTCAGTTTTTAGTGGAAAATGCTACATAAAAGCACGCTTAAATTTAATAAAATGTGATATTAAGTATTTACGGCATATAAATCCAAAATAAAGTGATAAAACAATTTAGTGTGCGCTTATATATGCTATAAATTTGCCAAATGGTGGTGGTTTTTTGCTTACATACACACATACATACATTCATACATACTTGATAAATTCTGATATTTTGCAGATGTACATATATAGTAATAAAATACAAACGATGAGTGAAAACCAACTTAAATTAATTAATTAATAATATTTTTAATGTGAAGTATAGAAATATATGGATATTTAATTAGTTTTGTGATTTATAATTTTAATTTTGATAGAAAGACAGCACATAGAAAAAAAACGATAACGAAGGATTGTATGAGTGTATACAAACCAGTATGCAAAATCTTCCGTCTCGTGTCATCTTTGGTTATCTGTGGTTCAGGAGCTACACACCTCTAGAAATCAGGAAATAACTTTATTTCGCGTCACGCTGAACGAGCTATAATACAGTTTTACTATGTTCACACGACAAGATGAAGCACTTGCTTCGCTTTCTGAAGCATGTTTATGAATCTAGCTGTTCACACGACTCATGTTCTTGCTTCGATTTGACAGTTCTCTTTTTATTAACAAATAAAATCTAAAATGGACAAAAAAAAATAAGTTAAAATTATTACGCATTTTTAAAAATGTACAAACATATTTTTTGTTTCCATTGGGATTTTATCTTTATTGTTTTAATTCAATTTTACACTTTCAGGGCCAATAATTCAGTACTGATTTATATGTCATTTATTTTTAAATGCTATTTATATACAAAATTAAGTTTTTCACTGCAAAATTAAGTCAACATTAAATAGCCAACATTGTGCATTTAAATACTACATAAGTTTTACGAATTTCCATATGTTTTTGACTGCTTGTTCTTCTTATATAAAATAAAGCCAATAAAATATTTGTGGCTGCTGGCAAACTGCATAAAATTTTGTATTGTTTTGTCGCTATTAACCTTTTAATCGTATTGAAAGTTGCTTTTATTCTTTAAAAACATTTCAGCAGTTCTTAATTATTCTTATTTTTAGCTAAAATAATAATATATTTTTTTGGATTTTTCTTTATTTGTTCTAGTCAGCTGTTCTTTAGGGAAATTTGTGGGAAATTTTTTATTTTACGCAGTGCTACCATATTTTCATCGTAATTAAATAAGAACTTTAATTACTCACTGAAAAAATGGAATCTTATTTAAATGCAACATAAATTTAAATGAAAATTAGCTGAATGAGTATTTAAATAGGAAGTTAATTATTGGCCCTCAATTAAAGTTTTTGTTGTGTTTTTTGCATCTAGTTCAGATAAACTTCCGATAAATTACGATAAAATTTAGAGAAGACAGCAATTTTTCATGCTTCGCAAGTAGATTCAATATGAATCTACATGCTTCGCTCTCAAAAATTTGTATGGCGAAGCATGTAGCTTCGCTCATGATTAGGGTGTGAAGCATGAATAGAGAGCGAAGCATGTTCCGTGTGAACGTAGTATTTTTTGCGTTATAAACCAATTTCATATCTTGTAAGGTGCACTCTGTTTGCAAAGGCGTTATTACACTCATTGTACAGTGTCATTAGCAGCTGGTTTCATAAAATTAACAAAATAGCTGTAGCATATTTTTGGTTTTCGTTTACGTGGTTTTGTAAAGTTTCTATACAATTTTTAATAAAAAGTAGAGTTTTATGGTATATGGGGGTTAAGACCAGAACAGTAATACATTTTCAACATGATTGAAGTGACTGACTTGCAAAGTAAGTTAAATTTTAAAAGGCGGCAAGGAAAACATTGTTAATTACCTGCACTTGATATACAAACGAATGTTTTTTTTTGTTATTATCTATTTTTAGAAATTGGCATTGGTTTATCGGGCATGGGCATAGGTTTCTTATTCTTAGGCGTTCTATTTTTATTTGATAAAGGATTGCTGGCCATTGGAAACGTAAGTGGCATTGTTTGTGTGAAACTAATAAAAAGTCAATAAATTACAATTTCACTAAGTAGTAATGGAATTGTCTTATTATACATATTTATTTTAGATTCTTTTCTTATGTGGCTTGGCCTGTGTTATAGGAATAGAACGAACGTTCCGCTTCTTCTTTCAACGCCACAAAATAAAAGGATCTATTGCATTTTTTGGTGGAATATTTGTGGTACTCTTGGGTTTTCCCATCATTGGTATGATTATAGAATCATACGGATTTTTTGCTTTATTCAGTGGTTTCTTCCCGGTCGCCATAAGCTTCCTCAGTAGAATACCCATTTTGGGATCAGTTATTAACACACCATTTATGCAAAAGGTATGTAAATGATCACTTTAATATTAATTGATGAATATAAATACTGTAAAAATTTTATTTTGGGTCTGTTTTGCTTTTAAGATTAACAGACATATACATATTTTATTTTAAATTTAATTACAAAGAGTGCTCTTAATTCTTGGGTTCAAAAAAGTCGTTTAATGGTTGTTGTTCCACTCTCGACGCTCTTCACGTTCTCTAATGACTTCCTTTAAGTAAGGCTCCAAGTATTTGACATCTTCTTCGTATTTGGTCCACTGCTCTTTAGGCAAAATAGTTTTTGTCATTGACAAGTGCAAAGCACGCATAACACGAAAGTTACGTTCGTCATACAAGTTACGTGGAAGGCGACGAATGGCTTCCTTTACATCTTCGTTTTCATACAAGCAGTCATCACGGTGTAATCCTAAAAAAAAGAGATTTGTTAGGTTTTTCAATATATTTTTGTTTGCTAATGTGGTTGATTAAACACAAATTATTTTTAATATAAATTTTCGAACATACCGTATTGATTAAATCCAGATAAATTATAAGCCCATTTTCCCAAGCTGGCTACAATAATTAAAATGGATTGGTTGTCATTGTTTACGTAATCATGATAAAAATGTATATAAAATAACCAGTTACTTACAGAAAATCATAGGGCCCTTCCTGGCAACGTATCCGGACATTTTTATCGTACTAGCTTTTATAAAACGTGAAAACTACCTTAAAATGGTTAGAACACCAAGTTTTAAGAAAAATCTATGACTTTCTGCTTATCCCCTCTTGATGAAATATTAAATTGGCATTCCACCAGCAGAGACTTGCGCCGTGGTTTTTGTCGGCGGCGGCTGGCTGACAAAAAAGGTCGGTGGCGGCTTAAAATCGGTTGAAAGCACACATACTCATACACCCAATTCACAGATGACATTTTACATGAATTTTATTTCAGGATATTTTGTGTTTGTTGGCGAACGGGCTAGATAAGCAAAAGGGGTAACAAAAAATACACATTTTCAGTTCTCCGTGAGTTTTTCTTATATTTTTCTTTACACATTTTCGTTTTTTGTTATTTTGCTTTATTTCATATTTCATTTTCATGTGGCAATACGCATATTCGTTTGCACGAAGTGTGTACGGAAATAACAAATTGATGTACATACATACATACACATGTCAGATTGTTTTTATACAAATAATAAAGTAAAGAAGAATAACCGATTACGGAGAAAAACATCAACATTTAAATCATGGGAAAAAATCATCGTATGAATCTGTAAAGTTTTTAGAAGCAACTTTTGAAGAGAACTAAAGAAAAATCGTGAGTTTTATTTTATGGTGTGAATTGGGTGATACTAATATTATAAATGTGAATGTAAGTTTGTTTGTAGCGCTTTCAGGCAAAAACTATTAAACCGATCATCATGAAACTTTGTACACATATTCTTGGATCTATTAGAAGTGACATAGGATACTTTTTATTAAAAAAAATTTTTATTTCTTACGAAAGATAAAAAAATTGTTTTTCAATGTGCCTTCACACACGGCATGAATTATGCTGGCATAAAATGAGAGTTTTTAGGCGGGATGGGTGAAGAGAGCGTTTTTTCGTTGGCACAATTTTTCATCCAGCCTCATACCCGCACAAGCAGCACCAAGGCGAATTTATACCAGGTGGCCTTATCGCTACAATAAAAAAAAACAATATGAATAAAATATGAATTTCGCCGCAAATAATCTACAAATACGTAAAAAAAAATGCAACACTACACTACTAATTTGTTTACAATTACGTGAATAGCAATCAGAAAAAATTAATTGAAAAGAAGATGTGTTTGTCCATCAATGCGCTATTGTTAAAATAACATAGACTATACACTATTCTGTGGTTAATTATAAGGCAGTAAGATCTAGTAATTGATGCAGGGAAATAGTTTTGGCTAGATCGCTACGGGACATGGCCTTTTCTACTTATTACTCTTACCCGACCGCACGTAACTGGGAAATTTTTTGTAGATACCGCAATAAAGCGAAGTCGGTTATTCGACGAATCAAGAAGAAGCACTACGCTAATTTGTTTCGTGGTTTGGATAATAGTGGTATGTGGAGGTTGCTTAAAGGGAATGGGTGCGTGGGTTCTGCTGATTTAATATGCGACGAGGATGCTGATGCTGTTAATCAATTTTTTGTTACTGGTGTGGGTTCTACTCCTGAAGTTGAGGTGGACTTTAATAATTTTTTCGACAATGCTGGATTGTTTTCTTTTCATTGTGTTAATATGAATGAACTTCTTGAGGCTCTTAATAAAGTGAAATCGCAGTCGGTCGGAGTAGATGGTATCCCAATACGTTTCCTAAAACTTATTTTTCCCTACATCTCTGATGTTGTTCTTGATTTAGTTAATACTATTCTGACTTCTTCTGTGTTCCCGAGCTCTTGGAAGACTGCACGTGTTGTTCCTATTCCTAAGACTACTACAGTGAGAAGCTTAAATGATCTCAGACCCATTTCTATACTCCCATCTCTGTCTAAGGTGGTAGAGCATGTGATTAAAAATCAAATCTTGGAGCGTTGTGGTGGTTGCATTTCACCATCGCAATATGCTTTTCGTCGTAATTTCAATACCTCCTCCTTGCTATTGAACTTGACTGATGATATTAGAACTAACGAGAATCATAAGGTGTTATCTTTGCTTGTCTCTCTTGACCTGACTAAGGCCTTTAACTCTATATGTTATTCTACTATGGCTTTTAAGCTACGAGATAAGTTTGGGTTCTCTAGGTCAGCGTGTAAATTAATTATGTCTTTTTTGAGTGGCAGAAGCCAATTCGTGGAGTTAAATGGATGTTCTTCTAGCTGTCTTGGGCTTGCTTCTGGTGTTCCTCAGGGGTCTGTTTTGGGGCCTCTATTGTTTATCCTATACGTTAATGACCTTCCTGATATCCTAGACCTAAATTTGTGTCGCCCATTTCTGTTCGCTGATGACATCTTACTACTGTTTAGTATTGTGCGTGACGACATTCCTACTTTGGGCCAGAATGTCAATTCTTGCCTTGAGACTATCGCTCGTTGGACTGAGTTGAACTCCCTAGCTATAAATCCCCTTAAGACTAAAGCCCTAGCTTTTGGTGCTCTTGATAGGTTTGAACCTGACCTTAACTTATCCCTCTCAAACAACTGTATTGAATTTGTAAGTGAGCATAGATGCCTGGGTGTAATCATTGATAAGCACCTGCGGTTTGACCCCCATATTAATTCAATACACAGGAAAATCTCTTTCGTTTTGCGGAGGATTTATTCAGCCAATATTTACCTACCATTGGAGGTCAGATTGAGGGTGGCGAAATCGCTTATGATGCCTCTTGTATTATATGGCTTGGAGGTTTTCTCGGGGGCAATAATGACAAATCTGCTCAAGCTTAGGAAAGCTGTGAATGCTATTGTTAGATATGTCTATAAGATTCGAAGACGTGATCATGTATCAGAATATGTCGCTAAATTCTTGGGGTGCTCTTTTTTGGATTTTGTTAAATTCCGCAATCTGCTTTTCTTCTATAGGTCTTTTAAGGATAATGTAGTTCCCCAACTTTGTAGTCGTTTTCGCTTTTCCCGATCCACTAGGAATAAACAGATTGTGATACCTAGAATTACGTGCGCTACTTTTGTTAGGTCATTTCTTGTGCGAATTGCTCGTTGGTGGAACTCGCTACCACTCGAGTTGAGGGTTTTCTCTCACTCGAACAACGTTTTTCGGCTCAAACTAGCTAGGCTTTTGCAATCTAGGCCATAGCACGATTTTCGGTTAATTTTTTTTTTTTTTTATTCACCCTAATTCTTTCTCTCAACGACCTAAGTAGTTTATGCTGACATATCGGATCGATGTACTTCATAAAGTTTAGGTTTAATTTTTCTTCGTGTTTATTATATCGGCTGGGGAGCCAAATAAGTAAGAAAATTGTATAAATTTGGAAATTATTTGTATTTATTATTCTTTAAGGATTTTTTATTATTAGTTTTACCCTGGGCTTTTCTCAGGCATTATTAATTATATTACTGTGTAATACGTATTTTTGGCCTTGATGGCTTTTGTATTGCAATATGGATTAATAAATAAATAAATAAATAAATAAATAAAATTGGTGAAAAAGGCAACGAGGCTGCAAATGTTACTGGGCCGTCGGGAGAGTCAGTACGTGGTAGCCAATCCGCAGCCGATAGACGTCGCAATCTTCTAAATATGTAGATTATTATTAATACAATACAATAGACAATAAAAGAAGTTATTTTTTATTAAGCAATGATAATATAACGAAAAAGTTAACAAGTTTAGTTCGATGTTTACATTATAAACAAAACTTCTTTAAATAATTTATTATTTTGCAATAAAAATGTTGTATTGAAAAAGAAATCTTAAAACGTTTTGTTTCGTTTACTAAAGTAAAAAATATGCTTTCATTTCCACTAAATAAATAATTAATTTGGGGAAAATTTTTAGGATTTCGAAGCACCAAATAAAGCTGGCCTTATGACACGGTCATGTAGTTTGTAGCCCAATTTGGTAACTTCAACGACAGTATCGGGTGCAACAGTGGTATCGGACTGTTGAAAGAATGTTAATAATAAATGTTAACGAAATTATTTATTGCGACAAAAAGTCTACCTTTTGAAATAAAGCTTCATGCAAATTGAGATTGCATTTTTCATTTAACGGATCCATGGGCTCAAGACCAAGACGCTTAAATACTTGCAGGAGGGAAGCATTAGTCATGGTCAAACCTTCATATAAATTTTTGAAATGCGGATTACTATCATTTATTTGATCCTGTGGCACTGCTTTAGTTGCATGACTCAATATATCGGCAACTTCGAGTAAATCTTTACAAAATGATTTACGATATTTGTCTAACATTGTTTTTCTTCTTCAATTCTAAGACTTTTTTGTTTAAAGATTCCACATCGCTGTCCAATTTTTTTATATGTTCAATTTCGCCGGTAGCAGTATGTTCTGTTTGTGCGTCTGCATTTTCAGCTAATAATAAATAATAATCTATATATATAAAAATGAATGTTTGTTGGTTGGTTGGTTGGTAAGCGATAAACTCCTACATTGCTCATCCGATCGTGTTGAAACTTGGCATGTATAAGTAATTTTTCATAGAATAAATTTTTGGACTATCAATTTTTCCGTAACTCTCCGCTAGGTGGCGCTGTAGATAAACTTCTACACACTGAAAACTGCTTGACTTAGAAACTTTTTTTTTTCGCCAATCTATTATAAATATCGGTCATGTGTTTGCTATTGAAATTCAGCAATATCGGTTCACGGGTAGCGGAGATATATCCAAAAGACCGGTTTTTTGGGGTCAAAATTATGCATTTTTTTGATAAATTTTTTGAAAAATTTTTTTTTGCGCCAAAGTTGGCAATATCACTTCTTATGGAGATTTGAAGGCAAAAAAAAAATTTTCCCGATATCGGTCCATATAAAGCCGAGATATAGCCAAAACCGATTTTCGATATAATTGGCCCTGGAAGCAAAGTAAAACAATTTTTGGTGATAAAAAGTAAATCTGATAATAGAAATAGGTCATTCAACCAAAAAAAAAAAAAATTTGGGAAATCGGTCCATATATAGCCGAGATATAGCCAAAACCGATTTTCGATATCATTGGCCCTGGAAGCAAAGTAAAACAATTTTTGGGAATACCGAGTAAATCTGATGATAAAAAAAGTTAGAAAAAAATGAGAATTGGGAAATCGGTCCATATATCGCCAAAACCAATTTCGAAGAAATCGATTCTGGAAGCGAAGTAAAACAATTTTATCTTTTTACTCAATCCAATGGAAAAAATATTTGCTAATTTTTGAGCAAATATTTTGCGAAAATGAGCACTAAATTAAGTTAGTTGTAAGATTTTGTGAGTTTTTGCCTTTATTGAGCTAATTTTAAGTGTAGAATATGCTTTTCTTCCATATTTTTGAAATTCGTTAATAAGACTAAAAAAACCTTTAAACAAACTTCAGCTGACTGGACCGATTTGCATAAATTTTTTTGTAGGCGTTTGGGTGGCGCCCGGGTGGTTTAGATTTACAATTCGGTCCGATTGGACAAAGGGGCGTGGTACCTCCCATACAAACCACATATTAAAAATCTATTATTTCTGCTCCTAAATACGGTATTTGAACAAAATTTGGTACGTCGGTTTGGTGTGCATTTTTTTAATGGTGCTGCAAATATGGGCGGGATTGGACAAAGGGGCGTGGTACCTCTCATACAATTCACAAATTAAAAATCTATTATTTCTGCTCCTGATAACGGTATTTGAACAACATTTGGTATGTCAGTTTGGTGTGCATTTCTTAAGTGCTGCTGCAAATATGGGCGGGATTCGACAAAGGGGCGTGGTACCTCTCATACAAACCACAAATTAAAAATCTATTATTTCTGTTCCTGATAACGGTATTTGAACAAAATTTGGTATGTCGGTTTGGTGTGCATTTCTTAAGTGCTGCTACAAATATGGGCGGGATTGGACAAAGGGGCGTGGTTCCTCTCATACAAACCACAAATTAAAAATCTATTATTTCTGTTCCTGATAACGGTGTTTGAACAAAATTTAGTACGTCGGTTTGGTGTGCATTTTTTAAGTGCTGCTGCAAATATGGGCGTGATTGGACAAAGGGGCGTGGTACCTCTCATACAAACCACAAATTAAAAATCTATTATTTCTGCTCCTGATAACGGTATTTGAACAAAATTTGGTACGTCGGTTCAGTGAGCATTTTTTTAGTGCTGTTGCAAATATAGGCGGGATAGGACAAAGGGGCGTGGTACCTCTCATACAAACCACAAATTAAAAATCTATTATTTCTGCTCCTGATAACGGTATTTGAACAAAATTTGGTACGTCGGTTCAGTGAGCATTTTTTTAGTGCTGTTGCAAATATAGGCGGGATAGGACAAAGGGGCGTGGTACCTCTCATACAAACCACAAATTAAAAATCTATTATTTCTGCTCCTGATAACGGTATTTGAACAAAATTTGGTACGTCGGTTCAGTGAGCATTTTTTTAGTGCTGTTGCAAATATAGGCGGGATAGGACAAAGGGGCGTGGTACCTCTCATACAAACCACAAATTAAAAATCTATTATTTCTGCTCCTGATAACGGTATTTGAACAAAATTTGGTAAGTCGGTTTGGTATGCATTTTTTTAGTGCTGCTGCAAATATGGGCGGGATTGGATAAAGGGGCGTGGTACCTCTCATACAAACCACAAATTAAAAATCTATTATTTCTGCTCCTGATAACGGTATTTGAACAAAATTTGGTACGTCGGTTCAGTGAGCATTTTTTTAGTGCTGTTGCAAATATAGGCGGGATAGGACAAAGGGGCGTGGTACCTCTCATACAAACCACAAATTAAAAATCTATTATTTCTGCTCCTGATAACGGTATTTGAACAAAATTTGGTACGTCGGTTTTGGTGTGCATTTTTTTAGTGCTGTTGCAAATATGGGCGGGATTGGACAAAGAAGCGTGGCACCACCCATATAACCCAAAAATTTAAATCGCCTTATTTTGGGCATTTTTTGACCTACGTAGATGATATTTGGTACATATGGTATTGGCATAATTTGGAATACGTACCGGGAGAAAAGTGGATGGGACCACGCTCCTTTTTAGGAAAATTAAAAATCGTAATATAGTCTTAACTACTGGACCGATCGTAACAATAGGATATATAAATACTTTTAATTTTATTTTATAACGAGGGGGGTAGCGAAGTACACCGGGATCAGCTAGTATATATATATAATAAAAGGTTTCTAAAATTATTAAAGTTTACTTAAAGTTAGAAAATTTGTGGTCATGATATAAAAAAAAATCATTTTACCTTTCATATTTACATTCGGCACTTTAGCCTGCATTAACTTTAATTGTTGTTGCAATTGTTCGCATTGTTATATTTAAAAATTTATTTTATTTTTATTCAATTTAATTTTATTATCACTTGTATATTTGCACAACCACAACCAGATTAAAACATAAATAATTTTTGACAGTACTCTAGGTAAGTAGCCATATGTATTATCCACAGCTGATCACGGCGAATGTCAATAAGGCCACCTGGTATAAATTCGCCTTGAGCAGCACAAAACTAAAGCTATAAACAGACGATTGGCAGATCTTACAATATTGTAAGATATGTCAATATGCTGACAACGTACTGACAATGAAAAATTGTTACCAAAAGGTAAATTGTTAGTTCAGACGATTGTAAGAAAACCTTACAATTTCATTGTCAGACAATTGTCAGACAATAAATTTATCTGCCAACAAAAATTGTCAGTTTACACGGTTGTCAGCTTGTTGTGTGGAAAAATTGCCAGATGCGTTGTTAAGCTTTGTCAGAACTGTCAAATCCAATAGTATTTATGGACAGCACTGCCAACAGAAAAATTATCTTACAATGACGCCATTGTCAGATGCATTAATTTAAACACATCTGCCAATAAAACAAGAGCTTACAATGTCTGACAATTATCTGATAATGGCAAAATAGAGTGTTCTCACGATTGTCAGATGTCTGACAATATTATTGTCTTACAATGAACTGACAATGCTTTTTCTTGCAACGTTGCAAGACAAAAATTGTAAGTTTAGACGGTTGTGAGACATTTTCTGAACATTTTTCTGACAATATTGTAAGATCTGCCAATCGTCTGAACATAGCTTAATACATACACACTTACGAATACACAGGTTCTGAGTTTTCTTTTTTACAGACCGTATTTATTCGTTGGTTAAAGCGCTATTAGACACGCATACTTGTCTGCAGACATGTACGATGGCTTACTTTGCGTTTTGCTATTACACTATCGAACGCTGACGGCATACTTCAGTACACATATATGTTGCGTATGTTGGTGTGCGACAGACATCAGAAAATCTAAAATTTTTGAAAACCAACATACATGTCTGACGTACTCGACATACATGCTATTAGACACTGAGTTTTGGCACGCATTCGTACATGTCTGCAGACAAGTATGCGTGTCTAATAGCCCTTTTAGCTATCGTCGAGTGATCATGAACTTCAAAGAAGAAGGGGGTTGGTCGCGCCAACAAACTTTATGCATTTATTTTTTAATAAAATAGTATGAAACATTCTCAATTCAATTCATTTCTAATTTTTTGTATAGGTATTTTATATTTTTTTATTTTATTTATAAGCAGAAACCAGCGGTTGTCTAATTGTATAGCTGTAGAAAAGTAAACACATTCATAATGGAAAATTATTTGTTGTGTGTGTTTAAGAAATTTTTGAAGGATATTTTTATGCTTTGCAATTCACAAAACTATTTTTGTGAGTTTTTGTAAAAATAGATGAGCTTTAGAATTTTTTAAACATAAAGGGTAAAAAATCTACTTATGAATTGGTCTTGCTACCAACGAAATATATATCTAGATATTGCTAACCCACAAAAAATAAATAAAATTTGAAACTAAACATTTTTATATATAAATTGAATTAAAAATTAATTCTCATATTCTATTTCTGTTGAAAACTGGTTAAATAGTTGATATTCTTCTCAATTAGTATCCACTTTACGAAAATTGTAAAGATGGACAATTGAACGCTGATGAGAGGTGTAGCGGCCTTGAAATCAGTACTGATACGTTCTGCTAAAAACTGATTGGATATAAATAATAATATTTTCCAACATAAAAAACTCTTAGTAATTTTGAATTTTCATTAATTCAATAAAACTGAACTTGAGCCTGATAATATTACTTTTCATATGTAAATTAATATAAGTTCAAATAATAATTACGTTTAGTCGTAATAATAATAATATAAAAATATTAATTCCGCTTGGGCACGAGCTATAAATACCCTAATAACAAGGGTCACAGTAATATGTGAATTTCCCTAATATAGAGTAAAAACAACAAAAATGTTAGAATACAAAGTAGAATACTTTGATGATAACGGACTATGAGTTTGTGTTGATTATTAGTTCCAAACAGTAATGAGGGAATTTCGTACTAACCAGCACTGTTTCATTGTAGAATAAAAATTGAATTAAAAATTAATTCTCATATTCTATTTCTGTTGAAAACTGGTTAAATAGTTGATATTCTTCTCAATTAGTATCCACTTTACGAAAATTGTAAAGATGGACAATTGAACGCTGATGAGAGGTGTAGCGGCCTTGAAATCAGTACTGATACGTTCTGCTAAAAACTGATTGGATATAAATAATAATATTTTCCAACATAAAAAACTCTTAGTAATTTTGAATTTTCATTAAATCAATTTTTTTTTTTTTTTTTTTTTTTTGATAAATTTTATTATTTATTGAATCTTCAATTTTAAATTAAATTATCAATAAGTTTTTCAAATCTTAAATCTAAAAAATATTACATATAAGTTTAGCCAATGCTAAACAAAATTTTTAATTTCAACGGTTAATTTATGTTGTTTTACATCTCTCGTGTACGGCTGAGAAAAAGAGTATCCCTCCTTTTCAGCCGGGTGTGGCCTCTATAATTTAAAATATTGCGCGCAAGTACATTTGGGTGCACCTCAAGTTTTTTTATATATTTTTTTGCGTTTATTAATTCAATAAAACTGAACTTGAGCCTGATAATATTACTTTTCATATGTAAATTAATATAAGTTCAAATAATAATTACGTTTAGTCGTAATAATAATAATATAAAAATATTAATTCCGCTTGGGCACGAGCTATAAATACCCTAATAACAAGGGTCACAGTAATATGTGAATTTCCCTAATATAGAGTAAAAACAACAAAAACGTTAGAATACAAAGTAGAATACTTTGATGATAACGGACTATGAGTTTGTGTTGATTATTAGTTCCAAACAGTAATGAGGGAATTTCGTACTAACCAGCACTGTTTCATTGTAGAATAAAAATTGAATTAAAAATTAATTCTCATATTCTATTTCTGTTGAAAACTGGTTAAATAGTTGATATTCTTCTCAATTAGTATCCACTTTACGAAAATTGTAAAGATGGACAATTGAACGCTGATGAGAGGTGTAGCGGCCTTGAAATCAGTACTGATACGTTCTGCTAAAAACTGATTGGATATAAATAATAATATTTTCCAACATAAAAAACTCTTAGTAATTTTGAATTATCATTAATTCAATAAAACTGAACTTGAGCCTGATAATATTACTTTTCATATGTAAATTAATATAAGTTCAAATAATAATTACGTTTAGTCGTAATAATAATAATATAAAAATTTTTATATTTTTAATTTTATAAGGAAAGTAATTTGGTTGCAGTGTTGCCAGGAGATTTTTTGTAAAATCCCTACCATGACATGCAAAAATCGCTTTTTTCCCTACAATCAAATAAATATTTTCCTACATTATTCCCTACGCAATTTTTCTTTAAAATACTGCACGAACAAATTTTTTTGTACTTTTATTGTGAATTCAGATAGTACAATTTTACATTAATTATTAAAAATAACATATCGTTATAATAATATCAAATATTAAACCTAAAAATTCATATGGTTTTAAATGTATATATATGCACTTAGTAAGTGTGTGAAGTTACATATATAATTAAGTTAAATGGAAGTTTATTACTTTTTTAAAGTTATTTTTATGCGCCTTAAATCCAGTTTAGTGAATGAATTTAGAATGTTCAAAGGAATCAGAATCAAAAGAAGTTCAAACAAATTTTTTAAGATTATTATTTAACTGTACTAGCAAAATAAATGCTTAAAATATTCACTGAGAGTATAGAAAATTTTCAGTTATTTATAAATTTACAACTCGAAAGCATATAAAAAAAAAACTACGGGTAGCACTCCGGGAGTGCCGACAGAAGTGAAAACGTTTTGTGATTACAACAATACACGTGCTATTGCCAAAAAAATTATGCGTAGATATAAACAATTATATAAATACATGCAAAAAATTTAACCACTTATCAAGGCGTATGCAACAGGTGAGCTTACTAACACAGCTGACTGATCTCGCTTTATAGCAAATTTTCATACAAACTGATATAGTTTGAAGAGAGTACATAAAAAATGGTTACAGTTTGGTACTCATACGTATTAAAATGCTTTTAATTTGTTTGTGTGTTTTCATATGAAGCGAGTGCTTTATACCAACAAAATACATGTTGTTTTTGGCTTGTTGTACTTGTTGTCGAACTGCGCATATCTGCTAGTTTTGCCATGCCACTTATTGTAAACGCAAATGCAACTGCGCCCGAGAAGTTAACAACCAAAATTTTTTTCGCTCAAAATGAAGAGAGCGCCATCTTTGTGTACTCTTCTTAATCAGTTTCGCTAAAATTGAAGAGTGCGCCCTCTTTGGTGCACCAAAAAATGAGTTTTTTTCTCATATATGGCAACATCACCCACAAGAGAGGGCGCTCTATTCATTTTTAACGAAACAAATTAGGTGTTGGGCCTTACTACGGCTCTCGAATCGACTTCGACTGTTGTACTAGATTAAAGAAACACACAAAATTTTTTTTTTTAAATCTATTACAGCAGTCGAAGTCGAATCGAGAACCGTAATAAAACCAATTTCTGTAGGTTGTTAACTTCACACCAACTAGGCATTCGCACAAACAGAGATGCTACAAGCGTGACGGTGTCGCGAGTTCTGAGGTTTTGTCTCATCCAAAACCTCGTTCCACGCCAATTGAAGTTTTCACTTAAAAAAAAAATTAATTTGAATCCGTGTATGGAATTTTAAAACATTCTATGGACTCAAAAGTTCCATTGAGTACATAGGAATGCATTAACTTAAATAAATGTACATATGTAATAAAAAAAATTGTTGTTTTTTATGATGCTTAATGTACATATATTTATTGGGGACAAAATTCTGGATTTCCAGTTTTAAAATGGGGATTTTTGGGGACAGCACTCTTTAATTTGGGGACATTAGACAATATTTACCTGGCTACACTGTACCCGACACCATTCTTCTCTCCCCTCTCACCAACAAACAACCACTTTCAGAAAAGAAAACTTTCACATGTGAACACAGACTAATTATGTACCGAAATTCTTCATGGCAAAACTAATGGCTCCGTTAGTCAAATCGTATCGTGGAGTTGCGTATCAGCTGACAAAATCCGTAACATTTAATAAACATGTTGATGCTTATTGAAAATGTATTGACAACGTTTGCTACGTAAAATCTACAGAAAATAGATTTTTACGTGCCAAACGTCAAATTTTGGCTTGCATACATACACACACATATGACACATTTATTGATAGCCGTATGTTTTTACTAAATAACATCCGAACTTAAACGATACGACAACTTCAAAAGTAAGACGATACGATTTGACTAACGAAGCCATAAAGGCTGCTGTAGCCGTAATATATGTATGTATGTAACATATGTATGTATGTACCTAATTACATCTATATATGAAATTACAAACTAAGCATATCAATTTATGTACATACATATGTACATACATACATTCAAGTATACAAAAATATATCTTTTAAATAATAAGTAACAATAATAATCAAAACTATGATGTACATACTAGTGATGTTACGAATACTCGTATTCGTATTCGACTATTCGACTATTCGCCTGTTTTAAGATATTCGTATTCGTATTCGCCAAATTCAAGCGAATATTTTTTGAATAATTTTACCATACATTTTCCAAAAAAAAAATCATACAAAAGTTTAAAAAAAGTACATAAAATGTAAAAAAATATATTAATTTTTATTAAAAAAACCCATTGTATTTCACGCAGAGTAAGAAAAACGAAATCTGAAAGTATGTAAGTAAAATAATTAAAAAATGTTCTGTAGAGGTTTTCGAATTCGGCATCTTAATGCAATAATAATGTTAAATCACTAAATTTTTTTCATCATTTATAGTTACAGTACACGCTCGGAAATTCGAACCACTTTGTTTTTAGGGCGATTCGAATTTCCGAATTATTCGAATTTCTGGACGGTTTTTTTTATACAAAAATTTTGGTAAATTTGACCATAAAGATATAAAAAACTATGTTTTTTTTTTCATTTTAATTTATTTAATATTTTATTTATTTGTTGCGGGTTAGCAATATCTAGATATATATTTCGTTGGTAGCTATACCAATTCATCAGTAGATGTTTTACCCTTTATGTTTAAAAAATTCTAAAGCTCATATATATATATATTTCGTTGGTAGCTATACCAATTCATCAGTAGATGTTTTACCCTTTATGTTTAAAAAATTCTAAAGCTCATATATTGTATAGGTGTAGAAAAGTAAACACATTCATAATGGAAAAATATTGTTGTGTGTGTTTGAGAAATTTTTTAAATGCTATTTTTATGCTTTGTAATTCACAAAAATATATTTGTGAGTTTTTGTATAAATAGATGAGCTTTGGAATTTTTTTAAACATAAAGGGTAAAACATCTACTGATGAATTGGTATAGCTACCAACGAAATATATATCTAGATATTGCTAACCCGCAACAAATAAATAAAATATAAAACATAAATACTTGAGTACATGCTCAAATAAATGTAAAAATTTTTTAATTTATTTAAGATATATCCATGAAAAATGGATATATAGCGGTTTCTCAAAAACTGGAGCCAATCTGACACTTCCAAATGTACTTTCGCACTCAGGGGACTCCCCCCTTATAGTTCGAAAAGGATTCACCGAAGTTCATTTTTTTTCGGGTCAAAAACTATCACAGTGTTTTTAAAAGGCGAATTCCATGCCGCTTTTTAAATTTGGTAAACCATCCATCGCTTGCCCGAAAGTCATTCTCAGCCTTATCCGGATATTCTTGCTTGAAAATTACTTTAGCTTTCTCCTTTAATATGGGTCCGTTCAATGTCGTCTTTTTTTCACGTTGATTAAGAAACCACTCATAGAGACAACTTTCCCTTTACGGAAATTCAGCACTATGTAAAGTTTTAATGGATATGTGTTGATAAGTGTTGGCAATTTTGATTTTCTATTCGATTTAATATAGCTAATGGTAGACGTAGTTACATTAAAGTCCAGTGCTAAACGCTTTCATTGAACCCCTTTGTCAATCCTTTCCAATATTTGTAATTTGTCTTGTAAACACAAAGTGTTTTTCTTACGTTTGTTTTGGAGTTTTTAGTCCACGTTCTTATTTTAATAAATGTTAAACCGTATACATATACAAACACCAAAAACCTGACTTTTAAACTCTAACAACATCAACAAGATCTGTAAATCATCTATTAAAATGGGATTTCCCTTTTTACTTTGTATTGGTTAAACTAAATTCTCAAAATTTTAGTGTTTACAATAAAAAAGAAAAAACCACTCGGAAATTTGAAATTTGGATTCTAATTTTAGAGCACCATATGTAATGAAATTACTGATTCGAATTTCTGGAAATTCGAATATCTGAGAGTTCGAATTTCTGAGCGTCTACTGTACTAACGCAAAGGCAGGGATTTTTTCCAATTAAATTTGAAATATAAACCTCAAGAGAAATATTCGTATTCGTATTCGACGAATACTGTTTTAAATATTCGTATTCGTATTCGCGAATACTAAAAATTGATATTCGTAACATCACTAGTACATACATAATTACATAGATATGAATGTTAAACTGTAATTTAACCAATTATCAAATTCATTACAATAAAAGGTGTAATAATATATTTTGGTACCTTTTAAATAATACCGTACTATTTGCACACATTCATATATAATAGGCCTTACTACGGTTCTCGAATCGACTTCGACTGTTGTACTAGATTAAAGACACACACAACATTTTTCTTTAATCTATTACAGCAGTCGAAGTCGAATCGAGAACCGTAATAAACCCCAATGTAAACATATTGGAACTCCCATCAACGTTTAGAACAGCTGCTTTGTATTTTATTTATGTTTTTCAAAGTGATAAAAGGTTGCAATGGATGACGAAGAATTAATATTATTTGTGAAGGAAAATTAATTCATTTATATTCTCCTGGGCACAATATTTCGGAAAAGAACAGAAAAATATGATTTAATATGTTGCATAAGAAGTTTTGTTTTTTATGTACATATGTATGTACAATGTACATTTGGTTGGTCTACGTGGCCATCTAAAAGGAACCGTTATTTTAGCAGAATATATAACCAAAGCGAAGTAAAGAATAATGTAACTTAATGGAAAAAAGAGAGTAGTATTTAAATAAAATATATAATAAAGGATACAAAGTCATTATTATTAATCCGCTGTGGACGGCGGTAACATTCCCCCGGGAGACTAGCTTGCTCAGGATTATCTCCACCGACGTTCAAAATAGCTATCTTAGTCACCGGTCTCTGCATTACACCAACCAGTGTCTTGACTGTCACCCTTAGCACTTGACCGTCTGCAGCTACCACTGTGTCGATAATTTTTCCTTTAGGCCAGCATCTTCTCGGAAGATTTTAATCAACTATGATCACGATCGCACCGATTGATACAGCTGGAACTTTAGCAAACCATTTGCTCCTCCGGGAGATTATTGGTACATACTCTTTTACCCCGCGGCGCCAAAAATGGTCGGCGAATGCTTGCGTTTGCTGCCATCTTTGACGTAAATTTCCACTATCGTCGAAAAGGGTTTATAGCCATCACAAGAGCCGAGAAGTTCGCGGTAATGGCGTCATCATCTTCATGATCAACTGAAACGAACGTCAGCGGTCGGGAATTAACAATTAACTCGATTTCGCACAGCGCACTTTTTAGAGTTTCATCGTTAAAATTTAGTGTAGATACATGCTGTACAGAATGTTTTTCACGGATCTAATGAGCCGCTCCCAAGCACCACACATGTGGGGCGGACCTGGTGGACTAAAGAGCCATTTTGTTTTATCGTATTTTGATGATATATTAGAAAAATCTATTTGATTGACCTCATCTTGGAGGATTTTTTCGGTTACTTTAAAATTCGTACCATTGTCTGTGTAAACTTCACAAGGCGTTCTACGCCTGGCAGCGAAGTTTCGTATACACAAAATACACGAACTGATATCTAAACAATGGGCTACTTCTATATGAATAGCGCGTAAAGTAAGGCACGTAAATAACACTCCCCATCGTTTCTCTCGTCTTCTTCCAACGGTTACTAATAAAGGGCCAAAAAAGTCTATTCCGACAAACGTGAATGGGCGTTGAAACGCGCCTAGACGAGCCGCTGGTAATTTCGCCATTTGAGGTGCCCGGGGGACAGCTGAATTGTTTTTGCATATTTGGCATAAGCTACGTACTTTTTTGTACATAACCCGCAGACGGGGTATATAAAATTGACTTTTTATTTTGTTGATCACTGCTTCATGAAAGTGGTGGTGGAAATCGCCATGAAATGAACGCACAATTAGGAATGTGACATGGTGTTTAGCTGGCTGCACTATTTCATCATCATGATTATTAAGGCGCTCTGCTCGGCTGTGACATCTTATTACTTCATAATCGTCAAGATAAGTGTTAAGTCGGTATAACTTACTAGATTTTTCTACGTTTTCACGATGTTTCAAATCATAAATTTCTTGGAGAAATTCACTGCGCTGTGCTTCCTTTATGAGAAATCGCTGCGCCTGTTGAACCATCTCGCATGTGATCGTCTGATCAAAGTTTTGTTTTTTACTCGCGAATTTCAGTTTCGTCATATGCAATATGAATGTTGCTACTGCTCGGTAGAGTCGTTTCCAGTTAGAGAAACAAGCACGTGACGTTTAAGCTCAGTAGAATCCGAGAATCCTAAGTCTTCACATGTGGGCCATTGGCTTGGGTCGTGTTGCAAAAATTCAGGGCCGTTAAACCACAGAGGTTCATGTTTTTTCGTGTTGTTATTTTTGTTGCAAAATCTGCGGGGTTCATTTTCGTCGGCACCCATCTCCATTGGGTAACGTTGGAGTGTTCAAAAATTTCACCTTCTCGGTGCATTACAAATTGTTGAAAGTTTCTTCGATCCACGCGTAACCATTGTAGCACGGTCTTAGAGTCCGACCAGCAGTGTATTGAAAATATGCGTAAACGATGAATTTTTTGCACTTTGATCGCCAATCTGAAACCGATTAGTGCGGCTTGCAGCTCCATTCGAGGAATCGAAAGTGGTTTTAGGGTGTAGCATGTGGCCAACAGTGTGTAGTATGCATTGCGATTCAATAGTACCGCAACATGCAAGCATTGACAAACTGCAAGCAAGATATTTTGTGTGTCGGTAATTTGACACTTGTACGGTTAATCAAGTGCAGCAGCGCAATGCACTTAAATGAATCACATTTATTAACTGCATTTGTTTGATTGTGCCATTCAGTTTCAACTTTCGTAGTGAACAGACGCGTTTTTATAATCGTCGCAACTGAATATAAAAAAAATATAAAAAAAAATAATTTTTCAAGTCACAAAAAATATAAAAAAAACAAAACATTTATTGAACAGTTATTTTACTGGTTTTATTTTATTTTTTGCTTGTGTGCAATATACATAAATATTTGAATACACAAACTAATATAAGTGAAAATATAAAAAAGAGAACTCTGATGAGTTCATCTTCTGATAAAAACAACAATAATCCTACAAGCAGTAGGAATGTACAATATATAACTTTAGTTGCTGATGACGACAATAAAAAAATGAATTAAACAAAAACCTGAATTTAACAGAAAACACAAATACTCGTGTGCGATCATTTTCTCTGAACATGTTAAATAGTGATCAAGAAGCAACAACAATTGCACCCATCAGCAAACTTGTCAGCTTAGCTGTACAAACAAACAAACAAACAATAAGTAACAAGGTGACCAACGTGCACAAAATGGTAGATGCGGTGAGTACAATAATTGATAATAAAATTCAAACAGGAATGGACAGATACATAACCGTGTTAAAAAGGGGAAGAAGTCCAAAATCAGCTCAAATAGCTTCAACAGCGAAAGTTCCCAGAGATGGAAAAAACAAAACAAAAAATTCCGAAAATCGTTTCGCGATTTTATCTGAACAAGACAATGAAGACACATTTAAGAGAGCTGAACTCTAGTTTGTTGGTAAAAAGCCTTACCTCCTTAATTGGTGAAAATGAGTTCTATGTAACTCCAATTAAGCGCGGAAATATTAACGAAACAAAAATCCAGGTAGTGCAAGAAAGTAATTACCGAAAAATAGTTTCTGACCTTGAGTCAAAAAACAAACATTTTTATACGTACCAATTAAAGAGTGCTAAAGGTCTAACCGTCGTAATAAAAGGTATAGACTCTAGTGTGGATCCAGAAGAGGTTAAGTCTGGCCTTGAAAATAATGGCTTCAAGGTTAAAAATGTTTCTAACATCAAAAATAGGGAAAAAATCCCCCAACCTATTTTTAGAGTCGAGCTACAGCCAGGTGACTTGAAAATTAAAAAAAAATGAATCGCACCCAATCTATAATCTAAAGTACTTGTTACACAGAAGAGTTACAGTTGAGATGTCACATAAAAAAAAATGGACCTATCCAATGCATGAACTGTCAAGAATTTGGCCATACCAAAACTTATTGTAAGTTGCCTACCGTTTGCGTTGTATGTGGTGAGTTGCACAGTACCGCTAACTGTGACAAAATAAAAGGTGATACCAAGGCAAAAAAATGCGGCAATTGCAGTGGAAACCACACTGCTAACTATAGAGGCTGCCCTCTTTACTCTTTTTTTAAAAATTCGTCTAACAGAAAAACAAATGCTACTCCCGATCAGCCCAACACCCCTTTAAACTACCCTCAGTTACCTCAACCGTCGTCTAGCCATAATCAATACTCAAATGTTTTAAAGTCTAACACGACTCTTACTCAGCAAAAACCTAATAGTCCATTTTCATACGCTAATATTTTAAAGAGTAACCAGACTCCGGCGCAAAAAACTGTACCAGCTAATGAAGAATCAGGGCATAATTTTAGTCGTATTGAAGCCTCGATAGAGATCCTAATACAAACAGTAAATACATTCACTCTCAACATGTCCTGTATGATGCAGGAAATGTTGAAAATGCAGTCTACCTTGTTGCAGGCTGTATTGAAAAAACCATGAACTTAAGAATCTGTTATTGGAACGCAAACGGCATCTGCCAACATAAAAATGAAATAGAATATTTTCTTCTGGATAAACAAATCGACGTTATGCTTATCTCAGAAACTCATTTGACGTCTCGAAGCTATTTTAAAATTAGTGGATATAATTTTTACGATACTAAGGATCCTCGAGGTAGAGCTTGTGGTGGCTCTGGAATCCTAATAAAAACTCGAATAAAACACTACCTGCTAAATGACCTTCGTGAAGAATATCTTCAAGCAACAAATATCTGTATTGAAAATTTTTATCAAAAGCTTGTGATATCATCTGTTTATTCTCCTCCCAGGTTTTCAATTTCAGAGAGTCAATATACCGCATTTTATACAACACTGGGGTCCCGTTTTCTAGCAGCTGGCGACAACAATGCTAAACACACTTTTTGGGGTTCACGTTTAATCAGTCCTAAGGGTCGTGTTTTGTTTGACACAATTTCAAAAATGGGTTTGAATGTAGTTTGAAGCGGTCAGCCAACATATTGGCCAACGGATCGACAAAAAATTCCTGATGTTATCGACTTTGGAATCTCGAAAGGTGTGCCCAGCGAAATGACGGAAGTAGAATCATCTTTGGATTTGTCTTCAGATCACTTGCCTACTATTATCACTATTTACTCACACACAACCGCAAGACCAACATGTGATTTACCGCTGACATCTGCACGTATTAACTGGCTGAAATACAAAAAATATTTGAGTGCTCATTGCACTGAAAATATGCCATTGAGAACACCTACTGACATAGAAAATTCTATTAGGTTGTTTGAAACACATGCCAAACAAGCTGCTCTTAATGCTTCTTCAATTCAACCAAATCAACAAGCGAGATTTAACAATATTTTTTGTGGAGATATAGAAAGGCTATTGACTGAAAAACGGAGTGCTCGACGAGAATGGCAACGGTACAGATCGCCTCAGCTAAAATTAAGGCTTAAGGAGTGTACCAAGCAGCTTAGAAAAGTTTTGCAAACACAAAAAACAGCTTCGCTGCAAAAATTTCTGCAAGAACTCGATGCAACACCATCAACAGATTATTCGCTGTGGCGTGCAGCCAGAGGACTTAAAAGGCCGGTGATATGTAAACCTCCATTACGAGCTTCAAATGGTGACTGGGCAAGAACTGATGCTGAAAAAGGTGCTCTTTTTGTTAAACACTTAGAAAAGGTATTTACTCCAAATATTTCTGCTGATATTACTGAACTGCCGCCAGTCGTCGCTTTACCAGAAATTCCGCTAAGATTTAATATTGTGGATATTCAAAATGCTATTACAAGTCTAAACTCAAAAAAAGCCCCAGGTGTTGATAGAATAAGCAACAAAATGCTGCAAGAATTGCCTTTCATTGCAAAACGAATAATACTATTCATCTTTAATAGTATTTTACGACTGCAATACTATCCGGCAGAATGGAACTTTTTGAAAAACTGTACATGAGCAAGCTGACTCCTATAGTAACTAGCAGTGCATGTATTCCAGATCATCAATTCGGTTTTCGCAGTCAGCATAACACTATTGAACAAACTCACAGATTTGTGAATGTCATTAGAGAAACTTTTTAAAAAAAAAGAAATATTGTTCAGCGCTTTTTATTGATGTCGCACAGGCCTTTGATAAAGTATTGCACGAAGGTCTTGTCCACAAATTAACACAAAATCTACCCGCAAACATCGTCAGGCTCTTAAAAAGCTATCTAGAGGAACGAAAATTTGTAGTTAAGGAAGGCAATTTTACAAGCCCCCCGCAGTCGATTGAAGCCGGAGTCCCTCAAGGCAGTATCTTCGGTCCTTTACTTTATTTAATATATGCCTCTGACTTACCGTTAAGCAGTATCATTCACATGTCAACATTTGCTGATGATACGGCTTTTCTAAGCGTTCATGAAAATCCTGTAGAAGCTTCCCGGAATCTACAAGGGTACATCTCAAAATTGGAAACATGGCTAAAACAATGGCGGATAAAAGTGAATGAGCAGAAATGTGTACACGTTACTTTTACTTTACGCAGGGAAACATGCCCGCCTATACAAATCAACACCGAGACTATACCGCAACACACTGTAGTAAAATATCTAGGCGTTCATCTTGATCGTCGTTTAACTTGGAAATCGCATATAGACGCAAAGCTAACACAAATTAAATTAAAAGCAGCCCAAATGAATTGGCTTATTGGAAGAAATTCCATATTAAGTCTTGACTGTAAACTTTTGTTATACAACGCGATCCTGAAACCAATATGGGCCTATTTAATCCAGTTATGGGGCACTGCCTCAGCATCAAGTGTAGAAAAAATTCAAAGGCGACAAAACAAAATTCTACGTACAATTACTGCAGCCCCCTGGTATGTCAGAAACCATCGAATTCATAAAGACCTAGACGTTCCGTTGGTGAAGACAGTATTTTCAAAACACGCAAAAAAATATATTGAAAAACTAGTATTGCACCCAAATCCACTTGCGCGCTACATTCTAAATTATAGAGGCCACACCCGGTTGAGAAGGAGGGATACTCTTTCTCTCAGCCGAACACGAGAGATGTAAAACATCAAAAATCAACAGTTGGAAATAAAAATCTTGTTTAGCACTGGCTAAACATATATTTATGTATTTTTAGATTTAAGATTTGAAAAACTTATTGATGTTTCAATTTATAATTGAAGATTCAATAAATAATAAAACTACCACCAAAAAAGAAAAAAAAAAAAAAAAAAAAAAAAATTGTTTGATTGTAAATATAAGCAACACAAAGTATCTGTTGCTTTTAAGTATGCACTCGTTGGACTTTAAACACATGCCATACATAAATAGTTGGAAGCTAAATATGCTTACCCAACAATAATATATATTTCTATTCTTTTACTCTTATGTTAAGGTACCCCTAAGAATTATTCTCATAATTAGTATATAAGCCAATGTCATTTAGTTTATAATTCAATTAATAAATCAACAGTCTTAGGAGCTCCAAATATACAAGCTCTAAGACAAAAATAAATAAAATAAAAACTATTTTATTACATGGCGATTCTGCCAGTCTTCTTCAGCGAGTGCTACTAAACTGCACCCTGAAGAAGCAAGAGCAGCCTGCCAGTTCCAAGAGTGTTGTAAAATACTAAGCACCTTGGAATGAGCAGAAGAAGGAGAGGGTCCGCCTAGCCAAAAGGCACCCCAAAATTGGACTGTGGAAGAAAATAAAGGTCCGCCTGGCCAAGAGGCTATTAAAGAAAGATGACCGCCTACCTAAGGGGCTTTGAGATAGCCAACATCTTCCACTAAAATACCACCACCAAAAATAACAGAAGGAAGACTGCCACCACAGACAACAATACAACAAAAAAATAATAACAAAAACAATAGATATTTTTTTATGTTTATGACCTTTATATTAAAAGTGGTGCGCTAAAGTCGCACACTAGGCCAGTAAGCGTTAACCGCTCGTGGCAAACATTTTTTTTTTCTTTCATTATTATGGATTTCTACATAACTCGTGGCTAAAATCTTTTATTAAAAGAGCCTCACAATATTAAAATAATTAAAATGTTACTTAAATAAAAATTAAATAAGACAAAAAGTAACACTTAGAGAATATTTTTAAATTTTTCAAGAAAATTATAACTTTATAATGGATAAAAGATAATAAAATTAAATTTAATTTTAACAATTAGAATAAAATAATTAAAGTTAATTTAACTTTTTAATGTTTTAAGACAATATAATATACATAAAAATAATATTATAAAATTAAAAGATGGGCAAAACAGAATCAAAATTAGATAAGCCCAGTGCAAACGTGGTTACCAATTTGGAAATCATAGACCATAAGTCAGAAATAAATTCATTATGGCTACTAATGCTGATATTGGTGATAATATCAGCAATAAATCTATTACTTAAGATATATCTGTTGCATAAAAGAGCTCTACGGAAGAAATATGTTAGTAGAGCAAATGATTTGGATAAAATTTAATACATGTATTGACGAAATATTGCTAGTAGTTTTAAGGTATGTTCACATTGGGGAAACATTTGATGAAAAATATTAAATATTTGATTGCTGTAGTGTGACCATAAAATATTTATCAGAGGGAAACAGCAAAACAGCTGTGTAATGGCAAACAAAATTATTTGCTGCCAAACAAAAATGTGTCTAATGTGAACAAAGTGTGACCACTAAAAGGCAAATATTTTTATTTATTTTGGGAAAACAATTATTAAATCTTACAAAATTTTTGTAAGAACAAACAGAGTCAAATAAAAAATATCTACCTTTAGACAAAATGCTTCAATAAAAGATTTATACGGCTGATATTTTTTTGGCTGCTTTGTTCGGCATGCCTTGTGATTCTCTAAAACTACTACTGCTGCTGGCTGATAAAAACTTTAAAAAATTATGTTGCTTCCTTCTGCGAGAAAAGCGAAAAATCTCTATAAATTGTAATATTTTTAAAAAGCCAAAATTAAATAAAAACAAAAAAAAATTAAAAACAGGCAAGAAGTTTGCAAATCTCGCGAAAAAGGGACAACTTGCGAAAAATTATTATATATCAATAAAACCATAATATTAAAGAAAAAAAACGCTAAAGCCTTAAAGAATGCAAAACAATTCTTCCTAAATCGAGAATATGGCGAAAATTTGCAAATCCTGTTAACGAAAAAATTACAAACCCACAATTTTGCACATAAATTAATCAGAAATCGCAAAACTGTTAAAAAAATTAGTTTGGCAGAATTGCAAATTTCGCGAAAAAGCGACAACTTGCGAAAAAATTATTAAATATCAATAAAGCCATAATATTAAAGAAAAAACGCTAAAGAATTAAAGAATGCAAAACAATTCTTCCTAAATCGAGAATATGGCGAAAATTTGCAAATCTTGTTAACGAAAAAATTACAAACACACAAACTTGCACATAAATTAATCAGAAATCGCAAAACTGTTAAAATAAAAATAAATGGTAAAAACGCGAAAAATCACACTTCGCAAAACAAAATTGCTTATTACTTGTGTTGAAATGTACAAATCGGTGTTGTCTCAAAATTGACGACGAAATATGGAATAAGCGTGAAAGTAATATTTTTTGTGCAATTTGCAAAAATATTTTGTTAATATTACTTTTTTGTTGCCCAACTGCAGAAACTAATCATTAGCAACGAAATGTTTGTTAAAAAACAAATTTATGTTTTTTGGTAGTTTTTTCTAATATTTTGTTAAGGAAAATATTTGTTCAAGTGTGACCACCGGGAAAATATGTTTTCCCATGTTAGCACCTGCCGTTGTTTGACAGCTGTTTCATCAAACAAAATGGGAAAATAAATATGCCTAGTGTGAACAAAAAACAAGTTGTGTATTTATTTACCTTAATTTTTGTTAAACACGAACCAACATATTTGAAGCAAATGTTTCCCCAATGTGACCGTACCTTTAGAAACTAATAATAAAAATAATTTGACATAATATAAAAATGTATTAGTGTAGACGACCTATATATATTAAATATGGCAAAATTAAGATATAAGTTACAATTATACAGCGAAGGCATTAATAGCCTGATGCTAAAATCTGTAGTTAATCAAATAATAATATTAGAAATAAAAAGTCACCATAAATAAAAATACAACCCATTTTTGTGGCAGTAAAAGATAAAAAAAATTATTACAGTATTAAAAATCGCAACAAAATCTATGGCATATAAACAACAAAGTAATATCAAAAATATTCAGCATCAAATTTAAAGTAATGAAAAAAGCCCATTATGACGTCAGAAGAAAACTATTTACTAAAGGGAATCTTGACTTAGGACAAGTTTTCCCTAGGCTTGAAAAAGTGGCCGGTAAATTATATATAATGTTCATTAATGAGAATATTGACCTAGGACAATTTTTCCCAAGGCTTGAGAAAGTGGCCGGTGAACAAATGGCACCTAACGAAAAAATTTTAGAATTTATCTCAATTAAAAAATTTATAAATAAAAGGGCATAAAAGTAGCGCTACTACTTAATGCGGTGACCAATATAAATGATGAGAATGCTCATTCTTGATCTAATGCTGAAATACCACGATGATCCGATAGAGGGAGGACATTGTGGAATATATCGAACAATAGAAAAAATAAAGAGGTATTACTATTGGAAAAATATGATAAAAGACATAACGAAATATGTTCAATTATGTCAAAAATGCCAGAAATCAAAAATAATAAACCAAAATTGATTAGAAAATTGCTGAAGCTTTTCAAATTATTGTACACATTGAAAACTCTCAGAATAACTTAGAAAAGTCTATTGAGACACATTTTATTACTGCCATAAAATTCAAAAAAAAAAAAAAAAGGTTGACAATATAAAAACAGAAAAAATAATTTTTGGTCCACTAAATAATTTTTAAGTAAGAATCATTTAAAACTGTTTTATTTTTGCCTAAAAGTCTAAAGAAGACGTTCAATTTAGTCAAAGGTACAGAGTGAAAAGTTATTTGATTTTCAAAATTAGTTTAATAACATAAAATTTATGAATATAACATATATTTTTCTAATAAAAATTTTACTATTCAAAAAAAAAAAAATCCAAAATGAAGAAAAAGTAAAACAAAATTTTAAGGTAAAAATATAATAGAAGAAAATTAATCAGAAAACCCTTTATACTGGCTTTAGATTTATTGGTCCGTATAAAATTAAGAAAATAGATTTAAGAAATAATGTTACCATAGTAGATAAGAAAACCAATAAACAACAACTAGTTCATATAAATAGACTTAAGATGTTTAATAATAACTAACATTTAATAGTATTGTTTGGCCAGACTACTATAAAATTAGAATATAAGTACATATACAAATATTATAATTTTTTTCTTTTCTTTAAAAACAAAATAAATATTATATTACACTTATACTTAGACTAATTAAAAACTAATTGTAAAAGAATGTCCATAAAACTAACGTTATATGAACATTCTTGTAAAAGGTGGAGGTGTAGCATGTGGCCAACAGTGTGTAGTATGCATTGCGATTCAATAGTACCGCAACATGCAAGCATTGACAAACTGCAAGCAAGATATTTTGTGTGTCGGTAATTTGACACTTGTACGGTTAATCAAGTGCAGCAGCACAATGCACTTAAATGAATCACATTTATTAACTGCATTTGTTTGATTGTAAATATAAGCAACACAAAATATCTGTTGCTTTTAAGTATGCACTCGTTGGACTTTAAACACATGCCATACATAAATAGTTGGAAGCTAAATATGCTTACCCAACAATAATATATATTTCTATTCTTTTACTCTTATGTTAAGGTACCCCTAAGAATTATTCTCATAATTAGTATATAAGCCAATGTCATTTAGTTTATAAATAAATTAATAAATCATCAGTCTTAGGAGCTCCAATAATAAAAGCTCTAAGACCAAAAATTAAATAAAATAAAAACAATTTTATTACAAGGGGTGCTACTTTGCACTTAGCAGCTACGAGGTTGACAGTGACTTGATCGTTTAGTTGTACTAGCAGATAAGTAACTGCAGAGTAAGCAACGAACGCGCCCGCGTCAACGAACGTATGAAGCTGAATTTTGTCGGCGCTGAGTAGCGTTTGCGAATAGCACCTTGGGATCTCGATATTTTGTACGGGTGGGACTGTTGCTTTCCATTGGGTCCATTGTTCATTTAAAACTTCATTTAATGGATCATCCCACCCGATACAGGAACGCCAAACATTTTGAAGCAAAACTATAAGACCCACACCCACTTTTACGCCCACTTTTTTAAATTATGTTACTCCCACCACGTAGTTTTTAACAGATTTTATAATGTAAAGTGAGCATAACTTCGCCATTTGTGGATCAATTTTCAAAATTCTTTCAGCATATGGAAAAGGTGCATTAAATTTTTTTGTTTTTGGCAAAATGACCCGCCACAATAATTGTTTATCAAATAACTTCGCCATTTTTGAGCCAATTTTCAAACTTCTTTTAGCATATGGAAAGGTCCAGAATATTTTTTTGTTTTTAGAAATTGTTTGTTGGGTCGAACGGGGGGGGGGGGGCGGTAGAGCGTTGCAAATGGCCCGCCACAATAATTGATTATCAAATAACTTCGCCATATTTTGGGCATTTTTTGACCTACGTCGATGATAGTTGGTACAAATGGTATTGGCATAATTTGGAATACGTACCAGGAGAAAAGTGGGTGGGACCACGCCCCTTTTTTAGGAAAACAAAACCCTTGGACCGATCTTCCTGAAATTATCACAGCATGTTACTGTGACTCTGGAAGGAATAATAATAATATGAAGTTTTGATTGGACAAAGAGGCGTGGCACCGCCCATATAACCCAAAAATTTAAATCGCCATATTTTGTGCATTTTTTGACCTACGTCGATGATATATGGTACATATGGTATTGGCATAATTTGGAATACGTATCAGGAGAAAAGTGGGTGGAACCACGCCCCTTTTTGTGAAAACCAAATCCTTGGACAAACATTTTTTTTATTTTTGTTAATTGAGTTAAAGGTTGACCCTATTTTACTTTGAAATACCCTCTTCTTTCCAAAAGAATATTTTTTTTTTTACATTTCTCCAATTTTTTTCAACGGCAACCCAGGTTACAGATATATGTATCTACGATCTCAGGCAGAAAACATAAAAGAAGTAAAACAAGGAACTTCTGTAACAGCTACATAAGATTTTATTCCCCTGAATTGACAAAAAGTTTATGTAGTTTGTCAAAAACTAATTGGCAAACAACAAAACAATTCAGCATACATGAAACATTAATTACTCCTGTTATACATGTGTGCCCTGTAAAGCCCAGTATTCTGTTCAGTATTCCACGCGGAATGCTGTAGAGCTGCAAAACAATCGATAGTATCGATAGTGTTTTTTTGGACTGACTATCGACAATTTTTAAAGTATATATTTTAAATATATGAAGCCCTTTATATGTAGCGAGTATAACATTTGTAACAACTTATTCTACGCAGGTTCTTAGCCGCTTTTAAATTTATATACCTACTTTTACAAATAAAAACAAGTTATTTTAACTGCGCTACCTAAATCAGCGCGTTTAGCTACCTAAATCTACCTAAATTGTTATTTGATTTTAATTATAAAAATTTATTTAAACCTAAGAAATGTGTTGAACTAAATATATGTACTACTTGCTTTTTATGATTTCTTATTTTTCATACAATTATACATCGCACTTGATAAACAAGAAGGTATTACATCAAAATTTTTAAAATATCATTTTTTTAAGAAATTATAGTACAGTGGTTATATTTACAAAAAAAAAAAAATACAGTTTTATCTCTCTTTGTGATAGAAAAGTAGTATTAAAAAATAAAATTTTTTGCCTCTACTGAAAAATTTAAAATTTTGAGTTAATACCCTCTTGTTGATCAAGTGCGATACGTTTAGTATGTTTAGTTTTTAATGGTTTATATTATTCATGGGCAAAATAAAATTTATGTTTTAACAATCAGTAACTGTGATGTCCCTTATTAATGTTATTTTTTATTTATAAATTTAGCTATTGGCCTACCGTATTTTATGTAAATAAAAGTAAAATTTTTTTATTCCATATTTTTCCCGACGTTTCGTGAATTGTATGTTCACTTTTTCAAGGGATATTTTTTATTTCTATTAAAAAGAAAAACATCAACAATTTTTGAATAATATTAAAGAATAATGTACAATAGCTTACACTATGACGTCACATGAATATAATTTTTTAAATATTTAGTGTGTTGAATATCACTTTTAAATTAAATTTTTTTAAAAAACATTGTATTTAAGAATCAATTTTATTTAAACAGATTTTTTAAAAAGAGTAAAAAACAACTATTAAACTTATTTGATTGCAATTTTATAGCTTGTGCTCAAATTGTCTGTGTCCTCTTTGATGTTCATTGTTTTGCTTATTTTTTGCTGTATTATTAAGCTTTTTGTTATATATCTCTTTCTTGTATTGTTTACTTTGTCCAGAATTTTTATATTATCAAAGTCTGGTTTGTGCTTTGAGTTTGTGATATGTTGGGATAATGCAGTGTTTTCTTTGTGTTTGTTTATGTCAGCTTGATGCTCTTTTACTCTTGTTTCCAAACTTCTTTTTGTTGTGCCTATGTACACAAGATTACAGCTCTTATTGTCTGCGCCCTTACATGGTATTTCGTATAAAACGTTGTTTTGTTGTAATAGCTCTATTGGTGGTTTTGTTTTAGAAAAAATTGTATTAAGTGTTTTATTTGGTTTGTAACCAAAATTTATATTATTATTATCTATTGCTGTTTTTATGGTGTTTTTGTCGGTAAGGCAGGTATATATTTTATACTGAAAAACCGTTTATCTTGGTTAGAGTTGCCATGATTATTGATTATTGTCGGTTTGTAGGATTTAATTAATGATTTTGTTATTCCAATAGGAAAACTATTATTTGTTAACATTTTTGTAATTTTCATTAGCCCTATTCACAATCTTGTGCAAATGGTCTTGCATCATTGCAATTGCAAAATGGTGTAGGATATTTTTACTCTACACTAACAAAATACAGAAAATGCACACGCTATATCTTTGCAAATAAGCAACACTAAAAACCAATAGCATATATTTACTCTACTTATGCAACACTTAATTGCAAAACGACAGCTGATACGCAGTGAGCTAAGCCGATTTTGCTTATTCAAATATTAATAATTTTATTCGAAATTATAAAACAAAAATATTTCAAGCATAAGGAAATTAACCAGACAAACAAAAATTAATGAAATAAAAAAATGCATAACTTAATTATTGAAATAAAAAATTTTAATAACAAAAAGCAAAAATTAGCAAAACGCAAAACATCTCGAATCAAATTATTCAATTATTTAAATTTACATATTATTTAAAATCCTGACTAACTAACAAATTAATCCTTATTTTTATAATAAAAATTAGAATTATTTGAATGTTTTGATACTTGAGTAATTTCTGATATGTACTTTTAGGCCAAAACTTTAGTGGAAAAAAATTTTTTTATTTATCAATCAGCTGTCAATTTTGTGTTTTGCATCAAGCATTGCAACCTAACCCAAAGATATCATTCACAATCGATAGAATAAATGTGCAATTGCATAAATTTTCAATATCAAATGCACAAGATTGTGAATACGGCTATTATGTTTTGCGTGTGAAATTGTTTGTCGCTGATATCTAGTACTCTTTGAACAAAATTTTTTGCGGTGTTGATTATTTGTGATTTTGGTTGTATTGAGTTGAAGTTTATAATTCTGCCTGTTGATGTGCATTTTGTATGCCAGTCAAATAATATTTTATTATTGGCTTTGTGTAGTTTGATATCCAGGTATGCTAGTTCTTGTTTTTGTTCCACTTCAATAGTAAATTTTATTTTGGGATGGTAGCTATTGAGTGTTTTTAATATTTCATCTTTGTCGTCGAAATTAATAATATCTAAGATATCATCTACATATTTTGCTATGTATTTTACGTGGATATTTTTACGTTTGAGTTCGTCTAAGGCAGCATCTAGTAGGTTGTCTAGTACTATGTCTGCTATTGTAGGGGACAAAGGATTGCCCATGGGCATACCGAAGATTTGGTTGTATATTTGGTCTTTATACACGAAATAGTTATTGTCATATAAACAAAATTTTAGAATTTCTAAAAATTTTAAGCGTGGTATTGTGGGTGTTTGTTTTTATTGTTGACCATTTTTCCATTATATTATTTATTGCAGTATGTATAGGGATGTTAGTGAAGAGCGAGATTACGTCAAAAGAAACTAGTGTGTCTTTTGCATTAAGTTTTAAAGTGCTTAATTGATTTTTTACTTGAAAGGAATTTTTGATATTGTATTTTGTTGAAATTATATTTTTGAGGAATCGTCCTATGTATTTGCTGAGCTGATAGCATGGTACTTGTATGGATGATACTATGGGTCGTAGGGTTATATCTTTTTTATGGATTTTTGGTAATCCATAAATTCTTGGTGCAGTACTAGCGGAACAAGTTAATATGTTTTTTTGCCATTTATCAATATATTCTTTTTTGTAAAGTTCTGTAATGATGCAAATATTAGTTTTTAAAAGTTTATTGGTTGGATCTGTTCTCATAACTCTGTAAGTTTGCTTATCCTCTAGTATTTTCTCCATTTTGGAATTATACTCCTCTAAGCACAAACCAGACTATGACAATGTAAAAATTCTGGACAAAGTAAACAATACAAGAAAGAGATATATAACAGAAAGCTTAAGAATACACCAAAAAATAAGCAAAACAATGAACATCAAATTTGACAGACAATTTGAGCGCAAGCTATAAAATTGCAATCAAATAAGTTTAATAGTTGTTTTTTACTCTTTTTAAAAAAATCTGTTTAAATTAAATTGATTCTTAAATACAATGTTTTTTAAAAAATTAAATTTAAAAGTGATATTCAACACACTAAATATTTAAAAAATTATATTCATGTGACGTCATAGTGTAAGCTATTGTACATTATTCTTTAATATTATTAAAAAATTGTTGATGTTTTTCTTTTTAATAGAAATAAAAAATATCCCTTGAAAAAGTGAACATACAATTCACGAAACGTCGGGAAAAATATGGAATAAAAAAATTTTACTTTTATTTACATAAAATACGGTAGGCCAATAGCTAAATTTATAAATAAAAAATAACAAAAGGAATTACATCTGGCCAATAATAATAATACAAACAAAAAAAGTCCCTTATTAATGTTATCTGTATGGTAACATTAGTCACAGACTACAAATAAGTGGCATCATTCCAAGCCATGCAGGTTCTACAATCACAGCAATCAAATGTTACCAGTGTCAACGTAATATCAAATTTTGATCCTTTCAACCCAAAGCTGGAGACTTTTGATATATACAAAGAACTTCTTGAAATCCATTTTCAATTAAAAGGAGTGTTCGATAATAAAGAAATGTGTGCAAAACTTATTTTGCAATATGTAGGCTCATCAAATTACTCGCTACTGTCAACGTTAGCTGCTCCTAAGAACATAAATGATCTCAAATATGATGAAATTGTAAAACTTTTTCAAGGACACTTCTGCCCCAAAGAAAAATATTTATGTAGAACAACATAGATTTCTAAATGAAGTTCAAACTGAAAACCAAAGTATTTCAAACTTCGTGGCTGTTTTGCAAAAAAGAGCGGCGGTATGTGGTTTTGTATGTGCATGTAAGAAATCCGTGGCTGATATTTTTTCTTGTGCTCAGTTCATAAGAGGTATTAGAGATAATTCAATTCGAGGACAATTATTGCAGAATACAGGTGTTTATGCAAATCGTCGAAAAAGTAAAGGCATTGGAGGCAGCGAAAATCAATAACAATGAAATAATAAATAATCCATCAACTAGTGATGTAAATCAAATCAAACAACAATTTTCACAAAAGTTATCGGGTTCTCAAAACAAAAAACGTAGTCGATCCCCATCAAAAGTCAGTTATCGCAAACTTGGTTTAGAAGGGATGTGTCTTCGCTGCGGACGAAATAATCATCTTTTAAAAGAATGCAAAATAAACAAAGAAAAATTAAAATGCTCAGCATGTAATAAAACAGGCCATGTAAAACAAGTGTGCATAAAATCAAAATTAAAACAAAATCAGACAATTCTTTTCATGTTGTTGAGTCGTGCTCTTCTGATGACGATTATTTTGATGAAAACGATAATTTTGGCATTCATCAAATAGTTGATATCTATAGCAAAACTGAGATACCATCTTCAGAATTACAGAAACTTTTCACAGCTGTTTTTATTGAAGGCAAATAACAAACATTTGAGGTAGATTCGGGAGCCGGCTATACATTAATTCCAAAAAACGGTTTTGATCAATTAAACTTAAATGTGAAAATGCAAAAGACAAAAATAGCTTTTCGTGCTTATACTGGTGATATATTCGTGCCGCTTGGAGTCGTAGAAGTGAACGTCAGTTATAAAGGTAAACAATCAAAAGAACAAATGTTTGTAGTTGAATCCAAACATTCACCCCTACTTGGACGTTTGTGGATACGACACCTTAAAACCGTGACCATCAAAAGGTAAATAAAAATTCCAACAATACATCTGTAAAATCAATAAAAGAAATAATACAAAAATATTGTGAAATTTTTCAACAGAAAGTAGGATGTATTCCAAATTTAGTGTGCTCGTTAAAGTTACATAAAGGCGCCAAGCCGGCTTTTTTTAAAAGAAAGGCAAGTGCCGTTTGCGTTACATGAAAAGGAAGAAATAGAGCTCGATTCACTTGTAAAACCTCGATAAAATGTAAAACACCAGGCCCAGACGCAGAAAATGAAGCCCAAACCATTACTGGAGGGTATAATGGATCAACACAAGTACCTCAACATTTTAAGAGAAAGTTTGCCACAATGTAAGCAAAAACTTGGTCTTGGTGAAAATTTTTATTTTTACCAAGACAAGGATCCAAAGTATAAGGCTTACAATGTGCGATCATGGTTGCTATAGAATTGTCCGCAAGTCATAGATACACCAGCCCAGAGTCCAGATATAAACCCCATTGATAATTTGTGGAGCTATCTTGACAGGAAAATTCTTTACCACAGCATTACTTCCAAGGACGATTTAAAAAAGCTCTTCAGGAAGAATGGGACAAAATTGAGCCTAGCTTTTGCGAAAAACTCGTTCAAAGTACGACAGATAGATTGCAAAGGGTGATATAAAATAAAGGCATGCACACAAACTATTAAAATTTTAAAAAAGAAAAAAATTTAAAATAGTGTACGAGTTTAGCTTTGGCTATGAAATACGCATAATTTTTTGTTTTTGTTTTATAGTCATCTTAATAGAATTAAAAATTTAAGTTTGTCTGTTTTGTTAAATTATCTATAGTTTTATGTAATAAAATACATAATTTTTTTTTTTAACCACTTTATTTTTTAATGTTATAACTTATAAGACAATTAAAAAATTTACTTGAGGTGTACGAGTTTCGCTTTGTGCTACTGTAGATCGTTCTGTACAGATCACGGTATTATTAAAAAATTTATTGCACCGGGGCATCCTGCCACTAATGGCCTTGCTGAAAGACACGTCCAAACTCTGAAAAGAAAATTAAAATCAATGGAAGATGAAAAACTGCCACTGCACATAAAAGTGCAAGAAATTGTTTCGAGATATAGAGCCACGCCAATGGGGAACGGGAAAAGTCCGGGCCAACTTTATCTTGGCCGTGAATTACGTATAAAATTGGATGCTATTCGCCCAATGCAACATGCTAAAAACAATGCAAATAACTTTGCAGTACGTGAAATTAGTGTGGGAGAAAGGGTCCAAGTACGTTGGTTTGAGAAAAACGTTCCCACATGGAAATTTGGTACCGTCCTAAAGAAACTTGGAAGGCTTCATTATCAAGTTCGATTAGATAACGGTTATACTTTGAAAAGGCACATTAATCAATTATATAAGTCGGTGGTACATAACCAAAATCAGCCAGCTTTAGTTCAAAATTCTTCGGAAGAAAATAAACCGCAAATAGAAGAAGTCATTATTCATCGAAGCCACACACATCGCTTACCACAATTCTCTGCGGAAGCACAACAGCCACAGACGCCAGGAAGTGCAAGGCGATCAAATAGGCCTAGACGATTACCAGCTCGTTTTGGAGATCATGTAATCTATTAGTGTGGGAGATTTTGATGTCCCTTATTAATGTTATTTGTATGGTAACATTAGTCACAGACTACAAATAAGTGGCATCATTATTTTCTATGTTTCTATTCTAATTCTAAACCAATATTTAAATGTTGTCATACCTTTTTATATGTATTCCGCCATTTTATTACTTTTTCACTCTTTGTTTGATCTGTGTAAATGTTACAAGCGTAATATATATCTTTTTTAAATCTTTAACTCCTTTTTGTATTTTGTAATAAAATGTAATTAAAAACTATCAACAAACGCATTATTCAATTCTTACGAATATTACAGTAACTTTCTTTTATTTAAATAAAATAATTTTTTCAATCAATAAATGTTGCGAAAATAACTGACAAAGATGAAAAACTTTAGCTAACACTTACATACATACATAAGTATGTACATTAGGGAAATAACTTTTTAACAATTTTTTAAAATATCAAAATTGGCATAGCACAGTCCGATAGAGCATAAAAATCTATAAGGGAACGTATATTTATTTTTTCGCTAAGTCAAAAAAGTTCACACGCCAACTGCGATGAAGTTTTGAAAATTTTTAATTTTCTTTTTGGTTAAGAAAAAATATTTAAAACAACAAATAGCTCAAGTATGAAATTTCATTAATATTTAGAGATGGTAAGAGGTTTTTCCGCAAATCAAAACGTATCTTTAACCTTTTTTAACGAAAAAAAATTAAAAATTAATAAAAAACACCGTATGAAATTATGAATATTCAATATAATAACTGTTTAGAAAAACCAATTGGTGCGTCAACTTTTTTGAGAAAAATTACAAAAGATTATGATTTCGTGGTTACTAGGACTTGGTTGACCTCATGGTACTATGCCAAAATATTGGTTATACCCTAATGTACATATGTATCTGCGTATGTTTACTACCGTATCCCTTTCACTTGAATTGTTGTATTAATGCCAGAAGTAGCACATAAAAAAACCGATAGTATCGATAGTTTTTCTTAAACTATCGAAACTATCGATGGCGACGACTATCGATAGTTTTGCAGCTCTAGAATGCTGTCAAAATGCATGTATAAAAAATTTGCGTGGAAAATTCGTGAAAATTTGCGTGGAAAATTCGTGAAAAAATGTTTTTTCGTGGAGAAACATATAAAATGTTGCTGGCAACATTTTAAAATACCTGCGAAATGAAGCACGATGCCTTTATTTCATACGGAATTTTGACAGCTGAACATACTACAATATAAATTTATACATCGGTGTGAAGTTAACAATCTAAAGATAACCTAAATTTTTGTCGCCCAAACTGAAGAGATCGCCCTCTCTTGTGCACTCTTCTATATCAGTTTCGCTCAAATTATGAGAGTGCCCTCTCTTGTGCACCAATAATGAGTGTTTTTCTGCTGTCAATATACGGAGAAAACATGATATTCTTCTTAATAAAAAAAAACGCGGAAGTTAACAACCTAACTTGACAATCTTTCTAGATACTGATTATTATAAGAAATATCAGTGCAAATATATATTTGAATATAGCTGAAAACTAACAAAAAGTTCGGGGACCGGACCACTTGTAGCTTATAGTGGACCTAAATACCTACATCTTGGTATATAAATTATTTTGCCAACCAGTTTTTGGCTGAACAAAGTTATTAAAATAAAAAAAAAAATTTCTGCCACTTATGCACTATTTCCGGTCTAGGTCCAAAAAAAAAACAAAAAGTTCCGGGACCGGACCACTTGTAGCGTGTAGTGGACTCAAATACCTACATTTTGGTAAATACATTATTTTGGCTAAACAAACTTATTAAAATAAAAAAAAATTTTCTGTTACTTATGCACTATTTCCGGTCTAGGTCCACAAAAAAAAAAGTTCGGGGACCGGACCACTTGTAGCTTATAGTGTATCTAAATACCTGCATTTTGGTATATAAATTATTTTGCCAACCAGTTTTTGGCTGAAAAAAGTTATTAAAATAATAAATAATTCAAAAAATTAAAATTTTTTCAAAAAATCTTTAATTTTAATAATTTTTTATCTACAAAAACCTTGAAGGAGCTCTCTTAGGCTAGATCCACTCTAATATTTATGATTTTTCACTATTTTTAATTGATTTTAACTCTACAACTGTTGTTGGTCTTTTATATGTTTCGGTATAGCTTCCGGCCAAATTAAACAAAAACGGAGCTAAAATTTCTGCTGCCCTCTCTTGGTAACACGTAAATCTATACCTAAATAGAATACAATTAAAACCTTAGTGCCTAATTTTGGGGTTAATAAAAGTGCTACATTAAAATCTTAACTCTCGATTATCACTTACGCGACGCAACTAATCAAATATTAACAATTGAATAACCGGAAATAATAGAATTGCCAAAACTTTGAGAAATGTATACAAGTCATTGAAAATCGCAAAAATAAAAGACCAAATGTCAGAAAGTAAAAACTTTGAAAAAATTGCTCCTGTCGCAAAAGTTAGCAGGAATCTTCCAGCGGACGGAGGTCACACAAAAATATTCGATCCGATTTCAATCACACCTAAAAGTATTTTATTCGATCTAAGTCTTCGATTTCATTTCAAATAGAAACAATTTCTCTCACATACCTGTATCACGGGGTGCTCACACTTGTCATATTTTGGTGTGTTATTATATTACATATGACTTTATGACTACAGTGCGAATACCTCGTTTTTGTTTATAATTAAAGCTTCGAATCGGTAAATGAAAATTAATTACGAAACAATATATTGACAAAAAAATTATGGATTTTTTCAGATAAATTCCAATTAAAATATTAACAGAGAAAATAAATTGTTATTATTAATTTTTCTTACTTTATTGGTAAAATAAATGCTAATATGGAGTGGATCTAATTTGAAAACAAAAGGGTCTAACTTATTCTAGAAATCTTTTAATTCAATTATTATATATCAATATTAATTACTTTACACCGTGCTGAAGGGTGCAGAAAGTTCGTTATATGCACAATATTTTTACTTGTTTGCAGACTTAAATTGAATTCATGAACGTGGTAGTTTGTTGGTGAGAGGAGAGAGAAGAATGATACCTGACACCATTCTTCTCTTCCCTCTCACCATATTCGAACTTTTTATTTTAATTATCGAATTTAATAAATTATCAAGCTTGAGGGCTTCGTTTTTAATAAATTTAATTTTTTATTTATTATGTTTTCTCGATATTTCTTTACTTATTAAATATTATATTTTATTTCATTCGTTGTGTAACTAGTTTATTATTAAATGAATATTGTTTTCGTTATTATTATATGTAAAAAACATAAAAAAAACATAAAAAGTACTATTGAAAAAAACTTCAAATCAAATAAAAATACTAAAAGGCAAGAAATTTATTTTACTTTTGGCAACAGACAAATTTTGCGAGTGTATTATTATTGACCGTCGTTCGTTTTTTGCTCCTTCCCACACCAACACATATGAGCGAGTATGTGTGTGCCCTTCACTGCTTTAGAGGCAGTAAGTAATTCCTATTACATATAATTTAACTTCCATAGATTAGGTTCCAGGTAGGTTTAAATATATTCATATATGTAGGTATATCAGTGTAATAATTTTAATCCAGTTTTACGTACTTAGGTTTAAGTATGTATGTATATACATATATATAATAATTTAAGTTCACTTATATCGGTTAATTTAATTTCAATTAAGTTTAGTTTATATTTAATGTGATTTACCGACCTTTTTTTAAATAACTATATCGTTGTTTTTAAGAAATTACTTCTAGACAGGCTTAAAAGGTCATATGAAAGAATTTAAATGCAAATAAAATACAATTTTATTGCAATTATTTATCTGACGTTTCGTTGGTATTTTCCAACATCTTCAGGGATAATAATTTTATTCAAGTCTGGTAACATTAATAATAAATGAGAGAAAACAATTATTAGTTTTAGTGTAATCTATATACAATATAAAATTGTAACGTTACTGACTGACTGATTCATCATCGCACAGCCTAAACGCCTTAAGGCAAAAACTTGAAATTTGGACCAGGGCTTGGTCTCTCCCCAAATCGATCCACTAAGACGGGATTTTTGGACATTCGAATGTTTAGGGGGTAAAAAAGGGCAAAAACGGTAACCTTATATCTCTAAAACTAAAAGAGATACAAAAAAAATTTAATGCTTATCGTTGTTCTTTAGAAAAATAAGCGGACAGGTGTCTGGTACTTTTTGGAAATTCAGACCTTTAACGGACTAAACGGGTAAAACCTGGATTTTGGTATTGATTTGTCACCCCATCTATCTTTTAAATAGAAATAAGGTTTATAACACATTTGAAACTTATTTAAAAAATCCAAATACGTATTTGGTACTTTTTCGAAATTCGGACGTTTAAGGGGTAAAAAGCGTAACTATTTTTGGTATTTTTTTTTATAAAACATTTTTTTTTTATTTATTGACATAAACGTATTAAATTATGGGCTCCCACTACAAAAATTAAGTTTTTCGTGCTTCAATGGGGAGAAAAAAGTACCAAAAAGGGGAAATACGGAAAATTTAATTTCTTACTTTAGCTTTTTGGTTCTACAACTGGCAATTTATTTTAATTATCGTTAATATTGGACCTAGAAACATAAACTTCAACATGCAATGTCCTGAGTGGATAATAACCTATGAGGGTACTTTTTGCTCTTCAACTGGTACTTTTTGAATTTCCGTTAGTTCTAATACTAGACACATAAAATTAAACATGCAAAGTCCTGAGTGAATGAGAATTCGTTAGAGGGATCCTTTTGGTACTTTTTCGTTCTTTAACTGGCACTTTTTTCATTTTCGTTAATATTAGACCTATTAATATAAAATTAAACATGAAAGTTCCTGAGTTCGTTAGAGGGATCCTTTTGGTACTTTTTCGTTCTTTAACTGGTATTTTTTTTTAATTTTCGGTAATATTGGACCTATGAACATTAAACTAAACATGCATGGTCCTGAGTAAATGAGAATCTGTAAAACGGCTTTTTGGTACTTTTTTGTTTTTTAACTGGTACTCTTTGAATTTTCGTTAATATTAGACCTATTAACATAAAATTAAACATGCAAGGTCCTGAGTTAATGAGAATTCGTTAGAGGGATTCTTTTGTTACTTTTTCGTTCTTTAACTGGTACTTTTTTTTAATTTTCGTTAATATTGGACCTATGAACATAAAACTAAACATGCATGGTTCTGAGTAAATGAGAATCTGTAAAAGGGCTTTTTGGTACGTTTTTGTTTTTTAACTCGTACTTTTAGAATTTTCGTTAATATTAGACGTATTAACATAAAACTAAACATGCATGGTCCTGAGTAAATGAGAATCTGTAAAAGGGCTTTTTGGTACTTTTTTTTTACCTGGTACTTTTTGAATTTCCGTTAGTATTGGCCCTAGAAACATAAAATTAAACATGAAAGTTTCTGAGTGAATGCAACATAAGCTTTGGCGTAAAAATATGTCCACGAAAGAAAGGGATACGCTAACGAAGTAGCGGGTTAAATGCTTGTAATTAATATTCATAATTTCAACTTACATATTTTATCTTTCAATTTTACTTGCACTTAAATTTTGGATATATTAAAAATGCGTAAAATGACGGTTTAGTTTTAATGTACGTATTTAACTTTAACTGTAAGTATTTTAAATTTAAGATTTATGAAGTTAAATTTAGGTATGTTTAGTTTCACTTAGGTAGTTTTAAATTATGTTTTAATTTTAGGTAAATACACAATATTTTAAGTTAAAGGTTTTATGGAAAAATTATTAACTTTGGTTGATATAAAAAATGTACTTAAGTATTTATATTTGTTGAATAAGCAAAGCGGTTGTTGATATGCTGATCGGAAATTTAAGATTAAAAGTTATATATTCGCGATCGGCAGTTATAGCTTCGGTCTGGAAATTTTGACGAAACCTTGTACTAAATTTTTAGGTTGCCAGATCGCTTCATTTTATCGTGTGTCCAAAGTGAATTTGGATATGGCGCCGGTCTTGACGTTTGTCAACAATTATGATGTGTTTTGAGCACACAAAACATTGGCCAATGACCAAATGGCTCTATTATGGTCTGTGAACTCCCAGTCGTAGATGATGTGGATGGGGTGTCTTCCGGTTTCTTCTCTGGCTTGGTTACCTTTTTCTCCGGACTTTTGGCTGATGGAAGTCTTGAGGTCCCTTGCAAATGCTGGCGTAAATCCCTTGGCCCTTGACTCTTCGATTCACGCTTGTTCAAATGAAGCAGCGTGTGATGGAACCTGTCACATCTTCTACAGGTGTCTGAAGATGGGCATTTCCACAAAAGGCAGTTCCGGCAACAGTCGTAGTTCTTAACTATTTTTCCCTTATTTCTGGCTGCATGTGTAGAAACTTTGGGCACGATCGCAGCCCGTGAAAGCGGTTACACAGTACGCATTGGTAATTTTTTGGATTGCGTTTTTTCCCTCTGTGGTTGTAATTCTTGCGTCCTTCGGGTTTTGGGCGAGTGCTTTCTAACCTTCTATTGTTCCTGATGAGAGAAATAAGCTAGTTAGTGTAGTTTATTATGATGTTTTTAGTGAGAGTTCTCTGTAATGTTATGGTGTAAAATTGAGTGTAGTGTGATAAATATGAGTTAAGTAAATTTCTGAGTGAATATAAATTTCTATTCTATTAATTTGAGATGTGATAATTGTAGGTGTGGAATTTAAATAAATTTGGGTGTGGATTTATGTATTTTTTGAATGTGGATTTTATGTATCGGTATCATTATTTAAGAGCGGGAGATGACATAACTTGACAATGGACTGAGTTATTGTTGCAGTAGCTATACGAACATCTGCGGTACGTATGTACATTGTTATCTGCTTCTGGAAAGGTTTTTTCTACCCTTCATGATGTTGTAGTAGTTCGTCAATTACCACTACTAAATCTCCCACCTGAATATTAAGAACAGCGTTTTTCCATTTGTAGCGCTTTTGCATAGCCTTTAAGTAGTCCTGTTTCCATAGATTGGCGAATTGATGATGGATTACATTCAGTTTTTCCCATCGATTTATAACTGATATCGTTGAACAATCTTGTTCTGGGAATGTCATTATTGGTGGACCTCTCAGAAAGAGTCCTGGGATTAATGCTGTTAAATCTGAAGGGTCCTCTGATATGGCTGATATTGGACGCGAGTTAAGTACACCTTTTATTCGTGCTAGAATTTACATTAGTGAGACATTGTGTTAATTGTTGTCAGACTACTTAAGTGATGAAGGCATAGCACTGGTCACTAAAAAACTGTTCCGACAGCGATTGATGATGTTCCAAGCTAATGTACACAACATCGCCCTCCTTCGTCGGTTAGAGGAAACATCGGCGAAGTAAAACAATTAATAAAATGCCTGCCAATACAGCTTAACAAAGTTAATGCGTCTACCTAACACCGGAGGCGCCTCAACACTGCTATAAAAATTAACATAACGCGCAAAGCAGAGTTGTAAGAGAGTTAAGCCTTCTACATTTTCAACATCTATCTTCTCTACTCTATCCCTCTCTCTGAGTTCCGGCACAATGCACTGCATACGTAGGGGTCATCTCCTGAAATAAACTCTTCAAACGTAAATCGTTGTGTTCCAGCGACTCGTTTGAGATGGAATTTAAAGCTCTTAACAGCTGCCTCCCATAAGCCGCCCATATGAGGAGCATGCGGTGGTATAAATCGCCATTGTTAGCTGCGGTTTTCACGAAGTCGGAAAATTCTCGTTCGAGTGTTTGGCTTGCAGCCAGGAAATTTTGCCCATTATCCGCAACTACGCTCTGGGGGAGCCCCCGCCTTCCGACTAATCGCGCGAATGCGGCTGAAAATGCCGCTGAGAATAAGTCAAAGCCAATTTCCAAATGTGTTGCTTTTGTGCTGAAACAGACAAAAATACTGACATACCCCTTTTACGTGGCAGCTTTTCTCAAGGGAGCTGTTTTAATTTCGAAGGTTCCGGCAAAATTAATGCCTGTGATTTGAAACTGAAGTGACAAATAACATCTTTCTGGGGGTAGCGGGGCCATTATCTGGGTACAAGATTGTTGGTTGTGAATTAAGCATGGTTTGCAGTGGCAAATCACCTTTTTATTCGAATTTTGAGTCTGAAAATAAAAAATTCAGGCTGCATATTTGACTTCATTGAGCGTGATATAAAAATGTGTGTAATTGAGCTAGATATAATTGGCAATAGTGTGAGTTTCCAGGTAAAACTATTGCATATCGTTCATTGTAAGGTAGTGAGGATTGAGACAATCTCCCATTTACTCTTAGAACTAGAGGTGAGTAGCTCCTGAACAAAATAGTTCAACTGAACGATTCACACAAGTGAGCTAAATGAAACGCTCACTTTACTGAGCGTTTTTAGCTCAGTAAGTGCGCACTCTTGTAATATATTTAATAAAAAGAACTTAACTGTTTGGTTAGTGTGTAAAGAAAAATCAATGTTCTTTATTTCTCTATCTTATTTTTACTTATGTACTTATATTTTTACGTGAATCGAGACTCGACTTATATATAAAATACGAGGGATGGCACTACACCTCCCTTTTTATAAAAAAAAATTTTAATTATAATGTTATTATTATTTTTAATTAGTTTTAAAAGTTGAGGCACATAGGCATTGATCGCATGCCTATGCACCTCCCTTTTTATAAAAAAAATGTTGAAGCAAACCGAGGTGATCAGTCTCGTTAGCTTCAGCATTTTCCAAAAATATATATATATATATATACATTTGTATGTATAAAAAAAAAAAATTTTTCTTTTGTTTAAGTTTTATACAAATTTTGTTTTTTTTTTTATATGTGTATGTTTATAAAAATATGTTTAATATGAAATATTTGATTTAAAAAAAAAAAAATATATAAATTTTATTTATTGTTTTTGTTTTGTTTGTTTGTAGAAAAATTTAGTTTAAGTTTTAATAATAAGTTTTTGTTTAATGTGATATTATGTTGTTTATATTTTTGTTTTGATATGATTTAATTAATTTTTAAATTCTTTTTATATAGAGAAACTGAGAGAAAAAAAATGATTTCAAAATTTTGTTTAGGTTTTTAGTGCCATGGTCTTTTCTTCTTTAAATTGTTTACATGTAGTACATATGTATTTTTATAAATAAATCTTATTTTGGCCGTTCTGCTGTACAAATGTTGGGATTATTGGCCGTAGCCTCGAAAGCAAGCAGACTAATCTATTTGTTTCGTTAATAATCCAAATTTAACAGGCAGAATTTTTTAAAAATTTTTTTTATATACATATATAGAAGTTTAATGATCTTTTTTTAGTTGTTTTTATCAATGTTAATAATTTTTGTTTCAATAATTTTGTTTGTTTGTCTTGTTGCACTCTTTTTTTAAATCATATCATTAATATTTCTCTGTGTAGTTTTTAATTGAATAAATTTATGTATTTATTTATGTATATTTACATATATGTATGTGTTTATTTATATCTACTTTCATGTATGTAAGTTTATATGTGACTCAACTTAGGTATAATAAAAATATGTAGTGTAAGTATATGTATAAGAATAAATTTTGATAAGATTATAAAAGTATTAATAAGTTTTTAAATGTTGGCAAAATTACAGGTATGTATAATATTATATTATACAATTATATGTAGTATTAGTTATTAAATTTATGTAAATTTAGATTTTTTTTTTTTTATTTTTTTTTCTAAAGTATTTAATAACTACTTATTTGAGTTATTTTATTTAAATATATGTTCAATTCACAAGCTCGTATTAACGTCATATGTGTTGTCTAATCGTATAATTATACAATATTGTATTTTTGTTGTTGGTAATTTTCATACAAAAGTGTGTTATAATTATACGATTGAATTTTATGTTTTTCAATTGTTATATTGAGGCCGGGTCTGGGAATATTCTATTTGTTAAATTAATTTGTAAAAATATTTTATATATGTGATGAGTAACACCAGAAAATACATTCTTCTTTATGATAAATATATACATGATTCATTTCAACTTAATTTTCAAACTAATTTAATCAAAATTGCTTGTCGCTAAAAAAGTTATTATATTTAGCGTCAAATTATAATTCCCACACCTGGTTACACACCTTGATATAAAATTAAATGAATGTCAACAAGTGTTGAAGAAGATATGTATATGTGTGTATACAAAAATTTGTTTTTTGACATAAACTATTTACTCATATTAATTGACAACATTAAACTGACATTTGAAATACAACAAAACAACGATACAACAAATTTGTCTGTTCACAAGAACATAAACAAATATCGTCTTTTTTTAAACCATAAGACAGACGACTGAGCTTGTGAATTGAACAATAATGTTGTTTTTTATTTTGTTTATTTTTGTGTTTTAATAAAATATAAATCTTTTAATACATGTAAAATTAAATAAAATATAAATCCTTTAATACATACATTGAATTTCATCTTCTTTGCAGTTTGCTTCGGCCCTCGCTGTTGGCTTTTCTTCTACGTACATATGTACTTATATCAAAGACTATAAATATATAAAGATATTGCACGTAGAACATTGTACGGGAAATGCTTAATTTGCTGGTGGTTTTAGTAGTAAAACCACTTTTTTCAAGAGAATCATTTATTTTCTCAGAGAATTTATTATTCTCATATCTCTACTATTCATTTAGATATGTATACATGTGTTCATACGTTTGTGTCTTTGCATTCACAAGTATGTGTGCATGTGTGTACATTTAATAAACAAACGAAAGATTCCATATAAACAAACAAAAAAACTTTTCGAGCCTTTGCTGCAATAGAGTCATAATTCAAAAAATCTTGTTTGGCAGGCAACGAATTTAAAGTCTAGAATTTACCTATAAATCAATGGTAAAATATTCTTCTCCCAAGAGAATAATAAAATACAAATATCTTTCATATTTGTATGAAAATTTTGCACAATATAAAAATTGATATCGCGATTAGTTACATAATTATATACATATTAGCTCAAAAATGACATATTTTGAATTATGACGCTTTTGATGCAAAGGCTCGTTTTGTGTTCGAACAATATATGTGGACATAAGATACGTAAAGCTAATGTCGCTGATTCTTATTTGAATGGCAAATATATGTATTTTATTGTTGTACTATTGCAAGAACATCGATTCGCACCGAATTTAATATTATTTAAAATTGGAAATACTTATATATAACTATGTACTTATATCTACATACATATATAAAAATAAAGTGTCACGACGTTTGTTCTCGCTAATCTCCGAAACTACTGGACCGATTTAAATGAAATTTCGCGCAGATATGTACATATGTTAACAGTGTATAACTTGAAATATAGGCTATAGGTATATGTATTATTTTGAATTTGAAATAGAAAAAATTGCTTTTTGAATAACCTGGTCATTTATAAACAGATTTTCAAAATTATTGTTTTGTTTGAAAGGTGTTGCCTGCAGTTGGGTCTCATAAATTTATTTTTGGAAATCTGTTAATAACTCTGCTAGCTCAACGGATATCTTGTGCTCGCTGCCGTATGGATATAATAAAACCCGCGCAAATTTTGTCATATCCATCAGAAATGTTTGTACATGCAAAAAATTATGATAAAAATTCAGATTTTGTAAGTTTGTGTGCTCCATCAGACTTATTTTTTGCAGTATGTAAGATTCATATAAAAGTTTTCGAAAAAATTTTTTATGAATCCAAAGAAATAAAAAACGTAAAAAAAACTATAGTTGAGCAATGTGTAAATTGCACCAAAAATACAATATATTCCTTTTGGTTTCAAGAAAACAACGTATGCTATAAGCACAGAATGGAGATGCTAAATATATTAATTCTTACACTTTTACGAAAGCATTCCTCGTGGAAAACATACAAATACAAATTAACTATCGCAGAAAAACTTAAAATTTTGAAACAATAAAACATATGCTCAATCCAGAAAATTATTAAATATGTACCAATCACCAAAAATAATTACATTTCTTGTGCTAGCTATCACTTATTAAAAAGATTTTAATAAATTTTATAATAGTTTTGTAAACAAAATAATAAATTTTATGGTTTTCGAACTCAGGTAAGCGCACGTTTTATTTGATTTATGCATATACATATGTACATACCTACATAGATATTCTAACTACATATACAATTGAAAATTCTAAAATAAAATATTTAATAAAACAAATGTGTATACATAGTTCGGTGCGAATCAACATAAATGCAATAGTACAATAACAAAAAACGTAATTTTACCCTACAGCCATAGGAATCGGTCGCATTTCTTTGCACTGTTTATTTGCACATGATTTATATGAAAACAAGAAACTGCTTTTAGTTGTTAATATTGTTATTGAATGTGCTTTGCACAAGAAATATGACACACACACAAACACATTTCTCAATGAGCATCATTTATATGTGTAAACAACAAAAAAAAACCATAATTTCTCTGGAAAATAATTTCTAGTAGAGTTAAAAGAAACAAAAATGTTTCAAAAACAACAACAAAATAAACTTCACAAAATTATTACTACATACGTACTTGTGTACGTACATATGTATGTATGCCTAAAATTTTTGCGGTCTTTTCTCTTGCTACTTCCCCCCACAGCATCAACAAACACAAACAATTTTTGTTTTTATTCAATGTTCTACGTGCAATATCTTTATATATTTATACGGCCGTATTCATAAAAAAATATTATTGTAGGTTTATAGAGTACAATAGCTATCGTAGACTTTTCGTTTTATTAATGATTAATAAAAATTGGTATTCATAAAGGAACAATATCAGTTTTATAGCTGTTGAACGATTGTAGCGACTTTATGTGAATGTATGGCAACTCTCTTTTTATGTGGTTGTCATTTAGTTCTTAGTGATGCTTTAAACCACTGTTTGCTAAACCCGATAATCAAGTAGATATCAGGTTTTCTATAAATTATTTAAAAAATTTAATGAAAAATATATGTTTGCAAAATAAGAAACATAAAAAATGAGTTTGCGAACAATTTTAAATGAAAATCAATAAACAAACTGTTTCCATTTATCAATTTTTGTGATATACGGTAGCAAAGGTAACCGAATAATGAGTTTGTTTACCTTTAATTTACATCACTGCTATAATTCGTCAGAATTTTATTTTATTTCTTTGATTTGTGCTTCAAGTAAACGTACATATGTATTTATAATTTGTGTAATTAAAATGGATGCAACTAATAACAAACAAGAACTTTCAGAAAATGAAATGGAAAACATGGTAAATATTATTAATACATGCTACATATCTACACACTTATATACATACATATATGTATGTATGTCACCATATTTTATATTTACTTGAATATAATGCAAAATGTCACTTTATTTTTGGTTTAAAGAAGGGCAAACCAACAATAAATTTTTTGACTTTACTGATGGTTTACTAAAGGTTTAATAAAATTTTTTCGTTTATGAATACAACTTTAACAATTTTGGCTGATAAACCGCCAATAAATCTGAAATAAATTTTTATGAATACGGCTGATAGTCTTTGCTTATATGCTGAATGTTGATGTTAATGTTGTGTTGTTTTTGTGTCTGGCACTTGTTGATTTTTTTTTCCAATTTTTGTTCTTGAAGTGTTGTTGTTGTTGTTGTTTGGTTTTTGTACATCTTTCTGTTGTTGTTTATTATCCGGTCTACGGTGTAATTTGTTGTTATTGTTGTTTGTTGTTTATTTGTATATACTTAAGTTAAGATTTTCTATTTATATGTACATATTTGTTTTATACATACATATAAACACCTCTGATTTGTTTTTTGATAATGAAAATGAGTGCAATCAAACTCTCGTTGAAATCATAATATATACATACATATGTATGTACATGTTTGTATTATGTATATAATTTTGGTGTTGTAAATTACTTAGTAAATAGTATAGCTTTTTTTGTCGAGTGTAGCCTTGTGAAGTTTTGTTTCAATTCTGTTTAATACATACATACATACATATTTTGTTCTTTAGTCTCTTTGTTAAAGTTTTTTGTAGTATTGTAGTTTTGTTTTTAATTGTATTTAGCCGCTTTGGAAATTCAACAATTAAAATTATTTAAGTACATACATAAGTCTGTTTTAAATTGCATATGTAAGTATGTTGTTTTATGATTTTTATTTTGTAGTTATAAGTGTTTTTGTAATTTTATTATTCTCTATGAAAATTTCGGTATGTCTTGTTTGAAAATTTGTTACTTGTTGCGTTTTTTTTTTCTTTTCTCTTTTCTTTTTCTTTTTTTTTCAGCTTCTTTTCGATGTTATACATACAATTTTCCATTTTCATTTTTTTTCATCTTTATTGTGTTACTAGGTGTTTTTTGTATCTGATTTTTTCATTTTACATTTTTCGATTTTGATCTACACATTTTTTTGTTTTCAGTTTCGTTTTATTTCGAATGAAGGTTTTTGTCATAATTTTGCGTTTTATTTTGTTATGTAGATTTTTTTGAAATAATTGTTCATGTAAGTACATACTTATGTATGTAGAGTGACGAACTAAATTATTGGCACAATAAGTACTTTCAACTTCACGATCAATTTAATAGTCTCACTGAAACGATTTTTAATAAGAAAATATTTTTACTAGATAAAATGATAATTTAGATTAGAATTTAGTTAACTAGTTTTTAGTTAAATAGTTTTTAAATTACAAAATTAATTTTAAGTTTTTAATATTTCCATTTATGTAAGTATATTGTTCATGTTCACAAGTGTTGTTTTCAGTTTTTTTTTTCGATTTGCTTTCGTAGAGATGTTGTAATATTTGTACAGTCTGTACTAAAATGTCTCTATTTCAAGTTGAGTATAAAATTGTTTCTCTTTTTTTATATTTTCTTATGCAGTTTCTTTTCGTATGTTTTATTTTAATTATTGTTTCATTTTGTCATTTATTTTTTGATTTTTCTTTTCAGTTTCTTTTTTTATTCATGTTACTGGGTGTGATATTTTTTTGTAACTGTTCTTTTATTTTAATTTGTTTTTGATTTGTTCCAGTTTTTTTTTGTCACTTTTTTTCAAATTTATTTAAAAAAACCTTGAATTGCCTGCAGAGAAACGGTAATAATATGTCCACCTTCTAGAATGTGGCGAATACTTAGAGATGTTCATTTAAAGTGTTTTTTTTTATGGATTTCGCTGTTTTTTGTATTCAATATTTGATTTCAAATTGCGCGCAGCCTACGACACAGCTATCAATTTTTGTGAATTTTTACGAGCAGTATGTGTTATAAAAAATTGATAGCAAATCTTGATCGTATGACACCTACATATGTTAGGCTATGTCTTAATAAAAATATGAAATAAGCTGTATATTGAAGCTTATTTTTATATAATTAAAATTAAGTTGTTTTCCAAATTAGTAATTTAAAAATAAAAACGTTATGCTAACGCTGATATATCAGAAATATTTTTTGTTTTCGTTTTGTTTACTTTCGTAACAAAAATAGACTGAGCTGAAACCAATGGAGCTAATTAATGTATTGTACCGAACTAGTGAGCTATTGAACTAAAGTGAGCTATTGTAGTAAAAGAGCGAACTAGCTCAGTTAGCTGAGCTGAGCGGAAAAGAGCGGTCACTAAACTGAGATGAAAAACCCAACTACTTAGAACCAAGCTTGAGTCTAAAAAGGGATTTAAAGATTTGAGCGAAATTTTTACATTTATTTGAGCATGTACTCAAGTATTTATGTTTTATATTTTATTTATTTGTTGCGGGTTAGCAATATCTAGATATATATTTCGTTGGTAGCTATACCAATTCATCAGTAGATGTTTTACCCTTTATGTTTAAAAAAATTCCAAAGCTCATCTATTTATACAAAAGTATATTTGTGAGTTTTTGTGTATGAAGAAAACAAAAAAAATTGGACTTGGATCATATTTTATTTGTCATAACGAGACACCGTGAAAAAGAGACAACATTAGTGTGTTTGTTATGAAGATAAACAAAACGAAAAGCAAAATATACATACGTACATATATGCTGGAAATTTGCCAAATGGTGGTGTTTTTTAACTTACATACACACATGCATACATACATACTTGATAAATTTGATATTTTGCAGATATTATAGTGATAAAATACAAACGATCAGTGAAAACCAACTTAAATTAATTAATTAATAATATTTTTAATGTGAATTAGAGAAATATATGGATATTTAATTAGTTTTGCGATTTATAATTTTAATTTGGATAGAAATAAAGCACAAAGAAAAAAACGAAAACTTGAGACTGTATGAGTGTATACAAACTAGTATGCAAAATCTTCCGTCTCGAGTCACTTCTATGTATTCTATGCCGCTAAGTACCCATCCGAAAATAGTATTATATGCAGAGGTTTTGCCACAAATGTTTTTCTTAATTCTTCGAGGTTTATACAATGCTCGTAATCATTGCCAAGAATTAAATCTTATTGTGAACATTTATTAAAAGTGGGATCTAATTCTTCCAGTTCATTTGGGCGTGAGACTTCAAAGGAACTGGCTGGGAGTCCTTTAGTGACTAGGCAATACTATGGCTTTTATGGGTATTCTTGTTTGTGGTATTTTGGCATATACATAATGTGAGATCGCAATCTTTATTTGCAGATTGCTTCTGACCACCAATACCAACAATTTCAAAGTGACCCTGCTTGTAAAGGAGCTGAAGGCGATGTCTAACTCTCAGCTAAAAAAGTTCGTTGAGAACCAGGGTCAATTAGAGCTCTTACAGTGAAATGTTCACCTCTACATTCAATCTGCATTAATGCAGTGCGTAGAAGTATATTTTCGTTGCTAGTGGAGCAGTTAGCTTGAATATGGCGTGACGTACTGAGTAATTCATCTTGAGCTTCGATTCTGGCTGAGTTTAATGATGAATTTCTGAAATTTGGGGCTTTAGGTGCACCATCTATTTGTTGAGGGTTTTCTGTGCCATTGGGTGAGTTTTGTACTCTTTTTATCATATGTAAAAGCGTGTGATCTGATTTTTTGCAATACATACATGTGTTCTTACTCTTACAATTTGCCTTAATATGCGAATGTTCTAGGCAATTATTGCAATGTTTATTTTTGAACACGAAATCAACTCTTTGTTGAACTTTAAATGCTCTGAACTTTGGGCATTTTCTTAGGGCATGTTTTAGCGCACAGTTGAATGAAGCCCTGGCCCATTCGGATCTTCTACGCGAGTTGCTTTTAATAATTCACGTAATTCGCCATGACACTGGTAGTATGCGGTAACGTGTGCCGCATAATTGTTTTTTATTCTCTGTCGGATTTATTAAAGATATCGAAGTTTTGACAGATAAAATTTCCACTTCGTGTTTTTATCTGGAGGAAATGTTCGTTAATAAGCCGAAAAACGAATACAGAATTTCGAGATGCGTAGTTGGTAATTTTGGCTTGATTCTAATAGAAAATGAGTCGTGTAATGATCTATGTTTTAAAAGGGGGGTTCGAATAGGAAGAGTGTTTCCTTGCAGACTATATGAACAATTCGAATATACGAATTATATGGTAAAATCTAGTACATTGCAACTGTTTTTGGAAAGTGAAGTTTTTAGTCAGGCAAGGCATTTACATGACACTAATATAGAGCGATTATGTGCTTTAATTAATAAATACAGGGGCTGCTTTGCACAATATATGTTAGAATTAGGAAATATAAAAGATGTACAAATGAAAATAAACTTAAGTGACGAAACTCCAGTTTCATATAAACCATATCGGATGTCATGGTCTGAAAGAGAAATCGTGTGATATGATAGAAGATTTAAAAAAGCTGACCTTATTCAAGATTTATCATCTCCTTATTCTAGTCCTATTCTTTTGGATTTCAGAGCTCTGAATCGGAAAACAGTAAAAGAATCGTTTCCAATGCCAAGAATGGATGATGAAATTGATAGATTGAGAGGAAGCAGTTATTTCACTAGCTTAGATTGCGCAAGTGGGTATTACCAAATTTTGCTAGATAGGAGGTCAGCCCAAAAGACAGCGTTTATAACTCCTGATGGACATTATGAATTTAAGAGAATGCATTTGGGTTAGTAAATGCTCCAGCTGTTTTCCAACGAACCATGAATAAAATGCTTGGAAATTTGAGATTTTCAACTGCTATGGTTTATATGGACGATATTCTAATTCCATCAGACACGATTGATAGAGGTTTTCAGAACTTAGAAATATTTTTAGAAAGGTTAATGCTAAATGGTGTAACACTGAAATTAAAAAAAAAATGTTTTTTCTTGCAAAGTACAATACAGTACTTAGGATTTAAAATAAATGCAGAAGGAGTGAAACCGGGTAAAGATAAGATTAATGCTGTTAATCATTTCCCAACTCCTAGGAATCTTCATGAGGTTCGTCAGTTTTTGGGACTAACAAGTTATTTTAGGAAATTTATAGAACAATATGCTTTAATAGCCAGACCTATTCAGAATTTATTGAAAAAAGATATTAATTTCGAATGGGGAAATGAACAAATTAAGGCATTTGATGAATTGAAGGCAAAACTTACTACGTGTCCGGTATTAGTATTGTATGATAGGAAAGGGTATACTGAGTTGCATACAGATGCATGCAAATGGGGAGTTGGAGCTGTTTTATTACAAAAACAATGTGATGAAACTATGAGACCAGTTGCATACTTTAGCCACACAACAACAAAAGAGGGACAGCGTTATCATTCTTATGAGTTAAAAACATTAGCTCTCGTTTATGCTTTAAAACGTTTTAGGATATATTTGCTAGGGATAGAGTGTAAAGTAGTAACAGATTGTTCTTCTATCAGAACGGCTTTTACAAAAAGAGATCTTGTGCCTCGAATTGCGAGATGGTGGCTCATTATTCAAGAGTTTAATTTTATTGTGGAATATCGACAAGGATCTCATTAAGTAGAAACCCGGTAGATGTTTTGTATGTAGATGTTACTGAAATAGATTTGATACTATCTTTGCAGTTAAATGATGAAAGGTGTAGATTTCTTTTTGAAATACTAAAGAAGAATCCAACAGATAAAGAGGAAAAACAGATACATAGTGAATATAATCTAAAAAAACGTAGGTTATATAGGAAAACAATAAACGGTAGTAAGTGGGTTGTTCCAAAATCTTCGAGAAAGGAAATTTTATTCAATCATCATGACAAAATTGGTAATTTTTCTTTGGAAAAGACGATTTCTTGTAGTCAAGAAAAATATTGGTTTCCTAATATGAAAAATTATGTTAAACGTTATATTGCATGTTGTCTCCCATGTTCATATAATAAGGTACCTGCTGGTAAGCAAGCAGGAATGTTACATCCAATTGGTAAAAGTAACATACCTTTTGATACTGTTCATGTTGATCATATTGGTCCATTTACGAAGAGTATTCATAAGAATATGTATATAATTGTTTTGGTGGATGGGTTTACGAAATATGTTATGTTAAAAGCAGAGTACAAAAGTAGAACCTTTCATGAAATTTTTAGATGAATTTATAAGAATCTTTGGAGTTCCCAGGAGATTGATTTGTGATAGAGCTAGTACATTTACTTGTCATAAATTTATGACATATGCCCAAGAGTATGGAATAAAAATAATACATAATGCGACAGCAACTCCACGGGCAAATGGACAAGCAGAAAGATATAATAGGACAATTTTATCGGCCTTGAGCACATCTGTTGAAAATGAAAAAAAATCGGATGAGACTATTGAAGACATTCAATGGGGATTAAATTCGACTGTTAATAAATCGACAGGAAAAATACCAAATGACCTTTTGTGTGAGTTTCTACCAAGGGGAAAATACGATTAATACTTAAGTAGTGAAGTTTATGAAATTAAAACTAGAGATGTTCTAACTGCTATAAGACAGGCATGCTCATTGATTGAAACTAAGCAACATTATCAAAAACAAAAATATGATGAAAGGAGAAAACCAAGTGATATATATAAAAGGGGCAGTTAGTACTAGTACGGAAAACTAAACTAGTAAAGGGAAATCGGAAACTACTTCCGAAATATAATGGCCCTTATCAGATTGTAAAATATTTAGGCAATGATAGGTATATTATAAAAGACATGCCACGTTCTAATAGATCACAGAAACCGTATGAAGGAATAACTTCCTCAGATAAAATTAAATTGTATTATACGGGTGTGTATGATGATTAAATAATATGAAATATATATGGGAATAAATATTTGTTTTATTGTTATTAAAAAAAAAAATACAAAATTATAATAATATATACTAGTAGATGCTTCACGAGGACGTGAGTGATGGAGCGTGGCCGAGTTGTAAGCACTGTGCTTAAAATATTTTAAAATGATCATAGAAACACTTTCTAAAATATATATGACACAGAAAATATATGTAATAAATAATAAATTATTATTATGGAGATATTAAAAAACGAAAGGCTGATTTTTATTTAAGCTTTTAATATATATATATATATATATATATATATATATATATATATATATGTATATATATAGGAGTATATATATGGGTCGATGTCGCGAATTGACTACAATCGAGGGTTGAAAACAGCCAAGTGTGAAAATGGGTTTAAATAATTATTTTTCGGTTGATACTGTTTTATAAGACCATTTTATGTATTAATAAGCAATGGGCCATGTATATTTAAGGATTTTTTCAGCCCACGGGAATGACCATAGTCCCTCGGGAATGACAATAGTTCCTCAGCATTTCTACCTTTTTTTTTTTTTTTGATGGTGCCATGTTGTATTTGATGGTATGTTTAAAAATCCTATGATAAATTTCTTTAATAATTACCATAGATTGAATAATCTCAAATTTACATTGAAAAGGTCATTCCCGTGTTCCTTTTGTCATTACCGTGGTTTAGATTATACCCATGGTAATGACTGCACGGTAATGATGGAAACGTGAGTATTCTTGGATTTAAATGTGGAAATCTTCAAAAAAATTTATAAAATATATTATAATCTAATGAAGACTTCAAAAATTAACAAACCAATACCACAAACTTGGAAATTATAATATAAATAACGGAAAAATATACTTACCACGAGAATGACAAAATTTCAGGAACATGCGCAATAAACACAAAACACTTCAAAAGCTCTGAAACAACTGACTACATTTTTCACTTCTGTCAATTAACTTTAAAACTAACGGGAATTGTCGTTACATTGACAGTTTACACCTAACCGAAAAACCGGTTTAAACCATTTTTTCTTAATAAACAAATTGACCCACGGGGAATGACGACAAAAATTGGCCACGGACTAAAATGTCTCAAAATCATAAATTTTAAAATAAAATTATATTTATGAAATTAAAATTGACTTCGTTCATTCTTCTTGAATAACTTGACGTACTTCATTTATAATATATATTTTGAAATATTAATGAAAATCTGTGTTTTTTGAACACTAAACGATCGGACGGACACACGCCATGGTAATGACGATTTGCACGTGCGACCAAATTTTTTCATAAAAATATGTAGAATATTTTATTTTGATTTCCGCGCCTCGTTAAAGAACATTTTGTTTTATTTATTCCTGTTCTCAGAATTTCAATTTTTCAATATTTTTAATACTAAATACGTCGACCCATATATATATATATATATATATTTATATATATATATATATATATATTTATATATATATATATATATATTTGGGAGGGTTAATTTTTTTTTTTTGATGAAGTGTATAGCAAAAACGTAATCTATAGGTGATTCTGAGAAATTTTGCTCAAGAGGCCATAGCTCAACTCGGATTTGGAGCCCCCCAAAATTTCAAAATAGATATTTTTCCATATATACATAGAACAATTTAAATAAATCTTCTATATATATAAAAGAGGATGTGTGTATGTATGTAAGAAATGGACTCGAAAACGGCTGGGCCGATTTTGATGAAATTTTCAGAGAATCTTCAGAATATTCAGGCGGGTGACATAGGCTATATAAAGTTTTGATTGGACAAAGAGGCGTGGCACCGCCCATATAACCCAAAAATTTATATCGCCATATTTTGGGGATTTTTTGACCTACGTCGATGATATTTGGTACATATGGTATTGGCATAACTTGGAATACGTACCAGGAGAAAAGTGTGTGGAACCACGCCCCTATTTAGGAAAACCAAACCCTTGGACCGATCTTCCTGAAATTTTCACAGCATGTTACTGTGACTCTGGAAGGAATAATAAGCAATATAAAGTTTTGATTGGATAAAGAGGCGTGGCACCGCCCATATAACCCAAAAATTTATATCGACATATTTTGGGCATTTTTTGACCTCCGTCGATGATATTTGGTACATATGGTATTGGCATAACTTGGAATACGTACCAGGAGAAAAGTGGGTGGAACCACGCCCCATTTTAGGAAAATAAAAAATCGTAATATAGTCTTAACTACTGGACCGATCGTCATTAAATTTTCACAATAAGAATTTTATTTATAACGAGGGGGTAGCGAAGCGCACCGGGTATATCTAGTTCGTCATAAAATCGGATAGAATAATAGTAGATTTCTTAATCTAGTCTTGTTTGAAAGGTATTTTTATCACCTTTCAGAATCTGTATTGATACCTGTAGAATAAGTCGTCAATGGCAGCATTGGTCAATTGAACGACTTTGTAATAGCCTTTTTCCACTACGCAACATCTAACATCTACCATCAATTTGAGAAGATGTTAACATCTTCCCATAAAAAATACACAGTACTAAAAGTCAACATCTTTCTACATCTTTAAAAGATGTTCCTAAACCATTTTGTTCCAATCAACATCTTCCGATAATTTTAATGTCATCTCTAGCAAAATGACAGATACATACATGTTGATAGTTTAATTTTTTGTGAATGACATACATACATACATAATTGTGTAAGAAAAAAAAATAAAATATTTTACATCGAAATGAGTGGCACACGTAAGTTTTTATTTTTTTTTAACTTTATATGTTGTACATAAATAAGTATAATAATTTATTTTTGTTTTTAGTAAAGAAAAGCACAGGTCTCCGTATAGTATGGAACCAGGATTTTGAAAATATGTTGCTGGACTTGTGGCAGGACAAAATAGAAGAGTTGAGAGGAACAAGAAAGAACTCTCATGTCTTTCAGGGAATCGCTTTTTTTTTGAAATGCATATAAAAACTTTAAATAAAAAAAAAACCAAAGAATTCATATAAGAAGTTCGTGTTAATGCTTTTTTCTGAACACTTCATTAACAATTCTTTTTGTTCTTGTAAAGCATGAACGAGTCCAATTATTAATGTTTCTTCAAAATCCACTTTAATTTTATTTTTATTTTTTTTCCACAAAAAATTATGCTGTAAGTATTTTTATATTTTTGACAGCTGAGAAGATGGTAGATGTTAGATGTTGCCAATGGAAACGCAAGTTTCACTTTTTCAACATATTCAATTCATTCCTCTAAAATGTATGCTAGTGGAATAAGGCTATAACACTGAATAATGACGTTTCCTTCTACCTTAATCGTTCATCGTGCAATGCCCACGCAGTTTGCCAAAATACTTAAATAAAAACTCGGTTATCACAATATCAATATTTTTTTTTATTTTTAAATTTAGTGTGACACAATCAAAGAGTGCAGTGATAATATCAAAGTTATTATGGATAATCAAGAACCATCAACATCGTCTGCGGTGTCTTCGCAAATGGAAGCAACAACATCAACAAGTTTTGACTCTAGATTGACTAACATGCCTCATCAAGATATTGTTGTTTTTGGTTTATCAAGTGATTTAAATGATCTTAGTTTGTCTACTAAATGTGACATTTTAAAATATTATTATTTTTTAAGTGATCGTGCTAAATTTGAAAACAAAATGTTTGATCCAAATTTGGTGTAAATTAAATATTGAAATCATTAATAGAAAGAGTGTGTTAAAAAAATTAACTGGTTTGCTTAATAAATACAAGAAACATGTACAACATAGAATCAAAAGAGATGAATTTAAAGAATTTGTTGATTCAATAAACGAATTATTTTATATTGGCAAATGTAATTGCAAATTAAAAACAACAGAATGCTCGTGTGGATTGATTCCAGAACATCTAAAAGAATTTATGATAGACCAGCATAATGATAGAAAATTCACAATACCTTAATATACGGAAGACGTTGAAGAAGTAGCTACAGCAATACCAACTGTTATATGATTATACACTTTATTTAAAATACCATCATAATTAGTTAACTTGTGCGACTGTTCACTTCAATATATATTTTTATTCTTATGTCATGGGTCGTATTAGTTATAAAAAAAAATTTGGTATGCTCGTATATACCTAAATACTAGTCATTGTAAGATCGGCATGTTTGTCAGCTAGTCGAACTTGTGTTTGGTTGGACTGGCATATATTTTATTGTTTGGTATGTTTGATATGGTTAGTTTTCATTGACAAGAAATTGTTGCTGAACAATATACATATTCCAGAGAATTTATTTTTTTATTTAGAATTTAGAATTGTGTGCTAGTAAAAAATTTTACTTGTTGTCAAGTACAAAATTTTTGTTTAGAAAACTGGAAATTTATTTGTTTCAGGAAAATATTTTTCTAGTTTTCACTTAAAATTATGGAATATGAGGGGAATTTTTACTAAATATATTAGCTTTTTTAAACACTGTCTAGAAGTGACCCACATCGATTTCAACCCTTATGCTGGGAACATAATTGGGGCGAACGACGAATTTTTCGTTGCGAATATTCGTCGTCAAAAATAGAACACATGCATTCATATGAAAGTGAACACAGCACCGAAGTCGACGAAATTCGTTGTACGTGACGAATTCTCTGATAGATTTATTTCTATTTCATATGCCGACGAACGACGAAGAAATCAGTACAGCGTTACCATGTTTTTTTTAGTTTTAAAATATATTAGTAAATAATGTTAATTTTTACTTTAATAAGTTCTTCTTTTTATGATATGGAGCATTTTAGGGGTTGACTGTACTCTCCCGCCAACCGATTCTTGAAGTTGCCCAAACAAAATAAAAATTAGCCTATGTGATAGAAAATTAAAAAAAAAAAAGAAAAAATTAAATAAAAAAGTTGGCGGCAACGCATAGTTTTCGAGTTATTGGCCTCTGACCTAAAAAAATAAAAATCATATTAAAACTTAAAATACTTAAAAACCCAAAAAACGGTTAAAACAAATGTCCCGAATGGCTCTCTTTTCGTAAAATAAAAAAAAACAAATCAACACATTTACATATACAAAACTAAAAATTCTTCTTTAATGATGAAACAGAACACGTCCGCAACTTGAAGCAAAAACGACTCTCAGAGAAAAAATGCCCAGAATTGAATCGTCGGCTTCAACTTCATTCACATTTCCAATTTTTATCCACAAGTCTTGTTTTTGTACATTGCATTTCTACCTTTTTTTTTTTTTTTGATGGTGCCATGTTGTATTTGATGGTATGTTTAAAAATCCTATGATAAATTTCTTTAATAATTACCATAGATTGAATAATCTCAAATTTACATTGAAAAGGTCATTCCCGTGTTCCTTTTGTCATTACCGTGGTTTAGATTATACCCATGGTAATGACTGCACGGTAATGATGGAAACGTGAGTATTCTTGGATTTAAATGTGGAAATCTTCAAAAAAATTTATAAAATATATTATAATCTAATGAAGACTTCAAAAATTAACAAACCAATACCACAAACTTGGAAATTATAATATAAATAACGGAAAAATATACTTACCACGAGAATGACAAAATTTCAGGAACATGCGCAATAAACACAAAACACTTCAAAAGCTCTGAAACAACTGACTACATTTTTCACTTCTGTCAATTAACTTTAAAACTAACGGGAATTGTCGTTACATTGACAGTTTACACCTAACCGAAAAACCGGTTTAAACCATTTTTTCTTAATAAACAAATTGACCCACGGGGAATGACGACAAAAATTGGCCACGGACTAAAATGTCTCAAAATCATAAATTTTAAAATAAAATTATATTTATGAAATTAAAATTGACTTCGTTCATTCTTCTTGAATAACTTGACGTACTTCATTTATAATATATATTTTGAAATATTAATGAAAATCTGTGTTTTTTGAACACTAAACGATCGGACGGACACACGCCATGGTAATGACGATTTGCACGTGCGACCAAATTTTTTCATAAAAATATGTAGAATATTTTATTTTGATTTCCGCGCCTCGTTAAAGAACATTTTGTTTTATTTATTCCTGTTCTCAGAATTTCAATTTTTCAATATTTTTAATACTAAATACGTCGACCCATATATATATATATATATATATTTATATATATATATATATATATATTTATATATATATATATATATATTTGGGAGGGTTAATTTTTTTTTTTTGATGAAGTGTATAGCAAAAACGTAATCTATAGGTGATTCTGAGAAATTTTGCTCAAGAGGCCATAGCTCAACTCGGATTTGGAGCCCCCCAAAATTTCAAAATAGATATTTTTCCATATATACATAGAACAATTTAAATAAATCTTCTATATATATAAAAGAGGATGTGTGTATGTATGTAAGAAATGGACTCGAAAACGGCTGGGCCGATTTTGATGAAATTTTCAGAGAATCTTCAGAATATTCAGGCGGGTGACATAGGCTATATAAAGTTTTGATTGGACAAAGAGGCGTGGCACCGCCCATATAACCCAAAAATTTATATCGCCATATTTTGGGGATTTTTTGACCTACGTCGATGATATTTGGTACATATGGTATTGGCATAACTTGGAATACGTACCAGGAGAAAAGTGTGTGGAACCACGCCCCTATTTAGGAAAACCAAACCCTTGGACCGATCTTCCTGAAATTTTCACAGCATGTTACTGTGACTCTGGAAGGAATAATAAGCAATATAAAGTTTTGATTGGATAAAGAGGCGTGGCACCGCCCATATAACCCAAAAATTTATATCGACATATTTTGGGCATTTTTTGACCTCCGTCGATGATATTTGGTACATATGGTATTGGCATAACTTGGAATACGTACCAGGAGAAAAGTGGGTGGAACCACGCCCCATTTTAGGAAAATAAAAAATCGTAATATAGTCTTAACTACTGGACCGATCGTCATTAAATTTTCACAATAAGAATTTTATTTATAACGAGGGGGTAGCGAAGCGCACCGGGTATATCTAGTTCGTCATAAAATCGGATAGAATAATAGTAGATTTCTTAATCTAGTCTTGTTTGAAAGGTATTTTTATCACCTTTCAGAATCTGTATTGATACCTGTAGAATAAGTCGTCAATGGCAGCATTGGTCAATTGAACGACTTTGTAATAGCCTTTTTCCACTACGCAACATCTAACATCTACCATCAATTTGAGAAGATGTTAACATCTTCCCATAAAAAATACACAGTACTAAAAGTCAACATCTTTCTACATCTTTAAAAGATGTTCCTAAACCATTTTGTTCCAATCAACATCTTCCGATAATTTTAATGTCATCTCTAGCAAAATGACAGATACATACATGTTGATAGTTTAATTTTTTGTGAATGACATACATACATACATAATTGTGTAAGAAAAAAAAATAAAATATTTTACATCGAAATGAGTGGCACACGTAAGTTTTTATTTTTTTTTAACTTTATATGTTGTACATAAATAAGTATAATAATTTATTTTTGTTTTTAGTAAAGAAAAGCACAGGTCTCCGTATAGTATGGAACCAGGATTTTGAAAATATGTTGCTGGACTTGTGGCAGGACAAAATAGAAGAGTTGAGAGGAACAAGAAAGAACTCTCATGTCTTTCAGGGAATCGCTTTTTTTTTGAAATGCATATAAAAACTTTAAATAAAAAAAAAACCAAAGAATTCATATAAGAAGTTCGTGTTAATGCTTTTTTCTGAACACTTCATTAACAATTCTTTTTGTTCTTGTAAAGCATGAACGAGTCCAATTATTAATGTTTCTTCAAAATCCACTTTAATTTTATTTTTATTTTTTTTCCACAAAAAATTATGCTGTAAGTATTTTTATATTTTTGACAGCTGAGAAGATGGTAGATGTTAGATGTTGCCAATGGAAACGCAAGTTTCACTTTTTCAACATATTCAATTCATTCCTCTAAAATGTATGCTAGTGGAATAAGGCTATAACACTGAATAATGACGTTTCCTTCTACCTTAATCGTTCATCGTGCAATGCCCACGCAGTTTGCCAAAATACTTAAATAAAAACTCGGTTATCACAATATCAATATTTTTTTTTATTTTTAAATTTAGTGTGACACAATCAAAGAGTGCAGTGATAATATCAAAGTTATTATGGATAATCAAGAACCATCAACATCGTCTGCGGTGTCTTCGCAAATGGAAGCAACAACATCAACAAGTTTTGACTCTAGATTGACTAACATGCCTCATCAAGATATTGTTGTTTTTGGTTTATCAAGTGATTTAAATGATCTTAGTTTGTCTACTAAATGTGACATTTTAAAATATTATTATTTTTTAAGTGATCGTGCTAAATTTGAAAACAAAATGTTTGATCCAAATTTGGTGTAAATTAAATATTGAAATCATTAATAGAAAGAGTGTGTTAAAAAAATTAACTGGTTTGCTTAATAAATACAAGAAACATGTACAACATAGAATCAAAAGAGATGAATTTAAAGAATTTGTTGATTCAATAAACGAATTATTTTATATTGGCAAATGTAATTGCAAATTAAAAACAACAGAATGCTCGTGTGGATTGATTCCAGAACATCTAAAAGAATTTATGATAGACCAGCATAATGATAGAAAATTCACAATACCTTAATATACGGAAGACGTTGAAGAAGTAGCTACAGCAATACCAACTGTTATATGATTATACACTTTATTTAAAATACCATCATAATTAGTTAACTTGTGCGACTGTTCACTTCAATATATATTTTTATTCTTATGTCATGGGTCGTATTAGTTATAAAAAAAAATTTGGTATGCTCGTATATACCTAAATACTAGTCATTGTAAGATCGGCATGTTTGTCAGCTAGTCGAACTTGTGTTTGGTTGGACTGGCATATATTTTATTGTTTGGTATGTTTGATATGGTTAGTTTTCATTGACAAGAAATTGTTGCTGAACAATATACATATTCCAGAGAATTTATTTTTTTATTTAGAATTTAGAATTGTGTGCTAGTAAAAAATTTTACTTGTTGTCAAGTACAAAATTTTTGTTTAGAAAACTGGAAATTTATTTGTTTCAGGAAAATATTTTTCTAGTTTTCACTTAAAATTATGGAATATGAGGGGAATTTTTACTAAATATATTAGCTTTTTTAAACACTGTCTAGAAGTGACCCACATCGATTTCAACCCTTATGCTGGGAACATAATTGGGGCGAACGACGAATTTTTCGTTGCGAATATTCGTCGTCAAAAATAGAACACATGCATTCATATGAAAGTGAACACAGCACCGAAGTCGACGAAATTCGTTGTACGTGACGAATTCTCTGATAGATTTATTTCTATTTCATATGCCGACGAACGACGAAGAAATCAGTACAGCGTTACCATGTTTTTTTTAGTTTTAAAATATATTAGTAAATAATGTTAATTTTTACTTTAATAAGTTCTTCTTTTTATGATATGGAGCATTTTAGGGGTTGACTGTACTCTCCCGCCAACCGATTCTTGAAGTTGCCCAAACAAAATAAAAATTAGCCTATGTGATAGAAAATTAAAAAAAAAAAAAGAAAAAATTAAATAAAAAAGTTGGCGGCAACGCATAGTTTTCGAGTTATTGGCCTCTGACCTAAAAAAATAAAAATCATATTAAAACTTAAAATACTTAAAAACCCAAAAAACGGTTAAAACAAATGTCCCGAATGGCTCTCTTTTCGTAAAATAAAAAAAAACAAATCAACACATTTACATATACAAAACTAAAAATTCTTCTTTAATGATGAAACAGAACACGTCCGCAACTTGAAGCAAAAACGACTCTCAGAGAAAAAATGCCCAGAATTGAATCGTCGGCTTCAACTTCATTCACATTTCCAATTTTTATCCACAAGTCTTGTTTTTGTACATTGATTACTGCAAATTATATATGAAATCATGTTTATGCACTTCTGCAATCAATTTTTCGACAATATTACTCATATTATTTACAAATTTAGAAAATTATAATTATATTGCTCTTTCAAATGTTTTTTTGATTTTCTTTTGTTCTTATTTTTCTTTGGTTTTGTTTACAAATTGTATGAAATATAATAAAAGTGTGGTAGCATTGTTGAGAGAATTTTACTCTGAGAGTGAGAGCATAAGCAAAGTCGCTGGCAAAATAAAATAGATTCTATCTCACGACTGCTTTCAGCCGCGTCTTTTATATGCCAAATTGTATGAAGAAAAACGTCAAGCCCCAGTTCTGTTTCATCATTTATTAACAAAAACAATAATAATACTCTTTTAAAAAAAAAAAACAATAAACGCGATAATTCATGTGTGCGGCTAGAATTCTATATGTTGACTGCCACATATACGCAGATTCAAATTAATTTGTCAACAGCCGAACCTTGCAGACATCACCATTTTTATGCTGGTTCATCTGGAGTTGCCACATGTGACAGCTCGGCCATTCCTGACTCCGAATCGTCCTCGATTTCAGATTCATTACCGTCTGGTTCATTTTCGTCTAAGTCGGGATATATTTTACACCAGGGTTTCAATTTGTCTGACGCGTGAATCGAACTGTACTTTCGGGAAGTCACTTGAAGACCTGGTATGTCTTCTATTAAATATCGATCATTACCTAGTACTCGAGCAACAATATACGGTCCTCTGTATTTTGATACCAATTTGTGACTATCACCAGTGGCTCCAGGTTCGAACTCAACTACAACTAAGTCGTTCTCAGCATACTGTTTGGGAGTGGTGTGTTTCGCATCGAATCGGGTTTTCCATTTGTTTCGCTCTTTATTAATGTTGCTTAGTGCTATTTTACGTTTTTCCTCTGGCGGCTTCACAGTGTTGGAGTCAGCTAAATCATCCGGAACAGCAGTTACAAGATGATTTTGTACTACATCTCTAATTTTGAAATTGTAAACCAGTTCGTGTGGTGTTAACCCGGTAGTGGAGTTAATTTGGGAATTCACAATCCATTGAAATTCGTTTAATTTTACATCCCAATTTCGAGGATCATCAGCAGTTGTCCGAATAAAATTTAAAATCGTGGAGTTTGCCCTCTCTACTTGTCCGTTGGCACGAGGTGTACGAACCGCGGTTTTTATATGACGAATGTTGTTGTCTTCACAGTATTTTCCAAATGCATTCGAAGTAAAAGCTGTCCCTCTATCAGATACAATTTTTCTTGGAAGGCCAAAATAACCTGACAAATCGGAGAGAATATTCAAGACGGGAGTAGTTTTGGTATTTTTTACTGCCTTTACTACCAAAAACTTTGAAAATGCGTCGGAAATTGCAAGGATGTGTGTGTTACCTTTTTTGAACGTACAACCGGGCCTAGATGATCGATGTGAACTAAATAGAAAGGTATCGGCTCTGGGGGCTCAAAATGCAAACGACCTTCGGGTTTTCCTGTGTGTGTCCGATTATAACAACATATTACACAAGAAGCAATATAATCCTTCACATATTTTCTCATCTTTTCGAACCAAAATAATTTTTGAATCCGTAGTAGCGTTTTCTCAACTGCGTAGTGCCCAATATCATCATGGAAGTGCTTAACGATCCTCCATCTTACAGCAGTTGGTACTACACACTTTCGTTGACTGTTATAATATGGTTCAACCTTTTGTCTTGCAACTGCATCGTTAATGCCCAATCTTCGATATCATCAGCAACAGTGAAGACAAAACCCGCTGGTTCTACGACATTTGAAGGTTCGACAGGCGCACGGCTTAACGCATCAACTGAGCAATAGCTGAGCAGTCAGTCACTAGTCTAAACGGTTTCCCTAACAAATATATTCTGAAACGCTCTAAGGATTCTACCACAGCTAATACTTCCAGCTCATAACTATGGTAACGCTGCTCTTCGTTGGTACAGTGCCGACTAAAGTAGAAAACGGGCCTAAAACTTTTGCCATCCTTAGATTGAAGTAGAATTCCGGCAAGTCCCACAGAACTTGCATCCGTATGTAATTCATGTTCCGCTGTAGAATCATACAAAGCGAGTATTGGAGCATTGACAAGCATAGATTTTAACTTTTCGAACGCAATACGTTGCTCTAAACCCCAGATAAAATTATTTTTTTCAGATTTATGAATAAGTTGTGTAAGCGGCCTTGTAATTAATGAGTATTCTGGTACGAATTTCCGGAAGAAACCAGTAAGCCCCAGAAAACGTCGTGTTTCGGTTATGTTGGTCGGTTCTTTAAAATCTTTTATTGCGCAAATTTTCTGCTCGCCTGGTCTTATACCCTCACTGACCGAGATAAATTAATTCACTTTGTAAAAAGTTACATTTTTCAAGTCTTAACGTCAGACCATATTTCCCTAAAATTTTCAACAGTTTCTGTAGCAGATGTAATCCATCTTCAATGGTTTTGCTTGGAATAATAACGTCATCCAAGTACACCAATATTTCACCACGATCCATTTCGGCAGCAATTTGGTTCATCAGATTTTGAAAACAGGCAGGAGCATTAACAAGTCCAAACGGCATTCGATTATATTCGTAGTACCCATCTGTGGTTATAAACGCCGTGTATTTTTTCGAGGATTCTTCAATTTCGAGTTGATGATAACCCATTTTCAAATCGAGGGTACTGAATATTCTGTTCCCAGCCAATTGTGCAAATTGTTCACCTAGTACGGGCATAGGGTATGGTGTTCTAATAGTTACGCTATTTAAGAGCCTATAGTCGACGCATAGTCTACTTTCGCCGTTCTTCTTGTCAACCAGAACAGCGTACGGCGAGTTTGATTGTCGGATGATTTGACATTTCAAAAGATCATTAATTATATTAGAAACTATAGTTCTTTTAGCAAAAGGTATTCGATATGCTTTTAAGTTGATTGGCTCTTGCGTTTTTCCAGTTCAAAAATATTTGCTGCGAAACACTTACGATTAGCAGAAATTATATTTTTCAGCTTAGCTAATTGTTTTTGATTGATGTTATCGCCCACATTAATTTTATTGTCGGCTTCTAACCAACATTCGTCACCTTTGATCACTAAAGTGTTTCCATCGCGGCATAACACATCTCGTCCCAGTAACACGTCTTCAAGAATGAGATTATTTTCCACTACAAACAATTCTGCATTTAACATATGCCCGTCCATTTCGATTGATAAGATGATCTTCGCGGAGCACACATATTTACCGCCAGCAAAACCACTTAAAGTTTTCGAACACGTCTGTATATCACCCAAATTAACGGCTAGTTTTTCGCGAATCAAGCTGACTTAGCTTCCCGAATCTACGAAAGACTTTATTTGGATTCCGTTTATACAAATTACTTTAACAAAATTGTCCGGTTTATCGTCTAAAATTTTATTTACGTTTGCTCTAGGTTGACTCGGCAACTTTCTTGAGCATTCTTCACTTTTATGGTTCGTTTTTTGACAATATACACATCGCGATTTACGTTGTGGTTTGATTGAAATATGTCCTTTTTGGCGGCAATTGAAACATTCGACATCACGACTAATTCGTTTATTTTCTACTTTTAAATTATTTGACTCGATATTATTATTAATAAAATTTTTATTTCTGTTTAACAATTGTCCCGTTCTCGTGGCATTATATTCAATAGTTTTATTCCGACCGTAGTGTTGTTCGTTTTTCACTGTATTATACTCACAATAAATGTTTATGTCGCGAAGCAAATCATTTAATTTTAAATAATTTTTCGAAATTGTTTTTCTTAAATCAGTATCATTTATTCCGTTTATTATGTGATACGCAATATCTTCTTCACGTAGGAATACTTTGTTTCCTATTGACATCATGCGATAAAAATATTCCTGTGGTGTTTCATTAGGTTTTCGATGAGAAGTTGACATTTTTATGTGCACACTTGCATCATTGTCCTCACACGGAAAATCTCTCAAGAAATTTTCTTTAAATTCTGGCCATGTTAGAAAAATTTTCTGTGAATCGATCCATAGTTTTGCTGAACCGTTTAGTTTTTGTTGCACTGCAAATAACAATGTGCTGTCGGACCACTTATACGCTGCCTTTAGCATTTCTATTCGTTTTGTAGGATTAAAGTCCGGCAGTAATGACACCAGATCGCGAATATTATCATACGAATTTGTAACCAAATTATTTTGAACATTATACGAACCATGATCGAAATTTTCAGTTTCCGCGACATTCACTTGATTTGTTTTAACTATTTGTGTTTGAACTACCGACATTAACTCTTTCATCATATTGGTCAACGAGTTTATTTGTGTTTGCAAATTAGCTGTACCATTGTCAACCGTTATAAGAGACGCCGATTCTTGAAGTTCGTCAACAATGTATATTTCGTCACTTTTCATTGCTTCACACAAACGATTTACCAGTTCGCCCTTTTGGCCTGAACTGGGTAATTCCCTTTCACGTAAGAGATTTTTCAGTTGTTCGACTTTTAATGAATTTATTTTGACTGTACCTGATTCACTCATGTTTTCATTTCTTTTTTTTATATCTTAAATTCGAGATGACGAATATTTTCTTTTTTGTTTTATTTATTTTATGCGTATTTTTTTCCCGTTTATTGTAGGTTTCATCATTAAAAAAAAACATTAAAAAAATGAAAACAAAACCGTTACTTTGCTTTGATATTTACTCCTAAAAACAAACACGCAATTGAAAAATGTTCATGTAATGTTGTTCTTGTTTCACTCTGTTTATATTTTTCTTTGTAACGTCTTTTTTTTTAAACAACAACAAAAAAAAATCGTATGTATGTATGTCTTTCAGCGTTGACACTTTTCATCTGCTTTACGCAGCAGCAAAGTTTTTTTTTCCCGTTCGTTTTTTTTTTTGCCACGCACAACTCGTATTAATTTGTTCGCCTCTTACATGTATACGCTTTGTAAGAGTATCCCACTTCTAAAATTGTCCCGAATGGCTCTCTTTTCGTAAAATAAAAAAAAAAACAAATCAACACATTTACATATACAAAACTAAAAATTCTTCTTTATTAACAAAAACAATAATAATACTCTTTTTAAAAAAAAAACAATAAAAAGATAGTTCACAATATTACGCGATAATTCATGTGTGCGGCTAGAATTCTATATGTTGACTGCCACATATACGCAGATTCAAATTAATTTGTCAACAGCCGAACCTTGCAGACATCACCATTTTTATGCTGGTTCATCTGGAGTTGCCACATGTGACACAAACTAAGAAAATTAAATTACAACTTTAACACTACATAATGCAACAGAAAATCCAAACTGAAAGCAGAAAGGAAGCCAGCACGTAATCAACTACCCAATAGACACAACGTTACAACAACAAACATCACCCGTGAAGGAACTCAACAGAAACCAGCAGCGTAAATATATATAAGTATTGTAGAATAATCTAGTTATATCTAATTATATTAATCTCTAATTTCATTAATATTATACTTACATGTTTATTAAACGAAATTAAAAACAGTGTAGGTATGTGTACTTATAAGAAAAACAAATTTCTTTTGTTAATAAACCATAATTTGAACTAAAATGAATTTCTAAAACCAATTATTTATTGAGGAATGTTAGGTGGTCGCAGGAGCTAAAATTGATTGATCAAAAGAATAGGGCAGCGCATATTGTCATCAGTCTGTCCTTATGATCATGTCGTCACGTAAGGTTGTTGTTATCTGCTATTGCTGTTGGTTTTTTTTTTATCTTCTTATAAACTTTTATAAACTCTGGTTTTGATGGCATGGAGAGTTAATTTTTGTGCTTGCACGCTAAGAATACGGGTCACGAAACATATCCCTGTTAAAGCTAGCCGGTGAAACACTTTCTCAACACCATGCCTGGGTTGACTTTCATTCTTATATATATAAACCATTTTCCACATTATCAACAGAAAATAAAAAGGTGGCGTGTAACAATATTTATTTTCAAAATCAAATCTTGATAATATTTATTTATTTATTTGGTATTATAAAGGCCCCAATACAATTAGGTTATATAGGCCAATTAATTTTACATATGAACTTATATTCTATTTAATATATACATATTTATATACATATTTACATTTTTTTATATACGTATGTAGATTTAAATCGAATTATACATATTTATTTCAGTCAGGAATCTTGATAATATCTGATCAGAAAGCTCTATATAAAAATTAACACAATTATTACTACAATCATATTTTGCTTTTGCATTTATTTGTGCTTCTTCCAATACGTCTCTGGCAAATATTCGTAAATAAATGTCTTCAAAATTTAAAAAAATGTTTTTATTTTAATAATCAGTTAAATAAAAGTTTTCAGTTTTAAGCAAACTACTTTTTTAAAAGATTCTCATTACAATTTTCAGCAGTTCTGGGTTGCTGTATTAGTACAAATAAATATTGCAAACTTCAATTATTTTAAATCGTCAAAATTAGGGTATAAATCGTCCCATCGTCACTATGTCATTTTTAGGAGCCTAAATCGTCAAAATGACGATAAATCGTCAAATCTGGCAGCTATGGGAGAGACAGCAAAGTCATAATTTTTGTTATATATGCCAAGTGATGCCATAAATCTAGTTATAGATATGACTTATTTGCAAGGTAACTAATAATTTAGTGTTTTCACTATTCAACTAGTGCTACAACCAATGCTCTTATGTAAATCAGTATTTGGAGAAAATTGTAATCCTGTAGGTAACATAACCATTCAAACATATTTCGGACTTCTTTTGTTGGCTGGTGTATACTGATCTCATTGTGAAGTCTTGGAGTCTTTATGTTATGACCACAACAGCAGGCAAATATTTAATAAATGTGAACGTAGCTTAAGAGGAGAATTAATCGATGGCCTCAGACTCTTATACAACATTTTGGATATACATATATGTATATCAGCATACAATGCGTACCTATATAATTTTTCTAAGTGTTAATCCAGGAATCGAAATAAAAAGATTAAACGACGTGTTTCTTTGGAAAACTTAGGTAAAAGCAATTTTAAGAGGGGCTACTGCTTCTTTTGAACAAATCGATCCAACAGCACAAAATATTCTAATAAATGTTCACCATGTACAAAATATATTTGTAAAACTCATTCTTAAACCTTTATTACAAGTCATGAATGTAAAAAAAATCAGAATCCATAAATATATGAATTTTTGTATTGGGCAAAAATTACCCACTAATGTCACATGCGTCTTATTTTTTAAATACAGGATAAGGATTAATGACAGTTATTGCGTTATTTGCGGAGATATGTGAATATTAATATTTTCTTTGTATAGGTATTTTTCTAGTTTACTGTAATCTCTGTTAAATTTTAATAAAGAATTAATTTAGAAAAAGATATAAGAAGACAATTGAAATACCTTACTTATACTACATTGTTTTAACATAAATATATATGTATTTCCTTTTTTATTTCAGGTTGTTGAAAAACTTGGTGGTGACACTAGTCGAACGAGGGTATAGTTTTAATATCATGTTTTCTAAGTATAATTTTTTATCTAAGGAGTTATAAATGTAAAATATAGTCTAAAAAAGCTTTACTGAAAATGGTAATTGTTATAGAATAATAATTATAACTAAATTTTTCTTAAATCATATAAATCCATAAATATTTTAATATAAACAGTTGACAAAATATTTTTTTTGTTTACATATGTACATATATTCATGTATGTGCAAAACGAGACATGTTATATAACGATTCAAGCCATGTTTATATCAGATATGCTCGCTCCAATTTTATTCTTGATATGTCCAAAGCGAATTCATAACGCAATGGATCTCATTTGATACGTCAAAAAGCCCTTTTAGGTTTTGAGGTAAAATTAAATTGCAAGAGCCGAAAAAAATCAAGGTAACTTTACTTACAAGATAGTGACAACATTAAAACAAATACAACATTACAAAAACAACATGGTATTTTATTGTTGTTTCTGCTTGTTCCTGTCAAAAGATTATAGTGGTTTTTTATTCCCTTCACCAAAAATGGTAAGGGTATTTAAAGGTTTGTCATTACGTGTGTAATTTCCACAATATTTATATCAGGTCCATATAGTATATATATTCTGAATCCTTATAGATAGGGAAGTTAAATGAGCTATGACCATCTGTCAGTACTTGAAATCGATTTTCCGAAGACACTAGAAGAGCTAGAGACTTGGGTCTTGGACTGAAATGTAAGGATTTTACTTAGGATGATTCGTATTGAAAATCAGCAAAAATAAAATATCGGTTCTGATATTGGATTATATATACAAATAAATGAAGATATATATTATTATAACCCTTGATTAGGATACAAAAAAAGTGTTGGGATTAATAAGTATTAATTCTTTATTCCCTAAATTAATAAATTATATATAACAAATTAAGTATAAATTTTTGTGTGAACGAATCAAAATCGTAGGTCAAATCGGAATGCCGAAAATGTATATAAGTGATGCCAATCATATGTAATAAAAACGTTTTATTGTTTTATTCGCAGTGTTGACTATACTGCAGTTCCTCCCCCCACAGGTAGTCATCTAGCCGCCTTGGAACCTTCCTCTCTCGTGTTGAGCGTGTGACTGGTATAGCTTTTTCTTTAGATGAAGTTGCAGTGTTGTGGTCTCAATTTAGCGATATAGTTTCTGGTCCAGAATCTGCAGGACTCTGATGGGTTTGATCACCCCATCACCAGTTGTGGTAATGCGATGAGTTGGAACAAGCCTTTCCTCATTTTCTGTAGACAAGACCAACTGCCTCGGTTACTATCTTGGTTGGCTGCTCTGTTTCTGAGTCAGACTCCGTATAATTTTTAATTCCCCAACTCTCTCTTTTTGTTTTCTTATTATAATTGTATTTGCTCTCTTTTTTATGCCAATCTGATAATCTGTTAATTTGCGGGACCCCAGTTATTGGCGGTAACTGGGCCGAATTCCTTTTCCCTGAGAATTTGTCCGATTACTATTGTTGTGGGCCTCTACTGGTCTGATAGCTAGGTCCCTGCCATGATTGCAACCCTGCACCTGTTGGTAGATCTCTGTGCCTACTGCCTGAGTTTGTCTGATATTGCCTCTGCAGTCCCGTGCAAAATGTCTTTGTTGCTGACACTTAAAACAGGTTGGGCGTGTACCATTGTTTCTATTTGCCCCTCTGTTCATATTTTGTCCCGTCGCTATTTGTGGGCTTCCACGTAATTCTGTGTTTGTTGTCCTCCTATTGTCTTCTGCCGTCCTTCTTCCTAATTGATTTTGGTTGGGTGTATTTCTTCTTGGCTCGCAGAACGGGTTTTCCTTGTGACCATTTACTTACCCTACACAATCGGCAATATAAGGAGCCTAATCTCTTTCTACAGTTTTCCAAATCGTGCCCCCTGTTTCCACAGAAAGTACAGCTTACGACATTCCTGCACAGTGGCCCCATTACATGGCCGTATTTTCCACAGCTCATACAGTATGGTGTGCTTAGCCGCTTTTTGCAGCTATTCCATTCATGCCGCATCCTGCTGCAAAAACTACAGGGGACTTCAGAATCTATTGTGTTAATACCGTGTGTTGGTTCGCCAAACAATTCCTCTGCATTTTCAACTACCTCTATTAAGTTTGTGAGATCTTCCTCTTCCTGTCCCACGAATCGAGCTTTAAGAGCATGGTCCTTCACACCCTTGATAAAGCTCCTTACTGCTATCCGTTTGAAGTCTTTAAGCATGGTTTCCCGGCCAGGTCCCACCGGCCATTCGTTTTCTATTGTTGTTTTTGCTTCGCTCAGCAGGTTATCTAGGCGCTCTCCAAACTATTGCATGCTGACTCTCTGATGCTCTGTTTGCAACATAGGATCAGCTCCCTTATTTTAGCTAAGCTCTTGTTTTTCAGATAATGTTTCTTGAGCGCGTTGCATAATGCGTCCACGGAACTGAAATTCATTTGCGAAATTCTTGAGTGGGCGCTCCCTAGGAGTCTCAATTTCAGGCACTGTATTACATCTTGGGTTAAGACGTTATTTGCACCCGTGAGTACTTCTCTTTCTACCATCTTGCATCCTTGTATGTATCTGAATACTTCTGATGATAAGTCAGGCCCATCGGTCCCGAAGAATGATGGGACTGTGTTGTTTACTATCTTAATAATCTCATACAGCCAAGACATTTTGATCCTTTCTATTTCCGCTCTCTCAGTAGTATGGTTTTGCTGGGGTGACGGTGATCGTCTTTCTATGTTCCGCTGGTAATCATCTTGATGGTGGGCTGTGTCTAGGCTTGCCACCCGTACTTTATAATAAAGTATTGTACTTTTTTTTGATTAATTGTACTCTATACTTTATAGAAACAATAAAGCACCAAAATACTTTATTTCGCATGATTTGATTTATCCATTTTCCGCTAGTTATCATCTTGCTAGTGGGCTGTGTTTTTGGCTGTTTTTATCCCGAAATGTTACGTTTTTCTCCCGACTTGTACGTTCGTAACCGCGCCAAATTTTCACGATCAAATACAATTTCCCTTTTTTTTATTGGTCTGCTTGACTGCTTAGTCCAGCACAAAAACACGACAACCCAAAGGTTGCTAGAATTTAGGCGTTATTAAATTGTCGGCAATTGTGCATTTCTACATCATCCAATGTAGGATTCAAGAATACAAAGGTTGCTAGAATTTAGGCGTTATTGCATTTTTGTTTTTTTCCACACCGGACAGTTTTTTCTCGAACAAGATCAACACAAGAAAAATTAAATTATTTGACGTAATCATTAACACGGCTACCGGCTGCGCCAAAATGTTACGGTTTTATTTCGTAACTTATTTTCGAAATTAGAACTTATTATGATTTTAGTTATTAATTTAAGTTTATTTAGATTTTCATTTTTATTATATATTCTAATTTAATTATTTTATAAACCGTCTCAGGGAGCCGCTTGTTAGGCTGGTCTTTGATCAGGTTTGTTGTGAGTTGTTGGACGTTTAATGATGATTCCCGAACTATATATTCTGTCGATATCAACCTGCTTTTTTATACCAATCGATGACCGTTGATGTTCGCTGCCGCCAGCGTGGTTGTTCCCGCAATATTGCTGAGTGTGCGATTTTTAGCAATTATATGCAACTTCAGCATATAAGCGTGGAACTTCCAGCCGATTGCGGTTCTCACGATATTGCAATGTCAGCAGTATGTATGCAGCGCATGTTTTTGCTGCTGCTGATATTTTTGTTGGTTGGGAGAAAATGACTCATAACAACGTCAGTATGTGTATGCAGCGTATGTTTCGCTGCTGCTGATATTTTTGTTGGTTGGGGGAAAACGACTCATAACAGGCTTAAGAAGCTGCGTTCGTTATCAGTAACGAGAATTTTTGGTACTGTGAAATAATGCAGTACCTTAATTAATTTTTTCCTCACTTGTACCAATGATCTATCCTTGATTCAGTTTCAACTCTTGCAGTGTACAGACGCGTTTTTATAATCGTCGCAACTGAATATTAAAAATTTATTGAAAGAAAATTCACAAAAAAAATACAAAAACAAAACATTTATTAAACAGTTATCTTACTGGTTTTATTTTATTTTTTGCTTGTGTGTAAATACATAAATATTTGCATACACCAACTCATAAGGGAACACAAAAAAGAGAACTCTAAATGAATTCACCTTCTAACAACAACAATAAACCTACAAGCAGTAGGAATGTACAATATATACCTTTGGTTGCTAACGACGACAAAAAAAATGAAGTAAACACAAACCTGAATACTACACAAAACACAAATACTCGTAAGCGATAATGCTCTCTGAACATGTTAAATAGTGATCAAGAAGCAACAACAATTGCACCCATCAGCAAACTTGTCAGCTTAGCTGTACAAACAAACAAACAAACAATAAGTAACAAGGTGACCAACGTGCACAAAATGGTAGATGCGGTGAGTACAATAAATGATAATAAAATTCAAACAGGAATGGACAGATACATAACCGTGTTAAAAAGGGGAAGAAGTCCAAAATCAGCTCAAATAGCTTCAACAGCGAAAGTTCCCAGAGATGGAAAAAACAAAATAAAAAATTCCGAAAATCGTTTCGCGATTTTATCTGAACAAGACAATAAAGACACAACTACAACAAGGTCGAGTAAACCTCCACCGATATATTTAAGAGAGCAGAACTCTAGTTCTTTGGTAAAAAGCCTTATCTCCTTAATTGGAGAAAATGTGTTCTATGTAACTCCAATTAAGCGCGGAAATATTAACGAAACAAAAATCAAGGTATTGCAAGAAAGTAATTACCGAAAAATAGTTTCTGACCTTGAGTCAAAAAACAAAAATTTTTATACGTACCAATTAAAGAGTGCTAAAGGTCTAACCGTCGCAATAAAAGGTATAGACTCTACTGTGGATCCAGAAGAGGTTAAGTCTGGCCTTGAAAATGATGGCTTCAAAGTTAAAAATGTTTCAAACATTAAAAACAGGGAAAAAATCCCCCAACCTATTTTTAGAGTCGAGCTACAGCCACGCGACTTGAAAATTAAAAAAAATGAATCGCACCCAATCTATAATCTAAAGTACTTGTTACACAGAAGAGTTACAGTTGAGATGCCACATAAAAAAACTGGACCTATCCAATGCATGAACTGTCAAGAATTTGGCCATACCAAAACTTATTGCAAGTTGCCTACCGTTTGCGTTGTATGTGGCGAGTTACACAGTACCGCTAACTGTGACAAAATAAAAGGTGATACCAAAGCAAAAAAATATGGTAATTGCGGCGGAAACCACACTGCCAACTATAGGGGCTGCCCTCTTTATTCTCTTTTTAAAAATTCGTCGACCAGAAAAACAAATGCTACTCCCGCTCAGCCCAACACTCCTTTAAACTACCCACAGTTACCTCAACCGTCGTCTAGACATAATCAATACTCAAATGTTTTAAAGCCTAACACGACTCTTACTCAACAAAAACCTAATAGTCAATTTTCATACGCTAATATTTTAAAGAGTAACCAGATTCCGGCGCAAAAAACTGTACCAGTAAATGAAGAATCAGGGCATAATTTTAGTCGTATTGAAGCCTCGATAGAGATCCTAATACAAACTGTAAATACATTTACTCTCAACATGTCCTGTATGATGCAGGAAATGTTGAAAATGCAGTCTACCTTGTTGCAGGCTGTATTGCAAAAAACCATGAATTTAAGAATCTGTTTTTGGAACGCAAACGGCAACTGCCAACATAAAAATTAAATAGAATATTTTCTTCTGGATAAACAAATCGATGTTATGCTTATCTCAGAAACTCATTTGACGTCTCGAAGCTATTTTAGAATTAGCGGATATAATTTCTACGACACCAAGGATCCTCGAGGTAGAGCTTGTGGTGGCTCTGGAATCCTAATAAAAACTCGAATAAAACACTACCTGCTAAATGACCTTCGTGAAGAATATCTTCAAGCAACGAACATCTGCATTGAAAATTTTTATCAAAAGCTTCTGATATCATCTGTTTTTTCTCCTCCCAGGTTTTCAATTTCAGAGAGTCAATACACTGCATTTTATACAATACTGGGGTCCCGTTTTCTAGCAGCTGGCGACTACAAGCTAAACACACTTTTTGGGGTTCACGTTTAATCAGTCCTAAGGTTCGTGTTTTGTTTGACACAATTTCAAAAATGGGTTTGAATGTAGTTTCAAGTGGTCAGCCAACATATTGGCCAACGGATCGTCAAAAAATTCCTGATGTTATCAACTTTGGAATCTGGAAATGTGTGCCCAGCGAAACGATGGAAGTAAAAGCATCTTTGGATTTGTCTTCAGATCACTCGCCTACTATTATCACTATTTACTCTCACACAACCGCAAGACCAACGTGATTTACCGCTGACATCTGCACGTATTAACTGGCTGAAATACAAAAAACATTTGAGTGCTCATTGCACGGAAAATATGCCATTGAGAACACCTGCTGACATAGAAAATTCTATTAGGTTGTTTGAAGCACATGCTAAACAAGCTGCTCTTAATGCTTCTTCAGAATGGAAGGTTTCGATGATTATTATGATACCAAAGCCCGGCAAGGATCATACGAAGGTTGAATCCTATCGGCCTATTAGCTTATTGCCCAACATTTCAAAACTATTTGAAAAGCTGTATATGAGCAAGCTGATGCCTATAGTGACTAGAAGTGGATGCATTCCAGATCATCAATTTGGTTTCCGCAGACAACATAGCACTATTGAACAAACTCACAGACTTGTGAATGTTGTTAGAGACACTTTTGGAAAAAAGAAATATTGCTCTGCGCTCTTTATAGATGTTTCTCAAGCTTTCGATAAAGTATGGCACGAAGGTCTTATCCACAAATTAACACGAAATCTCCCTGCAAACATCGTCAAGCTTTAAAAAGCTATATAGAGGATCGAAAATTTGTAGTTAGGGAAGGCAATTTTTAAGCCCTCCGCAGTTGATCGAAGACGGAGTTCCCCAAGGCAGCATCTTCGGTCCCTTACTTTATTTAATTTATGCCTCTGACTTACCGTTAAGCAATAACATTCATACATCAACATTTGCTGATGATACAGCTTTTTTAAGCGTCCATGAAAATCCAGTAGAAGCTTCCATCAACTTACAAGGGTATATACCCAAATTGGAAAAATGGCTCAAACAATGGCGTATAAAAGTTAACGAGCAGAAATGTGTACACGTCACTTTTACGTTGCGAAGGGAAACATGCCCGCCTATACAAATCAACACCGAGACTATTCCGCAACATACTGTAGTGAAATATCTAGGCGTTCACCTTGATCGCCGTTTAACATGGAAATCGCATATAGACGCAAAGTTGATGCAAATGAAATTAAAAGCAGCCCAAATGAATTGGCTTATGGGAAGAAATTCTATACTGAGCGTAGACTGTAAACTTCTACTATACAACGCGATCCTGAAACCAATATCGTCCAGCTATGGGGCGCTGCCTCAGCATCGAATGTAGAAAAAATTCAAAGGCGACAAAACAAAATTCTACGTACAATATCTGCAGCCCCCTGCTATGTCAGAAACCATAGAATTCATAAAGATCTAGATGTTCCGTTGGTGAAGACAGTATTTTCGAAACGGGAAAAAAAAATACATTAAAAAACTTGAGTTGCACCCAAACCCACTTGCGCGCAATATTCTAGAGTATAGAGGCCACACCCGGCTTAGGAGGAGTGACACTCTTTCTACCAGCTGTACTCGAGAGATGTAAAACAACAAAAATCAACCGTTGTAACTAAAAATTTTGTTTAGCATTGGCTAAACTTATATTTAATATTTTTAGATTTAAGATTTGAAAAACTTATTGATGTTTCAATCTATTATTGAAGATTCAATAAATAATATATATATAAAAAAAATGGATATATAGGATCAGGTGTCTCTTGGTGATGTATTTGTGAAGGTTTCCTGTCATACTTACATCTATTACAAACGTCGCAGCTGGCAACATACTTCCTAATACCAGCGCGTATATGCGGAAAGTAAAATTGCTCTAAAATCTGTTCACCATTTTCTCTGGGGTTCGGATGCGCTCCTCTATGTTCATTTTCGATTATTCCAAATTGACGGTCTTTTGAAGTAATGTCTGTGGCTAACTTCTGCGTAATTCTTACTTTATATCTAGAAAAAGTATCAACATAAACTTCTTATATGGCACCAAGAAGACCTTCTGGTGCTTTCACTCCGTTAAAGATATTTGGGCGATGTTTTTCCTTTAGCAAAGTTACGAGTTTTTCCTTAGACCAATTTTTTAGGAAATAATACTAGACATTTTATTTATCATTTATTATACATTTTATTATCCACGGTTTGGTTCCTCCATTGCTGTCATGTCCATTCCAATTCCAGGTATAATCTGGTTTCTAAAGACGTTTATAGGTACATCCACGTGGGGTATTAAGTCAGAAGCATCCTGCTCTGCACTGTGGACTGTTGCCGCTGATAAAAGGTCATCATCTTCTCGACCCTCTGACGCAGTTAGAGTTTCATCTGCATTCATAGCCATTCCTTCACTCGCTGTATCAGTAGAAAAATGATATAAATGATTTGAAATGGTTCTTAATCTCGAGAGGGCATCTGCCACGTGGTTCGATTTACGAGGCTTATAAATCAACTCGTGGTTATACTCCTCTATACGTGCCTTCCATCTTTTTAATTTGGCGTTAAAATTCCTATTTCCCAAAGCGAAAGTCAAAGGTTGATGATCAGTATAGATCATGATTTTTTTGCACCATATAAGTAATTTTTGAGATTATCAAGGGCCCATACAACATCTTCTCGTTCGTAGCGTAGTTTTCCTCGGTTTTGTTGAGCGATCGAGAAATATATGCTATGGGTTTGTCCTTGCCGATTTCACCTTGTGATAAAACGGCACCTAGCGCAATGTTAGAGGCATCCGTCGTCAAATTAAACAGTTTCTCAAAATCTGGGAAAGACAAAAGTTCGGCTGTAGTTAACATCGATTTAAGTCTATTAGAAGACTTTAGAGACTCATCATTTAAAGTAACTGGCACTTTCTTAGACTGACTGGCTTTTATCTGGGCATGTTCTCCTCTTGTAAGGTTTGTAAGGGGTTTTGCCACCTTTGCATAGTCGCGAATAAATCTCCTATAGTAGGAAGTCATTCCCAGAAAACTTTTAAACTCTTTTAAGTTCGTAAGCGGTAACAGGTTTTCAATGGACTTGATCTTGGAAGGATCCGGTTTGATACCCTCAGACCCAACGATGTAGCCAAGATATTCCACCTCAGTTTTCATAAAATGCGTTTTATCAAGATTTATCTTTAAATTAGCTTCGCGAAACCTCGCAAATATTGTATCCATGTTCCTCAAATGATTCTCTATATTCTCACCAATTACGATTATGTCGTCTATGTAGACAAAAAAAAATTTTCCTATGTACTCGCGTAGGACGTCATCTATCATTCCCTGAAATATTGCCGGCGCATTTTTTAAGCCAAAAGGCAATCTCAAGTATTCAAATTTACCGTTTGCTGTTGAAAAAGCAGTTTTTGGGATATCCTTTGGTTTCATAACTTTTTGATGAAAGCCTGATGTAAGATCTATTGTTTTGAAATACCTTGCTTTACCTAAACTAGCTAAAGTGGATGTTATGTCTGGAATTGGGTAGGTATCGGGAATGGTCACAGCATTTAGACGTTTGAAGTCCACTACCATTCGATATTGCTTCTCACCATTGGGTTTTGGCTCTTTAGGCACGACCCAAATAGGTGAATTGTATGGACTTTTGGAGGGTCTTATTACTCCCTCCGAAAGTTACTCCCTTTACCTGTATCTCTACCTCTTCCCTCATACAGACTGGGTACCGATAGCTCTTCGTATATATTGGTTCCTCCATACTTGTGCTGATTTCTGCCTGAACGTTTATTGATGCAAGTTCGCTACATTGACAGTTTACACCTAACCGAAAAACCGGTTTAAAGCATTTTTTCTTAATAAACAAATTGGCCCACGGGGAATGACGACAAAAATTGGCCACGGACTAAAATGTCTCAAAATCATAAATTTTAAAATAAAATTATATTTATGAAATTAAAATTGACTTCGTTCATTCTTCTTGAATAACTTGACGTACTTCATTTATAATATATATTTTGAAATATTAATGAAAATCTGTGTTTTTTGAACACTAAAACGATCGGACACACGCCATGGTAATGACGATTTGCACGTGCGACCAAATTTTTTCATAAAAATATGTAGAATATTTTATTTTGATTTCCGCGCCTCGTTAAAGGACATTTTGTTTTATTTATTCCTGTTCTCAGAATTTAAATTTTTCAATATTTTTAATACTAAATGCGTCGGGCCACAGAATGTAGTCATTTCGCGATATCGACCCATATATATATATATATATATATATATATGTATATATCTATCTATATATATATATATTTGGGCGGGTTAATTTTTTTTGATGAAGTGTATAGCAAAAACGTAATCTATAGGTGATTCTGAGAAATTTTGCTCAAGAGGCCATAGCTCAACTCGGATTTGGAGCCCCCCAAAATTTCAAAATAGATATTTTTCCATATATACATAGAACAATTTAAATAAATTCGTCATAAAATCGGATAGAATTATAGTAGATTTCTTAATCTGGGCTTGTTTGAAAGGTATTTTTATCACCTTTCAGAATCTGTATTGATACCTGTAGAATAAGTCGTCAATGGCAGCATTGGTCAATTGAACGACTTTGTAACACTGAATAATGACGTTTCCTTCTTCCTTAATCGTTCATCGTGCAATGCCCACGCAGTTTGCCAAAATACTTAAATAAAAACTCGGTTATCACAATATCAATATTTATTTTTATTTTTAAATTTAGTGTGACACAATCAAAGAGTGCAGTGATAATATCAAAGTTATTATGGATAATCAAGAACCATCAACATCGTCTGCGGTGTCTTCGCAAATGGAAGCAACAACATCAACAAGTTTTGACTCTAGATTGACTAACATGCCTCATCAAGATATTGTTGTTTTTGGTTTATCAAGTGATTTAAATGATCTTAGTTTGTCTACTTAATGTGACATTTTAAAATAATATTATTTTTTAAGTGATCGTGCTAAATTTGAAAACAAAATGTTCCCGTATAAAACTTTTACTTCTCACGTAACAGATAAATTGATCCAAATTTGGTGTAAATTAAATATTGAAATCATTAATAGAAAGAGTGTGTTAAAAAAATTAACTGGTTTGCTTGATAAATACAAGAATCATGTACAACATAGAATCAAAAGAGATGAATTTAAAGCATTTGTTGATTCAATAAACGAATTATTTTATATTGGCAAATGTAATTGCAAATTAAAAACAACAGAATGCTCGTGTGGATTGATTCCAGAACATCTAAAAGAATTTATGATGGACCAGCATAATGATAGAAAATTCACAATACCTTAATATACGGAAGACGTTGAAGAAGTAGCTACAACAATACCAACTGTTATATGATTATACACTTTATTTAAAATACCATCATAATTAGTTAACTTGTGCGACTGTTCACTTCAATATATATTTTTATTCTTATGTCATGGGTCGTATTAGTTATAAAAAAAAATTTGGTATGCTCCTATATACCTAAATACTAGTCATTGTAAGATCGGCATGTTTGTCAGCTAGTCGAACTTGTGTTTGGTTGGACTGGCATATATTTTATTGTTTGGTATGTTTGATATATGGTTAGTTTTCATTGACAAGAAATTGTTGCTGAACAATATATTACAGAGAATTTTTTTTTTATTTAGAATTGTGTGCTAGTAAAAAATTTTACTTGTTGTCAAGTACAAAATTTTTTTTTAGAAAACTGGAAATTTATTTGTTTCAGGAAAATATTTTTCTAGTTTTCACATAAAATTATGGAATATGAGGGGAATTTTTACTAAATATATTAGATTTTTTAAACACTGTCTAGAAGTGACCCACATCGATTTTAACCGTTATGCTGGGAACATAATTGGGGCGAACGATGAATTTTTCGTTGCGAATATTCGTCGTCAAAAATAGAACACATGCATTCATATGAAAGTGAACACAGCACCGAAGTCGACGAAATTCGTTGTACGTGACGAATTCTCTGATAGATTTATTTCTATTTCATACGCCGACGAACGACGAAGAAATCAGTACAGCGTTACCATGTTTTTTTTAGTTTTAAAATATATTAGTAAATAATGTTAATTTTTACTTTAATAAGTTCTTCTTTTTATGATATGGAGCATTTTAGTTAAATATACATAATTATTAATGATGTTTAATTTTATAAAGGAAATATTTTCTTTATACGGTAACACTATCGTTGTTATGTTTGTATGTATATAAAAACAAATTTTTAATAAAAAAATACACAATTTTTTGGATTATTATGACAGCGGTTGTTTGTTCGTCCCAGTTGTGCGCCACACGACGATTTTACGCAACGAACTTTTGCCAACGAATTCGTCGTGCTAGACGAAATTCGGCGTTCGTCCCAATTGTGTTCCCAGCTTTATTCTGTATTAATATGTCAAAATTGCCCAAACTGGTTTCATTGCTAATATTTTTTTGAAACTTTAGTACAATTATTATTTTAATGAATACTTAATATATCTTTATGCTCTAGTAATAGTAACAGTGAAGTTCTGGAACAAAATAGAATTGATGCTACAACATACACTTATAAAAATGGGACACATACTTGGTCCGAAATATCGACAGCGAAAGAGGTTAGCAAGCTTTCTAAGGAAAACATTTTAAACTCATTCCTGGTCCTACGCGTTATGCCGTTGCTAGGGGAGACCAAAGCTGCCAGATTTTTGGGCAAAAATCGTCATTGTCGTCAATATAGCTTTATTGAAATTGTTATAAAAACGTCAAATGAAAAAACTGATTTTTTTTACCAACAAAACATATTTTATCAGAGACAAAACGTAAAAAAACTCTTAAATCAACAAATCTTATTAATAAAACATCATTCTTTTAAATACAGAGATCAGATACTTCAATTAGAATTCACAATTAAATCACATGTAAATAGACTGCATGTTTTTCAATACTTTGAAATATAGGCTGACTTCCAAATCGTCAATTGCTTTGTGTTTGAACAAAGCATCACATTTCATAACGTCGCAGTACAATAGTTATACAATGTATACGCGTGTGAAGAAAAAAACATGGAGTAATCAAACCGGAAATTAATGTTTTTATGTTTTTCCTATGAAAAATGTAAACAAAGAGTGAAAAAAAATTACGACTTTGAATGCAATAATTTTAAAGTAATATTTTAATAAATTAAAAATATAAAAATGAGAATATATAGAAAAATTCCTCTAGTATCAGATTTTATGACTGTCATTATGGACATTTTAATTATAACAATTATATCCGGAGGTTTCTTCGAACAATTTTCAAAACACTATATCATTGATATCTCAGAAACTAGAGAGGGTGCGCATATGACACTACACGCAATCGAATGAGGTTGAAAATACGCATCGATTGTGGTTTCAACTATTTTCCCGGAGGTTTTCTGAGAAAAGTTGTACACTTATCAACATTTTTTTTACACAAAAAGAAAAACACTTTTAGTAATTTGCAAATAACTCATAAAGTAGAAGGGGTGCGCATATGACACTACACGCAATCGAATGAGGTTGAAAATACGCATCGCTTGTGGTTTCAACTATTTTCCCGGAGGTTTTCTGAGAAAAGTTGTACACTTATCAACATTTTTTTTACAAGAAAAAAAAACACTTTTAGTAATTTGCAAATAACTCACAAAGTAGAAAGTGTGTGCATATGACACTACACGCAATCGAATGAGGTTGAAAATACGCATCGCTTGTGGTTTCAACTATTTTCCCGGAGGTTTTCTGAGAAAAGTTGTACACTTATCAACATTTTTTTACAAGAAAAAAAAAACACTTTTAGTAATTTGCAAATAACTCACAAAGTAGAAAGGGTGCGCATATAACAATACACGCAATCGAAAGAGGTTGAAAATACGCATCGATTGTAGTTTCAACTATTTTTCCGGAGGTTTTCTGAGAAAAATTGTACACTTATCAACATTTTTTTTACAAAAAAAACACTTAGTAATTTGCAAATATCTCATAAAGTAGAAAGGGTGCGCATATGACACTACACGTAATCGAATGAGGTTGAAAATACGCATCGATTGTGGTTTCAATTATTTTCCCGGAGGTTTTCTGAGAAAAGTTGTACAATTATCAAAATTTTTTTTATACAAAAAAAAAAACACTTTTAGTAATTTGTAAATAACTCATAAAGTAGAAGGGGTGCGCATATGACACTACACGTAATCGAATGAGGTTGAAAATACGCATCGATTGTGGTTTCAATTATTTTCCCGGAGGTTTTCTGAGAAAAGTTATATTGCATCAAAAATTTGAAAATCGGAAAAAGTTTTTTTTGTTTTAATCTATTGGGCAGCACTGTTCAATATTTTAGCGAACACGTTTTTTTCTGAGTTAACATATTGACTTGGCAGCACTTGTAAGCAAAAACATCACAGATATTTTGTAAAAAACATCATTCGGCACACTACTTGGTACATGCTAAACGTAAACAAAGAATGAAAAAAAATTACGACTTTGAATGCAATAATTTTAAAGTAATATTTTAATAAATTAAAAATATAAAAATGAGAATATATAGCAAAAGTCCTCTAGTATCAGATTTTATGACTGTCATTATGGACATTTTAATTATAACGAATATATCCGGAGGTTTCTTCGAACAATTTTCAAAACACTATTTCATTGATATCTCGGAAACTAGAAAGGGTGCGCATATGACACTACACACAATCGAATGAGGTTTAAAATACGCATCGATTGTGGGTTCAACTATTTTTCCGGAGGTTTTCTGAGAAAAGTTATATTCCATCAAAAATATGAAAATCGGAAAATGATTTTTTGGTTTGAACCTATTGGGCAGCACTGTACAATATTTTAGCGAACACGTTTTTTTCTGAGTTAACATATTGACTTGGCAGTACTTGTAAGCAAAACATATTGCACCCTAAATACAAAAGGTCACATTTCAAAATAATAAAATTTTCATGTGTCAAAGAAAAACACCATCCTGAAACAGTGTGTGTAAAAAATATTTAATTAATGTGAAATAATATTGACGTTTAATAATGATAATGCTTTTGAAAAACTTTATCATTGATTATTTGTAATGCTTTTACTTTTTATCTAACTAATAATGAAATTATTTCATTGAAAAGCAAAAAAAAACTACCCATTAAAAGTTATTGCTGAACTAACTATTATAAATTCGTTTTGAAAATTGCAAATTGTGTAGGTTTCCACACTACCACTGAGGTACTACACTTAGTGCGTTGTCATTTTTTTTTAATGGTTGACTTCCCCGATAGGCCTAAACCATTATTCACTTAAATATATAAAATTCATTTGTTTATAAACGAAATATGCCACATTTACATTATGAGCCATTTTTTGTTTATCACTCGTATACATATGTACTTGACATACTAGTCATAACTCAAAAAATTAGTATTGTAGAAAATTACTTTAATAAATTTTAAAATTTAATTGCAACTGAAAAATATAATTTTTTAATAAGTGTATACTAACTATTAGTTAAAAATTTTTACACAATGCAAGATCCGATAAATTAAATTATTCTGCATTATATCGTAAACGAATTTTATGAGATATGACTATGTTGGCTTTTGGCAATTTTGAACACACTTCTTTATCTTAAAATATGGTTAGTACAAATTTTACATTCAATGAAACTATCGTTATATATTCGCTTCAAGCAACTTTCGCAAACATAATAATTGCAGTTTGGGCATTTATGTTTTTTTCTTTTAAAATTACCACAGTTTCCACAATGTAGATAATGGTCATCTGCTACATCAAGATATCAATAGGAGCATTGCATTTGTGACATTTCTTTAACAATGTCTGAATTTAATATTCTTTAACTTTTGCAAACAATATTAAAATTAATAAATAGTAATTTTTTAACAATATCAAGCGCGTGCATATCGCACCCTAAATACAAAAGGGTCACAACTCAAAATTTTCCAAAACTGACTTTTTTCCATAAATTAATTCAGCGTACACATCTCTAACTACTGCAAAAATTTCTTTCACATCAGTATCTTCATTAACTGGAAAAATACAGTTATGTCTATTTTTATGTTAAGTGGTTGCTTCTGCACGAAAACAGTTTTTTGTCTCTCCTGAATATTTTATTTTGAATGTGACCCTTTTGTATTTAGGGTGCGATATGTTTTGCTTACAAGTACTGCCAAGTCAATATGTTAACTCAGAAAAAAACGTGTTCGCTAAAATATTGAACAGTGCTGCCCAATAGATTCAAACAAAAAAAACTTTTTCCGATTTTCAAATTTTTGATGGAATATAACTTTTCTCAGAAAACCTCCGGGAAAATAATTGAAACCACAATCGATGCGTATTTTCAACCTCATTCGATTACGTGTAGTGTCATATGCGCACCCCTTCTACTTTATGAGTTATTTGCAAATTACTAAAAGTGTTTTTTTTTTGTATAAAAAAAATTTTGATAATTGTACAACTTTTCTCAGAAAACCTCCGGGAAAATAGTTGAAACCACAATCGATGCGTATTTTCAACCTCATTCGATTACGTGTAGTGTCATATGCGCACCCCTTCTACTTTATGAGTTATTTGCAAATTACTAAAAGTGTTTTTCTTTGTAAAAAAAATGTTGATAGGTTTACAACTTTTCTCAGAAAACCTCCGGGAAAATAGTTGAAACCACAATCGATGCGTATTTTCAACCTCTTTTGATTGCGTGTAGTGTCATATGCGCACCCCTTCTACTTTATGAGTTATTTGCAAATTACTAAAAGTGTTTTTCTTTGAAAAAAAAATGTTGATAGGTATACAACTTTTCTCAGAAAACCTCCGGGAAAATAGTTGAAACCACAATCGATGCGTATTTTAAGCCTCATTCGATTGCGTGTAATGTCATATGCGCACCCCTTCTACTTTATGAGTTATTTGCAAATTACTAAAAGTGTTTTTCTTTGTAAAAAAAATGTTGATAGGTATACATACAACTTTTCTCAGAAAACCTCCGGGAAAATAGTTGAAACCACAATCGATGCGTATTTTCAACCTCTTTTGATTGCGTGTAGTGTCATATACGCACCCCTTCTACTTTATGAGTTATTTGCAAATTACTAAAAGTGTTTTTCTTTGTAAAAAAAATGTTGATAGGTATACAACTTTTCTCAGAAAACCTCCGGGAAAATAGTTGAAACCACAATCGATGCGTATTTTAAGCCTCATTCGATTGCGTGTAGTGTCATATGCGCACCCCTTCTACTTTATGAGTTATTTGCAAATTACTAAAAGTGTTTTTCTTTGTAAAAAAAATGTTGATAGGTATACAACTTTTCTCAGAAAACCTCCGGAAAAATAGTTGAACCCACAATCGATGCGTATTTTAAACCTCATTCGATTGTGTGTAGTGTCATATGTGCACCCTTTCTACTTTATGAGATATTTGCAAATTACTGATAGTGTTTTTTTTGTAAAAAAAATGTTGATAAGTGTACAATTTTTCTCAGAAAACCTCCGGGAAAATAGTTGAAACTACAATCGATGCGTACTTTCAACCTCTTTCGATTGCGTGTAGTGTTATATGCGCACCCTTTCTACTTTGTGAGTTATTTGCAAATTACTAAAAGTGTTTTTTTTTTTTGTTTAAATAAATGTTGATAAGTGTACAACTTTTCTCAGAAACCCTCCGGGAAAATAGTTGAAACCACAATCGATGCGTATTTTCAACCTCATTCGATTGCGTGTAGTGTCACATGCGCACCCTCTCTAGTTTCTGAGATATCAATGATATAGTGTTTTGAAAATTGTTCGAAGAAACCGCCGGATATATTCGTTATAATTAAAATGTCCATAATGACAGTCATAAAATCTGATACTAGAGGAATTTTGCTATATATTCTCATTTTTATATTTTTAATTTATAAAAATATTACTTTAAAATTATTGCATTCAAAGTCGTAATTTTTTTTCACACTTTGTTTACATTTTGCACGTTGAAAAGTTAGCAAACCGGATGTGTGGTTTTGTACCTTACTATTTCCGGTTTGCTAAAATGTTGTTTTCTTCTCACCGATACAATGTATACCATTTCAAAACGCCGACGCAAAGTATTTTTAACGCAGTAAGAGAGCAAACAAGGCATCGGTTTTATAGTTGTTGCCTTGTTTCCGAACTTTGCATATGGATATGATTTAAATACAGTAGCAATACTGTATACAAACATTGTATACGAACGTTTTGGAAGTCAGCCATATACATTGTATGAAAAAAATAAAAAAATTTAATCTTTTAGTTATTTTTTCCAATGTAGTAAAATATGCATTTTAAATTTAATTTTTTGAAACACCTTTTCTAAAAATGTATAAAAACTACAATAAAAATATAATTGTTAAAGAATATAGACTTATATATATATATATATATATATATATCTGTGGCAATAAATAATAATGGCTTAAGTCGAAATTTCATGTTTTGAGATATTAAAGGTTTTGTCTAAAATAAATTGTGTTTGGTTTTTATATAAAATTTTTAGCCAAAGAAAAAGATGCACATTCATTTAGAACAAAACTGTTAATTTTATAAAAAAATGAGTTTTATAAGTTATTATTCATTATTTTTTAACTAAGATGCTATGAAAAAATCCATTGGCAGAAAAAAAAAAACACTAAAGTGATCTTAAGATATTATATTGAAAGGCGAAATAATTTTTATTGGCAGTAACTCGAGACATGTGCTTTAGTTTAAATTGAAAAATGTGAAAAACTGAAAATCTCTCGTTTTATAAAAGCTTAGTTAAATGTAAGGTCTTTTTTTATTTGAAGAATAATTTGAATGGACTGTTAGTTATTCTACTTAAATGTATACAAGTTTTAAAGCTCAAACATTTTAATATTTATGTAGCTACCTTAAAAAAAATTAAGTTGAGATAAGATATTATGGCTTATGTATTATTTTCCAAAAAGAATTAACTTAAAATATAATCGCGTATAGTTTTATTAAAAATTACATTTTATACTTGAAATTTAGCTGAGTGATAGATCTTGAAGAGAAGATTTAGAATATGTAATAAAATGAAAAAGCACTTATGCCAACTTAAGCCATTATTATTTAATGCCACAGATATATATATGTATTATATATTTTACAAATATATATTGCAATTAAACATATTGATTAATTCAGGTACAACTGTTAGATCATAGCAGCTACATTTGTTAATTTTTTGTATTGTTTCCAAAGACGAATTTTTCAATTAATTTCTTATTTTATTAGTTTTATTTATGTTTACCTGACTAAATATTAATTCCACATTTGGTGAAAAATGTGGTAAAAGTAGAATTTTTTGTAATAAATTTAGTCAAAACTGGAAACAAATGACTAGAAGCCCTTGTTTGCATCTCTGATATTTTTTTTCCAAAAATCCAATAGTTGTATGTTTTTATCAGGACAATAATTTTAATTGTCTGAACTAAGTTTCTAGCTCTTGGATTTTGTTTTAATTTAATTTAGTACTCTGAAATTGATCCTACAGTAAAATACAACACTGTAAATATATAACATCCCTGGTTCAAGGAATTTCGCATATTCCTTCTTATTTGAAAAATAAAAAAAAAAAAAAGATGTTAACTTAGCGTTTACACATGCAAGTGCAAGTGCGAAAAACTCAATACACTCACACTTTTTCACTAACACAAGCATAATTTTCGGACTTGCAGGTCTACTTACAAGAGAATTTGCTTGTAAGTAAATTTTTGACACTTACCGCAAGTAAAATGACAAGTGAAGAAACAGTGCTACCGAGGATGAGTTTTAAATCAATTTACCAATATTTAGTAAAATAAAAGTAAGATTTTCTGTGTATTTATAAAATATAAAATACCAAAAGGAATACATCTATAAAACAGCGCATCTTAATGGTATTTTTAAGCATAAATTTCATGCATTTTGAAAAAAAAATTGTAAAACCAAATATTCCTTTCTGTAATTTTATGATATCGGCAACACGGTAATACTGGATTAAAATACTTTTAAAAGTAAACATAAATTTTTCATCAAGATGGAACAAAAATTAAATAAAGAAGAAATTATTAAATTAATTTCATTATATCGTTCACATGATGTGTTGTGGAACATGAGCAGCAAATCCTACAGGCGGAATGACTTGAAGGTGAAAGCTTATGATGATATTGCTTCACAGATGGGTATCCCGGCTGATGTTGTCAAGAAAAAAATACGTTCCCTACGAGCTACTTACACAGGAGAAAAGAATAAAATGTATAAGAAGTCTGGGTCAGCTACAGAAGATATATACCAGTCTTCCTTGTTCTGGTTCCAAGAAATGCGCTTTTTGGACAGCAGTATTGCCGTAAGAAACTCATGGGACAATTCAGAAAAGGTAAGCATTGGTACATTCGTAATTGACATTTCTGTGAGCAAATTCTTTTTGTGTTGATTGTTTTATACCTTCTTACAGAATAGTGTAAACTCGCAACTATTTCAAGACAGCTTTGTTGAATACACACAAAACTCAAATAAAAAAGCAAACAAACGTCCAGTGGAAGAAGAAGAGAGTTCAAAATTTGATGAAGCTTTGAAAAAGTTGATGAATATAAGTGATAAAGAAAACGAGTTCACCGCTTTCGCCACAAGCCTATCATTCCAATATCAAAAGCTTCCTGAAGAGGATGCGTATGAGCTGATGGGAGAAATGCAAAACTTATTGGTACAAAGGAAATTAAAAAATATGCGAGATCGCAGATTTCGTCCAATAGCTGAAGATGAAAACAGTTGGTATCCTCATACATTGAACTCAATGGATGTTAGTGCTTCTAACACACCCATTGCCAATTGTTGGAAAGAACGTACATCCACACCATTGAGAAGTTCATCCACATGCAGCTCAACAGAGTTTTCTGATATATTAAAGTGCTATTTCTAATGCCGAGATTGATTTTGAAGGATTTTTTCTAATGTATTCTAAAACAAAAATTGTATTTGATGTCTACGTATATTACAACAACATTCATATACATAGTTATTAAAGCCCACATCAAATCCAATCACTTTTTTTAATACGGCAGTAAAGTTCATTGAATATTTAGTCCAGTAAAAGCGTTTTAAAAAAGGGCTAATTTTACAGTTCATATTGGAATGCAATTTTTTGTTGTGATTAGTTACACATGTGACCTGGACTTAAATTTGTGTTTTCGGGGTCGGGTGTGATAGGGACTATCCGGTATCTTGAAAATAATAATAAATCTAATGTTACTAAAGCTAAAAAATTTTATTCATTATATTCTTTATATTCAAGACACCGAAAGCTGAAATTAAAGTCCACGATAACAGTGTAACTAATCACAACAAAAAATTAAATTCAAATATGAACTGCAAAAGCTAATACTTATTTTGCTGGACTTTTTGTTTTTTATAGCTTTATTTACAAACATATGTGATTGAAAATGCATTTTTATTTTATAATTTCTAGTTTTATTCATGTGTTTGAATAATCATTTTTATTGTATGGCATTATTTGTGTGATTAAAAAATGCATTTTTATTTAATAATTTTTAGTTTGATTTACATACATACATATGTATTTAAATTAACATGTAATTACAAATTGAATAAAACCAAACCAATTTTTAATTTAATGAAGTAAGAAATGGATTAACAAATTTTATTTGAAAAGTTAAAAAAAGTTTCCATTTATTTAATGTATATAATTATAAATTAATGTAAAATTTTACTTTTATTGCTTGGTTTTAAATTAATAATTAATTAATAAACTGAATTTGAAAAATAGTTTTAAATGTGTTCGTATTTCATTTGTACATTTATTTTCTCGTAAAGTCGTATGTATTAAAAAGTAAATTACGTAGTAATGAATGCAAATGCATACATTCTTAAAAAGTAAAAAAATCAAATTATGTATGATTAATCAAATGCTGATTAAAATGTTAATAATTTTGTTCAAAACTATTAAACAAAATTAATAAATCAATATGTACATACAAATATAAATAGGGGTGTGTTGTAAAAAGCCCGTTTTGAAATCCCCTAGCAAATAGTATTAATAAAAAAAAAAAATTTTAAAATTTCAGGAGATAAAAAACTTGACAAAAACAAACTTGTTATTATAAAAACGATTTTTTCTGGATAGTGTCATTATAAAGTCTGAATTAATGATACTTTTCTGAAAAAAAAACAACTTTTATAATCACACTAGTTTGCTATTTATTACGTTTTTTATCTCATGAAAATTTTTAAAAATGTACATATACCCAGCAAAATTAAATTGAATGGGTTCTAAATGAAGTGATTTTTTATGACTTCTTAAGAATGTAATTTTTCTGCATTGCATTTTATTTAAATTGGTGCATAAACACATGATCTCCAATGTCTCGAATGTGTTAAAATCATACATGTTTCACCTAAATCGAACCAGTTCGTAGCCATTCAAACACATCATTAAAAAAATAAGGCATTTTATTGCCTCGGCCAGGAACAATTTGATTATTATTAGGGATATTTAGATCTCCATTTTCGAGGCTATTGTACAGGTAAGAATCTTGATAGATTGTACTATCGGATGCTTTACCGTTTGCCCCAACATCCACAAAAATTAAACGGTAGTTTGCATCCACTGCCGCAAAAAGCACAATACTAAAATATCCCTTAAAATTGTAAAATTGAGATCCACTATTTGCTGGAGCTTTTATACGTATGTATGTGCTTCCCGTCCAGGGCTCCGAGAGTATGTGGAAATTGCCATATGTCATGAAAATCCCTAGCAATGCGCTCCCACACTTCTGCAGTATTTGGAATCTGTAAAAATTAGCACTTTATTTTATTTATGTATGTATATAATTTAAAGTTCAAAAAATCTTTTATATATATTTTAAGCATAATAATTTTAGGTAAATTTCTGCTTGGGATATAATACTTGCCTTTAAATAATCACCTTTAAGAGTATCATGGATAGCACGAATCACGTCTGGCATAAAAACAGAAATTGTGCTCCTGGATACTCTCGTTAAAAACTCCAACGACTCAAAAGAATCTCCTACTTGGCGTATGTATCTCAAAGCTATTGCCAACTTTGTTCTAGCAGTAATCGCTAACCGCATGTGGGTATCATTTTTTTTAATTTTGTGTTCAACCTACAAATGTATGTATGTATACAATAATAATAACACCGACACAAAAAAATGGACTACACTTTTGGCCAGACCCACTTACCTACGGACCACATATTCGGATTCACCACGTCGAAATATATGTACATATGTAGGTAGGTGAGTCAGGTCAAATACAAATCAGATTTTATGTGTGTCGATGGGTTTTAATACAAAAATTATTTACATATGTACTTACCAGATTTAGTATTTCCTCAAATTGCTCTATGCGAAGCCGACAAAAATTGTTGAAGTCCTTGTCGTCATCTTCCCAAAGCAAGTCTTTAAGCAAATGTGCTTCCATATCTAAATCGCACCTTTTCATTAAAAGCGGCTTCACCCAATACCTCCTTCTCACTGTCTTTTTATTTTTTTCACTATTACCGTTTTTCTTTTGCATTTTTAGCTTTTTTAATTCTAAAAGTAAAGCTATTTTCATAGCATGCTTACGCTTCGAGAACATTTTTAAAATGAACTTACAACTGACTGTGTAAACACTCGAACAACTTTTAAGACTTTCGGCTTTAATTTCGACATTTTCGTTGATAATACGTATACACTACTTGCAAGTAATTACTTACATGTGTAATTGCGGGGTAATCCCGTTAGGTACTCGTATGTCAGCCAATAAGAATTCGACACTTGTAAGAAAACGAAGAAAAAAAGAAGTAGATAGCTTAACAACCATAGCTATGTGAGAAGGAAAAATATTTTTTGGCGTCAGTTGGAAAAAGTCGGTGGAAGTAGAAGAGCAACAAATTAAAAAGAGAGTAAAATTAATTGGAACTTAACCAATATTTCTCTAATTGCTAGAATAATCCTGCTATAAAAAAATATTTAAAAGATATAAAAAGGTAAAACAAATAAGAAATATGTAAATGTGAAGCAAAATAAAAAGCTACGTTAATTTTAAACATAAAACCTATACAAATAAAGACAACAAAACATAGCCTAAAATGTTAAGTTGTAAGAAAACCTAAAAGCATTTAAAAATAAAATTATTTGAACCCATGAAAAATTATGAAAATGTAAAACAATTAAGACCTAGGCAAATGTAAGAAAACAGCTAAAGCTAAGAAAACCTAAATGTGGAAAAAAACATAACCTAAAAAAAATGGAAATCATAGTAAAACTTAAAATACTTAAAAACCCAAAAAACGGTTAAAACAACAAAACAAACTAAGAAATTTTGAAAACATATAAAGTCAAAAAAAAAAAAAAAATGAAAAGAACATAAAATCTAAATGTGGAAAAAACATAACCTAAAAAAATGAAAATCATATTAAAACTTAAAATACTTAAAAACCCAAAAAACGGTTAAAACAAACTAAGAAAATTAAATGACAACTTTAACACTACATAATGCAACAGAAAATCCAAACTGAAAGCAGAAAGGAAGCCAGCACGTAATCAACTACCCAATAGACACAACGTTACAACAACAAACATCACCCGTGAAGGAACTCAACAGAAACCAGCAGCGTAAATATATATAAGTATTGTAGAATAATCTAGTTATATCTAATTATATTAATCTCTAATTTCATTAATATTATACTTACTTGTTACTATAATTTTTATTAAAAGAAATTAAAAACAGTGTAGGTATGTGTATTTATAAATAAAACAAATTTCTTTTGTTAATAAACCATAATTTGAACTAAAATGAATTTCTAAAACCAATTATTTATTGAGGAATGTTAGGTGGTCGCAGGAGCTAAAATTGATTGATCAAAAGAATAGGGCAGCGCATAATTGTCATCAGTCTGTCCTTATGATCATGTCGTCACGTAAGGTTGTTGTTATCTGCTATTGCTGTTGGTTTTTTTATCTTCTTATAAACTTTTATAAACTCTGGTTTTGATGGCATGGAGAGTTAATTTTTTTGCTTGCACGCTAAGAATACGGGTCACGAAACATATCCCTGTTAAAGCTAGCCGGGGAAACACTTTCTCAACACCATGCCTGGGTTGACTTTCATTCTTATATATATAAACCATTTTCCACATTATCAACAGAAAATAAAAAGGTGGCGTGTAACAATATTTATTTTCAAAATCAAATCTTGATAATATTTATTTATTTATTTGGTATTATAAAGGCCCCAATACAATTAGGTTATATAGGCCAATTAATTTTACATATGAACTTATATTCTATTTAATATATACATATTTATATACATATGTACATATTTACATTATTTTATATACGTATGTAGATTTAAATCGAATTATACATATTTATTTCAGTCAGGAATCTTGATAATATCTGATCAGAAAGCTCTATATAAAAATTAACACAATTATTACTACAATCATATTTTGCTTTTGCATTTATTTGTGCTTCTTCCAATACGTCTCTGGCAAATATTCGTAAATAAATGTCTTCAAAATTTAAAAAAATGTTTTTATTTTAATAATCAGTTAAATAAAAGTTTTCAGTTTTAAGCAAACTACTTTTTTAAAAGATTCTCATGACAATTTTCAGCAGTTCTGGGTTGCTGTATTAGTACAAATAAATATTGCAAACTTCAATTATTTTAAATCGTCAAAATTAGGGTATAAATCGTCAAAATGACGATAAATCGTCAAATCTGGCAGCTATGGGAGAGACAGCAAAGTCATAATTTTTGTTATATACTTATGTATGTATGCCAAGTGATGCCATAAATCTAGTTATATGTAGATATGACTTATTTGCAAGGTAACTAATAATTTAGTGTTTTCACTATTCAACTAGTGCTACAACCAATGCTCTTATGTAAATCAGTATTTGGAGAAAATTGTAATCCTGTAGGTAACATAACCATTCAAACATATTTCGGACTTCTTTTGTTGGCTGGTGTATACTGATCTCATTGTGAAGTCTTGGAGTCTTTATGTTGTGACCACAACAGCAGGCAAATATTTAATAAATGTGAACGTAGTTTAAGAGGAGAATTAATCGATGGCCTCAGATTCTTATACACAACATTTTGGATATACATACATATATGTATATCAGCATACAATGCGACCTACTTATATAATTTTTCTAAGTGTTAATCCAGGAATCGAAATAAAAAGATTAAACGACGTGTTTCTTTGGAAAACTTAGGTAAAAGCAATTTTAAGAGGGGCTACTGCTTCTTTTGAACAAATCGATCCAACAGCACAAAATATTCTAATAAATGTTCAGCATGTACAAAATATATTTGTAAAACTCATTCTTAAACCTTTATTACAAGTCATGAATGTAAAAAAAAATCAGAATCCATAAATATATGAATTTTTGTATTGGGCAAAAATTACCCACTAATGTCACATGCGTCTTATTTTTTAAATACAGGATAAGGATTAATGACAGTTATTGCGTTATTTGCGGAGATATGTGAATATTAATATTTTCTTTGTATAGGTATTTTTCTAGTTTACTGTAATCTCTGTTAAATTTTAATAAAGAATTAATTTAGAAAAAGATATAAGAAGACAATTGAAATACCTTACTTATACTACATTGTTTTAACATCTTAATATATAAAAAATCCGTGTCACTGTGTATGTTTCGAATAAACTCAAAAACGAGTCAACTGATATTCATGAAAATTGGCATATATATATGTAATTTGGTCCAACTTATATGATAAGATAGTTATTATATAAATTAATGGCCTGGGGCGGAGGGGCGTGGCTCTTTATATTTATAATTCTACTGTACGTGCGTTGTAACTGAACTCCTCCTAAACGGCTGGACCGATTTGCATAAATTTTTTTGTATGCGTTTGGATGGCGCCCCGGGTGGTTTAGATTTACAATTCGGTCCAATTGGAAAAAGGGGCGTGGTACCTCTCATACAAACCACAAATTAAAAATCTATTATTTCTGCTCCTGATAATGGTATTTGAACAAAATTTGTCATGTCGGTTTGGTGTGCATTTTTTAAGTGCTGCTGCAAATATGGGCGGGATTGGACAAAGGGGCGTGGTACCTCTCATACAAACCACAAATTAAAAATCTATTATTTCTGCTCCTGATAATGGTATTTGAACAAAATTTGTTATGTCGGTTTGGTGTGCATTTCTTAAGTGCTGCTGCAAATATGGGCGGGATTGGACAAAGGGGCGTGGTACCTCTCATACAAACCACAAATTAAAAATCTATTATTTCTTCTCCTGATAATGGTATTTGAACAAAATTTTGTATGTCGGTTCAGTGTGCATTTTTTTAGTGCTGCTGCAAAGATGGGCGGGATTGGACAAAGGGGCGTGATACCTCCCATATATCCCAAAAATTTAAATCGCCATATTTTGGGCAGTTTTTTACCTACGTCGATGATAGTTGGTACATATTGTATTGGCATAATTTGGAATACGTACCAGGAGAAAAGTGGGTGGGACCACGCCCCTTTTTAGGAAAATTAAAAATCGTAATATAGTCTTAACTACTGGACCGATTGTCATTAAATTTTCACAATAGGATATATAAATACTTTTAATTTTATTTTATAACGAGGGGGGTAGCGAAGCACACCGGGATAAGCTAGTAAATATATATGTATTTCCTTTTTTATTTCAGGTTGTTGAAAAACTTGGTGGTGACACTAGTCGAACGAGGATATAGTTTTAATATCATGTTTTCTAAGTATAATTTTTTATCTAAGGAGTTATAAATGTAAAATATAGTCTAAAAAAGCTTTACTGAAAATGGTAATTGTTATAGAATAATAATTATAACTAAATTTTTCTTAAATCATATAAATCCATAAATATTTTAATATAACATTTGACTAAATATTTTTTTGTTGTTTACATATGTAGATATATTCATGTATGTGCAAAACGAGACATGTTATATAACGATTCAAGCCATGTTTATATCAGATATGCTCGCTCCAATTTTATTCTTGATATGTCCAAAGCGAATTCATAACGCAATGGATCTCATTTGATATGTCAAAAAGCCCTTTTAGGTTTTGAGGTAAAATTAAATTGCAAGAGCCGAAAAAAATCAAGGTAACTTTACTTACAAGATAGTGACAACATTAAAACAAATACAACATTACAAAAACAACATGGTGTTTTATTGTTGTTTCTGCTTGTTCCTGTCAAAAGATTATAGGGGTTTTTTATACCCTTCACCAAAAATGGTAAGGGTATTTAAAGGTTTGTCATTACGTGTGTAATTTCCACAATATTTATATCAGGTCCATATAGTATATATATTCTGCATCCCTATAGATAGGGAAGTTAAATGAGCTATGACCATCTGGCTGTACGTGAAATCGATTTTCCGAAGACACTAGAAGAGCTAGAGACTTGGGTCTTGGACTGAAATGTAAGGATTTTACTTAAGATGATTCGTATTGAAAATCAGCAAAAATAAAATATCGGTTCTGATATTGGATTATATATACAAATAAATGACGATATATATTATTATAACCCTTGATTAGGATACAAAAAAAGTGTTGGGATTAATAAGTATTAATTCTTTATTCCCTAAATTAATAAATTATATATAACAAATTAAGTATAAATTTTTGTGTGAACGAATCAAAATCGTAGGTCAAATCGGAATGCCGAAAATGTATATAAGTGATGCCAATCATATGTAATAAAAACGTTTTATTGTTTTATTCGCAGTGTTGACTATACTGCAGTTCCTCCCCCCACAGGTAGTCATCTAGCCGCCTTGGAACCTTCCTCTCTCGTGTTGAGCGTGTGACTGGTATAGCTTTTTCTTTAGATGAAGTTGCAGTGTTGTGGTCTCAATTTAGCGATATAGTTTCTGGTCCAGAATCTGCAGGACTCTGATGGGTTTGATCACCCCATCACCAGTTGTGGTAATGCGATGAGTTGGAACAAGCCTTTCCTCATTTTCTGAAGACAAGACCGGATTTAGTGGACTTACATATTCCTTTTCCATCTCGGTATTGGGCACACGTGAACAACTCGGTTACTATCTTGGTTGGCTGCTCTGTTTCTGAGTCAGACTCCGTATCATGTTAATAATAATAATAATTTAAATTTTGTAATTTTCTTTTTTATTTTACAATAAAAATTATTTCTTATCACTAATTTGCTTCACATATGTTGTTATATTGTCAACACTGTTTAGGTTTTGTAGCCATCAGAAATAGAAACTAGTTTAATTTGACTACACGACAAAAGTAGCACAAAAACCTTCTGCCGTGTTGCCTTGCTGTCGTCAATATAATCAATCTCATATGCGCACATTTTTTCTAATTTTGACAGATGGTAGTCGGTAGCCTGCTGTGGCGAATGTGTTTATACCTTTATTTTCTTTTTGTTTACAACAATCAGCTGCGTGTATTTTTCATTACGTTGCCATATTTAATGCACAAAAATAACTTCTTAATTTTTTTCGATTTAATCAAAAAGAAAAATTTCTGAAGAAGCTGAAACGTTATTGATCGATTTGGTAATACGGAATGAAATCGATTTGGATTTTATTCTGTGACATACCTTTATATTACAGTTTTTATCAATTATTTTAATTTATACTGCGATCTTGTGGTAAATATTATTATACATATCGTTTGTATCAAGTATAAAGGCCCCAACTCGAATAACTTTAACTTTACAGGAGAAGGTAAAAACATAATAGAAACTGTAACGATCGCAACACAACTATGATTCTACAATTGCTTATAAGATCGTTATTTTTTACACTATTGCAATGAATTTTTGTGACGAGGTATATTTGAGTGAAATGTATTCGATTCACTGAAAAACAAAATTTCGTAAAAAATACAAGTTAGGGCCTTTCTACTTGAGACCATCGATATGTATTTCTATCTTAAAACGCTCCTTCTAATATGCTTTGGCATACATTTTTAATAGAGTTTTCTTCTTTGGCCACTAACTCTTGCAGGATTCCACTTTGGCATGAAAATATCCGACCTAAAGAAGTACGGTGGACATCTAGTTTAAAAACACACATTTGTATTTCAGCATCAGTTTGTATAAGAGATGGAGTATGATATACAAACTTTAATCGTAAAGATTCTTAAAAAACAAAATTATTAAAAAAAAAAACAAAAACTTTTTTTTTAATGAATACCGGTATCATAAAAACTGTCCATACACCAGCGTAACAACATTTCCATTGGAAATTCTAAAAGATGTCTACGGATATATTTAAGCACAAAATTAAATAGAGTAATGCAAAGGCGTAGCTACAAGAGAATGCAAAAAATATATACATACATACATATGAATAAAATATGTACTTATAAAGTGTTCAACTTACTGAGGTAAATATTACATAATATGTAAGAACCGTAGGAAAAAGAAATAGAAGTGAAGTAAAAAAAACAGTAGCCAAGTACAATTGACGATTCATATAATTATGGGACTCAACACGATCTGTAATATACAATCAAATCATTTAAAAATAGTTATAAAAACTATATATGTTATTACAAACTTTTTAAAACATTTTTACGCTTGCCCAAAACTACTTTCCACAATACCTGCAAACCTTTTATCTCCACTTTGTATAACCTGTAAAGAAAAATCTGATAAAATTTACTTATGTATAAATAAGACAATGTGTAACTTACACGGCAGCATATATACTAAAACAATGGGCGTGCAATCCCATTACCGACACAAGATCTGTTAAAAATGCCAACTGATAGGTAAACCCAATGAAGCCCAATAATATAATGGGTATAAGTAATTGTCTAATAAAAGGCTCAATTATAGCTGTAAATAAAACAATATGTATAAAAACTTCAGACTTAATCCATTCTTCAGTAGTTACTTAAAAATGTTGCCCATAGTTCCACATGATAACCAAAGCAATCTAATAAAAATTTATTTAGGTGTACATTCAATTTTAAACCTATTGGAGATCCTTGCAAAGATTGCAACAGTATACGAAAGTTGGTTACAACAGACTGAAAAATAATAGGTATACATGTTTTATAGCATATACAAAATTAAAATAACTTACGTTAGAAGCGGCTATTATATAGTCTCCGGGATTTTCTATATATAAGATCAATGATATATCGACGCACAAGCCTAATGTGATATCAAAAACAATATTACAATTACGTTTCCTGCAAAGATATGTAATGACCTTGTCAAAAGTTACTTTTATCTATTGATTACTTTAATCAGCCTTATTCTGGTTGGCGTTTTCCGAAAAATATAGCTTGTTTTCTTTGTACAAAATGCCGAAGTTAAAGCAAGAAAATGCCAACTACAATAAGGCCCAATGTGGGATGCCTTAAAACGAGGTGTTGAAACATTTAAAATTATAGATACTCTGGATTTTAGGACAGAGATAGGTCCTATAACTATTGCGAACGAACTTGCTGAAACAAGAACCCGAATGAGTATTTGGGGTACGAACCGATTGTATTTTCTTTTGATATTTTTTCATACTTATACATACATATGTATATATGTATGTAGTTACTTATGGGAACAAATCTAGTTAGCGACGCAGCTCCAAAAAAAAAAAAAATACACAGGGCGATAGAAAATCCAAAAATAAGACGAAAATTTGATGTGGTAGCTTTCCCGGAAACGCATAGTTTTTGAGTTGTTGGCCTCTGAAGTTTTGATATAAAACGGAATATCCAATATATTTCTGAATGAATTGGGTCCAAAACAAAAACAATGTTGTAGAAAATTAAAAATAAGAAGAAAATATTAAACAAAAAAAAAATGGTGGCGATCCTTATTTGAAGATTTATGTGCATTTTAAGATTTTATATAAAACAGTGGTTATACACTGTTTCTCTGCATAGCTGGCCTTCGGACTTAATGACTTTATCCACCATGGTATTTCCCGACACGGCGGTATATAGAATAGATTTTCTGCATAACCGGCCTTCGGCCGGCCTTACCGATTTTCTCCACCATGGTATTACCCGACACGGCTGTATATAGAATAGATTTTCTTATAATTTCAATGATTTTCTCCACCTTGTACACCCAAACAATGATATAGAAAATATAACATTTATGGCAGCAGATTTTTCGCTGGAGAAAGAGTCTGACAGCAATTCACACTAACTTTCTCGGAAACGCATAGTTTTCGAGTTATTGGCCTCTGAAGTTTGTATATATATGTGCGATTTCCCTTTGCATTTCTCAACGTATAAGGCCAATTTTGATATTATTTGAAAGCTTTTGAATAGATCTATATGAATTTGTTAAAATACAGATCATTTTAGTGATATTAAAGGTGAAAGGCTTGCTATGCAGAAAATCAATTCTTTGCATAGCCAGCCTTTGTCCGGGCTTAGTGATTTTCTCCACCATGGTATATCCCGACACGGCTGTATATAGAATAGATTTTCTGCATAGCCGGCCTTTGGCCGGGCTTACTGATTTTTCCCACCATGGTATTTCCCGACACGGCGGTATATAGAATAGATTTTCTGCATAGCCGGCCTTTGGCCGGGCTTACTGATTTTTCCCACCATGGTATTACCCGACACGGCTGTATATAGAATAGATTTTCTTATAATTTCAATGATTTTCTCCACTTTGTACACCCAAACAATGATATAGAAAATATAACATTTATGGCAGCAGATTTTTCGCTGGAGAAAGAGTCTGACAGCAATTCACACTAACTTTCTCGGAAACGCATAGTTTTCGAGTTATTGGCCTCTGAAGTTTGTATATATATGTGCGATTTCCCTTTGCATTTCTCAGCGTATAAGGCCAATTTTGATATTATTTGAAAGCTTTTGAATAGATCTATATGAATTTGTTAAAATACAGATCATTTTAGTGATATTAAAGGTGAAAGGCTTGCTATGCAGAAAATCTATTCTTTGCATAGCCAGCCTTTGTCCGGGCTTAGTGATTTTCTCCACCATGGTATATCCCGACACGGCTGTATATAGAATAGATTTTCTGCATAGCCGGCCTTTGGCCGGGCTTACTGATTTTTTCCACCATGGTATTTCCCGACACGGCGGTATATAGAATAGATTTTCTGCATAGCCGGCCTTCGGCCGGGCTTAATGATTTTCTCCACCATGTTATATCCCGACACGGCGGTATATAGAATAGTTGTTCTACATAGTAGGCCTTCGGCCGGGCCTAATGAGTTTCTCCACCTTGTACACCAAAACAATGATATAGAAAATATAATATTTATGACAGCAGATTGTACGCTGGAGGAAGAGTTTGACAAATATCCATACTAATCTATTATATTTTAACATAGGTTCGCAGGTTGCTGGATATTAGAATCCAGCCCACTTGGGTCCAAAAACAATATTTTTTTTTTTATTATCACTAAAATCATCTGTATTTTAACAAATTCATATAGATCTAGTCAAAAGCTTTCAAATGATATCAAAATTGGCCTTATACGTTGAGAAATGCAAAGGGAATTCGCACATACATATATATATACAAACTTCAGAGGCCAATAACTCGAAAACAATGCGTTTCCGAGAAAGTTACTACATTAAGTTTTCGTCTTATTTTTCGATTTTCTATCGCCCTATGTAATTTTTTTTTTTTTTTTTTTTTTGGAGCTGCGTCACTAAACTATGCAGATTTAAGCCCGGGAAAGATACCACATGAAATTTTCGTCTTATTTTCCGATGTTCTATCGCCCTATGTAATTTTTTTTTCATTTGGAGCAGCGTCGCTAAGCTAGATTTAAGCCTACTTATAGTTCTCAAATCGTAAAGTATAAGTAAAAGTTGACATGGGAAGACTTACCGACATTTCCAAAACTTAAACCATTCCTTATAATAGTCACACATTACAGTATATTTGAAAATAAAAATAAAAGGTGGCCGAGTCATAAAAACTTCAAATACCGACATAAAAAATTGAAATGGAAATTTTATTAAGCAACCGATAAAACGTTTAAAGTCATCGTCGATATCACCATCATCAGACGCTCTTTTAAAGAGATCCTTTTTCTGCAGCAATTTTTGCAACAAACACATATCATCATCATGAAAAACAGAATGTTGAGTTACTTGAAATTTGTCACAACTTTTATTTTGGTGGAGGTTGTCATTTAATTTTAGTATAAATTCTTCATCGTAGAGAAATATATTGACATTTGGCTTTCGATCCGGTTTTATGCTCAGTTTGTTTAAATAAATATTTGGAGTAACGTCGTCATAAGCGAACGCCAATGCTACATCTTTATGATGCAAGCGTTCGCCGTTTGTTACACTAACTATATGACCAAGATGTCTTAACTCCTTGGTAAACGTTAAATCCCTTTCGTATTGAACAATCTCATTGTAAGCTGACGGTGTAGTACTGTCTATAGCACAAATAATGTAATATGATATACAATCTTGATCGCCAATTTTAATTTCACCATAAATATCAGAACTTTTTTTCAAATAAAATAACTTTTCAGGTAAAAACAGTTTTAAGGTCATTTCCTACGTAATAATAAAAATGAATAAAAAAAACACTACAAAACACCTGTGATTGGCCTTTCACAGACGAGAACAATTATGCTGGTATCAAATTAAATTTATACCAAGCATGGTGGAATAATAAGGTGCGCGTATCAACGCAACACAAAAAACGACATGCATTTTGTTTGTGTAAAATTCATTCAAAATAGTCAAAACAAAGCTGTATACAAAACAAAACAAAAGTTGTTTTGTATGTATTTATTGGTTATGCAAAAACAAAAAGCATAACGTAAACAAAAATATTCATGATGGCGGCCAAAAATGTAAACAACTTTTGACAAGACCGAATTAACTTACCATATTTTTGCAGATTATTTAACGGTCAAAACACAACCCTACAAAAAACCATATTCCTTCTTGCGCAGACCTGATTATTAGACCATGATACCAAGTATATGCATCTAAACAGCTGCTTAATATTTTTTCTCGTTTAGTGGTAATGTATGACTGTCAAAAGCTGTTTAAAATTTTCGTACGCCATTTTGGTTTGTTATACAAAATTCATCGGCGTGAAGTCAAATACCTAAAGATAACAACCTAAATTTTTATAGCTCAAATTAATGAGAGCGCCCTCTCTTGTGCACTCTCAAATTGATGAGTGTGCCCTCTCTTGTGCACAAAAAATGAGAATTTTTCTCATGTATGGCAACATCACACACAAGGATGCTGTCAATATACGGAGAAAACATGATATTCTCCCTAAAAAAAAAACGCGGAAGTTAACACCTAACAGCCATACCTAAACAAGAGCGGAAAGCGGAACGTTTTCTACCGCCTAGTGTTAACGCTGAAATACCATACCTAAACAAGAGCGTCAACGCTTTGTCATAAAAACAGGGTTATTACAAAATATATAACAACCCTGATTATAATAGTATATTCATAACCTAATAATACATGCATCTCTACAACAAACACAACAAAAAAATTCCTCAGAAGTCAAAAGTATAAATGTGTATGTGTGTATGTTTCAACCTGTGACAAAAATATAAATAAAAATTATTCATTCAAATACGAAAAAATAAATACAAATCAAAATATAACACTTGAAATAAAAAACAAGTAATTTACAGGAATTGTCAGCTGGGCTTGTAAGACTACCTTTTAGTCATTGTATCATGATTGCTTGTCTTTTGCAGCTAACTTCACTATTAAACGCGCTGTCAAAATCGGATTTTCCAATTGCAAAATTTTGCCGCCGCGTTATTTCGGGATGCTCCATACAAATTGTATGGGCATGAGAACTTTTGACAGCTAAAAAACGCTTGCCGCTCTTGTTTAGGTATGGCTGTAACTTAACAAACTAAGAAATATCAGTGCAAATATATATTTGAATATAGCTGAAAACTAACAAAAAGTTCGGGGACCGAACCACTTGTAGCTTATAGTATATAAATTATTATATATAAATTATATAAATTATTTTGCCAGCCAGTTTTTGGCTGAACAAAGTTATTAAAATAAAAAAAAAATTTTTGCCACTTATGAACTATTTCCGGTCTAGGCCGAAAAAAACAAAAAGTGAAATACTAATCAAAAACAGTATTTATTTTTTTTGTTTACACTCACAGCAATTGCATACAAACTTTTGGGCTAAAAATTTGGTTTTGTGCGTTCCCGTACTTTTGTGAATTTTTGTCTCTAATTGAGAGGAATTATATTTTATGCTCATTTTACCGAACTTTACCAGAAAAGTAAAGAAACAGAGCTATTCATGTATATTACAGTGGTGCATATTTAGCGCTTTTACTTTTTTAAAGTTCGCTAGGGCGAATTGAATACGGCGAACTGAATTCGCCACTCACATCACTTTGTATGGATTCGCTTTGACATAAACCGAAAATATTCATCTTATGGATTTCTTTTGGCTCCGGAGTTACGGAGTTCAAAACTTATTTTTTATTGGCCATAGCTCCTAGAATATGGAACGGATATAAGCGATGTGGATATCACTCTAAACTTCTCTAAAATACCTGTATACTGGTATGCAAATTTTTTAAAACAATTGCGAGTGAAATTCAATTTTAAAATTTTTTTATCTGACTTTTCACTTTTACAGAGAACCTACCATGGTTTTATTTGGTGTATACTTGAAAGCTGTCACCGATGAAATACGTAAGTTATGCTTCTTTAATGATGATCAATAATATATTAAAGTTTTGAACACCGAAACTGCGGAATCAAGAGTGAGAGCCAAAAAAATTACACAAAAATTTTTAGTTAAAAAAGGGCTATTACCCTGTGAGTTTTTTTAATCTTTAACAATGTTGGTATGTTTGACTCAAGTCAATATTCTATATAACAATAAAGCTAATAAAAATTCTTGATGCATATATATTATAACATTTAAATTTTGTAATTTTCTTTTTTATTTTACAATAAAAATTATTTCTTATCACTAATTTGCTTCACATATGTTGTTATATTGTCAACACTGTTTAGGTTTTGTAGCCATCAGAAATAGAAACTAGTTTAATTTGACTACACGACAAAAGTAGCATGGACAAAAACCTTCTGCCGTGTTGCCTTGCTGTCGTCAATATAATCAATCTCATGTATTCTAATTTTGACAGATGGTAGTCGGTAGCCTGCTGTGGCGAATGTGTTTATACCTTTCTTTTCTTTTTGTTTACAACAATCAGCTGCGTGTATTTTTCATTACGTTGCTATATTTAATGCACAAAAATAACTTCTTAATTTTTTTCGACTTAATCAAAAAGAAAAATTTCTGAAGAAGCTGAAACGTAATTGATCGATTTGGTGATACGGAATGAAATCGATTTGGATTTTATTCTGTGACATACCTCTATATTACAGTTTTTATCAATTTATTTTAATTTATACTGCGATCTTGTGGTAAATATTATTATACATATCGTTTGTATCAAGTATAAAGGCCCCAACTCGAATAACTTTAACTTTACAGGAGAAGGTAAAAACATAATAGAAACTGTAACGATTGCAACACAACTATGATTCTACAATTGCTTGTAAGATCGTTATTTTTTACACTATTGCAATGAATTTTTGTGACGAGGTATATTTGAGTGAAATGTATTCGATTCACTGAAAAACAAAATTTCGTAAAAAATACAAGTTAGGGCCTTTCTACTTGAGACCATCGATATGTATTTCTATCTTAAAACGCTCCTTCTAATATGCTTTGGCATACATTTTTAATAGAGTTTTCTTCTTTGGCCACTAACTCTTGCAGGATTCCACTTTGGCATGAAAATATCCGACCTAAAGAAGTACGGTGGACATCTAGTTTAAAAACACACATTTGTATTTCAGCATCAGTTTGTATAAGAGATGGAGTATGATATACAAACTTTAATCGTAAAGATTCTTAAAAAACAAAATTATTAAAAAAAAACAAAAACTTTCCATATACCAGCGTAACAACATTTCCATTGGAAATTCTAAAAGATGTCTACGGATATATTTAAGCACAAAATTAAATAGAGTAATGCAAAGGCGTAGCTACAAGAGAATGCAAAAAATATATACATACATACATATGAATAAAATATGTACTTATAAAGTGTTCAACTTACTGAGGTAAATATTACATAATATGTAAGAACCGTAGGAAAAAGAAATAGAAGTGAAGTAAAAAAAAACAGTAGCCAAGTACAATTGACGATTCATATAATTATGGGACTCAACACGATCTGTAATATACAATCAAATCATTTAAAAATAGTTATAAAAACTATATATGTTATTACAAACTTTACAAAACTACTTTCCACAATACCTGCAAACCTTTTATCTCCACTTTGTATAACCTTTAAGAAAAATCTGATAAAATTTACTTATGTATAAATAAGAAAATGTGTAACTTACACGGCAGCATATATACTAAAACAATGGGCGTGCAATCCCATTACCGACACAAGATCTGTTAAAAATACCAACTGATAGGTAAACCCAATGAAGCCCAATAATATAATGGGTATAAGTAATTGTCTAATAGTTCCACATGATAACCAAAGCAATCTAATAAAAATTTATTTAGGTGTACATTCAATTTTAAACCTATTGGAGATCCTTGCAAAGATTGCAACAGTATACGAAAGTTGGTTACAACAGACTGAAAAATAATAGGTATACATGTTTTATAGCATATACAAAATTAAAATAACTTACGTTAGAAGCGGCTATTATATAGTCTCCGGGATTTTCTATATATAAGATCAATAATATATCGACGCACAAGCCTAATGTGATATCAAAAACAATCACCCCTATCGTGAATAATTTTCCACGTGAAATTTTTTCACTTTTCACGTATTTGCAATCGTGAACAACTCGCATGAACAAATTTTATTCAGTCCAGAATAACAACGTGAAAAATGTTCACTGAAAAAAATTCCCCTTATCGTGAATAAATATTTCCCTCGGAATTTTTTCACTTCTCACATTGATATTTTCACTTTATTTTTGATGGGGAATAGAACAGAAATTATATGTATTTCTTCTTATAATTCGAATATTAAAGCTTAAAAAGTTTATTTTAATGAAAAGTTCTGATAATAAGGCACAAACTGATGTATGTATTCCTCAACAAAATGCAAAAAAAACAGGTCGATTGCCTGCAGATTTGTGAAACTTTAATTTGTTGGCATTTTTTCGTTTGGTTGGCTTTCCAAAAAGTAGCCGAATTATTTTACCACATAAAAGTTAGAATGCAATAAACAAACGGAGCAACCAAACTAAAGCTCCAAAACTGAATATTTAACTTTGATTTTTGAAGTTTTCTTTAAAATAAATATGTCCGTGTATATTTTTGAACAAAAAGTTGTATTATTTTTTTAATCTTCTTCCCTTTTTTACATTCACTAAGAATTGATAGCGGGAATAATTTTTCACGGGAGATTCACGATACCATTTTTCCCTTCGAGTGGAATTAAAATTTCACGTGAACAAAAATTTCACTTCTTATTCACGATAGGGGTGAATATTACAATTACGTTTCCTGCAAAGATATGTAATGACCTTGTCAAAAGTTACTTTTATCTATTGATTACTTTAATCAGCCTTATTCTGGTTGGCGTTTTCCGAAAAATATAGCTTGTTTTCTTTGTACAAAATGCCGAAGTTAAAGCAAGAAAATGCCAACTACAATAAGGCCCAATGTGGGATGCCTTAAAACGAGGTGTTGAAACATTTAAAATTATAGATACTCTGGATTTTAGGACAGAGATAGGTCCTATAACTATTGCGAACGAACTTGCTGAAACAAGAACCCGAATGAGTATTTGGGGTACGAACCGATTGTATTTTCTTTTGATATTTTTTCATACTTATACATACATATGTATATATGTATGTAGTTACTGTTACGGTCGTAGTGACCAATGAGGTTTCCAACTAGCTCGTCTAAGGGAGCATATCTCAGACGGTTCCTCCCTTCTCACTGGGTACACCGCACGTAAAAAAAAATTTTTATTTAATGAACGACAAAAAAAAACTTACTATTACTCACATAAGCATACCCTTCCGATAACTAATTATTTGCCAGAGATAGATGTTTTTCCTCAGGACTTGCCCACCCAACCATGTCACAATTCCATCCTCTACGAAAGTTATTATTATTGTGACCCACAAAACCACTCGACTATTCCCACCTCAACTCACCTTCATGCCATTATCCCTAAAAATTTTACTCTCGACACATTTTCGTTTTTTTCTTTAATCTTTATAAAACATTATTTATTAAATAAAAACTATTATTAATATAAAATATAGAAATCATATTCCAAAAAAAATGTATCAATTGTACTTAAGATAAATATTATTCATGCAACACAAAACTAATTTAATATATATATGTTTGTATATAGATACGTAAATTAAAACTATTTCTTAATATATTTCCTTACACAAAATTAAAATCTGCGCTATTTATTTATCAAATCTACTATTTTCTTCTCAATTCTTTCATACCTATTTGACCAAAAACATTAGTTTGTTAAAAATGCTCTAATTTTGCGTATTTATTTTAAAACTTATCCTGAAGGAGCTCCCTAAGGTTAGATTACTCAATTTTTAAAATTCTTTTCTAAAATCACTTACTATACACTATCAACCTGTTGTTGGCCTTTTGGTATTATGCTGAATTGTTTCCGGCAAAACGGATATAAACTATACTGCCATCTATTGGCACTTAGCTAATGGACACTCCTAATAGCACAAATTCTATTTTTTTTTTTTTCTAGCACACTTATTGGGATTATCACTTTTATAATATAATTACTTATTACTAAAACAGGTATGTATACAAAAAAATACTAAACATTAACTGCCGATTTCACGATGTCGAAAGAATTTTGAATTTTATTTTCATTCGTACAAATACATTTGATACAAAAACAAAATTTTAGAATTTGTTTTTGCTTCAAATGTAATTATACGAATGAAAACATATGGAAATTTTCTTTCGACATAGTGAAATAGGCCGTAAATTCGCAGAATAAAAAAAATTTATTTATATCTAATTTTACTAAATACAAACTATGATGAATAATAATATTCTTGGCAGCGAGTGAATAAAATAGAAATAAGCTATTAATATTATGCTTTATTCGCGCATCTATTTCTCCTTCCTTTTTGGTCAATAATAAATATGATTCTCTTATTACATATTTCCTTATTGAAAAAGTAATTTATTTTTTTCAAATTTTATTTCATTCTTTCTGGTTCTCGTTTCAGGATTTTATATTAACTTTTACCTGGCTACTTGCAGACTACCTCTTCCTGTCCTCATCGTTTAATGCCAAGGCTCAGAACCAAACTTATGTTGCACCTTCTTTTTCTTTTTTTCTTCTAATCAGGATTTCACCCTCAGCCAGTTCTCTTGATTTTTTGGTATATTATTTGTTGAGTTCTCCAGGGGACTCCAATTTGAATATGGACCACGATCTTTGAATCAAAGCCCTTTATTTTTCTTTTACTCCGGTGTTCAACTTTATACTTTATCAAACAAAAATTCCGGGTCTCCGATTTCTTTTTATTTAACGTCTTTTCACTTTGAATCTCGGCCAATCAATCTCCTTTTTCTTAATTCTCTGATCCAACCAACCTTCGGTGTCGACTTCAAAATTTCCAAGTTTTCCAAATTTTCCATCTTTATCTTCCCGCCAATCTCCATCTTTTTTTTTTTATATTTTCCATTACGTATGTATAACTATATACTTTTATCTAAAAAAAATATTTTTAATTTTCCGCTGCTCAAACCTGTTTTTATTCCGTTTTACTTTTCCTTAATCTAACTTCGACTATACTAATTAATCCCTTCTACTCTTTTCTTTGCCGCTTACATTTTCCATCTATCCGGCATTCATGAAAATCCGCAAGTATTTATTTTCTAAGATTTTTTGTTTTTTTATTTGTATATTCTGTTTTTAAAAACTACCGGTTTATTTTTCTTCAATGAAAATACAATCCCTGTATTTATTTTCGCCGTACTTCTACCTTACAATACACCCGTGCTATTTATACCCTAACAACTTATGCACGTCTGCACACTTTCTCTCATATCTACTGTTCACTAAAGTCTATGCATTGAAGGACAAAATTTATGTGCAAGTTGCCCAAGGTTATAAGCACGCATTGAATTAATTTTAAATACAAATATATAAATACATATAACTATTTGACCTCAATGTATGTATATTTTACTGGTATTTTTACCAGCGCGTTGGTCTTACCATCAAATTCATTACAAAGGTAATTTGTGTGAAAAGGGAAACAGGTAATGTATCAAACATGGGAACTCGCATTTATTAAAAAAAAAATACATATGTATAATCATGTCTGTTTGTTTTTCTTTGATAGGTACATATTTGTGGTAGAGTAAATTTTTATTTCTTTATCCGCAACAATACTCCGGGTCCTACAAGAGTTCGTAGTAGGGACAGGTGTGCGGAATTCCTTGTGTTCCTATGATATGACACGTGGGGAACTCCCATGACCCTGAATGTCTCATGCTCTACTGACTGAGCTAGTCGGGCATTACGGTGAGTATTCTTTCTTAATCTTTTAAGTGCTTTATTGGTAATACTAAATTTGTAATATTTTTTTTCTTTTCGGTCTAAACATATTCCACGCCGTGTTAGAGCTATAGCCGACTATTGACTTTTCTTGTGGCCAGAAAATTCATAGTGGCAACCCATTAATAATTAAACTTATTTAATAATTTCTTGGAATTGGCTCCTTTTGCCAATTGTGCACCTACTGTGCGATCTTTTCTAAACGAACGCCATTTGGTTATCTAAATAACTTGTATTTATTGTCTGGTTATAATTGTTAATTAATTTTTATTTCTTATTTTAGCTTGGGTCACGCCTCTACTTATTTCTTCCATTCATATGGTAGCTCTACGGCAATGGCCACCTTTCTCATACTTTTATTATCGTCAAAAGTATATTGAGCAGTGCCCTGCTTTGGACCTTACATCATTACGGGAAGTAAAACCAATATCAATATGTATCGTAAGAGTTTACTTTGTGATTTTCATTTTCTTAGGTATCGTGGAAATAGCAACTATTGTCGCAATTAACTATTAACTTCCATCTAAACAGGAATAATTTACCATCTAAACAAAAGGGGACAACACGACAAACCCCTATATGAGTATATCACAGATCTACATCAGGTACTTCTCTTACATACTAATATTGCACTTATTCTCTATTTTGACTATTTTCATTTTTAGATTAGTCAATTATACTTTAATATCTTTAACGTGATACACACCTATTTTCCTCCCTTCTAATGTCTCTAGCTCATACATCTGATTACCGACAGGTCGAACCACTCTGCACTTTAGAAACTTTCGGCAGAATTTTGCATTTATGTTTTTCGCAAAGCTACTCTGTACCATGTTTCTGCGATAGACTTCCTGTCCTGGAACAAATTTTATTATTCTGGCTCTCTTTTTATAGGTCGCGGCGGTTCTTTCATAGGCTCTAGTCATATTTTCTTTAATTTGCTCTCTTATTCGCTCTAACTTTTCATTTGGTTTTTCAATGATCTGATGGTCGGTAATTGATTGTAGTTTTCTCCCCAGTTTATAGTCAGCGCCGCTTGAATACATATGGTATCCAAATAAGGCGAAAAATGGTGTAAACCCTATTGTACTGTGGAACGAATTTCTTAATGCACAATCAATTTCAGACAGATATAGATCCCAATCCCTATGATCTTCCTTGAGATATGATCTGATCGCCGATAAAATGCTTTCGTTCACTCTTTCTGAGGCATTACTACTTGGCTGATATACTGGAGTTTTTATGTGTTTTATTTTGTAATTATCGATGAAGGTTTGAAATAAATTCGACGTGAATTGAACACCATTGTCCGTGTGTATTATTTCGGGTACTCCGAATTTGTGGAATACCTCTTGTGTTAAAAATTCCACTACTTTCCCAGCGGTAGCTTCTTTCATGGCTTTTATGAAAGTATATTTAGTAAAGTGGTCCAATACTATAAATACATAACAGTTACCGCTTTTAGATCTTGGGTATTTCCCCAGGAAATCTAAATATAATTTTTGAAATGGACGGTCCGTGATGACTTGATTTCCGAGCCCTGGACATAGATTTTGGTTTGACGGTTTAGCTTCTTTGCAAATTTCACAATTTTGCACATATGCTTTTACCTGTGTTGACATTTTTGGCCAGTAAAAGTATCTTTTTATGCGCTCTAATGTTTTTAAGCCTCCTCCGTGAGCTGCGGTCGCGCTGTTATGTTCTTTTTCTATCAGTACCTGGGTAATATTGGCGGGAATCCAAAGTTTCCACTGGTCATCGGCTTCGTATCCTCTATCGAAGCCGGTTTTCTTAAATATAAGCCCATCTTTAACTTTCAAATCAGGTAAAATCTCGCTGTTATTGACAATGTTTTCGATCAGGTCTAAATATTCTTTACTTTCAAATTCTGTTGTTTCAAATCCAAGCATTTCTTCGAGGTCTATTTCTTCTATTTTTAAGTCATTTTCACACATCCTGGACAGTGTATCCGCTACAATGTTTTCTGACCCTTTCCTATGAATAATGTCAAAATCAAAAGCTTGCAACTGGAGTGACCATCGCGCCAATCTACCGGTCAGGTCCTTTAATGACATTAGCCATTTAAGGCTGGCGTGGTCCGTCACTATAGTAAAAGGCATCATTTCTACGTAGGGGCGGAATTTTTTTACAGCCAGGACTGCGGCTAAGCACTCCTTTTCAGTCACGCTATAATTCTTTTGGCATGCATTCAGCTTTTGACTGTAAAAAGCTACAGGGTGTTCCTCATTTTTTTCATTTAGTTGATACAACACAGCGCCGATTCCATAATCGCATGCATCGCATTGTATCCAAAATTGCTTTGAAAAATCCGCATGCCTTAGCACAGGTGCTGATGTCAATGCTTGCTTTAAATTTTCGAATGCGTCTATTGCCTCGGGGGTCATTTCAAATTTTTTTATTTTTTTCAGTCTATCCGTAAGTGGTGCGGATATTGAAGCAAAGTCTTTTATAAACCTGCGATACCACCCGGCAGTTCCCAAAAAGCTGCGTACCTCTCGAGGGGATTTCGGCACTCTTATTTCTTTTATGGCCTTGACTTTTTCTGGATCGGTTTTTAAATTTCCACCACCAATGATAAATCCCAGATATTTCAGTTCTTGGAAGCAAAATTGGGATTTTTGAAGGCCAATTGTCAAATTCGCTTTCCTAAGACATGAAGCTACCTCTGCTAAGATTTTTAAATGTTTTTCAAATGTATCCGAAATTACTAGAAGGTCATCTAGGTAGATAAAAACATTTTCTTTTAATTTTTGAGGTATGACCTTGTCCATGAGCCTACAGAGTCGCTGGGCGGCGTTACAAAGTCCAAAAGGCATCACACGAAATTGATATAGTGGTCGACCTGCTACCGTAAACGCTGTATATGGTCTACATTCGTTATCCAACTCTATTTGCCAAAAAGCAAATTTTAAATCGACGCTACTTATATAATAAGTCTCATCGATTCGACTCAATATGCCATCAATGTTCTGAAGTGGATAAGCGTCTTTAATAGTAATTTTATTTTACTTTCTTGCATCTAGACAAAATCTATTCTTTCCTGGTTTCCGAACTACTGTCGTTCTATTTGACCAAGGGCTTTCGCTTTCTTCAATTACATTTAATGCTAACATTTTATCAATTTCATTATATACAATTTCTTGCACTGCTGGTGACAACGGATAATGTCGGTCTTTAAAAGGGACTGCCTCATCTACCAATTTAATGACATGTTTTTCTAAAGGTGTACAACCTAAACCTTCCTTTTCAAATGACGGAAACAACTCAATTACGTTTTGTAACTCTTTTCGATGTTTCTCGCTTAAAATGTGCGGATTTGATCTATGATTGTCACAATCAAAATTATCTTGCAATTTTTCAATGTTCAATTCCTCAACTCCGAAAACTTCGGGTGCAAGGTTAAACATCTTCCAAAAATCAACCCAAAAATACGCATCTTGCTCGAGATCCGGGCATAAATAAAATAAAATTGGATGTGTTTTTCCTTTAAAAGTAACTTGTAATATTATTTTTCCTAATAATCTATGTTGTTTTCCTGCCGCAGTTGAAACGACGGAAAATATGGGTTTAAAACTAACCTTTAACTCATCCATTAGCTCTCTGCATCCTTTTCCCAATAAACTTATAGATGCCCCAGTGTCTAATAGACCGGTAATATTTATATTGTTTATGGAAACATTTGCAAAAATTCTTGGATCGTTATTCCTATCGGCTGTTTTTATTGTTTCTATCACTAACTTTCTGATTTTTCTTCTTTCTCTAAACTTAGCTCTTACTTTTATAATTCTATTGGAAACTAATTTTCTAATTCCTAACTCACTATTAAAAATTCTGTCTCTAACTTTCTTGTAATTATCTGTACGTTCTTTCAGTGTGTAATGCTGACGCATTTGAGGCATAAATTTATTAATATCTTTGTTAGTTTTTATTAAATTTGTTTGGTGCTCATTCATGGTTTCATTATTGGCGGGTTTTCCTTGGAACGATGGCTCCCCGCTGTCACATCGCTCCTGGGAAAATTTCTGCGCAGGCAGTTGCTACAATTTGGCGCTTTAACATCAGCTTTTCCACATCGATAGCAGAATAATGTCCTTTCTGTTGAGGGGCAGTGAGTAAAAATGTGACCTGACTGATGACAATTCCAACAAATTAACGTCCTGGTTACGGATGGATTTTGTGAATCATTTGGTTTTATTTCAGCTACTTCTTCATATTGTTCCTCGATGTCTATGGGAGTATCTGCTGGTTTTTCAAAAATTTCGTGGACTTGTCTGGTGTATCGATTTATGGGTGCAGATGATGTTATGCATCTGGGTTCTCTTTTACAGAATAGTTTCTCTGCCTCAACGCATTCTCGTCTCAAATCTTCTACTGAATTGATGGTCATGGGGTAGACTCTATTTCTAATATCATCCCTTAGATTTTTCTTAATCATTCTTATCATCTCTATTTCAGGTATGGAAATGTCTAATCGAGAACGCATTTGGGTCATCGCGAAAAAAAAAGCATCAATACCTTCGCCAGGCTGCTGTTTTCTTTCGACTATATCACTCATCAGCTCGAAACGTGATCTGGTACTTTGGTATTGTCTCATTAAAGCATCTTTCAGGGTGACCCACTCAGATATATAATTTGTCTGGATGAACAGCCAGTACCATTTCTCTGCTACCCCTTTGACGAAAAGATGAAAATTGTCTAGTACTTCCTTCCATGACACATTGTATTGTTTTTGTAAACGCTCGATCCGGAACACGAAATCTTCAACGGCTAATTTATTCGGATTTCCATCGAACTCGAGGCCCCACTTGTCGATCCTCATCTTGTGGTAAGTGTTTTGATCGTTTCTATTAACATTTTCGTTTGACGCCATTGACGATCTGTCAGAGTCTCTTGCCGAAATATTTTCCGGAATTGAATTTATGCTGTTGCTCTTAACAAAATTTGGCACCATTTCATCTCGCAATTTTTTATTTTCCTGTTGGGTATGTTGTAGAACCCGACTGATTTTACCTACGGAAGCTGTCAACTCTGCCATTTGTCTTCTCATCTCACGCACTTGAGCAGAAACGTCTTGCTCTATAATAACCCTATTTTGTCTCTCATTCGCTACCTGACTTGTTGTTGGTTGCCGATTGTTAGCTTCATGAATTAAACGAGCAGCTTCACTGGTGCTAGGCTGGTTCGTATTTATTGTTTGAGACATATCGAAAAATTGCTGTGTGTTATTTTCTGGGTCCTGACTCATTTCTACTTCTAAATTTTGACTAGCTGGGTTGAAATTATTAGAGTTCTCACTTTCTGTTGGGTAAGAACGGTTCACATCAAATTTACTTTGCCTACTTCTTCTTCTGTAATCTTTATTTGCCGGATTTTGATGCATTCGAATTTAATCCAAAAAAATTTTTTATATCCAACCAATTTGAATTACTTCTAACGTTAAATACTAAAATCTTTTCGCAAAAATTGTTTATGATAATAATTGAAATAACAAAAATTAATAAATATATATGTATTTGTAGTATAGGTAAATATATAATAATAACTGATAATTAGATTTTTTCTTTTTTTTTTTTTTATTAACTAGATCGGGTTTGGCATGAAAATAAGTGGTGGTCGTCAGAGTGTTTAAAAAAAATCATTTTTTTGACAACAAAAAATATATATGTATATACTATTAGGTATCTTTGTGGTATGCAAGACAATTCTACGCAAAGCTAAATGTATTTACTCATACGATCATGAACTTTCTTCCATCATGAGATTATGAGTAGTTCTAGAGTGACGCTTGATACAACTGTCCTTATGATTTGTTCTTCCACAAGCGGTTATCAAAGCGATCTATTTATCTACTCTAAAGTGCTACTAGGCTGAAACTATCATAAAAATTATATTTAAAACAAAAGAAACGAAACCAATACAATTAGAAAACATTAATTTTAATAAAAATTTTGTAAGTTATTGGTATCATCTTCTGACTGCATTGTTCGACAAATAGTATACTAATACAAAATCTCAGACTCCCTACACTACCATCTTGGAGAACCATTCCCTAAGGGGTTGCAGGGTAGGTCGAACATTAAGTTTACGATACTATTACATCGTTGGACTATGAACTAATCTATCGGTTTATGGTTACATGTTTAGATGACTTTACATGTTGTTGTCACGAACTTAAAATATAAAACACATTTTCTATTCTAAAATCGTCTATTTTCAGATTAATTTGGGCGCCATTTACTGTTACGGTCGTAGTGACCAATGAGGTTTCCAACTAGCTCGTCTAAGGGAGCATATCTCAGACGGTTCCTCCCTTCTCACTGGGTACACCGCACGTAAAAAAAAATTTTTTATTTAATGAACGACAAAAAAAACTTACTGTTACTCACATAAGCATACCCTTCCGATAACTAATTATTTGCCAGAGATAGATGTTTTTCCTCAGGACTTGCCCACCCAACCATGTCACAATTCCATCCTCTACGAAAGTTATTATTATTGTGACCCACAAAACCACTCGACTATTCCCACCTCAACTCACCTTCATGCCATTATCCCTAAAAATTTTACTCTCGACACATTTTCGTTTTTTTCTTTAATCTTTATAAAACATTATTTATTAAATAAAAACTATTATTAATATAAAATATAGAAATCATATTCCAAAAAAAAATGTATCAATTGTACTTAAGATAAATATTATTCATGCAACACAAAACTAATTTAATATATATATGTTTGTATATAGATAAGTAAATTAAAACTATTTCTTAATATATTTCCTTACACAAAATTAAAATCTGCGCTATTTATTTATCAAATCTACTATTTTCTTCTCAATTCTTTCATACCTATTTGACCAAAAACATTAGTTTGTTAAAAATGCTCTAATTTTGCGTATTTATTTTAAAACTTATCCTGAAGGAGCTCCCTAAGGTTAGATTACTCAATTTTTAAAATTCTTTTCTAAAATCACTTACTATACACTATCAACCTGTTGTTGGCCTTTTGGTATTATGCTGAATTGTTTCCGGCAAAACGGATATAAACTATACTGCCATCTATTGGCACTTAGCTAATGGACACTCCTAATAGCACAAATTCTATTTTTTTTTTTTCTAGCACACTTATTGGGATTATCACTTTTATAATATAATTACTTATTACTAAAACAGGTATGTATACAAAAAAATACTAAACATTAAATTCGCCGAATAAAAAAAATTTATTTATATCTAATTTTACTAAATACAAACTATGATGAATAATAATATTCTTGGCAGCGAGTGAATAAAATAGAAATAAGCTATTAATATTATGCTTTATTCGCGCATCTATTTCTCCTTCCTTTTTGGTCAATAATAAATATGATTCTCTTATTACATATTTCCTTATTGAAAAAGTAATTTATTTTTTTCAAATTTTATTTCATTCTTTCTGGTTCTCGTTTCAGGATTTTATATTAACTTTTACCTGGCTACTTGCAGACTACCTCTTCCTGTCCTCATCGTTTAATGCCAAGGATCAGAACCAAACTTATGTTGCACCTTCTTTTTCTTTTTTTCTTCTAATCAGGATTTCACCCTCAGCCAGTTCTCTTGATTTTTTGGTATATTATTTGTTGAGTTCTCCAGGGGACTCCAATTTGAATATGGACCACGATCTTTGAATCAAAGCCCTTTATTTTTCTTTTACTCCGGTGTTCAACTTTATACTTTATCAAACAAAAATTCCGGGTCTCCGATTTCTTTTTATTTAACGTCTTTTCACTTTGCCAATCAATCTCCTTTTTCTTAATTCTCTGATCCAACCAACCTTCGGTGTCGACTTCAAAATTTCCAAGTTTTCCAAATTTTCCATCTTTATCTTCCCGCCAATCTCCATCTTTTTTTTTTTATATTTTCCATTACGTATGTATAACTATATACTTTTATCTAAAAAAAATATTTTTAATTTTCCGCTGCTCAAACCTGTTTTTATTCCGTTTTACTTTTCCTTAATCTAACTTCGACTATACTAATTAATCCCTTCTACTCTTTTCTTTGCCGCTTACATTTTCCATCTATCCGGCCTTCATGAAAATCCGCAAGTATTTATTTTCTAAGATTTTTTGTTTTTTTATTTGTATATTCTGTTTTTAAAAACTACCGGTTTATTTTTCTTCAATGAAAATACAATCCCTGTATTTATTTTCGCCGTACTTCTACCTTACAATACACCCGTGCTATTTATACCCTAACAACTTATGCACGTCTGAACATTTTCTCTCATATCTACTGTTCACTAAAGTCTATGCATTGAAGGACAAAATTTATGTGCAAGTTACCCAAGGTTATAAGCACGCATTGAATTAATTTTAAATACAAATATATAAATACATATAACTATTTGACCTCAATGTATGTATATTTTACTGGTATTTTTACCAGCGCGTTGGTCTTACCATCAAATTCATTACAAAGGTAATTTGTGTGAAAAGGGAAACAGGTAATGTATCAAACATGGGAACTCGCATTTATTAAAAAAAAAATACATATGTATAATCATGTCTGTTTGTTTTTCTTTGATAGGTACATATTTGTGGTAGAGTAAATTTTTATTTCTTTATCCGCAAGATTACTTATGGGAACAAATCTAGTTAGCGACGCAGCTCCAAAAAAAAAAAAAAATACACAGGGCGATAGAAAATCCAAAAATAAGACGAAAATTTGATGTGGTAGCTTTCCCGGAAACGCATAGTTTTTGAGTTGTTGGCCTCTGAAGTTTTCATATAAAACGGAATATCCAATATATTTCTGAATGAATTCGGTCCAAAACAAAAACAATGTTGTAGAAAATTAAAAATAAGAAGAAAATATTAAACAAAAAAAAATGGTGGCGATCCTTATTTGAAGATTTATGTGCATTTGAAGATTTTATATAAAACAGTAGTTATACACTGTTTCTCTGCATAGCTGGCCTTCGGACTTAATGACTTTATCCACCATGGTATTTCCCGACACGGCGGTATATAGAATAGATTTTCTTATAATTTCAATGATTTTCTCCACTTTGTACACCCAAACAATGATATAGAAAATATAACATTTATGGCAGCAGATTTTTCGCTGGAGAAAGAGTCTGACAGCAATTCACACTAACTTTCTCGGAAACGCATAGTTTTCGAGTTATTGGCCTCTGAAGTTTGTATATATATGTGCGATTTCCCTTTGCATTTCTCAACGTATAAGGCCAATTTTGATATTATTTGAAAGCTTTTGAATAGATCTATATGAATTTGTTAAAATACAGATCATTTTAGTGATATTAAAGGTGAAAGGCTTGCTATGCAGAAAATCTATTCTTTGCATAGCCAGCCTTTGTCCGGGCTTAGTGATTTTCTCCACCATGGTATATCCCGACACGGCTGTATATAGAATAGATTTTCTGCATAGCCGGCCTTTGGCCGGGCTTACTGATTTTTCCCACCATGGTATTTCCCGACACGGCGGTATATAGAATAGATTTTCTGCATAGCCGGCCTTCGGCCGGGCTTAATGATTTTCTCCACCATGTTATATCCCGACACGGCGGTATATAGAATAGTTGTTCTACATAGTCGGCCTTCGGCCGGGCCTAATGAGTTTCTCCACCTTGTACACCAAAACAATGATATAGAAAATATAATATTTATGACAGCAGATTGTACGCTGGAGGAAGAGTTTGACAAATATCCATACTAATCTATTATATTTTAACATAGGTTCGCAGGTTGCTGGATATTAGAATCCAGCCCACTTGGGTCCAAAAACAATATTTTTTTTTTTAATATCACTAAAATCATCTGTATTTTAACAAATTCATATAGATCTAGTCAAAAGCTTTCAAATGATATCAAAATTGGCCTTATACGTTGAGAAATGCAAAGGGAATTCGCACATACATATATATATACAAACTTCAGAGGCCAATAACTCGAAAACTATGCGTTTCCGAGAAAGTTACTACATTAAGTTTTCGTCTTATTTTTCGATTTTCTATCGCCCTATGTAATTTTTTTTTTTTTTTTCATTTGGAGCTGCGTCACTAAACTATGCAGATTTAAGCCCGGGAAAGATACCACATGAAATTTTCGTCTTATTTTCCGATGTTCTATCGCCCTATGTAATTTTTTTTTCATTTGGAGCAGCGTCGCTAAGCTAGATTTAAGCCTACTTATAGTTCTCAAATCGTAAAGTATAAGTAAAAGTTGACATGGGAAGACTTACCGACATTTCCAAAACTTAAACCATTCCTTATAATAGTCACACATTACAGTATATTTGAAAATAAAAATAAAAGGTGGCCGAGTCATAAAAACTTCAAATACCGACATAAAAAATTGAAATGGAAATTTTATTAAGCAACCGATAAAACGTTTAAAGTCATCGTCGATATCACCATCATCAGACGCTCTTTTAAAGAGATCCTTTTTCTGCAGCAATTTTTGCAACAAACACATATCATCATCATGAAAAACAGAATGTTGAGTTACTTGAAATTTGTCACAACTTTTATTTTGGTGGAGATTGTCATTTAATTTTAGTATAAATTCTTCATCGTAGAGAAATATATTGACATTTGGCTTTCGATCCGGTTTTATGCTCAGTTTGTTTAAATAAATATTTGGAGTAACGTCGTCATAAGCGAACGCCAATGCTACATCTTTATGATGCAAGCGTTCGCCGTTTGTTACACTAACTATATGACCAAGATGTCTTAACTCCTTGGTAAACGTTAAATCCCTTTCGTATTGAACAATCTCATTGTAAGCTGACGGTGTAGTACTGTCTATAGCACAAATAATGTAATATGATATACAATCTTGATCGCCAATTTTAATTTCACCATAAATATCAGAACTTTTTTTCAAATAAAATAACTTTTCAGGTAAAAACAGTTTTAAGGTCATTTCCTACGTAATAATAAAAATGAATAAAAAAAACACTACAAAACACCTGTGATTGGCCTTTCACAGACGAGAACAATTATGCTGGTATCAAATTAAATTTATACCAAGTATATGCATCTAAACAGCTGCTTAATATTTTTTCTCGTTTAGTGGTAATGTATGACTGTCAAAAGCTGTTTAAAATTTTCGTACGCCATTTTGGTTTGTTATACAAAATTCATCGGCGTGAAGTTAAATACCTAAAGATAACAACCTAAATTTTTATAGCTCAAATTAATGAGAGCGCCCTCTCTTGTGCACTCTCAAATTGATGAGTGTGCCCTCTCTTGTGCACAAAAAATGAGAATTTTTCTCATGTATGGCAATATCACACACAAGGATGCTGTCAATATACGGAGAAAACATGATATTCTCCCTAAAAAAAAAAACGCGGAAGTTAACAACCTAACAGCCATACCTAAACAAGAGCGGAAAGCGGAACGTTTTCTACCGCCTAGTGTTAACGCTGAAATACCATACCTAAACAAGAGCGTCAACGCTTTGTCATAAAAACAGGGTTATTACAAAATATATAACAACCCTGATTATAATAGTATATTCATACCCTAATAATACATGCATCTCTACAACAAACACAACAAAAAAATTCCTCAGAAGTCAAAAGTATAAATGTGTATGTGTGTATGTTTCAACCTGTGACAAAAATATAAATAAAAATTATTCATTCAAATACGAAAAAATAAATACAAATCAAAATATAACACTTGAAATAAAAAACAAGTAATTTACAGGAATTGTCAGCTGGGCTTGTAAGACTACCTTTTAGTCATTGTATCATGAGTGCTTGTCTTTTGCAGCTAACTTCACTATTAAACGCGCTGTCAAAATCGGATTTTCCAATTGCAAAATTTTGCCGCCGCGTTATTTCGGGATGCTCCATACAAATTGTATGGGCATGAGAACTTTTGACAGCTAAAAAACGCTTGCCGCTCTTGTTTAGGTATGGCTGTAACTTAACAAACTAAGAAATATCAGTGCAAATATATATTTGAATATAGCTGAAAACTAACAAAAAGTTCGGGGACCGAACCACTTGTAGCTTATAGTATATAAATTATTATATATAAATTATATAAATTATTTTGCCAGCCAGTTTTTGGCTGAACAAAGTTATTAAAATAAAAAAAAAAATTTTCTGCCACTTATGCACTATTTCCGGTCTAGGTCGAAAAAAACAAAAAGTTCGGGGACCGGACCACTTGTAGCTTATAGTGGACTTAAATACCTACATTTTGGTATATAAATTATTTTGCCAACCAGTTTTTGGCTGAACAAAGTTATTAAAATAAAAAAAAATTTTTTTGCCACTTATGAACTATTGCCGGTCTAGGCCGAAAAAAACAAAAAGTGAAATACTAATCAAAAACAGTATTTATTTTTTTTGTTTACACTCACAGCAATTGCATACAAACTTTTGGGCTAAAAATTTGGTTTTGTGCGTTCCCGTACTTTTGTGAATTTTTGTCTCTAATTGAGAGGAATTATATTTTATGCTCATTTTACCGAACTTTACCAGAAAAGTAAAGAAACAGAGCTATTCATGTATATTACAGTGGTGCATATTTAGCGCTTTTACTTTTTTAAAGTTCGCTAGGGCGAATTGAATACGGCGAACTGAATTCGCCACTCACATCACTTTGTATGGATTCGCTTTGACATAAACCGAAAATATTCATCTTATGGATTTCTTTTGGCTCCGGAGTTACGGAGTTCAAAACTTATTTTTTATTGGCCATAGCTCCTAGAATATGGAACGGATATAAGCGATGTGGATATCACTCTAAACTTCTCTAAAATACCTTTATACTGGTATGCAAATTTTTTAAAACAATTGCGAGTAAAATTCAATTTTAAAATTTTTTTATCTGACTTTTCACTTTTACAGAGAACCTACCATGGTTTTATTTGGTGTATACTTGAAAGCTGTCACCGATGAAATACGTAAGTTATGCTTCTTTAATGATGATCAATAATATATTAAAGTTTTGAACACCGAAACTGCGGAATCAAGAGTGAGAGCCAAAAAAATTACACAAAAATTTTTAGTTAAAAAAGGGCTATTACCCTGTGAGTTTTTTTAATCTTTAACAATGTTGGTATGTTTGACTCAAGTCAATATTCTATATAACAATAAAGCTAATAAAAATTCTTGATGCATATATATTATAACATTTAAATTTTGTAATTTTCTTTTTTATTTTACAATAAAAAATATTTCTTATCACTAATTTGCTTCACATATGTTGTTATATTGTCAACACTGTTTAGGTTTTGTAGCCATCAGAAATAGAAACTAGTTTAATTTGACTACACGACAAAAGTAGCATGGACAAAAACCTTCTGCCGTGTTGCCTTGCTGTCGTCAATATAATCATCTCATGTATTCTAATTTTGACAGATGGTAGTCGGTAGCCTGCTGTGGCGAATGTGTTTATTCCTTTCTTTTCTTTTTGTTTACAACAATCAGCTGCGTGTATTTTTCATTACGTTGCCATATTTAATGCACAAAAATAACTTCTTAATTTTTTTCGACTTAATCAAAAAGAAAAATTTCTGAAGAAGCTGAAACGTAATTGATCGATTTGGTGATACGGAATGAAATCGATTTGGATTTTATTCTGTGACATACCTCTATATTACAGTTTTTATCAATTTATTTTAATTTATACTGCGATCTTGTGGTAAATATTATTATACATATCGTTTGTATCAAGTATAAAGGCCCCAACTCGAATAACTTTAACTTTAAAGGAGAAGGTAAAAACATAATAGAAACTGTAACGATTGCAACACAACTATGATTCTACAATTGCTTGTAAGATCGTTATTTTTTACACTATTGCAATGAATTTTTGTGACGAGGTATATTTGAGTGAAATGTATTCGATTCACTGAAAAACAAAATTTCGTAAAAAATACAAGTTAGGGCCTTTCTACTTGAGACCATCGATATGTATTTCTATCTCAAAACGCTCCTTCTAATATACTTTGGCATACATTTTTAATAGAGTTTTATTCTTTGGCCACTAACTCTTGCAGGATTCCACTTTGGCATGAAAATATCCGACCTAAAGAAGTACGGTGGACATCTAGTTTAAAAACACACATTTGTATTTCAGCATCAGTTTGTATAAGAGATGGAGTATGATATACAAACTTTAATCGTAAAGATTCTTAAAAAACAAAATTATTAAAAAAAAACAAAAACTTTCCATATACCAGCGTAACAACATTTCCATTGGAAATTCTAAAAGATGTCTACGGATATATTTAAGCACAAAATTAAATAGAGTAATGCAAAGGCGTAGCTACAAGAGAATGCAAAAAATATATACTTACATACATACATATGAATAAAATATGTACTTATAAAGTGTTCAACTTACTGAGGTAAATATTACATAATATGTAAGAACCGTAGGAAAAAGAAATAGAAGTGAAGTAAAAAAAAACAGTAGCCAAGTACAATTGACGATTCATATAATTATGGGACTCAACACGATCTGTAATATACAATCAAATCATTTAAAAATAGTTATAAAAACTATATATATATAATATTTTCCAACACAAAAAAAAAAACTCTTAGTAATTTTGAATTTTCATTAATTCAATAAAACTGAACTTGAGCCTGATAATATTACTTTTCATATGTAAAAACTATATATGTTATTACAAACTTTACAAAACTACTTTCCACAATACCTGCAAACCTTTTATCTCCACTTTGTATAACCTTTAAGAAAAATCTGATAAAATTTACTTATGTATAAATAAGAAAATGTGTAACTTACACGGCAGCATATATACTAAAACAATGGGCGTGCAATCCCATTACCGACACAAGATCTGTTAAAAATACCAACTGATAGGTAAACCCAATGAAGCCCAATAATATAATGGGTATAAGTAATTGTCTAATAGTTCCACATGATAACCAAAGCAATCTAATAAAAATTTATTTAGGTGTACATTCAATTTTAAACCTATTGGAGATCCTTGCAAAGATTGCAACAGTATACGAAAGTTGGTTACAACAGACTGAAAAATAATAGGTATACATGTTTTATAGCATATACAAAATTAAAATAACTTACGTTAGAAGCGGCTATTATATAGTCTCCGGGATTTTCTATATATAAGATCAATAATATATCGACGCACAAGCCTAATGTGATATCAAAAACAATCACCCCTATCGTGAATAATTTTCCACGTGAAATTTTTTCACTTTTCACGTATTTGCAATCGTGAACAACTCGCATGAACAAATTTTATTCAGTCCAGAATAACAACGTGAAAAATGTTCACTGAAAAAAATTCCCCTTATCGTGAATAAATATTTCCCTCGGAATTTTTTCACTTCTCACATTGATATTTTCACTTTATTTTTGATGGGGAATAGAACAGAAATTATATGTATTTCTTCTTATAATTCGAATATTAAAGCTTAAAAAGTTTATTTTAATGAAAAGTTCTGATAATAAGGCACAAACTGATGTATGTATTCCTCAACAAAATGCAAAAAAAACAGGTCGATTGCCTGCAGATTTGTGAAACTTTAATTTGTTGGCATTTTTTCGTTTGGTTGGCTTTCCAAAAAGTAGCCGAATTATTTTACCACATAAAAGTTAGAATGCAATAAACAAACGGAGCAACCAAACTAAAGCTCCAAAACTGAATATTTAACTTTGATTTTTGAAGTTTTCTTTAAAATAAATATGTCCGTGTATATTTTTGAACAAAAAGTTGTATTATTTTTTTAATCTTCTTCCCTTTTTTACATTCACTAAGAATTGATAGCGGGAATAATTTTTCACGGGAGATTCACGATACCATTTTTCCCTTCGAGTGGAATTAAAATTTCACGTGAACAAAAATTTCACTTCTTATTCACGATAGGGGTGAATATTACAATTACGTTTCCTGCAAAGATATGTAATGACCTTGTCAAAAGTTACTTTTATCTATTGATTACTTTAATCAGCCTTATTCTGGTTGGCGTTTTCCGAAAAATATAGCTTGTTTTCTTTGTACAAAATGCCGAAGTTAAAGCAAGAAAATGCCAACTACAATAAGGCCCAATGTGGGATGCCTTAAAACGAGGTGTTGAAACATTTAAAATTATAGATACTCTGGATTTTAGGACAGAGATAGGTCCTATAACTATTGCGAACGAACTTGCTGAAACAAGAACCCGAATGAGTATTTGGGGTACGAACCGATTGTATTTTCTTTTGATATTTTTTCATACTTATACATACATATGTATATATGTATGTAGTTACTGTTACGGTCGTAGTGACCAATGAGGTTTCCAACTAGCTCGTCTAAGGGAGCATATCTCAGACGGTTCCTCCCTTCTCACTGGGTACACCGCACGTAAAAAAAAATTTTTATTTAATGAACGACAAAAAAAAACTTACTATTACTCACATAAGCATACCCTTCCGATAACTAATTATTTGCCAGAGATAGATGTTTTTCCTCAGGACTTGCCCACCCAACCATGTCACAATTCCATCCTCTACGAAAGTTATTATTATTGTGACCCACAAAACCACTCGACTATTCCCACCTCAACTCACCTTCATGCCATTATCCCTAAAAATTTTACTCTCGACACATTTTCGTTTTTTTCTTTAATCTTTATAAAACATTATTTATTAAATAAAAACTATTATTAATATAAAATATAGAAATCATATTCCAAAAAAAATGTATCAATTGTACTTAAGATAAATATTATTCATGCAACACAAAACTAATTTAATATATATATGTTTGTATATAGATACGTAAATTAAAACTATTTCTTAATATATTTCCTTACACAAAATTAAAATCTGCGCTATTTATTTATCAAATCTACTATTTTCTTCTCAATTCTTTCATACCTATTTGACCAAAAACATTAGTTTGTTAAAAATGCTCTAATTTTGCGTATTTATTTTAAAACTTATCCTGAAGGAGCTCCCTAAGGTTAGATTACTCAATTTTTAAAATTCTTTTCTAAAATCACTTACTATACACTATCAACCTGTTGTTGGCCTTTTGGTATTATGCTGAATTGTTTCCGGCAAAACGGATATAAACTATACTGCCATCTATTGGCACTTAGCTAATGGACACTCCTAATAGCACAAATTCTATTTTTTTTTTTTTCTAGCACACTTATTGGGATTATCACTTTTATAATATAAGGTCTGTCTGGGTACTTTTCCAGTAGCAAATACTCAGTAACTTTTTTTGGGAGAGTAAGACCAATTTTACTCTGTCGGCTGAAAATATCTCAAAAAGTACACAGACAGCATCCAGTGAAATCTTGCAAGAAAACAGCTGATCGGTGTATAAACAATTGAAATAAGAAAGCAAAAGCATTTTAGCATATGTGTACGCAAAAGTGAATTCTCGCGGTAAATTAAAATATTATTAATTAAAGTATATTTGGACGTTTCTAGCATGAAGTAAAATGTTTTGTTTATTATAAACGTTAAAAATCAACACAATTCTAACAATTTACCTCTGCCATTGTTAAATTTCAATTTTTATTTTCATTTCATAAAAATTATTTCATGCAAATAGTAAATAAAAACAGCTGTTCAAAGTAGTTGCAAAATCTTGCAAGCAGAAATTTCTCCAGCAACATTTTGCAAGTTCTCTAACTTCCAACTGTCAAAAAATTCTCTTTTTGCCTCTCTCGCTGCAAGAGATTTGGAGTACGCAGACAACATTTTGTAAGATTTTGCAACATTTTGCACAAAATTATGCAAAATATGTGTACGCAGACAGACCTATAATTACTTATTACTAAAACAGGTATGTATACAAAAAAATACTAAACATTAAATTCGCCGAATAAAAAAAATTTATTTATATCTAATTTTACTAAATACAAACTATGATGAATAATAATATTCTTGGCAGCGAGTGAATAAAATAGAAATAAGCTATTAATATTATGCTTTATTCGCGCATCTATTTCTCCTTCCTTTTTGGTCAATAATAAATATGATTCTCTTATTACATATTTCCTTATTGAAAAAGTAATTTATTTTTTTCAAATTTTATTTCATTCTTTCTGGTTCTCGTTTCAGGATTTTATATTAACTTTTACCTGGCTACTTGCAGACTACCTCTTCCTGTCCTCATCGTTTAATGCCAAGGATCAGAACCAAACTTATGTTGCACCTTCTTTTTCTTTTTTTCTTCTAATCAGGATTTCACCCTCAGCCAGTTCTCTTGATTTTTTGGTATATTATTTGTTGAGTTCTCCAGGGGACTCCAATTTGAATATGGACCACGATCTTTGAATCAAAGCCCTTTATTTTTCTTTTACTCCGGTGTTCAACTTTATACTTTATCAAACAAAAATTCCGGGTCTCCGATTTCTTTTTATTTAACGTCTTTTCACTTTGAATCTCGGCCAATCAATCTCCTTTTTCTTAATTCTCTGATCCAACCAACCTTCGGTGTCGACTTCAAAATTTCCAAGTTTTCCATCTTTATCTTCCCGCCAATCTCCATCTTTTTTTTTTTATATTTTCCATTACGTATGTATAACTATATACTTTTATCTAAAAAAAATATTTTTAATTTTCCGCTGCTCAAACCTGTTTTTATTCCGTTTTACTTATCCTTAATCTAACTTCGACTATACTAATTAATCCCTTCTACTCTTTTCTTTGCCGCTTACATTTTCCATCTATCCGGCATTCATGAAAATCCGCAAGTATTTATTTTCTAAGATTTTTTGTTTTTTTATTTGTATATTCTGTTTTTAAAAACTACCGGTTTATTTTTCTTCAATGAAAATACAATCCCCGTATTTATTTTCGCCGTACTTCTACCTTACAATACACCCGTGCTATTTATACCCTAACAACTTATGCACGTCTGCACACTTTCTCTCATATCTACTGTTCACTAAAGTCTATGCATTGAAGGACAAAATTTATGTGCAAGTTGCCCAAGGTTATAAGCACGCATTGAATTAATTTTAAATACAAATATATAAATACATATAACTATTTGACCTCAAGGTATGTATATTTTAGTGGTATTTTTACCAGCGCGTTGGTCTTACCATCAAATTCATTACAAAGGTAATTTGTGTGAAAAGGGAAACAGGTAATGTATCAAACATGGGAACTCGCATTTATTAAAAAAAAATACATATGTATAATCATGTCTGTTTGTTTTTCTTTGATAGGTACATATTTGTGGTAGAGTAAATTTTTATTTCTTTATCCGCAACAATACTCCGGGTCCTACAAGAGTTCGTAGTAGGGACAGGTGTGCGGAATTCCTTGTGTTCCTATGATATGACACGTGGGGAACTCCCATGACCCTGAATGTCTCATGCTCTACTGACTGAGCTAGTCGGGCATTACGGTGAGTATTCTTTCTTAATCTTTTAAGTGCTTTATTGGTAATACTAAATTTGTAATATTTTTTTTCTTTTCGGTCTAAACATATTCCACGCCGTGTTAGAGCTATAGCCGACTATTGACTTTTCTTGTGGCCAGAAAATTCATAGTGGCAACCCATTAATAATTAAACTTATTTAATAATTTCTTGGAATTGGCTCCTTTTGCCAATTGTGCACCTACTGTGCGATCTTTTCTAAACGAACGCCTACAATTACTTTGAGGCTTAATTTTCCATTTGGTTATCTAAATAACTTGTATTTATTGTCTGGTTATAATTGTTAATTAATTTTTATTTCTTATTTTAGCTTGGGTCACGGCTCTACTTATTTCTTCCATTCATATGGTAGCTCTACGGCAATGGCCACCTTTCTCATACTTTTATTATCGTCAAAAGTATATTGAGCAGTGCCCTGCTTTGGACCTTACATCATTACGGGAAGTAAAACCAATATCAATATGTATCGTAAGAGTTTACTTTGTGATTTTCATTTTCTTAGGTATCGTGGAAATAGCAACTATTGTCGCAATTAACTATTAACTTCCATCTAAACAGGAATAATTTACCATCTAAACAAAAGGGGACAACACGACAAACCCCTATATGAGTATATCACAGATCTACATCAGGTACTTCTCTTACATACTAATATTGCACTTATTCTCTATTTTGACTATTTTCATTTTTAGATTAGTCAATTATACTTTAATATCTTTAACGTGATACACACCTATTTTCCTCCCTTCTAATGTCTCTAGCTCATACATCTGATTACCGACAGGTCGAACCACTCTGCACTTTAGAAACTTTCGGCAGAATTTTGCATTTATGTTTTTCGCAAAGCTACTCTGTACCATGTTTCTGCGATAGACTTCCTGTCCTGGAACAAATTTTATTATTCTGGCTCTCTTTTTATAGGTCGCGGCGGTTCTTTCATAGGCTCTAGTCATATTTTCTTTAATTTGCTCTCTTATTCGCTCTAACTTTTCATTTGGTTTTTCAATGATCTGATGGTCGGTAATTGATTGTAGTTTTCTCCCCAGTTTATAGTCAGCGCCGCTTGAATACATATGGTATCCAAATAAGGCGAAAAATGGTGTAAACCCTATTGTACTGTGGAACGAATTTCTTAATGCACAATCAATTTCAGACAGATATAGATCCCAATCCCTATGATCTTCCTTGAGATATGATCTGATCGCCGATAAAATGCTTTGGTTCACTCTTTCTGAGGCATTACTACTTGGCTGATATACTGGAGTTTTTATGTGTTTTATTTTGTAATTATCGATGAAGGTTTGAAATAAATTCGACGTGAATTGAACACCATTGTCCGTGTGTATTATTTCGGGTACTCCGAATTTGTGGAATACCTCTTGTGTTAAAAATTCCACTACTTTCCCAGCGGTAGCTTCTTTCATGGCTTTTATGAAAGTATATTTAGTAAAGTGGTCCAATACTATAAATACATAACAGTTACCGCTTTTAGATCTTGGGTATTTCCCCAGGAAATCTAAATATAATTTTTGAAATGGACGGTCCGTGATGACTTGATTTCCGAGCCCTGGACATAGATTTTGGTTTGACGGTTTAGCTTCTTTGCAAATTTCACAATTTTGCACATATGCTTTTACCTGTGTTGACATTTTTGGCCAGTAAAAGTATCTTTTTATGCGCTCTAATGTTTTTAAGCCTCCTCCGTGAGCTGCGGTCGCGCTGTTATGTTCTTTTTCTATCAGTACCTGGGTAATATTGGCGGGAATCCAAAGTTTCCACTGGTCATCGGCTTCGTATCCTCTATCGAAGCCGGTTTTCTTAAATATAAGCCCATCTTTAACTTTCAAATCAGGTAAAATCTCGCTGTTATTGACAATGTTTTCGATCAGGTCTAAATATTCTTTACTTTCAAATTCTGTTGTTTCAAATCCAAGCATTTCTTCGAGGTCTATTTCTTCTATTTTTAAGTCATTTTCACACATCCTGGACAGTGTATCCGCTACAATGTTTTCTGACCCTTTCCTATGAATAATGTCAAAATCAAAAGCTTGCAACTGGAGTGACCATCGCGCCAATCTACCGGTCAGGTCCTTTAATGACATTAGCCATTTAAGGCTGGCGTGGTCCGTCACTATAGTAAAAGGCATCATTTCTACGTAGGGGCGGAATTTTTTTACAGCCAGGACTGCGGCTAAGCACTCCTTTTCAGTCACGCTATAATTCTTTTGGCATGCATTCAGCTTTTGACTGTAAAAAGCTACAGGGTGTTCCTCATTTTTTTCATTTAGTTGATACAACACAGCGCCGATTCCATAATCGCATGCATCGCATTGTATCCAAAATTGCTTTGAAAAATCCGCATGCCTTAGCACAGGTGCTGATGTCAATGCTTGCTTTAAATTTTCGAATGCGTCTATTGCCTCGGGGGTCATTTCAAATTTTTTTATTTTTTTCAGTCTATCCGTAAGTGGTGCGGATATTGAAGCAAAGTCTTTTATAAACCTGCGATACCACCCGGCAGTTCCCAAAAAGCTGCGTACCTCTCGAGGGGATTTCGGCACTCTTATTTCTTTTATGGCCTTGACTTTTTCTGGATCGGTTTTTAAATTTCCACCACCAATGATAAATCCCAGATATTTCAGTTCTTGGAAGCAAAATTGGGATTTTTGAAGGCCAATTGTCAAATTCGCTTTCCTAAGACATGAAGCTACCTCTGCTAAGATTTTTAAATGTTTTTCAAATGTATCCGAAATTACTAGAAGGTCATCTAGGTAGATAAAAACATTTTCTTTTAATTTTTGAGGTATGACCTTGTCCATGAGCCTACAGAGTCGCTGGGCGGCGTTACAAAGTCCAAAAGGCATCACACGAAATTGATATAGTGGTCGACCTGCTACCGTAAACGCTGTATATGGTCTACATTCGTTATCCAACTCTATTTGCCAAAAAGAAAATTTTAAATCGACGCTACTTATATAATAAGTCTCATCGATTCGACTCAATATGCCATCAATGTTCTGAAGTGGATAAGCGTCTTTAATAGTAATTTTATTTAGCTTTCTTGCATCTAGATAAAATCTATTCTTTCCTGGTTTCCGAACTACTGTCGTTCTATTTGACCAAGGGCTTTCGCTTTCTTCAATTACATTTAATGCTAACATTTTATCAATTTCATTATATACAATTTCTTGCACTGCTGGTGACAACGGATAATGTCGGTCTTTAAAAGGGACTGCCTCATCTACCAATTTAATGACATGTTTTTCTAAAGGTGTACAACCTAAACCTTCCTTTTCAAATGACGGAAACAACTCAATTACGTTTTGTAACTCTTTTCGATGTTTCTCGCTTAAAATGTGCGGATTTGATCTATGATTGTCACAATCAAAATTATCTTGCAATTTTTCAATGTTCAATTCCTCAACTCCGAAAACTTCGGGTGCAAGGTTAAACATCTTCCAAAAATCAACCCCAAAATACGTATCTTGCTCGAGATCCGGGCATAAATAAAATAAAATTGGATGTGTTTTTCCTTTAAAAGTAACTTGTAATATTATTTTTCCTAATAATCTATGTTGTTTTCCTGCCGCAGTTGAAACGACGGAAAATATGGGTTTAAAACTAACCTTTAACTCATCCATTAGCTCTCTGCATCCTTTTCCCAATAAACTTATAGATGCCCCAGTGTCTAATAGACCGGTAATATTTATATTGTTTATGGAAACATTTGCAAAAATTCTTGGATCGTTATTCCTATCGGCTGTTTTTATTGTTTCTATCACTAACTTTCTGATTTTTCTTCTTTCTCTAAACTTAGCTCTTACTTTTATAATTCTATTGGAAACTAATTTTCTAATTCCTAACTCACTATTAAAAATTCTGTCTCTAACTTTCTTGTAATTATCTGTACGTTCTTTCAGTGTGTAATGCTGACGCATTTGAGGCATAAATTTATTAATATCTTTGTTAGTTTTTATTAAATTTGTTTGGTGCTCATTCATGGTTTCATTATTGGCGGGTTTTCCTTGGAACGATGGCTCCCCGCTGTCACATCGCTCCTGGGAAAATTTCTGCGCAGGCAGTTGCTACAATTTGGCGCTTTAACATCAGCTTTTCCACATCGATAGCAGAATAATGTCCTTTCTGTTGAGGGGCAGTGAGTAAAAATGTGACCTGACTGATGACAATTCCAACAAATTAACGTCCTGGTTACGGATGGATTTTGTGAATCATTTGGTTTTATTTCAGCTACTTCTTCATATTGTTCCTCGATGTCTATGGGAGTATCTGCTGGTTTTTCAAAAATTTCGTGGACTTGTCTGGTGTATCGATTTATGGGTGCAGATGATGTTATGCATCTGGGTTCTCTTTTACAGAATAGTTTCTCTGCCTCAACGCATTCTCGTCTCAAATCTTCTACTGAATTGACGGTCATGGGGTAGACTCTATTTCTAATATCATCCCTTAGATTTTTCTTAATCATTCTTATCATCTCTATTTCAGGTATGGAAATGTCTAATCGAGAACGCATTTGGGTCATCGCGAAAAAAAAAGCATCAATACCTTCGCCAGGCTGCTGTTTTCTTTCGACTATATCACTCATCAGCTCGAAACGTGATCTGGTACTTTGGTATTGTCTCATTAAAGCATCTTTCAGGGTGACCCACTCAGATATATAATTTGTCTGGATGAACAGCCAGTACCATTTCTCTGCTACCCCTTTGACGAAAAGATGAAAATTGTCTAGTACTTCCTTCCATGACACATTGTATTGTTTTTGTAAACGCTCGATCCGGAACACGAAATCTTCAACGGCTAATTTATTCGGATTTCCATCGAACTCGAGGCCCCACTTGTCGATCCTCATCTTGTGGTAAGTGTTTTGATCGTTTCTATTAACATTTTCGTTTGACGCCATTGACGATCTGTCAGAGTCTCTTGCCGAAATATTTTCCGGAATTGAATTTATGCTGTTGCTCTTAACAAAATTTGGCACCATTTCATCTCGCAATTTTTTATTTTCCTGTTGGGTATGTTGTAGAACCCGACTGATTTTACCTACGGAAGCTGTCAACTCTGCCATTTGTCTTCTCATCTCACGCACTTGAGAAGAAACGTCTTGCTCTATAATAACCCTATTTTGTCTCTCATTCGCTACCTGACTTGTTGTTGGTTGCCGATTGTTAGCTTCATGAATTAAACGAGCAGCTTCACTGGTGCTAGGCTGGTTCGTATTTATTGTTTGAGACATATCGAAAAATTGCTGTGTGTTATTTTCTGGGTCCTGACTCATTTCTACTTCTAAATTTTGACTAGCTGGGCTGAAATTATTAGAGTTCTCACTTTCTGTTGGGTAAGAACGGTTCACATCAAATTTACTTTGCCTACTTCTTCTTCTGTAATCTTTATTTGCCGGATTTTGATGCATTCGAATTTAATCCAAAAAAATTTTTTATATCCAACCAATTTGAATTACTTCTAACGTTAAATACTAAAATCTTTTCGCAAAAATTGTTTATGATAATAATTGAAATAACAAAAATTAATAAATATATATGTATTTGTAGTATAGGTAAATATATAATAATAACTGATAATTAGATTTTTTCTTTTTTTTTTTTTTATTAACTAGATCGGGTTTGGCATGAAAATAAGTGGTGGTCGTCAGAGTGTTTAAAAAAAATCATTTTTTTGACAACAAAAAATATATATGTATATACTATTAGGTATCTTTGTGGTATGCAAGACAATTCTACGCAAAGCTAAATGTATTTACTCATACGATCATGAACTTTCTTCCATCATGAGATTATGAGTAGTTCTAGAGTGACGCTTGATACAACTGTCCTTATGATTTGTTCTTCCACAAGCGGTTATCAAAGCGATCTATTTATCTACTCTAAAGTGCTACTAGGCTGAAACTATCATAAAAATTATATTTAAAACAAAAGAAACGAAACCAATACAATTAGAAAACATTAATTTTAATAAAAATTTTGTAAGTTATTGGTATCATCTTCTGACTGCATTGTTCGACAAATAGTATACTAATACAAAATCTCAGACTCCCTACACTACCATCTTGGAGAACCATTCCCTAAGGGGTTGCAGGGTAGGTCGAACATTAAGTTTACGATACTATTACATCGTTGGACTATGAACTAATCTATCGGTTTATGGTTACATGTTTAGATGACTTTACATGTTGTTGTCACGAACTTAAAATATAAAACACATTTTCTATTCTAAAATCGTCTATTTTCAGATTAATTTGGGCGCCATTTACTGTTACGGTCGTAGTGACCAATGAGGTTTCCAACTAGCTCGTCTAAGGGAGCATATCTCAGACGGTTCCTCCCTTCTCACTGGGTACACCGCACGTAAAAAAAAATTTTTTATTTAATGAACGACAGAAAAAAACTTACTGTTACTCACATAAGCATACCCTTCCGATAACTAATTATTTGCCAGAGATAGATGTTTTTCCTCAGGACTTGCCCACCCAACCATGTCACAATTCCATCCTCTACGAAAGTTATTATTATTGTGACCCACAAAACCACTCGACTATTCCCACCTCAACTCACCTTCATGCCATTATCCCTAAAAATTTTACTCTCGACACATTTTCGTTTTTTTCTTTAATCTTTATAAAACATTATTTATTAAATAAAAACTATTATTAATATAAAATATAGAAATCATATTCCAAAAAAAAATGTATCAATTGTACTTAAGATAAATATTATTCATGCAACACAAAACTAATTTAATATATATATGTTTGTATATAGATACGTAAATTAAAACTATTTCTTAATATATTTCCTTACACAAAATTAAAATCTGCGCTATTTATTTATCAAATCTACTATTTTCTTCTCAATTCTTTCATACCTATTTGACCAAAAACATTAGTTTGTTAAAAATGCTCTAATTTTGCGTATTTATTTTAAAACTTATCCTGAAGGAGCTCCCTAAGGTTAGATTACTCAATTTTTAAAATTCTTTTCTAAAATCACTTACTATACACTATCAACCTGTTGTTGGCCTTTTGGTATTATGCTGAATTGTTTCCGGCAAAACGGATATAAACTATACTGCCATCTATTGGCACTTAGCTAATGGACACTCCTAATAGCACAAATTCTATTTTTTTTTTCTAGCACACTTATTGGGATTATCACTTTTATAATATAATTACTTATTACTAAAACAGGTATGTATACAAAAAAATACTAAACATTAAATTCGCCGAATAAAAAAAATTTATTTATATCTAATTTTACTAAATACAAACTATGATGAATAATAATATTCTTGGCAGCGAGTGAATAAAATAGAAATAAGCTATTAATATTATGCTTTATTCGCGCATCTATTTCTCCTTCCTTTTTGGTCAATAATAAATATGATTCTCTTATTACATATTTCCTTATTGAAAAAGTAATTTATTTTTTTCAAATTTTATTTCATTCTTTCTGGTTCTCGTTTCAGGATTTTATATTAACTTTTACCTGGCTACTTGCAGACTACCTCTTCCTGTCCTCATCGTTTAATGCCAAGGATCAGAACCAAACTTATGTTGCACCTTCTTTTTCTTTTTTTCTTCTAATCAGGATTTCACCCTCAGCCAGTTCTCTTGATTTTTTGGTATATTATTTGTTGAGTTCTCCAGGGGACTCCAATTTGAATATGGACCACGATCTTTGAATCAAAGCCCTTTATTTTTCTTTTACTCCGGTGTTCAACTTTATACTTTATCAAACAAAAATTCCGGGTCTCCGATTTCTTTTTATTTAACGTCTTTTCACTTTGAATCTCGGCCAATCAATCTCCTTTTTCTTAATTCTCTGATCCAACCAACCTTCGGTGTCGACTTCAAAATTTCCAAGTTTTCCAAATTTTCCATCTTTATCTTCCCGCCAATCTCCATCTTTTTTTTTTTTTATATTTTCCATTACGTATGTATAACTATATACTTTTATCTAAAAAAAATATTTTTAATTTTCCGCTGCTCAAACCTGTTTTTATTCCGTTTTACTTTTCCTTAATCTAACTTCGACTATACTAATTAATCCCTTCTACTCTTTTCTTTGCCGCTTACATTTTCCATCTATCCGGCCTTCATGAAAATCCGCAAGTATTTATTTTCTAAGATTTTTTGTTTTTTTATTTGTATATTCTGTTTTTAAAAACTACCGGTTTATTTTTCTTCAATGAAAATACAATCCCTGTATTTATTTTCGCCGTACTTCTACCTTACAATACACCCGTGCTATTTATACCCTAACAACTTATGCACGTCTGAACATTTTCTCTCATATCTACTGTTCACTAAAGTCTATGCATTGAAGGACAAAATTTATGTGCAAGTTGTCCAAGGTTATAAGCACGCATTGAATTAATTTTAAATACAAATATATAAATACATATAACTATTTGACCTCAATGTATGTATATTTTACTGGTATTTTTACCAGCGCGTTGGTCTTACCATCAAATTCATTACAAAGGTAATTTGTGTGAAAAGGGAAACAGGTAATGTATCAAACATGGGAACTCGCATTTATTAAAAAAAAATACATATGTATAATCATGTCTGTTTGTTTTTCTTTGATAGGTACATATTTGTGGTAGAGTAAATTTTTATTTCTTTATCCGCAAGATTACTTATGGGAACAAATCTAGTTAGCGACGCAGCTCCAAAAAAAAAAAAATACACAGGGCGATAGAAAATCCAAAAATAAGACGAAAATTTGATGTGGTAGCTTTCCCGGAAACGCATAGTTTTTGAGTTGTTGGCCTCTGAAGTTTTCATATAAAACGGAATATCCAATATATTTCTGAATGAATTCGGTCCAAAACAAAAACAATGTTGTAGAAAATTAAAAATAAGAAGAAAATATTAAACAAAAACAAGTAAGAGTGCTATATTCGGCTGTGCCGAATCTTATATACCCTTCACCAGTGCATATATATGTGATTCGCAGAATATAATAAGCCTGTATATCCTTTGTTAATATCCTTTGATAATACTGTAAGCAGTATGTGTGCATGTTTTATCATTACTTTTTTTCTCACTGAGTTTAAAAGGAATCTAAAATGAAAAACAAATCACATATTTTTTACTTCTAAATACAAATGCATTTTTAACATACACACATATATGTACATACATATATATATAAATTAATATGTTTTTGTACATTTTATGTACTACTTTTTTATGACTTTTTTTTTTTTTTTGGAAAATGTACCTACTCTGTGCAAATTATTCGAGAAATATTTTTAAATGAAATATGTAGAAATATGTAGCTATTATACATATTAGGTACATATGTATGTATGTACTTATATTATCCAATCAGCCTAACAGAACGTATCAGTTTATCGATTTCGAGAAGGCTAAAACAATATTCATTGTTCTAACGTAGGGCTAGTTCAAATAGTAATTATGTAAGTTATTTATTCTTCGTTATTGACCTATTACATAGGTACTTATGTATGTATGTACATATCAAAAAACACCTCATAGAAGGGAAAGTTATTTTACTGGTGACAAAATACTTTTTAGCGACGGCTCATTTCAATTATGTATACAGTATTTTTCGGTTAATTGACCCTACGGTTAATTGGTTTCCACGCTTAATTGAACCACATAATCGGGCAAAAAAATATTGCATACGAAAACACATGTAAATTTCCTCGGATAATTGAACCCGGTTAATTGATTTTCCCGCTTAATTGGTTCAAAATTCATGTCATCAAAAATAAATTTCCTCTTACTTTTACCCGGTTAATTGCAAATGAATTGTTTTTTAGTTTATAAATTTAATTTTTTTGTAAAACTCATGTGCACACAAGTAGTGCATTTAATAGTACATAGTATGTACCTACAATAATAAATACCTGCGTATACACATATATGTACATTTTTTTCTGTTACTTGCATTTTTTTCGTTTAAGGTAAAAAAAAAATTATTTTGAAAAACTTAAAGTGCACATATGCGATTTCTTTTAATTCATTAGTAGTTCCAATTATGCGGATTCTTGTAATTGAACGATTTGTTGAATTAAGCGGGTATCGGCTAATTGGTTCCCCGGTTAATTGAACAAAAAGTTGTGCAAATTTTGATGTGCAATTAACCGAAAAATACATATATACCTATGTATATATATATACACAAATGTATATTTAGCGTGTAGTACCTACACCTGTATCATACCATAGCGTTTTAATTTACTTTAGCAAAAATAAAATTTCGGTTCTGATTTTTGATTACATATATACAATTTTATAACCCTTTCAGAAATAAATTTAAAATAAATAAATACTCCAGTATAGAACTGAGGAATCGCTCACAATAATCCAACACACGACCCATCGTGCTACTGAGGCTAGATAGTTCTTTGTGTATATTAATTTAAAAATATATATATATATATATATATATATATATATATATATATATATATATATATATATATATGTATAAAATAACCTGTTTATTATTTTCAAAAATAGTTACAAGCCTATGTACATATATTTCAATTTTTAAAATGAAAAACAAATTGACAAATATATAACATTTTAAAAGATAAATACAAAAGCATTTTTAACATACATATAAATACATCAGAGTATATTTTTGTAATCATCAGTGTGCGACATTTTTTTCCACAGAGTTTACTTGTCTGGTACGTATAGTGTTATAAAAACGATGTGTGTGCATACATACATATTTATGTTTATAATGTGATTTGGTGAAAAAAAATTGAAATTTTTTATGTGTGTAGAATAGTGCTTGGTATCAGAGCTGCCGTTTTTTGTTATTTCTAACCAAAATTGGTAATTTTATTTTTCAATGTGAGATGCGAATATTTTTTCATTTTGGTTAGTTTTTTTCGTTTGAATATTTTTTAACTATACATATATATAACTTGTTAAGCTTTGAAAACAATTTTTGAAAATTTTTAATTACCTGTTCATAGTACGATTGGGTCCCAACACTGTCAACACCTCTCCGTACTACTAAATGATCTGCTCTGTGTTATCAAAAAATATTCAATGATTCACATCTAACTAGACCTGACAACTTTCAAAACAAAAATGGGACGAACGAAAAAACTTTTGAACAACTTTTTTATTTCGTACAAAATTTATTATCATTGCCACATAGTTCTGCTGCAGCCGAAAGAATGTTTTCACAGCTTAATTTAAACAAAACCAAATTTCGTAATAGTCTTGATTTTAAAACTATTAACAATATTATCCAATCGAAACAGTTGTGCAAAAATCAAAATGTTGCCCATTATTTACGGTCTGCCAAAGATATGAATTGAAAATTCGTATATAATTTCTAATCTCAATACTGTGAATTGTAAATCTATTAATTTTTTGATTTAAAAGAAAAATTTTGTAAAACAATTACATTTTTTTCCTGAAGTACAAATATTGTTTATTTTAAATAAATAAACACTTTAAAAAGTTTGTTTAAATTTAAGTTTCTTGTTATGTTTTTCACTTATTAATAAGAAATTTATTAATATGTAAAAACAATTTCTTTTTTTCCTTTCTTATTATTTATAAATGTGCAGTACAAATTTTGTTTATTGTAATGATCCTATTCAAAAAAAATTTTAATTTATAAACTTTCAATCAAATGAATTTTGTATAAACATTTGGCAGGTTTAACTCTTATAAAAAAAAATATTTTTACGAATAAGGGCTCAAATAAACAAAAACTGATTTCAATTTAAGTTTCTCCTTTTCATTTACTATTAGTATGATTTTTTTTTTTGTTTTCTTGTTTTGCAATTATTATTTAACTATGTATAAAATGCAAATAAACTGTATGTAATGCTACTTTAAATAAATTTTAATATTTTTTGTTAATAAAATATGCATTTTAAATTTGGTTATTTTTTCACATTTGGTAACTTTTTCAAAATATTTGGTTGTAATATTTTTTTGGTCGTGGCAGCACTGCTTGGTATGTTAAAAGCAAATAACGATTTGAATGTGTTGATCTTTCAAAAGCAAATGCCTTGTATTTTTATACACACATGCTTAGATGTGTGACAAAAAGGGGTTTGTACGAAAAAATGCGTAAAGTTATAATTAAGTTAATATACATTCAACACTAACAAGCCTCTGTAGCACAATGGTTAGTGGGTAGAATTATAGTGAGCGACTCCTTAGTTCCATACTGGAGCACAAAGTATCTATTTTAAATTTATTTTTGAAAGGTTTATAAAATTGTATATATGTAATCAAAACTCAGAACCGAAATTTTATTTTTGCTAAAGTAAATTAAAACGCTATGGTATGGTGTAGGTACTACACGGTAAATATATGTGTATAAAGTCGAATTCGGATAAGAACGCACTGTTTATATGTAAAAAACGCTTAATTGAAAATAAAAATTGTTATTTATATTTATTATTTTTGATCAATCTCAAAGCACTTGCTTGCATTTGCTTAAAAGAAAACCTGCTGATTGAAACATATTTTGTTTAGAAATAATCTAATTTATATGAAACAAACATCCCATAAAAGGAAAAATGTTTAATTTCTGGTAACAAAATACTTACTTGTCGAATACGAATAAAAATATATTAAAATAAGCAAATAGTCGAAAAATCGAATACGAGTATTCGTAACATTACTAGTACGTAGGTACATACATAAAATAAAGATAATGGAAATTTTTTCAACATCCATCGACAGCTTCTATTATTTATTCATGGATAGCTCAAATATATTTATTAGATCAACATCAAGCTTAGTTAGAACTTTAAAATTCAACAAACATTAACATTTTCAACACAAATACTTACATATATATGTAATGCTGCTTCTGTGTGTATAAATATTATTGTTTGCAAGTATTTTAAATACCCTGCAGTCGGCGTAGCTAGCGAATGTCTAGCTATTTCGCGAGCTACCAGTCATTTCCTCTAACTACCAGCCTAACAACTAGCAATGCACTCGACTGACGATTTGAACATACGGATGACATTGACGGTAATCACTTGACACGATCAGACCGATGAGATCACTGGTGAGCAACTCCCAACTATTTCTCTAGTCAAAATGTACCAGTTAGATCAACAATGATATTTCCTAAATGAAAATACTACAGAAATTTAATTTTTTTTTGATACATATTTGTTTATTTATCAAATTTCTTTTTCAATAGTTATAAAATATTCAATTAATTGTTCTTTTTCTTTGTTTATGCAACGTTTTAGTTGACTTCTGCTCATTTTACCTTTAAAAACACTTTTTTTTACATGTATATGTATGTGTGAGAGAGTCAAAGGCGAACTCTTGCATTACTTGTGGCCACTGTAGTATTTAGTCGGATTTTCGTTAGGGAAATACTTAACGATTTCGATTAAAATTCTACTTTTAAAAATGCAGGGTATGCCCTTTTTATGAAAACATTCAGGCATACATACATATATATATACATACATATAATTATATAATATATATTTGTACGTATGGTTGGGCGCATGGGCAATAATACAAAATATTTATTTTGTTTTTCTACCGTAAGACATTTCTGTACTATGTCTGAAGTTATACCTATTTGATGTTTACAAGTTTTAAATTGAGTTTGTGAAGAGAAACATTTTTTTAAAAAATTTAATTATTAAGTAAGTATTGCAAAATCAGGTAAACTTCGTTAATACAGTCTTTTTCGGTTAATTGCACATCAAAATTTGCACAACTTTTTGTTCAATTAACCGGGGAACCAATTAGCCGATACCCGCTTAATTGAACAATTCGTTCAATTACAAGAATCCCGTTTAATTGAACAATTTGTTCAATTACAGAAATCACGCATAATTGGAACTACATACTAATGAATTAAAAGAAATCGCATATGTGCACTTTAAGTTTTTCAAAATAATTTTTTTTTACCTTAAACAAAAAAAGGCAAGTAACAGAAAAAAATGTACATATATGTGTATCGCAGGTATTTATTATTGTAGGTACATACTATGTACTATTAAATGCACTATTTGTGTGCACATGAGTTTTACAAAAAAATTAAATTTATAAACTAAATAAAAAACAATTCATATATTGGTTTTACAAAAAAAACATAAACTTGAACACAAATTTTTTCACAAATGATGTCAATAATGTATGTGCAAAAATGCCAGATTATTTTTCAATAATAATGCAATTAACCGGGTAAAAGTAAGAGGAAATTTATTTTTGATTACATGAATTTTGAACCAATTAAGCGGGAAAATCAATTAACCGAGTTCAATTATCCGAGGAAATTTACATGTGTTTTCGTATGCAATATTTTTTTGCCCGATCATGTGGTTCAATTAAGCGTGGAAACCAATTAACCGTAGGGTCAAATAACCGAAAAATACTGTATTATTTTTAGTTCAATAGATAAATATAATTAACATGAAAAATTTAATAAAATTTACAAGATAAATAGTGTTTTATCACGTGCAGATCTTTAGTCAATTAAAAATGATTACGAAAACATTAAGAATAGTCTAAACGACATTGTTAAGACATATTTTTACAAATCGAAACTTTCAAATTCGTTACAAAATCGAAGTTTTTGGTTTGATGGGTAACTTTGTTTTATATTTATACGCACATTTTTACATACATATGTACATACATATGTTTGCCTTATGTTGCCTTGTTACTTTCATTTCAGCACGGATTTAAAGTTGATATTGTTATATGTACATATTGATATAATTGCTATGTAGGTACCTACATATGTATGTATGTATATTGTTATTTGTTACACACATAATTACCTATTATTTTAACTGTAGGTAGTAATTTGATATTTGAAAAGTCAACACTATTTTGAGTTAGCTTAAAACTTAGTAGGTACATATGTACATACCTACTTGCTTAGATGAAAATTCAAATTACTAGGGGGTTTTTAAAAACACATACATATGTACATACATATGTATGTAGCTATTATACATATTAGTTACATACATATGTACTTACTTAGATTATCCAATCAGCCTAACAGAACGTATCAGTTTATCGATTTCGAGAAGGCTAAAACAATATTCATTGTTCTAACGTAGGGCTATTTCAAATAGTAATTATGTAAGTTATTTATTCTTCGTTATTGACCTATTACATAGGTACTTATGTATGTATGTACATACATTTCAAAAAACACCTCATAAATGAAAAGTTATTTTACTGGTGACAAAATACTTTTTAGCGACGGCTCATTTCAATTATGTATATGTATATATATATGTATAAAATAACCTGTTTATTATTTTCAAATATAGTTACAAGCCTATGTACATATATTTCAATTTTTAAAATGAAAAACAAATTGACAAATATACAACATTTTAAAAGATAAATACAGAAGCATTTTTAACATACATATAAATACATCAGAGTATATTTGTAATCATCAGTGTGCGACATTTTTTTCCACAGAGTTTACTTGTCTGGTACGTATGTATAGTGTTTGTGTGCATACATACATGTTTATGTTTATAATGTGCTTTGGTGAAAAAAAAATTGAAATTTTTATGTGTGTAGAATATTGCTTGGTATGTAAAAGCAAATAACGATTTGAATGTGTGTGATCTTTCAAAAGCAAATGCCTTGTATTTTTATACACACATGCTTAGATGTGTGACAAAAAGGGGGTTGTACGAAAAAATACGTTGAGTTATTATTAAGGTAATATACACAAAGAACTAACAAGCCTCAGTAGCACGATGGGTCGTGTGTTGAATTATTGTCTCTGACACATATTCAATGCGCGTGACCCCGTATTCAATACTACTGAGGCACCTAGTGTATTTATAAATTTATTTCTGCAATGAATATATATATATCTTCATTTATTTGTATATATATCCATTTCAGAATCGATACTTTTATTTTTGCTGATTTTCAATACGAAGCATCCTTAGAAAAATCCCTACATTTTACTTTAAGAAACAATTCTCTAGCTCTTCTTGTGTCTTCAGAAAATGGATTTCACGTACAGACAGACGGATAGACGGACAGACGGACAGACGGACAGGGCTCAGTTAAATTTTTTTAATTATAAGGATCCAGTATATATATACTATATGGACCTCATATAAATATTGTGGAAATTACACACGTAATGACAAACCTATAAATACCCTTACCATTTTTGGTGAAGGGTATAAAAAATGGTGGCGATCCTTATTTGAAGATTTATGTGCATTTGAAGATTTTATATAAAACAGTGGTTATACACTGTTTCTCTGCATAGCTGGCCTTCGGACTTAATGACTTTATCCACCATGGTATTTCCCGACACGGCGGTATATAGAATAGATTTTCTTATAATTTCAATGATTTTCTCCACTTTGTACACCCAAACAATGATATAGAAAATATAACATTTATGGCAGCAGATTTTTCGCTGGAGAAAGAGTCTGACAGCAATTCACACTAACTTTCTCGGAAACGCATAGTTTTCGAGTTATTGGCCTCTGAAGTTTGTATATATATGTGCGATTTCCCTTTGCATTTCTCAACGTATAAGGCCAATTTTGATATTATTTGAAAGCTTTTGAATAGATCTATATGAATTTGTTAAAATACAGATCATTTTAGTGATATTAAAGGTGAAAGGCTTGCTATGCAGAAAATCTATTCTTTGCATAGCCAGCCTTTGTCCGGGCTTAGTGATTTTCTCCACCATGGTATATCCCGACACGGCTGTATATAGAATAGATTTTCTGCATAGCCGGCCTTTGGCCGGGCTTACTGATTTTTCCCACCATGGTATTTCCCGACACGGCGGTATATAGAATAGATTTTCTGCATAGCCGGCCTTTGGCCGGGCTTAATGATTTTCTCCACCATGTTATATCCCGACACGGCGGTATATAGAATAGTTGTTCTACATAGTCGGCCTTCGGCCGGGCCTAATGAGTTTCTCCACCTTGTACACCAAAACAATGATATAGAAAATATATTTATGACAGCAGATTGTACGCTGGAGGAAGAGTTTGACAAATATCCATACTAATCTATTATATTTTAACATAGGTTCGCAGGTTGCTGGATAATAGAATCCAGCCCACTTGGGTCCAAAAACAATATTTTTTTTTTAATATCACTAAAATCATCTGTATTTTAACAAATTCATATAGATCTAGTCAAAAGCTTTCAAATGATATCAAAATTGGCCTTATACGTTGAGAAATGCAAAGGGAATTCGCACATACATATATATATACAAACTTCAGAGGCCAATAACTCGAAAACTATGCGTTTCCGAGAAAGTTACTACATTAAGTTTTCGTCTTATTTTTCGATTTTCTATCGCCCTATGTAATTTTTTTTTTTTTTTTTTCATTTGGAGCTGCGTCACTAAACTATGCAGATTTAAGCCCGGGAAAGATACCACATGAAATTTTCGTCTTATTTTCCGATGTTCTATCGCCCTATGTAATTTTTTTTTCATTTGGAGCAGCGTCGCTAAGCTAGATTTAAGCCTACTTATAGTTCTCAAATCGTAAAGTATAAGTAAAAGTTGACATGGGAAGACTTACCGACATTTCCAAAACTTAAACCATTCCTTATAATAGTCACACATTACAGTATATTTGAAAATAAAAATAAAAGGTGGCCGAGTCATAAAAACTTCAAATACCGACATAAAAAATTGAAATGGAAATTTTATTAAGCAACCGATAAACGTTTAAAGTCATCGTCGATATCACCATCATCAGACGCTCTTTTAAAGAGATCCTTTTTCTGCAGCAATTTTTGCAACAAACACATATCATCATCATGAAAAACAGAATGTTGAGTTACTTGAAATTTGTCACAACTTTTATTTTGGAAGAGGTTGTCATTTAATTTTAGTATAAATTCTTCATCGTAGAGAAATATATTGACATTTGGCTTTCGATCCGGTTTTATGCTCAATTTGTTTAAATAAATATTTGGAGTAACGTCGTCATAAGCGAACGCCAATGCTACATCTATATGATGCAAGCGTTCGCCGTTTGTTACACTAACTATATGACCAAGATGTCTTAACTCCTTAGGTTAGGTTAGGTTTCGAGGGCCGCCACATCTGAGACGTGACGCACTTGGGTCCGTTAATTCGGTCCCTTTGTGATACCCTACAGCAGACAGGGCTCAGTCAGTTGGTTATTCAATTGCCTGTAGTTGCCCTGTCGCCGAGTCAAACCATCCTGATTGTTGCAAGAAGGAGGATATGTTGGTTAGCCCCGTGTTCGCCAGACTATCGAGGTCTGGCAGAGTGTTGGAGCCCATGGTAATCGCCCTAATGCTGTTAAGCGCGGGGCATTGACATAGAAGATGAAGAACTGTTTCTTCTTCCTCCTCATCGTTACAACTTCTGCAGTAGTCATTGTAACTTAGACCCATCCTTTTGGCATGAGTACCGAAACACCAGTGCCCCGTTAGCACTGTTACTAGTCGTCTTGTGTGACATTTACCAAGCCTGAGCAGATCGCGAGTTCTGTGCAGGCTGTAGCGGGGCCAAGTGGACCTGGCGACTCGACAGGTGTGCTCTTGTTCCCACCTTTCTTGAGCAAGATTGTATGATTCCTGCTGGATCAATCGCTTGCAGTAAGATAGAGGAATGCCAACGAAGTGGCATATCATCGAGTTGCTCAATGATGTTCCCTTTTTGGCAGTTTCGTCCGCAATATCGTTTCCAGTGCACTCTGAGTGCCCTGGAATCCAGACTAGTGTTACTCTTGAATGTCTCGCTATCTCGTTTAGAGACTTCCGGCATTCGTTTACCACCGTCGATGTAGTGTATACACCATTGATAGCAGCAATGGCCGCTTTGCTGTCGGTAAAAATATGGATGTCTTCCGATATCCTATAATACCTAAGCCATCTTGCCGCCCTTGTAATGGCCGAGACTTCGGCTTGCAGGACGCTACAGCCATCCCGAAGTCTGAATGGAACCTTGACGTTGAAGTTTTCCACATAGAAGCCTCCCCCAGTGTTTACGCCTCTTTTGGAGCCATCAGTGAAAACTCTGATGGCCCCTTCGGTGGCAGGGGGTAGGGAGTGATATTCCCTATTGGGAACAATGGATTGAAAAAGCCCGCCAAAATAAGGTTCCGGTGGGCAGTAGTCGGTGAAGTCATGGAGCGCTTGGTGCTGCCTGAGAATCCTGGAGTGACCAAGATCTGTTCTCGTCCATGAACAAGTAGCGTTCAGTCTGATCGCCGCAGTCAAAGCTAGCTGTTTGGCCAGAACATCCACCGGAAGCCAATTCAACATAGCGAACAATGCCTTCGTTGGAGTAGACCTGAGCGCTCCCGTTATCAGGATCGCCGCTAGCCGAAAGATTTTCTCTATAGTTCGTCGGTGGGAGTCTTTTTCTACCGCTTCCCACCAGACTATAACCCCATAGAAAATTATGGGCTTAATTACCGTCTCAAAGATCCAGTTGGTCCCTCGGGGTTCGATGCCCCAGCTGCGACCAATTGCTCTTTTGCAGGTGTAAATAGCCACGAGGGCCTTGTTTGCTCTATACTGGGTGTTTTGGTTCCAAGATAGTTTGCTATCTAGGATTACGCCCAGGTACTTAGCGTTGTCCGAGACTTTCAGTGTGGTCCCGTTTAGTTTGGGGGGCGCAAAAACTCCGATTTTGTGCCTCCTGGTGAATAGCACCAATTCGGTTTTCGCCGGATTGACGCCAAGCCCACAGCTGACACTCCATTTGCTGAGGAGTGTCAGAGCAGATTCCATACACTGAGATATTGTGCTCAGGTATTTGCCAGAGATAGCTATTGCCGCGTCGTCAGCGTAAGCTACGGTTTTAACCAGCTTCCGCTCTAGGCTTAGCAGTAGAGAGTTGATGGTCAAATTCCACAAGAGCGGTGACAAGACGCCCCCTTGTGGGGTGCCCCGATTCACTGCTCTGTATTCAGTGGCAGATCCAAAAGATGCACTTATGACCCTTCTAGTTAGCAGATTTTGTACGAACCTGCAGATATTGATGTCAATCCCCAGCTCTATCATACTGTTGATGATCGAGTCCGGTTTGACAAAATTGAAGGCGCCCTCTATGTCCAGGAAAGCCACCATAGTGAATTCCTTCTGTACGAGAGATTTCTCTATGTGACTGACCAGGGAGTGGAGAGCAGTTTCGACAGACTTGCCCTTTGTGTAGGCATGCTGTGAGGGGGATAGAAGTTCCTTTGGTATGGACATTCTAAGATGTATATCTATAGCTCTTTCCATTGTTTTGAGCAGAAAGGACGTCAGGCTGATAGGCCTAAAGTCTTTAGGTTTAGTGTGAGACGTCTTGCTTCCCTTGGGGATGAAGACGACCTTACACAGGTTCCAGCAAGCCGGAATGTATGCCCTTTTCAGACATTCTGTAAAGATTCCAGAGAGCCAGGGCACGACTAGTTCCATATTTCTCTGTAGGTCCGCCGGAATAATTCCGTCTGGTCCAGGAGATTTGAATGGATCGAAGGTACTGATCGCCCATCTGATTCTGTCATTGTCCAGCGGTACAATAACTGGCTCAGGCGAAGTAGTTGTATCACCGGTAGCGGTGACTGTAGTAGAAACCGGGGCGTTACCGGGAAAGTGAGTGTCAAGAAGTACGCTGAGCGTTTCATGACTGCTTAGAGTCTAGCTACCACATGGTTTTTGTATGTAGCTGGGTACCACCGGTGAGGTAGCTAATATCTTGCGCAATCGGTTGGTTTCGGAGGAGCTCTCTACGCCACTGCAGAAGTTCCTCCAAGACTTCCTTTTTGCGCTTCTAACAAGGTTCTTGAACCTATTTAGCGAGGACTTATATCGCAACCAGTCACCTGTTTGCTTAGCCTCGTTAAAAAGTCGACGGCACTCGCTTCGCGAGTGTGCGATATCAGGGCACCACTATGGTGGTTTACTTTTGCCTTTGCGTGTCGTGGCTTTGCAAGACATATTTGTTGCATAGCAGAAAGATTCATTGAAGAGATCTATTGCCGTATCGATATCCGTCGTGTTGTTTATAACGGGGACGGAGCTTAGAGTGTTACGGAGGAGATTGTTCTGCAACTCCCAGTTAGTTTTCCTTCTGTTTATCAGAGGCTTTGGTCTATCCACGCAAAACCCTATGGAGAAATCGATATAACGATGGTCAGAAAAGGAGCAGTCGTCCGAGACCTTCCAGTCGCTAATTAAACTGTTGTGGTGTGCACTAATCAGTGTAATATCTAAAACCTCACTTCGGTTTGAGACAATAAAAGTCGGTTCTGAACCCCTATTTACTATTTCAAGATTATTATTGATAATAAAATCGAAAAGAGACTCACCTCGTGCGTTGGTGTTATTACTGCCCCATGTGATGTGGTGCGAGTTCGCATCAGCACAGATTATGATAGGCGTCCTTGTGCTATCAGCTTTGGCCACTATACCACGTACCAAGTTGTTTGGTGGACGCTCACCGTGGTCATGGGCCATGTAGCTGGAGACTACCCAGATGATGCCGGATTCGGTCTCCATTGCTGCGGTAACAGTGTCTTCATCACTGTAATCAGATAAAATGAAGATGCGTAAAGAGTTTTTAGCCAATATGCAAGATATGATATTACCTGTACCATTGGCAACCAAGAGCTTATAGCCTCTGAGGTTTAGTCCACAAACCCGTCCTTTATGGACCCAAGGTTCCTGGACCATGATTAGCTCCTCCTCCTTCTCCACCACCCGGAGGAGCATTGCAGCAGATGCTGCTTTAGAGTGGTGTAGGTTGACTTGAGTCACCTTCACCATCCTCCATTTTTTGAGTGAGAGTGACGTCAACGTCCTCCTGGTCCTCATCAGAGGCCAGCAGGTCGTCTTCGTCGCCATCCGCGACGTTCAACCGTTCAAAGAAGCCGCCAACCAACGAGGAGGTTGATTGAGCGTCTTCTCTGTCGGATGAGGTCGCGGCAACATCACTTATCGTACCGCCTTTTGGCGGTACGCCTCCATGGCCCGGATCGCGATTCCGTCTGGCGTCAGTCCGGTAGACGCGTAACAAGATTGTACTAAAGCAATAGAACAACTTGTTCTGCCTCTCCCGCACTAGCGCCAGCGACTCCTGATTCAGGATCAGAATCACTTTCCTTTTGCACCCTTCGGCAGCAGACACCTTTGCTACCTTCCAGTCACTGGTTGGTAGATCAGGGTTGCAGCACCGAAGGATCTTAAGGATTTCTTCCGGTGCCGATGGTTCATCAGGTATTATGGCGAAAGCTCTAGGTAACCTGGGAATCTCCTCCATAGGAACCGCATCCAGCCTAGCGCCCTGCCATACTTCACCTATGCAATCAATGGCCTGCTTTAGCAGCGTCGCTGAGCGTTCGTCCGCACAGGCCATCAACTTGATATGATTCTGGTGCCAGCCAAAATCACTGCACTGGGGGGGGGGTCCCGGATTGTCTTGGTAGACTTTCCAGAAGACACCCGCCAGTTTATTATTTACCATGTCCCACTTGTCGTGTGACATGGCGCCGTCACCTACACCCCTGTCTATAATGGCCCTTACGAGATGCCCTTTGGCCACCTCACTGTAGGAGCCACTGCCGACAGTGGTGTGTTTGGGACGTTTGGTCTTTGGGTGGTTAGCTGCAACTGCGTTTTCCTCCTCTGAACGTTGCCGTTTAGGCCCTGCAGCAGGGGGAGGGTTGCTACGCAGTGCAGCCATGTGGGCCTTCGCCCACGATAGAGAAGCTGTCTGCTCATTCGTGAGCTGATCAGCCGGTAAGGATCCTAGGATCGAGATAAAACGTAAGGCGGAACGCCTTGTTGTTGCAGCCCTTTTGGAGTGCACAATGTGCCCGGGTGTTGCTGTTTTGCCGGAGTTGGCAGGGGGTGACAGGGTATTGGGGCCGGAGGTTATCCTACCGGTCCCTTCCCCTGCAGTTCGCACATTGAGGGCACCAGGTTTGTCTGGCTTTGCCTTGACCGACCTGGCCCCTGAAAAGGGAGTTTTAGCCGCCTTGGCGGCAAGGGCTTGGGCGGCTTTGGAGGTACTGGGCCCGAAGTCCACAGGTACCTCACCGCGAGTTTTTAGGTGAAGCGCCAGGTTGGGTGTGCCACCCTGGCTCTTCGCCTCGCCAGCAGTCCGTAGGCTGGCAGGGTCTGGTGTTGCCACCCTGCGCGCCGTCGACAATGTTCCGTCGGTCTTAGCCGTTTTTGCTAAGGAGGCTTTGGCCGTCCTTGTGGCAATAGCTTTAGCGGCTTTGGAGGTACCGGGCTTAAAGTCCGCGTGTACCTCACCGCGTGGCTTTTGGCAACTGCCTTTTGGCTGTGCTGTCCTTTGGTGGATCGCCAGGTTGGGTGTGCTACCCTGGTTTTCCACCGCACCAGTTGTCCGTAAGCTGACAGGGTCTGGTGCAGCTACCCCGCTCGCCGTCGTCGAAGTCCCAGTTGAGTCCAATTGTGTCGTGTCGGTTTTTGTTGTTGTTGTTGTTGGTTTTGTTTTGTTTGTGTCCATTAAGTTCCCACGAGTGTGGGGGTCAGTAGGTCCACCACGTCATAGCCCCCTGTAACGTCGTAAGGGCGTCATTACTTGCTGAGGTGCCCAGGTATCAGCAAGGCTCCGTTAAAATACAGTCTCTTGCCCCCGACTGCAAAAATCCGATAGGCACGGGTCGCGTAACACCTCGGTTTAGGGGTTGGATAACCTTTAGTATACCGGCCTTTATAGTTTCGTGTCTTTGGCTCGAAAGTACTGTGGGGAAGCTTAGCATTGACCCCATAGTTTCCGAGCAAAAGGCAGACACCACAGCCAGTACTTAAGCCACCACATCGCGACAAGATTGTTATCCAGGTGGGGGTCTTAACTCCTTGGTAAACGTTAAATCCCTTTCGTATTGAACAATCTCATCGTAAGCTGACGGTGTAGTACTGTCTATAGCACAAATAATGTAATATGATATACAATCTTGATCGCCAATTTTAATTTCACCATAAATATCAGAACTTTTTTCAAATAAAATAACTTTTCAGGTAAAAACAGTTTTAAGGTCATTTCCTACGTAATAATAAAAATGAATAAAAATAAACACTACAAAACACCTGTGATTGGCCTTTCACAGACGAGAACAATTATGCTGGTATCAAATTAAATTTATACCAAGTATATGCATCTAAACAGCTGCTTAATATATTTTCTCGTTTAGTGGTAATGTATGACTGTCAAAAGCTGTTTAAAATTTTCGTACGCCATTTTGGTTTGTTATACAAAATTCATCGGCGTGAAGTTAAATACCTAAAGATAACAACCTAAATTTTTATAGCTCAAATTAATGAGAGCGCCCTCTCTTGTGCACTCTCAAATTGATGAGTGTGCCCTCTCTTGTGCACAAAAAATGAGAATTTTTCTCATGTATGGCAACATCACACACAAGGATGCTGTCAATATACGGAGAAAACATGATATTCTCCCTAAAAAAAAAACGCGGAAGTTAACAACCTAACAGCCATACCTAAACAAGAGCGGAAAGCGGAACGTTTTCTACCGCCTAGTGTTAACGCTGAAATACCATACCTAAACAAGAGCGTCAACGCTTTGTCATAAAAACAGGGTTATTACAAAATATATAACAACCCTGATTATAATAGTATATTCATACCCTAATAATACAATCGGCGAGAAGAAAACAACATTTAAGCAAACCGGAAACAGTAAGGTAAAAAACCGCACATCCGGTTTGCTAACTTTTCAACGTGCAAAATGTAAACAAAGAGTGAAAAAAAAATTACGATTTTGAATGCAATAATTTTAAAGTAATATTTTAATAAATTAAAAATATAAAAATGAGAATATATAGCAAAAGTCCTCTAGTATCAGATTTTATGACTGTCATTATGGACATTTTAATTATAACGAATATATCAGGAGGTTTCTTCGAACAATTTTCAAAACACTATTTCATTGATATCTCAGAAACTAAAGAGGGTGCGCATATGACACTATACGCAATCGAATAAGGCTTAAAAAACGCATCGATTGTGGGTTCAACTATTTTTCCGGAGGTTTTCTGAGAAAAGTTGTATACTTATCAACATTTTTTTAGAAAAAAAAAAACACTTAGTAATTGGCAAATAACTCATAAAGTAGAAGGGGTGCGCATATGACACTACACGCAATCGAATGAGGCTTAAAAAACGCATCGATTGTGGTTTCAACTATTTTTCCGGAGGTTTTCTGAGAAAAGTTATATTCTCATCAACATTTAAAAAAAAAAGCACTTTTAGTAATTTGCAAATAACTCATAAAGTAGAAGGGGTGCGCATATGACACTACACGCAATCGAATGAGGTTGAAAATACGCATCGATTGTGGTTTCAACTATTTTTTCGGAGGTTTTCTGAGAAAAGTTATATTCTCATCAACATTTTTTTTACAAAAAAAAAAACACTTTTAGTAATTTGCAAATAACTCATAAAGTAGAAGGGGTGCGCATATGACGCTACACGCAATCGAATTAGGTTGAAAATACGCATCGATTGTGGTTTCAACTATTTTCCCGGAGGTTTTCTGAGAAAAGTTATATACTTATCAAAATTTTTTTTTACAAAAAAAAACACTTTTAGTAATTTGCAAATAACTTATAAAGTAGAAGGGGTGCGCATATGACACTACACGTAATCGAATGAGGTTGAAAATACGCATCGATTGTGGTTTCAACTATTTTCCCGGAGGTTTTCTGAGAAAAGTTATATTCCATTAAAAATATGAAAATCGGAAAAAGATTTTTTTGTTTGAATCTATTGGGCAGCACTGTTCAATATTTTAGCGAACACGTTTTTTTCTGAGTTAACATATTGACTTGGCAGCACTTGTAAGCACCGGTTTGCTAACTTTTCAACGTGCTAAACGTAAACAAAGAATGAAAAAAAATTACGACTTTGAATGCAATAATTTTAAAGTAATATTTTAATAAATTAAAAATATAAAAATGAGAATATATAGCAAAATTCCTCTAGTATCAGATTTTATGACTGTCATTATGGACATTTTAATTATAACGAATATATCCGGAGGTTTCTTCGAACAATTTTCAAAACACTATTTCATTGATATCTCAGAAACTAGAGAGGGTGCGCATATGACACTACACGCAACCGAATGAGGTTGAAAATACGCATCGATTGTGGTTTCAACTATTTTCCCGGAGGTTTTCTGAGAAAAGTTGTACACTTATCAACATTTTTTTTACAAAAAAAAAAAAAAAAACACTTTTAGTAATTTGCAAATAACTCAGAAAGTAGAAAGGGTGCGCATATGACACTACACGCAATCGAATGAGGTTGAAAATACGCATCGATTGTGGTTTCAACTATTTTCCCGGAGGTTTTCTGAGAAAAGTTATATATTTATCAACATTTTTTTTACAAAGAAAAACACTTTTAGTAATTTGCAAATAACTCATAAAGTAGAAGGGGTGCGCATATGACACTTCACGTAATCGAATGAGTTTGAAATTACGCATCGATTGTGGGTTCAACTATTTTTCCGGAGGTTTTCTGAGAAAAGTTGTATACTTATCAACATTTTTTTTACAAAGAAAAACACTTTTAGTAATTTGCAAATAACTCATAAAGTAGAAGGGGTGCGCATATGACACTACTCGCAATCGAAAGAGGTTGAAAATACGCATAGATTGTGGGTTCAACTATTTTTCCGGAGGTTTTCTGAGAAAAGTTAGATTCCATCAAAAATTTGAAAATGGGAAAAAGATTTTTTTTGCAAAAACATCACAGATATTTTGTAAAAAACATCATTCGGCACACTGCTTGGTACATGCTAAACGTAAACAAAGAATGAAAAAAATTACGACTTTGAATACAATAATTTTAAAGTAATATTTTAATAAATTAAAAATATAAAAATGAGAATATATAGCAAAATTCCTCTAGTATCAGATTTTATGACTGTCATTATGGACATTTTAATTATAACGAATATATCCGGAGGTTTCTTCGAACAATTTTCAAAACACTATTTCATTGATATCTCGGAAACTAGAAAGGGTGCGCATATGACACTACACACAATCAAATGAGGTTTAAAATACGCATAGATTGTGGGTTCAACTATTTTTCCGGAGGTTTTCTGAGAAAAGTTATATTCCATCAAAAATATGAAAATCGGAAAATGATTTTTTGGTTTGAACCTATTGGGCAGCACTGTACAATATTTTAGCGAACACGTTTTTTTCTGTGTTAACATATTGACTTGGCAGTACTTGTAAGCAAAACATATCGCACCCTAAATACAAAAGGGTCACATTTCAAAATAATAAAATTTTCATGTGTCAAAGAAAAACACCATCCTGAAACAGTGTGTGTAAAAAATATTTAATTAATGTGAAATAATATTGACGTTTAATAATGATAATGCTTTTGAAAAACTTTATCATTGATTATTTGTAATGCTTTTACTTTTTATCTAACTAATAATGAAATGAAAAGCAAAAAAAAAACTACCCATTAAAAGTTATTGCTGAGCTAACTATTATAAATTCGTTTTGAAAATTGCAAATTGTGTAGGTTTCCACACTACCACTGAGATACTACACTTAGTGCGTTGTCATTTTTTTTTTAATGGTTGACTTCCCCGATAGGCCTAAACCATTATTCACTTAAATATATTAAATTCATTTGTGTATAAACGAAATATGCCACATTTACATTATGAGCCATTTTTTGTTTATCACTCGTATACATATGTACTTGACATACTAGTCATAACTCAAAAAATTAGTATTGTAGAAAATTACTTTAATAAATTTTAAAATTTAATTGCAACTGAAAAATATAATTTTTTAATAAGTGTATACTAACTATTAGTTAAAAATTTTTACACAATGCAAGATCCGATAAATTAAATTATCCTGCATTATATCGTAAACGAATTTTATGAGATATGACTATGTTGGCTTTTGGCAATTTTGAACACACTTCTTTATCTTAAAATATGGTTAGTACAAATTTTACATTCAATGAAACTATCGTTATATATTCGCTTCAAGCAACTTTCGCAAACATAATAATTGCAGTTTGGGCATTTATGTTTTTTTCTTTTAAAATTACCACAGTTTCCACAATGTAGATAATGGTCATCTGCTACATCAAGATATCAATAGGAGCATTGCAATTGTGACATTTCTTTAACAATGTCTGAATTTAATATTCTTTAACTTTTGCAAACAATATTAAAATTAATAAATAGTAATTTTTTAACAATATCAAGCGCGTGCATATCGCACCCTAAATACAAAAGGACCACAACTCAAAATTTTCCAAAACTGACTTTTTTCCATAAATTAATTCAGCGTACACATCTCTAACTACTGCAAAAATTTCTTTCACATCAGTATCTTCATTCACTGGAAAAATACAGTTATGTCTATTTTTATGTTAAGTGGTTGCTTCTGCACGAAAACAGTTTTTTGTCTCTCCTGAAAATTTTATTATATTGAATTGTGACCCTTTTGTATTTAGTGTGCGATATGTTTTGCTTACAAGTACTGCCAAGTCAATATGTTAACTCAGAAAAAAACGTGTTCGTTAAAATATTGTACAGTGCTGCCCAATAGGTTCAAACCAAAAAATCATTTTCCGATTTTCATATTTTTGATGGAATATAACTTTTCTCAGAAAACCTCCGGAAAAATAGTTGAACCCACAATCGATGCGTATTTTAAACCTCATTTGATTGTGTGTAGTGTCATATGCGCACCCCTTCTACTTTATGAGTTATTTGCAAATTACTAAAAGTGTTTTTTTTTTTTTTTTAAATTTTGATAAGTATATAACTTTTCTCAGAAAACCTCCGGGAAAATAGTTGAAACCACAATCGATGCGTATTTTCAACCTCTTTCGATTTCGTGTAGTGTCATATGCGCACCCCTTCTACTTTATGAGTTATTTGCAAATTACTAAAAGTGTTTTTCTTTGTAAAAAAAATGTTGATAAGTATATAACTTTTCTCAGAAAACCTCCGGGAAAATAGTTGAAACCACAATCGATGCGTATTTTCAACCTAATTCGATTGCGTGTAGCGTCATATGCGCACCCCTTCTACTTTATGAGTTATTTGCAAATTACTAAAAGTGTTTTTCTTTGTAAAAAAAATGTTGATAAGTATACAACTTTTCTCAGAAAACCTCCGGAAAAATAGTTGAACCCACAATCGATGCGTAATTTCAAACTCATTCGATTACGTGTAGTGTCATATGCGCACCCCTTCTACTTTATGAGTTATTTGCAAATTACTAAAAGTGTTTTTCTTTGTAAAAAAAATGTTGATAAGTATACAACTTTTCTCAGAAAACCTCCGGAAAAATAGTTGAACCCACAATCGATGCGTAATTTCAAACTCATTCGATTACGTGTAGTGTCATATGCGCACCCCTTCTACTTTATGAGTTATTTGCAAATTACTAAAAGTGTTTTTCTTTATAAAAAAAATGTTGATAAGTATATAACTTTTCTCAGAAAACCTCCGGGAAAATAGTTGAAACCACAATCGATGCGTATTTTCAACCTAATTCGATTGCGTGTAGCGTCATATGCGCACCCCTTCTACTTTATGAGTTATTTGCAAATTACTAAAAGTGTTTTTCTTTGTAAAAAAAAATGTTGATAAGTATACAACTTTTCTCAGAAAACATCCGGAAAAATAGTTGAACCCACAATCGATGCGTAATTTCAAACTCATTCGATTACGTGTAGTGTCATATGCGCACCCCTTCTACTTTATGAGTTATTTGCAAATTACTAAAAGTGTTTTTCTTTATAAAAAAAATGTTGATAAGTATATAACTTTTCTCAGAAAACCTCCGGGAAAATAGTTGAAACCACAATCGATGCGTATTTTCAACCTCATTCGATTGCGTGTAGTGTCATATGCGCACCCCTTCTACTTTATGAGTTATTTGCAAATTACTAAAAGTGTTTTTCTTTGTAAAAAAAATGTTGATAAGTATATAACTTTTCTCAGAAAACCTCCGGGAAAATAGTTGAAACCACAATCGATGCGTATTTTCAACCTAATTCGATTGCGTGTAGCGTCATATGCGCACCCCTTCTACTTTATGAGTTATTTGCAAATTACTAAAAGTGTTTTTCTTTGTAAAAAAAATGTTGATAAGTATACAACTTTTCTCAGAAAACCTCCGGAAAAATAGTTGAACCCACAATCGATGCGTAATTTCAAACTCATTCGATTACGTGTAGTGTCATATGCGCACCCCTTCTACTTTATGAGTTATTTGCAAATTACTAAAAGTGTTTTTCTTTGTAAAAAAAATGTTGATAAGTATACAACTTTTCTCAGAAAACCTCCGGAAAAATAGTTGAACCCACAATCGATGCGTAATTTCAAACTCATTCGATTACGTGTAGTGTCATATGCGCACCCCTTCTACTTTATGAGTTATTTGCAAATTACTAAAAGTGTTTTTCTTTATAAAAAAAATTTTGATAAGTATATAACTTTTCTCAGAAAACCTCCGGGAAAATAGTTGAAACCACAATCGATGCGTATTTTCAACCTAATTCGATTGCGTGTAGCGTCATATGCGCACCCCTTCTACTTTATGAGTTATTTGCAAATTACTAAAAGTGTTTTTCTTTGTAAAAAAAAATGTTGATAAGTATACAACTTTTCTCAGAAAACCTCCGGAAAAATAGTTGAACCCACAATCGATGCGTAATTTCAAACTGATTCGATTACGTGTAGTGTCATATGCGCACCCCTTCTACTTTATGAGTTATTTGCAAATTACTAAAAGTGTTTTTCTTTATAAAAAAAATGTTGATAAGTATATAACTTTTCTCAGAAAACCTCCGGGAAAATAGTTGAAACCACAATCGATGCGTATTTTCAACCTCATTCGATTGCGTGTAGTGTCATATGCGCACCCTCTCTAGTTTCTGAGATATCAATGAAATAGTGGTTTAAAAATTGTTCGAAGAAACCTCCGGATATATTCGTTATAATTAAAATGTCCATAATGACAGTCATAAAATCTGATACTAGAGGACTTTTGCTATATATTCTCATTTTTATATTTTTAATTTATTAAAATATTACTTTAAAATTATTGCATTTAAAGTCGTAATTTTTTTTCACTCTTTGTTTACATTTTTCATAAGAAAAACATAAAAACATTAACTTCCGGTTTGATAACTCCATGTTTTTTTCTTCACACGCGTAATAATACATGCATCTCTACAACAAACACAACAAAAAAATTCCTCAGAAGTCAAAAGTATAAATGTGTATGTGTGTATGTTTCAACCTGTGACAAAAATATAAATAAAAATTATTCATTCAAATACGAAAAAATAAATACAAATTAAATATAACACTTGAAATAAAAAACAAGTAATTTACAGGAATTGTCAGCTGGGCTTGTAAGACTACCTTTTAGTCATTGTATCATGAGTGCTTGTCTTTTGCAGCTAACTTCACTATTAAACGCGCTGTCAAAATCGGATTTTCCAATTGCAAAATTTTGCCGCCGCGTTATTTCGGGATGCTCCATACAAATTGTATGGGCATGAGAACTTTTGACAGCTAAAAAACGCTTGCCGCTCTTGTTTAGGTATGGCTGTAACTTAACAAACTAAGAAATATCAGTGCAAATATATATTTGAATATAGCTGAAAACTAACAAAAAGTTCGGGGACCGAACCACTTGTAGCTTATAGTATATAAATTATTATATATAAATTATATAAATTATTTTGCCAGCCAGTTTTTGGCTGAACAAAGTTATTAAAATAAAAAAAAAAATTTTCTGCCACTTATGCACTATTTCCGGTCTAGGTCGAAAAAAACAAAAAGTTCGGGGACCGGACCACTTGTAGCTTATAGTGGACTTAAATACCTACATTTTGGTATATAAATTATTTTGCCAACCAGTTTTTGGCTGAACAAAGTTATTAAAATAAAAAAAAAATTTTTTGCCACTTATGAACTATTGCCGGTCTAGGCCGAAAAAAACAAAAAGTGAAATACTAATCAAAAACAGTATTTATTTTTTTTGTTTACACTCACAGCAATTGCATACAAACTTTTGGGCTAAAAATTTGGTTTTGTGCGTTCCCGTACTTTTGTGAATTTTTGTCTCTAATTGAGAGGAATTATATTTTATGCTCATTTTACCGAACTTTACCAGAAAAGTAAAGAAACAGAGCTATTCATGTATATTACAGTGGTGCATATTTAGCGCTTTTACTTTTTTAAAGTTCGCTAGGGCGAATTGAATACGGCGAACTGAATTCGCCACTCACATCACTTTGTATGGATTCGCTTTGACATAAACCGAAAATATTCATCTTATGGATTTCTTTTGGCTCCGGAGTTACGGAGTTCAAAACTTATTTTTTATTGGCCATAGCTCCTAGAATATGGAACGGATATAAGCGATGTGGATATCACTCTAAACTTCTCTAAAATACCTTTATACTGGTATGCAAATTTTTTAAAACAATTGCGAGTGAAATTCAATTTTAAAATTTTTTTATCTGACTTTTCACTTTTACAGAGAACCTACCATGGTTTTATTTGGTGTATACTTGAAAGCTGTCACCGATGAAATACGTAAGTTATGCTTCTTTAATGATGATCAATAATATATTAAAGTTTTGAACACCGAAACTGCGGAATCAAGAGTGAGAGCCAAAAAAATTACACAAAAATTTTTAGTTAAAAAAGGGCTATTACCCTGTGAGTTTTTTTAATCTTTAACAATGTTGGTATGTTTGACTCAAGTCAATATTCTATATAACAATAAAGCTAATAAAAATTCTTGATGCATATATATTATAACATTTAAATTTTGTAATTTTCTTTTTTATTTTACAATAAAAATTATTTCTTATCACTAATTTGCTTCACATATGTTGTTATATTGTCAACACTGTTTAGGTTTTGTAGCCATCAGAAATAGAAACTAGTTTAATTTGACTACACGACAAAAGTAGCATGGACAAAAACCTTCTGCCGTGTTGCCTTGCTGTCGTCAATATAATCAATCTCATGTATTCTAATTTTGACAGATGGTAGTCGGTAGCCTGCTGTGGCGAATGTGTTTATACCTTTCTTTTCTTTTTGTTTACAACAATCAGCTGCGTGTATTTTTCATTACGTTGCCATATTTAATGCACAAAAATAACTTCTTAATTTTTTTCGACTTAATCAAAAAGAAAAATTTCTGAAGAAGCTGAAACGTAATTGATCGATTTGGTGATACGGAATGAAATCGATTTGGATTTTATTCTGTGACATACCTCTATATTACAGTTTTTATCAATTTATTTTAATTTATACTGCGATCTTGTGGTAAATATTATTATACATATCGTTTGTATCAAGTATAAAGGCCCCAACTCGAATAACTTTAACTTTACAGGAGAAGGTAAAAACATAATAGAAACTGTAACGATTGCAACACAACTATGATTCTACAATTGCTTGTAAGATCGTTATTTTTTACACTATTGCAATGAATTTTTGTGACGAGGTATATTTGAGTGAAATGTATTCGATTCACTGAAAAACAAAATTTCGTAAAAAATACAAGTTAGGGCCTTTCTACTTGAGACCATCGATATGTATTTCTATCTCAAAACGCTCCTTCTAATATGCTTTGGCATACATTTTTAATAGAGTTTTATTCTTTGGCCACTAACTCTTGCAGGATTCCACTTTGGCATGAAAATATCCGACCTAAAGAAGTACGGTGGACATCTAGTTTAAAAACACACATTTGTATTTCAGCATCAGTTTGTATAAGAGATGGAGTATGATATACAAACTTTAATCGTAAAGATTCTTAAAAAACAAAATTATTAAAAAAAAACAAAAACTTTCCATATACCAGCGTAACAACATTTCCATTGGAAATTCTAAAAGATGTCTACGGATATATTTAAGCACAAAATTAAATAGAGTAATGCAAAGGCGTAGCTACAAGAGAATGCAAAAAATATATACATACATACATATGAATAAAATATGTACTTATAAAGTGTTCAACTTACTGAGGTAAATATTACATAATATGTAAGAACCGTAGGAAAAAGAAATAGAAGTGAAGTAAAAAAAAACAGTAGCCAAGTACAATTGACGATTCATATAATTATGGGACTCAACACGATCTGTAATATACAATCAAATCATTTAAAAATAGTTATAAAAACTATATATGTTATTACAAACTTTACAAAACTACTTTCCACAATACCTGCAAACCTTTTATCTCCACTTTGTATAACCTTTAAGAAAAATCTGATAAAATTTACTTATGTATAAATAAGAAAATGTGTAACTTACACGGCAGCATATATACTAAAACAATGGGCGTGCAATCCCATTACCGACACAAGATCTGTTAAAAATGCCAACTGATAGGTAAATCCAATGAAGCCCAATAATATAATGGGTATAAGTAATTGTCTAATAAAAGGCTCAATTATAGCTGTAAATAAAACAATATGTATAAAAACTTCAGACTTAATCCATTCTTCAGTAGTTACTTAAAAATGTTGCCCATAGTTCCACATGATAACCAAAGCAATCTAATAAAAATTTATTTAGGTGTACATTCAATTTTAAACCTATTGGAGATCCTTGCAAAGATTGCAACAGTATACGAAAGTTGGTTACAACAGACTGAAAAATAATAGGTATACATGTTTTATAGCATATACAAAATTAAAATAACTTACGTTAGAAGCGGCTATTATATAGTCTCCGGGATTTTCTATATATAAGATCAATGATATATCGACGCACAAGCCTAATGTGATATCAAAAACAATATTACAATTACGTTTCCTGCAAAGATATGTAATGACCTTGTCAAAAGTTACTTTTATCTATTGATTACTTTAATCAGCCTTATTCTGGTTGGCGTTTTCCGAAAAATATTGCTTGTTTTCTTTGTACAAAATGCCGAAGTTAAAGCAAGCAAATGCCAACTACAATAAGGCCCAATGTGGGATGCCTTAAAACGAGGTGTTGAAACATTTAAAATTATAGATACTCTGGATTTTAGGACAGAGATAGGTCCTATAACTATTGCGAACGAACTTGCTGAAGCAAGAACCCGAATGAGTATTTGAGGTACGAACCGATTGTATTTTCTTTTGATATTTTTTCATACTTATACATACATATGTATATATGTATGTAGTTACTTATGGGAACAAATATAGTTAGCGACGCAGCTCCAAAAAAAAAAAAAAATTACACAGGGCGATAGAAAATCCAAAAATAAGACGAAAATTTGATGTGGTAGCTTTCCTGGAAACGCATAGTTTTTGAGTTGTTGGCCTCTGAAGTTTTCATATAAAACGGAATATCCAATACATTTCTGAATGAATTCGGTCCAAAACAAAAACAATGTTGTAGAAAATTAAAAATAAGAAGAAAATATTAAACAAAAAAAAAATGGTGGCGATCCTTATTTGAAGATTTATGTGCATTTGAAGATTTTATATAAAACAGTGGTTATACACTGTTTCTCTGCATAGCTGGCCTTCGGACTTAATGACTTTATCCACCATGGTATTTCCCGACACGGCGGTATATAGAATATATTTTCTGCATAACCGGCCTTCGGCCGGCCTTACTGATTTTCTCCACCATGGTATTACCCGACACGGCTGTATATAGAATAGATTTTCTTATAATTTCAATGATTTTCTCCACCTTGTACACCCAAACAATGATATAGAATACATAACATTTATGGCAGCAGATTTTTCGTTTTCCTTGTACATAATGCCGAAGTTAAAGCAAGAAAATGCCAACTACAATAAGGCCCAATGTGGGATGCCTTAAAACGAGGTGTTGAAACATTTAAAATTATATGTAGATACTCTGGATTTTACGACAGAGATAGTTCCTATAACTATTGCGAACGAACTTGCTGAAACAAGAACCCGAATGAGTATTTGGGGTACGAACCGATTGTATTTTCTTTTGATATTTTTTCATACTTATACATACATATGTATATATGTATGTAGTTACTTATGGGAACAAATCTAGTTAGCGACGCAGCTCCAAAAAAAAATTACACAGGGCGATAGAAAATCCAAAAATAAGACGAAAATTTGATGTGGTAGCTTTCCCGGAAACGCATAGTTTTTGAGTTGTTGGCCTCTGAAGTTTTCATATAAAACGGAATATCCAATACATTTCTGAATGAATTCGGTCCAAAACAAAAACAATGTTGTAGAAAATTAAAAATAAGAAGAAAATATTAAACAAAAAAAAAATGGTGGCGATCCTTATTTGAAGATTTATGTGCATTTGAAGATTTTATATAAAACAGTGGTTATACACTATTTCTCTGCATAGCTGGCCTTCGGACTTAATGACTTTATCCACCATGGTATTTCCCGACACGGCGGTATATAGAATAGATTTTCTGCATAACCGGCCTTCGGCCGGCCTTACCGATTTTCTCCACCATGGTATTACCCGACACGGCTGTATATAGAATAGATTTTCTTATAATTTCAATGATTTTCTCCACCTTGTACACCCAAACAATGATATAGAAAATATAACATTTATGGCAGCAGATTTTTCGCTGGAGAAAGAGTCTGACAGCAATTCACACTAACTTTCTCGGAAACGCATAGTTTTCGAGTTATTGGCCTCTGAAGTTTGTATATATATGTGCGATTTCCCTTTGCATTTCTCAACATATAAGGACAATTTTGATATCATTTGAAAGCTTTTGACTAGATCTATATGAATTTGTACAAAATACAGATGATTTTAGTGATATTAAAGGTGAAAGGCTTGCTATGCAGAAAATCTATTCTTTGCATAGCCAGCCTTTGTCCGGGCTTAGTGATTTTCTCCACCATGGTATATCCCGACACGGCTGTATATAGAATAGATTTTCTGCATAGGCGGTCTTTGACCGGGTTTAATGATTTTCTCCACCATTGTATATCCCGACACGGCGGTATATAGAATAGATTTTCTGCATAGCCGGCCTTCGGCCGGGCTTACTGATTTTTCCCACCATGGTATTTCCCGACACGGCGGTATATAGAATAGATTTGCTGCATAGCCGGCCTTTGGCCGGCCTTACTGATTTTTTCCACCATGGTATTTCCCGACACGGCGGTATATAGAATAGATTTTCTGCATAGCCGGCCTTCGGCCGGGCTTAATGATTTTCTCCACCATGTTATATCCCGACACGGCGGTATATAGAATAGTTGTTCTGCATAGTCGGCCTTCGGCCGGGCCTAATGAGTTTCTCCACCTTGTACACCAAAACAATGATATAGAAAATATAATATTTATGACAGCAGATTGTACGCTGGAGGAAGAGTTTGACAAATATCCATACTAATCTATTATATTTTAACATAGGTTCGCAGGTTGCTGGATATTAGAATCCAGCCCACTTGGGTCCAAAAACAATAATTTTTTTTTTAATATCACTAAAATCATCTGTATTTTAACAAATTCATATAGATCTAGTCAAAAGCTTTCAAATGATATCAAAATTGGCCTTATACGTTGAGAAATGCAAAGGTAATTCGCACATATATATACAAACTTCAGAGGCCAATAACTCGAAAACTATGCATTTCCGAGAAAGTTACTACATTAAGTTTTCGTCTTATTTTTCGATTTTCTATCGCCCTATGTATTTTTTTTTTTTTTCATTTGGAGCTGCGTCACTAAACTATGTAGATTTAAGCCCGGGAAAGATACCACATGAAATTTTCGTCTTATTTTCCGATTTTCTATCGCCCTATGTAATTTTTTTTTTCATTTGGAGCTGCGTCGCTAAGCTAGATTTAAGCCTACTTATGGTTCTCAAATTGTAAAGTATAAGTAAAAGTGGAACAAATCTAGTTTAGTGATGCAGCTCCAAATGAAAAAAAAATTACATAGGGCGATAGAAAATCGAAAAATAAGACGAAAACTTAATGTAGTAACTTTCTCGGAAATGCATAGTTTTCGAGTTATTGGCCTCTGAAGTTTGTATATATATGTGCGAATTCCCTTTGCATTTCTCAACGTATAAGACCAATTTTGATATCATTTGAAAGCTTTTGACTAGATCTATATGAATTTGTTAAAATACAGATGATTTTAGTGATATTAAAGGTGAAAGGCTTGCTATGCAGAAAATCTATTCTTTGCATAGCCAGCCTTTGTCCGGGCTTAGTGATTTTCTCCACCATGGTATATCCCGACACGGCTGTATATAGAATAGATTTTCTGCATAGGCGGTCTTTGACCGGGTTTAATGATTTTCTCCACCATTGTATATCCCGACACGGCGGTATATAGAATAGATTTTCTGCATAGCCGGCCTTCGGGCGGGCTTACTGATTTTTCCCACCATGGTATTTCCCGACACGGCGGTATATAGAATAGATTTTCTGCATAGCCGGCCTTTGGCCGGGCTTACTGATTTTTCCCACCATGGTATTTCCCGACACGGCGGTATATAGAATAGATTTTCTGCATAGCCGGCCTTCGGCCGGGCTTAATGATTTTCTCCACCATGTTATATCCCGACACGGCTGTATATAGAATAGATTTTATGCATAGCCGGCCTTTGGCCGGGCTTACTGATTTTCTCCACCATGTTATATCCCGACACGGCTGTATATAGAATAGATTTTCTGCATAGGCGGTCTTTGACCGGGTTGAATGATTTTCTCCACCATGTTATATCCCGACACGGCGGTATATAGAATAGTTGTTCTACATAGTCGGCCTTCGGCCGGGCCTAATGAGTTTCTCCACCTTGTACACCAAAACAATGATATAGAAAATACAATATTTATGACAGCAGATTGTACGCTGGAGGAAGAGTTTGACAAATATCCATACTAATCTATTATATTTTAACATAGGTTAGCAGGTTGCTGGATATTAGAATCCAGCCCACTTGGGTCCAAATACAATAATTTTTTTTTTTTTTAATAACACTAAATCCTCTGTATTTTAACAAATTCATATAGATCTAGTCAAAAGCTTTCAAATGATATCAAAATTGGCCTTATACGTTGAGAAATGCAAAGGGAATTCGCACATAGTATACATATATACAAACTTCAGAGGCCAATAACTCGAAAACTATGCGTTTCCGAGAAAGTTACTACATTAAGTTTTCGTCTTATTTTTCGATTTTCTATCGCCCTATGTAATTTTTTTTTTTTTTTTCATTTGGAGCTGCGTCACTAAACTATGTAGATTTAAGCCCGGGAAAGATACCACATGAAATTTTCGTCTTATTTTCCGATGTTCTATCGCCCTATGTAATTTTTTTTTCATTTGGAGCAGCGTCGCTAAGCTAGATTTAAGCCTACTTATAGTTCTCAAATCGTAAAGTATAAGTAAAAGTTGACATGGGAAGACTTACCGACATTTCCAAAACTTAAACCATTCCTTATAATAGTCACACATTACAGTATATTTGAAAATAAAAATAAAAGGTGGCCGAGTCATAAAAACTTCAAATACCGACATAAAAAATTGAAATGGAAATTTTATTAAGCAACCGATAAAACGTTTAAAGTCATCGTCGATATCACCATCATCAGACGCTCTTTTAAAGAGATCCTTTTTCTGCAGCAATTTTTGCACCAAACACATATCATCATCATGAAAAACAGAATGTTGAGTTACTTGAAATTTGTCACAACTTTTATTTTGGTGGAGGTTGTCATTTAATTTTAGTATAAATTCTTCATCGTAGAGAAATATATTGACATTTGGCTTTCGATCCGGTTTTATGCTCAATTTGTTTAAATAAATATTTGGAGTAACGTCGTCATAAGCGAACGCCAATGCTACATCTATATGATGCAAGCGTTCGCCGTTTGTTACACTAACTATATGACCAAGATGTCTTAACTCCTTGGTAAACGTTAAATCCCTTTCGTATTGAACAATCTCATCGTAAGCTGACGGTGTAGTACTGTCTATAGCACAAATAATGTAATATGATATACAATCTTGATCGCCAATTTTAATTTCACCATAAATATCAGAACTTTTTTTCAAATAAAATAACTTTTCAGGTAAAAACAGTTTTAAGGTCATTTCCTACGTAATAATAAAAATGAATAAAAATAAACACTACAAAACACCTGTGATTGGCCTTTCACAGACGAGAACAATTATGCTGGTATCAAATTAAATTTATACCAAGTATATGCATCTAAACAGCAGCTTAATATTTTTTCTCGTTTAGTGGTAATGTATGACTGTCAAAAGCTGTTTAAAATTTTCGTACGCCATTTTGGTTTGTTATACAAAATTCATCGGCGTGAAGTTAAATACCTAAAGATAACAATCTAAATTTTTATAGCTCAAATTAATGAGAGCGCCCTCTCTTGTGCACTCTCAAATTGATGAGTGTGCCCTCTCTTGTGCACAAAAAATGAGAATTTTTCTCATGTATGGCAACATCACACACAAGGATGCTGTCAATATACGGAGAAAACATGATATTCTCCCTAAAAAAAAAAACGCGGAAGTTAACAACCTAACAGCCATACCTAAACAAGAGCGGAAAGCGGAACGTTTTCTACCGCCTAGTGTTAACGCTGAAATACCATACCTAAACAAGAGCGTCAACGCTTTGTCATAAAAACAGGGTTATTACAAAATATATAACAACCCTGATTATAATAGTATATTCATAACCTAATAATACATGCATCTCTACAACAAACACAACAAAAAAATTCCTCAGAAGTCAAAAGTATAAATGTGTATGTGTGTATGTTTCAACCTGTGACAAAAATATAAATAAAAATTATTCATTCAAATACGAAAAAATAAATACAAATCAAAATATAACACTTGAAATAAAAAACAAGTAATTTACAGGAATTGTCAGCTGGGCTTGAAGACTACCTTTTAGTCATTGTATCATGAGTGCTTGTCTTTTGCAGCTAACTTCACTATTAAACGCGCTGTCAAAATCGGATTTTCCAATTGCAAAATTTTGCCGCCGCGTTATTTCGGGATGCTCCATACAAATTGACCTGCGAGAAGTTAACAAACTTTTGAACAAACTTTTTGCGAAACTGAGAGAGCAAACATAGCAATTGTACAGAAATTTTTTTTGCTCTCTTCTGTTTTAAAAAAGGTGCTGCCAGACAAACAGTAGTAGCTGCTAGCGATTTTCAGAACTGTATATGATAAAATTATGATTGAAAACCTCTAAGCTAACACCACTGATCCTGCAAAGTTTGTTTTTACGATGAACAAAGTATATGTTCATTTATAAAATATTACCAAAAAAAAAAAAAGCCGAAAAAAAACAATATAAAAATTTAAATAAATAAAATAAAACCATAGAAATATACATAAATATTAAAACAGTGAAAATATATTAAAATTGTATTATAAATTGTGTAATGTTGCATAAAACTCCGAAAAGTGGTTTCTGGAAATTCGTTAAAGGCAGTGCCAAGATTCTTTTTGTTATATATTTGGCCAAATAACGCTTAGAAGATTCAACCACATTTGCATAAAACCAACCACGATGTAGGCAGAAAGATGGACACGATTACCAAAAGATAAAGAAATTCAATTTTTGTGACCGGTAAATATGTATAAGTCTCTTGCCCGATGAATTAGAATAGAGAGGTAAAAGTAATTCAAATGGTGATGTATCAGTCGCCGTAGACAAAAAACCAGTAATGAGTATGGGTCAGGCTCTGGACATGATGATTGTATCGATGAAAAGCGTATGGTGGTCTTCACGAATTTGTGCCAGCTTTGCAAATAAAAGGCATGGAAGATTGGATACCAGACCATTACCGATATTATCAAACAACTACAGACTTCCTGTTAAAAATAGAACCAGAGACTGATTTTTTCTTTCCTGAACACTTGTCTTCTGCAACTACGAAATTGGAAACTGTTACTAAAGTTTAGTAAAACAAAAAACATTAATGTGATTCAAAAGGTAAACAAACAACTTTGTACTTTGAATGGGAAAGATTACATAAATTAAATTATTTATATTTTATTAAAATATTTGTGTTATGAAAAGTATTTAATCGATTACCGATAAATAAATTGTTTAAATATCCAAAAATGTAAAAATGTAAAAATCTCAAAATTTTATATTATTTTCTGTCCTTTGCAAAATATTTTAATGAAAATTATTTACTATTCTATTTGGTTTATGATAAATATCAAAAATAAAAATGTTCTGAGATAAGATAAAGAATTGTATGAAATAAATGGTAGTTACAAAAACAAAAGACATTCAAGTGTTTTTATTAAAAAGGGGTTTAGGATATACTGCAAGGTTTTTATATATTAGATCTATGCTATATTAATAATAAATAATTAAATCAATTATTCATAAGCCTACTTTTATCACTTATTGTTGTATATGAAAAACACTGTTTCAAACAAAATAAAAACAATAATAAGCTATACAACTAGGCTTGTGAATTAAGTTTTTATTAATTGTGTAGGTTTCCACACAACCATTGAGGTACTACACTCAGTGCGTTGCCAATTATTTTTATGGCTGGCTTCCCCAGTAGGCCTAAACCATTATAAATCCAAACTATTACAAATGTACCTTAAACTTTCTTCAAATTCTCAATATCTTCAATCAGTTTAAGTTACCTTTCAATGGTTTGGATTTTGTTTTAATAAATTGTACAGTTTTATATGTTTCACTTCACTTTGATAGATTTTATCCTTTGGCTGTTGAAAGCTTCAAAAATTAATAATTCAACACTTGGCCACTGCTGTTGCTGCTTCTGTTGGGTGTTTCTATATGTTTCACTTCACTTGTACAAACATTATTTCTTTGTTGCTGTATAGCACATATAATTTTTTTTTTCATTTTTATATTCCTAAGCCTTTATTAGTTATTCCCAATCTTTTTTGGGATTTGATTTTCACTTCACTTTTACACAATTTTCATTCTAATTGAAAATGTTCGGAACTCATGACAGGCACGATTACTCTTAAGCTGGATTCACCCATTGTTACGGAACAAAATTTTTGTCCGGACAAAATTTTTTTTATATGAAGTTTGAGGTTTCTCTTTTTGAGAGTGAGAGAAAAAGAGAACAAAATTTGTTCGGAACATTTTTTGGTTGAATTGGTTTAATTTTAAATTTTGTCCGGACAAAGTTGAAATAAGCTGCCACCTATTTTATTTTCTCAGCCAAAGTTGAAGCGAGCTGCCACATAATGTTATAAGTATGTATAATAAAAGCACATAGTAACTTATATCCAGTAAAATAAAAATAAAGTAAAGCTCAATTGCTAGTAAAAAAAACTAACTGACTTTTATTAATTTTTTTAACATGTAATTTTCTTATTAAACAATAAAAAATAAGTGCGTTTGACAAATAAAACACCAAATTAAATTCATCTGTCACTGTACTGCCACCTTGCAAAATTAATAAAACACATGTATTTCATACGGGAGCTTTGATTTTCCAGACAAATTGTTCGAAATGAGTGAATCGTGTTGCAAAATTGTTTCAGAACAAAAAATTTTGTCCGGACAATTTAATTTAATTTAATTTTCCTAAAAAGGAGCGTGGTCCCATCCACTTTTCTCCCGGTACGTATTCCAAATTATGCCAATACCATATGTACCAAATATCATCTACGTAGGTCAAAAAATGCCCAAAATATGGCGATTTAAATTTTTGGGTTATATGGGTGGTGCCACGCTTCTTTGTCCAATCCCGCCCATATTTGCAGCAGCACTAAAAAAATGCACACCAAAACCGACGTACCAAATTTTGTTCAAATACCGTTATCAGGAGCAGAAATAATAGATTTTTAATTTGTGGTTTGTATGAGAGGTACCACGCCCCTTTGTCCAATCACGCCCATATTTGCAGCAGCACTTAAAAAATGCACACCAAACCGACGTACTAAATTTTGTTCAAACACCGTTATCAGGAACAGAAATAATAGATTTTTAATTTGTGGTTTGTATGAGAGGAACCACGCCCCTTTGTCCAATCCCGCCCATATTTGTAGCAGCACTTAAGAAATGCACACCAAACCGACATACCAAATTTTGTTCAAATACCGTTATCAGGAACAGAAATAATAGATTTTTAATTTGTGGTTTGTATGAGAGGTACCACGCCCCTTTGTCGAATCCCGCCCATATTTGCAGCAGCACTTAAGAAATGCACACCAAACTGACATACCAAATGTTGTTCAAATACCGTTATCAGGAGCAGAAATAATAGATTTTTAATTTGTGAATTGTATGAGAGGTACCACGCCCCTTTGTCCAATCCCGCCCATATTTGCAGCACCATTAAAAAAATGCACACCAAACCGACGTACCAAATTTTGTTCAAATACCGTATTTAGGAGCAGAAATAATAGATTTTTAATATGTGGTTTGTATGGGAGGTACCACGCCCCTTTGTCCAATCGGACCGAATTGTAAATCTAAACCACCCGGGCGCCACCCAAACGCCTACAAAAAAATTTATGCAAATCGGTCCAGTCAGCTGAAGTTTGTTTAAAGGTTTTTTTAGTCTTATTAACGAATTTCAAAAATATGGAAGAAAAGCATATTCTACACTTAAAATTAACTCAATAAAGGCAAAAACTCACAAAATCTTGCAACTAACTTAATTTAGTGCTCATTTTCGCAAAATATTTGCTCAAAAATTAGCAAATATTTTTTCCATCGGATTGAGTAAAAAGATAAAATTGTTTTACTTCGCTTCCAGAATCGATTTCTTCGAAATTGGTTTTGGCGATATATGGACCGATTTCCCAATTCTCATTTTTTTCTAACTTTTTTTATCATCAGATTTACTCTGTATTCCCAAAAATTGTTTTACTTTGCTTCCAGGGCCAATTATATCGAAAATCGGTTTTGGCTATATCTCGGCTATATATGGACCGATTTCCCAAATTTTTTTTTTTTTTGGTTGAATGACCTATTTCTATTATCAGATTTACTTTTTATCACCAAAAATTGTTTTACTTTGCTTCCAGGGCCAATTATATCGAAAATCGGTTTTGGCTATATCTCGGCTTTATATGGACCGATATCGGGAAAATTTTTTTTTTGCCTTCAAATCTCCATAAGAAGTGATATTACCAACTTTGGCGCAAAAAAAAATTTTTCAAAAAATTTATCAAAAAAATGCATAATTTTGACCCCAAAAAACCGGTTTTTTGGATATATCTCCGCTACCCGTGAACCGATATTGCTGAATTTCAATAGCAAACACATGACCGATATTTATAATAGATTGGCGAAAAAAAAAAGTTTCTAAGTCAAGCAGTTTTCAGTGTGTAGAAGTTTATCTACAGCGCCACCTAGCGGAGAGTTACGGAAAAATTGATAGTCCAAAAATTTATTCTATGAAAAATTACTTATACATGCCAAGTTTCAACACGATCGGATGAGCAATGTAGGAGTTTATCGCTTACCAACCAACCAACCAACAAACATTCATTTTTATATATATAGATGAGCTAAAAATGTTTCTATAAAAATTAATGATAAGTTTTATTTTCAATATTTGTATACTATTTTACTTCAACTTCAGTAGTGCGATTCAGTAATTTTTAACAATTCGATAATTGTTAAATTTAGACAATTATTGCGATTTGCAGTAACGATTTTGTTATTCACTAAATGCTTCTTAACAACATCGTTATACATAATTTCCTTTTATTTTGGCATCTCTATCAATATACATATAAGAAAAGTACAAATGAATTTATTTATTGAAATTTTTCCCAAAAATTTTTTAGAATTTAAAAAAATTAATGTTAAATTTTATGAAATTTAGAGAAATGAATGTTAAATTGCATGTTTAAATAACGGTAATATTATTTTTTATGCATAAAAGATTCTGTGTTTGTGTGTATATTGTTATAAAAGATAAATTTTGTTCTTTGCATAACGCACGTGCTACGATTGAACTGCTGACTTTTATTTCTTTCATAACAACCGAAAAATTATTGTCGTTTACATACCGATAGCGAATATCGTTAAAATGTTACTGAATACCAAATTCGATAAATTTTCGTTATATTAATTTTAACAATACGATTATCGTAATGAAAGTTACTGAATCCCACCACAGAAATAGTATACAAATATTGAAAATAAAACTTGCCAATAATTTTTATAAAAACATTTTCAGCTCAATAAAAACAATGGGCGCGTTCAGCAGAAAGAGCTGCTACTAAACAGTTTAGATGTAGCAGCTTTTGATTTGATTAATTTTTCTGAACGGTCTGCTCACTTTTTTGTCAAAAATATCAAAAATAAAAAAAATTTCACTTTTCAATAAAAATGATTGAATTTTATTATGTAAAAACATTTCATAATATTCATTTGATAATTTATATTAGTTAAAATTTAAAAATATATTATGAAATTTTATTAAAAAGTCAAACTGAAGTGAAATATCGAAATTTTATGAAATGTATCGTACATTTTCTTTGCTACCAAAAACAGTGAGCGCTCACTCAACATGTTTGCTCAACGATCAGTAATCAAAGCGTTCAGCAAATTATTGAGCAACAGTTATGTAGCAAACTGTGTCTGCTGAACGCACCCAATATTTTAAAATGTTTAATATGTATGTACATTAAAGGTGTTCTTATTAGTATGGTGAAATTTCAAAATGTTTTGATTCCAGTTCGCCGGCCTGATTTTGGTTCCTTTATGTTTAAAAATTAATTAGGTAAAATTTGGAGCGAATCCGATAACTCTTAATGGACCCGGAAACGACTTCAATATACCTCTATAGAAAATTTTTTTAAAAATTTTCGACACAAAATCAAGAGTATATATTTTTACCATCTCCGATTTTAATGAAATTTGACGTATGTACTCTACTCTTACGCGCGTATCGCATGGCGAAGGAATTAGTTCGATACCTCTTATGGTTCCTATTGTATATTCGTCTAAACTTGGGCATCTCGGCCATTTTTGCGAAAATTCGTCATAATCAAGATTGAATAATTTTAGAGTTCATCATCAGATATTAATAATATTGGTGTCATTTGAATTCTTTCAGTCTACATTTTACAAATATTGCTTAAAATGACATAGCTTCTATTTTTCATTTGCGATGTCGTTGTTATGTATTTGCAAAAAGTAAAAAGAACAAAATGACAGTTTTAAATAATTTTTTCGAACAAATTTTAATTGATTTGAATAAAATTAGTTTCTGTATCTGCACTCGAAAGAAATTTACTCAGTTACAAAAATTTACTATTTTTTACAGGATTTAAATTTAACGTTTTACTTGAGCCGAGGGATATATTTACCATATTTTTTTTAATGAATTTTAGTATAAGGGTTTTTTTTAATGTATATTTCTTAAAATTATGGATTTAATATTAGATCAGATTTTTTATAGGATGGATATTTCTGTCGGTAAGTCTCAAAACCTTGAAGCAAAAATTGTTTTTCCTCTTCATCATTGGTTAATATTCTGTTAGTCTTGTATGAATTTAATGCCTCTTTCAGCAGTGTCATTTACAACAAATAAGTCCTTTCAGAATGTCCAACCTTCCTGAAATTCAAATGATGTTTCCCAAGTTGAGGGATCAAAGTCTAGAAATTTCAGGGATAAACTAAACCGACTGAAGAAATACATTGTTTTCTCTGATACAAAATCACATAAGGAGTATTTTTTAAAGTCTATTAAATTCGAATAGTATCGACCGCTTTTTTGGGCATTTGATCTTTTCTCTGGGAGTGTTTTTTGAATATTTTTCCACTTTTCATATAATTTTAATAATTTGACAACACACTTATAACCTTCTCAAATCGGTATACGTGCTTAATGCCAAAAAATGTGAACTGCTTCGATTTCCAATTTTGACTTTGCTTTGCTAAAAGATTAACAAAGCGCATATTGTAAAATAGGACTGGTGAGAAACATTTACACCCAAATCAATTTATTTTAAATTTTCAATGGCCTTACGTGTTGTAACGATTGAAGTGCTTGGTGAATTTCCCGCAGTCGATTTCGACATCTTAATTCTTATATGTATCAGGCATGTTCCAGAAAAGTAAAAGTAAATGAAGTTTACTTTTCAAACTTCTTATTTTCAATTTTACATAAAAATGACAGATCACAATCACTATTTATGTTTTCGTATGGAATTTATAATACATTATGTATATTCATTACGAACAGCAAACTTTTGGTTTTGCAAAAAATCAAAAAATAGAAAGTTTGAAAACTAAACTTCATTTACTTTTCTGGAAGATGCCTGTATATGATTTTTTAACTTAACACCACTTGAATTGCAAATTAATTAATTTTACTCTTAAGAACTCTCTTTACTCCGATCAACACTTACATTACAAATGAAAAAAATAAACTAAATCACGGTTTTTACAACAATGTCATTTGTCGGTTTAATCACAATGTTTGCAAATATGTTCCGTTATCAGCAGCGACTGTAGCGGAGGAATACACAATTTCTAGGAATAGCTTACACAAACAGTAAAGAGTTTTAAAGTAATAAATTTTAAAGTTTTTAACTTTTGAAATTTTAACGTTAATTCAACTACTAAAATATCCACAGGGGGGTGGCACAAAAAATACGAACTTTTCGCAAAAATGGCCCAGATGCCCAGAAGTTTAGACGGAAATAAAATCGGAACCATAAGAGGTATCGAACTAATTCCTTCGTCATGCGTTACGCACGTAAGAGTAGCGTATATACGTCAAATTTCCTTAAAATCGGAGATGGTAAAAATATAAACTCTTGATTTTGTGTCGAAAATTTTTAAAAAATTTCTCTGTAGAGGTATATTGAAGTCGTTTCCGGGTCCATTAAGAGTTATCGGATTTACTCCAAATTGGATTTACATACTTTTGTAGCACAAAGGAACAATAATCTGCCCGGCGGATTATAAAAATCCGACATTTAAAAATAAGAACACCCTTAATGTACATACAATATACATTATACACCAACAGAGATTGGTGTGCGTGACTTGAAGTGAAACTTTGTTTGAAAAATTTTGTTCGAAACAACAACCGAATTTGAAAAAACTAAAAACGCCAAAATGTAGCCAAGACCTTTCTCTTTAATACCCTATATGCGCTTTTTTGGCACAGCTCCCCATTTTCAATATATTAGCCCAAGAGTGGTGTGCGTGACTTGAAGTGAAACTTTGTTTGAAAAATTTTGTTCGAAACAACAACCGAATTTGAAAAAACTGAAAACGCCAAAATATAGCCATGACCTTTCTCTTTAATACCCTATATGCGCTTTTTTTGGCACAGCTCCCCATTTTCAAAATATTAGCCCAAGAGTGGTGTGCGTGACTTGAAGTGAAACTTTGTTTGAAAAATTTTGTTCGAAACAACAACCGAATTTGAAAAAACTGAAAACGCCAAAATGTAGCCAAGACCTTTCTCTTTAATACCCTATATGCGCTTTTTTGGCACAGCTCCCCATTTTCAATATATTAGCCCAAGAGTGGTGTGCGTGACTTGAAGTGAAACTTTGTTTGAAAAATTTTGTTCGAAACAACAACCGAATTTGAAAAAACTGAAAACGCCAAAATGTAGCCAAGACCTTTCTCTTTAATACCCTATATGCGCTTTTTTGGCACAGATCCCCATTTTCAATATATTAGCCCAAGAGTGGTGTGCGTGACTTGAAGTGAAACTTTGTTTGAAAAATTTTGTTCGAAACAACAACCGAATTTGAAAAAACTAAAAACGCCAAAATGTAGCCAAGACCTTCCTCTTTAATACCCTATATGCGCTTTTTTGGCACAGCTCCCCATTTTCAATATATTAGCCCAAGAGTGGTGTGCGTGACTTGAAGTGAAACTTTGTTTGAAAAATTTTGTTCGAAACAACAACCGAATTTGAAAAAACTAAAAACGCCAAAATGTAGCCAAGACCTTCCTCTTTAATAGCCCATATGCGCTTTTTTGGCACAGGTCCCTATTTTCCATATATTTGGTCAACAGTGGTCCGAGTTTGTTTTTTACAAGCATTACATATATAATACTGTTTCTACAAAAATATTATGTTTACACATTTATTTTGTCTTTTATTCATTTTAGAGTAATATCGATAACATTTTTTGTTCTATATAAAGTTTTATTTTAAAATATTTTAAAACCACTAAAAGTTTGTTAAATGCATCAAAAAAAGTTTGTTAAAGCAAAAATGTGCAAAAATACGCCTTAAATTATCAACTAATTACAAGTAGTTGCCGTAAAACTAAAAATTTCAAGTTATAACTACGGATTTAGATATGGCAGCCTCACAGATTTCAGTCTGCAAAGCCAAAAACGCTTATTTCGATGTGAGCAAGAGAGGATTTTTTTCTCTCTCACCTCGAAATTGAAAAGTTTATTCAAAAGTTTGTTATTTTCACGGGTATTACAAATTGTATGGGCATGAGAACTTTTGACAGCTAAAAAACGCTTGCCGCTCTTGTTTAGGTATGGCTGTAACTTAACAAACTAAGAAATATCAGTGCAAATATATATTTGAATATAGCTGAAAACTAACAAAAAGTTCGGGGACCGAACCACTTGTAGCTTATAGTATATAAATTATTATATATAAATTATATAAATTATTTTGCCAGCCAGTTTTTGGCTGAACAAAGTTATTAAAATAAAAAAAAAAATTTTCTGCCACTTATGCACTATTTCCGGTCTAGGTCGAAGAAAACAAAAAGTTCGGGGACCGGACCACTTGTAGCTTATAGTGGACTTAAATACCTACATTTTGGTATATAAATTATTTTGCCAACCAGTTTTTGGCTGAACAAAGTTATTAAAATAAAAAAAAATTTTTTTGCCACTTATGAACTATTTCCGGTCTAGGCCGAAAAAAACAAAAAGTGAAATACTAATCAAAAACAGTATTTATTTTTTTTGTTTACACTCACAGCAATTGCATACAAACTTTTGGGCTAAAAATTTGGTTTTGTGCGTTCCCGTACTTTTGTGAATTTTTGTCTCTAATTGAGAGGAATTATATTTTATGCTCATTTTACCGAACTTCACCAGAAAAGTAAAGAAACAGAGCTATTCATGTATATTACAGTGGTGCATATTTAGCGCTTTTACTTTTTTAAAGTTCGCTAGAGCGAATTGAATACGGCGAACTGAATTCGCCACTCACATCACTTTGTATGGATTCGCTTTGACATAAACCGAAAATATTCATCTTATGGAATTCTTTTGGCTCCGGCGTTACGGAGTTCACAACTTTTTTTTTATTGGCCATAGCTCCTAGAATATGGAACGGATATAAGCGATGTGGATATCACTCTAAACTTCTCTAAAATACCTTTATACTGGTATGCAAATTTTTTAAAACAATTTACCCATTGCGAGTGAAATTCAATTTTAAAATTTTTTATCTGACTTTTCACTTTTACAGAGAACTTACGATGGTTTTATTTGGTGTATACTTGAAAGCTGTCACCGATGAAATACGTAAGTTATGCTTCTTTAATGATGATCAATAATATATTAAAGTTTTGAACACCGAAACTGCGGATTCAAGAGTGAGAGCCAAAAAAATTACACAAAAATTTTTAGTTAAAAAAGGGCTATTACCCTGTGAGTTTTTTTAATCTTTAACAATGTTGGTATGTTTGACTCAAGTCAATATTCTATATAACAATAAAGCTAATAAAAATTCTTGATGCATATATATTATAACATTTAAATTTTGTAATTTTCTTTTTTATTTTACAATAAAAATTATTTCTTATCACTAATTTGCTTCACATATGTTGTTATATTGTCAACACTGTTTAGGTTTTGTAGCCATCAGAAAAAGAAACTACTTTAATTTGACTACACGACAAAAGTAGCATGGACAAAAACCTTCTGCCGTGTTGCCTTGCTGTCGTCAATATAATCAATCTCATATGCGCACATGTATTCTAATTTTGACAGATGGTAGTCGGTAGCCTGTTGTGGCGAATGTGTTTATACCTTTATTTTCTTTTTGTTTACAACAATCAGCTGCGTGTATTTTTCATTACGTTGCCATATTTAATGCACAAAAATAACTTCTTAATTTTTTCGGTTTAATCAAAAAGAAAAATTTCTGAAGAAGCTGAAACGTAATTGATCGATTTGGTAATACGGAATGAAATCGATTTGGATTTTATTCTGTGACATACCTCTATATTACAGTTTTTATCAATTTATTTTAATTTATACTGCGATCTTGTGGTAAATATTATTATACATATCGTTTGTATCAAGTATAAACGCCCTAACTCGAATAACTTTAACTTTACAGGAGAAGGTAAAAACATAATAGAAACTGTAACGATTGCAACACAACTATGATTTTACAATTGCTTGTAAGATCGTTATTTTTTACACTATTGCAATGAATTTTTGTGACGAGGTATATTTGAGTGAAATGTATTCGATTCACTGAAAAACAAAATTTCGTAAAATATACAAGTTAGGGCTGTTTTTGATAAAACCAACTTTATTAGCATTCGAACACCCACTGACTGATAAACAATATTGTGCGGTTTATAACAATACAAAACAATTGTATTTTATTTATTCGTAAAGCTTTAAAAAACTAAAACAATAAAACAATTTGTAGTAATTCATGTGTATAAAAAAAATATAAATGTTAGTTTTTATCTTACTTACTTTGGTCTTTCCTTCTTGCCGGTTAATTTTAAAGTGGGAAAAAAGTGTATAGGTAGAATGAATAGAGGGAGGCATTATTGCCACATTGCACAAATCAAAGTTAAAACAATGTTACCACAAGACCAAAATAATCAGTGAGTAAATAAACTTGTAGCGGGTTTGCAACATTCTCCACCCCGGTATCACGGTCACAGACCGGGCATACCAAACATAATTCAAATTCGCTACTCTTCTCGGTGGACATCCAGAACGGCGAGCTTGGCAGCAGGTCGATGATATAATCCTTGTGTAGTTTTCACTAGCGCGCTACGCACCTGACCATCTTTTCCCATAATAGTTTTGGTGACAATGCCTCGAGGCCATGAGTGTCGTGGCAAGTTTGGATCCACGATAATTACAACGCCATCAATCTGAATAGGTTTAGTCTTTTTAAACCAGATAGTCCGCTTTGTCGTGATTGGTAAGACCTCTGCAACCCAACTCTTCCAGAACAATTCTGCCAACAATTGACTTTGGCGCCATGACTTTCTTAGATACTGATCGCTGTCGACGAATTTTCCAGGTGGCTTATTCCCAGAGGTGGTACCCAGCAAAAAATGATTGGGAGTGAGTGCTTCTTGTTCGGCTGTTTCCAATGATAAGTACGTTAGTGGCCTGGAATTTATGATGCTCTCTACTTCCAGAAATAAGTTATATAATCTTTCATCGGTTAGCCTTTGATTTGGTACCACGATTTGGTATAGTACTTTCTTTATTGAACGAACCATTCGTTCCCATAAACGTCCATATGGGGAGTGGCTGGTGGGATAAACGTCCATTTCATATGTTGTGTGGTGAATTCATTTTGTATAGATTGAAAATCAATTTCTTGGTGCGCTGCTCGCAATTCTTTTTCGGCTGCTTTTAAGTTTGTGCCGTTGTCGCTGTACATCTGTATCGGCAAGCCCCTGCGTGCAATAAAGTTTCGAACTGCCATCACACATGAGCTAGTATTCAAGCTGTATACCAGTTCGAGGTGAACAGCGCGTATTGTTAGGCATGTAAAAACTGCTCCGTATCGCTTCTCGCTTCGTCTGCCCACAGTGACAACAAACGGGCCAAAGAAGTTAACTCCAGAATACGAAAATGGTCTGGCGAATGCTGATACTCGTGCCAAGGGCAGGGGACCCATTTCAGGACAACTAGGTTCTGCTTTCATGTTTTTGCACGTTTGACAACGATGTCGGATAGAACGGAATAATGCGCGTAAGCCTGGTATGTGGTATTTTTTGAATAGTTCGTTTATAACCGTATCATGGTGTACGTGTTTATATTTCCGGTGGTAATAGTCGACAATTAAATTGGTAATGTAGTGATTCCTTGGAAGTATTACGGGGTTTTTCGATTCCTCTGTTATCACAGTAGCGTTTTCTAATCGACCACGCAAGCGTAAAATCATTTCGCCATCTAGAAAGGGTGATAATTTTCTTATGCTGCTGGTTTTGGGTAGATCTCTTGCACTGTTCAATTTTAATAATGTAATCTCTTTTTGATAGGCATGAGATTGAATCAACCGTATTAAAAAACGTTCGCTCCAAAGCAACTGTTCGCTAGTTAGATTAGCGTCGTTACTGCGAACCATATGAAACATCTTTTGCTCTATAAAACGTTTAACAAATGCCATACATCTGAGAAGACGCTCCCATTTTGAAAATCTGTAGTAATCAACAATTGCAAAGTTGCGTTGCATTTGTACTGCTACATGTTTAATTTTGTTATCGGAGGTGAAATTAATATTAAAATTATTATTATTTAAAGTTGTAGGCCATTGTTCGGGTGTGTGCCGTAAGAATGCTGGGCCGATGAACCATGGCTTGTTTGAATCAAATTCTGGTTTTCTGACCCATTTTGTGGCCAAGTCTGCAACGTTTTCCTTGGAAGAAACGTATCTCCACTGCATCCCATCAGTTATCTCTTGTATTTCTGCGACTCTAAACATCACGAACTGCTTAAAACTCCTGGGATCAGAATTCAACCATTGTAAAACGGTTCTGGAGTCAGTCCAAAGGTGAGTGGACTTGATTTCTAGATCATGGTTATCTATAATAGTCCTAGCCATCCGTGCGCCCAGTACCGCAGCTAATAACTCCATGCGAGGGATAGAAATTGGGCGTATAGGTGCCACCTTGGTTTTTGAACACACTAAAGTTGTTTGAGTTCGTGTATTTGTTTCTATACGAAAGTATCCAACTGCTGCATACGCATTTTCGCTTGCATCGACAAATATGTGCAATTGAATCCTGCTGCACTGGGCCGAGTCGTCTTTCATGTAACATCTTGGAACTTTCATATTCTCTACTTCTTTTAAAACGGACAACCACCTATACCACTCTTCCGCAAAGTTTTCAGAAATTGTTTCATCCCACTTCGTCCCGCTACACCAAACCTTTTGTAGAAGGATCTTCATCTGCTCCGTGTAAAATGCCAATAAGCCCAGAGGGTCAAATATCGACATAAGCAATCTGAGCAACTGTCTTTTAGTAGGAAATATTCTTCCGGATAATATGTCAGCACTAGCCTTGGTAAATTTCAAATCGTAGGTAAAAACATCGTCAGTTGTTCGCCACCACATTCCTAGAACCTTTTCTGAATCAATCACGTTTTTAACTCTTCTTCCCGCTAGGCAGAATGACTTGTGTACCTTTTCTTCACCTATGGCCGCTAGAACCTCTTTGGAATGTGGATCTGGATCTGTTGCACCTGTTGTACCAGCATAATACCTTCTTCAATGGTATCGACACTATCCAATAAGTCGTCTACGTAGTGTCTATGTATAATTGATTTTACTGCTCTTGGCGACGTGTCGGTAAATTTTTCAGCGTTAACATTTTTTACACATTGCGCTAGCGATGGGGAACAGCTGGCTCCAAAGGACATAACATGAAGCACGTAAACATCCGGTTTATCCGTAACATTTGATCGCCAAAGAAATCTTTGTGACTGTATATCTTGCGTATCTACAGCAACACGGTGAAACATTTCTGATATGTCACCACTTATTCCAATTTTGCCAATTCGAAAATTAAGAAGAACTTTTATCAACGGAGTAACTAAGTCCGGACCCTTATCAAGATACCCATTTAATGACACTCCGCGGTATTCGGCAGCAGCGTCCCAAACTAGTCTCATTTTTTCAGGTTTATTTGGATTGTTAACGACAAAAATAGGTAAGTACCATTTTCTCGGATGTTGCAAGCTTATCTCATTCTTTTCCAGCTTACAGATATAGCCCTTTTTTAACATGTCCAAAATCTTATCGTTAACGCGCTCTTTTAAATCCGGATTGCGGTCTAGCTTGTGCTCGAAGCATATTAACCTTTTTAGGGCCATGTCGTAATTGTCTGGCATCGATAAATTTTCAGATTTCCATAAAAGTTTCACTGTGAACTGGCTTCCATTCTGTCGGACATATTGCCGGATATTCGTATCGTCGCTACCATATGACACTTTATTTGTGACGCCATCATTTTCGATCTTCATGTTATTTTTCATTAATTGGTCCAGAGCTACATCATCATCGCCCTCATAGCCGCCGCATTCGCAAATATGTAATTGCAGACTCGGATTAATGTATTTATTACCATATACTTCTGGACATACAGTGCCATAAACCGTCCACCCTAATCTTGTTTTCAATGCGGCAGGCTCGTGCGCCTGACCCTCTTTTGAATTTAATGGCATGGCTACTCTTCTATTGTTCAGACCTATTATAATTCTAGGGTTTATGTTTGTATACGATTATACCAAGCCACGCAGATGCTTATATTTGTCTGTCAACTCTGTGAAAATCAATGATTGCTTTGGTAAATCTAGTTTGCTTATAGACTGCACGTCTTTTAGTATAAATTTTGTCTCATTTTTGCCGGTTGGCGAGATTTGTAAATCAATGCGTTCAGAATCATCTTCAACACGTACACTGCCGTCTGTCCATTTAAGACACAATTCGGAGCGCAAGCCTTTCAGTCCAAGCTTCACCATTACAGACTTTTCAATTAGGGTGGGGCCGGAACCTTCATCCAAAAACGCGTACTCTTTTATGCTCTTATTATTTCCGTATATTGTTATCGGTACTATTCTGTACAAAACATTTGAGGTCATCATGTTGTGCACTGCTATGACAGATGCGTCATCGCTGCTATTATTGCTCATATTTGCTTTGTGGAGTAGAGGATGATGTTTTGCTTTACACTCATTCGTACCACATTCTTTTCTTTCACGGCAAACTCTTGGGTTATGTACCTTCAAACATGATCGACGTAAATTTTTTCATTTACCACACGCCACTTTTTTTGATAATCTAGTTTTCTAAAATCCGTACACTGGGATATAAAATGACCCATCTCGCCACATCCATAACATTTATAATCGTTGTTATATTTCTTTTTGGTTCCTTTGTCATTACTTCGTTCATCGTGTATGTTAACCCTTTGCACCTTACGTCTTTCATTATTGTGCATGCATACCGTAGAAATATTAATTACACTACTAGCAGCTTCCGCCAAATTAAATAGCCAATCGCTAAAGACCGTAAGATTTACGGCGCTCAAATGTCTCGAATTCATTTGCGCCGGAAGTCTTTCAACTAATTCGTTTATAAGCATTGGGTTGCCCAAATGTGCATTCAAATTTGCTGCTTCCATTGTGGCAACAATGTTTCTTACATCAAGCGAGAAATGTACAAGTGTTTCTAACTTACCTTGATTAACATGTGGCCCAGCACGTAATTTTGTTAGCAAATTTTGAATGATATGCTCCGGCTTTCCGAATAACATACGTAATGTTGAAATTACTTGTGGTACTAACGCAGGTAAGGTTAGCTTGCTGCCTACGTACTCTAGCGCCTTACCCTTTAAAGCACGTTGAAGACGTAATAAATTTTCTTCGTTGCTAAAGCCACACGTCGTTGTTGAATTTTCGTAGCTACTTATAAACAATGGCCATTCTTCACTCTTGCCACTAAACATAGGAAGCTCTGAAGGCGTTATTTGTGAGGCTGACAGTCACTACCAGCTCTATTCGAATTGCCTATACTGTTTGGTAGAATACTTTTATTAGCTTGACTTGTTGACGCTGTAAAGTCTATTTCGCGTGTGCCCTGTACTTGTTGGCCTATAGAGGCGTTGTTATTTAGTGTTGACATAAGCTCGTACTTCCGCTCAATGAACATCATGCTTAGTTTGTGTTCCTCTTCTAAGCGTTGCATTTGCATTTCTATATCGTGACGGCTTTTAAAGGGGGCAATAAACGCTGCATCAACCTGCACGCCATTGTCACCCGAATCTACCTTTTTCTGTGTGGCCTTATTAGAGACCATTGCCGGCATTCCATCAATGTCCCTTTCTACATCTGCTGGTGAAGAATCACAATTACCACAAGCCCAACTTGTTTCTGATATACTACTGTCGACACCGACACACACAAAGTGAAACCACATGTCGCAGGCATCACACTGCACCATTTCCTCGTTGTCGGCTAACGCACACATTGAACAACTATTATTGTCGCCATCACCTACTGGTGCTTTACTTTTTCTTCCATCCATATTCGAATTCAACTATCGAGAAACTTTTAGATCTTTTCGGTATGACTTTCAAAACAGCAACACAAATTTTTTAAAGAATGTTTTTGATAAAACCAACTTTATTAGCATTCGAACACCCACTGACTGATAAACAATATTGTGCGGTTTATAGCAATACAAAACAATTGTATTTTATTTATTCGTAAAGCTTTAAAAAACTAAAACAATAAAACAATTTGTAGTAATTCATGTGTATAAAAATATATAAAGGTTAGTTTTTATCCTACTTACTTTGGTCTTTCCTTCTTGCCGGTTAATTTAAAAGTGGGAAAGAAGTGTATAGGTAGAATGAATAGAGGGAGGCATTATTGCCACATTGCACAAATCAAAGTTAAAACAATGTTACCACAAGACCAAAATAATCAGGGTTACAATAAAGTGAGTAAATAAACTTGTAGCGGGTTTGCAACAAGGGCCTTTCTACTTGAGACCATTGATATGTATTTCTATCTTAAAACGCTCCTTCTAATATGCTTGGACATACATTTTTAATAGAGTTTTCTTCTTTGGCCACTAACTCTTGCAGGATTCCACTTTGGCATGAAAATATCCGACCTAAAGAAGTACGGTGGACATCTAGTTTAAAAACACACATTTGTATTTCTGCATCAGTTTGTATAAGAGATGGAGTATGATACATAAACTTTAATCGTAAAGATTCTTAAAAAACAAAATTATTAAAAAAAACAAAAACTTTTTTTTAATGAATACCGGTATCATAAAAACTGTCCATACACCAGCGTAACAACATTTCCATTGGAAATTCTAAAAGGTGTCTACGGATATATTTAAGCACAAAATTAAATAGAGTAATGCAAAGGCGTAGCTACAAGAGAATGCAAAAAATATATACATACATACATATGAATAAAATATGTACTTATAAAGTGTTCAACTTACTGAGGTAAATATTACATAATATGTAAGAACCGTAGGAAAAAGAAATAGAAGTGAAGTAAAAAAACAGTAGCCAAGTACAATTGACGATTCATATAATTATGGGACTCAACACGATCTGTAATATACAATCAAATCATTTAAAAATAGTTATAAAAACTATATATGTTATTACAAACTTTTTAAAACATTTTTACGCTTGCCCAAAACTACTTTCCACAATACCTGCAAACCTTTTATCTCCACTTTGTATAACCTGTAAAGAAAAATCTGATAAAATTCCTTATGTATAAATAAGAAAATGTGTAACTTACACGGCAGCATATATACTAAAACAATGGGCGTGAAATCCCATTACCGACACAAGATCTGTTAAATATGCCAACTGATAGGTAAACCCAATGAAGCCCAATAATATAATGGGTATAAGTAATTGTCTAATAAAAGGCTCAATTATAGCTGTAAATAAAACAATATGTATAAAAACTTCAGACTTAATCCATTCTTCAGTAGTTACTTTAAAATGTTGCCCATAGTTCCACATGATAACCAAAGCAATCTAATAAAAATTTATTTAGGTGTACATTCAATTTTAAACCTATTGGAGATCCTTGCAAAGATTGCAACAGTATACGAAAGTTGGTTACAACAGACTGAAAAATAATAGGTATACATGTTTTATAGCATATACAAAATTAAAATAACTTACGTTAGAAGCGGCTATTATATAGTCTCCGGGATTTTCTATATATAAGATCAATAATATATCGACGCACAAGCCTAATGTGATATCAAAAACAATATTACAATTACGTTTCCTGCAAAGATATGTAATGACCTTGTCAAAAGTTACTTTTATCTATTGATTACTTTAATCAGCCTTATTCTGGTTGGCGTTTTCCGAAAAATATTGCTTGTTTTCTTTGTACAAAATGCCGAAGTTAAAGCAAGAAAATGCCAACTACAATAAGGCCCAATGTGGGATGCCTTAAAACGATGTGTTGAAACATTTAAAATTATAGATACTCTCGATTTTAGCACAGAGATAGGTCCTATTGTTACATGATTGTATTATGCCTATTTGGCAACCCTGTAAATATTGTATATATATATTTAAGTTAGTTTGATAAGGAAGTTATAATAATCAAGTTAGTTGATAAACACCAGTCAATGTATAAAGACTAGAAAAAAGAAAGATAATTAAAGAACTTAAACTATAATAATTAAAAACTTGTCTTTTATTAAACTTTAAACATGGTGTCAGGTGTTAAATAAGAGGAGATAATAACGCAGGAAGAAAAGTTATGTCTGCCTCTGGGAATACGGAAAAAAGTAAAGAACCAGAAGAAATAGTAAAAAGTGAATTTGGACAAATTGATAATTTTGAAATGAATGCAAACACTAATGCTGTGGTTATTAATGGCCCGGATGCTACGCAGTTTGATGATCCGGGGAAGTACTGGCCAATATGGAAGCAGCGGTTTAATATTTATTTGCTGGCATCAGGCAAAAAGAAAGAGGCCGAGGATGTTAATATTGCGCTGTTGTTACACTACATTGGTGAAAAGGGTTTGGATGTTTACAACTCATTTAATTTGTCGGGAGAAGATGAAACAATTGAAAATGTTTCAAGAATATTCGATGAATATTGCAATCCGAAGAAGAACATAACAATGGAAACTTTTAAGTTTTTCAACATAATGCAGCAACAAGGTCAGCCATTTTGTGAATTTGAGACAGCGCTGCGCAGACAAATTAAATTCTGCGAATTTTCTTGCTCAGCCAACTGCAAAAAATTTGAAGAGCGTATACTTCGTGACAAAATAATTTTGGGTGTTTTTGACAAAAACTTGCAAACGAAACTTTTGGAGGCAAAAGAAAATGAATTGGATGATGTTATAAAGAAATGTAAAGTAGCAGAGTTGGCATGAAAAATAGAAAAACGCTTGAAGAAAAATGTGAAGTTAACGTTGATACGTTGCAGCGTATGGATAGAGGTAGGAACGTAAAGCAAAAGGAGAAAATATGCTTTCGCTGCGGTGGTAAATGGAATTTTGAACATCGTCAGGCGTGCCCGGCAATGAAAGATGGTCGTAAATGTAACAAGTGTAAGCAGCCTTGCCATTTTGCATCAATGTGTAAAATTAAATCAAGTGGAGGAGGAACACACAGTTGTCGTGTGAATGCTATAGAGGCTTTAACGGGAGAAGAAGTGTCGGGCGCAGTAAATGCAGAATATTTTGATGAAGGTAAAGTGAATGTAAGGCAAAACTGTAGTATAAGTGTAATTGGAAAAATTTCTGATTGTAGAATAAGCTATTTAAGTGGAGGCTGGTTTAAGAAAATATATGTAAATGGACTTGAGGTTAGCTTTAAAATGGACACAGGCGCGGACGTTCATTGCTTGCCAATCAAATATGTAAGGGAAATGAATTTGGAAAATAAAATTGTTAAATCTAATATTCGCTTGTTTGCTTATGGTGACGGGGAAATAACGATATACGATTACGATTACGTTGTATGGTGGATAAAGGCAGGGACTCGGAATCTATTGAATTTGAAGTGGTTGACGATGAATATCAGCCAATATTGGGAAGGGGATCGTGCGTCAGTTTAAATTTAATTAGGAGAATAGATAATGTACGGACTGACAATATTACTGGCGGTAGACTAAGTTCATCAACAGCTGGTAACGTGAGTTGTGGGAAATTGCCTGAGGGCAAGGAGGAATTTGTCTGCACCTATGTTGATGTTTTTGATGGACTTGGTCAAATTCCTGGTAAGTGTCTTATAGAATTCAAGGACAGATCTGAACCGAGATTGAATTATAAGAAAAGGATACTATTTAGTCTACATCATAAGCTGAAAAAACAATTAGATTTGATGGTTGAGGATCGTGTTATTAGCAAAGTGAATAAACCTACCGAGTGGGTGAATAATTTGCAAATTATTGAGAAATCGGATGGAACTTTGAGAATTTGTCTTGATCCTAAACCACTTAATGAATGCATTAAACGGGAGCGGTGCATTATACCTACGTCTGAGTCAATAATTAGTCGGGTTGGTGGTGCAAAATATTTTACGGTGATGGACCTTAAAAACGGGTTTTGGCAGGTTGTGTTGGATGAAAGGTGCTCAGAGGTTACAACGTTTATAAACCCCTTTGGACTGTATAAGTGGAATCGAATGCCTTTTGGGTTGAATAACGCTCCGGAAATATTTATGCGGTATATGATGCAGATATTTGGGGATCTTGAGGGCGTTGAAGTATATTTTGATGTATTTTGTATTTTTGGGAGAACGGAACAGGAACATGTTGAGCGGCTGCTCAAAGTAATTAGTAGGGCAAGGGAATTTAATGTGAAGTTTAATAAGAATAAGGTACAGTATAGGTCAAAGGAGGTGTGTTTTATGGGACAGATAATTTCGGAGGGCACTATTAAACCGGATGGAAAATATTTAAAGGCAATTGAGGAGATTCCCATGCCAAGGGACAAGCAAGATGTGCTGCGTATATTAGGGATGTGTAAGTTTCTGGGAAGGTATATTCCGAATTTATCGGCGCTTACGGCGAATCTACGGGAGCTGACTAAGAATAACGTGAAGTGGCACTGGACTGATGACCATATTAGGGAGATTGAAGTATTGAAGGGGATAATTTGCTCGTCTCCAGTACTGAGGATTTATGATCCTAAGCTACCACTTGTTATTCAGACATATGCATCCAAGGATGGTATTGTATGTGTGTTACTGCAAAATGGTTCTCCTGTGGCTTTTGCTTCCCGCAGTCTGAATAAATCGGAAAAGAGATACGCACAAATAGAGAAGGAATTACTTGCTGTGGTTGTTGCTTGTTCGAAATTCCACTACTTTAATTACGGTCGGGACGTCGAAATACATTCGGATCACAACCCGCTCGAAACTTTAATTAGGATGGATTTGGATAAGGTCACAGCTAGGCTTCAGAGAATGTTTATGCAGTTATTGAAATATGTTGGAAATTCATGATGTACTTTGTTTAAAACAACTGTATAACTAAATGATTAATTTAACTTAATATGCTTTGTTTTAAGTTTTAATAATTTTATAAAAATTTTGTAAATAAAATTCATTCGATTTTTTCACTGCAAACAAAAAGTATTGTTTTCAATTCCAAAAGGTTATGGGCCCAGCACTTATAAATTAATAATTGATAAATTAAAAACGGCCTAACATCCTTGTTAAAGAAGAAGGAATACCACAGAAAATTTTGGAAAATGCCAGGAAATAATTGCAAGATTGATCCGCTTGGGCGTAATAATTTTGACACGTGGAAAATACAGATGAAGGCGTTGCTCATTAAGAACAGCAACTGGAAATATGTGAGTGGACAACATACGAAGCCAACATCTCCTCCAGCTAAAGTATCTGAATGGGAAGCTGGGGATGATAATGCAAAAGCCGACTTAGTATTAGCTATTTCCCCATCCGAATTGAAGCAGATAAAAAATTGTGCAACAGCATACGATGTTTGGAATAAATTACATAGCATCTACGATTCGCGAGGTCCTGCAAGGACAGCTATGTTGTTAAAGTCATTAATTTTATCAAAAATGAAACATGGCGAGTGTATGAAAGAATACTTCGACAATTTTTTTGAAACTGTCGATAAATTGTCCGAGATGGAAATTAATATTCCAAATGAGCTGATAAGTATCCTAATGCTGTATAGTATCCCCGAAGAATATGAATCTTTTCGCATAGCAATAGAAAGCCAAAAAACCTTAATGGCTTCTGAGATTTTAAAGATAAAACTACTTGAAGAATATGATGCTCGTAGAAGTCTTTTAAATATAAATGCTTCAGTTGTGGTAAGTTTGGCCATAAAGCTAATGACTGTAAGCTAAAATCAAATCAAAATGATCAAAATTTTTCTAAAAACTCAGAAAATGTGAAATCAGTTGCTCTTCACGTGAGTATTAATAATGAAGAATGGTGTTTAGACTCCGGCGCGTCATCGCACATGACGTCAAATAGAGAAAAGTTCATCAAGTTTGAACAGATTGGAAATAAAACTCTTAATTTGGCAAATAATGATTCTACAATTATTTCAGGCAAAGGTACATTCGAGATTCAAGTAAATAAAAATTATTCATTACAATTGAAGAATACGCTGTTTGTTCCCGATCTTCGCTCAAATCTATTGTCAGTATCAAAAATGACACAAAATGGATATGAAGTAATTTTCAAGAAAAATGTCGCAGTTGTTGTAAATTCAAAAAATGGAGAAGAAATTATGAGAGCTTATAGAAAAAACGATCTTTATTTCGTTTCTGAGAAATTCGAAGAGAGCAAAATAGCAAGTTCTATAAGCACAATTCAAGATTGGCACGAACGTTTTGGCGATTTAAATGAAAAAGATTTAACGAATTTGGTTCGACAAAAAAAGGTAAAAGGCTTGAATATTAATTTTCATGAAAAACTGCCAATGTGTGAGGTATGTATTCAAGGGAAACATTGCCAACAGAAATTTAAAGAATCTAAAACAAGATCTTTTCAACTACTAGATTTGATACATAGTGATGTTTGCGGTCCTATGCGTAATAATTCGCTAGGAGGTGCAAAATATTTTGTCACATTTATAGATGACAAAAGTCGTTGGTGTGAGGTGTATTTTATTAAAAGCAAGTCCGAAGTTTTAGAGAAATTTCTCGAGTTCAAGAATATGATAGAAAAACAGAAGGAGAAAAAGATTAAGGTACTCAGAACAGATAACGGTGGAGAATATACAAATAAGAAGTTTGATGAATATTTGAAAAAAGAAGGTATAAAGCATGAGCTTACTATTGAGTATACGCCTCAGCAAAATGGAGTTGCTGAACGTAAAAATCGCACACTAGTAGAGATGGCTAGGTGTTTGATGATTCAATCCAAGTTATCCCCGGGATTTTGGGCTGAAGCTATACAGACAGCCAATTATATTCGAAACCGATGCATTTCACGTAGTATTGACCGAGAAACTCCTTTCAAAATTTGGACTGGTAGAATACCAATAGTTAATTATTTTAGAAAGTTTGGATCAATAGCTTATATATTGGACAAGAAACCTGGAAGAGGTAAATTTAACCCTAAATCAAAGAAATGTATATTTTTAGGATACTCTGTAAAATCTAAAGGGTATAGATTGTGGGATCCTGAATTTAGAAAATTGGTTAAAAGAAAATTGGTGAAATTCACTCAAAGTTATGCAAATGAAAAAGATTATTCCGATTTCATTGATGACGAGCTGTGGAAATTTAGTGATGAAAAGGAAGATGAACAGGTAGTTAATTCTGAAGTGCGACAAAATGAAAACGTTTACCAAAACGATGAAAGAAATGAAGTCGTTCAAATTGCTCAGATTATTGATCCAGCAAATGTAAAGAAAGCATTAGAATCAAGTGAATGCTACGAATGGAAGAAAGCTATGAAAAGTGAGTACGATGTTTTGATAAAGAATAAAACTTGGACAGTAGTAGATAGACCTAAAGCTAAGAAAATTGTTAAATCAAAATGGATTTTAAGAACTAAATACAAATCTGATGGGACTGTAGAAAAAAGAAAGGCAAGGCTAGTTGCTCAAGATTTCACTCAAGTCCCAGGCATAGATTATTCGGAAATTTTTGCTCCAGTTGCAAGAATTTCATCATGGTTATGGCTTTAGCAGCTCAGTTAAAGTTGAATGTTCACCAGTTAGATTTTGTCAGTGCATATCTCAACGGTGAGTTGGAAGAAGAAATTTTTATGGAACTACCAGAAAGAATTGATGATATTTTGGAAAAAGATGATGCTGATAAATATAAAAAAGTCAATCTATGGACTTAAGCAATCCGGAAGACAGTGGTATAAAAAACTGCATGAACAATTAATTAAAGTAGGTCTAGAACCATCTAAATTTGATTCATGTGTTTATACATTTCGCAAAAATCAATGTTTGATAGTCGTGATTATATATGTAGATGATTTGATTATTGCAACAAATGATGAATATGAGATGAAAAATCTAAAAAACAAATTATCAATTAAATTCGAAATGAAAGATTTGGGTGAACTGAAATATTGTCTTGGTATAGAATTCATCAAAAACGAAAATGGCGACATTTCAATGTTACAATCCAAATATATAAATGATATTCTATTGCGTTTCAATATGGGGGAGTGTAAAGATATCTCAACGCCAATGAATCCAAATATAAAACTTACAAAAGCATTTTGTCCGAAATCCAAAGAAGAAAGAGAAGATGTAAAAGATTTGCCGTTTCAAAATCTCATAGGATCATTAATGTATTTAGCTGTATCTACAAGACCAGATATTGCTCATGCAGTAAGTGTATTAAGCCAATTCAATACAAATTTTGGGAAACAGCATTGGATCGCAGCAAAACGAGTTCTAAGATATTTAAAAGGCACGAAAAATTGGGGACTTATGTTTTCCAAGTCAGAAAGAGATCTAGAAGGTTTCGCAGATGCTGATTGGGGTGCATCAATAGATGATCGACGCTCATACACAGGATATGTTTTTAAATTTTCAAATGCTGCCATAAGTTGGGAATCGCGGAAGCAAAGAACAGTTGCATTATCAACAACGGAGGCAGAATACATGGCTCTGTCTGAATCATCCAAAGAAGCTGTTAATTTAAAAAGTTTCCTTCATAATGTTTTGTTTTTTCAGGAGCCTATAAATATTTATAATGATAATCAAGGTGCAGGTAAATTATGCAAAAATCCTGTTTTTCATAACAGAACCAAACACGTTGACATCCGTCATCATTTTATACGAGAAACAATTGAAAGAGGTGATACTAATATTGAATATTTGCCGACTGATAGCATGCCGGCAGACATACTAACCAAAGCATTAAACAAACCTAAACACGTGCAGTGTTGCAAAATGATTGGCCTGAATTCTATTTGTTAATCAAAATACATCTTGAGGGGAGCTGTTGGAAATTCATGATGTACTTTGTTTAAAACAACTGTATAACTAAATGATTAATTTAACTTAATATGCTTTGTTTTAAGTTTTAATAATTTTATAAAAATTTTGTAAATAAAATTCATTCGATTTTTTCACTGCAAACAAAAAGTATTGTTTTCAATTCCAAAAAAAAATCCCTCATTGACGATAAAATAAGTGCCGGGGAGGGATATGTTAGTAGCTGACTGTTTGTCATGAGCGTTTTTGCCGGAAACTGAACCGGAGGATACAGTTTATAAATGTGTTGTGCATTCGGTAGTTAGGAAGTGTTGCATGTCGGACGACAACAGATTGGCTTATGTCGGTGCTACTGAATCTGATCGGTGTTTGAATAATGTGTTATCGTATCTTGAAAAGGATTGGCCTATATACAGGAATCTGGGCGTTGAGGAGAAGAAGTTTTATAAAATTAGGGATGAGTTGAGTAGTGAAGATGGATTGTTATTTTTTAGGGATAGAGTAGTTGTTCCGTCTGAGCTCAGAGTGCAGACTTTGCGTTTGTTGCATTCTGCTCATCTGGGGGTCGAAAAGACGCGGATGCGCGCAAGGGAGCTGTATTATTGGCCTGGGTTATCGACCGATGTTGAGGAGTTTGTAGGCGCTTGTAGAATATGTGAGGGATTGCGTAGAAGGAATCAAAAAGAGCCATTGCAACAGCATCCTGAACCGGCGTATGCTTGGGAACAAGTTGCAATGGATATTTTTGACTATTCAGGTGCATCGTACTTGGCTATTGTTGACTCATACTCTGGTTGGTTGGTTTCGGAAAGGCTGAGGAACAAGTCGATTGATGAGGTGATCAGGATTTTGGGGCAATTGTTTTTCAAATTTGGATTTCCAACTGAGATAAGATCGGACAATGTTCCATTTAACAGTTATAAGTTCAAGAGTTTTGCGAGGAATTATAATATTAAATTCAAATTCTCGAGTCCGAACTACCCATAGAGTAATGGGCTGGCGGAGAAAGCGGTTTCAATTGCTAAAAACATTTTGAGGAAAAATATCCTTGATAGAAGGGATGATTATCAGGAGCAAATTTTTGAGTATAACGTTACTCCGTTGCAGGAAATGCTTTTATCGCCAGCACAGTTATTTATGGGAAGAACACTTAAGACTAAACATCCTGTCTCTAATTGTTTGTTTAGCGAAAGAAATGTAGATGGGGACCAAATCAGGGACCGAATAGTAAAGAAAAGAAGGAGACAACAATTATATTATAACAGAACCGCAAAAGTATTAGGTAAGCTGAAGATTAATGACAAAGTTTTGTTTTTGAAGAATAACCAATGGCAATATGGTTTAGTTGTACAGATATTTAATGATAGGTCATATATAGTTAAGGATGCAAATGGTAATAAGTATAGAAGAAATAGGCGATTTTTGGTGAGTACAAAGAACGGAGCTGAAAATATTTATTTGGATTACATGGATGAGGATGATAGTGAACGAAATGTAGACGATAGGGAAAATTATGATAAAGTTGAGGTACAGGATAATGATAACAGTGCATGAAGAAGGGAGGTATTAGTAGATACCGGGAATGAGAACAGGTCTGATGAGTCGGACTATGAGGACTCTGACAATGGGAACATTACTGATACTTCCAATAGTGTAAATATTCTGCCGGTAGTGGAGGGATATGTAACACGTACTGGGAGGGAGATTCAAAGGCCACAGTTGTATGGCGAAATAGCCAGCCTTTGTCCGGGCTTAGTGATTTTCTCCACCATGGTATATCCCGACACGGCTGTATATAGAATAGATTTTCTGCATAGGCGGTCTTTGACCGGGTTTAATGGTTTTCTCCACCATGGTATATCCCGACACGGCGGTATATAGAATAGATTTTCAGCATAGCCGTGTTATGAAATGATACAACATTTATTTTAATTTTATTGTTGGCAAACAGCCGCTTGTGCGACTGTTCGCTTTTAAGTATATTTATGAACTGTACTGATTTTTATTCTACATCTTAAATCTAACTTAAACATTCTACTTCTTAAGCTAACACATACACAAAGTGTATGGTTAGTCAAACACACTACACCTCCCTTTTTCAGAAAGAATAATCAATACTGGGTTGATTATTCTTACTGGTAATTAAAATGTAAAAATTAAAAATATGGGGGTTTAAAATTGTTAGATTAAAAATTAAAGAGATTTAATATTAAAATTATAGGGACATTCTTCCCTTCCCTTTTTAAAAAAAAATCACGTTATTACAAAATCATTTCATAATTTTGATTTTATGATTATACTAAAGACAAAAGATGAATTGAATTGTATTAAAATGCTTCACCACAAAATCACATTTTAACCAATACATTCTATTATTATATGAAAGATAAAAGATGAATTGAATTGTATTAAAATGCTTTACCACAAAATCACATTTTAACCAATATGTTCAAAAAAATCTTAGTTGAATCTTTTGATTCTATTTTTATGGACTCTAAATCTTTTTTTGTTTTCGTCCATTAGTTCAACATTGTTATTTTTATCAAGGCCTACTACCTTGTATGGACCTTTATATAAATTTTCCAATTTGTGTCCAGCTTCATTGCGGACTAAAACAAGATCATTTATGGCCGCGTTAATTGATTTGGCCTTTTCATTGGAGGTTTGTTGTCTTTCAAGCTTTGCATTTTCAATCATAGATGCTGCTCGGTGTTGAGCTCCTTGCAATCTAAATTTAATTTCTTTTTCATAAGCGTCAATATTATAGACTGGATCTATAGTGTTTGTGAATTCTAGGGTAGGTGGCATTTTTCCGAAAACTAGCTCAAACGGGCAATATCCGTGAGCTGTGGATGGAGTTGTATTATAACAATAGATGAAAAATTTTAGCCAATTATCCCAATCAGATTTATCTGATGATACATAAGATCTTAAATACTCGTTGAATGTTCTGTGAGATCTCTCAACAGTACCGAGTGTCTCATGATGATAGGGAGTAGAGTTTAATTTCTCTATCCTCATTAATTCACATAAATCTTTTAGAACCTGATTCATATATTCAGTACCCATATCGGTAATTATTTTATTCATAGGACCGTATATCAAAATAAAACCTTCCATAATTGCTTTTGCAACTTCTCTGGATGATTTATTTGGTATGGGAATTGCTACTAAATATTTAGTCAGGTCACACATCATTGTCACAGCGTATTCATTCTGTGAATCTGACCTTGGAAGTGGTCCAATGGTGTCTATTATGACTGTTTCAAACGCTTTTTGAGGAGTTGGTGTTAAAACAAAGGATTCTTTGCCTTTAAACGTTGTCTTATTTATTTGACATTCTTTGCATTGCTTGACATACTTTGTGATGTCTCTGGTCATACCTTTCCAATGGTATTGTAGTTGTATTTTCTTTATCATGCGTGTTACTCCTGGATGTCCTCCAGTTATTGGATTATTATGAAATTTTCGCATGATGTTTAATTTCTTTGAATCGGTGGTGACTTTAATTAATTTTGGTGTGAGCACAATAGTTAAATTAGAATCTTGCAAGATTTCATTACCTTTCTCTTTGAAGGTTTCTATATTTGTTCCTAGGATATAAAGCGTACTATCATCTAGTGAAAGTCGCAGTGTTGTTAGACCCATATTATCAGCTACTTTTTCAAGCTTTAGAAAGAGGTGACCTAAGTCTACATTTCTATTTATAACTGTGTCGTTCAACTTAAATTCGGAAAGTACTCGCTTTCCTTTTTTTTATTATTATTTTATCTTTAGTAAAATACAATCTTGGTATTTTACGGTGCTCTTGGGCATTTATCGCCTCATATACTTTCAAACCAACCGATGTTTTACAATTAGGGTTTGTTTTAACCTCATTGTTGACGTCTCGAAGCTATTTTAAAATTAGTGGATATAATTTTTACGATACTAAGGATCCTCGAGGTAGAGCTTGTGGTGGCTCTGGAATCCTAATAAAAACTCGAATAAAACACTACCTGCTAAATGACCTTCGTGAAGAATATCTTCAAGCAACAAATATCTGTATTGAAAATTTTTATCAAAAGCTTGTGATATCATCTGTTTATTCTCCTCCCAGGTTTTCAATTTCAGAGAGTCAATATACCGCATTTTATACAACACTGGGGTCCCGTTTTCTAGCAGCTGGCGACTACAATGCTAAACACACTTTTTGGGGTTCACGTTTAATCAGTCCTAAGGGTCGTGTTTTGTTTGACACAATTTCAAAAATGGGTTTGAATGTAGTTTCAAGTGGTCAGCCAACATTGGCCAACGGATCGACAAAAAATTCCTGATGTTATCGACTTTGGAATCTCGAAAGGTGTGCCCAGCGAAATGACGGAAGTAGAAGCATCTTTGGATTTGTCTTCAGGTCACTCGCCTACTATTATCACTATTTACTTACACACAACCGCAAGACCAACATGTGATTTACCGCTGACATCTGCACGTATTAACTGGCTGAAATACAAAAAATATTTGAGTGCTCATTGCACGGAAAATATGACATTGAGAACACCTACTGACATAGAAAATTCTATTAGGTTGTTTGAAGCACATGCCAAACAAGCTGCTCTTAATGCTTCTTCAATTCAACCAAATCAACAAGCGAGATATAACAATATTTTTTGTGCAGATATAGAAAGGCTATTGACTGAAAAACGGAGAGCTCGACGAGAATGGCAACGATACAGATCGCCCCAGCTAAAATTAAGGCTTAAGGAGTGTACCAAGCAGCTTAGAAAAGTTTTGCAAACACAAAAAACAGCTTCGCTGCAAAAATTTCTGCAAGAACTCGATGCAACACCATCAACAGATTATTCGCTGTGGCGTGCAGCCAGAGGACTTAAAAGGCCGGTGATATGTAAACCTCCATTACGAGCTTCAAATGGTGACTGGGCAAGAACTGATGCTGAAAAAGGTGCACTTTTTGTTAAACATTTAGAAAAAGTATTCACTCCGAATATTTCTACTGATATTGTTGAACTGCCACCAGTCGTCTCTTTACAAGAAATACCGTTAAGATTTAATATTGTGGATATTCAAAAGGCTATTACAAGTCTAAACTCAAAAAAAGCCCCAGGTATTGATAGAATAAGCAACAAAATGCTGCAAGAATTGCCTTTCATTGCAAAACGAATAATACTATTCATCTTTAATAGTATTTTACGACTGCAATACTATCCGGCAGAATGGAAGGTTTCGATGATTAATATGATACCAAAGCCCGGTAAGGATCATACAAAGGTTGAATCATATCGGCCTATCAGTCTATTGTCCAATATGTCGAAACTTTTTGAAAAACTGTACATGAGCAAGCTGACTCCTATAGTAACTAGCATTGCATGTATTCCAGATCATCAATTCGGTTTTCGCAGTCAGCATAACACTATTGAACAAACTCACAGACTTGTGAATGTCATTAGAGAAACTTTTGAAAAAAAGAAATATTGTTCAGCGCTTTTTATTGATGTCGCACAGGCCTTTGATAAAGTATGGCACGAAGGTCTTGTCCACAAATTAACACAAAATCTACCCGCAAACATCGTCAGGCTCTTAAAAAGCTATCTAGAGGACTGAAAATTTGTAGTTAAGGAAGGCAATTTTTTAAGCCCCCCGCAGTCGATTGAAGCCGGAGTCCCTCAAGGCAGTATCTTCGGTCCTTTACTTTATTTAATATATGCCTCTGACTTACCATTAAGCAGTATCATTCACACGTCAACATTTGCTGATGATACGGCTTTTCTAAGCGTTCATGAAAATCCTGTAGAAGCTTCCCGGAATCTACAAGGGTACATCTCAAAATTTGGCAAATAATGATTCTACAATTAATTAAAGTAGGTCTAGAACCATCTAAATTTGATCCATGTGTTTATACATTTCGCAAAAATCAATGTTTGATAATCGTGATTATATATGTAGATGATTTGATTATTGCAACAAATGATGAATATGAGATGAAAAATCTAAAAAACAAATTATCAATTAAATTCGAAATGAAAGATTTGGGTGAACTGAAATATTGTCTTGGTATAGAATTCATCAAAAACGAAAATGGCGACATTTCAATGTTACAATCCAAATATATAAATGATATTCTATTGCGTTTCAATATGGGGGAGTGTAAAGATATCTCAACGCCAATGAATCCAAATATAAAACTTACAAAAGCATTTTGTCCGAAATCCAAAGAAGAAAGAGAAGATGTAAAAGATTTGCCGTTTCAAAATCTCATAGGATCATTAATGTATTTAGCTGTATCTACAAGACCAGATATTGCTCATGCAGTAAGTGTATTAAGCCAATTCAATACAAATTTTGGGAAACAGCATTGGATCGCAGCAAAACGAGTTCTAAGATATTTAAAAGGCACGAAAAATTGGGGACTTATGTTTTCCAAGTCAGAAAGAGATCTAGAAGGTTTCGCAGATGCTGATTGGGGTGCATCAATAGATGATCGACGCTCATACACAGGATATGTTTTTAAATTTTCAAATGCTGCCATAAGTTGGGAATCGCGGAAGCAAAGAACAGTTGCATTATCAACAACGGAGGCAGAATACATGGCTCTGTCTGAATCATCCAAAGAAGCTGTTAATTTAAAAAGTTTCCTTCATAATGTTTTGTTTTTTCAGGAGCCTATAAATATTTATAATGATAATCAAGGTGCAGGTAAATTATGCAAAAATCCTGTTTTTCATAACAGAACCAAACACGTTGACATCCGTCATCATTTTATACGAGAAACAATTGAAAGAGGTGATACTAATATTGAATATTTGCCGACTGATAGCATGCCGGCAGACATACTAACCAAAGCATTAAACAAACCTAAACACGTGCAGTGTTGCAAAATGATTGGCCTGAATTCTATTTGTTAATCAAAATACATCTTGAGGGGAGCTGTTGGAAATTCATGATGTACTTTGTTTAAAACAACTGTATAACTAAATGATTAATTTAACTTAATATGCTTTGTTTTAAGTTTTAATAATTTTATAAAAATTTTGTAAATAAAATTCATTCGATTTTTTCACTGCAAACAAAAAGTATTGTTTTCAATTCCAAAAAAAAATCCCTCATTGACGATAAAATAAGTGCCGGGGAGGGATATGTTAGTAGCTGACTGTTTGTCATGAGCGTTTTTGCCGGAAACTGAACCGGAGGATACAGTTTATAAATGTGTTGTGCATTCGGTAGTTAGGAAGTGTTGCATGTCGGACGACAACAGATTGGCTTATGTCGGTGCTACTGAATCTGATCGGTGTTTGAATAATGTGTTATCGTATCTTGAAAAGGATTGGCCTATATACAGGAATCTGGGCGTTGAGGAGAAGAAGTTTTATAAAATTAGGGATGAGTTGAGTAGTGAAGATGGATTGTTATTTTTTAGGGATAGAGTAGTTGTTCCGTCTGAGCTCAGAGTGCAGACTTTGCGTTTGTTGCATTCTGCTCATCTGGGGGTCGAAAAGACGCGGATGCGCGCAAGGGAGCTGTATTATTGGCCTGGGTTATCGACCGATGTTGAGGAGTTTGTAGGCGCTTGTAGAATATGTGAGGGATTGCGTAGAAGGAATCAAAAAGAGCCATTGCAACAGCATCCTGAACCGGCGTATGCTTGGGAACAAGTTGCAATGGATATTTTTGACTATTCAGGTGCATCGTACTTGGCTATTGTTGACTCATACTCTGGTTGGTTGGTTTCGGAAAGGCTGAGGAACAAGTCGATTGATGAGGTGATCAGGATTTTGGGGCAATTGTTTTTCAAATTTGGATTTCCAACTGAGATAAGATCGGACAATGTTCCATTTAACAGTTATAAGTTCAAGAGTTTTGCGAGGAATTATAATATTAAATTCAAATTCTCGAGTCCGAACTACCCATAGAGTAATGGGCTGGCGGAGAAAGCGGTTTCAATTGCTAAAAACATTTTGAGGAAAAATATCCTTGATAGAAGGGATGATTATCAGGAGCAAATTTTTGAGTATAACGTTACTCCGTTGCAGGAAATGCTTTTATCGCCAGCACAGTTATTTATGGGAAGAACACTTAAGACTAAACATCCTGTCTCTAATTGTTTGTTTAGCGAAAGAAATGTAGATGGGGACCAAATCAGGGACCGAATAGTAAAGAAAAGAAGGAGACAACAATTATATTATAACAGAACCGCAAAAGTATTAGGTAAGCTGAAGATTAATGACAAAGTTTTGTTTTTGAAGAATAACCAATGGCAATATGGTTTAGTTGTACAGATATTTAATGATAGGTCATATATAGTTAAGGATGCAAATGGTAATAAGTATAGAAGAAATAGGCGATTTTTGGTGAGTACAAAGAACGGAGCTGAAAATATTTATTTGGATTACATGGATGAGGATGATAGTGAACGAAATGTAGACGATAGGGAAAATTATGATAAAGTTGAGGTACAGGATAATGATAACAGTGCACGAAGAAGGGAGGTATTAGTAGATACCGGGAATGAGAACAGGTCTGATGAGTCGGATTATGAGGACTCTGACAATGGGAACATTACTGATACTTCCAATAGTGTAAAAATTCTGCCGGTAGTGGAGGGATATGTAACACGTACTGGGAGGGAGATTCAAAGGCCACAGTTGTATGGCGAAGTAGCCAGCCTTTGTCCGGGCTTAGTGATTTTCTCCACCATGGTATATCCCGACACGGCTGTATATAGAATAGATTTTCTGCATAGGCGGTCTTTGACCGGGTTTAATGGTTTTCTCCACCATGGTATATCCCGACACGGCGGTATATAGAATAGATTTTCAGCATAGCCGTGTTATGAAATGATACAACATTTATTTTAATTTTATTGTTGGCAAACAGCCGCTTGTGCGACTGTTCGCATTTAAGTATATTTATGAACTGTACTGATTTTTATTCTACATCTTAAATCTAACTTAAACATTCTACTTCTTAAGCTAACACATACACAAAGTGTATGGTTAGTCAAACACACTACACCTCCCTTTTTCAGAAAGAATAATCAATACTGGGTTGATTATTCTTACTGGTAATTAAAATGTAAAAATTAAAAATATGGGGGTTTAAAATTGTTAGATTAAAAATTAAAGAGATTTAATATTAAAATTATAGGGACATTCTTCCCTTCCCTTTTTAAAAAAAAATCACGTTATTACAAAATCATTTCATAATTTTGATTTTATGATTATACTAAAGACAAAAGATGAATTGAATTGTATTAAAATGCTTTACCACAAAATCACATTTTAACCAATACATTCTATTATTATATGAAAGATAAAAGATGAATTGAATTGTATTAAAATGCTTTACCACAAAATCACATTTTAACCAATATGTTCAAAAAAATCTTAGTTGAATCTTTTGATTCTATTTTTATGGACTCTAAATCTTTTTTTGTTTTCGTCCATTAGTTCAACATTGTTATTTTTATCAAGGCCTACTACCTTGTATGGACCTTTATATAAATTTTCCAATTTGTGTCCAGCTTCATTGCGGACTAAAACAAGATCATTTATGGCCGCGTTAATTGATTTGGCCTTTTCATTGGAGGTTTGTTGTCTTTCAAGCTTTGCATTTTCAATCATAGATGCTGCTCGGTGTTGAGCTCCTTGCAATCTAAATTTAATTTCTTTTTCATAAGCGTCAATATTATAGACTGGATCTATAGTGTTTGTGAATTCTAGGGTAGGTGGCATTTTTCCGAAAACTAGCTCAAACGGGCAATATCCGTGAGCTGTGGATGGAGTTGTATTATAACAATAGATGAAAAATTTTAGCCAATTATCCCAATCAGATTTATCTGATGATACATAAGATCTTAAATACTCGTTGAATGTTCTGTGAGATCTCTCAACAGTACCGAGTGTCTCATGATGATAGGGAGTAGAGTTTAATTTCTCTATCCTCATTAATTCACATAAATCTTTTAGAACCTGATTCATATATTCAGTACCCATATCGGTAATTATTTTATTCATAGGACCGTATATCAAAATAAAACCTTCCATAATTGCTTTTGCAACTTCTCTGGATGATTTATTTGGTATGGGAATTGCTACTAAATATTTAGTCAGGTCACACATCATTGTCACAGCGTATTCATTCTGTGAATCTGACCTTGGAAGTGGTCCAATGGTGTCTATTATGACTGTTTCAAACGCTTTTTGAGGAGTTGGTGTTAAAACAAAGGATTCTTTGCCTTTAAACGTTGTCTTATTTATTTGACATTCTTTGCATTGCTTGACATACTTTGTGATGTCTCTGGTCATACCTTTCCAATGGTATTGTAGTTGTATTTTCTTTATCATGCGTGTTACTCCTGGATGTCCTCCAGTTATTGGATTATTATGAAATTTTCGCATGATGTTTAATTTCTTTGAATCGGTGGTGACTTTAATTAATTTTGGTGTGAGCACAATAGTTAAATTAGAATCTTGCAAGATTTCATTACCTTTCTCTTTGAAGGTTTCTATATTTGTTCCTAGGATATAAAGCGTACTATCATCTAGTGAAAGTCGCAGTGTTGTTAGACCCATATTATCAGCTACTTTTTCAAGCTTTAGAAAGAGGTGACCTAAGTCTACATTTCTATTTATAACTGTGTCGTTCAACTTAAATTCGGAAAGTACTCGCTTTCCTTTTTTTTTATTATTATTTTATCTTTAGTAAAATACAATCTTGGTATTTTACGGTGCTCTTGGGCATTTATCGCCTCATATACTTTCAAACCAACCGATGTTTTACAATTAGGGTTTGTTTTAACCTCATTGTTGACGTCTCGAAGCTATTTTAAAATTAGTGGATATAATTTTTACGATACTAAGGATCCTCGAGGTAGAGCTTGTGGTGGCTCTGGAATCCTAATAAAAACTCGAATAAAACACTACCTGCTAAATGACCTTCGTGAAGAATATCTTCAAGCAACAAATATCTGTATTGAAAATTTTTATCAAAAGCTTGTGATATCATCTGTTTATTCTCCTCCCAGGTTTTCAATTTCAGAGAGTCAATATACCGCATTTTATACAACACTGGGGTCCCGTTTTCTAGCAGCTGGCGACTACAATGCTAAACACACTTTTTGGGGTTCACGTTTAATCAGTCCTAAGGGTCGTGCTTTGTTTGACACAATTTCAAAAATGGGTTTGAATGTAGTTTCAAGTGGTCAGCCAACATATTGGCCAACGGATCGACAAAAAATTCCTGATGTTATCGACTTTGGAATCTCGAAAGGTGTGCCCAGCGAAATGACGGAAGTAGAAGCATCTTTGGATTTGTCTTCAGGTCACTCGCCTACTATTATCACTATTTACTCACACACAACCGCAAGACCAACATGTGATTTACCGCTGACATCTGCACGTATTAACTGGCTGAAATACAAAAAATATTTGAGTGCTCATTGCACGGAAAATATGCCATTGAGAACACCTACTGACATAGAAAATTCTATTAGGTTGTTTGAAGCACATGCCAAACAAGCTGCTCTTAATGCTTCTTCAATTCAACCAAATCAACAAGCGAGATATAACAATATTTTTTGTGCAGATATAGAAAGGCTATTGACTGAAAAACGGAGAGCTCGACGAGAATGGCAACGATACAGATCGCCCCAGCTAAAATTAAGGCTTAAGGAGTGTACCAAGCAGCTTAGAAAAGTTTTGCAAACACAAAAAACAGCTTCGCTGCAAAAATTTCTGCAAGAACTCGATGCAACACCATCAACAGATTATTCGCTGTGGCGTGCAGCCAGATGACTTAAAAGGCCGGTGATATGTAAACCTCCATTACGAGCTTCAAATGGTGACTGGGCAAGAACTGATGCTGAAAAAGGTGCACTTTTTGTTAAACATTTAGAAAAAGTATTCACTCCGAATATTTCTACTGATATTGTTGAACTGCCACCAGTCGTCTCTTTACAAGAAATACCGTTAAGATTTAATATTGTGGATATTCAAAAGGCTATTACAAGTCTAAACTCAAAAAAAGCCCCAGGTATTGATAGAATAAGCAACAAAATGCTGCAAGAATTGCCTTTCATTGCAAAACGAATAATACTATTCATCTTTAATAGTATTTTACGACTGCAATACTATCCGGCAGAATGGAAGGTTTCGATGATTACTATGATACCAAAGCCCGGTAAGGATCACACAAAGGTTGAATCATATCGGCCTATCAGTCTATTGTCCAATATGTCGAAACTTTTTGAAAAACTGTACATGAGCAAGCTGACTCCTATAGTAACTAGCATTGCATGTATTCCAGATCATCAATTCGGTTTTCGCAGTCAGCATAACACTATTGAACAAACTCACAGACTTGTGAATGTCATTAGAGAAACTTTTGAAAAAAAGAAAATTGTTCAGCGCTTTTTATTGATGTCGCACAGGCCTTTGATAAAGTATGGCACGAAGGTCTTGTCCACAAATTAACACAAAATCTACCCGCAAACATCGTCAGGCTCTTAAAAAGCTATCTAGAGGAATGAAAATTTGTAGTAAAGGAAGGCAATTTTTTAAGCCCCCCGCAGTCGATTGAAGCCGGAGTCCCTCAAGGCAGTATCTTCGGTCTTTTACTTTATTTAATATATGCCTCTGACTTACCGTTAAGCAGTATCATTCACACGTCAACATTTGCTGATGATACGGCTTTTCTAAGCGTTCATGAAAATCCTGTAGAAGCTTCCCGGAATCTACAAGGGTACATCTCAAAATTGGAAACATGGCTAAAACAATGGCGGATAAAAGTGAATGAGCAGAAATGTGTACACGTTACTTTTACTTTACGCAGGGAAACATGCCCGCCTATACAAATCAACACGCAGACTATACCGCAACACACTGTAGTAAAATATCTGGGCGTTCATCTTGATCGTCGTTTAACATGGAAATCGCATATAGACGCAAAGTTGACACAAATGAAATTAAAAGCAGCCCAAATGAATTGGCTTATTGGAAGAAATTCTATATTAAGTCTTGACTGTAAACTTTTGTTATACAACGCGATCCTGAAACCAATATGGGCCTATGGAATCCAGTTATTGGGCACTGCCTCAGCATCAAGTGTAGAAAAAATTCAAAGGCGACAAAACAAAATTCTACGTACAATTACTGCAGCCCCCTGGTATATCCGAAATCAGCGAATTCACAAAGATCTTGATGTTCCGTTGGTGAAGACAGTATTTTCAAAACACGCTAAAAAATATATTAAAAAACTAGTATTGCACCCAAATCCACTTGCGCGCAACATTCTAAATTATAGAGGCCACACCCGGTTGAGAAGGAGGGATACTCTTTCTCTCAGCCGTACACGAGAGATGTAAAACATCAAAAATCAACAGTTGGAATTAAAAATTTTGTTTAGCACTGGCTAAACATATATTTATGTATTTTTAGATTTAAGATTTGAAAAACTTATTGATGTTTCAATTTATAATTGAAGATTCAATAAATAATAAAACTACCACCAAAAATTGTTACAACTATTTTTAGACTGAAGTCTTGTTGTTACCTTCAGTATTTTATTGATATCTGTATTTTTAATGTCTTCAAAATCTATTCGTGACAGCGCATCTGCCACTGTATTGTCTTCACCCCTAACATACTCGATTACAAAATCATACTCTTCTAAATCCAATCTCATCCGCATTAGTTTTGATGAAGGATTTTTTAATGAAAATAGATAAGTTAGTGGTTTGTGGTCACTTTTGATCACAAACTTTCTTCCATAGATATATGGCCTATAGTATTTTACAGCCCAATGTATTGCAGTTAGTTCCTGCTCTATTGTTGATTTATTACTTTCACCCTTAGTGAAAGATCTGGATGCATAAGAAACAGGTAGTTGAACACATTGTTTTTCTTGACTGAGAACAGCTCCGCAAGCGTGCTTACTTGCGTCTGTAGTGATACAAAATTCCTTAGAAAAATCTGGATATTGAAGTATTGTAGGACTCAGTAAATGTGATTTGAGGGTTTGGAAAGAATGTTCACATTCTTGAGTCCATTCAAATTGTATATTTTTTCTCGACAACCTAGTTATGTGTCGTGATAATTCAGCAAAACCTGGTATGAACCGTCGATAATAGTTACAAAAAGCTACGAAGCGTTTAGCTTCATCACCATTTTTTGGTGTAGGATATTTATCAATTATAGAAAATTTACTGTCGTCAGGTTGTCATGTGCACCCTGTTGCATGATAATGCAGTTGCGTAGAATTGGCAGCACCGTGAACAGCTGTTTGTGTTTACTTTAGTGGGAAATTTGAAAATAAGTAAAAGGTATGAGAACGAAGAAGATGAAGGGCCAGAGGCAGCTTTCTGGAATTTTCTTTTTATAGATAATGGTGATATAGAAAAATAAAGATGGAGAAATAGGGGTCGGTTTTTGGCGGTATAGAGGTTACTTGGGCCGTCAGTAAGATGAAAAAGGGCTGTTTTTAAGTTTGCCGTTGAAGAGAAAGGAACGAAGAAAAAGGTTGCGGAAGGAAGAAAATTCTTGGTGATTGTGAAGAAAAATAAGGAAAAGAACATTAAATAAAACAAAAATGAAAATTTAAAAGCTTAAAGACTTTATTCAAATATTTAAAGTATTTTATTATAAATAATGTTTATAAAAATAATAAAAACTTAATAAAAGTTTAAAGATTTTATTCAACATTGGAAATTATTCTAAAGGATTCTAAATTAAAATAATAAAAAAAAAAAATTACAACAAATAAACTATAAGCTAAATAGGAAGATTGATTAATTCATATACATACAGAAACTTTATATAAAGAAAAGTTAATTGTGCACAACCATAATTGAAAGCTTCAAACTACATACCCAACTCCTTCATCGTCATCATAGCCAGTGTGGAAAGAGGATCAGCCATAGTTGCCGAAAAGCCATCATCATTTTGTCTTGTGGTACCCCAGGTATTCTGCCATAGACCAGGACAGACATACAGACGACCTAAACAAACGAAACAGATAAAAATATATATTAGTCTTAAAATTTTTGAGAGATAGGGTAAACACCTCTTTTTTTTTATTATTATATATAATTCCTTTGTTTGCATAAAGGTCCGTCGCGTCAGGTTTGAGCTCAAGCTAGGGTCCGGCGAAGTATAAATATTATCGAAAGGGATAATTGCCCACAGTAGGTGTTTGCCTTAAAATCCGTCAAAGGATAAATATATATAGATGTGCGTGCGAAGCATATGGACGATAAGACCTTAAAGAATTTACCAACAGGCAGATTATCCATGATTCTTTTGCACTAATGGAAAATTATAAATTTTGAGATATTTTTTTTTGTAATCATTTAAATTTTTTTTTTATATTTTTCTCTGTGAATAATTACAATTAAATTTTTATTTATTTAAATTGTCAATTTAAAATTAATATTGATTTGTCTAATTTATCTCTCAATAAACATGTATGATACATTTGGATTATTAGATTGAAGATTGAATTTTTCCATATAATGGAGTAGTTATTTAAAACGCGGTAAGTAAGGAGGGGCCTAAGTAAAGGTGGGTTGAGAGGGCCAATTTCAGGGACACCGAAAATATACACACGGTGTCATGGAGGGGTTTTTAGACTCCTAAGGGGAGGGCCATGTCCTAGCAGATCATCAGCCAGAGGGTTGAGTTTTGGTGTGGTGTGCAGCAGGGTGAATACTGGTTTCGCTTCGGGCTCCTACATATTTAAAATTTTATTTACTCGTGTCCATCTGCGAGCAAAGCTGGCATGATTTTTTTTTGTAGCTGGTAGTTACCGGAGAGATTGGCAAGATCCCCCCCCCCCCCCATCGGCGAGCTTCAGCCGGAGCAAAACGCCAGCATGTCAGCGCGGCCAATAATCTGGCAACCATTTGGTGCAAACCAATACCAGCATGCTACAAAAAATGGCGCCCAACGTGGGGCCTGAAGCGAAGCAGAATTAGGTTACGTCAGCAGAAGCCTGAGTTTTCATCGGAGCGTATGTCCTATTAGGTTTTTTTTTTTTTAGAGTCCCTAATAATCGCGACGTTTTCCGGTGAGAACTTATAGGTGGTCACTGCAACACTTTTTGTCTGGTTTAGTGAGTTTTTCTAAATTTTCATGACATACATGGCTAACACCTACGTAAGTCCCGTTTCGCAAGACTTAGAATCTTGGAACGCGTTGCGACGTAGAGTGTTGGACTTGTGGTCATGGCGGTTTATAAACTTAACGTTTCACCTTTTGTTAAGCAGTTTGAGACTTGATGGGAAATAAAACAACTTTTAAAAGTATTAACGTTAATTGCTCGGACTGTTAGCAAAGGGTGAGATACCACAAAGGGTGTTGGCGTACCAAAAGTCAATTCTGTTCAGTTTTTCTCCTGAAACCAAATTTAATTAGATACGATTGTTAAATATTTTCACACCCACAAAGACTTCAACCTTTTAAAATTATGTACCCTCACAACACCTTACTTTTGGCTCCGAATTACTTCCGCAGATGCGTAGAAGCTTTTTAGAAATTTACGTTTGTTTCTTTTTGGTCTGAAGATTAAGCAGGAATTTTATAACCGCTTAGTTATCAGAGTTTTGAGCCATTAGAGGCATCATAATAAAATATCGTTTTTTTTCTATTATATATAAACCTAACATACATAATCTATATCTATATTTATTTATTTTTTTTTTACCTTTTATATTTTTTACATTTACATAGTGAGTTGAGTATCGATCAATTTAAGCTCACTATTACTAGTTTTTATCTACATATACTATTACTTTTTTTGTTTTCAAATCGCAGCAGATTTTTTTTATTGGTTTCTGTTTCTGGCTTTTTCTTTTAAACTGATAACTTTTTGTTTTTGACATTTTGTTGATTATCAATGGTCTTGACACGTCGCGCCAGCAAAATGATATCCAATAATAACATTCCTACAACCAGCGCGAGTACAACCTGTAGTACCGAAACGCCTACCTTGAACACAATGTCAGCTTTGTCAAATCCCATTAATTATGCCACGACAACCACCACATATGCAATAACAAGCAACCCAATTGTAACAACTTCAGCCCAGGTAATAACTGACTCTTCTGGAAGTGCGGAGCAGCGAGAAAATTCGTTCGCGTTCAATAGTACCACTGTCAGAGGTGAAGGAGAAGGAGCTGAATTTAGCCCGATTGCGGAAGCTACAATAAGTTCTCATAGAGTGCAACAAATAGTTGAGACAGCAATGGGATTGAGCCAAGCAAGATGGTTGCGAGAGGTGGACGACAAGATCCACAGTATGTTGGAAGAGGTAAAACAAGCCATAGTCGCTGTATCAGCACGTGCCGCAGGTCCAATAAGTACGTTGCGAGAAACTTCTGGTATAAATGGACCAATAACACAAAATCAGCCAGCAGTAACCCAGCCACCAGTTGGTGTCCGGCCTTCTGTAGTGACTGGGTATGGTCGTGAGCCACATTATTTACCAGCAAATGGATATGCGCAACAGCAATTGCAACAAAATCAATACCAAAATGTACCGGTGTCCATGCCAACTTTGATACCAGCACCCAGAGCAGAGGGAAATTTGCGTAATGTAAGAGCAAAGATGCGCGAAACCCTACATAAAGCGTATCTCAGATATGAGAAAAACTATAACACGCGATGTCGGCTGGTTAAGTTCGTACCAGGACAAGAGGTCTACCGTAGAAACTTTCAGCAGAGCGATTTTAAACACGGCTTTAATGCAAAACTTGCGCGAAAATTCATAAAATGCCGTATTGTGAGACCCATCGGAAATAGTTTGTACGAGATAGAAAATCTTCAGGGAAAATCTCTAGGGGTATTTCACGCCAAGGATTTAAAGCAATAGCTTTAAGATCTTTGGTGGTTTTAGTCCTGGGATTTCCACCGTTAAAACCTAATCCAGCTAAAATTGGTAAGCAATTTATTCTGTGCTGGTGGGACTAGTTTCGGATACTAATTTCATGTAGTTTTCTTTTGTGTTTCTGCAACCCAACTAGAATGAAAGTGAGTGAAGTTAAATTTTCTTTTATGCTTTTCACAGTCTTTTTTAATTGTAGTTACATGAAGGTGCTTATTAAACTCAACCATAGCGCTTACGTTTCTAAGTATTGGAAGTATTCGGTTGAATATTGTAGTTGTACTTCCAGGGACTTCTTTATATAGGTGCTGCTGTACATAAGCTGTAACAATAGAAAATACAAGGACTTTAGAATAAGGTTTAGATTAAATTAATGTACATATATTTAAATAGTTGCCTGAAGCATGTTCGGGGGATGAATTAAACCCGACGGCTCAGTAAAATGTTTCGTCCACTCCAGAACATTTTTGAATAATATTTACCTGTGGAGAGGGAAGAAATTATTAGTTATAATAAAAAGTAGTTAGATTAAGGAATTAGTACATAATTTAAATTATTAAATTGTTTAGCTTTTAGAATTTTATTTTGGCTTAGCTCAACTTCTATTTTGATTTTTTTTTTTGGGTGCAAGGGGTACTTCTCATTAAACATCTAGGGTGATAGCAGAGACTTGCGCCGAACAGTTTTCATCGGCGGCGGCGGCTAACGCCGTTAATTGATCGGCTAGCCGTTTATTGTGCGGCTTTCGGCTGAAATAGACTAGCGTTCACATGTACATAAAATGTATATAAAATATTTGTTAAAAAAAACGTTACCAGTAGTTTTGCTTACTTGGTTTTTATGGTACAAAATAAAATTAATTATTCTGCATAAAAGTATTTTTATACAGTTTTTAAAAATGCGAACCCATAATTAAGAAAATATTAGAATTAAAGTAATTAAATTATTAGTTCCATTTTTGGTTACTTTTTTTTCGACAAATATTTGATAAATGCGAACGTAGCTTTAGATAATATACAGCCATTGACATAGAAATAGGAAACTTTGCTGCATTTTTATATTTCCTTAATTATTTCTGCAAAGTTAAAATATATTTCCACTTGTTTTAATTTACATTAAATACTAATCTAGTAGTCACAAATTAAATAAAAAAAAACCAACAATATTTGCAACATAACGTTAAGAGATGCTATAATACTTAACGTTCATTCTATTTAGTTGGACACACAAATAGGACACTTTGCAAAAACTGTAAAAAAATTTTTTTGCATTATTCAGTTTGATTTTTTTTTTAAATTTCGAGCTCAAATTAGCATCTTCTTTTTTTATAAAAAGAAACATGGGTCGTGGAAAATATTGCAGCCTCGAAAAAAGGAAACTTATATTCCAGCTCTATGAGGTTAACAAATCCCCCATGGAAATTGCTCAAATGCTAAATTGCTCTCGAAATATGGTCTACAATGCTATTCGTTTAAGCGCAACTGATAAGAAACACTTCACAGAAAATAAAGAGCGAAAGCCAAAGAGCCGTAAAACAACAATTCTTATTGACAGAACCATTGTTCGAAAAAGTAAGCTCGATCCTTTCAAGTCCTCTCGTCAGATAAATAAAGAAATCAAGGAAGAGTTTGATGTGGTATTGTCAAATAGATCCGTAAGAAGACGACTTAATGAAGCAAACCTATTTGGGCGTATTAGCCGGAAGAAACCACTTCTTTCAAAAAAGAATATCAAAAAGCGCCTTCACTTTGCCAAAACACACAAACGAAACGACTTATCATTTTGGAAAAAAATATTATGGAGCGATGAAACCAAGGTAAATCGCATTGGACTCGATGGTAGAACAATTGTTCAGCGCCCAAAGAACCAGGCTTTGAACATAAAGTACACACAAAAAACGGTCAAGCATGGTGGTGGAAGCTTAATGGTTTGGGGTGCGTTTTCATGGTTCGCCATTGGTCCTATCGTGAAAATAGAGGGGAAAATGGTCAGGTTTCAGTATTTAGACATCCTTAAGAATGCTATGGATCCTTTTGCTTTTGAAAACATGCCAATAACCTGGACATTTATGCATGATAACGACCCCAAACACTCATCAACAATTGTTAAGGAGTGGTTTTCAGAGGAAAATATACGGGTTTTAGATTGGCCAGCGCAGAGCCCTGATCTGAACCCTATTGAAAATCTTTGGAATGATGTTAAAAACAAAATTGCTCAACAAAATTTAAAAAATTCCGAAGAATTATGGGTTGGAGTTCAAGAAGCGTGGTATTCGATTCCAATAAGCCTGTGTCAAAGGTTAGTCGAGAGTATGCCTCGAAGATGCCAAGCTGTCATTAACAATAAGGGTTTTAGTACAAAATATTAATTTAAAATTTATTAAAACTTGTCTTATATGTTTAATTTTTGCAAGTGTCCTATTTTTTTGTCCAGCCTTGAAAGTTAGTTCTAAACTTTTTTTTTGTTTTGTCTTACAATAAACGGATATTTATTTATAATTTATATTGTGTTATAGACTACAGGTTTAACACTTTCAATGTATGGAATAAGAATTTCAACTGTAGTTTCGTTGTGGAAAATATTCATAAATCTACTCTATCACATACGAGTGTCCTATTTCTATGTCCATGGCTGTACATATTAAATATTAAATTTTAATTAGTGATTTTAAATTTTACGCTTTACAATAGCGTACAATAAATTTTTAAATCTTTTTATTTTGTTGGGATGAACAAATAATTAATAATTCTATATTCATATACCCTGTAGGAAGTCAAACACATTTTTAAGTAACTAATTTTATTTAAAGCTGGGATGTAATATATGAATGTATATATGTACTCCTATGTGTATATCACAAAAATAAATGCACAGAAAGTGCACGAGATCGTTATTGGACAAAGAGGCGTGGCACTGCCCATATAACCCAAAAATTTAAATCGCAATATTTTGGGCATTTTTTTACCTACGTCCATGATATTTGGTACATATGGTATTGGCATAATTTGGAATACATACCAGGCAAATATTCCTAAATAAATGTCTTCAAAATTTAAAAATTTTTTTGGTTTTTATAATAAGTTAAATAAAAATTTTAGTTTTAAGCAAAATAGTTTAAAAAAAAATGCTCATTACAATTTTCAGCAGTTTTTTTTATCAAGCTTGCTTTAGTAGTATAAATAAATGTTGCAAATTTGAATACTTAAAAATCGTCAAAATTAGTCTGTGTTCACACTATCCAAGTCTTATTGCAAAACTTATCACGATTTCTTCTTTGAACTTTCATTGGCGTTCACACAGCACTCGTCTTATTGCTTATTTTGTATGAATGTATGTATGTATGTATACCTACTTAACACTACGAATAAGACAACAAAACGAATTTCATGAATTCATGAGAGGGTGTACTCGTTTCTTTTGCCCCTGTCTCTCTCTCTCTTAAAAGCTAAGAAGCTTAAAAATAAGACTTGCATCGTCTGAACACAGACTTAGGGTATAAATCGTCCCATCGTCCCCATGTCTTTTTTAGGACCCAAAGTCGTCAAAATTACGATTATTCGTCAAATCTGGCAGCTATGTCAAAACAGCCTACACGCCAAAAATTTCAAGTGTTGTCAATGTAAATTCGACACATATCGCTCCTTTATTGCAACCATAGCTGCCAGATTTTTTTAGGTAATATCGTCATATTTTTGGGTAAAAATCGTCATTATCGTCAATATAGCTTATTGAAATCGTCATAAAAACGTCAAATGAAACAAACCGATTTTTTTCGAACAAAACGTATGTTATTAGAGGCAAAACGTAACAAAACTCTTAAATAAACAAATCTGATTAATAAAACAGCATTCTTTTGAATACAGAGAACAGATACTTCAATTAGAATTCACGATAAAATCACATGTAAATAGAAAAACATTTCAATACTTTGAAAACATGCATGGAACAAGTATTGTATGGAAAAAAATAAAAAAATCCAAATCCTTTAGTTATATTTACTTCAATTTTGTAAAATATGGTTTTAAAGTTCATTTTCGGAAACACATTTTCTAAAAATGTATAAAAACTAAAATATAATTTATACAATAAAAATATAATTGTGAAAGAAAAAAGACTTGTATACATATACATACATATTTTACATATATTATTATTTCATCATTTGCTGGGGATAGTGGTAAAACTAGGTTTTTTGTAATAAATTTAGTCAAAACCGGAAACAAAAGACTAGAATCCCTCGTTTGTATCTCTGATATTTTTTTCCAAAAATCCAATAGTTATATGTTTATATCACTGCAATAATTATAATTATCTGAGCTCAGTTTCTAGCTCTTGGCTTTCACTTTCTTCAACAAAATAGGAAAATTCTGTTATAATTTCAGAAAACCAAATTTTTTCTACATTAATAATATTAAATGGATTAATTTGGCCAAGAGCTTTATATATTTATTTTCAAAATCAAATCTGGATAATATCTGATCACAAAGCTCTATATAAAAATTATCACAATTGTTATTTTTCTTTTGCACTTATTTGTGCTTCTTCAATTTCATCTCTGGCAAATATTCCTAAATAAATGTCTTCAAAATTCAAAAAATTGTTTTTGTTTTTATAACCAACTAGCTGAGCGCCCGGCTTCGCACGGAAGCTATATACTTTTATAAATTTCGATTTACCTAATCAAAGCAAATCACGACTTTCACAAAAGTCATAACTCACAAACGCGTCGACCGATTTCGATAAACCATCTACACTACCATACGAACAAATCCTTAAAATTTAATCGAATTCGGTTTGACCGTTCGTCAGTTTTAAGCAAACTAGTTTTTAAAAAATTGCTCATTAAAATTTTCAGCAGTTCAGTTGCTTTAATAGTTCAAATAAATGTTGCAAACTTGAATTATTTAAAATCGTCAAAATTAGGGTATAAATCGTCCCATCGTCACTATGTCATTTTTAGGACCCAAAATCGTCAAATCTGGCAGCTATGATTGCAACGTAGTCATATCTCAAAAAACTCAAACGTGGCAAAATGCATTTAAAGTTTTCAAAGCGTAAGCATTTATATGGACGGCTTGAGCATGTAAGCGGTTATAACTTGGGTTTAGATAGATATGTGTTTATGCAAATTTTTTTTATAAATAAAGAAGGTATTTAGAAACTCTTTTTCGTCAGTAACTGAAAAATTTTGTTTTTTGAGTTATGACTATGTTGCAATAAAGGAGCGATATGTATTCAACAGGTACATTCAAGACGAATTAAATAAATTCGCCTTGGATAAACTTATTCGTTTATTTTTTATATAAATTAAGTCTACAGAAATATAAAAAATTTATCGGCGGCTAACATTTAGCCGACGTTCAGCCGAAAAATCCTCGGCGGCGGCGGCTATCAAAAATCGTCGGCGGCTGGCTAAGCCGGCTAATAGCCGATACGGCGCAAGTCTCTGGGTGATAGCCTTAGATAGGTTGGTGGTTTTAGTCCTTGCAACTTCCTTTGGCAACAGTGCTGAAGCATAAATATAAAAAACCTTCTCGCACTAATACTCACCGTTTTTTTTGTTGAGGTTGTAAGCCACATAAATCCGTTTTTTTTAGGAAATACCTGTGTGGGAATAATTTGTGTTAAAACAAAATTAATTTCATTCCTTTCAAGATAATAAGTAATAAAATAACATGAAATATATATGTACATCTTACCTATTGATGACGGCCAAACGGCGGCGTTAAATATTTTCGGCCAGGGAGTCTGAAATGAAAATCGATCTGCACGTTTCAAGTAAATTAATTAAAAGAACACACACACACGTTCTATATGTATAAAAACACTTAAATAATCATTAAACTTACCTGGAACCTGCTCTTGGTCCAATAAGTTCCACGCCAGAACCTGTAATCAGAATTATCATTAATACATATATATATGTACATACATACAGTAGAATAAATGTTGTTTCAGTACTCACCCTTATTTTCCAATACGACCATCCCTTGCATCTTAGTAAATCCATCACCTGAAAATGAACCATAAATTAATACGATTAAAATTTGTTTTAGTATTTTGTATATAGTAAATTAATATCTTACTTACTTTTGTGCAACATACACCCAATTTACATGATGACTTTGCGACGTCGCTTTTTCGACGTCTCTTTTTGCTTGTTGGTGAGCGGTGTAGGGAAGAAAGAGGGGTAAACAAAAAGTCTTGATTTGTGTTTTTCAAGACTTTTATTCCATTTCTCTTTGTTACTATTCGTTATTTTTCTTACTTTTGTTATTTATCTTTGTTACTTACATTATTTCAAAACAAAATTGGGAAAAAAGACATGAAACTAAAAGACATCGTCTGAACACACAAAGATTTTGGTAGCAACTTCAAAAGGGAATTCAGTAAAAACGACGTCGCAAAAGTCATCATGTAAATTGGGTGATAAACGCCATATTAATAAACGGCAGGAATACCAACGTAAGTACTACAAAAGGTATAAACACATTCGCCACAGCAGACTACACGAACACAAAAGCTGCTAGCTACCGTTGTAGCTGTTTAGCCAGCTACTTAATTATTTTGGAAACGACAGATACACAGTAAACAGCTGATCCTGAATTGTTGCAACCAGGGTTACCGTTAGGAATTTTTGAAAAGTCGCACAAAAGGTCGTTTTATAAAAATAAAGTCGCACAAAAAATCGTTTGAGAAAATAAAAAAAATTGCACATCTTTTTTTAAATACGGCGAATTCAAACTTTTCATTCGATTGTTGGCAGCGTTGTCAACTTGGCGCGTTTCGCACCTTTTTTGGTGCTTTTCTAAATGTTTTGTGCGAAAATTATCTGAGTTGGTGCGAGGTGCGCTTTTTTTTTAATTTTGGTGCGTTTTTTTAATTTTGGGTGGATCCATAACAAATTCAACACAATTTTTTGTTTCAGTATGAAAAAAAATAATTTTGTACAAAAAATACAACTGTTTCAATAACATTTCATGCAATTGTGTACAATGTTTACATTCAATTTTACAGACCACAATAAGAGCAACCATTAATGATGTTTAAGAGGTTCCAAAACACATTCACAAAAACCGTCTTGTTGTTATAGATAACTAGCTGATCCCGGTGTACTTCGCTACCCCCCTCGTTATAAAATAAAATTAAAAGTATTTATATATCCTATTGTTACGATCGGTCCAGTAGTTAAGACTATATTACGATTTTTAATTTTCCTAAAAAGGATCGTGGTCCCATCCACTTTTCTCCCGGTACGTATTCCAAATTATGCCAATACCATATGTACCAAATATCATCTACGTAGGTCAAAAAATGCCCAAAATATGGCGATTTAAATTTTTGGGTTATATGGGTGGTGCCACGCTTCTTTGTCCAATCCCGCCCATATTTGCAGCAGCACTAAAAAAATGCACACCAAAACCGACGTACCAAATTTTGTTCAAATAACGTTATCAGGAGCAGAAATAATAGATTTTTAATTTGTGGTTTGTATGAGAGGTACCACGCCCCTTTGTCCTATCCCGCCTATATTTGCAACAGCACTAAAAAAATGCTCACTGAACCGACGTACCAAATTTTGTTCAAATACCGTTATCAGGAGCAGAAATAATAGATTTTTAATTTGTGGTTTGTATGAGAGGTACCACGCCCCTTTATCCAATCCCGCCCATATTTGCAGCAGCACTACAAAAATGCATACCAAACCGACTTACCAAATTTTGTTCAGATACCGTTATCAGGAGCAGAAATAATAGATTTTTAATTTGTGGTTTGTATGAGAGGTACCACGCCCCTTTGTCCAATCACGCCCATATTTGCAGCAGCACTTAAAAAATGCACACCAAACCGACGTACTAAATTTTGTTCAAACACCGTTATCAGGAACAGAAATAATAGATTTTTAATTTGTGGTTTGTATGAGAGGAACCACGCCCCTTTGTCCAATCCCGCCCATATTTGTAGCAGCACTTAAGAAATGCACACCAAACCGACATACCAAATTTTGTTCAAATACCGTTATCAGGAACAGAAATAATAGATTTTTAATTTGTGGTTTGTATGAGAGGTACCACGCCCCTTTGTCGAATCCCGCCCATATTTGCAGCAGCACTTAAGAAATGCAGACCAAACTGACATACCAAATGTTGTTCAAATACCGTTATCAGGAGCAGAAATAATAGATTTTTAATTTGTGAATTGTATGAGAGGTACCACGCCCCTTTGTCCAATCCTGCCCATATTTGCAGCACCATTAAAAAAATGCACACCAAACCGACGTACCAAATTTTGTTCAAATACCGTATTTAGGAGCAGAAATAATAGATTTTTAATATGTGGTTTGTATGGGAGGTACCACGCCCCTTTGTCCAATCGGACCGAATTGTAAATCTAAACCACCCGGGCGCCACCCAAACGCCTACAAAAAAATTTATGCAAATCGGTCCAGTCAGCTGAAGTTTGTTTAAAGGTTTTTTTAGTCTTATTAACGAATTTCAAAAATATGGAAGAAAAGCATATTCTACACTTAAAATTAGCTCAATAAAGGCAAAAACTCACAAAATCTTGCAACTAACTTAATTTAGTGCTCATTTTCGCAAAATATTTGCTCAAAAATTTTTTCCATCGGATTGAGTAAAAAGATAAAATTGTTTTACTTCGCTTCCAGAATCGATTTCTTCGAAATTGGTTTTGGCGATATATGGACCGATTTCCCAATTCTCATTTTTTTCTAACTTTTTTTATCATCAGATTTACTCTGTATTCCCAAAAATTGTTTTACTTTGCTTCCAGGGCCAATTATATCGAAAATCGGTTTTGGCTATATCTCGGCTATATATGGACCGATTTCCCAAATTTTTTTTTTTTTTTTTTGGTTGAATGACCTATTTCTATTATCAGATTTACTTTTTATCACCAAAAATTGTTTTACTTTGCTTCCAGGGCCAATTATATCGAAAATCGGTTTTGGCTATATCTCGGCTTTATATGGACCGATATCGGGAAAATTTTTTTTTTGCCTTCAAATCTCCATAAGAAGTGATATTACCAACTTTGGCGCAAAAAAAAATTTTTCAAAAAATTTATCAAAAAAATGCATAATTTTGACCCCAAAAAACCGGTTTTTTGGATATATCTCCGCTACCCGTGAACCGATATTGCTGAATTTCAATAGCAAACACATGACCGATATTTATAATAGATTGGCGAAAAAAAAAAGTTTCTAAGTCAAGCAGTTTTCAGTGTGTAGAAGTTTATCTACAGCGCCACCTAGCGGAGAGTTACGGAAAAATTGATAGTCCAAAAATTTATTCTATGAAAAATTACTTATACATGCCAAGTTTCAACACGATCGGATGAGCAATGTAGGAGTTTATCGCTTACCAACCAACCAACCAACAAACATTCATTTTTATATATATAGATTTGTAACATTTCATTATAAGAAATTTGTTGTCCCTTTTAGATTTTCAGAGTACATAATTGTGTTTTGTCGTAAAAGTTGCTGTCAAGTATGTTAAAGAGCTTAGAAAAAACAAAATATTCTTGAGACTTGCGGGATCCCAATGTTGAGTAAAGAAACAGACCTAGTGTTGTAACACTAAAATTAATAAAATTTCTATTTACTAAAAGAAATATTTAAAGTTAGTGTCAATACTGGAGTCTCAAAAGGGAGATAATAAGCGAAATACAAAAAGATTTGGGAATCACAATCTGAGTTTAAGCAATGGATTCGTCCTTAACCAAATAATAACACTAAAGCAAGATGTTTTTATTGCAAATGCGACATCACGCCTATATACCCAATCTTGTTCGGCAGCGGAAACACATTGCAGCTTTAAGCCCATTTAGCTACAAATGACATCAAGAACCAACATTGTAAAAAATGTTTTATCCCATTACAAATATGATATCATGGCATTAGCAGTACAATTTGAATCCGATGTCGAAATATTATCAAATATTAAAAAAGGGTGGAGAATGATTCACTTCATGCAATGGCACAATATTGTATCAACATTAGAATTTTGGACTAAAGTTAAATGTTGTAAAGACGCAAAATTAATTCAAGAAAAATTTTTAATAAAAAAAAATTCTGAACTTGGTGCGTTTTTTGTTGAATGGTGCGTTTTTTTTCTCCATTTTTGTGCGTTTTGAAATTTCAAAGTTGACAACGCTGACTGTTGGTCATTCATGCGTCAGGTCAGCGTTGCCAGAAATGGGATTTTTTTTTATGTCAGTGTTGCCAGAGAAGTACTGGTTGACTAAGGTAAATTCAGAAATCACCAGAGTACATAAAACCAATAGGCGGCACGCCCTCCCATCCTGTGTCCTTTGGAGGATCACAGGAATGGTTGGGTTTGTCATGTGCACCCTGTTGCATGATAATGCAGTTGCGTAGAATTGGCAGCACCGTGAACAGCTGTTTGTGTTTACTTTAGTGGGAAATTTGAAAATAAGTAAAAGGTATGAGAACGAAGAAGATGAAGGGTCAGAGGCAGCTTTCTGGAATTTTCTTTTTATAGATAATGGTGATATAGAAAAAAAAAAGAGGGAGAAATAGGGGTCGGTTTTTGGCGGTATAGAGGTTACTTGGGCCGTCAGTAAGATGAAAAAGGGCTGTTTTTAAGTTTGCCGTTGAAGAGAAAGGAACGAAGAAAAAGGTTGCGGAAGGAAGAAAATTCTTGGTGATTGTGAAGAAAAATAAGGAAAAGAACATTAAATAAAAATAATGTTAAAAAAAAAATTACAAAAAAGAAACTATAAGCTAAATAGGAAGATTGATTAATTCATATACATACAGAAACTTTATATAAAGAAAAGTTAATTGTGCACAACCATAATTGAAAGCTTCAAACTACATACCCAACTCCTTCATCGTCATCATAGCCAGTGTGGAAAGAGGATCAGCCATAGTTGCCGAAAAGCCATCATCATTTTGTCTTGTGGTACCCCAGGTATTCTGCCATAGACCAGGACAGACATACAGACGACCTAAACAAACGAAACAGATAAAAATATATATTAGTCTTTAAATTTTTGAGAGATAGGGTAAACACCTCTTTTTTTTATTATTATATATAATTCCTTTGTTTGCATAAAGGTCCGTCGCGTCAGGTTTGAGCTCAAGCTAGGGTCCGGCGAAGTATAAATATTATCGAAAGGGATAATTGCCCACAGTAGGTGTTTGCCTTAAAATCCGTCAAAGGATAAATATATATAGATGTGCGTATGAAGCATATGGACGATAAGACCTTAAAGAATTTACCGACAGGCAGATTATCCATGATTCTTTTGCACTAATGGAAAATTATAAATTTTGAGATTTTTTTTTTGTAATCATTTAAATTTTTTTTTTTTTATATTTTTCTCTGTGAATAATTACAATTAAATTTTTATTTATTTAAATTGTCAATTTAAAATTAATATTGATTTGTCTAATTTATCTCTCAATAAACATGTATGATACATTTGGATTATTAGATTGAAGATTGAATTTTTCCATATAATGGAGTAGTTATTTAAAACGCGGTAAGTAAGGAGGGGCCTAAGTAAAGGTGGGTTGAGAGGGCCAATTTCAGGGACACCGAAAATATACACACGGTGTCATGGAGGGGTTTTTAGACTCCTAAGGGGAGGGCCATGTCCTGGCAGATCATCAGCCAGAGGGTTGAGTTTTGGTGTGGTGTGCAGCAGGGAGAATACTGGTTTCGCTTCGGGCTCCTACATATTTAAAATTTTATTTACTCGTGTCCATCTGCGAGCAAAGCTGGCATGATTTTTTTTGTAGCTGGTAGTTACCGGAGAGATTGGCAAGATCCCCCCCCCCCCCATCGGCGAGCTTCAGCCGGAGCAAAACGCCAGCATGTCAGCGCGGCCAATAATCTGGCAACCATTTGGTGCAAACCAATACCAGCATGCTACAAGGTAAAATACCTTTGTCAGTACATTTGTGACCAAGGAGCGTCACTTCACGACAAAAGAATAAACATTTATCAGGATGCAATTTAAGATTATATTTTCTACATAAGCTGAAAACGTCTTTGAGATTACGTAGCATGTGTTCTGTAGAACAACCAATCACAACTAAATCGTCCATATATACGAAAGCTTGTGTTGGTGATAATCCGGCAAAAGCCAAGGACATCATTCGTTGAAATGAGTTTGGAGCTATTTTTATACCATATGGCAATCTGTTAAAACGGAAGGATCCTTTTTCTGTAGAAAAGGATGTGATATCTCTAGAGTCTTTGTCTAGTTCTATTTGATGAAAACCTGACATTAAGTCAAGGCAAGAGAAAAATTTAGCTCGGCCCAATTGGTCGAGTATATCATCTATACGTGGTAACGGAAACTTATCAGCTACTACGTTTTTATTCACTCCCCTATAATCTACTACTAGTCTCCATCTTTTCTGATTTGTACCTGGGAGAGGTTTTTTAGGTACTAAAAGAATAGGACTATTATATTCAGACACTGATGGCTCTATTATATCGTCTTTTATCAATTTATCAACATGTTTATTTACTTCCTCTTTATGTGAGTGAGGTATTCTGTAATTTTTTATATAAACCGGTTGCTTATTGTGGAGTTTAAGCTTTTGCTTATAAAAATTATTAACCGTTATTTTTTCAGTTTCTAAAGCAAATACATCTATAAATTCATGACACAGTGTTTTTAATTATTTATCAACGAATTCTGGAAAGTTTTTTGATAACCTTTCAAGTTTTTCTTTATTTTTCTGTGGGTCATGGTTTTGCTTTACGATTTTATAGTCATTCAGACTTTCTGTTAATATTTGGATATTATTAATGATCAAATCATTTTCAGTTGTATTGATAATTCTCACCAAAGGCTTTGACTTCGCTGTAATGGTGTTAGCAATGTATACACCATCTTGAAGCATTTGTTGCGGTACCAATACCTCTGTTTCAGTAGAATCAAATCTAATTGGTCTAATCACTTCTGATCTAGCTGGAACTGATATGGAATTAATGTTAGGAGCACTCATAAGTGGGATAGATATATCATATGGAACATCATTTGTTCTCAAGGTGATAATATCTTCATTGTCTTGAAAATCTAATACACACCTGTATTTTCTAATAAAGTCTATTCCTATTATTCCATCGACTTGAATAGGGAATTCATTTCCGACAACATGAAATTCATGTGCTATAAGAAATCTATCTATTTTTAAATCAGTTCTCACTTTTCCCAATGTAGTTATGAGACCTTGTCCAATACCGTTCTTTTTGTTACATTTATTGGTTCGTTCAGAACTTGATTATGTTTGATAACTGATATGTCTGCGCCAGTGTCTATTAAAAAGGTTGACCTATTGTCATTTAAAGTAGTTCGGGATATCAAATAGCTATATAAGTTTAATTGTATGCTATGAATTTTTTCATCTAAGAAGTATGTTGGGGTGGCTGTACGTTTCCCGAATTATTTTCATCGGTAATACATCGTACATTATTGTTATTTCTTGAATTGTATCCATTATTATTGTAATGGTTACTGTTATTATTTGTATAGTTATTTCTTCCTCTGTTAGGATTTCTATTGAAATGTGTAGTGTTTGTCTTATGAAATGTGTAGTGTTTAAATCTTTCCCTATAGCCCTTGGTTATTTTTAGTAGCTGTCAGGGTTTCAGCTGATTTGTAAGGCGTTCAAAGGAACTGCCGAATTAATGGAGATTAAAACAAAAGCCAAACAAGTGCCGAATTCAGTTGCTTGTAATAATCTTATTTTATTTACAATTTGTTCTAGCTTATATACTAAAATTTCTTAGGTCATTGAGTGATTTCTGATTCACTCAATATTTTACAAATTCATAAATAAAAGAAAATAGAAATTAAAGTTACAATTATCAAATGTTATATTACATCTTAAATTTACATGTGCCAACAATAATGCAAGCAAACAATATTCTTTTGACCCACTTCAATATGTGTAACCCAAGCGTTTATTGTTTGTTGGTTGCACTACTTTGTTGAAGTTGGTATGTATACATTGTGCATATTGTATGGCGACATGGGTACACTACACCCTCACCGCTAAGAGAAAAATTAGGGGATTGATTTTTCTTGATATTCATAGTACCGACAATATTTGTAAAATAATTCTTAATTTCTATTTACATATGTTATAGTTTTACAAAGTAATTTTTTTATATAGTTATAATTTTATAATTTACATAATTCTTAATGTAGTATTTAATATTTTTATAATTTTTAAAATAGTATTCTTATAATTTTTAGTGTTTATTGTGTACTTAATTATTGTTTCTAAAGCTTATATATGGTTTTAATTGATTATTATGGAATTCTTTTTCAATTCCGTGGTAGTCTATTATAGTATTTACACCGTTATGTCTAATTATTTTATATGGGCCTTTGTACGGGCTTTGATTCTTTTTCCTATTTTCTACTTTTATTAAAACTAAACCTCCTATTTTTAGATTTAAACTATTACTATATCTATTTTCTATGATTCTTTTCTCTTTTGTTTTATCTGTAAGTTCCTTAGCTCTATTCAAAGAATATTTTAATCTTTGTTTCAGCTCTTTTGCATAGTCATCATAATTGTATATTTTGTTATTTTCTGTGTCATAAAATTCTGATGGTAAGCATGGCAATCTACCATAACCAATTCAAATGGTGTGTAACCAATGTCTATGTGTGGTGCCGTGTTGTAGGCAAAAGTAAAGTAATTTATCCACTTATCCCATTCGTAATCGTTTGCTGATGTAAGCAAGAATTCATTGAGAACCCTGTGATTTCTTTCTACCGCACCCATTGTTTCATGGTGGTAAGGGGTTGAGAATGTTTGTTTGATATCAAGTAACGAGCATATGTTGCGCATTAGTTCGTTTTTAAATTCTGTCCCGTTGTCTGATTTGAGCACTTTAAATTTACCGTATTTTAAAATTAATTGTTCTACTAGTGTTTTGGCAGTTGTAAGTGCGTCTTTTGTTAACATTGGGTGAGCAATAACGAATTTCGTTAGTTCGCATTGCATTGTCAATATGTATCGGTATCCGTTTGAAATACGAAGAGGTCCTACAGTATCAATTGATATTATCTCAAAACTGTTGCTTGGGGTGTCCGTTAATGTAAGTGGTTCTTTAATGTGTTTGGTTTGTTTGTTTATGTTACATTTGTCACAGTATTTTACGAATTGCTTTACCATCTTATTCATGTTTTTCCAAATGTACCGCTGTTTTAATTTAATAATTGTTTTTCTTATTCCTAAGTGGCCTGCGTGTGTGGCATTGTGGAATTCATCGATGAGTTTATATTTCAGTATGTCATCTGTTATTCTTGTTGGGGCGTTATATATTAATACTAGCTTATCCCGGTGTGCTTCGCTACCCCCTCGTTATAAAATAAAATTAAAAGTATTTATATATCCTATTGTGAAAATTTAATGACAATCGGTCCAGTAGTTAAGACTATATTACGATTTTTAATTTTCCTAAAAAGGGGCGTGGTCCCACCCACTTTTCTCCTGGTACATATTCCAAATTATGCCAATACAATATGTACCAAATATCATCGACGTAGGTCAAAAAATTCCCAAAATATGGCGATTTAAATTTTTGGGATATATGGGAGGTATCACGCCCCTTTGTCCAATCCCGCCCATATTTGCAGCAGCACTAAAAAAATGCACACTGAACCGACATACAAAATTTTGTTCAAATACCATTATCAGGAGCAGAAATAATAGATTTTTAATTTGTGGTTTGTTGAGAGGTACCACGCCCCTTTGTCCAATCCCGCCCATATTTGCAGCAGCACTTAAAAAATGCACACCAAACCGACGTACCAAATTTTGTTCAAATACCGTTATCAGGAGCAGAAATAATAGATTTGTAATATGTGGTTTGTATGGGAGGTACCACGGCCCTTTTTCCAATTGGACCGAATTGTAAATCTAAACCACCCGGGGCGCCACCCAAACGCATACAAAAAAATTTATGCAAATCGGTCCAGCCGTTTAGGAGGAGTTCAGTTACAACGCACGTACAGTAGAATTATATATATAAAGAGCCACGCCCCTAGGCCATTAATTTAAATAATAACTATCCTATCATATAAGTTGGACCAAATTACATATATATGCCAATTTTCATGAATATCAGTTGACTCGTTTTTGAGTTTATTCGGAAACATTTAGATTTTTATATTATTAAAAAATGGGCGTTAAAGTATGCGTGGACGAAAAAAAATTTTCTATTATTTATGCTGGAGTTTGAGTAACATGCTGACAAAGTTTCAGAAGGATCGGTCCAGCGGTCTAGCTTCGTATACGGTACAAACATTTTGCCACGCCCCTCCGCCCCCAGGCCATTAATTTAAATAATAACTATCCTATCATCTAAGTTGGACCAAATTACATATATATGCCAATTTTCATGAATATCAGTTGACTCGTTTTTGAGTTTATTCGAAACATACACAGTGACACGGATTTTTTATATATTAAGATTTTTAGTTGAGGTCTTTTGTTGTTTATTCTTATCCTTGCATATGCTTCTTTTAAATCCTTGATTGTATATATTTTAAATATCATATCATTTTTTGCTAGCGCTTATTCTTTAATATTTTCTTTACTCATTTTGGATAACAGTTTCCTCAGAATCGAATCTAGTTTCGCTGAGTTATCGCTGAATCTTGCATGCATATTATCTTTATTCTTGGAATGTAACTTCTTCATAATCGAATCTTTCGATGAATTATCGTCACGTCCTATGTGTACAGTATTATTTTCAATTGTTATGTCGACTTTCTCTGTATTTTCAAATTTATTAAACTGTAATTTCTTCATATTCTTGACGTCATTTATGGATGTGCATTCCCATATTAGAAGTTGATCAGACTCCTGAGAGATGCATCTTCCCATGTTATTCCTATTCGCGTGCGCTTTATCTATTTTTTTTATTATCATCCACTTTGTTTGCCTCGTTTTTTGTAACTTTATTTGCCTCTTTTTCACTTCTCTTTGTCATTGCCCTTGTGCTTATTAGAATTCTCTTTTCTTTTTCATCATTTTCCAACGGTATCATTTGTTTTAGTATGTCTGAGTTTATTTCTATTCTTGATAATGCGTCCGCATTAGTGTTAATTTTTCCTTTCTTATAAATTATCGTGAAGTCATAATCGCTTAAATCTAGTCTAATTCTTGTCATTTTTGATGAAAGATTCTTATGTGAAAATAGTGATATCAATGGTCTGTGGTCTGTTACCACTATGAATTTTTGACCGTATAAATATGGTTTGAAGAAATTTATTCCCCAGTGAATTGCGAGCAATTCTTTTTCAATGATGGGTTTGTTCATATCATGCTTTTGAAGTGATTTACTTGCGTAAGAAATAGGTAAATCTTTTCCAATTTCACCTTGTGATAAGACTGCTCCTAGTGCGTAGTTTGAGGCGTCAGTCGTCAAAATAAAAGGTTTGTCAAAATTTGGGTACTGCAAAATTGGTGGTTCATTAATTTTTCTTTTAGGGTATCAAAAGCATTTTGGCATTCTTTTGTCCATAGAAATTTTACTGATTTTCTCAATAGCATATTTAAGTGTTTTGCAATGTCCGCAAAATTCGGTATGAATTTTCTATAATAGTTGCAGAATGCAACGAAACGTCTAACTTCGTCTGCATTCTTGGGTGTTGGGTAATTTTTAATAACTTCATATTTAACTGGATCTGTTTTCACGCCGTCCTTTGTTATTAAATGTCCTAAGTAAACTACTTCTGGTCTCAAAAAACAACATTTCTTTGGATTCAGTTTTAAGTTGTATCGTTGAAGTCTGTCTAAAACTTTGACAAGATTTTCATTGTGATGGTTCAAACTACATCCATAGACAATTATGTCATCGACATAAAGAAAAGCTTCTGAATCAAGTCCTGAAAGTGCTATCGTAAGCATTCTCTGAAAACTGTTTGATGAAATTTTAAGTCCAAATGGTAGTCTTTTAAATTGGTAGTGTCCCTGTTGTGTAGAGAAAGCTGTAAGTGGTCTTGAGTCTTTGTCCAACTGAATTTGGTGAAATGAGCTAGTCATGTCAAGAGTCGAAAACCATTTAGCTCTTCCTAGTTTATCCAAAATATCCTCTAATCTAGTTAGTGGAAATTTGTCATTAACTATTTTGTCATTTAACTTTCTAAAGTCTACTACAAGTCTCCATTTTCGTTTGTCTTCTGTATTCTTTTTGGGTACCAAAAGAAGTGGAGCATTGTAGGGGCTAATTGATGGTTCTATTATATCGTCATGTAACATTTTATGTACTTGTTCATTTATTATGTCCGTGTGCGAGTGGGGTAGTCTGTAGTTTTTTATATACACCGGAGTGTTATCTGAAGCTGCTATGTTTTGTTTATAAAAATTGTTTACAGTTAATTTCTCATTCTCTAAATGAAATACATTTTGATATCTTCTGAATATGTTTATTAATTCTGATTTTGCATATTCATCAGTATTATTTAATTGGAAGTCATTTAGAATTTGTTTAAAGCGTTCGTCATTGTTTCCATTTGTGTAATTTAATATGTCATAGTTTTTTAGTGGATCAGTATGCAGTTTAATGCCCTGTAAAATTTGTGTATCATTTGTTGTGTTTAAAATTTTAATGTGTGTCATTCCGTTTTTTGGTGCTATTGAATTACTTAAAAAAATACCGCTTTTTAATTCATTATTAAGTATTACGCAATCTTCTGTAAGGTTTAATTTCAATGGTTGTATGATTTCTGTTCGTGGTGGTATAGTTATTTTTAATGTGTCGAATGCTTTTGATTGCATTGGCAGAATTGTGGTTTCATTATTGGTAAACAAAGAAATTGTGAATGTCTCGTAATCTATTTTGCATAAGTATTCTCTTAAAAAGTCTCTCCCTATTATTCCGTCTGTCTCTATTGGAAAATTGTCATCTACTAGATGCAATTTGTATTTGCATGTTTGGTCTGCTAATGAAAGTTCAAGTTCAGTTGTCCCTAAGGAATATATTTCTTCATTAGTGATGCCTGTTAATTTGCATCTGTTTTCTATATTTAGTGGTTCATCATCAAAAATTGTTCTAGTGCGACATAACGATATGTCGGCTCCTGTGTCGACAAGAAATGTGAATCCTTTATTTTTGTATTTAGCGATTATGTAATTATTTGAAGCTTTAAATACTCTTAATTTTGGCTGTCCGGAATATCCCTGTATTCCGAGCCTTCCTCGTTTCCCTCGTCTTGTATCGTACGTATATATCTTCTGTTGTTGTTACTGTTATTATTGTTGTTACTGTTTGTGTTATTTCTGTAGTTTCAATTGTTGTTATTGTTTCTAGGTGTATTGTTATTATGATTGTTGTTTGTAAAATGATTGTTGTTCCTAAGAGAATTATTGTTGTTGAAATTGTCATTCCTAGTGTAATTGGTGCCTCTGTTGAAATTTGTGTTGTTGCCATTATACCTATTAGGAAAATTATTGTTTCTATTATTGCTAAAATTGTTGTTGTTATTTCTACTACGAGAGTTGTTGTTATTTTCAAAATTATTTCTTTCGCGATAATTGCTATTGTAATGCCTGGTTCGATTATTATTATGTTGTTGCTTTTGAATGTGCATTACCGCATTATTGTTTAATTTATTCTCATTTTCTAGTTCTAGTGCTAGTTCTACTGCGTCTTGTAAAGTCTTTGAACGAGCTGCGAAAATGGCTGTCTTTAAACTGTCATTAATACCTCTTTTAAAAGTATCTAGAGAAAGCTTTGAGTTTAATTTGATAATAACATTTTTCTCTGCTTCTGTGGCGTCATTACCAAGTTCTTCAACTCCTAACTTGTTCATGTTGTCTATTGTCGTCATTATTCTTTCTTTGAATGTATTAACAGACATTTTCCCTTGGTAAATAGTGCTTAGTTTTGATTGTAACTCTGGAATTGTCTTTGTACTTTTGTACCTCTGTTGTAACAAATTTTTTAATGCATTGAAATTTTCTGGTTTCGCATAGTTACCTATTGCCGTTCTTACCCCTGAAGTCAATTTTGCATGGTATACGTATTGTAAGAAATCTTGTTTTGCTGTTTCAGCTAGAGTTTTCTCAATGAGTTCTGCTGTTATCAAAAAACTTTCTAGTTCTTCCTGGTTTCCAGCAAAAAGTGGGAGTGCTTTAGACACTGTTTCTAAACTAAATGCTGCCATTTTGATGTCTATGTTTTCTATCTTAGTAATGTTCTGGACTAAATATTCTTTAATTTTCTTTATTATATTATTAAATTCTAATTTAAGCGCTGATGCTTTTTCCTCGTCTTTTTCTTCAACTTGTGCTATCTCAAACTCTCTTGTTATGGTTTTTATTTCTTCTAATTTAAGGTTAATTGTCTTTTCAGTATATGTCCTTCAAGGATTTTTCTTTAAATTTTTTAATATATCCGTTAATTTCTGGAGATTCTTCTCCATCTAACAATCTTTCGTATTAATATTGAATATTTGTTAAAATACATATATATTTTTTTATACTTCTTTTATTTTATTGCTATCATTGTTTTTGCTATTGTTTTTGTTTTTACAATTGTTAATAAATCTATAAATGATATGTAATATAAATAGGATTAAAATAATAATTACTAAGGTTTTTGTTATTTCCATTCTTTCCTACTTCGTATCCCGCAATAACTAGTGGGATCGCTTTTAGAATGTTCGTCCACCAAGTCATCTCGAAAAGTCCCTTCTTTGGACATCAGTTCGGTAGGATTATTAATTTAATATGGTCCGAGTTGGCAGGATCGCCATGAAATGTGTAGTGTTTGTCTTATGAAATGTGTAGTGTTTAAATCTTTCCCTATAGCCCTTGGTTATTTTTAGTAGCTGTCAGGGTTTCAGCTGATTTGTAAGGCGTTCAAAGGCACTGCCGAATTAATGGAGATTAAAACAAAAGGCAAACAAGTGCCGAATTCAGTTGCTTGTAATAATCTTATTTTATTTACAATTTGTTCTAGCTTATATACTAAAATTTCTTAGGTCATTGAGTGATTTCTGAATCACTCAATATTTTACAAATTCATAAATAAAAGAAAATAGAAATTAAAGTTACAATTATCAAATATTATATTACATCTTAAATTTACATGTGCCAACAATAATGCAAGCAAACAATATTCTTTTGACCCACTTCAATATGTGTAACCCAAGCGTTTATTGTTTGTTGGTTGCACTACTTTGTTGAAGTTGGTATGTATACATTGTGCATATTGTATGGCGACATGGGTACACTACACTATTAAAATTCTCGTAGTTGGGATTATTATAGTTCCTGGAATTGGAATTATTATTTCTAGGGCCATAGTTTCTTGAACTATTAAGGTTTCTAGGATTTGAATCATTAAAATCTCTACGATTAGAATTATTAAAATTTCTAGGATTTGAATTGTTAAAATTTCTAGAATTGAAATTATTAAAATTTCTAGAATTTCGACTATTAGAAGGATTGTTATTACGACTGTTTTGTGAGCCGTAAACTAGGATAGAATTTGGTTGGCCGTATACATACATCGGTACAACTAGTGATAAATTTTGATATTACATCATTCATATTATTAAAGGTGCCTGATTCCATGATCAGTTTTACTCTATCATTTGAGGCATTCTTTACTATAGCTGTAACTGCTGAGCGAGTTGTATATTTGTTTGCGGTTTCATTAGACAGACCATCTGATATATATGCTGTTTCTAATTTCTTTGTGAGGTCTTCCACCTCTTTGGCATAAGCATTAGCATTCTTACCAGACTGTCTAATGTTCATAATTTTAGCAGTAATAACGTCTACTGATTCTCCTTTAACTGAAGATCTCAGTTTCAATATTATATCTTGTAAAGTTGTCTCAGCCGACAACAAATTTCTGGCTATACCCTTCAGCTTGGTCTTTACTAGATTTACGGCGACTGATTCATGACTCTCTTTTATTGAGTCCACTAAATTCAGCGCGTCAATAAAACTTTGTAAGTTTTCAGGGGTGCCATCGTAATCAGGAAGTAGCCTGGATGCGGTCCTTAAAAACTCTACTATAGTTTGAGGCATTATGAAATTATTTTTCAATTCAGGTATGAAAACTTGTTCATGTAAGGAATTGGGAATTACGATATCTATTCCCTTTTTGGTTGCTACTGAGAGAAGTTTTTCTCTAACGTCTGCATAGAAAGCGTCCGCTGCCGCTTTATGACCTGTAGTCAGACGAAAATAGTTTACATTAAGAAGTATCCTAATGCCTTCCAATTGCTTCAGTAAATTCCTTATGTGTTTGTTTACTGTTTCTGGCTTTGTTTCTCTGTCTATATTAAGACATTTGTAAGATTTCAAGAATTCTTCTTTAAGTATTCTCGCCTTTCTCACAATATTCTCCCATTCCATTTACAATCAATCTCAAAATTGCATTCTATAATCAGAATGAGCAGAAGAGAGGCCAAACAAAGACAATTTTAAGGATCACTCGATAGCAATGAAAGCAAAGTTAGTCTTACCAAGGATATGATAGTTTGATAGTAGGCAAATATATTCTATTGCAAGGATTTATTTCTGGAAATAAGAGGTCACAAAGTGCACTCTAATGAATTTGTTGAAGTCTATTCAACAAGAAAACAAAAGCAAAATATTGCAAAAATCAAAACATTTTTCTTCACAAATGCAGGAAACAATAAATTTGACCAGATGAGCACTACAATGATTAACCTTCAAAACAGAATTTGTATTTCAGGATTGTACTGAGTACTAAAACAATATGATAATAATTGAAATAATATAAAACAACATTCCTTAAAATAATAATAAGACTGCCTTTCAATGGAAATTGTATACATCTATACAATATTTCATTCGAATGAGCAATGAGGAGAAAATAAACTGTTTTCTTTGATTGCTTATCAAAGGATAACAATTTTTGGCACTAACTGTATATATTTATACAATGTATTATTCGTTAGAGTTATGAAAACTCTAAAATTTGTAAGGATTTATATATTTATACAATGTATTATTCGATCGTGTTATGAAAACTCTAAAATTTTTAAGGATTTACAATGTATTATTCGATCGTGTTATGAAAACTCTAAAACTTGTAAGGATTTATTCCCGATTTGTTTCACCATTCGTCTCACTAGACTTTGTCGAGTCCGGAAATGGTACTGAAGTTCTTCACGTATTTATTTTTTAAAGATCTTTTGTGAAGTTGGTATAAAGTTGTTAGGAATTGCAGCAAAAGTATTGCAATAATTATTGCTAGATACACTACTGGATATTCAACTTTGACCATTACTTCATTAACAACATTTGCGTTGGGGTTTTCTATTTTTGATTCTTTGCCTCCCATTATGAAGGAAAGATATTAGAACGATATATTATGGATCAATTTAAAAACAACTATTAGGTTTGCTCAGTAAATGAAGGAAACTTCTCAACTGAATTCAACGAATATATATAAACTAAGTAAATGAAGAAAATTTCTCCTGAAATTCTGATACAAAATGTAAAATTCTTTGCTTTTACAACTATGTGTTTCAGCTCTGAATTATTTCACCGTTTAAAAAAGGATTATGAGGATTTGAAATGACTCAAATCAAAAGAAAAAAAAATCTGGTTTTAAAACTTCTAATCAAGGAAGCTCTATATTTCACGAAGTTATTCTAGAATAATCACAAATCAAAACTTAATTCAACTCAAAATAAACAAATTAACATTTTAAATCTCTTTAACCGGTCGAGTTTGTCCTTCACACAGTTGTTTACATACACAAAATCAAGTTTACAATTGTTTTACTTATAGTTAAGTTTACACAACTGTATGAGTATTAGTATGTCCTTTTTTTTTGTCATGGGTCGTATTAGTTTTAAAAAAAAATTTGGTACATATGCCTAAGTTTCAGCACTCTGTATACTCTGTATACCGAGGACCGGTCATCAGACATATATCGATCAGAACCAATCACTGATCGAAACGGTTACCCTTATATAGTAGAATATATATATATCAACTGGAGGGACTCGTGAGTTTCTCAGTGACATACATATTAGTTATAATTTTATTTAATTTATTTTTGATATTATCGACTGGAGGGACTCGTAAGTGTCTCAGCGATAAATCTTATATATATTTTCTTTAAAGCGAAAATAAAAGACAAAACACAACTTTATATTCTTTCTTTTGAGAAAAATTATTACATTATTCAAAAATATATGCATGTACACTTAAATCAAATTTAAATTGAGAGGAAAAAATATTACACTATTCACAAATATATGTATGTATATTTAAATTAAATTTAAATTGAGATGAAAAATATTACACCATTCAAAAATATATGTATGTATATTTAAATTAAAAGATTAAACATAGAGCACAAAATTATACTTAGTTAAGGATGTAATTCACTGTTAGCAATCTCGGAATTTATGACTCCATTGATGTTTTCATCTTTATTACCATCAACTTTCATTCATTGATTTGCTCGTTGCTGCGATATGTTTATAAAATATGGAGCAGGGGGTAGATTCTGGTTCTGCGATAACGTGAAATGTAAAAAAATGTTTCATTTTCGTTTTCATTACAACTTTACACAATATCTTTTCGCAATTGCACAAAATGCGATTCCCGTTTATAATATGAAAAAGTGTTTCATTCCATCTGTTGCAGTGTAACTTTATATCCATGTTATTCAACTTGAAATGTCATACAAAGAGAACGAAGTTGAACTACTTCGATGCGGTGCAAGGCCGCAAGCAAATATATATTTGCTTTTGCGTCTTTTACAACATGCATATATTCTTCATTGAAATTTTGAAGTTGATTTTTCAACATATATTACATAATACGAGTATATGTACATAGCTTATGTTATAGAAAATTTCATAAAAATTAAAAAATATTAAATAAACAAATTAGCGGTGGTGAAGAAATTGTATGAATTACATAAGAAGGCAATTTTATTAATGGTCTATCATTACAGATACTTAGTTAATCCTACAAGTTGAATAAGGAATAAATATATATATATTTGTATATATAATCGGAGATATTATTCAATGTCTTATTGACAAAAAAATATAATAGAAAAATAGTGTATAATCACACTTTTATACTATAATTTCGGATGGTAAAAACTCTGAAAATAAAAGTCGATAGTTTAGAAATATCTAAAATATATGTAGATAGGTATAAATATCGGTACCGATACTATTTAAAATACAGTTTTGAACCGTTCCTTTGGTATTTTTGTGTATAAACAGTGTCAAACGCATGTACATATTTTATTTTTTTTGTTTTTTGACAAAATTGCACAAGACGCCGCGAAGTCACAACAAAAATGATGATTGATGATTTTATTTGTACGTCTCTCTTTAAACGACAAAAACACGATACTCACACATATGCACTGATTCACGTGCTTCTTTGATCGTCTTTAGGGCACTTTATAAGTAGTAAATCAAAACTTAATGCCGGGCGGGCGACGCCGCGGTTGCAGGTAGTAATTTAAATAAAGTGAGAACAACAAATTCCCTGAATAGTTATAATTAAAAAAAAAAATTATTCAATTTTATGCGTTTCCGAGACTTTTACTGCATAATAAGTTTTTCTTACTTTTCGATTTTCTATCGCCTTATGTATTTTTTAAGCAGCCGGCTCCAAAATAAGTTTAAGACGCCTCATAGTTTACTTTTTTTTAAGCCGACACCAACTTTCTCTCTGCTTGGGTCTGTACAATTGTCAAACACCAAAAATAAATTACGTTGCACGTGTAACAAATCTGTAAATACATATATGTACATATGTATGTATGTACATACGCATGTATACGTAAATCAATTATTCAAATGATTTTTTTTATTTTTGAACTCTATACATACATACATATGTATGTATGTATGTACATACTTACATACTTATCGTTTGCAATATCGATATTTATGTTCTAAAAATTAATAATAATTCTTTTTGATTTATGCTTGTGCGCATGCCTTTTGCTACTTTTCCATTTTCGCTGAAAAATTTTAAGTGAAAAAAAAAAAACGCGTCATATGTAAAGGTTTTGACATTTGTTTTCGCAGTTACATAAAACGAGAATCAGTTTTGCTGTGAAACTGAGAAAAAAATTGTTTCATTCCATTTGTTTCTCTCATTGTGAAAATATTTTAATTTGTTTTAATTTCTTCACAGAACGGGAATCAGAAACAAAATGTAAACGAGAAAAATGTTTACATTTCACGTTATCGCAGAACCAGAATCTACCCCCAGGGGGTAGATTCTGGTTCTGCGATAACGTGAAATGTAAAAAAATGTTTCATTTTCGTTTTCATTACAACTTTACGTAATATCTTTTCGCAGTTGCACAAAATGCGATTCCCGTTTATATTATGAAAAAGTGTTTCATTCCATCTGTTGCAGTGTAACTTTATATCCATGTTATTCAACTTGAAATGTCACACACAGAGAACGAAGTTGAACTACTTCGATGCGGTGCAAGGCCGCATGCAAATATATATTTGCTTTTGTGGCTTTTACAACATGCATATATTCATCATTGAAATTTTGAAGTTGATTTTTCAACATATATTACATAATATATGTACATAGCTTATTTTATAGAAAATTGAATAAAAATTAGAAAATATTAAATAAACAAATTAGCGGTGGTGAAGAAATTATATGAATTACATAAGTAGGCAATTTTATTAATAGTCTATCATTACAGATACTGAGTTAATCCTACAACTTGAATAATGAATAAATATAAGTATATATATTTGTATATATAATCGGAGATATTATTTAATGTCTTATTGACAAAAAAATATAATCGAAAAATAGTGTATAATCACACTTTTATACTATAATTTCAAATGGTAAAAACTCTGAAAATAAAAGACGATAGTTTAACAATATCGAAAATATAGATATATCTATATACATATGTACCTATAGGTATAAATATCGGTATCGATAATATTTAAAATACAGTTTTAAACCGGGACTTTAGTTTAATTCTATTTATTTACTTTTTATTTTTTTTTTTAATAAAATGATATGTTTTCAAATTACATACTCGTATGTATGCATGTTGCGAAGAGCACCAAATTTTTAAACGGGATTAGTTCTAGTTGTTTTACCAATGTTTTATTTAAACTTTCTCTTGTGCCCTCTGGAGACGATAAAAAACACATCAACGTTCTAAGTGTGTGCGTGCAGTGGTGATTTTTCGGGTACACGTATACGTTGTCGGCTCTGATTGATGAAAACCATAATCTTGTGATTTATTACTTTGATGGTCTCCAATTGTGATTGACAAAGAAAATAAATGTCAGTTGTTTTGAGTGTAATGAGTAAAAAGATGGCAGGACACGCATACTTGTTAATTTTATGCTCTGGTATTTTTGTGTATAAACAGTGTCAAAGGTATGTATTTCTTTGTTTTTTGACAAAATTGCACAAGACCCGCGGTTGCAGATAGTAATTTAAATAAAGTAATAACAAATTGCCTGAATAGTTATAATTAGGTAAAATTTTCCTACTTAAGTACAAACATTCAATCGATAGTAAAATCGGAAATATCAATAGCAAAAAAAAATAGTCGAATACAATTTTTTTTTAATTATTTCTATTTATTGATACATTTTCCATAACATATGCTAATTGCTTCCTAGTTTTGGCCCGAGTTTATTCAAATGTGTTAGATATTCAATTTTATGCGTTTCCGAGATTTACTGCATAATAAGTTTTTCTTACTTTTCGATTTTCTATCGCCTTATGTATTTTTTAGGCAGCCGGCTCCAAAATAAGTTTAAGCCGCCTCTAAGTTTATTTTTTTTAAGCCGACACCAACTTTCTCTCTGCTTGGGTCTGCACAATTGTCAAACAACAAAAATAAATTACGTTGTACATTGTGATAAATGTATAAAAGTTGAAAATGTATGCATTATTTTTTTTAAATGCAGTAACAAATCTCTAAATGCATATGTATGTATATGTACATAAGTATGTATGTATGTATGTATGTACATACGCATGTATACATAAATCAATTATTCAAATGATTTTTTTTTATTTTTGAACTCTATACATATGTATGTATGTACATAAGTATGTACATACTTACATACATATTTATCGTTTGCAATATCGACATTTATGTTCTACAGATTAATAAAAATTCTTTTTGATTTATGCTTGTGCGCATGCCTTTTGCTGCTTTTTCCATTTTCGCTGACAAATTTTAAGTGAAAAAAACGCGTCATATGAAAATGTTTTGACATTTGTTTTCGCAGTTACATAAAACGAGAATCAGTTTTGCTGTGAAACTGAGAAAAAAATTGTGTCATTCCATTTGTTTCTCTCATTGTAAAAAGATTTTAATTTGTTTTAATTTCTTCACAGAACGGGAATCAGAAACAAAATGTAAACGAGAAAAATGTTTACATTTCACGTTATCGCAGAACCAGAATCTACCCCCAGGATACAATTGCTTGAGATGTTGCTCTTGCTGCTGTTGCATTATCAAAAACGATTTTCACTGAAGTGAACACAATTCATTTGCAATGTCTGTGCCTTCATTTGGTGGACTATATTTGGATGTGTAGCATGGTCGTGTTTGTTGGGGTTTTATTTTCACAATTGTTACTAGAAACTTGACTCATGATTTCAGAGAGGATTTTAGGTACTATTTAATTTTATGTACTTTCATCTTCTTTTTTTATTTTATTATTATGTTATGAAAAAATTACTTTATATTATTTTAATTAATATTATTTAATTATTATTTAATATTATTCAATTAATATGAAACCCAATAAAACTAGGATCGCCATGATATGAAATGATACAACATTTATTTTAATTTTATTGTTGGCAAACAGCCGCTTGTGCGACTGTTCGCTTTTAAGCATAGACTAATATAACTAGACAAGACACCTATAAAATCGTCAATACGTTTTGCAGTGAAGGACAGCAAATCTTAGTTATGGTATATATCTGTCTCTCTCTGTAAATCGTATTGATTGTCATTTTATTTTTTTGTTTACAATAGTGAAATAGTGAAATTCTGGAGAAGATTTTTGGTGCAAAATGGAATTCATTTTGCGCCAAAAATCTTGACATATTGGTTAATAATTTGTGGTCAAAATGTTACGTACTATTTTGTCCACATATTACCAATACATAGTAATACAAAAATACGTTGGAAACAGTAAAAAAACAGGCGCAAAGATGTAAGTATGAAATGTTTTTTTCGATTAAAAAAATATGATATAAAACTTAATATTTCTTTTTTAAACTTTTTCAGGAGTCGACGATGTGCAATGGGATGTCCAGACTGGGAGAATCTACACCAGGTTCCTAGCGATATACACAGGTAAGTGAAATTAAATGATATATAAATGCAGCCTGAAAAACCACCCCTATTTTTTCAAATTGACATTGGGCACAAACAAAATACTTGTTTAAAACACAATCAACTCCCAAAGAAGATTGGGAAAAACTAAAGCAAAAGTGAAGTGAAACATATCCTCCCAAACAAGATTGGGGATAAGTAAAGTACAACCACTTAGGATTGTAATAAAATGAAAAAAATTATATGTGCTGTACAGCAACATACAACAAGGAAATAATGTGAAGTGAAGTGTAACATCAACTCCCAAACCAGATTGGGAATAACTAAAGTACAAGTGAAGTGAAACATATACTCCCAAACAAGATTGATAAGCAACAGCAATGGCAAAACAAAAAAACATCAACAGCCAAAGGATAAAGGCTATAAAAGTGAAGTGAAACATATAGAAACACCAAACAGAAGCAGCAACAGCAGTGGCCAAGTGTTGAATTAGGCTTTTTGAAGCTTTTCCTTGTGCAAAAGAAAAAAACATTAACAGCCAGTCTATAAAAGTGAAGTGAAACATATAGAAACACCAAACAGAAGCAGCAACAGCAGTGGCCAAGTGTTGAATTAGGCTTTTTGAAGCTTTTCCTTGAGCAAAAGAAAAAAACATCAACAGCCAGTCTATAAAAGTGAAGTGAAACATATAGAAACACCCAACAGAAGCAGCAACAGCAGTGGCCAAGTGTTTATATATTTATTGTTGCTGAAAAATGTTTACTGAATTGAGTTTTATAAGTTCATTTTTATATTAATTATTGAATGGTTAATTATAGAAAACTGTGCAATTTATTATTTATTAAAACAAAATCCAAACCATTGAAAAGTAACTTAAACTGATTGAAGCAATTGAAAATTTGAAGAAAGTTTAAGCTACATTTGCAATAGTTTGGATTTATAATGGTTTAGGCCTACTGGGGAAGCCAGCCATTAAAAATAATTGGCAACGCACTGAGTGTAGTACCTCAATGGTTGTGTGGAAACCTACACAATTAATAAAAACTTTATTCACAAGCCTAGTTGTATAGCTTATTATTGTTTTTATTTTGTTTGAAACAGTGTTTTTCATATACAACAATAAGTGATACAAGTAGGCTTATGAATAATTCATTTAATTATTTATTATTAATATAGAACAGATTTAGTATAAAAACCTTTCAGTATATCCTAAACCCTTTTTTAATAAGAACACTTGAATGTATTTTCTTTTTGTAACTACCATTTATTTCATATTATTTCATTTCATTAATATTTTGCAAAGGACAGAAAAAAAATTAAAATTTTTACATTTTTGGATATTTGAACAATTTATATTTATATTTTAATAAAATATAAACAATTTAATTTATGTAATCTTTCCCATTTCTTCTTTTTTATTTTATTTTGCATATTAGTGTGGGGTTAAATTTATTCAAAGTACATAAATATTTGTTTTTGCTACTAACTATCATGGCATGTAGGTAATTGTTTCACAAACAAGTTCAATTTAATGTTAATTTACTTTTAGTTTTGTTTTATTTTTACTTAAATTTTTAGTTTGATAAATATTTCAGTCACAAATTGCACACTTTTTTCCTGTTGAGATTTGTTACATTTTTTAAAAATTACAATTCTCATGTAAATTCACGTTTAACAATTTTAATGACTTATTTTGTTTTAAGAGCTTAAGTACAATAGTAAAAACATTTACATAATGGTAACTGTGTTGTTAATTTGTCTATGAAGTATATTTTTAGTTTGCTAGTAAATAAAAATAATAAAATGAATGTGACTTTTGTAGCTGTGTTACTGCCGCTGTTGAAGGATTATTTAGTTGTTGCAATGGACTATTACGTAGTGGCGGTGGATCTCTGTAGGGCGGTGGCACTAATGCACCATTTGCTGATATATTAGTTGCTTGTTCATACAAATCATTGGGCGAATTGGAGAATTTACTATTGCCATTATTCGTATTTACACTGATATTTTCTTCTGCAATATTCGTTGTTGTCAGCATATTGTTCCGATCTAAAGCGTTGCGTACATCAGCTAAATTTATTTCATTTATAGATTTACTATTGTGACCACCCAGTTGTTGATAAATATTATTTGCGTTATTAGATATGTTATTGTTGTTGCTGTTGTATTCTTTATAAGCACCATTTCCTTTAAATAAATTATTACCACCATCAAAGCTGCCAAGGCCAGCACTGGAAGTATTTGATGGCATTTCTATGGGATTTTTATGACGTGGTATTAAATTTGTTGCTGCTGTGGCTGCTGCTTTTATTGTACCTGTTGTTTTTATTGCGCTGTGGTATTCCCTTAACAATACAGATGTTTTCGGAAAATTCTGCATCGTGAGCAACACTGAAAATACAAAAAGGAAAAGCATTTCTATAGGAAAAGCATTTGATTGAATAAATTTTCCAAAACCGCCTTTTTCCGAAAAAAATGTAATAAAAATGATATAACGAATAAATTACATCTTACACGTGCTGAAAAGGTGGTGTGACCTTCGAAAACAATTTAAGTTTTGCTTTGGTTTTGTTAGAATTATTTAGTTTGTCGCACAAAAGTAATTTAAATTAATAATTTAAATAAACAAATTCAAAGTTTTCATTAAAATTTTCTATATTAATATAAATTAATATAAATTGAATTTGAGTCTCGATAATTTAGACTTTTGGTCTAATATTCTTTTTTACAACTTACCCAAAACTCTTCTTCAATTCTTTGGCCCGTTCATGGGCAGCATTTAAACTTGATTCCATAGTTAAAGGTTTTTGATGTTGCTGCGGCTGCTGTGTAATTGTATTTGCATTAAGCGCACTATCAATTGTATTGCTGATACTATTATTAATTATATTATTATTAATGTTATTGTTGTTATTTTGCTTATTAAAATTACTACTATTATTATTATTATTGATGTTGTTGTGATTAATATTGCTTAAACCCAAAGTCTTTTTATTATTAAACATCACAGTTGTGCTTTCATTGTTATTAATATAATTAATAGTTGCGTTGTGTGGTTGCTGTGTTTCTTGTTTTATATGTTGCATCTCTTCATGCTGTTGTTGCTGCTGCTTACTTTCTGAACGCTGCAATATAAATTCCACATCGTTGGCATATTCACCCCATTTTATAAGCAACTTTAAAGGATTTTCATTTGGTGCCAATAGGCGTTCATTGTTGCGCCATCGTTCAATAAGTGTGAAACGTCCCAACTTAATTTTGCTATTGCGATCATTTGAAATCCGAGGAGCAATTTTCGTACTTTTAAAATGCGCACAATTGTCTTTGAAAGTTGTATGATATTCTTCGAGTGCTTTCGTAGTATTTAATAGATAGTTGCGTGCATTAATATGAGAATCTTTATGGTTGATTATAGCCAAGTCACCCCATGTATGGTCATTTCCAGTTTTGTAATGTTTAATGAAACTTACTGAGTTGGCATCTGCCAAGAACATCTCTAACATATTACAAGTATTTTGATACCATTTATCTTTCTTAACCATGACCAAATTACCTTTACTTACATTGACAATGCCACCAAGACGAACATAATCAATATCGGCTTGCAAATGTGTGGGTAAGTTTCTTATATATTTCTTTTTCGTAAGCAATGGAAATCCATAGCCCATACAAAATATTCCTCTTGCTGGTATTCTGCTTTTTGCAATATTTTAGCACGTATGTATTTGTTCCATGCTATAAAATGTACTGCGACTTTATCTCCTATTTGAGGACGCAACAAATTATCACATAATGGTTTATTGGAGCTTGGATTCGCCAGGAATTCCGATTGGTTTGTACCAAAACAGATGAGGATTTATGAAATGCGTTATTCTGATACAATTATCGGTTTCCATTTTATCAACTAAAATTTTTAATGTTCTTTTAGTAATATGGAATAATATCAGAACTTATTAGGCGCTTAAAAACTTTCTTCACAAGTGGCTTCTTAACAGCCAAGGGAGCTGGGACAACTTTTTTTGTCACTGGCTTCTTCTTTGATCTGGGCTAAAATAAACAAACACAACGCAGTTGAACCAATCTGCTTGGAATCACTAAATCAATGCATTAAATCTCCACTATTGTGTCCGTTTGTTTCACAAAACACTTTATATTTATATATATATATATATTTATATCAATATATTTTAATATAATTTGTTAATTTTTCTAATAATTGAATTTAATTCTGTGATTCTGTGATTTCCATTTAAATTTTCTGTAGCATTTTGCTATAGCTTTATTAAACATATGCTTAGAAATGGTTACGTATAACCATTTCTTCTAACACATACATATTTCTATAAATGTAAATTTATCTTCCGTTTCGCCTGCAAAACGTACTAACAGATGAGAAACGCCTTTTTGACCTGTCAAAGTTGAGAATTCTGGTCATATTCTGTGCTTTTAAGTATATTTATGAACTGTACTGATTTTTATTCTACATCTTAAATCTAACTTAAACATTCTACTTCTTAAACTAACACATACACAAAGTATGTGTGGGAATGTGCATGATCAGCATAATACATTCTGTATATTCTGATCATGCGGTTATAGCATGGACAAATATTTAAACAATAACAAGAGTGTTATGTTTCACTTGCTGCATGCAGACGGCATGCAGTAGTGGTTAGTCAAACACACTACAGCCGGCCTTCGGCCGGGCTTACTGATTTTTCCCACCATGGTATTTCCCGACACAGTGGTATATAGAATAGATTTTCCGCATAGCCGGCCTTCGGCCGGGCTTAATGATTTTCTCCACCATGTTATATCCCGACACGGCGGTATATAGAATAGTTGTTCTACATAGTCGGCCTTCGGCCGGGCCTAATGAGTTTCTCCACCTTGTACACCAAAACAATGATATAGAAAATATAATATTTATGACAGCAGATTGTACGCTGGAGGAAGAGTTTGACAGATATCCATACTAATCTATTATATTTTAACATAGGTTAGCAGGTTGCTGGAAATTAGATTCCAGCCCACTTGGGTCCAAAAACAATAATTTTTTTTTAATATCACTAAAATCATCGGTATTTTAACAAATTCATATATGTATGTAGATCTAATCAAAAGCTTTCAAATGATATCAAAATTGGCCTTATACGTTGAGATATGCAAAGGGAAATCGCACATATATATACATACAAACTTCAGAGGCCAATAACTCGAAAACTATGCGCTCTTTTAAAGAGATCCTTTTTCTGCAGCAATTTTTGCAACAAACACATACATATCATCATCATGAAAAACAGAATGTTGAGTTACTTGAAATTTGTCAGAACTTTTATTTTGGTGGAGGTTGTCATTTAATTTTAGTATAAATTCTTCATCGTAGAGAAATATATTGACATTTGGCTTTCGATCCGGTTTTATGCTCAGTTTGTTTAAATAAATATTTGGAGTAACGTCGTCATAAGCGAACGCCAATGCTACATCTTTATGATGCAAGCGTTCCCCGTTTGTTACACTAACTATATGACCAAGATGTCTTAACTCATTGGTAAACGTTAAATCCCTTTCGTATTGAACAATCTCATCGTAAGCTGACGGTGTAGTACTGTCTATAGCACAAATAATGTAATATGATATACAATCTTGATCGCCAATTTTAATTTCACCATAAAAATCAGACATTTTTTTCAAATAAAATAACTTTTCAGGTAAAAACAGTTTTAAGGTTATTTCCTACGTAATAATAAAAATGAATAAAAATAAACACTGCAAAACACCTGTGATTGGCCTTTCACAGACGAGAACAATTATTATTTTTTTTTTTTTTTGATAATTTTATTATTTATTGAATCTTTAATTATTTATATTAAATTATCAATAAGTTTTTCAAATCTTAAATCTAAAAAATATTAAATGTAAGTTTAGCCAATGCTAAACAAAATTTTTAATTTCAACGGTTAATTTTTGTTGTTTTACATCTGTCGTGAACGGCTGAGAAAAAGAGTATCCCTTCTTTTCAGCCGGGTGTGGCCTCTATAATGAAGAATATTGCGCGCAAGTGGATTTGGGTGCAACTCAAGTTTTTTTATATATTTTTTCGCATGTTTTGAAAATACTGTCTTCACCAACGGAACGTCTAGGTCTTTATGAATTCGATGGTTTCTGACATACCAGGGGGCTGCTGTTATTGTACGTAGGATTTTATTCTGTCGCCTTTGAATTCTTTCGACATTCGATGCTGAGGCAGTGCCCCATAACTGGATTCCATAGGACCATATTGGTTTCAGGATCGCGTTGTATAGTAGAAGTTTACAGTCTAGGCTCAGTATAGAATTTCTTCCCATAAGCCAATTAATTTGGGCAGTTTTTAATTTCATTTGCATCAACTTTGTGTCTATATGCGATTTCCATGTTAAACGGCGATCAAGGTGAACGCCTAGATATTTGACTACAGTATGTTGCGGAATAGTCTCGGTGTTGATTTGTATAGGCGGGCATGTTTCCCTTCGCAACGTAAAAGTGACGTGTACACATTTCTGCTCGTTAACTTTTATACGCCATTGTTTAAGCCATTTTTCCAATTTGGATATATACCCTTGTAAGTTGATGGAAGCTTCTACTGGATTTTCATGGACGCTTAAAAAAGCTGTATCATCAGCAAATGTTGATGAATGAATGTTATTGCTTAACGGTAAGTCAGAGGCATAAATTAAATAAAGTAAGGGACCGAAGATGCTGCCTTGGGGAACTCCGGCTTCGATCGACTGCGGTGGGCCTAAAAAATTGCCTTCCCTAACTACAAATTTTCGTTCCTCTAGATAGCTTTTTAAAAGCTTGACGATGTTTGCAGGGAGATTGCGTGTTAATTTGTGGATAAGACCTTCGTGCCATACTTTATCGAAAGCTTGAGAAACATCTATAAAGAGCGCAGAGCAAAATTTCTTTTTTTCAAAGGTGTCTCTTACTACGTTCACAAGTCTGTGAGTTTGTTCAATAGTGCTATGTTGTCTGCGAAAACCGAATTGATGATCTGGAATGCATCCACTTCTAGTCACTATAGGCATCAGCTTGCTCATATACAGCTTTTCAAATAGTTTTGAAATGTTGGGCAATAAGCTAATAGGCCGATAGGATTCAACCTTCGTATGATCCTTGCCGGGCTTTGGTATCATAATAATCATCGAAACCTTCCATTCTGCAGGATAGTATTGCAGCCGTAGAATACTATTAAAAATGAAGAGTATAACTCTTTTTGCAATATAAGGCAGTTGTTGAAGCATTTTGTTGCTTATTTTGTCGACACCTGGGGCTTTTCTGGTGTTAAGACTAGTAATAGTATTTTCAATCTCCGTCATGTTAAATCTCATCGGTATTTCTGGTAAAGAGACGACTGGTGGCAGTTCAACAATATCAGCAAAAATATTCGGGGTAAATACTTTTTCTAGGTGCTTAACAAATAGATCACCTTTTTCAGCATCAGTTCTTGCCCAGTCACCATTAGAGGCTCGTAATGGTGCAGGTGTCAGCGGTAAATCACATGTTGGTGTTGTAGTTGTGTGTGAGGAAATAGTGATAATAGTAGGCGAGTGATCTGCTTCTACTTCAATCATTTCGCTGGGCACAACTTTCGAGATTCCAAAGTCGATAACATCAGGAATTTTTTGACGATCCGTTGGCCAATATGTTGGCTGACCACTTGAAACTACATTCAAACCCATTTTTGAAATTGTGTCAAACAAAACACGACCCTTGGGACTGATTAAACGTGAGCCCCAAAAAGTGTGTTTAGCATTGTAGTCGCCAGCTGCTAGAAAACGGGACCCCAGTGTTGTATAAAATGTAGTATATTGACTCTCTGAAATTGAAAACCTGGGAGGAGAGTAAACAGATGATATCACAAGCTTTTGATAAAAATTTTCAATGCAGATGTTCGTTGCTTGAAGATATTCTTCACGAAGGTCGTTTAGTAGGTAGTGTTTTATTCGATTTTTTATTAGGATTCCAGAGCCACTACAAGCTCTACCTTGAGGATCCTTGGTGTCATAGAAATTATATCCACTAATTCGAAAATAGCTTCGGGACGTCAAGTGAGTTTCTGAGAGAAGCATAACATCGATTTGTTTATCCAGAAGAAAATATTCAATTTCATTTTTATGTTGGCAGATGCAGTTTGCGTTCCAAAAGCAGATTCTTAAGTTCATGGTTTGTTCAATACAGCCTGCAACAAGGTAGACTGCTTTTTCAACATTTCCTGCATCATACAGGACATGTTGAGAGTGAATGTATCACTTGCTTTGGTATCACCTTTTATTTTGTCACAGTTAGCGGTACTGTGTAACTCGCCACATACAACGCAAACGGTAGGCAACTTGCAATAAGTTTTGGTATGGCCAAATTCTTGACAGTTCATGCATTGGATAGGTCCAGTTTTTTCATGTGGCATCTCAACGGTAACTCTTCGATTCAACAAGTATTTTAAGCTATAGATTGGGTGCGATTCATTTTTTTTAATTTTCAAGTCGCCTGGCTGTAGCTCGACTCTAAAAATAGGTTGGGGGATTTTTTCCCTGTTTTTAATGTTTGAAACATTTTTCACTTTGAAGCCACTATCTTCAAGGCCAGACTTTACCTCTTCCGGAACCACGCTTGAATCTATTCCTTTTATAACTACTGTTAGGCCTTTAGCACTCTTCAGTTGATATGTATAAAAGTTTTTGTTTTTAGTCTCAAAATCTGAGACAATTTTCCTGTAATTATTTTCTCGTGTTACCTGAATTTTAGTTTCGTTGATTTTGCCACGCTTAATTGGAGTTACATAGAACTCATTTTCTCCAATTAATGAGATAAGGCTTTTTACCAAAAAGGTGGAGTTCTTTTCTCTTAAATATATCGGCGGTGCTTTAGTGGACCTTGTTGTACTTGTATCTTCATCGACTTGTTCATTCAAAATCGCAAAACGATTTTCAGAATGTTTAATATTATTTTTCCCATCTTTGGGCATTTTCGCCGTTGACGCTATTTCAGCTGATTTGGGACTTCTTCCCCTTTTTAGCACGGTTATGTATCTGTCCATACCAGTTTGGATTTTATTATCACTATTTTCATTCACTGCATTTACAATTTTGTGCACGTTGGTCACCTGGGTATTTATTGTTTGTTTGTTTGATTGTACAGCTAAGCTGACAAGTTTGCTAATAGGTGCAATTGTTGTTGCTTCTTGATCGCTATTTAACATGTTGAGAGATATTGATCGCGCAAGTTGCATATGTACTTTCGCAACCACCCCTCGTGGACATTAATGAAATTATAACTAAATATAACAAACAAAATATAGGTTAAGCCAACGACACTTGTACTTTCACAACCACACCTCGTAGATATTAACGAAATTGTAATTAAATATAACAAACAAAATATAGGCTAAGCCAATGACACTTTCTGATATAAGAGTGTCTTTGGCACAAGCATAAAAATAGAATGTTTACTTTTTATACTATTTGCTTTCTGAAATTTGATTCCTCCTTCCGTTGATTTCATTCATTGTATTTTTTATTAAAAGAGGCCAACGACAATTATATTACAAAGTTGTAGAATAAATAAAAAACTAAATTGTATCGTTAAAGAAAACTACAAACCAAATGATTCAATGAGTAAGCAGAATTGATACAAAGAAATTTTACGATCGATTTTATTGACACAAAAAAATAGAGTTCAGTCTTTGAGAGTTTAAAAATCAATTCTGCTTGCTCAACATTAACCCATAGAAATAAGTTTTTAGGCTAAGAAATATTGTATAAAAAAGAAATTTAATGAATAAAGAATCAGTTGATATTGATAACTCAAAACAATAACTTCAAACACGTTACTGGCGCAGTCGAAAAAGCAAGCTTACTCTAAAGAATAGGCAAAAAGAACCAACGACAAATAATTATTCCAAAGAATAATTCGAATATTTTAATGAAGTTAATAAAATAAATAATTACAATAAATAAAATCGGTTTTTTCATACAAAATTCATACAAAAAAAAAAAAAAAAAAAATACAATTACCCTTTTGAATAAGAAATTCAAAATTAAACTACTCGTGTTGCATATGGGATTCGCAGTCATCTAACAAATAGAACGATAACGAGTGTTCAAGTGAATTTTAAAATAAAAGAAAAGATAATAAAACGATTTTGTGAAAAAAAAAAAAAAAAAAGGATCCATTCTAAATAATATGATGTCGCGACAAGAGGATTTCGATGCCAATCGGCAAATCAACAACGAGGAGCAAAGAATTGGGGAATTGGAGACGGTGATAAGACGTCAAGAGGAAAAAATACAGCAGCAGCAACAGCAGTTGGAACAACAACAACTAGAACTGCAACGTCAACAACTGGAACAACAACGAATACAACTACAACAACTGCAACCTCAACAGTTTCAGCAACAACAGCTGGGTCTACAAATAAATGCACAACAGCAGTTCATGATGAAACCCAAGGATGTTATAGAGCAGTTCAGGCGGATACAACCTTTGAGCCGTAGCATTGGTGTGACATCCTTTATCGATTCTGTGGAGCTGACCCTTGGTTTGTGTAACAACGATCAGCAGCTGATTGATTTTGGTCTGAAAATTGTCCAAAACGAAAAAATTGTTGGAGAAGAAAGAAAGCGGCTGGGAGATATTGGCAATATTACCTGGGACGAGCTGAAGATGAAAATTTTCTATGTGTTTCAACCCAGAATTACGTATGGAGAGGTTTTTAATCGCTGCAGAGCAGTTAAGGTCAGTAATTTAGACGAATTATTTAAGTATTTTGAAAAGGCAAAGTGCGATTTGAATGAACTCTACGCATTTGACCCCCTTAAACCTAATATGTATAGTCCTAAATGTGTTGATAGAGATTTGGTAGACATTGTACTGGAAAAGATCGACGGGACTGTAAGAGCTAACGTAGGTCCGAACGAAACACTACAGGACATTATAATTAAATACACAAAACTTAAACTGCTGTGGGACACTAGGACAATAGACTATAAACACAGACTTAATAGGAGATATCCCCAAAAACCCATTTACCAAAGCAACTACAAACGAACAGATACACAAATAACAAATGGTAATAAAAACTACCAAATAGAACAAAAATACCAACCAGAAAACCACAATCACTTATACACACAAAAAACTAATACATTTAACAATCAGCGGAATGAACAAAATCCATATCCAAGTAATCATAACAATAAGTCAAGACAAACCCGTCAATCCCATATGAGTGTGGATCAGTCTAATTTTGCTCGAAGAAATAATCATATGGAGATTGATAATATCGAACAAAGTTTTGATGGTGAAGTAAATTTTACGACACCGCCTCCAGATCAAAACTGCCAATAATAATAATTAACATAGGCAAACAAACATTAAAATGCCTAATAGACACCGGGTCGGACACAAGTATTATCAAGCCAACAGCACTTCGTGGTTTTAAACCACAACCCTTAAAGAAAAGTCTAATATACAAAACAATAAACGGTTTGATTAAAGTTACACACTACTACAACACACCAATACCAAAAGAATTTAACTCAGCAGGAACAATTTTATGGAAAATTATAGATTTCCAAAGCAATAATTACAATGCAATTATAGGCCAAAATTTTTTGATTCCATTTAAAGCGAAAATTGATCTATACCACCGTTATATCGAGGTATTCGGGAGCAGGGTGTTTTTTCAGAATAATTGTCAGCCAGTGGCTTACGAGGAAATTCGGGTAATGGAGCCATTAAAGGGAAAGAACATAGCCGAATCTATTGATCTTGGCCATCTGAACAGCGAAGAAAGGGATAAAATACTTAAAATACTAGATAAATTTGCTGATGTTTTCTACAGAGAAGGAGACAAATTAACAGCAACGGATATCGTGGAACACGAAATTAATACAAAAACTGACAAAGCCCTATATTCAAAAATCTATAGATACCCCCAAATTCATGAACAGGAAATAGAACGACAAATTAATGAAATGTTAGAACAAAAAATAATAGTAAATAGTAGCTCACCTTACAATAGTCCGCTTTGGATTGTACCAAAGAAGATTGACAATTCAGGCAAAAAAAAGTGGCGTTTGGTTGTCGATTACAGACTCCTAAACAATAATACTGTTGATGACAAGTTTCCAATCCCAAATTTAAATAGTATACTAGACAAACTAGGAAGGTCGCAATACTTTACTACCTTAGACCTTGCAAAAGGCTTTTATCAAATAAAAGTAAATGCAAAAGATAGAGCAAAAACGGCATTTTCCACCCCATTTGGACATTATGAATTTGTCAGAATGCCATTTGGATTAAAAAATGCTCCATCTACATTTCAGAGACTTATTAATACTGTCCTAAGGCAGCATATCAACAAAATCTGTGTCGTCTATATGGATGACATACTTGTTTTCGGTACTTCATTGGAAGAGCATATATGTAATATAAAATTGGTCCTGTCAACTTTAAGACAGGCAAATCTAAAAATTCAACCAGACAAATGTGACTTCCTTAAGAGGGAAACTTCATTTCTGGGGCACATCTTGACGACAAATGGCGTCAAACCCGACAGAAAAAAAATAGATATAATTCAAAAATTAAAGCTACCAGTCACCCAAAAACAGATAAAATCATTTCTGGGCATGACGGGATTTTATAGAAAGTTCATCAAAGACTACGCTAAGATAGCGTCGCCAATGATAAAATACTTGCAAAAAGATGCAAGGGTAAATAAACATGATCCAAACTATATATTCGCTTTTGAAAAACTAAAAGACATAGTAACAAAAGTACCAATTTTAAGATATCCTAATTTTTCGAAAAAATTCAAACTAATAACGGATGCAAGTAACTTCGCTGTTGGGGCAGTTCTGACACAAGATGGTCATCCGATAGCTTATGCATCTAGAACATTAAATAAGCACGAATGCAATTATTCTACAGTGGAAAAAGAATTATTGGCCATAGTTTGGGCCGTAAAGTACTTCAGGCCCTATATATATGGAAGGGAATTCGATCTACAAACGGATCATCAACCACTTAAGTGGCTTCAGGCAAAGTTTGCGGGTAAGGATATAAATCCAAGACTCCAAAGATGGATCCTACAACTGGGAGAGTATAATGCTAGAATAGAATATATAAAGGGAAAAGATAACAAAATAGCAGATTTTTTGAGCCGCATAGATTCTGATTGCTTTGAAATAAATTGTCTTAACGACACAACAAACCACAACAGAGAGAGAAGACAATCCGGAAGTTCCATGGAGGTGGAAACAACTCATTCACAGGATGAAGAACTTAATGATCATATTCCTACACTTACTACCGTTGTCAATAGATTTCATCAACAGATAATTTTTCAAGACACAAAGCAAAAAGAATTCGAACAGGTATTTAACAACAAAAGAATCTTTATAGACAAAACTGATTTTTTGTATAATCGCATACCAACATTAATATCAAAATATTTCTCAAAAGGCAAAATTGCAATATATTCGGAATTAAATGATCACGAATATAACAAACTGCAACAAACAATAATTGAAAAATTCGGTGGTGGCCCGATAAGGTTTCTTAAGTGCTCATATTTCGCTGAAGACATCTACAATGAGGATCAACTTCATAAACAAATAGCATTGTTTCATAAAAATGAAACTGGACATGCCGGTATAATACCGACATTTGAAGGTATAAAAACAAAGATTTACAACCCAAAATTGAAAGAAAATATCCATAAGATTATCAATAACTGCGATATATGTGCTGGCGGAAAGTATGATAGAAAACCTATACAAAATAAGTTTAGTTTAACGGAAACACCAAAACGCAAAAATGAAATTATCCACATTGACACATATGTCAATAGCAAACAATCATTTATTATTTTCGTAGACAAATTCACAAAACATGCAATTTGTTTCCCACTAATGGACAGAAACAGTAGAACCTTAGTTTCAAAAATACAAGAATTTATATCCATAAAAGGCAAAATAAAAAAATTCATAGCCGATAATGAATTTAATAATACTAATGTCAAGGACTTTTTGACTAAAGAGTGTATAGAAGTTCATTTCACAAAACCAAACAGTCACACCGGCAATGCTGATGCCGAAAGACTAAACAATACAATCACCGAAAAAATAAGAACCCTTAATATTGAAGAAAAATTGCCAATTATAGAACAGATAAATAAAGCATTTTTTCACTATAACAATTTATATCACAGTACTATAAAATGTACGCCATTTGATGCAGAGAATAATAAAGTCAATCAAAACATTATTTACAGAAATTTAGTTAAACAAAAAGATAAGAAAATAAATAGGGCAAACAGGTATAGGGAGAAATATTTAGAAACTAGACAACGGGGATTTATAAAAAACTATAAAAATGTTAGGCACAAGGAACAACCCAAATATGTTGAGAAAGACTTAGAAGGTATTCATATGAGCAACATTAAAAGACCCTTAAAATTTGCAGGCCTTCGTGATAATGTTTCTGTTGTCGGCCATTCACCCAACGAAGTCAACTCTAACAATCCACCCACTAACGAGTGACAATGGGTATGCAACAATTAAAATGTTTGAAGCGGACCTTATCAACGAAACAAAAATTATTCTACACCTTATTAAACCAGGGGAAATTCAAAATATACTACGTGATCTGGAAAAAAGCACTGATTCACTAGAGAAAGAGTATAGAAATATTATAAATAATGAAATTCAAACAGTTAAATCAAAACTGAAGTCAATCACCCCAAGCCAAACCCGGACTAAACGTGGCCTTCTGAATGTTATGGGATCGGCACAAAAATGGTTGTTCGGACTTATGGATGATGAAGACAGACAACATATACTTGAACACCTAGAGGTAACTAAGGCAAATAATCATAATATTATCACAGCCACAAACCAACAAATAATTATAAACGAACATTTTAACAAGAGTATAACAATGCTCAAAGATAGTATAGAAGAGGATAGACTTAAGATAGAAAACTCAATTAACCAGATACAGGGCTCATACAACGAAATATTTAATAATTTACAGTTCCATAGCCTCATTATGAAACTAAAAATTTTAGAAGAAAAAATTGATCAAATCCAAGATAATATAGCATCCGCAAAATATAATATATTCCATCCCTCAATACTGACGTCTGAAGAAATTGAAAAGAATAATATCGACTTTTATAAACTCAAACTCATTAAAATGGGAGTACTAATTTTTGCAAAAGACACAATAGTTTTCGCTATCAAAATACCAGATAGTTACATTCATTCAACAATTAAGTTAATCATTCCATTACCAAACGAACAAAAACTAGAAATACACCAAGACAGAGAACTAGTAACAGAAATTAATGACGTTTATTATACATTTGAACAAGAAAAATTACTTAAAGATCTAAAAGTTAGCAAAAATTGCATATTCTATGAAAGTTGCTATCGGGTAAAAAATAACAAAACGTTAATAGAAACGCTTACTGATGACACAATCTTAATAATTAACGCAAAGAATATTTCGATTTATCATGATTGTGAAAACAAAAATAATATTAACTTAAATAAAAACTATGTAATCACATATAATAATTGTACTTTAAATATCGATAATAACAAGTATACAAATAAGAAAACAGAGTTTTATGATAGAATTATAGACCTACCTATAACAAAACATGATTTTCCTCGCAAGTTAACTTTTGATGAAGTTGTATTAGAACATATTGAAAATGTAAAAGAAATTAAAGAAATCAAATTTAAAAATGAAATTATGTTGTATGGTGGTCCAACTATTTTAACAATTATAATAATTACTGTAATAATAATAATAATAATATGTATTAAGAGAAAAGAAACAATTATAGTGAATGACAGAATTCAGGAGAATCCTTTATCCAAGGGGGGAGGAGTTGCATATGTACTTTCGCAACCACCCCTCGTGGACATTAATGAAATTATAACTAAATATAACAAACAAAATATAGGTTAAGCCAACGACACTTGTACTTTCACAACCACACCTCGTAGATATTAACGAAATTGTAATTAAATATAACAAACAAAATATAGGCTAAGCCAATGACACTTTCTGATATAAGAGTGTCTTTGGCACAAGCATAAAAACAGAATGTTTACTTTTTATACTATTTGCTTTCTGAAATTTGATTCCTCCTTCCGTTGATTTCATTCATTGTATTTTTTATTAAAAGAGGCCAACGACAATTATATTACAAAGTTGTAGAATAAATAAAAAACTAAATTGTATCGTTAAAGAAAACTACAAACCAAATGATTCAATGAGTAAGCAGAATTGATACAAAGAAATTTTACGATCGATTTTATTGACACAAAAAAATAGAGTTCAGTCTTTGAGAGTTTAAAAATCAATTCTGCTTGCTCAACATTAACCCATAGAAATAAGTTTTTAGGCTAAGAAATATTGTATAAAAAAGAAATTTAATGAATAAAGAATCAGTTGATATTGATAACTCAAAACAATAACTTCAAACACGTTACTCGCACGAGTATTTGTGTTTTCTGTTAAATTCAGGTTTGTGTTTACTTAATTTTTTTTTGTCATCGTTAGCAACCAAAGTTATATATTGTACATTCCTACTGCTTGTAGGTTTATTGTTGTTGTTAGAAGGTGAACTCATTTAGAGTTCTCTTTTTTGTGCTCACTTATGAGTTGGTGTATGCAAATATTTATGTATTTACACACAAGCAAAAAATAAAATAAAACCAGTAAGATAACTGTTTAATAAATGTTTTGCTTTTTTATATTTTTTTTTGTGAATTTTCTTTCAATAAATTTTTAATATTTAGTTGCGACGATTATAAAAACGCGTCTGTACACTACAAAAGTTGAAACAATTATGCTGGTATCAAATTAAATTTATACCAAGTATATGCATCTAAACAGCTGCTTAATATTTTTTCTTGTTTAGTGGTAATGTATGACTGTCAAAAGCTGTTTAAAATTTTCGTACGCCATTTTGGTTTGTTATGATTTGTTATACAAAATTCATCGGCGTGAAGTTAAACACCTAAAAATAACAACCTAAATTTTTATCGCTCAAATTAAAGAGAGCGCCCTCTCTTGTGCACTCTTCTAAATCAGTTTCGCTCAAATTGATGAGTGTGCCCTCTCTTGTGCACAAAAAATTAGCGTTTTTCTCTTGTATGGCAACATCACACACAAGGATGCTGTCAATATACGGAGAAAACATGATATTCTCCCTAAAAAAATAAACGCGGGAGTTAACAACCTAACTTAACAAACTAACGCCGTTCCCACGACAATCAGATCTTCGCTCCGGAACGACCCGAATCCAATTCGGCCAAGGATTGTCAACTCAGCAACAGCTGTATCAGACGGAAGTTTTTTCAACAGGTGAGCAACTCATGCCAGCGAGCTTGCTCAGTATCCTACTACTCAGAGCTGGCATAGAACAAAATCCAGGCCCACAAGTCTGGTATTGTTCTGTGTGTCATGTTCGCTTAATGCGAAATGTCACCTCTGTGAGGTGTACCATTTGCGATGGCTGGTGTCACCTGAAAAACTGTTCAGGTCTCACCAGATACCGTGAATGGACACCAAGCTTTGTAGCGAGCTGCTGCAACTCACACCAAACAAATCCTAGCACTCCCCCTCCCAACACAATCCCACATACTCCCCCCTTGTAATCACACCTCAACATAGGGCCCTGCCATCCCCCAAGATATGTGCAATATGTAGGGACAACATTAGGGGAAACACAACCGCAGTTAGATGCAATGGATGTAATAATTGGTGCCACATGAGGCGGTGCACATCTCTACGCTTTCGCAGAGAATGGAACACAAGTTTCATGGCTACCTGCTGCCTGAATCCACCAGACGCAGGTAGCCCCTGAGCCTCTGCCTCACGTACAACATCAACGGCAAGCGTAGAGCAACCACAAATGCAATCCCCTCAAGCGCAGCAACTCAACCTGCCATCGGGAACCCCAACAGCCAACACCATACCCCGACGGCCACCTGGAAATATCTCACAGCGGCGCGCGCATGACTCTGTTCCACTACCTTCATTCCGAATCATGCAACTAAATTGCAATGGTCTCAGGAATAAGGTAGTGGAGATTACAGCCTTCATGCACGCAAACCAAATACCCATAGCCGCAATCCAGGAAACAAAGCTTCACAACCGGAGCACCCTCTCGTCGTGCGGGAATTATAACATAATTCGGAGAGACAGAGAAAGAGACCATGGTGGGGGTCTTGCGTTCATAATTGAACGCAATGTCAACTACAGACTCACCGCTCCACCTGCTCCCTCTGAACCCGACCCGTACTTAGAAACCATGAGCATTTCAATAAACACCGGAGATATTGAACTGGAGATCGTCAACGTCTATATCCCGCCCGTTAACAGCATAGGGGCGGGTTATCACCCTAGCATATCCCACCTCCTGCATGGGGATAACAGACTGATACTCGGCGACTTCAATGCTCACCACGAGAGCTGGTTCTCACTGCTCCCAAACGACCCCCGCGGCACTCTCATTGCTGACCAGATAGACGAATTTGACTTCGCTGCCATAAATGAAGACTCCCCAACGAGAGTTACAGCTAGATGCTCTAGCTCTCCAGACAACTCTATTGTCTGCTCGTCACTACTTGCCCACATCACCTGGCAAACACACACTGCTTTCAGCTCAGACCATATTCCCATCCTGGTCGAAATAGACAAGCCTAGTGACTTCGTGGACAGGCTTCACAAACGCCATTGACGAATCAATCCGTCAGCTACCCCTTCCTACTTGTGCCAGGAAGAGGGAGAAAGCCCTTAGACTCACTATCCTCAGGGCGGCCAAGCGCTTTATCCCGGCAGGAAGAATCCCAAACATCAGACCACACTTTCCATCAAGTGCAGCGCGCCTGGCACAAGAATGCGATCTCCTACGCGCCTGCAACCCAGCTGATGAACGCATAGAACAACTCACGGCACAGATAACTTCCCAAGTTAACGAACATCGCCGCAATAAATGGTTAGCCCACCTCAACCAATGTTCTATAGAATCAAAAAAGCTATGGTCAACAATCAAAAGTCTATCTGGCTCACGCAAGCAGAAAAATCTCGTTGCTATAGGCTTCAACAACACACAATACTCAGATGCCAAAAAATGCGCTACAATGTTCTGCAGACAATTTATCGAACTCCCCCCCTGCAGAACCCGTCCAAAAGGTCTGTCGTACGGAGAACCAAGAACCTGAAACGGGACTTGGAATGCCCCTCCTTCACATCAGCTGAAGTCGAGAAAATTATCTCCAAAGCTAAACCCTTCAAGGCCCTTGGACCTGATGGCATCTCAATGTTGATGTTGAAAAAACTTGGAACAGTGGCGCTGGATTTCCTAGCACGGATCCTGAATCTGTCAATACACCAACTGGTGATTCCAGATATATGGAAAGTGGCTAGAATAATCCCGATCCCAAAACCTGACAAACCCGCTACACAAGGAGATTCCTATCGCCCAATATCCCTTCTATCACCAGTAGCAAAGGTTTTGGAAGCGCTACTGCTACCATCCCTGAAAGAGCACCTCTCGCTCGCTACTCACCAGCATGGCTTCAGGGAAGCCCATAGCACCACGACGGCTTTGAATCTGATATCTACCCAGATCGCTAATGGCCTAAATCAGCATAGACCGTGTCAACGCACAATTGTCACAGCACTAGACCTATCCAAGGCTTTTGACACGGTCGATCACACGATGCTGACTAACGACATCTTGAACTCCAGGCTTCCCAACGATATTAAATGCTGGATCGCCAACTACCTCAATAAACGACAAGCTTTCGTAGAGTTCAGAGGCCAAAAATCAAGTTACCGCAAGATAAAAATGGGCATGCCACAAGGAGGAGTACTATCACCCTTGCTCTTCAACATTTATCTTGCCAACATCCCAAACCCCTCACAGGAAGTCTCACTGGTGTCATTTGCTGACGACTGCACCATCCTGGCGTCAGGTGTCAGCATACCCGACATAAGTGCCAAAATTACCAACTACTTGGCCGCCATTACAGACTTCCTGAAGCAACGTAACTTGAAGTTATCACCTTCAAAGTCGTCAGTTTCACTTTTCACTTCTTGGACCAAAGAGGTAAGGAAGGTATTAGATATCTCTGTCGAGGGAAGACGCATACCTACGGTGCGTAACCTTAAAATACTGGACGTAGTATTCGACAGCCTCCTTCACTTCGCCTCGTACGCCACATATATCAGCCAAAAAGTGAAAGGCCGGAACAAAGTCCTGAAAACCCTTTCGGGCACCTCCTGGGGTATGACTAAAGAGGTACTTGTAACGACGTATAAAGCCATCGGTCGTTCCCTCTTAAATTATGCCGCACCAGTATGGACCCCGTTCCTTAGTGACACACAGTGGAGATCTCTGCAAACCACACAGAACAATGCGCTTAGAATCGCTACAGGATACGTAAAAATTACCAATATTGACCACCTGCCTGACGGGCAGCATAATGTGATGCTTTCAAAGCAATTCCTGATGGCATGTCAGCTGCCAACACACCCCAACCACCAACTAGTGCTGCAGGACCCTCTCCCGAGACGCATCCGTAAGGACTTCCGGCACTACAGTGAGGACATCGGAAACGCCATTCCACCAGACGTTACACAGACGTCCATCACAAGTGCCCTCAAGAAGTTGCATCAACAAGCGGCCATAGAAACAACAAGCGGATATATATGCAACATGGTCCTTAACTCAAGACCACCCGCGATCGCAGATAGCGAACAGCAGCTCCCCAGACAATCTCGCTCAATCTTGGCACAACTGAGAGCCGGCTGGAGCAGTATACTTAACTGCTACTAAGAGCGCATTGTCCCCGGCACCATAAACAGATGCCCAGATTGTCTCCAGAGCCCGCACAACACTGAGCACTTGTTCAACTGCCCGAATAGATCAACCTCCCTTAGCCCAATAGACCTATGGCTAAGACCAACCGAGGTGGCAGAGTTCCTCCAACTCCCAACCCCAATTCCACCAAATGACACACCCCAATAAAACCCAATATATTAAAACTAACATTTTCTTTTCAATTATTCCTATTTTATCGCTCTTTTAGGAAAGAACTCCCGTCACAAACAGCATCAGAGCTGTTACAACAACAACAACAAACTAACGCCTGATTTCACAATGTTAGGTAAAATGTCTGTTAACAAAAAATTAACTAATTGCTGGTTAGGTTAACGGGCCCTATTTAATCAACGGTTACGTATTTTCGTTTCACCATCTTTCGGTTAAGTAACAAAAGAATTTAATAAAAATGTGGCAATACTATCGGTTTGTTTACATAAAAAATGAATTAAAAAGACAGTTTTTGCAAATTTGAGAAACAAAGCTTTGTAATAATAGTAAAATTCAGGTAAGTAATAAGTAAAATATTGTTATTTGTACATAAATACATATGTACATGTATATAAAGCATTAATATAAATTGTTTGTTTGTAGTATTTTCTCCGGCGACAACGTATTTGGGACATATATAGTTGAAGGAATCTAGTTTGGATGTGTCCAGAGGATAGGAAATAAATCAAGAGACGGAATTTGCTATGGTAAGATGATGTAAAAATATGTATGTACATACATAATCGTATTTAACGTCCAATACTTTTATCTAGGATTTAAAAATACCGACCGGCAAAATTTGATGAAATTGTAGGCAATGAAGATACTGTAGCTAGTTTGTCCGAACTTGCTTCGCTCCTAACATTATTATAGCGGTAAGTAAAATGATGAATAAAAAAATAAGCAAAAGCTAATTTTTGTTTGGTATGGTATAGGGTCCAACTGGTGTGAGCAAAACAACGACTATTCAATGTTAGGCTAGAATATTACTTGGTGACAGCTATAAGGAAGCAGTATTGGAATTAAATGCCTCAAATGAACGTGGTTTGGACGTAGTGTGGAATAAAATTAAAATGTTTGCTTCACAAAGAGTCACTCTCTCCCGTGGACATCATAACATTGTTGTACTAGGTGAAGCTGACAGATTGACTGAGGGTGCACAGCAAGCACTGAGGTGTATAATGAAAATTTATAGTAAGACCACACGTTTTGCATTAGCTTGTAATACAAGTGAAAAAAATCATCGAACCCATACAGTCTCGATGTGCCATGTTGCGTTTTACGAAATTATCAGATGCCCAGATTTTGGCTAAACTTATTGGAGTTTCTTTCTTTTTTTGTGAATAGAAATTTTTAAATTAAAAATATTACAAACATATAAATATTGATTTGTATCTCTTTACATTTTGTTTTATTTTCCTCCGATTAGAGTGCTAACCGGCAAATTTCTTTGAGTTAAATTTAACATCAACTTTTCTGTTAAATTCTGTCAGTTAAGAGTTACGCCCGCTTTCACGATGTTCGATTAAAAAATAATCAACACTTTAACCGAAAGTCTGGCTAAATTGTATTACACAATATATGATTAACTCTTAACTGACAGAATTTAACAGAAAAGTTGATGTTAAATTTAACTGAAAGAAATTTGCCGGTTAGCACTCTAATCGGAGGAAAATGAAACAAAATGTATAGAGATACAAATCGATATTTATATGTTTGTAATATTTTTAATTTAAAAATTTCTATTCACAAAAAAAGAAAGAAACTGCAATAAGTTTAGCCAAAATCTGGGCATCTGATAATTTCGTAAAACGCAACATGGCACATCAAGACTGTATGGGTTCGATGATTTCTTCACTTGTATTACAAGCTAATGCAAAACGTGTGGTCTTACTATAAATTTTTATTATACACCTCAGTGCTTGCTCTGCACCCTCAGTCATATTGTCAGCTTCATCTAGTACAACAATGTTATGATGTCCACGGGAGACAGTGACTTTTTGTTAAGCAAACATTTTAATTTCATTCCACACTACGTCCAAACCACGTTCATTTGAGGCATTTAATTCCAATACTGCTTCCTTATAGATGTCACCAAGTAATATTCTAGCCTAACATTGAATAGTCGTTGTTTTGCTCACACCAGTTGGACCCTATACCATACCAAAAAAAAAAATCAGCTTTTGCTTATTTTTTTTTCATCATTTTACTTACCGCTATAATAATGTTAGGAGCGTAGCAAGTTCGGACAAACTAGCTACATTATCTTCATTGCCTACAATTTCATCAAATTTTGCCGGTCGGTATTTTTCAATCCTAGATAACAGTATTGGACATTAAATACGATTATGTACATATATTTACATCATCTTACCATGGCAAATTCCGTCTCTTGATTTATTTCCTATCTTCTGGACACATCCAAACTAGATTCCTTCAACTATGTACGTCCCAAATACGTTGTCGCCGGAGAAACTATGTACTACAAACAAACAATTTATATTAATGCTTTATATACATGTACATATGTTTTTTTTATGTACAAATAACAATATTTTAATTATTACTTACCTGAATTTTACTATTATTACAAAGTTTTGTTTCTCAAATTTGCAAGAACTGTCTTTTTAATTCATTTTTTATGTAAACAAACCGATAGTATTGCCACATTTTTATTAAATTCTTTTGTTACTTAACCGAAAGATGGTGAAACGAAAATACGTAACCGTTGATTAAATAGTGCCCGTTAGCCTAACCAGCAATTAGTTAATTTTTTGTTAACAGACATTTTACCGAACATTGTGAAATCAGGCGTTAATCGTATATTGTGTAATACAATTTAGCCAGACTTTCGGTTAAAGTTTTGATTATTTATTAATCGAACATCGTGAAAGCGGGCGTAAGAAATATCAGTGCAAATATATATTTGAATATAGCTGAAAACTAACAAAAAGTTCGGGGACCGAACCACTTGTAGCTTATAGTATATAAATTATTATATATAAATTATATAAATTATTTTTCCAACCAGTTTTTGGCTGAACAAAGTTATTAAAATAAAAAAAAATTTTCTGCCACTTATGAGCTATTTCCGGTCTAGGCCGAAAAAAACAAAAAGTGAAATACTAATCAAAAACAGTATTTATTTTTTTTCTTTACACTCACAGCAATTGCATACAAACTTTTGGGCTAAAAATTTGGTTTTGTGCGTTCCCGAACTTTTGTGAATTTTTGTCTCTAATTGAGAGGAATTATATTTTATGCTGATTTTACCGAACTTTACCAGAAAAGTAAAGAAACAGAGCTATTCATGTATATTACAGTGGTGCATATTTAGCGCTTTTACTTTTTTAAAGTTCGCTAGGGCGAATTGAATACGGCGAACTGAATTCGCCACTCACATCACTTTGTATGGATTCGCTTTGACATAAACCGAAAATATTCATCTTATGGATTTCTTTTGGCTCCGGAGTTACGGAGTTCAAAACTTATTTTTTTATTGGCCATAGCTCCTAGAATATGGAACGGATATAAGCGATGTGGATATCACTCTAAACTTCTCTAAAATACCTTTATACTGGTATGCAAATTTTTTAAAACAATTTACCCATTGCGAGTGAAATTCAATTTTAAAATTTTTTTATCTGACTTTTCACTTTTACAGAGAACTTACCATGGTTTTATTTGGTGTATACTTGAAAGCTGTCACCGATAAAATACGTAAGTTATGCTTCTTTAATGATGATCAATAATATATTAAAGTTTTGAACACCGAAACTGCGGAATCAAGAGTGAGAGCCAAAAAAATTACACAAAAATTTTTAGTTAAAAAAGGGCTTTTACCCTGTGAGTTTTTTAAATCTTTAACAATGTTGGTGTAATGAAAGTAATTAGTAGTTTCTTGTTAATTTTTTTATTATTGTCATATATATATAATTTTATTGAATATTAACATTTTATTTAAGTTCTGGACAGTCGCACAAGCGATGCACAATTATGAACTTAATTATAATTTCTTATTCAATCTTAATAATGCTAAAATATTCTATGTCTTAAAACTAACACATACACAAAGTATGTGTGGGAATATGCATGATCAGCATAATACATTCTGATCATACAATTGGAATGTGGACAATAACAAAAGTGTTATGTTTCACTTGCTGCATGCAGACGGCATGCAGTAGTGGTTATCAAACACACTACACCTCCCTTTTTCAGAAAGAATAATCAATACTGAGTTGATTATTCTTACTAGTAATAAAAAAAATTATAAAATTAAAAATTGCAGGGATTTTTAGGGAATATACCTTCCCTTCCTTTTTAGAAAATGTTAATTCATATATTATTAAAAATTTTATTATATAAAAAAAAATTATAGGATTATTACTAATAATTGTGGGCTTAATATATAACAAAATTATGAAAATAGAGTAAAAATTATATATTTAAAAAAATTAAAAAAAATTAAAGTAAATATAATATATGTATTATTTTATTTGTTGGATATATTTTAATGTTTATTTAATATATTTAAATGTTTATGTGGTATATTTTAATGTTCATTTAATATATTTAAATGTTTATGTGGTATATTTTAATGTTTATTTGACGTCAATTTTTTCCTTTTCCTTACATGCATGCATGAAAAAATTATTTTATTATAAGATTGTATCTTTCTCTTAAAAAAATTCTTAACTATTCATTACAAAAAAAATTCTTACAAAAAAATTCTTAACTATTCATTTACTTTGTTCATATTAATTATTTATTATGCAATTAAAAAATTTTGTCCAAAGCCGTTAAAAATTGGCCTATAATGGACGTATTTCAAAAAAATTTGTTGCACTAATGCAAAAACAAAATTCATTTTAAACAATATACTTTGATTTTAAATGTATCACACTTCTATTTTTATTCTTTATTTATTTCATTTCTTAATTCAAAATTATTTTGAAAACAGGAAAAAAAAAATTCAATTCAAATTTACATACTTCTATTCATTTACTTTGTTTATGAAAAATTCTTATTCATTTACTTTTTTTTGATCGGTGGTGATTTTATTTAATGTTTTTTTTTTTTGTGTGAGCACAATAGTTATATCTGCATCTTGCAAGATTTCAATACCTTTCTCTTTGAAGGTTTTCAATATTCATTCCTAGGTTATTAAGCGTACGATCATCTAGTGAAAGTCGCAATGTTGTCAGAGCAATATTATCAGCTACTTTTTCAAGCTTTAGAAAGTGGTGACCTAAGTCTACGTTTCTATTTATAATTTTGTCGTTCAACTCAAATTTGGAGAGTACTCGCTTTCCCTTTTTTATTTTCATTTATTTTCATTATTAATTTAGTGAAGTAGTCTAGGTACTTCACAGTGCTCATGGGCATTTATCGCCTCATATATTTATTTCTAAACCAACCGATAATAATTATATTTGAAAAATCTTTCAAAATTCGAAGTATATTGAAGTATTACTTTACATTAAAAAAAAAATCATGGCATTACCAAAAATGTAAAGAAAAATCTGTTATTAGGTTTTCAAAAAAAAATTCTATATTTTTATGGAATATTTCACCATATTATTTTTCAAAATTCGAAGTATGATCATTAAAATTATTTCATTAACATTAATGGCTAGTGAATCAATTTATAAATATAGTAATTATACAAATTTATTTTTATTAAATATTATTATGTTAATAATTTTATTAATTCTTACATTTTGTAGAATAAATTTATTTATATTTTATTTATTTCTTGAAAGAAGTTTAATTCCTACATTATTTTTTAAAGTAAAAAATGTTTCTGATACAAAATATATATATCAACTGGAGGGACTCGTGAGTTTCTCAGTGACATACATATTAGTTATAATTTTATTTAATTTATTTTTGATATTATCGACTGGAGGGACTCGTAAGTATCTCAGCGATTAATCAAAATTATTAAAGTTTTTGTTAGTTTCACAATCATAAAAAAAATTTCTTTTAATTAAATTTTTTTTTTTATTCAAAACATCCAATAATGTTATTTTTACAAATTCAATAATGTTATCTTCATACAAAAATTTACATTGAAAAGTTCAAAACTGAACAAAATGTAGAAAATTTTCAATTTAATCAGTATTAATTTTTCCTTTTCTTCCTTTTCAAAATTATAATCATTTCATTTTATTCCTTAACTTTTATCTTTTCTTTTCTTTTATTAAGAAAACTTCAATTCACAAAAAAATTTCCCTTTCTTTAGGAAATATAAAATTAATTTTCTTCTCTTGTATTCAATAAAACCAAATCCACAACATTCAATTTACAAATAAGAAATCATTTCTTCTTTTCCTTTTGTTTTTTCTTTCTTTTTTTTTAAAAAAATTAACAATAAACTCTTTACCGAATCCTGAAATGTTGTTAACTTCATACGGCTTAGGGTATGTGTTTTCCTCTTTGCTGTTGTCCCAATGCCGTAATTTATAAAAGAATACTGAAGCTGAGCATATAAGTAATGCAATCCAAAACCAGATCAATTCACGGAAGAAGACCGGAGTTGAGCATATGAGCAATGCAATCCAAGATTAGATCAATTCATCGCACATTAAACTGCACCAGCAGATCCATGTTGCACTACCTCACTTCACTCTTGGATATTATTTTATTATCACTTTTGTAGGAATTTATCCTTTATTTAATTTATCATTCATTTCTTCTTCTTTTTTACATTTTAATATTTTATTATTTCGCCAATTTAATTTTTTTCTCCTGGCAGGGTCGCCATGTTATAATACTGAAAAGATGGTCTTTGTTAATTTATTTAACATTGTCATATATATGTAATTTTATTGAATGTTAACATTTTATTTAAGTTCTGGACAGTCGCACAGTTTGATGCACAATTATGAACTTAATTATAATTTCTTAATCAATCTAAATAATGCTACAATATTCTTTGTCTTAAAACTAACACATACACAAAGTATGTGTGGGAATATGCATGATCAGCATAATACATTCTGATCATACAATTGGAATGTGGACAATAACAAAAGTGTTATGTTTCACTTGCTGCATGCAGACGGCATGCAGTAGTGGTTAGTCAAACACACTACATTGGTATGTTTGACTCAAGTCAATATTCTATATAACAATAAAGCTAATAAAAATTCTTGATGCATATATATTATAACATTTAAATTTTGTAATTTTCTTTTTTATTTTACAATAAAAAATATTTCTTATTACTAATTTGCTTCACATATGTTGTTATATTGTCAACACTGTTTAGGTTTTGTAGCCATCAGAAATAGAAACTAGTTTAATTTGACTACACGACAAAAGTAGCATGGACAAAAACCTTCTGCCGTGTTGCCTTGCTGTCGTCAATATAATCATCTCATGTATTCTAATTTTGACAGATGGTAGTCGGTAGTGCTGCTGTGGCGAATGTGTTTATACCTTTCTTTTCTTTTTGTTTACAACAATCAGCTGCGTGTATTTTTCATTACGTTGCCATATTTAATGCACAAAAATAACTTCTTAATTTTTTTCGACTTAATCAAAAAGAAAAATTTCTGAAGAAGCTGAAACGTAATTGATCGATTTGGTGATACGGAATGAAATCGATTTGGATTTTATTCTGTGACATACCTCTATATTACAGTTTTTATCAATTTATTTTAATTTATACTGCGATCTTGTGGTAAATATTATTATACATATCGTTTGTATCAAGTTTAAAGGCCCTAACTCGAATAACTTTAACTTTACAGGAGAAGGTAAAAACATAATAGAAACTGTAAAGATCGCAACACAACTATGATTCTACAATTGCTTGTAAGATCGTTATTTTTTACACTATTGCAAGGAATTTTTGTGACGAGGTATATTTGAGTGAAATGTATTCGATTCACTGAAAAACAAAGTTTCGTAAAAAATATAAGTTAGGGCCTTTCTACTTGAGACCAGCGATATGTATTTCTATCTTAAAACACTCCTTCTAATATGCTTTGGCATACATTTTTAATAGAGTTTTCTTCTTTGGCCACTAACTCTTGCAGGATTCCACTTTGGCATGAAAATACCCGACCTAAAGAAGTACGGTGGACATCTAGTTTAAAAACACACATTTGTATTTCAGCATCAGTTTGTATAAGAGATGGAGTATGATATACAAACTTTAATCGTAAAGATTCTTAAAAAACAAAATTATTAAAAAAAAAACCTTTTTTTTAATGAATACCGGTATCATAAAAACTGTCCATACACCAGCGTAACAACATTTCCATTGAAAATTCTAAAAGATGTCTACGGATATAAGTATTTAAGCACAAAATTAAATAGAGTAATGCAAAGGCGTAGCTAAAAGAGAATGCAAAAATATATACATACATATATATGAATAAAATATGTACTTATAAAGTGTTCAACTTACTAAGGTAAATATTACATAATATGTAAGAACCGTAGGAAAAAGAAATACAAGTGAAGTAAAAAAAAACAGTAGCCAAGTACAATTGACGATTCATATAATTATGGGACTCAACACGATCTGTGATATACAATCAAATCATTTAAAAATAGTTATAAAAACTATATATGTTATTACAAACTTTTTAAAACATTTTTACGCTTGCCCAAAACTACTTTCCACAATACCTGCAAACCTTTTATCTCCACTTTGTATAACCTGTTAAGAAAAATCTGATAAAATTTACTTACATATGTATAAATAAGAAAATGTGTAACTTACACGGCAGCATATATACTAAAACAATGGGCGTGCAATCCCATTACCGACACAAGATCTGTTAAAAATACCAACTGATAGGTAAACCCAATGAAGCCCAATAATATAATGGGTATAAGTAATTGTCTAATAAAAGGCTCAATTATAGCTGTAAATAAAACAATATGTATAAAAACTTCAGACTTAATCCATTCTTCAGTAGTTACTTTAAAATGTTGCCCATAGTTCCACATGATAACCAAAGCAATCTAATAAAAATTTATTTAGGTGTACATTCAATTTTGAACCTATTGGAGATCCTTGCAAAGATTACAACAGTATACGAAAGTTGGTTACAACAGACTGAAAAATAATAGGTATACATGTTTTATAGCATATACAAAATTAAAATAACTTACGTTAGAAGCGGCTATTATATAGTCTCCGGGATTTTCTATATATAAGATCAATAATATATCGACGCACAAGCCTAATGTGATATCAAAAACAATATTACAATTACGTTTCCTGCAAAGATATGTAATGACCTTGTCAAAAGTTACTTTTATCTATTGATTACTTTAGTCAGCCTTATTCTGGTTGGGCTTTTCCGAAAAACATTGCTTGTTTTCTTTGTACAAAATGCCGAAGTTAAAGCAAGAAAATGCCAACTACAATAAGGCCCAATGTGGGATGCCTTAAAACGAGGTGTTGAAACATTTAAAATTATAGATACTCTGGATTTTAGCACAGAGATAGGTCCTATTGTTACATGATTGTATTATGCCTATTTGGCAACCCTGTAAATATTGTATATATATATTTAAGTTAGTTTGATAAGGAAGTTATAATAATCAAGTTAGTTGATAAGCACATGTCAATGTATAAAGACTAGAAAAAAGAAAGATAATTAAAGAACTTAAACTATAATAATTAAAAACTTGTCTTTTATTAAACTTGAAACATGGTGTCAGGTGTTAAATAAGAGGAGATAATAACGCAGGAAGGAAAGTTATGTCTGACTCTGGGAATACGGATAAAAGTAAAGAACCAGAAGAAATAGTAAAAAGTGAATTTGGACAAATTGATAATTTTGAAATGAATGCAAACACTAATGCTGTGGATATTAATGGCCCGGATGCTATGCAGTTTGATGATCCGGGAAAGTACTGGCCAGTATGGAAGCAGCGGTTTAATATTTATTTGCTGGCATCAGGCAAAAAGAAAGAGGCCGAGGATGTTAAGATTGCGCTATTGTTACACTACATTGGTGAAAAGGGTTTGGATGTTTACAACTCATTTAATTTGTCGGGAGAAGATGAAACAATTGAAAATGTTTCAAGAATATTCGATGAATATTGCAATCCGAAGAAGAACATAACAATGGAAACTTTTAAGTTTTTCAACATAATGCAGCAACAAGGTCAGCTATTTTGTGAATTTGAGACAGCGCAGAATTTTCTTGCTCAGCCAACTGCAAAAAATTTGAAGAGCGTATACTTCGTGACAAAATAATTTTGGGTGTTTTTGACAAAAACTTGCAAACGAAACTTTTGGAGGCAAAAGAAAATGAATTGGATGATGTTATAAAGAAATGTAAAGTAGCAGAGTTGGCATGAAAAATAGAAAAACGCTTGAAGAAAAATGTGAAGTTAACGTTGATACGTTGCAGCGTATGGATAGAGGTAGGAACGTAAAGCAAAAGGAGAAAATATGCTTTCGCTGCGGTGGTAAATGGAATTTTGAACATCGTCAGGCGTGCCCGGCAATGAAAGATGGTCGTAAATGTAACAAGTGTAAGCAGCCTGGCCATTTTGCATCAATGTGTAAAATTAAATCAAGTGGAGGAGGAACACACAGTTGTCGTGTGAATGCTATAGAGGCTTTAACGGGAGAAGAAGTGGCGGGCGCAGTAAATGCAGAATATTTTGATGAAGGTAAAGTGAATGTAAGGCAAAACTGTAGTATAAGTGTAATTGGAAAAATTTCTGATTGTAGAATAAGCTATTTAAGTGGAGGCTGGTTTAAGAAAATATATGTAAATGGACTTGAGGTTAGCTTTAAAATGGACACAGGCGCGGACGTTCATTGCTTGCCAATCAAATATGTAAGGGAAATGAATTTGGAAAATAAAATTGTTAAATCTAATATTCGCTTGTTTGCTTATGGTGACGGGGAAATAACGATATACGATTACGATTACGTTGTATGGTGGATAAAGGCAGGGACTCGGAATCTATTGAATTTGAAGTGGTTGACGATGAATATCAGCCAATATTGGGAAGGGGATCGTGCGTCAGTTTAAATTTAATTAGGAGAATAGATAATGTACGGACTGACAATATTACTGGCGGTAGACTAAGTTCATCAACAGCTGGTAACGTGAGTTGTGGGAAATTGCCTGAGGGCAAGGAGGAATTTGTCTGCACCTATGTTGATGTTTTTGATGGACTTGGTCAAATTCCTGGTAAGTGTCTTATAGAATTCAAGGACAGATCTGAACCGAGATTGAATTATAAGAAAAGGATACTATTTAGTCTACATCATAAGCTGAAAAAACAATTAGATTTGATGGTTGAGGATCGTGTTATTAGCAAAGTGAATAAACCTACCGAGTGGGTGAATAATTTGCAAATTATTGAGAAATCGGATGCAACTTTGAGAATTTGTCTTGATCCTAAACCACTTAATGAATGCATTAAACGGGAGCGGTGCATTATACCTACGTCTGAGTCAATAATTAGTCGGGTTGGTGGTGCAAAATATTTTACGATGATGGACCTTAAAAACGGGTTTTGGCAGGTTGTGTTGGATGAAAGGTGCTCAGAGCTTACAACGTTTATAACCCCCTTTGGACTGTATAAGTGGAATCGAATGCCTTTTGGGTTGAATAACGCTCCGGAAATATTTATGCGGTATATGATGCAGATATTTGGGGATCTTGAGGGCGTTGAAGTATATTTTGATGATTTGTGTATTTTTGGGAGAACGGAACAGGAACATGATGAGCGGCTGCTCAAAGTAATTAGTAGGGCAAGGGAATTTAATGTGAAGTTTAATAAGAATAAGGTACAGTATAGGTCAAAGGAGGTGTGTTTTATGGGACAGATAATTTCGGAGGGCACTATTAAACCGGATGGAAAATATTTAAAGGCAATTGAGGAGATTCCCATGCCAAGGGACAAGCAAGATGTGCTGCGTATATTAGGGATGTGTAAGTTTCTGGGAAGGTATATTCCGAATTTATCGGCGCTTACGGCGAATCTACGGGAGCTGACTAAGAATAACGTGAAGTGGCACTGGACTGATGACCATATTAGGGAGATTGAAGTATTGAAGGGGATAATTTGCTCGTCTCCAGTACTGAGGATTTATGATCCTAAGCTACCACTTGTTATTCAGACAGATGCATCCAAGGATGGTATTGGATGTGTGTTACTGCAAAATGGTTCTCCTGTGGCTTTTGCTTCCCGCAGTCTGAATAAATCGGAAAAGAGATACGCACAAATAGAGAAGGAATTACTTGCTGTGGTTGTTGCTTGTTCGAAATTCCACTACTTTATTTACGGTCGGGACGTCGAAGTACATTCGGATCACAAACCGCTCGAAACTTTAATTAGGATGGATTTGGATAAGGTCACAGCTAGGCCTCAGAGAATGTTTATGCAGTTATTGAAATATCCCTCATTGACGATAAAATACGTGCCGGGGAGGGATATGTTAGTAGCTGACTGTTTGTCACGAGCGTTTTTGCCTGAAACTGAACCGGAGGATACAGTTTATAAATCTGTTGTGCATTCGGTAGTTAGGAAGTGTTGCATGTCGGACGACAACAGATTGGCTTATGTCGGTGCTACTGAATCTGATCGGTGTTTGAATAATGTGTTATCGTATCTTGAAAAGGATTGGCCTATATACAGGAATCTGGGCGTTGAGGAGAAGAAGTTTTATAAAATTAGGGATGAGTTGAGTAGTGAAGATGGATTGTTATTTTTTAGGGATAGAGTAGTTGTTCCGTCTGAGCTCAGAGTGCAGACTTTGCGTTTGTTGCATTCTGCTCATCTGGGGGTCGAAAAGACGCAGATGCGCGCAAGGGAGCTTTATTATTGGCCTGAGTTATCGACCGATGTTGAGGAGTTTGTAGGCGCTTGTAGAATATGTGAGGGATTGCGTAGAAGGAATCAAAAAGAGCCATTGCAACAGCATCCTGAACCGGCGTATGCTTGGGAACAAGTTGCAATGGATATTTTTGACTATTCAGGTGCATCGTACTTGGCTATTGTTGACTCATACTCTGGTTGGATGGTCTCGGAAAGGCTGAGGAACAAGTCGATTGATGAGGTGATCAGGATTTTGGGGCAATTGTTTTTCAAATTTGGATTTCCGACTGAGATAAGATCGAACAATGTTCCATTTAACAGTTATAAGTTCAAGAGTTTTGCGAGGAATTATAATATTAAATTAAAATTCTCGAGTCCGAACTAACCATAGAGTAATGAGCTGGCGGAGAAAGCGGTTTCAATTGCTAAAAACATATTGAGGAAAAATATCCTTGATAGAAGGGATGATTATCAGGAGCAAATTTTTGAGTATAACGTTACTCCGTTGCAGGAAATGCTTTTATCGCCAGCACAGTTATTTATGGGAAGAACACTTAAGACTAAACATCCTGTCTCTAATTGTTTGTTGAGCGAAAGAAATGTAGATGGGAACCAAATCAGGGACCGAATAGTAAAGAAAAGAAGGAGACAACAATTATATTATAACAGAACCGCAAAAGTATTAGGTAAGCTGAAGATTAATGACAAAGTTTTGTTTTTGAAGAATAACCAATGGCAATATGGTTTAGTTGTACAGATATTTAATGATAGGTCATATATAGTTAAGGATGCAAATGGTAATAAGTATAGAAGAAATAGGCGATTTTTGGTGAGTACAAAGAACGGAGCTGAAAATATTTATTTGGATTACATGGATGAGGATGATAGTGAACGAAATGTAGACGATAGGTAAAATTATGATAAAGTTGAGGTACAGGATAATGATAACAGTGCATGAAGAAGGGAGGTATTAGTAGATACCGGGAATGAGAACAGGTCTGATGAGTCGGATTATGAGGACTCTGACAATGGGAACATTACTGATACTTCCAATAGTGTAAATATTCTGCCGGTAGTGGAGGGATATGTAACACGTACTGGGAGGGAGATTCAAAGGCCACAGTTGTATGGCGAAATAGCCAGCCTTTGTCCGGGCTTAGTGATTTTCTCCAGCATGGTATATCCCGACACGGCTGTATATAGAATAGATTTTCGGCATAGGCGGTCTTTGACCGGGTTTAATGATTTTCTCCACCATGGTATATCCCGACACGGCGGTATATAGAATAGATTTTCAGCATAGCTTACTGATTTTCCCCACCATGGTATTTCCCGACACGGCGGTATATAGAATAGATATTCTGCATAGCCGGCCTTTGGCCTGGCTTACTGATTTTTCCCACCATGGTATTTCCCGACACGGCGGTATATAGAATAGATTTTCTGCATAGCCGGCCTTCGGCCGGGCTTAATGATTTTCTCCACCATGTTATATCCCGACACGGCGGTATATAGAATAGTTGTTCTACATAGTAGGCCTTCGGCCAGGCCTAATGAGTTTCTCCACATTGTACACCAAAACAATGATAAAGAAAATATAATATTTATGATAGCAGATTGTACGCTGGAGGAAGAGTTTGACAGATATCCATACTAATCTATTATATTTTAACATAGGTTAGCAGGTTGCTGGAAATTAGATTCCAGCCCACTTGGGTCCAAAAACAATAATTTTTTTTTTTAATATCACAAAAATCATCTGTATTTTAACAAATTCATATAGATCTAGTCAAAAGCTTTCAAATGATATCAAAATTGGCCTTATACGTTGAGAAATGCAAAGGGAAATCGCACATATATATACAAACTTCAGAGGCCAATAAGTCGAAAACTATGCGCTCTTTTAAAGAGATCCTTTTTCTGCAGCAATTTTTGCAACAAACACATATCATCATCATGAAAAACAGAATGTTGAGTTACTTGAAATTTGTCACAACTTTTATTTTGGTGGAGGTTGTCATTTAATTTTAGTATAAATTCTTCATCGTAGAGAAATATATTGACATTTGGCTTTCGATCCGGTTTTATGCTCAGTTTGTTTAAATAAATATTTGGAGTAACGTCGTCATAAGCGAACGCCAATGCTACATCTTTATGATGCAAGCGTTCCCCGTTTGTTACACTAACTATATGACCAAGATGTCTTAACTCCTTCGTAAACGTTAAATCCCTTTCGTATTGAACAATCTCATCGTAAGCTGATGGTGTAGTACTGTCTATAGCACAAATAATGTAATATGATATACAATCTTGATCGCCAATTTTAATTTCACCATAAAAATCAGACATTTTTTTCAAATAAAATAACTTTTCAGGTAAAAACAGTTTTAAGGTTATTTCCTACGTAATAATAAAAATGAATAAAAATAAACATTGCAAAACACCTGTGATTGGCCTTTCACAGACGAGAACAATTATGCTGGTATCAAATTAAATTTATACCAAGTATATGCATCTAAACAGCTGCTTAATATTTTTTCTCGTTTAGTGGTAATGTATGACTGTCAAAAGCTGTTTAAAATTTTCGTACGCCATTTTGGTTTGTTATGCTTTGTTATACAAAATTCATCGGCGTGAAGTTAAATACCCAAAAATAACAACCTAAATTTTTATCGCTCAAATTAAAGAGAGCGCCCTCTCTTGTGCACTGTTCTAAATCAGTTTCGCTCAAATTGATGAGTGTGCCCTCTCTTGTGCACAAAAATTAGCGTTTTTCCCTTGTATGGCAAGATCACACACAAGGATGCTGTCAATATACGGAGAAAACATGATATTCTCCCTAAAAAAAAAAACGCGGAAGTTAACAACCTAACTTAACAAACTAACGCCGTACCCACGACAATCAGATCTTCGCTCCGGAACGACCCGAATCCAATTCGGCCAAGGATTGTCAACTCAGCAACAGCTGTATTAGACGGAAGTTTTTTCAACAGGTGAGCAACTCATGCCAGCGAGCTTGCTCAGTATCCTACTACTCAGAGCTGGCATAGAACAAAATCCAGGCCCACAAGTCTGGTATTGTTCTGTGTGTCATGTTCGCTTAATGCGAAATATCACCTCTGTGAGGTGTACCATTTGCGATGGCTGGTGTCACCTGAAAAACTGTTCAGGTCTCACCAGCCACCGTGAATGGACACCAAGCTTTGTAGCGAGCTGCTGCAACTCACACCAAACAAATCCTAGCACTCCCCCTCCCAACACAATCCAACATACTCCCCCCCTTGTAATCACACCTCAACATAGGGCCCTGCCATCCCCCAAGATATGTGCAATATGTAGGGACAACATTAGGGGAAACACAACCGCAGTTAGATGATATGGATGTAATAATTGCAGAGAATGGAATACAAGTTTCATGGCTAGCTGCTGCCTGAATCCACCAGACGCAGGTAGCCCCCGAGCCTCTGCCTCTCGTACAACATCAACGGCAAGCGTAGAGCAACCACAAGTGCAATCCCCTCAAGCGCAGCAACTGCCATCGGGAACCCCAACAGCCAACACCATACCCCGACGGCCACCTGGAAATATCTCACAGCGGCGCGCGCATGACTCTGTTCCACTACCTTCATTCCGAATCATGCAACTAAATTGCAATGGTCTCAGGAATAAGGTAGCGGAGATTACAGCCTTCATGCACGCAAACCAAATACCCATAGCCGCAATCCAGGAAACAAAGCTTCACAACCGGAGCACCCTCTCGTCGTGCGGGAATTATAACATAATTCGGAGAGACAGAGAAAGAGACCATGGTGGGGGATTTGCGTTCATAATTGAACGCATTGTCAACTACAGACTCACCGCTCCACCTGCTCCCTCTGAACCCGACCCGTACTTAGAAACCATGAGCATTTCAATAAACACCGGAGATATTGAACTGGAGATCGTCAACGTCTATATCCCGCCCGTTAACAGCATAGGGGCGGGTTATCACCCTAGCATATCCCACCTCCTGCATGGGGATAACAGACTGATACTCGGCGACTTCAATGCTCACCACGAGAGCTGGTTCTCACTGCTCCCAAACGACCCCCGCGGCACTCTCATTGCTGACCAGATAGACGAATTTGACTTCGCTGCCATAAATGAAGACTCCCCAACGAGAGTTACAGCTAGATGCTCTAGCTCTCCAGACAACTCTATTGTCTGCTCGTCACTACTTGCCCACATCACCTGGCAAACACACACTGCTTTCAGCTCAGACCATATTCCCATCCTGGTCGAAATAGACAAGCCTAGTGACTTCTTGGGGTCCGATAAACGCTCATTTGTGAACTACAACAAAGCCAACTGGACACGCTTCACAAACGCCATTGACGAATCACTCCGTCAGCTACCCCTTCCTACTTGTGCCAGGAAGGGGGAGAAAGCCCTTAGATTCACTATTTTCAGGGCGGCCAAGCGCTTTATCCCGGCAGGAAGAATCCCAAACATCAGACCACACTTTCCATCAAGTGCTGCGCGCCTGGCACAAGAACGCGATCTCCTACGCGCCTGCAACCCAGCTGATGAACGCATAGAACAACTCACGGCACAGATAACTTCCCAAGTTAACGAACATCGCCGCAATAAATGGTTAGCCCACCTCAACCAATGTTCTATAAAATCAAAAAAGCTATGGTCAACAATCAAAAGTCTATCTGGCTCACGCAAGCAGAAAAATCTCGTTGCTATAGGCTTCAACAACACACAATACACAGATGCCAAAAAATGCGCTACAATGTTCTGCAGACAATTTATCGAACATCCCTCCCAGCAGAACCCTTCCAAAAGGTCTGTCGTACGGAGAACCAAGAACCTGAAACGGGACTTGGAATGCCCCTCCTTCACATCAGCTGAAGTCGAGAAAATTATCTCCAAAGCTAAACCCTCCAAGGCCCTTGGACCTGATGGCATCTCAATGTTGATGTTGAAAAAACTTGGAACAGTGGCGCTGGATTTCCTAGCACGGATCCTGAATCTGTCAATACACCAACTGGTGATTCCAGATATATGGAAAGTGGCTAGAATAATCCCGATCCCAAAACCTGACAAACCCGCTACACAAGGAGATTCCTATCGCCCAATATCCCTTCTATCACCAGTAGCAAAGGTTTTGGAAGCGCTACTGCTACCATCCCTGAAAGAGCACCTCCCGCTCGCCACTCACCAGCATGGCTTCAGGGAAGCCCATTGCACCACGACGGCTTTGAATCTGATATCTACCCAGATCGCTAATGGCCTAAATCAGCATAGACCGTGTCAACGCATAATTACCACAGCACTAGACCTATCCAAGGCTTTTGACACGGTCGATCACACGATGCTGGCTAACGACATCTTGAACTCCAGGCTTCCCAACGATATTAAACACTGGATCGCCAACTACCTCAATGGACGACAAGCTTTCGTAGAGTTCAGAGGCCAAAAATCAAGTTACCGCAAGATAAAAATGGGCGTGCCACAAGGAGGAGTACTATCACCCTTGCTCTTCAACATTTATCTTGCCAACATCCCAAACCCCCCACAGGAAGTCTCACTGGTGTCATATGCTGACGACTGCACCATCCTGGCGTCAGGTGTCAGTATACCCGACATAAGTGCCAAAATTACCAACTACTTCGCCGCCATTACAGACTTCCTGAAGCAACGTAACTTGAAGTTATCACCTTCAAAGTCGTCAGTGTCACTTTTCACTTCTTGGACCAAAGAGGTAAAGATGGAATTAGATATCTCTGTCGAGGGAAGACGCATACCTACGGTGCGTAATCCCAAAATACTGGGCGTAGTATTCGACAGCCTCCTTCACTTCGCCTCGCACGCCACATATATCAGCCAAAAAGTGAAAGCCCGGAACAAAGTCCTGAAAGCCCTTTCGGGCACCTCCTGGGGTGTTATGAGTCATTTTCCCCTAACCAGCGACAGCGGAACATACGCTGCACACACATACTGACGTTGAGTTATTTTCCCTCAACCAACCAAAATACCAACGACAGCAAAATACCGCTGTATGCATTACTGAAGTAATTACCAGTAATTTTCCTACAGATATATGCTGACGATGCAATACCGCTGCATACATGTATATGTCAGTAACTTTCCTACAGAATATGCTGAATTTGCATACTGGCACACTTAGCAACGACCACGCCAGCGGCAGCGAACGTCAGCAGCACCGTTCATCGAGCAGCACAAAAGTGGGTATAAAAGCGGAGGGTGATTTGGTATCTAGGTCTATTACTATTATTCAGTCTATCCATTCAACACTAGTCAACTGTAGTCAGTGAAGTCAGCTCTAGTCGAGTCAGTTCTTAACACATAACACACATAACAAAAACCTGATCAAACGCCAGCCTTAGAAAGCGGGTCCCTGTGAAGGCTTAATATATTTCCCAAACAAAAACCTGATCAAACACCAGCCTTAAAAAGCGGGTCCCTGTGAAGGTTCATTATAATAAAATTAGACTAAGAAATAAAAATAAAAAGTAAATAAAAGTAATAACTAAAATCCTAATAGTCTCTTGTGTTTTTAATTCTAAAAAATAAGTTACAAAATAAATTGTAACATTTTGGCATTTTGGCGTGGTTAATAAAATTAAAAAATAAAAATAAATAATAAAAATAAATGTTTTAATTTAAACATAACATTTTGGCGCAGCCGGTAGCCGTTCATGTATGTGTTGTGCCATCGCATATAGCTTTAACTGTTGATTATGGTTGTGTGAGGTTGAAGGTTATGGCTGTCTGTCTGTTGATATTTGGATTGGATTCTTTATTGTTGTCGGAACTGGGTTTTTCGTCCATGTATGCGTTGTAGTATCCTATGTAGGTTTTGCGGTTGCGTGAGGTTGATAGGTATAGGCTGCTGTTGATGATTGTTGGATTCTTCATTGTTAACGGGATGATGATTGTTGGTTGTTTTTTAAAATGCTGGTTAATATTGTTAATCTTACAACTAACAATTTCTTCTTACGTATACTTATATAAAAATTTCTTTACTTATTTGTACTTATGTGTCTTATATACATATATGTATTTCTCTTTTTTTTTTTTATATTTTTTACTTATTATTAATTAGACATGTTTTGTAGGTAATTTATAAAATTTTAATATTTTAACTAGATTTTCTGTTAGTTAAAATTTCTTATTGCTTTTATTTTAAATATGTATATTTTTCTTTAACTATTAGTTATATGTGTATATATATATATATATATATATGTATATGTGTATTGTTAATTTGTTTACAAGTTAGTTGTATAATTATTGTGTATGTGTATTGATATTTATATATATGTACTCTTATATTAACCTTGAAATAAAGTCATACAAGAAATTGAAAATTCTTAAATTATTTGAAAACGTTGCAAAAATGAGTAGGAAAAATTTTACAAAATTTCAACTGATTAAAGCACTTTTTTATTAAAAAGTGAGTTCAGTTGTATTTGTTAGTATTTTGTTAGTGAAAGAAATTTAACACTTTTGTTGTTTCCGTTGATCTGAAAGAAAAATTATACATACGCGTATAATTATTTTCAAATCAACAACGAACAGAAAAAAAATCGAAAAGTTTTTTTTTTTTTTGTTACTGTTTGCATATCCATATGCACACATATACGTACATATACATATGCACATACGTACATTAAACTATGCAGTTTGATTTAGTTGTCATTGGCCGTGAAACTGTCTGGCAAAATTTTGCCGTGGAATCACGTTTCATAACCAAGTACTTATGCCCAAAAAAAAAATGTATATAACCCAGTTGGAAATTTTTCGAATTTAATTTGAGTTCAATTCTTTGTTTCAAATTTATAAATTAAACCTAAACTTAATTGATTTCGTTAACCGTTGTCATTGTTGATGCATAAATGGCCGACAATTTTTGTCACTGAACATAATTGTGAACAGTTTTGCATTTCAAGTTTTATGCAATACGTATAACAATTTTGTATTTATTGCGCCATGACTCAACCATAACTTAGTAAGAACTATTTGGTTCAATAATTTAGTGATTATCGCTATAAATGTGTATGTATATTTTTACTATACATATGTTATATCTTTTTAATTTTTTTTACTCAATTGGATGTCTATGCCAATTTGGTCGCTTTTGTTCATGTATTGCAGTTCTAGTGTATTTCATACAATAATTTTGTAGAACATTAAAACTGCACTAATGCACAAATTTAAAATTAAATTTCGTCGTGCAGTCTCAAAAACGGCATGAAACGGTGCGGTTGCCGTTTCTAAAATTAAATAAAAAAAACTTATTGTCAATCCGTGAAGTGATCGTGCTATAGTTAATTTTAAAGCTAGATTTATCTATTTTTTTCTTTATTTCATCATGGAATTCAGTTCAACATCGGAGATAATTAAAAATAAGGTTGCTTACCAAAAATATGGACAATACGTTGTTGGCAGCAAAAGATGCAAAAGCCAACGATCAGATTTGTTCAAATACAAAAAAAAATGACACCAAAATTAATGGCAAAATGAAATGTACAGAAGGTGTAAAAGCTGATCTCAATGATATTTCTATTTTCAAACAAAATCTTTTGAAATTGGTAAGTGTCAATAATATGACAACCAAAGAATCTATTGACGGTCCAGGAAAATCCGATTTACTTGATACCAAAATAAAGTATAAATGGCTTGCACGTATTTCAATAAATCCACAACAACAAAACCATCATCTACAACATCGAAATTGTTAAATATGAGAAAATTGTAAACGTTATATTACGAATTCTACACACATAAGCATGTATGAATGTATATTATATGTGTCTACTATGAAAAATTTATCAGAACAGTAATGCATTTATAATAACAAATGACAAAGTTTGTAAAAAAACAATTCTGGATCATATGCTAACCGTCTACCAAATTCCATCTAAACCCATTAAGAGGTTTTCACGTTACAATGGAACAAAAATCCTAACATACAATTTTCTCATTTCGTCGTTGCACTAATTAAATCATTTAAAAATTTTTTTTTTTTTTTATTTCACCAAAAGAAAAGTTTATTGCAAAAAAAAATCTACAAAACCTTTGCTTGCTTCATTTTGATACCAATGTTTTGTATGTTTTGAAACCGGGCCTTCTTTAAACTTAATTTTAAAATTTATATAAAAAAAACATCTTACGGAATCGAAACAAGTCATAAAGTTTTTAATTGTGCATAGAGAAAAATACCTGTATAATAAAATACTCTATTAAAATGTACTATAGCAAATTGCGTGGCCTTATTTATGTACATGCATTCGTACCTACATACATATTCACAAAATTCACATAAGCAATGAACAATAAAAATATTTCTACATTTTTCATAAAAATACTCTGAACAACAACACCGCCAACTCTAAGTCTGCGATGAACACAGGTAAGTTGGGTGTCTGCCCAAATTTTTTATTTTACTTTCTCTTGGTTTCCTTTAAGTTTGTTGTTGTCATATTTTTTCGCTTTGATTCATACCTGCTAATAGTTTAATTTCAAAATATTTTTCTGTTTCTTTTAAAGTTTTTCTTTAATTTATCTATTGTTTTTTTCCTATAAAAATTTTCCATGTTATTGTCCAACAAAACAATGTTATTTTGTTTTTTCAATTTTAAATTAATCTTTCCGATATGTTTCATTAAATTGGTGTAGAATCTGTTGATCTTCGTGCTAAAAACTAGTGTGTATTTGACTATAGGTTCTGCTGTTAAATTTTTGCTTTAATTATGCTGCTTATTTGGTTGCTGTTTTTAATTTTTTGGTTATTAGTATTTTAATTTCAAAAATATTGTTCTTTGTTAAAGTTTTTTTTTTCGAATTTATTTATTGCTTTTCCCTATAAAAAATGTTATTGTCCAACAAAATGATTTCATTTGGGGAGAAGAAAACAAAAATAAAAATAAATAAGTAATCGGGCGTGATTTCGTGATTATCGGTTTCCAATTATTCTTCACGTCCCGCAAGACAGTGAGTGTAATTCGCGCTTTCAACATAAAATAATCTGGAGTGAAATTCATTTGGATATTCTTTAGTTTAATTTTTCAAGAATATTTTTAAAAACTTTCATTGCTCGCAAAATTTCTAGAATTTAAATATTATTAAAAAAAAAATTTATACGTCTCTTATTTATTCTTATTTTAATACGTTTTCGTAAATCTGTTGCAAAAGAATTATTAATTTTATTTTTTCTTTCTGTTGTTTATCCAACAATTTTATATACTTTAGGACACTTACTTACTTACATGTGACCTTGTTTTCTCTTTTTTTTTATATATTTTGCTCGATTGATTGATTAATCAAATTATTCTTAATTTTTATTTCTAGAGCAGTATTCGTTGGTCAATTAGAAGGCGATACCGGGTCAGTAGCGTTCCATCCTTTTTTAACCTTTTCCTTTTACTAATTATTTTGCTTCTTTCAGATCCTTGACGTCAACCTGGGTCCCCGGTTCCTCAAGTTGGAACCATCGTGACAAAAATTTTTCATTGTCCCTTTAAGGTATGTTCCATTGTTTCTTATTATAGTCCTGTATAAATATGTATTTCTTTTATATTTCAGCCATTGAAGACCCTAAATATTCATCATCAATACCGTCGATATTGCGGTGAGTTTTTCCTTCTTCTCTTTTTCCTTTTTGTTTTTTTTTTTTTTTTTTAAATATCATTTATTGACTGTATGGCTTCACCAAATTACGGTGTAGGGTTCGAAGTCTTCCCTTCACCATTATTTGAACGTTTACTGGTGTAGGGAAACTTTTAATCTCATAGGGTCCATCCCATAGGGGCGTGAATTTGTTTTTGCGTGCTTGTGTTTTTACTAGGACTCTGCCTCCTATTCTTAAAGTATAAGACCTTAACTGTTTGTCGTACTGCTTCTTTGCCCTAGCCTTAGCTCTTTCTTGATTTTCCTTGGCAATCTCGTAAGCCCTTTGTATTTGATGTCTCAATAATTTGGGATAATCGTAGGGGTTATATAAGGGTATGCGTGTTTGTAGGTTTGATGGCAGTGGTGCATCAAATCCATATAGTATTTTAAATGGTGTCTGCTTTGTGGCCGTGTGCTCTGTATGGTTGTGTACGTGCATTGCTGGAGCAAGCCACTGATCCCAGTTCGAACCATCTTCTTTTGCGAAACTTCGCAAATATTCCGCTAATGGTCTGTGACTTCGCTCTAATGACCCGTTAGCTTGAGGGTGATAGGGAGAAATATGATGCTTCTTAATTCTCAAAAGCTTACACACATTTCCGAACAATTTCGAGGTGAAGTTTGTTCCGTTGTCTGTAATTAATTTTTTGGGAATACCATATTTTGTTACTACCTCGTTATAAAAGACTCTTGCTGCCGTCTCTGCTTCGGCGTCTTGCATGGGTGCGCAGACAAAAAATTTTGATAAATCATCCTGTAGGGTAAGAATGTATTTGTTTCCCATGGTGGTTGTCGGCAGGGGCCCCACCATATCCATATATACCTTTTCGAACGGTCTGTTTGCTGTATCTGTGAGGACCATGGGCTCTCTATTGAGAAGTCCACTTTTATTTTTCTGACATTTAGGGCACTTTTTGATGTAGTCCTTGATATCGTATTGCATCCCCTTCCACTTGTATTGTTTTTTTATTCTATAGTAGGTCTTCCTGACTCCTTGATGTCCGCCCAGCGGTGAGTCATGAAAACTTCTAAGAACTTCTTGGATATCTTTTTTCTCAGATAAAAATGTCGCCGCGGAGGTTTTGTCGACACTTTCACTCTGTTTTTCCTCCGCAAGAGCTTTCTGTTGCTCTTTTTGTTTTGTTCTTTCCTCTTCCAATTTTCTCGAGCTTGCTTGAGCTCTAGTTATCACTCCGATATTTTGATTTTTTGTTGGTAACCTGTTTAATGCATCTGCATTCAAGTTAGTCTTCCCTGGTTTGTACACAATTTCAAACTCGTATTCTGATAATTTATGCCTAAACCGTGCAAGTCTTGAGGTTTGGTCCTTGAGGTTTGCTATCCCCCTTAAGGGTTGATGGTCAGTAAATACTGTGAAGTGTCGCCCCAGGAGATATGGGCGGAAAGTATGTGTTGCCCACACCACACCAAGCATTTCTTTTTCTATTGTTGAATATCTTTGTTCGGTGTCACTGAGCGTTCGGCTGGCAAATGCTATCGGATGATCCATTTCGTTTCGTATTTGTGACAAGACTGCTCCTAAGGCCTCGTTACTTGCATCCGTTGTTACTCTGAAGGGTTGTTCAAAATCCGGGTAAATCAATATTGGAGGATTTGCAATACTTTCTTTGACCTTGTCCAGGGCCTCTTGGCATTGGGACGTCCACACAAACTTAGCGTTTTTTCTTAACAGCTTTGTTATTGGTGAAGCCAATTTTGCCATTCCTGCCACAAATTTTCGGTAATAGTTGATCAAGCCCAGGAGTGCTTGTACTTCTTTTATTGTTCTTGGTGGCTTAAGTTGTTTGACACATTCCACTTTCGAAGGGTCTGGTAGCGCTCCCTCATTGGAACATTTGTGTCCTAAGTAAACTATTTCTCTACGTAAGAATTGGCATTTCTTCGTGTTTAGTTTAAGACCACCCTCTCGTAGTCTTGATAGAACGTTCATGATCTTCGTTTCGTGATCTGCCACGTTTCTTCCGTATACGACTATGTCGTCGAGGTACACAAAACAGTCCAGGCCCTGTAAGCCTGTAAGGATCGTGTTCATGACCATCTGGAATGTGGCTGGTGCTCCTGTTAGGCCGAAGGGCATTCTATTAAATTCAAAATGACCCTTATCGGTGCTGAAGGCAGTCTTTTCCTTATCTCCTTCTTCAACTAGCACCTGGTGATATCCACTCGCCAGATCTAAGGTAGTGAAATACCTACTATTTCCTAATTGATCCAAAATTTCATCAATTCTAGGAATAGGGAATACCTGCTTTATTGTAGCCTCATTTAGTTTTCGAAAATCGACTACCAGTCTAAAGGTTTTCTGACCGTCTTGAGATTTTTTGGGCACTAACAATATTGGTGAATTCCATGGGGATATGCTTGGACTTATTATACCTTCCTGTAGTAGCTCCGACACTTGCCGGTTGATTTCTTCTTTATGGACGTGAGGTAGACGATACTGTCGTTGATTAATGGGTGGTTGTTCACTTTTTATTGGTATTTTATGTTTCACCAATGTGGTGAATGGCAATTTGTCATTGTCCAACATGAATAAGTCATGATATTCCTCACATATCCGGTTCATTGACTCTGTTTCTTCCATGTTCCAATCCCTCTCCGTCATAATAGTGTTTTTTAGACGCCTTATTCTATCGTCCTGATTTGTCACCGACGAAGGGGGTTGATCTCGCCCTCCATACTGCGTGTAGTGGTTGAAATTTGAAAATTTCACTTTAATGTCCTTCCTCCATGGGATGTCCTGCTCGGTTGCGTTCAGTATGGGCACGGCTGTGCCTCCATTTTTAATGTTGACCACAGTATTTCCAACATAAACTCCAGGGGAAAATTCCTGTTTATGCACAACCACAGTTTTGTCTCTCGATATAATATTGACCGGTACTATAGTGACTGCTCTTTTCCTCAGACAGACACCCTGTTGATGATTTGTTTGACAATCTATTTCCGTACGAAGGGTAAACGTCTTCACCCAATGGTGTTCACTATACATCGGTTCCACATATTATTTCTTCCGAGAATACCATCTCCAGGGATTTGTATTTCCCGTGACACAATATGGAACACCCACGACAACTGCCTTTTATCTCCTATCCTGATCTCGGTAGTGCCCAGTGTCGTAGTCTTTCCTCCGAAGGCTCCAGAAAGAGTTTTAGTTTGCTTTCTGTTCTTATTGAGGAAAATCTTCATTGAGTCTTCTTTTATTATGCTGAAATCTGCTCCGGTATCCACAAGTAGGACCAATCCTCCCCCCTTGCTTCTTGGCAGGGGAGCGTAATGAAAACTGTGTCCACATTGCCCGGTGATTCAGCACTATCTTTTATATTTCGCATCATCTCTTGACTTTTTCCCTCCTTTTTTTTGTTTAATTCATTATCTTTCGCAGTATTTTCTTCTATAGTGCGCCCGTTCTCCTTATTTACCGAGTGCACAACTGCTTCGGTTACTATCCTGGTTGGCTGCTCTGTTTCTGAGTCAGTCTCCGTATCATCTTTATTTACCCGATTCTTTGCTCCTGTTTCTTCTTTATATTTGTAGTTGTTCTCTTTTTTATGCCAATTTGATTTTCTGTTAATTTGCGGGACCCCAGTTAATGGCGATAACTGGGCCGAATTTCGTTTCCCTGGGCATTTGTCCGATTTGTGTTGTTGTGGGCCTCTACTGGTCTGTTAGCTAGGTCCCTGCCGTTGTTGCTATTTCGCACCTGTTGGTAGATTCCTGTTCCCACTGTCTGAGTTTGTCTGATATTGCTTCTGCAGTCCCGTGCAAAATGTCCTTGTTGCTGACATTTAAAACAGGTTGGGAGTCTACCATTGTTTCTATTTGCCCCTCTGTTCGTATTTTGTCCCATCGCTATTTGTGGGCTTCCACGGAATTCCGTGTTTGTTGTCCTTCTATTGGTTTCTGCCGTCCTTCTATCCAATTGATTTTGGTTGGGTAGGTTTCTTCTTGGCTCACAGAAAGGGGTTTCCTTGTGGCCATTTATTCTACACAATCGGCAGTATAAGGAGCCTAATCTCTTTCTGCAGTTTTCCACATCGTGCCCGCTGTTTCCACAGAACGTACAGCTCACGATATTCCTGCACAGTGGTCCCATTTCATGGCCGTATTTTCCACAGCTCATACAGTATGGTGTGTTTAGCCGCTTTTTGCAGCTATTCCATTCATGTCCCATCTTGTTACAAAAACTACAAAGGACTTCTGAATCAATTACGTTGATGCTGTGCATTGGTTCGCCAAACAATTCCTCAGCGTTCTCGACTATCTCTATTAACTTAGTGAGCTCTTCCTCCTCCTGCCCCACAAATCGAGCTTTAAGAGCATGGTCCTTCAGACCCTTGATGAAACTTCTCACTGCTATCCTCTTGAAGTCCTTCAGCATGGTTTCCCGGCCAGGTCCCACCGGCCATTCGTTCTCTATTGTTGTCTTTGCCTCATTCAATAGGCTATCCAGGCGTTCTCCAAATTTACATGCTGACTCTCTGATGCTCTGTTTGCAACCCAAGATCAGCTCCCTTATTTTATCCAGGCTTTTATTTTTTAGGTATAACTTCTTGATGGTGTTACAGTATGCGTCCACTGAACCAAAAGTCATCTGGGATATTTTTGAGTATGCACCCCCCAGCAGTCGCAATTTCAGGCACTGTATCACATCTTGTGTTAGGACGTTATTTGCACCTGTGAGTACTTCTCTTTCTACCATCTTGCATCCTTGTATGTACCTGCATACTTCTGATGGTAAGTCAGGTCCATCGGTCCCGAAGAATGATGGGACTGTGTTGTTAACTATTTTAATAATCTCGGATAGCGACGTCATTCTGATTGTTTCGATTTCTGCTCTCTCAATAGTATGGTTTTGCCGGGGTGATGGTGATCGTCTTTCCAAAATTTCTTGGGCCACTGGGATCAGTCTATTAAATTCTTCCGTTATTCCGCTGTCAACTTCTTCGGTGTCTTCCAATTCACCGAATCTCAGGGTGTATTCGCTTAACTCCTTTAATTTCCTGGCTTTTGTTTCCGCGGAGTATCCCCTGCTACCCGCTTTCCTTGCGTTGTTTATTAGGGTTTTTACTTTTTCCAACAGCGTCAAGGCAGGTGTTTCTTTCTCGTGTGATATGACTATTGTTGGTAGTCCTATTTCCTTTAGTTCTTCGTGCAGTGAAGGATTTGGTGAACTAGCTCTGTGAATTGTGTCCAACTCTCTTCTTGCGTTTTCCAATGCTGTTTGTAGTCTTTGGATAGTGTCGTCTTGTGTCTCTATTAACTGTTTCTGTTTTAACTGTTTCCTAAAATTCTCTTCACTCAGTCCTTTTCCTTTCAACTGTTCTACTAATTCTGAATTTTCCTTTTCTACGTCCTCCAACAAAGTATCTGTGTACTCTATTTGTCCTCTTAGCTTTTCGCAATGTCCCTTAAGGAATGTTTTTGTCTCTTCGAGTTCTTCGATTCTTTTCACAAACTCCAATGATCTATCCCTACTTAATTCACTTATTAATTGTAACACATAACTAACTTCTTCTAACTTTGTCAGTCTTTGTATCCTTATTGTTTCCCTATGGTTGTCCAGGAATGTTTTGTCTGCTTCTAAACCCTTAAGTTCTGTCCACGCAAGAACTTGTAGACTGTCCACTGAGTAATTATACTTATCTATCCGTTTTATTAAGTCGTCTGTCTGTGTCTGTGGATTGTCCATTAAAGCTGTCTTCTACTTACCCATGTTCCGCTGGTTATTATCCTCATAGTGGTCTGTGGCTTAGGCTTATTTTCACTTTATGTTATTATTATTATTTTATTATATGTGTTTGTTCGCAACCGCGCAGAATTTTTACGATCAAAGTAATTCTCCTTTTTGCCTTGATCCGCTTTAGCGATTAGTCCTGCAATGACAATACAAGGTAGCTAGAGGTTAGACTTTTATGTATTTGCCCTGTGCAGTTCTATACCGTCGAATGTAGGATGCAACAATACAAGGTAGCTAGAGGTTAGACTTTTATGTATTGTTGGTTTTGCTACACCGGACAGTTTTTTCTTTTAGCAAGATCAACACAAGGATTATTTTATTTGATGTAATTATTATTTACGCGGCTACCGGCTGCGCCAAAATGTTATGTTTAAATTAAAACATTTATTTTTATTATTTATTTTTATTTTTTAATTTTATTAACCACGCCAAAATGCCAAAATGTTACAATTTATTTTGTAACTTATTTTTTAGAATTAAAAACACAAGAGACTATTAGGATTTTAGTTATTACTTTTATTTACTTTTTATTTTTATTTCTTAGTCTAATTTTATTATAATGAACCTTCACAGGGACCCGCTTTTTAAGGCTGGTGTTTGATCAGGTTTTTGTTTGGGAAATATATTAAGCCTTCACAGGGACCCGCTTTCTAAGGCTGGCGTTTGATCAGGTTTTTGTTATGTGTGTTATGTGTTAAGAACTGACTCGACTAGAGCTGACTTCACTGACTACAGTTGACTAGTGTTGAATGGATAGACTGAATAATAGTAATAGACCTAGATACCAAATCACCCTCCGCTTTTATACCCACTTTTGTGCTGCTCGATGAACGGTGCTGCTGACGTTCGCTGCCGCTGGCGTGGTCGTTGCTAAGTGTGCCAGTATGCAAATTCAGCATATTCTGTAGGAAAGTTACTGACATATACATGTATGCAGCGGTATTGCATCGTCAGCATATATCTGTAGGAAAATTACTGGTAATTACTTCAGTAATGCATACAGCGGTATTTTGCTGTCGTTGGTATTTTGGTTGGTTGAGGGAAAATAACTCAACGTCAGTATGTGTGTGCAGCGTATGTTCCGCTGTCGCTGGTTAGGGGAAAATGACTCATAACAGGGGCATGACTAAAGAGGTACTTGTAACGACGTATAAAGCCATCGGTCGTTCCCTCTTAAATTATGCCGCACCAGTATGGACCCCGTTCCTTAGTGACACACAGTGGAGATCTCTGCAAACCACACAGAACAATGCGCTTAGAATCGCTACAGGATGCGTAAAAATTACCAATATTGTCCACCTGCCTGACGGGCAGCATAATGTGATGCTTTCAAAGCAATTCCTGATGGCATGTCAGCTGCCAACACACCCCAACCACCAACTAGTGCTGCAGGACCCTCTCCCGAGATGCATCCGTAAGGACTTCCGGCACTACAGTGAGGACATCGGAAACGCCATTCCACCAGACGTTACACAGACGTCCATCACAAGTGCCCTCAAGAAGTTGCATCAACAAGCGGTCATAGAAACAACAAGCGGATATATATGCAACATGGTCCTTAACTCAAGACCACCCGCGATCGCAGATAGCGAACAGCAGCACCCCAGACAATCTCGCTCAATCTTGGCACAACTGAGAGCCGGCTGGAGCAGTATAATTAACTGCTACTAAGAGCGCATTGTCCCCGGCACCATAAACAGATGCCCAGATTGTCTCCAGAGCCCGCACAGCACTGAGCACTTGTTCAACTGCCCGAATAGATCAAACTCCCTTAGCCCAAAAGACCTATGGCTAAGACCAACCGAGGTGGCAGAGTTCCTCCAACTCCCAACCCCAATTCCACTAAATGACACACCCCAATAAAACCCAATATATTAAAACTAACATTTTCTTTTCTTTTCAATTATTCCTATTTTATCGCTCTTTTAGGAAAGAACTCCCGTCACAAACAGCATCAGAGCTGTTACAACAACAACAACAAATTAACGCCTGGTTTCACAATGTTCGGTAAAATGTCTGTTAACAAAAAATTAACTAATTGCTGGTTAGGCTAACGGGCCCTATTTAATCAACGGTTACGTATTTTCGTTTCACCATCTTTCGGTTAAGTAACAAAAGAATTTAATAAAAATGTGGCAATACTATCGGTTTGTTTACATAAAAAATGAATTAAAAAGACAGTTTCTGCAAATTTGAGAAACAAAGCTTTGTAATAATAGTAAAATTCAGGTAAGTAATAAGTAAAATATTGTTATTTGTACATAAATACATATGTACATGTATATAAAGCATTAATATAAATTGTTTGTTTGTAGTATTTTCTCCGGCGACAACGTATTTGGGACATACATAGTTGAAGGAATCTAGTTTGGATGTGTCCAGAGGATAGGAAATAAATCAAGAGACGGAATTTGCTATGGTAAGATGATGTAAATATATGTATGTACATACATAATCGTATTTAACGTCCAATACTTTTATCTAGGATTTAAAAATACCGACCGGCAAAATTTGATGAAATTGTAGGCAATGAAGATACTGTAGCTAGTTTGTCCGAACTTGCTTCGCTCCTAACATTATTATAGCGGTAAGTAAAATGATGAATAAAAAAATTGTTAGGTTTATTTAATAGTATTTTATTAATATTTACTAATGGTATTTTATTGATATTAAACAGCCGCTTTAGCGACTGTTTGCTTGTACGGTTTTAATCTTACTGTACTATACTTTATTCTCAATATTAAATCTAACTTAAACATTCTATACTTAATACTAACACATACACAGAGTGTGTGTGGGAATATGCATGATCAGCATAATACATTCTGTATACTCTGATCATGCAGTCATAGCATGGACAAATATTTAAACAATAACAAAAGTGTTATGTTTCACTTGCTGCATGCAGACGGCATGCAGTAGTGGTTAGTCAAACACACTACACCTCCCTTTTTCAGAAAGAATAATCAATACTAAGTTGATTATTCTTACTAGTAATTAAAAAATATAAAAATTAAAAATATGAGGTTTAAAATTGTAAGTTTAAAATTAAAGAGATTCAATATTAAAATTATAGGGACATTCTTCCCTTCCCTTTTTAAAAAAAATTACGTCATTACAAAATCATTTCATAATCTTGATTTCATGATTACACTAAAGAGAGAAAAAAAAAATCTTATTATATTAAAGATAAAAGATGAATTGAATTGTATTAAAATGCTTTACCACAAAATCACATTTTAACCAATATACTAAAAAAAAATCTTAATTATATGAAAGATAAAAGATGAATTGAATTGTATTAAAATGCTTTACCACAAAATCACATTTTAACCAATATACTAAAAAAAATCTTAATTATATGAAAGGAAAAAGATGAATTGAATTGTATTAAAATGCTTTACCACAAAATCACATTTTAACCAATATATTAAAAAAAAATCTCAATTGAATCCTTTGATTCTATTTTTATGGACTGTAAACCTTTTTTTGTTTTCGTCCATTAGTTCAACATTGTTATTTTTATCAAGGCCTACTACCTTGTATGGACCTTTATATACATTTTCCAATTTGTGTCCAGCTTCATTGCGGACTAAAACAAGATCATTTATGGCCGCGTTAATTGATTTGGCCTTTTCATTGGAGGTTTGTTGTCTTTCAAGCTTTGCATTTTCAATCATAGATGCTGCTCGGTGTTGAGCTACTTGCAATCTAAATTTAATTTCTTTTTCATAAGCGTCAATATTATAGACTGGATCTATAGTGTTTGTGAATTCTAAGGTAGGTGGCATTTTTCCGAAAACTAGCTCAAACGGACAATATCCGTGAGCTGTGGATGGAGTTGTATTATAACAATAGATGAAAAATTTTAGCCAATTATCCCAATCAGATTTATCTGATGATACATAAGATCTTAAATACTCGTTGAATGTTCTGTGAGATCTCTCAACAGTACCGAGTGTCTCATGATGATAGGGAGTAGAGTTTAATTTCTCTATCCTCATTAATTCACATAAATCTCTCAGAACCTGATTCATATATTCAGTACCCATATCGGTAATTATCTTATTCATAGGACCGTATATCAAAATAAAACCTTCCATAATTGCTTTTGCAACTTCTCTGGATGATTTATTTGGTATGGGAATTGCTACTAAATATTTAGTCAAGTCACACATCATTGTCACAGCGTATTCATTCTGTGAATCTGACCTTGGAAGTGGTCCAATGGTATCTATTATGACTATTTCAAACGCTTTTTGAGGAGTTGGTGTTAAAACAAAGGATTCTTTGTTTTTAAATGTTGTCTTATTCATTTGACATTCTTTGCATTGCTTGACATACTTTGCGATGTCTCTGGTCATACCTCTCCAATGGTATTTTAGTTGTATTTTCTTTACCATGCGTGTTACTCCTGGATGTTCTCCAGTTATTGGATTATCATGAAACTTTCGCATTATATTTAATTTCTTTGAATCGGTGGTGACTTTAATTAATTTTGGTGTGAGCACAATAGTTAAATTAGAATCTTGCAAGATTTCATTACCTTTCTCTTTGAAGGTTTCTATATTTGTTCCTAGGTTATAAAGCGTACTATCATCTAGTGAAAGTCGCAGTGTTGTCAGACCCATATTATCAGCTACTTTTTCAAGCTTTAGAAAGAGGTGACCTAAGTCTACATTTCTATTTATAACTGTGTCGTTCAACTTAAATTCGGAAAGTACTCGCTTTCCTTTTTTTATTATTATTTTATCTTTAGTAAAATACAATCTTGGTATTTTACGGTGCTCTTGGGCATTTATCGCCTCATATACTTTCAAACCAACCGATGTTTTACAATTAGGGTTTAATATCAAACCGATTGAATAAAATTAAACTTGATTGTCTTGTGGTTCAATATCAACTATATTGTTTTATTATTCTCTTCTTATGTCTATCCTTATCGTATAACACTTATACCCATGGTTGGGTAAAAGAGTATATTATCAATAGAGTTGTAATAACTAGTATGTACCTTATAAATAATGCAGGGTTGGCACTATACCTCCCTTTTTTTTTTAATTTAAACTTCATTTACATTTGTACCTATTTATAATATATCTATAAACATATTTATAATATATTTATAAATACAAGCATTAAAAATAAAATGTGGTATGATAATTTACAAGTAATTATATGGGTAGATACCTCCCTTTTTTTTGAAAATTATAAAATATTTTTGTATTAATATATATATATTACATACAATTAAGATAGGGTGATCACCTTACTTAATTATTTAGTTATTTTAATTTGATTTCTGAAATATTTCCAAATTTTGTTAAATGATTTGTAAATATTATTGTTTAACACTAAAGCTTTATAAAGTGTTTATAAAAGATATAAATAAAAATATTTTCTTTAATTTTTATAAATTGTATTTCTTATGTTTTTCTTATTCTATTTTTATGAACAATTTTTCTTTTTTTTGATACATTGTCGTAAATTGTTATATTAACACCATTTATATTTTTGACAATATAAGGACCTTAAAATACTTTTGTGCTTTTCGTAGGGCTCTTTTTTCAATAAAACGCTGTCATCAACCTGTAATGATACTGGTTTAGCAAATTTGTCATGTAGTTTTTTATTCCTTTCTTTATGTTTGTTGATTAAATCTTTTGCAAGGATATGGGTTTTTTGTAATCTATGTTTAATCTCCTTGCTATAATTATCTAAATTATAAAGCGGTTCTAAATTTGTTTGTACTTCACTTGGCATTGTCACTTTCTTACCAAAAACTAACTCGAAAGGTGTAAATTGGTTATCAAAGACTGTGTTTGGTGTAGTATTATGGTAAAAAGTGAAATATTTTAGGTATGTGTCCCAATCAGTCATGTTTTCTTTTATATAAGCTCGTATATACTCATTGAATACCCTATGATTACGTTCAACTGTGCCCAGACTTTGATGGTGATATGCGCTTGAAAATTTCAACTCAATTTTTAATAATTTGCACAGTTCGGTGAATAGTTCATTTTTGAATTCGGTACCCTGATCTGATTTTATGGTGTTCATTCTCCCATATATTAAAATAAAATTTTCAAATATTGCACGCGCAATAGTATGAGCTGATTTATCGGGAACTGAAATGGTAACTAAATATTTAGATAAATCACATATTAATGTTATTGCATATTTATTACCAAAAGCTGACTGAGGTAAAGGACCTATTGTATCTAAAACAACTATATCGAATGCTTTACTTGGTGTAGGAGTTAGAACTAGTTTTTCGACATTGCCTGGTCTGACTTTATTTAAAGTACACTCGTTGCAATTTTTTACAAATTTTGCAATATCTTTCGTCATATTTTTCCAATAGTACTTTGTACGAATTTTTGCTTATAACTTCTTTTGACCACAGTGACCACCAGTTAAAGGATCATTATGGTGTATTTCCATCAATTTTAGTTTATCGTTTTCGTCTGTTATTATTTCCGTTGGTTCCGTTAGGACTATTTCCAGAGTTTTTAATATTTTTATTCCACTATCTTTTAGAGTTTGAATTGAAGAAATCGAAAAAAATGGATCACTTTTGGACCATTCTGCTATAAAAATTTTTTGAATGTTGGCTTCTTTTTGCAACCTCGAAAGCAAATTGTCTAAACAAATTGTTTCGTTAACAATCTCAAAATCAATATATAGCAATTTTTTAAATTTTTTATGTATATTTATGCGCATTTTAGTAAGTTTTTGATTCATATAAAATAACTCTGTTTTAATTTTTGAAACTTTTTTATCAAACTTGTGTGAAAATTTGTCGTAAATTTTTAATTGAATGGAATCTTTTTGTTGTTCTAAATCATTTTTGTTTTTGTTAGTTTTCTTTGACATTGCTCGAGTTGTCATTGAAAATACATTATTGTTTAGATTTTTTAGTTCATTAATGGAAATTCTGGATAAAGCATCCGCTCCTACATTTTCTTTTCCTTTTATGTATTCAACGGTAAAATTGTATTCGGAAAGTTCTAATCTAATTTTTGTTAACTTAGACGAAGGATCTTTTATATTGAACAGGTAAACCAAAGGTCGATGGTCTGATCACACTATGAAAGAAGTACCATAAATATATGGCCGAAAATGAATAATCGCAAAATGAATTGCTAACAGTTCTAGTTCTATTATGGGTTTCTTTTGTTCGGATGGGCTAAATGATCTAGACGCGAAATAAATTGGTAAATCATTATCATTAATATTCTGGCTTAGTATGGCTCCACAACCAGTTTTTGAGGCATCAACGGTAATTAAGAATGGCTTTTTAAAGTCGGGATACTGAAGTATTCTTGGAGATAATAAGGCTGATTTTAATTTGTTAAATGAATTTTGACATTGTTCAGTCCAGCTAAATGTTGTATTTTTTCTTGTGAGGAAATTTAATGGTGCTGCTAAAATAGCGAAATTCGGGATAAATTTTCGATAATAATTGGCAAATGCCACAAATCGTCTTACTGCATCTTTATCTGTAGGAATCGGGTACGTTTTTATTACACTGATTTTAGAATCATCTGGCAAAATGCCTCTTGCAGTACATTTGTGTCCTAGAAATGTGACCTCAGGTCGGAAGAAATTGCATTTATATGGGTTTATCTTAAGATTGTGGTTTCTTAAGATTTCGAAAACGTTTTTCAAATTTTGAATGTGATGTTGTTTGCTACAACCTATGATAATAACATCGTCAATGTATAGAAAAGCTTTGTTTGGTGCAAGGCCTGAAAAAGCAATAGACATCATTCTGGAAAAAGAATTTGGAGCTATATTAAGTCCGAAAGGTAAAACTTTCCAACGGTAGGATCCGCTATCAGTGCTGAAAGACGTAATATCACGAGAATCTGGGTGCAATGGTATCTGGTGGAAACCAGAGTATAGATCTATCACTGAAAAATATTTCGCTCGACCAAGGTTGTCTAAAATATCGTCTATTCTAGGCAATGGGAATTTGTCGGCGATTAACTTTTTATTTAAAGCTCGATAGTCGACGCACATTCTATAGGATTTTTTATCACTTAAACTCTTTTTTGGTACTAGTATTAAAGGACTATTATAGTTAGAGGTACTTGGTTCTATTAAATCGTTATCCAGTAAATTTTTAACTTGCTTGTTAATCTCATCTTTTTGGGTGTGTGCTAGTCGATAATTCTTAATATAGACTGGTATAGAATCGGTCAAACGTAGTTTTTGCTCATAAAAGTTTGTGATTGTCATTTTGTCATCTTTTAATGCAAAAATATCTGAAAAATTCTCACAAATTGGTAATAAATCTTTTCTAACATTATCTGGCATTTGGTGCTGCAATACGTTTTTGAGCTTTGATATACGTTCTTGATTGCGAACGGTTTTATTTACAGCGTAAATGTAAAAATTTTGTAGCTTTTGCGCTTGAATATCATAATTTTTAATAATTTTTATTTCGGTTGTTGTGTTAACTACGCGTAAAATAGAATTCTCCGAGTCTACAATGCCTTTTCCTATAAATACTCCCTTAGAAACTTCCTGTGAGTCAATGTACATTGGTTCTTTAATGTTTTTGAAATTAAAAATTCTATAGACTTCACATCTCGGCGGAATTATGCAAGAATATCCACTTGTACCCTGTAGTATTGGTATCTGAAGTCTAGTATCCTGAACAAAAAGAGATATTGTCATGGTATCATAATCGATATTACACTTGTTATTTTTAAGGAAATCTTTTCCAAGTATACCATTTGAAGGAATGTTGAAGTCATCATTGACTACGTGAAAAACTTGTGGGATTGAAAAATTTGAAATATTTAATTCTGTGTAGATTGTACCTAATGACGATATGGCAAATGTGTTTATACCAGTTATACTGATTTTCTCATTTTCCTTTAATGATATATTTTGGCTTAAGCTTGAAACTTTGACTAACGAAACGTCTGCTTGAGAATCTACGAGAAAAGTAAATGGTCTGTCTATGTTAGATAAATTTATTTGAATAAAGTCTGCGTAGCTAGGATTTAGACTATAAATTGATTTAAAAGGTTTTGGTTTTTCTAATTTAAAGTCTCCTCCCCCAACAGCAGTGTTTGTTGAGGGGCCTCCACGTTTAAAGGCCTAACTGAAACTCTTCTGTTGTTAAAACCTCGAGAAAAATTAGCTCGGTTATTACCCCGATAATTATTTTGATTATTGTTAAAACTTCTGTTATTGTGATTGTTTGCAGTGTGAAAATTCCTGCCACGAAAATTTCCACGATTGCTTCCACGAAAGCTATAATTGTTACGACGCTGGGTGAAATTATTTGCTTGATTTGCATTAGTTCTAAAATTACGGTTACTAGTTTGGAAAGTAAGAACCTGATGTTCTTTAATTTCTGTTGCCTGTTCAACAACTAGCTTTGCTACTACCTCTTTGGGGTCTGAAAAAACAGATGATGCTAATATTGATTTTACTAAATCAGACTTCGCATTTAACCGACACATGCTTACAGTTTGTTCGACTGCCATTTCATGTGCTTTACTTTTATTTATTCCCTCTATAACTAGCGAACGTTCAAATGCTTCCGCAAGCTCCTCTGCCTGTTTAGAAAATTCTGAATAATTGTTATTTCTAACGCTTAAAGCTGCTATCTTACCAGCAACAACTTTGGAATTATCTGGTTTGATCCTACTTTTTAACGCTGTTGTAATATCGTTTACCGTCATAATATTTTCTGGTAATGCTTCTCTAGCTTTCCCTTCCAGTTTTGATTTAATGAAGCGTAAAAGACTAGTTATTAGGTTATCATCTGTGAGGTCTTCAATTAAACTGATCTTGTCTAAAAATGAATCTAACGCTAATGGATTACCATCGTAGTTGTCTCTAAGAATGGTTGAACACATACTAATATATGCTTTTTTTTGTTCCGTCGTTGCCATTTTATTTTCAATGTCTAAACTATCTTTATTATCAGTATTTGACTCAATTTCCGACTCACTATATTCTGAATCGCTTTCACTATCAGTCAGAACGTCTTTGTTTACAATTTCAAACAGCTCTATGTTTTCTGGAACCCTTATTTTACAATTAAGTTTGCCAAAGCATCTCACTAGAAGTTCACGACAATGTCTTATTTTAGAAAAAATTGGTGTTTTCGTGACAATTGATAAATTTTCAGAATATTACGTATTCCAATATTGAATTATAAGTTTCAATTAATAAACTAACGTATTCGATTATTTTATTTTTTTTTGTTGAAATTGGACGATTTTGAAGGATTCTTTTCTTAACACTGTAAAAATTGTTAATCAATTCAACAAATTTTCCGTTGTCAAATTCAGACATATGGCACAAAATGTTTTATTTTTGTTTACTTTTACTTTTAAAAATTTTCAAGAAAATTTAAATTTTTCTAAATTTAATTTTAATTTCTCATTCCTTTTCCATTTGTATGATTTTCTTCATTAAAATATATTCTTGTAATTTCTTTTCGTATAGGAAATGTTGTTTTTATAATTTAAAAAAAATTACCTTTTAATTATTTGTAATGTTGTCATATGCTTTTCCACAATCATTTTAAAAATCTACAATGTACTTGTACTTTGCAAAACTAAATTTATTTATTTTATTACTTGTTTGAGAATCTAAATTTACTGAAATAAAAATATTTCTATTTGAAACTAAAAATTAAAAATTATTTTCATATGACATCACTTTTTTTTCGGTGAAACAACCCTTAAATTTTGATTTTAATAATTTCTTGCTTTACTCTTAAATTTTCTCTTAAATGCATATTTCTCCATTTAATATCAAGTCAAACACACTTAATTGTCTTCTCTCAATTACATATATGTATGTGAGTATATTTGTATGTGTACATATGTATGTACAACTTCCAAAAAAAAAAAAAAAATTTTCCCATTTCAAGGTTTTGTTTTTAAGTTTTATTTTGTTTGATTATGTTTTCTTTCATGTATACATATGTATATATTTGTTAAAATTGATGAGGTTTGTATATTTGTATTATGTGTATTGTGTTGTGTATTGTCTGTTATGTTTGTGTTTGAATATGTTTGTATTTATGTGGAGATATGTGTATATATGTAATATTCTAATATAATGATAATAATAATAATTGTAATAATATAATAATACCCATGGTGCTGTTTGTTACTAGGCTGTTGTTGATTGATTCCGTCTCTCTTGTGTTGCTGTTGTGTGTTGTTGTTGTCCTCCGATTTCATCTTCCATCATGGCTCAACATCGTATACTTTAGGCTATTTTATTTGTTGCTATTTTCTTTCAGTGTTGTTTATTTTCGTTGTTGGTTATATATTTATTTGTTCAATGTTCACTTCGTTTCTTTCCATTTTTTTCGCTCTCTTCTTCTTCCCATTGAACATGTTTCATTTTTCATTTTGTTTCATTATTTTTCTGTTCTGCATTTTTCTTTATTTCGTTTTGGTTTTTTTCGATTTTTATGTCGGTTTGTCTAATTTTCTTTTACCGATTTTATTTCATTCAGTTTCTTTTTGGTTCATACTTTTAATTTCATTTTATGATCTTTTTGTTTTCTTGTTGCTAAGTGTTTTTTTCCCCACTTATTTTTGATGAAACTGGTTTTCAATTTGATCTCTTTTTTTTTTGTAGTTTTTCTTTTTGGTATTTTGTCAACTGTTTTATTTTTTAACCCTTTTTTCAAACGGTTTTTTTTTTTGACTCAACTGTACCAATTTTTTTTATTTAGGTTTTAAGTTCTATTTTTTTATAAATTTCGATTTAAAGTTCGATCATAATTCGTCATATTTTTTTTATAAATCGTTTTTCGTCACATTTGGTTATATATTTTATATTTTTTTTTTAATTTTGTATAAAATAAGGAAAGGAAAAACAGTACAGTGACTCCCGTAAAAGATAATGAAATTTTATTCAATTATCTTCAATTAATGGCAATTAAGTTGTTTGCATACGAACTCATGTGCAGATATTATGTACTTGCAACAGATTTAACTTTTCCTAAGCCCAAGAATTTAAGTAAGCAATAGTTTTTAAATTCGATTTCGATTTTACAGCTACACAAATAAAATATGTACATATCAGCAGCTATGCGATTGTTCACAATTTTCAACTCTTATTATTTTATTATTTTTTATTGCGTGTCTATAACACAAAATTACTTTTGGAATATTCTAGACATACATCATGGTATGTATGTATGTATATTTTTCTAGAATATTCCACGCCTTCACGGTCGCCATTTAATATCAAACCGATTGAATAAAATTAAACTTGATTGTCTTGTGGTTCAATATCAACTGTATTGTTTTATTATTCTCTTCTTATGTCTATCCTTATCGTATAACACTTATACCCATGGTTGGGTAAAAGAGTATATTATCAATAGAGTTGTAATAACTAGTATGTACCTTATAAATAATGCAGGGTTGGCACTATAAGGGTTTGTTTTAACCTCATTGTTACAACTATTTTTAGACTGAAGTCTTGTTGTTACCTTCAGTATTTTATTGATCTCTGTATTTTTTATGTCTTCAAAATCTATTCGTGACAGCGCATCTGCCACTGTATTGTCTTCACCCCTAACATAGTCGATTACAAAATCATACTCTTCTAAATCCAATCTCATCCGCATTAGCTTTGATGAAGGATTTTTTAATGAAAATAGATAAGTTAGTGGTTTGTGGTCACTTTTGATCACAAACTTTCTTCCATAGATATATGGCCTATAGTATTTTACAGCCCAGTGTATTGCAGTTAATTCCTGCTCTATTGTTGATTTATTACTTTCACCCTTAGTGAAAGATCTGGATGCATAAGAAACAGGTAGTTGAATACCTTGTTTTTCTTGACTGAGAACAGCTCCGCAAGCGTGTTTACTTGCGTCTGTAGTGATACAAAATTCCTTAGAAAAATCTGGATATTGAAGTATTAGAGGACTCAGTAAATGTGATTTGAGAGTTTGGAAGGAATGTTCACATTCTTGAGTCCATTCGAATTGTATATTTTTTTTCGACAACCTAGTTATGTGTCGTGATAATTCAGCAAAACCGGGTATGAACCGTCGATAATAGTTACAAAAAGCTACGAAGCGTTTAGCTTCATCACCATTTTTTGGTGTAGGATATTTATCAATTATAGAAAATTTACTGTCGTCAGGTAAAATACCCCTGTCAGTACATTTGTGACCAAGGAACGTCACCTCACGACAAAAGAACAAACATTTATCAGGATGCAATTTAAGATTATATTTTCTACATAAACCGAATACGTCCTTGAGATTACGTAACATGTGTTCCGTAGAACAACCAATCACAACTAAATCGTCCATATATACGAAAGCTTGTGTTGGTGATAATCCGGCAAAAGCCAAGGACATCATTCGTTGAAATGAGTTTGGAGCTATTTTTATAACATATGGCAATCTGTTAAAACGGAAGGATCCTTTTTCTGTAGAAAAGGATGTAATATCTCTAGAGTTTTTGTCTAGTTCTATTTGATGAAAACCTGACATTAAGTCAAGGCAAGAGAAAAATTTAGCTCGGCCCAATTGGTCGAGTATATCATCTATACGTGGTAACGGAAACTTATTAGCTACTAAGTTTTTATTCACTCCCCTATAATCTACTACCAGTCTCCATCTTTTTTGATTTGTACCTGGAAGAGGTTTTTTAGGTACTAAAAGAATGGGACTATTATACTGACACTGATGGCTCTATTATATCGTCTTTTATCAATTTATCAACATGCTTATTTACTTCCTCTTTATGTGAGTGAGGTTGTATTTATTGCTTGTATAACTAAAACCATAACGTAAGCATTTCAATTAAATTGTGTCAATGTACTTATTGCTTGTATACTAAAAATTACAACCTATACATTTTAGTTAAACTTAAATCAAACTACAAACGCATGCATTATTTTTAATAATACAAATTATACTTAATGTCGTCACCTGGCACAATTCTTATATATTAATTTGCAATATTTATTTAGGTCAACTTTATTTAACTGTTTATTATTCACTTCCGCATTATTAAGTACGAAAATTAATTAAGTTGCTATTTAGTATTTTGTATAAAAGATAAACCATTTTTACAAATAAATTAATTAACTCTACAGTTTTCAAATAAAAGGGTCTTGTCTTGTCTATTATTTAAAAGTACAAAGTCTTTCAGTTACAAGTGCTAGAAAGACACAGGAAAATCGAAATAGTGTAATTCTGACGAAACGTTTGAATTAATATCACTAGAACTTCCTAACTGTACATTTTGGTGACCCCGACGTGATAGTCAGGACGACCTCTTTTTGTAAGAAGGCACGATCAGTTTTACGTTAACAAAGTGCAATTCGAGTAAGCGAACCAGCAGTTATTCGAACAAGTCGTATTGAATCATCATTATCAACATGTCATCAATGGAAGAGTTAATCAGCCTACAGAGTATCTTAGGTGAAAACATTCAGCAGATTATCCGGAACTTCAAAAAGGATCCTACTGATAGAAAAAATAAGGTTTCCTATTTTGAGGAACGCCGTCGTCGACTTTCAGACAAATGGAACGAGTTTAATGAGGTGGACGAAAAATTGCGCATACTTGTTAAAGATCAATCAGAAGTAGACTACTTCAAAACCAATTATTTTGAACAGATTCGGTCATTGGCTGAAGAATACATTGACCTATTTCAAACTGAATTGGTACGTTTGAAAAAGGAAGTACTCAAAAACCCGCAGGTAACTCAACATGAGCACAGTGAGCAGCCACCTATGGGAATTTCCCAAATACCTAGTAGCAAGAATCATGGATCCAAGGACGATTCTTCACATGGATTGATGGGGAAATTTGCCGCTCGGATGTCAGCATTGGAGAGGTTGATAGTTGGTATCTCAGGGGTGAATAGCGATGAGCCTCAACAATTCTACAACATCAGAATCGAGACCATAAACAAGTTATGGAACCAAATCGAAGAGCTATATGATCAAGTATGGGATCAATGTTCAAACCCTCTTGTCAATGGTTTAAATCAAGACGACTATGAAAACCTTAGAGGAATGGTTATTGATAACTTGACAAAGTTACAAGTGTTGTCAAACCAAACATCAAACGCTATTTCGGCAGGCCAACATACAGTCATGGCAACATCATTGCCGCTGCCGAAGATCTCAATCCCCAAGTTCGATGGGGATTACGCAAAATGGACGCAATTTTACGACATGTTTCTCCATATGGTCCATCAACAACCGATACCTGATGTCCAAAAGATGTGGTATCTTAAGTCCAATCTTACAGGGGAAGCTGAAAAGTTTGTCAGCCATCTATCAACGACAGAGGGCAACTATGATTCAGCGTGGACAATGTTACAAGAACGGTACAACAACAAACGGGTCCTTGTAACAACTCTGGTCGAGAAAATCATTAGTCAGCCGTTATGCACGTCCAACTCTGTCACCATTAAAAAGCTACATGACACAACTCGAGAGTGCCTTTTAGCACTAAACAACATTGGAATTGAGACGAAAGCATGGAACCCGCTCCTTTTTCAAATTTTGATAAAAAAGCTAGATCGAAGTTTGCATATGCGGTTCGAACAATCTCTCAGTCAACCGAAGGAGCTACCAACAGTTGAAGACCTTTTATCATTTCTGGAATTCCAGTTCCAAACAATCGAATCCATCAATCACAGGGAAAAATTGGTACATACGTCAAATAAAATAGCAGCTACTGTGGTCAAAAGAGGAATTAGCTGCAATTTCTGTAACAATGGGAACCATGCGTTATACCACTGTGGAAAGTTCTTAAATGTATCAGAAATAGAACGGCTAAGATTCATACAATCACGAAGACTATGCGTCAACTGTTTCAAAGGAGACCACTCCTCAAAAGACTGTTCATCAAGCTCGTGTAGAAAATGCAACAAGAAACATAACACTTTGTTGCATATTGAGGCAAAAGCTAATCCACAAATCAAGCAGACCTCCAGTTCTGTCCCAAACATCGAAGTAAGACCAAAAGCTTCCAACGCAACAGTAACATCAGCATCTGCAAATGCCTCATCAACGCAGAGGGATTATGTCATACTTGCAACAGCAAGAGTAAAAATAACAGCATCAAATGGAAATTCAGCAGAATTCCGTGCAATTCTTGATTCTGGTTCGCAGGTGAACCTTATATCTGAGCACGTTGTTAAAAGGTTGGGTGTATCAACTTCAACAGCCTCGCTGTGTATCGATGGTATTGGAAATGGCAAAAAACGCGTAACAAGAAGGATAAACGTAAAGCTACAATCAAGAAATAATAAATTTGAAACAAACCTGGAAGCATTTGTGATCCCAACAATCATTCCTCCTCAGCCAAGTCAACATATTGATATTTCGAAATGGCAAATTCCAAACTTAAGCCTAGCTGACCCATACTTTAATCAGCCAGGAAAAGTAGATATTCTTTTGGGTGCCGAATATTACTTTAATCTGATGCAACGCGAAAAAATAGAGCTATCAAGCAATCTTCCAATTTTGTTAAACACATCACTTGGATGGATCATCAGCGGAAAAATATCTTCAAGTCAAGGGGCAAATGACGCTGCAACTTGTGCAATTTTCACCACTAAGCCAGAAGACTTTAACGACGAGCTATTAAACGACGTCATTGAACGGCTATGGAAAATGGAAGATGATGGATCAACTGAAAAGGGACTCTCGCAGGACGAACAACAATGTGAATCACTGTTTGTCCAAAACACTCAAAGAAACGATGAAGGACGTTTTGTTGTCAAGTTACCCTTCCGTGAAAATCCATCTGCATTAGGAGATTCTAAGACAACAGCCTACAAACGATTCCTTAGTCTTGAACGACGATTAATGAAAGATTCGGCGACCAGAAATCAGTACATACATTTTATGAACGAATATAAACAACTGGGCCATATGACGGAAATAGATGTCAACTCAATACCAACCCCCAACCATTTCATTCCACATCATTGTGTACTAAAACCAGATAGCACAACTACTAAACTTCGTGCCGTGTTCGATGCTTCCGCCAAAACATCATCCGGCTATTCACTTAACGACTTAATGTACACTGGCCCAATTGTTCAAAGTGATCTATTTTCGATACTCATTCGTTTCCGTTTACCGAGATTTGTCTTTACAACAGACATTGAAAAAATGTATCGACAAGTCTTGGTACATCAAGACGACAGGAGATACCAGATAATTCTATGGAGAAATGATCCTTCTGAACCCATAAAATATTATCAACTTAACACTGTCACGTATGGGACACGAGCTGCTCCATATTTGGCGACAAGGTGTCTTCAACAAATCGCCTTCGAAAATGATACTGACTACCCACTAGGTGCTCAAATTCTAAGAGATAATTTCTATGTTGACGACGGTCTTGGAGGATCAAACAGCTTAAGTACTGCAATCGAGAAACAACAACAACTAGCTTACATACTCAGAAAACATGGCTTCAACTGTCGTAAGTGGAGCGCAAATAATAAACAACTCCTTCAAAATATTCCACAAGATGATCGGGAAGTAAATCTTGATTTTAACAGCACACAGAAGGAGTCTATTAAAACTCTGGGTCTGATATGGCTGCCCAAACTAGACCATCTTTGCGTAAAGGTAAAGGTGGAACCTGTAGACATGATTACTAAACGCACAGTAAGCTCTGACTTGGCAAAACTTTTTGATCCACTTGGACTCTTGACACCAATTGTAGTTAAGGCGAAGATATTTATTCAACACTTATGGCAGATGAAGCTGACATGGGATGAAGTTCTACCTGAAGATCTCAGTTCAGCCTGGTCAAACTTCCGGGAAGGTTTAAACACAATCAACAATCTCCAAATAACACGACACATATTCAAGGATGACATCCCATTAACTACTCAACTTCATATCTTTGCGGATGCATCCGAAAAGGCTTTTGGGGCCGCAGCATATATTCGATCAACATTTAAAAACGGTAGAATCGTAACAAAACTACTATGTGCGAAGTCTCGCGTCTCACCAATCAAAAAGCAAACCTTACCACGGCTGGAACTTTGTGCAGCACTTCTAGCTGCAGAACTATCTCAACGTCTTCGAAAGGTTATGCAGATTAAAAATTTACCAATTTTCTTATGGACAGACTCTGAGAGTGTCTTGTCATGGATACACTCAAAGTCATCATCCTTCCAGACATTTGTGGGTAACAGGATATCCAAAATACAAACTTTAACTTTTGCAGAGCAATGGCGACATGTTTCGTCAAAGGATAATCCAGCAGACATTCTCTCAAGAGGTTTATCAGCAAAGGCACTTGCAGAGTGTCATTTATGGTTTTTGGGACCATTATTTTTACACGGAAAGCAAGAATGTTGGCCTGCAGAATTTCGGCCACATTTACAAATTACTTCTGATCTCGAAAGAAAGAAAGAGTCACCTATCGTTTTGTTAACCTTAAACAACTACAACTTTGTACACAATATCGACCATAAAGGTTCATTTAAGAAGTTACAGCGAATAATATCATATGTTTACCGCTTCGTTAAAAACACCACTGAAAAATCTTCCCCAAGACCTCAACTGAATGCGTTAAGTACAGAAGAACTTGAGATCTCACTTAGAACAATCATACGTGCCATCCAAAGCTATGATTTTCCTAATGAAATCAAACAATTAGAAGAAAAACAAATGCTCGCGAAACATAGTCCAATCCTTAGCTTAACTCCATTTGTCGATAATGAAGGCATCCTTCGAGTGGGAGGACGGTTGGAGGAGTCAAACTTATCCTACGATTCAAAACATCCAATAATTCTTCCATATAATGATGTGCTTGTGAAACTTTTATTTAAGTCAGTGCATGAAGAAAACAAGCACTGCAGCCCGCAAGCATTATTGGGAATAGTGAGGCAGAGATTCTGGCCGATCAAAGGAAAATCTATAGCAAGATCAACCGTTCAAAAGTGCGTACAATGTTGCAGGGCTCGTCCCAAGCTATGCCAACAATTAATGGGGAACCTTCCACATGACAGAGTCACACCTGCAAGGCCATTCATTAACACAGGCGTTGATTATTTTGGACCAATGTGGATCCACTACAAAATAAGAGGAAAACGGCCAACAAAAGCATATGTAGCAGTATTTTGTTGCTTTGCGACTAAGGCAGTTCATTTTGAACTGGTTAGTGATCTCTCAACTGATGCTTACATTGGTGCCTTAAAACGCTTTATTTGTCGAAGAGGACGTTGCCAAAATATCTATAGTGATAACGCAACAAATTTTGTTGGAGCCAACAATAAACACACTGAACTCTCTCAATCAATATTTTCTGAAAATGGGAAGGAGTCGATAATTTCAACATGTAGCTCAAAAGGAATACAATTCCATTTTATTCCACCCAGATCTCCCCACTTTGGAGGACTTTGGGAAGCAGCGGTAAAATCGGCTAAAAATCTATTGGTTCGAAGCTTAAGCACAGCTTCACTAACATATGAAGAATTGGAAACGGTTATCATAGAAATTGAAGCTATCTTAAATTCTCGCCCATTAACACCTATGTCAGCCGACCCATCCGATATATCTGCATTAACTCCAGGACACTTCTTGATCGGCGAAGCTCTTACGTCTCAGGTGGATATCGCAGCCAACTCTAAGAGAATATCACTCTTATCTCGATGGGAACTCGTATCAAAAATAAAACATGAATTTTGGAAAAGATGGTCAAATGAGTACCTACACGAATTGCAGCAGCGTCATAAATGGAAAACTCAAAGTGCAAATATCAACCCAGGAGATATGGTTATCGTTAAAGAAGATAACACTGTGCCGATGAAATGGCCGCTAGGACGAATATTGAAAGTTTATCCTGGAAAGGATGGATCAATTCGGGTTGCTGACATCAAAATCGCATCGGGAATTTGTAAAAGACCTATACATCGTCTTGCGTTGCTTCCAATTGAGGAAAATCTAGAGTCAAACTCAACAAACAAAAGTACAGATACAACAGTCGCAGATCAAACTAGCGAACCCAAAGGCAAAAGAACAAGGCTACTAAACAATAATATATGCATAACATTGCTGGCTCATTTTCCCAGTGATCATGGGAATACCAATCGAAAACAAACGATTTGGATCTCAGCTGGGAATCCATTTTGAAGAATTAGGATCTACGCATATATCTACAAGTCAATGGAATCTAGTCGTATATTATGATCTTTCAGCATACTGGACTGACACATCATTTTTAGCAAACGGCACCAAATCACTAGAACAGCTGTGTAAAAAAATGGAGTCTAATACATCGTGTAGTAATATAATAGAACACTTGCAGCATATTGAAACTGACTTGAGTCTGGATAACAGACTACTGTACAAATCTCGGCAGAAAAGAGGTGCCATTGATGTTGTCGGAAATATCGCAAATTCACTGTTTGGTGTACTTGACTCTGGATATGCAGAAAAAATGTCGTCAACTATCACCAAATTACAAGAAGACGATTCATTCATGTTAAAACTCATAAAGGACCAAACTTCAGTCGTAAACTCCACTATGAATATCGTTAAACAAGGTCTAACTGCAGCAAAATTCAAATTTGACAGCATTCAATCAACGCTGAATGAAGTAGTAAAAGGCGAGGAATTGCATAACGAAGAATTGTATCAGTTGAAGCTTGCAAACATGTTCAACGTAGGCTTTATGCAACTATCACTTATCGCAAACAACTAAAAAAAAATGCAAGCATGCATTCTGGATGTGTTAACTGATACTCACCATGGAAAAATCAATCCGTTACTGTTAACTCCAACACAAATAGAGATCGAAATACAACAAATCAAAACACATATGCCTGAATCGTTAATATTACCAGTATTCGCAGATGACTTGTTAGAATTTTATAAGCTAATGAAAGTAAAGGGAGGACTTACCCAGGAACACGTGGTGTTTAGCATAACGCTGCCATTAATAGAGCATGACCAATTTAAATTATATAATTTAATTCCTATCCCTAACACAATAAACAACACAATGCTAACGATAGAAACATGCAGCCCTATACTAGCGATAAACACAAACCGAAGACACTATTTTCCGGTATCATTAGATCAACTTAAATCATGTACTATCATCAGGAAGAACATATTCATATGTTATAATATACAACTGGAATACAATTTCGGAGCGGAAAGGTGCTCATGTGAAATTAACTTATTTAACAACATTACTATTCGAAATTGCAACCTAATGAAGCTCCATGCAAACGTAACATGGACACCATTAAATCATAAAAACCAATGGATATACTCCTCATCCTCAATCACTCAAACCACAGCGGTTTGTGGAAAGGAAATTACGACTTTATATCTAGAAGGCTCTGGATTATTAACCATTAACCCCGATTGCATCCTTAAGCATGAATCTATTCACGTGACTGGTCAACAATCGATATCAACAATTACTGGGTCATCATACACGAGCCTGGCAAATATTTCAGAAATTGCATATCACCATCTTTCCAAGGGCGAAAACATTAAAACCAACTACACATTAATAACAGACCAGATTTCGGTACAACTCAATAAAATGAAAGACTTGCAACAAAGGTTAGAATCTATAAACACTTCAACTTTTCAACATCATTCAACTTCAACACACGGTACTACAATTGCATATTCTGCATTAGTCATCAGTGTAATAGCCATAATACTCGTGTCAGTTATAACGGCAATCCGAAGAAAGTATAGTGCTGCTGAAGTAACAAAAATAACGCATTCATCGCATACTCCACAACCATCCAACAATAAGGCAACACCCACACCACATCCACGTGAGAACTTCACAGTTCAAATTTGAATCTCATTTTTTTATTTCATTTTTGTTTTCGTTTTTATTGACTACTCGTCAATGCCGGGGAGAATGTATTTATTGCTTGTATAACTAAAACCATAACGTAAGCATTTCAATTAAATTGTGTCAATGTACTTATTGCTTGTATACTAAAAATTACAACCTATACATTTTAGTTAAATTTAAATCAAACTACAAACGCATGCATTATTTTTAATAATACAAATTATACTTAATGTCGTCACCTGGCACAATTCTTATATATTAATTTGCAATATTTATTTAGGTCAACTTTATTTAACTGTTTATTATTCACTTCCGCATTATTAAGTACGAAAATTAATTAAGTTGCTATTTAGTATTTTGTATAAAAGATGAACCATTTTTACAAATAAATTAATTAACTCTACAGTTTTCAAACAAAAGGGTCTTGTCTTGTCTATTATTTAAAAGTACAAAGTCTTTCAGTTACAAGTGCTAGAAAGACACAGGAAAATCGAAATAGTGTAATTCTGACGAAACGTTTGAATTAATATCACTAGAACTTCCTAACTGTACAGAGGTATTCTGTAATTTTTTATATAAACCGGTTGTTTATTGTGGAGTTTAAGCTTTTGCTTATAGAAATTATTAACCGTTATTTTTTCGGTTTCCAAAGCAAATACATCTATAAATTCATGACACAGTGTTTTTAATTCTTTATCAACGAATTCTGGAAAGTTTTTTGATAACCTTTCAAGTTTTTCTTTATTTTTCTGTGGGTCATGGTTCTGCTTTACGATTTTATAGTCATTCAGACTTTCTGTTAATACTTGAACATTATTAATGATCAAATCATTCTCAGTTGTATTGATAATTCTTACCAAAGGCTTTGATTTCGATGTAATTGTGTTAGCAATATATACACCATCTTGAAGCATCTGTTGCGGTACCAATACCTCTGTTTCAGTAGAATCAAATTTAATTGGTCTTATCACTTCAGATCTTGCTGGAACTGATATGGAATTAATGTTAGGAGCACTCATAAGTGGGATAGATATATCATATGGAACATCATTTGTTCTTAAAGTGATAATATCTTCATTATCTTGAAAATCTAATACACATCTCTTTTTTCTAATGAAGTCCATTCCTATTATTCCATCAACTTGAATAGGGAATTCATTTCCGACAACATGAAATTCATGTGCTATAAGAAATCTATCTATTTTTAAATCAGTTCTCACTTTTCCCAGTGTAGTTATGAGACCTTGTCCAATACCGTTTATATTAGTTCTTTTTGTTACATTTATTGGTTCGTTCAGAACTTGATTATGTTTGATAACTGATATGTCTGCACCAGTGTCTATTAAAAATGTTGACCTATTGTCATTTAAAGTAGTTCGGGATATCAAATAGCTATATAAGTTTAGTTGTATGTTATGAATTTTTTCATCTAAGAAGTATGTTGGGGTGGCTGTACGTTTCCCGAATTATTTTCATCGGTAATGCATCGTACATTATTGTTTTTTCTTGAATTGTATCCATTACTATTTGAATGGTTACTGTTATTATTTGTATAGTAATTTCTTCCTCTGTTAGGATTTCTATTAAAATTCTCGTAGTTGGGATTATTATAATTCCTGGAATTGGAATTATTATTTCTAGGGCCATAGTTTCTTGAACTATTAAGGTTTCTAGGATTTGAATTATTAAAATCTCTACGATTAGAATTATTAAAATTTCTAGAATTTCGACTATTAGAAGGATTGTTATTACGACTGTTTTGTGAGCCGTAAGTTAGGATAGAATTTGGTTGACCGTATACATCGGTACAACTAGTGATAAATTTCGATATTACGTCATTCATATTATTAAAGGTGCCTGATTCCATGATCAGTTTCACTCTATCATTTGAGGCATTCTTTACTATAGCTGTAACCGCTGAGCGAGTTGCATATTTATTTGCGGTTTCATTAGACAGACCATCTGATATATATGCTGTTTCTAATTTTTTTGTGAGGTCTTCCACCTCCTTGGCGTAAGCATTAGCATTCTTACCAGACTGTCTAATGTTCATAACTTTAGCAGTAATAACGTCTACTGATTCTCCCTTAACTGAAGATCTCAGTTTCAATACTATATCCTGCAAAGTCGTTTCAGCTGACAATAAATTTCTGGCTGTACCTTTTAGCTTGGTCTTTACTAGATTTACGGCAACTGATTCATGACTCTCTTTTATTGAGTCCACTAAATTCAGCGCGTCAATAAAACTTTGCAAATTTTCAGGGGTGCCATCATAATCAGGAAGTAGCCTGGATGCGGTCCCTAAAAATTCTACAACAGTTTGAGGCATTATCAATATTTTCTCTGTTTCAGATATCAAAATTTGCTCATGCAATGAAGAGGGGATTTCAAGATTTATTCCCTTTTTAATTGCTACCGATAAAAGTTTTTCTCTAACGTCTGCATAGAAAGCGTCCGCTGCCGCTTTATGACTTACTGTTAGACGAAACTAATTTACATTAAGGAGTATTCTAATGTTTTCCAATTGCTTCAGCAGACTCCTTATGTGCTTGTCTACTGTTTCTGGCTTGGTATCCCTATCTATATTAAGACATTTGTATGATTTCAAGAATTCTTCCTTAAGTATTCTTGACTTTCTCACAATACTCTCCCATTCCATTTACAATCAATGATGTACTAATTTGCAATAATTGGATTGAGTAGAAGGGAAGCTAAACAGCAACAACACAAAGGAGATGCCAAACAAAGACAATTTTAAGGATCATTCGATAGCAATGAAAACAAACTCAGTCTTACCAAGGATATGATAGTTTGACTGTAGGCAAATATATTCTATTGCAAGGATTTATTTCTTGAAGTCAGAGGTCACAATGTGCACTCAAATGAATTTGTTGAAGAAAACAAAAGAAAAATATTGCAAAGACCAAAACATTCTTCTTCACAAATGCAGGAAACAATAATATTGTCCAGAACATAAATTATAAATAATAAACATCCAAGCATTTTAAATAAATCATTTCTTTTATTACTACATTTAAATGAACAGTGATTTTATTTATATAACAATGAATGAGCAATAAGGAGAAAAGAAACTGTTCATCAAAGGATAACAATTTTTGGAAATAAATGTATATATCTATACCATGTATTATTCGTCAGAGTAATGAAAACTCTAAAATTTGTAAGGACTTACACACTTATATAATGTATTATTCGATAGTGTTATGAAAATTCTAAAATTTGTAAGGATTCACTTCTAATCTGTTTCACCATTCGTTTCACTAGACTTTGTCGAGTCCGGAAATGGTACTAAAGTTCTTCACGTGTTTGTTTTTCAAGGATGTTTTGTGAAGTTGGTATAAAGTTGTTAAGAATTGCAGTAAAAGTATTGCGATAATTATTGCTAAATACACTACTGGATATTCAACCTTAACCGTGACTTCATTGATAACGTTTGCGTTAGGATTCTCTATTTTTGATTATTTGCCTCCCATTATGAAGGAAAGATATTCGAACGATATATTATGGATCAATTTAAAAACAACTATTAGGTTTGCTCAGTAAATGAAGAAAATTTCTCCTGAAATTCTGATACAAAATGTGAAATCCTTTGCTTTTACACCTATGTGTTTCAGCTCGGAATTATTTCACTGTTTAAAAAAAGATTGTGAGGATTTGATATGACTCAAATCAAAAGAAAAAAAAATCTGGTTTTAAAACTTCTAATCAAGGAAGCTTTATATTTCTAGAGCAATCATAAATCAAAACTTAATTGAACTCGAAATAAACAAATTAATATTTAAATCTCCTTAACCAGTCGAGTTTGTCCTTCACACAGTTGCTTACATACACAAAATCAAGTTTACAATTGTTTTACTTATAGTTAAGTTTACGCAACTGCATGAGTGTTAGTATGTCCTTTTTTTTTATGTCATGGGTCATATTAGTTTTTTAAAAAAAAAAAAAAAAAATTGGTACATATGTCTAAGTTTCAGCACTCTGTATACCGAGGACCGGTCATCAGACATATATCGATCAGAACCAATTACTGATCGAAACGGTTACCCTTATGTAATAGTACATATATACATCAACTGGAGGGACTCGTGAGTTTCTCAGTGATATACATATGTATATGCTATTGAAAGTATTATCTGTATATTATCAACTGGAGGGACTCGTGAGTTTCTCAGTGAATATTTTTATAAAAATTTCTGTTGTATTTATCAAAAAAATTTCAATTTCCAATTACTTCATTTTATTCTTATACTTTTTCTTTTTATTCAAAAAAAAATTCAATCTTCAATTATTTCATTTCACTAAAAAAATTTCAATTTTCAATTATTTCATTTCACTAAAAAAATTTCAATTTACAATTATTTCATTTCACTAAAAAAATTTCAATTTACAATTATTTCATTTAAAAAAAATTCAATCTTCAATTATTTCATTTCATAAAGAATTTCAATTATTTCATTTCATAAAGAATTTCAATTTACAAATATTTCATTTCATTAAAAAATTCAATCTTCAATTATTTCATTTCATAAAAAATTTCAATTATTTCATTTCACTAAAAAAATTTCAATTTACAATTATTTCATTTCATTGAAAAATTCAATCTTCAATTATTTCATTTCATAAAAAAATTTCGATTATTTCATTTCACCAAAAAATTTCAATTTACAATTATTTTATTTCATTAAAAAAAATTTAATTTCTTCAAAACTTTTCAAATTTAATCTATGCTAACATTTCATTTGTGTATGCTACTTTAAAATACATTCGTCACTTACAAACATTGGGATAAAATGCACCTTCAGTCCTTTGGACAATCTTCTCAAACACTACACGAACACAAATCCAACGATGTAACACCAAATCATGTAGTCATATAGATTTTAGTTGATTTCTTTTCTGTGAAGCTGCAAACCAAAACGTGACATTTATTGAGGCTTCTGTATAAAAGAGCAATCCTCTGTGAGCTTAGTATGACCACCAGTTGGCTGGCACAAGATGGTAGCACATCCCGCATATACAACAACGCCTCGAGCGTGGCTAAATACAGTGGTGAGTCCATAGCAACCGGGGCATTTAACGTCCATGAAGTAGGACGAATATTGTTTCAAGGGTGTTGCACCAAATGCTTCAGTTTATGCTTACGCTTTTCTTGAGCGGGCAAGGGATTTTTTTTTTAACAAAATTAGGTTTTTCCCTTTTTAGATCCTTTTTTTTTTATTTGAATTTTAATTTTTAATTTATTTAATTAATCCTTTTTTTTAAAAAATTTGGCAGGATCGCCATGTTAGGTTTATTTAATAGTATTTTATTAATATTTATTAATGGTATTTTATTGATATTAAACAGCCGCTTTAGCGACTGTTTGCTTGTACGGTTTTAATCTTACTGTACTATACTTTATTCTCAATATTAAATCTAACTTAAACATTCTATACTTAATACTAACACATACACAGAGTATGTGTGGGAATATGCATGATCAGCATAATACATTCTGTATACTCTGATCATGCAGTCATAGCATGGACAAATATTTAAACAATAACAAAAGTGTTATGTTTCACTTGCTGCATGCAGACGGCATGCAGTAGTGGTTAGTCAAACACACTAAAAAATAAGCAAAAGCTAATTTTTGTTTGGTATGGTATAGGGCCTCAAATGAACGTGGTTTGGACGTAGTGTGGAATAAAATTAAAATGTTTGCTTCACAAAAAGTCACTCTCTCCCGTGGACATCATAACATTGTTGTACTAGATGAAGCTGACAGAATGACTGAGGGTGCACAGCAAGCACTGAGGTGTATAATGAAAATTTATAGTAAGACCACACGTTTTGCTTTAGCTTGTAATACAAGTGAAAAAATCATGGAACCCATACAGTCTCGATGTGCCATGTTGCGTTTTACGAAATTATCAGATGCCCAGATTTTGGCTAAACTTATTGGAGTTTCTTTCTTTGTTTGTGAATAGAAATTTTTAAATTAAAAATATTACAAACATATAAATATTGATTTGTATCTCTTTACATTTTGTTTTATTTTCCTCCGATTAGAGTGCTAACCGGAAAATTTCTTTGAGTTAAATTTAACATCAACTTTTCTGTTAAATTCTGTCAGTTAAGAGTTAATCGTATATTGTGTAATACAATTTAGCCAGACTTTCGGTTAAAGTTTTGATTATTTATTAATCGAACATCGTGAAAGCGGGCGTAAGAAATATCAGTGCAAATATATATTTGAATATAGCTGAAAACTAACAAAAAGTTCGGGGACCGAACCACTTGTAGCTTATAGTATATAAATTATTATATATAAATTATATAAATTATTTTTCCAACCAGTTTTTGGCTGAACAAAGTTATTAAAATAAAAAAAAATTTTCTGCCACTTATGAGCTATTTCCGGTCTAGGCCGAAAAAAAAACAAAAAGTGAAATACTAATCAAAAACAGTATTTATTTTTTTTCTTTACACTCACAGCAATTGCATACAAACTTTTGGGCTAAAAATTTGGTTTTGTGCGTTCCCGAACTTTTGTGAATTTTTGTCTCTAATTGAGAGGAATTATATTTTATGCTGATTTTACCGAACTTTACCAGAAAAGTAAAGAAACAGAGCTATTCATGTATATTACAGTGGTGCATATTTAGCGCTTTTACTTTTTTAAAGTTCGCTAGGGCGAATTGAATACGGCGAACTGAATTCGCCACTCACATCACTTTGTATGGATTCGCTTTGACATAAACCGAAAATATTCATCTTATGGATTTCTTTTGGCTCCGGAGTTACGGAGTTCAAAACTTATTTTTTTATTGGCCATAGCTCCTAGAATATGGAACGGATATAAGCGATGTGGATATCACTCTAAACTTCTCTAAAATACCTTTATACTGGTATGCAAATTTTTTAAAACAATTTACCCATTGCGAGTGAAATTCAATTTTAAAATTTTTTTATCTGACTTTTCACTTTTACAGAGAACTTACCATGGTTTTATTTGGTGTATACTTGAAAGCTGTCACCGATAAAATACGTAAGTTATGCTTCTTTAATGTTGATCAATAATATATTAAAGTTTTGAACACCGAAACTGCGGAATCAAGAGTGAGAGCCAAAAAAATTACACAAAAATTTTTAGTTAAAAAAGGGCTTTTACCCTGTGAGTTTTTTAAATCTTTAACAATGTTGGTGTAATGAAAGTAATTAGTAGTTTCTTGTTAATTTTTTTATTATTGTCATATATATATAATTTTATTGAATATTAACATTTTATTTAAGTTCTGGACAGCCGCTTGTGCGACTGTCCAGTTTGATGCACAATTATGAACTTAATTATAATTTCTTATTCAATCTTAATAATGCTAAAATATTCTATGTCTTAAAACTAACACATACACAAAGTATGTGTGGGAATATGCATGATCAGCATAATACATTCTGATCATACAATTGGAATGTGGACAATAGCAAAAGTGTTATGTTTCACTTGCTGCATGCAGACGGCATGCAGTAGTGGTTAGTCAAACACACTACACCTCCCTTTTTCAGAAAGAATAATCAATACTTAGTTGATTATTCTTACTAGTAATAAAAAAAATTATAAAATTAAAAATTGCAGGGATTTTTAGGGAATATACCTTCCCTCCCTTTTTAGAAAATGTTAATTCATATATTATTAAAAATTTTATTATATAAAAAAAATTATAGGATTATTACTAATAATTGTGGGCTTAATATAGCTGGTAAGATGTTGTACAGTTAATAAAGAATCATTAAAATTTATATAAAAAAATTAAAGTAAGGGTTATATATTTTAATTAATATGTAATATTTATAAAGATAAAGAACTTTGCATATAACAAAATTATGAAAATAGAGTAAAAATTATATATTTAAAAAAATTAAAAAAAATTAAAGTAAATATAATATATGTATTATTTTATTTGTTGGATATATTTTAATGTTTATTTAATATATTTAAATGTTTATGTGGTATATTTTAATGTTCATTTAATATATTTAAATGTTTATGTGGTATATTTTAATGTTTATTTGACGTAAATTTTTTCCTTTTCCTTACATGCATGCATGAAAAAATTATTTTATTATAAGATTGTATCTTTCTCTTAAAAAAATTCTTAACTATTCATTACAAAAAAAATTCTTACAAAAAAATTCTTAACTATTCATTTACTTTGTTCATATTAATTATTTATTATGCAATTAAAAAATTTTGTCCAAAGCCGTTAAAAATTGGCCTATAATGGACGTATTTCAAAAAAATTTGTTGCACTAATGCAAAAACAAAATTCATTTTAAACAATATACTTTGATTTTAAATGTATCACACTTCTATTTTTATTCTTTATTTATTTCATTTCTTAATTCAAAATTATTTTGAAAACAGGAAAAAAAAATTCAATTCAAATTTACATACTTCTATTCATTTACTTTGTTTATGAAAAATTCTTATTCATTTACTTTTTTTTGATCGGTGGTGATTTTATTTAATGTTTTTTTTTGTGTGAGCACAATAGTTATATCTGCATCTTGCAAGATTTCAATACCTTTCTCTTTGAAGGTTTTCAATATTCATTCCTAGGTTATTAAGCGTACGATCATCTAGTGAAAGTCGCAATGTTGTCAGAGCAATATTATCAGCTACTTTTTCAAGCTTTAGAAAGTGGTGACCTAAGTCTACGTTTCTATTTATAATTTTGTCGTTCAACTCAAATTTGGAGAGTACTCGCTTTCCCTTTTTTATTTTCATTTATTTTCATTATTAATTTAGTGAAGTAGTCTAGGTACTTCACAGTGCTCATGGGCATTTATCGCCTCATATATTTATTTCTAAACCAACCGATAATAATTATATTTGAAAAATCTTTCAAAATTCGAAGTATATTGAAGTATTACTTTACATTAAAAAAAAAATCATGGCATTACCAAAAATGTAAAGAAAAATCTGTTATTAGGTTTTCAAAAAAAAATTCTATATTTTTATGGAATATTTCACCATATTATTTTTCAAAATTCGAAGTATGATCATTAAAATTATTTCATTAACATTAATGGCTAGTGAATCAATTTATAAATATAGTAATTATACAAATTTATTTTTATTAAATATTATTATGTTAATAATTTTATTAATTCTTACATTTTGTAGAATAAATTTATTTATATTTTATTTATTTCTTGAAAGAAGTTTAATTCCTACATTATTTTTTAAAGTAAAAAATGTTTCTGATACAAAATATATATATCAACTGGAGGGACTCGTGAGTTTCTCAGTGACATACATATAAGTTATAATTTTATTTAATTTATTTTTGATATTATCGACTGGAGGGACTCGTAAGTATCTCAGCGATTAATCAAAATTATTAAAGTTTTTGTTAGTTTCACAATCATAAAAAAAATTTCTTTTAATTAAATTTTTTTTTTTATTCAAAACATCCAATAATGTTATTTTTACAAATTCAATAATGTTATCTTCATACAAAAATTTACATTGAAAAGTTCAAAACTGAACAAAATGTAGAAAATTTTCAATTTAATCATTATTAATTTTTCCTTTTCTTCCTTTTCAAAATTATAATCATTTCATTTTATTCTTTAACTTTTATCTTTTCTTTTCTTTTATTAAGAAAACTTCAATTCACAAAAAAATTTCCCTTTCTTTAGGAAATATAAAATTAATTTTCTTCTCTTGTATTCAATAAAACCAAATCCACAACATTCAATTTACAAATAAGAAATCATTTCTTCTTTTCCTTTTGTTTTTTCTTTCTTTTTTTTTTTAAAAATTAACAATAAACTCTTTACCGAATCCTGAAATGTTGTTAACTTCATACGGCTTAGGGTATGTGTTTTCCCCTTTGCTGTTGTCCCAATGCCGTAATTTATAAAAGAATACTGAAGCTGAGCATATAAGTAATGCAATCCAAAACCAGATCAATTCACGGAAGAAGACCGGAGTTGAGCATATGAGCAATGCAATCCAAGATTAGATCAATTCATCGCACATTAAACTGCACCAGCAGATCCATGTTGCACTACCTCACTTCACTCTTGGATATTATTTTATTATCACTTTTGTAGGAATTTATCCTTTATTTAATTTATCGCTTGTGCGACTGTCCACTTTGATGCACAATTATGAACTTAATTATAATTTCTTAATCAATCTAAATAATGCTACAATATTCTTTGTCTTAAAACTAACACATACACAAAGTATGTGTGGGAATATGCATGATCAGCATAATACATTCTGATCATACAATTGGAATGTGGACAATAACAAAAGTGTTATGTTTCACTTGCTGCATGCAGACGGCATGCAGTAGTGGTTAGTCAAACACACTACATTGGTATGTTTGACTCAAGTCAATATTCTATATAACAATAAAGCTAATAAAAATTCTTGATGCATATATATTATAACATTTAAATTTTGTAATTTTCTTTTTTATTTTACAATAAAAAATATTTCTTATCACTAATTTGCTTCACATATGTTGTTATATTGTCAACACTGTTTAGGTTTTGTAGCCATCAGAAATAGAAACTAGTTTAATTTGACTACACGACAAAAGTAGCATGGACAAAAACCTTCTGCCGTGTTGCCTTGCTGTCGTCAATATAATCATCTCATGTATTCTAATTTTGACAGATGGTAGTCGGTAGTGCTGCTGTGGCGAATGTGTTTATACCTTTCTTTTCTTTTTGTTTACAACAATCAGCTGCGTGTATTTTTCATTACGTTGCCATATTTAATGCACAAAAATAACTTCTTAATTTTTTCCGACTTAATCAAAAAGAAAAATTTCTGAAGAAGCTGAAACGTAATTGATCGATTTGGTGATACGGAATGAAATCGATTTGGATTTTATTCTGTGACATACCTCTATATTACAGTTTTTATCAATTTATTTTAATTTATACTGCGATCTTGTGGTAAATATTATTATACATATCGTTTGTATCAAGTTTAAAGGCCCTAACTCGAATAACTTTAACTTTACAGGAGAAGGTAAAAACATAATAGAAACTGTAAAGATCGCAACACAACTATGATTCTACAATTGCTTGTAAGATCGTTATTTTTTACACTATTGCAAGGAATTTTTGTGACGAGGTATATTTGAGTGAAATGTATTCGATTCACTGAAAAACAAAGTTTCGTAAAAAATATAAGTTAGGGCCTTTCTACTTGAGACCAGCGATATGTATTTCTATCTTAAAACGCTCCTTCTAATATGCTTTGGCATACATTTTTAATAGAGTTTTCTTCTTTGGCCACTAACTCTTGCAGGATTCCACTTTGGCATGAAAATACCCGACCTAAAGAAGTACGGTGGACATCTAGTTTAAAAACACACATTTGTATTTCAGCATCAGTTTGTATAAGAGATGGAGTATGATATACAAACTTTAATCGTAAAGATTCTTAAAAAACAAAATTATTAAAAAAAAAAAAACCTTTTTTTTAATGAATACCGGTATCATAAAAACTGTCCATACACCAGCGTAACAACATTTCCATTGGAAATTCTAAAAGATGTCTACGGATATAAGTATTTAAGCACAAAACTAAATAGAGTAATGCAAAGGCGTAGCTACAAGAGAATGCAAAAAATATATACATACATACATATGAATAAAATATGCACTTATAAAGTGTTCAACTTACTGAGGTAAATATTACATAATATGTAAGAACCGTAGGAAAAAGAAATAGAAGTGAAGTAAAAAAAACAGTAGCAACACGATCTGTGATATACAATCAAATCATTTAAAAATAGTTATAAAAACTATATATGTTATTACAAACTTTTTAAAACATTTTTACGCTTGCCCAAAACTACTTTCCACAATACCTGCAAACCTTTTATCTCCACTTTGTATAACCTGTAAAGAAAAATCTGATAAAATTTACTTATGTATAAATAAGAAAATGTGTAACTTACACGGCAGCATATATACTAAAACAATGGGCGTGCAATCCCATTACCGACACAAGATCTGTTAAAAATGCCAACTGATAGGTAAATCCAATGAAGCCCAATAATATAATGGGTATAAGTAATTGTCTAATAAAAGGCTCAATTATAGCTGTAAATAAAACAATATGTATAAAAACTTCAGACTTAATCCATTCTTCAGTAGTTACTTAAAAATGTTGCCCATAGTTCCACATGATAACCAAAGCCATCTAATAAAAATTTATTTAGGTGTACATTCAATTTTAAACCTATTGGAGATCCTTGCAAAGATTGCAACAGTATACGAAAGTTGGTTACAACAGACTGAAAAATAATAGGTATACATGTTTTATAGCATATACAAAATTAAAATAACTTACGTTAGAAGCGGCTATTATATAGTCTCCGGGATTTTCTATATATAAGATCAATAATATATCGACGCACAAGCCTAATGTGATATCAAAAACAATATTACAATTACGTTTCCTGCAAAGATATGTAATGACCTTGTCAAAAGTTACTTTTATCTATTGATTACTTTAATCAGCCTTATTCTGGTTGGCGTTTTCCGAAAAATATTGCTTGTTTTCTTTGTACAAAATGCCGAAGTTAAAGCAAGAAAATGCCAACTACAATAAGGCCCAATGTGGGATGCTTTAAAACGAGGTGTTGAAACATTTAAAATTATAGATACTCTGGATTTTAGGACAGAGATAGTTCCTATAACTATTGCGAACGAACTTGCTGAAACAAGAACCCGAATGAGTATTTGGGGTACGAACCGATTGTATTTTCTTTTGATATTTTTTCATACTTATACATACATACAGTATATATGTAGTTACTTATGGGAACAAATCTAGTTAGCGACGCAGCTCCAAAAAAAAAAAATTACACAGGGCGATAGAAAATCGAAAAATAAGACGAAAATTTGATGTGGTAGATTTCCCGGAAACGCATAGTTTTTGAGTTGTTGGCCTCTGAAGTTTTCATATAAAACGGAATATCCAATACATTTCTGAATGAATTCGGTCCAAAACAAAAACAATGTTGTAGAAAATTAAAAATAAGAAGAAAATATTAAACAAAAAAATGGTGGCGATCCTTATTTGAAGATTTATGTGCATTTGAAGATTTTATAAAAAACAGTGGTTATACACTGTTTCTCTGCATAGCTGGCCTTCGGACTTAATGACTTTATCCACCATGGTATTTCCCGACACGGCGGTATATAGAATAGATTTTCTGCATAACCGGCCTTCGGCCGGCCTTACCGATTTTATCCACCATGGTATTACCCGACACGGCTGTATATAGAATAGATTTTCTTATAATTTCAATGATTTTCTCCACCTTGTACACCCAAACAATGATATAGAAAATATAACATTTATGGCAGCAGATTTTTCGCTGGAGAAAGAGTCTGACAGCAATTCACACTAACTTTCTCGGAAACGCATAGTTTTCGAGTTATTGGCCTCTGAAGTTTGTATATATATGTGCGATTTCCCTTTGCATTTCTCAACGTATAAGGCCAATTTTGATATCATTTGAAAGCTTTTGACTAGATCTATATGAATTTGTTAAAATACAGATGATTTTAGTGATATTAAAGGTGAAAGGCTGGCTATGCAGAAAATCTATTCTTTGCATAGCCAGCCTTTGTCCGGGCTTAGTGATTTTCTCCACCATGGTATATCCCGACACGGCTGTATATAGAATAGATTTTCTGCATAGGCGGTCTTTGACCGGGTTTAATGATTTTCTCCACCATGGTATATCCCGACACGGCTGAACAAAGTTATTAAAATAAAAAAAAAAATTTCTGCCACTTATGCACTATTTCCGGTCTAGGTCGAAAAAAACAAAAAGTTCGGGGAAAATTGAAGACATACTAACTTCTAGCTTTAATAATTTAAATGAAGAAGATAAAAGTATAACATTTATGACTCATATTTTTAATGATTTGCGAGACTTTTTCGAGTAATTTTTTAGTCGTATTTCTGATTGTTTGCGAGTCTTTTTCGAGTCATTTTTATTCGTATTTCTAATTATTTTCGAGTCTTTTTCGATTTATTTTTCAGTCCTATTTCTAATCGTTTTTGAATCTTTTCAGAGTCGTTTTTTAGTCGTATTTCTGATAGTTTTCGAGTCTTTTTTTACTCTTTTTTTAGTCATATTTGTAATCGATTACAAAAAGAAATATTTTTCGATTTAAATTATTAATTACTTCAGTTTATTAAAATTATATAAATTAAATTATTATTAAATTATATAATAAATAATAATATAAAAATGTTTAGTAAAAAAAACAGTAAAAAATGAATTGAATTTATAAAAAAAAGTAATAATAATAGTGGGATTCATAATTCGTCGTAAATTTTGTATAGTGTGTAATTATAACACAATAGTGTTAGAAAAAAAGTTTCAACACCCGATATGCTTTTTTACAATTTGTTTTGTATTTTCAATTCGTTTGTCAAACCGTCACGTGTTCGTCTTCGTTGGTTCGAAAATTGACGTTGATGTTATGTGACCATGTTTTGCACTCCCTGTTATCAAAAAACAATTCAGTTATTTTAACAAGTTAAATAAAAACACTAATTTTTATTACCTTCTGCAAACCTGATGGTCCTTTTGGGAAATTCTGTTGCATAGAATATTTTTTAATTTTTTTAAACTTTTAAGAAAACAACAAAAATAAATATGAAGTATGTATGTATGTATGTATACCTTTTTTGAAATTAGCTCTGCTTTAAGAATCTTAGGTTCTTTATTGTATTTAAAAGGAATTCGTATTAGGTCATTTGTTAACACTAAAATACCCAGATTTTGGCCAACTTTTAAAGCATTTCGAATGTTCTGTTCATAATTTGGTAACACTCTTTACAGGCCGACCACACAAGTAATAAGGCAATTCCAATTCTGTTGCCAACACTAAATATTAACGTGTAGACTAGTGCGGGCAAATTCTACTACTTTTCATTACTCAATAATATTCGATACTTGTCATTTGGGTACTCAATACTACTGGATACTTTTAACGGATTTTTTGAATTTGTAACGCATAGTTTTTATCTGCATATTGAAGTAGTTTCTTCAAAAATAAAAAATAAAAAATCTACAACTATTATTGGTTTTGTATGTCTGTACTATTAAATCAAAAATAAATGTAAAGCTAACTTTTAATTCAACGTTAACAACCTAAGAAATAATTTAATTGTTAAAAAAAAAGTTTAGTTACGCATATAAGGGTTCATTGGAAAATTAATGTTTTGATTTGTTTAAAGAATTGAAAATATTTATAAATGCATGAACATACATATGTGCCTGCATGTGTAATACATGTGTATGTATGTAAAAATTAAAATATAATATTTACATGTATGTATATATACATATTTAACTAATATACATTTTTAAGTACATTTAAAATGTAATTTATCACATGTGGTTGTTCTATTTTATTGACAGCTTTACTCGTATTTCGGCGGTTGGTTTAATTTTGTACAGTGATGTATTTTTATACACTATTTTAGCCACTCAACTGCTTAAAAATACAACTCTGAAAGTATCGAGTAACTACTTTTGAGTATTGAGTATCCAAAAAACAGGGCAAATACTCGATACTCGGTACCCACTACTCAATACTTTGCCAGCACTAGTGTAGACCGCACGAATATGTGTTTGAATCATAGCTGCCAGATTTTTTGAGGTAATATCGTCATATTTTTCCGCAAAAATCGTCATTATCGTCAATATAGCTGATTGAAATCGTCATAAAAACGTCAAATGAAAAAAAAAAAACGTTTTTTTTTCAACAAAACATATTTTATTAGAGGCAAAACGTAACATAACTCCTAAATAAACAAATCTGATTAATAAAACAGCATTCTTTCGAATACAGAGATCAGATACTTCACTTAGAATTCACGATAAAATCACATGTCAATAGATTGCATATTTTTCAATACTTTGAACACATTCATGGAAAAAATACTGTATGGAAAAAAATAAAAATATCCAAATCCTTTAGTTATTTTTACTCTAATTTAGTAAAATATGCATTTTAAATTTCATTTTTGAAAACACATTTTCTAAAAATGTATAAAAACTAAAATAAAATTAATACAATAAAAATATGTATATTTGTTAAAGAAAATAGACTTGTATACATATACATACATATATGTATAATATATTTTACAAATGCATATATATTGCAATTAAACATATTGGTTAATTCAGGTACAACTGTTAAATCATAGGAGCTTTAAATAATCTATTGTAATTAATATTGCTTCCAAATACAACTTTTTCAATGAATTTCTTACTTTAGTCTTATTTAAGTTTACCTGAATAAGTTTTATTTCCACATTTGCTGGGGATAGTGGTAAAACTAGGTTTTTTGTAATAAATTTAGTCAAAACCGGAAACTAAAGACTAGAATCCCTCGTTTGCATCTCTGATATATTTTTCCAAAAATCCAATAGTTATATGTTTTTATCAGTGCAATAATTTTAATTGTCTGAACTCAGTTTCTAGCTCTTGGCTTTCACTTTCTTCAACAAAATAGGAAAATTCTGTTATAATTTCAGAAAACCAACTTTTTTCTACATTATTAATATTAAATGGATTACTTTGGCCAAGAGCTTTATGTATCTATTTTTAAAATCAAATCTGGATAATATCTGATCACAAAGTTCTATATAAAAATTAACACAATTATTATTTTTCTTTTGCACTTATTTGTGCTTCTTCAAACTCATCTCTGGCGAATATTGCTAAATAAATGTCTTCAAAATTTAATAAATTGTTTTTGTTTTTATAATCAACTAGCTGAGCGCCCGGCTTCGGACGGAAGATATTTACTTTTATAAATTTCGATTTACCTAATCAAAGCACATCACGACTTTTACGAAAAGTCATAACTCACTAACGCATCGAGCGATTTCGATAAACCATCTACACGACCATACGAACAAACCCTAAAAATTTAATCCAATGTTTGACCGTTCGTGAGTTATAAAGTCACAACACACTTGCAACAATTTTTTATATATATAGATTAAATAAAAGTTTACAGTTTTAAGCAAACTAGTTTTTAAAAAGTTGCTCATTAAAATTTTCAGCAGTTCAGTTTCTTCAATAGTACAAATAAATGTTGCAAACTTGAATTATATATAATCGTCAAAATTAGGGTATAAATCGTCCCATCGTCACTATGCCATTTTTAGCACCCTAAATCGTCAAAATGACGATAAATCGTCAAATCTGGCAGCTATGGTTTGAATACATATTCAGCAACAGATGTTAAAACACAGTGCTGAGCAATAATGTTTTAACACATGCTGTCAAATTCAATTGCGATTTCTATGAAAATTGTTTTTTTTTGGGCCAATAGAATAAAAAAATTAAAACACAAATGTATAAATAAATTAAAACCACAAAAAAGTGAAACATTTTTAATATAAACGTTCATACTATTGATAATGCTGAAATTTTTTTTTACAATTAAGCCCGTAATTAAAATTTACAATACAAATAATATACAACCTTCTTCAGTAAAATTTACATATTTGTGTTCTAAGATATCTACCATAGACTAATATAACAAAATTTTTAATTTCAACGATTAATTTTTGTTGTTTTACATCTCTCGTGAACGGCTGAGAAAAAGAGTATCCCTTCTTTTCAGCCGGGTGTGGCCTCTATAATGAAGAATATTGCGCGCAAGTGGATTTGGGTGCAACTCAAGTTTTTTTATATATTTTTTCGCGTGTTTTGAAAATACTGTCTTCACCAACGGAACGTCTAGGTCTTTATGAATTCGATGGTTTCCGACATACCAGGGGGCTGCTGTTATTGTACGTAGGATTTTATTCTGTCGCCTTTGAATTCTTTCGACATTCGATGCTGAGGCAGTGCCCCATAACTGGATTCCATAAGACCATATTGGTTTCAGGATCGCGTTGTATAAGAGAAGTTTACAGTCAAGGCTTAGTATAGAGTTTGTTCCAATAAGCCAATTCATTTGGGCTGCTTTTAGTTTCATTTGTGTTAACTTTGCGTCTATATGCCATTTCCATGTTAAACGACGACCAAGATGAACGCCTAGATATTTGACTACAGTGTGTTGTGGTATAGTCTCGGTATTAATTTTTATAGGCGGGCATGTTTCCCTGCGCAACGTAAAAGTGACGTGTGCACATTTCTGCTCGTTAACTTTTATACGCCATTGTTTGAGCCATTTTTCCAGTTTGGATATATATTCTTGTAAGTTGCGGGAAGCTTCTACAGGATTTTCGTGAACGCTTAGAAAGGCTGTATCATACGCAAATGTGGATGTATGAATGTTACTGCTTAACGGTAAGTCAGAGGCATATATTAAATAAAGTAAGGGTCCGAAGATACTGCCTTGAGGGACTCCGGCTTCAATCGACTGCGGAGGGCTTAAAAAATTGCCTTCCCTAACTACAAATTTACGTTCCATTAAATAGCTTTTTAAAAGCTTTACGATGTTTGCTGGTAGATTTTGTGTTAATTTGTTGAAAAGACCTTCGTGCCATACTTTATCGAAAGCTTGTGAGACATCAATAAAAAGCGCAGAGCAGTATTTCTTCTTTTCAAAAGTGTCTCTAACAACATTCACAAGCCTGTGAGTTTGTTCAATTGTGCAATGTTGTCTGCGAAAACCGAATAGATGATCTGGAATACATCCATTACTAGTCACTATAGGCATCAGCTTGCTCATACACAGCTTTTCAAATAGTTTTGAAATGTTAGACAGTAAACTAATAGGCCGATAGGATTCAACCTTTGTATGATCCTTGCCGGGCTTTGGTATCATAGTAATTAGCGAAACCTTCCATTCTTTAGGATAGTGTTCTAGGCGTAGAATTCTGTTAAAAATGAATAGTATTATTCTTTTTGCAGTGTAAGGCAATTCTTGAAGCATTTTGTTGCTTATTTTGTCGACACCTGGGGCTTTTCTGGTGTTAAGACTAGTAATAGTATTTTCAATCTCCACAATGTTGAATTTGAGCGATATTTCTGGTAAAGAGACGACTGGTGGCAGTTCAACAATATCAGCAGAAATATTCGGAGTGAAAACTTTTTCTAAGTGTTTAACAAAAAGTGCACCTTTTTCAGCATCAGTTTTTGCCCAGTCACCATTTGGGGCTCGTAATGGGGGTTTGCATATTACCGGCCTTTTTAGTCCTCTGGCTGCACGCCACAGTGAATAATCTGTTTGTGGTGTTGCATCTAGCTCTTGAAGGAATTTTTGAAGGGAAGCTGTTTTTTGAGTTTGCAAAACTTTCCTAAGCTGCTTGGTACACTCCTTAAGCCTTAATTTTAGCTGGGGCGATCTGTAGCGCTGCCATTCTCGTCGTGCTCTGAGTTTTTCAGTCAATAGCCTTTCTATATCTACAGAAAAAATATTGTTAAATCTCACTGGTTGGTTTATTTCATTTGAAGTAGCATTAAAAGCAGCTTGTTTAACATGCGCTTCAAACAACCTGAGAGAATCGTCTATGTCTGAAGGTGTTCTCAGCGGCATTTTTTTCGAGCAATGAGCACTCAGATATTTTCTGTATTTCAGCCAGTTAATACGTGCAGATGTCGTCGCTAAATCACATGTGGTGTGTGAGTAAATAGTGACAATTGTAGGCGAGTGGTCTGAAGATAAGTCCAAAGAAAAACTAGTATTGCACCCAAATCCACTTGCGCGCTACATTCTAAATTATAGAGGCCACACCCGGTTGAGAAGGAGGGATACTCTTTCTCTCAGCCGAACACGAGAGATGTAAAACATCAAAAATCAACAGTTGGAAATAAAAATCTTGTTTAGCACTGGCTAAACATATATTTATGTATTTTTAGATTTAAGATTTGAAAAACTTATTGATGTTTCAATTTATAATTGAAGATTCAATAAATAATAAAACTACCACCAAAAAAGAAAAAAAAAAAAAAAAAAAAAAAATTGTTTGATTGTAAATATAAGCAACACAAAGTATCTGTTGCTTTTAAGTATGCACTCGTTGGACTTTAAACACATGCCATACATAAATAGTTGGAAGCTAAATATGCTTACCCAACAATAATATATATTTCTATTCTTTTACTCTTATGTTAAGGTACCCCTAAGAATTATTCTCATAATTAGTATATAAGCCAATGTCATTTAGTTTATAATTCAATTAATAAATCAACAGTCTTAGGAGCTCCAAATATACAAGCTCTAAGACAAAAATAAATAAAATAAAAACTATTTTATTACATGGCGATTCTGCCAGTCTTCTTCAGCGAGTGCTACTAAACTGTACCCTGAAGAAGCAAGAGCAGCCTGCCAGTTCCAAGAGTGTTGTAAAATACTAAGCACCTTGGAATGAGCAGAAGAAGGAGAGGGTCCGCCTAGCCAAAAGGCACCCCAAAATTGGACTGTGGAAGAAAATAAAGGTCCGCCTGGCCAAGAGGCTATTAAAGAAAGATGACCGCCTACCTAAGGGGCTTTGAGATAGCCAACATCTTCCACTAAAATACCACCACCAAAAATAACAGAAGGAAGACTGCCACCACAGACAACAATACAACAAAAAAATAATAACAAAAACAATAGATATTTTTTTATGTTTATGACCTTTATATTAAAAGTGGTGCGCTAAAGTCGCACACTAGGGCCAGTAAGCGTTAACCGCTCGTGGCAAAAATTTTTTTTTTTCATTATTATGGATTTCTACATAACTCGTGGCTAAAATCTTTTATTAAAAGAGCCTCATAATATTAAAATAATTAAAATGTTACTTAAATAAAAATTAAATAAGACAAAAAGTAACACTTAAAGAATAATTTTAAATTTTTCAAGAAAATTATAACTTTATAATGGATTAAAGATAATAAAATTAAATTATATTTTAACAATTAGAATAAAATAATTAAAGTTAATTTAACTTTTTAATGTTTTAAGACAAAATAATATACATAAAAATACTATTATAAAATTAAAGATGGGCAAAACAGAATCAAGACTAGAAAAGCCCAGTGCAAACGTGATTACCAATTTTGAAATCATAGACCATAAGTCAGAAATAAATTCATTATGGCTACTATTGCTAATCAGCAATAAATCTATTACTTAAGATATATTTGTTGCATAAAAGAGCTCTATGGAAGAAATATGTTAGTAGAGCAAATGATTTGGATAAAGTTTAATACATGTATTGACGAAATATTGCTAGTAGTTTTAGAAAATAATAATAAAAATAATTTTACATAATATAAAAATGTATTAGTGTAGACGACCTATATATATTAAATATGCCAAAACTAAAGATATAAGTCACAATTATACAGCGAAGGCATTAATAGCCTGATGCTAAAATCTGTAGTTAATCAAATAATAATATTAGAAATAAAAAGTCACCATAAATAAACATACAACCCATTTTTGTGGCAGTAAAAGAAAAAAAAAATTAATACAGTATTAAAAATCACAACAAAATCTATGGCATATAAACAACAAACTAATATCGAAAATATTCAGCATCAAATTTAAAATAATGATAAAAAGCCCAATATGACGTCAGAAGAAAACTATTTACTAAAGGGAATCTTGACTGAGGACAAGTTTTCCCTAGGCTTGAAAAAGTGGCCGGTAAATTATATATAATGTTCATTAATGGGAATATTGACCTAGGACAATTTTTCCCAAGGCTTGAGAAAGTGGCCGGTGAACAAATGGCACCTAATGAGAAAATTTTAGAATTTATCTCAATTAAATAATTTATTAATAAAAGGGCATAAAAGTAGCGCTACTACTTAATGAGGTGACCAATATAAATGATGAGAATGCTAAGGCAATTCTTGATATAATGCTGAAATACCATGATGACCCGATAGAGAGAGGACATTGTGGAATATATATAATAATAGAAAAAATAAAGAGGTATTACTATTGGAAAAATATGATAAAAGACATAACGAAATATGTTAAATCATGTCAAAAATGCCAAAAATCAAAAACAGTAAACCATAATAAAAGTCCTATGACTATAACAGAAACACCAGAAAAAGCATTCGACACGGTGTATGTAGATACAATAGGGCCATTTCCGAAATCGATTAATGGAAATGAATATGCAATCACTTTAATATGTGATCTTACTAAATATTTGGTGACAATACCAACACCAGATAAATCTGCAAAAACAATCGCTAAAGCGATATTTGAAAATTTTGTATTGACCTATGGACCAATGAAGACATTCATCTCGGACATGGGAACAGAGTACAAAAATTCTATACTGACGGAACTATGCACACTACTAAAAATTGAAAATATAACTTCCACGGCACATCACCATCAAACACTAGGAACAATAGAAAGAAGTCATAGAACTTTTAACGAATATGTTCGTTCTTATATATCTGTGGACAAAACGGACTGGGACGAATGGTTAAAATATTTCACTTACTGCTTTAATACGACGCCATCAACGGCACATAACTACTGTCCTTATGAGTTAGTATTTTCAAGATTACCGAACAATTTTAGACAATTTGCTAAAGTAGATAGTGTGACACCACTATACAATGTGGATAACTATGCCAAAGAGGCAAAATTTAGGTTAGAAGTAGCACATAAGCGCGCGCAAATACTTTTAGATAAAAATAAAATAAAACAAAAATTAAATTATGATAGGAATATTTTAGAACATAATTTTAAAATAGGAGATTTAGTTCTACTTAGGAATAATTCAGGGCATAAATTGGAAAATCAATATAAAGGGCCGTATAAAATTAAGAAAATAGATTTGAGAAATAATGTTACCATAGTTAATAAGAAAACTAATAAACAACAAGTAGTTCATAAAAATAGACTTAAGATATACAATAATAACTAACATTTAATATTATTGTATGGCCATACGACTACTATAAAATTAGAATATAAGTACATCTAAATATTATATTTTTTTTTTCTTTAAAAACAAAATAAATATTATATTACACTTATACTTAGACTAATTAAAAACTAATTGTAAAAGAATGTCCATAAAACTAACGATATATGAACATTCTTGTAAAGGGTGGAGGTGTAGCATGTGGCCAACAGTGTGTGGTATGCATTGCGATTCAATAGTACCGCAACATGCAAGCATTGACAAACTGCAAGCAAGATATTTTGTGTGTGTCGGTAATTTGACACTTGTACGGTTAATCAAGTACAGCAGCACAATGCACTTAAATGAATCACATTTATTAACTGCATTTGTTTGATTGTAAATATAAGCTACACAAAGTATCTGTTGCTTTTAAGTATGCACTCGTTATACTTTAAAACTGTTGAACACATGCCATACATAAATAGTTGGAAGCTAAATATGCTTACCCAACAATAATATATATTTCTATTCTTTTACTCTTATGTTAAGGTACCCCTAAGAATTAGTCTCATAATTAGTATATAAGCCAATGTCATTTAGTTTATAATACAATTAATAAATCATCAGTCTTAGGAGCTCCAAATATACAAGCTCTAAGACAAAAATATAATTAAATAAAACAATTTTATTAGAAAATAGTAAAGAGCCCATTGTATCCTTTCTTAAATTTGTCATTTTAAAATATCTTACAAAAATTTTAATTAATTCTTACAAGAAATTTAAAAATAAAATTTTATCGGTCTGAAGCAAAATTAAATTTAAAATTAATTAAATTAAAATGACAAGAAAATCCGAAAATTTATTGAAACTTTTATTCGTTTAATGCAAATAAAAATAACTGAATTGAAATCAGTTTTTCATCATCTAGATGAGCAAAATATTATTCATAAATAACTTCAAAATAGTCATATTTCAAACACCTGCATGATCCATTTTCGATTGCTGTATGTTTTGTTATTGTCACCCTTATTCTGAGTTTCGATTACGTTTCCGCATTCAGTTACGCTACGATCGTAAATTGGTATTCCAAACAAAAACTGAATCGAAATAAAAAGAAGAAGACAACAATGGTTACAAAACCAATTGTGTCAGCGTGGAAAAGAAACCGAAAAATAAGCAAATTTGTTACCATTTTAATAAATAAGTATATAAAAAAATTGTGAATTATTATTAATAAAGAACCAGAACGTAGTAAACATTTTTCGTGGCAAAATATTTCAGCGTAAATAATCCTGTAAAAAAAGTGAAGTTTTCTTGTGGTAATTTCAAGGAATCCATAGCAGTGGCTTTATTGGTGGAAGAGGGGAACATTATGGCTCGGAATACGGAGGCAAGGCTTGAAAAGCGAAAACTGAGAGATAGTTGCAATCCATTTGAGATGAGTGATCAGTTGTAAGAAATTATATTTAAAGGTATTGATTTTTTAAATAACTAGTTAACTTTTATAGATTCAAAAAGAACTTTGGTTTTAACAAAGACGCGTTCAAGTATGTTTTAGACACCTTTGCACAAGAAGCACAGCCCTGTATAAATCTTTATATATTAGTACAAAATTTAATAAATTAAAACAACATAACATATCTAAATCATTTATTACCCATTTTAATTACATTTTATACTTAAATTTTTTTAGTTAAACACTTTTTTAGCTCGCAAAAAGCAAAATAGAAAAAAATTACGCGGGTAAAATAACAACGTAGAAAAACGTAGCTACGATCGAAATGCAGAATGCATATAATCGAAAGAAACTGAGCGGAATCGAAACGCAGAATACCAAAGTTGCCAAACGGAGAAAATTTCGATTAGAATCTAAACTCAGAATAAGGGTGGGTATTTTCAATAAATTACTTTTTAAGCATAAAGCTATGTATAGACGATTGGCAGATCTTACAATATTGTCAGAAAAATTTTCAGAAAATGTCTGCCAACCGTCTGAACTTACAATTTTTGTCTTGCAACGTTGCAAGAAAAATCATTGTCAGTTCATTGTAAAACAATAATATTGTCAGACATCTGACAATCGTGAGAACACTCTACTTTGCCATAGTCAGATAATTGTCAGACATTGTAAGCTCTTTTTTATTGGCAGATGTGTGTAAATTAATGTATCTGACAATGGCACCATTGTCAGATAATTTTTCTATTGACAATGCTGTCCATATATACTATTGGATTTCACAGTTCTGACAAAGTTTAACAACACATCTGGCAATTTTTCCACACAACAATATGACAACCGTGTAAACTGACAATTTTTGTTGGCAGATAAATTTATTGTCTGACAATTGTCTTACAATAAAATTGTAAGGTTTTCTTACAATCATCTGAACTGACAATTTATCTTTTGGTAACAATTTTTAATTGTCAGTACGTTGTCAGCATATTGACATATCTTACAATATTGTAAGATCTGCCAATCGTCTATACATAGCTTAAGCACGAATCATTTTCAAGTCTTTTTTCAAGCGCGCAAGTGATTAATCAGTTTTTAATCGTCAAAAGTACTCGAGGAAGACTCAGTTAGGTGATTTTTGATAAAACAATCTTCCAAATGCTAGTAGGGTATGTATATATAAAAGTATAAATATGTATATGTGTATGTTTCAAACTGTGACAAAAAAAAAATAAATAAAAATTTATTATAATAAGAAAAAAAAACGAAAAAAACATTTGCTATGAAATTTTTTTCTGAAGAATTCTTTCAATTATTATAGTTTGTACATAAATATCAAGGTATATTATATAAGGTAGTATTGTCCCTAAAACAAATACAACATCACAAAAACAACAGGCATTTTGTTAGTGTAAAAACTTGGCTGTTGTCAAAATGTGATGTGTAAACAAAACAAAAATTAAATAAAAAAAAAAAAACAATTGCATAAAATAAAAATATAAATTTTATTTATTTGTTGCGGGTTATAAATATATGAACTTTGGAATTTTTTAAACCTAAAGGGTAAAACATCTACTGATGAATTGGTATACCAACGAAATATATATCTAGATATTGCTAACCCGCAACAAATAAATAAAATTTAAAACATAAATACTTGAGTACATGCTCAAATAAATGTAAAATTTTGTAACGGGGAGATTTGCTTTTCATTTTTGCCTTATAAAATACTTTTAATGGCAACCAGCGGTTGTCTAATTGTATAGGTGTAGAAAAGTAAAAACATTCATAATGGAAAACTATTGTTGTTTGTGTTTGAAAAATTTTTTTAAAGGCTATTTTTATGCTTCGTAATTCACAAAAAATATATTTGTGAGTTTTTGTATAAATAGATGAGCTTTGGAATTTTTTAAACATAAAGGGTAAAACATCTACTGATGAATTGGTATAGCTACCAACGAAATATATATCTAGATATTGCTAACCCGCAACAAATAAATAAAATTTAAAACATAAATACTTGAGTACATGCTCAAATAAATGTAAAATTTTATAAAAATATAAAGTTAAAATTTTTTACAATACATAAAACAAAAAGGTGTTGATAGATGTATGTATAAAATCAGGATGTGTCTTTTATTTGGGTACTAGGAAACAATTTCCTCCCTTTGCAAATGCATTTGTTTAAGGCTGGAGTTATGATAATTAAACTGCATCGAAAAGTGGAATTAGATCATAAGAGAATACTGCCCATATATACGTAAAAATGACCAGTAGTAGAGGCATTGGAGAAGAATATTGCTTCATTACAGGAAAGGTAATAAAACAAAAGTATATGTATGTATCGAAAAATTCCTAGTAAAATTTTAAGAAAGTCTATGTATCCTCCTTTCCAGGATATTTTGCAACAACACAATATTGAACGTATTGTAAATGCTGTTTTTGAAGCAACGGCAAATGTTAAAGATGCAAATGCACAATTCACGATTAGACTTTACCTTTTTTCCAGCATGTAAATGCTTGATGGCAAAAAGTGAGAGCTACATAAAAGAGAAGTTGGTGTGAAATTCCTGAAACAAATTTCGCTCCATATACATACTTCTCAGGCGCTTTTCTTTGGGTACTTGGGAAAACTTTCCTTCCCCCTTTGCAAATTTTTTTTTGCAGAAACTACACAACATACACGCATTGTAATCGATATTTTTAATTTTAATTAAATTTTAAAAATTTTTCACGCGTTTATTTTCAATTTCTTAAATTTTAATTAAATCAAGGCGAATTCATACCACGTGACCTCATTAGCATTCGCCGTGATCATCTGTGCATAATACAAATGGCTACTTACCTATAATACTGTCAAAAATTTTTTATGTTTTAATCTGATTGTGGTTGTGAAAATATACAAGTTATAATAAAATTAAATTGATTAAAAATAAAATAAATTTTTAAATATGTACATTCGAGTTTGTGCGGTATGTAAAGTTATATATGCGAAGGGAGTTGAAAACTTGTTCAGTGTTCCTAGAGACAAGAATGAGAGAAAGAAGTGGAGTGATATTTGTTGCGTTAGCCTTTGTGCAACAGCTCTTATTTGCTCCAAACATTTCTTGGCTTTGAGCATTGTTAAGGCTGGAAACAGACTGTCTCTTATGCGAAGTGCTGAGCCGTTTTTCGAACATTTGTCTCAATAAGTAGAGTTTGGCAATTTCAAAGCAAAATAATATTATAACACACTTTTTAGAAATGACCGCCCAGTGGAACAAGAGGCTGTAGTTTCTTTAAGGGGTTTTATTGAATCTTCCATCACAGGGTAAGTACAAATTGAATATACATATGTATGTATGTATATACAAATCCGTATGTATATGTATACTTCCATTCCTGTAGAGATGACTGTTTGTACCAAGAAGTTGAACAGCAAGGGACTGAAATTGTCTCCAATGATTTTATGGAAAACTCTTTTATACTGTAAGTACAATCTAAATATATGCAGAACATACTGCTACCGGCGAAATTGAACATATAAAAAAATTGGCCAGCGATGTGGAATCCTTAAACAAAGAAGTCTTAGAATTGAAGGAGAAAAACAATGAATTGTTAGACAAATGTCGTAGATCATTTTGTAAAGATTTACTCGAAGTTGCCGATATATTGGGTCATGCAACTAAAGCAGTGCCACAGGATCAAATAAATGATAGTAATCCGCATTAAAAAATTTATATGAAGGTTTGACCATGACTAATGCTTCCCTACTGCAAGTATTTAAGCGTCATGGTATTTAGCCCATGGATCCGTTAAATGAAAAATGCAATCCCAATTTGCATGAAGCTTTATTTCAAAAGGTAGACTTTTTGTCGCAATAAATAATTTCGTATTAACATTTATTATTAACATTCTTTCAATATTAACAGCCCGATACCACTGTTACACCCGATACTGTCGTTGAAGTTAACAAATTGGGCTACAAACTACATGACCGTGTCATAAGGCCAGCTTTAGTTGGTGCTTCGAAATCCTAATAGCTTGATTTTGTTTTTTTTACAAAATTGCTAAAAATTTTCCCGAAATTAATTATTTATATAATGGAAATGAAAGCATATTTTTTACTTTAGTAAACGAAACAAAACGTTTTAAGATTTCTTTTTCAATACAACATTTTTATTGCAAAATAATAAATTATTTAAAGAAGTTTTGTTTATAATGTAAACATCGAAGTAAACTTGTTAACTTTTTTGTTATATTATCATTGCTTAATAAAAAGTAACTTATTTTAATGTCTATTGTATTGTATTAATAATAATCTACATATATGTACAAGATACATATAGAAGATTACGACGTCTATCGGCTGCGGATTGGCTACCACGTACTGGCTCTCCCGACGGCACAGAATATACACAGAAGGGACACGGCCATCTAGCGGTGTGCACGTGAACTAAAAAAAGTACAAATGGCATCACAATGGCATCACCATGATAACCCTAAAAACATTAAAGGACAGAAAATTTTGTGTGCATACGTCTGTCTCTCTTAGTTCTGAGGGTTAAAATTAAATTATTTGTTTACATTTTAATAAAAGAGATTTTTCAGCAAATTGGCGCAAAATTTTTGGGAAATCGTTGTTTTGGCGGACATTTTGACAGATTTCCTTCATTTTTTTGCGCCAATTAGCTTGTGTGTTAGTTAATAGTGGATGATAACTGAAGTGAAGAAGACCAAAAAGTATATTCTATAGGAAAAATAACCAAGAAAATTTTTTTTTTTTTTTTTTTTTGTGATAATTTTATTATTTATTGAATCTTTAATTATTTAAATTGAATTATCAATAAGTTTTTCAAATCTTAAATCTAAAAAAATATTAAATATAAGTTTAGCCAATGCTAAACAAAATTTTTAATTTCAACGGTTAATTTTTGTTGTTTTACATTTCTCGTGAACGGCTGAGAAAAAGAGTATCCCTTCTTTTCAGCCGGGTGTGGCCTCTATAATGAAGAATATTGCGCGCAAGTGGATTTGGGTGCAACTCAAGTTTTTTTATATATTTTTTCGCGTGTTTTGAAAATACTGTCTTCACCAACGGAACGTCTAGGTCTTTATGAATTCGATGGTTTCTGACATACCAGGGGGCTGCTGTTATTGTACGTAGGATTTTATTCTGTCGCCTTTGAATTCTTTCGACATTCGATGCTGAGGCAGTGCCCCATAACTGGATTCCATAGGACCATATTGGTTTCAGGATCGCGTTGTATAACAAAAGTTTACAGTCAAGACTTAATATAGAATTTCTTCCAATAAGCCAATTCATTTGAGCTGCTTTTAATTTCATTTGAGTCAACTTTGCGTCTATATGCGATTTCCATGTTAAACGACGATCAAGATGAACGCCTAGATATTTGACTACAGTGTGTTGTGGTATAGTCTCGGTGTTAATTTTTATAGGCGGGCATGTTTCCCTGCGCAACGTAAAAGTGACGTATGCACATTTCTGCTCGTTAACTTTTATACGCCATTGTTTGAGCCATTTTTCCAGTTTGGATATATATTCTTGTAAGTTGCGGGAAGCTTCTACAGGATTTTCGTGAACGCTTAGAAAGGCTGTATCATCCGCAAATATTGATGTATGAATGTTACTGTTTAACGGTAAGTCAGAGGCATATATTAAATAAAGTAAGGGTCCGAAGGTACTGCCTTGAGGGACTCCGACTTCAATCGACTGCGGAGGGCTTAAAAAATTGCCTTCCCTAACTACAAATTTACGTTCCATCAAATAGCTTTTTAAAAGATTTACGATGTTTGCTGGTAGATTTTGTGTTAATTTATTGAAAAGACCTTCGTGCCATACTTTATCGAAAGCTTATGAGACATCAATAAAGAGCGCAGAGCAGTATTTCTTTTTTTCAAAAGTGTCTCTAACGACATTCACAAGTCTGTGATTTTGTTCTATTGTGCTATGTTGACTGCGAAAACCGAATTGATGATCTGGGATGCATCCACTTCTGCTCACTATAGGCATCAGCTTGCTCATACACAGCTTTTCAAATAGTTTTGAAATGTTAGACAGTAAACTAATAGGCCGATAGGATTCAACCTTTGTATGATCCTTGCCGGGCTTTGGTATCATAGTAATTAGCGAAACCTTCCATTCTTTAGGATAGTGTTCTAGGCGTAGAATACTGTTAAAAATTAATAGTATTATTCTTTTTGCAGTGTAAGGCAATTCTTGAAGCGTTTTGTTGCTTATTTTGTCGACACCTGGGGCTTTTCTGGTGTTAAGACTAGTAATAGTATTTTCAATCTCCGTCATGTTAAATCTCATCGGTATTTCTGGTAAAGGGACGACTGGTGGCAGTTCAACAATATCAGCAGAAATATTCGGAGTGAAGGCTTTTTCTAAGTGTTTAACAAAAAGTGCACCTTTTTCAGCATCAGTTTTTGCCCAGTCACCATTTGGGGCTCGTAATGGGAGTTTGCATATCACCGGCCTTTTTAGTCCTCTGGCTGCACGCCACAGTGAATAATCTGTTTGTGGTGTTGCATCTAGCTCTTGAAGGAATTTTTGAAGGGAAGCTGTTTTTTGAGCTTGCAAAACTTTCCTAAGCTGCTTGGTACACTCCTTAAGCCTTAATTTTAGCTGGGGCGATCTGTAGCGCTGCCATTCTCGTCGAGCTCGCCGTTTTTCAATCAATAGCCTTTCTATATCTACAGAAAAAATATTGTTAAATCTCACTGGTTGGTTTATTTCATTTGAAGTAGCATTAAAAGCAGCTTGTTTAACATGCGCTTCAAACAACCTGAGAGAATCGTCTATGTCTGAAGGTGTTCTCAGCGGCATTTTTTCCGAGCAATGGACACTCAGATATTTTCTGTATTTCAGCCAGTTAATACGTGCAGATGTCGTCGCTAAATCACATGTTGGGTGTGAGTAAATAGTGACAATAGTAGGCGAGTGGTCTGAAGATAAGTCCAAAGATGCTTCAACTTCAACCATCTCGCTGGCACGCCTTTCACAATTTCAAAGTCGATAACATCAGCAATTTTTTGTCGATCTGTTGGCCAATATGTTGGCTGTCCACTTGAAACTACATTCAAACTCATTTTAGATATTGTGTCGAATAAAATTCGTCCCTTAGGTGTGATTAAACGTGAACCCCAAAATGTGTGTTTAGCATTGTAGTCGCCAGCTGCTAGAAAACGGAGGCCCAGTGATTTATAAAAAGCCGTATATTGACTCTCGGTAATTGTGAATCTGGGGGGCGAATAGACATATGATATTACAAGTTTTTGATAGTAAGTTTCGATGCAGATGTTCGTTACTTGAAGATAATCTTCACAAAAATCATTCAACAGGTGGTGTTTTATTCGCGTTTTTATTAGGATTCCCGAACCACCACAAGCTCTGCCACGGGGATCCTTGGTGTCGTAAAAATTATATCCACTAATTCTGAAACAGCTTCGAGATGTCAAATGAGTTTCTGAGATAAGCATAACATCGATTTGTTTATCCTGAAGAAAATATTCTATTTCGTTTTTATGTTGGCAGATGCCGTTTGCGTTCCAAAAACAGATTTTTAAGTTCATGGTTTGCTTAGTACAGCCTGCAACAAGGTAGACTGCATTTTCAACATTTCCTGCATCATACAGGACATGTTGAGAGTAAATGTATTTACAGTTTGTATTAAGCTCTCAATTGAGGCTTCAATACGACTAAAATTATACCCCGAATCTTCATTTACATTTACGGTTTTTTGCGCCGTACTCTGATTGCTTTTTAAAATACTAGCGTATGAAAATTTGTTGTTAGATTATTGTTGCGCACTAGTCGCGTTAGATTTGAAAATGTTTGAAAATTGATTTTGGCTGGTGGACGGTTGAGGTAACTGTGGATAGTTAATAGGGGTTTTAGGTTGAGCGGGAGTAGCATTGGTTTTTTTGGTTGATGAATTCTTAAAAAACGAGTAAAGGGGGCAGCCTCTATAGTTGGCTGTGTGATTTCCGCCGCAATTGCCACATTTTTTCGCCTTGGTATCACCTTTTATTTTATCACAGTTAGCAGTACTGTGTAACTCACCACATACAACGCAGACTGTAGGCAACTTGCAATAAGTCTTCGTGTGCCCAAATTCTTGGCAGTTCAGGCATTGAACAGGTCCAGCTCTTTTATGTGGAAGCTCAACAGTAACTCTTCGATGCAACAAGTACTTTAACAGCCTGTTTTTCGAAAATGAATTTTTGTATACGTTCTCATAAAAAACGAACGAAACCACTTTTACGTTTTTATAAACTATGTCATTTTCATGTGAGTGACAAGAAAAGAGCTTTCAGCTTTTCTATTTGTATTTGGTTATCATAAAATGAATTCATTCGTTTTACATGAAACATAAATGTCAAAATAGTCACTTAAAAAAACCTTTCGCTTTACAAAAAAATATAAACATTTTAAGAAGATAATTTATATATAAAATAAAATATGGATATGAATAGCACTTTCAACAAAAAAATGTAAGTATTTGCTGCATTTATCTATATTCATAAGTGACATACTAATGATAACCACTTTTAGAAATAGACGAACTACGTATGCCCAATTCCAAAAATTGATTGACCAAATGGAAGCCTTTCCGCATCTAGCTACTGGCAATCCCGTGTTTAAAAGTACGAAATCTGAAGTGGATGCTGCTTGGGAAACTATTGCACAAGGTTTAAACGCAATAGGTCCACCAGAAAGAACAGTGCTGGAATGGAAAAAGGTACTTTGTGTATTTCATTACTCTTGACGCTAAAGCACCAAATATTTCAGACTTGGGCAGACTTGAAAAGTCGGACTAAGCAAAACATTGCAGAAAACAACAGAAGCATTTCAGGAACTGGTGGTGGACCTTGCCGCATAAAAACATTAACTGCGCTTGAGCTACAAATCGACAAGCTATGCCATCTGTCGTCTGCAGCTGCACCACAAGGACCTGTACACGGTTTAAACAGTGCCATATCAAATAATATTGGTATTTGCGATGGATCTCCACCAAGAATCAGTTACAAAGTGGCAATAGTTACACCAACTCGTTCTAATGAACACACTCTGGCACAGAAGAGTAATTTATCAGCTCCATCACCAAGTTCAACACCAACACCACAGCCCATTTTATCACCAAAACAAATACCGAAAAGATTGGTAAGAAAACGGAAACATTACCAAGCTACAAAGGAAAATGTGGAAGAACTTGAACTGTTACAAAAGCAAGTAGTAACACAAGAGGCGATGTTAAAAGTAATGGAGTCGCCAGCGAAATATGCAGAGGAACAAGCTAAAGCTTTGAAAAATATTGCCGAATCAGCAGGACTAGTGGCTAAAACATTGTCTGAGCTTATACAATATTTAAATTAATTTTCCCCCGTTATAAAAAATGAATTCTAGTCATTCTGCTTTATTTATAAAATTTTATTGAATTTATGAAATTAATTTTGTGTTTTTTAATTTTTTTTTAAATAAAACATGTACTTTTTATAATTTTAATTCAAATTCATTGCTAGTTGGTTTCTTATCGATGAAGCCAATGAACACTCTTCAAAATTGTCGTTTGTTGCTTCCACTCCCAAATCAATATTTATATTATTCGCAGATAATTCCGGGTGAAAAAATTCACATCTGTATTCAATACAAATATTATGAAGGGCGCAACAAGCATTTACAATTTTGGTTGTTTTTTCAGGGCTGTAAAATAGACCCCTGGAGCTGATTATGCAGCGAAAGCGGTTTTTTAAAACTCCAAAACATCGCTCAATAATGTTCCTAATTTTGCAATGCTTCTTATTAAATTATTTTTGCCATTGCTCGACAGGATTTGCATAAGGGGTCATTAAATATGGAAGCAATTTATACCCGGCGTCATCTGTAATATACATAGAAGTAAAAAAATTTCAATTAAGATTTTTATAAACATGAACATAAATAAGTAAGTGTACATACCAAGCAACCAGGTATTTCTTTTTCCATTTAAAAATTGGGATCTGAAATATTCATTTGCGGAACTGTGATTCCACACAAAAGCGTCGTGGTTGGCTCCTGGATGTCTATCATCTACGTATATTATCTTCATTTTATGGTCGCATATCTGAAACTAAATATTTGAACTCTGAACAGTTAATTGTAGCATATATATACATAAATACTTACAGCCATTACATTGATGCTGTAAAAACCCTTACGGTTGTAGTAAAGATGCTTTACTTCATCTCCAGGCGATTTTATTCGGACGTGGGTCCCATCAACGCATCCTACCACACTAGGTAGGCCACCTGTGACGTAAAACCTTTCTTTAGACTCGCCCTCTTCTTTTGCCGTTCTGTCCAAATTTATCCATTTTGGGCAAATGTACTCATTAATTATGGTAAGACATTCATTAATGATGCACGACACCTTGGATTTTGATACAGCAGATGTAATTTCATTTCCAATGGAGTTTTGGTAGCCTCCGGTAGCAACAAACGACATGAACGTTGCCAGTTTAGTAGCAGCAGGAATGTGTGTGTTTCGAAAATGCGTTTGCATTCTCGGCTCCATTTCTTGCAGCAGCATTAAAAATACTTCCTTACTGACTCGAAAATAGTCTATGAATCTGATAACGTATGTACATACATACATAATATGAAAATATTTTTAAAATGAAAATGATTTAAGATGTGACCAACTTACCTTTCTTCAGGAATTTCAAACAAATTGTTAGAATTTCGTACACTTCGTCTGTCTATCCGTTGATATTCTGAACTTCTTCTTCTATTTCTTAAATTAATAGCAATTGTTCCGAACATTTTTTTATTAAACTATAACTTTTTATATATTTCACTCCACTTTTTAATATTTTTTGATATTTTTGTATTTATTTTTTAGTAAACAAAAGACAGCTGATTTGTAGGGTTGACACTACCGTAACTTTGCAAAGCTTACATGCAAAATGCACGAAAGCTTATGTAATAAATGCTTTGGCAATAATGTTCCATCACGAAAGAAAAAAGCTTTATACATGTCAAAAGTGAATAAACGAAAGTTTTCAAACATTTTATAAGAACCAAATTCAAAACGATATCGTTGCAAAACGAAAGTTCATGTGAGAAGGCTTTTGTTTTACAAAATCAGGCTGTTAGTCATATATTGGATGCGCTTCATTCTTTTTTATTTTTATGCCATCTGGCTGTAACTCGACTCTAAATATTGGTTGGGGGATTTTTTCTCTATTTTTAATGTTTGAGACATTTTTCACCTTGTAGCCACTATTTTCAAGGCCAGACTTGACCTCTTCCGGATCCACGCTAGAGTCTATACCTTTTATTACGACTGTTAGACCTTTAGCACTCTTTAATTGGTACGTGTAGAAGTTTTTATTTTTAGATTCTAAATCTGAAACAATTTTTCGGTAATTATTTTCATGAGCTACCTGATTTTTGTTTCATTGATATTTCCGCGCTTAATTGGAGTTACATAAAACTCATTTTCTCCAATTAATGAGATAAGACTTTTAACCAGCAAACTGGAATTCTTCTCTCTTTAATATATGGGTGGGGGCTTACTCGAACTTGTTGTAGTTGTGTCTTCATCGCCTTGTTCAGATAAAATCGCGAAACGATTTTCGGAATTTATTATATTGTTTTTTCCATCTCTGGGAACTTTCGATGTTGAAGCAATTTGAGCTGATTTTGGACTTCTTCCCCTTTTTAACACGGTTATGTATCTGTCCATTCCTGTTTGAATTTTATTATCATTTATTGTACTCACCGCATCTACCATTTTGTGCACGTTGGTCACCTTGTTACTTATTGTTTGTTTGCTTGTTTGTACAGCTAAGCTGACAAGTTTGCTGATGGGTGCAATTGTTGTTGCTTCTTGATCACTATTTAACATGTTCAGAGATAATGATCGCGCACGAGTATTTGTGTTTTCTGTTAAATTCAGGTTTTTGTTTAATTCATTTTTTTTATTGTCGTCATCAGCAACTAAAGTTATATATTGCACATTCCTACTGCTTGTAGGATTATTGTTGTTTTTGTCAGAAGATGAACTCATCAGAGTTCTCTTTTTTTATTTACACTTATATTAGTTTGTGTATGCAAATATTTATGTCTATTGCACACAAGCAAAAAATAAAATAAAACCAGTAAAATAACTGTTCAATAAATGTTTTGTTTTTTTTATATTTTTTGTGACTTGAAAATATTTTTTTTATTTAATTTTTAGTGTGAAAAAAAGTGTAGAAGGTCTATTTAAGACATCAGTAACGTCCCGTCAGTGCCATACGTCCAATGCAGTAATATTTTTTATCGTGAATACTGCCTTCGGTAGGTATTTTTTATTGGTTAATGAAAATAACAGCCGTATTGGGACGTGGAACCAATATTTGTAATTGGTATCATTTGCAGACGTGCACTGTCGTTGGCATGTTACTGATGGATGTATGTAAATAGACCTTTAATAATATCGTCAATAGTGAAAGCGTTCAAAGATTTTACAAAAATATTCCCCTTGGGAATCTGATGTGGGTGTAGTTAACATAAACCATAATTCCAATATAAATGTTAAAATGAAGTTTTTTTTTTTTTTTTTTTTTTATATGTATATTATTTATTGAATCTTCAATAATAGATTGAAACATCAATAAGTTTTTCAAAACTTAAATCTAAAAAAAAAAAAATAATAAATATAAGTTTAGCCAATGCTAAACATAATTTTTAGTTACAACGGTTGATTTTTGTTGTTTTACATCTCTCGTGTACGGCTGATAGAAAGAGTGTCCCTCCTCCTAAGCCGGGTGTGGCCTCTATACTCTAATGAGTGAAGTGAAAAAGAATTTTTAAATGGCAAAAACCTGGTAAGAAGTTCACAATTTTACATTCTCCTGGCATTAATCTTTAAATTTTGAATTTGGTTTATTTGGACACCCATATCAGAACTTTAAGAGGATTCTTTTAACGCTTTAACTGCTCTGTGTTTTTGGGGTAATTTAACATAACAGAAAAGGTTGTAAAATATTTAAAAACAACACTAGTGCTCACGGTATATAGCACTAGAGCTCATGGTATACAACAACTTTCATATAGCTTATTTTGTCATTTATTAACAGATTTTAAATCTTTTTGCAGTTCTGAGTAGCTTAATTTTCATGCTTTTAGACTGTGTTAAAAAGTTTTAGAATTTAAAAATCTTATGCCAAAATAATTGCAAAAAAAAAATCCATCATGTTTTGCTGTTTATAGCAAAACATGATGGATCTAGACTAGAAAATGTCGAAAAAATCAGCTTCATATTTAATTTATATAGAAGAATTTAAAAATGAAGTTTATTCAAAAATATAACTTTACATATAAATACACATATTTTATAATAATTAAATTTTTTTCTATTATAAAAAAACATGTTGGTTTCCCTTCGTTTCCGGTGGCCAATTGCCTTAAACACAGGTCTGCAGCAATCAAATCGTCCAATTGGTGAGCTATAAATATAAATAAAAGTAAACTTTTTAATACAAATAATCAATATTATTCTTTTCAGTTAATATTGTATACTCACAATTTCTTTCCGTTCATTTCCGGTAGCCAATTCGTCTGAAAACAGGTCTGCAGCAATCAAATGGTCCAATTGGTGAGCTATAAATATAAATAAAAGTAAACTTTTTAATACAAATAATCAATATTATTCTTTTCAGTTAATATTGTATACTCACAATTTGTTTCCGTTCATTTCCGGTAGCCAATTCGTCTGAAAACAGATCTGCAGCGTTACAATAGACCTTATAGTAACTGCGGTCCAGTTGGTAAGCTGAAAAATAAGTAGTTTAAGTTTTTATTTACAGATATGTACTCACCAATCATTTTCGGTTGCGGCCAATTGGATCTGCAAGCTCCTGGCATCTTTGTTATTTTCGTAAACATCTTTGTTGTTTTCATGTACATAAAAGTTTCACCTATTTCTGGCTCACTAGAAGGAAGTAGGTATATTACGTAGACAAAAGGTGGTAATTACTGACCTTCTAGTGAGCCAGAAATAGGTGAAACTTTTATGTACATGAAAACAACAAAGATGTTTACGAAAACAAACTTACAACTCATATGCTGATTATATCCATTCGTCCAGTAAAGTCGACAGGAAGCCATTCGCATGTAACTAAATAAATAAATAATTAAATATTATTATGAACAAATTATTTTTTCATTTCAGAATATTGCTCTGTACTTACCAATTGTCTGCTGAAAATTTATCCATTTGTGTCGCTTTTCCGTTCTAGATATGTATGTATGTATACTATCTTTTTTAATATTTTATTCATTAAAATTGTAAATTTTAATCATATTTATAAATTTCATACAATTTTAATAAAATCAAAAAATTTTCAACCCCAATTTTATTTTGCTTGTTTACATTTTTATTTTTTTTTCACAGTATTTGGTAATGTATGGTTGTTGTCACTTTCTTATTAAATTTTTAGATTGCCACATATATTTTTACTACTCATAATTAAGGGTTATCACACATGATATGGCCACTTGACACCTGTCAACGTTGCCATAACTGTTTACATCTGTGCCGACGGCCCAGTAACATTTGCAGCCTCGTTGACTTTTTCACCAATTACTACATCAAATTCTACCACTTCACCGTCGCCAACATATCTTACTGCCTTTTTGGGTTTATTATTAACCACAGAATAGTGTATAGTCTATGTTATTTTAACAATAGCGCTTTGATGGACAAACACATCTTCTTTTCAATCAATTTTTTTCACGTAATTGTAAACAAATTAGTTGTGTAGTGTTGCATTTTTTTTACTTATTTGTAGATTATTTGCGGCGAAATTCATATTTTGTTCATATTCACCCCAATTCTAAATAACAATTCCCTGGGAATTTTTTCCCTATTCCCTGTTCCCCTATTCTAAATAAAATCTCCCAGGGAATTTTCTCCCTTTTCCCTTATTCTAAACGCACTTCGAAAATGGGAAACTCTTCCCCGGGAAAAAAGTAGGTATTATGAATGTCAAATAAAGGAAGAACGTGATAACGAATTTTGGGAATAATTCCGCCAAAAAATTGCAAGGGAGTTGTGCAAAAAAATGTAAGTATTTAATATTTTTTATGAAAAATTAAATAAATATTGTTATATATGTACATACATACATATCCAAAATCAACTAACAAGAAGCAATTGGACATTCTCTTAACAGAAATGCAATTACATCCAGATGTTGCTCGTGGATGGTTTAAGGGTGGCAAAGAGGACCTCAACAGGGTGTGGTGCAATTTTGCGGCGGAATTAAATGCGGCAGGGCCACCATCAAAAACTATTGCCGAGTGGAAGAAGGTATGTATAACAAAAGTAGTCCTTTACAATGTACACAAATGGTAAAAGTGGCAAAAAAATTTCAGGTATGGAGCGACCAAAAAAAATATGTACGACAAAAGGCGGCACAAAACCTGAAAGACGCAAGAGGAACTGGTGGTGGTCCGAATATAGAACAAAGGTTTTCGGCAATTGAAGAGGGGATCTACAATTTGATTGGAATGAAGGAGTCTGTAGAAGGTGTAGCCAATACGTTTGGTCTAGGGTCTTCGAGTGCCGCAAAAAATGTTGGTATTCCACCTGGGTTGCTGGACTCGTTAGACGTCGATGTGGTTGAAAGCAGTGAGCAGGATAGTGAGAGAGATACACCCCGAAAGCCCCCGGCGAAAAAATTTAGAACAGAGCAGACGCAAAATGAATCCAACAAACCCTCCCCTAAAGACATCCTTGCAGAGGAAATCTGCACTCACAAAAGTATGTTGGGTGCGATGGTGGAACAGCAACAACACACTAAGAAAATATATCGCTCCATTGACCGCCTCTACGACCTGAAAAAAGAAGAGCTGAAAGAGCAAAAGCGCCACAATTTGACAATGGAGAAATTGAGACTTAGGGAAGTGGAGGACAAAATGGAGAAAAACCGTCGTCTGTTGGAGCTGGAAGAATTAAAAGCACTGCACAAAGATATGTGATAACAAAATAGTTTTATTTTTGTTTTGTTTGTTTATTTTTTATTTTTGTTTTTCTTATAATAAGTGTTTTTTAGTTTTTTTTTTAATAATACATATGTGATAAAATGAATTTTTAATAATAAGAAATACTTTATTTTTAATAAAATGTGATACAAGTGAATTTAAATACAAACATATTTTATTATTTATTTATGGGATATACACTTGTTTAACATTTTTAGAAATTTATTGCCGACTATTTCCTATATTATTTCTAATATTTTGAGGGACGGACAAATACATTGATGGTTCTAGGGAATCTACATTACTATCTTGTATGCTAATATTATCAAAGCTGTCCAAGTCGTTCACAACATTATTGCATTTGAAATAAATGCATATGTTATGCAGTGCAGAGCAAACGTTGGTTATTTTGGCAGCCTTTTCTGGAGCGTAATGTAGCTCCCTAGCACCGAGAATACACCTCCATCTGTTTTTCAAAACGCCATTGGTTCGTTCAACCACATTGCGGCACTTGGCATGGACTAAATTGAATTTTTGTTCAACTGACCCATCCTGTGGACATCTATGAGGGGTCAGAAGCCAAGGTTCAAGCGGGTATCCTGCGTCACCTAGTGAAGAAGACCATTATTAATTTATAAATTTTTATTAATTTTATTAATTTTTAAAACCTTACCAAGGAGCCAATAATTGCTGCCGTCTGCTAAATATTTTTCTTCAAGATGAGCACGCAATTCACCCGAGTTCCAAATGAACGAATCGTGACAAGCACCGGGATGAGACGCGTCAACGTACAGAATCCTTAGCTCATGATCACAGACCTGTAATTATTCCAATTATCATTCCAATGAATGTTTAATAAATCATATCTTAAACATAGAAAAGCATGCAAAGTCCTTACCAGCATTACATTTAAACTATAGTAACCCTTCCTGTTGTAGTATAGGTGTTTATTGGTTGAGGGAGCAATAATGCGGACATGTGTTCCGTCAACGCATCCCATGACACTAGGAATGCCATGTTTCAAATAAAAAGCTAAAGCTATCTTTCTTTTTTCCTCCGTCGTTCTGCAGAAAGTTATCCACCTTGGGCAGAGATGTTCCTCAAATATATTAATCACTTCTGTCAGAGATTTGCTCAGTGTACCCTGGGCCACAGACACATCACAGTCCTTGCTTATACCCGTTTGGTAGCCACCTTCGGCAAAAAAACGAAGAGCCGCACTTAATTTCACAACCGGGAATACTGCAAATGACTTATGTTTTGGTTGAATGTGGGATGTTAATATAACCAAAAGGTATTTGAAGGCAGGTTTGCTGACTCTGTAATACTTTTCGAACCTTCGGAAAGTAATATTCTGTTAATAATATGAAATAATGGTTTCGTCACGTACTTACAAAGTTTGAGGCAGCTCTAGGGGGTTGATGGCATCACGTAATTTTCTCCTGGCTACCCTTTCCTCGTTCTTGTCATTCTGCTCCACTTCAGCATTTTCTGCTACCATCACAAGCGCTACACTAAACATTTTTATTTATATTTTTTATTTTATTTATTTATCACAATATTTCTTATTTGTCTTCACTTTGTAAGTTTGATACTTTTATTTTAATTTTATGTCAAATCAACACAGCTTAAAGCAAAACAGCTGACTGCGAAAATTCGAATTCCCTCTTCCCTTTTATTCAATTCCCCGACTGTATAGAATAAGGGAGTTTTATTCCCGAGAGAAATATTTAGAATTGGGGTGATTGTTTTTTTTTATTGTAGCCATGAGGTCACCTGATATAAATTCGCCTTGACTGCATCCACCTGATAATAAATTCGCCTTGAAATTGACAATCGTTTGAAAATTTACACAAACAAAATGGCTGTTGTTTTTCGTGTTGTATTTGTTTTATTCTGGCTCCCACCTTATATAAATTCGCCTTGAGTCAATGGTTTCTGCACAGATAATAAGATTAAGAATAGTGTGCTGCCAAGTTAAAATTTCTATCATTTTATGATATTGCCACTATTTTCATGAATGCAGTGGTACCCAACTAGAAGGAAAATCTCAATTTTAGTATTTAGTTATAAAACGCCTTTTTTTATCCAGCTTTCAATAATCTATAATTATTATTTATCTACGTAGATAATTCGTAACATGCTTTTGATTTAATTTTCTTGTTATCATTATTTTGAACAATGATAATGCTTTTCAATGAAATAATTTCATTATTAGTTAGTTAAAAAGTAAAATACTTTATATGTGAACGTTCTAAACATTTAGTGCTTATTAAAATAACATGTTCGTATTAATAAAAATAAATAATTTATTTGAGCAAGTACTCAAGAATTTATGTTTTTAAATTTTATTTATTTGTTGCGGGTTAGCAATATCGAAATATAAATTTCGTTGGTTGCCATACCAACTTATCAGTAGATGTTTACTCTTTATGTTTAAAAAGTTTCAAAGCCCATCAATTTATATATAAACTCACAAACAAATTTGTAAATTACAAAGCATAAAAATAGTCTTAAAAAAAAACTTTTCAAACATACACAACAAATAATTTTTCATTATGAATGTGTTTACTTTTCTACTGATGAGTTGGTATGGCAACCAACGAAATATATACATATTTAGTTATTTCTAACCCGCAACAAATAAAATTTAAAAAATTATTTATATTTTTATATTATTATTATTACGAATAAACGTAATTATTATTTGAACTTATATTGATTTACATATGAAAAGTAATATTATCAGGCTCAAGTTCAGTTTTATTGAATTGATGAAAATTCAAAATTACTAAGAGTTTTTTTGTGTTGGAAAATATTATTATTTATATCCAATCAGTTTTTAGCAGAACGTATCAGTACTGATTTCAAGGCCGCTACACCTCTCATCAGCGTTCAATTGTCCATCTTTACAATTTTCGTAAAGTGGATACTAATTGAGAAGAATATCAACTATTTAACCAGTTTTCAACAGAAATAGAATATGAGAATTAATTTTTAATTCAATTTTTATTCTACTGTAATATAATTAAAAAGTCTTTGGGTTATAGTGGTGCTCTCTAGGAGCTCTCAATTTATTTATTAATTTATAATTTACTTCGAGCTATCTAGTAGCTCCTAAGCTTGAGGTTTTATGATTGATTTCTTAAACTAATTGACATTGGCTTATATACTAATTATGAGAATAATTCTTAGGGGTACCTTAACATAAGAGTAAAAGAATACAAATATATATTAATGTTGGGTAAGCATATTTAGCTTCCCACTATTTACGTTTGGCATGTGTTCAACAGTTCAATAGTCTAAACGAGTGCATACCCAAAAGTAACAGATACTTTGGGTTGCTTATATTTACAATTAAACAAATGCAGTTAATAAATGTTATTCATTTAAGTGCATTGTGCAGCTGCACTTGATTAAACACACAAGTGTCAAATTACAGTCATACAAAATATCTTGCTTGCAGTTTGTCAACGATTGCATGTTGCGGTACTATTTAATTGCAATGCATACTACACACTGTTGGTCACATGCTACACCTCCATCCTTTACAAGAATGTTCATACAACGCTAGTTTTATGGACATTCTTTTACAATTAGTTTTTAATTAGTCTAAGTATAAGTATAATATTTATTTTGTTTTTAAAGAGAAAAAAAAATATTTTTTTTTTTTTTTTATATTACGGAAAAAAATAATTTTAATATGTAGATGTACTTCTATTCTAATTTTATAGTAGTCCGGACGTACAATATTATTGAATGTTAGTTATTATTGTATATCTTAAGTCTATTTTTATGAACTATTTGTTGTTTATTTGTTTTCTTATCTTCTATGGTAACATTATTTCTTAAATCTATTTTCTTAATTTTATACGGACCAATAAAACTAAAATCAATATAAAGGATTTTCTGATTAATTTTTATCTTAATTACAATTTTGTTTTACTTTTTCTTTATTTTGAGTCTTTTTCTTGAATAATAAAATTTTAATTAGAAAAATATATGTATGTGTATATTCATAAATTTTATGTTGTTAAAATAGTTTGAAAATCAAATAACTTTTCACTCTGTACCTTTGACTAAATTGAACGTCTTCATTAGACTTTTAGGCAAGAATAAAACAGTTTTAAATGATTATTACCCAAATATTATTGTAATAATTTTATATTGTCAACCTTTAACCCTTTTTAGAATTTTGAATTTTATGGCAGTAGTGAAATGTGTCTCAATAGACTTCTCCAAGTTATATTGAGAGTTTTAAATGTGTACAACAATTTGAAAAGCTTTAGCATATTTCTAATCAATTTTTACATTAGTAATACCTGTTTATTTTTCTATTGTTCGATATATTCCACAATGTCCTCCATCTATCGGATCATCGTGGTATTCCAGCATTAGATCAAGAATTGCATTAGCATTCCTATCATTTATATAGGTCACCTCATTAAGTAGTAGCGCTACTTTTATGCCCTTTTATTTATAAATTATTTAATTGAGATAAATTCTAAAATTTTCTCGTTTGGTGCCTATTTGTTCACCGGCCACTTTCTCAAGCCTTGGGAAAAATTGTCCTAAGTCAATATTCCCATTAATGAACATTATATATAATTTACCGGCCACTTTTTCAAGCCTAGGGAAAACTTGTCCTAAGTCAAGATTCCCTTTAGTAAATAGTTTTCTTCTGACGTCATATTGGGCTTTTTTTTTTTTATTATTAATGCTGCTTATTTGTATTCACATATATTTCACTGCCACAAAAATGGGTTGAATGATTATTTATGGTGACATTTTATTTCTAATATTATCTAAAGATTTTAGCATTAGGCGATTAATGCCTTGGCTGTATATTTTTGCCTTATATCTTATTTTTGGCATGTTTAAAAATATGTTTTTTTTTTATATAACTTAAAGTAAGAAGTATAGTTATTAACAGTAAATATATTACTTTTGACTGTTCTTTTTCCATTTCAATAATATTTTTACGTATATTATTTGTCTTAAAATTATTAAAAAGTAAAATGTAATTATTAATTTACTTTAATTATTTTATTCTAATTAAAATTTAATTTAATTTTACAATTTTATTATCGTAAATTAAGATAAATTTTATTTTTATCCATTATAAAGTTATATTTTTTTTTTTTTGAAAAATTTAAACATTTTTAAGTGTTAATTTTTGACCTACTTAACATTTTAATTATTTTAATGTTATGAGGCCACGAACTATTTAGTAATCCATATTTAAAAAAAAAAGTTTGTCAACGGCGGTTAACGCCTACCGACCTGAGAGTGCACAGCAATTTATGCACTTCTTTAATTTAAAAAAAGAAAAGAAGAATTAATTTGCTTATTATAAATTTTTTTTTGTGTTGAGTTGATCAGTTGCTGCATTTTTCTATATTCTTGTAGTGTTGTGCCTTTCTTTAGTTTCATCTTTGTTGTGTTGTTATATTGTTTGGCCCAGTTGTTGATTTTTTTTTTTTTTTGCTGTTGCCTTTTGGCCAGGCGCTTCCTTCTCAGTGTTTTTAGGCATAAAACACTCTTCTGACGGAGACTTGGCTGTCCGTCAGGACCCATTTCGTGCTAATTTTAAAGCACCAGGACTGGCAGGATCGCCATGTAATATAATTAAAAAGTCTTTGGGTTATAGTGGTGCTCTCTAGGAGCTCTCAATTTATTTATTAATTTATAATTTACTTCGAGCTATCTAGTAGCTCCTAAGCTTGAGGTTTTATGATTGATTTCTTAAACTAATTGACATTGGCTTATATACTAATTATGAGAATAATTCTTAGGGGTACCTTAACATAAGAGTAAAAGAATACAAATATATATTAATGTTGGGTAAGCATATTTAGCTTCCCACTATTTACGTTTGGCATGTGTTCAACAGTTCAATAGTCTAAACGAGTGCATACCCAAAAGTAACAGATACTTTGGGTTGCTTATATTTACAATTAAACAAATGCAGTTAATAAATGTTATTCATTTAAGTGCATTGTGCAGCTGCACTTGATTAAACACACAAGTGTCAAATTAAAGTCATACAAAATATCTTGCTTGCAGTTTGTCAACGATTGCATGTTGCGGTACTATTTAATTGCAATGCATACTACACACTGTTGGTCACATGCTACACTACAATGAAAGAGTGCTGGTTAGTACGAAATTCCCTCATTACTGTTTGGAACTAATAATCAACACAAACTCATAGTCCGTTATCATCAATGTATTCTACTTTGTATTTTAACGTTTTTGTTGTTTTTACTCTATATTAGGGAAATTCACATATTACTGTGACCCCTGTTATTAAGGGATTTATAGCTCGTGCCCAAGCGGAATTAATATTTTTATATTATTATTAATACGAATAAACGTAATTATTATTTGAACTTATATTGATTTACATATGAAAAGAAATATTATCAGGCTCAAGTTCAGTTTTATTGAATTAATGAAAATTCAAAATTACTAAGAGTTTTTTTTGTGTTTCAGCACCGACAAGGGTCATTTTGAGTTTAATAGAATGCCCTTCGGCCTAACAGGGGCACCAGCTACATTCCAAATGGTCATGAATACGATCCTTACAGGCTTACAAGGCCTGGCCTGTGTACCTCGACGACATAGTCGTATACGGAAGAAATGTGGCAGACCACGAAAGAAAAATCCTCAATGTTTTATCTAGGCTACGAGAGGGTGGACTCAAATTGAACACAAATAAATGCCAATTCTTACGAAGAGGAATAGTTTACCTAGGCCACAAATGTTCCAATGAGGGAGCACTTCCAGACCCTTTAAAGGTAGAATGCGTAAAACAACGTAAGCCACCAACGACCATAAAGAAGCCGTCGAGAGATATTGGAAGAGTTTTCTTTTCTGTTTTATACTCCATCTAAAAAAAGGAGTACAAGCACTCCTGGGCTTGATCAATTACTACCGAAAATTTGTCGCAGGAATGGTAAAATTGGCTTCACCAATAACAAGGCTGTTAAGGAAGAATACTAAATTTATGTGGACGACCCAATGCCAAGAGGCCTTGGACAAGGAAAGCATTGCAAATCCTTCAATCTTGATTTATCCAGATTTTACGCAGCCCTTCAGAGTAACAACAGATGCAAATAACGAGGCCTTAGGAGCAGTTTTGCCACAAATAAGGAACGAAATGGATCATCCAATAGCGTTTGCTAGTCGAACTCTCAGTGACACTGAAAGGAGATATTCGACATTAGAGAAAGAAATGCTTGGTGTGGTATGGGCAACACATACTTTCCGTCCATATCTCCTGGGGCGAAACTTTGCCGTATTTACTGACCATCAACCCTTAAGGGGGATAGCAAACCTCAAAGACCAAACCTCAAGACTTGCACGGTTTAGGCACAAATTATAAGAATACGAGTTCGAAATTGTGTACAAACCAGGGAAGACTAATTCGAATGCGGATCCATTAAGCAGGTTACCAACAAAAGATCAAAATATCGGGGTGATAACTAGAGCTCAAGCAAACTCGAAAAAATCCGAAGAAGAAAAAACAAAACAAAAAGAGGAAGAGAAAGCTCTTGCAGAGGGGAAACATAGTGAAAATAGTGACAAAACTTCTACGGCGACATTTTTAACTGAAAAAAAGAAGTTCTTAGAAGCTTTCATGACCTACAATAGAACAGTACAGGTGGAAGGGAATGCAACGTGATATCAAAACCTATATCAAAAAATGCCCTAAATGTAAGAAAAATAAAATTGGACTAAATAAATAGACCTTTCGAAAAGGTATATAAGGATATGGTGGGGCCCCTGCCCACCACCACCATGGGAAACAAATACATTCTTTCACTACAGGACGATTTATCAAAATTTTTTGTCTGCGCACCCATGCCAGATGCCGAAGCAGAAACGGCAGCAAGAGTCTTTTATAATGAGATAGTAACAAAATATGGTATCCCAAAAAATTAATTACAGACAACGGAACAAACTTCACCTCGAAATTGTTTGGAAATGTGTGTAAGCTCTTGAGAATTAAAAAGCAACATATTTCTCCCTATCACCCTCAAGCTAACGGGTCATTGGAACGAAGCCACAGCGCATTAGCAGAATATTTGCGAAGTTTCGCAAAAGAAGATGGATCGAACTGGGATCAATAGCTTGCTCCGGCGATGCATGTACATAACCACACGGAGCACGCAGCCACAAAGCAGACACCATTCAAGATACTGTATGGATTCGATGCTCCCCTGCCATCAAATCTACAGACACGCATACCCCTATATAACCCCCACGAGTACCCCAAATTATTAAGACATCAAATTCAAAGGAATCACGAAATTGCTAAAGAAAATCAAGAGAAAGCTAAGGTTAGGGCAAAGAAACAGTACGACAAGCAGTCAAGGTCTTATACTTTGAAAATAGGAGGCAGAGATCTAGTAAAAACTCAAGCACGTTAAAACAAATTTTCGCCCATATGGGACGGGCCCTATGAAATTAAAAGTTTCCCCACTCCTGTAAACGTTCAAATAATGATGAAGGGAAAACTTCGAACCCTACACCGTAATCTGGTGAAACCATACACTCAATAAATGATTTTAAAAACAAAAAAGGGGAGAAAAACAAACTCACCACAAAATCGACGCTAAAAGGAACGCTGATACCATGTCTATCATGGTCTGAAGGTTTTCAATTGCTGAAATGGAAAAAGAAATACATATTTATATAGGACTATAATAACGAATAATGGAACTTAACATACCGGAAAGGAGATAAGAATGAACGCAGACCTGGTGGAGGTTCCTGGGCAAAGTGTTGAACGCTGATGACAGACGCGAGTTTCGAAACAATATGTACTCTCATATTGATACTAAACGCGGGGATACCGTCGTTCACCGTGGGGATTCTCTCTAGATTAAGGAATTTGTGGACTTGTATCCAGAATTTAATGAATTAAATTTAAAGTTATTCGGTATATAAAAGGAAAACGGGGTATATAGGGGCCGCCTCATCAATAAGGGTGCACATACACATTGGACGGTAAATTTCGTCCGGATGGTTCTAACTTAAGGAACCCGGAACCCAGGTTGGTGTCAAAGGATCTGAAAGAAGCAAAATAGTTAGTAAAAGGGAAAGGCTAAAAGAGGATGGAACGCTACTGACCCGGTATTACCTTCCAATCGACCAACGGATACTTTCCTAGAAATAAAATTAAGAACACAGACTAGTTAGAAGTCGCAACAAGCAGAGGACAAAAAAATTTATTAAATTAACAATCAGTGGGTCACAAGGCGCACTAACAGCTTGTCTACAGTTGCTCATTATAGGGTCAATGCTACTACAATCGGCAGCGGAGAAGAGTCTTTACGTGGAGAAACTAAAAACCCAAGCAGGATACGTCGAGATCAATATAAGCAGAGACAGGGTGGTGCGCAACTATAACTACATTGTGCACACTCTTAACGTGGCAGAACTGGGCAAGTCGGTCCAAACTGCCCGGGACACTATCGCACTTCTGGGTGACAACGAATATGTTAGACTGGCCAAAGACGAGATCCAAGAAATGGAAAAGATTCTGATTATGCTCCACCCCCACCGATGGAAGAGAGGTTTGATAAACGCCGGAGGTTCATTACTGAAGTTTGTATGGGGCACCATGGATGACGAAGACAGGAGGCAAATTCAGCAGCATCAGAAGATAATAGAGGAAAATAATCAATGCCTAGTTAACGGACTTAACCAACAAATATTGATCAACAACGCCATTAACAAGTCCATGACCACTTTGCGGGATGCGGTAATCTATGACAGGGAAATAATAACAATTCGAGGTCTCCTGCAACGGGAGTTCGCAACCCGGCAACTAGCGGTGACACAGCTACTCCAAATAGAACACCTGCGATCCAAGTTAAGGGACATAGCCGAAAGCACAGCAACCGCAAGAGCAGGAATATTCTGTAGTGTATTTTATATTATTAGTATATTTATTTTATATGATTAGTATTTGTTAGTATATTATTTACCTATAATTAGATCTACCCTCGTAGAATACTGTATTTAAATTCTTTTATAAATTCCTTAGAAATAATTCCAATAAATATTATTATTATTGGAATCTTTTGGAAGTTTTTGTAGTTTTAAGATACAGTTATGTTAGTATTTAAGGACGTAGTTTTAGGAAAATAAATCAATCTTTATTCAGCCTTAAAATCGGCATTTTTACTTAAGCATTAAACTGCTTTCTAACAGGCATACTACTGCCTTAAATATAATTAGGCCAGTGGCGTTTTTAAGTGCCGGCACCCTACATACATTTATTTAAAATCTACACATTTACCACAACAATTCTTACCATCAATACTGACAATAGAGGAAGTTGAAATACTGTATTTAAATTCTTTTATAAATTCCTTAGAAATAATTCCAATAAATATTATTATTATTGGAATCTTTTGGAAGTTTTTGTAGTTTTAAGATACAGTTATGTTAGTATTTAAGGACGTAGTTTTAGGAAAATAAATCAATCTTTATTCAGCCTTAAAATCGGCATTTTTACTTAAGCATTAAACTGCTTTCTAACAGGCATACTACTGCCTTAAATATAATTAGGCCAGTGGCGTTTTTAAGTGCCGGCACCCTACATACATTTATTTAAAATCTACACATTTACCACAACAATTCTTACCATCAATACTGACAATAGAGGAAGTTGAAATATTTAATATTGACAGAAATTTTGGAAAATATCCGTACAGCACTGATTGAGTGGGTGAATGGTAAATTAAGCATAATAATTATGGTGCCAGCAGACATAATAGATACAACCAAGCATTTACTGCTGCCACTTCCGGACGCCAACAGCATTCAAATCAAGGAGCAGCCATCCGCTCTGGTCGAAATAAATAACCACACTTACAGTTATACAGAAGGAAAAGCAATCTTCGAACTAAAACCTTCCACAAGTTGCACAGTTATGGGGAGATGCACAGTGGTAAAATACACCGAGCAACAGGTCATAGAAATAAGCAGCGATATGATAGTGCTGGTAAATATGTATAACATAACGGCCAACAGCAGTTGCGATGAAAGAGGATTCAATCTAACTGCACTGTCAGTATAGGCAGCAGACGTTTCAGCAACAAAGTGTACAAGAGAACACAAACGTTTGCCCTTCTCGCATACCAAAGATAGTTCTGCACAGAACAATCGCTAACCTTGCAACATGAAAACAACCTGGAAACAATTGAGGAGCTGAAATTTAATGACCAGGCAAATACTGCAGTGGGGGGCGTCGCGTTGATTGCCATACTGGTATCAATAATAATAGTGTTGATATTGTTCAAGAGACAAAGCAACGTCAAAATTAAAATCCATGAAAACAAAATAAATAGGAGGGGGCTGAGAAGGTCCCAAATTAAGAGTGTATTGTCAGAAGAGGACAGCGCAGTTTAATTGAAATGGGATTAATATGGCCATCAGCAACGTACATATGTCCATATAAAAATACAATTTATAGCTCAATCAAAACTATTTAAGACAACCAATATTTTATAAAACCACACTTTTTGTGATACTTTTACAACCTCGCGGAAATTTCTAAAAATGCATGTTAGCAGAAACTAATGCTGAAATTAAAAAAAAAAAAAAGAATATACTACTACTAGTAACCGTTTTTAATACATTCCGTTTAAAGTAAAAGAATTGTTTCAGGCATTTAGCGTATGAATTAAAGTGCGTACCGACAATCTTCTAACGAACTCAGCAGGAAACACAGTATTATATTCCAAAGACAGCTCTCACCAAGAACGAAGCAGGTAAGGTGCAAATATTCAGTGCGCTATTTTATGAAGCACTGAAAAAAATTCAGCGAAGCACCCAACTCAATTGTCTCCAGGGAGAGAAGTTCCCGAGCGCTGGACAATTGAACGCTGATGAGAGGTGTAGCGGCCTTGAAATCAGTACTGATACGTTCTGCTAAAAACTGATTGGATATAAATAATAATATTTTCCAACACAAAAAACTCTTAGTAATTTTGAAGTTTCATCAATTCAATAAAACTGAACTTGAGCCTGATAATATTACTTTTCATATGTAAATCAATATAAGTTCAAATAATAATTACGTTTATTCGTAATAATAATAATATAAAAAATATTAATTCCGCTTGGGCACGAGCTATAAATACCCTAATAACAGGGGTCACAGTAATATGTGAATATCCCTAATATAGAGTAAAAACAACAAAAACGTTAAAATACAAAGTAGAATACTTTGATGATAACGGACTATGAGTTTGTGTTGATTATTAGTTCCAATCAGTAATGAGGGCATTTCGTACTAACCAGCACTGTTTCATTGTAGAATAAAAATTGAATTAAAAATTAATTCTCATATTCTATTTCTGTTGAAAACTGGTTAAATAGTTGATATTCTTCTCAAGAAGTATCCACTTTACGAAAATTGTAAAGATGGACAATTGAACGCTGATGAGAGGTGTAGCGGCCTTGAAATCAGTACTGATACGTTCTGCTAAAAACTGATTGGATATAAATAATAATATTTTCCAACACAAAAAAACTCTTAGTAATTTTGAATTTTCAGCAATTCAATAAAACTGAACTTGAGCCTGATAATATTACTTTTCATATGTAAAAAAATTATTTATTTTATTATAAAAAACTGTAAAACGTAAATTTTTCTATCTTAATATATAAAACAGAATGTGTGTTTGTTTATTTGTTTGTTTGTGTGTTTGTTTGTTTGTTCCTTATAGGAGGCCAAACCCTTGGACCGATCTTCCTGAAATTTTCACAGTATTTAACTGGAACTCTCTGATGAATTATAGGCTACTTTTTTTTCAACCACACCCACTTTTTTAAATTATGTTACTCCTACCACGTAGTTTTAACAGATTTTATAATGTAAAGTGAGCATAACTTCGCCATTTGTGGATCAATTTTCAAATTTCTTTTTGCATATGGAAAAGGTCCAGAATATTTTTTTGTTTTGAGAAATTGTTTGTTAAGTTTAACGGGGGGCGGTAGGGCGTTGCAAATGACCCGCCACAATAATTGATTATCAAATAATTCCGCCATATTTTGGGCATTTTTGGACCTACGTCGATGATATTTGGTACATATGGAATACTGTAATAAAATAGTTTTTATTTATTTTATTTTTGTCTTAGAGCTTGTATAGTTGGAGCTCCTAAGACTGATGATTTATTAATTGTATTATAAACTAAATGACATTGGCTTATATACTAATTATGAGACTAATTCTTAGGGGTACCTTAACATAAGAGTAAAAGAATAGAAATATATATTATTGTTGGGTAAGCATATTTAGCTTCCAACTATTTATGTATGGCATGTGTTCAACAGTTTTAAAGTATAACGAGTGCATACTTAAAAGCAACAGATACTTTGTGTAGCTTATATTTACAATCAAACAAATGCAGTTAATAAATGTGATTCATTTAAGTGCATTGTGCTGCTGTACTTGATTAACCGTACAAGTGTCAAATTACCGACACACACAAAATATCTTGCTTGCAGTTTGTCAATGCTTGCATGTTGCGGTACTATTGAATCGCAATGCATACCACACACTGTTGGCCACATGCTACACCTCCACCCTTTACAAGAATGTTCATATATCGTTAGTTTTATGGACATTCTTTTACAATTAGTTTTTAATTAGTCTAAGTATAAGTGTAATATAATATTTATTTTGTTTTTAAAGAAAAAAAAAATATAATATTTAGATGTACTTATATTCTAATTTTATAGTAGTCGTATGGCCATACAATAATATTAAATGTTAGTTATTATTGTATATCTTAAGTCTATTTTTATGAACTACTTGTTGTTTATTAGTTTTCTTATTAACTATGGTAACATTATTTCTCAAATCTATTTTCTTAATTTTATACGGCCCTTTATATTGATTTTCCAATTTATGCCCTGAATTATTCCTAAGTAGAACTAAATCTCCTATTTTAAAATTATGTTCTAAAATATTCCTATCATAATTTAATTTTTGTTTTATTTTATTTTTATCTAAAAGTATTTGCGCGCGCTTATGTGCTACTTCTAACCTAAATTTTGCCTCTTTGGCATAGTTATCCACATTGTATAGTGGTGTCACACTATCTACTTTAGCAAATTGTCTAAAATTGTTTGGTAATCTTGAAAATACTAACTCATAAGGACAGTAGTTATGTGCCGTTGATGGCGTCGTATTAAAGCAGTAAGTGAATCATATTAACCATTCGTCCCAGTCCGTTTTGTCCACAGATATATAAGAACGAACATATTCGTTAAAAGTTCTATGACTTCTTTCTATTGTTCCTAGTGTTTGATGGTGATGTGCCGTGGAAGTTATATTTTCAATTTTTAGTAGTGTGCATAGTTCCGTCAGTATAGAATTTTTGTACTCTGTTCCCATGTCCGAGATGAATGTCTTCATTGGTCCATAGGTCAATACAAAATTTTCAAATATCGCTTTAGCGATTGTTTTTGCAGATTTATCTGGTGTTGGTATTGTCACCAAATATTTAGTAAGATCACATATAAAAGTGATTGCATATTCATTTCCATTAATCGATTTCGGAAATGGCCCTATTGTATCTACATACACCGTGTCGAATGCTTTTTCTGGTGTTTTTGTTATAGTCATAGGATTTTTATTATGGTTTACTGTTTTTGATTTTTGGCATTTTTGACATGATTTAACATATTTCGCTATGTCTTTTATCATATTTTTCCAATAGTAATACCTCTTTATTTTTTCTATTGTTCTATATATTCCACAATGTCCTCCCTCTATCGGATCATCATGGTATTTCAGCATTATATCAAGAATTGCCTTAGCATTCTTATCATTTATATTGGTCACCTCATTAAGTAGCGCTACTTTTAATTTATTTAAATATTTATTGCCCATATTTTTAAATTCATTTATGGAGATAAATTCGAAAATTTTCTCACTGGGTGCCATTTGTAGTGTCTCTACACTAAGTTTACCGGCCACTTTCTCAAGCCTTGGGAAAAATTGTCCTAGGTAAATATTCCCATTAGTAAACAAATCATTTATATTTATATATGTAATAACAGATTTTCCTCGTTTGATGTAACATTTTACAGGAGTAATCTTTAATTTATAGTACTTTCTGACGTCAGTGTTCTTTAGTGGTACATATATATTGGGCTTTTTATCATTATTTTTAATTTGATGCTGAATATTTTCGGTATTACTTAGTTGTTTCTTTTTATATGCCATAGATCTTGTTGTAATTTTTAACACCGTATTAGTTTTTATATTTATATCTTTTAAGTCATCAATCGTTATTCTTGATTACGCGTCTGCAACATAATTATCTTTTCCCCTAAGATATTCTATAGTAAAATTGTATTCTTCCAAATCTAACCTCATTCTTGTTAATTTTGAACTTGGGGTTTTCATAGAAAATAAATATGATAATGGTCTGTGATCAGTACGAACAAGAAAATGTTTACCATATATGTATGGTCTGAAGTCTGTAATAGCCCAATGGATAGCTGTCAATTCCTGTTCGATTGTAGATTTATTACTTTCACCTTTGGTAAAAGATTTTGATGCGTATGCTATTGGTAATTGCTTTCCATCATATTCCTGTGTTAATACGGCTCCACAAGCCTGTTTGCTTGCGTCCGTCGTTATACAAAATTCTTTTGTGAAATCAGGGTATTGAAGTAGTGTGGCTTTTATTAGAGCTTTTTTCAGGTATTTGAATGCATTGTCACAATCTTTAGTCCATTCAAATTGTACTCCTTTTCTTGACAATTTCGTTAAATGTCTGGAATATTCTGAGAAGTTTTTGATGAATCTTCGATAATAATTACAAAATGCAACGAATCGTTTTGCACTATCCGCATCCTTAGGTGTTGGATAGTTTTCGATAGCTGCGTATTTACTATCATCAGGTAATATTCCTTTGTCTGTACATTTGTGTCCAAGATAAGTAACTTCTGTCCTGAAAAATTAACATTTTTCTGGATGAAGTTTTAAGTTGTGTTTTCTACACAAATCAAATACCTCTTTTAAATTTGAAAGCATATGTTTTTCTGAACAACCCAAAGCCACTAAGTCATCCATGTATAGGAAAGCCTGGTTTGGTTTTAAACCAGCAAAAGCAAGTGTCATCATTCTTTGAAACGAATTTGGAGCTATTTTTAAACCATACGGTAATCTAGTAAATCTGTATGAGCCATTGTTTGTTGAAAATGATGTTCAGTCCCTAGATTTGTTCTCCAAGCCAATTTGGTGAAAACCTGACATTAAGTCTAAACAAGAAAAATATTTTGCTCTGCCGAGCTGGTCTAGAATATCGTCTATTCTAGGCAATGGAAACTTATCTGCAATTAGTTTTTTATTTATTTGCCTGTAGTCTATAACAAGTCTCCATCTTTTCTTATCAGAATTGGGCAGTGATTTCTTTGGTACGAGTAATATTGGACTGTTGTACTCAGAGTACGAAGGCTCTACAATTTGATCATCTATTAGCTTTTTGACCTGTTTATCTATTTCTTCTTTATGTGTATGTGGTATACGATAATTTTGAATGTATACCGGTTCTTTATCTTTTACCCTCAACTTTTGTTCATAAAAATTATTTATTGTTATTTTTTCTGATTCTAAACCGAAAATATCACTGTATGTTGAGCATAACTCTGTTAATGTATTTTTAAATTGTTCCGGGAAATTTTCCCTCAAAATTTTTAATAGTTTTGATTTACTTGATATATTTTTGTTAAAATTTTCTTTTATTATATCATAATCAGAGATGTTTTCGGTTTTAATGTTATTTTTTTTTATTTTGGTATTAGTGTTATTAGTGTTTAAAAAACGAACGTATGCTTCATTAGTGTTAACTATTGTGTTTGGAATGAAGACGCCTGGTGCAATTTCTTGATTAGGAATTAGAATTTCACTGTTTAAATTTTTAAATTTTATTTGATGTATTATTTCACATCTTGGTGGTAAAGTTATTTCGCTATTGTTATTTATAATTGGTATATTGATTGTGTGTGGCATATTAAATGGTCTTAGGATAAGGCAATCATTGTTTTTGTTAAAATCCAACATGCAATTATACTTTTTCATGAAATCCATTCCAATGATTCCATCGCATGGTATTGGAAAGTTATTGTATACCACTTGGAATTTATGTTGTATTAAAAATTTTTCGAATTTTAGATCAAAAAATATACTTCCCATTGATTTTATATTGCCCTGTCCTATTCCACTAAAAACTGTAGTGTCATTAGTATTTATTTTGTTTAATCTGAAAAATTTTGATTTTATAAGTGAAATGTCAGCACCAGTGTCTACCAAAAGTGTGAGTGTAGTGTCAGTATTATTTATTTGAACATTAATGAAGAAACTTAAGTTGAGGTTTAGATGATAGATATTTATTGATTTTGTCTTAGGGGAAATTCGGAGTTTTCCGAATCATTTTGATTAGATTCTGTTGCTCTTACGTAGTTGTTGTTCCTACGGTTATTGGTGTATCTTTGGCGGTAATTGTCACTATTGTTGTTATTGTTATTTCTTTGTCGGTTTCTGTTATAATTGTCATTATTGTTGTTATAGCTGTTTTTGCTATTATTGTTACGTGGGAAATTATTTCTTCCACGCAACCGTGTATTATTGCCACGATAATTGTTATTGGGTCTATGTTTTTGCCCATAATATAGTATGGCATTCTGTTGGCCTGTGGCTTCGGTGCAGCTATTGACAAATTTACTTATAGCATCATTCATGCTATTGAATTGGCCTGCCTCCATGATAAGCTTTACTTTATCAATGTTGCAGTTTTTGGTAAGTGCTTTTACAGCGACTTGTGTTAAATATTTGGTTGCTAATTCTGATGGTAATCCATCTGTTATATATGCACTTTCTAATGATTTTGCTAAACTTTCAATTTCATTGCAGTAGGAATTCGCCGTTTTACTGCTTTGCTTAATGTTCATTATTTTCGCAGATATTACTTCTACTGATTCACCTTTAACGGTTTGGTGCAACTTATTTATAATGTTTATTATTGTTGCTTCATCGTTAATAAGATTTCTTGCAGTACCCTTTAATTTTGTTTTTATGAGGGATACTGCTATGGATTCGTGTTCTCCTTTTATTGAATTTAGTAACGATAATGAATCTATGAAAGAGCGTAAATTTTCTGCTCTGCCATCAAAGTCTGGAATTAGCTTTGAGGCTGTATTTAAAAATTCCACTATTGTTTGGCCCATTTTAGTATTTATTGGTTTAGTTCTGAATTTATGAGGTGAATTTTCGTGGATGGATGTTGGTAGGTCAAGTTCTACCCCTTTCTTAGCTGCCAATTTGAAAATTTTTTCTTTTAAATCTGCAAAGTATGCATCTGCTGCTGTTTTGTGTGAAACTGTAAGTCTATTGTAGTGCACATTAAATAAAGTTCTTATTCTTTCCAAGCAACCTAAAAGTTTATCGAAATGTATTTTTATTGTTTCTTCTTTTGTAGGTCTGTCAATGTTTAGGGATTTATAAGAACGTTCAAAATCTTCCTTTATTAATCTGGCTTTGTTAAGTATTTCTTGCCATTCCATAAGTATAATTTAATTTAATGTCTCTAATTAGTTTTTCTATTTTTATTTTGCTGCCCTCTTTTTCTGTTTTCTATTCATTATAAAGGACCGTGTAAAAATTTATGTATAATAATTTTATAAATTTTTCTTTTAATTTAAAATATTCTTATTTCTATTAAAATTATGATATTTTTAATTAATTTATTTTACTTCTATCCATCTTAAGGATATAAACATAAAAAAATTTTTTTTTACACATTTAAAAAAATTTTTAAAACGTTGGTCTTATTTAGGTTTAATTTTAATTTTATTCAAACAGAATTTTTGAAAATTATTCTTTAAGTGTTACTTTTTTAATTTTTATTTAAGTAACATTGCTAAATTTCTTAATCCCCTTTTTTGTGTTTTTTTGTAAATATGAGGTTCTTTAAAATATTTTAGCTACGAGCTATTTTGTAAACGCAATAAAAAAAATGTTTGCCACGAGCGGTTAACGCTTACTGGCCCTAGTTTGCGACTTTAGCGAACCACTTTTAAAATAAAAGTTATTAATTACGAGTATATATTTTGGTGATTTTGTGGTCTTCTTGGTTCTCTTCAGATCATTTTGGCTGGCTGATGGAGGTGATATTTGTGTTGAAGATGTCGTCCTTCTTTGGCTACCTTTTGGCCAGGCGGACCTTTATTTGCTTCTTTAATGCTGGGGTGCCTTTTGGCCAGGCGGACCCTCTCCTTCTTCTGCTCTTGTTTCTGGGTGCAAATCTAGTAGCACTCCAAGAAAACTGGCAGGCTGCTCTTGCTTCTTCAGGGTGCAGTTTAGTAACACTCGCTGAAGAAGACTGGCAGGATCGCCATGTAATAAAATAGTTTTTATTTATTTTATTTTTGTCTTAGAGCTTGTATAGTTGGAGCTCCTAAGACTGATGATTTATTAATTGAATTATAAACTAAATGACATTGGTTTATATACTAATTATGAGACTAATTCTTAGGGGTACCTTAACATAAGAGTAAAAGAATAGAAATATATATTATTGTTGGGTAAGCATATTTAGCTTCCAACTATTTATGTATGGCATGTGTTCAACAGTTTTAAAGTTCAACGAGTGCATACTTAAAAGCAACAGATACTTTGTGTAGCTTATATTTACAATCAAACAAATGCAGTTAATAAATGTGATTCATTTAAGTGCATTGTGCTGCTGCACTTGATTAACCGTACAAGTGTCAACTTACCGACACACACAAAATATCTTGCTTGCAGTTTGTCAATGCTTGCATGTTGCGGTACTATTGAATCGCAATGCATACTACACACTGTTGGCCACATGCTACAATACGTACCAGGAGAAGAGTGGGTGCGACCACGCCCCTTTTTAGGAAAATAAAAATCGTATTATAGTCTTAACTACTGGACCGATCGTCATTAAATTTTCACAATAGGATATATAAATACTTTTAATTTTATTTTATATCGAGGGGGGTAGCGAAGCACACCGGGATAGGCTAGTCATTTATAAATATGTATTGTAATACTTAATAAAATATGTATTACTATTCCTATCGAATTGCCACCGCTTTAGAACTTTATTGTATATGCTTCAAATTGTTTGTTATAGGTCCTGCATGGCCAAAATTATGTTTTCCAATTCGCTGGAAAAATTTGCAGTACTCTCAAAGCTGCCGTTGTATGTTTACTTGCAGTTCTTTGGTTCTTTCTAGACCTGGGCCATTTAATCTAGCCTTGTGTATCTTAACAAAATCAACATTTTCTACCGATACTTTTCCTTTTTCGATTTCATCATATAACTTAGGGTCATACTCCAGATGAAAGAGTACAGGAGCACTTACTAGGCTAAATAAAGTATCTAAAATAAATTAAACGACTGAATAACAATGTCAACATACTTAGAAAGAAATATAACCTACCAAAAGGTAATGTCGGACTTTGAAATGGTTAGGCTTCTAAGCAAGCCTGCCAGGCCAGAGACAAATGTTTTCCAAATAAGTAAGCTAGCTTTTGCATATTTTCACTTTGACCTGCTAACTTAAGTGATGCATAACAAGATTTACCCAAAAGGCTGCCAGCATTTAAAATATTCCTACATTCCCATTCTTTTTCCGGGATGACCATAACTTTTGATATGTTCATTGGAGTGAGAAGGTGCTGTTCGTCAAAATCAACATCTAGTGTTGTATCAGTACCATTTTTAGTACTGAATTTGAGCCAGGTTTAGAAGGCAGTGGATTATTTTGCTCATCCCGGTCACCAATAAATTCGGATTCAGAAAAATATCATACAGCTGAGGAAATGAGATCCACGACTTTTTGATTGCGCAAACCCGTCAATTCTGCACATTAGTGGCCCAACAGGTAGTCACCAATTCATAAACCTATTTTGTTGCCAAAACTCATATCTTCGTATGTATTAACATCTTGTCCAGCTTGCGAAGATTGTTGTACGTTTAACAAGCTCTAATAATAATCTACAGCTAACCTTCGCTGAGAGTGTAATGCTCCAGCACTTTTATCTTGTTCCATAACAGGTATATTCGGAGCATGTCCAGCTGCTTTAAATGACTATGGTTGTTAACTTCTCGGGCGCGGCTTTAGTTGTGTTGTACCATTGTACAATAAATGTCTTCATATTAGAAAATGAAAATCAATAAGCAATGAGATGCGTGAATATATAATTGCATAATGTATGTATGTATGTATATATTGGAAAATCTGGTACAAAGTAAGTTCCTCGTCATTTTTATGTTACATAGAATAAATAAATTAACAATTGTCATCGGCTCTTTTTAAATGTAGCTCCACCTGATGTTTATGAGTAATTTCTAAAAATTTCATATAATCTTCGTCAACAACTTCAACAGTTTCGATCATTTTATTTTCATGATCGAAATTTGTGTTCTTACTTCTCGTTAGAGGTGTGCAGCTCCTGAACGAACTAGTTCAACTGAACGATTCACACAAGTGAGCTAAATGAGCCGATAACTTTACTGAGCGTTTTTAGCTCAGTAAGTGAGCGCTCTTTACCATGGTGGAATAATAAGGTGCGCGTAAGAATACAACAATAAAAAACGACCTGCATTTTGTTTGTGTAAAATTAATTCAAAATTGTCAAAACAAAGCTGTATACAAAACAAAACAAAAGTTGTTTTGTATGTATTTATTGGTTATGCAAAAACTAAAAGCATAACGTAAACAAAAATATTCATGATGGCGGCCAAAAATGTAAGCAACTTTTGACAAGAAAAGCATACTTTTCCATTTTTTTAACGGTCAAAACACAACCCTACAAAAAACCATATTCCTTCTTGCGCACACCTGATTATTCCACCATGCTCTTTACAATCAATCAATTCAATTTCATGTATTATGACAATTGGATTTTACGTACCCTAAAGAGCTTTTATTTCGTATGGAATATGACATTTGGCACAATACAATACTTTTGCCATAGTATCTACAGTATTGTATTAAATAAGGGTTGATTTTGATAGCCAGCGTTGCCAAATGAGCTAATTTATCTTTACTTTGTAGTTTTTCTAAGCATTGATCAATATTAATTCCAATTTCTGAACCTATTATTCCTGCCCCATTTTACTTATATCACATTGCTAAGGTTTAATCTTACTTCTTTATACCTGCTAATATTGGGAAGAATAACAACCAAAGTATTCTTGAATTATGTCATTTAATGCCAAACGTAAATCATCATCATCATTATTCTCAAATAATAAAAACTTAAAAATATGTTTGGGGCAAAGGAAAATATTTAAGGAATTTTCCAAAAATATTACTAATTTTTAAAACTTTTTGATGCATGAATATTTATTCACAATTTTTTATATAAATTAATTATTTTGAATTTTTCTTATATTTGTTTTTTACATGGGTGTCACTCGATCAAGATTTGTTTCAATTTACTAAACACTCACACATTGAAAAATTGACTATCAATTTGATATAAATTTTGCTTTCAAGTTTTGTTTCAATTTTTCATTCAAGTAACACTGCAGTCAGACGTTCAAGTTTTTATTCAATTCTCTTTCAAGAAATTTACACAAACTGCTTGTCAAAATTCACAAAAATTGAAAGCTGTGACGTAGGGTTCACGTAATTTCAAAGCAATTTGCTTTCAAGAACACAAAAAATTATGGCGGCAGAATATATGTACTTATGTATGTATATGAAAACTAACGAGAGTTTATAATCAAAATGGCAATCAGCTGCTTTCTTGAAAGCAATTTGAAACACTCAATTGAACGAAAATTTGAAAGCAAATTCTAAAAGTGTGAGTGTATTGGTAAAAAATGAGAGGGGATTGAATCTTGAAACAAATTTTGAATGAAAACTTGATCGTGTGACACCCAAGTAAACAGCAACCATTTCAAATTGTTTTCTTGATTACATCTTGAAAGCAAATTGCTTTCAAATTGCTTGCAGTCTACGACACAGCTATCAATTTTTGTGAATTTTTACGAGCAGTATGTGTTAAAAAAAATTGATAGCAAATCTTGACACCTATGTTAGGCTATGTCTTAATAAAAAATATATGAAATTAGCCGTATATTGTAGCTTATTTATATATAATTAAAATTAAGTTGTTTTCCAAATTAGTAGCTTAAAAATAAAAACGTTATGGTAATGGTAATGGCTGATATAGCAGAAACATTTTTTGTTTTCGCTTTGTTGTATTTTACTGAACTAACGTGAGCTATTGAACTAAAGTGAGCTACTGAACTAAACTGAGCTATGGAACTAAAGTGAGCTACTGAGCTAAACTGTGATATTGAACTAAAGTGAGCTATTGAACTAAAAGAGCGAACTAGCTCAGTTAACTGAGCTGAGCGGAAAAGAGCGCTCACTCAACTGAGCTGAATAACCCAACTCTACTTCTCGTACCATTGTACAATAAATGTCTTCATATTAGAAAATGAAAATCAATAAGCAATGAGATGCGTGAATATATAATTGCATAATGTATGTATGTATGTATATATACATATCGCTCCTTTATTGCAACGTAGTCATATCTCAAAAAAACTCAAACGTGGCAAAATGCATTTAAAGTTTTCAAAGCGTAAGCATTTATATGGACGGCTTGAGCATGTAAGCGGTTATAACTTGGGTTTAGATAGAGATATGTTTATGCAAATTTTTTTACAAATAAAGAAGGTATTGAGAAACTCTTTTTCGTCAGCAACTGAAAAAATTTTTTTTTTGAGATATGACTATGTTGCAATAAAGGAGCGATATGTAGAATGATCAGCAGTGTGACCAGATTTTAAAATAATATGTAGCTAAATCAGGTTTGAAATAGAGCTAAAAAGAGCTAAAGAAGGAATTTTAGAGCCAAAAAAAGAAGCTAATTTTTTTTATAGCTTTGCAATAGCAACTTTTCATTATTTCTATATTTTTATAGTTTAAATGGTGTTTATGCAGGTATAAATAATATAAAAATATAGTTTTGGTTCATTTAAATAAAAAACATTGAATCAATAACAACAAAAAATTATTTATTAAGCAAAAATTCAGCTCATAAACATAACTTAAAGAGAAAACAAAAAACAAACAAAAAGTTCCTCAACTAAAACTAAACAGTCTTATGATGTTGAAAAAGTTCTTAAAACTATAAAATAACAGGTTTTCAAAAGCATCTTAGGTTTATGTGTGAAATAAAAATTACCAAAACATCACAAAAATTTTACTTTTATATCGCATATACAAAAAAAAATTAAAGTTATGTATTCATATTCATAAAATAATAGCCTTTCAAAAAGAAAAACTTTACAATTAATATGGAAACTTTTCAATACAAAAAATATTGAATTATTCTTGGTTCTTTTATAAAAAAATATTTGTAAATAAAAGCTTTTTAAAACTTCTATAACAATGTTTGCTATATATTAAACATTTCATCGTATTCTTCTATATTATCTTCTACTTCTGAACAAGACAAAAAATCATTATCAGTTGTATAAATATCCTTATCAAACTTTTTTAAGAGATCCTTAGATATTTCAAAACTTTGGCAACATTTATTTAATCTTTTTAACCCACATCTGATGTACAGAAGTGAATTCATGGTATTTAAGGAAAATCTGTTTCTAATTTTAGTTTTTATTATATTCATACCACTGAATACGCGCTCAACTTCTGCGTTACTGAAAGGCAAAACTAAAAATTTTTTCACAAAAGTTGACAATTCCCTAAAAGGGTTTTCATTAATAGCGTCTTTGTACTCAAAAATATTAATCCAAAATTCCGTAGTTGACTTTTGGTTTTTCCAATCATAGGAATTTAATTTTTGCCATTGTAATTCTAAAAGAGTAATATCATCTACACTAAAATTTGACATTTCTTCTTTAAAATTTTCATACAATTTACCTTTTGTATTGCTTAGACTGTTTTCTAATGAAAAGAAGTTTGTGTTTTGTAAAGTTGAAAAATTATTTGGCAAACGTTGTCGTAGTTGGTATATTAATTGTTTAATAAAATTTCGGCAAGTGTATCTAATTTCCGTTTCTGTTTCAGAATCTATTGTGTCTTTTTTTGAAATCAGATATTGTTCAAAATTATAGTTAAAATTCGGAGTCGGAATTAGAAAATCGTCTAAATTTGATTTTAAATGGTCAAAAATTTCGGACTTCAAAACGATTTGATTACGAAGATTTTTCAAAAGCAAGTGAAGTTCTGAAAACAATAGCATGGGGTCCACATCGTTACTTTCGAACATATTATTTACTTTTTGAACATCAGAAAGTAATGGCTTTAAAAATTTCAAATAGAGTAAATTTTTTTCACTATACAAATTTTTCAAGACTTTAGCTTGATGGCAGGATTCCGAAACAGATGCAATTTGAAAGTGAGTTTTTAATTCCAACCATTGACTTTCATTCTATTTACAGCTATTTCAATCGACATCCATCTTGTGTCACATGCTCGTACCAACTTAAGTGGTAGCATGTCACAATTGATAGCTGCATAAATGTTTTTATAATTTGCTTGTCTTGAATTGGACCTGGAAAACCAATTATATGTTTCTGCCACTAAATACTCAATTTCGTCTGGCAAACTTTTGGACGCATAAGAAACAGCTAATTGTATGGAATGGCAAACGCATGGAACTAATATTATTTTTTTTTTTGTGATGATTTTATTATTTATTGAATCTTTAATTATTAAAATTGAATTATCAATAAGTTTTTCAAATCTTATATCTAAAAAAAAATGTTAAATATAAGTTTAGCCAATGCTAAACAAAATTTTTATTTTCAACGGTTAATTTTTGTTGTTTTACATTTCTCGTGAACGGCTGAGAAAAAGAGTATCCCTTCTTTTCAGCCGGGTGTGGCCTCTATAATGAAGAATGTTGCGCGCAAGTGGATTTGGGTGCAATACTAGTTTTTCAATATATTTTTTTGCGTGTTTTGAAAATACTGTCTTCACCAACGGAACATCGAGATCTTTGTGAATTCGCTGATTTCGGATATACCAGGGGGCTGCAGTAATTTTACGTAGAATTTTGTTTTGTCGCATTTGAATTTTTTCTACACTTGATGCTGAGGCAGTGCCCCATAACTGGATTCCATAGGCCCATATTGGTTTCAGGATCGCGTTGTATAACAAAAGTTTGCAGTCAAGACTTAATATAGAATTTCTTCCAATAAGCCAATTCATTTGAGCTGCTTTTAATTTCATTTGAGTCAACTTTGCGTCTATATGCGATTTCCATGTTAAACGACGATCAAGATGAACGCCTAGATATTTGACTACAGTGTGTTGTGGTATAGTCTCGGTGTTAATTTTTATAGGCGGGCATGTTTCCCTGCGCAACGTAAAAGTGACGTGTGCACATTTCTGCTCGTTAACTTTTATACGCCATTGTTTGAGCCATTTTTCCAGTTTGAATATATATTCTTGTAAGTTGCGGGAAGCTTCTTCAGGATTTTCGTGAACGCTTAGAAAGGCTGTATCATCCGCAAATGTTGATGTATGAATGTTACTGTTTAACGGTAAGTCAGAGGCATATATTAAATAAAGTAAGGGTCCGAAGATACTGCCTTGAGGGACTCCGGCTTCAATCGACTGCGGAGGGCTTAAAAAATTGCCTTCCCTAACTACAAATTTACGTTCCATCAAATAGCTTTTTAAAAGCTTTACGATGTTTGCTGGTAGATTTTGTGTTAATTTATTGAAAAGACCTTCGTGCCATACTTTATCGAAAGCTTGTGAGACATCAATAAAGAGCGCAGAGCAGTATTTCTTTTTTTCAAAAGTGTCTCTAACGACATTCACAAGTCTGTGAGTTTGTTCTATAGTGTTATGTTGTCTGCGAAAACCGAATTGATGATCTGGAATACATCCATTACTAGTCACTATAGGCATCAGCTTGCTCATATACAGCTTTTCAAATAGTTTTGAAATGTTAGACAGTAAACTAATAGGCCGATAGGATTCAACCTTTGTATGATCCTTGCCGGGCTTTGGTATCATAGTAATTGGCGAAACCTTCCATTCTTTAGGATAGTGTTCTAGGCGTAGAATACTGTTAAAAATGAATAGTATTATTCTTTTTGCAGTGTAAGGCAATTCTTGAAGCATTTTGTTGCTTATTTTGTCGACACCTGGGGCTTTTCTGGTGTTAAGACTAGTAATAGTATTTTCAATCTCCACAATGTTGAATTTGAGCGATATTTCTGGTAAAGAGACGACTGGTGGCAGTTCAACAATATCAGCAGAAATATTCGGAGTGAAAACTTTTTCTAAGTGCAAAAACTGCACCTTTTTCAGCATCAGTTTTTGCCCAGTCACCATTTGGGGCTCGTAATGGGGGTTTGCATATCACCGGCCTTTTTAGTCCTCTGGCTGCACGCCATAGTGAATAATCTGTTTGTGGTGTTGTATCTAGCTCTTGAAGGAATTTTTGAAGGGAAGCTTTTTTTTGAGCTTGCAAAACTTTCCTAAGCTGCTTGGTACACTCCTTAAGCCTTAATTTTAGCTGGGGCGATCTGTAGCGCTGCCATTCTCGTCGAGCTCGCCGTTTTTCAGTCAGTAGCCTTTCTATATCTACAGAAAAAATATTGTTAAATCTCACTGGTTGGTTTATTTCATTTGAAGTAGCATTAAAAGCTGCTTGTTTAACATGCGCTTCAAACAACCTGAGAGAATCGTCTATGTCTGAAGGTGTTCTCAGCGGCATTTTTTCCGAGCAATGAGCACTCAGATATTTTCTGTATTTCAGCCAGTTAATACGATGTCATCGATAAATCACGTGTTGTGTGTGAGTAAATAGTGATAATAGTAGGCGAGTGATCTGAAGACAAATCCAAAGATGCTTCTACTTCAATCATTTCGCTGGGCACGCCTTTCATAATCCCAAAGTCCATAACATCAGGAATTTTTTGTCGATCCGTTGGCCAATATGTTGGCTGACCACTTGAAACTACATTCAAACCCATTTTTGAAATTGTGTCAAACAAAACACGACCCTTAGGAGTGATTAAACGTGAGCCCCAAAAAGTGTGTTTAGCATTGTAGTCGCCAGCTGCTAGAAAACGGGACCCCAGTGTTGTATAAAATGCGGTATATTGACTCTCTGAAATTGAAAACCTGGGAGGAGAGTAAACAGATGATATCACAAGCTTTTGATAAAAATTTTCAATGCAGATGTTCGTTGCTTGAAGTTATTCTTCACGAAGGTCAGGACAGATACATAACCGTGCTAAAAAGGGGAAGAAGTCCCAAATCAGCTGAAATAGCGTCAACGGCGAAAATGCCCAAGCACAAGTACAACAAGGTCCACTAAACCACCGCCGATATATTTAAGAGAACAGAACTCCAACCTTTTGGTAAAAAGCCTTATCTCATTAATTGGAGAAAATGAGTTCTATGTAACTCCAATTAAGCGCGGCAAAATCAACGAAACTAAAATTCAGGTAACACAAGAAAATAATTAAAGAAAAATTGTCTCAGATTTTGAGACTAAAAACAAAAACTTTTATACATATCAACTGAAGAGTGCTAAAGGCCTAACAGTAGTTATAAAAGGAATAGATTCAAGCGTGGATCCGGAAGAGGTAAAGTCTGGCCTTGAAAATAGTGGCTTCAAAGTCAAAAATGTTTCAAACATTAAAAACAGGGAAAAAATCCCCCAACCTATTTTTAGAGTCGAGCTACAGCCAAGCGACTTGAAAATTAAAAAAAAATGAATCGCACCCAATCTATAGCTTAAAATACTTGTTGCATCGAAGAGTTACCGTTGAGATGCCACATAAAAAAACTGGACCTATCCAATGCATGAACTGTCAAGAATTTGGCCATACCAAAACTTATTGCAAGTTGCCTACCGTTTGCGTTGTATGTGGCGATTTACACAGTACCGCTAACTGTGACAAAATAAAAGGTGATACCAAAGCAAAAAAATGTGGTAATTGCGGCGGAAACCACACTGCCAACTATAGGGGCTGCCCTCTTTATTCTCTTTTTAAAAACTCGTCGAATAGAAAAACTAATGCTACTCCCGCTCAGCCCAACACTCATTTAAACTACCCACAGTTACCTCAACCGTCGTCTAGCCATAATCAATACTCAAATGTTTTAAAGTCTAACACGACTCTTACTCAACAAAAACCTAATAGTCAATCTTCATACGCCAATATATTAAAGAGTAACCAGATTCCGGCGCAAAAAACTGTACCAGTAAATGAAGAATCAGGGCATAATTTTAGTCGTATTAAAGCCTCGATAGAGATCCTTATACAAACAGTAAATACATTTACTCTCAACATGTCCTGTATGATGCAGGAAATGTTGAAAATGCAGTCTACCTTGTTGCAGGCTGTATTGAAAAAACCATGAACTTAAGAATCTGTTTTTGGAACGCAAACGGCATCTGCCAACATAAAAATGAAATTGAAAATTTTCTTCTGGATAAAGAAATCGATGTTATGCTTATCTCAGAAACTCACTTGACGTCCCGATGCTATTTTCGAATTAGTGAATATAATTTCTACGACACCAAGGATCCTCAAGGTAGAGCTCTGGAATCCTAATTAAAACTCGAATAAAACACTACCTACTAAATGACCTTCGTGAAGAATAACTTCAAGCAACGAACATCTGCATTGAAAATTTTTATCAAAAGCTTGTGATATCATCTGTTTACTCTCCTCCCAGGTTTTCAATTTCAGAGAATCAATATACCGCATTTTATACAACACTGGGGTCCCGTTTTCTAGCAGCTGGCGACTACAATGCTAAACACACTTTTTGGGGCTCACGTTTAATCACTCCTAAGGGTCGTGTTTTGTTTGACACAATTTCAAAAATGGGTTTGAATGTAGTTTCAAGTGGTCAGCCAACATATTGGCCAACGGATCGTCAAAAAATTCCTGATGTTATCGACTTTGGGATTATGAAAGGCGTGCCCAGCGAAATGATTGAAGTAGAAGCATCTTTGGATTTGTCTTCAGATCACTCGCCTACTATTATCACTATTTACTCACACACAACACGTGATTTATCGATGACATCGTATTAACTGGCTGAAATACAGAAAATATCTGAGTGCTCATTGCTCGGAAAAAATGCCGCTGAGAACACCTTCAGACATAGACGATTGATTCTCTCAGGTTGTTTGAAGCGCATGTTAAACAAGCAGCTTTTAATGCTACTTCAAATGAAATAAACCAACCAGTGAGATTTAACAATATTTTTTCTGTAGATATAGAAAGGCTATTGACTGAAAAACGGAGAGCTCGACGAGATTGGCAGCGCTACAGATCGCCCCAGCTAAAATTAAGGCTTAAGGAGTGTACCAAGCAGCTTAGGAAAGTTTTGCAAACTCAAAAAACAGCTTCCCTTCAAAAATTCCTTCAAGAGCTAGATGCAACACCACAAACAGATTATTCACTGTGGCGTGCAGCCAGAGGACTAAAAAGGCCGGTAATATGCAAACCCCCATTACGAGCCCCAAATGGTGACTGGGCAAAAACTGATGCTGAAAAAGGTGCACTTTTTGTTAAACACTTAGAAAAAGTTTTCACTCCGAATATTTCTGCTGATATTGTTGAACTGCCACCAGTCGTCTCTTTACCAGAAATATCGCTCAAATTCAACATTGTGGAGATTGAAAATACTATTACTAGTCTTAACACCAGAAAAGCCCCAGGTGTCGACAAAATAAGCAACAAAATGCTTCAAGAATTGCCTTACACTGCAAAAAGAATAATACTATTCATTTTTAACCGAATTCTACGCCTAGAACACTATCCTAAAGAATGGAAGGTTTCGCTAATTACTATGATACCAAAGCCCGGCAAGGATCATACAAAGGTTGAATCCTATCGGCCTATTAGTTTACTGTCTAACATTTCAAAACTATTTGAAAAGCTGTATATGAGCAAGCTGATGCCTATAGTGAGCAGAAGTGGATGCATTCCAGATCATCAATTCGGTTTTCGCAGTCAACATAGCACAATTGAACAAACTCACAGACTTGTGAATGTTGTTAGAGACACTTTTGAAAAAAAGAAATACTGCTCTGCGCTCTTTATTGATGTCTCACAAGCTTTCGATAAAGTATGGCACGAAGGTCTTTTCAACAAATTAACACAAAATCTACCAGAAAACATCGTAAAGCTTTTAAAAAGCTATTTAATGGAACGTAAATTTGTAGTTAGGGAAGGCAAGTTTTTAAGCCCTCCGCAGTCGATTGAAGCCGGAGTCCCTCAAGGCAGTATCTTCGGTCCCTTACTTTATTTAATATATGCCTCTGACTTACCGTTAAACAGTAACATTCATACATCAACATTTGCGGATGATACAGCCTTTCTAAGCGTTCACGAAAATCCTGTAGAAGCTTCCCGCAACTTACAAGAATATACATCCAAACTGGAAAAATGGCTCAAACAACGGCGTATAAAAGTTAACGAGCGGAAATGTGCACACGTCACTTTTACGTTGCGCAGGGAAACATGCCCGCCTATAAAAATTAACACCGAGACTATACCGCAACACACTGTAGTAAAATATCTAGGCGTTCATCTTGATCGTCGTTTAACATGGATATGGCATATAGACGCAAAGTTAACACAAATGAAACTAAAAGCAACCCAAATGAATTGGCTTATTGGAAGAAACTCTATACTAAGCCTTGACTGTAAACTTATCTTATACAACGCGATCCTGAAACCAATTTGGTCCTATGGAATCCAGTTATGGGGCACTGCCTCAGCATCGATTGTCGAAAGAATAAAATCCTACGTACAATAACAGCAGCCCCCTGGTATGTCAGAAACCATCGAATTCATAAAGGCCTAGACGTTCCGTTGGTGAAGACAGTATTTTCAAAACACGCGAAAAAATATATAAAAAAACTTGAGTTGCACCCAAATCCACTTGCGCGCAATATTCTTCATTATAGAGGCCACACCCGGCTGAAAAGAAGGGATACTCTTTTTCTCAGCCGTTCACGAGAGATGTAAAACAACAAAAATTAACCGTTGAAATTAAAAATTTTGTTTAGCATTGGCTAAACTTATATTTAATATTTTTTTGATTTAAGATTTGAAAAACTTATTGGTAATTTAATTTATAATTAAAGATTCAATAAATAATAAAATTATCAAAAAAAAAAAAAAAAAAAAATATATATATTTTATTTTCTATATCATTGTTTTGGTGTACAAGGTGGAGAAACTCATTAGGCCCGGCCGAAGGCCGACTATGTAGAACAACTATTCTATATACCGCCGTGTCGGGATATAACATGGTGGAGAAAATTATTAAGCCCGGCCGAAGGCCTGCTATGCAGAAAATCTATTCTATATACCGCCGTGTCGGGAAAAACCATGGTGGGAAAAATCAGTAAGCACGGCCGAAGGCCGGCTATGCTGAAAATCTATTCTATATACCGCCGTGTCGGGATATACCTTGGTGGAGAAAATCATTAAACCCGGTCAAAGACCGCCTATGCAGAAAATCTATTCTATATACAGCCGTGTCGGGATATACCATGGTGGAGAAAATCACTAAGCCCGGACAAAGGCTGGCTATTTCGCCATACAACTGTGGCCTTTGAATCTCCGTCCCAGTACGTGTTACATATCCCTCCACTACCGGCAGAATATTTACACTATTGGAAGTATCAGTAATGTTCCCATTGTCAGCGTCCTCATAATCCGAATCATCAGACCTGTTCTCATTCCCGGTATCTACTAATACCTCCCTTCTTCGTGCACTGTTATCATTATTCTGTACCTCAACTTTATCATAATTTTCCCTATCGTCTACATTTCGTTCACTATCATCCTCATCCATGTAATCCAAATAAATATTTTCAGCTCCGTTCTTTGTACTCACCAAAAATCGCCTATTTCTTCTATACTTATTACCATTTGCATCCTTAACTATATATGACCTATCATTAAATATCTGTACAACTAAACCATATTGCCATTGGTTATTCTTCAAAAACAAAACTTTGTCATTAATCTTCAGCTTACCTAATACTTTTGCGGTTCTGTTATAATATAATTGTTGTCTCCTTCTTTTCTTTACTATTCGGTCCCTGATTTGGTCCCCATCTACATTTCTTTCGCTCAACAAACAATTAGAGACAGGATGTTTAGTCTTAAGTGTTCTTCCCATAAATAACTGTGCTGGCGATAAAAGCATTTCCTGCAACGGAGTAACGTTATACTCAAAAATTTGCTCCTGATAATCATCCCTTCTATCAAAGATATTTTTCCTCAAAATGTTTTTAGCAATTGAAACCGCTTTCTCCGCCAGCTCATTACTCTATGGTTAGTTCGGACTCGAGAATTTTAATTTAATATTATAATTCCTCGCAAAACTCTTGAACTTATAACTGTTAAATGGAACATTGTTCGATCTTATCTCAGTCGGAAATCCAAATTTGAAAAACAATTGCCCCAAAATCCTGATCACCTCATCAATCGACTTGTTCCTCAGCCTTTCCGAGACCAACCAACCAGAGTATGAGTCAACAATAGCCAAGTACGATGCACCTGAATAGTCAAAAATATCCATTGCAACTTGTTCCCAAGCATACGCCGGTTCAGGATGCTGTTGCAATGGCTCTTTTTGATTCCTTCTACGCAATCCCTCACATATTCTACAAGCGCCTACAAACTCCTCAACATCGGTCGATAACTCAGGCCAATAATAAAGCTCCCTTGCGCGCATCTGCGTCTTTTCGACCCCCAGATGAGCAGAATGCAACAAACGCAAAGTCTGCACTCTGAGCTCAGACGGAACAACTACTCTATCCCTAAAAAATAACAATCCATCTTCACTACTCAACTCATCCCTAATTTTATAAAACTTCTTCTCCTCAACGCCCAGATTCCTGTATATAGGCCAATCCTTTTCAAGATACGATAACACATTATTCAAACACCGATCAGATTCAGTAGCACCGACATAAGCCAATCTGTTGTCGTCCGACATGCAACACTTCCTAACTACCGAATGCACAACAGATTTATAAACTGTATCCTCCGGTTCAGTTTCCGGCAAAAACGCTCGTGACAAACAGTCAGCACGTATTTTATCGTCAATGAGGGATTTTTTTTTGGAATTGAAAACAATACTTTTTGTTTGCAGTGAAAAAATCGAATGAATTTTATTTACAAAATTTTTATAAAATTATTAAAACTTAAAACAAAGCATATTAAGTTAAATTAATCATTTAGTTATACAGTTGTTTTAAACAAAGTACATCATGAATTTCCAACAGCTCCCCTCAAGATGTATTTTGATTAACAAATAGAATTCAGACCAATCATTTTGCAACACTGCACGTGTTTAGGTTTGTTTAATGCTTTGGTTAGTATGTCTGCCGGCATGCTATCAGTCGGCAAATATTCAATATTAATATCACCTCTTTCAATTGTTTCTCGTATAAAATGATGACGGATGTCAACGTGTTTGGTTCTGTTATGAAAAACAGGATTTTTGCATAATTTACCTGCACCTTGATTATCATTATAAATATTTATAGGCTCCTGAAAAAACAAAACATTATGAAGGAAACTTTTTAAATTAACAGCTTCTTTGGATGATTCAGACAGAGCCATGTATTCTGCCTCCGTTGTTGATAATGCAACTGTTCTTTGCTTCCGCGATTCCCAACTTATGGCAGCATTTGAAAATTTAAAAACATATCCTGTGTATGAGCGTCGATCATCTATTGATGCACCCCAATCAGCATCTGCGAAACCTTCTAGATCTCTTTCTGACTTGGAAAACATAAGTCCCCAATTTTTCGTGCCTTTTAAATATCTTAGAACTCGTTTTGCTGCGATCCAATGCTGTTTCCCAAAATTTGTATTGAATTGGCTTAATACACTTACTGCATGAGCAATATCTGGTCTTGTAGATACAGCTAAATACATTAATGATCCTATGAGATTTTGAAACGGCAAATCTTTTACATCTTCTCTTTCTTCTTTGGATTTCGGACAAAATGCTTTTGTAAGTTTTATATTTGGATTCATTGGCGTTGAGATATCTTTACACTCCCCCATATTGAAACGCAATAGAATATCATTTATATATTTGGATTGTAACATTGAAATGTCGCCATTTTCGTTTTTGATGAATTCTATACCAAGACAATATTTCAGTTCACCCAAATCTTTCATTTCGAATTTAATTGATAATTTGTTTTTTAGATTTTTCATCTCATATTCATCATTTGTTGCAATAATCAAATCATCTACATATATAATCACGACTATCAAACATTGATTTTTGCGAAATGTATAAACACATGAATCAAATTTAGATGGTTCTAGACCTACTTTAATTAATTGTTCATGCAGTTTTTTATACCACTGTCTTCCGGATTGCTTAAGTCCATAGATTGACTTTTTTATATTTATCAGCATCATCTTTTTCCAAAATATCATCAATTCTTTCTGGTAGTTCCATAAAAATTTCTTCTTCCAACTCACCGTTGAGATATGCACTGACAAAATCTAACTGGTGAACATTCAACTTTAACTGAGCTGCTAAAGCCATAACCATGATGAAATTCTTGCAACTGGAGCAAAAATTTCCGAATAATCTATGCCTGGGACTTGAGTGAAATCTTGAGCAACTAGCCTTGCCTTTCTTTTTTCTATAGTCCCATCAGATTTGTATTTAGTTCTTAAAATCCATTTTGATTTAACAATTTTCTTAGCTTTAGGTCTATCTACTACTGTCCAAGTTTTATTCTTTATCAAAACATCGTACTCACTTTTCATAGCTTTCTTCCATTCGTAGCATTCACTTGATTCTAATGCTTTCTTTACATTTGCTGGATCAATAATCTGAGCAATTTGAACGACTTCATTTCTTTCATCGTTTTGGTAAACGTTTTCATTTTGTCGCACTTCAGAATTAACTACCTGTTCATCTTCCTTTTCATCACTAAATTTCCACAGCTCGTCATCAATGAAATCGGAATAATCTTTTTCATTTGCATAACTTTGAGTGAATTTCACCAATTTTCTTTTAACCAATTTTCTAAATTCAGGATCCCACAATCTATACCCTTTAGATTTTACAGAGTATCCTAAAAATATACATTTCTTTGATTTAGGGTTAAATTTACCTCTTCCAGGTTTCTTGTCCAATATATAAGCTATTGATCCAAACTTTCTAAAATAATTAACTATTGGTATTCTACCAGTCCAAATTTTGAAAGGAGTTTCTCGGTCAATACTACGTGAAATGCATCGGTTTCGAATATAATTGGCTGTCTGTATAGCTTCAGCCCAAAATCCCGGGGATAACTTGGATTGAATCATCAAACACCTAGCCATCTCTACTAGTGTGCGATTTTTACGTTCAGCAACTCCATTTTGCTGAGGCGTATACTCAATAGTAAGCTCATGCTTTATACCTTCTTTTTTCAAATATTCATCAAACTTCTTATTTGTATATTCTCCACCGTTATCTGTTCTGAGTACCTTAATCTTTTTCTCCTTCTGTTTTTCTATCATATTCTTGAACTCGAGAAATTTCTCTAAAACTTCGGACTTGCTTTTAATAAAATACACCTCACACCAACGACTTTTGTCATCTATAAATGTGACAAAATATTTTGCACCTCCTAGCGAATTATTACGCATAGGACCGCAAACATCACTATGTATCAAATCTAGTAGTTGAAAAGATCTTGTTTTAGATTCTTTAAATTTCTGTTGGCAATGTTTCCCTTGAATACATACCTCACACATTGGCAGTTTTTCATGAAAATTAATATTCAAGCCTTTTACCTTTTTTTGTCGAACCAAATTCGTTAAATCTTTTTCATTTAAATCGCCAAAACGTTCGTGCCAATCTTGAATTGTGCTTATAGAACTTGCTATTTTGCTCTCTTCGAATTTCTCAGAAACGAAATAAAGATCGTTTTTTCTATAAGCTCTCATAATTTCTTCTCCATTTTTTGAATTTACAACAACTGCGACATTTTTCTTGAAAATTACTTCATATCCATTTTGTGTCATTTTTGATACTGACAATAGATTTGAGCGAAGATCGGGAACAAACAGCGTATTCTTCAATTGTAATGAATAATTTTTATTTACTTGAATCTCGAATGTACCTTTGCCTGAAATAATTGTAGAATCATTATTTGCCAAATTAAGAGTTTTATTTCCAATCTGTTCAAACTTGATGAACTTTTCTCTATTTGACGTCATGTGCGATGACGCGCCGGAGTCTAAACACCATTCTTCATTATTAATACTCACGTGAAGAGCAACTGATTTCACATTTTCTGAGTTTTTAGAAAAATTTTGATCATTTTGATTTGATTTTAGCTTACAGTCATTAGCTTTATGGCCAAACTTACCACAACTGAAGCATTTATATTTAAAAGACTTCTACGAGCATCATATTCTTCAAGTAGTTTTATCTTTAAAATCTCAGAAGCCATTAAGGTTTTTTGGCTTTCTATTGCTATGCGAAAAGATTCATATTCTTCGGGGATACTATACAGCATTAGGATACTTATCAGCTCATTTGGAATATTAATTTCCATCTCGGACAATTTATCGACAGTTTCAAAAAAATTGTCGAAGTATTCTTTCATACACTCGCCATGTTTCATTTTTGATAAAATTAATGACTTTAACAACATAGCTGTCCTTGCAGGACCTCGCGAATCGTAGATGCTATGTAATTTATTCCAAACATCGTATGCTGTTGCACAATTTTTTATCTGCTTCAATTCGGATGGGGAAATAGCTAATACTAAGTCGGCTTTTGCATTATCATCCCCAGCTTCCCATTCAGATACTTTAGCTGGAGGAGATGTTGGCTTCGTATGTTGTCCACTCACATATTTCCAGTTGCTGTTCTTAATGAGCAACGCCTTCATCTGTATTTTCCACGTGTCGAAATTATTACGCCCAAGCGGATCAATCTTGCAATTATTTCCTGGCATTTTCCAAAATTTTCTGTGGTATTCCTTCTTCGTTAACAAGGATGTTAGGCCGTTTTTAATTTATCAATTATTAATTTATAAGTGCTGGGCCCATAACCTTTTGGAATTGAAAACAATACTTTTTGTTTGCAGTGAAAAAATCGAATGAATTTTATTTACAAAATTTTTATAAAATTATTAAAACTTAAAACAAAGCATATTAAGTTAAATTAATCATTTAGTTATACAGTTGTTTTAAGCAAAGTACATCATGAATTTCCAACATATTTCAATAACTGCATAAACATTCTCTGAAGCCTAGCTGTGACCTTATCCAAATCCATCCTAATTAAAGTTTCGAGCGGGTTGTGATCCGAATGTACTTCGACGTCCCGACCGTAATTAAAGTAGTGGAATTTCGAACAAGCAACAACCACAGCAAGTAATTCCTTCTCTATTTGTGCGTATCTCTTTTCCGATTTATTCAGACTGCGGGAAGCAAAAGCCACAGGAGAACCATTTTGCAGTAACACACATCCAATACCATCCTTGGATGCATATGTCTGAATAACAAGTGGTAGCTTAGGATCATAAATCCTCAGTACTGGAGACGAGCAAATTATCCCCTTCAATACTTCAATCTCCCTAATATGGTCATCAGTCCAGTGCCACTTCACGTTATTCTTAGTCAGCTCCCGTAGATTCGCCGTAAGCGCCGATAAATTCGGAATATACCTTCCCAGAAACTTACACATCCCTAATATACGCAGCACATCTTGCTTGTCCCTTGGCATGGGAATCTCCTCAATTGCCTTTAAATATTTTCCATCCGGTTTAATAGTGCCCTCCGAAATTATCTGTCCCATAAAACACACCTCCTTTGACCTATACTGTACCTTATTCTTATTAAACTTCACATTAAATTCCCTTGCCCTACTAATTACTTTGAGCAGCCGCTCAACATGTTCCTGTTCCGTTCTCCCAAAAATACAAAATACATCAAAATATACTTCAACGCCCTCAAGATCCCCAAATATCTGCATCATATACCGCATAAATATTTCCGGAGCGTTATTCAACCCAAAAGGCATTCGATTCCACTTATACAGTCCAAAGGGGTTTATAAACGTTGTAACCTCTGAGCACCTTTCATCCAACACAACCTGCCAAAACCCGTTTTTAAGGTCCATCACCGTAAAATATTTTGCACCACCAACCCGACTAATTATTGACTCAGACGTAGGTATAATGCACCGCTCCCGTTTAATGCATTCATTAAGTGGTTTAGGATCAAGACAAATTCTCAAAGTTCCATCCGATTTCTCAATAATTTGCAAATTATTCACCCACTCGGTAGGTTTATTCACTTTGCTAATAACACGATCCTCAACCATCAAATCTAATTGTTTTTTCAGCTTATGATGTAGACTAAATAGTATCCTTTTCTTATAATTCAATCTCGGTTCAGATCTGTCCTTGAATTCTATAAGACACTTACCAGGAATTTGACCAAGTCCATCAAAAACATCAACATAGGTGCAGACAAATTCCTCCTTGCCCTCAGGCAATTTCCCACAACTCACGTTACCAGCTGTTGATGAACTTAGTCTACCGCCAGTAATATTGTCAGTCCGTACATTATCTATTCTCCTAATTAAATTTAAACTGACGCACGATCCCCTTCCCAATATTGGCTGATATTCATCGTCAACCACTTCAAATTCAATAGATTCCGAGTCCCTGCCTTTATCCACCATACAACGTAATCGTATATCGTTATTTCCCCGTCACCATAAGCAAACAAGCGAATATTAGATTAAACAATTTTATTTTCCAAATTCATTTCCCTTACATATTTGATTGGCAAGCAATGAACGTCCGCGCCTGTGTCCATTTTAAAGCTAACCTCAAGTCCATTTACATATATTTTCTTAAACCAGCCTCCACTTAAATAGCTTATTCTACAATCAGAAATTTTTCCAATTACACTTATACTACAGTTTTGCCTTACATTCACTTTACCTTCATCAAAATATTCTGCATTTACTGCGCCCGACACTTCTTCTCCCGTTAAAGCCTCTATAGCATTCACACGACAACTGTGTGTTCCTCTTCCACTTGATTTAATTTTACACATTGATGCAAAATGGCCAGGCTGCTTACACTTGTTACATTTACGACCATCTTTCATTGCCGGGCACGTCTGACGATGTTCAAAATTCCATTTACCACCGCAGCGAAAGCATATTTTCTCCTTTTGCTTTACGTTCCTACCTCTATCCATACGCTGCAACGTATCAACGTTAACTTCACATTTTTCTTCAAGCGTTTTTCTATTTTTCATGCCAACTCTGCTACTTTACATTTCTTTATAACATCATCCAATTCATTTTCTTTTGCCTCCAAAAGTTTCGTTTGCAAGTTTTTGTCAAAAACACCCAAAATTATTTTGTCACGAAGTATACGCTCTTCAAATTTTTTCCAGTTGGCTGAGCAAGAAAATTCGCAGAATTTAATTTGTCTGCGCAGCGCTGTCTCAAATTCACAAAATGTTGTTGCTGCATTATGTTGAAAAACTTAAAAGTTTCCATTGTTATGTTCTTCTTCGGATTGCAATATTCATCGAATATTCTTGAAACATTTTCAATTGTTTCATCTTCTCCCGACAAATTAAATGAGTTGTAAACATCCAAACCCTTTTCACCAATGTAGTGTAACAATAGCGCAATCTTAACATCCTCGGCCTCTTTCTTTTTGCCTGATGCCAGCAAATAAATATTAAACCGCTGCTTCCATATTGGCCAGTACTTTCCCGGATCATCAAACTGCATAGCATCCGGGCCATTAATAACCACAGTATTAGTGTTTGCATTCATTTCAAAATTATCAATTTGTCCAAATTCACTTTTTACTATTTCTTCTGGTTCTTTACTTTTATCCGTATTCCCAGAGTCAGACATAACTTTTCTTCCTGCGTTATTATCTCCTCTTATTTAACACCTGACACCATGTTTCAAGTTTAATAAAAGACAAGTTTTTAATTATTATAGTTTAAGTTCTTTAATTATCTTTCTTTTTTCTAGTCTTTATACATTGACATGTGCTTATCAACTAACTTGATTATTATAACTTCCTTATCAATAACAATATTTACAGGGTTGCCAAATAGGCATAATACAATCATGTAACAATAGGACCTATATCTGTGCTAAAATCCAGAGTATCTATAATTTTAAATGTTTCAACACCTCGTTTTAAGGCATCCCACATTGGGCCTTATTGTAGTTGGCATTTTCTTGCTTTAACTTCGGCATTTTGTACAAAGAAAACAAGCAATGTTTTTCGGAAAAGCCCAACCAGAATAAGGCTGACTAAAGTAATCAATAGATAAAAGTAACTTTTGACAAGGTCATTACATATCTTTGCAGGAAACGTAATTGTAATATTGTTTTTGATATCACATTAGGCTTGTGCGTCGATATATTATTGATCTTATATATAGAAAATCCCGGAGACTATATAATAGCCGCTTCTAACGTAAGTTATTTTAATTTTGTATATGCTATAAAACATGTATACCTATTATTTTTCAGTCTGTTGTAACCAACTTTCGTATACTGTTGTAATCTTTGCAAGGATCTCCAATAGGTTTAAAATTGAATGTACACCTAAATAAATTTTTATTAGATTGCTTTGGTTATCATGTGGAACTATGGGCAACATTTTAAAGTAACTACTGAAGAATGGATTAAGTCTGAAGTTTTTATACATATTGTTTTATTTACAGCTATAATTGAGCCTTTTATTAGACAATTACTTATACCCATTATATTATTGGGCTTCATTGGGTTTACCTATCAGTTGGTATTTTTAACAGATCTTGTGTCGGTAATGGGATTGCACGCCCATTGTTTTAGTATATATGCTGCCGTGTAAGTTACACATTTTCTTATTTATACATAAGTAAATTTTATCAGATTTTTCTTTACAGGTTATACAAAGTGGAGATAAAAGGTTTGCAGGTATTGTGGAAAGTAGTTTTGGGCAAGCGTAAAAATGTTTTAAAAAGTTTGTAATAACATATATAGTTTTTATAACTATTTTTAAATGATTTGATTGTATATCACAGATCGTGTTGAGTCCCATAATTATATGAATCGTCAATTGTACTTGGCTACTGTTTTTTTGACTTCACTTCTATTTCTTTTTCCTACGGTTCTTACATATTATGTAATATTTACCTCAGTAAGTTGAACACTTTATAAGTACATATTTTATTCATATATATGTATGTATATATTTTTTGCATTCTCTTTTAGCTACGCCTTTGCATTACTCTATTTAATTTTGTGCTTAAATACTTATATCCGTAGACATCTTTTAGAATTTTCAATGGAAATGTTGTTACGCTGGTGTATGGACAGTTTTTATGATACCGGTATTCATTAAAAAAAAGTTTTTGTTTTTTTTTTTTTAATTTTGTTTTTTAAGAATCTTTACGATTAAAGTTTGTATATCATACTCCATCTCTTATACAAACTGATGCTGAAATACAAATGTGTGTTTTTAAACTAGATGTCCACCGTACTTCTTTAGGTCGGGTATTTTCATGCCAAAGTGGAATCCTGCAAGAGTTAGTGGCCAAAGAAGAAAACTATTAAAAATGTATGCCAAAGCATATTAGAAGGAGCGTTTTAAGAAATACATATCGATGGTCTCAAGTAGAAAGGCCCTAACTTGTATTTATTACGAAATTTTGTTTTTCAGTGAATCGAATACATTTCACTCAAATATACCTCGTCACAAAAATTCATTGCAATAGTGTCAAAAATAACGATCTTACAAGCAATTGTAGAATCATAGTTGTGTTGCGATCGTTACAGTTTTTATTATGTTTTTACCTTCTCCTGTAAAGTTAAAGTTATTCGAGTTAGGGCCTTTATACTTGATACAAACGATATGTATAATAATATTTACCACAAGATCGCAGTATAAATTAAAATAAATTGATAAAAACTGTAATATAGATTTATGTCACAGAATAAAATCCAAATCGATTTCATTCCGTATTACCAAATCGATCAATTACGTTTCAGCTTCTTCAGAAATTTTTCTTTTTGATTAAATCGAAAAAAAAATAAGAAGTTATTTTTGTGCATTAAATATGACAACGTAATGAAAAATACACGCAGCTGATTGTTGTAAACAAAAAGAAAATAAAGGTATAAACACATTCGCCACAGCAGGCTACCGACTACCATCTGTCAAAATTAGAATACATGTGCGCATATGAGATTGATTATATTGAAGACAGCAAGGCAACACGGCAAAAGGTTGTTGTCCATGCTACATATGTCGTGTAGTCGAATTAAACTAATTTCTAGTTCTGAAAGCTACAAAGCCAAAAAAGTGTTGACAATATAACAAAATATGTAAAACAAATTAGTGATTAGAAATATACTTTATTGTAAAATAAAAAAGAATATTACAAAATTTAAATGTTATAATATACATATATGCATCAAGGATTTGTATTAGCTTTATTGTTATATAGAATATTGACTTGAGCCAAAATACCGACTTTGTTAAAGATTAAAAAACTCACAGGGTAATAGCCCTTTTTACCTAAAAATTATTGATCATAAGTCCTACAATATAGAACGAATACAAACGACATAGGTATTATTTCAAACGCTCTAAATAACTCATTTAATTCTTAAAATCATCATTAAAGAAGCATAACTTAAAGGGTTATTAGACATGCATACTTGTCTGTACGAATGCATACCAAAACTCACTGTCTAATAGCATGTATGTCGAGTACGTCAGACATGTCTGTTGGTTTTCAAAAATTTTTGATTTTCTGATATCTGTCGCACACCAACATACACACAACATATATAAGTACTGAAGTGTGCTGTCAGCGTTCGATAGTGTAATAGCAAAACGCAAAGTATGCCATCGTACATGTCTGCAGACAAGTATGCGTGTCTAATAGCCCTTTTACGTATTTCATCGGTAACAGCTTTCAAGTATACACCAAATAAAAGCATGGTAAGTTCTCTGTAAAAGTGAAAAGTCAGATGAAAAAATTTTAAAATTGAATTTTACTCGCAATGGGTAAATTGTTTTAAAAAATTTGTATACCAGTATATAGGTATTTTAGAGAAGTTTAGCGTGATATCCACATCGCTTATATCCCATCCATATTCTAGGAGTTATGGCCAATAAAAAAAAGTTTTGAATTTCGTAACTCCGCGGAGGCAAAAGAGATCCATGAGATGAATTTTTTCAGTCAAAGCGAATCCATACAAAGTGATATGAGTGGCGAGTTTAATTCGCCGTATTCAATTCGGCCTAGCAAACTTTAAAAGAGTAAAAGCGCTAAATATCACCACTATAATATACATAAATGAATCGTTGCAACAATTCAGGATCAGCTGTGTGCTGTATATCTGTCGTTTCCTAAATAATTAAGTAGCTGGCTAAACGGCTACATCGGTAGCTAGCAGCATTTCTAGTCTTGTGTTCGTGTAGTCTGCTGTGGTGAATGTGTTTATAGCTTCACCAGTAGAGCTGTGCCAAATCGTTCCTTTTGGTGAGCGCTCCTTTTCGTTCAATTTAGAGGAACGGACCCGTTCGTTCCTTTCGTTCCACCGCTCTTTTCAATAAACCTATCAAATAAAATGCAACACTATTCAAGCTAAACTATTGTTTTGTTTACAATAATATTATGTATGTACATACTACTTATATCCAAAAAAGTGTTTTAGTTAAAAAAGTTGTAAATTATTGAGAATGTTTGCACTATTTGCATAAATTGTAATAAATCCGTAGCTTATCACTAATAAAGTTAAAGTTGAACCTATTTTGTATGTGAAATTGTATTAAATTAACAAAATTGTATTCCGTTTTTGTACATACATACATATGTAACATTTATTAAATTAACAAAAGTGTATTATATTTTTGTACATAACAACAGCATGATACAATGACAATTACAATTAATGTAATTAATAAATAAATCATTAATAATATTGTTGTCTTAAATCTAGTTTAGCTACATTGCTCAAAAATTAACAAAAGCCAATGGAGAATCAAAAAATAAGAAAAAAAAATTAAATAACAAATTTGTCGGCGAGGCTTAGATTCCGAGTTATGGGCCTCCGAAGTACAAAATTTTAATTATATTGTGTATTATAGACATGTAAATGCTGGTGTACATGCAGATTAAAAATATGTTCCCATTGAACTATAATAGAAAAAAAACTAACAAATGGTTACGCTAATAATGTAATTTCGTGTTGGTCACACTGAAAAGCAAAACAACAAAATCCGACATGAGTGAACGAACGAACGAAATGAACGATGAAACCAAAACACTTAACTAGACCGCTCACTGAGCCAAAACCGCTCCGTAAAGTAACCGGCTCCCTTCGTTCACTTCAGTGATTCGTTCCTTTGTACCCGTTCGTTCCGGAACGACACAGCTCTATTCACCAGAATAAAGCCGCAGTCAGCAGAATAAAAAGTCAGAGAAACGCAGAGTTGCATGGATGTGTGTACCTGTTATTATTGTACCATGCATCAGAAATAGAAATTAGTTTAATTTGACTACACGACAAAAGTAGCATGAACAAAAACCTTTTTCCGTGTTGCCTAGCTGGCCTTAATATAATCATTCTCATATGTACACATGTTTTCTTATTTTGACAGATGGATGAAAGTTTTTAGGCCAGAGAGGTGAATAGAGCGGTTTTTCGTTGGCATAATTTTTCAACCAGCTACAACTCAGCATTAGCAGCACAAAACCAATCTATTCACATTTTGCAAAAACAAATGAACACACACAAATGTGAATGCTCATTAACACGCGTACCAAGTTAACGACTATTTGCAATAAACGCCTAAACTATGAAACGGTTTTCGGAGATGGGGGAGGGGTTTTTTGTTTTCATGGGATTTTTTCATATTTCTCTTTACTCTAATTTCTTTTTTCTTGTTACGTTTTATTATTATTCTATTCTTATTGAATTGGCGTCATACAAGTCAAAAGACTTTAAAAAAAATCCCTTTGTATGAATTCAAATAATTTTTGGTAGCAACTTCATAAGGGAATTAAGGAAAAGACCCGTCATAAATTTCATCGTATAAATTGCGTGTAAAAATGTATTAGGACCAGTGTGGCCATATTAGCTCTTTTGGAGCTAGATTTAGCTTTATTTTTTAATGTTTAGCTCCAAATATTTCATATAGCTCTTAGCTTTTTTTTTAGCTCTTTTCAACAATGCATTTAGCTCTTTCTAGCTTTTTCTTTAATTTTTATTTCATGTAATTTATTTCTATTTCAAAATATATAAAACAGTTTATCAGAATAAATTTATGTGCGGTAACCATATAAAGTAGTTAAAAAATAATAATAATAATCTGGCAGCGCAGAAACAATCACTGCGGCAGATTTGATCGATATCGTAGTGTAATAAGTATACAGGTGGCCTCACAAGGGCAACAAATACAACATAGCACCAAAAATTAGACAATGCTTGTCAAAAATATGCATGTGCTGGACGTGGCGTATGAAAAAACTAGCAGAACAAAATATAAACTACTGCTGCCACCTGCATATTTATTACACCATAATAGGTATATTATATTTATAGGTATATTATTATTATTATTATTTTTATTTTTAAGTACAAGTAAGACTTAAAGCAAAGACTATAAATATATAAAGATATTGCACGTAGAACATTGTACGGGAAATGCTTAATTTGGTGGTGGCTTTAGTAGTAAAACCACTTTTTTCAAGAGAGTCATTTATTTTCTCAGAGAATTTATTATTCTCATGTCTCTACTATTCATTTAGATATGTATACATGTGTTCATACGTTTGTGTCTTTGCATTCACAAGTATGTGTGCATGTGTGTACATTTAATAAACAAACGAAAGATTCCATATAAACAAACAAAAAAACTTTTCGAGCCTTTGCTGCAATAGAGTCATAAATCAAAAAATCTTGTTTGGCAGGAAACGAATTTAAAGTCTAGAATTTACCTATAAATCAATGGTAAAATATTCTTCTCCCAAGAGAATAATAAAATACAAATATCTTTCATATTTGTATGAAAATTTTGCACAGTATAAAAATTGATATTGCGATTAGTTATATACATATTAGCTCAAAAATTACATTTTGAATTATGACGCTTTTGAAGCAAAGGCTCGTTTTGTGTTCGCACAATATATGTGGACATAAGATACGTAAAGCTAATGTCGCTGATTCTTATTTGAATGGCAAATATATGTATTTTATTGTGGTACTATTGCAAGAACATCGATTCGCACCGAATTTTATATTATTTAAAATTGGAAATTTATATAACTATGTATATCTACCTATGTACATACATATATAAAAATAAAGTGTCACGACGTTTGTTCTCGCTAATCTCCGAAACTACTGGACCGATTTAAATGAAATTTCGCGCAGATATGTTAACAGTGTATAACTTGAAATATAGGCTATATATGTATGTATTATTTTGAATTTGAAATAGAAAAAATTGCTTTTTGAATAACCTGGTCATTTATAAACAGATTTTCAAAATTATTGTTTTGTTTGAAAGGTGTTGCCTGCAGTTGGGTCTCATAAATTTATTTTTGGAAATCTGTTAATAACTCTGCTAGCTCAACGGATATCTTGTGCTCGCTGCCGTATGGATATAATAAAACCCGCGCAAATTTTGTCATAGCCATCAGAAATGTTTGTACATGCAAAAAATCATGATAAAAATTCAGATTTTGGATGTTTGTGTGCTCCATCAGACTTATTTTTTGCAGTATGTAAGATTCATATAAAAGTTTTCGAAAAAATTTTTTATGAATCCAAAGAAATAAAAAACGTAAAAAAAACTAGAGTTGAGCAATGTGTAAATTGCACCAAAAATACAATATATTCCTTTTGGTTTCAAGAAAACAACGTATGCTATAAGCACAGAATGGAGATGCTAAATTTATTAATTCTTACACTTTTACGAAAGCATTCCTCGTGGAAAACATACAAATACAAATTAACGAGCGCAGAAAAACTTAAAATTTTGAAACAATAAAACATATGCTCAATCCAGAAAATTATTAAATATGTACCAATCACCAAAAATAATTACATTTCTTGTGCTAGTTATCACTTATTAAAAAGATTTTAATAAATTTTATAATAGTTTTGTAAACAAAATAATAAATTTTATGGTTTTCGAACTCAGGTAAGCGCACGTTTTATTTGATTTATGCATATACTACATACATATGTACAAAAGGTATATTAATTATAAGGTAGTCGCATTAGCTAAAATTGACATCAGCTGATTGATTTTTTGTTGTCAAAACTTTGTTATGTTTTTATAAAAATATTGTGACATTTTTTTTTATTTAATTAAAATTTAAAAAAGTGAAAAAACAAGCGTGAAAAATTTTTAATATTTAATTAAAATTAAAAATATCGGTTAAAATGCGTGTATGTAGTGTCTGCAAAAAAAAATTTGCAAAGGGGGAAGGCAAGTTGTTCCAAGTACCCAAATAAAAGACACATCTTGATTTTATACATACATCTATCAACACCTTTTTGTTTTCTGTGTTGTAAATAATTTTAACTTATATTTTTATTTTATGCAATAGATTTTTTTTTAATTTAATTTTTGTTTTGTTTACGCATCACATTTTGACAACAGCCAAGTTTTTACACTAACAAAATGCCTGTTGTTTTTTTGACGTTGTATTTGTTTTAGGGACAAGACTACCTTATTTATTATACCATGTATGTATGTACATACATAGATATTCTAACTACATATACAATTGAAAATTCTAAAATAAAATATTTAATAAAACAAATGTGTATACATAGTTCGGTGCGAATCAACATAAATGCAATAGTACAATAACAAAAAACGTAATTTTACCCTACAGCCATAGGAATCGGTCGCATTTCTTTGCACTGTTTATTTGCACATGATTTATATGAAAACAAGAAACTGCTTTTAGTTGTTAATATTGTTATTGAATGTGCTTTGCACAAGAAATATGACACACACACAAACACATTTCTCAATGAGCATCATTTATATGTGTAAACAACAAAAAAAAACCATAATTTCTCTGGAAAATAATTTCTAGTAGAGTTAAAAGAAACAAAAATGTTTCAAAAACAACAACAAAATAAACTTGACAAAATTATTACTACATACATACTTATGTACGTACATATGTATGTATGCCTAAAATTTTTGTGGTCTTTTCTCTTGCTACTTCCCCCCACAGCATCAACAAACGCAAACAATTTTTGTTTTTATTCAATGTTCTACGTGCAATATCTTTATATATTTATAGCAGTGTCGGGCGATTTTTGAAATGCTAAGCACGCGTGCTTAGCAAGACAATTCTGTTTGCGCGACGTCGACACACGTATACTATAAGCATCTTCGTGTAGCTTATGAGAATTAACGTTCGGTTGTTGGTTTGTTATCATTTCGTCAAAGTAAATCAAACCAGTCGCTGATCAGCACTTGTTTGAGGAAGACTTCGCTTATAATTTTTTGTTTACACTCAAAGCAAAATGTTCAATGAAGAATGGGAAAATGATTTTTTTTTTATAATTTTGTTTTTATTCGAACTTTTTATTTTAATTATCGAATTTAATAAATTTTATTTTTATTTATTATGTTTTCTAGATATTTCTTTACTTATTAAATATTATATTTTATTTCATTCGTTGTGTAACTAGTTTATTATTAAATGAATATTGTTTTCGTTATTATTATATTAAAATAAAAAGTATTATTGAAAAAAAATTCAAATCAAATAAAAATACTAAAAGGCAAGAAATGTATTTTACTTTTGGCAACAGAAAAATTTTTCGAGTGTATAATTATTGACAGTCGTTCGTTTTTTTGCTGCTTCCCATACCAAAACATATGAGAGAGTATGTGTGTGCCCGACACTGATTTATAGTCTTTGCTTAAAGTCTCTTAAAGCACCTCAAACAAGTGTATATGCTCAATGATAACAAATTTTAGTTTACTTAAAACTACCTTCTTAAATACAATACATTAAAATACTTATAAACATACTAAAATACAAGAAAATGAGAAAAAAAGAATATTCAAGTTAGTTACTAAAAAGTTGTTTAACAGTCATTTTGAAAGACGATGCGCGGGGATCGGTTTTAATGTGATTTGGTAAATTATTCCACAATTTCACAGCACTAATAAAGAACAATCTTGAGGACGATAAATAATAGTAATTCGGTATTATAATGTTTAATGTGCGACTAGATCTGCAGAAGCATAATTTTTCATAAATATATCTTGGTTCATGCGAATATATAACTTTATGAAGAAATATTAAATTTCGAATGCTCAAGTAGGAAGTCAAACCGCATCCCAGAATCTGAATGGAGAATTGAGATATCCTATCATATTTCCTTTTATTGTACACATATCTGGCACAGTTATTGAGCACTTTCTGTAATTTATATTTTGATGCAGCATCAAGTTCACCAAAAACTATAGCTCCATATGTTATAATGGGTACAATTAGAGATTTGACAATTTTCAGTTTAATATCACTCGAAATAAATGACGACGAATACCACAGTTTTCGAAGAACGTTATAGATTCTCGTAACAGTGTAACTAACATGATCCTTACAATTAAGGTCAGAATTAATAACAATACCTAGATTTTTTACTACTTGTACATATTTCACAACTTCGTTCTTCATAGATATTTCAGGCAAGATACTGTAGTTGTAGCTTCTAGCATGAATCAATAGAGCTTGAGTTTTTGCAGTGTTTATTTTTAGATTGTTGTTAAAAGACCACTCACAGATATAATTAAGGTCTTCATTAAGACGACAAACTAAGTCTTCAACTAGCCCCAAAGGCCGGGATAAATAAATTTGAGCATCATCTGCATATAAATGAATATGGGAATTTTTACAGCAGTGAACAATATCGTTTATAAACATGCTAAAAAGTAATGGGCCAAGTATAGATCCCTGCGGAACTCCAGAAAACACGGGTTTTAGTGTAGAAAATGATGCCTTTGAACTAACGCGTTGAAAGCGATTCGAAATATATGATCTTATAAGCCCAACAGCATGATTACTAAAACTAAAGTAATTTTTCAGCTTAAGTAACAACACATCATGGTTGACCGTATCAAAAGCTTTTAAGAAATCAATAAGAACTACAATAGTTAATTCACCATTATCAAAGGATGGACGAATACCTTCCAAAACTTTCACTATGGCAGTACCACAGCTTTTTGCGGCCCGATAACCAGATTGATACTCTGATAAAAGCGTATGACATTGCAAGTAGTTTATAATTTGGTTTGAGGCCAATCTTTCAAAAGCCTTTGAAAGAGATGGGAGGATACTTATGGGTCGATAGTGTTCAGGGCTGATAGGTTGATTTCTTTTAGCAACTGGTATTATGTTAGCAATTTTCCAGTCATTAGGAAAAGTCGATGTTGTGATGATGTGGTTAAAGATATGAGTAACTGAAGGAATTATAAAAGGTAAAATAAGCTTTAAAAAATTAATATTAATTCCATCAAAGCCAACCGCAGTGGACTTGATTGCCGAAATTGATCTACCAACCTCCTCAGTTGTAAATGGGCTAAAAGAAAACACGGATCTATTAGATAAAATATTCTGATTTACGGCGAAGGTGTCAGTATTATTTACAATAGATGATTTTAGGAAGAAGTCATTCATGGTTTCAGGACACACATCGCATTCAAGTTTCTTTTTCCTCAAACCAAGCTGTTCAAGGTTTTTCCATAGTTCTCTAGATGAAATATTTGTATTTAATTTGCTTCTAAAGTACTCACTCTTCTGGTTTTTCGTGATAACATGCACCTGATTTCTAGCTAATCGATACCGCTCCCAATTGTATTCACAGCGTCTGTTCTTCCAAATAGAGTATAGTTTATTTCGTATCTTGATAGCGCATTTAAGTCTATAATTAAACCAAGGCTGATTAATGTTGCTAATTTTTATTTTTCTTAATGGTACGTGTTTCTGAAACAAGAATAGAACGCTTTCCGAGAAACAGGCCAACTTATCATTAATATTATCATAGAGCCAGCATTAATTCCAGTTAACATTTGCTGCATCAAAACTTAACAGTTGAATATTGATTTGCTTATAATTCCGTGAGTAGAAATGACTGCTACTCTCATTGCAGTGCAAATCAAAATCAGTTACAAGAAGCAACATATCATGGTCAGAAACGCCGGCAAGAGAAAACTGATCAAAGTGAATGACAGATGAGCTGTTAGAGGTACACATAAGGTCTAGCAGAGCAGGTTTAACATTAGGGGCAAATCTAGTATAGCAAGAGTTAATGACATGCAAACCACTAGCATTCATTCCATCCAAAAGTTGATATGATCTTGTGTTATTAATTGATAAATCTATATTAAAATCGCCGCAAACAATTAAGTTTTCATAATTCATCGCTATCACATTTAACTTATCAAAAAACTCATCAAGATCATTCAGTTTACTTCGATTATAAACACAGACTACACAGCATTTAGTAGAGTTGGATCCCTGAAACTCAACACCAATAAACTCAACCACATTAGCTGGATCAGATTTTAAAACAACTTTATGTCTCAAACCCTTTTTATAATAAATTGCAACACCTCCTCCCTTTTCACCAGATCTTCTATCATTACGAATTAAATTAAAGTTTAAAATATTATGAAAATCATCCTCAGATTCAGGATCGAACCATGTTTCTGAAACACAAAGAAGATCTACAAAACAGTTTGACAGAATATAATTAATGTAATCAATTTTCGCAGAATTAAGGCTTTTAGCATTAAAGTGACAAATTTTAAAACCTTTATAGGTCTTCCCAACAATCCCCAAAATTGTTCTTAAGTTATAGTTATGGCTGATCGAACTGAGAGTCATGTTATACGTTTGTACTTTAAATTATACGACAACCGTGCACGTTTGCAAAATGACTGATAAGAAATGAAAGGGAAATAATACATAATTTAGAATTTAGAAGCAGATAATAAAACAGAGAAAAAAGAGAAAAAACCGATTTAATGTGTATTAAGTTTTGGGCACAATCAAAGCATCAACACACATATGCACCTATGGAAATAAGATATTTGTTGTTTTTGCAATGTTTGAAAAATAGTACAACCTTATTAATAAATTATTCTTCTGTCAAAATTTATTCGTCAGGCTGTGTTTGTTTAACGTAAAATTGTTAGTGTGGTAAAATTTGCTTTCTACTTCATACTAATTGTGTTTTAAAGAAAAAATTTTAACTATCAAGAAAATAATTAAATGGAAAGGTTTGTAATTAAATAAGAAACTAAATAAACGAACTTTAATATAAATAATTTGATCACTTTAGATATTTAAAAAGAAGTGAGCCAAATGATGATAAAATTGTATGCAGCAGCAGCGACACAGACGATGATTTATTTTTGCCTAGTACCAGCAAAATGTAAAATTGTAATGCATATGCAAATAAAAAAACTAGTACGATAAAGTATGTACATATACATATATATTTTGTCTTCTAGGAAATATATACAGAAGATGAGGAAAAGCTGGTTGAAAGATCGAAGACTTTCGAACTGGATTATCGAAATAAATGACAACCAGGTAAAATGCTAATTCTGCCATTGTGTACTAAAGTCAAAATTAAGCAACCTTCTAAAACACGGAAAAACGAGTAAGCGTGTGGCCGCTGCTGCACCCTTCATGGGCAACAACCAAAAAACAATAGTGTCATACGTTAGGTAGCAGTACCAAGACTAAAGAAGTAGAGATAATGGAAGCATTATACGTAGCGGTGCATACTTCTATTAGGTCTGTAGATCACTTAGTAAAAGTGCAAAAAACCGTTTTCAATGACAGCAAAGCTGCCGCAGAAATGTCTTTAGGACGAACAAAGTGCACCGCTATAATAAAATCTATTTTGGCACCACACTTCAAGCAATTACTGGTAGATGACGTTAAGGAAAGTCAATACAGCCTTATTATTGACGAGTCGACCGACATTACTGTAGACAAACAGTTAGGCATAGTAATTCGGTATTATAGTAAGGAGTTAAAAAAGATTGTGAACACTTTTACATCTGTACAAGCTGGAGGAAGCAGCAGCGCGCGGAATATCATCAGCAATTTTAAAAGTTTTGCAAGCTTTTAATTTAGATATAAAGTACATGGTGGGATTAGGAACGGACAACGCAAAAGTTATGACAGGAATCAATCGTGGTGTTATTGCTAACTTGAAAGAAAAAAACCAAAACATAATATTAGTTCCATGCGTTTGCCATTCCATACAATTAGCTGTTTCTTATGCGTCCAAAAGTTTGCCAGACGAAATTGAGTATTTAGTGGCAGAAACATATAATTGGTTTTCCAGATCCAATTCAAGACAAGCAAATTATAAAAACATTTATGCAGCTATCAATTGTGACATGCTACCACTTAAGTTAGTACGAGCATGTGACACAAGATGGATGTCGATTGAAATAGCTGTAAATAGAATTGAAAGTCAATGGTTGGAATTAAAAACTCACTTTCAAATTGCATCTGTTTCGGAATCCTGCCATCAAGCTAAAGTCTTGAAAAATTTGTATAGTGAAAAAAATTTACTCTATTTGAAATTTTTAAAGCCATTACTTTCTGATGTTCAAAAAGTAAATAATATGTTCGAAAGTAACGATGTGGACCCCACGCTATTGTTTTCAGAACTTCACTTGCTTTTGAAAAATCTTTGTAATCAAATCGTTTTGAAGTCCGAAATTTTTGACCATTTAAAATCAAATTTAGACGATTTTCTAATTCCGACTCTGTATTTTAACTATAGTTTTGAACAATATCTGATTTCAAAAAAAGACACAATAGATTCTGAAACAGAAACGGAAATTAGATACACTTGCCGAAATTTTATTAAACAATTAATATACCAACTACGACAACGTTTGCCAAATAATTTTTCAACTTTACAAAACACAAACTTCTTTTCATTAGAAAACAGTCTAAGCAATACAAAAGGTATATTGTATGAAATTTTTAAAGAAGAAATGTCAAATTTTAGTGTAGATGATATTACTCTTTTAGAATTACAATGGCAAAAATTAAATTCCTATGATTGGAAAAACCAAAAGTCAACTACGGAATTTTGGATTAATTTTTTTGAGTACAAAGACGCTATTAATGAAAACCCTTTTAGGGAATTGTCAACTTTTGTGATGAAATTTTTAGTTTTGCCTTTCAGTAACGCAGAAGTTGAGCGCGTATTCAATGGTATGAATATAATAAAAACTAAAATTAGAAACAGATTTTCCTTAAATACCATGAATTCACTTCTGTACATCAGATGTGGGTTAAAAAGATTAAATAAATGTTGCCAAAGTTTTGAAATATCTAAGGATCTCTTAAAAAAGTTTGATAAGGATATTTATACAACTGATAATGATTTTTTGTCTTGTTCAGAAGTAGAAGATAATATAGAAGAATACGATGAAATGTTTAATATATAGCAAACATTGTTATAGAAGTTTTAAAAAGCTTTTATTTACAAATATTTTTTTATAAAAGAACCAAGAATAATTCAATATTTTTTGTGTTGAAAAGTTTCCATATTAATTGTAAAGTTTTTTTTTTATGAATATGAATACATAACTTTAATTTTTTTTTGTATATGCGATATAAAAGTAAAATTTTTGTGATGTTTTGGTAATTTTTATTTCACACATAAACCTAAGATGCTTTTGAAAACCTGTTATTTTATAGTTTTAAGAACTTTCTCAACATCATAAGACTGTTTAGTTTTAGTTGAGGAACTTTTTGTTTGTTTTTTGTTTTCTCAGTAAGTTATGTTTATGAGCTGAATTTTTGCTTAATAAATATTTTTTTGTTGTTATTGATTCAATGTTTTTTATTTAAATGAACCAAAACTATATTTTTATATTATTTATACCTGCATAAACACCATTTAAACTATAAAAATATAGAAATAATGAAAAGTTGCTATTGCAAAGCTATAAAAAAATTAGCTTCTTTTTTTGGCTTTAAAATTCCTTCTTTAGCTCTATTTCAAACCTGATTTAGCTACATATTATTTTAAAATCTGGTCACAATGATTAGGACTGTATACGTGCGAAAGCCTGTATTGTTTCTAGCAACTTTTTTTCAGCTGCGAAACAACATGGCCAGTACTTTTTTCGCACGAAATTTTAGTTTAAACTCTCGTAGTGAACAGACGCGTTTTTATAATCGTCGCAACTGAATATAAAAAAAATATAAAAGAAAAAAAAATTTTCAAGTCACAAAAAATATAAAAAAAAAAACAAAACATTTATTGTACAGTTATTTTACTGGTTTTATTTTATATTTTGCTTGTGTGCAATACACATAAATATTTGCATACACAAACTAATAGAAGTGAAAATAAAAAAAAGAGAACTCTGATGAGTTCATCTTCTGATAAAAAGAACAATAATCCTACAAGCAGTAGGAATGTGCAATATATAACTTTAGTTGCTGATGACGACAATAAAAAAAATGAATTAAACAAAAACCAGAATTTAACAGAAAACACAAATACTCGTGCGCGATCATTATCTCTGAACATGTTAAATAGTGATCAAGAAGCAACAACAATTGCACCCATCAGCAAACTTGTCAGCTTAGCTGTACAAACAAACAATAAGTAACAAGGTGACCAACGTGCACAAAATGGTAGATGCGGTGAGTACAATAAATGATAATAAAATTCAAACAGGAATGGACAGATACATAACCGTGTTGAAAAGGGGAAGAAGTCCACAATCAGCTCAAATAGCTTCAACAGCGAAAGTTCCCAGAGATGGAAAAAACAAAATAAAAAATTCCGAAAATCGTTTCGCGATTTTATCAGAACAAGACAATGAAGACACAACTACAACAAGGTCGAGTAAACCTCCACCGATATATTTAAGAGAGCAGAACTCTAGTGTTTTGGTAAAAAGCCTTATCTCCTTAATTGGAGAAAATGAGTTCTATGTAACTCCAATTAAGCGCGGAAATATTAACGAAACAAAAATCCAGGTAGTGCAAGAAAGTAATTACCGAAAAATAGTTTCTGACCTTGAGTCAAAAAACAAAAATTTTTATACGTACCAATTAAAGAGTGCTAAAGGTCTAACCGTCGTAATAAAAGGTGTAGACTCTAGTGTGGATCCAGAAGAGGTTAAGTCTGGCCTTGAAAATAATGGTTTCAAAGTTAAAAATGTTTCTAACATCAAAAATAGGGATAAAATCCCCCAACAAATTTTTAGAGTCGAGCTACAGCCAGGTGACTTGAAAATTAAAAAAAATGAATCGCACCCAATCTATAATCTAAAGTACTTGTTACATAGAAGAGTTACAGTTGAGATGCCACATAAAAAAATGGACCTATCCAATGCATGAACTGTCAATAATTTGGCCATACCAAACCTTATTGCAAGTTGCCTACCGTTTGCGTTGTATGTGGTGAGTTGCACAGTACCGCTAACTGTGACAAAATAAAAGGTGATACCAAGGCAAAAAATGCGGCAATTGCAGTGGAAACCACACTGCTAACTATAGAGGCTGCCCTCTTTACTCTTTTTTTAAAAATTCGTCGAACAGAAAAACAAATGCTACTCCCGATCAGCCCAACACCCCTTTAAACTACCCTCAGTAACCTCAACCGTTGTCTAGCCATAATCAATACTCAAATGTTTTAATGTCTAACACGACACTTACTCAACAAAAAACTTATAGTCAATTTTCATACGCTAATATTTTAAAGAGTAACCAGACTCCGGCGCAAAAAACTGTACCAGCTAATGAAGAATCAGGGCATAATTTTAGTCGTATTAAAGCCTCGATAGAGATCCTAATACAAACAGTAAATACATTTACTCTCAACATGTCCTGTATGATGCAGGAAATGTTGAAAATGCAGTCTACCTTGTTGCAGGCTGTATTGAAAAAACCATGAACTTAAGAATCTGTTTTTGGAACGCAAACGGCATCTGCCAACATAAAAATTATATAGAATATTTTCTTCTGGATAAACAAATCGATGTTATGCTTATCTCAGAAACTCATTTAACGTCTCGAAGCTATTTTAAAATTAGTGGATATAATTTCTACGATACTAAGGATCCTCGAGGTAGAGCTTGTGGTGGCTCTGTAATCCTAATAAAAACTCGAATAAAACACTACCTGCTAAATGACCTTCGTGAAGAATATCTTCAAGCAACAAATATCTGTATTGAAAATTTTTACCAAAAGCTTGTGATATCATCTGTTTATTCTCCTCCCAGGTTTTCAATTTCAGAGAGTCAATATACCGCATTTTTTGCAACACTGGGGTCCCGTTTTCTAGCAGCTGGCGACTACAATGCTAAACACACTTTTTGGGGTTCACGTTTAATCAGTCCTAAGGGTCGTGTTTTGTTTGACACAATTTCAAAAATGGGTTTGAATGTAGTTTCAAGTGGTCAGCCAACATATTGGCCAACGGATCGACAAAAAATTCCTGATGCTATCGACTTTGGAAACTCGAAAGGTGTGCCCAGCGAAATGATGGAAGTAGAAGCATCTTTGGATTTGTCTTCAGATCATTCGACTACTATTATCACTATTTACTCACACCCAACCGCAAGACCAACATGTGATTTACCGCTGACATCTGCACGTGTTAACTGGCTGAAATACAAAAAATATTTGAGTGCTCATTGCACGGAAAATATGCCATTGAGAACACCTACTGACATAGAAAATTCTATTAGGTTGTTTGAAGAACATGCTAAACAAGCTGCTCTTAATGCTTCTTCAATTCAACCAAATCAACAAGCGAGATTTAACAATATTTTTTGTGCAGATATAAAAAGGCTATTGACCGAAAAACGGAGAGCTCGACGAGAATGGCAACGATACAGATCGCCTCAGCTAAAATTAAGGCTTAAGGAGTGTACCAAGCAGCTTAGAAAAGTTTTGCAAACACAAAAAACAGCTTCGCTGCAAAAATTTCTGCAAGAACTCGATGCAACACCATCAACAGATTATTCGCTGTGGCGTGCAGCCAGAGGACTTAAAAGGCCGGTGATATGTAAACCTCCATTACGAGCTTCAAATGGTGACTGGGCAAGAACTGATGCTGAAAAAGGTGCTCTTTTTGTTAAGCACTTAGAAAAAGTATTTACTCCAAATATTTCTGCTGATATTATTGAACTGCCACCAGTCGTCGCTTTACCAGAAATTCCGCTAAGATTTAATATTGTGGAGATTGAAAAGGTTATTACAAGTCTAAACTCAAAAAAAGCCCCAGGTATTGATAAAATAAGTAACAAAATGCTGCAAGAATTGCCTTTCATTGCAAAAAGAATAACACTATTCATTTTTAATGGTATTTTACGGCTGCAATACTATCCAGCAGAATGGAAGGTGTCGATGATTATTATGATACCAAAGCGCAGCACGGATCATAAGAAGGTTGAATCCTATCGGCCTATTAGTTTATTGCCCAACATTTCAAAACTATTTGAAAAGCTGTATATGAGCAAGCTGATGCCTATAGTGACTAGTAAAGGATTCATTCCAGATCATCAATTCGGTTTTCGCAGACAACAAAGCACTATTGAACAAACACACAGACTTGTGAATGTTGCGAAGGGAAACATGCCCGCCTACACAAATCAACACCGCGACTATTTCGCAACACACTGTAGTCAAATATCTAGGCGTTCACCTTGATCGCCTTTAAAATGGAAATCGTATATAGACGCAAAGTTGATCCAAATGAAATTAAAAGCAGCCCAAATGAATTGGCTTATTGGAAGAAATTCTATACTAAGCCTAGACTGTAAACTTCTACTATACAACGCGATCCTTAAACCAATATGGTCCTATGGAATCCAGCTATGGGGCACTGCCTCAGCATCGAATGTAGAAAAAATTCAAAGGCGACAAAACAAAATTCTACGTAAAATAACAGCAGGCCCCTGGTATATCCGAAATCTGCGAATTCACAAAGACCTTGATGTTCCGTTGGTAAAGACAGTATTTTCTAAACACGCGAAAAAATACATTAACGAACTTGAGTTGCACCCAAACCCACTTGCGCGCAGTATTCTAGAGTATAGAGGCCAAACCCGGCTTCTATCAGCCGTACAGGAGAGATGTAAAACAAGAAAAATCAACCGTTGAATCTAAAAATTTTGTTTAGCATTGGATAAACTTATATTTAATATTTTTAGATTTAAGATTTGAAAAACTAATTAATGTTTCAATCTATAATTGAAGATTCAATAAATAATAATATTATAAAAAAAAACTCTTCATTGATGTTATACAAGCCTTCGACAAAGTATGGCACGAAGGTCTAATACACAAATTAACACAAAATCTACCCGCAAACATCCTCAAGCTTTTAAGAAGCTATCTAATGGAACGAAAATGTATAGTTCAAGAAGGTAGCTTCTTAAGCCCTCCGCAGTCGATCGAAGCAGGAGTCCCTCAAGGCAGCATCTTCGGTCCTTTACTTTTTTTAAGCTTTTCTAAGCGTTCATGAAAATCCTGTAGAACAAAATAAAATTCTACGTGCAATTACAGCAGCCCCCTGGTATGTCGCATCTTAAAAAAGGTAAATGAGAAATATGGCTCATAGATCAATAAACTTTATGTCTTTTAACATAGATCGCTTGTCAATACAAGCCGAAGAGTCGTTCTACTTAACACACTTTCATATAACAAAATTGACATTGGTCTTATTCAAGAATGCCACAATTCACCAATAGGTATCGCCATAGTAATAAAAGATTCAATATCTTATTGAATTACATTTAGTATATTTACTTACTAAAAACTTTATAAAAAAAGAAAAAAAAATTTTTTAAATTGTAATTCCATTTAAAATTTTATTAAATTAATATTTTTATATTATTATTATTACGAATAAACGTAATTATTATTTGAACTTATATTGATTTACATATGGAAAGTAATATTATCAGGCTCAAGTTCAGTTTTATTGAATTAATGAAAATTCAAAATTACTAAGAGTTTTTTTGTGTTGGAAAATATTATTATTTATATCCAATCAGTTTTTAGCAGAACGTATCAGTACTGATTTCAAGGCCGCTACACCTCTCATCAGCGTTCAATTGTCCATCTTTACAAATTTCGTAAAGTGGATACTAATTGAGAAGAACATCAACTATTTAACCAGTTTTCAACAGAAATAGAATATGAGAATTAATTTTTAATTCAATTTTTATTCTACAATGAAACAATGCTGGTTAGTACGAAATTCCCTCATTACTGTTTGGAACTAATAATCAACACAAACTCATAGTCCGTTATCATCAAAGTATTCTACTTTGTATTTTAACGTTTTTGTTGTTTTTACTCTATATTAGGGAAATTCACATATTACTGTGACCCCTGTTATTAGGGTATTTATAGCTCGTGCCCAAGCGGAATTAATATTTTTATATTATTATTATTACGAATAAACGTAATTATTATTTGAACTTATATTGATTTACATATGGAAAGTAATATTATCAGGCTCAAGTTCAGTTTTATTGAATTAATGAAAATTCAAAATTACTAAGAGTTTTTTTGTGTTGGAAAATATTATTATTTATATCCAATCAGTTTTTAGCAGAACGTATCAGTACTGATTTCAAGGCCGCTACACCTCTCATCAGCGTTCAATTGTCCATCTTTACAAATTTCGTAAAGTGGATACTAATTGAGAAGAACATCAACTATTTAACCAGTTTTCAACAGAAATAGAATATGAGAATTAATTTTTAATTCAATTTTTATTCTACAATGAAACAATGCTGGTTAGTACGAAATTCCCTCATTACTGTTTGGAACTAATAATCAACACAAACTCATAGTCCGTTATCATCAAAGTATTCTACTTTGTATTTTAACGTTTTTGTTGTTTTTACTCTATATTAGGGAAATTCACATATTACTGTGACCCCTGTTATTAGGGTATTTATAACTCGTGCCCAAGCGGAATTAATATTTTTATATTATTATTATTACGAATAAACGTAATTATTATTTGAACTTATATTGATTTACATATGGAAAGTAATATTATCAGGCTCAAGTTCAGTTTTATTGAATTAATGAAAATTCAAAATTACTAAGAGTTTTTTTGTGTTGGAAAATATTATTATTTATATCCAATCAGTTTTTAGCAGAACGTATCAGTACTGATTTCAAGGCCGCTACACCTCTCATCAGCGTTCAATTGTCCATCTTTACAAATTTCGTAAAGTGGATACTAATTGTAAAGATGGACAATTGAACGCTGATGAGAGGTGTAGCGGCCTTGAAATCAGTACTGATACGTTCTGCTAAAAACTGATTGGATATAAATAATAATATTTTCCAACACAAAAAAACTCTTAGTAATTTTGAATTTTCATTAATTCAATAAAACTGAACTTGAGCCTGATAATATTACTTTCCATATGTAAATCAATATAAGTTCAAATAATAATTACGTTTATTCGTAATAATAATAATATAAAAATATTAATTCCGCTTGGGCACGAGCTATAAATACCCTAATAACAGGGGTCACAGTAATATGTGAATTTCCCTAATATAGAGTAAAAACAACAAAAACGTTAAAATACAAAGTAGAATACTTTGATGATAACGGACTATGAGTTTGTGTTGATTATTAGTTCCAAACAGTAATGAGGGAATTTCGTACTAACCAGCATTGTTTCATTGTAGAATAAAAATTGAATTAAAAATTAATTCTCATATTCTATTTCTGTTGAAAACTGGTTAAATAGTTGATGTTCTTCTCAATTAGTATCCACTTTACGAAATTTGTAAAGATGGACAATTGAACGCTGATGAGAGGTGTAGCGGCCTTGAAATCAGTACTGATACGTTCTGCTAAAAACTGATTGGATATAAATAATAATATTTTCCAACACAAAAAAACTCTTAGTAATTTTGAATTTTCATTAATTCAATAAAACTGAACTTGAGCCTGATAATATTACTTTCCATATGTAAATCAATATAAGTTCAAATAATAATTACGTTTATTCGTAATAATAATAATATAAAAATATTAATTCCGCTTGGGCACGAGCTATAAATACCCTAATAACAGGGGTCACAGTAATATGTGAATTTCCCTAATATAGAGTAAAAACAACAAAAACGTTAAAATACAAAGTAGAATACTTTGATGATAACGGACTATGAGTTTGTGTTGATTATTAGTTCCAAACAGTAATGAGGGAATTTCGTACTAACCAGCATTGTTTCATTGTAGAATAAAAATTGAATTAAAAATTAATTCTCATATTCTATTTCTGTTGAAAACTGGTTAAATAGTTGATGTTCTTCTCAATTAGTATCCACTTTACGAAATTTGTAAAGATGGACAATTGAACGCTGATGAGAGGTGTAGCGGCCTTGAAATCAGTACTGATACGTTCTGCTAAAAACTGATTGGATATAAATAATAATATTTTCCAACACAAAAAAACTCTTAGTAATTTTGAATTTTCATTAATTCAATAAAACTGAACTTGAGCCTGATAATATTACTTTCCATATGTAAATTTTATTAAATTTTTATCGGTTACTAATATTTTGTACATGTACATCTCGTTGAATACTTATTTATAACATTATGTGATATAAACGTTCCTGTTTTGATACTGCTATTAAGCAGCTTTTTTTTTAGTTCTAAGGGTTTTTTTAATTGTAGTTTTGTTTAACAGACTTTCGCTCTGTACGTCACATCCAATGCCGGGAGCAAGCATTATTTTTTTACTTTCATTGAGTAAGTTGTTATACTTAACATTCACTTTCATACTTAAGCAAGTAGCTTATTCATGTCACTGTGTATTAGAATAAGACAAATATAGTTCTAAGAAATATTTGTTGTACTGTCGATTGTATCTCATTTAAAAAAAGAAATAAGTCTCAATAAAGTTTACTTACTTACTTACTTGGTGAAGACAGTATTTTCAAAACACGCGAAAAAATATGTAAATTAACCGTTGAAATTAAAAATTTTGTTTAGCATTTTTTAGATTTAAGATTTGAAAAACTTATTGATAATTTAATCTATAATTGAAGATTCAATAAATAATAAAATTTATCAAAAAAAGTAGATCTACTTTACCGCGTTCTATGCGTTCTACGCTTTTTGGTGTGTAACTTGTCATATACAATTACACTAATTTAACTTTTTTGACGCGTGTTATGTACCTCCACCTTAAAGCCTTGTACTCTGTTCGAATTTGTGGAAAATGTTGAGCAACATTCACCGTCGGCATTTTTAAGGCAACATCAACGTCAATACTAATATTGTATTCCCTAACAGTATTGTGAAGATGTTGACTGTTTATCGAAACATACAACACAAATATCTAATATTTGAGTTAGCTGACATTTATTTGACTATTTTCGGTAAAAAGAGTTTTTTAATAAATAAAATTTTTGTGCATACATTAATATAAAAATGATTTTTCTTCTCGATAAATTGGCACTGGAAAGAAGACTGCTTAGACAGAAGTCTTGTATTTTTAGCTTGACCGATGAGAAGTAAGTAACAAATTTTAAGCAATAACTTCCCAAGTAATGGATTTTTTTTATCCTTTTTAAGATTTGAAAGTTATTTTCGGTTAATTTTAATGAATTATATCAACTTATTGATTATTTTTTAAGTTTAAATGTTATCAAACGTAATATTATAATTTTCCTAAATTGTTAATTTGTACTTTTCCCCACCTATTCGTTTATATGACATATAATCTTGTACTTTTTGTCACTAAAGTCTGTATGAAACTAGGTCCGTTTGTTTACTTTTACAGTAAAATGCAGTAAATGAGTAATAAATGAGTAAACAGCAGAATTTACTCTCCAAAAAAATGTTTGCCCAAAAAAGTACGCGAACGGAAAAATTGTAAAAATTCGTAAGATTTAGGCAATAGCTGATGGAAAATAAATGTAGTGTTGAACCATTTTTACATTTTTGGATATTTGAACAATTTATTCATCGGTACTCGATTAAATACTTTTTAAAACACAAATATTTTTATGAAATATAAACAATTTAATATATATAATCTTTCCCATTTCTTCTTTTTCATTTTATTTGCTTTTACATATCTGTGTGTGGTTGAATTTATTCAAAGTACATGAATATTTGCTTTTGCTACTGACTATCGTAATAAGAAATGCAGTACTAAGTACTCAAGTACTTTAGAATTTCACAACTCCAAAGAATTAAAATAACAACTCCACAAAACTAAAATAAATTTTATTTCCCATTAAAAGGCCTGTAGGTTGTTGTTTTACAAACACGTTCAATTTAATGTTAATTTACTTTAAGTTTTGTTTAATTTTTACTTAAATTTTTATTTTGTTAAAAATTTTAGTCACAAATTGCACACTTTTTGTTTGTTTACCTTTTGAATCATATGTTTTCTTCTTTTACTAAATTTTACTGCGAAAAATTTCTGCAGTAAAAATTTGCAAGTTCTCAATTAAGAACTGTCACTTTATGCTCTCAATTTGTTTTCTCATTTACTGTATTTTGTGTAAACGAACGCAATTTAGTAAAATGCAGTAAAGTTCAGTAAAAAATAGTAAAAACTTTTGCTTACTCGAACACACTTACTATTATGTAGACTTTTATACTCATATAATTTTTTTAAACTTTTATAATCATACTAGCTGATCCCGGTGTACTTCGCTACCCCCCTCGTTATAAAATAAAATTAAAAGTATTTATATATCCTATTGTGACGATCGGTCCAGTAGTTAAGACTATATTACGATTTTTAATTTTCCTAAAAAGGAGCGTGGTCCCATCCACTTTTCTCCCGGTACGTATTCCAAATTATGCCAATACCATATGTACCAAATATCATCGACGTAGGTCAAAAAATGCCCAAAATATAGCGATTTAAATTTTTGGGTTATATGGTTGGTGCCACGCCTCTTTGTCCAATCCCGCCCATATTTGCAGCAGCACTTAAGAAATGCACACCAAACCGACGTACCAAATTTTGTTCAAATACCGTTATCAGGAGCAGAAATAATAGATTTTTAATTTGTGGTTTGTATGAGAGGTACCACGCCCCTTTGTCCAATCCCGCCCATATTTGCAGCAGCACTTAAGAAATGCACACCAAACCGACGTACCAAATTTTGTTCAAATACCGTTATCAGGAGCAGAAATAAAAGTTTGTGTGTAGCGCTTTCACGCAAAAACTACTAAACCGATCATCATGAAACTTTGTACACATATTCTTGGAGCTATTAGAAGTAACATAGGATACTTTTCATTAGAAAAAAAATTTATTACTTACGAAAGATAAAAAAAATTGTTTTTCAATGGGGTTCCGCACACGAGATGTATTTTTAAGCCGCACAATTTTTGTTCTTTTTTTTACACACGAGACTAATTCATCTGGCATAAAATGTATACGTGTACTCAGCTTTGTGTGTGTTAGTGTTTTTTGTATTCATTTGATGTTTGGCTTGTGTATGTATTAGTTTTGTGCTGCTTGTGCGGGTATGAGCAAAGACTATAAATATATAAAGATATTGCACGTAGAACATTGAATAAAAACAAAAATTGTTTGCGTTTGTTGATGCTGTGGGGGGAAGTAGCAAGAGAAAAGACCACAAAAATTTTAGGCATACATACATATGTACGTACATAAGTTCGTGTTACCTGAGTTCGAAAACCATAAAATTTATTATTTTGTTTACAAAACTATTATAAAATTTATTAAAATCTTTTTAATAAGTGATAACTAGCACAAGAAATGTAATTATTTTTGTGATTGGTACATATTTACTAATTTTCTGGATTGAGCATATGTTTTATTGTTTCAAAATTTTAAGTGTTTCTGCGCTCGTTAATTTGTATTTGTATGTTTTCCACGAGGAATGCTTTCGTAAAAGTGTAAGAATTAATAAATTTAGCATCTCCATTCTGTGGTTATAGCATACGTTGTTTTCTTGAAACCAAGAGGAATACCTATATTGTATTTTTGGTGCAATTTACACATTGCTCAACAATAGTTTTTTTTATGTTTTTTATTTCTTTGGATTCATAAAAAATTGTTTCGAAAACTTTTATATGAATCTTACATACTGCAAAAAATAAGTCTGATGGAAAACATAAACTTCCAAAATCTGAATTTTTATCATAATTTTTTGCATGTACAATCATTTCTGATGGATATGACAAAATTTGCGCGGGTTTTATTATATCCATACGGCAGCGAGCACAAGATATCCGTTGAGCTAGCAGTGTTATTAACAGATTTCCAAAAATAAATATATGAGACCCAACTGCAGGCAACACCTTTCAAACAAAACAATAATTTTGAAAATCTGTTTATAAATGACCAAGTTATTCAAAAAGCAATTTTTTCTATTTCAAATTCAAAATAATACATGTCTAGCCTTTATTTCAATTTATTTATTATACACTGTTAACATATCTGCGCGAAATTTCATTTAAATCGGTCCAGTAGTTTCGGAGATTAGCCAGAACAAACGTCGTGACACTTTAATTTTATATATGTATGTATGTACATACTAGATATACCCGGTGCGCTTCGCTACCCCCTCGTTATAAATAAAATTCTTATTGTGAAAATTTAATGACGATCGGTCCAGTAGTTAAGACTATATTACGATTTTTTATTTTCCTAAAATGGGGCGTGGTTCCATCCACTTTTCTCCTGGTACGTATTCCAAGTTATGCCAATACCATATGTACCAAATATCATCGACGGAGGTCAAAAAATGCCCAAAATATGTCGATATAAATTTTTGGGTTATATGGGCGGTGCCACGCCTCTTTCTCCAATCAAAACTTTATATTGCTTATTATTCCTTCCAGAGTCACAGTAACATGCTGTGAAAATTTCAGGAAGATCGGTCCAAGGGTTTGGTTTTCCTAAATAGGGGCGTGGTTCCACCCACTTTTCTCCTGGTACTATTCCAAATTATGCCAATACCATATGTACCAAATATCATCGACGTAGGTAAAAAAATGCCCAAAATATGGCGATATAAATTTTTGGGTTATATGGGCGGTGCCACGCCTCTTTGTCCAATCAAAACTTTATATAGCCTATGTCACCCGCCTGAATATTCTGAAGATTCTCTGAAAATTTCATCAAAATCGGCCCAGCCGTTTTCGAGTCCATTTCTTACATACATACACACATCCTCTTTTATATATATAAGTAGATACATACATAGTTATATAAATTTCCAATTTTAAATAATATTAAATTCGGTGCGAATCGATGTTCTTGCAATAGTACAACAATAAAATACATATATTTGCCATTCAAATAAGAATCAGCGACATTAGCTTTACGTATCTTATGTCCACATATGTACATATATTGTGCGAACACAAAACGAGCCTTTGCTTCAAAAGCGTCATAATTCAAAATATGTCATTTTTGAGCTAATATGTATATAACTAATCGCGATATCAATTTTTATATTGTGCAAAATTTTCATACAAATATGAAAGATATTTGTATTTTATTATTCTCTTGGGAGAAGAATATTTTACCATTGATTTATAGGTAAATTCTAGACTTTAAATTCGTTTCCTGCCAAACAAGATTTTTTGAATTATGACTCTATTGCAGCAAAGGCTCGAAAAGTTTTTTTGTTTGTTTATATGGAATCTTTCGTTTGTTTATTAAATGTACACACATGCACACATACTTGTGAATGCAAAGACACAAACGTATGAACACATGTATACATATCTAAGTGAAGAGTAGAGACATGAGAATAATAAATTCTCTGAGAAAATAAATGACTCTCTTGAAAAAAGTGGTTTTACTACTAAAACCACCAGCAAATTAAGCATTTCCCGTACAATGTTCTACGTGCAAAATCTTTATATATTTATAGTCTTTGGTATGAGGCTGGTTGAAAAATTGTTCCAACGAAAAACCGCTCTCTTCACCCCTCTCGCCTAAAAACTCTCATGTTATGCCAGCTTAATTAGACTAGTGTGCGGAACACCAATGACCATATTTACAGTAGAACAATTTTTAAGTCGCACAATTTTTTTCTTTCCAAATTACACTAGACTAATTCATCTGGCATATAGTGTATACGTGTACTCAGTGTGTGTCAAGGTATATTAATTATCAGGTAGTCGCATTAGCTAAAATTTACATCAGCTGATTGATTTTTTGTTGTCAAAACTTCGTTGTGTTTTTATAAAAATATTGTGACATTTTTTTTATTTAATTAAAATTTAAGAAATTGAAAAAAAAACACGTGAAAAATTTTTAAAATTTAATTAAAATTAAAAATATCAATTACAATGCGTGTATGCAGTGTCTGCAAAAAAAATTTGCAAAGGGGGAAGGAAAGTTGTTCCAAGTACCCAAAGAAAAGCGCCTGAGAAGTACATATATGGAGCAAAATTTGTTTAAGGAATTTCACACCAACTTCTCTTTTATGTATCAATGTACATAGCTCTCAGTTTTTGCCATCAAGCATTTTACATGCTGGAAAAAGGTAAAGTCTAATCGTGAATTGTGCATTTCCATCTTTAACATTTTCCGTTGCTCCAACAACAGCATTTACAATACGTTCAATATTGCGTTGTTGCAAAATATACTGGAAAGGAGGATACATAGACTTTCTTTAAATTTTACTAGGAATTTTTCGATACATACATTATTTTTGTTTTCTTACCTTTCCTGTAAAAATATCCTGTAATGAAGCCACATTCTTCTCCAATGCCTCATTTTTACGTATGTATGTATATATGGGAAGTATTCTCTTATGATCTAATTCCACTTTTCGATGCAGTTTAATTATCAGAACTCCAGCCTTAAACAAATGCATTTGCAAAGGGAGGAAATTGTTTCCTGGTACCCAAATAACAGACACATCCTGATTTTATACATACATACATCTATCAACTTTTTGTTGTATGTATTGTAAAAAATTTTAACTTATATTTTTAATTTATGCAATTGTTTTTTTAATTTAATTTTTGTTTTGTTTACACATCACATTTTGACAACAGCCAAGTTTTTACACTAACAAAATGCCTGTTGTTTTTGTGATGTTGTATTTGTTTTAGGGACAAGACTACCTTATTTAATATACCTTGGTGTGTGTATTAGTGTTTTTTTATTCATTTGAAGTTTGTCTTTCGTTGTGCACAATACGGAACATAGTTGGCAGAAATATTACAAGAATAATAAGTTATGATGAATTGGCAATTATTTTAGGAGGAATTTCAAGTATAAGAAGCGAATTTACTGAATATTTTTGCAATGATGGAAAACTTTAAACATCAATATAAAAAATTTTTAAATTGCTTCACATCTTCTATACCTACTAATAAAATAACTTTAGCCAACATTTTTCAAAGTTTTTAATTTAATTGTGTATGTAACTTAATGATTCTTTTAAAACTTTTTTAGTTTTTTAAGTAAATTGTGAGAATTTTTATATCTAATCGTTAAAAATTTTATGTTTTTTAAAAGATTTATTCAGAAATTTAATCAATAAACCGCCTTATTTCCAAAAAACATTATTTTCTGCTTATAAACAAAATAAAATAATATAAAATACCTATACAAAAAATTAAAAATGAATTGAGAATGTTTCATACTGTCTTATTAAAAAATAAAGGCATAAAGTTTGTTTGCGCGACCAACCCCCGTCTTCTTTGAAATTCATGTTCACTGGACGATAGCTAACCAACGACTAAATACGGTCTGTAAAAAAGAAAACACAGAACCTGTGTATTCGTGATGTCTGTCGCACACCATCATACACACAACATATGAAGTATGCCGTCAGCGTTCGATAGCGTAATAGCAAAACGCAATGTATGCCATCGTACATGTCTACAAAAAAAGTATGCGTCTCTAATAGCCCTTTAAGTGTGTATGTATTAGTTTTGTGCTGCTAATGCGGGTTTGAGGGTGGCTGAAAAATTGTGCCATTGAAAAACCGCTCTCTTCACCCCTCTCACCAAAAACTGTCATGTTCTGCCAGCATAATAAATCCAGTATAAAATAGCTCAATGTAATAGAGCTCCAAACCTGAGTGCATAGCTGCCAGATTTTTTAGAGGTAATATCGTCATATATTTGGGCAAAAATCGTCATTATCGTCAATATAGCTTATTGAAATCGTCATAAAAACGTCAAATGAAAAAACCGTTTTTTAACAACAAAACATATTTTAAAAGAAGCAAAACATAACAAAACTCTTAAATCAACAAATCTTAATAATAAAACAGCATAATTTTAAATACAGAGATCAGATACTTCAATTACAATTCACAATAAAATCACATGTAAATAGATTGTATGTTTTTCAATACTTTGAAATACATTGTAGGGAAAAAAAATTCAAAACTTATTATTATTTTCTTCCAATTTAGTTTAATATGCATTTTAAATTTAATTTTTAAATTTATACAATAAAATATATTTTTTTAAGAAAATAGACTTATATACATATACATATGTATATATTTAATATATTTTACAAATATATATCGCAATTATCCATATTGATTAATGCAGGTACATCTGCTAGATCATAGTAGCTACATATGTTTAATCTTTTATATATAATATTGCTTTCCAAGACGACTTTTTCAGTGAATTTCTTACTTTAGTCTTATTTATGTTTACCTGCTAAATATTATTTCTACATTTGCAGAAGAATGTGGTTAAACTAGGATTTTTGTAATAAATTTAGTCAAAACCAGAAACAAAAGACTAGAATCCCTAGTTTCCACCTCTGATATTTTTTTTTCCAAAAATCCAATAATTTAAGTAGTTTTCCGTTTTAACGAACCAGTACTTTGTCAATAAAGGTACAATTCATTACACTGGTAGCATAAAACCTAAAATAATTTTAATGAAAAATAGATTCAAATTCTTTTTCAATTTCTTTGAAAATTTTACATAAAAAATTTGTCGAGTAATGTTTGTTTTTTTTTAGAACAAAAATATTTTGTTTTGTGGCATCTTCCTGAAGTTATCTTGAAAGCAATAAAATTGAGAAATTGACATTATTTTGTTAAGTCTTGATGAGAGCCTATTTTTATAATGCAACTTAAGCAAACGAATAGCATTCTGATCCACTGGTTGAATCAGGAGTCTAACATTGGGGGGCATATAAAGCACCCAAATTTTGCCTCTGTGTGTTTTTTCTACCATTTCTTCTGCCAGAGGATGAGACGGCGAAATTATTTAACCATGACTTGCATTGAAATCTCCACTATAAAACTTTCTATGAATTTCTTTGGCTTTGAATTGAAGGACTGCACCAGAAACAGGCATGTTTGAATTTCGTTGTCGTAGAAACCAAAAAAGTTGTTTCTCCATTATTAAAAATTCACCTTGTCTCATGGCTTTCCTATTTTTAAATCCAAGGTTTGTACTTTTCGCATTTTTTTATAAGACTTTGTTTTGATTTTAAGATCTGTCGATTTTCTTAAGCCATACTTTTTGCACAAATCTACAATTCACAATCCATTTTGGTAATCATCCAAAATTTTTGGTTTTTCTTTAAAAAAAAAGTGCCTTTTTTTTTGGTTTTTACGTTTACACCACGAAAGAATATGCGTAACTGATCATTGCTGCATAATCAAACAAAATTGATACATAAACAAAACTCACTTTGTTTTTAGTTAGAAATTACTACACATTATGCTTTCTTAAACTAAAATTATGAATCTTATTTGTTCGCTAAATTGGGCACATGAAAATATTTTTTATTCGCTATATAAGGTACTCAATTTAGCAACCTTGTGTGTTCATTAAATGCGATGTTCGCAGAATCGAAGGTTCGTTAAACAGGAAAACTACTGTATATGTTTTTAACAGGACAATAATTTTATTGCCTGAACTCAGTTTCTTGCTCTTGGCTTTCACTTTCTTCAACAAAATAGAAAAATTCTTTTATAATTTCAGAAAACAATTTTTTTTTCTACATTAATAATATTATATGGATTAATTTGGCCAAGAGCTTTATATACGAGTATATTTTCAAAATCAAATCATGATAATATCTGATCACAAAGCTCTATATAAAAATTAACACAATTATTACTAATATCATATTTTTCTTTTGCATTTATTTATGCTTCTTCCAATACGTATCTGGCAAATATTCCTACATAAATGTCTACAAAATTTAAAAAATTGTTTTTGTGTTAATAATCAATTAATAAAAGTTTTCAGTTTTAAACAAACTATTTTTTAAAAATTTTCTCATTACAATTTTCAGCAGTTCAAGGTTGCTTTAATAGTACAAATAAAAGTTGCAAATTTGAGTTATTTAAAATCGTCAAAATTAGGGTATAGATCGTCCCATCGTCACTATATCATTTTTAGGACCCAAAATCGTCAAAATGACGATAAATCGTCAAATCTGGCAGCTATGCCTGAGTGCTGTAATACCGTTACACTGTATTGCCGCCAGTCTCGTCAATATCCAATCCAATTTACTATAGTATGGCTTCAAGGCGAGCAAAGCCGCGGGAAAAAGCTAGTAAATAAATATTTTAAACATACGAGTAAATACAGGGTGGCGCAGAATGAGCTATATGGTTTGAATTCTTTATAACTTTTTTAATTATTATTTTTCTTTGTTTTTTTTTTCAGCATTTTGCGAAGAGACTTGGGGAATTAATTATGAATTATTACACGATCGAACAACGTACATACAAAAAAAAAAAAATTATTTTTCCAACCAACAGTGTTGACACAGCGTGCATATATGGTATTGAGCGATGAAGCTCATTTCCTATTAAATGGGTATGTCAACAAGCAAAACTGCAGGATTTGGGCTACGGAAAATCCAAGTTCATCAACGACAAATACACCAACTTAAGTGTACTGTTTGGTGCGGTGTAATACTCCGAAAGGATAATTGGCCCATATTTTTTTTGAAAGTGAAAGTGGTGTCTCAATCTCTGTCAGCGGTGGTGCATATCGGACGATGTTTTAAAAATTTTGTTAGGCCAGCTGTGGAAAACCATCCAAATTTGTGATTTCAACAAGATGGAGCCATAGCACATACTGCAGGTGCCTCAATGGCTTTGTTAAGTTACATATTCGGCGAACGCATTATTTCGCGCATAAGCGATTTTAACTGGCCTCCATGTTCACCAGATTTAACAGTGCCTGACAGTTTTCTTTGGGGATATTTGAAAGAAAGATTGTACGTTAACAAACCAAGAACCATACTCCAACTAAAAACCTAAGTACATTCGAAATGAAATCATGGCCATTACACCCGAAATTTTGCGAAAAGTTATAAAAAATATGCTAAAAAGAGCACGTATGTGCGAAGCAGAAAATGGACATCACTTACAGGATATCATTTTTCAAAGCTAATTGGAAAAAAAAATCCCAATAATATACTGTATTTAAAAAAAATAATTATAATAATCGCATAAAAAAGCTATAAACCATTTAAACCATATAGCTCATTCTGCGCCACCCTGTAGTAGGGGCAATTCCGCTGCGTGATGGATTTTTTTCATTTCTTGCACAAGCTTCTCGAATTGGTATTTATTTGCTATTTACATTTTTTCCATTAGTTTATTTAAACCAAAAACACAACACAAATATATAAAAATACCAAAAACGCAGAATGAAAGACAACTTTAAAGCTACGTTCACATTTATCAAATATTTGCCCAAAAACACGTAACCAATAGTTTTGCTTAGGGATAGTGTCATTCAACACGATTGTTATATTACAAAATAAAATTAATTCTTCTCCAAAAGAGTATTTTTATACAGTTTTTAAAAAATTCGAACCCTAAATTAAAAAAATATTGGAATTAAAGGAAATAAATTATTAGTTTTTTTCTTGGTTACGTTTTTTTCGACAAATATTTGATAAATGTGAACGTAGCTTAACGTTGTTACGGTTTTATTTCGTAACTTATTTTCGAAATTAGAACACAAGAAAGTAGGATATTATGTTTTTATTTTTTTTTTCTTTTTATAAAAACTCTTACTTATATTATTTATTTATAAAAACTCTTTCATAAAATTATCTTAATATATAAAACCGAATGTGTGTTTGTTTATTTGTTTGTTTGTTTGTGTGTTTGTTTGTTCCTTATAGGAGGCCAAACCCTTGAACCGATCTTCCTGAAATTTTCACAGTATTTAACTGGAACTCTCGGATGAATTATAGGCTACTTTTTTTCAACCACACCTACTTTTACGAACACTTTTTTTAAATTATGTTACTCCTACCACGTAGTTTTTAACAGATTTTATAATGTAAAGTGAGCATAACTTCGCCATTTGCAGATCAATTTTCAAAATTCTTTTTGCATGTGGAAAAGGTCCAAAATATTTTTTTAGAAATTGTTTGTTGGATCGAAGGGGGGGCGGTAGGGCGTTGCAAATGACCCGCCACAATAATTGATTATCAAATAACTTCGCCATATTTTGGACATATTTTGACCTACGTCGATGATATTTGGTACATATGGAATACGTACCAGGAGAAAAGTGGGTGAGACCACGCCCCTTTTTAGGAAAATTAAAAATCGTAATATAGTCTTAACTACTGGACCGATCGTCATTAAATTTTCACAATAGGATATATAAATACTTTTAATTTTATTTTATAAGGAGGGGGTAGCGAAGCACACCGGGATAGGCTAGTTTATTTATAAAAACTCTTACTTAAATTATTTATTTATGAACCGTCTCAGGGAGCCGCCTGTTAGGCTGGTCTTTGATCAGGATTTGTTGTAAGTTGTTGAATGCTTAATGATGATTCCCGAATTGCAACTTATGTCGATATTAACCTGCCTTTTTATACCAACTGATGTCCAGGACCATTGATGTTCGCTGTTTTTTACCAAGTATATGCAACTTCAGCATATAAGCGTGGAACTTCCAGCCGATTTCGGTTCTCACGATATTGCAATGTCAGCGGTATGTATGCAGCCCATGTTTTTGCTGCTGCTGATATTTTTGTGGGTTGGGGGAAAATGACTCATAACAACGTCAGTATGTGTATGCAGCGTATGTTTCGCTGCTGCTGATATTTTTGTTGGTTGGGGGAAAACGACTCATAACATTCCTCCCCCCTTATGGCTACGAAACATCCTGTCTGAGGATGTTTCGTAGCCATACTTCTGGAATCAACCCAAATAGATGGAAATATGCATCCGACTACCTTGGCAATACAGTTTTGTTAGCTGCCGGATTAATATGTAATGATCTTTCTTAACCCTATCTCCCGGGCCCTGATTGCATGAAGGTTCGCAGTTTACCATTAGTTTGGTGACTGCTGAGTGTCTGTCGTCATGGTACGTTTGATTCGTCACCAAGGAAAAAATATGATATTGCTGGTGAAATACTGAGGTTGTTATTGACTTTGTAGTTGTCATTGGCGTTGTAGTGGTTCCCCCCTTTCCAACGGAACTGGTAATTCCGTCCATGTATGTGTTGTGTTATCGTATATAGGTTTTCCTGTTGACTATAGTTGTGTGAGGTTGATAGTTATAGGTGTCTGTTGTTGATCGTTGGATTCTTCATTGTTGTCGGGATGATAATTATTGCTTGTTTGTGAAACACGATGAGGTGTTAATATTTTTAATCTTATAACTAACAATTTTTTTCTTACGTATATTTATGTGGAAGATTTTTTGTTGTTATTGAAAGGCGATATGCTATTGATAAACAAAAACTTAATTTTACTTTATCTACAGATATTAACAATGATTTATTTATGATTCTTATTTTTCGCTTGTATATTTTTAGAAAACGCGCAATCTGTTAATTTTGGCGTCAGTCAATTGAACGAGTTGCCACAGTATTGTCGTATTACATTCTTTTAATATAAAAATATGTTGTTCATTTGATGATTCTGTCTGTCTTCTTTATTTATTCTTAAGCATACATACAGAAAATGTATCGAGAGTCGATACATACCTTTGTATAACGATATGCATATCGAGTCTCGATATGCAGGGATGGAAATGACAGTAATGGCACTACACCACCCTTTTTATAATGAAAAGTTTTTAATATAATTTTATTTTATAGCTTAATTATTAAATATTATTTAAAAAGTTTTACAATTATGTTATTATATAGAAATTATTTAGAAATTATCATAATTGTATAGGGGTTATTATCTTATTTAACTAGTTTTAAAGTTTGGAGACACAGGCATTGGCCACATACTTGTGCACCTCCCTTTTTATAAAAAAAAAGTTTGGACCAAGCAAGATGATCAGTCTTGCTTGTTTCAAGATTTTCCATAATATAATTTTTTTTTTTAAATTACCAATTATATATATATGTTATTGTTATATATTATTATACTAGCTTATACAAATAAAAGACTATTTTAGGAATGTACATTAAAAATTTTGTTTTGTTTTATTTTTATAAAAAATTTTTTGTTTAAATTTTTAGAAATATGTTTAATAGTAAATATCAAAAAACTATTTTTTTGTATTAAATGTTTTGATTTTCAAAAGAAATAAAAAAATTTGTTTATTATTTTTTTGTTTGTTTGTACATTGTGTTTTTTTTTTTTTTTTTTTTTTTATTCATCTTATTGGTGTAAGTAATTAAAATAAATTTATTATAATAAAAATTTGTTTTTCCATATTATTTGTTTATAGTTTTCAGTATTTTTTTTAAATTTCATAACTTTTACCTTAAATGGAAATAAAAAGTTTTGAAAATTTATTACAAATTTTGTTTTATTATTGTTTTTTTTTTTTGTTAAATAGGTCATGTTTTATTAGAGATGTGCTATATATCAGACACCGTGTATCAATTGGGATCAGGGGATAGTGCCCACCAGACACCACCCCTTCGACTGTTGAGCCAATGGCCAAGCAGGAAGCGCCTTCACCCAACTGTTTATCTGTTTTAAATGACATAAAGAAAAAAAAAAAATTTTTAAATGATTTCAATGTTTTTTTTTTTTAACATCTTAGTGCCATGTTGTTTTACTTCCTTAAATTGTATATCTGATATGATACATAAATCATATTTTGGCCATTCTGCTCTGCAAATGTTGCGATTATTGGCCGTAGCCTCGAAAGCAAGTAGACTCATCTATCAGCCATACCTAAACAAGAGCGGAAAGCGGAACGTTTTCTACCGCCTAGCGTTAACGCTAAAATACCATACCTAAACAAGAGCGTCAACGCTTTGTCATAAAAACAGGGTTATTACAAAATATATAACAACCCCGATTATAATAGTATACTCATAACCTAATAATACATGCATCTCTACAACAAACCCCCAATTCACATGATGACTTTTGCGACGTCGTTTTTACTGAATTCCCTTTTGAAGTTGCTACCAAAATCTTTGTGCGTTCAGACGATGTCGTTTATTTTCATGTCTTTTTTCCCATTTTTGTTTTGAAATAATGTAAGTAACAAAGATAAATAACAAAAGTAAGAGAAATAATGAAAAGTAACAAAGAGAAATGGAAGAAAAGTCTTGAAAAACACAAATCAAGACTTTTTGTTTACCCCTCTTTCTTCCCTGCACCGCTCACCTCCAATCAAAAAGAGACGTCGAAAAAGCGACGTCGCAAAAGTCATCATGTAAATCGAGTGAAACACAACAAAAAAATTCCTCAGAAGTCAAAAGTATAAATGTGTATGTGTGCATGTTTCAACCTGTGACTAAAATATAAATAAAAATTATTCATTCAAATACGAAAAAATAAATACAAATCAAAATTTAACACTTGAAATAAAAAACAAGTAATTTACAAGAATTGTCAGCTGGGCTTGTAAGACTACCTTATAGTCATTGCATCATGAGTGCTTGTCTTTTACAGCTAACTTCACTATTAAACGCGCTGTCAAAATCGGATTTTCCAATTGCAAAATGTTGCCGCCGCGTTACCGCCGCGTTATTTCGGGATGCTCCATACAAAATGTATGGGCATGAGAACTTTTGACAGCTAAAAAATGCTTGCCGCTCTTGTTTAGGTATGGCTGTATTTGTTTCGTTAATAATCCAAATTTGACAGGTAGCGGTTTCTTTAAAATTTTATATACTCTTATGCGCTTTTTTTTTGTTGTTTTATCAATGTAAATAATTTTTTGTTTTAATTTTTAGCACTTTTTTTTTTGAAATCATAAATTTGCAGTGTTGTATTGTTTTGCTCTTCACTGTGTTTCTTTTTTTTTTCTCTGTGTCATAAAAAGTTTTGTTCTCATACATATACATATGTATGTATTTATTTATATAAGTACAGGGTGGCCCAAAAAAGACTGCAGGATTAAAAATAGTTATACCATTTTTGTGTTTAATAATTTTTTTTTTTGTCTCAATAAACCCCAAACAATTCAAGAGCTTAAGCAGAACATTCAAGCAGAAATAAGGAACTTGGAACCAGAAACTCTACGGGCAGTAATGGAAAATGCGGTTAAAAGAGTCAATTTTTGTTTGCAAGAAAATGGACACTATTTGAGAGATGTTATATTTCACACTTAGATGTAAAAAATTTCCATGAATTAAATATTTAAAAACATAAAAAAAAATTAATAAAAAATAAAAACAAAAAAAATACAGTTATTTTTAATCCTTCTCTTTTTTGTAATAATTGACCTTCCAGAAGAATAAAAAAATTCAATGATTTTGACGCGTTTCTACACATCATATGTAGCCATGATTTATCTCCAAAAACCAGTAAATAACCTGCAAAAGACAAAAAAAAAAAATTATTAAACCCAAAACGATATAACTATTTTTAATCCTTCAGTCTTTTTTGGGCCACCCTTTATATGTACATATATATCTCTTTACTTATATATTTATTCATACATCTATATATATTTATGTATTTATATATTTATTTACATAGACATGTACATATGTATATGTTTGCTTATTCATATATGTTTGTACATATGTACATATATATTTTTAATATTTAATATTGAATTAAAAAATGCGAAAGATTTTTTTCTTCTTATTTTTGGTTTTTATTGTTGTTTCTTTCTTGTAATATTTGTTTGTATGTTTTTGTGTATTGTGGAGTATGTGTATTGTCTATTCTGTTTGTGTTGGAGTATGTATGTAATTATGTGTATATACATATGTATGTATATACAAATCTTAATATATAAATATTTATAAATACTTATATTTTACACTTCGTTGTCATCTGTCTTTGTTGCTGTTGCTGATATTCCTTTGTTTATGCTGTTTACTTGATTGTCGTTGAATTTCGGCTTCTTGTGTTTATAATTTTCTTGTTGTTGTTGTATGTGGCTATTGTTGTTTTGGTTGTTGTTGTTGTTGATTATATTTGTTGATTTTTTTTCACATTTTGGCTCATACTCTTTTGATCGTTTTCTTTGTAATTTGTGTTGTGTCTAAAACTAATAACGTTTTTTTTTCATATTAAATTAATTGTCTGTATCACTTGTGTATTTGTATGTAAGAGCTGTTGCTATGTGTGCTTGTTGGTTATTTCAATTTGGTTTTTTTTTCTACATATGTTTTAAATTTCATTCAAAGTTTCATTTTTCATTTCGTGTTGTTTCAATTTTTTCAGTATCCCTTTTTTTTGTTGTATTTTAAGTTTCAGTTGCTTGCTTTATTTTCTTTTCTGTTTTTAAATCTTATATTTTTCTTATGTTTGTTTTATTCTTACTGTTCAGTGGTATTAAAATTTTTTAATTTCTTTCGCTTTTTCTGCTTTTAGCGCTTATTTTTCTGCTGTTTGTTTTATTCTTTCTTAAGTGGTATTAAAATTTTTAATTTCTTTTGCTTTTATTATTGTTGTTTACATTTCAGTTTTTAAATATTATTTGTTCAAATGTTTTCCACATTTTGCAATTTATGTCGTTTGTTTTGGGTTTTCAATTTTTGGTTTTTAAATTAAAGTTGTTTTGTATTTTTTTCGCTTTATAACATATGCTTTGTTGTTTTGTTTGTTTTCTCTTGTTAAGAACTTTTTCCTTTTTTTCTCTTTATGAACGTGTTTTTTTTTGTAGTTTTTCATTTCTGAGTTCTTTCGTTAAGTTTTTCAATTTGCCTTTTTCAGTATTCGTACATTGTCGAATTTTTTCAAACTTGGATAACTATTATATTTTTTCTCGTGTCTGGCTTTAGTTTGCAAATTGCAATAACTGTTTATTTTCTTAAGTTTTTGTTAATCTTTTCTTTTTCTTTGGCCGGTTTTTTTTTCCATTCTTATTACTTTATATTAATCTGTCTTGTTACTAAGGGAATTTTTTTCGTTTTTTTTTTCTAACGGTCTTTGTCTTCACTTTTTTTTTGGTTGTTTTTGTTTTATTATTTTTTCAATCTTTAGTTGTTGGTAAAAAATTTTGTTGCATCTTTGGTTATATGTACATAAAATTTTTTTAATATTGCTTTGCAAATTTTGCTTAGCCGTTTTGTCACTTTTGCACCAAACTAATTGTTTAGTTTTAAGTATGTATGTATTTTATGTTGTTTTGCAGCTTCGAAAATATTATATTGTTTTTATTTTACAAATTTGTTTTTTTCAAACTACATACTAAATTTATTTATTTATTTGTAACAAATGAAATATTTTGTTGCATGTATGTACATATGTAAGTAATAAATTTTTTTTTTCTTCTTTTCCACTTTTCTTTTTATCTTTGATTTTTTTCGTACTACATTCTTTTAATAAAAGATATCTTGTTCATTTGATGATTCTGTCTAGACTGTTTTCTCATCCTCCTCTTTATTTATTCTTAAGCATACATACAGAAAATGTATCGAGAGTCGATACATACCTTTGTATAACGATATGCATATCGAGTCTCGATATGCAGGGATGGAAATGCCAGTAATGGCACTACAGTATCTATTTCTGTAGTGTTGTATAGAGTGTTGCAACCAGTGTTGCAAGTTTGTATATGGTTACGCCACATTACTCCCGTTTCGGCCGAGGCAGAATCTTAGCTTGCGGCCATTTTTTTTTTTTTTTTCTTAATTAGGACCAGCACTCAGGGGATGACCCCTACGTATACAGTGCATTGTGCCGGAACTCAGAGAGAGGGATAGAGCAGAGAAGATAAATGTTGAAAATGTAGAAGGCTTAAAGGCTGCTTTAGCCGACCGTAACTCTAGAAATGTATATGTTGATGTGTCAGCTGATTGCTTCTGTTATATGCAAAAGCTATGAAAATACTTACTTGACTGAAATGAAATGTTGCTGTAACGTACCAACCTGCAGAAAATAGAATTTCATTACGAGGTTACGTGACAATTGTAGACAGTGATGGGATGGTTGTATTTTGAATTGCAATGGGGCACAGAAGTCCTTTGTTGGGAATTTTTTTTTTGTTTTGACTAGTTTTAGTTGTTAAATATATACACATGCATGCTTCATTAAGTAAAGAAAGTTTTCTAAATAATTTTTTTTCAATATCTAGCAAGAGACTGTACCGATCGTTTGTGCTTACATATTTTATTGTAATGAACTTGATAACTGTTTAAATTATAGTTTAACATTCATATCTATGTATGTACATCATAGTTTTGAATATTAGTGTTACTTATTATTTAAAAGATGTTTTTTTTGCATACTTAAATGTATGTATGTATGCACATATGTATGTATGTATCTACATAAGTACAATATATGTATATGAAATTACAAAGTAAGCATATCCATTTATGTACATAAATATGTACATACTCGTACATACATTCAAGTATACAAAAAAAATCTTTTATATAATAACTGCCTTGCACATGATGTCGAACGAATTTTTCTTTCGTACAAATTACATTTAAAACAAAATTTTTAAAATTGTATGTATCTACATACATAAATTGATAGGCTTACTTTGTAATTTCATGTATACAGTACTTATGTACATACATATATACATACATTCAAGTATACAAAAAAAATCCTTTAATTAATAAGTAACATTAATAATCAAAACAATGATGTCCATACATATATGTATAGATATGAATGTTAAACTATAATTTAACCAATTATCAAATTCATTACAATAAAATGTGTAATAATATGATTCGGTACCTTTTAAATAATATCGTACTATTTGCGAACAATCACAAATATTGTAAACATTTGGAACTTCCATCAACGTTTGGAACAGCTGTTTTGTATTTTATTTATAATTTTCAAAGTGATAAAAAGTTGCAATAGACGACAAGAAATTAATACTACTGGTGAAGCAAAATGAACAATAAGAATTCTCCGGGGCACAAGATTTCGAAGAAGAACAGAAAAATATGATTTAATATGTTTAATAAGAATTTTTGTTCTTTTTATGTATGTATGTATGTACATACATATGCATGTCTGCACATTCATGTATCACGTGACACGTTTTTAAGCATTCTATAACTACAAAAATGTTGGTTCTTACATGACATCAACATTTAGCTTACATCTACGATTTCAACCGTCGGCTAAATATGCCTTAACTCTTTTACAAATCTGCTTTGCGCGTTATGTTAATTTTTATAGCAGTGTTGAGGCGTCTCCGCTGTTAGGTAGACGCATTAACTTTGTTATGCTGTATTGGCAGGCATTTTATTAATTGTTTTACTTCGCCGATGTTTCTGCTAACCGACGAAGGAGGGCGATGTGTTGTAAATTAGCTTAGAACATCATCAATCGCTGTCGGAACAGTTTTTTAGTGACCAGTGCTATGCCTTCATCACTTAAATAGTCCGACAACAATTAATACAATGTCTCACTAATGTACATTACATAAATTAATGATGTTGATTGACTTGCTCTGGCCAGGGTTTGAACCCAGGCCCCACGTCATTGTTTGCTCAGTAGTCAACGCGCTAACCACTTCAGCCAACACCACCCACGTGAGGTTATGATTTTAAGCTCGTTAGTATAATCGATAAGAGTTTTCGAAGATGGAGCTGGTGGTATATTTGCTAAATCGCCCGATGGTATCTCATCTGAGTTATCGATATTAATGCTGGGATTGCTATTCTTTGGTTTGCTAGATGTAGCGTTATTCATAAAATTTTCATAGTCATTATTTAACATAAAAGCTGCTTTTAAACGATCTAAACTTATGTTCATCTCTTTCGCATTGACGTCTACAGTGAAATATTTATCGTAAAGCTTTAGGACGGGAAATGGTTCTTCGTATGGAGTTTGTAGCGGCTTGCAGACCATTGAATTCCGAATAAATACTTGTTGAGATAAAAGTAGATCTTTTTGGATAAACGGCTTTGAATTTGAATGATTAGATGTTGTGTTTGGGCGTAGCTGGTTCATGAATTCTTTCAGTTTGTTGACGAACTCGTGTTAAGAAATCTGATTATCGTTGGTTGTTATGAACTCACCTGGGATTCGTAAATTTGATCCGTAGACTAGCTGAGATGGTGTTGCGACAATATCTTCTTTGTATGTGACTCGGAAACCTAGTAGTATCAGTGGTAGAATCTCAACCCAATTTTCAGATTCATAACATTTTATAGCTGCCTTTAAAGGTCTGTGAAAACGCTCGATGAGTCCATTGGCAGCTGGGTGATAAGCAGTGGTTCTGAGGTGTTGAATTCCAAGTAGTTTTTTAAGCTCCTTAAAAAAATTACATTCAAACTGGCGTCCTTGATCGGTGGTAACTCTCGAAGGTACACCGAATCTTGAGATCAATGTTAAAAAAAATGCAAAGGCTACGGTTTCAGCAGTAATGTCCTCTAAAGGACATACCTCAGTCCAGCGGGAGAACCTGTCGATTATTGTTAAGCAATAACGAAATCCCTTGGACGGTGGTAGGGGACCAACAATATCCATGTTTATGTGGTCGAACCGTTCTTAATTTGTAGAATACTTACATATTGGTGCTTTGTTGTGGCGATGAATTTTGCTTTTTTGGCTGCGGATGCATGTTTTCGCCCATAAATTGCAATCTTTTCCATATTAGGCCAGACAAATTTTTCAGCTACTAATTTTGTTGTTTTTCTTATGCTAAGGTGGCATAAGTTATGGATTGAATCAAATGATGCTTTACGAAAAGTTTCTGTTAGGTAAGGGCGTATTGTACCAGTTGATATATCGCAATATACAGAGTTGTTAGTGCCGGACATTGCGAATGATTTAAGTTTCAAACTAGAATTGTTTTCAAAAAACTGTTTCATTTCTTCATCATCGACTTGTTGGCTTGACAAATCACCATAATTAATCGTATTGTTGACGTGCATTGCTTCTATACGTGATAGTGAATCTGCCACTACGTTGTCTTTGCCTGGTATGTGACGTATGTCGGTGGTGAACTGGTGGGGCTGGCCTTATCGAGCTTTTGCTTAAATGCGAATTGGAGTGGTTTATGGTCCCTGTAGATACAAAAATCTCTGCCTTTGAGCATGTGTTGAAAGGGTTTTACAGCTTTATACACACTTAGCAACTCCCTATCGTAAGTGCTGTATTTACGTTGTGCCTCAGTCAAACGCTCCGAATAAAAACCAAGAGGCTGAAAATCATTATTTACAACATGTTGTAATACTGCGCCGACAGCGATATTGGTGGCGTCAACCATAAGTGGAAGGGATGCATTTGACTTAGGAAATGCAAGCCATGTAGCTTCACATAGTTGTTTTTTACACTCTTCAAATGCAAATTTATTTCGTTGCTCCAAGTTATTAGAGTTTTGTCGTTTTTCTTGTTGCCACGTACAAGATCAAAGAGTATTGCTTGTTGATTTGCCGCTTTTGGAAGAAATCTTCGAAAAAAATTCACCATGCCCATAAATCGATTCAAATCGCAAACACGTTCCGGCAATTTGTATTGTGAGATAACATCAGTTCTTTCTGGCGGAGGGTGAATACCGTTATGACCCACCACAAAGCCGAGGAAAGTTACTTCCGACTTACCGAAATTGCATTTAGATGGGTTAATGACAATACCAAATTGTTGAAGTTTCTCGAAGACGCACTTAATATGCTTTTCATGCTCCTCTTAGTCCTTGGAAGCTATCAAAATATCATCCAGATATGCATAGGCAAATTCAAAGTCTCGGAGAATGTGATCTATTAGGCGTTGAAAAGTTTGACCAGCGTTTCTTAAGCCAAAAGTCATTTGAGTGAACTCAAAAATTCCAAACGGTGTTCTGATGGCGGTTTTTGGGATGTCGACTTCGGACACAGGTTACATTCTTCAATTTTGATTGTAATTGCGTAATACCATTAAATTGCTTAAGAAGTGCTTGAAATGAATCGTTGGTGTCAATGGATGATAATCCTATAATTGGTGAGTTGATTGTTGCAATGTGACAACTACTTGATACTTTTGTGTCGCCATAAAAAACTTTGCGCTGCCGTATACTGATAATAAGATTATGATGACCCAAAAAATCTGCGCCTAGGATCGGTTGTGATACATTTGCAATTATAAAGTTCCAACCCAATGGTCGGCGTAAACCCAGATTAAGAGTCAATTTTTTTTCACCAAAAGTTTTAATGGTTGAACTATTTGCAGCGAACAAAAATATATTTTGGTTAGGAGACCGTTCTTGTTGTCGGTTGGGAGGAATTACGCTGACTTCTGCACCAGAATCTACTAAAAATTTTAAGTTTGTATTTTTATCGGTTATGATAAGGCGGCGGTGAACATCTGTTTGCCTGTCATGTACCGCCAATATTGACAGACTATTTAGTTTAAATTCTCTGTGCATGGTTCTTTGCATTTTCTCGCTTTAGAGCCAAACTTACGATGGTACCAACATTTACTGTTATCTTGTGAAACACCACGTGAATTTTTACGATTGCGATTACCTGAATTGGATCTGTACCTGTCTCGTGAACGCTGGAACTGCGTCTTTAAGCTTGCTACTTCCTTGCACAGTTCACTTAATTGTTGTAGCGAAGCAGCTGATGATTGTGTGGATGATGGTGTTGAAACTTCTTGTATAGAAAAGTTGTCATTGGAAGCTGTGAAGGGCGTAAGTCTCCAAGTTCTATATCTTGCAGTAATTTTTTAAATCTCTTTTGTTCAGAAACAGAGAACTCTTCCAGCATACGTGTTTTTAGTGATGAATAAGGATCTTGTGTTGGCATGTAAAAATCATGTCGCTCACCTGTGAGAGGATTTCACTATCAATCGCGGCTACTATTGTGGTATTTTGTCACCTCACTCACTATGCCAGCTTTAATAAACTGAGATTCTACTTGAGCAAACCACAGTTCTGGACGAGCATGCCAAAATGGTGAAATCTTTATAGAAATTCGTGCTAGTTCGCCTGTTGCTTTTGCTGCGTCTTTTGACGAGGTTTGCTCTTTTTCGTTGTCGTTAGCCATGATTATGTGACTTTTTATTGTCGGGGTCACCAGATGTGGAAGATTTTATGTTGTTATTGAAAGGCGATATGCTATTGATAAACAAAAACTTAGCTTTACTTTATTTACAGATATTTACAATGATGTATTCATGATTCTTATTTTTCGCTTGTATATTTTTAGAAAACGCGCAAAATGTTAATTTTAGCGTCAGTCAATTGAACGAGTTGCCATAGTATCTTTTTGCTGTAGTGTTGTATATAGTGTTGCAAGTTTGTGTATGGGTACGCCACACTTATATTATATATATATGTATATATATTAAAAAGTTTTTTTTTTGTATATTTTTGCTTATTACTTTTATTTTCAATATGTATATTTTTATTTTCAATATATAATTATGGATGTATGTGTGTGTTGCCAGTTTCTACATGAAACTATTTTAAAAAAATTTTCCAAAGTAATACTTCTTGGTTCTTAGGGTGTCCCTTTATTAACATATTTTCTTTGAAAAACTTTTTAATAATTAAATTGAATCACTACCCAAAATGGTAGTTTGATAAGTATTTTGGATTGTTATACTCAACCAGTTACAGAATTTTATTTATATGAATTTAAAGTTTTTATATCTTTTTGCTAATCCGTTGTTTAATTTTAATTATTTTGATTTTAATTTTCAAATATTTGTTATTTGTTTGTTTAAGTGTTTGTCTGTTTGTTTTATTTTGAGTTTTATTATTTTGATAATAATAAGTTAAGTTTGTATCATTATTTGGTTGCCTTTTTTATTTTTGTATATATTTATTTTAATTAATTATTACCAGTTGAGAAGAGTTGTCTTAAAAATTTACTTTAAATTTGACTTAGTAATAAATTGTCTTTTGTTTAACCTTTTTCATAAATTTATTTTAATTCTGTAGAAATATACATTAAATTTTTCTTAATCTATTTTTACGATTGTGAATATATTTTTATTTTTTCTATTAAAATTTTGCGGCCTTACTACAAGTCTTAACTGTTAATTTACAGGACAACATTTACAGGTATTTAGAGAAATTATTAACCTTATTTTTTATGTGGCAGTTTTCCTTAAAAAAATTAAGGAAGATAGTTTTCTTAATATGTAATGTAAGTACTAAATAATAGTTTAAAAAAAAAAAGATCATATTTTTATATTATTATTATTACGAATAAACGTAATTATTATTTGAACTTATATTGATTTACATATGAAAAGTAATATTATCAGGCTCAAGTTCAGTTTTATTGAATTAATGAAAATTCAAAATTACTAACGGCCTATTTCACTATGTCGAAAGAAAATTTCCATATGTTTTCATTCGTATAATTACATTTGAAGCAAAAACAAATTCTAAAATTTTCTTGTTGCCACGTACAAGATCAAAGAGTATTGCTTGTTGATTTGCCGCTTTTGGAAGAAATCTTCGAAAAAAATTCACCATGCCCATAAATCGATTCAAATCGCAAACACGTTCCGGCAATTTGTATTGTGAGATAACATCAGTTCTTTCTGGCGGAGGGTGAATACCGTTATGACCCACCACAAAGCCGAGGAAAGTTACTTCCGACTTACCGAAATTGCATTTAGATGGGTTAATGACAATACCAAATTGTTGAAGTTTCTCGAAGACGCACTTAATATGCTTTTCATGCTCCTCTTAGTCCTTGGAAGCTATCAAAATATCATCCAGATATGCATAGGCAAATTCAAAGTCTCGGAGAATGTGATCTATTAGGCGTTGAAAAGTTTGACCAGCGTTTCTTAAGCCAAAAGTCATTTGAGTGAACTCAAAAATTCCAAACGGTGTTCTGATGGCGGTTTTTGGGATGTCGACTTCGGACACAGGTATTTGATGATACGCTCTTCGTAAATCAATTGTTGAAAAATGTTGCGATTTTCGAGCCAATGTGTGAAATCGCGTATATGCGGAATTGGATGTCGGTCCGGCTCGGTGATTAGGTTCAATTTCCTGTAATCGCCGCAAGGTCTCCATTCACCGTTTTTCTTTTTTACCATGTGAAGTGGGCTTGCCCATGGACTTGATGAAGGACGACATACACCAGCGTCAAGTAATTCTTGAATTTCACTTTTTGCAGCTTTCAGCATATTGGGAGCCAGACGTCGAGGTTTGGCGAACACTGGTGGACCATTCGTGATAATGTGGTGGCAAACGTCCTTATGGCGTTTTCTTTTCTGAAAAAAGTGTGCATTTATGCTACATTCTTTAATTTTCGTGATCCATTCTAAAAAATATGTAACATATTTAAAAGCGATTTCGTTCCTTTCTAATTATGTTGCACCAATAAATGGCAAAATATGCAACATATTTTGCCCTCTACTATCAAGTCGGGGTGATATACTGCCCATTTTTACAACTTTGCTAAGTATCTTTTTATACAAGTAAGAACTTGTATTTTTGTCATTCTATTTGCTTAAGCGAAAAAACTTATAATTAAAACGATAATTAATTAATTAATGTTTATTAATGTTAAGCCTCAAATATTTTGTACCATTGTGGCAATAAAAAATTTACCACTTTTTAAAGGTAGGTGCAAACTGTAAAAAGTGTTACACATTGAAAGGTCAACATTTTTGTTCAGAAAAGAAAACGCCATTAGTTACATTCTTCAATTTTGATTGTAATTGCGTAATACCATTAAATTGCTTAAGAAGTGCTTGAAATGAATCGTTGGTGTCAATGGATGATAATCCTATAATTGGTGAGTTGATTGTTGCAATGTGACAACTACTTGATACTTTTGTGTCGCCATCAAAAACTTTGCGCTGCCGTATACTGATAATAAGATTATGATGACCCAAAAAATCTGCGCCTAGGATCGGTTGTGATACATTTGCAATTATAAAGTTCCAACCCAATGGTCGGCGTAAACCCAGATTAAGAGTCAATTTTTTTTCACCAAAAGTTTTAATGGGTGAACTATTTGCAGCGAACAAAAATATATTTTGGTTAGGAGACCGTTCTTGTTGTCGGTTGGGAGAAATTACGCTGACTTCTGCACCAGAATCTACTAAAAATTTTAAGTTTGTATTTTTATCGGTTATGATAAGGCGGCGGTGAACATCTGTTTGCCTGTCATGTACCGCCAATATTGACAGACTATTTAGTTTAAATTCTCTGTGCATGGTTCTTTGCATTTTCTCGCTTTAGAGCCAAACTTACGATGGTACCAACATTTACTGTTATCTTGTGAAACACCACGTGAATTTTTACGATTGCGATTACCTGAATTGGATCTGTACCTGTCTCGTGAACGCTGGAACTGCGTCTTTAAGCTTGCTACTTCCTTGCACAGTTCACTTAATTGTTGTAGCGAAGCAGCTGATGATTGTGTGGATGATGGTGTTGAAACTTCTTGTATAGAAAAGTTGTCATTGGAAGCTGTGAAGGGCGTAAGTCTCCAAGTTCTATATCTTGCAGTAATTTTTTAAGTCTCTTTTGTTCAGAAACAGAGAACTCTTCCAGCATACGTGTTTTTAGTGATGAATAAGGATCTTGTGTTGGCATGTTTAAAATCATGTCGCTCACCTGTGAGAGGATTTCACTATCAATCGCGGCTACTATTGTGGTATTTTGTCACCTCACTCACTATGCCAGCTTTAATAAACTGAGATTCTACTTGAGCAAACCACAGTTCTGGACGAGCATGCCAAAATGGTGAAATCTTTATAGAAATTCGTGCTAGTTCGCCTGTTGCTTTTGCTGCGTCTTTTGACGAGGTTTGCTCTTTTTCGTTGTCGTTAGCCATGATTATGTGACTTTTTATTGTCGGGGTCACCAGATGTGGAAGATTTTATGTTGTTATTGAAAGGCGATATGCTATTGATAAACAAAAACTTAGCTTTACTTTATTTACAGATATTTACAATGATGTATTCATGATTCTTATTTTTCGCTTGTATATTTTTAGAAAACGCGCAAAATGTTAATTTTAGCGTCAGTCAATTGAACGAGTTGCCATAGTATCTTTTTGCTGTAGTGTTGTATATAGTGTTGCAAGTTTGTGTATGGGTACGCCACACTTATATTATATATATATGTATATATATTAAAAAGTTTTTTTTTGTATATTTTTGCTTATTACTTTTATTTTCAATATGTATATTTTTATTTTCAATATATAATTATGGATGTATGTGTGTGTTGCCAGTTTCTACATGAAACTATTTTAAAAAAATTTTCCAAAGTAATACTTCTTGGTTCTTAGGGTGTCCCTTTATTAACATATTTTCTTTGAAAAACTTTTTAATAATTAAATTGAATCACTACCCAAAATGGTAGTTTGATAAATATTTTGGATTGTTATACTCAACCAGTTACAGAATTTTATTTATATGAATTTAAAGTTTTTATATCTTTTTGCTAATCCGTTGTTTAATTTTAATTATTTTGATTTTAATTTTCAAATATTTGTTATTTGTTTGTTTAAGTGTTTGTCTGTTTGTTTTATTTTGAGTTTTATTATTTTGATAATAATAAGTTAAGTTTGTATCATTATTTGGTTGCCTTTTTTATTTTTGTATATATTTATTTTAATTAATTATTACCAGTTGAGAAGAGTTGTCTTAAAAATTTACTTTAAATTTGACTTAGTAATAAATTGTCTTTTGTTTAACCTTTTTCATAAATTTATTTTAATTCTGTAGAAATATACATTAAATTTTTCTTAATCTATTTTTACGATTGTGAATATATTTTTATTTTTTCTATTAAAATTTTGCGGCCTTACTACAAGTCTTAACTGTTAATTTACAGGACAACATTTACAGGTATTTAGAGAAATTATTAACCTTATTTTTTATGTGGCAGTTTTCCTTAAAAAAATTAAGGAAAATAGTTTTCTTAATATGTAATGTAAGTACTAAATAATAGTTAAAAAAAAAAAAAGATCATATTTTTATATTATTATTATTACGAATAAACGTAATTATTATTTGAACTTATATTGATTTACATATGAAAAGTAATATTATCAGGCTCAAGTTCAGTTTTATTGAATTAATGAAAATTCAAAATTACTAACGGCCTATTTCACTATGTCGAAAGAAAATTTCCATATGTTTTCATTCGTATAATTACATTTGAAGCAAAAACAAATTCTAAAATTTTGTTTTTGTATCAAATGTATTTGTACGAATGAAAATAAAATTCAAAATTCTTTCGACATCGTGAAATCGGCAGTAAGAGTTTTTTTTTGTGTTGGAAAATATTATTATTTATATCCAATCAGTTTTTAGCAGAACGTATCAGTACTGATTTCAAGGCCGCTACACCTCTCATAAGCGTTCAATTGTCCATCTTTAAAATTTTCGTAAAGTGGATACTAATTGAGAAGAATATCAACTATTTAACCAGTTTTCAACAGAAATAGAATATGAGAATTAATTTTTAATTCAATTTTTATTCTACAATGAAAGAGTGCTGGTTAGTACGAAATTCCCTCATTACTGTTTGGAACTAATAATCAACACAAACTCATAGTCCGTTATCATCAATGTATTCTACTTTGTATTTTAACGTTTTTGTTGTTTTTACTCTATATTAGGGAAATTCACATATTACTGTGACCCCTGTTATTAGGGTATTTATAGCTCGTGCCCAAGCGGAATTAATATTTTTATATTATTATTAATATGAATAAACGTAATTATTATTTGAACTTATATTGATTTACATATGAAAAGTAATATTATCAGGCTCAAGTTCAGTTTTATTGAATTAATGAAAATTCAAAATTACTAAGAGTTTTTTTTGTGTTGGAAAATATTATTATTTATATCCAATCAGTTTTTAGCAGAACGTATCAGTACTGATTTCAAGGCCGCTACACCTCTCATCAGCGTTCAATTGTCCAGCGCTCGGGAACTTCTCTCCCTGTAGACAATTGAGTTGGGTGCTTCGCTGAATTTTTTTCAGTGCTTCATAAAATAGCGCACTGAATATTTGCACCTTACCTGCTTCGTTCTTGGTGAGAGCTGTCTTTGGAATATAATACTGTGTTTCCTGCTGAGTTCGTTAGAAGATTGTCGGTACGCACTTTAATTCATACGCTAAATGCCTGAAACAATTCTTTTACTTTAAACGGAATGTATTAAAAACGGTCACTAGTAGTAGTATATTCTTTTTTTTTTTTTAATTTCAGCATTAGTTTCTGCTAACATGCATTTTTAGAAATTTCCGCGAGGTTGTAAAAGTATCACAAAAAGTGTGGTTTTATAAAATATTGGTTGTCTTAAATAGTTTTGATTGAGCTATAAATTGTATTTTTATATGGACATATGTACGTTGCTGATGGCCATATTAATCCCATTTCAATTAAACTGCGCTGTCCTCTTCTGACAATACACTCTTAATTTGGGACCTTCTCAGCCCCCTCCTATTTATTTTGTTTTCATGGATTTTAATTTTGACGTTGCTTTGTCTCTTGAACAATATCAACACTATTATTATTGATACCAGTATGGCAATCAACGCGACGCCCCCCACTGCAGTATTTGCCTGGTCATTAAATTTCAGCTCCTCAATTGTTTCCAGGTTGTTTTCATGTTGCAAGGTTAGCGATTGTTCTGTGGAGAACTATCTTTGGTATGCGAGAAGGGCAAACGTTTGTGTTCTCTTGTACACTTTGTTGCTGAAACGTCTGCTGCCTATACTGACAGTGCAGTTAGATTGAATCCTCTTTCATCGCAACTGCTGTTGGCCGTTATGTTATACATATTTACCAGCACTATCATATCGCTGCTTATTTCTATGACCTGTTGCTCGGTGTATTTTACCACTGTGCATCTCCCCATAACTGTGCAACTTGTGGAAGGTTTTAGTTCGAAGATTGCTTTTCCTTCTGTATAACTGTAAGTGTGGTTATTTATTTCGACCAGAGCGGATGGCTGCTCCTTGATTTGAATGCTGTTGGCGTCCGGAAGTGGCAGCAGTAAATGCTTGGTTGTATCTATTATGTCTGCTGGCACCATAATTATTATGCTTAATTTACCATTCACCCACTCAATCAGTGCTGTACGGATATTTTCCAAAATTTCTGTCAATATTAAATATTTCAACTTCCTCTATTGTCAGTATTGATGGTAAGAATTGTTGTGGTAAATGTGTAGATTTTAAATAAATGTATGTAGGGTGCCGGCACTTAAAAACGCCACTGGCCTAATTATATTTAAGGCAGTAGTATGCCTGTTAGAAAGCAGTTTAATGCTTAAGTAAAAATGCCGATTTTAAGGCTGAATAAAGATTGATTTATTTTCCTAAAACTACGTCCTTAAATACTAACATAACTGTATCTTAAAACTACAAAAACTTCCAAAAGATTCCAATAATAATAATATTTATTGGAATTATTTCTAAGGAATTTATAAAAGAATTTAAATACAGTATTCTACGAGGGTAGATCTAATTATAGGTAAATAATATACTAACAAATACTAATCATATAAAATAAATATACTAATAATATAAAATACACTACAGAATATTCCTGCTCTTGCGGTTGCTGTGCTTTCGGCTATGTCCCTTAACTTGGATCGCAGGTGTTCTATTTGGAGTAGCTGTGTCACCGCTAGTTGCCGGGTTGCGAACTCCCGTTGCAGGAGACCTCGAATTGTTATTATTTCCCTGTCATAGATTACCGCATCCCGCAAAGTGGTCATGGACTTGTTAATGGCGTTGTTGATCAATATTTGTTGGTTAAGTCCGTTAACTAGGCATTGATTATTTTCCTCTATTATCTTCTGATGCTGCTGAATTTGCCTCCTGTCTTCGTCATCCATGGTGCCCCATACAAACTTCAGTAATGAACCTCCGGCGTTTATCAAACCTCTCTTCCATCGGTGGGGGTGGAGCATAATCAGAATCTTTTCCATTTCTTGGATCTCGTCTTTGGCCAGTCTAACATATTCGTTGTCACCCAGAAGTGCGATAGTGTCCCGGGCAGTTTGGACCGACTTGCCCAGTTCTGCCACGTTAAGAGTGTGCACAATGTAGTTATAGTTGCGCACCACCCTGTCTCTGCTTATATTGATCTCGACGTATCCTGCTTGGGTTTTTAGTTTCTCCACGTAAAGACTCTTCTCCGCTGCCGATTGTAGTAGCATTGACCCTATAATGAGCAACTGTAGACAAGCTGTTAGTGCGCCTTGTGACCCACTGATTGTTAATTTAATAAATTTTTTTGTCCTCTGCTTGTTGCGACTTCTAACTAGTCTGTGTTCTTAATTTTATTTCTAGGAAAGTATCCGTTGGTCGATTGGAAGGTGATACCGGGTCAGTAGCGTTCCATCCTCTTTTAGCCTTTCCCTTTTACTAACTATTTTGCTTCTTTCAGATCCTTTGACACCAACCTGGGTTCCGGGTTCCTTAAGTTAGAACCATCCGGACGAAATTTACCGTCCAATGTGTATGTGCACCCTTATTGATGAGGCGGCCCCTATATACCCCGTTTTCCTTTTATATACCGAATAACTTTAAATTTAATTCATTAAATTCTGGATACAAGTCCACAAATTCCTTAATCTAGAGAGAATCCCCACGGTGAACGACGGTATCCCCGCGTTTAGTATCAATATGAGAGTACATATTGTTTCGAAACTCGCGTCTCTCATCAGCGTTCAACACTTTGCCCAGGAACCTCCACCAGGTCTGCGTTCATTCTTATCTCCTTTCCGGTATGTTAAGTTCCATTATTCGTTATTATAGTCCTATATAAATATGTATTTCTTTTTCCATTTCAGCAATTGAAAACCTTCAGACCATGATAGACATGGTATCAGCGTTCCTTTTAGCGTCGATTTTGTGGTGAGTTTGTTTTTCTCCCCTTTTTTGTTTTTAAAATCATTTATTGAGTGTATGGTTTCACCAGATTACGGTGTAGGGTTCGAAGTTTTCCCTTCATCATTATTTGAACGTTTACAGGAGTGGGGAAACTTTTAATTTCATAGGGCCCGTCCCATATGGGCGAAAATTTGTTTTAACGTGCTTGAGTTTTTACTAGATCTCTGCCTCCTATTTTCAAAGTATAAGACCTTGACTGCTTGTCGTACTGTTTCTTTGCCCTAACCTTAGCTTTCTCTTGATTTTCTTTAGCAATTTCGTGATTCCTTTGAATTTGATGTCTTAATAATTTGGGGTACTCGTGGGGGTTATATAGGGGTATGCGTGTCTGTAGATTTGATGGCAGGGGAGCATCGAATCCATACAGTATCTTGAATGGTGTCTGCTTTGTGGCTGCGTGCTCCGTGTGGTTATGTACATGCATCGCCGGAGCAAGCTATTGATCCCAGTTCGATCCATCTTCTTTTGCGAAACTTCGCAAATATTCTGCTAATGCCCTGTGGCTTCGTTCCAATGACCCGTTAGCTTAAGGGTGATAGGGAGAAATATGTTGCTTTTTAATTCTCAAGAGCTTACACACATTTCCAAACAATTTCGAGGTGAAGTTTGTTCCGTTGTCTGTAATTAATTTTTTGGGATACCATATTTTGTTACTATCTCATTATAAAAGACTCTTGCTGCCGTTTCTGCTTCGGCATCTGGCATGGGTGCGCAGACAAAAAATTTTGATAAATCGTCCTGTAGTGAAAGAATGTATTTGTTTCCCATGGTGGTGGTGGGCAGGGGCCCCACCATATCCTTATATACCTTTTCGAAAGGTCTATTTATTTAGTCCAATTTTATTTTTCTTACATTTAGGGCATTTTTTGATATAGGTTTTGATATCACGTTGCATTCCCTTCCACCTGTACTGTTCTATTGTAGGTCATGAAAGCTTCTAAGAACTTATTTTTTTCAGTTAAAAATGTCGCCGTAGAAGTTTTGTCACTATTTTCACTATGTTGCCCCTCTGCAAGAGCTTTCTCTTCCTCTTTTTGTTTTGTTTTTTCTTCTTCGGATTTTTTCGAGTTTGCTTGAGCTCTAGTTATCACCCCGATATTTTGATCTTTTGTTGGTAACCTGCTTAATGCATCCGCATTCGAATTAGTCTTCCCTGGTTTGTACACAATTTCGAACTCGTATTCTTATAATTTGTGCCTAAACCGTGCAAGTCTTGAGGTTTGGTCTTTGAGGTTTGCTATCCCCCTTAAGGGTTGATGGTCAGTAAATACGGCAAAGTTTCGCCCCAGGAGATATGGACGGAAAGTATGTGTTGCCCATACCACACCAAGCATTTCTTTCTCTAATGTCGAATATCTCCTTTCAGTGTCACTGAGAGTTCGACTAGCAAACGCTATTGGATGATCCATTTCGTTCCTTATTTGTGACAAAACTGCTCCTAAGGCCTCGTTATTTGCATCTGTTGTTACTCTGAAGGGCTGCGTAAAATCTGGATAAATCAAGATTGAAGGATTTGCAATGCTTTCCTTGTCCAAGGCCTCTTGGCATTGGGTCGTCCACATAAATTTAGTATTCTTCCTTAACAGCCTTGTTATTGGTGAAGCCAATTTTGCCATTCCTGCGACAAATTTTCGGTAGTAATTGATCAAGCCCAGGAGTGCTTGTACTCCTTTTTTTAGATGGAGTATAAAACAGAAAAGAAAACTCTTCCAATATCTCTCGACGGCTTCTTTATGGTCGTTGGTGGCTTACGTTGTTTTACGCATTCTACCTTTAAAGGGTCTGGAAGTGCTCCCTCATTGGAACATTTGTGGCCTAGGTAAACTATTCCTCTTCGTAAGAATTGGCATTTATTTGTGTTCAATTTGAGTCCACCCTCTCGTAGCCTAGATAAAACATTGAGGATTTTTCTTTCGTGGTCTGCCACATTTCTTCCGTATACGACTATGTCGTCGAGGTACACAGGCCAGGCCTTGTAAGCCTGTAAGGATCGTATTCATGACCATTTGGAATGTAGCTGGTGCCCCTGTTAGGCCGAAGGGCATTCTATTAAACTCAAAATGACCCTTGTCGGTGCTGAAGGCAGTCTTTTCCTTATCTCCTTTATCAACCAGTACCTGGTGATATCCACTCGCCAGATCTAAGGTAGTGAAATACCTGCTATTTGATCCAAAATTTCATCAATTCTAGGAATAGGGAGTACCTGGTTTATTGTTGCCTTATTTAGTTTTCTGAAATCGACTACCAGTCTAAAGGTTTTCTGACCGTCTTGAGACTTTTTGGGCACTAATAATATTGGTGATTTCCATGGGGATATGCTTGGGCTTATTATACCTTCCTGTAGTAGCTCCGATACTTGTCGGTTGATCTTTTCTTTATGGACGTGGGGTAGACGATACTGTCGATGAGTGATAGGTGGTTGTTGCCCTTTTATTGGTATTTTATGTTTTACCAATGTGGTGAATATCAATTTGTCATTGTCTAACATGAATAAGTCATGATATTCCTCACATATCCGGTTCATGGACTCCGTTTCTTCCATGTTCCAATCCCTCTTCGTCATAATGGTGTTTTTATACGTCTTATTCTTTCGTTCGGATTTGTCATTGACAATGGGAGTTGATCCGTTTCTCCATATTGCAACTAGTGATTGAAATTTGAAAATTTCACCTCAATTTCCTTCCTCCATGGTATGTGCAGCTCGGTTGCGTTCAGTATGGGTACTGCTGCTGTGCCTCCATTTTTTATGTTGACCACACTATTTCCAACGTAAACTTCAGGGGAAATCTCCTGTTTATGCACAACCACAATTTTGTCTCTCGATATAATATTAACCGGTACTATAGTGAATGCTCTTTTCCCTAGACAGATGCCTTGTTGATGATTTCTTTGACAAACTATTTCCGTACGAAAGGTAAACGTCTTCACCCAATGTTCTTTATCAAAGATGCTCAAGGACTATCTATGGTATTCCACATATTATTTCTTCCAAGAATACCATCCCCAGGGATTTGGATTTCCCGTGACACAATATGGAACACCCACGGCAACTGCCTCTTGTCTCCTATCCTGCTTTGCTTTCTGTTCTTATTGAGAAAAACCTTCATTGACTCCTCTTTTACTATACTGAAATCTGCTCCGGTATCCACAAGTAAGACCAATCTTCCCTCCCTAGCTTCTAGGCAGAGGAGCGTAATGAAAACTGTGTCCACATTGCCCGGTGATTCAGTATCATCTTCTATATTTCGCATCATCTCTTCACTTTTTTCCTCTTCATTTTTTTGGCTTGATTTTTTATCTTTTGTTGTTTTTTCTTCTATAGCTTGCCCGTTCTCCTGATTTACTGAGTGTACAACTACCTCGGTTAATATCTTGGTTGGCTGCTCTGTTTCTGAGTCAGACCCCGTATCATCTTTAATTCCCCAACTCTCTCTTTTTGTTTCCTTATTATAATTGTATTTGCTCTCTTTTTTATGCCAATCTGATTTTCTGTTAATTTGCAGTACCCCAGTTATTGGCGGTAACTGGGCCGAATTTCGTTTCCCTGAGAATTTGTCCGATTATTATTGCTATGGGCCTCTACGGGTCTGTTAGCTAGGTCCCTGCCATTATTGCTACTTTGCAACTGTTGGTAGATCCCTGTTTCTGCTGCCTGAGTTTGTCTGACATTTAAAACAGGTTGGTCGTGTACCATTGTTTCTATTTGCCCCTCTGTTCATATTATGTCCCGTCGCTATTTGTGGGCTTCCACGGAATTCTTTGTTTGTGGTCCTCCTATTGTTTCCTGCCGTCCTTCTTCCCAATTGATTTTGGTTGAGTGTATTTCTTCTTGGCTCGCAGAAAGGGTTTTCCTTGTGACCATTCACCCTACACAATCGGCAGTATAAGGAGCCTAATATTTTTCTACAGTTTTCCCTGTTTCCACAGAACGTACAGCTTACGATATTCCTGCACACTTTCCCCATTTCGTGGCCGTATTTTCCACAGCTCTTACAGTATGGTGTGTTTAACCGCTTTTTGCAGCTATTCCAATCATGCCCCATCCTGCTGCAAAAACTACAGGGGATTTCCGAATCTATTGTGTTGATACCCTGTGTTGGTTCGCCAAACAATTCCTCTGCATTTTCAACTATCTCCATTAAGTTTGTGAGCTCTTCCTGTCCCATGAATCGAGCTTTAAAAGCATGGTGCTTCAAACCCTTGATAAAGCTCCTTACTTCCATCCGTTTGAAGTCTTTTAGCGTGGTTTCCCGGCCAGGTCCTTCCGGCCATTCGTTTTCTATTGTTGTTTTTGCCTCGCTCAGCAAGTTATCTAGGCGCTCTCCAAACTTGCATGCAGACTTTCTGATGCTCTGTTCGCAACCTAATAACAGCTCCCTTATTCTATCTAAGCTCTTATTTTTTAGATAGTTCATTTCATGCACAGTATGACATCCTGGGTTAAGCCGATATTTGCACCCGTGAGTACTTCCCTTTCTACCATCTTGCATCCTTGTATGTATCTACGTACTTCTGATGATAAGTCAGACCCATCGGTCCCGAAGAATGATGGGACTGTGTTGTTTACTATCTTAATAATCTCAGATATCGAAGTCATTCTGATCGCTCCGTTTTCCGCTCTCTCAATATTATGGTTTTGCCGGGGTGATGGTGATCGTCTTTCCAAAACTTCCTGAGCCACTGGGATCAACCTATTAAATTCCTCCGTTATTCTGCTGTCAATTCCTTTGGTTTTTTCCAATTCACCGAATCTCAGCGTATATTCGCTTAACTCCTTTAACTTCCTGGCTTTTGTTTCCGCGGAGTAGCCCCTGCTACCCGCTTTCCTTGCGTTGTTTATTAGGGTTTTTACTTTCTCCAACAGCGTTTAAGCAGGTGATTCTCTATCGTGTGATATGACTATTGTCGGTAGTCCTGCTTCGTTTAGTTCTTCGTGCAGTGAAGGATTTGGTGATCTCGCTCTGTAAATTGTGTCCAACTCTCTTCTTGCGTTTTCCAATGCTGTTTATAGCCTTTGGATAGTGTCGTCTTGTGTCTCTATCAACTGTTGTTGTTTCAATTGTTTTTTAAAATTTTCTTCACTAAGTCATTTCCCTTTCAATTGTTTCTCTAATTCCGTATTTTCCTTTACTACGTCCTCTATTAAAGTATCTGTATATTCTATTTGTCCTCTTAGCTTTTCGCAATGGCCCCTTAGAAGTGTTTTTGTTTCTTCTAGCTCTTCGATCCTCTTTACAAACTCCTGTGATCTATCTTTACTTAAATCACTTATTAATTGTAAGACATAACTCACTTCTTCTAATTTTGTCAGTCTTTGAAATCTTATTGTTTCCCTATAGTTGTCCAGGAATGTTTTGTCTGCCTCTAAACCTTTAATTTCTGTCCACGCAAGAACTTGTAGTGTGTCCACTGAATAACTGTACTTGTCGATCCGTTCTATTAATTCGTTTGTCTTCGTCTGTGGGTTGTCCTTTGCAACTAGATTTTACCTACCCATTTTCCGCTGGTTATCATCTTGCTAGTGGGCTGTGGTTTAGGCTGTTTTTATCCTGACTATTACGTTCGTAACCGCGCAAAATTTTCACAATCAAATAAAATTCCCTTTTGTGTATTGGTCTGGTTGACTGCTTAGTCCTGCACAAAAACACGACAACCCGAAGGTTGCTAGAATTTAGGCGTTATTAAATTGTCGGCAATTGTGCAGTTCTACACAACAATACAAAGGTTGCTAGAATTTAGGCGTTATTGTATTGTTGTTTTTTTCTACACAGGAAAGTTTTTTCTCGAACAAGGAAAATTAAATTATTTGATGTAATTATTAACACGGCTACCGGCTGCGCCAAAATGTTACGACTTTACTTCGCAACTTATTTCCGAAATCAGAATACAAGAAAGTAGAATATTATGGTTTTATTTATCAATTTCTTTTTCTTAAAACTCTTTTACTTAAATTATTTATTTATAAAAACTCTTTTACTTAAATTATTTATTTATAAACCGTCTCAGGGACCCGCTTGTTAGGCTGGTCTTTGATGAGGTTTTTTTGAGTTGTTGAATGCTTAATGATGATTCCCGAATTTTAACTTATGTCGATATTAACCTGCCTTTTTATACCAACTGATGTCCGGTACCATTGATGTTCGCCGCCAGCGTGGTTGTTCCCGCCATATTGCTGAGTGTGAGTTTTTTACCAAGTATATGCAACATCAGCATATAAGCGTGGAACTTCCAGCCGATTGCGGTTCTCACGATATTGCAATGTCAGCGGTATGTATGCAGCGCATGTTTTTGCTGCTGCTGATATTTTTGTTGGTTGGGGGAAAATGACTCATAACAACGTCAGTATGTGTATGCAGCGTATGTTTCGCTGCTGCTGATATTTTTGTTGGTTGGGGGAAAACGACTCATAACAACGTTAATTTTTTCAAAGTTTTAAAACACAACACAAAGCAACTCACGACAACACCATATATGTCGATGACAAAATCGAAGGCAATTACAGACATCAACATCAATTTTGCTTACAAAATACCAAACATATGTTAAACTTATCGATAAATTGCAATATTGCCACCTAGAATACCGATTGGAAACAAAAAAATAAAAAACGGTGTTGTCTTCTATAGAATAAGGGTGATTAATTATTTCACTTGGACAATATGACATTTAAAATGTGGTGTTTATATTTGTACTGTATGTTCAGCGGTCAAAAGTCCGTTTGAAATAAAGCCATCGTACCAAGGCAAATTCATAACAGGTAAAGTTAAAAACACAGCTCATCTACTTTTTTCTTGCATAATGGTGGCCGACATGTAAAAATTTGTACATGCAATACGTCATATGTTTTTATTGTTTGTACTTTGATGTAGTATTAACTTTACCTGTTAAAAATTTGGCACGACTTTATTTCGCAGGTATTTTATGATGGCCAATTGAACGCTGATGAGTGTGTAGCGGCCTTGAAATCGGTATACTGATACGTTCTGCATAAACTGACTGGATATAATAATAATATTTTTCAACATAAAATAACTCTTAGTAATTTGAATTTTCATTAATTCAATAAAACTGAACTTGAGCCTGATAATATTACTTTTGATATGTACATCAATATAAGTTCCAATAATAATTACGTTTATTCGTAATAATATAAAAAATATTAATTTAGCTTGGGCACGAGCTACATATCCTAATAACAATGGCCACAGTAGTATGTGAATTTCCCTAACATAGAGTAAAAACAACAAAAAAATAAATTACAAAGTGTAATAATTTGAAGATAACAGACTATGAGTTTGTGTTGATTATTAGTAATTTCCAACCAGTGATGGGGAATTTCGTACTAACCAAAATTGTTTCAATATGTATGTAGAAATAGAATACATCATTCGATAAAAAGTTCTCGTAGAAGACGGTCCCTTTTTATTATCAGTCGCACTGTGCTTTTGGTACTTTAATTTCTCAATTAGTTTTTTTTTTTAATTTATATAGTACCCTTAATAAGTTTTCGGTCAAGAATTCTAAATTTTCTCTTTTTACTGGTTGCTGTTAAGTGACTTTCAAAAATGGAGTCCTCCTCAGGGGGAAATTATTTTGGGATACTACACCAATCGCCAAAAAGAAAAAAATAACAATAATCCCCATTACAACATAAACAACCCAACCGATTTCCCAACTATTAAAAATAATAAAAAAATAACAATCCATAAAAATCAATGTCCAAAATTTATCATATTAAAAAGCAAAGTAGCTGAAAAACCAATTCAACATTGCAACATGGAAGGCATATGTAGTGCATCTTAAATAATCTATTATTATATTTATCATTATTTTATATTTTCTTCTGGATAAACAAATCGATGTTATGCTTATCTCAGAACTCATTTAACGTCTCGAAGCTATTTTAAAATTAGTGGATATAATTTCTACGATACTAAGGATCCTCGAGGTAGAGCTTGTGGTGGCTCTGGAATCCTAATAAAAACTCGAATAAAACACTACCTGCTAAATGACCTTCGTGAAGAATATCTTCAAGCAACAAATATCTGTATTGAAAATTTTTATCAAAACCTTGTGATATCATCTGTTTATTCTCCTCCCAGGTTTTCAATTTCAGAGAGTCAATATACCGCATTTTATACAACACTGGGGTCCCGTTTTCTAGCAGCTGGCGACTACAATGCTAAACACACTTTTTGGGGTTCACGTTTAATCAGTCCTAAGGGTCGTGTTTTGTTTGACACAATTTCAAAAATGGGTTTGAATGTAGTTTCAAGTGGTCAGCCAACATATTGGCCAACGGATCGACAAAAAATTCCTGATGTTATCGCCTTTGGAATCTCGAAAGCTGTGCCCAGCGAAATGATGGAAGTGGAAGCATCTTTGGATTTGTCTTCAGATCATTCGCCTACTATTATCACTATTTACTCACACACAACCGCAAGACCAACATGTGATTTACCGCTGACATCTGCACGTATTAACTGGCTGAAATACAAAAAATATTTGAGTGCTCATTGCACGGAAAATATGCCATTGAGAACACCTACTGACATAGAAAATTCTATTAGGTTGTTTGAAGCACATGCTAAACAAGCTGCTCTTAATGCTTCTTCAATTCAACCAAAACAACAAGCGTGATTTCACAATATTTTTTGTGCAGATATAGAAAGGCTATTGACCGAAAACGGAGAGCTCGACGAGAATGGCAACGATACAGATCGCCTCAGCTAAAATTAAGGCTTAAGGAGTGTACCAAGCAGCTTAGAAAAGTTTTGCAAACACAAAAAACAGCTTCGCTGCAAAAATTTCTGCAAGAACTCGATGCAACACCATCAACAGATTATTCGCTGTGGCGTGCAGCCAGAGGACTTAAAAGGCCGGTGATATGTAAACCTGCATTACGAGCTTCAAATGGTGACTGGGCTAGAACTGATGCTGAAAAAGGTGCTCTTTTTGTTAAACACTTAGAAAAAGTATTTACTCCAAATATTTCTGCTGATATTATTGAACTGCCACCAGTCGTCGCTTTACCAGAAATTCCGCTAAGATTTAAAATTGTGGAGATTGAAATGGCTATTACAAGTCTAAACTCAAAAAACGCCCCAGGTATTGATAAAATAAGTAACAAAATGCTGCAAGAATTGCCTTTCATTGCAAAACGAGTAATACTATTCATCTTTAATAGTATTTTACGACTGCAATACTATCCGGCAGAATGGAAGGTTTCGATGATTACTATGATACCAAAGCCCGGTAAGGATCATACAAAGGTTGAATCCTATCGGCCTATTAGTTTATTGACCAATATGTCGAAACTTTTTGAAAAACTGTACATGAGCAAGCTGACTCGTATAGTAACTAGCAGTGCATGTATTCCAGATCATCAATTCGGTTTTCGCAGTCAGCATAACACTATTGAACAAACTCACAGACTTGTGAATGTTATAAGAGAAACTTTTGAAAAAAAGATATATTGTTCAGCGCTTTTTATTGATGTCGCACAGGCCTTTGATAAAGTATGGCACGAAGGTCTTGTCCACAAATTAACATAAAATCTACCCGCAAACATCGTCAGGCTCTTAAAAAGCTATCTAGAGGAACGAAAATTTGTAGTTAAGGAAGGCAATTTTACAAGCTCCCCGAAGTCGATTGAAGCCGGAGTCCCTCAAGGCAGTATCTTCGGTCCTTTACTTTATTTAATATATGCCTCTGACTTACCGTTAAGCAATAACATTCATACATCAACATTTGCTGATGATACAGCTTTTCTAAGCGTTCATGAAAATCCTGTAGAAGCTTCCCGGAATCTACAAGGGTACATCTCAAAATTGGAAACATGGCTAAAACAATGGCGGATAAAAGTGAATGAGCAGAAATGTGTACACGTTACTTTTACTTTACGCAGGGAAACATGCCCGCCTATACAAATCAACACCGAGACTATACCGTTACACACTGTAGTAAAATATCTAGGCGTTCATCTTGATCGTCGTTTAACATGGAAATCGCATATAGACGCAAAGTTGACACAAATGAAATTAAAAGCAGCCCAAATGAATTGGCTTATTGGAAGAAATTCTATATTAAGTCTTGACTGTAAACTTTTGTTATACAACGCGATCCTGAAACCAATATGGGCCTATGGAATCCAGTTATGGGGCACTGCCTCAGCATCAAGTGTAGAAAAAATTCAAAGGCGACAAAACAAAATTCTACGTAAAATTACTGCAGCCCCCTGGTATATCCGAAATCAGCGAATTCACAAAGATCTCGATGTTCCGTTGGTGAAGACAGTATTTTCAAAACACGCAAAAAAATATATTGAAAAACTAGTATTGCACCCAAATCCACTTGCGCGCAACATTCTAAATTATAGAGGCCACACCCGGTTGAGAAGGAGGGATAATCTTTCTCTCAGCCGTACACGAGAGATGTAAAACATCAAAAATCAACAGTTGGAATTAAAAATTTTGTTTAGCACTGGCTAAACATATATTAATGTATTTTTAGATTTAAGATTTGAAAAACTTATTGATGTTTCAATATACAATTGAAGATTCAATAAATAATAAAACTACCACAAAAAAAAAAAAAAATTATTTTATATGTAAGTAAACTTATTACACATACCGTTCTTATTATTATTTTTGCACACGGCACTCTGTTAATATTACTACCATTTTTACAACAACCATTTATATCTTTAATACAATTGTTATTTTTAATTACAACAATTATATGTTCGATACTGAAATGTTTGTTATTTTTATACAACAACAATGCTTAATGTATTTTATATTTTTTTTTTCTCAAACTACAATTATATTTAGTGAATAAGAAATTTTGTAGTTTTAGAATACAGTTATTTCAGAATATAAGAAACGCAATTTTGAAAATAAAAATTAATTAATACTTTGCCTTCAATCGGCATTATTTAATTCAAGAACTTTTAAATTTTTATCTTTGCCTTAAATCGGCGAGTGGATACTGGCATTCATCTGCATTTTATTTTTATTTGCCAGTGGCGTTCATTAGCGCCGGCAATACATATAAATATATATACTCAATCAACGCTCACCAAATATTACACATATCTAGCGACCCAACGCTAAAAACGACGTTCACTAGAGAAGGTAATCTACTTATTTTGACTAAAAACGAACCCCAAGCCAACAGATTTTTAAAATCAACTACATTGCACGGTGTTTGTACCATCGAATGTATACACCATCCATACCTAAATATTATAAAAGGCGTTATTTTTGCTCCTACCCTACGGGAGCTGAGCGAAGAAGAAATTAAAGAGGGACTAAAAGATCAAGGATTGGTTGATTGTAAGAAGATCACTAAATTTGTTGACAACAAAGTAATAAATACTCCATTTCACATTCTTCACTTCAACCTTTCTGAATTACCGAAAGAAATAAAAATTGGCTTTCTTAACTGTAAAGTTGAATCGTACATTCCCAGCCTGATGCAATGTAAAAAATGCTTCAAACTTGGACACACACGCAAAAACTGTAATGGTAACGAAAATTGTGAAATTTGCGCATCTACTATACATGATCCCACACCCTGTACGAAAATTCAATGAGTCCACTGTAACCATCCTCGCCGCGCGACAAACAAAAAATGCCCAACAATAAAAAAGGCAAGCAATATTAAAAATAAAAACCTGCAATTACCGAAAGTAAAACTAAAATAAATAAAACAATAAATCCAACAAACAACAGTTCACCAACAAGTAACAGCATAGAAACAAACAACAATACACCAGCAAACAACACAACCTGCACAGAAATTAACAAAAAGACAAAAAAAAACCCAACAACTACAACAGAATCATTTTTGAGGGCCAAATTTACAGTAATTAGTTACCTATTAGTAAACTCAAATGATAACTAGTGTTTTACTAATACTTCATATTCACAGTGTATTATTTAACAACACTCTTAATATGAAACAAAAAATGGTAACCCTATCAAACTATTAACTTTCAGTACTGGCAATTCAGTTAAAGCATATGGTTTTTGTTTACATTTGATATATTATTTCATAAAAAATAAAGAACTTGCCCCGCCACCTACTTGCTAAGACGGAATCTATCCACGAAATTTTTTCAGATTACGTTGGCGACGCTCAGCAACAATATTCTGCGTATTATCAGTATCAGTGTCACTTTCAATATCGGACTCCGCGTTTTCAATTTCACATGCCATATCTAAAATTTTTCACAAAAGAAAAATACTAACAATAAATTCCAACGAATCAGCTGTTGCCCAACTATTAGTTAACCAATGACGTTTGATGGTTTAACTAATCTTAAACTAGAAGCTGTGAATCAAATATTATTAGTTAAACTATTGCTATTAGCTAACTAATGACTGTGAATTCGGGCTTAAAAGTACCGTCTTCTATTGGAAGATATTCAACCCAACATCAAATCTCAACTTTAAACTGAGGGTGGTGTTAGCTTGTAACGTACCGTTACAAATAACTACAAACGACCAGAAGTCACTCCATCGCACTGATCGCCGCCACCCGCATTGTATCAGTCTGTCCAGAGTCTTATCAAAGGTCTACTTCCTTTGAAATAAAATACTCGTTCTTTTAGATGTTAAAGATATATGGAACAAAGCTTTATTTAAACGAAACTTATATTACTTAAGACTAACTTATTACTACGAAGTTTGCTTGTGCGTTTACTGGTGATTCTGTGAAGCAGGATGATGGCGGGTGACGGCGATCAGTGTGCTGGTGTGATTTCTAGTTGTTGTTGTCTGGCAAAGATATAATAGATGATTCGGATAAAATATCGGTAAGATTAGGTGGTATTTACGGGAATTTCGATTAGTACGAGTTCAAAGAGTATTCGGAAGCCCTTACAATCGGAAAATTACGAACTACGAACTTAAGGATTATTCGGAGGCCCTTAAGATCGGCTACTTCAAATTACGATTAGTACGAGTGCAAGGAGTATTCGGGAGCCCTTACAATCGGCAAATTTCGAACTACGAACTTAAGGAGTATTCGGAGGCCCTTAAGATCGGCTACTTCAGATTACGATTAGTACGAGTGCAAGGAGTATTCGGGAGCCCTTACAATCGGCAAATTACGAACTACGAACTTAAGGAGTATTCGGAGGCCCTTAAGATCGGCTACTTCAAATTACGGTTAGTACGACTGCAAGGAGTATTCGGGAGCCCTTACAATCGGCAAATTACGACGAAAGCTAAGGTTATGTTAGTATGGGAACAAGATCGATATCGGTGATTGCTCGTCTTGTTGTGTAAAAACTTGCACGATATATCTATATTAAAATCTCAACTATATGAGAGTTATATCAGCGTGCATGTGTTTGTGTTTTGTTTATGTTAATAATTTGTTGGTCGCTACACTTATGCAGGGTGGTATATACCCCTTTGTTAGTACGTTTGTACTAGTAGGGTACTTACGTGGTAGTTTGTAGTTATTTGTAACGGTACGTTACAGGCTGAAGTGGTTAGCGCGTTGACTACTCAGCAAACAATGACGTAGGGCCTGGGTTCAAACCCCGGCCAGAGCAACTCAATCAACATCGGCGAAGTAAAACAATTAATAAAATGCCTGCTAATATAGCTTAACAAAGTTAATGCGTCTACCTAACGCCGGAGGCGCCTCAACACTGCTATAAAAATAAACGTAACGCGCAAAGCATAGTTGTAAAAGAGTTAAGCCTTCTACATTTTCAACATCTATGTTCTCTATTCTATCCCTCACTCTGAGTTCCGGCACAATGCACTGCATACGTAGGGGCCATACAGCTGACATAAATGCGCTTCAAGAAACCCACCATACTACTAACAACTTAACACTTAACGGATTTCACTCCAGCTCATCTGCCGGGAATAACTCCCGCCTAGGTGGAACTGCACTTTTTATTAAACACAACTTTCCCAATACATCAAATAATTTTTCTGTTGCTGCCAACGTATTTTTTGGTTTCAATCTTAAAGTCATACCAGTCTACCTGAATCCTTTAAATCCACTTCAAACAGAACTAACATCCCTCCTCGCAGACAGCACCCAACGGACCCTAGCAATCGGCGACTTTAATGCACACTCCACATTATGGGGATCGCCCACTACTGAAGAACAAATCTTCACTACCTCTACTATGATATTACTGATAACGGGATATCGCAACATTCGCATCCTGGCGGACCGACGCTAGTGACCGCTATCCGATTCACATTCAAATAAGCCTAGCTTCATCCAACGTTTACAGCACCAACTTGGTCCGAACTCGTTTTAACACCGATAAAGCTCATTAGGTTAAATTCCAACTCTACCTCAAGTAGTGTTTTGTCCTTTGCTGTGTAAACATGTTGTCCGCGTATCGTCCAGTCTCTTTTTTATCGTCAAAACAAAAAAAAAAAAAAAAAAAAAAATTTAAATAAATAAATACACAAAAAAAAAAACAAACAAAATAAAATAACCATTACTTCATACATACATATATGCATATAAAAACGCCATAGACATACATGCATACTTACATACATACGTTAAAGAAAAAAAATATAAATATATAAAAATTACACCGCATACTTCTCTACAAAAACAAAAATAAAAAGCTACATTCCAATATTACATTCAAAAAACCAATAACAACAAAACTAAAAACAATAATTAACGGGCAACAGTGTTGGCACAGTGAATAGTGCGGACCCCGTGACACAAAATAATAAATAATTATAAATAAAAAATTAATTATAATAAATGACCAGCCCAGGGCTTTTATGGCTCTAGTTAGTGTCAGCCGTTCCATTTTTTTCCTAAAAAAAAAAAAAAAAAAAAAACCATTTGTTATGCTGATGCCGTTTGTGTTAGTTGCTGTTTGACTGTTAATTGACGAAGGCATAACACTGGTCACTGAACACTCTAACGACAGCAATTAATATCATTGGTATCAGCATCACAAAATGAACGTCCGATTTGAATTTTACATGCTTTTATGGTAGGTCAATTTAGAATCGACTTCTGTAACATTAGGGGGCTAAGGTCGAATTTTTTCTCTGTGTATGCTCACATTTGTCTCCATCGGCCGGATGTTTTCGCCTTATGTGAGACCCAGGTGTCTGAAGACTCTGATCCACAGGATTTTCATATACCTGGTTATCACCTCCTATCGCTTTTTAATCTACACAGGGGTCTCGCAATATACATACGTAATGAAGTTGTGTACCAGTGCCAGCAACCATTAGGCACGTCTGATCCTGAATTTAGCTGTCTTTGGGTTAAATTCAAAATCAGGACACACTATTTACATTTCGGGTTTCTTTACAGAAGTCCAAACGCGGCAAGGGATAAAACCTTATCCAACTTCGATTCCCTTTCCGATTCAATTTTGAAGATCCTTGAGAGCTGTCCGAGCAGTGAAATTGTCGTTGCTGGTGATTTCAATGTTCACAACTCATCTTGGCTTCACCATTCGAGCCACACAACCCCAGAAGGCCAATATGTTGAGCTTTTCGCCGCGCATAATGCCCTTGCGCAACTAGTGAATGAGCCAACACATATTTCATGTGTTGAAGGGCACCATAACAACACTCTCGACCTTTTTCTCACTTCGCACCCTGAAAAGTACGAAGTGAGTGTTAATGCACCTCTTGGTAACTCGGATCATTGTACCATTTCCGCCACCTTTTCGTTCTCTTATCTTCGCAACGTCTCCCAATCAGCTACGAGACGCTTAAAATATATGTACGAAAAGGCGCGTTGGGCTGAGCTCAACGAATTTTTCCGGCATTTTAATTGGAAGCTATGCTTTCTAAACGTCGATGCCATGACGAAAATGGTAGAAAATATCATTTTGCTAGGAATGAAAACTTTCATTCCATCTAAGCAAATTTTGATTAAACCGAAAGTTAAGTCTTGGTTTAATCAGACGTGCAGAAATGCAATCAGATCCAGAGAGGAAGCATTTAGTATCTGGCGTAATAATAAAAACGACGTTACTAATTCGCTGCGCAAAAAGGCGAGATCTTCATGTGCCAGAGTACTAAGGCGCGAAAAAGCTCTGTACGAGCAGCGCCTTCGCACTAAAGTTCTTGATGCTCCACGGGGTAGCAAGAGCTTTTGGTCATTCGTTAAAAGAGTCAAGGATAATGCTAGTTCCTCAATTCTACCTCTTTTAAAGGACGACCATGTATTCACTGACCCGGTTGATAAAGCTAACCTTCTGGCTGAAATGTTCGCAAGAAATTCTCACTTGCCGGAAAGCAGTCAGCCACTACCCGTTCTCGAGGGAGTATCTGTAACTATGCCAAAAATATTCTTTCGAGCGCGTGCAGTTAAAAAGGTTTTAGCGAAGCTTAACGTAAACAAGTCTCCTGGGCCGGATGGTATTCCAGCACTGGTCTTGAAACAGTGCTTTTCGACGTTAGCACGTCCATTGGCACGCCTGTTCAGCACTTTGTACCATGCTGGTGAATTTCCAACGTGTTGGAAGGTTGCCAATATAACGCCGATCCCCAAAAAGGGAGAGGCCAACAACCCTGAAAATTACCGCCCAATTGCAATTTGTTCTGCGCTTTCCAAAGTAATGGAAAGTATGTTGAATTTCCATCTTGTGAAGTATTTAGAGCTCAACAGTTTACTTAGCGACCGGCAGTATGGCTTCCGTAAGGGCCGCTCTACGGGGGACCTACTAGCTTTCCTTTCGGAGAAGTGGTGTAATAGCATACATCACTTTGGCGAAAGTAAAGTGGTGGCTCTTGATATTTCCAAGGCATTTGATAGAGTGTGGCATGGAGCACTTCTGTCAAAACTGATTGCTTTTGGTGTCGGTGATGGCTTCACTCGATTTGTATCGAGCTTTCTCAGAGACCGCACTATACGAGTTGTTGTAGATGGGGTCTCATCAAACGAGTTCAAGATAAATTCAGGGGTACCGCAAGGCTCCGTTCTTTCTCCTACCCTTTTTCTTATTTTTATTAATGACCTTCTACGTCAAACTTCCAACCCTATCTACTCTTTTGCAGATGACAGCAGCTTAGTTCCTTCGTATTCATTCAGCAACAGGCCTAACCCGTCGGAGATCCGGGCAATGCAGCAAAATATGAATGATACGCTAAATCGCGATCTCATTTCAATTTCAAATTGGGGTCATGCTAATAGGGTCAATTTTAACGCACGAAAGACCCAATGTGGTATGCTCTCACACAGACGTATGACCGGTCATGCTGCTCCATCTGTAAATATGGATGGTATAGATATTGAGGAATCAGAAGCTCTTGATGTTCTTGGCATGAAAATACATTGTGATGTTCGATGGAATGATCACATTTTTCATGTCTCAAAAGAAGCATTCAAGTGCCTCGGCTTTTTAAGACGGTGTAGGACATACTTCACTCCATCTGATCTCCTTAGTATTTATACCACCTTTATCCGACCGAAAATGGAATACAACTCTCATGTATGGGCCGGTGCTTCAAAATCTATTTTGAAGTTACTCGACCGCGTACAGGATAGGGCGAAGAAGCTTATCGGTGACAGCAGGGTAGCCAACTCTGTTGACTCACTGGAGCATCGACGCAATGTTGGTTGTGTTTCGTTGTTCTATCGCTATTACAACTTAATGTGCTCTAATGAAATCAGGGAACTTGTTCCCGAAACCCGTCACTTTTCACGTACAACACGCTCTTCATCAAGAGCACATCCCTTTGTGGTCGATATGCCAGTGAACCGAACTACGCATTACAGAGAGAATTCGTACTTTAGCCGTACTGTTCGTATGTGGAATAAACTCCCCGCAGAGGTCTTTCCTGCCACTTTAAGTGTGTCAGTATTCAAATCGAATGTCCACAAACACTACTCCCTTTATCCTCCTTCCCAAAACCTATTTTCCTAGTTCCGGCTCAATGCTTTGCATACGTAGGGGTCATCCCCTGAGTGCTGGTCCTAATTAAAAAAAAAAAAAAAAAAGTATTCCAGCGTGGGACATTTCCTCTAATACCAATAGAGATGTTGCCATACTGCAAAAATCCTTAATGGTAGCTGCAAATAATAGCATATCCCATTACAAATGTTACAAGCATAAAAAATACTTCTATTGGTGGACCAATGACTTAAATTTATTACGCGACACAAAGCAAAATCTGTTTTATTTCTTCAAAAACACCCTACTGCAGAAAAAATAATTGCCTATAACTAAAATTCAAACTCGCAAAAAGAAGCTCCTTTTTCACTTTTACTAGTGAAATTAATCCACACACACCTCTTAACAAAATTTGGAACAACATCCGCAAACTCAATGGGAGCCCTGTATATAAACAAATTCACCACGTTATACAAAATAATCTACCTATTTATGATTCATATGATATCGCAAACACCTTTGCAATAACCTGGTCTCAAGATTCTATGGATGATAACTACAGCGAAAGTTTCAAGCGCGATAAAAGTTACTTACGAATTCATATCGATTACCAACCAAAAAACTCAGCAAAAGCAATTGAAGAAAATATTACACTATTTAACTTAAATCAACATCAAAAACCCTAAAAGGAAAAACGCTCGGTTTCGACAAAATTTCATACCCAATGTTAAAAAATCTCCCGGCCAATACTCAACTACAAATACAACACATCTTTACTTCCGGCATAATTCCTCAACAATGGAAAGCTCTACAATTGTCCCAATACTAAAACCAACTAAAGGCTCAACACTGGTTGACGGTTTCAACTCTCGTAGTGTACAGTCGCGTGTTTATAATCGACGCAACTGAATATTAAAATCACAAAAAAAAACAAAAACAAAACATTTATTAAACAGTTATTGTACTGGTGTTATTTTATTTTTTTTTTTTTTTTGCTTGCGTGTAATATACATATATTTGCATATACAAACTCATACAGTGAACAAAAAAAAAAAAAAGATAACTCTAAGTGAGTTCATCTTCTGCCAACAACAACAACAATAAACCTAAAAGCAGTAGAAATGCTTATTTAACTTTTGTTGCTGATGACGACCATAAAAAATGAATTAATCACAAACCTGAATTCTACACTAAACACAACTACTCGTGCGCGATCATGCTCTCTGAACATGTTAAATAGTGATGAAGAAGCAACAACAATTGCACCCATTAGCAAACTTGTCAGCTTAGCTGTACAAACAAACAAATAATAAGGTGACCAACGTGCACAAAATTGTAAATGCGCTGAGTATAATAAGTGATAATAAAATTCAAAGAGGTATGTACAGATACATAATCGTACTAAAAAGGGGAAGAAGTCCCAAATCAGCGCAAATAGCCTCAACGGCGAAAGTTCCCAGAGATGGGAAAAATAATATAAAGAATTCCGGAAATCGTTTCGCGATTCTAAATGAACAAAGCGATGACGACACAACTACAACACGGTCGAGTAAGCCCCCACCGATATATTTAAGAGACCAGAACTCTAGTTTTTTGGTAAAAAGCCTTATCTCCTTAATTGGAGAAAATGAGTTTTGTGTAACTCCAATTAAGCGCGGAAATATCAACAAAACAAAAATCCAGGTAGTGAAAGAAAGTAATTACCGAAAAATAGTTTCTGACTTTGAGTCAAAAAACAAAAATTTTTATACGTACCAATTAAAGACTGCTAAAGGTCTAACCATCGTAATAAAAGGTATAGACTCTTGTGTGGATCCAGAAGAGGTAAAGTCTGGCCTTGAAAATTGTGGCTTCAAAGTTAAAAATGTTTCAACCACTTAAAATAGGGAAAAAATTCCCCTACCTATATTGAGAGTCGAGCTACAGCCTGGTGACTTGAAATTAAAAACGAATGAATCCCACCCAATTTATAATCTAAAGTACTTGTTACACCGAAGAGTTTAGGTTGAGCTTCCTCATAAGAAAACTGGACCTGTTCAATGCCTGAACTGCCAAGAATTTGGGCACACGAAAACTTGTTGCAAGTTGCCTACAGCCTGCGTTGTATGTGGCGATTTACACAGTACCGCTAACTGCGACAAAATTAAAGGTGATCCAAAGGCAAAAAATGTGGCAATTGCGGCGGAAATCACACTGCCAACTATAGAGGCTGCCCCCTTACTCGTTTTTTCAGAATACATCAAACAAAAAAACTAATGCTACTCCCGCTCAGCCTAAAACCCCTTTTAACTACCCACAGTTACCTCAACCGTCCACCAGCCAAAATCAATATTCAAACATTTTCAAGTCTAACGCGACTAGTGCTTAACAACAAGCTACCAACAAATATTCATACGCTAGTATTTTAAAAAGCAACCAGAGTACGGCGCAAAAAACCGTAAATGTAAATGAAGATTCGGGGTCTAACTTTAGTCGCATTGAAGCCTCAATTGAAAGCTTAATACAAAGAGTAAATACATTTACTCTCAACATGTCCTGTATGATGCAGGAAATGTTGAAAATGCAGTCTACCTTGTTGCAGGCTGTACTAAACAAAACATGAACTTAACAATCTGTTTTTGGAATGCAAACGGCATCTGCCAACATAAAAACGAAATAAAGTATTTTCTTCTAAGTAAACAAATCGATGTTATTCTTATCTCAGAAACTCATTTGACGTCTCGAAACTATTTCAGCATTAGTGGATATAATTTTTACGACACAAAGGATCCTCGAGGAAGAGCTTTTGGTGGTTCGGGAATTCTTATAAAAACGCGAATAAACACTACCTGTTGAATGATTTTTGTGAATATTATCTTCAAGCAACGAACATCTGCATCGAAAATTACTATCAAAAACTTGTAATATCATCTGTCTATTCGCCCTCCAGATTTTCAATTACCGAGAGTCAATATACGGCTTTTTATAAATCACTGGGCCCCTGTTTTCTAGCAGCTGGCGACTACAATGCTAAACACACATTCTGGGGTTAACGTTTAATCTCTCCTAAGGGACGAGTTTTGTTCGACGTCGTTTCTAAAATTGGTTTGAAGTGGTCAGCCAACATATTGGCCAACAGATCGACAAAAAATTCCTGATTTTATTGACTCTGGAATAGCAAAAGGTGTACCCAGCAAGACGGTTGAAGTTGGAGCATCTTTGGATTTATCTTCAGATCACTCACCTAAAATTGTCACTATTTACTCACTCACAACTGTAACACCAACATATGATTTACCGATGACACGTGTTAGTTGGCTGAAATAAAGAGTGATCATTGCTCGGAAAAAATGCCATTAAGAACACCTTCTGAAATAGACGATTCGCTCAGGTTGTTTGAACCGCACGTTAAACAAGCTGCTTTTAATGCTACTTCAAATAAAACCAATCAACAAGTGAGATTTAACAATATTTTTTCTGTAGATATAGAAAGGCTATTGACTAAAAAACGGAGAGCTCGTCGAGAATGGCAACGTTACAGATCCCCTCAGTTAAAGTTAAGGCTAAAGGAATGTATCAAACAGCTCAGAAAAGTTTTACAAACACAAAAGACAGTACTATCCAGCAGAATGGAAGGTGTCGATGATTATTATGATACCAAAGCGCGGCACGGATCATAAGAAGGTTGAATCCTATCGGCCTATTAGTTTATTGCCCAACATTTCAAAACTATTTGAAAAGCTGTATATGAGCAAGCTGATGCCTATAGTGACTAGTAAAGGATTCATTCCAGATCATCAATTCGGTTTTCGCAGACAACAAAGCACTATTGAACAAACACACAGACTTGTGAATGCTGCGAAGGGAAACATGCCCGCCTACACAAATCAACACCGCGACTATTTCGCAACACACTGTAGTCAAATATCTAGGCGTTCACCTTGACCGCCTTTAAAATGGAAATCGTATATAGACGCAAAGTTGATCCAAATGAAATTAAAAGCAGCCCAAATGAATTGGCTTATTGGAAGAAATTCTATACTAAGCCTAGACTGTAAACTTCTACTATACAACGCGATCCTTAAACCAATATGGTCCTATGGAATCCAGCTATGGGGCACTGCCTCAGCATCGAATGTAGAAAAAATTCATAGGCGACAAAATAAAATTCTACGTACAATAACAGCAGGCCCCTGGTATATCCGAAATCAGCGAATTCACAAAGACCTTGATGTTCCGTTGGTAAAGACAGTATTTTCTAAACACGCGAAAAAATACATTAACAAACTTGAGTTGCACCCAAACCCACTTGCGCGCAGTATTCTAGAGTATAGAGGCCAAACCCGGCTTCTATCAGCCGTACAGGAGAGATGTAAAACAAGAAAAATCAACCGTTGAATCTAAAAATTTTGTTTAGCATTGGCTAAACTTATATTTAATATTTTTAGATTTAAGATTTGAAAAACTAATTAATGTTTCAATCTATAATTGAAGATTTAATAAATAATAATATTATAAAAAAAAATCTTCATTGATGTTATACAAGCCTTCGACAAAGTATGGCACGAAGGTCTAATACACAAATTAACACAAAATCTACCCGCAAACATCCTCAAGCTTTTAAGAAGCTATCTAATGGAACGAAAATGTATAGTTCAAGAAGGTAGCTTCTTAAGCCCTCCGCAGTCGATCGAAGCAGGAGTCCCTCAAGGCAGCATCTTCGGTCCTTTACTTTTTTTAAGCTTTTCTAAGCGTGCATGAAAATCCTGTAGAACAAAATAAAATTCTACGTGCAATTACAGCAGCCCCCTGGTATGTCGCATCTTAAAAAAGGTAAATGAAAAATATGGCTCATAGATCAATAAACTTTATGTCTTTTAACATAGATCGCTTGTCAATACAAGCCGAAGAGTCGTTCTACTTAACACACTTTCATATAACAAAATTGACATTGGTCTTATTCAAGAATGCCACAATTCACCAATAGGTATCGCCATAGTAATAAAAGATTCAATATCTTATTGAATTACATTTAGTATATTTACTTACTAAAAACTTTATAAAAAAAGAAAAAAAAAATTTTCTAAATTGTAATTCCATTTAAAATTTTATTAAATTTTTATCGGTTACTAATATTTTGTACATGTACATCTCGTTGAATACTTATTTATAACATTATGTGATATAAACGTTCCTGTTTTGATACTGCTATTAAGCAGTTTTTTTAATTGTAGTTTTGTTTAACATACTTTCGCTCTGTACGTCACATCCAATGCCGGGAGCAAGCATTATTTTTTTTACTTTCATTGAGTAAGTTGTTATACTTAACATTCACTTTCATACTTAAGCAAGTAGCTTATTCATGTCACTGTGTATTAGAATAAGACAAATATAGTTCTAAGAAATATTTGTTATACTGTCGATTGTATCTCATTTAAAAAAAGAAATAAGTCTCAATAAAGTTTACTTACTTACTTACTTGGTGAAGACAGTATTTTCAAAACACGCGAAAAAATATTTTTTTTTTTTTTTTTTTTTTTTTTTTTGATAATTTTATTATTTATTGAATCTTTAATTATTTATATTAAATTATCAATAAGTTTTTCAAATCTTAAATCTAAAAAATATTAAATGTAAGTTTAGCCAATGCTAAACAAAATTTTTAATTTCAACGGTTAATTTTGGTTGTTTTACATCTCTCGTGAACGGCTGAGAAAAAAAGTATCCCTTCTTTTCAGCCGGGTGTGGCCTCTATAATGAAGAATATTGCGCGCAAGTGGATTTGGGTGCAACTCAAGTTTTTTTATATATTTTTTCGCGTGTTTTGAAAATACTGTCTTCACCAACGGAACGTCCTAGAATTTATGAATTCGATGGTTTCTGACATACCAGGGGGCTGCTGTTATTGTACGTAGAATTTTATTCTGTCGCCTTTGAATTCTTTCGACATTCGATGCTGAGGCAGTGCCCCATAACTGGATTCCATAGGACCATATTGGTTTCAGGATCGCGTTGTATAGTAGAAGTTTACAGTCTAGGCTCAGTATAGAATTTCTTCCCATAAGCCAATTAATTTGGGCAGTTTTTAATTTCATTTGCATCAACTTTGCGTCTATATGCGATTTCCATGTTAAACGGCGATCAAGGTGAACGCCTAGATATTTGACTACAGTATGCTGCGGAATAGTCTCAGTGTTGATTTGTATAGGCGGGCATGTTTCCCTTCGCAACGTAAAAGTGACGTGTACACATTTCTGTTCGTTAACTTTTATACGCCATTGTTTAAGCCATTTTTCCAATTTGGATATATACCCTTGTAAGTTGATGGAAGCTTCTACTGGATTTTCATGGACGCTTAAAAAAGCTGTATCATCAGCAAATGTTGATGTATGAATGTTATTGCTTAACGGTAGGTCAGAGGCATAAATTAAATAAAGTAAGGGACCGAAGATGCTGCCTTGGGGAACTCCGGCTTCGATCGACTGCGGAGGGCTTAAAAAATTACCTTCCCTAACTACAAATTTTCGTTCCTCTAAATAGCTTTTTAAAAGCTTGACTATGTTTGCGGGGAGATTGCGTGTTAATTTGTGGATAAGACCTTCGTGCCATACTTTATCGAAAGCTTGCGAAACATCTATAAAGAGCGCAGAGCAAAATTTCTTTTTTTCAAAGGTGTCTCTAACTACGTTCACAAGTCTGTGAGTTTGTTCAATAGTGCTATGTTGTCTGCGAAAACCGAATTGATGATTTGGAATGCATCCACTTCTAGTCACTATAGGCATCAGCTTGCTCATATACAGCTTTTCAAATAGTTTTGAAATGTTGGGCAATAAACTAATAGGCCGATAGGATTCAACCTTCGTATGATCCTTGCCGGGCTTTGGTATCATAATAATCATCGAAACCTTCCATTCTGCAGGATAGTATTGCAGCCGTAGAATACTGTTAAAAATGAAGAGTATAACTTTTTTTGCAATATAAGGCAGTTGTTGAAGCATTTTGTTGCTTATTTTGTCGACACCTGGGGCTTTTCTGGTGTTAAGACTAGTAATAGTATTTTCAATCTCCGTCATGTTAAATCTCATCGGTATTTCTGGTAAAGAGACGACTGGTGGCAGTTCAACAATATCAGCAGAAATATTCGGGGTAAATACTTTTTCTAGGTGCTTAACAAATAGATCACCTTTTTCAGCATCAGTTCTTGCCCAGTCACCATTTGATGCTCGTAATGGTGGTTTACAAATCACTGGCCTTTTAAGTCCTCTGGCTGCACGCCACAGCGAATAATCTGTTGACGGTGTTGCATCGAGTTCTTGCAGAAATTTTTGCAGCGAAGCTGTTTTTTGTGATTGTAAAACTTTTCTTAGCTGTTTGGTACACTCCTTAAGCCTTAATTTTAGTTGAGGCGATCTATAACGTTGGCATTCTCGTCGAGCTCTCCGTTTTTCAGTCAGTAGCCTTTCTACATCTGCACACAAAATATTGTTAAATCTCGCTTGTTGATTTGGTTGAATTGAAGAAGCATTAAGAGCAGCTTGTTTAGCATGTGCTTCAAACAACCTAATAGAATTTTCTATGTCAGCAGGTGTTCTCAATGGCATATTTTCCGTGCAATGAGCACTCAAATATTTTTTGTATTTCAGCCAGTTAATACGTGCAGGTGTCAGCGGTAAATCACATGTTGGTGTTGTAGTTGTGTGTGAGTAAATAGTGATAATAGTAGGCGAGTGATCTGAAGACAAATCCAGAGATGCTTCTACTTCAATCATTTCGCTGGGCACGCCTTTCATAATCCCAAAGTCGATAACATCAGGAATTTTTTGACGATCCGTTGGCCAGTATGTTGGCTGACCACTTGAAACTACATTCAAGCCCATTTTTGAAATTGTGTCAAACAAAACACGACCCTTGGGACTGATTAAACGTGAGCCCCAAAAGGTGTGTTTAGCATTGTAGTCGCCAGCTGCTAGAAAACGGGACCCCAGTGTTGTATAAAATGCGGTATATTGACTCTCTGAAATTGAAAACCTGGGAGGAGAGTAAACAGATGATATCACAAGCTTTTGATAAAAATTTTCAATGCAGATGTTCGTTGCTTGAAGATATTCTTCACGAAGGTCGTTTAGTAGGTAGTGTTTTATTCGAGTTTTTATTAGGATTCCAGAGCCACCACAAGCTCTACCTTGAGGATCCTTGGTGTCGTAGAAATTATATCCACTAATTCGAAAATAGCTTCGGGACGTCAAGTGAGTTTCTGAGATAAGCATAACATCGATTTGTTTATCCAGAAGAAAATATTCAATTTCATTTTTGTGTTGGCAGATGCCGTTTGCGTTCCAAAAACAGATTCTTAAGTTCATGGTTTGTTCAATACAGCCTGCAACAAGGTAGACTGCATTTTCAACATTTCCTGCATCATACAGGACATGTTGAGAGTGAATGTATTTACTGTTTGTATAAGGATCTCTATTGAGGCTTCAATACGACTAAAATTGTGCCCTGATTCTTCATTTACTGGTACAGTTTTTTGCGCCGGAATCTGGTTACTCTTTAAAATATTAGCGTATGAAGATTGACTATTAGGTTTTTGTTGAGTAAGAGTCGTGTTAGACTTTAAAACATTTGAGTATTGATTATGGCTAGACGACGGTTGAGGTAACTGTGGGTAGTTTAAATGAGTGTTGGGCTGAGCGGGAGTAGTATTGGTTTTTCTGTTCGACGAATTTTTAAAAAGAGAATAAAGAGGGCAGCCCCTATAGTTGGCAGTGTGGTTTCCGCCGCAATTACTACATTTTTTTACTTTGGTATCACCTTTTATTTTGTCACAGTTAGCGGTACTGTGTAACTCGCCACATACAACGCAAACGGTAGGCAACTTGCAATAAGTTTTGGTATGGCCAAATTCTTGACAGTTCATGCATTGGATAGGTCCAGTTTTTTTATGTGGCATCTCAACGGTAACTCTTCGATGCAACAAGTATTTTAAGCTATAGATTGGGTGCGATTCATTTTTTTTAATTTTCAAGTCGCCTGGCTGTAGCTCGACTCTAAAAATAGGTTGGGGGATTTTTTCCCTGTTTTTAATGTTTGAAACATTTTTGACTTTGAAGCCACTATATTCAAGGCCAGAGTTTACCTCTTCCGGATCCACGCTTGAATCTATTCCTTTTATAACTACTGTTAGGCCTTTAGCACTCTTCAGTTGATATGTATAAAAGTTTTTGTTTTTAGTCTCAAAATCTGAGACAATTTTTCTATAATTATTTTCTTGTGTTACCTGAATTTTAGTTTCGTTGATTTTGCCGCGCTTAATTGGAGTTACATAGAACTCATTTTCTCCAATTAATGAGATAAGGCTTTTTACCAAAAGGTTGGAGTTCTGTTCTCTTAAATATATCGGCGGTGGTTTAGTGGACCTTGTTGTACTTGTGTCTTCATCGACTTGTTCATTCAAAATCGCAAAACGATTTTCAGAATGTTTAATATTATTTTTCCCATCTTTGGGCATTTTCGCCGTTGACGCTATTTGATTTGGGACTTCTTCCCCTTTTTAGCACGGTTATGTATCTGTCCATACCAGTTTGGATTTTATTATCACTATTTTCACTCACTGCATTTACAATTTTGTGCACGTTGGTCACCTGGGTATTTATTGTTTGTTTGTTTGATTGTACAGCTAAGCTGACAAGTTTGCTAATAGGTGCAATTGTTGTTGCTTCTTGATCGATATTTAACATGTTCAAAGATAATGATCGCACACGAGTATTTGTGTTTTCTGTTAAATTCAGGTTTTTGTTTAATTCATTTTTTTTGTTGTCGTCATCAGCAACTAAAGTTATATATTGCACATTCCTACTGCTTGTAGGATTATTGTTGTTGTTAGAAGGTGAACTCATTTAGAGTTCTCTTTTTTTTTGTTCTCTTATGAGTTGGTGTATGCAAATATTTATGTGTATTGCACACAAGCAAAAAATAAAATAAAACCAGTAAAATAACTGTTCAATAAATGTTTTGTTTTTTTTTATATTTTTTGTGACTTGAAATTTTTTTTTTTTTTCTTTTATATATTTTTTTTATATTCAGTTGCGACGATTATAAAAACGCGTCTGTTCACTACGAGAGTTGAAACTGTATCGCGAAAAAATATGTAAAAAAACTTGAGTTGTACCCAAATGTGCGCCATATTTTAAATTATAGAGGCCACACCCGGCTGAAAAGAAGGGATACTCTTTTTCTCAGCCGTTCACGAGAGATGTAAAACAACAAAAATTAACCGTTGAAATTAAAAATTTTGTTTAGCATTGGCTAAACTTATATTTAATATTTTTTAGATTTAAGATTTGAAAAACTTATTGATAATTCAATTTAAATAATTAAAAATTCAATAAAATTATCAAAAAAAAAAAATACTTACACACATACTTACTTACATATCCCTTTCAGATACGCTATGTAGATACCATGAGACATTACGGATGTACTAATCTAATGACTGTAAAATTCCGGAATACCAAAAAGTGTTAAATTTAATGAATTGAACCGCAATGACATTATCCAATTTGTAAATCAACATGTAGCCATTGTTAAGTGGAAGGACACAAGAGCGGTTATAACTGCCTTAAATATGTGTGGAAAAGATCCTGTAGATGAAATCGAACGGTGGAAAAAAAATCTTAAGCGCCGTTGCCCTACCCCAGTGCCCGCAGTTATTAAAAACTAGAATGAATTTATGGGTGGTGTTGATTTGTGTGACTGAATGCTAGAATATTACAGGACTAAAATGGAAACGAAGAACTGGACTGTCACAGTATTTTTCCATTTTCTTGATCTGATAATTCTTGGAAGGAGTACAGAAAAGAATTCAAGCTTGTCGGAATACCTAATGCAAATGTAAAGTCATTCTTGACTTTCAAAATGGAGCTAGGTACCGTATTAGCATTTTATTTTGTAGTTCCTGAGCAAGTTGAAATATTTCCACCAAGAGTATGCAGTCGATCCAGAGGACGATGCCACAAATGTAAAGTAACACTTTGCAATTAAAGAGGGCTTCGAGAAATCTCATTCAAAATGTTGATCTCATTTAAAATAACCTTTTAAACTTATATTTTTTCATTGATTTTAAATTATAGTGAACTGTTACTTTTTTTTTGTAGTTAATAATTTTTTACAACATATTTTTATAACTTTTGTAGATATTTTGGTTCATTTAAAGCTAAAACAAATTGTTTATTTTGATTTTATTTTAATAATTACACTGTGATAGTCGAAAAAATTAACTTCGATGAATCCTTTTCGAACTAACAGGGGGGAGTCCCCTGAGTGCGAAAGTGTATTTGGAAGTGTAAGATTGGCTCCAGTTTTTGAGAAATCGGTATATATCCAATTTTCATCCCTATATACTAGAGTTGTCAATTATTCGCCTTTCAACTTTGTTCGAATATTTCAAATAATTGTTTTTGTTCGTTCGATCTAACGATTAAAGCTGAAAAATTATTCGATTAATCGATGAGAACAACGAATAAAAAATGATTTAAAAAATTTATTGACAAAAAATAAACATTTCATACAAAAAACTTAAAAATAAAATAGTTAATATTTTTATTAACAAGAAAAAAAGGAAACACATAAAAGTATTAATTCAAATAAACATGCTTCATTCAGTCAAATAATATCAAAAGATTTTTTTTGTTTAAAATTAATATTGCTCTGCGCTCTTCATAGATGTTTCTCAAGCCTTAGATAAAGTATGGCACGAAGGTCTTATCAACAAACTAATAAAAAATCTACCAGCAAACATCGCCAAGCTTTTAAAAAGATATCTAATGGAACGTAAATTTGTAGTTACGGATGGCAATTTTTTAAGCCCTCCACTGTCGATTGAAGCCGGAGTCCCTCAAGGCAGTATCTTCGGTCCATAACATTACTTAATATATGCCTCTGACTTAGCGTTAAGCAGTAACATTCACACGTCAACATTTGCTGATGAAACAGCTTTTCTAAGCGTTCATGATCTTTCTGAATTCGATGGCTTCTGACGTACCAGGGGGCTTTTGTTATTGTACGTAGAATTTTATTCTGTCGCCTTTGAATTTTTTCGACATTCGATGCTGAAGCAGTGCCCCATACCTGGATTCCATAGAACCATATTGGTTTCAGGATCGCGTTGTATAATAGAAGTTTGCAGTCTAGGCTTAGTATAGAATTTCTTCCAATAAGCCAATTCATTTGGGCTGCTTTAAATTTTATTTGTGTTAACTTTTCGTCTATATGCGATTTCCATGTTAAACGACGATCTAGATGAACGCCTATATATTTGACTACAGTGTGTTGTGGTATAGTCTCGGTGTTAATTTTTATAGGCGGGCATGTTTCCCTGCGCAACGTAAAAGTGACGTGTACACATTTCTGCTCGTTAACTTTTATACGCCATTGTTTGAGCCATTTTTCTAGTTTGGATATATATCCTTGTAAGTTGCGGGAAGCTTCTACAGGGCTTTCGTGAACGCTTAGAAAAGCTGCATCATCAGCAAATTTTGACGTGTGAATGTTACTGCTTAACGGTAAGTCAGAGGCATATATTAAGTAAAGTAATGGATAGATGATACTGCCTTGAGGGACTCCGGCTTCAATGGACTGCGGAGGGCTTAAAGAATTGCCTTCCCTAACTACAAATTTACGTTCCATTAGATAGCTTTTTAAAAGCTTGACGATGTTTGTTGCTAGTAATATTATTTGCAATCTCCGGGGTAAATACTTTTTCTAAGTGCTTAACAAATATATCACGTTTTTCAGCATCAGTTCTTGCCCAGTCACCATTCGAATCTCGTAACGGAGGTTTGCAAATCACTGGCCTTTTAAGTCCTCTGGCTGCACGCCACAGCGAATAATCTGTTTGTGGTGTTGCATCTAGCTCTTGAAGAAATTTTTGAAGGGAAGCTGTTTTTTGTGTTTGCAAAACTTTTCTAAGCTGCTTGGTACACTCCTTAAGCCTTAATTTTAGCTGAGGCGATCTGTAGCGTTGCCATTCTCGTCGAGCTCTCCGCTTTTCAGTCAACAGCCTTTCTATATCTGCAGAAAAAAATAGTGTTGAATTTCACTTGTTGATTGGTTTTATTTGAAGTAGCGCTAAAGGCAGCTTGTTTAACGTGTGCTTCAAACAACCTGAGAGAATCGTCTATGTCAGAAGGTGTTCTCAGCGGCATTCTTTCCGAGCAATGAGCACTCAAATATTTTTTGTATTTCAGCCAGTTAATACGTGCAGATGTCATCGGTAAATCATATGTTGGTGTTGCAGTTTTATGAGAGTAAATGGTGACAATTGTAGGCGAGTGGTCTGAAGATAAGTCCAAAGATGCTTCAACTTCAACCATCTCACTGGGTACACCCTTCGCTATTCCAAAGTCGATAACATCAGGAATTATTTGTCGATCTGTTGGCCAATATGTTGGCTGACCACTTGAAACTACATTCAAACCCATTTGAGATATTGTGTCGAACAAAGCTCATCCCCTAGGAGTGATTAAACGTGAACCCCAGAATGTGTGTTTAGCATTGTAGTCGCCAGCCGCTAGAAAACGGGAGCCCAGTGATTTGTAAAAAGCCGTATATTGACTCTCGGTAATTGAAAATATCTAGGGGTGGAATAGACAGATGATATTACAAGTTTTTGATAGTAATTTTCAATGCAGATGTTCGTTGCTTGAAGATCATCTTCACAAAAATTATTTAACAGGTAGTGTTTTATTCGCGTTTTGATTAGGATTCCCGAGCCACCACAAGCTCTACCTCGAGGATCCTTGGTGTCGTAGAAATTATATCCACTAATTCTAAAATAGCTTCGAGAGGTCAAATGAGTTTCTGGGATAAGCATAACATCGATTTGTTTATCCAGAAGAAAGTATTATATTTCGTTTTTATGTTGGCAGATGCCGTTTGCGTTCCAAAAACAGATTCTTAAGTTCATGGTTTATTCAATATAGACTGCAACAAGGTAGATTGCATTATCAACATTTCCTGCATCATACAGGACATGTTGAGAGTAAAAGTATTTACTGTTTGAATTAAGCTCTCAATTGACTAAAATTAGAACCGGAATCTTCATTTACTGTTACGGTTTTTGGCGCCGTACTCTGGTTGCTTTTTAAAATACTAGCGTACGAAAATTTATTATTAGCTTGTTGTTGAGCACTAGTTGCGTTAGACTTAAAATCGTTTGAATATTGATTCTGCCTGTTCGACGGTTGAGGTAACTGTGGGTAGTTAATAGGGGTTTTAGGCTGAGCGGGAGTAGCATTAGTTTTTTTGTTTGATGAATTCTTAAAAAACGAGTAAAGGGGGCAGCCTCTATAGTTGGCAGTGTGATTTCCGCCGCAATTGCCACATTTTTTCGCCTTGGGATCACCTTTTATTTTATCACAGTTAGCGGTACTGTGTAACTCACCACATACAACGCAAACTGAAACTTGCAATAAGTTTTTGTGTGCCCGAATTCTTGGCAGTTCAGGCATTGGATAGGTCCAGCTCTTTTATGTGGCTGCTCAACGGTAACTCTCCGCTGCAACAGATACTTTAAATCATAAACTAGATGGGATTCATTTTTTTTATCTTTATGTCACCTGGCTGTAACTCAACTCTAAATATTGGTTGGGGGATGTTTTCTCTATTTTTGATGTTTGAAACATTTTTCACCTTAAAGCCACTATTTTCAAGGCCAGACCTTACCTCTTCTGGTTTCACGCTAGAATCTATACCTTTTATTACAACGGTTAGACCTTTAGCACTCTTAAGCTGATATGTATAAAAATTTTTAATTTTTGTCTCAAAGGCTGAGACTATTTTTCTGTAATTATTTTCTTTAGATACCTGAATTTTTGTTTCATTGATTTTCCCTCGCTTAATTGGAGTTACATAGAACTCATTTTCTCCAATTAATGATATAAGGCTTTTTACCAGAAAGTTAGAGTTCTGTTCTCGTAAATATATCGGTGGTAATTTACTCGAACTTTAAATAGTTGTTGTCTTGTCACCTTGTTCAGTTAAAATCGCGAAACGATTTTCGGAATTTTTTATAGAATTCAGGTTTTCATTTTCGTCGTCATGAACCAAAGTTAAATAAACATTCTTACTGCTTGTAGGTTTATTATTGTTGTTGTTGGTAGAAGATGAACGCATTTAGAGTTCTCTTTTTTTGTGTTCACTATATGAGTTTGTATTTGCAAATATATATGTATATTACACGCAAGCAAAAAATAAAATAATACCAGTATAATAACTGTTTAATCAATGTTTTGGTTTTGTTTTATTTTTTTTTTTTGGTAATTTTAACTTTAAATAATTTTTAATATTCAGTTACGACGATTATTAAAACGCGTCTGTACACTGCGAGAGTTAAAACTGAATGAATTATAAATATGCAAAATATAATTAGATTGGTTAAAGAAGAACATTAGATACGCCATACAATGGGCGAAAAGTAAAATTAAGTGAAGAGAAAATGTCATTCAATAATGCAGGAGAAGCATTAGAAATATCAGATATAAATGTATTAAGTAATGAAATGACAATTGTTTATATGATAAAAATTCCACTGACATCACAAGAAACTTTTCAAAAAATAATGCTAAAGGCTGTTATAACGAAAGAAAATATTGTAATTAAGTTAGATTTTGAAGAAATATTAAAATTTACAGATAAAATATATGGAATTGGAAACCAATGTAAAGATTATAATAGAATTAAGATTTGTAACAATAATCAAATCATAGACTTAAGAAATGATACTTGCATTATTAGAATTATTAATGGTCTCAACTCCACCTGCACAACCACAAACGGACTCCATATACCCCGAGTAGAGGAAGTAAAATCAGGTGTCTTCTACTCAATAGTTTCAATGGAAGCATTGAGATCAACTCAGAAATCTGACATTTAATAGGAACTCATCTTATTAATTTCTACAATTCTACAATTAAGGTAAATGGAAAAATCTACAGTAACTTCGAAGGCATCCCCTTAGAAGCTATGCCAGCTATCCTTCAGCCAAGTCCATTCAACAAACATCATATATATCTACCATCATTAGAATTACTAAAAGAACTACACATCAAAAATACCAGGAAGATTAACAACCTTACAATAACATCTGGAACAATATCAATTAGTACTATCGCAGTCATTATTTGTATCATTTAATCCTATACCGGCCTTGGAAGAAAAATCAACTAGAGATCATCACGAAACAGACTCCCATGGTTTCAGTGCCCGTTGAAAATAACTTGGATGCAAAACCTCCAACCTACGTACGTTTCTCCAACCTGTCATATCCATAATACGATTGGGACAATCGATTTAAGAAGGGAGGAGTTAACACCACAAATGTTTAAACCCTGTTAACAAAACTTTCTCACAAAAGCAAAAGTGTCCACTAATCACTTTTTGCTTTTGTAGTGTGTTTGACTAACCACTACTGCATGCCGTCTGCATGCAGCAAGTGAAACATAACACTTTTGTTATTGTTTGAATAAACGTCCACATTCCAATTGTATGATCAGAGTGTATTATGCTGATCATGCATATTCCCACACATACTTTGTGTATGTGTTAGTTAAGACATAGAATGTTTAAGCTATGTTAAGATTTTTATATTAAATAATAATTAAGTTCATAATTGTGTCTCAAACTGGACAGTCGCACAAGCGGCTGTCCAGAACCCAAAATGAAACAATAAATATAAACATTTAATATACTTTTGATAATACTAAATAAACAATCAAACTTGTTTAATTTTTATAAACACTTTCATTATTACAACATGGCGATCCTGCCAGGAGTTTTTGTAAAATCTTTCATATTACAACATGGCGATCCTGCGAACATAATCCTGCCAGACAAACAAACAAAAAAAAAGGACATTTAACAAAATCAAATATTAAAATATAATAAAATTAATATTAAAAATAAGATCCTTATTTAAATAGACATTGTGAAGCGATTGTTGTAAACGAAAACTAAAACTGCATAATTTTAAAATGTACATACATATAAAACAGTGGAATTTTCTCAACATTAACAAAGTTGAAACTTGTATTGATCAACAGAAATCCCAATTTAATGATGTTATTGTGTATTCAGCTTCTGTAACATGTACCAAAGCACTGGACGTCGCTTTGTAGCTGAAACCAAGCAAATAACAGCTTCCAAAAACACCAACATCTGTCTTACAAGGTATATCGGAATTTAGGAATTCTCCATTAAAATGCCACTGACGACAGCATCGTTCTCCATTATACGATTGGCATCAAAACCATTCTTCCTTATTGAAACAACCATCATCGTTGCATAATTGCAATTTCAGAAGATAAATAACAGCGGCCGATAGTATTGGAATAATCAACAATGTGGCAAGTTTGAAAAATTGTATGTTTCTTAATTTTATTTGTTTTTTTTTTTTTTTTGCAAAGCTATTGTTGGAATTCTTCTCTATTAATTTACTATTTTAATTAAATTAACGATATTGTTATTTATATTTTTTATCCTCCTAAAAATTGTTGTTAAATATTTTCAATTTACATCCTTAACTAAGTATAATTTTGTGCTCTATGTTTAATCTTTTAATTTAAATATACATACATATATTTTTGAATAGTGTAATATTCTTTTTTTTTCCTCTCAATTTAAATTTGATTTAAATATACATGCATATACTTTTGAATAATGTAATAATTTTTCTCAAAAAAAATATAAAGTTGTGTTTTGTCTTTTATTTTCGCTTTAAAGAAAATATATGTATATATAAGATTTATCGCTGAGATACTTACGAGTCCCTCCAGTCGATAATATCAAAAATAAATTAAATAAAATTATAACTAATATGTATGTCACTGAGAAACTCACGAATCCCTCCAGTTGATATATACATATTCTACTATATAAGGGTAACCGTTTCGATCAGTAATTGGTTCTGATCGATATATGTCTGATAACCGGTCCTCGGTATACAGAGTGCTGAAACTTAGGCATTGGTTGGTTGGTTGGTTTACGTGGCTGCCTGCTACGCGCAAGCATTCAAGTAGAATCAATGAGATTCCGTTTTGACAGACCACTCCACTCGTCAGTGTCAACCTGATTTAGGTCCGAATCCAGGCCTCAGATTCGAAGTAAGATTCTAGATCCATCCCGTCGAATTAAGGTATCTAATGAGGTCACCTAGACCTATCCCTGATACCTCCGAGAGATCGTCTATTATGCTGTTGCCTAGAAATTTGAGTCTCGAATGGTGTAAGGCCGGGCATTCGCAAAGAAAGTGGAAGACTGTTTCCTCTTTGCTTTGATCCCGGCAACTACGGCAGAACGCATTGTAGGAAAGGCCCATCCTGTTAGCGTGTCTCCCGATAACCCAGTGCCCCGTCAATACTGCGACGAGCCTCGAGATGTCCCTACGGTTTCTGTTAGTTAGTTGTGTTGTGCGCTTAACGTTGTAGCAAGGCCACATTTTCTTAGCCACCTTGCACGTGCTCAACCTGCGCCACCTGTCTTCAGCTTTCTGCCTGAAATGGTTGAGAATGAGATTTCTAATACTGCCAAATGGCATGTCTACCGATTCAGCAATGGAGACGTCCATGGCAGATCCAGCCCTGGCCAGTTCATCCGCCTGTTCGTTGCCTTGGAAGTTGCTATGTGCGGGAACCCAGATGAGGGTAACGTCAGTCTGACTACCTAGTCTGGATAACGCGTCCTTGCACTGGCTAACTAAGGTAGAAAAGGTAGTGTGTGACCTTAGAGACAGAAGTATCGCTTGGCTATCGACAAAGATGCCGACTCTTCCTTGGACACCCCTGTCAATCAAAACCCTACACGCCTCCCTTATGGCCAATATTTCCGCCTGAAATACACTAGCTTCATCAGGAAGTCGGAATGAGAGTTTTATTCCAAGGTCACTCGAAAATACTCCAGAGCCCACACCGCAGATCATTCTTGATCCATCAGTATACGTCCTGAAGTTAAAGTCTTTTTCTATGTTTCCCCCCTTCCACTCCCGTCTGGATGGAATAAGAACTTTGAACGTACTGTCAAAGTCCAGATGAGGTACCATGTAATCGGTGGGTTTCCTCAGTGTCGGTGGTAGCTGATCTAGGATTTTGGCATGGCCATAGGTCCTTGATCTCCACCTCCCAGATGCCGCTAGTCTTGCCGCACTGCTTGAGAATGCCGCCAATACATGAAGGTCGATCGGAATCAGATTTAGCATAGCATTCAGAGCCTCTGAAGGACTAGTACGTAAACATCCAGTAATCCCGATGCAAGCAGATCTCTGTATTCTGTATAGTTGGTCCACCACATATTTCTTATTGAAACTTAGGCATATGTACCGATTTTTTTTTTTTTAAAACTAATACGACCCATGACATAAAAAGGGACATACTAATACTCATACAGTTGTGTAAACTTAACTATAAGTAAAACTATTGTAAACTTGATTTTGTATATGTAAACAACTGTGTGAAGGACAAACTCGACCGGTTAAAGAGATTTGAAATATTGATTGGTTTATTTTGAGTTAAATTAAGTTTTGATTTATGATTATTCTAGAATAACTTCGTGAAGTATAAAGCTTCCTTGATTAGAAGTTTTAAAACCAGATTTTTTTCTTTTGATTTGAGTCAATTCAAATCCTCATAATCCTTTTTTAAACGGTGAAATAATTCAGAGCTGAAACACATAGGTGTAAAAGCAAAGAATTTCACATTTTGTATCAGAAACATTTTTTACTTTAATGATCATACTTCGAATTTTGAAAAATAATATGGTGAAATATTCCATAAAAATATAGAATTTTTTTGAAAACCTAATAACAGATTTTTCTTTTGAATACATTTTTGGTAATACCATGATATTTTTTTTAATATAAAGTAATGCTTCGATATGCTTCGAATTTTGAAAAATTTTAAAATATTGTATAGGAAATATATAAAATGAAGAATAAATGAATTCAAACATAATTATTATCGGTTGGTTTAGAAATAAATATATGAGGCGATAAATGCCCATGAGCACTGTGAAGTACCTAGACTACTTCACTAAATTAATAATGAAAATAAATGAAAATAAAAAAAGGGAAAGCGAGTACTTTCCAAATTTGAGTTGAACGACAAAATTATAAATAGAAACGTAGACTTAGGTCACCACTTTCTAAAGCTTGAAAAAGTAGCTGATAATATTGCTCTGACAACATTGCGACTTTCACTAGATGATCGTACGCTTAATAACCTAGGAATGAATATTGAAAACCTTCAAAGAGAAAGGTAATGAAATCTTGCAAGATGCAGATATAACTATTGTGCTCACACAAAAAAAAAAACATTAAATAAGTTCACCACCGATCAAAAAAAAGTAAATGAATAAGAATATTTCATAAACAAAGTAAATGAATAGAAGTATGTGAATTTGAATTGAATTTTTTTTCTTCCTGTTTTCAAGATAATTTTGAATTTAGAAATGAAATAAATAAAAATAGAATCGAAGTATGATACATTTGAAATCAAAATATATCGTTTGAAATGAATTTTGTTTTTGCATTAGTGCAACAAATTTTTTGGAATACGTCCATTATAGGCCAATTTTTAACGGATTTGAACATTTTTTTAATTGCGTAATAAATAGTGGTGAAGAAGTAATTTAATAAGGTTATTGATAATGAATAACAAATAATTTTTTTTTAAGAGAAAAATACAATTTTATAATAAAGTAATTTTTTTATGCTAGCATACAAAAAATTGGGCCCAACAAAACATTTAAAATATATCAACAAAATATTTAAAATATATCAACAAAACATTTAAAATATATCAACAAAACATTTAAATATATCAAAATAATACATATATTATATTTACTTTAATTTTTTTATTTTTTTAAATATATAATTTTTTTTATTGTATTTTCATAATTTTGATTTATGACTATTATGATACGCAAAGCTCCTTATATTAATTGAAACTTTATCTTTATAAATATTACATGTTAATTGAAGTATATAACTCTTACTGCCGATTTCACGATGTCGAAAGAATTTTGAATTTTATTTTCATTCGTACAAATACAATTGTTACAAAAACAAAATTTTAGAATTTTTTTTTGCTTCAAATGTAATTATACGAATGAAAACATATGGAAATTTTCTTTCGACATAGTGAAATAGGCAGTTACTCTAATTTTTTATGTAATTTTTGCGTTTCTTTGTTGACTGTGCAAGTTGTTGTAGTATCTTGAGTCTACAATTATTAGTAATAATCATATAATTTTTTTACTTAATAATAATAAAATTTTTAATAATATATATGAATTATTCTTTCTAAAAAAGGGAGGGAAAGCATATTCCCTAAAAATTCCTGTAATTTTTAACTTTATAATTTTTTTATTACTAGTAAGAATAATCAACTCAGTATTGATTATTCTTTCTGAAAAAGGGAGGTGTAGTGTGTTTGACTAGCCACTACTGCATGCCGCCTGCATGCAGCAAGTGAAACATAACACTTTTGTTATTGTTTGAATAAACGTCCACATTCCAATTGTATGATCAGAGTGTATTATGCTGATCATGCATATTCCCACACATACTTTGTGTATGTGTTAGTTAAGATATAGAATGTTTAAGCTATGTTAAGATTTTTATATTAAATAATAATTATGTTCATAATTGTGTCCCAAACTGGACAGTCGCACAAGCGGCTATCCAGAACCCAAAATAAAACAATAAATATAAACATTTAATATACTTTTGATAATACTAAATAAACAATCAAACTTGTTTCATTTTTATAAACACTTTCATTATTACAACACTTTTCCACACTTAATGCAGACAAAATTCAGGGAATTAAATAGAAATAGTTCACACAACTGGCACATGCCAAAAGAATTAATATTTGCCAATAAGAAAAGTTAATGCACTAAATTCTTACTTCCGCCACATGCAGCTAAAATTCTTAAGAATTGTTGTGCACCTGAATTTTTCCACAAACGCAGCAAGAATCAATTTCTGAAGAATTAGATCACGCCACCATTGAAGCTAGCAGTAAAAATAGATCATGCTAGCAGCGAGTAATTAGTATTTAAGGAAATATTAAAAATTGTAAAAGTTAGTTCTAAGTTTGAATTGATTAATAAAAGGTCGTAAAGACCTAACAAAAAAACAATTTTGTTTTTTTTTAGATTTTGCGTAAAGCATCAATTGTTATTTCCGTGCAAACGAATATGCGTATTGCCACATGAAAATGAAATATGAAATAAAGCAATATAACAAAAAACGAATATGTGTAAAGAAAAATATAAGAAAAAATCACAGAGAAGTGAAAATTTTTTCTTTTCACCTATTGCTTCACTACCCCGTTCGACGACATACACAAAAAATCGGGATTTAAAAATCATGGTGTGAATTGGGTGTTACATACATCTATTTATATATATATGTATGTATATAAAACCGAATGTGTGTTTGTTTTTTTGTTCCTTATAAGAGGCCAAACCCTTGCACCGATCTTCCTGAAATTTTCACAGTATTTAACTGGATGAATTATAGGCTATATGAAGTTTTGATTGGACAAAGAGGCGTGGCACCGCCCATATAACCCAAAAATTTAAATCGCCATATTTTGGGCATTTTTTGACCTACGTCGATTATATTTGGTACATGTGGTATTGGCATTATTTGGAATACGTACCAGGAGAAAAGTGGGTGGAACCACGCCCCTTTTTAGGAAAACCAAACCCTTTGACCGATCTTCTTGAAATTTTCACAGCATGTTACTGTGACTCTGGAAGGAATAATAGGCTATATGAAGTTTTGATTGGACAGAGGCGTGGCACCGCCCATATAACCCAAAAATTTAAATCGCCATATTTTGGGAATTTTTTTACCTACGTCGATGATATTTGGTACATATGGTATTGGCATAATTTGAAATACGTACCAGGAGAAAAATGGGTGGGACCATGCCCCTTTTTAGGAAAATTAAAAATCGTAATATGGTCTTAACTACTGGACCGATCGTCATTAAATTTTCACAATAGGATATATAAATACATTTAATTTTATTTTATAACGAGGCGGTAGCGAAGCACACCGGGATAAGCTAGTATTATACAAAAATGACCCAAATGTCTCCATCCAGCTCAAAATAGATGAACTTCTCATTTCGCATTATGAATAGAGCAAAACATCAGGAACTAAAATTTCCTATTCAAAAAGCAAATTATTATACCTATGTAAAAAGACATCATGCGATAGCGTCAATGTTACTCTACGTGGCCACAACATAGATACAGTAAACAATCTAAGGATTCTAGGTATAATTTTTAACAAACGATTCTTGTAGAACTCGCACATAGAACAACTAAAAAAATCGCTACAAATACGGTTAAACCTTACTAAATGTATATCCACATACAGGGGGAACGTTCACCCAACTGCCGTTCTACGAACCGTTCGGTGTCTCATTCTATAAGATTGAATATGGACTCGTCATCTATGGCAAAGCAACTAAATCGCAATTATCAAAAATAAAACCCATTTACAACTCTGCAATCAGAATCGCCCTAGGGGCATTTAAAACAACACCTATCAAAAACATCATCGCCGAATCCGGACTACCAACTCTTGAAAATAGAATCGAGGAACTTACCACAAACTTGATAACTCTTCCGACAGCGATTGATGCTAACCAAGCTAATGTACACAATATCGCCCTCCTTCGTCGGTTAGCAGAAACATCCGCGAAGTAAAACAATTAATAATATGCCTGCTAATACAGCTTAACATAGTTAATGCGTCTTCTTAACACCGGAGGCGCCTCAACACTGCCTTAAAAATTAACATAACGCGCCAAGCAGAGTTGTGAAAGAGTTAAGTCTGCTAATTTTCAACATTTATCTTCTCTACCCTATTCCTCTTCCTGAGTTCTGGCACAGTGCACTGCATACGTAGGGGTCATCCCCTGAGTGCTGGTCCTAATTAAAAAAAGAAAAACTATACATATTCAAATTTCCCACAGAACCTCATCTAATTAAATCCATCGCAAATATCACATCAAAAAATACCTTACGCTTTCCGTCCACAGTACTGTTAGCCACTAATCGAGCATCAGCGATCAACATCAATCTTAAGCCTGAAAGAGTTTACAACCCAACAGAACCGCCTTGGAAAATAAAAGAGATACTTCCTTCATACCGGATCTAGCCAGGCTAATGAAAAATGATACCTCAAACTGCATATATCTCGCACTTTTTAACGAAATAATAACAACTTATAGAACAAAAAATTGGAAAATTATCTACACAGACGCGTCAAAAACTACTAATTGTACATCTCTTGCAGTGATAAATGAAACCTTGACAATCGACTACCTTGGTATCCTAGATGAAACAACCTCAATATTTACTGCCGAATCTTCAGCAATCCTTGTAAGCCTAAACAAATATAAAAATATCCGTGGTAAATACCTTTATTTGCTTTTATTCAAAATCAGCTATCATGGCAATCCAAAACACAAATAACAAGAGTACCATTATGTCCAAGATAAGGGACATACTAATTAAATATCACACAAAATTCAAAATCATGTGGATTCCAAGCCATATTGGGATATTTGGTAACACACAAGACCAAGCTGCAAAACTCGCCACAACAACCCCCATAGTAAAACACACCTTCATTGCCAAACAATAAATTGTCTCCGAAATAGTTAAATCAATTAAATAATCTCAACTTGCCGAGTGGGCTGATTACAATCATTACTACAAAAATATCAACCTCAACAGAAATACTCCAATTTACCCAGCGGACGTTTCAAAGAATAACTTACAAAAATATATCCGTTTAAAATTAGGACACACACGCATCACTCACAAGCATATTGTAAATGGTACAACACAGCAACTCTGGCCAATACGTCATGGAGCAACTCTTAACATTCATCATCTGATATACAACTGTAACACCATCAACACGATGCAAACCACGTCTTATGGAAATCCATGTCTCCCAAATCTATTACAAAATATTAACACTGCAAACATACATAAAGTAATCTCAATATTAAAACATTGTAACATATACCACATCATCTAAATAAGTTTAGGTCGAAAACCTTAGTTGTTAGTACCTTTCTTTCTAATTTAACGTTATAATTTATTATGACCTTAAATATTGCAAATAAATAATAAATAAAAATATAATAAAATGAATTAAATTAATTCTCGTATTCTATTTCTGTTGAAAACTTGGTTAAATAGTTGATATTCTTCTCAATTAGTATCCACTTTACGAAAATTGTAAAGATGGACAATTGAACGCTGATGAGAGGTGTAGCGGCCTTGAAATCGGTATACTGATATGTTCTGCTAAACTGGTTGGATATAATAATAATAATATTTTTCAATATAAAATAGCTCTTAGTAATTTGAATTTTCATTAATTCAATAAAACTGAACTTGAGCCTGATAATATTAATTTTCATATGTACATCAATATAAGTTCGAATAATGATTACGTTTATTCGTAATAATATAAAAAAATATTAAATTTTGTTATTTATTATTAATCTATATATATCTATATATATAAAATACAAAAAATGTTTGTACCCATGTTCGCTATAGACTCGGAAACTATCCAACCGATTTGACCCAAACTGGAGTCATTCAAAAGGGAATTTATAGAGGATGGTTTTAGGCTTTTAATATTTCAAGTGGGCGTAGCCCCTCCCACATAAATTGAATAACATCATATATCTTGACTATTGTGATAGCAAGAGTTTTGAAACATTGCAATAGTTCATATGTTACTAATGTGAGTAATCATGACAAAAATGGGCGTTATCGGACAAGTGGACGTGGCAGCTCCCATATAACCCAAAAATTGAAATCGCCATATTTTGGGCATTTTTTGACCTACGCCGATGATATTTGGTACATATAGTATTGACATAATTAGGAATACGTACTAGGAGAAAAGTGAGTTGGACCACGCCCCTTTATAGGAAAATAAAAAATCTTAATATAGTCTTAACTATTGGACCGATGGTCATTAAATTTTCACAATAGGATATATAAATACTTTTAATTTTATTTTATAACGAGGGGGGTAGCGAAGTACACCGGGATCAGCTAGTTATTAATAATGTCTTTATTGAATATTTTATTTTTACAAGCAACCCGTATAAATTTCATGAGTTTTACTAAAAAAAATTGGAAACACAATTTAAAAATTTTATAAACCATATATATATACAAATTTAAGGTTCATTTACAAAAATTCATTATAAAATGAAAGATGGAAGTTGAATAAAATAGGAAACCATCCTAAATTAGTTATTCAGTATATACAGTATACGAATTCTCTTTTTAGTTAAAAACATTATCTGAAAATAATAAAAACAAGAGAGATGTAACAAAGTCAATAATAATATAAGATTTGACATTTATTTGAGCATATACTCAAGAATTTATGTTTTTTAAAAATTTTTTATTTATTTGTTGCGGGTTAGCAATATCTAAATATATATATTTTGTTGCTTGCCATACCAACTCATTTATGTTTTTTTTTTTTTTGGAACTTTTCAAACTTAAACAGTAAACATCTACTGATGAGTTGGTATGGCAACCAACGAAATGTATAGGCTGACTTCCTAAATGCGTGTTGCTTAGTTAATACTAGAGATGGGCAAATGTCGTGAATTTTACGTATCACGTAATCGTGATTATAATTTGATAAAATCACGCGTGAGTGCGTGATCGTTATTCAAAAATATAATACCGTGCGTGATCGTGCGTGATTTTTTATATTAAGTTCATTCTTTGTATTGCTAATTTTTCGTGATTTTCCTGAATTTTTTATTTAATGGATGATCTTGAAGTAAAAAAATTAATTAAAATATAAAATTTTTAGCATATGCTAAATTTTTTATGCAAAATTTGCATTTCACCGTGAGCGTGCGTGCAAAATTATTTCCGTCGTGCGTGAAAGTACGTGATTAAACATATTGCGTTTGTGAGCGTGCATGATCGTGAAAGTTTTAAATCATGCCGTGCGTGAGCGTGCGTGAAAAATATTTATGTTTCGTGATCGTGAGCGTAATTTTACTCACGCACACATCTCTAGTTAATACGCAAGAAATAGCATACATTTAAATGCAAAATAAATACAACACGCAGCACAAGACATACAGCAAGTCGTTTATGTTTTCATTTAATAATGTTTAAAGCAGTGTGGGAGCTGGAGTTTCCTTGTTCGCACAAATCAAAAAAAAAAAATTTAATAAAATATACTCTTCCGCCATTGTTCGATTTATTATGAATGATACATTGCAAATATATGTTCTTAACAAATTTCTGGGTTGCAAAGTATTAGTGTGCAACGTATTAAAAAAGTAACTACACAATAGCTCTGTTTCTTTACTTTTCTGGTAAAGTTCGGTAAAAGTAGCGTAAGCTATAATTCCTCTCAATTAGAGACAAAAATGCACGGGAACGCACAAAAACAAATTTTTAGCCCAAAAGTTGTATGAAATTGCTGTGAAAGTAAACAAAAAAAAATAAATACTGTTTTCGATTAGTATTTCACTTTTTAAGAGATTTTCGTTAGTACACACTAGGCTTTTGCAAAAGTACAAAAAACAAATACTTATACATTCTCTTTTTTTCGTGTATTTGTTTTATTATACCCTCTCTTTACTATACCTTCTTCTGTTCACTATTATAAAAAACAAACACAATAAATCAGAGTACCAAATATTCACTCACTTATCACTCATATACATGAATAAGAATTTTAAATTTTTGTTGTGTTTCATTCTATTCGTGTTTGAAGAGACAAAAAATATTTTGCTTTATTCGTTCATGTGAAGAATATAAGGATTTTGTATTTATTCACACATGAATACGAACATCGACCTTTATTTTGCTGTAGCATTCAAAAATGAACAGCAAAATATTTCTTTATTGGACATTCATGAACAGAGTATCAAATATTCACTAACTTATCACGCATGTTCATGAGTAAGAATTTTCAATTTTAGTTGCGTTTCATTCTATTCGTGTGTGAAGAGACAAAAAAATTTTGTTTTATTCGTTCATGTGAAGAATATAAGGATTTTGTATTTATTCACACATGAATACGAACATCGAACTTTATTTTGCTGTAGCATTCAAAAATGAACAGCAAAATATTTCTTTATTGGAGATTCATGAACAGAGTATCATATATTCACTAACTTACCACGCATGTTCATGAGTAAGAATTTTCAATTTTAGTTGCGTTTCATTCTATTCGTGTTTGAAGAGACAAAAAAATTTTGTTTTATTCGTTCATGTGAAGAATATAAGGATTTTGTATTTATTCACACATGAATACGAACATCAAACTTTATTTAGCTCTAGCATTCGAAAATGAACAGCAAAATATTTCTTTATTGGATATTCATAAATCATGATCAGTTTTGTACAAAAACATACATATCTTCATTCGTCAAAAAATAAACTTAATTTTAGAAAAAAAATCTTCAATCATATTTATAATTTTTATCATGCCGGTGTTTTGTCAAGTCGGATTTACCGACAGTCCCTTTAAGGCTGACGTTACCTATTTTACAGTATAAGTAGTTTGTTTTCACCTGACGAATTTTTAATTTTTGTTAGCAAGTTTCCAAAAATCTTTAACCACCATGAATTTATTCTGTTTTGTTGCCCTTTCCACCTACAACAAAAAAGTAATATAAGTCCCTGTCCAGACTTGCAATTTTATTAGTTGCAATTCTTGGTTTTTTAGGTGAGAGAGGTAAGAAGCTTGGGGAGGGGTACAGAGTTTCATGTGCTCGGCAATTCTCTTTTGCCTTGCAATTCGCACTGGGTTCTATGTGTATTTGACGTTTTATTGTATTTCTTCAATTATATGAAAAACAAAATAAAACGAAAATTAAATTAATATGTGATGCATTACAATTTTTTAAGTTAAAAATATTGAAAATAAATTTTTCTGTGGTGGTGTAAATACAAAAATTGCAAAATTAGATTTTTATAATTTGGACACTTATGCAATTTCAAAGCAGAATTTTAAAGAATTGCAGCCAATAAAATTGCAAATCTGGACAGGGACTAACAATAATAGGTGTTAAGCAACTAAATCTCAAAAAATCTTAATTATGGTAAAAAAAGATCTTCAAATCTTATTTAGATTAAAAAATCTTCAAAATTAAGGTAAAATCTTCATTGTGGCACCGCTGATCATGATGAATATTTGCACTTTAAAAAACATTACATCATAGTATACATCATTTTGAATGCACACCTCATATAAAGAAATGAAATTTTCTTAAGCACGAGAACTAGACGTGCAATGATAGAAAGGAAAGGAACACCCCTGCAGAACACCGATGAGATCACTGGTCAGCAAAACCCAACTATTTCTCTAGTGAAAATGTACCAGTTATGTACATATGTAAGTATATCACCCATGATATTTGCTTAATGAAAATACTGCAGAAATTTAATATTTTTGGTTTTTGTTTATTTATAAAAAAAAATAAAATTTAAATACATAATTCATTTTTACTGCTCACGATGTCGACCGATGTCGATTCCTTGATTTTTAGACGCTAAAAATCTTTTATATTTTTTTGTTGATTTTCTTTGGAATAACGGCACAGTAAAAACTGGAAAAAAAATTTGAGGTTGAAGGCATTAACATACATAAGTAAGTATGTATGTATGTATATGAATGTACTCAGTGCGTGTACATGTACATATATATGTACATGAGCGAGAGAGTCAAAAGGCAAACACTTGCATTACTTGAGACATGTGTGGTATTATAACAAAAATGAATAATGAAATCGATCCGAATGCCATTACAGCGAAAAATATTTGATTCGATTTAACTGCCTGTTTTTAGAAAATTAAAACAACAAAATAGTGAGTGAGAATTTATATTGAAAACAACAATAAAATACGAAAATTTGTTTTTGTTTTCAATATAAATTCTCACTCACTATTTTTTTTTCATTTTCTAAAAACAGGCAGTAAGTCTTCGATTTCATTTCAAATCGATTTCTATCACATATGTACATATGTACCTGCAAATTTTTATTTTTAATTTAAGCAAAGGCAAATGACTGCTATTCTCTGGGTATCCTTTTTCTTGAAAAAAATTTTATTTGGTTCATGTTATACTTATATTTCGCTTTGATGAAAATCCGGCCGACTTTCTAAGCGCAAGCTTATTTGCAATGCATAGTTTTCATAAACACATACTTACTCAATGCCTATAGTTCCTTATTGCTTGTTTGATGAGTATGTTTTCATAAAATTTCTGGAGTCTAATCACCGCATTCGGCATCTATAGTAATTTCTCATTTAACACAATAAAAATTACGATATATTTTACTCGACATTAGTTCACAGTCGCATTCATTAACATTATTCATGAACATGCGTGATAAGTTAGTGAATATTTGATACTCTGTTCATGAATGTCCAATAAAGAAATATTTTGCTGTTCATTTTTGAATGCTATAGCAAAATAAAGTTTGATGTTCGTATTCATGTGTGAATAAATACAAAATCCTTATATTCTTCACATGAACGAATAAAACAAAATTTTTTTGTCTCTTCACACACGAATAGAATGAAACGCAACTAAAATTGAAAATTCTTACTCATGAACATGCGTGATAAGTTAGTGAATATTTGATACTCTGTTCATGAATGTCCAATAAAGAAATATTTTGCTGTTCATTTTGGAATGCTACAGCAAAATAAAATTTGATGTTCGTATTCATGTGTGAATAAATAGAAAGACCTTATGTTCTTTACATGAACGAATAAAGCAAAATATTTTTTGTCTCTTCAAACACGAATAAAATGAAACACAACAAAAATTTAAAATTCTTATTCATGCACATGACTCATAAAGGCAAAATATATGTATTCATACATGTGTGAATCAAATAAAAAAAAATCTTCGCTATTCATTTTCGAATGTGATCACAAAAAAAAATTTTTTGTTAGTTTCATTCATGACTATTTATCATGAATGTTTAAATTTGAGTATTCATATATGAATTTTTCTGAACTCTGCAATAAATACTGTTCCTGTACGAAATAAATACAGCAAGTATTAAAGCATGTAAGAACTAAGCATAATAAGAACCAATCACATTAAGTAAAGACAAGCACTACTTAAACTATTTACTTAAATACGTATGTAAGTATTTTTGTAAGTTTTATTCGGTTTGTATGAAATTTCGCTTTTATTAAATTTGATGTTAAGATCAAATTATCAACATATCAATAGTTGTATATACTTAGATAGGTATGTACATATGTATGTATATTCCATAAAATTAACTGCTAAATTAATACTAAAAATAAAAACCAAGAAAATGCTTAAAATACCCACATGGTAAAATAAGAATCTTGCAAAATACTTACAGAATAGTGCTTTGATCCCCTTTTGTACTTGGAATTACTCTGAGAATTTTTTAAAAAGCAAATGTTTTTGAATTTAAATGTACTTACTGCAAAAGCCTAGTACACACATACATTTGTATGTTTGTTCCTCTAAAAATACATATTTTGCTTTGCAATAATAATAATTTAAATTGGTATCCCGCGGGATCCAAATGTTGAGTAAAGAAACAGACGTAATGTATCAACTTGATATTAATAATTTATTGATACATTGTAAATATACATTTAGGAAGTCAGCCATATATTTAGATATTGCTAACCCGCAACAAATAAATAAAAATTAAAAAAAAAAAAGATTTTATATTTATTAATTACTATTGCTGGTTGTTTATTTGCTTGTTTTTGATGTATGTATTATCAGTAGAGTGAATACAAATTGGGCTATGCAAACAATAACCAGGCGATGCACAAAAAGGCCAAATATAAAAATAGTTTAGAAAGTTGCTGCTCATCCTCGTACTGAGTTGTACCACGATTAGCTGCTGCAATAAAACAAACGTTAATGTATTTAATAAAAAAAAATATATGTACATATATTTAGAGCTATACTTACGAGCTGGACGTGGTTCACTAAAGTTTAGAGACGATGCAAAATAACCGAATGGAAAAGCTCCAATTCCAAAAGACATGTGAAAACCGTCACCAAAACTAAATCCCTGAAAGCCCGCTTGTGGTTCGGGTTCAGTGCGCTGACCAGCAGGACGTGGTGGTACTTTGTTTCTACAAAAATAAAGAAAAGCAAGAAGAATGCTATATTAGGCTGTGCCGAATCTTATATACCCTTCACAAAGCCATATATGTATAATGATAGGAATGACAGCTGTTTTAAATTTAGAAAAAAATCGTCGTGTTAATAGGGCACAAAAAGTATAAATTTTCAATTTAGAATAATTACGGTTGCTGCTTTTATAGAAAACACTTTCCTTTGATGTCCATATCAATAGGCTGCAAAAAATTTTAAAATTACCCGCAAATTTTGGGCACTTGGAGTTTGGAACGGCCGCCATTTTAAATTTATAATAATTACGTTTGCTGTTTTTATAGGAAACACTTTGGTTTGATATCCATATAAATAGGCCGCATAAAAGTTTGAAAAGACCCGCAAATTTTGGGAGGCTCGGATTTTCGAATGCCCGCCTTTTTTAATTTAGAATAAGTGCGGTTACTGATTTCTTATAAAATACTTTATAACCTTCTATCAACTGATGGTTTAATTATTCTATCCCTGAACAAAAATGGTGTTTAAACACAAAAGAGAAAATAATATTAAGTAAATATACAAAACACATTAACATCCCTCAGTAGCACGAAGGGTAGAGAGTTGAATGCTAATCTAAGATCCCGGATTCAATACAGATGCACTGTCCTGTGCTGTATTTATAAATAAAGAAATTTACATTTGTGATTTTTTTTTTTATTTATGCTGATTTTCAATACGAATTGTCTGAAGACAAAACCTTACGCATAACTCTAATAATTAGGTTTCTAACTCTTCTGGTAGCATTTCAGACGGACATGGCTCACTCAGCTTCCCTATCTATATATAAGGATCCAGAATAAATGTACATTCATATATACTTTATGAGTTCCATATGAATATTGTGGAAATTACACACGTAATGACAAGCCCATATATATATATCATTACCATTTTTGGTGAAGGGTATAATAAAATAACTTATTAAGAAGGCTTAAGCTTAAAGCCAAACCAAAAATTTACCTTGGATCTTCTTGCTTAGTACTATTACGGCCATATAAAGGTATAACTTTATCTTTGCCAATTGATGCCTTACATACGGGACATAATTTGCGGCTTGGTCTAGTCTCTAGCCACTGATGTAGACAGGGCCAACAGAATAAATGGCCACACAAACTAACTACGGCATCTTTAGCTGTGTCCAAACATATATTGCACTCAAACATAGAATCATCACATTTATCATCCTCTTTATCACCCCCAGCCCTTTTGGTGGTGTTATTTGTATCCGTATTATCCTTATTAATATTTACTGTTTCACTGCCCAAAGCACTGCCTGAAAATGAATATGCCGTCGGAGATGTGTTTTTACCCATTTTGTCATTTATTATTGGTGTTTGTGAAAAACAATTTGTTGCAGTTGTAGTAGTTGTTTTATTGCTGTCATTGAATGCTGCTTTCCAAGATTCACCCTCAGTAGTGCTTTCAGATGTAGATGGCAGTTCGGGTGCAGTTGCTAATGGTGTATCAGTTGACATATTTATCTATTGTATTTCGAAAAGAAAATCAAAGAATTATATAAATTACATGTGGTCTACACCTAACTTAAACATTAACATCAAGTTAATATTGAGTGTAGACCGCTCATGTTATAACTTATACTATGTTCACACGACAAACTGAAACACTAGGTTCGCTCCGTGAATCTCGATGGCGAACCCATGTGTTCTCACGACATACTCTAGGTTGATTCGTACTTCGACATTCTTTTACTGTTTAAAATATTATTGCTTTTTCAATTTTTATTTACATAAATATAAATATATGCTTTATATTTGTTCAATGTTTTTATTAAATTTTAGCACTTATCAATTGTTTTTCTTTGTAAAAATAATTTTGGACAACTAGTTCAGATAAACTAGCGATAATTTGTTATCAAAATTAGAGATGATAGTAAATTATACGGGTTCGCAACAAAGTTCAAAATGAAACACGTAGGTTCGCTCTCAAAATTTTGTATGGCGAATCATGTAGGTTCAATCAAGGTTGGCCCGCGAACCAAGAATGAGAGCACGAACCTCTTTAATTTCTGTCCATGTGAACATAGTATTAATTGTTATAATATTTGTTTGGTAAGCTCTTTTATAACATAAATTGACGTGTTAGTTTTACAGACAGCTTTTTTGTAGTTGCTTTTCGCCTTTTTTAAATAATTTGGAAAAATTATACTGCAGAAAGAAGTAAAAAATTAAAAAAGTTAAGCAAAAACATATATATCAAGACAAAATTAACATAAAAATTTAAATAAGATATAAAAAACTCTCATTGTAGTTTCTGGAAGCGATGACGAAGTGAAAATAATTAAATGTTATAACCATGATACAATGACTATAACACTACGTCTTCACGAGCCATCTACTTGAACATGACATAAACATAACGTCTGCAGAGCATCGGTAATATGTCCATCTTCTAGAATGTGGCGAATACTTAGGGCAATGCTACACGTACAGGGTCCGCCATTTAACGTTTTTTTTTTTAACTAGTGCTTATTTCGTGAATGGTAACACTTAGCTCATGTCTGATTTGACAGATAATTAGTTGTATCCTTCCGCTGAAAGAATATGGTTGTGTATACGCTTAAACAACGCTAGGAAATATTGCGACATTACTTTGAAAATCATGGTAATGTTGCAGAATGTGTGCGAAAATTGCGTACGGATTTTGGAAGAAGAGAAGCACCGTCAGCTCTGTATGTTCGTTATCTCGTGAAAAAAGAGAAAGAAACTGGCATCCTCATCGACAAACCAAAGCGTGAAAAGCCAAAAACAGTGCGTGCACCCGAGAATATTGATGCTGTGGCAGAAAGTGTGCGTGGAGCGCCATTAACATCAATTCACCGTCGTTCTCAACAATTGAACATTGCGGAGATATCATTGAGACGAATTTTGCATTAAGACCTTGGTATGACGCCATACAAAGTCCAATTGGTTCAGGAGTTAAAGCCAACTGACCATCCAATGCGTTTTCGCTTCGCTAAGTGGGTCTGCGATCGACTTACAGAAGATGCCTTTTCAGATGAAGCTCATTTTGATCTTGGCGGGTATGTAAACAAGCAAAATTGTCGCATTTGGGGCACAGAAAACCCGCACGCATACATTGAAAAGCCGACGCACCCAAAACGAGACACTGTTTGGTGCGGATTTTGGTCCAGAGGCATAATTGGGCCATTTTTCTTCGAAAATGAGCAAGGAGTGGCCGTTACAGTCAATGGCAATCGTTATCGGGCCACAAAAATTGAAGAGGAGGATATTGGCAACATTTGGTTTCAACAGGACGGCGCTACGTGCCACAGAACCGAAGCTACACTCGATGTTTTGCGCCCTGTTTTTGAAGATCGCATTATCAGCCGCAGAGCTGATGTCGTTTGGCCACCTCGGAGCTTCGATTTGACACCGTTGGACTATTATTTGTGGGGTGCCGTCAAAGATAAGTGCTACGCCGACAAGCCAGAGACAATTGACGCTTTAAAGGACAATATTCGTGTAGCCATTGGTGAAATACAGCTGCACCAATCGATAATGTGCTCAGGCTACTGCATGGCCAGCCAAGGCAGAAATTTGAATGAAATTATTTTTCATTATTAACCGGAAGGATTGTACTTTCAAATAAAAAAAGAAGAGAAAATATTCAGTAGTTTTTTTTTTATAGCATTTTCAAAAAAAAAAAGTTATCTGGCGGACCCTTTACAATATATATTGTGATAATTGAATCGCGATCCATATCCAGATTACGCAAAAATATGAAATCTGAATTACGGATCGCAGATCGCAGGCTTTTTTTGGTTTTCTCCCATATCTAAATATTTTAACACTACCCACACAGCAAAAAAATATGTAAATACTGGATAAATAAATAATAAACAATGGATTGAAATGGATCGCGATCCAAGTATCACGATATATATTGTACGCGTAGCATCCCCCTTACAGATGTTCATATGCTGAGTAACCAAATTTTTTAGTTTGTCAAAGCGTTCACATAGATCATGTTTTTCGATTTGATGATTGGTGTTGTGTCTTTTTAAGTGATAATTGTAAAGGATTTTTTAACAAGAAAATAAAACAAAACAAATTATATGAAGATGATTCAAATTTTTATTTTTTATGAAGAGAAAATTTTCGCAATTATTAATGATATTTGGCAAATGTTTACCACGAGCACGCTGACAGATGTCGATTTGACCATTGACCGTTATCGCATTTCCAACCTCATCTGCGAAAAACGGCCCAATCATACCTCGAGACCATATAGCGCACCATACAGTAAGTAACACGTTGAGCGTGCATGGTACTTTTTGTATCGAACTTGTCGACTCAAATTTAACGACCAAATTCTTAATAGCGGTCTCAGAAGGACGATGTTGTCCGAAAATATCACGAATTTTACGATATGTAACTTTAACAGAATCACAATTTTCATAGTGAATTTTAATTATTTTAATGCGATTTTCAAGCGAAATTGAACTAATTGTAACAATTGCCAATGCATCTATTACGAATACGTAAAAAAAAATAAATGTCAAAAAAAAAAACATGTTGTTGTTGTTACCACAATTGAAAAACAAAGTTCTTGCTGTAAAACCCTTTATTTAAAAGCATGGTTTTATGATTTTTGCTGTTTTTTGTGCAATATTTTATTGAAAAATAAGCAGCCATAACCTAAAGAAAGAAACTGTCAAAAAGAAAATGACATTGAATGGCCAACCTCATGGCGAACATTGATGCTCAGTCATATGTTCGGGCATATATGTCATTAGCCATATGCGATGTCTGACATGATGCTCATACCAAGTTCGTAGCATAAGTTCATAAATTTTACAATAAACGAAAATTTTTTAATTTAAATATAAAAAATAAATACAAATCAAAGTTTGACACCTGAAATTGAAAACAACTGGTTTACAACAATTGTCAGCTTGGCTTGTAAAGCTTACAGTCAAATGCCACTTTCTCATGTGGCTCTGACGTCACGCGAATTTACAGCATTTTGTTTACATTTACTAAACATGAAGTGGCTGAAAGTATCTTTGGCATGGTTTAGAACAAGAACGAGAAATAATAACAAAAACCCAAACATATTAAGTCTTATTTAAGATATTAATTAATAATAACAAAAACCCCAAAGCAAAGAGAAATACAAAAGATGCATGGAAAAGAGAAAATATGATTATTATTTTTTTACCCTTCTTTTATCTCTACCCCGCTCGACAGCCAAAAAATTATCATAAATTTTAGTCATCGTGTGATTATAATAAAAAAATTTTTTCGTCATTAAATTCCTACCACATTTTGTTGGAGAAAATCAACACTGGCAACAGTGCCATTGGCTACATACTATTGAAAAATGTTGTGTCAAAAATGTTTGCTGCCACATATTTGGGACTGCTACATGTGCATGTAAAAATATTAGAAATGTCAAAATTCAAATGTACCAAGCTAGTACACGACGTGTCTAAAATACGCATGTTTGCATGTCTCTACAAAGGGACTTGTGGCACACATATCAATGTGTGCTGCATGTGAGTGTCACAAAAAGTGGAAGTACACGACATGATGCCAATTTAGCTTCATGGTGACGTCAAAATTACGTCAGAGCCACATGCGAATTTGGCTTTTGACATGCCGTGTACTGTAAGCTTAAGATTAGCTTATAGTCTTTACCTTGTATCAAGGTTATAAATTTGTGTACACCACCATTAACAAATAGGTATTTTAATAGCAAGTTTTATCTTCAAGTTATGGCAACATTTCCTGTTAGGTGTAGACGAGAGAGCTACAACGAGCACCTGTTTTTATGATTTACGAATCTTGCCTAAAAACGAGTTGCGGTGTAGTTAATACAGCATATTGTTATTGTATCTGCTCGCCTTACTCGCAAGAATTTGTGATCGCAATATCCGAGCCAGTAACGAGCACAATAAGGGATTAAAAAAATATAATATATTTACTGAAAATTTCCCTCATATTTCATAATTTTATGTGAAAACTAATCTCCACAATGTTAATTTTTTACCAGAAATATCACAAAAATTTAACATTGTGGAGATTGAAAAGGCCATTAATAGTCTTAACACTAAAAAAGCCCCAGGTGTCGACAAAATAAGCAACAAAATGCTTCAACAACTGCCTTATATTGCAAAAAGAATTATACTATTCATTTTTAATAGTATTCTACGGCTGCAATACTATCCAACAAAATGGAAGGTTTCGATGATTAATATGATACCAAAGCCCGGCAAGAATCATACAAAGGTTGAATCCTATTGGCCTATTAGCTTATTGCCTAACATTTCCAAACTATTTGAAAAGCTGTATATGAGCAAGCTGATGCCTATAGTGACTAGAAGTGGATGCATTCCAGATCATCAATTCGGTTTTCGCAGACAACATAGCACTATTGAACAAACTCACAGACTTGTGAACGTTATTAGAGACACCTTAGAAAAAAAATTAATATTGCTCTGCGCTCTTCATAGATGTTTCTCAAGCTTTCGATAAAGTATGACACGAAGGTCTAATACACAAATTAACACAAAATCTACCCGCGAACATCGTCAGGGTTTTAATAAGCTACTTAATGGAACGAAAATTTGTAGTTAAGGAAGGCAATTTTTAAGCCCACCCACCGCAGTCGATCGAAGCCGGAGTTCCCCAAGGGAGTATCTTCGGTCCCTTACTTTATTTAATATATGCCTCTAACTTATCGTTAAGCAGTAACATTCATACATCAACATTTGCCGATGATACAGCTTTTCTAAGCGTTCACGAAAATCCTGTAGAAGCTTCCTGCAATTTACAAGGATACATATCTAAATTAGAAAAATGGCTCAAACAATGGCGTATTAAAGTTAATGAGCAGAAATGTGTATAAGTAACACGTTGCGCAGGGAAACATCCCCGCCTATACAATTTAACACCGAGACCTTACCGCAACACACTGTTGTCAAATATCTAGGCGTTCATCTTGATCGTCGTTTGACATGGAAATCGCATATAGACGCAAAGTTAACACAAATGAAATTAAAAGCAGCCCAAATGAATTGGCTTATTGGAAGAAATTCTATACTAAGCATAGACTGTAAACTACTATTATACAACGCGATCCTGAAACCAATATGGTCCTATGGAATCCAGTTATGGGGCATTGCCTCAGCATCAAATGTCGAAAAATTCAAAGGCGACAGAATAAAATTCTACGTACAATTACAGCACCCCCTGGTATGTCAGAAATCATCGAAATCATAAAGATCTAGATGTTCCGTTGGTGAAGGCAGTATTTTCAAAAAACGCTAAAAAATATATAAAAAAAACTTGAGGTTCACCCAAATGTACTTGCACGCAATGTTCTACATTATAGAAGCCACACCCGGCTGAAAAGGAGGGATACTCTTTTACTCAGCCGTACACGAGAGATGCAAAACAACATAAATTAACCGTTGAAATTAAAAATTTTGTTTAGCATTGGCTGAACTTATATTTAGTATTTTTAGATTTAAGATTTGAAAAACTTATTGATAACACTGTACAACACAACAAAAAATTACAAGGTCCGACCAAGAAATTTTGATAGAAGAGACAAAAAAAAAGACACGTGTATCGGCGTTTTGAAAGTTTACATCTGGGTTTCATTTTAGGAGGAGGTAAAGTTCCCACCAAATGCAAATATTGTATTGTAAATCGGCAGAGAAAATCGAGTAAAGCTTACGTTTAAAGTATATGGTGTGTTAAAAATTTATGTAAAATATTACAAGGAACATTTTTGTAGAATATATTAACCCTCTAACTCCTCAACGTAAAGGTCTTTTTTGTCCTTATTTTAAAAAATAGCAAAAAACACCATTAAAACAGGCATTTAAGGGGTTAAAATGTTCCGCAAAAATATTTGCCGTGAAATTTTACTATAAGTCCCTGAACACATCAAAACAGTAAATTCAACCAGAAGGTCAGAAATAAGACACAAAAAAAGGGAGCTTAGGGTTAATTTTGCATTTATTAAGAATTTTTTTTAAAGTACCCCAAAAATTTAGCATTAAAAAAAATAGTTAGGGGACAAGGCAAAAAAGTACCTGGTATCGCTGGTTCTCTGGCTAATTAGATCAGTTACATTACAACAAAAACAAAAAAAAAATCAAAACAAAAATCAAGTACTATATTTCTTATTGTACAAAAAACTTGTCAATTTGCGGTGCATATATTGTGTACATAATTTGTTTTGTGATTTGAGTGTTTTATTAAAAAAAATAAAATAAAATAAACAATAAAACTTTACATATAAGATTTGTTTTGGCAAAAATGTCCAATTGTTTGGAAAAATTAGATTTGTTTTGATATATCTGCGGTAAACATACTATACCGGAATATAAAGTTACGTTTTTCAATAGTAAAGTTGAAGACATCTATAAAAGGTATTTCGCGCTAGAAGTTTTTCCGGATGAACTGTGGACGCCGAAGCATTGCTGTCGCATTTGTTATAATGGCTTGATTTTCTGGTCCAAAGGTAATTAATTTTTTTTTCTAAAACTATAGATTTATTTTTAAACTCTCGCTGAAGGTCAACGAAATTCAATGCAGTTTGGTATTCCAATGCGGTGGTTAGATCCAGGTGAACATAATGACGCTACGTGCTACGTGTGCCAAAATAGTGCTATATTAAAGTTGAATAGATATAGGCGAAAGAGTTTTGTATACCAAGCTGTACCATCAGCCATGCTCCCAGTTCCGCATTCGGACGAACTCCCAGTACCTGTGCTACAACTTTAAAGCCCTAGTCAATATCTTGATGGAACAATCGCTGAAACAGGAAATTTTGATTTCGCAGGTAGTGATTACACAGGAATTGAAGTTATCCCAAGACCAATATTAATGTCGCAAGAGCATTTAATGCATTGGCCCGGAGACTGAATCTGTCTAAAACCCAATCAGAAATTTTAGCTGCAGACTTAAAAAGTCTTCATCTACTTGAACCTGCTGTCAATGTTACCAGCTTTCGTAAGCGTCAAGACAGCTTTCTGCTGTTCTTTTCAGTAAACGATGATAACACGTTTGCTTATTGCAACGATATTGAAGGGTTAATGAATGCAATGAATTTTGAGTATAACCACGAGGGCTGGCGTATATTTATTGATTCATCTATGAATGAACATTAAAGAAAGCTATGATTCTATTAAATTGATACTGGACTCTGTATAATATGACGACCATAAGTGGCGGATATGTTGTGACTTAAAAGTCGTAAGTTTCCTTTCAGGTATGCGGGCCGGATACGTTAAGTATAGGTGCCTTTTATGCACTTGGGATAGCAGATGGAAGGGCGACCAATACTCTAAAAAACAATGGAAGTTCAGAGCTGAGGGAACAATAGGAGAGCACAATATCGTTCATCAAGCCTTGGTACCAACTGAAAAAACTCTCTTACCCTCATTGCATATAAAACTTGGTGTGGTAAAAAACTTTGTTAAATGTCTGGATACAAATGGATCAGCATTGAGTTTTCTAAAAACAATGTTTCCAAAATTAACCGAATCAAAGTTTAAAGAAGGTATGTATGTGTTCTTCAAGCCGTTGTTATTGTTAAAAGCCTTAAAATTGCTTTCATACAAACAGGTGTTTTTGTTGGTCCAGATATAAGAAAGTTAATGCAAAACGCTGACTTCGACGAAATGCTCTCACCAATTGAGCTTGATTCGTGGAAAAGCATTAAGGAAGTGATATACAATGTCTTAGGCAAACATCGTTCTCCTACTGCTCGAATATACGTAGACAACATGCTTAGAGCCTTTGAAAAACTAGGCGTTCATATGTCAACAAAAATTCATTTTTTAAATTCCCATATGGATTACTTTGAGAACCAGTTATCAACAGAATCTGATGAGCATGGTGAAAAATTTCATCAGACATGCGCAAATATTGAAGAACGCTACAAAAGCAAAAGCATTCATTCGCTTATCGCTGAAATATGCTGGACATTGTATGATAATGAAGTGGAATTGCCTAGAGCTAAAAAAAAAATAAATTAATGAATACTTCCTATCCAAATTTGCTATCAAAGGTAAAATAACAGAGATATTACTGATTTTAAGTTAAATTTGAACTATTTTTTTTTAATGCTAAATTTTTGGAGTACTTTAAAAAAAATTCTTAATAAATGCGAAATTAACCCTAAGCTCTCTTTTTTGTGTCTTATTTCTGACCTTCTGGTGGAATTTACTGTTTTGATGTGTTCAGGGACTTATAGTAAAATTTCACGGCGAATATTTTTGCGGTATATTTTAACCCCTTAAATGCCTGTTTTAATGGTGTTTTTTGCTATTTTTTAAAATAAGGACAAAAAAGACCCTTACGTTGAAGAGTTCAGAGGGTTAATATATTCTACAAAAATGTTCCTTGTAATATTTTACATAAATTTTTAACACACCATATACTTTAAACGTAAGCTTTACTCGATTTTCTCTGCCGATTTACAGTACAATATTTGCATTTGGGGGGAACTTTACCTCCCCTTAAAATGAAACCCAGATGTAAGCTTTCAAAACGCCGATACACGTGTCTTTTTTTTTTGTCTCTTCTATCAAAATTTTTTGGTCGGATCTTGTAATTTTGGAAAAAATTTGATTTTGTTGTTCAGTGTAATTTAATATATGTATAATTGAAGATTGAATAAATAATAAAATTTATCAAAAAAAAAAATGTGAAAACTAGTAAAATATTTACCTGATAACAAATACAATTACATTTTTCTAAAAAAACTTTAAACTTGCAAACTAAATAATATATTAAGTAGCTTACACGCCAGCAATATCTGCATAGTAAAATTTTTTAATAGCACACAAAATGAAAATAAATTCTCTGTAATATATTGGTCAGCAAAAATGTCTTGTCAATGAAAAATAGCTATCCACACAAAAATGGATATAATAATAATAATATTTTTTAACATAAAAAACTCTTAGGAATTTTGAATTTTCATTAATTCAATAAACCTGAACTTAAGCCTGATAATATTACTTTTCCTATGTACGTCAATATAAGTTCGAATATTGATTACGTTTATTCGTAATAATAATATCAAAATAAAAAAAAAATTTTTTAGGTAAAAAATTATAGCCCTGTGAGTTTTTTTAATTTTTAACAATGTTGGTATTTTTGACTCAAGTCAATATTCTATATAACAATAAAGCTTATAAAAATTCTTGATGCATTTATCTTATAACATTTCAATTTTGAAATTTTCTTTTTTATTTTACAATAAAAAATATTTCTAATCACTAATTTGCTTCACATATTTTGTTGTATTGTCAACATTGTTTTGGTTTTGTGGCCATCAAAAATAGAAATTAGTTTAATTCGACTACACGACAAAATTAGCATGGACAAAAACCTGTTGCCGTGTTGCCTTGCTGTCTTCAATATAATCATTCTCATATGCACACATGTATTCTAATTTTGACAGGTGGTAGTCGGTAGTCTGCTGTGGCGAATGTGTTTAATGCTTTACAGAAACAATGTTTATATTTTTGAGAACTCCAAAAACTTGTCACTTCTTGTTGTTACTCGAGTGCAGCGTTATCATTTTTCAAGTTTTCTCTTTTTTTTGAAAGTTTTTTGAGATGCCAAAATGTTTTAAATTTATTGGGTAAAAAAAAAGTTTTTTGAAAATATATAAAGTTTTGTAAAGTTTTTTATAAATACATATATAATTTAACTTTTGCAGTATAGGTATTGGATGAAAATATTAAGTGATGTTTGTATGCGATGAAACGATCTTATATTTTCTCACTCCCTTATTACTGCAACAGTGTCTAATTGTGTTTACTCCCTCCTAAGTACAACTATGTCGTTTTTATACATTGACAATTTGAAGCTACCCAGCCAGCATTTACATATAAAAATAAGCGTTTTGTAAGCGTTCAAATGTAAGCAAAACACTGATAAACCGCTGCTGTAACCTTTACAAAAGACATCAAAGCAAGGGGTTTATAATCGAAAAGCAACCAACTTTATAAGCGTTAAAAAGACAATTGCAAAACATGTTTTTTAAGTAACGTAATTACACGTTTTCTAAATGCTTAAAAAACACGTATTTTTAATGAAGTAAGTAAGAGTTTTAAACATTTTTGCTGCAGACATTAAATATGTAAGTAGATAATTACCTTTTTTTAATAGCAAATGATAATTAAAAGTATCAAACGCACTTAATTTAACAACTTTAACAACAATTAAACACAATTTATTAACACAACTTATTATCACAATTTTTGACGGCGAGAATGACACGTTTTGCTTAAATTTATGAAACAAGCAAATTGTCAACGACGTTCGCAAAACTTTTATTTATGCAAGCTTGCTGCAATCTTAATTTACAAAACGCTTGCCAATATATTGGGTTGGGTAACTTTTGGAAGTTAGCGTTTGTGGTGCAAAATAAATTTAAAAAACATGGACAAATATTTTATGAAAAATGGTAAGAACAATGAAATATTTACATTTCTAAATAAAACAATGTACAAATAAGAAATATATTTATTAATGTATGTGATTTTTTTTAAAGATCTCTAAATCTAAATATGAATTTTATTTTGTTTTTTTTTTATTATATATTGAGCCGCGTGAATAAAAAGGTAGCTAAAGCTAATACTAGGAAATTTTAAGTTTAAACTAGATTTGAGGTGATTAAAAATTTAAGTTAAAGCTAGCACTTTTTGCAGTCTAGCACGAGCTAGTTTTTCCAGCGTTTGCTGAAAATATGTGTGAATAAAAACTAGTAAGTACTTAAAATTACTAGTTTTTTGTAATTTTTGTAAGCATGTCATTGAGGTGCTGGAAATAAGTTTAAAGTTGGTTTATTCGTCAAAAAGTGCATTGTCGTTTGTTTTTATTTAAATATGATGGCTACATTAATGAATTATGATTATTCCTCATGTTTTGAATTTGTTTTTTCAATTGACCAATTGTAATTTCCTGGCCAAACTGTTCTAAATACTCCTCATGGATTGAAAACGGGACATTATTTTTTGCCACTCTCACTGACGGCACTTGCGAATTTTTAAATTTAATTTTATGCTTTTGGAGCATATCAAAAAATTTTGCGCTATTTTTGTCGCCCATCATAAATCATATAAACAAATTAATCATATAAACAAAACATACTTAGAGTGTTGCCAAAATGTTTTACCAGTTTTTTTTTTTTTTTTTTTTTATTATTTATTTCAATTCAAATGAGCCGCAAGCCTTACAAGGCCTAATTGGCAGTTCTACATACATAGTGTAAATTGATGTTACATAGGTACGTTCATTATTCAAATAAATACATTTAGATTAGATTAACAGATATTAGATGGAAATTGAATAAATTCATTCACTATACATATTCAATTATGGAGTAATAATACTTCATACCTAGTTCACATCAAAAATAGTTAATTAAAACTTAAAACTAAAAAAATATTCTAATTTTCCCAATTTTTATTATTATATAATTGCACAAACACCATGACCAAGGTTTCTTTTTTTTTTTTTTTTTTTGTTTTTTTTTTTGTTTCCAATAGCTAACAGATATGACTAGGAGTTTTCACAAGTTAGATAAAAATATATTCTTAAGTTTTGATTGAGAATAAGAAAATCTTCTATTCGAGTAAGGTATCATTGTATTCCACAACCTAGCTATTTTTACGCAAAACGATCGACTCATTATTAATGACGTATGGCTAGGGCAAACAATAGAACGGCTTCTACTAGACGAACCGAAATGAAATTTTTGCGCCAAATATGTTGGATAACCAATTTTCATCGTTTTATAGAAAAACAGAATCTGCCTAAGGTCTACATACTGCTGAAATTCACAACCCAGTACCCGCTTGCAATATGGTGATACACTTTCCATGATATTAATGTTATAAATGTAACGAACAACCCTATTGAAACATTTTTTAATTTGTTTAAATTCCCATTCGATGTACAAGAATAAATTTTCATTCCATAAAGAAACAGTGGTAAGCATGTCGCCATTGCAACTTTATTCTTAACCCCTATAGGAAGATGATATGAAACACTCCTAATACGACGCAAAGACCAAGATATCCGTGATATTACATAGTTTATATGAGTATCGTAACTTAATCTGTTGTCAATAATAAGACCTAGTGATTTGTAATGCTCCACAATTTCTAAGGGTTCATTGTCAAGGTAAACAGTTAAATTTATATTTGGAAGTTTGGAGAAAATCATACGTTTTGCTTAGAACTTATAAGAAAAATTGTTTTTTTTTTAAAAGAGGCAACCCTTTTTAAGCCACATATGTTTTAATTTTCCAGTACTAACTATCACTTTTCAGTACTAGCTACGTAGTACTAGTAAAGATTTATTCACACTTTTAGTAGTTTATACTTTTCAACATAGCTAGTACTGAAAAGTTAAAGCTAGTGCTAGTACTTAGTACGAGGGCGGTTCGGAAACTTCTTAGCCTAGCACAAAAAGCGCGGTATAAACAGAAAAAAGTTAAGTGTTTTGGAGACTTCCATCTCTGCTATGAACACATGTTAATTTTTTTTCGATCTGGCAACTCCTTCATATAGGTGTTCACAAAAGACGCATCCGCGATTTTTTTACAATGGAAAAATTAGAAATGCGTGGTGTCATTAAATATTTACATAAAAAAGGTTTATCGGGACAAGAAATTCATAATGATATGGTGAATGTGTTAGGTGAAAGTGCTCCTTCATATGCAACAGTAAAAAATTGGGTTGCTGAATTTTAACGTGGTCGTACAAGCATTGAAGATGAACCACGTAGTGGACGTCCAAAAACAGCAACAACAACAGAAATTGTAGCCAAATGATCGACAAATAAAAGTGCGTGAAATAGCTAATATCATGGGCATCTCAAATGATCGAGTCCATTTAATTTTGCATGAAGAACTACAGATGAAAAAGCTTTCTGCAAGATGGGTGCCGCATTTGTTAACAGTCGACCAAAAACGCATAAGAATGAACATTTCTCAAGCTTGTTTGGATCATTTTAAGCGAAATAAAATGGATTTTAAGCGTCGTTTCATAACTGTTGATGAGACATGGATCCACCACTATACTCCAGAGACAAAAGAACAATCCAAACAATGGACTGAAGCTGGAGGAAGTGCCCCAAAGAAGGCAAAAACAATTCAATCGGCTGGTAAGGTTATGGCAACGGTTTTTTGGGACTTTAAAGGTATTTTATTGATTGACTATCTGCAAAAGGGTAAAACAATAAATTCAGAGTACTATTGCAACCTTTTGGATCAATTAAATGTACAAATTCGAGAAAAACGTCCTGGCTTACAACACAAAAAAATTATTTTTCATCAAGACAACGCACCAGCGCACAAGAGTGTTTTAACAATGGCTAAAATCAACGAATTAAAGTACGAGTTGCTTGACCACCCACCTTATTCTCCTGATTTTGCTCCCAGTGACTTTTACCTGTTCCCAAATCTAAAAAAAATCCTTGCTGGCAAGCGTTTTACCCAGAGTACCAAATATTCACTCACTTATCACTCATATACATGAATAAGAATTTTAAATTTTTGTTGTGTTTCATTCTATTCGTGTTTGAAGAGACAAAAAATATTTTGCTTTATTCGTTCATGTGAAGAATATAAGGATTTTGTATTTATTCACACATGAATACGAACATCGACCTTTATTTTGCTGTAGCATTCAAAAATGAACAGCAAAATATTTCTTTATTGGACATTCATGAACAGAGTATCAAATATTCACTAACTTATCACGCATGTTCATGAGTAAGAATTTTCAATTTTAGTTGCGTTTCATTCTATTCGTGTGTGAAGAGACAAAAAAATTTTGTTTTATTCGTTCATGTGAAGAATATAAGGATTTTGTATTTATTCACACATGAATACGAACATCAAACTTTATTTTGCTGTAGCATTCCAAAATGAACAGCAAAATATTTCTTTATTGGACATTCATGAACAGAGTATCAAATATTCACTAACTTATCACGCATGTTCATGAGTAAGAATTTTCAATTTTAGTTGCGTTTCATTCTATTCGTGTGTGAAGAGACAAAAAAATTTTGTTTTATTCGTTCATGTGAAGAATATAAGGATTTTGTATTTATTCACATATGAATACGAACATCAAACTTTATTTAGCTCTAGCATTCGAAAATGAACAGCAAAATATTTCTTTATTGGATATTCATAAATCATGATCAGTTTTGTACAAAAACATACATATCTTCATTCGTCAAAAAATAAACTTAATTTTAGAAAAAAAATCTTCAATCATATTTATAATTTTTATCATGCCGGTGTTTTGTCAAGTCGGATTTACCGACAGTCCCTTTAAGGCTGACGTTACCTATTTTACAGTATAGTTTGTTTTCACCTGACGAATTTTTAATTTTTGTTAGCAAGTTTCCAAAAATCTTTAACCACCATGAATTTATTCTGTTTTGTTGCCCTTTCCACCTACAACAAAAAAGTAATATAAGTCCCTGTCCAGACTTGCAATTTTATTAGTTGCAATTCTTGGTTTTTTAGGTGAGAGAGGTAAGAAGCTTGGGGAGGGGTACAGAGTTTCATGTGCTCGGCAATTCTCTTTTGCCTTGCAATTCGCACTGGGTTCTATGTGTATTTGACGTTTTATTGTATTTCTTCAATTATATGAAAAACAAAATAAAACGAAAATTAAATTAATATGTGATGCATTACAATTTTTTAAGTTAAAAATATTGAAAATAAATTTTTCTGTGGTGGTGTAAATACAAAAATTGCAAAATTAGATTTTTATAATTTGGACACTTATGCAATTTCAAAGCAGAATTTTAAAGAATTGCAGCCAATAAAATTGCAAATCTGGACAGGGACTAACAATAATAGGTGTTAAGCAACTAAATCTCAAAAAATCTTAATTATGGTAAAAAAAGATCTTCAAATCTTATTTAGATTAAAAAATCTTCAAAATTAAGGTAAAATCTTCATTGTGGCACCGCTGATCATGATGAATATTTGCACTTTAAAAAACATTACATCATAGTATACATCATTTTGAATGCACACCTCATATAAAGAAATGAAATTTTCTTAAGCACGAGAACTAGACGTGCAATGATAGAAAGGAAAGGAACACCCCTGCAGAACACCGATGAGATCACTGGTCAGCAAAACCCAACTATTTCTCTAGTGAAAATGTACCAGTTATGTACATATGTAAGTATATCACCCATGATATTTGCTTAATGAAAATACTGCAGAAATTTAATATTTTTGGTTTTTGTTTATTTATAAAAAAAAATAAAATTTAAATACATAATTCATTTTTACTGCTCACGATGTCGACCGATGTCGATTCCTTGATTTTTAGACGCTAAAAATCTTTTATATTTTTTTGTTGATTTTCTTTGGAATAACGGCACAGTAAAAACTGGAAAAAAAATTTGAGGTTGAAGGCATTAACATACATAAGTAAGTATGTATGTATGTATATGAATGTACTCAGTGCGTGTACATGTACATATATATGTACATGAGCGAGAGAGTCAAAAGGCAAACACTTGCATTACTTGAGACATGTGTGGTATTATAACAAAAATGAATAATGAAATCGATCCGAATGCCATTACAGCGAAAAATATTTGATTCGATTTAACTGCCTGTTTTTAGAAAATTAAAACAACAAAATAGTGAGTGAGAATTTATATTGAAAACAACAATAAAATACGAAAATTTGTTTTTGTTTTCAATATAAATTCTCACTCACTATTTTTTTTTCATTTTCTAAAAACAGGCAGTAAGTCTTCGATTTCATTTCAAATCGATTTCTATCACATATGTACATATGTACCTGCAAATTTTTATTTTTAATTTAAGCAAAGGCAAATGACTGCTATTCTCTGGGTATCCTTTTTCTTGAAAAAAATTTTATTTGGTTCATGTTATACTTATATTTCGCTTTGATGAAAATCCGGCCGACTTTCTAAGCGCAAGCTTATTTGCAATGCATAGTTTTCATAAACACATACTTACTCAATGCCTATAGTTCCTTATTGCTTGTTTGATGAGTATGTTTTCATAAAATTTCTGGAGTCTAATCACCGCATTCGGCATCTATAGTAATTTCTCATTTAACACAATAAAAATTACGATATATTTTACTCGACATTAGTTCACAGTCGCATTCATTAACATTATTCATGAACATGCGTGATAAGTTAGTGAATATTTGATACTCTGTTCATGAATGTCCAATAAAGAAATATTTTGCTGTTCATTTTTGAATGCTATAGCAAAATAAAGTTTGATGTTCGTATTCATGTGTGAATAAATACAAAATCCTTATATTCTTCACATGAACGAATAAAACAAAATTTTTTTGTCTCTTCACACACGAATAGAATGAAACGCAACTAAAATTGAAAATTCTTACTCATGAACATGCGTGATAAGTTAGTGAATATTTGATACTCTGTTCATGAATGTCCAATAAAGAAATATTTTGCTGTTCATTTTGGAATGCTACAGCAAAATAAAATTTGATGTTCGTATTCATGTGTGAATAAATAGAAAGACCTTATGTTCTTTACATCAACGAATAAAGCAAAATATTTTTTGTCTCTTCAAACACGAATAAAATGAAACACAACAAAAATTTAATTCTTATTCATGCACATGACTCATAAAGGCAAAATATATGTATTCATACATGTGTGAATCAAATAAAAATAAATCTTCGCTATTCATTTTCGAATGTGATAAAAAAAAAAAATTTTTTGTTAGTTTCATTCATGACTATTTATCATGAATGTTTAAATTTGAGTATTCATATATGAATTTTTCTGAACTCTGGTTTTACCTGAAATGAAGATGCAATTACACTTGTAAACCACTATTTTGAAGACCTTGAGGAAAACTATTTTAATCAAGGGATAGAATTGCTAGAAAAGCGTTGGACTAAGTGTATTGAAGTTTCAGGAGATTATATTGAAAAATAAAAATGTTTTTGAAAAAATAACTATTCTCTTTCATTGATAGGCTAAGAAGTTTCCGAACCGCTCTCGTACTATGTAGTATAAACTACCTTTTTATTCTCGCGGCCCATTATGTTTGTGATTTTAATCGTTTTTATATTATATGATAATTTATAAAATAAATCAAATTTTTATATTTTTAAATAAAATGATTTCCAAATACATTTTTGTGTTTTCTTTTAAAATTTTGGTACTTTTAAAGAAAAAAAGTTTTTTTTTTTTGGAAAAAAAGTTTTTTTTCAGATATATGAATTTTTTTAAAAAAAATATATGGTAACGCTGCTCGAGTGTAAGCTCACTGATTGTGTGTTTTGCTATCATACTCGCAACGTATGAACAGAACGAGATGAGAATAATGCGACAGCCAAACTTCACTTGGTACTTGCAGTACTACGTAAAGTTTGGCAAATAAAAAAATATTTTTTCTGTTGAGTGTAGTAAAAAATGGAATTAAGTGAGGCAAGTTTATACATAATATTATTTATTTTTATATTATTTTTATTAGGAATAAACATAATTATTATTTGAAATTATATTGATGTATATATGAAAAGTAATATTATCAGGCTCAAGTTCAGTTTTATTGAATTATTGAAAATTCAAAATTACTAAGAGTTTTTTTATGTTGAAAAATATTGTTATTTATATCCAATCAGTTTTTAGCAGAACGTATCAGTACTGATTTCAAGGCCGCTACACCTCTCATCAGCGTTCAATTGTCCATCTTTACAATTTTCGTAAAGTGGATACTAATTGAGTAGAATATCAACTATTTAACCAGTTTTCAACAGAAATAGAATACGAGAATTAATTTTTAATTCATTTTTTATTCTACCTTCAAACAGTGCTGGTTAGTACGAAATTCCCTCATCACTGTTTGGAAATTACTAATAATCAACACAAACTCATAGTCCGTTATCATCAAAGTATTCTACTTTGTAATTTAACGTTTTAGTTGTTTTTTTTTACTCTATATTAGGGAAATTCACATATTACTGGGACCCTTGTTATTAGGGTATTTATAGCTCGTGCCCAAGCGGAATTAATATTTTTATATTATTATTATTACGAATAAACGTAATTATTATTCGAACTTATATTGATGTACATATGAAAAGTAATATTATCAGGCTCAAGTTCAGTTTTATTGAATTAATAAAAATTTAAAATTACTAAGTTTTTTTATATTGAAAAATATTGTTATTTATATCCAATCAGTTTTTAGCAGAACGTATCAGTGCTGATTTCAAGGCCGCTACACCTCTCATCAGCGTTCAATTGTCCATCTTTACAATTTTCGTAAAGTGGATACTAATTGAGTAGAATATCAACTATTTAACCAGTTTTCAACAGATATAGAATACGAGAATTAATTTTTAATTCATTTTTTATTCTACCTTGAAACAGGGCTGGTTAGTAAGAAATTCCCTCATCACTGTTTGGAAATTACTAATAATCAACACAAACTCATAGTCCGTTATCATCAAAGTATTCTACTTTGTAATTTAACGTTTTTGTTGTTTTGTTGTGTTGTTGAAGAATGGGAAAATGATTTTTTTTTTTTTTATAGAGAACATGGATGGTGATGCACAATGCTTGATTTGTTATCGCGTTATAAGTAAAAAAGTGTGTTTTGTTTAAAAAGACATTACTACTGTTGTCATGGAGGTTAAGATAACCTTAGCAGGGGTGAACGAACACTAAAACTATTTGAATTAAAAGTTATTTTTTTTTTAATATTTATAGTTGATGAAATTAATAAATATAAATATAATAATAATTAATAAATTATCAAGCTTGAGGGCATCGTTTTTAAGAAATTTTATTTTTATTTTCATATTATATTCTCGATATTTCTTTACTTATTAAATATTATATTTTATTTCATTCGTTGTGTAACTAGTTTATTATTAAATGAATATTGTTTTCGTTATTATTATATTAACATAAAACTTATTATTGAAAAAACTTCAAATCAAATAAAAATACTAAAAGGCAAGAAATGTATTTTACTTTTGGCAACAGAAAAATTTTTCGAGTGTATTATTATTAACGGTCGTTTGTTTTTTGCTGCTTCCCATGCCAAAACATATGAGAGAGTATGTGTGCGCCCTACACTGGTTTAAAATTTTAACTTTGTTGATGATTTGTATTTGTATGTTTCCCACGAGCAATGCTTCCGCAGTAGTGTAAGGACCACTAAATTCAGTATCTCCATACAGTGTTTATAACAACGTCACTTTCATCAAACCAATGAAAATAAAATTACATACGGCGATAGAAAATCGAAAAAAGACGAAAATTTTATGTGGTAACTTTCTCGCAAACTCATAGTTTTTGAGTTATTGGCTTCTGAAGTTTTCATATAAAACTGAATATCCAATACATTTCTGAATGAATTCGGTAAAAAACACCAAGTTACAGAAAATTAAAAATAAGAAGAAAATATTAAATAAAAAAATTGGTGGAGATCCTGTAGCATAGCAGTATGCATTGCGATTAAATAGTACCGCAACAACCGTTGACAATCTGCAAGCAAGATACACCAGCTCAATTACAACCTAGTATACTTTTTTGAATGCATTGCCGCATTCCGAGTGTGAATTCCTACCACTTGCACACAAAGTAAGCAGGATAGTGAAGTTTTCATTCAATAAATATAAACGCATTACTGTTTCACACACATTGTAAGTAAACAGTAGACAATCTATACACAATCTCGCTTACTTCGAGGGAAAGTAGAAAGGGCTTTGCCCACTACTTCACACACATTGTAAGTAAACCGTAGACAGTCTATACACAATCTCGCTTACTTCGTGGGCAAGTAGAAAGCGCATTGCCCACTACTTCCACACATTTGTGGTATTCACACTGTAGTCATATGTCATAAAATAATAGCACACCAAAATCATATGTGAACACCCCGTCATAAATAAGTGTGCTAAGTAATAATTGTGCCAGCTGATAAACATTTAACAACACTCCATTTTTAGTCGGATTATTGCGCATAAGTTTGCATTTTGGCTTATTTATACATTCCTACACTGTCAAATTTGTTATTATTTTCCGGCGCCATTTTAATGTTATATTCGTGCAAAATGCAAATTCATTACGACTACAATAATTCACCAATAAAGCAAACAACAGGCATTTTGTTTGTGTAAACGGCAAATTCATTAACTACGCTGTAAAAATTCTCCATGCATAAAATATTGCATTAAAATGGCGCCGGAAAATATGTAACAAATTTGACATTGTAGGTAATGTATAAATTCGCGTGAATTCGCCACTGCATCCACCTTATAATTAATTCGCCTTGTTTTCATTCTTGTGTTATTTAAAAGTTGCGACGGCTTGTAAATATTATCACCGGCTCGAATAAGGAGTTGCAACTAAAGACCTTTTATTTCGTATGGAATATGACATTTGGCACAATACAATACTTTTGCGATAGTATCTACATTATTGTAGATACATTGTATTTGAAATTGAATTTAAACAAATAAATAAAATAAATAAATAAGGGTTGATTTTGATAGCCAGCATTGCCAAATGAGCTAATTTATCTTTACTTTGTAGTTTTTCTAAGCATTGATCAATTTTGAAATATTTTATTTAAAACATTAAATATAGAAATAAATCAGACTGCAGGATTTATATTTCACCGTATTGGTCTGAATTTTGTTATATTAACTCCAATTTCTGAACCTATTATTCCTGTCCCATTTTCCTTATATCACAGTGCTAAGGTTTAAACTTACTTCTTAATACCTGCTAATATTGGGAAGAATAACAACCAAAGTATTCTTGAATTAAGTCATTTAATGCCAAACGTAAATCATGAAACAGATGATGATGAATGATACTCATTAGGTTTAACCAATTATTAAAAAAAAAATTATTGATTAGTTTTGGAAACAGAATTATTGGAATATAAATTATATGAACAACTTTAAATTTAGGAGCATTATTCTCAAATAATAGAAACTTAAAAATATGTTTGGGGCAAAGGAAAATATTTAAGCAATTTTCCAAAAAAATCACTCATTTTTTGAACTTTTTGATGCATGAATATTTTTTCACAATTTTTTTTTACCTATAAATTAATTATTTTGAATTTTTTTATATTCGTTTTTTACATGGGTGTCACTCGATCAAGATTTGTTTCAATTTACTAAACATTCACACATTTAAAAATTGACTATCAATTTCATATAAATTTTGCTTTCAAGTTTTGTTTCAATTTTTCATTCAAATAACACCCAATTCACATGATGACTTTTGCGACGTCGTTTTTACCGAATTCCCTTTAGAAGTTGCTACTAAAATCTTTGTGTGTTCAGACGATGTCTTTTTTCCCATTTATATTTTGAAATAATGTAAGTAACTAAGGTAAATAACAAAAGTGAGAAAAATAATGAAAAGTAACAAAGAGAAATGGAAGAAAAGTCTTGAAAAACACAAATCAAGACTTTTTGTTTACCCCTCTTTCTTCCCTACACCACTCACCAACAAGCAAAAAGAGACGTCGAAAATTCACATAAAATTTAAAGCTGTGACGTAGGCTTCACGCAATTTAAAAGCAATTTGCTTTTAAGAACACAAAAAATTATGGCGGCAGAACATATGTACTTATGTATGTATATGAAAACTAACGAGAGTTTATGATCAAAACGGCAATCAGGATTAAATCTTGAAACAAAAATTGAATGAAAACTTGATCGTGTGACACACAAGTAAACAGCAACCATTTTAAGTTGTTTTCTTGATTACATCTTGATAGCAAATTGCTTGCAGTCTACGATACAGCTATCAATTTTTGTGAATTTTAACGAGCAGTATGTGTTAAAAAATTGATAGCAAATCTTGATCGTGTGACACCTATGTTATATATGAAATTAGCTGTATATTGTAGTTTATTTTTATATAATTAAAATTAAGTTGTTTTCCAAATTAGTAGTTTAAAAATAAAAACGTTATGGTACCGCTGATATAGCAGAAAACTTTTTGTTTTCGCTTTGTTTATTTTCGTAACAAAGATGGAGAGAGCTGAAACCAATGGAGCTAATGTACATATTTTACTGAACTAAAGTGAGCTATTGAACTAAACTGACCTATTGAACTAAAAGAGCGAACTAGCTAAGTTAACTGAGCTGAGCGGAAAGGAGCACTCGCTGAATAACCCAAATCTATTATATATATACATACATACATACAGATTTTAAGAAGTCGCCCTGCAAAGATTTTATAATAGACCTTTGTTTAATGTTATTTTGTTTGGCCTTAGTTTTTAAAGACTGGTAAATTATTACTATAATTTTTTTAGTTTTGTCTACAAAATATATGCTCTTGTTAATTTAATTACGTCTGTATTTATTTATTTACATAACTTTGTTTTCCATTGCTCTTTTAACTACATGGTTAATGTCGTTTTTAGCATGATGTTTACCTGAATTTTATTAATATACAATTAATTTTAACTTTCTATTTCGTTTTTACAATTCAGAACATTCACAGTTTTAATTAATAATTATATAGATTTAGCAAACAAATTTTTTAATTACGTGTTTTTATTTGTAAATTTTCCAATAATCATCAGTGTTAAAAAATAACTTGCTGTCAAATGTAATATACATCAGTGTTGGAAAACGAGATTAGCATTTCGGTTTCAACAACAAACAGTGATGGAAAAATGAAAAATTGAAATGGTACTGTCCATGGTGGAATAATAAGGTGCGCGTAAGAATACAACATTAAAAAACGACATGCTTTTGTTTGTGTAAAATTAATTCAAAATTGTCAAGACAAAGGTGTATACAAAACAAAACAAAAGTTGTTTTGTATGTATTTATTGGTTATGCAAAAACAAAAAGCATAACGTAAACAAAAATATTCATGATGGCGGCCAAAAATGTAAACAACTTTTGACAAGAAAAGCATACTTTTCCATATTTTTAACGGTTAAAACACAACCCTACAAAAAACCATATTCCTTCTTGCGCACACCTGATTATTCCACCATGGTACTGTCCTGCAACAAAAAGAGTACTTTTTTCAACATTGTGGTACTTTTTATGAAACATGTTTTTAATCAAAAATAAAATTAAAAAGTACACAAAATTTAACATTTTAGTTACCCATTAAAAGCAGACTCCATATTTTGGAAAGCTTTAAATCACTATTTTATTTTAATTTTAAATTCTAGGACAAAAAGTGCTTTATATCTTAGTGGTGTGCAAAATATACATGTTTATTGACTAGTAATGTGTAATACTATGTTCACACGACAAGATGAAGCACTTGCTTCGCTTTCTGAAGCATGTTTATGAATCTAGCTGTTCACACGACTCCTGTACTTTTTTCGATTTGACAGTTCTCTTTTTAATAACAAATAAAATCTAAAATGGACAAAAAAATATAAGTTAAAATTATTACGCATTTTTAAAAATGCACAAACATATTTTTTGTTTCCATTGTTGTTTTATCTTTATAGTTTTAATTCAATTTTTCACTTTTAATTAAAGTTTTTGTTGTGTTTTTTGCATCTAGTTCAGATAAACTTCCGATAAATTACGATAAAATTTAGAGAAGAGAGCAATTTTTCATGCTTCGCAAGTAGATTCAATATGAATCTACATGCTTCGCTTTCAAAATTTTGTATGGCGAAGCATGTTGCTTCGCTCATGATTAGGGTGTGAAGCATGAATAGAGAGCGAAGCATGATCCGCGTGAACGTAGTATAAATTAGCATGTTATCGAAACAATGTACATAGTTAAAACACATTATACTATGTTTACACGAGAAGATGAAGCACTTGCTTCGCTCTCTGAAGCATGTTTATGAATCTAGCTGTTCACACGACTCATGTACTTGCGTCGAGTTGATAGTTCTCTTTTTAATAACAAATAAAATCTCAAATAGAGAAAAAAAATAAGTTAAAATTATTACGCATTTTTAAAAATGCACAAACATATTTTTTGCTTCCATTGTTGTTTTATCTTTATAGTTTTACATATGAAAAGTAATATTATCAGGCTCAAGTTCAGTTTTATTGAATTAATGAAAATTCAAAATTACTAAGAGTTTTTTTTGTGTTGGAAAATATTATTATTTATATCCAATCAGTTTTTAGCAGAACGTATCAGTACTGATTTCAAGGCCGCTACACCTCTCATCAGCGTTCAATTGTCCATCTTTACAATTTTCGTAAAGTGGATACTAATTGAGAAGAATATCAACTATTTAACCAGTTTTCAACAGAAATAGAATATGAGAATTCATTTTTAATTCAATTTTTATTCTACAATGAAACAGTGCTGATTAGTACGAAATTCCCTCATTACTGTTTGGAACTAATAATCAACTCAAACTCATAGTCCGTTATGGTGGCACGAAATAAGCCCCAATGATATAAGCCCCAAATCGAAAAATGAAATAAGCCCCAAAAAATTTTCAAATTTTTTGTTTGGGGTTTATTTCATTTTTTTGGGGCTTATTTCATTTTTTAAAAATTTGGGGCTTATTTCATAAAATTTTTTGGGGCTTATTTCATTTTATTTGGGGCTTATTTCATATCCGTAAAATAGATCTAAAATCCTTGCGCCCTGCCGTAGGCCGGTTATGCAGAGAATACTTTGAACGCGAAGCCGGTGTTCGATATACCATAGAGGATAAATTCCTTGCGCCCGGCCGTAGGCCGGTTATGCAGAAAATTCTTTGAACGCGAAGCCTGTGTTCGATATACCATAGAGGATAAATTCCTTGCGCCCGGCCGTAGGCCGGTTATGCAGAAAAGACTATGAACGCGAAGCCGGTGTTCGATATACCATAGAGGATAAATTCCTTGCGCATGGCCGGTTATGCAGAGAATGCTTGGAACGCAAAGCCGGTGTTCGATATACCATAGAGAATAAATTCCATGCGCCCGGCCGTAGGCCGATTATGCGGAAAATACTTTGAACGCGAAGCCGGTGTTCGATATACCATAGAGGATAAATTCCTTGCACCCGGCCGTAGGCCGGTTATGCAGAAAAGACTATGAACGCTTAGCCGGTGTTCGATATACCATAGAGGATAAATTCGGTGTTCGATATAATTTAGAGGATAAAATTCTTGCATTTTATGATTTCTTCTTAAGCTTACATCATAAAATTTTTTGGGGCTTATTTCATTTTATTTGGGGCTTATTTCGTAAATTTTGTTTGGGGCTTATTTCATTTTTTTTTGGGGTTTATTTCATAAAATTTTTCGATTTGGGGCTTATTTCATTGGGGCTTATTTCGTGGTGCCGTCCGTTATCATCAAAGTATTCTACTTTGTATTTTAACGTTTTTGTTGTTTTTACTCTATATTAGGGATATTCACATATTACTGTGACCCCTGTTATTAGGGTATTTATAGCTCATGCCCAAGCGGAATTAATATTTTTATATTATTATTATTACGAATAAACGTAATTATTACTTGAACTTATATTGATTTACATATGAAAAGTAATATTATCAGCCTCAAGTTCAGTTTTATTGAATTAATGAAAATTCAAAATTACTAAGAGTTTTTTTTTTTGTGTTGGAAAATATTATTATTTATATCCAATCAGTTTTTAGCAGAACGTATCAGTACTGATTTCAAGGCCGCTACACCTCTCATCAGCGTTCAATTGTCCATCTTTACAATTTTCGTAAAGTGGATACTAATTGAGAAGAATATCAACTATTTAACCAGTTTTCAATAGAAATAGAATATGAGAATTACTGCCTGGTCCACGATGTCGACCGCTATCGCTCGCTTGCTTTTGTGACGACAAACAGCTGATTTGCGCCCCACTAAGAGTTTTCAGCACGACAAGTCGATCGACAATCAAAGCGAGCGATAACGTAAGCATTCTTGTACAAATTTGCGCCCCACTAAGAAATATTGTACGACAACAACTGTCAAAATCAGTCACTTGCTTTTTGGTTGTCGACTAAGAAATTAATTTGATAAAATATATAAAAAATTGGTTATTTTATAAATAATTTTAGAAATTTCATGATGGAAAATTGATATGTAGGTATTCATGTATATAAATATGTAAAAATATTCTTGTACAGCTAATAATTATTTATTACCAACAACATTTTTCAGCCTTAAAAAGGCAAATCTGAAGCAGAGGCAGGTTCTAGTTGAATTTGTAAAATATACAAAATATAAAAAAAAATATTTTGCTATAAGTTATTTTTCACAAAATTGATTTATTGAAAACATATGTTTTGTGTTTACATTTGAAGCAAGGCATATTCAAGAGGTGAGCTGACTAGCACAGCTGACTCAGATAGCTTTAGATCAAATTTGCATACTAACTGATACAGTTTTACAGCATACACAAATAATTGTTACAGTTTGTAAAGCATTTTTAAGAAATTGTTAAATTTATTTGATTGTTTCAATAAAAAAGCGAGTATTTTATACCAACAATATACTAGTTGTTTTTTGTTTGTTGTACTTGTTATCGAAGTGTGCATACCTGGTAGTTGTGCCACGTTCAAATGGCCATATTTATGGCTCAACTAACATGGAATATTTGATGTGGCAATATAGACATTTGACAATGATTACGTTAAACACGTAAAGCCAGACGACCGACAAGTCGATATTTAGTGGGGCGCTTAAGCGATCGATAGTGAGTGACTTGCTGTCGCTCGCTTAAGTTGTCGATCGACATCGTGGACCAGGCAGTTAATTTTTAATTCAATTTTTATTCTACAATGAAACAGTGCTGGTTAGTACGAAATTCCCTCATTACTGTTTGGAACTAATAATCAACACAAACTCATAGTCCGTTATCATCAAAGTATTCTACTTTGTATTCTAACGTTTTTGTTGTTTTTACTCTATATTAGGGATATTCACATATTACTGTGACCCTTGTTATTAGGGTATTTAAAGCTCGTGCCCAAGCGGATTAATATTTTTATATTATTATTATTACGAATAAACGTAATTATTACTTGAACTTATATTGATTTACATATGAAAAGTAATATTATCAGCCTCAAGTTCAGTTTTATTGAATTAATGAAAATTCAAAATTACTAAGAGTTTTTTTTTTGTGTTGGAAAATATTATTATTTATATCCAATCAGTTTTTAGCAGAACGTATCAGTACTGATTTCAAGGCCGCTACACCAATATGAATCTACATGCTTCGCTCTCAAAATTTTGTATGGCGAAGCATATTGCTTCGCTCATGATTGGGGTGTGAAGCAAAAATAGAGAGCGAAGCATGTTCCGTGTGAACGTAGTATTAAGGCCTATTTAGCCGACGGTTGAAATCGTAGATGTAAGCTAAATGTTGATGTAATGTAAGAGCCAACATTTTTGTAGTTATAGAATGCTTAAAAACGTGTCACGTGACACATGAATGTGCAGACATGCATATGTATGTACATACATACATAAAAAAACAAAAATTCTTACTAAACATATTAAATCATATTTTTCTGTTCTTCTTCGAAATCTTGTGCCCCGGAGAATTCTAATTGTTCATTTTCCATCACCAGTAGTATTAATTTCTTGTCGTCCATTGCAACTTTTTATCACTTTGTAAATTATAAATAAAATACAAAACAGCTGCTCCAAACGTTGATGGAAGTTCCAAATGTTTACAATATTTGTGATTGTTCGCAAATAGTACGATATAATTTAAAAGGTACCGAATCATATTATTACACATTTTATTGTAATGAATTTGATAATTGTTTAAATTATAGTTTATCATTCATATCTATGTATGTATGTATGTACATCATAGTTTTGATTATTAGTGTTACTTATTATTTAAAAGATTTTTTTTGTATACTTGAATGTATGTATGTATGCACATATGTATGTACATAAGTACAATATATGTATGTATATGAAATTACAAAGTAAGCATATCAATTTATGTACATACATATGTAGATACATACATACATTCAAGTATACAAAAAAAAAATCTTTTATATAATAACTGCCTTGCACATGATGTCGAACGAATTTTTCTTTCGTACAAATTACATTTAAAACAAAAACAAAATTTTTAAAATTGTATGTACATACATATATACATACATATGTACATACATTCAAGTACACAAAAAAAAATCCTTTAAATAATAAGTTACACTAATAATCAAAACAATGATGTACATACATATATAGATATGAATGTTAAACAATAATTTAACCAATTATCAAATTCATTACAATAAAATATATAAGCACAAACGATCGGTACAGTCTCTTGCTAGATATTGAAAAAAATTATTTAGAAAACTTTCTTTACTTATGGTGTTTTCTTTTCTGAACAAAAATGTTGCCCTTTCAATGTGTAACACTTTTTACAGTTTGCACCTACCTTTAAAAAGTGATACATTTTTTAATTCCACAATGGTACAAAATATTTGAGGCTTAACATTACTTAACATTAATTATTTAATTATCGTTTTAATTATAAGTTTTTTCGCTTAAGTAAGTAGAATGACAAAAATACAAGTTCTTACTTGTATAAAAATATACTAAACAAAGTTGTAAAAATGGGCAGTATCTCACCCCGACCTGATAGTTGAGGGCAAAATATGTTGCATATTTTGCCATTTATTGGTGCAACATAATTAGAAAGGAACGAAATCGCTTTTAAATATGTTACATATTTTTTAGAATGGATCACGAAAAATAAAGAATGTAGCATAAATGCAACACTTTTTTTCAGAAAAGAAAACGCCATTAATAAAGCATGCATGTGTACATATTTAACAACTAAAACTAGTCAAATCAAAAAAAATTCCCAACAAAGAACTTCTGTGCCCCATTGCAATTCAAAATACAACCATCCCATCACTGTCTATAAATGTCACGTAACCTCGTAATGAAATTCTATTTTCTGCAGGTTGGTACGTTACGGCAACATTTCATTTCAGTCAAGTAAAGGCTGCTTTAGCCGACCGTAACTCTAGAAATGTAAATGCCGATGTGTCAGCTGATTGCTTCTGTTATATGCAAAAGCTATGAAAATACTTACTTGACTGAAGTGAAATGTTGCCGTAACGTACCAACCTGCAGAAAATAGAATTTCATTACGAGGTTACGTGACAATTGTAGACAGTGATGGGATGTTTTATTGTGAATTGCAATGGGGCACAGAACTCCTTTGTTGGTACTTTTTTTGTTTTGACTAATTTTAGTTGTTAAATATGTACACATGCATGCTTTATTGAGTAAAGAAAGTTTTCTAAATAATTTTTTTTCAATATCTAGCAAGAGACTGTACCGATCGTTTGTGCTTATACTTATGTATATTTTATTGTAATGAATTTGATAATTGTTTAAATTATAGTTTAACATTCATATCTATGTATGTATGTACATCATAATTTTGATTATTAGTGTTACTTATTATTTAAAAGATTTCTTTTTGTATACTTGAATGTATGTATGTATATATGTATGTATGTACATAAGAACAATATATATGAAATTACAAAGTGAGCATATCAATTTATGTACATACATATGTACATACATACATACATTCAAGTATACAAAAAAAAAATCTTTTATATAATAACTGTCTTGCACATGATGTCGAACGAATTTTTCTTTCGTACAAATTACATTTAAAACAAAAACAAAATTTTTAAAATTGTATGTATGTACATACATAAATTGATATGCTTACTTTGTAATTTCATGTATAGTGTACTTACGTACATACATAAATACATACATACATTCAAGTATACAAAAAGAAATCCTTTATATAGTAAGTAACACTAATAATCAAAACAATGATGTACATACATTTATAGATATGAATGTTAAACTATAATTTAACCAATTATCAAATTCATTACAATAAAATGTGTAATAATATGATTCGGTACCTTTTAAATAATATCGTACTATTTCCGAACAATCACAAATATTGTAAACATTTGGAACTTCCATCAACGTTTGGAACAGCTGTTTTGTATTTTATTTATAATTTTCAAAGTGATAAAAAGTTGCAATGGACGACAAGAAATTAACACTACTGGTGAAGGAAAATGAACAATAACAATTCTCCGGGGCACAAGATTTCGGAGAAGAACAGAAAAATATGATTTAATATGTTTAATAAGAATTTCTGTTCTTTTTATGTATGTATGTACATACATATACATGTCTGCACATTCATGTGTCACGTGACACGTTTTTAAGCATTCTATAACTACAAAAATGTTGGCTCTTACATTACATCAACATTTAGCTTACATCTACGATTTCAACCGTCGGCTAAATAGGCCTTAAGTATTTTACCTGCGAGAAGATAACAAACTTTTGAACAAACTTTTTGCGAAACTGAGAGAGCAAACATGGCAATTGTACAGAAATTTTGTTTGCTCTCTTCTGTTTCAAAAAAGGTGCTGCCAGACAAACAGTAGTAGCTGCTAGCGATTTTCAGAACTGAATATACATAATAAAATTATGATTGAAAACCTCTAAGCTAACACCACTGATCCTGCAAAGTTTATTTTTACGATAAACAGAGTACATATAATTATATCTACATATTAGCAAAAAGAAAAAGCCGAAAAGAAACATTTACAAAAATTATTAAATTGTAAGAAAACAATTAATTGAAGGACGTTTGCATCGTTAAGAAGGCAACAACTAATTGTATGTAAGTAAGTATAGATGTGTAATTTAAAATATAATTTTTTAATACATAATTTTTATACTTTTTAGAAGAAAGCCGCGTAAAATTTTGGGAAGGACGTCAAGCGAAATAATAAAGCCGTGGAAACAACTTTGAGAGGCCGGGAAGAAAGATTTCGTACTTTAAGAAAAAGAAAAGTGTAAGAAAAAATATTAAATCTAGTTTACCGAAGCAGCTCCAAATGAAAAAAAGATTTCGCTTTACATATTTCAACGTACTATAAGGCCAACTTTAATTTCATTTGAAAGCTTTTGACTAGATTTTAATGGATTTGTTAAAATGCAAAAGATTTGAGTGATATTAAAAAAAATTATGTTCTATGTATCGTCGTGACGGGAAGTACTAAGTGCATACACTGTTCTATATATTCTTCAAATGCACATAACTCTGTTAATAAGGATCTTATTCTTTTTTTTCATTTGGAGCTGCGTCGGTAAACTAGATTTGTTCCAAAGTATATTTATACAAGTATATGAATCTCGGCAACAACATAAAAAATAAAAACACAACAGGCTTTTTGTTTGTGTAAAATAAATTTACAATTTTCAAAAATAGGTCAGTAGCAGAGCTGTAAAGGAATGATTCATTTTTGAAAGAATCTACGAATCAGAAACGCTTTTGAAATTTTTGTTAAAACATTCAACAGTTTTTTTACTAATGATCCTAATCCTAGTAAAACCATTGAATTAAAAAATCGATTTGCTATAAATCACCAATGAATTCACTCAAACTTTAATCCAATTAATCTCTTTAGTAATGTGAATGAATGCGAGAATTTTTAATTCATGAGGAATGCATTCGTGTTTTAATTCAATTCACATTTTGTGTAAAATTAATCAATTGAACTTTTTGTAAATCATTTTGAATTAAAAACTAAATTTTAATCATTCCTTTACATCTCTGATTTCAGAAATTGTGTTTTTTTTTGTTGTTTACACATATAAATGATGCTTATTGAGAAATGTGTTTGTGTGTGTTATAATTCTTGTGCAAAGCACATTCAATATTAACAATTAAAAGCAGTTTCTTGTTTTCATATAAATCATGTACAAATAAACAGTGCAAAGCTAATGCGACCGATTTCTATGGCTGTAGGGTAAAATTACGATTTTTGTTATTGTACTATTGCATTTATGTTGATGCGCACCGAACTATGTATACTCATTTGTTTTATTAAATATTTTATTTTAGAATTTTCAATTGTATATGTAGTTAGAATATCTATGTACATATATGCATAAATCAAATAAAACGTAAGCTTACCTGAGTTCGAAAACCATATAATTTATTATTTTGTTTACAAAACTATTATAAAATTTATTAAAATCTAAATCTAAATTAAATTATTATACAATTAAATTAAAAAGGTCAAGAAAATTAGAAAACTATTTATTAAAATCTAAGCACAAGAAATGTAATTATTTTTGGTGATTGGTACATATTTAATAATTTTTAAATAATTAAATAATTTTTAAAGTTTTTTTGTTTGTTTATATGGATTCTTTCGTTTGTTTATTAAATGTACACACATGCACACATACTTGTGTATGCGAAGACACAAACGTATGAACACAGAGAAAATAAATGACTCTCTTGAAAAAAGTGGTTTTAGCATGGTTTTTGTACTAAAACCAACCGCAAATTAAGCATTTGCCTTACAATGTATGGCAGTGTTACATCTTTATATATTTATAGTCTTTGGTAAAAGTTTTGTGGGAAAAAGTATTCATGATAGGGGTGATTGTTTCGTTGTACTTATGTTACAGTCAAAGCATGTTATAACGAATAATAGAGATCAACCAAAAAATTTTTATAACTTTAGTTTTTAATATAAATTTGGAATCTAATTTCTTATTAAAAAAAATAAAATCGGAATCCATTAAAATGGTGAAATAAAAACCAATTAAATTGGTAAAATTAAAAATCCCATAAAATGGTCAAATTCAAAAGCCATGAAAATGGTAACATTAAAAGCCATTAAAAATGGTGAAATATGTGTGTATGTATGTATATTGTTATTAGAATCAAAGTCCATGAATATTGATAAACTAAAGAATGAATGTTATTCAATTATATGCGAAATATTTTTATGTTAATTTTTTTTAAGAAAGCAGTTTTATGTAAACGTTATCATATTATATGATTTTTTTATCAATTATAGGAACCATGAGAGGACCAAAGTTGGAGAATTTAGTTTTAAGAAATTTTATTTTAAATTGCTCAAATTTAGAAAGTTTGAGAAGTTATTCTAAAACGAATGAAAATATAGGACAATATGTTTTATTAGAAAGTCGAGATTTGAGAATTTCAGATTTCGATATACCTGAACATATTGAAAACATTGTTTTATTAGATGATGAAAAAAAAATTTTGAGAGTTTTCCAATGGAACAAACCTTAATATCGGCTTTGTTATCCGATCTTGACCAAAGTTTGCAAATTGAAGATAACTCAAATAAAATTGGAAATGCTAATAAACAACAGCATAGTTTTGAGTCTGAAACTCAAGAAATTATAAAAGTTAAAAGCAATTCTCATATAAGTATTAAACAATCGGAAGATAATGGTTATAAATCAATAAGTGTTAATTCAGAATTGAGAAATATTGTAAAGAATATCACAGAAAATATTATTAAAAAATCAAATGAAGATTTAGCTACAGACCTAAAATCATTTGTTATCGATATTAAAAATAATATTAAAGAAATCTTTGCAAAAAATGAGAGTAAAAGAATTTTAGAAGAGAGCAAGTTTGAAAAAGATTTTAAAATTGTCGAGCATTCTGCAGATAGTAAAATATCTGGGAAAAACTCTTTTTCGAAGGATTTGGAAAAAATTTCGATATCTAAAAACGAGAAACGTGATCATACCCTTGGACCGTTTAACTTAACAGATAATTCTGAAAATGTTTCTGATTTCATTAAATACAGGAAAAATCCAAATCCGTATGAAAAGTGTAATAGAAATGTTATACGTAGTAAATCTAAACACACGAAACTTAACAGAAGATTCAAAGCTAATATCAATGACTGTTCCTTTCGTGTTAATCTAAAGAATGAAAAAGTTTTAAATTTAGATAAATTTACCAAGAAAAAATTGCTTGAAGATTTAGTAAGAGAAGAGTATTTGAAACACAATAATGTTTGTATTTTATGTTTCTACAACATAAAGTATGGTCTCAAAAAAATATTGTTATATGCCTACTGCAAATTTAGTGATTGTACTACTTATCGATTTAATGTCAGACCTCAAGGCGAAGTAATTGTTTATAGAACAAAAAACTTACATCATGCTGAAAATGAGGTAAAAGTAGGTCAAATAAGAGGCGTAAAAAGGCATGTTGTAAAAAGTAAACTAAAGAAATGTAAAGCATATTTGTTCAGAAAACAGCAAATTTTGGATGCTGCAGATGACATTGCTGAAAAGGGAAATTCAAGATACTATTACTTCTTTGAATGAATATAATGAAGTCGATAGTAGTAAAATTACAAAGAGATAAAACAAGTTGTGGCGTATTTGTTTTAATGTATGCTTGCAAAATTCTTAAGAACGAGCCATTAAAACATTTAAGTAATCCCAATAATTATCGGATAAATTTGAAAAACTTACTGATAAAACATCAAGGTTGCAAAACTAGATTTTGTGTACAATGTGGACATTTAAAATCCACAAAGATAAGTACAATAACTGTATGTAAAGAATGTCATTACTATATTTTCGAAAGATGCAAACAAAAACATTGGCTAGAAAATAGCAATAAATGTAAAATAATTTCACAAAACATATTAGCAATATGAAAAATACTGTGATATAGAAATAAGTAGTTATTAATATGGTATGTAGGCCTACTGGGGACGCCAGCCATAAAAAATAATTGGCAACGCACTTAGCATAGTACCTCTTGGGTTGTGTGGAAAACTATGCATTTTTTAAATATTGAAATAATCGTGTCTTTCATGTGGTTCGGAAATTTTCATTCTAATTGAAAATGTTCGGTACTCATGACAGGCACGATTACTCTTGAAATAAAACCCGCTTAATTAAAATTGTTATTGGTTAAAAATAAACTAATTTATATAAAACAAACATTATACTTTACTGGTGACAATACTTTTTAGCGGCACAAGAAATAATTTTTCATTCGATACCAAAACTTTATAATTAATTATATGTAATGCTTTACTTTTTACTAATAACACTCAACGGTTTCGGAATTATAATAATAGCTTATTACTTAAAAAAAAAGAAGACAAAAAGTGCACACACAATATATTACATTTTATATAGTGTTATTCAAGTCCATTTTCACTGTTGACCTGTGTAATTATTGAAATTATTTTATTGAAAAACAATTGTGTCTGTCATGAGTTTCACATCCGTGTGAAAGTGAATCTCTTCCGAATATTTTTGTGTCCTAATATTCACTTCCGAACATTTTTTTGTTTTAATTCCGACTGCATTAATCTGTGTGAAAGCAAATAGAATCTCATTTACTACACAATAAAACTAAAATTTGCAAAAAATCTTATTTAAACTTAAGTTTGATATCTTATCTACCGAATTCGGAAATAAAAACCAATATTTGTTTGATATAAACACATGGAAAAGGAGTTTGAAAAAAATCCCCACATTAGCCACCAATCGTTATATTATATTATTCTTATGAATTAAGTAGATATGTACACAATTATTGTTATATATTTTTATTAAAAAAAAAACAAAACTAAAACAAATTAAAATTTTTTAATTCAATATAAGTAAACCAAAAAAAAATTAAAAATAATTTTATATAAAATATATACATATGAGCTTTTTTAAAAATACACCATATAATCATTCTCTTGTACTGGAATATAAATTGCTCATAACTCGGAAACTATACATCGCCGGAAATTTTTGTATTTAACATTTTTTCCCTATTTTTAGATTCTTCATCGGATAGGATATTATTTTTAATTTTTAAACAAATTTATTCTTAAAAATAGTTTTAATATTTCAGGTACATAAATAAACTATATTTAAGCCAAAAGAAATATAAGTATATTGACACCACTTGCTATATATTTGCAGAAAATGTGATGCATATGGACGCTTTTCATGACAATTAAAGCGACTTTCCATGCGCACAGGGCTGGAAACCTTTTTTTTCAACAAATCGTCACAAAAAATACGAAAGGAATTATAAAAGTTGTTATAATACATATATTATAGATATAACTTCACTAAAATTTAAAACGGATTTGATATTATATAGGTTGTTATACATACATATATTATACAAATTAACTTAACTAAACTTTAAAACGAATTTGATATTAATTTTAAGGGCATAATTTTGAAAATGACATCACAAAGAGACTTTTATATGGAAAGCAAAAACAAAAATTCAATATTTAAAAATTTTGTTTTTGTTTTTCATACAACATCTAAAATTTTAATGAAAGCAATGAACAAAATTTTTAAAAATATGCATTTCTGTGATGCGTTTTACAAAATAAGGGCCTATTAAAATTTTTTACTAAAACACATTTGATATCTGTTTTATTTTTTATTAATACTACCATAACAATTTTATTCTAAAATACAAACTGGGGCATGTATTAGTATTTTATTTGATATATTCGTTATGCACCAACAGAGATTGGTGTGCGTGACTCTAAGTGAAAGTTTGTTTGAAAAATTTTGTTCGAAACAATAAGTCAATTTGAAAAAACTAAAAACGCCAAAATGTAGCCAAGACCTTCCTCTTTAATAGCTCATATGCGCTTTTTTGGCACAGGTCCCTATTTTCCATATATTTGGTCAACAGTGGTGTGCGTGACTTTAAGTGAAAGTTTGTTTGAAAAATTTTGTTCGAAACAATAAGTCAATTTGAAAAAACTAAAAACGCCAAAATGTAGCCAAGACCTTCCTTTTTAATAGCTCATATGCGCTTTTTTGGCACAGGTCCCTATTTTCCATATATTTGGTCAACAGTGGTGTGCGTGACTTGAAGTGAAAGTTTGTTTGAAAAATTTTGTTCGAAACAATAAGTCAATTTGAAAAAACTAAAACGCCAAAATGTTGCCAAGACCTTCCTCTTTAATAGCTCATATGCGCTTTTTTGGCACAGGTCCCTATTTTCCATATATTTGGTCAACAGTGGTGTGCGTGACTTTAAGTGAAAGTTTGTTTGAAAAATTTTGTTCGAAACAATAAGTCAATTTGAAAAAACTAAAAACGCCAAAATGTAGCCAAGACCTTCCTTTTTAATAGCTCATATGCGCTTTTTTGGCACAGGTCCCTATTTTCCATATATTTGGTCAACAGTGGTGTGCGTGACTTGAAGTGAAAGTTTGTTTGAAAAATTTTGTTCGAAACAATAAGTCAATTTGAAAAAACTAAAAACGCCAAAATGTTGCCAAGACCTTCCTCTTTAATAGCTCATATGCGCTTTTTTGGCACAGGTACCTATTTTCCATATATTTGGTCAACAGTGGTGTGCGTGACTTGAAGTGAAAGTTTGTTTGAAAAATTTTGGTCGAAACAATAAGTCAATTTGAAAAAACTAAAAACGCCAAAATGTAGCCAAGACCTTCCTCTTTAATAGCTCATATGCGCTTTTTTGGCACAGGTCCCTATTTTCCATATATTTGGTCAACAGTGGTGTGCGTGACTTGAAGTGAAAGTTTGTTTGAAAAATTTTGTTCGAAACAATAAGTCAATTTGAAAAAACTAAAAACGCCAAAATGTTGCCAAGACCTTCCTCTTCAATAGCTCATATGCGCTTTTTTGGCACAGGTCCCTATTTTCCATATATTTGGTCAACAGTGGTGTGCGTGACTTGAAGTGAAAGTTTGTTTGAAAAATTTTGTTCGAAACAATAAGTCAATTTGAAAAAACTAAAAACGCCAAAATGTAGCCAAGACCTTCCTCTTTAATAGCTCATATGCGCTTTTTTGGCACAGGTCCCTATTTTCCATATATTTGGTCAACAGTGGTGTGCGTGACTTGAAGTGAAAGTTTGTTTGAAAAATTTTGTTCGAAACAATAAGTCAATTTGAAAAAACTAAAAACGCCAAAATGTAGCCAAGACCTTCCTCTTTAATAGCTCATATGCGCTTTTTTGGCACAGGTACCTATTTTCCATATATTTGGTCAACAGTGGTCCGAGTTTGTTTTTTACAAGCATTACATATATGTATAATACTGTTTGTACAAAAATATTATGTTTACACATTTATTTTGTCTTTTAATAATTTTAGAGTAATATCGATAACATTTTTTGTTCTATATAAAGTTTTATTTTAAAATATTTTAAAACCACTAAAAGTTTGTTAAATGCATCAAAAAAAGTTTGTTAAAGCAAAAATGTGCAAAAATACGCCTTAAATTATCAACTAATTACAAGTAGTTGCCGTAAAACTAAAAATTTCGAGTTATAACTACGGATTTAGATATGGCAGCCTCACACATTTCAGTCTGCAAAGCCAAAAACGCTTATTTCGATGTGAGCAAGAGAGGATTTTTTTTCTCTCTCACCTCGAAATCGAAAAGTTTGTTCAAAAGTTTGTTATTTTCACGGGTATAGTATTTTCGTAGCTTTTGCATATAACAGAAGCAATCAGCTGACACATCAGCATTTACATTTCTAGAGTTACGGTCGGCTAAAGCAGCCTTTAGAATTGGTTGCTGGAATGGTCCAATTTACACGAGATTAATTATGCTGGCATAACATGCAAGCTTGTTGGTATTTTCGGTGAAGAGTCGATTTTGGTTGGCATAATTTTTCAAACAGGTTCAACGCCGCTTAGCAGAAAAAAACCAATACATGTATATTAAAAAAAAACAAATGTGTCCAAAATACACTAATACCCAAAGCACTGTATATATATACAATTTTGAGCCAGATTAATTAGTCTCGAGTGTTTTCGAAAGAACAACTGTTGTGCTCTCGTGTAAATTGTAAATAACAACTTTTGCAAAAAACACACACTTACAACAACATGAATAACGAATTTCCTTGTGTTCTTCTTTTGAAGCCAATGTTGTCAATGGTCTTTTACACACGAGACTAATTATGCTGTCATAAAATTACAGTTTTTAGGCGAGAGAGTGAAGAGAGCAGTTTTTCATTGGCACAATTTTTCAACCAGCCTCAACCCTGCATTACAACCATACCTAAACAAGAGCGGCAAGCGGTTTTTAGCTGTCAAAAGTTCTCATGCCCATACAATTTGTACGGAGCATCCCGAAATAACGCGGCGGCAACATTTTGCAATTGGAAAATCCAATTTTGACAGCGCGTTTAATAGTGAAGTTAGCTGCAAAAGACAAGCACACATGATACAATGACTATAAGGTAGTCTTAGAAGCCCAGCTGACAATTCTTGTAAATTACTTGTTTTTTATTTCAAGTGTTAAATTTTGATTTGTATTTATTTTTTCGTATTTGAATGAATAATTTTTATATATATTTTTGTCACAGGTTGAAACATACACTCATACACATTTATACTTTCTACTTCTGAGGAATGAATTATTAGGTTATGAGTATACTATTATAATCAGGGTCAGGGCTACCGTTAGGAATTTTTAAAAAGTCGCACAAAAGGTCGTTTTATGAAAATAAAGTCGCACAAAAAAGTGGTTTGAGAAAATATAAGTAGCACATTTTTTAAAGGTTTTTTTTATTAATAAAAAAAACAAAAAAAAAATTGAAACAAAACAAACAGCTTATTGCAGAATCCATTTTTATCATATTTTGTAACATATACAGATGCATTGTTAAGATATTTTTTACAACATGTAAAAATCTCCAAGTAAAGCGCGGTTGAGCTTTTTACTTTAATTCAGGGATCCCCACACACATACATTCACATTTATGTTTGTGTTGGTTGTTTGATTTTGAGCGTAATTTATTTTTCCCTCATTGCATTAGGGTTCCAGGAATAATTGGTGCTGTCCCCGAACAAATTAAAAAAAAAATTAACACAAATCGCCTCATGTGATATAAATATATTAAAAATACCATTTAATTTGTTATTTTATTTTGTACTCAAATAAAGACTTTCTTTGATTTTACGTTCTTGGCTAATATAACAGAATTCAACCATCAGCTGCAAGATAGGAAAAACAAATTTAACTATTTTTCACGTTTCGTCAATACAAAATAAATATTGATGTGTTAATAACGTAACTAAGATTAGTAAGTTGACGAGATTAAAATGAACTTCAAAAACTTTCAATAACAAAATTATTGAATATATATTTTTGAAAGTTTACTAATACAACTCAGTAGCCGTTTTTAATATAATATAGCTACATGATGTTAAAGAAGAAGTAACAAAAATACCGAATGATTTCGCTTTACCACTTGCGTTACGAGAAAAAATGAAGTTTATAAAATTTGATCAAAGTTTTGCATTACGTCATCAATATTTATTTCATATGGACAACATTTTATTCTGACAAGATTTTCGACATGTTCATCAGTAAGTCTGTTTCTTGTTTTACTTTTAATTAATGACATAAGCGATAATGCCTTTCTATGAAAAATTTATAATCACGCACCACAGTGCGTTGGCACACTAAGCACTCAGCTTTACCGAAGTAATTTTCGGCAAATAAAAGAGCATTCTCCCATTCTATATTAAACATTTTATTCAGTGTTGTCTAGTAACAAGCTACTACACAACCTGCTCATAGGAATTATATAAAATCTAAATGGCAGCCCTGGAAAACGAAACAAGCGACTACACAACTTGCTCGCATGAATGATCCAACAAGACTAACGCCTGATTTCACAATGTTCGGTAAAATGTCTGTTAACAAAAAATTAACTAATTGCTGGTTAGGCTAACGGGCACTATTTAATCAACGGTTACGTATTTTCGTTTCACCATCTTTCGGTTAAGTAACAAAAGAATTTAATAAAAATGTGGCAATACTATCGGTTTGTTTACATAAAAAATGAATTAAAAAGACAGTTCTTGCAAATTTGAGCAACAAAACTTTGTAATAATAGTAAAATTCAGGTAAGTAATAATTAAAATATTGTTATTTGTACATAAATACATATGTACATGTATATAAAGCATTAATATAAATTGTTTGTTTGTAGTATGTTCTACGGCGAAGACGTATTTGGGACATACATATTTGAAGGAATCTAGTTTGGATGTGTCCAGAGGTAATAAATAAATCAAGAGACGGAATTTGCCATGGTAAGATGATGTAAATATATGTACATAATCGTATTTAACGTCCAATACTTTTATCTATGATTTAAAAATACCGACCGGCAAAATTTGATGAAATTGTAGGCAATGGAGATACTGTAGCTAGTTTGTCCGAACTTGCTACGCTCCTAACATTATTATAGCGGTAAGTAAAATGATGAATAAAAAATAAGCAAAAGCTGATTTTTTTTGGTATGGTATAGGGTCCAACTGGTGTGAGCAAACCAACGACTATTCATTGAATATTACTTGGTACTAGAATATTACTTGGTGACAGCTATAAGGAAGTAGTATTGGAATTAAATGCCTCAAATGAACGTGGTTTGGACGTAGTGTGGAATAAAATTAAAATGTTTGCTTAACAAAAAGTCACTCTCTCCCGTGGACATCATAACATTGTTGTACTAGATGAAGCTGACAGTATGACTGAGGGTGCACAGCAAGCACTGAGGTGTATTATGAAAATTTATGGTAAGACCACACGTTTTGCATCAGCTTGTAATACAAGTGAAAAAACCATCGAACCCATACAGTCTCGATGTGCCATGTTGCGTTTTACGAAATTATCAGATGCCCAGATTTTAGCTAAACTTATTGCAGTTTCTTTCTTTTTTTTGTGAATAGAAATTTTTAATTTAAAAATATTACAAACATATAAATATCGATTTGTATCTATATACATTTTGTTTTATTTTCCTCCGATTAGAGTGCTAACCGGCAAATTTCTTTCAGTTAAATTTAACATCAACTTTTCTGTTAAATTCTGTCAGTTAAGAGTTAATCATATATTGTGTAATACAATTTAGCCAGACTTTCGGTTAAAGTGTTGATTATTTTTTAATCGAACATCGTTAAAGCGGGCGTAAGGGCCAAATTTACAGTAATTAGTTAGCTATTAGTAAACTAAAATGATAACTATTGTTTAACTAATACTTCATGTTCACAGTGTATTATTTAACCAACACTCTTAATATGAACAAAAAATGGTAACCCTATCAAACTATTAACTTTCAGTACTGGCAATTCTGTTATTGCATATGGCTTTTGTTTACATTTGATATATTATTTCTTAAAAAATGGCGTATACATTCAAGAACTTGCCACGCCACCTACTTGCTAAGACGGAATCTATCCATAAAATCTTTTTAGATTACGTTGGCGACACTCAGCAACAATATTCCGCGTATTATCAGTATCAGTGTCACTTTCAATATCGTTTTCAATTTCACATGCCATATCTAAAATTTTTCACAAAACAAAAATACTAATAATAAATTCAAACGAATCAGCTGTTGTCTAACTATTAGTTAACCAATGACGTTTGATGGTTTAACTAACGTTAAACTAGACGCTGTGAATCAAATATTATTAGTTAAACTATTGCTGTTAGCTAACTAATGACTGTGAATTTGGGCCTAAATGATTTTATTAACTAAAAATACAAATTATCTTCTCATGCTCTCTTCATTAGTAAGAGAGCATTCGCACATGTGCGGTGTTTTGCAGATCTCTGCTTTAATTGCATTCGTTTGATCGTTGTTGTTGCCCTTATGTGATCACCTTATATACTTATTTCACCATTATACAAGGTTGCAAAAAAGTAATAAAAGTGTTGCCAAATAAACAATAACCTGCGAATTGCATTTAAATTTTGACGAATTTGTTTTTATAAAAATAATAAAAAAATTTCTTTATTTGCTGCAAATTAAATGCTTTTTGTGAGAAACTACAAAAAAGGGTAAAAACTTGCAACAAAATTTAAAAAGTCGCAAAAGTCGGTGATAAAAAAAAGTCTCACAAAAAGTTGCAGACTGCCGAAAAAGGGTCAAATTGCGACTTTAGTCGGGTGAACGGTGACGCTGATCAGGGTTGTTATATATTTTGTAATAACCCTGTTTTTATGACAAAGCGTTGACGCTCTTGTTTAGGTATGGTATTTCAGCGTTAACGCTAGGCGGTAGAAAACGTTCCGCTCTCCGCTTTTGTTTAGGTATGGCTGTAAGAAAAGTCGCTGTTTCATCATTAAAGGCTGTGGACGCTTGCAGACCTGGTTCCTGCCATGACTCATTTATTTGGAACTTAAGTTCTGCAAGAAATTTTTTTGGAAAATTAATATTCAAAGGGAGACAAAAATTCATTGTTGTTGGGAGATTCAGGCTAGAGCCATTTTTAATTACCTCATATAAAAATGTTACAGCTGGAACAATGCAGCATAAATTTAACAAAAAGCATTCGTCAGCTCGTAACATTGTAGAACGCACAATCGGAGTATTAAAAAGCTGGTTTAGATGTATGCAAGGCACATTAGTTTACTCCCCAGAAAAAGTTATAAAAATTATAAATGTTTGCTATGCTCTACATAACATATCGCTCCTTTATTGCAACATAGTCATATCTCATATGATATGAGATATGAGAATATGACTATGTTGCAATAAAGGAGCGATATGTAGGGAATACAATGTAGATTTGGATGAAGACACAACGTTTAATGAAAATGATGATGAAAATGAAGAACATAATGACGAAATAGAGGAGAATTATGAGCAAAATTTCTACACTATAGCGAAACGTTTTAGAGATAGTATTGCATTGCAAATAAATTAATGTTAAATAAATTTATGTTTAAATTTTATTTATTTAATACATTTAATTAAAATACATTAACTAAAAACGTTTTTTTTTTTCTTTAAGATTGATGTTAACTAAAATAAAAATAATTTATACAAAAAAGAAATTAAGAAATTAAATATGTAACTAATAAAAAAGGAACCTGAGGTCTGATTTAAGAAATTAAATTTAAAACTATCATATCTCGGGCTTAAATTTAATGTTTTTTAGATTTTTCTAGTTCTAAGGCAAGTTTTAGGCTTTCAATTTTAAGTAATTTAAGTTTCAATTCGTTTTTTTCTTGTATTTTTTTATGCATTTCTTTGTCGCTTAGCTCTCTGGTCTTATAATGATTTTCAAAAATTTTGCAGAGATTGTCTAGTTTTCGGTTTTGATATTTCATTTCATCACGTTGTTCTTTCATTATTCGAGCAATCTTATTTAACTTTTCATCTACACGTTGCTCTTCCATTAGCTTAACAATGCTTTTCAGATGCTCGTTTTCTTCAGCTAAAAGTTGGTTTAGATTAGATTTTGATTGAGTAGATGGTCCGGATGGTTTAGATCTTTTTGGAAGTGATGATTTTAATTTTGGATCAGGTGGTGACGTAGATTGCCTGGCTCTTTTTTCAGGTGTAAAACAAGTTTCGGATCTTTGTCGAGTATGCTGTGGTGTATTTATTTTTGGATGAAGCGGTGGAGTACATGATCTTGTTCTTTTTTGTGCGGATGCTGGTTTTTGATATAGATTTCTCTTTGATGTTGATTAGATAGAATCAACCTTTTTCATTACCTCAACACTATTTGATGTAGAAGGGGCAACATCCAGCTCTTCATTTTCTTTATCAGAGTCGGAGATGTATAAGCTGGCATCAAATTCACAAAACTTTTGCCAATTATTCCACCAACGCTTCTATGAAAGCCGCAAATTCTTCCTATGAGTTCTTCAACATCACTCAAAACATATTGGTTGTACCCATCTTCGCCGGTTTTTTGAGTTTATTTTTTGTTGTGACTCATCTTTTTCCTTACATGACATTTCCAATCTTCCCAGGATTTCTTCCAACCATTACTATCTTTACACGGTGGCCCAGAAGAATTCAATTGTTCCGTCAAGTCTGCCCAATAAGATTCCGCAGCAACTCGATCTCCTTTCGTGTACCCCTTAGCTAAATCTTGATGGCTCTCCATGAATTCAACAAAAATCCTTTCTTGTTCTGAACTTCGATGTTTTCCCCTTTAATAATAAATAAGTTAAAAGAAATTTAAAATATTTATGTATAAATTTTCTAATACTTACAAGTTTTCTCAATCGTTATTTTTTTCGTTTGGTTTGCTTTGCCATTTTGATGTCAGTGTTGTATTTTGTTAGAAAAGACTATTATTTTGTACTAAATAAAATGTGGTTTGTACGAAACAAATAGGTGGCAATAATACGTTTATGACGTTTTGTTTATTTCGTCATCTAAAACTGATTTTCTCTTAAATTGGTAATAAAATTTATATTAAAGATTGAAATATATACATTTTCCAAATATTAATAAGAAGATAGTATTTTTTATTCATATAAAGTTGTTCTGGACAGTTTCTTGGAATCTAAGCTAGTTAAAATATTAATTCCACTTAGAAAATTGAAAGTGATTTCATATCGATAAAATTTGTCGGTTTACGTTTTTTGAAGAAGGCAAATACGGTTTGAATTCCACTTTTGATCGGAATTGGTTTCTGTTACATGCCTGATAGTTTTGTATGCTTGAGGATGCCGAAAAGTTGCCCTCAACTTCCGCACATGCAGCTATAGTGGAAGCCAGTTCTAAAAAAAGAAAACGAAGTGAAAATATTGAAAGCTGCCAACGAAATGAATTATTTAAGCATCATAATGTTATGCAAAAGGAGGTTTTTAGAGAAATATCTAATTTAAGGAAAAAAATCAAAGATATTTTAAAGGACACACAAAACCTGTGAATCTAATACTATGTTCACACGGACAGAAATTATAGAGGTTCGTGCTCTCAGTCTTGGTTCGCGGGCCAACCTTGATTGAATCTACATGTTTCGCCATACAAAAATTTGAGAGCGAACCTACGTGTTTCATTTTGAACCTTGTTGCGAACCCGTATAATTTACTATCATCTCTAATTTTGACAACAAATTATCGCTAATTTATCTGAAATATTTGTCCAAAATTATTTTAACAAAGAAAAACAATTGACAAGTGCTAAAATTTAATAAACACATTAAGCCGATAGCCATTTTTGCTAGTGCTCTTAGCTTTTGATTTATTGTAATTTTAATTATAATAAATTTGTAAATAAATAAATAAACACATTGAACAAATATAAAGCATATACATATGTATTTATATTTATATAAATAATTAAATAAAATGAAAAAGCAATAAATAGTCAACCGTATTTTAAACAGTAAAAGAATGTCGAATTACGACCCAATCTAGAATATGTCGTATGAACACATGGGTTCGCCATCGAGGTTCACGGAGCGAACCTAGTGTTTCAGTTCCTCGTGTGAACATAGTATAACATAAGATACATTTTTCTCATATATATTTAAAAACAAGTAAACAAATTAAACTAATAACTACGTTCACACGGAACATGCTTCGCTCTCTATTCATGCTTCACACCCCAATCATGAGCGAAGCAACATGCTTCGCCATACAAAATTTTGAGAGCGAAGCATGTAGATTCATATTGAATCTACTTGCGAAGCATGAAAAATTGCTGTCTTCTCTAAATTTTATCGGAATTTATCGGAAGTTTATCTGAACTATATGAAAAAAACACAACAAAAACTTTAATTAAAAGTGAAAAATTGAATTAAAACTATAAAGATAAAACAACAATGGAAACAAAAAATATGTTTGTGCATTTTTCAAAAAGAGAACTGTCAAATCGAAGCAAGTACATGACAGCCATACCTAAACAAGAGCGGCAAGCGTTTTTTAGATGTCAAAAGTTCTCATGCCCATACAATTTGTGTGGAGCATCCCGAAATAACGCGGCGGCAACATTTTGCAATTGGAAAATCCGATTTTGACAGCGCGTTCAATAGTGAAGTTAGCTGCAAAAGACAAGAACACATGATACAATGACTGTAAGGTAGTCTTACAAGCCCAGCTGACAATTGTTGTAAATCACTTGTTTTTTATTTAAGGTGTTAAATTTTGATTTGTATTTATTTATTAAATTTATATATAATTTAAATTTTAAATTTACATATATTTATTATATTTACACATAAACATACACACATACATATTTATACTTTTGACTTCCAAGGAATTTTTTTGTTGTGTTTGTTGTAGAGATGCATGTATTATGAGTATGAGTATGATGCATGTATTATGAGTATACTATTATAAACAGGGTTGTTATATATTTTGTAATAGCCCTGTTTTTATGACATAGCGTTGACGCTCTTGTTTAGGCATGGCATTTCAGCGTTAACGCTAGGCGGTAGAAAACGTTCCGCTTTCTGCTCTTGTTTAGGTATGGCTGTGAGTCGTGTGAACAGCTAGATTCATAAACATGCTTCAGAAAGCGAAGCAAGTGCTTCATCTTGTCGTGTGAACGTAGTAGAAACTGTTTATTAGCACGTTTTTCTGCTGAACGCGCCCAATGACTATAAGGTAATATTACAACCCCAGCTGACAATTGTTGTAAACCACTTGTTTTTGATTTGCTATATTTAAATTAAAAAATTTTTGTTTATTAAAAAAATTTTAAAAATTTTGGAAATGAATACGACATAAATGAGTGTGATATGTATAAAAGATTCCCAAAGCTAAAACCAAACTAAAATCGTGAAGAGAATGGCCGACTTCCAAAACGTTCGTATACAATGTTTGTATACAGTATTGCTACTGTATTTAAATCACATCCATATGCAAAGTTCGGAAACAATGCAACAACTATAAAACCGATGCCTTGTTTGCTCTCTTACTGCGTTAAAAATACTTTGCGGCGGCGTTTTGAAATGGTATACATTGTATAACTATTGTACTGCGGCGTTATGAAATGTGATGCTTTGTTCAAACACAAAGCAATTGACGTTTTGGAAGTCAGCCATACAGATCTATCATAAATGGTGCAGTTCACTAACTTTGCAGATTTCACTACTACTTATTGATAATACAAAATAATTGCTCTAATTTCTTAGGGCCAATTTTTGACTTGATATTTAAGTTATAGGTAATTATTTTTAAGTTGTAATTAAATACCAAATTGTGTTTTTTTACTGCATATTTAAAAAAGTACTCAATAAACAATTAAATGAACAACCTTGTGTATTTATATAATAATAAAGATTTACGAATTTCCATATGTTTTTGACTGCTTGTTAGACTTATTTAAAAGAAAGCCAATAAAATATTAGTGGCTACTGGCATATTGCAAAAAAAAATATTAGTCTTGTCGCTGTTAACCTTTTAATCATTTTGAAAGTTTCTTTTATTCTTTTAAAACATTTCAGCAGTTCGTAATAGTTCTTATTTTAAGCTGAAATAAAAATCATAGACTATATATTCATATTCTGTGATAAAAATATAAATGAGAAATTATTGTGATTGGGGTTCCGCACAATTCAGCCGCACAATTTTTGTTCTTTTTTTTACACACGAGACTAATTCACCTGGCATAAAATGTATGCGTGCACATTGCTGTGTGTGTATTAGTGTTTTTTATGTTCATTTGTTTTGCAAAATGTGTATGTATTAGTTTTGTGCTGCTTGTGCGGGTATGAGGCTGGTTGAAAAATTGTTCCAACGAAAAACCGCTCTCTTCACCCCTCTCGCCTTAAAACTCTCATGTTATGCCAGCATAATTAGACTCGTCTGCGGAACACCATTAGTCATACAAACCTAAACAAGAGCGGAACGTTTTCTACCGCATAGCGTTAACGCTGAAATACCATACCTAAACAAGAGCGTCAACGCTTTGTCATAAAAACAGGGTTATTACAAAATATAAAACAACCCTCATAACCTAATAATACATGCATCTCTACAAAAAACACAACAAAAAAAATCCTCAGAAGTTAAAAGTATACATGTGTATGTGTGTATGTTTCAAACTGTGACAAAAATATAAATAAAAATTATTCATTCAAATACGAAAAACTAAATACAAATCAAAATATAACACTTGAAATAAAAAACAAGTAATCTACAAGAATTGTCAGCTGGGCTTGTAAGACTACCTTATAGTCATTGCATCATGAGTGCTTGTCTTTTGCAGCTAACTTCACTATTAAACGCGCTGTCAAAATCGGATTTTCCAATTGCAAAATTTTGCTTCCGCGTTATTTCGGGATGCTCCATACAAATTGTATGGGCATGAGAACTTTTGACAGCTACAAAACGCTTGCCGCTCTTGTTTAGGTATTGCCAAAGACTATAAATATAAATATATATATTTATATATATATATACAGTCGAACTTCCATAACTCGAACTTCTCTAACTCGAATTTTCTCTAACTCGAACCAATTTGGTTGGCAGTAGCGTCAAAAGAACAAATCACATACAATTTTCCCTCTGTAACTCGAACTTCTATAAGTCGAAGTTCTCCATAACTCAAACAAAAAACATACACATGAACTCTATAACTCGAAGAATTCTGCTTGTTTAAATGGTTTTTTGTTTTCGTATTAGTTATGGTTTGTTTGTTTCACTCTCTTTTGTTGCTTGAACTGGTTTGTATATTTTACATGCTATTTTTGTTTATTTGTTTCGGGGAATTACAAATTTGTTTCTTTTTGTTTGCGTAAGTATCAGTTCTATGCATAATTCGGGCTAGATGATAAATGTTGAAATCGATTTTTTTTTATTATTATGACAACTTAACGTGTTTTAAAATGCTTATCAATTGAAGAAAAATATAAACTTATAAAAGACATCGAATATGGATTAAAGAAAAAGGAAGCAGCTGATAAATATGGTATCCCGGCAAGCACGGTCTCAACAATTTTCAAAAATAAGGAATCAATTATCAACTCGGTTGAATCTGGATTTCGTTTACGTAGTAAAAGAGTAAGGACCCAGTCACTTATTTCAGGCATTCACTTATTTCAGAATATTTTACTTAACTGTAATTTTTTAATTACAAATGGTTGTTCTTTTACATTCTTAAGTATATAGTTTTTGATTAGAGGATATTTTAAATAAAAATACATAGTACAAGAACCTTTTATTCTATTTTGACAAAAACTTCTGTAACTCGAAGTCTCCGTAAGTCGAAGTTTGTTTTGGGATAATGGTGATTCGAGTTATGGAAGTTCGACTGTATATATTTGGTATGGCTGTTAGGGCACAGACGTAAACAGATATGGCAACGTTGGCAGGTGTCAAGTGGCCATATCATGTGGTGATAAGTCTTAATTATGAGTAGTAAAAATATATGTGGCAATCTAAAAATTTAATAAGAAAGTGACAACAACCATACATTACCAAATACTGTGAAAAAAAATAAAAATGTAAGCAAACATAATAAAATTGGGGTTGAAAATTTTTTATTTTATTAAAATTGTTTAAAATTTATAAATGTGATTAAAATTTACAATTTTAATGAAGAAAATTAAAAAAAGATGGTATACATACATATGTAGAATGGAGAATCAACACAAATGGATAAGTTTTCAGCAGACAATTGGTAAGTAGCAATATCCTGAAATGAAAAAATCATTTGTTGATACTAATATTTAATTATTTATTTATTTAGTTACAGGCAACAACGCGAATGGCTTTACTTTCTGTCGACTTTACTGGACGAATGGATGAAACCAGCTTAGAGTTGTAAGTTTGTTTTCGTAAGCATCTTTGTTGTTTTCACTTTACATACTTATGTACATAAACGTTTCACCTATTTCTGGTTCTCTAGAAGGTCAGTAATTAACACCTTTTGCCTACGTAATATACCTACAATACATAATATATACGCACAACACAATCGATAACCATGATTGTTTATTATTTTCATGTGATATTTTTATAATATTATAAATTATGTATTGTAGGTATATTACGTAGACAAAAGGTGGTAATTACTGACCTTCTAGAGAACCAGAAATAGGTGAAACGTTTATGTAAATTGAAAACAACAAAGATGTTTACGAAAACAACAAAGATGCCACGAACTTGCTGATCCAATTGGCCGTCAACGAAAATCATTGGTGAGTACATACATATACATATCGCTCCTTTATTGCAACATAGTCTCATATGATATGAGATATGAAGATATGACTACATATGTTGCAATAAAGGAGCGATACGTACATATATTTATGAGTTTCTTTTTTACTTTATTTTTTGCTTGCCAACTGGACCGAAGTTACCATAAGGTCTATTGTAACTCTGCTGTCCTGTTTTTAAAACAATTGCCCACCGAAAATGAGCGGAAGCAAATTGTGAGTATACAATCTTATCTGAGAAGAATAATATTGATAATTTTTATTAAAAAGTTTTTATTTTATTTTTATTTGTAGTTCACCAATTGGACCATTTCATCTCTGAAGACCTGTTTATAAATCAATTTGCCACCTGAAATGAACGGAAACCAAAATGTTTTTTATACTAGAAACTAATTTAATTATCATAAAATATTTTTATATGTACATATTATATTTTGAAATAAACTTAATTTTTAAATTTATCTTATAGCTGAAGCTGATTTGTACAAAGGTGGTGTGTAAAAAATTTTACAACTTTTTCAATTATCAATCGATTTTTAAAATTTATGTCTTGTTTTTTTCTGTACACAATATACGTTTAGAATGGGTAAAAATATTAATATGGTTTTGAGTAAAAAGTATGAAATAAAAGACAGTCTATGAAAAAATTTTTAAAAAAATTTAAATTTAAAAAATAGTTTTGCAACTACATACATTGGCACATGGTTTTTAAACTAAAAAACTTTTTATTGCAGTCTAAGAGCATAACCAATAAGCTATTCAGAACTGCAAAAACATTTAAAATCGACTTATAAATGACAAAATAAGCTATATGAAAGTTGAGCCCTAGTGTTGCATACCGTGAGCTCTAGTGTTGTTTTTATATATTTTACAACCCTTTCTGTTATGTTTGATTACATACAGACACACAGCAGTTAAAGCGTTAAAAGATTTTACGAAAATATTCCTCTCAAAGTTCTGATATGGGTGTCCAAATAAACCAAATTTAAAGATGAATGCCAGGAGAATGTAAAATTGTAAAACTTCTTAACATGTTTTTGCCGTTACCAAATTTTATTAATTCACTTCATTCTAATATTTATATTAAAATTATGGTTTTTGTTTGCTACATCTACATAAGATTCCGAGAGGAATATTTTTTTAAAACCTTTTAACGCTTTAAGTATACACGTATAACGATTAAAGATCTATTTGCATCCATCAGTAACATGCCAAAGCAAGTGCACGTCCGCCAATGATACCAATTCCAAATATTGGTTCCACGTCCTAATACGCCTGTTATTTTCATAAACCAATAACAAAAACGTACCAAAGCAGTATTCACGGTGGAAAATATTACTGCTTTGGACGTATGGCACTGACGGGACGTTACTGATGTCTTAAATAGACCTTTTACACTTGCACTTTGCACAAACTTTCCAATTGGTTTTCTTTTTACCAATTGGAAATAAAAAACACTATCACTTACCTTGTCGGATTCTTCGGAAAACGATGAACACTGTTCATATTTTGGCAACCCATAACACATTTGCGACTCCTGAAAAGAAATAAAGTTTAGAAAATTTTTTAATTGTTTTAAAAATTTACTTACATTTTCTTCGTAATTTTTCCTACAGAATATAATTTTTCGTCTTCTTCACTTCAGTTATCATCCACTATTAACTAACAGACAAGCTAATTGGCGCAAAATAATTAAGGAAATCTGTCAAAAAGTCCGCCAAAACACGGATTTCCCAAAAATTTTGCGCCAATTTGCTGAAAAATCTTTTTTATTAAAATGTAAATAAAGAATTTATTTTTAACCCGCAGAACTAAAAGAGACAGACGTATGCAAACAAAATTTTCTGTCCTTTAATGTTTCTAGGGTTATCATGGTGATGCCATTTGTACTTTTTTTAGTTCACGTGCACACCGCTAGATGACCGTGTCCCTTCTTGTATATTCTGTGCTTAGGGCCAATAATTCAGTGCTTATTGTGCATTTAAATACTACATAAGTTTTACGAATTTCCATATGATTTTGACTGCTTGTTCTTCTTATTTAAAACAAAGCTAATAAAAAATTTGTGACTGCTGACAAGTTGCATACAACTTTCGCTTGTTTTGTCGTTATTATCCTTTTAATCGTTCTGGAATTTGCTTTTATTCTCTTAAAACAATTCAGCGATCTTAATTATTCTTAATTTTAACTAAAATAAAAATATATTTTTTTGGATTTTACTTTATTTGTTCTAGTCAGCTGTTCTGAAAGGAAATTTGTGAGAAATTTTATATATTACGTTGTGCTACCAAGTAGAGTTGGGCAAAATCGTTCCTTTTGCGGAATCGTTCCGACCGGACCGAAAGATTAAGGGAACTAGGTCGTTCATTTCGTTCATCGTTCCTGTTGCTTACTTTGGACCTATATATAATAAACAATGTATATGCACCAATACAACACTAAAAAACCAACAAGGATGCTGTCAAAAATAATAAACCAACAGAACATGATATAATAAATAGGGATAAATAGATTTTATTTAGTAAAACTTGATAAAATAGGTAAATTAAATAAAATAAATACATTAAATTGAATGTGTCATTAATTAAAGTGTGACGTATAAGAAAAATGTATAATAGTGTTGTGAACTTTTTTGTATGTTGTAGATTTTGACGTTTACCAAAAACAAATAATAGCTCCGCAAGACGGTTTGCAATTATGGAACGAGGAACGATAAAATTTGAATGGCTGGATCAGACCGAACCGTTCCAATAAGGGAATCGTTCCAAGGAACTAGGTCGTTCCGGAACGACACAACTCTACTACCAAGTTCTCAATACAATTATATAAGAACAATTAAATACGACTGAAAACCAGAAGTAGCACTTATATGCAACATAAATTTAAATGAAAATTAGCTGAGTGAGTATTTAAATACGAAGTCAATTAATTATTGGCCCTTAAGTTCGTTTTATTGAATTAATGAAAATTCAAATTACTACAGGTTTTTATTTTTGAAAAACATTAGATTGTGCAATCAGATTAGCAGAACGTATCAGTATACCGATTTCAAGGCCGCTACACCTCTCAAAATAAAAATATTTTGTTCTAGTCAGCTGTTCTTTAGGGAAATTTGTGGGCAATTTTTTTTTTTACGTACATAGTGCTACCATATTTTCATTGTATTAAATAAGAATTTTAATTACTCACTGAAAAAATGGAATCTTATTTAAATACAACATAATTTTAAATAAAAAATAACTTATTACATACTTAAATATGAAGTCAAAAACTGGCCATTAGAGTAGGTTTTTATGTAGGAGATTAGAGGTTAACCTAAATATGTATCTATATTTTCAAAAATATATTTGCTTCTTAGCTAATCTATATGCTATATTTCATTGGCTCATAAGCCATCTCATCTCATCAGTAGATCTTTACCACCATGCTTGAAAATTTTTCAAACTAAAACTAAAGTTTTTAAGCATAAAGATCTACTGATGATTTGTCTTAGGGCCCAGTGAAATGCAGAATATACATACATAGAGTAGCTAACCCATAACAAAAAAATTAATTTTTTAAACATAAATTCTTGAGTACTTTTTGGTTACACTTCTGTAAAAAATTTTTTTAGTTTAGCGTCCAAAGTTAGCGTTGTAATGCTAAACCACCAAAAAAATTAAAAAAAGAGTAAATATGTATAGATATTAATTTTAATTCAATCTCTAATCTCGTACAGCAGTTCTAATGTTTAATGGTGGATTTAAAATTAAAAACCTAACCTAAACATTGGTTAATATTAATGTAAAAAAAAAAAATTACAGAAAACTAAATTACTATAACGAAAACTAAAAATAAGGATTCTTAGTTATTGCTAAGTTTTGCCGTCACTAAACTAATTGAAACTTACCTAAATTCAATATAAAATGTTTTTTTTAATGGCGTTTTCTTTTCTGAGTAATATGTTGCATTTATTCTGCCTTCTACATATCTTTCTGTTCTTTTCTGCAAAATATGTGCTATTTTAAAAGTGTATCGAGTTCTTTTCTCATGATGTTACCCTTAAGAAGAAAACAATGTTACATGCTCAACACTCATTTTAATTAAAGGGGCATAAGTGCAGCATTATATTAACAGCTGGTTTTGTTATTGTTTCTTTACTGGATTGATTATTGCTAACATTTATGTTCTTTTGTATACTTAAAATATGCAACACTTCCTAAAAGTCGTGGGAACATTTAAAAATATTGCCAAATCACATGTAACATATATGTAACATTTTATTTTTAGAAAAGAAAACGCAATAAGTGATATTTAAATGCAGCTTTTTTTAGTGCTGATGAAAAATATTGCAAAATAATTATTTAGTACTTGTGCAGAGTTAATTCTAATACACATTTGTGCAGTTACCCTAGCTATGATATTTATAAAGTTTTTAGTAAATGCTGCAAATGTATATTTAAATTAAATGGTGTTTTCTTTTCTACACACAAAATGACATCCTGTTGAAAGGTACATGTGTAAAATGTCTTGCCAACCCTGTAATAATGAAGCTTGTTATATCACTAGAACAAAACACAACTTATGAAAGAGTGGAAGAATTTCGTTGTGGCCCTATGTTCCTCCATGGAACCCCAGGAATAAATATATATATATATACACTGTCGCTTTTTACGGGACATAAAGCGCAATGCCTTCGACCATTAGTGAGAGCGATTATTTTAGAATCAAACACACTGCCCTTTTAGGGAGCAAAAAATTTTTAAGAAACGAACACCAAAGTACATTTTCTGCACGGAGATGTACCATTTTTTTGTAGAAAAGAAAATACCATAAGTGTTTAGTATTGTGGCAACATTGAAGATGGTAATTTTCCGTTATTCATTATAATTGGAAATTTGATAAAAAGGCTGTTCGTTGTGGCGATTGTCTTTTTATGGCTGCGCCGCTACTATAATTAAGCTTCTTAAATTTAAATACAATCATAGAAAATAGAATCACGACGCACAGAGGGCCCAAACATTCTTAGTTTGCGGATTAAATGAAAAAAGAAGAGCAAAAATTCTACATCATTAGGAATGAAATTAATGTCAAATATGACGGTATTTTTAAAGTGACGTGTTGAAGTTACACATTGTGAGATAAAAGGTTCGATCCCGCGGTCTGTTCCCTTATTGCAAGATTGGGTAATTGAGAGACAGTTTGAGAGAAAAATGTTCTTCTTTTTGCACGAAACAGACCGTACCTTTCTTTTCGGGCTAGTTTGTTTGTACAATCAGCTGTTTGCGAAGTAAACAATAACAAATAAGAAAATTTAATTTTACCTGACAAGAATAATAAATTAATTAATTGTTATTTTTACAAAATACAAAAAAAAGTATATATTTTTGGATATAAATGTACTAACTAAAATATCTTAAAAAGTGAAATGCTAATCAAAAACAGAATTAAGTTTTTCTGTTTACTTACACAGCAACTTTTGGGTTAAAAATTTGTTTTTGCTGTTCCCGTACCTTTGAAAATTTTTATGATTAGACAGTAATTCTTGCTTATTCTCAGTTTACCGAACTTTACCTAAAAAGTACGGGATCGGACCTAAAAAGCTAAAAAAGTAATAAAAATATAAACATTTTGCGCAAATAAATACTCTTTATTATAATTATTTTCAAAAAATTAATAAATCTAATTATGTAACCATCAAGTTCAGGTATTTTTTGATATGTTTTGTTTAAATTTAAATTAGAATATTTTTGAAAGTGGTTTTGTTTTTAGTTGTTATATTGGAAGTACAAAACAAATCGGTTTTATTATTTAAAATAGATATATAATTATTAGTTGGGAGAGATGTGCAAATGTCGTTATTAGTTACACGAGATTCACATGTAAGTCAGGCCAGGACGAAGCTACATTCAAGTATTGAAAGGAGATAAACAGTAATAAACTTTTACCTATTACTTCGCTTTATTTCAGTTAAGTTTTATTTTCCACCCGTTGAAGTTTCTAATCGTGAATGAATAGCATGCGGAATTTTAACAATCCAATTCTCACGAACTCACGAACTAAAATGTTTATGCTTGTTTAATTTTTTTTTTATAATTGTGGTTAATACGAATTCAGCCGACAGAAGCTTAATAAAATTACATATTATATAACACTAGCTTATCCCGGTCTGCTTCGCTACCCCCTCGTTATGAAATAAAATTAAAAGTATTTATATATTCTATTGTGAAAATTTAATGACGATCGGTCCAGTAGTTAAGACTATATTACGATTTTTAATTTTCCTAAAAAGGGGCGTGGCCCCACCCACTTTTCTCCTGGTACGTATTCCAAATTATGCCAATACCATATGTACCAAATATCATTGACGTAGGTCAAAAAATGCGCAAAATATGGCGATTTAAATTTTTGGGCTATATGGGCGGTGCCACGCCTCTTTGTCCAATCAAAACTTCATATAGGCTATTATTCCTTCCAGTCACAGTAACATGCTGTGGAAATTTCGGTCCAAAGGTTTGGTTTTCCTAAAAAGGGGTCGTGGTCCCACCCACTTTTCTCCTGGTACGTATTCCAAATTATGCCAATACCATATGTACCAAATATCATCGACGTAGGTAAAAAAATGCCCAAAATATGGCGATTTAAATTTTTGGGTTATATGGGCGGTGCCACGCCTCTTTGTCCAATCCCACCCATATTTGCAGCAGCACTTAAGAAATGCACACCAAACCGACATACCAAATTTTGTTCAAATACCGTTATCAGGAGCTGTTGCGGCTGCAATCAATATCGGCTATGGCTTAATATTATAATAAAACACAACACAATTTGTAATGATGTCGTTTTATTATCTAAACAAATATATTAAATAATTCACATTAATTCAGATTTTACCGCAAATAAAAATTAATCTTACACTGTAAAGTTTATTTAATATTATTTTATTAATATCAAACAGCCGCTTTAGCGACTGTTTGCTTGTACGGTTTTAATCTTACTGTACTATACTTTATTCTCAATATTAAATCTAACTTAAACATTCTATACTTAATACTAACACATACACAGAGTATGTGTGGGAATATGCATGATCAGCATAATACATTCTGTATACTCTGATCATGCAGTCATAGCATGGACAAATATTTAAACAATAACAAAAGTGTTATGTTTCACTTGCTGCATGCAGACGGCATGCAGTAGTGGTTAGTCAAACACACTACACCTCCCTTTTTCAGAAAGAATAATCAATACTAAGTTGATTATTCTTACTAGTAATTAAAAAATATAAAAATTAAAAATATGAGGTTTAAAATTGTAAGTTTAAAATTAAAGAGATTTAAGATTAAAATTATAGGGATTCAATATTAAAATTATAGGGATATTCTTCCCTTCCCTTTTTTTGAAAATAAAATTACGTTATTATAAGTTTATTTCATAATTCCGATTCTATGATTATATCAATGATAAATTGAATTGTATCAAAATGCTTTACCACAAAATCACATTTCAATCAATATATTTAATAAAAAATTTGGTAATTTTAACCAATAAAAAAATTAATTGAATCTTTTTATTCTATTTTTGTGGACTTTAAATCTTTTTTTGTTTTCGTCCATTAGTTCAACATTATTATTTTCATCAAGGCCCATTACCTTGTATGGACCTTTATATACAGTTTCTAATTTGTGTCCAGCTTCATTGCGGACTAAAACGAGATCATTTATGGCCGTGTTAATTGATTTGGCCTTTTCACTGGAGGTTTTTTGTCTTTCAAGCTTTGCATTTTCAATCATAGATGCTGCTCGGTGTTGAGCTACTTGCAATCTAAATTTAATTTCTTTTTCATAAGCGTCAATATTATAGACTGGATCTATAGTGTTTGTGAATTCTAAAGTAGGTGGCATTTTTCCGAAAATTAACTCAAACGGGCAATATCCGTGAGCTGTGGATGGAGTTGTATTATAACAATAGATGAAAAATTTTAGCCAATTATCCCAATCAGATTTATCTGATGATACATAAGATCTTAAATACTCGTTGAATGTTCTGTGAGATCTCTCAACAGTACCGAGTGTCTCATGATGATAGGGAGTAGAGTTTAATTTCTCTATCTTCATTAATTCACATAAATCTCTCAGAACCTGATTCATATATTCAGTACCCATATTGGTAATTATCTTATTCATAGGACCGTATATCAAAATAAAACCTTCCATAATTGCTTTTGCAACTTCTCTGGATGATTTATTTGGTATGGGAATTGCTACTAAATATTTAGTCAAGTCACACATCATTGTCACAGCGTATTCATTCTGTGAATCTGACCTTGGAAGTGGTCTAATGGTGTCTATTATGACTATTTCAAACGCTTTTTGAGGAGTTGGTGTTAAAACAAAGGATTCTTTGTTTTTAAATGTTGTCTTATTCATTTGACATGCTTTGCATTGCTTGACATACTTTGCGGTGTCTCTGGTCATACCTCTCCAATGGTGTTGTAGTTGTATTTTCTTTACCATGCGTGTTACTCCTGGATGTCCTCCAGTTATTGGATTATCAGAAACTTTCGCATTATATTTAATTTCTTTGAATCGGTGGTGACTTTAATTAATTTTGGTGTGAGCACAATAGTTAAATTAGAATCTTGCAAGATTTCATTACCTTTCTCTTTGAAGGTTTCTATATTTGTTCCTAGGTTATAAAGCGTACTATCATCTAGTGAAAGTCGCAATGTTGTCAGACCCATATTATCAGCTACTTTTTCAAGCTTTAGAAAGAGGTGACCTAAGTCTACATTTCTATTTATAACTGTGTCGTTCAACTTAAATTCGGAAAGTACTCGCTTTCCTTTTTTTATTATTATTTCATTTTTAGTAAAATACAATCTTGGTATTTTACGGTGCTCTTGGGCATTTATCGCCTCATATACTTTTAAACCAACCGATGTTTTACAATTAGGGTTTGTTTTAACCTCATTGTTACAACTATTTTTAGACTGAAGTCTTGTTGTTACCTTCAGTATTTTATTGATCTCTGTATTTTTTATGTCTTCAAAATCTATTCGTGACAGCGCATCTGCCACTGTATTGTCTTCACCCCTAACATACTCGATTACAAAATCATACTCTTCTAAATCCAATCTCATCCGCATTAGCTTTGATGAAGGATTTTTTAATGAAAATAGATAAGTTAGTGGTTTGTGGTCACTTTTGATCACAAACTTTCTTCCATAGATATATGGCCTATAGTATTTTACAGCCCAGTGTATTGCAGTTAATTCCTGCTCTATTGTTGATTTATTACTTTCACCTTTAGTGAAAGATCTGGATGCATAAGAAACAGGTAGTTGAATACCTTGTTTTTCTTGACTGAGAACAGCTCCGCAAGCGTGTTTACTTGCGTCTGTAGTGATACAAAATTCCTTAGAAAAATCTGGATATTGAAGTATTGTAGGACTCAGTAAATGTGATTTGAGAGTTTGGAAGGAATGTTCACATTCTTGAGTCCATTCGAATTGTATATTTTTTTTCGACAACCTAGTTATGTGTCGTGATAATTCAGCAAAACCGGGTATGAACCGTCGATAATAGTTACAAAAAGCTACGAAGCGTTTAGCTTCATCACCATTTTTTGGTGTAGGATATTTATCAATTATAGAAAATTTACTGTCGTCAGGTAAAATACCCCTGTCAGTACATTTGTGACCAAGGAACGTCACCTCACGACAAAAGAACAAACATTTATCAGGATGCAATTTAAGATTATATTTTCTACATAAACCGAATACGTCCTTGAGATTACGTAACATGTGTTCCGTAGAACAACCAATCACAACTAAATCGTCCATATATACGAAAGCTTGTGTTGGTGACAACCCGGCAAAAGCCAAGGACATCATTCGTTGAAATGAGTTTGGAGCTATTTTTATACCATATGGCAATCTGTTAAAACGGAAGGATCCTTTTTCTGTAGAAAAGGATGTAATATCTCTAGAGTTTTTGTCTAGTTCTATTTGATGAAAACCTGACATTAAGTCAAGGCAAGAGAAAAATTTAGCTCGGCCCAATTGGTCGAGTATATCATCTATACGTGGCAACGGAAACTTATCAGCTACTAAGTTTTTATTCACTCCCCTATAATCTACTACCAGTCTCCATCTTTTTTGATGTGTACCTGGAAGAGGTTTTTTAGGTACTAAAAGAATGGGACTATTATATTCAGACACTGATGGCTCTATTATATCGTCTTTTATCAATTTATCAACATGCTTATTTACTTCCTCTTTATGTGAGTGAGGTATTCTGTAATTTTTTATATAAACTGGTTGTTTATTGTGAAGTTTAAGCTTTTGCTTATAGAAATTATTAACCGTTATTTTTTCGGTTTCCAAAGCAAATACATCTATAAATTCATGACACAGTGTTTTTAATTCTTTATCAACGAATTCTGGAAAGTTTTTTGATAACCTTTCAAGTTTTTCTTTATTTTTCTGTGGGTCATGGTTCTGCTTTACGATTTTATAGTCATTCAGACTTTCTGTTAATACTTGGACATTATTAATGATCAAGTCATTCTCAGTTGTATTGATAATTCTTACCAAAGGCTTTGATTTCGATGTAATTGTGTTAGCAATATATACACCATCTTGAAGCATCTGTTGCGGTACCAATACCTCTGTTTCAGTAGAATCAAATTTAATTGGTCTTATCACTTCAGATCTTGCTGGAACTGATATGGAATTAATGTTAGGAGCACTCATAAGTGGGATAGATATATCATATGGAACATCATTTGTTCTTAAAGTGATAATATCTTCATTATCTTGAAAATCTAATACACATCTGTATTTTCTAATGAAGTCCATTCCTATTATTCCATCAACTTGAATAGGGAATTCATTTCCGACAACATGAAATTCATGTGCTATAAGAAATCTATCTATTTTTAAATCAGTTCTCACTTTTCCCAGTGTAGTTATGAGACCTTGTCCAATACCGTTTATATTAGTTCTTTTTGTTACATTTATTGGTTCGTTCAGAACTTGATTATGTTTGATAACTGATATGTCTGCGCCAGTGTCTATTAAAAATGTTGACCTATTGTCATTTAAAGTAGTTCGGGATATCAAATAGCTATATAAGTTTAGTTGTATGTTATGAATTTTTTCATCTAAGAAGTATGTTGGGGTGGCTGTACGTTTCCCGAATTATTTTCATCGGTAATGCATCGTACATTATTGTTATTTCTTGAATTGTATCCATTACTATTTGAATGGTTACTGTTATTATTTGTATAGTTATTTCTTCCTCTGTTAGGATTTCTATTAAAATTCTCGTAGTTGGGATTATTATAATTCCTAGAATTGGAATTATTATTTCTAGGGCCATAGTTTCTTGAACTATTAAGGTTTCTAGGATTTGAATTATTAAAATCTCTACGATTAGAATTATTAAAATTTCTAGAATTTCGACTATTAGAAGGATTGTTATTACGACTGTTTTGTGAGCCGTAAGCTAGGATAGAATTTGGTTGACCGTATACATCGGTACAACTAGTGATAAATTTCGATATTACGTCATTCATATTATTAAAGGTGCCTGATTCCATGATCAGTTTCACTCTATCATTTGAGGCATTCTTTACTATAGCTGTAACCGCTGAGCGAGTTGCATATTTATTTGCGGTTTCATTAGACAGACCATCTGATATATATGCTGTTTCTAATTTTTTTGTGAGGTCTTCTACCTCCTTGGCGTAAGCATTAGCATTCTTACCAGACTGTCTAATGTTCATAACCTTAGCAGTAATAACGTCTACTGATTCTCCCTTAACTGAAGATCTCAGTTTCAATACTATATCCTGCAAAGTCGTTTCAGCTGACAATAAATTTCTGGCTGTACCTTTTAGCTTGGTCTTTACTAGATTTACGGCAACTGATTCATGACTCTCTTTTATTGAGTCCACTAAATTCAGCGCGTCAATAAAACTTTGCAAATTTTCAGGGGTGCCATCATAATCAGGAAGTAGCCTGGATGCGGTCCCTAAAAATTCTACAACAGTTTGAGGCATTATCAATATTTTCTCTGTTTCAGATATCAAAATTTGCTCATGCAATGAAGAGGGGATTTCAAGATTTATTCCCTTTTTAATTGCTACCGATAAAAGTTTTTCTCTAACGTCTGCGTAGAAGGCGTCCGCTGCCGCTTTATGACTTACTGTTAGACGAAAGTAATTTACATTAAGGAGTATTCTAATGTTTTCCAATTGCTTCAGCAGACTCCTTATGTGCTTGTCTACTGTTTCTGGCTTGGTATCCCTATCTATATTAAGACATTTGTATGATTTCAAGAATTCTTCCTTAAGTATTCTTGCTTTAAAATGTTTCACGTATCTGTTCTTTAGACATCTCTTGTGAAATTGGTATAAGGTCGTTAGGAATTGTAGTAAAAGTATTGCAATAATTATTGCTAGGTACACTACTGGAAATTCAACATTCACCGTGATATTGTTGACAACGTTTGCATTAGGATTTTCTATATTTAATTCTTTGCCTCCCATTATGAAAGAAAGATATTGGAACTATATATTATAGTCAAATTTAAAAGTTATTATTAAGCTTATGCAATTAATAAGAAATTAAGAAAATCTCTCTTGAAATTCCTATACAAAATGTGAAATTCTTTGCTTTTACACCTATGTGTTTCAGCTCTGAATTATTTCACCGTTAAAAAAAAGATTGTGAGGATTTGATATGACTCAAATCAAAAGAAAAAAATCTGGTTTTAAAACTTCTAATCAAGGAAGCTTTATATTTCTAGAGCAATCATAAATCAAAACTTAATTCAACTCGAAATAAACAAATTAATACTTTAAATCTCTTTAACCAGTCGAGTTTGTCCTTCACACAGTTGCTTACATACACAAAATCAAGTTTACAATTGTTTTACTTATAGTTAAGTTTACGCAACTGCATGAGTGTTATTATGTCCTTTTTTTTTATGTCATGGGTCATATTAGTTTAAAAAAAAAAAATTGGTACATATGTCTAAGTTTCAGCACTCTGTATACTCTGTATACCGAGGACCGGTCATCAGACATATATCGATCAGTACCAATTACTGATCGAAACGGTTACCCTTATGTAATAGTATATATATACATCAACTGGAGGGACTCGTGAGTTTCTCAGTGATATACATATGTATATGCTATTGAAAGTATTATCTGTATATTATCAACTGGAGGGACTCGTGAGTTTCTCAGTGAATATTCTTATAAAAATTTCTGTTGTATTTATCAAAAAAATTTCAATTTCCAATTACTTCATTTTATTCTTATACTTTTTCTTTTTATTCAAAAAAAAAAAAATTCAATCTTCAATTATTTCATTTCATAAAGAATTTCAATTATTTCATTTCATAAAGAATTTCAATTTACAATTATTTCATTTCATTGAAAAATTCAATCTTTAATTATTTCATTTCATAAAAAATTTCAATTATTTCATTTCACTAAAAAAATTTCAATTTACAATTATTTCATTTCATTGAAAAATTCAATCTTCAATTATTTCATTTCATAAAAAAATTTCGATTATTTCATTTCACCAAAAAATTTCAATTTACAATTATTTTATTTCATTAAAAAAATTTAATTTCTTCAAAACTTTTCAAATTTAATCTATGCTTACATTTCATTTGTGTATGGTACTTTAAAATACATTCGTCACTTACAAACATTGGGATAAAATGCACCTTCAGTCCTTTGGACAATCTTCTCAAACACTACACGAACACAAATCCAACGATGTAACACCAAATCATGTAGTCATATAGATTTTAGTTGATTTCTTTTCTGTGAAGCTGCAAACCAAAACGTGACATTTATTGAGGCTTCTGTCTAAAAGAGCAATCCTCTGTGAGCTTAGTATGACCACCAGTTGGCTGGCACAAGATGGTAGCACATCCCGCATATACAACAACGTCTCGAGCTTGGCTAAATACAGTGGTGAGTCCATAGCAACCAGGGCACTTAACGTCCATGAAGTAGGACGAATATTGTTTCAAGGGTGTTGCACAAAATGTCTCAGTTTATGCTTACGCTTTTCTTGAGCGGGCAAGGGATTTTTTTTTTTTTTTAACAAAATTAGGTTAAATCCTTTTTTTTTTTTTATTTTTTTATTAATCCTTTTTTTTTTTTTTAAAAAATTTTGGCAGATTTAAATGCCATATCTTATTATTAATTTATTTTTATTCGTTCGTTGGCAGGATCGCCATGTAAAGTTTATTTAATATTATTTTATTAATATCAAACAGCCGCTTTAGCGACTGTTTGCTTGTACGGTTTTAATCTTACTGTACTATACTTTATTCTCAATATTAAATCTAACTTAAACATTCTATACTTAATACTAACACATACACAGAGTATGTGTGGGAATATGCATGATCAGCATAATACATTCTGTATACTCTGATCATGCAGTCATAGCATGGACAAATATTTAAACAATAACAAAAGTGTTATGTTTCACTTGCTGCATGCAGACGGCATGCAGTAGTGGTTAGTCAAACACACTACAACACAATTCTATCTCTTTTAATATTTCTTCTTCGCGGGTTGTTTTTCTCGTTCTGTTAAAATTCAGTCGTTAAAATCAAAATGCCAAGACGCCAAGCATCGTCAAGTTCTGTATACACTTGAACGAATGTTCGAGAAATATTCAACGCAAAGTTAACAATCAATATGACATTAATGACGTAAACAAAAGAACAAACACACGCATGTGATTCAAAGTTATGATCTAGAAACTTAAATTGATCGGTGCAAAATAAGAAAACATTTTAAAAAAACTACGTTCCAATATTTAAATTCGAATATGAATTTTTAATTCATAACATCCGTGAGTATGCCCGGAAGACTCACCAGTCAAATCAAGCACGGCTAGCTTCGAAGCTGGACGTCGAAAATCTCCCACTGTGGTTTTAACTATTGACGAGCGAACTTGGCCATCGGCTGCTTTAAATATCTCCTGTACCACACCACGCTTCCATTTTCCTCTTTCCTCATTATCGTCGCAAATGATCACAACGTCACCAATTCGAAGCGGTTTTACCATCTGAAACGATTTTGTGCGCCTTGTCAACTCTGGCAGGTACTCTAACACCCATCTTTTCCAAAATGTCTGCTTCATCTGCTGCAAAATGTGCCACTGCTTGCGCAGACAAACTCCTTCTTTAACAGAAGGGGTTTGAACTATATTTGGACTTCCAGTTAAAAAATGATTTGGTGTGATTGGTTCGCTATCCGAACTTTCTATAGGTAGATGTGTTAAAGGGCGAGAGTTAACCAAATTTTCCGCCTCTATCAATAAACTTTTCAGCGTGTCTATCTGCGGTGATTTTTCTTTTAGGGTAAATGCCAAAACGTTTTTTATAGCGCGCACCATGCGCTCCCAAGCTCCTCGAGCAGAAGTGTTCGCTGGCGCATTAAACACCCACTGAATGCCTCTTTGTGTACATTTATTACCCACAGCAGTCTCAAATTCCACAAGTTTCTCTTTACTGGCACCGACGAAGCCTCTATCACTCCTAATTCGAACTGGTAATCCTCTTCTATTTATAAAGTTTCGTAAACAGAGAATAAAGGCATCTGCCGACAGATCTCTTGCAAGCTCGAGGTGAACGGCTCTTGTTGTCATACACGTAAACAGTGAAACCCACCTTTTCTCACACCTGCGTCCAATTGTAACAGTATATGGCCCAAGATAGTCAACGCCGGTGTACGTAAATGGCCGAACGAACGGCGTAATGCGATCCTCTGGTAGCTGTCCCATTAGTGGTATTTCAGGTACCGCATTTCTATTTTTGCATAGCTGGCATATTTTCTTGGCGTTACGAACAAGTTGCCTCACGCTCGGTATCCAAAACTTAGTTCGGATTGCAGCACAAATCGCCTCCTGGTTTTGATGAGCATAAGCTTCATGATAATGCTTAACTATCAATCTAGTGATCGAATGATCTTTCGGCATAATAATTGGCTCCCTTGTATTTCGCTCGACAAACTTTGCTTTACTTACACGGCCGGAAATTCTTATCAATCCATCATCTGCTAGATACGGGCTTAAATTATATATGCTACTCCTCTTCGGGATGAAATGACCAGACTTTAGCTGCTTGTACTCTTCCCGAAATACGTCACGCTGCGTTTGTCTACACCAGTAAATTTCGGTATTCTTAACTTCTTGGGCTGACAAATATGATTTAAAGTTTAAAACGATTTATTTTTGTGTTTAGCAAAACATTTGAAAATTTGTATCGCTCTATCAACCCAGCATTTTATCCTTAGAAGTTTATAGTAATTCGATGCATCTTTAAAGGAATCCAAGGGGTTTTCTTGTGAAATGAACAATACAAATTTTGCACGAATTTCGGGATCACATGACGGTTTTTTTATCTCGCCACTAAGTTTCGGCCACTCGCTTTCTTCTAATTCTAAAAATTTCGGACCATTGAGCCATCGAGAGTCTTGTTTATTTCCGGAAAAGTACCGGGGTCTTGTGGCGTCATCTGCAGGACTTAGAGACCCGGGAACCCATCGCCATTGATTGACTAGTGAGTACTCCAAAATTTCTGATATCCGATGAGAGACAAATTGTTTATAAATTCTACAATCAGATTGTATCCAGTTAACGACTGTTTTCGAATCCGACCAAAAAACTATTTGTCTTGGTTTAATATCGTGACTTGAAAATATCGCTTCCTTCAAACGGATTCCAAGTACGGCAGCTAAAAGTTCAAGTCTTGGTATTGAAAGTGGCTTTATAGGAGCACATTTACATTTACCAGCAACAAATACCAATTCAACACCTGTTTTCATCTTCACCCGCCAAAAGGCTACGGCTGCAAATGCCACTTCGCTTGCATCCACGAAAATATGAATATCTATTAATGTAGATTGTTCAGTAAAAAATTTAAAATCGCTGTGCTGTTTGATCCTCTTTTCTGATACGTACCCGGTGGAACATTTCTCGTATATCTCCACACACTCCTATTTGACGTTGACGGAACTTAAATAAAATACCAAGTAATGGCTTTGGTTGGTATTTAATAATCTAGAATTAGAAGACTCTCCGTTTACTTGTGCTGCGGCGTCAAACACTAGCCGTCGTTTATTATTCTTGTTGACGTTTGTTATCACGAAGTGTGGTAAATACCATGTGCGGTCGGTTTCAATAGATGCTTCTTCTTTCGATAACTTTCTGGCGTAGCCCTTTGAAATATATTCTTTGACTTTATTCCTATACCATTCTTGTAGACTGATATCCTTTTTCATTTTCTGTTCATTAACAATCCCGTCTCGTATTGTTGGCCAATTTTAACAGTTGTGTCTTTAAGTATTTTTTCCGCTCTTAAATCATCATTGGATACGATTGGATTTACTGGTTTCATTCCGAAACTCTCTAAAAAAAAATAATGGGCAACTTGTTGTTTAAGATCATCCATATCGTGTTGCTCAATCATGAATATAAATGGGTCAAAGTGTTCCCCATTTGAGCCGAAAACTATATTTCCAAGCGCTGTCTTGTGCAAAGAAAAACTTTCATCCAAGTTTATTACTTGGTATGGTCGAACCAATCTTATATGCGGTAATCCAATGAGCAACTTTGGTGTAGCATTAAAATAGCCTTCGACCTCAACATCCTTCAATTTATGGAATTTGTTTTTAAATGCTTCAATATCTAAACTTTGTGCAGGCAGGCCTAAATGATCCGTGTTCCTTATATTTTTCATTTGAAAATTACCGATGTGTTCGTTGATGCTACATATTTCCAAATCTATTTTCATCGATAACGTATTTGACTTTTTACCGCCTATCCATCGCAGTGATAAATTACTTTTTGGTCCCTTAAGCCCTATTTCATTTGCCACCTCCGTTTCCAGTAGCGATATCTTTGATCCCTCATCAATAAATGCGATTATATTTATGATACCATTAGGGCCTTTTAGTTTTACAGACAAATATTTGAACAAAGTCCTTTTATTTATTTTATTTTCCAAAATCGTTGTTACTGAGCGACTGTCGCCTTCATTCTGTTCCTTCGTATCCAATGTTACATCACTGCTAACAGCTGTTTTCATTTGCTCATCTCTGCTGTTAATTTTCTTATTTCTATTGTTTACATTTTCTTGTTCATGCAGTAGACGATTGTGATTTTTATTACATTGTAAAATACCACACTGACGACGATTGCTGCATTGAAAACAATTATGCCCAGGTTTTAAACAACAAAAACATAAACGTTTGTCTTTAACAAACTTCCATCTTTGGGCTGTTGAGCAATTCCTGAATTTGGTGCATTGGGTAAGGTTATGACTATTGTGGCACATAGTGCATTTCGTTTCTATACGTTCATCTAATGTAATCGAAAAGGATGGCTTTAATCTGTTTGCCTTTACATTTGTAGAATTTTCATGGCTTTCCGTTTCGATGGCTATTGAGATGTATGTTGCTATGTTTTGAAGCCATTCACTAAATTGCCGCACTGAAGGATATTGGCCTAGGTTGTTTAATGAATGATTAACCCATTCTTCTCGCTTCGCGAGGGGCAGCTTATTAATAAGTTCCTCGAGCAGTGTTGGATTGGCAAGATAAGGCGTTGCTCCGGCATTTTCTAAAAATATGGTAAGGTTTGAAACCATAGTCGAAAAGTTCACAACTTCGCTCAAATTTCTTGCAGAAATAACAGGAAATGCTCTGGCTTTGGCAATTTGACTACCGACCATTATATCGGGGCGACCATAATGGAATTCAAGGGTACTCATTACCTGCTGAACACTTTCAGGGTGAATAAGATAGGCCTCAACTCTCGCCTTGGCTTTTCCCTTTAGAGCCCTTTGGAGCCGAAATAGGTTTTCCAAATTGGTATAATTATAATGAAGTGTCGTTTCCCTGAATGAAACGGAAAACATCGGCCACTGCTCCGGCTGTCCGCTGAATTCAGGGAGGTCGTATAATTTACGAACAGGCTGAAAAGCTTGTGTTTGCGGCTCAAACAAGTTTCTTGAGGCGTTCATAAAATTGTTTGTTGATGGCATCTGATATGATGTTGAGACCGATGGCTGATTTGATATTGAGACCGATGGCTGATTTGATGTTGAGGCTGGAAAAGACACAGTTGGTTGTGGCAAACTATATGACGACGAATTTGGTGGCAGATATAAAGGCTGATAGGTTGGCGTTTCAGTGGTTTGAATTGGTGACCGCTGTGAAACATAATTATATTGTAAATTAAAATTATTTGGTATACTTAGCTTTTGATTCATTGAAGGTGGCAAAGAAGATGTTGTTGTAGTTTGAGGCGCATTCAAAGACGTAGTTGAAATCTGTGGTGGCGGTCTTCACATTTGATGGCGTTGTCGAGTTTTTTATAAGTGCGTCCACAGACATTTTTAGTATCTTGATTTCTTCTCTCAAATCCGCAACTGCGTCATATTGTAGTATAGTTTTTTAATTTTCACTTTCACTAAGCGACGACTCATGAGACTCTTTACCGGCTCCCAACATGGCGGCATTTTCTTCTGTCTGATTCATGTCCATTTTATTTTCCGACTTCTTTTTCAGGCGGCTACTTCGGCGGAGCATTAAACACTCATACAACAATTGTACTCCAGGATTTATTTGGAAAGTGGCTTACAAATAAAATTGTATAATAAAAAATGTTGCGACTGCAATCAATATCGGCTATGGCTTAGAATTATAATAAAACACAACACAATTTGTAATGATGTCGTTTTATTATCTAAACAAATATAGTAAATAATTCAGATTTTACCGCAAATAAAAATTAATCTTACACAATTCTATCTATTTTAATATTTCTCCTTTTCACCTGCGCGGGTTGTTTTTCTCGTTCTGTTAAAATTCAGTCGTTAAAATCAAAATGCCAAGACGCCAAGCATCGTCAAGTTCTGTATACACTTGAACGAATGTTCGAGAAATATTCAACGAAAAGTTAACAATCAATATGACATTAATGACGTAAACAAAAGAACAAACACACGCATGTGATTCAAAGTTATGATCTAGAAACTTAAATTGATCGGTGCAAAATAAGAAAACATTTTAAAAAAACTACGTTACAATATTTAAATTCGAATATGAATTTTTAATTCATAACAGGAGCAGAAATAATAGATTTTTAATTTGTGGTTTGTATGAGAGGTACCACGCCCCTTTGTCCTATCCCGCCTATATTTGCAGCAGCACTAAAAAAATGCACACTGAACCGACGTACCAAATTTTGTTCAAATACCGTTATCAGGAGCAGAAATAATAGATTTTTAATTTGTGGTTTGTATGAGAGGTACCACACCCCTTTGTCCAATCCCGCCCATATTTGCAGCAGCACTAAAAAATGCATACCAAACCGACTTACCAAATTTTGTTCAAATACCGTTATCAGGAGCAGAAATAATAGGTTTTTAATTTGTGGTTTGTATGAGAGGTACCACGCCCCTTTGTCCAATCCCGCCCATATTTGCAGCAGCACTTAAAAAATGCACACCAAACCGATGTACCAAATTTTGTTCAAATAACGTTATCAGGATCAGAAATAATAGATTTTTAATATGTGGTTTGTATGGGAGGTACCACGCCCCTTTGTCCAATTGGACCGAATTGTAAATCTAAACCACCCGGGGCACCACCCAAACGCATACAAAAAAATTTATGGAAATCGGTCCAGCCGTTTAGGAGGAGTTCAGTTACAACGCACGTACAGTAGAATTATATATACATACTAGCTGATCCCGGTGTACTTCGCTACCCCCCTCGTTATAAAATAAAATGAAAAGTATTTATATATATGCTATTGTGACGATCGGTCCAGTAGTTAAGCCTATATTACGATTTTTAATTTTCCTAAAAAGGAGCGTGGTCCCATCCACTTTTCTCCCGGTACGTATTCCAATTTATGCCAATACCATATGTACCAAATATCATCGACATAGGTCAAAAAATGCCCAAAATATGGCGATTTAAATTTTTGGGTTATATGGGTGGTGCCACTCCTCTTTGTCCAATCCCGCCCATATTTGCAGCAGCACTAAAAAAATGCACACCAAACCGACGTACCAAATTTTGTTCAAATACCGTTTTCAGGAGCAGAAATAATAGATTTTTAATTTGTGGTTTGTATGAGAGGTACCACGCCCCTTTGTCCAATCCCGCCCATATTTGCAGCAGCACATAAGAAATGCACACCAAACCGACATACCAAATTTTGTTCAAATACCATTATCAGGAGCAGAAATAATAGATTTTTAATTTGTGGTTTGTATGAGAGGTACCACGCCCCTTTGTCCCATCCCGCCTATATTTGCAGCAGCACATAAGAAATGCACACCAAACCGACATACCAAATTTTGTTCAAATACCGTTATCAGGAGCAGAAATAATAGATTTTTAATTTGTGGTTTGTATGAGAGATACCACGCCCCTTTGTCCAATCCCGCCCATATTTTCAGCAGCACTTAAAAAATGCACACCAATCCGACGTACCAAATTTTGTTCAAATACCGTTATCAGGAGCAGAAATAATAGATTTTTAATATGTCGTTTGTATGGGAGGTACCACGCCCCTTTGACCAATTGAACCGAATTGTAAATCTAAACCATCCAGGGACCAACTCAAATACACACAAAAAATTTCATCGAAATCGGCCCAGCCGTTAAGGAGGAGTTCAGTTACTAACACACTTTCAGAAGAATTATATATATAAAGATAAAGATTATCAGCCCAATTATGAATACTCCCGGGGAAAAAAGTTCCCGGGGAGTTGAATAGAGTCTAAACAGTCGGGGAATAGAATAAAAGGGGAGAGGCAGTTCGAATTTTCGCAGTCAGCTGTTTTGCTTTAAGCTGTGTTGATTTTACTTAAAATTTTTAAAAAAAACTTTTTGTGAAAAATAATTTTGATAGTTAAAGAAATAAAATAAAGAAATAAGTTAATAAAAGAAAATGTTTAGTCTAGCGTTTCATATGTTAGCTGAATCAACAGAAGCAGAAGAAGAACAACATTCTTCAAATGAGCAAAGAATTGCAAGAAGGGTGTTACGTGATGATACAAATCCACTTGAATTGCCGCAAATATTGTGAGTACATTATGATGCTATTAATATATTTCTTCTTTTCTTAATGCAAGTTTTACCTTTTCCATTCAAAGGTTCGTAAAATATTATAGGGTCAATAAGCCTGCTTTTAAATATCTGCTAGACGTGCTAACGTCGCACGGTCAACAACGCATGAAGTCGTCCGCAATACCCCCAATTGTGAAACTGAGTGCAGCTTTACGTTTCTTCGCCGAAGGTGAGTACCAAACAGGTATAGGGAAAGATTATGAAGTGTCTTTGGCCCAATGTACTCTGAGCAAAGTCCTAACAGAGGCATTAGACATTTTTGAAGAGCATCTATGCACAAAGTGGATTACTTTCCCTAAAACAGAAGAAGAAAAAATAAAAATTGCTTTATCCATGTATGTAAAGCACGGCATTCCTAGTGTTATGGGCTGTATTGACGGGACGCATGTTCGCATTATTGCTCCTTCCAATAATAAACATCTGTACTATAACAGAAAAGGTTACTACAGCCTAAATGTAATGCTGGTAAATATTTTGAGAAAGATCAATAACTAATATTTATATAACAATATTTTAACGTTTATAGGTCTGTGATCATGAAATGAGGATTCAATACGTTGACGCTTCCCATCCTGGTGCCTGCCACGACTCGTTTATCTGGAATACCAGTGAATTGCGACCATATCTTGAGCAGGAATACCTAAGAGGGTGCAACGATTATTGGCTTCTTGGTAAGTGTTTAAATGTGAACAAATTTTTATGAATTAATCACAATTATTAAACTTTTTATTTAATTAGGCGATGCAGGATATCCTCTGGAACCGTGGCTAATGACGCCTCATAGAACTCCAGAAGAGGGGTCGGCCGAAATGAAATTTAATGAAATTCATTCAAAGTGCCGCAACGTAATTGAGCGGACCAACGGTGTCCTCAAAAATAGATGGAGGTGCATTCTTGGCGCTAGAGAACTGCACTATGCTCCAAAAAAAGCAGCGAAAATAGTAAATGTTTGTTGTGCATTGCATAACACCTGCATTTATTTTAAATGCCATTCGAATGCAAATGAAATGGTAAATGTAGAAAATTTTTCTAATCAAGATAATGATGTGGTGTCATTGGCCTGACAGCAGTACATGTCTGCAGCCCAAAGCATTAGAAATAATATTGGACATAATTTATAATATAATTTATATATAATATATAATCAAACCATCAAATCAAAATCAAATCCACCTTCAATAAACATTTCAAATTTATATTCATTTAAATAAATTTATTGTAACGCATTTTAAAAAACTAAAAACATTCTTCAACAACAAAAAGAAAATAAAACTAAAAAAAAATACTGTAAATTAACATTTGCACATTTCATTTAAAAAAAAACTAAAATAACTAAATAAATCTACAAAAAACAAAACAAAAAACAAAACTTATATTTCACAGGTACTGTTTGTTCACTTAAATATACTTCATCACATATTATTACTATAATAATTAATATTTACATATATGTATTTTAAGCTTTCTAACTCTATCAGTCTTCGATTTTTTTCAATTTTATCTTCGACTTCCTTCAGTCTTAATTGCTCCATTACCAGATTATGCCTTTTTTGCTCTTTAAGCTCTTCTTTTTTCAAATCATAAAGCCGGTCTATGGAGTGGTAAATTTTTTTCGTGGCTTGATGCTGTTCCTTGATACATTCTAAAATATTTCTTTGTATGCATATTTCCTCTGCAAGGATGGCAGCTGATGTACCCTGTGCGGGCCGTTCCACTGGAGCCTTTCTATATTTTTTGGACGGTGGTTGAGATGGACTCTCTTTGAAGCTACTGTTAACGTAATTTTCATCCACTAAGAACTCCGTTAATATATCATCGGTGGCATCGTATGTTTTAGTAGTGTTCAAAGAAGAGCAGCCTAATCCAAACGTGTTGGCCACACCTTCAACGGACTCCTTCATGCCAATCAATACGTAAATGGCCTCTTCACTGGCAGAAAACTTCTGTTCCATATTCGGGCCTCCACCTGTTCCTTTGCTTAGTTAAAGGTTTTGTGCGGCCTTCTGCCGAACATACTTTTTCTGATCAGACCATACCTGAAAAGTATTTTTGGCTTTTAATATTTGTGCTTACCATCAATGACAAATTTTATCAAACATACCTTTTTCCACTCCGGAACACATTTTGTGGGTGGTCCTGCCGAGTTCAACTCCGCCTCCAAATTGCACCAAAAACGGTTTAAGTCTTCTCTACTTCCTTTGTACATTCCACGAGCAATATCTGGATGGGATTGCATTTTGGTTAGCATAATCTCCAACTGTTTTTTATTTGTTATTTTGGGCCTGAAAATAAGGAATAAATCAACAATATTTATTTTTTATAAATAAAAATAGTAATACTTACATTTTTAAGCACAACTCCCTTGCAATTTTTTCGCGGAAAATTTGTTATCACATTCTCCCTTTTAATGACATTCATAATACCTACTTTTCTCCCGGGGAAGAGTTTCCCATTTTCGAAGTTCATTTAGAAACGTGTTTCAACTCTCATAGTGAACAGACGCGTTTTTATAATCGTCGCAACTGAATATAAAAAAAAATTAAATAAAAAAATATTTTCAAGTCACAAAAAATATAAAAAAAACAAAACATTTATTGAACAGTTATTTTACTGGTTTTATTTTATTTTTTGCTTGTGTATACATAAATATTTGCATACACAAACTAATATAAGTGAAAATAAAAAAAGAGAACTCTGATGAGTTCATGTTCTGCAAAAAACAACAATAATCCTACAAGCAGTAGGAATGTGCAATATATAACTTTAGTTGCTGATGACGACAGTAAAAAAAATGATTTTAACAAAAACCTGAATTTAACAGTAAACACAAATACTCGTGCGCGATCATTATCTCTGAACATGTTAAATAGTGATCAAGAAGCAACAACAATTGCACCCATCAGCAAACTTGTCAGCTTAGCTGTACAAACAAACAAACAAACAATAAGTAACAAGGTGACCAACGTGCACAAAATGGTAGATGCGGTGAGTACAATAAATGATAATAAAATTCAAACAGGAATGGACAGATACATAACCGTGTTAAAAAGGGGAAGAAGTCCAAAATCAGCTCAAATTGCTTCAACATCGAAAGTTCCCAGAGATGGAAAAAACAATATAATAAATTCCGAAAATCGTTTCGCGATGTTATCTGAACAAGGCGATGAAGGCACAACTACAACAAGTTCGAGTAAGCCCCCACCCATATATTTAAGAGAGCAGAATTCCAGTTTGCTGGTTAAAAGTCTTATCTCATTAATTGGAGAAAATGAGTTTTATGTAACTCCAATTAAGCGCGGAAACATCAATGAGACAAAAATTCAGGTAGCTCATGAAAATAATTACCAAAAAATTGTTTCAGATTTAGAATCTAAAAATAAAAACTTCTACACGTACCAATTAAAGAGTGCTAAAGGTCTAACAGTCGTAATAAAAGGTATAGACTCTAGCGTGGATCCGGAAGAGGTCAAGTCTGGCCTTGAAAATAGTGGCTACAAGGTGAAAAATGTCTCAAACATTAAAAATAGAGAAAAAATCCCCCAACCAATATTTAGAGTCGAGTTACAGCCAGATGGCATAAAAATAAAAAAGAATGAAGCGCATCCAATATATGACTTAAAGTACTTGTTGCATCGAAGAGTTACTGTTGAGCTTCCACATAAAAGAGCTGGGCCTGTTCAATGCCTGAACTGCCAAGAATTTGGGCACACGAAGACTTATTGCAAGTTGCCTACAGTCTGCGTTGTATGTGGTGAGTTACACAGTACTGCTAACTGTGATAAAATAAAAGGTGATACCAAGGCGAAAAAATGTGGCAATTGCGGCGGAAATCACACTGCCAACTATAGAGGCTGCCCCCTTTACTCGTTTTTTAAGAATTCATTAACCAAAAAAACCAATGCTACTCCCGCTCAGCCTAAAACCCCTATTAACTATCCACAGTTACCTCAACCGTCCACCAGCCAAAATCAATTTTCAAACATTTTCAAGTCTAACGCGACTAGTGCTCAACAACAATCTAACAACAAATTTTCATACGCTAGTATTTTAAAAAGCAATCAGAGTACGGCGCAAAAAACCGTAAATGTAAATGAAGATTCGGGGTATAATTTTAGTCGTATTGAAGCCTCAATTGAGAGCTTAATACAAACTGTAAACACATTTACTCTCAACATGTCCTGTATGATGCAGGAAATGTTGAAAATGCAGTCTACCTTGTTGCAGGCTGTACTAAGCAAACCATGAACTTAAAAATCTGTTTTTGGAACGCAAACGGAATCTGCCAACATAAAAACGAAATAGAATATTTTCTTCAGGATAAACAAATCGATGTTATGCTTATCTCAGAAACTCATTTGACATCTCGAAGCTGTTTCAGAATTAGTGGATATAATTTTTACGACACCAAGGATCCCCGTGGCAGAGCTTGTGGTGGTTCGGGAATCCTAATAAAAACGCGAATAAAACACCACCTGTTGAATGATTTTTGTGAAGATTATCTTCAAGCAACGAACATCTGCATCGAAACTTACTATCAAAAACTTGTAATATCATCTGTCTATTCGCCCCCCAGATTCTCAATTACCGAGAGTCAATATACGGCTTTTTATAAATCACTGGGCCTCCGTTTTCTAGCAGCTGGCGACTACAATGCTAAACACACATTTTGGGGTTCACGTTTAATTACACCTAAGGGACGAATTTTATTCGACACAATATCTAAAATGGGTTTGAATGTAGTTTCAAGTGGACAGCCAACATATTGGCCAACAGATCGACAAAAAATTCCTGATGTTATCGACTTTGGAATTGTGAAAGGCGTGCCCATCGAGATGGTTGAAGTTGAAGCATCTTTGGACTTATCTTCAGACCACTCGCCTACTATTGTCACTATTTACTCACACACAACATGTGATTTAGCGACGACATCTGCACGCATTAACTGGCTGAAATACAGAAAATATCTGAGTGCTCATTGCTCGGAAAAAATGCCGCTGAGAACACCTTCAGATATAGACGATTCTCTCAGGTTGTTTGAAGCGCATGTTAAACAAGCTGCTTTTAATGCTACTTCAAATGAAATAAACCAACCAGTGAGATTTAACAATATTTTTTCTGTAGATATAGAAAGGCTATTGACTGAAAAACGGAGAGCTCGACGAGATTGGCAGCGCTACAGATCGCCCCAGCTAAAATTAAGGCTTAAGGAGTGTACCAAGCAGCTTAGGAAAGTTTTGCAAACTCAAAAAACAGCTTCCCTTCAAAAATTCCTTCAAGAGCTAGATGCAACACCACAAACAGATTATTCACTGTGGCGTGCAGCCAGAGGACTAAAAAGGCCGGTGATATGCAAACCCCCATTACGAGCCCCAAATGGTGACTGGGCAAAAACTGATGATGAAAAAGGTGCACTTTTTGTTAATCACTTAGAAAAAGTTTTCACTCCGAATATTTCTGCTGATATTGTTGAACTGCCACCAGTCGTCCCTTTACCAGAAATACCGATGAGATTTAACATGACGGAGATTGAAAATACTATTACTAATCTTCACACCAGAAAAGCCCCAGGTGTCGACAAAATAAGCAACAAAATGCTTCAAGAATTGCCTTACACTGCAAAAAGAATAATACTATTCATTTTTAACAGTATTCTACGCCTAGAACACTATCCTAAAGAATGGAAGGTTTCGCTAATTACTATGATACCAAAGCCCGGCAAGGATCATACAAAGGTTGAATCCTATCGGCCTATTAGTTTACTGTCTAACATTTCAAAACTATTTGAAAAGCTGTGTATGAGCAAGCTGATGCCTATAGTGACTAGTAATGGATGTATTCCAGATCATCAATTCGGTTTTCGCAGTCAACATAGCACAATTGAACAAACTCACAGACTAGTGAATGTCGTTAGAGACACTTTTGAAAAAAAGAAATACTGCTCTGCGCTCTTTATTGATGTCTCACAAGCTTTCGATAAAGTATGGCACGAAGGTCTTTTCAATAAATTAACACAAAATCTACCAGCAAACATCGTAAAGCTTTTAAAAAGCTATTTGATGGAACGTAAATTTGTAGTTAGGGAAGGCAATTTTTTAAGCCCTCCGCAGTCGATTGAAGCCGGAGTCCCTCAAGGCAGTATCTTCGGACCCTTACTTTATTTAATATATGCCTCTGACTTACCGTTAAGCAGTAACATTCATACATCAACATTTGCGGATGATACAGCCTTTCTAAGCGTTCACGAAAATCCTGTAGAAGCTTCCCGCAACTTACAAGAATATATATCCAAACTGGAAAAATGGCTCAAACAATGGCGTATAAAAGTTAACGAGCAGAAATGTGCACACGTCACTTTTACGTTGCGCAGGCAAACATGCCCGCCTATAAAAATTAACACCGAGACTATACCACAACACACTGTAGTCAAATATCTAGGCGTTCATCTTGATCGTCGTTTAACATGGAAATCGCATATAGACGCAAAGTTGACTCAAATGAAATTAAAAGCAGCTCAAATGAATTGGCTTATTGGAAGAAATTCTATACTATGCCTAGACTGTAAACTACTATTATACAACGCGATCCTGAAACCAATATGGTTCTATGGAATCCAGTTATGGGGCACTGCCTCAGCATCAAATGTCGAAAAAATTCAAAGGCGACAAAATAAAATTCTACGTACAATTACAGCAGCTCCCTGGTATGTCAGAAACCATCGAATTCATAAAGACCTAGACGTTCCGTTGGTGAAGACAGTATTTTCAAAACACGCGAAAAAATATATAAAAAAACTTGAGTTGCACCCAAATCCACTTGCGCGCAATATTCTTCATTATAGAGGCCACACCCGGCTGAAAAGAAGGGATACTCTTTTTCTCAGCCGTTCACGAGAAATGTAAAACAACAAAAATTAACCGTTGAAATTAAAAATTTTGTTTAGCATTGGCTAAACTTATATTTAATATTTTTTTAGATTTAAGATTTGAAAAACTTATTGATAATTCAATTTAAATAATTAAAGATTCAATAAATAATAAAATTATCACAAAAAAAAAAAATTTAGAATAGGGGAGAAGGGAATAGGGAGAAATCTCCCGGGGAGATTTCATTTAGAATAGGGGAACAGGGAGAAGGGAGAAAACTCCCGGGGAATGGTCATTCATAATTGGGCTGTATATATCAACAAGTGTAAATCATTTCCATCATTTGATGCGAACTGATATGTATAAAAACAAAAAGTCTTGTTTATATACATACAGTTTGTTTTTTGCAGGACGTCTTTGTTGTGCATGATCTGATTGCATGATACAATGAATATAAGGTATATAGCGACAAATATATAAATAATAATTATTTATTCAAATGTGAGTACAAAATTACTTTAACAATTAAATAAAACACTTGTTCCGCTTAAAACACATTGGCTTCAATGCAGAATGAGTTTCATACACTTAACGATCATAAAAATCAATGTGCATAATTAAGTATAGCACTTGTTGCAGATGTCTGGTGAAGACACAAGAAATCTAATCTAAGATATTATAAACTATCTTTTTTTAAGCTCTGATTCTGGTGTTTCTTGCATGCGTAAGGTACCGATAAAGAAGTCTCATAAATTACCAGAGGAGGCTATAATAAATGATAATGATGTTTGTGATTTTACAAAGAGCTTCGATGAAGATGAGTCTGATGGTGATGATGAATACATAATAAATACAGTCTAATTCATAATTATTTCAAATTTTAACTTGTAAGCTGCTAACAGTTATAAAGCTCTTTTTGTTTTATAAGCTAGTGATAAAAATTTGTATTCATAACCACACAATGCGACTAAATTAACAATATGTCGGTTTAAAGGCCAACTATAATATGCATAAGCTAGCTTAAGTCAGCTTAAGCAACTGTGCGAATACATGTAAATCGTATGTGGAAACTATAATGAACTTAAGCAAAATTTTCGTTAAGTTTTATGAAACGTCATTTGCTTAAGCAAAGTGCGAATCTGAACGCACATTCCGTACGGAATCAGCTTTTCTACTAGTACATACATACATATGTATCTTTGTACTTAAAAATAAATTAATTTTGAAAATGGAAAAAGAAGACGATATAGTTTACATATAAAATTTAATAGAAAATGTGGAAGAAAAGTATAGACACTTGTCTGTACACGAAAGTGACATTTCATATATTTTATTTAACATATTTTATTTCCACTAATGTATATTTTAGTACTTTTGCCCTTAAATAAAATAAATACTATAAAGTACATAATTTCGGTTGTATCTTTTCTTATTATTAGTAAAAATAATAGTATACATACGTATATTTTAGCATATTTTTTTTTAATTACAATCGTTTTATATACATTTGAGTACAAGACTCATTTTGTTTAGGATAAATAAGAAGATACAAATTTTTCGAAAAATTATTTATGCTACATATGTGTGCAACTATGACTACTTAAATTTTAAGTCGCATAAGTACATTATAGCCACCTAAAAGTCTCTGCAAATTTCCTTAAGCATTTGACAGACTTTTCGTTCAATTTTGACATTAGCTTAAGCCAGCTTATGCATATTATGGTTGGGCCTTTAATACTTTTGTAGTTTTATGTTGGCAATAACATGTTATTTTGAGTATTAGCCTTTTTCCACTAGCATACATTTTAGAGGAATGAATGGAATAAATTGAAAATGTCAAATTGCATTTCCATTGGCAACATCTAACATCTACCATCTTCTCAGCTGTCAAAAATATAAAAATACTTACAGCATAATTTAGTGTGGAAAAAATTAAAATGGATTTTTAAGAAGCATTAATAATTGGACTCGTTCATAATTTACAAGAACAAACGGAATTGTTAATGCAGTTTTTTTTTTTTTTTTTGATAATTTTATTATTTATTGAATCTTTAATTATTTAAATTGAATTATCAATAAGTTTTTCAAATCTTAAATCTAAAAAAATATTAAATATAAGTTTAGCCAATGCTAAACAAAATTTTTAATTTCAACGGTTAATTTTTGTTGTTTTACATTTCTCGTGAACGGCTGAGAAAAAGAGTATCCCTTCTTTTCAGCCGGGTGTGGCCTCTATAATGAAGAATATTGCGCGCAAGTGGATTTGGGTGCAACTCAAGTTTTTTTATATATTTTTTCGCGTGTTTTGAAAATACTGTCTTCACCAACGGAACGTCTAGGTCTTTATGAATTCGATGGTTTCTGACATACCAGGGGGCTGCTGTAATTGTACGTAGAATTTTATTTTGTCGCCTTTGAATTTTTTCGACATTTGATGCTGAGGCAGTGCCCCATAACTGGATTCCATAGAACCATATTGGTTTCAGGATCGCGTTGTATAATAGTAGTTTACAGTCTAGGCTTAGTATAGAATTTCTTCCAATAAGCCAATTCATTTGAGCTGCTTTTAATTTCATTTGAGTCAACTTTGCGTCTATATGCGATTTCCATGTTAAACGACGATCAAGATGAACGCCTAGATATTTGACTACAGTGTGTTGTGGTATAGTCTCGGTGTTAATTTTTATAGGCGGGCATGTTTGCCTGCGCAACGTAAAAGTGTGCATTTCTGCTCGTTAACTTTTATACGCCATTGTTTGAGCCATTTTTCCAGTTTGGATATATATTCTTGTAAGTTGCGGGAAGCTTCTACAGGATTTTCGTGAACGCTTAGAAAGGCTGTATCATCCGCAAATGTTGATGTATGAATGTTACTGCTTAACGGTAAGTCAGAGGCATATATTAAATAAAGTAAGGGTCCGAAGATACTGCCTTGAGGGACTCCGGCTTCAATCGACTGCGGAGGGCTTAAAAAATTGCCTTCCCTAACTACAAATTTACGTTCCATCAAATAGCTTTTTAAAAGCTTTACGATGTTTGCTGGTAGATTTTGTGTTAATTTATTGAAAAGACCTTCGTGCCATACTTTATCGAAAGCTTGTGAGACATCAATAAAGAGCGCAGAGCAGTATTTCTTTTTTTCAAAAGTGTCTCTAACGACATTCACTAGTCTGTGAGTTTGTTCAATTGTGCTATGTTGACTGCGAAAACCGAATTGATGATCTGGAATACATCCATTACTAGTCACTATAGGCATCAGCTTGCTCATACACAGCTTTTCAAATAGTTTTGAAATGTTAGACAGTAAACTAATAGGCCGATAGGATTCAACCTTTGTATGATCCTTGCCGGGCTTTGGTATCATAGTAATTAGCGAAACCTTCCATTCTTTAGGATAGTGTTCTAGGCGTAGAATACTGTTAAAAATGAATAGTATTATTCTTTTTGCAGTGTAAGGCAATTCTTGAAGCATTTTGTTGCTTATTTTGTCGACACCTGGGGCTTTTCTGGTGTTAAGATTAGTAATAGTATTTTCAATCTCCGTCATGTTAAATCTCATCGGTATTTCTGGTAAAGGGACGACTGGTGGCAGTTCAACAATATCAGCAGAAATATTCGGAGTGAAAACTTTTTCTAAGTGTTTAACAAAAAGTGCACCTTTTTCATCATCAGTTTTTGCCCAGTCACCATTTGGGGCTCGTAATGGGGGTTTGCATATCACCGGCCTTTTTAGTCCTCTGGCTGCACGCCACAGTGAATAATCTGTTTGTGGTGTTGCATCTAGCTCTTGAAGGAATTTTTGAAGGGAAGCTGTTTTTTGAGTTTGCAAAACTTTCCTAAGCTGCTTGGTACACTCCTTAAGCCTTAATTTTAGCTGGGGCGATCTGTAGCGCTGCCAATCTCGTCGAGCTCTCCGTTTTTCAGTCAATAGCCTTTCTATATCTACAGAAAAAATATTGTTAAATCTCACTGGTTGGTTTATTTCATTTGAAGTAGCATTAAAAGCAGCTTGTTTAACATGCGCTTCAAACAACCTGAGAGAATCGTCTATGTCTGAAGGTGTTCTCAGCGGCATTTTTTCCGAGCAATGAGCACTCAGATATTTTCTGTATTTCAGCCAGTTAATGCGTGCAGATGTCGTCGCTAAATCACATGTTGTGTGTGAGTAAATAGTGACAATAGTATGCGAGTGGTCTGAAGATAAGTCCAAAGATGCTTCAACTTCAACCATCTCGCTGGGCACGCCTTTCACAATTCCAACGTCGATAACATCAGGAATTTTTTGTCGATCTGTTGGCCAATATGTTGGCTGTCCACTTGAAACTACATTCAAACCCATTTTAGATATTGTGTCGAATAAAATTCGTCCCTTAGGTGTAATTAAACGTGAACCCCAAAATGTGTGTTTAGCATTGTAGTCGCCAGCTGCTAGAAAACGGAGGCCCAGTGATTTATAAAAAGCCGTATATTGACTCTCGGTAATTGAGAATCTGGGGGGCGAATAGACAGATGATATTACAAGTTTTTGATAGTAAGTTTCGATGCAGATGTTCGTTGCTTGAAGATAATCTTCACAAAAATCATTCAACAGGTGGTGTTTTATTCGCGTTTTTATTAGGATTCCCGAACCACCACAAGCTCTGCCACGGGGATCCTTGGTGTCGTAAAAATTATATCCACTAATTCTGAAACAGCTTCGAGATGTCAAATGAGTTTCTGAGATAAGCATAACATCGATTTGTTTATCCTGAAGAAAATATTCTATTTCGTTTTTATGTTGGCAGATGCCGTTTGCGTTCCAAAAACAGATTTTTAAGTTCATGGTTTGCTTAGTACAGCCTGCAACAAGGTAGACTGCATTTTCAACATTTCCTGCATCATACAGGACATGTTGAGAGTAAATGTGTTTACAGTTTGTATTAAGCTCTCAATTGAGGCTTCAATACGACTAAAATTATACCCCGAATCTTCATTTACATTTACGGTTTTTTGCGCCGTACTCTGATTTCTTTTTAAAATACTAGCGTATGAAAATTTGTTGTTAGATTGTTGTTGAGCACTAGTCGCGTTAGACTTGAAAATGTTTGAAAATTGATTTTGGCTGGTGGACGGTTGAGGTAACTGTGGATAGTTAATAGGGGTTTTAGGCTGAGCGGGAGTAGCATTGGTTTTTTTGGTTAATGAATTCTTAAAAAACGAGTAAAGGGGGCAGCCTCTATAGTTGGCAGTGTGATTTCCGCCGCAATTGCCACATTTTTTTGCCTTGGTATCACCTTTTATTTTATCACAGTTAGCAGTACTGTGTAACTCACCACATACAACGCAGACTGTAGGCAACTTGCAATAAGTCTTCGTGTGCCCAAATTCTTGGCAGTTCAGGCATTGAACAGGCCCAGCTCTTTTATGTGGAAGCTCAACAGTAACTCTTCGATGCAACAAGTACTTTAAGTCATATATTGGATGCACTTCATTCTTTTTTATTTTTATGCCATCTGGCTGTAACTCGACTCTAAATATTGGTTGGGGGATTTTTTCTCTATTTTTAATGTTTGAGACATTTTTCACCTTGTAGCCACTATTTTCAAGGCCAGACTTGACCTCTTCCGGATCCACGCTAGAGTCTATACCTTTTATTACGACTGTTAGACCTTTAGCACTCTTTAATTGGTACGTGTAGAAGTTTTTATTTTTAGATTCTAAATCTGAAACAATTTTTCGGTAATTATTTTCATGAGCTACCTGAATTTTTGTCTCATTGATGTTTCCGCGCTTAATTGGAGTTACATAAAACTCATTTTCTCCAATTAATGAGATAAGACTTTTAACCAGCAAACTGGAATTCTGCTCTCTTAAATATATGGGTGGGGGCTTACTCGAACTTGTTGTAGTTGTGCCTTCATCGCCTTGTTCAGATAACATCGCGAAACGATTTTCGGAATTTATTATATTGTTTTTTCCATCTCTGGGAACTTTCGATGTTGAAGCAATTTGAGCTGATTTGGACTTCTTCCCCTTTTTAACACGGTTATGTATCTGTCCATTCCTGTTTGAATTTTATTATCATTTATTGTACTCACCGCATCTACCATTTTGTGCACGTTGGTCACCTTGTTACTTATTGTTTGTTTGTTTGTTTGTACAGCTAAGCTGACAAGTTTGCTGATGGGTGCAATTGTTGTTGCTTCTTGATCACTATTTAACATGTTCAGAGATAATGATCGCGCACGAGTATTTGTGTTTACTGTTAAATTCAGGTTTTTGTTAAATTCATTTTTTTTACTGTCGTCATCAGCAACTAAAGTTATATATTGCACATTCCTACTGCTTGTAGGATTATTGTTGTTTTTTTCAGAAGATGAACTCATCAGAGTTCTCTTTTTTATTTTCACTTATATTAGTTTGTGTATGCAAATATTTATGTATATTGCACACAAGCAAAAAATAAAATAAAACCAGTAAAATAACTGTTCAATAAATGTTTTGTTTTTTTTATATTTTTTGTGACTTGAAAATATTTTTTTATTTAATTTTTTTTTTTTTATATTCAGGTGCGACGATTATAAAAACGCGTCTGTTCAATATGAGAGTTGAAACACCTACGAGTTAATGCAGTGTTCAGAAAAAAGCATTAACACGAACTTCTTATATGAATTCATTGGTTTTTTATTTATTTAAAGTTTTGATATGCATAGCAAAAAAAAGCGGTTTCCTGAAAGACATGAGAGTTCTTTCTTGTGCCTCTCAACTCTGCTATTTTGTCATCCCATAAGTCCAGCAACATGTTTTCCAAATCCTGGTTCCATACTATGCGACGAGCAGTGCTTTTCTTTACTAAAACCAAAAATAAATTATTATAAGGGTAATCACGATGGTGATTGTGCAAATATGCATTTTGCAAATTTGCTGTGCATATTAGTGTAGTTCGTGAGCGTACTTTTAAATTTATTGCATTTTAGTGAAGAGCATGTAATTTTGTTCAGAAAAATGTGGCAGCCCATCAAAAATTCTGGCAACACTGACTTCAGATGTCAAGTTACAAATGGAAAAATTTATTATTTACTAATAAATTAAAAAAAGAATACTAAAACTTTTAAAATTAAATTAAAATTAGTTACAAAATTATATATTCTTTTTCTAAACATAAAAATATGATAGTCTGTATGTCACAAGTTATTGTTTATTTTCGTTTGCAATTGATAAAATATGCACTACTATCTTTGCTCATGGTTTTTTTAGTGCAAACGAAGCAAAATTAAGCAAATTGCAAATACATACATTTTGTTGTTATGTTGTGCAAATGTGTGTATATTTGCACACATTTGCATCGTTTGCACACTTTGCACTACCCATCGTGATTACCCTTTATATTTATATATGTACAACATATAAAATAAATTTATATTCTATTTTATTTGACCTTTTCTTTATATTTATAAGAATGTTTGTTTAAGCAATAGGTCTTTTGATTTAATATATATATATTGTTGTTGTATTTATATTTATTTTCGATATTTCGCTAACAATTTGTACACAACAATATATATATATATTAAATCAAAAGACCTATTGCTTAAACAAACATTCTAAACATATAAAATAAAGTTAAAAAAAGTAAAAACTTACGTGTGCCACTCATTTTGATATATTTTTCTTTATTTTTTCTTACACAATTATGTACATATACATACATATGTCATTCACAAAAAATTAAACTGTCAATATGTATGTATCTGTCATTTTGCTAGAGATGACATTAAAATTATCGGAATATGTTGATTGGAACAAAATGATTTAGGAACATCTTTTAAAGATGTAGAAAGATGTTGACTTTTAGTACTGTGTATTTCTTATGGGAAGATGTTAACATCTTCTCAAATTAATGGTAGATGTTAGATGTTGCGTAGTGGAAAAAGGCTATATCTTTTTATACTTAGTGATGAATATAATTATAATTGGTTATTTAAGTATCCTAATAGAATACTGAAAATAATATGAATTATTGCATATTATTTAATCGAAATGTAAAAAAACATTGTTTTTTTACTTTTTATTATTTTTATGTAATAAAAAGTAAATTGAATAGTGAAAAATTTGTTTTAAACACATTTGTTCACCGCCGCACAGAGTTTTATGAGTACTCTGTGCCGCCGTCAACAACGGGTAGTCGACTACTCACTTTAATGTAATTGTTTGTGCATCTCTAATTTTACTGTGATTTTTTTAAAGCTGGATTCACCCATTCGTTCCGAACAAAATTTTTGTCCGGACAAAATTTTTTTTATATGAAGTTTGACGTTTCTCTTTTTGAGAGTGAGAGAAAAAGAGAACAAATTTTGTTCGGAACATTCTCAGCTTGAATTGATTTAATTTTATATTTTGTCCGGACAAACTTGAACTGAGCTGCCAATAGGTTAAATGTTTTCATACAAAGTTGAATTGAGTTGCCCCATCATGCAATATTTTAAACTAAAAAAATTTTTAATATTCATTTTGTGTTTGTGAAATATAAATGTGTGTAATATTTTTTGAAAAATATTTAATATATTTAATAAAATAAAATGGAGCTAAATGAATCGATTGCCGAAAAACTTATACAAGAAATGAAAAATTGCTCTTCTTTGCTTTAAAATTTTTTTCACTGCGATTTTTTTTTTAGGTTTTTATTTATATATATGTACTTTGCGAATAATAATGCTTTATGCATTTCAATTGCCATCACCAAAAGTAATTTTCTCTTTTCGTCCATTATTAACAATAATCTTTGGAAATAACTTAAAATATGTAGTTTGACACCAAAATGAACAAAGAAAAGTATAATCAGTCACTGCAGTACTGCCACCTTGTGAAACTAATTGATTTTGCTTACATACGGCAGCTTTGATTTTCGGGACAAATATTTCGAAATGAGTGAATCGTGCTGCAGAAAACTCTCAGTAAAAAAATTTTTGTCCGGACAAAAATTTTGTTCGGAAAGAATGGGTGAATCCACCTTAACCGAACCAACAGCACAGAATATACACAGGATGGACACGGCCATCTAGCGGTGTGCACGTGAACTAAAAAAGTACAAATGGCATCAAAATGGACAGAAAATTTTGTTTGCATACGTCTGTCTCTTTTAAGCGCCATGGCCACGTATAAAATTGGCTTGACAAATAACATGTATGTGTTGGTAAATATTATTTTGCTTAACACAGCAACGTGTCAAATTCATGCCGTCAAATTTCATTTGAAAGTTATTTTTGAATGATAAGAACGTGTGATGTTTTTGGTCGCAAAATATTTTTTGCTAACAAAATTTTCTTAATTTTATTTATTAATATTTATAATATCAATTACCTTATATTTTTATATGCGATTGACTTACAGAGCCTTTATATTAAATTATTATGAAAATAATTATATATATTTTGTTAATTTTAATTCAATAAATATAAAAATTTTCATAACATTTACATTTTTTTCAACATTTGGTTTATTTTTAATTGCTCTCCATAAAGCAGGCAAACAGCGATAAAATTTAATTAATTCCAGTATGAAATTTTTTCATCCATTTTTTATTTATTGCGCTATCAAATTTTCCGCGTACGATATTGTCGCTGCGCAAACTAAACAAACATGAGATTTGATGTAATTACGCAGCAACACATCAAATTTGCTTCAAATTACAGTATCGGCGGCAGTGAATATCTAAAGTGTTTTGATTTTCGTCAAACTCACATGGACATATACGTGAGAGTTTTTTTTTCACTAACACCCAATTCATACCATGAAATTTTACATGAATTTTATTTCACGATATTTTGTGTTTGGTGGCGAACGGGGTAGAGAAGCAAAAGGGGTAACAACAAATTCACATTTTCAGTTCTCCGTGAGTTTTTCTTATATTTTTCTTTACACATATTCGTTTTTTGTTATTTTGCTTTATTTCATATTTCATTTTCATGTGGCAATACGCATATTCGTTTGCACGAAGTTTGTACGGAAATAACAAATTGATGTACATACATACACACACATGTCATATTGTTTTTATACAAATAATAAAGTAAAGAAGAATAACCGATTACGGAGAAAAAAATCAACATTTAAATCATGGGAAAAAATCATCGTATGAATCTGTAAAGTTTTTAGAAGCAACTTTTGAAGAGAACTAAAGAAAAATCGTGAGTTTTATTTCATGGTATGAATTGGGTGTAACACAATCAAAAAACCCTTGGTTTGTCAAGCCAATTTGATACGTGGCCATGGCGCTTTAGTTCTGCGGGTTAAAAATAAATTCTTTATTTACATTTTAATAAAAAAGATTTTTCAGCAAATTGGCGCAAAATTTTTGGGAAATTCGTGTTTTGGCGGACTTTTTGACAGATTTCCTTAATTATTTTGCGCCAATTAGCTTGTCTGTTAGTTAAAAGTGGATGATAACTGAAGTGAAGAAGACGAAAAATTATATTCTGTAGGAAAAATTACGAAGAAAATGTAAGTATATTTTTAAAACAATTAAAAAATTTTCGAAACTTTATTTCTTTTCAGGAGTCGCAAATGTGTTATGGGTTGCCAAAATATGAACAGTCTTCATCGTTTTCCGAAGAATCCGACAAGGTAAGTGATAGTGTTTTTTATTTCCAATTGGTAAAAAGAAAACCAATTGGAAAGTTTGTGCAAAGTGCAAGTGTAAAAGGTCTATTTAAGACATCAGTAACGTCCCGTCAGTGCCATACGTCCAAAGCAGTAATATTTTCCACCGTGAATACTGCATTGGTACGTTTTTGTTATTGGTTTATGAAAATAACAGGCGTATTAGGACGTGGAACCAATATTTGGAATTGGTATCATTGGCGGACGTGCACTTGCTTTGGCATGTTACTGATGGATGCAAATAGATCTTTAATCGTTATACGTGTATACTTAAAGCGTTAAAAGGTTTTAAAAAAATATACATACCTCTCGGAATCTGATGTAGATGTAGCAAACAAAAACCATAATTTCAATATAAATATTAGAATGAAGTGAATTAATAAAATTTGGTAACGGCAAAAACATGTTAAGAAGTTTTACAATTTTACATTCTCCTGGCATTCATCTTTAAATTTGGTTTATTTGGACACCCATATCAGAACTTTGAGAGGAATATTTTCGTAAAATCTTTTAACGCTTTAACTGCTGTGTGTCTGTATGTAATCAAACATAACAGAAAGGGTTGTAAAATATATAAAAACAACACTAGAGCTCACGGTATATAACACTAGGGCTCAACTCTCATATAGCTTTTTTTGTCGTTTATAAGTCGATTTTAAATGTTTTTGCAATTCTGAATAGCTTATTTGTTATGCTCTTAGACTGCAATAAAAAGTTTTTAAATTTAAAAACCGTGTGACAATGTAGTTGCAAAACTATTTTTTAAATTAAAATTTTTTTAAACTGTCTTTTATTTCATACTTTTTACTCAAAACCATATTAATATTTTTACCCATTCTAAACGTATATTGTGTACAGAAAAAAACAAGACATAAATTTTAAAAATCAATTGATAATTGAAAAAGTTGTAAAATTTTTTAAACACCACCTTTGCACAAATCAGCTTCAGCTATAAGATAAATTTAAAAATTAAGTTTATTTCAAAATATAATATGTACATATAAAAATATTTTATGATAATTAAATTAGTTTCTAGTATAAAAAACATTTTGGTTTCCGTTCATTTCAGGTGGCAAATTGATTTATAAACAGGTCTTCAGAGATGAAATGGTCCAATTGGTGAGCTACAAATAAAAATAAAATTGAAATTCTTCTCAGATAAGATTGTATACTCACAATTTGCTTCCGCTCATTTTCGGTGGGCAATTGTTTTAAAAACAGGACAGCAGAGTTACAATAGATCTTATGGTAACTTCGGTCCAGTTGGCAAGCAAAAAATAAAGTAAAAAAGAAACTCTATATTTATCTTCATATCTCATATCATATGAGATATGACTATGTTGCAATAAAGGAGCGATATGTATATGTAGTCACCAATGATTTTCGTTGACGGCCAATTGGATCAGCAAGTTCGTGGCATCTTTGTTGTTTTCGTAAACATCTTTGTTGTTTTCAATTTACATAAACGTTTCACCTATTTCTGGTTCTCTAGAAGGTCAGTAATTACCACCTTTTGTTTACGTAATATACCTACAATACATAATTTATAATATTATAAAAATATCACATGAAAATAATAAACAATCATGGTTATCGGTTGTGTTGTGCGTATATATTATGTATTGTAGGTATATTACGTAGACAAAAGGTGGTAATTACTGACCTTCTAGAGAACCAGAAATAGGTGAAACGTTTATGTACATATGTACATAAGTATGTAAATTGAAAACAACAAAGATGTTTACGAAAACAAATTTACAACTCATAAGCTGGTTTTATCCATTCGTCCAGTAAAGTCGACAGAAAGTAAAGCCATTCGCGTTGTTGTTTGTAACTAAATAAATAAATAATTAAATATTAGTATCAACAAATGATGTTTTCATTTCAGGATATTGCTACTTACCAATTGTCTGCTGAAAACTTATCCATTTGTGTTGATTCTCCATTCTACATATGTATGTATACCATCTTTTTTTAATTTTCTTCATTAAAATTGTAAATTTTAATCACATTTATAAATTTTAAACAATTTTAATAAAATAAAAAATTTTCAACCCCAATTTTATTATGTTTGCTTACATTTTTATTTTTTTTCACAGTATTTGGTATTGTATGGTTGTTGTCACTTTCTTATTAAATTTTTAGATTGCCACATATATTTTTACTACTCATAATTAAGGGTTATCACCACATGATATGGCCACTTGACACCTGCCAACGTTGCCATATCTGTTAACGCGTGTGCCAACAGTAGTGCGATTCACTATGCTTTTTTAACCACCATAATTGGGTTTAAAAACGTTAACACCAAAATTAACCCTTTTTGCTATTCAAAAACATTTTAAACCACATCTGCAGGTGTTAAAGTCATTTGTTTCAGTCAGATGTTATTTTTAACCACACAAATTGGGGTTTATTAACACCAATATTTTTGGTGTGGTTTAATTTGTTTATAAAATTGTTTAGTTGCAAGAATATTAGATAATTTTATTAAAGTTGTATTATTTCTGTACTAATGTATGAAATTAATAAGATTTGTATGTTATTTAAAAGTCTCAATATGCTTGATGTATCGATATTTATTAGTTGTATTGAAAGAATACATTTTTAAATAGATAATGTAAGATCATAAAATTTCGAAAAGAGCTTAGAGAAATTTATTGGAAATATATCAGATATGTTTGCATATTAATATGCGTCTAATGGCACCAATACAATTGCTAGATAATTGCGCACTTTTTCATCATATATGTATGTCGATATTAATTTTATTGTGCATTTCATATTGGCTCAACCATATACATAGTACATATGCTTGGTTTTATAATATTCTATCGTATGCCCGGGCTGTGACACTACGCTATAAAAGTATTAAAAAATTCTTATTCAAATTTGAAAGCAATATTAGAGCAGGAATTATTTTGTTTCAAAAACTGCTGCACTACGCCTGATTTTCTGTAGTAATAAACCTATTTATTATTAAATTAGAAATCATTACGATCAGAGAAATAAAATAATATAATCATTAGAATTGAATTTTGATAAAAGTTTCAGATTACTAATTGATTAGATTAGAAATAATCAAAAATCTAATCACAATTAGTGACGATTAGCATTTCTAATCAAATCTAATCAAAACTAATCAAAAAAATAATTGATTAGATTTTTTGATTAGATTTGATTACAAATGCTAATCGTCACTAATTGTGATTAGATTTTTTTTTAATTATATATAAGCAGAATCAGCACACATGCACCGTATGCAATTTTATGCAATATTCAAAAACTGTTACATTATGTAAATATAGCAACAAATGTGATAAATAAATATTTTCTTTTCAAAAAAATAGTTAAAAATAGTGGAGCTAATCAAATCTAATCAAAAATAATAAAGAAATCTAATCAATTATTTTTTTGATTAGAAACGCTAATCGTCACTAATTGTGATTAGATTTTTGATTATTTCTAATCTAATCAATTAGTAATCGTCTAAAATGGCTAACTAATCATAATTAATTAGTTTTTCAGCACAATTAAAATTTCTAATCCAATTGCTAATCATTAGAATTACTAATCATTATTCCCAAGCTATGGTTAAAAATAAGTTAGTGAATAACAAAGTGGTTAGTGCAAACCCCAAAATATGTGTTATAAATTAACCAGCTTTTAAGGTGTTAAAAGTTACTGAATCGCACTACAGGTAGCTTTTTTAAAAAATAATCAAATAAAGTAATATTAAATAAAATAATGGAAAATTGTGTAAATAATGATGCTTCTCCTTCGGAATCCAAACGGAAATGTGCAAGCAATTGGACAGAAGAGGATAAGGTAAGTACACACATTCGTTTTGTTTTAAAAATGTAATACATATTTTCATTAAAATTTTTTGTAGATGTAGCAGTTAGTAAAGCAGAGGGTGTCTGTTATAGAAAATAAAAACACAGACACAAACACCAATAATAAAAAGAAAAAGGCATGGATGGAACCCGAAGAAAGGTATGAACAATAAACTTTTGTTCAATATGTTTTTACAACATACGTTTTGTTTCAGCTTCAACAACATGTGCAATGGCAGCAAAAGATCTTTAGCACAATTTAAATCCCAGTGGATAGTCGCTAAAATCCAAGCAAGAAAAGAAGTGTCCAACCATCGGAGGGAGATAAACAAAGCCGGCGGAGGCCCGCAGCCAGCTCAGTTAGAAATGTGTGAAGATGATATTGCTGCGTGGCTTCCGAATGAGTTTGTTGTCGACACCAACCAATTCGACTCCGATGGTTTGTTCGAGGTAAGTTTTGAAGAAAATGAACTGAATTAATTTATAATACACAAACATATCAATGTATTGCAGATTTCGCTACCAGAAACCCAAATCGAAACAACAAAATTAGACGAATCACCGCCAGAAACAAAGACCAGCCCGGCAGCAGTTCATTTTGTTACAGACGATGCCAATATTGTTCAGGTAGAAGGTGCTGTGTTACAAAAATCCAAAAAAAAGGTTACTTAACGTGAGTAGGTACGTACAATTGTATGAATTATGTGTGGATGTATGTATGTGCACATATAATTTGGCTTAATTGTTTTCTTTGTACATTCATATGTATGTACCTACATGCAACAATTTCGAAAGAATTTGATATTATAAAAGGGATTTTAAAAAAATATTCATATGTACATATGTATGGACAGACGTACGCATTAACATACGTTCATATCTTTGCTGACCGTTGACCAACTTGTCACAAATGACACTTTATTCAACGACAACTAAAAGAAATTTCGTAATTTTTCGTAATAAAGCAAAAGAAAGTGTGAAGGAGGGAATCACTCTTATTGTTATGCATGAACATTGCGGTCATTTGTTCGAAAAACTCCTTGGTCATCTTTCCGCGTACATACATACATATATACATATAAACTGACGGAATTTAAACAATGCAGCTAAAATGATTAGTATATGGCAAGAAAAATACTAGGAGGAGCCCAATTTCTTGTTTTGTGCATAGTAAAATACCAGTTGACGCACTTGCTATCGAGTCACATAGTACATACATTGGCTTTTTTGTAAATTTGTTGACTATTGCAGTCTCCTTGTCTAGTATGAAAATAGTCTCAAAACAATACTAGATACCATTTTAGCAGCAGGGTATGTGTGTATGTATTGTATGCATTTATGTTTGTTTAGATGAAGCAAAAAATAAATCAAGCTTTAGCTGATGAGAAAATAAAAGAGGTTGTCAATTTTGAAGAATTGCTTCGACTTCAAGTATTAACTGAGGAGAAGAGATCTTGAATATAAAATTCTAGAGGAAAAATATAATGCAATTATATAGGATACTCAGTCTTCCAAAAAAAAAAGTTGTATGGGTTTCTTTTATTCTTAAGTACATGTACATACTTATGTATGTATGTATGTACATATGTAAGTAGTCTATTCAATTTGTTTTTGTAATAGTTTTTTCCTTTTTATTTTAATGTAGTTTTTATTTCAAACTGATTCTATGTAGATACGTAGTGATATAGACATGGTTGAGTTAAAAATATTTTTGAATGAATGATTTCAAAACAATTGCAGCTCCTCTTCCTTCTCTCTGTGTATTTAATGTAGCATTTCTCCTTACTTCAATTTCTTCTCCGTGTTCTATGGTGCAATCATCTGAAATATGGATACATATGTATGAATTTACTTTTATTAACATATTTATGTTTTGTCTTATAGCTAGCTAAAATTATTCCTAAATTAAACTGTTGACGGAGACTTAAACTGGGCTGGATTCCCTGTGATTTTGTTTTTATTATTATTTTTTAAATAAGTTTTTGTTTTTGTATTTATGTTACGTTTTAAAAATTAATGTTTTCTTTTTATATTAAACTAGCTGATCCCGGTGTACTTCGCTACCCCCCTCGTTATAAAATAAAATTAAAAGTATTTATATATCCTATTGTGACGATCGGTCCAGTAGTTAAGACTATATTACGATTTTTAATTTTAATAAAAAGGAGCGTGGTCCCATCCACTTTTCTCCCGGTACGTATTCCATATTATGGCAATACCATCTTCAAATCTCCATAAGAAGTGATATTACCAACTTTGGCGCAAAAAAAAATTTTTAAAAAAATTTATCAAAAAAAATTGGTTTTTTGGATATATCTCCGCTACCCGTGAACCGATATTGCTGAATTTCAATAGCAAACACATGACCGATATTTATAATAGATTGGCGAAAAAAAAAAGTTTCTAAGTCAAGCAGTTTTCAGTGTGTAGAAGTTTATCTACAGCGCCACCTAGCGGAGAGTTACGGAAAAATTGATAGTCCAAAAATTTATTCTATGAAAAATTACTTATACATGCCAAGTTTCAACACGATCGGATGAGCAATGTAGGAGTTTATCGCTTACCAACCAACCAACCAACAAACATTCATTTTTATATATATAGATTAATTAATATTATTTTTTGTTATTTCAATGAATTTAAGTTTTCTTTTTGCTAATAAAATACAAATTAAAATTAAATATGTGTTAAAATCATTTAAAGGCAGGAAATCAAAATAGATACATAGATATAACTTTATGAGAAAATAATTTTTGACATGGAGTTTGCTTCTGGGAAAATATACTGGGTATAGCGTAAAACTTATCAATACTATCTTACCTGGAGCAGTATCATTTTCCTCAATAGCAACATTGTGAAGTACTGCAATCAATGTTTTTCCGTTTTCCAGACTAACTGTCAACCCATCTAATAAGCAGCGAAATCGTTGCTTCCAAATTCCAGAGCAACGTTCCACTGGATTTCTGCTGCATATCTGGGCAACATTATATTTTTGTTCCTTTTCATTTTGTGGTCTGGATAGGGGGGGGTAAAGAAATAATTTTGCAGCTTATAGCCTGAGTCACCTAGCAAACGACCTTTGAATTCTCCACTTTCAAACCGTTGTTTGATAGCTGACTCATTAAAAATACGGGAGTCATGAGTACTTCCTCTCCATTTTGCAACTATATCCCTAATTTTCAATTTGGAATCGCAAACAACCTATAAAAAGTCAGTAATTGTATGATTTGTTTGTTATCGTTAAAAATTACAAATTACCTGTACATTCAGGGAATAGTATCCCTTTCTTTTTATGTAGTACTGCGACGTTTCCCCTCCGGTTCCCATGAATAGCTCCAATAACACCAGGAAAATTTTTAATTGATTTGAAATCCCACATTATTTGTTCTTCCTCTATGAGAGATGAGGGCATTTTTATTTTCCTGTCGCTCCAACGAGCTAAGGCACAGGCCACTCTAATGGAAATCCTGCAAACTGTTGCTTGAGACAAGCCATGAAGGTCGTCTGAATCATCTTGAATCTAAATTGTTTTTAAATTTGTATGGTTATATAAATTAAAGTTTTTCATGATAATAAATACTTCTCTTCGACCCCAATATCGCAATGCCACCAACACTTGCAAATCTACCGAGGTGCCACAGCCTCTTCTATCCAGCTCAATTTCTGGTTTAACCATCAAAATGATCTCTTTCACCGTAGATTTGTTGAAACGGTACCTGGCCTTAAACGGTTCTTCTGACATTTTAATAGGATCGGTTCTATTTCGAAAAGTTTTGGCTCGTCTTGTAGCTGTCGACATTTCTGCTATGGACACTGAAATAATTGTTATGAAGATTACATTTGTATATATACTTGTACAAGTTTGTATACTTACGAATTCGGTTAATTAAATTTATTGTAAACATTGTTTTTACTCTTTAAATCACTTTTTTCTTTGAACTTTTATCAAAAATAAAACGAACTTTCGCATATTTATTAAAATATTTTGCAAACAAACACTCAAGTGTCACCACTTTGTTAAATGGTTAAAGTTGGGTAGAGAACACAATAAAAATATCAAAACAAACAAGAGACTTATAACCATCTAACAAGCTATTATCCATTTATGAATACAATTTTTTCGTATTTTGGCTGTCATTGCCTTATTACCCTGTTAGAACTAAAAATCGTTATTTCATGGTAAGACAAAATGGACGTTTTTTTAATAATAACGTGCATAAATTTATTGTGTCTCACTGATGTAGTTCTATGGACAATAGGACAAATAATTCATTTATATGGGGATGTGCATGGGCGTGTGGGTGTAATTAATCTATTCATCTGTTAAGACAGGATAACCGATCCAATTGTTATTATTGCTATTATTAATATATATGCTAAACTCAGATATTCTATCAATATGAACCTATTCGAATTTGCAGATTTTACGAAGTATTTAAGCCACAACTTTTCTATTGATATCAATTTTAATAAAATTTTTATCAAAAATATTTCTATTTCTGGTTAAGTATATTGGAAGAATTGTTTAAAATATATTGATTTAAATTTTCAACTAATTAATACTCGCTCCCTCACATTCTCCAAAATCTTATTAAATGAAAGCTTTAAATGAAAACAGACACATAACGAGAAGTAACAAAATTTATTTTTCGATGGTGCAAAATACATTTTAAGTTCTTTCTGAATACAATTTTATTGATATCACACAATTTAGCTATTATTAGCTGGATAGAGAATATATTAAAACGCCAAAGAAGCTCATAGTACGCTGTGGAAATTCTGATAATATATATTTATATACCACTGGCGCTAATTAGAATAAATGAGGACTGTAGGTGGGCACACTTATAATTAATTCAAACCAAATTAATATTTAATAAAATAAACTTAAAACCCCTTGCATTATTATGTTTGTATGTGCATCAAAATTTTGTTTTAAAACCGTAAATACAATGTTTCTTATTAGTTCGTGAATCCGGTTTGTTATTTAAAGCTACACATTTTACGGTTATGGATGGCGCTGAAATATATACTTTTATAATAACTTAGGAATATCTATATGTATGTATAAGGTGTTGGAGGAGTTTTTTTTTCAGTTAGACCTTATTAAAACATTGTGTTTTTTTTAGTAGAAAAACATTGCTCATTAACATTGCTTTCATATTACATATAATTATATTTTTTTATAGTTACTGAAAAATTTTCCATTTACTATTTATTAAGAAAAAACAACATAAATAAAAAATACACAGGAACAATGCATTAAAAATTAAATACAAATTTTTATCTTTCTCATAAAATAAATAATTAAGTTAAATTTAAAAAAAAAATATATATTGTAATTCAAATTAATTTAAACTATTTAAACAAAAGGAAAATTAATGTGCGGTTTCTATAACACAAACAGTTGGTTTGAATGGAAAATTTGTATGAAAACCACTGTTTTTTGAGTGATTCCCATACAAAATTCCTACACAAGTAATTTGTCTGTGTATGGAAACAGTACCTAATAGTTAAATAATTAGGGTAATTATGAATGAAATCAAGTAAGATATAAAATACATATGAATGTGTAGTGGAATATGTATTTGTTTTTAGGTATTGTATTATTATGGGTTTTGTATTTTTCTTTGTTGAAGAACAAATATCGCTTACAAGTTCTAATTACAAAATAATGTTTATATAATAATATATAAATAATAATAATAAATTATGTACATTATATCTATAGTATGTAGATATATTTCATATTGTAGTTATTTAATGTAAATGGACTTCATAATGAAGTATTGATATATAAGTTTTTTTACTTTATTTTGTTTGTTAATTTGCGTTAATAATTGGTTTTTATGTGACCAGATAAAGTAAAGTATAATAATTTTTTATAAAAAAATTAAATTAAAAAATAAAGATACTTATTTCGAAATTTCTTCAATTAATGTTAAAAGCTATTTTTCACCAATAGAAATCATTTATTCTATTTCTTCATTTCGTTTTAAACAAAAAATTGATTCAATGAAAGAAAATAAAATAACTTAATAAAAGATGAAAATAATAAACACTTAACTACGAAGCAAAAATTAAAAATTATTAGTGAAAAAAGCGGTGGTTCCTTTCAAATAAACTGTTTGAATTTAAATTTGAAATATATATTATTATTATGTATGATATATTTTGCTTTTAAATTAAATTAAACATTGGTTTTTAGTTTTATTACAAACCCGCTAATGTAAATATTTATGTTTAATTCATTTTTAAAATGGATAGATTTACAAAAACTAAAAGGTATTATAAATTGTATTTATTTTCTAATTTAAAAAGAGAAAATAAAAAAGCTCACACTGGCAGCAGTTTTAAATAGTATCTAGAACAAAAAAAAAAAATAATTTTAAACATTTTTGATATTAATTTTTTGTATATTAAGAGTACTATTATCTAACGTGTTACAAGAAAAAATTTCATGTTAGTAAAAAAATTTTTGATAACAAGAACCATTTTCTATTCCTCTATTAACTCATATTCAAAAGTTTTTAAATGATAATTATAATGAAGCCGAAAATAGCATTGAAAATAAGAAATGTAAAACTAGAAATAAGTAAAACACTAAACGAAAACCCACAGCTATGAATGTTTCTTAGCTTTTTTCTTTCTACTTTTGATCACCAGTATCCGGAATTTTATGCTAATGTATTTTCGTTTTCGTGATATGGATATATGTATGTACAATGTACATATATATAAGGAGATATGCAGTCTTGGCAGATGCCGTCGGGTAATACAGCAAATAAATGAAATGGAAGAGGAAGATGAATTTTTCTTTAAATATTGAAACTACATTTGTGAGTATATGCAGTATTACACTACTGCAGGATTTACCACTCTAAATAGACAAATTAGCTCCGTTAAAGAAAATACAAATTTGGTCATTTGACCAATTGAACCTTTGCTCAATTTTTACCAGCAATAAAATATAAGAACTTAAACATTCTGTTACGAAAAGGTTGTCTAAATGCCATAATAAGTCAGACTGCGGTGAATTTGTAAATTTTATGCCCCTATTATGATTCACAACTCAACTAAGTTGAGTTGTCAATGTTACAACTCAACTCAACTATTTCATTGCATTATGGTTTACAACTAATTTTCGTTGTCTTCCTTAGGTTGTTGTCAACCTTAATATGACAACTTTAATCAACTATTAGTAAGTACATACTTACATGCATATGTATGTACATATATTCAAAGTGTGTTGATAATAATTTTGGAAATTTTATATATATTTATAAATTAACGAAGACAACTTATTAAATAGCTGATTGGAAGTTGGGTTGAGTTGTAATCCATAATAAGAATTTGGCAACTACAACTCAACTATCAATTCAGCTGTGAATCATAATAGGGGCATTAAATTTCACAAGTCAACAAATGAAACTTTTTTGTGTGGCCTGAACTTTCTTAGTAAATTTAAATACATTATGATTCTCAGCTCCAATCCCTATAAATTAGTTATTTTGGTATTAGGACCAGCACTCAGGGGATGACCCCTACGTATGCAGTGCACTGTGCCGGAACTCTGGGAGAGGGATAGGGTAGAGAAGATAGATGTTGAAAATTTAGAAGACTTAACTCTGTCACAACTCTGCTTTGAGCATTATGTTAATTTTTAAGGCAGTGTTGAGGCGCCTCCGGTATTAAGTAGACGCATTAATTTTGTTAAGCTGTATTAGCAGGTATTTTATTAATTGTTTTACTTCGCCGATGTTTCTGCTAACCGACGAAGGAGGGCGATGTTGTGTACATTAGCTTCGAACTGCATCAATCGCTGTCGGAACAGTTTTTTAGTGACCAGTGCTATGCCTTCATCACTTAAATAGTCCGACAACAATTAATACAATGTCTCACTAATGTACATTAGAGAAATTTATGATGTTGATTGACTTGCTCTGGCCAGGGTTTGAACCCAGGCCCCAAGTCAGTGTTTGCTTAGTAGTCAACGCGCTAACCACTTCAGCCAACACCACCCTCGCGATTTAACGTTATTTAGAAAAAAAGAGTGGGGGGGGGGGGTGCACCACATAATTTGCAATAACTCGAGAACTAGTTTTAAATTTGAATAACGAATAATAATGATATAATTATTTTTACCAATCTTCTTAGCTTACATAGCGTTTAGACATGAAAATAATATCATGAAAGTCGCAATTCACTCAAAATTCATCACTAACACATTTGTACTTTTGTCACTTCCAGTCAACTTTCAGCTCTGCTTTCAACGAAAATTTCAAGAAAGTGATTCTTGACACTTTCAATATACATGACCAAATGAAATGAAAGCGAAATTTCAGGACTGTCTTAAAAACCAGTCACAAAAGGCAGCTTGTTTTAAGCGTTTATACAACTAAAACAATTTTAATATATGTATGCTTTTAAAGTATATCAAGGGTGTTCCGATTTCAAATCACGCAAAAGGTGTCCTGAGCATTAAAAAATATTGAAATCACGCGATTTTAAATTGGCGAGCAAAATGACGGCCGTTTTACATCACTCGAAGATTTTTTCAATGTTTTCCATTTTCAATTTTATAAAAGAATTATTGTATATTTAATATGATGTTTTTTTATTTATTTCTGTAATTATATAAAGTTCTATATACACAAAAACATAATTATTAACAAATTTCTAAGGGCACTGTCCTTAAAGGTTGCCAAATGGACAAAATCTTAAAAATGTCATGTAGATGGATACGAAACGAATCGAATTTTTGTTTCAGTGTTGAAAAAAACTGTATAAAAATGATTTTACAACAGTGAGTAAATTGCAAACAAAAACATATGTTTATAGAAAAAAAAGTGAATCAAAAAACTTAATTTCAAATAAAAATTTTATTAAATATACATATAACACTATATATTATATATATTATACACTATGTTTCTCTGCATAGCCGGCCTTCGACCGTTCTTAATGATTTTCTCCACCATGGTATTTCCCGACACTGCTGTATGTAGAATATTTTCTGCATAGCCGGCCTTTGGTCGGGCCTAATGCTTTTTGCCATCAATGATATGGAAAATAGAATATTTATGACAGCAGATTGTACGCTGGAGGAAGAGTCTGACAGCAATTCACCCTAATCTATTGTATTTTAATATAGGTTAGCAGGTTGCTGGAAATTAGATTCAGAATTCATTCAGAAATGTGTTGGATATTTAGTAGATTTAAGCCAAACAAATTATTGAGCTTATAGAAAATGTGTTCATGTTTTAGTTACCTTGCGCCACATTTTTTAATCTTTTATGGGAGGTCCAGAAGCATTTAGCTTGTTAGTTAGTTGCTCCCAAAGTTTGTTGGTTTTTGTTTTTCCCTGGAACTGTTTGGCAAAATGTTTTTTGCTAAAACATTGTGTGCTGACGTAAAGCTGGCGAGAATTTCGTTTTGGGTATAGTTTATTTTTGACCTAAATTAATACAATTATTATTTTATTTTATATATGTATGTAAGTATGTGTGTACTTATGTTTAATATAGAACTTACATTTTAAATGTAATTAAATTACTTCCAATTGCACCTTCGTTTTTAGTTTTAGTTTTCTAATTTTTTTAGTATTAAATTGTATTTCTACACTATCAAATTTTATTTCGAATGACTTTTGGGTGACGAGTAAAAACTCGCATGGTTGCATTCGAATGCTCGCTCGCTATCGAATGTTATCATTAGAGATTTCGAATAAGAGAAGCCCAAAAGAGCAAAAACTCGCACGTTCTAGTATGAACTCGCTCGTAAGCGAATGCGAGAATTAGCCCCCAGCTCTTGTCTCGTCGTTTCGAAAAATTAAAAGCACGCCAAAAACACTAAAATAGCGTTAATTTCAGAACAGCACCAAAAATTACACGTTTTCAGACCAGACCTGTATACACTCTTGTTCACTAATTTAAAGGCACTAAAAATGACATATTCAGCAGCCTATATCTTTTGGAATTTTTAACCGATTGTAGAATTTTAAAATGTATATGGAAGCTAGACATCTTAAGATAAAAAATCATGACAATAGTGGTTTGTTTTCTAAAAACTTTTTTTGAGCAATTTATAAAAAAAGTCCAAAAATGTGCTATTTTTTCTGGTTCACTTGAATAAAGGCACTTTATTATTTTTAAAGTAAGCGATTAGTTTTTATAGGGATTTTTGTTTATTACAATTTATTACATTTTACGAGTCAAAATTGCAAAACAGAAAATTTTAAATCTATCGGAAAAAACTAAATTCGATTCTAACCACGCAATAGCTAAAACAAATTGGACAAAGCCCAACAGTTATCGACAATTACATCAAGGATCCCGAGAGATATGAAAAAAATTTTAAAGGAAGGGTTTCATTGTCTTTGTCTACGAATCAGAATTGCTTCTAATTCTGCCTTATCGTTGTCAACAATAAGCGCTCAAGCTGAAGTGCAAGCGAGCAAGTCATCACTACGCAGAGTAATTAAGAGCTGTGAGTATCTTAAATACTTGAAATTACAAAAATGCCGCCACTTAATGCTCCTCGTAAGGAAAAGCGGATTCAATTCGCAAGAGACTACATGGTATAGGATGTGAACAAGTTTAATTTGGATGTGCTTAATGGCTACAACTATTATTTCCCTGATCTGCGCAAAGAAAAGCGATTTTTGAACCAACATCACAGCCTAGAGGGCGGCGTTATGGTGTGGGGTGCTACTACGTACTATGGCACCATCGATCTTGAATTTCAAAGTGCAAAAATTACTGGTGCAAGTTATAAAACGTTATTGGATTCGGCTTTTCCGAAGTTCAGTGAACTATTTGGTCTCATATCCATTCATTGCAAGCCAAAATGTTAATATTCTTGACTGGCCACCCTAATCGGCAGATCTAAACATTGGTCCGCGTGAATAAAAAGGTAGTTTATACTACATAGTACTAAGTACTAGCACTACCTTTAACTGTTAAGTAAAAATAAACATATGCGGCTGAAAAAAGAGTTGCCTCTGTTAAAAAAAAAACCATTTTTCTTATAAGTTCTAAGCAAAACTTGTGGTAAAACATTTTGGCAACACGCTAAGTATATTTTGATTATTTGATTATTTATTTCCAGGATGGGAGACAAAAATAGCGCGAAATTTTTTGATATGCTCCAAAAGCATAAAATTATATTTAAAAATTCGCAAGTGCCGTCAGTGAGAGTGGAAAAAATAATGCCCTGTTTTCACTCCATGAGGAGTATTTAGAACAGTTTGGCCAGGAAATTACAATTGGTCAATTGAAAAAACAAATTCAAAACATGAGGAATGATCATAATTCATTGATGCAGCCACCATATTTAAATAAAAACAAACGAGAATGCAATTTTTTTCCAGCACCTCTATGATGTGCTTACAAAAATTCAAGTTAAAACTAGTAATTTTAAGTACTTACTAGTTTTTAATCACACATATTTGAGCAAAGGCTGGAAAAACTAGCTTGTGCTAGACTGCAAAAAGTACTAGATTAACTTACATTTTTATTCACCTCAAATCTAGTTTAAACTTAAAATTTCCTAGTATTAGCTTTAGCAAATGTCTGCGTTTGCTCATCTCGTAAGGCCTATGAAGGAGGTAGACAATTTGATGGCAAGCAGTCACTAATTCAGGCTTTTAAGGATGCTTGGAATCATATTTCGTTGGATTACATAAATTCTCTTTATCTGTCAATGAAAATCCGTATATTTTGTCTTAAGTAGAACAAAAATTCAGGAGATTGGGCATTGTAAGATATAATTCGCTGGCAGCACTGTAATGTTTAATATATGATAATAAATAAAAAAACGAAAATTCCCCAGCTAGCATCCATTAGTAAAGATAAGTCGCGTATTCTATTTGTATTTGTAATTGTGTATAAATAGATCATGTAATTACTTTCAATGAAGCTACCTAACAAGTAGTGAAAGAATTTACTCATGAATACTGACGAGGTTTAGTGGCTTCTACCGAAAACAACGTTTGTTCTATTCGGCCAGTGCGGTTAAAAAATATAAAAAAAGGGATGGTTAGATATTAAATTTTTCCTTTGTTACTCGAAAAATGTTAACAAAGTCTACTTAATATTTCTCTGATTATTAAAATTTACGAACTTTAGCCTGTATAAATATTAACAAATATTGAAAACCCGTATATTTGAAGTCAATAAAAACAAAGGGGGTTGTACCCATTACTAATAGTTCTTAAATAAAGTAAAATAAATTTAAAAAAAAAAAACAACAAGAAAAACTGTTAATCATTAAAATAAGTTAACGTGCCTTTATTCAACTAAACCAGCAGCTATATTCTGCAATTCTCGTAGCTAAAGCTAAATCTCGATCTATATTTCGCCCTAAAAATTTTAGCGATTTTGCTAAAAAGGTATTCTGTAACTCTAATCGCTTAGCTAAAATTTACTCTTTTCGCCGTAGCTACTTTGCTATCATTAGACCATTCCCAAGGCGAATTCAATACCAGGTGGCCTCGTTAGCCAAAAGAGAGATCAGCTGTGAATCTGAGCTGTCAAAAACTGATTTTGTTTAAAAGTTGGGTTAACTTTTTTTTATTGTTTACAATACATAGTGAAGCAATAGTGAATTAAATTGGAAAAATAATAATAAAAAAACAATATAAATTATTGAGAAGTACTTATTAAACAAAGTATTCCACTGGGGAATATTAAGAACATCCAATTTTCGCGTTCTGTTTCGATTTGTATTCGTTACAGTTTCTTCAATATTTTCGTCGTCCATCAAATATTCTTTACAAAGAAACCATCAAAAGAATCGCACGAATCATAACGTATCATGGTAGGAGGGTATATTGAACGAAGAGTAAGTATATCGTTTAGAAGATCTTGCACATTAACTGAAACATTTTCCTGGCTATTCGTTGATAAAAATGAATCAATTGGTTCTTGCATTTGCTGTTCATCTGATGAACTTTGTTGTGACTGATTTTGTATGTAATATTCGGATAAATTGAGAAGATTTTCACATAAATGTTGTGTGCTGCTTGCATTTGTTACCTCTGATTGTTCGTTAAGGTTTACAACCAATGTAGCATCTTCTTGTATAGATAAAGAGGAAAAACTATTATTATCGTCATAGTTTTCTGACGCTTCTCTTGTAGTATGTGCTCCAAAGAGTTGGTTTATATTTGTTTTGCACTATTTAAGAACTTACGACTATAAGTTTTTAGAGGTTTTCTTCGCAGGCGAAATTCTTGATTGCTTCTTGCATTCCCAGCTGAATACTCCACCAGCGTAGAAAAATGAATAGTCAGTGTATGATTTTCTATCCTGTGTACAACTTGCCCAATATGCGTCAACAAATCCCTCTGGAAGCTTACCAGTTTTCGCGAAATGCAACTTTAAATTCTTTGTATTCAAACAACGGAGTAAATGCTTGACAGCTTTTTGATGCTCAACATGTGGGTTCTGGTTCCTATGCGCAAGTTTACAAACAGAATGTAAAATGTCTGGCCTAGTACTTATACAAATACATTAGGATTCCAATAACTGATTGGTAGCGACTTACATTCACACGTTCACATTGTTCACCCGCACAAGCTATTTGAAAACCGGGGTCCAGCGGTGTGTATGCTGCTCTACAGGATTGCATATTGTAGTGTTTCAGAAGGTTTTGTATATATTGGCTGTGTCCAACACTTCCAATATCACCATCACGCTCGATCTCCATGCCGAGAAAATGTTTTACTTTGCCATTGTCCACCACCTTAAATTTCTTGGAAAGAGCACCTTTTATCAAATTTATGTCTTCCAAAGTTGAACACGAAATCAATATGTCATCTACATACACAGCAACCAAAACAAATTTATAGCTCTTTTCCATACTATAAAGACAAGTTTGTCTAGGGCAAGGTTTCAGACCAATATCTTTAAGCGCTTTATCTAAAGTGATATTCCAAACCCGACCTGATTGTTTCAAGCCTTTGGCTGCTTCATAAACACTTCTTCATTTAATCTACCATTTAGATATGCTGTTCTTACATCAACATGATGCATATGAAGGTGTTTTCTGCAGCTAACGCAAACATCATTCGAATTGTCGAATATCTTATCACCGGTGAAAAGGTTTTAGAATAGTTTATACCAAATTCTTGGCTACATCCTTTCGCAACCAAGCGGGATTTGAACTCTTTAATGCCTCCACGTTCATTTCTCTTGACGTTGTACGCCCATTTGCAGCCTACTAATTTTTTACCAGCAGGTAGATCAACTAATTCTTTTGCTTTTTCGTTTGTTTGTGGTATAGCGTTTTCATCAGATTCACCAAAAAATTATGACTTGTGTACACCTTTTTTAGACGTCCGACGCTACCATTTCGAATAATTTTTAGCCTCCCACGTGCTCTGACTTCACCTCGGATTGTTTGTTGCTGATTTTCTAAAATTTCGTTACTGGATTCTTCCTCAAAACCCATAAATTCAGATTCCGTACTCGATTCATACTCTTCGTCAGTTTGTGATTCTGTTTCTTCTGTTGTTTTCATATTAATTGTACTACTTGTTGTTTCATAAATTTTTTATAAATTCGAAGCTGAGGCAGTGCTGGATTTCATAAGACTATATTGGTTTCAGGATCGCGTTGTATAATAAAAGTTTACAGTCAAGACTTAGAATAGAATTTCTTCCAATAAGCCAATTCATTTGGGCTGCTTTTAATTTCATTTGTGTCAACTTTGCGTCTATATGCGATTTCCATGTTAAACGACGATCAAGATGAACGCCTAGATATTTGACTACAGTGTGTTGCGGTATAGTCTCGTTGTTGATTGTATAGGCGGGCATTTTTCCCTGCGTAACGTAAAAGTGACGTGTACACATTTCTGCTCATTAACTTTTACCCGCGATTGTTTTAGCCATGTTTCCAATTTTGAGATGTACCCTTGTAGATTCCGGGAAGCTTCTACAGGATTTTCATGAACGCTTAGAAAAGCCGTATCATCAGTAAATGTTGACGTGTGAATGTTACTGCTTAACGGAAAGTTCCTTTAGATAGCTTCTTAAGAGAATGACGATGTTTGCGGGTAGCTTTTGTGTTAATTTGTGGATAAGACTTTCGTGCCATACTTTATCAAAAGCCTGTGCGACATCAATAAAAAGCGCTGGGCAATATGTATGTGCTACGAACATTTGCAGTTAATTTAAAATTCTAAATATGTTTTATAAAAAGTTCTCTCTCTTCTTCAAGAATCATATCGTGCAATAGTTCTGTTTGCAACAAAAAGTCTTCTAACGGCTCATACGGACCCTTAAACACATGTAGATTACCTACTACTTTTATGTGAAAATGAGCCATATTTGATATGTATATTACTTACTTCTTCGACCGATTCTAAATTGGTGTCTTTGCTTTCTTTTGTTAGAAGATTTTTTATAAGTGGCAACACTCTACCATATATTTCTTCAAATTTCTGTATTAATCTTTTGCAATTTTCTTTAATTAATGATTGAAAATATTTTTCGAATTCTGTTTTTATTAATTGTAACCGTTTTAATTTTTTTAATTTATACTCTTGAGTGTTAACTCTATTTTTACTTTTGTTAATATTTATTTCAATTTTCGCTAATTTATTTATATATTTTTGTATAGTTTCCATTTAATAAGGAAAAGGTTTTAGTCGCATATAATTACTATTTTTAAATTCGATTTTAGTTCGTTCCACTACGGCAACTCTTATTTATTTTCTTTATATTTCATGTTTTTTAATTTCTATATACATTGTTGCATTTGTTCACTTAAATGTGGCAACTCTTAAATTTTTTACATTTCTTTTTATTGTGAAATTCTACGGCATCTGCCAACATAAAAACGAAATAGAATATTTTCTTCAGGATAAACAAATCGATGTTAAGCTTATCTCAGACTCTCTGAAATTGAAAACCTGGGAGGAGAGTAAACAGATGATATCACAAGCTTTTGATAAAAATTTTCAATGCAGATGTTCGTTGCTTGAAGATATTCTTCACGAAGGTCATTTAGTAGGTAGTGTTTTATTCGAGTTTTTATTAGGATTCCAGAGCCACCACAAGCTCTACCTTGAGGATCCTTGGTGTCGTAGAAATTATATCCACTAATTCGAAAATAGCTTCGGGACGTCAAGTGAGTTTCTGAGATAAGCATAACATCGATTTGTTTATCCAGAAGAAAATATTCAATTTAATTTTTATGTTGGCAGATGCCGTTTGCGTTCCAAAAACAGATTCTTAAGTTCATGGTTTGTTCAATACAGCCTGCAACAAGGTAGACTGCATTTTCAACATTTCCTGCATCATACAGGACATGTTGAGAGTGAATGTATTTACTGTTTGTATAAGGATCTCTATTGAGGCTTCAATACGACTAAAATTATGCCCTGATTCTTCATTTACTGGTACAGTTTTTTGCGCCGGAATCTGGTTACTCTTTAAAATATTAGCGTATGAAAATTGACTATTAGGTTTTTGTTGAGTAAGAGTCGTGTTAGACTTTAAAACATTTGAGTATTGATTATGGCTAGACGACGGTTGAGGTAACTGTGGGTAGTTTAAAGGAGTGTTGCGCTGAGCGGGAGTAGCATTTGTTTTTCTGTTCGACGAATTTTTAAAAAGAGAATAAAGAGGGCAGCCCCTATAGTTGGCAGTGTGGTTTCCGCCGCAATTACTACATTTTTTTGCTTTGGTATCACCTTTTATTTTGTCACAGTTAGCGGTACTCTGTAACTCGCCACATACAACGCAAACGGTAGGCAACTTGCAATAAGTTTTGGTGTGGCCAAATTCTTGACAGTTCATGCATTGGATAGGTCCAGTTTTTTTATGTGGCATCTCAACGGTAACTCTTCGATGCAACAAGTATTTTAAGCTATAGATTGGGTGCGATTCATTTTTTTTAATTTTCAAGTCGCCTGGCTGTATCTCGACTCTAAAAATAGGTTGGGGGATTTTTTCCTTGTTTTTAATGTTTGAACCATTTTTCACTTTGAAGCCACTATCTTCAAGGCCAGACTTTACCTCTTCCGGATCCACGCTTGAATCAATTCCTTTTATAACTACTGTTAGGCCTTTAGCACTCTTCAGTTGATATGTATAAAAGTTTTTGTTTTTAGTCTCAAAATCTGAGACAACTTTCCTGTAATTATTTTCTCGTGTTACCTGAATTTTAGTTTCGTTGATTTTGCCACACTTAATTGGAGTTACATAGAACTCATTTTCTCCAATTAATGAGATAAGGCTTTTTACCAAAAAGTTGGAGTTCTGTTCTCTTAAATATATCGGCGGTGGTTTAGTGGACCTTGTTGTACTTGTGTCGTCATCGACTTGTTCATTCAAAATCGCAAAACGATTTTCAGAATGTTTAATATTATTTTTCCCATCTTTGGGCATTTTCGCCGTTGACGCTATTTCAGCTGATTTGGGACTTCTTCCCCTTTTTAGCACGGTTATGTATCTGTCCATACCAGTTTGGATTTTATTATCACTATTTTCACTCACTGCATTTACAATTTTGTGCACGTTGGTCACCTGGGTATTTATTGTTTGTTTGTTTGATTGTACAGCTAAGCTGACAAGTTTGCTAATAGGTGCAATTGTTGTTGCTTCTTGATCGCTATTTAACATATTCAGAGATAATGATCGCGCACGAGTATTTGTGTTTTCTGTTAAATTCAGGTTTGTGTTTACTTAATTTTTTTTGTCGTCGTTAGCAACCAAAGTTATATATTGTACATTCCTACTGCTTGTAGGTTTATTGTTATTGTTAGAAGGTGAACTCATTTAGAGTTTTCTTTTTTGTGTTCACTTATGAGTTGGTGTATGCAAATATTTATGTATTTACACACAAGCAACAAATAAAATAAAACCAGTAAGATAACTGTTTAATAAATGTTTTGTTTTTGTATATTTTTTTTTTTTAATTTTCTTTCAATAAATTTTTAATATTCAGTTGCGACGATTATAAAAACGTGTCTGTGCACTGCAAAAGTTGAAACTGAATGAAATTTCAGAGAGTCAATATACCGCATTTTATACAACACTGGGGTTCCGTTTTCTAGCAGCTGGCGACTACAATGCTAAAAACACTTTTTGGGGCTCACGTTTAATCAGTCCTAAGGGTCGTGTTTTGTTTGACACAATTTCCAAAATGGGTTTGAATGTAGTTTCAAGTGGTCAGCCAACATATTGGCTAACAGATCGACAAAAATTCCTGATGTTATTGACTTTGGAATAGCAAAAGGTGTCCCCAGCGAGTTGGTTGAAGTTGAAGCATCTTTGGATTTATCTTCAGATCACTCACCTACAATTGTCACTATTTACTCACTCACAACTGTAACACCAACATGTAATTTACCGATGACATCTGCACGTGTTAGCTGGTTGAAATACAGAAAATATATGAGTGCTCATTGCTCGGAAAAAATGCCGCTAAGAACACCCTCTGACATAGACGATTCCCTCAGGTTGTTTGAAGCGCACGTTAAACAAGCTGCTTTTAATGCTACACAATATCTAAAATGGGTTTGAATTTAGTTTCAAGTGGTCAGCCAACATATTGGCCAACAGATCAAAAAAAAATTCCTGATGTTATAGACTTTGGAATTGTGAAAGGTGTGCCCAGCGAGATGGTTGAAGCATCTTTGGACTTATCTTCAGACCACTCGCCTACAATTGTCACTATTTACTTACACACAAAATGTGATTTACCGATGACGTCTGCACGTATTAACTGGCTGAAATACAGAAAATATCTAAGTGCTCATTGCTCGGAAAAAATGCCGCTGAGACTTCAGACATAGACGATTCTCTCAGGTTGTTTGAAGCGCATGTTAAACAAGCTGCTTTTAATGCTACTTCAAATAAAATAAACCAACCAGTGAGATTTAACAATATTTTTTCTGTAGATATAGAAAGGCTACTGACTGAAAAACGGAGAGCTCGACGAGAATTGCAGCGCTACAGATCGCCCCAGCTAAAATTAAGGCTTAAGGAGTGTACCAAGCAGCTTAGGAAAGTTTTGCAAACTCAAAAAACAGCTTCCCTTCAAAAATTCCTTGAAGAGCTATATGCAACACCACAAACAGATTATTCACTGTGGCGTACAGCCAGAGGACTTAAAAGGCCGGTGATATGCAAACCCCCATTACGAGCCCCTGGGCAAAAACTGATGCTGAAAAAGGTGCACTTTTTGTTAAACACTTAGAAAAAGTATTCACTCCGAACATTTTTGCTGATATTGTTGAACTGCCACCAGTCGTCTCTTTACCAGAAATATCGCTAAAATTCAACATTGTGGAGATTGAAAAGGCTATTACTAGTCTTAACACCAGAAAAGCCCCGACAAAATAAGCAACAAAATGCTTCAAGAATTGCCTTACACTGCAAAAAGAATAATACTTATCACTGTCATAGAATCCAAGTCGGTATTGTTGATTGTTGGTTTTGCAAAGCAATATTGGTTTCATTTGGTGTCATGAAAACAAGTCGGTTTTGTTATTTTCGAATGCAAATAAAACCGATATTCGAATCAGCTGTTTTATGTTTTGCTCATTTGTTTACTGCTTTTAATGCAATTTTTTGTTTAAAAATTTTGTAAATTATAGTTTTTGTGCCAAAATATTATTAAAAATTGTGTTATTAAAAAAATATAAAAAAGAGTATTAAGTGGTAAGTAAACAAAATAATTAAATTTTGTCGTTGTATTATTTACGTTTGTTCTTACATTTGTGTAAAGTTATATTGTTATGTAAAAATATAAAAAGTTGTTCTTTAAACAATTAAATATCTTTAAAAATAAATAAAATGAGCGCTGCTGTTGTTGCGTGCAGAAAAGCTTAGAAGAAGACTTTTGCAAGATCGCAGCAACGGAGACAGCGAAGTACATTTGTTATATAATCTACGTTCATACTTTAAGCTGCTGCGCATATTCATAGGTTACTACCGCTTAAACAAATATGCTTTATGTATGGTTCTTGACACATTTAAAGAACACCTTTCACGTTCTAAGATCCCGCCATTGCTGCAACTTGTAGCTTCACTTCGATTTTTAGCTGAAGGGTCCTATCAAACATTAAAATAAATATTTTTTACCAATTTATCCACTTTAATTTACTTACATCTTCACAAAGCTCTAAATGTTTAAAAAATAAAATAAAAAATGGAATTTTTGGCTACTTTATTTATTTCCAATAAAAAAAACGACAGCTGTAAGCTGTTTGGTTTATTTCCAATAACAAAACTGATAACATTGGTTTCTGTGACACCTAAAACCGACACAAATTCTAATTCGAACATAAAAGCGATAAAATTGAATTTCATGACACCAAAGTATTTTTTTTTTGTCGTTTTCAAATCCAATAACGACAAGATTGGATTCTATGACAACCCCGACTATTCATTTTTAACAGTATTCTACGCCTAGAACACTATCCTAAAGAATGGAAGGTTTCGCTAATTACTATGATACCAAAGCCCGGCAAGGATCATACAAAGGTTGAATCCTATCGGCCTATTAGTTTATTGTCTAACATTTCAAAACTATTTGAAAAGCTGTATATGAGCAAGCTGATGCCTATAGTGACTAGTAATGGATGTATTCCAAATCATCAATTCGGATTTCGCAGACAACATTGTACAATTGAACAAACTCACAGACTTGTGAATGTTGTTAGAGACACTTTTGAAAAAAAGAAATACAGCTCTGCGCTCTTTATTGGTGTCTCACAAGCTTTCGATAAAGTATGGCACGAAGGTCTTATCAACAAATTAACACAAAATCTACCAGCAAACATCGTAAAGCTTTTAAAAATCTATTTAATGGAACGTAAATTTGTAGTTAGGGAAGGCAATTTTTTAAGCCCTCCGCAGTCGATTGAAGCCGGGGTCCCTCAAGGCAGTATCTTCGGTCCCTTACTTTATTTAAAATATGCCTCTGACTTACCGTTAAGCAGTAACATTCATACATCAACATTTGCGGATGATACAGCTTTTCTAAGCGTTCACGAAAATCGTGTAGAAGCTTCCCGCAACTTACAAGAATATATATCCAAACAGGAAAAATGGCTCAAACAATGGCGTATAAAAGTTAACGAGCAGAAATGTGCACACGTCACTTTTACGTTGCGCAGGGAAACATGCCCGCCTATAAAAATTAACACCGAGACTCTCTACAAATCTGGTAGTCGTAGCAACGTCGCAAACTATAGAGCTATAGTAAAATTAAGTGTTATACCCAAGTTGTTTGAAAAAATCTTAACGGATAGCCTGAAACATGATATTGAATTAACTATTTCTGTAAAACAGCATGGTTTTTGCAGGGGCAGATCCACAATCACTAATTTACTAGAATTGACTTCATACATCAACGATAGCTTTTATAATAGCCAGCAAACTGATGTTATTTATACTGACTTTAGCAAAGCGTTCGACAAAGTAAACCATGAGCTATTGATTAATAAGTTATATGCAATGGGATGTACTGGTAATTTTCTTAATTGGATAAAATCATATTTGAAGGATCGTAAACAATGTGTTATTTTCAATAACTCCAAATCTGGATTTTTTCACGTATCTTCTAGTGTTCCTCAGGGTAGTCATCTGGGGCCTCTTTTATTTCTGATTTTTATAAATGATCTTCCAAATGCCATCGAGTTCAGAAATATTCTAATGTATGCTGATGATGTTAAACTTTTTTCTAGCATTACAAATAGTAATGATATTATTTATCTTCAAGAGGATCTGAACAACTTCTACAACTGGTGTACAATAAACCTTATAGAGCTAAATCTAGATAAATGCAAATCAATTACATTCTCAAGATACTCGCCATCTACAACGAAATATTTTATTAATGACACTGAACTTAAAGCCGTTAACTCAGTTTTAGACCTTGGAGTTTACTTTGATAAAAAACTAAATTTTAACACACATATCACGTTTGCAGTAAATAAGGCAAATAGTGTTTTGTGCTTCATAAAACGTTGGGCAAAGGAATTTAATGATCCATATGTAACTAAAAATTTATTTATATCTTTAGTTAGACCCATTCTCGAATACGGTTCTGTAATTTGGGATCCTCAGTACAACATCTATATAAAAAAAGTTGAATCAGTTCAAAAACAATTTTTGTTATTTTGTCTGCGCTATCTTCAATGGAATCCAGCTTTAAATCTGCCGCCTTATCGGAGTCGATTAGCACTTATCAACCTTCCGACACTGAAAAGCCGAAGGATCGTATCCAACATTGTCTTTTTCTTAAACTTAGTTCAAGGAAAAATGGATTCTATTTGCCTTCACAACAGAATAAACATCAACATTCCAAACAGGCAACTGAGATCATATGAACCTCTTTATCTTCGTTTTCATAGATCTAACTACATGATTTTTGACCCTTTCCGCAGAGTATGTGCTGAAATTAATAAATATTATGATCTTATTGATTTGTCTGGTAACGTTAATATATCCAAGAGAAGACTTATACATACTGTATTTAAACTCTAATGACTATATTTATAATTGTTTTTAACCTTTTGAAAATTTGTAAAATTATTGTAATTCTCAGCTGTAATTAAATGTAGCTGTAACTAACTAAATAAACTAAACGATAAAAAAAATAAACTAAACTATACCACAACACACTGTAGTCAAATATCTAGGCGTTCATCTTGATCGTCGTTTAACATGGAAATCGCATATAGACGCAAAGTTAACACAAATGAAATTAAAAGCAGCCCAAATGAATTGGCTTATTGGAAGAAATTCTATACTAATAATAATGAATACTCATAGAGTATTCAATGACACAAATTATACGCCATATGAGCTAGTATTTCGCAAATTACCGAACTTTCCTAATGAAGAAATTTCAAGTAATAAACCAATTTACAAACAGGAAAATTATGCCCAAGAATTGAGGTTCAGATTACAATATTCTATAACTAAGGCAAGAGAATATTTAGAAAAATCGAAACAAAAACGAGTAGACAAATGCTTAAAAACTAATCCCTTAAATTTAAAAGAGGGAGATTTAGTACTCGTTCGAAAATTTAACAAAAAAAAAATCATGCACAATATCATGGTCCGTATAAAATAATCAAAAGAAAAGGAGTAAAATCTATTTTAGAAATAGGTAATGAATTTAAATAATACCATAATAATAATTTAAAAAAATATTAAAAACAAAAAACCCAAAACAAAAACAAACAAATTTAAAATTTTAATCCCTAATATTGTAAAATTTTTCTTAAGGGGGAGGGTGTAGTGCATCATAATTAATCTATTATTATATTTATCATTATTTTATATGTAAGTAAACTTATTACACATACTGTTCTTATTATTATAATTTTTGCACACGGCACTCTGTTAATATTACTACCATTTTTACAACAACCATTTATATCTTTAATACAATTGTTATTTTTTTTATTACAAAATTATATGTTCGATACTGAAATGTTTGTTATTTTTATACAACAACTATGCTTAATGTATTTTATATTTTTTTTTTCTCAAACTACAATTATATTTAGTGAATAAGAAATTTTGTAGTTTTATAATACAGTTAGTTTAGAATATAAGAGACAAATTTTTGAAAAAAAAATTTATTAATACTTTGCCTTCTATCGGCATTATTTAATTCAAGAACTTTTTTATCATGTGGAGTGCTGTTAATAGAGAATAACTAATAGATCTTTTTCCAAAGTAACGTAAAATATTAACTGGCTCTTCCATCAGTATCCATTTTTCAGTTAAACTTTCCATTTTATATGGAAAACATAAAATTGTTCTATAACTCATTGTTATAGAACAAATCTATCTATTATTATTAAGCAGAACAAAAATTCTTTAAAAGAATTAAGTTGAAGGCCTAATATTAAAGTTTTAAAAACTGTCTACTTAAATAAAAAGCGATATATCCGAAATCCTAAGTATCGAATGCATTCATAATTTTTACATGAAATAAAATGTAGTGAATCAGCAAAAAAGTATTTATCTTATTTGATAAACTTACCTTAACATTACGTTTATATTTTCGTTTTAATTTTTGGCTCCAAATTTCACTAGATAATAAAAATTCAGTTGTTGATTTATGTCATACTTTGTCTGCGAAATAATTCTATGTATGTTGTTCTATGTACATGATGATTTTAATTATTATTTTTGATGTTCTTTCGTATCTTTAATAAGTGACTCCATTTTTAATACTTGATGAGAAAAAACTTTTTTTTTTCAGTTTGTTTGCTTATTAGTTTAAAAAACAAGTTATGTTGATGTTTGGTATTTCGATATGTTTTTATGGAAAATAAATAAAAATTTTCACTGACAATTGATATATGTGTGTGTGTTTATCTACACAACAAATAATTTTATAAGACATCCTCATCATCAGCACCTTCTGTTATTGATTCGTTTGGATCATACATGACCATGTCATCTTCATCCTCACAAATATCTGTAAGTATTTCTGGATCATCAACATCAAATTCTTCATTACTATCATCAGTACGCTTTCGCTTGTCATTTGAGAATTTGTTAAAAGTATTTGAAATACGACGGCGTTGCAAAGTCGATACGGTGGGTACTACACTACCTCCAGCATGAGTTGCTATCAGAGTACTACCACTGCTAGCCGCAACAAGATTTTCAACATCGGTGATATCTTCAAATGTTGCGTTCTGCAATTGTTTCAAACGCAACTGTTCCAACTCTTCAGGGGAACGTTTTTTACGAAATTCGTAGACGAGAGGAAAAATATGTTCAATGGCACATTGAACATGAGCAACACTAGCAGCTAAAAGAGATAAGAATTGAATAATGGTTACATTGTACTATTGATGAATTTACTTACCAGTAACTGTTATACTACCAGTTGAGAAAATTTTCAATGTTGCCTTGGGATAACGTAGTTTATATGTCACACCAGGATGTAATTCAGGTTCATAGCTTGCCTCTTCCCTATATTTTTCGGAGAAATTTACTATTTTAATAGCCCAAGGCATACTGCATGTACCCAAAACGTTTACAACACGAAAATTATTAAAGCGTGCTCGAAAACCTAATTTTTCCAAACAGCGAGAATAGCGACGAGCAGCAATTTTTGCCTGAAAATATAAATTATTTAAATAAAATATGTAAGTTTGCATATCAAAAATATTTGAATGTGGAATTAACGATTGAGAAAGCAATTTTCTATTTTTATAAACAACAATTTCATTCAGTTAAATGAAAGGTTTATGTCGCATTGCTTGATATTTCTCATTAAATTTTTGTATAAAGCTTAATTTAGACGATATGTTGAACCAGCAAATTTATGGTGAAAAATTTGTTAACAGTGCCAACATATCATATAGAAACTAAATATTATGTATGTATGTATGTTTAACCACATATGATGGGCATTTGTTAATAATGCCCACAGATTTTCACTCTAGTTATTATGAAAGCCTTTGTAAGCCTTGTTGATGTGGTAGATTTAAATACAGTATGTTTTTTTACTCAACATACAGTATGTTTCTTTACTCAACATTGGGATCCCACGGGATCCCAATTTGCACAAAACGCGTTCCCGTACTCTAAAATTGGGTAAGAGTGATTTTGAGAGAGCAATGTGCTTCTTCTTCTTGCACGAAACTGCCCTTACTTTTTCTTCGGGCTAATTTTGCCAAGTGGTTAATCGATCAGCTGTTTGTGAAATAAGCAATAACAAATAAGAAAATTGAATTTTACCTAACAAGAATAATGATGAAATAATTATTACTTATGCAAAATGCAAAGCAAACTATGTATATTTGGAGGTACATACATATGTATGAGACCTCAATTGGTTTATGTATGGTGACTACCGGCTTCTTCTCTACCTGCTTCAGAGGGCTTTCTTTTGATGGGTACAAAATCTTCAGTTTCAGTCGTATCCAGTTGAAAGTTGCTATCTATTAAGCACGTAACTTCCGCTAACTCGGGCGGAATTATATTTAAAATTTCCTCGTCATTTTCGTCGAGAGAAGGAATGGGAACGTAATTTCCTGTAGAAATAGTGGCCTTACGCACAGCTGCAAACTTCGTTTTTGATTGAGCTTTCATCCTGTTCCACTGTTGCTTCAAACGACAAGTGTCCCTCATATAGCCCGCCCATTGACATCATTTGTTCGTTGATGTGCTGCCAAGCTTCTTTTTTCTTATAAATCACCTTTCTATCGTTTCTCTTATCGTCGATGACTTTAACATATTTGGACACCAAATCTTTAAATGTTGTTTTTTCATCTGGCGACCAATACTCTTTTATACTCTTTATATCCTAACAATTTCCATAATAATACACTGTTCATATATGAACATATATTTATAATATATTTAGTTTATTTAGGATTTATAATTATCTTAATCTAGACTTAGTTGTGTGTTTATTTAGGATTTATAGTTGTCATAGTTTATTGCTTCATTTTAATAAAGATTCAATATAAGTTGTTAGACCTAAGTAATTAGAAATATAATTAGTTGTCTATACTTAAACATTTATTGTTATAATACCTAAAATAGTTTAAGATTTCTAGTATATAAGGAAACATATTAATAGAAATAAATCTGTACTAAAAAAATATTCAACCGTATTTATTTACATTTGGTCCTTCGAGTAACTCTCAGTGTTTTCCCCCACCAGTAGTAAGATACTCTGAGAAATTTAATCTACCATTAAGTAATTAATAAGTGTTTATTTCTTAAAAAAAAGAGAAAAGTAAAAATAATTAAAAGCGTATCCGAGGCTGAACATCGAAAAATAATTAAAAGTGTATCCGAGGCTGAAACATCGGAAAAATAATTAAAAGCGTATCCGAGGCTGAAACATCGGAAAAATAATTAAAAGCGTAATCGAGGCTTAGACATCGGAAATAAATAGAGAAATAAAACAATAATCAATATGTCAAAAGAAAGACTATTTGAAGAACAAAATGAGCTTGGCGAAGAGTCCATAATTATTAGAGACAAAATTATCGAAGGGAAAATTCGATCAACGCAAATTAACGAATTAAAAAAACGATTAAAAAAATACTAGCGGACTTTGAATCAAATAACAACAGGTTAATTGAATTCCAATCAGATGGCGACCAATATCACTACGCGACAGTTTTTTGACCAAATGTTTCTGATAGCTAATCTTTATGTAAAATTGTCCGCTGAGTCGGAATATGAAGTCAGAATGGTCAAAAGTAGAACAGTTTTCGAGATATTCCAAAATAACCGTTATTTCTGTTTTTGAAAAACATGATGTCACTTCCCAGCAAACACGAAGTCAAGCCTTTGAAATAAGATGGCTTTATCATTTGATATCAAGCACAATTCTCAAATGTTTTTCAAAGGTTTGTGTTTAACACTTGAATTCAAGTTGATAATGATTTCAGTATAAACATTTGACAATCAGTGTTTTATCAATTTGTTATCAAGTTGAGGTCAAGTGGCATTTTCAAATTATAAATACACGTTTGCATTTATGAATTTTCCTTGTGACAACACTACTTAAATCACAAAATAAATTTTAAACATTTTAAAAATATGGCGATCAAAGTGTGTTAAGAGTGAAGAAAAAAGTATATACATATATTGCTTGTGAGTAAAAAATTAATTATGAGTAAGAACGGAAAGTGAAGAAATAATATGTTTGTTATATGATCGAGGTGCTACTGAAAGCATGGACAATCTTGAAAATGAAGAGGAGCCAAGGTGAGGACTTAAATAGGCAATATATTTAGTTAATAAAAAGCATAAATTCATATGTATATGGTTTCTAGGTAGAAGAAGTATCTTCAATCATATCAGTCCCCAGAAACATTTTTAAAATTTGCTTGGCGTAAAATTTTTACCGATGAAGTTGCTCAAAACCACAGATGCCTTATTTCCAAAAAATTTCAACTAGTTTCTTCCAACATGCTATGACTCGCCATCAAAAGAAACTGGAATACATGAATAAGAAATTACATCGAAATGATTAAAAACTTCAATTTATTAAGATATTGTTATTTTATTTATATGCAATACTATTTTCTTATAAGTTTTCACATACAAGTACATAAATATGTTGTAAAGGTTTATAAATGTTTTCTATAGCCCCTTTTTTATTTTAAAACAGCTGAGGGGGTCCCAGCTAAAACTTAGGCGTTCAAAAGAACTGCCAAAAGAATGGAGATTAAAACAAAAGGCAAACAAGTGCCGAATTCAGTTGCTTGTAATAATCTGATTTTATTTACAAATTCTAACAAATTTTTTAGAGTTTCAAAATTTTCTGGTTTGCTATAACTTCCTATTGCTGTTCTAACATTAGATGTTAGTTTGGCATGATAAATGTATTGAAGAAAGTCTATTTTTGCTGTGTCTGATAGCGTTTTATTGATGAGTTCTGCGGTTATTAAAAAGCTTGCTAATTCCAAATAATTACCAGTGAACAATGGTAGTGCTTTTGATGCTGTTTCTAAATTAAATGTTGCCATGTTTGTAGTCTTCTTTTCTAATTCTTTCGGGCTTTCCAATAAGTATTCTTTAATTTTTCTATATATATTATTAAATTCTAATTTTAGAGCAGATAATTTATCTTCATGATTTTCTTCGAGTATATTTGACTGAAAATCTTTTCTTATATTCTCTATTGTTTCTAATTTGCTTTGAATTGTTTTTTCTGTATATGTCCTTCCTGGACTTTTCTTTAGGTTTTTTAATATCTCTTTTAAGTCTGAAATATTTTGTTCCATTAAAATTATTTATTAATTATGCATGTATAATACATATTTTCTTTTTATTATTATGATTTAAACTTGTGTTGCATTGTTGCAATTTATATTTTTACGTTTAATTATGTAAATTTTGAAGTATTGAAAAATTTTATCTATGGTGTATACTAAAAATATTACTACAATTAAAATTAATAAAAGATGTGAATTCGATATAAAAGGTTCATTAGTATCATTTGAATTATTGTTTATGATTTGTTTGTCTAGATGGGTATTTTTTATAGGATTTCCCCAAATAGGACCTACCATTTTTAAATTTTGTTGCCTTGATTTTTATTAATAGGTAAAAGTTTGTTTTCTATAATTTTATACATTTGTTATAGAATTGCTTTGTCTATTAGTGTGTTTAATTACATAGCCTTTAAAATATTTGTTTATTTTGTGTGCACCATATAAAATAATCATCACTATTGCAAATATGATTATGTGATCTAATGTAATTGAATTTTCTTTGGTATTGGCTGTACCATTGGTGAGAATATTTTCTTGAATTTCCACTTTACTTTGTGGTTTACCCATTTTTAATTTATATTTTGTTTTTATTTGGGTTTATTTGATTGTTGTTTTACATAAGTTTTTTTTTTTTTTATTTTTGAAATAGTTAAAGATAAGATTTTTGCATTTAAAGTTTTAATTCTTTTTAAATTTTAAATTTTTAATTTTCTTATTAATGGCAGTCTTAGCTTCTAGAGTGGTTGCCAGTGTTAGTTCCTTGTAAAGTATCGCTAGTTGTCTACGCTTCTGAAATTTCTTGCCAGCCCTTTTCTTTTTTATGGGTTTTTTGGTTGCTTTTGGGATTTCTTCCACTTTTTTGTTTCTCTTCCTGTATTCTTCGATGGTAATTGCCTTGGGACCTGCGGAACGTGGAAGTGGTGTATATACTGGTGCCGATACCAATGCGTTGGCTATGTTGGAAGGCTCGTATTCTTCGCTTTTGCAGTCCTCAATATATTGTTCCCAGCGGGCGACAATCTCATTTATTTCCGCTTCTGACATCAGGCGATAAAGGTTTTAGGTTTTGTAGGCAGGATCAGTTTTCAGGTTTTGTAGATGTCGCAGGATCGGTCGGCAGGATCGCCATGTAAAGGTTTATAAATGTTTTCTATAGCCCCTTTTTTATTTTAAAACAGCTGAGGGGGTCCCAGCTAAAACTTAGGCGTTCAAAAGAACTGCCAAAAGAATGGAGATTAAAACAAAAGGCAAACAAGTGCCGAATTCAGTTGCTTGTAATAATCTGATTTTATTTACAATTTGTTCTAGCTTATATACTAAAATTTCTTAGGTCATTGAGTGATTTCTGATTTCAATATTTTACAAATTCATAAATAAAAGAAAATAGAAAGTAAAGTTACAATTATCAAATATTATATTACATCTTAAATTTACATGTGCCAACAATAATGCAAGCAAACAATATTCTTTTGACCCACTTCAACAAGTGTAACCCGAGCGTTTATTGTTTGTTGGTTGCAATACATTGTGCATATTGTATGGCGACATGGGTACACTACAATGTCAGTCAATAATGAATTCCATAAATTTATATTTTAAACATGAACTTACAACGCAAAAATTGTATATTATTTATCTTCCACATTATATTGCAATCCACATTTGAGAATAACGTTTGAAAGTAAGTTGAGAATAAATAAATTTCTCAATTTGAGAATAATTTCCCCTTTTTGTTGAGAATGCTATGTTTTTCAAGTTATTTTCAAATCGTTTTCAAACGTTTGTCGTTTGAGAAAAGGTTTTATTTCAAATCATTCTCAATTTGAAATCAAGCCTTCGTGTTTGTTGGGTTAAATGCAAATATCTTCAAAAATATTCGTCCATTTATGAATTAATTTTTTTTAAGGAAAGGTAATAAAATTACTAAAACAAGTACGGGTCGTGTGTAAAAATTTGTCAAGAAACTACTAAGTTACAGTCGACCAAATTTCAAATTTCACAAAAATTTTAATGTTTTTTTTGCAAGTTTGTTCTTTTCAACTTATTGTATAAAACCAAACAATTAATATTTTTATTGTTTTATTAAATCGGACATTAGTATATTTCAATACGAACATTTTGCGCCAAACAAGACCCAGATTGGTGCAAAAGTGACAAAGCTACAGAAGATTTAGTGAAACAACCCACTTTTCGCTTTTTGTCAAATAAAAAAAAAACATAAGTTACTATACAAATCTTAATGTTAGTATCAACAAATATTAAAAAGGGCTTAAAACTGTTGAACTGCTTTGTCGATTGTAATTATTTTCAGCCTCTCGCACAAGGAACCAACAATAGTCGCCCAACATCGCCTCATCATACGCCCCTTGATACCCTTGGAATATCTCGAAAACTGTTCTACTTTTGACCATTCTGACTTCATATTCCGACTCAGCGGACAATTTTACATACAGATTAGCTGTCAGATACATTTGGTCACGACTTTGTTCAAATTTTGTCTCACAGTGTATTTTAAAAATAATTATTTTGAAGCCATAAATACAATAATAGAGAAAGCGTATTCGAGCATGCATCAAAAAGAATCTGGCGAGCAACATCTCGAAAAAGCGTCAACTTCTCATGATAATATGGAAGGCAACCTCAAACCAAGATATCAAACATCTCTAAAAATATTTAGAAAAAGAATATGTAGTCTATGAGAAATAATATCATCATGTGCAATCAACAATAGTAAAAAAACTGAATTAACTATAACAAAAGCAATGATGGAAGAGAAATTCCAAGATCTTAAAAAAGAATATGAAAGATTATGTGAAAAAATTGAAATCGATGAAGCAGAAGAAGACAAATATGAATGCATTGCTCGTGAGTACAGAATGCTTCTAAAACAAATAATAGTTGCATTAGAAGAAAATGAATCTAAACCAGTTGTTAATTCCATTAAACTAGAAGACATAAAAATTCCAGTGTTTGTTGGTGTAATATGATTAAAACAATTTAGTTATTCTTAGTGTTTGGGTAGTATTTTTATTGTACTTGGAAGTATTTAAATTGCCGGCGCTAATAAACGCCACTGGCAAATAAAAGTAAAAGGCAGATGAATGCCAGTATGAATTAGTAATGCCGATTGAAGGCAAAGTATTAATTAATTTCTTAAACTAATTGACATTGGCTTATATACTAATTATGAGAATAATTCTTAGGGGGTACCTTAACATAAGAGTAAAAGAATAGAAATATATATTATTGTTGGGTAAGCATATTTAGCTTCCAACTATTTATGTATGGCATGTGTTCAACAGTTTTAAAGTTAAACGAGTGCATACTTAAAAGCAACAGATACTTTGGGTTGCTTATATTTACAATTAAACAAATGCAGTAAATAAATGTTATTCATTTAAGTGCATTGTGCAGCTGCACTTGATTAAACGTACAAGTGTCAAATTACAGTCACACAAAATATCTTGCTTGCAGTTTGTCAATGCTTGCATGTTGCGGTACTATTGAATCGCAGTGCATACTACACACTGTTGGCCACATGCTACACCTCCACCCTTTACAAGAATGTTCATATAATGTTAGTTTTATGGACATTCTTTTACAATTAGTTTTTAATTAGTCTAAGTATAAGTGTAATATAATATTTATTTTGTTTTTAAAGAAAAAAAATTATAATATTTAGATGTACTTATTTTCTAATTTTATAGTAGTCGTATGGCCATATAATAATATTAAATGTTAGTTATTATTATATATCTTAAGTCTATTTTTATGAACTACTTGTTGTTTATTAGTTTTCTTATCAACTATGGTAACATTATTTCTTAAATCTATTTTCTTAATTTTATACGGACCAATAAAACTAAAATCAATATAAAGGATTTTCTGATTAATTTTCTTCTATTATATTTTTATCTTAATTACAATTTTGTTTTACTTTTTCTTTATTTTGGGTCATTTTCTTGAATAATAAAATTTTAATTAGAAAAATATATGTATGTGTATATTCATAAATTTTATGTTATTAAACTAGTTTGAAAATCAAATAAGTTTTCACTCTGTACCTTTGACTAAATTGAACGTCTTCATTAGACTTTTAGGCAAGAATAAAACAGTTTTAAATGATTATTACCCAAAAATTGTTGTAATAATTTTATATTGTCAACCTTTAACCCTTTTTTGAATTTTGAATTTTATGGCAGTAGTGAAATGTGTCTCAATAGACTTCTCCAAGTTATATTGAGAGTTTTAAATGTGTACAACAATTTGAAAAGCTTTAGCATATTTCTAATCAATTTTTACATTAGTAATACCTGTTTATTTTTCTATTGTTCGATATATTCCACAATGTCCTCCATCTATCGGATCATCGTGGTATTCCAGCATTAGATCAAGAATTGCATTAGCATTCTTATCATTTATATAGGTCACACCTCATTAATTAGTAGCGCTACTTTTATGCCCTTTTATTTATAAATTATTTAATTGAGATAAATTCTAAAATTTTCTCGTTTGGTGCCTATTTGTTCACCGGCCACTTTCTCAAGCCTTGGGAAAAATTGTCCTAAGTCAATATTCCCATTAATGAACATTATATATAATTTACCGGCCACTTTTTCAAGCCTAGGGAAAACTTGTCCTAAGTCAATATTCCCTTTAGTAAATAGTTTTCTTCTGACGTCATATTGGGCTTTTTATCATTATTTTAAATTTGATGCTGAATATTTTCGATATTACTTTGTTGTTAATATGCCATAGATTTTGTTGCAATTTTTAATATTGTATTAGTTTTTGTATTTATATCTTTTACTGCCATAAAATTGGGTTATCTGTTTATTTATGTTGACATTTTATTTCTAATATTATTATTTGATGAACTACAGATTTTAGCATCAGGCTATTAATGCCTTGGCTGTATATTTGTGCCTTATATCTTAATTTTGGCATGTTTAAATTTTTTTTTTTTTTTTTTTTTTTATAATTAAACTAAGAAGTAAATATATTCGGATTTCAAATAAACCGGAGCTATTACCTTCTACAACTACTTTGTTTTTAGCATTTGGTTTTTCAACTTTCGACTGTTCATTCTTCATTTTAATTTTATAATAATAATGTTATTATATTATTTGTCTTAAAATTATTAAGAAGTAAAATGTAATTATTAATTTACTTTCATTATTTTATTCTAATTATTAAAATTTAATTTAATTTTACAATTTCATTTTCTTTGATTAAGTTCAATTTTAATTTTATCCATTTTAAAGTAAAAATTTTTTTTTTTTTTAAATTTAGAAATTAAAAATATTCTTTAAGTGTAACATGTTAATTATATTTTTATTTTAAGTGCCTTTGTTGGCGTTTTTGTAAATAAAAATGTTTTTTTTTTTTTTTTTTTTTTATGATTTTAGCTACGAGCTATTTAGTAATCAAAAAAATGTTTGCCACGAGCGGTTAACGCTTACTGGCCCTAGTGTGCGACTTTAGCGCACCACTTTTAATATAAAGGTGTTATGATCTTAAAATACATATTTAAAAAAATATTGTTGTAGTTGAGTTTTCTTTGTGTTGCTGTCTTCCTTCTTTTATTAATGCCTTTTGGCCAGGCGGACCTTTATTTTCTTCAGAGTTGGTGTCTTCCTTCATTTATAAATGCCTTTTGGCCAGGCGGACCTTTATTTTCTTCAGAGTTGGGGTGCCTTTTGGCCAGGCGGACCCTCTCCTTATTCTGCTCATTCCAAGGTGCTTAGTATTTTACAGCACTCTTGGAACTGGCAGGCTGCTCTTGCTTCTTCAGGGTGCAGTTTAGTAGCACTCGCTGAAGAAGACTGGCAGGATCGCCATGTAATATGATTAAAACAATTTAGTTATTCTTAGTGTTTGGGTAGTATTTTTATTGTACTTGGAAGTATTTAAATTGCCGGCGCTAATAAACGCCACTGGCAAATAAAAGTAAAAGGCAGATGAATGCCAGTATGAATTAGTAATGCCGATTGAAGGCAAAGTATTAATTAATTTCTTAAACTAATTGACATTGGCTTATATACTAATTATGAGAATAATTCTTAGGGGGTACCTTAACATAAGAGTAAAAGAATAGAAATATATATTATTGTTGGGTAAGCATATTTAGCTTCCAACTATTTATGTATGGCATGTGTTCAACAGTTTTAAAGTTAAACGAGTGCATACTTAAAAGCAACAGATACTTTGGGTTGCTTATATTTACAATTAAACAAATGCAGTAAATAAATGTTATTCATTTAAGTGCATTGTGCAGCTGCACTTGATTAAACGTACAAGTGTCAAATTACAGTCACACAAAATATCTTGCTTGCAGTTTGTCAATGCTTGCATGTTGCGGTACTATTGAATCGCAGTGCATACTACACACTGTTGGCCACATGCTACATTGGAAATGTAGCTGATTGGCGGTCCTTCCATGACCTTTTTAAAAATCTCGTGCATACTCAACATAGTTTCTCCAACGCAGAAAAAATGTATCGACTAAAAAATTACGTCAGAGGAGAAGCTGGAAGACTTATTCAACATTTAAAAGTGACGGACGCCAATTATGAAGCAGCATGGAATATTTTAAATGCACGATACAAAAATAAATGACTACTATTTACAACACAAGTAGATAAGATCTTGGATCATCCGATGGTAAATACTGAATCAGCCTTCAGTGTAAACCAATTACTCGATACAACGAATGAATGTGTTCAAGCAGTGAAGGGGCTGAATATGAAAATTGATGATGCTGAACCTTGGATAGCAAGAATAATCGTCCACAAATTAGATAGATATGGGCTGCGTATGTATGAACGAAATGTAAAGAAAACAAAAGAAATACAAACACTAGAAGACCTATATCTCTTCTTGGAACAACAGTATCAGGCTCTGGAAGCATTTAAAGGAAAAAAATACAACAACCTTAAAACAAATCAGAAGCAGGCAAGTTCATTCCTCATATCACAAAAGTGTTGTGATTATTGTAAACCAACAAATCATGAGCTGGTAAATTGCAAAAGGTTTCAAGCAATAACAATTAAAGAAAAAAGAAATTTCATTAGAAAAAATAAACTATGTTATCGGTGTATGAGCCATAAATTAAATAAAAAATGTGCAAATAACACTGATAATTGTAAAATATGTGGTAGATATCATCATACTCTTCTTCATATTGAAGAATTTAAGAAAGAATCAAAAAATCCAGAAACAGGTATAAATCATGATGACCGAACAAGAGAAAAATTCAACAGTGTTGCTAGCAACAGCACAAATAAGAGTAAAAGCTGCAGATGGTAGCCTAGTTACATTAAGGGCTCTAATAGATCAAGAATCACAAAAAACTACAATTTCTGAAGAAGCAGCTCAAATATTACAACTACCAAGATTAAAAGAAAAGACACAACTGCAGGGTCTTGGAAATACGATTGTTGGTATATCAAAGTCAAAAATATATTTGGAAATAAGACCTAGATTTCTTAGTAATGAAAAGTTTATGATTGAAGCTGTGGTCCTGAACAAATTATCATCTGCAATTCCAGATAAATCATTTAAATATAATAATAATGACTGGAAAAATTTTACGCTAGCTGATCCGAGTTTCAACAGATCGGATAGAATTGATATGGTGCTAGGCAGTGATATTTATTCAACTATTTTGGAAGAAGGAATCCATAAAATTGATAACATTTTAGCTCAGGCTACAAAACTGGGATGGTTATCAGGAATATTAAGAGCATGCCCGCGCAAAAATAAAGTTTTCACAGCTATGACAACAAATCTTGAAAGGTTTTGGGAGCTTGAGGAGGTTTCAAATACAGAAGAATGTCATGATGATAAGTATTGCGAAGAATACTATGAACAAACAACCACAGTAGATAAAAACGGTAGAATAGAAGTTAAATTACCATTTAAAGAAGACCATGAGTTGGGAAATTCCAGAAAACAGGCTATGGCAAGGTTTCTATCGCTTGAGAAAAAATTAGATCAAGACCCAAAGCTTAAAGAAGACTACAAACAATTCATGAATGAGTATCAAAATCTCGGCCATATGGAAAAGATTAAGGGTAATAACACTGGAAAGTATTATTTGCCACATCACCCTGTAATAAGAGATAATAGCTTAACAACAAAATTTCGTGTAGTGTTTGACGCTTCTGCTAAAACAACAAATGGCAGGAGTTTAAACGATGTCATGTTCGTAGGACCCAAACTCCAAAAAGATCTTTTTGTTGTCATCATTAAATGGAGATTATGGAAATATGTAATAACAGCCGATATTGAGAAAATGTACCGCCAGATAAAACTGGAAGAAAGCGATCAAGCATATCAATATATATTATGGAGAACAAATAAAAACAACCCTGTAACAGAATATAAATTAACAACAGGTACATACGGCATGTCATCAGCACCATTTTTAGCAGTAAAATCTCTATTCTACATTAGTGATCACTCTTCAATTAAATACGAATCAATCAAGAATATAATAAAAGAAGATTTCGGATGATGAAGATTTTTGGATGACCTAATAACAGGAGCAGATACTATTCAACAATGTAAAATCAGTCAGCATGAAATACAATCCCAGCTAAACAGTTTTGGTTTTAACTTACGCAAATGGGTATCAAATGAAAAAGAAATTGTAAATTATGAGCGAGAAGCAATTAATAATATGATAATTGCATTTAAAGATAACGAAACTATAAAAACCTTGGGTCTGCAATGGGATCCAGCAAATGATGATTTCCAATTTAAGGTAAACTTTACACAAACTAATGTAATAACCAAAAGGCAAATCCTGTCAGATGTAGCAAAAATTGTCGATCCTTTGGGCTGGATGTCTCCAGTAACAGTACTAGCAAAACTGTTCATTCAAAAATTATGGCTGCAGCAATCCACTTGGGACGAAGCATTACCAGACGAATTTTAGGACGAATGGCATAAATTTTGCCAATGTATAATCGATCTTCAAAAAATTCGTATTCCAAGATGGGTAGAAACAACGAAAGGATATGAATTAGAAATACACGGATTTTCAGATGCTTCTGAAGAAGCATATGCCGCAGTAGTGTATATAAAACAAAATACATCTATTAAGCTTCTAGCGGCTAAAACTAAAATAAATCCGATCAAAAACAGGAAAACTCTACCCAAGTTAGAGCTATGTGCTGCTCATCTGCTAAGCAAGCTGCTGCAGAAAATAAGGTGTATTTTAAATCGACAATGTACAATATATGCATGGAGTGATTCAACTATAACATTAAGTTGGATACAGAACAACAAAAATAAGGACAAATTTGTAAGAAACAAGGTAAACGAAATAAATGCAATCTTACCTAAAACGTCATGGAATCATATTAGCAGCAAAGATAATCCCGCAGATGTGGCATCAAGAGGAATTGTCCCAGAAAAACTATTACAACATAAGATGTGGTGGAACGGACCATTATGGCTATCTAAAAGTGATTTTCAAACTATGGAAGAAACACCATCAGAAACCATTAATTACTGCTGTAACAATGCAAAAACTAGACCATTTCATGAACCCATTACTAGTTAAAATATCAAGCTATAAGAAATCAGAAAGAATAGGAGCATATGTGCAGCGGTTCGCTATAAAACAAAAGGAATTAGATGAAAAACCTTACCTAACAGTGAATTAGAGTTAGCTCATAAAACCATCATCAAATATCAACAACACCAAGACTTTGCTGAAGAAATTAATAGTATTAAAAAAAACAAACAAATTAATATGAAAAGCAAATTGTCAAAGCTAAACGCATTTTTAGACAACGATGGCATCCTAAGAGTTGGAGAAAGATTAGAGCGATCTGCGTTAAACTACAATCAAAAACATCCAATAATTCTTCATAAATCAAAACTAGTTCAACTATTGGTTGAACACAGCCAAAGAATAACATTACATGGAGGTATTCGAGTAATGGATTGCACATTAAGAAGACTTTACTGGATTATTGGAGCAAAACATATAATCAAGAAATGCATAAGATATTGTACCAAATGTATACGATACAATCAATATACGAGAAACCAAATAATGGGTATCTTATCAAGATGTCGCGTAGCAGAATCCCATCCGTTTACTTATACTGGAGTTGACTACGCAGGGCCCTATCAAATAAGGTGTTCCAAGGGACGAGGTCAAAAGACGTTCAAAGGATACGTAGCTATATTCGTCTGTCTGTCTACAAAGGGTATTCACTTACAAGCAGTATCAGATATGACTACGGATTGTTTCCTGGCGGCGTTAAGACGATTTTTCAGCAGAAGAGGTAAATGTAAAATCATGTACTCTGATAATGGTACCAATTTCAATGGAGCATCAAGAAAGATTGACAAAGACTTCAAAATAATAATGCAGAAGTAGCACCAATATTAGCAACGGAAAAAATAGAATGGTAATTTATTCCCCCGGCAGCTCCTCACTTTGGACGAATATGGGTGGCTGTGGTTAAATCTATGATATATCATTTGAACAGAGTAATTGGTGACGTAAAGCTAACGTACGAAGAAATAAGTACATTGTTAGCACAAGTTGAAGCTGTCATGAATTCAAGACCATTATACGCCAGAAGAAATCGATACATTAACTCCAGGGCATTTTCTAATTGGACATCAGATTATCGACATCGCTGAGCCAGCATGCGAGTTAACGGTATCTTCTCTCAATAAATGGAAGCTGATCCTAAAGATTAAACAGGATTTTTGGAAACGATGGAAGGAAGAATATCTGACATTACAACATCGGTATAAATGGAAACACCCACAAGAAAACTTAGAAGAGGATATGGTAGTGTTAATAAAAAATTAAGCGACTCATACTTGTAAATGGCCTTTGGGAAGAATAATAAAAGTACACAAAGGAGAAGATGGTAAGAAAGTCAAGGCAATGAATATTGTGTATAAAAAAAACAGATTACCAATTAAACAGTGGTTTTTCCTACTATTGCTTATGATAATGGCACAAGTAGAAGCGGCGCCACAAAAACTGTATGGAACCATTGGAGCAACGGTATCTACAATTGACAGTCAATCAGCAATATATTTTGATCACATCGGAAAACTAGACATGGTGAATTCCAAATGGAATCTAGTTATATACTACGACTTAAATTCATACTTTGAAGAAGTCATTAGAATTCAAACTTCATTAAGAGAATTGGAGAACATCTGTCTAAAATTAAACTATTATGAAGAAATATGTAAACAAATGACAAACCCGATGAATCAAAGATATAATATTTTAAAAAGTAATACTTGCTAATCAGCCGTGAAAGAACAAAAAGAGCTCCATTTGAATTTGTTGGATCTATCTACCATATACTTTTTGGAATGATGGATGCTGAGGATAGAGCAGAAATGGAGGAGAACATGAGAAACCTTTTGGATAACCAGGAAGATTTGGTGAAACTAGCGAAACAACAAACGTCTATTATAAATTCAACACTAAATATAGTGAGAAAAACAAAAGACAAAGTCAATAATAACTTTCAAATGATGTCAAGACAGCTACAACAATTTAATGATAAAATAGCAGAAACGCAAGACACCGAAAGGCAAACATCTACGTTCCAAATACTCGTAACAAGGCTGTACATGATGATTGAAGATTACGAAACCACACAAATGTCTATTATTAATTTACTTATCGATATTAATCATGGTCATATCAATCCACAACTTTTTCAGCCCGCTCAGTTACAGCACGAATTAGTCAAAATTCAAAAAGAGTTACCAGAAAAACTTACTCTTCCAGGAGGAACTTCAGGAATTCCCCTAAAAGAAGGACACAATGCATTGATGGCTAAAGGAATGATACTAGACGGCAAATTAATAATCAAAGCGGAAATTCCTCTGTTAAATTCTGACTCATCAGATATATATAGAATAATTCCTATTCCTGTAAGTAAAGAGAAAGCAACGATGATACCGATAATTGAAGCTGACTACATTATATACAATAATGGACATAGTGTCTATACACTGATGTCTCAGACGGATCTAAACAGCTGTAAACAAATTTCAGAGAAATACATGTGCAATAAAAACTGGGCATGGATACCCGCTACAAATAAGGGATGTGAAATATCAGCTCTAAAGGATATACGTAAGGCCGACTGTAAATTTAAGCAGATTGAAAATCAAAATCTTTGGTATAAACTCTGGGAAGAAAACAAATGGCTCTATAAATTGAATGAAGACATGGACATAGAGATAAATTGTGGAAAAAATCTAATAAACTGGCTTAATTTACCAACACAAGGCATTTTGAATCTCAAATCTGGATGCAAAGCGAGTTCCGCACAAATCTTCTTAGAGGCTTCGAAACAATTAAATACAAACACTGACTTTATATCCAAATTCATCATGTGGCGCAAAAATATAAGTGAACTTACCTCTTGGCACACTAAACCACTAAAAGTTCACAGTTCTAACTTTACTCAATTCTACAACTTATCTAAACAACTGGAAATGCTACAATCAACGAAGGTCGAGCTAAGAAAATTGCGCTTCCATACTATCAGTGGACATTCATCTCTAATCATTCTACTGGTAATAGTAATTATTGCATTAATCATTTTCATTAAAAGTAGGTACTGCAAGAAAAGGACAACAATACAAATAGACTTCACAGCTCCTACAACACGTTCCGGCCGGCAGAATGTTCAAATATGAACAAATATTTATAATAGATTTAGTTGTATGTTTATTTAGGATTTATAATTATCTTAGTCTAGACTTAGTTGTGTGTTTATTTAGGATTTATTATTATTTAGGTTACAAAATATTTACGGTCTAGACTTAGTTGTGTGTTTATTTAGGATTTATAGTTATCATAGTTTATTGCTTCATTTTAATAAAGATTCAATATACTTTAACATTTGTTACAATACCTAAAATAGTTTAAGATTTCTAGTATATAAGGAAACATATTAATAGAAATATATCTGTCAAAAAAAACATCAATACAAAAAATAACTTTTTTTATAAATTTTTTAAAGAACAAAAATTGTTTTAAATAGCTTTATAAGTTTTTTAATTAATAATTTTCTGTAATCGTTCCAAATATTATTGACATATTGTTTTCTTTATATGCCAATATGCAGGGTTGAATTTCTTTTTCCAGCTGAGAGCTGTTGCTCCGCTAGTTATGAATGGTGAATAAGATCTATAACTATCTATTAACTATTTTTTAGTTACTCTTTTATTAGTTCCGACTTTGGTTATGATTTCTGAATATGCGCCAATATTATTTTGTAAACCTAGGTATGTTTTAAAATGTTTATTAAAAGTATTAATAATACAGTACAATCTCCCTAATCCGGACAGATATAGTTTCAGCTATTGTCCGGATTAGAGGATCGTCCAGCTTACAGTTAAAATAAATTTTTAAACGCATATAATTTGTTTTTATTACCGAACAGAAATATAAATACACATAAGAATTCATTTCCACTTAATTAATTTACAGAAAACGTAAAGAAAAATACTAAAAGTGACCAAAAATATTAATTTTTGAAAATAAAAAATCTATTTGTTTCCAAAAATTTGTCTGTGAATTTAAAAATTACTAAATTGTTGTTTTTATTATTTGATAATTTTTATTTGTGTATTTTTTAAATAGTTTCAAAAATATAATTTAAGACAATTTTATAGATTCCATAAACTAACCGAAAAATTTAAATGTTTAAATTAGTGGATAGTCCGAATTAGCGAGTGTCCGGATTAAGGAGGTTGTACTAATAAAGAGATTTAATAAAAAAAAACAAATATTTCAAAGTATGTATGTATGAATGTATATACATTTCGCACTTGATCAACAAGAGGGTATTAACTCAAAATTTTAAAATTTTCAGTAGAGGCAAAAAACTTTTTTTTTTTATACTATTCTTCTATCACAAAGAGAGATACAACTGTATTTTTTTGGTGAAAGAGTGGAGAAAATGGTGTTAAATTTTTACAGTTCATCGATTTCTTGCAAAAAACTAAATTTTAAAAATTTTGAGTTAATACCCTCTTGTTGATCAAGTGCGATATGTATTTATGTTTATATGTAAGTATATATGTATGTACATATACGAAGTTTGTTCAAAAGCAAAGGTGAATTTTGAATTTTCGCGGGATCTGTGTACAATCGATTATCGAAATTTTTTCTTATGTGTTAGTCATATGTTGGCATTATCAGCCCATTTGGATTAGTAGTTTGTTGTTGACAACTAAAAAGGTTAGTGACGCTTGTGTGTTCTTCGATTTTTTACTTTTGAAAAAGATGGACCAATTTATTATTTGCAAAGTTCAGCATTAACATTTCAATTAGAATTACATATCATCATCTACATAAGTTTTCGCTAATATAGGCAAAACGATGAATCGCGTTATCCTGCTATTTGAAAACCAGACCAGATTGCCACCCCCAATTTGAATAGATTACATTTATTTCTTATCTAATAACAATTTAGATACGAGTACATTGTAAATTATTTCTTAAAATGTAAATAAAGCGCAACAAACAAAACAAGCTTTAATTCTACTTCTGTAGCAGTGAGTGTAATTATGGCAAGATGTTAGGACTACTTTAAATAATTGTGTACACTGTATTTGTTCAGGGTAGAGTTTTTTATTGACGCGAGTCTAAGTTTGGAATGCAGGATAACGGTTTCTGTTTTTGTATTCTGTTTGCTGTATTATTCTATGTAACTGCCGTTGTCACTATTCATGCTTTAGAATAGTAAACACATATTTTTACCGAATACATAACGTATGTCTATTTATATTAGTGTTTAAATTTATGCTTTAGTCTTAAATGATACTGTTGTCAAGATTAAATAGTTAGTTCAATTTTGATCGCTTGATCGAAAAGTTTTATTTCGGCATATCCTACAATATCAGAAGTGGGATCGTGAAAATATAATTTTTTTTTTTTTTATTAAAAGAAATTAACAGAAATTAGTTAAAAAACTTAAAGAAAATACAAAGGAAGAAACTGAAAATGGAAACTCAAGCCAGATTTTAAAATCAATGGATGCAATTTTTAGCACAAAGGAGACCAAACTTAACTTATTGCGGCGCACTTTTGAGACACGTAAGTGGAAACATGGCGATTATATACTCGTAGATTACTATAATGAAAAGTTAATGCTGTCCAATAAAATTTGAATCGACGAAGAAGAGATTGTCGATCAATTAATTGAGGGTATTCCCGATGCTCAAGTAAAACTGCAAGCAAAACTGCAAAGCTTTACAGACTGCTGCAAGCGTTCTCAAAGATTGAACTCGAGAGACCGGTACATCAAAAAGTAGGTGGTGAATCGTGAATTAATACTAAGCTACGGGTTTGATAGTAGCACTGGTCAAGCTCAATTTAAGCAAGCATTCAATAACCCAAGTTCGTCAAAAAACTGCGATGCCTCACTTTTAGCTACTTCAATTATTCCCTTACGTTTAATGTCCTTATCGGGAAAGCCAATTTGGAACAACAGTACACCGCAATGTGTAAGATTTTGTCGTCTCATTAAACTGGAGTACGTAAAGAAGACAAAAGAAGTTGTTCTGAAAGAAGAACAGGACTTAAAAAATGAAATTAACGCTTTGACTAACCTTCGGATATCAATTAGTGAGGGAAAATTCCTTGAAGTTTCTTTTAAATTATTTTTAACACTAATTGATGGAAAAGTTTTGAACATTACAACTGGAACGAAATCAAGCCAGGCTTGTCCGATTTGTGCCGCTACACCTAAGGACTTCATGAACACATTTGATTATAAAAGTGAAGTATTCTGTGCAAAAGAGCAAAATTTATAGTTTGGACTTAGCCCCCTTCATTGCTGGATAAGATTTTTCGAATTTGTTTTACATTTAGGCTATAAATGCAAATTAGAAAGGTGGCAGATACGATATGATAAAGTAGCTATCTTAAAAAGAAAAGAAAAAATACAAAACGATTTTTGGAGAAAGCTTGGACTTCGCGTGGACATGCCTAGACTAGGTGGTTTTGGTTCCTCAAATGACGGAAACACTGCTCGTCGAGCTTTTACTGAGCATGATATTTTTTCTGAAATAACCGATGTTGAAAAAGATATAATATTTCGATTCAAAATAATTTTGATTTCCTTATCATGCCACTTCAAAATCGATTCAAATAAATTTGAAATATATTGCTTTAAAACAGCAAAATGTTTTCAGGAGCTATATCCCTGGTTGCCAATAACTAGTACGGTCCATAAAGTGCTCATACACTCAAAACAAATAATAGAAAACAGTGCACTACCAATAGGTTTTCTTGGAGAAGAAGCTTCTGAATCCGGACACAAAATCTACAAAGGCGATCGGTTGCATCACGCCCGCAAAAACAGCCGCACCATAGATACTTCAGAACCCTTAATTTCCACAACATTTTTAACGAGACGCTTACAAAAGCGTAAACGTTCTTCGCTTCCATCTGAAGTTATTGAACTATTATGTTGCAGCAAATCTATAGAAGAATTTCAGCTTAGCAATCCAGATGAAGAAATTGATGAAAGTAAGAATCCCTTGTGGATTTAAATTTACAAAATGAATTAGAAATAAACCAATTCAATGTATTATGTTTGTTTTAATGGTTGAAAAAGGGTTAATTATTGGTCGTTAATGGGTTAAATTCCATTTTTTAAATAGGGTTAAACTTACTTATGGAATTCTTACAAGCTTTGGTTTGAATACCATGTTTTTGTAGTAGTTATTAATTTAGCACAGAAAAAGTGGCTATTTGACCTATAGTGCAATGTAATGAAAAATAAAAGTCTAAATATAAATATTAAAATAAATGCCCCAGCGCCTATAGGCATTAGAGGGGCTAGTTGGCAATGTTGTTGAAAATATAAATTAGTTAACATGGAATAACAATAAATAAAATCAAAGATCAAATGAAAAAAGAGAAATAAAACAAAATAAAGTAAATAAATAAAGTTTTGATAATAAATAATCAACACAATTATATCCGTTACTAAATATTGTAATTATGTGTATTATGTGTATATTAACAAACCAGTTTGGGTTGTAGTGTAAATTGTATTCTTTTATTTGTTTACATTTCAGATAATGAATTTTAAACAAATGTGTTTGTCTATCCAATGTCATGATATTTTTATGTCTATTTTTTTGTTTCTGCATAAAATTTTCGTCGTCATAATTGTCCAGATTTGAATTTAGGCTATGTTCTATATTGCTCCTCTCCCTTTTCAAATGTTTTAACATAATATTGGTTTCTTTTATTTCTAAATTTAAGATTTTTCTATAAAAGTTTTGTAACGTTTATTTTAAGGTCAAGTGATATTTCTTTCGATTCGAACAGTTTTGCGGTGTTTTTTGTGGAGTTTACAATATGTGATGGTGTAAGTCCGGTTTTTGTACAAGTCAGCAGATAATTTAACCTTTCCTGCAGTTTCGCTAATCTTTTGGGTACCCTGCAGTACTTCTTAAGTGATTTACAGGTATCCACGTCATATTTAAATTTTATGTATTCAAAAAAGTTTCTCATATCGTTTGATGATTGAATAATACTACTATTCGGCGGGTCCTCCGATGATTTAAATATGATATTTTAAACGACCTTTTCTCTGATTCGAAAATAATATTTTAGCTTAATCTATTACGGGCTTTCAAGATCTCTTTTAATATTAATGAAAATAAAAAACTATTATTTCATTATTTTATCCAACGTTTCGCTGGTATTTTCCAGCTTCCTCAGGGATAAGATTTTTATTAAATCTGACAACGATATTCAAAAGTAATAAAATATAGATATACTCGTATATGTATAAATGCACTGTGTAGTAATTACAACAATATTATAAAAGCTTTACTTGTGTACTTACATATAGCTTTTTTGTCAATTTTTACATTAATGCTTATAATGAATTTCATTTTTCCAAAAAAACACCACGACACGAAATAAATAATTAAACTTAAAAAATAATAAAAATATCACAGTATAAAACATAAGCCTAATATCACAGTTTGGACCAAAAGTATTAACTTAAAACTATCAAACAATTAGCGTCGATGTTAGAGATGAGCGATATTTCTATACCTGTGATTTAATCACTGTTACTTAAAAATCACGTGTAACAGTTGCTGCCAAATTTGTCAAGTAACTGCTACTTGCAAAGTCGTTCTTTTGTATTTGTTACATACAGAAATTTATGATATTTCTTCACTGTTTGGGTAGCTAATAACGTTTGCGTATGTACAATAACGGAACATATAATGTTGCTATTTCTTTTCTTCTCTCTTCTTATTAGTATGTATTTCTTTTTGAAAGTATATTTAATCAAGTATATGCAAGTAAATAGGTGGTGATTAGTATGACCCTTCTCTTGTTATCAAACTCCATATGAAAAAGCAAACAAAATTTCGTGTATATGGAGTTTTATTGACAGTATGAAAATAATAATGTTTTTGTTATAGAGATGCTTTTACTTAAAAATATACCTCGCTAAAAGAATTGTATTTGTAAACATGAATGTCTTAGTACATATTGGACTTCTTTCTCATTGTGCTTTGTGCTTTTCATCAAAATAAAACAAATGAAAACCGTGAATTTAAAAAATGGCTTGTGAATTAAAAAAACAAGAAAACTGAAAAAACGTGATCACAGTCACAGTTTTAAATCACAGTGAATTTGAAATCACGTTCACAGTTTACGATGTTCTTTAAAAATCACGGGATCGCTCATCTCTAGTTGATGTTGTCCTTGTCAATTAAATCAATCGGAAAAAACTAAAATATGTTTACCGTTCTGAAGGATATTCTAACCGCGCAATAGCTAAAAAAATTGGGCGAAGCCCAACAGTTGTCGATAATTATGTATATAAAGGACCCCGAGGGGTATGGAAAAAATTTTAAAGGAAGGGTTTCATTGTCTCTATCTAAGTATGAGAAAAGAAAAATCATCAGAATTTAAATCAGAATGCTTTATCCTTGTCAAAAATAAAAGCTCAAGCTGGAGTGCAAGCGACCAAGACATCAGTACGCAGGTAATTAAGAGCTATGAGTATCTTAAATAACTGCATTTAAATAAGTGAACCGGTGTGCATGTAAGAAATCCCTATCAACAAAATAGAACAAATAAAATTGCGAAAAACAATACAAACATTCGTACATACATACATGTCATGGATATGCATAACAATGTTTGTATGTGTGAATGTTGAAAATATTATTCTCTCTTTGGTTGTCGGTTTCGTTTAGAGAACAGAGTTATTTTTCCTTTTCTTTATTGATTTCCCCCCTCATCAAAAGAACATCTTTATAAATCTATACACACTTATAATGAATAATTTTCCCCTTTCCCTAAATTTGCAATCGTGAAACAATTCCCCTTGAATAATTTCACGCCAAAATAAAATTCTCCAAATCGTGAATTATTTTTTTCCCACGATTTTTTTCAATTTTTCTTTAAATTTATTCACCTTATTTTTGATGGGAAACATAGCAGAACATTAAAGCAACGCTATGAAACGTGAATAAGCAAAAATTTATTTGTTAAGCAAAATTTTTTTATAAAAGTAAAATTTTAAGTATATTTTGAGTGATATTTTTTCACAAAGTAGTCAACTTGTCCAATCTAAAGGATTACCTTGTGGTATAATGGATCTACAAAAGTGTTTTCTTAAAATTGCATCGTTGGGTAATACTCCCTTGCTAGAATCGGTTGTGCAGCATATTACCTATTTCAGTGGTGGTAAGGCAGTTCTGGTGAAGCTTAACTCAATGCAGACAAATTTGGTTGCCATCTGCATGAAATTGCGTGCTGCTGGCACGATATCTAAATATACCTTCATCAATGTGGATGTCCCCAAGGCTAATGTTAAGTTACAGAATAACACTCATAAAATTCTTGATAAGCAGCAATGTCTTGACTTACTTGGGAATTCATTACCTAACAATGTGGAAGCTAATGAGCATGGTTCATCTATAATTGTGTAGCTGGTACTCTTAGGAGATCTGTATGAGTGGCTAATTCATAGTTGTTTTATAGTTTTATTGCTATTTGGTTACTTACTTTTTATATATGTATGTAATTCACATTATTTTTTCACTTTTTTTACAGTTGAATTATCTTCTATACATTAACTTCATTTTGCTTAACAGATTTCTGATATTGTATATTTACACATAACTTTATAAATGAATTTGAAGGATAACCTAGGTCCTGTAGTGCGTTCGTTTCATAATAAGTTAAATGTTGGTCATATGAACATTCAGGCCCTATGCTCCTTATAGGAACTAAAGGAATCAATATATATATATATATATATATATATATATATATATATATATATATATATATATATATATATATGAACATTCAAAGTTTTAAAGTGGGTAATTATTGTACTAAGTTGGATGAATTAAGGACAGTTTTAAGTAATGATTTGCTTAATGTTATTGGTATTACGGAAACGTGGTTAAAGGATGGTACTTCGTCTATTACAATCTCTTTTCCGGGATATGTTCTATGTCGTAGTGATCGACCTAATCGCCGAGGAGGTGGGGTAGCTTTTTATATAGCTTCCGGAGTTAAATTCAAAACAAATCATGTGAGTACTAATTATGGTGTTGCTGAATCTTTATTTATCGCAATTGACTGTTTTGGGCGAAAAATTTCGCTAGGTGTTATCTATATTCCTCATGGCACTGGTGGGAATTTTCAGATTTTTAAGGAGGATATTTCGGACTTGTTTGTAAGGTATTCAGATATATAGTTGTGATGGGCGATTTCAATGGAAATATGTTTAATACCTTGTGTGCTGCTAACATGAGGGCGATGTTCAGCAGGTTGAATGTTTCATGTCATCACAACTCTTTGCCTACTCACCTGTGTGTGAGCTCTGGTAGTACGTCTTTGATAGATTATTTTCTTTTGTCGCCTTCAATGTCAGTTTGTTCGTCTGGACAAGTTCAGATACCGGGAATTTCTCGTCACTTTTATTTTTGTGTCGTTAAATATTGATACGGAACATGTTGTGCAACATGCTGAGTTTTTTGACTATAATGGCGTCAATATTCCGTCGTTAATTGATGTTTTCTATTTATGTAACTGTGATCTTATGTTTAGAACTGCAGATGTAAATGAAAAAGCGAATATTTTGTTCAAAGCATTGTGTAGAATGCACTCTGTAGTACCTAAAAAGAAGATTAAAATAAGAGTTCATAGTAATGATTCATGGATGAACTCCGTTGCCGTTCAGTACAGTCTATCAATTTTGTGACACTGCGTATCGGTGTTATTTGAGAGATAAAACTGAGAGAACGTGGAAAGTTTTTTTGCAGATTGAGAAACCGTGCGAAGACCGTTATGCGTAATGCCAAAAAAATGCGGATTCTGAGAAGATTAATTGAATGACCTCTAAGCAGATTTGGAATATGCTTCATGCAAACGGTCTTAGTGATTATTGTGACCAATCTTTGGATATTGTTGATGTTGAAGATCTTAATTATTTTTTTGCGTCGAATCAACAGGATGGGTCTTTTGATTTTTGTCTTACAGCGGGAGTAACAGATTTACGTAGATTTTCTTTTCGTGCTGTGGATATTGCTGAGTTGAATGAAGCTCTACATTCTATTAAATCGAATGCTATTGGTTGTGATGGTATACCGATTAAATATCTTAAGTTAGTTTTTCCGATTGTTAGTGAATTTATTCTCCATTTGGTTAATAGTATTATAACTACATCATGCTTTCCGGATGGTTGCAAGTTAGGTAGGATTGTTCCTATCCTGTTGAGATGGAAAATTTAAGACTAATATCAATTCTTTCGACTCTTTCTAAGGTGGTTGAGATTTTACTAAAAAAAACGACTTGTTTGGCATGTTGATCATAATTTACTTCTTAGCGATTCACAGTATGGTTTTAGGTGTGGCAGGAGCACAACTTCACTTTTGTTAGGTCTAACTGATAAGATTCGTCAATTGGTCAGTGAGGACAAGGTTACTATTATTTTGTCTCTTGACTTAACTAAAGCGTTTGACAAGGTGGATCATAGTATTTTGATTAGAAAACTGTATCAGACATTTGGATTATCGGTAATGGCTTGTAGACTTATTACTTCCTTTCTTAGTAATAGAAGGCAATATGTTTATATTGGCCAGAGATACTCTGGAGTTTTGCCTGTAAGAAGTGGAGTGCCACAAGGATCTGTGCTAGGGCCGCTACTTTTTATTATTTACATTAATGATATATTTGATTGCCTTAGATTTTCTTCCTGTTTCTATAGTGGTTCTAATAGTGCTGCTGTCAGGCGACTACATCTGCTTTTTAATAGGGTTATCCGTTATCTCTACTGCATTAACATTCGAAGTCATGTTTCTAAATATGTTTCTCGCTTTTTAGGATATTCATTTCGCATTTTTGTAAAATTAAGAGTTCTAATGTTTTTTAATAAAACGTTTAGGAGTGGTAATGTTCTGTTTTTGAATTCATTCTTTAAATTTGGTAGGTCGATGCGTAACTGTCAGATTCTTATTCCGAGATTGACGTCTAGTTTGGAGCGTTGTTTTAATGTAAGAGCTGCACGTAAGTTTAATGCGCTGCCAAGTGCTTTAAAGTCTTTTGAGCTGTCTCAAAATGTTTTTATAATAAGAGTGTTAAAATTCATTCAGGAGAATAATGTTGAGTTGTGATTTATTTTTTTAATACCTGTGCTCCTTTTGTATCATATCTCATGTCTTAATTTTTAGCTTCTGCCTTTGAATGTTCTTTCTCTTTTTGTCTGCAATTGAGATCCATATTGGTATATATTTTTTTTTCTTACACTTACAGCCCTATTATTCTAGGATCTAGTATGTATTTAATAAACACTTTTCCCCTAATTCAGAAAATTTTAAATGGATTTGAGATCAGTTTTAAGATAATTTTTATTTAAATTTTGTACTAAAACACATTTTGTGGTCCAATTTACTTTTTTTGAATACTACCAATTATTTATATATATATATATATATATATATATATATATATATATATATAAATATATATATATAAATATATATATATATATATTTATATTTGATTTGATTTTACATTTGTTTCTGTTTTAATTTATGTAACTCTGAATTTCTTTCATGAATATTGTAATTATTTGAGTAGAATTTTTTGACAATATATGGCTCTATGAGCTCGGTTAATTTGTAATATAGATACATAGTTAAATAAATAAATAAAAATAAAAAGGTTATTTAAATGAAAATATCAGATAATAGGTCCGTTTGTTTACTTTTACAGTAAAATGCAGTAAATGAGTAATAAATGAGTAAACAGCAGAATTTACTCTCCAAAAAAATGTTTGCCCAAAAAAGTTCGCGAACGGAAAAATTGTAAAAATTCGTAAGATTTAGGCAACAGCTGATGGAAAATAAATGTAGTGTTGAAAAATTTTTACATTTTTGGATATTTGAACAATTTATTCATCGGTACTCGATTAAATACTTTTTAAAACACAAATATTTTTATAATATATAAACAATTTAATATATATGTATAATCTTTACCATTTCTTCTTCTTTCATTTTATTTGATTTTACATATCTGTGTGTGGTTAAATTTATTCAAAATACATGAATATTTGCTTTTGCTACTGACTATCGTAAAAAGAAATTCAGTACTAAGTACTCAAGTACTTTAGAATTTCACAACTCCAAAGAATTAAAATAACAACTCCACAAAACTAAAATAACTTTTATTTTCCATTAAAAGGCATGTAGGTAATTGTTTCACAAACAAGTTCAATTTAATGTTAATTTACTTTAAGATTTGTTTAATTTTTACTTAAATTTTTATTTTGTTAAAAATTTTAGTCACAAATTGCACACTTTTTGTTTGTTTACCTTTTGAATCATATGTTTTCTTGTTTTACTAAACTTTACTGCGAAAAGTTTCTGCAGCAAAAATTTGCAAGTTCTCAATTAAGAACTGTCACTTTACGCTCTCAATTTGTGTTCTCATTTACTGTATTTTGTGTAAACGAACGCAATTTAGTAAAATGCAGTAAAGTTCAGTAAAAAATAGTAAAAACTTTTGCGTACTCGAACACACTTAATAAGACACAAACTGATACAGTGCTGAACCAAATGGAAAACAACAGGCCGATTGCCTGCATATTTGTGAAGCTTTAATTTGTTGGAATTTTTTGGTTTTGTTGAGTTTCCAAAAAGTAGCCGAATTATTTTACCACATAAAACTTAGAATGCAATAAATAAACGGAGCAACCAAATTAAAGCTCCAACACTGAATATTTAGCTTTGATTAATGGTCAATTCCACGTGTGACTTACACGACAAATTCCAAAACTTTTGTCATTTTTGATAAAATTTCTGGTACAATCATAATTTTTTTAATTTTTTCGTTTTAAGAAATAACATCTACACGAACATACGTATTAATTCATGCACTTTGATTTTTGATTTGCGATTACATATTATTAATTTTAATATAATTAATTAGTTGTGACTTACACGACATCAAATCCATTGATTTCAGGGTAATCAAAGATAGTTTAAAAATTCTGTTAATTGTGTAGTCCGATTCCTTTTAAACTGCACCAAAAGTATTTGAGAAATACAAACAACGACAAAATGGCTTCAACTTAGTGAAATTTATTTTATTTTTCACAAAAAATAGTTTTTTTCGCGTGACTTACACGACACTAAATAATATGTAGAGTTAAAGTTAAAGTTTAAAGTTAAGATTATACAGTTTTTGATTAATTTAATTTTTGGAATTACAAATAAAATTATTTTAGCGCTTCAACTCTTTTTTGAAGATGTACAGTTACATTAAAATGAGTTAAAAAGTTAAAAGAGTTTTAATTTGTTGTGTACTTTTGTATGGAATTTACCTAATTAAATTTTCTTTAAAATAAATATGTCCGTATATATTTTTTAACAAAAATTTCTATGATTTCTTGTGTTTTTAATCTTCTTTCCTTTTTTACATTCACTGAGAACTGATACCGGGAATAATTTTTCACGGGAGATTCAAGATACAATTTTTCCCTTCGAGGGGAATGAAAATTTCAAGGGAAGAAAAAAATCCACATGCGTGGTAGTCTTTTCTATAGTCTTTGGTCTTTCATTCCCTAACTCATATACGAGTACAATTATATGTATGTACATACATACATATATCATACATCCATAAACTTATTTACGTGCATACATCAACACGAATAGTTTTAAAAAACACGCAAGCAATAAACCGCTTCTTAAAACTAGCAGCAAAGACTGCATGGTCTGACCACACAGTCTGACGTTATGATGCTGTCCTCGCCGGGTTACGTTATTTTTCAATCAATGCTATCACGTAAAATACCAAACTCTCCTAAGAATTTTTGCTGACTACAGCGTTGGTGTTGTTTTAAATATCACTGAGTTGTTCTTTGTGCGTTTTACTGCTGAAAGTGTCTGAAATGTGCTGGTCGCACATTTCTTTAATAATTTCTGTGCGCAGTCAAATTATATCAGAAAGCAACTGGTAAAAAAAAGAACATTGTAATTTTTTGTTGAAGTTAAATTTGAAAACAGTGACTGAGAGTGCTAAAATCGACTGCTGAAATTAGTAATTCGAAACCCTTTATGTTGGTTCATGGAAAAATTTGTTTTTACAAGAATCTTTGTGCTTATTTATTAATTAATTCTTAATAAAAAATCTATTGATCTACAAAAAAAAAAAACACTTACTTGCTCCTCTGATGTAGCACCAGTACAAGTTATTCTGCCCGACGACCATATGGAAGCAGTAGTATATGGACGACGTAATTTCATTGTAACCATTCCATTCTCACGTCGATACTCAACGTTCGCACCATTCAATGCAATCTCTCGTAAATTCAGATGGCAACGGACACTAAACGAACACACAACATTATTAATGACAATGTCAATTTCTGGTTCAGGTTCCTGTTGTTCGTTGGCAGGGGCTGTTGCAGCAGATGTGAATGTAGCATTATTTGCAATAACAGCGCTGGTGTTGTTACCGATTACTGCATTTGTAGTTGAAGTTGCCGCAACACTCGATTCAACGGAAACAATTTTTGAGTCTATATTGGGTGGATTAGAAGGATTATGATCTGTAGTTGTAGCACGAGAAGTGTTCTTCAAATTTAAGGCTGTAAATTGGTGTTGGGAGTTTGTTAGAGTTGTAGGCATATACGATGTAGTTGGATTTGTAAAAGCTGATTTCAATGATGTTGTTTTATTAAAAATGGTGGGTGAATTGGATAAGGAGGATGTGGTGGTGATAATAGAGTTAGAAGAGGGCGCCAAAAAAACGGAAGATGAGCAGTTCGCAATATGTTTGTTTGTGTTGTTCGTGTTGGCAATGGTGTTATTTCCATTAGGAACTAATTTATAGGCGGGTTGTTGTTGCTGTAAGCTTGTTAGTTTATTATTAAATTGATGACCATTTATAAGTTCTTGTGTTTGTTTTTGAGAAATTTTTGATAAACAATTTGATGAAATAGTTTTATTTGTTGCAATTGTGGTTATAGTAGCTGTAGTTGTTTTATTTAAATTAACTAATTTAGTAGTTGCGTTATTGTTACTTAGAACATGATTTTTGGTAATTGCATTAGAATTAATAATTGTGGCACGTTGTGGTATCGTTTGGTGATTATTGGTAGCAATAACTTTTAACTGTTGCTGCTTAATTTGTTGTATATTGGTAGAACCATAACGTTGTTTCTGTAATAGTTGTTGCGGAAAGGTGGCAGTCGTTGTTTGCTGTATAGATTTTGTTGTTAATTTTTTATTGATCTGCTGTTGTTGCTGGGTAGTTTTAACTAAACTTAGGATCTGTCCGTTAGTATTATTTATCACCTGTTGAACTGCCATATTATTGACCATTATTGTCCCCTGGTGATGTGGTTGAGTTGTTTTTATAACATTCGCAGGAGATTTTGTTAAAATGGTGGCATGTTGCAGTCGCTGTGTTGTATTACCAGCAATTATTGTGTTGCTATTGCGGTTTATTAAAACCGTTGTAGTACGTTGTTGGGTCTGCTGGTTGTTACTGTTGTTTGGTGTAGCTGAAGTATTGGTAATAACATTTAAAGTGTTGGGTGGTTGTTGAGAAAATTGTGAAAAGTGTCTTATAGTGGTTGTATTGTTGCTATTATTATTGTTACCGTCATTACCAAAAGCCGTTGTTGTTATCAATCTCTGTTGCTGTTGACTTCCTGATTGCTGCAAATACGACGATGATTGAGTTGTCAGTGCTGTAGAGCTAGAAGACGTATTTTTAGTAGTGTTTTGACAACTTTGTAAATTTGATAACTGCTGCTGAAACTGCTGCTGAAATGAAGTCGATGCCGATGTGGAGGCAATAGTGGAAGCAGTTGAAGAGGTCGCAACCAGAAAAGTTCCTTGAGTGGTTGCAGTACTACCTGCAGAGGCATTATGATTGCAATTATTATCATTAACCACAGTTAATCCACTATTTCCTGTACTTATTAAATTGCCAATTGGTAAATTAACTAAATTTTGTGAGACCAATAAACGTTGTTGTTGCTGCTGCTGTTGTTGTTGCAACAATTGTTGATATTGCTGATAAGTAAGAATGGTAGAAGTACCAGTCGCACCATTTGTTAATAAGATAGTTTGCGTTTGAGCCGGTAGTACTAAATTGCCACCCAAAGCGCTTATAGTATTTGAGCCACTCAACACTCCCTGCGTTGTGGTGGCTATTGTTTGTGTTGGCACATTTGTAGAAGTAACAATGCCCACTTGTTGGTGATTTGACTGTTGTCCTGCATTTACATTTCCGACAATGATGTGGTTGGTTCCAGCCGTAGTCACACCCACCACACTCGTGCTATTTGACAAAGTTTTCATGCAATTTTTGTTGTTTTGCAACAACGTGGCCATACCAATGTTGCTGCTATTGCTAATATACATTTGTAAAAGCTGTCTACTTTCCTCCAACAATTTTGTTTTTGCTTTACAATGCAAAGTTCCGTCTTAAAAACAGTTTTATGCTTACTTTGTATACATATTTATATGTATTATGTATGAATTTATGTACGTAGTTGAAAATAAATTTTGGAGATTTTTGATAACGTTCCCAGAAAAAGAAAATTTTTGTTTGTTTTCTTTTCCAATATTTAAATTTTTTCTGTCTGTTTAAAATTTTAAGTCTTTCTTTCCTTCTCCTTTACTTTTTTTTTTGTTTGCTGTAGTGTATTTGTTCACTGTAAAAAGTCTGGAAAGAAACAAAAATTATTATGGAGGTACTTACATATGTACTTATATTGAGAAAGTCGAATTTCGGCTTTTCCCACGATATAATAAATTAAGGCTCAACTATAATGTGCTTAATGTAACATAGTCTGTGTTCACACTATCCAAGTCTTATTGCAAAACTTATCACTATATGATGAAACAGAACTGGGGCTTGACGTTTTTCTTCATACAATTTGGCATATAAAAGACGCGGCTGAAGCCAGCGACTTTTCTTATGCTCTCACTCTCAGAGTAAAATGCTCTCAACAATGCTACCACACTTTTATTATATTTCATACAATTTGTAAACAAAACCAAAGAAAAATAAGAACAAAAGAAAATAAAAAAAAAATTTGAAAGAGCAATATATTTATAATTTTCTACATTTGTAAATAAAATGAGTAATATTGTCGAAAAATTGATTGCAGAAGTGCATAAACATGATTTCATATATAATTTGCAGTAATCAATGTACAAAAACAAGACTTGTGGATAAAAATTGGAAATGTGAATGAAGTTGAAGCCGACGCTTCAATTATGGGCCTCTTTTCTCTGAGAGGCGTTTTTGCTTGAAGTTGCGGACGTGTTCTGTTTCATCATTATGTATTTCTTCTTTGAACTTTCATTGGCGTTCACACATCACTCGTCTTATTGCTTATTTTGTATGAATGTATGTATGTATGTATGTATACCTACTTAACACTACGAATAAGACAACAAAACGAATTTCATGAGTACATAAGAAGGTGTACTCGTTTCTTTTCCCCCTGTCTCTCTCTATTAAAACTAATAAGCTTAAAAATAAGACTCAAGGTATATTAATTATAAGGTAGTCGCATTAGCTAAAATTGACATCAGCTGATTGATTTTTTGTTGTCAAAACTTTCTTGTGTTTTTATAGAAATATTGTGACATTTTTTTTTATTTAATTAAAATTTAAGAAATTGAAAAAAAAAAACGCGTGAAAAATTTTTAAAATATAATTAAAATTAAAAATATCGATTACAATGCGTGTATGTAGTGTCAGCAAAAAAAAATTGCAAAGGGGGTAGGAAAGTTGTTCCAAGTACCCAAAGAAAAGCGCCTGAGGAGTATATGGAGCAAAATTTGTTTCAGGAATGTACATTTTTTAATTCCACAATGGTACAAAATATTTGAGGCTTAACATTACTTAACATTAATTATTTAATTATCGTTTTAATTATAAGTTTTTTCGCTTAAGTAAGTAGAATGACAAAAATACAAGTTCTTACTTGTATAAAAATATACTAAACAAAGTTGTAAAAATGGGCAGTATCTCACCCCGACCTGATAGTTGAGGGCAAAATATGTTGCATATTTTGCCATTTATTGGTGCAACATAATTAGAAAGGAACGAAATCGCTTTTAAATATGTTACATATTTTTTAGAATGGATCACGAAAAATAAAGAATGTAGCATAAATGCAACACTTTTTTCAGAAAAGAAAACGCCATAAGTTTAGAAAGTTTTTAAGCTCAAAGTGCATTCACAGACGAGTCTAATTATGCTAACATAAAAAGAGAGTTTTTGGCCAGAAGGGGAAGAGAGCGCTTTTTCGTTGGCACAATTTTTCATCCAGCCTCATACCCGCGCAACCAACACAAAACTAATACATACACACTTACGAATACACAGGTTCTGTGTTTTCATTTTTACAGACCGCATTCAGTCGTTAAGGCCTATTTAGCCGACGGTTGATATCGTAGATGTAAGCTAAATGTTGATGTAATGTAAGAGCCAACATTTTTGTAGTTATAGAATGCTTAAAAACGTGTCACGTGACACATGAATGTGCAGACATGCATATGTATGTACATACATACATAAAAAGAACAGAAATTCTTATTAAACATATTAAATCATATTTTTCTGTTCTTCTCCGAAATCTTGTGCCCCGGAGAATTGTTATTGTTCATTTTCCTTCACCAGTAGTATTAATTTCTTGTCGTCCATTGCAACTTTTTATCACTTTGAAAATTATAAATAAAATACAAAACAGCTGTTCCAAACGTTGATGGAAGTTCCAAATGTTTACAATATTTGTGATTGTTCGGAAATAGTACGATATTATTTAAAAGGTACCGAATCATATTATTACACATTTTATTGTAATGAATTTGATAATTGGTTAAATTATAGTTTAACATTCATATCTATATATGTATGTATGTACATCATTGTTTTGATTATTAGTGTTACTTATTATTTAAAGGATTTCTTTTTGTATACTTGAATGAATGTATGTATATACATATGTATGTACATAAGTACACTATACATGAAATTACAAAGTAAGCATATCAATTTATGTATGTGCATACATACAATTTTAAAAATTTTGTTTTTGTTTTAAATGTAATTTGTACGAAAGAAAAATTCGTTCGACATCATGTGCAAGGCAGTTATTATATAAAAGATTTTTTTTTTGTATACTTGAATGTATGTATGTACATAAATTGATATGCTCCCTTTGTAATTTCATATAAGTATATTGTACCTATGTACATACATATGTGCATACATACATACATTCAAGTATACAAAAAAAAATCTTTTAAATAATAAGTAACACTAATAATCAAAACTATGATGTACATACATACATAGATATGAATGTTAAACTATAATTTAAACAATTATCAAATTCATTACAATAAAATATATATAAGCACAAACGATCGGTACAGTCTCTTGCTAGATATTGAAAAAAAATTATTTCGAAAACTTTCTTTACTCAATAAAGCATGCATGTGTACATATTTAACAACTAAAACTAGTCAAAACAAAAAAAAGTACTAACAAAGGACTTCTGTGCCCCATTGCAATTCAAAATACAGCCATCCCATCACTGTCTACAATTGTCAAGTAACCTCGTAATGTAATTCTATTTTCTGCAGGTTGGTACGTTATGGCAAAATTTCATTTCAGTCAAGTAACACCCAATTCACACCATGAAATAAAACTCACGATTTTTCTTTAGTTCTCTTCAAAAGTTGCTTCTAAAAACTTTACAGATTCATACGATGATTTTTTCCCATGATTAAAATGTTGATTTTTTTCTCCGTAATCGGTTATTCTTCTTTACTTTATTATTTGTATAAAAACAATCTGACATGTGTATGTATGTATGTACATCAATCGTCGCTGGCGCTAGTACGGGAGAGGCAGAACAAGTTGTTCTATTGCTTTAGCACAATCTTGTTACGCGTCTGTCGGACTGACGCCAGACGGAATTGCGATCCGGGCCATGGAGGCGTACCGCCAAAAGGCGGTACGATAAGTGTTGTTGCCGCGACCTCATCCGACAGAGAAGACGCTCAATCAACCTCCTCGTTGGTTGGCGGCTTCTTTGAACGTCGCGGATGGCGACGAAGACGACCTGCTAGCCTCTGATGAGGACCAGGAGGACGTTGACGTAACTCTAACTGAAAAAATGGAGGATGGTGAAGGTGACTCAAGTCAACCTACACCACTCTAAAGCAGCATCTGCTGCAATGCTCCTCCGGGTGGTAGAGAAGGAGGAGGAGCTAATCATGGTCCAGGAACCTTGGGTCCATAAAGAACGGGTTTGTGGACTAAACCTCAGAGGCTACAAGCTCTTAGTTGCCAATGGTACATGTAATATCAGATCTTGCATATTGGCTAAAAACTCTTTACGCATCTTCATTTTATCTGATTACAGTGATGAAGATACTGTGACCGCAGCAATGGAGACCGAATCCGGCATCATCTGGGTAGTCTCCAGCTACATGGCCCATGACCACGATGAGCGTCCACCAAACAACTTGGTACGTGGTATAGTGGCTAAAGCTGATAGCACAAGGACGCCAATCACAATCTGTGCTGATGCGAACTCGCACCACATCACATGGGGCAGTAATAACACCAACGCACGAGGTGAGTCTCTTTTCGATTTTATTATCAATAATAATCTTGAAATAGTAAATAGGGGTTCAGAACCGACTTTTATTGTCTCAAATCGAAGTGAGGTTTTAGATATTACACTGATTAGTGCACACCACAACAGTTTAATTAGTGACTGGAAGGTCTCGGACGACTGCTCCTTTTCTGACCATCGTTATATTGATTTCTCCATAGGGTTTTGCGTGGATAGACCAAATCCTCTGATAAACAGAAGGAAAACTAACTGGGAGTTGCAGAACAATCTCCTCCGTAACACTCTAAGTTCCGTCCCCGTTATAAACAACACGACGGATATCGATACGGCAATAGATCTTTCTGCTATGCAACAAATATGTCTTGCAAAGCCACGACACGCAAAGGCAAAAGTAAACCACCATGGTGGTGCCCTGATATCGCACACTCGCGAAGCGAGTGCCGTAGACTTTTTAACGAGGCTAAGCAAACAGGTGACTGGTTGCGATATAAGTCCTCGCTAAACAGGTTCAAAAACCTTGTTAGAAGCGCAAAAAGGAAGTCTTGGAGGAATTTCTGCAGTGGCGTAGAGAACTCCTCCGAAACCAACCGATTGCGCAAGATATTAGCTACCTCACCGGTGGTACCCAGCTACATACAAAAACCATGTGGTAGCTGGACTCTAAGCAGTCATGAAACGCTCAGCGTACTTCTTGACACTCACTTTCCAGGTAACGCTCCGGTTTCTACTACAGTTACCGCTACCGGTGATACAACTACTTCGCCTGAGCCAGTTATTGTACCGCTGGACAATGACAGAATCAGATGGACGATCAGTACCTTCGATCCATTCAAATCTCCTGGACCAGACGGAATTATTCCGGCGGACCTACAGATAAATATGGAACTAGTCGTGCCCTGGCTCTCTGAAATCTTTACAGAATGTCTGAAAAGGGCATACATTCCGGCTTGCTGGAACCTGTGTAAGGTCGTCTTCATCCCCAAGGGGTGCAAGACGTCTCACACTAAACCTAAAGACTTTAGGCCTATCAGCCTGACGTCCTTTCTGCTCAAAACAATGGAAAGAGCTATAGATATACATCTTAGAATGTCCATACCAAAGGAACTTCTATCCCCCTCACAGCATGCCTACACAAAGGGCAAGTCTGTCGAAACTGCTCTCCACTCCCTGGTCAGTCACATAGAGAAATCTCTCGTACAGAAGGAATTCACTATGGTGGCTTTCCTGGACATAGAGGGCGCCTTCAATTTTGTCAAACCGGACTCAATCATCAACAGCATGATAGAGTTGGGGATTGACATCAATATCTGCAGGTTCGTACAAAATCTGCTAGCTAGAAGGGTCATAAGTGCATCTTTTGGATCTCCCACTGAATACAGAGCAGTGAATCGGGGCACCCCACAAGGGGGTGTCTTGTCACCGCTCTTGTGGAATTTGACCATCAACTCTCTACTACTAAGCCTAGAGCGGAAGCTGGTTAAAACCGTAGCTTACGCTGACGACGTGGCAATAGCTATCTCTGGCAAATACCTGAGCACAATATCTCAGTGTATGGAATCTGCTCTGACACTCCGCAGCAAATGGAGTGCCAGCTGTGGGCTTGGCGTCAATCCGGCGAAAACCGAATTGGTGCTATTACTAAACGGGACCACACTGAAAGTCTCGGACAACGCTAAGTACCTGGGCGTAATCCTAGATAGCAAACTATCTTGGAACCTAAACACCCAGTATAGAGCAAACAAGGCCCTCGTGACTATTTACACCTGCAAAAGAGCAATTGGTCGCAGCTGGGGCATCGAACCCCGGAGGACCAACAGGATCTTTGAGACGGTAATTAAGCCCATAATTTTCTATGGGGTTATAGTCTGGTGGGAAGCGGTAGAAAAAGACTCCCACCGACGAACTATAGAGAAAATTTTTCGGCTAGCGGCGTTCCTGATAACGGGAGCGCTCAGGTCTACTCCAACGAAGGCATTGTTCCCTATGCTGAACTGGCTTCCGGTGGATGTTCTGGCCAAACAGCTAGCTTTGACTGCGGCGATCAGACTGAACGCTACATGTTCATGGACGACAACCGATCTTGGTCACTCCAGGATTCTCAGGCAGCACCAAGCGCTCCATGACTTCACCGACTACTGCCCACCGGAACCTTATTTTGGCGGGCTTTTTCAATCCATTGTTCCCAATAGGGAATATCACTCCCTACCCCCTGCCACCGAAGGGGCCATCAGATTTTTCACTGATGGCTCCAAAACAGGCGTAAACACTGGGGGAGGCTTCTATGTGGAAAACTTCAACGTCAAGGTTCCATTCAGACTTCAGGATGGCTGTAGCGTCCTGCAAGCCGAAGTCTCGGCCATTACAAGGGCGGCAAGATGGCTTAGGTATTATAGGATATCGGAAGACATCCATATTTTTACCGACAGCAAAGCGGCCATTGCTGCTATCAATGGTGTATACACTACATAGACGGTGGTAAACGAATGCCGGAAGTCTCTAAGCGAGATAGCGAGACATTCAAGAGTAACACTAGTCTGGATTCCAGGGCACTCAGAGTGCACTGGAAACGATATTGCGGACGAAACTGAATTCTCAGAATTTACTTAAAAAACTACAAAAGTTCTAAGTATATTATATATATATCTATAAGTTACATACACAATTAAATTAAAATCTTTGAAAAATGTTGGCTAAAGTTTTTTATTAGTAGGTATAGAAGATGGGAAGCAATTTAAAAATTTTTTATATTGATGTTTAAAATTTTCCCTCATTCCAAAAATATTCAGTAAATTCGCTTATTATACTTGTAATTCCTCCTAAAATAATTGCCAATTCATCATCACTTATTCCGTAATGTGTATAATAATAATAATAATAATGTGTATGCAACGAAAGACAAACTTCAAATGAATACAAAAAACACCAACACATACAAAGCAGAGTACATGTATACATTTTATGCCAGCATAATTAGACTCATGTGTGAATAAAAGAACAAAAATTGTGCAGCTTATAGAGGTGTGTAGCTCCTGAACGAACTAGTTCAACTGAACGATTCACACAAGTGAGCTAAATGAGCCGCTTACTGTACTGAGCGTTTTTAGCTCAGTAAGTGAGCGCACTTTACAATCAATCAATTCAATTTCATGTATTATGACAATTGGATTTTACGTACATATCCTAAAGAGCTTTTATTCCGTATGGAATATGACATTTGGCACAATACAATACTTTTGCGATAGTATCTACCGTATTGTATTAAATAAGGGTTGATTTTGATAGCCAGCGTTGCCAAATGAGCTAATTTATCTTTACTTTGAAGTTTTTCTAAGCATTGATCAATTTTGAAATATTTTATTTAAAACATTAAATATATAAATACAGCAGACTGCAGAATTTATATTTCACCGTATTGGTCTGAATTTTGTTACATTAATTCCAATTTCTGAACCTATTATTCCTGCCCTATTTTCCTTATATCACAGAGCTAAGGTTTAATCTTACTTCTTTATACCTGCTAATATTGGGAAGAATAACAACCAAAGTATTCTTGAATTAAGTCATTTAATGCCGAACGTAAATCATGAAACAGATGATGATGACTGATACTTATTAGGTTTAACGAATTACTGAAAAAAAATTATTGATAAGTTTTGGGAACAGAATTATTGGAATACCAATTATATGAACAACTTTAAATTTAGTATCATTATTCTCAAATAATAGAAACTTAAAAATATGTTTGGGGCAAAGGAAAATATTTAAGCAATTTTCCAAAATATCGCTAATTTTTAAAACTTTGATGCATGAATATTTTTTCACAATTTTTTATATAAGTAAATTAATTATTTTTTTATATTTGTTTTTTACATGGGTGTCACTCGATCAAGATTTGTTTCAATTTACTAAACACTCACACATTTAAAAATTGACTATCAATTTGATATATATTTTGCTTTCAAGTTTTGTTTAAATTTTTCATTCAAGTAACACTGCAGTCAGACGTTCAAATTTTTTATTCAATTCTCTTTCAAGAAATTTACACAAACTGGTTGTCAAAATTCACAAAAATTGAAAGCTGTGACGTACAGTGTAGCCAGGTGTGGGGATTTCTCCCCAGATTGGGGATTTTAGCTGGTTTTTGGGGACAGATTATCGTGGTAAGGGATTTGGGGATTTTTAATTTTCAGTGTACCTACTATCAATTTTGCTTTATTTTACCATTATCCTTCATACATATATTTACATACATATATGTTTATGTATCTTGGCGTTTTTCTTCTCCATATTTCGGATAAAAGTGAATGAGCAGAAATGTGTACACGTTACTTTTACAGGGAAACATGCCCGCCTATACAAATCAACACCGAGACTATACCGCAACACACTGTAGTAAAATATCTAGGCGTTCATCTTGATCGGCGTTTAACATGGAAATCGCATATAGACGCAAAGTTGACACAAATGAAATTAAAAGCAGCCCAAATGAATTGGCTTATTGGAAGAAATTCTATATTAAGTCTTGACTGTAAACTTTTGTTATACAACGCGATCCTGAAACCAATATGGGCCTATGGAATCCAGTTATGGGTCACTGCCTCAGCATCAAATGTAGAAAAATTTCAAAGGCGACAAAACAAAATTCTACGTACAATTAGTGCAGCCTCCTGGTATATCCGAAATCAGCGAATTCAGAAAGATCTCGATGTTCCGTTGGTGAAGACAGTATTTTCAAAACACGCAAAAAACTATATTGAAAAACTAGTATTGCACCCAAATCCACTTGCGCGCAACATTCTAAATTATAGAGGCCACACCCGGTTGGCTAAACATATATTAATGTATTTTTAGATTTAAGATTTGAAAAACTTATTGATGTTTCAATATACAATTGAAGATTCAATAAATAATAAAACTACCACAAAAAAAAAAAAATATTTCGATTATTTCAAGGCGATGGTATTGAGGATGTTGGGTTTTACAACAATTTGTTAAAAATTTGACGATAAGGAAAGTAATTTGGTTCTTGCTAAAATTGATGTTGGCGTAGAAGGTTCAAAGGAATTAGAAGCAAAAGGAGTTCAACCAATTTTTTTTAGATTATTTAACTGTACTAGCAAAATAAATACTTAAAATATTCACTGAGAGTATGGAAAATTTTTAGTTATTTCTAAATTTACAACTCGAAATCATAGAAAAAAGAATAAATTTGATTCCGTGTATGGAATTTTAAAATATTCTATGGATTCAAAAGTTCCATTGAGCACATACGAATGCATTAACTTATATAAATAAATGTATGTAATAAAATTAATAAAAAAAATAGTTTTTATGATGCTTAATATAAATATCTTTATTGGGGACAAAATTGGGGATTTTCAGTTTTAAAATGGGGATTTTTGGGGACAACACTCTTTAATTTGAGGACATTAGACAATATTTACCTGGCTACACTGGTGACGTAAGGTTCACGCAATTTCAAAGCAATTTGCTTTCAAGAACATAAAAAAATATGGCGGCAGAATATATGTACTTATGTATGTATATGAAAACTAACGAGATTTTATAATCAAAATGGCAATCAACTGCTTTCTTGAAAGCAATTTGAAACACTCAATTGAACGAAAGTTTGAAAGCGAATTCTCAGCAAATTTTAAAAGTGTGAGTGTATTGGTAAGTAAACAGCAACAATTTTGAGTTGTTTTATTGATCACATCTTGAAAGCAAATTGCTTTCAAATCGCTTGCAGTCTACGACACAGCTATCAATTTTTGTGAATTTTTACGAGCAGTATGTGTTAAAAAAAATTGATAGCAAATCTTGATCGTGTGACACCTATGTTAAGCTATACCTTAATAAAAAACATATGAAATTAGCTGTATATTGTAGCTTATTTTTATATAATTAAAATTAAGTTGTTTTCCAAATTAGTAGTTTAAAAATAAAAACGTTATGGTAACGCTGATATCGCAGAAATATTTTTTGTTTTCGCTTTGTTGTATTTTACTGAACTAAAGTGAGCTACTGAACTAAACTGAGCTATTGAACTAAAGTGAGCTATTGAACTAAAAGAGCGAACTAGCTCAGTTAACTGAGCTGAGCGGAAAAGAGCGCTCACTCAACTGAGCTGAATAACCCAACTCCATGGTGAAATTAATAAGGTGCGCTTATCAACGCAACAACAAAAAACGACATGCATTTTGTTTGTGTAAAAATTAGCCAATGTTGTCAAAAAAAGCTGTATACATAACATACATAGTGGTTATGCAAAAACAAAAAGCATAACGTAAACAAAAATATTCATGATGGCGGCCAAAAATGTAAACAACTTTTGACAATACCGAAGTAACTTACCATATTTTTGCAGATTATTTAACGGTCAAAACACAACCCTACAAAAAACCATATTCAGAAATTTCTATCACCTCCCGGCAATGAGGAGTTATCTTCTCAAGAAAACTTCAAAGAGCGTTTAGGGTTATCACTACAATAATACGTAAAATGCAATACGATATCCATCCCACTTGCAATCTAAAGTCACGTGGCCTTACACTTACACAAAATTTAGTATTACGGAATCCACTGATTGAGCAATTTAAAGACGTATGGAATACAGTTCTTGAATATGGTTGGGTGCCTATCAGAGCAGTACAAGTAATGGAATCTGGTAGAAAAAAATGCTTAAATGTAAATATAAAACGGTAAATAAGAAAACTTTTTATGCAAAAAAATATTATTTACTCAAATAAGTTATTTCATTTACGAAAAGGATATGATGAAAACGATGAATATAATATTTGCCATTTTAGATTTGGATATTGAAAGGACGACAAAGGCTTTGTTAAAAAATGTGCCCTATATTGTACACAATCGTGAAGGGTATTTTTTATACATTCCCAAATTCATACGCATATGCATATAATATACATATGTACATACATATGTACATACATATTATTAAATAAAATAATTTATAAATTTGCAAGATAATTAGAAGTTCATTTATTTAATATCAACTAGCGGTCATCTGTGACCGTTTTATACATTATCAATGAGTGGTAAACTGTGGCTGCTTTATCCCTAGTCAATGAGTGGTAAAATGCGACTGCTTTATCCCTAGTCAATGATTGGTAATCTGTGACTGCTTGTTGACTAGCAAAAAGTATTAGAGTGAGCAGTACAGATATATGTTACTCACTCGAGAAAAATTCACAAGTACGAGAGAAATCCAAAATCACACGTACACAAAATAAGTGGTCAAATTCTTCACATTGCTCTTAAAGCGCCAATGCCACGTATCAAATTGGATTGACAAATAACATGTACGTGTTGGTCAATATTATTTTGCTTAACACAGCAACGTGTCAAATTCATGCCGTCAAATTTCATTTGAAAGTTATTTTTCAATGATAAGAACGTGTAATGTTTTTGGTCGCAAAATATTTTTTGCTAACAAAATTTTCTTAATTATATTTATTAATTGTCCATTATGAATGTGTTTACTTTTCTACACCTATACAATTAGACAACCGCTGGTTGCCATTAAAAGTATTTTATAAGGCAAAAATGAAAAGCAAATCTCCCCGTTACAAAATTTTTACATTTATTTGATATTTATTAATATTTATAATATCAATTACCTTATATTTTTATATGCGATTGACTTACAAAGCCTTTATATTAAATTATTATGAAAATAATTAAATATATTTTGTTAATTTTAATGCAATAATATAAAAATTTTCATAAGATTTACATTTTTTTCAACATTGGTTTATTTTTAATTGCTCTCCATAAAGCAGGCAAACCGCGATAAAATTTATTTAATTCCAGTATGAAATTTTTTTCATTCATTTTTTATTTATTGCGCTATAAAATTTTCCGCGTACGATATTGTCGCTGCGCAATCTAAATAAAAATGAGATTTGATGTAATTACGCAGCAACACATCAAATTTGCCTCAAATTACGGTATCGACGGCAGTGAATTTCTAAATTGTTTTGATTTTCGTCAAACTCACATGGACATATACGTGAGAGCTTTTTTTCACTAACACAATCCAAAAACCCTTGGTTTGTCAAGCCAATTTGATACGTGGCCATGGCGCTTAAGAATGTGACTTGAGGTTGTGACCACTTGAAGGGTTATCAATGACAGCAAATTTACTAGTCAATGACCGTTCACGTTCTGGTAGGGTAGCCACCTAAAAGTCTTCAGTAATTTACTTAAGCATTTGACATGCTTTTCGTTGAATTTTGACACTAGCTTAAGTTACATTAAGCACATTATAGTTGGGCCTTTACACTGCAGACGTTCAAGTTTTTATTCAATTCTCTTTCAAGAAATTTACACAAGGGGCTATGCACATATTACGTAACGCTGTTTTCAGAGATTTTGTACCCTCCCAGCCCCCCCCCCCCTCTTTGTAACGCTTTTTACTAATTTTTCAGTGCAAAATTTCCAATCCGTAACAAATCTTTAACAACCCCCCCCCCCCCCCCCAACCCCCTGAAGCGTTACGTAATATGTGCACAGCCCAAACTGCTCGAATATGGTTTTGTGTAGGGTTTTGTTTTGACCGTTAAATAATCTGCAAACAAATGGCAAGTCCTACGGTCTTTTAAAAAGTTGTTTACATTTTTGGCTGATCATGAATATATTTGTTTACGCTATGCTTTTTTTTGCTGCATAACCACTAAATACATACAACACAGCTATTTTTGACAATATTCACCCCTATCGCGAATAAACATTCCCATGAAAAAACTCCCAAATTTTTTGTTTTACTATCGTGAATGATTCCCATAAATTTTTTTTGGGAATGAATACCCATACCTTACAAATATGGCATCGCAAATGTTTACTCCCGCGAATAATTTGACTAAAATTATTCACAACAATTGAAAGTGGGAACAAGAAGTGAACATGTAAGTAGCAATTTGTTTTTTAATCCAGAACTTCATGTAATCAGTTTTTTCTCTTATTTATTAACACAGGAGTGTTAATAAAGAACAAATTAATTGTGTGCGAATCAAGACTATGGCAAAGGTTTCCAAAAGGATAAAAAAGAGGACGTGGGTAAATTTTGAAACGAGTTAAGCTTTTGTAAATGGTGTTAATTATTAGTTTAATAAGCGTAACTTAAGTTTTTCATGCATAGGTGAGGATCGACCAAAAACGGAACATAAGAAAAAAACTGACTGAAAACAAAAAAAACCGCAACAAAACAAAGCGGATCAGATTCATCACGTATTTGTCTTCGCTGCAGTCGTTCTATGGATTGATTTTCCTTTTCCAGCAACAGAAAACGCAATTAAACGCTATTCATAATTTTTACCTTATTAGCTTTTCTTTTTCCTTTTTTCATACACCACAAAATAAATCCCGCAAAAATTATTTGTTAAATCAAAAGAAATAATTCAAAATAAAAACTTTTATTCCCAAGTAATTCACAATAGAGACTTAGGGCCTGTTTCACACTGTCGAAAAGTCGATGTCGTTCTCTTATTTATATTGAAAACAAAAACAAAATATTTACATTTGTTTTTGTTTTTAATATAAATAAGAGAACGACATCGACTTGTCGACAGTGTGAAACAGGCCCTATGTTTTCTTTACACAAACAAAATCCATGTCGTTTTTTATTGTTGTGTTGATAAGCGCACCTTATATTATTACACCATGATACATGTCTACAGCAGGCAGGACGATTTTACCTGTTTTTGTTATACCATGAGCTCATGGTACAATAATAACAGGTACACGTATCAGCAGATTTGCTCGTCAGCTGGATTCAGTTTGTGTTTGTGTTTGAACGCTTGAGTGCTATATTTTGACATCTGGAATGAACCGTTGATGTTCTAGGCGTTGAAAACATACATGTTTTGTCACAGTACCCTTGTTTTGAAGTTTCGAAAAGCCGCAACAAAACATCTGCCAGCTAGCTCAGGGACGTCAGGGAAGGTACGACCCGCGGCTTCCAAAACAGGGCTGGACAAAAACATTTATATTTAAATGAACAAAAACCTAACAGAAAATAACTACAAAAAAATGACGAAACGGACTGATTATTTCTTATTGCAATTCCGGACGGACATTTGACACAATTAACTAAACGATGACAAGGTTGGGACATATGGTGGAATTTGTCCCCTAGCTGCCCACCCTACCTTGGTAACATAACACAAAAATTCCTATGTTACCCCACAGACGATAAAGATTTGGTCACACACTTACATACTTACTTTAACACAAAAAAAAAACTTTAGCTGGACATCATAAAAATCTTCTTTTCAACCAAATGAAAACATATCAAAATATTTAAATTGAAAAATTATTAACAACAAAAAATTATTTTATTAATATTATATAGTTTTCTTAAAGCAATTAAAATAAAAAATATCAATATATAAAAAAATATTCAATTTAATATATTTTCCTTAAACTTAAACATGAACATTAAAAAAATCTTAATCACTACTACAAAATTTAACCGACAAATTCCCAAAATTACCTAAATAAAATCTCCTGGACACTTGTCAAACAGGATACGCGCAAAAAAAATTAACTAATATTTAACTACCTATTCGAGAGAGCTCTCTAAAATGGTTTATAAAAAAAATTCAGTAATCTTTCAACAGAAAATTTAACTAAAAAAAATCTACTAACGTTAAATAGTTTTGGGCTAACAAAAATTTTATTTTACTAACCTTATAATAACCACTAACAATTACTAACACTAATATTAACTAATACTAACACCTATTGGATTTCTATTACTTATATAATTTTTGTAATAATTTTATTAATTTTATTTCTTTCATTTATTTTATATTTTTAAATTTTAATTTCCTTTGTAGGCTTTATTTAACAAAACTTTTGTGTACACTTTCTTTAGAAATAATTTTCTCGCCGGAATATAATTCACACGGAAATCTTAAAAAAAATCGTCCAAGCAACTGCCGATACCAATATCAGATATATAAAAGAAAAAATTTGTGGACTCACCACTAATCACTGGCGCCTTAGCTAACCAGGAAATTACCCACACAGTAGAAATCTGTACAAAAACCATCTAATTCCTTTTAGGGTGGATGCTGTCTCTTGGCTTTCTTCTCTCTGAACTTTCCTCAGCTCTATATATCTTCGGCTTCCTCTTGGCTACGCTTTCACAGATTTTTTTTTTTTTTTTTTTTTGATGTTTATTTAATTTTGCTTATTAATGTTCTTTAATTGTAAATACTTTCTTTAATTTTTAGTTCTTATTTAATTTTTGTATATAATTTATTTGTTTTTTTTTTTCTATCAGACTTTTCGTCTGATCTCTCCGGCTATCTGTTAGTCAATCCCTTTTTTTTGAAAATTTTTTTTTTCCATATCCCTAAATTTTTTCAATTCGCCGTAAAATATTTCAACACTCTATTTGTCCTTCTCTTTTGTCTCTACTATTTCAATGTCCGCTTTTTCTGACAGTTACATTCCTGACATTCCTACAAATCACATACCTTCACGGCCAACAACCTCTGTCATTTTTGACCTTGCTCTCACTAAAGACAAACAATTACTTAACAACTTCCCAACACTGTTTTGCGTGGCACATTGTCAAACCTACGTACATTGACTTTTAAACATTTACATACGCTACAAATCTTGTGGTTTTCAAAGCTTGCCGCTAGAAAAACACAAGAGCGGATAAATTTTTCAGCAATTTATTTCGCCCAACGTAGGCAAACGCCCACCCCTGAGATCTTATGCTACCCTGACTGTGTAGCCGGGCTTTCTAGTGAAAATCGCTAGAATGAAATATTTCGTCTGGCATCCTTAGCAATTTGTGATTAATTTTTTGGCCGTCATGGCAACACTACCTTTGTTGTCCATGTCATATTTCATTTCCGGCATTCAACACATTGCATAGATGTTAGTTAAATCATACTTTAAGTCGAACTTGTACTCGACTTTTGCTTAAATTTACTATTTTTGATTAAAACATACAAAAACTTATTAACGTTGGCCAAAATTTTCAATTGATTTTTTGTTAAATATTTTAAAATTTCAACATATAGTTCGGCCGGCATGCCATCTAAAGCAGGATAAATGCAGCACTCTAACCAGACAATATGCTGACAACGCATGGGTACAAATAATATATCACGCAAGATATTAGAAAGTTCATCCAGCTTACGAAAGCGTAGATATAATGGTTTATTTTTGCTCTGCATTGAGAGAATGTAGCGACCAAGCGATAGGGTTGTACTGAAACCAGGAGTAGCTGTTGAATTAGCTGGCGATAAAGTGACAATAAGAAAATCTCCGGTAAGCAACGCTGTGAGTAGAGCATACGAATAATCACTGCATTCGTGTTCAACATCTATCAAAGAGCGCAACTTTAACGTAAAGCATGTTTGATCTGCTGTTATAGCCTTATAGCTCGGCTTGAGACGCGATAAACGTAAAACATTTTTTGCATGAAATGAACATGTGGCTGGCAAAAGATCTACATAAAATTCAACCTGCTCATAATCAGATTGTCCAACGAAACCAGATTTTAAAGCCACTACATAAACAAGTAAAAATAGAATTTCAGCTCGATTTAATTGCATATTTTCGAAATGTTTTAAGACATTTGTAACATGTTGAGGAGTACCGCCTTGCTCGGATGTGTCGGAGAGCAGCAGACCTTCCAGGTTTATTTTATCATTTGGTGATGATTCGGTACGATGTCTTTTTGCAACATTTGATTCGTTGATATTTTTATCTTTGAATTTTTCAGGTGTCGACATTAAAACAAAATCTTCGGTTAAGGGAACCTCCGCATCCTTATTTTTGTGCTTCTTTAAAGATCCAGTCTTAGAAGAAGCAGGTTTAGCGGATGTCTCCTCTGTAGCAGCAGTTGTAGCGGTAGCAGTGGAATGTTGGGACATATTTATTTTTTTATTTTTTTACACGACGTGCTAATGAATTTTAGAACTTTTCCAATTTTACGCAACACACGCAATTTTTATGAGTAAATTAATAACATATTTATAATTTTATTTCAAACACACAAACTACTTTTTTTTTTAATTTATTCTTGCCATTTTTCTTTTACACACACTAAAGGATTGCAAGCTTTTTGCTACTCATCTTGTATTCTTTTCTATTCTTTGCAATTTGAAGCCATTATGAAATATAATGGTATTTTTCGTATAATTTTACTGAAACTACTGTTTTATTTACAAATTATTAAATCCTCTAACGTTATATCGCACTTTTAGTTTAAAAATCATATATTAAAACACAAACAAACACTACACTAAAATCAAAATTCTACCAAACAAGATTCAACAAGTTTTTTTAGAGACCGCTTATTTTAATGGAATATATTCACAGTTTATTATTTTCAAATGTCGTTGCAAGTTTATCAGGCAGGTTCTGAATTATGAGCAAACAGCTGATTTCCTTTCTATACAAACATTTCTGTTTGTATCTTTAAGAAATTTATCGGGAATATATAATAAATTTACGATTAAAAATTGAAGCTTTTGTAAATATTTCGTGAAAATGCCTGGAGAACGTTCGTTAGCCATAGTTGATTTAAATTCAAAACTCAAAAAAAAACAAGCAACCGCCAAAATACATCCTCTACTTTCCTTAATATTTAAAATTCTCGGGTCCGACATCGTAGTAGGCTACCTTTACTTTTTATTTATTATTTTTTTTATTAGTATATCTTTTGTATCGCACGTTAATCATTAATCAAATTGCAATCAATTCATCGCAATATTTTTTTTTTGGAGTTTTTTTTTTTTTTTTTTTTTTTTTTTTTTTTAAAAAAAAAAACGAACGCACGTGAATGCTTTGTAAACTCTTTACTACTTTTGGATTCACATATTTATGTATGTACACGGTCGCACTGCCATCCGAATGCATCCCCATGCAATCAAATAACAATTAGTTATTTGCTGATGCGGATACATTTTTCAAGTAGTACAACCATTAAATCTTTGCTTGTAGTAAAGAAATATGGTTGTTTTAAGTCCTTTCCAGACTTTGTCAAAAAGAAATTTCTTTTAAATTAAATTAATTAAATTTATTTCTTGTTCTCACTTTATATGAGATACGTGCGATACATTCCTACATATGTAGGTATATACAAAGGTTTTACTTAACTACTATGATGTCTTCCCCTTGTCAATTTGTTTTAACTGTATATTTTATTTTAATCAGGTACTTTGAAGTAGTTGAGATGAACATCGGAGAACGAGAAGCCATTCCCAAGAGTTGCTGCTAAAACTATTTAAAGGAATCGGATGTAAAATTTTGCGGGAAGTATTATTGTTTATTTTATTTATTATCTTATACTTTGATACTGACTTTCATTAGGACAATAAGAAAGAAAATATCACAGGGTAATCTAAAGCTAGGAAATTTCTCATCAAAAGAATCGTCTTCTAATACTAAAAAAAAATAAACTGGACTTCACTAATAAAGAAAATTATAACAATAATCTGTTAAATAATCGGGTTAAAACGGGACAACACAAACATAGAAATATCACAGTTAAAAGTATATTGCATGCCTGTAGCTTTGTCCCCTTAAAACCTAAATATCACAGATCATTGTTTAATATCTTTGGCATGATAAATACCAAGAATTTTTCCTTGAAGTGTCTCCAGTTTATAATTGCTGTTTCCAATCACTTCACGTACCCTACATTTTCTAAATTTTGGTGCAAATTTGGCGTTGAAATTTTTCTTAAAATCGCTTTGCACAAAATTTCTTAAAAACACTTCTTGTCCTATCGTAAAACTAATGTCCCTGCTTCTCTTATTGTATTGTTTTTCATTCTTTTCGTAAGCCTTGTGAATATTATTTTTCACTGATTCTCTACAGATTTGTATTTGATCCTGCCTATCTGCAATTTTAAAACTATTTTCGCTCAGTGATTTTAATTTCTTAGCCAACACGTAATCTGTACCTGACATAAACATCTGCTGACCAAATAGTGCCATATATGGAGTTGTGCCTATTGACTCTTGTATAGCCGACCTGAGAGCACATTCTATTTCAGATATATGGGAATCCCATTCCCTATGGTCTGTATTTAGGTATGCTCTTATGCCCGCTAGAAGAGACTGATTAACTCTTTCTGAAGCGTTAGACTGTGGGGCATATGCTGCAGTCCTAATATGGTTTATTTTTAAATTGCTTATCATATTTTGGAATTCTTGGGAAATGAATTGCTTCCCATTATCTGAATGAATGGTTTCCGGTGTTCCATAAGTGTGGAAAATTTTTCGTACCAAATAATCAACTACTGCTTTTGATGTCGCTTTTCTCATGGGTTTTAAAAAGACAAATTTCGAGAAATGATCCAAGACAACAAATACATAGGCATTACCATTTTTTGAACGTGGATATTTACCTAAAAAATCTATATAAATTTTCTGGAAAGGCCTATAAGTTTTTACCTCGTCTCCCATTCTTGGACGCATTTCATAATTTGCTGGTTTTGTTTCTTTGCAGATTGTGCAATTGTTTACATAATTTTTTACATGCAATACCATTTTTGGCCAATAATAAAATGCCTTAATCGATGTAAAGTTTTATTTATACCACCGTGAGAAGCAGTTTCTATATCATGAGCTTTAGAAATTAATGTTGATATTAGGTTCTCAGGAATCCATAGCTTCCACTCCAAGCCACTATCATCTTTGGAAAAGCTCGTCTTTTTAAAAATCATTCCATTATCTATTTTTAAATCTGGTAATTTATTTTTGTTTTGCTCTATTGTTTTTACTAATTCTTGGTATTCGGGTGACTCAAATTCTGTTGTTTCAAAATCTAACAGATCAATTTCTTCCACATTTGCATCGCTTACAGATCTGGAAAGCATGTCAGCAACAATATTTTCCGAGCCTTTTCGGTGCTCGATTTTAAAGTTGAACGCCTGGAGCTGCAAAGACCAGCGAGCTGAACGACCACTCAAGTCTTTTAGGCTCATCAACCATTTTAGGCTCGCATGGTCCGTTATTATGGTGAACTCCATTAGTTCAACATACGGCCTAAATCTTTTCACGGCCAACACTGCTGCAAGGCATTCCTTCTCAGTCACGGTATAATTTATTTGCGCTCCGTTTAATTTCTGCGAGAAGAATGCGATAGGACGGTCTTCATTTTGTTCATTTTTCTGAAACAATACCGCACCTACACCCACATGCGAAGCATCGCATTGAATATAAAATGCTTTTCTGAAGTCTGGGTGGACTAGTACCGGTGCTGTAGTAAGGGCCTGCTTTAAATCTTGAAAAGCTTCTATCGCTTCTTCCGACATTTGGAATTTCTTTCCTTTTTTAAGTGTATCACTCAAGGGAGCTGCAATTATAGCGAAGTCCTTAATAAAGCGTCGATACCAGCCAGCTGTACCTAGAAAGCTCCTAACTTGACGCGGAGTTTTTGGTATCGGTATCTGTTGTATTGCTTTAATTTTATCGGGATCAGTGCAAAGTCTACCACCTCCAATTACAAAACCTAGATATTTTAATTCTTTAAAGCAGAATACACTTTTATTCATGCCTATAGTTAGATTGGCGTCCGCTAAACATTTTGCTACTTCCTTTAACAGCTTGGTATGGGTTTCGAAATCTTTTGATATAACTAATAAATCATCCAAATAGATAAAAACGTTATTTTTGAGCCTTTGAGGAATGACCTTATCCATAAGGCGACAAAGACGTTGGGCCGCATTACATAGGCCGAACGGCATTACTGTATATTGATAATGTGGCCTGCCAGGAATAGTGAAGGCGGTATATTCACGGCATTTTGGGTCTAAATTAATTTGCCAAAAGGCGTATTTTAAATCTACACTGCTAATATATACCGTCTCATCAATCCTGCTTAATATGCCCTCAATATTTTGAATCGGGTATGCATCCTTTACCGTGAGGTTATTTAATTTTCTGGCGTCTAAACACAGACGGTTTTTACCAGGTTTGCGTACCAGAGTCACTCTGTTATTAAATGGGCTTTCACTTTGCTCAATCACACCTAGCTCTAACATTTTGTCCACTTCTTGATATAAAAGATCTTGTACTTTTGGGGAAACGGGATAGTGACGCTCTTTAAATGGCACTGAATCAGGCAACAACTGAATATAATGTTTTTCAAGATGAGTTTTACCTAATCCATTTTTCTCAAATGTTTTAAACAGACTTTTAACCTCTTCTAATTTATCTTGCTGTTGTTGGCTCAATTTATGTTGTTCAGGCGCTTGATTTTTTAGAGGTTCAAAACCATCCATGATTTTATTAAAATCTAGTTCGTCTATATTTAGAACTTCCGGTGCTAAATCAAACTCCCTCCAAAAATCGATACCTAAATACAAATTTTGCTCCAACGACGGGCACAGATAAAATTTAATATCCTTACTTTTGTTATTATAAGTGATTGGTAATGTTATTTTTCCTCTAATCTGATGTGCTAGACCAGAGGCTGTTTTTACATTCGAGTTGTATCTCAGAGCTACTAAACCTAAATCTTTTAATAAATTATCGCACCCCTTACCTAATATACTGACCGATGCACCAGTGTCTAATAAGCCTTTAACTAATTTATTCCCTATGAAAATATCTGCATAAACTCTGGGATCAGTATCAGATATCGCTTCTACAGAAGATATAACTCCTTTTCTTACAATTTTTCTTTCTTGATAGCGTTTTCTGGCTTTTCTAACTTTTGATGTTATTGCTGGCAAAGTGTTGTTATTATCATTAAAAATACGGTTTCTAACTTCAATATAATTTTTCAATCTTTCATTATATGATTTAAAATGTTTGTTCGGTAATTCATTTTGTGTACTATGGCTTGATGTTGGGTTAATGTCTACTTTTGTGGAATTGCGGACGTCTGGGTAGAACGTGACTCGCCCGCTTGGGTCATGTTCTTTTTGCGGTTTTCCTGTTTATTACAGTTTGGACATTTAGGTGTTATAGTGCGCTCTAGACCGCACTTATAACAAAATATATTCCGCACATTAGAATCGCATTCAATATAAGTATGCCCAGTGTGTCTGCAATTCCAACAAACTAATTCTTTTTTCCTTTCGCGACTTATTTCTTCTACATTATAATCTTCCTGATATTCTTCGTAGTCTTTAGCCTTTTCTTCTTCTTCATAAAGCTCGTTTACTCTTGGACGAGGATTGTAACGCGTAGAATTAGAAGTTTGGCCTGCAAATCTGATTTCTCGTCTTGGGAATCTCCTCTCAATCTCTCGACATTCCTCTCTCAATTGCTCGATGTTGTATATAGCCATGGGGTAAATCAATCTGGCAATATGATCTTTGACGTTTCTTTTGAGGATCTTGATCATTTCGTACTCAGGAATAGGAGAACGAAGTTTTGACCTAATAGTCAACATTGAATGGAAATAATCTTGTAATGACTCATTCGGCTGTTGACGTCGCTCTACCATTTCCTGCATTATTTCGAAATCGCTTCTATTTGCCTGGAACTGATTTAATAAACTATAACGCAGAGTTGGCCAGTCGACAGTACTGTTTTGTGTCTTTAAATAGAGCCAAAACCACTCTTTTGCCTGACCTTTTAATAGTCGGTGAAAATCTCTAATTACCTCTTCCCACGGTATAGAATAACTTGCTTGTAAAAGCTCTACACGAAAGACAAAATCTTCTATTGAAATACCACTGCCGCCTCCTTCATAAACTATATCCCATTTATCAATTCTTATTTGACCTTCTACAGGTCGAATATTTACGTTTCTTTCATAGGAATAAAAGTTTGGGGCATTGGACAAAATATTAGTGAACCTATAGCCTTGCCTGGGAGCTCGAACATCTTCATTCGGAAAATATTGTTTTCTGGTATGTTTCTCAAAACTTCTTGGCTGAATGGGTTGATAATTCTGTTTAAATGCATTAGATTGTAGAGTGGCTGCATTTTCTGTATTAAAAGAATTCTTTTTTAATTGTTGTATTTGAACAGGGTCTTCTACACTACTTTTTTCTGAGTCAGGATTAATTGAGCTCGGTACATAATTTTGGGCGTTCGAAAGGGGTTTCAATGCCTTATCTACCTCTTTCATAATGTTTTTTAAACCTTCTTGAATCGCTACTTGAATCATTTCTGACATTTCGTATTTTAAACTATTTCGAAATTCAGACTCTCTGTTCACTATTATTTCCTGAACCTCTTCTTGTCGCAACTCTTCTAATACATTTAGAGCCGCTGCTCCTTGTTGCTCATAAATTGATTTTTCAGCTACTTTATTTCTTACATTTTTGCTAACCTTTCTTATTGTTCCAGATAAATCTTGAAACTGGGGATCCTGAAAGACTGATTGACGTGGAGAGTGTTGGACATTTGAGGTGAACCCTATTCGATTCTGGTCATATTCTAAGGACCGCCTGATTTTATTGTTTTGCTCACTCATTGTGAAGCTCAAATTATTTATATTATTTAATTTATGATTGATTTAAAAATGTAAAAATTGTAATTTTAATTTGGTATTTGATATTATAAATTATTATGTGTATTTGTAAGTATGTTGCGTGACCAACCTTATATTTAAAAAAATAACAAATGTTCAAAAACAAACAAATGTTCTTAAGCTAGTATCCTACCTATATCACAGATTAATTAATTGTATTCCTAAACTAACAAAAACTAACTTGCACTATTTCCCTATTACTTACAATGCTACTGATGTTACTATAAGAGTACATCAGGCCACTGTATTTATATATAATTCAATGTATGTATCTAATAATATCATATCAGCAAAATTAAGCATATAAGATTTGTTTATATTATCTTATGCCTTAATTCCGCTTGATATACTTTCTATTATTATTTTAAAAAAAAAATATTATTTCCAGTGCTTCTGATGTGATAAGTACATATTTAATCAGGCCACTAAAAATAAAATAATCAAATCAATATTGAAATTAAGCAAACATGGTCTTTTTGCTTTGCCGTGTGTCTTAATTTCACTAATGTAAAATAACATAATGTAAACAACATTAACAAAAAAAAATATAAACAAAACTATATATCTATACAAAAAAAAAAATCCCTTATTTTACCCTATTGTGGGTTTACTCAGCAGTCATGCTATTGGCTCATCTACGTATCGATGGCCAAGCCACTATGCTGAGCAACTCACAAAAGGGTAAACTGTTTTCTTAAAATTGTAAAAATGAAATGGAAAAATCTCGAAACTTCTGGTTTTGTTTGTGCGCCATTTTGTACAATGTACAAATGGTCGCCAATTTGTTGTATATTGTTTTTATTACAACATTTTTATTTATTTAATAATGACCCTTTCGGGCCCTTTTTCGTTTGGGCGCCATTTTGTCACAGTACCCTTGTTTTGAAGTTTCGAAAAGCCGCAACAAAACATCTGCCAGCTAGCTCAGGGACGTCAGGGAAGGTACGACCCGCGGCTTCCAAAACAGGGCTGGACAAAAACATTTATATTTAAATGAACAAAAACCTAACAGAAAATAACTACAAAAAAATGACGAAACGGACTGATTATTTCTTATTGCAATTCCGGACGGACATTTGACACAATTAACTAAACGATGACAAGGTTGGGACATATGGTGGAATTTGTCCCCTAGCTGCCCACCCTACCTTGGTAACATAACACAAAAATTCCTATGTTACCCCACAGACGATAAAGATTTGGTCACACACTTACATACTTACTTTAACACAAAAAAAAAACTTTAGCTGGACATCATAAAAATCTTCTTTTCAACCAAATGAAAACATATCAAAATATTTAAATTGAAAAATTATTAACAACAAAAAATTATTTTATTAATATTATATAGTTTTCTTAAAGCAATTAGAATAAAAAATATCAATATATAAAAAAATATTCAATTTAATATATTTTCCTTAAACTTAAACATGAACATTAAAAAAATCTTAATCACTACTACAAAATTTAACCGACAAATTCCCAAAATTACCTAAATAAAATCTCCTGGACACTTGTCAAACAGGATACGCGCAAAAAAAATTAACTAATATTTAACTACCTATTCGAGAGAGCTCTCTAAAATGGTTTATAAAAAAAATTCAGTAATCTTTCAACAGAAAATTTAACTAAAAAAAATCTACTAACGTTAAATAGTTTTGGGCTAACAAAAATTTTATTTTACTAACCTTATAATAACCACTAACAATTACTAACACTAATATTAACTAATACTAACACCTATTGGATTTCTATTACTTATATAATTTTTGTAATAATTTTATTAATTTTATTTCTTTCATTTATTTTATATTTTTAAATTTTAATTTCCTTTGTAGGCTTTATTTAACAAAACTTTTGTGTACACTTTCTTTAGAAATAATTTTCTCGCCGGAATATAATTCACACGGAAATCTTAAAAAAAATCGTCCAAGCAACTGCCGATACCAATATCAGATATATAAAAGAAAAAATTTGTGGACTCACCACTAATCACTGGCGCCTTAGCTAACCAGGAAATTACCCACACAGTAGAAATCTGTACAAAAACCATCTAATTCCTTTTAGGGTGGATGCTGTCTCTTGGCTTTCTTCTCTCTGAACTTTCCTCAGCTCTATATATCTTCGGCTTCCTCTTGGCTACGCTTTCACAGATTTTTTTTTTTTTTTTTTTTGATGTTTATTTAATTTTGCTTATTAATGTTCTTTAATTGTAAATACTTTCTTTAATTTTTAGTTCTTATTTAATTTTTGTATATAATTTATTTGTTTTTTTTTCTATCAGACTTTTCGTCTGATCTCTCCGGCTATCTGTTAGTCAATCCCTTTTTTTTGAAAATTTTTTTTTTCCATATCCCTAAATTTTTTCAATTCGCCGTAAAATATTTCAACACTCTATTTGTCCTTCTCTTTTGTCTCTACTATTTCAATGTCCGCTTTTTCTGACAGTTACATTCCTGACATTCCTACAAATCACATACCTTCACGGCCAACAACCTCTGTCATTTTTGACCTTGCTCTCACTAAAGACAAACAATTACTTAACAACTTCCCAACACTGTTTTGCGTGGCACATTGTCAAACCTACGTACATTGACTTTTAAACATTTACATACGCTACAGTTTGTGTGTTGATTTTTTGACAACTAACCAGATTAAGTCGCAGTCAGCAGAATAAAAAGGCAGAGAAACGCAGAGTTGCATGGACGCGTGTACCTGTTATTATTGTACCATGCCAAGAGCTTTTCTTTGTGTTAATTCTATCACAGATAAAATATTACAAGAACATTTGACATATCAGCCCTTACATAGCGTCCACAACTGATATAATCTCTGTTTATTTACTTTTCTGGTAAAGTTCGGTAAAATGAGCGTAAAAATAGACAAAAATGCAGAAAAGTACGGGAACGCACAAAACCAAATTATTAGCCCAAGAGTGAAAGTAAACAAAAAAATTAAATACTGTTTTCGATTAGTATTTCACTTTTTAAGAGATTTTAGTTAGTACACACATACATATGTATGTTTGTACCTCCAAACAAACATATTTTGCTTTGCATTTTGCAAAAGTAACAACACATTCACCACTGTGTTACAAATTTTTTGGAAAGTCGTGCGATTTGTAAAATTTTACTGCACGTCTACATTAGACATGACATGCTGTTAAGACGTGCTGTTAAAACACGCGAATCCTTTAATGGTGGAGTATACGTATGTCATAATTTTTCATTATTTTTGTTTCGACAACGAGTTAAGTACGCTAGTTTTGTCTCTTGTTTGTGGTTGTGTCGAAAAAAAATACATATGTACATACATATGTACATATGTAGTATATATCTACATATGTATAATTTAATTGTTTTTAACTAAAATTGTAAACTCACATTATTTTTGTTATTTATTTTCCTGTTCAGGACGTATTTGCTACAAAAATTCAGTTTGCTTCACACTTTCTTTTATAAAATATACACAACTATTACTTTTTCCACAATATTATTTCAATTTTTTCCCTTAAAATAACAACGAAAACAAAACTTTGACAGCTAAACGTCATTTTCTGTTAAGACGGAGCTTTCAAGACAGACGTCTTAACAGCCGTGTTAAGACGGCTAGAGAACATTAACATTTGCGGTCCACACCTGACAGTAACAGGATTTTGCTGTTTCTGTCCGTGTTTTCATGTCAGGTGTAGACCGCACTTTATGATAGTGTGGCACCTACAACACCATTTTTAAACGATTTTTAAAGTCGGTCAGATTTTTGCAAGATTTTCCTGTGAATGAATCGTACGATTGTGTAGGATAGTGAAGCACGGCCTTTAGAAACACCTTGATGAAAACTGCAAAACGAACAGCTGATAAATGTAAACAATTGAATAGAAATATAAGAGGGGCAAAAAAAATATGTAATTTAAATTAACAAAATATAATAGTTAAGCTGAAAAGTAATACTAAAAGTAATAAAGGATAGTAATACAATGCAATAGTCAGCATCCCACCGATTTTCCATTTTTATTTTAAATTTATTGAATTTGCACAACAAGACAAGAAACAAATAAAATGAGAAGGCTGCGGCGATAGCATTTCTAACTCAACGCTGAGCCGCCATCGTGTTCAAAAATCATTCAACGTTATTGTGAATTAAGTATGTGATATAAATATAAAAAAACACTATAATAAACACGTATTTAGTGAAATTATTATTAATTTAATTGCATTTCTTTATTTTGTTATATATCACATATCACATTTGTCATGTTAAATTGAACAGTTTAGTTTGCAGCCGCCAAACAACAAAGCGGCGTTGAATTTTGATATCAACGCCATAACTCTCTTGGATCAGCTGTTGAGGCTGAGCACATGTTGAGTTTAGGTAGCTAAAAAATTTTATGATGGAAAAAATGGCCGCCAATACTCAACTGTTGAGCTGAGCGGAACTGCTCAACTATGCGTTTCTAAGACAAACACTCAACGGTTGCACAACAGTTACGCCTTATGAACGCGACCAATGGCTACAAAACCAATTCAGTGTTCACAATATAACAATATATGTAAAGCAATATGATTAGAAATATTTTTTATTGTAATATAAAAAACTTAAATGTTATAAGGGGCTGTGCACATATTACGTAACGCTGTTTTGAGAGATTTTATATCCCCCCCCACCCCCACCATAACGCTTTTTAATAATTTTTCAGAGCAAAATTTCCAATCCGTAACAAATATTTAACCCCCCTCCTGGAGCGTTACGCAATATGTGCACAACCCCTAATATATTTATGCATCAAGAATTTTTATTAGCTTTATTGTTATATAGAATATTGACTTGAGTCAAAAATACCAACATTGTTAAATATTAAAAAATCTCACAGGGTAATAGCCCTTTTTTACCAAAAAGTTTTGTGAAATTTTTTCGGCGCTCTCCCTTGATTACGCAGTTACGGGGTTCAAAATTTTAATATATTATTGATCATAAGTCCTACAACATAGAACGAATATATATACGACATATGTAGGTATCATTTCAAAATGCGCTAAATAACTCATTTAATTTTAAAACCATCATTAACTTACGTATTTCATCGGTGACAGCTTTCAAGTATACACCAAATAAAGGCATGGCAAGTTCTCTGTTAAAGGGCTATAGACACATACCAAAACTCACTGTCTAATAGCATGAATGTCGAGTACGTCAGACATGTACATATGTTGGTTTTCAAAAATTTTTGATTTTCTGATGTCTGTCGCACACCAACATACACACAACATATACATATGTGTACTGCAAAACGTAAAGTATGCCATCGTATATGTCTGCAGACAAGTATGCGTGTCTAATAGCCCTTTAAAAGTGAAAAGTCAGATAAAAAAATTTTAAAATTGAATTTCATTCGCAATGGGTAAATTGTTTTAAAAAATTTGTATACCAGTATAAAGGTATTTTAGAGAAGTTTAGAGCGATATCCACATCGCTTATATCCGCTCCATATTCTAGGAGTTATGGCCAAGAAAAAATAATATTTGAACCCCGTAAGTCCGGAGCCAAGAGATCCGTGAGATGAATTTTTTTCGGTTTATGTCAAAGCGAATCCAAAGTGATGTGAGTGGCGAATTCAATTTGCCGTATTCAGTTCGCCCCAGCGAACTTTAAAAAAGTAAAAGCGCTAAATATGTATCACTGTAATATACATAATGAATCGTTGCAACAATTCAAGTTTAGCTGTTTACTATCAGTGATGGTATTTTGGTGCTTTTCGGGTATTTTTTTGGTCCTTTTTGCTTCTTCATAAACACGAAATTTTGATAAATACCCGTTTTTAAAAAGCGGGTATTTGCAGTGCTTTTCAATGATTTCTGTCAGTGCTGTTAGTGCTTTTTTATACAACTCAGAAATTTCATAAATAATAAAATTTAACTGATTTTTTAGAACACTTTTTAGCAACTGAGTATTTTTCATATTTTCTTTTGTGTAAATTGTATTCTGTGGTCTAAATTATTCCAAAATATTTTAAAGTCTAAATTCTTGGGTGTTTTTCTTACAATTGTAGTGTGTTTGACTAACCACTACTGCATGCCGTCTGCATGCAGCAAGTGAAACATAACACTTTTGTTATTGTCCACATTCCAATTGTATGATCAGAGTATACAGAATGTATTATGCTGATCATGCATATTCCCACACATACTTTGTGTATGTGTTAGTTTTAAGACAAAGAATATTGTAGCATTATTTAGATTGATTAAGAAATTATAATTAAGTTCATAATTGTGTCCCAAGCGGCTGTCCAGAACTTAAATAAAATGTTAACATTCAATGAAATTACATATATATGACAATGTTAAATAAAATAACAAAATAAACAATCTTTTTATTATCATTACATGGCGATCCTGCCAATGAAAAGAAAAAATTAAATTGGCGAAATAATAAAATACTAAAATGTAAAAAAAGAAGAAATGAATGATAAATTGAATAAAGGATAAATTCCTACAAAGGTGATAATAAAATAATATCCAAGAGTGAAGTGAGGTAGTGCAACATGGATCTGCTGGTGCAGTTTAATGTGCGATGAATTGATCTAATCTTGGATTGCATTGCTCATATGCTCAGCTCCGGACTTCTTCCGTGAATTGATCTGGTTTTGGATTGCATTACTTGTATGCTCAGCTTCAGCATTCTTTTATAAATTACAGCATTGGGACAACAGCAAAAAGGAAAACACATACCCTAAGCCGTATGAAGTTAACAACATTTCAGGATTCGGTAAAGAGTTTATTGTTAATTTTTTTTTTTTTTAAAAAAGAAAGAAGAAAGCAAAAGGAAAAGAAGAAATGATTTCTTATTTGTAAATTGAATGTTGTGAATTTGGTTTTATTGAATGCAAGAGAAGAAAATTAATTTTTTATTTCCTAAAGAAAGGGAATTTTTTTGTGAATTGAAGTTTTCTTAATAAAAGAAAAGAAAGGATAAAAGTTAAAGAATAAAATGAAATGATTATAATTTTGAAAAGGAAGAAAAGGAAAAATTAATACTGATTAAATTGAAAGTTTTCTACATTTTGTTCAGTTTTGAACTTTTCAATGTAAATTTTTGTATGAAAATAACATTATTGAATTTGTAAAAATAACATTATTGGATGTTTTGAATAAAAAAAAAAATTTATTAAAAGAAAATTTTTTTATGATTGTGAAACTAACAGAAACTTTAATAATTTTGATTAATCACTGAGAAACTTACGAGTCCCTCCAGTTGATAATATCAATAATAAATTAACCAAAATTGTCAATAATATGCATCACTGAGAAACTCACGAGTCCCTCCAGTTGATGTATATATTCTATTATATAAGGGTAACCGTTTCGATCAGTAATTGGTTCTGATCGATATATGTCTGATGACCGGTCCTCGGTATACAGAGTATACAGAGTGCTGAAACTTAGACATATGTACCAATTTTTTTATACTAATACGACCCATGACATAAAAAGGGACATACTAATATTCATGCAGTTGTGTAAACTTAAATATAAGTAAGATTTTTGTAAACTTGATTTTGCTAATGTAAACAACTGTATGAAAGACTAACACGAACAGATTAAAATGATTTGAAATATTGATTGATTTGTGTTTTTTCTTAGATTGAATTGAATTTTGATTTATGATTCTACCCTGAATTTTCCTAAAATAATATGGCGAAATAGTTCCATAAGAATAAATCGAACAGATTAAATAATTTGAGATATTGATTGATTTTTTTTAATTGAATTAAATTTTAATTTATGATTGTAGTTTTCCTAAAATAATAGGGTGAAATAAATCCATAAAAATAACTGGAGCAGATTTAATAATTTGAATGGATTATATACTTTAAATTTTAATTGATTAATGATCATACTTCGAATTGAGAAATAATATGAAATAATAAATAATATGGTGAAATAATTCCATAAAAATATAGAATTTTTTTGAAAATCTAATAACAGATTTTTCTTTTGAATACATTTTTGGTAATACCACGATATTTTTTTAATATAAAGTAATGCTTCAATATGCTTCGAATTTTGAAAAATTTTTCAAACATAATTATTATCGGTTGGTTTAGAAATAAATATATGAGGCGATAAATGCCCATGAGCACTGTGAAGTACCTAGACTACTTCACTAAATTAATAATGAAAATAAATGAAAATAAAAAAGGGAAAGCGAGTACTCTCCAAATTTGAGTTGAACGACAAAATTATAAATAGAAACGTAGACTTAGGTCACCACTTTCTAAAGCTTGAAAAAGTAGCTGATAATATTGCTCTGACAACATTGCGACTTTCACTAGATGATAGTACGCTTAATAACCTAGGAATGAATATTGAAAACCTTCAAAGAGAAAGGTATTAAAATCTTGCAAGATGCAGATATAACTATTGTGCTCAAAACAAAAAAAAATTAAATAAAATTACCACCGATCAAAAAAAGTAAATGAATAAGAATTTTTCATAAACAAAGTAAATGAATAGAAGTATGTAAATTTGAATTGAATTTTTTTCCTGTTTTCAAAATGATTTTGAATTAAGAAATGAAATAAATAAAGAATAAAAATAGAGGTATGATACATTTAAAATCAAAGTATATTGTTTAAAATGAATTTTGTTTTTGCTTTAGTGCAACAAATTTTTTTTTGAAATACGTCCATTATAGGCCAATTTTTAACGGCTTTGGACAAAATTTTTTAATTGCATAACAAATAATTAATATGAACAAAGTAAATGAATAGTTAAGAATTTTTTTGTAATGAATAGTTAAGAATTTTTTTTGTAATGAATAGTTAAGAATTTTTAAGAGAAAAGTACAATCTTATAATAAAATGATTTTTTCATGCATGCATGAAAAAGAAAAAAAATTGACGTCAAATAAACATTAAAATATACCCAAATAATCATTAAAATATATCCAACAAATAAAATAATACATATATTTAATTTAATTTTTTTATATATATAATTTTTACTCTATTTTCATAATTTTGTTATATGCAAAGTTCTTTATCTTTATAAATATTACATATTAATTAAAATATATAACCCTTACTTTAATTTTTTATATAAATTTTAATGATTCTTTATTAACTGTACAACATCTTACCAGCTATATTAAGCCCACAATTATTAGTAATAATCCTATAATTTTTTTATATAATAAAATTTTTAATAATATATGAATTAACATTTTCTAAAAAGGGAGGGAAGGTATATTCCCTAAAAATCCCTGCAATTTTTAATTTTATAATTTTTTATTACTAGTAAGAATAATCAACTCAGTATTGATTATTCTTTCTGAAAAAGGGAGGTGTAGTGTGTTTGACTAACCACTACTGCATGCCGTCTGCATGCAGCAAGTGAAACATAACACTTTTGTTATTGTCCACATTCCAATTGTATGATCAGAATGTATTATGCTGATCATGCAATCAGAATGTATTATGCTGATCATGCATATTCCCACACATACTTTGTGTATGTGTTAGTTTTAAGACATAGAATATTGTAGCATTATTAAGATTGAATAAGAAATTATAATTAAGTTAATAATTGTGTCCCAAACTGGACAGTCGCACAAGCGGCTGTCCAGAACTAAATAATATTCAATAAAGAAACATTTAACAAAAAATACTTATTTTCACTTTACAGCGATCCACCTGCAATACTCAACGATGACTTGCAATAATTGCATTTGGCACGATCAGGTCCATCCTCTGCAAAATGAATCCATATATCGCTATGTTTTTTTTTATACATTTTTTAATTTTTATTTATATATCACTTTTTTTAATTCAATTCACCGTTTTTTTTTTTTTTTGGTATTTTAATTTAAATGGCTAGCTTGTTCAATATTGTCAGGTTATTCAAGAATTATTTTATTTAACCAAAATCACTGTTTAAAACACTTTGAATTTGCACTTTCAAACAATCAGTTAATTTAAACTGCCAGGGATGCTAGACCTCCTAGAGGTCTGGCATTACTCATTGTCGATTTATAAGGTATGTGCAAATCTCCATATGATTTTTTGGAAGGTTGTGTTACGACCGTTAAAAATAGGTACATATGTCAAACTACATATAAAAAACATGTAACACAATTTTTAATATATGGAGTTTATATTCGAAAGTTTTTTAGATACATACAAGAAAATTTCTGGCGCCTCACAAAGTTGCAGTTTATTTGGAGGTCCACATTTTGGTGAAATTACTTGTTTCTTTTAACACAAGGTAATAGCGCGAAGAAAAATTAAACAAAATCTGTCAAAAACATATTTTTAAATTACGAACATTTCCGTATATGAGCAAAAAGTACTATTCACAATTTGATTTATTTCAAATTTGTGAATAAAAACACCACATGGCTTAGTTCATGACTTTTCTGTAACATATAGTATTGGCATCACTGCAAAAAAAAGCAATTGGGAAAAATACATGGTCTAATAATCAGGTCTGCGCAAGAAGGAATATGGTTTTTTGTAGGGTTGTGTTTTGACCGTTAAATAATCTGCAAAAATATGGTAAGTTAATTCGGTCTTGTCAAAAGTTGTTTACATTTTTGGCCGCCATCATGAATATTTTTGTTTACGTTATGCTTTTTGTTTTTGCATAACCAATAAATACATACAAAACAACTTTTGTTTTGTTTTGTATACAGCTTTGTTTTGACAATTTTGAATGAATTTTACACAAACAAAATGCATGTCGTTTTTTATTGTTGTATTCTTACGCGCACCTTATTATTCCACCATGGGAAAAATACAAACACAATTCACAATACAATACAATTCTGTGCTCTAAAAAATACATGAATACATTTCTCAAAGGGAAATGTACATACATTTTGTTTCATAGTTTAATTGAACTAGTAACCGGGAAAACTTTAACTTGTTTCTTTAGTTCAATTGATTGAATCGTTTAATTGAACTAGGTCGTTCGCGAACTACCCAAGTCTAATGTTCACGCAAATGTAAATATTTTCAATTCTTTAATCAAATCAAAACATTAATTTTCCAATGAATTTTTTTTGATAAAAATTTAATTATTTCGTAAGTTGTTAACGTTGAATTAGAAGTTAACTTTACATTTATTTTTTATTTAATAATAAAAAACATACAAAACCAATAATAGTTGAAAATCTATTTTTAATTTTTGAAGAAACTACTTCAATTTGCAGATATAAACTATGCGTTACAAATTCAAAAAATCCATTAAGAGTATCGAGTAGTATTGAGTACCCAAATGAAAAGTATTGAATATTATTGAGTAATGAAAAGTAGTAGAATTTGCCAGCACTAATTTCTAGTAGAGTTAAATATAACAAAAATGTTTCAAAAACAACAACAAAATAAACTTGACAAAATTATTACTACATACATACTTATGTACGTACATGGTGTATACACTACATCGACGGTGGTAAACGAATGCCGGAAGTCTCTAAACGAGATAGCGAGACATTCAAGAGTAACACTAGTCTGGATTCCAGGGCACTCAGAGTGCATTGGAAACGATATTGCGGACGAAACTGCCAAAAAGGGAACATCATTGAGCAACTCGATGATATGTCACTTCGTTGGCATTCCTCTATCTCACTGCAAGCGATTGATCCAGCAGGAATCATACTATCTTGCTCAAGAAAGGTGGGAACAAGAGCACACCTGTCGAGTCGCCAGGTCCACTTCGCCCCGCTACAGCCTGCATAGAACTCGCGATCTGCTCAGGCTTGGTAAATTTCACACAAGACGACTAGTAACAGTGCTAACGGGGCACTGGTGTTTCGGTACTCATGCCCGCGAATATATTTTAAGTTAATTCTTTTTGGAAAATAATACATATGTAAGCCATAATATATTATCTCAACTTAATTTTTTTTAAGGTAGCTACATAAATATTAAAATGTTTGAGCTTTAAAACTTGTATACATTTAAGTTGAATAACTAACAGTACCATTCAAATTATTCTTCAAATAAAAAAATACCTTACATTTAACTAAGCTTTTATAAAACGAGAGATTTTCAGTTTTTCACATTTTTCAATTTAAACTAAAGTACTTGTCTCGACTTACTGCCACTAAAAATTATTTCGCCTTTCAATATAATATCTTAAGATCACTTTAGTGTTTTTTTTTCTGCCAATGGATTTTTTCATAACATCTTAATTAAAAAACAACGAATAATAACTTATAAAACTCATTTTTTTTTATAAAATTAACAGTTTTGTTCTAAATGAATGTGCATCTTTTTCTTTGGCTAAAAATTTTATATAAAAACCAAACACAATTTATTTTAGACAAAACCCTTGATATCTCAAAACATGAAATTTCGACATATTTAAAAGCGATTTCGTTCTTTTCTAAACATGTTGCACCAATAAATGGCAAAATATGCAACATGTTTTACCCTCTACTATCAAGTCGGGGTGAGATACGGCCCATTTTTACAACTTTGTTAAGTATCTTTTTATACAAGTAAGAACTTTTATTTTTGTCATTCTTTTTGCTTAAGCGAAAAAACTTATTAAAACGATAATTAATTATTTAATGTTAAGCCTCAAATATTTTGTACCATTGTGGAAATAAAAAATGTACCACTTTTTAAAGGTAGGTGCAAACTTTAAAAAGTGTTACACATTGAAAGGGCAATATTTTTGTTCACAAAAGAAAACACCATAATCGTTTTCGCTCAAAAGCAAAAAACACTTTTTTACCCAACCGCTCGTTTCAAACATTCAGTTTTAAGGCCCAACTATAATGTGCTTAATGTAACTTAAGCAAATGTGCGAATACACACAATCAAATTTATACAACTATAATGTACTTAAGAAACTTTTCGTCAAGTTTCGTCAAGTGTCATTTACTTAAGGAAAGTGCGGTCAATTTCGCTCTTCCTTAAAAGGGCTATTAGACACGCATACTTGTCTGCAGACATGTACGATGGCATACCAAAACTCACTGTCTAATAGCATGTATGTCGAGTACGTCAGACATGTATGTTGGTTTTCAAAAATTTTTGATTTTCTGATGTTTGTCGCACACCAACATACACACATCATATATGTATGTGTACTGAAGTATGCCGTCAGCGTTCGATAGTGCAATAGCAAAACGAAAAGTATGCCATCGTACATGTCTGCAGACAAGTATGCGTGTCTAATAGCCCTTTTAAGCAAATGACACATCAGCTGTATTATAAAAATTTACCAATATATGTACATAATATGAGTAGATACATATAATTGTTTACAAGTAAAAGATGCAACCACTGTTGCTGTTTTAGTACGTTTTTATTTTAGTTTTCGTTTACTTTATAAATTAATAAAAGATAAACTTGGATTTACTTGTTTATGGTAATATATTTATAACTTTTACAAATTAAATAAGATTTCGTAAAAAATATTACATTTTAAAGAAATAAAAACGAAAATAGTTTTCGCAAAAGTACAAATGTTTGCAACTAAGTGTAGAAAGTTTTTAAGATCAATATGTACAATATAGCCACCTAAAAGTCTTCAGTAATTTACTTAAGCATTTGACATGCTTTTCGTTGAATTTTGACACTAGCTTAAGTTACATTAGGCACGTTATAGGGCCTTTATTCTCTTGTTGTTTTATGCAACAAGCATGATCGAGCCTAATTAGTCCCTAACGTTTAATTTTAAGAACAACACAAACATATATTATTAAATTTTATTTATACTCGTTCGCTTTTTATGCACAAGCAGAAAATTCATCAACAAGTATAAATCATTTCGATCATTTGATGCGAATGTACATGATCTGATTGCTGATACAATTTTTGAAAACCACTTGTTTTTAATTTCAGGCGTCAAATTTTTATTTGTATTTATTTATTAAATTTAAATTAAAAAATTTTTTTTAAGAAGAAAATTGTAAAATTTCTTAAAATGAATACGAAATAAATATGAGTTTGTATTTGCAAAATAGATGTGATATGTACGAGTATGTACAAAAGATTATAGCTTTTTTAAAGCTCCCAAAGATGAAACCAAACTAAAATCGTGGAAAGAAGTCTTCACAAAAAATTTCATAGGCAAATATTTTTTTCTCGTATTTGAATAAGTAATTTTTATTTATATTTTTGTCACAGTTTGAAACATGCACACATACATATGTATGTATTTATAGTTTTGACTTCCGAAATCAAATATTCTACCAACAAAATACATAGATTTGTGTTTCTGCACATAACTTATGTTCATTGTATCATGCAATCAGGGCCCTAATTCTCATTCTCGTGATCGAAATTGCATTCGAATCGAAATTAATTTCGATAGTGTGAGAATTCCTAATGATGTTATTCGATACGAAACGAATCGAATTTTTGTTTCAGTGTTGGAAAAAACTGTATAAAAATGATTTTACAACACTGAATAAATTGTGAAGAAAAAAAAGTGAACCAAAAAACTTAATTTCAAATAAAAATTTTATTAAATATACATTTAACACTATATATTATATACATATGTATATTAAGCAGTATGTTTCTCTGCATAGCCGGCCTTCGACCGTATTTAATGATTTTCTCCACCATGCTATTTCCTGACACGGCAGTATGTAGAATATTTTATGCATAGCCGGCCTTTGGCCGGACCTAATGATTTTCTCCACCTTGTACACACAAACAATGATATGGAAAATATAATATTTATGACAGCAGATTGTACGCTGGAGGAAGAGTCTGACAGCAATTCACACTAATCTATTGTATTTTAATATAGGTTAGCAGGTTGCTGCAAATTAGAGAAAGTGTTGGATATTTAGTAGATTTAAGCCAAACAAATTATTGAGCTTATAGAAAATGCCCAGCGAAAAATAATCAAGTTTTTGGAAGCAGTACATACTTTTTCTGCCTTAAGAACGTGCTTCATATTAAGCACATATGTATTATCTTAACAAATGCAGAAATGTATGGCAGAAAATGTAAAATTTTTTGATAACTTAATTTAATCAATGTAGAAACAAAAACAAAAAATACACTAGCCTTACACTAGGGCATACTAGAAAGCACTATTGTAAGGCAATGATTAAAATTTTAAATTTTACGAAGTGTAACGAACAAAATAAGACGACAGTACGAATGTTTGATATTGTTTTCGTTCCATGCATTTACTTCATACTCACTGCTCTGAAATAAGCACTTAAAACGAAATGCTCCAAAGTGGGACATCGCGAACAAATATCATGACATACGTAAGCAGGTTTGTAAGCTAATATCACCTGATATTCCCTTACAACCGTGCTTACGGCGAAGCAGTGATTTTTGCTGGGTGTGTTCATGTTTTAGTTCCCTTGCACCACATTTTGGAATCTTTGATGGGAGGTCCAGAACCATTTAGCTTATTAGTTAGCTACTCCCAAAGTTGGTTGGCTTTTGTTTTGCTAAATCATTGTGTGCTGACATAAAGCAGGCGAGAATTTCTTTTTGAGTATAGTTTATTTTTGACCTAAATTAATACAATTATTTTATATATGTATGGAAGTATGTATGTACTTATGTTTAAAATAGAGCTTACATTTTAAACGTTAGTGGTAGCGATGGAAAATAAATCTGCACTCAAGAAACATGTTTGGGGAATAGCAAATAGTAAAATAGTTTTCAGAAACCTCTTTCACTTAATACCCATATCATGGGGGCGCAGAAAATATAATGATCTGCAAATTTTGGTCGTCCGGGGTAAAATATGTCAGCCATATTGAATTTAGAATGATTCCTTTTTGTTTTCAGCTCTCTGCTTAGAAACCCCTTGTGTTTGATACCCATATCATGATGCAAAAAAACTCCTGAGTAATGAATGAAAATCCGGCGAAAACAGATTTTCCCGGAAACAAGACAAAGGTACGTATATCGGTTTGTTGTATCTGAATCCCCTAGACGCTGAATTTTCTGTTGTGTTCAGAGTTCGGATTTGCGCACTCCTTTTGCTCTTTACGCTTTGCGCATTTCTTAAAAGCGTATTAAAAATGCGCACAAGCGCAAAGAGCGGAGCGAAAAAAAAGGAGCAATTGGTATGCGCAGCGCAAGCGCATTCGATTTATTAGCGCCGCTCTTTGCGCAATGCGCATTTAAATTTTTTGTCTAGCGCTTTGCGCTGCGCATTGCGCATATTGAGCGGCGCATTGCGCATGCTCTTTTTTATGATAACAGTGGTTCGTTTGAGTTTATTCATTGCTGCCACGAAAAAAAAGTCTTTGCAGCCAAAATCTTTAAAAAATTTAACTAAATAAGAATAAAAGTAACCAGAATATTTTTTTAATGTTTATTAAAATGGTGTGTTTTATTTTTGAGTAAAATATCAATCATATTTGGCCTTTAAGGATTTATTCTTAATCCGTATATTATATGTATAAAAATGATCTGATTGCATGATTCAATGACTATAAGGTAGTCTTAGAAGCCCAGCTGACAATTCTTGCAAACCACTTGTTTTTAATTTCAGGTGTCGAATTTTTATTTTTATTTATTTATTAAATTTAAATTAAAAAATTTTTATTTAAAAAGAAAATTGTAAAATTTCTTAAAATGAATACGAAATAAATATGAATTTGTATTTGAGCAAAATAGATGTGATATGTACAAAAGATTAGAGCTATTGGAAATGAACCTTTTTTAAAGCTCCCAAAAATCAAATCAAACTAAAATCGTGGAAAGAAGTCTTCACAAAAAATTTCATATGTGAAGCGCAAAATAGAAAGGGACCTAAGGGTAAAAACCGGTTTAGTTCAGGAGAGCCATTTTAAAGATTTAAATACGTGTATTTAATACGTGACTTCACTTTCATAAAACGCGCATATCTCTGGGAGGGAACACTTTTGGGGCATGGGATCGGTCTCATTCGATGCTCAGATGTTGTCCACATAAAAAAAAGTGAAAATTGATTTTTTACCCTTAGGTCCCTTTCTCTATGCGCTGTCACATATGAAAATTTTTTTTTAGAAATTTCAGTTTAAATAAGAAATATCCACAACAAATACATTTAGGTATGTTTTGTATGTAACTCTTCTCATGTACGTTTATAACAAGAAGGCGACGAAAAAATAGACGCACTTGAATATTTTCCTGAGTATTTTTTTTAATATTTTGTTGTATGTACATATGTATGTTCCTAGAAGACAAGCCCGAAAACACTGTAGTGAACCTGATGATGACATTTACATCATCTGTAGGTATGAATGAATGTACATTCACACAAAATATTTAAAAATATTTGGCCTGCTTACCCTTTCTGTGGTTTCGCAAGCAAATATTTTTATGACTTTTTTCAATTTTTGAGCAGTTTGGGTTTTTCCAACATTTTATGTGTATGTTTCTTACAAGTAACGAAATGTGTATAAGACCCATCATTAACAAGATTTTTTGAAATCCAAGAAAAGATTTTTTTAAATAACTTTGAGAGACATACAATGTGAGTATGTATAATTGTATAAGGGGCAGATTTTTTTAACCTAAAACGTTTTTTTCGTTTTGAAATTGTATGGAAAAATTTTGTTTGATATGAATTTTTGTTATTTTTCATACAAATTTAAAACGTTTAGAAACGATTTTTTTTTACAAAATCTGCCTATAAGTAAAAAACCAATTATCAAGGTATTTATAAACATGTATACATAGATATGTACTATGTACATATATATAGTCCTTGATAATGTGGTGTTGTATTTTTTAAAGATGATTATTCTTGATATAAATATCTATTATTTCCTTTACTAACATTTTTTACCACTGTAAATGCGCTATGCGCATTTCTTGCTCTTTTGGCTCTTTTTGCGCGTTGCGCAAAAAAATGCGCAGCGCAAAAAAAGCGCAAATAAAATTGCTCTTTTTTGCGCTTGCTCTTTTTATGCGCAGCGCAAAAATAAATGCGCGGAGCAAGCGCAATAAAGGCTGCTTTAGCCGACCGTAACTCTAGAAATGTAAATGCTGATGTGTCAGCTGATTGCTTCTGTTATATGCAAAAGCTATGAAAATACTTAAGGCTGCTTTAGCCGACCGTAACTCTAGAAATGTAAATGCTGATGTGTCAGCTGATTGCTTCTGTTATATGCAAAAGCTATGAAAATACTTACTTGACTGAAATGAAATGTTGCCGTAACGTACCAACCTGCAGAAAATAGAATTTCATTACGAGGTTACGTGACAATTGTAGACAGTGATGGGATGGTTGTATTTTGAATTGCAATGGGGCACAGAAGTCCTTTGTTGGTACTTTTTTTGTTTTGACTAGTTTTAGTTGTTAAATATGTACACATGCATGCTTTATTGAGTAAAGAAAGTTTTCTAAATAATTTGTTTTCAATATCTAGCAAGAGACTGTACCGATCGTTTGTGCTTATACTTATGTATATTTTATTGTAATGAATTTGATAATTGTTTAAATTGTAGTTTAACATTCATATCTATGTATGTATGTACATCATAGTTTTGATTATTAGTGTTACTTGTTATTTAAAAGATTTCTTTTTGTATACTTGAATGTATGTATGTATATATGTATGTATGTATGTACATAAGAACAATATACATATATGAAATTACAAAGTGAGCATATCAATTTATGTACATACATACATACATTCAAGTATACAAAAAAAAATCTTTTATATAATAACTGTCTTGCACATGATGTCGAACGAATTTTTCTTTCGTACAAATTACATTTAAAACAAAAACAAAATTTTTAAAATTGTATGTATGCACATACATACATAAATTGATATGCTTACTTTGTAATTTCATGTATAGTGTACTTATGTACATACATATTGTAAACATTTGGAACTTCCATCAACGTTTGGAACAGCTGTTTTGTATTTTATTTATAATTTTCAAAGTGATAAAAAGTTGCAATGGACGAAAAGAAATTAATACTACTGGTGAAGGAAAATGAACAATAACAATTCTCCGGGGCACAAGATTTCGGAGAAGAACAGAAAAATATGATTTAATATGTTTAATAAGAATTTCTGTTCTTTTTATGTATGTATGTACATACATATGCATGTCTGCACATTCATGTATCACGTGACACGTTTTTAAGCATTCTATAACTACAAAAATGTTGGTTCTTACATTACATCAACATTTAGCTTACATCTACGATTTCAACCGTCGGCTAAATAGGCCTTAATAAATTGGCTCCGTTTTTTGCGTAAAGAGCAAAAAGAGCGGCGCTGCGCTGCGTTTTTTCGTACTCTGGTTGTGTTGTTCTGCACCTCTCCAAATATGACTGCTTGTCACACGAGTAATTGCTTGTTAATATGTATGTATATGTTTGTACATATTTTGAATGGATAGGGTTCCTCATGGTCTTTCAACTATAAAATATATTACAATATACATACATATTTAATTATACTGCAATATGTGTACTTTTTGGATACTTACCTCTATGCCGCCACTTTTCTTAACATAATTTCAGCTCCAAAACAAGAAATATAACATATGTATGCACATATTTCAATTTCTTTTGAAGATTTTTATATTACACACTACTTTTCACTGCAATATTAGTTTTCTTATGGTGGTGCCACACGATTTATAGTTCAATCAAAATCAAAGAGCGATTGAACTAGAGGACCGAACTAGTTCATTAGAGAAATATGAACTAAAATGACCGAACACTTATGGTGTTTTCTTTTCTGAACAAAAATGTTGACCTTTCAATGTGTAACACTTTTTACAGTTTGCACTTACATACCTTTAAAAAGTGGTACATTTTTTTTTGCCACAATGGTACAAAATATTTGAGGGTTAACATTACTTAACATTAATTAATTAATTATCGTTTTAATTATAAGTTTTTTCGCTAACTAAGTAGAATGACAAAAATACAAGTTCTTACTTGTATAAAAATATACTAAACAAAGTTGTAAAAATGGGCAGTATATCACCCCGACTTGATAGTAGAGAGTAAAAAATATGTTGCATATTTTGCCATTTATTGGTGCAACATAATTAGAAAGGAACGAAATCGCTTTTAAATATGTTACATATTTTTTAGAATGGATCACGAAAATTAAAGAATGTAGCATAAATGCAACACTTTTTTCAGAAAAGAAAACGCCATTAAATAAACTATGTGGCACAAGTCTAGTGAACATACATTCATATGTGCCTGCATGTGTAATACATTGTGTATGTATATAAATTTAAAATATAATATTTACATGTATGTATGTACACATATTTAACTAATACACGTTTTTAAATACTTTTAAAATGTGGTTGTTCTATTTTATTGACAGCTTTATTTCGGCGGTTGGTTTAATTTTGTTGCTTACACATTGTTGCCTTTCTGTATTTTTATACACTATTTTAGCCTCTCAACTTGCTTAAAAATACAACTCTGAAAGTATCGAGTAACTACTTTTGAGTATTGAGTATCCAAAAAAAAGGGCAAACACTCGATACTCAGTACCCACTACTCAATACTTTGCCAGCACTACTAGAAATTATTTTCCAGAGAAATTATGTTTTTTTTTTGTTGTTTACACATATAAATGATGCTCATTGAGAAATGTGTTTGTGTGTGTGTCATATTTCTTGTGCAAAGCATATTCAATAACAATAAGGGTAATCACGATGGGTAGTGCAAAGTGTGCAAACGATGCAAATGTGTGCAAATATACACACATTTGCACAACATAAAAACAAAATGTATGTATTTGCAATTTGCTTAATTTTGCTTCGTTTGCACTAAAAAAACCATGAGCAAAGATAGTAGTGCATATTTTATCAATTGCAAACGAAAATAAACAATAACTTGTGACATACAGACTATCATATTTTTATGTTTAGAAAAAGAAAATTTAATTTTGTAACTAATTTTAATTTAATTTTAAAAGTTTTAGTATTCTTTTTTTAATTTATTAGTAAATAATAAATTTATACATTTGTAACTTGACATCTGAAGTCAGTGTTGCCAGAATTTTTGATGGGCTGCCACATTTTTCTGAACAAAATTACATGCTCTTCACTAAAATGCAATAAATTTAAAAGTACGCTCACGAAGTACACTAATATGCACAGCAAATTTGCAAAATGCATATTTGCACAATCACCACCGTGATTACCCTTAATATTAACAACTAAAAGCAGTTTCTTGTTTTCATATAAATCATGTGCAAATAAACAGTGCAAAGACAATGCGACCGATTTCTATGGCTGTAGGGTAAAATTACGTTTTTTGTTATTGTACTATTGCATTTATGTTGATTCGCACCGAACTATGTATACACATTTGTTTTATTAAATATTTTATTTTAGAATTTTCAATTGTATATGTAGTTAGAATATCTATGTACATATGTATATGCATAAATCAAATAAAACGTGCGCTTACCTGAGTTCGAAAACCATAAAATTTATTATTTTGTTTACAAAACTATTATAAAATTTATTAAAATCTTTTTAATAAGTGATAACTAGCACAAGAAATGTAATTATTTTTGGTGATTTGTACATACATATTTAATAATTTTCTGGATTGAGCATATGTTTTATTGTTTCAAAATTTTAAGTTTTTCTGCGCTCGTTAATTTGTATTTGTATGTTTCCCACGAGGAATGCTTTCGTAAAAGTGTAAGAATTAATAAATTTAGCATCTCCATTCTGTGCTTATAGCATACGTTGTTTTCTTGAAACCAAAAGGAATATATTGTATTTTTGGTGCAATTTACACATTGCTCAACAATAGTTTTTTTTATGTTTTTTATTTCTTTGGATTCATAAAAAATTTTTTCGAAAACTTTTATATGAATCTTACATACTGCAAAAAATAAGTCTGATGGAGCACACAAACTTCCAAAATCTGAATTTTTATCATAATTTTTTGCATGTACAAACATTTCTGATGGATATGACAAAATTTGCGCGGGTTTTATTATATCCATACGGCAGCGAGCACAAGATATCCGTTGAGCTAGCAGAGTTATTAACAGATTTCCAAAAATAAATTTATGAGACCCAACTGCAGGCAACACCTTTCAAACAAAACAATAATTTTGAAAATCTGTTTATAAATGACCAGGTTATTCAAAAAGCAATTTTTTCTATTTCAAATTCAAAATAATACATATGTATATAGCCTATATTTCAAGTTATACGCTGTTAACATATCTGCGCGAAATTTCATTTAAATCGGTCCAGTAGTTTCGGAGATTAGCGAGAACAAACGTCGTGACACTTTATTTTTATATATGTATGTACATACCTAGATATACATAGTTATATAAATTTCCAATTTTAAATAATTTAAAATTCGGTGCGAATCGATGTTCTTGCAATAGTACAACAATAAAATACATATATTTGCCATTCAAAAAGGAATCAGCGACATTAGCTTTACGTATCTTATGTCCACATATATTGTGCGAACACAAAACGAGCCTTTGCTTCAAAAGCGTCATAATTCAAAATATGTAATTTTTGAGCTAATATGTATATAACTAATCGCGATATCAATTTTTATACTGTGCAAAATTTTCATACAAATATGAAAGATATTTGTATTTTATTATTCTCTTGGGAGAAGAATATTTTACCATTGATTTATAGGTAAATTCTAGACTTTAAATTCGTTTCCTGCCAAACAAGATTTTTTGATTTATGACTCTATTGCAGCAAAGGCTCGAAAAGTTTTTTTGTTTGTTTATATGGAATCTTTCGTTTGTTTATTAAATGTACACACATGCACACATACTTGTGAATGCAAAGACACAAACGTATGAACACATGTATACATATCTAAATGAATAGTAGAGACATGAGAATAATAAATTCTCTGAGAAAATAAATGACTCTCTTGAAAAAAGTGGTTTTACTACTAAAACCACCAGCAAATTAAGCATTTCCCGTACAATGTTCTACGTGCAATATCTTTATATATTTATAGTCTTTGGTTGAACTATAGTTCGTTCAGGAGCTACACACCTCTAGTGCACAACGAAACGTAAAAGAGACAACATGTGTGCATGTATGTATGTATGTACTGCAGAGATGAGTAGCAAGCAAAAAATTTTTAGTTTCTTCTGCATTTTTTATTTACTATTGTTTGTGGTCGAGTTGAATATTTTTAAAGATGGTTATTAAGGAATTTTTAATTTATTATGTACATACATAAATATGTATGTATTAAGATTTCAAAAGAAGAAAATGTCATTTGGCAAAACAAAATTTAAAAATATAAAGGGAGAAATGAAGAACAAAATAATTCGATCAAATTTTTTCTTATATTACTTACATATGTACATACTAGTGGTCTGAAACTATCGATAGTATGCGATAGTTTTCTTTACTTATATTTTAGCTGTAAAATTTGTTTGAATATCTCGGAGAGCTGGTAGATACAAGTAAAATAAAGAGATGACAACAAAAATAACTTCAGAGATTTATTAAATTCACAAAATTTATGTTTAATTATTAAATTATTTAAAGAAAAATAACTTATTTAAATATGTACATAAATTTTATGTACATAAATTTTATGTACCGATTTAAATAAGTTATTTTTCTTTAAATATTTTTTACAATCCAATCATTTTTGTGCATATTTGTATATATAGTCGTCATTGTCCCAGCTTAATTTGGCATCTATTTAATTATTAGTTTTAATTATATATAATTTTATTTATTTTATATGAAATACTTGCCCTTCCCAATCCTTTTGATGAATCTACATATTTGTGCCAAACTAAATATCTTTACAATTTTATAAACACTTGTTGATAAAAAAAAAATTGTTGTAAAATTTTCTTTTAATAAAAAGTGCTGCCAATTTGTTTTACTGTCACTACTAGCGCATGCAAACAAACGATAAAACACTAAAATAAGAGAAATAAAAACTATCGAAAACTATCGATAGTATTAAAAACTATCGATGGTAAAACGATAGTCAGAAACTATCGATAGTATCGATAGTGCTATCGATAGTTTCAGACCACTAGTACATACTTATTTACATTTATTTATTTATTATACTATGACATATTTTTGTATATACTCGTTTGTATGAATGTATTTTCATACATTCATACATACATACATGTTTTTTAATAATATTAGTTTACTTCTATGTAGGTACATACATACATATGTATGTATATATAATTTGGTTTTGCCCATACAAATACATACATATGTATATATGCAAGTATATAATCAAAAGAGAAATTGCATCATCCGCTTCACAATTCATGTTTTCTTCTTGCCGTATAAAGTTATTGTGATATGTTCGTCGTTTGTGGAGAAATGGTACGCGAACAAATCACACGCACAAATCACTCGTGTGTGGGCAGCTTAATACTATGTTCACACGAGAAGATGGAGCACTTGCTTCGCTCTCTGAAGCATGTTTATGAATCTAGCTGTTCACACGACTCATGCACTTGCTTCGATTTGGCAGTTCTCTTTTTAATAACAAATAAAATCTAAAATAGACAAAAAAAATAAGTTAAAATTATTACGCATTTTTAAAAATGCACAAACATATTTTTTGCTTCCATTGTTGTTTTATCTTTATAGTTTTAATTCAATTTTTCACTTTTAATTAAAGTTTTTGTTGTGTTTTTTGCATCTAGTTCAGATAAACTTCCGATAAATTACGATAAAATTTAGAGAAGACAGCAATTTTTCATGCTTCGCAAGTAGATTCAATATGAATCTACATGCTTCGCTCTCAAAATTTTGTATGGCGAAGCATGTTGCTTCGCTCATGATTGGGGTGTGAAGCATGAATAGAGAGCGAAGCATGTTCCGTGTGAACGTAGTATAAAACTACTCACCAACAGTGATGTCACATTACGGGATTTATCCCCAAATCGGGGATTTTTTTTCAAAATAGGGATGAAAAATTTGGTTTGGGGATTGGGGAATTCATTGAGGATAATTTATATGCTTTGGGGAATTTATGAGATTTTTTGGGGATTTTTATTTTGTTTATATAATTTGGTTTATTTTTTATTTTATTTATTTATTTCAGGCCTATAAAAAATATTACCAGTATAACAAATATTAATTCTATGTAACAAGTGAAATAATCTTAAAAAATGTATGTACATAAGTGCTTATAATTCATTAAAAAATTGAGATCAATTTTGTATTGGGTTAATACATTGCAATCACAAGCCAAATAAAGTTTAAACAAATAAGAAACTAAAGGTCCAAACACAATCGTGACAAGTAGTCCTAGTAGTATGTGAAGGAAAATTTTTAATAGTTTGACCAAAGCTTATATATTTTACTCTTAAAGCAGTGTCGGGCGATTTGTGAAATGCTAAGCACGCGTTCTTAGCCTACACAAAGGGCAAGTCTGTCGAAACTGCTCTCCACTCCCTGGTCAGTCACATAGAGAAATCTCTCGTACAGAAGGAATTCACTATGGTGGCTTTCCTGGACATAGAGGGCGCCTTCAATTTTGTCAAACCGGACTCGATCATCAACAGTATGATAGAGTTGGGGATTGACATCAATATCTGCAGGTTCGTACAAAATCTGCTAACTAGAAGGGTCATAAGTGCATCTTTTGGATCTGCCACTGAATACAGAGCAGTGAATCGGGGCACTCCACAAGGGGGTGTCTTGTCACCGCTCTTGTGGAATTTGACCATCAACTCTCTACTGCTAAGCCTAGAGCGGAAGCTGGTTAAAACCGTAGCTTACGCTGACGACGTGGCAATAGCTATCTCTGGCAAATACCTGAGCACAATATCTCAGTGTATGGAATCTGCTCTGACACTCCTCAGCAAATGGAGTGTCAGCTGTGGGCTTGGCGTCAATCCGGCGAAAACCGAATTGGTGCTATTCACCAGGAGGCACAAAATCGGAGATTTTGCGCCCCCCAAACTAAACGGGACCACACTGAAAGTCTCGGACAACGCTAAGTACCTGGGCGTAATCCTAGATAGCAAACTATCTTGGAACCTAAACACCCAGTATAGAGCAAATAAGGCCCTCATGGCTATTTACACCTGCAAAAGAGCAATTGGTCGCAGCTCGGGCATCGAACCCCGAGGGACCAACTGGATCTTTGAGACGGTAATTAAGTCCATAATTTTCTATGGGGTTATAGTCTGGTGGGAAGCGGTAGAAAAAGACTCCCACCGACAAACTATAGAGAAAATTTTTCGGCTAGCGGCGATCCTGATAACGGGAGCGCTCAGGTCTACTCCAACGAAGGCATTGTTCGCTATGCTGAACTGGCTTCCGGTGGATTTTCTGGCCAAACCGCTAGCTTTGACTGCGGCGATCAGACTGAACGCTACATGTTCATGGACGAGAACCGAGCTTGGTCACTCCAGGATTCTCAGGCAGCACCAAGCGCTCCATGACTTCACCGACTACTGCCCACCGGAACCTTATTTTGGCGGGCTTTTTCAATCCATTGTTCCCAATAGGGAATATCACTCCCTACCCGCTGCCACCGAAGGGGCCATCAGAGTTTTCACTGATGGCTCCAAAAGAGGCGTAAACACTGGGGGAGGCTTCTATGTGGAAAACTTCAACGTCAAGGTTCCATTCAGACTTCGGGATGGCTGTAGCGTCCTGCAAGCCTAAGTCTCGGCCATTACAAGGGCGGCAAGATGGCTTAGGTATTATAGGATATCGGAAGACATCCATATTTTTACCGACAGCAAAGCGGCCATTGCTGCTATCAATGGTGTATACACTACATTGACGGTGGTAAACGAATGCCGGAAGTCTCTAAACGAGATAGCGAGACATTCAAGAGTAACACTAGTCTGGATTCCAGGGCACTCAGAGTGCACTGGAAACGATATTGCGGACGAAACTGCCAAAAAGGGAACATCATTGAGCAACTCGATGATATGTCACTTCGTTGGCATTCCTCTATCTCACTGCAAGCGATTGATCCAGCAGGAATCATACTATCTTGCTCACGAAAGGTGGGAACAAGAGCACACCTGTCGAGTCGCCAGGTCCACTTGGCCCCGCTACAGCCTGCATAGAACTCGCGATCTGCTCAGGCTTGGTAAATGTCACACAAGACGACTAGTAACAGTGCTAGCGGGGCACTGGTGTTTCGGTACTCATGCCAAAAGGATGGGCCTAAGTTACAATGACTACTGCAGAAGTTGTAACGATGAGGAGGAAGAAGAAACAGTTCTTCATCTTCTATGTCAATGCCCCGCGCTTAACAGCATTAGGGCGATTACCATGGGCTCCAACACTCTGCCAGACCTCGACAGTCTGGCGAACATGGGGCTAACCAACATATCCTCCTTCTTGCAACAATCAGGATGGTTTGACTCGGCGACAGGGCAACTACAGGCAATTGAATAACCAACTGACTGAGCCCTGTCTGCTGTAGGGTATCACAAAGGGACCGAATTAACGGACCCAAGTGAGTCACGTCTCAGATGTGGCGGCCCTCGAAACCTAGCCTAACCTAGCAAGAAAATTCTGTTTGCGCGACGTCGACACACGTATACTATAAGCATCTTCGTGTAGCTTATGAGAATTAACGTTCGGTTGTTGCTTTGTTATCATTTCGTCAAAGTAAATCAAACCAGTCGCTGATCAGCACTTGTTTGAGCAAGACCTCGCTTTACAATTTTTTGTTTACACTCAAAGCAAAATGTTCAATGAAGAATGCGAAAATGATTTTTTTTTTATAATTTTGTTTTTATTCGAACTTTTTATTTTAATTATCGAATTTAATAAATTATTAAGCTTGAGGGCTTCGTTTTTAATAAATTTTATTTTTATTTATTATGTTTTCTCGATATTTCTTTACTTATTAAATATTATATTTTATTTCATTCGTTGTGCAACTAGTTTATTATTAAATGAATATTCACACCTATCGTGAATTTTTGTTCCCATGAAATTTTCATTCCCCATGAAGGGAAATTTGGTATCGTGAATTTCATGGGAACGTTTGTTCCCGCTATCAATTCGTTGTGAATGTAAAATAAGAAAGAAGATAACAAAAATAAAAAATAAAAGAAATTTTTGTTATAAAATATACTTGGAAATATATATTTTAAAGAAAACTTAAAAAAAGGAAAGCTAAATATTCAGTGTTGGAGCGATAGTTTATTTGCAGCTTTTATTTATTGCATTCTAACTTTTATGTGTTTAAATGGTTCGGCTACTTTTGGAAAACCAACAAAACGAAAAAATTCCAACAAATTAAAGCTTCACAAATTCACAGGCAATAGACTTGTTGTTTTGCATTTTGTTGACCAATACATCAGTTGGCACCTTATTATTAGATATTTTTCTTTAAATAAACTTTTTAAGCTTTAATATTCAAGTTGTATGAAGAATTACATACATGTTTTGTTCTATTCCCCATCAAAAATAAAGTGAATAAATCGAAGGGAAAAGTGAAAAAAATTGTGGGAAAAAAGTTATTCACGATAAGGGGAATTTTTTCATGGGAGCATTTTTTCACGTTATTATTCTGGACTGAATAAAATTTTTTCATGGGAGTTGTTCACGATTGCCATTAAGGGAAATGGGAAAAAGTTACGAGGGAAAATTTGTTCACGATAGGGGTGATTGTTTTCGTTATTATTATATTAACATAAAAAGTATTATTGAAAAAAAATTCAAATCAAATAAAAATACTAGAAGGCAAGAAATGTATTTTACTTTTGGCAACAGAAAAATTTTTCGAGTGTATAATTATTGACGGTCGTTCGTTTTTTGCTGCTTCCCATACCAAAACATATGAGAGAGTATGTGTGCGCCCGACACTGTCTTAAAGGAAGTTATTCCAAATGCGTGCGACACGTACTAAAAACGATCTTTCATAAACAGCATAAATTATGCTGCCAGATTTGACGATTTATCGTATTTTGACGATTTTGGGTCCTAAAAATGGCATAGTGACGATGGGACGATTTATACCCTAATTTTGACGATTTTAAATAATTCAAGTTTGCAACATATATTTGTACTATTAGAGCAACCTTAAACTACTGAAAATTGTAATGAGAAACTTTTTAAAAACTGGTTTGCTTAAAATTGAAAACTTTTATTTAACTGATTTTAAAAACAAAAACAATTTTTTAAATTTTGAAGACATTTATTTAGGAATATTTGCCAGAGACGTATTGGAAGAATCACAAATAAATGCAAAAGAAAACTATGATAGTAGTAATAATTGTGTTAATTTTTATATAGAGCTTTGTGATCAGATATTATCAAGATTTGATTTTCAAAATATATATAAAGCTCTTGGTCAAATTAATTCATTTAATATTATTAATGAAGAAAAAAAGTTGGTTATCTGATATTATAAAATAATTTTCCTATTTTGTTGAGGAAAGTGAAAACCAAGAGTCAGAAACAGAGTTCAGACAATTGAAATTATTGTCCTGATAAAAACATATAACTTTTGGATTTTTGGAAAAAACTATCAGAGATGCAAATGAGGTGTTCTAGTCTTTTGTTTGCGATTTTGACTAAATTTATTACAAAAATCCTAGTTTTACCACATTATTCAGCAAATATGGAAAGAATATTTAGTGAGGTAAGCGTAAATAAGACTAAAATAAGAAATTGAAAAAGTTGTGTCTAAAAGATTATTTAAATCTAAACAAATGTACCTGCTATGATCTGACAGTTATACCTGAATTAATCAATAGGTTTAATTGCAATACAGTGAACTCGCGAAAACGTGAACTAATTTTTACCAAGGCTGTTCACGTTTTCAAATTTGTTCATGTTTACGATTTTGAACATTTTAGACCAAAAAAGCACGGTTTACCACCAGATATTAGCTTCTAGCAAATAAATCAAAACCAAATATTCAAAATTGGATTACAAATTGAAAATGTTTACATTTATTTACTTTACTCAAAAAAAAAATAAACAATTCAAGCAAATCAGATGCTTAAAATTGTTTTACAAATATAAAATGTTACAATTACACTTCCTGTAATTCGCAGCAAATGAATAAAAGTTGCTTAAAAAAATTAAATAACAAAAATATAATGAATTCAACAATGTACATGTAGTACATATAACTAAATTTAAAAAATAACGGCCTGTTCCACAATGTCGATCGAACGAAAAATTTGAAATTGCAATGATAAAAAACTGATAACGCTAATAACGCATTTTTATTTTTTATTCAATTCAGTAAATAAATAAATTAAAGAAAAAATAAATTTGGGTCATAGTAGGATGCAAATCAGTTTTTTTATCGCTTGCAATTTAAAATTTTTCGTTCGATCGACATTGTGGAACACAAATTTCATTAGACGGATTTTTTCACCAAATAGTTTTTTACAGAAAGAAATCGCTTATCTTTTTTTGGAATGTGTTTTGTTCGATCATCTTTAGTACAGCCTTTTCTTTAAGATTTCTTAACACTCTTATCTCACTTTGGTTAACCCTTTCATTTTCTTAAACCGAGTTCAATCATTTTCTCTTTTAACTTTACTTTAAACGGATCCACCAGATGCGGCTGCGCAGAAAGCTTTTCTCCGCTAATTTTAAGCAGTCGAAAATTCTGTAGCCATCCGTCGCTAGCATTAAATCCTCGATTGCTTTCATTACTTTGTTCATGAATTTGTTTGGCTTTCGCTTTAAGCATCAGTCCACTTACTGGCATTTTTTATACCTCATGTTCACAAACCATTTATAGAGATTTTTCTCCATTTTTATTGTTAACACATTTTTTGCTTTGTCCTTCTTTTTAATTGAGCAAACTGTGGATTTTGCCACTTGATATTTCTTGGCTAAGCCAGTTACACTGCAACCCTTTTGCAAAAGGTCAACAATATCTGCTTTGTCTTTCAGACTCAAAACTTTTGGCTTTTTAGAAGACATTTTTTTTATTCCCTTTCACAAATTATATTTGTACTTTAGCGCAAAATAATATGTACGTAATTCTTAACTTAACCGTTGTGTTTAGAGATCAAATATCATATAACAACTAAATCAGAAGAGCTACAAATACGTATGCATGTATTTGTTGAAAGCACTCTAACGTAAACATAAAATATGTATTCTAATATGCTGGGATTCCCAAAATTAAAAAAGAATGCAACAAATAAAACGGAAAAACTCAGAAAATTTTGTTCACGTTTTAGAGCTATTAGAACTTGTTCACGTTTTAGAGTAGTAAATGTAAATATAAAAGTGTTCACGTTTCCGAGTTGTTCATGTTAACGGGTATTCACGTTTTCGCGAGTTCACTGTATATATTTGTAAATGTATGTATACATATGTCTATTTTCTTAAAAAAAATATATTTTTATTGTATAAATTTTATTGTAGCTTTTATACATTTTTAGAAAAAGTATTTCCTAAAATTAAATTTAAAATGTATATTTTACTAAATTGAAAAAAAATAACTAAAGGATTTGAATTTTTTTATATTTTTCCATACAATGTATAAATATATTTCAAAGTATTGAAAAACATGCAATCTATTTACATGTGATTTTTTTGTGAATTCTAAGTGAAGTATTTGATCTCTGTATTTTAAATAATGTTGTTTTTTAATAAGATTTGTTGATTTAAGAGTTTTGATATGTTTTGCCGCTAATAAAAATATGTTTTATTGGTAAAAAAAAAAGCGGTTTTTTCATTTGACGTTTTACCTCAAAAAATCTGGCAGCTATGAGCATAATATATACGAGAAATCAATATTTGAGGATTTCTAATAGATCTGGAAAAAGTTACCATATTCGCAATTTGAGCAGGTATTTGTGTTTTTACAATTTTAAAGAGATAAATAAGCAGTCTAAACTTAAGATAATCCTCAAACGAAAGATTCAAGTAGTCCTTTAAGTGATTCGAAACATGGTCTCTAAGCCTAAGTCCATAGACGAAACGTATAATTTTATGAATGACTGACTTTATATTCTTTCTATTTCGTGAGTTACAGCCAGTGTAAACTTCAATACAGTAGTTTATCTGCGACATTAGCAGCGAATGGCCTAGTGATTTCCTAACATGAAGAGGTAAGTATGTATTTAGATGATATAGTCTACGAAGAGAGAAACTGACCCTTGAGCAGATGTTATTTATGTGTGATTCAAAAGAAAGCTGATCATCAATGATCACTCCTAGGCATTAGTGTTGAAAAAGTATTGAGTATTTGAGTACTGAGTACTCAATACCGGCTGTTTTTCCCGGTACTCAATACTCAAAAGTAACTACTCAATACTTTCAGGGTTGTATTTTGTAGTATGTAAGCGAAAGTTTTACTTAAAAATGTGTCAAAATTATACAACTATGTACGTGTACATATTTAAGCTTGTTTAAAATATATGAATACTTGTTGAATACAAAAACTTTAATAATTATTAAAATTACACTTTAAATAAAAAACAAACTAAACTAATACACAAAAATCTAATAAAACAATGGCAAGCAGAAAAAGAAGCCACATATGGCTTCATTTTAAAGAATCTGAGGGAGGAGACATAGCCAAATGCAAAATTTGCAAAACGATGATTTCCCATAAAGGTAAGTTTTTTATACATGTGTTAAGTTTTAAAATATTATCTTTTGTATAGGAGGAAGCTCCAACTTAAAGAAGCATTTGGTTTCTAAGCACCCGACAATTGATTTGAAAAACCCAAGTGAACCCGAAGGTAGTATCGTCAAACGGCCCCGTCTAACATTTTGAAAATAGTTCAGGAGGAGGAAAAAAATATGTTTAAATTAAAAATATTGAGATTTTTAATGCTAATTTCTCCAATATGATAAAAAGCGCCATGACCATGTGGCAAGCTCAGTTCCCAGCGCACGCGTTTTCTCCAAAGCAAGTCAGGTTCTTACAGATAGGAGAAATGTTTTAAGTTCTGGCAATGTCGATAAAATTTTATTTCTACATTTCAACGATGAGTAAGTAATGACATAAATTTTGACAAGAGCTTAAATTAAAAATATTTTGAAGAAATCAAGGTCAGTGACAAAGTACGTTAAAAACGATTAATGTACAAAAGCTAAAGTTCAAACCATTTTACAAATTTTTATTTTTTATAAATGAATTTATATATATTTCATTTTTGTTTTCCTTATAAAAAAAGGAAATAATATTATATTGCATACATTATATGTCTTGCAGATTAATGTGATTTAATAAACAATAATATTTAACCTCATATGTATGTGTATGTGTGTTTTTCACGCATAGAAAAGACATGATTTCAAAATGTTCATGTCAACTAAGTATATCTGCCACAATCAAATAATTATTCATTGAAGCAAATATGGTTACATTAAACATTCTTCAATTATTAAAATATTTGCTGCAACAATAAAATAATCATTCGGGGTTTCGTCCCATAAAAATTTAATGTATCAAAACAAGTATTTTCTCTGTTACAAGAGTATCTTTTGCAAACGAAAATAATAAAAATTTTTGTGACCATACATTGGTTGTGTTCTGAAAAGAAACAAAATAGCTGTCAATCGTATGTAACTTCAGTCGTTCATAGAATTTAATAACACTAGGAGATGTGATGTGAAAAAATTAATGTTAAAATTAAAATTATATGATGAAATTTATTTAATTTTACAACAAAATAAAAGTGCACCTGAAATCTTCAACATCAGTGGTTTAAGGTACATATACGATTACATACTAATATGTGCAGTGAATTAAATAAAAGTATGTACATATGTATGTACGTTTCTTTGCAGCATGACGAAAAAAAATACTACGGAACTGCAAAAGATGGTTTTTACATAAATATGCCAATAAATAAGATAATTATTTTGAATTTTATTAAATTATAAATTAAAGCCAGAAAAGTTTATTTGACAAATATTTTCAAATAAAATATTTATCAAAAATATAATTTGATTTAATTTAATTTAATACGTATTCGTGTGTGCATTTTTCTTCTATCTTAGCAAAATGTCATATTGTTTACATAAACCAGGAAAATAAAATTTTCATGGTTACTATAATGCGCTCAAATTTCTCAGCATTTGCAGAGCATACTATGTTCAAACAATGTTATTGTCAGAGGGAGATTTATGAAGAACATATTATGTTCCTTAGATGACGAATGCAATATATAGTAGCTGCAATCATTAATCTGAACATGAAATGATAGTTTGCGATTATGATTCCATCAACCATGGTTTTTCTTTTCGTGTTACTTTGAAATACAAAAAGCCGCTAAAGTATTGAGTAGTATCGAGTACCCAATTAAAGAAGTATCGAGTACTATTGAGTAGTCAAAAGTAACCGCTTTTTACAACACTACTAGGCATCTTATTTTGTGCACTATCTCAATAACAGTATCTGATATTTTTAAACCAAAACTAAAATTTTCATTCTTATTATTAAGAAACACCATGGCTTTAGTTTTAGTGGGGTTAACTCTGAGGCAGTTCGACACCATCCAATTTTTCAGTATATTCAGCTCAAGTTTATAATGGTTTGTAAGTAGGGTTGCCAGACAGGCCTGATTTGGCCTGATTGTCAAGTTTTTTAATGCGCGTCAAGTGTCAAGTGAAAAAGTGATTTGTCAATGTTTTTTGTAAGTTAATTTTTTTTTCTCAAATTTATTCTAGCTACATATGTATCAATACTTAAAAAAAGTAAGTTTAAATTTCTAAAAAACACATCGAAAGAGCATATTTTTACTATCAATACAACTAAGGACTAATATAATACATATTTTTTTCTGTGCAATTATAATTTAAAAAATATAGTTCTCTTTAGGTATGTACAATTATAATAAAAGTGTCAACACTGATATTTACCCCATTACTCAGATGGCAGAGAATTAATTAATTCTGTATCTAAGAATACGAAATATATGTGGCAAAATAAATAGAACCTATATTTTTTTCTTAAGATAGTACCTATATTTTTTTAAATAACGCCTAAGTTTTCTTTAAAGTATATAAAGACTGATTTTTTATTGTTATATTGTTTTTCGTTTCTTTTACATTGTTTCTGTTATTTTTCCTTTTTATGATATTTTTGTTTTTATTCTAATAATTTTTATGAAAAAAAAAATAATAAAAATTAAACAAAAACCAATAGTATGAGTGTATTTATTTGTCAAGTTTTTTTTTTCAAAATCAAGTTTTTTTTTTGGCAAATTGGATCTGGCAAGCCTACTTGTAAGGCATCTGCGACTTGTTTCTCACAAGACCACAGTAACTGAATATCATCAACAAAAGCAAATGATTTAGAGTAAGAGAATGAATCAAACAGCTTATTAAGAGAAAGTGTAAATAATACAGGTCCAATTACCGAACCTTGTGGCACACCAGATCTAACATGCTTTACCTCAGAAATATCATTTTTAAAATATACGTATTGTTGACGATCAGTAAGATAAGAACAAATTAGTCTACACGCATTTCTCGAAAAACCGATTACTAGCCAACTTAGTGACTAACATGGAGTGATCGACTTGATCAAATGCTTTTTTGGACTATTATTTTAATATCAACATATTCTAATTGTGCTTTTTTGAGTACATAAGTGTTTTTACTGTGGTAACTAAAACTTTGTTATTAAAGGTAAAGAGGACTAGTTTTTTTATACCTAAAAACTTTATTGAAACATTTGCCATCAAATCTCAACATTTTCAAGACATATAAGCAATTTTCTCCAAACATGTATTGAAACCCATTAGGACAACCCAAATTTAGTTCAATCACAAAAATACTACAACCAGCGTCAAATGAAAATGTTCCAAGAGATACTTACATATATATGAGTCACAATGGAAAAAAATTCCATTTATAAGGTGGAATGATTTATTTGATATACAAATAACAAACAAAAGGAACAAATGCACTTTAGTGAAGTTGGCCCAAACAAAATAAAAATTAGCCTATGTGATAGAAAATTTAAAAATATGTAAGAAGAAAATATAAAATTTTAAATAAAGTTGGCGGCAACCCATATTTTCCGAGTTATGGGCCTTTGAAGTTTTCATATAAAAGGGAATAACCAATACATTTCTAAATGAATTCGGTCAAAAACAAAAACAATATTGTAAAAAATTAAAAATAAGAAGAAAGTATTAAACAAAAAAATTGTGTGGCGATCCTTATTTAAAGAGTTATGTATGTGCATTTGAAGATTTTATATAAAACAGTGGTTATACACTATGTGTCTCTGCATAGCCGGCCTTTGGCCGGGCTTAATGATTTCCTCCATCATGGTATTTCCTGAAGCGGCGGTATATAGAATAGATTTTCTGCATAGCCAAGCTTCGGCCGGGCTTAATGATTATCTCCACCATGGTATTTCCCGACACGGCGGTAAAAGCATATACCAAAAAATTTCTTCAGACAGCGGTAAAGAAGATTTGGACTCCGAACTTTTTGATTTTATCAGTCAACTTAACTAATTTGTTAGAACACATATACTTAGAAATGAACTACAGTGCAAATAAAGTATTCATAAGTTAATACTTAAGTGAATTGACATTGAAGTAGTATTATTTTTAGTGGGGATTTTCGGGGATAGTTAAAATTGCTTTTTGGGAAATTTCGGGGATGGAAATTTTAAAATTGGGGATGTGACTCAAAAGAAATCTGGGAGCCCTGCTCACCAAAATGTAAAAAATTAACAACAATTTCATTTATTTGCTTTTGCACAAGCAGATTTATGACGCATTGCCTTTTGATATTTCTCTTTAATTTGTTTATGTATATCAATTACACAGGGAATATTTTCAACAACGCACTTTATTTTTATTCATACAAAACAAACAGAAACCAATTCAATTTCGGTATTGTGTTATGTTCATGCATTTTGTTCAATGCATTTTTCACTAATAAATACTCATAAACCAGTGATGGAAACATGAAAAATTGAAATGGTACTGTCCGTCAACAAAAAGAGTACTTTTTTTCAACATTGTGGTACTTTTTATGAAACATATATTTTTATTCAAAAATAAAATTAAAAATCCCATACCCATTAGAAGCAGACTCCATATTTTGGAAAGTTTTAAATCACTATTTTTTTAATTTAATTTTAAATTCTAGGACAAAAAGTGCTTTATTTCTTAGTTGTGTGCAAAATATATGTGACCTTCTTCGAGAAAAGGGACCTAGTGTGTGAAAATGAAGTTTTGAGAAAAAGCATTTGAAGTTTCATAACGCATTATCACTGTGAACACATCAAGTTCGTTTTGTACGTTTTTATGGGGTAAATAAATTTTTATCAGAAATCTAACTCATTTCATCTTATTCTACACCCTTTTAGGTAGCAGAATCCACTGTTAAGTCCAAACCCGTTTTTTTGACACACTAGGTCCCTTTTCTCGAAGAAGGTCACATATATGTTTATTGACTAGCAATGTGTAAAGCATGTTATCGAAACCATGTACATATGTAGTTAAAACACATTCGAATTGGTTGCTTGAATGGTACAATTTACACGAGATTAATTGTGCTGGCATAACATGGCAGCTTGTAGGTATTTTCGGTGAAGAGAGTCGTTTTTTGTTGGCATAATTTTTTCCACCAGGTTCAACCCTGCGTTAGCAGAACAAAACCAATACATGTACATAAAAATAAAACAAATGTGTGCAAAATACACTACTCGTATTACACACAAAGCTCTGTATATTTATACAATTTTATGCCATATTAATTAGTCTTGTGTGTTTCCGAAAGAACAAAAGTTGTGCGAACTAAAAATTAATCTCGTGTAAATTTGACCAATAACATTAACAACTTTTGCAAAAAACACATACTAACAACAACATGAACAACGAATTTGTGCATTCCTTATGTTCTTGTTTTGAAGCAAATGTTGTCATTGATTATAAGAATAACGCAGATTTCTAAACAGGGAACAAAGCAAAACAGAAAAATAGTACTAAATATGACGTGGGGGTACTGTGGTATTTTTGTTGTGAAAAAGTATTGAAAATAGTACAAAAGTATTGAATTTTCCATCACTGTCATAAACACTACTACTACCTAGATTCTCTCTTCCTCTCTTTGTGACCGTAACTGACATAGATATATACATATGTACATACGTATATGAGTGCACATAGACCCGCGATAGGCAACCTATCAGCGTTGTCAACTTTGAAATTTCAAAAGGCACCAAAATGGAGAAAAAAACGCGTCATTTAACAAAAAACGCACCAAGTTCAGATTTTTTTCTTATTGAAAATTTTTAATTGAATTAATTTTGCGTCTTTACAACATTTAACTTTAGTCCAAAATTCTAATGTTGATATAATAATGTGCCAATGCATGAAGTGAATCATTCTCCACCCTTTTTCAATACTAGATAACATATCGACATCGGATTCAAATTGTACTGCTAATGGAATGATATCATATTTGCAATGGGATAAAACATTTTGTACAATGCTGGTTGTTGATTTCGGTTGTAGCTAAATGGGCTTACAGCTACAATGTGTTTCCGTGTTCCAGCATGCCGAACAAGGTTGGATATTTAAGCGTGATATCACATTTGCAATAAAAACATCTTGCTTTTGTGTTATTATTTGGTCAAGGCCGAATCCATTGCTTAAACTCACATTGTGATTCCCAAATCCTTTTGTATTTCGCTTATGATATCCTTTTTTAGACTCCATTCTTGACACTAACTTTAAATATTTCTTTTAGTAAATATAAATTTTATTAATTTTAGTGTTAAAACCCTTTTACGCATTTTATAAAAAACGAACAATGATCGCAAGTCTCAAGAATACTTTGTTTTTGCTAAGCTCTTTAACAGACTTGACAACAACTTTTACGACAAAAAACAATTATGTACTCTGAAAATCTAAAAGGGACAACAATTTTCTTGTAATGAATTGTTACAAATTATCTATAACAACAAGACGGTTTAACGGTTTTTGTAAATGTGTTTTGGTACTGTAAAATTTAATGTAAAAATTGTACACAAATTGAATGAAATGGTATTGATACAGTTGTATTTTTTGTACAAAATTCTTTTTTCTCATACTGAAACAAAAAATTGTGTTATGATTTGGAGCCACCCAAAATTAAAAAAACGCACCAAAATTAAAGAAAAAGCGCACCACGCACCAACTCAGATATTTTTCGCACAAAACATTTAGAAAAGCACCAAAAAAGGTGCGAAACGCACCAAGTTGACAACGCTGCAACCTATACTATTACAGCCATACCTAAACAAGAGCGGAAAGCGGAACGTTTTCTACCGCCTAGCGTTAACGCTGAAATACCATACCTAAACAAGAGCGTCAACGCTTTGTCATAAAAACAGGGTTATTACAAAATATATAACAACCCTGAATATAATAGTATACTCATAACCTAATAATACATGCATCTCTACAATAAACACAACAACAAAATTCCTCAGAAGTCAAAAGTATAAATGTGTATGTGTGTATGTTTCAACCTGTGACAAAAATATAAATAAAAATTATTCATTCAAATACGAAAAAATAAATACAAATCAAAATTTAACACTTGAAATAAAAAACAAGTAATTTACAAGAATTGTCAGCTGGGCTTGTAAGACTACCTTATAGTCATTGTATCATGAGTGCTTGTCTTTTGCAGCTAACTTCACTATTTAACGCGCTGTCAAAATCGGATTTTCCAATTGAAAATTTTGCCGCCGCGTTATTTCGGGATGCTCCATACAAATTGTATGGGCATGAGAACTTTTGACAGCTAAAAAACGCTTTCCGCTCTTGTTTAGGTATGGCTGTTACATTTTGCTACTGTGTGAGATATTTATTCTCCCTCTCACAATAAAACGGTGCTGCCACTGGTAATGTTTGATGCCCATATAAAAATGTGGGTAAGTTTGGTTTTTTCTGGATTAAGAATGTCTAAAAACATTTCGTTAGTGCAAAGTTCTTAGATTTTTAAGGCCATGTCAGATAAAACTTTTGCTTCGCGTTGCGTTGTGAATTAGCTTTGACATCTAAGATAAAATGTAGGTACTTATATGAAACATGTCACATAAAGCACTTTTGACGCAACGCGAAGCCAAAAGTTAGGCAACTCTCAACTTTTTGTGCGCTTTGACAATTATCAGCCATACCTAAACAAGAGCGGAAAGCGGAACGTTTTCTACCGCCTAGCGTTAACGCTGAAATACCATACCTAAACAAGAGCGTCAACGCTTTGTCATAAAAACAGGGTTATTACAAAATATATAACAACCCTGATTATAATAGTATACTCATAACCGAATAATACATGCATCTCTACAACAAACACAACAAAAAAATTCCTCAGAAGTCAAAAGTATAAATGTGTATGTGTGTATGTTTCAACCTGTGACAAAAATATAAATAAAAATTATTAATTCAAATACGAAAAAATAAATACAAATCAAAATTTAACACTTGAAATAAAAAACAAGTAGTTTACAAGAATTGTCAGCTGGGCTTGTAAGACTACCTTATAGTCATTGTATCATGAGTGCTTGTCTTTTGCAGCTAACTTCACTATTAAACGCGCTGTCAAAATCGGATTTTCCAATTGCAAAATGTTGCCGCCGCGTTATTTCGGGATGCTCCATACAAATTGTATGGGCATGAGAACTTTTGACAGCTAAAAAACGCTTGCCGCTCTTGTTTAGGTATGGCTGTAAATGTAAAAACTACCAACACTTTTTATAGGTAAAGTGAGTGTTGTCAAAGTTTTTATTGTGTCATACCAAAGTATATGTATACTTTACTTTAAATTTACTTTGTGTCATACAGCTTTTGCTTTACGCTTTTTCATTAAAGTTAGAAACGTCACGCAAAGCGACGAAGTTGTATCTGACACGGCCTTTATTTTTGTTATTTTTTTGTTGTTGCTACGTCTCTCGCTAAACCTTGCCGTCGTTTATGCGTATTTTGGAAAGAGCAACGTCGTAGACGCAACCATAGATAAGTACACATGTTTTTATTTTACAAGTATGTATGTATGTACATAGGTACATACTTTACTTAATTAGTTTAATTTAACAATTCCAATAGGTGCCTATCTAAATATGTATATATGAATGTACTTATGTACCTACATACATATATACATTTATATATATATGTATGTATGTAAGTATATACATATGTATGTAGGTATTAATAAATCATCACCTTTTTTTTGTATTCAGTTCTTTAGGACTTCTAATGGGGTTTAAGTGACCTCAGCTTCTTCTGAAGTATAGTGAAGATTAGACTGTGAGTTGTTTGTTGAAGCAAAATTAAATGAAACAATAAGTTCAATATCTCACAAATTTTTTTTTTTGTAATTTTAGGGGCTCCGATGTACATACATATACATATAGTTATCATATTTAATAATTTGTTGCTAAATTTAAAAATAAAGTCAGAAATTACAGTATATTTTATGGGAATATTATCGAAATAAACCAAATACTAATTTCTCTCATATTTTTGAGCACTTCACTTATTTTTTGTTTTATATCTCTTGAACTTCCCCAGAGAGCTAAAAATTATTTGGTTTTGCCCACAGCTCTCCACCACAGCAGGTTATATCTCGTGTATGTAATTAATTTTAACAAATACTGAATCGTTTTAGATACGAAGTTGGTTTAATCGGAATTTTTGTGTTTACGTTTAGCGCGTACTAACGAGCAACGAACAAACGAGCGTTTACTTTAGGTAGACAGTTGAATTTTGCCTCAGCGGCGTTACGCGACGTTAAAATATCGTGCGATGACACAAATTCACACTAGCAAATCTACGCGATTCGTACACACAAAAACGACAAAACGAATACTTTCGATGCTGCCTCTTCTTCAAATATTATTCATCCGTTCGTAACAAAAAATAATGTGAAAAATTTTTTTTTGTTAATTTCCTACTCATTGTTTCAGTGAAAATAAATGTTTTTTAAAACATACATAATTAACAAAAAATAAAAAAAACTTACAAATAATTAACAGAATATGCAAAAATTAGGCTAAAATATTTGTTTTAAAGAAAATTAAATTTTTACACTGAATTAAAAATATTTTATTCAACAAAATATTTTATTGCTGATTGTTTCTGCGTGTAATTGATTCTCTTTATTTAAAACTCTGTATGGCTATTCGATTTGTGAAAATAAAAAAGTTCAAGACAAAGATTTATAAAAGTCGCATAAAAAACGTGTTTCATTTTTGTAAATTTCATTAGTTTTATGTTAAATTTTAATTTATTTATTTCTTTCAAAATATATATGTATATTTTGCTCATTCCTCTCACGCTCTTACTTTTTCTCTCTTTTTTATTTGTGTATAATTTTTTTTTATTAATTTTTAAATCAAGAAAAATATTTTAGAGGAGCGCACTTACGACACACAACTGGCAACGAACGACAACGAACACAACGTAGTCGCAAGTGCTACAGCCATTTTGTACTTTGAATTCATATGAATGAAATTGACTGAATCCAATTTATTCAGCAAATCAGCGCATACACAGTGTTGTATTAACGTGAGCTGTTTAATAAAGTACACACATGGTGGAATAATAAGGTGCGCGTAAGAATACAACAATAAAAAACGACATGCATTTTGTTTGTGTAAAATTCATTCAAAATTGTCAAAACAAAGCTGTATACAAAACAAAACAAAAGTTGTTTTGTATGTATTTATTGGTTATGCAAAAACAAAAAGCATAACGTAAACAAAAATATTCATGATGGCGGCCAAAAATGTAAACAACTTTTGACAAGACCGAATTAACTTACCATATTTTTGCAGATTATTTAACGGTCAAAACACAACCCTACAAAAAACCATATTCCTTCTTGCGCAGACCTGATTATTAGACCATGAGTACACATTATTGCAAGCAGGGTTACCGTTAGGAATTTTTGAAAAGTCGCACAAAAGGTCGTTTTATAAAAATAAAGTCGCACAAAAAAATCGTTTGAGAAAATAAAAGTTGCACATCTTTTTTGAACGTGTTTTTTTTATTAATAAAAAGCATAACAAAAAAAAAACAATTGCAACTAAACAAAAAGCTTATTGCAGAATCCAAATTATCATATTTTATAACATATAAGATGCATTATATATGCTTCTATACATATTTTCACGTATACTGAACAAATTTACTTAAGTTTAATAAATTTGGCTATCGTATGCTGCCAAATTCAAAGGAATGGGATTTCTGCTTAAAAAAATCAAATTAGGTAAGATATTTTTTACAAGATGTGTAAAAATCTCCAAGTAAAGCGCAGTGAGCTTTTTACTTTAATTGCATTCGTTTGATCGTTGTTGTTGCCCTTACATACTTATTTCACCATGATGACAAGCTTGCAAAAAAGTACTAAAAGTGTTGCCAAATTAACAATAATATGCGAATTGCTTTTATATTTTGACGATTTATTTTTTATAATAAAAATAATAAGAAAATTTTTTAATATACTGCAAATTAAACTCTTTTTGTGAGAAACTCCAAAAAAAGGGTAAAAAGTTGCAACATAATTAAAAAAGTCGCAAAAGTCGGTAATAAAAAAAAGTCTCACAAAAAGTCGCAGACCGCCGAAAAAGGGTCAAATTGCGACTTTAGTCGGGTGAACGGTAACGCTGATTGCAAGGCATATAATCAAGGTTTATGCAACACTGCACAGTCAAAGATTGTCTCGGTTCGCACTATGAAAGTTTCTTTCATGAAATTTCGGAAATTCTCTTTTAAAATTTCACTCTTGTCTGCACACTGAAAGTTAAGGAACAAATCTAGTTTAGTGACGCAGCTCAAAATGAAAAAAAAAATTACATAGGGCGATAGAAAATCGAAAAATAAGAAGAAAATTTTATGTGGTAACTTTTTTGGAAACGCATAGTTTTCGAGTTATTGGCCTCTGAAGTTTGTATATATATGTGCGATTTCCCTTTGCATTTCTCAACGTATAAGGACAATTTTGGTATCATTTGAAAGCTTTTGACTAGATCTATATGAATTTGCAAATTTTCTATTTAAATTTTAAAATCTTTAGGTGTCAAAGCAGTTTTTTACATTGTCTGCATCGCCGGCCTTCGGCCGGGCTTAATGATTTTCTCCACCATGGTATATCCCGACACGGCGGTATATAGAATAGATTTTCTGCATAGCCGGCCTTCGGCCGGGCTTAGTGATTTTCTCCACCATGGTATATAGAATAGTTTATCTGCATAGCCGGCCTTCGGCCGGCCTTAGTGATTTTCTCCACCATGGTATATCCCGACACGGCGGTATATAGAATAGATTTTCTGCATAGCCGGCTTCGGCCGGGCTTAGTGATTTTCTCCACCATGGTATATAGAATAGATTTTCTGCATAGCCGGCCTTTGGCCTGGCTTAATAATTTTCTCCACCATGGTATTTCCCGACACGGTGGTATATAGAATAGATGTTCTTTATAGCCCCCTTTGGCCGGGCCTAATGATTTTCTCCACCTTGTACACCAACACAATGATATAGAAAATATAATATTTATGACATCAGATTGTACGCTGGAGGAAGTGTTTGACAGATATTATCCACACTAATTTATTTTAATATAGGTTAGCAGGTTGCTAGAAATTAGATTCTAGCCCACTTGGATCCAAAAACAATAATTTTTTTTTAAATATCACTACAATCTTCTGCATTTTAACAAATTCATATAGATCTAGTCAAAAGCTTTCAAATGATACCTAAATTGGCCTTATACGTTGAGAAATGCAAAGGGAAATCGCACATACAATATATACAAACTTCAGAGGCCAATAACTCGAAAACTGTGCGTTTCCGAGAAAGTTACCACATTAAATTTTCGTCTTATTTTTCGATTTTCTATCGCCCTATGTAATTTTTTTTTCATTTGGAGCTGCGTCACTAAACTAGATTTAAGCCAAAGCTAATTTCATGAAACTAAACATTTTTATATTTTTAATTTCATATGAATTGTCAACACACAACAACAAATGTACGTGTTGACAATTACGAATTACAATACAAAACAGAATTTCAGTGAACATGAAAGTGTGTACCCGACACCATTCTTCTCTCCCCTGTCACCCACAATCGAACAATGATCGCTAGTCTCGAGAATACTTTGTTTTTGCTAAGCTCTTTAACAGACTTGACAGCAACTTTTACGACAACAAACAATTATGTACTCTGAAAATCTAAAAGGTACAACAAATTTCTTATAATGAAATATTACAAATTATCTATAACAACAAGACGGTTTAACAGTTTTTGTGAATGTGTTTTGGTGCCTCTTAAACATCATTAATATTTGCTCTTATTATGGTCTGTAAAATTGAATGTAAAGGTTGAATCAAATGATATTGTAACATACTGAAACAAAAAAATTGTGTTGAATTTGCTTTGGAGCCACCCAAAATTAAAAAAACGCGCCAAAACTTAAAAAAAAGCGCACCACGCACCAACTCAGATATTTTTCGCACAAAACATTTAGAAAAGCACCAAAAAAGGGGCGAAACGCACCAAGTTGACAACGCTGTATAGAATACCTTTTAGCAAAATCGCTAAACTTTTCGCCCTAAAAATTTTGGCGATCGAGATTTAGCTTTAGCTACGAGAATTACAGAATATAGCTGCTGGCTTAATACCCCATGGTTGCTTTAATTGTACAAAAAAATTTTGCAAACTTGAATTATTTAAATTCGTCAATATGAGGATATAATCCTTCCATCGTCACAATGTCATTTTTAGGACCAAAAATCGTCAAAATGATAAATCGCCAATCTGGCAGCTATGCATATACCTGGTAATGAATTTGCCTTGGGATAAGCCTACCAGGTATGAATACGCTTCAATCTAATGTAGCAAACTTCTTACACAAAATTTTTCACATTTTTTTTTGCGATATACATAATCATGGTGGAATCAAGGCGAATTGAATTGAATTCGCCTTGGGTGGAATAATAAGGTGCGCGCAAGAAGGAATATGGTTTTTTGTAGGGTTGTGTTTTGACCGTTAAATAATCTGCAAAAATATGGTAAGTTAATTCGGTCTTGTCAAAAGTTGTTTACATTTTTGGCCGCCATCATGAATATTTTTGTTTACGTTATGCTTTTTGTTTTTGCATAACCACTATGTATATTATGTATACAGCTTTTTTTTGACAACATTGGCTGATTTTTACATAAAAAAAATGCATGTCGTTTTTTGTTGTTGCGTTGATAAGCGCACCTTATTAATTTCACCATGTACATAATTATACAGTTCGCACCAAGGCGAATTTATATAAGGTGGGAGCCAGAATAAAACAAATACAACACGAAAAATAACAGGAATTTTGTTTGTGTAAATTTCCAAACGATTGTCAATTTGTTTTGTAAAGAAAGTGAGAAATAAAGAAATGAAATTATGTATTAGTGCTCCCATCTATAAGGCCATATCCAAAAACTGGGGATATTTTTTTGTAGTTGGGATTAAAAAATGTACTCTATACATACAACTTTTGCAATGTTCATAAAAACATAAAAATTTAAATAATTTGAAATATGTACATGTTTTAATACAAAATGTCCATTAAAATTTTTTTTATAAAACAAATCAAATTTATATTGATTTTTAATGAATACTGCAGCTAGCATCTAAATATTACATACCTCTCTATATCCTTTGAAAAATTTGCGTCGATTAAATTTAGAAATATTTTGAATGCTATTGCATAACAAATAAATAGTTTACAAACAAACATAAACTACGTAATTCTCTTTTTTTGGCATATATGTATGTACATATTTGTTATATAAAAAATACATATATTTAATCGGATACTCAATTCATCTTTTAAAATTCCACATCAAAATGTTTTTGTTTTGAAGATTTCGATGTCCTAAGTATTTAGATATATGTAAGTTGTGTGTATTGAGTTAACCCTAATAGGAATTTTCTAATGACTAAAAAATATTATTTTAGTAAACAATATAAATTTCTAACAAAGTCAATATTCTTCATACCTATTATTGAATTTGTTTTCAAAAAACAAATTTGGGGATTTTAGGAGATAATGGAATGAAAGTGTAGAATAAAAATTAAAAAAAGGTAACCCAGAAACAAATAAAATTTTCTATTTATATACAATTTGTTTTTATTAATTAATTTATATCAATTACATAAAATTAAATGCATGAGGCCAAGTGCAAGGCTCATGAACGATAAATTACATTTAAGAACTAATTTAAAATATATCATCAGTCATTCTATCCACGGGGACCCTGCGTTTCAGTGACTTCTGGTGGCCTTGAAATACAAAGATTTAGTTTGTGATTCTTCAGAATATTTCCAATTATATAAATCTTACCTGAACTTTGAATATATCCTTATTCAAGTGACACACGAAAAAGTACAACAGAACTACATGTCTTTAAGCAAATGCATAATTTTAGTATAATAAAAATATGTATATCTTTTATTTCTTCATGTAACTAAAGCCAACACTTTGAAATTTGGTTGTGCAAAAAATTATTTTTTTCTGAACTTTAGCTTAGGAGATATCCTTAATTAAAGTTAAAAAATGTGATTCCTTATTCAAGTGGCAGGCAGTGTATATGTATACAAGTCTAATTTTCTTTAACAGTTATATTTTTACGCATGCATATATCACTAAATTGGAATAAAAAAATAAATAGAGGATTGAATTTTTTTTATTATTTTTTCATATTTCAAAGTATTGAAAAAAATTCAATCATCTACTTACATTCTAATTGAAGTATCTGATCTCTGTATTCAAAAGAATGCTGTTTTATTCATAAGATTTGTTGATTTAAGAGTTATGTTATATTTTGCCTCTAATAAAATATGTTTGGTTGGTAAAAAACGGGTCTTTTTCATTTGACGTTTTTTGACGATTTCAATAAGCTATATTGACGATAATGACGATTTTTAACCAAAGATATGACGATATTACCTCTAAATAATCTGGCAGCTATCGGTATATGCAAGACAAATGCGTATTTAGAAATTCGCTTTGGTCAGTATTCAAGTGCAAATGCTTTTTTTTCCATTGGTGTGAAGTTAACAACCTAAAGATAACAACCAAAATTTTTTCACTCAAATTGAAGAGAGCGCCCTCTCTTGTGCACTCTTCTAAATCAGTTTCACTCTAATTGACGAGTGTGCCCTCTCTTGTGCACAAAAAATTAGTGTTTTTCTCATATATGGCAACATCACACACAACGATGCTGTCAATTTACGGAGAAAACATGTTATACTAAGTTCACACTTGTGTTTTTAAACGTGTTTAAGGCAAATGTTTTAGAATCTAAACACAACCGTTCACATTACATTTGAGATGTTTAAGGTTAACGTTTCGTCAGCTGATTATTGTGTTTTTGTAATATTGCGCGTTTGAGAAACTAATATTATATTACAACTGGAAAGAAATATCAGTAAAAAACTATTATTTATATTATTATTTTCATTCTCATAAAATTAGTAAAATTGCTAGCCTATTAAAAGGTGAAATATATGTTATATGCAAATGGAATTTTTATTTTTTTGATGTGACGTCATATAATAGCATGGCAAAATGACAGAGTTGGTGAAAAATTTTTGACGTGGCGCCATTTAATAGCAATACAAACATTACAGAGTTGTCAAAAAACGCACTGAACTTACTCCAAATATATTTGTAACCCTGCCTTTTGCGTGTTTAGCGAGATGTTTAAATCTAAAACTTGTCATTTGAGATGTTTAACAAAACAAGTCAATGTATGGTAAAACATATCAAAATCGAAGTGTTTAAGCTCTTAAACACGAATGAGACGTTAAACACATAAGTGTGAACATAGTATTATTCTCCCTAATAAAAAAAAAAAGCGGAAGTTAACAACCTAAGACCCTTTTTGCACACGCAAAGTTTACTTTGCAAAGTCTTGAGTTTGTCCGAGAGAAGGGAAAGAAGAATGGGGGTGAGTAGAGACTTTGATGTTCTCGCAAAGTTGCTTTGTTCTTCGTTCGTCGTTTATATGTATATAGTTGAATTTGTAATGTATGTATGTATGTAAGTATAGAGAAATAAAGAAAAAAAACACCAAGAAGAACAAAGAAATGAAACAAAATTTGTAAAACAAAACTTTGTGTGTCTGAACACCAAACAAAGTTTAAAAGAAAACTGAAAAAACTTTGTCAAAGTAAACTTTGCGTGTGCAAAAAGGCTCTAATTTTTAGATACTGATCATTGTACATATACATAGAACAAAACACAAAATAAATCCCACCAACAATGCTCAGAGGAATTTTTCATTTAGTCCAATTACCTCTTATTCGCAAGGATTGCATTTATGATGGCAAACCTATTGCTCTGCCATAGAGTTTCATACCAAACAACAAAAGGTTTGGCATGCTGACACTCAGGAAGACAAATTGATGCTTTTGGAGAAATATGCAAATGTAAATGAAACATCGTCGGAAGACGAGGAGGAAGATGATGCAGCACTTGAGTCGAGAAGTAAGAACACAAATTTCGATCATAAAAATAAAATGATCGAAGCTGTTGAAGTTGTTGACGAAGATTATATGAAATTTTTAGAAATTACTCATAAACATCAGGTGGAGCTACGTTTAAAAAGAGCCGATGACAATTGTTAATTTATTTATTCTATGTAACATAAAAATGACGAGGAACTTACTTTGTACCAGATTTTCCAATATATACATACTTACATACATACATTATGCAATTATATATTCACGCATCTCATTGCTTATTGATTTTCATTTTCTAATATGAAGACATTTATTGTACAATGGTACAACACAACTCAAGCTGCGCCCGAGAAGTTAACAACCATAATCATTTAAAGCTGCTGGACATGCTCCGAATATACCTGATGTGGAACAAGATAAAAGTGCTGGAGTATTACACTCTCAGCGAGGGTTAGCTGTAGATTATTATTAGAGCTTGTTAAACGTACAATAATCTTCGCAAGCTGGACAAGATGTTAATACATACGAAGATATGAGTTTTGGCAACAAAATTGGTTTATGAATTGGTGACTACCTGTTGGGCCACTAATGTGCAGAATTGGCGGGTTTGCGCAATCAAAAAGTCGTGGATCTCATTTCCTCAGCTGTAAGATATTTTTCTGAATCCGAATTTATTGGTGACCGGGATGATCAAAATAATCCACTGCCTTCTAAACCTGGCTCAAATTCAGTACCAAAAAATGGTACTGATACAACACTAGATGTTGATTTTGACGAACAGCACCTTCTCACTCCAATGAATATATCAAAAGTTATGGCCATCCCGGAAAAACAATGGGAATGTAGGAATATTTTAAATGCTGGCAGCCTTTTGGGTAAATCTTGTCATGCATCACTTAAGTTAGCAGGTCAAAGTGAAAATATGTAAAAGCTAGCTTACTTATTTGGAAAACATTTGTCTCTGGCCTGGCAGGCTTACTTAGAAGCCTAACCATTTCAAAGTCCGACATTACCTTTTGGTAGGTTATATTTCTTTCTAAGTATGTTGACATTGTTATTCAGTCGTTTAATTTATTTTAGATACTTCATTTAGCCTAGTAATTGCTCCTGTACTCTTTCATCTGGAGTATGACCCTAAGTTATATGATGAAATCGAAAAAGGAAAAGTATCGGTAGAAAATGTTGATTATGTTAAGATACACAAGGCTAGATTAAATGGCCCAGGTCTAGAAAGAACCAAAGAACTGCAAAGTAAACATACAACGGCAGCTTTGAGAGTACTGCAAATTTTTCCAGCGAATGATGCAAGAACTGTTTTGGAAAACATAATTTTGGCCATGCAGGACCTATAACAAACAATTTGAAGCATATACAATAAAGTTCTAAAGCGGTGGCAATTCGATAGAGATAGTAATACATATTTTATTAAGTATTACAATACATATTTATAAATGATAGAAAAATTTACGTTTTTCAGTTTTATATATTAAAATAAATAATTTTTTAAATTTTATTTGTTGCGGGTTAGAAATAACTAAATATGTATATTATTCGTTGGTTGCCATACCAACTCATCAGTAGAAAAGTAAACACATTCATAATGAAAAATTATTTGTTGTGTATGTTTGAAAAGTTTTTTTTATTATATTTTTTTAAGACTATTTTTGTGCTTGTAATTCACAAATTTGTTTGTGAGTTAATATATAAATAGATGGGCTTTGAAACTTTTTAAACATAAAGAGTAAACATCTACTGATAAGTTGGTATGGCAACCAACGAAATTTATATTTAGATATTGCTAACCCGAAACAAATAAATAAATTTTAAAAACATAAATTCTTGAGTAGGCTTTTGCAAAAGTACAAAAAACAAATACTTAAATACATTCTCTTTTTTTCGTGTATTTGTTTTATTATACCCTCTCTTTACTATACCTTCTTCTGTTCTGTATTATAAGAAACAAACACAATAAATACTGTTTCTGTACGAAATAAATACATCAAGTATTAAATCATGTAAGAACTAAGCATAATAAGAACCAAGCACATTAAATAAAGACAAGCACTACTTAAACTATTTACTAAAATACTCGAGTATTTTTGTAAGTTTTATTTGGTTTGTATGAAATTTCGCTTTTATTTAATTTGATGTTAAGATCAAATTATCAACATATCAATAGTTGTATATACTTAGATAGGTATGTACATATGTATATTCCATAAAATTTACTGCTAAATTAATGCTAAAAATAAAAACCAAGAAAATGCTTAAAATACCCACATGGTAAAATAAGAACCTTGCAAAATACTTACAGAATATTAGCAAAAAAAATGTTTACTTTACTGTATTTCTAGTGAACAAGAATGAGTAAATACAAATACTCTGTGCGTATAAAGAGAATAATGGCTTCGTTAGTCAAATCGTATCGTCTTACTTTTGAAGTTGTCGTATCGTTTAAGTTCGGATATTAGTTAGTATGCCTGCCAAAATTTGACGTTTGGCACGTAAAAATCTATTTTCTGTAGATTTTTACGTAGCAAACGTTGCCAATACATGTTCAATAAGCATGAACATGTTTATTAAATGTTACGGATTTTGTCAGCTGATACGCAACTCCACGATACGATTTGACTAACGGAGCCATAAATGTTTTGTTTCTTTTTTTTTCGTTTTGTATTTACTTGCTTTGATCCCCTTTTGTACTCTGAGAATTTTTAAAAAAGCAAATGTTTTTGAATTTAAATGTACTTAGTGCAAAAGTCTATTCTTGAGTACTTGCTTAAATAAAAAATTTATTTTTATTACTACGAACATGTTATTTTAATAAGCACTAAATTTTTACAACATTCATATATAGAGTATTTTACTTTTTAACTAACTAATAATGAAATTATTTCATTGAAAAGCATTATCATTGTTCAAAATAATGCTAACAAAAAAATTATTCAGCAGCATGTTACGAATTATCTACGTAAATAAATAATAATTATAGATTATTGAAAGCTGGATAAAAAAAGCGTTTTATAACTAAATACTAAAATTGAGATTTTCCTTCTAATGGGGTACCACTGCATTCATGAAAATAGTGGCAATATCATAAAATGCTAGAAATGTGAACTTGGCAGCACACTATTCTTATTATCTGAGCAGAAACCATTGACTGTGAATTAAGGAGCATAGACTAATATAACTAGACAAGACACCTATAAAATCGTCACGGCGTTTTGCAGTGAAGGACAACAAATTTTAGGTATGGTATATATCTGTCTCTCTCTGTAAATCGCCAGAACTGTCATTTTACTTTTTTGTTTACAATAGTGAAATAGTGAAATTCTGGAGAAGATTTTTGGTGCAAAATGGAATAAAATTCATTTTGCGCCAAAAATCTTGACATATTGATTGGTAATTTGTGGTCAAAATGTTACGTACTATTTTGTCCACATATTACCAATACATAGTCATACAAAAATACGTTGGAAACATTAAAAAAACAGGCGCAAAGATGTAAGTATAAAATTTTTTTTCCATTAAAAAAATATAATATAAAACTTAATATTTCTTTTTTAAACTTTTTCAGGAGTCGACGATGTGCAATGGGATGTCCAGACTGGGAGAATCTACACCAGGTTCCTAGCGATATTAACAGGTAAGTGAAATTAAATGATATATAATTGCAGCGTGAAAAACCACCCCTATTTTTTCAAATTGACATTGGGCACAAACAAAATAATTGTTTAAAAAACAATCAACTCCCAAAGAAGATTGGGAAAAACTAAAGCAAAAGTGAAGTGAAGTGAAACATATCCTCCCAAACAAGATTGGGGATAAGTAAAGTACAACCACTTAGGATTGTAATAAAATGAAAAAAATGATATGTGCTGTACAGCAACATACAACAACGAAATAATGTGAAGTGTAACATCAACTCCCAAACAAGATTGGGAATAACTAAAGTACAACTAAAGTACAAGTGAAGTGAAACATATACTCCCAAACAAGATTGATAAGCAACAGCAATGGCAAAACAAAAAACATCAACAGCCAAAGGATAAAGGCTATAAAAGTGAAGTGAAACATATAGAAACACCCAACAGAAGCAGCAACAGCAGTGGCCAAGTGTTGAATTAGGCATTTTTACAACATTACAACACCCATATATGCGGTCATACATATGTACCTGATAATTTAAAACATATTAAAACAAAATCCAAACCATTGAAAGGTAACTTAAACTGATTGAAGCAATTGATAATTTGAAGAAAGTTTAAGGTACATTTGCAATAGTTTGGATTTATTATAATGGTTTAGGCCTACTGGGGAAGCCAGCCATTAAAAATAATTGGCAACGCACTGTGTGTAGTACCTCAATGGTTGTGTGGAAACCTACACAATTAATAAAAACTTTATTCACAAGCCTAGTTGTATAGCTTATTACTGTTTTTATTTTGTTTGAAACAGTGTTTTTTATATACAACAATAAGTGATACAAGTAGGCTTATGAATAATTCATTTAATTATTTATTATTAATATAGAACAGATTTAGTATAAAATCCTTACAGTATATCCTAAACCCCTTTTTAATAAGAACACTTGAATGTCTTCTCTTTTTGTAACTACCATTTATTTCATATTATTTCATTTCATTAATATTTTGCAAAGGACAGAAAAAAAATTAAAATTTTTACATTTTTGGATATTTGAACATTTTATTCATCTTTTAATAACATAAATATTTTAATAAAATATAAACAATTTAATTTATGTAATCTTTCCCATTTCTTCTTTTTTATTTTATTTTGCATATTTGTGTGCGGTTAAATTTATTCAAAGTACATAAATATTTGTTTTTGCTACTGACTATCATGGCATGTAAGTAATTGTTTCACAAACAAGTTCAATTTAATGTTAATTTACTTTTAGTTTTGTTTTATTTTTACTTAAATTTTTAGTTTGATAAATATTTCAGTCACAAATTGCACACTTTTTTCCTGTTGAGATTTGTTGCATTTTTTAAAAATTACAATTCTCAAGTAAATTCACGTTTAACAATTTTAATGACTTATTTTGTTTTAAGAGCTTAAGTACAATAGTTAAAACATTTACATAGTGGTAACTGTGTTGTTAATTTGTCTATTAAGTATATTTTTAGTTTGCTAGTAAAAATAATAAAATGAATGTGACTTTTGTAGCTGTGTTACTGCCGCTGTTGAAGGAACATTTAGTTGTTGCAATGGACTATTACGTAGTGGCGGTGGATCTCTGCAGGGCGGTGGCACTAATGCACCATTTGCTGATATATTAGTTGCTTGTTTATACAAATCATTGGGCGAATTGGAGAATTGTTGTCAGCATATTGTTACGATCTAAAGCGTTGCGTAATTCAGCTAAATTTATTTCTTTTATAGATTTGCTATTGTGACCACCCAGTTGTTGATAAATATTATTTGAGTTATTAGATATGTTATTGTTGTTGCTGTTGTATTCTTTATAAGCACCATTTCCTTTAAATAAATTATTACCACCATCAAAGCTGCCAAGGCCAGCACTGGAAGTATTTGATGGCATTTCTATGGGATTTGAATGGGATTTTTATGACGTGGTATTAAATTTGTTGCTGCTGTGGCTGCTGCTTTTATTGTATCTGTTGTTGTACCTTCCCCCAAAAAGTTGTTATTGCGCTGTGGTATTCCCTTAACAATACAGATGTTTTCGGAAAATTCTGCATCGTGAACAACACTGAAAATACAAAAAGGAAAAGCATTTGATTGAATAAATTTTGAGTTCGAGTCTCGATAATTTAGACTTTTGGTCTAGTATTCTTTTTTACAACTTACCCAAAACTCTTCTTCAATTCTTTGGCCCGTTCATGGGCAGCATTTAAACTTGATTCCATAGTTAAAGGTTTTTGATGTTGCTGCGGCTGTTGTCTAATTGTATTTGCATAAAGCGCACTATCAATTGTATTGCTGATACTATTATGAATTATATTATTATTAATGTTATTGTTGTTATTTTGCTTATTTAAATTACTACTGTTATTATTATTAATGATGTTGTTGTTATTAATATTGCTTAAACCCAGTCTTTTTATTATTAAACATCACAGTTGCGATTTCATTGTTATTATTAATAGTTGTGTTGTGTGGTTGCTGCGTTTCTTGTTTTATATGTTGAATCTATTCATGCTGTTTGTTGTTCCTGCTGCTTACTTTCTGAACTCTGCAATAAAAATTGCACATCGTTGGCATATTCACACCATTTTATAAGCAACTTTAAAGGATTTTCATTTGGTGCCAATAGGCGTTAATTGTTGCGCCATCGTTCAATAAGTGTGAAACGTCCCAACTTAATTTTGCTATTGCGATCATTTAAAATCCAAGGAGCAATTTTCGTACTTTTAAAATGCCCACAATTGTCTTTGAAAGTTTTATCATATTCTTCGACTGTGTTCGTAGTATTAAATAAATAGTTGCGTGCATTAATTTGAACATATTTATGGTTGATTATAGCCAAGTCACCCCATGTATGGTCATTTCAAGTTTTGTAATGTTTAATGAAACTTACTGAGTTTGCATCTGCCAAGAGCATCTCTAACATATTACAATTTGTTGATACCATTTAACTTTCTTAACCATGACCAAATTAACTTCCATCTCATCGTATTCTTGCTCCGCTGGACTTACATTGACATTGCCACCAAGACGAACATAATCAATATCGTCTTGCAAATGAGTGGGGTAGGTTTCTTATACATTCCTTTTTCGTAAGCAATGTAAATCCATTGTCTTATAGCCCATACAATATATTCCTCTTGCTGGTATTCTGCTTTTTGCAATATTTTATTTTCACAACTGGCTTCTTAACAGCCAAAGGAGCTGGGACAACCTTCTTGGTCACTGGCATCTTATTTTGTCTGGGCTAAAATAAACAAACACAACGCAGTTGAATCAATCTGCTTGGAATCACTAAATCAATGCACTAAGTCTCCACTGTTGTGGCCGTTTTTTTCACAAAACACTTTATATTTATATATATTATATATTTATATCAATATATTTTAATATAATTTGTTAATTTTTCTAACAATTAAATTTTATTCTGTGTTCTATGATTTCCACTTAAATTTTCTATGCATTTTGCTATAGCTTTATTAAAACATATGCTTAGAAATGGTTACGTATAACCATTTCTTCTAATACATACAAATTTCTATGGTAATACTTTATCTTCCGTTTCGCTCTGCAAAACCCTGTTAACATATGAGAAACGCCTTTTTGACCTGTCAAAGTTATTCTGTGTTAAGGAGTTTGCAATAATCCAAACTTTTTAGTGGGCCAATAATACCTATGGTACATAGGCTATACAATATCACAGAAAGCAAATAAATAAATAAACTATGACTGCAAGAAATACTGCATTTGAGTTTATTTTCATCGTAACTAATACAAATTACCCAGTGTTTAGATGAATGGAATAATAAAACTTTGGATCTGCAATCTCTTGGAAATCGTTGCAAACAATGTCTGCAATCCCTGCAAACTAATGACAACATAATACCGCGCATAGAAGTAAGTTTTAAATGAACTATTTCAATAAAAATTATTGCCATAAAAACCCCCCTTTTACAGATTACAGAAAGTTGTTCGTTAATGCTTCTCAATCTAAATGATTGGAATACTATTATGCTGTTAGACAAAAGATTACCGCAATTAGAACTACCAATAGCTTTTGCTACTACCTTTTTCGATATGGAAAAAATGAAAGGGAGAAAAAAGATTTGCCGAGATGCTTGGAATTTGATTTTGTCCATGTTTGTAAGTAACACTAAAAGAGGTAGCAATGTGAGCGCCAATTCAGGCAGTGACGGCGGCGGCAGTTCACGTAATTCACCCTGCTTGGCCGTTTTTACTGGTTTGCATCCATTCTTAAAACGTATACGTCATCAAATGTTATTTAATTTGGCAATCTCTATGTTAGGTAAAATACATAACATTATGACTATGGAATTGTGTTTAAAAATTTAACCGAAAAATGTGCAAATTTTACTGATGCCATGGATGCATACTACAATTGCATATGGGATACTACACTTCTAAAGTTTATAATTAATTTGCATGCATAACAGAGAATGACATGAATCGCACTCAAATGTCAATTTTTGGACTTTGGAAAAATGAATATTGAGCTAGCAATACGCACCAACTAAATGAAAGTTGTTATTGCATGATTCAATTTAGCATGTCTTTTGCTGCAAAATGCTTGTAGTTGATTGCAAATTATGAACACTCCAACCAATCATAAAAGCAGTAAGTATGGTTGAGTATTTCACTGTTTAAATGTGAATAAACCAATTACGATTAAAAGAAAAACAATAACACGATGCAATGAAAAATAATGCAGTTTCTCGTACATTTATAATAAAATATACTACTTAGGAGCATTCTTCTTGTTTTTTATTTATTAGTACTAAAACGTATGTTTGACTAGTAATAAATATTATTAATTTGTAAGAAAAAAATACATACATAGTTTACAAAATATCAGCTATACTTCAAAAGTTAAAAAACAAATCATTTTTTAAAGTAAATTTTAAATTCTTAAAAAATAAAAAAATTCTATTTCTAAAGTTCTAAAATAAGAAATCAGGTTATGTTTATTTCACTTTAAATAAAAAATTATTTAAATAAATTTTTTTCAAATTTTTATTTTGAAACATTGTATAAAAAAAACGAATTACTGCGGTTAGAAATTAAGTCTGATATTTACTATTTGGTAAAAATTTTTAATTTCTTTTTCATAAAAAATCAAAATTTAACAAAATCAAAACTTAACAAAATGTTTTTTTTTTTTTTTTTGAAAATATTAAAAAAAATCAATATCTTTTTAACGTGGTAATAAAATCAGAAAGATTATTGTTAAATATTTAAGTTTTGTTTTGTTCGAAAAATTTTCTGTAGTTTGTGTTGATCAAATAACCTATTGCAAAATTAAATTACTTAGTTCAATTTTAGAGTATTTTGCTATTTTTGAATAATTTAAAATTTTAAGCGCTATAATTCGTTATTAAACTTTAAATAAGATATACATATGTGCATAAATTTTCTTCAAAATTTAAGGTCTTAAGATTGATCGTCAAGCTGATTTTTTAAGTTATACTACACCATTTTCAATTGAAATTGAGAAATTTTCAATTAAAATTGAGAATTTTTAATTGAAATTGAGGACTTTTCAATTGAAATTGTGAATTGAACTTTGCTCAATTTCAATTGAAAATTCTGTAATTATATTTCTGTAATTAAATTTCCTGCTGCAGAAAAAACTCTCTCAGAAGAGGCACTGCTGGCTGGTATAGCCAGAATTTTTTGGGCAAATTTGTATAAACGGGGAAATTCTGAACTATGGTTTTCCCACCATTGCAACACGTCAAAATTTACATCAAAGTTTGTTTTCAAATGACTATATCGATGAACTTCATCAGAAACACTTTCTTCCGCAGTAGGATTTATTGAGGTCATAAAATTTGAGAAAAATAGTTGGAAATCCTGTGGAGGATCATCATGTGCTGAAGAATTGACTGGGCTATAGGATAACGGAACAGATTTCATTATTTCGGAAACGCAAAAATCTTTCACTTCATTCAGTTTACTTCCATCCAAACAAGAATTGGTTGGTGGATATAGAAAATAAGCCGTATAGTGTACTGTAGATAAATTAGCAATGTACTTATTTTCCATTTCTCTTAAAATATTTATTTTAAGTGCCTTTATTACTTGGATATCCCAATCTTTTTCTTCGCAAATAGTTTTAACGGTATTGATGGTTAAATAAACGTAATTTATTGTAACATAATTTGCACCTTGCAATTTTCTGCTTACGATATCCAGTTTTTCAAACATTTCCACTAATGCATTAAGAATAGGTAAACTTATATCAGAAATTCTTTCTGTTTCATTTCGGGAAGAAAGAATTTCTTGTATTTTGAGGTAATTGTTTGAAATTGATTGAAATAAATTCAAATGTGAATTCCATCTGGTAACGCTATAATTTTTTAGAGAAGTTGAAAGCATGTGCTGCAAAGAAGTCTTTTTGAAATATTTGACTAACCTTTTACAAGCATCAAAAAGCGGTATTAGTTCTTCGGTGCTACTAAAACCGGAATCCAATACATTGTTTAGCAAGTGATTTGCACAGTTAAGCCTTTTTTGATCTTTAAGTGCCTTTACTATGTTCGATCCTCTGTCAGTAACAAAAGTTATTTTTTCCATGCTATTTATATCGAAATCATTCAAAATAGAATTTAATTTTGATAAAACGTTATTGGCTGTGGACTTTTGCAAATCCATAGATTTCACTCCCAACACAATTTCTTTCAATTTCAAATCTTTTATAAAACGAAACGTTGCACATAAAAAGTTCCTCTTCACGAAATTATCAGTCCAGAGATCAGACGTAATGGACGCAGTACCGCTCGATACGGCAAGACCCAACTCCTCTTTAATTTCTAATTTTTTCTCCTCTGCCATGTCGCTTATTCGGCGAGATATTGTTCTGGAAGCAGGCAACATGTGGGTTAAGTCCACATTACAACCGTATTTTGTACCAATGTCGAGGAGAGATTGGACCATTTTTTTAAATCCTCCACCTTCTACAATTGAAAATGGGCGACAGTCCTCCACAGCCCATTGCGAACACGCTATCAAAAAACTTTCTTTATCTGCATTACTTACTTTTTTTAAAGCAACAGTGCGATTTCGTACGTCATAACACTTGTGGCGGACGAGATTGGATGTTTGTCTTCCATTAAATTTTAAAATACGATTGCATTTTTCACAAATTACCACTCCTTCAATAATTTTACCATCCTCATTTTCAATGTGGGAAAAAACTTCCCAAATTTTACTTCTACTATTTCCCTTCCTTAAGTGAAAAACACCATTTTCAATATTTTTAAGAATTTCTGAATTCATTTTTTCAAAAATATTTGCATTTAATAACAAATAATAAAAAACACTATTTTTGTCCAAAGAGTTGAGCTTTAATGAATCATTTGAGTGTTTTGTATACAAAGGAATGTTTTGTATGTTGTTATTGCTAACGGTATCGAAAAAAAGATTAAGTAATAAACAATGCTTTTACAAAAGCAAACTCTACAAGCAATGCAATTGCTACTGTTGATGATTGAAAACAAAACAAAAGCAATAAAAATAGGAGTAGGCACTAAAATTGAATGAACTCATGTCATTCTCTGATGCATAACGCGATGAACATAGCCGAAAATTGGAAGCGGTATGTCTTATATATAAAAATATATATCTTTTTATAACAACATTTGTGATTATAAATTTTATAACTTTATATTTTTTTTTTAGATTTCCATAATGGGCAGTTTAGAACTGAATGCTAATAATAACGACGAAGTCAAACGGGAGGCAGCTTCTATAAGAAAATCTCGTTTTATTAGAGCTTTGGCGAAACAGTATTTACTTCAACGCACACATACTTGATACTTCACTTTTGTTTTATAACGATAGTATTTAAGTAAAAATTAAAAATGTTTAAAGAATATCACCTTATTTTAAAGTTTGGTAGAATTCTGTGAAGAACATCCGCCTTTAATGAACCAAATTGGCATGTGTTCCAAAATTAAATGGAAATGGAAAATGGATCTTACAAGCCCAGCTGACAATTGTTGTAAACCACTTGTTTTTAATTTCTGTTGTCAAATTTTAATTTTTGTTTATTTATTATATTTATGTACAACTATAATCATGGAAAGAATTCTTCAGAAAAAATTTCATAGCAAATGTTTTTTAGTTTTTTTTCTTATTTGAATAAATTTTTATTTATTTTTTTGTCACAGTTTGAAATATACACACATACATATTTATACTTTTATATATACATATCCTACTAGCATTTGGAATATTGTTTTATCAAAAATCACCTAACTGAATCTTCCTCGAGTACTTTTGACGATTAAAAACTGATTAATCACTTGCGCGCTTGAAAAAAGACTTGGAAATGATTCGTGCTGATGCTTAAAAAGTAATTTATTGAAAATATTTTTATATTATTCACCCCTATTCTGCGTTTCGATTAAGTCTCCGCATTCAGTTCCGTTGCGATCGAAAATTGGTATTCTGAAGAAAAACGGAATCGAAAGAAAAAGAAGAAGACAACAATGTTTACAAAATTAATAGCATCACTGTGGAATGTGGAAATGAAATAGCAAAATAAGCAAGTTTGTTATTATTTTCATAAACAAATGTCAAATTTAATACAAAAAGTTGTATGTATACATAATTAAAAATAAGTTCTTTATAAAGTTTAATAAAAGAATTGTTAAATAAAATAAAAAAATATAAAAACAAACTAAAATTAGTTGATCATAAACAATTTTTCATACTGCTCTGGTGTTGTTGTTGTTGACCTGTAATACATAAAAAAACACATCAGATTCGGGTACAAACATTAACAATTTAAAAGAAAAAAAATTTATTTAATTAAATAAATTAATTAAAAATAATTTTTAGTGTTTTTTTAATAGTTTCTGAACATTTTATCTCATTTTCTACTTACATTTTTTTCAATTTTAAACTTTTTAACTAAAAAACACAGATAAAGAAAACCCCTCCGTTAACAAAAAAACAACTGAGAAAAACGGAGCTCCGATCGTAATGCAGAATACATACAATCGAAAGAAACTGAGCGGAATCGAAACGCAGAATACCAAAGCTGCCAGACGGAGGAAATTTCGATTCGAAAAGAAACGCAGAATAGCCCCCATTATTATTACGAATAAACGTAATTATTGAAAATACAATAACAAAACATACAGCAATCGAAAATGGATCATGCAGGTGTTTGAAATATGACTGTTTTGAAGTTATTTATGAATAACATTGTTTTATTTATTTATTTATTTATTATTTGTAGGTATTAAACGAATAAAAGTTTCAATAAATTTTCGGATTCTCTTGTCATTTTAATTTAATTAATTTTAAATTTAATTTTGCTTCAGACCGATAAAATTTTATTTTTAAATTTCTTGTAAGAATTAATTAAAATTTTTTGTAAGATATTTTAAAATGACAAATTTAAGAAAGGATACCATGGGCTCTTTAATATTTCCATACATATTGGAGACTCTTAACCAAAAGCCAGAATTGTGTAAGAACTTTTTCATATGTACATACATACTCATGTAAATTACTCGTATTTTAAAACTCAGGTGATACTAAATGACAATGTTAGTGAGCAAATCAAATATAATTTGTCATCAGAAAATCCTAAAGAGCGTTATCAAAATATTGAACAGAACATTCGAAATGCTTTAGAAGTTGGCCAAAATCTGGGTATTTTAGTGTTAACAAATGACCTAATACGAATTCCTTTTAAATACAATAAAGAACCTAAGAGTGCTAAAGCAGAGCTAATTTCAAAAAAGGTATACATACATACTTCATATTTATTTTTGTTATTTTCTTAAAAGTTGAAAAAAATTAAAAAATATTCTATGCAACAGAATTTCCCAAAAGGACCATCAGGTTTGCAGAAGGTAATAAAAATAATTGTTTTTATTTAACTTGTTAAAATAACTGAATTGTTTTTTGATAACAGAGTGCAAAACATGGTCACATAACTCAACGTCAATTTTCGAACCAACGAACTCGTGACGGTTTGTTTCTCAAACAAACGAATTGAAAATACAATACAAATTGTAAAATAAGCCTACCGGGTGTGTAAACTTTTTTCTAACACTATTCTGTTATAATTACACACTATACAAAATTTACGACGAATTATGAATACCACTATTATTATTACTTTTTTTTTTTATAAATTCAATTCATTTTTTTACTGATTTTTTTTTGCTAAACATTTTTATATTATTATTTATTATATAATTTATATAATTTAATCAAAGAAATTTTTAATTTTTCAGGCTTAAGTTCGTTTTCTCTAAATTTAATTTTATTATAAATTAAATTATTATTTAAATTAGAAAGAAAGACAAATCTATTGGCTCTTAATACTTGAAACAGACAAAGAAAAAGTTTTTTGACTGCGCGGAGGGTTGAACTGACATCGATGTTTCGAGACTAACCACAGTCTCATCATCAGAGTTGTCTACCGCTTAGACCTCACTGCCACCACGGCAGCTGCAATCAGACCAGTTAAAGATCCTCTACATTAATTAAATCTGCTGAATTACATGTAAGTTTTACACTACAGCTTTTTATAGGATCTTTAACTGGTCTGATTGCAGCTGCCGTGGTGGCAGTGAGGTCTAAGCGGTAGACAACTCTGATGATGAGACTGTGGTTAGTCTCGAAACATCGATGTCAGTTCAACCCTCCGCGCAGTCAAAAAACTTTTTCTTTGTCTGTTTCAAGTATTAAGAGCCAATAGATTTGTCTTTCTTTCTAATTTAAATAATAATTTAATTTATAATAAAATTAAATTTAGAGAAAACGAACTTAAGCCTGAAAAATTAAAAATTTCTTTGATTAAACATCACTCAGTTCGAATAAAAACTTCACAAATTAATAATTTATATAATTTTAATAAACTGAAGTAGTTTAATAATTTAAATCGAAAATTATTTCTTTTCGTAATCGTGTAGCATGCTGGTATTGGTTTGCACCAAATGGTTGCCAGATTATTGGCCGCGCTGACATGCTGGCGTTTTGCTCCGGCTGAAGCTCGCCGATGGGGGGGGGGGGATCTTGCCAATCTCTCCGGTAACTACCAGCTACAAAAAAAATCATGCCAGCTTTGCTCGCAGATGGACACGAGTAAATAAAATTTTAAATATGTAGGAGCCCGAAGCGAAACCAGTATTCTCCCTGCTGCACACCACACCAAAACTCAACCCTCTGGCTGATGATCTGCCAGGACATGGCCCTCTCCTTAGGAGTCTAAAAAAACCCCTCCATGACACCGTATGTATGTTTTCGGTGTCCCTGAAATTGGCCCTCTCAACCCACCTTTACTTAGGGCCCTCCTTACTTACCGCGCTGAAATAACTACTCCATTATATGGAAAAATTCAATACTTCAATATAATAATCCAAATGTATCATACATGTTTATTGAGAAATAAATTAGACAAATCAATATTAATTTTAAATTGACAATTTAAATAAATAAAAATTTAATTGTAATTATTCACAGAGAAAAAAAATATAAAAATTATTAAAATTTAAATGATTACAAAAAAAATCTCAAAATTTATAATTTTCCATTAGTGCAAAAAAAAACATGGATAATCTGCCTGTAATGGTAAATTCTTTAAGGTCTTATCGTCCATATGCTTCATACGCACATCTATATACATATATTTATCCTTTGACGGATTTTAAGGCAAACACCTACTGTGGACAATTATCCCTTTCGATAATATTTATGCTTCGCCGGACCCTAGCTTGAGCTCAAACTTGACGCGACGGACCTTTATGCAAACAAAGGAATTATATATAATAATAAAAAAAATCTCGCGAATTAAATATCGAAAAATAAAAACATTCAAAGTGTTCACCCTATGGGTAAGAATTAATATATATATTTTTAATATTATGAAAGTCGTTAGTCTACTGTCTGTCGGCTGTCTTGGTCAATATGGCAGAATACCTGGCACCTTTTCTTCCCTTCCTTCTAGGTAAATAATGGCTACAATTCCCTCCTGCCAATAAATGGTACATATCCAACCATGGGTTTTAATAGACGGCACTGTTCCCGCGTTGGAAGTGAGGCGATGATGGAGTTTATTGTAGGTTGTTTTGTTTCAGGCAATACTCTTGGTACTTTTATTAATTAACCTTTTCTCGTATTTTTCTTTCTTTCTAGGTTTAATTTTTAACAACTCTAATTTTTCTTTATTTGTATTTTATATTATATTATTTTAACAGTTCACGAATTTTATTGTTATTTAACTTTATTAAAAATTGTTATCCACCAATATACTGCATTACCAATAAAATTTATGTTTACACATTTCTCAAATTTTCATTTAAAAAAAATAAAAATAGTTTTTCTTAAAATTTCTCACTTTTAGCCTCCTTTTTTTTTATAAATTATTTTTATCAAATGCCCTTTTCTCCACTCACACCATCCTCTTCGGCAATTCAAGACAAAAAGCCCCGATCTGTTCATCAACACCACCGAACATCGCTTTTCTTCGCACCATCAAAACCCCCTATTTCGTCCATCTTTTTTTCTTCCTTCCAAAAATCTAAAATCATAAGTATATATCCAACAATAAAAATTCCTATCTTCCAAAAAAAAAAATGTAAACAAAAAAAACAAAAAAACTTCCAATCAGCTGACAACTACATTTTACAGCTGTTACCTTGGTGTTGCCATATCCGCGCACGGCATTATCTGCCACAGGGTGCACACGACAATCGATTACAAATATGACTGAAAAAAGAGTCAAAAAAGACTCGCAAACGATCAGAAATACGACTAAAAAACGACTCATAAACGATTAGAAATAGGACTGAAAAATAAATCGAAAAAGACTCGAAAATAATTAGAAATACGACTAAAAAGACTCGCAAATCATTAAAAATATGAGTCATAAATGACTCGAAACAGATCAGAAAAGCGGGTAATAAAAGACTCCCCAAGAAGAGTCGCGGGTAGGAAACCAATTTTCTCCCGAGAAAACAAACATTTATGATCAAAAAATGAGCTCATATAGTTTAGGTCCATATAGTTTTATATTTTTATAGGTTTCATATAGTTTAGGTCCACTATAAGCTACAAGTGCTCCGGTCCCCGAACTTTTTGTTTTTTTACCTAGACCGGAAATAGTGAATAAGTGGCAGAAAATTTTTTTTTATTTTAATAACTTTGTTCAGCCAAAAACTGGTTGGCAAAATAATTTATAAACCAAAATGTAGGTATTTAGGTTCACTATAAGCTACAAGTGGTCCGGTCCCCGAACTTTTTGTTTTTTTACCTAGACCGGAAATAGTGAATAAGTGGCAGAAAATTTTTTTTTATTTTAATAACTTTGTTCAGCCAAAAACTGGTTGGCAAAATAATTTATATACCAAATTGTAGGTATTTAGGTCCACTATAAGCTACAAGTGGTCCGGTCCCCGAACTTTTTGTTTTTTTACCTAGACCGGAAATAGTGAATAAGTGGCAGAAAATTTTTTTTTATTTTAATAACTTTGTTCAGCCAAAAACTGGTTGGCAAAATAATTTATAAACCAAAATGTAGGTATTTAGGTTCACTATAAGCTACAAGTGGTCCGGTCCCCGAACTTTTTGTTTTTTTACCTAGACCGGAAATAGTGCATAAGTGGCAGAATTTTTTTTTTATTTTAATAACTTTGTTCAGCCAAAAACTGGTTGGCAAAATAATTTATATACCAAAATGTAGGTATTTAGGTCCACTATAAGCTACAAGTGGTCCGGTTCCCGAACTTTTTGTTTTTTTTTACCTAGACCGGAAATAGTGCATAAGTTGAAATTAAAAATTTTGTTTAGCATTGGCTAAACTTATATTTAATATTTTTTTTAGATTTAAGATTTGAAAATCTTATTGATAATTTAATCTATAATTGAAGATTCAATAAATAATAAAATTTATCAAAAATAAAATTTAGTGAAGTTATTTGTATAACATATGTATTATAACAACTTATATAATTCCTTTCGTATTTTTTGTGACGATTTGTTGAATAAAAAAGGTTTCCAGCCCTGTTCGCATGGAAAGTCGATTTAATTGTCCATGGTCTAATAATCAGGTCTGCGCAAGAAGGAATATGGTTTTTTGTAGGGTTGTGTTTTGACCGTTAAATAATCTGCAAAAATATGGTAAGTTAATTCGGTCTTGTCAGAAGTTGTTTACATTTTTGGCCGCCATCATGAATATTTTTGTTTATGTTATGCTTTTTGTTTTTGCATAACCAATAAATACATAAAAAACAACCTTTGGTTTTTTTTTAGTTTTATATTATTATTATTACGAATAAACGTAATTATTATTTGAACTTATATTGATTTACATATGAAAGTAATATTATCAGGCTCAAGTTCAGTTTTATTGAATTAATGAAAATTCAAAATTACTAACAGTTTTTTTTGTGTTGGAAAATATTATTATTTATATCCAATCAGTTTTTAGCAGAACGTATCAGTACTGATTTCAAGGCCGCTATACCTCTCATCAGCGTTCAATTGTCCATCTTTACAATTTTCGTAAAGTGGATACTAATTGAGAAGAATATCAACTATTTAACCAGTTTTCAATAGAAATAGAATATGAGAATTAATTTTTAATTCAATTTTTATTCTACAATGAAACAGTGCTGGTTAGTACGAAATTCCCTCATTACTGTTTGGAACTAATAATCAACACAAACTCATAGTCCGTTATCATCAAAGTATTCTACTTTGTATTCTAACGTTTTTGTTGTTTTTACTCTATATTAGGGAAATTCACATATTACTGTGACCCCTGTTATTAGGGTATTTATAGCTCATGCCCAAGCGGAATTAATATTTTTATATTATTATTATTACGAATAAACGTAATTATTATTTGAACTTATATTGATTTACATATGAAAAGTAATATTATCAGGCTCAAGTTCAGTTTTATTGAATTAATGAAAATTCAAAATTACTAAGAGTTTTTTTTGTGTTGGAAAATATTATTATTTATATCCAATCAGTTTTTAGCAGAACGTATCAGTACTGATTTCAAGGCCGCTACACCTCTCATCAGCGTTCAATTGTCCATCTTTACAATTTTCGTAAAGTGAATACTAATTGAGAAGAATATCAACTACCCAGCGGAAAAAATACACCTTATGTCATCGCTGACGTTAGGTATATTTAGTAGCCGACAGTGGTGATTGTGTGGCTTATGTTTCCCCTAACATTTAACATATAAGTGTCCTAGGCCGTCTAACATACACAATCTTTTATGTATAAATAATATCTCCACTATTCAAACATAATTGAACATCAAATAATGGAAAAACCATTTAATTAATTCGCCTTGGGAAAAACATTTTCGGAATATTTTTACCATGCATCAAACCAAATTCATAATACTATAGCAACACTGTCCATAGGCATATGTATCATGGAAACATCAGAAAAGGAATGTCAAAACAAGTCATAATAACAAAAAAAATATATGCAACAAAGAAACGAATGAAAATAGAAATGACCATGGTCTAATAATCAGGTCTGCGCAAGAAGGAATATGGTTTATTGTAGGGTTGTGTTTTGACCGTTAAATAATTTGCAAAAATATGGTAAGTTAATTCGGTCTTGTCAAAAGTTGTTTACATTTTTGGCCGCCATCATGAATATTATTGTTTACGTTATGCTTTTTGTTTTTGCATAACCAATAAATACATACAAAACAACTTTTGTTTTGTTTTGTATACAGCTTTGTTTTGACAATGTTGAATTAATTTTACACAAACAAAATGCATGTCGGTTTTGTTGTTGCGTTGATACGCGCACCTTATTATTCCACCATGTAATTGTCATGGAAAGCGTCCATATGCATCACCTTTTCTGCAAATATTTAGCAAGTGGTGTCAATATACTTATATTTCTTTTGGCTTAAATATAGTTTATTAATGTATCTGAAATATTAAAACTATTTTTAAGAATAAATTTGTTTAAAAATTGAAAATAGTATCCTATCCAATGAAGAATCTAAAAATAGGGAAAAATGTTAAATACAAAAATTTCCGGCGATGTCTAGTTTCCGAGTTTTGAGCAATTTATATTCCAGTACAAAAGAGTGATTATATGGTGTATTTTAAAAAAATTTATTCACAAATAAAAAAACTTCCTGCCTAACCTACGATATCGACCGAGGTCGATCGCTTGATTTTTAGACGTAAAAAAGTCTAGCTTGCGTGCCAGTAATAACCGATTTTATTTAACTTATGGCCAGTTTTTAACTTCATATTTAAGTATGTAGTATGTATGTATGTAGTAAGTATGTATGTATGTATTTTTATTTAAATTTATTTTATATTTATTTTTCCCATAAATTTCCCTTAGCAACAGCTGACTAATACAAATAAAGAAAAATTCTCAAAAACATATTTTTTTTTTAGCTAAAAATAAGAATAATTAAAAACTGCTGAAATGTTTTAAAAGAATATAAGCAACTTTCAAAGTGATTAAAAGGTTAATAGCGACCAAACAAGACAACATTTTATGCAATTTGCCAGCAGCCACAAATATTTTATTGGCTTTATTTTATATAATAAGAACAAGCAGTCAAAAACATATGGAAACTCGTAAATCTTAATTATTATTTAAATAACAAGGCTGTTCATTTAATTATTAATTAATTACTTTTTTTAAATATGCAAACAAAAACACAATTTGGTATTTAATTAAAACTTAAACATAATTATAACTTAAATATCAAGTCAAAAACTTGCCCTTATTAATTGTTTACTGGAAGAAAATCTAATCAAATAACTTAAATGGATGGTTTGATGGTCACGAATCATTTATTTTTCGTTTACAATTTCAGCATTATAGAATTTATTTTTCTTTGTTAAGAATTGCATATAGATTACATGCTTTTTACACATGCAAGTGTAAAAAATTCAATACATTGACATATTTTTACTGATACTATGATACTGCTTCAAGTTGCGAACTCGCTTGCAAGATATTTTGTTTTAATTTTTGCGACGTAAGAAAAAGTTTTCCGGCCCTGTGCGGTCATATCTATTCCAGAAAACGCGTCGAAGAAGTGAAAATTTACATGGAAACAAAAACAAAGTTTCAAGAATTGTTTTTGCTTTTTATACATTTCTTAAATTAAATATACGCGAGAAATTTTACGCGTTTCTCTCTCTCTATGAAAAGCGGTAAAATTTATTTGATAAACAAAAACAACTTTTTTATATGTATTCAATTTTGTTTTTATTTTGCATGTAAATTTTCACTTCTTCGACGCGTTTTCTGGAATAGACACCATTGTATGTATATGTTCAGTCGTATAAAAGTCGCTGTAATTGTCATGAAAAACGTGTATATGCATCACTTTTTCTGCAAATGTATAGCGTCAGTATACGTCACAGGGTAACCAGAGATGACACGAGACGGAAGATTTTGCATACTGATTTGTATACACTCAAACAATCCTTCGTTTCCTTTTTTTTCTTTGTGCTGTCTTTGTATCCAAATTAAAATTATAAATCACAAAACTAATAAAATATCCATATATTTCTATAATTTACATTAAAAATATTATTAATTAATTAATTTAAGTTGGTTTTCACTCATCGTTTGTATTTTATTACTATATACAGCTGCAAAATATCAGAATTTATCAAGTATGTATGTATGTATGTGTGTATGTAAGCAAAAAATCACCACCATTTGGCAAATTTACAGAATATATGTACCTATGTATATAAATTTAATATACAGAGTATATAAGCACACACTAAATTGTTTTATCACTTTATTTTGGAATTATATGCCGTAAATACTTAATATTATCACATTTTATTAAATTTAAGCGTGCTTTTATGTAGCATTTTCCACTAAAAACTGAACTTTTTTTTTGCTTTTCGTTTTGTTTACTTTCATAACAAACACACTAATGTTTTCTCTTTTTCACGAAGCTTACTTATGACAAATAAAATATGATCGAAGTACAATTTTTTTTGTTTTTGTCATCTCTGTTTACCCTGTGGTATACGTTTATTAAAATGGTGTTTCATTTGTTGAGAGCACAGAATATATTAGCACATATGAAGCACCAGATATGAAGAAAACAAAAAAAATTGGACTTGGATCATATTTTATTTGTCATAACGAGACACCGTGAAAAAGAGACAACATTAGTGTGTTTGTTATGAAGATAAACAAAACGAAAAGCAAAATATACATACGTACATATATGCTGGAAATTTGCCAAATGGTGGTGGTTTTTAATTTACATACACACATGCATACATACATACTTGATAAATTCTGATATTTTGCAGATATTATAGTGATAAAATACAAACGATCAGTGAAAACCAACTTAAATTAATTAATTAATAATATTTTTAATGTGAATTAGAGAAATATATGGATATTTAATTAGTTTTGCGATTTATAATTTTAATTTGGATAGAAATAAAGCACAAAGAAAAAACGAAAACTTGAGACTGTATGAGTGTATACAAACTAGTATGCAAAATCTTCCGTCTCGAGTCACTTCTATGTATTCTATGATATTAGTCTATTAGTCTATGGTTGAGAGCACAGGTTGTGTTACAATAAAAGAAAGAACATATTTTGTTGAAATTAATAAATATATGTATGTAATTGTGTTAAAAAAGATAATGTACTTTAGTGAAGTTGGTCCAAACAAAATAAAAATTGGAACAAATGTACTTTAGTGAAGTTGCTCCAAACAAAATAAAAATTAGCCTATGTGATAGAAAATTGAAAGAAGGAATAACCAATAAATTTCTAAATGAATTCGGTCAAAAACAAAAACAATATTGTAAAGAATTAAAAATAAGAAGAAAATATTAAACAAAAAAATTGTGGCGATCCTTATTTAAAGAGTTATGTATGTATGTATGTACGTTTGAATATTTTATATAAAATAGTGGTTATACACTATGTTTTTCTGCATAGCCGGCCTTTGGCCGGGCTTAATGATTTTCACCCAAACAATGATATAGAAAATATAACATTTATGGCAGCAGATTTTTCGCTGGAAAAAGAGTGACAGCAGTTCACACTAATTTATTATAATTTTAATATAACTACATTAAAAACAATACATATATATTTTAAATATCACTTAAATCTTTTGTATTTTAACAAATCCATTAAAATCTAGTCAAAAGCTTTCAAACGAGACCAAAATTGGCCTTATACGATGAAAAATGCAAAGTGAAATCGCACATACATACATATACATACATACCTTCAGCTTATTATTGGTTTAGCTCATATGCCAAAAAGTCCGTAGTGAGAAACACGATAAAGAAAGTTTGGATTGATTTTTCTTAAAATTAACTAGATAGATATTTTTTTACTTTAACCACGCACTCCGTCACATATTATAAACATTATTGTAAATTGTCATACCTTTATGTACAATAAATCAAAAGCTATTAAGAGTTTTCTCAAAAAAGAATTTCTTGTTTTGTGGTGCATATCACATTTTTTTTGAAAATCGACTTTATGTGGTGCATATCCCTAATAATATGTTTTATCCGCCTTTTTTCTATATGGATTAAAATAGGATGTCAGTGAAAATCACGATTAAAATGAAAAAATAGACCTAGATTTATAAAATTTGGCGTTTATAGCCTTTTTCCACTACGCAACATCTAGCATCTACCATCAATTTGAGAAGATGTTAACATCTTCCCATAAGACATACACAGTACTAAAAGTCAACATCTTTCTACATCTTTAAAAGATGTTCCTAAACCATTTTGTTCCAATCAACATCTTCCGATAATTTTAATGTCATCTCTAGCAAAATGACAGATACATACATACATATTGATAGTTTCATTTTTTGTGAATGACATACATACATAATTGTGTAAGAAAAAAAAAAGAAAAATATTTTACTGTAGTTGTTATTTTTGACCAATTATGTAAACAATGTTTTTAAGATAGTTATCTTATGGGCTATTCTGGTCAGTGGTATTTATTATCGATGCAAATGTTACAATTTATTTCATCTTTTACTCAACGTTTCGTCGATTATGTTTGTCGACTTCATCAGGAGTACGGATTTATTAAATTAAATTCTGTTAAATGGAAACACTTTTGTTATACATCAAAAAGGTCAAAAAGGTATTCCAAATAAGTGATATAAAATTCAGAAAGAAAAATATCAACATAACAAAGGAAATATTGACCAAAAACAATTATCCAAGTTATATTATAAATAATATTATCGACAAAATACTTAACAACAGACAAGGTCAGAAAAAGGATGAAACAAAAGCAAAGAATTTATACAGTGTACCTTTTATTCCGAAATTGACAGAAAACAAAACATTAAAAGACATCATCAACAATGCAAACACAGCAGTAGCACGCAAATCTAATACAACACTACGACATCTATTTACGGGAAAAAAGACGGCAACAGATAAATTAAAAACAGACAATGTGGTGTATGAGCTAACATGGACAGGCAATGAGAGGGAGCAGTGCAACAAAGTGTATGTTGGGACAACAAAGAGAATGCTAGGTGTAAGATTAGCAGAACATAAAGCAGATATCAGAAAAGGAAAAGAAACGACGGGATTATCACAGCACATAAAAGAAAGTAAACACACAATAGATTTTAAGAGCGTAAAAATTTTAGACAAAGAGAAATCTGCTAATAAGAGATACACACTAGAGAGCCTAAGAATACAACAACGTTTATCTAAAGCTCTAAATACCAAAGAAGACAAAGATCAAACTAAGCTCCAATACTCCGCAGCGATCAACAAAAAGTAAAAAATTCTGTGATATATGTAGTTTTAGTTTCAATTCTGTGATATTTGATTATTGGTCAATTTACTATTTCTAATTTTGTGTTGTACTGTCCATCAAATTTTATAATAATTTTTTGACAACAATAATGTGATGTAAATCGTAAGTTTAACTTTATATTTTTATGCTACCTTTTAGTTTAAAAATAATTTTTACAAGAACATATTTCTCAACATGTTTGTATATATATGTATAACAAAAGTGTTTCCATTTAACAGATCGACGAAACGTTGAGTAAAAGATGAAATAAATTGTAATATTTGCATCGATAATAAATACCACTGACCAGAATAGCCCATAAGATAACTATCTTAAAAACAAAAATATTTTACATCGAAATGTTATATGTTGTACATACATAAGTATAATAATTTATTTTTGTTTTTAGTAAAGAAAAGCACAGGTCTCCGTATAGTATGGAACCAGGATTTTTAAAATATGTTGCTGGACTTGTGGCAGGACAAAATAGAAGAGTTGTGAGGAACAATAAAGAACTCTCATGTCTTTCAGGGAATCATTTTTTTTTTATATACATATAAAAACTTTAAATAAATAAAAAACCAAAGAATTTATATAAGAAGTTCGTGTTAATGCTTTTTTCTGAACACTGCATTAACAATTCTGTTTGTTCTTGTAAAGCATGAACGAGTCCAATTATTAATGTTTCTTCAAAATCCATTTTAATTTTATTTTTTTCCACAAAAAATTATGCTGTAAGTATTTTTATATTTCTGACAGCTGAGAAGATGGTAGATGTTGCCAATGGAAACGCAAGTTTCACTTTTTCAACATATTCCATACTAAATATACTAAATAATAAATGCACATTTTTATGTTTTTCAAATTTATTAGTCAATATCACAAAAAAATAAACAGTTCTACTGTTATGAAAAAATAATACATATAAAAAAATAAACAGTTCAACCAAAGACTATAAATATATAAAGATATTGCACGTAGAACATTGAATAAAAACAAAAATTGTTTGCGTTTGTTGATGCTGTGGGGGGAAGTAGCAAGAGAAAAGACCACAAAAATTTTAGGCATACATACATATGTACGTACATAAGTATGTATGTAGTAATAATTTTGTCAAGTTTATTTTGTTGTTGTTTTTGAAACATTTTTGTTTCTTTTAACTCTACTAGAAATTATTTTCCAGAGAAAATATGGTTTTTTTTTGTTGTTTACATATATAAATGATGCTCATTGAGAAATGTGTTTGTGTGTGTGTCATATTTCTTGTGCAAAGCACATTCAATAACAATATTAACAACTAAAAGCAGTTTCTTGTTTTCATATAAATCATGTGCAAATAAACAGTGCAAAGAAATGCGACCGATTCCTATGGCTGTAGGGTAAAATTACGTTTTTTGTTATTGTACTATTGCATTTATGTTGATTCGCACCGAACTACATATGTATACACATTTGTTTTATTAAATATTTTATTTTAGAATTTTCAATTGTATATGTAGTTAGAATATCTATGTATGTACATATGTATATGCATAAATCAAATAAAACGTGCGCTTACCTGAGTTCGAAAACCATAAAATTTATTATTTTGTTTACAAAACTATTATAAAATTTATTAAAATCTTTTTAATAAGTGATAACTAGCACAAGAAATGTAATTATTTTTGGTGATTGGTACATATTTAATAATTTTCTGGATTGAGCATATGTTTTATTGTTTCAAAATTTTAAGTTTTTCTGCGCTCGTTAATTTGTATTTGTATGTTTTCCACGAGGAATGCTTTCGTAAAAGTGTAAGAATTAATAAATTTAGCATCTCCATTCTGTGCTTATAGCATACGTTGTTTTCTTAAAACCAAAAGGAATAGATGTATTGTATATTTGGTGCAATTTACACATTGCTCAACTATAGTTTTTTTTACGTTTTTTATTTCTTTGGATTCATAAAAAATTTTTTCGAAAACTTTTATATGAATCTTACATACTGCAAAAAATAAGTCTGATGGAGCACACAAACTTCCAAAATCTGAATTTTTATCATCATTTTTGCATGTACAAACATTTCTAATGGATATGACAAAATTTGCGCGGGTTTTATTATATCCATACGGCAGCGAGCACAAGATATCCGTTGAGCTAGCAGAGCTATTAACAGATTTCCAAAAATAAATTTATGAGACCCAACTGCAGGCAACACCTTTCAAACAAAACAATAATTTTGAAAATCTGTTTATAAATGACCAGGTTATTCAAAAAGCAATTTTTTCTATTTCAAATTCAAAATAATACATATATAGACTATATTTCAAGTTATACACTGTTAACATATCTGCGCGAAATTTCATTTAAATCGGTTCAGTAGTTTCGGAGATTAGCGAGAACAAACGTCGTGACACTTAATTTTATATATGTATGTAGATATAAGTACATAGTTATATAAATTTCCAATTTTAAATAATATTAAATTCGGTGCGAATCGATGTTCTTGCAATAGTACAACAATAAAATACATATATTTGCCATTCAAATAAGAATCAGCGACATTAGCTATACGTATCTTATGTCCACATATATTGTGCGAACACAAAACGAGCCTTTGCTTCAAAAGCGTCATAATTCAAAATATGTCATTTTTGAGCTAATATGTATATAACTAATCGCGATATCAATTTTTATATTGTGCAAAATTTTCATACAAATATGAAAGATATTTGTATTTTATTATTCTCTTGGGAGAAGAATATTTTACCATTGATTTATAAGTAGGTAAATTCTAGACTTTAAATTCGTTTCCTGCCAAACAAGATTTTTTGAATTATGACTCTATTGCAGCAAAGGCTCGAAAAGTTTTTTTTTTTTGTTTATATGGAATCTTTCGTTTGTTTATTAAATGTACACACATCCACACATACTTCTGAATGCAAAGACACAAACGTATGAACACATGTATACATACATATCTAAATCATAGCTGCCAGATTTTTTTTAGGTAATATCGCCATATTTTTGGTCAAAAATCGTCATTATCGTCAATATAGCTTATTGAAATCGTCATAAAAACGTCAAATGAAAAAACCGCTTTTTTTTACTAACAAAACATATTTTTGTTAGAGGCAAAACATAACAAAACTCTTAAATCAACAAATCTTATTAAAAACAGCATTATTTAAAATACAGAGATCAAAAAAGTGAAAATACTTCACTTAGAATTCACAATAAAATCACATGTAAATAGATTGCATGTTTTCCAATACTTTGAAATATATTTATACATTGTATGGAAAAAAATAAAAAAAGTCAAATCCTTTAGTTACTTTTTTCAATTTAGTTAAATATGCATTTTAAATTTCATTTTTGGAAACACTTTTTCTAAAAATGTATAAAAGCTACAATAAAATTTATACAATAAAAATATAAGTTTTTACAAATATATATTGCAATTAACCATGTTGATTAATTCAGCTACAACTGTCAGATCATAGCAGGTACATTTGTTTAGCTTTAAATAATCTTTTGAATATAATATTGCCTCCAAAGACGACTTTTTAAATTTCATATTTTAGTCTTATTTACGTTTACCTGACTGAATATTCTTTCCGTATTTGCTGAATAATGTGGTAAAACTAGAATTTTTGTAATAAATTTAGTCAAAATCGGAAACAAAATACTAGAATCCCTCGTTTGCATCTCTGATAGTTTTTTCCAAAAATCCAATAGTTTTATGTTTTTATCAGGACAATAATTTCAATTGTCTGAACTCTGTTTCTAGGTTTTGGTTTTTACTTTCTTCAACAAAATAGAAAAATTATTTTATAATTTCAGAAAACCAACTTTTTTTTCTTCATTAATTTGGCCAAGAGCTTTAGACATATTTTTAAAATCAAATCTTGATAATATCTGATAACAAAGCTCTATATAAAAATTAACACAATTATTACTAATATCATATTTTTCTTTTGCATATATTTGTGATTCTTCCAATACGCAAATATTCCTAAATAAATGTCTTCAAAATTTAAAAAATTGTTTTTGTTTTTATAATCAGTTAAATAAAAGTTTTCTGTTTTGAGCAAACTAGTTTTTAAAAAAGTTTCTCATTACAATTTTCAGCAGTTCAAGGTTGCTCTAATAGTGCAAATATATGTTGAAAACTTGAATTATTTAAAATCGTCAAAATTAGGGTATAAATCGTCCCATCGTCACTATGTCATTTTTAGGACCCAAAATCTTCAAAATGACGATAAATCGTCAAATCTGGCAGCTATGATCTAAATGAATAGTAGAGAAATGAGAATAATAAATTCTCTGAGAAAATAAATGACTCTCTTGAAAAAAGTGGTTTTACTACTAAAACCATCAGCAAATTAAGCATTTCCCGTACAATGTTCTACGTGCAATATCTTTATATATTTATAGTCTTTGGTTCAACTGTTATAATAAAATAATACATTTTATAAATAAAGCAGTAGTATATTCTCTTTTGATTTATGTTAAGTGTGTTGAGAAAACGTATTGGATTTTAAAGTTGATTTGGCTCTGCGACGCTTAACAGGGTGCCGAGTAACGTTTTTAACATAAAAGCTGGTTTTTTCGTCGTCAGTCATTTTCCAAAATGATTGATGGATCTTCCACCGGTCATCAGCTGTAAAAACTTTTATACATTCCAAAGAACAATTTTCGCATGGTGGTTTCATTGCTCTGGCTGGCATCTGATTTTTATTTATGGAAATGTATGACTGCCCATATTCTCGAAGTCGTTTTCTCATCGTAGACTTCCACAATTCAGGATTTTTTTGCCTTTTTTTCGATGACCAATTTTCAATTTCAGAATTGGGTGAAAATATCTTCTTTGTTAGAATTGTCTGAAGAGGAATTGTCACCTTCAGGATTTGGTATAATGGTTTCATTAAAATAAACAGCACCATCTTCAACAAATTCAATTTCTTCATATATTATAGGACTTTCTGGTGCGCCCGATGCACATGGAGTTGATTGTGTTGCGCAAAAATTTCATCAAACATCCTTAATGGCATAAACAAATATCTAACAAACATTTAAATAATAGTTACCCTTCATCATTTTCTATTATGTATTCAATTTCCTCATATTCCATCTCATTGTCCGGCAAGTGTGATGCACATTCCAAAAGATTGTCATCAAACATCCTAAATTGTACAAAACTTTAATAAAATCAAAGAAACATTAAAAAAATTACTTACTGAACAATATCCTCTGGAAATGATGGAGCCGGTGATGATAATTCTATACTAAAGGCACTCGAATGTGCCATAGAGTAATATTGTTTATTAATACTAATAATGTATTGTAATATAATTAAAAGTCTTTGGGTTATTGTGGTGCTCTCTAGGAGCTCTCAATTTATTTATTATTTTATAATTTACTTCGAGCTATCTAGTAGCTCCTAAGCTTGAGGTTTTATGATTGATTTCTTAAACTAATTGACATTGGCTTATATACTAATTATGAGAATAATTCTTAGGGGTACCTTAACATAAGAGTAAAAGAATACAAATATATATTAATGTTGGGTAAGCATATTTAGCTTCCCACTATTTACGTTTGGCATGTGTTCAACAGTTCAATAGTCTAAACGAGTGCATACCCAAAAGTAACAGATACTTTGGGTTGCTTATATTTACAATTAAACAAATGCAGTTAATAAATGTTATTCATTTAAGTGCATTGTGCAGCTGCACTTGATTAAACACACAAGTGTCAAATTACAGTCATACAAAATATCTTGCTTGCAGTTTGTCAACGATTGCATGTTGCGGTACTATTTAATTGCAATGCATACTACACACTGTTGGTCACATGCTACACCTCCATCCTTTACAAGAATGTTCATACAACGCTAGTTTTATGGACATTCTTTTACAATTAGTTTTTAATTAGTCTAAGTATAAGTATAATATTTATTTTTTTTTTTTTTTTTTTTTTTTTTTTATATTACGGAAAAAAAATAATTTTAATATGTAGATGTACTTCTATTCTAATTTTATAGTAGTCCGGACGTACAATATTATTGAATGTTAGTTATTATTGTATATCTTAAGTCTATTTTTATGAACTATTTGTTGTTTATTTGTTTTCTTATCTTCTATGGTAACATTATTTCTTAAATCTATTTTCTTAATTTTATACGGACCTTTATATTGATTTTCCAATTTATGCCCTGAATTATTCCTAAGTAAAACTAAATCTCCTATTTTAAAATTATGTTCTAAAATATTCTTATCGTAATTTAATTTTTGTTTTATTTTATTTCTATCTAAAAATATCTGCGCGCGTTTATGAGCTAGTTCTAACCTATATTTTGCCTCTTTGGCATAGTTATCCACATTATATAGTGGCGTCACACTATCTATTTTAGCAAATTGCCTAAAATTGTTTGGTAATTTTGAAAATACTAACTCATAAGGACAGTAGTTATGCACCGTTGACGGTGTTGTATTAAAACAGTATGTGAAATACTTTAACCATTCGTCCCAGTCAGTTTTGTCCACAGATATACATATAAGAACGAACATATTCGTTAAAAGTTCTATGACTTCTTTCTATTGTTCCTAGTGTTTGATGGTGATGTGCCGTGGAAGTTATATTTTCAATTTTTAGTAGTGTGCATAGTTCCGTCAGTATAGAATTTTTGTACTCTGTTCCCATGTCCGAGATGAATGTCTTCATTGGTCCATAGGTCAATACAAAATTTTCAAATATCGCTTTAGCGATTGTTTTTGCAGATTTATCTGGTGTTGGTATTGTCACCAAATATTTAGTAAGATCACATATTAAAGTAATTGCATACTCATTTCCATTAATCGATTTTGGAAATGGCCCTATTGTATCTACATACACCGTGTCGAATGCTTTTTCTGGTGTTTCTGTTATAGTCATAGGACTTTTATTATGGCTTATTATTTTTGATTACTGGCATTTTTTACATAATTTCACATATTTTGTTACATCTTTTATCATATTTTTCCAATAGTAATACCTCCTTATTTTTTCTAATGTTCTATATATTCCACAATGTCCTCCCTCTATCGGATCATCGTGGTATTTCAGCATTATATCAAGAATTGCCTTAGCATTCTTATCATTTATATTGGTCACCTCATTAAGTAGCGCTACTTTTAATTTATTTAAATATTTATTGCCCATATTTTTAAATTCATTTATGGAGATAAATTCGAAAATTTTCTCACTGGGTGCCATTTGTAGTGTCTCTACACTAAGTTTACCGGCCACTTTCTCAAGCCTTGGGAAAAATTGTCCTAGGTCAATATTCCCATTAGTAAACAAATCATTTATATTTATATATGTAATAATAGATTTTCCTCGTTTGATGTAACATTTTACAGGAGTAATCTTTAATTTATAGTACTTTCTGACGTCAGTGTTCTTTAGTGGTACATATATATTGGGCTTTTTATCATTATTTTTAATTTGATGCTGAATATTTTCGGTATTACTTTGTTGTTTCTTTTTATATGCCATAGATCTTGTTGTAATTTTTAACACCGTGTTAGTTTTTATATTTATATCTTTTAAGTCATCAATCGTTATTCTTGATAACGCGTCTGCAACATAATTATCTTTTCCCCTAAGATATTCTATAGTAAAATTGTATTCTTCCAAATCTAACCTCATTCTTGTTAATTTTGAACTTGGTTTTTTCATAGAAAATAAATATGATAATGGTCTGTGATCAGTACGAACAAGAAAATGTTTACCATATATGTATGGTCTGAAGTCTGTAATAGCCCAATGGATAGCTGTCAATTCCTGTTCGATTGTAGATTTATTGCTTTCACCTTTGGTAAAAGATTTTGATGCGTATGCTATTGGTAATTGCTTTCCATCATATTCCTGTGTTAATACGGCTCCACAAGCTTGTTTGCTTGCGTCCGTCGTTATACAAAATTCTTTTGTGAAATCAGGGTATTGAAGTAGTGTGGGTTTGATTAGAGCTTTTTTCAGATATTTGAATGCATTGTCACAATCTTTAGTCCATTCAAATTGTACTCCTTTTCTTGACAATTTCGTTAGATGTCTGGAATATTCTGAGAAGTTTTTGATGAATCTTCGATAATAATTACAAAATGCAACGAATCGTTTTGCACTATCCGCATCCTTAGGTGTTGGATAGTTTTCGATAGCTGCGTATTTACTATCATCAGGTAATATTCCTTTGTCTGTACATTTGTGTCCAAGATAAGTAACTTCTGTCCTGAAAAATGAACATTTTTCTGGATGAAGTTTTAAGTTGTGTTTTCTACACAAATCAAATACATCTTTTAAATTTGAAAGCATATGTTTCTCTGAACAACCTAACACCACTAAGTCGTCCATGTACAGGAAAGCTTGGTTTGGTTTTAGACCAGCAAAAGCAAGTGTCATCATTCTTTGAAATGAATTTGGAGCTATTTTTAAACCATACGGTAATCTAGTAAATCTGTATGAGCCATTGTTTATTGAAAATGCTGTCAAGTCCCTAGATTTGTTCTCCAAGCCAATTTGGTGAAAACCTGACATTAAGTCTAAACAAGAAAAGTATTTTGCTCTGCCGAGCTGGTCTAGAATATCGTCTATTCTAGGTAATGGAAACTTATCTGCAATTAGTTTTTTATTTATTTGCCTGTAGTCTATGACAAGTCTCCATCTTTTCTTATCGGAATTGGGCAGTGATTTCTTTGGTACGAGTAATATTGGACTGTTGTACTCAGAGTACGAAGGTTCTACAATTTGATCATCTATTAGTTTTTTGACCTGTTTATCTATTTCTTCTTTATGTGTATGTGGTATACGATAATTTTTGATGTATACCGGTTCTTTATCTTTTACCCTCAACTTTTGTTCATAGAAATTATTTATTGTTATTTTTTCTGATTCTAAACCGAAAATATCACTGTATGTTGAGCATAATTCTGTTAATGTATTTTTAAATTGTTCCGGGAAATTTTCCTTCAAAATTTTTAGTATTTCTGATTTTCTTGATATATTTTTGCAAGAATTTTCTTTTATTATATCATAATCAGAGATGTTTTCGGTTTTTATGTTACTTTTCTTAATTTTGGTATTAGTGTTATTAGTGTTTAAAAAACGAACGTATGCTTTGTTAGTGTTAACTATTGTGTTTGGAATGAAGACGCCTGTTGCAATTTCTTGATTAGGAATTAGTATTTCACTGTTTACATTGTTAAATTTTATTTTATGTATTATTTCACATCTTGGTGGTAGAGTTATTTCGCTATTATTATTTGTTATTGGTATATTGATTGTGTGTGATATATTAAATGGTCTTAGGATAAAGCAATCATTGTTTTTGTTAAAATCCAACATGCAATTATACTTTTTCATGAAATCCATTCCAATGATTCCATCGCATGGTATTGGAAAGTTATTGTATACCACTTGAAATTTATGTGGTATTAAAAATTTTTCGAATTTTAGATCAAAAAATATACTTCCCATTGATTTTATATTGCCCTGTCCTATTCCACTAAAAACTGTTGTGTCATTAGTATTTATTTTGTTTAATCTGAAAAATTTTGATTTTATTAGTGAAATGTCAGCACCAGTGTCTACCAAAAGTGTGAGTGTAGTGTCAGTATTATTTATTTGAACATTAATGAAGAAACTTAAGTTGATGTTTAGATGATATATATTTACTGAATTGGTCTTAGGGGAAATTCGGAGTTTTCCGAATCATTTTGATTTGATTCTGTTGCTCTTATGTAGTTGTTGTTCCTACGATTATTGGTGTATCTTTGATGGTTTCTGTTGTAATTGTCATTATTATTGTAATTGTTATTATTTTTGTAATTGTTATTATTATTACGTGGGAAATTATTTCTTCCACGGAATCGTGTATTATTGCCACGGAAATTGTTATTGGGTCTGTATTTTTGCCTATAATATAGAATGGCATTTTGTTGACCTGTGGCTTCGGTACAACTATTGACAAATTTGCTGACAGCTTCGTTCATTGTATTAAAAGTTCCTGCTTCCATAATTAGTCGTACTTTGTCTATGGTGCAGTTCTTAGTCATAGCTTTTACAGCATGTTGTGTAGCATATTTATTTGATATTTCTGGTGTTAACCCATCAGAAATGTATGCTCCTTCCAGTGATTTTGTAAGTGTTTCAATTTCACTACAATATGCATTTGCTGTTTTGGTGTTTTGTTTAATGTTCATTAATTTGGCTGTCAGTACCTCGACTGATTCGCCTTTTACGCTATTTTTTAATTTATTGCTAATGTCAGCTATGGTGTTTTCTGTACTAACAAGGTTTCTTGCATTGCCTTTTAATTTTGTTTTTATTAAGTTTACTGCCAAAGATTCGTGATTGCCTTTTATGGAATCAACTAAAGACAGTGAGTCTAGAAATGGCCGTAAATTTTCAGATTTACCATCGAAATCTATAATTAGCCTTGCAGCTGTGTTTAGAAAATCTATTGCTGTTTGTGCCATTATGGATGTGTTTGATGTACAAATTTGTTGCAGATCTATTTTTTCGTGCAATGTTTGTGGTAGTTGTATTTTAATAGTTTTTCTTTCCGCTATCTGTATTACTCTATTCCTTATATCTTGGAAAAATGCTTCGGCTGCTATTTTATGTGAAGGTGTTAATCTTTGATAATTTACGTTTAAAATAACCCTTATTTCTTCTAAATATTGTATAAGTTTTTTATAATGTTTATTAATTGTGTCCTCTTTTATTGGTCTGTCTATATTGAGGCATTTGTAACTTTTTTCAAATTCAATTTTGATTTTTCTGCAGTGTTCTAGGATGTCTAACCAGTCCATGTGAAAATTTTATACTTTGTCTAGATCAGTTGCTCTGCTTAGATATTGCTTCCTTAGAGATCTTTTATGTAACAAGTATATTTTTAATAGAAGATTAACTGTGTTTATTACCACCAATATTAATAGTAGTGTCCATAACGAGCCTATGTGTTCTGTATGGTCAATAATTTCTAAATTATTTACTACGTTAGCGTTTGGTTTTTCTATTTTGGATTGCGGTTTTCCCATTTTATTCTTATTTCTACGTATTTTGACAATATAAATGACCGTTTACATTGAATTATTTGTATGGAATATCAATTTGCTTTATTTAAAATTTAGTTTTAAATTTAATTTTATTTTGATTAAGTTTAATTTTATTTTTACTTATTATAAAGGTTATAAAAGTTAGTTAGTTAGTTAGTTTTTTTTTTTTTTTTTTTTCTTATTTTATTAGGGCTTAATTTTTATGTGAGTAACATATTATATTTGTTTTTCTTTAATGCTCTTAAAGGAGTTCAGCTACTAGCTATTTTGTAATTCAAAAAAAAAGTTTGTCAACGGCGGTTAACGCCTACCGACCTGAGAGTGCACAGCAATTTATGCACTTCTTTATATAAAAAGGAATGTATAGGGATTATACTTTTTGATTTTGAAATTTATAATTTAGTTTGCAGAGGTATCCTCCCCTTCTTTTTTGTTTTGGTACAGCTGGTATTTTTATGTCGGGCTTCTTTTTTGTTGTTGTTGTCCTTTTCCTATACTCCTCTATAGTAATAGGTTTTGGCCCTTCCATTAGTGGTGCTACGCCTTTTGGCCAGGCGCTTCCTTCTCAGTGTTTTTAGGCATAAAACACTCTTCTGACGGAGACTTGGCTGTCCGTCAGGACCCATTTCGTGCTAATTTTAAAGCACCAGGACTGGCAGGATCGCCATGTAATATAATTAAAAGTCTTTGGGTTATTGTGGTGCTCTCTAGGAGCTCTCAATTTATTTATTATTTTATAATTTACTTCGAGCTATCTAGTAGCTCCTAAGCTTGAGGTTTTATGATTGATTTCTTAAACTAATTGACATTGGCTTATATACTAATTATGAGAATAATTCTTAGGGGTACCTTAACATAAGAGTAAAAGAATACAAATATATATTAATGTTGGGTAAGCATATTTAGCTTCCCACTATTTACGTTTGGCATGTGTTCAACAGTTCAATAGTCTAAACGAGTGCATACCCAAAAGTAACAGATACTTTGGGTTGCTTATATTTACAATTAAACAAATGCAGTTAATAAATGTTATTCATTTAAGTGCATTGTGCAGCTGCACTTGATTAAACACACAAGTGTCAAATTACAGTCATACAAAATATCTTGCTTGCAGTTTGTCAACGATTGCATGTTGCGGTACTATTTAATTGCAATGCATACTACACACTGTTGGTCACATGCTACAGTATATTAATAAAAATATATATTTTAATAATCTATCTGTATTTATGAACTTGCACACACCATTTCACTTTGATAGACAAACTTAAACTAATACAACATTTTGAGTAACAAAGCTACATGCATGTTTTTTTCTGTATGCAATAATGCAAATCAATTCTTAAAAATGTTTGTGGTTGTGTGCTGTATATTCGTAGCAAATTGCACGTGCGTCTAAGCAATTCTATTCTATTTTTGGTTTTGTTTTGCTTTACGTTCGTTGTTGTGGCAATGCTGCAAAACAATAATGAAGTGTATTTTTTTAGTTTTTAAATGCAAAATTGGGTGCAAATACCAAACGGTGGCGTACGCAGCAAAACAATGCTTATTAAACGTCAAAATTGTGGATATAAAGCAAAGTCGATGCTGGAAATCTCAGAAATGAATCAAGATATCGCGAAATGGGTTTCGGAATTGGAAAGAGGATATTTATATAATATATAATCCATTCCTAAATCGATTTTTTTAAAAATGGTGGATGCACCATACCAATAATAAGCTGACGATACATATGTATATGAAAACTTCAAAAGCCAACAACTCGAAAAATATGGGTTGCCGCAAACTTTTTTATTTAATTTTTTCTTCTTATTTTTCAATTTTCTATCACATAGGCTAATTTGTATTTTGTTTGGAGCAACTTCACTAAGGTACATTTGTTCCAAAATTTAAAAATAAAACAAACAACCCCATATCATAAATTCAATTTACTACGAAGAAACATAATAATAATTTTAATTTTAGTTTCTTTTTAGAATTCCATAAAATGCCCATATTGCCACAACAAAATCAATTTAAAATGCAAGAAGCAGCAATACCAGCAGCCTCCACCACAATACGTGCAGCTACCACCATCACAGTATCTGCAGCCACAACAATACCAGTATCAGAAGGCAGCGCAATACCTTCAGCCGTCACCACCACACCTGCAACCACAACAGTACCTGCAGCCATCACGAAAGTATCTGCAACAGAGTGGGAATCCACCTGTGCAAACCATGGAGCCAGCAGCAGCTACCCAGGATGCCAACAATAAATAAAACTTTTTAAACATAAAAAAAATAAAAATTAATTCTTGAGTACATTTTTAATTCAATGTAATTTTTTTCTGATATAAGTACATACATACATAGTTACATATATTAAAATATAGTTTTTATTGAGCTGAAAATGTTTTTATAAAAATTATTGCCAAGTTTTATTTTCAATATTTGTATACTATTTCTAAAGTTGAAGTAAAATAGTGTACAAATGTTGAAAATAAAACTTATCAATAATATTTATAAAAACATTTTTAGCTCATATGTATATATTTTATATAAAATTATTTTTAAGTTTTTGTTTTTTTACATACATATATTCAGGCATGTTCCAGAAAAGTAAAAGTAAATGAAGTTTAGTTTTCACACTTTTTATTTTTGATTTTTTGCAAACCAAACGTTTGCTGTTTGTAATGAATACACTTGATGTACATATGTAAATTTCATACGAAAGCAGAAACAGTGATAGTGATCTGTCATTTTTATGTAAAATCGAAAATAAAAAGTTTGAAAAGTAAACATCATTTACTTTTACTTTTCTAGAACATGCCTGATTGAATTAAAAAATGTTTATTCGTTTTATTTTTTTTTTTAAATAAAAATATATATCCATAATTGTGTATCTACTTAATTCATAACAATAATATAATATGGAATGTAGGCCTATTGGGGATGCCAGCCATAAAAAATAATTGGCAACGCACTTATCATAGTAACTCATGGGTGTGTGGAAAACTATGTTTTTCGTTATAAAGAATTCAAATATGTTATGTGGTTCTTTTATAATCAGTTACGAATAATAATCCCGTAGGAATTTTTTCCTTTTTCCCATTCCTCCTATTATGAATATAAATTCCGCATGAGATTTCTCACTTTTCCCTTTTATTTACATATATTAATTTGTAATTGTAGAAATTTTTTACTTTGAATTTGTGTGGTGTAGACCTTTTTGTTAAATAATATGTTGATAATTTTTGGCTTGAGGTCCTATTTTATTAAAAATAATGATGTTGGTGTTTTGTTTTTATTTTTAATTTTCTTTATATTTTCCAATATTTCGGCTAACTTTGTTAGCCATCATCAGGGAATAACAATTTCTAAATACAAATGATAATATTTTTAAATTATTAAAAATAAATAAATAAATTATGTATAATTACATTTTAATTTTCTTTGTTTACACTTTTAATGGTTTTCAACTACTGTTTACATACATATGTTTTCTTTTGTTCAGTTCTGTGTTTGTTTATCGTATGTCTATATATGTGTGCGCAATTGTCTGTGTCCGTCTTGTAATTAATTCTTTTCTCTGTTGGGATATTTATTATATGTAGCATCTCTTCCATGTATCTCTTCGGGTAGCTTTTTTCTCTTTCAAGTATTTTCACTTTTTTTAAATCTGGTTTATGACCAGTTGCAGCACAGTGGGCTTATGTATTCCTCATAAGAAATAAAGTGAATAAATTAAAAGGAAACGTGAAAAAACTCGCGGGGAAAAATCATTAACGATTAAGGGAAGTTTATTTTGGCGTGAAATTCTTCACGGTGAATTGTTTCACGATTGCAAATTTAGGGAAAGCGGAAAAGTTTCGAGGGAAAAAGTATTCATGATAGGGGTGATTGTTTCATTGTACATATGTTTCACTCAAACCTTATTATTACGAATTATGTTAATTAAGCATATTAGAATGGAAATAATAAAAAAATAAAAAACAGGTAGAAATTTTAATTAAAAATATTACTAAACAGACTATATTTAAAACTGGTAATTGTTTCGTTGTACATATATTACAGTCAAACCATGTTATAACGAATAATAGAGATCAACCAAAAAAAAATTTTTAACTATAGTTTTCAATATAAATTTGGAATCTAAATTCTTATTAAAAAAAGAACAAAATCGAAATCCATTAAAATGTTAATTTGAGCTTAAAATAAATATTTTTTTATTAAAATGTCTCACTTGTTAATATATTGTTAAATTTGTGTATAAAATGCTGCTAGAAAAATGTAAACAAAGTAAAAAATAATATGTTGATAATTTTTGGCTTGAGGTCCTATTTTATTAAAAATAATGATGTTGGTGTTTTGTTTTTATTTTTAATTTTCTTTATATTTTCCAATATTTCGGCTAACTTTGTTAGCCATCATCAGGGAATAACAATTTCTAAATACAAATGATAATATTTTTAAATTATTAAAAATAAATAAATAAATTATGTATAATTACATTTTAATTTTCGTTGTTTACACTTTTAATGGTTTTCAACTACTGTTTACATACATATGTTTTCTTTTGTTCAGTTCTGTGTTTGTTTATCGTATGTCTATATATGTGTGCGCAATTGTCTGTGTCCGTCTTGTAATTAATTCTTTTCTCTGTTGGGATATTTATTATATGTAGCATCTCTTGCATGTATCTCTTCGGGTAGCTTTTTTCTCTTTCAAGTATTTTCACTTTTTTTAAATCTGGTTTATGACCAGTTGCAGCACAGTGGGCCGAAAGTGCTGTTTTTGGCATTTGTCAGTTGTTTTTATGTTTGACTTGTGTGCTGATAGTCGCGTTTTTAATTTTGTTTTTGTCGTACCAACATATACTTTTTGACATTTATCATTGTCCTTACCGTTACATGTTATTTCATAAACCAAATTAGATTCATCCATGATGTCAACTTTTGATTTCATATTGCTGAATAACTTTTTCGTAGTATTATGTGTTTTCATTGCCAGTATGTATTTGTCATTATTATATATATCTGAATATTTTATCCTATCCGACAATCCTGGAATATAATCTATTGATTTGTAAATTTTTATTCGATTCTCGTCTGTGTTGTTATTGCCTTGTATTCTTTTATTCATCACATGTTTTATTAATTTATTTGTTGCGTAAGAGGGGAAATCATTTTTAGTCAAAATGTTTTTAATTTTAATTTTGTTTTTATGATGGAACTCTTTGTTGCTTGTATCTAGTACTCTGTTGATAAAATTAGTGGCTGTGTTGAAAATAATGTTTCGGGGATGTTTGGAATGGTAATTTATCAGTCTTCCTGAAGCCGAGGGTTTTTGATACCAATCAATTTTTAGAATGTTTTTTCTTCTTACAATCAGGGCGTCTAAATAAGGTAGCTTATTAGCGGACTCTTTTTCTAGAGTGAACCGTATTTGTCGGTTAAAACTGTTTAAGTGATGCAGTGTTTCTTCAACTTTATCGACTTTCACTATCCCAAATAGGTCGTCTACGTATTTGGTCATTATTCGAGGTTGTATTTCCATTTTGCCCAGTGTTGTATTCAGTAACTCTTCCATTATTATATCTGCTATTATTGGAGACGCAGGAGATCCCATGGGCATTCCGTTTTTCTGTTCGTAAATATTGTTATTATATTTGAAATATCTACAATCCTTTATACAAAATGTTAAAATATTCAAGAATAATGATTTTGGTATATTGGTATATTGTTTTAGAGTTTCCCAATTTTTCTCTATTGTCTTAATGGCTAGATTCACTGGGATACTGGGGAATAACGCAATTACGTCAAATGAAACTAATATTTCATCATCCTCTATTTTTGTGTTGTCTATTCTACATTTAAAATCTTTGGCGTCTTTTACATTATATATCGAATTCTTCGTCAAGTTTTTTAAAATATTAGTTAAGTATTGGCAAAGTTCATATGAAGGTGAGTTTATTGATGAGCATATCGGTCGCAATGGCTTATTTTCTCTGTGCACTTTTGGTAGGCCATATATCCTTGGTGCGACAGCCGTTTTTGTTGTTAATTTATTTTTATTATATATATCTATTATATTTGTTCTATGTAGTTCTTCTACCAAAGTGTTGTTTTTAGTTTGTAGACTTAATGTAGGGTCCTTTTTCATAAGTCTATAAGTACAAATATCTCCTAAAATATTTTTAATTTTTAAGTTGTACAAACTTCTGTCCATAGCCACTGCCCTACCAGAACGTGAAGGGTTATTGATAAGTAAATTTGCTGTCATTGATAACCCCTCAAGTGGTCACAACCTCAAGTCACATTCTTAAGAGCAATATGAAGAATTTGACTACTTATTTTGTGTACGTGTGATTTTGCATTTCTCTCGCACTTGTGAATTTTTCTCGAGTGAGTAACATATATCTGTACTGCTCACTCTAATACTTTTTGCTAGTCAACAAGCAGTCACAGATTACCAATCATTGACTAGGGATAAAGCAGTCACATTTTACCAATCATTGACGAGGGATAAAGCAGTCACATTTTACCACTCATTGACTAAGGATAAAGCAGTCACTTGTGACTGTATAAAATATACATATAAACAAACTTTAAATTAATTTAGTAATTATTTTATTTAACTAAATACACATAATTTATTATATATATATTGCACCACTTCCTTAGGACTATCCACATCCATATCTTCTTTATATTGAGGGTTCTCACCGGCATCTTCATCATCAGCCGCAACATAACTTTCTTCGTCTAGCCACAATCTATAAAAAAGAATTATATTTTCAGTTGTAAATTAATAATAACCGTTTTGTTTCTTACCTTTTGTATTTGCTGTGCTATTAATAGTTTCCATACACATATTTCAACGGATTTATTTATATATTTTTGTAAAATTCTTTATTTTTACATTAATTTTACTTTCAAATATATAAGAATATTTTTGTCTGTTTGGGATTTCCATTTATAAAAATGGTTGATAAATAATCATCATTTTACCGATCAAATGAGAAGTTATATTACCAGTAAAATGACCATTAGAAAGACTAACATGACAATTGTCAAGTAAACACAACTCTGCAACGTAAAATTATTGCAAAAGTGTTGGTAAAAAGGTTTGAGTGTGTTAGTAGAGGTAATTTATTTCTGGTAGGGTGTCTTATTACCTTTGTCAGAGTTTAAAATTATAATATCCTTATTTTCGGATAAATATTTCTTAGTTTGCTCCACTGTATTTAATAAATATATATCTCTCATGTCAATTTTTTGTTTTCTCTTATGGTCTTCTAAGAGAGTTACAAATTTTATTCGTGATATTTCTTGTTTTTCATTCTCTTCGATCGTCTGAATGCATTGTTCTCCATCTGTGATGCATCGGAATATAGGAAATGTGTTGTTGGTGTAAGGTAAAGCAAATTTTTCGCCAAGTGATAACAACCATTGTATATTTGTTGGTATATTCTTTTCAGTACTGTTCACGAACCAATCCTTGTTAAACGTCATATTAATTTGTTTAATTTGCTCTGTTTTTAATATCTCAAGTTTTTTATTTACTCTTGTATCATTGTTATTTTTCTTATTATTATAAATTGTTGTCCCACTTAACATAAGTAGTCTACTGTCCTGTTCGTTTAATTTATTAAATATATCATTTCTCAATTGTTCAAATGTATTTTGATGTTTATACATTTGTTTATGTTTGTGTTGTATCAACAGTTTTAAAATAATTCTATTGAAGTTGTATATATGTCTGTTCAATGTTTTGTGTAAATCTATTGTTACATTACCATTCTGTCGGAAAATGTTGTGAAGGTGTTGAGTTTTGTTGTAGATGAATTTCGGTATTATTCCAGTTTCTCTACATCTAATAAGGAATGTTGTTGAAGACTTTAGATTAGCCAGTTTCTTGTTAGATTTTGAAAATTCACTTATCAAGTCATTTGTATTTTTGTTGTATTTATGTTTGATGTTCTTATATAAAGTCATGTTGACTTTTTTACGGCGTGCCTTCCGTGTTATATGAATTTGTGTGGTGTAGACCTTTTTGTTAAATAATATGTTGATAATTTTTGGCTTGAGGTCCTATTTTATTAAAAATAATGATGTTGGTGTTTTGTTTTTATTTTTAATTTTCTTTATATTTTCCAATATTTCGGCTAACTTTGTTAGCCATCATCAGGGAATAACAATTTCTAAATACAAATGATAATATTTTTAAATTATTAAAAATAAATAAATAAATTATGTATAATTACATTTTAATTTTCTTTGTTTACACTTTTAATGGTTTTCAACTACTGTTTACATATGTACATATGTTTTCTTTTGTTCAGTTCTGTGTTTGTTTATCGTATGTCTATATATGTGTGCGCAATTGTCTGTGTCCGTCTTGTAATTAATTCTTTTCTCTGTTGGGATATTTATTATATGTAGCATCTCTTCCATGTATCTCTTCGGGTAGCTTTTTTCTCTTTCAAGTATTTTCACTTTTTTTAAATCTGGTTTATGACCAGTTGCAGCACAGTGGGCCGAAAGTGCTGTTTTTGGCATTAAACATTTGTCAGTTGTTTTTATGTTTGACTTGTGTGCTGATAGTCGCGTTTTTAATTTTGTTTTTGTCGTACCAACATATACTTTTTGACATTTATCCTTGTCCTTACCGTTACATGTTATTTCATAAACCGAATTAGATTCATCCATGATGTCAACTTTTGATTTCATATTGCTGAATAACTTTTTCGTAGTATTATTTGTTTTCATTGCCAGTATGTATTTGTCATTATTATATATATATGAATATTTTATCCTATCCGACAATCCTGGAATATAATCTATTGATTTGTAAATTTTTATTCGATTCTCGTCTGTGTTGTTATATTCTGGTCATAAACCAGATTTAAAAAAAGTGAAAATACTTGAAAGAGAAAAAAGCTACCCGAAGAGATACATGCAAGAGATGCTACATATAATAAATATCCCAACAGAGAAAAGAATTAATTACAAGACGGACACAGACAATTGCGCACACATATATAGACATACGATAAACAAACACAGAACTGAACAAAAGAAAACATATGTATGTAAACAGTAGTTGAAAACCATTAAAAGTGTAAACAACGAAAATTAAAATGTAATTACACATAATTTATTTATTTATTTTTAATAATTTAAAAATATTATCATTTGTATTTAGAAATTGTTATTCCCTGATGATGGCTAACAAAGTTAGCCGAAATATTGGAAAATATAAAGAAAATTAAAAATAAAAACAAAACACCAACATCATTATTTTTAATAAAATAGGACCTCAAGCCAAAAATTATCAACATATTATTTAACAAAAAGGTCTACACCACACAAATTCATATAACACGGAAGGCACGCCGTAAAAAAGTCAACATGACTTTATATAAGAACATCAAACATAAATACAACAAAAATACAAATGACTTGATAAGTGAATTTTCAAAATCTAACAAGAAACTGGCTAATCTAAAGTCTTCAACAACATTCCTTATTAGATGTAGAGAAACTGGAATAATACCGAAATTCATCTACAACAAAACTCAACACCTTCACAACATTTTCCGACAGAATGGTAATGTAACAATAGATTTACACAAAACATTGAACAGACATATATACAACTTCAATAGAATTATTTTAAAACTGTTGATACAACACAAACATAAACAAATGTATAAACATCAAAATACATTTGAACAATTGAGAAATGATATATTTAATAAATTAAACGAACAGGACAGTAGACTACTTATGTTAAGTGGGACAACAATTTATAATAATAAGAAAAATAACAATGATACAAGAGTAAATAAAAAACTTGAGATATTAAAAACAGAGCAAATTAAACAAATTAATATGACGTTTAACAAGGATTGGTTCGTGAACAGTACTGAAAAGAATATACCAACAAATATACAATGGTTGTTATCACTTGGCGAAAAATTTGCTTTACCTTACACCAACAACACATTCCCTATATTCCGATGCATCACAGATGGAGAACAATGCATTCAGACGATCGAAGAGAATGAAAAACAAGAAATATCACGAATAAAATTTGTAACTCTCTTAGAAGACCATAAGAGAAAACAAAAAATTGACATGAGAGATATATATTTATTAAATACAGTGGAGCAAACTAAGAAATATTTATCCGAAAATAAGGATATTATAATTTTAAACTCTGACAAAGGTAATAAGACACCCTACCAGAAATAAATTACCTCTACTAACACACTCAAACCTTTTTACCAACACTTTTGCAATAATTTTACGTTGCAGAGTTGTGTTTACTTGACAATTGTCATGTTAGTCTTTCTAATGGTCATTTTACTGGTAATATAACTTCTCATTTGATCGGTAAAATGATGATTATTTATCAACCATTTTTATAAATGGAAATCCCAAACAGACAAAAATATTCTTATATATTTGAAAGTAAAATTAATGTAAAAATAAAGAATTTTACAAAAATATATAAATAAATCCGTTGAAATATGTGTATGGAAACTATTAATAGCACAGCAAATACAAAAGGTAAGAAACAAAACGGTTATTATTAATTTACAACTGAAAATATAATTCTTTTTTATAGATTGTGGCTAGACGAAGAAAGTTATGTTGCGGCTGATGATGAAGATGCCGGTGAGAACCCTCAATATAAAGAAGATATGGATGTGGATAGTCCTAAGGAAGTGGTGCAATATATATATAATAAATTATGTGTATTTAGTTAAATAAAATAATTACTAAATTAATTTAAAGTTTGTTTATATGTATATTTTATACAGTCACAAGTGACTGCTTTATCCTTAGTCAATGAGTGGTAAAATGTGACTGCTTTATCCCTCGTCAATGATTGGTAAAATGTGACTGCTTTATCCCTAGTCAATGATTGGTAATCTGTGACTGCTTGTTGACTAGCAAAAAGTATTAGAGTGAGCAGTACAGATATATGTTACTCACTCGAGAAAAATTCACAAGTGCGAGAGAAATGCAAAATCACACGTACACAAAATAAGTAGTCAAATTCTTCATATTGCTCTTAAGAATGTGACTTGAGGTTGTGACCACTTGAGGGGTTATCAATGACAGCAAATTTACTTATCAATAACCCTTCACGTTCTGGTAGGGCAGTGGCTATGGACAGAAGTTTGTACAACTTAAAAATTAAAAATATTTTAGGAGATATTTGTACTTATAGACTTATGAAAAAGGACCCTACATTAAGTCTACAAACTAAAAACAACACTTTGGTAGAAGAACTACATAGAACAAATATAATAGATATATATAATAAAAATAAATTAACAACAAAAACGGCTGTCGCACCAAGGATATATGGCCTACCAAAAGTGCACAGAGAAAATAAGCCATTGCGACCGATATGCTCATCAATAAACTCACCTTCATATGAACTTTGCCAATACTTAACTAATATTTTAAAAAACTTGACGAAGAATTCGATATATAATGTAAAAGACGGCAAAGATTTTAAATGTAGAATAGACAACACAAAAATAGAGGATGATGAAATATTAGTTTCATTTGACGTAATTGCGTTATTCCCCAGTATCCCAGTGAATCTAGCCATTAAGACAATAGAGAAAAATTGGGAAACTCTAAAACAATATACCAATATACCAAAATCATTATTCTTGAATATTTTAACATTTTGTATAAAGGATTGTAGATATTTCAAATATAATAACAATATTTACGAACAGAAAAACGGAATGCCCATGGGATCTCCTGCGTCTCCAATAATAGCAGATATAATAATGGAAGAGTTACTGAATACAACACTGGGCAAAATGGAAATACAACCTCGAATAATGACCAAATACGTAGACGACCTATTTGGGATAGTGAAAGTCGATAAAGTTGAAGAAACACTGCATCACTTAAACAGTTTTAACCGACAAATACGGTTCACTCTAGAAAAAGAGTCCGATAATAAGCTACCTTATTTAGACGCCCTGATTGTAAGAAGAAAAAACATTCTAAAAATTGATTGGTATCAAAAACCCTCGGCTTCAGGAAGACTGATAAATTACCATTCCAAACATCCCCGAAACATTATTTTCAACACAGCCACTAATTTTATCAACAGAGTACTAGATACAAGCAACAAAGAGTTCCATCATAAAAACAAAATTAAAATTAAAAACATTTTGACTAAAAATGATTTCCCCTCTTACGCAACAAATAAATTAATAAAACATGTGATGAATAAAAGAATACAAGGCAATAACAACACAGACGAGAATCGAATAAAAATTTACAAATCAATAGATTATATTCCAGGATTGTCGGATAGGATAAAATATTCAGATATATATAATAATGACAAATACATACTGGCAATGAAAACACATAATACTACGAAAAAGTTATTCAGCAATATGAAATCAAAAGTTGACATCATGGATGAATCTAATTTGGTTTATGAAATAACATGTAACGGTAAGGACAATGATAAATGTCAAAAAGTATATGTTGGTACGACAAAAACAAAATTAAAAACGCGACTATCAGCACACAAGTCAAACATAAAAACAACTGACAAATGCCAAAAACAGCACTTTCGGCCCACTGTGCTGCAACTGGTCATAAACCAGATTTAAAAAAAGTGAAAATACTTGAAAGAGAAAAAAGCTACCCGAAGAGATACATGCAAGAGATGCTACATATAATAAATATCCCAACAGAGAAAAGAATTAATTACAAGACGGACACAGACAATTGCGCACACATATATAGACATACGATAAACAAACACAGAACTGAACAAAAGAAAACATATGTATGTAAACAGTAGTTGAAAACCATTAAAAGTGTAAACAACGAAAATTAAAATGTAATTATACATAATTTATTTATTTATTTTTAATAATTTAAAAATATTATCATTTGTATTTAGAAATTGTTATTCCCTGATGATGGCTAACAAAGTTAGCCGAAATATTGGAAAATATAAAGAAAATCAAAAATAAAAACAAAACACCAACATCATTATTTTTAATAAAATAGGACCTCAAGCCAAAAATTATCAACATATTATTTTTTACTTTGTTTACATTTTTCTAGCAGCATTTTATACACAAATTTAACAATATATTAACAAGTGAGACATTTTAATAAAAAAATATTTATTTTAAGCTCAAATTAACATTTTAATGGATTTCGATTTTGTTCTTTTTTTAATAAGAATTTAGATTCCAAATTTATATTGAAAACTATAGTTAAAAATTTTTTTTTGGTTGATCTCTATTATTCGTTATAACATGGTTTGACTGTAATATATGTACAACGAAACAATTACCAGTTTTAAATATAGTCTGTTTAGTAATATTTTTAATTAAAATTTCTACCTGTTATGTTTTTTATTTTTTTATTATTTCCATTCTAATATGCTTAATTAACATAATTCGTAATAATAAGGTTTGAGTGAAACATATGTACAATGAAACAATCACCCCTATCATGAATACTTTTTCCCTCGAAACTTTTCCGCTTTCCCTAAATTTGCAATCGTGAAACAATTCACCGTGAAGAATTTCACGCCAAAATAAACTTCCCTTAATCGTTAATGATTTTTCCCCGCGAGTTTTTTCACGTTTCCTTTTAATTTATTCACTTTATTTTTTATGAGGAATACAACAGAACATGTATGTTTGTATTTCTTCTTATAATTCGAATATCAAAGCTTAAAAAGTTTATTTGATTGAAAAGATCTGATAATGAGATACAAACTGATGTATTGCTTAACAAAAAAATTTTTTTTTTCCAATTTTATTATTTATTGAATCTTCAATTATAAATTGAAACATCAATAAGTTGTTCAAATCTTAAATTTAAATAATAAAAAATGTTAAATATATGTTTAGCCAATACTAAACAAAATCTTTAATTTCAACGGTTGATTTTAGTTGATTTACATCTCTCGTGTACGGCTGAGAGAAAGAGTATCCCTCCTCCTCAGCCGGGTGTGGCCACTATACTGTAGAATATTGCGCGCAAGTGGATTTGGGTGCAGCTCTAGTTTTTTTACATATTTTTTCGCGTGTTTTGAAAATACTGTCTTCACCAACGGAATGTAGCATGCTGGTATTGGTTTGCACCAAATGGTTGCCAGATTATTGGCCGCGCTGACATGCTGGCGTTTTGCTCCGGCTGAAGCTCGCCGATGGGGGGGGGGATCTTGCCAATCTCTCCGGTAACTGCCAGCTACAAAAAAAATCATGCCAGCTTTGCTCGCAGATGGACACGAGTAAATAAAATTTTAAATATGTAGGAGCCCGAAGCGAAACCAGTATTCTCCCTGCTGCACACCACACCAAAACTCAACCCTCTGGCTGATGATCTGCCAGGACATGGCCCTCCCCTTAGGAGTCTAAAAAAAAACCCCTCCATGACACCGTATGTATGTTTTCGGTGTCCCTGAAATTGGCCCTCTCAACCTACCTTTACTTAGGCCCCTCCTTACTTACCGCGCTGAAATAACTACTCCATTATATGGAAAAATTCAATACTTCAATCTAATAATCCAAATGTATCATACATGTTTATTGAGAAATAAATTAGACAAATCAATATTAATTTTAAATTGACAATTTAAATAAATAAAAATTTAATTGTAATTATTCACAGAGAAAAAAATATAAAAGATATAAAAATTTAAATGATTAATGATCAAGTTTTTTTACATATTTTTTCGCGTGTTTTGAAAATACTGTCTTCACCAACGGAATGTAGCATGCTGGTATTGGTTTGCACCAAATGGTTGCCAGATTATTGGCCGCGCTGACATGCTGGCGTTTTGCTCCGGCTGAAGCTCGCCGATGGGGGGGATCTTGCCAATCTCTCCGGTAACTACCAGCTACAAAAAAAATCATGCCAGCTTTGCTCGCAGATGGACACGAGTAAATAAAATTTTAAATATGTAGGAGCCCGAAGCGAAACCAGTATTCTCCCTGCTGCACACCACACCAAAACTCAACCCTCTGGCTGATGATCTGCCAGGACATGGCCCTCCCCTTAGGAGTCTAAAAAAAAACCCCTCCATGACACCGTATGTATGTTTTCGGTGTCCCTGAAATTGGCCCTCTCAACCCACCTTTACTTAGGCCCCTCCTTACTTACCGCGCTGAAATAACTACTCCATTATATGGAAAAATTCAATACTTCAATCTAATAATCCAAATGTATCATACATGTTTATTGAGAAATAAATTAGACAAATCAATATTAATTTTAAATTGACAATTTAAATAAATAAAAATTTAATTGTAATTATTCACAGAGAAAAAAAATATAAAAGATATAAAAATTTAAATGATTACAAAAAAAAAAATCTCAAAATTTATAATTTTCCATTAGTGCAAAAAAAAATCATGGGTAATCTGCCTGTAATGGTAAATTCTTTAAGGTCTTATCGTCCATATGCTTCATACGCACATCTATATATATTTATCCTCTGACGGATCTTAAGGCAAACACCTACTGTGGGCAATTATCCCTTTCGATAATTTATATGCTTCACCGGACCCTAGCTTGAGCTCAAACCTGACGCGACGGACCTTTACGCAAACAAAGGAATTATATATAATAATAAAAAAAAAGAGGTGTTTACCCTATCTCTCTCTCTCTATAATATTTTCCAACACAAAAAACTCTTATTAATTTTGAATTTTCATTAATTCAATAAAACTGAACTTGAGCCTGATAATATTACTTTTCATATGTAAACTAATATATATTTTTATCTGTTTCGTTTGTTTAGGTCGTCTGTATGTCTGTCCTGGTCTATGCCAGGATACCTGGGGTCCCACAAGACAAAATGATGATGGCTTTTCGGCAACTATGGCTGATCCTCTTTCCACACTGGCTATGATGACGGTGAAGGAGTTGGGTATGTAGTTTTAAGCTTTCAATTATGGTTGTGCACAATTAACTTTTCTTTATATTTAGTTTCTGTATGTATATGAATTAATCAATCTTCCTATTTATCTTATAGTTTCTTTGTTGTAAATTTTTTTTATTATTTTAATTTAGAATCATTTAGAATAATTTCCAATGTTGAATAAAATCTTTAAACTTTTATTAAGTTTTTATTATTTTTATAAACATTATTTATAATAAAATACTTTAAATATTTGAATAAAGTCTTTAAACTTTTAAATTTTTATTTTTGTTTTATTTAATGTTCTTTTCCTTTTTTTATTTTTCCACAATCACCAAGAATTTTCTTTCTTCCGCATCCTTTTTCTTCGTTCCTTTCTCTTCAACGGCAAACTTAAAAAAGCCCCCTTTTTCATCTTACTGACGGCCCAAGTAACCTCTATACCGCCAAAAACCGACCCCTATTTCTCCATCTTTTTTTTTTCTATATCACCATTATCTATAAAAAGAAAATTCCAGAAAGCTGCCTCTGGCCCTTCATCTTCTTCGTTCTCATACCTTCTACTTATTTTCAAATTTCCCACTAAAGTAAACACAAACAGCTGTTCACGGTGCTGCCAATTCTATGCAACTGCATTATCATGCAACAGGGTGCACATGACAAACCCAACCATTCCTGTGATCCTCCAAAGGACACAGGATGGGAGGGCGTGCCGCCTATTGGTTTTATGTACTCTGGTGATTTCTGCATTTACCTTAGTCAAGCAGTACTTCTCTGGCAGCACTGACACAAAAAAAAATCCCATTTCTGGCAACGCTGACCTGACGCATGAATGACCAACAGTTGAATGAAAAGTTTGAATTCGCCGTATATGTAGTACTTTCGTTGGTATTCCTGCCGTTTATTAATATGGCGCAAGGCGAATTTATACCAGGTGGCCTTATTAGCATTCGCCGTGATCAGCTGTTGATAATACAAATGGCTACTTACCTACAGTACTGTCAAAAATTGTTTATGTTTTAATCTGATTGTGGTTGTGAAAATATACAAGTGATAATAAAATTAAATTGAATAAAAATAAAATAAATTTTTAAATATAACAATGCGAACAATTGCAACAATAATTAAAGTTAATGCAGGCTAAAGTAACGAATGTAAATATGAAAGGTAAAATGATTTTTTTTATATCATTGTAGAAACCTTTTATTATATATATTTTATTATTTATTATTAGCTGAAAATGCAGACGCACAAACAGAACATACTGCTACCGGCGAAATTGAACATATAAAAAAATTGGCCAGCGATGTGGAATCTTTAAACAAAGAAGTCTTACAATTGAAGGAGAAAAACAATGAATTGTTAGAGAAATATCGTAAATCATTTTGTAAAGATTTACTCGAAGTTGCCGATATATTGTGTCATGCAACTAAAGCAGTGCCACAGGATCAAATAAAGGATAGTAATCGGCATTTAAAAAATTTATATGAAGGTTTGACCACGACTAATGCTTCCCTACTGCAAGGTCCCTACGTCTTGGTCTTGAGCCCATGGATCCGTTAAATGAAAAATGCAATCCCAATTTGCATGAAGCTTTATTTCAAAAGGTATACTTTTTGTCGCAATAAATAATTTCGTATTAACATTTATTATTAACATTCTTTCAATATTAACAGCCCGATACCACTGTTGCACCCGATACTGTCGTTGAAGTTACCAAATTGGGCTACAAACTACATGACCGTGTCATAAGGCCAGCTTTACTTGGTGCTTCGAAAGCCTAATAGCTTGATTTTGTTTTTTTACAAAATTTTTAAAAATTTTTCCCAAATTAATTATTTATGTAGTGGAAATTTTTTTTTTTTTTTTTTTTTTTTTTTGTGATAATTTTATTATTTATTGAATCTTTAATTATTAAAATTGAATTATCAATAAGTTTTTCAAATCTTAAATCTAAAAAAATATTAAATATAAGTTTAGCCAATGCTAAACAAAATTTTTAATTTCAACGGTTAATTTATGTTGTTTTACATCTCTCGTGTACGGCTGAGAAAAAGAGTATCCCTCCTTTTCAGCCGGGTGTGGCCTCTATAATTTAAAATATTGCGCGCAAGTACATTTGGGTGCACCTCAAGTTTTTTTATATATTTTTTAGCGTTTATTGAAAATACTGTCTTCACCAACGGAACATCTAGGTCTTTATGAATCCGATGATTTCTGACATACCAGGGAGCTGCTGTAATTGTACGTAGAATTTTATTTTGTCGCCTTTGGATTTTTTCGACATTTGATGCTGAGGCAGTGCCCCATAACTGGATTCCATAGAACCATATTGGTTTCAGGATCGCGTTGTATAATAGTAGTTTACAGTCTAGGCTTAGTATAGAATTTCTTCCAATAAGCCAATTCATTTGGGCTGCTTTTAATTTCATTTGTGTTAACTTTGCGTCTATATGCGATTTCCATGTTAAACGACGATCAAGATGAACGCCTAGATATTTGACAACAGTGTGTTGCGGTATGGTCTCGGTGTTAATTCTTATAGGCGGGCATGTTTCCTTGCGCAACGTAAAAGTTACGTGCACACATTTCTGCTCGTTAACTTTAATACGCCATTGTTTGAGCCAACTTTGCAATTTGGATATATACCCTTGTAAATTGCGGGAAGCTTCTACAGGATTTTCGTGAACGCTTAGAAAAGCTGTATCATCGGCAAATGTTGATGTATGAATGTTATTGCTTAACGGTAAGTCAGAGGCATATATTAAATAAAGTAATGGACCGAAGATACTGCCTTGGGGAACTCCGGCTTCGATCGACTGCGGTGGGCTTAAGAAATTGCCTTCCCTAACTACAAATTTTCGTTCACTTAGGTAGCTTATTAAAAGCCTAACAATGTTTGCGGGTAGATTTTGCGTTAATTTATGTATAAGACCTTCGTGCCATACTTTATCGAAAGCTTGAGAAACATCTATAAAGAGCGCAGAGCAATATTTCTTCTTTTCGAAAGTGTCTCTGATAACATTCACAAGTCTGTGAGTTTGTTCAATTGTGCTATGTTGTCTGCGAAAACCGAATTGATGATCTGGAATGCATCCGCTTCTAGTCACTATAGGCATCAGCTTGCCCATATACAGCTTTTCAAATAGTTTTGAAATGTTGGGCAATAAACTAATAGGCCGATAGGATTCAACCTTCGTATGATCCTTGCCGGGCTTTGGTATCATAATAATCATCGAAACCTTCCATTCTGCAGGATAGTATTGCAGCCGTAGAATACTATTAAAAATGAATAGTATAATTCTTTTTGCAATATAAGGCAGTTGTTGAAGCATTTTGTTGCTTATTTTGTCGACACCTGGGGCTTTTTTGGTGTTAAGACTAGTGATGGCCTTTTCAATCTCCACAATGTTAAATCTTAACGGTATTTCTGGTAAAGAGATGACTGGTGGCAGTTCAACAATACCAGTAGAAATACTCGGTGTAAATACACTTTCTAAGTGCTTAACAAAAAGAGCACCCCTTTCAGCATCAGTTCTTGCCCAGTCACCATTCGAATCTCGTAACGGAGGTTTGCAAATCACTGGCCTTTTAAGTCCTCTAGCTGCACGCCATAGCGAATAATCTGTTTGTGGTGTTGCATCGAGTTCTTGAAGAAATTTTTGCAGCGAAGCTGTTTTTTGTGTTTGTAAAACTTTTCTGAGCTGTTTGGTGCATTCCTTTAGCCTTAACTTTAGCTGGGGGGATCTGTAACGTTGCCATTCTCGTCGCGCTCTTCGTTTTTCAGTCAATAGCCTTTCTATATCTACAGAAGAAATGTTGTTGAATCTTACTTGTTGATTTGGTTGATTTGAAGAAGCATTAAGAGCAGCTTGATTAACATGTGCTTCAAACAACCTAATAGAATTTTCTATGTCAGTAGGTGTTCTCAACAGCATATTTTCCGTGCAATGAGCACTCAAATATTTTTTGTATTTCAGCCAGTTAATACGTGCAGATGTCAGCGGTAAATCACATGTTGATGTTGCAGTTGTGTGTGAGTAAATAGTGATAATAGTAGGCGAGTGATCTGAAGATAAATCCAATGATGCTTCAACTTCAATCATTTCGCTGGGCACACCTTTCATAACTCCAAAGTCGATAATATCAGGAATTTTTTGTCGATCCGTTGGCCAATATGTTGGCTGACCACTTGAAACTACATTAAAGCCCATTTTTGAAATTGTGTCAAACAAAACACGACCCTTGGGACTGATTAAACGTGAACCCCAAAATGTGTGTTTAGCATTGTAGTCGCCAGCTGCTAGAAAACGGGACCCCAGTGTTGAATAAAATGCGGTATATTGACTCTCTGAAATTGAAAACCTGGGAGGAGAATAAACAGATGATAACACAAGTTTTTGATAAAAATTTTCAATGCAGATGTTTGTTGCTTGAAGGTAATCTTCACAAAATTCATTTAATAGGTAGTGTTTTATTCGCGTTTTTATTAGAATTCCCGAGCCACCACAAGCTCTACCTCGAGGATCCTTGGTGTCGTAGAAATTATATCCACTAATTCTAAAATAGCTTCGAGACGTCAAATGAGTTTCTGAGATAAGCATAACATCGAGTTGTTTATCCAGAAGAAAATATTCTATTTCATTTTTATGTTGGCAGATGCCGTTTGCGTTCCAAAAACATATTTTCAAGTTCATGGTTTGCTTAATACAGCCTGCAACAAAGTAGACTGCATTTTCAACATTTCCTGCATCATACAGGACATGTTGAGAGTAAAAGTATTTACTGTTTGTATTAAGCTCTCAATTGAGGCTTCAATACGGCTAAAATTAGACCCTGGAGCTTCGCTTACTGGTACCGCTGTATTGTGGTTACTTTTTAAAATGTTAGCGTATGAAAATTTATTATTAGGTTGTTGCTGAGCAATAGTCGCGTTTGATTTCAATACGTTTGAATATTGTTGCTGACTGGTAGACGGTTGAGGTAACTGAGGGTAGCTTAAAAGTGTGATAGGCTGAGCGGGGATAATATTTTCTTTTTTGTGCGAGGAGCGTTTAAAAAACGAGTAAAGAGGGCAGCCTCTATAGTTGGCAGTGTGATTTCCGCCGCAATTGCCACATTTTTTCGCCTTGGGATCACCTTTTGTTTTGTCACAGTTAGCGGTACTGTGTAGCTCACCACATACAACGCAGACTGTAGGCAACTTGCAATAAGTTTTCGTGTGCCCAAATTCTTGGCAGTTCAGGCATTGGATAGGTCCAGCTCTTTTATGTGGCTGCTCAACGGTAACTCTCCGGTGTAACAAATACTTTAGATCATAGATTGGATGGGATTCATTTTTTTTTATCTTTATGTCACCTGGCTGTAACTCGACTCTAAATATTGGTTGGGGGATTTTTTCTCTATTTTTGATGTTTGAAACATTTTTCACCTTGAATCCACTATTTTCAAGGCCAGACTTGACCTCTTCTGGATCCACACTAGAATCTATACCTTTTATTACAACGGTTAGACCTTTAGCACTCTTAAGCTGATATGTATAAAAATTTTTATTTTTAGTCTCAAAGTCTGAGACTATTTTTCTGTAATTATTTTCTTTAGATACCTGAATTTTTGTTTCATTAATTTTCCCACGCTTGATTGGAGTTACGTAAAACTCATTTTCTCCAATTAACGAGATAAGGCTTTTTACCAGAAGGCTGGAGTTCTGTTCTCTTAAATAAATCGGTGGTGGTTTACTCAAACTTGTATTAGTTGTGTCTTCATCACCTTGTTCCGTTAAAATCGCGAAACGATTTTCGGAATTTTTTATATTTTTCCCATCTTTGGGAACTTTTGCCGTTGACGCAATTTGAGCAGATTTGGGACTTCTTCCCCTTTTTAACACAGTTATGTATCTATCCATACCTGTTTGAATTTTATTATCACTATTTTCACTTACTTTATCCATAATTTTATTCATTTTGTGCACGTTGGTCACCTGGGTATTTATTGTTTGTTTGTTTGCTTGTACAGCTAAGCTGACAAGTTTGCTAATAGGTGCAATTGTTGTTGTTTCTTGATCACTATTTAACATGTATGGAGAGCATGATCGCGCACGAATAGTTGTGTTTTGTGTAGAATTCAGGTTTGTGCTTAATTCAATTTTTTATTGTCGTCATCAGAAACAAAAGTTAAATAAGCATTTCTACTGCTTGTGGGCTTATTGTTGTTGTTGTTGCCAGAAGATGAACTCATTTAGAGTTCTCTTGTTTTTTTCACTTATAAGAGTTTGTGTATGCAAATATTTATGTATACACAAGCAAAAAAAAAATAAAATAAAACCAGTATAATAACTGTTTAATAAAAGTTTTGTTTTTGTATTTTTTGTGACTTTAAATTTTTGATAATTTTAATATTCAGTTGCGACGATTATAAAACGCGTCTGTACACTGCGAGAGTAGAAACTGAATGATGTAGTGGAAATGAAAGCATATTTTTTACTTTAGTAAACGAAACAAAACGTTTTAAGATTTCTTTTTCAATACAACATTTTTATTGCAACATAATAAATTATTTAAAGAAGTTTTGTTTATAATGTAAAAATCGAACTAAACTTGTTAACTTTTTCGTTATATTATCATTGCTTAATAAAAAATAACTTATTTTATTGTCTATTGTATTGTATTAATAATAATCTACATATTTAGAAGATTGCGACGTCTATCGGCTGCGGATTGGCTACCACGTACTGGCTCTCCCGACGGCCCAGTAACATTTGCAGCCTCGTTGTTTTTCTCACCAATTACTACCACTTCACCGTCGCCAACAGATCTTACTGCCTTTTTGGCTTTGATGGACAAACACGTGCTCTATTTTATATACATACATATATAATTTTTTCACTAAAAAATGGATTCGAAACGTATTAAATTGAATGAAAATTTTGAAAATAAAATAGTGGAAAACCATGAAACACACACTTTGCAGGCAACACTTATCTCAGATACTGGAGAAGAAGCCGGTCCGCCTACAGATTTACCAGTTGGAGTGACCGTTGAACAATTGGGTCTCATTTGTAATGCTTTGCAACAAAGCAAAGAAGCAACACCTTGCATATTTTTTGTTGACGATGAAATTAAAAAATCACTAGACCAAACTTTGAATCTAAGTACAATCGATACTGAAAATGTTATAAATATTGTGTATCAGCCGTAATTGCTACATCAAATTCTACCACTTTACCGTTGCCAACAGATCTCACTGCCTTTTTGGGATTATTATTAACCACAATTAACAATAATAATTAACAATAGCGCTTTGATGGACAAACACATCTTCTTTTCAATCAATTTTTTCTGATTGCAATTCACGTAATTGTAAACAAATTAGTTGTGTAGTGTTGCATTTTTTTTTACTTATTTGTAGATTATTTGCGGCGAAATTCATATTTTATTCATATTGTTTTTTTTATTGTAGCGATAAGGCCACCTGGTATAAATTCGCCTTGATATGGCGTTTATGTTGCACAAAGGTAAGTAAGATATTACTTTACTATATACAAAATATTAAAACAAATTTTAATCGTATTAATTTATGGTTCATTTTCAGGTGATGGATTTACTAAGATGCAAGGGATGGTCAAGAATGATAAACTAAAGATTACGCCTTGCGCATGATTTCCCGTTAGATGACGTAGTTGGGCTATTTGAAAGGTTTCCAAGTATTTTTCATATGTGAAAATTAACATTTCTTCTGAAAAATGTGTGCATTACGTGAAAGTTGGCAGCCCTACAATATAAATTACATTGACAGTTTTCAAAAAAAATATTTATTTATTCTTGAAATATACATCGAATTTTGTGAAAAATTTAGTGAAAAAGAACGTTAAAAAAATTAACATTATAAAATAAATTAGTGAAGTTTCTTAAAAAAGCTACAAAACAAAGAAAAACTCAAAAGAAATATTGCCGGAAAATAACAACATGAAGTGTGCAGTGGGCAAGTGCAAGCAAAATAGTGGTAAAAAAACAAGTGAGGAATTAAAAAAAAAATAATTTATCCCGTATTTTTTGGAATAATTAGATCGAAAGGCGGGCTCCACAAATATCCTGATCGTCAAGAATTCAAATATTGACTTCGGTCATATATTCTGGGCTATAACGAAGGCATTTTAGCTGCCAATGCAAATGTGGAGGTCGACAATACTCCCGATTTAGAAGTACATAATTCTTTAACTGGTAAATCTTGATATAGAATTTAAAATAAAGGTGTTTAATTTTCCTTCTGGTTTCTACAGGTACTATATTTAAGAACATTAATACTGATACCCCAGAGGACATATTACACGAAAATAGTGAAATAGAATTAGAAAACCTACAGTATGACGGTTTAGAGAACTTGGCCGGATATATTTGTTAAAAAACGAAAACCCCAATCTTGCAATGAATCCTTTAGAGAACTCGACGTATACATGGGTCAACCACCTAAGTGAAGGTGGGCTAAGTAAGCCATCAGATGCACTAATAAAAACATTAAAATCGTGTGATGCCATTTTTTTGAAATTAAATGCAGAACAATTGATGATTACGAGCGGGTATATCCAAAAACACTTATTGGAAGCAAATGACATTGAAGGAAAGGATGAAGTGGAAAAACTTTTTTTAGATGTAGAATGTACTCTAGAATGAGATTATTAAATACGGAAATTTCTCAAAATATTAACAAAAGAAAAATGAATAAAATAATAACTTAAAAAAACCTTTTTTCACTTTATTTTATTTTCATATAATATTTCAATTAATAAAATATTGTTGGATAATTTTTATTTATTGAGTTTTCAATAAATACATTTTTGAAAAAAAGTTTTTGCTAATAAATAATTTTGTAGAAACAAAAGTTAAATTGTCCCACTGTTATATTTACATATAAATATAATAGTTTGACAGTCGAAAATCGTTAGCCAATAGGAACACAAATTGCGTGACGTCATTGATTTAACATGCGCAGAAAGTTTTAATTTTGTGTGAGTGATGGCGTAATCTTTAGTTTATCATTCTTGAGGGATGGTCGTATTGGAAAATAAGGGTGAGTACTGAAACAATTAATAACATTTATTATTATACTGTATGTATGTATATAAGTATATGTATTAATGATAACTCTGATTACAGGTTCTGGCGTGGAACTTATTGGACCAAGAGCAGGTTCCAGGTAAGTTTAATGATTATTTAAGTGTTTTTATACAGGGTGGCCCAGAAAGACCGAAGTGGTGTGAATTCCTTATAACTTTTTTATTATAATTTTTTTTTTCTTTTCTTTTCAGTATTTTGTAAAGAAGACTTGGATAATTTATAATGGAGCAATACACAATTGAACAACGTGCCCAAATTGTTGAAATTTACTTTTCAAATCAACGGTCCATTGTGTTGACTCAGCGTGCATACCGTCGTCAATTTAATGTGCGGGTTGCACCCTCTCAGTCAACAATAAACCGTCTGGTTGCAAATTTTCGAGAACAAGGAGCAGTAAGGAACCTTCCTGGTCCCGGCAGACACCGAACTGTCCACACGGCTGACAATATTCAAGTGGTACAGGAGAGTATTCGGGAGGATCCAGAAACATCAACCAGAAGACGTTCGTCACAACTGGGCCTCTCAAGAACGTCGCTGCAGCGAATTTTGCACACCATAGGATTGTTTCCATACAAAATTCAACTTGTCCAAGAATTGAAACCAACAGATTACCAGCAACGACTTGACTATGCAATTTATTTCCAGCAAAAAGCACAAGAGAATCCAAATTTTATTCATAACTTAATAATGAGTGACGAAGCCCATTTTCAATTAAATGGGTTCGTTAACAAGCAAAACTGTAGGATATGGGCTACGGAAAACCCGAGAGTACTTCATCAACGACAATTGCACCCAGTTAAGTGTACCGTTTGGTGCGGTGTTTCTTCAGAAAGGATCATTGGCCCATTTTTTTTTGAAAATGAACAAGGTGTCGCCATTTCCGTCAATGGTGATCGATATCGGGCCATGTAGCAAAATTTTGTAAGGCCAGCCGTGGAAAACCATCCGCAAATATGGTTCCAGCAGGATGGAGCCACAGCGCACACTGCGAGGGCCACAATGACTCTTTTACGCGACATCTTTGGTGAAAGAATAATTTCTCGTAACAGCAATTTTAATTGGCCTCCGCGTTCCCCGGATTTAACCGCTCCAGACTGTTTTCTTTGGGGCTATTTAAAAGGAAAAGTTTATGTTAATAAGCCTAGGACTATTGAGGAGTTAAAAACCAATATTCGAGAAGAAATTAACAACATACCACCGGAAGTTTTGCGAAAGGTCATGGAAAATGTGTTGGAAAGAGCACATTTGTGCGAAGCAGAATATGGCCACCACTTGCGGGATATCATTTTTAATAACTAATCCAAAAATATTCCCCATAAATTTAATGTATTTAAAAAAAAAAAAATTAAAAAAATATCTCTTAAATAAAAAGTTATAAGCAATTCACACCACTTCGGTCTTTCTGGGCCACCCTGTACATATAGAACGTGTGTGTGTGTTCTTTTAATTCATTTACTTGAAACATGCTGATCGATTTTCATTTCAGACTCCCTGGCCGAAAATTTTTAACGCCGCCGTTTGGCCGTCATCAATAGGTAAGATGTACATATATATTTCATGTTATTTTATTACTTATTATCTTGAAAGGAATGAAATTAATTTTGTTTTAACACAAATTATTCCCACACAGGTATTTCCTAAAAAAAACGGATTTATGTGGCTTACAACCTCAACAAAAAAAAACGGTGAGTATTAGTGCGAGAAGGTTTTTTATTTTTATGCTTCAGCACTGTTGCCAAAGGAAGTTGCAAGGACTAAAACCACCAACCTATCTAAGGCTATCACCCTAGATGTTTGGTGAGAAGTACCCCTTGCACCCAAAAAAAAAATCAAAATAGAAGTTGAGCTAAGCCAAAATAAAATTCAAAAAGCTAAACAATTTAATAATTTAAATTATGTACTAATTCCTTAATCTAACTAATTTTTATTATAACTAATAATTTCTTCCCTCTCCACAGGTAAATATTATTCAAAAATGTTCTGGAGTGGACGAAACATTTTACTGAGCCGTCGGGTTTAATTCATCCCCCGAACATGCTTCAGGCAACTATTTAAATATATGTACATTAATTTAATCTAAACCTTATTCTAAAGTCCTGGTTTTTCTCTTGTTTACAGATTATGTACAGCAGCACCTATATAAAGAAGTCCCTGGAAGTACAACTACAATATTCAACCGAATACTTCCAGGATCAACAATCATCAACAAATATTCTGGTGAGTGAAACAATTTATTATTATTATATAAATTATTTATATCAAACCGCCTCTGAAATCAAAATATACCACAGTCAATGGCACAGTCCTCCGTGAATTTGGCAGTGTTGGTAAAATCGAAAACTGCGATATTTCACCTTTTTCGAAATTTACCAAGCACCACGGCTATTCTCAGGAGCATACACCATCACTCATGGTATTGATTTGATTCAGGTCAGCCTTCATATATGTATATATTTATCTTCCCTAAATATAACTATAATTTAAATTAACCTTAAATCATAATTATAATTATAACCTTCGTTGACTGGATTATTTCTACTAAAAAAAAAGATAATTATTAACTCGGGTAGAACAAAAACTAATTTGTCGGGAAACAAAACTATTTATCAAAAAAAACAAATTGCGAAATATTGCAAACTAGGCTCTTACGTTGCTTTATTTTCACGCGGACTATTTTATAGTTTAGCTTTTATATTCCATGCCTCGATTTCTGAACTGTCGATAGGTTTACCGTCCCTTCTGCTTGAAATGAGTGTCGTGTAATTCTCTTGTTGCTCTTCACAGACCTAATTTGAATTTTTGCAACAACCAAATAATCAAAAATTATTTCCATAAATAAAAATAAAAAAAAACATTTTTCCTTGTGATAAATGTTTTAACACGGGTTGCTTATTTACGCTTAACTTGCTGTAAGATCGGTCTCAGACATATGTTATTATGATAGGTGACTAACGATTCCCAGTCCTTAATGGCAAAGTTCCGCAGGGCGTTATTAAGGAATTGCACCAATATCGTAATGACGATTAAAACGTAATCAACTTAGAAACGTAAGCGCTATGGTTGAGTTTAATAAGCACCTTCATGTTACTTACAATTAAAGAGACTGTGAAAAGCATAAAAGAAAATTTAACTTCACTCACTTTCATTCTAGCCAGGTTGCAAAAAAAAAAACTAAATAAAACTCCATGAAACTAGTATCCGAAACTAGTCCCACCAGCACACAATAAATTGTTTACCAATTTTAGCTGGATTAGGTTTTAACGGTGGAAATCCCAGGACTAAAACCACCAAAGATCTTAAAGCTATTGCTTTAAATCCTTGGCGTGAAATACCCCTAGAGATTTCCCCTGAAGATTTTCTATCTCGTACAAACTATTTCCGATGGGTCTCACAATACGGCATTTTATGAATTTTTGCGCAAGTTTTGCATTAAAGCCGTGTTTAAAATCACTCTGCTGAAAGTTTCTACGGTAGACCTCTTGTCCTGGTACGAACTTAACCAGCCGACATCGCGTGTTATAGTTTTTCTCATTTCTGAGATATGCTTTTTGTAGGGTTTCGTGCATCTTTGCTCTCGTAAGAGACATTTTCTCCGCTTTTGTGACACAGTCAAACTCTGGATCACTCAGGCTTTTAAGTTTTCTGGCTAGTTGGTATATATTACCATGACCAATCATATTCATGCCAAACAAGGCAAATACGGCGTGACACCTATCGCTGACTGCACGGATGATCTGAGGGAAAATTCAATTTCAGACAAATGCCTGTCCCATCCAGACTGATCGTCCTGTAGATATGAGCGTACAGCCGCTAGAATCGATTGATTCACGCGTTCCGACGCATTTGCTTGCGGTGCGTGTATAGCTGTCCGCACATGTTTGACGCCAAAAGTTTTTACCAAATCAGCAAACTCTTTACTGATAAATTGTTTGCCATTATCAGACACAATTGTCTCCGGTGTACCAAATTTATGGAACACTTCGGTAATTAGGAACTTTACTATACTTTTAGCATTGGCCTTTGGTAAAGCTTTAAGTAAAACAAATTTTGTGAGATGGTCCAAAACTATAAATATAAATGAATTTCCGTTCTTGGAACGCGGATATGGGCCTAAAAAGTCTACAAATAGCCTTTGAAACGGACGTTCAGAAATTATTTCTGACCCTATGGGTGGTCGTAAGGTAATATTTGTGGGTTTCGTTTCTTTGCAAATTTGACAATTTGACACAAAATCACGTACTTGAGCATTTTGATTTGGCCAGTAAAAATACTCTTTTATTTACCTATGCCTCCGTGAGATGCTTGCGGGGAGTTGTGTGACTTGTCTATGATGGCTTTGGTCAGTTCATGCGGAACCCAGAGTTTCCAGGAGAAATCCTCATTAACGACTACTCCATCATAAGGTCGAACCTGTTTATAGGCTAAGCCATCAATTGCCTTTAAATCCGGCAATCTTTCAGCATTTGCTTCTACAGTAGAAACAAGTTCTAAGTAATCACTGGACTTAAAAGCAACTGAATCGAGATCGACCAGTCCTTCCACTTCTGCTGAGACTTCATCCATTTCGTAGCGTGATAGGGTATCGGGTACTACATTTTGTTTCCCCTGCCTATGTTCTATGGTGAAATCGTATGACTGCAGATGTAGACTCCACCGTGCTAGTCGACCAGTGAGGTCCTTGTGAGACATAAGCCACTTCAGGCTACTGTGGTCAGTTATCACTGAGAAAGGCATAAGTTCTATGTAGGGCCTAAACTTCTTAATCGCCAGAACGACCGCTAGACACTCACGCTCAGTAACCGAATAATTCTTCTGCGCAGATGTCAATTTATGTGAAAAATATGCGATCGGATGCTCTTCACCAGAATCGTCTTTCTGGAAAAGAACAGCTCCGACGCCTACATCTGACGCGTCATACTGAACGTAAAAATGCCTAGAGAAGTCCGAATGAATAAGAAGTGGACTCGTAATCAGAGCATTCTTGAGCCGGTCAAATGCAATTTTTGCTTCATCTGAAAACTTAAATTGCTTCCCCTTCTTTAGCGTATCAAAGATTGGAGCTGCAATAGTGGCATAGTCTGATATAAATTTTCTATACCAGCCTGCTGCCCCCATGAAACTCCGCACTTGCTTAGCTGTTTTAGGGTAGGCAAATTTAGCAATCGTCTCCACCTTGGCCGGATCAGGTTTTATTTTGCCACCTCCCACTATGTAACCCAGATATCGTAGCTCCTTAAAACAAAATTTAGATTTTGCCACATTGATGGTCAATCCAGCCTCTGATAGACTGCTAGCCACTCGTGATAACAACTCTAACTAAAAACTAAAAACTCTATCCCGAAGTGCTGCAGGGATCACTTTATCCATTAAACGGCACATCCTCTGGGCTGCATTACACAGCCCAAAGGGCATGACCGTATACTGGTAAAGCGGTCTCCCTGGCACCGTGAAAGCAGTTTTCTCCCTACTAGATGATTCCAGTGGTATCTGCCAGAATGCGTCTTTAAGATCGACACTAGAAATGAAAATCGTATCTCCTAAGCGGCTAAGTAAACCCTCTATATGGGGCAGAGGGTAGGAATCCTTAATCGTTAGTGCATTGAGCTTTCGAGCATCCAAACACATCCGATTCTTTTCGGCCTTTCGAACTAAAGTCACCGGATGGCTCCATGGACTCTCGCTAAGCTCAATGACACCAAGATCAAGCATCCTATCAAGCTCTGCATACATTAGTTTTTGTACTGCCGGAGACACAGGATAGTGCCGATCTTTCACCGGGGTTGCATCACGCGTGTCTATGTAATGCGTCTCTAAAAATGTCTTACCGAGGCCCTTTCTGCTATAGCAGGGGAACAGCGATATGACCCAATCTAATTCTTGTCGCTGTTCTATTGACAGCTCATGAGATACCACATCTGAATTACTTTCAGTCTCTTCAACAAGACTAATTCCGTTTGTAGTTAAACTATCTAAATTGGCAAACATTTTAAAAACCTTCATAAAATCGATACCCAAGAATAGCTCGCGACTCAAAGTAGGCACTAAATAGAACGTTATGACCTGCGTTGTTTGGCCAAAAGTTATGCTCGCGCGTACACGACCTACTATGGCATGCTGAGTCCAGTCCGCTGTCCTGATGGCTGTAGAAAAACTATGGACTTCCAGTCCAGCCTTTTTCACAAACTCAAGACAGTCACGGCCCAAACATGACACTGTAGCTCCACTATCTAGCAGACCCTCAATTTCGTGACCATTTATATTTATTTTTGTATATAAACGGGAATCCTTTCCCTCATATAATGAAGCCGCTGAAATTTCAAGCCTTAGCTTTTTCCTTTTCTTATAACGTTCACGCGCTTTTTGAATTCTACTAGATACGTTACCAAAAATTCTAGCCTTTGCTGTGTTATAATCTCTAATCCGTATATGTAGAGGTTTAATTTCCCTAAGCTGTGGTTCACTTGTTTGTACCTGATTATTTAATCTATTTGGGTTTTCTAAAATTTTAATGGGCACTACCTCGTTTTGTTGTTGATTTTGTTTATTTTGTTGCTGTTGTTGATTTTGTTTATCTTTTACTGGGTATGGACATCTGTCGAACGCGCCTGCCCAGTCCGAAGCGTGTTCCTCTGCTTGTTTCCCAAACACTTAGGACACTTGGGCGCTACTACATTTTCATGACCACACCTGAAACAAAACGTGCGTTTAATTGGTTCAGGGCAATCCATAAATCCATGACCTACTATTCTACAATTCCAACACGTATAGTGACCTGTAGAACGCAACCCGTCCACCTCTAAATCACTTAGCGCTACGTCATCCTCACCAAAACTAACCTCATTCACCCTGTGGGTGAAATTTGGTCGATGTTGATAAAGCTGACGCTGCGCCATGATTAAATTCTCAGCCCGTCTTACTTCACGACAAAACTCAGTCAAAGTTTTCAGGTGTACTGAGAACATCATTTGGGCCAGAGAAGGTTTTAAATTGCCCCTCATAATCTCGACCAACTGTTCTTCATCATATGGTGTTTGTTGCTGATTACGCAATTTAATGACCGCATTATAAAAATCTTCGAAGGTTTCTTGTGGTAGTTGTCGCCGATTTAATATACGCATTTGTATCTGGTACTCTTTTTCAAAACGCCGATACTGGTTCAGCAGCGCCTTCTCTAGCTCCTGCCAGGTGTTGATACCAACTATTTTGCGATAGTCCCAGTACCAGTCAAGTGCCGGGCCCTCTAATAGGAGATGAAAACTTCGTAGCAGCTCAGCGTCAGGGCAATTAAAATCTCTTCTTAAGGCATTTACTCTGAAAATAAATTCCTGAACATTCAGACTTTTACTAGTTCCGTCGAATTTTATGCCCCAATTTGAAAGTTTAATTCTGTCTGCTGAGCTTTGCAGATTCGGCATCGACATTGCCAAATGACCATTTTGCGGAGGGAGTGGTAATTGAGCTTCCGGTACAGACCAAGCATCTTACGTGAAAAACGGCTGTGGATTGCTTGAAGCAGCTCGCTGATTTAATGGTCCCACTACTGGCTGTTGCGATGACATTTGTTGTAAGTAGGCACCATTTGGTGGTGGTAAACTATGGGTTTGTTCACGTGCGGTTTGATGCTGAATTTCTCCAACGCCATACATATTTTGTGGTGGCAGCAATAAGTCTTGTTGTTGATGTTGTTGGTGTAGTAGATAGCGTCGAGTCACCTGTGGTGGCTCGATGTTTGCCACTAAATTACGCAAATTTCCCTCTGCTCTGGGTGCTGGTATCAAAGGTGGCATGGACACCGGTACATTTTGGTATTGATTTTGTTGCAATTGCTGTTGCGCATATCCATTTGCTGGTAAATAATGTGGCTCACGACCATACCCAGTCACTACAGAAGACCGTAAACCAACTGATGGCTGGGTTACTGCTGGCTGATTTTGTGTTATTGGTCCATTTATACCAGGAGTTTCTCGCAACGTACTTATTGGACCTGCGGCACGTGCTGATACAGCGACTATGGCTTGTTTTACCTCTTCCAACATACTGTGGATCTTGTCGTCCACCTCTCGCAACCACCTTGCTTGGCTCAATCCCATTGCTGTCTCAACCCTTTGTTGCACTCTATGAGAACTTATTGTAGCTTCCGCAATCGGGCTAAATTCAGCTCCTTCTCGTTCACCTCTGACATCTGGGGCAGTGGTACTATTGAACGCGAACGAATTTTCTCGCTGCTCCGCACTTCCAGAAGAGTCAGTTATTACCTGGGCTGAAGTTGTTACAATTGGGTTGCTTGTTATTGCATATGTGGTGGTTGTCGTGGCATAATTAATGGGATTTGACAAAGCTGACATTGTGTTCAAGGTAGGCGTTTCGGTACTACAGGTTGTACTCGCGCTGGTTGTAGGAATGTTATTATTGGATATCATTTTGCTGGCGCGACGAGTCAAAACCATTGATAAACACCAAAATGTCAAAAACAAAAAGTTATCAGTTTAAAAGAAAACGCCATTTATTGTAGCATGCTGGTATTGGTTTGCACCAAATGGTTGCCAGATTATTGGCCGCGCTGACATGCTGGCGTTTTGCTCCGGCTGAAGCTCGCCGATGGGGGGGGGATCTTGCCAATCTCTCCGGTAACTACCAGCTACAAAAAAAATCATGCCAGCTTTGCTCGCAGATGGACACGAGTAAATAAAATTTTAAATATGTAGGAGCCCGAAGCGAAACCAGTATTCTCCCTGCTGCACACCACACCAAAACTCAACCCTCTGGCTGATGATCTGCCAGGACATGGCCCTCCCCTTAGGAGTCTAAAAAAAACCCCTCCATGACACCGTATGTATGTTTTCGGTGTCCCTGATATTGGCCCTCTCAACCCACCTTTACTTAGGCCCCTCCTTACTTACCGCGCTGAAATAACTACTCCATTATATGGAAAAATTCAATACTTCAATCTAATAATCCAAATGTATCATACATGTTTATTGAGAAATAAATTAGACAAATCAATATTAATTTTAAATTGACAATTTAAATAAATAAAAATTTAATTGTAATTATTCACAGAGAAAAAAAATATAAAAGATATAAAAATTTAAATGATTACAAAAAAAAAATCTCAAAATTTATAATTTTCCATTAGTGCAAAAAAAAATCATGGGTAATCTGCCTGTAATGGAAAATTTTTTAAGGTCTTATCGTCCATATGCTTCATACGCACATCTATATATATTTATACTTTGACGGATCTTAAGGCAAACACCTACTGTGGGCAATTATCCCTTTCGATAATATATATGCTTCGCCGGACCCTAGCTTGAGCTCAAACCTGACGCGACGGACCTTTACGCAAACAAAGGAATTATATATAATAATAAAAAAAAGAGGGGTTTACCCTATCTCTCAAAAATTTAAAGACTAATATATATTTTTATCTGTTTCGTTTGTTTAGGTCGTCTGTATGTCTGTCCTGGTCTATGGCAGAATACCTGGGGTCCCACAAGACAAAATGATGATGGCTTTTCGGCAACTATGGCTGATCCTCTTTCCACACTGGCTATGATGACGATGAAGGAGTTGGGTATGTAGTTTGAAGCTTTCAATTATGGTTGTGCACAATTAACTTTTCTTTATATTAAGTTTCTGTATGTATATGAATTAATCAATCTTCCTATTTAGCTTATAGTTTCTTTGTTGTAAATTTTTTTTTATTATTTTAATTTAGAATCATTTAGAATAATTTCCAATGTTGAATAAAATCTTTAAACTTTTATTAAGTTTTTATTATTTTTATAAACATTATTTATAATAAAATACTTTAAATATTTGAATAAAGTCTTTAAACTTTTAAATTTTTATTTTTGTTTTATTTAATGTTCTTTTCCTTTTTTTATTTTTCCACAATCACCAAGAATTTTCTTTCTTCCGCATCCTTTTTCTTCGTTCCTTTCTCTTCAACGGCAAACTTAAAAAAGCCCCCTTTTTCATCTTACTGACGGCCCAAGTAACCTCTATACCGCCAAAAACCGACCCCTATTTCTCCATCTTTTTTTTTCTATATCACCATTATCTATAAAAAGAAAATTCCAGAAAGCTGCCTCTGGCCCTTCATCTTCTTCGTTCTCATACCTTCTACTTATTTTCAAATTTCCCACTAAAGTAAACACAAACAGCTGTTCACGGTGCTGCCAATTCTATGCAACTGCATTATCATGCAACAGGGTGCACATGACAGGAACATCAAGATCTTTATGAAAAAACAAAATGCAAAACAAAAGAGGGTTACTCTGTATTTCGAATCGAAAGTAAAAGCGTTCGAATTGCAATGTAAATAGGATACAACTTCTAACAGTTTTCTTTTCGAATCGAATTACAGAATAACCCACCAGGTCAATTGCCTGCGGATTTGTGAAGCTTTAATTAATTTATTTATTTTACCATAAAAGTTAGAATGCAATAAACAAACGCTAAAAATAAACTATCGCTTCAATACTGAATATTTAGCTTTGCTTTTTTAATGTTTCTTTAAAATATATATGTACATATGTATGTCCATGTATAATTTTGAACAAAAATTTCATTAATTCTTTTAATTAGGGGAATGAAAATTTCACATTAAACGGCTATTAGACACGCATACTTGTCTGCAGACATGTGCGATGGCATACTTTGCGTTTTGCTATTACACTATCGAACGCTGACGGCATACTTCAGTACTTACATATATATGTTGTGTGTATGTTGGTGTGCGACAGACATCAGAAAATCAAAAATTTTTGAAAACCAACAGACATGTCTGACGTACTCGACATACATGCTATTAGACAGTGAGATTTGGTATGCCATCGTACATGTCTGCAGACAAGTATGTGTGTCTAATAGCCCTTTTAACAAAAATTCCACTTGCTATTCACGATAGGGGTGAGTAACTATAACGAAATATTTTCGTTATATTAAAGTTTCATTGTATTTTTATTATAATTATTATTATAGTGCTAGCTGGGGTAGTATTTCTGCTGGAAAAAATCTAGTTTACAGACGCAGCTCCAAATGAAAAAAAAAATAGATCCTTATTGACAGAGTTATGTGCTAGTGAGCTGCAACAAGTACTTAATTTTCGGGCATACTTAATTATGCACATTGATTTTTATTATCTAAACGTTTTTGTTCAAAAGCAAAAAACACTTGTTTACGCAACCGTTCGTTTCAAACATTCAGTTTTATTAATTTGTTGTTTTGTGCTAACATGAATGTTCTGACTGCGTCGTCAAGTCTATGAAACTCATTTTGCATCGAAGCCAACGTGTGTTAGCGGTACTTGTGTTTTGTTCAGTTGTTAAAGTAATTTTGAACTCGTATTTGAATAAATAATTTTTATATTTTTATATTATTATTATTACGAATAAACGTAATTATTATTTGAACTTATATTGTGTTATGGTTACAATTAAAACATTATTTTTATTATTTATTTATTATTATTTTTATTTATTAACCACAGACTACAAAATGTTAGCTTTATATCTAGTTTAAAATATTACTTAGCCTTCGCAGGGACCCGCTTTTTAAGGCTGGTGTTTGATCCGGTCTACTTTATAAAATATCATTAAGCCTTCACAGGGACCCGCTTTTTAAGGCTGGTGTTTGATCAGGTTTTTGGTTAGTTGTTACGCGTTTAAAGAATATTCCCGAACTTCTATTCAGCCAAGACTTTACAGACTAGAACATCCATACCAAATCACCCTCCGCTTTTATACCCAATTTCGCTGTCTGATTGAACGATGCTGCTGACGTTCGCTGCCGCCGGCGTGGTCATTCCCGCGATATTGCTAAGTGTGTTAGTATGCCAATTCAGCATATTCATACCCGTGGAACTTCCAGCCGATTGCGGCTCTCACGATATTGCAATGTCAGCATATATCTGTAGGAAAATTACTGGCATATATATGTATGCAGCGGTATTGCAACGTTAGCATGTGTCTGTAGGAAAATTACTGGTAATGACGTCAGTAATGCATGCAGCGGTATTTTGCTGCCGTTGGTATTTTTGGTGGTTGAGGGAAAATAACTCAACGTCAGTATATGTATGCAGCGTATGTTCTGCTGTCGCTGATACTTTTGTTGGTTAGGGGAAAATGACTCATAACAATTGATTTACATATGAAAAGTAATATTATCAGGCTCAAGTTCAGTTTTATTGAATTAATGAAAATTCAAAATTACTAAGAGTTTTTTTTTTTTTTTTTTTTTTTTAACGGACTATGAGTTTGTGTTGATTATTAGTAATTTCCAAACAGTGATGAGGGAATTTCGTACTAACCAGAACTGTTTCAATATGTAGAATAAAAAATTAATTAAAAATTAATTCTCGTATTCTATTTCTGTTGAAAAACTGGTTAAATAGTTGATATTTTTCTCAATTAGTATCCACTTTACGAAAATTGTAAAGATGGACAATTGAACGCTGATGAGAGGTGTAGCGGCCTTGAAATCAGTACTGATACGTTCTGCTAAAAACTGATTGGATATAAATAATAATATTTTCCAACACAAAAAAACTCTTAGTAATTTTGAATTTTCATTAATTCAATAACTATGAGTTTGTGTTGATTATTAGTTCCAAACAGTAATGAGGGAATTTCGTACTAACCAGCACTGTTTCATTGTAGAATAAAAATTGAATTAAAAATTAATTCTCATATTCTATTTCTGTTGAAAACTGGTTAAATAGTTGATATTCTTCTCAATTAGTATCCACTTTACGAAAATTGTAAAGATGGACAATTGAACGCTGATGAGAGGTGTAGCGGCCTTGAAATCAGTACTGATACGTTCTGCTAAAAACTGATTGGATATAAATAATAATATTTTCCAACACAAAAAAACTCTTAGTAATTTTGAATTTTCATTAATTCAATAAAACTGAACTTGAGCCTGATAATATTACTTTTCATATAAAAAATAATTTTTATTTATATTTTTGTCACAGTTTGAAACATGTATACATATGTATGTATGTACATATGTGCATATTTATACTTTTGACTTAAGAAATCAAATTTTCTATCAACAAAATACATACGAGTTGGTGTTGTTTCTATTTCTTCATATGCCTTATTCATTGTATCATGCAGAACAAAGACGTTCTGCAAAAAACAAACTGTCTATAAACAAGACTTTTTGTTTTTATACATACATATCAGTTCGAATCAAATGATGGAAATAATTTAAACTTGTTGATGAATTTTCTGCTTGTGCATAAGAATGGAATAATACTTGTTTGTGTCGTTCTTAATATCCAACGTTAGGGAATAAGTAGGCTCGAGTATACTTGTTGCAACTCACTCTTATGTGCATTTGAAAGCTATATAAAACAGTGGTTATACACTATGTTTCTCTGCCTTTGGCCGGACTTAATAATTTTTTCCACCATGGTTTTTCCCGACACGACGATATATAGAACAGAATTTTTTTAAATATCACTAAAATCGTTCGCATTTTAACAAATCCATTAAAATCTAATCAAAAACGAAACCAAACTTGGTGTTGTACGTTGAGATATGTAAAGGGATATCGTACATACATATGTAAATTTTGAAGTGAAAACTTCTATAGGCGCGGTACGGAGGTTTTGGGTGGGCTAAAATCTCTGAATTCGCGACACCGTCATAGTTCTTGACATCACGCTCGCTTCATTTTGAGCGAAAAAATTTAGGTATTGGGCCTTACTACGGTTCTCGAATCGACTTCGACTGTTGTACTAGATTAAAGGAACACACAACATTTTTCTTTAATCTATTACAGCAGTCGAATCGAGAACCGTAGTAAGGCCCAACACCTAAATTTTTTCGCTCAAAATGAAGGGAGCGTGATGTTGCCATATATGAGAAAAACACTAATTTTTTGGTGCACCAAAGAGGGCGCACTCGTCAATTTGAGTGAAACTGATTAAGAAGAGTACACAAAGATGGCGCTCTCTTCAGTTTGAGCGAAAAAATTTAGTTTGTTAACTTCTCGGGCGCAGTAGTGCGATTCAGTAACTTTTAACAATTCGATAATTGTTAAATTTACCGACAATTATTGCGATTTGCAGTAACGATTTTGTAATTCACTAATTGCTTCTTAACAACATCGTTATAATTTCCTTTTACTTTGGCATCTCTATAAAAAGCACAAAGAAAAATAAGCTAAAAACAAATAAATTAATTTATTTATTGAAATTTTTCCCAAAAATTTTTTAGAATTTAAAAAAATGAATGTTAAATTTTATGAAATTTAGAGATATGAATGTTAAATTGCATGTTTAAATAATGGTAATATTATTTTTTATGCATAAAAGATTCTGTGTTTGTGTATATTGTTATAAAAGATAAATTTTGTTCTTTGCATAACGCACGTGCTATGATTGAACTGCTGACTTTTATTTATTTCATAACAACCGAAATATTATTGTCGTTTACATACCGATAGCGAATATCGTTAAAAGTGTTACTGAATACCAAATTCGATAAATTTTCGTTATAATAATTTTAACAATACGATTATCGTAATGAAAGTTACTGAATCCCACCACAGATGCATTTGCGCAAGGTATATTAATTATACTATGTTCACACGAGAAGATGAAGCACTTGCTTCGCTCTCTGAAGCATGTTTATGAATCTAGCTGTTCACACGACTCATGTACTTGCTTCGAGTTGATAGTTCTCTTTTTGATAACAAATAAAATCTCAAATAGACAAAAAAAAAATAAGTTTAAATTATTACGCATTTTTAAAAATGCATAAACATATTTTTTGCTTCCATTGTTGTTTTATCTTTATAGTTTAATTAAATTTTTCACTTTTAATTAAAGTTTTTGTTGTGTTTTTTGCATCTAGTTCAGATAAACTTCCGATAAATTACGATAAAATTTAGAGAAGACAGCAATTTTTCATGCTTCGCAAGTAGATTCAATATGAATCTACATGCTTCGCTCTCAAAATTTTGTATGGCGAAGCATGTTGCTTCGCTCATGATTGGGGTGTGAAGCATGAATAGAGAGCGAAGCATGTTCCGTGTGAACGTAGTATTATAAGGTAGTCGCATTAGCTAAAATTGACATCAGCTGATTGATTTTTTGTTGTCAAAACTTTGTTATGTTTTTATAAAAATATTGTGACATTTTTTTTTTATTTAATTAAAATTTAAAAAAGTGAAAAAACAAGCGTGAAAAATTTTTAATATTTAATTAAAATTAAAAATATCGGTTAAAATGCGTGTATGTAGTGTCAGCAAAAAAAATTTGCAAAGGGGGAAGGAAAGTTGTTCCAACACCCAAATAAAAGACACATCCTGATTTTATACATACATCTATCAACAGCTTTTTGTTTTATGTATTGTAAATAATTTTAACTTATATTTTTATTTTATGCAATTGATTTTTTTTTTTAATTTAATTTTTGTTTTGTTTACACATCACATTTTGATAACAGCCAAGTTTTTACACTAACAAAATGCCTGTTGTTTTTGTGACGTTGTATTTGTTTTAGGGACAAGACTACCTTATTTATTATACCATGCATTTGCGCAAGGCGTATCTAACAGGTGAGCTTACTAGCTCAGCTGACTGAGCTCGCTCAGTAGCAAATTGTGTTTATGTTTACAATTTTTGTTTACATTTTGAATAACGGACTTTTTTTTCAAAAAGCCACACAGCATGTATGTATACAGAAAAACAATACAACTATTAATATTGTTTCTGAATGTTTATTTTCAACTAATTTAAAATCAAATAAAGTGTATATAAATTAAAAATAAATAAATAAGTACAGTAAAAAGCGATTGAAATTGTGTTTTGATTTTGTGAAGTATAAAAAGTTTCAGAAAAGTGTTTAAAAAATTAAAATGCGTCGCTGTAGCTTATGCAAAAAAAAGAATTTCAGTGGGTCCGGAAGTTTTTTTACTGTTCCAAAAGATGAATATACAAGAAAGCAGTGGTGTGAAATTTGTAAAATTAATTTCACGCCCTGTTCTTTCGTTTGTATAGACCATTTTGCTCCTAGTGATATAATGAGGTGCGGACACAGAAATTATGTAAAGGCCGGTGCTGTACCATCCATTGATGTAGTACCCAAGAAACAATTTCAAAATAAACCATCAACATTGACGACGTAAGTCAACTCATATGCATACATATCGTTACTCCTATTTAGAAACGTTCTTTCAAAATAATTCACGCCCTTTCTCAGTTATATCCATAATATATACATACATATGTATGTATTATTAATATTTATAATAGTGCAATTTCTAGGTCATCATTTGCACATAGCGTTCCTTATGACATTTTTGATGTGCCGAAGCAAACGTTTTTCAATGACACACCAGTAGTGCCAGTTGTAGGCAATGATCGGATGGACTACAACGACCTTCCAGTAGAAGCGGTTCTGAAATGTACCAGTGACCAGGCTACACAAACAGAGTAAGGGCACATCCAGACGTTTATTACCTGCCCCTCAATGATCATAAACAAATTTGTTTCGTATATTTATGTATATTAAAAGCAAATTTAAAATTTTTATTATTGTTTTAAATATAAATAAATTTATAGACATTAAGGGACAGGTAGTTAAATTAAATCTCCGATGTAATTTAAAAATTTGGTTTAAATGGATGTTTGAATTTTTGTTTTGAACTCAGTAGCTGACACTTTTTAATACAGCAAGCTTTTAAAAAGCATATGTATTTATATAAATATGTACATATGTATGTACGTTGTATAATCATGACTATTAAACGAATATTTATAGCACAATAGTAATTCTTGACTCTACTACGACCAAGCAAAACTACGTTGAGAAAATCCGTAGCTTAGAAAGCCAAATTAAAGATTTACAGCTAAAATTGGCCCAATCCACTGCAGCTGTCGACTCAATGCGGACAATTTTTAGCGAAGGCCAGATAAGAAAGTTGATGGCTCCCGGAGAAATAAAATGGAAGTGGAAAGATATCTCCAGTGCGGTGTGCTTGCACTCATCTGGTCCCAGAGCCTACAACCATTTATACATGAAAGGATTTGCATTACCACATGTTAGCACTCTGCGACGTTGGTGTAGCAAAATCAACATAAGCGAAGGCATATTAACAACTGCCATTGATTTTATGCAGCATTTTACGGATTTAGAAAGTAACGACAAAATATGTGTGCTGGCCTTCGATGAAATCAAAGTAATGGAAATGTTCGACTATGATTCAGTTCGGGACGAAGTGACAAAACCAACAAAAAAAATACAAGTTGTTATAGCTCGAGGTCTGCGTAGATCGTGGAAACAACCAATATATTTCGCTCACGATTGCGATATGACCTCCGACATTTTATTAATATAATTTTTGCGCTGCAAAATATTAATTTTTCTGTTGTTGCAATTGGGTGCGACAATGCGTCCACTAACCGTTCGTTATGGAAAAGTTTAGGTGTAACTTTAGGTAAGCTTTTAACCATGCCCAAAAGAAAATATTAATATTTGTGAAAAAAGATTTAAGAATAAGTAACAGTGTACGTAATACTATCTGCCTGTTCGCCGATGTCGAAGTAGTTCTTTCTTTCAAACAATTACAAATAAAACAAAAACAAAATTTTTGAATTTGTTTTTGTTTCAAATGTAATTATTCGAAAGAAAGAAGTTCTTCGTTATCGGCGACAGGCACTAACACTTCATTAGGGGCAAATAAAATTTTTAAAGTCTTTTCATTGTTATAACTTTGCTTTAGCTTAAAATATACGATAAAGGTACGTTCACATCTGTCAAACATTTGCCCAAAAAAGCGTTACCACTAAATACCAATGAAAAACTTTTTGATTTATGCATTTATTTATTAAGTTAAACAGCAACTAATAAGAAAAGATTCTATTACATTTTCTATAAATTATATAGGGAACTGCTTAACGTAATAAACAGGTATCTAAATCAAAAGTATTGTTATTAGTATTTAGTGGTTACGCTTTTTTGGGCAAATATTTGACAGATGTGAACGTACCTTAAGTTAGAAGCAAGTTCAGCGTAGCTTGTAGACTTTATTAACGTTTTTATACTGATGAATTTTTTACGTCCTACAAAAGGCTACCCTTAACTAAAGTTTTTTGTACGGATGTAAATATTTTTCTTCGTATAGTTTTTGCCTTCTTTAAAATAAAACAAACAAACGTTATAAAAAAATTATTCATATACTTACATAGATACGCCATACTTTCCTAATCCGGTAAATCCCTATGATAAAGTTTTTGTTTTTTCTGACGCCCCTCATCTTCTTAAACTAATAAGAAACCATTTCATCGACACTGGATTCATCATCAACAATGAATTGTTAATATCCCGCACAATTTCCGATGTATTAAAGCACACATCTGGTTCAGATGCATCAATCGTTTTTAAATTGAGTGATGAACATCTGTCAGTCAGAGGTCCAGGTGAGTAAATATGTACATATTTACTCATTTAACTAATAACACTAATTGAACATTTAGGAAGACAGAAAGTTAAACCAGCCGCTCAGCTGCTCTCAAATACAACAGCCAGCGCTATTCGTCGATGTTATTCCCTTGGTCTCGACGTGTACAAGCCCACTCAGACAGCAGACTTTATACATTCGGTTATCCAGGCAAGGTAAATCATAATACTTTTATTAGCAGAAATTCATAAAAATTAATGAAATAATTAAGGAACCATTCGGCAATGCGATTGAAGCTCAACTTAAAACGTTGAGTCAAATGAACAACGTAATGTCAAAAGTAATACTCCCAAATAAAAATGGCTTAGAGTATTTCCAAAAGGGAATCCTAATGACGAATAAGGCACTAGTAATGCTTCATAGTTATGTAGCGGAAAAATATGGAATGAAGTACATATGCACTAATCGTTTAAACCAACATGTGGTAGAACACTTTTTTGGCGCAATACGTAGTAAAGGCGGCCTAAATGACCATCCTTCTCCTAAAGAATTTAAATATAGATTGCGGAAGTACATATTAGGTATGTTTTATGCAAAGCATTTATTTATTTTTAAAAATATTTTATTTGTTGTAGGATTGATCTGTTTATTTTTCTTAAATCCTTTATTCAATTACTCAACCTTTGGTTGCCAATGAAAGTATTTATAAATAACAAATAAATTAATTTTTTGAAACATAAATTCTTGAGTACTTCCTCAAATAAAATGTTATATTTTGTATTTATTTTTGCTCAAATTAATAATATATTCTTCAATTTTAGCTAAAAATACTGAACACCTTAGTGACAAAGGAAACACTGGCAACGATAGCACTGAATGGTTGGGTGGTGATAATTATCACATAAATATGCAAAATGTGTCACATTGTCCTGAAGGCAGCTTTGATTTTTGTGACCTAAGTTCTTCCAATTGTAACGAAGCGGATATTAATGAATTTGACGACTTAAACGATTTTAACTCAGATGACATTGGTATTCTTCAAGCAGATGCTTTGGAGTATATATCCGGCTACATAATTAGAAAGTTGAAGCTTGAAGGATACCAATGCACTGAAAGTTCCTACACGTGGGTCGACCAAGTTACAAAGGGTAGCTTAATAAAACCTTCAACTGATTTTGTTGACAAAATAAAATCCCTGGAAGCGGTTTTTTACAAATTAAACGTGCAGGATATTTCTAATTGCCGCAATATAAAATCCCGTTTACTACAAAACAGCAAATTCGTAGAGCTTCCTGATCAAGTTAAATCTTTTTTTTTCAAATGCCGCATATATTTTAGAGTCCGGGATTTAAATAAACGGCTCAAAATTCAAAAGGCAAAACAGAAAATAATGGGGCACTCAAAAATGATTAAAATAAAGTTATAATCATTGGATTTATTTACAAAGTAAGTATGTATGTTTGTACATAAAAGAGTTATTTACACATTAACTAAACTATATTTATTATTAGGAATCCAGTAGACGATATAAAGTTGTAGTGCCTCAGTTGGCAAGATTATTATGTACATATGTATGTATATGTAGGTGGAACCGTGCAATACTATCTTCAAATGATATTATCTTCCATTGAAATTGAGGAAGATATCTTGTTAGAACGCCACAAAACAAAATAAAAAAATAAAACACAAACAATTTTGTTAATTTTTTAATTTAAATAAACATTTTGAAAGAACTATTTACTTACAATTGCTTGGTACAACAAACACTAACAAAGGGCTGGAAATAAATGGCAGCTAAAATTGTGACGTAGTATTTAATAGCTTATAACTTTCAAATGCCATATACACATCAAATTATATACAGATTTTGACATTTCTCACAATAAACAATTCAGTTAATAATACCATCCGCCATTAAAATGTACAACACAGCAGTTTTTGATCTAGAGCGAGTACTTTACACTAACAAAATACATGGAGTTTTTTGTTTTTGTCGAACTGCGCATACCTGTTAGTTTTACCCAAAGTATATGTATACCAAGTAGATGAAACTAAACAGCTGATTCATTTTTTTCTCGCTTATTTTTAATGTATGATTGTCAAAAGCTGTTTACGATTTTCTACGCCATTTTGGTTTGTTTTGTTCTGTTATACATAATTCTACAAATTGTTTTTGTTTTCTTCATGTTGTTCTCATCTCTTTTTGACATTCATCCAATATTTTTACACAAACAAAATACATGGCGCATCTACTTGGTATAAATTTACTTTGGTTTTACCATGCATTTGCGTTTACAATAAGTGGCATGGCAAAACTAGCAGGTATGCGCAGATCGACTACGAGTACAACAATCCAAAAACAACATGTATTTTGTTGGTATAAATCACTCGCTTCATATCAAAATACACAAACAAATTTAAAACATTTTAATGCGTATGAGTACCAAACTGTAACCATTTTTTATGTACTCTCTTCAAACTATATCAGTTTGTATGAAAATTTGCTATAAAGCGAGCTCAGTCAGCTGTGCTAGTAAGCTCACCTGTTGCATACGCCTTAATAATTGGTTAAATTTGTTGCATGTATTTATATAATTGTTTATATCTACGCATAATTTTTTGGGCAATAGCACGTGTATTGTTGTAATCACAAAACGTTTTCATTTCTGTCGGCACTCCCGGAGTGCTACCTGCAGTTTTTTTTTAAGCTATTGCATAGCTTCTATCGCGGGCTTCGAGGCGACCGAATCAAAAAATTTTTGTTTGTTTTTGAAACGAAAAAACCTGCCTTTTGTTTTGAAACGAAAAACCTGCCTTTTAAATGTCATTTGTTTTGAAACGAAAAACCTGCCTTTTAAATGTCATTTGTTTTGAAACGGTGTTGGTAAAGTTTCTTTTTAATACCTTGTTTTCTGCTGTGTCGCATTTTTTGGTATTAAATTTGGAAATGGTGAATTCAATTTTTGAATTCGCCATTGCTCCAACCTTATAATAAATTTGCCTTGGTCTTTTGTTTTTTTAAGTATTTAAATATTTAAGTTGATAAAAAATGCTGTGCAATAGCTTTACCGCGGCAGTCCCCGAGTGCCACATGTCTTTTTTTTTTTAATTTTTAGCTGCGTCGGTAAACTAAATTTAATAAATTATCTTACGATTTCCTTCTTCTTAAATTGGTAAACCTTCTTTCCCGGCCTCTCAAAGTGTCATCCAGTTTTCCACGGCTTTATTTCTTTGCTTCACGTCCTTCCCAAAATTTTACGCGGCTTTCTTCTAAAAAGTATAAAAATTATGTATATAAAAATTTATATTTTAAGTTACACATCTATATTTACTTACATACATACATATGTGTACTCAATTATTTGTTGCCTTCCCAACGATGCAAACGTCCTCCACTTAATTATTTTATTTTGATTATAAACTCTCGTTAGCTTTCATATAAGTACATACATAAGTACATATATTCTGCCGCCATAATTTTTTGTGTTCTTGAAAGCAAATTGCTTTGAAATTGCGTGCAGCCTACGTCATAGCTTTCAATTTTTGTGAATTTTGACAACCAGGGGGTAGATTCTGGGGGTAGATTCTGCACTGAATTATTGGCCGTAAGTCTATTGAAATATAATAAATTGATCGGCGGCTATTAAAAGGCTTTGGCGGCTGGCTAAGCCGGCTAATAGGCGTTGCGGCACAAGTCTCTGCTAAGTTCTCTAAGATTCTGGTAATTTTCACTGAAAATGATTATAAACATTGTCTTCATTTTGACCATATATGTTTATATTGTCAAATCAGAAGAAATCAGTCAACAAAGAATTTCAAATGATATAAAAAAAATTGAGTCTGCTGAAAGATTAATATCTAACAATGAGGAATATCATGAGGAAATAGTTGTTCAGCCTTTGCCGTCTGGGTTTATTAACACATATTTTCAGTTCACAACAAGATGGAACTATGGAAAAAAGGAGAATTGTAAGTGAGATAAATAAAAGTTATTTTAATTTATATACTATATTCATATATGTACATATGTATACATACGTATATGTATGTACCTATCTATGAGGTTTGTTTCTGTACTGTAATGATTGGTCATCAATTTTTCTTTTAAGATTAACCCAATTATTCATAATCGATTATATGTATAAGTTTTGTGGCCTTAAGTTAAGGCCCTTAACGTACAATTTGTATGGAAAATTAGTGTTTATTGGGCACGTTACTTTTATCAATCGTTTATGAAAGAGGGAGTACTACTTTTGTAAATGTAAACGGACACAATTTATTTATTTATTTCAGTCTATGGAGAAAAAATCCTTACAGACTGAATAGCAAAATATACTTACTAACTACCCCTACCAGAAATATATGACCTGTACTAACACACTCAAACATTTTTACTAACACTTTTGCAATAATTTTACGTTGAAGAGTTGTATTTATTTGACAATTGTCTGTTAGACATTCGAATTGTAATTTTATGGTAATTTTACTGGTTATTTGACTGCTCGTTTTACTTATAAATTGATTGGCAAATTGACGGATAATAACTTTCATAAATTTATAATATGGGAAAATGAAAAATTATCTTCAGCTGATGTAAAAAATATATTGGACAATATTAAAAGGCGCATGTTTTCGTTTTCGGTCTGTGGCGCTTCATTTTTGTTTAATTATATGCATTCTGTTAAAAAGGTAAGGAAGGATTTAATAGTTTTCCATTAAATAATTTTGTTTTGTAAATTTTACTTATTGAAAATATTGCGCTTTTGCAAATTTTTGTCTCTAACTTAGGACGAACTTTTAAAGCCATTAAATATGCTTTAGCAATTTCTATCACCTCCCGGCAATGAGGAGATATCTTCTCAAGAAAACTTCAAAGAGCGTTTAGGGTTATCACTACAAATAATACGTAAAATTCAACACGATGTCCATCCCACTTGCAATCTAAAGTCACGTGGCCTTACACTTACACAAAATTTAGTATTACGGAATCTACTGATTGAGCAATTTAAAGCCGTATGGAATACAGTTCTTGAATATGGTTGGGTGCCTGTCAGAGCAGTACAAGTAATGGAATCTGGTAGAACAAATGCTTAAATGTAAATATAAAACGGTAAATAAGAAAACTTTTTATGCAAAAAAGAAAATTATTTACTCAAATTATTTCATTTATGAAAAGGATATGATGAAAACGATGGATATAATATTTGCCATTTTAGATTTGGATATTGAAAGGACGACAGAGGCTTTGTTAAAAAATGTGCCCTCTATTGTACACAATCGTCAAGGGTATATTTTATACATTCCCAAATTCATACGCATATGCATATAATATACATACATATGTACATATTATTAAATAAAATAATTTATAAATTTGCAAGATAATTAGAAGTTCGTTTATTTAATATCAACTAGCGGTCATCTGTGACCGTTTTATACATTATCAATGAGTGCTTTATCCCTAGTCAATGATTGGTAATCTGTGATTGCTTGTTGACTAGCAAAAAGTATTAGAGTGAGCAGTACAGATATATGTTACTCACTCGAGAAAAATTCACAAGTGCGAGAGAAATGCAAAATCACACGTACACAAAATAAGAGCTAAAAATCTTCATATTGTTCTTAAGAATGTGACTTGAGGTTGTGACCACTTGAGGGGTTATCAATGACAGCAAATTTACTTATCAATAACCCTTCACGTTCTGGTAGGGTACATATGTATGTATACTAACTGCCTGTTCGCCGATATCGAAGAAGTTCTTTCTTTCGAACAATTATATTTGAAACAAAAACAAAATTTTTGAATCTGTTTTTGTTTCAAATGTAATTGCTCAAAAGAAAGAACTTCTTCGATATCGGCGAACAGGCAGTAAATATAAAATAAAGTAAAAGAAAACATAAGTATGTACATATACTTATGTATGTATTAGGGATGTAACGATACGCCATTTCGCCGATCCGATACCGATACTCAAAAATAAATATTGCCGATACCGATACGCATATTGAAATTGAGCTCAAGTAATACTACGTTCACACGGAACATGCTCCGCTCTCTATTCATGCTTCACACCCCAATCATGAGCGAAGCTACATGCTTCGCCATACAAAATTTTGAGAGCGAAGCATGTAGATTCATATTGAATCTACTTGCGAAGCATGAAAAATTGCTGTCTTCTCTAAATTTTATCGTAATTTATCGGAAGTTTATCTGAACTAGATGCAAAAAACACAACAAAAACTTTAATTAAAAGTGAAAAATTTAATTAAAACTATAAAGATAAAACAACAATGGAAGCAAAAAATATGTTAGTGCATTTTTAAAAATGCGTAATAATTTTAACTTATTTTTTTTTTGTCTATTTGAGATTTTATTTGTTATTAAAAAGAGAACTATCAACTCGAAGCAAGTACATGAGTCGTGTGAACAGCTAGATTCATAAACATGCTTCAGAGAGCGAAGCAAGTGCTTCATCTTCTCGTGTGAACATAGTATAAAAATTAACAAAACTCAAGTAGAGTAATTCTTCTATTATACAAAATAACAGTGTTTATTAATGAGCCATTCAAATCATCAAAATTGTCAATACATTTCAGTTTCTCAACTTCAAATTTTCAAACAAAAAACGTCTGCAATATTTATTTTTTTACAAAATAAACGTTGGCATTCAGTTTAGATTGGCTCAAGATTTAAAATTGATATTAATAAGATTTAAAAGACAACAAATTGAATATGTGATCATGTTAAAATTAAATTCAAATTATAAAAACAACATTGCAAAAGATTAATATTTAAAATTGATATTAATAAAATTTTTGTTTAAAAAACAAAGTGTTCTCACATTTTGCGGAGATAGACGATTTCTCAAATCCATTTGAAGCAGACTTGCAGTGGAAAATAGTCTCTCAGATGCGACAGAACTCATTTGAAAACTTAAGTATTTCTGCGCAATTTTCTTTAAGTTTGGGTAGGATATGTCATTTCGCCAGTAAACAAGAGGGTCTGCGTCTCTAGGAATATTGGGAGATCTAAGGTATCTCTCGACTTCTTCGTTAGCAGAACCACAGCTTAGGATGGATAGAGGCTCATTCTCCTCGGATTCTCTCATAATTTTTTCACATACGCTCCAAAGGCGAGTACTTCTCGTAGACTTATCAGAACTTTTGCGAGGTGGAGGGAGGACTGTGTCTTGAACACTTTCGGAATGTAGAGTCATGTTAAGTAGCTCAATAAGACGTTTTTTCGATAGGATTGAGTTCGATTGTCTTTGAAATATTCGAGCTTTGTATCGAGGGTCAAGAATTGTAGATAAATAATAGGTTGTACCAACTTCTACATCGCTGAACTAAATCATCGCATGCATAAATCAATAAAAAAAAAACGGTGTGTGTAGATCACACTCTGTAGAAGTTATACTTCTTATGCCTTAATAATATTATAAGAAAAAAAAATCATAATATAAGTTAAAAATATTTTTTAATTGTTGATTTTATATTAAATCACCTGCATTATTAGAAGTGGTTGCAGTTGGCATAGTGTTGTTGGTGGAAGCGTTAGCAATGCCCGTTATAATATCATCTGTTTTAAAATGGAAATGAATAAAACTTATGTTCATATGCAAATTTAAATAAAAACATACTCGAATTTTGTGTATTATTTGCATTTGAAATGTCCACTAATACATTTTGTGGTTGTTGCAGTCCTAACAGCTTTCTACGCTGCCGGTGTGCGCGCTGGTTCTCTGCCGCTTTTCTGCGCTTTCTTTCTGCTTCTACAATAAGAAACAATATTTTCAATAATGCTAATAAAGCATTATTTTAAATTCATATAAAATCACCTGCACTTGTTGAAGCCATAATTCACTCTAATTAGTCAGTTTTTTCACTTTTATTTTGTATTTGCACTTTGTTTCTACTTTAAATTTAACTTTAACTAAAGTACAAGAACGTATGCTTCACGAAAATGCTGTGTACTTTGAAGAAGGGAGATGTCAATATATGTACATATGTATATGTAGTATATATTTTAAATATTTTTTAATTTGATTTATTATTGATCTAACCCTTTTTGACTCATGTAATGAATGCTGTTCGTTAAAAGCATTTTTAAATCAGTGTTATCTATTTTTTTGCTTTTCTTGCTGTGAAATACAACAACAATAGTCAACGTTGACAAAAGCAAACGCACATAAATAACCGTAATTTGTTTACTTATTTTGTTTCTCTTCTTTCTCTTTCTCTTTCATTTTTTTTTTTGCTTTTCTTGCTTGGCACGAGCCAAATTTTATGCAGAGAACACTTTGGCTTCAATTGCAGTGTTGCCACCAACGATACGTTAAATTACACATTAGTCATGCCAAAATTACACATGAAATTACGAATTACACATGCTTTCTTTTTTTTTCCAAAATAAAGTGTGTACAGTTAGGAAGTTCTAGTGATATTAATTCAAACGTTTCGTCAGAATTACACTATTTCGATTTTCCTGTGTCTTTCTAGCACTTGTAACTGAAAGACTTTGTACTTTTAAATAATAGACAAGACAAGACCCTTTTGTTTGAAAACTGTAGAGTTAATTAATTTATTTGTAAAAATGGTTCATCTTTTATACAAAATACTAAATAGCAACTTAATTAATTTTCGTACTTAATAATGCGGAAGTGAATAATAAACAGTTAAATAAAGTTGACCTAAATAAATATTGCAAATTAATATATAAGAATTGTGCCAGGTGACGACATTAAGTATAATTTGTATTATTAAAAATAATGCATGCGTTTGTAGTTTGATTTAAATTTAACTAAAATGTATAGGTTGTAATTTTTAGTATACAAGCAATAAGTACATTGACACAATTTAATTGAAATGCTTACGTTATGGTTTTAGTTATACAAGCAATAAATACATTCTCCCCGGCATTGACGAGTAGTCAATAAAAACGAAAACAAAAATAAAATAAAAAAATGAGATTCAAATTTGAACTGTGAAGTTCTCACGTGGATGTGGTGTGGGTGTTGCCTTATTGTTGGATGGTTGTGGAGTATGCGATGAATGCGTTATTTTTGTTAGTTCAGCAGCACTATACTTTCTTCGGATTGCCGTTATAACTGACACGAGTATTATGGCTATTACACTTATGACTAATGCAGAATATGCAATTGTAGTACCGTGTGTTGAAGTTGAATGATGTTGAAAAGTTGAAGTGTTTATAGATTCTAACCTTTGTTGCAAGTCTTTCATTTTATTGAGTTGTACCGAAATCTGGTCTGTTATTAATGTGTAGTTGGTTTTAATGTTTTCGCCTTTGGAAAGATGGTGATATGCAATTTCTGAAATATTTGCCAGGCTCGTGTATGATGACCCAGTAATTGTTGATATCGATTGTTGACCAGTCACGTGAATAGATTCATGCTTAAGGATGCAATCGGGGTTAATGGTTAATAATCCAGAGCCTTCTAGATATAAAGTCGTAATTTCCTTTCCACAAACCGCTGTGGTTTGAGTGATTGAGGATGAGGAGTATATCCATTGGTTTTTATGATTTAATGGTGTCCATGTTACGTTTGCATGGAGCTTCATTAGGTTGCAATTTCGAATAGTAATGTTGTTAAATAAGTTAATTTCACATGAGCACCTTTCCGCTCCGAAATTGTATTCCAGTTGTATATTATAGCATATGAATATGTTCTTCCTGATGATAGTACATGATTTAAGTTGATCTAATGATACCGGAAAATAGTGTCTTCGGTTTGCGTTTATCGCTAGTATAGGGCTGCATGTTTCTATCGTTAGCATTGTGTTGTTTATTGTGTTAGGGATAGGAATTAAATTATATAATTTAAATTGGTCATGCTCTATTAATGGCAGCGTTATGCTAAACACCACGTGTTCCTGGGTAAGTCCTCCCTTTACCTTCATTAGCTTATAAAATTCTAACAAGTCATCTGCGAATACTGGTAACATTAACGATTCAGGCATATGTGTTTTGATTTGTTGTATTTCGATCTCTATTTGTGTTGGAGTTAACAGTAACGGATTGATTTTTCCATGGTGAGTATCAGTTAACACATCCAGAATGCATGTTTGCATTTTTTGTAAGTTGTTTGCGATAAGTGATAGTTGCATAAAGCCTACGTTGAACATGTTTGCAAGCTTCAACTGATACAATTCTTCGTTATGCAATTCCTCGCCTTTTACTACTTCATTCAGCGTTGATTGAATGCTGTCAAATTTGAATTTTGCTGCAGTTAGACCTTGTTTAACGATATTCATAGTGGAGTTTACGACTGAAGTTTGGTCCTTTATGAGTTTTAACATGAATGAATCGTCTTCTTGTAATTTGGTGATAGTTGACGACATTTTTTCTGCATATCCAGAGTCAAGTACACCAAACAGTGAATTTGCGATATTTCCGACAACATCAATGGCACCTCTTTTCTGTCGAGATTTGTACAGTAGTCTGTTATCCAGACTCAAGTCAGTTTCAATATGCTGCAAGTGTTCTATTATATTAGTACACGATGTATTAGACTCCATTTTTTTACACAGCTGTTCTAGTGATTTGGTGCCGTTTGCTAAAAATGATGTGTCAGTCCAGTATGCTGAAAGATCATAATATACGACTAGATTCCATTGACTTGTAGATATATGCGTAGATCCTAATTCTTCAAAATGGATTCCCAGCTGAGATCCAAATCGTTTGTTTTCGATTGGTATTCCCATGATCACTGGGAAAATGAGTAGTAAAGCCAGCAATGTTATGCATATATTATTGTTTAGTAGCCTTGTTCTTTTGCCTTTGGGTTCGCTAGTTTGATCTGCGACTGTTGTATCTGTACTTTTGTTTGTTGAGTTTGACTCTAGATTTTCCTCAATTGGAAGCAACGCAAGACGATGTATAGGTCTTTTACAAATTCCCGATGCGATTTTGATGTCAGCAACCCGAATTGATCCATCCTTTCCAGGATAAACTTTCAATATTCGTCCTAGCGGCCATTTCATCGGCACAGTGTTATCTTCTTTAACGATAACCATATCTCCTGGGTTGATATTTGCACTTTGAGTTTTCCATTTATGACGCTGCTGCAATTCGTGTAGGTACTCATTTGACCATCTTTTCCAAAATTCATGTTTTATTTTTGATACGAGTTCCCATCGAGATAAGAGTGATATTCTCTTAGAGTTGGCTGCGATATCCACCTGAGACGTAAGAGCTTCGCCGATCAAGAAGTGTCCTGGAGTTAATGCAGATATATCGGATGGGTCGGCTGACATAGGTGTTAATGGGCGAGAATTTAAGATAGCTTCAATTTCTATGATAACCGTTTCCAATTCTTCATATGTTAGTGAAGCTGTGCTTAAGCTTCGAACCAATAGATTTTTAGCCGATTTTACCGCTGCTTCCCAAAGTCCTCCAAAGTGGGGAGATCTGGGTGGAATAAAATGGAATTGTATTCCTTTTGAGCTACATGTTGAAACTATCGACTCCTTCCCATTTTCAGAAAATATTGATTGAGAGAGTTCAGTGAGTTTATTGTTGGCTCCAACAAAATTTGTTGCGTTATCACTATAGATATTTTGGCAACGTCCTCTTCGACAAATAAAGCGTTTTAAGGCACCAATGTAAGCATCAGTTGAGAGATCACTAACCAGTTCAAAATGAACTGCCTTAGTCGCAAAGCAACAAAATACTGCTACATATGCTTTTGTTGGCCGTTTTCCTCTTATTTTGTAGTGGATCCACATTGGTCCAAAATAATCAACGCCTGTGTTAATGAATGGCCTTGCAGGTGTGACTCTGTCATGTGGAAGGTTCCCCATTAATTGTTGGCATAGCTTGGGACGAGCCCTGCAACATTGTACGCACTTTTGAACGGTTGATCTTGCTATAGATTTTCCTTTGATCGGCCAGAATCTCTGCCTCACTATTCCCAATAATGCTTGCGGGCTGCAGTGCTTGTTTTCTTCATGCACTGACTTAAATAAAAGTTTCACAAGCAAATCATTATATGGAAGAATTATTGGATGTTTTGAATCGTAGGATAAGTTTGACTCCTCCAACCGTCCTCCCACTCGAAGGATGCCTTCATTATCGACAAATGGAGTTAAGCTAAGGATTGGACTATGTTTCGCGAGCATTTGTTTTTCTTCTAATTGTTTGATTTCATTAGGAAAATCATAGCTTTGGATGGCACGTATGATTGTTCTAAGTGAGATCTCAAGTTCTTCTGTACTTAACGCATTCAGTTGAGGTCTTGGGGAAGATTTTTCAGTGGTGTTTTTAACGAAGCGGTAAACATATGATATTATTCGCTGTAACTTCTTAAATGAACCTTTATGGTCGATATTGTGTACAAAGTTGTAGTTGTTTAAGGTTAACAAAACGATAGGTGACTCTTTCTTTCTTTCGAGATCAGAAGTAATTTGTAAATGTGGCCGAAATTCTGCAGGCCAACATTCTTGCTTTCCGTGTAAAAATAATGGTCCCAAAAACCATAAATGACACTCTGCAAGTGCCTTTGCTGATAAACCTCTTGAGAGAATGTCTGCTGGATTATCCTTTGACGAAACATGTCGCCATTGCTCTGCAAAAGTTAAAGTTTGTATTTTGGATATCCTGTTACCCACAAATGTCTGGAAGGATGATGACTTTGAGTGTATCCATGACAAGACAATCTCAGAGTCTGTCCATAAGAAAATTGGTAAATTTTTAATCTGCATAACCTTTCGAAGACGTTGAGATAGTTCTGCAGCTAGAAGTGCTGCACAAAGTTCCAGCCGTGGTAAGGTTTGCTTCTTGATTGGTGAGACGCGAGACTTCGCACATAGTAGTTTTGTTACGATTCTACCGTTTTTAAATGTTGATCGAATATATGCTGCGGCCCCAAAAGCCTTTTCGGATGCATCCGCAAAGATATGAAGTTGAGTAGTTAATGGGATGTCATCCTTGAATATGTGTCGTGTTATTTGGAGATTGTTGATTGTGTTTAAACCTTCCCGGAAGTTTGACCAGGCTGAACTGAGATCTTCAGGTAGAACTTCATCCCATGTCAGCTTCATCTGCCATAAGTGTTGAATAAATATCTTCGCCTTAACTACAATTGGTGTCAAGAGTCCAAGTGGATCAAAAAGTTTTGCCAAGTCAGAGCTTACTGTGCGTTTAGTAATCATGTCTACAGGTTCCACCTTTACCTTTACGCAAAGATGGTCTGGTTTGGGCAGCCATATCAGACCCAGAGTTTTAATAGACTCCTTCTGTGTGCTGTTAAAATCAAGATTTACTTCCCGATCATCTTGTGGAATATTTTGAAGGAGTTGTTTATTATTTGCGCTCCACTTACGACAGTTGAAGCCATGTTTTCTGAGTATGTAAGCTAGTTGTTGTTGTTTCTCGATTGCAGTACTTAAGCTGTTTGATCCTCCAAGACCGTCGTCAACATAGAAATTATCTCTTAGAATTTGAGCACCTAGTGGGTAGTCAGTATCATTTTCGAAGGCGATTTGTTGAAGACACCTTGTCGCCAAATATGGAGCAGCTCGTGTCCCATACGTGACAGTGTTAAGTTGATAATATTTTATGGGTTCAGAAGGATCATTTCTCCATAGAATTATCTGGTATCTCCTGTCGTCTTGATGTACCAAGACTTGTCGATACATTTTTTCAATGTCTGTTGTAAAGACAAATCTCGGTAAACGGAAACGAATGAGTATCGAAAATAGATCACTTTGAACAATTGGGCCAGTGTACATTAAGTCGTTAAGTGAATAGCCGGATGATGTTTTGGCGGAAGCATCGAACACGGCACGAAGTTTAGTAGTTGTGCTATCTGGTTTTAGTACACAATGATGTGGAATGAAATGGTTGGGGGTTGGTATTGAGTTGACATCTATTTCCGTCATATGGCCCAGTTGTTTATATTCGTTCATAAAATGTATGTACTGATTTCTGGTCGCCGAATCTTTCATTAATCGTCGTTCAAGACTAAGGAATCGTTTGTAGGCTGTTGTCTTAGAATCTCCTAATGCAGATGGATTTTCACGGAAGGGTAACTTGACAACAAAACGTCCTTCATCGTTTCTTTGAGTGTTTTGGACAAACAGTGATTCACATTGTTGTTCGTCCTGCGAGAGTCCCTTTTCAGTTGATCCATCATCTTCCATTTTCCATAGCCGTTCAATGACGTCGTTTAATAGCTCGTCGTTAAAGTCTTCTGGCTTAGTGGTGAAAATTGCACAAGTTGCAGCGTCATTTGCCCCTTGACTTGAAGATATTTTTCCGCTGATGATCCATCCAAGTGATGTGTTTAACAAAATTGGAAGATTGCTTGATAGCTCTATTTTTTCGCGTTGCATCAGATTAAAGTAATATTCGGCACCCAAAAGAATATCTACTTTTCCTGGCTGATTAAAGTATGGGTCAGCTAGGCTTAAGTTTGGAATTTGCCATTTCGAAATATCAATATGTTGACTTGGCTGAGGAGGAATGATTGTTGGGATCACAAATGCTTCCAGGTTTGTTTCAAATTTATTATTTCTTGATTGTAGCTTTACGTTTATCCTTCTTGTTACGCGTTTTTTGCCATTTCCAATACCATCGATACACAGCGAGGCTGTTGAAGTTGATACACCCAACCTTTTAACAACGTGCTCAGATATAAGGTTCACCTGCGAACCAGAATCAAGAATTGCACGGAATTCTGCTGAATTTCCATTTGATGCTGTTATTTTTACTCTTGCTGTTGCAAGTATGACATAATCCCTCTGCGTTGATGAGGCATTTGCAGATGCTGATGTTACTGTTGCGTTGGAAGCTTTTGGTCTTACTTCGATGTTTGGGACAGAACTGGAGGTCTGCTTGATTTGTGGATTAGCTTTTGCCTCAATATGCAACAAAGTGTTATGTTTCTTGTTGCATTTTCTACACGAGCTTGATGAACAGTCTTTTGAGGAGTGGTCTCCTTTGAAACAGTTGACGCATAGTCTTCGTGATTGTATGAATCTTAGCCGTTCTATTTCTGATACATTTAAGAACTTTCCACAGTGGTATAACGCATGGTTCCCATTGTTACAGAAATTGCAGCTAATTCCTCTTTTGACCACAGTAGCTGCTATTTTATTTGACGTATGTACCAATTTTTCCCTGTGATTGATGGATTCGATTGTTTGGAACTGGAATTCCAGAAATGATAAAAGGTCTTCAACTGTTGGTAGCTCCTTCGGTTGACTGAGAGATTGTTCGAACCGCATATGCAAACTTCGATCTAGCTTTTTTATCAAAATTTGAAAAAGGAGCGGGTTCCATGCTTTCGTCTCAATTCCAATGTTGTTTAGTGCTAAAAGGCACTCTCGAGTTGTGTCATGTAGCTTTTTAATGGTGACAGAGTTGGACGTGCATAACGGCTGACTAATGATTTTCTCGACCAGAGTTGTTACAAGGACCCGTTTGTTGTTGTACCGTTCTTGTAACATTGTCCACGCTGAATCATAGTTGCCCTCTGTCGTTGATAGATGGCTGACAAACTTTTCAGCTTCCCCTGTAAGATTGGACTTAAGATACCACATCTTTTGGACATCAGGTATCGGTTGTTGATGGACCATATGGAGAAACATGTCGTAAAATTGCGTCCATTTTGCGTAATCCCCATCGAACTTGGGGATTGAGATCTTCGGCAGCGGCAATGATGTTGCCATGACTGTATGTTGGCCTGCCGAAATAGCGTTTGATGTTTGGTTTGACAACACTTGTAACTTTGTCAAGCTATCAATAACCATTCCTCTAAGGTTTTCATAGTCGTCTTGATTTAAACCATTGACAAGAGGGTTTGAACATTGATCCCATACTTGATCATATAGCTCTTCGATTTGGTTCCATAACTTGTTTATGGTCTCGATTCTGATGTTGTAGAATTGCTGAGGCTCATCGCTATTCACCCCTGAGATACCAACTATCAACCTCTCCAATGCTGACATCCGAGCGGCAAATTTCCCCATCAATCCATGTGAAGAATCGTCCTTGGATCCATGATTCTTGCTACTAGGTATTTGGGAAATTCCCATAGGTGGCTGCTCACTGTGCTCATGTTGAGTTACCTGCGGGTTTTTGAGTACTTCCTTTTTCAAACGTACCAATTCAGTTTGAAATAGGTCAATGTATTCTTCAGCCAATGACCGAATCTGTTCAAAATAATTGGTTTTGAAGTAGTCTACTTCTGATTGATCTTTAACAAGTATGCGCAATTTTTCGTCCACCTCATTAAACTCGTTCCATTTGTCTGAAAGTCGACGACGGCGTTCCTCAAAATAGGAAACCTTATTTTTTCTATCAGTAGGATCCTTTTTGAAGTTCCGGATAATCTGCTGAATGTTTTCAGCTAAGATACTCTGTAGGCTGATTAACTCTTCCATTGATGACATGTTGATAATGATGATTCAATACGACTTGTTCGAATAACTGCTGGTTCGCTTACTCGAATTGCACTTTGTTAACGTAAAACTGATCGTGCCTTCTTACAAAAAGAGGTCGTCCTGACTATCACGTCGGGGTCACCAAAATGTACAGTTAGGAAGTTCTAGTGATATTAATTCAAACGTTTCGTCAGAATTACACTATTTCGATTTTCCTGTGTCTTTATAGCACTTGTAACTGAAAGACTTTGTACTTTTAAATAATAGACAAGACAAGACCCTTTTGTTTGAAAACTGTAGAGTTAATTAATTTATTTGTAAAAATGGTTCATCTTTTATACAAAATACTAAATAGCAACTTAATTAATTTTCGTACTTAATAATGCGGAAGTGAATAATAAACAGTTAAATAAAGTTGACCTAAATAAATATTGCAAATTAATATATAAGAATTGTGCCAGGTGACGACATTAAGTATAATTTGTATTATTAAAAATAATGCATGCGTTTGTAGTTTGATTTAAATTTAACTAAAATGTATAGGTTGTAATTTTTAGTATACAAGCAATAAGTACATTGACACAATTTAATTGAAATGCTTACGTTATGGTTTTAGTTATACAAGCAATAAATACAAAGTGTTTTGTTCTGAATTTAATAAAAAAAATATCGAGTTATAGTTTTTTTAAATTAACGATTCATTGTTTTTTTTTAATAAAAATAACGGTTAAAAACAAAAAAAAAATTCATAACATATATAATGTAATTTATAACTTAAAAATAAACAAAATAAAAATACATCACGTTTATATTGAGATCAAATTTTTTTGATTTTCCCAGGTATTTTTTAATTAATTAGACATATCTACAAAACAAACAAAAATTATTTGTACGGTGAATGTAAAGATTTTTTTTAAATAATTTACTTTTAAATAGTTATTGAAGAATCTCCAAGTATTTAAAATTAAACTCACTTTTAGTTAAATTTTTAGGTTTTGCCAATAATATTAACACCTTTTTATTTCTTGTGACAAAAACCGGGGAAATTACAAGAATATTATAAGTCTGATTGTTCTTTAGTCTTCTTTGTAGTACATGACACAGCTATAATTGTACCATATTTGTGATGCAAAATTTTTTTTAGTTACTATGAATATACTTATGTGATAGAAATGGACGTACATACATACATTATTTTTTTTTTAAATGCAAGTGTTGAAAACTGATAAAAAAAATAACAAAAAAAGTAGTGCTCAAAAGCGATAAAATTTCAAATTACACACGAGTTACACATACAGCCAATTACACATGGGCTACACATGATGGAAAAAATTACACATAATATGTGTAATTACACATAAAGTGGCAACACTGTTGATGAGAACTCTAACACATATGTAGGTACAAATACACACTCACGTCACACAGCGTTATCGTTAAATTTCACACGTATGGTTGGGCGTCGCATAAGAAGTATAACTTCAAAAGAAAATCAAGACGTATTCAAATTGGTGATGTTATAAGCACAGTTTTTATTCTTTTTTTTGCGCAAATTAGAGGTTCGTTAGTCAAAATTTGTACATGTTGACATAGGGGCTGAGATGTCAGTTGTTATTTTAAGTTGTAATTGTTGTGGAATTACCACCACTTGTATTAATGCGCCGTGAAAAAAATCTTAAAACATACAAACACATACAAGATTTAGCATTGAGAGAACATTTCATTACTATGGTGCAAAGCGTCTGCTCTTAATATGTTATTTCTCATAGTTGTCATGCAAAAAAAAGAGTTGAAAATTGAATATTTTGTTCAAAAAACTCTAAAGAAAAATATAAGAAGTATCGGCGTATCGACAGTAAAATATCGCCGATATCGATATATCGGAAAACCAGAAGTATCGCCGATATATCGGTATCGGTTGCTTCCCTAGTATAGGTATAAACACATTCGCCACAGCAGACTACACGAACACAAATGCTGCTAGCTACCGTTGTAGCCGTTTAGCTGCTACTTAATTATATTGGATACGACAGATACACAGTAAACACCTGATCCTGAATTGTTGCAACGATTCATTTATGTATATTACAGTGGCGCATATTTAGCGCTTTTACTTTTTTAAAGTTCGCTGGGGCGAATTGAATACGGCGAATTGAATTCGCAACTCACGTCACTTTGTATGGATTCGCTTTGAGATAAACAGAAAAAATTCATCTCATGGATCTCTTTTGGCTCCGGAGTTACGGGTTCAAAACTTATTTTTTATTGGCCATAACTCCTAGAATATGGAACGGATATATGTAAGCGATGTGGATATCAATCTAAACTTTTCCAAAATACCTTTTACTGGTATACAAATTTTTTAAAACAATTTACCCATTGCGAGTGAAATTCAATTTTAAAATTTTTTTATCTGACTTTTCACTTTTACAGAGAACTTATCATGCTTTTATTTGGTGTATATTTGAAATCTGTTACGTAAGTTATGCTTCTTTAATTATGATTTTAAGAATTAAATGAGTTATTTAGAGCATTTTGAAATGATACCTATGTCGTTTATATTCGTTCTATATTGTAGGACTTATGATCAATAATATATTAAAGTTTTGAAACCCGTAACTGCGGAATCAAGAGAGAGCGCTGAAAAAATTACACAAAAATTTTTAGGTAAAAAAGTGCTATTACCCTGTTGTTTTTTTTTAATCTTTAACAATGTTGGTATTTTTGACTCAAGTCAATATTCTATATAACAATAAAGCAAATAAAAATTCTTGAGGCATATATATTATAACATTTAAATGTTTTTATTTTCTTTTTTATTTTGCAAAAAAAAAATATTTCTAACCACTAATTTCCTTTACAAATTTTGTTATATTGTCAACACTGTTTTGTTTTTGTGGCCATCAGAAATAGAAATTAGTTTAATTCGACTACACAACAAAAGTAGCATGGACAAAAACCTTTTGCCGTGTTGCCTTGCTGTCTTCAATATAATCATTCTCATGTGCACACATGTATTCTAATTTTGACAGCTGGTAGTCGGTAGTCGGTAGTCTGCTGTGGCGAATGTGTTTAATGCTTTTGTATACAGAGACAACTTAACAATTGACCGATAACAGTTATATTAAAACACAAAAAAGCAAAAGTTTGATCTCAGTTTTGTCAAATCTGAATTCCATACAAGATTTACTCTGTTTTTGCCATTTAAAGTTAATTTCATTGAGCAGAATAAAAGCTCGAGTTAGAGTGCCATTAAGCCCATAATTAGTACGGTGAACGGGTACATCAAAAAGTTTTGCCAACCTCAGGTTTCTAGGTGGTATATAAAATTGTATTGCGTGCAGCAATTCAGGACAATCAACATAACTATTTATTATATCATATACATAGGAGTAAGTCTGACTGAACTTTCCTGCGCGATTCCAGAGAACGTATGCCTATAAACAAGCATTTAGACTCATAGGGAACAGTCGCTAAATAGGATAGTGAACGCGTAGCAAATTTAATAAAAATTCGTTGCAGCCTCTCAATACGTGAGATAAGATTAAAAACATGAGGATTCCAAAGGACAGACGCATATTCTAATTTCGATCTTATGAAAGAGATATATAAGTATGTGTTTAAGTGTGTACGGGCAAGTCAGAAACATCAGAACAATTTCTTTTGGAAAAACCAATCATTTTAAAGGCTTTAGGAAGTATATATTCAACATGATGCACAAACGATAGAGAACTATCAAACATCACACCTACATAAATCCAATTTTGAGTCTGACGTATTCAATAACACCATTAATACTAGAACAGTGTGATTTAGAGATTTGTGAAAGGATACATGCAAACATTTACTAATATTCAGTCGCAAACAATTAAAGCGACACCATTCACTTAAATTATTAAGCTCAACCTGCATAATATTAGCATCATTTAAAGATTCAGCATATAAAAGATATTTCTATAAGATATCAAATTTATTGAATAGGTATGAGTCATATATGTAGATATAGCAGACCCAGATTACATTGAAATAAGACTAACAGCCATACCTAAACAAGAGCGGAAAGCGGAACGTTTTCTACCGCCTAGCGTTAACGCTGAAATACCATACCTAAACAAGAGCGTCAACGCTTTGTCATAAAAACAGGGTTATTACAAAATATATAACAACCCTGATTATAATAGTATACTCATAACCTAATAATACATGCATCTCTACAACAAACACAACAAAAAAATTCCTCAGAAGTCAAAAGTATAAATGTGTATGTGTGTATGTTTCAACCTGTGAAAAAAATACAAAAAAAGACTTATGCAATTTTAATTTCAGCTTCTAGCTATACTGGAAAGGGAAGAAAGGGCACCTAGTCCATCCCCCCCCCCCCCCCCCCCCCCCCCCGGTAAAAATTGCCTTACCTTAGTATCCTATGTCCTTTTCCTGGATCTAAGCTACATGCCCACCAATTTTCAGCCAAATCTGTTCAGCCGTTCTTGAGTTATAAATAGTGTAACCAAAAAAGGTGGCAACACTGGACGGGGATTCCCAAAAACTTGGTCAAAAATGCCCTCAAAATCCCGGCAAAATTTCCGGGAAAAGTGGCAACACTGGACATGTAGAAAATTTCCAAAGCGGCAACACTGTATAGTCATCATACATTGACTATACCATGGCATGGTTAGGTTTAAGTTGCTTAATGTGATATTAGACTTTCCTTTACAGCAATTTTTTTATTTAATATATAATATAATATATATGGGCGTGGCAGCTCCCATATAACCCAAAAATTGAAATCGCCATATTTTGGGCATTTTTTGACCTACGCCGATGATATTTGGTACATATAGTATTGACATAATTAGGAATACGTACTAGGAGAAAAGTGAGTGGGACCACGCCCCTTTATAGGAAAATAAAAAATCTTAATATAGTCTTAACTATTGGACCGATGGTCATTAAATTTTCACAATAGGATATATAAATACTTTTAATTTTATTTTATAACGAGGGGGGTAGCGAAGTACACCGGGATCAGCTAGTTTCCATATATAATTTTATACTTCACCGGCGGGTTGAAATAAATTTTTTTGCTTAGACGCCGCTACAAATTTTTAATGAGCATGTTGCTCTGCTACATAAAATTTGACATTTGTAAAACAAAAATATTCTTCTACAGCAGGCAGGAAGACTTTACCTTATTTATTATACCATGGTCTATACAAAAAAGAAGTTTTCACTTCAAAAAACAAAAGACTTAAGAAACAAACTTAGTGTCGGTTTTTTTCGTTTCAAAAACAAATGACAGGTTTTTTCGTTTCAAAAAGAAATGACAGGTTTTTTTGTTTCATAAACAAAAGACTTAAGAAACAAACTTTTCAAAATTTCTTGATTCGGTCGCCTCAAAGCCCGCGATAGAAGCTATGCAATAGCTTAATAAAAATTATTCATTCAAATACGAAAAAATAAATACAAATCAAAATTTAACACTTGAAATAAAAAACAAGTAATTTACAAGAATTGTCAGCTGGGCTTGTAAGACTACCTTATAGTCATTGTATCATGAGTGCTTGTCTTTTGCAGCTAACTTCACTATTAAACGCGCTGTCAAAATCGGATTTTCCAATTGCAAAATATTGCCGCCGCGTTATTTCGGGATGCTCCATACAAATTGTATGGGCATGAGAACTTTTAACAGCTAAAAAACGCTTGCCGCTCTTGTTTAGGTATGGCTGTAATGGCTAATAAATGAGTGGATATTTAATTATAGTCTTAGTTAATTTTCATAAAAATTTAAAATTCGTTTAAACACACTTTCATTTTTTCAGTCAAACTTAAAATTCTTATTTAATTACGATGAAAATATGGTAGCACTACGTAATATAAAAAATTTCCCACAAATATCAAAAAAAAAAAAAAACAGCTGACTAGAGCAAATAAAGAAAAGAAGCCTAACTTGTCTTATGTCAATAAAAATGCATTATACAAAAAAGAAGTTTTCACTTCAAAAAACAAAAGACTTAAGAAACAAACTTAGTGTCGGTTTTTTTTCGTTTCAAAAACAAATGACAGGTTTTTTCGTTTCAAAAAGAAATGACAGGTTTTTTTGTTTCATAAACAAAAGACTTAAGAAACAAACTTTTCAAAATTTCTTGATTCGGTCGCCTCAAAGCCCGCGATAGAAGCTATGCAATAGCTTAATAAAAATTATTCATTCAAATACGAAAAAATAAATACAAATCAAAATTTAACACTTGAAATAAAAAACAAGTAATTTACAAGAATTGTCAGCTGGGCTTGTAAGACTACCTTATAGTCATTGTATCATGAGTGCTTGTCTTTTGCAGCTAACTTCACTATTAAACGCGCTGTCAAAATCGGATTTTCCAATTGCAAAATATTGCCGCCGCGTTATTTCGGGATGCTCCATACAAATTGTATGGGCATGAGAACTTTTAACAGCTAAAAAACGCTTGCCGCTCTTGTTTAGGTATGGCTGTAATGGCCAATAAATGAGTGGATATTTAATTATAGTCTTAGTTAATTTTCATAAAAATTTAAAATTCGTTTAAACACACTTTCATTTTTTCAGTCAAACTTAAAATTCTTATTTAATTACGATGAAAATATGGTAGCACTACGTAATATAAAAAATTTCCCACAAATTTCAAAAAAAAAAAAAAAACAGCTGACTAGAGCAAATAAAGAAAAGAAGCCTAACTTGTCTTATGTCAATAAAAATGCATTTGTTTATATTTAACTAAATTAGAAAAAACATCAAGTGTGTTATAATAAAAATAAAAATGTTTGAATAACTTACAAAGTTGTTGGTTGAGTTACATTGGAAAACATAATTGTTGGATAAAACACCATTTTTTATATGAACTACATATAAATTAAAAAACATTAAAATATTTAAAATTAAGGTTTTGGCTGTTCTTAATTATAACACTATATATGGCGCTTAAGTTGTCAGTGTCTTCTTTTTTATTCATTGTTCTATATATTTTCTGTTGTATTCTTAAGCTTTCGGTTGTGTAACGGTTTTTCCCATTGTTTTCTTTGTTGAGTATTTTTATATTGTCAAAGTCAGATACATGATTAGTTTCCAGTATATGTTTTGTTAAAGCAGTGCTTTCTTTGTTTTTGTTTATATCTGTTTTAAGTTCGTTCATTCTTGTTTCTAAAGCTCTCTTTGTTGTGACAATGTAGACAAGATCACACCCGCTGACACTATCACCTTTACATGGTATGTCATATACTACGTTGTTTTGTTGTAGTTCGTCGATTGGTGTTTTTGTGTTTGTGAAAATTGTACTTAGTGTTTCATTGGGTTTATATGCTAAGTAGGTATTGCTTTTATTTATTACAGATTTTATGTTTTTGTTGTCTGTAATGCCTGGTATATATTTAATGCTGAAATATTGTTTATTATCATCATTAGGGTTGCCATTTCTAATGTTTTGTAGGTGTTGGATTGTTTCACTTGCTTGACTTTGGACACTAATATCTCGAAATTAATAAATGCAAAACTTTTGCTGATTTATTAAATTTGATCGTATTTCTTTCAAAATTTGCAAAAAAAAAATTTTCAAGAACTTAATTTTTTCCTCTTTTCCCCATATTTATTGATGAATAATTGTGTGTATGTGTTTTAAACTATTGCATAGATTTTTTCGCGGGCTTTAGCGACGAAATCAAGAAATTCCGTAACGAAAAACATAAGACAAAAAAGTAACACAAAAAAACCTAACACACTGAGTTTGTTTCTTAAGTCTTTTGTTTTTTTAAGTATTTGAATCGCCCAATGTATGTTAACCCCTAAAGTATGCTATTGATTTCATTAACATACAGTATTGCCAGAACAGATTTTTACATGTAGGAAAACACAAAATGGCAATCGTGGTTGACAAAAAATGATATACACAAACAAACAGTCATTTCGTAGGTTTTTAAGCTATTGCATATCTTTTATCGCGCATCCACCTGTTATGTTTAAAATTAACACACTATTATTTTCTTTTGTCTTTCAACTTTATTATTATAAAACTCCAATTCTATGACTATAAATATGGACTTCACTTTTACAACTCTTTGCTTTTACAACTGTATTCAACTGTTTTCTTTTACATATCTTTTATCGCGCATCCACCTGTTATGTTTAAAATTAACACACTATTATTTTCTTTTGTCTTTCAACTTTATTATTATAAAACTCCAATTCTATGACTATAAATATGGACTTCACTTTTACAACTCTTTGCTTTTACAACTGTATTCAACTGTCTTCTTTTACAACTGATATTCAACTGTCTTCTTTCACAACTGATATTCGATTTCTTAAACCTAGCTTATTTATACTTAATTACTATTCAATAATTATTCTATTTTAATATTGCACAACAATTCTTACTCAGCTTATTTATTAGTATTTAATAATTATTATTTTTTAATATTTTAATGTTGCACAATTATTCTTAATCAGCTATTTATTAGTATTTAATAAGTATTATTCTTTAATATTATAATGTTGCACAATTATTCTTACTCAGCTATTTATTACTATTCTTCTGACCCAGTTTGTATTTAATAAAAATAGCTTAGTAAGCTTTTGGGCATTTCGCAATTTATCAACGCAAACAGTTGCACAATTGGTCAAGTCAATGCACTGATCAAGTCAATGACTGTTTGTGTTAACAAGTTGCGAAATGTTCATGTAGGACGGTTGATCAGGTCTGACTCATAACACACCGGCGGAGACGCCAAAGTCGTCGACGTGTATGAAGGAGAAACCTTGCTTTTTTTAATTTTACCGTGTTGTTAACACAAAAAGACTGATTTTAATACAACTTTTGAGAATTTTTCTGGGTCGGCAATATTGAAATTAGTAATTTGGCCGTAACTCCGTAAATAGGGCAGTGAAAGTTGCAGCATTCGAAAAATCGAAAATTTTTTTAATTTGCCCGTAATTTTTTTAATTTAAACGTAATAATATAATTGCATAAGTCGATAAAAAATGCTATGCAATAGCTTTACCGCGGCAGTCCCCGAGTGCCACACGTCTTTTTTTTTTTGTATTTTTGTGTGAATATCTGTTTTTCATTGACAAGAAATTTTTGCTGAGCAATATATTAGAGAATTTATTTTCATTTTGTGTACTATTAAAAATTTTTTAATATTTTATTTAATTTGCAAGTATAAACTTTTTTTAGAAAACTGCAAATGTATTTGTTATCAGGTAAATATTATTCGGCTTAAATCTAGTTTAGTGGCGCAGCTCCAAATGAAAAAAAAAATTACATAGGGCGATAGAAAAACGAAAAATACGACGAAAATTTTATATGATAACTTTCTCGGAAACGCATAGTTTTAGAGTTATTGGCCTTTAAAGTTTCTTATATGTACATATATACATATGTGCGATTTCCCTTTGCATTTCTCAACGTAGAAGGACAATTTTTGGCAGGGTTGCCAGATTTCTTTTGAGTCGCATCCCCATTTTGAAAATTTTCATCCCCGAAATTTCCAAAAAAGCAATTTATACTATCCCCAAAAATCCCCACTAAAAATAATACTACTTCAATTTCAATTCACTTAAGTATTAACTTATGAATACTTTATTTGCACTGTAGTTCATTTCTAAGTATATATTTGTATATGTGTTCTAACAAATTAGTTAAGTTGACTGATAAAATCAAAAAGTTCGGAGTCTAAATTTCTTTACCGCTGTCGAAAGAAAATTTTGGTACATGCTTTTAGAATTAAACAATTTGACCATTTCTGGAGATGGATCAAAACTTTCACCTACCATGTTTTAGCATTTGTTTCAATAAAGTTTTTAGGTATAAAAACAATTAGAATATGGTGATATTAAAATAATAGTAAAATAAATAAACCAAAATATATACACAAAATAAAACTCCCCTAAAAATCTCATAAATTCCCCAAAGCATATAAATTATCCTCAATGAATTCCCCAATCCCCAAACCAAATTTTCATCCACATTTGAAAAAAAAAATCCCCGATTTGGGGATAAATCCGCTAATCTGACAACACTGAATTTTGGTATCATTTGAAAGCTTTTGACTAGATTTTAATGGATTTGTTAAAATACAAAAGATTTCAGAAACTATTAGGCCCGGCCAAAGGCCGGCTATGCAGAAAATATATTCTATATACCGCCCTGTCGCGATATACCATGGTGGAGAAAATCACTAAGCCCGGCCGAAGGCCGGCTTTGCAAAAAATCTATTCTATATACCGCCGTGTCGGGATATACCATGGTGGAGAAAATCACTAATCCCGGCCGAAGGCCGGCTATGCGGAAAAAATATTAAATATACCGCCATGTCGGGATATACCATGGTGGAGAAAATTGCTAAGCCCGGCCGAAAGCCGGCTATGCAGAAAATCTATTCTATATACCGCCCTGTCGGGATATACCATGGTGGAGAAAATCGCTAAGCCCGGCCGAAAGCCGGCTATGCAGAAAATCTATTCTATATACCGCCTTGTCGGGATATACCATGGTGGAGAAAACCGCTAAGCCCGGTCTACCTAAGGACGCGTTTTACCCATTCCGAAAAATGGACGTTATGACCTGGATAATCTGAGGCCAATCAGTATTCTACCGGCGATGTCAAAAATCCTCGAGAACATAATGAAGTCGCAAATATTAACTCACTGCGACCAGCTTTCATTAATAAACCAAAACCAATATGCTTTTCAACGTAATCTCAACACTACTTCTTTGCTACTCTCCCTCACAGAATCTGTCATAAAAAATGTAGATAATCGTAGGCTTTGTACGCTAGTTTCTCTTGATCTTACTAAAGCTTTTGATCGTATTAACCATAATCTTCTCATTTTTAAGCTGAAACAACATTTTAATTTTTCTAAATCAGCATGTAAACTAGTGTACTCCTACCTCTCAGATAGACTACAGTATGTCTCGGTAAACGGAAACAACTCAAGCCTAGGTAGTGTCTCTTCAGGTGTTCCTCAAGGCTCAGTGTTAGGACCCATACTCTTCCTTATTTATCTTAATGACTGTGTCACGTTCCTAGATAATAACGTATGTAAATCCTTTGTGTTTGCTGATGATATCCTCCTATTATTTTGTGAAAATCCTGTGAGTATAAAAAAAGATAGAACATTTGGAAAGATCGGACGTGTTTTTAGTTGAGCTCCGCTGTGATTTTAATGCTTGCAATATACTTAGTTTGTAAAGACTAAAATAAACAAAACACTTTACACAAATCAATAAGAAAATAAATTAATGCAAAATATCCAGAGAAAACATTAAAAACATACAATAAACTTAAAATTAACTAAATAATAGCAAATAAAAACCAACTTTAAACAAATACATAGAAAAATACCAACAAAACTAATAAATTCCTCTTTAAAATTTTGTTACATCAACAACAAAAATTAAATAGTTAAAAACCAGTTTTAAAACAAACATAAATATAATAAAACAAAAATAAATAAATTCTTTTACTCCCTTGTTACATAAAAAATTTGCAATTTTATTACATCAACAACAATAATTATAAAGTCGAAAACCAGTTTTAAAAGAAAACATAAATATAATATCAACAAATAAAACATATGTAGGTCTCACAAAAAATATTTTTTATCTCTGTGCTCACTTAAAATTTTAACATTTTTAAAAACAGAACACATACTTACATATAGACTTTAATATTATAAAGTAACTCAATCTGTTTTCTATATATAAAACATACATAAAGACTTAAAATAATAAATAACAACTAAATGTATAATTTAAGAAAACAAAACAAGGTAAATCCAAAAATAACAAAAAAATTAAAATCTAAAAACAATAAGAACAAAAGCAACAACTTACAAACATCTGCTACAAACATGGAATATAGCTCACAAGAATCTCAAACAACAATACCAACTATCAACACTCCGGCGAATAAGCGTTTAATAGACAATAATCAATACTCTCAGCTAAACTCTCCTTTCAAGATGATCACTGTAATGGATAAGCGGTTTGAAAAACTTACAGAGAAACTTGAACAGCTCATAGAGAGAAAACTTAGTGAATACAGAGTAGAACTCTTAAATGATCTTGATAAGAAATTTGATAGCATGAAAAGCGAACTAAACCAGATTACAAAAAGAGTGTCTGCTTTAGAAAAAGTAGCAGACGATATTAATCTTATGCAACAGGAAATAGAAACATTAAAATCCAAAATAAGAATACAAGAAAACAGCACAGTGGCAAATGAGATACGTTTAAATGAAATCCCATTTTGTGAAAATGAAAATTTAACAAACATATTTAGTTCTATCTGTAATATAATAAAAATACCAGTCCCTACAATTAAAACTATTTACCGCCTTCAAAACCACAACAATAAATATAATGCTAATTCTAGGGATGCTGTTATTATAGTTAAAATGCGGTCTGCTTATGACAAAAATTTCTTTCTTAAATGTATGAACAATTTTATGAAAACAAATAAGGACTTTCATTTTCGCTTGCGGCAGCTTGGTTTTAACTCTGACAATAAATTCTATGTCAATGAAAATCTTACAAAAAATAATTTCCAAATACTTCGAACTGCAATTCGACTTAAGAAAAGTAAACTTATACATAGTGCTTTTACTATGCGTGGCACTGTATTCATAAAAAAGACAGTTAATGATAACATCATACGCATTAACGAGTCACGAGAGCTTCACCAATTATTTCCTGAATCTTATGATGTCGGAATTCCTGAATTTCGCAACAATGATCGCTATTGAAATCTGTTTTTTAATCTTAATTTTAATTATTCCCCTAATCTCTTTCTTTTTTATCATAATTATCAATACCTATTATTACTATATGTTAAACATAAATAATTTACTTAAATTTTACTCAATTTTACATTTAAAATATAATTCAATTACCAGTTTCTCTGAGTGCGTTGCCGAAACTTGCATACTAAATGTCCAGCTCTAGTTATATGTGCTCCAAAGACTGTGTGTATAGTATGATTAGAGTTCTTTCTAAACAGAAATCTGGTCTGAATATCGTTCATCTGAATGCACAAAGCTTAAAGAACAAAATGGATGAATTTAGACACTTATTTATATCATCTGGGGTTGATGCAGTTTGCGTTTCTGAAACATGGTTTCAGTCAGACATCTCTGACCCAATATTCAATCTTCAAGGATTTAAACTTTTTCGTTCAGACAGGAAAAGTTTTATCAATAATGTAGAAACAAGTGCAAGGGGGGGTGGGGTTGCGATATACGTTCGCAATGGTATATCATGTAGAGAAATATTGAAAAATAACGCCGACGGTGATACAGAGTATTTATTCCTTGAAATACTTACCCAAGATAGAAGGAAATTGTTATTAGGTAGTATTTACAGAGCTAGCAGTAATATCAGCATAAATCCTTTTATTGCCATTCTTGAAGATATATCTATTCAATACGAAGATATTTTAATAGCCGGCGATTTTAACAATAACCTTTTAGTAGAAAATCCATTGATTGCACCCATGAAAGCTCTTGACCTCTATCCGGTTAATATTAAAAATCCCACACACTTTCATACCACAACCAATACATTAATTGACCTTGTATTTGTAAACCAAATATCCAGAGTGCTCTTATATGATCAATTGTCAGCATCGGTTTTTTCAAAGCATGACATTCTTTTCGTAGCATATGATCTATCGGTAAGTGATGATAAAAGAAATATTTCGTATCAGGATGTACACAACATAGATTATTCAACACTGAATAATACCATAAATTATATAGATTGGGACATAATCTACACGTTAGAGTCTATTGACGATCAAGCCTATTTTATTCAAGAAAATGTTAGGTTTCTATATGACTTGTGTGTTCCAACAAGAACTAAGCGCATCAGAGCCGGTCAGACACCTTGGTTTAGTGCCGAAATAAAATCACTGATAAAAAAACGTGATGAGTCTTATAAACGATGGAAAAGGTTTAAAACCAGTGAGCTTAAGGCTATTCATAATAATGCACGAAGGGAAGTAACAAAACGTATTCAAGCTGCAAAATCTTTGTTTTATCGAAGAAAATTTGCTTCTGCAATTGATTGCCAATCAAGATGGAGAGAGATACGCAAGATTGGTATTGGACAAAGAACCTCTCTCACATACGCAGCGGATGTTAATGTAAACGCTCTTAACGAAGATTTCGTAAGAACTAATGTTCCATCTCCAGCAAGCAATGTTTACGCTGATCTTTGCTATGTCCCGCTAGAACGTCTTTTTAGTTTTCGTTGTGTTAGTGAGACTGAAGTCCTCAAAAGTTTCTCAGGTATCAAATCCAATGCAATTGGTATGGACGGTATAAATCCAATTTTTTTAAAAGTCTTGATACCTAAGTTGTTGCCCTATCTGACATATCTGTATAACTCCATCCTTACAAAATCAATTTTTCCAGCTGCATGGAAGTTATCACGAGTCATTCCAATTCCCAAACCCAATAATGACTACCGCCCAATAGCTATACTTCCTTTCTTATCCAAAGTTCTGGAAAATCTTGTTGGTAAACAAATAAATGAATACTTAAATTGTGTGAAGCTGATATCTGAGAAGCAGTCAGGCTTTATGAAGGGTAGAAGTTGTATTACAGCGCTAGTGGAAGTAGTTGAGGATATAAGATGTAAAATTGATGGAAATATGGCTGTTTTTTTGATTCTTCTAGACCATAGTAAAGCTTTCGACACAGTCGATCATGTGATCTTGTTAACCAAACTTAAAAAACTTTTTCATTTCTCTAGCTCTGCCTGCAAACTTATACAATCCTACCTAACAAACCGCTCGCAAGTAGTTCAGCTTAATAGTAATACCTCTAATGAACTTAACGTCGAAAGAGGAGTTCCCCAAGGCTCTGTACTTGGTCCTCTTCTTTTTTGCATGTATATAAACGACTTTCCTGATACTCTTATTAGTAGTTCAGTTCATATGTACGCTGATGATGTTCAGCTTTATAAAAGTTGTAATATTACTGACATAAATCTATGTTGCAACAAATTGAATGATGATTTGGAAACAATTAACAAATGGGCTAACTCTAATGGGTTGTGCATAAATCCTGCAAAGTCCAAATGCATCTTAATTTCGAAATCCAAAATCAACTCTGAGAACCTAAAAATAAAAATCCAAAACAATGAAATTGCATTCGTCACCACTGCATCTAATCTAGGAATCACGTTCCATGAAAGGCTCACATGGTCTGCACATATCAATAATGTCGTAGGTAGAATATATAGTATGCTTAGGTCTTTATGGATAGTCAAGGATTCCACCCCATTTGATATACGTATGTTGCTTGCAAAAACTTATCTTGTTCCTTCACTTCTATATGGATGTGAAATATTTGCTAACTGCGACAGTCAAGACTTTCGCAAACTCCAAAGTTGTGTACAATAACATAGCCCGATATATTTTTCAGAAAAGTCGCCGTGATCATATATCTGCATATTCTTATCAGATTTTTCAAATAGAATTTGGCAATTTGCTTAAATATAAATGTTTAACTTTTCTGCATAAAATAATAACATCTAAAGAACCGACATATATTTATAAAAGAATTATATTTGCAAGATCAAATCGTGGGAAAAATATAATTCAAACCAAATATAAAAGTCTCATATCTCAACGGCAATTCTTAATACACACAATAAGTCTTTGGAATACATTACCAAATTTCATACAAAAGTTAGGCAACGCTAATACCTTCAAAATTGAGCTAAGAAATTATTTATGTAATTAACATTTTCCTTAAATATGTCATATTTCAATAATTCCCTTATGTTAAAATTATCCTATCGTCGTCTTATATCTATATTTTTAACATATATTATTATTTTATTATTCTATTATTTTATATTATATTAATACTCATACTTACTTATGTAAGTATATATCTAGTAAACTCAATATATCTTAAATATTTCATTGTTAATGTTTACTTATTAATATGTTTGAAATTTTTTATCACTAGCACTGTCATTTATAAGATGTAACATCTTGTTGTGCTATGTCATCTAATAAATAAATAAATAAATAAATAAATAAATAAATAAATAAATAAATAAATAAATAAATAAATAAACAGCTTTGAGCATTGCCTGAACAGCCATCTAAGGTCTATATCCGCCTGGATGGAAACAAACTATCTTAATATAAACCCGTCAAAAACTCAGGCTATAAATTTCTATCTACCAAATCGTAATCCACCCTCTCAGCCAAGAGTTTTTATAAACCGACAAATAATAACCTGTGTTGATACAATAAAATGTCTTGGAGTTACCTTGGACAGTAATCTTAATTTTAATGAACACATAAACACCATTGCAAATAAAAGCTGCTTAATTCTACGAAGACTCTACTCATTAAAAGCTTATACGCCAATGCATGTTAGAATCCGCCTAGCATAATTATAATGTCTCAGGTTAACTACTGTCTTGAAGTGTATTCTGCAACGTGGTCATATAACATAGATATCATTGAGGCAACCATAAAAAAAAATAGTACGTTATGTTTTTAATATCAGTATTCATGAACATAGTCGTACCCAGGAGCTAATTCCGTTATTTTTAAAATGCAATTTCAAAGACTACCTAAGTTTACGTCTACTACTCCACTTCTACAAGATCATGAAATCCGGGCGACCGATAGGACTCTTAAATAATTTTTCTTTTACAAACTCTACTCGGAACGTTCAGATTATCGTCCCTCTTGGGCATCGGTCTATAATTGACCGGCTGTTCGTAAAAAGAATCCACCACATTTGGAGTCGGCTCCCTAACGAGCTCAAACTCTTTTCTTATACTTTTCATAACTATAGAAAAAAATTTTTGGCTTTCGTTAATGAAAATCGGCAATAATGTTATTCTCTTCTTTTCAAAAAAGAATTATGCACTAACACCAACTCAACATATAACAATATACATACGTATGTAGTTGTTCCTCGCTATAGGATCCTCCTAATTTTATATCTTTATAAATTTATTATTTTCTTTTGTCGCTTTACTCATGTGACTGGGGAGTCAAATCAAATCAAAACAAATCAAATCATACGAATTTTATTAACTCTTATATATATTTGTTATTATTTTTTTAAGTTTATCTTAAATTTCTCTTTTCCTTATTATATAGCTTTTACATATTCATAGTAGAATAATCTTTACAATACATATTTTATATTGGCCATGAAGGCTTTCTTTGTATTGATATAAATAAATAAATAAATAAATAAAAAATTGCAAATAATGTAATTTCAATTAGTTCTCTTATATACTTTATATACATATTTGCGTTGCGATAAACAATAGAACATATATATGTATATAGAGATGCATGTACTTACATATAAGTATATATATATATGTGGGATCCCGGTCGATAAAGGGTTAATAATGGTATATACAAAGTAACGTTCGCAGGCACAGAGCACAGACAAATAACATTCACATACACATAACAAAGAGAGACCGTAACACAGACATAACAAAACAAACACCAACATCGACAACCGAAGCAAAACGACATGACAGAGTATATTATAGCACTTATGAAAATGATTAAGTTAAGTTACTGATAGCCTTCAACCAAGAAGCATGAAAGTAAAGCTCATAACGTAATAATAAGCTAATAAACAAAAACCTAACATTGAATTTTAACTGAACAAAATTAAATAAAACACCATGAAATCTAATTAAACAAAATCAAATTGGTTTTATTAAAAGTTCAAAATAATAAACTAAAACCAGGTAGAATCATTAAATTCACCTACACATGGGGGCTCAACCGGGATGGTACTGAGTGGAAATTTTTTTTTTAAGTTGTGCACAAAAGCGCAATAATAAGAAAAGTTGGTGCATAAAGAAACTTATAGAAAATTTGAAACCATTAAAATAAGTTTAAAAGAAAAACAGTGCTCGAAATTATAAGTTCAAACTTAAAAACTAAACAACATTCACCACAAATTAAAATAAAAGAACAAGTAAAAGTACACAAAAAGAAAAACACATAGGGTACCGTGAAAAGTTAATAACTTTAAAATAAAGTTTGTATCATTGAGCTGAAATAATTTTTAACCATAAAGAAAAGAAGAACAGTGGCTGAAAATTGTATCGATACATATATACATACATACATACTAACTTTTGCGGTGCAGTACCGAAAATTTCACAGTGGTTCAAAATCCGTTAACTTATGTATATGTACATACAAAATTTAAGTACAGTCTTGTAAAAAGTCAATCTTATAAAAGACACATGAAACCGAAGTCCAGTTAGAAACGGGCCAAATATTTGAAAATTAAAAACATAATGTACATACCTATGTATACAAAAAAATATAAAAAAAAACCGTTAAACAATTGAAGAAACAAAATTAACTTGGGTATAATTACAAAACCTAAAATAAAAACCTGTAAAGAAGAAACTAAAAATATATGTACGAATATATAATAAGCAAATGTATGCATGATCGGAACAACAATTCTACATGCTGTTGAGACCAAATGAGGGGAAGCCGAGAAAATTGAAAAAATCACAGTGAGATGATGCTATATGACGTGTAAAGCTAAGAGCCGTTGACGAAGGAAGCACCAACAATTCAGTGTACATGAGGGGAAGCAGATAAGCGAAACAATTGAGCCGAGAGTAAAAGAATTATTGTATGTATGAAACTTACATTATATCATTGCATATATTATTTAACACACACATATGTAAGTAGCCAAGCAGAAGTTGAGAAGTAAATAGTATACATTTATTGTATGTATGGAAAAAATATTGTATTATTGTATATAATATTTAATACATAAGAGGAGTAAATAATACAAATGACTGTGTATTCCATTGCTTGAGTAGAAAAATTCCAATTTCATGTCTTGGAAATAAACAAGAATATTAGATTGGAATTTTATTCTGGAAAGTGGTAGAAAAGAAGTAATAGGGTGGTGCTTAATTTTGCGAATTACTTTTGAAAATAAATATTTTATTTTGAGGGATTTATTTGTCGATTAAATAAAAGTAATTTTGAAGAATTGTAATTAAAAATAATTTTACAGAAAATATTTTGCATATTTTACAAAATTTAAATTTAAAATTCTTATAATTTATAAATAAAAATTTTAAATTGACTACTTAAAATAAAAGTACAGAAGAGCTGTATTGAGATAAAAGTAAAATAGATTCCGATGTATTCTACACCATTAGGGTAGCATCGCAAATGGATGAATAAAACTGGAGCTAAATTATTTAAATAAAAATAGTTGGAATTAAATAATTTGAATTAAATAATTTAAATAAAAGAATTTGAATAAAATGATTTAAATAAAAATAGTTGCAATTAAATAATTTGAATTAAATAATTTAAATAAAAGAATTTGAATAAAAGGATTTAAATAAAATAGTTGGAATTAAATAATTTATATAAAGGAATTTGAATAAAATAATTTGAATCAAATAGTTTGAATAGAAGAATTTAAATAAAACAATTCAAAATAATTTTAATAAAATTCTCGCTAATCTTGTAATTCTGGTATAATCTCTTTATATAAATTGAGAATCATTATATAAGTATATTTAACATATAATATTAATTAATTACCTTTGTATTATTTGACACTTGACCGACATGGAATAGTTAGAAATCTTAGGACTAACTGTTGAGGAGTTAAAGGCTAAGTGCCACGAAGAGAGATTGGACGCGGACGGACCGAAGATTGTTCTTCAAGAACGGGTCATAAAACATTTTAGCTCCGAATACGAACAGTCTTCATCCAATATTCAGCCGCCGTCGGTTACAGAACGTCCGGTATCTTCCAACTTTACCTTAAAGGACATTCAAGATACAGTACTAAAGTTTTACGGCGAAGGGCTACCCGTAATAGGTTCGTGGCTAAGCGACTTCGAAGACTGTGCCGCGACTCTTGGGTGGAATAATTTGCAAAAATATGTTTATGCGCGCCAGCTACTTTCAGGTGCGGCAAGAATATGTTGTAGGGGTCACGCCAAAATTCGAGATTGGCTGTCGTTAAAAACAGAGTTGGAAAAGGAGTTCGGTATTAAGTACTCTGCTATTGAAATTCATCGAAGGCTAAGAAACCGTAAAAAGCGTATGAATGAGAGTTGTAGAGAATATTTATACTGCTTGATTGAGATTGGATCGCCTATAAAGTTAGACGAGAGTAGCTTAATCGAGTACTTTATTGCGGGGATACCCGATACCAGCGTAAATAAAACAATACTATACCAGGCGACAGACGTAGAAGATCTGAAAATTAAGTTGAAGGTATATGAGCGGGTAACCAAACCATCTCAGCCAGTAAGTTGGGACAGATCACGTCCGAAACAAGAACCGTCAAGTAGCGTAGGAAATAACTCGCAAGGTCCAAATTGTTACCGTTGTGGGAAAAGCGGGCACCTGGTTCGTGAATGTAAAGAAATTCAACCAACATGCTTTAAGTGCCATGGGGTCGGCCACAAATCATTCGAATGCAAGAGGAGCCAAATCAAGAAAGAAGAAAAAATTACTAAGTATAGTAGCGACAACATACACACGCTGTCGAAAGAAGATGATGTAAAACTAAATAGAGCAATATCTCAAACTAATCGGATTTTTAAAGACATAACAGTAGTCGGCCATGAAGTATCAGCTTTAGTGGATACCGGCAGCGATATCAGCTGCATACGATACGATGCACTTATGATGATGAACGAAGTGACAGTCAGCGCTGAGAGAAAGAAAATGTTAGGCATAGGAGGAAAAGAAATCGAAACAATAGGGTCTTTCGAAACAAATGTTATCCTAGATGGCGTTGAAGTGCCCATAAAATTCCATGTCGCACGAGAACGAGACATTCTGTATTCTGCGTTGTTAGGGAATGATGTCCTTGAATACGTAGACATGTTAATCAGGGCGGATGGGGTGAAGTTCTCATTAAAGAATTCACCACAGGAAGCCACACCAGGTAACAGAAATACATTTGAAAATGAATACACTCAGATCCTACATTAATTCAACGAGATTTTTGTCGACACAGATGCTTTTGATTTACAACACCTGAAGATCGATATCCGCGAGAGAATCGTAAAATTAATAGAAAGCTACAATCCAGTTAAACCGAAATCTTTTCCAATTAAAATGAAGATCCTGCTTAAAGATAGCACGCCAGTTCGTCACCATCCACGAAGGATGTCGTATGCTGACCAACAGACTGTTGACCAACAAGTCACAGAATGGTTAAGAGAGGGAATAGTACGAAAAAGTTGTTCAGAATATTCGTCGCCTGTTGTATTAGTGACCAAGAAAGATGGTGGCAAAAGACTATGTTGTGACTACAGACGGTTAAATGAAAAAATTGTGCGCGACAACTTCCCAATGGCAATCATAGATGACGTAGAGCAGCGCTTGCAAGAAGCTGAAGTATACACAACACTAGATTTGAAGAATGGCTTTTTCCATGTGCCGATCGAAACAGAGAGTCAGCGATTCACATCTTTTGTTACGCACAGAGGACAATTCGATTTTCAGTACGTGCCCTTTGGCATAACTAACTCACCAGCGGTATTTTGTCGGTACATAAATGCGATATTCCACGAACTAATCATGGACGGAACAGTTGTAATATATATGGATGACATCGTCATACCATCAAAAGATCAGAAAGAAGGCATCACCAAGTTTAAAAGATTTTTAGAAGTCGCGTCGTTAAACGGACTAAAAATTAAATGGAGTAAGTGCCAATTTCTGATGCGAAAAATAACATTTTTGGGGTACGTGATAGAGAATTCGACAATACGGCCATCGAAAGAGAAGACTGCAGCTATAGAAAAGTTTCCACAACCAAAAGACCGCAAAGCAGTTGAACGATTTTTAGGCCTTACTTCTTATTTCAGACGTTTCATTAAAAACTACGCCTACACCTACAGCAGAGAAAAGTAAAAACAATAAAAAGTTAACATTTTGCGACTTTTTATATTTTGACTTGAGTTTTTAAACACTGGTTTTTTACACCCTGGTTGAATATTCAATATTATATGAAAACTTTAGAGGTCAATAACAATAACGTTTCCGGGAAAATTACATTAAATTTTCGTCTTATTTTTATATTTTCTATCGCATTGTGTTATTTGTTTGACATTTGGTGATACGTCGGTAAAGTAGATTTGTTCCCATAAAGAAATCAATCGAAACTAAAAAGGCAAAGATCTTTAATGTTTTGATGGGTATGTTGTGCATAATTATTTCGTTAATCGGGTACAATAGTCGGAAGTCGTTTGAGGAATGTAATAAGTCTTATGGCCAATAAATGAGTGGATGATAATGTTTCATTTATTTTTAAAACTCGTTGTTTGGTCATATGGCAAATTATTTTCATATCAAGCTTTGTGTGTAAAATTTTTATACTGAGTTTTAATATCTGCATATGCATGTTATGTGACATCTCTCAATCTTAATAAATTTCGATCAGAAATTCTTTAAACGTCTACCTAATAATGTAATTTCAATTAGTTCTCTTATATACTTTATATACATATTTGCGTTGCGATAAACAATAGAACATATATATGTATATATAGAGATGCATGTACTTACATATATATATATATATATATATACTTTGCAATAATCTTGTATACGACATTTAAATGAGTATGTAGAATAAAACCAGTTTCAAAGTTAAAATTAAAATAAAAAGGTAGAACTGTAGTTAGTAAGAATTCAAGCATTGCCGTTATCAGTAAAGTAACATTCCTGATTAAAAACCAAAAAATATACAATTTGGATTTGTATGACTGAATAAATGAAATTGTTAAGCAAAATTAAAATATATGTTTTTTACTCCACCATAATTTGGCGACCGTGACAGGACACGTAAATTCATTTTTAATAATAATTTGGTGGTTAAAACTTTAATGCATTTAACTCACAAAATTAAATTTTGCTAATTAGAACAATTTAAGTTTCATGCATAATACAAATTGTCGTGAGTATATTTTTCCGCTACGTATGTGACATAAATTCCAGACTTGTTTAGAACAGAACAAGTAAAGTTGTGGGACTGATAGCGGTGTATGCTGGACAACACTGTACACTTTACCATTTCGTTGTGCAGTTCAATATTTGACATTACAAATTGAATTCTGCTGTTTCATATTTTTTCAACGCAAATTACCTATCGTCTTTGTTTCAGAAGAACAATTTCAAATATTGGATGCAATCATCAATTTATCGTTGTTGCTATTACTCAGTTAATTTTGCATCTTTCGCTCGAGGTAAACATCTATTCGACGTTTGCAGCAGCCGTGTAACTTTCGTTGCCACAGCTTGACTTTATCAGAAAGTTCAGTTGTCATCATTATCGTCATACAATTGACATTATCATCTTATAATCGTTGCTAAAGTCAGTATCATTACTATACAACTACAACTTATGTATGTATTACAGCATTTTGGTTGTGACCTTCTATACACGGGCAATATCTTTACTTTACTGTTCATTTGGTTCAACGTCAATACTGTAAATTTACACCAATCTTATACATAAACTAAGATGGTGGATCAAGACAATACACAAAGGTCTGCATCCTCTGATGCAAATGCAGCCAATGCCTCAGTTGAATTAACAGCCTTGAAACACCAACGAAGTGCCTTGAAAAGAAGTATCACATTGATTAAAACTAAAGTCGAAAAAGAGGAGAAAACTTGCGATCAGACAATTTTAGAATGTCGTTTAGACATTTTACAGTCGTATTTTAAACAAATATGCCACATTCAAAGCCAAATCGAACGACAAGATTCCAACGACCAATCCAGAAGTGATATTGAAGATCAATATGTGGCTGAAAAAACAAAAATATCAACTTTGTTAAAGAAATTTCGGGAACCGAATGATAACGAAGTAAATCTTAATCATACAACTTCTCAACAAGCACCAAGCCGTTTACCAAACTTAAAATTACCTAAATTTGACGGTAAGTATAGCGAGTACAAAAGATTTATTGCTAGTTTTAAAAACATTGTACACAATGAGCCGATCTCTACAATTGATAAATTCAACTATTTGTTAAGCTGCTTATCTGGTCCTGCATTAGCAGTTGTATAGGCTTATCAAGTTACTGAGAATAACTACAATAAAGCACTGGATCGCCCAAAAGAAAGGTTTGACAATAAAGTTCTAATTTTCAACGACCATATTTCGTCACTGTTTAATATACCATCTGTAACTAAGCCTGATGCTGTTAGTCTTCGAAACATTGTAGATACGGTTTCTGCGCTTCGCGGGTCGTTAGCGTCTTTAGGTACAGAAAATGATATTTTAAACGCAATATTAATACATTTAGTAATGACAAAGGTGGACTCCGAAACAAAATCAAAATACGATGAAAATTTAAAATTTGATGAACTTCCGACGTTGGAAGAGTGTTATCAAGTTATAAGTCGAAGATGTCAATTCTTAGAAACAAAGGTCAAGCCAATCTGTTCAAGTAAACAGCAGGATGTTTTTAGCCAAAATCGGAATCGTAATAGTAAGTCAACATTTTTACATGCCAAATCAGAATGTCCATGTTGTCATTCTACTGGACACGACATTTACAAATGCGAAAGGTTTCTATCAATGCCAACACAAAACCGTTTTGATTTCGTAAAATCATCATTGTTGTGCATCAATTGCTTAGGGAAAAGGCATAATGTATAAAAATGCACATCAAAATCTCGTTGTCGAATATGCAAAAAGGGACATCATAGTGTGTTGCATTTTCAGAACAATTCATTACAACTTCAACATAATACCGTAACGGCTAATCTTCAGCCATCGTGTAGCAACGATGCAGCGTCATTAATTTTTCGCACAGGTACTGGTGCGCTGTTACCAACCGCACTAATTTTTATTAAAGATTTTAGAAATCGTTGGCAACCAGTTCGAGCATTGCTAGACTCCTGTTCAGAACTAAATTTTATTACTACAGAAACAGTAAAATATCTAAATCTTAAATCTGAATATACAAATCAACAAGTGTCCGGTATATCTGATATAAAAACTAATATCACACGTTTTGTAAAGGCCACAATTAAATCACGAGTTAAGTTATTTGAACGTACGGTAAAATTTTTTGTGACCAATTCCATTTCGTCTAATCAACCTCGTACGCCAATAAACTATAAGACCTGGAACATTCCAACACATCTTGAATTAGCTGATCCGCACTTCTACAAATCACAACGAATTGACCTATTAATTGGTTCCGAACTATTTTTTGAATTGCTTTGCAAGGGTATCGTTTCTTTAGATCCAAATTTGCCACGATTAGTAAACACAACATTTGGTTGGATTGTTGGCGGACATTTAGACATCCAAGGTACTAAAAACTGTTTAAATACTTTTACTTGTAATGTAACAGTAAAGTCAGAGCCGAGTTTGGACTCAATCTTACAGCGCTTTTGGCAACTTGAAGAATTTAACATCAAACCGTCTAACTTAACGTTCGATGAAGAAAAGGCAGAAGCAAACTTTATGCAAAATGTAACCAAGGGTCAAGATGGTCGCTTGCAAGTACGATTACCTTTTAAATTTTCTCCGGAAACTTTGGGTGAGTCATATGAAATCGCCAAAAAACGATTTTACTCTCTTGAACGAAGACTGCTTCGTGATCCTGAATTAAAAAATGATTATTCAGCATTTATCAAAGAATATATCGATCTTAATCATATGTCTCAGAATGACAGTGTCGACAAAGAAAAGCCCCATAATTACATACCGCACCATTGCGTGTTACGTCCTGAGAGCACCAGCACCAAATTGAGAGTGGTGTTTGATGCTTCCGCTTCAACTTCGAATGGGATTTCACTAAATCAAATTTTGTACGTTGGGCCAACAATACAGCAAGAACTTATTTTAACGCTGCTTGCATTTCGCCTAAATAAATATGCACTTACTGCAGACATATCAAAAATGTACAGGCAGTTTCTTGTAGATCAAGGGGATCGTTGTTTTCAGTTAATTTTGTGGCGAGATGACATAAATAAAAGGTTACAAACGTTCGAATTAAATACGGTAACATATGGCATGTCAGCAGCACCATTTCTGGCTATTCGATGCCTCAATTATCTTGCAGAGTTACGTACAGAGTCGCATCCAGAAGGTTCAAAGGTTATAAAAGAAAATCTTTATGTTGATGACTGTCTTACTGGTGCAGAAACTATAATAGAATTGCAAGAGAAAAAGTCTCAATTAATTGACATAGTGAGTCATGCTGGTCTTACATTGGCAAAGTGGAACTCAAATCATGCTGACTTTTTATCAGAAGCAATCGAAGAAGTCCCAATTCACATAGCAGATGAACCAGGCACTAAAGCTTTAGGCATGTCATGGAAGCCTAACATTGACAAATTTTACTTTAAATTAAATTTAACAAAGGTAGAAACACCCACAAAGCGATCGATACTTTCAACGGTGGCAAAAATTTTTGATGTACTAGGGTTGCTTAGTACGGTAATTGTTCGATGCAAAATCTTGATTCAAGAAATATGGAAAAACAATTTGACCTGGGATGAATGCTTGCCTACTGAATTGGCTACATTATGGTACGAAATTGAAAGTGATTTGTCATATATAAACAACATTGAAATACCACGTTACGTTTTTTACATCTGCGCAAGGCTATTGTGAAATGCATGGCTTCGCAGATGCGTCGCAACGGGCTTATGGTTGTGCAATATATGTTCGCTCAATAAACGGAAATAAAACTAATGTTAATTTATTGATTGCCAAATCTAAAGTTGCCCCAAGTAAAGTCCAATCTATCCCACGATTAGAACTTTGCGCTGCACTATTGTTGGCCAGAACGTGGAATAAAATTCGCAAAAATTTGGAGAAGTATAGTACCGATATATATTGTTGGACCGATTCAACAATTGTTTTAAGCTGGTTGAAAATGCCCTCATCATCGTTTACATGTTTTGTAGCTAATCGGTTATCAGAGTTGCAAGACCTAAGCAAGGACATAGCTTGGCGATACATATCTACAAAGCAAAATCCTGCAGATATTGTTTCACGTGGCTGCAGCGCTTCAAAATTGTCTACTACCATATGGTTCTCTGGACCAAATTTCCTCGTTAAAGAAAAACATATGTGGCCAAATGCTCCAACAAACTTTAATTACAAAGATGCAAACACCAAATTTGAATTACGCAAGGCACTGACACTCCACTGTAATAAAGTTCTAGCGCACGAAAATATCGTTCTAAGTATAATTGAACAGTGCTCATCATTTCGACGCATCCTAAACACAGTAGGGTATATTTATAGAATTTTTAATGGTGTTCCAGCGAAGAAAAATTTAAAATTAGCCAGTATTGAACCTATATCTCATCGTGAAGCAGAAATCGTGTTTTGGAAAATAGTTTCAGTTATCCAAGCTCATACGTTTGAAAAGGCTTATTTGAAAGGAAACACATCAATCTGCAGCCAGATTAAATGTCTATCGCCATTTTTAGAAGAGAAACAGTTTGGGAAAAACTGTAGTTTCGAGATTCTACGAGTTGGTGGTCGACTGCTGAACGCTCCTATACCAATAGATGCAAAATTTCCGGCTCTTTTACCTAAAGAACATCGCTTTACTCGTATGTATGTAGAATATCTTCATAGAACTCACTTACATGCTGGTCCTAAAGTACTTGTGGGTATAATTCGGCAAAAAATTTGGATTATAAACGCTAGAAATTTGATTCGTCGAATAGTACGTCAATGCGTGCATTGTTTCCATTACAAGCCCAGACTTGCACAACAAATAATGGGTAACTTGCCTGCCGATCGATTTCGAGCACAAAGGCCGTTTTTAGTATGTGGCGTCGACTTCTGTGGGCCATTTTATACTTCGTATCGCATCAGAGGTAAGCAGCCGTATAAAACGTATCTAGCACTCTTTGTATGTTTTTCATCTAAGGCTATTCACATCGAATTGGTATCTGACCTATCGTCAAATAGTTTTTTATTATGTCTTAAACGTTTCGTTGGCAGAAGAGGTGTGCCACAGCGTATATATTGCGACAACGCAACAAATTTCGTTGGTGCAAACAAACATCTCCAACAATTTGTTCATCAACTTTCTTCTTCTGATGTAGTGAACTACAGTAACAAAACTGGATTCGAATTTTGCTTCATTCCTCCACGTGCCTTCGCATTTTGGTGGGCCTTGGGAGTCAGCAGTTAAATCTGCTAAAACTTTGCTGATTAAAAACATCGCAAAAGCATTCTTAACATCTGAAGAACTCCACACAGTAGCTATCGAGGTAGAGGCAATACTCAATTCGCGGCCGACTGCACCGTTAAGTAGTGATCCAAATGATGGTGAGGCATTAACTCCGGCGCATTTACTTGTTGGTACATCATTGCTTGCAACGCCAGACGAAACTTTTGATTGTACTAAAGTGCCATACTTAATTAGGTATCAAAGGGTCACATTTTTAAAGCAACAATTCTGGGAACTATGGCAGCGTGACTATCTTTCATCACTTCAACAACGTGCGAAATGGGTCACTCCACAGACAAATGTTAAAGTTGGGCAGTTAGTTATACTACATGAAGAAAACATTCCTCCTCAACAATGGCATCTTGGTCGAATTTCTGAAGTTTTTGCGGGTCGTGATGGCGTAGTACGAGTAGCAGAAATTAATACTAAAAGAGGTATCTTCAGAAGAGCTGTTCGAAAAATAGCAATACTACCAAATCAAGATTGTTGAAAATCTTTCAACCGGGGGAGCATGTTTGGTCATATGGCAAATTATTTTCATATCAAGCTTTGTATGTAAAATTTTTATACTGAGTTTTAATATCTGCATATGCATGTTATGTGACATCTCTCAATCTTAATAAATTTCGATCAGAAATTCTTTAAACGTCTACCTAATAAAGTAATTTCAATTAGTTCTCTTATATACTTTATATACATATTTGCGTTGCGATAAACAATAGAACATATATATGTATATATAGAGATGCATGTACTTTCATATATATATATATATATATATATATATACTTTGCAATAATCTTGTATACGACATTTAAATGAGTATGTAGAATAAAACCAGTTTCAAAGTTAAAATTAAAATAAAAAGGTAGAACTGTAGTTAGTAAGAATTCAAGCATTGCCGTTATCAGTAAAGTAACATTCCTGATTAAAAACCAAAAAATATACAATTTGGATTTGTATGACTGAATAAATGAAATTGTTAAGCAAAATTAAAATATATGTTTTTTACTCCACCACTCGTTTAAATGAAAAATTTGGTTTTTCATTGCAATATTAAATCAACATTAAATAGCCAACGTTGTGTATTTAAACTTGGTTTAAGTTATGCAAATTGAACATATGTTTTCGACTGCTTGTTCTTCTTGTTTGAAAAAAAGCAAATAAAATATTTGTGGCTGCTGACAAGTTCCATAAAATTTTGGCATCTTTTTTCGCTATTACCCTTTTAATCGTTCTGAAAGTTGCTCTTATTCTTTTAAAACATTTCAACACTTCTTAATTATTCTTATTTATAGCTAAATAATAATATATATTTTTTTTATTTTAATTTTATAATAATTTTTCAAGCTTTAGGTCGTTTTTATATAAAAATGTTTTTAATATTAATTTTTCGATATTTCGCCACTCCGTTGGTTGGCTTCTTCAGGAGAAATTGAGTTTAAATCTAATTTATAACAATTTTAACAAATACCAATCAAAATATTGAAAAATATTTGTCAATTGAAAATAGTTTTTTCCTTTTTCTTTTTGAAATAAAAAACTTTAAAATAATTTAACAAAAACAAAAACAAAATACTTTGAGTGAAAAAATTTTAAACCAATGAACAAATATTTTTGAATATACACCTACACATAAATACAAATTACATTTTTTCTATTTTTATCTCTTACTAACTTATAGTCTTAAATTCTAATATCAATTTCCTTAACTGCTCTAAACCTAATTTTATTTGTAACTATATAAATACATTAATAAAAAGTACATGTGAAATGTTCTATCTTTTTGTAACTAAATGTCTGTAATTTTGAGCTATATTTTCAGTATCTGTCTTAAAATTAATTCTTTGTTGTATTGGTGTGTTAATTATTTGCAACATTTCTAACATATATCTGCGTTTGTAATTATTTTCTGTGTTTAAAACTGATACATTTTCAAAGTCTGGATGGTGATTCAATTCAAAACAATGAGAGGATAATGCTGTTTTTTGTGAATTAATATTTCTATATTTCTGATCTGATTTATGTCCTGCAATCCTTGTTTTTAATTTATTTTTCGTTGTACCTACATAAACCTTATTTCAATTTTCAGTATTATTTCCATTACATGGTATCCTATATACTAAATTTGACATATCCCATTTTGTAATTTTATCTTTTGTCTTACTAAATAATTTATTTAATGAGCTATAAGTTCTATAAGCCATCCTATATTTCTCTGTATCATAAATCTTTGATTTTCCTAAACGTTCTGATATACCTGGTATATATGTCATAGATTTATAAATCTTTGGTTCTACTATAGTAACGGTATTATTATTTCTCCTTTCCCTATATTGACCAATCAATTTGTAAGCAATGTCAATTGGAAAATTATTGTCAGTTAATATGTTTCTAATTTTAATTTTATTTTTCTTATGAAATTCTTTTTCACTTATCGTTAGTACTTTTTCTATTAGATTTTTAGCTGTATTTATAATAATTCTTTTGTTATGTTTTGAATAGTAATTAATTATTCTACCCGAAGCTGTTGGTTTTTGGTACCAGTCTACTAGTATTCTGTTATTATTTCTAATCAATAAAGTATCTAAATAAGGAAGTTTTGAATCATATTCTTGTTCTATTGTAAATTTTATGTTAGAATCGAAATCATTAAATGTTGATAATATTTTATCAATTTCGTTTTTAGGTATTATACAAAATAAGTCATCAACATATTTCGTCATTAATCTAGGCTTTACATTTAATTTTTCAATTGAATCATCTATTAACTTTTCCATTACAATATCAGCTATAATTGAAGAACCCATTGGAAGACCTTTTAGTTGAATATATATATTATTTTTAACCTGAAAATATCTATTGTCTTCTATACAAAATCTAAGGATACGTAAGAATAAATCTTTCTCAATATTTGTGTGTTCCTGTAATACACTCCATTTCTCTTCTATTATATTTATGGCTAGATCAATTGGTATGCTGGGATATAATGATACTACATCTATTGAAATTAATTTTTCATTATAATCTATTATCTGATTTTTTATTATATTCTTAAACTGTAAAGAGTCCTTAATGTTGTATTTAGAATTTTCAGTCATTTTTCTCAAAATGTTTGTAATATATTTACACAATTCATAAGAGGGTGAATTGATGAAAGAGCAAATTGGTCTCAATGGAAATTCCTCTTTGTGAATCTTTGGTAGTCCGTATAATTTAGGTGCCGTAGCAATGTTTGTCTTAAGTCTGTTTTTCTCTATAGTTGTAACAATTTCTTTTCTAAATAGTTGCTCAATAAAATCATTATTGATTTTCTGTAATCTACTCGTTGGATCTCTATTGATTAATTTATATTTATTATTATCTTCTATAATATTCTTTATTCTTATGTCATAGTCTTGTTTATACATAGCTACTGTTGCATTACCTTTATCTCATTTTAAAATACAAATGTCCTTATTCCTTTTTAAGAATTTCTCTGTTTCTTTCACTTTATCTAATATAAACTTATCTTTGTTTGTTAAGTTCATTTTATTTACATGATTGTCAATAATATTTGTTAATCTGTTTCTAGCTACTTCCTGTTCTTCTTTTATTTTTATAGTCTGTATAAAGTCCTCACCTTCTGAAATTATTTTTAAAATCGGAAATTCTTCTTTTTTAACAGGTAATGCATGTTTTTGTCCTAGTGAAAATATCCATTTTATATCATCTGGGATATCTATATCTGTTTTATTTATAAACCATTTATTATGAATTTTAACTCCTAGTTCTTTGTTTTTTAAATTTCTAAGACGTTCAAATTTATCCCTATGAACTTTTCTTACCTTTTGATTTAATAAAAATGCTAATCTTTCTTCATATTTTATAAAAACTTCCATTTCCTCTGCTCTAAAATATCTATCTAAGATTCTCTTGATCACAACAATCTCATTTTGAAAATGTTTCAGTTCATTATGTTTTGATTTAATTGCTAGTTGTAAAATTTTGTTGTGTATATTTTGTGTATACTTATATATAATTTCCGGAACCGCTGATAGATTTCCCATCTTAAAGATATTCATTATATTCTTTGTGGAATTTGCTATAAATTTTGGAGTGATGCCTGAATTTCTACAACGGATTAGAAATGTGATTGTTGATTTAATCCTTATAATTTTATCCCTTGTTGACTTGAATTTGTTAACACATCCTCTGATTTGGTTGTTTTTCTTGAAACTGCTATAATTCATTTTTATTTTGGAATCTTGCGTGCTCTCGTTATTAATAGTTTTCTAATTTTCTTGACCTTTTTAATTTTAATTTTATAATAATTTTTCAAGCTTTAGGTCGTTTTTATATAAAAATGTTTTTAATATTAATTTTTCGATATTTCGCCACACCGTTGGTTGGCTTCTTCAGGAGAAATTGAGTTTAAATCTAATTTATAACAATTTTAACAAATACCAATCAAAATATTGAAAAATATTTGTCAATTGAAAATAGTTTTTTCCTTTTTCTTTTTGAAATAAAAAACTTTAAAATAATTTAACAAAAACAAAAACAAAATACTTTGAGTGAAAAAATTTTAAACCAATGAACAAATATTTTTGAATATACACCTACACATAAATACAAATTACATTTTTTCTATTTTTATCTCTTACTAACTTATAGTCTTAAATTCTAATATCAATTTCCTTAACTGCTCTAAACCTAATTTTATTTGTAACTATATAAATACATTAATAAAAAGTACATGTGAAATGTTCTATCTTTTTGTAACTAAATGTCTGTAATTTTGAGCTATATTTTCAGTATCTGTCTTAAAATTAATTCTTTGTTGTATTGGTGTGTTAATTATTTGCAACATTTCTAACATATATCTGCGTTTGTAATTATTTTCTGTGTTTAAAACTGATACATTTTCAAAGTCTGGATGGTGATTCAATTCAAAACAATGAGAGGATAATGCTGTTTTTTGTGAATTAATATTTCTATATTTCTGATCTGATTTATGTCCTGCAATCCTTGTTTTTAATTTATTTTTCGTTGTACCTACATAAACCTTATTTCAATTTTCAGTATTAATTCCATTACATGGTATCCTATATACTAAATTTGACATATCCCATTTTGTAATTTTATCTTTTGTCTTACTAAATAATTTATTTAATGAGCTATAAGTTCTATAAGCCATCCTATATTTCTCTGTATCATAAATCTTTGATTTTCCTAAACGTTCTGATATACCTGGTATATATGTCATAGATTTATAAATCTTTGGTTCTACTATAGTAACGGTATTATTATTTCTCCTTTCCCTATATTGACCAATCAATTTGTAAGCAATGTCAATTGGAAAATTATTGTCAGTTAATATGTTTCTAATTTTAATTTTATTTTTCTTATGAAATTCTTTTTCACTTATCGTTAGTACTTTTTCTATTAGATTTTCAGCTGTATTTATAATAATTCTTTTGTTATGTTTTGAATAGTAATTAATTATTCTACCCGAAGCTGTTGGTTTTTGGTACCAGTCTACTAGTATTCTGTTATTATTTCTAATCAATAAAGTATCTAAATAAGGAAGTTTTGAATCATATTCTTGTTCTATTGTAAATTTTATGTTAGAATCGAAATCATTAAATGTTGATAATATTTTATCAATTTCGTTTTTAGGTATTATACAAAATAAGTCATCAACATATTTCGTCATTAATCTAGGCTTTACATTTAATTTTTCAATTGAATCATCTATTAACTTTTCCATTACAATATCAGCTATAATTGAAGAACCCATTGGAAGACCTTTTAGTTGAATATATATATTATTTTTAACCTGAAAATATCTATTGTCTTCTATACAAAATCTAAGGATACGTAAGAATAAATCTTTCTCAATATTTGTGTGTTCCTGTAATACACTCCATTTCTCTTCTATTATATTTATGGCTAGATCAATTGGTATGCTGGGATATAATGATACTACATCTATTGAAATTAATTTTTCATTATAATCTATTATCTGATTTTTTATTATATTCTTAAACTGTAAAGAGTCCTTAATGTTGTATTTAGAATTTTCAGTCATTTTTCTCAAAATGTTTGTAATATATTTACACAATTCATAAGAGGGTGAATTGATGAAAGAGCAAATTGGTCTCAATGGAAATTCCTCTTTGTGAATCTTTGGTAGTCCGTATAATTTAGGTGCCGTAGCAATGTTTGTCTTAAGTCTGTTTTTCTCTATAGTTGTAACAATTTCTTTTCTAAATAGTTGCTCAATAAAATCATTATTGATTTTCTGTAATCTACTCGTTGGATCTCTATTGATTAATTTATATTTATTATTATCTTCTATAATATTCTTTATTCTTATGTCATAGTCTTGTTTATACATAGCTACTGTTGCATTACCTTTATCTCATTTTAAAATACAAATGTCCTTATTCCTTTTTAAGAATTTCTCTGTTTCTTTCACTTTATCTAATATAAACTTATCTTTGTTTGTTAAGTTCATTTTATTTACATGATTGTCAATAATATTTGTTAATCTGTTTCTAGCTACTTCCTGTTCTTCTTTTATTTTTATAGTCTGTATAAAGTCCTCACCTTCTGAAATTATTTTTAAAATCGGAAATTCTTCTTTTTTAACAGGTAATGCATGTTTTTGTCCTAGTGAAAATATCCATTTTATATCATCTGGGATATCTATATCTGTTTTATTTATAAACCATTTATTATGAATTTTAACTCCTAGTTCTTTGTTTTTTAAATTTCTAAGACGTTCAAATTTATCCCTATGAACTTTTCTTACCTTTTGATTTAATAAAAATGCTAATCTTTCTTCATATTTTATAAAAACTTCCATTTCCTCTGCTCTAAAATATCTATCTAAGATTCTCTTGATCACAACAATCTCATTTTGAAAATGTTTCAGTTCATTATGTTTTGATTTAATTGCTAGTTGTAAAATTTTGTTGTGTATATTTTGTGTATACTTATATATAATTTCCGGAACCGCTGATAGATTTCCCATCTTAAAGATATTCATTATATTCTTTGTGGAATTTGCTATAAATTTTGGAGTGATGCCTGAATTTCTACAACGGATTAGAAATGTGATTGTTGATTTAATCCTTATAATTTTATCCCTTGTTGACTTGAATTTGTTAACACATCCTCTGATTTGGTTGTTTTTCTTGAAACTGCTATAATTCATTTTTATTTTGGAATCTTGCGTGCTCTCGTTATTAATAGTTTTCTAATTTTCTTGACCTTTTTAATTTTAATTTTATAATAATTTTTCAAGCTTTAGGTCGTTTTTATATAAAAATGTTTTTAATATTAATTTTTCGATATTTCGCCACACCGTTGGTTGGCTTCTTCAGGAGAAATTGAGTTTAAATCTAATTTATAACAATTTTAACAAATACCAATCAAAATATTGAAAAATATTTGTCAATTGAAAATAGTTTTTTCCTTTTTCTTTTTGAAATAAAAAACTTTAAAATAATTTAACAAAAACAAAAACAAAATACTTTGAGTGAAAAAATTTTAAACCAATGAACAAATATTTTTGAATATACACCTACACATAAATACAAATTACATTTTTTCTATTTTTATCTCTTACTAACTTATAGTCTTAAATTCTAATATCAATTTCCTTAACTGCTCTAAACCTAATTTTATTTGTAACTATATAAATACATTAATAAAAAGTACATGTGAAATGTTCTATCTTTTTGTAACTAAATGTCTGTAATTTTGAGCTATATTTTCAGTATCTGTCTTAAAATTAATTCTTTGTTGTATTGGTGTGTTAATTATTTGCAACATTTCTAACATATATCTGCGTTTGTAATTATTTTCTGTGTTTAAAACTGATACATTTTCAAAGTCTGGATGGTGATTCAATTCAAAACAATGAGAGGATAATGCTGTTTTTTGTGAATTAATATTTCTATATTTCTGATCTGATTTATGTCCTGCAATCCTTGTTTTTAATTTATTTTTCGTTGTACCTACATAAACCTTATTTCAATTTTCAGTATTAATTCCATTACATGGTATCCTATATACTAAATTTGACATATCCCATTTTGTAATTTTATCTTTTGTCTTACTAAATAATTTATTTAATGAGCTATAAGTTCTATAAGCCATCCTATATTTCTCTGTATCATAAATCTTTGATTTTCCTAAACGTTCTGATATACCTGGTATATATGTCATAGATTTATAAATCTTTGGTTCTACTATAGTAACGGTATTATTATTTCTCCTTTCCCTATATTGACCAATCAATTTGTAAGCAATGTCAATTGGAAAATTATTGTCAGTTAATATGTTTCTAATTTTAATTTTATTTTTCTTATGAAATTCTTTTTCACTTATCGTTAGTACTTTTTCTATTAGATTTTTAGCTGTATTTATAATAATTCTTTTGTTATGTTTTGAATAGTAATTAATTATTCTACCCGAAGCTGTTGGTTTTTGGTACCAGTCTACTAGTATTCTGTTATTATTTCTAATCAATAAAGTATCTAAATAAGGAAGTTTTGAATCATATTCTTGTTCTATTGTAAATTTTATGTTAGAATCGAAATCATTAAATGTTGATAATATTTTATCAATTTCGTTTTTAGGTATTATACAAAATAAGTCATCAACATATTTCGTCATTAATCTAGGCTTTACATTTAATTTTTCAATTAAATCATCTATTAACTTTTCCATTACAATATCAGCTATAATTGAAGAAGCTGGAGAACCCATTGGAAGTCCTTTTAGTTGAATATATATATTATTTTTAACCTGAAAATATCTATTGTCTTCTATACAAAATCTAAGGATACGTAAGAATAAATCTTTCTCAATATTTGTGTGTTCCTGTAATACACTCCATTTCTCTTCTATTATATTTATGGCTAGATCAATTGGTATGCTAGGATATAATGATACTACATCTAGTGAAATTAATTTTTCATTATAATCTATTATCTGATTTTTTATTCTATTCTTAAACTGTAAAGAGTCCTTAATGTTGTATTTAGAATTTTCAGTAATTTTTCTCAAAATGTTTGTAATATATTTACACAATTCATAAGAGGGTGAATTGATGAAAGAGCAACAAAATTTTTATACACAAACAATATGTATTGGCAAAAAATAAAACAAACAAAACTAAAAAAAAAATATTTTGAAAATATGTAGAAAGAATTGCGAACTAGGCGCCTGTGCAATATTTGTCTCGTACGACATCGCTAGTGTGAAATTTAAAAGTATAAGCGTTATGAACGTATGTATACGTAAAAGGCTAAGTCGGGTGAAGCTTAAAGAAATGCAAGCAAACATTTGCAAAGAAAAGTTGAGAAAGCGTTGCCGAAAGAATATAAAAAATATCTATCTTTTCTGATGGGAGCCACTCTCAGTAAAAAAAAGAGTGAGATGGATAACAAAAATTTACTGTTTTAAACGTTTTAAAATCGAGCTCACTTCTGTACACGATTTAATAAAAGAATACATAAAATTTATGTATATTGTTAAAATATTTAATCGAAAATGTAAGTGTTTATGTATGTACATATTATGTTGTTGTTGTTGTTCTTCTGGGCATCTGTCTATAGTGCCGGGGACTATCCGCTCTTGGTAGCAGTTAAGGACACTGCTTCAGCCGGCTCTAAGTTGCGCCAAGATTGATTGTCTGGGGAGCTGCCGCACGCTATCAGCGATTGCGGGTGGTCTTCAGTTAAGGACCTTGTTGCATCTGTATCCGTTTGTTGTTTCTATGACCTCTTGTTGATGCAACTTCTTGAGGGCACTTGTGATGGACACCTGTGTAACATCTGGTGCAATAGCGTTTCTGATGTCCTCACTATAGTGCCGGAAGTCCTTACGGATGCGTCTCGGGAGAGGGTCCTGCAACACCAGTTGGTGGTTTGGGTGTGTTGGCAGCTGACATGCCATCAGGAATTGCTTTGAAAGCATCACATTATGCTGCCTGACGGGTAGCATTAATGTCTCCTCATGCAGATGGTCAATGTTGGTAATTTTTACGCATCCTGTAGCGATTCTAAGAGCATTGTTCTGTGTTGTCTGCAGTGATCTCCACTGTGTGTCTATAAGGAACGAGGTCCATACTGGTGCAGCATAGTTTAAGAGGGAACGAACGATAGCTTTATACGTCGTTACGAGTACCTCTTTAGTCATGCCCCAGGAGGTGCCCGAATGGGCTTTCAGGACTTTGTGCCAGGCTTTCACTTTTTGGCTTATATATGTGGCGTGCGAGGTAAAGTGAATGAGACTGTCAAATACTACGCCCAGACAGAGATGTCTAATTCCATCCTTAGTCCAGGAAGTGAAAAGTGACACTGACGACTTTGAAGGTGATAGCTTCAAGTTACGCTCTTTCAGGAAGTCTGTAATGGCGGCCAAGTAGTTGGTAATTGTGGCACTTATGTCGGGTATGCTGACACCTGACGCCAAGATGGTGCAGTCATCAGCATATGACACCGACTTCCTTTTTTTTTTTCTTTAGATAAATTTTATTATTTATTGAATCTTCAATATTAATTAAAACATCAATAAGTTGTTCAAATCTTAAATCTAAAAATTTGAAATATATGTATATATGTACGGCTGATAGAAAGAGTATCCCTCCTAAGCCGGGTGTGGCCTCTATACTCTAGAATATTACGCGCAAGTGGACTTGGGTGCAACTCGATTTTTTTAATGTGTTTTTTCGCGTGTTTAGAAAATACTCTCTTATCCAACGGAACATCGAGATCTTTGTGAATTCGATGATTTCGGATATACCATGGGGCTGCTGTAATAGTACGTAGTATTTTGTTTTGTCGCCTTTGAAATTTTTCTATATTCCATGATGAGGCAGTGCCCCATAACTGGATCGCATTGTATAATAGAAGTTTACAGTCTAGGCTTAGTATAGAGTTTCTTCCAATAAGCCAATTCACTTGGGCTGCTTTTAGTTTCATTTGGATCAACTTTGCGTCTATGTATGTGCGATTTCCATGTTAAACGACGATCAAGATGAACGCCTAGACTACAGAGTGTTGCGGTATAGTCTCGGTGTTGATTTGTATAGGCGGGCATGTTTCCCTGTGTAAAGTAAAAGTAACATGTACACAGTTCTGCACATTCACTTTTATCAGCCATTGTTTTAGTCATGTTTCCAGTTTTGATATGTACCATTGCAAATTCCGGGAAGCTTCAACAGGATTTTCATGAACGCTTAGAAAAGCTGTATCATCAGCGAATGTTGACTTGTGAATGTTACTGCTTAACGGTAAGTCAGAGGCATATATTAAATAAAGTCTCTAACAACACTCACAAGCCTTTGAGTTTGTTCAATAGTGTTATGCTGTCTGCGGAAACCGAATTGATGATCTGGAATGCATCCATTACTAGTCACTGTAGGCATCAGCTTGCCCATATACAGCTTTTCAAATAGTTTTGAAATGTTGGGCAATAAACTAATAGGCCGATAGGATTCAACCTGCGTATGATCCTTGCCGTGCTTTGGTATCATAATAATCTTCGAAACCATCCATTCTTATGGATAGTATTGCAGCCGTAAAATACCATTAAAAATGAATAGTATTATTCTTTTTGCAATATATGGTAGTTCTTCTTTTTCAGTGTTAAGACTAGTAATGGCGTTTTCAATCTTCACAATGTTGAATTATAGCGATATTTCTGGTAAAGAGACGACGGGTGGCAGTTCAACAATATCAGCAGAAATATTCGGAGTGAATACTTTTTCTAAATGTTTAACAAAAAGAGTACCTTTTTCAGCATCAGTGCCTAATTTTAGTCGTATTGAAGCCTCAATTGAGAACTTAATACAAACAGTAAATACATTTACTCTCATCATGTCCTGTATGATGCAGGAAATGTTGAAAATGCAGACTACTTTGTTGCAAGCTGTATTAAGCAAACCATGAACTTCAAAATATGTTTTTGGAACGCAAACGGCATCTGCCAACATAAGAATGAAATAGAATATTTTCTTCTGGATAAACAAATCGATGGTATGCTTATCTCAGAAACTCATTTGACGTCTCGAAGCTATTTCAGAATTAGTGGATATAATTTTGACGACACAAAAGATCCTCGAGGTAGAGCTTGTGGTGGCTCAGGAATTCTAATAAAAACGCGAATAAAACACTACCTGTTGAATGATTTATGTGAAGATTATCTTCAAGCAACGAACATCTGCATTGAAAATTACTATCAAAAACTTGTAATATCATCTGTCTATTCGCCCCCAGACTTTCAGTTACCGAGAGTCAATATACGGCTATATGGGCCCCCGTTTTCTACGAGTAGCAGCTGGCGACTACAATGATAAACACACATTCTGGGATTCACGTTTAATCACTCCTAAGGGACGAGTTTTCTAAAATGGGTTTGAACGTAGTGTCAAGTGGTCAGCAAACATATTGGCCAACGGATCGTCAAAAAATTCCTGATGTTATCGACTTTGGGATTATGAAAGGCGTGCCCACCGAAATGATTGAAGTAGAAGCATCTCTGGATTTGTCTTCAGATCACTCGCCTACTATTATCACTATATACTCACACACAACTACAACACCAACATGTGATTTACCGCTGACACCTGCACGTATTAACTGGCTGAAATACAAAAAATATTTGAGTGCTCATTGCACGGAAAATATGCCATTGAAACACCTGCTGACATAGAAAATTCTATTAGGTTGTTTGAAGCACATGCTAAACAAGCTGCTTTTAATGCTACTTCAAATAAAACAAATCAACAAGTGAGATTTAGCGATATTTTTTCTGTAGATATAGAAAGGCTATTGACTGAAAAACGGAGAGCTCGACGTTAATGGCAACGTTACCGATCGCCTCAGCTAAAATTAAGGCTAAGGAGTGTACCAACCAGCTCAGAAAATTTTTACAAACACAAAAAACAGCCTCGTTGCACAAATTTCTTCAGGAACTCGATGCAACACCACAAACAGACTATTCGCTGTGGCGTGCAGCCAAAGGACTTAAAAGGCCAGTGATTTGCAAACCTCCGTTACGAGATTCGAATGGTGACTGGGCAAGAACTGATGCTGAAAAAGGTGATCTATTTGTTAAGCACTTAGAAAAAGTATTTACCCCGAATATTTCTGCTGATATTGTTGAACTGCCACCAGTCGTCTCTTTACCAGAAATGACGATGAGATTTAATCTGGCAGATATTGAAAATACTTTACACCAGAAAAGCCCCAGGTGGCGACAAAATAAGCAACAAAATGCTTCAAGAATTGCCAATGCAAAAAGAATAATACTATTCATTTTTAATGGTATTTTACGGCTGCAATACTATCCGGCAGAATGGAAGGTTTCGATGATTACTATGATACCAAAGCCCGGCAAGGATCATACGAAGGTTGAATCCTATCGGCCTATTTGTTTAATGCCCAATATTTCTAAACTATTTGAAAAGCTGTATGTAATGGATGCATTCCAGATCATCAATTCGGTTTTCGCAGACAACATAGCACAATTGAACAAACTCACAGACTTGTGAATGTTGTTAGAGACACTTTTGAAAAAAAGAAATATTGCTCTGCGCTCTTCATAGATCAAATTTGTAATTTTTTAAGCCCATTACTTTATTTAATATATGGCTCTGACTTACCGTTAAGCAGTAACATTCACACGTCAACATTTGCTGATGATATAGCTTTTCTAAGCGGTCATGGAAGCCCTGTAGAAGCTTCCCGCAACTTACAAGGATATATATACAAACTGGAAAAATGGCTCAAAGAATGGCGTATAAAAGTTAACGAGCAGAAATGTGTACACGTCACTTTAACGTTGCGCTGGGAAACATTACCGCCTATAAAAATTTACACCGAGACTATACCACAACACACTGTTGTCAAATATCTATCGAGGCGTTCATCTAAATCGTCGTTTAACATGGAAATAGCATATAGACGCAAAGTTAATACAAATAAAATTAAAAGCAGCGCAAATTAATTGGCTTATTGGATGAAATTCTATACTAAGCCTAGACTGCAAACTTTTTTAAAAATTCTCAGAGTAATTCTAAGTACAAAAGGGGATCAAAGCAATTAAATACAAAACATAAAAAAAACAAACAAAACATTTATTTTCTTTATACGCTCAGAGTATTTGTATTTACTCATTCTTATTCCCTATAAGTACAGTAAAGTAAACATTTTTTTTGCTAATATTCTGTAAGTATTTTGCAAGGTTCTTATTTTACCATGTGGGTATTTTAAGCATTTTCTTGTTTTTTATTTTTAGCATTAATTTAGCAGTTGATTTTATGGAATAGACATATGCACATACCTATCTAGGTATATAAAACTATTGATATGTTGATAATGTGATCTTAACATCAAATTAAATAAAAGCGAAATTTCATACAAACAAAATAAAACTTACAAAAATACTTAAGTATTTTAGTAAATAGTTTAAGTACTGCTTGTCTTACTTAATGTGCTTGATTCGTATTATGCTTATGGTGTTTTCTTTTCTGAACAAAAATGTTGACCTTTCAATGTGTAACACTTTTTACAGTTTGCACCTACCTTTAAAAAGTGGTACATTTTTTATTGCCATAATGGTACAAAATATTTGAGGCTTAACATTACTTAACATTAATTAATTAATTATCGTTTTAATTATAAGTTTTTTCGCTTAAGTAAGTAGAATGACAAAAATACAAGTTCTTACTTGTATAAAAATATACTAAACAAAGTTGTAAAAATGGGCAGTATATCACCCCGACTTGATAGTAGAGGGCAAAATATGTTGCATATTTTGCCATTTATTGGTGCAACATAATTAGAAAGGAACGAAATCGCTTTTAAATATGTTACATATTTTTTAGAATGGATCACGAAAATTAAAGAATGTAGCATAAATGCAACACTTTTTTCAGAAAAGAAAACGCCATTAGTTCTTACATGCTTTAATACTTGCTGTATTTATTTTGTACAGAAACAGTATTTATTGTGTTTGTTTCTAATAATAGAGAACAGAAGTAGGTATAGTAAAGAGAAGGTATAATAAAACAAATACACAAAAAAAGAGAATATATTTAAGTATTTGTTTTTTGTACTTTTGCAAAAGCCTAATCTAGACGTTCCGTTGGTGAAGACAGTATTTTCAAAACACGCGAAAAAATATATAAAAAAACTTGAGTTGCACCCAAATCCACTTGCGCGCAATATTCTTCATTATAGAGGCCACACCCGGCTGAAAAGAAGGGATACTCTTTTTCTCAGCTCAGAGACGTAAAACAACAAAATTAACCGTTGATATTAAAAATTTTGTTTAGCAGTGGCTAAACTTATATTTAATATAGTTAGATTTAAGATTTGAAAAACCTATTGATATTACAATCAAACTTGAAGATTCAATAAATAATAAAATTTATCAAAAAAAAAACTTTAAGATATTTTAGTTAGTACATCCATACTTACATATGTATGTTTGTACATCAAAATATACAAATTATGCTTTGAATTTTGCAAAAATATTGATTATTTCATTAGTATTATTGTTAGGGAAAATTCCATTATCTTATTTGTTATTGTTTACTTCACAATCAGCTGATTGCACAAACTAGCCCGAATACCGGGCTGTTTCGTGCACGAAGAATAATATTTTTCTTTCATACTCTCTCACATTTATCCAATCTTGCAGTACAGTAACAGTTTTCGTACAAATTGGGACCCCGCTGGATCCCAATGTTGATTACGGAATCGTACCTATTATATCAACTATTGTAAACAATGGTTTTAATAATTTCAAACTTAAATATAAAATATTTTTAGTGCACAATACAAAATTGATACCAAGATCAATATCCGAAATACTGCTACATTCGGATGTGAAAGAATTTCATATATCCCTAACTCAAGGACTTTGGCGTTACGAATCATGGGGATATCCAATTGTGGATAATGCCCCTGGTGCTGAAGCTTGGGCTTGGTTTGCTGGTGAAAATTTAACTGATTCCTCTGTAGATGAGCAATGGAGAAGTGTGACTAGCACTTTTTCGGGTATATTATGCGCCTCTTTAAATTTTATGGACAAAACGAATACAATAACACCTAAGTATGGATTTCAGCCACACTTTATTGCTAGTACTTCCATTAAGAACATCAAGAAACATGTTAGGTATTCAAGTTTGCCTCGTGAAATTGTTTGTACGGAAAATTTGACACCTTGGAAAAAGCTATTGCCGTGTAATAGTAAACATGGTTTCGCTTCTCTACTTAATTCTGCCAATGTTCACAATACCAATTATCATTCGTTGGCTATAAAAGTGCGTACCCTATGCAATGCCAAGGAGGAGTGCATATTGGAGTTTATAGAGTCCGCTAATTTGGTATATGATATTAAATTGTTGGGTGCAGCAAACGAATATGATTTCTCCTTACGACGTATGTTTGGTCAAGGACTAAATGGTTACTGTGCTTTAGCTGATTCAAGTAAAGTATATGTTAATTTAAAAACACCATTGCCGTATGAAATGAATCCACTTCCTACTTATAATACAACAAGTACGCGTGGTGGCTATACCACGCAATATGGTGTTTACGATATGCAAGAAACAAAAGAATCGCTTCTTTTTAATGTAGCTTGGGTTTTGCGAAAACCTCCAAATTCAGTACTCAGTTCGTCGCCTCCACCGCTGCTAACCCATAGATATTTTGTGGGATATGGACAGGAAAAGGGTAAAGTTATTACCCATATCACTAATACACACTACAATGTTCTGCCCATCATACTACAGGAGAATATTCCGTGGTTTATGCCAATTTATATGCATACTCTAAAGATTCGAGATCGACAAACTGGTAATGTAGTTACACCTAAGATAATAAAATATCGACCTGGTGTGCAACGTGAAAGACCATACTATTTGGAATTGGCGTTTAAGTTGCCAGGAAAAACTTCAGTGGAAATTTCATTTGATTTTGACTATATCTTTTTGAAATGGCTAGAATACCCGCCAGATGCCAATCATGGCCACTATGTAGGATCTGCAGTTATAACTACCCAGCTTCCTATAGCTCGTAATTACTCATCCATACCTTTGTCGGGCAATAGGTTTGCTGATTCGTTTAACGCCTCACGTAATTCATATATTTTAACATTGCGCACGGAAACGTTAATTCTTTCATTACCTACACCAGATTTTAGTATGCCATACAATGTAATTTGTTTGGCTTGTACTGTTGTCGCTTTAGCTTTTGGCCCTATTCATAGTGTAGCCACAAAACGTATTGTAGTGGAACAGCAAGATTCCGAGGCAGCGCAGTCGTTAGTTAGTAAAATTTTAAAAAAATTGCATATAACATCAAACAAAACCGCCACCAATTCGTCGGTCGACGAGGTAACACTACTGAACGAAAACGTAAAAATGTGTAAGGAAGTAAAATAATGAAATAATAACGTATAAGTATATAACGGATATAAGAAACTCAAAAAATTTAACGAAAATTTTTCTTATAAGCGTGTTTTTCTTTTAGGCAATTACTTTTTATAAGAAACTTATTTCTTATAAGCGTTTATACTGATATATGAAATTTGTTTCTTTTAAATGAAATAATATTAATATTAGTATAATATACATAATAACACAAAATAAATTTTTGAGATCAATATTTTTTATTATGCTCTTTAAATTATAATATTTCAACTACAAATAAATAAATACAAGAAATAAAAAAAAACTAAAACAAAAAATTTAATTTGGTTAAAGTAAAAACATGAAACAAGAGCAAAATTCAATTCAATTTTGTACTTATTGGTTCAATACTGCAAATAAATTTTTATATATGTATATGTCCATACTCGTACATACATATGTGTGTTCATAATTAATCAATCCTGTTGAAAATAATCTTTATTTTTTCGCTGGACAAGTGATGTATCGCGTTGGCGGTATAAATTATTTTCAATATTTATAACGTTATTGTCATCAGCCTCCATATACAACTTTATAACGAATAATGCTTTAATCGCCTCTTCTCTGCTTGGCTTACATATTGCTTCTGACACCACTTCCAAGTCCTCCTCTTCTGAGTCATGCTGCTGCAACTCATTTATAATACCATTATCACTTAATTCACTAAAACAATCATTCTCTATATCAGCGACTTCTTGCCAAAAAGGGCATTATTCAACATCTTATATATTCTCGACAAGCTCACAATCATTGGCAATATCAGCCTTGGCAGTCTTGGCAGTTCCAGCCTTTTTAAAATAATTTTGTATAGTTTGTGGTGTAACGAGCCACCAGGAACGTTTTGCGATATATAAAGCTCTTAAAACTGTAATAGTTTTTAAGAATTTTTCCATATAGCCACCTTCTATTGCTAATATCTGTTCGCGTATTAAATTTTTCCTGTGGTGAGCTTTAAACGATTGAATAATTCCTTAAAACGATTTAAAAAAGTTATAAAATTAAAATATATATATACATATGTACATAATTCAAAGTATTTTTACAAACCTTGATCTAGTGGTTGAAGTATGGTTGTAGTACATGGTGGTAGGAATACAATTTTAATATTTTCTGGCGTAAATTCCAGCTTGTGACAGGACGCGTTATCAATTAAGAGCAAAATTTTCTTTTTCTTTCTTTGTAGTTCAGCGTTTAGTTCTTTAATAATTTCGTTCCATAGAGAACTACTCATCCAAGCTTTGCTATTGAACTTGTACGGTACAGGTACGTTTTTTCCACGAAAACATCTTGGTTGCTTATACCTGCCGATTAAATAAACATATTTATCGGCACCAGTTGCATTAGTTATAAAGAGCAATGTTAGCCTATGCTTCGGTGTTTTAAGTCCACTGCTTTGCTGGTTTATGTAACCATAAGATCCATTCGGTAGTGCTTTATAGAAAAACCCAGTTTCATTCGCGTTATAAATGTCATCTAAATCATATTCATTTAATAGCAGGGACAAAACATGTTCCTTAGAACTAATAGCTGCCACTGTATTGGCTGAAGCAGCTTCCCCGTGACGTTTTGTGAATTTAATATTTTCATTTGTTTTCCACCGCTGCAGCCATCCTAGATTGGCTTTATAATCTGGAATATCTAATTTTACAGCAAACTGTTGGGCCTTTTCAAGCAATATTGGTCCAGTTACTTGTGCATTTTTTTTCCATCATTTGCTCGAACCACCTTGTCATAGCTTTGTTAAGATCTTCATATTTTGATTTCCTGTCTCTTCTTCTATTTAATTTTTTAAGGCAAAATATTGTTCTTCAATATATTTTGAATTTTTTATTATTTTACATAAGGTTGACACTCCTATATTATATTCTCTAGCAACTTCGACTCTTTTCTTTCCGATTTCTAAGTCTTTCAATATTTTAAATTTTGTTTTTATTGTTAATGTATTTCTTTTTTTATTTGCATCAATTATTTAAAGAGATAAACGTTGTGTTGCAAAAACTAAAAACCTACTACATATGTATGTTTATACGTTCACATGTATGTACATACACGCTTAGTTGGATTTTTTGTGTAAGGAAATACATACGGTCTTAATTGGATATTTTTGTTTGAAAACAAAGTATTGCCGTGTAAAAAAATTTCTTATAACAAATGTTTTTTATATGTATTTTCATTATCGGTGCATGGTAATATACTATGTCTTATATCAGTTTTTTTTCTTATTCGCGGTTTTCTTATACAGGGGTCTAATTACCGCTTTCGATATCGAATGAACTATCGATCAAAAATAAAACTCGATCTATATCGAGTTTCCTCATGATGGCATTCGATCGCTATCGAATCGAGTTTTCATACTAATTGTAAAAGATTTTATTTATTTATTTATTTATTTTTGTGAATTACAAAGCATAAAAATAGCCTTTAAAAAATTTTTTCAAAACACATTCATAATGGAAAATTATTGTTGTGTGTGTTTGAAAAAATTTTTGAAAGGCTATTTTTATGCTTTGTAATTCACAAAAATATATTTGTGAGTTTTTGTATAAATAGATGAGCTTTGGAATTTTTTAAACATTAAGGGTAAAACATCTACTGATGAATTGGTATAGCTACCAACGAAATATATATATAGATATTGCTAACCCGCAACAAATAAATAAAATTTAAAACATAAAAGTTTGTATTTTATAGAAAATGGATCACCAAATATTGATGGTATCATATTTATCTTCGTCGGAGTCAGAAGAAGAATGTCATTTGGTGCGTATTAGGAGATAAATGTGGGATAATAGCGACGTTCTATCCATGCCAACGAAATTGTAAGTAACAAATTTAGTATTTGAAATGAAATAACCAGGCTGAAATTCTTGACTGTATATTTTTTAGATTTAAACAGCGGTTCAGATTGTCGAAGGACAATTGTTTGCAACAACTCTTCCCTGTCCACAATTTGGCAATTGGTTCTTTGCTAAATTCGGGTGTACGGACATAATCTCTGCCAGTATTACTTTTTGTTTTAAATTTATATTTTTCACACTTGTTCTAAAATGTACACCATAATTACAATTGTTTTAAATCAAAAAATAAATAAAACTTACATTTTCCACAATTTATTGTTTGCATTTAAGATTAAGAAAACCATTTATTTTGTTTAAGATTGACATTTTGGTATCGAGCAATGTTTGCAAATAAACACTCGATCGATGACTCGATATCGAAAGCCATCATCTCAAATTTGATTTATTTTTGTACGATATCGAATGCCATAATCCCAAATCAAAAATTTTCGATCTAATTAGCTCGATATCGATAGCGGTCTAATCGGGGTCTAACCAGAATATTTTTTACATTAAACTATAGAAAATGTCATGGTTCTGTAATAGTTTCTTATAAGCGTTTCTTAAGCTATTGCATAGCTTCTATCGCGGGCTTTGGGGCGACCGAATCAAGACATTTTTAAACGTTTGTTTCTTAAGTCTTTTGTTTTTGAAACGAAAAAACCTGGAAAAAATCTGTCACTTGTTTTTGAAACGAAAAAACCTGGCACTAAGTTTGTTTCTTAAGTCTTTTAAGTTGTTAAGTATTTAAATCGCCCAATGTATGTTAACCCCTAAAATATGCTATTGATTAACATTAACATTTGATATCATATTGATATCATTAACATACAGTATTGCCAGAAAAACAACGGAGTTATTAAACAAAACGTAATAATATAATTGCATAAGTTGATAAAAAATGCTAGGCAATAGCTTTACCGCGGCAGTCCCCGAGTGCCACATGTCTTTTTCTTATACGAGATGTATAACCGTTAAATATAAAATTGATATAAAATTCTTTGAACTGTAAACTGCTTTAAGTCGACTCAAGAAAAGTTTCTTTGATTTCTCATTTTCGAATGCATATTTTTAAACTATTTTCTTAGTTCTGCCATAATAAATTATTAAAATATCAATATCGAAATTTTATTTAACTTTTCTTTAAATCAGAGACCGTCAAAACATCGCACTCGGGCGAATGTACTCTCGACCACTTGTGCGCCGATTTTTATCGGCAACTCGTGCGCCGATCAAAGTCGACAATCAGTGCCGATTCACGTGATGGAAAACCGAATTTTGAAATTGCACAACCTGACTTCTAAAACTAAATATTGAGCTTAGTTGTACCAAAAATAATTTGTTATTATCTTTTAATCATATATATTTTAAAAATAATTATTTTTTATGGGTTAGCTAATCTATATGCATATCGTTGCTAGCTAATAATATTTGCGAATTACTAAAACACAGTCAAAATAGCTTTTAAAAAATTGTAAAAACATCATAACAAATTATTTTTTTCATTCGATATGAATCTGTTTACTTTTTTGGAGCAAATATTCAAGAATTTAGGTTTTTAGTAAAGATCTACTGATGAGTTGGTATTTACCTACCAACGAAATGCATATAGATCAGCTATCCCAAAACAAATAATAATTTTTTAAAACACTAATTCTTGAGTATTTGCTGGAATAAAATGTTGTATGTATTTTATTCATATAAATTAAAACATTAAATAGAATATTTGTACTGTTGAACAAAAAAAAAAAAAAAACCAAGACGATTTAACCAAAACATTGCAGTTGTACCGATTTCGCCATCCCTGAAAACTGCTGTTTACAAAACAACAAGAATAAAAAGTAGGTGCTGTGTAGTAAAATCAATCAAACGTCATTAATTTTTGATTATTTTATATCTGTGGCAATAAATAATAATGGCTTAAGTTGAAATAAGTGCTTTTTAATTTTATTACATATTCTTAATCTTCTCTTCAAGATCTATCACTCAGCCAATGGTAAGTTTCTCGGTCTTGTCAAAAGTTGTTTATATTTTTGGCCGCCATCATGAATATTTTTGTTTACGTTATGGTTTTTGTTTTTGCATAACCACTAAATATATACAAACAACATTTTGTTTTGTATACATTTTTATTTTGACAATATTGGGTTCTTTTTACACTAACAAAATGCATGTCGTTTTTTATTGCTGTGTTGATAAGCAGACCTTATATTATTAGCTAAAGCTAAATTTCAAGTATAAAATGTAATTTTTAATAAAACTATACGCATTTATATTTTAACTTAATTCTTTTTGGAAAATAATACATAAGCCATAATATCTCAACTCCACTTAATTTTTTTAAGGTAGCTACATAAATATTAAAATGTTTGAACTTTAAAACTTGTATACACTTAAGTGGAATAACGAACAGTCAATTCAAATTATTCTTCAAATAAAAAAATACCTTACATTTAAGTAAGCTTTTATAAAACGAGAGATTTTTAGGTTTTCCACATTTTTCAATTTAAACTAAAGCACTTACTGCCAATAAAATTTATTTCGCCTGTCAATATTATAATAGCTTAAAATCACTTTAGTGTTTATTTTTCTGCCAATGGATTTTTTCATAGCATCTTAATTAAAAAACAACGATTATTAACTTATAAAACTCATTATATATAGGCTGCCCCCTTTACTCGTTTTTTTTAAGAATTCATCAAACAAAAAAACTAATGCTACTCCCGCTCAGCCTAAAACCCCTTTTAACTACTTACAGTTACCTCAACCGTCCACCAGCCAAAATCAATATTCAAACATTTTCAAGTCTAACGCGACTAGTGCTCAACAACAAGCTAACAATAAATTCTCATACGCTAGTATTTTAAAAAGCAACCAGAGTACGGCGCAAAAACCCGTAAATGTAAATGAAGATTCGGGGTCTAATTTTAGTCTTATTGAAGCCTCAATTGAGAGCTTAATACAAACAGTAAATACATATACTCTCATCATGTCCTGTATGATGCAGGAAATGTTGAAAATGCAGTCTACTTTGTTGCAAGCTGTATTAAGCAAACCATGAACTCGAAAATAAGTTTTTGGAACGAAAACGGCATCGGCCAACATAAGAATGAAATAGAATATTTTCTTCTGGATAAACAAATCGATAATATGCTTATCTCAGAAACTCATTTGACGTCTCGAAGCTATTTCAGAATTAGTGGATATAATTTTTACGACACAAAGGATCCTCGAGGTAGAGCTTGTGGTGGGTCAGGAATTCTAATATAAAAACGCGAATAAAACACTACCTGTTGAATGATTTATGTGAAGATTATCTTCAAGCAACGAACATCTGCATTGAAAATTACTATCAAAAACTTGTAATATCATCTGTCTATTCGCCCCCAGACTTTCAGTTACCGAGAGTCAATATACGGCTATATGGGCCCCCGTTTTCTACGAGTAGCAGCTGGCGACTACAATGCTAAACACACATTCTGGGGTTCACGTTTAATCACTCCTGAGAAAGTTGGGTTTTTCAGCTCAGTTGAGTGAGCGCTCTTTTCCGCTCAGCTCAGTTAACTGAACTAGTTCGCTCTTTTAGTTCAATAGCTCACTTTAGCTCAGTAGCTCAGTTTAGTTCAATAGCTCACTTTAGTTCAATAGCTCACTTTAGTTCAGTAAAATACATTAGCTCCATTGGTTTCAGCTCAGTCTATCTTTGTTACGAAAGTAAACAAAGCGAAAACAAAAAATGTTTCTGCTATATCAGCGTTACCATAACGTTTTTATTTTTAAACTACTAATTTGGAAAACAACTTAATTTTAATTATATAAAAATAAGCTACAATATACAGCTAATTTCATTTTTTTTTTATTAACGGCCTGTTTCACAATGTCGACAAGTCGATGTCGTTCTCTTATTTATATTGAAAACAAAAACAAAATATTTAAATTTGTATCAAATTCCATAACCTCTAGAGTATTGGTAGCCGAAGGCTGCCACCTAGGAATCAAATAAGAAACACTAGAATAAAGCTCAACTTTAACAAGATAGACTTTGTAAAAGTATAGTAAAGTTCTAACCCATTAAAAAATGATAAAAGCTGTAGTGTAAAAACTTACATGTAATTCAGCAGATTCAATTAATGATAGAGGATCTTTAACTAATGTGATTGCAGCTGCCGTGGTGGAAGTGAGGTCTAAGCGGTAGACAACTCTGATGATGAGACTGTGGTTAGTCTCAAAACATCGATGTCAGTTCAACCCTCCGCGCAGTCTAATTTTTCTTTGTCTGTTCAAATATTAAGAGCCACTAGATTATTCTTTCTAATTTAAATAATAATTTAATTTATAACAAAATTATATTTAGAGAAAACGAACTTAAGCCTGAAAAATTAAAAATTTCATTGATTAAATATCACTCAGTTCGAATAAAAAATTCACAACTTAGTTTTCATTTAATTTTTGTTTCAGGATTCAATCCTCTCTCATTTTTTTTACCAATACACTCACACTTTTAAAATTTGCTGAGAATTTGCTTTCAAATTTTCGTTCAATTGAGTGTTTCAAATTGCTTTCAAGAAAGCAGATGAGTGCCATTTTGATTATAAACTCTCGTTAGTTTTCATTTACATACATAAGTACCAGTGATGTCAACTCTTGCAACATTAAAAAATACTGTGTGCCCATGGAAATAGGGTAAAAATGAAACAAATTTCGGGTACAAAAGCACTAACCTAATTTTGTTTTGGATCTGGTGGATCAAAAGACAGATCTATTGCTTTTTCATGGCTTTTTGTGTGACTTTGTCGGAGTAAACCGCTTTATCGTGCATTTATTTCACAATTACAAAAAATAAAGTTCATCTTTTGTTTATCTAAGCCACCTTTTAAAAGCTGGATCATTTTCCCAAGCTTTTCTATGTATTTGTTTTTCGATCTAAAGATAAGCCATTGTTAGATGATGAACCTTAACACATATGAACTTTAGCATCAATGAAAAACTTACTTTTAATAACTGTTCAGTTTGATAATAACCAATGCACTTTCTTGCTTAAATTTTCACAACAAACAAATCAAAGGATATGTACTAATATTAAAAGTAAGATCACTACTGCTAAACCATCAAATCATAAATATTTCTGCACGAATTAAAAAAAAAGATGCTTGAGAAATTCCAGAATTCAAATTCTTAACAGTTTGCTAGTACTAATCAAAATATAGATTCAAATACGCAGTTGGTTAATAAAATATTAGGTGTGTTTAAAGAATAGTAGGAAAATGGTTCAGTGCCAAAAATGTTGATACTTTAAAACGCACCGAAAAGCACTGTGAGAAATTGTTAAAAGCACTAACAAAATTTCGGGTATTGCTTAAGTAAAAAAGCACCAAAAAATACCCGAAAAGTACCAAAATGGCAACGCTGATAAGTACATATATTCTGCCGCCATAATTTTTTGTGTTCTTGAAAGCAAATTGCTTTGAAATTGCGTGAAGCCTACGTCACAGCCTTCAATTTTTGTGAATTTTTACTAGCAGTTTGTGTAAATTTCTTGAAAGAGAATTGAATAAAAAATTTGAACGTCTGACTGCAGTGTTACTTGAATGAAAAATTGAAACAAAACTGGAAAGCAAAATTTATATCAAATTGATAGTCAATTTTTAAATGTGTGACTGTTTAGTAAATTGAAACAAATCTTAATCGAGTGACACCCATGTAAAAAAACAAATATAAGAAAAATTCAAAAAAATTAATTTATGTAAAAAAATTGTGAAAAAATATTCATGCATCAAAAAATTTTAAAAATGAGTGATTTTTCGGAAAATTGCTTAAATATTTTCCTTTGCCCCAAACATATTTTTAAGTTTCTATTATTTGAGAATAATGATACTAAATTTAAAGTTGGTATTCCAATAATTCTGTTCCCAAAACTTATCAATAAATTTTTTTTAATAATTCGTTAAACCTAATGAGTATCAGTGATCATCATCTGTTTCATGATTTACGTTTGGCGTTAAATGATTTAATTCAAAAATACTTTGGTTGATATTCTTCCTAATATTAGCGTCCAGTCTGCTGTATTTATATATTTAATGTTTTAAATAAATTATTTCAAAATTGATCAATGCTTAGAAAAACTATAAAGTAAAGATAAATTAGCTTATTTGGCAACGCTGGCTATCAAAATCAACCCTTATTTAATACAATACTGTAGATACTATCGCAAAAGTATTGTATTGTGCCAAATGTCATATTCCATACGGAATAAAAGCTCTTTAGGGTACGTAAAATCCAATTGTCATAATACATGAAATTGAATTGATTGATTGTAAAGAGCGCTCACTTACTGAGCTAAAAACGCTAAGTAAGGTGAGCGGCTCATTTAGCTCACTTGTGTGAATCGTTCAGTTGAACTAGTTCGTTCACGAGCTACACACCTCTACTCCTGAGGGACGAGTTTTCTAAAATGGGTTTGAACGTAGTGTCAAGTGGTCAGCCAACATATTGGCCAACATATTAGCCAACAGATCGACAAAAAATTCCTGATGTTATTGACTTTGGAATAGCAAAAGGTGTACCCAGCGAGATAGTTGAAGTTGAAGCATCTTTGGATTTATCTTCAGATCACTCACCTACAATTGTCACTATTTACTCACTCACAACTGTAACACCAACATGTGATTTACCGATGACATCTGCGCGTGTTAACTGGCTGAAATACAGAAAATATCTAAGTGCTCATTGCTCGGAAAGAATGCCGCTAAGAACACCTTCTGACATAGACGATTCCCTCAGGTTGTTTGAAGCGCACGTTAAACAAGCTGCTTTTAATGCTACTTCAAATAAAACAAATCAACAAGTGAGATTTAGCGATATTTTTTTTGTACCAACCAACCAGCTCAGAAAATTTTTACAAACACGAAAAACAGCCTCGTTGCACAAATTTCTTCAGGAACTCGATGCAACACCACAAACAGATTATTCGCTGTGGCGTGCAGCCAGAGGACTTAAAAGGCCAGTGATTTGCAAACCTCCGTTACGAGATTCGAATGGTGACCGGGCAAGACTGATGCTGAAAAAGGTGATCTATTTGTTAAGCACTTAGAAAAAGTATTTACCCCGAATATTTCTGCTGATATTGTTGAACAGCCACCAGTCGTATCTTTACCAGAAATGCCGCTGAGATTTAACCTTGCAGAGATTGAAAATACTTTACACCAGAAAAGCCCCAAGTGTCGGCAAAATAAGCAACAAAATGCTTCAAGAATTGCCTTTCAATGCAAAAAGAATAATACTATTCATTTTTAATGGTATTTTACGGCTGCAATACTATCCGGCAGAATGGAAGGTTTCGATGATTACTATGATACGAAAGCCCGGCAAGGATCATACGAAAGTTGAATCCTATCGGCCTATTTGTTTATTGCCCAATATTTAAAAACTATTTGAAAAGCTGTATGTAATGGATGCATTCCAGATCATCAATTCGGTTTTCGCAGACAACATAGCACAATTGAACAAACTCACAGACTTGTGAATGTTGTTAGAGAAACTTTTGAAAAAAAGAAATATTGCTCTGCGCTCTTTATAGATTTTTCTCAAGCTTTCGATAAAGTATGGCACGAAGGTCTTATCCACAAATTAACACGCAATCTCCCCGCAAACTTCGTCAAGCTTTTAAAAAGCTATCTAGAGGAACGAAAATTTGTAGTTAGGGAAGGCAATTTTTTAAGCCCTACGCAGTCGATCGAAGCCGGAGTTCCCCAAGACAGCATCTTCGGTCCCTTACTATATCTAATTTATGCCTCTGACTTACCGTTAAGCAATAACATTCATACATCAACATTTGCGGATGATACAGCCTTTCTAAGCGTTCACGAAAATCCTGTAGAAGCTTCCCGCAACTGGAAAAATGGCTCAAAGAATGGCGTATAAAAGTTAACGAGCGGAAATGTGTGCTGGGAAACATTACCGCCTATAAAAATTATCACCGAGACTATACCACAACACACTGTTGTCAAATATCTATCGAGGCGTTCATCTAAATCGTCGTTTAACATGGAAATAGCATATAGACGCAAAGTTAATACAAATAAAATTAAAAGCAGCGCAAATGAATTGGCTTATTGGATGAAATTCTATACTAAGCCTAGACTGCAAACTGTTATTATACAACGCGATCCTGAAACCAATATGGTCCTATGGAATCTAGTTATGGGGCACTGCCTCAGCATCGAATGTCGAAAAAATTCAAAGGAGACATAATAAATTCTACCTTCAATAACAGTATGTCAAAAATCATCGAATTTATAAAGATCTAGACGTTCCGTTGGTGAAGACAGTATTTTCAAAACACGTGAAAAAATATATAAAAAACTTGAGTTGCACCCAAATCCACTTGCGCGCAATATTCTTTATTATAGAGGCCACACCCGGCTGAAAAGAAGGGATAATCTTTTTTTTCAGCTCAGAGATGTAGAACAACAAAATTAACCGTTGATATTAAAAGTTTTGTTTAGCATTGGCTAAACTTATATTTAATATATTTAGATTTAAGATTTGAAAAACTTATTGATATTACAATCAAACTTGAAGATTCAATAAATAATAAAATTTATAAAAAAAAAAAAACTACGGGTAGCACTCCGGGAGTGCCGACAGAAGTGAAAACGTTTTGTGATTACAACAATACACGTGCTATTGCCAAAAACATTATAAACAATTATATAAATACATGCAACAAATTTAACCACTTATTAAGGCGTATGCAACAGGTGAGCTTACTAGCACAGCTGACTGAGCTCGCTTTATAGCAAATTTTCTTACAAACTGATATAGTTTGAAGAGAGTACATACAAAATGGTTACAGTTTGATACTCATACGTATTAAAATGCTTTTAATTTGTTTGTGTGTTTTGATATGAAGCGAGTGCTTTATACCAACAAAATACATGTTGTTTTTGGATTGTTGTACTTGTTGTTGCATACGTGCTAGTTTTGCCATGCCACTTAATGTAAACGCAAATGCAACTGCGCCCGAGAAGTTAACAACTTAAATTTTTTTCAGTCAAAATGAAGAGAGCGCCATCTTTGTGTACTCTTAATAATCAGTTTCACTCAAATTGACGAGTGCGCTCTCTTTGGTGCACCAAAAAAATGAGAGTTTTTCTCATATATGGCAACATCACGCTCGCTTCATTTTGAGCGAAAAAATTTAGGTGTTGGGCCTTACTACGGTTCCTTTATTCGACTTCGCCTGCTGTAATAGATTAAAGAAAAATGTTGTGTGTTCCTTTAATCTAGTACAACAGTCGGAGTCGATTCGAGAACCGTAGTAAGTAAAACTATGACGGTGTCGCAAAATCAATATTTTAGGCCACCCAAAACCTCCGTACCGCGCCAATAGAAGTTTTCACTTAAAAAAAAAACTTTTTAAGATATTTTTGTTAGTAAATCCATACATATGTATGTTTGTACATCAAAATATACGAATTATGCTTTGAATTTTGCAAAAATATTGATTATTTCATTAGTAATATTGGTAAGGAATATTCAATTATCTTATTTGTTATTGTTTACTTTACAAGCAGCTAATTGCACAAACTAGCCCGAATACCGGGCTGTTTCGTGCACGAAGAATAATATTTTTCTCTCATACTCTCTCACATTTATCCAATCTTGCAGTACAGTAACAGTTTTCGTACAAATTGGGACCCCGCTGGATCCCAATGTTGATTACGGAATCGGACCTATTATATCAACTATTGTAAACAATGGTTTTAATAATGTCAAACTTAAATGTAAAATATTTTTAGTGCACAATACAAAATTGATACCAAGATCAATTTCCGAAATACTGCTACATTCGGATGTGAAAGAATTTCATATATCCCTAACTCAAGGACTTTGGCGTTACGAATCACGGGGATATCCAATTGTGGATAATGCCCCTGGTGCTGAAGCTTGGGCTTGGTTTGCTGGTGAAAATTTAACTGATTCCTCCGTAGATGAGCAATGGAGAAGTGTGACTAGCACTTTTTCGGGTATATTATGCGCCTCTTTAAATTTTATGGACAAAACGAATACAATAACACCTAAGTATGGATTTCAGCCACACTTTATTGCTAGTACTTCCATTAAGAACATCAAGAAACATGTAAGGTATTCAAGTTTGCCTCGTGAAATTGTTTGTACGGAAAATTTGACACCTTGGAAAAAGCTATTGCCGTGTAATAGTAAACATAGTTTCGCTTCTCTACTTAATTCTGCCAATGTTCACAATACCAATTATCATTCGTTGGCTATAAAAGTGCGTACCCTATGCAATGCCAGGGAGGAGTGCATATTGGAGTTTATAGAGTCCGCTTATTTGGTATATGATATTAAATTGTTGGGTGCAGCAAACGAATATGATTTCTCCTTACGACGTATGTTTGGTCAAGGACTAAATGGTTACTGTGCTTTAGCTGATTCAAGTAAAGTATATGTTAATTTAAAAACACCATTGCCGTATGAAATAAATTCACTTAATACTTATAATACAACAAGTACTTGTGGTGGCTATACCACGCAATGTGGTGTTTACGATATGCAAGAAACAAAAGAATCGCTTCTTTTTAATGTAGCATGGGTTTTGCGGAAACCACCAAATTCAGTACTCAGTTCGTCGCCCCCACCGCTGCTAACCCATAGATATATTGTGGGATATGGACAGAAAAAGGGTAAAGTTATTACCCATATCACTAATACACACTACAATGTTCTGCCCATCATACTACAGGAGAATATTCCGTGGTTTATGCCAATTTATATGCATACTCTAAAGATTCGAGATCGACAAACTGGTGATGTAGTTACACCTAAGATAATAAAATATCGACCTGATGTGCAACGTGAAAGACTATACTACATATTTGGAATTGGCGTTTAAGTTGCCAGGAAAAACTTCAGTGGAAATTTCATTTGATTTTGACTATATCTTTTTGAAATGGCTAGAATACCCGCCAGATGCTAATCATGGCCACTATGTAGGATCTGCAGTTATAACTACCCAGCTTCCTATAGCTCGTAATTACTCATCCATACCTTTGTCGGGCAATAGGTTTGCTGATTCGTTTAACGCCTCACGTAATTAATATATTTTAACATTGCGCACGGAAACGTTAATTCTTTCATTACCTACACCAGATTTTAGTATGCCATACAATGTAATTTTTTTGGCTTGGACTGTTGTCGCTTTAGCTTTTGGCCCTATTCATAGTGTAGCCACAAAACGTTTTGTAGTGGAACAGCAAGATTCCGTGGCAGCGCAGTCGTTAGTTAGTAAAATTTTAAAAAAATTGCATATAACGGATATAAGAAACTCAAAAAATTTAACGAAAATTTTTCTTATATGCGTGTTTTTCTTTTATGCAATTGTTGCGGCACTTTATAAGTGAGCCGGCTTGTAAATAAAATACAAAATTTTTAACAGGACTCCTTGTGCTTTAATAATATAATTTATTTATTTAATTTTTATAATCGAGAGTGAGCGTAGTGAGCACTTTAAAACAATTTTGTAGCTTACGTGCCTTTTTACCGACTAAATTATTTAATTTTAAATTGTTAGTTGCTAGCTAAAATTGTCTACGTGATATATAAACAAGGACCGTTATGTTACAAAAAAAAAAATCAAGTTCTTTGTTTTACATATTTCTTAAAGAGAATTATGTATGTAAGTATATAAACAAAAAACAGTTGCAATTGTAAATACATACATATATGTGTGTGTGTATGTTTGCGAATAAAATAATTTACTGGGAAGTATCCCAATATTAATAAATGAATTAAATTTTAACATTTAAATGATTTATAAAATAAATTTCTTTAAAGTAAATTGTGAATGTTAAAATAATAAACTGATTGAAAATGAAAATTATAATATGATTTCGGCGGCAACATTCTCCCCCTCGTAAATGAGCCCGTGGGACGATTTTACTCTTCATTATTGCCGACGTCTAGTTTTGCTATCTTGACTGTTGGTCGCTGAAAGATACCATTTTTCGTTTGAACCTTCACCTGACGTACTTGACCATCCTTTGCCACGAGGGCTTCAATTATTTTGCCTTGGGCCAACAATGTCGCGGAAGATTTTCATCAATTATAATGACGATATCACCCACTCGTAGTGGAGTTGTTTTTTCATGCCATTTTCCTCTTCTGATGAGTGTTGGTGCGTATTCTTTTACCCAGCGATTCCAAAACTTATCCGCAAACAGCTTAGTTTGGTTCCGTCGCTGCCGTAAATCAATTTCGTTGTAGTTTATGGGTTTGATACCACTTGATGAGCCCAATAATAAATGGTTTGGTGTAAGTGCCTCATCGTTACACGATTCCAGTGATACGAAAGTAAGTGGCCGTGAATTAATAATGAACTCCACTTCAGTAAGGGCACATTTTAGGGTTTCATCATTAAAATTCATGTGGGGACATATATGATACAGAGTAGTTTTGACCGAACGTACGAGTCTTTCCCAGGCTCCACCGATGTGGGGCGATGCTGGTGGGTTAAATTTCCACCTGATGCTTTCAAATGTTTTTGAAATCGTTTTATGATCCACTTCAGGACTAAATATTTTGGACGCACCTTTGAAATTTGTGCCGTTATCGGTGATAATTTCTCTTGGGGTTCCTCTTCGAGCCATAAAATTGTTGATACACATAACACAGGAACTGGTGCCGAGGCTGTGAGCGATTTCAAGGTGTACTGCTCGTACGGTGAGGCACGTAAATAAAGCACCCCATATTTTCTCCTTTCTTCTGTCCACGGTGACGTAAAGCGGTCCGAAGTAATCTATTCCCACAAATGTAAACGGCCTTTCGAAGCTTGCTAACCTAGCTGGTGATACTGAAGACATTTGTGGCATAACTGGTACGGCATTTGAGTTTTTGCACATTTGACAGGATTTCCTTACGCTTTTGTAGAGTACTCGTAACTTGGGTATGAAGTATTTACTTTTAATGTTGTTGATGACGGTTTCATGTGACATATGATGAAATGTTTCATGTACGTAGCGAACAAGTAGAAATGTCACATGGTGATTAGTAGGCAGTATTATTACATCCTCATAGTTTAGGAATGATGCACGGCCTTTGGCTCTTAATACGCCCTCGTCATCTAGAAATACATTTAAAGAGATTAGCTTACTGTGTTTTTCAATAATTTTACCCTTTTTTAAATAACATATTTCTTCATGAAATTCGCTTTGCTGTGTTTTTCGGTACAAAGCTGACCTGGCTTGTTGTAGCATTTCGAATGAAATTTCCTCAGGTGGCTTACTTTTTCCGCATTTTGCTTTAAGTTTACCCAAGTAGAGTATAAATGTAGCTACAGCTCGGTAAAGCTTTCTCCAGTTGGAAAAATCTTTAACGTTAAATGTCACGTTCATTTCATCTTTATTGATGAGCAGTAAATGATGTCTTATTTCTTCTTTATTGCATTCGCCCAGATAATTGCAGGTTGGCCATGTAGACATATCTTCTTGGAGAAATTTAGGACCAGAAAGCCATGAGGATACATCCCATCGTGTGAGAACCTTTGTTGCTAGATCTTTTGGAGTTTGATCTTGAAAATGACCATTCTGTAGATGCATGATGACCTCCGTGCTATTTGAAGACCAATTTCGAATGTAGAAACCTGCAGCAGCATGAATAGATTTAACTTGCGAAGCTAAATCGATGGCTTGTTGATCGTCGTCTACACTGTCGATGAAGTCGTCTACATAGAGATTATGTTGAATTGATTCTACCGCTCGTGGAAAATTTTCTTTGAATTGTTCAGCATTGAAATCACGCACATAATGTGCTATGCATGGATGAGATACCGAACGTCAAAGCCCGCATTACATAAACACATGGCTTATAAATGTCATCATTTGTGTCCCACCATAGAAATCTCTGAGAATGCATATCGCTGTGTCGAACATTTATCTGGTGGAACATCTCGGCGATATCACCGCAAACTGCAACTTTGCCCACACGAAAGCTAAGTAATACATCGGATAACGATTTTAAAAGGTCGGGTCCACTGCTTATAAAGTCGTTGAGACATAATCCATTAGATTTGGCAGCGGCATCCCACACCATTCTTACCTTGCCGGGTTTGTTGAGATTTTTGATGATAAATATCGGTAGATACCAAACACGTTCCGAAGTTTTATTTATTTCGCCTTCACTTAACTTTACGGCATAGCCTTTTTGCAGCAAATTATCATTTTGATTTTGCAGCGTTGCTTTTAAGTTTGGCTCTTTTAGCATTTTTTATTTAGGCACATGAGTCGCTTGTAAGCGTTATTGTAGCTTTCAGGCAACACGCGAACATCGTTTTTTTACAATAGGCCTACCACGTAATGTCCATCAACTTTTTGACATGTAGTCTTTAAAATCTCCATCGCCTTCTTATCTTCCAAAGAAACTAACGACCTTTGAGGAGATTCTTCTATGTTAAAATTGTCTTTAACCATTTTATGCAATTCATTGTAATGTTTTTCGCAATCACAGTGATGAATGTTTAGCCATTCACCTTGGCTAGTGCGTCCGCTATAGCCCTGGATTGTCCAGCCTAACCGCGTTTTTGTGGCAATCGGTTGATGCCACGGTCCTTCACGAATCTTTAGCGGCACGGCGACACTCCAATTGTTAAGACCAATCAAAATAGTAGGTTTTACGTTTTTAAAAGACTGTATGGGCAGTCCACCCAAGTAGGGATATTTCTCCACCATTTCATTCATGTTCAATGTCTTCTGGGGTAGATCCAAATTTTCAACCGTATGCACAGACTGGAGATTATATATTATCACCATTATTTATATTTGGAATATTTAGCGATGTTTTTACAGATAAATTTTCTTGACGAGTAGTATTACCAGTCCACCTTAAGCATAAAGACTGCTCCACACCATCAAGATCAAGTAGATCAAAAATTTCCTTCCCGATTAACGACACAGAAGAACCCTCATCAAGAAAGGCATATGTATCGATAAAACCATTTTTTTTATAAAGACGAATTGGCAAAATTCTAAAAATTTGTTTTTGATTTTGCTCAGTTGTGGAGTGAGTTAATTGTTTCACTTGTAGTGTTATTTGGTTGTGTAGTGTTGTTTTGTCGTGAAGACGATGTTGGCTCATTGGAATATTTATGCAGCAATCTATGGTGTTTTATATTGCAGCTATCAATACCACATTCTCTTCTGGCGAAACATTTACCTTTGTGTTTATTTAAGCAACTACGACACAAATTATTCTTCCACTTTTTTTCTAATGAAAACCTTTTAAATTCTTCACAAACTGACACTTTATGATCACTATTACACACAAAGCACTTTAATTTAAATGGTTGTCTTTCTTCTGTATGTGTATTTATACTCGCGTTTTTAGCTGTTGGTGCAACGGAAACAACTGTGCTTGCAGCATCGGCGATTTGAAAAATCCAATCACTAAACGTTTTCATTATCGGAACCTTACTATCTTTTGGGTACATTGCGCAGTTTAATTTGTATTGGCTAGACAGCTTATCAACTAGTTCCTTCACAAGCTTCGGGTTATTCATATAATCATACATTTCGCAGGCCTCCATGGTTATATTCCACCATGGTTATTTTTCACACACAACGCAAAATCAATCATAGACTTCAACTTATCTTTTGGTGGAGATATTTTTCTCGCCTTTTCAATTACCCGCTCTAAAATATGCTCCGGTCGCCCGAAACACATTTTTAAAGTCAGAATTATCTCTGGCACCATTTTAGGTAACATGAGCCTACTCTTTACCATATCCCTCGCATTTCCTTTAAGGCAGGCTTGTAGCCGTATCAAATTTTCTGCATCTGAATAACCTGCAACCGATGTACTATTTTTAAAGGTGCTAATAAACAACGGCCAATCCTCAGGAGCCCCATTAAAATGTGGCAAATCGCGGGGAATTGCTTGGCGTGCAGCCAGTTGTGATGGCGTAGGACCAGAAGCAAAGTTCCAATTACTAGTTGAACTAAAAGGATTTTGTTGAATCTCACCTGTTTCACCAAATTGTGATAATATTTGGTACTTTCTTTCAAGAAATTCTTGTTGCAAACGCTGCTGCTCCTCCAAAAATTTTTTTTTTATATATGTATGTATATGTATATTATTTATTGAATCTTCAATAATAGAGTGAAACATCAAAAAGTTTTTCAAATCTTAAATCTAAAAATATTAAATATAGTAAGTTTAGCCAATGCTAAACAAAATTTTTAGTTACAACGGTTGATTTTTGTTGTTTTACATCTCTCGTGTACGGCTGATAGAAAGAGTGTCCCTCCTCCTAAGCCGGGTGTGGCCTCTATACTCTAGAATATTGCGCGCAAGTGGGTTTGGGTGCAACTCAAGTTTTTTAATGTATTTTTTCGCGTGTTTCGAAAATACTGTCTTTACCAACGGAACGTCTAGATCTTTATGAATTCTATGGTTTCTGACATACCAGGGGGCTGCAGTTATTGTACGTAGAATTTTATTTTGTCGCCTTTGAATTTTTTCTACATTCGATGCTGAGGCAGTGCCCCATAGCTGGATTCCATAGGACCATATTGGTTTCAGGATCGCGTTGTATAGTAGAAGTTTTTTAATTTCATTTGCAGCAACTTTGCGTCTATATGCGATTTCCATGTTAAACGGCGATCAAGGTGAACGCCTAGATATTTGACTACAGTATGTTGCGGAATAGTCTCGGTGTTGATTTGTATAGGTGGGCATGTTTCCCTTCGCAACGTAAAAGTGACGTGTACACATTTCTGCTCGTTAACTTTTATACGCCATTGTTTGAGCCATTTTTCCAATTTGGATATATACCCTTGTAAGTTGATGGAAGCTTCTACTGGATTTTTATGGACGCTTAAAAAAGCTGTATCATCAGCAAATGTTGATGTATGAATGTTATTGCTTAACGGTAAGTCAGAGGCATAAATTAGATAAAGTAAGGGACCGAAGATGCTGCCTTGGGAAACTCCGGCTTCGATCGACTGCGTAGGGCTTAAAAAATTGCCATCCCTAACTACAAATTTTCGTTCCTCTAGATAGCTTTTTAAAAGCTTGACGAAGTTTGCGGGGAGATTGCGTGTTAATTTGTGGATAAGACCTTCGTGCCATACTTTATCGAAAGCTTGAGAAACATCTATAAAGAGCACAGAGCAATATTTCTTTTTTTCAAAGGTGTCTCTAACTACGTTCACAAGTCTGTGAGTTTGTTCAATAGTGCTATGTTGTCTGCGAAAACCGAATTGATGATCTGGAATGCATCCACTTCTAGTCACTATAGCCATCAGCTTGCTCATATACAGCTTTTCAAATAGTTTTGAAATGTTGGGCAATAAGCTAATACGCCGATAGGATTCAACCTTCGTATGATCCTTGCCGGGCTTTGGTATTATAATAATCATCGAAACCTTCCATTCTGCAGGATAGTATTGCAGCCGTAGAATACTATTAAAAATGAAGAGTATAACTCTTTTTGCAATATAAGGCAGTTGTTGAAGCATTTTTTTGCTTATTTTGTCGACACCTGGGGCTTTTCTGGTGTTAAGACTAGTAATAGTATTTTCAATCTCCGTCATGTTAAATCTCATCGGTATTTCTGGTAAAGAGACGACTGGGGTAAATACTTTTTCTAGGTGCTTAACAAATAGATCACCTTTTTCAGCATCAGTTCTTGCCCAGTCACCATTAGAGGCTCGTAATGGTGGTTTGCAAATCACTGGACTTTTAAGTCCTCTGGCTGCACGCCACGGCGAATAATCTGTTGATGGTGTTGCATCGAGTTCTTGCAGAAATTTTTGCAGCGAAGCTGTTTTTTGTGATTGTAAAACTTTTCTTAGCTGTTTGGTACACTCCTTAAGCCTTAATTTTAGCTGAGGCGATCTGTAACGTTGCCATTCTCGTCGAGCTCTCCGTTTTTCAGTCAATAGCCTTTCTATATCTGCACAAAAAATATTGTTAAATCTCGCTTGTTGATTTGGTTGAATTGAAGAAGCATTAAGAGCAGCTTGTTTAGCATGTGCTTCAAACAACCTAATAGAATTTTCTATGTCAGTAGGTGTTCTCAATGGCATATTTTCCGTGCAATGAGCACTAAAATATTTTTTGTATTTCAGTCAGTTAATACGTGCAGGTGTCAGCGGTAAATCACATGTTGGTGTTGTAGTTGTGTGTGAGTAAATAGTGATAGTCGATAACATCAGGAATTTTTTGACGATCCGTTGGCCAATATGTTGGCTGACCACTTGAAACTACATTCAAACCCATTTTTGAAATTGTGTCAAACAAAACACGACCCTTAGGACTGATTAAACGTGAGCCCCAAAATGTGTGTTTAGCATTGTAGTCGCCAGCTGCTAGAAAACGGGACCCCAGTGTTGTATAAAATGCGGTATATTTACTCTCTGAAATTGAAAACCTGGGAGGAGAGTAAACAGATGATATCACAAGCTTTTGATAAAAATTTTCAATGCAGATGTTCGTTGCTTGAAGATATTCTTCACGAAGGTCATTTAGTAGGTAGTGTTTTATTCGAGGTTTTATTAGGATTCCAGAGCCACCACAAGCTCTACCTTGAGGATCCTTGGTGTCGTAGAAATTATATCCACTAATTCGAAAATAGCTTCGGGACGTCAAGTGAGTTTCTGAGCTAAGCATAACATCGATTTGTTTATCCAGAAGAAAATATTCAATTTCATTTTTATGTTGGCAGATGCCGTTTGCGTTCCAAAAACAGATTCTTAAGTTCATGGTTTTTTCAATACAGCCTGCAACAAGGTAGACTGCATTTTCAACATTTCCTGCATCATACAGGACATGTTGAGAGTAAATGTATTTACTGTTTGTATTAGGATCTCTATCGAGGCTTCAATACCACTAAAATTATGCCCTGATTCTTCATTTACTGGTACAGTTTTTTGCGCCGGAATCTGGTTACTCTTTAAAATATTAGCGTATGAAAATTGACTATCAGGTTTTTGTTGAGTAAGAGTCGTGTTAGACTTTAAAACATTTGAGTATTGATTATGGCTAGACGACGGTTGAGGTAACTGTGGGTAATTTAAAGGAGTGTTGGCTGAGCGGGAGTAGCATTTGTTTTTCTGTTCGACGAATTTTTAAAAAGAGAATAAAGATGGCAGCCCCTATAGTTGGCAGTGTGGTTTCCGCCGCAATTACTAAATTTTTTTGCTTTGGTATCACCTTTTATTTTGTCACAGTTAGCGGTACTGTGTAACTCGCCACATACAACGCAAACGGTAGGCAACTTGCAATAAGTTTTGGTATGGCCAAATTCTTGACAGTTCATGCATTGGATAGGTCCATTTTTTTTATGTGGCATCTCAACGGTAACTCTTCGATGCAACAAGTATTTTAAGCTATAGATTGGGTGCGATTCATTTTTTTTAATTTTCAAGTCGCCTGGCTGTAGCTCGACTCTAAAAATAGGTTGGGGGATTTTTTCCCTGTTTTTAATGTTTGAAAAATTTTTCACTTTGAATCCATTTTCTTCAAGGCCAGACTTTACCTCTTCTGGATCCACACTAGAGTCTATACCTTTTATTACGACGGTTAGACCTTTAGCACTCTTTAATTGGTACGTATAAAAATTTTTGTTTTTTGACTCAAGGTCAGAAACTATTTTTCGGTAATTACTTTCTTGCACTACCTGGATTTTTGATTCGTTAATATTTCCGCGCTTAATTGGAGTTACATAGAACTTGGCGATACATATCTACAAAGCAAAATCCTGCAGATATTGTTTCACGTGGCTGCAGCGCTTCAAAATTGTCTACTACCATATGGTTCTCTGGACCAAATTTCCTCGTTAAAGAAAAACATATGTGGCCAAATGCTCCAACAAACTTTAATTACAAAGATGCAAACACCAAATTTGAATTACGCAAGGCACTGACACTCCACTGTAATAAAGTTCTAGCGCACGAAAATATCGTTCTAAGTATAATTGAACAGTGCTCATCATTTCGACGCATCCTAAACACAGTAGGGTATATTTATACAATTTTTAATGGTGTTCCAGCGAAGAAAAATTTAAAATTAGCCAGTATTGAACCTATATCTCATCGTGAAGCAGAAATCGTGTTTTGGAAAATAGTTTCAGTTATCCAAGCTCATACGTTTGAAAAGGCTTATTTGAAAGGAAACACATCAATCTGCAGCCAGATTAAATGTCTATCGCCATTTTTAGAAGAGAAACAGTTTGGGAAAAACTGTAGTTTCGAGATTCTACGAGTTGGTGGTCGACTGCTGAACGCTCCTATACCAATAGATGCAAAATTTCCGGCTCTTTTACCTAAAGAACATCGCTTTACTCGTATGTATGTAGAATATCTTCATAGAACTCACTTACATGCTGGTCCTAAAGTACTTGTGGGTATAATTCGGCAAAAAATTTGGATTATAAACGCTAGAAATTTGATTCGTCGAATAGTACGTCAATGCGTGCATTGTTTCCATTACAAGCCCAGACTTGCACAACAAATAATGGGTAACTTGCCTGCCGATCGATTTCGAGCACAAAGGCCGTTTTTAGTATGTGGCGTCGACTTCTGTGGGCCATTTTATACTTCGTATCGCATCAGAGGTAAGCAGCCGTATAAAACGTATCTAGCAGTCTTTGTATGTTTTTCATCTAAGGCTATTCACATCGAATTGGTATCTGACCTATCGTCAAATAGTTTTTTATTATGTCTTAAACGTTTCGTTGGCAGAAGAGGTGTGCCACAGCGTATATATTGCGACAACGCAACAAATTTCGTTGGTGCAAACAAACATCTGCAACAATTTGTTCATCAACTTTCTTCTTCTGATGTAGTGAACTACAGTAACAAAACTGGATTCGAATTTTGCTTCATTCCTCCACGTGCCCCGCATTTTGGTGGGCTTTGGGAGTCAGCAGTTAAATCTGCTAAAACTTTGCTGATTAAAAACATCGCAAAAGCATTCTTAACATCTGAAGAACTCCACACAGTAGCTATCGAGGTAGAGGCAATACTCAATTCGCGGCCGACTGCACCGTTAAGTAGTGATCCAAATGATGGTGAGGCATTAACTCCGGCGCATTTACTTGTTGGTACATCATTGCTTGCAACGCCAGACGAAACTTTTGATTGTACTAAAGTGCCATACTTAATTAGGTATCAAAGGGTCACATTTTTAAAGCAACAATTCTGGGAACTATGGCAGCGTGACTATCTTTCATCACTTCAACAACGTGCGAAATGGGTCACTCCACAGACAAATGTTAAAGTTGGGCAGTTAGTTATACTACATGAAGAAAACATTCCTCCTCAACAATGGCATCTTGGTCGAATTTCTGAAGTTTTTGCGGGTCGTGATGGCGTAGTACGAGTAGCAGAAATTAATACTAAAAGAGGTATCTTCAGAAGAGCTGTTCGAAAAATAGCAATACTACCAAATCAAGATTGTTGAAAATCTCCTTTCAACCGGGGGAGCATGTTTGGTCATATGGCAAATTATTTTCATATCAAGCTTTGTATGTAAAATTTTTATACTGAGTTTTAATATCTGCATATGCATGTTATGTGACATCTCTCAATCTTAATAAATTTCGATCAGAAATTCTTTAAACGTCTACCTAATAATGTAATTTCAATTAGTTCTCTTATATACTTTATATACATATTTGCGTTGCGATAAACAATAGAACATATATATGTATATATAGAGATGCATGTACTTTCATATATATATATATATATATATGTATGCATTGTGCTATTATTAGGCACAATTTTTTGATATATTGTCATTATTGATGCCTTTTGCTATTACTGAGGACGGTCCCCTATAATCTAATGGGTCCATCGTCATTTTTGAGGACTTGTATTATTAGGGACAGCTTATTAATTTTTTTTTTTTTAATTTCTATTGATTACGGCTAGTTTGTTTAATGCTTATATAATATTTTTATATCGATATATGCCTGTTAACAATTAGTAAATTTGATTTAAAAATAAAATAATTGCTTTTGGCGCTGCCATATATTTTCATATTTTTCCCGGCTTTCACGGCGTTAAAAAGAAATTGCTATCTGGCGGCTATATATTTTATACTGTGGATCTTTATAGTGGTAGCAACACGCAGTCATCAAACGCACTTTTGTCGTAAGATACAGAAATTAATAGTATAAAAATTTTGGCTAATTGTTCTATTTTATGTGTAAAATACATGCAAACAACAAAAAGAACATTAAAATATATATATTTTTTTAATTTTTCCTATAGTAGGGTTTCTGGATTTTTTTTATATATATTTTTTCAGTTTTCTACACTAAAGCTTGGTTTTTATATATTGTGGACCTAATTATTAAGAAATCTATTGCAAATTCTCGTTAGTATAAAAACTTCAGAAGTTTTCAGTTTTCTACACCAAAGCTTGGTTTTTATATATTGTGGACCTAATTATTAAGAAATCTATTGCAAATTCTCGTTTGTATAAAAACTTCAGAAGCTCATAACCATAAGTTGCTGCAAATTTTTTTATTTAACAGTTTATTTTTATTTTTAAATTTCCTTCAACGAAGATTGATTTTTATATTTCTTGGACTTAAATATTCCAAAATTTATTGGAAATACAACCCGTATATAAAGGGCGAATTCATAACAATTGTTTTTTGGCAGCTCAGATCATCATTTTCGCTGTGTTCGGGATCTAGTTGATATGTCAAATGCTTTGTTGACACATTGTTCGGTACATTAGTTAATATCTATCAAAGCGAATTGAAGCGAGAGCTCCTGTTATGAATAGGCCGTGCTCATAGCTCGTACATTACGAATTGCTGCCAATATATTTATTTAATACTTTCTTTTTACTTTTCGATTTTCAACAACAAAGTTTCTTTTTTACATCTGTGGGCTTTAATTCATTCACAAAATTTTCTTCAAAATCGCCATTTCATGAGAACTTCAGAAATTAATAACTTCTAAACTATAAACTGCTGCTAATTATTTATAATATCTTATGCTTATTTTTGCATTTCCCACAACAAGGTTTAGTTTTTATTTCTCCTGAATGCAATTCGTTCATAATTTTATTGCGAATTCGGGTTTGTAAGGCGAATTCATAACAATTGTTTTGACAGCTCAGATGATAATTCTCGCTGTGTTTGGGATCCAGTTGATATGTCAAATGCTTTGTTGACACATTGTTCGGTACATTAGAAAATCAAAGCGAATTGAAGCGAGAGTACCTGTTAGAAAAGGCCGTGCTCATAGCTCGTAAATTTTGAGGTGCAGCCAATATTTTTATTTAATATTGGCTTCTTACCTTACGCTTTTCTACAACATAGTTTGTTCTTTAAATCTGTGCTTCAATTCATTCACAAAATTTGCTGCAAATTCGCCATTTTATGAGAACTTCAGAAGGTCGTAACTTCTAAACTATAAATAGCTGCTAACTATTTTATAACAATTTCTGTTTATTTTTGCAATTCCTACAACAAGGTATACTTTTTATTTCTCATGAATTCAATTCATTAATAAATTTAGTACAAATTCGGGTTTGTAAAGCGAATTCATAACAATCCCAATATTTTTATTTAATATTTTCTTCTAACTTTACGATTTCCTTAAACACAGTTTGTTTTTTAAATCTCTGTGCTTCAATTCATTCACAAAATTTACTGCAAATTCGCCATTTTATGAGATTTACAGAAGGTCATAACTTCTAAACTATAAATTGTTGCTAATTATTTTATAATATTTTCTGCTTATTTTGCACTTGCTTCAACAAGGTATAGTTTTTATTTTTCTTGAATTAAATTCATTCTTAAATTTATTGCGAATTCGGGTTTGTAAAGCGAAATCATAACTATGGTTAGAGTCGGCTACAACCGGTAAAACTTTGCCGCCGATGATTATTGATAGTTGCTGCCAAGGAGATATAATAGCCGCCGATTAATTTTTTTGCTTTCATTTTGTTCAAGTAGAATTCAAGGCGAATTGATACCAAATTGCAAGCGAATTCTTAAATACTGTTTTTGACAGCTCTATCAAAGCGAATTAAAGCGATATTACCTATGCCATACTTGTAACTCTTAAACTATAAGTTGACTCCAATTCATTTATTTAATATTTTCTTCTTACTTTACGATTTTCTACAACATAGTTTCTTTTTTAAATCTCTGGGCTTCAATTCATTCACAAAATTTTCTGTAAGTTCGCTATTTTATGAGAGCTTTAGAAGGTCATAACTTCTAAGCTATAAATTACTGCTAATTATTTTAAAATATTTTCTGTTTAGCTGTTCTAAAAAGGCTCATAGCTCTAAATTTTGAGCTGCACTCAATATTTTTATTTAATATTTTCTTCTTACTTTACGATTTCCTACAACAAAGTTTGTTTTTTAAATCATTTGGCTTCAATTCATTCACAAAATTTACTTCAAATTCGCCATTTTATGAGAACTTCAGAAGGTCATAACTTCTAAACTATAAACTGCTGCTAATTATTTATAATATCTTATGCTTATTTTTGCATTTCCCACAACAAGGTTTAGTTTTTATTTCTTCTGAATGCATAATTTTATTGCGAATTCGAATTTGTAAGGCGAATTCATAACAATTGTTTTGACAGCTCAGATGATAATTCTCGCTGTGTTTGGGATCTAGTTGATATGTCAAATGCTTTGTTGACACATTGTTCTGAACATTAGTTAATATCTATCAAAGCGAATTGAAGCCAGAGTACCTTTTATAAATAGGCCATGCTCATAGCTCGTAAATTTTGAGGTGCAGCCAATATTTTTATTTAATATTTTCTTCTTACTTTACGATTTCCTACAACAAAGTTTGTTTTTTAAATCATTTGGCTTCAATTCATTCACAAAATTTACTTCAAATTCGCCATTTTATGAGAACTTCAGAAGGTCATAACTTCTAAACTATAAACTGCTGCTAATTATTTATAATATCTTATGCTTATTTTTGCATTTCCCACAACAAGGTTTAGTTTTTATTTCTTCTGAATGCATAATTTTATTGCGAATTCGGGTTTGTAAGGCGAATTCATAACAATTGTTTTGACAGCTCAGATGATAATTCTCGCTGTGTTTGGGATCTAGTTGATATGTCAAATGCTTTGTTGACACATTGTTCTGAACATTAGTTAATATCTATCAAAGCGAATTGAAGCCAGAATACCTTTTATAAATAGGCCATGCTCATAGCTCGTAAATTTTGAGGTGCAGCCAATATTTTTATTTAATATTTTCTTCTTACTTTACGATTTCCTACAACAAAGTTTGTTTTTTAAATCTTTTGGCTTCAATTCATTCACAAAATTTATGCAAATTCGCCATTTTATGAGAACTTCAGAGTGTCATAACTTCTAAACTATAAACTGCTGCTAATTATTTATAATATCTTATGCTTATTTTTGCATTTCCCACAACAAGGTTTAGTTTTTATTATTCCTGAATTCAATTCATTCATAAATTTATTGCGAATTTGGGTTTGAAAAGCGAAATAATAACAATTGTTTAAGTACGCGTGTGAAGAAAAAAACATGGAGTTGACATTTTAGTTATATTTAATATATCCGGAGGTTTCTTCGAACAATTTTCGAAACACTATTTCATTGACATCTCAGAAACTAGAGAGAGTGCGCATATGACACTACACGCAATCGAAAGAGGTTGAAAATACGCATCGATTATGGGTTCAACTATTTTCCCGGAGGCTTTTTGAAAAAAGTTGCATACTTAACAACATATTTTTTACAAAAAAAAAAAAAAAAGATTTTTAGTAATATGTAAATAGCTCGTAAAGTAGAAGGGGTGGGCATATGATACTATTCGCAATCGAATGAGGTTTAAAATACGCATCGATTATGGGTTCCACTATTTTCCCGGAGGTTTTCTGAGAAAAGTTGTTTATTTAACAACATTTTTTGTACAAAAAAATAAAAAAAATATATACTTATAGTCATTTGCAAATAACTCATAAAGTAGAAGGGGTGGGCATATGATACTATTCGCAATCGAATGTGGTTGAAAATGCGTATCGATTATGGATTCAACTATTTTCCCGGAGGCTTTCTGATAAAAGTTGTATACTTTACAACATTTTTTTTACAAAAAATATTTTTTTTTATTAAATATTGTCTTCTTACTTTACGCTTTTCTACAACATAGTTTGTTCTTTAAATCTGTGCTTCAATTCATTCACAAAATTTACTGCAAATTCGCCATTTTATGAGAAATTTAGAAGGTCGTAACTGCCAAACTATAAATAGCTGCTAAAAATTTTATAACATTTTCTGTTTATTTTTGCAATTCCTACAAGAAGGTATACTTTTTATTTCTCATGAATTCAATTCATTAATAAATTTAGTACAAATTTGGGTTTGTAAAGCGAATTCATAACAATCCCAATATTTTTATTTAATATTTTCTTCTTACTTTACGATTTCCTACAACAAAGTTTGTTTTTTAAATCATTTGGCTTCAATTCAGTCACAAAATTTACTTCAAATTCGCCATTTTATGAGAACTTCAGAAGGTCATAACTTCTATACTATAAACTGCTGCTAATTATTTATAATATCTTATGCTTATTTTTGCATTTCCCACAACAAGGTTTAGTTTTTATTTCTTCTGAATGCATAATTTTATTGCGAATTCGGGTTTGTAAGGCGAATTCATAACAATTGTTTTGACAGCTCAGATGATAATTCTCGCTGGGATCTAGTTGATATGTCAAATGCTTTGTTGACACATTGTTCTGAACATTAGTTAATATCTATCAAAGCGAATTGAAGCCAGAATACCTTTTATAAATAGGCCATGCTCATAGCTCGTAAATTTTGAGGTGCAGCCAATATTTTTATTTAATATTTTCTTCTTACTTTACGATTTCCTACAACAAAGTTTGTTTTTTAAATCTTTTGGCTTCAATTCATTCACAAAATTTATGCAAATTCGCCATTTTATGAGAACTTCAGAAGGTCATAACTTCTAAACTATAAACTGCTGCTAATTATTTATAATATCTTATGCTTATTTTTGCATTTCCCACAACAAGGTTTAGTTTTTATTATTCCTGAATTCAATTCATTCATAAATTTATTGCGAATTTGGGTTTGAAAAGCGAAATAATAACAATTGTTTAAGTACGCGTGTGAAGAAAAAAACATGGAGTTGACATTTTAGTTATATTTAATATATCCGGAGGTTTCTTCGAACAATTTTCGAAACACTATTTCATTGACATCTCAGAAACTAGAGAGAGTGCGCATATGACACTACACGCAATCGAAAGAGGTTGAAAATACGCATCGATTATGGGTTCAACTATTTTCCCGGAGGCTTTTTGAAAAAAGTTGCATACTTAACAACATATTTTTTACAAACAAAAAAAAAAAAAAAAGACTTTTAGTAATATGTAAATAGCTCGTAAAGTAGAAGGGGTGTACATATGAAACTACACGCAATCGAATGAGGTTGAACATACGCATCGATTATGGATTCAACTATTTTCCCGGAGGCTTTTTGAAAAAAGTTGTATACTTAACAACATATTTTTTACAAAAAAAAAAAAAAGATTTTTAGTAATTTGCAAATAACTCATAAAGTGGAAGGAGTGGTTATACGACACTACACGCAATCGAATGAGGTATAAAATACGCATCGATTATGGGTTCCACTATTTTCCCGGAGGTTTTCTGAGAAAAGTTGTTTATTTAACAACATTTTTTTTACAAAAAAATAAAAAAAAAATATACATATAGTAATTTGCAAATAACTCATAAAGTAGAAGGGGTGGGCATATGATACTATTCGCAATCGAATGTGGTTGAAAATGCGTATCGATTATGGATTCAACTATTTTCCCGGAGGCTTTCTGAGAAAAGTTGTATACTTTACAACATTTTTTTTAACAATTGTTTTTGACAGCTCTGATGATCATCTCGCTGTGTTTGGGATCTAGTTGATATGTCAAATGCCATGTTGATACATTGTTGGTACATTAGTTAATAACTATCTAAGCGAATTGAAGCGAGAGTACCTGTTATAAATAGGCCGTGCTCATAGCTCGTAAATTTTGAGGTGCAGCCAATATTTTTATTTAATATTTTCTTCTTACTTTACGATTTCTTACAACAAAGTTTGTTTTTTAAATCTTTGGGCTTCAATTCACGCGTGTGAAGAAAAAAACATGGAGTTATCAAACCGGATGTTATAATTTTAATGTTTTTTATATGCAAAATAAAAACAAAGAGTGAAAAATATTACGACTTTGAATGCAATAATTTTTAAGTAATATATTAATAAATTAAAGATATAAAAATGAGAATATATAGCAAAAGTCCTCTAGTATGACATTTTATGACTGTCATTATTGACATTTTAGTTATATTTAATATATCCGGAGGTTTCTTCGAACAATTTTCCAAACACTATTTCATTGACATCTCATAAACTAGAGAGAGTGCGCATATGACACTACTCGCAATCGAAAGAGGTTGAAAATACGCATCGATTATGGGTTCAACTATTTTCACGGAGGCTTTCTGAGAAAAGTTGTATACTTAACAACATTTTTTTTACAAAAAAAAAAAAAAATAAACACTTTTAGTAATTTGCAAATAACTCATTAAGTAGAAGGAGTGGGCAAATGACACCACACGCAATCGAATGAGGTTTAAAATACGCATCGATTATGGGTTCCACTATTTTCCCGGAGGCTTTCTGATAAAAGTTGTATATTTAACAACATTTTTTTTACAAAAAATATTTTTATTAAATATTGTCTTCTTACTTTACGCTTTTCTACAACATAGTTTGTTCTTTAAATCTGTGCTTCAATTCATTCACAAAATTTACTGCAAATTCGCCATTTTATGAGAAATTCAGAAGGTCGTAACTGCTAAACTATAAATAGCTGCTTACTATTTTATAACATTTTCTGTTTATTTTTGCAATTCCTACAAGAAGGTATACTTTTTATTTCTCATGAATTCAATTCATTAATAAATTTAGTACAAATTTGGGTTTGTAAAGCGAATTCATAACAATCCCAATATTTTTATTTAATATTTTCTTCTAACTTTACGATTTCCTAAAACACAGTTTGTTTTTTAAATCTCTGTGCTTCAATTCATTCACAAAATTTACTGCAAATTCGCCATTTTATGAGATTTTCAGAAGGTCGTAACTTCTAAACTATAAATTGTTGCTAATTATTCTATAATATTTTCTGCTTATTTTTCACTTGCTTCAACAAGGTATAGTTTTTATTTTTCTTGAATTCAATTCATTCTAAAATTTATTGCGAATTCGGGTTTGTAAAGCGAAATCGTAACTACTGTTTGAGTCGGCTACAACTGGTAAAACTTTGCCGCCGATGATTATTGATTGTTGCTGCCAAGGAGATATAATAGCCGCCGATTAATTTTCTTACTTTCATTTTGTTCAAGTAGAATTCAAGGCGAATTTAAACCAAATTGCAAGCGAATTCTTAAATACTGTTTTTGACAGCTCTATCAAAGCGAATTAAAGCGACATTACCTATGCCATACTTGTAACTCTTAAACTATAAGTTGTCTCTAATTCATTTATTTAATATTTTCTTCTTACTTTACGATTTTCTACAACATAGTTTCTTTTTTAAATCTCTGGGCTTCAATTCATTCACAAAATTTTCTGTAAGTTCGCTATTTTATAAGAACTTTAAAAGGTCATAACTTCTAAACTATAAATTACTGCTAATTATTTGAAAATATTTTCTGTTTACCTGTTCTAAAAAGGCTCATAGCTCTAAATTTTGAGTTGCTGTCAATATTTTTATTTAATATTGTCTTCTTACTTTACGGTTCTCTACAACATAGTTTGTTCTTCAAATCTGTGCTGCAATTCATTCACAAAATTTACTTCAAATTCGCCATTTTATGAGAACTTCAGAAGGTCATAACTTCTAAACTATAAATTGTTGCTAATTATTTATTAATATTTTCAGCTTATTTTGCATTTGCTTCAACAAGGTATAGTTTTGACTTCTCCTGAATGCAATTCATTCATAAATTTATTGCGAATTCGGTTTTGTAAGGCGAATTCATAACAATTGTTTTTGACAGCTCAGATGATAATTCTCGCTGTGTTTGGGATCTAGTTGATATATCAAATGCTTTGTTGACACATTGTTCGGAACATTAGTTAATATCTATCAAAGCGAATTGAAGCCAGAGTACCTGTTATAAATAGGCCATGCTCATAGCTCGTAAATTTTGAGGTGCAGCCAATATTTTTATTTAATATTTTCTTCTTACTTTACGATTTCCTACAACAAAATTTGTTTTTTAAATCTTTTGGCTTCAATTCATTCACAAAATTTATGCGAATTCGCCATTTTATGAGAACTTCAGAAGGTCATAACTTCAAAACTATAAATTGTTGCTAATTAGTTTATAATGTTTTCTGCTTATTTTGCATTTGCTTCAAGAAGGTATAGTTTTTATTTTTCCTGAATTCAATTCATTCATAAATTTATTGCGAATTCGGGTTTGAAAAGCGAAATCATAACAATTGTTTCAGTACGCGTGTGAAGAAAAAAACATGAAGTTATCAAACCGGATGTTATAATTTTAATGTTTTTTATATGCAAAATAAAAACAAAGAGTGAAAGCTATTACGACTTTGAATGCAATAATTTTAAAGTAATATATTAATAAATTAAAAATATAAAAATGAGAATATATAGCAAAAGTCCTCTAGTATGACATTTTATGACTGTTATTATTGACATTTTAGTTATATTTAATATATCCGGAGGTTTCTTCGAACAATTTTCCAAACACTATTTCATTGACATCTCATAAACTAGAGAGAGTGCGCATATGACACTACTCGCAATCGAAAGAGGTTGAAAATACGCATGGATTATGGGTTCAACTATTTTCACGGAGGCTTTCTGAGAAAAGTTGTATACTTAACAACATTTTGTTACAGAAAAAAAAACACTTTTAGTAATTTGCAAATAACTCATTAAGTAGAAGGAGTGGGCAAATAACACCACACGCAATCGAATGAGGTTTAAAATACGCATCGATTATGGGTTCCACTATTTTCCCGGAGGCTTTCTAAGAAAAGTTGTATATTTAACAACATTTAAAAAAAAAAAAAAAAAAAAAAAAAAAAAAACATATATAGTAATTTGCAAATAACTCATTAAGTAAAAGGAGTGGGCAAATGACACCACACGCAATCGAATGAGGTTTAAAATACGCATCGATTATGGGTTCCACTATTTTCCCGGAGGCTTTCTGAGAAAAGTTGTATATTTAACAACATTATTTTTACAAAACAAAACAAAGCGAATTCAAGCAAGAGTACCTGTTAGAAAAGGCCGTGCTCATAGCTCGTAAATTTTGACGTGCAGCCAATATTTTTATTAAATATTGTCTTCTTACTTTACGCTTTTCTACAACATAGTTTGTTCTTTAAATCTGTGCTTCAATTCATTCACAAAATTTACTGCAAATTCGCCATTTTATGAGAAATTCAGAAGGTCGTAACTGCTAAACTATAAATAGCTGCTAACTATTTTATAACATTTTCTGTTTAGTTTTGCAATTCCTACAAGAAGGTATACTTTTTATTTCTCATGAATTCAATTCATTAATAAATTTAGTACAAATTTGGGTTTGTAAAGCGAATTCATAACAATCCCAATATTTTTATTTAATATTTTCTTCTAACTTTACGATTTCCTAAAACACAGTTTGTTTTTTAAGTCTCTGTGCTTCAATTCATTCACAAAATATACTGCAAATTCGCCATTTTATGAGAACTTCAGAAGGTCATAACTTCTAAACTATAAATTGTTGCTAATTATTTTATAATATTTTCAGCTTATTTTGCATTTGCTTCAACAAGGTATAGTTTTTATTTCTCCTGAATGCAATTCATTCATAAATTTATTGCGAATTCGGGTTTGTAAGGCGAATTCATAACAATTGGTTTTGACAGCTCAGATGATAGTTCTTGCTGTGTTTGTTATCTAGTTGATATGTCAAATGCTTTACACATTGCTTGGAACATTAGTTAATATCTATCAAAGCGTATTGAAGCCAGAGTACCTGTTATAAATAGGCTATGCTCAAAGCTCGTAAATTTTGAGGTGCAGCCAATATTTTTATTTAACATTTTCTTCTTACTTTACGATTTTCTACAACATAGTTTCTTTTTTAAATCTCTGGGCTTCAATTCATTCACAAAATTTTCTGCTAATTCGCCATCTTATGAGATCTTCAGGTTAAATATTTCGTTGCCACATTGTTTTCAATTTTATTTGTCATCAGAAGAGATATTTTTCAAAGTTAGTTAATTAGAGTTTATCTGAATAAATGTGCCCCGATCATAACCTGTAAATTTAAAGTTACTGCCAATATTTTTACATAATATTTTCTACTTGTTTTTTTTATTTCTACTACATTTTTTGTTTTTTATTCTCTCGGCTTGAAACCGTTCAGAAATTACTGCAAAATCGTCTTTGTATTTCTAATCCAGTTAATGTACAAACCAAGGCGAATTCATTATAAGGTTTATGCAGGGGCGAATTTGTGCGAATTTATCCAGCAAAACTGACAAATTTGGTTCATATGAGAACAGTTTTACGTGACGCGAAATTAAGTTATTTCAAGTTGAAATTACGAACGAAATCCAAAGTGTTCATGCTGGTACATTTGACACATGAGTTAATTTTAAGAACAGCTGATAATATTATGCGTAGGTATATATGCATGTACTTACTTTGCCACTTTAATATGTACATATATATACACTATTAAATTTCAAAAAACAAACAACTAATAAAAAATTTCAGTTTTAAATATTGAATTCAATATATTTTGTAAACAAACGACACTTTTTTCGCGGTAAACACGGTTGTACATATGAGCACGGTTGGAACAAAAATGGTATTTATCACAAAAAAGGGTTGATTATTGTAATTTCAAGTTGGTTTCGGTGAAATTAAGTAAAATTACTTAATTTGGGAATTGTCAAAACGCATGCGAAATAACATAATTTCAACTTGATTCCGGTCAAAATCAGGAAATTACTTAATATTGCGTCACGCTGAACGGGCTATTAACATTAACAAAATGCCTGTTGTGTTTTTAGTGTTGTTTTGTTGTAGTGGTGCATATACATTGTTTATAATGTGTTATGTGTTACTAAAGGCCGTGCTGCACTATCCTACACAATCGTGCGGTCTGCCAAATATTACATGTGTGCTCATAAACTATGGTAGTGTGGACTAAAAATGCATCTGTGTGACAGATTTTTTTGGCAAGTCGTGCGATTTGTAAAATTTTATGAAAATGTTCATAAAATGATAGTTTTAATGCGATCAGAGTAGTATTTAGTATCAACGCGCTGAGAATATTCACAAACAGATGTTTTGGCATCAGATTTGTGTAATAGTGTGGCACCTACAACACCATTTTGAAACGATTTTTTAAAGTCGGTCAGATTTTTGTAAGATTTTCCTGTGAATGAATCGTACGATTGTGTAGGATAGTGAAGCACGGCCTTAACACAGATGAGCTAATGTTATCTTGCAGAATGGAGGTCGATATGTCAAATGTTGTAATATTGTACTGTGCACCACCTGGTAAGTGGATTCGCCATTGTACAGACATATAACGGTATGTTAAAAATTAAATAATTTCATCATGTAAACTTAGAATGTATGAACCGGAGAGAATACATATACATATATACAAAATCATGCAAGCGGATGGTAAATGTTAATTTTATAAACCATTTTAAAAATTAATGTTTACTTATAATATACATTGAAGAACAACAATAAAAATAAACTTATGTAGTTTTTATATATTAAAGATGGCGTCATTTTTATACAATAATTACAAAAACAACTAAAATAAACGTATACTATCTTTACAAATTGAAGATGGGATCATTTTTATAAAATTATTACAAAAACGACCAAGATAAATGTATATTATTTTGTATATTGAAGATGGCAAAACTTTTATACAATAATTACAAAAACAACCAAAATATACGTTTAGTGATTTTGCAAATTGAATATGGCATCATTTTTATACAATAATTACAAAAACAACCAAAAAATACACATATAGTGTTTTTGCAAATTGAAGATAGCATCATTTTTATACAATAAGTACAAAAACAGCTAAAATATACGTATACTGTCTTTACAAATTGAAGATGGGATCATTTTTATACAATTATTACAAAAACAACCAAGGTATACGTATATTGCATTTGTATATTGAAGATGGCATCATTTTTATACAAAAATTACAAAAACAAGTAAAATAAATGTATGTTGTTCTTGTAATTTTTGTAGAACAGTAACCACCAGCTATTTCGTATCAAACATCAATGGCACTTTGGAAATACATGCCGCCGTCAGTAAAAAACCGGGGAAATATAGTGACAGTCTGGCAAGATTTATACACTGTAATTGTTGAGGACTGGTGCCGAAAAATTACTAAATAATGCTTACAGTCCCTTATAATGGCAGAGTGTTAATTAAACGCTCTTACTCCCACATAAATAAAATTTAATTAAAAATATTGAATTTAGTTCCTTATTTATTTATATTTTATACGAAAATGTTAAAAAAAGTTATATATTTTACCGTCCCCAATAATGCCGCAATGCATACATATATATATATATATATATATATATACTTTGCAATAATCTTGTATACGACATTTAAATGAGTATGTAGAATAAAACCAGTTTCAAAGTTAAAATTAAAATAAAAAGGTAGAACTGTAGTTAGTAAGAATTCAAGCATTGCCGTTATCAGTAAAGTAACATTCCTGATTAAAAACCAAAAAATATACAATTTGGATTTGTATGACTGAATAAATGAAATTGTTAAGCAAAATTAAAATATATGTTTTTTACTCCACCACTCGTTTAAATGAAAAATTTGGTTTTTCATTGCAATATTAAATCAACATTAAATAGCCAACGTTGTGTATTTAAACTTGGTTTAAGTTATGCAAATTGAACATATGTTTTTGACTGCTTGTTCTTCTTGTTTGAAAAAAAGCAAATAAAATATTTGTGGCTGCTGACAAGTTCCATAAAATTTTGGCATCTTTTTTCGCTATTACCCTTTTAATCGTTCTGAAAGTTGCTCTTATTCTTTTAAAACATTTCAACACTTCTTAATTATTCTTATTTATAGCTAAATAATAATATATATTTTTTTTTATTTTAATTTTATAATAATTTTTCAAGCTTTAGGTCGTTTTTATATAAAAATGTTTTTAATATTAATTTTTCGATATTTCGCCACACCGTTGGTTGGCTTCTTCAGGAGAAATTGAGTTTAAATCTAATTTATAACAATTTTAACAAATACCAATCAAAATATTGAAAAATATTTGTCAATTGAAAATAGTTTTTTCCTTTTTCTTTTTGAAATAAAAAACTTTAAAATAATTTAACAAAAACAAAAACAAAATACTTTGAGTGAAAAAATTTTAAACCAATGAACAAATATTTTTGAATATACACCTACACATAAATACAAATTACATTTTTTCTATTTTTATCTCTTACTAACTTATAGTCTTAAATTCTAATATCAATTTCCTTAACTGCTCTAAACCTAATTTTATTTGTAACTATATAAATACATTAATAAAAAGTACATGTGAAATGTTCTATCTTTTTGTAACTAAATGTCTGTAATTTTGAGCTATATTTTCAGTATCTGTCTTAAAATTAATTCTTTGTTGTATTGGTGTGTTAATTATTTGCAACATTTCTAACATATATCTGCGTTTGTAATTATTTTCTGTGTTTAAAACTGATACATTTTCAAAGTCTGGATGGTGATTCAATTCAAAACAATGAGAGGATAATGCTGTTTTTTGTGAATTAATATTTCTATATTTCTGATCTGATTTATGTCCTGCAATCCTTGTTTTTAATTTATTTTTCGTTGTACCTACATAAACCTTATTTCAATTTTCAGTATTATTTCCATTACATGGTATCCTATATACTAAATTTGACATATCCCATTTTGTAATTTTATCTTTTGTCTTACTAAATAATTTATTTAATGAGCTATAAGTTCTATAAGCCATCCTATATTTCTCTGTATCATAAATCTTTGATTTTCCTAAACGTTCTGATATACCTGGTATATATGTCATAGATTTATAAATCTTTGGTTCTACTATAGTAACGGTATTATTATTTCTCCTTTCCCTATATTGACCAATCAATTTGTAAGCAATGTCTATTGGAAAATTATTGTCAGTTAATATGTTTCTAATTTTAATTTTATTTTTCTTATGAAATTCTTTTTCACTTATCGTTAGTACTTTTTCTATTAGATTTTTAGCTGTATTTATAATAATTCTTTTGTTATGTTTTGAATAGTAATTAATTATTCTACCCGAAGCTGTTGGTTTTTGGTACCAGTCTACTAGTATTCTGTTATTATTTCTAATCAATAAAGTATCTAAATAAGGAAGTTTTGAATCATATTCTTGTTCTATTGTAAATTTTATGTTAGAATCGAAATCATTAAATGTTGATAATATTTTATCAATTTCGTTTTTAGGTATTATACAAAATAAGTCATCAACATATTTCGTCATTAATCTAGGCTTTACATTTAATTTTTCAATTGAATCATCTATTTTTCCATTACAATATCAGCTATAATTGAAGAAGCTGGAGAACCCATTGGAAGTCCTTTTAGTTGAATATATATATTATTTTTAACCTGAAAATATCTATTGTCTTCTATACAAAATCTAAGGATACGTAAGAATAAATCTTTCTCAATATTTGTGTGTTCCTGTAATACACTCCATTTCTCTTCTATTATATTTATGGCTAGATCAATTGGTATGCTAGGATATAATGATACTACATCTAGTGAAATTAATTTTTCATTATAATCTATTAACTGATTTTTTATTCTATTCTTAAACTGTAAAGAGTCCTTAATGTTGTATTTAGAATTTTCAGTAATTTTTCTCAAAATGTTTGTAATATATTTACACAATTCATAAGAGGGTGAATTGATGAAAGAGCAACAAAATTTTTATACACAAACAATATGTATTGGCAAAAAATAAAACAAACAAAACTAAAAAAAAAATATTTTGAAAATATGTAGAAAGAATTGCGAACTAGGCGCCTGTGCAATATTTGTCTCGTACGACATCGCTAGTGTGAAATTTAAAAGTATAAGCGTTATGAACGTATGTATACGTAAAAGGCTAAGTCGGGTGAAGCTTAAAGAAATGCAAGCAAACATTTGCAAAGAAAAGTTGAGAAAGCGTTGCCGAAAGAATATCAAAAATATCTATCTTTTCTGATGGGAGCCACTCTCAGTAAAAAAAAGAGTGAGATGGAAAACAAAAAAATTTACTGTTTTAACCGTTTTAAAATCGAGCTCACTTCTGTACACGATTTAATAAAAGAATACATAAAATTTATGTATATTGTTAAAATATTTAATCGAAAATGTAAGTGTTTATGTATGTACATAGTATGTTGTTGTTGTTGTTCTTCTGGGCATCTGTCTATAGTGCCGGGGACTATCCGCTCTTGGTAGCAGTTAAGGACACTGCTTCAGCCGGCTCTAAGTTGCGCCAAGATTGATTGTCTGGGGAGCTGCCGCACGCTATCAGCGATTGCGGGTGGTCTTCAGTTAAGGACCTTGTTGCATCTGTATCCGTTTGTTGTTTCTATGACCTCTTGTTGATGCATCTTCTTGAGGGCACTTGTGATGGACACCTGTGTAACATCTGGTGCAATAGCGTTTCTGATGTCCTCACTATAGTGCCGGAAGTCCTTACGGATGCGTCTCGGGAGAGGGTCCTTCAACACCAGTTGGTGGTTTGGGTGTGTTGGCAGCTGACATGCCATCAGGAATTGCTTTGAAAGCCCATATTGGCCCATAAAACTAAAAATGTTTGAATAACTTACAAAGTTGTTGGTTGAGTTACATTGGAAAACATAATTGTTGGATAAAACTCCATTTTTTATATGAACTACATATAAATTAAAAAACATTAAAATATTTAAAATTAAGGTTTTGGCTGTTCTTAATTATAGGTTTTGGCTGTTCTTATATATAATATATATGGCGCTTAAGTTGTCAGTGTCTTCTTTTTTATTCATTGTTCTATATATTTGCTGTTGTATTCTTAAGCTTTCGGTTGTGTAACGGGTTTTCCCATTGTTTTCTTTGTTGAGTATTTTTATATTGTCAAAGTCAGATACATGATTAGTTTCCAGTATATGTTTTGTTAAAGCAGTGCTTTCTTTGTTTTTGTTTATATCTGTTTTATGTTCGTTCATTCTTGTTTCTAAAGCTCTTTTTGTTGTGACAATGTAGACAAGATCACACCCGCTGACACTATCACCTTTACATGGTATGTCATATACTACGTTGTTTTGTTGTAGTTCGTCGATTGGTGTTTTTGTGTTTGTGAAAATTGTACTTAGTGTTTCATTGGGTTTATATGCTAAGTAGGTATTGCTTTTATTTATTACAGATTTTATGTTTTTGTTGTCTGTAATGCCTGGTATATATTTAATGCTGAAATATTGTTTATTATCATCATTAGGGTTGCCATTTCTAATGTTTTGTAGGTGTTGGATTGTTTCATTTGCTTGACTTTGGACACTAATATCTCGAAATGAATAAATGCAAAACTTTTGCTGATTTATTAAATTTGATCGTATTTCTTTCAAAATTTGCAAAAAAAAAAATTTTCAAGAACTTAATTTTTTCCTCTTTTCCCCATATTTATTGATGAATAATTGTGTGTATGTGTTTTAAACTATTGCATAGATTTTTTCGCGGGCTTTAGCGACGAAATCAAGAAATTCCGTAACGAAAAAACATAAGACAAAAAAGTAACACAAAAAAACCTAACACACTCAGTTTGTTTCTTAAGTCCTTTGTTTTTTTTTAAGTATTTGAATCGCCCAATGTATGTTAACCCCTAAAGTATGCTATTGATTTCATTAACATACAGTATTGCCAGAACAGATTTTTACATGTAGGAAAACACAAAATGGCAATCGTGGTTGACAAAAAATGATATACACAAACAAACAGTCATTTCGTAGGTTTTTAAGCTATTGCATATCTTTTATCGCGCATCCACCTGTTATGTTTAAAATTAACACACTATTATTTTCTTTTGTCTTTCAACTTTATTATTATAAAACTCCAATTCTATGACTATAAATATGGACTTCACTTTTACAACTCTTTGCTTTTACAACTGTATTCAACTGTTTTCTTTTACAACTGATATTCAACTGTCTTCTTTTACAACTGATATTCAACTGTCTTCTTTTACAACTGATATTCTATTTCTTAAACCTAGCTTATTTATACTTAATTACTATTCAATAATTATTCTATTTTAATATTGCACAACAATTCTTACTCAGCTTATTTATTAGTATTTAATAATTATTATTTTTTAATATTTTGATGTTGCACAATTATTCTTAATCAGCTATTTATTAGTATTTAATAAGTATTATTCTTTAATATTTTAATGTTGCACAATTATTCTTACTCAGCTATTTATTACTATTCTTCTGACCCAGTTTGTATTTAATAAAAATAGCTTAGTAAGCTTTTGGGCATTTCGCAATTTATCAACGCAAACAGTTGCACAATTGGTCAAGTCAATGCACTGATCAAGTCAATGAACTGGTGACTGTTTGTGTTAACAAGTTGCGAAATGTTCATGTAGGACGGTTGATCAGGTCTGACTCATAACACACCGGCGGAGACGCCAAAGTCGTCGACGTGTATGAAGGAGAAACCTTCCTTTTTTTTAATTTTACCGTGTTGTTAACACAAAAAGACTGATTTTAATACAACTTTTGAGAATTTTTCTGGGTCGGCAATATTGAAATTAGTAATTTGGCCGTAACTCCGTAAATAGGGCAGTGAAAGTTGCAGCATTCGAAAAATCGAAAATTTTTTTAATTTGCCCGTAATTTTTTTAATTTAAACGTAATAAAATAATTGCATAAGTCGATAAAAAATGCTATGCAGTAGCTTTACCGCGGCAGTCCCCGAGTGCCACACGTCTTTTTTTTTTTTTTTTTTTTTGTATTTTTGTGTGAATATCTGTTTTTCATTGACAAGAAATTTTTGCTGAGCAATATATTAGAGAATTTATTTTCATTTTGTGTACTATTAAAAATTTTTTAATATTTTATTTAATTTGCAAGTATAAACTTTTTTTAGAAAACTGTAAATGTATTTGTTATCAGGTAAATATTATTCGGCTTAAATCTAGTTTAGTGACGCAGCTCCAAATGAAAAAAAAAAATTACATAGGGCGATAGAAAAACGAAAAATACGACGAAAATTTTATATGATAACTTTCTCGGAAACGCATAGTTTTAGAGTTATTGGCCTTTGAAGTTTCTTATATGTATATACATATGTGCGATTTCCCTTTGCATTTCTCAACGTAGAAGGACAATTTTGGCAGGGTTGCCAGATTTCTTTTGAGTCGCATCCCCATTTTGAAAATTTTCATCCCCGAAATTTCCAAAAAAGCAATTTATAATATCCCCAAACTTATACTATCCCCAAGCCGGCTATGCAGAAAATCTATTCTATATACCGCCCTGTCGGGATATACCATGGTGGAGAAAATCGCTAAGCCCGGCCGAAAGCCGGCTATGCAGAAAATCTATTCTATATACTGCCTTGTCGGGATATACCATGGTGGAGAAAACTGCTAAGTCTGGCCGAAGGCCGGCTATGCGGAAAAAATATTCTATATACCGCCCTGACGGGATATACCATGGTGGAGAAAATCACTAAGCCCGGCCGAAGGACGGCTATGCAGAAAATCTAAAAAACTGCTTTAAAACATAAACGGCCTGTTTCATAATGTCGACAAGTCGATGTCGTTCTCTTACTTATATTAAAAACAAAAAGAAATTTAAATATTTTGTTTTTGTTTTCAATATTAATAAGAGAACGACATCGACTTGTCGACATTGTGAAACAGGCCGAAAGATTTCAAAATTTAAATAGAAAATTTTCAAATTCATATAGATCTAGTCAAAAGCTTTCAAATGATCCAAAATTGTCCTTATACGTTGCGAAATGCAAAGTGAAATCGCACATACATATATATAAAAATTTCAGAGACCAATAAAGTTACCACATTAAATTTTCGTCTTATTTTCCGATTTTTTATCCTATGTAATTTTTTTTCTTTTGGAGCTGCGTCACTAAACGAGATTTGTTCCTATTTTTCTAGTTTTTACATAAAATTATGAAATATTAGGGGAATTTTTAGTAAATATATGTTTTTTTCAGTGTTTAAAAAACTGCAATAACTTTCATTTATTTTGGTTTGACTTCTGCTTATGCTTCTGAAATTAGGGACAGTTTCATTCGAAGCAAAATCACAAAACAAATAAGCAACAGTTGAGAGATGCTTTTGCCAGCAGTTGTTTTAAAAATTTTAATTTTTATTTTCTTTTGAACGCGATCACAAGTAAAAGTACAATCAGTCGCAAACAGTCGCAGAAGCAAAAACTATTTTTTGGATTTTACTTCTCGTGTTTTAGACGAAGGTTAACAATGGTTAACAATGAACTTTTAGTTTCATTTGGGATATCAATATATGTATGTATGTACGTATGTATGTATGTATGTACATAGTTATACTATGGCGGCTAAAAATGAGATTTGGAAATATTTTGAAAAAATTAAAAACGAAGGCTTAGCAATTTTTAAAATATGCAAAAATAAATTTAAAAGTAATAGAGTTTCCAATTTAAAGACGCATTTATTTAATTTGCATAAAATTAATTAATTAATAAAGAGCGGTCTCAATCAGAGTCATCGATTTTCTCAAATAATGCAACGAACCCAATTAGAAACAAAAAGAACACTTGCTTTTAAGACTGCAACTGCTGACAACTTTTAAAAACAAATACACTGCTTGTGATTTTGCTTTTGTTACTGAAGAAATGCAGAAGAAAAATGAAGTTGAAAATGTAATGCCTATTATTGTAGCAAGCACTGTGCAAGTTTTTAGAGTAACTTTTCTGCTTCTCATTTAGAATGCGACTGCCGCTAATTTCATAAGTTTCAACAGAACCAATGTTTTATTTTAAAAAGCAGAGAAAAGTAAAAGCAATAAAAAGTTAAAATTTTGCGACTTTTTATATTTTGACTTGAGTTTTTTAAACACTGGTTTTTTTCAGTGTTTAAAAAACTGCAATAACTTTCATTTATTTTGGTTTGACTTCTGCTTATGCTTCTGAAATTAGGGACAGTTTCATTCGAAGCAAAATCACAAAACAAATAAGCAACAGTTGAGAGATGCTTTTGCCAGCAGTTGTTTTAAAAATTTTAATTTTTATTTTCTTTTGAACGCGATCACAAGTAAAAGTACAATCAGTCGCAAACAGTCGCAGAAGCAAAAACTATTTTTTGGATTTTACTTCTCGTGTTTTAGACGAAGGATTTTTTTTTCATAACGGTTAACAATGAACTTTTAGTTTCATTTGGGATATCAATATATGTATGTATGTACGTATGTATGTATGTATGTACATAGTTATACTATGGCGGCTAAAAATGAGATTTGGAAATATTTTGAAAAAATTAAAAACGAAGGCTTAGCAATTTTTAAAATATGCAAAAATAAATTTAAAAGTAATAGAGTTTCCAATTTAAAGACGCATTTATTTAATTTGCATAAAATTAATTAATTAATAAAGAGCGGTCTCAATCAGAGTCATCGATTTTCTCAAATAATGCAACGAACCCAATTAGAAACAAAAAGAACACTTGCTTTTAAGACTGCAACTGCTGACAACTTTTAAAAACAAATACACTGCTTGTGATTTTGCTTTTGTTACTGAAGAAATGCAGAAGAAAAATGAAGTTGAAAATGTAATGCCTATTATTGTAGCAAGCACTGTGCAAGTTTTTAGAGTAACTTTTCTGCTTCTCATTTAGAATGCGACTGCCGCTAATTTCATAAGTTTCAACAGAACCAATGTTTTATTTTAAAAAGCAGAGAAAAGTAAAAGCAATAAAAAGTTAAAATTTTGCGACTTTTTATATTTTGACTTGAGTTTTTTAAACACTGGTTTTTTACACCCTGGTTGAATATTCAATATTATATGAAAACTTTAGAGGTCAATAACAATAACGTTTCCGGGAAAATTACATTAAATTTTCGTCTTATTTTTATATTTTCTATCGCATTGTGTTATTTGTTTGACATTTGGTGATACGTCGGTAAAGTAGATTTGTTCCCATAAAGAAATCAATCGAAACTAAAAAGGCAAAGATCTTTAATGTTTTGATGGGTATGTTGTGCATAATTATTTCGTTAATCGGGTACAATAGTCGGAAGTCGTTTGAGGAATGTAATAAGTCTTATGGCCAATAAATGAGTGGATGATAATGTTTCATTTATTTTTAAAACTCGTTGTTTGGTCATATGGCAAATTATTTTCATATCAAGCTTTGTATGTAAAATTTTTATACTGAGTTTTAATATCTGCATATGCATGTTATGTGACATCTCTCAATCTTAATAAATTTCGATCAGAAATTCTTTAAACGTCTACCTAATAATGTAATTTCAATTAGTTCTCTTATATACTTTATATACATATTTGCGTTGCGATAAACATTAGAACATATATATGTATATATAGAGATGCATGTACTTACATATATATATATATATATATATATATATATATATATATATAGAGATGCATGTACTTACATATATATATATATATATATACATATATATATATACTTTGCAATATTCTTGTATACGACATTTAAATGAGTATGTAGAATAAAACCAGTTTCAAATTTAAAATTAAAATAAAAAGGTAGAACTGTAGTTAGTAAGAATTCAAGCATTGCCGTTATCAGTAAAGTAACATTCCTGATTAAAAACCAAAAAATATACAATTTGGATTTGTATGACTGAATAAATGAAATTGTTAAGCAAAATTAAAATATATGTTTTTTACTCCACCATAATTTGGCGACCGTGACAGGACACGTAAATTCATTTTTAATAATAATTTGGTGGTTAAAACTTTAATGCATTTAACTCACAAAATTAAATTTTGCTAATTAGAACAATTTAAGTTTCATGCATAATACAAATTGTCGTGAGTATATTTTTCCGCTACGTATGGGACATAAATTCCAGACTTGTTTAGAACAGAACAAGTAAAGTTGTGGGACTGATAGCGGTGTATGCTGGACAACACTGTACACTTTACCATTTCGTTGTGCAGTTCAATATTTGACATTACAAATTGAATTCTGCTGTTTCATATTTTTTCAACGCAAATTACCTATCGTCTTTGTTGCAGAAGAACAATTTCAAATATTGGATGCAATCATCAATTTATCGTTGTTGCTATTACTCAGTTAATTTTGCATCTTTCGCTCGAGGTAAACATCTATTCGACGTTTGCAGCAGCAGTGTAACTTTCGTTGCCACAGCTTGACTTTATCAGAAAGTTCAGTTGTCATCATTATCGTCATACAATTGACATTATCATCTTATAATCGTTGCTAAAGTCAGTATCATTACTATACAACTACAACATATGTATTACAGTATTTTGGTTGTGACCTTCTATACACGGGCGATATCTTTACTTTACTGTTCATTTGGTTCAACGTCAATACTGTAAATTTACACCAATCTTATACATAAACTAAGATGGTGGATCAAGACAATACACAAAGGTCTGCATCCTCTGATGCAAATGCAGCCAATGCCTCAGTTGAATTAACAGCCTTGAAACACCAACGAAGTGCCTTGAAAAGAAGTATCACATTGATTAAAACTAAAGTCGAAAAAGAGGAGAAAACTTGCGATCAGACAATTTTAGAATGTCGTTTAGACATTTTACAGTCGTATTTTAAACAAATATGCCACATTCAAAGCCAAATCGAACGACAAGATTCCAACGACCAATCCAGAAGTGATATTGAAGATCAATATGTGGCTGCAAAAACAAAAATATCAACTTTGTTAAAGAAATTTCGGGAACCGAATGATAACGAAGTAAATCTTAATCATACAACTTCTCAACAAGCACCAAGCCGTTTACCAAACTTAAAATTACCTAAATTTGACGGTAAGTATAGCGAGTACAAAAGATTTATTGCTAGTTTTAAAAACATTGTACACAATGAGCCGATCTCTACAATTGATAAATTCAACTATTTGTTAAGCTGCTTATCTGGTCCTGCATTAGCAGTTGTAGAGGCTTATCAAGTTACTGAGAATAACTACAATAAAGCACTGGATCGCCTAAAAGAAAGGTTTGACAATAAAGTTCTAATTTTCAACGACCATATTTCGTCACTGTTTAATATACCATCTGTAACTAAGCCTGATGCTGTTAGTCTTCGAAACATTGTAGATACGGTTTCTGCGCTTCGCGGGTCGTTAGCGTCTTTAGGTACAGAAAATGATATTTTAAACGCAATATTAATACATTTAGTAATGACAAAGGTGGACTCCGAAACAAAATCAAAATACGATGAAAATCTAAAATTTGATGAACTTCCGACGTGGGAAGAGTGTTATCAAGTTTTAAGTCGAAGATGTCAATTCTTAGAAACAAAGGTCAAGCCAATCTGTTCAAGTAAACAGCAGGATGTTTTTAGCCAAAATCGGAATCGTAATAGTAAGTCAACATTTTTACATGCCAAATCAGAATGTCCATGTTGTCATTCTACTGAGCACGACATTTACAAATGCGAAAGGTTTCTATCAATGCCAACACAAAACCGTTTTGATTTCGTAAAATCATCATTGTTGTGCATCAATTGCTTAGGGAAAGGGCATAATGTATAAAAATGCACATCAAAATCTCGTTGTCGAATATGCAAAAAGGGACATCATAGTGTGTTGCATTTTCAGAACAATTCATTACAACTTCAACATAATACCGTAACGGCTAATCTTCAGCCATCGTGTAGCAACGATGCAGCGTCATTAATTTCTCGCACATGTACTGGTGCGCTGTTACCAACCGCACTAATTTTTATTAAAGATTTTAGAAATCGTTGGCAACCAGTTCGAGCATTGCTAGACTCCTGTTCAGAACTAAATTTTATTACTACAGAAACAGTAAAATATCTAAATCTTAAATCTGAATATACAAATCAACAAGTGTCCGGTATATCTGATATAAAAACTAATATCACACGTTTTGTAAAGGCCACAATTAAATCACGAGTTAAGTTATTTGAACGTACGGTAAAATTTTTTGTGACCAATTCCATTTCGTCTAATCAACCTCGTACGCCAATAAACTATAAGACCTGGAACATTCCAACACATCTTGAATTAGCTGATCCGCACTTCTACAAATCACAACGAATTGACCTATTAATTGGTTCCGAACTATTTTTTGAATTGCTTTGCAAGGGTATCGTTTCTTTAGATCCAAATTTGCCACGATTAGTAAACACAACATTTGGTTGGATTGTTGGCGGACATTTAGACATCCAAGGTACTAAAAACTGTTTAAATACTTTTACTTGCAATGTAACAGTAAAGTCAGAGCCGAGTTTGGACTCAATCTTACAGCGCTTTTGGCAACTTGAAGAATTTAACATCAAACCGTCTAACTTAACGTTCGATGAAGAAAAGGCAGAAGCAAACTTTATGCAAAATGTAACCAAGGGTCAAGATGGTCGCTTGCAAGTACGATTACCTTTTAAATTTTCTCCGGAAACTTTGGGTGAGTCATATGAAATCGCCAAAAAACGATTTTACTCTCTTGAACGAAGACTGCTTCGTGATCCTGAATTAAAAAATGATTATTCAGCATTTATCAAAGAATATATCGATCTTAATCATATGTCTCAGAATGACAGTGTCGACAAAGAAAAGCCCCATAATTACATACCGCACCATTGCGTGTTACGTCCTGAGAGCACCAGCACCAAATTGAGAGTGGTGTTTGATGCTTCCGCTTCAACTTCGAATGGGATTTCACTAAATCAAATTTTGTACGTTGGGCCAACAATACAGCAAGAACTTATTTTAACGCTGCTTGCATTTCGCCTAAATAAATATGCACTTACTGCAGACATATCAAAAATGTACAGGCAGTTTCTTGTAGATCAAGGGGATCGTTGTTTTCAGTTAATTTTGTGGCGAGATGACATAAATAAAAGGTTACAAACGTTCGAATTAAATACGGTAACATATGGCATGTCAGCAGCACCATTTCTGGCTATTCGATGCCTCAATTATCTTGCAGAGTTACGTACAGAGTCGCATCCAGAAGGTTCAAAGGTTATAAAAGAAAATTTTTATGTTGATGACTGTCTTACTGGTGCAGAAACTATAATAGAATTGCAAGAGAAAAAGTCTCAATTAATTGACATAGTGAGTCATGCTGGTCTTACATTGGCAAAGTGGAACTCAAATCATGCTGACTTTTTATCAGAAGCAATCGAAGAAGTCCCAATTCACATAGCAGATGAACCAGGCACTAAAGCTTTAGGCATGTCATGGAAGCCTAACATTGACAAATTTTACTTTAAATTAAATTTAACAAAGGTAGAAACACCCACAAAGCGATCGATACTTTCAACGGTGGCAAAAATTTTTGATGTACTAGGGTTGCTTAGTACGGTAATTGTTCGATGCAAAATCTTGATTCAAGAAATATGGAAAAACAATTTGACTTGGGGTGAATGCTTGCCTACTGAACTGGCTACATTATGGTACGAAATTGAAAGTGATTTGTCATATATAAACAACATTGAAATACCACGTTACGTTTTTTACATCTGCGCAAGGCTATTGTGAAATGCATGGCTTCGCAGATGCGTCGCAACGGGCTTATGGTTGTGCAATATATGTTCGCTCAATAAACGGAAATAAAACTAATGTTAATTTATTGATTGCCAAATCTAAAGTTGCCCCAAGTAAAGTCCAATCTATCCCACGATTAGAACTTTGCGCTGCACTATTGTTGGCCAGAACGTGGAATAAAATTCGCAAAAATTTGGAGAAGTATAGTACCGATATATATTGTTGGACCGATTCAACAATTGTTTTAAGCTGGTTGAAAATGCCCTCATCATCGTTTACATGTTTTGTAGCTAATCGGTTATCAGAGTTGCAAGACCTAAGCAAGGACATAGCTTGGCGATACATATCTACAAAGCAAAATCCTGCAGATATTGTTTCACGTGGCTGCAGCGCTTCAAAATTGTCTACTACCATATGGTTCTCTGGACCAAATTTCCTCGTTAAAGAAAAACATATGTGGCCAAATGCTCCAACAAACTTTAATTACAAAGATGCAAACACCAAATTTGAATTACGCAAGGCACTGACACTCCACTGTAATAAAGTTCTAGCGCACGAAAATATCGTTCTAAGTATAATTGAACAGTGCTCATCATTTCGACGCATCCTAAACACAGTAGGGTATATTTATAGAATTTTTAATGGTGTTCCAGCGAAGAAAAATTTAAAATTAGCCAGTATTGAACCTATATCTCATCGTGAAGCAGAAATCGTGTTTTGGAAAATAGTTTCAGTTATCCAAGCTCATACGTTTGAAAAGGAAATTGCTTATTTGAAAGGAAACACATCAATCTGCAGTCAGATTAAATGTCTATCTCCATTTTTAGAAGAGAAACAGTTTGGGAAAAACTGTAGTTTCGAGATTCTACGAGTTGGTGGACTGCTGAATGCTCCTATACCAATAGATGAAAAATTTCCGGCTCTTTTACCTAAAGAACATCGCTTTACTCGTATGTATGTATGTAGAATATCTTCATAGAACTCACTTACATGCTGGTCCTAAAGTACTTGTGGGTATAATTCGGCAAAAAATTTGGATTATAAACGCTAGAGATTTGATTCGTCGAATAGTACGTCAATGCGTGCATTGTTTCCATTACAAGCCCAGACTTGCACAACAAATAATGGGTAACTTGGCTGCCGATCGATTTCGAGCACAAAGGCCGTTTTTAGTATGTGGCGTCGACTTCTGTGGGCCATTTTATACTTCGTATCGCATCAGAGATAAGCAGCCGTATAAAACGTATCTAGCAGTCTTTGTATGTTTTTCATCTAAGGCTATTCACATCGAATTGGTATCTGACCTATCGTCAAATAGTTTTTTATTATGTCTTAAACGTTTCGTTGGCAGAAGAGGTGTGCCACAGCGTATATATTGCGACAACGCAACAAATTTCGTTGGTGCAAACAAACATCTGCAACAATTTGTTCATCAACTTTCTTCTTCTGATGTAGTGAACTACAGTAACAAAACTGGATTCGAATTTTGCTTCATTCCTCCACGTGCCCCGCATTTTGGTGGGCTTTGGGAGTCAGCAGTTAAATCTGCTAAAACTTTGCTGATTAAAAACATCGCACAAGCATTCTTAACATCTGAAGAACTCCACACAGTAGCTATCGAGGTAGAGGCAATACTCAATTCGCGGCCGATTGCACCGTTAAGTAGTGATCCAAATGATGGTGAGGCATTAACTCCGGCGCATTTACTTGTTGGTACATCATTGCTTGCAACGCCAGACGAAACTTTTGATTGTACTAAAGTGCCATACTTAATTAGGTATCAAAGGGTCACATTTTTAAAGCAACAATTCTGGGAACTATGGCAGCGTGACTATCTTTCATCACTTCAACAACGTGCGAAATGGGTCACTCCACAGACAAATGTTAAAGTTGGGCAGTTAGTTATACTACATGAAGAAAACATTCCTCCTCAACAATGGCATCTTGGTCGAATTTCTGAAGTTTTTGCGGGTCGTGATGGCGTAGTACGAGTAGCAGAAATTAATACTAAAAGAGGTACCTTCAGAAGAGCTGTTCGAAAAATAGCATTACTACCAAATCAAGATTGTTGAAAATCTCCTTTCAACCGGGGGAGCATGTTTGGTCATATGGCAAATTATTTTCATATCAAGCTTTGTATGTAAAATTTTTATACTGAGTTTTAATATCTGCATATGCATGTTATGTGACATCTCTCAATCTTAATAAATTTCGATCAGAAATTCTTTAAACGTCTACCTAATAATGTAATTTCAATTAGTTCTCTTATATACTTTATATACATATTTGCGTTGCGATAAACAATAGAACATATATATGTATATATAGAGATGCATGTACTTACATATATATATATATACATATATATATATATATACATATATATATACATATATATATATATACATATATATATATATATATACATATATATATATATATATGTATATATAAATATATACTTTGCAATAATTCTGTATACGACATTTAAATGAGTATGTAGAATAAAACCAGTTTCAAAGTTAAAATTAAAATAAAAAGGTAGAACTGTAGTTAGTAAGAATTCAAGCATTGCCGTTATCAGTAAAGTAACATTCCTGATTAAAAACCAAAAAATATACAATTTGGATTTGTATGACTGAATAAATGAAATTGTTAAGCAAAATTAAAATATATGTTTTTTACTCCACCACTCGTTTAAATGAAAAATTTGGTTTTTCATTGCAATATTAAATCAACATTAAATAGCCAACGTTGTGTATTTAAACTTGGTTTAAGTTATGCAAATTGAACATATGTTTTCGACTGCTTGTTCTTCTTGTTTGAAAAAAAGCAAATAAAATATTTGTGGCTGCTGACAAGTTCCATAAAATTTTGGCATCTTTTTTCGCTATTACCCTTTTAATCGTTCTGAAAGTTGCTCTTATTCTTTTAAAACATTTCAACACTTCTTAATTATTCTTATTTATAGCTAAATAATAATATATATTTTTTTATTTTTATTTAATAAAAATATTTATACACAAACAATATGTATTGGCAAAAAATAAAACAAACAAAACTAAAAAAAAAATATTTTGAAAATATGTAGAAAGAATTGCGAACTAGGCGCCTGTGCAATATTTGTCTCGTACGACATCGCTAGTGTGAAATTTAAAAGTATAAGCGTTATGAACGTATGTATACGTAAAAGGCTAAGTCGGGTGAAGCTTAAAGAAATGCAAGCAAACATTTGCAAAGAAAAGTTGAGAAAGCGTTGCCGAAAGAATATCAAAAATATCTATCTTTTCTGATGGGAGCCACTCTCAGTAAAAAAAAGAGTGAGATGGAAAACAAAAATTTACTGTTTTAACCGTTTTAAAATCGAGCTCACTTCTGTACACGATTTAATAAAAGAATACATAAAATTTATGTATATTGTTAAAATATTTAATCGAAAATGTAAGTGTTTATGTATGTACATAGTATGTTGTTGTTGTTGTTCTTCTGGGCATCTGTCTATAGTGCCGGGGACTATCCGCTCTTGGTAGCAGTTAAGGACACTGCTTCAGCCGGCTCTAAGTTGCGCCAAGATTGATTGTCTGGGAGCTGCCGCACGCTATCAGCGATTGCGGGTGGTCTTCAGTTAAGGACCTTGTTGCATCTGTATCCGTTTGTTGTTTCTATGACCTCTTGTTGATGCAACTTCTTGAGGGCACTTGTGATGGACACCTGTGTAACATCTGGTGCAATAGCGTTTCTGATGTCCTCACTATAGTGCCGGAAGTCCTTACGGATGCGTCTCGGGAGAGGGTCCTTCAACACCAGTTGGTGGTTTGGGTGTGTTGGCAGCTGACATGCCATCAGGAATTGCTTTGAAAGCCCATATTGGCCCATAAAAATAAAAATGTTTGAATAACTTACAAAGTTGTTGGTTGAGTTACATTGGAAAACATAATTGTTGGATAAAACTCCATTTTTTTATATGAACTACATATAAATTAAAAAACATTAAAATATTTAAAATTAAGGTTTTGGCTGTTCTTAATTATAGGTTTTGGCTGTTCTTATATATAATATATATGGCGCTTAAGTTGTCAGTGTCTTCTTTTTTATTCATTGTTCTATATATTTGCTGTTGTATTCTTAAGCTTTCGGTTGTGTAACGGGTTTTCCCATTGTTTTCTTTGTTGAGTATTTTTATATTGTCAAAGTCAGATACATGATTAGTTTCCAGTATATGTTTTGTTAAAGCAGTGCTTTCTTTGTTTTTGTTTATATCTGTTTTATGTTCGTTCATTCTTGTTTCTAAAGCTCTTTTTGTTGTGACAATGTAGACAAGATCACACCCGCTGACACTATCACCTTTACATGGTATGTCATATACTACGTTGTTTTGTTGTAGTTCGTCGATTGGTGTTTTTGTGTTTGTGAAAATTGTACTTAGTGTTTCATTGGGTTTATATGCTAAGTAGGTATTGCTTTTATTTATTACAGATTTTATGTTTTTGTTGTCTGTAATGCCTGGTATATATTTAATGCTGAAATATTGTTTATTATCATCATTAGGGTTGCCATTTCTAATGTTTTGTAGGTGTTGGATTGTTTCACTTGCTTGACTTTGGACACTAATATCTCGAAATGAATAAATGCAAAACTTTTGCTGATTTATTAAATTTGATCGTATTTCTTTCAAAATTTGCAAAAAAAAAAATTTTCAAGAACTTAATTTTTTCCTCTTTTCCCCATATTTATTGATGAATAATTGTGTGTATGTGTTTTAAACTATTGCATAGATTTTTTCGCGGGCTTTAGCGACGAAATCAAGAAATTCCGTAACGAAAAAACATAAGACAAAAAAGTAACACAAAAAAACCTAACACACTCAGTTTGTTTCTTAAGTCCTTTGTTTTTTTTTAAGTATTTGAATCGCCCAATGTATGTTAACCCCTAAAGTATGCTATTGATTTCATTAACATACAGTATTGCCAGAACAGATTTTTACATGTAGGAAAACACAAAATGGCAATCGTGGTTGACAAAAAATGATATACACAAACAAACAGTCATTTCGTAGGTTTTTAAGCTATTGCATATCTTTTATCGCGCATCCACCTGTTATGTTTAAAATTAACACACTATTATTTTCTTTTGTCTTTCAACTTTATTATTATAAAACTCCAATTCTATGACTATAAATATGGACTTCACTTTTACAACTCTTTGCTTTTACAACTGTATTCAACTGTTTTCTTTTACAACTGATATTCAACTGTCTTCTTTTACAACTGATATTCAACTGTCTTCTTTTACAACTGATATTCTATTTCTTAAACCTAGCTTATTTATACTTAATTACTATTCAATAATTATTCTATTTTAATATTGCACAACAATTCTTACTCAGTTTATTTATTAGTATTTAATAATTATTATTTTTTAATATTTTGATGTTGCACAATTATTCTTAATCAGCTATTTATTAGTATTTAATAAGTATTATTCTTTAATATTTTAATGTTGCACAATTATTCTTACTCAGCTATTTATTACTATTCTTCTGACCCAGTTTGTATTTAATAAAAATAGCTTAGTAAGCTTTTGGGCATTTCGCAATTTATCAACGCAAACAGTTGCACAATTGGTCAAGTCAATGCACTGATCAAGTCAATGAACTGGTGACTGTTTGTGTTAACAAGTTGCGAAATGTTCATGTAGGACGGTTGATCAGGTCTGACTCATAACACACCGGCGGAGACGCCAAAGTCGTCGACGTGTATGAAGGAGAAACCTTCCTTTTTTTTAATTTTACCGTGTTGTTAACACAAAAAGACTGATTTTAATACAACTTTTGAGAATTTTTCTGGGTCGGCAATATTGAAATTAGTAATTTGGCCGTAACTCCGTAAATAGGGCAGTGAAAGTTGCAGCATTCGAAAAATCTAAAATTTTTTTAATTTGCCCGTAATTTTTTTAATTTAAACGTAATAAAATAATTGCATAAGTCGATAAAAAATGCTATGCAATAGCTTTACCGCGGCAGTCCCCGAGTGCCACACGTCTTTTTTTTTTTTTTTTTTTTTTTATTTTTGTGTGAATATCTGTTTTTCATTGACAAGAAATTTTTGCTGAGCAATATATTAGAGAATTTATTTTCATTTTAGAAAACTGTAAATGTATTTGTTATCAGGTAAATATTATTCGGCTTAAATCTAGTTTAGTGACGCAGCTCCAAATGAAAAAAAAAAAATACATAGGGCGATAGAAAAACGAAAAATACGACGAAAATTTTATATGATAACTTTCTCGGAAACGCATAGTTTTAGAGTTATTGGCCTTTGAAGTTTCTTATATGTATATACATATGTGCGATTTCCCTTTGCATTTCTCAACGTAGAAGGACAATTTTGGCAGGGTTGCCAGATTTCTTTTGAGTCGCATCCCCATTTTGAAAATTTTCATCCCCGAAATTTCCAAAAAAGCAATTTATAATATCCCCAAACTTATACTATCCCCAAGCCGGCTATGCAGAAAATCTATTCTATATACCGCCCTGTCGGGATATACCATGGTGGAGAAAATCGCTAAGCCCGGCCGAAAGCCGGCTATGCAGAAAATCTATTCTATATACCGCCTTGTCGGGATATACCATGGTGGAGAAAACCGCTAAGCCCGGCCGAAGGCCGGCTATGCGGAAAAAATATTCTATATACCGCCCTGACGGGATATACCATGGTGGAGAAAATCACTAAGCCCGGCCGAAGGACGGCTATGTAGAAAATCTAAAAAACTGCTTTAAAACATAAACGGCCTGTTTCATAATGTCGACAAGTTGATGTCGTTCTCTTACTTATATTAAAAACAAAAAGAAATTTAAATATTTTGTTTTTGTTTTCAATATTAATAAGAGAACGACATCGACTTGTCGACATTGTGAAACAGGCCGAAAGATTTCAAAATTTAAATAGAAAATTTTCAAATTCATATAGATCTAGTCAAAAGCTTTCAAATGATCCAAAATTGTCCTTATACGTTGCGAAATGCAAAGTGAAATCGCACATACATATATATAAAAATTTCAGAGACCAATAAAGTTACCACATTAAATTTTCGTCTTATTTTCCGATTTTTTATCCTATGTAATTTTTTTTCTTTTGGAGCTGCGTCACTAAACGAGATTTGTTCCTATTTTTCTATTTTTTACATAAAATTATGAAATATTAGGGGAATTTTTAGTATATATGTATATGTTTTTTTCAGTGTTTAAAAAACTGCAATAACTTTCATTTATTTTGGTTTGACTTCTGCTTATGCTTCTGAAATTAGGGACAGTTTCATTCGAAGCAAAATCACAAAACAAATAAGCAACAGTTGAGAGATGCTTTTGCCAGCAGTTGTTTTAAAAATTTTGATTTTTATTTTCTTTTGAACGCGATCACAAGTAAAAGTACAATCAGTCGCAAACAGTCGCAGAAGCAAAAAATATTAATTTTTTATTTTACTTCTCGTGTTTTAGACGAAGGATTTTTTTTCATAACGGTTAACAATGAACTTTTAGTTTCATTTGGGATATCAATATATGTATGTATGTACGTATGTATGTATGTATGTACATAGTTATACTATGGCGGCTAAAAATGAGATTTGGAAATATTTTGAAAAAATTAAAAACGAAGGCTTAGCAATTTTTAAAATATGCAAAAATAAATTTAAAAGTAATAGAGTTTCCAATTTAAAGACGCATTTATTTAATTTGCATAAAATTAATTAATTAATAAAGAGCGGTCTCAATCAGAGTCATCGATTTTCTCAAATAATGCAACGAACCCAATTAGAAACAAAAAGAACACTTGCTTTTAAGACTGCAACTGCTGACAACTTTTAAAAACAAATACACTGCTTGTGATTTTGCTTTTGTTACTGAAGAAATGCAGAAGAAAAATGAAGTTGAAAATGTAATGCCTATTATTGTAGCAAGCACTGTGCAAGTTTTTAGAGTAACTTTTCTGCTTCTCATTTAGAATGCGACTGCCGCTAATTTCATAAGTTTCAACAGAACCAATGTTTTATTTTAAAAAGCAGAGAAAAGTAAAAGCAATAAAAAGTTAAAATTTTGCGACTTTTTATATTTTGACTTGAGTTTTTTAAACACTGGTTTTTTACACCCTGGTTGAATATTCAATATTATATGAAAACTTTAGAGGTCAATAACAATAACGTTTCCGGGAAAATTACATTAAATTTTCGTCTTATTTTTATATTTTCTATCGCATTGTGTTATTTGTTTGACATTTGGTGATACGTCGGTAAAGTAGATTTGTTCCCATAAAGAAATCAATCGAAACTAAAAAGGCAAAGATCTTTAATGTTTTGATGGGTATGTTGTGCATAATTATTTCGTTAATCGGGTACAATAGTCGGAAGTCGTTTGAGGAATGTAATAAGTCTTATGCCAATAAATGAGTGGATGATAATGTTTCATTTATTTTTAAAACTCGTTGTTTGGTCATATGGCAAATTATTTTCATATCAAGCTTTGTATGTAAAATTTTTATACTGAGTTTTAATATCTGCATATGCATGTTATGTGACATCTCTCAATCTTAATAAATTTCGATCAGAAATTCTTTAAACGTCTACCTAATAATGTAATTTCAATTAGTTCTCTTATATACTTTATATACATATTTGCGTTGCGATAAACATTAGAACATATATATGTATATATAGAGATGCATGTACTTACATATATATATATATATATATATATAGAGATGCATGTACTTACATATATATATATATATATATATATATATATATATACATATATATATATACTTTGCAATATTCTTGTATACGACATTTAAATGAGTATGTAGAATAAAACCAGTTTCAAAGTTAAAATTAAAATAAAAAGGTAGAACTGTAGTTAGTAAGAATTCAAGCATTGCCGTTATCAGTAAAGTAACATTCCTGATTAAAAACCAAAAAATATACAATTTGGATTTGTATGACTGAATAAATGAAATTGTTAAGCAAAATTAAAATATATGTTTTTTACTCCACCATAATTTGGCGACCGTGACAGGACACGTAAATTCATTTTTAATAATAATTTGGTGGTTAAAACTTTAATGCATTTAACTCACAAAATTAATTTTTGCTAATTAGAACAATTTAAGTTTCATGCATAATACAAATTGTCGTGAGTATATTTTTCCGCTACGTATGGGACATAAATTCCAGACTTGTTTAGAACAGAACAAGTAAAGTTGTGGGACTGATAGCGGTGTATGCTGGACAACACTGTACACTTTACCATTTCGTTGTGCAGTTCAATATTTGACATTACAAATTGAATTCTGCTGTTTCATATTTTTTCAACGCAAATTACCTATCGTCTTTGTTGCAGAAGAACAATTTCAAATATTGGATGCAATCATCAATTTATCGTTGTTGCTATTACTCAGTTAATTTTGCATCTTTCGCTCGAGGTAAACATCTATTCGACGTTTGCAGCAGCAGTGTAACTTTCGTTGCCACAGCTTGACTTTATCAGAAAGTTCAGTTGTCATCATTATCGTCATACAATTGACATTATCATCTTATAATCGTTGCTAAAGTCAGTATCATTACTATACAACTACAACATATGTATTACAGTATTTTGGTTGTGACCTTCTATACACGGGCGATATCTTTACTTTACTGTTCATTTGGTTCAACGTCAATACTGTAAATTTACACCAATCTTATACATAAACTAAGATGGTGGATCAAGACAATACACAAAGGTCTGCATCCTCTGATGCAAATGCAGCCAATGCCTCAGTTGAATTAACAGCCTTGAAACACCAACGAAGTGCCTTGAAAAGAAGTATCACATTGATTAAAACTAAAGTCGAAAAAGAGGAGAAAACTTGCGATCAGACAATTTTAGAATGTCGTTTAGACATTTTACAGTCGTATTTTAAACAAATATGCCACATTCAAAGCCAAATCGAACGACAAGATTCCAACGACCAATCCAGAAGTGATATTGAAGATCAATATGTGGCTGCAAAAACAAAAATATCAACTTTGTTAAAGAAATTTCGGGAACCGAATGATAACGAAGTAAATCTTAATCATACAACTTCTCAACAAGCACCAAGCCGTTTACCAAACTTAAAATTACCTAAATTTGACGGTAAGTATAGCGAGTACAAAAGATTTATTGCTAGTTTTAAAAACATTGTACACAATGAGCCGATCTCTACAATTGATAAATTCAACTATTTGTTAAGCTGCTTATCTGGTCCTGCATTAGCAGTTGTAGAGGCTTATCAAGTTACTGAGAATAACTACAATAAAGCACTGGATCGCCTAAAAGAAAGGTTTGACAATAAAGTTCTAATTTTCAACGACCATATTTCGTCACTGTTTAATATACCATCTGTAACTAAGCCTGATGCTGTTAGTCTTCGAAACATTGTAGATACGGTTTCTGCGCTTCGCGGGTCGTTAGCGTCTTTAGGTACAGAAAATGATATTTTAAACGCAATATTAATACATTTAGTAATGACAAAGGTGGACTCCGAAACAAAATCAAAATACGATGAAAATCTAAAATTTGATGAACTTCCGACGTGGGAAGAGTGTTATCAAGTTTTAAGTCGAAGATGTCAATTCTTAGAAACAAAGGTCAAGCCAATCTGTTCAAGTAAACAGCAGGATGTTTTTAGCCAAAATCGGAATCGTAATAGTAAGTCAACATTTTTACATGCCAAATCAGAATGTCCATGTTGTCATTCTACTGAGCACGACATTTACAAATGCGAAAGGTTTCTATCAATGCCAACACAAAACCGTTTTGATTTCGTAAAATCATCATTGTTGTGCATCAATTGCTTAGGGAAAGGGCATAATGTATAAAAATGCACATCAAAATCTCGTTGTCGAATATGCAAAAAGGGACATCATAGTGTGTTGCATTTTCAGAACAATTCATTACAACTTCAACATAATACCGTAACGGCTAATCTTCAGCCATCGTGTAGCAACGATGCAGCGTCATTAATTTCTCGCACATGTACTGGTGCGCTGTTACCAACCGCACTAATTTTTATTAAAGATTTTAGAAATCGTTGGCAACCAGTTCGAGCATTGCTAGACTCCTGTTCAGAACTAAATTTTATTACTACAGAAACAGTAAAATATCTAAATCTTAAATCTGAATATACAAATCAACAAGTGTCCGGTATATCTGATATAAAAACTAATATCACACGTTTTGTAAAGGCCACAATTAAATCACGAGTTAAGTTATTTGAACGTACGGTAAAATTTTTTGTGACCAATTCCATTTCGTCTAATCAACCTCGTACGCCAATAAACTATAAGACCTGGAACATTCCAACACATCTTGAATTAGCTGATCCGCACTTCTACAAATCACAACGAATTGACCTATTAATTGGTTCCGAACTATTTTTTGAATTGCTTTGCAAGGGTATCGTTTCTTTAGATCCAAATTTGCCACGATTAGTAAACACAACATTTGGTTGGATTGTTGGCGGACATTTAGACATCCAAGGTACTAAAAACTGTTTAAATACTTTTACTTGCAATGTAACAGTAAAGTCAGAGCCGAGTTTGGACTCAATCTTACAGCGCTTTTGGCAACTTGAAGAATTTAACATCAAACCGTCTAACTTAACGTTCGATGAAGAAAAGGCAGAAGCAAACTTTATGCAAAATGTAACCAAGGGTCAAGATGGTCGCTTGCAAGTACGATTACCTTTTAAATTTTCTCCGGAAACTTTGGGTGAGTCATATGAAATCGCCAAAAAACGATTTTACTCTCTTGAACGAAGACTGCTTCGTGATCCTGAATTAAAAAATGATTATTCAGCATTTATCAAAGAATATATCGATCTTAATCATATGTCTCAGAATGACAGTGTCGACAAAGAAAAGCCCCATAATTACATACCGCACCATTGCGTGTTACGTCCTGAGAGCACCAGCACCAAATTGAGAGTGGTGTTTGATGCTTCCGCTTCAACTTCGAATGGGATTTCACTAAATCAAATTTTGTACGTTGGGCCAACAATACAGCAAGAACTTATTTTAACGCTGCTTGCATTTCGCCTAAATAAATATGCACTTACTGCAGACATATCAAAAATGTACAGGCAGTTTCTTGTAGATCAAGGGGATCGTTGTTTTCAGTTAATTTTGTGGCGAGATGACATAAATAAAAGGTTACAAACGTTCGAATTAAATACGGTAACATATGGCATGTCAGCAGCACCATTTCTGGCTATTCGATGCCTCAATTATCTTGCAGAGTTACGTACAGAGTCGCATCCAGAAGGTTCAAAGGTTATAAAAGAAAATTTTTATGTTGATGACTGTCTTACTGGTGCAGAAACTATAATAGAATTGCAAGAGAAAAAGTCTCAATTAATTGACATAGTGAGTCATGCTGGTCTTACATTGGCAAAGTGGAACTCAAATCATGCTGACTTTTTATCAGAAGCAATCGAAGAAGTCCCAATTCACATAGCAGATGAACCAGGCACTAAAGCTTTAGGCATGTCATGGAAGCCTAACATTGACAAATTTTACTTTAAATTAAATTTAACAAAGGTAGAAACACCCACAAAGCGATCGATACTTTCAACGGTGGCAAAAATTTTTGATGTACTAGGGTTGCTTAGTACGGTAATTGTTCGATGCAAAATCTTGATTCAAGAAATATGGAAAAACAATTTGACCTGGGATGAATGCTTGCCTACTGAACTGGCTACATTATGGTACGAAATTGAAAGTGATTTGTCATATATAAACAACATTGAAATACCACGTTACGTTTTTTACATCTGCGCAAGGCTATTGTGAAATGCATGGCTTCGCAGATGCGTCGCAACGGGCTTATGGTTGTGCAATATATGTTCGCTCAATAAACGGAAATAAAACTAATGTTAATTTATTGATTGCCAAATCTAAAGTTGCCCCAAGTAAAGTCCAATCTATCCCACGATTAGAACTTTGCGCTGCACTATTGTTGGCCAGAACGTGGAATAAAATTCGCAAAAATTTGGAGAAGTATAGTACCGATATATATTGTTGGACCGATTCAACAATTGTTTTAAGCTGGTTGAAAATGCCCTCATCATCGTTTACATGTTTTGTAGCTAATCGGTTATCAGAGTTGCAAGACCTAAGCAAGGACATAGCTTGGCGATACATATCTACAAAGCAAAATCCTGCAGATATTGTTTCACGTGGCTGCAGCGCTTCAAAATTGTCTACTACCATATGGTTCTCTGGACCAAATTTCCTCGTTAAAGAAAAACATATGTGGCCAAATGCTCCAACAAACTTTAATTACAAAGATGCAAACACCAAATTTGAATTACGCAAGGCACTGACACTCCACTGTAATAAAGTTCTAGCGCACGAAAATATCGTTCTAAGTATAATTGAACAGTGCTCATCATTTCGACGCATCCTAAACACAGTAGGGTATATTTATAGAATTTTTAATGGTGTTCCAGCGAAGAAAAATTTAAAATTAGCCAGTATTGAACCTATATCTCATCGTGAAGCAGAAATCGTGTTTTGGAAAATAGTTTCAGTTATCCAAGCTCATACGTTTGAAAAGGAAATTGCTTATTTGAAAGGAAACACATCAATCTGCAGTCAGATTAAATGTCTATCTCCATTTTTAGAAGAGAAACAGTTTGGGAAAAACTGTAGTTTCGAGATTCTACGAGTTGGTGGACTGCTGAATGCTCCTATACCAATAGATGAAAAATTTCCGGCTCTTTTACCTAAAGAACATCGCTTTACTCGTATGTATGTATGTAGAATATCTTCATAGAACTCACTTACATGCTGGTCCTAAAGTACTTGTGGGTATAATTCGGCAAAAAATTTGGATTATAAACGCTAGAGATTTGATTCGTCGAATAGTACGTCAATGCGTGCATTGTTTCCATTACAAGCCCAGACTTGCACAACAAATAATGGGTAACTTGGCTGCCGATCGATTTCGAGCACAAAGGCCGTTTTTAGTATGTGGCGTCGACTTCTGTGGGCCATTTTATACTTCGTATCGCATCAGAGATAAGCAGCCGTATAAAACGTATCTAGCAGTCTTTGTATGTTTTTCATCTAAGGCTATTCACATCGAATTGGTATCTGACCTATCGTCAAATAGTTTTTTATTATGTCTTAAACGTTTCGTTGGCAGAAGAGGTGTGCCACAGCGTATATATTGCGACAACGCAACAAATTTCGTTGGTGCAAACAAACATCTGCAACAATTTGTTCATCAACTTTCTTCTTCTGATGTAGTGAACTACAGTAACAAAACTGGATTCGAATTTTGCTTCATTCCTCCACGTGCCCTGCATTTTGGTGGGCTTTGGGAGTCAGCAGTTAAATCTGCTAAAACTTTGCTGATTAAAAACATCGCACAAGCATTCTTAACATCTGAAGAACTCCACACAGTAGCTATCGAGGTAGAGGCAATACTCAATTCGCGGCCGATTGCACCGTTAAGTAGTGATCCAAATGATGGTGAGGCATTAACTCCGGCGCATTTACTTGTTGGTACATCATTGCTTGCAACGCCAGACGAAACTTTTGATTGTACTAAAGTGCCATACTTAATTAGGTATCAAAGGGTCACATTTTTAAAGCAACAATTCTGGGAACTATGGCAGCGTGACTATCTTTCATCACTTCAACAACGTGCGAAATGGGTCACTCCACAGACAAATGTTAAAGTTGGGCAGTTAGTTATACTACATGAAGAAAACATTCCTCCTCAACAATGGCATCTTGGTCGAATTTCTGAAGTTTTTGCGGGTCGTGATGGCGTAGTACGAGTAGCAGAAATTAATACTAAAAGAGGTACCTTCAGAAGAGCTGTTCGAAAAATAGCATTACTACCAAATCAAGATTGTTGAAAATCTCCTTTCAACCGGGGGAGCATGTTTGGTCATATGGCAAATTATTTTCATATCAAGCTTTGTATGTAAAATTTTTATACTGAGTTTTAATATCTGCATATGCATGTTATGTGACATCTCTCAATCTTAATAAATTTCGATCAGAAATTCTTTAAACGTCTACCTAATAATGTAATTTCAATTAGTTCTCTTATATACTTTATATACATATTTGCGTTGCGATAAACAATAGAACATATATATGTATATATAGAGATGCATGTACTTACATATATATATATATACATATATATATATATATACATATATATATACATATATATATATATATATACATATATATATATATATATACATATATATATATATATATATATATATATATATATATATATATATATATATAAATATATACTTTGCAATAATCTTGTATACGACATTTAAATGAGTATGTAGAATAAAACCAGTTTCAAAGTTAAAATTAAAATAAAAAGGTAGAACTGTAGTTAGTAAGAATTCAAGCATTGCCGTTATCAGTAAAGTAACATTCCTGATTAAAAACCAAAAAATATACAATTTGGATTTGTATGACTGAATAAATGAAATTGTTAAGCAAAATTAAAATATATGTTTTTTACTCCACCACTCGTTTAAATGAAAAATTTGGTTTTTCATTGCAATATTAAATCAACATTAAATAGCCAACGTTGTGTATTTAAACTTGGTTTAAGTTATGCAAATTGAACATATGTTTTCGACTGCTTGTTCTTCTTGTTTGAAAAAAAGCAAATAAAATATTTGTGGCTGCTGACAAGTTCCATAAAATTTTGGCATCTTTTTTCGCTATTACCCTTTTAATCGTTCTGAAAGTTGCTCTTATTCTTTTAAAACATTTCAACACTTCTTAATTATTCTTATTTATAGCTAAATAATAATATATATTTTTTTATTTTTATTTAATAAAAATATTTATACACAAACAATATGTATTGGCAAAAAATAAAACAAACAAAACTAAAAAAAAAATATTTTGAAAATATGTAGAAAGAATTGCGAACTAGGCGCCTGTGCAATATTTGTCTCGTACGACATCGCTAGTGTGAAATTTAAAAGTATAAGCGTTATGAACGTATGTATACGTAAAAGGCTAAGTCGGGTGAAGCTTAAAGAAATGCAAGCAAACATTTGCAAAGAAAAGTTGAGAAAGCGTTGCCGAAAGAATATCAAAAATATCTATCTTTTCTGATGGGAGCCACTCTCAGTAAAAAAAAGAGTGAGATGGAAAACAAAAATTTACTGTTTTAACCGTTTTAAAATCGAGCTCACTTCTGTACACGATTTAATAAAAGAATACATAAAATTTATGTATATTGTTAAAATATTTAATCGAAAATGTAAGTGTTTATGTATGTACATAGTATGTTGTTGTTGTTGTTGTTCTTCTGGGCATCTGTCTATAGTGCCGGGGACTATCCGCTCTTGGTAGCAGTTAAGGATACTGCTTCAGCCGGCTCTAAGTTGCGCCAAGATTGATTGTCTGGGGAGCTGCCGCACGCTAACAGCGATTGCGGGTGGTCTTCAGTTAAGGACCTTGTTGTATCTGTATCCGTTTGTTGTTTCTATGACCTCTTGTTGATGCAACTTCTTGAGGGCACTTGTGATGGACACCTGTGTAACATATGGTGCAATAGCGTTTCTGATGTTCTCACTATAGTGCCGGAAGTCCTTACGGATGCGTCTCGGGAGAGGGTCCTGCAACACCAGTTGGTGGTTTGGGTGTGTTGGCAGCTGACATGCCATCAGGAATTGCTTTGAAAGCCCATATTGGCCCATAAAAATAAAAATGTTTGAATAACTTACAAAGTTGTTGGTTGAGTTACATTGGAAACCATAATTGTTGGATAAAACACCATTTTTTATATGAACTACATATAAATTAAAAAACATTAAAATATTTAAAATTAAGGTTTTGGCTGTTCTTAATTATAACAATATATATGGCGCTTAAGTTGTCAGTGTCTTCTTTTTTATTCATTGTTCTATATATTTTCTGTTGTATTCTTAAGCTTTCGGTTGTGTAACGGTTTTTCCCATTGTTTTCTTTGTTGAGTATTTTTATATTGTCAAAGTCAGATACATGATTAGTTTCCAGTATATGTTTTGTTAAAGCAGTGCTTTCTTTGTTTTTGTTTATATCTGTTTTATGTTCGTTCATTCTTGTTTCTAAAGCTCTTTTTGTTGTGACAATGTAGACAAGATCACACCCGCTGACACTATCACCTTTACATGGTATGTCATATACTACGTTGTTTTGTTGTAGTTCGTCGATTGGTGTTTTTGTGTTTGTGAAAATTGTACTTAGTGTTTCATTGGGTTTATATGCTAAGTAGGTATTGCTTTTATTTATTACAGATTTTATGTTTTTGTTGTCTGTAATGCCTGGTATATATTTAATGCTGAAATATTGTTTATTATCATCATTAGGGTCGCCATTTCTAATGTTTTGTAGGTGTTGGATTGTTTCACTTGCTTGACTTTGGACACTAATATCTCGAAATGAATAAATGCAAAACTTTTGCTGATTTATTAAATTTGATCGTATTTCTTTCAAAATTTGCAAAAAAAAAAATTTTCAAGAACTTAATTTTTTCCTCTTTTCCCCATATTTGTTGATGAATAATTGTGTGTATGTGTTTTAAACTATTGCATAGATTTTTTCGCGGGTTTTAGCGACGAAATCAAGAAATTCCGTAACGAAAAAACATAAGACAAAAAAGTAACACAAAAAAACCTAACACACTGAGTTTGTTTCTTAAGTCCTTTGTTTTTTTAAGTATTTGAATCGCCCAATGTATGTTAACCCCTAAAGTATGCTATTGATTTCATTCACATACAGTATTGCCAGAACAGATTTTTACATGTAGGAAAACACAAAATGGCAATCGTGGTTGACAAAAAATGATATACACAAACAAACAGTCATTTCGTAGGTTTTTAAGCTATTGCATATCTTTTATCGCGCATCCACCTGTTATGTTTAAAATTAACACACTATTATTTTCTTTTGTCTTTCAACTTTATTATTATAAAACTCCAATTCTATGACTATAAATATGGACTTCACTTTTACAACTCTTTGCTTTTACAACTGTATTCAACTGTTTTCTTTTACAACTGATATTCAACTGTCTTCTTTTACAACTGATATTCAACTGTCTTCTTTTACAACTGATATTCTATTTCTTAAACCTAGCTTATTTATACTTAATTACTATTCAATACTTATTCTATTTTAATATTGCACAACAATTCTTACTCAGCTTATTTATTAGTATTTAATAATTATTATTTTTTAATATTTTAATGTTGCAAAATTATTCTTAATCAGCTATTTATTAGTATTTAATAAGTATTATTCTTTAATATTTTAATGTTGCACAATTATTCTTACTCAGCTATTTATTACTATTCTTCTGACCCAGTTTGTATTTAATAAAAATAGTTTAGTAAGCTTTTGGGCATTTCGCAATTTATCAACGCAAACAGTTGCACAATTGGTCAAGTCAATGCACTGATCAAGTCAATGACTGTTTGTGTTAACAAGTTGTAGCATATAACAAAAGTCTATGTGATTTTTGTAAAGCTCGAGTAGATACTAGCATGCATAATTCCGGCTCTGGCTCGTCGGCTAGTAGGGTGTGTTCGGGTATCTAATTTGGCCTTGGTACTTACCACAAGAGAATTACATATTTTAATATGCATGCATAGATAAACAATTAAAACTCCTCTGCTATCAACCTATTGCTATACGAAAGGTAATTGAATATGAACCTATGCAAATTAATAAAGGAACAAATTGGAAATCAAGTTAGCCATTTCCTGTTGTTGTAAGCTGATGAAGGTGCTACAACCAATTGCCCTCCCAACCATGATCATCGCCAATTATACCAGCACTATGGAGCTTGATGATCCCAATATATTTACCTTGATTACCACTACTCACATAGCCCACCACTTGAAATCAGATATCGAAATTTAGAAGTTCATTTTAGGTTTATGTATTGAACAAGACAATAACTTCATTTTAGCATCTTTCAGTATTAAAGTAAATTTAAAAATAAAGGCCCTTCACGGGAATAAGAGATAAACTAAACTTTTGATAGCAAATGTATATAGGTAAGTTAAAGTAATTACAACTAAAAAGTAATAATAATAGTATTACTAATGTATTTGTATGTATAAAAATATCTTTTGTTTGTTTACAAGTCATGAAAAGATTATAAGCAAAGTTCCTAAACAGATCAGCTGAATAAATAAATTCTAAAAAAAAAATAATATGTATAAGTGGGTCAAGATTCTATGAACTTGTAAATAATAAAAAGAGAATGAAAAACAAGAAATAGGATCACCCCTTAATGTTATAATGCTCGTTAGCAAAGCAAAAGTTGGGAACTCATGGTCCCAAGATAAAAAGGAATGACTTTGTTGCGATAATATATATTTATTTCGCTGGCAACATTTCTCACAAAAAAAAAACATCAACATACCTTCACGAACAATCCGGTAAACTATTGTAATCCAAATGGGAATTTAAGGGTGGTTTTAATTATTCCGGACATTAATATTATTTAAATTTATTTGTTTAACTTTTAACTAATCCGCAATCATTTTTAATACCGTATATGTTTTTATTTCTTTTGTTACTATAATTTTCTTATTCTTTCTTGTAACCAAAATTGTTTTGTTTGGTTAGGGTTTGTGTTTGCACAACCATTTACTCTGCATTGCAAACATCATAAAAACTCTCTTCGTAATTTCAAATATATTTTTTTTCTCTAATTTAATTTAGCTTTTAAATCAGCTATTTCACTTCACTTACTTTAACGATATTTATATACAACCGATTTTGTTTAGAATTTTCCGAATATTAAAATAAGTACGAACAACATTTTAGTGCTACCAAAATTTCTTATCAACTAAATGTTGCTACAGACTTCGTTTGTTGTTATGATTTTTGCAATGCAAGTAATCTGGGTTCGTTAAAGAGAAAAAGAGATGACTTACGTTATTTATTTGCTGATCCCACGATGAATGTACATTCAGCTAGGGGCTGCAGAATAGTAAAAGCAGGCTAGATGTAGTAAATCGCGATTTTGTAGTTTACCATTACCATTTTAAATTTTCTTCAATATGTATATAAAAATTGTATGCTTCTTCATGTTTTGACGAATATTTCAATAACTACCGCAACATTGTATAGGAAGTTGACTTATTTAATCCGCTCTGGTTTTGCTTAGCATCATTAAACAAAGCAACATGAATTAAACGCAACATTTGCTATTTTGGGGTGAAACTATTCTTTAGATACTTTTCTAATTAGAATATTAGTTGGATTTTTAAAATTTAGTTTTTCTTTTCTTGTTCTTATATAGGATTTGATATAATATTAGTTTAAAATTCAAATTTTATCATGATTTTCAGGGTTTTGGTATGATTTTAATTAATATTTTACCAAGGGAGTTAATACTAATTGTGTATTTATGTTTTTTTTCCAAAGGTGTTGATTTTACTTATGTGTAATTTACCAAGGGAGTTAATACTTAGTTTTTTTTTGTATCACATTCTCGAGGAGCAATGATGAATCATACTTCCGGATTTCGCAGGTACCATGCGTAGACTCTGTTTTAACTGTTGCAGTTGTCAAGTTAAAAACTCTACGCTATTCCTATCACAAGGCTAGGAAATTCTAACAGGAATGTACCAATGAGACCCCAATTCTGAGAAGTCCCAACCTGGCGATCCGTTTAGATACAATGATGAGGGGGGGAGTTAAAAGAATTTTTGGTGTCGAATCTGCTAGATAATTAGTTTTTTTTTTTTTTGAAAATGTATTGTACAAGGGAAATGGAATATAATAGTTCTTACCAATAAATGCCAAAAATGCAAGGCGGAATATTTCATATATTTTCCGGTTGTGGCCCTTAGGAGTGTATAATGTTGTATTATCTTTTTACTAGATAAATACACGTTTGCTGTTATAACACAAATTTTCATCTACCGTAGGGGTCTTTATATGTTTCACAAAAAAAATAACTTTTTAGTTTTTATATATTTTTAAGTTGATTATAATAAAGCAAATTTCCCGAGGTTGTATTTCCTCTGAATATACACGTGGAGAATGCGTTTAAACTTAGCGATGACTCGTATTTATACTTTTCTTAAAGTACACTATCAATTGCTGAATAACACGTTGGCGGGATCTACCAATACATATACACTCAACGTAACTCTAACACCATTTTTTTTTTTATATGTGAGAGACCATCCATGGGGGATAAAATTTGCACAAATAAACCACACAGCTCCGGTTAATTAAACTAACGCCGTGTCACGATATATCTAGAAATTTTGCTTTTATGAGCTAGCGCCGATACACAACCTCCCAACCAAGATCAGATTTTGGGGTGACAAAATTTGATCACGCTAGCACAGAAATAAATGCTTTTGATGTGATGCAAAATGGTAAATAAAACAGCGCGAAGATCACCAGCAAGGTCATTATAGGGAATGCTGTTAGATTTTGAGATCTTTTGCGTGGTATCTGCCCACCAGTTTTCCTTGAAGATCTTCAACTTCATAATAACAGTTTCCAATTTTTTTTCCTTATACGGGCCTTGATAAACGCATGATCTAGTTTAGTGTTATAGCCTTTCTCAAAATTGGATGCCTCAAAGTTTCGCCTAAATACTTCTTGTCCTTCTCGGAAATTTACTTCTCTTGATCTTAAATTATATGTTCTCTCATTTCTCCTAAATTGCTTTTCCATAAGCTGCTTTGCCCTATTTCGTATTAAATCCATTGAGTCCTCTTTACTGAAACCAATTGATCTGTCGTTAATGAAATTAAGTTTATGTAAAAGTCTATACGTTTGCGCATTTGTTATCATGTGCTGACCGAATGTCAAATAATAAGGTTCTACCCCGATTGCTAAATGTGTACTAGATCTCAAAGCACAAGCAATACAGCTGAGAGCTTCATCCCAGTTCTTCTGGTCAGGCGCTACATACGCACGAATGGCAGCTAAAACAGATCGATTTATCCGCTCTGAAGCGTTAGCCTGAGGTGAGTGTATTGCTGTAAGCTTATGATCTACATTGCATCTCTTCAGGAGGTCTTGGAACATTTTTGACTTAAATTGTACCCCATTATCAGAGACTATCGTCTCAGGTACTCCGAACATGTGGAAGATCTCTTCCTCTAAATATCTACAAACCAGATCTACTGTAAATTTTTTTACTGGTTTAAGAAAAGGGAATTTCGAGAATTGATCTAGCACTACAAAAATGCCAATGTGACCCAAACGCGAGCGTGGATAGGGCCCCAAAAAGTCAACATATAATTTCTGAAACAACCGATCGGACATAGTGGGTTTACCCATAGGAGGCCTCAAAATGACATTAGGATGTTTCGTACCCTTACACGTGTCACATGCATTAATATATTCCTTGACAGATTTCACTAAGCCAGGCCAAAAATAGTATCTTCGAACGCGATCTAATGTCTTATTTATTCCAAACTGTGCAGATAATCGGTTATCATGTGCCATCTTCAAAATGTCTTGAATTAACTCATGTGGTATCCATAGCTTCCAACAAAAGTCATCATGCAATTGGTCTCCAGTTGCATGCTCTGAACGCCGATATACAAGATTATCCACAACTTTCACATCAGGGAGCTTGCTTTGGTTTTCTGTCACGTTTTTAATAAGATCATTATATTCGTTAGTACGAAAATACGGTGATTCTAAGTCTACGAAGTGACCTGTTTCATCCGACATACTACCGATAACACAATTGGACCGACTATTGCCAAACTCAGGGTCGAAATGCTCTGGATAGGTACGCGAGAGTGCGTCAGGAACGATGTTTTGGCTTCCTTTTCTGTGAAGAATTTTAAAGTTATAACCTTGGAGTTTTAAGGCCCAACGAGCTAATCGGGAACTCAAATCACTCTGAGACATGAGCCACTTCAGCGACGCATGATCAGTCACCACAGTGAACACATGTCCTTCGATGTAGGGTCTAAATTTTTTTATACTTAATACCGCAGCTAAGCATTCCTGTTCAGTCACGGAGTAATTTCTTTGGGCTTTGTTAAGTTTCTTTGACATGAATGCCACCGGAACTTCATCACCCTCCGAATTTACTTGAACCAGTACGCTTCCAATGCATGTCTTGCTTGCATCGCAATGAATGAAAAACGGCTTTGCGAAGTCAGGACTATGAAGAACAGGCGCCGAGCTCAACAGACTTTTCAACACCTCAAAGGCCTTTTGTGCATCCGTATTCCAAACAAATTTTTTTCTATTTTTCAAAAGATCAGTTAGTGGGGTTGTCAATGCAGCGTAATTCCCAATGAACTTCCTATACCACCCTGACATTCCGAGAAAACGTCTTATATCTTTAACTGATTTAGGTTCCGGGTACTCGACAATTGCCGAAATTTTCTCTGGGTCAGTGCGAATAACACTATTTCCCAAAACATGTCCAAGATACTTAACTTCTTCCATACAAAATTTGCTTTTTTCGACGTTTATGGTCAGACCAGCCCTACGCAAATGCTCCGCAACTTGTCTGAGTACTTCTAAATGCCTCTGAAAACTATCTGAAACCACTAGCAAATCGTCCAAGTATATAAAGACTTCATTACGAAGGTGCGCCGGTACTACCTTATCCATCAATCGGGACATAGTCTGAGGTGCATTGCACAGTCCAAAAGGCATTACTCGGTACTGATACAAAGGTCTCCCAGGAACGGTGAACGCTGTTTTGTCCCTAGAAGCTAGGTCTAAAGGGATTTGCCAGAATGCATCTTTAAGATCCAGACCGATAATAAACGCCGCCTTCGGAAGTCTGCTCAAAATCCCTTCAATGTGAGGCAAGGGATATGCGTCCTTTACTGTTACTTCGTTAAGTTTTCTACTATCCAGACATAGTCTGTTTTTGCCAGGTTTTCGAACAAGAACCACGGGAGAGCTCCAAGCACTATTGGACTCTTCTATTATGCCTAAACTGATCATCCTGTCCACTTCGTCGTACATTAGTTTTTCTATGGCCGGAGAAACCGGATAGTGGCGTTGTTTAATCGCCTTCGCACCACCCGTGTCGATATCATGACTAATCACAGAAGTTCTACCTAACCCTTCTTTGGTAAATGAGGGGAACATTTCGATGACCCGTCGTAAAAGGATTTCCTGAGATTTATCTAAGGGGCATGTTTTTAATGGAATATCGATAGAAGAAACACTAGACGTGTGTGCGGTTGGCGTGAATAACAAATTGTCGGGTAAGATATCAAAAGTCTTCCAAAAATCTATACCGAGATAAAGTGGTTGCGATAGTGAAGGAATTATATAAATGTCAATGATATTCTCCACGGCGCGGAATATTATTTTTGTTCTGATAAAACCAACAATACTTTGCGGCATACCATCAGCAGTGCGTACGTTTGAAATGATTTTCGATATGAACTACCAGATTCAAGAAACTTTGCCGCGAGTTCACCACCTATACAACTAATTGAAGCCCCTGTGTCTAACAGTCCCAAAACCTTTTCTCCAAAAATCTCGACTTCAGCATAAGGCCTAATATCCTTTGGACCTCCGGCTATGCATGTAGATATCACTTTTCGTTTTTCTTTTATATTTTGCCAAAACTTTCGCGCACGCTGTGACGATCTACGAGTAGTTATAATTTTTCTATCATGTGAGTTATTAAAAATTCTTTCTCTTATTTTGTTATAGTTTTGCAATCTAAGGTGAAAGGGAATTAAGGTTCTGACTGCTCGTGTTTGAGTATTTGTATCAACTAAATCTAATGTTTTCTCTACTCTATTAGGAATTAAAATTGTTCGGTGCTCGTTGCACGTTCTGTTGTCTTTTTGTTGGGAGTTCTGCGTGCACTTGATGGTGCACCCAGTATCAAGTTTTTTGAAGGGTTGCATTTTTGACATTTCGGTTTATATACATTTGCAGCCCCGCATCCATAGCAAAAGACGTTTCTTTCTGCCATGCATTCTTGATACCGGTGTCCTATTTTGTGACAATTCCAACAACACAGGCCTAATTCGGAAACTTCACAATTACTCACTTCCAAGGTTGAGTCCTTAAGCTCAACTTCTAGCTCTAATAGCTCAGCTACACGTTTGGGGTAATTTGCTAAACGCTGTGTCAAATTCCGTTTTCTTAAATCCTGCAAAAAGAATTCTCTTTTTCTACAGATATTCCTTAGCTCGCTGAGGGAGGTTATTTTGAGGTTCAATATCTCGTGTTGTATGTCCGGTAAAAGATTTCGACGCAAAATTTCTACTAGAGAGTTCTCATTGATGGTCTGCTCGAGATGATCTGTAAGCTCTACGATAGATTCATAGAAGGTGTCAAAACTCTCTCCAGGCTTTTGCTTCCTGTCTCTAATCATTTCTCTATAATCCATGTCAGTTCTAGTATCCCTATACTGACTGCGTAGAGCGACGCAAAGCTCTGGCCAACTTATTGATCGGACCGACTGGTGATAACGCCAAAACCATGTATTTGCTTTGCCTTCAAACAGAGTACTAGCGTTGTCGTAAAGTAGTTCAAAATTTCCCCCTAGGGTCTGACTCGTTAAGGACTCAACACGATAGAGGAAAGCATCAACGGATAGCCCTTCAGGATTTCCGGAAAATTTTAACTTCCAGTTACTGATAATCTGGCTCAGTTTGTCTGGACGTCGGGACAAATCACTAGCTAACCCTGAAGGGAAACCTCTAAAATTAGCAGGAGAGCTGTTACTACTCAGATTTCGGTTGGTTTGTGCATTTTGGTTGTTAATGGGAGGTGGAATATCTAATAGTTGGTCAAGTGTTTGATTCTGAAGAGGGTTAGAACAAGGGGGTCCATTTTCTAGACTTAATCTTCGAAATCCTGCTTCGATGTTAGACTGAACTAAATTGCTTAAACTCTGATTTAGTGACGATAACATTTCAGCCTGTTGAGCACCTACAGCTGCTGTCACTAAATTCCTTATCATTCTTCGATCTTCCTCAGTGCTTCGAGAAGATGACTCTGAAAGATCGGACGTATTTGTAGGGCATTGTTCATCCGGTAACACTGAAGTGTTGCCGGTCCTATTGTCATCGAAGACATTCTTGCGAGTTTGGTGACGAGTGACTATAGTGCTCGCAGTTCTAGGTACTTCAACTTTAGCACCACAGGTAGGACAATTTGGCTTGTTATTTGTAGACTTTGAAAAACACGATTTGTGGAAGGTGTGATTACACGTAGTACGTATTGAGTGGGCTTTAATTGATATGAGATTCTTACAAATTCCGCAATACAGATTCGGAAGGGGAGTTAAGGGTAAGGTGAGAACTGCACCAGAAGAATTACCCGCCTGAGTGGCTGCTAAATTCTCGTTACTATGCGTTAAAGGCATTCTACTAAGGAACTCTCTATACCTCACAGGAAAAAATAATTGGTACTATACCTGCTTAATTGTTTTAATGTAATGGAAAACAAACAAAAACAATATAAGTATACCTATAGAAACCTATGTATATATATATATAAAGTTGAAATAAGAGTGATAAAATCTTTAACTCCTTAATAAGTGATCTGATTTCTTCGTGGTGATACTGCGCTAACAGTGGCAACAAGTATTTAAATGGCTAATTTGAACAAAAAAAAAATGAATATGTGACCAGTAAAATTCTCAAATACATATTGGCAACAAAAAAAAAACAATCAACACCCAGTATAGTGGCGTATTTCGGATTCGTTTTCATCAAAAAAACAAAAATAATACGATTCCATACACTTGGTGTTTAGATCAAGAGACCGAAAAATTAGCTATTTCTGTCGGCAAGATACCAAAATACATTCAGTGTCTAGATTCCAATACAAAAAAAAAATAATTTCGAAACCGGACAGCTAGAAATTTCTGTCGGCAAGATTCCAAAGTAAATTCAGAATCTAGATTCCAAAACAGAATAAAAGCAAAAGAAATAATTTTTAAATGTAAAAATTTGTGTTGGTACGAACTAGAATATTTTCCTAGATCAATATTCCTAACACCTAATGATGTGCCAATAATTACTTAACTACATTGATGGTACTAACATACATACATGTATGTATACGTTGCATTCCACTAGCGACAAGAATGATTAATTTTATTTAAAAATTTCGGGTGTAAAATGTAAGATTCTCTAAAATGAATAGCAGAGAGTTTCCAAGTGGCCCACGTTCCTAAAGGTGTAAATAAAATTCAAAGAAGTTACTAATCGGGGCCCCACGTTGGGCGCCAAAAATATTATTTCTCTGTAGCATATAACAAAAGTCTATGTGATTTTTGTAAGGCTCGAGTAGATACTAGCATGCATAATTCCGGCTCTGGCTCGTCGGCTAGTAGGGTGTGTTCGGGTATCTAATTTGGCCTTGGTACTTACCACAAGAGAATTACATATTTTAATATGCATGCATAGATAAACAATTAAAACTCCTCTGCCATCAACCTATTGCTATACGAAAGGTAATTGAATATGAACCTATGCAAATTAATAAAGGAACAAATTGGAAATCAAGTTAGCCATTTCCTGTTGTTGTAAGCTGATGAAGGTGCTACAACCAATTGCCCTCCCAACCATGATCATCGCCAATTATACCAGCACTATGGAGCTTGATGATCCCAATATATTTACCTTGATTACCACTACTCACATAGCCCACCACTTGAAATCAGATATCGAAATTTAGAAGTTCATTTTAGGTTTATGTATTGAACAAGACAATAAATTAATTTTAGCATATTTCATTATTAAAGTAAATTTAAAAATAAAGGCCCTTCACGGGAATAAGAGATAAACTAAACTTTTGATAGCAAATGTATATAGGTAAGTTAAAGTAATTACAACTAAAAAGTAATAATAATAGTATTACTAATGTATTTGTATGTATAAAAATATCTTTTGTTTGTTTACAAGTCATGAAAAGATTATAAGCAAAGTTCCTAAACAGATCAGCTGAATAAATAAATTCTAAAAAAAAAATAATATGTATAAGTGGGTCAAGATTCTATGAACTTGTAAATAATAAAAAGAGAATGAAAAACAAGAAATAGGATCACCCCTTAATGTTATAATGCTCGTTAGCAAAGCAAAAGTTGGGAACTCATGGTCCCAAGATAAAAAGGAATGACTTTGTTGCGATAATATATATTTATTTCGCTGGCAACATTTCTCACAAAAAAAAATCATCAACATACCTTCACGAACAATCCGGTAAACTATTGTAATCCAAATGGGAATTTAAGGGTGGTTTTAATTATTCCGGACATTAATATTATTTAAATTTATTTGTTTAACTTTTAACTAATCCGCAATCATTTTTAATACCGTATATGTTTTTATTTCTTTTGTTACTATAATTTTCTTATTCTTTCTTGTAACCAAAATTGTTTTGTTTGGTTAGGGTTTGTGTTTGCACAACCATTTACTCTGCATTGCAAACATCATAAAAACTCTCTTCGTAATTTCAAATATATTTTTTTTCTCTAATTTAATTTAGCTTTTAAATCAGCTATTTCACTTCACTTACTTTAACGATATTTATATACAACCGATTTTGTTTAGAATTTTCCGAATATTAAAATAAGTACGAACAACATTTTAGTGCTACCAAAATTTCTTATCAACTAAATGTTGCTACAGACTTCGTTTGTTGTTATGATTTTTGCAATGCAAGTAATCTGGGTTCGTTAAAGAGAAAAAGAGATGACTTACGTTATTTATTTGCTGATCCCACGATGAATGTACATTCAGCTAGGGCCTGCAGAATAGTAAAAGCGGGCTAGATGTAGTAAATCGCGATTTTGTAGTTTACCATTACCATTTTAAATTTTCTTCAATATGTATATAAAAATTGTATGCTTCTTCATGTTTTGACGAATATTTCAATAACTACCGCAACATTGTATAGGAAGTTGACTTATTTAATCCGCTCTGGTTTTGCTTAGCATCATTAAACAAAGCAACATGAATTAAACGCAACATTTGCTATTTTGGGGTGAACTATTCTTTATATACTTTTCTAATTAGAATATTAGTTGGATTTTTAAAATTTAGTTTTTCTTTTCTTGTTCTTATATAGGATTTGATATAATATTAGTTTAAAATTCAAATTTTATCATGATTTTCAGGGTTTTGGTATGATTTTAATTAATATTTTACCAAGGGAGTTAATACTAATTGTGTATTTATGTTTTTTTTCCAAAGGTGTTGATTTTACTTATGTGTAATTTACCAAGGGAGTTAATACTTAGTTGTTTTTGTGTCACATTCTCGAGGAGCAATGATGAATCATACTTCCGGATTTCGCAGGTACCATGCGTAGACTCTGTTTTAACTGTTGCAGTTTTCAAGTTAAAAACTCTACGCTATTCCTATCACAAGGCTAGGAAATTCTAACAGGAATGTACCAATGAGACCCCAATTCTGAGAAGTCCCAACCTGGCGATCCGTTTAGATACAATGATGAGGGGGGGAGTTAAAAGAATTTTTGGTGTCGAATCTGCTAGATAATTAGTTTTTTTTTTTTTTTGAAAATGTATTGTACAAGGGAACTGGAATATAATAGTTCTTACCAATAAATGCCAAAAATGCAAGGCGGAATATTTCAGATATTTTCCGGTTGTGGCCCTTAGGAGTGTATAATGTTGTATTATCTTTTTACTAGATAAATACACGTTTGCTGTTATAACACAAATTTTCATCTGCCGTAGGGGTCTTTATATGTTTCACAAAAAAAATAACTTTTTAGTTTTTATATATTTTTAAGTTGATTATAATAAAGCAAATTTCCCGAGGTTGTATTTCCTCTGAATATACACGTGGAGAATGCGTTTAAACTTAGCGATGACTCGTATTTATACTTTTCTTAAAGTACACTATCAATTGCTGAATAACACGTTGGCGGGATCTACCAATACATATACACTCAACGTAATAGATACATGCAAATGCAATTCTAACACCATTTTTTTTTATATGTGAGAGACCATCCATGGGGGATAAAATTTGCACAAATAAACCACACAGCTCCGGTTAATTAAACTAATGCCGTGTCACGATATATCTAGAAATTTTGCTTTTATGAGCTAGCGCCGATACAAAGTTGCGAAATGTTGATGTAGGACGGTTGATCAGGTCTGACTCATAACACACCGGCGGAGACGCCAAAGTCGTCGACGTGTATGAAGGAGAAACCTTGCTTTTTTTTAATTTTACCGTGTTGTTAACACAAAAAGACTGATTTTAATACAACTTTTGAGAATTTTTCTGGGTCGGCAATATTGAAATTAGTAATTTGGCCGTAACTCCGTAAATAGGGCAGTGAAAGTTGCAGCATTCGAAAAATCTAAAATTTTTTTAATTTGCCCGTAATTTTTTTCAATTTAAACGTAATAATATAATTGCATAAGTCGATAAAAAATGCTATGCAATAGCTTTACCGCGGCAGTCCCCGAGTGCCACACGTCTTTTTTTTTTTTTTTTTTTTTTGTATTTTTGTGTGAATATCTGTTTTTCATTGACAAGAAATTTTTGCTGAGCAATATATTAGAGAATTTATTTTCATTTTGTGTACTATTAAAAATTTTTTAATATTTTATTTAATTTGCAAGTATAAACTTTTTTTAGAAAACTGCAAATGTATTTGTTATCAGGTAAATATTATTCGGCTTAAATCTAGTTTAGTGACGCAGCTCCAAATGAAAAAAAAAAATTACATAGGGCGATAGAAAAACGAAAAATACGACGAAAATTTTATATGATAACTTTCTCGGAAACGCATAGTTTTAGAGTTATTGGCCTTTGAAGTTTCTTATATGTATATACATATGTGCGATTTCCCTTTGCATTTCTCAACGTAGATGGACAATTTTGGCAGGGTTGCCAGATTTCTTTTGAGTCGCATCCCCATTTTGAAAATTTTCATCCCCGAAATTTCCAAAAAAGCAATTTATACTATCCCCAAAAATCCCCACTAAAAATAATACTACTTCAATTTCAATTCACTTAAGTATTAACTTATGAATACTTTATTTGCACTGTAGTTCATTTCTAAGTATATATTTGTATATGTGTTCTAACAAATTAGTTAAGTTGACTGATAAAATCAAAAAGTTCGGAGTCTAAATTTCTTTACCGCTGTCGAAAGAAAATTTTGGTACATGCTTTTAGAATTAAACAATTTGAGCATTTCTGGAGATGGATCAAAACTTTCACCTACCATGTTTTAGCATTTGTTTCAATAAAGTTTTTAGGTATAAAAACAATTAGAATATGGTGATATTAAAATAATAGTAAAATAAATAAACCAAATTATATACACAAAATAAAACTCCCCTAAAAATCTCATAAATTCCCCAAAGCATATAAATTATCCTCAATGAATTCCCCAATCCCCAAACCAAATTTTCATCCACATTTGAAAAAAAAAAATCCCCGATTTGGGGATAAATCCCCTAATCTGACAACACTGAATTTTGGTATCATTTGAAAGCTTTTGACTAGATTTTAATGGATTTGTTAAAATACAAAAGATTTCAGAAACTATTAGGCCCGGCCAAAGGCCGGCTATGCAGAAAATATATTCTATATACCGCCCTGTCGCGATATACCATGGTGGAGAAAATCACTAAGCCCGGCCGAAGGCCGGCTTTGCAAAAAATCTATTCTATATACCGCCGTGTCGGGATATACCATGGTGGAGAAAATCACTAATCCCGGCCGAAGGCCGGCTATGCGGAAAAAATATTAAATATACCGCCATGTCGGGATATACCATGGTGGAGAAAATTGCTAAGCCCGGCCGAAAGCCGGCTATGCAGAAAATCTATTCTATATACCGCCCTGTCGGGATATACCATGGTGGAGAAAATCGCTAAGCCCGGCCGAAAGCCGGCTATGCAGAAAATCTATTCTATATACCGCCTTGTCGGGATATACCATGGTGGAGAAAACCGCTAAGCCCGGCCGAAGGCCGGCTATGCGGAAAAAATATTCTATATACCGCCCTGACGGGATATACCATGGTGGAGAAAATCACTAAGCCCGGCCGAAGGACGGCTATGTAGAAAATCTAAAAAACTGCTTTAAAACATAAACGGCCTGTTTCATAATGTCGACAAGTTGATGTCGTTCTCTTACTTATATTAAAAACAAAAAGAAATTTAAATATTTTGTTTTTGTTTTCAATATTAATAAGAGAACGACATCGACTTGTCGACATTGTGAAACAGGCCGAAAGATTTCAAAATTTAAATAGAAAATTTTCAAATTCATATAGATCTAGTCAAAAGCTTTCAAATGATCCAAAATTGTCCTTATACGTTGCGAAATGCAAAGTGAAATCGCACATACATATATATAAAAATTTCAGAGACCAATAAAGTTACCACATTAAATTTTCGTCTTATTTTCCGATTTTTTATCCTATGTAATTTTTTTTCTTTTGGAGCTGCGTCACTAAACGAGATTTGTTCCTATTTTTCTATTTTTTACATAAAATTATGAAATATTAGGGGAATTTTTAGTATATATGTATATGTTTTTTTCAGTGTTTAAAAAACTGCAATAACTTTCATTTATTTTGGTTTGACTTCTGCTTATGCTTCTGAAATTAGGGACAGTTTCATTCGAAGCAAAATCACAAAACAAATAAGCAACAGTTGAGAGATGCTTTTGCCAGCAGTTGTTTTAAAAATTTTGATTTTTATTTTCTTTTGAACGCGATCACAAGTAAAAGTACAATCAGTCGCAAACAGTCGCAGAAGCAAAAAATATTAATTTTTTATTTTACTTCTCGTGTTTTAGACGAAGGATTTTTTTTCATAACGGTTAACAATGAACTTTTAGTTTCATTTGGGATATCAATATATGTATGTATGTACGTATGTATGTATGTATGTACATAGTTATACTATGGCGGCTAAAAATGAGATTTGGAAATATTTTGAAAAAATTAAAAACGAAGGCTTAGCAATTTTTAAAATATGCAAAAATAAATTTAAAAGTAATAGAGTTTCCAATTTAAAGACGCATTTATTTAATTTGCATAAAATTAATTAATTAATAAAGAGCGGTCTCAATCAGAGTCATCGATTTTCTCAAATAATGCAACGAACCCAATTAGAAACAAAAAGAACACTTGCTTTTAAGACTGCAACTGCTGACAACTTTTAAAAACAAATACACTGCTTGTGATTTTGCTTTTGTTACTGAAGAAATGCAGAAGAAAAATGAAGTTGAAAATGTAATGCCTATTATTGTAGCAAGCACTGTGCAAGTTTTTAGAGTAACTTTTCTGCTTCTCATTTAGAATGCGACTGCCGCTAATTTCATAAGTTTCAACAGAACCAATGTTTTATTTTAAAAAGCAGAGAAAAGTAAAAGCAATAAAAAGTTAAAATTTTGCGACTTTTTATATTTTGACTTGAGTTTTTTAAACACTGGTTTTTTACACCCTGGTTGAATATTCAATATTATATGAAAACTTTAGAGGTCAATAACAATAACGTTTCCGGGAAAATTACATTAAATTTTCGTCTTATTTTTATATTTTCTATCGCATTGTGTTATTTGTTTGACATTTGGTGATACGTCGGTAAAGTAGATTTGTTCCCATAAAGAAATCAATCGAAACTAAAAAGGCAAAGATCTTTAATGTTTTGATGGGTATGTTGTGCATAATTATTTCGTTAATCGGGTACAATAGTCGGAAGTCGTTTGAGGAATGTAATAAGTCTTATGGCCAATAAATGAGTGGATGATAATGTTTCATTTATTTTTAAAACTCGTTGTTTGGTCATATGGCAAATTATTTTCATATCAAGCTTTGTATGTAAAATTTTTATACTGAGTTTTAATATCTGCATATGCATGTTATGTGACATCTCTCAATCTTAATAAATTTCGATCAGAAATTCTTTAAACGTCTACCTAATAATGTAATTTCAATTAGTTCTCTTATATACTTTATATACATATTTGCGTTGCGATAAACAATAGAACATATATATGTATATATAGAGATGCATGTACTTACATATATATATATATATACATATATATATATATATATATACATATATATATATATATATATATACATATATATATATATATATACATATATATATATATATATATATACATATATATATATATATATATATATATATATATATATATATATATATGTGGATTTCGATGATTCTGTATCAAAGAAAACCCAGTTGTAAGATTAAGTATTCTTGTTTATTGATGGATTTAAATATTCTTATTTGTAGTTTTAAGTGTTCTTATTTATTCACAAATTAGGTATTCTTATTTATTTATAATTTTAGGTATTCGTATTCATTTATGGATTTAAATATTCTTATTTGTAGTTTTAAGTGTTCTTATTTATTCATAAATTAGGTATTCCTATTTATTTATAATTTTAGGTATTCGTATTCATTTATAGATTTAAATATTCTTATTTGTAGTTTTAAGTTTAATATTCAGTAGTTTGATGACTACGATTAAATAAGTGAAGGTTTAAATTTACGACACAAATTATATTTGATATTAATTTCACAGTCAATATTACACACATATTCCTCTTAACCGAGTTTCGGCTTTTATTCCTCTTACTGCCTGTTTTTAGAAAATGAAAACAAAATAGTGAGTGAGAATTTATATTGAAAACAACAATAAAATACGAAAATTTGTTTTTGTTTTCAATATAAATTCTCACTCACTATTTTGTTTTCATTTTCTAAAAACAGGCAGTAAATCTCAGCTTTTGCCCTTCACGACTTCAACTCCTATCGTTAACTAACTTCTGCTTTTCAATTCTTATAACATCTCACTTCTGTTCTAGTTCGTTTGTGTGCTTATTGTCTGTATGTGTAAGTACGTTTCTACAGTACTATCGACTACTCATCTGGGTGATGCTAACGTAGCGGTATTGGTGCTTGTTAGCATCCCACAACCGGCCCTTCTGACTTTACATTCGTCCCGAATGTGCTGCCCAATGTTTCATGTATTCCGTCACGGTCGTAGTTTTGTTAGATCCCTCGAATCTACCAACCTTCTCAACCTCATACCGACTATGCTTAAGTTTTCTCGTGACCTTGTATGGGCCCAGGAACTTCGGCCTCAACTTCAGACCTGTGCCGAATTGAGTGCGCTTAATGGCGACTAATTGTCCGACCTCATACGCTGTATCTGGAACTCTCTTCTTGTCAAACCCCTTCTTATTCTCCTGCTGTATACGCAGAATATTATCTCTTGCTTCTTCTCTAAATTTTTCCCTATCTACCTTTAGTTCTTCTACCCAAACTTCCTCTAGCAGACCCTCTAAATCGTGACTATCGTTAGATCTCATGTTCAAACCAGTAAGTAGCTGGAATGGCGCGATGCCTGTACTTCTGGGAGCGGTGTTGTTTATAACTCTCTGTACTCTGTCTATATGTTTATACCAATTGATTGGCTTTTCTACACACAGTTTTGTCAGCATTGAAATTACTACCTGGTGTATCCTTTCGACCTGACCGTTTCCGCGAGGTACACCAGTTGTCGTCACAAGGTGCTGTATTTTCCGCGTTTCGCAATACTCTTCGAATTGTTTTGATGTGAATGCCGCGCCTCTGTCTGATATAATCCTAGCCGGATTCCCAAAAATTGCGGACTGTTTCTCGAGTTTGTCGATTACTTCGTTAGTTCCAGTGCTTTTCGTTGGATATAGCCAGACGAACTTGGAAAATGCGTCCACAATAACTAATATTTGGTTATATTGTTTATGGGTTGCTTCCAGTGGACCCACGTGGTCAATGTGGTACGTAATCAGTGGTCGGTCAGCTTTGTCTATTGGGCAAAGGTAACCTTCTTTATTGCCTCTTTTGGCCTCGGATACTATACACTCGATACAACTCTTCACTATTTTTTCGACCTTGCTCTTCATGTCTGGTATAAAAAATGATTTTTCTACTAGGTCTTGTGTCTTTCGGGATGCAAAATGGCCTTGACGGTGCGCAATTTGAATGATTTCTCTTTCCATGAGAGTTGGTACTACTATTAATTCTTTATTTGGGTCTTTATGTAAAATGTCATACTTCACGTAGTAGTCGTCGTAGGTATTGTGTTCTAGAACAGTTCGAACAGCTTTTATCCACTCGTCACTCATTTGTGCTTCTTTTATACGGTGCCTCAAAGAATCTTCTATCATAAGACACGATACTCTACTCAACGCATCAACATGCTTCATTTTTGACCCTGACCTATGTTCTACCTTATAGTCAAATTCTTGTAAGAATAGGGCCCATCGTGAGACTCTCGGGGGAACGTCTTTCTTCCGCATCGTCAGCGCGAATGCGTTGCAGTCCGTTATTATTTTGAAGCTTAACCCCAATACGTGCATTCTCCATTTCTTCAATGCTTCAATCACCGCGAGTACCTCGAGTTCGTACGAGTGGTATTTTTGTTCCGTTGCAGTTGTCTTCCTGCTCATATACTCGACGGGATGCATTAGTGCGTCTTCCCCTTCCTGTAGAAGTACAGCCCCATACCCATGCATGCTGGCATCCGTATGGATTTCGGTGACGGCTTTTGGATCAAAAAGTCTAAGTATTGGCGCGGATACCAAAGAGTTCTTTAATTGTTCGAATGCTACCTTTTCATTATCTCCCATTTTGAACCGGCTATCTTTCCGTAACAGATCCGATAATGGTTTAGCCACAATCGCATAATTTGGTATGAATCTTCTAAAATATGAAGTTAATCCCAGAAATCGTTGAACGGTTTTCTGGTTGTGTGGTGTAGGGAATCGTGTTACTGCGCTAGTCTTTTCCTCTGATGGTTTTATTGTAGACTTCTCTACAATATATCCCAAAAAATTTATCTTTCTTTTTAAAAACTGACATTTTTCCCACTTGATATTCAGTCCGTTTGATTCCGCGACCTTCAACACCCTTTTCAGCTTTTCTATACCTTCTTGCTCGTTTTCAGCGGGTATTACCACGTCGTCCATATACGTTATTAAAGTGCCGTCACAAATAAGTTCTCTTAAAACCGATGAAAGATATCTGCAGAAGACTGCAGGGGAGTTAGATATACCGAATGGCACGTACAGGAATTCGTATATACCATTGTGTGTCACGAACGCCGTGTATTTACGCGAGTCAGGTTCCATGGGGACGTGGAAGAATCCGTTTCTCAGGTCGAGAGTAGTAAAAACTTTTGCCTTTTGTAGTCGCTGAATTACATCGTCGATAACGGCCATTGGGAAATTGTCACGTATGATCTTTTCGTTCAATCTGCGATAGTCACAACAAAAACGTTTGGTACCGTCTTTTTTATTTACTAATACTATCGGGGCGGCATAAGGAGAATGACTAGGTTGAATTATTCCCTCCTTAAGCCACTCTTTAACCTGTTTATCTACTATCTGTTGATCACTGTATGACGTTCTCCTAGCTAACGGGGACTTCATCAGATAAAATAATTTTCATTTTGATCGGGTACTCCTTAGGTTTAGTAGGGCTGTAATTTTCTATCAAATTTTTTACTGTATCTTGAATATCTTTTCTCAGGTGGTTGAGCTCCGCTTGATTCTCACTGACATCTTCGATGGCGACGGAGTGGATGATTTCTTTAAACTCCTCTTGTAACTCATCTATTGGACCGACTTCGCTAACCCTTACGACCCTTTCCGTTTTCTCGGCCACTCCTTTCTTTCTGAACTCCGCGCCCTCACCGCCTACTACCAAATCCACTTGATTAAAAATGTCGTTGCCTAAAACAAGTGAATATAGGATGTCGCCCTCCCTGACTACATGAAAGGTAAACTCCAATTCGATGTTGTCGACTTCGACGATTGTATTAAAGTTTCCGAGGGTTGTTATGGTTTTACCTCCTATACCGATTAGAGTCTTTTTTGAAGGTTCGAGGTCAAAGTCTCCCAAAAGGAAAAGTATGTCGTACCTGATAGCGCATATGTCACTTCCAGTGTCAACAATTGCTGACAGTGTTTTCCCCAGCATGTTTACGTCCTTGAAAATTCTTCCGGACGGAGCTATAATATTGTCTGATAGGGTATGCATATTTCCGTTACCTCTACCTACGTTTGCTTTTCGTTCTACTCTGGTTTCGTTTTTCGTTTCAGCTCTACATTCGTACGACTTGTGTCCCACGCCCTGACATTTAAAACATTTTATACTGGTATCAGTACAACTGTTCGCTAAATGGCCTAATTTACCGCATTTAAAGCAACGTTTCATGCCCTTCGTTTCGGCATTGCCCCTCATAAATGGTTTTGGTCTTGTCCCCTCAGAATTTGATGATTCTGGGGCACGCACCTTTTCGTATACCTTAATGTTTTCTTTCAATTCGCTTAGCGTTCTGGATTGGTATAGTATAGATTTATTTATCTTATAATCTCCGATACCGTCTATAAAATATTGGATCAGACTCTCTGTATCTAAATTTATAGGCTGCCCTATTTCTTGTAAACTGTATAAATACCCGCGTAATGTTTCGTTCGTTTTCTTTTTCCTATTTCTCAGCATTCGATGTACTTCCAAGGACGAAAGTCTTGTACCGAATTCTCCCACTAAACTAGATTTCAAGGAAGTCCAGTCTCTTATGCCTGATTGGCTTCTAGCAAAGATCTTGGCTGCCCCTACTAATAGCTGTTTCGCATAAATAAATCTCTGAAGATTGTTCCATCTTACAGCGCATGCGCAATCTTCAAATTCCTCAATCCATTGCCCTATTTCTGGCAATCCGTCACCCGAAAAGGTCGAGACCGAGTCCCTAATATCCCTCAAAGTAAAACTACTCGCATGTTCGGTCACCGAGACATCATTCGCCGCGTTTAACGTATCCTCATATTCTGAACCGGAGTTCGAGTCTCCCTTTATCGACTTCTTATCTCCGTCTGTCAACCCAAAATGCCCTAATAATCTTTCTCGCAACATGTCTTTATTACCTGTCCTAGGCAGTTCTAGCTCGTCTAATTTCGTTCGTAGATTTTCTACGTTTAATGCTAAAATCTCATCTTTCTCCATTTTTTGTTTTGGTTTTTTTTTTTTTTAGTTGGTGTCTCACAAAATTTGGTTAAACTGTTCTCTAGTTGTTTTTAACAATGTTATTTAATGATAACTATTATATATATTTTCCAATTAGATTTCTATAATAGAGGGAAAAATACGGTTTTAAAGTACACTCAACATTCTGAAATCGGAAATAGGGACCGGAATTTGCGGCTGTCTTTTGAGTTTTCCCTTAAAAAAAACAATTTAAATGTGCACTTTAATTCGTGTGTTTATTCGTTGCAAAACCCGGTTTTAAGATTTATAAGATTTAGAAATTTTAATTGCTCCACCAAATGTGTAAAAGTGTACCTATTTCGCGAATGTTCACTGTACTTTCTTCTTTTTTTTTATTGTTTGTTTTGTTATTATTTTTTCCAATTACCCTCTTCTAAAGGGAACTTTATAAAAATTATGGGAAAACAAGGAAGGGTATCTGATTTTTAACAATTTTTTTTTTTTTTTTTTTTTATGATTATCAAATTGATAGTCTCTTTCTTTTCTATAAAAGTTTTCTATCTTCTGAAAATTTTGAATATGAAGGTATCCAGAACAAATAAGTACATTTGTTTTTAATTCTTATTTATAATTAAAAGTTTTTTTTTTTTTTTATTGACGGTGTTCCCATATGCCACGTATATTTTCAAAATCTTTGAGATACTTAGAAAAGTCTTATTTTACTCTGCCAATTTTTACTACGATAAACGTTTATTTTAATATAATTTTAATATGAAGCAAGCTATTGACTTGTATTTCAAATTTAAAATCCCGCGGTATTTTCCAAATTTAAAGATGGTTCAACAATACACATATGGCAACACTGTCTCGTATATAAATGTAAATTATGATTCATAACAATATAGGTACTATATGATTGTATACTTATCTAAAATATGTACATAAAATTATGTATGTTGTCCTATTTGACTGTTGTCCACCGCCGTGTTCTCACTATCTCTGCTTCAGTTGTTTTGATTTCTCTGCTTCTGATGTTACGCTGTCTCTGCTTCTGATGTTACGCTGTCTCTGCTTGTTGATGCTACGCTGTCTCTGCTGTTGATGTTACGCTGTCTCTGCTGTTGATGCTACGCTGTCTCTGCTGTTGATGTTACGCTGTCTCTGCTGTTGATGCTACGCTGTCTCTGCTGCTTCGGAGCAGAGTGACTTGTTTGTGTTTACTTCTTTTGATTTCTCGTGTAGACACAATTGTTCTTGATTTTGGTGGTGGTTTTTCGTTTTTATTTTATGTATGTATGTAACTATGTTCTTGTAAGTTTTTTTTTTCAGGTTATTGTTTTCGGTAACGTTTAAGGAGAAAAACAAATATTTTGTTATTTACTTTTTCTATTCCAAGTTGTTTCTTGTTTTTTTTTTTTGTTGTTTAACTTTTCAGTTGTATTTGGTGATCGATGTTACTTCATTTTAAAAAAAAGTTACTTTTTTTTTTAGCTCTCTTTTCCAAAGTCTCTCCGTTTATGTACATTATCTCACTCACTTTGGTTTATTCGCTGTATTCTTTTATTTTCGGTAAGTTTTGTAACCATGAGTGTTATTCTCTTCTATGTAAGTAGATATGTACATATATACTACATAAGAATGTTTTACTGTAAATTCACTTTGACCGTTTATAAATATGTGTCTGGAATTTGGTTGAGGAATTTGTACAGTTTTTGCAAAACACTTTTTTTTTCTTTTTTAATTTAGTTTAGTTTTATTTGTGTAATTTATTTGAATATATAGCACAAAATGTTGTTATATTTAGCATTTCATATTAATCACTATGATTTACCAATTCAATATTTCATTTTTAATAAATAGGTTTTCAATTTGTTTGTTTGATCTTAGTTTAATATTTTAGGTTGAGCCCCCATTTGTGGATTTCGATGATTCCGTATCAAAGAAAACCCAGTTGTAAGATTAAGTATTCTTGTTTATTGATGGATTTAAATATTCTTATTTCTAGTTTTAAGTGTTCTTATTTATTCACAAATTAGGTATTCTTATTTATTTATAATTTTAGGTATTCGTATTCATTTATGGATTTAAATATTCTTATTTGTAGTTTTAAGTGTTCTTATTTATTCATAAATTAGGTATTCCTATTTATTTATAATTTTAGGTATTCGTATTCATTTATAGATTTAAATATTCTTATTTGTAGTTTTAAGTTTAATATTCAGTAGTTTGATGACTACGATTAAATAAGTGAAGGTTTAAATTTACGACACAAATTATATTTGATATTAATTTCACAGTCAATATTACACACATATTCCTCTTCACCGAGTTTCGGCTTTTATTCCTCTTAATCTCAGCTTTTGCCCTTCACGACTTCAACTCCTATCGTTAACTAACTTCTGCTTTTCAATTCTTATAACATCTCACTTCTGTTCTAGTTCGTTTGTGTGCTTATTGTCTGTATGTGTAAGTACGTTTCTACAGTACTATCGACTACTCATCTGGGTGATGCTAACGTAGCGGTATTGGTGCTTGTTAGCATCCCACATATATATATGTATGTATAATCGGAGATATTATTTAATGTCTTATTGACAAAAAAATATAATCGAAAAATAGTGTATAATCACACTTTTATACTATAATTTCAAATGGTAAAAACTCTGAAAATGAAAGTCGATAGTTTAAAAATATCGAAAATATAGATATATCTATATACATATGTACCTATAGGTATAAATATCGGTATCGATAATATTTAAAATACAGTTTTGAACCGGTACTTTAGTTTAATTCTATTTATTTACTTTTTATTTTTTTTTTTAATAAAATGATATGTTTTCAAATTACATACTCGTATGTATGTCGCGAAGAGCAACAAATTTTTAAACGGGATGAATTCTAGATGTTTTAAAAATGTTTTATTTAAACTTTCTCTTGTGCCCTCTGAAGACGATAAAAAACACATCAACGTTCTAAGTGTGTGCGTGCAGTGGTGATTTTTCGGGTACACGTATACGTTGTCGGCTCTGATTGATGAAAACCATAATCTTGTGATATACTACTTTGTCTCCAATTGTGATTTACAAAGAAAATGTCAGTTGTTTTGTATCGAAGTAAAAAGATGGCAGCACACGCATACTTGTTAATTTTATGCTCTGGTATTTTTGTGTATTAACAGTGTCAAAGGCATGTATTTTTTTGTTTTTTGACAAAATTGCACAAGACCCGCGGTTGCAAGTAGTAATTTAAATAAAGTAATAACAACGAATTGCCTGAATAATTATAATTAGTTAAAATTTTCCTACTTAAGTACAAACATTCAATCGATAGTAAAATCAGAAATATCAATAGCAGAAAAAATAGCACTAACTCGAATACAATTTTTTAATTATTTCTATTTATTGATACATTTTCCATAACATATGCTAATTGCTTTCTAGTTTTGGCCTGAGTTTATTTAAATGTGTTAGATATTCAATCAATTTTATGCGTTTCCGAAATTTACTGCAAAATAAGTTTTTCTTACTTTTCGATTTTCTATCGCCTTATGTATTTTTTAAGCAGCCGGCTCCAAAATAAGTTTAAGCCGCCTCTTAGTAAATTTTTTTTAAGCCGACACCAACTTTCTCTCTGCTTGGGTCTGTACAATTGTCAAACAACAAAAATAAATTACGTAGTACATTGGGATAAATGTATAAAAGTTGAAAATGTATGCATTATTTTTTTTATATGCAGTAACAAATCTGTAAATACATATACATATGTACATATGTATGTATATACGCATGTATACATAAATCAATTATTCAAATCATTTTTTTTATTTTTGAACTCTATACATACATATGTATGTATGTACATACATACATATTTATCGTTTGCAATATCGACATTTATGTTCTAAAAATTAATAAAAATTCTTTTTGATTTATGCTTGTGCGCATGCGTTTTGCTGCTTTTACCATTTTTGCTGACAAATTTTGAGTGAAAAAAAAAACGCTTTATATGAAAATGTTTTGACATTTGTTTTCGCAGTTACATAAAACCGGAATCAGTTTTGCTGTGAAACTGAAAAAAAAATTGTTTCATTGTTTCTCTCATTGTGAAAAGATTTTAATTTGTTTTAATTTCTTCACAGAACGGGAATCAGAAACAAAATGTAAACGAGAAAAATGTTTACATTTCACTGTTACAATTTATTTTGTAACTTATTTTTGAAATTAAGAACACAAGACAATAGGATTATTTTGATTTTAGTTATTAAATTTAGTTTATTTAGATTTTCATTTTTATTATATATTCTATGTTTATTAAATTATAACCATCTCAGGGACCCGCTTTTTAAGGCTGGTGTTTGATCAGGTTTTTGTTACGTGTTAAAGAATAATCCCGAACTGCTTTCTGTCAAGACTCTACCGACTAGAACTCATTGATTAGAATAGAATTGACTAGACTTCATACCAAATCACCCTCCGCTTTTATACCCAATTTCGCTGTCTGATTGAAAGATGCTGCTGACGTTCGCTGCCGCCGGCGTGGTCATTGCTAAGTGTGTTAGTATACAAATTCAGCATATTCATACCCGTGGAACTTCCAGCCGATTGCGATATTGCAATGTCAGCATATATCTGTAGGAAAATTACTGGCATATATAATATGTATGCAGCGGTATTGCAACGTCAGCATATGTCTGTAGGAAAATTACTGGTCAGTAATGCATGCAGCGGTATTTTGCTGCCGTTGGTATTTTTGTTGGTTGAGGGAAAATAACTCAACGTCAGTATGTGTATGCAGCGTATGTTCTGCTGTCGCTGATACTTCTGTTGGTTAGGGGAAAATGACTCATAACATCCCTCCCCCCTTACGGACAAGAAACATCCTGTCTAAGGATGGCGATACAGCTTTGGCAGCTCTCGGAGTAATATGTAATTATCTCCCGAGCCTCGATTGCCTGAAGGTTCACAGTTTACCAGTAGTTGGTGACTGCTAAGTGTCTGTCGACTTGGTACGTTTGCTGCGTCACCAAGGAAAAATTATGATATTGCTTGTTAACTACTGCGGTTGTTATTGACTTTGTAGTTGTCATTGGCGTTAGAGTGATTCCCCCTTTCCAACGGAACTGGTCATTCCGTCTATGTATGTGTTGTGTTATCGTATATAGGTTTTGCGGTTGTGTGAGGTTGATAGATATAGGCTGCTGTTGATGATTGTTGGATTCTTCATTGTTAACGGGATGATGATTATTGGTTGATTTTAAAACACGTATACTTATATAAAATTTTCTTTTCTTACAATTTTTCCTTATTACTATTATTTCTTATTATTATTATATTGAATATTTTGGATTTGTTATACTCAACCAGTTACAGGATTTTATTTTTATGATTTCCAAAAAATTTTTTACATATATTTGCTTATTGCGTTTTTTAATTCTACTAATTTTGATAAAAAATTTCAAATATTTGTTATTTGTTTCTAAGTTTTATAAGTTAAGTTTGTATCATTTTTTGGTTGGTTTTTTTAAGCTATTGCATAGCTTCTATCGCGGGCTTCGAGGCGACCGAATCAAAAAATTTTTGTTTGTTTTTGAAACGAAAAAACCTGCCTTTTGTTTTGAAACGAAAAACCTGCCTTTTAAATGTCATTTGTTTTGAAACGAAAAACCTGCCTTTTAAATGTCATTTGTTTTGAAACGGTGTTGGTAAAGTTTCTTTTTAATACCTTGTTTTCTGCTGTGTCGCATTTTTTGGTATTAAATTTGGAAATGGTGAATTCAATTTTTGAATTCGCCATTGCTCCAACCTTATAATAAATTTGCCTTGGTCTTTTGTTTTTTTAAGTATTTAAATATTTAAGTTGATAAAAAATGCTGTGCAATAGCTTTACCGCGGCAGTCCCCGAGTACCACATGTCTTTTTTGTATATATTTCTCTCAATTACTTATTACTATGCCTGAAATAATAAATCATATTTTGTTTAACATTTTTCATAAATTTAATATAAATCCAATTTTTCTTAATCTACTTTTACGATTTGTACATAGGTATTTTATTTTCTCTATTAAAAAAATTTTCGGCCTTAATACCAGTCTTGACTGTTAATTTACAGGACAACATTTACAGGTATTTAAAAAAGTTATTAACTTTATTTTTATGTGGCAGTTTTCTCTTCAAAAAGGAATTAAGTAAGATTTTTTCTTAACAATGTAAGTACTAAATAATAGAAAATAAGATCTTCTGCCTACAGATAGAGAAAAGAATGTTAGTGTAATCTTTTTCGATTCAAGTTATTTTCAAAATTATATGAATTTTCTATAAGTGTATTGTGTATGAGTATGACCTTAATTTTTACTTAATATTAAATTGTATGTATGTGTGACAAATTCTTTGGTTGATAAAATTTTTAACATTGGCTTTATTTTTTATCTTAACCTTGAAATAACTTTTACACGAATTTGAAAATTTTTTTAAAAACATTTTAAAACGTTGCAAAAATGAGTAGGAAAAAATTTACAAAATTTCAACTGATTAAAGCACTTTTTTTTTTATTAAAAAGTGAGTTCAGTTGCATTTGCTAGTATTTTGTTAGCGAAAGAAATTTAATACTTTTGTTGTTTCTGTTGATCTGAAAGAAAAATTATACATACGCGTACAATTATTTTCAAATCAACAACAAACAGAAAAAAAAAATCCGAAAAGTTTTTTATTATTGTTACTGTTTGCATATCCATATGCACACATATACGTACATATACATATGCACACACGTACAATAAACTATGCAGTTTGATTTAGTTGTCATTGGCCGTGAAATTGTCTAGCAAAATTTTGCTGTGGAATCATGTTTCATAACCAAGTACTCATGCAAAAAAAAACACAAATAACCCAGTTGGAAATTTTTGGAATTTAATTTGAGTTCAATTCTTTGTTTCAAATTTATAAATTAAACCTAAACTTAATTGATTTCGTTAACCGTGTTATTGTTGATGCACAAATGGCTGACAATTTTCGTCACTGAACATAATTGTGAACAGTTTTGCATTTCAAGTTTTATGCAATACCTATAACAATTTTGTATTCATTGCGCCATGAATCAACCACAACTTTGTAAAGCTAAATAAAAATATTGCACAATTAATTTTTGGGCGTTCCCATTATCGTCGCATATTGCCACAGTTTTATGTATATGCGTTTGTTTATTTGCTTGTTGGCAGATACAGTTTAGTTTTCGGCATTTATTACAATGAAAAAGAGAAAACTGCTTTGGCCATATATATTGTGTATTGTTACGCGTTGCTTAGATTTTTAAAGACACATGTGTATGTCCCAAATGCTTCTTTATCAAAATCCCTATTAAAATTGTAGTTAGGGTATATGAACGGTAGTGAGATCCCAGCTAGCTATATGGAATTTGGTTGTGAAGTTCTGACCCAATTTTAACGCGTATACATATAAATATACTTCATATACATTTCAATACAACCCGAAGTATAAAAAAAAATTATTAAGCAAGATGTTAGCTTCGAAAGTGGGTGCACTTTTCCCTCCCTGATATCATAAAATTATACGCAAATGACATTCTCTACACCCTATAATGTTTAACGAATGTCCCTATATGAAATGCCTAACTAGACGAACACTTATCTATCTACAGATGAAATCATTTGTCATTCCCTTATTTTTGTTTAGCAATTCATATTTATTTTAAATTTCATTTCGAACAGAAAATATTTAATGTTAAATTTATATTATTGCTAAAACTATATACATATGTAAATCAAGAAAATTATTTGCATATGATTTTAAATAAATTGAACGAATTCATTCTTTGAAACGAATGATTTTTTTTCTTTGTAAACAAAAGGAAAAAAAATACTGAGCATTAATTTATATTATACTTTTACTGGCGGGGATAAAATGCATTGATGACACTATTTTGAGTGTGCAAAAAAATTGGATAAATTTAAGAGTAATTATTTTGTTTTTTTTTTTACTTACAAATCGATATGTGACTGTTGTTGTTCATTAGTAGAGATGTTTTAATACACCGCGTTCCATTGATGGGCCCAGCAGAGACCAAACGGGAATGAACTAAATTGAAAAGCTTATATTGGTTATATTAAAGTAATTACTCCCAATTTTAGATACATTAAAAAATATTAGATTTAAAAAAAAATCAATGCGTTCGAAAAAAAAATGTAGGGTTAGCCGTACAAAAAAAATATTTTTTTCTTTTTAATGGTGATTTAGTACAGATGATTAGGAATTTTAGATTTTAAGGCATTGAATTAAAGTATTAGTACAATACCGGTTTTAAATATAAAAAAAAAAAATGTTTTTTTCTCCTTTTGCGAAACTTTTTTGTTCATGTTATAAATAGAAATATGATATTTAATTATAACCTCCTTTGATTTGATACTTATTTAACAATGATTTTCGGGGTTAATTTACTAGCTTTGAAAATGTTAAGTATTTTAATTAATCAAGGACTTAAAATTAATGGAATTATGTAGTTTATGTATTTGCAAAGTTGGATTAACGAAAAAGTACAATCATTTAACTTGGCTTAGTGAATAATAATAATAATTTTAAATTTGATGAATGTAGGTATTGTGTGAGTTAATGCAAAAAAAAAAAAAATTTACATGATCTTGTTGATTTTTGTTGTTGTTGAAGGACTAAGGATCAGCTACTTGCGGCTGTCTCTTTGTATTCTATATTCTTCGTTAATATACGTGGGCAAAGAACTGAGGCTGACGTCTTCGTGTGAATTTAGCTGAGGACTCTCGCTAATTTGTCCTTTAGGGAAGCTTCCTCTTTAATAATTTTAGAAACTGGTATTTGCAGGATATTTGCCACACGGTAAAGAATTATTGGCCCGTTGGATGAACGTTCCCAAATTATAATACGACGTACACACGTGATCCGAGCCAATTCCTTGGGTTTTTTTCTTCGAACCTTTATGACAATCCCCACTTATTAAATTTTTTTATTAAGTTTAAGCACATGAAATTTAACTTTTTCTTTTTCAGTTATTAAACTGTACTTCTTTTTTTATATATTATTTATGTGCTTTTCTTATTATATTATGATCCGAAGACAACTTAATGAGATCAATTGTAAACCGCAATTAATTTTTTAAAGAATTTGAAGCCAACATGCTATCTAAATAAACGGTATCAAAGTATATAGTGTGATAAACGGGATCTCTTCCAGATTTATTATCTCTTTTTTGCTTGTGATCGTATTGATTGAAATACACGTAATATATTACGATCAAAGAGTGTTCTATATTATTTATTTCATGCTACACAAATATCATAAAGTCAAGATATAGGGGTTTCAGAACCGTGTCAGATTTATTTTACTGAAAATCGTAACAGTATATAATTAATATAGGAGTATTAATATGTATATAATAATAAAAAATTAATGAATTTTAATTGAATTTACTACTACGCAGCACGTACTTCTATTCTTGTTATTTTGTAAACAGATGTTTTCAGGGATGGTAAAATCGTTTTTTTTTTCTGTTCAACAGTACAAATGTTATATTAAATGTTTTAATATATATATAAAATATAACATTTTATTCGCACAAATACTTAGGAATATATGTTTTTAAAATATTATTACTTGTTATGGGTTAGCTAATTTACATATGTGCATTTCGTTGGTAGTTAAATATCAACTCATCAGTTGATATTTACTAAAAACATGAATACTTGAGTAAAAGGTTATATTTTGTAAAAGGGAAGTTTGTTTTTATTTTGCCTTATAAAAACTTTTATTGCCAACAAAAGGTTGTGTAACTGTATAAAAGTTATAAGAAAAGTAAACAGATTTATATCGAATGAAAAAAAATTATTTGTGTGATGTTTTTAAAGTTTTTTAAAAGCAATTTTGTGTATGCTTTAGTAATTCGCAAACTTATTATTGCGAGTTTATGTATGAGAAGATGAGTTTTGGAACTTTTTAAACATGAATAGTAAATATCTACTGATGAGTTGGTATTAAGCTAATAACGAAATGCATATACATAGATTACCTACCCCATAACAATTTTTTAACAATATATGAATAAAATATAACATTTATTCGAGCAAATACTCAAGAATTTGATTTTAAAATTTTTATTAATTTTTTGCATATATGTAGATTTGCTAACCCACAACAAATAAATAAAATTTAAATGCATAAAAGATAATAAAAAATTAATTTTGGTACAACTAAGCTTAAAAAAAATGGTTTTACAAGGTGTGCAATTTCAAAATTCGGTTTTCCAGCCCGTGTATCGGCACTGGTTGTCGACTGTGATCGGCGCACGAGTGGACGACAAAAATCGGGGCATTTTTTACAAATTGATTGCTTAACATTGTGCAATAGTGGGTTCACATTATCGGCGCATCAAGGTTGATTTTGATTGTCCATACTCAGCACAATTTCGGCGCAGATTGTCGCATTTTGAAAAATTGTGTGCGGTCACACTATCGGCACATGAATTGCGACGAAAATTGGTGCATTGCGCCGATAGTGGGATCTTAGCTTAAGAACTATTGGGCTCAATAATTGAGCGATTATTGCTATAAACGTGTATATATATTTTACTATACATATTTTATATCGTTTTAATTTTTTACTCAATTGGATGTCTATGCCAATTGGGTCGCTTTTGTTTATGTATTTGAGTTCTAGTATATTTCATACAATAATTTTGGATAACATTAAAACTGCACTCATGCCCAAATTTAAAAATTAAATCTTATCGTGCAGTCTTGAAAACGAAATGAAACGGTGCGGTTACAAGTGAAAATATTGTGGAAAGTTTAATTAAGTGCGTGTTTTGTAAAAATGTCCAATAAAAAAAACGCAGTAATACAGGTAATTTGAATGTCTGCATTAACTCGTTCCTCTAAATTATATCGGTCTTGTTTTTTTTTTTTTAAATTAATCTTTCCGATATGTTTCATTAAGTTGGTGTAGAATCTGTTGAACTTCGTGCTAAAAACTAGTGTGTATTTGACTATAGGTTCTGCTGTTTAATTATGCTGTTTATGTGGTTGCTGTTTTTAATTTTTGGTTTCTGTCGGTTTCCTTTAAATTTGGTGTTTCGTTTTGATTTATACTTTTAAATATTTTAATTTCAACATATTTCAACAAAGAATGTCTTTTTAAAGTTTTTCTTGAATTTATTTACTGCTTTTTCCTATAAAAATCCTGAGTGTTATTGTCTAACAAAATGATTTTATTTGTTTTGATTTATACTTGTTAATATTTCAATTTCGAAATATTGTTCTTTTTCTTTTTATAGTTTTTCTTGAATTATCTACTGCTTTTTCCTATAATATTTTATTAAAGGAGTTATTAGTATTTTAATTTCAAAATATTGTTCTTTTTCCTTTTTATAGTTTTTCTTTAATTTATTTACTGCTTTTTCCTATAAAAATCTTCAGTGTTATTGTCTAATAAAATGATTTTATTTGGGGAGAAGAAAACAAAAATAAAAATAAATAAGTAATCGGGCGTGATTTCGTGATTATCGGTTTCCAATTTTTCTTCATGTCCCGCAAAACAGTGAGTGTAATTCGTGCTTTCAACACAAAATAATGAGTGAAATTCATTTGGATATTCTTGAGTTTCATTTTTGAAGAATATTTTTAAAAACTTTCATTGCTCGCAAAATTTCTAGAATTTAAATATTATTAAAAAAAAATTTTATACGTCTCTTATTTATTCTTATTTTAATACGTTTTCGTAAATCTGTTGCGGCTTCTAACTAATCTGTCTGCTTAATTTTATTTTTAGAAAAGTATCCGTTGGTCGATTAGAAGGTGATACCATGTAAGTAGCGTTTCATCCTTTTTTTAACCCTTCCCTTATACTAATTATTTTGCTTCTTTCAGATCCTTGACGCCAACCTATGAAAGTAATTGGAAATTACAAACGAGGGATAAATAAAAAAAAATTCCCTACGGCATGTTAAGTTCCGTTATTCCTTATTTTTGACCTGTATAAATATGTATTTCTTTTTCTATTTCAGCCATAGAAGACCTTAAGACCATGAGAGGAATGGTATTATAACACTGCTTCCATTGTCGATTTTGTGGTGAGTTTTTCCTTCTTCTCTTTTTCCAATTCATTTCCGTCATAATGTACCTTTTTAGACGTCTTATTCTTTCTCCCTTATTTGACAACGATAATGTGCTTTGATCTGTCCCTCCATACTGTGTGTAATGATTGAAATTTGAAAATTTCAACTGGGTCTCCTTCCTCCATGGGATATCTTTCTCGGTTGCGTTCAGTATGTGTACTGCTGTGCCTCCATTTTTAATGTTGACGACAGTATTTCCAACATAAACTCCAGGGGAAATCTCCTGTTTTTGTACAACCACAGTTTTATCTCTCGAAATGATATTAACCGGCACTTTAGTAACTGCTCCCGTATCTAAAAGTAAGACCAATTTTCGCTCCCTAGCTCCTTGGCAGGGTAGCGTAATAAAAACTGTGTCCACATTGCTCGGTGATTCAGTACTATTATGTATATTTGGCATTATCTCTTCACTTTGTTTCTCTTCATATTTATGTTTTAATCCTTTGTCTTTTTCTGCTTTTACTTCCAAAGTTTGTCCGTTCTCTTGATTTGCCTGTTTATGCATAACCACGGTTTTATCTCTTGATATGATATTAACCGGCATTTTAGTAACTGCTCCCGTATCTACAAGTAAGACCAATTTTCGCTCCCTAGCTCCTTGGCAGGGTAGCGTAATAAAAACTGTGTCCACTTTGCCCGGTGATTCAGTACTACTATTTATATTTGGCATTATCTCTTCACTTTTTTCCTCCTTTTTTTTGTTTAATTTATTATCTTTCGCAGTATTTTCTTCTATAGTGCGCCCGTTCTCCTTATTTACCGAGTGTACAACTGCCTCGGTTATTATCCTGGTTGGCTGCTCTGTTTCTGAGTCAGTCTCCGTATCATCTTTATTTACCCGACTCTCTCTAACATTACTTCTGCAGTCCCGTGCAAAATGTCCTTGTTGCTGACATTTAAAACAGGTTGGGCGTGTACCATTGTCTCTGTTTGCCCCTCTGTTTATGTTATGTCCCGTCGCTATTTGTGGGCTTCTACGGAATTCTATCTTTGTTATCCTCCTATTGTTTTCTGCCGTCCTTCTATCCAATTGATTTTGGTTTGGTATGTTTCTTCTTGGCTCGCAGAAAGGGGTTTCCTTGTGACCGTTTATCCTACACAATCGGCAGCATAAGGAGCCTAATCTCTTTCTGCAGTTTTCCACATCGTGCCCGCTGTTTCCACAGAACGTACAGCTCACGATATTCCTGCACAGTGGCCCCATTTCATGGCAGTATTTTCCACAGCTCATACAATATGGTGTGTTTTGCCGCTTTTTGCAGCTATTTCATTCATGTCCCATCTTGTTACAAAAACTACAGGGGACTTCTGAATCTATTACGTTGATGCTGTGCATTGGTTCGCCAAACAATTCCTCTGCATTTTCCACTATTTCTATCAACTTAGTGAGCTCTTCCTCTTCCTGTCCCACAAATCGAGCTTTGAGAGCATGGTCTTTCAACCCCATGATGAAACTTCTCACTGCTATCCGTTTGAAGTCCTACAGCATGGTTTCCCGGCCAGGTCCCACCGGCCATTCGTTCTCTATTGTTGTTTTTGCCTCATTTAATAGGCTATCCAGGCGTTCTCCAAATTTGCATGCTGACTCTCTGATGCTCTGTTTGCAACCCAGTATTAGTTCCCTTATTTTATCTAAGCTCTTGCTCTTTAGATAATATTTCTTGAGCGCATTACATAACGCCTCCACGGAACTGAAATTCATCTGGGAAATTCTTGAGTAGGCGCCCCCTAGGAGTCTCAGTTTCAGGCATTGTATTACATCTTGTGTTAGAACTTTATTTGCACCTGTGAGTACTTCTCTTTCTACCATCTTGCATCCTTGTATGTACCTGAATACTTCTGATGGTAAGTCAGGCCCATCGGTCCCGAAGAATCATGGGACTGTGTTGTTTACAATCTTAATTATCTCGGATAGCGAAGTCATTCTGATCGTTCCGATTTCTGCTCTCTCAATAGTATGGTTTTGCCGAGGTGATGGTGATCGTCTTTCCAAAATTTCTTGGGCCACTGGGATCAGTCTATTAAATTCCTCCGTTATTCTGCTGTCAACTCCTTCGGTTTCTTCCCATTCACCGAATTTCAGCGTGTATTCGCTTAACTCCTTTAATTTCCTGGCTTTTGTTTCCGCAGAGTACCCCCTGCTACCCGCTTTCCTTGCGTTGTTTATTAGGGTTTTTACTTTTTCCAACAGCGTCAAGGCAGGTGTTTCTTTATCGTGTGATATGACTATTGTTGCTAGTCCTGCTTCGTTTAGTTCTTCGTGCAGTGAAGGATTTGGTGAACTAGCTTTGTGAATTGTGTCCAAGTCTCTTCTTGCGTTTTCCAATGCTGTTTGTAGCCTTTGGATAGTGTCGTCTTGTGTCTCTATCAACTGCTGTTGTTTCAATTGTTTTTTAAAATTTTCCTCACTAAGTCCTTTCCCTTGCAATATTTTCTCTAATTCCGTATTTTCCTTTACTACGTCCTCTAATAAATTGTCTGTATATTCTATTTGTCCTCTTAGCTTTTCGCAATGGCCCTTTAGAAATGTTTTTGTCTCTTCTAGTTCTTCGATCTTCTTTATAAACTCCTGTGATCTATCTTTACTTAACTCGCTTATTAATTGTAGGACATAGCTTACTTGTCAGTCTTTGGTATCTTATTGTTTCCCTATGGTTGTCCAGGAATGTTTTGTCTGCTTCTAAACCCTTAAGTTCTGTCCACGCAAGAACTTGTAGACTGTCCACTGAATAATTACACTTGTCGATCCGTTGTATCAATTCGTCTGTCTTTGTCTGTGGATTGGCCATTAAAGCTGTCTTCTACTTACCCATGTTCCGCTGTTTATTATCCTCATAGTGGTCTGTGGTTTAGGCTTATTTTCACTTTATATTATTATTATATTTTATGTGTTTGTTCGCAACCGCGCAGAATTTTTACGATCAAAGTAATTCTCTTTTTGTCTTGATCCGCTTTAGCGATTAGTCCTGCAATGACAATAAAAGGTAGCTAGAGTTTAGACTTTTATGTATTTGTCCTGTGCAGTTCTACACCGTCGAATATAGGATGCAACAATACAAGGTAGCTAGAGTTTAGACTTTTATGTATTGTTGGTTTTGCTACACCAGACCGTTTTTTCTTGAGCAAGATCAACACAAGGATGATTATATTTCTTTGATGTTATTATTAACGATCCTACCGGCTGCGCCAAAATGTTACAATTTATTTTGTAACTTATTTTTGAAATTAAGAACACAAGACAATAGGATTATTTTGATTTTAGTTATTAAATTTAGTTTATTTAGATTTTCATTTTTATTATATATTCTATGTTTATTAAATTATAACCATCTCAGGGACCCGCTTTTTAAGGCTGGTGTTTGATCAGGTTTTTGTTACGTGTTAAAAATAATCCCGAACTGCTTTCTGTCAAGACTCTACCGACTAGAACTCACTGATTAGAATAGAATTGACTAGACTTCATACCAAATCACCCTCCGCTTTTATACCCAATTTCGCTGTCTGATTGAACGATGCTGCTGACGTTCGCTGCCGCCGGTGTGGTCATATCTAAGTGTGTTAGTATGCAAATTCAGCATATTCATACCCGTGGAACTTCCAGCCGATTGCGGTTCTCGCGATATTGCAATGTCAGCATATATCTGTTGGAAAATTACTGGCATATATAATATGTATGCAGCGGTATTGCAACGTCAGCATATGTCTGTAGGAAAATTACTGGTAATAACGTCAGTAATGCATGCAGCGGTATTTTGCTGTCGCTGATACTTCTGTTGGTTAGGGGAAAATGACTCATAACACACGTTATCGCGGAACCAGAATCTACCCCCTGCTATCTAAGCACCCAAACGTGCTGGTTGTCAACAGAATTTCCTCTGTGCGGTTGTTAAGGTTATACCGCCTAAGATCGGTCGACAGGGCCTCGTTTGTCGAAAACAGGGGTCACCAAGTCCTTTCTGGATAGAGGGTGAGGTTGTCATTTGAAAAGGATTGGCTGTGTGTACAGTATGATAACTCATTTCTATTCGCGTCACTTTTCCATTAACCCCCAATATGAGCAATATATTACAGAGAATTTATTCTCATTTTGTGTGCTATTAAAAAATTTTACTATGCAGATATTGCTGGCGTGTAAGCTACTTAATATATTATTTAGTTTGCAAGTATAAAGTTTTTTTTAGAAAAATGTAAGTGTATTTGTTATCAGGTAAATATTTTTCTAGTTTTCACCTTTTTTTTTTTTTTTTTTTTAATTTTATTATTTATTGAATCTTTAATTATATATTAAATTAGCAATAAGTTTTTCAAATCTTAAATCTAAAAATATTAAATATAAGTTTAGCATCTCTCGTGTACGGCTGAGAAAAAGAGTATCCCTCCTTTTCAACCGGGTGTGACCTCTATAATTTAAAATATTGCGTGCAAGTACATTTGGGTGCACCTCAAGTTTTTTTATATATTTTTTAGCGGTTTTTGAAAATACTAAAAATAATACACCAACGGAACATCTAGATCTTTATGAATTCGATGATTTCTGACAAACCAGGGGGCTGCTGTAATTGTACGTAGAATTTTATTCTGTCGCCTTTGAATTTTTTCGACATTCGATGCTGAAGCAGTGCCCCATACCTGGATTCCATAGGACCATATTGGTTTCAGGATCGCGTTTTATAATAGAAGTTTGCAGTCTAGGCTTAGTATAGAATTTCTTCCAATAAGCCAATTCATTTGGGCTGCTTTAAATTTTATTTGTGTTAACTTTTCGTCTATATGCGATTTCCATGTTAAACGACGATCTAGATGAACGCCTATATATTTGACTACAGTGTGTTGTGGTATAGTCTCGATGTTAATTTTTATAGGCGGGCATGTTTCCCTGCGCAACGTAAAAGTGACGTGTACACATTTCTGCTCGTTAACTTTAATACGCCATGGTTTGAGCCATTTTTCTAGTTTTGATATGTATCCTTGTAAATTGCGGGAAGCTTCTACAGGATTATTTATTGTTTGATGATTAATGTTTAATGTTTTATTTGGTTTAAATACAGTATTTACTAAAACAAAACCTACAACAAAATAATGTTGTATATGAAATTACATGTAAAGGAGATGAAGTAAACAGCTGTAATCTTGTTTACATTGGTACAACAAAGAGAAGTTTAGAAAGAAGAGTCAACGGACACAAAGCAGACATCAACAAAAATAAGGAGAATGCTGCATTATCACAACACATAACGAACACAAAACATAAACCAGACTTTGAAAATATAAGAATACTTGACCAAGTTAACAACGATAAAAAGCGGATACGTGACTGAAAGCCTTAGAATCCAACAAAAAATAAACAAAACAATAAACATTAAAGAAGACACGGATAACTTGAGCGCAAATTACAAAATTGCAATTGTATAAAGGATCGCCATAACTGATTTTGAACATTTTTAAAAACTTAAATAAACTATAATTTAATCTACTTAAATGTTTATTTAAAAATATAATAAGCTATGTTTTGAAAAATATCACATATTAAAAAAAAAAAAATTTTTTTTTGTTATTGTTTTTCTTTTTTAATAAAATAGACGACATCCCTTGAGAAAGCGACCAAAAAATTCACGAAACGTCGGGACAATATGAAATAAATATTTGCATTTTTATTTTCATAAAAAGAATATTTAGACCTAATAGCTAAACAATATGGTACAAAAGAATAGTATTATTCTTTTTGCAATAAAAGGCAATTCTTGAAGCATTTTATTGCTTATTTTGTCGACACCTGGGGCTTTTTTGATGTTAAGACTAGAATAGTATTTTCAATATCCGTCATGTTATATCTCAGCGGTATTTCTGGTATAGAGACGACTGGTGGCAGTTCAACAATATCAGCAGAAATATTCGGGGTAAATACTTTTTCTAATTGCTTAACAAATAGATCACCTTTTCAGCATCAGTTCTTGCCCAGTCACCATTTGAATCTCGCAACGGAGGTTTGCAAATCACTGGCCTTTTAAGTCCTCTGGGTGCACGTCACAGCGAATAGTCTGTTTGTGGTGTTGCATCGAGTTCTTGAAGAAATTTTTGCAGCAAAGTTGTTATTTGTGTTTGTAAAACTTTTTTGAGCTGTTTGGTACATTCCTTCAGCCTTAACTTTAACTGAGGGGATCTGTAACGTTGCCATTCTCGTCGATCGCTCCGTTTTTCAGTCAATAGCCTTTCTTTATCTATAGAAAAAATATTGCTAAATCTCACTTGTTGATTTGTTTTATTTGAAGTAGCATTAAAAGCAGCTTGTTTAACGTGCGCTTCAAATAACCTGAGAGAATCGTCTATGTCAGAAGGTGTTCTTAGCAGCATTTTTTCCGTGCAATGAGCACTCAGATATTTTCTGTATTTCAACCAGTTAATACGTGCAGATGTCATCGGTAAATCATATGTTGTGTGTGAGTAAATAGTGACAATTTTAGGTGAGTTATCTAAAGATAAATTCAAAGATGCTTCAACTTCAACAATCTCGCTGACTACACCTATTGCTATTCCAAAGTCAATAACATCAGGAATTTTTTGTCGATTTGTTGGCCTATATGTTGGCTGACCACTTGACACTACGTTCAAACCCATTTTAGAAACGACGTCAAACAAAACTCGTCCCTTAGGAGTGATTAAACGTGAACCCCAGAATGTGTGTTTAGCATTGTAGTCGCCAGCTGCTAGAAAACGGGGTCCCAATGATTTATAAAAAGCCGTATATTGACTCGCGATAATTGAAAATCTGGGGGGCGAATACACAGATGATATTACAAGTTTTTGATATTAATTTTCGATGCAGATGTTTCTTGAAGATAATCTTCACAAAAATCATTCAACAGGTAGTGTTTTATTCGCGTTTTTAATAGAATTCCCGAACCACCACAAGCTCTACCTCGAGGATCCTTTGTATCGTAAAAATTATATCCACTAATTCTGAAATAGCTTCGAGACGTCAAATGAGTTTCTGATTTGTTTATCCAGAAGAAAGTATTCTATTTCGTTTTTATGTTGGCTGATGCCGTTTGCGTTCCGAAAACAGATTCTTAAGTTCATGGTTTGTTCAATACAGCCTGCAACATGGTAGACTGCATTTTCAACATTTCCTGCATCATACAGGACATGTTGAGCGTAAATGTATTTACTGTTTGTATTAAGCTTTCAATTGAGGCTTCAATACGACTAAAGTTAGACCCCGAATCGTCATTTACATTAACGGTTTTTTGCGCCGTATTCTGGTTGCTTTTTAAAATACTAAGATATGAAAATTTTTTGTTAGCTTGTTGTTGAGCACTAGTCGCGTTAGACTTGAAAATGTTTGAATATTGGTTTTGGCTGGTGGACGGTTGATGTAACTGTGGGTAGTTAAAAGGGTTTTAGGCTGAGCGGGAGTAGCATTAGTTTTTTTGTTCGATGAATTCTTAGTCGGCAGTGTGATTTCCGCCGCAATTGCCACATTTTTTTCATCTTGTGATCACCTTTAATTTTGTCGCAGTTAGCGGTACTGTGTAACTCACCACATACAACGCACTGTAGGCAAATTGCAATAAGTTTGCGTGTGCCCAAATTCTTGGCAGTTCAGGCATTGAACAGGTCCAGTTTTTTTATGAGGAAGCTCAACGGTAACTCTTCGGTGTAACAAGTACTTTAGATTATAAATTAGATGGGATTTATTCTTTTTATTCAAGTCACCGGGCTGTAGCTCGACTCTAAATATGAAACATTTTTAACTTTGAAGCCACAATTTTCAAGGCCAGACTTTATCTCTTCTGGATCAAAGCAAGAGTCTATACCTTTTATTACGATGGTTAGACCTTTATCACTCTTTAATTGGTACGTATAAAAATTTTTGTTTTTTGACTCAAAGTCAGAAACTATTTTCGGTAATTACTTTCTTACACTACCTGGATTTTTGTTTCGTTGATATTTCCTCGCTTAATTGGAGTTACATAGAACTCATTTTCTCCAATTAAGGCGATAAGGCTTTTTACCACAAAACTAGAGTTCTGCTCTCTTAAATATATCGGTGGGGGTTTACTCGAACTTGTTGTAGTTGTGTCGTCATCGCCTTGTTCATTTAGAATCGCCAAACGATTTTCGGAATTCTTTATATTATTTTTCCCATCTCTGGGAACTTTCGCCGTTGATGCTATTTGCGCTGATTTGGGACTTCTTCCCCTTTTTAGTACGGTTATGTATCTGTCCATACCTGTTTTAATTTTATTAACACTTATTGTACTCACCGCATTTACAATTTTGTGCACGTTGGTCACCTTATTTTTATTTGTTTGTTTGTTTGTACAGCTAAGCTGACATGTTTGCTAATGGGTGCAATTGTTGTTGCTTCTTGATCTCGCGCGAGTAGTTGTGTTTAGTGTAGAATTCAGGTTTGTGTTTAATTAATTTTTTTTTTATTGTCGTCATCAGCAACAAAAGTTAAATAAGCATTTCATTCTTCATTTCTGCTTGTAGGTATATTGTTGTTGATGTTGGCAGAAGATGAACTCATTTAGAGTTATCTTTTTTTGTTCACTGTATGAGTTTGTATATGCAAATATATGTATGTATATTGGTGGGGTGCTTTAAAACCATGTGAGATAAGGCCATGATGGCTTTATTGCTCAATTGAATGGAAGATAAAGCCATAATGGCCTTATTTCTTAATCATTGATAGGTAAGGTCATATTTAAAATTTTGCGAAATGAGAGATATAGCCATATTTTTTTTTTCGCAAATGAGAGATAAAGCCATATTTTTTTTTTTTTGTCGCACGCAGGAAAACTTTATTCAGCGAAGCCACCTGCCGCATCATACTGGAGGAGAAAACACTTAAGCGCGGCCGCAGGCCGCCACGCAGAAAAACTTAAGTATGCGAAGCCAGATTTCAATACTTAACTTTAGTGTCTCCGGGAAGACATTTTTTTACAGAATGTTATTATTATTATTACTTCTTAATTAAAAAATAAAAAAAGTATTGACTTTCCCTTTTACGGCATATTTACATCTAATTTAAACATTTTGTAGAAGGGAAAATCATTACCTCTTAATTATAAAAATAAGAAAAATATTAATCAATGTAAAATGCAAAAGTTCTTCAAAACTGAAACGAGAGAATTTTCTAATATTGCTAGTGTGAGCTAAGGCCATGATGGCTTTATCTCCCATTCAAATGAAAAAAAAAGAAAATGGCGTTATCTCCCTATTGAATGAGAGATAAAGCCATCATGGCCTTATCTCACTTGGTATTAAAGCACCCCCTCATGTATATTACACGCAAGAAAAAAAAAAAAATAAATAAATAAAATCAGTATAATAACTGTTTAATAAATGTTTTGTTTTTGTTTTTTTTTTTTTTTTTTGTAATTTTAATATTCACTTGCGACGATTATAAAAACGCGTCTGTACACTACGAGAGTTGAAACTGATTGAAACAAACATAAAGTTCGTATTCTGTGCCCTCAAAAGCATTAAATCGAATTGTTCGTGCAGACTTTTACGGAAAGCACAAAACAAACATCAAAAATTTAATCATAAATGTCGCTTTAAAGTTTACTTAATGTTTATCAATGCAAATAAACTTTAACTTGTAGTAATTTTAATAAGTAATTAGTAACTAAGTAACAAAAATCTAAATAAATAATGTTATGTATAAACTTGCCTCACTTAATTCCATTTTTTTACTACTCTCAACAGAAAGATTTTTTTTCACATTTGCAGTACTACGTGAAGTTTGGCTGTCGCATTATTCTCACCTCGTTCTGTTCATACATGTTGCATGTATTATAGTAAAACACACAAGCAGTGAACTTACACACGCTAAGTCGAGTAACAAAAGTGACAAAAAGTTTTTGGTGTTCTCAAAAATATGAACATTGTTTCTGTAATTCATTTCGAGTAAGTGTTCATGCTTTCGACGTACACGTGAACTTCTTAGCTACACATCTATTTATGCAGCATTCTAGTATTAATTGATTAAAATGTTTTACTTCCTTTTCATGGTTTTTGTTTTTTATTACTTCGAGATGGAATTCGCATGTGGGTTTTTCGATGAACGAAGGTTCGCCGCGTTCCCGTCGTTCCGGACAAAATTTTTATTTTTACAACTTTCGCAATTTGGTGAGATGACATCTGGCTTACCACATCTATAACAAAAAATATTTCTTTGGTCTGAGGGGCAATCCATAAACATACGGCGATTCTGGTGACAATTCCAACATCTCAGTTGGTTTCGATTTTCGACATTCTTAGTGTCGTTCATTCGCATCGCAGACAACTCTTCAACATACGTTTCTGTGGTTTCACCTTTGTGTATTTGGTCCTCACCTATCCCGTTTACGTCCACTGGCATCTGGTGAAATGTAATATCCAGACAACAGACCCTTAGCTCCTCCACAGACGACACACTCATCGGGTAAACTAAGCAGCCTATATTTTCTCTTAAATATTTCTTGATCATTATAATCATTTCATTTTCAGGCATTCTTATCATGAGTCTTGATCTGAGCTGAGTCATTTCGAAAAAGTATGCGTCTATAGATTCGCCAGGCTGTTGTCTTCGCTTGACCATGTCTCTCATGACTTCGAAGTTTGAACGACATGATTTATATTGCGTCTGTAAAGCTGTCTTCAATGTAGGCCACTCGGATACGTCATTGGTCTGTATGAAAAGCCAATACCATTTCTCCGCAGCATCTTTTACTAATAGATGGAAATTATCCAGCACCTCTTTCCAGGTAATATTATATCTGCTCTGTGTAGATAAAATCTTCCACTGCTAACTGGTTTTGGTCAGCACTGAACTCTAGACCCCATTTTTCTATGCGTCGGCTATCATATTTCTTATGAAAATTATTAATGCTGAATGATGAACCCCTAGAAGACTGTGCTGATTGTGCATTCAATCCTGACATATCTAAGTTTTGTCCCTCATCCGATGTTTTATTCGCCCTTTTACAAATTCGACTGTAATAAGCTTCTGTTTTGTTGTTGTTGTTGTAACAGCTCCGATGCTGTTGGTGACGGGAGTTCTTTCCTGTGGAAAAAACATCCGTCTGATACAGCTGTTGCTGAGTTGACAATCCTTGGCCGAATTGGATTCGGGTGGGAACGTTTTTTTTTTCTTCTGTTTTGTTGTTGGGTTTGCTGAACGACCAGACTTAGTTTACTAACAGTGCTAGTCAACTGAGCTCATACCTTTCTCAAGCTGTTTTCTTAATAAATTTTTATTATTTTCCTACTTCCTCCGTGGGGTATTGGACTTCAGCCGGAACCCTAATTGTTTTTGACAAATCTGTTATTTGACCTTTATTCGCCATTCTGGCCTTTATTCTCTTACTCGACTAATTTTATAAATGTTGAATGCAACGTGGGGTGTTGATCTATTCAAATCAAACAGTGTTTGCCTATTTCTTCTGCGGGTTTTCTTTGTTGGCGTAGCAACACTCATACCCTACTAACTTTAAATTTCTTTATTCGCACAACTTCAACGATCTCAAAAATTATTTAATATCTATATGTATGTGGGTATTTTTGACCCATTAATGAAATTATATGTATGTATATCAAAATAAAAATTGAACAAAAAAATTAGACGGTACTAAATAAACAAAAATCTTCTAACTCTATTTTGATGGTGATTGAATGGAACTATACTGGAATTTGGGGATGTTAATAAAAAGGATATATAGTTATCTAAATAAATAATTAAAATCAATAAATAACCTAGCAGCTACATAAGTATAAATGTAAATATGTAAACAAATAAAAAATATAAGTAAATAAATAGATATGTATGTATGTAATTGTTTCATGACAGAATACGTAAATCAAACAAAAAAAATGATTAGCTATCAAAATCTTTGGAATTATACGAATTTTGTGAACGATTCTACCTTTATTTTTCACCGAACTGATATATTATGAATTTATTTCACAGGTGACGATGGATGGTGTTTAGGAGGTCAAAACGGGTTTATCTTTTATTTATGTATGTTCGTGTGTCTCTAGGATGGTATCGTAAATCAATTTTACATGTGTATATCTATAGAGCGAAGTTTTGTTTCTCACTTGGCGGTCTCTCGTACAATCATATGTACTTGTTATACTGAGAGTTGCGATTAACTACGTTTTCCCTCAATACATCTAACCTTGCCTTACTTTCTTGTCGAGAGGCTATTAACAGGATTTCGTATATCTGCCTAATTTTAAAACTACTACAACAAAAAAATCTCTACTAAACTATGTATATGATCTCAAGGAAAGACTACTACACAATACATTCAAAGATACAAAGTCTCTTCTTAGTTATTGTGCTTTATTCCAAAAGAAAAAAATGTGATAACTAATATAAGCCATTAGCATCTTTCTCATATGCTACAATTTTCTTATTATTATTATTTTTGAAAATAGACTATATGAGATTTATAGTCTTTAATTTAAATTATTTTGGGTTATTGCAAGAACCTTTAGTAATCTATTTATTCATGTCTATATGTTTTGCATGTTACTTTTAAAAGTTTAAATTTTCCCTTTTTAGATTTCGCTCATATCCCATTTGCGTCGAAATCGGCAATTGATTCATTGGGCTTTTGGGGCTCAACTCAAAACAAAAACTAACTTTAATTCCGTTTTGGATGCTCAGATGCCATATTTCCTCAGGAGGTTCCAACCCTTCTCGACAGCCGCGTATTTGCACAAAAAAAAAAAACAAAGATGACTCATATACAAAAAAAAAAGCAAGACCAATACCATTGAAGACCACACTACAGGAAGTATGTAGCTGAAAATATCTTCCTGCCATGCCCACCCAACCTTGTCATGATAAATACCTACATACTTTTCTCTTCATGACCCACTCAACCATCTTAATCCTTCCTCAACTTACCGTTCCACCATCTCCTGTATTGAAATATATTACAAAATCATAATAATTTTATTTTTTTATAATAATATGCCTTAAATTTTATTACAATATATTTTTTTCTCTTATTTTTACATTTATCCTGTATACTTAAAATTTGCTCTAAATACACCAATATATAATTTACCAAAATTGTTTTCCAGTTTTTATCCTTACTCTATCTAAATTCTAATATGTGACAAATAAAAAAAAAATAACTTATAAAGATTCCAATCGGATCTCATAAAAACAGATCTTTGCGGTATTGTGTAAAAAATTTATTTTTTCTCTTAATTCCGCTTGCTTTCTCCGCATATCTGGCCCAAAACTATGTTTTTTCTTAGTTATTTTCTATCTATTTTTTTCAACTTGGATTTGAACTTTTTCAACTTTACCTAACCCGAAGGAGCACCCTAAGGTTGGACTTAAGCGATTCTACTAATTTTCTGGCGTATTTATTATGTTTATAATATTAAACTTGCTGTGGACCTTTTACTTATTTTAAATAGCTTCCGGCTAAAACAAATCGGAAACTACAAAAATCAAGCGACCTCTCTTGGCCAATAGCCCAACACTACAAAATAACGCAAAGATACAATAACCCTAATCTACTTTTAGGCATAACAAAAAAAAAATAAAAAAATTTGTATATACACCTAACCTTATTTAACGAATTTAAATCACATAATCGAATAACACTATATAAAATTAATATACATATACGTAATAATAAAATGAAGGTAATTAAACAATAAAAACAATTAAATAGATGGTTGCATAAATATTACTAATAAACAACTTAAGCTTTATCTTTTTTTCACATATATTCTTTTAAAAAAAATTTTTTTTTCCAATTTATAACATCAAACCCGCCTCTTTCATATATTTTGATTTCCTCCGGTCTTTACGTTATGCACACAAATTTCAAAACGAATTGGTTACCTGGGACAAACTTTTCTTCTTATTTGGTCCTGCGATTTCTCGGTGTAATCCTTTTTCCGGTCATCAATCTCTTCAGGACTTATTCTATTTGATCGGGGCTGAATTTATTTTCCTTCCACTTCTTATGGATTATCGCTAGGCTCTTTACTGGATCTCGAACCCAATTCAAATATTCTCCACAGTGATTTTTCTTCTATAATTATTTTTTTTTAACCAACTTTTGCCAATTTAATATCGATATTACTCAGATTTTTATTTAAAAATGGTCCTTTTAAAATTTCTTTAATTTACTTTCAAATTTTTTTATTCAAGTTTTTTCCATTTTTTTTTTTTTTGCGAACTGCGCTCCTCAATATCCAAAAATATCTCCTTTTTTTCCTTAAGCTAATTACATCACCTCGTTATTATATCCACAAATTTTCCAATTTTCATCCAGCTTACATTCTCCCGCCTATTCTCCATCTTTTTTCTTAAATTTTTCGATTATCTGTTCTGGATTTTCTTTTTTCTTTAAATTTTTATACATATTTAAAAACTAAAGTTTTCATTTGTTACTATATTCAAAACCAGTTTATTCTGCGACTAATTTTTTTATCCTCTACACCTATATAATATGGAGACTACAATTTTCCTAACCATTCCCCGGACAGGTTTTCATAAAACTCAGTAAGGTACGTTTTTTCAAGTGTTTTTTTTCTTTTCTTTTTGAACTGTTATCTGACAACCACAAATATACTATCAAAATTCCTAGCGGTGTTTCATTAAATCGTTACTTTTTTATACCAACAACACGGGGTCAAAGCACAAACTTCCTTTGGCCTTGAACTTAATTTTCTTGGAATACGATTTTCCTCTCTGTCGTGCCCTGCATTACCTGCACATTATTATCTAGTGTTGTTATATTTTTTAAATCAACGTTGTGGATGAACTTCTATTTACCAAACACTTCCTAAATTCTGACAGCATTCGTTCCCAATATGGCATACTCAGAACACATTAATTACAACTCATACATTGGTGGTGGCGTTATATATTTCATACAGGCCAAACCACTATTAGTAATTCTAACTAGCTACCCCCAGCAAGAGTGTGCCTTCAAGAACGAGACTAACGACCAAGCTACTTCCCAACTCTATTCATTCCCTGAGTTGGAATATATTTTTCTATTTTCTATTGCCACACAGTGTGTGTGTATCACTATTTTTCTGTTTACTTAATACATCTCTTCCTAGCACCAATCTGTTTATTGTTTTTTTTTTAATTTAACATTATGGCACATTATGTCTAATATATAAAACAATTATGCTTATAAAAACAAACGCAACCGTTTTCAACAATTGATAGAGGCTGAAGATCTTTTGTTATCATTTTTACAGACCCTGATTTATTTTTTGATCAATTTGTTTTGATTGTCCAAATTCACTTTGGACAAATAATAAAATCACGCGATCTGGCAACTTGGAATTTAGTACAATTTAGTTTCGTCAAAATTTTGAGACCGAAGCTATATCTGCCGATCGCGAGAATATAATTATCATTCTAAAAACTCCGATCAGCATATTACCAACCGAACTGCTAAACATTGTGGAAAATTATAAAATACTTAAATCTACACTTACCTAGAATCATCAACAATATAAATACTTACACTAAATTTATTTGCAATTAAATGCAACTACATATCTAAAGTTAAATATTTAAACTAAATAGTTAAACTTAACTTAAATCTACCGAAGTGAACTAAAATTACTTAAAGTTACCTAAATAACCTTAGCACTAACTTTACTTAACGTTAAAGTTAAATATATAACTTAAACTAAACTTACTTGAATTTAACTTAAATTTACATATATAATTAAACTTAAAAAATTATATATACATACATAACTACTTAAACCTAAATTCTTACACTGGATTAAAATTTATATGAATATACCTCTATGTACGTATGTATATAAAGTGGAACATCGATATACATACCTAAAAATATATATGGGGAAGAAGTCCCAAATCAGCTGAAATAGCGTCAACGGCGAAAATGCCCAAAGATGGGAAAAATAATATTGAACATTCTGAAAATCGTTTTGCGATTTTGAATGAACAAGTCGATGAAGATACAAGTACATCAAGGTCCACTTAACCACCGCCGATATATTTAAGAGAACAGAACTCCAACTTTTTGGTAAAAAGCCTTATCTCATTAATTGGAGAAAATGAGTTCTATGTAACTCCAATTAAGCGTGGCAAAATCAACGAAACTAAAATTCAGGTAACACGAGAAAATAATTACAGGAAAATTGTCTCAGATTTTGAGACTAAAAACAAAAACTTTTATACATATCAACTGAAGAGTGCTAAAGGCCTAACAGTAGTTATAAAAGGAATATATTCAAGCGTGGTTCCGGAAGAGGTAAAGTCTGGCCTTGAAGATAGTGGCTTCAAAGTGAAAAATGTTTCAAACATTAAAAACAGGGAAAAAATCCCCCAACCTATTTTTAGAGTCGAGCTACAGCCAGGCGACTTGAAAATTAAAAAAAAAAAAGAATCGCACCCAATCTATAGCTTAAAATACTTGTTGCATCGAAGAGTTACCGTTGAGATGCCACATAAAAAAACTGGGCCTATCCAATGCATGAACTGTCAAGAATTTGGCCATACCAAAACTTATTGCAAGTTGCCTACCATTTGCGTTGTATGTGGCGAGTTACACAGTACCGCTAACTGTGACAAAATAAAAGGTGATACCAAAGCAAAAAAATGTAGTAATTGCGGCGGAAACCACACTGCCAACTATAGGGGCTGCCCTCTTTATTCTCTTTTTAAAAATTCGTCGAACAGAAAAACAAATGCTATTCCCGCTCAGCCCAACACTCCTTTAAACTACCCACAGTTACCTCAACCGTCGTCTAGCCATAATCAATACTCAAATGTTTTAAATTCTAACACGACTCTTACTCAACAAAAACCTAATAGTCAATTTTCATACGCTAATATTTTAAAGAGTAACCAGATTCCGGCGCAAAAAACTGTACAAGTAAATGAAGAATCAGGGCATAATTTTAGTCGTATTGAAGCCTCAATAGAGATCCTTATACAAACGGTAAATACATTCACTCTCAACATGTCCTGTATGATGCAGGAAATGTTGAAAATGCAGTCTACCTTGTTGCAGGCTGTATTGAACAAACCATGAACTTAAGAATCTGTTTTTGGAACGCAAACGGCATCTGCCAACATAAAAATGAAATTGAATGTTTTCTTCTGGATAAACAAATCGATGTTATGCTCATCTCAGAAACTCACCTGACGTCCCGAAGCTATTTTCGAATTAGTGGATATAATTTCTACGACACCAAGGATCCTCAAGGTAGAGCTTGTGGTGGCTCTGGAATCCTAATAAAAACTCGAATAAAACACTATCTACTAAACGACCTTCGTGAAGAATATCTTCAAGCAACGAACATCTGCATTGAAAATTTTTATCAAAAGCTTGTGATATCATCTGTTTACTCTCCTCCCAGGTTTTCAATTTCAGAGAGTCAATATACCGCATTTTATACAACACTGGGGTCCCGTTTTCTAGCAGCTGGCGACTACAATGCTAAACACACTTTTTGGGGCTCACGTTTAATCAGTCCCAAGGGTCGTGTTTTGTTTGACACAATTTCAAAAATGGGTTTGAATGTAGTTTCAAGTGGTCAGCCAACATATTGGCCAACGGATCGTCAAAAAATTCCTGATGTTATCGACTTTGGGATTATGAAAGGCGTGCCCAGCGAAATGATTGAAGTAGAAGCATCTCTGGATTTGTCTTCAGATCACTCGCCTACTATTATCACTATTTACTCACACACAACTACAACACCAACATGTGATTTACCGCTGACACCTGCACGTATTAACTGGCTGAAATACAAAAAATATTTGAGTGCTCATTGTACGGAAAATATGCCATTGAGAACACCTGACGGCATAGAAAATTCTATTAGGTTGTTTGAAGCACATGCTAAACAAGCTGCTCTTAATGCTTCTTCAATTCAACCAAATCAACAAGCGAGATTTAACAATATTTTTTGTGCAGATATAGAAAGGCTATTGACTGAAAAACGGAGAGCTCGACGAGAATGGCAACGTTACAGATCGCCTCAGCTAAAATTAAGGCTTAAGGAGTGTACCAAACAGCTAAGAAAAGTTTTACAATCACAAAAAACAGCTTCGCTGCAAAAATTTCTGCAAGAACTCGATGCAACACCATCAACAGATTATTCGCTGTGGCGTGCAGTTAGAGGACTTAAAAGGCCAGTGATTTGCAAACCACCATTACGAGCCTCTAATGGTGACTGGGCAAAAACTGATGCTGAAAAAGGTGATCTATTTGTTAAGCATCTAGAAAAAGTATTTACCCCGAATATTTCTGCTGATATTGTTTAACTGCCACCAGTCGTCTCTTTACCAGAAATACCGATGAGATTTAACATGACGGAGATTGAAAATACTTTTACTAGTCTTAACACCAGAAAAGCCCCAGGTGTCGACAAAATAAGCAACAAAATGCTTCAACAACTGCCTTTTATTGCAAAAAGAGTTATACTCTTCATTTTTAATAGTATTCTACGGCTGCAATACTATCCTGCAGAATGGAAGGTTTCGATGATTATTATGATACCAAAGCCCGGCAAGGATCATACGAAGATTGAATCCTATCGGTCTATTAGCTTATTGCCCAACATTTCAAAACTATTTGAAAAGCTGTATATGAGCAAGCTGATGCCTATAGTGACTAGAAGTGGATGCATTCCAGATAATCAATTCGGTTTTCGCAGACAACATAGCACTATTGAACAAACTCACAGACTTGTGAACGTAGTTAGAGACACCTTTGAAAAAAAGAAATATTGCTCTGTGCTCTTTATAGATGTTTCTCAAGCTTTCGATAAAGTATGGCACGAAGGTCTTATCCACAAATTAACACGCAATCTCCCCGCAAACTTCGTCAAGCTTTTAAAAAGCTATCTAGAGGAACGAAAATTTGTAGTTAGGGATGGCAATTTTTTAAGCCCTACGCAGTCGATCGAAGCCGGAGTTCCCCAAGGCAGCATCTTCGGTCCCTTACTTTATTTAATTTATGCCTCTGACTTACCGTTAAGCAATAACATTCATACATCAACATTTGCTGATGATACAGCTTTTTTAAGCGTCCATGAAAATCCAGTAGAAGCTTCCATCAACTTACAAGGGTATATATCCAAATTGGAAAAATGGCTTAAACAATGGCGTATAAAAGTTAACGAGCAGAAATGTGTACACGTCACTTTTACGTTGCGAAGGGAAACATGGCCGCCTATACAAATCAACACCGAGACTATTCCGCAACATACTGTAGTCAAATATCTAGGCGTTCACCTTGATCGCCGTTTAACATGGAAATCGAATATAGACGCTAAGTTGATGCAAATGAAATTAAAAACTGCCCAAATTAATTGGCTTATGGGAAGAAATTCTATACTGAGCCTAGACTGTAAACTTCTACTATACAACGCGATCCTGAAACCAATATGGTCCTATGGAATCCAGTTATGGGGCACTGCCTCAGCATCGAATGTCGAAAGAATTCAAAGGCGACAGAATAAAATCCTACGTACAATAACAGCAGCCCCCTGGTATGTCAGAAACCATCGAATTCATAAAGACCTAGACGTTCCGTTGGTGAAGACAGTATTTTCAAAACATGCGAAAAAATATATAAAAAAACTTGAGTTGCACCCAAATCCACTTGCGCGCAATATTCTTCATTATAGAGGCCACACCCGGCTGAAAAGAAGGGATACTCTTTTTCTCAGCCGTTCACGACAGATGTAAAACAACAAAAATTAACCGTTGAAATTAAAAATTTTGTTTCGCATTGGCTAAACTTACATTTATTATTTTTTTTAGATTTAAGATTTGAAAAACTTATTGATAATTTAATATAAATAATTAAAGATTCAATAAATAATAAAATTATCAAGAAAAAATATATCAACCAACATTTTAATACTTACCATTAAATAAAGTTCAAGAAATTTGAATTGTAACCAAAAGGGTATAATTATTTCTTGGAAAACTCATACATCAACAGGTAAGCTTTACCCAAATTAACCAGCCTCTAAAGAAAACTAATTCTTTTCCAATTCCCTCCAATACCCCTAAATTGTAATTGTTCCAATACGAGCAATTATAATTACTGTTCCCTTTTGTATATTGGCCCCTTGCATCTTAAGTGACACCCTCTCTGCCATCTACAAGGGAAAAGTTTACATACTTTGTATATAAGGAGCAAAAGTATTCATGGTCCTTCGAGCCGGATAAGCACGAAAAAAAAGGGAAAGTCTCACCAAAAGAAGAAAGGTCACCAAAAGAACGGAAAAAAGTCTCACCAAAAGAAGAGCTAATAATAATTAACAACAGCAGAATGAGGTAAAGTTTTAAAACCAAAGCAACATACATACATATGCACATATTTACCTATTCATCAGTACATAAGAATGCAGAACCTGTAAGTAGAAAAATACATACATACCTATATATATATTTCATAAAAATAACAACAGAAACAAAAAATACAAAAAAATTTTTTTTACGGCATATAAACATACATATGTATATACCTACATGCATTGAAATTGCACAAAAAACCCAGTAGGAAATATGTACATACACATACAACATATATATAAAATTAAAACAAAAAAAAAAAAAAGTAAATATATGTATGTATAATTAAAACCGTTAATAACCGGATTAAAGTTAATTTTATAAAACTTAGCTCAAAATTAAACCGGTAAAACCAAGAATCAAAAACCCGTTGCTTAAGTATATATGTACATACATACCGTTTACGGTGTTTTAAATAGATACATACATACATACATACATGCGTATATACATAGGTACATAAAAGGGCATTTGAAAATAAATCGCATACATGTACATATGTATGTATGTATGTAGAGATGCTTATGTACAACCACGAGAATACGTATCAATGTATGTAAAATAAAATACTTGTACATATGTATCTCTAAGTAAATAAAAGTAAAACAAAGTGCATGTGTAAAATCGAAAGCAATTCGAAGACAATAATATAGAATTAGTGCAAGGCAAATTAGATCAAGTGGTAATATTATAGTACTCCCTTGCGAAATTACAGCTGAATTTCTCTGAATTTGCCACTCTGGAATCTCTTGATTAATCAGTTTGGTGTTATCTAAAATTAGCAAAACTTAATACAAACAAAAGAAACATACAGTCCATTTTTACAAAAAAAATAAATTAAAAATAATAAGGCAAAATAAAGATAATAAAACCAAAAGGATTAATTAAGATATATAAGGATTTGATACTCGTAACACATAAATTCAGTAAAAACTGCAGCTAAAGAAGAGAAACTTGAATAAGAATTTGTACCACAGAATATTGCCGCACTCTACATTATTAAATTTGCACAGCATCACACCAGGAAAACACTCTACACAAAATTATTAAAAGGAAGAAAACACAATCACACGCACTTACCCATTTAAATAATAATAATAATAACAATATACAATCACATTACTTACTCACGATTATGCTAATCTAATCTATTTTTTATATCAAATTTATTAATTAAAATTTTACTTACCCTTAATAATACCCAATTCTGAAATAAAGAATAAAATTTTTTTCCAAATACGCTAAAACTTATAAATTTAATGGAACACCCTAAAATACAAGTATATAGGTTTATATAAAGAAAAGCAAAATAATTTGATGGTCATTGACCATAGTATATAAGAACATCTGATTGCATCCCACCAAATAATTTTCATAACAATTACACAAGAGAGATTAAATTGCAAAATAAAAAATATATAAAGAAACTATATATTTAAAAGCATTTAGTGCACAAAAAATTCAGACAAAAAAAAAAAAAAATTTTTTCAATAAATAAAATTTCAAATTGCTGCAATTAATTTCCCAGGTAATAAAAAGGAAAATTTAAAAATTTATTACAATTTAAAATAAAAATTTAAGTACCTGGGAAAAATTAAAAATTGAAATTCAACTAAACAAATTACTCGTATTGGAATAAGCAATTTTGAAAAATTGAAATCGAATTTTATTCGGGAAAAATTGGGCACTAAAACCCAAATAATAAACACAAATATTCTCAAAAAAAAAAAAAATTGAAGAAAATTAATTAATGAAATTTATTGCAACAAATATTTATCATATTTCATAATTATATCGGTGGTTTTAGCTCAGATCATTGATGCTTATTTAGAAAATTTTAAACTTCAAAACTGTCTCTTGCTATAATAATTAATTACACTATTACTTATCAAGTAATTATCTTTCTAATTATCACTGTGAAAACTAGGTAACAGGTACCTAGTGCTATTTCAATAGCCCCTTAATAAAAGATAATAGAAAGATAAATTTCAAAAGCAACCCCAAGGTCCTTTATCAAATACACTTTGCTGCATTTCGACTAGATAACAGGTATCTAGACATCATTAACCCCTATCGCACAAAGCTCGTACAAAGATAAATAGCGACATTAAGCAAGCAGACAGCTCAAATACCCCAATAATTCTGCATAATAGGTATCCAGTACAAAAATTTAAACCCCGATTAACAACAACTCGAATAATTTGCTAAAGCTATATAACAGGTATATAGTATTCTATTTAATTAAACCCCTATTATAAACTAGTTATATATCTAGTACCCGTGCTCAGTTCACATTTTCATTTAAATAAAAAATTTTAAATAATCGTTCAACCTCTGTCACAACAATGAATCTAAAATCAGACGAATCGTCAGGAAACAGAGACCAATCTTCTTTAGGGAAGAAAACAGTGTCTCCTTTTCAAGATCTGTTCTTGTTTGATTGCGAAAATCTACTACATTTTTTGCGATATCTTTAATCAATCCAACAGAGAAGAACAAACAGAATCGGTTGTAGAAATTAAATTAAAAGATTTAGAGTCAAGATATAAGAAAATGGAAGCTTCATACCAAGAGCTCATACTATGCCACGATGGCTCAGTTGACTCAGATTTTAAAGCTACGGCTAAAAACGATTATGCGGCACACATTACCGCATACTACCAGTGTCATGGCGAATTACGTGAATTATTAAAAGCAACTCGCGTAGAAGATCAAAATGGGCCAGGGCTTCATTCAACTGTTCGTTACTCAGTCCCAAATCTAGGTTTCGCTCAAAATAGAGAACCCGATAACTCCAGTGACTGTATAAAGCTACCACCCTGTGATACAGAGATATTTAAAGGCAGCTATGAGCAATGGCCTTCATTTCGTGATATGTTCACGGCAGTGTACATTAATCACTCGAAACTCACCCCGGTTACAAAATTATATCACCTTCGAAACAAAACAAGAGGTGAAGCAGGAGATATAGTAAAAAGATATCCTCTTTCTCACGACAACTTCAGTCTCGCATGAGACGCTTTAAAAGCCCGCTACGAGAATAAACGAGTTCTCGTAGATAATCAAATAAAAATCTTATTTGATATTCCCGCAGCAACTAATGAAGACAGTGAGTCCATTAGACGAATTCAGTCATCAGTTAATGACTCGTTAGCAACTCTGGGCACCCTTGGAGTTGAAGTGGAAAGTTGGGATCCCATTCTCATTCGCCTAATCTCCACTAAACTACCCGATGTAACCTTAGCCCTATGGGAACAATAGCTCACCTCGCCCCGTGAGCTTCCAAAATGGTCCCAAATGTCACAGTTACTAGTAAATAGATATGAAACTGTTGAACGCGTAAAAAGCATAAAAAACTCGAAAGACGGCTTTAGTCTCAGTAAGACACCCAATGTGCAAACTTTTATAGCACAAGAAAATATTGCATCGTCCTGTAAATTGTGCAAAACAGAACACACCCTAAGAACATGCCCAAAGTTCAGAGCATTTACAGTGCAACAAAGAGTTGATTTCGTGTTCAAAAATAAACATTGCAATAATTGCTTAGGACATTCTCATATTAAGGCAAATTGTAAAAGCAAGAACACATGTATGTATTGCAAAAAATCACATCACACGCTTTTACATATGGCAAAAAGAGTACAAAACTCACCCAATGGCAAAGAAAACCATCAACAAACAGATGGTGCACATAAAGCCGCAAATTTCAGAAATTCATCATCAAACTCAGCCAAAATCGAAGCTCAAGATGAATTACCCAGTACGTCACGCCATATTCAAGCTAATTTCTCCACCAGCAACGAAAATATACTGCTACGGACTGCATTAATGCAGATTGAATGTAGAGGTGAACATTTCACTGTAAGAGCTCTAATTGACCCTGGTTCTCAACGAACTTTTTTAGCTGAAAGAGTTAGAAACCGTCTCCAGCTCCCTTACAAGAAGGCTCACTTTGAAATTGTTGGTATTGGTGGTCAGAAGCAATCTGCAAATAAAGAATGCGAACTCACATTATATGCCAAAAGAACACAAACAAGAATACCCATAAAAGCCATAGTATTGCCTAAAGTCACTAAAATACTCCCAGCCAATTCCTTTGAAGTCTCACGCCCAAATGAACTGGAAGAATTAGATCTAGCCGATCCCACTTTTAATAAATGTTCGCAAATAGATTTAATTCTTGGCAATGATTACGAGCATTGTATAAACCTCGAAGGGATTAAGAAAAATATCTGTGGCAAAACCTCGGCATACAATACTATTTTCGGATGGGTACTTAGCGGTCCCATGAAAAGCGAAACAGTTCATGCATTCACAACTGAAGTAGTCAGCTATGAGAGCTCAGAATTGAATAAAATTTTAAGAAAGTTCTGGGAAGATAAAGAAATTCCGTCTACTAAACAAAACTCAGTAGAAGATGAATTTTGCGAAAAATTTTACGCCAGTACAACTACGCGTAACTCAAATGGGAGATATATTGTACGGCTACCGTTTAAAGCAGAATTCCCCAGTGAAATCTTCCTTGAATCATCACGATTCATAGCTCTCGCCCAATATTCCAGAATGAAAAAAACGCTGGCAAAAGATCCAGAACTTCAGTCCCAATATAACGCAGTTCTCGAAGAATATATTGCTTTAGATCATGTAGAAGAATCAACATCATAATAGAAGGTAAATACCACTCATTTTATTTACCTCATCATGCAGTTGTGCGCCCAGAGCATAAAACAACAAAAGTGCGAGTCGTATTCAACGCTTCGAGAAAAACAAAGTCTCAGTTTTCACTTAACGACGTTCTGCACACAGGTCCAACACTCCAAAATGATTTAATAACAACTATTCTCAACTGGAGAAAATATAAATTTGTATTTAGTGGCGATATACAAAAAATGTATCGCCAAATTCTTGTGCACCCCGCTGACAGGTAATTCCAAAGAATTGTATTTCAGCGAAATTCAGATAGCCCTGTACAAGATTTTCAGTTGAAAACTGTAACATTTGGAGTGAATTGCGCGCCATTTCTAGCAATTCGTACGTTGTTACAACTCGCTTCAGACTCTGAGTCTAACTACCCTAAAGCTGCCTCAATTTTAAAATCTGAAACTTATGTAGACGACATATTGTCGGGAGGTTTCACAATAAAAAAACTCTTAATGCTCAAACTCAACTTATAGAAGTACTAAATTCAGCAGGTTTACCTTTAAAAAAGATAACTGCAAATGATCCACAGCTACTCATGCATTTGCCAAAAGAAGATCTGTATAATTTAGACTTCCTTCGCTTCCATGAAACAAGCTCAACCAAAACCCTTGGTATAAAATGGAATGCGCTCAGTGATTCATTTACATATAGTTTCTCGCCCATGGATCAAGTTTCAAAAATTACTAAACGCCAAATTCTCTCGGCAATAGCAAAACTGTTTGACCCAGCTGGATGGCTAGCCCCTATAGTCGTCAGAGCGAAAATATTAATGCAACAAATGTGGCTAGAAGGTCTACAATGGGACGAAGAAATTTCGACAGATTCCCTGCAAAAATGGAATAAACTCGTACAAGATCTTTCTAAAGTAGACTCTATTACCATACCCCGTTGGCTACAATATTATCCACAAGATACCGTACAAATTCATGGGTTCTCAGATGCATCGAAATCAGCATATTGTGCAACAGTATTTATCAGATGCCAGACTCACACCCATACAACATTTGCGAATTTGTTAGTAGCCAAATGCAAGGTTGCTCCTATACAAACAGTATGCCTTCCACGTTTAGAATTGAATGGCGCTCTATTACTAGCTAAACTCGTAAAGTATGTTTGCAATTCGCTAAACTTGAGTACAAAAGAATTATACTTATGGACTGACTCGTCCATAGTGTTAGGATGGCTTGCAAAACCTCCATCGTCATGGGAAACGTATGTTGCCAATAGAGTATCTCAAATTTATTTTTTAGCACCCAGTGCAATTTGGCGGCATGTTCCAACACATGACAATCCTGCGGATCTCGGAACAAGAGGCTGTATCCCACAAGATCTGGTTAATAATTCTCTTTGGAGGCACGGACCATCCTGGTTAACAAACCCACCATCAGAATGGCCGAAACGAAACCCTCTTAAACCAAGTTCCGAACCCATGGAAATTCAATCTCTGCAAACTCACATCGAAATAAGAGATCAACTAGAGAAATTTTCATCATACTGCAGAGCTCTTCGAGTAAAAGGCTATATATTTAGATTTTTTCACAAAGCCATTAGAAATAAAAGACCAAACGAATTTCAAAATATAGAAAATAATTGCTTACTCCAGAAGGAAATTAAATTTGTAAAATCACGGCTTATTATTCTAGCTCAAAAGAATTTTTATCAAGAAGAGTACGAAAGTTTAGAAAAGTCAAAAAACGTTTCGCACAAAAGTTCGCTCAAGACTTTAAATCCCTTTTTAGACTCAAACTTAGTTCTAAGAGTAAATGGGAGATTATCTCAATCCTCACTACCTTACAATGAACGATACCCAATCATTTTGCCTGGAAACTCTAGGTTTTGCCAGCTTTATCTTTCCCATTTACACCAGTTTCTACAACACGCTGAGTGTGCTCAAATGTGCCAAATGGCACAGACTGAATACTATATATTCAGATTAAAAAATCGAGTGAAAAAAGTAATACGTCACTGCAAACAGTGCATAATTTATAAGCAAAGGCCATGTGCTCAAATAATGGCTCCCTTACCACCTGAAAGGTGCAATTTGTCGCTTCCTTTTCAAACGACAGGAATTGACTTTGCGGGGCCGTTTGATATAAAATCATCTCCCTTAAGAAAAGCTCCTACACTAAAAGGATATGCAGCTGTTTTCGTATGCTTTAGTACGAAAGCGGTTCATTTAGAAGTTTGCTCAGATCTATCCTCGGCGGCATTTCAAGTCGCATTTGCTCGATTTGTTGGGAGGCGGGGGCTCCCCCAAAGGGTAGTTACCGATAATGGGAGAAATTTCCTCGGCGCAAGCAGAATACTTGAACTCGAATTTTCTAATTTCGTAAAGACTGTATCCCAAGACGTAGCTCAAAAATATATTACCCACGGGTTTGAATGGAAGTTTATTCCGCCCCATGCTCCTCATAAGGGCGGCTTATGGGAAGCCGCCGTAAAAAGTTTTAAATTTCACCTGAAGCGAGTCGCTGGAGGACACAAATTCACATTCGAAGAGTTCAGCACCATCTTAGCTAGAATTGAAGGCGTGCTCAACTCGCGCCCAATATCCGCAATCTCAGAAGATCCTACTGACTTGACAGCGCTCACCCCAGGGCATTTCCTACGGGGTGCACCTATAATGGCACTGCCAGAGCTAGATTGTCAAGCGATGTCGATTATAAATCGCTGGGAGAAGTTAAAGACAATACACCATCAGTTTTCCATCCGGTGGAAAGATGATTACTTGAAATCATTGCATAAACGTTATAAATGGAAAATTTCTGCCCCAAACATTAAGGCAGGCGATTTAGTCGTTATAATCGATGACCTACAACCCCCACATGAATGGCGTTTGGGACGGATCGATAAAACTTATCCCGGGGCGGACAGCAAGGTTCGAACCGCGGATGTACAAACGTCCACAGGAATCATAACTCGCCCAATCGTTAAGTTATGTTATCTACCGATTTTGAAAGAAGAAAACGATACTTAACACTCTATACCTCAGATAAGTAAAATCTAACATAGCCTTGCAGTAACACATTTATAACAAACTACTACCACTCACTCACCCATTTACACATATCATCTGCCTGTTAATTCCAAATTCACTAATTCGATAATTGTTTTTCTATTAGAGCTAACTGACGATTAGAAACCACTCACCCAAAACGAGAGACCCCGATGCGGAGAGAAAGAAAACGCAGCACAGAGCCGTACAAGTGCGTACTCTGCAGCCGTTTTTACGGGTTGAGGTTGTGCCCTAGATTCTTAAAAATGAAGCCGGAGACCAGAGAAAAGATAGTCAAGAAGTACGACTGCTGCCGGAACTGCCTAGCGAGAAGCCATCTTTTGTGGACATGCCCATCGTCAGACACCTGTAGGAGATGCGACCGGTTCCATCACACGCTGCTTCATCTGAATAAGCGTGAACCGAAGAGTCAAAGGCCAAAAGATTTACGACAGCATTTGCAAAGGACAACCAGAACTAAACCAACTACGCGTGCTGAAAGAAAGACCAACCAACCACCAACCACTAACCCGGAAGAATCCCCATCAACATCATCCACGACCAGTTCACAGGCCATAATAGAGGTCATTCAGACATTGGCCAATGTTTTGTGTGCTCGAACCACAACATAATTGTTGACAGCGTCAAGGCCGGCGCCATGTCCAAATTCACTTTGGACACATAATAAAATCACGCGATCTGGCAACTTGGAATTTAGTACAATTTAGTTTCGTCAAAATTTCGAGACCGAAGCTATATCTGCCGATCGCGAGAATATAATTATCATTCTAAAAACTCCGATCAGCATATTACCAACCGAACTGCTAAACATTGTGGAAAATTATAAAATACTTAAATCTACACTTACCTAGAATCATCAACAATATAAATACTTACACTAAATTTATTTGCAATTAAATGCAACTACATATCTAAAGTTAAATATTTAAACTAAATAGTTAAACTTAACTTAAATCTACCGAAGTGAACTAAAATTACTTAAAGTTACCTAAATAACCTTAGCACTAACTTTACTTAACGTTAAAGTTAAATATATAACTTAAACTAAACTTACTTGAAATTAACTTAAATTTACATATATAATTAAACTTAAAAAATTATATATACATACATAACTAATTAAACCTAAATTCTTACACTGGATTAAAATTTATATGAATATACCTCTATGTACGTATGTATATAAAGTGGAACATCGATATACATACCTAAAAATATATATGGGAAAGAAGTCCCAAATCAGCTGAAATAGCGTCAACGGCGAAAATGCCCAAAGATGGGAAAAATAATATTGAACATTCTGAAAATCGTTTTGCGATTTTGAATGAACAAGTCGATGAAGATACAAGTACATCAAGGTCCACTTAACCACCGCCGATATATTTAAGAGAACAGAACTCCAACTTTTTGGTAAAAAGCCTTATCTCATTAATTGGAGAAAATGAGTTCTATGTAACTCCAATTAAGCGTGGCAAAATCAACGAAACTAAAATTCAGGTAACACGAGAAAATAATTACAGGAAAATTGTCTCAGATTTTGAGACTAAAAACAAAAACTTTTATACATATCAACTGAAGAGTGCTAAAGGCCTAACAGTAGTTATAAAAGGAATATATTCAAGCGTGGTTCCGGAAGAGGTAAAGTCTGGCCTTGAAGATAGTGGCTTCAAAGTGAAAAATGTTTCAAACATTAAAAACAGGGAAAAAATCCCCCAACCTATTTTTAGAGTCGAGCTACAGCCAGGCGACTTGAAAATTAAAAAAAAATGAATCGCACCCAATCTATAGCTTAAAATACTTGTTGCATCGAAGAGTTACCGTTGAGATGCCACATAAAAAAACTGGGCCTATCCAATGCATGAACTGTCAAGAATTTGGCCATACCAAAACTTATTGCAAGTTGCCTACCGTTTGCGTTGTATGTGGCGAGTTACACAGTACCGCTAACTGTGACAAAATAAAAGGTGATACCAAAGCAAAAAAATGTAGTAATTGCGGCGGAAACCACACTGCCAACTATAGGGGCTGCCCTCTTTATTCTCTTTTTAAAAATTCGTCGAACAGAAAAACAAATGCTATTCCCGCTCAGCCCAACACTCCTTTAAACTACCCACAGTTACCTCAACCGTCGTCTAGCCATAATCAATACTCAAATGTTTTAAATTCTAACACGACTCTTACTCAACAAAAACCTAATAGTCAATTTTCATACGCTAATATTTTAAAGAGTAACCAGATTCCGGCGCAAAAAACTGTACAAGTAAATGAAGAATCAAGGCATAATTTTAGTCGTATTGAAGCCTCAATAGAGATCCTTATACAAACGGTAAATACATTCACTCTCAACATGTCCTGTATGATGCAGGAAATGTTGAAAATGCAGTCTACCTTGTTACAGGCTGTATTGAACAAACCATGAACTTAAGAATCTGTTTTTGGAACGCAAACGGCATCTGCCAACATAAAAATGAAATTGAATATTTTCTTCTGGATAAACAAATCGATGTTATGCTTATCTCAGAAACTCACTTGACGTCCCGAAGCTATTTTCGAATTAGTGGATATAATTTCTACGACACCAAGGATCCTCAAGGTAGAGCTTGTGGTGGCTCTGGAATCCTAATAAAAACTCGAATAAAACACTATCTACTAAACGACCTTCGTGAAGAATATCTTCAAGCAACGAACATCTGCATTGAAAATTTTTATCAAAAGCTTGTGATATCATCTGTTTACTCTCCTCCCAGGTTTTCAATTTCAGAGAGTCAATATACCGCATTTTATACAACACTGGGGTCCCGTTTTCTAGCAGCTGGCGACTACAATGCTAAACACACTTTTTGGGGCTCACGTTTAATCAATCCCAAGGGTCGTGTTTTGTTTGACACAATTTCAAAAATGGGTTTGAATGTAGTTTCAAGTGGTCAGCCAACATATTGGCCAACGGATCGTCAAAAAATTCCTGATGTTATCGACTTTGGGATTATGAAAGGCGTGCCCAGCGAAATGATTGAAGTAGAAGCATCTCTGGATTTGTCTTCAGATCACTCGCCTACTATTATCACTATTTACTCACACACAACTACAACACCAACATGTGATTTACCGCTGACACCTGCACGTATTAACTGGCTGAAATACAAAAAATATTTGAGTGCTCATTGTACGGAAAATATGCCATTGAGAACACCTGATGACATAGAAAATTCTATTAGGTTGTTTGAAGCACATGCTAAACAAGCTGCTCTTAATGCTTCTTCAATTCAACCAAATCAACAAGCGAGATTTAACAATATTTTTTGTGCAGATATAGAAAGGCTATTGACTGAAAAACGGAGAGCTCGACGAGAATGGCAACGTTACAGATCGCCTCAGCTAAAATTAAGGCTTAAGGAGTGTACCAAACAGCTAAGAAAAGTTTTACAATCACAAAAAACAGCTTCGCTGCAAAAATTTCTGCAAGAACTCGATGCAACACCATCAACAGATTATTCGCTGTGGCGTGCAGTTAGAGGACTTAAAAGGCCAGTGATTTGCAAACCACCATTACGAGCCTCTAATGGTGACTGGGCAAAAACTGATGCTGAAAAAGGTGATCTATTTGTTAAGCACCTAGAAAAAGTATTTACCCCGAATATTTCTGCTGATATTGTTGAACTGCCACCAGTCGTCTCTTTACCAGAAATACCGATGAGATTTAACATGACGGAGATTGAAAATACTTTTAGTAGTCTTAACACCAGAAAAGCCCCAGGTGTCGACAAAATAAGCAACAAAATGCTTCAACAATTGCCATTTATTGCAAAAAGAGTTATACTCTTCATTTTTAATAGTATTCTACGGCTGCAATACTATCCTGCAGAATGGAAGGTTTCGATGATTATTATGATACCAAAGCCCGGCAAGGATCATACGAAGGTTGAATCCTATCGGCCTATTAGCTTATTGCCCAACATTTCAAAACTATTTGAAAAGCTGTATATGAGCAAGCTGATGCCTATAGTGACTAGAAGTGGATGCATTCCAGATAATCAATTCGGTTTTCGCAGACAACATAGCACTATTGAACAAACTCACAGACTTGTGAACGTAGTTAGAGACACCTTTGAAAAAAAGAAATTTTGCTCTGCGGTCTTTATAGATGTTTCTCAAGCTTTCGATAAAATATGGCACGAAGGCCTTATCCACAAATTAACACGCAATCTCCCCGCAAACATCGTCAAGCTTTTAAAAAGCTATCTAGAGGAACGAAAATTTGTAGTTAGGGAAGGCAATTTTTTAAGCCCTCCGCAGTCGATCGAAGCCGGAGTTCCCCAAGGCATACCCCGTTGGCTACAATATTATCCACAAGATACCGTACAAATTCATGGGTTCTCAGATGCATCGAAATCAGCATATTGTGCAACAGTATTTATCAGATGCCAGACTCACACCCATACAACATTTGCGAATTTGTTAGTAGCCAAATGCAAGGTTGCTCCTATACAAACAGTATGCCTTCCACGTTTAGAATTGAATGGCGCTCTATTACTAGCTAAACTCGTAAAGTATGTTTGCAATTCGCTAAACTTGAGTACAAAAGAATTATACTTATGGACTGACTCGTCCATAGTGTTAGGATGGCTTGCAAAACCTCCATCGTCATGGGAAACGTATGTTGCCAATAGAGTATCTCAAATTTATTTTTTAGCACCCAGTGCAATTTGGCGGCATGTTCCAACACATGACAATCCTGCGGATCTCGGAACAAGAGGCTGTATCCCACAAGATCTGGTTAATAATTCTCTTTGGTGGCACGGACCATCCTGGTTAACAAACCCACCATCAGAATGGCCGAAACGAAACCCTCTTAAACCAAGTTCCGAACCCATGGAAATTCAATCTCTGCAAACTCACATCGAAATAAGAGATCAACTAGAGAAATTTTCATCATACTGCAGAGCTCTTCGAGTAAAAGGCTATATATTTAGATTTTTTCACAAAGCCATTAGAAATAAAAGACCAAACGAATTTCAAAATATAGAAAATAATTGCTTACTCCAGAAGGAAATTAAATTTGTAAAATCACGGCTTATTATTCTAGCTCAAAAGAATTTTTATCAAGAAGGGTCCGAAAGTTTAGAAAAGTCAAAAAACGTTTCGCACAAAAGTTCGCTCAAGACTTTAAATCCCTTTTTAGACTCAAACTTAGTTCTAAGAGTAAATGGGAGATTATCTCAATCCTCACTACCTTACAATGAACGATACCCAATCATTTTGCCTGGAAACTCTAGGTTTTGCCAGCTTTATCTTTCCCATTTACACCAGTTTCTACAACACGCTGAGTGTGCTCAAATGTGCCGAATGGCACAGACTGAATACTATATATTCAGATTAAAAAATCGAGTGAAAAAAGTAATACGTCACTGCAAACAGTGCATAATTTATAAGCAAAGGCCATGTGCTCAAATAATGGCTCCCTTACCACCTGAAAGGTGCAATTTGTCGCTTCCTTTTCAAACGACAGGAATTGACTTTGCGGGGCCGTTTGATATAAAATCATCTCCCTTAAGAAAAGCTCCTACACTAAAAGGATATGCAGCTGTTTTCGTATGCTTTAGTACGAAAGCGGTTCATTTAGAAGTTTGCTCAGATCTATCCTCGGCGGCATTTCAAGTCGCATTTGCTCGATTTGTTGGGAGGCGGGGGCTCCCCCAAAGGGTAGTTACCGATAATGGGAGAAATTTCCTCGGCGCAAGCAGAATACTTGAACTCGAATTTTCTAATTTCGTAAAGACTGTATCCCAAGACGTAGCTCAAAAATATATTACCCACGGGTTTGAATGGAAGTTTATTCCGCCCCATGCTCCTCATAAGGGCGGCTTATGGGAAGCCGCCGTAAAAAGTTTTAAATTTCACCTGAAGCGAGTCGCTGGAGGACACAAATTCACATTCGAAGAGTTCAGCACCATCTTAGCTAGAATTGAAGGCGTGCTCAACTCGCGCCCAATATCCGCAATCTCAGAAGATCCTACTGACTTGACAGCGCTCACCCCAGGGCATTTCCTACGGGGTGCACCTATAATGGCACTGCCAGAGCTAGATTGTCAAGCGATGTCGATTATAAATCGCTGGGAGAAGTTAAAGACAATACACCATCAGTTTTCCATCCGGTGGAAAGATGATTACTTGAAATCATTGCATAAACGTTATAAATGGAAAATTTCTGCCCCAAACATTAAGGCAGGCGATTTAGTCGTTATAATCGATGACCTACAACCCCCACATGACTGGCGTTTGGGAAGGATCGATAAAACTTATCCCGGGGCGGACAGCAAGGTTCGAACCGCGGATGTACAAACGTCCACAGGAATCATAACTCGCCCAATCGTTAAGTTATGTTATCTACCGATTTTGAAAGAAGAAAACGATACTTAACACTCTATACCTCAGATAAGTAAAATCTAACATAGCCTTGCAGTAACACATTTATAACAAACTACTACCACTCACTCACCCATTTACACATATCATCTGCCTGTTAATTCCAAATTCACTAATTCGATAATTGTTTTTCTATTAGAGCTAACTGACGATTAGAAACCACTCGCCCAAAACGAGAGACCCCGATGCGGAGAGAAAGAAAACGCAGCACAGAGCCGTACAAGTGCGTACTCTGCAGCCGTTTTCACGGGTTGAGGTTGTGCCCTAGATTCTTAAAAATGAAGCCGGAGACCAGAGAAAAGATAGTCAAGAAGTACGACTGCTGCCGGAACTGCCTAGCGAGAAGCCATCTTTTGTGGACATGCCCATCGTCAGACACCTGTAGGAGATGCGACCGGTTCCATCACACGCTGCTTCATCTGAATAAGCGTGAACCGAAGAGTCAAAGGCCAAAAGATTTACGACAGCATTTGCAAAGGACAACCAGAACTAAACCAACTACGCGTGCTGAAAGAAAGACCAACCAACCACCAACCACTAACCCGGAAGAATCCCCATCAACATCATCCACGACCAGTTCACAGGCCATAATAGAGGTCATTCAGACATTGGCCAATGTTTTGTGTGCTCGAAACACAACATAATTGTTGACAGCGTCAAGGCCGGCGCCATGTCCAAATTCACTTTGGACACATAATAAAATCACGCGATCTGGCAACTTGGAATTTAGTACAATTTAGTTTCGTCAAAATTTCGAGACCGAAGCTATATAATTATCATTCTAAAAACTCCGATCAGCATATTACCAACCGAACTGCTAAACATTGTGGAAAATTATAAAATACTTAAATCTACACTTACCTAGAATCATCAACAATATAAATACTTACACTAAATTTATTTGCAATTAAATGCAACTACAACTAAAGTTAAATATTTAAACTAAATAGTTAAACTTAACTTAAATCTACCAAAGTGAACTAAAATTACTTAAAGTTACCTAAATAACCTTAGCACTAACTTTACTTAACGTTAAAGTTAAATATATAACTTAAACTAAACTTACTTGAAATTAACTTAAATTTACATATATAATTAAACTTAAAAAATTATATATACATACATAACTACTTAAACCTAAATTCTTACACTGGATTAAAATTTATATGAATATACCTCTATGTACGTATGTATATAAAGTGGAACATCGATATACATACCTAAAAATATATATGGGGAAGAAGTCCCAAATCAGCTGAAATAGCGTCAACGGCGAAAATGCCCAAAGATGGGAAAAATAATATTGAACATTCTGAAAATCGTTTTGCGATTTTGAATGAACAAGTCGATGAAGATACAAGTACATCAAGGTCCACTTAACCACCGCCGATATATTTAAGAGAACAGAACTCCAACTTTTTGGTAAAAAGCCTTATCTCATTAATTGGAGAAAATGAGTTCTATGTAACTCCAATTAAGCGTGGCAAAATCAACGAAACTAAAATTCAGGTAACACGAGAAAATAATTACAGGAAAATTGTCTCAGATTTTGAGACTAAAAACAAAAACTTTTATACATATCAACTGAAGAGTGCTAAAGGCCTAACAGTAGTTATAAAAGGAATATATTCAAGCGTGGTTCCGGAAGAGGTAAAGTCTGGCCTTGAAGATAGTGGCTTCAAAGTGAAAAATGTTTCAAACATTAAAAACAGGGAAAAAATCCCCCAACCTATTTTTAGAGTCGAGCTACAGCCAGGCGACTTGAAAATTAAAAAAAAAAAGAATCGCACCCAATCTATAGCTTAAAATACTTGTTGCATCGAAGAGTTACCGTTGAGATGCCACATAAAAAAACTGGGCCTATCCAATGCATGAACTGTCAAGAATTTGGCCATACCAAAACTTATTGCAAGTTGCCTACCATTTGCGTTGTATGTGGCGAGTTACACAGTACCGCTAACTGTGACAAAATAAAAGGTGATACCAAAGCAAAAAAATGTAGTAATTGCGGCGGAAACCACACTGCCAACTATAGGGGCTGCCCTCTTTATTCTCTTTTTAAAAATTCGTCGAACAGAAAAACAAATGCTATTCCCGCTCAGCCCAACACTCCTTTAAACTACCCACAGTTACCTCAACCGTCGTCTAGCCATAATCAATACTCAAATGTTTTAAATTCTAACACGACTCTTACTCAACAAAAACCTAATAGTCAATTTTCATACGCTAATATTTTAAAGAGTAACCAGATTCCGGCGCAAAAAACTGTACAAGTAAATGAAGAATCAGGGCATAATTTTAGTCGTATTGAAGCCTCAATAGAGATCCTTATATAAACGGTAAATACATTCACTCTCAACATGTCCTGTATGATGCAGGAAATGTTGAAAATGCAGTCTACCTTGTTGCAGGCTGTATTGAACAAACCATGAACTTAAGAATCTGTTTTTGGAACGCAAACGGCATCTGCCAACATAAAAATGAAATTGAATATTTTCTTCTGGATAAACAAATCGATGTTATGCTTATCTCAGAAACTCACTTGACGTCCCGAAGCTATTTTCGAATTAGTGGATATAATTTCTACGACACCAAGGATCCTCAAGGTAGAGCTTGTGGTGGCTCTGGAATCCTAATAAAAACTCGAATAAAACACTATCTACTAAACGACCTTCGTGAAGAATATCTTCAAGCAACGAACATCTGCATTGAAAATTTTTATCAAAAGCTTGTGATATCATCTGTTTACTCTCCTCCCAGGTTTTCAATTTCAGAGAGTCAATATACCGCATTTTATACAACACTGGGGTCCCGTTTTCTAGCAGCTGGCGACTACAATGCTAAACACACTTTTTGGGGCTCACGTTTAATCAGTCCCAAGGGTCGTGTTTTGTTTGACACAATTTCAAAAATGGGTTTGAATGTAGTTTCAAGTGGTCAGCCAACATATTGGCCAACGGATCGTCAAAAAATTCCTGATGTTATCGACTTTGGGATTATGAAAGGCGTGCCCAGCGAAATGATTGAAGTAGAAGCATCTCTGGATTTGTCTTCAGATCACTCGCCTACTATTATCACTATTTACTCACACACAACTACAACACCAACATGTGATTTACCGCTGACACCTGCACGTATTAACTGGCTGAAATACAAAAAATATTTGAGTGCTCATTGTACGGAAAATATGCCATTGAGAACACCTGATGACATAGAAAATTCTATTAGGTTGTTTGAAGCACATGCTAAACAAGCTGCTCTTAATGCTTCTTCAATTCAACCAAATCAACAAGCGAGATTTAACAATATTTTTTGTGCAGATATAGAAAGGCTATTGACTGAAAAACGGAGAGCTCGACGAGAATGGCAACGTTACAGATCGCCTCAGCTAAAATTAAGGCTTAAGGAGTGTACCAAACAGCTAAGAAAAGTTTTACAATCACAAAAAACAGCTTCGCTGCAAAAATTTCTGCAAGAACTCGATGCAACACCATCAACAGATTATTCGCTGTGGCGTGCAGTTAGAGGACTTAAAAGGCCAGTGAATTGCAAACCACCATTACGAGCCTCTAATGGTGACTGGGCAAAAACTGATGCTGAAAAAGGTGATCTATTTGTTAAGCACCTAGAAAAAGTATTTACCCCGAATATTTCTGCTGATATTGTTGAACTGCCACCAGTCGTCTCTTTACCAGAAATACCGATGAGATTTAACATGACGGAGATTGAAAATACTTTTAGTAGTCTTAACACCAGAAAAGCCCCAGGTGTCGACAAAATAAGCAACAAAATGCTTCAACAACTGCCTTTTATTGCAAAAAGAGTTATACTCTTCATTTTTAATAGTACTCTACGGCTGCAATACTATCCTGCAGAATGGAAGGTTTCGATGATTATTATGATACCAAAGCCCGGCAAGGATCATACGAAGGTTGAATCCTATCGGCCTATTAGCTTATTGCCCAACATTTCAAAACTATTTGAAAAGCTGTATATGAGCAAGCTGATGCCTATAGTGACTAGAAGTGGATGCATTCCAGATAATCAATTCGGTTTTCGCAGACAACATAGCACTATTAAACAAACTCACAGACTTGTGAACGTAGTTAGAGACACCTTTGAAAAAAAGAAATTTTGCTCTGCGCTCTTTATAGATGTTTCTCAAGCTTTCGATAAAGTATGGCACGAAGGCCTTATCCACAAATTAACACGCAATCTCCCCGCAAACATCGTCAAGCTTTTAAAAAGCTATCTAGAGGAACGAAAATTTGTAGTTAGGGAAGGCAATTTTTTAAGCCCTCCGCAGTCGATCGAAGCCGGAGTTCCCCAAGGCAGCATCTTCGGTCCCTTACTTTATTTAATTTATGCCTCTGACTTACCGTTAAGCAATAACATTCATACATCAACATTTGCTGATGATACAGCTTTTTCAAGCGTCCATGAAAATCCAGTAGAAGCTTCCATCAACTTACAAGGGTATATATCCAAATTGGAAAAATGGCTTAAACAATGGCGTATAAAAGTTAACGAGCAGAAATGTGTACACGTCACTTTTACGTTGCGAAGGGAAACATGCCCGCCTATACAAATCAACACCGAGACTATTCCGCAACATACTGTAGTCAAATATCTAGGCGTTCACCTTAATCGCCGTTTAACATGGAAATCGAATATAGACGCTAAGTTGATGCAAATGTGTTATGAGTCATTTTCCCCTAACAAACAGAAGTATCAGCGACAGCAGAACATACGCTGCACACACATACTGACGTTGAGTTATTTTCCCTCAACCAACAAAAAATACCTACAGCAGCAAAACATACGCTGCATACATACACAGACATATGCTGACGTTGCAATAACGCTGCATACAATACTGACGTTATTACCAGTAATTTTCCTACAGATATATGCTGACATTGCATTATCGTGAGAACCGCAATCGGCTGGAAGTCCCACGGGTATGGATATGCTGAAGTTGCAATAATCGCACACTCAGCAGTATCACGGGGACATCCACGCCAGCGGCAGCGAACGACAGCAGCACCGTTCATCGAGCAGCACTAAAGTGGGTATAAAAGCGGAGGGTGATTTGGTATTCACCCGCATTCAGTTTATTCAGCCCATTCAGTCCACTACTATTATTGAGTCTATCAAGTCAGCTCTAGTCGAGTCAGTTCGTAACACATAACACACATAACAACAACCTGATCAAACACCAGCCTTAAAAGCGGGTCCCTGTGAAGGCTTAACATATTTCCCAAACAAAACCCTGATCAAACACCAGCCTTAAAAAGCGGGTCCCTGTGAAGGCTTAATATATTTAAATTAGACTAAGAAATAAAAATAGAAAGTAAATAAAAGTAATAACTAAAATCCTAATAGTCTCTTGTGTTTTTAATTCTAAAAATAAGTTACCAAATAAATTGTAACATTTTGGCATTTTGGCGTGGTTAATAAAATTAAATAATAATAAATAAAAATAAATAATAAAAATAAATGTTTTAATTTAAACATAACATTTTGGCGCAGCCGGTAGCCGCGTAAATAATAACATCAAGGAAATATAATTATCCTTGTGTTGATCTTGCTCAAGAAAAAACTGTCAGGTGTAGCAAAACCAACAGTACATAAAAGTCTAAATCCTAGCTACCTTGTATTGTTGCATCCTACACACGACGGTGTAGAACTGCACAGACAAATTGAATAAAGTCTAAATCCTAGCTACCCTCATATTGTCATTGCAGGACTAATCGCTAAAGCAGATCAAGGCAAAAAGGAGAATTACCTTGATTGTAAAAATTCTGCGCGGTTGCGAACAAATTATATAATAAAATAATAATAATAATATAAAGTGAAAATAAGCCTAAGCCACAGACCACTATGAGGATAATAAACAGCGGAATATGGGTAAGTAGAATACAGCTTTAATGGACAATCCACAGACACAGACAGACGACTTAATAAAACGGATAGATAAGTATAATTATTCAGTGGACAGTCTACAAGTTCTTGCGTGGACAGAACTTAAGGGTTTAGAAGCAGACAAAACATTCCTGGACAACCATAGGGAAACAATAAGAATACAAAGACTGACAAAATTAGAAGAAGTTAGTTATGTGTTACAATTAATAAGTGAATTAAGTAGGGATAGATCATTGGAGTTTGTGAAAAGAATCGAAGAACTCGAAGAGACAAAAACATTCCTTAAGGGACATTGCGAAAAGCTAAGAGGACAAATAGAGTACACAGATACTTTGTTGGAGGACGTAGAAAAGGAAAATTCAGAATTAGTAGAACAGTTGAAAGGAAAAGGACTGAGTGAAGAGAATTTTAGGAAACAGTTAAAACAGAAACAGTTAATAGAGACACAAGACGACACTATCCAAAGACTACAAACAGCATTGGAAAACGCAAGAAGAGAGTTGGATACAATTCACAGAGCTAGTTCACCAAATCCTTCACTGCACGAAGAACTAAACCAAGTAGGACTACCAACAATAGTCATATCGCATGAGAAAGAAACACCTGCCCTGACGCTGTTGGAAAAAGTAAAAACCCTAATTAACAACGCAAGGAAAGCAGGTAGCAGAGGATACTCCGCTGAGACAATAGCAAGGAAAATAAACGAGTTAGGCGAATATAAGGCGAAATTCAGCGAATTGGAAGAAAAAGAAGACATTGACAGCATAGTAGCGGAAGAATTTAATAGACTGATCCCAGTGGCCCAAGAAATTTTGGAAAGACGATCACCATCACCCCGGCAAAACCATACTATTGAGAGAGTAGAAATCGAAACAATCAGAATGACGTCGCTATCCGAGATTATTAAAATAGTTAACAACACAGTCCCATCATTCTTCGGGACCGATGGACCTGACTTACCATCAGAAGTATGCAGGTACATACAAGGATGCAAGATGGTAGAAAGAGAAGTACTCACAGGTGCAAATAACGTCCTAACACAAGATGTGATACAGTGCCTGAAATTGCGACTGCTGGGGGGTGCATACTCAAAAATATCCCAGATGACTTTTGGTTCAGTGGACGCATACTGTAACACCATCAAGAAGTTGTATCTGAAAAATAAAAGCCTGGATAAGATAAGGGAGCTGATCTTGGGGTGCAAACAGAGCATCAGAGAGTCAGCATGTAAATTTGGAGAACGCCTGGATAGCCTATTGAATGAGGCAAAGACAACAATAGAGAACGAATGGCCGGTGGGACCTGGCCGGGAAACCATGCTGAAGGACTTCAAGAGGATAGCAGTGAGAAGTTTCATCAAGGGTCTGAAGGACCATGCTCTTAAAGCTCGATTTGTGGGTCAGGAAGAGGAAGAGCTAACTAAGTTGATAGAGATAGTGGAAAATGCAGAGGAATTGTTTGGCGAACCAACGCACAGTATCAACGTAATAGATTCAGAGGTTCCCTGTAGTTTTTGTAACAAGATGGGACATGAATGGAATAGCTGCAAAAGGCGGCTAAACACACCATACTGTATGAGCTGTGGAAAATACGGCCATGAAATGGGGCCAGTGTGCAGGAATATCGTGAGCTGTACGTTCTGTGGAAACAGCGGGCACGATGTGGAAAACTGCAGAAAGAGATTAGGCTCCTTGTACTGCCGATTGTGTAGGATAAACGGTCACAAGGAAACCCCTTTCTGTGAGCCAAAAAGAAACCTACCCAACCAAAATCAATTGAATAGAAGGACGGCAGAAACCAATAGAAGGACAACAAACACAGAATTCCGTGGAAGCCCACAAATAGCGATGGGACAAAATACGAACAGAGGGGCGAATAGAAACAATGGTACACTCCCAACCTGTTTTAAATGTCAGCAACAAGGACATTTTGCACGGGACTGCAGAAGCAATATCAGACAAACCCAGACAGGAGGAACAGGGATCTACCAACAGGTGCGAAATAGCAACAACGGCAGGGACCTAGCTAACAGACCAGTGGAGGCCCATAGCAACACAAATCGGACAAATGCTCAGGGAAACGAAATTCGGCCCAGTTATCGCCATTAACTGGGGTCCCGCAAATTAACAGAAAATCAAATTGGCACAGAAAAGAGAACAACTACAAATATAAAGAAGAAACAGGAGCAAAGAGTCGGGTAAATAAAGATGATACGGAGACTGACTCAGAAACAGAGCAGCCAACCAGGATAGTAACCGAAGCAGTTGTGCACTCGGTAAATAAGGAGAACGGGCGCACTATAGAAGAAAATACTGCGAAAGATAAGGAATTAAACAAAAAAAAGGAGGGAAAAAGTCAAGAGATGATGCGAAATATAGAAGATAGTGCTGAATCACCGGGCAATATGGACACAGTTTTCATTACGCTCCCCTGCCAAGAAGCAAGGGGGGGAGGATTGGTCCTACTTGTGGATACCGGAGCAGATTTCAGCATAATAAAAGAAGACTCAATGAAGATTTTTCTCAATAAGAACAGAAGGCAAACTAAAACTCTTTCTGGAGCCTTCGGAGGAAAGACTACGACGCTGGGCACTACCGAGATCCGGATAGGAGATAAAGGGCAGTTGCCCTGGGTGTTCCATATTGTGTCACGAGAAATACAAATCCCTGGAGATGGTATTCTCGGAAGGAATAATATGTGGAACCGATGTATAGTGAACACCATAGACAGAACCTTGAGCATATTTGATAGCGAACATTGGGTGAAGACGTTTACCCTTCGTACGGAAATAGAGTGTCAAACAAATCATCAACAGGGTGTCTGTCTGAGGAAAAGAGCGGTCACTATAGTACCGGTCAATATTGTATCGAGAGACAAAACTGTGGTTGTGCATAAACAGGAGATTTCCCCTGGAGTTTATGTTGGAAATACTGTGGTCAACATTAAAAATGGAGGCACAGCCGTGCCCATACTGAACGCAACCGAGCAGGACATACCATGGAGGAAGGACATTAAAGTGAAATTTTCAAATTTCAACCACTACACGCAATATGGAGGGCGAGATCAACCCCCTTCGTCGGTGACAAATCAGGACGCTAGAATAAGGCGCCTAAAAAACACTATTATGACGGAGAGGGATTGGAACATGGAAGAAACAGAGTCAATGAACCGGATATGCGAGGAATATCATGACTTGTTCATGTTGGACAATGACAAATTGCCATTCACCACATTGGTGAAACATAAAATACCAATAAAAAGTGAACAACCACCCATTAATCAACGACAGTATCGTCTACCTCACGTCCATAAAGAAGAAATCAACCGGCAAGTGTCGGAGCTACTACAGGAAGGTATAATAAGTCCAAGCATATCCCCATGGAATTCACCAATATTGTTAGTGCCCAAAAAATCTCAAGACGGTCAGAAAACCTTTAGACTGGTAGTCGATTTTCGAAAACTAAATGAGGCTACAATAAAGCAGGTATTCCCTATTCCTAGAATTGATGAAATTTTGGATCAATTAGGAAACAGCAGGTATTTCACTACCTTAGATCTGGCGAGTGGATATCACCAGGTACTAGTTGACGAAGCAGATAAGGAAAAGACTGCCTTCAGCACCGATAAGGGTCATTTTGAATTTAATAGAATGCCCTTCGGCCTAACAGGAGCGCCAGCCACATTCCAGATGGTCATGAACACGATCCTTACAGGCTTACAGGGCCTGGACTGTTTTGTGTACCTCGACGACATAGTCATATACGGAAGAAACGTGGCAGATCACGAAACAAAGATCATGAACGTTCTATCAAGACTACGAGAGGGTGGTCTTAAACTAAACACGAAGAAATGCCAATTCTTGCGTAGAGAAATAGTTTACTTAGGACACAAATGTTCCAATGAGGGAGCACTACCAGACCCCTCGAAAGTGGAATGTGTCAAACAACTTAAGCCACCAAGAACAATAAAAGAAGTGCAAGCACTCCTGGGCTTGATTAACTACTACCGAAAATTTGTGGCAGGAATGGCAAAATTGGCTTCACCAATAACAAAGCTGTTAAGAAAAAACGCTAAGTTTGTGTGGACGCCCCAATGCCAAGAGGCCCTGGACAAGGTCAAAGAAAATATTGCAAACCCTCCAATATTAATTTACCCGGATTTCGAACAACCATTCAGAGTAACAACGGATGCAAGTAATGAGGCCTTAGGAGCAGTCTTGTCACAAATACGAAACGAAATGGATCATCCGATAGCATTTGCCAGCCGTACTCTCAGTGACACCGAACAAAGATATTCAACAATAGAAAAAGAAATGCTTGGTGTGGTGTGGGCAACACATACTTTCCGCCCATATCTCCTGGGGCGACACTTCACCGTATTTACTGACCATCAACCCTTAAGGGGGATAGCAAACCTCAAGGACCAAACCTCAAGACTTGCACGGTTTAGGCATAAATTATCAGAATACGAGTTTGAAATTGTGTACAAACCAGGGAAGACTAACTTAAATGCAGATGCATTAAGCAGGTTACCAACAAAAAATCAAAATATCGGAGTGATAACTAGAGCTCAAGCAAGCTCAAGAAAATTGGAAGAGGAACGGACAAAACAAAAAGAGCAACAGAAAGCTCTTGCAGAGGAAAAACAGAGTGAAAATATTGACAAAACCTCCGCGGCGACATTTTTATCTGAGAAAAAAGATATCCAAGAAGTTCTTAGAAGCTTTCATGACTCACCGCTGGGCGGACATCAAGGAGTCAGGAAGACCTACTATAGAATAAAAAAACAGTACAAGTGGAAGGGGATGCAATACGATATCAAGGCCTACATAAAAAGGTGCCCTAAATGTCAGAAAAATAAAAGTGGACTTCTCAATAGAGAGCCCATGGTCCTCACAGATACAGCAAACAGACCGTTCGAAAAGGTATATATGGATATGGTGGGGCCCCTGCCGACGACCACCATGGGAAACAAATACATTCTTACCCTACAGGATGATTTATCAAAATTTTTTGTCTGCGCACCCATGCAAGACGCCGAAGCAGAGACGGCAGCAAGAGTCTTTTATAACGAGGTAGTAACAAAATATGGTATTCCCAAAAAATTAATTACAGACAACGGAACAAACTTCACCTCGAAATTGTTTGGAAGTGTGTGTAAGCTTTTGAGAATTAAGAAGCAACATATTTCTCCCTATCACCCTCAAGCTAACGGGTCATTAGAGCGAAGTCACAGACCATTAGCGGAATATTTGCGAAGTTTCGCAAAAGAAGATGGTTCGAACTGGGATCAGTGGCTTGCTCCAGCAATGCACGTACACAACCATACAGAGCACACGGCCACAAAGCAGACACCATTTAAAATACTATATGGATTTGATGCACCGCTGCCATCAAACCTACAAACACGCATACCCTTATATAACCCCTACGATTATCCCAAATTATTAAGACATCAAATACAAAGGGCTTACGAGATTGCCAAGGAAAATCAAGAAAGAGCTAAGGCAAGGGCAAAGAAGCAGTACGACAAACAGTCAAGGTCTTATACTTTAAAAATAGGAGGCAGAGTCCTAGTAAAAACACAAGCACGTAAAAACAAATTCACGCCCCTATGGGATGGACCCTATGAAATTAAAAGTTTCCCCACACCAGTAAACGTTCAAATAATGGTGAGGGGAAGACTTCGAACCCTACACCGTAATTTGGTGAAGCCATACAGTCAATAAAGGATATTTAAAAAAAAAAAAAAAAAAAAAAAAAAAAAAAAAAAAATATATATATAAATACAAAAAGGAAATAATAAGAGGAAAACTCACCACAAAATCGACACTGGTGCAGTGTTGTAATACCATGCATTTCATGGTCTTGGGGTCTTCAAGGGCTGAAATAGAAAAATAAACACATATTTATACAGCACTATAATAAGGGATAATGGAACTTCACATACCGGAAATAAAAACGGACGCAGACCAAAGGAGGTTCCTGGGATAAAAGCTGAGCACTGATGACGGACATTGAAAACGATCAATAATCGACTACACAATTCAAACCCAAGCAGGGAGGGTTTTCGATATGGAGCATGAAACTTAACACAGATGTAGTGGAAGCTCATGCTCGAAGATTGTTAAATGAACCTATGGTCCTGCGCAGTTGAAACGCTGATTGGACACGTGAATTTCGAAACCTTCCCAGGTTTGGACCTTAAGAATTATCGCTCCACATGTGTCAGAATACTTCAACCCAAAACGGAAATTACACCAGCTACAAATCAACACACACCAACAGCCGATCGTCTGGAAGCAGTAATATACAAAATCTGCACAGGCACATCCCCGACAGAAATCGTCCGGAACCCAGGTCGACGTCAAAGGAGCTGAAAGAAGCGAAATAATTAGTAAAAATGAAAGAATTAAAAAGGCATGGAACGCTACTGACCCAGTATCGACTTTTTAGTCGGCGAACGAAAACTTTTCTAAAAAAAATATAGAGAGAAAGAGGATTAGTAGAGCGTTCAATGGCAACATATAAAGAAAAGAAAATAATAATAATAAAATAGAGCATGTCACTACAAACAACTAACACAACAAATTATTATTAAAAAACCGCAAGGTGTACTAACGGATTATCTACAGTTACTCATTGTAGGGGCAATGCTATTACAAGCAGAAGCGGAAAAGAGTCTTTACATGGAGAAACTACAAACCCAAGCAGGATACGTCGAGATCAACATAGGCAGAGCCAGGGTGGTGCGCAACTATAACTACATTGTGCACACTCTTAACGTGGGGGAACTGAGCAAGTTGGTGCAAGCTTCCCGGGACACTGTCGCACTTCTGGGTGACAACGAATATGTTAGGCTGGCCAAGGACGAGATCCAAGAAATGGAGAAGATTCTAAGTATGCTCCACCCCCACCGATGGAAGAGAGGCTTGATAAACGCCGGAGGTTCATTGCTGAAGTTTGTATGGGGAACCATGGACGACGAAGACAGGAGGCAGATTGAGCAACATCAAAAGATAATAGAGGAAAATAATCACCGCCTGGTAAACGGACTAAACCAACAGATATTGATCAACAACGCTTTTAACAGGTCTATGACCACTTTGCGAGACGCGGTAATCTACGACAGGGAAATAATAACAAAACAAGTAGAGGAATTCGAGACCCTGCAACGGGAGTTCGCAACCCGACAACTAGCGGTGACACAGCTACTCCAAATACAACACCTGCGATCCAAGTTAAGGGACATAGCAGAAAGTATAGTATCCGCAAAAGCGGGAGTATTCTCACCATCAATACTAACAATAGAAGAGGTGGAAATATTTAACATTGACTTGGAGATATTGGAAAATACCCGTACAGCACTGATTGAGTGGGTGAATGGGGAATTAAGCATAATAATTATGGTACCTGCAGACATAATAGATACAACCAAGCATTTATTGCTGCCACTTCCAGACACCAACGGCATCCAAATCAATGAGCAACCATCTGCAGTGATCGAAATAAATAACCACACTTACAGTTATGCAGAAGGCAAAGCAATCTTCGAACTAAAGCCGTCCACAAGTTGTACGTTCACGGGAAAATGCACAGTGGTAAAGTACACCGAGCACCAGATCGTAGAAGTAAGCAGCAATATGATAGTGTTGGTAAACATGTATAACATAACGGCCAACAGCAGCTGCGATGAAAGAGGATTCAATTTAACGGGACACTATTTTCTACATTTCAATAACTGCACTATCAACATAGGCAACAGACGCTTCAGCAACAAGATATATAAGAGTACACAAACGTTCGCCCTCCCATCATATCAGAGAAAGTTCTCCACGGAACGATCCCTCACTTTTCAGGATATTACCCTACAACATGAAGACAACTTAGAAACAATTGAGGAACTGAAATTCCATGATCAGGTAAATACCGCAATAGGGGGCGTCGCGTTGCTTGCCATATTAGCATCAGTAATAGTAGTGTTGATATTGTTCAGAAAACAAAGCAACGTTAAGATTAAGATACAGGAAAACAGAATAACCAGGAGGGGACTGAGAAGGTCCCAAATTAGGGGCGCGTTGTCAGAAGATGAAAGCGCGGTTTAGTTTAAGGGAAAAACTATGATGGCGATATGCATATAAAATAGAATAGAAGATAATTTAGAAACTAATCAAAATGTTTTAATAACCAAGGTCTTAAAGATTCTCACTGAGTAGGCTAGACACAAACGTTGGCAGAATTCAGTGTCGAAAAAAAAAAAAAAAAAAAAAAAAAAAAAAAAAGAAATATATAGCAATAATAATAATGATAAAAGAAAAAATAATAAATTGTAATAGGAAATTTGATACCAACCACTAACCGTTTTTGGTTTAAAAAAAAAAAAAGGGTATTTTTTTTTTAAAAAGAAAAGAAAAAGCCAAAGCAGCCTGCGTACAAATTAATGTGTGTATGTGGCGTCACTCTATCAGCGAACTAGACAGGAAGCACAGTGTTTTTATTTTTCTCTCAAGACGAAAGGAAAGACAAGAAAATCTAAGATGACAAGTAAATATTGCGAATACAGAATCGGCAAGAGAGTCAGGGTGATGACGGAGGAAGATTTCCAGGTACTGAAAGGCTATGGTTGGCTGAACGACAACCATATAGATGTATTCCTGCATTGGGTGACGAAGACAGCACTCACCACGAAGGAAGCGGGTAAGGTGCAAATATTCAGCGCAATGTTTTATGAAGCACTGAAGAGATTCGGCGAGGTGCCTGATTCAATTGTATGCCAAGAAAGAATTTCCCGCGGGTTGAAGGGGATAACATTGTCAAGCAAAGAGCTGGTGATTATACCTATCATCGAACGGAACCACTGGACGTTGGCGTCAGTAACAAGGGACGGTATAACGGTATACGACTCACTCAGACCACACGATATGAGCATACCGGCAAACTACATCAGGTTGCTCTACCACTGGCGGTTCCAGAAAGAAGGCACGAACTGTATGAATCTGCTTCCACTCAGGTACGATGACTGTGTTCAACAGGCCAACTTGGTGGACTGTGGCCTACACGTGATTCGTAATGCGGATCGGTGCCTGCGAAGATTTTGTGGTAAACACACCACATACCAGCAACCAATTACAAGAGGATTATTGGCATCAGTGATGGGAGGATGGAGAATGAGAGTTGCCAATGGAGAGGAGATGAACACGGCACAAGCTAAACTCAAGTTTGACTCGCAGGCGAGCGCGGAGGTACGAACGGCACTCACGGCTGTCTTGCGGGACATGAAAAAAAATTGGAAACCGAATAAGCATATGAGAAAGGACATAGCGATGCAAGGAAGGGTTTATCGACTTGTGATAAGTAGGAATGGAGAGGAAGTCTTGAGGATGACATGATTCGGAATCATGACGAATTGCCTATGTATTTTTCAACGATTTTTGTTAGACATTAACACTGAGGATTTTTTTTTATAGAAAGAAAGAAATCAGTAAATAAATTAAAGAAAATTTGAAAAAACAAAATAACATTGTTTTGTTGGACATTAACATTGAAAATCTTTATAGGGAAAAGCAATAAATAAATTCAAGAAAAACTTTAACAAAGAACAAAATTTTTGAAAATAAACTGTTAACAAGTATAAATCATTAAAAACAGCAACCAAATAAGCAGCATAATTAAAGCAAAAATTTAACAGCAGAACCTATAGTCAAATACACACTAGTTTTTAGCACGAAGATCAACAGATTCTACACCAATTTAATGAAACATATCGGAAAGATTAATTTAAAATTGAAAAAACAAAATAATATTATTTTGTTGGACAATAACATTGAAAATTTTTAAAGGAAAAAACAATAGATAAATTAAAGAAAAACTTTAAAAAGAAACAGAAAAATATTTTGAAATTAAACTATTAGCAGGTATGAATCAAAACGAAAGAATATGACAATAACAAACTGAAAGGAAACCAAGAGAAAGTAAAATAAAAAATTTGGGCACACACCCAACTTACCTGTGTTCATCGCAGGGTTAGAGATGGCGGTGTTGTTGTGAATGTTTTTTATTATTCCATGAATATAAACGGGACCATTACCTCTAATCAAATTGAATGTAGCTGAGGTTTCATAGAATTCAATGTCGGGATTAACGGCGCGCGTTTCACCGGCTTCAAAACGGCAATAGGGATCTTCAAGTTGTCTTTAACAGAGTGCACCTCTACAACATTGAATTCATCCTCCTTTGCTTCTGCACCCAAAAGAATTTGTCTGATGATTAATTTTTGGCAGCGGGGATAATCCTCATCATTGGATAATACTCCCCATTCAACCGAGTCGTTTTCGCCTTTCAAAGTAACACCATAGAATGATTCGTCAGACATTGTGATTTTAGGGATTCTTTGGGATTGGATTTGTATAATAAATTATTCACGTAACTCGTGCTATTTGCACACAAAATGATATTTTCCACACACACATTCAAAATTATTTTTTTTTTTTTTTTTTTTCACTTTGGCCTGTGGTTTGTCACTGGCAGTATTTTTATTGCAATTTGTTTTAATAGCAATTGTGCTATAATATATATTTAATGAAATATTTGCGGTAATACAATTTATTTACAATAATGAAATTATTGAAAATTTTTTTTTAATAGGCATTTAAATTATTGTTGTTTGATTTTAGAAACGGCAACCGCGCCGTTTCATGCCGTTTTTAATACTGCACGATGAAATTTAATTTTTAAATTTGTGCATTAGTGCAGTTTTAATGTTCTACAAAATTATTGTATGAAATACACTAGAACTGCAATACATGAACAAAAGCGACCCAATTGGCATAGACATCCAATTGAATAAAAAACTAAAACGATATAAAATATGTATAGTAAAATATACATACACATTTATAGCGATAATCGCTAAATTATTGAACCAAATAGCTCTTACTAAGTTATGGTTGAGTCATGGCGCAATAAATACAAAATTGTTATACGTATTGCATAAAACTTGAAATGCAAAACTGTTCACAATTATGTTCAGTGACAAAAATTGTCGGCCATTTATGCATCAACAATGACAACGGTTAACGAAATCAATTAAGTTTAGGTTTAATTTATAAATTTGAAACAAAGAATTGAAATCAAATTAAATTCGAAAAATTTCCAACTGGGTTATATACATTTTTTTTTGGGCATAAGTACTTGGTTATGAAACGTGATTCCACGGCAAAATTTTGCCAGACAGTTTCACGGCCAATGACAACTAAATCAAACTGCATAGTTTAATGTACGTATGTGCATATGTATATGTACGTATATGTGTGCATATGGATATGCAAACAGTAACAGAAAAAAAAATCGAAAACATACATACATGCATGGTATTTCAGTAATACATACTAACAATAATAATAAAAAGCACGAATTAATGAAATAATTTCAACAAATTTCCTATTAATATTTATTTTTGTCTTTTATCTAAATAACAAACTATTTGCAATTTTAAACTTTCCTAATTTTCTGCCATTTTTGCTGTTGATTTAAAAAAAACTATAAGCAAGTGAATAATTTTTCTTTTAAATCATTAAAACAGCAAAGGTGTTAAATTTCTTAACAAAGACAAGGATAAATGCAAGCTAAACTAAACTCATTTTTTATATACACATAAAAAAAGAAAAGGAGAAGAAAAAATGTTTAAATAAGTTGAAATTTGGTATATGTAGTACTAAATGTAATAAAGTTTTGTTTTTTCTTACTCATTTTTTTTTGCAACGTTTTCAAATAATTTAAAAATTTTCAATTTCTTGTATAAGTTTATTTCAAGGTTAATATAAGAGTACATATATATAAATATCAATACACATACACAATAATTATACAACTAACTTGTAAACAAATTAACAATACACATATACATATATATATATATACACATATAACTAATAGTTAAAGAAAAATATACATATTTAAAATAAAAGCAATAAGAAATTTTAACTAACAGAAAATCTAGTTAAAATATTAAAATTTTATAAATAACCTACAAAACATGTCTAATTAATAATAAGTGAAAAATATATAAAAAAAAAAAGAGAAATACATATATGTATATAAGACATATAAGTACAAATAAGAGAAGAAATTTTATATAAGTATACGTAAGAAAAAATTGTTAGTTATAAGATTAAAAATATTAACCAGCGTTTTAAAAAACAACCAACAATCATCACCCCGTTAACATGAAGAATCCAACAATCAGCAACAGCAGCCTATACCTATCAACCTCACGCAACCGCAAAACCTACTTACGATACTACAACGCATACATGGACGAAAAACCCAGTTCCGATAACAATAAAGAATCCAATCCAAATATCAACAGACAGACAGCCATAACCTTCAACCTCACACGACCATAATCAACAGTTAAAGCTATATGCGATAGCACAGCACATACATGGACGGAAAACGCAGCTCCGTTAGAAAATGGGAAATCACCCCAACGTCAGTAACAACCTCAACATTTTCACCAACAATATCATATTTTTTCCTTGGTGACGCAGCAAGCGTACCAAGTCGACAGACACTTAGCAGTCACCAACTAATGGTAAACTGCGAACCTTCAGGCAATCAAGGCTCGGGAGATAATTACATATTACTCCGAGAGCTGCCAAAGCTGTATCGCCAAGGTAGTCGGATGCATACACACATCTATTTTGACTTGATTCCAGAAGGATAGCTACGAAACATCCTAAGACAGGATGTTTCTTGTCCGTAAGGGGGGAGGGATGTTATGAGTCATTTTCCCCTAACAAACAGAAGTATCAGCGACAGCAGAACATACGCTGCACACACATACTGACGTTGAGTTATTTTCCCTCAACCAACAAAAAATACCTACAGCAGCAAAACATACGCTGCATACATACACAGACATATGCTGACGTTGCAATAACGCTGCATACAATACTGACGTTATTACCAGTAATTTTCCTACAGATATATGCTGACATTGCATTATCGTGAGAACCGCAATCGGCTGGAAGTCCCACGGGTATGGATATGCTGAAGTTGCAATAATCGCACACTCAGCAGTATCACGGGGACATCCACGCCAGCGGCAGCGAACGACAGCAGCACCGTTCATCGAGCAGCACTAAAGTGGGTATAAAAGCGGAGGGTGATTTGGTATTCACCCGCATTCAGTTTATTCAGCCCATTCAGTCCACTACTATTATTGAGTCTATCAAGTCAGCTCTAGTCGAGTCAGTTCGTAACACATAACACACATAACAACAACCTGATCAAACATCAGCCTTAAAAGCGGGTCCCTGTGAAGGCTTAACATATTTCCCAAACAAAACCCTGATCAAACACCAGCCTTAAAAAGCGGGTCCCTGTGAAGGCTTAATATATTTAAATTAGACTAAGAAATAAAAATAGAAAGTAAATAAAAGTAATAACTAAAATCCTAATAGTCTCTTGTGTTTTTAATTCTAAAAATAAGTTACCAAATAAATTGTAACATTTTGGCATTTTGGCGTGGTTAATAAAATTAAATAATAATAAATAAAAATAAATAATAAAAATAAATGTTTTAATTTAAACATAACAAATGAAATTAAAAACTGCCCAAATTAATTGGCTTATGGGAAGAAATTCTATACTGAGCCTAGACTGTAAACTTCTACTATACAACGCGATCCTGAAACCAATATGGTCCTATGGAATCCAGTTATGGGGCACTGCCTCAGCATCGAATGTCGAAAGAATTCAAAGGCGACAGAATAAAATCCTACGTACAATAACAGCAGCCCCCTGGTATGTCAGAAACCATCGAATTCATAAAGACCTAGACGTTCCGTTGGTGAAGACAGTATTTTCAAAACATGCGAAAAAATATATAAAAAAACTTGAGTTGCACCCAAATCCACTTGCGCGCAATATTCTTCATTATAGAGGCCACACCCGGCTGAAAAGAAGGGATACTCTTTTTCTCAGCCGTTCACGACAGATGTAAAACAACAAAAATTAACCGTTGAAATTAAAAATTTTGTTTAGCATTGGCTAAACTTACATTTAATATTTTTTAGATTTAAGATTTGAAAAACTTATTGATAATTTAATATAAATAATTAAAGATTCAATAAATAATAAAATTATCAAAAAAAAATATATCAACCAACATTTTAATACTTACCATTAAATAAAGTTCAAGAAATTTGAATTGTAACCAAAAGGGTATAATTATTTCTTGGAAAACTCATACATCAACAGGTAAGCTTTACCCAAATTAACCAGCCTCTAAAGAAAACTAATTCTTTTCCAATTCCCTCCAATACCCCTAAATTGTAATTGTTCCAATACGAGCAATTATAATTACTGTTCCCTTTTGTATATTGGCCCCTTGCATCTTAAGTGACACCCTCTCTGCCATCTACAAGGGAAAAGTTTACATACTTTGTATATAAGGAGCAAAAGTATTCATGGTCCTTCGAGCCGGATAAGCACGAAAAAAAGGGAAAGTCTCACCAAAAGAAGAAAGGTCACCAAAAGAACGGAAAAAAGTCTCACCAAAAGAAGAGCTAATAATAATTAACAACAGCAGAATGAGGTAAAGTTTTAAAACCTAAGCAACATACATACATATGCACATATTTACCTATTCATCAGTACATAAGAATGCAGAACCTGTAAGTAGAAAAATACATACATACCTATATATATATTTCATAAAAATAACAACAGAAACAAAAAATACAAAAAAATTTTTTTACGGCATATAAACATACATATGTATATACCTACATGCATTGAAACTGCACAAAAAACCCAGTAGGAAATATGTACATACACATACAACATACATATATATAAAATTAAAACAAAAAAAAAAAAAAGTAAATATATGTATGTATAATTAAAACCGTTAATAACCGGATTAAAGTTAATTTTATAAAACTTAGCTCAAAATTAAACCGGTAAAACCAAGAATCAAAAAACCCGTTGCTTAAGTATATATGTACATACATACCGTTTACGGTGTTTTAAATAGATAAATACATACATACATACATGCGTATATACATAGGTACATAAAAGGGCATTTGAAAATAAATCGCATACATGTACATATGTATGTATGTAGAGATGCTTATGTACAACCACGAGAATACGTATCAATGTATGTAAAATAAAATACTTGTACATATGTATCTCTAAGTAAATAAAAGTAAAACAAAGTGCATGTGTAAAATCGAAAGCAATTCGAAGACAATAATATAGAATTAGTGCAAGGCAAATTAGATCAAGTGGTAATATTATAGTACTCCCTTGCGAAATTACAGCTGAATTTCTCTGAATTTGCCACTCTGGAATCTCTTGATTAATCAGTTTGGTGTTATCTAAAATTAGCAAAATTTAATACAAACAAAAGAAACATACAGTCCATTTTTACAAAAAAAATAAATTAAAAATAATAAGGCAAAATAAAGATAATAAAACCAAAAGGATTAATTAAGATATATAAGGATTTGATACTCGTAACACATAAATTCAGTAAAAACTGCAGCTAAAGAAGAGAAACTTGAATAAGAATTTGTACCACAGAATATTGCCGCACTCTACATTATTAAATTTGCACAGCATCACACCAGGAAAACACTCTACACAAAATTATTAAAAGGAAGAAAACACAATCACATGCACTTACCCATTTAAATAATAATAATAATAACAATATACAATCACATTACTTACTCACGATTATGCTAATCTAATCTATTTTTTATATCAAATTTATTAATTAAAATTTTACTTACCCTTAATAATACCCAATTCTGAAATAAAGAATAAAATTTTTTTCCAAATACGCTAAAACTTATAAATTTAATGGAACACCCTAAAATACAAGTATATAGGTTTATATAAAGAAAAGCAAAATAATTTGATGGTCATTGACCATAGTATATAAGAACATCTGATTGCATCCCACCAAATAATTTTCATAACAATTACACAAGAGAGATTAAATTGCAAAATAAAAAATATATAAAGAAACTATATATTTAAAAGCATTTAGTGCACAAAAAATTCAGACAAAAAAAAAAAAAAATTTTTTTCAATAAATAAAATTTCAAATTGCTGCAATTAATTTCCCAGGTAATATAAAGGAAAATTTAAAAATTTATTACAATTTAAAATAAAAATTTAAGTACCTGGGAAAAATTAAAAATTGAAATTCAACTAAACAAATTACTCGTATTGGAATAAGCAATTTTGAAAAATTGAAATCGAATTTTATTCCGGAAAAATTGGGCACTAAAACCCAAATAATAAACACAAATATTCTCAAAAAAAAAAAAATTGAAGAAAATTAATTAATGAAATTTATTGCAACAAATATTTATCATATTTCATAATTATATCGGTGGTTTTAGCTCAGATCATTGATGCTTATTTAGAAAATTTTTTTTTTTTTTTTTTTTTTTATTAGGACCAGCACTCAGGGGATGACCCCTACGTATGCAGTGCATTGTGCCGGAACTCAGAGAGAGGGATAGAGTAGAGAAGATAGATGTTGAAAATGTAGAAGGCTTAACTCTTTTACAACTCTGCTTTGCGCGTTATGTTAATTTTTATAGCAGTGTTGAGGCGCCTCCGGTGTTAGGTAGACGCATTAACTTTGTTAAGCTGTATTGGCAGGCATTTTATTAATTGTTTTACTTCGCCGATGTTTCTGCCAACCGACGAAGGAGGGCGATGTTGTGTACATTAGCTTGGAACATTATCAATCGCTGTCGAAACAGTTTTTTAGTGACCAGTGCTATGCCTTCATCACTTAAATAGTCCGACAACAATTAATACAATGTCTCAGTAATGTACATTAGAGAAATTAATGATGTTGATTGACTTGCTCTGGCCAGGGTTTGAACCCAGGCCCCACGTCATTGTTTGCTTAGTAGTCAACGCGCTAACCACTTCAGCCAACACCACCCTCAAAACTGTCTCTTGCTATAATAATTAATTACACTATTACTTATCAAGTAATTATCTTTCTAATTATCACTGTGAAAACTAGGTAACAGGTACCTAGTGCTATTTCAATAGCCCCTTAATAAAAGATAATAGAAAGATAAATTTCAAAAGCAACCCCAAGGTCCTTTATCAAATACACTTTGCTGCATTTCGACTAGATAACAGGTATCTAGACATCGTTAACCCCTATCGCACAAAGCTCGTACAAAGATAAATAGCGACATTAAGCAAGCAGACAGCTCAAATACCCCAATAATTCTGCATAATAGGTATCCAGTACAAAAATTTAAACCCCGATTAACAACAACTCGAATAATTTGCTAAAGCTATATAACAGGTATATAGTATTCTATTTAATTAAACCCCTATTATAAACTAGTTATATATCTAGTACCCGTGCTCAGTTCACATTTTCATTTAAATAAAAAATTTTAAATAATCGTTCAACCTCTGTCACAACAATGAATCCAAAATCAGACGAATCGTCAGGAAACAGAGACCAATCTTCTTTAGGGAAGAAAACAGTGTCTCCTTTTCAAGATCTGTTCTTGTTTGATTGCGAAAATCTACTACATTTTTGCGATATCTTTAATCAATCCAACAGAGAAGAACAAACAGAATCGGTTGTAGAAATTAAATTAAAAGATTTAGAGTCAAGATATAAGAAAATGGAAGCTTCATACCAAGAGCTCATACTATGCCACGATGGCTCAGTTGACTCAGATTTTAAAGCTACGGCTAAAAACGATTATGCGGCACACATTACCGCATACTACCAGTGTCATGGCGAATTACGTGAATTATTAAAAGCAACTCGCGTAGAAGATCAAAATGGGCCAGGGCTTCATTCAACTGTTCGTTACTCAGTCCCAAATCTAGGTTTCGCTCAAAATAGAGAACCCGATAACTCCAGTGACTGTATAAAGCTACCACCCTGTGATACAGAGATATTTAAAGGCAGCTATGAGCAATGGCCTTCATTTCGTGATATGTTCACGGCAGTGTACATTAATCACTCGAAACTCACCCCGGTTACAAAATTATATCACCTTCGAAACAAAACAAGAGGTGAAGCAGGAGATATAGTAAAAAGATATCCTCTTTCTCACGACAACTTCAGTGTCGCATGGGACGCTTTAAAAGCCCGCTACGAGAATAAACGAGTTCTCGTAGATAATCAAATAAAAATCTTATTTGATATTCCCGCAGCAACTAATGAAGACAGTGAGTCCATTAGACGAATTCAGTCATCAGTTAATGACTCGTTAGCAACTCTGGGCACCCTTGGAGTTGAAGTGGAAAGTTGGGATCCCATTCTCATTCGCCTAATCTCCACTAAACTACCCGATGTAACCTTAGCCCTATGGGAACAATAGCTCACCTCGCCCCGTGAGCTTCCAAAATGGTCCCAAATGTCACAGTTTCTAGTAAATAGATATGAAACTGTTGAACGCGTAAAAAGCATAAAAAACTCGAAAGACGGCTTTAGTCTCAGTAAGACACCCAATGTGCAAACTTTTATAGCACAAGAAAATATTGCCTCGTCCTGTAAATTGTGCAAAACAGAACACACCCTAAGAACATGCCCAAAGTTCAGAGCATTTACAGTGCAACAAAGAGTTGATTTCGTGTTCAAAAATAAACATTGCAATAATTGCTTAGGACATTCTCATATTAAGGCAAATTGTAAAAGCAAGAACACATGTATGTATTGCAAAAAATCACATCACACGCTTTTACATATGGCAAAAAGAGTACAAAACTCACCCAATGGCAAAGAAAACCATCAACAAACAGATGGTGCACATAAAGCCGCAAATTTCAGAAATTCATCATCAAACTCAGCCAAAATCGAAGCTCAAGATGAATTACCCAGTACGTCACGCCATATTCAAGCTAATTTCTCCACCAGCAACGAAAATATACTGCTACGGACTGCATTAATGCAGATTGAATGTAGAGGTGAACATTTCACTGTAAGATCTCTAATTGACCCTGGTTCTCAACGAACTTTTTTAGCTGAAAGAGTTAGAAACCGTCTCCAGCTCCCTTACAAGAAGGCTCACTTTGAAATTGTTGGTATTGGTGGTCAGAAGCAATCTGCAAATAAAGAATGCGAACTCACATTATATGCCAAAAGAACACAAAAAAGAATACCCATAAAAGCCATAGTATTGCCTAAAGTCACTAAAAGACTCCCAGCCGATTCCTTTGAAGTCTCACGCCCAAATGAACTGGAAGAATTAGATCTAGCCGATCCCACTTTTAATAAATGTTCGCAAATAGATTTAATTCATGGCAATGATAACGAGCATTGTATAAACCTCGAAGGGATTAAGAAAAATATCTGTGGCAAAACCTCAGCATACAATACTATTTTCGGATGGGTACTTAGCGGTCCCATGAAAAGCGAAACAGTTCATGCATTCACAACTGAAGTAGTCAGCTATGAGAGCTCAGAATTGAATAAAATTTTAAGAAAGTTCTGGGAAGATAAAGAAATTCCGTCTACTAAACAAAACTCAGTAGAAGATGAATTTTGCGAAAAATTTTACGCCAGTACAACTACGCGTAACTCAAATGGGAGATATATTGTACGGCTACCGTTTAAAGCAGAATTCCCCAGTGAAATCTTCCTTGAATCATCACGATTCATAGCTCTCGCCCAATATTCCAGAATGAAAAAAACGCTGGCAAAAGATCCAGAACTTCAGTCCCAATATAACGCAGTTCTCGAAGAATATATTGCTTTAGATCATGTAGAAGAATCAACATCATAATAGAAGGTAAATACCACTCATTTTATTTACCTCATCATGCAGTTGTGCGCCCAGAGCATAAAACAACAAAAGTGCGAGTCGTATTCAACGCTTCGAGAAAAACAAAGTCTCAGTTTTCACTTAACGACGTTCTGCACACAGGCCCAACACTCCAAAATGATTTAATAACAACTATTCTCAACTGGAGAAAATATAAATTTGTATTTAGTGGCGATATACAAAAAATGTATCGCCAAATTCTTGTGCACCCCGCTGACAGGCAATTCCAAAGAATTGTATTTCAGCGAAATTCAGATAGCCCTGTACAAGATTTTCAGTTGAAAACTGTAACATTTGGAGTGAATTGCGCGCCATTTCTAGCAATTTGTACTTTGTTACAACTCGCTTCAGACTCTGAGTCTAACTACCCTAAAGCTGCCTCAATTTTAAAATCTGAAACTTATGTAGACGACATATTGTCGGGAGGTTTCACAATAGAAAAAACTCTTAATGCTCAAACTCAACTTATAGAAGTACTAAATTCAGCAGGTTTACCTTTAAAAAAGATAACTGCAAATGATCCACAGCTACTCATGCATTTGCCAAAAGAAGATCTGTATAATTTAGACTTCCTTCGCTTCCATGAAACAAGCTCAACCAAAACCCTTGGTATAAAATGGAATGCGCTCAGTGATTCATTTACATATAGTTTCTCGCCCATGGATCAAGTTTCAAAAATTACTAAACGCCAAATTCTCTCGGCAATAGCAAAACTGTTTGACCCAGCTGGATGGCTAGCCCCTATAGTCGTCAGAGCGAAAATATTAATGCAACAAATGTGGCTAGAAGGTCTACAATGGGACGAAGAAATTTCGACAGATTCCCTGCAAAAATGGAGTAAACTCGTACAAGATCTTTCTAAAGTAGACTCTATTACCATACCCCGTTGGCTACAATATTATCCACAAGATACCGTACAAATTCATGGGTTCTCAGATGCATCGAAATCAGCATATTGTGCAACAGTATTTATCAGATGCCAGACTCATACCCATACAACATTTGCGAATTTGTTAGTAGCCAAATGCAAGGTTGCTCCTATACAAACAGTATGCCTTCCACGTTTAGAATTGAATGGCGCTCTATTACTAGCTAAACTCGTAAAGTATGTTTGCAATTCGCTAAACTTGAGTACAAAAGAATTATACTTATGGACTGACTCGTCCATAGTGTTAGGATGGCTTGCAAAACCTCCATCGTCATGGGAAACGTATGTTGCCAATAGAGTATCTCAAATTTATTTTTTAGCACCCAGTTTAATTTGGCGGCATGTTCCAACACATGACAATCCTGCGGATCTCGGAACAAGAGGCTGTATCCCACAAGATCTGGTTAATAATTCTCTTTGGTGGCACGGACCATCCTGGTTAACAAACCCACCATCAGAATGGTCGAAACGAACCCTCTTAAACCAAGTTCCGAACCCATGGAAATTCAATCTCTGCAAACTCACATCGAAATAAGAGATCAACTAGAGAAATTTTCATCATACTGCAGAGCTCTTCGAGTAAAAGGCTATATATTTAGATTTTTTCACAAAGCCATTAGAAATAAAAGACCAAACGAATTTCAAAATATAGAAAATAATTGCTTACTCCAGAAGGAAATTAAATTTGTAAAATCACGGCTTATTATTCTAGCTCAAAAGAATTTTTATCAAGAAGAGTACGAAAGTTTAGAAAAGTCAAAAAACGTTTCGCACAAAAGTTCGCTCAAGACTTTAAATCCCTTTTTAGACTCAAACTTAGTTCTAAGAGTAAATGGGAGATTATCTCAATCCTCACTACCTTACAATGAACGATACCCAATCATTTTGCCTGGAAACTCTAGGTTTTGCCAGCTTTATCTTTCCCATTTACACCAGTTTCTACAACACGCTGAGTGTGCTCAAATGTGCCGAATGGCACAGACTGAATACTATATATTCAGATTAAAAAATCGAGCGAAAAAAGTAATACGTCACTGCAAACAGTGCATAATTTATAAGCAAAGGCCATGTGCTCAAATAATGGCTCCCTTACCACCTGAAAGGTGCAATTTGTCGCTTCCTTTTCAAACGACAGGAATTGACTTTGCGGGGCCGTTTGATATAAAATCATCTCCCTTAAGAAAAGCTCCTACAGTAAAAGGATATGCAGCTGTTTTCGTATGCTTTAGTACGAAAGCGGTTCATTTAGAAGTTTGCTCAGATCTATCCTCGGCGGCATTTCAAGTCGCATTTGCTCGATTTGTTGGGAGGCGGGGGCTCCCCCAAAGGGTAGTTACCGATAATGGGAGAAATTTCCTCGGCGCAAGCAGAATACTTGAACTCGAATTTTCTAATTTCGTAAAGACTGTATCCCAAGACGTAGCTCAAAAATATATTACCCACGGGTTTGAATGGAAGTTTATTCCGCCCCATGCTCCTCATATGGGCGGCTTATGGAAAGCCGCCGTAAAAAGTTTTAAATTTCACCTGAAGCGAGTCGCTGGAGGACACAAATTCACATTCGAAGAGTTCAGCACCATCTTAGCTAGAATTGAAGGCGTGCTCAACTCGCGCCCAATATCCGCAATCTCAGAAGATCCTACTGACTTGACAGCGCTCACCCCAGGGCATTTCCTACGGGGTGCACCTATAATGGCACTGCCAGAGCTAGATTGTCAAGCGATGTCGATTATAAATCGCTGGGAGAAGTTAAAGACAATACACCATCAGTTTTCCATCCGGTGGAAAGATGATTACTTGAAATCATTGCATAAACGTTATAAATGGAAAATTTCTGCCCCAAACATTAAGGCAGGCGATTTAGTCGTTATAATCGATGACCTACAACCCCCACATGAATGGCGTTTGGGAAGGATCGATAAAACTTATCCCGGGGCGGACAGCAAGGTTCGAACCGCGGATGTACAAACGTCCACAGGAATCATAACTCGCCCAATCGTTAAGTTATGTTATCTACCGATTTTGAAAGAAGAAAACGATACTTAACACTCTATACCTCAGATAAGTAAAATTTAACATAGCCTTGCAGTAACACATTTATAACAAACTACTACCACTCACTCACCCATTTACACATATCATCTGCCTGTTAATTCCAAATTCACTAATTCGATAATTGTTTTTCTATTAGAGCTAACTGACGATTAGAAACCACTCGCCCAAAACGAGAGACCCCGATGCGGAGAGAAAGAAAACGCAGCACAGAGCCGTACAAGTGCGTACTCTGCAGCCATTTTCACGGGTTGAGGTTGTGCCCTAGATTCTTAAAAATGAAGCCGGAGACCAGAGAAAAGATAGTCAAGAAGTACGACTGCTGCCGGAACTGCCTAGCGAGAAGCCATCTTTAGTGGACATGCCCATCGTCAGACACCTGTAGGAGATGCGACCGGTTCCATCACACGCTGCTTCATCTGAATAAGCGTGAACCGAAGAGTCAAAGGCCAAAAGATTTACGACAGCATTTGCAAAGGACAACCAGAACTAAACCAACTACGCGTGCTTAAAGAAAGACCAACCAACCACCAACCACTAACCCGGAAGAATCCCCATCATCATCCACGACCAGTTCACAGGCCATAATAGAGGTAATTCAGACATTGGCCAATGTTTTGTGTGCTCGAACCACAACATAATTGTTGACAGCGTCAAGGCCAGCGCCATGTCCAAATTCACTTTGGACACATAATAAAATCACGCGATCTGGCAACTTGGAATTTAGTACAATTTAGTTTCGTCAAAATTTCGAGACCGAAGCTATATCTGCCGATCGCGAGAATATAATTATCATTCTAAAAACTCCGATCAGCATATTACCAACCGAACTGCTAAACATTGTGGAAAATTATAAAATACTTAAATCTACACTTACCTAGAATCATCAACAATATAAATACTTACACTAAATTTATTTGCAATTAAATGCAACTACATATCTAAAGTTAAATATTTAAACTAAATAGTTAAACTTAACTTAAATCTACCGAAGTGAACTAAAATTACTTAAAGTTACCTAAATAACCTTAGCACTAACTTTACTTAACGTTAAAGTTAAATATATAACTTAAACTAAACTTACTTGAAATTAACTTAAATTTACATATATAATTAAACTTAAAAAATTATATATACATACATAACTACTTAAACCTAAATTCTTACACTGGATTAAAATTTATATGAATATACCTCTATGTACGTATGTATATAAAGTGGAACATCGATATACATACCTAAACTTATATATCAACCAACATTTTGATACTTACCATTAAACAAACTTCAAGAAATTTGAATTGTAACCAAAAGGGTATAATTATTTCTTGGAAAACTCATACATCAACAGGTAAGCTTTACCCAAAATAACCAGCCTCTAAAGAAAACTAATTCTTTTCCAATTCCCTCCAATACCCCTAAATTGTAATTGTTCCAATACGAGCAATTATAATTACTGTTCCCTTTTGTAGATTGGCCCCTTGCATCTTAAGTGACACCCTCTCTGCCATCTACAAGGGAAAAGCTTACATACTTTGTATATAAGGAGCAAAATTATTTTAACTTTCATGTTGTCATCTTCCAGTTTCATTTGTTTTTGGCTAGTACATGGAAGTTCTGAAAAGCATTGATTTAATAAACATAAAAACGTCTCAGCTAAGAAGTAATTGCAAGAAAACTTACCTTCATCAGATGTATCTTTCAATTTACTATTTTTTTATTAGTGAGTAGAATTGTTATGTGTTGCGATCATAAATGCTTTCGCAGATTTGAGGATCCTGCACCTAATAAAAACATTAAGATGAAAATATGTAGATGCATATATTCTTTATAAAAAATACAATTTACCTTTGTAAGATATAACTTTTTTACAGATTTTGCATTTAGCATATTGGTATATGATTTCATCATACTGGCGCCAGACATCGCTTCTTTTCTGCGACATAATATTTTTTCAGCGATTTTTCTACAAACTATACGTATATAAGTATTTTAATGTTTGTTCTGTTTTAGTGTTTTTTAATGGTTGTTCAATGATACAATGACTATAAGGTAGTCTTATGGCCAATAAATGAGTGGATGATAATGTTTCATTTATTTTTAAAACTCGTTTACATGAAAAGTTATGTTTTTCATTGCAATATTAAATAGCCAACGTTGTGTATTTAAACTTGGTTTAAGTTATGCACATTGAACATATGTTTTCGACTGCTTGTTCTTCTTGTTTGAAAAAAAGCAAATAAAATATTTGTGGCTGCTGAAAAGTTGCAAAAAATGTTGGCATCTTTTTTTGCTATTACCCTTTTAACCGTTCTGAAAGTTGCTCTTATTCTTTTAAAACATTTCAACAGTTCTTAATTATTCTTATTTATAGCTAAAATAATAATATATTTTTTTTAGATTTTTCTTTATTTGTTCTAGTTAGCTGTTTTTTGGGAAATTTGTGGGAAATTTTTTATATTACGTAGTGCTACCATATTTTACTCGTAATTAAATAAGAATTTTAAGTTTGACTGAAAAAATTAAAGTGTGTTTAAACGAATTTTAAATTTTTATGAAAATTAACTAAAACTATAATTAAATATCCACTCATTTATTGGTCATTAGAAGCCCAGCTGACAATTGTTGTAAAGCATTTGTTTTTAATTTCAGGTGTAAAATTTTGATTTGGTTTATTTATTAAATTTATATTAAAAAATTTTTGTTTATGAAGAAAATTGTAAAATTATTGAAAATGTATAGAAATAAAATTTTACATTTATTTGAGCATGTACCCAAGTATTTATGTTTTAATTTACTTTTCATTTTTTGCCTCATAAATACTTTTAATGGCGTGAATGAAAACAATGATGAATATTCGTCACTGTTTTCGTCAACGGAATGTAAGAGAGAGGGTGGCATTGTATACTTCCAATGACATCCCCATGTTAAATTCGTCACTCAAACGCACTGCGTAGATATTGTAGAGGTCATTGCATTGTGCATAATGGTATAATGACTTATTGAATGTATCCCCGGACAAGCGGGAACCAGCGGTTGTCTAATTGTATAGGTGTAGAAAAGTAAACACATTCATAATGGGAAATTATTTGTTGTGTGTGTTTAAAAAATTTTGAAAGATATTTTTATGCTTTGTAATTCACAAAAATATATTTGTGAGTTTTTGTATAAATAGATGAGCTTTACAATTTTTTAAACATAAAGGGTAAAACATCTACTGATGAGTTGGTATGGCTACCAACGAAATATATAAGCATTTAGATATTACTAACCCGCAACAAATATATAAAATTTAAAACATGAATAGAAATAAATATAAGTTTGTATTTGTTCAAAATGGGTATGATATGTAAAAAAGGTAAAAGCTATTGGAAAGGAACCTTTTTTAATGTTCCCAAAGATGAAACCAAACTAAAATCGTCGAAAGAAGTCTTCAGAAAAAATTTTATAGCAAATGTTTTTTTTTTTTTTTGTATTTGAATAAATAATTTTTATTTATGAGAAGTACAATTAGGCTCAAGTTCAGTTTCATTGAATTAATGAAAATTCAAAATTACTAAGAGCTTTATTTATGTTGAAAAATGTTAATATTTATATCCAATCAGTTTTTAGCAGAACGTATCAGTACCGATTTCAAGGCGGCTACATCTCTCATCAGCGTTCAATTGCCCATCTTTACAATTTTCGTAAAGTGGATATTAAGTGGGAAGAATTTAACCAGTTTTCAACAGAAATAGAATACGAGAATTAATTTTTAATTAATTTCTTATTCTACATATAGAAACAATTCTGGTTAGTACGAAATTCCCTCATCACTGGTTGAAAAATACTAACACAAACTCATAGTCCGTTATTATCTACTTTGTAATATAACGTTTTTTGTTGTTTTTACTCTATATATTAGGGTGGTTCACATTTTACTGTGACCCTTGTTATTAGGGACATTCACATTTTACTGTGACCCTTGTTATTAGGGTATGTAACTCGTGCCCAAGCTGAATTAATATATTTTTTATTTATATTATTACGAATAAACGTAATTATTATTCGAACTTATATTGATATACCTTCATTAATTCAATAAAACTGAACTTGAGCCTAAATAATTTTACTTCTCACAGGTACATCAATATAAGTTCGAATAATAATTACGTTTACAGTGTACAGTGTAATCGTCGCAACTGAATATAAAAAATTATCAAAAAAAATTTTCAAGTCACAAAAAATATACAAAAAAAAAACTGAAGTATGCCGTCAGCGTTGGATAGTGTAATTGCAAAACGCAAAGTCTGCGGACAAGAATGTGTGTCTAATAGCCCTTTAACTTCAATTAAGCGTGGCAAAATCAACAAAACAGCAATCCAGTTAACACAAGAAAAGAATTACCGAAAAATAGTCTCCGATTTTGAGACTAAAAACAAAAACTTTTATACATATTAACTGAAGAGTGCTAAAGGCCTAACAGTAGTTTTAAAAGGCATAGATTTAAGCGTTGATCCAGAAGAGGTTAAGTCTGGCCTTGAAAATAGTGGCTTCAAAGTGAAAAATGTTCAAAACGATAAAAATAAGGAAAAAATCCCACAACCTATTTTAGAGTCGAGCTACAGCCAGGTGACTTGAAAATTAAAAAAAAAAATAATCGCACCCAAACTATAATTTAAAGTATGTAATTGTTGCACAGAAGAGTTACAGTTAAGATGCCACATAAAACAAGTAAGAGTGCTATATTCGGCTGTGCCGAATCTTATATATCTGTGGCATTAAATAATAATGGCTTAAGTTGACATAAGTGCTTTTTCATTTTATTACATATTCTAAATCTTCTCTTCAAGATCTATCACTCAGCTAAATTTCAAGTATAAAATGTAATTTTTAATAAAACTATACGCGATTATATTTTAAGTTAATTCTTTTTGGAAAATAGTACATAAGCCATAATATCTTATCTCAACTTAATTTTTTTTAAGGTAGCTACATAAATATTAAAATGTTTGAGCTTTAAAACTTGTATACATTTAAGTTGAATAACTAACAGTCCATTCAAATTATTCTTCAAATAAAAAAAGACCTTACATTTAACTAAGCTTTTATAAAACGAGAGATTTTCAGTTTTTCACATTTTTCAATTTAAACTAAAGCACTTGTCTCGACTTACTGCCAATAAAAATTATTTCGCCTTTCAATATAATATCTTAAGATCACTTTAGTGTTTTTTTTTTCTGCCAATGTATATTTTCATAACATCTTAATTAAAAAACAATGAATAATAACTTTTAAAACGCATTTTTTTTTATAAAATTAACAGTTTTGTTCTAAATGAATGTGCATCTTTTTCTTTGGCTAAAAATTTTATATAAAAACCAAACACAATTTATTTTAGACAAAACCCTTAATATCTCAAAACATGAAATTTCGACTTAAGCCATTATTATTTATTGCCACAGATATGTACCCTTCACCAATGCATATACATATATGTGATTCGCAGAATATAATAAGCCTGTATATCCTTTGTTATATAAATATAATATTTCAAACAATATAAAAAGTAAGTTAAAACTGCATACTTGGACACACTTTCATATTTTCTTCAGAGCTATATACATACTTAGGCTGTCCATTACATCTCTTTTAAAGAGAACATGTTCTCTTTTTGTGTTCGTATCTTTTTGTTCACTCTCTTTTTTTTTGTGCGGTAGTTTTTTGTCCAATCAGAATGTCAGAATCAGATATTGATCTCAATTAATTTTTATATATTAATTTATTTTGTTTATGTTTTTTTTAAGAAAATGTGATTTTTGAATTTATTTTGTTTATTTTTTTAAGAAAATGTGATTCTTTTTGTTTTTTATTGTTTTATTATATATTTATTTCGTTGTTTCTATCATTAATAATAATTAATTAATTAATTATAACATCAATAAAATTATTAATTATTTAATAAATAATTTTTTTATTGTAAACTCTTTTTTAGTTAAAATGTTCTCTTTTTTTAGAACGAAAGTTCTCTTTTGAAAATAAGTCATATGGAAACCCTATACATACTTATGTGACAGCGTTCTCCAATGGGCAGAATAGAATAGATAATTCCTCCCAATAAACAATAAAAAAATACTAATTGAAAAGATAAATATTTTTTTATGATTTTTTTTTTGGAAAATGTACCTACTCTGTGCAAATTATTCGAGAAATATTTGTAAATGAAATATGTAGCTATTATACATATACTTACATACATATGTATGTACTTAGATTATCCAATCAGCCTAACAGAACGTATCAGTTTATCGATTTCGAGAAGGCTAAAACAATATTCATTGTTCTAACGTAGGGCTTTTTCAAATAGTAATTATGTACATAAGTTATTTATTCTTCGTTATTGACCTATTACATACATACATATGTATGTACGTATCAAAAAACACCTCATAAAAGGAAAAGTTATTTTACTGGTGACAAAATACTTTTTAGCGACGGCTTATTTCACTTATGTAAATATGTATATATATGTATATATATGTATATGTATAAAATAACCTGTTTATTATTTTCAAATATAGTTACAAGCCTATGTATGTACATATATTTCAATTTTTAAAATGAAAAACAAATTGACAAATATACAACATTTTAAAAGATAAATACAAAAGCATTTTTAACATACATATAAATACATCAGAGTATATATGTAATCATCAGTGTGCGACATTTTTTTCCAAAGAGTTTACTTGTCTGGTACGTATAGTGTTCTAAAAACGATGTGTGTGCATACATACATACATATTTATGTTTATAATGTGCTTTGGTGAAAAAAAAATTGAAATTTTTTAAGTGTGTAGAATAGTGCTTGGTATCAGAGCTGCCGTTTTTTGTTATTTCTAACCAAAATTGGTAATTTTACTTTTCAATGTGAGATGCGAATATATTTTCATTTTGGTTACTTTTTTTCGTTTGAATATTTTTTAACTATATATATATAACTTGTTAAACTTTGAAACAATTTTTAAAATTTTTAATTATCTGTTCATAGTACGATTGGGTCCCAACACTGTCAACACCTCTCCGTACTACTAAATGATCTGCTCTGTGTTATCAAAAAATATTCAATGATTCACATCTAACTAGACCTGACAACTTTCAAAGCAAAAATGGGATGAACGAAAAAACTTTCGAACAACTTTTTTATTTCGTACAAAATTTATTATCATTGCCACATAGTTCTGCTGCAGCCGAAAGAATGTTTTCACAGCTTAATTTAAACAAAACCAAATTTCGTAATAGTCTTGATTTTAAAACTATTAATAATATTATCCAATCGAAACAGTTGTGCAAAAATCAAAATGTTGCCCATTATTTATGGTCTGCCAAAGATATGAATTGAAAATTCGTATATAATTTCTAATCTCAAAACTGTGAATTGTAAATCTATTAATTTTTTGATTTAAAAGAAAAATTTTGTAAAACAATTACATTTTGTCCTGAAGTACAAATATTGTTTATTTTAAATAAATAAACACTTTAAAAAGTTTGTTTAAATTTAAGTTTCTTGTTATGTTTTTCACTTATTAATAAGAATTTTATTAATATGTAAAAACAATTTCTTGTTTTCCTTTCTTATTTTTTATAAATGTGCAGTACAAATTTTGTTTATTGTAATGATCCTATTCAAAAAATATTTTAATTTATAAACTTTCAATCAAATGAATTTTGTATAAACATTTGGCAGGTTTAACTCTTATAAAAAAAACTATTTTTACGAATAAGGGCTCAAATAAACAAAAACTGATTTCAATTTAAGTTACTCCTTTTCATTTACTATTAGTATGAATTTTTTTTTTTGTTTTCTTGTTTTGCAATTATTATTTAACTATGTATAAAATGCAAATAAACTGTATGTAATGCAACTTTAAATAAATTTTAAATTTTTTTTAATAAAAAATGCATTTTAAATATGGTTATTTTTTCACATTTGGTAACTTTTTCAAAAAATTTGGTTGTAATATTTTTTTGGTCGTGGCAGCACTGCTTGGTATGTTAAAGGAAATAACGATTTGAATGTGTTGATCTTTCAAAAGCAAATGCCTTGTATTTTTATACACACATGCTTAGATGTGTGACAAAAAGGGGTTTGTACGAAAAAATACGTAAAGTTATAACTAAGTTAATATATATTCAACACTAACAAGCCTCTGTAGCACAATGGTTAGTGGGTAGAATTATAGTGAGCGACTCCTCAGTTCAATACTGGAGCACATAAGTATTTATTTTATATATGTATATATATATGTATATATGTAATCAAAACTCAGAACCGAAATTTTATTTTTGCTAAAGTAAATTAAAACGCTATGGTATGGTGTAGGTACTACACGGTAAATATATGTGTATAAAGTCGAATTCAGATAAGAACGCACTGTTTATATGTAAAAATCGCTTAATTGAAAATAAAAATTGTTATTTATTATTTTTGATCAATCTCAAAGCACTTGCTTGCATTTGCTTAAAAGAAAACCTGCTGATTGAAACATATTTTGTTTAGAAATAATCTAATTTATATGAAACAAACATCCCATAAAAGGAAAAATGTTTAATTTCTGGTAACATAATACTTACTTGTCGAATACGAATAAAAATATATTAAAATAAGCAAATAGTCGAAAAATCGAATACGAGTATTCGTAACATTACTAGTACGTAGGTACATACATAAAATAAAGATAATGGAAATTTTTTCAACATCCATCGACAGCTTCTATTATTTATTCATGGATAGCTCAAATATATGTATCAGATCAACATCAAGCTTAGTTAGAACTTTAAAATTCAACAAACATTAACATTTTCAACACAAATACTTACATACATATATATGTATGTAATTCTGCTTCCGTGTGTATAAATATTATTGTTTGCAAGTATTTTAAATACCCTGCAGTCGGCGTAGCTAGCGAATGTCTAGCTATTTCGCGAGCTACCAGCCATTTCCACTAACTACCAGCCTAACAACTAGCATTGCACTCGACTGACGATTTTAACATACGGATGACATTGACGGTAATCACTTGACACGATCAGACCGATTAGATCACTGGTGAGCAACTCCCAACTATTTCTCTAGTCAAAATGTACCAGTTAGATCAACAATGATATTTCCTAAATGAAAATACTACAGAAATTTAATTTTTTTTTGATACATATTTGTTTATTTATCAAATTTCTTTTTCAATAGTTATAAAATATTCAATTAATTGTTCTTTTTCTTTGTTTATGCAACGTTTTAGTTGACTTCGGCTCATTTTACATTTAAAAACACTTTTTTTACATGTATATGTGTGAGAGATTCAAAGGCGAACTCTTGCATTACTTGTGGCCACTGTAGTATTTAGTCGGATTTTCGTTAGGGAAATACTTAACGATTTCGATTAAAATTCTACTTTTAAAACTGCAGGGTATGCCCTTTTTATGAAAACATTCAGGCATACATACATATATATATACATACATATAATTATATAATATATATTTGTACGTATGGTTGGGCGCATGGGCAATAATACAAAATATTTATTTTGTTTTTCTACCGTAAGACATTTCTGTATTATGTCTGAAGTTATACCTATTTGATGTTTACAAGTTTTAAATTGAGTTTGTGAAGAGAAACATTTTTTTAAAAAATTTAATTATTAAGTAAGTATTGCAAAAATGGCCCTATGTTCCAACTAGGAATTCTAAAGGACTAAATATATATATATATTGCAAAATCAGGTAAAATTCGTTAATACAGTCTTTTTCGGTTAATTGCACATCAAAATTTGCACAACTTTTTGTTCAATTAACCGGGGAAGCAATTAGCCGATACCCGCTTAATTGAACAATTCGTTCAATTACAAGAATCCCGTTTAATTGCACAATTTGTTCAATTACAGAAATCACGCATAATTGGAACTACATATGTACTAATGAATTAAAAGAAATCGCATATGTGCACTTTAAGTTTTTCAAAATAATTTTTTTTACCTTAAACAAAAAAAAAGGCAAGTAACAGAAAAAAATTTACATATATGTATGTGTATCGCAGGTATTTATTATTGTAGGTACATATGTACTATTAAATGCACTATTTATGTGCACATTAGTTTTACAAAAAATAAAATTTATAAACTAAAAAACAATTCATATATTGGTTTTACAAAAAAAACATAAACTTAAACACAAATTTTTTCACAAATGATGTCAAATATAGATGTGCAAAAATGCCCGATTATTTTTCAATAATAATGCAATTAACCGGGTAAAAGTAAGAGGAAATTTATTTTTGATGACATGAATTTTGAACCAATTAAGCGGGAAAATCAATTAACCGAGTTCAATTATCCGAGGAAATTTACATGTGTTTTCGTATGCAATATTTTTTTGCCCGATAATGTGGTTCAATTAAGCGTGGAAACCAATTAACCGTAGGGTCTATTAACCGAAAAATACTGTATTATTTTTAGTTCAATAAATAAATATAATTAACAAGAAAAATTTAATAAAATTTACAAGATAAATAGTGTTTTATCACGTGCAGATCTTTAGTCAATTACAAATGATTACGAAAACATTAAGAATAGTCTAAACGACATTGTTAAGACATATTTTTACAAATCGAAACTTTCGAATTCGTTACAAAATCGAAGCTTTTGGTTTGATGGGTAACTTTGTTTTATATTTATACGCACATTTTTACATACATATGTACATACATATGTTTGCCTTATGTTGGCTTGTTACTTTCATTTCAGCACGGATTTAAAGTTGATATTGTTATACATATTGATATAATTGCTATGTATGTAGGTACTAAAGGTGAGCGCAATATGTTAAAAAGTGTACATTATTGCATATTTTTGAAGCGCAAATATTGATTGTATTTGTATGGGAATATGACTAAACAGTAAATACAGAGACCAAACAACGCAAAAATCATTGCACCTCATTTGAGTGGGCAGTTTTATCAAGTGTGCAAGAAATATGTTGTGCACTTCATATTGTTCAATAGTTCATTTTAATTAAACTTTTTTGAGAGTAAAATCTTTTATTTTTTAGAGAAAAATTTAAATTAGATTTTTTTTATTCATTAATAAAAGTAAAAAAATTCAAGCTACTACAGTTTCTAGAATGAAAATATATTAACTCAATTTTTGTTAGGTTAAAATTAATTTTTTAAATTTATCATATGAATTTTCTCCTAATTCTACCAAAAAATGTTAAATTGGTAAATAATTTTATCTAAGGTGCGATATACATATGTATGTATGTATGTACATATGCATTTACTTATTATAATAATTAATACTTACATCTATATCCATAATGAAATAAAAATATATGTACATGTACTTTCTAAATTAATTTTTTCTAATTTCAACCACTCAACGCGCGAATTAATATAAAATAACTAAAATGCAAAGTACAAACCGTTGCTTTTAACATCATTCATTTACAGACATGTTGTCTCCTATAACAGTATTTCATATCAAGAGACACTATTGAAACATAAAATCAGTACTGAAATTTGATTTTAAGCAACAATAAATATTGCATTGGTTGGAAGAAGAATAAATGCTATTGTATGTTTATAATTTAAGAGAACAGCAATATTTGTGTACTCATGAAATCAAGTGCAAAAAAAAGAGAACAATTCATCATTGAACATTATGAAGTTAGTCCAACAAGACGTTTTAAGCATTAAACACATTCGCCACAGCAGACTACAGACTACCACCTGTCAAAATTAGAATACATGTGTGCATATGAGAATGATTATATTGAAGACAGCAAGGCAACACGGCAAAAGGTTTTGGTCCATGCTACTTTTGTCGTGTAGTCAAATTAAACTAATTTCTATTTCTGATGGCCACAAAACCAAAACAGTGTTGACAATATAACAAAATTTGTAAAGCAAATTAGTGATTAGAAATATTTTTTATTGTAAAATAAAAAAGAAAATAACAAAATTTAAATGTTATAATATATATGCATAAATAATTTTTATTAGGTTTATTGTTATATAGAATATTGACTTGAGTCAAAAATACCAACATTGTTAAAGATTAAAAAAACTCACAGGGTAATAGCTCTCTTTTACCTAAAAATTTTTGTGTAATTTTTTCGGCGCTCTCTTGATTCCGCAGTTTCGGGGTTCAAAACTCTAATATATTATTGATCATTAGTCCTACAATATAGAACGAATATAAACGACATATGTAGGTATCATTTCAAAATGGTCTAAATAACTTATTTAATTCTTAAAATCATCATTAAAGTAGCATAATTTACGTATTTCATCGGTGACAGCTTTCAAATATACACCAAATAAAAGCATGGTAAGTTCTCTGTAAAAGTGAAAAGTCAGATAAAAAAATTTTAAAATTGAATTTCACTCGCAATGGGTAAATTGTTTTAAAAAATTTGTATACCAGTATAAAGGTATTTTGGAGAAGATTGATATCCACATCGCTTATATCCGTTCCATATTCTAGGAGTTATGGCCAATAAAAAATAAGTTTTGAACCCGTAACTCCGGAGCCAAAAGAGATCTATGAGATGATTTTTTTCGGTCAAAGCGAATCCATACAAAGTGATGTGAGTGGCGAATTCAATTCGCCATATTCAATTTGCCCCAGCGAACTTTAAAAAACTAAAAGCGCTGAATATGCACCACTGTAATATACATAAATGAATCGTTGCAACAATTCAGGATCAGCTGTTTATTGTGTATCTGTCGTTTCCAAAATAATTAAGTAGCTGGCTAAACGGCTACAACGGTAGCTAGCAGCATTTGTGTTCGTGTGTTCGTGTAGTCTGCTGTGGCGAATGTGTTTATACCTTGATGCTTTAAACCACTGTTTGCTAAACCCGATAATCAAGTAGATATCAGGTTTTCTATAAATTATTTAAAAAATTTAATGGAAAATATATGTTTGCAAAATAAGAAACATAAAAAATGAGTTTGCGAACAATTTTAAATGAAAATCAATAAAGAAACTGTTACCATTTATCAATTTTTGTGATATACGGTAGCAGAGGTAACCGAATAATGAGTTTGTTTACCTTTAATTTACATCACTGCTATAATTCGTCAGAATTTTATTTTATTTCTTTGATTTGTGCTTCAAGTAAACGTACATATGTATGTATTTATAATTTGTGTAATTAAAATGGATGCAACTAATAACAAACAAGAACTTTCAGAAAATGAAATGGAAAACATGGTAAATATTATTAATACATGCTACATATCTACACACTTATATACATACATATATGTATGTATGTCACCATATTTTATATTTACTTGAATATAATGCAAAATGTCACTTTATTTTTGGTTTAAAGAAGGGCAAATCCAACAATAAATTTTTTGACTTTACTGATGGTTTACTAAAGGTTTAATAAAATTTTTTCGTTTATGAATACAACTTTAACAATTTTGGCTGATAAACCGCCAATAAATCTGAAATAAATTTTTATGAATACGGCTGTAAAACTACAAAATTTCTTATTCACTAAATATAATTGTAGTTTGAGAAAAAAATATAAAATACATTAAACATAATTGTTGTATAGCAATAACAAACATTTCAGTATTGAACAATACAATTGTTGTAATATAAAAAAGAACAATTGCATTAAAGGTATAAATGTTTGTTGTAAAAATGGTAGTAATATTAATAGAGTGCCGTGTGCAAAAGTTATAATAAGAACAGTATGTGTAATAAGTTTACTTACATATAAAATAATAATAAATATAATAATAGATTATTTAGGATGCACTACACCCTTCCCCTTAAGAAAAATTTTACAATTTTTAGGATTAAAATTTGTTTGTTTTTGTTTTGTATTTTTTTTTTTTTTTTATTTTTTTTTTTTTTAATATTTTATTAAATTATTATTATGGTATTCTTTAAATTCATTACCTATTTCTAAAATAGAATTGACTCCTTTCATTTTGACTATTTTATATGGACCATGATATGGTGCCTGATTTTTTTTTTTTTTAATTTTCGAAGGAGTACTAAGTCTTCTTCTTTTAAATTTAGGGGATTAGTTTTTAAACATTTGTCTATTCGTTTTTGTTTCGACTTTTCTAAATATGCTCTTGCTTTAGTTATAGAATATTGTAATCTGAACCTCAATTCTTGGGCATAATTTTCAGGGTTGTAAATTGGTTTATTACTTGAAATCTCTTCATTAGGAAAGTTCGGTAATTTGCCAAATATTAGCTCATATGGCGTGTAATTTGTGTCTATATGAGGTGTTGTGTTGTATGCGAAGCAGAAGTAAGGAATCCATTTGTCCCACTCATCATTCTTACAATAATTTAAAAGAAACTCATTGAGTACTCTATGATTTCTCTCTACTGATCCTAGAGTCTCATGGTGATATGGTGTGCTAAAAACTTGTTTAATTTGTAAAATGTTGCATACTTCAAACAATAATTCGTTTAGAAATTCAGTACCTCTGTCAGATTTGAGAACTTTAAAGTGTCCATAGTATACTAAAATTAAATTTTCTACTATATTCTTGGCAACTGTTTTTGCATCCTTTGCTTCTATGGGACATGCTACAATATATTTTGTCAGATCATCTTGCATTGTTAAGATATATCTGTACTGGTTTGAATACCTCAATGGGCCTACAGTATCTATTGATATTGTTTCGAAACTTGTTCGTGGTGTATCAGTAATGATTAGTTTTTCTTTTGTGTGTTTGGTCTGTTTATTTATTCTGCACTCGTTGCAGTTTTGTATATGTTTTTTGACCATTTTTCCCATGCTCTTCCATATATATTTTTGTTTAAGTTTTAGGGTAGTTTTTCTTACACCTAAATGACCTCCTAAAATTGAATTGTGATATTCATTAATTAAATTGGTTTGACGATTTTTGTCTGTGATTCTAATGGGTTCTCTATATAATAAAATATTTAAATTCTCACACTCATTTCTTTTTAATTTATTAAAAATATTCTTAAATTGTTCAATGTTTATATTCTTGAAAATAACATCATTATTTTTTAGTGCTAATTTGTGTATGCCTAGGGATAGCATTTTTGATAAAAGTTTCTCCAATGACATTTGTATGTTCGATGGAATGTCGGTGCACCTAATTACTATCTCTACATCACTAATTGCAATATCGGGTTTTTTGATTTTTGAATCTAATTCAAATTTTAATTTTTTCACATTTTTGACATCTGAGATTGACGTACATTCCCATATAAAAAGTTTATTAGGCTTTTTGTTTGAGCCGTTATTATCATTCTCGTTGTTACATTCTCGGTTAAGATTTTTTTTCATGTTTCGCGTTATTGCAAAGATGTTTTCCATGGGTACGTTGTCTGATGGAATCATTGATTTCAAAGTGTCGGTATTTATACGTATTCTAGATAATGCGTCAGCATTTGTATTAATTTTTCCTTTTTTGTATGAAATTTCGAAGTCGTAGTCGCATAAATCGAGTCTAATTCTGGTCATTTTGGACGATGGGTTTTTGTGGGTAAATAACGATGCGAGGGGTATGGTCTGTAATTACGTAAAATTTCTTACCGTAAAGGTATGGCCTAAAAAAATTAATTGTATGGCTAAGAGTTCTTTTTCAATGACTGATTTATTCAAATCATGTTTTGATAACGTTTTACTGGCATAGGATACCGGTAAATCTTTTCCTATTTCTCCTTGAGACAATACTGCTCCTAAAGCAAAATTTGATGCATCCGTAGTTAAAATAAACGGTTTTTGAAAATCGGGGTATTGGAGAATTGGTGGATTTATGAGTTTTTTTTTGAGCATATCGAACGATTGTTGGCAAGTTTCATCCCAAACGAATGTTTTACCTTTCTTTAATAATTGGTTTAAATTTCTGGCTATTTGTGCAAAATCTTTCACAAAACGTCTGTAATAGTTACAGAAAGCGATAAATGTTCGTACTTCATCAACATTTGTTGGTATCGGGTAATTTTCTATAACATGATGCTTGTTAGGGTCGGTTCGGATTCCTTCTTTTGTTATTAGATGACCTAAGTAAAGTACTTCTGTCTTTAAAAAACAACATTTTTTTGTATTTAGTTTCAAATTATATTTTTTTAATCTTTCAAAAACTTTTTCTAAGTTGCTATTGTGGTGTTTTATGCTACATCCAAATACGATAATATCGTCCACATACAAAAATGATTCGGCGTCTAAGCCACTTAGTGCTATTGTTAGCATGCGCTGAAAACTATTTGACGATATTTTAAGACCAAACGGTAATCGTGTAAATTGAAAATGACCATTTCCTGTCGAAAATGCTGTCAAGGGTCTGGAATTTTTATCCAAATTAATCTGATGGAATGAGCTGGTCATATCCAATGTGGAAAAGTACTTTGCTCTACCTAATTTATCTAGAACATCTTCGATTCTTGTTAATGGGAATTTGTCATTTACTATTTTTTCGTTTAGTTTACGAAAATCTACTACTAGTCGCCATTTGCATTTGTCTTTCGCGGATTTTTTGGGTACTACCAATAAAGGTGTGTAGTGTATCACACAAGTCTATTATGCTTGTATAGTGAACTCAACGAAAACAATAATTAAGTATCAATAACAATTCTTTTGTTCTATGCATGGTGCAATGCAAATTGCTTATGAGGAACTATTTGAGTGACACATTTCTGTTTGAGTGAAATTGTAAATACAAAGTACATGATTGGTCAAACAGAAATGTGAATATGATCCTTCATGGTTCTGAAAGAGAAGAATGATAAAATTGTATGTTTAGAATAAGTTAGAAAGGTTAAGATTTATTTTCATAAGTAGTATATAAGACCAAACAAAATCATAATAAAACAGACTTTTAATTTGAATGATAAATCGGCTATTCAGCCTTGTTTTCTTTTTAAAGTTTCAATCTTTTGGCAGTTCCTTTGAACGCCTACCAAATGAGCTGTGCCCCCCTCAGCTGTATAAAATAAATACAGGGGTTATAGGGAATTAGAAAGTTAACAACATAAAACCTTTACATGGCGATCCTGCAGACCGATCCTGCGACATCTATAACACCTGCAGACCGATCCTGACTACATCCGATGTCTGAAGCGCTAGAAGCTGAAGTACAGGATATTAATTCCCGCTGGGAGAAATACCTAGAGGAAGACAAAATTGAAGAATACGAACCTGCCAATACTTGTGAATCAGTGCCTAAGTACACACCACTTCCACGTTCCGCAGGTCCCAAAGCAATCACTATCGAGGAGTATAGGAGAAGAAATCGAATAGTGAAAGCCGACATAGTGAGCACCCAAATTATTACAAAAAAGAAAAGGGCTGGTAAGAAGTTCCAGAAGCGGAAAGAATTAGCCTTACTTTATAAGGAATTCAATCTTTCAACAACATTGGAGTCCAAGGCTGCCATCAAGGACAAAATTAAAAATATAAGGAATATACAATAGTCAAGGTGTATACATATTTTCTAAATATTTAACACAACAATGTTAAAATTTTTGCTATAAAAAATAAATATATATATAAAAAAAAAAAAATTTACAACATAAACATTTAAAATAAAATTATATAACATCTAAAGAAAAGAAAATTTTCGTAAAAGAAACAAAAAAATATAGGCATTGTTCAAAATGGGTAAACCACAAAGTAAAGTGGAAATCCAAGAGAATATTTTGTCAAATGGTACAACAAATAATAAGGAGAATACAATTACTTTAGAACACATAATTTTTTTTGGAATAGTAGTAATTATTTTATACACTGCACACAAGATAAATAAATATTTTAAAGACTATCGGCCGTATTCATAAAAAAATATTATTGTACGTTTACAGAGTACATTAGCTATTGTAGACTTTTCGTCTTAATAATGACTAACAAAAATTTGTATTCATAAAGGAACAATATCAGTTTCATAGCTGTTGAACAATTGTAGCGACTTTATGTATATGTATGGCAACTCTCTTTTTATCTCGTTCTCATTTAGTTGTTAGTGATGCTTTAATCCACTCTTTGCTAAAAAAAATTTAATAAAAAATGAATGTTTGCAAAATAAGAAACATAAAAAATGAGTTCGCGAACAATTTTAAATGAAAATCAATAAAGAAACTGTTACCATTATTCAATTTTTGTGATATACGGTAGCAAAGGTAACCGAATAATGAGTTTGTTTACATTTAATTTACATCACTTCTATAATTCATCAGCATTTTATTTTATTTCTTTGATTTGTGCTTTAAGTAAACGTATTTATAAATTGTGTAATTAAAATGGATGCAACTAATAACAAACAAGAACTTTCAGACAATGAAATGGAAAACATGGTAAATATGTGTATTAATACATGCTACATATCTACATACTTATATACATACATATGTATGTATACGAGTATGTTAACATATTTTATATTTGCTTGAATATGAATGCAAAATGTTACTTTATTTTTGGTTTAAAGAAGGGCAAATCCAACAATAAATTTTTTGACTTTACTGATGGTTTACTAAAGGTTTAATAAAATTTTTTCGTTTATGAATACAACTTTAACAATTTTGGCTTATAAACCGCCAATAAATCTAAAATAAATTTTTATGAATACGGCTGTATGTCATTAAACATACAAACAGACATAACAACGCAATTACTAATGTATAGAAACTAAAATATATAAAACTTTTTTTCACTACTGATAAAATAAGAACATGGTAGGTCCAATTTGGGGAAACCCTATTAAGGATACAAAACAAAACAAACAAATTACAAACAATAATTCAAATGAAACTAATGAACCTTTTCTATCTAATATTTTATTACTTTTGCTTGTAATACTATTTTTAATGTATACAATAACTAAAATTTTTCAATATTTTAAAAATTACATAATTAAGCGTAAGAATTTTAATAGTATTAATACAACACAAGTCTAAAACATTTAGAAACAAAAAAAAAAATTTTATAATATATATTGAAACTATTAATAAAACATTTTAAATGGAGAGCAATATTTCGGACTTAAGAGAGGTATTAAATATTTTAAAGAAAAGTCCAGGAAGGACATATACAGAGAAGACAATTCAAAACAAGTTAGAAACAATAGAGAATATAAGAAAAGAATTTCTTTCAAATACACTCGAAGAAGAGGATGAAGAAAAATTAACTTCTATAAAACTAGAATTTAATAGTATATATACAAGAATTAAAGAAATTTTATTGGAAAATCCAAAAGAATTAGAGACACAAAATACAACAATGGCACCATTCAGCTTAGAAACAACTTCAAAAGCACTACCATTATTCAGTGGCAACTATCTTGAATTAGAAAGTTTTATAATAACCGCAGAACTAATCAACAAAACCCTGTCGGACACAGCGAAAACAGATTTCCTTCAGTATGTTTATCATGCTAAATTAACATCACAAGTCAGAACAGCCATTGGTAGCTATACTAAACCAGAAAATTTTGAGGAACTCAAGAGATTATTAGAACAACGCTACAGAAGCAACAAAACTATTCCAGAATTGCAAACTAAACTTAATACACTATGCCAAGGGAAAACGTCAATTAATTCGTATAAGGAGAAAATAACAGGCATTATAGATAATCTCAATAAATTAGGAATAGAAGAATTAGGTAATCAAGCCTCAGAGGCTGAAAAAAACATCATAATTCGATTAAATAATAAACTGGCTTTAGAAACATTCAAACGAGGGCTAAATGAGTACTTTAAATCGACCATATACGCTGCTCGACTGACCACTTTACAAGAAGCATCAGAACTTGCAATTGAACTTGAGAATGAACGGAAAGCAACACATAACGAAATTCTACATTTCAGAAAAGAGAATCCACGATATCAACAAACAAATCACAGAAACAACCACACATTTTCTAACTTCAATAATAATAACAGGCCACACAACAATCATAACTTTAACCAAAACAATTATACTAACAAATACACTAGGAGCAACAACAATAATAATTTCTCTAGGAGTAACAACTTCAACAACAATCACCAAAATAGCATACCTAACAGCCACATAAACAGAAACAATAATTTCAATAGATATAACTACAACAATAATAGTTTCACTAACAATAGGAATAACAACAATAATCAAAATAACAATTACAGAAGAAACTTTAATAACAACAACAGACATATACACACCATACAAGATTCGGGAAACATAACAGGCTCGGAATACATGGATATTCCAGACAGCTAAAATTAAAAGTATGCAAAATATCAGAAAATAACACCAACTTCATAATCACTAAATACAAAAATAAACAATTAACATTCCTCATAGACACAGGAGCCGACATATCACTTTGTCGCATGCGAAAAGAATTTGAAGGTGAACAATCTGAACCAGAAAATAAATGCAAATTGACAGGAATCACGACAGAAGAAATTAATTCTCTAGGCACAATAGATCTAGAAATAACATTGATTGACGAAAAATGTAGTCACTCTTTCCAATTAGTAAAATCAGATTTCCCAATAGAAACGGACGGCATAATAGGTAGAGACTTCTTAAAGAAATATCTATGCAAAATAGATTATGAAACATTTACAATATCTTTATTCATAAATAATATTACGATAACTCTACCAATGCATACAAAAGCATTTACGTCACTACAAATAAAAATACCACCCAGAACAGAAATTATTCAAGCCATAAAATTAGAGCTAAAAGAAGATTGCGTCATATTTAATAAACAATTACAAGAGGGAATATTTTTAAGTAATTCAATAGCACCCAAAAGCGGCATGACACACATAAAAATTTTAAATACAACAAACGATTTCATAACACTAAAAGGCATTCAACTCCAGACTGAACCACTTAAAAACTATGAGATATTAAGTTACAATAATATAAACGACAACGAACGTTTTGAAAGAATAGTGAATGAACTGCAATTAGAACACAATGACGAATTTGCAAAAGAACAATTAATAAGAATATTTAAACACTATCAAAATGTTTTTCATTTAGAAGACGAAAAATTAACCGTCAACAATTTTTACAAACAAACAATCACGACCTCAGACAACACACCCGTTTATATAAAAAACTATAGACTACCACACTCACATACAGACATAATAAACGAACAAGTACAAAAAATGCTTAATGACGAAATAATAGAGCCATCAACTTCCCCTTACAATGCTCCACTTTTATTAGTACCAAAAAAGAACACAGAAGACAAAAAAAAATGGAGACTTGTTGTAGATTTTAGAAAACTAAATGATAAAATTGTTAATGACAAATTTCCTCTAACTAGATTAGAAGATATTTTGGACAAACTAGGTAGAGCAAAGTGGTTTTCTACACTTGACATGACTAGTTCTTTTCATCAGATTGAATTAAATAAAGACTCCAGACCACTAACTGCTTTTTCGACAACACAAGGCCATTTCCAATTTAAAAGACTTCCATTTGGACTAAAAATTTCTTCAAATAGTTTTCAAAGAATGCTTACTATAGCATTATCTGGATTAGAATCCGAAGCATTTCTTTATGTTGATGACATAATTGTATACGGCTGTAGTTTAAATCACCATAATCAAAACCTAATAAAAGTACTAGACAAATTACAAAAGTACAATCTAAAACTGAATCCAAAGAAATGTTGTTTTTTAAGACCAGAAGTAATTTACTTAGGGCATTTAATAACAAAGAATGGTGTAAAAACAGACCCATCAAAATATGAAGTCATAAAAAACTATCCCATACCGAAAAACGCGGACGAAGTAAGACGATTCGTTGCATTCTGCAACTACTACAGAAAATTCATACCGAATTTTGCCGACATTGGCAAAGATTTGAACGTACTATTAAAGAAATCGACAAAATTTATATGGACTGAACAATGCCAACATGCTTTTGAAGAATTAAAAGAAAAATTAATGAACCCACCATTACTACAATATCCAAATTTTGAAAAACCATTTATTTTAACAACGGACGCATCAAACTACGCGTTAGGAGCAGTCTTATCGCAAGGCGAAATAGGACAAGATTTACCTATCTCATACGCTAGTAAATCATTGCAAAAACATGACATTAACAAACCAGTAATTGAAAAGGAACTTTTAGCAATTCATTGGAGCATAAATTTCTTTAAACCTTATTTATATGGCAGAAAATTCATTGTAGTTACAGACCACAGACCATTAATTTCACTATTTTCACACAAGAATCCTTCATCAAAAATGACAAGGATAAGACTAGATTTAAGTGATTATGATTTTACAATTATTTATAAAAAAGGAAAAATGAACACAAATGCTGACGCACTTTCTAGGATAGACCTAGATTCAGACATATTAAAACAAATGATACCACAAGAAAATGACGAAAAAGAAAAAAAAATGTTAGTAACAACAAGGGCAATGAAAGATAAAATTAATGAGGCAAATGAAAATAATAAAACAAGTGTAGAGGAAAAATGCAATTCTCAGAAGTCTGATCAACTTCAAATATGGGAATGTATATCCATTAATGACGTCAAAAATATGAAAAAATTGCAATTTAATAAATTTGAAAATATAGAACATAAAGATATAATTATTGAAAATAATATTGTGCACATAGGACGTGATGATAATTCATCGAAACCAGTTTCGACCATGAAGAAATCACGTACTCAAAATAAGAATGATATGAATATAGGATGTAACGATAATTCATCGAAACAAGATTCGATTATGAAGAAGTTACATGCCAAAAATATACAAAATGAAAATAATATGCATGCAAGATTCAGCGATAAATCAGCGAAACTAGATTCGATACGGAGGAAACTGATATCTAAAATGAGTAAAAAGAATATAAATGAATTAGCGCTATCAAATGAAGATAAAATATTTAATATATATAACAAAGAAGAATTAAAAGAAGCATATGCAAAATTAAGAATAAATAATAAAAGTCCTCAACTTAAAATATTAATATATAATGCCCCAAAAAGAATAACAGATGACATTTTAAAATACAAACTAATTGACCAATTCCACAATACCACCCACGCAGGTCATTTAGGAGTAAGAAAAACAATAATTAAATTAAAACAGCGATATATTTGGAAAAACATGAACAAGATGGTAAAACAATTTGTATCATATTGTGACAGTTGTAACAAAAATAAACAAACAAGACACATAAAAGAACCACTTACACTAACAAACACACCAAACAACAGTTTTGAAGTGATTTCAATCGACACCGTTGGTCCTCTTCGTATTTCAAACGGCTACCGCTACATTCTAACAATGCAATGCGAACTGACAAAATTTGTCGTTGCACACCCAATGCCGACAAAAGATGCACTTGTAACAGCAAAAACATTGGTTGAACAGTTTATTTTGAAATATGGTCAATTTAAGATACTTATGGTGTTTTCTTTTCTACACACAAAATGGCACCTTGTTGAAAGGCACATGAATAAAATGTCTTGCCAACCCTGTTACAATGCAATTCATTATTTCAATAGAATAAAACTCGATTTATGAAAAAGTGGAACGCACTGTTTTTAACAGCTGACAGCGAAGCTTTTTCTACACAATTAAAAAAAATTCAACAAATCCTTTGACACGCGGATGAGGGCTACGACTTAATAAATTTAACATATCTTCCTCATCACATGAGGAGAATGAATCCAATAATTGACTGACAGTCATTTCTGCACATATAATAGATGCGGAGTTTCCATATTTTTAACATTTTTGTTTAAAATTGCTGAATATGTTAAAAAATTCACCAATTTATTTTCATACAATACGTAAACATGAAAATACAGCTGCCAGATAGCTGATTTATCGATCTGAACTTTTAACGATTTTTTCATATGAAGATTTTGTTATGAGAGCGATTTTATAACACCGAATCCAGTAAGATTCTATATTACTGAAAATCTAGCATTAACAATGTAATGTTTTCTCATGGCTGGCCTATGAAACAATAGAAATTTTAACTTTAAAACCTTAACTTTTTTACTTCCCAATTCCAGGCGATTTTTTTCAACTTCGTCTGGTAACACTATTTATAAACAAAAACCCCATGTTAAGGCGAATAAATACCAGGTGGCGTTATTAGTGGAGATTATCTGCAGCTTTCTAACCAAAGTATCAAACTCTATATGAAAAGCTAAACAACAACTTTTTGTATATGCATTTAACATTACAGTTTGGTGAATGCTAGATCTTGTTGTACTAATAAGGCCACTTGGTATTAATTCGCTTTGCCATCTGTTTTACAGGGCACTTACAACACTGCCGATTTTAACGGGGCAAAAAGTGCAATGCCTTCCACCATTATTGAGGGCAATTTTTTAGAATCAAACACACTGCCCTTTTAGAGAGCAAAAAATTTTTAAGAAACAAACACGTAAGTACACTTTCTGCATGGAGATGTAGCATTTTTTTGTAGAAAAGAAAACACCATTAAATCCGAGAGAGGTACAGAATTTACAAATGAACTTATGAAAAACATATGTTCATTACTACAAATCAAGCAAATATTTTCAACACCATACCATCATGAAACATTAGGCTCAATAGAAAGAAACCATAGGGTTCTTAATGAGTTCTTGTTGACAACCGCAAATGATTATGAATGGGATAAGTGGATTCCATATTTCACTTTTGCTTACAATACGGCACCACACATAGATACGGGCTACTCGCCTTTCGAATTAGTTTATGGGAAATTACCAAGCCTACCATCTGACACCATAAATAATAAAATGACCACATACAATTATGATGACTATGTGCAAGAGCTACGAGTCACATTACAATTTGCGTTAAATAAGGCAAAGGAATTACTAGTAAAAACAAAAGAAAAAAGAACAATTAATGATAAAAATAAAAATGAACTTAATCTTATGGTGTTTTCTTTTCTACAAAAAAATGCTACATCTCCATGCAGAAATTGTACTTACGTGTTTGTTTCTTAAAAATGTTTTGCTCTCTAAAAGGGCAGTGTGTTTGATTCTAAAAAATTGCCCTCAATAATGGTGGAAGGCATTGCACTTTTTGCCCCGTTAAAATCGGCAGTGTTGTAAGTGCCCTGTAAAACAGATGGCAAAGCGAATAACACCAAGTGGCCTTATTAGTACAACAAGATCTAGCATTCACCAAACTGTAATGTTAAATGCATATACAAAAAGTTGTTGTTTAGCTTTTCATATAGAGTTTGATACTTTGGTTAGAAAGCTGCAGATAATCTCCACTAATAACGCCACCTGGTATTTATTCGCCTTAACATGGGGTTTTTCTTTATAAATAGTGTTACCAGACGAAGTTGAAAAAAATCGCCTGGAATTGGGAAGTAAAAAAGTTAAGGTTTTAAAGTTAAAATTTCTATTGTTTCATAGGCCAGCCATGAGAAAACATTACATTGTTAATGCTAGATTTTCAGTAATATAGAATCTTACTGGATTCGGTGTTATAAAATCGCTCTCATAACAAAATCTTCATATGAAAAAATCGTTAAAAGTTCAGATCGATAAATCAGCTATCTGGCAGCTGTATTTTCATGTTTACGTATTGTATGAAAATAAATTGGTGAATTTTTTAACATATTCAGCAATTTTAAACAAAAATGTTAAAAATATGGAAACTCCGCATCTATTATATGTGCAGAAATGACTGTCAGTCAATTATTGGATTCATTCTCCTCATGTGATGAGGAAGATATGTTAAATTCATTAAGTCGTAGCCCTCATCCGCGTGTCAAAGGATTTGTTGAATTTTTTTTAATTGTGTAGAAAAAGCTTCGCTGTCAGCTGTTAAAAACAGTGCGTTCCACTTTTTCATAAATCGAGTTTTATTCTATTGAAATAATGAGTTGCATTGTAACAGGGTTGGCAAGACATTTTATTCATGTGCCTTTCAACAAGGTGCCATTTTGTGTGTAGAAAAGAAAACACCATTAATGTAGGAGATTTAGTATTAGTTAAAGTAGAAGATAGAAAAAAACACCAAAGTCCATATAAAGGTCCATTTAAAATAGTAAGTAGGGATGGTGTGAACACCACGATAGATTACAAAGGAATAAAGAAAACATACCACAACAACAATTTAAAACCATTTAAGACATTATAGAATAAAATACTAACATATATACGTAAAAATAAGATATACACATATGTAAATATTCAAACTAATTATGTATATAAGTAAATCATAAGAATTATTGTAACAGTACTATGAAGTTGATTAGAAAAATTCCTCCCTAATTTTTCTCTTAAGGGTGAGGGTGTAGTGTATCACACAAGTCTATTATGCTTGTATAGTGAACACAACGAAAACAATAATTAAGTATCAATAACAATTCTTTTGTTCTATGCATGGTGCAATGCAAATTGCTTATGAGGAACTATTTGAGTGACACATTTCTGTTTGAGTGAAATTGTAAATACAAAGTACATGATTGGTCAAACAGAAATGTGAATATGATCCTTCATGGTACTGAAAGAGAAGAATGATAAAATTGTATGTTTAGAATAAGTTAGAAAGGTTAAGATTTATTTTCATAAGTAGTATATAAGACCAAACAAAATCATAATAAAACAGACTTTTAATTTGAATGATAAATCGGCTATTCAGCCTTGTTTTCTTTTTAAAGTTTCAATCTTTTGGCAGTTCCTTTGAACGCCTACCAAATGAGCTGTGCCCCCCTCAGCTGTATAAAATAAATACAGGGGTTATAGGGAATTAGAAAGTTAACAACATAAAACCTTTACAGGTGAATTATAAGGACTTATTGATGGTTCAATAATTTCATCTTCTAGTAGTTTTTCTACTTTTTTCTTTACCTCGCTTGTTTCTATTTGTGGTAACCCTTATGGTTTGACATATACCGGTGTTGCATCGGTTGTGTGAATTTTTTGTGAATAAAAGTTATTTGCTGTAAGTTTCTCTCCTTCTACGTGAAAAATTTCGTTATTCCTGACAATTATATCAGTTAGTGCTTGTTTTGCTACGGGGTCTATTGATTCAATGTTTAAGTCTTGCAAAACTCTAGATATCCTGTTCGTATTCGTTGCAGTGTTATTACTTGTGTATTTATATATTTCATAATTTGTTAGGTCTTTTCTATCAAGTTCTAATTTGTTTATCGTTACATCATGATTATTTGTGTTTAAAAATCTAATATGTTTTGTGCCTACAGCTGGTATTATACTATTGGCTACAAAAATGCCTGGAGTTATCTCCTTGCTTAAAATGATACTTTCTTTATTTGTAAATATATTTACTGGTGCGATTAATTCTGAACGTGCGGGTATGCATATATCCGTTTTATAGGTACATTTGGTATTCATGGGTATGGTAATTTCTTCATTTTCTATATTAAATGTTGTTGTGTATGTTTAGAAATCTATTCTACATTTGTATTTTTCCAAAATATCTCTTCCAATTATTCCATCAGTGGGAATAGGGAAATCGTTGGATACTATGTGGAATTTATGGTTAATATGCTGATTTTCAAAATGTAAATTTAAATGGGCTGAACCAATGCTTTCAATGGTGTCTAGTGTTATGCCGCTTAAAATTGAAATATCCCTGTGGTTTATTTCTTTTAAATTTCCTTGTTTGCATATGGAAATATCTGCACCTGTGTCTAAAATGAAATACTGATTTTTATTTGAAATTTTGCAATTTATAATAATAAAATGGAATTTGGCGTATTTATTGAAAAATTGAAATATCGTGGCTTCGGATAACAGTTTTCGTTATCCTGCCTCTCTAGTTTCCCTGTCTATATGAAATATTATTAGCATTTTGGCTTCTGCTGCTATTCTGTGAGTAGCTATTATTGTTGTTTCTGTTTCTATTTTGAGGAATATTTTTTATGTTTCTATTGTGAAAAATTATTATTTGAATGTGTCTCCCTATTGTTATAACTATATCTGTTATTATTATTTTGGTTATGTTATGTCTCTAATATTATTATTGTTGTGGTGAAAGTTGGGATTTTCATGTCTGCGATTGTTATTAAATTTGTGGTGTGTACTATAATTTGCACGTTGGTTATTGTCTCGGCTATACATGTTACTGTGGTGAAAATTATGATTTCTACCACTATATTGGTATTCGATGTTGTCGCGTTGGCGAAATCTTTGGGGGTTTTGGAAGTTGTTGGGTATTCTGCCGCCAACTCTAAAAATGTTATTGTTGTTTTGTTGATTATCTTTTTCTAATGTTATGCATTTTTCTGATGCATCATTTAATGTTTTTGGACTACACGCTATCAATAGGGTTCTATACTGCTCATTTACGCCTTTCATAAATATATTAAGTGCCATGCTCTCAGTCATTTTATATATGGCATTTTTAGCCTCTTGTGTCGGATTTTCTAATGCTTTTATTTGAAAATCGTTTAATTGTTCACCTAGCAGGACAATATTTTCTCTGAACGAAGCTATGTTTGAATTATTTTGTTTTTGTGTTCCAAGCTCATTTAAAACTTGTTGTAGGGTTCTTGGATTAGGATACGATATCACCAATAAGTTTTTTAGATCATAAAAGGTTGTTGGTCTGTTAGCACGTCCAATGGTGCTACGAACATTTGCAGTTAATTTGAAATTGTAGACATATTTTATAAAAAGCTCTCTCTCTCTTCTGCAAGAATCATATCGTGCAATAGTTTGCAACAAAAAGTCTTCCAACGCCTCATACGGACCCTTAAACACTTGTAGATTTTTACCTACGACGTTTATGTCAAAATGAGCCATATTTGATATATTATCTACTCCTTCGTCTGATTTTAAATTGGTATCTTTACTTTCTTTTGTTAGAAGATTTTTTATAAGTAGTAACACTGTACTATATATTTCTTCAAATTTCTGAATTAATTTTTTCGCAATTTTCTTTAATTAATGATTGAGAATATTTTTCGAATTCTGTTTTTATTAATTGCAAACGTTTTAATTTTTCTAATTTATATTCTTCGGTGTAAACTCTATTTTTACTTTTGTTAATATTTACTTCAATTTTCTCTAATTCGTTTATAAATTTTTCTATAGATTCCATTTAATATAGAAAATGTTTTAGTCGCATATAAATACTATTTTTAAATTCTATTCTAGTTTGATCCACTATGGCAACTCTTATTTATTTTCTCACTTTTCATATTTTTTAATTTATATATATAGTGTTTCATTTGTTCACTTCAATGTGGCAACTCTTAAATTTTTTGACATTTCTTTTTATTGTGAAATTCTATTTCATAATTGTAATTTACTTAATTAGCACGGTAAAAGTTTGTGTATTATTTTAGTGAAAAAGTTTTGTGATTTTTTTTATTTTTATATTGAATATAATATTGTTATATATATTTCAGCATGTGATTTAAAAATTCATGTTGTATGTGTTTATAATATATAATTTTCATATACTTCATTCGAAAATTATAAGTGTATGTATGCATACATATGTGAAAAAGAATTCATTATTTATTTATATGAAAAAAAATTTAATTTGAAAAAAAATATTGTTAAAAAAAATCAATTTGTGTTTGTGTTGTTCCATTTCGGCTTCAAGTCGGCCGATTTGTGTCCATATTTCGGACGCAATGTCCCAGGATGGTGGGGGAGTTTGGTTAACAGTATTCCTGAGTGCTGCCAATTTACGGCGCAAACGAACGATTTTTCCTCCTCTCCGGTGTCGTGGCCTGATGGCAGCAGGAATCTTTGTCAGCTCTATTTCCTTTTTGTTGTGCTGTCTTTTCCGGTATTCCACAATAGTTAGTGGTTTGGGGCCAATTGTTGTAATATAAAAAATAACAATTGTATTAAAGGTATAAATGTTTGTTGTAAAAATGGTAGTAATATTAATAGGGTGCCGTGTGCAAAAGTAATAATAAGAACAGTATGTGTAACAAATATAATAATAGATTAATAGAGTGCCGTGTGCAAAAGTTATAATAAGAACAGTATGTGTAATAAGTTTACTTACATATAAAACAATAATATATATAATAATAGATTATTTAGGATGCACTACAATTATAACAATAGATGAAAAATTTTAGCCAATTATCCCAATCAGATTTATCTGATGATACATAAGATCTTAAATACTCGTTGAATGTTCTGTGAGATCTCTCAACAGTACCGAGTGTCTCATGATGATAGGGAGTAGAGTTTAATTTCTCTATCTTCATTAATTCACATAATTCTTTCAGAACTTGATTCATATATTCAGTACCAATATTGGTAATTATCTTATTCATAGGACCGTATATCAAAATAAAACCTTCCATAATTGCTTTTGCAACTTCTCTGGATGATTTATTTGGTATGGGAATTGCTACTAAATATTTAGTCAAGTCACACATCATTGTCACAGCGTATTCATTCTGTGAATCTGACCTTGGAAGTGGTCCAATGGTGTCTATTATGACTGTTTCAAACGCTTTTTGAGGGGTTGGTGTTAAAACAAAGGATTCTTTGCCTTTAAACGTTGTCTTATTTATTTGACATTCTTTGCATTGCTTGACATACTTTGCGATGTCTCTGGTCATAACTTTCCAATGGTATTGTAGTTGTATTTTCTTTACCATGCGTGTTACTCCTGGATGTCCTCCAGTTATTGGATTATTATGAAATTTTCGCATGATGTTTAATTTCTTTGAATCGGTGGTGACTTTAATTAATTTTGGTGTGAGCACAATAGTTAAATTAGAATCTTGCAAGATTTCATTACCTTTCTCTTTGAAGGTTTCTATATTTGTTCCTAGGTTATAAAGCGTACTATCATCTAGTGAAAGTCGCAGTGTTGTTAGACCCATATTATCAGCTACTTTTTCAAGCTTTAGAAAGAGGTGACCTAAGTCTACATTTCTATTTATAACTGTGTCGTTCAACTTAAATTCGGAAAGTACTCGCTTTCCTTTTTTTTATTATTATTTAATTTTTAGTAAATACAATCTTGGTATTTACGGTGCTCTTGGGCATTTATCGCCTCATATACTTTCAAACCAACCAATGTTTTACAATTAGGGTTTGTTTTAACCTAATTGTTACAACTATTTTTAGACTGAAGTCTTGTTGTTACTTTCAGTATTTTATTGATTTCTGTATTTTTTATATCTTCAAAATCTATTCGTGACAGCGCATCTGCCACTGTATTGTCTTCACCCCTAACATACTCGATTACAAAATCATACTCTTCTAAATCCAATCTCATCCGCATTAGCTTTGATGAAGGATTTTTTAATGAAAATAGATAAGTTAGTGGTTTGTGGTCACTTTTGATCACAAACTTTCTTCCATAGATATATGGCCTATAGTATTTTACAGCCCAATGTATTGCAGTTAGTTCCTGCTCTATTGTTGATTTATTACTTTCACCTTTAGTGAAAGATCTGGATGCATAAGAAACAGGTAGTTGAACACCTTGTTTTTCTTGACTGAGAACAGCTCCGCAAGCGTGCTTGCTTGCGTCTGTAGTGATACAAAATTCCTTAGAAAAATCTGGATATTGAAGTATTGTAGGACTCAGTAAATGTGATTTGAGGGTTTGGAAAGAATGTTCACATTCTTGAGTCCATTCAAATTGTATGTTTTTTCTCGACAACCTAGTTATGTGTCGTGATAATTCAGCAAAACCCGGCATGAACCGTCGATAATAGTTACAAAAAGCTACGAAGCGTTTAGCTTCATCACCATTTTTTGGTGTAGGATATTTATCAATTATAGAAAATTTACTGTCGTCAGGTAAAAAACCTTTGTCAGTACATTTGTGACCAAGGAACGTCACTTCACGACAAAAGAATAAACATTTATCAGGATGCAATTTAAGATTATATTTTCTACATAAACTGAATACCTCTTTGAGGTTACGTAACATGTGTTCTGTAGAACAACCAATCACAACTAAATCGTCCATATATACGAAAGCTTGTGTTGGTGATAATCCGGCAAAAGCCAAGGACATCATTCGTTGAAATGAGTTTGGAGCTATTTTTATACCATATGACAATCTGTTAAAATGGAAGGATCCTTTTTCTGTAGAAAAGGATGTAATATCTCTAGAGTCTTTGTCTAGTTCTATTTGATGAAAACCTGACATTAAGTCAAGGCAAGAGAAAAATTTAGCTCGGCCCAATTGGTCGAGTATATCATCTATACGTGGTAACGGAAACTTATCAGCTACTAAGTTCTTATTCACTCCGCTATAATCTACTACTAGTCTCCATCTTTTCTGATTTGTACCTGGGAGAGGTTTTTTAGGTACTAAAAGAATAGGACTATTATATTCAGACACTGATGGCTCTATTATATCGGCTTTTATCAATTTATCAACATTTTTGTTTACTTCCTCTTTATGTGAGTGAGGTATTCTGTAATTTTTTATATAAACCGGTTGTTTATTGTGGAGCTTAAGCTTTTGCTTATAAAAATTATTAGCCGTTATTTTTTCAGTTTCTAAAGCAAATATGTCTATAAATTCATGACACAGTGTTTTTAATTCTTTATCAACGAATTCTGGATTGTGGGCCAGGCATTCCAGTTTCAACTCTCGTAGTGAACAGACGCGTTTTTATAATCGTCGCAACTGAATATAAAAAAAAATATAAAAGAAAAAAAAAAGTTGTCAAGTCACAAAAGATATAAAAAAACAAAACATTTATTGAACAGTTATTTTACTGGTTTTATTTTATTTTTTGCTTGTGTGCAATACACATAAATACTTGCATACACAAACTAATATAAGTGAAAATAAAATAAAGAGAACTCTGATGAGTTCATCTTCTGATAAAAACAACAATAATCCTACAAGCAGTAGGAATGTACAATATATAACTTTAGTTGCTGATGACGACAATAAAAAAAATGAATTAAACAAAAACCTGAATTTAACAGAAAACAAAAATACTCGTGCGCGATCATTATCTTTGAACATGTTAAATAGTGACCAAGAAGCAACAACAATTGCACCCATCAGCAAACTTGTCAGCTTAGCTGTACAAACAAACAAACAAACAACAAGTAACAAGGTGACCAACGTGCACAAAATGGTAGATGCGGTGAGTACAATAAATGATAATAAAATTCAAACAGGAATGGACAGATACATAACCGTGTTAAAAAGGGGAAGAAGTCCAAAATCAGCTCAAATAGCTTCAACAGCGAAAGTTCCCAGAGATGGAAAAAACAAAATAAAAAATTCCGAAAATCGTTTCGCGATTTTATCAGAACAAGACAATGAAGACACAACTACAACAAGGTCGAGTAAACCTCCACCGATATATTTAAGAGAGCAGAACTCTAGTTTTTTGGTAAAAAGCCTTATCTCCTTAATTGGAGAAAATGAGTTCTATGTAACTCCAATTAAGCGCGGAAATATTAACGAAACAAAAATCCAGGTAGTGCAAGAAAGTAATTACCGAAAAATAGTATCTGACCTTGAGTCAAAAAACAAAAATTTTTATACGTACCAATTAAAGAGTGCTAAAGGTCTAACCGTCGTAATAAAAGGTATAGACTCTAGTGTGGATCCAGAAGAGGTTAAGTCTGGCCTTGAAAATAATGGCTTCAAAATTAAAAATGTTTCTAACATCAAAAATAGGGATAAAATCCCCCAACCTATTTTTAGAGTCGAGCTACAGCCAGGTGACTTGAAAATTAAAAAAAAATGAATCGCACCCAATCTATAATCTAAAGTACTTGTTACACAGAAGAGTTACAGTTGAGATGCCACATAAAAAAAAATGGACCTAGCCAATGCATAAACTGTCAAGAATTTGGCCATACCAAAACTTATTGCAAGTTGCCTACCGTTTGCGTTGTATGTGGTGAGTTGCACAGTACCGCTAACTGTGACAAAATAAAAGGTGATACCAAGGCAAAAAAATGCGGCAATTGCAGTGGAAACCACACTGCTAACTATAGAGGCTGCCCTCTTTACTCTTTTTTTAAAAATTCGTCGAACAGAAAAACAAATGCTACTCCCGATCAGCCCAACACCCCTTTAAACTACCCTCAGTTACCCCAACCGTCGTCTAGCCATAATCAATACTCAAATGTTTTAAAGTCTAACACGACTCTTACTCAACAAAAACCTAATAATCAATTTTCATACGCTAATATTTTAAAGAGTAACCAGACTCCGGCGCAAAAAACTGTACCAGCTAATGAAGAATCAGGGCATAATTTTAGTCGTATTGAAGCCTCGATAGAGATCCTAATACAAACAGTAAATACATTTACTCTCAACATGTCCTTTATGACGCAGGAAATGTTGAAAATGCAGTCTACCTTGTTGCAGGCTGTATTGAAAAAACCATGAACTTAAGAATCTGTTTTTGGAACGCAAACGGCATCTGCCAACATAAAAATGGATAAACAAATCGATGTTATGCTTATCTCAGAAACTCATTTGACGTCTCGAAGCTATTTTAAAATTAGTGGATATAATTTCTACGATACTAAGGATCCTCGAGGTAGAGCTTGTGGTGGCTCTGGAATCCTAATAAAAACTCGAATAAAACACTACCTGCTAAATGACCTTCGTGAAGAATATCTTCAAGCAACAAATATCTGTATTGAAAATTTTTATCAAAAGCTTGTGATATCATCTGTTTATTCTCCTCCCAGGTTTGCAATTTCAGAGAGTCAAATACCGCATTTTATACAACACTGGGGTCCCGTTTCCTAGCAGCTGGCGACTACAATGCTAAACACACTTTTTGGGGTTCACGTTTAATAAGTCCCAAGGGCCGTGTTTTGTTTGACACAATTTCAAAAATGGGTTTGAATGTAGTTTCAAGTGGTCAGCCAACATATTGGCCAACGGATCGACAAAAAATTCCTGATGTTATCGACTTTGGAATCTCGAAAGGTGTGCCCAGCGAAATGATGGAAGTAGAAGCATCTTTGGATTTGTCTTAAGATCATTCGCCTACTATTATCACTATTTACTCACACACAACCGCAAGACCTACATGTGATTTACCGCTGACATCTGCACGTATTAACTGGCTGAAATACAAAAAATATTTGAGTGCTCATTGCACGGAAAATATGCCATTGAGAACACCTACTGACATAGAAAATTCTATTAGGTTGTTTGAAGCACATGCTAAACAAGCTGCTCTTAATGCTTCTTCAATTCAACCAAATCAACAAGCGAGATTTAACAATATTTTTTGTGCAGATATAGAAAGGCTATTGACCGAAAAACGGACAGCTCGACGAGAATGGCAACGATACAGATCGCCTCAGCTAAAATTAAGGCTTAAGGAGTGTACCAAGCAGCTTAGAAAAGTTTTGCAAACACAAAAAACAGCTTCGCTGCAAAAATTTCTGCAAGAACTCGATGCAACACCTTCAACAGATTATTCGCTGTGGCGTGCAGCCAGAGGACTTAAAAGGCCGGTGATATGTATACCTCCATTACGAGCTTCAAATGGTGACTGGGCAAGAACTGATGCTGAAAAAGGTGCTCTTTTTGTTAAACACTTAGAAAAAGTATTTACTCCAAATATTTATGCTGATATTATTGAACTGCCACCAGTCATCGCTTTACCAGAAATTCCGCTAAGATTTAATATTGTGGAGATTGAAAAGGCTATTACAAGTCTAAACTCAAAAAAAGCCCCAGGTATTGATAAAATAAGTAACAAAATGCTGCAAGAATTGCCTTTCATTGCAAAACGAGTAATACTATTCATCTTTAATAGTATTTTACGACTGCAATACTATCCGGCAGAATGGAAGGTTTCGATGATTACTATGATACCAAAACCCGGTAAGGATCATACAAAGGTTGAATCCTATCGGCCTATTAGTTTATTGTCCAATATGTCGAAACTTTTTGAAAAACTGTACATGAGCAAGCTGACTCCTATAGTAACTAGCAGTGCATGTATTCCAGATCATCAATTCGGTTTTCGCAGTCAGCATAACACTATTGAACAAACTCACACACTTGTGAATGTTATAAAAGAAACTTTTGAAAAAAAGAAATATTGTTCAGCGCTTTTTATTGATGTCGCACAGGCCTTTGATAAAGTATGGCACGAAGGTCTTGTCCACAAATTAACACAAAATCTACCCGCAAACATCGTCAGGCTCTTAAAAAGCTATCTAGAGGAACGAAAATTTGTAGTTAAGGAAGGAAATTTTACAAGCCCCCCGCAGTCGATTGAAGCCGGAGTCCCTCAAGGCAGTATCTTCGGTCCTTTACTTTATTTAATATATGCCTCTGACTTACCGTTAAGCAGTATCATTCATACGTCAACATTTGCTGATGATACGGCTTTTCTAAGCGTTCATGAAAATCCTGTAGAAGCTTCCCGGAATCTACAAGGGTACATCTAAAAATTGGAAACATGGCTAAAACAATGGCGGATAAAACTGAATGAGCAGAAATGTGTACACGTTACGTTTACTTTACGCAGGGAAACATGCCCGCCTATACAAATCAACACCGAGACTATACCGCAACACACTGTAGTAAAATATCTAGGCGTTCATCTTGATCGTCGTTTAACATGGAAATCGCATATAGACGCAAAGTTGACAGAAATGAAATTAAAAGCAGCCCAAATGAATTGGCTTATGGGAAGAAATTCTATATTAAGTCTTGACTGTAATCTTTTGTTATACAACGCGATCCTGAAACCAATATGGGCCTATGGAATCCAGTTATGGGGCACTGCCTCAGCATCAAGTGTAGAAAAAATTCAAAGGCGACAAAACAAAATTCTACGTACAATTACTGCAGCCCCCTGGTATATCCGAAATCAGCGAATTCACAAAGATCTTGATGTTCCGTTGGTAAAGACAATTATTTTCAAAACACGCAGAAAAATATATTGAAAAATTAGTATTGCACCCAAATCCACTTGCGCGCAACATTCTAAATTATACAGGCCACACCCGGTTGAGAAGGAGGGCTACTCTTTCTCTCAGCCGTACACGAGAGGTGTAAAACATCAAAAATCAACAGTTGGAATTAAAAATTTTGTTTAGCACTAGCTAAACATATATTAATGTATTTTTAGATTTAAGATTTGAAAAACTTATTGATGTTTCAATATATAATTGAAGATTCAATAAATAATAAAACTACCACAAAAAAAAAAAAAAAAAAAAACGAATTCTGGAAAGTTTTTTGATATCCTTTCAAGTTGTTCTTTATTTTTCTGTGGGTCATGGTTTTGCTTTACGATTTTATAGTCATTCAGACTTTCTGTTAATATTTGGACATTATTAATGATCAAATCATTTTCAGTTGTATTGATAATTCTTACCAAAGGCTTTGATTTTAAGGTAATTGTGTTAGCAATATATACACCATCTTGAAGCATTTGTTGCGGTATCAATACCTCTGTTTCAGTAGAATCAAATCTAATTGGTCTGATCACTTCTGATCTAGCTGGAACTGATATGGAATTAATGTTAGGAGCACTCATAAGTGGGATAGATATATCATATGGAACATCATTTGTTTTCAAAGTGATAATATCTTCATTGTCTTGAAAATCTAATACACACCTGCATTTTCTAATAAAGTCTATTCCTATTATTCCATCAACTTGAATAGGGAATTCATTTCCGACAACATGAAATTCATGTGCTATAAGAAATCTATCTATTTTTAAATCAGTTCTCACTTTTCCCGATGTAGTTATGAGACCTTGTCCAATACCGTTTATATTAGTTCTTTTTGTTACATTTATTGGTTCGTTCAGAACTTGATTATGTTTGATAAGAAGTTGGCAACCCTGGTGAAGATACACACATTTTGATAGTGCTAAAGACATATTTTAATCTTTATTATTTATTGTGTTAAAACGCTTCCGATAAGGTTATAAACTTGTGTTATATAAAAAAATATTTACTATTTGCTACAAATTAGTGAAGGATGGCTGGAAAAGGTCGTAAAAGTTTAAATAAACCAAAATTAGTATGTGATCAATGTAAAAGGCATATTAAAGAGGGGGCTGATGATTTCATAGAATGTGATAAATGCGCCAAAAATTACCATTCGCAATGTACTAAGTTAGATAAACGTCAATTTGAATACCTTGTAAATAATGAGAGTGAAATGTTTGTTTGTCTCTTATGCGAAAGAGAAGAAGAGGGGAACATAAAAAATGAACTTCGTGAAATCAAAATAAAACTTAATAAGTTGGATCAGCTGTCTGAAATTCAAGAATCCATACAATTTATGGCAAAACAATATGATAGTATTCTGAAAGATTTAACTGAAACCAAGAAAGGATTGTCTGCAGTGGAGAAGGAGAATCGGTCTTTGAGAAAAGAAATTTGTAATTTAAAGACATCTGTGAAAATGCTTAATGACATTCGTGTAAAAAACAACTGTATAGTAAGAGGTTTAAGTGTATCGGATGAGTTGTCAAATGGTGTGGGTGTTAAAATGGAAGCGGAACATATTGAAGATGCGTACTTTATCCCTAATGAAAATAAAAATAGCTCGAATCAGAAAAAAACTGTTGTCGTGAAGTTTTCATCGAAAGTGCCGAAAGACAAATTGATGGCTGGTAAGCAGAACTTGAAAACAATTAACAGCGATGTTTATATTTACGATTTTCTAAGCAAGGAGACTTTGGAATTGCTTAAATATGCAAAAACTATAAAGAATGTTGGTTACAACCATGTTTATGCAAGAAATGGAAAAGTTTACTACAAGAGAAGTGATGTTTCAAAACCCCAAGAAATAAGGACTGAAGATGATGTTGACCACTTACTGCTGAATGCTGCAACTAGAGATACTTTGGTACGTAGGCCAAAAAACTATAATGCATCTGCTGAACAAGATGAAAAGTTTGATAGTGTTGATGTGGATGATGGTGATAGTAATATGGCATAAAATGTTCAATAGTTTATAAAAATGTTTTATATAAGTTTTTCTTTTCGCTCAAAATTAATAATCAATATTTTAATAATATTTCAAATTATAATAAATATGTATATAATTTAAATAGCTCATTTTTTAATATAATAAGTGTAAACGCTAGAAGCATTTCATCTATAACAAAATTTAATAAGTTCAAATCCTTATTAGCAAGTCTTTCAAGGCTACCTGATGTTATAGCAATCCAAGATACCTGGTTTGACAAAAAATTAACCCAGCTATATTCCATCAACGGATATTCAAGTGTTCATTGCTGTAGGACTGATAAATATGGAGGCACTTCTTTGTATGTGAGTGACAAGTTACAATTTACTGTGGAAAATTGCAAAAGTGATAATTTTGTGGATTTTGTTACAATTTCAATTAAAAACTTTCGCATAAATGGAAGTTGTTTAAAAATATTATCTATTTATCGCTCACAAAAGTGCATGATTGCTGATTTTGTTAATATTGTTGAAGAATCGTTGAGCTGTTGTACTCAGAGCTCATTAGTGGTAGTTGGTGATACTAATATTGATACGTTTAGCAATCCTCATTTCCATGCTTTATCAAACTTATTTTTGAACTATGATTGTCATAGTTGTCATCCTTTGATAACGAGGACATCAAGTAAAACATCTATTGATCAGGTGTTCAGTAATGTTTTTGAGAGAATTTCTGTTGACTCCGTCGAATGTTCGCTAACGGATCATAATATAATTTGTTGTAAGATTCAAGCTAATTATGTTTCAAACAACTATGTTAATATAACTAGAGTTAGTTGCGACTACCAAAAAGTTAAGGAATTATTGAATGAGAGTTTGACCATGATTGAAGGTGTGGATGATACGTCAGTATTAACTGAAAATTTTACAAGCTGCGTTAACAATGCTATTAGAGAAGCAAAAAAAACTTCTACATACAAAAGGTCCTTAAGATTTGAAATTGCACCATGGATAAATAAAAATTTACAAGTTTTAATACAATATAAACATAAAATTCTAGCGAAGCGAAGAAAAGCTAATACCAATAATTATGATAGTTTGTTAAAAAGATTAGGAAAAGTTGTCAAGCTGGCTAATAAAATTTCTAGAGATAACTATTATTATAATAACTTGAACAAATTTGATGGTGATCCAAAAAAAACATGGAACTTTATCAACAATACGCTTGGCAGAAATAGAAAAGAGGATCTGAATTTGTTATCATCTGGTATACCAATATATGATGACTGTTTGAAAGCTAATACGCTCAACCAATACTTTGTTCAGTCAGTGGTGGAATTAAGGCAACAAATTGGAGTACTTGTAGGAGACAATTGTAATTTGTTTCGCTCTTTGCCTCGAACTTCGAGCCGTTTCAACCTTCAGTATATTTCTGATGCTGATATACGCACAGTTATTAATAACTTAGACTTAAAGAAATCTACAGGCTATGATAATATTGCTCCAAAATTAATATACAGTTGCAGTGATACAGTAACTCCAATTTTGACCCATATTTTTAACAAAATAGTGCAGTCGTCAAAATATCCTGATTGTTTGAAACTAAGTAAAATTGTTCCCATACCAAAAGCTATGAATGCGTCTGAAGCCAGTGATTTTCGTCCAGTCTCACTATTATCCGTTATTGATAAAGTTTTTGAAAAACTTATTCATGAGAGGTTATTATCGTACTTTGAAAGTAATAATTTTATCTACAAATTTCAGTTCGGTTTTAGAAAAGGATGCGGTACTGAAGAGGCAGTATTAAATGCTGTAAATTTCATTTGTGATGGGCTGGATAAAGGTTCGAGTGGCGTTGCAGGTCTATTTTTGGATTTTAGTAAAGTTTTTGATCTTGTTGATCACGATATAATGATAAAAAAGTTAAAGTTTTATGGTATTATGGATAAGGAATTGAAGCTATTTGAAAGTTTTCTTAAGAGCCGGAAACAATTTGTTCAGGTGAATAACGCAAAAAGCAACATATTGGATGTGAAAAGTGGAGTGCCACAAGGCAGTTGTTTGGGACCATTGCTTTTTACTATTTATTTAAATGACCTTTCCAATTTACAATTAACTGGTAAATTATATATGTTTGCTGATGACGTGTGCCTTTTCTATCCATATAAATATGAAGTAGTTGTGAAAACTTATATGGAACGAGATATTGCTCTGATCCTTGAATTCGCGCGGCTAAACAAACTGAAGCTTAATGCAAATAAAACTAAATTAATTAGATTTAGACCACGTTCACACACGCAAGCCAATGAATTTAATATTTCAGTAGATGGAAATGTAATTTTTGAAACTTCGCACGTGAAATATTTAGGTATTGTACTGCAGAGTAACCTAGCATGGAATATGCATATTAATGATATAAAATCAAAAATTGCGCCAGCTGTTGGTATTCTATTTAAAATGAAGAATAAACTGAATCTTAAAGCAAAACTGATGATCTACCAGTCTTTAATACAAAGTCGTATAAATTATATGACAATAATATATGGATACAAAAGCACAAATGATTTAAGATTGCTGCAAGTGATGCAAAATAAAGCATTAAAAACTATCCATAATCTACCATTACAATACTCAACCTTATCACTCTATGAAAATATTTGTAAGCCAATTATGCCTATTTGTGGACAATATAAGTATCAGCTACTGATATACATGTTTAAGTCCATACACAATATAGGATACCGTTCTATTAGATTTTATCAAAATCAAACAGTTTTCAACACAAGAAATCAGAGAAATTTGCTAGCTCCTACATGTAGACTGGAAACAACGAAGCAGCGGATTGATTATATTGGTAGTCTTGAATACAATGACTTGCCTATAAGGTTAAAATCAATTAATGTAATATCAACGTTTAAAATAGAACTAAGAGCATATATATTTGAAAATATTGAAATGATTCTTCGTATATAAGGAATTTTCTATTGGATATATTATATGTACATATATTATAAATACTTTATTATTTTTATTTTGCTATGAATTTAAGATACGGAAGATCCTATTTGCCAACTTGCCTCAACAATGCCTTAAAGGCGCAGAGGCCAAAATGATATGAATTATAATTAAATTGAAATGTAAATAAAAATAAAAAAATAATAAAAAAAAAAAACTGATATGTCTGCACCAGTGTCTATTAAAAATGTTGACCTATTGTCATTTAAAGTAGTTCGGGATATCAAATAGCTATATAAGTTTAATTGTATGCTATGAATTTTTTCATCTAAGAAGTATGTTGGCGTGGCTGTACGTTTCCCGAATTATTTTCATCGGTAATACATCGTACATTATTGTTATTTCTTGAATTGTATCCATTATTATTGTAATGGTTACTGTTATTATTTGTATAGTTATTTCTTCCTCTGTTAGGATTTCTATTAAAATTCTCGTAGTTGGTATTATTATAGTTCCTTGAGTTGAAATTATTATTTCTAGGACCATAGTTTCTTGAACTATTAAAGTTTCTAGGATTTAAATCATTAAAATCTCTACGATTAGAGTTATTAAAATTTCTAGGATTTGAATTGTTAAAGTTTCTAGAATTGGAATTATTAAAATTTCTAGAATTTCGACTATTAGAAGGATTGTTATTACGACTGTTTTGTGAGCCGTAAGCTAGGATAGAATTTGGTTGACCATATACATCGGTACAACTAGTGATAAATTTTGATATTACATCATTCATATTATTAAAGGTGCCTGATTCCATGATCAGTTTTACTCTATCGTTTGAGGCATTCTTTACTATAGCTGTAACCGCTGAGCGAGTTGCATATTTATTTGCGGTTTCATTAGACAGACCATCTGATATATATGCTGTTTCTAACTTCTGTGTGAGGTCTTCCACCTCTTTGGCATAAGCATTAGCATTCTTACCAGACTGTCTAATGTTCATAATTTTAGCAGTAATAACGTCTACTGATTCTCCTTTAACTGAAGATCTCAGTTTCAATATTATATCTTGCAAAGTTGTTTCAGCCGACAATAAATTTCTGGCTGTACCCTTTAGCTTGGTCTTTACTAGATTTACGGCGACTGATTCATGACTCTCTTTTATTGAGTCCACTAAATTCAGCGCGTCGATAAAACTTTGTAAGTTTTCAGGAAGTAGCCTGGATGCGGTCCCTAAAAACTCTACTATAGTTTGAGGCATTATGAAATTATTTTTCAATTCAGGTATCAAAATTTGTTCATGTAAGGAATTGGGGATTACGATATCTATTCCCTTTTTTGTTGCTACTGAGAGAAGTTTTTCACTAACGTCTGCATAGAAAGCGTCCGCTGCCCTATAACCTGTTGTTAGGCTAGAGTAATTTACATTACGTAAGATTATAATGCTCTCTAGTTGATTAAATAGATTTTTTATGTGTTCATCTACTGTTTCTGCTTTTGTTTCTTTGTCTATATTAAGACATTTATAGGATCTTAAGAATTCTTCTTTAAGTATTCTTGCTTTAAAATGTTTCACGTATCTGTTCTTTAGACATCTCTTGTGAAATTGGTATAAGGTCGTTAGGAATTGTAGTAAAAGTATTGCAATAATTATTGCTAGGTACACTACTGGAAATTCAACCTTCACCGTGATATTGTTGACAACGTTTGCATTAGGATTTTCTATATTTAATTTTTTGCCTCCCATTATGAAGGAAAGATATTAGAACAATATATTATGGATCAATTTAAAAGCAACTATCAAGTTTGCTCAGTAAATAAAGAAAATCTCTCAACTGAATTCAACTAACAAACATTTTAAATAAACGAAGTAAATGAAGAAAATTTTTCTTGAAATTCTGATACAAAATGTGAAATATAAATGAAAATAGAATCAAAGTATGATACATCTGAAATCAAAATATACCGTTTGAAATGAATTTTGCCTTTGCATTAGTGCAACAAATATTTTGGAATACGTCCATTATAGGCCAATTTTAACGGCTTTGGACAATTTTCTTTTATTGCACAATGAATGGCAATGAAGAAATAATTTAATAAGGTTATTGATAATGAATAACGAATAGTTAAGAACTCTTTCTTCTGAGATTCTAATACAAAATGCTTTGCTTTTACACCTATGTGTTTCAGCTCTGAATTATTTCACCGTTTAAAAAAAAAGATTATGAGGATTTGAATTGACTCAAATCAAAAGAAAAAAATCTGTTTTTAAAACTTCTAATCAAGGAAGTTTTATATTTCACGAAGCTATTTTAGAACAATCATAAATCAAAATTTAATTCAACTCAAAATAAACCAATCAATATTTTAAATCTCTTTAACCGGTCGAGTTTGTCCTTTATACAGTTGTTCACATATACAAAATCAAGTTTACAATAGTTTTACTTATAGTTAAGTTTACACAACTGTATGAGTATTATTATGTCCCTTTTTATGTCATGGGTCGTATTAGTTCAAAAAAAAATTGGTAAATATGTCTAAGTTTCAGCACTCTGTATACTCTGTATACCGAGGACCGGTCATCAGACATATATCGATCAGAACCAATTACTGATCGAAACGGTTACCCATATATTATAGTATGCATACATCAACTGGAGGGACTCGTAAGTATCTCAGTGATATAAGTACATATATGTTATTAAAGTATTATTTTTATATTATCAACTGGAGGGACTCGTGAGTTTCTCAGTGATTAATCGAAATATCAAAAATTCTTTTTGCTTTGCAAGAAAATAAAATGTTACTTCTTTCGTTTTTTTTTTATAAAATACGAGAAATTTTACAATTCAATAGTTTTTAATGTTTTCGTTTTAAATCCACATTTATTTAATTTACATTGTTTAAAAAATTTTTTTTTTTTATTTAGTTAAGGAGAAAATATTTTGATTCAAAAATAATTTTTATTAAAACAAAAATATAAATGACAATTCGGTTTATTCAAAATAGAAAATTAATTGAATAAATTTATAATAAAAATTTTTGAAAAGTTAAAAAAAAAAATGAAATTAATCTTACTGTAAACAGCCTTCTTCTATTCTCTTTTTGTTGTTGTCTTTTTTTTCATCCTTTCGTTGTTGCTGCATTTGCTGATTTCAAGAAGAATAAAGCTGAACACAAAAACAAGGCAATGCAGGAATTTTACACCAATCTCATCATTCTTTTTTCGCTCATAGTCCATTCCGCTTAAAGGCCAAAAACGGATTTAAGCCAAAACAGTCATATTCACTTGCAGATTTTTTTTTTCGAATTTCATACAAATTATTTGTTCTAAGGTCCATTTCGCTTGTAGTCCATTTTTGTTTAAAAGCCACATTTTGTTTGCATGTGTATCTAATACTTTATGCAAAAAAATTCGCTTACAGTCCACTCTGTTTTTTTTTTATTTTATGGCAGCATCGCCATGTTATATGAATGATATTATTTTATAATTAGAACAAGTTCTAATAATGCTTTGTAAATAATTTTCTTTATTATATATTTTATTTGCAAACAGCCGCTTGTGCGACTGTTCGCTTTTATCTTTCTTTATTAACTGTACAAATTATTATTTAGTATCTTAAGTCTAGCTCAAACATTCTATATTTTAATACTAATACACACACATGGTATGTGTGGGAATATGCATGATCAGCATAATACATTCTGTATACTCTGATCATGCAGTCATAGCATGGACAAATATTTAAACAAAAACAAAAGTGTTATGTTTCACTTGCTGCATGCAGACGGCATGCAGTAGTGGTGAGTCAAACACACTACACTAGCAAAATAAATTCTTAAAATATTCACTGAGAGTATGGAAAATTTTGGGTTATTTATAAATTTACAACTCGAAAGCATAGAAAAAATAAAAAATTTGATTCCGTGTATGGAATTTTAAAATATTCTATGGACTCAAAAGTTCCATTGAGCACATACGAATTCATTAACTTAAATAAATGTATGTAATAAAAGTAATAAAAAATAGTTTTTTATGATGCTTAATATACATATCTCTATTGGGGACAAAATTGGGGATTTCCTGGGTACACTGGTTCAAACACCTATTCAATGTACTTCTACTTCCAAAAAAGGATTATTTATTTAGAAACAGTTTGAATGTTTTAAAAACTAGCAGCTTGGAAGCTAACGACACAGAAGTCAACATTCCAAATAGTGACATTGATGAAATGCAAAATTTAGAATCAATCGCTTCTCGAAGCCCTTTCAAAAAGGATATGACGAAATCATATGTTATATAAAAAATTCAAACTGCGGTGAAGAAAACGAATACAAAAATGAAGAATTGTGTTACTTTATTATAAATATAATATATTTATATGTTCTTACCTTCAAAGAATGCTTTGTAAACATTCTGATAATCTTTCGAAATTTTGCTGTCATTGTGGTAATTTTAAAAGAAAAAACATAAATGCCCCTACTGCAATTATTATGTTTGCGAAAGTTGCTTGAAACAAATATATGTATAACGATAGTTTCATTGAATGTAAAATTGTGTGTTCAAAATTCCCAAAAGCCTTAAAAATAATTTTACTGCAACATAGTCATATCTCATAAAATTTGTTTACGATATAATGCAGAATAATTTAATTTATCGTAAACAAATTTATGTAAAAATTATTAACTAATAGTTAGTATACACTTATTAAAAAAATATATTTTTCAGTTGCAATTAAATTTGAAAATTTATTACAGTAATTTTCTACAATGCTAATTTTTTGAGTTATGATTATGTCAAGTACATACTATGTATATATGTATAGGAGTGATAAACAAAAAATCGCACTTGTTTTCAAAACACTCTTAATATGATGGCTCATAATATAAATGTGGCATATTTCGTTTATACACGAATGAATTGTATATACATATTTAAGTGAATAATGGTTTAGGCCTATCGGGGAAGTCAACCATTAAAAAAAATGACAACGCACTAAGTGTAGTACCTCAGTGGTAGTGTGGAAACCTACACAATTTGTATTTTTCAAAACGAATTTATAATAATTAGTTCAGCAATAACATAATGAGTTGTTTTTTCCAATACTTCTTATATTTGCGAAAGTACCTTTTTATTTTCTCTAACAACATTCACAAGCCTGTGAGTTTGTTCAATAGTGTTATGCTGTCTGCGAAAACCGAATTGATGATCTGGAATGCATCCATTACAAGTCACTATAGGCATCAGCTTGACCATATACAGCTTTTCAAATAGGCAATAAACTAATAGGCCGATAGGATTCAACCTGCGTATGATCCTTGCCGGGCTTTGGTATCATAATAATAATCGAAACCTTCCATTCTTTTGGATAGTATTGCAGCCGTAAAATACCATTAAAAATGAATAGTATTATTCTTTTTGTAATATATGGCAATTCTTGAAGCCTTTTGTTGCTTATTTTGTCGACGCCTGGGGCTTTTTTGGTGTTAAGACTAGTAATGGCCTTTTCAATCTCCACAATATTAAATTTTAGCGGTGTTTCTGATAAAGAGACGACTGGTGGCAGTTCATCAATATTAACAGAAATATTTGGAGTAAATACTTTTTCTAAGTGTTTAACGAAAAGAGTACATTTTTCAGCATCAGTTCTTGCCCAGTCACCATTAGAGGCTCGTAATGGAGGTTTCCATATCACGACTGGTGGCAGTTCAACAATATCGGTAGAAATATTCGGGGTAAATACACTTTCTAAGTGCTTAACAAAAAGAGCACCTTTTTCAGCATCAGTTCTTGCCCAGTCAACATTCAAAGCTCGTAAGGGAGGTTTTCATATCACTGGCCTCTGGGTGCACGCCACAGCGAATAATCTGTTGATGGTGCTGCATCGAGTTCTTGCAAAAATTTTTCCAGCAAAGCTGTTTTTTGTGTTTGCAAAACTTTTCTGAGCTGCTTGGTACCTCCTTAAGCCTTAATTTTAGCTGAGGCGATCTAGAACGTTGCCATTCTCGTCGAGCTCTCCGTTTTTCAGTCAATAGCCATTCTATATCTACAGAAGAAATCTTTTTGAATATTACTTGTTGATTTGGTTGATTTGAAGAAGCATTAAGAGCAGCTTGTTTAACATGTGCTTGAAACAACCTAATAGAATTTTCTATGTCATATTTTCCGTGTTCTCATATTTTCCGTGCTATGAGCACACAAATATTTTTTGTATTTCAGCCAGATAATACGTGCAGATGTCAGCGATAAATCACATGTTGATGTTGCAGTTGCGTGTGAGTAAATAGTGATAATAGTAGGCGAGTGATATGAAGATAAATCCAATGATGATCCAGTGATATTTCGCTGGGCACACCTTTCATAACTCCAAAGTCGATAATATCAGGAATTTTTTGTCGATCCGTTGGCCAATATGTTGGCTGACTACTTGAAACTACATTCAAACCCATTTTTGAAATTGTGTCAAACAAAACACGACCCTTAGGACTGATTAAACGTGAACCCCAAAATGTGTGTTTAGCATTGTAGTCGCCAGCTGCTAAAAAACGGACCCCAGTGTTGTATAAAATGCGGTATATTGACACACTGAAATTGAAAACCTGCGAGGAGAATAAACAGATGATATCACAAGTTTTTGATACTAATTTTCAATGCAAATGCTTGTTGCTTGAATATAATCTTCACAAAATTCATTTAACAGGTAGTGTTTTATTCGCGTTTTTATTAGGATTCCCGAGCCACCACAAGCTCTACCTCGAGGATCCTTGGTGTCCTAGAAATTATATCCACTAATTCTACAATAGCTTCGAGACGTCAAATGAGTTTCTGAGATAAGCATAACATCGATATGTTTTTCCAGAAGAAAATATTTTATTTCATTCTTATGTTAGCAGATGCCGGTTGCGTTCCAAAAACAGATTCTTAAGTTCATCGTTTGTTCAATAACGCCTGCAACAATGTAGACTGCACTTTCAACATTTCCTGCATCATACAGGACATGTTGAGAGTAAATGTATTTACTGTTTGTATTAAACTCTCGATCGAGGTTTCAATACGACTGAAATAAGGCCCTGATTCTTCATTTGCTGGTACAGTTTTTTTTTCGCCGTAGTCTGGTTACTTTTTAAAATATTAGCATATGAAAATTGACTATTAGGTTTTTGTTGAGTAAGATTCGTGTTAGAATTTAAAACATTTGAGTATTGATTATGGCTAGACGACGCACAGTGTAAGATTTTGCTAATCTAGCTGGTCAAAAGTCGTTTTTTTGAATTTGTGTAAATATTTTTATCAAATATGAAAGAGCACTTGTTATAAAATAAGAAAATCCAAAAACTTTGCCTAATTAGTCAACAATAACAATAAAACGGTACTTTAAACTTGAATATTTTTGAGTGAATTAAAAAATAACAAAAACACTTACATGAAATTGCTCATTTTTAAAATCGCATAACTTTTTATTGGAATAGAATTTTTTAACGATTCTTTTTTTGTTTTAAAGCTCAACTTATTCGGTGTTAATATCATGAAATTTTGTTTTTAGAACCTGGAAAAATCTTTTAGTGCTATTTCATTTAAACCGTTGTAACTAAAAATTATGTTTAGCAGTGGCTAAACTTATATTTATTATTTTTTTTTAGATTTAAGATTTGAAAAACTTATTGATGTTTCAATCTATTATTGAAGATTCAATAAATAATATACATATAAAAAAAAAAAAATTCATTTAAACAATTACTCTTTTCGTTAAGTTAAGAAAAAAGAAAACTAAATTCTATAATCGATAAATTCTTTTCTTCATAACGCTTCAACACCAAATTAGTGTTAAACAAACGTCTGAAGTACCTACTTTAAAGCACATATAAAATTATCCGCCGAGATTTGCCGATTAAATAAAAAGAAACACATAATGAGTGATAACACCACATACCATGAAATTTTTGATATATGGCTTAAAACACCCGAAAATGAAAGGCTTGACCGTTCCGTAAACCATATTTGTGGAAAAATAAGCAGTAGTTCTAATTCTCATATTGATTATGAACAATTACAAAGTTTTGTAAAATATGTGTATATTAGATTTAAGCTAAGGTGGAAAGCGGTAAACCGAACAAAACGTGATTTTATAAGTCGCTATGGTGCCTGGTTAAGCACAAACATTGAAATTTCTCAATTTATTTATAAGAAATCAAAAGAAAATTTGGAAGCTGGAAGACCATTAAAGGCGTTCAATGAAAGTTTGCAAAAAACTAAGGCAAGAAGAGCGAAACAAGTCTTGAAGTCAGTAAGTACAGAAGAGCTATATTTGGCAGCCGAAAAAAAATTGCGGTCAACAGGTAAACGAGATTCTGCAAGTATAGTAAGTGAACTTTTTAATACATTACCTCAGAGAGGTTCCAATATAAAAAAAGCCAGAATTTCTAATGAAATTGTAAAATGTTTGTCTCCACAAGAAGCACTTGCAATGATGATCGATACAAATTTATCGACAAACGCATATCGTTCAATGAGAAATCATGTGCAACATTTATACCCCAAATTATATCCATGTTATGATTTAGTTCAAAATGCGAAATTATTATGCTACCCAGATAAAATAAATGTTGACGAAATATCTGCCGAAGTAAACTTGCAATCTTTACTTGATCATACTCTATCAAGATTATGCTTAGCTCTGGAAGATGTTTTGCTTTCCACGTCAAGTTTTAATCAAGAATTGCACTTTTTATTAAAGTGGGGCTGTGATGGTTCCACTCAAACCCAGTATAAGCAAAAATTTTTTTAAGAAAACCTAAGCGATATGTCATTATTCAGTATATCTTTGGTACCACTTCAGTTGTTTTGTACAAAAAATAATTGTAAACGAATAATTTGGCAAAATCCAGCTCCTTCATCACCAAAATATTGTCGTCCAATTAAACTTATATTTACAAAAGAAACAACAGAAACTATAACAAAAGAAGTAAAAAATATCGATGATCAGATTTTACTTCTAAACCCTACTATTATAGAAACGAACAAATTAAATTTAAGTATCAAGTCCATTCTAATTTTGTCTATGATTGATGGAAAAGTTTGCATCGCACTATCTGGAAACAGTTCTACACAATCTTGTTATATATGCAAAGCAAAACCAAGCGAAATGAATAATGAAAAACCTTTATCACAAAAAATTATTAATCAAAAAGCGCTCTCATTTGGAATTTCTTCACTTCATTCATGGATAAAGTTCATGGAGTGCCTGTTGCATATATCTTACAAGCTGGAGGTAAGAAAGTGGCGCGTCACAGGAACGGATGATAAAATTAAAGTTGAACAAAAAAAATGCCTAATTCAAAGTAAATTTAAGTCCGAAACAGGACTTTTAATTGATATGCTAAGTCCAAAAGGTGGTAATACGAATGACGGTAACACCGCTAGACGGTTTTTTAGAGACTCTGAAATAACGGCACGGATAACTGGACTCAATTTAGAACTTATAAAGCGTTTTCATATTAGAGTCTATATAGAGGAACGAAAATTTGTAGTTAAGGAAGGCAATTTTACAAGCCCCCCGCAGTCGCTTGAAGCCGGAGTCCCTCAAGGCAGTATCTTCGGTACTTTACTTTATTTAATATATGCCTCTGACTTACCGTTAAGCAGTATCATTCACACGTCAGCATTTGCTGATGATACGGCTTTTCTAAGCGTTCATGAAAATCCTGTAGAAGCTTCCCGGAATCTACAAGGGTACATCTCAAAATTGGAAACATGGCTAAAACAATGGCGGATAAAAGTGAATGAGCAGAAATGTGTACACGTTACGTTTACTTTACGCAGGGAAACATGCCCGCCTATACAAATCAACACCGAGACTATACCGCAACACACTGTAGTAAAATATCTAGGCGTTCATCTTGATCGTCGTTTAACATGGAAATCGCATATAGACGCAAAGTTGACAGAAATGAAATTAAAAGCAGCCCAAATGAATTGGCTTATTGGAAGAAATTCTATATTAAGTCTTGACTGTAATCTTTTGTTATACAACGCGATCCTGAAACCAATATGGGCCTATGGAATCCAGTTATGGGGCACTGCCTCAGCATCAAGTGTAGAAAAAATTCAAAGGCGACAAAACAAAATTCTACGTACAATTACTGCAGCCACCTGGTATATCCGAAATCAGCGAATTCACAAAGATCTTGATGTTCCGTTGGTAAAGACAATTATTTTCAAAACACGCAGAAAAATATATTGAAAAATTAGTATTGCATCCAAATCCACTTGCGCGCAACATTCTAAATTATACAGGCCACACCCGGTTGAGAAGGAGGGCTACTCTTTCTCTCAGCCGTACACGAGAGATGTAAAACATCAAAAATCAACAGTTGGAATTAAAAATTTTGTTTAGCACTGGCTATATATATAACATATATTAGTGTATTTTTAGATTTAAGATTTGAAAAACTTATTGATGTTTCAATATATAATTGAAGATTCAATAAATAATAAAACTACCAAAAAAAAAAAAAAAAAAAAAAAAAAATATTAGAGTCTATGGGATATTCTATTAATTCTACAGCTTTTCAAGAGTATGCAGATAAAACCAAAAAACTATTTTTGAAAGAATATCCGTGGTACTGTATGCCTGTGACTGTCCATAAAGTTTTATACCATTCAAAACAAATTATTGACACATGCATCCTTCCCCTTGGACAATTGTCGGAGGAGGCCTTAGAAGCCAGAAATAAACACCAACGAAACTATCGGGAATACTTCACTCGGAAAACTTCTAGAACTGACTCTAATAGAGATTTAATGAATAGACTTTTAATAACATCTGATCCATATATAAACAGTTTGCGCAGACCTCCTGTATATAAAAAAAGCAGCATTGACCCCTGAAGTACTACATTTATTGGAATCTCCAGAAATACCAGAAGAAAACCATGAATTTTAACATTTTATTCTTACTTTAATTTATATGTACACATGAAATATATTCTTATTTTAAAATTAATAAAAATAATTGAAGAAAAATTTAACACTTATTGTTACTTCTACCTCTTTATTATTTATTTTAAACATTCTCATGCGAATAATATCAGATATAAATTTTTGCAGTTGTATGGAAGGTGGGCGTGGCAGTGGTCCAATTTCGCCCATTTTTTTGACAATGGTACATATTGACTTGTGACACCATGTACCGAGATTCATAAGTCTAGCTTAATTTTTTTCCAAGATATTTAATTTTGTCTCCCTAGAATGGCTGAATCTTACACTGTGCGACGGTTGAGGTAACTGTGGTTAGTTTAAAGGGGTGTTGGGCTGAGCGGAAGTAGCATTTGTTTTTCTGTTCGACGAATTTTGAAAAAGAGAATAAAGTGGGCAGCCCCTATAGTTTACAGTGTGGTTTCCGCCGCAATTGCCACATTTTTTTGCTTTGGTATCACCTTTAATTTTGTCACAGTTAGCGGTACTGTGAAACTCACCACGTACAACGCCAACGGTAGGCAACTTGCAATAATTTTTGGTATGGCCAAATTCTTGACAGTTCATGCATTGGATAGGTCCAGTTTTTATACCCTTCACCAAAAATGGTAAGGGTATTTATAGGTTTGTCATTACGTGTGTAATTTCCACAATATTTATATGAGGTCCATATAGTATATATATTCTGGATCCTTATAGATAGGGAAGTTAACTGAGCCCTGTCCGTCTGTCCGTCGGTCAGACTGTCCGTCTGTCTGTACGTGAAATCCATTTTCTGAAGACACCAGAAGAGCTAGAGAATTGTTTCTTAAAGTAAAATGTAGGGATTTTTCTAAGGATGCTTCGTATTGAAAATCAGCAAAAATAAAAATATTGATTCTGAAATGGATATATATACAAATAAATGAAGATATATATATTCATTGCAGAAATAAATTTATAAATACACTAGGTGCCTCAGTAGTATTGAATACGGGTTTAAGCGCATTGAATATGTGTCAGAGACAATAATTCAACACACGACACATCGTGCTACTGAGGCTGCTTAGTTCTTTGTGTATATTAACTTAATAATAACTCAAAGTATTTTTTCGTACAAACCCCTTTTTGTCACACATCTAAGCATGTGTGTATAAAAATACAAGGCATTTGCTTTTGAAAGATCAGCAGACTCAAATCGTTAGTTGCTTTTACAACCAAGCAATATTCTACACACATAAAAAATTTCAATTTTTTTTTCACCAAGGCACATTATAAACATAAATATGTATGTATGCACACAAATCGTTTTTAGAACACTATACATAATTACCAGACAAGTAAACTCTGTGGAAAAAATGTCGCACACTGATGATTACAAATATACTCTGATGTATTTATATGTATGTATGTTAAAAATGCTTTTGTATTTATCTTTTAAAATGTTGTATATTTGTCAATTTGTTTTTCATTTTAAAAATTGAAATATACTTACGTACATAGGCTTGTAACTATATTTGAAAATAATAAACAGGTTATTTTATACATATATATATACATACATATATATATTTACATAAGTGAAATAAGCCGTCGCTAAAAAGTATTTTGTCACCAGTAAAATAACTTTTCCTTTTATGAGGTGTTTTTTGATATGTACATACATAAGTACCTATGTATGTATGTAATAGGTCAATAACGAAGAATAAATAACTTACATAATTACTATTTGAAATAGCCCTACGTTAGAACAATGGATATTGTTTTAGCCTTCTCGAAATCGATAAACTGATATGTACTTTCTGTTAGGCTGATTGGATAATATAAGTACATACATATGTACCTAATATGTATAATAGCTACATACATATGTATGTACATATGTATGTGTTTTTAAAAACCCCCTAGTAATTTGAATTTTCATCTAAGCAAGTAGGTATGTACTAAGCTTTAAGCTAGCTCAAAATAGTGTTGACTTTTCAAATATCAAATTATTACCTACAGTTAAAATAATAGATAATTATGTGCGTAACAATTAACAATATACATATGTATGTATGTAGGTACCTACAAAACGTGAGCATAAAGGTATAAACACATTCGCCACAGCAGACTACACGAACACACGAACACAAATGCTGCTAGCTACCGTTGTAGCCGTTTAGCCAGCTACTTAATTATTTTGGAAACGACAGATACACAATAAACAGCTGATCCTGAATTGTTGCAACGATTCATTTATGTATATTACAGTGGTGCATATTCAGCGCTTTTAGTTTTTTAAAGTTCGCTGGGGCAAATTGAATATGGCGAATTGAATTCGCCACTCACATCACTTTGTATGGATTCGCTTTGACCGAAAAAAATCATCTCATAGATCTCTTTTGGCTCCGGAGTTACGGGTTCAAAACTTATTTTTTATTGGCCATAACTCCTAGAATATGGAACGGATATAAGCGATGTGGATATCAATCTTCTCCAAAATACCTTTATACTGGTATACAAATTTTTTAAAACAATTTACCCATTGCGAGTGAAATTCCTTTTTAAAATTTTTTTATCTGACTTTTCACTTTTACAGAGAACTTACCATGCTTTTATTTGGTGTATATTTGAAAGCTGTCACCGATGAAATACGTAAATTATGCTACTTTAATGATGATTTTAAGAATTAAATAAGTTATTTAGACCATTTTGAAATGATACCTACATATGTCGTTTATATTCGTTCTATATTGTAGGACTAATGATCAATAATATATTAGAGTTTTGAACCCCGAAACTGCGGAATCAAGAGAGCGCCGAAAAAATTACACAAAAATTTTTAGGTAAAAGAGAGCTATTACCCTGTGAGTTTTTTTAATCTTTAACAATGTTGGTATTTTTGACTCAAGTCAATATTCTATATAACAATAAACCTAATAAAAATTATTTATGCATATATATTACTAGCTGATCCCGGTGTACTTCGCTACCCCCTCGTTATAAAATAAAATTAAAAGTATTTATATATCCTATTGTTACGATCGGTCCAGTAGTTAAGACTATATTACGATTTTTAATTTTCCTAAAAAGGAGCGTGGTCCCATCCACTTTTCTCCCGGTACGTATTCCAAATTATGCCAATACCATATGTATAAAATATCATCGACGTAGGTCAAAAAATGCCCAAAATATGGCGATTTAAATTTTTGGGCTATATGGGCGGTGCCACGCCTCTTTGTCCAATCAAAACTTCATATAGGCTATTATTCCTTCCAGAGTCACAGTAACATGCTGTGAAAATTTCAGGAAGATCGGTCCAAGGGTTTGGTTTTCCTAAAAAAGGGGCGTGGTGCCACCCACTTTTCTCCTGGTACGTATTCCAAATTATGCCAATACCATATGTACCAAATATCATCGACGTAGGTAAAAAATGCCCAAAATATGGCGATTTAAATTTTTGGGTTATATGAGAGGTACCACGCCCCTTTGTCCAATCACGCCCATATTTGCAGCAGCACTTAAAAAATGCACACCAAACCGACGTACTAAATTTTGTTCAAACACCGTTATCAGGAACAGAAATAATAGATTTTTAATTTGTGGTTTGTATGAGAGGAACCACGCCCCTTTGTCCAATCCCGCCCATATTTGTAGCAGCACTTAAGAAATGCACACCAAACCGACATACCAAATTTTGTTCAAATACCGTTATCAGGAACAGAAATAATAGATTTTTAATTTGTGGTTTGTATGAGAGGTACCTCGCCCCTTTGTCGAATCCCGCCCATATTTGCAGCAGCACTTAAGAAATGCACACCAAACTGACATACCAAATGTTGTTCAAATACCGTTATCAGGAGCAGAAATAATAGATTTTTAATTTGTGAATTGTATGAGAGGTACCACGCCCCTTTGTCCAATCCCGCCCATATTTGCAGCACCATTAACAAAATGCACACCAAACCGACGTACCAAATTTTGTTCAAATACCGTATTTAGGAGCAGAAATAATAGATTTTTAATATGTGGTTTGTATGGGAGGTACCACGCCCCTTTGTCCAATCGGACCGAATTGTAAATCTAAACCACCCGGGCGCCACCCAAACGCCTACAAAAAAATTTATGCAAATCGGTCCAGTCAGCTGAAGTTTGTTTAAAGGTTTTTTTAGTCTTATTAACGAATTTCAAAAATATGGAAGAAAAGCATATTCTACACTTAAAATTAGCTCAATAAAGGCAAAAACTCACAAAATCTTGCAACTAACTTAATTTAGTGCTCATTTTCGCAAAATATTTGCTCAAAAATTAGCAAATATTTTTTCCATCGGATTGAGTAAAAAGATAAAATTGTTTTACTTCGCTTCCAGAATCGATTTCTTCGAAATTGGTTTTGGCGATATATGGACCGATTTCCCAATTCTCATTTTTTTCTAACTTTTTTTATCATCAGATTTACTCTGTATTCCCAAAAATTGTTTTACTTTGCTTCCAGGGCCAATTATATCGAAAATCGGTTTTGGCTATATCTCGGCTATATATGGACCGATTTCCCAAATTTTTTTTTTTTTTTGGTTGAATGACCTATTTCTATTATCAGATTTACTTTTTATCACTTTGCTTCCAGGGCCAATTATATCGAAAATCGGTTTTGGCTATATCTCGGCTTTATATGGACCGATATCGGGAAAATTTTTTTTTGCCTTCAAATCTCCATAAGAAGTGATATTACCAACTTTGGCGCAAAAAAAAATTTTTCAAAAAATTTATCAAAAAAATGCAGAATTTTGACCCCAAAAAACCGGTTTTTTGGATATATCTCCGCTACCCGTGAACCGATACTGCTGAATTTCAATAGCAAACACATGACCGATATTTATAATAGATTGGCGAAAAAAAAAAGTTTCTAAGTCAAGCAGTTTTCAGTGTGTAGAAGTTTATCTACAGCGCCACCTAGCGGAGAGTTACGGAAAAATTGATAGTCCAAAAATTTATTCTATGAAAAATTACTTATACATGCCAAGTTTCAACACGATCGGATGAGCAATGTAGGAGTTTATCGCTTACCAACCAACCAACCAACAAACATTCATATTTATATATATAGATAACATTTAAATTTTGTTATTTTCTTTTTTATTTTACAATAAAAAATATTTCTAATCACTAATTTGCTTTACAAATTTTGTTATATTGTCAACACTGTTTTGGTTTTGTGGCCATCAGAAATAGAAATTAGTTTAATTTGACTACACGACAAAAGTAGCATGGACCAAAACCTTTTGCCGTGTTGCCTTGCTGTCTTCAATATAATCATTCTCATATGCACACATGTATTCTAATTTTGACAGGTGGTAGTCTGTAGTCTGCTGTGGCGAATGTGTTTAATGCTTCACTAAGAACTAAATGACAACCACATAAAAAGAGAGTTGCCATACATTCACATAAAGTCGCTACAATCGTTCAACAGCTATAAAACTGATATTGTTCCTTTATGAATACCAATTTTTATTAATCATTAATAAAACGAAAAGTCTACGATAGCTATTGTACTCTATAAGCCTACAATAATATTTTTTTATGAATACGGCCGTTAAAATTTTGAAACAATAAAACATATGCTCAATCCAGAAAATTATTAAATATGCACCAATCACCAAAAATAATTACATTTCTTGTGCTAGTTATCACTTATTAAAAAGATTTTAATAAATTTTATAATAGTTTTGTAAACAAAATAATAAATTTTATAGTTTTCGAACTCAGGTAAGCGCACGTTTTATTTGATTTATACATATGTACATACATAGATATTCTAACTATATATACAATTGAAAATTCTAAAATAAAATATTTAATAAAACAAATGTGTATACATAGTTCGGTGCGAATCAACATAAATGCAATAGTACAATAACAAAAAACGTAATTTTACCCTACGCCATAGGAATCGGTCGCAATTCTTTGCACTGTTTATTTGCACATGATTTATATGAAAACAAGAAACTGCTTTTAGTTGTTAATATTGTTATTGAATGTGCTTTGCACAAGAAATATGACACACACACAAACACATTTCTCAATGAGCATCATTTATATGTGTAAACAACAAAAAAAACCATAATTTCTCTGGAAAATAATTTCTAGTAGAGTTAAAAGAAACAAAATTGTTTCAAAAACAACAACAAAATAAACTTGACAAAATTATTACTACATACATACTTATGTACGTACATATGTATGTATGCCTAAAATTTTTGTGGTCTTTTCTCTTGCTACTTCCCCCCACAGCATCGACAAACGCAAACAATTTTTGTTTTTATTCAATGTTCTACGTGCAATATCTTTATATATTTATACGGCCGTATTCATAAAAAAATATTATTGTAGGTTTACAGAGTACAATAGCTATTGTAGACTTTTCGTCTAATTAATGACTAATAAAAATTTGTATTCATAAAGGAACAATATCAGTTTTATAGCTGTTGAACGATTTTAGCGACTTTATGTATATGTATGGCAACTCTCTTTTTATTTCGTTGTCATTTAGTTGTTAGTGATGCTTTAAACCACTGTTTGCTAAACCCGATAATCAAGTAGATATCAGTTTTTCTATAAATTATTTAAAAAATTTAATAAAAAATATATGTTTGCAAAATAAGAAACATAAAAAATGAGTCGCGAACAATTTTAAATGAAAATCAATAAAGAAACTGTTACCATTTATCAATTTTTGTGATATACGGTAGTAAAGGTAACCGAATAATGAGGATGTTTACATTTAATTTACATCACTGCTATAATTCGTCAGAATTTTATTTTATTTCTTTGATTTGTGCTTCAAGTAAACGTACATATGTATTTATAATTTGTGTAATTAAAATGGATGCAACTAATAACAAACAAGAACTTTCAGAAAATGAAATGGAAAACATGGTAAATATTATTAATACATGCTACATATCTACACACTTATAAACATACACATATGTATGTATGTCACCATATTTTATATTTACTTGAATATAATGCAAAATGTCACTTTATTTTTGGTTTAAAGAAGGGCAAATCCAACAATAAATTTTTTGACTTTACTGATGGTTTACTAAAGGTTTAATAAAATTTTTTCGTTTATGAATACAACTTTAACAATTTTGGCTGATAAACCGCCAATAAATCTGAAATAAATTTTTATGAATACGGCTGATAGTCTTTGGTTTGAGCTTCTAGCATACACAATCATATGCATTCGCGGTGATTGCTCTGCCTTACGTTTTTTACACATTCGGCAGTCGTACTCATACTTAACGTACACAACAAAAACAATATTTGTATACGAACATGCGAGCACACTCATTGATGTGTGCTTTATCTGAAGTAAATACAGCGTTGCCACTGTGTAATTATACAAAAGCTGTAATAATTTGAAAAAAACATCTATGTATTTGTATATAGCTTTTGTGTTCTGCAAAAATTGCAGTAAATGTAAAATATTAGCGACGCATATACTCATATGAATGTACATAAGATGTATGTATGTATCTATGTGTAAATGCCGTATACCTATATCATGTTTTTCGCTTCTCTTGTAAAATAATAAAGTTGATAGTTAGGGCATTTATCGTTTCAGGTAACGAAATGCTACATAAAAACCCGTCTTATTTTTAATGTTTATTTTATTAAACTCTCATAACATTTTCAGATTATTTTTCGGAATCGAAATTTGGTTTTTAATAATGCTGCGCACTTGCATTTTTCAATCTCAGTAGGAAAAATAACTACGCTGAAGAACAAATTAAATTTTTTAGAATGAATTCTTGTATACAAATATAAGCAGATAGCGCCTTAAGAAATGTTTTGTGAAAGACTGATTCGTAAATATAATTTTCGGGTAATTTTGAATCTGTTATTGTGTAAGGATTAATCTTAAGTCTGGCATCACTGATTGTTTGTAGAGAAAACTTCCAAAAGCAAATATAAAAAAATAATAGAGTATGAAAAGACGAAATACTAAAAGTTTTGCTCATGCAGATTGCGATGTTTGTTGCTACTGGTTTTTGCGCTCATTGGTTTTATGTACGCAAACACCGCAAAGTAGCGAGCATATTATGATCGCATCAAATCTCTGTAAATAAACGGCGAGTCAAATCAACACCGCAAATTTTTTTATGCGTTGTTTAAAGTGCTCGGATGTGTAAAGTATAGAGTACATATGCGGTGTATTTATGGTTGCGGTGTGATCGCGCCGTTCTCTGATACATATCGCTACTTAATTACAAAAGAGGTATAAATCAAATAAGTTTAACTTCAGTTAATAAAATATATTTTCGAGAAAGATATTTTATGTAAACATCAATTGACCTTCATTATTAAAAAGTCTTTAAACGTTTCCCTGACTTCTTTGGCGGAATCGGAAAAATTGCTGGCGGTGGTACCTTTCAAAGGTGTTAAATGCGATAAGTCTTTCTCCAACCTGCTTTGGTCTTTTTCTGCATCAAGAACTTCCCCTATGTATCCATAACCAATTTTTCTTCTTACAAAGTTATGTAAATAGCAAGACGCTTATACAAATTTATTGGCCTTTTCCGGTTCCAAATTGATCGCTCTTTGAAAAATGCCGCACCGTGTAGTCAATATGCCAAAAGCATTTTCGGCAACTCGGCGCGCTCGGCTTAGGCGATAATTACAATTTTGTTGTTGCATTGTCAACCCAATGTGTGCAAAAGGTTTCATAAAATTGTCGTTCAATTAAAACGTATGGAATTTCCCTTTTGCCACATAGCGCTAAACTTCGGAAAATTTAAATTTTTCTCCTAAAATGTTTCGCCAAAAGCAGTATGCCGGAATACTCCACCGTCAAAAACCCGCCAGTTTATGTCGACATCTCCAACAATGAATTCATAATTGGTGTTTACTACCGCCATTAGGACCACACTGAAATTTTTTTATAATTATAATACGAAAGTTGAATCCTATCGGCCTATTAGTTTATTGCACAACATTTTAAAACTATTTGAAAAAATGCATATGAGCAAGCTGATGCCTATAGTGACTAGTAATGGATGCATTCCAGATCATCAATTCGATTTTCGCAGACAACATAGCACTATTGAACAAACTCACAGACTTGTGAATGTTGTTAGAGACACTTTAAAAAAAAAGAAATATTGCTCTGCGGTCTTTATAGATGTTTCTCAAGCTTTCGATAAAGTATGGCACGAAGGTCTAATACACAAATTAACACAAAATCTACCCGCAAAACATCGTCAAGATTTTAAAAGGCTATTTAATGGAACGAAAATTTATAATTCGAGAAGGCAACTTTTTAAGCCCTCCGCAGTCGATCGAAGCCGGAGTCCCTCAAGGCAGCATCTTCGGTCCTTTACTTTTTTTTAATATTTGCCTCTGACTTACCGTTAAGCAGTAACATTCACACGTCAACATTTGCTGATGATACAGCTTTTCTAAGCGTTCATGAAAATCCTGTAGAATCTTCCGGAAATTTGCAAGGGTACGTATCAAAACTGGAAACATGGCTAAAACAATGGCGAATTAAAGTTAATGAGCAGAAATGTGTGCACGTCACTTTTACATTGCGCAGGGAAACATGCCCGCCTATACAAATCAACACCGAAACTATACCGCAACACACTGTAGTAAAATACCTAGGCGTTCATCTTGATCGTTGTATTACGTGGAAATCGCATATAGACGCAAAGTTGACAGAAATAAAATTAAAAGCAGCCCAAATGAATTGGCTTATTGGAAGAAATTCTATATTAAGTCTTGACTGTAAACTTTTGTTATACAACGCGATCCTGAAACCAATATGGCCCTATGGAATATAGTACTGCCTTAGCATCGAGTGTAGAAAAAATTCAAAGGCGACAAAATAAAATCCTACGTGCAATAACAGCAGCCCCCTGGTATGTCAGAAAGCATCGCATTCATAAAGATCTAGATGTTCCGTTGGTTAAGACAGTATTTTCAAAACACGCGAAAAAAAATATATAAAACAACTTTAGTTGCACCCAAATCCACTTGCGCGCAATATTCTACGGTATAGAGGTCACACCCGGATGAGGAGGACGGATACTTTTTCTCTCAGCCGTACACGAGAGATGTAAATCAACAAAAATCAACTGTTTAAAATAAAAATTTTATATTTAACATTTATTTTTATTTTTTATTTTTTTTTAGATTTAAGATTTGAACAACTTATTGATGTTTCAATATTAATTGAAGATTCAATAAATAATAATATTGAAAAAAAAAAAAAAAAAATTTAATAAAAGGACCCGGACCCGTGCGGTTTTCTGATGGTAACATGTTTTCCATCGACGGCGCCAAGGCAATTTGGAAAATTCCATCTGTTGTAAAAATCGTACGCTATTGACTTCCACTCTTCCTTAGATTTTGGTACCTAATATTTAAAAATATATATGTATTAAAAAAACAAAATTCTGTAATCAAAAAAAAAAATTAATGTTGTTTGTATTTTTTAGTGCGTAGACGGACCAAAAGGAAAAAAATTAAAAACAAATCCAGCTGATGAATTATTTATCTTAGCGGCAAGGAAAAACAAGGAACTGAAAAAACGAAAGAAAAACTAAATAAGAAAGTAGAACCCATGGTGTAAAAACCTGCCGTTTACAAGTGCAAGTGCGAAAAACTCAATACACTCACACTTTTTCACTAACGCAAGCATAATTTTTGGACTTGCAGCTCTACTTAAGGCCGTGCCGCACTAGTATGACATGTGTGCTAAAAATGTATGGTAGTGTGGACTAAAAATACAACTGTGTGACAGATTTTTTGGCAAGTCGTGCGATTTGTAAAATTTTATAAAAATTTTCATAAAATGATAGTTTTCATGCGATCAGAGGAGTATTTATTGTCAACCAGATGTTTTGGCATCAGATTTGTGTGATAGTGTGGCACCTACAACACCATTTTGAAACGATTTTTTAAACTCGGTCAGATTTCTGCAAGATTTTCCTGTGAATGAATCTTACGATTGTGTAGGATAACGCTGCACGGCCTTTACAAGAGAATCGGGCAGTGTTGTCAGATTAGGGGATTTATCCCCAAATCGGGGATTTTTTTTTTCAAAATGGGGATGAAAAATTTGGTTTGGGGATTGGGGAATTCATTGTGGATAATTTATATGAGATGTTTTGGGGATTTTTATTTTGTTTACATAATTTGCATTTTTGCTTGTGTGTAAATATATAAATATTTGCATACACCAACTCATAAGTGAACACAAAAAAGAGAACTCTAAAGGAGTTCACCTTCTAACAACAACAATAAACCTACAAGCAGTAGGAATGTACAATATATAACTTTGGTTGCTAACGACGACAAAAAAAAAAATGAAGTAAACACAAACCTGAATTTAACAGAAAACACAAATACTCGTGCGCGATCATTATCTCTCAACATGTTAAATAGCGATCAAGAAGCAACAACAATTGCACCTATTAGCAAACTTGTCAGCTTAGCTGTACAATCAAACAAACAAACAATAAATACCCAGGTGACCAACGTGCACAAAATTGTAAATGCAGTGAGTGAAAATAGTGATAATAAAATCCAAACTGGTATGGACAGATACATAACCGTGCTAAATAGGGGAAGAAGTCCCAAATCAGCTGAAATAGCGTCAACGGCGAAAATGCCCAAAGATGGGAAAAATAATATTAAACATTCTGAAAATCGCTTTGCGATTTCGAATGAACAAGTCGATGAAGATACAAGTACAACAAGGTCCACTAAACCACCGCCGATATATTTAAGAGAACAGAACTCCAACTTTTTGGTAAAAAGCCTTCTCATTAATTGGAGAAAATGAGTTCTATGTAACTCCAATTAAGCGTGGCAAAATCAACGAAACTAAAATTCAGGTAACACGAGAAAATAATTACAGAAAAATTGTCTCAGATTTTGAGACTAAAAACAAAAACTTTTATACATATCAACTGAAGAGTGCTAAAGGCCTAACAGTAGTTATAAAAGGAATAGATTCAAGCGTGGATCCGGAAGAGGTAAAGTCTGGCCTTGAAGATAGTGGCTTCAAAGTGAAAAATGTTTCAAACATTAAAAACAGGGAAAAAATCCCCCAACCTATTTTTAGAGTCGAGCTACAGCCAGGCGACTTGAAAATTAAAAAAAATGAATCGCACCCAATCTATAGCTTAAAATACTTGTTGCATCGAAGAGTTACCGTTGAGATGCCACATAAAAAAACTGGACCTATCCAATGCATGAACTGTCAAGAATTTGGCCATACCAAAACTTATTGCAAGTTGCCTACCGTTTGCGTTGTATGTGGCGAGTTACACAGTACCGCTAACTGTGACAAAATAAAAGGTGATACCAAAGCAAAAAAATGTAGTAATTGCGGCGGAAACCACACTGCCAACTATAGGGGCTGCCCTCTTTATTCTCTTTTTAAAAATTCGTCGAACAGAAAAACAAATGCAACTCCCGCTCAGCCCAACACTCCTTTAAACTACCCACAGTTACCTCAACCGTCGTCTAGCCATAATCAATACTCAAATGTTTTAAAGTCTAACACGACTCTTACTCAACAAAAACCTAATAGTCAATTTTCATACGCTAATATTTTAAAGAGTAACCAGATTCCGGCGCAAAAAACTGTACCAGTAAATGAAGAATCAGGGCATAATTTTAGTCGTATTGAAGCCTCAATAGAGATCCTTATACAAACAGTAAATACATTCACTCTCAACATGTCCTGTATGATGCAGGAAATGTTGAAAATGCAGTCTACCTTGTTGCAGGCTGTATTGGACAAACCATGAACTTAAGAATCTGTTTTTGGAACGCAAACGGCATCTGCCAACATAAAAATGAAATTGAATATTTTCTTCTGGATAAACAAATCGATGTTATGCTTATCTCAAAAACTCACTTGACGTCCCGAAGCTATTTTCGAATTAGTGGATATAATTTCTACGACACCAAGGATCCTCAAGGTAGAGCTTGTGGTGGCTCTGGAATCCTAATAAAAACTCGAAGAAAACACTACCTACTAAACGACCTTCGTGAAGAATATCTTCAAGCAACGAACATCTGCATTGAAAATTTTTATCAAAAGCTTGTGATATCATCTGTTTACTCTCCTCCCAGGTTTTCAATTTCAGAGAGTCAATATACCACATTTTATACAACACTGGGGTCCCTGCTAAACACACTTTTTGGGGGTCACGTTTAATCAGTCCCAAGGGTCGTGTTTTGTTTGACACAATTTCAAAAATGGGTTTGAATGTAGTTTCAAGTGGTCAGCCAACATATTGGCCAACGGATCGTCAAAAAATTCCTGATGTTATCGACTTTGGGATTATGAAAGGCGTGCCCAGCGAAATGATTGAAGTAGAAGCATCTCTGGATTTGTCTTCAGATCACTCGCCTACTATTATCACTATTTACTCACACACAACTACAACACCAACATGTGATTTACCGCTGACACCTGCACGTATTAACAAAGCTATTGACTGAAAAACGGAGAGCTCGACGAGAATGGCAACGTTACAGATCGCCTCAGCTAAAATTAAGGCTTAAGGAGTGTACCAAGCAGCTAAGAAAAGTTTTACAATTGAAAAGGCCATCACTAGTCTTAACACCAGAAAAGCCCCAGGTGTCGACAAAATAAGCAACAAAATGCTTCAACAATTGCCTTATACTGCAAAAAGAGTTATACTCTTCATTTTTAATAGTATTCTACGGCTGCAATACTATCCTGCAGAATGGAAGGTTTCGATGATTATTATGATACCAAAGCCCGGCAAGGATCATACGAAGGTTAAATCCTATCGGCCTATTAGCTTATTGCCCAACATTTCAAAACTATTTGAAAAGCTGTATATGAGCAAGCTGATGCCTATAGTGACTAGAAGTGGATGCATTCCAGATAATCAATTCGGTTTTCGCAGACAACATAGCACTATTGAACAAACTCACAGACTTGTGAACGTAGTTAGAGACACCTTTGAAAAAAGAAATTTTGCTCTGCGCTCTTTATAGATGTTTCTCAAGCTTTCGATAAAGTATGGCACGAAGGTCTTATCCACAAATTAACACGCAATCTTCCCTCAAACATCGTCAAGCTTTTAAAAAGCTATCTAAAGGAACGAAAATTTGTAGTAAGGGAAGGCAATTTTTTAAGCCCTCCGCAGTCGATCGAAGCCGGAGTTCCCCAAGGCAGCATCTTCGGTCCCTTACTTTATTTAATTTATGCCTCTGACTTACCGTTAAGCAATAACATTCATACATCAACATTTGCTGATGATACAGCTTTTTTAAGCGTCCATGAAAATCCAGTAGAAGCTTCCACCAACTTACAAGGGTATATATCCAAATTGGAAAAATGGCTAAAACAATGGCGTATAAAAGTTAACGAGCAGAAATGTGTACACGTCACTTCTACGTTGCGAAGGGAAAAATGCCCGCCTATACAAATCAACACCGAGACTATTCCGCAACATACTGTAGTCAAATATCTAGGCGTTTACCTTGATCGCCGTTTAACCTGGAAATCGCATATAGACGCAAAGTTGATGCAAATGAAATTAAAAACTGCCCAAATTAATTGGCTTATGGGAAGAAATTCTATACTGAGCCTAGACTGTAAACTTCTACTATACAACGCGATCCTGAAACCAATATGGTCCTATGGAATCCAGTTATGGGGCACTGCCTCAGCATCGAATGTCGAAAGAATTCAAAGGCGACAGAATAAAATCCTACGTACAATAACAGCAGCCCCCTGGTATGTCAGAAATCATCGAATTCATAAAGACCTAGACGTTCCGTTTGTGAAGACAGTATTTTCAAAACATGCGAAAAAATATATAAAAAAACTTGAGTTGCTCCCAAATCCACTTGCGCGCAATATTCTTCATTATAGAGGCCACACCCGGCTGAAAAGAAGGGATACTCTTTTTCTCAGCCGTTCACGACAGATGTAAACCAACAAAAATTAACCGTTGAAATTAAAAAATTTTTTTAGCATTGGCTAAACTTACATTTAATATTATTTAGATTTAAGATTTGAAAAACTTATTGATAATTTAATATAAATAATTAAAGATTCAATAAATAATAAAATTATCAAAAAAAAAAAAATCAATACGTTTACCCGATTAGGCCTATGGAAATCTGTGATTACAGAAAAATTTACTGGGACAATCTTTCCGTAAATGGGAGTAGGCTAAGCAGTTGACACACATTTTATTATTTATTACAAATTGGTTTCTTGCTTGGGGATCGAGATTGAGAAATTGTGGACAATTTTTTAATGAATGGCTTGCGTGACAAATTTTACGTTCTACCACTTCACATCTATGGCAGAGACACTTGTCCATCTTTTCCCATTTAACCAGTTTTTGTGAGATTCTAGAGATTGTTCCCACAAAGAAAGTGTGTCAATGGGAAGCTAGTAAGCACATAATGTGATTAAGAAGGCGTCCCATAGAACTGTTGGGACATCTTGAGCTTTTATTGCTGCGATGCTGTCGTTAATCGTACTTTGACTAGCCTGCAGAGTTTTGCTAGTTTCTTCTGTAATGGGGGACAGGTTTAGAAGAATTTTTAGTTGGTTTTCTACCAAGATGCGCTGGCTTTCGTACCGATCTTTTAAGGCATCCCACGCGAGAGAAACGTTTTCGGAGCACAGTTTATATTTTTTAATGATTGAGCCGGCTTGCCCTTGAACTTTTATGCTAAGGTGATATAACTTTTGAACTGGGGGAATTCGGGGATTATCAATATATACAGCAGCGAAAGAACGACCATTCTTCATAGCCTCCATTAAAAATATCGGTATCGCAGGGTGGAACATTAACGTATGCAGATCTATCTTCACTGAAAGAGGGTTCCTGAGTAGGGACGGGAGCTCTCGTTATGAACGTTTTCCTTACGTCCAAAATTTTTGCCTTGCATTTGTGGAAAGCTTTCGTGCATGTCGAGTATTTTCCCGCGGATGACTCTAAAACGGCTTTCTCGATTTTCGCTTCTTTATTGGTGCGCAGAGATTTGTAGGACTTTTGAACAGCTCTCCATCGATCGTTAAGATCTTGAAGGGTAACTTCGAGGAGTGAATCTGTGGGCTCATTTATGTTCACTTGTTCGAATTCTGAGCGAAAGGTGACCAGATCATCTGAGTCGAAAATGAATTCCTCAGCCATTTTACGGATTTTTTGTATATGCCTTGTAAAAGCAATATTGAATTTCACGGGGAGGTGCGAATTTGTATTAAACTCTTGCGGGAATTTGCGAGGTTGTAATTTGTATTCACCTTCAAAACTAATTATTCGCGGGAATTTGCGAATTTATCTTGGGAATATAACTATTTGTTATTAAAATACTCGCTGGGATTTGCGAGTTATCAATTTAACTGCTATTTCAAAATTATTCGCGATGATTTTCGAATTTATATTAGGGTTAATCAAAAATTTTACTACACGCTCGCTGGCATTCGCGAGGTTTAATTTAAAAATTGAAGGAATTCAATATTTATATACAATTCAGAGATAAATATTCGCAGGGATTTCACGAATATATTTTAAGAAAATCAATATTCAATTAATTTGTATAAATTTCGGAAAAATATTCGCGGGGATTTGCGAATCGATTTCAGGGAAAACCAAAATTTTGATTAAACGCTCGCTGGGGTTCGCGAGGTTTAATTTAAAAAACGTTCAAGGTATTTAAATTTTTTAATGAATTTTGGAACTAAATATTCGCGGGGATTTGCGAAAAAATTGAATTTGAATTTGAAAGCTAGAGTAATTAAAATTTCAAAATAAATGTTCGCTGGGATTTGCGAATTTATATTGGGAATGTAAATATTTTGTTATTAAAACGCCCGCTGGGAATTGCGAGGTATTAATTTAAAATTTAAATGTTCTTTAAAAATTTTTCGCAGGGATTTGCGAATTTATATTTAGGATATATATCAAAATTTTCCATATACATATTTCCGAAATGAATTTAGCGATTATATTAAAATTTTCTAGATATCCGCGAATGTACTTGTGGTACGAAATGTTTTCAGGGATTTTTCAGGGATCTATATAAATCTGGCATCAATCTCAATATACCAATTTTTTAATAAAAATTATTGTTCACATTCGCGAAATTGACGTAAGGGAGATGAGTAATGATTATATTATATTTTCATGCATTTTCTTACATACCTTGCACAAAGTTTAAATTAAATAATTCTATTCAAAGAATTAAAATTCAGATAATAAAAAAGAATTCAGCGATATATTAGAAGATATAGTATATTTGGAACAATCTAAAAAAGAGCAGAAAAAATAGATATTTAAACTATTTTATGCTTTTCTCACTATATCACCTACCTCGAAAATTAGCGAGAGTTTTTTCAAAATCTAATTTAATACAAACAAAAACCAAAAATCGTTTGAAAGCAAAAAAAATATTTTTAAAAGATTATTTCTTAAGAACATCCTAAATTGTCTAATTTAACAAAAAAAAAAAAATCATTTGAGATATTCTGACTGAATAAAACATGTGTGTTTGAAGTATTAAAATCGAAGTAATCTCAGTTATTATAGTTTTAAGTTTTTTTTATGTATTATTAATTTTATGTATATTTTTTTGTTGATCAAAATAAAATTTTAAATTTATTTCAACATGTACTCAAGTATTTATGTTTTAAATTTTATTTATTTGTTGCGGGTTAGCAATATCTAAATATATATTTCGTTGGTAGCCATACCAACTCATCAGTAGTTGTTTTACCCTTTATGTTTAAAAAATTTTAAAGCTCATCCATTTATACGAAAACTCACAAATAAATTTGTGCACTACAAAGCTTTAACATTTTTTTAAAATAAAGGGTAAAATATCTACTGATGAGTTGGTAGGGCTACCAACGAAATATATATTTAGATATTGCTAACCCGCAACAAATAAATAAAATTTAAAACATAAATACTAGGGCCAACTATGGCCCTATGTTCCAACTAGGAATTCTAAAGGACTAAATATACATTAACGTATTTTAAAGTTTTATACGTCTCTTATTTATTCTTATTTTAATGCGTGCTAGTAAATTAAAATAATTATTATTTGTTTTTTTTGTTGTTGATCCAACAATTTTGTATACTTTAGGAAACTTGTTACATGTGACTTTGTTTTTTTTTTTCATTTTTGTTCTTGGTAAAATACTTCCAAACCGAGATCATTCTGAAAGATAATTATATAATTAAAAAAAATAGAATACAATACCAACATTTTCTACTTATATGATAAGATTTATATGAAGCAATTGTTTCTTTTTTAGCTTTTAGTGTATTTCTAACTTATTCACCTGACAGTAAAAAAAAAACCATTCTTGAAAATTGTTTGATGTTTCATTTAAAACATAGCACGACTACTAGGTATGCGTAGTTCGACAACAACTACAAACATCCAAAATAACATGTATTGGTTGATATAAAGTACTCGCTTTGTTTCAATTCATACAAAAAAATTTAACACATTTTTTACGTATGCAAAAATATGTTCGATTAATTGACATAAATTAATCGATTTATTCGTTATTCGAAATTCGGCATTTTAAAATTATTCGAACAAGAATTTAGTTTTGTTTGATCGATTAATCGAATTATTCTTAATCGGTTGACAACTCTAGTACCTAGATATGAAAATAATCAAAAACAAACAAAATCTGCAAACAAATTGGTATACAAAACACCCGACATCGGGTAGAGTAATAAATTTTCATTCAACCCAACCTTTCCAAATGAAAAGTAAATACTGCAACTAATATGATTGAAAAGGTATTAAACATAAGTGACAAAATATACAATTGAAACAACATCGACAAAATAAGGCACATATCACAAAAAAAAACTGTTACCCTATATTTATAATTAATAAATTAATACGAGTAAACAAGACACTAAAAAATTACAAGAAACAAAAAACACCAAAAACACAAACTTTGACAAATTATTATAGTATACCATTTATACCAAAATTGACTGAGATGTCCACCTTAAAAGCCAATAAACAAAACGAAAAAACATAATTTGCATATAAATCAAACAAAACACTCAAACACATATTTACAAACAACAAAACAAAAACGGAAAAATTTAAGATCGGTAACGTTGTTTACGAAGTTAAATGTGAAGGCAATGAAAAAGAGAAGTGTGATATGGTTTATATTGGAACAATTAAAATAATGTTGGGGACACGCATAAAGGATCATAAAACAGATATTGAAAAACAAAAAGAAGCGGCGGGACTTTCTCTTCACGCAAAAGAGCGAAACAACAAAATTAATTTTGATGATGTTAAAACAGTGATGGAAAATGCAGTACTTTTGTACTATTTTCAGTACTTTTTCACAACAATAATACCACAGTACCCCCACGTCATATTTAGTACTAGTTTTTTGTTTTGCTTTGTTCCCTGTTTAGAAATCTGCGTTATTTTTGTAACCATTGACAACATTGGCTTCAAAACAAGAACATAAGGAATGCACAAATTCGTTATTCATGTTGTTGTTAGTGTGTGTTTTTTTGCAAACGTTGTTAATGTTATTGGTCAGATTCGCACAACTTTTGTTCTTTCGAATACACACGAGACTAATTAATCTGGCATAAAATTGTATACATATACAAAGCTTTTCATATCAGAATGGTTTAATTTTTAGTTTGTTGTTAAAAAAGTTTTGTATTTTTTATATTAAACTTAATAAATTTTTAGTTACATACATACATAAGTCGTTTATGTGTAATATGAATTAATTGTTTACTTTTAATAAATGCATACGAGATACAGAAATGTATATGTATGAAAGTACAATGCACGCACTTAATGAAAGTTTTTGTATAAGTAAATTAATTTTTTTGAGTAAAGTATTTTAAACATTTATTTATTTATAACAAAAACAATTTTAATTTTCTTCATTTAATTCATTTTTTTTATATAAATGGATTTTTAATTTTATTTTTGAATAAAAATATATGTTTCATAAAAGGTACCACAATGTTCAAAAAAGTACTCTTTTTGTTGACGGACAGTACCATTTCAATTATTCATTTTTCCATCACTGTGTTAAAATATTAAATAGAGAGAAAAAAGAGAATAAACCGTATGTGATTGACAGCCTACGAATACAAGAAAAAATAAACAAAACAATGAACACAAAAGAGGACAAGGGTAACACAAATCTCCAATACTCGGTAGCTATAAGATAATTAGTCAAAGTTGTGTGATATTAATAAAAAGTTTGACCATTGATTCTGTGTTGTGTTGTACTGATTTACATATTTATTTAATTATTAAAATCTGTGTCGTGAAGTCCAGTTTTTTAGAATAATTAATTTGCATTATTTAATATGTAAGTTTTTTTTCCACTGTAATATTATATTCAGATAACAATTGAATAATAAAATAATTATGTTTGCCAACCGCCTTCTTCTAATCCCACAGATAACCAGAGATGACACGAGACGGAAGATTTTGTATACTGGTTTGTATACACTCATACAATCCTTCGTTTTCGTTTTTTTCTTTGTGCTGTCTTTCTATCAAAATTAAAATTATAAAACACAAAACTAATTAAATATCCATATATTTCTCTAATTCACATTAAAAATATTATTAATAAATTAATTTAAGTTGGTTTTCACTCATCGTTTGTATTTTATTAACTTGAGCCTGATAATATTACTTTCCATATGTAAATCAATATAAGTTCAAATAATAATTACGTTTATTCGTAATAATAATAAAATAAAAATAGTAAAACATTATTATTTTTCAATATTATATTACCTTGGTTCACATTTGTACATATGTATGTATTTAACTAGAATGGAAAATAATTCCGCCAGAAGAAGCCGTGCGACAGGTGAGCAGCTGAGCCAAATGGTCGATTTTATGACTAGCAACCCGGGACTTGCTGGCGGTAAATTTCAAAAGCTGCACGGAAAATTGGAGTCCGATAAGAAGTGGAGCGAATTGGCAGAAAGGCTGAATTATCTTGGTGGAGCGGTACAAACGGTCAACCAGTGGCAAGCGGTAAGTAACATTATTGCATAAATGAGTAAAATAAAATGTTGTTTTTGGGTATTTACTTACATACTTAGGTTTGGAAAGATTTAAAAAGGCGCACCAGTACAAAAGTGCGAGACCGCAAAAGACAGCAAGCGCTTACTGGAAATAAGCCAGTGACACAAGAGGCCTTAAGTGAAATGGAAATGCGGGTAGTTTCTATAATTGGAACCGACTACATTGAGGGCCACGGTTCCGTTGCCGAAAATGTTCCAATAGAAGAAGTAAGTTACAATCAACTTAACATAATTTGTATGACTACCTCTAACAAATTCATTTGTACATTAGAATCTGCAAATTCTTCTTGAAGATGGCGAAGAAATTGCATTACCATCGCCCTCAAACACGGAAGAAGCTGTAAACTTGCGATGGGATACACCCAGCACTTCCAAGAGGACACCTCGCAGAGGGCTCAAGCGAAAACAACCCGATGCCGATGCGTTAAAGGTATTTATTAACGTGCTATAAATCATAATTCCGAATGGATTATTATTTGTTTTTTTTATTGAATTTTAACAGATGCTAGCCGAATGCACTGCTTCTAATATAGAAATTACTAAAAGTAAATCTGATGCGTTTAAGGTATTTATTAACGTGCTATAAATCATAATTCCGAATGGATTATTATTTGTTTTTTTTTATTGTATTTTAATAGATGCTAGCCGAATGCACTGCTTCCAATAAAGAAATTAATAAATCTATGGCTGATGCAATAAGAACGATGGGGGAAGGCCTAAAAGAAACTGCTTCCGACATTAATAACCTAAGCAACGTTATAAGTAAAATGTAAGTAACCCTGTGAATTTTAATTTATCTTTTTAACAACTATTATGATTAAGGCTTAATTACCATTAACAAAACATGCCATTATTATTTATTAGATGTTTAATAATAATAATTCATTTTTTGTTTCAGACTTAAAGATTAAATTAATGCATTATATACACATATATACATATTCATACATATTTACATACTTTTATTATTTTGTATTATTTTAATTTATTTTTTTTATTTTTATATCATGGAATGGAGTTTTTAATTTTATCTTTTTATGCATTTTTTTGTTTGCTTGTGTACATACTTTTATTATTTTGTATTATTTTTATTTATATCTGTTTATATCATAGAATAGTGTTTTTAATTTTATCTCTTTTATATATGTATATATTTTTTTGTAGCCTGTGTTTGTTATTTTATTTATTATATTTAAAAATGTATAATTTGTTATGGGTTAGCTAATCTATATGCACTTTGCTTGTAGCTTAATACCAACTCATCAGTCATGTATTAGTAGATGAGTTTTGAAACTTTTGAAACATGATGATAAAGATCTACTGATGATTTGGTATTAAGCTACAAGCAAAATGCATATAGATTTGCTAACCCATAACAAATTATACATTATTTTAAAAAGATAATTTCTTGAGTATATGCTCCAATAAAATGTTATATTTTTAAATTTGTTATTGAATTAAATGTCGTTTTTATTATCTTTTTGTTATCTTTTATTTATTAACAGCCCCCACTGGCAATGTGCCTATACATTTTTTTTCAACAAAGAGCGCTACCGTGTAATAAGTAAATAAATTAATAAAGTTGTTGTAATTCACATTTTAATTAAAATGAAGTGTTTTATTTAATAAAATATGCAAACGAGCAATACATATACATACATATGTAAGTACATAATAATCGCTAGAACATAATTTCTACTAAAGTTGTTAAATATATTGACTAAGTAAAAAAATTTGCAGTTAAACGTTCTTGGACTCGTTTCGCTATTGAGGATGGTTGGTTTTGATTTACTAAATCACTACTTGTGTTAGTTACTGAATTATCCAACTCTAGTTCATGGCTTTGGTCAATAAAACTCATGTTGTGTAATGTTGCGCAGGCGTTAACAACTTTTCCGGCAAATCCTGGATCGTACAAAAGAATTCTTTGCTTCGATAGACACCGCCAAGTTCCTTTTAGAACGCCAAAAAGTCTTTCGACCGGATTACGAGCCTTACATAAGGCCTCATTGTAACGGAATTTAGCACTTCCTTCTAATTGGTTTGGTAGAGGAGTCATCAACCATGGCTCTAACGGGTATCCAGAATCTCCTGTAGATTTTACTGTGTTTTTTTTTTGTACATGCATATGTAAGTAATTTAGTTATACCTACCAATTAAAAACATGTTGTGGTTTCCATTTTCGAAACTTCGTTGCATGACTCTTCGAATTGCAGAGGAGCTCCATATGTATGAATCATGTCGTGCTCCTGGATATTTAGCGTTTACATTTAAAATTTTCAAATTTGGATCACATATCTGCACGTATGTAAAAAAAAATTATTGTTGTTATTTGTTTGTTTTAAAACCTTACTTACCATTTGGACATTAATTGAGTGGTAGCCGTGGTGATTAACGTAAGCTTCTTCATGGATTTTTGGAGCTAATATTGGTATATGTGTACAATCGATTGCACCGATTGTACCTGAAACAAAAGGTGAAGAAGCTGAAGCAAAAATTGCCTTTGCAGATTGACGTTCTTCCTGAGTCATTGGGAACTTTATTTTTGCACAAAACATTTTATTGTTGATTGCATCAGTTACCCGATGTATGCAACGGCTTACTGACGACTGGCTCATGGATATACCCCATTGCTCACCTACAGGCCGTTGGTAACATCCAGTTGCATAAAAACGTAAAGTTGCTAGCATCTGCCAAAATACACACATACATACATATATTTTTTATTTAATAATACTTCATTATGTATACAAGTAGATATGTACCTGTTTTTCAGCCGATATTGCAGTGATCCTAGAACCATGTAGAAGAACATCAAGTTCGGACACAACTTCTTCAGCCAATTCCGGACTTAAGCGGTAGAGTTTTTTAAAGTGCGTCCCAGCCAACTCAAAAGGGTTATCCAAATCGCGAAGTTCACGCCGGTTGACTGGAGGAGCGCTATCAAATGGCTCATTCTCCGATAAATTGTAGGCCAAGTACTCAAAAGCCATTAAACACTTTTATTTTTATAGCACAAATTAAAACAGAAAACAAATGTTGGTGTTAATAAACCACAACAGATATGGTTAAGTGTTAGTGAATTGCAAAAAGCTTAATTTTGTGGTTAAAATTTTTAAACTAAACAAAAGTGGTTTAAAAAGCATAGTGAATCGCAGTACTGGTATGTCAGAAACCATCGAATTCATAAAGACCTAGACGTTCCGTTTTTGAAGACAGTATTTTCAAAACACGCGAAAAAATATATAAAAAACTTGAGTTGCACCCAAATCCACTTGCGCGCAATATTCTTCATTATAGAGGCCACACCCGGCTGAAAAGAAGGGATACTCTTTTTCTCAGCCGTTCACGAGAGATGTAAAACAACAAAAATTAACCGTTGAAATTAAAAATTTTGTTTAGCATTGGCTAAACTTATATTTAATATTTTTTAGATTTAAGATTTGAAAAACTTATTGATAATTCAATTTAAATAATTAAAGATTCAATAAATAATAAAATTATCAAAAAAAAAAAGAGTATGTATGTATGTATGTGTGTATGTAAGCAAAAAACTACCACCATTTGGCAAATTTACAGCATATATGTACGTATGTATGTATATAAATTTAATATACAGAGTATATAAGCACACACTAAATTGTTTTATCACTTTATTTTGGAATTATATGCCGTAAATACTTAATATTATCACATTTTATTAAATTTAAGCGTGCTTTTATGTAGCATTTTCCACTAAAAACTGAACTTTTTTTTTGCTTTTCGTTTTGTTTACTTTCATAACAAACACACTAATGTTGTCTCTTTTTCACGAAGCATACTTATGACAAATAATATATGGTGCAAGTCCAATTTTTTTGTTTTTTGTCATCTCTGGTTATCTGTGACCTAACCAACGAATAAATACGGTCTGTAAAAAAGAAAACATAGAACCTGTGTATTCGTAAGTGTGCATGTATTAGTTTTGTGCTGCTAATGCGGGGTTGAGGCTGATTGAAAATTTTATATGTAATTTTATGCCAGCCTAATTAGTCTCGTGTGTGAAAGACCATTGACAACATGGGCTTCAAAAGAAGAACACAAGGAATGCACAAATTCGTTATTCATGTTGTTGTTAGAGTGTGTTTTTTGCCAAATTTGTTAATGTTATTGGTACAATTTACACGAGATTAATTTTTAGTTCGCACAACAATAGTTCTTTCGAAAACACACGAGACTAATTAATCTGGCATAAAATTGTATACATATAGAGAGCTTTGTGTATTAGTGTATTTAGCACACATTTGTTTTTTTTTTTTTAATGTACATGTATTGGTTTTGTTCCGCTAGTGCGGAGTTGAACCTGGTTGAAAAATTATGCCAACCAAAAACGACTCTGTTCACCGAAATTAAGTCTGATCCAAAATCGTTTTACCATTTCGTTAACTCTAAAAGACGCTCAATCATTTCCACCAGTTATGAAGTTTGATTGTTTTGAACCTGATGATGATCTAACAATTAGTAATATTTGTTAATTTTTGTACAGGCTAAATTTCGTAAATGTTTATAATCAGAGAAAAAAAACTTAAAACAGAAAGAATTTAGAACAATTCCGCTTATAGCTGACATAAAACAATGGATACAGAACATAGAAGATGAAACGGAAAAGGATTTAACAAGATCAAAAATAGCAAATAGAATAGCAAACTACAGACGAAATATAAGAAACACGGAAAAAGAAAAGCTTATACTGAGTATATACGACAAAACAAAGAAATTTATTAGAGAACATGATAAAATTTTCATTACCACGTCAGACAAGAATAACAAAACGGTTGTTATGTGTAAGGATGAATACAAAAAGTTCCGTGCTATCACTTAGCAAAATATATAGGAAATATTTTAAAAAATTTAATATCCTCAACATACAACATAAAAAATTCATTTGAATTAAAAAATAAGATAAAAGACATAAAATTAGATGACGATGATATCTTAGTATCATTCTACGTGGTTTCGTTGTTTACCAACATACCGATTCAACTAGCTATACCGAATATAATGAAAAATTGGGAAAAACTAAAAGGGATCACATCAATAACAAAACAGCAATTTCTTAAAATTTTACAGTTTGGCTTAAAAGACAACAATTATTTCAAATTTGACAACAAGCTTTACCTCCAACTGTATGGTATGCCGATGGGAAAGCCCTTATCGCCAACAATTGCGGATATAGTTCTTGACGCCCTTCTAGACGATGTAATCGAAGAACTAAGCCAAAAACATATGTATATATATCAAATTTATATCCAAATATGTTGACGACATTTTTGCGATAATCAAAAAATCTGACGAAAATATTATACTCAACGCACTTAACAAATATCACAATAAACTACAATTCACAATAGAAAAAGAGATCAACGGGGAAATAGCGTACCTAGTAGAGTTGTCAATTATTCGCCTTTCAACTTTGTTCGAATAATTCAAATAATAGTTTTTGTTCGTTCGATCAAACGATTAAAGCTAAAAATTTATTCGATTAATCGATGAGAACAACGAATAAAAAAATTCTTAAAAATAATTTATTGAAAAAAAAATAAATGTTTGTCATTAACACAAAAATGCATAAGTATATAATTAAAATAAATTAAAAATTAGATCGTTAATATTTTTATCAACTTTTATTTATTTGTTGCGGGTTAGCAATATCTAAATATATATTTCGTTGGTAGCCATACCAACTCATCAGTAGTTGTTTTACCCTTTATGTTTAAAAAATTTTAAAGCTCATCCATTTATACGAAAACTCACAAATAAATTTGTGCACTACAAAGCTTTAACATTTTTTTAAAATAAAGGGTAAAATATCTACTGATGAGTTGGTAGGGCTACCAACGAAATATATATTTAGATATTGCTAACCCGCAACAAATAAATAAAATTTAAAACAAATACTTGAGTACATGTTCAAATAAATGTAAAATTTTATTTTGATCAACAAAAAAATATACATAAAATTAATAATACATAAAAAAAAACTTAAAACTATAATAACTGAGATTACTTCGATTTTAATACTTCAAACACACATGTTTTATTCAGTCAAAATATCTCAAATGATTTATATTTTTACATATGGAAAGTAATATTATCAGGCTCAAGTTCAGTTTTATTGAATTAATGAAAATTCAAAATTACTAAGAGTTTTTTGTGTTTGGAAAATATTATTATTTATATCCAATCAGTTTTTAGCAGAACGTATCAGTACTGATTTCAAGGCCGCTACACCTCTCATCAGCGTTCAATTGTCCATCTTTACAATTTTCGTAAAGTGGATACTAATTGAGAAGAATATAAGTTCAAATAATAATTACGTTTATTCGTAATAATAATAATATAAAAATATTAATTCCGCTTGGGCACGAGCTATAAATACCCTAATAACAGGGGTCACAGTAATATGTGAATTTCCCTAATATAGAGTAAAAACAACAAAAACGTTAAAATACAAAGTAGAATACTTTAATGATAACGGACTATGAGTTTGTGTTGATTATTAGTTCCAAACAGTAATGAGGGAATTTCGTACTAACCAGCACTGTTTCATTGTAGAATAAAAATTGAATTAAAAATTAATTCTCATATTCTATTTCTGTTGAAAACTGGTTAAATAGTTGATATTCTTCTCAATTAGTATCCACTTTACGAAAATTGTAAAGATGGACAATTGAACGCTGATGAGAGGTGTAGCGGCCTTGAAATCAGTACTGATACGTTCTGCTAAAAACTGATTGGATATAAATAATAATATTTTCCAAACACAAAAAACTCTTAGTAATTTTGAATTTTCATTAATTCAATAAAACTGAACTTGAGCCTGATAATATTACTTTCCATATGTAAATCAATATAAGTTCAAATAATAATTACGTTTATTCGTAATAATAATAATATAAAAATATAAATTCCGCTTGGGCACGAGCTATAAATACCCTAATAACAGGGGTCACAGTAATATGTGAATTTCCCTAATATAGAGTAAAAACAACAAAAACGTTAAAATACAAAGTAGAATACTTTGATGATAACGGACTATGAGTTTGTGTTGATTATTAGTTCCAAACAGTAATGAGGGAATTTCGTACTAACCAGCACTGTTTCATTGTAGAATAAAAATTGAATTAAAAATTAATTCTCATATTCTATTTCTGTTGAAAACTGGTTAAATAGTTGATATTCTTCTCAATTAGTATCCACTTTACGAAAATTGTAAAGATGGACAATTGAACGCTGATGAGAGGTGTAGCGGCCTTGAAATCAGTACTGATACGTTCTGCTAAAAACTGATTGGATATAAATAATAATATTTTCCAAACACAAAAAACTCTTAGTAATTTTGAATTTTCATTAATTCAATAAAACTGAACTTGAGCCTGATAATATTACTTTCCATATGTAAATCAATATAAGTTCAAATAATAATTACGTTTATTCGTAATAATAATAATATAAAAATATTAATTCCGCTTGGGCACGAGCTATAAATACCCTAATAACAGGGGTCACAGTAATATGTGAATTTCCCTAATATAGAGTAAAAACAACAAAAACGTTAAAATACAAAGTAGAATACTTTGATGATAACGGACTATGAGTTTGTGTTGATTATTAGTTCCAAACAGTAATGAGGGAATTTCGTACTAACCAGCACTGTTTCATTGTAGAATAAAAATTGAATTAAAAATTAATTCTCATATTCTATTTCTGTTGAAAACTGGTTAAATAGTTGATATTCTTCTCAATTAGTATCCACTTTACGAAAATTGTAAAGATGGACAATTGAACGCTGATGAGAGGTGTAGCGGCCTTGAAATCAGTACTGATACGTTCTGCTAAAAACTGATTGGATATAAATAATAATATTTTCCAAACACAAAAAACTCTTAGTAATTTTGAATTTTCATTAATTCAATAAAACTGAACTTGAGCCTGATAATATTACTTTCCATATGTAAATCAATATAAGTTCAAATAATAATTACGTTTATTCGTAATAATAATAATATAAAAGATTTATATTTTTTTTTTTGTTAAATTAGACAATTTAGGATGTTCTTAAGAAATAATCTTTTAAAAATAATTTTTTTGCTTTCAAACGATTTTTGGTTTTTGTTTTTATTAAATTAGATTTTGAAAAAACTCTCGCTAGTTGTCGAGGTAGGTGATATAGTGAGAAAAGCATAAAATAGTTTAAATATCTAATTTTTCTGCTCTTTTTTAGATTTTTCCAAATATACTATATCTTCTTATATATCGCTGAATTCTTTTTTATTATCTGAATTTTAATTCTTTGAATAGAATTATTTAATTCGCATAAAAGATTCTTCTATATCATTACTTTATTATTATATTATTGTGGTTACTTTCAACATAAAATAATCTAGAGTATAATTAATTAGCATATTCTTTAGTTTAATTTTTGAAGAATATTTGAAAATCTTTCATTGTACGGAAAATTTCCAGAATTTAAAATTAAAAAAAAAAAAATTTAAATTAACGTATTTTAAAGTTTTATACGTCTCTTATTTGTTCTTATTTTAATGCGTGTTAGTAAATTAAAATAATTATTATTTTTTTTTTTTTGTTGTTGATCCAACAATTTTGTATGCTTTAGGAAACTTGTTACATGTGACTTTGTTTTTTTTTTTCATTTTTGTTCTTGGTAAAATACTTCCAAACCGAGATCATTCTGAAAGATAATTATATAATTAAAAAAAATAGAATACAATACCAACATTTTCTACTTATATGATAAGATTTATATAAAGCAATTGTTTCTTTTTTAGCTTTTAGTGTATTTCTAACTTATTCACCTGACAGTAAAAAAACCCATTCTTGAAAATTGTTTAATGTTTCATTTAAAACATAGCACGACTACTAGGTATGCGTAGTTCGACAACAACTACAAACATCCAAAATAACATGTATTGGTTGATATAAAGTACTCGCTTTGTTTCAAATCATACAAAAAAATTTAACACATTTTTTACGTATGCAAAAATATGTTCGATTAATTGACATAAATTAATCGATTTATTCGTTATTCGAAATTCGGCATTTTAAAATTATTCGAACAAGAATTTAGTTTTGTTTGATCGATTAATCGAATTATTCTTAATCGGTTGACAACTCTAGTACCTAGATATGAAAATAATCAAAAACAAACAAAATCTGCAAACAAATTGGTATACAAAACACCCGACATCGGGTAGAGTAATAAATTTTCATTCAACCCAACCTTTCCAAATGAAAAGTAAATACTGCAACTAATATGATTGAAAAGGTATTAAACATAAGTGACAAAATATACAATTGAAACAACATCGACAAAATAAGGCACATATCACAAAAAAAAACTGTTACCCTATATTTATAATTAATAAATTAATACGAGTAAACAAGACACTAAAAAATTACAAGAAACAAAAAACACCAAAAACACAAACTTTGACAAATTATTATAGTATACCATTTATACCAAAATTGACTGAGATGTCCACCTTAAAAGCCAATAAACAAAATGAAAAAACATAATTTGCATATAAATCAAACAAAACACTCAAACACATATTTACAAACAACAAAACAAAAACGGACAAATTTAAGATCGGTAACGTTGTTTACGAAGTTAAATGTGAAGGCAATGAAAAAGAGAAGTGTGATATGGTTTATATTGGAACAATTAAAATAATGTTGGGGACACGCATAAAGGATCATAAAACAGATATTGAAAAACAAAAAGAAGCGGCGGGACTTTCTCTTCACGCAAAAGAGCGAAACAACAAAATTAATTTTGATGATGTTAAAATATTAAATAGAGAGAAAAAAGAGAATAAACCGTATGTGATTGAGAGCCTACGAATACAAGAAAAAATAAACAAAACAATGAACACAAAAGAGGACAAGGATAACACAAATCTCCAATACTCGGTAGCTATAAGATAATTAGTCAAAGTTGTGTGATATTAATAAAAAGTTTGACCATTGATTCTGTGTTGTGTTGTACTGATTTACATATTTATTTAATTATTAAAATCTGTGTCGTGAAGTCCAGTTTTTTAGAATAATTAATTTGCATTATTTAATATGTAAGTTTTTTTTCCACTGTAATATTATATTCAGATAACAATTGAATAATAAAATAATTATGTTTGCCAACCGCCTTCTTCTAATCCCACAGATAACCAGAGATGACACGAGACGGAAGATTTTGTATACTGGTTTGTATACACTCATACAATCCTTCGTTTTCGTTTTTTTCTTTGTGCTGTCTTTCTATCAAAATTAAAATTATAAAACACAAAACTAATTAAATATCCATATATTTCTCTAATTCACATTAAAAATATTATTAATAAATTAATTTAAGTTGGTTTTCACTCATCGTTTGTATTTTATTACTATAACATCTGCAAAATATCAGAATTTATCAAGTATGATCAGTTTCAACTCTCGTACTGAACAGACGCGTTTATATAATCGTCGCAACTGAATATAAAAAAAAATAAAATAAAAATATATTTTCAAGTCACAAAAAATATAAAAAAAACAAAATAATAATTGAACAGTTATTTTACTGGTTTTATTTTATTTTTTGCTTGTGTGCAATATACATAAATATTTGCATACACAAACTAATATAAGTGAAAATAAAAAAAGAGAACCCTGATGAGTTCATCTTCTGACAAAAACAACAATAATCCTACAAGCAGTAGGAATGTACAATATATAACTTTAGTTGCTGATGACGACAATAAAAAAATTGAATTAAACAAAAACCGGAATTTAACAGAAAACACAAATACTCGTTCGCGATCATTATCTCTGAACATGTTAAATAGTTATCAAGAAGCAACAACAATTGCACCCATCAGCAAACTTGTCAGCTTAGCTGTACAAACAAACAATAAGTAACAAGGTGACCAACGTGCACAAAATGGTAGATGCGGTGAGTACAATAAATGATAATAAAATTCAAACAGGAATGGACAGATACATAACCGTGTTAAAAAGGGGAAGAAGTCCAAAATCAGCTCAAATTGCTTCAACATCGAAAGTTCCCAGAGATGGAGAAAACAATATAATAAATTCCGAAAATCGTTTCGCGATTTTATCTGAACAAGGCGATGAAGACACAACTACAACAAGTTCGAGTAAGCCCCCACCCATATATTTAAGAGAGCAGAATTCCAGTTTTCTGGTTAAAAGTCTTATCTCATTAATTGGAGAAAATGAGTTTTATGTAACTCCAATTAAGCGCGGAAACATCAATGAAACAAAAATTCAGGTAGCTCATGAAAATAATTACCGAAAAATTGTTTCAGATTTAGAATCTAAAAATAAAAACTTCTACACGTACCAATTAAAGAGTGCTAAAGGTCTAACAGTCGTAATAAAAGGTATAGACTCTAGCGTGGATCCAGAAGAGGTCAAGTCTGGCCTTGAAAATAGTGGCTACAAGGTGAAAAATGTCTCAAACATTAAAAATAGAGAAAAAATCCCCCTGTAGTGCGATTCAGTAACTTTTAACACTTTTGTAAGTGTTATTTTTAACCACATGTTTTGGGGTTTGCACTAACCACTTTGTTATTCACTAACTTATGTTTAACCTTTAACCCCGGTAAAGTGTGTTTTGTTTCAATTGATATTAAGTGGCATCTCTGTCAAACGAAATGTCAAAATAAAAAAACAACCCCCAAAAAAACAATTTATAATTTGTGATATTGTGTGCCAAAAACGTTCTGTTCCTTTTAATATTGTGCAAGGTAAGTAAAACATTATTATTTTTCAATATTATATTACCTTGGTTCACATTTGTACATATGTATGTATTTAACTAGAATGGAAAATAATTCCGCCAGAAGAAGCCGTGCGACAGGTGAGCAGCTGAGCCAAATGGTCGATTTTATGACTAGCAACCCGGGACTTGCTGGCGGTAAATTTCAAAAGCTGCACGGAAAATTGGAGTCCGATAAGAAGTGGAGCGAATTGGCAGAAAGGCTGAATTATCTTGGTGGAGCGGTACAAACGGTCAACCAGTGGCAAGCGGTAAGTAACATTATTGCATAAATGAGTAAAATAAAATGTTGTTTTTGGGTATTTACTTACATACTTAGGTTTGGAAAGATTTAAAAAGGCGCACCAGTACAAAAGTGCGAGACCGCAAAAGACAGCAAGCGCTTACTGGAAATAAGCCAGTGACACAAGAGGCCTTAAGTGAAATGGAAATGCGGGTAGTTTCTATAATTGGAACCGACTACATTGAGGGCCACGGTTCCGTTGCCGAAAATGTTCCAATAGAAGAAGTAAGTTACAATCAACTTAACATAATTTGTATGACTACCTCTAACAAATTCATTTGTACATTAGAATCTGCAAATTCTTCTTGAAGATGGCGAAGAAATTGCATTACCATCGCCCTCAAACACGGAAGAAGCTGTAAACTTGCGATGGGATACACCCAGCACTTCCAAGAGGACACCTCGCAGAGGGCTCAAGCGAAAACAACCCGATGCCGATGCGTTAAAGGTATTTATTAACGTGCTATAAATCATAATTCCGAATGGATTATTATTTGTTTTTTTTATTGAATTTTAACAGATGCTAGCCGAATGCACTGCTTCTAATATAGAAATTACTAAAAGTAAATCTGATGCGTTTAAGGTATTTATTAACGTGCTATAAATCATAATTCCGAATGGATTATTATTTGTTTTTTTTTTATTGTATTTTAATAGATGCTAGCCGAATGCACTGCTTCCAATAAAGAAATTAATAAATCTATGGCTGATGCAATAAGAACGATGGGGGAAGGCCTAAAAGAAACTGCTTCCGACATTAATAACCTAAGCAACGTTATAAGTAAAATGTAAGTAACCCTGTGAATTTTAATTTATCTTTTTAACAACTATTATGATTAAGGCTTAATTACCATTAACAAAACATGCCATTATTATTTATTAGATGTTTAATAATAATAATTCATTTTTTGTTTCAGACTTAAAGATTAAATTAATGCATTATATACACATATATACATATTCATACATATTTACATACTTTTATTATTTTGTATTATTTTGATTTATTTTTTTTATTTTTATATCATGGAATGGAGTTTTTAATTTTATCTTTTTATGCATTTTTTTGTTTGCTTGTGTACATACTTTTATTATTTTGTATTATTTTTATTTATATCTGTTTATATCATAGAATAGTGTTTTTAATTTTATCTCTTTTATATATGTATATATTTTTTTGTAGCCTGTGTTTGTTATTTTATTTATTATATTTAAAAATGTATAATTTGTTATGGGTTAGATAATCTATATGCACTTTGCTTGTAGCTTAATACCAACTCATCAGTCATGTATTAGTAGATGAGTTTTGAAACATGATGATAAAGATCTACTGATGATTTGGTATTAAGCTACAAGCAAAATGCATATAGATTTGCTAACCCATAACAAATTATACATTATTTTAAAAAGATAATTTCTTGAGTATATGCTCCAATAAAATGTTATATTTTTAAATTTGTTATTGAATTAAATGTCGTTTTTATTATCTTTTTGTTATCTTTTATTTATTAACAGCCCCCACTGGCAATGTGCCTATACATTTTTTTTCAACAAAGAGCGCTACCGTGTAATAAGTAAATAAATTAATAAAGTTGTTGTAATTCACATTTTAATTAAAATGAAGTGTTTTATTTAATAAAATATGCAAACGAGCAATACATATACATACATATGTAAGTACATAATAATCGCTAGAACATAATTTCTACTAAAGTTGTTAAATATATTGACTAAGTAAAAAAATTTGCAATTAAACGTTCTTGGACTCGTTTCGCTATTGAGGATGGTTGGTTTTGATTTACTAAATCACTACTTGTGTTAGTTACTGAATTATCCAACTCTAGTTCATGGCTTTGGTCAATTAAACTCATGTTGTGTAATGTTGCGCAGGCGTTAACAACTTTTCCGGCAAATCCTGGATCGTACAAAAGAATTCTTTGCTTCGATAGACACCGCCAAGTTCCTTTTCGAACGCCAAAAAGTCTTTCGACCGGATTACGAGCCTTACATAACGGAATTTAGCACTTCCTTCTAATTGGTTTGGTAGAGGAGTCATCAACCATGGCTCTAACGGGTATTCAGAATCTCCTGTAGATTTTACTGTGTTTTTTTTTTGTACATGCATATGTAAGTAATTTAGTTATACCTACCAATTAAAAACATGTTGTGGTTTCCATTTTCGAAACTTCGTTGCATGACTCTTCGAATTGCAGAGGAGCTCCATATGTATGAATCATGTCGTGCTCCTGGATATTTAGCGTTTACATTTAAAATTTTCAAATTTGGATCACATATCTGCACGTATGTAAAAAAAAATTATTGTTGTTATTTGTTTGTTTTAAAAACTTACTTACCATTTGGACATTAATTGAGTGGTAGCCGTGGTGATTAACGTAAGCTTCTTCATGGATTTTTGGAGCTAATATTGGTATATGTGTACAATCGATTGCACCGATTGTACCTGAAACAAAAGGTGAAGAAGCTGAAGCAAAAATTGCCTTTGCAGATTGACGTTCTTCCTGAGTCATTGGGAACTTTATTTTTGCACAAAACATTTTATTGTTGATTGCATCAGTTACCCGATGTATGCAACGGCTTACTGACGACTGGCTCATGGATATACCCCATTGCTCACCTACAGGCCGTTGGTAACATCCAGTTGCATAAAAACGTAAAGTTGCTAGCATCTGCCAAAATACACACATACATACATATATTTTTTATTTAATAATACTTCATTATGTATACAAGTAGATATGTACCTGTTTTTCAGCCGATATTGCAGTGATCCTAGAACCATGTAGAAGAACATCAAGTTCGGACACAACTTCTTCAGCCAATTCCGGACTTAAGCGGTAGAGTTTTTTAAAGTGCGTCCCAGCCAACTCAAAAGGGTTATCCAAATCGCGAAGTTCACGCCGGTTGACTGGAGGAGCGCTATCAAATGGCTCATTCTCCGATAAATTGTAGGCCAAGTACTCAAAAGCCATTAAACACTTTTATTTTTATAGCACAAATTAAAACAGAAAACAAATGTTGGTGTTAATAAACCACAACAGATATGGTTAAGTGTTAGTGAATTGCAAAAAGCTTAATTTTGTGGTTAAAATTTTTAAACTAAACAAAAGTGGTTTAAAAAGCATAGTGAATCGCAGTACTGGTATGTCAGAAACCATCGAATTCATAAAGACCTAGACGTTCCGTTTTTGAAGACAGTATTTTCAAAACACGCGAAAAAATATATAAAAAACTTGAGTTGCACCCAAATCCACTTGCGCGCAATATTCTTCATTATAGAGGCCACACCCGGCTGAAAAGAAGGGATACTCTTTTTCTCAGCCGTTCACGAGAGATGTAAAACAACAAAAATTAACCGTTGAAATTAAAAATTTTGTTTAGCATTGGCTAAACTTATATTTAATATTTTTTAGATTTAAGATTTGAAAAACTTATTGATAATTCAATTTAAATAATTAAAGATTCAATAAATAATAAAATTATCAAAAAAAAAAAAAAAAGTATGTATGTATGTATGTGTGAGTGTATGTAAGCAAAAAAACTACCACCATTTGGCAAATTTACAGCATATATGTACGTATGTATGTATATAAATTTAATATACAGAGTATATAAGCACACACTAAATTGTTTTATCACTTTATTTTGGAATTATATGCCGTAAATACTTAATATTATCACATTTTATTAAATTTAAGCGTGCTTTTATGTAGCATTTTCCACTAAACACTGAACTTTTTTTTGCTTTTCGTTTTGTTTACTTTCATAACAAACACACTAATGTTGTCTCTTTTTCACGAAGCATACTTATGACAAATAATATATGGTGCAAGTCCAATTTTTTTGTTTTTTGTCATCTCTGGTTATCTGTGACCTAACCAACGAATAAATACGGTCTGTAAAAAAGAAAACATAGAACCTGTGTATTCGTAAGTGTGCATGTATTAGTTTTGTGCTGCTAATGCGGGGTTGAGGCTGATTGAAAATTTTATATGTAATTTTATGCCAGCCTAATTAGTCTCGTGTGTGAAAGACCATTGACAACATGGGCTTCAAAAGAAGAACACAAGGAATGCACAAATTCGTTATTCATGTTGTTGTTAGAGTGTGTTTTTTGCCAAATTTGTTAATGTTATTGGTACAATTTACACGAGATTAACGGCCTATTTCACTATGTCGAAAGAAAATTTCCATATGTTTTCATTCGTATAATTACATTTGAAGCAAAAACAAATTCTAAAATTTTGTTTTTGTATCAAATGTATTTGTACGAATGAAAATAAAATTCAAAATTCTTTCGACATCGTGAAATCGGCAGTAATTTTTAGTTCGCACAACAATAGTTCTTTCGAAAACACACGAGACTAATTAATCTGGCATAAAATTGTATACATATAGAGAGCTTTGTGTATTAGTGTATTTAGCACACATTTGTTTTTTTTTTTTTAATGTACATGTATTGGTTTTGTTCCGCTAGTGCGGAGTTGAACCTGGTTGAAAAATTATGCCAACCAAAAACGACTCTGTTCACCGAAATTAAGTCTGATCCAAAATCGTTTTACCATTTCGTTAACTCTAAAAGACGCTCAATCATTTCCACCAGTTATGAAGTTTGATTGTTTTGAACCTGATGATGATCTAACAATTAGTAATATTTGTTAATTTTTGTACAGGCTAAATTTCGTAAATGTTTATAATCAGAGAAAAAAAACTTAAAACAGAAAGAATTTAGAACAATTCCGCTTATAGCTGACATAAAACAATGGATACAGAACATAGAAGATGAAACGGAAAAGGATTTAACAAGATCAAAAATAGCAAATAGAATAGCAAACTACAGACGAAATATAAGAAACACGGAAAAAGAAAAGCTTATACTGAGTATATACGACAAAACAAAGAAATTTATTAGAGAACATGATAAAATTTTCATTACCACGTCAGACAAGAATAACAAAACGGTTGTTATGTGTAAGGATGAATACAAAAAGTTCCGTGCTATCACTTAGCAAAATATATAGGAAATATTTTAAAAAATTTAATATCCTCAACATACAACATAAAAAATTCATTTGAATTAAAAAATAAGATAAAAGACATAAAATTAGATGACGATGATATCTTAGTATCATTCTACGTGGTTTCGTTGTTTACCAACATACCGATTCAACTAGCTATACCGAATATAATGAAAAATTGGGAAAAACTAAAAGGGATCACATCAATAACAAAACAGCAATTTCTTAAAATTTTACAGTTTGGCTTAAAAGACAACAATTATTTCAAATTTGACAACAAGCTTTACCTCCAACTGTATGGTATGCCGATGGGAAAGCCCTTATCGCCAACAATTGCGGATATAGTTCTTGACGCCCTTCTAGACGATGTAATCGAAGAACTAAGCCAAAAACATATGTATATATATCAAATTTATATCCAAATATGTTGACGACATTTTTGCGATAATCAAAAAATCTGACGAAAATATTATACTCAACGCACTTAACAAATATCACAATAAACTACAATTCACAATAGAAAAAGAGATCAACGGGGAAATAGCGTACCTAGTAGAGTTGTCAATTATTCGCCTTTCAACTTTGTTCGAATAATTCAAATAATAGTTTTTGTTCGTTCGATCAAACGATTAAAGCTAAAAATTTATTCGATTAATCGATGAGAACAACGAATAAAAAAATTCTTAAAAATAATTTATTGAAAAAAAAATAAATGTTTGTCATTAACACAAAAATGCATAAGTATATAATTAAAATAAATTAAAAATTATATCGTTAATATTTTTATCAACTTTTATTTATTTGTTGCGGGTTAGCAATATCTAAATATATATTTCGTTGGTAGCCATACCAACTCATCAGTAGTTGTTTTACCCTTTATGTTTAAAAAATTTTAAAGCTCATCCATTTATACGAAAACTCACAAATAAATTTGTGCACTACAAAGCTTTAACATTTTTTTAAAATAAAGGGTAAAATATCTACTGATGAGTTGGTAGGGCTACCAACGAAATATATATTTAGATATTGCTAACCCGCAACAAATAAATAAAATTTAAAACATAAATACTTGAGTACATGTTCAAATAAATGTAAAATTTTATTTTGATCAACAAAAAAATATACATAAAATTAATAATACATAAAAAAACTTAAAACTATAATAACTGAGATTACTTCGATTTTAATACTTCAAACACACATGTTTTATTCAGTCAAAATATCTCAAATGATTTTATATATTTTTTTTTTGTTAAATTAGACAATTTAGGATGTTCTTAAGAAATAATCTTTTAAAAATAATTTTTTTGCTTTCAAACGATTTTTGGTTTTTGTTTTTATTAAATTAGATTTTGAAAAAACTCTCGCTAATTGTCGAGGTAGGTGATATAGTGAGAAAAGCATAAAATAGTTTAAATATCTAATTTTTCTGCTCTTTTTTAGATTTTTCCAAATATACTATATCTTCTTATATATCGCTGAATTCTTTTTTATTATCTGAATTTTAATTCTTTGAATAGAATTATTTAATTCGCATAAAAGATTCTTCTATATCATTACTTTATTATTATATTATTGTGGTTACTTTCAACATAAAATAATCTAGAGTATAATTAATTAGCATATTCTTTAGTTTAATTTTTGAAGAATATTTGAAAATCTTTCATTGTACGGAAAATTTCCAGAATTTAAAATTAAAAAAAAAAATTTAAATTAACGTATATTAAAGTTTTATACGTCTCTTATTTCTTCTTATTTTAATGCGTGTTAGTAAATTAAAATAATTATTATTTTTTCTTTTTGTTGTTGATCCAACAATTTTGTATACTTTAGGAAACTTGTTACATGTGACTTTGTTTTTTTTTTTCATTTTTGTTCTTGGTAAAATACTTCCAAACCGAGATCATTCTGAAAGATAATTATATAATTAAAAAAAAATAGAATACAATACCAACATTTTCTACTTATATGATAAGATTTATATGAAGCAATTGTTTCTTTTTTAGCTTTTAGTGTATTTCTAACTTATTCACCTGACAGTAAAAAAACCCATTCTTGAAAATTGTTTAATGTTTCATTTAAAACATAGCACGACTACTAGGTATGCGTAGTTCGACAACAACTACAAACATCCAAAATAACATGTATTGGTTGATATAAAGTACTCGCTTTGTTTCAAATCATACAAAAAAATTTAACACATTTTTTACGTATGCAAAAATATGTTCGATTAATTGATATAAATTAATCGATTTATTCGTTATTCGAAATTCGGCATTTTAAAATTATTCGAACAAGAATTTAGTTTTGTTTGATCGATTAATCGAATTATTCTTAATCGGTTGACAACTCTAGTACATAGATATGAAAATAATCAAAAACAAACAAAATCTGCAAACAAATTGGTATACAAAACACCCGACATCGGGTAGAGTAATAAATTTTCATTCAACCCAACCTTTCCAAATGAAAAGTAAATACTGCAACTAATATGATTGAAAAGGTATTAAACATAAGTGACAAAATATACAATAGAAACAACATCGACAAATTAAGGCACATATCACAAAAAAAAACTGTTACCCTATATTTATAATTAATAAATTAATACGAGTAAACAAGACACTAAAAAATTACAAGAAACAAAAAACACCAAAAACACAAACTTTGACAAATTATTATAGTATACCATTTATAGCAAAATTGACTGAGATGGCCACCTCAAAAGCCAATAAACAAAACGAAAAAACATAATTTGCATATAAATCAAACAAAACACTCAAACACATATTTACAAACAACAAAACAAAAACGGACAAATTTAAGATCGATAACGTTGTTTACGAAATTAAATGCGAAGGCAATGAAAAAGAGAAGTGTGATATGGTTTATATTGGAACAATTAAAAGAATGTTGGGGACACGCATAAAGGATCATAAAACAGATATTGAAAAACAAAAAGAAGCGACGGGACTTTCTCTTCACGCAAAAGAGCGAAACAACAAAATTAATTTTGATGATGTTAAAATATTAAATAGAGAGAAAAAAGAGAATAAACCGTATGTGATTGAGAGCCTACGAATACAAGAAAAAATAAACAAAACAATGAACACAAAAGAGGACAAGGATAACACAAATCTCCAATACTCGGTAGCTATAAGATAATTAGTCAAAGTTGGTTGATATTAATAATAAGTTTGACCATTGATTCTGTGTTGTGTTGTACTGATTTACATATTTATTTAATTATTAAAATCTGTGTCGTGAAGTTCAGTTTTTTAGAATAATTAATTTGCATTATTTAAATCTTTATATGTATATAAAAGAAAGTCGTGTTAGTTACTTCACTTATAACTCAAGAACGGCTGAACCGATTTAGCTGAAAATTGGCAGGGAGGTAGTTTAGAGCCAGGAGAAGGACATAAGATACTTATGGGTGGGATTGGACAAAGGGGCGTGGTACCTCTCATACAAACCACAAATTAAAAATCTATTATTTCTGCTCCTGATAACGGTATTTGAACAAAATTTGGTAAGTCGGTTTGGTGTAAATTTCTTAAGTGCTGCTGAAAATATGGGCGGGATTAGACACAGGGGCGTGGTACCTCTCATACAAACCACAAATTAAAAATCTATTATTTCTGCTCCTGATAACGGTATTTGAACAAAATTAGGTACGTCGGTTTGGTGTGCATTTTTTAAGTGCTGCTGCAAATATGGGTGGGATTGGACAAAGGGGCGTGGTACCTCTCATACAAACCACAAATTAAAAATCTATTATTTCTGCTCCTGATAACGGTATTTGAACAAAATTTGGTACGTCGGTTTGGTGTGCATTTTTTTAGTGCTGCTGCAAATATGGGCGGGATTGGACAAAGAGGCGTGGCACCACCCATATAACCCAAAAATTTAAATCGCCATATTTTGGGCATTTTTTGACCTACGTCGATGATATTTGGTACATATGGTATTGCCATAATTTGGAATACGTACCGGGAGAAAAGTGGATGGGACGACGCTCCTTTTTATTAAAATTAAAAATCGTAATATAGTCTTAACTACTGGACCGATCGTCACAATAGGATATATAAATACTTTTAATTTTATTTTATAACGAGGGGGGTAGCGAAGTACACCGGGATCAGCTAGTATGTAATATGTAAGTATTTTGTACACTTGTTTGTTTGTTTTTTTTTTTTTAATGTACATGTATTGGTTTTGTTCCGCTAGTGCGGAGTTGAACCTGGTTGAAAAATTATGCCAACCAAAAACGACTCTATTCACCGAAAATACCAACAAGCAGCCATGTTATGCCAGCACAATTAATCTCGTGTAAATTGGACCATTCAAGCAACCAATTCTAATGTGTTTTAACTATGTACATGGTTTCGATAACATGCTACTTTACACATTACTAGTCAATAAACATATACAAACATATATTTTGCAATCCACTAAGAAATAAAGCATTTTTGTCCTAGAATTTCTGCTTCTAACTAAAATGTTAAATTTTGTGTACTTTTTAATTTTATTTTTGAATATAAAATATGTTTAATAAAAAATACCACAATGTTGAAAAAAGTATTCTTTTTCTTGACGGACAGTACCATTTCAATTTTTCATATTTCCATCACTGATATAAATACACATAAAGGATTTTCATTTGGTAGCAATGTTGATGTGTGAAAAACACTCAATTTTTGGTGCACAAGAGAGGGTGCAGTCTTCAATTTCAGCTAAGCTGATTGGTGTTCCGCAGACGAGTCTAATTATGCTGGCATAACATGAGAGTTTTTAGGCGAGAGGGGTGAAGAGAGCGGTTTTTCGTTGGAACAATTTTTCAACCAGCCTCATACCCGCACAAGCAGCACAAAACTAATACATACACTTACGAATACAGAAAACACTAACACACACAAAGCTGAGTACACGTATACATTTTATGCCAGATGAATTAGTCTCGTGTGTAAAAAATGAACAAAAATTGTGCGGCTTAAAAATTCATCTCGTGTGCGGAACCCCATTTACAGCCATACCTAAACAAGAGCGGAAAGCGGAACGTTTTCTACCGCCTAGCGTTAACGCTGAAATACCATACCTAAACAAGAGCGTCAACGCTTTGTCATAAAAACAGGGTTATTACAAAATATATATCAACCCTGATTATAATAGTATACTCATAACCTAATAATACATGCATCTCTACAACAAACACAACAAAAAAATTCCTCAGAAGTCAAAAGTATAAATGTGTATGTGTGTATGTTTCAACCTGTGACAAAAATATAAATAAAAATTATTCATTCAAAAAATAAATACAAATCAAAATTTAACACTTGAAATAAAAAACAAGTAATTAACAAGAATTGTCAGCTGGGCTTGTAAGACTACCTTATAGTCATTGTATCATGAGTGCTTGTCTTTTGCAGCTAACTTCACTATTAAACGCGCTGTCAAAATCGGATTTTCCAATTGCAAAATTTTGCCGCCGCGTTACCGCCGCGTTATTTCGGGATGCTCCATACAAATTGTATGGGCATGAGAACTTTTGACAGCTAAAAAACGCTTGCCGCTCTTGTTTAGGTATGGCTGTTAGAAGAGTGCACAAGAGAGGGCGCTCTCCTCATTTTGAACGAAAACAATTTATTTTGTGTTCTTTACTCCCAGTCTACATTAGCTTATTATTTGTTATAACATTAACATAGCGCCAGCAGAATAACAGTACTGAATTTGCTCATTTGTTTCTATGTGGGGAACATTAGTAAATGTTCATGTGCTGTTTTACCACAATTTTAAGGTGGAGTGGCAGAGACAGCAAATAGCTTTTGTTTGTTGTCTCGTTTTTTCATATTGGAAAATGACAAAATGTTATAACAAATAATAAGTTAATGTAGACTGCGAGTTAGGTTATTAACTTCACCCCGATTCCAGGGTTCCCAGATTTCTTTTGAGTCGCGTCCCCAATTTGAAAATTTTCATTTCCGAAATTCCCCAAAAAGCAATTTTTACTATCCCCGAAAATCCCAAAAAAAAATAATACTACTTCAATTTCAATTCACTTAAGTATTAACATATGAACACTTTATTTGCACTGTATTTCATTTCTAAAGGTGCCTATACACTACATGGTTTTTACATTGCACCTGTCAAATTTTACATAATTCGGTAAAAACATGTAGTTGGTGACCCCAAAAACTTTGCTTGTGTAAAAATACAATGGCATTTTTTTCCACTGCGACTCATATATATCTCTTGGAACATTTTCATTTGACGCTGGTTGTAGTATTTTTATGATTGAACTAAATTTGGGTTGTCCTAATGGGTTGCAACACATGTTTGGAGAAAATTGCTTATATGTTTTGAAAATGTTGAGATTTGACGGCAAATGTTTCAATAAAGTTTTTAGATATAAAAAAACAAGTCCTCTTTTCCTTTAATAACAAAGTTTTAGTTACCACAGTAAAAACACTTATGTACTCAAAAAAGAACAATTAGAATATGTTGATATTAAAATAATAGTCCAAAAAATAAACCAAATTATGTCATCAAAATAAAAATCCCCAAAAAATCTCATAAATTCCCCAAAGCATATAAATTATCCTCAATGAATTCCCCAATCCCCAAACCAAATTTTTCATCACCATTTTGAAAAAAAATCCCCGATTTGGCGATAAATCCCCTAATCTGACAACACTGCCCGATTCTCTTGTAAGTAGAGCTGCAAGTCCGAAAATTATGCTTGGGTTAGTGAAAAAGTGTGAGTGTATTGAGTTTTTCGCACTTGCACTTGTAAACGGCAAGTTTTTACACCATGGGTTCTACTTTCTTATTTAATTACGGCATGTTCAACGATGTCGAAGAGAAGAGTTCGATCGCTTTCTAATCTAATGAAAACTGATTTGGGTTCAACAACTGGTTTTTTATTCGAACGTTGATTCGAATGAAAACTCAAATGAAAACGTATGTAAGTATTTTTATGAAAAATTTCGTTAAACTATTTCGAACGTACGGACATCATTGCGAACGCAAATGTCAATATCAAGCACTTGTTCTTTTGCTTTCGTTTAAAAAACATTTTGCCAAAAACATATGAAATTTATATAAAAATGCTTTTTAAAACATTGATAAGTACATTTATGTATGTATGTAAATACATGCTTATATACATACATTTAGCCAAGGGTGCAGTTCGAGTTTTTCTGGGAGGAAGAAGTTGTAACTGAAACATACTATTTTGCATATGTTAGTTATTGAAAATATGATACGATCCATTTTAGTTATACAAATAAACATCTTATTTATTTATTCTTGGGAGTTTATAATGAGAAAATTAGCTTATTCTAAAGTTTTTTTATAATTATTGCTTTCCAATATAAAGTTGACACAATTTCAATTTAACACTTTAAATTCTATTGCAAAATTATAGTTTGAAATGTTTGTTGTTGTTATATTAGTGTCGATTATTGTTCTTAAATTTTAAAGGGATTCAGTGAATGACCTAAATTTTATTTCTACAAATGTATGTCTTTAGAAACTTATTGGTTCATGAACAGCTCCTGGACAGTGTGCGTACCTCGTAATTCCCAACGACTTAAACGTACGCCTTCAGAATCTTCTTTGTTAGAAAAAAAATATACGGCACTCTGCCTGCATATTTATTGTTGCCTTCAAATACATATGTACATTGTCTTTATTATTTGTTTGTAATTTTTTATTACTTTCGTTTATTTTTATATATCAAACGAATTGATAGTGATTTTGACAATTTTAAAGAAAATTGCTAAAACAATTAAAATTTCTTATGTGGCAATACTTTGAAAAACGTAACTACATTCGATCGAAAGCTGTCGATATCGTTGAACCCAAATTGATTAGACTTCAAGCGGTTGGCTTTCGATCGCTTAGATTTTCTTTCGACATCGTTGAACAGGCAGTTATTCTTTCGTTTTTTCAGTTCCTTGTTTTTCCTTGCGCTAAGATAAATAATTCATCAGCTGGATTTGTTTTTAATTTTTTTGCCTTTTGGTCCGGCTACGCACTAAAAAATACAAACAACATTAAAATTTTTGTTGATTACAGAATTTTGTTTTTCTTATACATATATATTTTTAAATATTAGGTACCAAAATCTAAGGAAGAGTGGAAGTCAGTTGCGTACGATTTCTACAACAGATGGAATTTTCCAAATTTCCTTGCCGCCGTCGATGGAAAACATGTTACCATCAGAAAACCGCACGGGTCCGGGTCCTTTTATTAAAATTATTTTTTTTCAATATTATTATTTATTGAATCTTCAATTAATATTGAAACATCAATAAGTTGTTCAAATCTTAAATCTAAAAAAATAAAAATAAATGTTAAAAAATAAAAATAAATGTTAAATATATGTTTAGCCAATGCTAAACAAAATTTTTAATATTTTTATATTATTATTATTACGAATAAACGTAATTATTATTTGAACTTATATTGATGTATATATGAAAAGTGATATTATCAGGCTCAAGTTCAGTTTTATTGAATTAATGAAAATTCAAAATTACTAAGAGTTTTTTTATGTTGGAAAATATTATTATTTATATCCAATCAGTTTTTAGCAGAACGTATCAGTACCGATTTCAAGGCCGCTACACCTCTCATCAGCGTTCAATTGTCCATCTCTACAATTTTCGTAAAGTGGATACTAATTGAGAAGAATATCAACTATTTAACCAGTTTTCAAGAGAAATAGAATATGAGAATTAATTTTTAATTCATTTTTAATTTCTACAGTTGATTTTTGTTGATTTACATCTCTCGTGTACGGCTGAGAGAAAAAGTATCCCTCCTCCTCAGCCAGGTGTGACCTCTAAACTGTAGAATATTGCGCGCAAGTGGATTTGGGTGCAACTAAAGTTGTTTTATATATTTTTTTCGCGTGTTTTGAAAATACTGTCTTCACCAACGGAACGTCTAGATCTTTATGAATTCGATGATTTCTTCTTATATTATGAATTGTTGAATTATGTTAGGGAAATGTACATTGAGTGTACATTTTTACAAAACTTACGTTTAGCAGGTGGTATGCTCCTTTAATATCTGGTCGCTGTAGTGGTACCCTGGTTTGTCCTTCCGGCTTAGCTCGTCGTCGCGTGGGATCTTTGGAACCAGTATTAAAGCCGTCTTACAAATCCATAACATAAAGAAAAATACTGTAGGTACCACTGACCTAGCTCGGTGTAAATGAAACGATGGCGCAGTGTTACAGGTGTTGAACACTGGAAAATTTGTAGCCAGGGCTTGACTACCTTGCTCCGGCGGACTACATTACCTTTTTGGTCTTGGCTCTTCTAGCACATGGCGAAATATTCTTTAAAACGCGGTTATATTCATAACATAGTATGCTATAACTTTTATTTATTTACTGAATAAAAACAAGACAATATTTTATTTCTATTTTTGTTTACAAACGAATGATTTATTTCAATTTTGTTAAAAAAAATGCTTTTATTTCTATTTTGCTTAAACAAAATACTTTCGTCATTATTTTGTTAAATAAGATGATTTGGAATTTTAATTTATAAATCGGAATGATTCTGCTTTTAATTTGTTTAAAAAAATGATTTTTATTTCTTTTTTGTTTGAACAAAATTACTTTTGTCTTTATTTTGTTAAGTAAGAGGATTTGGAATTTCATTTTATAAATCGGAATGATTTTGCCTTTAATTTGTTTAAAAAAATGATTTTTTTTATTTCCATTTTGTTTGAACAAAATACTTTTGTCTTTATTTTGTTAAATAAGATGATTTGGAATTTTATTTTATAAATCGGAATGATTTTGCCTTTAATTTGTTTAAAAAAATGATTTTTTTATTTCTATTTTGTTTGAACAAAATACTTTTGTCTTTATTTTGTTAAATAAGATGATCTGGAATTTATTTTATAAATCGGAATGATTTTACTTTTACTTGGTTCATACAAAGTGATTTTATTTTTACCCGCTGAACGAAACAATGTAATTTTTATTTTGTTCAAATGATTTTATTCTTATTTGGTTGAATCGAAATGATGTGATTTTTACTTTATTGACTACTCTTGACAGAGGCCGACAAAACTACGACTACGTTCGTAATTCCGAATGCCTAACCCACGCAACCGCAAGTACCACTTTGTACTAGTGAACCTTCAACGAATTTTCTGCCTATATAATAGAGCTCTGTTATATGGCCTAGGAAAACGCCACTAGCGTTTATGTAAAAAAAATCCAAAAGTTTTAGAAAACTAGGCAATGGGTTGAACAATTGTAGCCGATCGCACAAATCGGCGTCAACCAATTACAATAATTTGACTTAATTTAGCGACAATACGATTATTACTTTTGTTGCCGTATAGACTGTACTTAAACGTACCTGAATATGAACGAAAACGTACAAAAATCTAACGGTACTCATATATAGCGGGATTTGACCCGACTCTGAACGTGACTTGGTGATATCTTTACTAAATACGTACATATATATATGTTCATAAAATTTACTTATCTTCAGTGGTCTGGTCCAATCTTCCTTCTCACGATGGTCCGGGGGTTGGTTGCCGGTAGATTTGGTGGCCTTAAAGCTGTCCGTGTAAGGTATACGTCAATTCAAGTTGGTGTAAAAGAATTTGCAGTGGCTGGTAATACTGCTGGAGTCGTTGATAATCCGGGAATGATGGTATTCGGACGTGCAACGAGTTGCCTTTCTGACTGTTGGTATTGTTAGGCGAGTGTTGGTATTGAAATACGAGTGCTGGTATTGAAATACGAGTGCTGGTATTGAAATGCGAGTGCTGGTATTGAAATACGAGTCCTGGTATTACTTTGGTTGCGTCTCACCTAGCAGCGTCAGGTGCACAGGTATCTCGTGCCTGAGCCTAAGCCTTCCTTTCTAGGTCTACTTCTTTTCCGCCTTTTATTCAAAATTTGATTTATAGCCTTTCTTCCTTCTGCACTTTTTATTTAATAATCTTCAATTTTCTTCTTACCAACTTTTTATTTAATAATCTCCCATTTTCTTCTTACCAACTTTTTATTTAATAATCTTAAATTTTCTTCTTACCAACTTTTTATTTAATAATCTTTAATTTTCTTCTTACCAACTTTGCCGTTTTGATCGTCCTCTTCAGTTAATCGCCCAACACAATCTGCCAGAAAAATTCTCAGCCTTTTTCTAGAAAGTTCTTTTTTGTTCCATTCGGGCCAGTGTTGTATTTCGCGCTTCTTTTTTTTCTTGCATATCAGAGTTATACTATGTTCACACGACAAGATGAAGCACTTGCTTCGCTTTCTGAAGCATGTTTATGAATCTAGCTGTTCACACGACTCATGAACTTGCTTCGATTTGACAGTTCTCTTTTTAGTAACAAATAAAATCTAAAATGGACAAAAAAATAAGTTAAAATTATTACGCATTTTTAAAAATGCACAAACATATTTTTTGTTTCCATTGTTGTTTTATCTTTATAGTTTTAGTTCAATTTTTCACTTTTATTTAAAGTTTTTGTTGTGTTTTTTGCATCTAGTTCAGATAAACATCCGATAAATTCCGATAAAATTTAGAGAAGATAGCAATTTTTCATGCTTCGCAAGTAGATTCAATATGAATCTACATGCTTCGCTCTCAAAATTTTGTATGGTGAAGCATGTTGCTTGGCTCATGATTGGGGTGTGAAGCATGAATAGAGAGCGAAGCATGTTCCGTGTGAACGTAGTATTATATTTTTATCGATCTGCATAACCAGGGTTGTTTTTCCTTTGTTCTCGGCCATGCCCCCTACATTTGAAAATTGTTACGTGTAGATATACTAGACGGCGAATTCGTCCTCTATATTATAACACAACAAAACCCAGTCAAAGACCGGAGACCCGTCGACTGGTTTCTTGATTGGGAAAATTTCTACTCTTTGAAATCGCTCTCTGTGGGGAAGAACCGTGCCCTGAGATAAACTCACGACTTAAGAGGTACTTGGCGTTGTAGGTCTTTAACGTGATAAACACCTACTCGCTTTCCTGATAAATTCTCAATTTCATACATATTCTTGCCCACTTGCTTCGCTACTCGGCATTTAATGAACTTTTTACATAATTTGGCGTTCAAGGTCTTAGTTGCATCACTTAAGATAAAATTCCTTCGTAATATTTCTTGTCCTGGCTGAAATTTTACCTCCCTTGCGCGGAGATTGTAATTAGCGGCGGATTTCTCATAGGCTGAATGTAAATTTTCCTTTACTCGGTTCTTGATAATTTCCAACACATTTCCTTTTGGTAAAGCTACTACTTCGCTTTCTTCAAGAGTACCCAATTTGTTAGCTAACTCATACGCACTGGCGTGAGTAATCATACTCGTTCCAAACAGTATAAAAAACGGAGAAAATCCGGTTGCACTATGCATAGTTGAACGTAATGAGCATTCGATGGCTGATAAGTGACGATCCCAATCAAGTTGATCTTCTGAAACGTAAGCGCGTATCGCGGCTATTATTGAGCGGTTCACCCTCTCCGAAGCGTTTGCCTGAGGTGAGTAAACGGCTGTACGCATATGCTTGCACCCATACTTCTGTACGAAAGTCGAAAATTCCGCCGAAACGAATTGCTTACCGTTATCGGAATGGATGACCTGTGCTACACCGAACTTGTGAAAGATTTCGCTTTCTAAAAATTTTACGACGTTTGATGACGAAGCATTTCTCATGGCCTTAGCGAAAACAAATTTCGACAAATGATCTAAAACTATAAAAATGTAAGCGTTCCCCAATTTTTAACGCGGAAAAGGTCCTATAAAATCAATGAATATCTTTTGGAAAGGTCGAAGCGTGACGGTTTCTGAACCCATTTTTGGTCTTAAAATTTTGTTCGGAGCTTTTATTTCCTTGCACAAAATGCAATTGTTTATGTGGTCTCTTACTAGACTTGCCATGCGAGGAAAATAGAAATATTGCTTCAACGAAGCAATGGTCTTTCCCATGCCGCAATGTGATTTTACCGTTGGCTCCTGAGCGTTGGCTATAAGTGCTTTGATCATCCCCTCAGGTACCCAGAGTTTCCAAATAAAATTTTCGTGAATATCATTACCATCTGATGGCTTAGTTTTCTTGTAAATATACGAATCTTGAATTTTCAGGTCGGGAACACGTTCAGAATTCTCTTCAATGTTCTTCCGAAGTTCAATGTAGCTTTCACTTTGAAATTCTGGTGAGCTCATATCGATTAATGGTTTTTCGTCCACGAACATGTTAACTTCATCGATGTGTAAACGTGACAGCGTGTCCGCTACTACATTCTGACTGCCTTTCCGATGCTCGATCTCGAAATCGTATCTTTGTAATCGCAAACTCCACCGGGCTAATCTGCCGCTGAGGTCCTTTTGACTCATCAGCCATTTCAATGCACTATGGTCAGTTAAAACAGTAACTGGCATCATCTGAATAAACGGTCTAAATTTCTCAATGGCACTGATTACAGCTAGACACTCACGCTTAGTGACGCTATAATTTCGTTGCGCGCTATTTAGCTGTGCTGAATGAAACGCTATCGGACGCTCTAGGCGTTCAGCATCCAACTGAAAAAGTACTGCACCTATTCCTAGATTAGAAGCATCGCATCGAACGTAAAATCTTTTCTCAAAAGCAGGATGTGTTAAAACAGGAGTTGTTGTTAAGGAAGTTTTTAATTTATTAAACGCGTTAATCGCTTCATCATTAAATATAAAAGCTTTAGATTTACGAAGTGTTTTTGTAATTGGAGCTGTGAGCGTGGCGTAATCTTTGATAAATCTTCTGAACCATGAAGTCAGGCCCAGAAAACGCCGACGGGTAAGTTTTCCCGAGGCCATGTTCCTCAAAATCTAAAAAGTTACTCTTCGCTTCCTTTAATATCAAAGTTTGCTCTGGTGTTAAAACGTGTACTTCAGGATCTGCAAGTTCCGGTTCATAATGTATACTGCTAATTAGATCTGGGCCTATATTAAACAGTTTCCAAAAATCAATTCCGCAATACATCTCATTTTCTAAATCAGGTACCAAATAAATATCCAAGGTATGATTCTGGTTACGGTACGTAACGTTCGCTCTTACTCTGCCGATACATAACACACGCTGGCCGCTAGCTGTTCCCACGTCACACTTATGAACTGTGTATATTTTCAAACCAAGCTTCTTTACTTTTTCTAAGCAATTCTTGCCGAGGCAAGTAACTGTAGCGCCGCTGTCAAAAAGTGCTATGATCTTCTCACCCTGTACTCTAACTTCTTTAAAAGGTCTGGAATCCAATTTCGCGGTACTTGTGAGACAAGTCGATGATATTGTCTTCCTGTGCAGGCATCTGGCATTAAATCTGATTCGTGTTTTCAAAATTCTTCTCGAAGTCTTAACTGCTGGTACTTTTACTGATTGTTCACTATTAAAAATTCGATCCCAGGTTTCTAAATAACTTTTTAACCTCTCATGAAAAGGTTTAGTCAAAATGCCGATTTTACTAAAATGTTTATGATTACGAAAAATATTTGCTGTCACGATTGATTGTAGAACTACTATGGCTATCTTGCAAGGTATTGCCTATGTCGCCGTCAGGTACCTCAATTTCGTTGTTACTTTGAAAATTATTCGATTTGTTGACATAGCCGGTTTTATTCAAATGTTGACGATCTTTTAAAATAATCAGTAGATTCCGATTGGCTGTTACAGTGGGGTTATTATTGCTAATATCATCTAAGTTTGTATTGGTGCTCTATTCGTTTCATAATATATTCTGTTGTTTGGGTCGAACACGACTCCCCACGCATCGCGCTCGCTCTTCGGTTTCCCTGCCTACATACCATACATTGTGTCGTTATCACCCCTGGATTTCCACAACGATAACAAAAGATAGACCGCTGACTATACGTACATTCCTTAAATGTGTGATCTTTGAGTTGACAATTCCAACACTTAGCCGGATCAATATTTCGCTCAGACTTGTATTTTACGTTCGGAAATTTCTGGTAACAAATCTCTTCTACGGTGTCATTCCTATTTTCAGAATCCCATGCGACTTCATTCACAACGCGATTAGCATTCATCCGTGCTCGTTGGTGGTACTCATGTTCGATAAGGTCTTCGGCCTTACGACACTCTGCTCGCAAGTGTTCAATGGAGTATATTTGAGAGGCAAAAATTAAGGACGCTACCCTAGCTTTTAAATTTTTCTTAATGATGTCAACCACTTGGTAGTCTGGCATAGGTTCCCTCAATTGGTTTCTCAAACTAAAGTTTCCCAACTCTAAAGATAAAATCTTCGACCAGCATGGTGTTACTAGTGCCGTCGTATTTGATTTCCCATTTGAATAGTTCCGGATACGGTGCGTTGTATCTTTGTTGAACGTTGCCAAAACCTCGATTTACTCAGCTGTCTCTAGCCCTATTCGCCGTTGCATCTACCCCTCGGTTAATGTTACTAGGTCTATGTTCATTGTTATTATTATTATTATGGTTTCTACTACTTAAATTCCCAACCGACGGTTATTCATGTGGCCAAGCTAAAGTGCTTCTGTTGTTCGGGTTCTCATGTCGACTCGCTATATCTGCCGGAGCTACATTATTTGCACTACCTGCACTGCTCGGGTTCGATAATGCTACTCTTACTGCTTCAGACACGACAACTTGCATCTCTGTGCGCATAAGTTGCAACATCTGTGCTTGAGCGTGACCTGCAGCCGCTTCCATAGCTTCAAACATTTCTGCGTTACTCCCTCTAGTATCATCGTTACCTTGACCTGTCAGTGGGCTAAAAGATGGCCTCGTAATAGAACTACCATCTCTTCGAACAGATGAACTATCACGTATGCTCGAATCATTACCCTCGGAAGGTATATGTATTTCATTACTTCCGCCTTCAGCCATTATACCATAAATCTTCACCCAAAAAAACACGACCGCTTATACGCCTACTTGTCCCTACTTCAAAAGGCATAAATTTATTTATTTTTTTTTTTTTTGTAAACAAAGTCACTCCAATGTGACAAAAGGAAAAAATATATTATATATATGTATGTATATAATATGTAATATAATGTAATATAATAGATTAATAATTATATATGCATCTAAATAAATTTCAAAACTGTTCTTATATTAATTTACGAAATATAAACGAAGCCAATATATCGTATATATAAAGGAAATATATTCTGCTGAGAATATATAGTACCTATAAACCGTATATATTATACAAAAAAAAATCTTCTATCAGAAGAAAAATATATAGCAATATAGTTTCAATACAGCATATACTTTATAATATGCCTGCAAATATACCAGTATAATGACAAACATTCAATATCCAAAACTTTACTTATAATCGCCTCAAAATATTACCTATACGTAACTCAAAACATATGTAAACACAACTTTAGGTATTACATATAATATTTATATGCTTTATATATTTTATTTTTCTTTTCTTCTTTAATTTCAAAATTCACATAAAAAGGTAAATGTATATATCCGCCAAAAGATAAAATAGCCAAGCCATAACCATCGCCAAATTTTCGCCAAACTAGACACGCCAATATCTACATTGCAGTACCAGTTGTGCGTAGCAATTGAGTTGCGTACATATATCTAACACACTCAAGCCTACACAGACAAAATGTACCACATGTACAATTAAATTGAAAAATAAATTTGGAAATACTACCGTCGCGTCTGCTTGGAATCATGAATAATTCACTAAGCAGGTCTTACGTTAGCCAAAACCAAGGAAAATATCGAAAGTTATTACGATCGAAATTAATTGCTAGTAGCAATAGAGCCTGTACAGGTCGTACATGCCTCCAGTCTACAAAAACCAAAATCGCTCGACACGTTGGGCGCCATTTCTTATATTATGAATTGTTGAATTATGTTAGGGAAATGTACAATGAGTGTACATTTTTACAAAACTTACGTTTAGCAGGTGGTATGCTCCTTTAATATCTGGTCGCTGTAGTGGTACCCTGGTTTGTCCTTCCGGCTTAGCTCGTTGTCGCGTGGGATCTTTGGAACCAGTATTAAAGCCGTCTTACAAATCCATAACATAAAGAAAAATACTGTAGGTACCACTGACCTAGCTTGGTGTAAATGAAACGATGGCGCAGTGTTACAGGTGTTGAACACTGGAAAATTTGTGAAACGTAGATGGTGTGCTTCACGTTTGGCCCCCCCTAATGGATTGTATCTTCCGATACCAATCCCCTTACAGGCGCTTCTATATTGGATACTAGCTGATCCCGGTGTACTTCGCTACCCCCCTCGTTATAAAATAAAATTAAAAGTATTTATATATCCTATTGTGAAAATTTAATGACCATCGGTCCAATAGTTAAGACTATATTAAGATTTTTTATTTTCCTATAAAGGGGCGTGGTCCCACTCACTTTTCTCCTAGTACGTATTCCTAATTATGTCAATACTATATGTACCAAATATCATCGGCGTAGGTCAAAAAATGCCCAAAATATGGCGATTTCAATTTTTGGGTTATATGGGAGCTGCCACGCCCACTTGTCCGATAACGCCCATTTTTGTCCTGATTACTCACATTAGTAACATATGAACTATTGCAATGTTTCAAAACTCTTGCTATCACAATAGTCAAGATATATGATGTTATTCAATGTATGTGGGAGGGGCTACGCCCAATTGAAATATTAAAAGCCTAAAACCATCCTCTATAAATTCCCTTTTGAATGACACCAGTTTGGGTCAAATCGGTTGGATAGTTTCCGAGTCTATAGCGAACATGGGTACAAACATTTTTTGTATTTTATATATATAGATTTGAAGTGCCCCAATTATGCCAGGGCTTGACTACCTTGCTCCGGCGGACTACATTACCTTTTTGGTCTTGGCTCTTCTAGCACATGGCGAAATATTCTTTAAAACGCGGTTATATTCATAACATAGTATGCTATAACTTTTATTTATATACTGAATAAAAACGAGACAATATTTTATTTCTATTTTTGTTTACAAACGAATGATTTATTTCTATTTTGTTAAAAAAAATGCTTTTATTTCTATTTTGTTTAAACAAAATACTTTCGTCTTTATTTTGTTAAATAAGATGATTTGGAATTTTATTTTATAAATCGGAATGATTTTGCTTTTAATTTGTTAAAATAAATGCTTTTATTTCTATTTTGTTTGAACAAAATACTTTTGTCTTTATTTTGTTAAATAAGATGATTTGGAATTTTATTTTATAAATCGGAATGATTTTGCCGTTAATTTTTTTTTTTTTTTTTTTTTTGTGATAATTTTATTATTTATTGAATCTTTAATTATTTAAATTGAATTATCAATAAGTTTTTCAAATCTTAAATCTAAAAAAATATTAAATATAAGTTTAGCCAATGCTAAACAAAATTTTTAATTTCAACGGTTAATTTTTGTTGTTTTACATTTCTCGTGATCGGCTGAGAAAAAGAGTATCCCTTCTTTTCAGCCGGGTGTGGCCTCTATAATGAAGAATATTGCGCGCAAGTGGATTTGGGTGCAACTCAAGTTTTTTTATATATTTTTTCGCGTGTTTTGAAAATACTGTCTTCACCAACGGAACGTCTAGGTCTTTATGAATTCGATGGTTTCTGACTTACCAGGGGGCTGCTGTAATTGTACGTAGAATTTTATTTTGTCGCCTTTGAATTTTTTCGACATTTGATGCTGAGGCAGTGCCCCATAACTGGATTCCATAGAACCATATTGGTTTCAGGATCGCGTTGTATAATAGTAGTTTACAGTCTAGGCTTAGTATAGAATTTCTTCCAATAAGCCAATTCATTTGAGCTGCTTTTAATTTCATTTGAGTCAACTTTGCGTCTATATGCGATTTCCATGTTAAACGACGATCAAGATGAACGCCTAGATATTTGACTACAGTGTGTTGTGGTATAGTCTCGGTGTTAATTTTTATAGGCGGGCGTGTTTGCCTGCGCAACGTAAAAGTGACGTGTGCACATTTCTGCTCGTTAACTTTTATACGCCATTGTTTGAGCCATTTTTCCAGTTTGGATATATATTCTTGTAAGTTGCGGGAAGCTTCTACAGGATTTTCGTGAACGCTTAGAAAGGCTGTATCATCCGCAAATGTTGATGTTGATGTATGCCGTTAATTTGTTTCAAAAAAATGATTTTTCTTTATCTATTTTGTTTGAACAAAATACTTTTGTCTTTATTTTGTTAAATAAGATGATCTGGAATTTATTTTACAAATCGGAATGCTTTTACTTTTACTTTTGGTTGAATCGAAATAATGTGATTTTTACTTTATTGACTACTCTTGACAGAAGCCGACATGGCCTAGGTAAATGCCACTAGCGTTTATGTAAAAAAAATCCAAAAGTTTTAGAAAACGAGACAATGTGTTGAACAATTGTAGCCGTTCGCACTAATCGGCGTCAACCATTTACAATAATTTGATTTTGATTTACTTCTATTGTTGCTAACGAGATTGTCAAAAATGATCTTAGTTCATACTAAATTGGCGACAGCCAAACTTTACTTAATTTAGCGACAATACGATTATTACTTTTGTTGCCGTATAAATCGGAATGATTTTGCCTTTAATTTGTTTAAAAAAATTATTTATTTTTATTTCTATTTTGTTTGAATAAAATACTTTTGTCTTTATTTTGTTAGTTAAGATGATTTGGAATTTTATTTTATAAATCGGAATGATTTTGCCGTTAATTAATATAGACTACTTAAACGTACCTGAATATGAACGAAAACGTACAAAAATCTAACGGTACTCATATATAGCGGGATTTGACCCGACTCTGAACGTGACTTGGTGATATCTTTACTAAATACGTACATATATATATATGTTCATAAAATTTACTTATCTTCAGTGGTCTGGTCCAATCTTCCTTCTCACGATGGTCCGGGGGTTGGTTGCCGGTAGATTTGGTGGCCTTAAAGCTGTCCGTGTAAGGTAGACGTCAATTCCAGTTGGTGTAAAAAAATTTGCAGTGGCTGGTAATACTGCTGGAGTCATTGATAATCTGGGAAGGATGGTATTCGGACGTGTAACGAGTTGCCTTTCTGGAGCTGGTGACTGTTGGTATTGTTAGGCGAGTGTTGGTATTGAAATACGAGTGCTGGTATTGAAATACGAGTGCTGGTATTGAAATACGAGTCCTGGTATTACTTTGGTGGCGTCTCGCCTAGCAGCGTCAGGTGCACAGGTATCTCGTGCCTGAGCCTAAGCCTTCCTTTCTAGGTCTACTTCTTTTCCGCCTTTTATTCAAAATTTGATTTATAGCCATTCTTCCTTCTGCACTTTTTATTTAATAATCTTCAATTTTCTAAGGCACTTTTTATTAAATAATCTTCACTTTTCTTCTGCACTTTTTATTTAATAATCTTCAATTTTCTTCTTACCAACTTTTTATTTAATAATCTTCAATTTTCTTCTTACCAACTTTTTATTTAATAATCTCCCATTTTCTTCTTACCAACTTTTTATTTAATAATCTTCAATTTTCTTCTTATCAACTTTTTATTTAATAATCTTCAATATTCTTCTTATCAACTTTGCCGTTTTGATCGTCCTCTTCAGTCAATCGCCCAACACAATCTGCCAGAAAAATTCTCAGCGTTTTTCTAGAAAGTTCTTTTTTGTTCCATTCGGGCCAGTGTTGTATTTCCCGCTTCTTTTTTTCTTGCATATCAGAGTTATATTTTTATCGATCTGCATAACCAGGGTTGTTTTTCCTTTATTCTCGGCCATGCCCCTACATTTGAAAATTGTTACGTGAAGATATACTAGACGGCGAATTCGTCCTCTATATTATAACACAACATTCTGACATACCAGGGGGCTGCTGTAATTGCACGTAGGATTTTATTTTGTCGCCATTGAATTTTTTCTACACTCGATGCTAAGGCAGTACTGGATTCCATAGGACCATATTGGTTTCAGGATCGCGTTGTATAATAGAAGTTTGCACTCTAGGCTTAGTATAGAATTTCTTCCAATAAGCCAATTCATTTGGGCTGCTTTTAATTTCATTTGTGTCAACTTTGCGTCTATATGCGATTTCCACGTAATACAACGATCAAGATGAACGCCTAGGTATTTTACTACAGTGTGTTGCGGTATAGTCTCGGTGTTGATTTGTATAGGCGGGCATGTTTCCCTGCGCAATGTAAAAGTGACGTGTACACATTTCTGCTCATTAACTTTAATTCGCCATTGTTTTAGCCTTGTTTCCAGTTTTGATACGTACCCTTGCAAATTTCCGGAAGATTCTACAGGATTTTCATGAACGCTTAGAAAAGCTGTATCATCAGTAAATGTTGACGTGTGAATGTTACTGCTGAACGGTAAGTCAGAGGCAAATATTAAAAAAAAGTAAAGGACCGAAGATGCTGCCTTGAGGGACTCCGGCTTCGATCGACTGCGGAGGGCTTAAAAAGTTGCCTTCTCGAATTATAAATTTTCGTTCCATTAAATAGCCTTTTAAAATCTTGACGATGTTTTGCGGGTAGATTTTGTGTTAATTTGTGTATTAGACCTTCGTGCCATACTTTATCGAAAGCTTGAGAAATCGAATTGATGATCTGGAATGCATCCATTACTAGTCACTATAGGCATCAGCTTGCTCATATGCAGCTTTTCAAAGAGTTTTGAAATGTTGTGCAATAAACTAATAGGCCGATAGGATTCAACCTTCGTATTATAATTATAAAAAAATATCAGTGTGGTCCTAATGGCGGTAGTAAACACCAATTATGAATTCATTGTTGCAGATGTCGAATAAACTGGCGGGTTTTTGACGGTGGAGTATTCCGGCATACTGCTTTTGGCGAAACATTTTAGGAGAATAATTTAAATTTTCCGCAGTTTAGCGCTATGTGGCAAAAGGGAAATTCCATACGTTTTAATTGAGGATGATGCATTTCAAATGAAGGACAATTTTATGAAACCTTTTGCTCACATTGGGTTAACAATGCAACAAAAACAACAACATTGCTAGTAACTATAGAATCAGCTTGCCCATAGAGTTTCAAAAAATTTCGACATATTGGGCAATAAACTGATAGGCCAATAGGATTCAACCTTTGTATGATCCTTACCGGGCTTTGGTATCATAGTAATAATCGAAACCTTCCATTCTATTGGATAGTATTGCAGTCGTAAAATACTATTAAAGACGAATAGTATTATTCGTTTTGCAACATAAGGCAATTCTTGAAGCATTTTGTTGCTTATTTTATCAATACCTGGGGCTTTTTTGTTGTTAAGACTATTGTGCAGGGCACACGGGGGGTGGACAATTCAAAATGTCTAATTAAAAATGAAGACTTACCGTTGACTTCTGGTTATGGATGTGGGGTAAAGCTGTGCTGTTGCAGTTATTCTTACTGGTGTTGTTGTTGTTGTAGGTGATTGAATCGTTCCTTAGATTAATTGTTGGCGCAATATTTATGGTTCCACTGGTAAGTATGTATGTATTAAAGTGAAAAATGCACAATTGATTGGAGTAGAAATCGTGATAAACGAGAAAATATGCAATCCTTAAACCTTGAAATTTGCCTTTTCGTTCAACTTAATAATTTAAACTTTGGGCATTTTTATTTATTTGATTTTATTTTCTTTTTCTTTTGTTTATTTCTTATATGTATAAAATTAGTTATTTTTATTTTTCCACTTAGTTTGATATTCTGTTGAATATTTTATTCTTACTTTCAAATTAATTTAAATTTTTTATTTATTAATACATTTGTTTCAATTGCGGTCTATGATGTTGTTCGTCCCACGTATATTACAAGAAGACAGACTCTTTCTTTCAGTCACCCAGACGACAGAAAAAAAAGAGAGAGGGGAAAATACTCGTTACAGAATAACGAGCACCACACAGGGTTACCATGCGTAAACATTCCGCCCCCCTTGCTATATTGCAATAACAACGAGGGCCGGCGTATAAGGATAGAACAAGTGAACAATCTCATATCCGCTGTGCAATCCAATTTATAATTCAAAATATTACAAATATATTAAAGATATAATTCAAAAAGGTAGATGTATGATTATAAAATGAAAAATGTTAGGATATAATTGAAATGTTTAAATATAAAATGCATATAATAATTATAAAAATTATTGTAGTATAATTGAAGGGTTTAAATATAAAGTAAATATAAATGCATATAATTATTAAAATGTTAGGGTAGAATTGACGTGTTTAAAACGGCAAATTTGCCGATGATCACCCATCCCAGTACAGTGTCCTGCGTCAGGGGGGATCCAATACCAGCTGTTTAATTTTGCAGCCGCGACCCGCATACGATTTTATGTCAAAGGGTCCGGCAAAATCGACTCCAGTGTTGCAGAAAGGGCGAGACAAACTTGTCCGTTCGGGGGGTAACGCCGCCATAATTTGTTGGTTGATTTGGCGTTTATGTCTCACACAAATAAGACAGTGAGATAATATCGTTTTTATCAAGGTTTTGAGTCTTGGGACGTAATAACGTAGTCGCATTAGATGAGATAACAACGCATTTTGACCATGCAGAGAATATTGATGTAAATATTTGAGAAGTAATCGCGTAAAACTGGCATGATATGGTAATAGAATGGGGTAACGTTCGTCATACGTTGATGTAGCAGAATTTGCCAAACGGCCATTAATTCTCATAGCTCCATTAGAGTCCAAAAATGGGTTGAAAGTTAAGAGCGAACTTTTGCGGGATAGCGGTTTCTGTTCCGATAACTGTGAATATTCGTCGAAAAACAATGATTTTGGGCAGACCATTATCAAACGATTACGATTGGGTGTAGATTTGAGTTTAAAATAAAAATAATCGCCTCCTGCGTTCCATCTGAGTCCTAAAGTTTTGGTTATGCTGGAGTCTGACAATGTGAGGAATTCTTCATCCAACAAATGTGTCGGCGGTAAACCGTGTAGTAACATTTCATTGTTTGCCGTCCATTTACGAAGCGAAAAACCTGCGGTAGCAAGAACTTTTATGAGTTCATCGCGTGATTTCAACGCCGATGATATTGTATGTGCTCCATAAAGGACGTCGTCGACATACATATAGTTCCGTAGGACTCCGGCGACGTTAGGGTGAGTGGTTTCGTTCTCCTTGGCGAGTTCTAGCAACGTCCTGATTGCCAGATAGGGTGCACAGTTCACGCCAAATGTGACTGTGTTTTACTCATAATCTTGGATAGATTCTGTTGGAGAATTGCGATGCAAAATTCGCTGAAGGGGGGTATGAGAGGGTTGTACCATAATTTGGCGGTACATCTTCTCAATGTCCGCGTTAAAAACGTAGCGGAAAAATCTTAATATTATGATCATTAAATCTGCTTGTAGAACGGGACCAGTATTAAGCAGATCGTTGAGGCTTACGCCGTTTGATGAGGGATTTGATGCATTAAACACCACACGTAATTTTGTTGTGGTGCTGTCGGGTTTTAGAACAGCGTGGTGGGGCAAATAATATACGCCGCTGTCACCAGTTGCGGGGGCTACCTTGGCCATGAGCAGAATATTCGGTAATAACCCGATCATATTCAGCTTTGAGTTGGGGGTTTTTGGTCAATCGTGCTTCATTTCGTAGAAATTGTGATAACGCGATTTTTCGGGATTGACCAATATTTAATTTTTCAGGGTATTCTTGTTTTAAAGGTAGTGATACAACGTATCGACCATCCTGATTGCGGAAGGTAGTAGAGGTATACAGATTTTCGCAATATTTATCTTCTGGTGAGGATTTTGTTTTCTTTGGTAGATCTTCAAGCTCCCAGAAGCGTCGGAGTTGATCATCCAACGCGACGGTGTTAAAAAATGATGAAATTGCCTTTTTACATGGATTTGCGGTTACTTTACCGGTAATTATCCATCCGAAAGCAGTTTTCTGCGCAACCAAAGACCGTTGTATATCCCAGTGCAGCCCATCTTGAATTATTTGTGGGTAAACATCTCCACCGAGAAGAAGGTCAATGTCGGACCCACCGCTGCGATAAGTATCGGCTAACTGCAAATGCGAAAAACTGCTGTTTGCCAGCGATGATGGGGGGTAATATGCAAGCTGACCTGTCAGCTTGCTGATGACTAATGCCTCTGAAAACAGTTCAAAGGATGGATTGATAGGAGACCCTATTTTAATGGGACATGTCTGCGCTGAGGTTGCAGTTAATGAATCACCTAAGCCATGTATTTGTGCTTGGGAAGATCGCGTGCTGAGGCCTAAACGCTTTTGTAATTTGCGCGAAATGAAAGTTGCCTCAGACGCAGAGTCGATTAGCGCGCGAACAGTGTATTTGCAATCGTCCTGATATACATCAACGAGCGCAGTGCCTAATATGACGGATTGCGTAGTGGGGGTTAAATGAGTTGAAAAAGATTGCAACGTTCTGTCAGCTGCTTGTGCTGACGTTGATGGGCTCCTATCTAACGGAGGCCGATTATTATTCAGATTGGCCTGCATAGGTGGAGAAATTACGGGGGTTATATTGCTAGATCGTTATGAGAGGTTGCGATGAAGCAATGAGTGATGTTTTCCTTTGCATGTCTGGCAGACGTATTTGCTTTTGCATGTTTTAGACCCATGAGAAGTCCCCAGACAATTTGTACATCGATTTTGTAGTTTGACCGTAGCATAGCGCTCGTCGATTGGCATCGCTAGGAAAACTGAACAAAATCTAAGGGGATGAAATTGTGGGCAAAGGGTACATTTTTCCATCCTTCCTTTAGAAATATTAGTCTGGTAACTTTGAAGTTTTTGCTTAGAAGCCGAATTAGATTTATTCAGCTTAGCCAGATGCACTGGTTTCGAAGTGTTCGAACTCGCAAATGTTGATCGAATATCAGCAACGGATTCTAATGTGTGAAACCGAGATGTCAGAAAACCATCCAGCTCCTTCCAAGTGGGCAAATCGGTTGTAGGCGGCAAAGATTGTTCCCATAAATTAAGGGTAACTTCAGGCAAGCAGGTCGAGCAGATATATACAAATATTGGGTCCCAATTCTCGGTTTCAATTTGAAGCAAACGGAGATTGGTAATACAATCGCTGATGGTACGTTGCAGACGCCTAAGATCCGAACTAGTTTCCCGCGACATCGGTTTGATATTGAAAAGGGATTTCAATTGTGCGTTGACTAGGACCCTCTTGTTTTCATAACGATGCATGAGATTCTCCCATGCCATAGCAAAACCTTCGTTGGTCATGGGACAAGTTTTGAGAAGCTCACGTGCTTCGCCTTGCGTCTTCCTCATCAAGTGGCACATTTTCTCTACGGGCGATAGACGTTTATTGTTGCGGTACAGGGCCGTGAACATATCACGGAATGTCGGCCACGATTTGTAGTCGCCATGAAAGACTTCAGTATCGCATGGTGGTAAGGAAATATGTGGGGTCATATCCACGTGTTGTTCCACTGATGAAGTGACGGTGGCCTGGGCCCGCATAATTGCGCTACGTTCTTGAATATTTCCGCGGATATCAGTATAGGCCTCAAAAGTGGAATAAAAACGATTCTCTAATGCGGCCGTTTCGATTTCATCCTTCATTGTTTCATATTTATCCAGTGCTATTTCGTAGAGTGTCTCGAAATTAGACCATAGCTTCTCAAGCTGTTGGTTTTGAGCCTCCAAGGTATGAAGAGTGGGCGTCTCTTCTTTCAAGCCTTTAAAATAGCTTTGAAAACTCACCACGCGATCAGAAGCGCGTATTAAATTTTTTAACGCTGCCATTACAATGAAAACGTTCGGCGTGAATGATTGTTTGACAATGTATGTTATGGGGGTTTAAAAAATCGTCACTGGTCTTACAGGTAACGAGCAGTATATCGGGGGTTATGAAGATTTAAAATAATCTTCAAAGGTGCTGATTATAAGCGACTTTTATATATGGGTGAAAAATTTTAAGAAAATTTTCAGTGGTGCTTCGTATAAGCGACCAATATATGGGGGTTATAAAGATTCAAAATAATCTTTAAAGGTGCTGATTATAAGCGACCTATATATATGGGTGAAAACTTTTAGGAAAATTTTCAGTGGTGCTTCGTATAAGCGACCAATGTATGGGGGTTATATATTTTGAAAAATAATGGGGGTTATATATATTTTTAAAAAATAATGGGGGTTAGATATATTTTTAAATATAATGGGGGTTATATATAGATATTTTAAAAATAATGGGGGTTAGTAGTATGTGTTGAAAATAGTTAAATAAATTTTCAACTTATTATTTTCAGGATTTCATGTAGAAAAATATTTATTTAATGCTCTGACATGTGTGCGACGGGGGTTAATTACGTAGGAAGTCTGTATTCAAAAGTACATTTCGGTGTATTAATATAAAAATATAATTTGTTTTTCCTTTGGGTACTTGCGGTGCTGCCCTCGTAACCACCTGTTAATAAATGTTCTTATGTATCAGCTGTTGCGTATGTTCTACTGACCTATTTATTTTAACAGAAGTAAATGCAATCTTACATATAAGTATATATATGTATGTATGCTTTATTATTTTTTGTTGATCGTTCACTCGCTCTTGTAGTGAAAATATATCATCCACCGTAAATGTATTCATACATACAAACATATGTCTGTGTGTATGTTTTAGTTGTGAGCTTGATCGTTCACTCGCGTTGTAATGAGAAAAAAATCATCCACCTTTTATACTTAAAGCATATCAAGTTGAGAGATTCTTGTTGGCATTTACTTTTGAGGGGCAACAACGAACCACAACATTAGTTGCTTTGGTAACTTTTATTTATTAATGCTGTTGGTATGCACTGCATATAGTGACGTGGTTAATGGCACAGACAATCTTTATTTACTTCCTTATGTATGTATGGATATCTGTTGCGATGTGATGTGACATGTACATACATTTGTACTTGTGCAAGGGCAAACTCATCAGCTTATTATTTTCCTTGATTATGTTTGTTTCTCTTTGTGCGAGAAATATGAATGTATGGTCTGCTTCGCAGGTATGTAGATACATACATATATGTATGTATGTTTTATTTTTTTTTTTGTTTTGGACCGTTAGTGTTTTTTTTTATAAAAAAAATAGAACACTAATGTAATACAAATGGACAGTTTTTCCGTTAAACAAACGTTTTACGACGAGATTGTACACACATGTTCAGAACGGGGTTTAATTGCCATTTATTGCAAAAATGGCATATCTCACAATTTGTTCGAAACAAAGGGGGTTAATTACCGTTTATTGCAAAACGGCATATCTCACAAAATGAAATAAAGGATGGGGGTTAATTGCCGTTTATTTCCAAAACGGCATATCTCACAAAATGAAATAAAGGGGGTTAGTTGCCGTTTATTGACAAAACGGCATATCTCACAAAATGAAATAAAAGGGGGTTAGTTGCCGTTTATTGACAAAACGGCATATCTCAAAAATTGAAATATTTAAAAAAAGGGGTTTTCCCGATAGCAAAAAGGGGGGTGCCGGGTTATAGATGACCCGGATCCGGTTCGAAGGACCAAAATGTGCAGGGCACACGGGGGGTGGACAATTCAAAATGTCTAATTAAAAATGAAGACTTACCGTTGACTTCTGGTTATGGATGTGGGGTAAAGCTGTGCTGTTGCAGTTATTCTTACTGGTGTTGTTGTTGTTGTAGGTGATTGAATCGTTCCTTAGATTAATTGTTGGCGCAATATTTATGGTTCCACTGGTAAGTATGTATGTATTAAAGTGAAAAATGCACAATTGATTGGAGTAGAAATCGTGATAAACGAGAAAATATGCAATCCTTAAACCTTGAAATTTGCCTTTTCGTTCAACTTAATAATTTAAACTTTGGGCATTTTTATTTATTTGATTTTATTTTCTTTTTCTTTTGTTTATTTCTTATATGTATAAAATTAGTTATTTTTATTTTTCCACTTAGTTTGATATTCTGTTGAATATTTTATTCTTACTTTCAAATTAATTTAAATTTTTTATTTATTAATACATTTGTTTCAATTGCGGTCTATGATGTTGTTCGTCCCACGTATATTACAAGAAGACAGACTCTTTCTTTCAGTCACCCAGACGACAGAAAAAAAAGAGAGAGGGGAAAATACTCGTTACAGAATAACGAGCACCACACAGGGTTACCATGCGTAAACAACTATTAATGGCCTTTTCAATCTCCAAAATATTAAATCTTAGCGACATTTCTGGTAAAGAGACGACCGGTGGCAGTTCAACAATATCAGCAGAAATACTGGGAGTAAATACTTTTTTCAAGTGTTTAACGAAAAGAGCACCTTTTTCAGCATCAGTTCTTGACCAGTCACCATTTGAAGCTCGTAATGAAGGTTTACATATCACCGGCCTTTTAAGTCCTCTGGCTGCTCGCCACAGCGAATAATCTGTTTGTGGTGTTGCATCTAGTTCTTGAAGAAATTTTTGAAGGGAATCTGTTTTTTGTGTTTGTAAAATTTTTTTAAGTTGCTTGGTACACTCCTTAAGCCTTAATTTTAGCTGAGCCGATCTGTAACGTTGCCATTCTCGTCGAGCTCTCCTTTTTTCAGATAAAAGCCTTTCTATATCAATAGAAAAAATATTGTTGAATCTCACTTGTTGACTTGGTTGATTTGAAGAAGCATTAAGAGCAGCTTCTTTAACGTGTGCTTGAAACAACCTAATAGACTCATCTACATATGTCAGAAGGTGTTCTCAACGGGATATTGTCCGACCAATGAGCACTCAGATATTTTTTGTATTTCAGCCAATTAATACGTGCAGATGTCGTTGGTAAGTCACATGTAGGTGATGAAGTTGTATGCGAGTATATGGTGACAATTGTAGGCGAGTGGTCTGAAGATGAAGCCGAAGATGATTCAACTGCAATCATTACGCTGGGCACATCTTTCACTATTCCAAAGTCAATAACATCATGAATTTTTTGTCGATCATTCAAACCCATTTTAGATATTAGCCGTATTCACAATCTTGTGCATTTGATATTGCAAATTTATGCAATTGCACATTTATTCTATCGATTGTGAATGATATCTTTGGGTTAGGTTGCAATGCTTGATGCAAAACACAAAATTTACAGCTGACTGATAAATAAAAAAATTTTTTTCCACTGAAGTTTTGGCCTAAAAATACATATCAGAAATTACTCAAGTATTAAAACATTCAAATAATTCTAATTTTTGTTATACAAATAAGGATTAATTTGTTAGTTTGTCAGGATTTTAAATAATATGTAAATTTAAATAATTGAATAATTTGATTTGAGATGTTTTGCGTTTTGCTAATTTTTGCTTTTTGTTATTAAAATTTTTTATTTCAATAATTAAGTTATGCATTTTTTTTTTATAATAAAAATTAGAATTATTTGAATGTTTTGATACTTGAGTAATATCTGATATGTATTTTTAGGCCAAAACTTCAGTGGAAAAATTTTTTTATTTATCAATCAGCTGTGAATTTAGTGTTTTGCATCAAGCATTGCAACCTAACCCAAAGATATCATTCACAATTGATAGAATAATTTTGCAATTGCATAAATTTGCAATCTCAAATGCACAAGATTGTGAATACGGCTATTATATATATATGCATACACATATATTATATACATAACTAATACGTGGTGGAATACTTATCGAGCATTTATTGCAACGTAGTCATATCTTAAAATCGGTTAATTTCACTGTATTCTGAATAAAAGCAACATTTTCATATGCGTGTCATTTTTTTAGAATTAGGATAGGGTTATTGATACATTTTACTTTTATTGAGCATTCACAACGAGATGAATTTTAAAGCCGCACAATTTTTGTACTTTTGTGCAAACACGAGACTAATTCATCTGGCATAAAATGTATACGTGTACTCAGCTTTGTGTTTTTTTATTCATTTGAAGTTTGTATTTCGTTATTTTTTTTTTTTAATTAGGACGTAGGCAGTGCACTGTGAGGGAACTCATGTAGAGGGATAGAGTAGAGAAATAGATGTTGAAAATTTAAAAGACTTAACTCTTTCACAACTCTACTTTGCGCGTTATGTTAATTTTTAAGATAGTCAGTGTATCCAGGTAAATATTGTCTAATGTTCCCAAATTAAAGAGTGTTGTCCCCAAAAATCCCCATTTTAAAACTGGAAGTCCCCAATTTTGACCCCAATAAAGATATGTATTTAAGCATCATAAAAAACAATTTTTTTTTATTAATTTTATTACATACATTTATTTAAATTAATGCATTCGTATTTGCTCAATGGAACTTTTGAATCCATAGTATATATTAAAATTCCATACACGGAATCAAATTTATTCCTTTTTCTCTGCTTTCGAGTTATAAATTTATAAATAACTTAAAATTTTCTATGCTCTCTTTTAAGCATTTATTTTGCTAGTACAAATAAATAATCTAAAAAAATTTTTTTTAACTCCTTTTGCTTCTAATTCCCCTGAACATTCTATGCGAACATCAATTTTAGCAACAACCAAATTACATCGTCAATTAGTACATTTATTTTGGCAATATATCGAATTCAATAAATTCTGGTTTTAAAAATTTTGAACAAATTGTTATAAAAACCAATTTCCTCAATACCATTGCCTTTAAATAAACGAAATATGGAGAAGAAAAACGCAAAGATACATAAAAATATATGTATGTAAATATATGTATGAAAGAAAATGGTAAAATAAAGCAAAATTGAAAAAAGGTATACTGAAAATGAAAAATCCCCAAATCCCTCCCCTCGATTATCTGACGGCAAAAACCAGCTAAAATCCCCAATTTGGGGAGAAATCTCCACACTTGGCTACACTGAAGGCAGCGTTGAGGCGCCTCCGGTGTTAAGTAGATGCATTAACTTTGTTAAGCTGTATTAGCAGGCATTTTATTAATTAATTGTTTTACTTCGCCGATGTTTCTGCTAACCGACGAAGGAGGCCATGTTGTGTACATTAGCTTGGCTATCTATCCATCAATCGCTGTCGGATCAGTTTTTTAGTGACCAGTGCTATGCCTTCATCACTTAAATAGTCCGACAACAATTAATAGAATGTCTCACTAATGTACATTAGAGAAATTAATGATGTAGGCTCTGGCCAGGGTTTGAACCCAGGCCCCAAGTCAATGGTGCCAACACCACCCTCGTTATACACATTACGGACCATAGTTGATAGATATATGACGAGAATAAGTGATGATGAATTGGCAATTATTTAAGCGAATTTACTGAATATTTTTGCAGTGAGGGAAAATATAAAACATTTTTAAATTGCTTCACAATTTCTATACTAATAAAAAAACTTTAGCCACCATTTTTCAAAGTTTTTAATTAAATTGTGTATGTAACTTATTGATTCTCTTGGAACTTCTGTAGTTTTTAAAGTAAATTCTGAGAATTTTTATAATTAATCGTTAAAAAATTGTTCTAGTCCTACATTATTTTTCTAAAAAAAGGCTAAATAACAATGATATAAAAATATTTTGCTTAAATTACTTTTTAGCGCCTTCAAAATATCGTTGCTTAAATTTTAGCGTTTCTAGCTAGAAAAGTTGCTTAAATGTGCTTAGAGAACACAAATGTATAACATTTTAGCGATGAGAGAGAGCATTGTTTTCTCTTAGAGCAAACGCCAAAATTGCGGCGAATATAATTTTTATGACATTACCTAATTTAGCAATACGAATTAGAGAATTCAATATGTAGCTAAAATTCTCTAAAACGATTTTAGACATTTTTAGCGATGGAGATTTAGCTTTAGCGAGTTACAGAATATAGCTGCTGTACTAACTCGCAGTCTATTATACTCTGTTCACACGACAAGATGAAGCACTTGCTTCGCTCTCTGAAGCATGTTTATGAATCTAGCTGTTCACACGACTCATGTACTTGCTTCGATATGACAGTTCTCTTTTTAATAACAACTAAAATCTAAAATGGACAAAAAAAAATTATTACGCATTTTTAAAAATGCACAAACAAATTTTTTTGTCTTTCCATTGTTGTTTTATCTTTATAGTTTTAATTCAATTTTTCACTTTTAATTAAAGTTTTTGTTGTTTTTTGCATCTAGTTCAGATAAACTTCCGATAAATTCCGATAAAATTTAGAGAAGACAGCAATTTTTCTACATGCTTCGCTCTCAAAATTTTGTATGGCGAAGCATGTTGCTTCGCTCATGATTGGGGTGTGAAGCATGAATAGAGAGCGAAGCATGTTCCGTGTGAACGTAGTATTAAGGCTGCTTTAGCCGACCGTAACTCTAGAAATGTATATGCTGATGTGTCAGCTGATTGCTTCTGTTATATGCAAAAGCTATGAAAATACTTACTTGACTGAAATGAAATGTTGCCGTAACGTACCAACCTGCAGAAAATAGAATTTCATTACGAGGTTACGTGACAATTGTAGACAGTGATGGGATGGTTGTATGTTGAATTGCAATGGGGCACAGAAGTCCTTTGTTAGTACTTTTTTTATTTTGACTAGTTTTAGTTGTTAAATATGTACACATGCATGCTTTATTGAGTAAAGAAAGTTTTCGAAATAATTTTTTTTCAATATCTAGCAAGAGACTGTACCGATCGTTTGTGCTCATATATATTTTATTGTAATGAATTTGATAATTGTTTAAATTATAGTTTAACATTCATATCTATGTATGTATGTACATCATAGTTTTGATTATTAGTGTTACTTATTATTTAAAAGATTTTTTTTGTATACTTGAATGTATGTATCTATGCACATATGTATGTATGTACATAGGTACAATATATATGAAATTACAAAGTGAGCATATCAATTTATGTACATACATACATTCAAGTATACAAAAAAAAAAACCTTTTATATAATAACAGCCCATGGTGAAATTAATAAGGTGCGCTTATCAACGCAACAACAAAAAACGACATGCATTTTGTTTGTGTAAAAGTTAGCCAATGTTGTCAAAAAAAAGCTGTATACATAACATACATAGTGGTTATGCAAAAACAAAAAGCATAACGTAACAAAAATATTCATGATGGCGGCCAAAAATGTAAACAACTTTTGACAAGACCGAATTAACTTACCATATTTTTGCAGATTATTTAACGGTCAAAACACAACCCTACAAAAAACCATATTCCTTCTTGCGCGCACCTTATTATTCCACCATGTAACAGCCTTGCACATGATGTCGAACGAATTTTTCTTTCGTACAAATTACATTTAAAACAAAAACAAAATTTTTAAAATTGTATGTATGTACATAAATTTATGTATACTGTACTTATGTACATACATACATATATACATACATACATTCAAGTATACAAAAAGAAATCCTTTAAATAATAAGTAACACTAATAATCTAAACAATGATGTACATATGTACATATATAGATATGAATGTTAAACTATAATTTAACCAATTATCAAATTCATTACAATAAAATGTGTAATAATATGATTCGGTACCTTTTAAATAATATCGTACTATTTCCGAACAATCACAAATATTGTAAACATTTGGAACTTCCATCAACGTTTGGAACAGCTGTTTTGAATTTTATTTATAATTTTCAAAGTGATAAAATGTTCCAATGGACGACAAGAAATTAATACTACTGGTGAAGGAAAATGAACAATAACAATTCTCCGGCGCACAAGATTTCGGAGAAGAACAGAAAAATATGATTTAATATCTTTAATAAGAATTTCTGTTCTTTTTATGTATGTATGTACATACATATGCATGTCTGCACATTCATGTGTCACGTGACACGTTTTTAAGCATTCTATAACTACAAAAATGTTGGCTCTTATAGCCTTTTTCCACTAGCATACATTTTAGAGGAATGAATTGAATATGTTGAAAAACTGAAACTTGCGTTTCCATTGGCAGCATCTAACATCTACTATCTTCTCAGCTGTCAAAAATATAAAAATACTTACAGCATAATTTTTTGTGGAAAAAATAAAAATTAAATTAAAATGGATTTTGAAGAAACATTAATAATTGGACTCGTTCATGCTTTAAAAGAACAAACAGAATTGTTAATGTAGTGTTCAGAAAAAAGCATTAACACGAACTTCTTATATGAATTCTTTGGTTTTTTATTTATTTAAAGTTTTTATATGCATATCAAAAAAAAGCGATTCCCTGAAAGACATGAGAGTTCTTTCTTGTTCCTCTCAACTCTTCTATTTTGTCCTGCCACAAGTCCAGCAACATATTTTCAAAATCCTGGTTCCATACTATACGGAGACCTGTGCTTTTCTTTACTAAAAACAAAAATAAATTATTATACTTATTTATGTACAACATATAAAGTTAAAAAAAAAATAAAAACTTACGTGTGCCACTCATTTCGATGTAAAATATTTTTTTTTTCTTACACAATTATGTATTTATGTATGTCATTCACAAAAAATTAAACTATCAACATGTATGTATGTATCTGTCATTTTGCTAGAGATGACATTAAAATTATCGGAAGATGTTGATTGGAACATAATGGTTTAGGAACATCTTTTAAAGATGTAGAAAGATGTTGACTTTTAGTACTGTGTATTTCTTATGGGAAGATGTTAACATCTTCTCAAATTGATGGTAGATGTTAGATGTTGCGTAGTGGAAAATGGCTATTACATTACATCAACATTAAGCTTACATCTACGATTTCAACCGTCGGCTAAATAGGCCTTTACCCCGTTTATACGCACTTCTTATTTGCAAATAAGAGTGGAAAGCGTTGCCGTATTACTTTTTTAATGTAACTTATAGTGCATTTACATTGTCTCGAAATCTAGTGGATTAGATTTTAAATCTCTCTCAAAATCTAGCTCGTTTACATTGCATGTTTTTGACATTAGTTAGATTTTATATTCTTAACAAAAACAGCTGACTTAAATGTAAAAGAAAAATTTTTATACATATTATGTATATTCAAATTGTATTTGATAATAAACAACAATGAAAAATATAGAACATTTATTAGTATTTTGTTCATCCAGAGCGGAAAAAATCCAATCGGAAATTATGTTTTTGCGTAAAAAGAAGCGCCAACATCTGTTAAATATAAAATTTCAGAAAACAATTCAAATGTATTGCTACACACAATTGTTAAACAGCAGAATGAAATGGGTACATGTAAGTACGAGTACATATAGACAATAACATCCAGTTTTTTCTTTATTAATATGAAAAATTTTATTAGATTCGTCATGGCTCCTTTTGGGAAGAAGATGTTCCCACTATGTCAAATGAAATGTTCATCGAAAAATTCAGAATGGGCCGAAAAACTTTTGAGCTGTTATGCTTAAAACTAACATCGATGAGCAAAAGTGATTCACCGTTTAGAAAATGTATCCCACTAAAAAAACGAATTGGTATTGCTCTTTATTGTCTCAAGTCTTCTTCTGAGTACGCGTCAATAGCGCACATGTTTGGAGTGTCCAAAGCTAGTGTATGCCTTATATTAAAAGAATTTTGTAAACAGGTCTGTAAAACTCTTTCAGAAGAACACCTGCCATCAAATTTTATAAACGAAACAAAAATAATGGAATGTGTGAACGGGTTTAAAAAAATTGGATTTCCACAATGTTTTGGAGCAATAGGTATGAATATTAATTATAAAATCTTAAAACAAAAGACGAGGCTTTATGTTTATTTTCTGCGTTATTTATTTAATTTTTTTTTAATAGATGGATGCCATTTTGAGGTCCACCCCCTTCTTCGGAAACATGTGATTATTTCAATTACAAAGGATGGTACTCAGTCGTTTTGCTCGCTATTGTTGACTATAGATACCGTTTCTTATATATTAATGTTGGATGTCCAGGTCGATGCAATGATTCGACCATATTTGAGAGATCTGTTTTGAGGAAAAAAATGTTAAGTCCCATACTTCAAGAACAAGCTATTTTTACGATGGAGTGAAAATTCCGGTTACGTTAATAGGCGATTCTGCTTTTCGCTTATCTGAATGCATGATGAAACCTTATCCATTTCATGTAAATGCATCAGAAAAACAAAAAATATTTAATTATACTTTGTCAAAATCCCGTAGAGTTGTTGAAAATGCGTTCGGACATTTAAAAGCACGATTCCGACGACTTGGAAAAGGGATAGACAATAGAATTGAAAATGTAAATGATATAATCAAATGTTGCTGCGTCCTGCACAACTTTTTAAATAACAATAATGAAGTATTTAATGAGACATGGAAAGACAATAGTGAAACAATCAGGGGACAGCCGAATAGTGAAGATTTCACTTACGATTACAACCCTAAAAGTGGAGAAATTAGAAACGCTATTGCAAACTTTTTAATCAATAAATAATTTTATTAAAAAAAAATTAACAAAGAATTCTTAATAAAAAGAAAAATTAACAAAAAAAAATCTTTCAAAAACAAAAAACAATAAAAATTCAGTATTTTCTTGGCAACTTAACAACAAAACATAATAATGTATATAAATCTCGTCAATTTACTTATTTAAAATTGACTTCAGAATTTCATTTCTTTCTATTGACACTAAATCCTCCTGTAGTTGCAATATTTTTGTGTCCACCTCAGCACTCTTTTGCATCTCTTTCCGTATGATGTCATTAGACTCTTGAATTTTCACATTATTGTTTGAAAGTTTTTCCTTTTTTTCATTTGTGGACTGGATTCATCTAATGAGTTTTGTGATGAATCATTTATGCATTCAACATCTTCTCCATTATTTGATGTACTGGGGGTGTCTGCTAAGGGAAAAAAATGTGATTAATAACAGGCACAAATAGAAAATATTTTTGTGGTGGTTTACCTATGCTTTCGTCCATAATCACCTCAATGCAGTTCGATTTGTAGGACCCCAAAATTAAGTGAAGCCTTTCATAAAACGGCCAATTTGATGGCGATCCACTAGACGGCCCAACCTTTCGCTTTTCATCCCTGAAAAAAATACATGTAGATATTTAATCGTTTATTTATTTGCCTTCATAATAATACCACATAGCAATTATATACGATTATAAATGTGTATACCTACCGATATTTATTTGTGAGGTTGTGTATTTTAACTCTCACTTCCTCTGGACTAAAGTCAAAGCCGTTGCACTTCATCCCACTAGATATTTCCTGGTATACGTGGCTATTTTTTCGGCACCCTCTTAAATCATCTATAAAGTCTCCCCAAATTGTTATTAGAAGAGACTCTTCCTCCGCTTTCCATGTATTTCTTTTCTTGTAAATTCGTTTTCTGTAACACAAATGTACAGCCAAACCCACGATATCGACCGACAAGTCGATAGAGCGACAGCAACTCACTCATTATCGTTCGTATAAGCGACCCACTAACTATCGACTTGTCGGTTGTCTGGCTTTACGTTTTAACGTAATCATTGTCAAATGACTATATTGCCACATCAAATATTCCATGTAAATTGAGCCATAAATATGGCCATTTGAACGTGGCACAACGACCAGGTATGCACAGTTCCATTACAAGTACAACAATCCAAAAACAACATGTATATTGTTGGCATAAAGTACTCGCTTTTCACCAAAAAACGCAAATAAATTTAAGATTTTCTTGCGAATGATTTCCAAGCTGTAACAATTATTTGTGTATGCTTTAAAACTGTATCAGTTGGCATGAATATAAAGTTAGTTTAATAGAAAGCGAATTGAGGTAGGTGTGCTAGTAAGCTCACCTTTTGGATATGCCTTGCTACAAATTTAAACACAAAACATATGCTTTCAATAAATGAATTTTGTGAAAAATATTTATATCAAAATAATTTTTGGTATTTTGTTAATTTCACAAATTCAACAAGACCCTGCAGCGGCTTCGGTTTTGCCTGTTAAATGCTAATCAATAATTATTATCTGTACAACAATATATATATTAATATATGTACTCGTATGTATGTATGTATGTACATATTTATGTAAATACCTACTAATTTCCCATCATGAAAATTTTTAAAATTATTACATTGTACATACATTCATATAAAATAACATTTTTTAAATTATTTTGTCAAATTAATTTCTCTGTCGACAACAAAACTTTCGTGACTGATTTTGACAGTTGTTGTCGCATAATATTTCTTAGTGGGTCGGAAATTTGTATGAAAATGTTTACGTTATCGCTCGCTTTCATTGTCGATCGACTTGTCGTGCTGAAAACTTTTAGTGGGGCGCGAAACAGCTGTTTATCGTTGAAAAAGCAAGCGAGCGATATCGATCGACATCGTGGGTTAGGCTGGTAATATATGGCATTATAAAGACATAGGCATTTAAAAAATAACATTACCTTTTATTTAAAATTTCTGCTTCATTTGTATTTTCCATTTCTTTTCCAATTTATGTATTTTGAATTTTTCAATAATTTTATTAACGCGCACAATTTCGTCAGTTGTATTTTTTAAATGAAATGTCATTTTATTTTGTACAGCGTAGTATTTTTTGGTACAATTTGGAAAGAAACCATAGTTGCATCACTAAGTACTACTAGATTTAGGTAGATTTCGTCCAAATCAAGTGACAGTAGATTTAATTTTGTATGGGAAATCTATTAAAAAAAAACTATATTTAGCTTGAAATCTCGTAAGTACTAGATTTCGAGACAATGTAAATGCACTATTAAAATGTTTCGAAAACTATTTGCAAATAACAAGCTATTTGCAAATAAGATGTGTAATGCTACCAGATGACTATATATTTACTGCGTGTCATTACAAAAAATATATAACAATATATCTGAGTGCTATTTGCGTATAAACAGTGAGTTAAGTTTTTGCAAATAGTTTTATTTGCAAATAAGAAATGCGTATAAACGGGGTATATATGTATTAGCTTATTTTTTGTTATAACATTAACAGCAAAATAACAGTACTAAATTTGCTCATTTTTTCAATGTCATGTTAGACATTCGAATTGTAATTTTATGGTCATTTTACTGGTAATTTTACCGGTGATTTGACTGCTCGTTTTACTTATAATTTGATTGGCAAATTGACGGTTATAGCCCGTTCAGCGTGACGCGAAATTAAGTAATTTCAAGTTGAAATTACGAACGAAATCTAAGGTGTTCATGCTGGTACATTTGACACATGAGTTAATTTTAAGAACAGCTGATAATATTATGCGTAGGTATTTATGCATGAACTTACTTTGCCATTGTAATATATGTACATATGTATACACTATTAAATTTCAAAAAACAAACAACTAATTAAAAATTTCAGTTTTAAATATTTAATTCAATATATTTTTTAAACAACCGTCACTTTTTTGTCGGTAAACACGTTTGTACATTAGAGCACGATTGGAACAAAAAGGGATTTTATCACAAAAACAGGGTTGATTGTTGTAATTTCAAGTTGATTTCGGCGAAATTAAGTAAAATTACTTAATTTAGGAATTGTCAAAACGCATGCGAAATAACATAATTTCAACTTGATTTCGGTCGAAATCAGGAAATTACTTAATTTCGCGTCACGCTGAACGGGCTATTAATAACTTTCATAAATTTATAATATGGGAAAAGGAAAAATTATATTCAGCTGATGTAAAAAGTATATTGGACAACATTAAAAGGCGCATGTTTTCGTTTTCGGTCTGTGCCGCTTACTTTTTGTGTGCTTATATGCATTATTCTGTTAAAAAGGTAAGGTAGGATTTAATAGTTTTCCCTTAAATAATTTTGTTTTGTAAATTTGCGGTAGATGGTAGTAGCCAGTTTAATCACTTGTTGATGGGTATAGGCAAAACTCGCCAAGTTTATTTAGGTTTTCTTACTTCTACTTATTCTTAGGGCCAATAAATTGGTGGATGATAATCTTTCATTTATTTTTAAAACTCGTTTAAATATAAAATTTTGTTTCTCATTGCAATATTAAATCAACATTAACTACCTGGTCCACGATGTCGATCGACAACTTAAGAGAGCGACAGCAAGTCACTCACTATCGATCGCGTAAGCGCCCCACTAAATATTGACTTGTTGGTCGTCTGGCTTTACGTGTTTAACGTAATCATTGTCAAATGACTATATTGCCACATCAAATATTCCATGTTAGTTGAGCCATAAATATGGCCATTTGAACGTGGCACAACTACCAGGTATGCACACTTCGATAACAAGTACAACAGACAAAAAAACAACTAGTATATTGTTGGTATAAAATACTCGCTTTTTTATTGAAACAATCAAATAAATTTAACAATTTCTTAAAAATGCTTTACAAACTGTAACAATTATTTGTGTATGCTGTATCAGTTATTATGAAAATTTGATCTAAAGCTATCTGAGTCAGCTGTGCTAGTCAGCTCACCTCTTGAATATGCCTTGCTTCAAATGTAAACACAAAACATATGTTTTCAATAAATCAATTTTGTGAAAAATAACTTATAGCAAAATAATTTTTTGATATTGTGTATATTTTACAAATTCAACTAGAACCTGCATCTGCTTCAGATTTGCCTTTTTAAGGCTGAAAAATGTTGTTGGTAATAAATAATTATTAGCTGTACAAGAACATTTTTATCAAAATACATATTTATATACATGAATACCTACATATAAATTTTCCATCATGAAATTTCCAAAATTATTTATAAAATAACCAATATTTTATAATATTTTGTCAAATTAATTTCTCAGTCGACAACCAAAAAGCAAGTGACTGATTTTGACAGTTGTTGTCGTACAATATTTCTTAGTGGGGCGCAAATTTGTACAAGAATGCTTACGTTATCGCTCGCTTTAATTGTCGATCGACTTGTCGTGCTGAAAACTCTTAGTGGGGCGCAAATCAGCTGTTTGTCGTCACACAAGCAAGCGAGCGATAGCGTTCGACAGCGTGGACCAGGCAGTAAATCAACATTAAATAGCCAACGTTGTGTGTTTAAACACTACATAAGTTTTACGAATTTCCATATGTTTTTGACTGCTTGTTCTTCTTGTTTGAAAAAAAGCAAATAAAATATTTTTGTGTCATGTGCGCCCTGTAGTACGGTAAAGCAGTGCGTAAGGCCGTGCAAGACAGCTGATATCAGCTGTTGGCGAAAGTCTCCACACAAGAAGCAAACACCAGCTGTTTTTGTCCTGCTGCAGGGTGCATATGCAAAGACAAGGATGAATACAAGCTAAACTAAACTCATTTTTTTTATATACATATAAAAAAAAGGAGAAGAAAAAATGTTTAAATAAGTTGAAATTTGGTATATGTAGTACTAAATGTAATAAAGTTTTGTTTTTCTTACTCATTTTTTTGCAACGTTTTCAAATAATTTAAAATTTTTCAATTTCTTGTATAAGTTTATTTCAAGGTTAATATAAGAGTACATATATATAAATATCAATACACATACACAATAATTATACAACTAACTTGTAAACAAATTAACAATACATATATATATATATACACATATAACTAATAGTTAAAGAAAAATATACATATTTAAAATAAAAGCAATAAGAAATTTTAACTAACAGAAAATCTAGTTAAAATATTAAAATTTTATAAATAACCTACAAAACATGTCTAATTAATAATAAGTAAAAAATATAAAAAAAAAAGAGAGAAATACATATATGTATATAAGACATATAAGTACAAATAAGAGAAGAAATTTTATATAGGTATACGTAAGAAAAAATTGTTAGTTATAAGATTAAAAATATTAACCGGCGTTTTAAAAAACAACCAACAATCATCACCCCGTCAACAATGAAGAATCCAACAATCATCAGCAGCAGCCTATACCTATCAACCTCACGCAACCACAAAACCTATATACGATACCACAACGCATACATGGACGAAAAACCCAGTTCCGACAACAATAAAGAATCCAATCCAAATATCAACAGACAGACAGCCATAACCTTCAACCTCACACAACCATAATCAACAGTTAAAGCTATATGCGATAGCACAGCACATACATGGACGGAAAACGCAGCTCCGTTAGAAAATGGGAAATCACCCCAACGTCAGTAACAACCTCAACATTTTCACCAACAATATCATATTTTTTCCTTGGTGACGCAGCAAGCGTACCAAGTCGACAGACACTTAGCAGTCACCAACTAATGGTAAACTGCGAACCTTCAGGCAATCAAGGCTCGGGAGATAATTACATATTACTCCGAGAGCTGCCAAAGCTGTATCGCCAAGGTAGTCGGATGCATACACACATCTATTTTGACTTGATTCCAGAAGGATAGCTACGAAACATCCTAAGACAGGATGTTTCTTGTCCGTAAGGGGGGAGGGATGTTATGAGTCATTTTCCCCTAACCAACAGAAGTATCAGCGACAGCGGAACATACGCTGCACAAACATACTGACGTTGAGTTATTTTCCCTCAACCAACAAAAATACCAACGACAGCAAAATACCGCTGCATGCATTAATGAAGTTATTACCAGTAATTTTCCTACAGATGTATGCTAACGATGCAATACCGCTGCATACATGTATATGCCATTAACTTTCCTACAGAATATGCTGAATTTGCATACTAGCACACTTAACAATGACCACGCCGGCGGCAGCGAACGTCAGCAGCATCGTTCAATCAGACAGCGAAATTGGGTATAAAAGCGGAGGGTGATTTGGTATGGACCTGTAGTCAGTCGAGTCAGTGGAGTCAACGGTAGTCAGTCGATCCTAGTCAGTCTAGTCAGTCGAGTCAATTCTTAACACATAACACACATAACAAAAACCTGATCAAACACCAGCCTTAAAAAGCGGGTCCCTGTGAGGGCTTAATATATTTTTATAAACAAAAACCTGATCAAACACCAGCCTTAAAAAGCGGGTCCCTGTGAAGGCTAAGTAACATTTTAAACATAACATGAGGTTAATAAAAATAAATAATAAAAATAAATAATAAAAATAAATCTTTTAATTTAAAACATAACACATCTAGTATATCCGAGGATAGCAATGATACTGCCAACAAGTTATATGTAGATCCACAGGGAGAAGTTTTAAGGCGTCCACATTGACCCTCAGCATTACCCTCATTACGTCGATTTATTTTTACGTGTACCTCAATCTGATGTTTTATCACATTGTCTATCAATGACATCCAATGCAGTTGGGTCTGACCAGATCCACCCAAAATTCTTAAAACTCCTTCTCCCTAAGTTATTAGCCCACATCACACACATCTTCAATACCATAATAACTACCTGCCAATTTCCAAGTTGCTGGAAGTATGCTAAGGTCATCCCTGTACCCAAAACTGCAAATGAGTATCGACCCATTTCAATATTACCTTATTTATCTAAAGTTTTTGAACGATTGTTACATGAGCAAATGAGTAAATACCTAACTAATAACCAGCTGCTAGTTAGTATTCAATCTGGATTTAGACAAAAACATAGCTGTGTTACATCGCTCATCAGTGTATCTGAAGATATCCGTTGCAGTATTGATGATGGTTGTGTTACGTTTCTGGTGCTCTTGGATCATTCTAAAGCGTTTGATTCTGTTAACCATGAAATTCTCTGCAGTAAGTTATCTAATAAATTTAATTTTTCTTTAAGTGCCAGTTCATTAATAGCAACATATCTTACTGACCGTTACCAGTCTGTATCCGTTCGTGATGCAATATCTACTGCACTACATGTGCCTAAAGGAGTGCCGCAAGGTTCCATTCTCGGACCACTACTGTTTACGCTATATATTAATGACCTACCTAGCCAACTTTTACACAGTAACATCTACATATATGCTGATGATGTACAAATTTATATAAGTTGTAAGAGAATCCATATACATGAGTGTATTGGAAAGCTTAATGTTGACCTCAAGCAATCCAAAAAAATCTAAATGCCTGATTATAGCCCAAAGGAATCAAAACATAGTTATAGATACCCCGATCCTACTAGGAAATCAAAATATTGCTTTCGTTGATTCAACTAAGAATCTTGGTATTATTTTCAATAAATCACTTCAATTGAACACTTCTGTTTCTGGAAAAATATTCTCAATGCTCACAACGCTATACCCTTTACAACATCTTACACCTCTAAATATTCGTGTGCTTCTGGCGAAAACCTTTTAAATGCCTTAGCTGTTGATTGATTGATTGATTGATTGATTGGTTCTCGGGAAAACAGGACACTGCGACCATGAAGATCTATTGTATCCCCTGCCAGGTGATATAGCACCTCAGCCAGACCCACTTTCCTGAGGAATCTCAAGATTGCCAGTGGTTCTAGCATTGGCAGTTCCCAGTCCTCCAATAGGTGCTTGCCCAATTGGCTATGTCTTCTGTGGCACAACGATTCACAGTCCTTCAGAACATGCTCTGGATGAAACCTCATAATCACAGAATCTACACAGGCTATTTCTCTCAATTCTAAGTCTGTTGAGGTGTTTTCTCAGTCTACAATGGCCTGTGAGGAAGCCTGTGAGAATCCTTAGATTATTTTTACTCAGGGACATGAGAGCTATGAATCGTTTCTGGTTATACGTTCCAATCATTAGCTTTGCATGCCTTAATCCTGAGAGATTGAACCAGAGGTGATCCCTGGTATTCTTAATCTCCGTCGATGTATCTACGCGGATTTTATCCGGTCCAAGTCTACAAAACGGTTCCGGTCCGACCATGGGTGTACTAGCCCCTTCCTGGCCAGTTCATCCGCCTTTTCGTTTCTTACCACTCCACAGTGTCCGGGAACCCAGTGGAGTGTGACCTTATTCATGCTGCTTAGCTGATTTAGCTTTATGCGGCATTCCCAAGTCAACTTAGAGGTGAACTCATGTGAACTAAGCGCTTTGATTGCAGCCTGACTGTCCGAGAAGATGACTATTTCTCTTCCTCTGTAGCCCCTATCGAGATTAAATTGTGCACATCTCTCAATGGCATATACTTCCGACTGAAAGATGGTAGGGGTTTTACCCAAGGACTCATAGTAGCTAATTCTTGGTCCTACGACTCCCACCCCTGAGCCCTCCAGTGTTCTGGAACCATCAGTGTACCACCTCATGGTGCCAGTTCCAAGGGAGCATCGGGGTGGAGTTTCCCCCCATGTCCTTCTGTTAGCCAGAACAGTTTCAAACCTTTTGCCAAAGTCATACACTTTATTCATCACATCAGAGGGCTGCGCAAGTAGGGGGAATTGTCTTGCAAGGGATGCTCGCTCCCATTGGCTAATCAGACAGTCCCTTCCTGTGTTTTTCCCCGCGATGCTGATCACTTTTTGTCTGGCTGCGGCCTCTATCACAATCGTCAGAGGTGTGAGTTCAATGAGGACTTCCATAGCCGCCGTAGGGCGGTCTCTGGTTGTCACTAGCCTAACCCTGTCCGACCAAGCAACAGCACCATAAGTGATGATGGGTCTCACTATCATGGTGTATATCCATCTCAGGATTTTGGGTGTACAACCCCATGTTTTACCTGCAACGGATCTACAGACCATTAGTGCTTTTGTTACCTTGTCAACAGTCGCCTCTAAATGCTGTCTCCATAACAGTCTTGAATCTAGTATCACTCCCAGGTACTTGACCTCCGATGATCTACCTATTTGAACATTGTCTACTCGGATGTTTTGCCAGTGCGGAAGTGTCCTCTTTCTGGTGAAGGGAACAATGGTAGTCTTCGCAGGGTTGATGTTCAACCCTACAGAAGTGCACCATTCCTTCACTATCCTTAGTCCGTTCTGTATGATGTCACACAACGTCTCCTCAAACTTCCCCCTTGCAATGAGAACGATGTCATCGGCATATGCTTGGCATTCAATGCCATTGCTCGTTAGCTTGTGCAGGAGTTCGTCAACTACAAGGCTCCACAGGAGTGGAGACAGTACACCACCTTTGGGGCATCCCCTGGTCGTCCTTACTGCAAGATGTTCCTCCCCAATTTTGGTCTCAGCAGTCCTGCTGCCAACCATGGCCCATATCCATCTGGTTATGGTGTTTCCAACTGCTCTCCTTCTAAGCGCATCCGTGACGGCAGTGTGCTCTGTATTGTCGAAGGCACCTTCCACATCCAGAAATGCACAGACCGTAACTTCCTTAGCGGCTAGAGAATTCCGTATCGTGTTCGTCAGTTGATACAGCGCAGTGTCCGTTGAACGACCTGCTCTGTATGCATGCTGCCGCGGGTGTAGCGGCTCCCTACATAGGATATTTGATCTTATGTGGTTGTCAATAATTTTCTCCATCAGTTTGAGCATGAAGGAGGTTAAACTTATGGGTCGAAATGACTTTGTGTAATATCCCTCCTACCTATCTTAGGTATAAAGATCACTCTTGCCCTGCTCCATACCTGGGGTATATATCCTAGTGCTAAACTACTCCTAGTCAACCTTATTTATTTTGCTCATTTTGAAAAAATTATAATATTGCAGTGTTTCGTTTCAATTCGGTTTTTATTGAAGTGCTGTGGGATACACAATATTTCTTGTTTTTCCTTCTGGTGCGTAAACGAATAAATCAGAAGGTTTTCCGACGCGTGAGCAGGCCACATATAGCTGCCCATGTGAGAAGCATGGATTCTCCAAATTTAATCCACACACTTGCAACGATTGTCCTTGTGCTTTGTTGATAGTAATTGCGAAAGCGAGTCGCACCGGGAACTGCAAACGTTTGAATTCGAATGGCATATCTGTCGGGATCATTGGGATACGTGGCAGCAGTACGTCTTCGCCTTTGAATTTTCCAGTCAAAATTGTTGCCTCGATAACATTGTTCATCAATTTCTTGACTGAGAGTCTGGTTCCGTTGCAAAGTCGTGGTGGATTTATGTTTCGAAGAAGAATGATGGGCACGCCAATTTTTAATGTAAGAACATGCGGTGGCATGCCTGGCAAATCAAGTGAATTCAAGAATTCAGTTGGATAGTTGACAACTTCGTCTTGATTCACCACAGTATCAATGGACTTATACGTTGTCATTTCGCCGGGTATTCCATTCTGAATGGTGAAGTTGATGGCATTGACATCGACGTTTTTGGCCGCTAATATAGCGCGCGTACTGAGCCACTGATGATTTTTGTAGTTCTGTGCAATGTTTGGGAAAACTTTTTGCACCAATTCATCTATGCTTTCGGTGATCTTACAAAAGTTTGGCGGCAAGGTGATACATTGCGTAGATTCATCAATTTGCATTCGCCCATTTCCAATATCCATTAATTGTTTTGCAAAATTTCCAGCCGATGCATCCCGTTGTAGTTGTACACGCATGTTGGTTTTCAAAGTCAATTTCTGCAAATTACGCCATAAAACTGATGATTTGAGACATGCATTAAGTTCATCAGCAGGTGTTGAACGTGGTATAACTGGCAGTGTTTGTCGAAAATCACCTGACAATAAAATTTGACCATAGAAGTAAGTGCAGTACATACTTCTATTGAGTTAATAAACAAATTGCAACTAGATTTAAAGAAGCATTTTACTAATTTTTTTGTTTTCATACATAATTTAAAATACTTTATGTAAAGATAAAGTGTTTTCAAGTTTATGAGGTTTGTACGTTAGGCATGACAATTTTTAATAATTTTATATAATTATGAACTACATTTAAGTAAGGATAATTAAGTAAAACTGTGAACTATTTACAAGTTTACAAGAATTTTCTGTTAACCTTCGAGAAGTACTATTTCTTTCTTTTAAGTTAATTTTAACTTAGTTCAAAGAAATTTAAAGAACTATAAATAAGTTCATGTCTAACTAAAATTCAGTTAAAATAATTTTTTGAGTGTTCCTTCAACCAACAAAAAATACCTACAGCAGCAAAACATACGCTGCATACATACACAGACATATGCTGACGTTGCAATAACGTTGCAGTAATTTTCCTACAGATATATGCTGACATTGCATTATCGTGAGAACCGCAATCGGCTGGAGGTCCCACGGGTATGGATATGCTGAAGTTGCAATAATCGCACACTCAGCAGTATCACGGGAACATCCACGACAGCGGCAGCGAACGTCAGCAGCACCGTTCATCGAGCAGCACGAAAGTGGGTATAAAAGCGGAGGGTGATTTGGTATGGAGGTCCACTACTATTATTCAGTCTATCAAGTCAGTTCTAGTCGAGTCAGTTCGTAACACATAACACACATAATAACAACCTGATCAAACACCAGCCTTAAAAAGCGGGTCCCTGTGAAGGCTTAACATATTTCCCAAACAAAAACCTGATCAAACACCAGCCTTAAAAAGCGGGTCCCTGTGAAGGCTTAATATATTTATATTAGACTAAGAAATAAAAATAAAAAGTAAATAAAAGTAATAACTCAAATCCTAATAGTCTCTTGTGTTTTTAATTCTAAAAAATAAGTTACAAAATAAATTGTAACATTTTGGCATTTTGGCGTGGTTAATAAAATTAAATAATAATAAATAACAAAAATAAATGTTTTAATCTAAACATAACAAGAGACAAACAGAAAAATCAAGATGTCGTTCGGCAGGACAGCCATCTTTTTTTGGCTGGCGCGAAAATGTCGTGTCCCTGGAAGTAAGAAACAAAAAGAGATAAAAGGTGGTGGCGAGAAAAAAAATCGGGGAGACAAGCTAATGGTAAATAAAAAAAAAAAAAAAAAAAAAAAAGCTAAAAATTGAATTGAAAAGTTAAGAAGATGGATAAGGTATGAATAAACGAGGTTTAAAAATCTGAAAAAAGACAAAGTAAAGAATATTATTTTTACAAAAATTAATAAAAAGTATCTACAAATTCGGCGCCAGAAGAAAAACTTGATAAAATAAAAATACAAGAGCAATGAGAATTTTAAAGAAATAATGTCAAAGAAAAAAAAAGCCGGCAAAAACTTAAAATAATGAAAAACTAAAATCTCTAAAATGTTTGAAAACTTTTAATAATAAAACCAGAAAGTTATCAAAAGATAAAAACTAAAGGTTATGAAACCTAAGCATTATGATTATAAAAACTGGGTGAATTGAAAATCCAAGGCCAAAATCAATTAAAAATTAATGTACTTTTAGTAAAAAGAAACAAAACTTAAACTTAATTCTTGCTGAAAGAAAAGAAAATAAACGAAATTCATAAAATAAATTAAATCCATAAAGATAAAAAGATTTATTGAAAGTTGTTAAAACATAAATCTAAGGAACAAAGTGCCTGAAAATAAACTACCATAAGAAATATGAGAACTCATCATAAGCCAGGAGTGCCAGCAAAACCATCCTGTCCACATCATTCCGGAGAAGCCGTCCAGTAACCCGAGATGAAGTGAAATACAAAGGGACCCTTATAAGAAGCCTGCCGAAGCGTCGTATGTAGTTTCCCGTGAGGTATTTTGCTAAACTTAAGAAGAAAAAGGAAATAAAAATTTTTGTATTAGTATTTAAAATTTGATTAGCTCTATGAGCAATTTAATATATATATATACGAGTATATAAACGAATTCAAATGAATTGAACCTTTGAACTAGAAATTCCAAATACATTACAGCAAATTGTTTTCTTTGATTAAATTTGTTTTACTTAAGACATATACATATATCTATATTTACCACGATACAATTTTCATTTGAGCTAAATCAAAATAATAATTCAAACCGGTATTCGCCAGACGCGAGGCCATTAACTTCATCAATCCAGTTAGTAATCGTTAGGTTGAGCTCATCCTAGGGAAAGATAAAGTTGATGTCGTAGAAGTTTCTGAAAATAAGAGATTAAATCAAGTTAGAATTGTATTGAAAAAAAAAAATTAAAGTCAGTGCCAGCTCGCTAATCCGAATTAATGATTGCGGACCCTGATTCGGATTAACGAGATATTCGGATTATTGGATGTGCTGCTATTATGTATTATAATTCATTATATTCGAAAATAAAACACCAGCCAGGATTTCAAAACAAATTTATGTTATTTTTATAATTCAAGAATGAAAAAATTAAAGCTTTTTTAAAATATAATTTAAAAGTTTGCCGTCAGAATTCTCAGTGTATCTTATAAAAGAATAAATATGTATGTATGTACAGTAATTATTGGAACATACATATGATACACAGGTTTTTTACCTTTTAATATTTTCAACATTTTTTTATTCCACAAATTGTTGAAGATCCTACACCAAATTTCATTGCTAAAGTTTTTCCTGATTGTCCGCGATTTACTTCTTCTAGTTTTTAAGCTTATCAGTTAATGATAGAGTTTTATGTGCTCGTTTTTTGCCATATTATTTAACTTGATGTTTTCGCGACTAATACCATTTAGCAAATTAAAACATAAAACATATGTATGTACATACTTATGTCTAAATACTTACATACATATGTATGTACAATATCAATCATATAAGTCTCTGCATCTCAATGATGTCCCGTTAGTTTTAAAATTCCACACATCGGTTTGTAAAAAAAAAGCAGACACAATAATAAAAAAGCAGAAAAATAAAAAATCTAAAAATTAGGTTTAGCGAGCTTACAACCAATGCGGATTATAGAGTATGTAATACGTCATAAAATCAATTCGGATTACTGGATAATTCGGATTACACACCTTCGGATTAACGAGCTGGCACTGTATATATAATTTCTTTATTTTGTTTATAACCATTATTGTTAAAATTTTAATTTGTATATATAAAACTTTTAAATAAAAATTATACGTAATGTACAGTATATTAAAATGAAAAATATTTGCGTAAATCGGAAAATGATTGGCTAAGCTTTGATGGGCGGTAAGTAAGGCGGGGTAGGGTTAATTTTCAGGTGAAGGAGCGTTTGGGACATGCCAATCAATAGGCGCATGTCACGGAGAGGTTGGATGGACCTCTGTAAAGGGAGGGCAAAATTCCCGGTATAACATCCGCCGGAAGTGACCTCAGGTGAGTGTGTGTGTGTGGCTGCGTGGACCGAATTCTCTTCTACTTGCTTCGGGTCCCATAAATTTTTATCGAAGTTTTTTTTTCAACTGGCTGGTATGAATTTTTTATTATCGCGGTAGCCAAAGCCCGATGGATCGGCAAGAACACCACCCCAAGACGGCGAGCTTCTAGCCGGAGCAAACCGCTATCATACCAGCGCCGCCGATCATCCGGCAACACAAAATAAATTGCTAATTAAGGCCGTGCTTCACTATCCTACACAATCGTACGATTCATTCACAGGAAAATCTTGCAAAAATCTGACCGACTTTAAAAAATCGTTTCAAAATGGTGTTGTAGGTGCCACACTATAATACAAAAATGATGCAAAAACAGCTGTTTATTTTGTGTATACACAAGCATTTGCTTATATTAGAAAAAAAATACTTACATTTTGGTGCTTAAAATAAAAAGAATAAAATGTTAACAAATAAAGACAAAGTTAAAATTATATCATCATTGGTGGTGATTTGTAAAATTGTTAAATTAAAAAAAGAAAAAAAGTTAAACAAAAAAACAAAGAGATTATGGTGCAGAGAGTGGTTGTTTAGACGGTATAGTGGAAAAGACCTAACATATTTTGTTGACAACGAGCTTCGCTTGGAAGACCCAGAGTGTTTCAAAAATTTCACCAGACTTTCGAAGGAAAGTTTTGATAAGCTACTGGCCTTTGTGCAACCATATGTCGAAAAAAAGGACACAATTTTGAGGGAGGCCATTTCACCGACCACACGGTAAGTATTTTACTGGTTATATTATCAAAAATATTAACTGGTGGTTTTTCAGACTTTTGCTAACTTTACGATACCTGGCCACTGGGAATTCATTTAACGACTTGTCGTATGGATTTAGAGTTTCCCGACAAAGTATTTCGTCAATTGTTCCTGAAACTTTAGAAGCTATATATGCAACACTTTCTATCAAATACTAGCTTTACCCTGCGTGCGTTGCTACGCCACCAACTAAAATAAATTTGAAGGAAAGACATTACGCAAATATTGAATTCATTTTGAGTAATTTTATTTATTTTGCTCATTTTGAAAAAATTATAATATTGCAGTGTTTCGTTTCAATTCGGTTTTTATTGAAGTGCTGTGGGATACACAATATTTCTTGTTTTTCCTTCTGGTGCGTAAACGAATAAATCAGAAGGTTTTCCGACGCGTGAGCAGGCCACATATAGCTGCCCATGTGAGAAGCATGGATTCTCCAAATTTAATCCACACACTTGCAACGATTGTCCTTGTGCTTTGTTGATAGTAATTGCGAAAGCGAGTCGCACCGGGAACTGCAAACGTTTGAATTCGAATGGCATATCTGTCGGGATCATTGGGATACGTGGCAGCAGTACGTCTTCGCCTTTGAATTTTCCAGTCAAAATTGTTGCCTCGATAACATTGTTCATCAATTTCTTGACTGAGAGTCTGGTTCCGTTGCAAAGTCGTGGTGGATTTATGTTTCGAAGAAGAATGATGGGCACGCCAATTTTTAATGTAAGAACATGCGGTGGCATGCCTGGCAAATCAAGTGAATTCAAGAATTCAGTTGGATAGTTGACAACTTCGTCTTGATTCACCACAGTATCAATGGACTTATACGTTGTCATTTCGCCGGGTATTCCATTCTGAATGGTGAAGTTGATGGCATTGACATCGACGTTTTTGGCCGCTAATATAGCGCGCGTACTGAGCCACTGATGATTTTTGTAGTTCTGTGCAATGTTTGGGAAAACTTTTTGCACCAATTCATCTATGCTTTCGGTGATCTTACAAAAGTTTGGCGGCAAGGTGATACATTGCGTAGATTCATCAATTTGCATTCGCCCATTTCCAATATCCATTAATTGTTTTGCAAAATTTCCAGCCGATGCATCCCGTTGTAGTTGTACACGCATGTTGGTTTTCAAAGTCAATTTCTGCAAATTACGCCATAAAACTGATGATTTGAGACATGCATTAAGTTCATCAGCAGGTGTTGAACGTGGTATAACTGGCAGTGTTTGTCGAAAATCACCTGACAATAAAATTTGACCATAGAAGTAAGTGCAGTACATACTTCTATTGAGTTAATAAACAAATTGCAACTAGATTTAAAGAAGCATTTTACTAATTTTTTTGTTTTCATACATAATTTAAAATACTTTATGTAAAGATAAAGTGTTTTCAAGTTTATGAGGTTTGTACGTTAGGCATGACAATTTTTAATAATTTTATATAATTATGAACTACATTTAAGTAAGGATAATTAAGTAAAACTGTGAACTATTTACAAGTTTACAAGAATTTTCTGTTAACCTTCGAGAAGTACTATTTCTTTCTTTTAAGTTAATTTTAACTTAGTTCAAAGAAATTTAAAGAACTATAAATAAGTTCATGTCTAACTAAAATTCAGTTAAAATAATTTTTTGAGTGTTCCTTCAACCAACAAAAAATACCTACAGCAGCAAAACATACGCTGCATACATACACAGACATATGCTGACGTTGCAATAACGTTGCAGTAATTTTCCTACAGATATATGCTGACATTGCATTATCGTGAGAACCGCAATCGGCTGGAGGTCCCACGGGTATGGATATGCTGAAGTTGCAATAATCGCACACTCAGCAGTATCACGGGAACATCCACGACAGCGGCAGCGAACGTCAGCAGCACCGTTCATCGAGCAGCACGAAAGTGGGTATAAAAGCGGAGGGTGATTTGGTATGGAGGTCCACTACTATTATTCAGTCTATCAAGTCAGTTCTAGTCGAGTCAGTTCGTAACACATAACACACATAATAACAACCTGATCAAACACCAGCCTTAAAAAGCGGGTCCCTGTGAAGGCTTAACATATTTCCCAAACAAAAACCTGATCAAACACCAGCCTTAAAAAGCGGGTCCCTGTGAAGGCTTAATATATTTATATTAGACTAAGAAATAAAAATAAAAAGTAAATAAAAGTAATAACTCAAATCCTAATAGTCTCTTGTGTTTTTAATTCTAAAAAATAAGTTACAAAATAAATTGTAACATTTTGGCATTTTGGCGTGGTTAATAAAATTAAATAATAATAAATAACAAAAATAAATGTTTTAATCTAAACATAACAAGAGACAAACAGAAAAATCAAGATGTCGTTCGGCAGGACAGCCATCTTTTTTTGGCTGGCGCGAAAATGTCGTGTCCCTGGAAGTAAGAAACAAAAAGAGATAAAAGGTGGTGGCGAGAAAAAAAATCGGGGAGACAAGCTAATGGTAAATAAAAAAAAAAAAAAAAAAAAAAAAGCTAAAAATTGAATTGAAAAGTTAAGAAGATGGATAAGGTATGAATAAACGAGGTTTAAAAATCTGAAAAAAGACAAAGTAAAGAATATTATTTTTACAAAAATTAATAAAAAGTATCTACAAATTCGGCGCCAGAAGAAAAACTTGATAAAATAAAAATACAAGAGCAATGAGAATTTTAAAGAAATAATGTCAAAGAAAAAAAAAGCCGGCAAAAACTTAAAATAATGAAAAACTAAAATCTCTAAAATGTTTGAAAACTTTTAATAATAAAACCAGAAAGTTATCAAAAGATAAAAACTAAAGGTTATGAAACCTAAGCATTATGATTATAAAAACTGGGTGAATTGAAAATCCAAGGCCAAAATCAATTAAAAATTAATGTACTTTTAGTAAAAAGAAACAAAACTTAAACTTAATTCTTGCTGAAAGAAAAGAAAATAAACGAAATTCATAAAATAAATTAAATCCATAAAGATAAAAAGATTTATTGAAAGTTGTTAAAACATAAATCTAAGGAACAAAGTGCCTGAAAATAAACTACCATAAGAAATATGAGAACTCATCATAAGCCAGGAGTGCCAGCAAAACCATCCTGTCCACATCATTCCGGAGAAGCCGTCCAGTAACCCGAGATGAAGTGAAATACAAAGGGACCCTTATAAGAAGCCTGCCGAAGCGTCGTATGTAGTTTCCCGTGAGGTATTTTGCTAAACTTAAGAAGAAAAAGGAAATAAAAATTTTTGTATTAGTATTTAAAATTTGATTAGCTCTATGAGCAATTTAATATATATATATACGAGTATATAAACGAATTCAAATGAATTGAACCTTTGAACTAGAAATTCCAAATACATTACAGCAAATTGTTTTCTTTGATTAAATTTGTTTTACTTAAGACATATACATATATCTATATTTACCACGATACAATTTTCATTTGAGCTAAATCAAAATAATAATTCAAACCGGTATTCGCCAGACGCGAGGCCATTAACTTCATCAATCCAGTTAGTAATCGTTAGGTTGAGCTCATCCTAGGGAAAGATAAAGTTGATGTCGTAGAAGTTTCTGAAAATAAGAGATTAAATCAAGTTAGAATTGTATTGAAAAAAAAAAATTAAAGTCAGTGCCAGCTCGCTAATCCGAATTAATGATTGCGGACCCTGATTCGGATTAACGAGATATTCGGATTATTGGATGTGCTGCTATTATGTATTATAATTCATTATATTCGAAAATAAAACACCAGCCAGGATTTCAAAACAAATTTATGTTATTTTTATAATTCAAGAATGAAAAAATTAAAGCTTTTTTAAAATATAATTTAAAAGTTTGCCGTCAGAATTCTCAGTGTATCTTATAAAAGAATAAATATGTATGTATGTACAGTAATTATTGGAACATACATATGATACACAGGTTTTTTACCTTTTAATATTTTCAACATTTTTTTATTCCACAAATTGTTGAAGATCCTACACCAAATTTCATTGCTAAAGTTTTTCCTGATTGTCCGCGATTTACTTCTTCTAGTTTTTAAGCTTATCAGTTAATGATAGAGTTTTATGTGCTCGTTTTTTGCCATATTATTTAACTTGATGTTTTCGCGACTAATACCATTTAGCAAATTAAAACATAAAACATATGTATGTACATACTTATGTCTAAATACTTACATACATATGTATGTACAATATCAATCATATAAGTCTCTGCATCTCAATGATGTCCCGTTAGTTTTAAAATTCCACACATCGGTTTGTAAAAAAAAAGCAGACACAATAATAAAAAAGCAGAAAAATAAAAAATCTAAAAATTAGGTTTAGCGAGCTTACAACCAATGCGGATTATAGAGTATGTAATACGTCATAAAATCAATTCGGATTACTGGATAATTCGGATTACACACCTTCGGATTAACGAGCTGGCACTGTATATATAATTTCTTTATTTTGTTTATAACCATTATTGTTAAAATTTTAATTTGTATATATAAAACTTTTAAATAAAAATTATACGTAATGTACAGTATATTAAAATGAAAAATATTTGCGTAAATCGGAAAATGATTGGCTAAGCTTTGATGGGCGGTAAGTAAGGCGGGGTAGGGTTAATTTTCAGGTGAAGGAGCGTTTGGGACATGCCAATCAATAGGCGCATGTCACGGAGAGGTTGGATGGACCTCTGTAAAGGGAGGGCAAAATTCCCGGTATAACATCCGCCGGAAGTGACCTCAGGTGAGTGTGTGTGTGTGGCTGCGTGGACCGAATTCTCTTCTACTTGCTTCGGGTCCCATAAATTTTTATCGAAGTTTTTTTTTCAACTGGCTGGTATGAATTTTTTATTATCGCGGTAGCCAAAGCCCGATGGATCGGCAAGAACACCACCCCAAGACGGCGAGCTTCTAGCCGGAGCAAACCGCTATCATACCAGCGCCGCCGATCATCCGGCAACACAAAATAAATTGCTAATTAAGGCCGTGCTTCACTATCCTACACAATCGTACGATTCATTCACAGGAAAATCTTGCAAAAATCTGACCGACTTTAAAAAATCGTTTCAAAATGGTGTTGTAGGTGCCACACTATAATACAAAAATGATGCAAAAACAGCTGTTTATTTTGTGTATACACAAGCATTTGCTTATATTAGAAAAAAAATACTTACATTTTGGTGCTTAAAATAAAAAGAATAAAATGTTAACAAATAAAGACAAAGTTAAAATTATATCATCATTGGTGGTGATTTGTAAAATTGTTAAATTAAAAAAAGAAAAAAAGTTAAACAAAAAAACAAAGAGATTATGGTGCAGAGAGTGGTTGTTTAGACGGTATAGTGGAAAAGACCTAACATATTTTGTTGACAACGAGCTTCGCTTGGAAGACCCAGAGTGTTTCAAAAATTTCACCAGACTTTCGAAGGAAAGTTTTGATAAGCTACTGGCCTTTGTGCAACCATATGTCGAAAAAAAGGACACAATTTTGAGGGAGGCCATTTCACCGACCACACGGTAAGTATTTTACTGGTTATATTATCAAAAATATTAACTGGTGGTTTTTCAGACTTTTGCTAACTTTACGATACCTGGCCACTGGGAATTCATTTAACGACTTGTCGTATGGATTTAGAGTTTCCCGACAAAGTATTTCGTCAATTGTTCCTGAAACTTTAGAAGCTATATATGCAACACTTTCTATCAAATACTAGCTTTACCCTGCGTGCGTTGCTACGCCACCAACTAAAATAAATTTGAAGGAAAGACATTACGCAAATATTGAATTCATTTTGAGTAATTTTATTTATTTTGCTCATTTTGAAAAAATTATAATATTGCAGTGTTTCGTTTCAATTCGGTTTTTATTGAAGTGCTGTGGGATACACAATATTTCTTGTTTTTCCTTCTGGTGCGTAAACGAATAAATCAGAAGGTTTTCCGACGCGTGAGCAGGCCACATATAGCTGCCCATGTGAGAAGCATGGATTCTCCAAATTTAATCCACACACTTGCAACGATTGTCCTTGTGCTTTGTTGATAGTAATTGCGAAAGCGAGTCGCACCGGGAACTGCAAACGTTTGAATTCGAATGGCATATCTGTCGGGATCATTGGGATACGTGGCAGCAGTACGTCTTCGCCTTTGAATTTTCCAGTCAAAATTGTTGCCTCGATAACATTGTTCATCAATTTCTTGACTGAGAGTCTGGTTCCGTTGCAAAGTCGTGGTGGATTTATGTTTCGAAGAAGAATGATGGGCACGCCAATTTTTAATGTAAGAACATGCGGTGGCATGCCTGGCAAATCAAGTGAATTCAAGAATTCAGTTGGATAGTTGACAACTTCGTCTTGATTCACCACAGTATCAATGGACTTATACGTTGTCATTTCGCCGGGTATTCCATTCTGAATGGTGAAGTTGATGGCATTGACATCGACGTTTTTGGCCGCTAATATAGCGCGCGTACTGAGCCACTGATGATTTTTGTAGTTCTGTGCAATGTTTGGGAAAACTTTTTGCACCAATTCATCTATGCTTTCGGTGATCTTACAAAAGTTTGGCGGCAAGGTGATACATTGCGTAGATTCATCAATTTGCATTCGCCCATTTCCAATATCCATTAATTGTTTTGCAAAATTTCCAGCCGATGCATCCCGTTGTAGTTGTACACGCATGTTGGTTTTCAAAGTCAATTTCTGCAAATTACGCCATAAAACTGATGATTTGAGACATGCATTAAGTTCATCAGCAGGTGTTGAACGTGGTATAACTGGCAGTGTTTGTCGAAAATCACCTGACAATAAAATTTGACCATAGAAGTAAGTGCAGTACATACTTCTATTGAGTTAATAAACAAATTGCAACTAGATTTAAAGAAGCATTTTACTAATTTTTTTGTTTTCATACATAATTTAAAATACTTTATGTAAAGATAAAGTGTTTTCAAGTTTATGAGGTTTGTACGTTAGGCATGACAATTTTTAATAATTTTATATAATTATGAACTACATTTAAGTAAGGATAATTAAGTAAAACTGTGAACTATTTACAAGTTTACAAGAATTTTCTGTTAACCTTCGAGAAGTACTATTTCTTTCTTTTAAGTTAATTTTAACTTAGTTCAAAGAAATTTAAAGAACTATAAATAAGTTCATGTCTAACTAAAATTCAGTTAAAAAATTTTTTGAGTGTTCCTTCAACCAACAAAAAATACCTACAGCAGCAAAACATACGCTGCATACATACACAGACATATGCTGACGTTGCAATAACGTTGCAGTAATTTTCCTACAGATATATGCTGACATTGCATTATCGTGAGAACCGCAATCGGCTGGAGGTCCCACGGGTATGGATATGCTGAAGTTGCAATAATCGCACACTCAGCAGTATCACGGGAACATCCACGACAGCGGCAGCGAACGTCAGCAGCACCGTTCATCGAGCAGCACGAAAGTGGGTATAAAAGCGGAGGGTGATTTGGTATGGAGGTCCACTACTATTATTCAGTCTATCAAGTCAGTTCTAGTCGAGTCAGTTCGTAACACATAACACACATAATAACAACCTGATCAAACACCAGCCTTAAAAAGCGGGTCCCTGTGAAGGCTTAACATATTTCCCAAACAAAAACCTGATCAAACACCAGCCTTAAAAAGCGGGTCCCTGTGAAGGCTTAATATATTTATATTAGACTAAGAAATAAAAATAAAAAGTAAATAAAAGTAATAACTCAAATCCTAATAGTCTCTTGTGTTTTTAATTCTAAAAAATAAGTTACAAAATAAATTGTAACATTTTGGCATTTTGGCGTGGTTAATAAAATTAAATAATAATAAATAACAAAAATAAATGTTTTAATCTAAACATAACAAGAGACAAACAGAAAAATCAAGATGTCGTTCGGCAGGACAGCCATCTTTTTTTGGCTGGCGCGAAAAGGTCGTGTCCCTGGAAGTAAGAAACAAAAAGAGATAAAAGGTGGTGGCGAGAAAAAAAATCGGGGAGACAAGCTAATGGTAAATAAAAAAAAAAAAAAAAAAAAAAAAGCTAAAAATTGAATTGAAAAGTTAAGAAGATGGATAAGGTATGAATAAACGAGGTTTAAAAATCTGAAAAAAGACAAAGTAAAGAATATTATTTTTACAAAAATTAATAAAAAGTATCTACAAATTCGGCGCCAGAAGAAAAACTTGATAAAATAAAAATACAAGAGCAATGAGAATTTTAAAGAAATAATGTCAAAGAAAAAAAAAGCCGGCAAAAACTTAAAATAATGAAAAACTAAAATCTCTAAAATGTTTGAAAACTTTTAATAATAAAACCAGAAAGTTATCAAAAGATAAAAACTAAAGGTTATGAAACCTAAGCATTATGATTATAAAAACTGGGTGAATTGAAAATCCAAGGCCAAAATCAATTAAAAATTAATGTACTTTTAGTAAAAAGAAACAAAACTTAAACTTAATTCTTGCTGAAAGAAAAGAAAATAAACGAAATTCATAAAATAAATTAAATCCATAAAGATAAAAAGATTTATTGAAAGTTGTTAAAACATAAATCTAAGGAACAAAGTGCCTGAAAATAAACTACCATAAGAAATATGAGAACTCATCATAAGCCAGGAGTGCCAGCAAAACCATCCTGTCCACATCATTCCGGAGAAGCCGTCCAGTAACCCGAGATGAAGTGAAATACAAAGGGACCCTTATAAGAAGCCTGCCGAAGCGTCGTATGTAGTTTCCCGTGAGGTATTTTGCTAAACTTAAGAAGAAAAAGGAAATAAAAATTTTTGTATTAGTATTTAAAATTTGATTAGCTCTATGAGCAATTTAATATATATATATACGAGTATATAAACGAATTCAAATGAATTGAACCTTTGAACTAGAAATTCCAAATACATTACAGCAAATTGTTTTCTTTGATTAAATTTGTTTTACTTAAGACATATACATATATCTATATTTACCACGATACAATTTTCATTTGAGCTAAATCAAAATAATAATTCAAACCGGTATTCGCCAGACGCGAGGCCATTAACTTCATCAATCCAGTTAGTAATCGTTAGGTTGAGCTCATCCTAGGGAAAGATAAAGTTGATGTCGTAGAAGTTTCTGAAAATAAGAGATTAAATCAAGTTAGAATTGTATTGAAAAAAAAAAATTAAAGTCAGTGCCAGCTCGCTAATCCGAATTAATGATTGCGGACCCTGATTCGGATTAACGAGATATTCGGATTATTGGATGTGCTGCTATTATGTATTATAATTCATTATATTCGAAAATAAAACACCAGCCAGGATTTCAAAACAAATTTATGTTATTTTTATAATTCAAGAATGAAAAAATTAAAGCTTTTTTAAAATATAATTTAAAAGTTTGCCGTCAGAATTCTCAGTGTATCTTATAAAAGAATAAATATGTATGTATGTACAGTAATTATTGGAACATACATATGATACACAGGTTTTTTACCTTTTAATATTTTCAACATTTTTTTATTCCACAAATTGTTGAAGATCCTACACCAAATTTCATTGCTAAAGTTTTTCCTGATTGTCCGCGATTTACTTCTTCTAGTTTTTAAGCTTATCAGTTAATGATAGAGTTTTATGTGCTCGTTTTTTGCCATATTATTTAACTTGATGTTTTCGCGACTAATACCATTTAGCAAATTAAAACATAAAACATATGTATGTACATACTTATGTCTAAATACTTACATACATATGTATGTACAATATCAATCATATAAGTCTCTGCATCTCAATGATGTCCCGTTAGTTTTAAAATTCCACACATCGGTTTGTAAAAAAAAAGCAGACACAATAATAAAAAAGCAGAAAAATAAAAAATCTAAAAATTAGGTTTAGCGAGCTTACAACCAATGCGGATTATAGAGTATGTAATACGTCATAAAATCAATTCGGATTACTGGATAATTCGGATTACACACCTTCGGATTAACGAGCTGGCACTGTATATATAATTTCTTTATTTTGTTTATAACCATTATTGTTAAAATTTTAATTTGTATATATAAAACTTTTAAATAAAAATTATACGTAATGTACAGTATATTAAAATGAAAAATATTTGCGTAAATCGGAAAATGATTGGCTAAGCTTTGATGGGCGGTAAGTAAGGCGGGGTAGGGTTAATTTTCAGGTGAAGGAGCGTTTGGGACATGCCAATCAATAGGCGCATGTCACGGAGAGGTTGGATGGACCTCTGTAAAGGGAGGGCAAAATTCCCGGTATAACATCCGCCGGAAGTGACCTCAGGTGAGTGTGTGTGTGTGGCTGCGTGGACCGAATTCTCTTCTACTTGCTTCGGGTCCCATAAATTTTTATCGAAGTTTTTTTTTCAACTGGCTGGTATGAATTTTTTATTATCGCGGTAGCCAAAGCCCGATGGATCGGCAAGAACACCACCCCAAGACGGCGAGCTTCTAGCCGGAGCAAACCGCTATCATACCAGCGCCGCCGATCATCCGGCAACACAAAATAAATTGCTAATTAAGGCCGTGCTTCACTATCCTACACAATCGTACGATTCATTCACAGGAAAATCTTGCAAAAATCTGACCGACTTTAAAAAATCGTTTCAAAATGGTGTTGTAGGTGCCACACTATAATACAAAAATGATGCAAAAACAGCTGTTTATTTTGTGTATACACAAGCATTTGCTTATATTAGAAAAAAAATACTTACATTTTGGTGCTTAAAATAAAAAGAATAAAATGTTAACAAATAAAGACAAAGTTAAAATTATATCATCATTGGTGGTGATTTGTAAAATTGTTAAATTAAAAAAAGAAAAAAAGTTAAACAAAAAAACAAAGAGATTATGGTGCAGAGAGTGGTTGTTTAGACGGTATAGTGGAAAAGACCTAACATATTTTGTTGACAACGAGCTTCGCTTGGAAGACCCAGAGTGTTTCAAAAATTTCACCAGACTTTCGAAGGAAAGTTTTGATAAGCTACTGGCCTTTGTGCAACCATATGTCGAAAAAAAGGACACAATTTTGAGGGAGGCCATTTCACCGACCACACGGTAAGTATTTTACTGGTTATATTATCAAAAATATTAACTGGTGGTTTTTCAGACTTTTGCTAACTTTACGATACCTGGCCACTGGGAATTCATTTAACGACTTGTCGTATGGATTTAGAGTTTCCCGACAAAGTATTTCGTCAATTGTTCCTGAAACTTTAGAAGCTATATATGCAACACTTTCTATCAAATACTAGCTTTACCCTGCGTGCGTTGCTACGCCACCAACTAAAATAAATTTGAAGGAAAGACATTACGCAAATATTGAATTCATTTTGAGTAATTTTATTTATTTTGCTCATTTTGAAAAAATTATAATATTGCAGTGTTTCGTTTCAATTCGGTTTTTATTGAAGTGCTGTGGGATACACAATATTTCTTGTTTTTCCTTCTGGTGCGTAAACGAATAAATCAGAAGGTTTTCCGACGCGTGAGCAGGCCACATATAGCTGCCCATGTGAGAAGCATGGATTCTCCAAATTTAATCCACACACTTGCAACGATTGTCCTTGTGCTTTGTTGATAGTAATTGCGAAAGCGAGTCGCACCGGGAACTGCAAACGTTTGAATTCGAATGGCATATCTGTCGGGATCATTGGGATACGTGGCAGCAGTACGTCTTCGCCTTTGAATTTTCCAGTCAAAATTGTTGCCTCGATAACATTGTTCATCAATTTCTTGACTGAGAGTCTGGTTCCGTTGCAAAGTCGTGGTGGATTTATGTTTCGAAGAAGAATGATGGGCACGCCAATTTTTAATGTAAGAACATGCGGTGGCATGCCTGGCAAATCAAGTGAATTCAAGAATTCAGTTGGATAGTTGACAACTTCGTCTTGATTCACCACAGTATCAATGGACTTATACGTTGTCATTTCGCCGGGTATTCCATTCTGAATGGTGAAGTTGATGGCATTGACATCGACGTTTTTGGCCGCTAATATAGCGCGCGTACTGAGCCACTGATGATTTTTGTAGTTCTGTGCAATGTTTGGGAAAACTTTTTGCACCAATTCATCTATGCTTTCGGTGATCTTACAAAAGTTTGGCGGCAAGGTGATACATTGCGTAGATTCATCAATTTGCATTCGCCCATTTCCAATATCCATTAATTGTTTTGCAAAATTTCCAGCCGATGCATCCCGTTGTAGTTGTACACGCATGTTGGTTTTCAAAGTCAATTTCTGCAAATTACGCCATAAAACTGATGATTTGAGACATGCATTAAGTTCATCAGCAGGTGTTGAACGTGGTATAACTGGCAGTGTTTGTCGAAAATCACCTGACAATAAAATTTGACCATAGAAGTAAGTGCAGTACATACTTCTATTGAGTTAATAAACAAATTGCAACTAGATTTAAAGAAGCATTTTACTAATTTTTTTGTTTTCATACATAATTTAAAATACTTTATGTAAAGATAAAGTGTTTTCAAGTTTATGAGGTTTGTACGTTAGGCATGACAATTTTTAATAATTTTATATAATTATGAACTACATTTAAGTAAGGATAATTAAGTAAAACTGTGAACTATTTACAAGTTTACAAGAATTTTCTGTTAACCTTCGAGAAGTACTATTTCTTTCTTTTAAGTTAATTTTAACTTAGTTCAAAGAAATTTAAAGAACTATAAATAAGTTCATGTCTAACTAAAATTCAGTTAAAATAATTTTTTGAGTGTTCCTTCAACCAACAAAAAATACCTACAGCAGCAAAACATACGCTGCATACATACACAGACATATGCTGACGTTGCAATAACGTTGCAGTAATTTTCCTACAGATATATGCTGACATTGCATTATCGTGAGAACCGCAATCGGCTGGAGGTCCCACGGGTATGGATATGCTGAAGTTGCAATAATCGCACACTCAGCAGTATCACGGGAACATCCACGACAGCGGCAGCGAACGTCAGCAGCACCGTTCATCGAGCAGCACGAAAGTGGGTATAAAAGCGGAGGGTGATTTGGTATGGAGGTCCACTACTATTATTCAGTCTATCAAGTCAGTTCTAGTCGAGTCAGTTCGTAACACATAACACACATAATAACAACCTGATCAAACACCAGCCTTAAAAAGCGGGTCCCTGTGAAGGCTTAACATATTTCCCAAACAAAAACCTGATCAAACACCAGCCTTAAAAAGCGGGTCCCTGTGAAGGCTTAATATATTTATATTAGACTAAGAAATAAAAATAAAAAGTAAATAAAAGTAATAACTCAAATCCTAATAGTCTCTTGTGTTTTTAATTCTAAAAAATAAGTTACAAAATAAATTGTAACATTTTGGCATTTTGGCGTGGTTAATAAAATTAAATAATAATAAATAACAAAAATAAATGTTTTAATCTAAACATAACAAGAGACAAACAGAAAAATCAAGATGTCGTTCGGCAGGACAGCCATCTTTTTTTGGCTGGCGCGAAAATGTCGTGTCCCTGGAAGTAAGAAACAAAAAGAGATAAAAGGTGGTGGCGAGAAAAAAAATCGGGGAGACAAGCTAATGGTAAATAAAAAAAAAAAAAAAAAAAAAAAAGCTAAAAATTGAATTGAAAAGTTAAGAAGATGGATAAGGTATGAATAAACGAGGTTTAAAAATCTGAAAAAAGACAAAGTAAAGAATATTATTTTTACAAAAATTAATAAAAAGTATCTACAAATTCGGCGCCAGAAGAAAAACTTGATAAAATAAAAATACAAGAGCAATGAGAATTTTAAAGAAATAATGTCAAAGAAAAAAAAAGCCGGCAAAAACTTAAAATAATGAAAAACTAAAATCTCTAAAATGTTTGAAAACTTTTAATAATAAAACCAGAAAGTTATCAAAAGATAAAAACTAAAGGTTATGAAACCTAAGCATTATGATTATAAAAACTGGGTGAATTGAAAATCCAAGGCCAAAATCAATTAAAAATTAATGTACTTTTAGTAAAAAGAAACAAAACTTAAACTTAATTCTTGCTGAAAGAAAAGAAAATAAACGAAATTCATAAAATAAATTAAATCCATAAAGATAAAAAGATTTATTGAAAGTTGTTAAAACATAAATCTAAGGAACAAAGTGCCTGAAAATAAACTACCATAAGAAATATGAGAACTCATCATAAGCCAGGAGTGCCAGCAAAACCATCCTGTCCACATCATTCCGGAGAAGCCGTCCAGTAACCCGAGATGAAGTGAAATACAAAGGGACCCTTATAAGAAGCCTGCCGAAGCGTCGTATGTAGTTTCCCGTGAGGTATTTTGCTAAACTTAAGAAGAAAAAGGAAATAAAAATTTTTGTATTAGTATTTAAAATTTGATTAGCTCTATGAGCAATTTAATATATATATATACGAGTATATAAACGAATTCAAATGAATTGAACCTTTGAACTAGAAATTCCAAATACATTACAGCAAATTGTTTTCTTTGATTAAATTTGTTTTACTTAAGACATATACATATATCTATATTTACCACGATACAATTTTCATTTGAGCTAAATCAAAATAATAATTCAAACCGGTATTCGCCAGACGCGAGGCCATTAACTTCATCAATCCAGTTAGTAATCGTTAGGTTGAGCTCATCCTAGGGAAAGATAAAGTTGATGTCGTAGAAGTTTCTGAAAATAAGAGATTAAATCAAGTTAGAATTGTATTGAAAAAAAAAAATTAAAGTCAGTGCCAGCTCGCTAATCCGAATTAATGATTGCGGACCCTGATTCGGATTAACGAGATATTCGGATTATTGGATGTGCTGCTATTATGTATTATAATTCATTATATTCGAAAATAAAACACCAGCCAGGATTTCAAAACAAATTTATGTTATTTTTATAATTCAAGAATGAAAAAATTAAAGCTTTTTTAAAATATAATTTAAAAGTTTGCCGTCAGAATTCTCAGTGTATCTTATAAAAGAATAAATATGTATGTATGTACAGTAATTATTGGAACATACATATGATACACAGGTTTTTTACCTTTTAATATTTTCAACATTTTTTTATTCCACAAATTGTTGAAGATCCTACACCAAATTTCATTGCTAAGGTTTTTCCTGATTGTCCGCGATTTACTTCTTCTAGTTTTTAAGCTTATCAGTTAATGATAGAGTTTTATGTGCTCGTTTTTTGCCATATTATTTAACTTGATGTTTTCGCGACTAATACCATTTAGCAAATTAAAACATAAAACATATGTATGTACATACTTATGTCTAAATACTTACATACATATGTATGTACAATATCAATCATATAAGTCTCTGCATCTCAATGATGTCCCGTTAGTTTTAAAATTCCACACATCGGTTTGTAAAAAAAAAGCAGACACAATAATAAAAAAGCAGAAAAATAAAAAATCTAAAAATTAGGTTTAGCGAGCTTACAACCAATGCGGATTATAGAGTATGTAATACGTCATAAAATCAATTCGGATTACTGGATAATTCGGATTACACACCTTCGGATTAACGAGCTGGCACTGTATATATAATTTCTTTATTTTGTTTATAACCATTATTGTTAAAATTTTAATTTGTATATATAAAACTTTTAAATAAAAATTATACGTAATGTACAGTATATTAAAATGAAAAATATTTGCGTAAATCGGAAAATGATTGGCTAAGCTTTGATGGGCGGTAAGTAAGGCGGGGTAGGGTTAATTTTCAGGTGAAGGAGCGTTTGGGACATGCCAATCAATAGGCGCATGTCACGGAGAGGTTGGATGGACCTCTGTAAAGGGAGGGCAAAATTCCCGGTATAACATCCGCCGGAAGTGACCTCAGGTGAGTGTGTGTGTGTGGCTGCGTGGACCGAATTCTCTTCTACTTGCTTCGGGTCCCATAAATTTTTATCGAAGTTTTTTTTTCAACTGGCTGGTATGAATTTTTTATTATCGCGGTAGCCAAAGCCCGATGGATCGGCAAGAACACCACCCCAAGACGGCGAGCTTCTAGCCGGAGCAAACCGCTATCATACCAGCGCCGCCGATCATCCGGCAACACAAAATAAATTGCTAATTAAGGCCGTGCTTCACTATCCTACACAATCGTACGATTCATTCACAGGAAAATCTTGCAAAAATCTGACCGACTTTAAAAAATCGTTTCAAAATGGTGTTGTAGGTGCCACACTATAATACAAAAATGATGCAAAAACAGCTGTTTATTTTGTGTATACACAAGCATTTGCTTATATTAGAAAAAAAATACTTACATTTTGGTGCTTAAAATAAAAAGAATAAAATGTTAACAAATAAAGACAAAGTTAAAATTATATCATCATTGGTGGTGATTTGTAAAATTGTTAAATTAAAAAAAGAAAAAAAGTTAAACAAAAAAACAAAGAGATTATGGTGCAGAGAGTGGTTGTTTAGACGGTATAGTGGAAAAGACCTAACATATTTTGTTGACAACGAGCTTCGCTTGGAAGACCCAGAGTGTTTCAAAAATTTCACCAGACTTTCGAAGGAAAGTTTTGATAAGCTACTGGCCTTTGTGCAACCATATGTCGAAAAAAAGGACACAATTTTGAGGGAGGCCATTTCACCGACCACACGGTAAGTATTTTACTGGTTATATTATCAAAAATATTAACTGGTGGTTTTTCAGACTTTTGCTAACTTTACGATACCTGGCCACTGGGAATTCATTTAACGACTTGTCGTATGGATTTAGAGTTTCCCGACAAAGTATTTCGTCAATTGTTCCTGAAACTTTAGAAGCTATATATGCAACACTTTCTATCAAATACTAGCTTTACCCTGCGTGCGTTGCTACGCCACCAACTAAAATAAATTTGAAGGAAAGACATTACGCAAATATTGAATTCATTTTGAGTAATTTTATTTATTTTGCTCATTTTGAAAAAATTATAATATTGCAGTGTTTCGTTTCAATTCGGTTTTTATTGAAGTGCTGTGGGATACACAATATTTCTTGTTTTTCCTTCTGGTGCGTAAACGAATAAATCAGAAGGTTTTCCGACGCGTGAGCAGGCCACATATAGCTGCCCATGTGAGAAGCATGGATTCTCCAAATTTAATCCACACACTTGCAACGATTGTCCTTGTGCTTTGTTGATAGTAATTGCGAAAGCGAGTCGCACCGGGAACTGCAAACGTTTGAATTCGAATGGCATATCTGTCGGGATCATTGGGATACGTGGCAGCAGTACGTCTTCGCCTTTGAATTTTCCAGTCAAAATTGTTGCCTCGATAACATTGTTCATCAATTTCTTGACTGAGAGTCTGGTTCCGTTGCAAAGTCGTGGTGGATTTATGTTTCGAAGAAGAATGATGGGCACGCCAATTTTTAATGTAAGAACATGCGGTGGCATGCCTGGCAAATCAAGTGAATTCAAGAATTCAGTTGGATAGTTGACAACTTCGTCTTGATTCACCACAGTATCAATGGACTTATACGTTGTCATTTCGCCGGGTATTCCATTCTGAATGGTGAAGTTGATGGCATTGACATCGACGTTTTTGGCCGCTAATATAGCGCGCGTACTGAGCCACTGATGATTTTTGTAGTTCTGTGCAATGTTTGGGAAAACTTTTTGCACCAATTCATCTATGCTTTCGGTGATCTTACAAAAGTTTGGCGGCAAGGTGATACATTGCGTAGATTCATCAATTTGCATTCGCCCATTTCCAATATCCATTAATTGTTTTGCAAAATTTCCAGCCGATGCATCCCGTTGTAGTTGTACACGCATGTTGGTTTTCAAAGTCAATTTCTGCAAATTACGCCATAAAACTGATGATTTGAGACATGCATTAAGTTCATCAGCAGGTGTTGAACGTGGTATAACTGGCAGTGTTTGTCGAAAATCACCTGACAATAAAATGAGTGCGCCACCGAAGATCCGTGCGTTTCCTCTTAGATCTCGCAGTGTACGATCAAGCGCTTCCAATGCTTTCTTGTGAGACATTGTACATTCGTCCCATATTATAATTTGACACGTTTGAAGTACTTTGCCCATTCCAGAGTTTTTGGTGATGTTGCATGTTGGTGCCTCAGTGTTTTGCAAATTCAACGGCAGTTTCAATGCTGAATGCGCCGTTCGGCCACCATCCAAAAGAGTTGCCGCAATACCAGATGATGCAATGGCCAATGCAATATTATTTTGTGATCGTATCGTTGCCAAAATGAGAGAAAGAAGAAAAGTTTTGCCAGTGCCACCGGGCGCATCTATGAAAAATAGTCCACCGCTTTGTTGTGTGATTGCACGCATAATTATGTCATACGCAATGCGTTGTTCTGAAACCAACTGCGGAAAATTTGTCTGAACAAATGTCCCCAGTTCGTCAGAATCAAAGTGTGTTTCTCGTTGCAAATCACGATCGAAAAGGTCGTTCGCTGGGCGGTTCGGAGCAGGCATTCCCAGGTGCATCAGAGCCTTGTTAGCGATTGCCAAACATATGTCTTCAATCAAAATCAATGCTTCATTATACACGTTTGGTGCGAATTGAATATCCGGATTTTGATCCACAGCGCGCAAGTGATGTAGAATGTCTTCACTCATGTAGTCCTTGTATTTTTCCCAAAGATCTTTTGGATTATTTGGGAAGCAGGTTGTCAATATTATGGCAAATAACGTGCGAATTTGCTGCGGTCGAGCTGTATTCGATGCATCAGCGAGTGCAGTGTCCCAATGTGCATCATTCTCAAGAAGATTTAGTTCCTGGCAAGCTTGGCGATAAGTGGCGCACAGCTGACCATTCACTGTTCTTAAATCTTGAAAGGATGTCGGTCCACGTACATTGATTAACAGCAATCGCAGATAGAAGCATTCTGTATTGTTCGGGTGAACAGTGTACAGACGACCCAATGCGTCACTGGAATACAAATTGGGATGTCCTTCAACAGCTTTACCTTGTTTGCGACGTTGAAACCTTTTAAGCGATGCATTCCATGTGTAGAATTTCGGTACTTCAAAATAAAGTAAGGTCTTTGCAAAATGATCATCTTGGCACAATGAATAAAATGCAGTTAAAGTTGTTGCGGGTGGAACCAATGCTCTTGCACGTACATTATCTGCTGTGAAGTACACACGCTGTCCATTCTCGAGATGCACCGCCAAATGTACTACTGTTGGATGTCGTTCATGGATTTGAAATGATAAGATGCGCCATACTGCTTCATTGCTGCTTATGTAGCGTCCAAGTTGGTATTGGTTGATTTCATCAAGCGGTGCGGCCACATTCCCTACTCCAAAGACTGCCATGTCGCTTCTTTTGTTGACATATTTGCAAATGTATTTTATCGACTTCACTGAATTGCAATACTCAACATTAATATGTGCTTTGAAGGTCTTTGAGAGCAACGGTGAATATGGCACAACCCAACGATTATCGACTTCGACATCAATGTTTCGTACTTTCAGAACGATGGATTTGCCTCCATCCTCAACTGATCGTCTACGATACAGTGGGTATCCGTCATTGCCAGTGATGGTATCAGAAACCAAGTTTCTTGGGTATCGTTTCGAGCAATTCCCATCAGACATGCATGGTGAATTGTTGTTGAATGCGCCACATGGACCATGAATCATATGTTTTGTAACGACGTGGAATAAGTCTGGATCAGTGTCCTTATCTGGTATTTCTGCTGAGATGATTTGGTCAATTTGATCTGGGGTAATTTTGTTGATTAACCAAACCAAAATATGTGCATGTGGCAATCCTCTTTTCTGCCATTCAATGGAGTACATCCAGCATCGTGTCTCTCCAAAAACGTGATGCTTGATAATAAAATCCATCAAAGTTTTCAATTTTTGTTTAAATACGCGTGCGGTAATATCATGGCGGTCTGGAGATGATTGTCCAGCTAACAAAAGTTCTTTAATTTCATCCCATGTTGGATTGCATGTAAATGTGATGAACAAATCTGGACGACCATATGCGCGAACGTATGTCATCGCATCTTGTGCGTATTCATGCATGTGGCGTGGGCTCCCCGTGAATGTAGACGGTAATATAACCATTCTTCCGAATTCGTTTGGATTCACGTTACCATCATTAACGATTGCGTCTCGTAAATGGATGTACTCTTCAGAACGCAACTTGGTTTGATTCAATCGAATATATAGAAGTCGTTCGGTTTCAATCTTTGCGTACATATCGACGATGTATTGATGGAACAATTGTCGACATTTCAGAATGTGGTTCTCAGCTTCTTGACGAATCATCAGTCGATACGAATAATAATTCATGGCACTGACTTTCTTATTCGTTTCCTCGTCCGTTTGTGGATTTCTCATTTTGATGTTGAAATGATATCCATCTTCTCCTCGCGAAAACAGAATCGGATATTGCAGTCCATCGTATGAGCGATGAGTTTCGGAGACCCGCTGAATGTCACCACTTCTGCGATGAAGAATTATGTCGCGCGATTCGAATTCTTCGCCAACTATCACGATCGCCACTTCATCGATTGTTGGTGCATTGAACTGTCTTTCGTGTTGGCCAACGGGTCTTTTGTCTGCTCGAATTACAACTGCGTAGTCATCGGCTGGCATTCGTTGAATGGCGGTTTTAAACAATTGAACTAATTCATTGTGTTGATTGAAAAGGACTTGTAACGAAGCCACGATTTCTCGTCTAGTGCCCGCATTGTAATGACATCGTTGTTGAATTTCTTCATCACTGTTTCCAATGAAATAAATTTGAAGAAATTTGTGATGTGCGTCCGGCAATGGTAAAAGCGATCCGGCACGATGATAAACTTGCCCTTGGACTGTAAATGTTGGCATGTAATTTAGGCGCACGATGTTTGTTGCACCGAACGACGTCATTTGGAAGCATGAATTGTATTTGCGGATGTTATTCAAGAAATGCTTCGACTCAAGTGTAACACCTGATAGCAACGTTGATAGTGGTTCGGGTGGTGGATGTAATTCTGGCAGTTTAACCTTTCCTTTGGCGCAGCACATTCCTGGCGTTTCGTTTTTAAATTTGAGGGCGCTGCAATACATGCAAATTTTATCCATTTTTCCAATGACGACACTTGGGTGAAGATTGTAATCATTATTACTGTCATAATGGAATGCACCAAGATTTAAATCAGCGTGCAGTGTTCGTCTTGATCGAGTGGTGCTTATTCGAACATTTTGCAGCCTTCTTTCCCGTTGTTCAGTTGTCTCAGACGAACGGACCTGAGTACTACGTATTCGATTAGTTTCTAATCTCACTTCTCGTTGTTGCGATGATTCAGACGAACGGTCCCGAGTGATACGTATTCGATTAGTTTCTAATCTCACTTCTCTTTGTTCTGATGATTCAGACGAACGGACCTGAGTGATACGTATTCGATTAGTTTCTAATCTCATTTCTCGTTGTTCCGATGATTCAGACGAACGGACATGATTGATACGTATTTGATTCGTTTCTAATCTCACTTCTCGTTGTTCTGATGATTCAGACGAACGGACCTGAGTGATACGTATCCGATTAGTTTCTAATCTCATTTCTCGTTGTTCCGATGATTCAGACGAACGGACCTGATTGATACGTATTTGATTAGTTTCTAATCTCACTTCTCGTTGTTCAGATGATTCAGACAAACGGGTCTCAGCGGCATGTGCTCGAATATTTTCCCGCCTTAATCCTAGTTGCTCGTCTGATTCTGAGGCTCGTAATTCTCTTTTCTTCCGTGCTTGAGGCCAATTGCTTGTCGCTTTGGAGGCATAATTGTGCGGGATTGATGTGATAAATGGGTTTGAATTTATTAGATCAGCAGTTTGAATCTCAAAATATATTCAATCCAATTGAAGTGGCAGTTAACACACGGATGGAAATGCAAATATTGACGTTGATAACCAAATCGTTGAGGAAAATTTTAAGTGGAAAAAATTTGCAACCGATAATTGTTAAAACATATAAGTTTTAAATTTGAATCAAGTACGTGCGCGACAAATGGATTTATTTTTTTATTCGAAAACATGTACTTCAAGGGTTGTTTGATCACAGTTTGGTTTAGTGAAACCAGTGTTTTTGTTTACAAACTATGTAGAAATCGGTGCAGCCCCTCTAGGTTCGAGATAAATTTAAACAGGCGGGTGGAAAATTGGGCATGGTCAAATAAAATATAGCCCTTGTCAGCGGAGATAGTGTAGCTTCCCAGTGGGGAAAGAATTTTTCAAATCGGTAAATTGGAAAAAGTGGGCGTAAAAAGAGGCGTGATCAATTTTTCTAATTATGGTAATCTAAAGTGTAGTATGACGAACATTTAAAGTAAAAATTAGATAAATCGGTCCAGCCGTTCTCTGTTTGAAGTAAATTTCAAATAGTGGGCGTAAATAAGGGCGTGGTCAATTTTTCCAATTGTGGTAATCTAAAGTGTAGTATGGTGAATATTTAAAAGAAAATTTAGTTAAATCGGTCCAGCCGTTCTCCGGTGTAGATAAATTGGGAAAAGAGGGCGTAAAAGTAGGCGTGGAAAATTTTTTTAATTGTGGTAATCTAAAAAAAGTTTGACGCATTTTTAAAAGAAAAATAAGGTAAATCGGTAAAGCCGTTCTCCATTTTAGATAAATTGAAAAAAGTGGGCGTATTAGTGGGCGTGGTCGTACCAACTTAGAAACCTTCCTGGGCTCACGCACAGCAACTTTGCCGAAGATCATCATATGATCAAGTGCATAGTTTACGATTCTATAAAGGACATACATACATACATACATACATACATACAATCATTCATTTTTATATATATAGAAGATAGAAGAAGAAGAAGATATGAAGGTATTATACATTAGATTTTTTTGCATGAGCTGCAATAACTTAACGTTTCTTTTTATGTATATTTGTTGATGAACTCCATGTTGTTCATCGTTTTTTTAGGGCTGTCAATCTGCCACTGAATGGGAATCAGTAGCTAACGATTTCAAAAACCTATGGAATTTTCCGATGTGTCTTGGGGCGATAGGTGGGCAAAATAAATTAATAATTACATAAACGATTTTAATTAAATATTTTGTTTTAGATGGCAAACATATTGCAATAAAGGTTTTATCTACAGATGGGTCATATTATTATAATTATAAAGGATTTAACAGCATAATACTGATGGCTGTAGTAGACGCTAGGTACAAATTTATTATGGTGGATGTCGGTACCAATGGCAGAGCTAATGACGCTGCAGCTTTCAATATATCATCACTTGGAGCCGCTATTAAAAACAATATGTTGGATTTTCCCAGCGATGAAGTCCTTCCTGGAACAAATTCGAAGGTAAAAATATTTAAAATAAGGAAATATAAAATTGCAAAGACTTTTTTACAGGTTCCATATGTTTTCATTTGTGATGAAGCTTTTCGCTTAAGCTCGCGTGTGTTAAAACCCTATAGTGACAGAAGATTAGATGCAAACAAAATATTTAATTACAGGTTATCAAGAGCTCGACGTGTAGTGGAAAATGCTTTTGGAATCCTATCGAATAGGTTTCAAATTTTCCAAAAACAAATAAACTTATGTCCACAAAAAGCTGAAATGATTACGCTGGCTTCATGTGCCCTACATAATTTTCTAATTACTGAGGGAGAAGATGTGAGTCCTTATGTAGAAAATCCACCGAAAGTAACTTCGCTCCAAAAATGTCCAGTAAATAAAAGTGCACTAGAAGCTAAAGATATTAGGGACAAGTTCTCATTTTATTTTAATAATGTAGACATTCTTCCATGGCAAAATTAAGCAGTTAACAAATTCAATTTTTAAATAAACATATTTACTATGTATATTGTACACAAAAGTATCTTGTATTTATTTGGTATTTCTTTTATTTTCATATATACATATGTATATTATTATATAGCATGTATGTATGTTTTATTTATTTGTTGATGGCTATAAATATTATAATTATTGTTACAAAATATGTTTTCATAGAGCAATATTTACATAATATATATTATAAAATTATACAAATTGGGTTTAAAGTATATTAAAAAGAACTTTCAAAATTGCTTCGTTTTCGTTTTCGATTTTCCATCACATATTTTTGAAAAGTTTCAAGCCTGTTATCTTATGAACAAACTTGGAAGCTCTTCCAAAGTATGGTTGAAATCTACTGATGATTTGGTAAAGCACCACTGAAATGCATATAGGCAATTCATAGTCAACAACAAATAAATAAAAATTATTAAACATATAACTTATAGAAAAATATCTAAAAAAAAATACTTTTCATATGTAAAATAATAAATTTAATTAATATTATATAGTATTTTTGGTTTTAATTAATTATAAAATAAAAACAGTCCTACTGTCATAAGGTACTATATATAAGGTAGAATAACAATCAACAAATTAGAGTTTAAATACGCTATTTTGAATTTCAGTTCAAAGTTAGCAGCAATAGTAGTATTCTACTAAAAATAATACAAATATATCAAATACGAAAACAGTCTTTTCAATCAATAAAGTCTATAAAAAACAACGTCTTGTAAACAATTAATTTGACTTGTTGGAGCCGTTACCTTTTAACAGCTTTTACATGGTCAAAATAAATACATATGTAGGTAGTATGTAAATTAAATGCAAATTGCATTGCACATAACAGCATATAATTTTATGTACATACATAGTACATATACCACAATCTGTATTTCATATACTACATACTTATATATGTATGTACAAGTCAAATTAATTTTTTACAAGACGTTGTTTTGAATTTTGGTTGAACACATATTAAGTTTTTCATAAGGAAGGAAGATATTTTTTATGCCATGTCTTTCATTCTTTGTTTGCGTTTGCACTGCATCACCAAAGAGATTATTTCCTCACTCAACTCGTCTTTTAAAGCATTATTTCGTACTTCTGTCAGGTTTTCTTGTAAAAAAAGTAGCAAACTTTCATCATACCTATTGGTTGGTACGAGCGGTTGGACTACCTTTTCTAAAATTTCTTTTGCCTGCAACAGAATCTCATCTTCTGGACTTACATGGGCTGTTTTAATTTTTTTGGCAGATGGTGGAGCTGAAACGCATTCCAAATTTTCTGGCAATATGTCGACGTCTACAACCTAAAACATTTTTAATTTTGTATAAATACATGCACTATTTGTTTGTTCACATACATACATACCATAGAAACGGAAGAAGTTCCCTTCTTTATGTTAACGAAGCTCTTCAGAAAGTTGACATTATCAAACCAGTAAGCAGTTGGGGTATAAATTTCTTCATACCCACAACCGCTTTTATTGCTCTCCTTAATTTTCGAAAGCTCCCGGCAATATTGTGTACGCAAGTAATTTAGTTTTGTCTGTGAGAAAATAAGCGCATATAGTAATTACGGTCAAGAGATAACTTTGGTGCCAACTTACCTTGACGTCGCTCGATGATATACCTGTAATATGGTTTTCTAACTCTTTTGCCATATTTTCCAAAGCACTATTCCTGGCGTGCTTGTTATGGTAAAGTTCGCTTCTTGGGTTATACAAGCACTCATGTTGTTCCCAAGCTTCAATTAGAGCTAACACTGCATTCTTGGGCCACTCAATCTGAAAATATATACATAAAACAAATTATTGGAATAATTTAAGTACATAATATACATATGTGCATATATAATTAAAAACTATTTTTATTACCTTCATCGCTTTCGGCGTCTCCATCTTTTTAATTCGTTTGCATTTGTTTTAAGCGCCAATAAAATTGCCAGCTGTTTGACAATATATACACCTCTGATCGCATGGAAACTATCATTTTATGAAAATTTTCATAAACTTTTGCAAATCGTACGACTTGCCAAAAAAATCTGTCACACAGTTGCATTTTTAGTCCACACTACCATACATTTTTAGCACACATATCATATTTGGCATATCGCGCGACTGTGTAGGATAGTGCGGCACGGCCTTTAGCAACAGGCAAAACCACCAGCAGCACGATATGTGGCTGCTGACAAGTTGCATAAAATTTTGGCATCTTTTTTCGCTATTACCCTTTTAGTCGTTCTGAAAGTTGCTCTTATTCTTTTAAAACATTTCAGCAGTTCTTAATTATTCTTATTTATAGCTAAAATAATAATATATTTTTTTTAGATTTTTCCTTATTTGCTCTAGGTAACTGTTTTTTTGGGAAATGTGTGGGAAATTTTTTATATTACGTAGTGCTATCATATTTTCATCGTAATTAAATAAGAACTTTAAGTTTGACTGAAAAAATTAAACTGTGTTTAAACGAATTTTAAATTTTTATGAAAATTAACTAATGGCGTTTTCTTTTCTGAAAAAAGTGTTGCATTTATGCTACATTCTTTAATTTTCGTGATCCATTCTAAAAAATATGTAACATATTTAAAAGCGATTTCGTTCCTTTCTAATTATGTTGCACCAATAAATGGCAAAATATGCAACATATTTTGCCCTCAACTATCAGGTCGGGGTGAGATACTGCCCATTTTTACAACTTTGTTTAGTATATTTTTATACAAGTAAGAACTTGTATTTTTGTCATTCTACTTACTTAACTCGCCGTCTACATTAGCCATCGATTTGTTTGCACATGAACAAAGCGGCAGCAGAATAGTAGAACAAAATTTGTTCATGTTTTTCTATGTGGGGAATATTAGTAAATGTTCATGTGCTGTTTTACCACAATTTTAAGTTTGCCAACAAGTTCACTTCGTAGATTTTTGTGTTTTAAACTTTTTTGCGTGTTGTTTTGCGGTTTATAAATTTGTGTGTGTTAAATTTTTAATAATATACATATACATATTAAAGTTATCAATTGTGTTTTTTCGATGTTTTTCCTAAAAACATTGTTTTTCAGTGCTTAAACAAATAATTTAATACATCACAGCGTCTGTGTTTTCATTAGCATTTAAAAAGAAAATGGCGCTAAGAAAAAGTTTGCAGCTTTTAGTTGCTTTAAAAGAACTGAAAGATTTAATGGATCTGTTAGACGATGAAGAAAGCGTCAAACGAAGATTTTGGGTGAATCCATTTTTAGAAAGAAGGCAGCGACATAGCTTAGAAGCTCATCTATTAAATGACCTGCTATGGGAGGATACCGAATTCCAAAATTTTTGCAGAATGAATGTCGATGACTTTGAAGGAATTTTGAAATTGGTATGTACAAAAAATTTAATAATTTCCATAAAATTTTATTTAAATTGTGTACATTTGATTGAAATATCGAGGTTGAACACAAAATCAAGAAGCAAGATACATTGCTGAGATTTGCTATAACTTCAAGAGTGCGTCTAGCTATCACGTTGCGATTTATTGGAACAGGAGATTCCTACAGGTCTTTGGAATATCTTTCTAGAGTTTCAAGAAAAACAATTAGCAAGTTTGTTCCTGAAGTGCTATCAGCAGTTTTTGAATGTTTGCAAGGAGAATGCTTAAAGGTAAACAAATTTTTTTAAGGACAAATTTTAAGTTGCGATTATTTTACCTAAAACAAAAAAAAACTAAACACATTTGAAACCCCAAACCTTTTCCGAAATAATACTAAATTTCCAGTATATCTATATGTTTACATTTTGGTAATTTGAAAAGGTTTTCTATTGTATGAGAAACGAAAATAATCACTGCTTAAACTTTGTCCAATATGCTTTGTACGACACTGTATTTTTAAGTAAAATGTTTCTTCTTCCCAGCTTCCTTCTACTGCAGGTGAATGGTTGTCAATCGCTAAAGGTTTCGAAAGCAGATGGCAGTTTCCCCATACTCTGGGTGCAATTGATGGCAAGCACATCAGGATAAAAGCACCGCCAAACTCTGGCAGTGATTTTTATAACTATAAAGGCTATTTTAGTATCGTTCTTTTGGGAGTAGTGGATTGCAACAGTCGTTTCATTTATATTGATGTAGGTGGGAATGGTAGAGCATCCGATGTCGTTATTTTCAAGAACTGCAGTTTATATCAAGCATTTAAGACAAATTCCTTGCATATTCCGCCTGAAGAGCCCCTACCAGGACAAATGACTAAAACACCGTACTTCTTGATAGGTGATAATATATATGGTCTAGACCACTTTATGATGAAAGCCTACAACAGAAGTGCAAAACTAACAAGTGCCCAAGAAATATTTAACTACAGGCTTAGTAGATCAAGAATGTCAGTTGAAATGGCGGTTGGAAGACTTGCGTCTCGGTTCAGAATATTTCATCGTCCACTTGAGGTCGAGCTGTATTTTACATAACTACCTCACTAAACCAGGCATATTTTGTGGACATAAAAATATTTGTGAGGAATTATTACCACCAGCTCTTCCCGAAACTTTTACTGCTTTACCACAACAGCGCTATGAGACGGTTAGATTTGTAAATGAAATCAGAGATAAAATTAAAAATTATCTGATTACTGAAGGAGATGTTCCATTTCAATGGCAAAAAATCAAGAAACAAGTTGCAAATCCGGTTACAGTCACTATTGAATAAACAATCGGTCCTTTTTAGGACCAACACCAAACTAATTATAACAATCGGTCCTTTTCAGGACCAACACCAAACTAATTATAACAATCGGTCCTTTTCAGGACCAACAATATATTTGAAAAAGAGATGTTATTTTATATTTAACCTTAAATGTTGTATTGATTGCACAGTGTAACAGTGGAAAAACCACAACGACTTGATTATATATGTGTATACGATTTAAAGTAAAGCTCCAAAGTTGCAGTTAAACTCGTAACTTTTTCAAAAGAAACGAAGATGGTTATACTGTTTTTATTTTGTTTACTTGTTAATTGCAGCCAAACTGATGACTTGAATGTCATTAAAATTTACTTCAAAAATTACAACTTTTTTCAGATAAAGAAAATCATTTTAAACTTCTTCCTTCAATGCTACTATTATGAAGTCATGATTATTACAATTTTTTATAACCACTTTAATATATTTTTGCTGGGTAGTAGTAAAAAAGTAAAAATTATTATAAAGCTTTCTTCAAAATGAAACAAGATTTTTTTATAAAACATTCTTTTATTTAAAGAAAAAAATTGTTTTAATGGAAAACTCAAACATAAATTAAATACAAATTTATATTACATTAGTTAAATATAATGTTTTGAACAGGAACAAGCAACAATTTTTATTAGCAAAAATGAGTTTTGTTTATATATACATAAATATGTGTAAGTGAAATTTATATGTAGTTTATTAAGGCACAGTTCGTACAAGTTCAATTTTAAAAATTCAAATATACATACATACATGAGATCAATAAAATTATAATAAAAGCAATACTTTTTTATTTAATAAAAAAAAATTAGTTTTGTTAATAAATATTTGTACATATAATTTATAGTTTATTAAGGCACAGTTTTTTAACAAATTCATTTTAATATTATGCATTTAATAAAAACAAAGGTACAAGTAAAAGGTACAGCTGCGATATAATTAATAGGAGCAAAACATAATATGCACACCTAACATCGATATAAAATTTAGAATAATAAATTTAATTAATAACGTCAATAGGATATGGTAAGATAAAATACTTTAAAACAAGTGAGGCATAAAAAAAAATTGTAACAGTTTTGCATTTCATTAACAAACAATATTCCGCCGTTTTGATCTTACTTTGAATTTTGCGTTAATCTCGCACTGCTTTACCTTGGTCAACTTTATTATGTGCGGTTGTTTCGTCGTTTACCATGGGGCTTCAGAATCTTTGCCTGAAAAAGTAAAGTTGGTTTGTTCGAAGGAATATTACCATGGCCTAATTTCAAAATAATATTACCTGTTAACACCTTTACCAAAACTTTCATTGCACCTAGTATTTTATTAGATGCCTCAATATTCTGCTCATCTTGTAAAAATACATATCCTTCTCTGTCAAATTTTCTAATTCTTGAATTAGTTGATTTCAGTTACTTTTTTGTAGTATTCTATTTCGTTTTAGAGATAACACCTTTTTTAATTTTAATGTTAGGTGTCCATATTATTTCGTGGTGCTATTATTTATAGCGCAGCTGCGAAAGTAGTCAATTAATAATGATGAATTATGATTCAATTTCTATTCACTTATTATATCAGCATCGTACATAGCTGTCATTACAATATCTCCTTTTGCTACCAGTTTTTGGATGTCTGCCATTGCATTTATTGCAACAGGTAGTGGAAGCTCTGCTAATTGCATTGCAATAGATTTGCCAAATGTAGAAAACATGGTATCCTGATCATCGTGAATGTTTGTAACTTTATTAATAATTGTATCAAATGCTTTATTGAATTTGATATTTCGTTCAGTTTTCATCTTCTTGGCAGTCTTCCAATATTTATCACTGTTGGGTGTTGATGTTATAATTTTTTCATTTGATGTTGAAAGGTAGCTGTCGTGGCTACATTCTGGCAAAAATTCAAAGTTATCGTCGGTTGAAAAAGATTCTGGACATACCTCAAATGGCTGATTATTTTCCTATATTTAAAATATTTATTTGTAATTTTAGCAAATTGTTGCAATATAAATAAACGTTTATTTGCAAGCACACTTACTTGTTTTGGAAAGTTGCTGCTTGTTTGGCGTAAAGCGATTACAGAGTCAAGGAAGCTGAACTCGTCATAATAAAATAAATGAGGTTTATAAACGTCGTCTGCTGCTGAACCTGAATTCTTCGAGTTATCAGCTTTTTTCTTTTCTCCAACGTACGCAGACCTCAAATATTTTATCTTTTTTTTCACATCCTCTACACTTTTCTCCATTTGCTTACCAATTTCTTCCCATGCGCTTTTTTTTTAGGTCCACTCTTTTATAAAGAGGGCTCCTGTACTCCCAGAGGCAGGGATATTGGCGGTAAAGGTTTATAATCTTAAAAACATCAGTGTAGTTCCACTCCATTATTTATGTATATGTATATTTTTTTTTACAAGTTTCTTCAGCACGGAACAACTTAATTGTCAAAAAAAATGCCACAAACACTTTTAAAAGCTATTTTTGAGCTTTTTTCTTTGTCGATTCACCCTTGAATTTTTGTAAAACAAATTTATTGCCGGAAAAATGTAACAAATTCTTTTGAAAACAATTTTTGCGCTTTTTTCTTTGACGCTTCACCCTTGAATTTTTGTACAAAAAGGAATTGTCAAAGTAAAAATTACATTTGATGGTTGAACATGGTTGTACGAACAAATGTTCTGACAACGCTGTTTGACCATAAACAAAACATGATCAGCAGTGGTCTACATTAGCTAAAATAATGTGCGAACAAGAATTTGTTCATTGACCGAACAAATCGATGGCTAATGTAGACTGCGAGTAAGCGAAAAAACTTATAATTAAAACGATAATTAAATAATTAATGTTAAGTAATGTTAAGCCTCAAATATTTTGTACCATTGTGACAATAAAAAATGTACCACTTTTTAAAGGTAGGTGCAAACTGTAAAAAGTGTTACACATTGAAAGGGCAACATTTTTGTTCAGAAAAGAAAACACCATAAAACTATAATGAAATATCCACTCATTTATTGGCCATTAAAATGTGTTATACTTAAAGGTGTTACCATACTGTTAATAAAAGTATTAACAGGGGAAAAAATGTTGAATCAACATAGTTGATCAGCCTGTTTTGATTCAAGATTTTTTTTTAATTAACTAATTTTTGTTGTGTTTAATAAAAATTTGTTTAATGATAAATGTAATATGTTTTTCGTTTGTATATACATATGTTTGTTTTAATATAAGTTTAAGTTATATATTTATATGATAAGTTTTTTTTTTTTTTCTAGTTAAACAAATTTATAGATTTACAGCCTGGTCCACGATGTTGACCGCTATCGCTCGCTTGCTTTTGTGACGACAAACAGCTGATTTGCGCCCCACTAAGAATTTCAGCACGACAAGACGATCGACAATCAAAGCGAGCGATAACGTATGTATTTTCATACAAATTTGCGCCCCACTAAGAAATATTGTGCGACAACAACTGTCAAAATCAGTCACTTGCTTTTTGGTTGTCGACAGGGAAATTAATTTGAAAAATAATTTAAAAAAATGGTTATTTTAAACATATGTATGTATGTATATACATACATAAGTATGTAATAATTTTCGAAAATTTCATGATGGGAAATTGGTAGGTATTTATGTATGTAAATATGTATGTATGTACATATATTAATAAAAATATTGTTGTACAGCTAATAATTATTAATTAGCAAACACATTGTTCAGCATTAAAAAGCCAAATCTAAAGCCATTGCAGGTTCTTGTTGAATTTGTGAAATGAACACAATAGCAAAAACTATTTTGTCGTAAATTATTTTTCACAAAATTGATTTATTGAAAACATATGCTTTGTTTTTACATTTGAAGCAATGCATATTAAAGAGGTGAGCTGACTAGCACAGCTGACTCAGATAGCTTTATATCAAATTTTCATCCTAACTGATAACGTTTTACAGCATACACAAATAATTGTTACAGTTTGCAAAGGATTTTTAAGAAATTGTTAAATTTATTTGATTGTTTCAATAAAAAAGCGAATATTTTATACCAACAATATACTAGTTGTTTTTTTGTCTGTTGTACTTGTTATCGAAGTGTGCATACCTGGTAGTTGTGCCACGTTCAAATGGCCATATTTATGGCTCAACTAACATGGAATATTTGATGTGGCAATATAGTCATTTGACAATGATTACGTTAAACACGTAAAGCCAGACGACCGACAAGTCGACATTTAGTGGGGCGCTTAAGCGATCGATAGTGAGTGACTTGCTGTCACTCGCTTAAGTTGTCGATCGACATCGTGGACCAGGCAGTTAATATGTATTTTATGTTCTAATTTGGGATAATGAAGGAAAAAATATTTCAGTTTTAGTGTTTTCCAATTTTTTTTTTTATAAAAATTAAATTTATTTTTAGCACGATTTGCTTATTTTGTTTATTGAGGCCTATATTTTGATAATTAATGGGTCTGTATGCGTGCGAAAGCCTGTATTGGACAGGATAAATCAGCAACGATTTTTTTTGGCCAATTTGGAGAAGATGGGATTACTCGGGAACGGCCCGATTGATTTTTAGCACGATTCGCGCAAAATGTTCTTTAAGGTCTATATTTCAAAATGTATTGGGTCTGTATGCGTGCGAAAGCCTGTATTGGACAGGATAAATCAGCAACGATTTTTTTTGGCCAATTTGGAGAAGATGGGATTACTCGGGAACGGCCCGATTGATTTTTAGCACGATTCGCGCAAAATGTTCTTTAAGGTCTATATTATAAAATGTTTAGGGTCTGTTTGCGTGCGAAAGCCTGTATTGGACAGGATAAATCAGCAACGATTTTTTTTGGCCAATTTGGAGAAGATGGGATTATTTGGGAACGGCCCGATTGATTTTTAGCACGATTCGCGCAAAATGTTCTTTAAGGTCTATATTTTAAAATGTATTGAGTCTGTATGCGTGCGAAAGCCTGTATTGTACAGGATAAATCAGCAACGATTTTTTTTGGCCAATTTGGAGAAGATGGGATTACTCGGGAACGGCCCGATTGATTTTTAGCACGATTCGCGCAAAATGTTCTTTAAGGTCTATATTTTAAAATGTATTGGGTCTGTATGCGTGCGAAAGCCTGTATTGGACAGGATAAATCAGCAACGATTTTTTTTGGCCAATTTGGAGAAGATGGGATTACTCGGGAACGGCCCGATTGATTTTTAGCACGATTCGCGCAAAATGTTCTTTAAGGTCTATATTTTAAAATGTATAGGGTCTGTTTGCGTGCGAAATCCTGTATTGGACAGGATAAATCAGCAACGATTTTTTTTGGCCAATTTGGAGACGTTGGGATTACTCGGGAACGGCCCGATTGATTTTTAGCACGATTCGCGCAAAATGTTCTTTAAGGTCTATATTGTAAAATGTATAGGGTCTGTTTGCGTGCGAAAGCCTGTATTGGACAGGATAAATCAGCAACGATTTTTTTTGGCCAATTTGGAGAAGATGGGATTACTCGGGAACGGCCCGATTGATTTTTAGCACGATTCGCGCAAAATGTTCTTTAAGGTCTATATTTTAAAATGTATAGGGTCTGTTTGCGTGCGAAATCCTGTATTGGACAGGATAAATCAGCAACGATTTTTTTTGGCCAATTTGGAGAAGATGGGATTACTCGGGAACGGCCCGATTGATTTATAGCACGATTCGCGCAAAATGTTCTTTAAGGTCTATATTATAAAATGTTTAGGGTCTGTTTGCGTGCGAAAGCCTGTATTGGACAGGATAAATCAGCAACGATTTTTTTTGGCCAATTTGGAGAAGATGGGATTACTCGGGAACGGCCCGATTGATTTTTAGCACGATTCGCGCAAAATGTTCTTTAAGGTCTATATTATAAAATGTTTAGGGTCTGTTTGCGTGCGAAAGCCTGTATTGGACAGGATAAATCAGCAACGATTTTTTTTGGCCAATTTGGAGAAGATGGGATTACTCGGGAACGGCCCGATTGATTTTTAGCACGATTCGCGCAAAATGTTCTTTAAGGTCTATATTTTAAAATGTATTGGGTCTGTATGCGTGCGAAAGCCTGTATTGGACAGGATAAATCAGCAACGATTTTTTTTGGCCAATTTGGAGAAGATGGGATTACTCGGGAACGGCCCGATTGATTTTTAGCACGATTCGCGCAAAATGTTCTTTAAGGTCTATATTTTAAAATGTATAGGGTCTGTTTGCGTGCGAAATCCTGTATTGGACAGGATAAATCAGCAACGATTTTTTTTGGCCAATTTGGAGACGTTGGGATTACTCGGGAACGGCCCGATTGATTTTTAGCACGATTCGCGCAAAATGTTCTTTAAGGTCTATATTTTAAAATGTATTGAGTCTGTATGCGTGCGAAAGCCTGTATTGGACAGGATAAATCAGCAACGATTTTTTTTGGCCAATTTGGAGAAGATGGGATTATTTGGGAACGGCCCGATTGATTTTTAGCACGATTCGCGCAAAATGTTCTTTAAGGTCTATATTTTAAAATGTATTGAGTCTGTATGCGTGCGAAAGCCTGTATTGGACAGGATAAATCAGCAACGATTTTTTTTGGCCAATTTGGAGAAGATGGGATTACTCGGGAACGGCCCGATTGATTTTTAGCACGATTCGCGCAAAATGTTCTTTAAGGTCTATATTTTAAAATGTATTGGGTCTGTATGCGTGCGAAAGCCTGTATTGGACAGGATAAATCAGCAACGATTTTTTTTTGGCCAATTTGGAGAAGATGGGATTACTCGGGAACGGCCCGATTGATTTTTAGCACGATTCGCGCAAAATGTTCTTTAAGGTCTATATTTTAAAATGTATAGGGTCTGTTTGCGTGCGAAATCCTGTATTGGACAGGATAAATCAGCAACGATTTTTTTTGGCCAATTTGGAGACGTTGGGATTACTCGGGAACGGCCCGATTGATTTTTAGCACGATTCGCGCAAAATGTTCTTTAAGGTCTATATTGTAAAATGTATAGGGTCTGTTTGCGTGCGAAAGCCTGTATTGGACAGGATAAATCAGCAACGATTTTTTTTGGCCAATTTGGAGAAGATGGGATTACTCGGGAACGGCCCGATTGATTTTTAGCACGATTCGCGCAAAATGTTCTTTAAGGTCTATATTTCAAAATGTATTGGGTCTGTATGCGTGCGAAAGCCTGTATTGGACAGGATAAATCAGCAACGATTTTTTTTGGCCAATTTGGAGAAGATGGGATTACTCGGGAACGGCCCGATTGATTTTTAGCACGATTCGCGCAAAATGTTCTTTAAGGTCTATATTATAAAATGTTTAGGGTCTGTTTGCGTGCGAAAGCCTGTATTGGACAGGATAAATCAGCAACGATTTTTTTTGGCCAATTTGGAGAAGATGGGATTATTTGGGAACGGCCCGATTGATTTTTAGCACGATTCGCGCAAAATGTTCTTTAAGGTCTATATTTTAAAATGTATTGAGTCTGTATGCGTGCGAAAGCCTGTATTGGACAGGATAAATCAGCAACGATTTTTTTTGGCCAATTTGGAGAAGATGGGATTACTCGGGAACGGCCCGATTGATTTTTAGCACGATTCGCGCAAAATGTTCTTTAAGGTCTATATTTTAAAATGTATTGGGTCTGTATGCGTGCGAAAGCCTGTATTGGACAGGATAAATCAGCAACGATTTTTTTTGGCCAATTTGGAGAAGATGGGATTACTCGGGAACGGCCCGATTGATTTTTAGCACGATTCGCGCAAAATGTTCTTTAAGGTCTATATTTTAAAATGTATAGGGTCTGTTTGCGTGCGAAATCCTGTATTGGACAGGATAAATCAGCAACGATTTTTTTTGGCCAATTTGGAGACGTTGGGATTACTCGGGAACGGCCCGATTGATTTTTAGGACGATTCGCGCAAAATGTTCTTTAAGGTCTATATTGTAAAATGTATAGGGTCTGTTTGCGTGCGAAAGCCTGTATTGGACAGGATAAATCAGCAACGATTTTTTTTGGCCAATTTGGAGAAGATGGGATTACTCGGGAACGGCCCGATTGATTTTTAGCACGATTCGCGCAAAATGTTCTTTAAGGTCTATATTTTAAAATGTATAGGGTCTGTTTGCGTGCGAAATCCTGTATTGGACAGGATAAATCAGCAACGATTTTTTTTTGGCCAATTTGGAGAAGATGGGATTACTCGGGAACGGCCCGATTGATTTATAGCACGATTCGCGCAAAATGTTCTTTAAGGTCTATATTATAAAATGTTTAGGGTCTGTTTGCGTGCGAAAGCCTGTATTGGACAGGATAAATCAGCAACGATTTTTTTTGGCCAATTTGGAGAAGATGGGATTACTCGGGAACGGCCCGATTGATTTTTAGCACGATTCGCGCAAAATGTTCTTTAAGGTCTATATTATAAAATGTTTAGGGTCTGTTTGCGTGCGAAAGCCTGTATTGGACAGGATAAATCAGCAACGATTTTTTTTGGCCAATTTGGAGAAGATGGGATTACTCGGGAACGGCCCGATTGATTTTTAGCACGATTCGCGCAAAATTTTCTTTAAGGTCTATATTATAAAATGTTTAGGGTCTGTTTGCGTGCGAAAGCCTGTATTGGACAGGATAAATCAGCAACGATTTTTTTTGGCCAATTTGGAGAAGATGGGATTACTCGGGAACGGCCCGATTGATTTTTAGCACGATTCGCGCAAAATGTTCTTTAAGGTCTATATTTTAAAATGTATTGAGTCTGTATGCGTGCGAAAGCCTGTATTGGACAGGATAAATCAGCAACGATTTTTTTTGGCGAATTTGGAGAAGATGGGATTACTCGGGAACGGCCCGATTGATTTTTAGCACGATTCGCGCAAAATGTTCTTTAAGGTCTATATTTTAAAATGTATAGGGTCTGTTTGCGTGCGAAATCCTGTATTGGACAGGATAAATCAGCAACGATTTTTTTTGGCCAATTTGGAGAAGTTGGGATTACTCGGGAACGGCCCGATTGATTTTTAGCACGATTCGCGCAAAATGTTCTTTAAGGTCTATATTTTAAAATGTATAGGGTCTGTTTGCGTGCGAAAGCCTGTATTGGACAGGATAAATCAGCAACGATTTTTTTGGCCAATTTGGAGAAGATGGGATTACTCGGGAACGGCCCGATTGATTTTTAGCACGATTCGCGCAAAATGTTCTTTAAGGTCTATATTTTAAAATGTATAGGGTCTGTTTGCGTGCGAAATCCTGTGTTGGACAGGATAAATCAGCAACGATTTTTTTTGGCCAATTTGGAGAAGATGGGATTACTCGGGAACGGCCCGATTGATTTTTAGCACGATTCGCGCAAAATGTTCTTTAAGGTCTATATTATAAAATGTTTAGGGTCTGTTTGCGTGCGAAAGCCTGTATTGGACAGGATAAATCAGCAACGATTTTTTTTTGGCCAATTTGGAGAAGATGGGATTACTCGGGAACGGCCCGATTGATTTTTAGCACGATTCGCGCAAAATGTTCTTTAAGGTCTATATTTTAAAATGTATAGGGTCTGTTTGCGTGCGAAATCCTGTATTGGACAGGATAAATCAGCAACGATTTTTTTTGGCCAATTTGGAGAAGTTGGGATTACTCGGGAACGGCCCGATTGATTTTTAGCACGATTCGCGCAAAATGTTCTTTAAGGTCTATATTTTAAAATGTATTGGGTCTGTATGCGTGCGAAAGCCTGTATTCGACAGGATAAATCAGCAACGATTTTTTTTGGCCAATTTGGAGAAGATGGGATTACTCGGGAACGGCCCGATTGATTTTTAGCACGATTCGCGTAAAATGTTCTTTAAGGTCTATATTTTAAAATGTATTGGGTCTGTATGCGTGCGAAAGCCTGTATTGGACAGTATAAATCAGCAACGATTTTTTTTTGGCCAATTTGGAGAAGATGGGATTACTCGGGAACGGCCCAATTGATTTTTAGCACGATTCGCGCAAAATGTTCTTTAAGGTCTATATTATAAAATGTATAGGGTCTGTTTACGTGCGAAAGCCTGTATTGGACAGGATAAATCAGCAACCATTTTTTTTTGGCCAATTTGGAGAACATGGGATTACTCGGGAACGGCCCGATTGATTTTTAGCACGATTCGCGTAAAATGTTCTTTAAGGTCTATATTTTAAAATGTATTGGGTGTATATGCGTGCGAAAGCCTGTATTGGACAGGATAAATCAGCAACGATTTTTTTTGGCCAATTTGGAGAAGATGGGATTACTCGGGAACGGCCCGATTGATTTTTAGCACGATTCGCGCAAAATGTTCTTTAAGGTCTATATTTTAAAATGTATTGGGTTTGTATGCGTGCGAAAGCCTGTATTGGACAGGATAAATCAGCAACGATTTTTTTTTGCCAATTTGGAGAAGTTGGGATTACTCGGGAACGGCCCGATTGATTTTTAGCACGATTCGCTTATTTTGTTTATTGAGGTCTATATTTTGATAATTAATGGGTCTGTATGCGTGCGAAAGCCTGTATTGGCCAGGAAATGTCCTAAGGATGAAGTATATACTTCCCTGCTTTTAATTCCCAAAATCGACGCTATTTCTATTACTTTACTTGGAAAATCCCCCCAAAATCTCCTTATTTTTTCCCCCGTTTTTTATTCCTAAAATCGACACTAATTCGTCGAGCTAACTTGGCACACTTAAAATAATTTACGACAAAATAATTTTTGCTATTGTGTTCAATTCACAAATTCAACAAGAACCTGTAATGGCTTTAGATTTGGCTTTTTAATGCTGAAAAATGTGTTTGCTAATCAATAATTATTAGCTGTACAACAATATTTTTATTAATATTCATATGTACATACATACATATTTACATACATAAATACATACCTACCAATTTCCCATCATAAAATTTTTTAAAATTATTACATACATATGTATATACATACATACATATGTATAAAATAACCATTTTTTTAAATTATTTTTCAAATTAATTTCCCTGTCGACAACCAAAAACCAAGTGACTGATTTTGACAGTTGTTGTCGCACAATATTTCTTAGTGGGGCGCAAATTTGTATGAAAATACTTACGTTATCGCTCGCTTTGATTGTCGATCGACTTGTCGTGCTGAAATTCTTAGTGGGGCGCAAATCAGCTGTTTGTCGTCACAAAAGCAAGCGAGCGATAGCGGTCCACATTGTGGACCAGGCTGTAAATGTTTTTTCCAAAATAACGTAACTACTAGTTTTGCTTAGGGATAGTCTAATTCAACTTAGTTTTTATAATGCAAAATAAAATTAATCATTCTCCAAAAAAAAGTATAAAAATATCAAGCCCTTAATAAAAAAAAAAAAATTGGAATTAAAAGAAATAAATTATTAGTTTATTTCTTGGGTAAGGTTTCTTCGATAAATGTGAACGTAGCTTCATTAACATACACACATATGTACATACTTACTACTTTTAAAAAATGCAATACTCACGAATTTTCACTGAGATTCATAATGATCCATGTATATTTTATAAATTTCCTTTAGAAACTCTCTGAATCAATATCCTCCACTTTCCCACATCAAAACACTATCCATTTAAGTTTTTGTGTATGTTTAAATGTGCAGTTTAAACTCTTCAAAATAATTTTGACATTTGTATTAAACAATGCAAAGTGCTACCAAGTTTTTACATATAAAATTTTTCATCACTTGAAAATTTCCCTTAAAATTATTAAAACAACTCTGCAGGCCTTTCGATCGTACTACATAATACGATTTTCCTTTCCATTCGGAAATTCCTTTCGAAAGCGTTTTCGATTCGAATCGAAATACATAATAACCCCCCTGATATAGTCTGAAGAGAGTACATAAATAATGGTTACAGTTTGGTACTCATACGTAAGAAAATGCTTTAAATTTGTTTGTGTATTTTGATGTGAAGCGACTGCTTTATAGCAACAAAATTCATGTTGTTTTTGGATTGTTGTACTTGTAGGCGAACTGCGCATACCTCAGCGTTGCCGTTTTGGTTCTTTTCGGGTATTTTTTGGTGCTTTTTTACTTAAGCAATACCCGAAATTTTGTTAAATACCTGTTTTTGAAAAGAGGGTATTTATAGTGCTTTTAAGAATTTCTCACAGTGCTTTTAGGTGCGTTTTATACACAGATAAAAATATCACCAAATTTTAAGTGACAAAAGTAGTTGTTAAAAGTCAATTTTTACTTTCCACAACATTTTTATTATAATCAATTCGTTTGTTGTTGATATGACTAATTGTCAAGCTTATTTTCAAATAAACGTGTCAACAATTGTGTTTGTTGAAACCCAAACATCTTAACAAAAGCAATGATGTCAATAGCATTTTGTGCCTTTGACTACGAGTAAAATGATTAAAAAGTTAGTTTAACATTACTTAATATATTTTATTAGTTTTATAAATAAAAAATGTATATTTTTCATAAAAAAATATTTTATTCGTTTTACTACTTATTAAAGTTAGTTTAAATTAAAAAAAAAATCACTAAAAATATGTATGAGTTTTTGAGATTTTTACGGCGTTTTTATGTTTAAAAATATAATAATATGCAACACTTATACCTGTGATTCTTTATACACACAAGAAAGAGAAAACAACAAGTTAAAAGAAAACAAAACATTAAAATTCTTGTTATACACACACGCGCGAAACAATTTGTGAATTTAAAAAAATTTTGTGAAAAAACTTGAAAATTGATAATAAAGTGTTGAAAATGGTAGAATTTATTAATTGTTCTTCTTGCGATAAATTGTTTATTTGCCCGAATAAGTTTTTCAAACATTTAAATGGATGCTTTCCGAAAAATACAAAAGACAAAGAACAATACCAGTGCAAATTTGGTAATTGTTATCAAAAATTTTCCCTTAAATATTCTCTCAATATCCTTCTAATCTCTTTATATTTTATTAGTTTTTTATTATTTTATGTTAATATACTCACTTTATTTGTTTTACGTTTTGTTATGTTTTTTTTTAAATTAGTTTTTATTAAATAAAATTGTTTTGAAAAATAAAAATTAAAAACTTTTGTATTGTTTTATTTAAAGGGGGGTTTTCAATTAAAATATTATTAAAAATCAACAAATTTGTTTGTTAAATTTTGTTTTGAATTTCAACAAACTCGATCAACTCTGTGCTGATCTCTTAGTTGCTTTTAATTTAGTAGTTTGGTCAACCCTGCGTTGATGTCGTTTTTTCTTGCTTTTATCCTCGTGTTAAGGCACGAAGTTAAATTTGAATTTTTATCTTAATTGTCAGACATATTGGATTCGCTAAGGACAAGCTAATAATTGAAATATGAATTTATTCTTAAGAGGACAGAATTAAGTAAGTTTATTTTACTTTATAATAATATGAATTATTAAAGTTTTATTTAATTTAACAGATAATAAAACAAATATTATACAAACTTTATTCACAATTAAATGCAAACCAATTTGCGTCGTGTTTAATATAACTAAGCCTTATTATATGGTTTGTATAGTTTTACTATTTTCCGTCTAAATTGATTAGTGTTACTGCCGTAACACTGGGACCAAAGTTGCTGTCGCAACATCTTTTATTATTTAATTAAAAATAACATATTCACTTAAATATACTACAAACACAAGTATTAATGTCTCGACAAAGTGAACGATTAAAAGGAAATAAAATGTCTGAAATCGAAGTTAATAATGCCTCAAAAGTGGACGATGACGGATCACTAGAAAGCAATGATGAGAGTGAGGAGACGATGATAGAACAGAAATCGACTGCCGAGCTTCAAGAGGAAATCCTTAAGCTTAAGGAATCAATGAAAATACTAATAGAGAAGTGTCAAAACTCAACTTTATCCACTCCAACTGAACTGCCAACAGTATCATATGTGCCGTACAAAACAATAGCTACACAGCCTGCCGTAGCGAACTACCATACAAACACTACACCTATACTCGCAGCATCAACGCCGCCGATGCAAGCACAACTTAATTCACGTGAGTATAAAATGCCTTATACAATTTACCTACCAAACAATGCCCCACAACAACTTGTGCAAAGCACGGTATCTTTTCCCCACTTGTCGTCACATTCGACCAACTTTATGCAACCACAACTTACACAAATGTCTGCAAACACAGTTCCGCGAATGACAACATCTGTTTCACACAATTATTTGCCTTCATATTCGCAAAATGTACCAATGCCTGTTTCTTCTCCAAATGCGGCAGACACACAAGTATGTCGTGAACTACGCAGACTTCACGATTTGCCTGAATTCACCGGGCGGCCAGAGCATTGGCCCATGTTTAGTGTAGCGTATAATGAAACAACTAGAATTTATAACTACACAAACTTAGAGAATTTAATAAGACTTCAAAAGGCCTTGAAAGGCGAAGCTAAAACAAAAGTTGAAACATTTTTAATTCACCCGGATAGCGTGGGTCAGGTGATGAATACATTGGAGTTCCATTATGGACGCCCAGAAGTACTCATACGTAACCAGATTGCCAAGGTCCGTGCCTTTCCACAAATATCTGGAAGAAGAATGTATGAGTTGGTTAATTTTAGCACGATGGTATCTAACCTTACAGTTTTTTTGGAAAATGCAGGTGCAATTCCTCATTTATCAAACCCTACATTGATTGATGAATTGGTCAGCAAACTGCCGCCATATAAGAAAGAGGATTGGATGAAATATTCTGTTCAAAATCTCAGCCCATATCCCAGTGTACGTCAATTCAGCACATGGTTGCAAGAAGTAGCAACTTACGTCGCACTAGCTATTGAGACAGAAAAACCTGATGTGCACTGCAATAAAAAGGACAAGACGAATCCATCATTTACAATAACTACTAATAAAGAACGTCTTACCAATTGTTTATCGTGTCAGCAGAACCACAAGTTATACCAGTGTAGTAAATTTGAGAAATTGACAACGGCAGACAGGTGGAAATTTGTAAAAGATAACAATCTTTGCTTTTGTTGTTTACTGGCTGGTCACAACTTACTTAGGTGCCAAAAGAAACGCCAATGTGGTTTATCCAATTGTACTAAATACCACAACAGACTACTACACGAAAATTCTAAAGTTAACAATTACAGAAAGGTAAACAAAATCAAAACAGCTGTCGATAACAATGCAATGCTAGTTCGAGATGATACAAAACCGATAAACGTTGAACATGAAAACAGTGCTGTCAATGCAATTGTCGATAATTCCTTTAATAAAGAAACATTATTTAAATTTTTGCCGGTTAAATTAAGCGGACCAAAGGGTTCAATTAAAATTGTAGCCTTTATAGACGAAGGCTCAAAAATATCGCTACTAGAAGAAGAAGTCGCAAATCAAATTGGGTTGAAAGGTTCATCAAGCAAGTTATGTCTCGGTTGGATTGGAGGTAAAACCACAAACGAAGTATCGAAAAAAGTAGAAATGGAAATAAGTGGTACTAATGATAATGTGACGAGTTTCAGTATGAGAAATGTATGGACTACTGAAAATTTAAAATTGCCGCCACAGAGTTTACATTTTGAAAAATTCAAGAAAAAATTTCCGATACTAAGTGAAATGAGAATGGAAGATTATTATAATGCTACGCCAAAATTATTGATTGGGTTACCTCACATAAGACTTGTGCGTCCCTTTGATGTTATTAATTTAGACGAAAGCTTTGCCGTGCACCGAACTAATTTGGGTAATGTTTTATTTGGCTCGAATGAGGACTCAACAGGGGCGATGGTATGCAAAATTGATGTAGATGTTTTAGATGAAATTTATCAACAAGTTACCGAGTTTTTTGCCATAGAAAATTTTGGCGTTCAAAATACTAAGCTAATCATCTCAGAAGATGATGAAAGGGCGGAGAAAATACTTCAGTGTACTACAAAGAAAATAGGTCTTCAGTATGAAACGGGCCTATTGTGGAAAAAAGATAATTTTGATTCTGTTGATAGCTACAGTATTGCTATGAAACGTTTGCAGAGTTTAGAGATCAAGATGAGTAAAGACCCAGATTTAGCAGATTGGTATAACACCAAAATAAAAGATTATGTAGCGAAATCATATGCCAGGAAATTAAGGCCAGCGGAAGTATCCAGTATCGATCATCGTATATGGTACTTACCGCATTTTGTAGTAACAAACATTAACAAGGGAAATAAACGTAGACTGGTGTTCGATGCAGCTGCATCCATAAATAATGAATCCTTTAACTCAAGATTAACGAAGGGTCCTTGTAAGTATCAACCTAAATTGTTAATATCAATCCTTTTTAAGTTTCGCCAGAAAAGAATCGGTGTCTGTGCTGACATAAAGGAAATGTTTCACCGCGTGAAAATTAGGAAACAAGACCAGGTGGCGCAACGATTCTTATGGCGCAATGGCGACCCTACAAAGCCACCAGATACGTATGTGATGCAGGTGATGATTTTTGGGTCAGCCAGTTCTCCTTGCTCGGCTCAGTACGTAAAAGACTTCAACGCAAAGCAATATAAAAATACACACCCTCGGGCAGTAACTGCTATAGTTGATTGCCATTATGTTGATGACTACGTCGACTCTTTTAACAGTATCGACGAGGCTATAGCTGTAAGTAAGGAGGTAGTTACCATTCATCAACAGGCAAATTTTGAATTAAGAGGATTTGTGTCAAATGCAAAACGGTTTTGCGAGGTAATGAATGATGGAACACCAGAGGTGAATAACTTATATTCAACAAATTTGATCAGTGATCGAGCATTATCTGAAAAGATTTTGGGAATGTATTGGTTGCCAACGGAAGATAATTTTTGCTTCGTTTTGAAATTTAAAAAAGTGCCGAAATCGGTATTGGACGGTAATCGGAAGCCAACAAAACGAGAAATATTGAGTCTCACTATGTCCATATTTGATCCCTTTGGATTTTTAGCCAACGTCGTGATAGTATCTAAAGTGTTGCTGCAAGAGTTGTGGAGGTATAAAATAGAGTGGAGTTCACCAATTCCTGATGTAGTGTATGAAAAATGGTTTAAATGGTATAAGGAACTAGAAAAGGTTGAACACATCAAAATTCCTAGATATTACGGTACTACATTGAGTGACCCCACGACTGTCGTTGACCTACATGTTTTCGTGGACGCCAGCGAGGTTGCCTTCGCAGCTGTTGCTTATTGGCGAATTTGTAGTACAGGCACTGTAGATGTAGCCTTTGTTGCCGGAAAATCAAGATGCGCACCAATAAAACCAATTTCAATCCCGCGCCTTGAGCTTCAAGCAGCTGTACTCGGTGTAAGACTCAGCAAAATGATAACATCAAGTCATGATATTCAGCCTAGGTTTATAGTTTTTTGGACAGACGCCAAAACCGTAATTAAATGGATACGATCAGATGCCAGAGTATACAAACAATTTGTGGCTCATCGTATATCCGAGATATTGGAATCTTCTGAAGTGGATCAATGGCGTTGGGTTCCTGGTACACAGAATCCCGCAGATGAGGCGACGAGACTAAAACAACCGACAACATCATACTGGCTTAATGGACCAGGGTTCCTAAAATCGAGCGAGAAATATTGGCCAAGGTTGCCGGACGACATATCAGAAAGTGATTGTAAATCTGAGAGACGGTCTAAATTTATATCTACCGTGAATGACGTATCAGTAATTCAATTTACCAAGTTTTCAAGTTATTATAGACTGGTCAGAGTTATGGCCTGGGTCATACGGGCAGTGAAACTTTTCAGGACATGTGCCAGAGGACATAAAAGTTCAGAAACAAAATCGCGATTATGTTTAAGCGTAGCAGATATTAAAACATCGGAGCTACTTCTATTTAGAGCGGCTCAACGTGATAGTTTTCCCGATGAATATCGACAAATGCAGCTCAATAAACCAATATCAAAATCGAGTGCCATCTATATGCTTACGCCTTGCTTAGGTGACGACGGCCTGATTAGACTTTCTGGCCGTATTAGCCGAGCTACCTGCGTTCCACAATGTACAAGAGAACCAATAATTCTAGCAAAAGGACACGAGCTAACCAGTCTGATAATAAAGCAGTACCACGAGGACTTTAAACACCAAAATCAAGAATCCGTTTGTGCTGCCATTCGTCAGAAATTTTGGATACCAAGCCTTAGGCGTATGGTAAGATCCGCTAAAGCGAAATGTCAACTTTGTAAAAATATGAGTGCTGTGCCGAAATTTCCCTTGATGGGCCAACATCCGATCGATCGACTTTCTCCGTATATGAGGCCGTTTTCGTACACTGGCGTAGATTACATGGGCCCGTTTTTGGTGTCCGTGGGACGAAGAAGTGAAAAGCGTTGGGTGGCCATTTTCACGTGTTTGACCGTAAGGGCGATTCATTTAGAAGTCGCCAAGGATCTATCAACGGACGCAGTAATACTATGCATAAGGAATTTCGTAAACCGCAGAGGCTTGCCTGTACGTATGCGAAGTGACAGAGGCACCAACTTCGTCGGCGCGAGTAAAGAAAATTGTGTGTTTGAGGATACAAAGATAGCAGACGAATGCAGTCGACGTGGCATTGAATGGCTGTTCAATACCCCTGCAAACCCGTCAGCTGGTGGCGCATGGGAACGCATGGTTCGAGCAGTGAAAAGAGTGTTGTTATTCACGCTAAAAGAAAAATCTCCTCAGGTTGACACGTTTGTTAGTCTGCTAACAGAAGCGGAAAATTTAGTTAACTCGCGACCACTGACACATATTTCAATAGACAGCTCAGATCAAGAGCCTCTTACGCCGAATCACTTTTTGCTTGGCTGTGCAAATATAGTTCAAACACCAGGTGTGCCTGAGAAGGTCTGCTTAAGAAAACAGTGGCATGTACTGCAGCAACTTAAACAAACGTTTTGGAAGAGGTGGGTGCTGGAATACTTACCAGAGTTGACGCGGCGGACAAAGTGGGCTCAGCCAGTAGAGCCAATCAAAGTTGGTGATGTGGTTGTGGTATGTGACGATAATGAGGCACGTGGACAATGGAAGAAAGGTGTTGTAGAAAAAGTGTTTATGGCATCCGATGGACAAGTTCGCTCGGCCATGGTTGGTTTAGAAGGCGGCAAGTTAACAAGACCTGCGTCAAAGTTGGCTGTTCTCGATGTCCATAGTGGTGAGTCTCCCAGATCGACTCACGGGCGGCGGGATGTTACAGTTTAGATTATTATGTTTAAAAACGGTTTAATAGATTTAAAATTTGAATATAACTGTATATTTAATTTTGGATAGATTTAATATTGCCGGACTAATTGTCATTGTATTATCAACTCTGTGCTGATCTCTTAGTTGCTTTTAATTTAGTAGTTTGGTCAACCCTGCGTTGATGTCGTTTTTTCTTGCTTTTATCCTCGTGTTAAGGCACGAAGTTAAATTTGAATTTTTATCTTAATTGTCAGACATATTGGATTCGCTAAGGACAAGCTAATAATTGAAATATGAATTTATTCTTAAGAGGACAGAATTAAGTAAGTTTATTTTACTTTATAATAATATGAATTATTAAAGTTTTATTTAATTTAACAGATAATAAAACAAATATTATACAAACTTTATTCACAATTAAATGCAAACCAATTTGCGTCGTGTTTAATATAACTAAGCCTTATTATATGGTTTGTATAGTTTTACTATTTTCCGTCTAAATTGATTAGTGTTACTGCCGTAACACTGGGACCAAAGTTGCTGTCGCAACAGGAGCAATTTCAAGAAAAAATTTGTTTGTATTTACAAAAAGTTTGTTTGTATTTACAATTTTATATCTGTGTATAATCAACATTTTTGCATCTTTATTTTGATTAGTACTCGCAAACTGTTAAGAGTTTGAATTCTAGAACTTCTCAAGCATCTTTTTTTTTTAAATTCGTTCAGAAATTTTTATGACTTATTTATTTAGCAGTGATTTTACTTTCAATATTAGTACATATTTTTGGATTTGTTTTTTATGCAAATTTAAGCAAGAAAGTGCCTTGGTTATTATCAAGCTGCACAGTTATTAAAAGTAAATTTTTCATTGATGTTAAAGTTGATATGCTAAAGTTCATCATCTAACAATGGCATTCCCTTAGATCGGAAAACAAATACTTATATAGAAAAGCTTGGGAAAATGATCCAGCTTTTAAAACGTGGCTTAGAACAGCAAAAGATGAACTAAAAGCATATTTTATTTGTTGTAATTGTGAAATAAAAGTTCGATAAAGCGATTTACTCCGACAAAGTCACACAAAAAGCCATGAAAAAGCAATAGATCTGTCTTTTGATCCACCAGACCCAAAACAAAATTAGGTTAGTGCTTCTGTACCCGAAATTTTTTTTATTTTTACCCTTTTTTACCCTTTTTCCATGGGCTCACAGTGCTTTTGATGTTGCAAGAGTTGGCATACCTGTTATAGTGTTTTCTTTTCTGAACAAAAATGTTGCCCTTTCAATGTGTAACAGTTTTTACAGCTTGCACCTACCTTTAAAAGGTGGTACATTTTATATTGCCACAATGGTACAAAATATTTGAGGCTTAACATTACTTAACATTAGTTAATTAATTATCTTTTTAATTATAAGTTTTTTCCCTTAAGTAAGTAGAATGACAAAAATACAAGTTCTTACTTGTATAAAAATATACTAAACAAAGTTGTAAAAATGGGCAGTATCTCACCCCGACCTGATAGTTGAGGGCAAAATATGTTGGATATTTTGCCATTTATTGGTGCAACATAATTAGGAAGGAACGAAATCGCTTTTAAATATGTTACATATTTTTTAGAATGGATCACGAAAATTAAAGAATGTAGCATAAATGCAACACTTTTTTCAGAAAAGAAAACGTCATTAGTTTTGCCATGATACCAACCATGGTGGAATAATCAGGTGTGCGCAAGAAGCAATATGGTTTTTTGTAGGGTTGTGTTTTGACCGTTAAATAATCTGCAAAAATATGGTAAGTTAATTCGGTCTTGTCAAAAGTTGTTTACATTTTTGGCCGCCATCATGAATATTTTTGTTTACGTTATGCTTTTTGTTTTTGCATAACCAATAAATACATACAAAACAACTTTTGTTTTGTTTTGTATACAGCTTTGTTTTGACAATTTTGAATGAATTTTACACAACAAAATGCATGTCGTTTTTTATTGTTGTATTCTTACGCGCACCTTATGATTCCACCATGATACCAACAAAACACATCTTGTTTTGGATTGTTGTACTTGTTGTCGAACTGCGCATACCATGATGAAATAAACAAGGTGGTAGCAGGAGAAAAAAGAACTTGGCAGCACGAGAAAAAGTAACGGCTAGGTCACTTAAGCTGTCAAAAATATAACCAGAAAAAAGCTCATTGACATTTGAAGCGACCTAAAAAGTAGAGCTAAAAATTTTCAGCTTTCGTAGCGCTACCACCTTGTTTATTTCATCATGTCTATTATAGCCTTTTTCCACTACGCAACATCTAACATCTACCATCAATTTGAGAAGATGTTAACATCTTCCCATAAGAAATACACAGTACTAAAAGTCAAAATCTTTCTACATCTTTAAAAGATGTTCCTATACCATTTTGTTCCAATCAACATCTTCCGATAATTTTAATGTCATCTCTAGCAAAATGACAGATACATACATATTGACAGTTTAATTTTTTGTGAATGACATATGTATGTATACATAATTGTGTAAGAAAAAATAAAGAAAAATATATTTTACATCGAAATGAGTGTCACACGTTTTTTTTTTTTATTTTTTTTTTTAACTTTATTTTATATGTTGTACATACATATTTAAATATAATAATTTATTTTTGGTTTTAGTAAAGAAAAGCACTGCTCGTCGCATAGTATGGAGCCAGGATTTGGAAAACATGTTGCTGGACTTATGGGATGACAAAATAGAAGAGTTGAGAGGCACAAGAAAGAACTCTCATGTCTTTGAGGAAATCGCTTTTTTTGCTATGCATATAAAAACTTTAAATAAATAAAAAACCAAAGAATTCATATAAGAAGTTCGTGTTAATGCTTTTTTCTGAACACTGCATTAACAATTCTGTTTGTTCTTGTAAATTATGAACGAGTCCAATTATTAATGCTTCTTCAAAATCCATTTTAATTTAATTTTTTCCACAATAAATTATGCTGTAAGTATTTTTATATTTTTGACAGCTGAGAAGATGGTAGATGTTAGATGTTGCCAATGGAAATGCAATTTGACATTTTCAAAATTTTCCATTCACTCCTCTAAAATGTATGCTAGTGGAAAAAGGCTATTACAATTGCGATAGTTTCTAAAAATATCGATAGTCTCAAAAAAATAAATATCGGTACTATCGATATTTTCACACCTCTAGGTGAATATCCCTTGCACACATAGCTGCCAGATTTGACGAATTATCGTTATTTTGACGATTTTGGGTCCTAAAAATGACATAATGACGATGGGACGATTTTTACCCTATTTTTGACGATTTTAAATAATTCAAGTTTGTACTATTAAAGCAATCTTTAACTGCTGAAAATTGTAATGAGAAACTTTTTAAAAACTAGCTTAAAAGTGAAAACTTTTATTTAATTGATTACAAAAACAAAAAACAATTTTTTTAAATTTTGATGACATTTATTTACGATTATTTTTATTCGAATGAATCACAATGTGATTAGATATTAACAAGATTTGATTTTGAAAATATATATAAAGCTATTGGCCAAATTAATCCATTTAATAATATTAATGAAGAAAAAATTTGGTTTTCTGAAATTATAAAAGAATTTTCCTATTTTGTTGAAGAAATTGAAAACCAAGAGCTGGAAACTAATTTCCGACAATTAAAATTATTGTCCTGATAAAAACATATAATTATTTGGTTTTTGGAAAAAAAATATCAGAGATGCAAACTAGGGATTCTAGTCCTTTGTTTCCGGTTTTGACAAAATTTATTACAAAAATCCTATTTTGACCACATTCTTCAGCAAATGTGGAAAAAATATTTAGTCAGATAAACATCTTTGGAAGCAATATTATATACAAAAGATTATTTAAAGCTAAACAAATGTAGCTGATATGAACTAGCGGTTGTACGAGAGTTAATCAATATGGTTAATTGCAATTAGGCTTGCCACCTGTACTTTATAATAAAGTATTGTACGTTTTTTTTTAATAATTGTACGCTATACTTTATAGAAACAATAAAACACACCAAAATACTTTATTTCGCATGATTTGATTTATCTACAATTCAAAATAGATTCGGGTTATATTAGTCATTTGTTGACGTTTTTTTACAGTGGCGATTCTTTCTTAAGACTATGTCATGGCAATTTGGATATGAAACAGCCAAAAAAATTAACCTTTTGTCTGCACCGGAACTGACCAGGGAAATTCACATGAATTTTTTATTATTTATCGATAAAGTCTTAGAGTACCTGAATAAATGGTTTGATTTTAAAAATACAAACTGGTTATTTACAATTAGCAATAAAAATTTAAAGAGCAAAGTTGAATTTGATAATATTGTTAGCATAAACGAAAATTTAAATCTGCAAAAACTTAATATAAATATGGATGATCTTTATGGAGAAATTGCGTCATTAAACAAATTTTATGATCAGATATACAGTTCTGAAGGTTTTGCGGAATTATCTACAGCAAGTAAATGGCAGCTATTATTTATTTGATGATAATTTATCAAATTTGTGTTAAGTAATTTCATTTTTAATTTCTATACCTGCCACGTCAGCATTTACAGAGAGAGTTTTTTCTCTAATTCATTACAAATGGCATTACAAATTACATTAAAAATGAGCAAATAGCGTGACGAAAGAAACAAAGCGTCTCTGAATTTGATAAAAAATTAATTAATTATTTACAATAATTTAAATATGATAATTATTTGATAAAACTTGCGAAAAGCAATAAAAAATACGTTTTCAAATATAACAATAAAGAACAATAAATTGTAATTTATTTTTATACTGTGTTCCCTTTTTCCTTACCTTTAACAACCAATGTACTTTAATTGCAAAAAAAAAAGGTGGGAACCCTAATTGCAATATATTGTGAAATATATTATACACATGTATGTGCATAGGTCCATTTTCTTAAAATATTATAATTTTTATTGTAGTTTTTAAGGTGTTTCCAAAAATTAATTTTAAAATGCATGTTTTACTACATTGGAAAAAAATAACTAAAGGATTGTATATTTTTATTTTTTTCCATGCATATGTACATATGTATGTATGTATGTACATATATATTTCAAAGTCTTGAAAAACATGCAATCTATTTACATATGATTTTATTGTGAATTCTAATTGAAGTATCTGATCTCTGTATTTAAAAGAATGATGTTTTATTATTAAGATTTGTTGAACTCTTAGTTTTGGTTCGTTTTGTATCTGAAAAAATTATGTTTGTTGGTAAAAAGCGTTTCTTTCATGTGACGATTTCAAACGATAATGACGATTTTTGCCCACAAATATGACGATATTGCCTCTAAAAAATCTGGCAACTATGCTTGCACATTATAAATTGCCACAGAAGTCAACAAATTGTCATTCTATAATCTTGAGACCTTTCATTCCGGTTGTTTCATCATGCTAGTGCTATTCTATTATTATACATAATGTAAGAATTCTATTTTTTAGTTTGTGCAAAAGCTGGTGCCTACAAAATTGTCCGCATTGGAAATGATTTCTCTTTTTAATATTAATGTGTGTCGCGTTTGTATGCAAAATGATCAAAGTTGTGATTTAACGAGTGACAAGGCTTTACTGGAGAAATTTGAGTATAGTACTCGTTTACAGGTAAAAATAATTTGAATTTACTTCAGTTTAAATATTTTATGGTTCTATTACAACATGGATTGTACAAAAACATTATTAAGAGTGCTGCCATATGATATTTTACTTGGACAAAAGTATAGATAAATATGTATGTATGTATATCAGAGAAGAATTTTGCGGCGGCGGCGGTTGAACGGCTTCACGCCGATTTTATGCATAAGTTAAAAAACTTCTACCATTTGAGTGGAATAGTGCATATGTTTAATACGTATACAGCAATGGCATGCCACTAATGGCATGTGTGATTGCAGCGTAAAAGGGCTATTAGACTCGCATACTTTTCTGCAGACATGTACGATGGCATACCAAAACTCACTGTCTAATAGCATTTATGTCGAGTACGTCATACAAGTATGTTGGTTTTCAAAAATTTTTGATTTTCTGATGTCTGCCGCACACCAACATACTTGCTTATATGTGTACTGAAGTATGCCGTCAGCATTCGATAGTGTAATTGCAAAACGCAAAGTATGCCATCGTACATGTGTGCAGACAAGTATGCGTGTCTAATTGCCCTTTTACGCTGCAATCACACATGCCATTAGTGGCATGCCATTGCTGTATACGTATTAAACATATGCACTATTCCACTCAAATAGAGCTGTGCCAAATCGTTCCTTTTGGTGAGCGCTCCTTTTCGTTCAATTCAGAGGAACGGACCCGTTCGTTCATTTCGTTCCATCGCTCTTTTCCATAAACCTGTCAAATAAAATGCTACACTATTCTAGTTAAATTATTTTTTTTTTGTTTACAATGTGTTCGTACACATAAATGTATGTTGTAAATCCGTAGCTTATCGCCAATCTAGACGACGGTAGTGCTTCAGGCCAAGTTCGGCCACACAGTGTGTATATTTACACGAAACCATTCGAGCTGTTTTTACCCACCTCATAACTTTGCTCCTCTTGATCATAGTAGAATGAAACTTGAAACATAAGGTCTCCCCACAGAGTTAACCTCACAGGTTAAATTTGAAAGTTCTACCGTAAAAGCTTCCCGAGATATTAAGGTGTGAAAAGTCCATATTTTAGTACATATTCACTGACTCACTGACTACTCACTGACTCATCAATATTATTGGGCACTTCCAGTAAAGCTAGAGAGCTGAAACTTGGTACACAGGTAGGTGTTGGTGTGAAATTAACCAGAAAAATCTGAAAACGGGCACTTTCCTTACAGGGGGATCTGAGTGCCCTTTCTTTGTAGGGGCACAATTACCAAAAATGATTTTTAACCGGGCACTTTTCACCTAGGGGGAGTATGAAGCCCCTTCTTCGTATGGGGCACTTCTAGTATAGCTAGAGAGCTGAAGTTTCGTACACAAGTAGGCCCTGATAAGCAATACACATAAATATTTATACAAAAACGACTTAGAAAAAAGCAATGAGATCCGCACAAAAACATAAAACAAAAAGTACTGAGATCAAAATAAGGACCAAGTTCTTGATAGGAACAATTCCATCTCATTTCTAGGCAACCCACAAGCTTGGCAATATTTTTTGCCTTTCTAATGTGGGAAAGAATTCTTGGAAAAATTTTACCAAGCTGATAGGTTGCCTAGAAATAAGATGGAATTGTACCTATCAAGAACTTGGTCCTTATTTTGATCTCAGTACTTTTTACGGCCGAAATTTTTTGGATAGGAACTTGGCCTTATTTTCACATTTATGTTTTTGTGCGGATAAAGTTTACTTAAGCCTATTTTGTATGTGAAGTTTTATAAAATGAAGAAAAATTTGTTGTACAACTGAACTAAAAAATTAGTTAAATATGTATGTCTATATTTTAACTACATATACATAAAAATTATAAATGCCAGACATATGTATAAATGCTAGTGTATATGCAGATTAAAAAAAATATTATTCCTATTGAACTAAAATAGAAAACAACTAACAAATGTTTACAAAAACCAAAACAACAAAATCCGACATGAGAAAACGAACGAACGAAATGAACGATGAAACCAAAACACCCACTAAGACTGCTCACTGAGCCAAAAGCGCTCCGCAAAGTAACCGGATCCATTCGTTCACTACAGTGATTCGTTCCTTTGTACCCGTTCGTTCCGGAACGACGCAACTCTACACTCAAATGGTACAAGTTTTTTAACTTATTGGGGTTTATTACGGTTCTCGATTCGACTTCGACTGCTGTAGTAGATTAAAGAAAAATGTTGTGTGTTTCTTTAATCTAGTACAATAGTCGAAGTCGATGCGACAACCGTAGTAAGGCCCATTACTACTTTCGCATTATTGTACGTAAATAAGATTTTATTGTAGTAGTAATTATTGTTATCTGCGTAAAAAGTTTGCGTGCTTAAAAGTAAAGAGACAGAGAGAGTAACATAAATGTGTTACATTTTTTCAGCAAGAACAACATAATAGCTACTAGTACGATACAATAAGTTACTCGTTGTATATTGACAATTATGTATATACGCAGTTCATAATTTTTTATAATTGGGGCATTCACACTATAGTCATAAGTCATATGTCATAAAATAATATCACACCAAAATATGACAAGTGTGAACACCCCGTCATAAATAAGTGTGCTATATCATAATTGTGCCAGCTGATAAACATTTAAACCACTCCATTTTTAGTCGGATTATAGCGCATACGTTTGCATTTTGGCTTATGTAAATGTATATGTTTTTTAATTGTTAATAAAGAAAACAATAAATTTCCTGTAAATTTTTTAAAATATCTCTTATTAATTAAAATTTTCAATTTTTTTTTTATACCTATATACAAACTTGCTGAAATAAATATAATCAAAAGCAGCTGTTGCCGGTAACATGAGCTGAATTATTTTTTTGGATGGCGGCAAGTGGAAAAACGTTCGCAAGCTGCAACGCAATTCAGTTACACAAACACATATTTTCATTCAAAGCGAATTAATTATAAGGTGGATGCAGTGGCGAATTCACGCAAATTTATACATTACCTACACTGTCAAATTTGTTACACATTTTCCCGCGCCATTTTAATGTAATTTTTATGCATGGAAAATTTTGACAGCATAGGTAATGAATTCTCCGTTTACACAAACAAAATGCCTGTTATTTGCTTTGTGGTTGAATTATTGTAGTCGTAATGAATTTGCCTTTTGCACGAAAATTACATTAAAATGGCACGGGAAAATATGTAACAAATTTGACTGTTTAGGTAATGGACAGTGTGAATAAAAATGTAGTTCTAGCTAAAACTAGCAAATCTTAGGTTTAAACTAGTTTTGAGGTGTATAAAATTTTCAGATAAAGCTACTGCTTTTTGCAGTCTAGCACAAGCTAGTTTTTCCAGCGTTTGCTGAAAATATGTGTGAATAAAAACTAGTAAGTACTTAAAATTACTAGTTTTAACTTGAATTTTTGTAAGCATGTCATTGAGGTGCTGGAAATAAAGTTTATTGTTGGTTTATTCGTCAAAAAGTGCATTGTCGTTTTTTTTTTATTTAAATATGATGACTGCATTAATGAATTATGATCATTCCTCATGTTCTGAATTCGTTTTCTCATTTGACCAATTGTAACTTCCTGGCCAAACTGTTCCAAATACTCTTCATGGAGTGAAAACAAGGCATTATTTTTTGCCACTCTCACTGACGGCGAATTTTTAAATTTAATTTTATGCTTTTGGAGCATATCAAAAAATTTTGCGCTATTTTTGTCGCCCATCATGATAATAATGGCTCGATTATGGATAGCAACCGAACCTCAGTTGCGTTGCCAGCCGGCAACTGCAAATTTGTGGTTGCCAGAAAAACACTAAATAGCAACTGTAGTTCGGTTGCTATCCATAATCGACCCATAAATAATCAAAACAAACTTACAGCCATACCTAAATAAGAGCGGCAAGCGTTTTTTAGCTGTCAAAAGTTCTCATGTCCATACAATTTGTATGAAGCATCCCGAAATAACGCGGCGGTAACGCGGCGGCAACATTTTGCAATTGGAAAATCCGATTTTGACAGCGCGTTTAATAGTGAAGTTAGATGCAAAAGACAAGCACTCATGATACAATGACTATAAGGTAGTCTTACAAGCCCAGCTGACAATTCTTGTAAATTACTTGTTTTTTATTTCAAGTGTTAAATTTTGATTTGTATTTATTTTATCGTATTTGAATGAATAATTTTTATTTATATTTTTGTCACAGGTTGAAACATACACACATACACATTTATACTTTTGACTTCTGAGGAATTTTTTTGTTGTGTTTGTTGTAGAGATGCATGTATTATTCGGTTATGAGTGTACTATTATAATCAGGGTTGTTATATATTTTGTAATAACCCTGTTTTTATGACAAAGCGTTGACGCTCTTGTTTAGGTATGGTATTTCAGCGTTAAGGCCATGTCAGATAAAACTTTTGCTTCGCGTTGCGTTGTGAATTCGCTTTGATATCTAAGATAAAATGTAGGTACTTATATGAAACATGTCACATAAAGCACTTTTGACGCAACGCGAAGCCAAAAGTTAGGCAACTCTCAACTTTTTGTGCGCTTTGACAATTATATGTAAAAACTACCAACACTTTTTATAGGTAAAGTGAGTGTTGTCAAAGTTTTTATTGTGTCATACAGCTTTTGCTTTACGCTTTTTCATTAAAGTTAGAAACGTCACGCAAAGCGACGAAGTTGTATCTGACACGGCCTTTAATGCTAGGTGGTAGAAAACGTTCCGCTTTCCGCTCTTGTTTAGGTATGGCTGTTATAGTGTTTGGTGGATTAAAAAACATATACATATATTAATTTTGCTTAACCCTTTCGCTACAAGTTTTAACTAGGTTGCTAAAAAAATCCAATATTTTGGATTTTTACTATAATTGTCCCTAAGAACAACAATCAATACTTGATTTTACAAAAAAATTACCCTAAGTAAGTTTTTTGGAATGTATCCATATGGATACATATTTCGGTTATGGTAAAGAAAACTGCTGGTGATTATGTTTTTTTATTTTTTCTATTTCAGTAGTTTTAACTTATAAAATATATTTTATTACTTACACTTAAATTATTTACATAAACAAACTAAAAATTATAAACCTAAAATTAATACAATTACAATAAATAAGGACAAAAACATACGTATAACCAAGGAAAATTTTTTAAAATCAGTTCTAATAAAACGTTTTTTAGAACCAGTTTTACTACCACGTTTAAATAGAAACGGTGGTGAAACTGGTTGTTGTGATAAAGAACGGAAGCGTTTGTGAAGCAGAACTGGTTCAGAATCGTTTCCATATTTAGATCAGAGCAACCACTTCCAGAAGCGGTATTTTGTAACCGGTGATAACATAATCGAGCCTAGAAAACGTCCTTGTAGAATGGATTTAAAATTTTTTTAAGTGCATACAATCTAAAAGGCAAAATTATATCTTACAAATAATTTATTCATTTGATATATGATGAAATTCTTGAAAGCAGTTTCTCGATCCATTGGGAATGCACAGGAAAACATTACACTTTGAGCACTTGTATCTAGTTTAACCTTTGCATCCTTTGGCTTTGCATCTACCTTTGTTTGTCGTGTGTTCCGGCCAATGCTGATTTCCATCATATCGAACAGAAGTTGAGGGTGTAGTTTTGCGTGTTTTGTTGGGGCTCGTTAGAGTAATTGGAATATCCTCATTCATACATGACGTTGGGCGTCCTCTTTTACGGGAACATGCCTTTTGATTGGACCGAGCTAAAAGCCCATTCGCAATATCGTTACGGAAAGTCAATAAGTCCATATACTTATTTTTCAGTTTACTATATTCGTGATCCATTTGGTACGCTAACCACGAGTTGCATACTGCTAAATCAAAAGCACAAAAGCATCAAATAAATTGCTTATAACTTCAGATTCCTTCGATTCTTCCAAGTCAGAAACATCGGAATCGACAAAATCGGTTAAAATTTTTTCAATTTCGGAGTCCTTTATTTTTCTTGGCATTTTGTTAATTTAATTAAAATTATATCAGAGTTAAAAAATATCATAGCAGCATCAAAAGTAAAATGATTTTATATTTGTATTGTGTGTGTATCATTTACAACCATAACTTGCGTTTGTATCCATATGGATACATACAATGTTTTAAAAATCAGCACACCTTTCATTTTGCATAAAAGAAAAAACTATTGATGCAAAAAGTTAAAATAAAGGTTTTTCTTTATGCTGGATGTTTTAAAAAAATAACATAATAAATATATATGTATGTTATTTGTAAAATAAAAACCCCTTTTTCAACAAAAAAATAAAACATATTAAAAAACGTTTTTTTTTAAAGTACTAGATTTTTCTTAGTTTTGTAAAAATTCAAAAGTTTTTTAATGAAAATGATTAGTAAGATCTTAAAAAACAATAATAAGTCGATACCTAAATCAATTCTTTGACTTGGAGATTATCAGATGCCTCCAAAGTTAAGTGTATCCATATGGATACAATATAGCGAAAGGGTTAACAATTAAGCTTATTTAGTTCATACAAATCCAAATTACATATATATTTTTTAGTTTTTAATTAGTAATGATATTTTTACTGATAACGGCAATGCTTTTCTTACTGACTACGGTTCTAGGTTTTGATTTTAATTTAACTTTGAAACTGGTTTTATTCTTTCTAAATACTTATTTACATATCGTATATAAGGTTATTGCAAAGTACATCTATATATATACATATAAGTACATGCATATCTATAAATATGTATGCATGTTCTATTGTTTATCGCAACGCAAATATGTAAATATATAAAGTATATAGCAAAACAAATTGAAATGACATTATTAGGTAAACGTTTAAACATTTTCTTATCGAAATTTATTAAGATTGGGAGATGTCACCTAATATGCACATGTATGTATTAAACTTCAATATAAAATTTTTAACGTATAAAGCTTGTTATAAAATAATTTGCCATATGACCAAACATGCTCCCCCGGTTGAAAGGAGATTTTCAACAATCTTGATTTGGTAGTAGTGCTATTTTTTGAACAGCTCTTCTATGAAAGTACCTCTTTTAGTATTAATTTCGGCTACTCGTACTACACCATCACGACCCGCAAAAACTTCAGAAATTCGACCAAGATGCCATTGTAGAGGAGGAATGTTTTATTCGTGTAGTAGAACTAATTGCCCAACTTAAATATTTTTCTGTGGATTGACCCATTTCGCACGTTCTTGAAGTGATGAAAGATAATCACGCTGCCATAGTTCCCAGAATTGTTGCTTTAAAAATGTGACCCTTTGATACCTGGTTAAATATGGCACCTTAGTACAATCAAAAGTTTCGTCTGGCGTTGCAAGCAATGATGTACCAACAAGTAAATGCGCGGGAGTTAATGCCTCACCATCATTTGGATCACTACTTAACGATGCAATCGGCCGCGAATTGAGTATGGCCTCTACCTCGATAGCCACTGTGTGGAGTTCTTCAGATGTTAAGAAGGCTTCTGCGATGTTTTTAACCAACAATGTTTTAGCAGATTTAACTGCTGACTCCCAAAGCCCACCAAAATGCGGGGCACGTGCCCCACGTGTCGACGAACCAAATCTCTAGCGTTTATTACCCAAATTTTTTGCCGAATTATACCCATAAGTATTTTAGGACCAGCATGTAAGTGAGTTCTATGAAGATATTCTAAATACATACGAGTAAAGCGATGTTCTTTAGGTAAAAGAGCCGGAAATTTTGCATCTATTGGTATAGGAGCGTTCAGCAGTCGACCTCCAACTCGTAGAATTTCAAAACTACAGTTTTTTCCAAACTGTTTCTCTTCTAAAAATGGCGATAGACATTTCAATTGGTCACAGATTGGCGTGTTTCCTTTTCAATTAGCAATTTCCTTTTCAAACGTATGAGATTGGATAAGTGAAACTATTTTCCAAAACACGATTTCTGATTCGCGATGAGATATAGGTTCAATACTGGCTAATTTTAAATTTTTCTTCGCTGGAACACCATTAAAAATTCTATAAATATACCGTAATGTGTTTAAGATGCGTCGAAATGATGAGCAGCCACGTGAAACAATATCTGCAGGATTTTGCTTTGTAGATATTTTTTTTTTTTTTTTTTGATAATTTTATTATTTATTGAATCTTTAATTATAAATTAAATTATCAATAAGATTTTCAAATCTTAAATCTGAAATATATTAAATGTAAGTTTAGCCAATGCTAAACAAAATTTTTAATTTCAACGGTTAATTTTTGTTGTTTTACATCTCTCGTGAACGGCTGAGAAAAAGAGTATCCCTTCTTTTCAGCCGGGTGTGGCCTCTATAATGAAGAATATTGCGCGCGAGTGGATATGGGTGCAACTCAAGTTTTTTTTATATATTTTCACGTGTTTTGAAAATACTGTCTTCACCAACGGAACGTCTAGATCTTTATGAATTCTATGGTTTCTGACATACCAGGGGGCTGGTGTTATTGTACGTAGGATTTTATTCTGTCGCCTTTGAATTCTTTCGACATTCGATGCTGAGGCAGTGCCCCATAACTGGATTCCATAAGACCATATTGGTTTCAGGATCGCGTTGTATAAGAGAAGTTTACAGTCAAGGCTTAGTATAGAGTTTCTTCCAATAAGCCAATTCATTTGGGCTGCTTTTAGTTTCATTTGTGTTAACTTTGCGTCTATATGCCATTTTCATGTTAAACGACGATCAAGATGAACGCCTAGATATTTTACTACATTGCGTTGCGGTATAGTCTCGGTGTTAATTTTTATAGGCGGGCATGTTTCCCTGCGCAACGTAAAAGTTACGTGTACACGTTAACTCGTTAACTGTTATACGCCATTGGTTGAGCCATTTTTCCAGTTTGGATATATATTCTTGTAAGTTGCGGGAAGCTTCTAAAGGATTTTCGTGAACGCTTAGAAAGGATGTATCATCCGCAGATGTTGATGTATGAATGTTACTGCTTAACGGTAGGTCAGAGGCATATATTAAATAAAGTAAGGGACCGAAGATACTGCCTTGAGGGACTCCGGCTTCAATCTACTGCGGAGGGCTTAAAAAATTGCCTTCCCTAACTACAAATTTACGTTCCATTAAATAGCTTTTTAAAAGCTTTACGATGTTTTCTGGTAGATTTTGTGTTAATTTGTTGAAAAGACCTTCGTGCCTTACTTTATCGAAAGTTTGTTTGACATCAATAAAGAGCGCAGAGCAGTATTTCTTTTTTTCAAAAGTGTCTCTAACTACGTTCACAAGTCTGTGAGTTTGTTCAATTGTGCTATGTTGTCTGCGAAAACCGAATTGATGATCTGTAATGCATCCACTTCTACTCAGTATAGGAATCAGCTTGCTTATACACAGCTTTTCAAATAGTTTTGAAATGTTAGACAGTAAATTAATAGGCCGATAGGATTCATCCTTTGTATGATCCTTGCCGGGCTTGGTATCATAATAATCATCGAAACCTTCCATTCTGCAGGATAGTATTGCAGCCGTAGAATACTATTAAAAATTAAAAGTAATATTATCAGGCTCAAGTTCAGTTTTATTGAATTAATGAAAATTCAAAATTACTAAGAGTTTTTTTGTGTTGGAAAATATTATTATTTATATCCAATCAGTTTTTAGCAGAACGTATCAATACTGATTTCAAAGCCGCTACACCTCTCATCAGCGTTCAATTGTCCATCTTTACAATTTTCGTAAAGTGGATACTCATTGAGAAGAATATCAACTATTGAACCAGTTTTCAACAGAAATAGAATATGAGAATTAATTTTTAATTCAATTTTTATTCTACAATGAAACAGTGCTGGTTAGTACGAAATTCCCTCATTACTGTTTGGAACTAATAATCAATAAAACTGAACTTGAGCCTGATAATATTACTTTTCATATGTAAATCAATATAAGTTCAAATAACTTGAGCCTGATAATATTACTTTTCATATGTAAATCAATATAAGTTCAAATAATAATTACGTTTATTCGTAATAATAATAATATAAAAATATTAATTCCGCTTGGGCACGAGCTATAAATACCCTAATAGCAGGGGCCACAGTAATATGTGAATTTCCCTAATATGGAGTAAAAACAACAAAAACGTTAAAATACAAAGTAGAATACTTTGATGATAACGGACTATGAGTTTGTGTTGATTATTAGTTCCAAACAGTAATGAGGGAATTTCGTACTAACCAGCACTGTTTCATTGTAGAATAAAAATTGAATTAAAAATTAATTCTCATATTCTATTTCTGTTGAAAACTGGTTAAATAGTTGATATTCTTCTCAATTAGTATCCACTTTACGAAAATTGTAAAGATGGACAATTGAACGCTGATGAGAGGTGTAGCGGCCTTGAAATCAGTACTGATACGTTCTGCTAAAAACTGATTGGATATAAATAATAATATTTTCCAACACAAAAAAAACTCTTAGTAATTTTGAATTTTCATTAATTCAATAAAACTGAACTTGAGCCTGATAATATTACTTTTCATATTTATATTCTATTTTATTTGACCTTTTCTTTATATTTATTAGAATGTTTGTTTAAGCAATAGGTCTTTTGATTTAATATATATATATATATATATTGTTGTTTTATTTATATTTATTTTCGATATTTCGCTAACAATTTGTTAGCATCTTCAGGAAAATTTTTTTAAATTATTTGAAATTTTAATATTGATTTGTGTATTGGGTGTCATAAAATTTTTTTTTTTCAATAATTTTTTATGGAAAAAGTCTAGGAAAATTTAACTACAGTATATAAAAAGGTTTTTGTATGAAATGTCACAAAAATTGTTTCCAAATTTTAACATAAAAAAATTATTGAAAATGAGTTAAGTATTGGATAGATATAAAATTTTTAACATAGAAAAAATTATTAAAAATGCTATGTTACAAAATAGTGTTAAAAAATTAACATTGAATTTAATATATCAACACAATTAACATTAAAATGTATAGTATGTATCCAGGCTGTTTTTTAACATAGAAAAAATTATTAAAAATGTTATGTTATAAAAATAGTATTTAAAAAAATTTTAACATTGAATTCAATATATCAAAACAATTAACATTAAAATGTGTAGTATGTATCTAGGCTGTTTTTTAAATATAAATATCAAAAAATTATTTACAAATTTTTATAAGCTTTATAAAAGTTAAGAATATTAAAAGTCTACAGGAAATTAAGTTATTATTGGTGTAAAACCAAGAAGCAATAATGTGATTATTTTCCTGTGGGACCATAATATAATTAGATATGTAATTAAACAAAGTAACAAAAAATTCAAAGTGAAACAAGAAACAATCATTTAACATTTAGATTTTTACTAACTAAATATCTATAATTCTGTGCTAAATATAAGTGACAAACAGTTTCACAACAAGAATGAGAGGAAGATAAGAAGTATTTTGAGAGAGAATGATTACCCCAGTTCTTTAATTAATAAATTAATATATAGACACAAACATAAAATAATTAATAATATAGATAGTAATACAGAACAGAGAATATACAAATCCTTAACGTATATCCCTGAGATTTCAGAGAGATTGACAAAATCAAAGATTTTTGATACGAACAAATATAGAATAGCTCATAGAACCTATAACACATTAAATAAATTATTTAGTAGAACTAAGGACAAGATTGATAAATGGGATAGATCGAATGTAGTTTACAAAATACCTTGCAAGGGAAATGATGGAGAGAATTGTAACATGGTATATGTAGGTACTACCAAAAATAAATTAAAAACGAGAATAGCAGGTCATAAGTCAGATCAGAAATATAGGCATATCAATTCACAGAAGACAGCGTTGTCATCTCATTGTTCCAGATTAGTTCACTTTCCTAACTTTGAAAATGTTTCAATTCTGAATACAGAAAATAATTATAAACAGCGTTTGATGTTAGAAATGTTAGAGATAATTAATACACCAGCAACACAAAGAATAAATTTCAAAGTAGATACAGAAAATTTAGCACAGAATTATAGATATTTAGTTAGTAAAAATCTAAATGTTAAATGATTGTTTCTTGTTTCACTATGAATTTTTTGTTACTTTGTTTAATTACATATCTAATTATATTATGGTCCCACAGGAAAATAATCACATTATTGCTTCTTGGTTTTACACCAATAATAACTTAATTTCCTGTAGGATTTTTATTATTCTTAATTTTTATAAAGCTTATAAAAATTTGTAAATAATTTTTTGATATTTATATTTAAAAAACAGCCTAGATACATACTACACATTTTAATGTTAATTGTTTTGATATATTGAATTCAATGTTAAAATTTTTTTAAATACTATTTTTATAACATAACATTTTTAATAATTTTTTCTATGTTAAAAAACAGCCTGGATACATACTATACATTTTAATGTTAATTGTGTTGATATATTAAATTCAATGTTAATTTTTTAACACTATTTTTATAACATAACATTTTTAATAATTTTTTCTATGTTAAAAATTTTATATCTATCCAATACTTAACTCATTTTCAATAATTTTTTTATGTTAAAATTTGGAAACAATTTTTGTGACATTTCATACAAAAACCTTTTTATATACTGTAGTTAAATTTTCCTAGACTTTTTCCATAAAAAATTATTGAAAAAAAAAAAAAAAATTTTATGACACCCAATACACAAATCAATATTAAAATTTCAAATAATTTAAAAAAATTTTCCTGAAGATGCTAACAAATTGTTAGCGAAATATCGAAAATAAATATAAATAAAACAACAATATATATATATATATTAAATCAAAAGACCTATTGCTTAAACAAACATTCTAATAAATATAAAGAAAAGGTCAAATAAAATAGAATATAAATATAAATAAAGAGAGCAAACCAAACAACAAAATGGACTATAGCTGTTTCAAGAAGAACAACCAAACTAGGAAATATACAAACTTGATGAAGTCAATTAGGAATAAATTTGTACGGACGAAGTCAGCAATAACCTTTTTAACAAGATGTAAGAATGCAGGGATAATTCCAAATTTCATAAAGGTCACAACGAGGAATATTTCGAACATTTTCAATAAGGATAGACTACCCAGGATTCAACAACAAATTTCAAAATATACACAGGATATACAGAACAGAGTTTTAAGGATAGCAATAAGAGAAAAACACGAATTATTGAAACATTTTCAAAGGGAAAGGGAAATAATTATTGGTGAATTGAAGAAACATTTCACTCTGGAGGAAATGGTTGAGTTTTTATATTTTGAGGAGAATTTAACGATTACATATATGAAGAAGGTAAATATTATACATAAGAAGAAATTTGATAATCTTAAAATATTACAATTAGAAGAGTTAAATATTAGGTATAATGATAAATGGTTTGTTAATAAAACCAATTGTGATATACCTAGCGATGTTCAGTGGATTCTTTCACTCGGGAAAAAACATGCTTTACCAGTAAAAGCAAACGAATTTCCTATTTTAAAAATAATTTCTGAAGGAGAAGAGTTAGTTAGAACTTTTAATAGAAAGGAAGAACAAGAAATAGCTAGAAATAGATTAACAGCAGTTATTGATAATCACTTAAATAAAAATAGATTATCTAATAGAGATAGGTTTATGATAGATAAGGTAAATATAGCTGATAGATTTTTAAAAAAAACACAGGGATATATTTATTGTTAATTCAGATAAAGGTAATACTACTGTAGCAATTAATAGACTTGATTATAATTCTAGGATTAATGATATTATAGGAGATATTAGAGAATATACTTTATTAAATAGAGACCCAACTAGCAAGTTACAAAAAATTAACAATAATATAGTTGAAGAATTATATAGGAAGGAAATAGTATCTTCTACTGAGAAAAATAGGCTTAAAACTAACGTTGCAATTGCACCGCGTTTATATGGATTACCAAAGATCCATAAGGAAGGTTTTCCATTAAGGCCTTATGTTCTTTTATTAATTCTCCATCATATGAGTTATGTAAATACATAACAAATATTTTACGGAATATTACGAAGAACTCTTTATATAATATCAAGAATTCTGTAGAGTTTAAAAACAGGATAAAAGATCAACAGATATCAAATGATGAAATATTGATTTCTTTTGATGTTGTGTCTTTATTTCCCAGTATACCTGTTGATGTTGCGATAAATACCATTGAAGAAAAATGGGATACGATTAAGGATTATACAAATATAGATAAGAATTTATTTTTACGTATTTTAAAATTTTGCATAGAGGATAATAGATATTTTCAATATAATGGAAATATATTTATGCAACAAAATGGTCTTCCAATGGGATCTCCAGCATCTCCAATTGTTGCAGATATAGTTATGGAGAAATTATTGGATTTATCTATTCAAAAACTGAATGCGATTCCCAGATTGATGACTAAGTATGTAGATGATCTGTTTTGCATTATTCCTGAATGTAAAATTGATAAGGTGCTTTTGACATTTAATGAATTTAATTCTAATATTAAATTTACTGTTGAAAAGGAATATAACTCAAGGATAAATTATCTAGATACTAGTATTATTAGAAAAGATAATAGATTATTGATAGATTGGTACTAGAAACCAACAGCATCGGGAAGGTTAATTAATTACTATTCTAAACATAGCAAACATATTATTATTAATACAGCTAGAAATTTCATAGAAAAAGTTTTAACTATAAGTGACAAACAGTTTCACAACAAGAATGAGAGGAAGATAAGAAGTATTTTGAGAGAGAATGATTACCCCAGTTCTTTAATTAATAAATTAATATATAGACACAAACATAAAATAATTAATAATATAGATAGTAATACAGAACAGAGAATATACAAATCCTTAACGTATATCCCTGAGATTTCAGAGAGATTGACAAAATCAAAGATTTTTGATACGAACAAATATAGAATAGCTCATAGAACCTATAACACATTAAATAAATTATTTAGTAGAACTAAGGACAAGATTGATAAATGGGATAGATCGAATGTAGTTTACAAAATACCTTGCAAGGGAAATGATGGAGAGAATTGTAACATGGTATATGTAGGTACTACCAAAAATAAATTAAAAACGAGAATAGCAGGTCATAAGTCAGATCAAAAATATAGGCATATCAATTCACAGAAGACAGCGTTGTCATCTCATTGTTCCAGATTAGTTCACTTTCCTAACTTTGAAAATGTTTCAATTCTGAATACAGAAAATAATTATAAACAGCGTTTGATGTTAGAAATGTTAGAGATAATTAATACACCAGCAACACAAAGAATAAATTTCAAAGTAGATACAGAAAATTTAGCACAGAATTATAGATATTTAGTTAGTAAAAATCTCAATGTTAAATGATTGTTTCTTGTTTCAATATGAATTTTTTGTTACTTTGTTTAATTACATATCTAATTATATTATGGTCCCACAGGAAAATAATCACATTATTGCTTCTTGGTTTTACACCAATAATAACTTAATTTCCTGTAGGATTTTTATTATTCTTAACTCTTATAAAGCTTATAAAAATTTGTAAATACTTTTTGATATTTATATTTAAAAAACAGCCTAGATACATACTACACATTTCAATGTTAATTGTTTTGATATATTGAATTCAATGTTAAATTTTTTTAAATACTATTTTTATAACATAACATTTTTAATAATTTTTTCTATGTTAAAAAACAGCCTGGACACATTCTATACATTTTAATGTTAATTGTGTTGATATATTAAATTCAATGTTAATTTTTTAAAACTATTTTTATAACATAACATTTTTAATAATTTTTTCTATGTTAAAAATTTTATATCTATCCAATACTTAACTCATTTTCAATAATTTTTTTATGTTAAAATTTGGAAACAATTTTTGTGACATTTCATACAAAAACCTTTTTATATACTGTAGTTAAATTTTCCTAGACTTTTTCCATAAAAAATTATTGAAAAAATTTTATGACACCCAATACACAAATCAATATTAAAATTTCAAATAATTTATAAAATTTTCCTGTAGTGCGATTCTGTAACTTTTAACAATAAACGTTACGTTAATTTTACCAACACAATTTATTGCTTGTGGTAACAATGCATCAATTCTGTAACTCAGTATAACCAACATTGTTAAAAAATTCAATAAGGTGGCATATTTGTTGAAAAACATGGAATTTTAAGTTAGAAGAGTGCACAAGAGAGGGCGCCCTCTTTATTTTTTGTTAAAAATCAATACATTTAAACAATAAATTTTTAGTCAGAATAGTGTACAGGAGAGTGCGCTCTTTTTTATTTGTTCCAAAATATATTTTATGAACATTTCAAAATAACAACAACTTTAAGAATAAACAATGAAAAAAATATTGCTGTTAAGTTAACTGAAAAATTCGACGTTATAATTGAATATAATGCTAAACGATATTGTTAAAATCCTTACTGAATAACATCGACGTTAATTTAGCTGTTAAAAATTTTTAACAATTCAATTGACGTTAAAATTGAATAGAGAATCCCACTACTGAAGATGCTAACAAATTGTTAGCGAAATATCGAAAATAAATATAAATATAAACAACAATATATATATATATATATATATATATTAAATCAAAAGACCTATTGCTTAAATAAACATTCTAATAAATATAAAGAAAAGGTCAAATAAAATAGAATATAAATATAAATAAAGAGAGCAAACCAAACAACAAAATGGACTATAGCTGTTTCAAGAAGAACAACCAAACTAGGAAATATACAAACTTGATGAAGTCAATTAGGAATAAATTTGTACGGACGAAGTCAGCAATAACCTTTTTAACAAGATGTAAGAATGCAGGGATAATTCCAAATTTCATAAAGGTCACAACGAGGAATATTTCGAACATTTTCAATAAGGATAGACTACCCAGGATTCAACAACAAATTTCAAAATATACACAGGATATACAGAACAGAGTTTTAAGGATAGCAATAAGAGAAAAACACGAATTATTGAAACATTTTCAAAGGGAAAGGGAAATAATTATTGGTGAATTGAAGAAACATTTCACTCTGGAGGAAATGGTTGAGTTTTTATATTTTGAGGAGAATTTAACGATTACATATATGAAGAAGGTAAATATTATACATAAGAAGAAATTTGATAATCTTAAAATATTACAATTAGAAGAGTTAAATATTAGGTATAATGATAAATGGTTTGTTAATAAAACCAATTGTGATATACCTAGCGATGTTCAGTGGATTCTTTCACTCGGGAAAAAACATGCTTTACCAGTAAAAGCAAACGAATTTCCTATTTTAAAAATAATTTCTGAAGGAGAAGAGTTAGTTAGAACTTTTAATAGAAAGGAAGAACAAGAAATAGCTAGAAATAGATTAACAGCAGTTATTGATAATCACTTAAATAAAAATAGATTATCTAATAGAGATAGGTTTATGATAGATAAGGTAAATATAGCTGATAGATTTTTAAAAAAACACAGGGATATATTTATTGTTAATTCAGATAAAGGTAATACTACTGTAGCAATTAATAGACTTGATTATAATTCTAGGATTAATGATATTATAGGAGATATTAGAGAATATACTTTATTAAATAGAGACCCAACTAGCAAGTTACAAAAAATTAACAATAATATAGTTGAAGAATTATATAGGAAGGAAATAGTATCTTCTACTGAGAAAAATAGGCTTAAAACTAACGTTGCAATTGCACCGCGTTTATATGGATTACCAAAGATCCATAAGGAAGGTTTTCCATTAAGGCCTTATGTTCTTTTATTAATTCTCCATCATATGAGTTATGTAAATACATAACAAATATTTTACGGAATATTACGAAGAACTCTTTATATAATATCAAGAATTCTGTAGAGTTTAAAAACAGGATAAAAGATCAACAGATATCAAATGATGAAATATTGATTTCTTTTGATGTTGTGTCTTTATTTCCCAGTATACCTGTTGATGTTGCGATAAATACCATTGAAGAAAAATGGGATACGATTAAGGATTATACAAATATAGATAAGAATTTATTTTTACGTATTTTAAAATTTTGCATAGAGGATAATAGATATTTTCAATATAATGGAAATATATTTATGCAACAAAATGGTCTTCCAATGGGATCTCCAGCATCTCCAATTGTTGCAGATATAGTTATGGAGAAATTATTGGATTTATCTATTCAAAAACTGAATGCGATTCCCAGATTGATGACTAAGTATGTAGATGATCTGTTTTGCATTATTCCTGAATGTGAAATTGATAAGGTGCTTTTGACATTTAATGAATTTAATTCTAATATTAAATTTACTGTTGAAAAGGAATATAACTCAAGGATAAATTATCTAGATACTAGTATTATTAGAAAAGATAATAGATTATTGATAGATTGGTACCAGAAACCAACAGCATCGGGAAGGTTAATTAATTACTATTCTAAACATAGCAAACATATTATTATTAATACAGCTAGAAATTTCATAGAAAGAGTTTTAACTATAAGTGACAAACAGTTTCACAACAAGAATGAGAGGAAGATAAGAAGTATTTTGAGAGAGAATGATTACCCCAGTTCTTTAATTAATAAATTAATATATAGACACAAACATAAAATAATTAATAATATAGATAGTAATACAGAACAGAGAATATACAAATCCTTAACGTATATCCCTGAGATTTCAGAGAGATTGACAAAATCAAAGATTTTTGATACGAACAAATATAGAATAGCTCATAGAACCTATAACACATTAAATAAATTATTTAGTAGAACTAAGGACAAGATTGATAAATGGGATAGATCGAATGTAGTTTACAAAATACCTTGCAAGGGAAATGATGGAGAGAATTGTAACATGGTATATGTAGGTACTACCAAAAATAAATTAAAAACGAGAATAGCAGGTCATAAGTCAGATCAGAAATATAGGCATATCAATTCACAGAAGACAGCGTTGTCATCTCATTGTTCCAGATTAGTTCACTTTCCTAACTTTGAAAATGTTTCAATTCTGAATACAGAAAATAATTATAAACAGCGTTTGATGTTAGAAATGTTAGATATAATTAATACACCAGCAACACAAAGAATAAATTTCAAAGTAGATACAGAAAATTTAGCACAGAATTATAGATATTTAGTTAGTAAAAATCTAAATGTTAAATGATTGTTTCTTGTTTCACTATGAATTTTTTGTTACTTTGTTTAATTACATATCTAATTATATTATGGTCCCACAGGAAAATAATCACATTATTGCTTCTTGGTTTTACACCAATAATAACTTAATTTCCTGTAGGATTTTTATTATTCTTAACTTTTATAAAGCTTATAAAAATTTGTAAATAATTTTTTGATATTTATATTTAAAAAACAGCCTAGATACATACTACACATTTTAATGTTAATTGTTTTGATATATTGAATTCAATGTTAAAATTTTTTTAAATACTATTTTTATAACATAACATTTTTAATAATTTTTTCTATGTTAAAAAACAGCCTGGATACATACTATACATTTTAATGTTAATTGTGTTGATATATTAAATTCAATGTTAATTTTTTAACACTATTTTTATAACATAACATTTTTAATAATTTTTTCTATGTTAAAAATTTTATATCTATCCAATACTTAACTCATTTTCAATAATTTTTTTATGTTAAAATTTGGAAACAATTTTTGTGACATTTCATACAAAAACCTTTTTATATACTGTAGTTAAATTTTCCTAGACTTTTTCCATAAAAAATTATTGAAAAAAAAAAATTTTATGACACCCAATACACAAATCAATATTAAAATTTCAAATAATTTAAAAAAATTTTCCTGAAGATGCTAACAAATTGTTAGCGAAATATCGAAAATAAATATAAATAAAACAACAATATATATATATATATATTAAATCAAAAGACCTATTGCTTAAACAAACATGCTAATAAATTACTTTTCATATGTAAATCAATATAAGTTCAAATAATAATTACGTTTATTCGTAATAATAATAATATAAAAATATTAAAAATGAATAGTATAATTCTTTTTGCAATATAAGGCAATTCTTGAAGCATTTTGTTGCTTATTTTGTCGACACCTGGGGCTTTTCAAGCGGCCTTTTATGTCCTCTGGCTCTAACGCCACAGCGAATAATCTGTTTGTGGATTTGCATCGAGTTCTTGAAGACATTTTTGAAGGGAAGCTGTTTTTTGTGGTTGCAAAACTATCCTAAGCTGCTTGGTACACTCCTTAAGCCTTAATTTTAGCTGGGGCGATCTGTAGCATTGCCATTCTCGTCGAGCTCTCCGTTTTTCAGTCAATAGCCTTTCTATATCTACAGCAGAGAACGACAAAATCTGATTGCAAAAATAATCACACCTCATCAACATCCTAAAAACATGCCTTTATGTTCAAACGATCAAGTTTGTTCCAACACTCATCATCGCTGCTGCTATTTCATTATTCTATTCATTCGGTTGATGTTGGCTCTGTTGATTTAATCATGTGTCGCATCAAACCAATCAATTCGGGTGTTTGCTCGTTTGGCTCAATGATGATTATTTTGATGAAAAATTAAATACAAAGGCAAATGTATTCGTTCTGATCAGCAACAAGTATTTTGATGATGAATAAAATACAAAAGGCAAAAATGATCGCGTATGAACGCGTATGCTTGAAGTAATGATGATAAAGAGCTAGCATATGACCAAAAGCAAAATGATTTCATAGCAACAAGGAAATATTAGGTATATTATTATGGAATATTATTATGTATGTATGTAGGTATGCATTCATATTCATCCCAACAAACCAAATGACGTGAAAAAAAAATATGGTTAAAAAAAATTTCAGAAGAAAATTTAATCCATTTTTAAGATGATTTTTAAAATGGTTTATTTTACAATACATATATGTAATTTGGTGCGAGCTTTGTATCTAAATTAACCTCGAGCTCATTAATTAAATTTTTGTAATTATATTATTACCAATTTTATGAAGACAGAAGTTTCTTAGAAATATCTAACAGTTTTTTTTAAGGAAAATAAACTAAAAGATTATTCTAATTTTATATTTTATTAATTAAATCGGACACGGCAAACATTTTGATATTTGGCATAACTGTACTTCTAGTAGTTATGAATGGTTAAGCAAATTTTTTAAATTTTGTAATTAGTAATCCCTGAAGAAGCTATTTATTTATTGGTTCAATATAGTTATGATTAATTTGCTATTTGTAGAGCTTAAGCTAGAAGATTTTTAATAGAAAAGACAAATTTTCAACAACTGCAAGATCACATTTTTCGAGAATCACCAAATAAAATAATAATTAAGGGCAAACTTGGAAAATATAATAATAATTCCTGATTTTTAAATTGTTCCAAATAAATCGTAGTCCAGTATGTTTTTAATTTATTCAAAAATTTTTATTTCTTAAAAATTGATTAATTAATTTTTTAATTTGTGATTAATATAATATTTAAAAAAGGTATATTTTTTAACTAAATCGAATCCATTATTACAAAGCAAAAATTTCGTAATTGTTTGACAACTACATAATTAATTTTTAATTAAATCAGGGATTTTTGTAATTAAATTTATTTGTACATTTTTCCGTTTTAGCGGTTGTGTTTGCTTGCTGGTGTGTATTACAATGATTTAAATTAATAAAGCTTTAACTACCTCCTCTGCTTTGATTTTTGTCAACGTTAACACTTGTTCGTATAAACGATTGAATAAGAAATGTTCGATCACTAGACTTACGACTAACCAAACGATGCGTTCATAAGTATGATACTGATTTTATTTAACATTGAGTTTGGTTGAATTATTAAATGCGAACAACAATGTTAATGTAAAATGAATGATGTTAGTAACACATGTTTGATCGCTCGACTCAAATTCACTTAAATGAAGCGTTCACTAATACGATGCTGATTTTACTGAATGTTGATTTGTTTTTCATCATTAAATGTGAATAAAAAATTTAATGTGTGATGAAATCAGGAAAAAAGTGATTTTTGCCTTTCTCTGATCTACAGAAAAAATATTTCTAAATCTCACTTGTTGATTTGTTTTATTTGAAGTAGCATTAAAAGCAGCTTGTTTAACATGCGCTTCAAAAAACCTGAGAGAATCGTCTATGTCTGAAGGTGTTCTCAGCGGCATTTTTTCCGAGCAATGAGCACTCAGATATTTTCTGTATTTCAGCCAGTTAATACGTGCAGATGTCGTCGCTAAATCACATGTTGTGTGTGAGTAAATAGTGACAATAGTAGGCGAGTGGTCTGAAGATAAGTCCAAAGATGCTTCAACTTCAACCATCTTGCTGGGCACGCCTTTCATAATTCCAAAGTCGATAACATCAGGAATTTTTTGTCGATCTGTTGGCCAATATGTTGGCTGTCCACTTGAAACTACATTCAAACCCATTTTAGATATTGTGTCGAACAAAATTCGTCCCTTAGGAGTGATTAAACGTGAACCCCAGAATGTGTGTTTAGCATTGTAGTCGCCAGCTGCTAGAAAACGGAGGCCCAGTAATTTATAAAAAGCCGTATATTGACTCTCGGTAATTGAGAATCTGGGGGGCGAATAGACAGATTATATTACAAGTTTTTGATAGTAAGTTTTGATGCAGATGTTCGTTGCTTGAAGATAATCTTCACAAAAATCATTCAACAGGTGGTGTTTTATTCGCGTTTTTATTAGGATTCCCGAACCACCACAAGCTCTGCCACGAGGATCCTTGGTGTCGTAAAAATTATATCCACTAATTCTGAAACAGCTTCGAGATGTCAAATGAGTTTCTGAGATAAGCATAACATCGATTTGTTTATCCTGAAGAAAATATTCCATTTCGGTTTTATGTTGGCAGATGCCGTTTGCGTTCCAAAAACAGATTTTTAAGTTCATGGTTTGCTTAGTACAGCCTGCAACAAGCTAGACTGCATTTTTAACATTTCCTGCATCATACAGGACATGTTGAGAGTAAATGTATTTACAGTTTGTATTAAGCTCTCAATTGAGGCTTCAATACGACTAAAATTATACTCCGAATCTTCATTTACATTTACGGTTTTTTGCGCCGTACTCTGATTGCTTTTTAAAATACTAGCGTATGAAAATTTTTTGTTAGCTTGTTGTTGAGCACTAGTCGCGTTAGTCTTGAAAATGTTTGAAAATTGATTTTGGCTGGTGGACGGTTGAGGTAACTGTGGATAGTTAATAGGGGTTTTAGGCTGAGCGGGAGTAGCATTGGTTTTTTTGGTTGATGAATTCTTAAAAAACGAGTAAAGGGGGCAGCCTCTATAGTTGGCAGTATGATTTCCGCCGCAATTGTCAAATTTTTTTCGCCTTGGGATCACCTTTTATTTTATCACAGTTAGCAGTACTGTGTAACTCACCACATTCAACGCAGACTGTAGGTAACTTGCAATAAGAGTTCTTGGCAGTTCAGGCATTGAACAGGTCCAGCTCTTTTATGTGGAAGCTCAACAGTAACTCTTCGATGCAACAAGTACTTTAAGTCATATATTGGATGTGCTTCATTCATTTTTATTTTTATGCCATCTGGCTGTAACTCGACTCTAAATATTGGTTGGGGAATTTTTTCTCTATTTTTAATGTTTGAGACATTTTTCACCTTGTAGCCACTATTTTCAAGGCCAGACTTGACCTCTCTTGGATCCACGCTAGAGTCTATACATTTTATTACGACTGTTAGACCTTTAGCACTCTTTAATTGGTAGGTGTAGAAGTTTTTATTTTTAGATTCTAACTCTGAAACAATTTTTCGGTAATTATTTTCGTGAGCTACCTGAATTTTTGTTTCATTGATGTTTCCGCGCTTAATTGGAGTTACATAAAACTCATTTTCTCCAATTAATGAGATAAGGCTTTTAACCAGCAAACTGGAATTCTGCTCTCTTAAATATATGGGTGGGGGCTTACTCGAACTTGTTGTAGTTGTATTTTCATCGCCTTGTTCAGATAAAATCGCGAAACGATTTTCGGAATTTATTATATTGTTTTTTCCATCTCTGGGAACTTTCGCTGTTGAAGCAATTTGAGCTGATTTTGCACTTCTTCCCCTTTTTAACACGGTTATGTATCTATCCATACCTGTTTGAATTTTATTATTATCACTCATTGTACTCACCGCATTTACAATTTTGTGCACGTTGGTCACCTTGTTACTAATTGTTTGTTTGTTTGATTGTACAGCTAAGCTGACAAGTTTGCTAAAAGGTGCAATTGTTGTTGCTTCTCGATCAATATTTAGGTTTGGAGAGCAAGATCGCGCACGAGTAGTTGTGTGTTCTGTAGAATTCAGGTTTTCATTTTCGTCATGAACCAAAGTTAAATAAACATTCTTACTGCTTGTAGGTTTATTATTGTTGTTGTTGGTAGAAGATGAACTCAGTTAGAGTTCTCTTTTTTTTTTGTGTTCACTATAAGTTTGTATTTGCAAATATATATGTATATTACACACAAGCAAAAAGTTAATTAAAAACCAGTATAATAACTGTTTAATCAATGTTTTGTTATTGTTATTGTTTTTTTTTTTTTTTTTTTTGTGATTTTAACTTTCAATAATTTTTAATATTCAGTTGCGACGATTATAAAAACGCGTCTGTACAGTGCGAGAGTTAAAACTGAATGCTTTGTAGATATGTAGCGCCAAACTATGTCCTTGCTTAGCTCTTGCAACTCTGATAACCTATTAGCCACAAAACACGTAAACGATGATGAGGGCATTTTTAACCAGCTTAAAACAATTGTTGAATCGGTCCAACAATATATATCGGTAGTATACTTCTCCAACTTTTTGCGAATTTTATTCCATGTTCTGACCAACAATAATGCAGCGCAAAGTTCTAATCGTGGGATAGATTGGACTTTACTTGGGGCAACTTTAGATTTGGCAATCAACAAATTAACATTAATTTCATTGCCGTTTATTGATCGAACATATATTGCACAACCATACGCCCGTTGCGACGCATCTGCGAAGCCGTGCATTTCACAATAACCTTGCGCAGATGTAAAAACGTAACGTGGTACTTCAATATTGTTTATATATGACAAATCACTTTCAATTTCGTTCCATAATGTAGCCATTTCAGTAGGAAAGCATTCATCCCAAGTCAAATTGTTTTTCCATATTTAATTGAATCAAGATTTTGCATCGAACGATTACCGGACTAAGCAAACCTAGTACATCAAAAATTTTTGCCACCGCTGAAAGTATCGATCGCTTTGTGGGTGTTTCTACCCTTGTTAAATTTAATTTAAAATAAAATTTGTCAATGTTAGGCTTCCATGACATGCCTAAAGCTTTCGTGCCTGGTTCATCTGCTATGTGAATTGGCACTTCTTCGATTGCTTCTGATAAAAGGTCAACATGATTCGAGTTCCAGTTTGCCAATGTAAGACCAGCATGACTCAATATGTCAATTAACTGAAACTTTTTCTCTTGCAATTCTATTATAGTTTCAGCGCCAGTAAGACAGTCATCAACATAAAAATTTTCTTTTATAACCTTTGAGCCCTTTGGATGCGACTCTGTACATAGCTCTGCGAGATAATTGAGGCATCGAATAGCCAGAAATGGTGCTGCTGACATGCCATATGTTACCGTATTTAATTCGAACGTTTGTAACCTTTTGGTTATGTCATCTCGCCAAAGAATCAACTGAAAACAACGATCCCTTTGATCTACAAGAAACTGTCTGTACATTTTTGATATGTCTGCAGTAAGTGCATATTTATTTAGGCGAAAAGCAAGCACCGTTAAAATAAGTTCTTGCTGCATTGTTGGCCCAACGTACAAAATTTGATTTAATGAAATCCCATTCGAAGTTGAAGCGGACGCATCAAACACCACTCTCAATTTGGTGCTGGTGCTCTCAGGCCGTAGCACGCAATGGTGCGGTATGTAATAATGGGGCTTTTCTTTGTCGAAACTGTCATTCTGAGACGTATGATTAAGATCGATGTATTCTTTGATAAATGCTGAATAATTATTTTTTAATTCAGGATCACGAAGCAGTGTTCGTTCAAGAGAGTAAAACCGTTTTTTGGCGATTTCATATGACACCCAAAGTTTCCGGAGAAAATTTGAAAGGTAAGCGTACTTGCAAGCGACCATCTTGACCCTTGATTACATTTTGCATAAAGTTTGCTTCTGCCTTTTCTTCATCGAACGTTAAGTTAGACGGCTTGATGTTAAATTCTTCAAGTTGCTAAAAGCGCTGTACGATTGAGTCCAAACTCGGCTCTGACTTTACTGTTACATTGCAAGTAAAAGTATTTAAACAATTTTTAGTACCTTGGATGTCTAAATTTCCGCCAACAATCCAACCAAATGTTGTGTTTACTAATCGTGGCAGTTTTGGATCTAAAGAAACGATACCTTGGCAAAGCAATTCAAAAAATAGTTCGGAACCAATTAATATGTCAATTCGTTGTGATTTGTAGAAGTGCGGATCAGCTAATTCAAGATGTGTTGGATTATTCCAGGTCTTATAGTTTATTGGCGTACGAGGTTGGTTAGACGAAATAGAATTGGTCACAAAAAATGTTACACTACGTTCAAATAACTTGACTCGTGATTTAATTGTGGCCTTTACAAAACGTGTGATATTAGTTTTTATATCAGATATACCGGACACTTGTTGATTTGTATGTTCAGATTAAAGACTTAGATATTTTACTGTTTCCGTAGTAATAAAATGAAGTTCTGAACAGGAGTCTAGCAATGCTCGAACTGGTTGCCAACAATTTCTACAATCTTTAATGAAATGCGGTTGGTAACAGCGCACCAGTACCTGTGCGAGAAATTAATGACGCTGCATCGTTGCTACACGATGGCTGAAGATTAGCCGTAACAGTATTACGTTGAAGTTGTAATGAATTGTTCTGAAAATGCAACACACTATGATGTGCCTTTTGGCATATTCGACAACGAGTTTTTGATGTGCATTTTGATACATTATGCCCTTTTCCTAAGCAATTGATGCACAACAATGATGATTTTACGAATTTAAAACGTTTTTGTGTTGACATTGACAGAAACTTTTCGCATTTGTAAATGTCGTGTCCAGTATAATGACAACATGGACAATCTGATTTTGCATGTAAAAATGTTGACTTACTACTACGATTCCGATTTTGGCAACAAACATCCTGCTGTTTACTTGAACAGATTGGCTTGACCTTTGTTTCTACGAATTGACATCTTCGACTAATAACTTGATAACACTCTTCCCAAGTCGGAAGTTCATCAAATTTTAAATTTTCATCGTATTTTGATTTTGTTTCGGAGTCCACTTTTGTCATTACTAAATGTATTAGTATTGCGTTTAAAATATCCTTTTCTGTGTCTAAGGAAGATAACGACCCGCGAAGCGCAGAAACCGTATCTACAATGTTTCGAAGACTAACAGCATCAGGCTTTGTTACAGATGGTATATTAAACAATGACGAAATGTGGTCGTTGAAAATTAGAACTTTATTGCCAAACCTTTCTTTTAGACGATCCAGTGCCTTATTGTAGTTGTTCTCAGTAACTTGATAAGCCTCTACAACTGCTAATGCAGGACCAGACAAGCAGCTTAACAAATAGTTGAATTTATCAATTGTAAACAAGGCTCATTGTGTACAATGTTTTTAAAACTAGCAATAAATCTTTTGTACTCGCTATACTTACCGTCAAATTTAGGTAATTTTAAGTTTGGTAAACGGCTTGGTGCTTGTTGAGAAGTTGTATGATTAAGATTTACTTCGCTATCGTTGGATTCCCGAAATTTCTTTAACAAAGTTGATATTTTTGTTTTTGCAGCCACATATTGATCTTCAATGTCACTTCTGGATTGGTCGTTGGAATCTTGTCGTTCGATTTGGCTTTGAATGTGGCATTTGTTTAAAATACGACTGTAAAATGTCTAAACGACATTCTAAAATTGTCTGATCGCAAGTTTTCTCCTCCTTTTCGACTTTAGTTTTAATCAATGTGATACTTCTTTTCAGGGCACTTCGTTGGTGTTTCAAGACTGTTAATTCAACTGAGGCATTGGCTACATTTGCGTCAGAGGTTGCAGGCCTTTGTGTATTGTCTTGATCCACCATCTTAGTTTGTGTATAAGATTTGTGTAAATTTACAGTATTGATGTTGAACCAAATGAACAGCAAAGCTACAATAATTATGTAGCGATTTGACAGCGATTGTGAGGTATATGTATATTTATATGAAGATATTTCCCTTCAGTGTATAGAAGGTCACAACCAAACTACTATGATACATATGTTGTAGTTCTGTAGTAATGATACTGACTTGGGCAACGATTATAATATGATAATGTCAATTGTATGACGAGAATGATGACAACTGAATTTGATGATAAAATCAAGCTGTGGCAACGAAAGATACAGGGCTGCTGCAAACGTAGAATTGATGTTTAACTTGAGCGATTAGATTTTTGAAAGATGCAAAATTAACTAAGTAATAGCAACAACGATAAATTGATGATTGCATCCAATATTTGAAATTGTTATTCTGCAACAAAAGCGATAGGTAATTTGCGTTGAAAAATATGAAACAGCAGAATTCAATTTGTAGTGTCAAATATTGAACTGCACAACGAAATGGTAAATTTTGATTTTATCGAGAGATGATATTGTACCAACGAAGGTTATAAATGGTAGTGCCCACAAATTTATTTCCGTAAGAGGAATTTTGTGTAAGTTACGTTGTACGACAGTGTTGTCCAGCATAAACCGCTATCACTCCCACAAATTCACTTGTTTTGCTCTAAACAAGTCTGGAGTTTATGTCCCGTACGTAGCGGAAAAATACATATGTATACTCACGACAATTTGTATTATGCATGAATTTTAAATTGTACAATTAGCAAAATTTATTTTTGTGAATTAAAGACATTAATGTTTTAACCACCAATTTATTATGAAAAATGTATTTACGTGTCCTGTCACGGTCGCCAAATTTATGGTGGATTAAAAAACATATATTTTAATTTTGCTTAACAATTTAATTTATTTAGTTCATACAAATCCAAATTATATATTTTTTAGTTTTTAATTAGGAATGATATTTTTACTGATAACGGCAATGCTTGATTTCTTACTGACTACGGTTCTACGTTTTGATTTTAATTTAACTTTGAAACTGGTTTTATTCTTTGTAAATACTTATTTATGTATCGTATATAAGGTTATTGCAAAGTACATATATATATAAGTACATGCATATCTATAAATATGTATGTTCTATTGTTTATCGCAACGCAAATATGTAAATATATAAAGTATATAACAAAACAAATTGAAATTAATTTATTAGGTAAACGTTTAAACATTTTCTTATCAAAATTTATTAAGATTGAGAGATGTCACCTAATATGCATATGTATGTATGTATTAAACTTCAATATAAAATTTTTAACGTATAAAGCTTGTTATAAAATAATTTGCCTTATGACCAAACAGTTTTGCCAAATGTTTTACCACAAGTTTTGCTTAGAACTTATAAGAAAAATACATTTTTTTTTGAAACAGAGGCAACTCCCAAACAGTTTCTATCAGCTGATTTTTCAGCCGCATATCTTTTAATTTTCCAGTACTAGCTATCACTTTTCAGTACTAGCAAAGATTTATTCACACTTTTTGTAGTTTATACTTTTCAACATAGCTAGTACTGAAAAGTTAAAGCTAGTGCTAGTACTTAGGAGTATAAACTACTATTTTATTCATACTGCCCAATGTATAACTTCGTGTGAATTCGCCACTGCATTAACCTTCTAACTAATTCGCCTTGGTCGTGCATATACCTGGTAATGAATTTACCTTGTTTTCATTGGTGTTTCACACACGGGATGAATTTTTATGCCGCACAATTTTTGTTCTTTTATTCACACACGAGTCTAATTATGCTGGCATAAAATGTATACATGTACTCAGCTTTGTATGTGTTGGTGTTTTTTGTATTCATTTGAAGTTTGTCTTTTGTTGCATACACATTATTATTATACACATTACGGAACATACATAGTTGGCAGAAATATTATGGCGAGAATAAGTGATGATGAATTGGCAATTATTTTAAGAGGAATTAGAAGTATAAGAAGCAAATTTACTGAATATTTTTGGACTGAGGGAAAATTTTAAACATCAATATAAAAAATTTTTAAATTGCTTCACAACTTCTATACTAATAAAAAAACTTTAGCCAAAATTTTTCAAAGTTTTTAATTTAATTGTGTATGTAACTTATTAATTCTCTTAGAACTTTTGTAGCTTTTTAAGTAAATTCTGAGAATTTTTATAATTAATCGTTAAAAAATTTTATGTTTTTTAAAAGATTTATTGACAAATTTAATCAATTAACAATTAATAAATATATTTCTGTTGAAAACTGGTTAAATAGTTGATATTCTTTTCAATTAGTATCCACTTTACGAAAATTGTAAATATGTACAATTGAACGCTGATGAGAGGTGTAGCGGCCTTGAAATCATTACTGATAAGTTCTGCTAAAAACTGACTGGATATAAATAATAATATTTTTAACATAAAAAGCTCTTAGGAATTTTGAATTTTCATTAATTCAATAAACCTGAACTTGAGCCTGATAATATTACTTTTCCTATGTACGTCAATATAAGTTCGAATAATAATTACGTTTATTCGTAATAATAATAATATAAAAATAAAAAAAAAACATTTTAGGTAAAAAAGGGCTATAACCCTGTGAGTTTTTTTAATCTTTAACAATGTTGGTATTTTTGACTCAAGTCAATATTCTATATAGCAATAAAGCTAATAAAAATTCTTGATGCATATATATTAGTGTGTACCAAAAAAAAATTTTTCTTGTTCCCCCACCTTTTTTTGAAAGCTTATAGGGTAAAGTATTTTTGTGATTTTTTTCAGATTTTTCGGAAGAGCTTTAGAGGTCGCTAAAATCGAATTTAACCAAAAAATCACTTTTCTTTAAAAAAATTGACTTCGTAGAAAGAAAATCGTGCTAATGGGCCGAGTAATGCGCAAAATTCAAAAAAAGTCGAGAAAACCCGATTTTTTGGTTAAATTCGATTTTAGCGACCTCTAAACCTCTTCCGAAAAATCTGAAAAAAATCACAAAAATACTTTACCCTATAAGCTTTCAAAAAATGCTGGGGGACCTATAAAAATCGAAAAAAGTTTAACAAGTTTTTGGGACACACTAATATATATTATAACATTTCAATTTTGTAATTTTCTTTTTTATTTTACAATAAAAAATATTTCTAATCACTAATTTGCTTCACATATTTTGTTATATTGTCAACATTGTTTTGGTTTTGTGGCCATCAGAAATAGAAATTAGTTTAATTCGACTACACGACAAAAGTAGCATGGACAAAAACCTGTTGCCGTGTTGCCTTGCTGTCTTCAATATAATCATTCTCATATGCACACATGTATTCTAATTTTGACAGGTGATAGTCGGTAGTCTGCTGTGGCGAATGTGTTTAATGCTTTATTATTATATTGTTATTAAATTATTAATGTGTTATAATTAACAATCTTCCATTTTTATGCGTATTTCAACAAATAAAACATAAAAATACATTTAAAATATTAAAACTTCAATTAGTATTTTACAGCAATCCGGTAAAGTTGCATTAAATTTTGAACAGGGTAACACTACAACATCGTTTTGACATTTAAGGCCCAACCATAATATGCATAAGCTGGATTGATAAATGTCAAAATTGATCGAAAAGTCTGTCAAATGCATAAGTGCATAAAAAGAGACTTTTAGCTGGCCTTATTGTGCTTTCATGAACTGAACGACTATTGACTCAGGCATGGTCTAATAATCAGGGCCCAAATCGTCACATCCGTGAACGTACAACTCGTCACGTAATTACTGTATAATTGGATGGGAAATTACGTGACCAGTTGTACGTTCACGGATGTAACGATTTGGGCCCAGGTCTGCACAAGAAGGAATATGGTTTTTTGTAGGGTTGTGTTTTGACCGTTAAATAATCTGCAAAAATATGGTGAGTCCCATGGTCTTGTCAAAAGTTGTTTACATTTTTGGCCGCCATCATGAATATTTTTGTTTACGCTATGCTTTTTGTTGCTGCATAACCACTAAATATATACAAACCACAGCTATTTTTGACAATATCATGTTTTTTTACACAAACAAAATGCATGTCGTTTTTTATTGTTGTATTGATAAGCGCACCTTATATTATTAATCGGCAGAAAGGGTTTAGTACATTTCATATAAATGCTCAGAGTTTATTACCAAAGTTAGATGAATTCCGTTACTTATTTGAAAACTCTGGCGTTGATACCGTATGTGTTTCGCAAACTTGTTTTAATAAGGAATAAGTAATAACATTTTTTTCGAAAACTGACTTTTTATTTAAGAACTACACAGATATTTATGTGATGTGATACTAGGCAGCAGATAAATTTTAATTAAAATAATTCTTATGAAATTGGAAATGCTCTAAAAATAACCTTCTCCTGTGAAATTTGATCTTTAGGGGTTACGTTTTTTCAGCGGTGAAGGGTCGACATCGCTTGGTAATGTAAGCGGCAACGCCCCCCGGAATTAAGTTTTGATTAACTACTTATAAGAGAATAGTAAAATGAGACATTTTAAAAGAACTAGAATTAATCCCGTTTAAAAATTTGTTTCTCTTTGCAACACGCATACATATATGTATATGTACATTTCAAATGAAAATACGTAGAGATTAATTTGAAAACATATCATTTTATGAAAAAAAAACAAAAAGTAAATAAATAGAATTAAACTAAAGGTACGGTTCAAAACTGTATTTACTCGATATCGATATTGTTTTCCTATCTATATTTTCGATATATGTTTATGTATATTTCCGAGTTATATATATATATTTCTTCCTTTTAACTCCTACAAGGAACATAGTGCCGTGATTATACCCTATTAATAAAATTGCCTACTTATGTAGCTGCCCGCGGCCGGGTTCAGACAATTTCTTCGCCACCGCTAATCGAAAATGCGTTTTTTTGCATCATTTTTATCAGAAAAAACTACTGCGTCGATTGGTCCCGGTCCCATGTTTGTATGATGAAAAAAAAATTCACTTACGCCGTCTGCGTTTTGAAAAATACCCGTGTAATTTCATATACTTTCATACAGTTAATCGGCTAAGGCAAGTAAAATATATTTGCATACGGCCTTGTGCCGCATCGAAGTTGTTTAACTCTTTCTTTGTGTATGACCAAGGCAAATTCATTACCAGGTATATGCACGACTATAACAATTCAACAAAAAAACAAACAACAGGCATTTTGTTTGTGTAAACGTCGAATTCATATCCTACGCTGTCAAAATTCTCCATGCATAAAAAATTACATAAAAATGGCGCCGGAAAATATGTACCAAACTTGACAGTTTGGGAAATGGATAAATTCGCCCGAATTCGCCACTGCATCCACCTGGTAATGAATTCGCCATGTGTATTACATTTCAAGTTTAATAATATGGATATAAGGTTTCACTGCAACAGATGGAATGAAACCCTTTTTCATAATATAAACGGGAATCGCATTTTGTGTAATTGTGAAAAGTTGTAATGAAAACGAAAATGAAACCTTTTTCTTCATTTCTTGTTATCGCAGAACGGGAATCTAGCCCCAGGTGTCGTCGGTAAATCACATGTAGGTGTTAAAGTTTTGTGTGAGTATATAGTGACAATAATAGGCGAGTGGTCTGAAGATAAATCCAAAGATGCTTCAACTTCAATCATTTTGCTGGACACACCTTTCACTGTTGATCTGGTGGCCAATTTGTTGGCTGACCACTTGAGACTACATTCAAACTCATTTTAGAAATTGTGTCAAACAACACACGACCGACCCTTAGGAGACAATTGATCCAAAAAGTTACAGTTTGGCGCAAGTGAAGGAGTGGCTGTGCAAGCTGGGGATACCAACAAATGGCACGAAAAGCTCATTGAAAGCGTGAATAAATGCTGTGCTGGCAGAAGTGCCCCTTCCTGGATGAGGCAACGGCTGAAGAGGAAGAGGTAGTGGAGATAAAAGACAAAACTATAGAGTTGCTGATAAGGGATTTAGCGGTTGTAAAGAAAGAAAAAGCGTTGTTGTAGAGGGAAAACAAATTATACCAAAGGATGGCAGAATTTGAAAAGATAAGGGGTGTCTAGTCTACAAATGGTTGTGGCGGTGTTGTGGGTGGTGATAATGATAGCTCAAACGATTGCAGCGATGGAAGAATCGACAAGAATATAATTGATAGTGATGCTGAAAAGTGTAGCTATGAAGCAGATAGACAAGGTGATTAAAATTTAAGTCCGAATTCAGTCAAAGGCTGTAATCACCCTTCGGACTATTAAAATAATTGCTACCCGATTATGATGGTACTACACCGCCAGCTGTGTTTGGGGTACAAATGAAAAATATCCGTGTGTTATATATTTAGTAGATGCAGGGACCATGAAAGCTTTTATAATGTCCACGGTGAAGGGTAAGGTGCAATGTTGGCTACACTCAAAGCCAAATTTTATTCATTTTCTTTTTTGTAGTTTTATTATTTATTGAATCTTCAATTGTAAATTGAAACATCAATAACTTATTAAATCCTTATCTAAAAATGTTAAATATATTTTTAGCCAATGCTAAACAAAATTTTTTATTTCAATGGTTGTTTTATGTTGTTTTACATCTCTTGTGTACGGCTGATAGAAACAGTATCCCTCCTCGTAAGCCGGGTGTGGCCTCTATACTAGAATATTACGCGCAAGTGGATTTGGGTGCAACTCGAGTTTTTTAATGTATATTTTCGCGTGTTTAGAAAATACTGTCTTAACCAACGGAACATCGAGATCTTTGTGAATTCTATAATTTCGGATATAACATGGGGGGGGGGGGGGGGGCTGCTGTTATAGTACGTAAAATTTTGTTTTGTCGCCTTTGAATTTTTTCTACATTCGATGCTGAGGCAGTGCCCCATAACTGGATTCCATAGCCCCATATTGGTTTTAGGATCACATTGTATACTAGAAGTTCACAGTCTAGGCTTAGTATAGAGTTTATTCCAATAAGCCAATTCATTTGGGCTGCTTTTAATTTCATTTGGATCAACTTTGCGTCTATGTGCGATTTCCATGTTAAACGACGATCAAGATGAACGCCTAGATATTTGTCTACAGTGTGTTGCGGTATAGTCTCGGTGTTCATTTGTATAGGCGGGCATGTTTCCTTGCGTAAAGTAAAAGTAACGTGTACACATTTCTGCTCATTCACTTTTATCCGCTGTTATGAGTCGTTTTCCCCCAACCAACAAAAATATCAGCAGCAGCGAAACATACGCTGCATACACATAATGACGTTGTTATGAGTCATTTTCCCCCAACCAACAAAAATATCAGCAGCAGCAAAAACATGCACTGCATACATACTGCTGACATTGCAATATCGTGAGAACCGCAATCGGCTGGAAGTTCCACGCTTATATGCTGAAGTTGCATATACTTGGTAAAAATCCCACACTCAGCAATATTGTGGGAACAACCACGATGGCGGCAGCGAACATCAACGGTACCGGACATCAGTTAGTATAAAAAGGCAAGTTAATATCGACATAACAACATACGGGATTCATCACTAAGCATTCAACAACTCACAAAAACCTGATCAAAGACCATTCTAACAAGCGGCTCCCTGAGACGGTTTATAAAAAAATAAATTAAGTAAAAGGGTTTTTATAAATAAATAAATTAAGTAAAAGAGTTTTTATGAATAAATAATATAAGTTAAAGAGTTTTTATAAAAAGAAATTGATAAATAAAAACATAATATCCTACTAACTTGTGTTCTAATTCCGAAAATAAGTTACGAAACAATACCGTTACTTTTTGGCGCATCCGGTAGCCGTGTTAATAATTACGTCAAATAATTTAATTTTCATTGTGTTGATCTTCTTCGAGAAAAAACTGTCCGGTGTAGAAAACAACAATACAATAACGCCTAAATTCTAGCAACCTTTTTATTGTTGCATCCTACATTGCATGGTGTAGAACTGCACAATTGCCGACGATGTAATAACGCCTAAATTCTAGCAACCTTCGGGTTGTCGTGTTTTTGTGCAGGACTAAGCAGTCAAGCAGACCAATACACAAAAGGGAATTTTTTTTGATTGTGAAAATTTTGCGCGGTTACGAACGTACAGGTCAGGATAAAATAGATAAATAAAGCCTAAACCACAGCCCACTAGCAAGATGATAATCAGCAGGACATGGGTAAGTAAAATATAGTTTTAATGGACAACCCACAGACGAAGACAGACGAATTAATAGAACGGATCGACAAGAACAGTTATTCAGTGGACAGTCTACAAGTTCTTGCGTGGACAGAACTTAAAGGTTTAGAGGCAGACAAAACATTCCTGGAAAACCATAGGGAAAAAATAAGATTTCAAAGACTGACAAAATTAGAAGAAGTGAGTTATGTGTTACAATTAATAAGTGATTTAAGTAAAGATAGATCACAGGAGTTGGTAAAGAGGATCGAAGAGCTAGAAGAAAAAAAAAAAAACACTTCTAAGAGGCCATTGCGAAAAGCTAAGAGGACAAATAGAATATACAGATACTTTATTAGAGGACGTAGTAAAGGAAAATACGGAATTAGAGGAACAATTGAAACGGAAAGGACTTAGTGAAGAAAATTTTAAAAAACAATTGAAACAACAACAGTTGATAGACACAAGACGACAGTATCCAAAGGCTACAAACAGCATTGGAAAACGCAAGAAGAGAGTTGGACACAATTTACAGAGCGAGATCACCAAATCCTTCACTGCACGAAGAAATAAACGAAGCAGGACTACCGAAAATAGTCATATCACACGATAGATACACCTGTTTTGTCGCTGTTGGAGAAAGTAAAAACCCTAATAAACAAAGCAAGGAAAGCGGGTAGCAGCGGATACTCCGCGGAAACAAAAGCCAGGAATCTAAAGGAGTTAAGCGAATATACGCTGAGATTCGGTGAATTGGAAGGAGTTGACAGCAGAATAACGGAGGAATTCAGTAGAATGATCCCAGTGGCCCAAGAAATTTTGGAAAGAGGATCACCATCACCCCAGCAAAACCATACTATTGAGAGAGCAGAAATCGAAAGGATCAGAATGACTTTTCTATCTGAGATTATTAAAATAGTAAACAACAGAGTCCCATCATTCTTCGGGACCGATGAGCCTGACTTATCATCAGAAGTATTCAGATACATACAAGGATTCAAGATGATAGAGAGGGAAGTATTCACAGGTGCAAATAACGGCTTAACCCAGGATGTAATACAGTCCCTGAAACTACTAATGGCGCCTACTCAAGAATTTCCCAGATGAATTTCAGTTGCGTGGACGCATTATGCAACGCGCTCAAGAAACACTATCTAAAGAACAAGAGCTTAGATAAAATAAGGGAGCTGATCTTAGGTTGCAAACAGAGCATCAGAGAGTCAGCATGCAAGTTTGGAGAGCGCCTAGATAACCTGCTGAGCGAAGCAAGAACAACAACATGGCCGGAAGGACCTGGTCGGGAAACCATGCTAAAAGACTTCAAAGGGATATCAGTAAGGAGCTTTATCAAGGGTTTGAAGGACCATGCTCTTAGAGCTCGATTCGTGGGACAGGAAGAGGAAGAGCTCACAAACTTGATAGAGATAGTTGAAAATGCAGAGGAATTGTTCGGCGAACCAACACACAGTATCAAGACAATAGATTCGGAAGTCCCCTGTAGTTTTTGCAGCAGGATGGGGCATGAATGGAATAGCTGCAAAAACCGGTTAAACACACCATATTGGCTATGGAAAATACGGCCATGTAATGGGGCCCCTGTGCAGGAATATCGTGAGCTGTACGTTCTGTGGAAACAGGGGGCACGATTTGGGAAACTGTAGAAAGAGATTAGGCTTATATTGCCGATTGTGTAGGGTAAATGGTCACAAGGAAAACCCTTTCTGCGAGCCAAGAAGAAATACACCCAACCAAAATCAATTGGGAAGAAGGACGGCAGAAGACAATAGGAGGACAACAAACACAGAATCCGTGGAAGCCCACAAATATCGACGGGACAAAATATGAACAGAGGGGCAAATAGATACAATGGTACACGACCAACCTGTTTTTATTGTCAGCAACAGGGACATTTTGCACGGGACTACAGAAGCAATGTCAGACAAACTCAGGCGATAGGAACAGGAATCTACGAACAGGTGCAAAGTAACAATAATGGCAGGGACCTAGCCAACAGACCCGTAGAGGCCCACAGCAATATTAATCGGACAAATTTTCAGGGAAACGAAATTCGGCCCAGTCAGCGTCAATATCTAGGGTACCGCAAATTAACAGAAAATCAGATTGGCATAAAAAAGAGAGCAGATACAATTATAATAAGGAAACAAAAAGAGAGAGTTGGGGAATTAAAGATGATACGGAGTCTGAGCAGGCAACCAAGATAGTAACCAAGGCAGTTGTTCACTCAGTAAATCAAGAGAACGGGCAAACTGTAGAAGAAAAAACTGCGAAAGACAAAAAATTAAACGAAAAAAATGAAGAGAAACAAAGTGAAGAGATGATGCGAAATATAGATGATGGTACTGAATCACCGGGCAATGTGGACAGAGTTTTTATTGCGCTTCCGTGCCGAGAAGCTACGGAGGGAAGATTATTCTTACTTGTAGATACGGGAGCAGATTTCAGTATGGTAAAAGAGGAATCAATGAAGGTTTTTCCCAATAAGAACAGAAAGCAAACTAAAATTCTTTCTGGAGCATTCGGAGGAAAGACTACGACACTAGGCACTACCGAGATCACGATAGGAGACAAAAGGCAGTTGCCGTGGGTGTTCCATATTGTGTCACGGGAAATCCAAATCCCTGGGGATGGTATTCTCGGAAGAAATATTCAGCCTGATTACGGGTGGCGTGTTTCGCCAACGCCCAGTACTAGATTAAAGAAAAATTATGTGGAACAGGTGTATTGTAAACACCATATATAGAACCTTGAGCATCTTTGATAAAGAACATTGGGTGAAGACGTTTACCCTTCGTACGGAAAAAGATTGTCAAAAAAATCATCAACAAGGCGTCTGTCTGAGAAAAAGAGCAGTCACTATAGTACCGGTTAATATAATATCGAGAGACAAAACTGTGGTTGTGCATAAAAAGGAGATTTAACTTGGAGTTTACGTTGGAAAGACTGTGGTCAACATAAAAAATGGAGGCACAGCAGCAGTACCCATACTGAACGCAACCGAGCAGGACATACCATGGAGGAAGAAAATTGAGGTGAAATTTGCAAATTTCAATCACTACACGCAATATGGAGGAACGGATCAACTCTCATTATCAATGATAAATCCTAACGAAAGAATAAGACGTCTAAAAACACCATTATGACGGAGAGGGATTAGAACATGGAAGAAACGGAGTCCATGAACCGGATATGTGAGGAATATCATGACTTATTCATGAAAATTACCGCCCAATTGCAATTTGTTCTGCGCTTTCAAAAGCAATGAATTTCCATCTTGTGAAGTATCTGGAGCTCAACAGTTTACTTAGCGACCGGCAGTATGGCTCTCGTAGGGGCCGCACTACGGGGGACTTACTAGCATCCCTTTCGGAAAAGTGGTGTAATAGCATACATCACCTTGGCAAAAGTAAAGTGGTGGCTCTAGATGTTTCCAAGGCATGGAGCACTTTCGTCAAAGCCAATTGCTTTTGGTGTCGGTGATGGCTGAACTCGATTTGTATAGAGCTTTCTCAGAGATCGCACTGTACGAGTTGTTGTAGATGGTATCTCATCAAACGAGTTCAAGATAAATTCAGGGGTACCGCAAGGCTCCGTTCTTTCTCCTACCCTTTTTCTTATTTTTCTATCTACTCTTTTGCAGATGACAGCAGATTATTTCATTTCTATTCATTCAGTAACAGGCCAAACTCTTACGGCAAAATATGAATGATACACTAAATCGCAATCTCCTGACAGTTTCAAATTGGGGTCTTGCTAATAGGGTCAATTTTAATGCACGAAAGACCCTATGTGCTATGCTCACAAACAGACGTATGACCGTATGACATGCTGCTCCATTTGTAAATATGGATGGTATAGATATTGAGGAATCAGAAGCTCTTGATGTTCTTGGCATGAGAATTGATTGTGATGTTCGATGGAATGATCACATTTTTCATGTATGAAAAGAAGCTTTCAAGTGCCTCGGTTTTTTAAGACGGTGTAGGACATACTTCATTCCATGTTATCTCATTAATATTTATAACAGCTTTATCCGACCTAAAATGAAATAAAACTCTCATGTATATAGACCGGTGCTTCAAAATCTGTTTTGAAGTTACTCGATCGCTTACAAGATAGGGCGAATAAGCTTATCGGTGACAGTAGGGTGCCAACTCTATTGACTCACTGGAGCATCGACGCAATGTTTGGTGTGTTTCATTGTTCTATCGCTACTACAACGGAATGTGCTCTAATGAAATCAGGGAACTTGTTCTCGAAACCCGTCACTTTTAACGTACAACACGCTCATGAAGACCACATCCCTTTGTGGCAGATATACTTACAAAGTGAACCGAACTACGCTTTACAAAGAGAATTCGTACTTTAGTCGAACTGTCGAACTTAAGCAGAGGTCTTTCCAGCCACTTTCAGTGTGTTAAATTTCAAATCGAATGAACATAACACTACTCTCTTTATCCGCCTTCCCAAAACCTATGTTCCCCTGAGTGCTGGTCCTAATTAAAAAAGGCATTTAAATAAGAAGTAATTTATTGGGCCTAAGTTAAATACTGAATTAATCACAAATCCTTAAGGCAGCAGGATAGTTTTATTTTTACCAATGGTTTTGTGAGAATGTGCGCTAAAATTGTATCTGATTAAACATTTTCTAAAGTTATTCTGTTACCAGCCAATAAATCCCTTATGAAATGGTGACGATCATCTGTATGTTTACTGTATGGAGTACATAGAATTCATTCATGAATTCTCGCAATATCCAATTATAATACATATACTGGATATTGAATCCCATTTCTTGTATGTATAATAAATTTTATATTGTTGCCTTCACTAAAATTCCGTTTATGTTTAGATTTATCAACACATTGCCCGTACCTAAGGCTCTTATACTATGTTCACACGGACAGAAATTATAGATGTTCGCTGGCCTACCTTGATTGAACCTACATGTTTCGCCATACAAAATTTTGAGAGCTAACCTACCTGTTTCATTTTGAACCTTGTTGCGAACCCGTATAATTTACTATCATCTCTAATTTTGATAACAAATTATCGCTAATTTATCTAAACTAGTTGTGCAAAATTATTTTAACAAAGAAAAACAATTGATAACTGCTAAAATTTAATAAAAACATTGAACAAATATAAAGCATATATTTATATTTAGGTAAATAATTAAAGAAAATAAAAAAGCAATAAATAGTCAATCGTACTTTAAACAGTAAAAGAATGTCGAAGTACGAACCAAGCTAGAATATCGTGTGAACACACGGGTTCGCCATCGAGTTTCACGGAGCGAACCTAGTGTTTCAGTTCGTCGTGTGAACATGTGATTTTGTTTGCAGCATTTGTCTTTCGTTTATTGTAAAATTCATAAAACTTTTAAATAATTTCTTGTTTTTTTTTTTATTTATTTATAAACTTTGAGTTATCTAACACAACAAGATATATATAATCTTATAAATGAGAGTGCTAGTAATCGAGCAGATAATAAAATACATTGATTACAAAATTAACATTAATATAATATAGTAAATTATTAATAGACAATAGGACCTAGTTTTACAATTATTCAAAAATGATAAAGAAAGGAAAAAAATGAAAACGATAATATGTCAATGTATAATTAAAGAGAAAAATTTACATAAATACATCAGAACCTTATGCAAATAACTTACATAACTCCCTTTTAAACATAACTGCGTTGCTTATTATTTGTATGGAATTGGGTAAAGCATTCCAAAGGCTGACGGTATAAATCAAAAATTTTTAGTCATATGAGCCGTAGCTCCCGAATGTTGTTTTAATTCTTACAATTTATATGCCATCCTTTTTTACATATGTAGCATATTATTTTTTTTTCGTATTGTTGTTGTTATATACTGCTTTTGTGTATTTCTGTTTGCTATACATTGCGGCTTCGTTAGTTGAATTGTACGCGGCTGTTTTATTATAATTATCGAAGTCTTGCATTAGTTTTGTTTTAATGGAATCGGCGGTTATTACTGTGCCGCTGCTTTCTATCGCCATAATTATTGGTGCAAAATGTTCGGGGAATCCACTGAGTAACAGACTTCCTACCCATTCATCACTAACATTATAATTGTGTCCACATATGTATTTACAAATGCTATTGCAATTCACCAAAAGTGTTGTCCTCAATTTTCGAAAGAAACCACATCTTCTGAGTCGATATAAGTTCTCCCATACTTCCTTAGCCGTTGCTTTACCTTAGATATGTATATATTACTTATACGAAATACATAAAACTAGACTATATTGCCTTTTCATTTATGACAGCATTGATCTCAGTGCCAAGAATTGATTTACAATATCCCTGAAGCTTTAATGCATGCTCTGCCGCAAAACGCCAATTATGATAATTTTCTCTGTCGTTCTCGGTCTGGGCACATAACCTGTTTAAACTAAGATTGAAATAAATAAGCTTTGTTTTTATAATCAAGCGTCTCTTTAAAAAGTAATAAATATTCTATGTTAAGTAAAATGTAAGCATTTACATTAGGCATATAGCTTTCTAACATATTTCGAAGATATAAAAATTGGCATACTATAGTCGAATAGGCCATTGAAATCTAAGAAAAAATACACTTTTATTTTTTCCTTGGCATCAAAGAAGCTCAAGCACCGTCTGCGATGAAGTTTCAAATTTGTATTTGTATGCAATGAGGTGGCGTAGGAATTTATTTAAATATAGAGGTGCAATTAGACCAACAAAATTCGTAGTCAAAAGATAATAATTGGAAGATTTAATGCTCTATGAAAGATTTTTATGATATGAAATAAAATAACTTGCTAAAATTTTTTTGTGTTCGTTAGGAAATGTATTTGGTGCGTAAAGTTTTTTTTTGCATAATAACCGAAGATAATGTTTTTCATTAATAAAACATCATTGCTCACCTTGTGGTACTATGCGCGAAATTTGGTTATATATGAAAACAGTATTGTATTTTAAACAATATTGCATATTATTTTAATTGTCACTTCCAACATCATTGAACCTATAGAAAATAAACATGCATTTAAGAAGGTTAAAGGTTGCGATATGTTGTACTAAAAGAGTTCTGGAGATTAATTTTAACTTGTCAAATTTTCTGCTATTTATTTTTAGATAACCGAAGAAGATAATTTGCCTACAGCTATATGCTCTATATGTACAGCACGATTAAAAGTCGCATACCATTTCATTAAAACGGCACACGAATCCGAAAATAATTTAAAAAAATTTATAGAAAAAATTAGTTCAGATTTCAAAGAAGTTGCGCAGTGTAATAACTCTTCAAAGAAATTCCACAACGAGCAACATTTTACAGAGGATGATCTTTTATCTCTTATAGATGTGGAAAACCATGAAGAAATACCTACATCTGCGGACAATACCGATACAGACACGAAAAACTACAAAGAAGAGTTTTTAGTGAATAATTTAAATGCCAATGATTTGCAAAATATTCAGAATGGAGATATGGATAAATTTAAAAATAACACTTGTAATAGTTTTTCTAAGGATATTTTATCGATAAATGCTTCTAATGAGATTGATCATGCATATGAAAGCAATTCACATTTAATGGAAAGTTCTACTCAGGATGAAGAAGAAATCAAATGTTATGATCAACAAGTCGAAGAAAATGACGAATTGGAAAATAATCAAACATACACTGGTGTAAACATGTTAGAGTCAAATGATGAATCTGTAATTCAATGCCAATCCACTCAGTTGGAATTAGAAGAACCAGAAGAAAATCATAAATACGGTATGATTATCAATAGCCCAGATGATAACATCCAATCTCGAAGTATTTATATCGACGAAAGCTCAGCAGAAGGAATTAATCAACAAGACGATGATGGTGACTGCAACAAAAATAATTGTAATGAGGAAGATAGAACAGATGAAATTATTGAACACGGAGTAATACCAACAAAATGCTTTTCCGAAATTGGAAATATTGTTCATCGATTTTACTGCGTTAAATGCAATCGAGATTTTAGTACGAAAACAAATTTAAATCGTCATATGCAATCACATGAAGGTAACAAACCTTTTTCTTGTACGGAGTGCAAAAAGAGCTTCACCCAAAAATCAACCTTAAAACAACATATGTATATACATACAGGTGAAAGACCTTACGTCTGTGAAGTATGCAATCGTGGATTCACACAATGCAAAAGTTTAATATTTCACATGCGCCGACATACAGGGGAAAAACCGTTTCACTGTGAATATTGCTTAATCACTTTCAGGCAGAAGGATGCTTTAAGGGTACATAAGTAATTGAATTTAAATTAATAAATTAAGATAAATATATATCCTTCTAGATTCATATTTTAAAACACCATGTTGTAACAGATCGAACGGCGGAAGGCAATGAAGTGTTTTCATGTATTATTTGTCAAAAGAAATTCGAAACAAAAGATGAATTTAAAATGCACATGAAAATTCATACAGCAAGTGGTGAATTAGATAATGTAGTTTCATTTTTTCACGATCAAGAAGAAATGTCAACGAAATCAACCAAAAATTTAACCGATGCCACACCTAATGACTCTAGATGTTACAATGCGGCTGTTGTAAATGTTTCTGCATCCTCTGCATCCAAGACAAGTCGAGCGAAAAAATTTCAATGCCGCAAATGTTTCAAATGTTTTGCTTTAAAGTAGGTTGTCATACTTATATACTTACATAGCTATAATAATATTATGTTATATAATTTACAGAAAAAGTTTAGTACGGCATATGCGTATACACTACGTTAAAAACGATGGCTTGTTAGAATGTTTCGATTGTGACTTACAATTTACATCTGTAGAGATCTATCAAGAACACCTCTCGGTATGTCATCAATACGCATGTTCTGCTTGTCCGCTAATTGTCTTCAAAACAATCCAAGAATTGAAGATTCATATGATTGAGCACGATCTAGACCAACATGAACAGTGACAATAAAAAATTCTATACATATACTATATATATTATTGTGTACCTATAATTCGGTATTAGTAGGACCTCACGAAGGCATTGCGGCTTTGTCTGTGAAAAACTTAACGAATAAAAGAAAAGTGAAGAAAAAAGTTATTATTGGACAGATATTTCGCTATATAGAGCCTTTAAAGCTTAGCATTTCGTCGTTATAGCTATTTAAGCAAATCTGGAAATACTGAGTTGTTGAAACAGAGTGACTTTTTCAGTTTTATATAATCTTTTGTGAGGAATATTCCGCTTTCGAATTTTTGTTTTCAACCTTACGATAAATTTGCAAAATCAATATACTTATGTATGCTGAACAATGCTATTTAGAGTTGGAAAATTATAATCGCAACCAGCATGTTTGATTTCAGATATATTTTTTCTCAAAAAACACTAAAGTTATTTTTCCTTATATAAGATAATGTTCAGGTTAATATTGCCTATGATTTTCATTTTACTTAAACCTATTTGGAAAACATTTCGCAATATTAAAAATTCAATTATAAGGTCCGGTCCCGTACTTTTTGTGTAAAATTCAGTAAAACGAGAATAAGCAAGAATTAGTCCCTCTAAGGGGGTAAACAGTGAAGTTATCTGAATGCGACACATAGCTGGTCTGTTGATACTTTTTTTTAACTTTTATTATTTATTGAATCTTCAATTATAAATTGAAACATCAATAAGTTTTTCAAATCTTAAATCTAGCAATATTAAATACTATATATGTATATCCGGTGCGCTTCGCTACCCCCTCGTTATAAAATAAAATTCCTATTGTGAAAATTTAATGACGATCGGTCCAGTAGTTAAGACTATATTACGATTTTTCATTTTCCTAAAAAGGGGCGTGGTCCCACCCACTTTTCCCCTAGTACGTGTTCCAAATTAGGCCAATACCATATGTACCAAATATCATCGACGTAGGTCAAAAAATGCTCAAAATATGGCGATTTAAATTTTTGGGTTATATGGGCGGTGCCAAGCCTCTTTGTCCAATCAAACATTCATAAAGCCTATTATTCCTTCCAGAGTCACAGTAACGTGCTGTGAAAATTTCAGGAAGATCGGTCCAAGGGTTTGATTTTTCTAAAAAGGGGCGTGGTCCCACCCACTTTTCTCTTGGTACGTATTCCAAATTATGCCAATACCATATGTACCAAATATCATCGACGTAGGTAAAAAAAAAGCCCAAAATATGGCGATTTAAATTTTTGGGTTATATGGGCGGTGCCACGCCTCCTTGTCCAATTAAAACTTCATATAGCCAATGTCACCCGCCTGAATATTCTGAAGATTCCCTGAAAATTTCATCAAAATCGGTCCAGTAGGTTCGGAGCCTATTCATTTCAAACAAACAAACAAAAAATCAAACCTTTCCTCTTTATAATATTAGTATAGATGTAAAAATAGGTTGTAATATTAAAGAAAAACGAACCGTTCTATTTAATGGGTAAAATGAGAGTGAGTGTTTATTATTTTATGTTTCTTTACTCGCTAGTTTATTCTTATACATACATAGTTGCTTAAAATTAGTAAGTATTGCCAGTGCTGCGCAGTGTCATCAGAGATGGCACTACACCTCCCTTCTTTTATAGAAACAAAGATAATTTAATTATGATTTATAATCAGCCTTATTTCGGTTCTCGTATTCGAGTTTTAAATTTCTCGTTTTTACAAGATGGCACTACGTTGCTCGAAAGCCAAAAAATACAACACTGTTAACAATTCTTTTACAATTTGTTGTACTACGAGTCTCGAAATCGAATGTCAAAAGTTGCAAAATTAGTCGTGTATTTTAAATCATTCGACAAAAAAGAAAAAATAATTTATAAATAATGAAAGCATCAAAGGAGTAAGTGTTAGTGTTACTGAACTTTATGAAAACTGTTTTTAAGTAATGAAAATAATTTCAGATTGAAAATAACCACACGGAAGCAGTTTGAAAAAATGGTAGAGTTGCTTAAAAAAAAAAGCCAGAATTGGCACAATCGTACCACAATGGCCTACACAAAGTGGACACTAAGGCAGAATGGGTTGAAATATCAAGTAAGTTAAACACTTTAGGACCACCTTCACGTACGGGGCCTGAAGGGATGAAAGTCTGGGGAGACTATAAATGCAATTTGAAAAAAAAACTTGTGCATAACAAAACTGAATGGCGCGCAACGGGAGGAGGTTCTAACAACCAATTTGTATTGACACCGATAGAAGAAGCTGCTTCAGCTCTATTGCAATTGAACAGCATTATTAGTCCCGAAGGCGAAGAAATAGGTATCAGCTCTCCCAAAGAATTTGAAAATATTTCTGTTAAAATTAATAATAATGATGAAATATTTGCTCCAAGTACGTCAAAAAATATTCGAAGAAAACATATAAAAAATGTTTCCGACAAACAAGATATAAATGAACAACAGTTAAAGGTTCAAACTGACTTGTACAATGAGGTGAAAGATTCTTTAAAACATATAGAAAGGTATGCGCGTAAACAATATGCAATAAAGGAAGAAAGTCTAAGCCTTTACAAAAGTGAATTAAAAATAAAAAAAGAACAGTTTGAATTGCTGAAGAAGGAAACAAAGAAGAAGGACGAACATCGGAGATTAATGCTACAATTGAGAACAGATGAAATTGATATTAAAAAACGAAGAATTGAACTCGAGGAATATAAAAATCGTTTCAAACAGTAGGTTTTTTCTTTATTTGTTTATTTTTTAATAATTAAGTCCTCGTTCAAAATGGGAATTTTTGTTGTTTCTTCCGCAATTCGCCTTTTCCTACCTGCAGATATATTTGAAAAGAATTGCTGCAACAATAATTTCAAGTTTGATTCTTGACTAATTTTAAAAACTAATGAAATTTGATATTAATTTTTTGTTTTAAGAGTAAAAAATAACTATATACATATGTATATGTACTTATGATATGTACGTACATATATAATTAAACCAAATGAATGAAATGTGATTTTAATTTTTTAATTTACTAGTATTTAATATAGAAATTTAATGTATAGTAGATATAGTTCCCTTTTACCGGTTATTTAAAATAAATCAAATGTTCAAATTTACTACATAGAAGTCATTCATTTTAACATTAAAGTGATTTTTTGAAATAAAATGTGGTTTTAGTTATTTTATACACACAATAAACTTACATGCATACATACGTGCCTTAAAACGAATTTAATAAATGTTATGTTTTAAAAAATCAAGGATGTATTTTTGTATTTAAATATTAACAGTGCATTGATTGCATTATTTTGTTTCTTATATTGGAAGCCGCTAAATATTCAATTGTTTCAATATTCAAACTTTCTCCAATATCACGTTCACCATCTATTTCTGGCATATCAATTTTATAAAAAATACAAATATTATGTAAGGCTGCACAAATATTAGTAATTTTAGCAGCAACATTTGGTGGGTAGTGTAATTGCCTTGCTCCTAATATGCACCGAAACCTATTTTTAAGTACTCCTATTGTGCGCTCTACAACATTTCTGGTTTGAGCGTGGATGTGGTTAAATCGGCTCTCTGGAGTACACTCTCCTGCCGATCTAAATGGCGTAATTAAAAATGGCTCTAGCGGATAGCCCGCATCGCCTTAAAAAAATATGCGTAAATTATTTACTTCAAATTATTGTACACAATTATATTAGTCTTACCTAATAACCATGTGTTTTTATCTCCATTATTATAGTTGCGCTTCAAAAATTCCTTTAGCTCGCTCACATTCCATATAAGTGAATCATGAGCTGAACTGTTATAATGTCTCCCGTTATTCCCTTGACACGAGCTAACGTAATCTAATAAACACATGTACATACATTGTACATGCATTCATACATACATACTTTAACTTGTTTAGTTGCAACTTTTTATTCGTATTGCAAAATGCAACTTTATTTTAAATACGTATTGCCAAATTTAATTCCAGACATTTTTCTTGGGAACTGTTTTCAAACCAATTCCATTTCCGTTCTCATAACGAAAATGCAATTCAACATATTATATTAAAATGCAATTTTATTTTTTATTTTATTTTAAGACGTATTGCCAAATTAATTCCAGGGAATTATTTTCAAATCAATTGCATTTCCGTTCTCATAACAAAAATGCAATTCAACCTATTTTACTTACGAAATTATTTCATTTTTCTTAAGAATTTTTGTTAATTAAACAATTTCCAACATAAGTTTGTTTTGTTCCCAACAGCAATAACGGACACAAAACACACTTATGATTAGTAGGCAAAAACCGATGAAGAAACATTTATTTTTTATTAATAAGCACAAATCAATTGTAATTTAGCATATAAGAAAAGAATTAAACAATAAATAGTTCAGTTGATTTTCAGAGAATAACTCAAAACAAGTGTTTTTTTTTAAATGTTACTAAATTAAATACTTTTACTGGCGCAGTCGGTAGGATCGCGAAGTAAGAAAGATCTTATGTACGTCTCAACGTTTTATCGCGAGTGATCCTGTGTTTCCTGTTCTCCAGGATATGTGAAATTTTTTTTCTAAGAAGAAAAAAATATTTTTCGAAATAATCAACTAAGAAGTTGATCTTACCCAATAAGGACACAACAAAAAATATTTTGTGATCTGTTTCCTGTTCTCCAGGATATGTGAAATTTTTTTTTCTAAGAAGAAAAAAAAATATATTTTTCGAAATAATCAACTAAGAAGTTGATCTTACCCAATAAGGACACAACAAATAAGAGACAAAAAACATCAAAAAAAAAAAACATCAAAAACAAAAATAAATTTCGGCAGCAATCATCAGAAGCAAAAATTAAATAAAAACTGAATACAAAAATATAATAAAGTAAAGGATTTTTAAAGTGAACAGAGTGTTTAAAGAAAAACACAAAAATACCTACCATTTTTTAAAACGAAAATAGTGCAAACAAAAAGAACAAACAAACTCCTTATTGAAGTGAACAAAACAAGTGAACAAAAGTTATCCCTTGACAACAACTACAACATCTTCATCCGAAACTTTAAAACAGCTACACAACATCTTCATCCAAACTTTAAAAACTTCATCCGAAATACCAAGCCACACCAGGAACCCTTGAGAAGAAAACCTTCATCAAAGATTAAAAAGTAAGAATAAGATTTTATCATAATATATTATTTTTTTATTTTATTTATTGAATTGTCAAATAAATGTATGTAAGAGAAAAGTGTGGAATCGAAGAAGAAATAGAACTTATTATTGAATTATATGCTGTAACAGAAGAAGATAGGGAAATTCTCAGAAAATATTTACGGATAATAACACTTATAAAAAAGATTGTAGAACAAAATATCTGAAAAATAAAAGAAAGCGATATAAGCAAATAAGATTATAAATTAAAAAGAAGGGATTTTAGAAAAACTAACAACAATGACCTAACCACGTCAATTACTTTCAGTAAGCATCGACCCATTAAAGTACTTAAACAGACTTCCAGAGTTTAGTGGCGACTATCGTGACTTACAGACTTTCACTAGCTTAATAGACAGAGTTCATCCTTTACTAACTGCTTACGACGGACCATCCCAATTACTCTTTTCCGACATAATTAAAAGCAGACTTACTGGGAAAGCTAGGGAAATAATAGAGATCAACTGCCAGGCCCAATCATGGACAGAAATAAAAACCGTACTGAATAACAATTTTGGAGACAGATGTAGTTTAGAAGAATTGTTCGACAGACTTAAAAGTGTGACCTTTAAGACCAATAGTGTAGAATTTTATAACGAACTTAAGCAACGACTTAGGAACCTTAACAATAAAACAATTACCACAATCGGTATTGGTCCTGCAGCAAATGAATGTGCAAAAAACAATATGAAAACGGCTTTAAATGTCTTTAAGGAAAAAATTCCCGAACCCATGCGCACAGTCCTAATATGTAGAAATCCTGAAACTCTCGAAACAGCAATGGAAATATTATTTCAAGCTGGCTATGCATATGTTACATCACCAAACCCAATATTTTCCACTCATAGAAGATCACCAAACAAAGAACTCAGGAATCGACCATGTCACAGGCAAATTAATGGAAACAACCACAATAATCATAACATAACAAAGACCTATAGTAATCATAAAAACCTATCATACAACCAACGAAACCCTCAAATTCACCGTCAAAATTGGCAAGGAAGAGACTATCGAAACTTCACTCATAATCAACAAACAGAACAAAACTTACAACGACATAATAACTGGAACCCCTTCCGACAACAGGATAGGCAAAACACTCCACGTGACAACCTCCTTCCAAGACCTGAACCTATGGACATCAATAGCCTTGAAATACCGATCAATCGTAATCAAACTGAAGACGAAAATTTTCAATCTTTCGCCTCAAAGAACTTCCATATATAAAAGTTGGCACCAAGTTAGGACACCTCAAACTAATAATAGATACAGGAGCAACCAACTCCATTTTAAACCCCAATATATGTCACCCCAAATGGATACAAAAAATTCAACTAATCCCCATAAAAACATTACAGCACAAAATCAATCTTTATGAGAAAGCTAAAATTCCTACCTTTAAGGAGTTCGGTACAACAATAGAGACAATAGAATTCTATATAACAAAATTTCACGAGTATTACGACGGACTAATAGGTAATGACTTACTTAGACCACTAAAAGCAAAAATTTGGTACGAAACCAATACAATACGGACTAATAGGTAACGACTTACTTAGACCACTAAAAGCAAAAATTTGGTACGAAACCAATACAATAACAATTGGAGAAAACACTATTCCACTTTTCATTAAAAGTGAAGACCAACAAGAGAAACAATTTAGTCAGACTGAAAAAAATAACTATGTTAAAGAACTACTAAAAAGTAAAATAATGAACGAGGAAACCTTGAAAATAGAACTAAATTTTGCATCAAACTTTGAGCCTCTGAGCGATCAAATTAGAACAGAGCACCTTAACTTCGAAGAGAAGTCACAATTGTTACAAACAATAAACAAGTATCACGATATTTTTTACCAAGAAAATGATAAGCTTTCATTCACATCCGTCATAAAACATAGAATTAGGACCACAAATAATATCCCGATATATACTAAGTCCTATAGATACCCATTTGTCCACAAGAATGAAGTGGAAAAACAAATCAATGAAATGCTCGACAACAAAATAATTCAACACAGCAACTCCCCATACTCTGCACCCATTTGGATTGTTCCAAAAAAAACGGACACCAGTGGGAAGACTAAATGGCGACTTGTCCTTGATTACCGAAAACTCAATGAGGTAACCATCGATGACAAGTACCCAATCCCTAACATAGATGAAATTTTAGACAAACTGGGAAGATGCCAGTATTTTACAACTCTAGACCTTGCAAAAGGGTTTCATCAAATAGAGATTGGAAACGAAGACATCCATAAGACCGCCTTTAGTGTTGAAGGAGGCCATTATGAGTTCCTGCGAATGCCGTTCGGGTTGAAGACAGCCCCAGCGACATTCCAAAGACTCATGAATAATATCCTTAGAGATTATATAAATAAAATTTGTCTAATTTATCTAGACGACGTAATCATTTTCTCTACATCACTGCAAGAGCATATGAATTCTATTAAACTAATTTTCAACCGCTTGAAGGAGGCGAACCTGAAAATTCAGTTAGACAAATCTGAGTTTCTAAAGAAGGAAACTGAATTTCTTGGTCACATCGTAACCCCAGAGGGAATTAAAACAAATCCAAAGAAAGTTGAGTGCGTCAAAAACTTTCCTATCCCTAAAAATGTCAAACAAATTAAACAATTCCTAGGTCTCACTACTCGGCTACTATAGAAAATTCATTAAAGACTATTCCCTAATCGCAAAACCCATGACGAAGTACCTGAAAAAAGATACCAAAATTAATATTGCCGACCCTGAATATGAGAAAAGCTTTAATACTCTCAAAACCTTACTAACGCACGACCCAATACTAGCATACCCAGACTTCACCAAAATATTCACTCTCACAACAGATGCCAGTAACTACGCCCTAGGAGCAATTCTCTCCCAAGATAATTTGTTACGCTAGCCGTACCCTGAATACACATGAAATAAATTACAGTACAATAGAGAAAGAATTGTTGGCCATTATATGGTCTACAAAATATTTCAGACCCTACCTTTTCGGTCGCATATTCATAATAGAAACAGACCATAAGCCTCTAACTTGGCTTTTCTCTATAAAAGAACCCAATTCAAAACTTGTGAGATGGAGGTTGAAATTGTCAGAATTTGACTACGAAATAAGGTACAAAAAAGGAACAAAGAATAGCAATGCTGATGCCTTATCTAGGATCGAACCCGAACTTGGCAACATAAATACACTGGAATCTGGCCATATAACAATAACAGAAACCTCGTCACCTATAAATTTGTTTAAAAACCAAATTATTGTAACTAAAGCGAGGTCTGGATCATTAAGAATTAAAAACAAGTCAATTTTTGGAAATAGAAGGAAACTAATTTACATGAAAGAAATGGACAGGGAAACAGCTATAACCTTGCTCAAAAATCACTTTAATCCTACACAGTTAAACGCTGTAATAATTGAAGAGGAATTTTATGCAATATTTAAAACAACTTTTGAAGAATTATTTGCTAGTAATACAAATTTTAGGATCTTGAGATGTTTCCTCCAAACAGAGGATATAGAAGACGAAGAACAGTTGACTGAAATAATAAAAAAGGAACACCTTGACAAAAATCATCGAGGTATTCAGGCAGTATTTAAAGAACTAATTACACGTATATACAATCCACAATTGATACTAAGAATTACCCAATTCATAAACAACTGTGAAGTTTGTAACGTAGAAAAGTATGATAGGAAGCCTCCAAAAGTACCGTATAAAATCACAGAAACTCCATCCAACCCACGAGAAATCATTCACGTAGATGTTTTTTACACTTTAGAAAAAAAATTATTCATGACGGCAATAGACAAATTCACCAAATTTGCATGGGCATTTAAAATCAACGGCAGAAATTGGACGGAATTCAAGACCAAATTGTTGATGATTATCAATACACATGGGAAATTAAATAAAATAATAGTAGACAATGAACTCGGCTTTAAGGCTATACCAATGCAGCAATTTTTAAAGGACGAAAACATCGAAATTCACTACACATCTAACAGCAATCATACATCTAACGCAGATATTGAAAGATTGCACAATACCATCAACGAGCACATACGCTTATTGAGACACGATGAAAGGAATAAAGATGAAACTACAGAGGAAAAAATTATAAGGATATTAGGTTTTTACAATAATACCATACATAGCACAACTGGAATCAAACCTATCGATTTTGTTAATGGTAAAATTCATGAGGACAGATATAAAGAAATTCATGACAGAATAAATTCAAAAAAGGAAAGTGTCATACAGAAACTAAACAAAAAAAGAACAGATGTAGAATTAGAAAATGACACAAATTATATTAAGGAAATTAGGGGAGGAAAGAACCATAGGAAATATAGGAAGGTAGAAGCAAAGAGGATAGACAGGGACCACCTGCAAACCACGGGAACAGGACACAAGTACTATAAAGCCCATGTTAAACCTAAGAAAAAATACGAGGACAGAGACAACCCTACTATAACAACTATAAAATGATTTTTTTTTCAGATGATGACTTGTACTTTCATATTGACACTCATTATAACCGCGAACGCACAATATTTAGACATACAGGACCTTACCAACAATAATGGATATATACCCATTAAACTAGACGAAATCCGACCGATAGAAACTTATTCTAAAATATTGCACATAATTAACATAACTATGTACGAAGATACACTTAAGTTAATTGCATGCAATATAGCGACATTGAACACTGCCACGATAGATACAAAAACACTAATTGACACCGTTGACAAAAATTACGCGATACTGGAAGCCAAGGTAGAAAACTTAAGCCCACACTTTAGACAAAAACGAGGACTAATTAATTTACTAGGGAAAGGATTAAAAATTGTAGCAGGAACAATGGATAACGACGACGAAGAACACATAAACAATTCACTAAAACAACTTTACGAAAATGACGGACTTATAACAAACACTGTGAACAACTTAACCCAAGTAAACAACTTTCTCTCACTACAAATACAAAATATCACAGATCATATCAACACCCAACAAACACGTATAGGAAAATACCTAAATAATTTAGGAACACTATTCAGAACAAAATAACAACACTAGAAGACGAATTAACATTCATGGAACATATTTACCAAATCAATAATGACATAGCACTGTTACGTGACCATATCGACGACATAGGACAAGTAATCTTTTCAAGTAAGCTAGGAATTATTCCCACGGACATCTTAACTACAAAAGAAATGGACCTAATAACAGATTTCAAAAGTTACACAAATATAAGAACTTCTGTAGACTTACAAGACAGAAACATACTATTAATTTTCAAAATACCAAAATACTCTGAAAACACGCTTTCTAAAATCTCCTTCGAACCGATTCCAGACATTAAAAACAAATCGCTAGCATTAGAATCGCATGTAGTACTAATTGACAATAAAAAAAATATTTATGAACCTATTTTTAAAGAAAACCTAGAGAAAAATTTAATTAAGATTAAAAATAATTGTATTCAAAACATATTGGAATATAAGGAAGCAAATTGTTCTATAAAAAATTCCGAAACGGAAGAAATATCAGAAGTACTTCCTGGAATATTAATATTTAAAAACTACAATCAAATATTTAAACATAACTGTAATAACAATGAACTACGAATAAAAGGTACTTTTCTAGTTAAATTTGAAAATTGTAAAATATTTACGGAAAATAGAAATTTTACTAACATTAATTTAAAAATAAAGGACAAAATAATCTTACCAAATATTATAACAAAACTAAAAAACAATAAAAATGTAGTCCTTAATGATCTAAAACTCGAAACATTGTTCTTAAAACAAATTAAATATGAAGAAAATTTACATGAGATACTATATCATGATAAGAAAACCAAAACCATAAGCCCTAAGTATCGATATCTTTGATATTCTAACTATTATAATTCTAATTTTTATATACTTTGTAAGACCAAAACAAATTTTTAATGTTTCGTCGGAGCCTCAATCTAACGGTGTGGGTGTTATAATGTCTCCCGTTATTCCCTTGACACGAGCTAACGTAATCTAATAAACACATGTACATACATTGTACATGCATTCATACATACATAATACTTTAACTTGTTTAGTTGCAACTTTTTATTCGTATTGCAAAATGCAACTTTATTTTAAATACGTATTGCCAAATTTAATTCCAGACATTTTTCTTGGGAACTGTTTTCAAACCAATTCCATTTCCGTTCTCATAACGAAAATGCAATTCAACATATTATATTAAAATGCAATTTTATTTTTTATTTTATTTTAAGACGTATTGCCAAATTAATTCCAGGGAATTATTTTCAAATCAATTGCATTTCCGTTCTCATAACAAAAATGCAATTCAACCTATTTTACTTACGAAATTATTTCATTTTTCTTAAGAATTTTTGTTAATTAAACAATTTCCAACATAAGTTTGTTTTGCTCCCAACAGCAATAACGGAAACAAAACACACTTATGATTAGTAGGCAAAAACCGATGAAGAAACATTTATTTTTATTAATAAGCACAAATCAATTGTAATTTAGCATATAAGAAAAGAATTAAACAATAAACAGTTCAGTTGATTTTCAGAGAATAACTCAAAACAAGTGTTTTTTTTTAAATGTTACTAAATTAAATACTTTTACTCTGAACCTGGATAGTGAGATGATATATATTTGATTCGCAGTTTATGATCACAAACCTGTTAAACAAATTTTAAATATTTTCATTAACACTTAAATTAAATTATGCACATACTACCGTTGCATTTAGACTGTAGAAACCTTTTCTGTTGTAGTATTTAAAACGTTCCTGAGTTCTTGGTCCTAAAATTTTTATATGTGTGCCATCAATACATCCTATGACACCCGGAAACCCAGTTTTCTTATAAAAATGCTCCTTAACTTTAAACTTTTCATTCTCCGTCATCTTAAAAGAAATCCAGGTTTTGCATAATTCGCTGTTCATTGCATGTATACACTCCTTAAACACCTTGCTGACAGACCACTGTGAAAGACCTACATTGTAGTCATTACCAGCTCCTTTCTGGTATTTAAAGGCCGACTTGTTTAATCTAAAATAGCTAACGAATCTAAAAAGAATTATTATTATAAAAAACTTAGTGTTTTTTACTTCTACTTACTTTGAATTTGGCATTGAAAATATATTTGATGAATTTCTTATTTCTCTTCGTAACTTATTCAGCTCCGCCACTGTGTACTCTTCTTCATCTTCAGAGGATGATGTTATGAGTCAGACCTGATCAACCCTCTTACATGAACATTTCGCAACTTGTTAACACAAACTGTCACCAGTTCATTGTCTTGATCAGTGCATTGACTTGACCAATTGTGCAACTGTTTGCGTTGATAAATTGCGAAATGCCCAAAAGCTTACTAAGCTATTTTTATTAAATACAAACTGGGTCAGAAGAATACTAATAAATAGCTGAGTAAGAATAATTGTGCAACATTAAAATATTAAAGAATAATAATTATAAAATACTAATAAATAAGCTGAGTAAGAATTGTTGTGCAATATTAAAATAGAATAATTATTGAATAGTAATTAAGTATAAATAAGCTAGGTTTAAGAAATAGAAGATGAGTTGAAAAAGCAATCAGTTGTAAAAGAAGACAGTTGAAAACAGTTGTAAAAGCAAACAGTTGTAAAAAAAAGACAGTTGAATACAGTTGTAAAAGCAAAGAGTTGTAAAGTTAATATTTATAGTCCTAGAATTGGAGTTTTATAATAATAAAGTTGAAAGATAAAAGAAAATAATAGTGTATTAATTTTAAACATAACATTTTTGGCGCAGCCGGTAGTTCAATTTGCAGAGTACAGGTTTGATACCTTTCGACCAGGAAAAAAGTATTGTGATATTAGAAAGCTATTTTAGCTCAATTTAATTTCATAATACATAATCCTTGTTAAAAGGACTCGTTGATTTTTAAGCTAATAGCACCAACTACTAAAGGTTTTAATTAGCTATTTTAGCTGCCTTAAGTTGTATCGATTCTATTGGTAAACTAAACAACGACCAAACAAGCTACTCGAAGCAAATGGGACCAGTATATTTGGTAACTAATTTAATAGAATTTTTAAATTGTGTTATTTAAAAGTAAGGAGTAAACACAGCTCGTTGGCAGGGAATTTACATTTACGTGAGAAGATATATTTAAATAGATAGGATAAAAATTTTAGGGAAATTTAAATCATATGGAGGATTTACAAGCGAAACTAAAGAGAACACAAGAAGAGTCAAGGGAAATTTTAGAACGAGTGTGGAGTCTTATTAGGTATCTTAACAACACAAAAGAGTATACAGAATTAATTAAGCATAAAATAAGAAGCCAAGGGAACATCACAGAATTCGAGAAGATAGATATTTTGTTAGAAGAATTACAGGGGCTGCAGGAAAAAAATCCAACTATATCAGCGGAAATACAAGAATATTCCCAAGTGAACAGGATCTTGAAGCAGCAAAACGACAGCTTAAAGAAAACCGTTGAGGAAGCGGAACAGCAAATTCTGGAAAGCGAAGAAGAGACGCAAGTATTTATTAAAGATCTTGTGCAGCGTATTAACCCTAATTTGACTACGGATCAGCTGCAGCAGGCCATTGGGAACAAAAAAGAACTCAGAGATGAAACCCGACAAATCGAAACTCTGAAGGAACAGATTCACGAATTGAAGGAAGGCAGAACGAGAAAAGAGATTTCCACTAACAACGTTACAATCAGCAACAACATGACAAGTTTCAGTGAAATTTTGAAAACTATTTCCCATGTGGTACCGATTTTCTATGGAACAGATGGACCAGACCTCAGTACCGAAGCGAATAAATTCATTGAAGGATGCATGTTGGCAAAGGATAAACTAGGGGAAACAGGTGATGTGGTCGACATAATTAGGTGTATAAAAACGAGGCTGTTTGGAAATGCATACAAATATTTACACAATAAGGAATTCGCAACTGTAGAAGCGCTTTGCATGGCTATCCGAGAAAAATTTACGAAGACCAGATCATTAACAGAGGTACAGGAATTAATTTTTAATAGTAAGCAAAGTTCAACAGAAAGCGCGTATGAATTTGGAGAGAGACTAGAGGCACTCCTTAGTAATGCAACAGATCTAATTGCATCACAGTGGCAAGACGTTTCCCATCGAAAATCCATGATAGACCATTGTAACCAATCAGCTGTAAGAAGTTACATAAGAGGCTTACGAGATCCCAAGCTGGTATCAAACTTCATTGGTCACGAAAACAACGAGTTATCTACCCTGCTAAAAATAACCAAGAATGCTCAAAATCTATTGGATACTAGCATGTATTTTCCCAACGTCACAACAGTGCAAGGCGAAGAACCTTTACACGAAACGGTTAAACAACTGGTAAGAGAAGTGCGACAACTATCCCTGAATAACATAACATTTAGCCACTCCATACCGAACAATAATATACAGAGGAACCAAACAAAAAACTGCAGTTTTTGCAATAGACAAGGTCATTCGTTGAGCAAATGTTTTAACAAAAGAAACAGCACCAACTATAATCAAGGCAGATGGCAGGAATATGCTGTTTACAACTCTAGATCCAACCCGCAGAATTTTCCGTTAATTCAAAACAGAACTCGTATTCAAGGCAACAACGATAGAGAACGACGGTGCTATAGCTGCAATCAACAGGGACATATTTCGTCCAATTGCCCTGGAAATAGTAGCAACGGCAGCAGAAATGACAACAATAATAATAGAAGCAATAATAACGGCAATAGAAACAACTACACGCATAGAAACAATTACACGCATAGAAACTATACGAATGATTCGGGAAACGGGGAACGGCCCAGTCAAAATTAACTGACTGGAACGCCAATAAATACAGAGATAACTCAAATCAAACCAGTACTAATCAGAAACAAAATAGAAAGCCACACTTGGTAGCTGCTCAAGATCAGACATTCAACATTACAAATTTGGATATCAATAGAATAGATATATCAGAAGAACCAGAGAACAGGAACCCGTATACGGAAACAACACAAGCCAACAAAGCAACGAAAGAGAAGAAACGCTGCAGTCTGTTGTCTGACACTAGACCCACAGGATCGACGTGTCACGAAAGTAGAGACGTTTTAGAGAAAGTCCTGAATTGTATGGCAACGATGTTACATTACCTAATGGTGACATGGAACAATATGAAAATATTAAAATATAATATAAATGACAAGTTAAAGGGAAATCGATCTGCGGCGCTAGTAGGGAAATTTTAAATAAATTCCTGAATAATGTTACACCACGTAAATGTGGCATGGAGTAACATAAAAATCATAAAATATGATATAAAAGACAAGGTAAAGGGAAAAAGGAACTTCCTACGATATAGACGGAAGAGCTGTAATACTAGTAACGGAGAACGCAGGACAGATGATGCATACATAACTTTTCCTTGTAGAGAAGCAAGAAAAGAAACACTACTATTGTTGGTGGACTCGGGAGCAGATACTACACTTATAAAGAATGAGGCTTTAGGACCACACATAAAAATCAACAAAAATGAGCGGAAGACGTTGTTAGGAGCATTTGGAGGGAACATAAGTACAGAGGGAACCATAACGGTAAGCCATAAAAACATACACACACTTTCTTTAAAAATGCACGTAGTACCAAAGGGTAGCAATTTGCCGGCAGATGGGCTACTGGGCAGAGATATGATGTGGAATAAATCAATAATGGACACAATTACAAAAAACGTGAAATTTTTTGAGAGCCAGCAGGAGATAGCTTCCTTACCACTTATTCCGGAACCACCACAGTTATATATAGCAGAAAAAACTGGTATCAAGGGTCGCTGCCAGGGAGTTGTATCAGCAATAACAACAGCCAAGGGAGAAATAATAGTAAAAAAAGCAGAAATCATGCCAGGGGTCTTTGTGGGCGAAACCCTAACATCCATCAAAGAGGGAACAGCATTCATTCCTATCCTGAATACCAACGATTTTACGATAAACACAGACCACAAAATAAAACTGAATTATGAGAACCCCGAAAACTTCAGAATAGAATCAACGGCAAACATAAATACCACACACACCACGGACAATACGGCGAGAACAGAATTACTATTGAAAACATTTCAGCTTAGCCCAGATTTGAATCCGGAAGAGCGGGGCTCGATCGAGAACATCTTGAAATCATACGACGACGTGTTTCATCTATCCGGGGATAACCTAACGTACACAAATGTACTCAGCCATAAGATACCAACCGACCCCAGGCAACCTCCATTTAATACTAAGCAATATAGGCTGCCTGAGGTCACTTTCTGCAAAGGGAGGTAGTTTATCTGGGCCACAAGTGCTCAGAAAAGTCCCCAATAAAACTAAAGCTGTAAGGGACATACCCCCTCCCAAGACTATTAAAGAGCTTTAAGCATTCCTAGGGTTGATCAACTACTACAGAAAGTTCATTCCGAACTCATCGGAAACTGCATTGTCACTAAGCAAACTATTAAGAAAAAACGTAAAATGGGAATGGACACAGGAGTGCCAGAGCGCCATGGACAAACTGAAAGAGGCAGTAGCAAATCCCCCTCTGCTACAGTACCCTGACTTTTCCAAACCGTTTATTCTGACTACGGACGCCAGCAATACAGCACTAGGAGCTATTCTTTCTCAAGGAGAGCTAAGTAGCGATTTACCAATCAGTTTCGCAAGCAGAGTACTAAGCGCAACAGAGAAGGAGTTGCTTGCCATCGTATGGGCGACTAAAACGTTTAGGCCATATCTACTGGGCAGACATTTTACAATTTTCACAGACCATAAGCCCCTGAAAGGCATAGCCAATTTAAAAAACCAGGAGGGCAGATTGGGCCGCCTAAGACTGAAACTTTTAGAATACGATTTCGAGGTACGATATAAGCCCGGAAAAACAAATCAAAACGCGGACGCCCTTAGTCGCCTTCCAGTAGAGGAAATGAACGTAGGGGCAGTAACCAGAGCGAAAGCAAGAGAGACACACGCAACCCAGTATAAGAAAGACGAAAAAAGTACGGATGAAATTGAGGCAGACGAAGATCCTGGGCACGAAGATATGGCCGTATATTTGACAAATCCGGAAGATATTAAAAAGGTTATAAAAACATTCCACGATACACCTTTAGGAGGACACCAGGGCACATTAAAAACTTACTCCCGCATCAGAAATCAATACAAGTGGGTCGGTATGTACCGACAGATTAAAAAATATGTAGCAACGTGTTCATTGTGCCAGAAAAATAAATGCTCAAAACTCGAAAAAATGCCTTTGGTAATAACAACCACTTCCAGCAGACCATTCGAGAAGATTTTCATGGATCTGGTGGGACCACTACCTGAATCGTCCAGGGGAAATAAATATATCGTAACATTCCAGGACGACTTTTCAAAATTTTTCGCGTGTGCCGCCGTGCCAGAAGCAGAAGCATCAACAGTAGCAAAAGTGTTTTTTAAGGAAATAATTTCAAGATATTTTATTCCCAAGGTTTTGGTAACAGATAATGGAACAAATTTCACTTCAAAATTATTTAAGGAAACGTGCAGAATACTAAGAATAAGAAAACTACTGATCACGCCTTATCATCCACAAGCTAATGGTGCTCTAGAAAGGGCCCATCCACCGTTGGCCGAATTTCTTAGAAATTTCGTCAATTTGGATGGTACCAACTGGGACGAATGGCTCAGTCACGCTACGCATGTGTATAATAACAGCAAACATACAACAACAAAACACACACCCACAAGAGTTTCATTCGGGTTCGAGTTCGAAATGCCCATAGTATTGAAAAGATCTCCGGCACCCCTATACAACACGGATGATTACAGCAAAATTCTAAAGTATCAAATTCAACGACCGAGGGAAGTACACTCAGGATTAACCTCGCAACTAAGCGAGTAAATATACTCGAGAAAAAGCATATAATATTTACGATTTGTGAGGACCAGCACTGGATGTTGGGCGTAATTTCATGGCCTAAAATAATAGTATTAGATTCACTAAGACCTAGATACATTAACCACATTTTCAAGTTTGTGGGAGAGTTTATTATGCATGAAGCAAAGAAGTACGATGTAGAAAGCAAATTTTTGCAGGCACCATTACAGAAATGCTACCCAGATTGTTCCCAGCAAGATAATTTGACAGATTGTGGTATTTTCCTCCTGAAATTTGCAGAGAATTTGGCAAAGAATATAAACAACGGACATAGAATAGGGGAGACAAAAATAAGCATCGAAGGTAGCAGAATAGATAGAGGAAATATTGCAAAAGCCATGAGTAGGTGGACAAATAAGTTTAGCACAGAAAGTAAGGCGGAAATACCAATAGAACACAGAGGAACTTTGCGTTCAGTGCTATCAGAGTTAAAAGGGTACTGGAAAGTAAATCGGTACCTAAGGAAAATCGTGAGAATAGAAGAAAAGGACTATGTGTTGATTATTGGGCGGGGAGGAAAGGAAACAATTAAGAAACTTTAGAAAAGTTGTACGATAGATTTAAAAAAAAAAAGAAAAAAAAGAGGGTATAAGAAAATAGAAAAATAAAAACTTTTTTTTGGAAAATTTAACATAAAAAAAAAAAGCAAACCCCCACATAAAATATTTTAAATTGACTAAAGCTACGTTCACTTTTATTAAATATTTGTCAAAAAAAACGTAACCAAGAATAAAAATAATATTTTATTTCCTTTAATACCAATATTTTTTTTAATTTTGGGTTCGCATTTTTAAAAACTGTATAAAAGTACTCTTTTGGAGAATAATTAATATTATTTTGTAATATAAAACCAAGTTAAATGACAGTATCCTAAGCAAAACTAGTGGTTACGTTTTTTTTGGACAAATATTTGATAAATGTGAACGTAGCTTAAGTAATGTAAGAAAAATTAAAAAAAATATATATTTCTAATTTGAATCCTGTGTTCAAAATATTTAAATAAGAAAACAATATATATATATATATATATAATAATAGCAATATATTATAAAACCAAAATAGTATTTACAATGTTAGTTTTCAAATAATAATAAACAAAACACTTTTATAAGTATATAATTTTAACACTTCATAAATATTTTTGGAGCTGCGTTGTACATGGCAGCCGATATGAGTTTAGACAACAGCAAGTTCGACGATTACACGAGAGCCCTCTAATAAACTTAACATTTTAATTCAGATTTTAGAACTTCTTCTCGTGGGATTCTGTTTCACGGACGGAGAGATGCACATTGAGAAACTGGAGTCAGCTGATGGTTACGCTGAAATATTAAAAAAAATTTTTTTAAAGGTTTTGTTTTTAAATAAACAAATTTATAGTCTTTATATATATAATTCTTCTGAAAGTGTGTTAGTAACTGAACTCCTCCTTAACGGCTGGGCCGATTTCGATGAAATTTTTTGTGTTTATTTGAGTTGGTCCCTGGATGGTTTAGATTTACAATTCGGTCCAATTGGTCAAAGGGGCGTGGTACCTCCCATACAAACGACATATTAAAAATCTATTATTTCTGCTCCTGATAACGGTATTTGAACAAAATTTGGTACGTCGGATTGGTGTGCATTTTTTAAGTGCTGCTGAAAATATGGGCGGGATTGGACAAAGGGGCGTGGTATCTCTCATACAAACCACAAATTAAAAATCTATTATTTCTGCTCCTGATAACGGTATTTGAACAAAATTTGGTATGTCGGTTTATTGTGCATTTCTTATGTGCTGCTGAAAATATGGGCGGGATTGGACAAAGGGGCGTGGTACCTCTCATACAAACCACAAATTAAAAATCTATTATTTCTGCTCCTGATAATGGTATTTGAACAAAATTTGGTACGTCGGTTTGGTGTGCATTTTTTAAGTGCTGCTGCAAATATGGGCGGGATTGGACAAAGGGGCGTGGTACCTCTCATACAAACCACAAATTAAAAATCTATTATTTCTGCTCCTGATAACGGTATTTGAACAAAATTTGGTACGTCGGTTTGGTGTGCATTTTTTTAGTGCTGCTGCAAATATGGGCGGAATTAGACAAAGAGGCGTGGCACCACCCATATAACCCAAAAATTTAAATCGCCATATTTTGGGCATTTTTTGACCTACGTCGATGATATTTGAAACATATGGTATTGGCATAATTTGGAATACGTACCGGGAGAAAAGTGGATGGGACCACGCTCCTTTTTAGGAAAATTAAAAATCGTAATATAGTCTTAACTACTGGACCGATCGTCACAATAGGATATATAAATACTTTTAATTTTATTTTATAACGAGGGGGGTAGCGAAGTACACCGGGATCAGCTAGTTTAATATAAATTTTTATGTTTTTTCTTTCATAACATGTTATTATTATTAGTTATTAATAAAGTTATTGTAACATTTCAAATACTCGTATGAATATTTAAAAAAAAATTCGTTTACAAATTTTGTTTTATTTTTATGAAAAAAAATGTCACGTTTATTAAAAATTTGTTGTATAACACAGCGAAACAATTGGGATCAGGGGATAGTGCCCACCAGACACCACCCCTTCGACTGGTGACCCAAGGCCCACCAGGAAGCGCCTTCCTCCAATTGTTCAGCCTGCCTGTCTCATCAAGGTTAACTTGAATTTTAAAAATTTTTGTTTTAATTGTTATATTAATGGTTTTTTTTTTTAATTTTTGTTTTGGTTTTTTTTTTTATACGTATTTGATTTTGTTTACATTTTTCTTATTCTTATTTTTTCTTTTCTTTGTTAGTTCATGCATAATTGTTACATTTGTACCATCCACATTCGTTACTAGATAAGGACCATGGTATATGCTCTTGTGTTTTTCATAGGGTTCTTTTTGTAATAGAACAGTATCATTTGTTTTTATGTCTAATGGTTTGACAAATTGGTCATAATAATTCTTATTTCGCTGCTTGTGTTTATTGATCAATTGCTGTGCTAATTCATTCGATTTCTTTAATCTATATTTAACTTCTCTACTTTCAATTTTCAAAAAAGTAAAATATTTGAGATAGGTATCCCAATCACAAATTTTCGTTCAAATATGCTCTGACATACTCGTTGAACACACGATGGTTTCGCTCTACAGTTCCTACCGTTTGGTGGTGATACCCTGTAGAAAATTTTATATCATTTTAAAAATTTTACAAAGTTCCGTGAATATATCGTTTTTAAATTTAGTTCCCAAATCTATTTTTATGGAATTCATTTTACCTTAGACTAATATGAAATTTTCGAATATTGCACGCGCAACAGTCCGTGCTGACTTATCAGGGATTGATATTGTAACCAAATATTTCGTAAGGTCACACATTAAAGTAAGTGCATACTTGTTTCCGTACGCTGATTGTGGCAATGGACCGATTGTGTCTAAAACAACTAAATGAAAAGCCTTGAGTGGAGTTGGTGTAAAAATTAGTTTTTCTATATTTTTGTTCTTAACTTTATTTACAATACATTTAGGACAACTAACAAATTTTGCTACGTCCCTCGTCATAGAATTTTGTTTTGATTTTTGCATACAATTGATTTTGTCCACAGTGACCACCTAAAATAGGGTCGTTGTGGTATATTTGCATGAGTTTTAGTTTTTTATCGTCGTCTAGTATTACTTCGATTGGGTCCGTTAAGGCTATTTCCAAATTTTTAAGAAACTTATTACCATAATTTTTAAAGTCTTCAGTTGAACAAATTGTAAAAAGTATGTAATTTTTTGGTAATTCTGCACTATGAATGTTGTGGTTATCGGCTTCCAGTTGTAGCCTCGAAAACAAATAGTCTAGCCTAATTGTTTCGTTTATAATCTCAAAATCCATATTAAACAGTTTTTTAAATTTTTTATATAAATTGATGCGCAATATTTTAATTTTCTCTTCACTAGCGATTATTTCCGTTCTAATTTTTGCAGTATTTTTGTTGAAGTTATAAGAAAGTTTGTCGAAGACTTTTAATTTGGTAATGTTTTGTTTTTCTATTTCGTGTTGTATGGTATTTTTTCTGTTATCTGTCATTTTAGCCATCGAACGTGTTGTCATAGCCAGTAGTTGGTTATCTGAGTTTTTTAGTTCATTAATTCCTACTCTCGAAAGAGCATCCGCTCCTACATTATCTTTTCCTTTGATATATTCTACTACAAAATTATATTCCGAGAGTTCCAACCGTATACGGGTTAGTTTTGATGATGGGTCTTTCATATTGAAAAGATATACTAGGGGTTTGTGATCCGATCTTACTGTAAATAAAGTTCCGTAGACGTAAGGACGAAATTGTTTAATTGCAAAGTGAATTGCAAGCAATTCTAATTCAATTATCGGTTTTTTTTTTGTTCAGATTGAGTAAATGTTTTTGAAGCAAAAGATATTGGTAAATCGTTACCATGGAAATTTTGGCTGAGTATAGCTCCACATCCTGATTTAGATGCATCTACTGTGATTAAAAATGGTTCTGAGAACTTTGGATATTGCAATATGTTAGGGTTCATTAAATAAAGTAAAGGACCGAAGATACTGCCTTGAGGAATTTCAGCTACAATCGACTGCGGGGGGCTTGAAAAATTGCCTTCCCTAACTACAAATTTTCGTTCCTCTAGGTAGCTTTTTAAGAGCCTGACGATGTTTGCGGGTAGATTTTAATTTGTGGAAAAGACCTTCGTGCCACACTTTATCAAAAGCCTGTGCGACATCAATAAAAAGCGCTGAACAATATTTCTTTTTTTCAAAGGTTTCTCTAACTACGTTCACAAGTCTGTGAGTTTATTCAATAGTGCTATGTTGACTGCAAAAACCGAATTGATGATCTGGAATGCATCCACTTCTACTCACTATAGGCATCAGCTTGCTCATGTACAGCTTTTCAAATAGTTTTGAAATGTTGGGCAATAAACTAATAGGCCGATAGGATTCAACCTTCGTATGATCCTTGCCGGGCTTTGGTATCATAATAATCATCGAAACCTTCCATTCTGCCGGATAGTATTGCATCCATAAATTACCATTACAAATGAATAGAATTATTCTTTTTGCAATATATGGCAATCCTCGAAGCATTTTGTTGCTTATTTTGTCGATGCCTAGGGCTTTTTTGGTGTTTAGACTAGCAATAGCATTTTCAATCTCAACAATATTAAATTTTAGCGGTGTTTCTGGTAAAGAGACGACTGGTGGCAGTTCAGCAATATTAACAGAAATATTTGGAGTAAACACTTTTTCTAAGTTTTTTTTTTTTTTTTATATGTATATTATTTATTGAATCTTCAATAATAGATTGAAACATCAATAAGTTTTTCAAATCTTAAATCTAAAAAAAAAAAAATAATAAATATAAGTTTAGCCAATGCTAAACATAATTTTTAGTTACAACGGTTGATTTTTGTTGTTTTACATCTCTCGTGTACGGCTGATAGAAACAGTGTCCCTCCTCCTAAGCCGGGTATGGCCTCTATACTCTAGAATATTGCGCGCAAGTGGGTTTGGGTGCAACTCAAGTTTTTTAATGTATTTTTTTGCGTGTTTCGAAAATACTGTCTTTACCAACGGAACGTCTAGATCTTTATGAATTCTATGGTTTCTGACATACCAGGGGGCTGCAGTTATTGTACGTAGAATTTTATTTTGTCGCCTCTGAATTTTTTCTACATTCGATGCTGAGGCAGTGCCCCATAGCTGGATTCCATAGCACCATATTGGTTTCAGGATCGCGTTGTATAGTAGAAGTTTACAGTCTAGGCTCAGTATTGAATTTCTACCCATAAGCCAATTCATTTGGGCTGCTTTTAATTTCATTTGCATCAACTTTGCGTCTATATGCGATTTCCATGTTAAACGGCGGTCAAGGTGAACGCCTAGATATTTGACTACAGTGTGTTGCGGTATAGTCTCGGTGTTGATTTGTATAGGCGGGCATGTTTCCCTTCGCAACGTAAAAGTGACGTGTACACATTTCTGCTCGTTAACTTTTATACGCCATTGTTTGAGCCATTTTTCCAATTGGGATATATACCCTTGTAAGTTGATGGAGGCTTCTACTGGATTTTCATGGACGCTTAAAAAAGCTGTATCATCGGCAAATGTTGATGTATGAATGTTATTGCTTAACGGTAAGTCAGAGGCATAAATTAAATAAAGTAAGGGACCGAAGATGCTGCCTTGGGGAAATCCGGCTTCGATCGACTGCGAAGGGCTTAAAAAATTGCCTTCCCTAACAACAAATTTTCGTTCCTCTAGATAGCTTTTTAAAAGCTTGACGATGTTTGCGGGGAGATTTCGTGTTAATTTGTGGATAAGACCTTCGTGCCATACTTTATCGAAAGCTTGAGAAACATCTATAAAGAGCGCAGAGCAATATTTCTTTTTTTCAAAGGTGTCTCTAACTACGTTCACAAGTCTGTGAGTTTGTTCAATTGTGCTATGTTGTCTGCGAAAACCGAATTGATGATCTGGAATGCATCCACTTCTAGTCAGTATAGGCATCAGCTTGCTCATATACAGCTTTTCAAATAGTTTTGAAATGTTGGGCAATAAGCTAATAGGCCGATAGGATTCAACCTTCGTATGATCCTTGCCGGGCTTTGGTATCATAATAATCATCGAAACCTTCCATTCTGCAGGATAGTATTGCAGCCGTAGAATACTATTAAAAATGAAGAGTATAACTCTTTTTGCAATATAAGGCAGTTGTTGAAGCATTTTGTTGCTTATTTTGTCGACACCTGGGGCTTTTCTGGTGTTAAGACTAGTAATAGTTAAATCTAGTAAATGTTAAATCTCATCGGTATTTCTGGTAAAGAGACGACTGGTGGCAGTTCAACAATATCAGCAGAAATATTCGGGGTAAATACTTTTTCTAGGTGCTTAACAAATAGGTCACCTTTTTCAGCATCAGTTCTTGCCCAGTCACCATTAGAGGCTCGTAATGGAGGTTTGCAAATCACTGGCCTTTTAAGTCCTCTGGCTGCACGCCACAGCGATTAATCTGTTGATGGTGTTGCATCGAGTTCTTGCAGAAATTTTTGCAGCGAAGCTGTTTTTTGTGATTGCAAAACTTTAAGCCTTAATTTTAGCTGAGGCGATCTGTATCGTTGCCATTCTCGTCGAGCTCTCCGTTTTTCGGTCAATAGCCTTTCTATATCTGCACAAAAAATATTGTTAAATCTCGCTTGTTGATTTGGTTTAAATGAAGAAGCATTAAGAGCAGCTTGTTTAGCATGTGCTTCAAACAACCTAATAGAATTTTCTATGTCAGTAGGTGTTCCCAATGGCAATGAGCACTCAAATATTTTTTGTATTTCAGCCAGTTAATACGTGCAGGTGTCAGCGGTAAATCACATGTATGTGTTGCAGTTGTGTGTGAGTAAATAGTGATAATAGTAGGCGAGTGATGTGAAGACAAATCCAAAGACGCTTCTACTTCAATCATTTCGCTTGGCACGCCTTTCATAATCCCAAAGTCGATAACATCAGGAATTTTTTGACGATCCGTTGGCCAATATGTTGGCTGACCACTTGAAACTACATTCAAACCCATTTTTGAAATTGTGTCAAACAAAACACGACCCTTAGGACTGATTAAACGTGAGCCCCAAAATGTGTGTTTAGCATTGTAGTCACCAGCTGCTAGAAAACGGGACCCCAGTGTTGTATAAAATGTGGTATATTGACTCTCTGAAATTGAAAACCTGGGAGGAGAGTAAACAGATGATATCACAAGCTTTTGATAAAAATTTTCAATGCAGATGTTCGTTGCTTGAAGATATTCTTCACGAAGGTCATTTAGCAGATAGTTTTTATTAGGATTCCAGAGCCACCACAAGCTCTACCTCGAGGATCCTTAGTGTCGTAGAAATTATATCCATTAATTTTAAAATAGCTTCGAGACGTCAAATGAGTTTCTGAGATAAGCATAACATCGATTTGTTTATCCAGAAGAAAATATTCTATTTCATTTTTATGTTGGCAGATGCCGTTTGCGTTCCAAAAACAGATTCTTAAGTTCATGGTTTTTTCAATACAGCCTGCAACAAGGTAGACTGCATTTTCAACACTTCCTGCATCATACAGGACATGTTGAGAGTAAAAGTATTTACTGTTTGGATAAGGCTCTCTATCGAGGCTTCAATACGACTAAAATTAGGCCCTGATTCTTCATTAGCTGGTACAGTTTTTTGCGCCGGAGTCTGGTTACTCTTTAAAATTTTAGCGTATGAAAATTGACTATTAGGTTTTTGTTGAGTAAGAGTCGTGTTAGACTTTAAAACATTTGAGTATTGATTATGGCTAGACGACGGTCGAGGTAGCTGAGGGTAGTTTAAAGGGGTGTTGGGCTGAATAGCATTTGTTTTTCTGTTCGACGAATTTTTAAAAAAAGAGTAAACGAGGGCAGCCTCTATAGTTAGCAGGTGTGGTTTCCACTGCAATTGCCGCATTTTTTTGCCTTGGTATCACCTTTTATTTTGCCACAGTTAGCGGTACTGTGCACCTCACCACATTCAACGCAAACGGTAGGCAACTTGCAATAAGTTTTGGTATGGCCAAATTCTTGACAGTTCATGCATTGGATAGGTCCATTTTTTTATGTGGCATCTTAACTGTATTTCTTCTGTGTAACAAGTACTTTAGATTATAGATTGGGTGCGATTCATTTTTTTTTTATTTTCAAGTCACCTGGCTGTAGCTCGACTCTAAGAATAGGTTGAGGGATTTTTTCCCTATTTTTGATGTTGGAAACATTTTTAACTTTGAAGCCATTATTTTCAAGGCCAGACTTAACCTCTTCTGGATCCACACTAGAGTCTACACCTTTTATTACGACGGTTAGACCTTTAGCACTCTTTAATTGGTACGTATAAAAATTTTTGTTTTTTGACTCAAGGTCAGAAACTATTTTTCGGTAATTACTTTCTTGCACTACCTGGATTTTTGTTTCGTTAATATTTCCGCGCTTAATTGGAGTTACATAGAACTCATTTTCTCCAATTAAGGAGATAAGGCTTTTTACCAAAACACTAGAGTTCTGCTCTCTTAAAGATATCGGTGGAGGTTTACTCGACCTTGTTGTAGTTGTGTCTTCATTGTCTTGTTCAGATAAAATCGCGAAACGATTTTCGGAATTTTTTATTTTGTTTTTTCAATCTCTGGGAACTTTCGCTGTTGAAGCTATTTGAGCTGATTTTGGACTTCTTCCCCTTTTTAACACGGTTATGTATCTGTCCATTCCTGTTTGAATTTTATTATCTTTTTTTGTTCTCACCGCATCTACCATTTTGTGCACGTTGCTCACCTTGTTACTTATTGTTTGTTTGTTTGTTTGTACAGCTAAGCTGACAAGTTTGCTGATGGGTGCAATTGTTGTTGCTTCTTGATCACTATTTAACATGTTCAGAGACAATGATCGCGCACGAGTATTTGTGTTTTCTGTTAAATTCAGGTTTTTGTTTAATTCATTTTTTTTTATTGTCGTCATCAGCAACTAAAGTTATATATTGTACATTCCTACTGCTTGTAGGATTATTGTTGTTGTTGTCAGAAGATGAACTCATCAGAGTTCTCTTTTTTTTTATTTTCACTTATATTAGTTTGTGTATGCTAATATTTATGTATATTGCACACAAGCAAAAAATAAAATAAAACCAGTAAAATAACTGTTCAATAAATGTTTTGTTTTTTTTATATTTTTTGTGACTTGAAAATTTTTTTTTTTTTTATATTTTTTTTATATTCAGTTGCGACGATTATAAAAACGCGTCTGTTCACTGCGAGAGTTGAAACAAAATGCATGGCTGTTACATCGAAAGTCGGCAAACGCCATGTCGCAGATAGATTTTCGTCGAAATTTGGTGCAACACCTGCTGAAAAAAAACAGCGATATCTCCCGTTCTGAATTCACAACTCGCCGATATGCTCATATTGCTAACGCAGGTATTCGCTATGATGGTGTTGCTCACTATGTTCAACCTCGTAGTCGGCGACATTGTGCATATGAAGGCTGCAAAAGCCAAAGTAGAGCAGAATGCAAGAAATGCAATGTTGGCCTATGTATAAAATGTTTTATGCCATTTCATACTGAAAGAGTAAGACAGCAGACTGTTTTTTCATATGCATACTATGTACATACCTATGTATGTACATATATATGTTTACATTATATGTATATTTTTTATTATTTACAAAGAAATGAAAGTATATGTATAAATTTTGTTATATTTTTCATGAAATAGTAAAATAACAAGCAGTTTTAATCTTGATTATACGTACACAGTAAGTAGTTATAGTAGTGGACAAGAGTGCCATATGGCACTCGCTAATGGGGCGGGCTAGGTGGGTCCTACATATTTTCTGATTGAAAATTTAAGCTTAGGGGGTATATATTACTATATGTACAAAGTTTGGTACAAATCGGTCTACAGAGAGCCCGTGTCCACTAATGGGTTAGTGCTGATTTTAAATTTTCAAATGAGTTTTTACATTCTGTGGTCCAATTAAATTGGATATTTTTCCTCGTCATTCTATTTAGTGGTGCTGCTATAATTGCAAAATTCGGAATGAATTTAAGATAATAATTTGCAAATGCCACAAACCTTCTGGTAGAATCTTTATCAAATGGAATTGGATAGTTTTTTATTGCCGTTATTTTTGACTCATCCGGTAAAAGACCGTTGGCTGTGCAGTTGTGCCCTAGGAATGTGACCTCTGGCCGAAAAAATTGCACTTATAAGGGTTTATTCTCAAATTGTACAGCCTTAATGTTTCAAAAACTTCCTGTATATTTTTAATATGATGCTGTTTGCTGCAACCGATAATTATAATATCGTCGATATATAAAAAAGCTTTATTTGAATTAATACCCGAAAATGCAATTGACATCATTCTAGAAAAGGAGTTAGGTGCCACATTCAGCCCGAAAGGTAACACTTTCCAGCGAAAAGATCCTTTGTCGGTGCTAAATGCTATGATATTACGTGATTCTGGCTGTATAGGGATTTGGTGAAATCCTGAAAACAAATCAAGTATTGACAAATATTGCGCCCTACCTAATTTATCTAGGATGTCGTCTATGCGTGGTAGAGGAAATTTGTCTGCGAGTAATTTTCTGTTCACTGCTCGATAATCTACGCACATTCGATACGCTTTTTTATTATCGGCACTCTTTTTCGGAACTAATATAAGAGGGGTATTGTAATTCGATATACTAGGTTCAATCAGATCATTTTTTAATAACTTTTCAACCTTTGTCGATTTCATCTCGTTGGGTATACGGAAGCCTGTAATTTTTTTATGTAAACTGGTGATTTATCTATTAATTGAAGTTACTGCTCATAAAAATTGTTTATTGTCATTTTATCGTTCTTTAAACAGAAAATATCTGCATATTGTTCACTGTTTTGTGTCTGCAATCTTTTTTGCAGGCAATTGAAAATTAAAAACTTTCGTTTACAAATTAAGAATTGTCTTTTTATTTCAAAGGTAATAAGTCGAATGAAATTAGGAATTCAAAAAAATAGTGTAAAGCACAAATTATAAAAATTGCATACATCTTCATATTATGAGAAATAAGAGCAGTTTAGCGAACATACACATGTATATATGTACATATTAACTTTAATAAAATGCATACAAAAAATGCAAAAGGCAAAGAGAAACAAAAAAACCTGTTCTGTGGAATGCATTTTGCACGCATATATGTATGCTTGTATGTTAATATGTATTTATATATGTAGGCTTTACAGTTGAACATTTTTTAGGCAAAAAATAGATTAATGAAACTTAAAGTAAATTAAAATATACATATGTAGGAGCGTATGTACATATGAATGCATAAGAAATCAATTTAAATAATGCAGGAGCGCATCTGCAGTTAACATCCTCCCCCCGTTGGAAGGCAAGGGCCTTCAACAGATGATTCTATAGGAAGAACTGCAAGTTTGGTGACAGCACGTTTAACTAAACCATTGTTTGTTCAAATAATTGCTACTCGAGCTACGCCATCATCTCCAAGTACCACCTCTGATATACGGCCTATTTGCCACTTTAATGGGGGCTGGTTTTCGTCCTTCAAAATCACCATTGCTCCACAGGTTATGGTTTTACCTTGCTCACGCCACTTTGTGCGCTCTTGCTAAAGAGACAGATATGAACTACTCCACCTTTTCCAAAAAATTTGTTGCATTTGGGTAACCTTTTGCCATCTGCTGAGGCGGCTTATGTCTAATTGAGTGATGTCAGGTTCAACTATTGAAACAAGAGGACCACCTACCAAGAAATGGCCGGGAGTTAAAATATCAAGGTCGTCACAATTTTCTGAAATGGGAGAAAGTGGTCGAGAGTTTACAATTGCAGAAATTTGGCAAACCAAAGTGCGTAGCTCATCAAATGTTAACTTATTGAGTCCTACTGTACGATAAAGGTGCAGTTTAGCCGATTTTACCGCAGCCTCCCACAAGCCTCCAAAGTGGGGTGACCTTGGCGGAATGAATTTCCATTCTATTTCATCTTCAAGACACTGGCGTTGAATTGATTGCTGGTGTGATGCGTTTAAAAATAATCGTTTTAAGTCAGCCAGCTCGTTTTTAGCGCCAACAAAATTTGTTGCGTTATCGGACCAAATCGTTTTAGGTTTTCCTCTAATTGCGATAAAACGACGAAGAGCTGACAAAAATGCTGATGTAGATAAATCTTGAACCAACTCTATGTGAGTGGCCTTTGTTGAAAAACATACGAAGATAGATAGGTAACATTTAACAGGAGAGCGATTTCTCACCTCAGACTTATAATAAAATGGACCACAAAAATCCACTCCAGTAGTATTAAAGGCTTTGCTTGATGTCACCCGTTCAGCAGGCAAGCTACCCATAACGTGTTGACTTAATATTGGTTTCATTCTAAAACAACGTATGCATTTTGAGATTACGCTGCTAATTAATTTACGACCGCCAATTGGCCAATACTGCTGCCGAATTAAAGCCAATAAAGCCTGTGGTCCAGCATGCAACAGCTTTTTATGAAAATGCATTTTCAGAGACGAAGTTAATAGGTGATGCTTAGGCAAAATAATAGGATGTCGTGCATCAAAATCTAAAGCCGAATGCTGAAGACGTCCACCAACACGAACCAAACCAACAGAGTCAATTATAGGCAACAGTGAACGAAGTTTGCTGGATGAGGAAATATTTTGATTTTCTTTTAAGGCCTTATACTCAGCTGCAAAATGAATTATCTGTATATTTTTTTATTAAGAGATATGTTCCATTTTTTATGTCATTTGGAGTCAGTACTTCATTTTTGGTTGTCAATTTCGGATATAAGAATTTGAATACATATGCAAATACTCGTTGCATTTTTGCGAACGAATTATAGTACTTACAATTCATTGACATGTCCTACAGCGAGACCATTACCAAAATATTACGGCGTCGCTCAGGCAGGTCATTTAAAAAATTTTCATTATTAGGCCACAATGAAAAATTAAGGCGCAAAAAACTAGGCCAGTTCTTCCACAAAGTTGAATTAAGTAATTCCTTAGGCGAAGTACCCCTTGAAAGTATGTCGGCTGGGTTTAGTTTAGTAGGAATATAATGCCATGTCATTTTTTCTGTGATTGTTTGTATGTGAGAAACTCTATTCGATACAAAAACGTTGAAATTTGAAGGTTGCTGCTTGAGCCATGAAAGTACGACCATAGAATCAGACCAGCAATGTACGTCACAACTAAAAGGCAGAGTTTTAACAACTAATTCTACAAGTTCTGCTAAAAGGTAGGCTACGGCAAGCTCCAGCTTTGGGACTGTTAAGGCCTTTAAGGGAGCGACTATCGATTTAGAGCACAGCAATGATGATTTGACAACCTTTTCTAATCCAGATCTTATGTATACACATGCCCCATAGGCAGATAAACTATCATCACAAAATGTGTGAATTTGCACCTTTGAGTTTGAGATCAAAACACAGCGAGGAAACTTAAAGTGCTCAATGTTATCAAATTGAGAAATATAATCTAGCCACGAAGAGTGTAATGATTGGGGAAGACTTTCGTCCCACTTTAGCTCCAGCCTCCATAAATGCTGCATAAAAATTTTTGCCTTTGTGATAACCGGGCCAATTAAGCCAAGGGGGTCATACAGACGAGCAATTGACGAAAGAATAGAACGTTTTGAGACCGGCTTACAATTATCAACGGCATCGAATGAGAAAATAAAGTTGTCGTCATTAGGATCCCAAATGAGACCAAGCGTTTTTGTGATGTCAGTCCCATCGTCAAATTTTAAAAATTTCTCACACTCTTCTGGCGGCATCCCATCCAAAATTGCGGGATTATTAGAGCACCACTTTCTGATCAGAAAATTACCACGCTGTAGCAAAGCAGTAACCTGATGCCTTATCTCTATAACCTCTTCAATAGAATCGCCACCGGATAACATGTCGTCTACATAGAAATCTCGTTTCACAATTTTTGCACCAATTGGGAAACGATTTTCTTCGTCTGTTGCCAATTTATGCATTGATCGAATTGCTAGGAATGCTGCAGGTTTTGTACCGTACGTAACAGTATCTAACTTATATGTTCTAATCTCGTCCTCTTTTCTGTCCCTCCATAATATACATTGCATGTAGTTGTCTGGACAAGAAACTCGGACACATCTGTACATCTTACAAATGTCACCACTAAGAACAAACTTAAAACAGTGATATCGCAAAAGCGTATTGAAAAGCTTAGGCTGTATGGTCGGGCCAGCATGCACTATATCATTGAGCGACAAACCAGTTGTTGTTTTTGCTGAGCCATCGAATACAACCCTTAATTTGGTCGTTGTGCTATCAAGCTTGTGCACACAGTGATGCGGCAGATAATATTTCTTATGAGCAACCTGTGGTGAAACCAATGACATATGATTTAATGAAAGATACTCACACATAAAATCTATGTATTGAGCTTTGATTTGTGGCTGGCTTTCTAATTTATTTTCTAAAAGTTTAAATCGTTTTAAGGCACTATTATACGAATCACCAAGCCGATGCGCAGCACCAACTTCTATTTCAGGCGAGTAGTATTTTTGAGGTAGTGATTTTCACAAACAATTTCATCATTAGATAACGAATCACAGTTGGCAAAATTATTTTCTATTTCCCAAAAATTCTTTACTACGGAGCACAATTGATCATTTTGATTTGTACTAACAGCTAAAGACCACGAATGAGAGCTACCGCCAGCAACAACCCAACCAAGTAATGTTTTTTGTAGTACTGGAAAGGTATTGGCTACTTTTATTTGTCCAATCGACATCAAATCAAAAAACAATTCAGCTCCAAATAAAATATCAATTCGGCCACATTTATCAAAAGAGGGATCTGCGAGCTGTATATTTTTTGGTATTTTCCATTCCGCTGTATTGGTGTTAATGCTAGGTTAATAACTTGTTATTGTGGGAACAACAACAGCTTTAAAGGTTGTTGAGTAGTCTCCAGTATTGGACTTAACCACGACTTGAGTAGATTTATTTACTGAAACACAACCATCACCTATTCCCGAAATAGTTGCATAAGTCTGATTGCATTTTAAATTTAGTTGGTTCACGAAACGATTTGTAATAAGATTAAGTTGCGATGCAGAATCTAATATTGCGCGGCATGGTACAAAAATTCCGAATTTGTTTTTGACCATAACGACGGCTGTTGCCAGCAAAACACTCGCCGATGTTATTGTTGCATCAGCATCATTCGACGAGATAAGTACTGCTTGTGATGATGCAGCCTCTATTACGGGCTGATCCGTAGACAGGGTATCGATGTGAAGCATCGTGTGGTGTTTCGAAGAGCACTGTCGGCAACAACCTGATGTACAATTTTTTACCATGTGGCTCTTTCGTAAACAATTAAGACATAACTTTATTTTTTTTGCTTCTTTAAAACGTAGAGTCGGCGATAAATTTGAGAAACGTGAGCAACTGGTGATAAAATGATCCTTAGAATCACAAAAGGTGCATAATTTTGTAGATGTTGCTACCGAAACATGAACATGTCGGTTGCTATGATTTGATTTTTTCAAAATAGGTTGCTTTGTGCTTTTATTTACCACGGAGTTTTCGAAATTTTCGACCATACGACATCGTCGTTCTAAGAATGCCGCCATTGAGGGCCAAGTAGGTAACTCGTTTATTGGTAAATTTTCTTCCCATTTAGTTAGCGATTTAGCTTCCAACTTTGTTGACACTAAATGAATTAGTAGCCCATCAATAAGCTGCTGCTGATTTCCAATTGTTTGCAAAGCACGCAAATGTGCATTTATACTATCGCTTAAACGACGTAAACCAACAGCGGAACCATTGTCAACAGAACTCAAATAAAAAATTTCTTTTATATGTGTTTGAAAATTTAAGAGCTTGTTGTCAAAACGATTTTTCAACAATGACAATGCTTCTTCATAGTTTGCTTCATTGAGTTCCAATGAAGCAATTGTATTGAGTGCAACATCTCCCAAACTGGCACGCAAATAATGAAACTTTTCAAGCCTGTTTAAATCACCGTTGTCATTTATAACAGTCGAGAACAATGAAAAGAAATTTGGCCATTCGGAATAGGCACCACAAAATTTGGGTAATTGGATTTCAGGGACTTTGGTTTTGCGTAACGTTGTTGGAGAGGGCGGTTCATTGACAGAAAAGCGGCGTAATGTTGATGAAAGTTGGTCAGTATCGATTGTACGAATGGTGTTTATTTGACGCTTTAATTTGGATTTTACCTCAAAGTATAGCGAAACATACCTCATGCGATCACTACTTATAGATTCACTGATGTCTATTTCCTCTCTTATGGACTGGGCCTTTTCGAAGGCATCCTTGAGCTCCTCTACGTGGTCCAAGCGAACAGACAGTTCAGCCTCATCGTGTTGTTTTAATTGTATTGGGTTTAAATTATTATTTAGCTCCTCCAACTGCTTTATTATAGCCGAGACTTTAGAAAAATAAGGTAGCGTGTCAACGGAAAGTTACTCCTTATCATTGCGATCAGTGTTATTGGTTGCCATTTTGTATGAACGAGACTGGAATTAGCTGCAATTTTATAGCTCTGAAATACGATAATTATTAGCGCAAGTTGTATTTTTGCGAGATGCGAAACTTTTGATAAATATCCGAATTGATATTAATATAAAAATCGATCACGTCGGGGTCACCAATGTTTTGTGTCTGCAATCTTTTTTGCAGGCAATTGAAAATTAAAAACTTTCGTTTACAAATTAAGTATTGTCTTTTTATTTCAAAGGTAATAAGTCGAATGAAATTAGGAATTCCAAAAAATAGTGTAAAGCACAAATTATAAAAATTGCGTACATCTTCATATTATGAGAAATAAGAGCAGTTTAGCGAACATACACATGTATATATGTACATATTAACTTTAATAAAATGCATACAAAAAATGCAAAAGGCAAAGAGAAACAAAAAAACCTGTTCTGTGGAATGCATTTTGCACGCATATACATATGTATGCTTGTATGTTAATATGTATTTATGTATGTAGGCTTTACAGTTGAACATTTTTTAGGCAAAAAATAGATTAATGAAACTTAAAGTAAATTAAAATTATACATATGTAGGAGCGTATGTACATATGAATGCATAAGAAATCAATTACAATAATGCAGGAGCGCATCTGCAGTTAACAGCATCACGTCGGTGTCACCAACAGATATGGCCATGTTTTCGTGGTTAATTTTACATTTATTGTCTTTTAGAAAGTCTTTTCCCAATATGCCGTTAGCAGGAATATTAAAGTCATCACTGACTGTATGAGCACTTGAGATATTAGTTGGTTTGAAATAATTAAATTTGTACATATTGTACCCAACGTTAAAATTGGATTATCTGTTATTCCAGTGATGCCTATTACTTGGTTTTTATTTAAAATAGTATCGTGATTAAGACAAGAAATTTTGATAAGGGAAATGTCTGCTTGTGTGTCTACGAGAAAGGTGCAAGTTTGTTTTGAGTCAGTACAATTTACTTTAATGAATTCAGAATATGTGAGGTTTAACGTATAGATATACGTTTTTGAAATATTATTTGTTATATTTACTGTTGCGTTTTTTCTTCTTCTTCCTCCCTCAACGACGGTCGTTGAGGGGACTCCACGTTTAAAGTCCTAACAGCAGCTCTTTGGTATGCGTTTGTCGGGGGTTGGTATCTGTGATTACCGCGATAACTACGCTGATGAAACCTATTATTGTTATTGTTGAAATAACTATTGTTGTTTCTATAGCGAGAATAGGAACCACGAGAATTTCCGTAATTAGTGTTACGGTTGGAATTATTGCGAAACTGTTCATTGTTACTAACTGATATATTGTGAGTATTTTTATTTGGCGTTCGGAACGATAACACCTGACGTTCCTTTATTGCATTTGTAGCTTCTTCTGTAAGTAGTTTTGCTACTACGTCCTTCGGTTCTTTAAAAGTTGCCGAGGCTAAAATCGCTTTTATCATGTCCGACTTGGCATTTTTCCTACAGATGTTTATAGTTTCTTCTATTGCCATTTCTTGGGCTTTGTCCCTCGTTACGCCTTCTATTGTTAAAGAACGCTGTAAGTCGTCTGCTAAACTTTCAACACTCTTGGAAAAATCTTCGTAGTTATTGTTTTTAACCTGTAGTGCTGCAATCCTGCTTGATAAAACTTTGGAACTATCTGGTTTTATTTTATTTCTTAGTGACTCTTTTATTTCTTCAATACTTGTTATGTTCTCTGGTAAAACCTCTCTTGCTTTTCCGTCTAATTTTGATTTTATGAAAGAAATAAAGCAACCAGTTAAATTAGTTGCAGTTATTTCTTGAATAAGATTAATTTTATCAATAAATGAATTCAACGTTTGTGGTTTCCCGTCATAATTTTCACGAATAATGTTAGAGCACATTGAAATAAATTTGGTTTTTTCTTCTATGGACGCCATGTTTACCCTACTTGTACTATTGAATGTTCTAGCAATGATAATCTCTTCCTTAACTTCCTTAACTTAAGCAGAAACTTCAGAGTCCCTATCGCTTGTTTTGGTATCAGATGCCGCTTCCACCAAAATGTCTTTCTGTATTATCTCAAATAAATCTTTACCAAATGGAATTTTGGTTTTGCATTCTATATGTTTTTGTTTTTTGTTTGTTTTTTTTTTTTTTTTTTGAGAGAAATAATAATTTTTTTGATAAAACTACCCTTAAATTTCGTTTTTACTCTTCGCAACTCGTACGTCTGTACGTCAAACTCGTATACATATGTATGTATGTATATAAAATTTCCAACATAAATAACGCAAGAGATTTTTTTTCCATTATTTTTTCATTTATTTCCATTTATTTATTTGTATTTACATTTGATTATATATTACAATTATTTAATTGTAATGTACATATATTGTATATATGTATGTAAATAAATAAATTGAATTCCAAATTTGTGTTATTTATGTGTGTATGTTTCTGTTTGTGTTGGTGTATGTATGTATATGATTGTGTTGGAGTGTTTAAATGCGTGTATATAAATGTGTATATATGTATATAAACTATAGTTTTATTTTTAATGGAAATAATATATATGTATGTGTATGTATAATTTTATTTTATATATATACATATATATATATATATTTACACTATCAGTACCCCTGGTGCTGCTTGTTCCTAAGCTGTTGTTAGTTTCTTCTCTTGTGTTGGTGTTTCTGTTGGTTTTTATCAATTTTATTTTGTCTTCTTTTTATGTTGTATTCGTTTAATTTTCCCCTTTTTTCTGTCTTTATATATGTAGTGTTGTGGTGAATTTGTAGTTTTTGCTGTTTATTTTCGTGATGCGTTTGTTTTGTTGTCTTCGTTTTAAATTGTTGGTTGTTGTTGTTATTTTTGTTGTTGATTCCCTGTAGGAAATGTCGCTTGTTGTTTTATACAGCTTTAATTTGTTGTAAATTTTTGTAGTAATTTGATGTTTTTATTCTCTGTTGTTAATGCTGTTGATATTTGTTGATTTTGATTTTTTTTTTTTGTATTTTATTTCATACCTATCTGTTGACTTATTTAATGTATGCATGTATGTGCATTGGTTTCTCGTTAATTTCCATTTTTTTCTTGTGATGTTTTTAAATTTTCATTTTTTCTTTCAAGTCTTTCTACTTTTATTGTTTGTTCTGAGTTCTTTTTTTTTATTTTATTTATTTTCATTTAGTTTCATTTTTGATGTATGTACATATGTAATTTTTCAATTTCATTTTTTTTTTTCATTTTTATTTTGTTTCAGTAGTGGTTCAGTTAATTGTTCATACATATATTTCATTTTGTTTCTTCTATTTGTCTTTCGTATGTTTCATTTTTCATTTCGTTACTTTTTTGGTCTTTCTTCTTTTCAGTTAATTTTTCCTAACTGGCTGAAATACAAAAAATATTTGAGTGCTCATTGCCATTGGGAACACCTACTGACATAGAAAATTCTATTAGGTTGTTTGAAGCACATGCTAAACAAGCTGCTCTTAATGCTTCTTCATTTCAACCAAATCAACAAGCGAGATTTAACAATATTTTTTGTGCAGATATAGAAAGGCTATTGACCGAAAAACGGAGAGCTCGACGAGAATGGCAACGATACAGATCGCCTCAGCTAAAATTAAGGCTTAAAGTTTTGCAATCACAAAAAACAGCTTCGCTGCAAAAATTTCTACAAGAACTCGATGCAACACCATCAACAGATTATTCGCTGTGGCGTGCAGCCAGAGGACTTAAAAGGCCAGTGATTTGCAAACCACCATTACGAGCCTCTAATGGTGACTTTGCAAGAACTGATGCTGAAAAAGGTGATCTATTTGTTAAGCACCTAGAAAAAGTATTTACCCCGAATATTTCTGCTGATATACCAAATGAATGCAATGTGATTTTAATTTTTTAATTTACTAGTATTTAATATAGAAATTTAATGTATAGTAGATATAGTTCCCTTTTACCGGTTATTTAAAATAAATCAAATGTTCAAATTTACTACATAGAAGTCATTCATTTTAACATTAAAGTGATTTTTTTAAATAAAATGTGGTTTTAGTTATTTTATACACACAATAAACTTACATGCATACATATGTGCCTTAAAACGAATTTAATAAATGTTATGTTTTAAAAAATCAAGGATGTATTTTTGTATTTAAATATTAACAGTGCATTGATTGCATTATTTTGTTTCTTATATTGGAAGCCGCTAAAATTTCAATTGTTTCAATATTTAAACTTTCTCCAATATCACGTTCACCATCTATTTCTGGCATATCAATTTTATAAAAAATACAAATATTATGTAAGGCTGCACAAATATTAGTAATTTTAGCAGCAACATTTGGTGGGTAGTGTAATTGCCTTGCTCCTAATATGCACCGAAACCTATTTTTAAGTACTCCTATTGTGCGCTCTACAACATTTCTGGTTTGAGCGTGGATGTGGTTAAATCGGCTCTCTGGAGTACACTCTCCTGCCGATCTAAATGGCGTAATTAAAAATGGCTCTAGCGGATAGCCCGCATCACCTTAAAAAAATATGCATAAATTATTTACTTCAAATTATTGTACACAATTATATTGGTCTTACCTAATAACCATGTGTTTTTATCTCCATTATTATAGTTGCGCTTCAAAAATTCCTTTAGCTCGCTCACATTCCATATAAGTGAATCATGAGCTGAACCTGGATGGTGAGATGATATATATTTGATTCGCAGTTTATGATCACAAACCTGTTAAACAAATTTTAAATATTTTCATTAACACTTAAATTAAATTATGCACATACTACCGTTGCATTTAGACTGTAGAAACCTTTTCTGTTGTAGTATTTAAAACGTTCCTGAGTTCTTGGTCCTAAAATTTTTATATGTGTGCCATCAATACATCCTATGACACCCGGAAACCCAGTTTTCTTATAAAAATGCTCCTTAACTTTAAACTTTTCATTCTCCGTCATCTTAAAAGAAATCCAGGTTTTGCATAATTCGCTGTTCATTGCATGTATACACTCCTTAAACACCTTTCTGACAGAAGACTGTGAAAGACCTACATTGTAGTCATTACCAGCTCCTTTCTGGTATTTAAAGGCCGACTTGTTTAATCTAAAATAGCTAACGAATCTAAAAAGAAATATTATTATAAAAAACTTAGTTTTTTTTACTTCTACTTACTTTGAATTTGGCATTGAAAATATATTTGATGAATTTCTTATTTCTCTTCGTAACTTATTCATCTCCGCCACTGTGTACTCTTCTTCATCTTCAGAGGATGAAAATAAAGCACAACTCAACATTTAAACTTTTTTTAGCACAATAACACAAAAAACAAATTTATAATTTTATTCCCGCGAATTTTTTTTCTGTTACTATTATTATTTTTGACAGTTCTTAACAGAATACTTCATAATATTTAAATTTTTTTAATATTTTGTGTCACTCTCTTCATTTTATTCTGTTACAAATTCCTTGTAGTCGAAATTTTTACGTGGTACCATAAAGAAAAAAATTCGAGAAACAATACGAGAACAGTCAAAGGTCGATTTCGAGAACCGAAATAAGGCTGAATATAATAAAAGTTTTTTAAATTTTAATATCTTTGTTTCTAATTGAAAATATTTATATTTTATTTTTATTCTAAAGTGTTTATATATTAAAATGTTTGAAGTTTTATGAATTTTAATGTCTTTGTATATAATTGACAATGTTTATATTTTATTTGTATTTTAAAATGTTTGAAAATATTTGAAAATTTGGAAGCTATTTGAAAGTTTGGAAGCTTTTGAAAGTTTGGAAGCATAAGCATTGGCCACCTACCTATGCACCTCCCTTTTTATAAAAAAATGTTGAATCAAACAAGGTGATTAATCTTGTTCGTTTCAAAATCTTTCATACTATATGCTTACATGCATAATTGTTACATTTGTACCATCCACATTCGTTACTAGATAAGAACCATGGTATATGCTCTTGTGTTTTTCATAGGGTTCTTTTTGTAATAGAACAGTATCATTTGTTTTTATGTCTAATGGTTTGGCAAATTGGTCATAATAATTCTTATTTCGCTGCTTGTGTTTATTGATCAATTGCTGTGCTAATTCATTCGATTTCTTTAATCTATATTTAACTTCTCTACTGTAATTTTCAATGTTATAAATTGGCTCTACCTCAATGCTCTTCTCATTCGGCATTATTGACTTTTTACCAAATACTAATTCATAAGGAGTAAATTTGTTATCAAAAACTGTATTGGGTGACGTATTGTGAAAAAAAGTAAAATATTTGAGATAGGTATCCCAATCACAAATTTTCGTTCAAATATGCTCTGACATACTCGTTGAACACACGATGGTTTCGCTCTACAGTTCCTACCGTTTGGTGGTGATACCCTGTAGAAAATTTTATATCAATATTAAAAATTTTACAAAGTTCCGTGAATATATCGTTTTTAAATTTAGTTCCCAAATCTGTTTTTATGGAATTCATTTTACCGTAGACTAATATGAAATTTTCGAATATTGCACGCGCAACAGTCCGTGCTGACTTATCAGGGATTGATATTGTAACCAAATATTTCGTAAGGTCACACATTAAAGTAAGTGCATACTTGTTTCCGTACGCTGATTGTGGCAATGGACCGATTGTGTCTAAAACAACTAAATGAAAAGCCTTGAGTGGAGTTGGTGTAAAAATTAGTTTTTCTATATTTTTGTTCTTAACTTTATTTACAATACATTTAGGACAACTAACAAATTTTGCTACGTCCCTCGTCATAGAATTTTGTTTTGATTTTTGCATACAATTTATTTTGTCCACAGTGACCACCTAAAATAGGGTCGTTGTGGTATATTTGCATGAGTTTTAGTTTTTTGTCGTCGTCTAGTATTACTTCGATTGGGTCCGTTAAGGCTATTTCCAAATTTTTAAGAAACTTATTACCATAATTTTTAAAGTCTTCAGTTGAACAAATTGTAAAAAGTATGTAATTTTTTGGTAATTCTGCACTATGAATGTTGTGGTTATCGGCTTCCAGTTGTAGCCTCGAAAACAAATAGTCTAGCCTAATTGTTTCGTTTATAATCTCAAAATCCATATTAAACAGTTTTTTAAATTTTTTATATAAATTGATGCGCAATATTTTAATTTTCTCTTCACTAGCGATTATTTCCGTTCTAATTTTTGCAGTATTTTTGTTGAAGTTATAAGAAAGTTTGTCGAAGACTTTTAATTTGGTAATGTTTTGTTTTTCTATTTCGTGTTGTATGGTATTTTTTCTGTTATCTGTCATTTTAGCCATCGAACGTGTTGTCATAGCCAGTAGTTGGTTATCTGAGTTTTTTAGTTCATTAATTCCGACTCTCGAAAGAGCATCCGCTCCTACATTATCTTTTCCTTTGATATATTCTACTACAAAATTATATTCCGAGAGTTCCAACCGTATACGGGTTAGTTTTGATGATGGGTCTTTCATATTGAAAAGATATACTAGGGGTTTGTGATCCGATCTTACTGTAAATAAAGTTCCGTAGACGTAAGGACGAAATTGTTTAATTGCAAAGTGAATTGCAAGCAATTCTAATTCAATTATCGGTTTTTTTTGTTCAGATTGAGTAAATGTGTTTTAAGCAAAAGATATTGGTAAATCGTTACCATGGAAATTTTGGCTGAGTATAGCTCCACATCCTGATTTAGATGCATCTACTGTGATTAAAAATGGTTCTGAGAACTTTGGATATTGCAATATGTTATGGTTCATTAAATAAAATAAAGGACCGAAGATACTGCCTTGAGGAACTCCAGCTACAATCGACTGCGGGGGGCTTGAAAAATTGCCTTCCCTAACTACAAATTTTCGTTCCTCTAGGTAGCTTTTTAAGAGCCTGACGATGTTTGCGGGTAGATTTTAATTTGTGGAAAAGACCTTCGTGCCACACTTTATCAAAAGCCTGTGCGACATCAATAAAAAGCGCTGAACAATATTTCTTTTTTCAAAAGTTTCTCTTATAACATTCACAAGTCTGTGAGTTTATTCAATAGTGCTATGTTGACTGCAAAAACCGAATTGATGATCTGGAATGCATCCACTTCTACTCACTATAGGCATCAGCTTGCTCATGTACAGCTTTTCAAATAGTTTTGAAATGTTGGGCAATAAACTAATAGGCCGATAGGATTCAACCTTCGTTTGATCCTTGCCGGGCTTTGGTATCATAATAATCATCGAAACCTTCCATTCTGCCGGATAGTATTGCATCCATAAATTACCATTAAAAATGAATAGAATTATTCTTTTTGCAATATATGGCAATCCTCGAAGCATTTTGTTGCTTATTTTGTCGATACCTAGGGCTTTTTTGGTGTTTAGACTAGCAATAGCATTTTCAATCTCCACAATATTAAATTTTAGCGGTGTTTCTGGTAAAGAGACGACTGGTGGCAGTTCAGCAATATTAACAGAAATATTTGGAGTAAACACTTTTTCTAAGTGTTTAACGAAAAGAGAACCTTTTTCAGCATCAGTTCTTGCCCAGTCACCATTAGAGGCTCGTAATGGAGGTTTGCATACCACTGGCCTTTTAAGTCCTCTGGCTGCACGCCACAGCGAATAATCTGTTGATGGTGTTGCATCGAGTTCTTGCAGAAATTTTTGCAGCGAAGCTGTTTTTTGCGATCTGTAACGTTGCCATTCTCGTCGAGCTTTCCGTTTTTCAGTCAATAGCCTTTCTATATCTACACAAAAAATATTGTTAAATCTCGCTTGTTGATTTGGTTGAATTGAAGAAGCATTAAGAGCAGCTTGTTTAGCATGTGCTTCAAACAACCTAATAGAATTTTCTATGTCAGTAGGTGTTCTCAATGGCATATTTTCCGTGCAATGAGCACTCAAATATTTTTTGTATTTCAGCCAGTTAATACGTGCAGGTGTCAGCGGTAAATCACATGTATGTGTTGCAGTTGTGTGTGAGTAAATAGTGATAATAGTAGGCGAGTGATGTGAAGACAAATCCAAAGACGCTTCTACTTCAATCATTTCGCTTGGCACGCCTTTCATAATCCCAAAGTCGATAACATCAGGAATTTTTTGACGATTCGTTGGCCAATATGTTGGCTGACCAGTTGAAACTACATTCAAACCCATTTTTGAAATTGTGTCAAACAAAACACGACCCTTAGGACTGATTAAACGTGAGCCCCAAAATGTGTGTTTAGCATTGTAGTCACCAGCTGCTAGAAAACGGGACCCCAGTGTTGTATAAAATGTGGTATATTGACTCTCTGAAATTGAAAACCTGGGAGGAGAGTAAACAGATGATATCACAAGCTTTTGATAAAAATTTTCAATGCAGATGTTCGTTGCTTGAAGATATTCTTCACGAAGGTCATTTAGCAGATAGTTTTTATTAGGATTCCAGAGCCACCACAAGCTCTACCTCGAGGATCCTTAGTGTCGTAGAAATTATATCCATTAATTTTAAAATAGCTTCGAGACGTCAAATGAGTTTCTGAGATAAGCATAACATCGATTTGTTTATCCAGAAGAAAATATTCTATTTCATTTTTATGTTGGCAGATGCCGTTTGCGTTCCAAAAACAGATTCTTAAGTTCATGGTTTTTTCAATACAGCCTGCAACAAGGTAGACTGCATTTTCAACATTTCCTGCATCATACAGGACATGTTGAGAGTAAAAGTATTTACTGTTTGGATAAGGCTCTCTATCGAGGTTTCAATACGACTAAAATTAGGCCCTGATTCTTCATTAGCTGGTACAGTTTTTGCGCCGGAGTCTGGTTACTCTTTAAAATTTTAGCGTATGAAAATTGACTATTAGGTTTTTGTTGAGTAAGAGTCGTGTTAGACTTTAAAACATTTGAGTATTGATTATGGCTAGACGACGGTTGAGGTAGCTGACGGTAGTTTAAAGGGGTGTTGGGCTGAATAGCATTTGTTTTTCTGTTCGACGAATTTTTAAAAAAAGAGTAAACGAGGGCAGCCTCTATAGTTAGCAGGTGTGGTTTCCACTGCAATTGCCGCATTTTTTTGCCTTGGTATCACCTTTTATTTTGCCACAGTTAGCGGTACTGTGCACCTCACCACATTCAACGCAAACGGTAGGCAACTTGCAATAAGTTTTGGTATGGCCAAATTCTTGACAGTTCATGCATTGGATAGGTCCATTTTTTTTATGTGGCATCTCAACGGTAACTCTTCGATGCAACAAGTATTTTAAGCTATAGATTGGGTGCGATTCATTTTTTTTTTATTTTCAAGTCACCTGGCTGTAGCTCGACTCTAAGAATAGGTTGAGGGATTTTTTCCCTATTTTTGATGTTGGAAACATTTTTAACTTTGAAGCCATTATTTTCAAGGCCAGACTTAACCTCTTCTGGATCCACACTAGAGTCTACACCTTTTATTACGACGGTTAGACCTTTAGCACTCTTTAATTGGTAAGTATAAAAATTTTTGTTTTTTGACTCAAGGTCAGAAACTATTTTTCTGTAATTACTTTCTTGCACTACCTGGATTTTTATTTCGTTAATATTTCCGCGCTTAATTGGAGTTACATAGAACTCATTTTCTCCAATTAAGGAGATAAGGCTTTTTACCAAAACACTAGAGTTCTGCTCTCTTAAATATATCGGTGGATGTTTACTCGACCTTGTTGTAGTTGTGTCTTCATTGTCTTGTTCAGATAAAATCGCGAAACGATTTTCGGAATTTTTTATTTTGTTTTTTCAATCTCTGGGAACTTTCGCTGTTGAAGCTATTTGAGCTGATTTTGGACTTCTTCCCCTTTTTAACACGGTTATGTATCTGTCCATTCCTGTTTGAATTTTATTATCTTTTTTTGTACTCATCGCATCTACCATTTTGTGCACGTTGGTCACCTTGTTACTTATTGTTCGTTTGTTTGTTTGTACAGCTAAGCTGACAAGTTTGCTGATGTGTGCAATTGTTGTTGCTTCTTGATCACTATTTAACATGTTCAGAGACAATGATCGCGCACGAGTATTTGTGTTTTCTGTTAAATTCAGGTTTTTGTTTAATTCATTTTTTTTATTGTCGTCATCAGCAACTAAAGTTATATATTGTACATTCCTACTGCTTGTAGGATTATTGTTGTTGTTGTCAGAAGATGAACTCATCAGAGTTCTCTTTTTTTTTATTTTCACTTATATTAGTTTGTGTATGCTAATATTTATGTATATTGCACACAAGCAAAAAATAAAATAAAACCAGTAAAATAACTGTTCAATAAATGTTTTGTTTTTTTTTTTATATTTTTTGTGACTTGAAGAGAATTGATTTTACTTTCAAACTATACTGACGTGTTTGTGTGAAAAAAAAAAAATTTCATTAAAAAAATAAAAACTTGAAAACTTTTAGAATTGAAAAAAAATATTTTTTTTCTTGTCTCATTTAATTTAATTTAATTTAATTTTGTTGTTATTATCATGGATAGTACCAATATATATTTAAAACAAAGAATACCGCCAGATAAATTCCAAAACGGTACTTCTGATATTCAATTGCAAAACAACCATTGTTTTTGTGATGAACTGTCTCTTGGGATCAATGAAAGGCCATGTTCGTTTTGCCTTGAGAACAGCAACAATAGCGACAAAGGTATTAAAGCAAATGATACAGGTTCCTCCCTACCAACTTATTCTTCTGAACAAAACTTAAATTGTCCTATTGGTACAAGCAATGGCTCAATGGATTTTGATGATACTATTAAATTGTGCAGCAAAGGTGATTCAAGAACTCAAAAAATCGTTAGTAAAAGAAAAAGACTCAATGATATCGAGGTAGATTTATCTGAATTTTCATCTAACAACAAACCAAATGTTAATACTCAAAATAGATTTGCTATTTTGGGAGAATTGGAAATCGAAAAAGAAAATATCAATAATACATATAAACAAAATAAAAACACTAAAACAGCTCCTTTAAAGGACAATATATTCTGTCCGCCTATTTTTCTATTTAATGTCAACATAAAACAACTTATCGAACAACTTAAAGCTAAAAAAGTAGTTTTTAAGATTGTTAACAAAAATAATTTCAAAAGCAAGCTCTATTTAAAAGATGCTGCAGCTCATTCCGAGATGATGGATCTCTTAAGAAATAAGGAAATAGAGTCTTATTCATACACCCCTAAGGAGTTTAAGAGAACTAATATAATTTTGCGAGGACTTTATTATAAAACTGACTTAACTGAAATTAAAAATGAAATTGACAGGTTGATTCCCTTTACAGTTGACACAATTTCAAAATTCTCAACAAATTATTCCAAAAGGAACGATTTAGATACCGGTTTGTTTTTGGTTACACTTTTACATGGTAAAAGTCAAAACGAAATTGTACAGTTACGTTATTTACTTAGTCAGAGAGTTACTTGGGAGTCCCCAAAAGCAAACTTAAAGGAAGTTCAATGTTGGCGCTGTCAAAAATGGGGTCACATGTCCAAAAATTGCAATAGGCAATACAAATGTGTTAAATGCGAATTTGAACATGCACCTGGGGAATGTAAATTTGTTTCATCGCAGGAAAATTTACCGTTTTATGTAAATTGCAATGAATTTGGACACCCAGCTAATTTCAGAGGTTGCTCTGAATATAAAAATTACATTAAAATGAAGCAGGATATAAAAAGCTCTGCTAGAGATAGTAAAAATAAGATTCTAAAAAATGTTTTCAGTGCAATTAATAACTCAAATTATGTTCAGAAGGGCAAATCTTTTGCCAGCTTATTACAAAATGTTACACCATCCAGGCCAGTAGCTGGAAATTCAAAGATGCCTAGATTTATTCAGGAATTTTTAAAAATTGCACAGTCAATTTGCGAACCTGAACCTCTAACTTTAGAGGATAAAATTGAAAGATTTTTAAAGAACTATAAGACAATGACAAAAGAAGAGGCCAAAAATCAGTGTATGGGTATTGTAAATGAAATAAACATGGCTTATGGTCCGTAAACCTTTAAATTTGGTTACTTACAACGTTAGATCCCTTATTGAGGTGAATCGTAGAATAGATTTATCAAATATGTTGAAATACAATGGTATTGATATTGCTTTCATTCAAGAAACTCATCTAAGGGAAGATCGATCCTTAAATATAGCTGGGTATTCCTTTTTTAGAGACAACAGCCCTCAGGGGGTCTGTATTCTATTAAGAAACACTTATGAATGTTCAAGATTTTACATCCCGAATATTGCTTTTCCAAATGTACTACTGAGCTGCAAAGTTTTAATTAACAATACAACAAAAAAATTTTTGTTTGGTGCAATTTATCTACCTTGCAATTTTGATCAATCAAAAATTTATAATGGTTTGTTTACTTTGGCAAGATATTGTAAACATTTTGATGGTGCTTTAATTGGCGGAGATTTCAATGCAAAAAATATTATTTGGGGAGACTTGTGCAACAATTCAAATGGCAATATATTTTCTAATTGGCTACAAAATTACTCTTTTGAATTTGTTAGAGCCTGCAATTCTTTCCCATCTTTTCCCAACGGTTCTTCATTCCTGGATCACTTCCTTATAAGTACTAATATCGTTAATTCAACAATGTCAAATTATGAAATTCACAGCCTCTCCACATTTTCTGACCACTTTCCTTTAAAATTACAAATTAATTTAGAAAACTTTGAATTCATTTTAAAACCACCACCATCTTTCGTCTCGTTTAAAAAAACAAATTGGGGAAAATTTAAAAATGATATGTCACATGGGCTATTGCAACACTTTCCCGATTCATGTACGAACTTGTCAAACTTGGAAATCGATAATTATATCGAAGAATTCTCCACAACAGTAAACTTTATTACTAAAATAAATTCTGAGGATATTGTTGTTAATGATAAGAAATTTGTTGTATCTGATAACATTAAAAAACTCTTTAGAATTAAATACAAGTGGCAAAAGAATTTAAAAAAAATGTTCCTTAGAACTTGGAACCGTTTAAGCGCTGATTATATCTTGTTATCGAAACAGATACAACTACTTTCCTCCATCATTAAACAACAAATACAGATTGAGCAAGCTAATTTGTTTAGTGACAAACTTAGAAAAATTCGCCCTGGTCCTAATGCGCATAGGAATATTTATAAAATAATAGGTCGTAAGAAAAATAATTTTCTTGATAAACTGTCAGTAAATAATGTTAACATAGATAGCGAGGTTTGCAAGCTGAATGTCTTAAAGGATTATTTCTCAGCAGTTTATTCAGATTCCGGTCCTTGTAGAGATGTCGCAGATATTGAAAGAATTGTAAATGAAGTAATTTGCAATGTTCCAATTCATTTATTTACCTTTAATAATAGTTTCTCGGCCATTAATATTCAAAATTGTAATAGACTTTTACAACTAGATGACTTGATAGAAATATCAAAAAATATTAATAATAAGAAATCTTGTGGATTTGATGGTATTTCTAATTTTATAATTCGAAATTTTCCGCCTAAAGCTTTTGAATATCTTACCATTATTTTTAACCATTGTATTAATAATTCATATTTTCCAAATGATTCGAAAACTTCTAAAATAATACCTATTAGAAAGAAACCGTCTAATACGGATGTAAATAATATAAGGCCTATATCCCTACTTTCAAACATAGGAAAGCTCTTTGAAAGAATCTTACGCATTAAAATGGACTTTGGTTTATCTGATACATATATTCCAGACTTACAATTTGGTTTCAAGAAGGGCCATGCCACTACTGATGCGATACTCAAATTTCAGGATGATATTGTAAGCCATCTTCGTGTTAAACACTGTACCTTTGCAGTATCACTGGATGTTGAGAAAGCTTTCGACCAGGCTTACCACAATGGTATTATTTATAAAATGATACTTCTCGGTTTCGATGCTTCCATAATCAAACTTTTTAAAAGTTTTTTCTCTAACAGAAAGTTTTCTATCCAATTAAATAACCTTAACTCCGATTTAAGTAATATCTACTGCGGTGTTCCACAGGGGTCTATATTAGCTCCTCATCTCTATAACATCTTTATGTATGACTTTCCTCATATTACTCCTAATTCTATCAGTTTATTATATGCCGACGATTCACTTATTTATTCCCACAATGAGTCCCCACTTCTGGCATCAAGGCAAGTTTCTGAACATCTACAAATTATTAAAAAATTCTATGATGACTGGGGCGTTAAAATTAATATTTCGAAATGTGAAGCTATATGTATCCGAAATGCTTCAGGCAAATGTAAGCGATTTGTAGTACCAGAAAGTAAGCAATTAAAAATTTGCATTAATAACATTGAAATTCCTTTAAAAGACGATATTAAATATCTTGGAGTCACGTTTAACAAACTATTTAAATTTAACAAACATGCCCGTGTAGTTTTACAAAAAGCATATAGGATTTTGGGTTCTCTCTCGAAAATTCTCTGTAATAAAAATTTGCCAGTAAAAACCAAAATTTTATTATATAAAACATGTATAAGACCAGTAATATTATACAGTTTTCCTATCTGGTTTAATATTTCTCCCTCAATTATTAGGGAAATGGAAATTTTTGAAAGGAAAATATTACGAAACTGTATTGGGAAACATTTTAAGTCTTATTGCAAACGATATTCAAATACTTTTGTTTACAAGCAATCTAAAATAACACCTATAGGTTTTTACGTTTGCGATATTCTTGACAGTTTTATAACAAGGTCTAGCTTTCATGATAATAAATTCATATCAGATATTTATGAAAAACAGAAAAATTTCAATTGGTCAACTATTAACTACTTATCTCCCATTGGTTACATGAATGAAGCTGCAACATCTTTCGACCTGTCCACATGCTTAAGGCATAACTTCTTTTCTAAAAGTGGGCCTGGTACTCACAGAGGCTAATAATTTATCTGCTTTTGTTTGTTTTTATTTCCTTTTCTTTTGTTTTCCTTTCTGTTTTTTTTTTTTTTTTTTTTTTTTTTTTTTTTTTTTTAGTATTAGTTCAGTATAAGTTAGTTTTTAAGCACACCTTAAATTAGGAGATTACACTCTCAAACCATATTCAGTCCCGGGAGCAAGGACGTAAATAGTTACATAACAACCTTTTTTAATATATAAAAATTGTTACAGTTTTATTTTAAGAACGTTTCTGTTTTAAATTTATTTTAATTAGGATAATACATTTTAGTCCTAAGGTGTTTCTTTAAATTTATCTTAAAAAATGTATTTGTAATATAATTATTTTTTTTTTTATAAGGCTCAATAAAATTTACCTTACCTTACCTTACCTTGTGACTTGAAATTTTTTTTTTTTTTTATATTTTTTTTATATTCAGTTGCGACGATTATAAAAACGCGTCTGTTCACTGCGAGAGTTGAAACAAAATGCATGGCTGTTACATCGAAAGTCGGCAAACGCCATGTCGCAGATAGATTTTCGTCGAAATTTGGTGCAACACCTGCTGAAAAAAAACAGCGATATCTCCCGTTCTGAATTCACAACTCGCCGATATGCTCATATTGCTAACGCAGGTATTCGCTATGATGGTGTTGCTCACTATGTTCAACCTCGTAGTAGGCGACATTGTGCATATGAAGGCTGCAAAAGCCAAAGTAGAGCAGAATGCAAGAAATGCAATGTTGGCCTATGTATAAAATGTGTTATGCCATTTCATACTGAAAGAGTAAGACAGCAGACTGTTTTTTCATATGCATACTATGTACATACCTATGTATGTACATATATATGTTTACATTATATGTATATTTTTTATTATTTACAAAGAAATGAAAGTATATGTATAAATTTTGTTATATTTTTCATGAAATAGTAAAATAACAAGCAGTTTTAATCTTGATTATACGTACACAGTAAGTAGTTATAGTAGTGGACAAGAGTGCCATATGGCACTCGCTAATGGGGCGGGCTAGGTGGGTCCTACATATTTTCTGATTGAAAATTTAAGCTTAGGGGGTATATATTACTATATGTACAAAGTTTGGTACAAATCGGTCTACAGAGAGCCCGTGTCCACTAATGGGTTAATGCTGATTTTAAATTTTCAAATGAGTTTTTACATTCTGTGGTTCAATTAAATTGGATGTTTTTCCTCGTCATTCTATTTAGTGGTGCTGCTATAATTGCAAAATTCGGAATGAATGTACGATAATAATTTGCAAATGCCACAAACCTTCTGGTAGAATCTTTATCAAATGGAATTGGATAGTTTTTTATTGCCGTTATTTTTGACTCATCCGGTAAAAGACCGTTGGCTGTGCAGTTGTGCCCTAGGAATGTGACCTCTGGCCGAAAAAATTGCACTTATAAGGGTTTATTCTCAAATTGTACCGCCTTAATGTTTCAAAAACTTCCTGTATATTTTTAATATGATGCTGTTTGCTGCAACCGATAATTATAATATCGTCGATATATAAAAAAAGCTTTATTTGAATTAATACCCGAAAATGCAATTGACATCATTCTAGAAAAGGAGTTAGGTGCCACATTCAGCCCGAAAGGTAACACTTTCCAGCGAAAAGATCCTTTGTCGGTGCTAAATGCTATGATATTACGTGATTCTGGCTGTATAGGGATTTGGTGAAATCCTGAAAACAAATCAAGTATTGAAAAATATTGCGCCCTACCTAATTTATCTAGGATGTCGTCTATGCGTGGTAGAGGAAATTTGTCTGCGAGTAATTTTCTGTTCACTGCTCGATAATCTACGCACATTCGATACGCTTTTTTATTATCGGCACTCTTTTTCGGAACTAATATAAGAGGGGTATTGTAATTCGATATACTAGGTTCAATCAGATCATTTTTTAATAACTTTTCAACCTTTGTCGATTTCATCTTGTTGGGTATACGGAAGCCTGTAATTTTTTTATGTAAACTGGTGATTTATCTATTAATTGAAGTTACTGCTCATAAAAATTGTTTATTGTCATTTTATCGTTCTTTAAACAGAAAATATCTGCATATTGTTCACTGTTTTGTGTCTGCAATCTTTTTTGCAGGCAATTGAAAATTAAAAACTTTCGGTTACAAATTAAGAATTGTCTTTTTATTTCAAAGGTAATAAGTCGAATGAAATTAGGAATTCAAAAAAATAGTGTAAAGCACAAATTATAAAAATTGCATACATCTTCATATTATGAGAAATAAGAGCAGTTTAGCGAACATACACATGTATATATGTACATATTAACTTTAATAAAATGCATACAAAAAATGCAAAAGGCAAAGAGAAACAAAAAAACCTGTTCTGTGGAATGCATTTTGCACGCATATATGTATGCTTGTATGTTAATATGTATTTATATATGTAGGCTTTACAGTTGAACATTTTTTAGGCAAAAAATAGATTAATGAAACTTAAAGTAAATTAAAATATACATATGTAGGAGCGTATGTACATATGAATGCATAAGAAATCAATTTAAATAATGCAGGAGCGCATCTGCAGTTAACATCCTCCCCCCGTTGGAAGGCAAGGGCCTTCAACAGATGATTCTATAGGAAGAACTGCAAGTTTGGTGACAGCACGTTTAACTAAACCATTGTTTGTTCAAATAATTGCTACTCGAGCTACGCCATCATCTCCAAGTACCACCTCTGATATACGGCCTATTTGCCACTTTAATGGGGGCTGGTTTTCGTCCTTCAAAATCACCATTGCTCCACAGGTTATGGTTTTACCTTGCTCACGCCACTTTGTGCGCTCTTGCTAAAGAGACAGATATGAACTACTCCACCTTTTCCAAAAAATTTGTTGCATTTGGGTAACCTTTTGCCATCTGCTGAGGCGGCTTATGTCTAATTGAGTGATGTCAGGTTCAACTATTGAAACAAGAGGACCACCTACCAAGAAATGGCCGGGAGTTAAAATATCAAGGTCGTCACAATTTTCTGAAATGGGAGAAAGTGGTCGAGAGTTTACAATTGCAGAAATTTGGAAAACCAAAGTGCGTAGCTCATCAAATGTTAACTTATTGAGTCCTACTGTACGATAAAGGTGCAGTTTAGCCGATTTTACCGCAGCCTCCCACAAGCCTCCAAAGTGGGGTGACCTTGGCGGAATGAATTTCCATTCTATTTCATCTTCAAGACACTGGCGTTGAATTGATTGCTGGTGTGATGCGTTTAAAAATAATCGTTTTAAGTCAGCCAGCTCGTTTTTAGCGCCAACAAAATTTGTTGCGTTATCGGACCAAATCGTTTTAGGTTTTCCTCTAATTGCGATAAAACGACGAAGAGCTGACAAAAATGCTGATGTAGATAAATCTTGAACCAACTCTATGTGAGTGGCCTTTGTTGAAAAACATACGAAGATAGATAGGTAACATTTAACAGGAGAGCGATTTCTCACCTCAGACTTATAATAAAATGGACCACAAAAATCCACTCCAGTAGTATTAAAGGCTTTGCTTGATGTCACCCGTTCAGCAGGCAAGCTACCCATAACGTGTTGACTTAATATTGGTTTCATTCTAAAACAACGTATGCATTTTGAGATTACGCTGCTAATTAATTTACGACCGCCAATTGGCCAATACTGCTGCCGAATTAAAGCCAATAAAGCCTGTGGTCCAGCATGCAACAGCTTTTTATGAAAATGCATTTTCAGAGACGAAGTTAATAGGTGATGCTTAGGCAAAATAATAGGATGTCGTGCATCAAAATCTAAAGCCGAATGCTGAAGACGTCCACCAACACGAACCAAACCAACAGAGTCAATTATAGGCAACAGTGAACGAAGTTTGCTGGATGAGGAAATATTTTGATTTTCTTTTAAGGCCTTATACTCAGCTGCAAAATGAATTATCTGTATATTTTTTTATTAAGAGATATGTTCCATTTTTTATGTCATTTGGAGTCAGTACTTCATTTTTGGTTGTCAATTTCGGATATAAGAATTTGAATACATATGCAAATACTCGTTGCATTTTTGCGAACGAATTATAGTACTTACAATTCATTGACATGTCCTACAGCGAGACCATTACCAAAATATTACGGCGTCGCTCAGGCAGGTCATTTAAAAAATTTTCATTATTAGGCCACAATGAAAAATTAAGGCGCAAAAAACTAGGCCAGTTCTTCCACAAAGTTGAATTAAGTAATTCCTTAGGCGAAGTACCCCTTGAAAGTATGTCGGCTGGGTTTAGTTTAGTAGGAATATAATGCCATGTCATTTTTTCTGTGATTGTTTGTATGTGAGAAACTCTATTCGATACAAAAACGTTGAAATTTGAAGGTTGCTGCTTGAGCCATGAAAGTACGACCATAGAATCAGACCAGCAATGTACGTCACAACTAAAAGGCAGAGTTTTAACAACTAATTCTACAAGTTCTGCTAAAAGGTAGGCTACGGCAAGCTCCAGCTTTGGGACTGTTAAGGCCTTTAAGGGAGCGACTATCGATTTAGAGCACAGCAATGATGATTTGACAACCTTTTCTAATCCAGATCTTATGTATACACATGCCCCATAAGCAGATAAACTAGCATCACAAAATGCGTGAATTTGCACCTTTGAGTTTGAGATCAAAACACAGCGAGGAAACTTAAAGTGCTCAATGTGATCAAATTGAGAAATATAATCTAGCCACGAAGAGTGTAATGATTGGGGAAGACTTTCGTCCCACTTTAGCTCCAGCCTCCATAAATGCTGCATAAAAATTTTTGCCTTTGTGATAACCGGGCCAATTAAGCCAAGGGGGTCATACAGACGAGCAATTGACGAAAGAATAGAACGTTTTGAGACCGGCTTACAATTATCAACGGCATCGAATGAGAAAATAAAGTTGTCGTCATTAGGATCCCAAATGAGACCAAGCGTTTTTGTGATGTCAGTCCCATCGTCAAATTTTAAAAATTTCTCACACTCTTCTGGCGGCATCCCATCCAAAATTGCGGGATTATTAGAGCACCACTTTCTGATCAGAAAATTACCACGCTGTAGCAAAGCAGTAACCTGATGCCTTATCTCTATAACCTCTTCAATAGAATCGCCACCGGATAACATGTCGTCTACATAGAAATCTCGTTTCACAATTTTTGCACCAATTGGGAAACTATTTTCTTCGTCTGTTGCCAATTTATGCATTGATCGAATTGCTAGGAATGCTGCAGGTTTTGTACCGTACGTAACAGTATCTAACTTATATGTTCTAATCTCGTCCTCTTTTCTGTCCCTCCATAATATACATTGCATGTAGTTGTCTGGACAAGAAACTCGGACACATCTGTACATCTTACAAATGTCACCACTAAGAACAAACTTAAAACAGTGATATCGCAAAAGCGTATTGAAAAGCTTAGGCTGTATGGTCGGGCCAGCATGCACTATATCATTGAGCGACAAACCAGTTGTTGTTTTTGCTGAGCCATCGAATACAACCCTTAATTTGGTCGTTGTGCTATCAAGCTTGTGCACACAGTGATGCGGCAGATAATATTTCTTATGAGCAACATATGATTTAATGAAAGATACTCACACATAAAATCTATGTATTGAGCTTTGATTTGTGGCTGTCTTTCTAATTTATTTTCTAAAAGTTTAAATCGTTTTAAGGCACTATTATACGAATCACCAAGCCGATGCGCAGCACCAACTTCTATTTCAGGTAGACGAACAGAAAACGAGCCATTGGCTAGGCGAGTAGTATTTTTGAGGTAGTGATTTTCACAAACAATTTCATCATTAGATAACGAATCACAGTTGGCAAAATTATTTTCTATTTCCCAAAAATTCTTTACTACGGAGCACAATTGATCATTTTGATTTGTACTAACAGCTAAAGACCACGAATGAGAGCTACCGCCAGCAACAACCCAACCAAGTAATGTTTTTTGTAGTACTGGAAAGGTATTGGCTACTTTTATTTGTCCAATCGACATCAAATCAAAAAACAATTCAGCTCCAAATAAAATATCAATTCGGCCACATTTATCAAAAGAGGGATCTGCGAGCTGTATATTTTTTGGTATTTTCCATTCCGCTGTATTGGTGTTAATGCTAGGTTAATAACTTGTTATTGTGGGAACAACAACTGCTTTAAAGGTTGTTGAGTAGTCTCCAGTATTGGACTTAACCACGACTTGAGTAGATTTATTTACTGAAACACAACCATCACCTATTCCCGAAATAGTTGCATAAGTCTGATTGCATTTTAAATTTAGTTGGTTCACGAAACGATTTGTAATAAGATTAAGTTGCGATGCAGAATCTAATATTGCGCGGCATGGTACAAAAATTCCGAATTTGTTTTTGACCATAACGACGGCTGTTGCCAGCAAAACACTCGCCGATGTTATTGTTGCATCAGCATCATTCGACGAGATAAGTACTGCTTGTGATGATGCAGCCTCTATTACGGGCTGATCCGTAGACAGGGTATCGATGTGAAGCATCGTGTGGTGTTTCGAAGAGCACTGTCGGCAACAACCTGATGTACAATTTTTTACCATGTGGCTCTTTCGTAAACAATTAAGACATAACTTTATTTTTTTTGCTTCTTTAAAACGTAGAGTCGGCGATAAATTTGAGAAACGTGAGCAACTGGTGATAAAATGATCCTTAGAATCACAAAAGGTGCATAATTTTGTAGATGTTGCTACCGAAACATGAACATGTCGGTTGCTATGATTTGATTTTTTCAAAATAGGTTGCTTTGTGCTTTTATTTACCACGGAGTTTTCGAAATTTTCGACCATACGACATCGTCGTTCTAAGAATGCCGCCATTGAGGGCCAAGTAGGTAACTCGTTTATTGGTAAATTTTCTTCCCATTTAGTTAGCGATTTAGCTTCCAACTTTGTTGACACTAAATGAATTAGTAGCCCATCAATAAGCTGCTGCTGATTTCCAATTGTTTGCAAAGCACGCAAATGTGCATTTATACTATCGCTTAAACGACGTAAACCAACAGCGGAACCATTGTCAACAGAACTCAAATAAAAAATTTCTTTTATATGTGTTTGAAAATTTAAGAGCTTGTTGTCAAAACGATTTTTCAACAATGACAATGCTTCTTCATAGTTTGCTTCATTGAGTTCCAATGAAGCAATTGTATTGAGTGCAACATCTCCCAAACTGGCACGCAAATAATGAAACTTTTCAAGCCTGTTTAAATCACCGTTGTCATTTATAACAGTCGAGAACAATGAAAAGAAATTTGGCCATTCGGAATAGGCACCACAAAATTTGGGTAATTGGATTTCAGGGACTTTGGTTTTGCGTAACGTTGTTGGAGAGGGCGGTTCATTGACAGAAAAGCGGCGTAATGTTGATGAAAGTTGGTCAGTATCGATTGTACGAATGGTGTTTATTTGACGCTTTAATTTGGATTTTACCTCAAAGTATAGCGAAACATACCTCATGCGATCACTACTTATAGATTCACTGATGTCTATTTCCTCTCTTATGGACTGGGCCTTTTCGAAGGCATCCTTGAGCTCCTCTACGTGGTCCAAGCGAACAGACAGTTCAGCCTCATCGTGTTGTTTTAATTGTATTGGGTTTAAATTATTATTTAGCTCCTCCAACTGCTTTATTATAGCCGAGACTTTAGAAAAATAAGGTAGCGTGTCAACGGAAAGTTACTCCTTATCATTGCGATCAGTGTTATTGGTTGCCATTTTGTATGAACGAGACTGGAATTAGCTGCAATTTTATAGCTCTGAAATACGATAATTATTAGCGCAAGTTGTATTTTTGCGAGATGCGAAACTTTTGATAAATATCCGAATTGATATTAATATAAAAATCGATCACGTCGGGGTCACCAATGTTTTGTGTCTGCAATCTTTTTTGCAGGCAATTGAAAATTAAAAACTTTCGTTTACAAATTAAGTATTGTCTTTTTATTTCAAAGGTAATAAGTCGAATGAAATTAGGAATTCCAAAAAATAGTGTAAAGCACAAATTATAAAAATTGCGTACATCTTCATATTATGAGAAATAAGAGCAGTTTAGCGAACATACACATGTATATATGTACATATTAACTTTAATAAAATGCATACAAAAAATGCAAAAGGCAAAGAGAAACAAAAAAACCTGTTCTGTGGAATGCATTTTGCACGCATATACATATGTATGCTTGTATGTTAATATGTATTTATGTATGTAGGCTTTATAGTTGAACATTTTTTAGGCAAAAAATAGATTAATGAAGCTTAAAGTAAATTAAAATATACATATGTAGGAGCGTATGTACATATGAATGCATAAGAAATCAATTACAATAATGCAGGAGCGCATCTGCAGTTAACATCATCACGTCGGTGTCACCAGGTGGTCGTCTTCAGCATTCGGCTTTACCATAACGTGTTGACTTAATATTGGTTTCATTCTAAAACAACGTATGCATTTTGAGATTACGCTGCTAATTAATTTACGACCGCCAATTGGCCAATACTGCTGCCGAATTAAAGCCAATAAAGCCTGTGGTCCAGCATGCAACAGCTTTTTATGAAAATGCATTATCAGAGACGAAGTTAATAGGTGATGCTTAGGCAAAATAGTAGGATGTCGTGCATCAAAATCTAAAGCCGAATGCTGAAGACGACCACCAACACGAACCAAACCAACAGAGTCAATTATAGGCAAAAATGCAACGAGTATTTGCATATGTATTCAAATTCTTATATCCGAAATTGACAACCAAAAATGAAGTACTGACTCCAAATGACATAAAATAGGTAACAAGCTATCTTTAACTTCAGTTGGCATTTGATTTTGTAAAATTCCCTTTAATTCGGCTATACGCTCAGTATCAATATTATTTTCATTAATGGAATTTACATATATAAAAGTTACTCAATTTTTCCAATTTGATTTTGTCATTTCTTATGCATTTGAGTTCATCAGTAGTGTTAATAAGTTGTACGATAGGGTTGTTCGAATCGATTATTCCTGTGCTTACAAACACGCCTTCGCAAATTTCTTGCGAATCAATAAACATGGGTTCTGTTATGTTTCTTAAATTAAATATTTTGAACACTTCACACCTGGGAGGAATTATACAAGAAAAATTTGTTGTCCCTTGTTGTATTGGGATATTTATTCTAGTATTTCTGATAGTAACAGATATGGCCATGTTTTCGTGGTTAATTTTACATTTATTGTCTTTTAGAAAGTCTTTTCCCAATATGCCGTTAGCAGGAATATTAGAGTCATCACTGACTATATGTCCACTTGAGATATTAGTTGGTTTGAAATAATTAAATTTGTACATATTGTACCTAACAAAATTTTTACATTTATTTGAGCATGTACTCAAGTATTTATGTTTTATATTTTATTTATTTGTTGCGGGTTAGCAATATCTAGATATATATTTCGTTAGTAGCTATACCAATTCATCAGTAGATGTTTTACCCTTTATGTTTAAAAAAATTTAAAAGCTCATCTATTTATACAAAAACTCACAAATATATTTTTGTGAATTACAAAGCATAAAAATAGCCTTTAAAAAATTTCTCAAACACACACAAGAATAATTTTCAGCGTTGTCAACTTTGAAATTTCAAAACGCACCAAAATGTAGCAAAAAACGCGCCATTTAACAAAAAACGCACCAAGTTCAGATTTTTTTTTGATTGAAAATTTTTATTGAATTAATTTTGCGTTTGTATAACATTTAACTTTTGTTTAAAATTCTAATGTTGAATCAATATTGTGCCATTACATAAAGTGCATCATTCTCCACACTTTTTCAATGCTAGATAATTTTTCGACATTGGATTCAAATTGTACTGTTAATGACATGATATCATATTTGTAATGGGATAAAACATTTTGTACAATGTTGGTTGTTGATGTCGTTTGTAGCCAAATGGGCTCAAAGCTGGAATGTTTTTCAGTGTTCCAGCATGCCGAACAAGGGTAGATATTTAGGCGTGACGTCGCAAATTGCAATAAAAGCATCTTACTTTTGTGATATTATTTGATCAAGGCCGAATCCATTTCTTAAACTCACATTCTGATTCCCAAATCTTTTTGTATTTCACTTATAATCTCCTTTTTTATACTCCATTATTTACACTAACTTTAAATACATATTTCTTTTAGTAAATAGAAATTTTATTAATTTTAGTGTTACAACACTTTATATAAACGCATTTTTTATGCATTTTATAAAAAACGAACTATGATTGCTAGTCTCGAGAATACTTTGTTTTTGCTAAGCTCTTTAACAGACTCGACAGAAACTTTTACTACAAAACCAATTATGTACTATGAAAACCTAAAAGGGACAGCAAATTCCATATAATGAAATGTTTCATAATACAAATTATCTACAACAAGACGGTTTTACTTTGTGCATATGTTTTGGTACGTCTGAAATATCATTACTGGTTGTTCGTATTGTGGTCTGCAAAATTGATTGTAAAACTTTTACAATGTTGAATGAAATGGTATTGCAACAGTTGTATCTTTTTGTACAAAATTTTTTTTCTCAAACTGAAACAAAAAATTGTGATGAATTTTCTTTAGTGCCACCCGAAATTAAAAAAACGCACCAAAATTTAAAAAAAAGCGCACCACGCACCAACTGAGAAATTTTTCGCACAAAACATTTCAAAAAGCACCAAAAAAGGTGCGAAACGCACCAAGTTGACAACGCTGATAATTTTCCATTATGAATGTGTTTACTTTTCTACACCTATACAATTAGACAACCGCTGGTTGCCATTAAAAGTATTTTATAAGGCAAAAATGAAAAGCAAATCTCCCCGTTACAAAATTTTTACATTTATTTGAGCATGTACTCAAGTATTTATGTTTTATATTTTATTTATTTCTTGCGGGTTAGCAATATCTAGATATATATTTCGTTGGTAGCTATAACAATTCATCAGTAGATGTTTTACCCTTTATGTTTAAAAAAATTTCAAAGCTCATCTATTTATACAAAAACTCACAAATATATTTTTGTGAATTACAAAGCATAAAAATAGCCTTTAAAAAATTTCTCAAACACACACAAGAATAATTTTCCATTATGAATGTGTTTACTTTTTTACACCTATACAATTAGACAACCGCTGGTTGCCATTAAAAGTATTTTATAAGGCAAAAATGAAAAGCAAATCTCCCCGTTACAAAATTTTTACATTTATTTGAGCATATTCTCAAGTATTTATGTTTTATATTTTATTTATTTGTTGCGGGTTAGCAATATCTAGATATATATTTCGTTGGTAGCTATACCAACTCATCAGTAGATGTTTTACCCTTTATGTTTAAAAAAATTTCAAAGCTCATCTATTTATACAAAAATAAAATATAAAACATAAATACTTGAGTACATGCTCAAATAAATGTAAAAATTTTGTAACGGGGAGATTTGCTTTTCATTTTTGCCTTATAAAATACTTTTAATGGCAACCAGCGGTTGTCTAATTGTATAGGTGTAGAAAAGTAAACACATTCATAATGGAAAATTATTGTTGTGTGTGTTTGAGAAATTTTTTAAAGGCTATTTTTATGCTTTGTAATTCACAAAAATATATTTGTGAGTTTTTGTATAAATAGATGAGCTTTGAAATTTTTTTAAACATTGTAACGACACGTTTTCGCTGGTTGCTGGGGCGGAGACTCGCGGCGTCCAGGGTTGTTACAAATATTTATATTTAAGTAAAAGCAGAGGAATGAAGAATCGGTACACTCAGTTTTTTTCAAATACGTTATAATCTTTATTTTCTTAATATCTCTTGTTCTATATATTCATTTACACGCTATCTCATGGTGAGAGTATTAGTATTCTTGTCAGTTGTCATCGGCTGGGCTTTGTGGCAGTGATGAGATGACAATGATGAGTTCAAGCACTGAGGCGGTTGTTGCTGTCGAACTTGGGTAACACACAACGTCGATCATTCGTGTTTTGACGAGAGTTTGTGAGTACCAGTAGCGGCGGAGCAGCGTTTAACACAAATTCTCAGGCAGGCAGAGTTCGCTGATATCCGTCGTGATGGCGCAGCGTATCACGCAAATACTCAGACGGAAAGAGTTCACTGATATCCGTAGTGATGGAGCAGCGTATAACGCAATACTCAAGCAGAGGGCTTGGATAAGCCGATAGTTAGCAGAGCAGCGTAATACGTCAATACTCAGACGGAGGGAATTCGCTGGTATCAGCAATGATGGAGCAGTGTAAGACACGATACTCAATCAGAGCGAGTCTAGTAGCTATAGTAATGTCTGAGCAGTGTAAGACACGATACTCAGGCAGAAATCTATACTCCGAGTTCGGTAGTAGTGGCGGAGCAGTGTAAGACACGATACTCCGTACTACGAGTCCGGTAGTAGTGGCGGAGCAGTGTAAGACACGATACTCCGTACTACGAGTCAGCCACTAGTCTTGCGACTATTAAAGGAGGTCTTACTTGCTTGCTGGCCTCTTGCTGACTGACTAGCTGTTCGCGATTGTCTGAGTTTATTAAGTTGATTTTTCTGTGTCTCACCACGCACATACATGTGCGTGTGTGCAACTACATTGGTTTGACCACACCAGCTGATCAATGTTGTTTATTATAGTAGTTCACCATGGTAGTTGACTGTGGTTGGTTTTCGGTGGTGATTTCTTTGGCTGTGCAGCGTATTTTCAAATGAGTATATTTAATAGTAGATATACATTAATATAATAATATAATAATGATATGGATTTTAATACTATTAATGGTAATGTTAAAAGTATATCTAGATTCTTAGTAGATCATTATAATTTCTAACTAATGGTTTATAACTAATGCGATAGTATACTATATTAAGTACACCAAAAACGAGTCTACGACTTTTGGTCGTTACATTGCCTCCTTCCTTTGGGGTGAGTACAAAACAAAATCATTCTTATTATTTAATTTTTCTTTTTTTTGGAAATAAATGAGTTTAGCTATGAAAATGTATAATTATTGTGAAAAAATGAAAAATACATTTCTTGGTATTTATATAAAAAAAAGTTATAAATTTTCTTCAAAATTAAATGAGTTTAATTTAGGATTTTCTTAATTTTCTTAAAATAAATGATTTCAATTTATGAAAATGTATAATTATTGTGTAAAATGAGAAATACACTTCTTAATACTTATATAAAAAAAGTTATAAATTTTCTTCAAAATTAAATGAGTTTAATTTAGGATTTTCTTAAAATATATGAGTTTAATTTATGAAAATGTATAATTATTGTGTCAAATGAGAAATATATTTCTTAATAATTATTTTAAAAAAATTATAAATTTTTTTAAAAATAAATTAGTTTAATTCATGAAAATGTATAATTTTATATTGTAAAATGAGGTATACATTTCTTGGTAATTCTATATAAAAATTTTCTTTTATAAAAGGATGAGTTTAATTTTATACTTTAATTTTTGGTTGCTTATATTTTCAACAAGCTAAAGATTTAAGATTAGAGTTTTTTTGTTTTATTTTTAAATATTCGCTTAAAAGGACGAGAGTTTAAACACTGCGCAAAACCATATGATTTGATCAAAGACAAACTTAACTTTAATCTAAAAATCTTAAAAAAAAAACAAATTTTGACTTTAAAGTAAAATGGACTGGCTTCTTTCTTTAAATAATTTTATATATTATTTTAGCACATATTTTTTTTTTTTTTTTTTTTTTAATTTATTTGTTTTCATTTTTTTAAAGATTTTTTTCTTTATATATTTTTTTTTTTTAATTTTAATTTCAAGCAAATCCAAAAAACTAAACAGAATACAAAAAAAAATCATTTTGTTTTGCCACAAAAGTAATTCAAACCTTGTGGTGTGTGTTTTTTTTTTTTTTATATTATTGAAAATAATTTCTTGTAGTTTGATATTGTATCAAGTATAAAAAAAAATGTTTATATGCTTTTCTCGTTTGTCATAGCGCAACAACTACTGCACGCTTTTGTTATTTATTACCGTTCGCGTCACTTGTTTGGTTGTTGTTTTGTTTGTATTATGGTGTATAACCCAATTTTTTTAGGCTCAGCTTTTATCGATTTAGTAAAAAAATTAACTGTTTATTTTTGTCCCGTTCGTTGTTGTTTATTTTTTTTTTTTCAATTTCACATTAATTTTTTGTTGAAATATTTAAAGTTTATTTTACCGTTGATTTGTTTTTTTTTTCTTGAAGTTTATGTTATGTGTTTCTTTCACTCTCTGAGGCTTTTACTTAGAGACATTTTACTTACATATGTATGTCCCTGCTCGGGCGCCATTGTAACGACACGTTTTCGCTGGTTGCTGGGGCGGAGACTCGCGGCGTCCAGGGTTGTTACAAATATTTATATTTAAGTAAAAGCAGACGAATGAAGAATCGGTACACTCAGTTTTTTTCAAATACGTTATAATCTTTATTTTCTTAATATCTCTTGTTCTATATATTCATTTACACGCTATCTCATGGTGAGAGTATTAGTATTCTTGTCAGTTGTCATCGGCTGGGCTTTGTGGCAGTGATGAGATGACAATGATGAGTTCAAGCACTGAGGCGGTTGTTGCTGTCGAACTTGGGTAACACACAACGTCGATCATTCGTGTTTTGACGAGAGTTTGTGAGTACCAGTAGCGGCGGAGCAGCGTTTAACACAAATTCTCAGGCAGGCAGAGTTCGCTGATATCCGTCGTGATGGCGCAGCGTATCACGCAAATACTCAGACGGAAAGAGTTCACTGATGTCCGTAGTGATGGAGCAGCATATAATGCAAATACTCAGACGGAAAGAGTTCACTGATATCCGTAGTGATGGAGCAGCGCATAACGCAAATACTCAGACGGAGAGAATTCGCTGATATCCGTAGTGATGGAGCAGCGTATAACGCAATACTCAAGCAGAGGGCTTGGATAAGCCGATAGTTAGCAGAGCAGCGTAATACGTCAATACTCAGACGGAGGGAATTCGCTGGTATCAGCAATGATGGAGCAGTGTAAGACACGATACTCAATCAGAGAGAGTCTAGTAGCTATAGTAATGTCTAAACAGTGTAAGACACGATACCCAGGCAGAAATCTATACTACGAGTTCGGTAGTAGTGGCGGAGCAGTGTAAGACACGATACTCCGTACTACGAGTCCGGTAGTAGTGGCGGAGCAGTGTAAGACACGATACTCCGTACTACGTGTGTGCAACTACGTTGGTTTGACCACACCAGCTGATCAATGTTGTTTATTATAGTAGTTCACCATGGTAGTTGACTGTGGTTGGTTTTCGGTGGTGATTTCTTTGGCTGTGCAGCGTATTTTCAAATGAGTATATTTAATAGTAGATATACATTAATATAATAATATAATAATGATATGGATTTTAATACTATTAATGGTAATGTTAAAAGTATATCTAGATTCTTAGTAGATCATTATAATTTCTAACTAATGGTTTATAACTAATGCGATAGTATACTATATTAAGTACACCAAAAACGAGTCTACGACTTTTGGTCGTTACATTGCCTCCCCCCTTTGGGGTGAGTACAAAACAAAATCATTCTTATTATTTAATTTTTCTTTTTTTTGGAAATAAATGAGTTTAGCTATGAAAATGTATAATTATTGTGAAAAAATGAAAAATACATTTCTTGGTATTTATATAAAAAAAAGTTATAAATTTTCTTCAAAATTAAATGAGTTTAATTTAGGATTTTCTTAATTTTCTTAAAATAAATGATTTCAATTTATGAAAATGTATAATTATTGTGTAAAATGAGAAATACACTTCTTAATACTTATATAAAAAAAGTTATAAATTTTCTTCAAAATTAAATGAGTTTAATTTAGGATTTTCTTAAAATATATGAGTTTAATTTATGAAAATGTATAATTATTGTGTCAAATGAGAAATATATTTCTTAATAATTATTTAAAAAAAAATTATAAATTTTCTTAAAAATAAATTAGTTTAATTCATGAAAATGTATAATTTTATATTGTAAAATGAGGTATACATTTCTTGGTAATTCTATATAAAAATTTTCTTTTATAAAAGGATGAGTTTAATTTTATACTTTAATTTTTGGTTGCTTATATTTTCAACAAGCTTAAGATTTAAGATTAGAGTTTTTTTGTTTTATTTTTAAATATTCGCTTAAAAGGACGAGAGTTTATACACTGCGCAAAACCATATGATATGATCAAAGACAAACTTAACTTTAATCTAAAAATCTTAAAAAAAAAAAACAAATTTTGACTTTAAAGTAAAATGGACTGGCTTCTTTCTTTAAATAATTTTATATATTATTTTAGCACATATATTTTTTTTTTTTTTAATTTATTTGTTTTCATTTTTTTAAAGATTTTTTTCTTTATATATGTTTTTTTTTTAATTTTAATTTCAAGCAAATCAAAAAAACTAAACAGAATACAAAATAAAATCATTTTGTTTTGCCACAAAAGTAATTCAATCCTTGTGGTGTGTGTTTTTTTTTTTTTATATTATTGAAAATAATTGCTTGTAGTTTGATATTGTATCAAGTATAAAAAAAAATATTTATATGCTTTTCTCGTTTGTCTTAGCGGAACAACTACTGCACGCTTTTGTTATTTATTACCGTTCGCGTCACTTGTTTGGTTGTTGTTTTGTTTGTATTATGGTGTATAACCCAATTTTTTTAGGCTCAGCTTTTATCGATTTAGTAAAAAAATTAACTGTTTATTTTTGTCCCGTTCGTTGTTGTTTATTTTTTTTTTTCAATTTCACATTAATTTTTTGTTGAAATATTTAAAGTTTATTTTACCGTTGATTTGTTTTTTTTTTCTTGAAGTTTATGTTATGTGTTTCTTTCACTCTCTGAGGCTTTTACTTAGAGACATTTTACTTACATATGTATGTCCCTGCTCGGGCGCCATTGTAACGACACGTTTTCGCTGGTTGCTGGGGCGGAGACTCGCGGCGTCCAGGGTTGTTACAAATATTTATATTTAAGTAAAAGCAGAGGAATGAAGAATCGTTACACTCAGTTTTTTTCAAATACGTTATAATCTTTATTTTCTTAATATCTCTTGTTCTATATATTCATTTACACGCTATCTCATGGTGAGAGTATTAGTATTCTTGTCAGTTGTCATCGGCTGGGCTTTGTGGCAGTGATGAGATGACAATGATGAGTTCAAGCACTGAGGCGGTTGTTGCTGTCGAACTTGGGTAACACACAACGTCGATCATTCGTGTTTTGACGAGAGTTTGTGAGTACCAGTAGCGGCGGAGCAGCGTTTAACACAAATTCTCAGGCAGGCAGAGTTCGCTGATATCCGTCGTGATGGCGCAGCGTATCACGCAAATACTCAGACGGAAAGAGTTCACTGATATCCGTAGTGATGGAGCAGCGCATAACGCAAATACTCAGACGGAGAGAATTCGCTGATATCCGTAGTGATGGAGCAGCGTATAACGCAATACTCAAGCAGAGGGCTTGGATAAGCCGATAGTTAGCAGAGCAGCGTAATACGTCAATACTCAGACGGAGGGAATTCGCTGGTATCAGCAATGATGGAGCAGTGTAAGACACGATACTCAATCAGAGAGAGTCTAGTAGCTATAGTAATGTCTGAGCAGTGTAAGACACGATACTCAGGCAGAAATCTATACTACGAGTTCGGTAGTAGTGGCGGAGCAGTGTAAGACACGATACTCCGTACTACGAGTCCGGTAGTAGTGGCGGAGCAGTGTAAGACACGATACTCCGTACTACGAGTCAGCCACTAGTCTTGCGACTATTAAAGGAGGTCTGACTGACTAGCTGTTCGCGATTGTCTGAGTTTATTAAGTTGATTTTTCTGTGTCTCACCACGCACATACATGTGCGTGTGTGCAACTACATTGGTTTGACCACACCAGCTGATCAATGTTGTTTATTATAGTAGTTCACCATGGTAGTTGACTGTGGTTGGTTTTCGGTGGTGATTTCTTTGGCTGTGCAGCGTATTTTCAAATGAGTATATTTAATAGTAGATATACATTAATATAATAATATAATAATGATATGGATTTTAATACTATTAATGGTAATGTTAAAAGTATATCTAGATTCTTAGTAGATCATTATAATTTCTAACTAATGGTTTATAACTAATGCGATAGTATACTATATTATGTACACCAAAAACGAGTCTACGACTTTTGGTCGTTACATTGCCTCCCCCCTTTGGGGTGAGTACAAAACAAAATCATTCTTATTATTTAATTTTTCTTTTTTTTGGAAATAAATGAGTTTAGCTATGAAAATGTATAATTATTGTGAAAAAATGAAAAATACATTTCTTGGTATTTATATAAAAAAAGTTATAAATTTTCTTCAAAATTAAATGAGTTTAATTTAGGATTTTCTTAATTTTCTTAAAATAAATGATTTCAATTTATGAAAATGTATAATTATTGTGTAAAATGAGAAATACACTTCTTAATACTTATATAAAAAAAGTTATAAATTTTCTTCAAAATTAAATGAGTTTAATTTAGGATTTTCTTAAAATATATGAGTTTAATTTATGAAAATGTATAATTATTGTGTCAAATGAGAAATATATTTCTTAATAATTATTTAAAAAAAATTATAAATTTTCTTAAAAATAAATTAGTTTAATTCATGAAAATGTATAATTTTATATTGTAAAATGAGGTATACATTTATTGGTAATTCTATATAAAAATTTTCTTTTATAAAAGGATGAGTTTAATTTTATACTTTAATTTTTGGTTGCTTATATTTTCAACAAGCTTAAGATTTAAGATTAGAGTTTTTTTGTTTTATTTTTAAATATTCGCTTAAAAGGACGAGAGTTTATACACTGCGCAAAACCATATGATATGATCAAAGACAAACTTAACTTTAATCTAAAGAACTTAAAAAAAAAACAAATTTTGACTTTAAAGTAAAATGGACTGGCTTCTTTCTTTAAATAATTTTATATATTATTTTAGCACATATTTTTTTTTTTTTTTTTTTAATTTATTTGTTTTCATTTTTTTAAAGATTTTTTTCTTTATATATTTTTTTTTTTAATTTTAATTTCAAGCAAATCAAAAAAACTAAACAGAATACAAAAAAAAATCATTTTGTTTTGCCACAAAAGTAATTCAAACCTTGTGGTGTGCGTTTTTTTTTTTTTATATTATTGAAAATAATTTCTTGGAGTTTGATATTGTATCAAGTATAAAAAAAAATATTTATATGCTTTTCTCGTTTGTCATAGCGCAACAACTACTGCACGCTTTTGTTATTTATTACCGTTCGCGTCACTTGTTTGGTTGTTGTTTTGTTTGTATTATGGTGTATAACCCAATTTTTTTAGGCTCAGCTTTTATCGATTTAGTAAAAAAATTAACTGTTTATTTTTGTCCCGTTCGTTGTTGTTTATTTTTTTTTTTTCAATTTCACATTAATTTTTTGTTGAAATATTTAAAGTTTATTTTACCGTTGATTTGTTTTTTTTTTTCTTGAAGTTTATGTTATGTGTTTCTTTCACTCTCTGAGGCTTTTACTTAGAGACATTTCACTTACATATGTATGTCCCTGCTCGGGCGCCATTGTAACGACACGTTTTCGCTGGTTGCTGGGGCGGAGACTCGCGGCGTCCAGGGTTGTTACAAATATTTATATTTAAGTAAAAGCAGAGGAATGAAGAATCGGTACACTCAGTTTTTTTCAAATACGTTATAATCTTTATTTTCTTAATATCTCTTGTTCTATATATTCATTTACACGCTATCTCATGGTGAGAGTATTAGTATTCTTGTCAGTTGTCATCGGCTGGGCTTTGTGGCAGTGATGAGATGACAATGATGAGTTCAAGCACTGAGGCGGTTGTTGCTGTCGAACTTGGGTAACACACAACGTCGATCATTCGTGTTTTGACGAGAGTTTGTGAGTACCAGTAGCGGCGGAGCAGCGTTTAACACAAATTCTCAGGCAGGCAGAGTTCGCTGATATCCGTCGTGATGGCGCAGCGTATCACGCAAATACTCAGACGGAAAGAGTTCACTGATGTCCGTAGTGATGGAGCAGCATATAATGCAAATACTCAGACGGAAAGAGTTCACTGATATCCGTAGTGATGGAGCAGCGCATAACGCAAATACTCAGACGGAGAGAATTCGCTGATATCCGTAGTGATGGAGCAGCGTATAACGCAATACTCAAGCAGAGGGCTTGGATAAGCCGATAGTTAGCAGAGCAGCGTAATACGTCAATACTCAGACGGAGGGAATTCGCTGGTATCAGCAATGATGGAGCAGTGTAAGACACGATACTCAATCAGAGAGAGTCTAGTAGCTATAGTAATGTCTGAGCAGTGTAAGACACGATACTCAGGCAGAAATCTATACTACGAGTTCGGTAGTAGTGGCGGAGCAGTGTAAGACACGATACTCCGTACTACGTGTGTGCAACTACGTTGGTTTGACCACACCAGCTGATCAATGTTGTTTATTATAGTAGTTCACCATGGTAGTTGACTGTGGTTGGTTTTCGGTGGTGATTTCTTTGGCTGTGCAGCGTATTTTCAAATGAGTATATTTAATAGTAGATATACATTAATATAATAATATAATAATGATATGGATTTTAATACTATTAATGGTAATGTTAAAAGTATATCTAGATTCTTAGTAGATCATTATAATTTCTAACTAATGGTTTATAACTAATGCGATAGTATACTATATTAAGTACACCAAAAACGAGTCTACGACTTTTGGTCGTTACATTGCCTCCCCCCTTTGGGGTGAGTACAAAACAAAATCATTCTTATTATTTAATTTTTCTTTTTTTTGGAAATAAATGAGTTTAGCTATGAAAATGTATAATTATTGTGAAAAAATGAAAAATACATTTCTTGGTATTTATATAAAAAAAAGTTATAAATTTTCTTCAAAATTAAATGAGTTTAATTTAGGATTTTCTTAATTTTCTTAAAATAAATGATTTCAATTTATGAAAATGTATAATTATTGTGTAAAATGAGAAATACACTTCTTAATACTTATATAAAAAAAGTTATAAATTTTCTTCAAAATTAAATGAGTTTAATTTAGGATTTTCTTAAAATATATGAGTTTAATTTATGAAAATGTATAATTATTGTGTCAAATGAGAAATATATTTCTTAATAATTATTTAAAAAAAATTATAAATTTTCTTAAAAATAAATTAGTTTAATTCCTGAAAATGTATAATTTTATATTGTAAAATGAGGTATACATTTCTTGGTAATTCTATATAAAAATTTTCTTTTATGAAAGGATGAGTTTAATTTTATACTTTAATTTTTGGTTGCTTATATTTTCAACAAGCTTAAGATTTAAGATTAGAGTTTTTTTGTTTTATTTTTAAATATTCGCTTAAAAGGACGAGAGTTTATACACTGCGCAAAACCATATGATATGATCAAAGACAAACTTAACTTTAATCTAAAAATCTTGAAAAAAAAAACAAATTTTGACTTTAAAGTAAAATGGACTGGCTTCTTTCTTTAAATAATTTTATATATTATTTTAGCACATATTTTTTTTTTTTTTTTAATTTATTTGTTTTCATTTTTTTAAAGATTTTTTTCTTTATATATTTTTTTTTTAATTTTAATTTCAAGCAAATCAAAAAAACTAAACAGAATAAAAAAAAAAATCATTTTGTTTTGCCACAAAAGTAATTCAAGCCTTGTGGTGTGTGTTTTTTTTTGTTTTTATATTATTGAAAATAATTTCTTGGAGTTTGATATTGTATCAAGTATAAAAAAAAATATTTATATGCTTTTCTCGTTTGTCATAGCGCAACAACTACTGCACGCTTTTGTTATTTATTACCGTTCGCGTCACTTGTTTGGTTGTTGTTTTGTTTGTATTATGGTGTATAACCCAATTTTTTTAGGCTCAGCTTTTATCGATTTAGTAAAAAAATTAATTAATTAAATTTTGTCCCGTTCGTTGTTGTTTATTTTTTTTTTTCAATTTCACATTAATTTTTTGTTGAAATATTTAAAGTTTATTTTACCGTTGATTTGTTTTTTTTTTCTTGAAGTTTATGTTATGTGTTTATGTTATGCGCCATTGTAACGACACGTTTTCGCTGGTTGCTGGGGCGGAGACTCGCGGCGTCCAGGGTTGTTACAAATATTTATATTTAAGTAAAAGCAGAGGAATGAAGAATCGGTACACTCAGTTTTTTTCAAATACGTTATAATCTTTATTTTCTTAATATCTCTTGTTCTATATATTAATTTACACGCTATCTCATGGTGAGAGTATAAGTATTCTTGTCAGTTGGCATCGGCTGGGCTTTGTGGCAGTGATGAGATGACAATGATGAGTTCAAGCACTGAGGCGGTTGTTGCTGTCGAACTTGGGTAACACACAACGTCGATCATTCGTGTTTTGACGAGAGTTTGTGAGTACCAGTAGCGGCGGAGCAGCGTTTAACACAAATTCTCAGGCAGGCAGAGTTCGCTGATATCCGTCGTGATGGCGCAGCGTATCACGCAAATACTCAGACGGAAAGAGTTCACTGATGTCCGTAGTGATGGAGCAGCATATAATGCAAATACTCAGACGGAAAGAGTTCACTGATATCCGTAGTGATGGAGCAGAGCATAACGCAAATACTCAGACGGAGAGAATTCGCTGATATCCGTAGTGATGGAGCAGCGTATAACGCAATACTCAAGCAGAGGGCTTGGATAAGCCGATAGTTAGCAGAGCAGCGTAATACGTCAATACTCAGACGGAGGGAATTCGCTGGTATCAGCAATGATGGAGCAGTGTAAGACACGATACTCAATCAGAGAGAGTCTAGTAGCTATAGTAATGTCTGAGCAGTGTAAGACACGATACTCAGGCAGAAATCTATACTACGAGTTCGGTAGTAGTGGCGGAGCAGTGTAAGACACGATACTCCGTACTACGAGTCGTAGTAGTGGCGGAGCAGTGTAAGACACGATACTCCGTACTACGAGTCAGCCACTAGTCTTGCGACTATTAAAGGAGGTCTTACTTGCTTGCTGGTCTCTTGCTGACTGACTAGCTGTTCGCGATTGTCTGAGTTTATTAAGTTGATTTTTCTGTGTCTCACCACGCACATACATGTGCGTGTGTGCAACTACATTTGTTTGACCACACCAACTGATCAATGTTGTTTATTATAGTAGTTCACCATGGTAGTTGACTGTGGTTGGTTTTCGGTGGTGATTTCTTTGGCTGTGCAGCGTATTTTCAAATGAGTATATTTAATAGTAGATATACATTAATATAATAATGATATGGATTTTAATACTATTAATGGTAATGTTAAAAGTATATCTAGATTCTTAGTAGATCATTATAATTTCTAACTAATGGTTTATAACTAATGCGATAGTATACTATATTATGTACACCAAAAACGAGTCTACGACTTTTGGTCGTTACAACATAGAGGGTAAAACATCTACTGATGAGTTGGTATAGCTACCAACGAAATATATATCTAGATATTGCTAACCCGCAACAAATAAATAAAATATAAAACATAAATACTTGAGTACTTGAGTACATGCTCAAATAAATGTAAAAATTTTGTAACGGGGAGATTTGCTTTTCATTTTTGCCTTATAAAATACTTTTAATGGCAACCAGCGGTTGTCTAATTGTATAGGTGTAGAAAAGTAAACACATTCATAATGGAAAATTATTGTTGTGTGTGTGAGAAATTTTTTAAAGGCTATTTTTATGCTTTGTAATTCACAAAAATATATTTGTGAGTTTTTGTATAAATAGATGAGCTTTGAAATTTTTTTAAACATAAAGGGTAAAACATCTATTGATGAATTGGTATAGCTACCAACGAAATATATATCTAGATATTGCTAACCCGCAACAAATAAATAAAATATAAAACATAAATACTTGAGTACATGCTCAAATAAATGTAAAAATTTTGTAACGGGGAGATTTGCTTTTCATTTTTGCCTTATAAAATACTTTTAATGGCAACCAGCGGTTGCCTAATTGTATAGGTGTAGAAAAGTAAACACATTCATAATGGAAAATTATTGTTGTGTGTGTGAGAAATTTTTTAAAGGCTATTTTTATGCTTTGTAATTCACAAAAATATATTTGTGAGTTTTTGTATAAATAGATGAGCTTTGAAATTTTTTAAACATAAAGGGTAAAACATCTACTGATGAATTGGTATAGCTACCAACGAAATATATATCTAGATATTGCTAACCCGCAACAAATAAATAAAATATAAAACATAAATACTTGAGTACATGCTCAAATAAATGTAAAAATTTTGTAACGGGGAGATTTGCTTTTCATTTTTGCCTTATAAAATACTTTTAATGGCAACCAATGGTTGTCTAATTGTATAGGTGTAGAAAAGTAAACACATTCATAATGGAAAATTATTGTTGCGTGTGTTTGAGAAATTTTTTAAAGGCTATTTTTATGCTTTGTAATTCACAAAAATATATTTGTGAGTTTTGGTATAAATAGATGAGCTTTGAAATTTTTTTAAACATAAAGGGTAAAACATCTATTGATGAATTGGTATAACTACCAACGAAATATATATCTAGATATTGCTAACCCGCAACAAATAAATAAAATATAAAACATAAATACTTGAGTACATGCTCAAATAAATGTAAAAATTTTGTAACGGGGAAATTTGCTTTTCATTTTTGCCTTATAAAATACTTTTAATGGCAACCAGCGGTTGTCTAATTGTATAGGTGTAGAAAAGTAAACACATTCATAAAACATCTACTGATGAATTGGTATAGCTACCAACGAAATATATATCTAGATATTGCTAACCCGCAACAAATAAATAAAATATAAAACATAAATACTTGAGTACATGCTCAAATAAATGTAAAAATTTTGTAACGGGGAGATTTGCTTTTCATTTTTGCCTTATAAAGTACTTTTAATGGCAACCAGCGGTTGTCTAATTGTATAGGTGTAAAAAAGTAAACACATTTATAATGGAAAATTATTGTTGTGTGTGTTTGAGAAATTTTTTAAAGGCTATTTTTATGCTTTGTAATTCACAAAAATATATTTGTGAGTTTTTGTATAAATAGATGAGCTTTGAAATTTTTTTAAACATAAAGGGTAAAACATCTACTGATGAATTGGTATAGCTACCAACGAAATATATATCTAGATATTGCTAACCCGCAACAAATAAATAAAATATATTGTACCTAACGTTAAAATTGGATTATCTGTTATTGCAGTGATGCTTATTACTTGGTTTTTATTTAAAATAGTATCGTGATTAAGACAAGAAATTTTGATAAGGGAAATGTCTGCTTGTGTGTCTACGAGAAAGGTGCAAGTTTGTTTTGTGTCAGTACAATTTACTTTAATGAAATCAGAATATGTGAGGTTTAACGTATAGATATACGTTTTTGAAATATTATTTGTTATATTTACTGTTGCGTTTGTTCTTCTTCTTCCTCCGGTCGTTGAGGGGACTCCACGTTTAAAGTCCTAACAGCAGCTCTTTGGTATGCGTTTGTCGGGGGTTGGTATCTGTGATTACCGCGATAACTACGCTGATGAAACCTATTATTGTTATTGTTGAAATAACTATTGTTGTTTCTATAGCGAGAATAGGAACCACGAGAATTTCCGTAATTAGTGTTACGGTTGGAATTATTGCGAAACTGTTCATTGTTACTAACTGATCTATTGTGAGTATTTTTATTTGGCGTTCGGAACGATAACACCTGACGTTCCTTTATTTCATTTGTAGCTTCTTCTGTAAGTATTTTTGCTACTACGTCCTTCGGTTCTTTAAAAGTTGCCGAGGCTAAAATCGCTTTTATCATGTCCGACTTGGCATTTTTCCTACAGATGTTTATAGTTTCTTCTATTGCCATTTCTTGGGCTTTGTCCCTCGTTACGCATTCTATTGTTAAAGAACGCTGTAAGTCGTCTGCTAAACTTTCAACACTCTTGGAAAAATCTTCGTAGTTATTGTTTTTAACCTGTAGTGCTGCAATCCTGCTTGATAAAACTTTGGAACTATCTGGTTTTATTTTATTTCTTAGTGACTCTTTTATTTCTTCAATACTTGTTATGTTCTCTGCTTTTCCGTCTAATTTTGATTTTATAAAAGAAATAAAGCAACCAGTTAAATTAGTTGCAGTTATTTCTTGAATAAGATTAATTTTATCAATAAATGAATTCAACGTTTGTGGTTTCCCGTCATAATTTTCACGAATAATGTTAGATCACATTGAAATATATTTGGGTTTTTCTTCTATGGACGCCATGTTTACCCTACTTGTACTATTGAATGTTCTAGTAATGATAATCTCTTCCTTAACTTCCTTAACTTAAGCAGAAACTTCAGAGTCCCTATCGCTTGTTTTGGTATCAGATGCCGCTTCCACCAAAATGTCTTTCTGTATTATCTCAAATAAATCTTTACCAAATGGAATTTTGGTTTTGCATTCTATATGTTTTTGTTTTTTGTTTGTTTTTTTTTTTTTTTTGAGAGAAATAATAATTTTTTTGATAAAACTACCCTTAAATTTCGTTTTTACTCTTCGCAACTCGTACGTCTGTACAACCAACTCGTATACATATGTTTGTATGTATATAAAATTTCCAACATAAATAACGCAAGAGATTTTTTTTCCATTATTTTTTCATTTTTTAATTTTTTTCCATTTATTTATTTGTATTTACATTTGATTATATATTACAATTATTTAATTGTAATGTACATATATTGTATATATAGGTCTGTCTGCGTACACATATTTTGCATAATTTTGTGCAAAATGTTGCAAAATCTTACAAAATGTTGTCTGCGTACTCCAAATCTCTTCAAGCGAGAGAGGCAAAAAGAGAATTTTTTGACAGTTGGAAGTTAGAGAACTTGCAAAATGTTGCTGGAGAAATTTCTGCTTGTGTTGATTTTTAACGTTTATAATAAACAAAACATTTTACTTCATGCTAGAAACGTCCAAATATACCTTAATTAATAATATTTTAATTTATATAAACTATAGTTTTATTTTTAATGGAAATAATATATATGTATATGTATGTATAATTTTATATATATATATATATATATATATATATATATATATATATATATTTCATTTATTTTTATATAATCAATTAATTAATTTTTAAGTAAAATTGACGTATGTATGTATTTCGTTCATTTATTTGAGATTCTATTTCTTCTGTAGTCTTTTTCCAATTCATTCATATTATTTGTTGTGTTTGCTTTCTTTTGCCGATTTCTATATTATTTTAATGCTGTTTTAAGTTAAGTTTGTATGTGTGTACAATTGTAAATTATTTAAGCTAAACTTAAAATATTGAAACTAGAGAACATCTTACATTTGTGATTTTTATAATCCAAACCCAAACCTGTTTACGTTGTTTTTAATTGCTTTTAATTTGCTTTGTTCAGCCAACTTTTTGGTGTTCTTTTGACAGGTTATGTCACGTTGATTTCCACGAGTCATGATTTCTTTATTCTTTATTTTTAATCAAACAATACTTTTATACAATTTTACGTCTGTGTCCGTTTTGGTTTTTCTTCTCTTCTATTTTTAAATTGTAAATAAATATTGTAAATAAATCATCTTTATGTGGTGTCGGCAGGATCAAAAATTTCTTCACTTGCGGCCCACTTCCAGTATTTGTGGCTTCGTTGATTCCTTCAGGACTTCTTCCAAAGGTTGTTCCATTAAGAGAGAAAAAAGGATTTATTTCTGCTTGATAGATACCAGCTGAGCATAAGCTATGTATGCTGGGGTCTATTGTCCTTATTTTAGATATAGGAAAAAGGATAAGCAATTTTGCTATTTATTCCTTTATTTTGCTGTTCTTCTAAAATAATTTAGGTTTGCAGGATCGCCATGTAATGTTTTAGTTCTTATGAATAAAAACACTAGCGTTTGATCATGAATTAATGATAACTTTATTTAAATTTATTTGACTTAAATACTAATTATGAAAATTAATCTTAGCCTTTCTAACTTCTGCTAATCATACAATTATTACTTCTTTCTCTTTCAATACCATGAAGGATCGTATTCACATTTCCATTTGACCAATCATAATAATTTGTATTTTGAATTGCACTCAAATGAAAATGTGTCACTCAAATAGTTATTAGTAAGCAATTTAGCATTGCACTATGCATACAGCAAAAGAACTGTTATTGATACTTTATTAATGGTTCTGCGGCAGTCATAGTACAAGCAATATGAGTTAGTGAGATACACTACACAAGCTGCGTGCAATATTTTCTCAGTTTATACTAGCTTCATCATTTATTGGAGTTTCAGAATAAGTTTCTTCATAACCAAAAACTGTTGAATTGCTACTGTCCATCATTGGATATTGTTCAATTTTATAGAAATTACACATGTTATGTAAAGCACAAGAAATATTGATTATTTTAATAACCTTAGAGGATTTATACAATAAGGTTTGTGACATACATCTGAATCTGCTTTTGAGAACTCCTATTATTCTTTCAATAATATTTCTTGCAGACGAGTGTACTTTTTTGAACTTATGCTGAAACGACCCTGAACATGGATTCCTGTAAGGAGTCAAAACGAATGGCTCAAGAGCGTTACCAGAATCAGCCAGCAGCCATGATCCTCGTTCTCCATTTTCATATCTTGAACGGTAAATATCTTTTTGAACGCTCAAATTCCAAACAAACCAATCATGGCTTGATCCTGGCCGTGTTGTATCGACTGCTATGATATTCATATTGTAGTCGCATAACTGAAATTAATCCATAAATAAAATGTATGTATAAATAAATACGTATTATAATATACATACATACATATGTATGTACTTACAATCATGACATTTATGCTGAAGTACCCTTTCCTGTTAAAAAAGAATGGTCCTGAGCACCTGGCTTGACTAATTTGATATGGGTTCCATCTATGCACCCAACAGCGCCCGGAATACCATACTTATCAAAAAAATATCTTTTAGATTTTAAAATTACTGTTGTATCACTTGGGAATTTTTTCCAATGACGGCACATTACATTTTCCAGATGCAATAGCATTTTACTTAATGTTTTTCAAAAAGTTGTTCGGTGCATATCAAGAAAAGTGTCGTTCGCAAAAAACCGTTGAAAGCTACCTGCTGCGAAAAATCTTAACGTTGCTGCTAGTTGGATGGTCAGAGGAATAGATGAGCATATAAAATGTGGGCTTACTTTATCCAATATCCATGAGAAAGCTTCTTTATTGATTCGAAAACATTGTAAAAAACTAAAAAAAACAGCACTTTAAACAATTAATTAAATCCGATAAATGATTTAAACTTACATTTTATCTGGTAAATCTAATGGATTGGATGACCGCAGCTTTCTCCGTTTAATATTTTCATATTTATTTTCTTCGTTAATTATCATTAATGATGAAACCACTACAAAAGCCATTTTTTTAAATATGTATATTTTTATTTCAAACAATTTAATTGTATAAAGGATAAAGCCCATTGGCTCAAATCCACCGCCGACATATATTGAAAACACTTAGCCGCCGTAGCGTCGTCGACGTGACCAATTTTTTCGTAAGACTTTTTCATTGTTTTAAAAATAAAACCTTTTTCCAATATAAAACTAGGTATTTAAAATTAAAAAAAAATATTTCATTCTTTATAACATTTGCTTCATCAGACCGGGATGTGACGTTGTTCGTTTAGTCGACGCGGAAAATATATTTGGCAACCTGCAGTCGGCTTCAGTTTTGTTGGCTTCAACTTCTGTTGCAAGAAAATAAAAACAAAGCAAGAGAGTTGATTTGTTTGTATCCAACTGAAAATGAAACAAAATTGAAATATGAAATCGATACGTTTTTTGTCACACCTAATACCATTTTCTACGTTTTGGGCTTACGATTTCATTTCAAATCGAAACGATTTCTATCACATACCTGAATGAGTTCTATGTAAATCCAATTAAGCGCGGGAATATCAACGAAACAAAAATCCAGGTTGTGCAAGAAAGTAATTACCGCAAAACAGTTTCTGACTTTAAAACAAAAAAAACAAAAATTTTTATACGTACCAATTAAAGAGTGCTAAAGGTCCAACCGTCGTAATAAAAGGTATAAACTCTAGCGTGGATCCAGAAGAGGTAAAGTACGGCCTTGAAAATAGTGGATTTAAAGTTAAAAATGTTTCAAACACTAAAAATAGGGAAAAATCCCCCAACCTATTTTTAAAGTCGAGATACAGCCAGGTGACTAGAAAATAAAAAAGAATGAATCGCACCCAAATTACAATTTAAAGTACTTGTTACACCGAAGAGCTACCGCTGAGCTTCCACATAAAAAAACTGGACCTATCCAATGCCTGATCTGCCAAGAGTTTGGACATACCAAAACTTATTGCAAGTTTTGGTACCGTTTTCGTTGTATGTGGTGAGCTACACAGTACCGCTAACTGCGACAAAATGAAAGGTGATCCCAAGGCGAAAAAATGTGGCAATTGCTGCGGAAATCACTTTACTCGTTCCTTAAACGTTCGTTGAATAAAAAAGAGAATAATATCCCCGCAGCGCCTATCTCACTTTTAATCTACCCATAGTTACCTCAACAGTCTACCAGGCAGAAACAATATTGAAACAAATGTATTGAAATCTAACACGACTCTTACTCAGCAACCTAATAGTCAATTTTCATACGCTAACATTTTAAAAAGTAACCAGAGTACAGCGCAAAAATCGGTAACAGCAAACGAAGTTCCAGGCTCTAACTTTAGTCGTATTGAAGCCTCAAATAATTTCTACGACACCAAGGATCCTCGAGGCAGAGCTTGTGGTGTTTCGGGAATCCTAATAAAAACGCGAATAAAACACTACCTGTTAAATGATTTTTGTGAAGATTATCTTCAAGCAAAAAACATCTGCATTAAAAATTTCTATAAAAAATTTGTAATATCATCTGTAGGGTGTGTTCGGGTATCTAATTTGGCCTTGGTACTTACCACAAGAGAATTACATATTTTAATATGCATGCTTACATAAACAAGTAAAACTCCTCTGCTATCAACCTATTGCTATACGAAAGGTAATTGAATATGAAACTATGCAAATTAATAAAGGAACAAATTGGAATCAAGTTAGCCATTTCCTGTTGTTGTAAGCTGATGAAGGTGCTACAACCAATTGCCCTCCCAACCATGATCATCGCCAATTATAGCGGCACGATAGAGCTTGATGATCCCAATATATTTACCTTGATTACCACTACTCACATAACCCACCACTTGAAATCAGATATCGAAATTTAGAAGTTCATTTTAGGTATATGTATTGAACAAGATAATAAATTCATTTTAACACTTTCACTATTAAAGAAAATTTAAAAATAAAGGCCCTTCATGGGAATAAGAGATAAACTAATCTCTTAATATTAAATGTATATACATATGTAGGTAAGTTAAAGTAATTACAACTAAAAAGTGATAATAATAATATTACTAATGTATTTAGATGTATATAAATATCTTTGTTTGTTTACAAGTGATGAAAAGATTATAAACAAAGTTCCTAAACATATTCAGCCCAATTACGAATATTCCCTAGGAATTTCTCTCCTACGGAAAATATTTTTCTCGAGAAAAAATTTCCCCAATTATAAATTTGTGTATGTAAATAAAAGGGAAAAGTGAAAAATCTCATGCGGAATTTATATTCATAATAGGAGGAATGGGAAAAGGGAAAAAATTCCCACGGAATTATTATTCGTAATTGGGCTGATTGTAGTGTACCCATGTCGCCATACAACATGCACAATGTATACATACCAACTTCAACAAAGTAGTGCAACCAACAAACAATAAACGCTTGGGTTAAGCCTGGTACTCTGTTCGAATTTGTGAAAAATGTATAGCTACATTGATTATTTCGTACGAAAATTTTGACACAGAACTCATATGTATTATTCAAAGCATATCCAAAAGGTGAGCTAGAAAGCGCAGCTGACTCAATTCGCTTTATGTTATACTAACTTTATATTCATACTAACTGATTCAGTTTATAAGCATACATGAATAATTGTTATAGTTTTAAAAGCATTCGCAAGAAAATGTGTTAAATTATTTGTGTTTTGATATAAAGGCAGTACTTTATAAAAACAAAATACATGTTGTTTTTGCATTGTTGTACTTGTTGTCGAACTGCGTATACTTGGTAGTCTTGCTTTGATTACAATTTATACATTTGTCAGCTGTTGACTAAAATTTCGTGCGAAAAAAGTACGGCCATGTTGTTTCGCAGCTGAAAAAAAAAGTTGCTAGAAACATGTTTCATACTAACAGATACATTTCGCATGTTTTTATACTATAAGAACACAGTACTAATTTTGCAACATAATTTCACAAATATTTCATACGAAATACTTTTATATGCAGTTTGACAGCATTTCGCACGAAATTATGAACAGAATACCAGCCTTTAGTGAAAAACTTTAATTTTGAAAGTTCAAATAATATCATACAAACAGGCAGACACAAGATAAAATAAAACGCACACAGTAACTTAGTTTTCCATTGCAAATAGAAGTCAATTACAGGGAAACTTTTATTCGAAAGTTTAAAAACAACAGAATTTAAAGAACCGAAAATAAACCAAATTCGAAGCAGCATTTATATTTTAAAATCAATTTTCTTAAAAATTTCTCTTTAGTTCTTTTATTTTGTCAATTTTTAATAAAATGTATAAATATTTAAAACAAAAAATTCATTGTATTAAACTTGTATTGTATCATTAAACTTTAATTGTTTGTAATAATTTGCGTCCAAATTTAAAAAAGAAACAAAAAAAAAAAAAAAACGGAATTAATTCGAGTCATATATTGTGCAAAAACTGCGAATTTTTTTTAACCGCATATGCATACAATTGTGAAATTTGAAACAATTAAAAAACGTCATACAATGTTTATAAAGCTGGCTTCATTTGCAAAGACATCAGACTTTGTTTGTTTTTGCAACTGAAGCAAAAATTTGTACGAGTTTTTTTAAGATAGGTCAGTTACTTATGTGTTCACTGGACAAAAGATAAAAATATATATACATATATATCAAAGCAATAATAGTATTTTTGATAAAATGCATAATCAGGGATATTAAAATAAGAAAGTAAACAATTAGTCACAACTATATTCAAATAAATTAATAAATAATAAAACTAATTCCAAGAAATGAGAAAAATCATTCTTAATTTAATTCGAAATAATTTCTAAAAGGGTTTATGAGAATATACACATACATACTATGTAAATGTAAATACATAAGTAAAAAAAAAAAAAAAACCTTCCAATTATAGTTTCTACATTTAAAAAACTATTAACTAAAAAGAAAATGAAAAATTTTGTAGTAATTAAAATTTTATTAAAGTTTCATTTTTATTACTACCATCAATTGAAACTTGATTTTTCAGTAAAGTAATACACATAAATTTAATTCTTTATTGAAATTAGTGTAACGTGATTGTATTGAAATTAGTGTAAAGGAATAAGGAAATAAAAATTGTTGAAAAAATTATATAATCACTGTTGTAGTCGTTGGTAAATAATTAAGAACGATATATATTGTTTCTTAATATATAAATTACTTTATTCAATAAAAATGTGCTTGTTCTCGTAAGTAAGTATCTACATCAAATCTTGGGTTTTTCTATTTGACAGCTCAAAAGGTTGCCAGATTTGAATGTTAATATAGGGTTACCATTTTTTTATATTACAATTCTCTCACCCTTATTGAATACTTATTATTTTAACTTATTGTATTTATGTTATTTACAATGTTTAATTCAATGTTTTCATGTTATTAATAATTTAAAGTTTTTACAATGATTTTTAATTTTGAATCAATAAACAAATGATAATAATTAATTATACGAAGTTTCATCCCAAGTCTACTACGTAATCTCCCAAATGTGGAGGCAGTCTACGAACCCTTGCCGGAACTCTACGCGGTGTCGAAGATGACGGTTGTACATTCAATGAAATTGGTTGTTGATTTGATGATTGTAAATTTGCTAATGTTTGTTGAGTTGATGATGATTGTAAATTAGTTGACGTTGATTGTTGTAAAGTTTGTTCTGACGTGTTTGTTGAATCATTTGGTATCTGTACAAGATCTTCAATGTTTGCATATTGTTGATTATTGTTTTCATCTCGTAGAGCTATTTCTTCATTATTGTTTTCGGGAATAGTAGGCTGGACATTTGATGCACGTAATTGATTTATGTGCCTTTTTAGCACAAATCCGTTGTCTAGTGTAACTATATAATGGAGGTTCCCAAGCTTCTTGGTAATAATACCCGTCTTCCAGGTTGTCTTGTTTGTTGCGTAATAACGAGCTAAGACTCTCTCACCCTTATACAGTTGCCTAGCCATACATTTTGGGTATTGGGTTCTGTTGAACTTAGTTGGTTTAAATGCATCCAGACGTGTACGTATTTGCCTTCCCAAATACTGTTCCGAAGGAGTTTTAGAGTTCTTTAGTGGCGTAGCGCGATACTTGAATAGTATTTCTTGTACTTTTTCTCGAATAGACATTGTTTCATTTTCCATTGTTGTTAATTTATGTTTTAGAGTCTGTACATTTCTCTCTGCCAACCCATTCGTGGCTGGGTGGCCAGGCGCTATGAACTTTTGAAAAATGCCGCAATTTTTACAAAACGTTTTAAATTCTTCGCTTGTAAAGATGGTTGCATTGTCTGATACCAGAACGTTTGGATATCCATTTCTCGAAAAGATTTCTTGTAAAATTTCTATTGTAGAAAATGAAGACGGTGCTGCTCGGCTTATACCGATTTCAGCCCATTTCGACTTTGCGTCCATCACCACCAGAAAAAAATTGTTTTGGAAAGGACCGGCATAATCTATGTGTATGCGTTGCCAATTCCCATCCGGCTCTTCCCACGGATGAAGTTCAGCTTTTGCTGGAGAACTTTTTACTAATGCGCATGACGGACATGATCGAACTAAATTTTCAATGTCCTTGTCGATGTTTTTCCAATATACATAGCGGCGTGCCAATTGTTTCATCTTGGTGATGCCTAAATGTGTATAATGGAGTTCCTGTAAAACGTATGGTTGTAGTATTTCAGGGATTACTACTGTTTGACCTCTAAAAAGCACGTCGTCATTAACTGTAAATTCTGGATCGATATCATTGTTTTTATCGTTTTTGTTGCAGCTGCGTAGTTTTTTTATGATATGTGAAATGTGTTTATCTTTACGTGTTTCATCACGAAGTGATTGAAAATTGATTTTCGAATTACTAATATGATTAATACTTTTATTACAAATAAGATGTACTTCTCTATTGATAGAACATTCGACGAAATTTGTTGTAATATCGGGCGCTCTGGAGAGACAATCCGCGTTAGTGTTGTCGACCCCTTTTTTGAATTGTATTTCATAATTAAAACCAGATAAATACGCTGCATATCGTTGCAATCGAGCAGAAGTCATTTGGGGCAGTTTTGCCGTTTGATGAAATATTCTCATAATCGGCTGATTGCCGGTTATGAGTACGAATTGACGTGCGAATAAATATTCATGGAAGTGTTGTACCGAAAAAACAATTGATAGCGCCTCTCTATCTAGCTGAGAGTAATTTTGCTCGGCTGGGGTCAATGCCCTAGACGCGTACGCTATTGGGCGTTCTTCTGCATTGATTATGTGCGATAATACACCCGCTATACCCGTTGGGCCTGCGTCACATGCCAATTGAATTTTTAAATTAGGGTTGTAGGGTACCAATACTCTTTCACTGGCCAATTCCTTTTTCAGTGTGCTAAACGCATTTTCACATTTATTGGTCCAGTTAAATTTTGAATCTTTTTTCAAGAGGTGTCTTAAGGGCGTTGTTGTTGTAGATATAAAGCGTGCGTAATACGTTACCATCCCTAAGAACCTCCTAACATCGTCAACCGTGTTTGGTGTAGGCATGTTAAGAATTGCCGAAACTTTTGTTGAAGATTTTTTTATTGTATTAAATTCAACAATGTGACCTAAAAATTCAATGCTCTCCTTGAAAAAAGAGCATTTTCCCTGGTTAAGGTGTAAATCAAAACGTTTTAATTGCCCAAGGCAAGTTTTTAAATTGGCAATGCACTCTTCCATTGAATTTCCATGCACAATTATGTCGTCAAAATACGACTCTGTTTTCGGTACGTCCCTTAAAATTTGATCAATAATTCTGTTAAATTCTGCGGGGGCAGTTTTAATGCCAAATGACAAACGTTGCATTTTGTATGTACCCCGATGAGTTGAAATCGTTTGTATTACGCTCGACTGTTCGTCTACTGGTATGTGTAAGTATGCCTTATACAAATCGAGTCTACAAAAATACTTTGAATCCCGAAGGCTATTAAAAATGTCATCGATTTTACGAATTGGGTAGTGTGCATCAATTAGACGCTGGTTTACGCCGACCTTGTAATCCACACAAAGTCTTACCCCCCCATCGGCTTTAGGTATTACTACTAGGGGCGACCCCCAATCGCTATTAGTTGTTTTGGATATAATTCCGGTTTGTTCTAACACATCTAGTTCCTTTTCAACTCGTTCCGTTAAGGAATATGGAATTTGTCTTTCCTTGTTATAAATTGGTTTGGTACCTTCACGTAGTTGTAACGAAACTTTGTATTGTTGCGTACAACCAATTTTTTCCTCGAATACTTCAGAAAATTCATTTGTAATTTCATCGATTACGCTTACCTGATTAATATCAGCTGTGTTAGTTGTTTTACTAATGTTGTCCAGATCGTTTAAATTTATTTTTAACCGTCTGATCCACGAGCGACCCAGTAATGCAGAACAGCTATCTGGAACAATGTAAATATCATCGAATATAGTTGAGTTGTTGTATTTTGCCTTTACTTTAATTTTTCCGTCAGGTATAAATGTTGTTTGCGTATACGAACGAAACGCAATATTAGTGGGAACCACTGGTGTGCACAATTGTAGATTGTTAAATTGACCCCTGGGCAGAAATGTAAATCCTGACCCAGAATCCACTTCAAACTTTACCATTTTACCTTCTATATCGATGTATGTGTAGTACCGCTCAGCATTTGTTGAATTGTTGTTGTTGTTTTGGTAAACGTCAATCACCTTTGTTTGTTGAATACCCCTTTTGTGGGGGTCTACCATTTGCTGACTTACTCAGCGTAGCAATACAAACCTTAACGATGTGTCCTTTTTTATTGCATCCGGTACACTTTAATTTGTCTTTATCTGTGTGGCAGTCTTTAGCAAAATGATTGCTTTTACCACACCGCAAACATAAGCCATCTATGCCCAATTTATTGTAATTGATTTTACCTTGTGGTTGTTGTGTATTTGAAGATTGTGTCGCTTTTTTGTTGTATTTGTGGTTTTTACGTTTGGAAACTTGATTAATCGTTGTTGCTGTTGTTGTATTTGATTTCATCGTCATTTCCTTTGAATCCGTTTTTGCCGCCTCAATAGCAATTGCCTTTGCCACCACATCATCAAATTTACACGACCCTGATTGAAGAAGTTGCTCTCTCATGTTGTTGTCACAAATTCCACGTATAAATTGAGCTCGTAAAAAGATATCTGCAACTGATGCTTTGCATTTGCATGCCGACACAAAATCACAATCCCCGATTTCAGCTCGTAATGACGCCACAAATTCGGCAATGGATTGTCGTTCGGTTTGGTACTTTGACAAAAATTGATGTTGCGTAACCAACACATTCTTCTTTGGAGAGAGATGCGTTTCCAAAAGTTGAAGTAGTTCACTGTACTGAACCTCATTGAGGGCTTTTGGTGCTGCTAATGCGCTTACCATGTTGAACAATTTAGCTCCCATCGAGTTTAACAAGAGTTTTGCACAGTACTCGTTGTTGCTAGAAATATTTTTCATTTCTGTGTAATTTTTAAAACGTTGGATGTAGTTTTTGAACGACTCTTTGGAAGAGTCAAACGACTCAAAATTTGGTAATAATGCAGTATTAGTGGCATTTGTGTTGGCAGAATTTTGCACGTTGTTCTGTCCATGTGCCGCCATTTGCATTACTTGTTGAACCAAATTTTGTTGCACTTGCATGAATGCTGCAAACTGATCTTTATCCATTGTAAAATTCTTGATTGTCCTCGTCGCCAATCTGTTGTAGTCGTTGGTAAATAATTAAGAACGATATATATTGTTTCTTAATATATAAATTACTTTATTCAATAAAAATGTGCTTGTTCTCGTAAGTAAGTATCTACATCAAATCTTGGGTTTTTCTATTTGACAGCTCAAAAGGTTGCCAGATTTGAATGTTAATATAGGGTTACCATTTTTGTATATTACAATCACCTAATATTAAAACACTTGTATAAGAAAATATTAAAAGGCACGTAAACAACAAATAAACTAGGTAAAATATATATTGAATAGGAGAAATTAAAAAATTTTTTAATATTAATAATATAAATAAACAAAGAAATAAAATAAAGCAAGACACACACCAAAAGGACGACGTCAAAGAAACAAAGCAGTCGCTGTCAAAAAATCTGTTCGATTCTCAATTACTTCACGATACGAACAACAATTTGAATTACCAATTACTGCTCTAGTAGTTCCTAGTGTTACTTCATATGCACCCGAGAAAGCTAGCCCTAACTTCATTCCAGACCTCTCACAATTTTTCCTTGCAGATCCAGATTTTATATTCCCACAAAAAATTGATCTCCTTCTTGGTATCGATGTTTATGGAGACCTAATCTTACCTCGAATGAAAAGATTTCAAAATGGTTTGTTTCTGCAAGAAACCCATTTAGGCTGGATGATATCAGGGTCTGAAAAACCGAATTTGTCAATTACTAAAATTTCAGCAAATCTTTGCTCTTTGGATGAGCAACTTCAATTGTTTTGGGAACAAGAGGAACTCATAGATAAAAATCCGTTTTCTAATGAAGAAAGTCTTTGCGAAAAACTGTTCAGAGAAACACATAATCGTGACACAACTGGCTGCTATACAGTCCATCTGCCATTTAAAGGGTTGCTTCATGGTCAAGAACTACCAACGTTTTCTCACACTGACTACAGTGCTATGAAAAGATTAAAGCAATTAGAGTTGTCTTTTAATCATAAGCCTCAATTTGCTGAAGAGTATAAAAAGTTTATGATGGAGTATGAGTCATTAAATCATATGGTTAACCTTGGTGATTACCCAAAATCTATACCACAAAATTCATACTTTTTCCCTCACCATGGTGTTCTTAGAGAGAGCAGCAGCACAACGAAGCTGAGGGTCGTATTTGATGGTGGAAGTCGTAGACCACCACAAAGTTCTATAAATGAAGAATTGTCACCAGGGCCTGCATTACAAAATGATTTGCCGACAATCATCACTCGTTGGAGAAAACATAAAATTGCTTTTACTGCAGACCTGGAAAAAATGTTCAGGCAAATAAATGTTCATCCTGAGCACCAACCGTTTCAATGCATTCTTTGGAGAAATGCAAAAAATAAAATTTGCGTATACGCACTTCGTACTGTGACATATGGCACAACATCAGCTCCCTATCTTGCAATTAGAGTTCTGCAGCAGCTAGCAGAAGATGAAGAAATTAACTTTCCAGAAGCTAGCCAAATACTTCGTACAGCCACTTATGTGGATGATGTCATATCAGGGACGGATACCTTATAAGAGGCAATAACATTGCGCGTTGAGCTTTCAAATCTTCTGAAATCAGGTGGATTAAGAAAATGGAATTCTAATTCAAGTGAGCTTATGAAAAATGTTCCAGAAGAAGATCGTGAGATTCAAAATTCGTTTTCTATCTACCAACCAAAAATGTCCAAGGCGCTTGGTATAAGTTGGGATACAAGAAATGATTTCTTTTGTTTTTCTATAAACTTTAAATTTTCTGAAAATATCACTAAAAGTAATTTGCTTTCAGATGCTTCTAAATTATTTGACCCTCTGGCATGGTTATCGCCTACTACCGTAGTAGCAAAAATAATATTTCAAAAGCTGTGGAAATTAAAGATCGATTGGAAAGACCCTCTACCTGAGGAAATTCAATGCGAATGGGTTCATTTCCGAACAAAATTAAAAGCACTTGAAGAGATCAAAATACCCCGATGGATAGGTTACAGATCCACAGAATCAAAAGTAGATTTAAATGCCTTCAGTGATGCTTCAAAAATAGCTTATGCAGCTGTTGTATACGCCCGTATCGAAACAAGATCTAGTGAGATATTAATAAATTTACTTCAAGGAAAAACAAAAGTCGTTCCATTAAAAGGTGACACAAAACCAAGGCTAGAATTAAATGCAGCCACACTTATGGCAAAATTAGTCGCTAAAATCAAAGCCAACGTAGATTTCAGTATTGGCAATGTATTTTACTGGACGGATAGTACTATCGTTCTTGTGTGGCTAAAAAATAATTCATCACGGTTGGAAGTCTACGTGGCTAACAGAGTTGAAAAAATTCGACAATTATCGAACTTCAAAGGATAACCCTGCAGACTGCGCGTCAAGAGGACTAACGCCAGAACAATTAGTCAATTATGATCTGTGGTGGAAAGGCCCAAGTTGGCTCAAAGGCAAACCTGACTGTTGGCCAACTTCACCATCTGAAATATTTCACGAAAAAATAATCAAGAAAAACATAGCTGTTCACATCACAAAAACAACAACTACTTCAACATATCCAGAAATAATACAAAGATTTTCAAGGTTATCTGGATTAGTACGTGTGACGTCATACATACTTCGCTTTTATAAAAACATTAAAAGAACTCAAAAACACAGAGAATTTGGGTTTTTAAAAACACACGAATTAAAAGAAGCACTTCAGCTGCTTATCAAATTAACACAATATGTAACATTTCAAGAAGAAATCAATCTATTAAAATTGGGAAAAAGGCTTTCAAATCAAAGCGACATTGTCAAACTATCCCCATTTTTGGACGAAATGGGAATTCTACGAGTTGGTGGTAGACTATCGAATTCTACCTTTCCCTACAACACTAAACACCCAATTTTGTTGTCAAAACACAATCCTCTATCTTTTCTTATCTTTTTAGATGCTCATTTTAAAACATTGCATGGTAGCCTGCAGCTTATGCAGTCCTTCGTTTCTCGTTTCTATTGGGTTGTTTCAGGGCGAAACATTGCCAAGCGTGTTCAACGTGAGTGTACTATTTGCTTAAAGTATAGAGCTCAATCCTGCCAACAACTGATGGGAAACCTGCCTTATGTGCGTTTGCACCCAACCCGAGCTTTCAAGCATAGTGGTCTTGACTATGCCGGTCCCATCGACATAAAAACTTCATCTTAAAGGACAGCTTCAACATCCAAGGCTTACATCTGTCTATTCATTTGTATGTGCACGAAGGCGATCCACTTAGAAGCCGTTACGAGTCTCAACGTCAACGCATTTCTAGCAGATTTTCGACGTTTCACCGCACGCAGAGGACTATGCACTGATTTGTACTCTGATTGCGGTACAAATTTTGTGGGTGCCAACAAACAACTTCAAATCTTGTATCATCGCAACAGAGCATCTCTTCCTGAGTATCTTGCAGAAACCTTGGCAAACCAAGGCACAAAATGGCACTTCATACCTCCAGCATCACCCCACTTGGTGGCCTCTGGGAGGCCGGAGTAAAATCTACAAAATATCATTTGCGTCGTATCATGAAAGACCGCATATTAACATATGAAGAACTCAGCACCCTATTAGCACAAATTGAAAGTTGTCTAAATTCTAGACCTTTGTGCCCATTATCAGCCGATATCTTGGATAACGATGCCCTCACACCATCACACTTTCTTATTGGTGAACCATCCAATTGCATCCCCGATGATGACTTACTTGACGCTAATATTGACCGGTTATGCCGTTGGAAGCTAGTACAACGCCTGAAGCAAAATTTCTGGGATCGATGGAGCAAAGAATATTTATGTCGACTTCAAGCGCGACCGAAATGGAATAAGGTCAAACGAAACCTAAAGGTAGGCGACATTGTTTTGCTTCTACACGAACGAAGTGTACCTGGACAATGGCCACTTGCCAAAGTCGAATAATTGCATCCTGGTCCTGATGGTCTAGTACGAGTAGTTACACTCTATTGCAACGGCAAGTACATCAAGAGGCCAATCTCAAAAATATGTTTTTTGCCAATGAATGATGCCTATAAAGAGAACTAAGAACAAATGTTCTTCGTGGGGAGAATGTTTGGGATTTTTCCCAAACTACCTATTATTATAAAAACCATAAACTGCAAACTCTACAATTGAAATAACTTCATAACAAATTAACATTGAAATTTTCATATTCTACTTTGATTTGAATGTTTATTACAATTAAACAAACGGTACACTTTTGTATGTAAAAGCATTCTTGTTGTATGTCCTAGCATGTATGTATGTACAAACAAACGTACATATGTACATGCATTTTTAAGTACAAAAACAAAACCTGTTTTTACTGTTTGTATATACTTACATACGAGTACATATTTCTTTAAGCTATTGATTATTAAAATAAAACACTTCTGTTTGATCATCTGCAAGAGGCAGTCAAAATTATTTAAGTAAAATCAAATGAATAATTAAAACAAATTTAAAAGAAATTTTGGACTAAAATAAAATAAACTTAAATTAATAATGAAATAAAAACTGAATTTATAAAGATCTGATCATGAGGATCAGAACAAAATAAAGTAAAACATAATTCTCCTACAAATGTATTTTTTAACTTAAAATATTCAAGTGCTTCATGGCATATAAAAATTAATAAATAAAATCAAAATAAACAATTTATTTTAGCTTTAAATGAACCAAAATATATACAAAAGTTATAAAAATATGTTATAAAAAATTATTAACTACAAAAAAAAAGGCAACAAGTCACTATAATTTAAAATCAATGAAAAAATATAAGTTTATAAGGTTATTTTAAATGAGATCAACATTTTGAATGATATTTCTCGAAGCAGTCTTTGTTTGTAAAGTGTTACTTTACATTTTTGGCATCGTCCTCTGGATCGCGTGCCACAATTATTGCGGAATATTCTTGGTGGAAATATTTCAACTTGCTCAGGAACTACAAAATAAGATGCTAATACGGTACCTAGCTCCATTTTAAAAGTCAAGAATGACTTTACATTTGCATTAGGTATTCCGACAAGCTTACATTCTTTTCAGTACTCCTTCCAAGAATTATATATCGCCAGATCAAGAAAATGGAAAAATACTTTGACAGTCCAGTTCTTCGTTTCCATTTTAGTCCTGTAATATTCTAGCATTAGTCACACAAATCAACACCACCCATAAATTCTTTCTAGTTTTTAATAACTGCGGGCACTGGGATAGGGCAACGGCCCTTAAGATTTTTGTTTCACCGTTCGATTTCATCTGCAGGATCTTTTCCACACATATTCAAGACAGCTATAACCGCTCTTGAGTACTTCCACTTAGCAATGGCTACATGTTGATTTACAAATTGGCCAATGTCACCATGGTTCATGTCTTTAAATTTAACACTTTTTGGTATTCCGGAATTTTACAGTCATTAGATTAGTACATCCGCAATATCTCACGGTATCTACATAGCGTACCACTACACCATGCTTACTCATTACATACATTTTAGTATAGTTAACAACGTCTTCAACAGGCGGTCTAATTGGCTAGTCATTCTTAGACTCAAATATATCAGTATGATCAGACCTTTCATCGATTTCTTCTTCTGCATTTAGATCCAAAGGGATGCATGTTTCATAAGCATCAATATCGTCGTTGCTGATGTCCGCATCGGATTCGTCTAGAATTCCTAAAACTGCTTCAACGTCATCATCGTTGTTCAAATCAAAAAATGTTCCTATAAAATTATATGATAACACAAACGTGAGGATATAATAGTGTTACATTGTGCCTGATCAACACAATTGTGATATCTGTATTATTTTGCACCTAAAATAATTGTTACTATGCAAAAAATTAACGTTAAACAGCTAAATTACTTCACGAGTTCGATATACAGCTATCACAAGCTAGATCCACAACATTTTTTTTTTTTATAATCACAACAAAAACACTTACCGCATGGACTCATATCTACACGTGCTGAATGACACAATCAAAAAGAGAATATTTTTTTATTTTTGCAATTTCTTTTTTTGCATTTGTTTTAGTAACTCACACAACGCACAATCACTGCTTTCAGGTTAATAGACGAAAAGTAATTTCTTCATATAATTTAAGACATATTAAGACAGACCTCACAATCGATTAAGCTAGGTCTGAAAGGGTTAACAACAGAAAAGTAAATGGTGCAAATGTGAGTGATGATGGAGCTGCTTATGTTTCCCTCTAATCACGATATGTATATGTTTTAAATTTTTTATATATATTTTTGAACTTCTATGTTTAAAAATCAATATTTTAAACAATTTTCAAATAATAAAAATTATAAAAAAATTGTCTTAAGTAGAACAAAAAAATCAGGAGATTGGGCATTGTAGGATATAATTCGCTGGCAGCACTGTAATGTTTAATATATAATAAAAAATAAAAAATTCCCCAGCTAGCATCCAGTAGAAATAAGTCGCGTATTCTATTTGTATTTGTAATCTATACATATAAAAATGGTGTAAAAAATTTATAGTAATTCATAAAATGAGAACGGCCGAATCCTGTAAAATTTTTTGTCAGTTGTTCGTATTTTCGAGGAGAAGATTTACGGAAGAAAATTTTGGAAAATCCCTCCGGAAAAGTCGGAAAATTGGACAAATCGAGTTTTTGTATGAAATTTTGTGTGAAATTATTCCTTAATGGCTTTCCAAATCAAAAAATAGAAAGTTCTTAGTGTAAATAATGGAAAATGCGAAATGCGGAAAATTGGAAAAATCGAAAATTGATTTTTTGTATGAAATTTTGTGTGCAATTATTCCTTAATTATACGTTAACTAAAGCTTAGATCCCACTATCGGCACAATGTACCGATTTTCTTGGGCTCCCTGAAATAAAGTTATAAGAAATAAGCTACACTTGCCTTATTTGTCAACTAATTTAAATACAAGGACATAATTGCTCAACACTGCATTGGCAATAAAGCCATAGAGACTTATTCCAGAATTAATTGAGAAATAATGCAATTTTGGTTAATACTTATGACTTTATTGCAGTGAGCCGACGAATATCGGTACATTGTGCCGATAGTGGGATCTAAGCTTTAGACTTTGCGCAATATGACAGGTGTCACTTTGGCATTGTAATTTTGTACAGTAAATATGCTATTTTTCTTGCTGCAATTTATACGAGTTTTGTGTATTGTTAAACTGATTCCGAATAGTCGTACATTGTTCATCAAATCGCTCTCTACTGATTCCATTCAAATAAATCACATTGAAAATTTAAAAATTTGTGTTGTATTATTACTCTAAAGTTTGTCTGAAGGCTTAAAATTTGGGCGAGGCGAAGTTCGCAGGGTTCGCTAGTTGTGTATAAATAGAGTATGTAATGACGTTGAATGAAGCTACCTAACAAGTAGTGAAAAAAGCATTTGCACATGAATACTGACGACGTTTAGTGGCTTTTACCGAAAAACAAAGTTTGTTTCTATTCAGCTAGTGCTGTTGAAAATTTTTACTTTTTTGCTCGAAATATGTTAACAATGTCTACCTAATATTTCTTTGATTATAAACATTTACGAACTTTAGCCTGTACAAATATTAACCAATAAAAATTATCAGCCCAATTACGAATATTCCCTAAGAATTTCTCTCCCACGGAAAATATTTTTCTCGAGAAAAAGTTTCTCCAATTATAAATTTTTATATGTAAATAAAAGGGAAAATTGAAAAATCTCATGCGGAATTTATATGCATAATAGGAGGAATGGGAAAAGGGAAAAAATTCCCACGGAATTATTATTCGTAATTGAGCTGTATATATGTAATTAATCTGAATTTAAATTTTCTTAATATAATTTGTCTAAAAATTAGAAGCGTTTCGTATATTGGGAAATTCAATCAAAGCTGCCAGATATTATTGCAATTCAAGAAACATGGATTCATAATGAGATTACAAACTTATTTCGTTTTATCGCTCCTAAAAGTGCAACGTAGATGATTTTACAGATATTGTTGATGCAATTTTAAATTTTCATGCTTGTAATCCAATTATTGTAGTTGGTGACTCAAATGTAGATTTTTTTCAAAATGTCAAAATGAAATGTCAAAAGTTGTAACCAAAAACATTTAGCACTAAATTTTTGTGTGTGATGAGATGTAGATCAGATATACTCTCCCTAAATGACCACAGGTTAGAAACTAAGAGTAGGTATTATGTGCAAAATGTTTTCAAACATTCCATTTTTATATATGTTCTTCATACAAAACTTTCGACTTAACAAACATGCGTTTATGTACCTATGTATTAAATTCTATTCAACACGTCTTCATTGTTCAAGTAAGCGCCAAGACCATCTCTTAGGTTTATCGCGTTGCTTAAAATAAGTTTGCGTGGCGATTGAGTGGCCACTCTGTCCCAAGCACATACAATTTGAGGTAACTGCGGAAGAGAAAATGGACATCAAAAGAGAATTTTTCCACACATGTGGCATTCCTATAGTGATTGGAGCAGTGGATGGCACTCATATATAGATGATTCGAGCTTCGAGGAATGATCACTTATATACTTCAATAGAAAATTAAAGCACAGTATGAACGCTATGGTGGTATGTGAGTTTCTATGTATGCATTAGGCTTATTAAATATTAATTTGATATTAAATTTTTAGATATGTATATGATCACAAAATGATAATTAGATTTCTTGATTGCCAATACGGTAATTCAAGCCATGACTCACATGTTTAGGCACTTTCTAGCGCAAAGCAAAAATTAAAAGAACCATTCGAAAGAGGAGAAAAGGGATTCTGGCTGATTGCTAAATAACTTAAAATAATTGTAATAGATTTAATTTTTTTCATTTTCATTTATTAATCCATTTGTAGCCTTCTGGCCAATAAAATTATATTACAATGTCAATACTAAGAACAAGCCATTAAATAAAAACTTAAGATAATAAAATATTATAAAGTTAACAACTTACATACATAAAGATAAAGTACCCTAATAAAGATGTGATAATTTATGATAGAACATGACAGCCTTATGGTGTAGATAAAACATATGGCAGAGACAAAAATGTGAATAATACGATAAACATTAGTGGTGATTAGCATTAAATAGCTCCACAAGCATAAGCTTAAAAATTCCAACGGAGAGAGAGAAAGAACGGAAAATTCTAGGTAATGCATTCCACAACCGTGCGACTCGCACAACAAAAGAAAGCTCATATAGTGCATTATAAATGCGAGGAATAAAGATTTGGGGGAGTCTAGAAAATCTTAAAAATGATATCATCAGTACCAAATTATCAGGACATTGAAATTTAACCATTCTGTAGAGATATATTAACAGACGAAATATAAAATAATCGTCAAATTTCAGATTTAGGTATTGTTTCAAGTGAATGCACACATGCGCTATTAAACGAAGTCCGTAAACAAATCTCACCACTTTGTTAATCATTGATTTATTTCTCTTCCTATTTCCCAGATTGCATCCAGAATAGACTTCCAAGCAGTAATTTATACGTGAAATTATAAGGCCATTAGTCACGGTTTTCTTAACGTGAAGAGGCAAATACAAGATCAGTCGATATAACCACTTTAATAGATAGGCCATCGATATGGTCTCCAAAAGATAACTTGTCATCAATATTGACCCCAAGACACTTTAGACTACTAACTATTTCAACTGTGGTGTAATATGTTTATCGAATGATATGGCTCGCCATGTGGAGAGTGAAAGGATGTTTAAATTTTGTTTCCTTATAGCCCTTGATTTATTTTAAACAGCTAGAAGGGTTCCAGCTGGTAATTAGGCGTTCAAAAGAACTGCCAGAATACTCAAATAAAAACAAAGGCAAAAGCAAGTGCCGAATTATGTTGATAGTTTAAGTCTGATTTTATTTACAAAATATTCTAGTTTAAATACTACTTATGAGAATCTATATGATAATCTAGAATTGAGTGATTTGTAAATCACTCAATTTATTAATAAAGAAAAATAAAATAAAATTTTCATGTGTCATCAACTTGCACACAGTAATATCTGTAATTCAATATTTGTTCCAAATCACACTTCAACATGTGTAACATTATCGCTTGTTGCGCTACACAGTTGAAGTTGGTATGTACCTACTGTGCATGTTGTATGGCATGTGTACACTACACCCTTACCCTTAAGATAAAAATTTGGGAAGGAATTTTTCTACTCTTTTCAGAGAATTGTTACAAAATTTATTATGCTCTATTTTTTTAAATATTTATATGTATATATATGTCTTATTTTTAAGTACGTCTTTTTACATGAATTATAGCAAGATTTTTATTCTATAATGTTTTAAGTGGCTTTAAATGTGTGTATTTATATAAGCAATTCTAATAAGATTTTTGTTCTAGAATGATTTAAATTGTTTTAAATGTGGTCTAGTCTATCGTGGTGTTTACACCATACCTACTTATTCAGCCCTATCGTAAATAATAAGTGGAATTTTTGTTCCCGTGAAATTTTCATTCCCCTCGAAGGGTAAAATTGTATCGTGAAACTCCCGTGAAAAATTATTCCCGCAATCAGGTCTTAGTGAATGCAAAAAAGAAAGAAGATTAAAAAATAAGAAATCAGAGAAATTTTTGTTCACAGTCATATATATATTTTAAAGAAAATTTAAAAAACAAAGCTATTATTTAGTATTGGAGTGAAAAATTTATTGTACTCTTAAAGTTTTATGTACTTAAATAACTTTTGAAAACCCAAGAAAGAAAATTACAAATCAAGTTAAAGTGTACGAAATGTTTACAGTTGGAACAATTATTTTATTGCAAGAGGAGGAAAGCAAGCACCAGCGAATTAATGTGTTTTCCAGATCCTCTACGGACTCCTTCATGCCTACCAAGTCGTATATGAACTGCTCGCTTACTGAGAGGCATTTACTTTGGTTTGGGCCACCTCCTGTCTCCTTTAGGTTTTTCATGTTCGCTGCAGCTTTTGAGCGGACATACCGCTTTTGATCTGTCCATACCTTGAATGCAAATTACATACAAACGCAAAAAATATACAATATACAAACAAAAATATTACCTTCTTCCATTCAGATACATTTTTAATGGGAGGGCCAGCGCTCTTCAGATCTTCTGTAAGGCTTTTCCAAAATTTTGCCACCACGTCTTTCGAAAGCTTTACAAATCCACAAGCAATCGACCTGTTGCTTTACATTTTATTGAGCAATATATCAGTACGTGTCTTATTAACGGATCATGCCCTTAAAATAAATTTTGTCAAGTTTAATATTCGAATTATTAAAAGTTTTACTTACATTTTCTATTCTGTTCCCCACCAAAAATAAACTGAACAAATTAAAGGGAAAAGTGAAAAAATTCGCGGGAGAAAAATCATTCACGGGGAATTTTTTCATGATTGCAAATTTAGGGAAGAGGGAAAAATTATTCATGATAGGGTTGATTATTATTTTAAATGGTCCTTTGTGTGGACTTTGATGTTTTCTTCTATTTTCTATCAGTCGTATTTGATTGTTTTTAATTAATTGTATTGAGAACTTGGTAGCACAACGTAATATAAAAAATTTCGCACAAATTTCCCTTCAGAACAGCTGACTAGAACAAATAAAGTAAAATCCAAAACATATATATTTTTATTTTAGCTAAAATTAAGAATAATTAAAAACTGCTGAATTGTTTTAAGAGAATAAAAGCAAACTCCAGAACGATTAAAAGGATAATAACGACAAAAAAAGCAAAAGTTGGATACAACTTGTCAGCAGCCACAAATTTTTTTATTAGCTTTGTTTTAAATAAGAAGAACAAGCAGTCAAACACATATGGAAATTCGTAAAACTTATGTAGTATTTAAATGCACAATGTTGGCTATTTAATGTTGACTTAATTTTGCAGTAAAAAACTCAATTTTGTATATACATATATATACAAGCGATAATGTTACACATGTTGAAGTGTGATTTGGAACAAATATTGAATTACAGATATTACTGTGTGCAAGTTGATGACACATGAAAATTTTATTTTATTTTTCTTTATTAATAAATTGAGTGATTTATAAATCACTCAATTCTAGATTATCATATAGATTCTCATAAGTAGTATTTAAACTAGAATATTTTGTAAATAAAATCAGACTTAAACTATCAACATAATTCGGCACTTACTTTTGCCTTTGTTTTTATTTGAGTATTCTGGCAGTTCTTTTGAACGCCTAATTACCAGCTGGAACCCTTCCAGCTGTTTAAAATAAATCAAGGGCTATAAGGAAACAAAATTTAAACATCCTTTCACTCTCCACATGGCGAGCCATATCATTCGATAAACATATTACACCACAGTTGAAATAGTTAGTAGTCTAAAGTGTCTTGTGGTCAATATTGATGACAAGTTATCTTTTGGAGACCATATCGATGGCCTATCTAATAAAGTGGTTATATCGACTGATCTTGTATTTGCCTCTTCACGTTAAGAAAACCGTGACTAATGGCCTTATAATTTCACGTATAAATTACTGCTTGGAAGTCTATTCTGGATGCAATCTGGGAAATAGGAAGAGAAATAAATCAATGATTAACAAAGTGGTGAGATTTGTTTACGGACTTCGTTTAATAGCGCATGTGTGCATTCACTTGAAACAATACCTAAATCTGAAATTTGACGATTATTTTATATTTCGTCTGTTAATATATCTCTACAGAATGGTTAAATTTCAATGTCCTGATAATTTGGTACTGATGATATAATTTTTAAGATTTTCTAGACGCCCCCAAATCTTTATTCCTCGCATTTATAATGCACTATATGAGCTTTCTTTTGGCTACAAATGGATTAATAAATGAAAATGAAATCTATTACAATTATTTTAAGTTATTTAGCAATCAGCCAGAATCCCTTTTCTCCTCTTTCGAATGGTTCTTTTAATTTTTGCTTAGCGCTAGAAAGTGCCTAAACATGTGAGTCATGGCTTGAATTACCGTATTGGCAATCAAGAAATCTAATTATCATTTTGTGATCATATACATATCTAAAAATTTAATATCAAATTAATATTTAATAAGCCTAATGCATACATAGAAACTCACATACCACCATAGCGTTCATACTGTGCTTTAATTTTCTATTGAAGTATATAAGTGATCATTCCTCGAAGCTCGAATCATCTATATATGAGTGCCATCCACTGCTCCAATCACTATAGGAATGCCACATGTGTGGAAAAATTCTCTTTTGATGTCGATTTTCTCTTCCGCAGTTACCTCAAATTGTATGTGCTTGGGACAGAGTGGCCACTCAATCGCCACGCAAACTTATTTTAAGCAACGCGATAAACCTAAAAGATGGTCTTGGCCAATTTGATGTTGATATCCACCTTGCCCAAGCAATTTCAAAGCAGCGGCCACTTTTATTGCGGTTGGAACAATGAAGACGTGTTGAATAGAATTTAATACATAGGTACATAAACGCATGTTTGTTAAGTCGAAAGTTTTGTATGAAGAACATATATAAAAATGGAATGTTTGAAAACATTTTGCACATAATACCTACTCTTAGTTTCTAACCTGTGGTCTTTTAGGGAGAGTATATCTGATCTACATCTTATCACACACAAAAATTTAGTTCTAAATGTTTTTGGTTACAACTTTTGACATTTGACATTTTGAAAAAAAATCTACATTTGAGTCACCAGCTACAATAATTGGATTACAAGCATGAAAATTTAAAATTGCATCAACAATATCTGTAAAATCATCTACGTTGCACTTTTAGGAGCGATAAAACGAAATAAGTTTGTAATCTCATTATGAATCCATGTTTCTTGAATTGCAATAATATCTGGCAGCTTTGATTGAATTTCCCAATATACGAAACGCTTCTAATTTTTAGACAAATTATATTAAGAAAATTTAAATTCAGATTAATTACATATATAATTTTTATTGATTAATATTTGTACAGGCTAAAGTTCGTAAATGTGTATAACCAGAGAAATATTAGGTAGACATTGTTAACATATTTCGAGCAAAAAAGTAAAAATTTTCAACAGCTCTAGCTGAATAGAAACAAACTTTGTTTTTCGGTAAAAGCCACTAAACGTCGTCAGTATTCATGTGCAAATGCTTTTTTCACTACTTGTTAGGTAGCTTCGTTCAACGTCATTACATACTCTATTTATACACAACTAGCGAACCCTGCGAACTTCGCCTCGCCCCAATTTTAAGCCTTCAGACAATAGTAATATATAATAATAATACAACACAAATATTTAAATTTTCAATGTGATTTATTTGAATTTGATGAACAATGTACGACTATCCGGAATCAGTTTAACAATACACAAAACTCGTATAAATTGCAGCAAGAAAAATAGCATATTTACTGTACAAAATTACATTGCGCAAAGTCTAAAGCTTAGATCCCACTTTTGACACAATGTAGCGATATTCGTCGGCTCACTGCAATAAAGTCATAAGTACTAAACCAAAATTGCATTATTTCTCAATTAATTCTGGAATAAGTCTCTATGGCTTTATTACCAATGCAGTGTTGAGCAATTATGTCCTTGTATTTAAATTAGTTGACAAATAAGGCAAGTGTAGCTTATTTCTTATAACTTTATTTCAGGGAGCCCAAGAAAATCGGTACATTGTGCCGATAGTGGGATCTAAGCTTTAGTTAACGTATAATTAAGGAATAATTGCACACAAAATTTCATACAAAAAATCAATTTTCGATTTTTCCAATTTTCCGCATTTCGCATTTTCCGCAATTTTCCATTATTTACACTAACAGCCTAACCCACGATGTCGATCGATATCGCTCGCTTGCTTTTTCAACGACAAACAGCTGTTTTGCGCCCCACTAAAAGTTTTCAGCACGACAAGTCGATCGACAATGAAAGCGAGCGATAACGTAAACATTTTCATACAAATTTCCGACCCACTAAGAAATATTATGCGACAACAACTGTCAAAATCAGTCACGAAAGTTTTGTTGTCGACAGAGAAATTAATTTGACAAAATAATTTAAAAAATGTATGTACAATGTAATAATTTTAAAAATTTTCATGATGGGAAATTAGTAGGTATTTACATAAATATGTACATACATACATACATACGAGTACATATATTAATAAATATATTGTTGTACAGATAATAATTATTCATTAGCATTTAACAGGCAAAACCGAAGCCGCTGCAGGGTCTTGTTGAATTTGTGAAATTAACAAAATACCAAAAATTATTTTGATATAAATATTTTTCACAAAATTCATTTATTGAAAGCATATGTTTTGTGTTTAAATTTGTAGCAAGGCATATCCAAAAGGTGAGCTTACTAGCACACCTACCTCAATTCGCTTTATATTAAACTAACTTTATATTCATGCCAACTGATACAGTTTTAAAGCATACACAAATAATTGTTACAGCTTGGAAATCAATCGCAAGAAAATGTTAAATTTATTTGCGTTTTTTGGTGAAAAGCGAGTACTTTATGCCAACAATATACATGTTGTTTTTGGATTGTTGTACTTGTAATGGAACTGTGCATACCTGGTCGTTGTGCCACGTTCAAATGGCCATATTTATGGCTCAATTTACATGGAATATTTGATGTGGCAATATAGTCATTTGACAATGATTACGTTAAAACGTAAAGCCAGACAACCGACAAGTCGATAGTTAGTGGGTCGCTTATGCGAACGATAATGAGTGAGTTGCTGTCGCTCTATCGACTTGTCGGTCGATATCGTGGGTTTGGCTGTAAGAACTTTCTATTTTTTGATTTGGAAAGCCATTAAGGAATAATTTCACACAAAATTTCATACAAAAACTCGATTTGTCCAATTTTCCGACTTGTCCGGAGGGATTTTCCAAAATTTTCTTCCGTAAATCTTCTCCTCGAAAATACGAACAACTGACAAAAAATTTTACAGGATTCGGCCGTTCTCATTTTATGAATTACTATAAATTTTTTACACCATTTTTATATGTATAGATTACAAATACAAATAGAATACGCGACTTATTTCTACTGGATGCTAGCTGGGGAATTTTTTATTTTTTATTATATATTAAACATTACAGTGCTGCCAGCGAATTATATCCTACAATGCCCAATCTCCTGATTTTTTTGTTCTACTTAAGACAATTTTTTTATAATTTTTATTATTTGAAAATTGTTTAAAATATTGATTTTTAAACATAGAAGTTCAAAAATATATATAAAAAATTTAAAACATATACATATCGTGATTAGAGGGAAACATAAGCAGCTCCATCATCACTCACATTTGCACCATTTACTTTTCTGTTGTTAACCCTTTCAGACCTAGCTTAATCGATTGTTAGGTCTGTCTTAATATGTCTTAAATTATATGAAGAAATTACTTTTCATCTATTAACCTGAAAGCAGTGATTGTGCGTTGTGTGATTTAATAAAACAAATGCAAAAAAAGAAATTGCAAAAATAAAAAAATATTCTCTTTTTGATTGTGTCATTCAGCACGTGTAGATATGAGTCCATTCGGTAAGTGTTTTTGTTGTAATTATAAAAAAAAAAAATTTTGTGGATCTAGCTTGTGATAGCTGTATATCGAACTCGTGAAGTAATTTAGTTGTTTAACGTTAATTTTTTGCATAGTAACAATTATTTTAGGTGCAAAATAATACAGATATCACAATTGTGTTGATCAGGCACAATGTAACACTATTATATCCTCACGTTTGTGTTATCATATAATTTTATAGGAACATTTTTTGATTTGAACAACGATGATGACGTTGAAGCAGTTTTAGGAATTCTAGACGAATCTGATGCGGACAGCAACGACGATATTGATGCTTATGAAACATGCATCCCTTTGGATCTAAATGCAGAAGAAGAAATCGATGAAAGGTCTGATCATACTGATATATTTGAGTCTAAGAATGACTAGCCAATTAGACCGCCTGTTGAAGACGTTGTTAACTATACTAAAATGTATGTAATGAGTAAGCATGGTGTAGTGGTACGCTATGTAGATACCGTGAGATATTACGGATGTACTAATCTAATGACGGAATCTAAATTCCGGAATACCAAAAAGTGTTAAATTTAAAGACATGAACCATGGTGACATTGGCCAATTTTTAAATCAACATGTAGCCATTGCTAAGTGGAAGGACTCAAGAGCGGTTATTAGAGCTGTGTCGGTCCGGAACGAACGGGTACAAAGGAACGAATCACTGAAGTGAACGAAGGGAGCCGGTTACTTTACGGAGCGCTTTTGGCTGAGTGAGCGGTTTAGTTTGGTGTTTTGGTTTTATCGTTCATTTCGTACATTCGTTCGCTCATATGGTATTTTGTTATGATTAGCTTTTGCTTTTCAGTGTGACCAACACGAAATTACATTATTAGCGTAACAATTTGTTAGTTTTTTTTATATTATAGTTCAATGGGTACATATTTTTAATCTGCATTTACACCAGCATTTATGTCCAGCTTTTATATATTTTTATATACATAGTTAAAATGTAGACATATTAACTAATATTTTATTTCAGTTGCGTAATAAAATTTTAAATATAAAATAGGCTTAAGTTTGTTAAGCGATACAGCTACGGATTTAAAACCTTTTACTTATCTTCTAGCATTTATTTATTGACTTTCGCCGTATTTTTATACATAACATATATTTTAGAATTAAATTTTCTATCACATAAAGCTACGTTCACATATATTAAATATTATTAAATATTTGTAAAAAAAACGTAACCACTAGTTTTGCTGAGGGATAGTGCCATTTAACTTGGTTTTTATGTTACAAAATAAAATTAATCATTCTACAAAAAAGTATTTTTAAAAAATAGGAACCCATAATTAAAAAAATATCCGAATTACAAGAAATAAATAATTAGCTTCTTTCTTGGTTACGTTTTTTTCCGGCAAATGTTTGTTAAATGTGAACGTAGCTTAAGATTAGTGTTTTTTATCCGGAATCTTGTAGCTAAATACAAAACAGGCTTGTTTCGTTATGTACAAAAACAGAATACAATTTTGCTAATTTAATACAATTTCGCATACAAAGTAGGTTGAACTTTAACTTTATTACTGATAAGCTACGGATTTAAAACAATTTATGCAAATATTGCAAACTTTCTCAGTAATACACAACTTTTTTATTTTTATCATTTCTTTGGATATAAATGTGTGTGTATGTAAATATTGTAAACAAAACAATACTTTAGTTTGAATAGTGTTGAATTTGATACGAAAGGAGCGGTGGAACGAAATGAACGAACGGGTCCGGTCCTCTGAATTGAACGAAAAGGAGCGCTCACCAAAAGGAACGATTTGGCACAGCTCTAGCGGTTATAGCTGTCTTGAATATGTGTGGAAAAGATCCTGCAGATGAAATCGAACGGTGAAACAAAAATCTTAAGGGCCGTTGCCCTATCCCAGTGCCCGCAGTTATTAAAAACTAGAAAGAATTTGTGGGTGGTGTTGATTTGTGTGACTAATGCTAGAATATTACAGGACTAAAATGGAAACGAAGAACTGGACTGTCAAAGTATTTTTCCATTTTCTTGATCTGGCGATATATAATTCTTGGAAGGAGTACAGAAAAGAATGTAAGCTTGTCGGAATACCTAATGCAAATGTAAAGTCATTCTTGACTTTTAAAATGGAGCTAGGTACCGTATTAGCATCTTATTTTGTAGTTCCTGAGCAAGTTGAAATATTTCCACCAAGAATATTCCGCAATAATTGTGGCACTCGATCCAGAGGACGATGCCAAAAATGTAAAGTAACACTTTCCAAACAAAGACTGCTTCGAGAAATATCATTCAAAATGTTGATCTCATTTAAAATAACCTTATAAACTTATATTTTTTCATTGATTTTAAATTATAGTGACTTGTTACCTTTTTTTTTTGCAGTTAATAATTTTTTATAACATATTTTTATAACTTTTGTATATATTTTGGTTCATTTAAAGCTAAAATAATTTGTTTATTTTGATTTTATTTATTAATTTTTATATGCCATGAAGCACTTGAATATTTTAAGTTAAAAAATACATTAGAAAATAAATCGTTTAATTAACATTTGAAATAAACAAAAAATTACTTTAATACTTTTGGGAAATTATTTTACATGTTATGACTGATACTATACAATTGTGCGATGTCCTGTTTACAAAAAAGTACCTTGTAAAATAGTAATGTGGGCAAATTTTAGCCTAACTGTGAAAGAATTATTTCGATAATGATGATTTAAATGAATTTATATGCTATATAAAGTACAGGTCTGAAAGGGTTAATCATCGTTCCAATTTTAAAATGTTTATTAGTTGTTGCTTCCGATAACATTTGATCCACATCGTATTCACATCTGATCAGCTGTTGTTTTTCCAGATCATTTTTTTGCAATAAACACTACCATTTCGGGCATAAATATGTTTAAACCCAATTGTCTTTAACGATTTTGCATAATAGAAAAAGTTTAAAGACTCCTTGCTATGATAATCTTCCACATACACCTCTTCTGTTTCTTTATTATCTTTTAACTTAGATTTACTGCCTGTTTTTAGAAAATGAAAACAATATTGTGAGAGAGAATTTATATTGAAAACAACAATAAGATACGAAAATTTGTTTTTGTTTTCAATATAAATTCTCACTCACTATTTTGTTTTCATTTTCTAAAAACAGGCAGTTAAATGACCTCAGTTGATCCTTACACATACATCTTAGAAGAAAATTTTACCACCACATTCTTTTTACCATTCCCAGATTATTATTAATATTTTCACTGAAGTTTTAATTGTCTGTACTTCAGCTTTTAATTTTTTATTTTCTTTTTGCATTTCTGTAATCTTCTTCTTATTATCTGCAATGTATCTAAAAACTTCATCAAACTTTGTTGACATAAATTTGGTCGATTCAGTCAGCTGATTTTCAAGTTTGTCTAATTTTTTTAGCCCTGTTTTTATTGTGTTGAGTTCCATTATTATTTTTCCACCTCCTTCTTTACATAAGTGACAGATGAACAATACTTTTTCGTTCTTTATAAATTTCTCAAATCCCTTTTACTCGATTTAGTACATTGAGAGTGAAAGTTTTTCCCGTATTTATCACATTCAATAAAGTTATCAGATTTCTCTTTAATTCTCATATAACATAATTTTATATTTTTGCATTCGCCATACTGCGACGAGTAAGTTTTTTTAGACATACATATGTCAAACACCGTATGGAACACTTTATGTGTTTACAAATTTGCAACAATTGTTATGTATTTTTACTGCCTGGCCCACGATGTCGTACAAATTACATTTAAAACAAAAACAATTTTAAAAATTTTTACACACTGTAGTCAAATATCTAGGCGTTCACCTTGATCGACGGTTAACATGGAAATCGCACAAAGGCGCAAAGCTGATCCAAATGAAATTAAAAGCGGCCTAAATGGATTGTTTTATTGGAAGAAACTCTATACTAAGCCTTGACTGTAAACTTCTCTTATACTACGCGATCCTAAAACCAATATGGTCCTATGGAATCAGTTATGGGGCACTGCCTCAGCATCGAATGTAGAAAAAATTCAAAGGCGACAAAATAAAAATCTACGTACTATTACAGCAGCCCCTGGTATATCCGAAATCAGGGAATTCACAAAGACCTTGAGACCACACCCGGCTGAAAAGAAGGGATACTCTTTTTCTCACCCGTACAGGAGAGATGTAAAATAACAAAAATCAACCGTTGAAATTAGAAATTTTATTTAGTGTTGAAGACACTTGCAATTAAAACAACCTATTAAATAAATTTATTATTTTAACAAAGTTATCATTTACTTATGTATGTATTTTCATGTCATATATATAAAATTATTTATATAATTTTTCATTCTTATTTTCTCTTCCTAAATTAATGGAATAAATTGATTTCTTTTTTTTTATAATATTTTGAGTTTTACTTACTGAACTACTACAATTGGCGACGAGGATAATGGCTCAAGATGCAAAGATTTTGGAATTATTAGAGCTACAAAGCAAACTTCTTGCAAGTCTCACGAAAGGAAATAATAAAAACAAAAACCAGGATTCATTAATGGAAAAACTTTCAAATAGTAAAACAGAGTTTTGTTATGATCAGGAAAATTCTATAACATTCTGTAATTGGTATTCCAGATATGAAGACATTTTTTCATTGAAGGAAAGGATTTGAATGATGCTGCTCGGACTCCTAATGAGAAAACTCAACACTATAGCATATGGTCAATATTCAGCAAATATTCTACCATGAAATCAAAGGGATATTTCTTTCGATGATTCAATTAAAATATTAAAAGAGATGTATGGTTCACAAGAATCAATTTTTAGTGTTCGATAAAAGTGCTTGCAAACCGTCAAGATGCCGCAAGAAGATTTAATTTCTTATGGATCACGTGTCAATAAAATATGGGAAAATTTCAAATTGACTGAAATGAATGCTGATCAATTGAAGTGTTTGGTATTTGTTTGTGGCTTACAGTCATATACGGACTCAGACATTCGAATGAGATGTTTATCAACACTTGAAGATGACTCAAATATCAACAAGCTAGCGTCTAGTGCTCAAAATCTGCTAAATCTCAAAAAATCTGAAAAAAATCATCAGTTAATGTAATAAGTTCAAATATCAAGAAATATGTAGTTTAAGTTAAAGCCGAAAAAACCATGTTGGAACTGCGGTGGTATGCATTTCTCTAAGTTTTGCGATTACATAAAACACATACATATGTACGCAATGTCAAAATGTAGGACATAAAGAAGGATACTGCAAGAACAATAAATCCAAAGAAAAATTTAAAAAAGGTAAGAAGAAGAGTAGGAAATCCAAAACATTCAAAAGGAAATTCAAAATTCTTTAAAATTAATCAAATTTCGTATGCTGCTAGAAGGAAGTACATATGTAAAAGTCAACATACAAATTCTACAATCATGATGTAAAAATGCAAATTGATACCGCTTCAGATGTGTCTATTATTGGTAAAGATTTGATGATAACGGACTATGAGTTTGTGTTGATTGTTAGTAATTTCCAAACAGTGATGAGGGAATTTCGTACTAACCAGAACTGTTTCAATATGTAGAATAAAAAATGAACTAAAAATTAATTCTCGTATTCTATTTATATTGAAAACTGGTTAAATAGTTGATATTCTTCTCAATTATTATCCACTTTACGAAAATTGTAAAGACGGACAATTGAACGCTGATGAGAGGTGTAGCGGCCTTGAAATCGGTACTGATACGTTCTGCTAAAAACTGATTGGATATAAATAATAATATTTTTCAACATAAAAAAACTCTTAGTAATTTTGAATTTTCATTAATTCAATAAAACTGAACTTGAGCCTAAATAATATTACTTCTCATAGGTACATCAATATAAGTTCGAATAATAATTACGTTTATTCGTAATAATATAAATAAAAATAAAGTAAAGATTTGTGGTACAAAATGGGTAAGCCAGGCACGAAATTAATAAATCGTTTTATCACAAGAGCTTCAAAGGATAAAATCAATCTCATCGCCGAGTTTTCGTGTCAAGCTCGATTACAAGATGATGTTAAAGTTTACAACTTATTAGTTGTAAACATGGATACTCTGCAAATATTTGGTTCCGATTGGTTTGATGTTTTTGCGTTATGGGACAGACCTTTAAATATTGTTTGTTCTCAAATCAAAGCAAATGAAATCGACTCAAAAGTTTTCGTCGATATTCAAAGTGAGTTCAAAGATGTTTTTCAGGGTGTTCCATCTAAATGTACAAAAAATCAGGTACAACTTCATCTCATTCCAAACGCAAGGCCAATTTTTCGGGCCAGAAGACCAGTAGTTTATGCGATGCTTTCTTTAATAGAGGAAGAGTTATAACGTCTTGAAACGTTAGGTATAATAACTCCAGTAGATTTCTCAGATTGGGCTGCACCTATTGTTGCAGTTAAGAAACCTAACGGTGAAATTCGCATATGCGGGGACTATTCATCAGGTTTACATCCTTCTGAAGATTTATACACTAAAGTGGGAAAAAGTTGCATATTTACCAACATTGACTTGTGAGATGCATATCTGCAGACGGAGGTTTCGCCAGAATCAGCAAAACTTCTAACTATCAATACACACAAAGGCTTGTATACATTCAATCGTCTAGCTCCAGGTGTTAAAAGTGCTCCAGGTGCATTTCAACAGTTGATGGACACTATGTTGACAGGAATAGATGACACAGCAAGCTATATTGATGACATCATTATTGGCGGTAAGACAGTTCAAAACACACACAGAAAATGTTAAAAAAGTTCTTCAAAGACTACGTGAGTATAACTTCAATATTAAGTTAGAAAAATGTAAATTTTTCGTGAAAGAGGTGAAGTATCTTGGAAATGTAATGTCTTCATCGGGTCTAATGCCAGATAGATAAAAATTTGAATAAATTTTAAATCTTCCACACCATTTAAATGTTTCGGAATTAAGATTTTTTCTAGGATCGATAAATTACTATGGAAAATATGTTCGAAATAAGTCTGATCTAAGAACCCCTTTTGATCATCTTTTGAAAACCAGTACGAAATATGTATGGCCCAAAGACTGTCAGCAGACTTTTAAAAAGTTCAAAAGTATTTTAAATTCAGATCTTCTCCTAATGCACTATGACCCAGATTTACCACTAATAGTAGCTGCAGATGCATCTGAAAAAGGCATTGGTGCTTTTATATGTCATGTTTTTCCTGATACATCTGAAAAAGTAATCGAACATGCTTCCCGGACTCTCACACCGGAGAAATTATTCACAGATTTGAAAAGAATCATTAGGTCTCATTTACGCTGTAAAAAAATTTCACCGATACATATATGGCCGAGAGTTTATGTTATGTACCGACCATAAACCCCTTCTTGCAATTTTTGGAATCAAGAAAGACATTCCTGTATATGCAGCAAACAGGCTCCAAAGATGGGCACTCTCTCTAATGATGTACAATTTTAAAATTCAGTACATAAAAACAACTGATTTTGAGTGTGTCGATATGCTTTCAAGACTCATTGACACCAGATTAAAACCAGAAGAAGATGCAGTGATCGCTTGTACAAATTTAGAAGACAATTGTTCTGCCGCACTTATGGATAATTTTTTTTTTTTTTTAATTAGAACCAGCACTCAGGGGATGACCCCTACGTATGCAAAGCATTGCGCCGGAACTAGGAAAATAGGTTTTGGGAAGGAGGACAAAGGGAGTAGTGTTTGTGGACATTCGATTTGAACCCTGACACATTGAAAGTGGCTGGAAAGACCTCTGCCGGGAGTTTATTGCACATGCGAACAGTACTGCTAAAGTACGAATTCTCTCTATAATGCGTGGTGCGGTTCACTGACATATCGACCACAAAGGGATGTGCTCTTGATGAAGAGCGTGTTGTAAATGAGAAGTGATGGGTTTCGGGAACAAGTTCCCTGATTTCATTAGAACACATTCCATTGTAGTAGCGATAGAACAATGAAACACACCCAACATTGCGTCGATGCTCCAGTGAATCAATAGAGTTGGCTACCCTACTGTCACGGATAAGCTTTTTCGCCCTATCCTGTACGCGGTCGAGTAACTTCAAAATAGATTTTGAAGCACCGGCCCATACATGAGAGTTGTATTCCATTTTTGGTCGGATAAAGGTGGTATAAATATTAAGGAGATCAGATGGAGTGAAGTATGTCCTACACCGTCTTAAAAAGCCGAGGCACTTGAATGCTTCTTTTGAGACTTGAAAAATGTGATCATTCCATCGAACATCACAATGAATTTTCATGCCAAGAACATCAAGAGCTTCTGATTTCTCAATATCTATACCATCCATGTTAACAGATGGAGCAGCATGTCCGGTCATACGTCTGTGCGTGAGCATAGCGCATTGGGTCTTTCGTGCATTAAAATTGACCCTATTAGAATGACCCCAATTTGAAATTGTCAGGAGATCGCGATTTAGTGTATCATTCATATATTGCCGCATTGCCCGGATCTCCGACGGGTTTGGCCTGTTACTGAATGAATATGAATGAACTAAGCTGCTGTCATCTGCAAAAGAGTAGATAGGGTTGGAAGTTTGACGTAGAAGGTCATTAAGAAAAATAAGAAAGAGGGTAGGAGAAAGAACGGAGCCTTGTGGTACACCTGAATTTATCTTGAACTCGTTTGATGAGACCCCATCTACAACAACTCGTATAGTGCGATCTCTGAGAAAGCTCGATACAAATAGAGTGAAGCCATCGCCGACACCAAAAGCAATCAGTTTTGACAAAAGTGCTCCATGCCACACTCTATCAAATGCCTTGGATATATCTAGAGCCACCACCTTACTTCCGCCAAAGTGATGTATGCTATTACACCACTTCTCCGAAAGGAAAGTTAGTAGGTCCCCCGTAGAGCGAAAGTTTTGTATGAAGAACATATATAAAAATGGAATGTTTGAAAACATTTTGCACATAATACCTACTCTTAGTTTCTAACCTGTGGTCATTTAGGGAGAGTATATCTGATCTACATCTTATCACACACAAAAATTTAGTTCTAAATGTTTTTGGTTACAACTTTTGACATTTGACATTTTGAAAAAAAATCTACATTTGAGTCACCAACTACAATAATTGGATTACAAGCATGAAAATTTAAAATTGCATCAACAATATCTGTAAAATCATCTACGTTGCACTTTTAGGAGCGATAAAACGAAATAAGTTTGTAATCTCATTATGAAACCATGTTTCTTGAATTGCAATAATATCTGGCAGCTTTGATTGAATTTCCCAATATACGAAACGCTTCTAATTTTTAGACAAATTATATTAAGAAAATTTAAATTCAGATTAATTACATATATAATTTTTATTGGTTAATATTTGTACAGGCTAAAGTTCGTAAATGTTTATAATCAGAGAAATATTAGGTAGACATTGTTAACATATTTCGAGCAAAAAAGTAAAAATTTTCAACAGCTCTAGCTGAATAGAAACAAACTTTGTTTTTCGGTAAAAGCCACTAAACGTCGTCAGTATTCATGTGCAAATGCTTTTTTCACTACTTGTTAGGTAGCTTCGTTCAACGTCATTACATACTCTATTTATACACAACTAGCGAACCCTGCGAACTTCTCCTCGCCCCAATTTTAAGCCTTCAGACAAACTTTAGAGTAATAATACAACACAAATATTTAAATTTTCAATGTGATTTATTTGAATGGAATCAGTAGAGAGCGATTTGATGAACAATGTACGACTATCCGGAATCAGTTTAACAATACACAAAACTCGTATAAATTGCAGCAAGAAAAATAGCATATTTACTGTACAAAATTACATTGCGCAAAGTCTAAAGCTTAGATCCCACTATCGGCACAATGTACCGATATTCGTCGGCTCACTGCAATAAAGTCATAAGTACTAAACCAAAATTGCATTATTTCTCAATTAATTCTGGAATAAGTCTCTATGGCTTTATTACCAATGCAGTGTTGAGCAATTATGTCCTTGTATTTAAATTAGTTGACAAATAAGGCAAGTGTAGCTTATTTCTTATAACTTTATTTCAGGGAGCCCAAGAAAATCGGTACATTTTGCCGATAGTGGGATCTAAGCTTTAGTTAACGTATAATTAAGGAATAATTGCACACAAAATTTCATACAAAAAATCAATTTTCGATTTTTCCAATTTACCGCATTTCGCATTTTCCGCAATTTTGCATTATTTACACTAAGAACTTTCTATTTTTTGATTTGGAAAGCCATTAAGGAATAATTTCACACAAAATTTCATACAAAAACTCGATTTGTCCAATTTTCCGACTTTTCCGGAGGGATTTTCCAAAATTTTCTTCCGTAAATCTTCTCCTCGAAAATACGAACAACTGACAAAAAATTTTACAGGATTCGGCCGTTCTCATTTTATGAATTACTATAAATTTTTTACACCATTTTTATATGTATAGATTACAAATACAAATAGAATACGCGACTTATTTCTACTGGATGCTAGCTGGGGAATTTTTTATTTTTTATTATATATTAAACATTACAGTGCTGCCAGCGAATTATATCCTACAATGCCCAATCTCCTGATTTTTTTGTTCTACTTAAGACAAACATTTTTTATAATTTTTATTATTTGAAAATTGTTTAAAATATTGATTTTTAAACATAGAAGTTCAAAAATATATATAAAAAATTTAAAACATATACATATCGTGATTAGAGGGAAACATAAGCAGCTCCATCATCACTCACATTTGCACCATTTACTTTTTTGTTGTCAACCCTTTCAGACCTAGCTTAATCGATTGTGAGGTCTGTCTTAATATGTCTTAAATTATATGAAGAAATTACTTTTCGTCTATTAACCTGAAAGCAGTGATTGTGCGTTGTGTGATTTACTTGTTATGTTTAAATTAAAAGATTTATTTTTATTGTTTATTTTTATTATTTATTTTTATTAACCACATGTTATGTTTAAAATGTTACTTAGCCTTCACAGGGATCCGCTTTTTAAGGCTGGTGTTTGATCAGGTTTTTGTTATGTGTGTTATGTGTTAAGAATTGACTCGACTGACTGGGCTTGACTAGGATCGACTGACTACGGGTCCATACCAAATCACCCTCCGCTTTTATACCCAATTTCGCTGTCTGATTGAACGATGGTGCTGACGTTCGCTGCCGCCGGCGTGGTCATTGTTAAGTGTGCTAGTATGCAAATTCAGCATATTCTGTAGGAAAGTTACTGGCATATACATGTATGCAGCGGTATTGCATCGTCAGCATATATCTGTAGGAAAATTACTGGTAATAACTTCAGTAATGCATGCAGCGGTATTTTGCTGTCGTTGGTATTTTTGGTGGTTGAGGGAAAATTACTCAACGTCTGTATGTGTGTGCAGCGTATGTTCTGCTGTCGCTGATACTTCTGTTGGTTAGGGGAAAATGACTCATAACATCCCTCCCCCCTTACGGACAAGAAACATCCTGTCTTAGGATGTTTCGTAGCCATCCTTCTGGAATCAAGTCAAAATAGATGTGTGTATGCATCCGACTACCTTGGCGATACAGCTTTGGCAGCTCTCGGAGTAATATGTAATTATCTCCCGAGCCTCGATTGCCTGAAGGTCCGCAGTTTACCATTAGTTGGTAGCTGCTGAGTGTCTGTCGACTTGGTACGTTTGCTGCGTCTCCAAGGAAAAAATATGATATTGTTGGTGAAATGTCGAGGTTGTTACTGACGTTGGGGTGATTTCCCATTTTCTAACGGAACTGCGTTTTCCGTCCATGTATGTGTTGTGCCATCGCATATAGCTTTAACTGTTGATTATGGTTGTGTGAGGTTGAAGGTTATGGCTGTCTGTCTGTTGATCGTTGGATTGGATTCTTTATTGTTGTAGGAACTGGGTTTTTCGTCTATGTATGCGTTGTGGTATCGTATATAGGTTTTGCGGTTGCGTGAGGTTGTTAGATATAGGCTGCTGTTGATGACTGTTGGATTCTTCATTGTTAACGGGATGATGATTGTTGGTTGATTTTTAAAACGCTGGTTAATATTTTTAATCTTATAACTAACAATTTCTTCTTACATATACTTATATCAAAAATTTTTTTTTCTTACATGAAACTATTTGTTCTATCTATTCTAGAAGTAATTTTTCAATATATATATATATGTGTATTTTTAATTGTATGTTTTTTTTTCTATTCAACTTAATACAAAATTGTATGTATGTATGACACACAAAAAATTATAATAGTTATGCATTTACAAGTTAGTTGTATAATTATTGTGTATGTGTATTGATATTTATATATATGTACTCTTATATTAACCTTGAAATAAACTTATACAAGAAATTGAAAATTTTTAAATTATTTGAAAACGTTGCAAAAATAAGTATATATATATGTGTATTGTTAATGGTGTGTTTTTTCTTATTTCCAACTTAATATAAAATTGTATGTATGTATGACACACAAAAATTTATAATAGTTATGCATTTACAAGTTAATTTTATAATTATTGTGTATGTGTATTGATATTTATATATATGTACTCTTATATTAACCTTGAAATAAAGTCATACAAGAAATTGAAAATTATTAAATTATTTGAAAACGTTGCAAAAATGAGTAAGAGAAAAAAAAAACTTCATTACATTTAGTACTACATATATCAAATTTCAACCTATTTAAACATATTTTCCTCTCCTTTTTTTTATATATATAAAAAAAAATGAGTTTAGTTTAGCTTGTATTTATCCTTGTCTTTGTTAAAGAAATTTAACACCTTTGCTGTTTTAATGATTTGAAAGAAAAATTATTCACTTGCTTATAATTTTTTTTAAATCAACAGCAAAAATGGCAGAAAATTAGGAAAGTTTAAAATTGCAAATAGTTTGTTATTTAGATGAAAGACAAAAATAAATATTAATAGGAAATTTGTTGAAATTATTTCATTAATTCGTGCTTTTTATTATTATTGTTAGTATTACTGAAATACCATGCATGTATGTATGTTTGGCTTTTATTTTTTGTTTCAATGTCAATGCCAAACTTATTTGTATTCTTACACACATACATGCATGTGTATATCTGTTTATTCAGTTGTACCCGGCTGTGAAATAGTCTGGCAGAATTTTGCTGTGTAATCATATTTCACAGTCAAGTACTCAACTAAAGTCATGCAAAAAAAAATTAAGAAAAAAAATTGTTTCAGTTTGGATATATTGCATTCATTTTTTACCCTGTAGTTGAAAGCATGTGCAAACATTAAAAATGTTTGCAATTGCTTTATTTACGTTTCTATTAATGTGCATAAAACTGCAGGGTTTTGTTTTTATTATTCAAACATCTACAGACGCAAGCATGTGCAAACATTAAAAATTTTTGCAATTGCTTTCTGTTTCTACTGCTATGCAGTCATTAATTTTGTGACAAAAAGTTCTAAACACATTGAAAAAAAACCAGATGGGCACCAAAAAGAAATAATTTTTGGATAAAATGGCCAAATATTGAGTTAATTATACACAAGTGAAGTGTACAAACATATCAACAGAAAATGATAAGAATACTTCCACCCAAAAGGAATTTTCACCAGCTGCAAATCAACCAACACCAGCAGCCGGTCGTCTAGAAGTAAAAAAAAAAATGTGCAATAAAAAAAACGCAGTAATACAGGTAATTTGAATGTCTGCATTAACTCGTTCGTCTAAATTATATCGGTCTTTTCTTTCTTTTTTTTTAAATTTGTTATTAAATTAATCTTTCCGATATGTTTCATTAAATTGGTGTAGAATCTGTTGAACTTCGTGCTAAAAACTAGTGTGTATTTGACTATAGGTTCTGCTGTTAAATTATGCTGTTTATGTGGTTGCTGTTTTTAATTTTTGGTTTCTCTTGATTTTCTTTAAATTTTGTGTTTCGTTTTGATTTATACTTTTAAATATTTTAATTTCAAAATATTGTTCTTTTTCTTTTTTATAGTTTTTCTTTAATTTATTTACTGCTTTTTCCTATAAAAATCCTCAATGTTATTGTTTAACAAAATGATTTTATTTTGGGGAGAAGAAAACAAAAATAAAATATAATTAAGTGATCGTACGTGTTTTTCAAAAATTAAATAAGTAATCGGGCGTGATTTCGTGATTATCGGTTTCCAATTTTTCTTCATGTCCCGCAAGACAGTGAGTGTAATTCGTGCTTTCAACACAAAATAATCTGGAGTGAAATTCATTTGGATATTCTTTAGTTTCATTTTTGAAGAATATTTTTCAAAAACTTTCATTGCTCGCAAAATTTCTAGCATTTAAATATTATTAAAAAAAAATTTTATACGTCTCTTATTTATTCTTATTTTAATACGTTTTCGTAAATCTGTTGCGGCTTCTAACTAATCTGTCTGCTTAATTTTATCTTTAGAAAAGTATCCGTTGGTCGATTAGAAGGTGATACCGTGTAAGTAGCGTTCCATCCTTTTTTTAACCTTTCCCTTTTACTAATTATTTTGCTTCTTTCAGATCCTTTGACTTCAACCTATAAAAGTAATAGGAAATTACAAGCGAGGGATAAATAAAAAAAATTCTCTACGGCATGTTAAGTTCCGTTATTCCTTAATTTAGACCTGTATAAATATGTATTTCTTTTTCTATTTCAGCCATTGAAGACCTTAAGACCATGAGAGGCATGGTATTACAACACTGCTCCAGTGTCGATTTTGTGGTGAGTTTTCCTCTTATTATTTCCTTTTTGTTTCTTTTTTTTCCCCTTTTCCCTTTTTCCCTAAAATATCATTTATTGACTGTATGGCTTCACCAAATAACGGTGTAGGGTTCGAAGTCTTCCCTTCACCATTATTTGAACGTTTACTGGTGTGGGGAAACTTTTAATTTCATAGGGTCCATCGCATAGGGGCGTGAATTTGTTTTTACGTGCTTGTGTTTTTACTAGGACTCTGCCTCCTATTTTTAAAGTATAAGACCTTGACTGTTTGTCGTACTGCTTCTTTGCCCTAGCCTTAGTTCTTTCTTGATTTTCTTTGGCAATCTCGTAAGCCCTTTGTATTTGATGTCTCAATAATTTGGGATAATCGTAGGGGTTATATAAGGGTATGCGTGTTTGTAGGTTTGGTGGCAGCGGTGCATCAAATCCATATAGTATTTTAAATGGTGTCTGCTTTGTGGCCGTGTGCTCCGTATGGTTGTGTACGTGCATTGCTGGAGCAAGCCACTGATCCCAGTTTGAACCATCTTCTTTTGCGAAACTTCGCAAATATTCTGCTAATGGTCTGTGACTTCGCTCTAATGACCCGTTAGCTTGAAGGTGATAGGGAGAAATATGTTGCTTCTTAATTCTCAAAAGCTTACACACGCTTCCAAACAATTTCGAGGTGAAGTTTGTTCCGTTGTCTGTAATTAATTTTTTGGGAATACCATATTTTGTTACTACCTCGTTATAAAAGACTCTTGCTGCCGTCTCTGCTTCGGCGTCTTGCATGGGTGCGCAGACAAAAAATTTTGATAAATCATCCTGTAGGGTAAGAATGTATTTGTTTCCCATGGTGGTTGTCAGCAGGGGCCCCACCATATCCATATATACCTTTTCGAACGGTCTGTTTGCTGTATCTGTGAGGACCATGGGCTCTCTATTGAGAAGTCCACTTTTATTTTTCTGACATTTAGGGCACTTTTTGATGTAGGTCTTGATATCGTGTTGCATTCCCTTCCACTTGTACTGTTTTTTTATTCTGTAGTAGGTCTTCATGACTCCTTGATGTCCGCCCAGCGGTGAGTCATGAAAGCTTCTAAGAACTTCTTAAACATCCTTTTGCTCAGATAAAAATGTCGCCGCGGAGGTTTTGTCACTATTTTCACTCTGTTTTTCCTCTGCAAGAGCTTTCTGTTGCTCCGTTTGCTTTGTCCTTTCCTCTTCCGATTTTCTCGAGCTTGCTTTAGCTCTAGTTATCACTCCGATATTTTGATTTTTTGTTGGTAATCTGCTTAATGCATCCGCATTCAAGTTAGTCTTCCCTGGTTTGTACACAATTTCAAACTCGTATTCTGATAATTTATGCCTAAACCGTGCAATTCTTGAGGTTTGATCTTTGAGGTTTGCTATCCCCCTTAAGGGTTGATGGTCAGTAAATACGGTGAAGTGTCGCCCAAGGAGATATGGGCGGAAAGTATGTGTTGCCCACACCACACCAAGCATTTCTTTTTCTATTGTCGAATATCTTTGTTCGGTGTCACTGAGAGTTCGGCTGGCAAATGCTATCGGATGATCCATTTCGTTTCTTATTTGTGACAAGACTGCTCCTAAGGCCTCGTTACTTGCATCTGTTGTTACTCTGAAGGGTTGTTCAAAATCCGGGTAAATCAATATTGGAGGATTTGCAATACTTTCTTTGACCTTGTCGAGGGCCTCTTGGCATTGGGACGTCCACACAAACTTAGCGTTTTTTCTTAACAGCTATGTTATTGGTGAAGCCAATTTTGCCATTCCTGCCACAAATTTTCGGTAGTAGTTGATCAAGCCCAGGAGTGCTTGTACTTCTTTTATTGTTCTTGGTGGCTTAAGTTGTTTGACACATTTCACTTTCGAAGGGTCTGGTAGCGCTCCCTCATTGGAACATTTGTGTCCTAAGCAAACTATTTTTCTACGTAAGAATTGGCATTTCTTCGTGTTTAGTTTAAGACCACCCTCTTGTAGTCTTGATAGAACGTTCATGATCTTCGTTTCGTGATCTGCCACGTTTCTTCCGTATACGACTATGTCGTCGAGGTACACAAAACAGTCCAGGCCCTGTAAGCCTGTAAGGATCGTGTTCATGACCATCTGGAATGTGGCTGGTGCTCCTGTTAGGCCGAAGGGCATTCTATTAAATTCAAAATGACCCTTATCGGTGCTGAAGGCAGTCTTTTCCTTATCTCCTTCGTCAACTAGTACCTGGTGATATCCACTCGCCAGATCTAAGGTGGTGAAATACCTGCTATTTCCTAATTGATCCAAAATTTCATCAATTCTAGGCAAAGGGAATACCTGCTTTATTGTAGCCTCATTTAGTTTTCGAAAATCGACTACCAGTCTATAGGTTTTCTCACCGTCTTGAGATTTTTTGGGCACTAATAATATTGGTGAATTCCATGGGGATATGCTTGGGCTTATTATACCTTTCTGTAGTAGCTCCGATACTTGCCGGTTGATTTCTTCTTTATGGACGTGAGGTAGACGATACTGTCGTTGATTAATGGGTGGTTGTTCACCTTTTATTGGTATTTTATGTTTCACCAATGTGGTGAATGGCAATTTGTCATTGTCCAACATGAATAAGTCATGATATTCCTCGCATATCCGGTTCATTGACTCTGTTTCTTCCATGTTCCAATCCCTCTCCGTCATAATAGTGTTTTTTAGACGCCTTATTCTATCGTCCTGATTTGTCTCCGACGAAGGGGGTTGATCTCGCCCTCCATATTGCGTGTAGTGGTTGAAATTTGAAAATTTCACTTTAATGTCCTTCCTCCATGGTATGTCCTGCTCGGTTGCGTTTAGTATGGGTACTGCTGTGCCTCCATTTTTAATGTTGACCACAGTATTTCCAACATAAACTCCAGGGGAAATCCCCTGTTTATGCACAACCACAGTTTTGTCTCTCGATATAATATTGACTGGTACTATAGTGACTGCTCTTTTCCTCAGACAGACACCTTGTTGATGATTTGTTTGACAATCTATTTCCGTACGAAGGGTAAACGTCTTCACCCAATGTTCGCTATCAAATATACTCAAGGTTCTGTCTATGGTATTCACTATACATCTGTTCCACATATTATTTCTTCCGAGAATACCATCTCCAGGGATTTGTATTTCCCGCGACACAATATGGAACACCCACGGCAACTGCCTTTTATCTCCTATCCTGATCTCGGTAGTGCCCAGTGTCGTAGTCTTTCCTCCGAAGGCTCCAGAAAGAATTTTAGTTTGCTTTCTGTTCTTATTGAGAAAAATCTTCATTGAGTCTTCTTTTATTATGCTGAAATCTGCTCCGGTTTCCACAAGTAGGACCAATCTTCCCCCCCTTGCTTCTTGGCAGGGGAGCGTAATGAAAACTGTGTCCACATTGTCCGGTGATTCAGCACTATCTTCTATATTTCGCATCATCTCTTTACCTTTTTTCTCCTTTTTTTTGTTTAATTCACTATCTTTCTCAGTATTTTCTTCTATAGTTTGTCCGTTCTCCTTGTTCACCGAGTGTACAACTGCCTCGGTTACTATCCTGGTTGGCTGCTCTGTTTCTGAGTCAGTCTCCGTATCATCTTTATTTACCCGAATCTTTGTTTCTGTTTCTTTATTATATTTGTAGTTGTTCTCTTTTTTATGCCAATCTGATTTTCTGTTAATTTGCGGGACCCCAGTTATTGGCGATAATTGGGCCGAATTTCGTTTCCCTGGGCATTTGTCTGATTTGTGTTGCTATGGGCCTCTACTGGTCTGTTAGCTAGGTCCCTGCCGTTGTTGGTATTTCGCACCTGTTGGTAGATCCCTGTTCCTACTGTATGAGTTTGTCTGACATTGCTTCTGCAGTCCCGTACAAAATGTCCTTGTTGCTGACATTTAAAGCAGGTTGGGAGTGTACCATTGTTTCTGTTTGCCCCTATGTTCGTATTTTGTCCCATCGCCATTTGTGGGCCTCCATGGAATTCTGTGTTTGTTATCCTCCTATTGTTTTCTGCCGTCCTTCTATCCAATTGATTTTGGTTTGGTATGTTTCTTCTTGGTTCGCAGAAAGGGGTTTCCTTGTGACCGTTTATCTTACACAATCGGCAGTATAGGGAGCCTAATCTCTTTCTGCAGTTTTCCACATCGTGCCCGCTGTTTCCACAGAACGTACAGCTCACGATATTCCTGCACAGTGGCCCCATTTCATGGCCGTATTTTCCACAGCTCATACAGTATGGTGTGTTTAGCCGCTTTTTGCAGTTATTCCATTCATGCCCCGTCCTGTTACAAAAACTACAGGGAACTTCTGAATCTATTGTGTTGATACTGTGCGTTGGTTCGCCAAACAATTCCTCAGCGTTCTCGACTATTTCTATCAACTTAGTGAGCTCTTCCTCCTCCTGCCCCACGAATCGAGCTTTAAGAGCATGGTCTTTCAGACCCTTGATGAAGCTTCTTACCGCTATCCTCTTTAAGTCCTTTAGCATGGTTTGGCGGCCAGGTCCTTCCGGCCATTCGTTTTCTATTGTTGTTTTTGCCTCATTTAATAGGCTATCCAGGCGTTCTCCAAATTTGCATGCTGACTCTCTGATGCTCTGTTTGCAACCCAAGATCAGCTCCCTTATCTTATCCAGGCTTTTATTTTTTAGATAAAACTTCTTGATGGTGTTACAGTATGCGTCTACTGAACCAAAAGTCATCTGAGATATTTTTGAGTATGCACCCCCCAGCAGTCGCAATTTCAGGAACTGTATCACATCTTGTGTTAGGACGTTATTTGCCCCTGTGAGTACTTCTCTTTCTACCATCTTGCATCCTTGTATGTACCTGCATACTTCTGATGGTAAGTCAGGTCCATCGGTCCCGAAGAATGATGGAACTGTGTTGTTAACTATCTTAATAATCTCGGATAGCGACGTCATTCTGATCGTTTCGATTTCTGCTCTCTCAATAGTATGGTTTTGCCGAGGTGATGGTGATCGTCTTTCCAAAATTTCTTGGGCCACCGGGATCAGTCTATTAAATTCCTCCGTTATTCTGCTGTCAACTTCTTCGGTGTCTTCCAATTCACCGAATCTCAGGGTGTATTCGCTTAACTCCTTTAATTTCCTGGCTTTTGTTTCCGCGGAGTACCCCCTGCTACCCGCTTTCCTTGCGTTGTTTATTAGGGTTTTTACTTTTTCCAATAGCGTCAAGGCAGGTGTTTCTTTCTCGTGTGATATGACTATTGTTGGTAGTCCTACTTCGTTTAGTTCTTCGTGCAGTGAAGGATTTGGTGAACTAGCTCTGTGAATTGTATCCAACTCTCTTCTTGCGTTTTCCAATGCTGTTTGTAGCCTTTGGATAGTGTCGTCTTGTGTCTCTATCAACTGCTGTTGTTTCAATTGTTTTTTAAAGTTTTCCTCACTAAGTCCTTTCCCTTGCAATTGTTTCTCTAATTCCGTATTTTCCTTTACTACGTCCTCTAATAAATTGTCTGTATATTTTATTTGTCCTCTTAGCTTCTCGCAATGGCCCTTTAGAAATGTTTTTCTTTCTTCTAGTTCTTCGATCTTCTTTATAAACTCCTGTGATCTATCTTTACTTAACTCACTTATTAATTGTAGGACATAGCTTACTTCTTCTAATTTTGTCAGTCTTTAATATCTTATTGTTTCCCTATGGTTGTCCAGGAATGTTTTGTCTGCTTCTAAACCCTTAAGTTCTGTCCACGCAAGAACTTGTAGACTGTCCACTGAATAATTATACTTATCTATCCGTTTTATTAAGTCGTCTGTCTGTGTCTGTGGATTGGCCATTAAAGCTGTCTTCTACTTACCCATATTCCGCTGGTTATTATCCTCATAGTGGTCTGTGGTTTAGGCTTATTTTCACTTTATATTATTATTATTATTTTATATTATGTGTTGTTCGCAACCGCGCAGAATTTTTACAATCAAAGTAATTCTCCTTTTTGCCTTGATCCGCTTTAGCGATTAGTCCTGCAACGACAATACAAGGTAGCTAGAATTTAGACTTTTATGTATTTGTCCTGTGCAGTTCTTCACCGTCGAATGTAGGATGCAACAATACAAGGTAGCTAGAATTTAGACTTTTATGTATTGTTGGTTTTGCTACACTGGACAGTTTTTTCTTGAGCAAGATCAACACAAGGATTATTATATATCTTTGATTTTATTACTTACGCGGCTACCGGCTGCGCCAAAATGTTATGTTTAAATTAAAAGATTTATTTTTATTGTTTATTTTTATTATTTATTTTTATTAACCACATGTTATGTTTAAAATGTTACTTAGCCTTCACAGGGACCAGCTTTTTAAGGCTGGAGTTTGATCAGGTTTTTGTTATGTGTGTTATGTGTTAAGAATTGACTCGACTGACTGGGCTTGACTAGGATCGACTGACTACGGGTCCATACCAAATCACCCTCCGCTTTTATACCCAATTTCGCTGTCTGATTGAACGATGCTGCTGACGTTCGCTGCCGCCGGCGTGGTGATTGTTAAGTGTGCTAGTATGCAAATTCAGCATATTCTGTAGGAAAGTTACTGGCATATACATGTATGCAGCGGTATTGCATCGTCAGCATATATCTGTAGGAAAATTACTGGTAATAACTTCAGTAATGCATGCAGCGGTATTTTGCTGTCGTTGGTATTTTTGTTGGTTGAGGGAAAATAACTCAACGTCAGTATGTGTGTGCAGCGTATGTTCTGCTGTCGCTGATACTTCTGTTGGTTAGGGGAAAATGACTCATAACATACTAAAACAAATGCAAAAAAAGAAATTGCAAAAATAAAAACATATTCTCTTTTTGATTGTGTTATTCAGCACGTGTAGATATGAGTCCATGCAGTAAGTGTTTTTGTTGTAATTATAAAAAAAAAAATGTTGTGGATCTAGCTTGTGATAGCTGTATATCGAACTCGTGAAGTAATTTAGTTGTTTAACGTTAATTTTTTGCATAGTAACAATTATTTTAGGTGCAAAATAATACAGATATCACAATTGTGTTGATCAGGCACAATGTAACACTATTATATCCTCACGTTTGTGTTATCATATAATTTTATAGGAACATTTTTTGATTTGAACAACGATGATGACGTTGAAGCAGTTTTAGGAATTCTAGACGAATCTGATGCGGACATCAGCAACGACGATATTGATGCTTATGAAACATGCATCCCTTTGGATCTAAATGCAGAAGAAGAAATCGATGAAAGGTCTGATCATACTGATACATTTGAGTCTAAGAATGACTAGCCAATTAGACCGCCTGTTGAAGACGTTGTTAACTATACTAAAATGTATGTAATGAGTAAGCATGGTGTAGTGGTACGCTATGTAGATACCGTGAGATATTACGGATGTACTAATCTAATGACTGTAAAATTCCGGAATACCAAAAAGTGTTAAATTTAAAGACATGAACCATGGTGACATTGGCCAATTTGTAAATCAACATGTAGCCATTGCTAAGTGGAAGGACTCAAGAGCGGTTATAGCTGTCTTGAATATGTGTGGAAAAGATCCTGCAGATGAAATCGAACGGTGAAACAAAAATCTTAAGGGCCGTTGCCCTATCCCAGTGCCCGCAGTTATTAAAAACTAGAAAGAATTTATGGGTGGTGTTGATTTGTGTGACTAATGCTAGAATATTACAGGACTAAAATGGAAACGAAGAACTGGACTGTCAAAGTATTTTTCCATTTTCTTGATCTGGCGATATATAATTCTTGGAAGGAGTACAGAAAAGAATGTAAGCTTGTCGGAATACCTAATGCAAATGTAAAGTCATTCTTGACTTTTAAAATGGAGCTAGGTACCGTATTAGCATCTTATTTTGTAGTTCCTGAGCAAGTTGAAATATTTCCACCAAGAATATTCCGCAATAATTGTGGCACTCGATCCAGAGGACGATGCCAAAAATGTAAAGTAACACTTTACAAACAAAGACTGCTTCGAGAAATATCATTCAAAATGTTGATCTCATTTAAAATAACCTTATAAACTTATATTTTTTCATTGATTTTAAATTATAGTGACTTGTTACCTTTTTTTTTGCAGTTAATAATTTTTTATAACATATTTTTATAACTTTTGTATATATTTTGGTTCATTTAAAGCTAAAAAAATTTGTTTATTTTGATTTTATTTATTAATTTTTATATGCCATGAAACACTTGAATATTTTAAGTTAAAAAATACATTAGAAAATAAATCGTTTAATTAACATTTGAAATAAACAAAAAATTACTTTAATATTTTTGGGAAATTATTTTACATGTTATGACTGAGACTATACAATTGTGCGATGTCCTGTTTACAAAAAAGTACCTTGTAAAATAGTAATGTGGGCAAATTTTAGCCTAACTGTGAAAGAATTATTTCGATAATGATGATTTAAATGAATTTATATGCTATATAAAGTACAGGTCTGAAAGGGTTAATCATCGTTCCAATTTTAAAATGTTTATTAGTTGTTGCTTCCGATAACATTTGATCCACATCGTATTCACATCTGATCAGCTGTTGTTTTTCCAGATCATTTTTTTGCAATAAACATTACCATTTCGGGCATAAATATGTTTAAACCCAATTGTCTTTAACGATTTTGCATAATAGAAAAGGTTTAAAGACTCCTTGCTATGATAATCGTCCACATACACCTCTTCTGTTTCTTTATTCTCTTTTAACTTAGATTTAAATGACCTCAGTTGATCCTTACACATACATCTTAGAAGAAAATTTTACCACCACATTCTTTTTACCATTCCCAGATTATTTGTTCGTTTCAAGAAAATAAGCTGCATCAACAGCACCCACAACACCCACATCTTTAGACAAATTTACAACAGCATCCACAGCATTGACTTTATGATCTACTTTTAGATTACTTATCAGACAATAATTTAGTCAATTATCATTTAATATTTTCACTGAAGTTTTAATTGTCTGTACTTCAGCTTTTAATTTTTTATTTTCTTTTTGCATTTCTGTAATCTTCTTCTTATTATCTGCAATGTATCTAAAAACTTCATCAAACTTTGTTGACATAAATTTGGTCGATTCAGTCAGCTGATTTTCAAGTTTGTCTAATTTTTTTAGCCCTGTTTTTATTGTGTTGAGTTCCATTATTATTTTTCACCTCCTTCTTTACATAAGTGACAGATGAACAATACTTTTTCGTTCTTTATAAATTTCTCAAATCCCTTTTACTCGATTTAGTACATTGAGAGTGAAAGTTTTTCCCGTATTTATCACATTCAATAAAGTTATCAGATTTCTCTTTAATTCTCATATAACATAATTTTATATTTTTGCATTCGCCATACTGCGACGAGTAAGTTTTTTTAGACATACATATGTCAAACACCGTATGGAACACTTTATGTGTTTACAAATTTGCAACAATTGTTATGTATTTTTACTGCCTGGCCCACGATGTCGTACAAATTACATTTAAAACAAAAACAATTTTAAAAATTTTTACACACTGTAGTCAAATATCTAGGCGTTCACCTTGATCGACGGTTAACATGGAAATCGCACAAAGGCGCAAAGCTGATCCAAATGAAATTAAAAGCGGCCTAAATGGATTGTTTTATTGGAAGAAACTCTATACTAAGCCTTGACTGTAAACTTCTCTTATACTACGCGATCCTAAAACCAATATGGTCCTATGGAATCAGTTATGGGGCACTGCCTCAGCATCGAATGTAGAAAAAATTCAAAGGCGACAAAATAAAAATCTACGTACTATTACAGCAGCCCCTGGTATATCCGAAATCAGGGAATTCACAAAGACCTTGAGACCACACCCGGCTGAAAAGAAGGGATACTCTTTTTCTCACCCGTACAGGAGAGATGTAAAATAACAAAAATCAACCGTTGAAATTAGAAATTTTATTTAGTGTTGAAGACACTTGCAATTAAAACAACCTATTAAATAAATTTATTATTTTAACAAAGTTATCATTTACTTATGTATGTATATTCATGTCATATATATAAAATTATTTATATAATTTTTCATTCTTATTTTCTCTTCCTAAATTAATGGAATAAATTGATTTCTTTTTTTTTTTATAATATTTTGAGTTTTACTTACTGAACTACTACAATTGGCGACGAGGATAATGGCTCAAGATGCAAAGATTTTGGAATTATTAGAGCTACAAAGCAAACTTCTTGCAAGTCTCACGAAAGGAAATAATAAAAACAAAAACCAGGATTCATTAATGGAAAAACTTTCAAATAGTAAAACAGAGTTTTGTTATGATCAGGAAAATTCTATAACATTCTGTAATTGGTATTCCAGATATGAAGACATTTTTTCATTGAAGGAAAGGATTTCAATGATGCTGCTCGGACTCCTAATGAGAAAACTCAACACTATAGCATATGGTCAATATTCAGCAAATATTCTACCATGAAATCAAAGGGATATTTCTTTCGATGATTCAATTAAAATATTAAAAGAGATGTATGGTTCACAAGAATCAATTTTTAGTGTTCGATAAAAGTGCTTGCAAACCGTCAAGATGCCGCAAGAAGATTTAATTTCTTATGGATCACGTGTCAATAAAATATGGGAAAATTTCAAATTGACTGAAATGAATGCTGATCAATTGAAGTGTTTGGTATTTGTTTGTGGCTTACAGTCATATACGGACTCAGACATTCGAATGAGATGTTTATCAACACTTGAAGATGACTCAAATATCAACAAGCTAGCGTCTAGTGCTCAAAATCTGCTAAATCTCAAAAAATCTGAAAAAAATCATCAGTTAATGTAATAAGTTCAAATATCAAGAAATATGTAGTTTAAGTTAAAGCCGAAAAAACCATGTTGGAACTGCGGTGGTATGCATTTCTCTAAGTTTTGCGATTACATAAAACACATACATATGTACGCAATGTCAAAATGTAGGACATAAAGAAGGATACTGCAAGAACAATAAATCCAAAGAAAAATTTAAAAAAGGTAAGAAGAAGAGTAGGAAATCCAAAACATTCAAAAGGAAATTCAAAATTCTTTAAAATTAATCAAATTTCGTATGCTGCTAGAAGGAAGTACATATGTAAAAGTCAACATACAAATTCTACAATCATGATGTAAAAATGCAAATTGATACCGCTTCAGATGTGTCTATTATTGGTAAAGATTTGATGATAACGGACTATGAGTTTGTGTTGATTGTTAGTAATTTCCAAACAGTGATGAGGGAATTTCGTACTAACCAGAACTGTTTCAATATGTAGAATAAAAAATGAACTAAAAATTAATTCTCGTATTCTATTTATATTGAAAACTGGTTAAATAGTTGATATTCTTCTCAATTATTATCCACTTTACGAAAATTGTAAAGACGGACAATTGAACGCTGATGAGAGGTGTAGCGGCCTTGAAATCGGTACTGATACGTTCTGCTAAAAACTGATTGGATATAAATAATAATATTTTTCAACATAAAAAAACTCTTAGTAATTTTGAATTTTCATTAATTCAATAAAACTGAACTTGAGCCTAAATAATATTACTTCTCATAGGTACATCAATATAAGTTCGAATAATAATTACGTTTATTCGTAATAATATAAATAAAAATAAAGTAAAGATTTGTGGTACAAAATGGGTAAGCCAGGCACGAAATTAATAAATCGTTTTATCACAAGAGCTTCAAAGGATAAAATCAATCTCATCGCCGAGTTTTCGTGTCAAGCTCGATTACAAGATGATGTTAAAGTTTACAACTTATTAGTTGTAAACATGGATACTCTGCAAATATTTGGTTCCGATTGGTTTGATGTTTTTGCTTAAATATTGTTTGTTCTCAAATCAAAGCAAATGAAATCAACTCAAAAGTTTTCGTCGATATTCAAAGTGAGTTCAAAGATGTTTTTCAGGGTGTTCCATCTAAATGTACAAAAAATCAGGTACAACTTCATCTCATTCCAAACGCAAGGCCAATTTTTCGGGCCAGAAGACCAGTAGTTTATGCGATGCTTTCTTTAATAGAGGAAGAGTTATAACGTATAAAGGCTTGTATACATTCAAACGTCTAGCTCCAGGTGTTAAAAGTGCTCCAGGTGCATTTCAACAGTTGATGGACACTATGTTGACAGGAATAGATGACACAGCAAGCTATATTGATGACATCATTATTGGCGGTAAGACAGTTCAAAACACACACAGAAAATGTTAAAAAAGTTCTTCAAAGACTACGTGAGTATAACTTCAATATTAAGTTAGAAAAATGTAAATTTTTCGTGAAAGAGGTGAAGTATCTTGGAAATGTAATGTCTTCATCGGGTCTAATGCCAGATAGATAAAAATTTGAATAAATTCTAAATCTTCCACACCATTTAAATGTTTCGGAATTAAGATTTTTTCTAGGATCGATAAATTACTATGGAAAATATGTTCGAAATATGTCTGATCTAAGAACCCCTTTTGATCATCTTTTGAAAACCAGTACGAAATATGTATGGCCCAAAGACTGTCAGCAGACTTTTAAAAAGTTCAAAAGTATTTTAAATTCAGATCTTCTCCTAATGCACTATGACCCAGATTTACCACTAATAGTAGCTGCAGATGCCTCTGAAAAAGGCATTGGTGCTTTTATATGTCATGTTTTTCCTGATACATCTGAAAAAGTAATCGAACATGCTTCCCGGACTCTCACACCGGAGAAATTATTCACAGATTTGAAAAGAATCATTAGGTCTCATTTACGCTGTAAAAAAATTTCACCGATACATATATGGCCGAGAGGTTATGTTATGTACCGACCATAAACCCCTTCTTGCAATTTTTGGAATCAAGAAAGACATTCCTGTATATGCAGCAAACAGGCTCCAAAGATGGGCACTCTCTCTAATGATGTACAATTTTAAAATTCAGTACATAAAAACAACTGATTTTGAGTGTGTCGATATGCTTTCAAGACTCATTGACACCAGATTAAAACCAGAAGAAGATGCAGTGATCGCTTGTACAAATTTAGAAGACAATTGTTCTGCCGCACTTATGGATAATTTTTTTTTTTTTTTTAATTAGAACCAGCACTCAGGGGATGACCCCTACGTATGCAAAGCATTGCGCCGGAACTAGGAAAATAGGTTTTGGGAAGGAGGACATAGGGAGTAGTGTTTGTGGACATTCGATTTGAACCCTGACACATTGAAAGTGGCTGGAAAGACCTCTGCCGGAAGTTTATTCCACATGCGAACAGTACTGCTAAAGTACGAATTCTCTCTATAATGCGTGGTGCGGTTCACTGACATATCGACCACAAAGGGATGTGCTCTTGATGAAGAGCGTGTTGTAAATGAGAAGTGATGGGTTTCGGGAACAAGTTCCCTGATTTCATTAGAACACATTCCATTGTAGTAGCGATAGAACAATGAAACACACCCAACATTGCGTCGATGCTCCAGTGAATCAATAGAGTTGGCTACCCTACTGTCACGGATAAGCTTTTTCGCCCTATCCTGTACGCGGTCGAGTAACTTCAAAATAGATTTTGAAGCACCGGCCCATACATGAGAGTTGTATTCCATTTTTGGTCGGATAAAGGTGGTATAAATATTAAGGAGATCAGATGGAGTGAAGTATGTCCTACACCGTCTTAAAAAGCCGAGGCACTTGAATGCTTCTTTTGAGACTTGAAAAATGTGATCATTCCATCGAACATCACAATGAATTTTCATGCCAAGAACATCAAGAGCTTCTGATCTCTCAATATCTATACCATCCATGTTAACAGATGGAGCAGCATGTCCGGTCATACGTCTGTGCGTGAGCATAGCGCATTGGGTCTTTCGTGCATTAAAATTGACCCTATTAGAATGACCCCAATTTGAAATTGTCAGGAGATCGCGATTTAGTGTATCATTCATATATTGCCGCATTGCCCGGATCTCCGACGGGTTTGGCCTGTTACTGAATGAATATGAATGAACTAAGCTGCTGTCATCTGCAAAAGAGTAGATAGGGTTGGAAGTTTGACGTAGAAGGTCATTAAGAAAAATAAGAAAGAGGGTAGGAGAAAGAACGGAGCCTTGTGGTACACCTGAATTTATCTTGAACTCGTTTGATGAGACCCCATCTACAACAACTCGTATAGTGCGATCTCTGAGAAAGCTCGATACAAATAGAGTGAAGCCATCGCCGACACCAAAAGCAATCAGTTTTGACAAAAGTGCTCCATGCCACACTCTATCAAATGCCTTGGAAATATCTAGAGCCACCACCTTACTTCCGCCAAAGTGATGTATGCTATTACACCACTTCTCCGAAAGGAAATTTAGTAGGTCCCCCGTAGAGCGCCCCCTACGAAAGCCATACTGCCGGTCGCTAAGTAAACTGTTGAGCTCCAAATATTTCACAAGATGGAAATTCAACATACTTTCCATTACTTTGGAAAGCGCAGAACAAATTGCAATTGGGCGGTAATTTTCAGGGTTATTGGCCTTCCCCTTTTTAGGGATCGGCGTTACATTGGCAACCTTCCAACACTTTGGAAATTTACCAGCATGGTACAAAGTGCTGAACAGGCGTGCCAATGGACGTGCTTACGTCGAAAAGCACTGTTTCAAGACCAGTGCTGGAATACCATCCGGCCCAGGAGACTTATTAACGTTAAGCTTCGCTAAAACCTTTTTAACTGCACGCGCTCGAAAGAATATTTTTGGCATAGTTACAGATACTCCCTCGAGAACGGGTAGTGGACTGCTTTCCAGCAAGTGAGAATTTCTTGCGAACATTTCAGCCAGAAAGTTAGCTTTATCAACCGGGTCAGTGAATACATGGTCGTCCTTTAAAAGAGGTGGAATTGAGGAACTAGCATTATCCTTGACTCTTTTAACGAATGACCAAAAGCTCTTACTACCCCGAGGATCATCAAGAACTTTAGTGCGAAAACACTGACGGTACAAAGCTTTTTCGCGCCTTAGTACTCTGGCACTTGAAGATCTCGCTTTTTTGCGCAGCGAATTAGTATCAGCGTTTTTATTATTACGCCAGACACTAAATGCTTCCTCTCTGGATCTGATTGCATTTTTGCACGTCTGATTGAACCAAGACTTAACTTTCGGTTTAATCAAATTTTGCTTAGATGGAATGAAAGTTTTCATTCCCAGCAAAATTATATTTTCTACCATTTCCGCCATGGCATCGACGTTGTTGTCTAGAAAGCATAGCTTCCAATTGAAATACCGGAAAAATTCGTTGAGCTCCGCCTGTAGTGTATATTTAATACACTTGAATCAAATCCATTATTGATATGTTCATTGGGTAAGCATATAAAACATGTTGTAACGATTCAATTTAAATGAGTAAGGTTTGATAAGAAATCATGTTGTTATATTTATTATTTGTCCTATACAAATCAACAAGAGAGAGAAGCTTTATGAGATTGCTCTATCATATAGCTTTAATATTGTAAAGAGCTAGTGTAACATTACTAATAAGATAATAAAAAGACATTGGATTTAGACATTGAACTAAAAGGTTGTTCTTTATAATTGTTCGGATTACATGGTGCTATTGATCTTATTACATGGCGACCGTGAACAAAAAAATAAAATTTATATAACTGTCCAACTATATACTTAAGTATATAAGTACAGTACAACACAGTTTAAAAAAAAAAGTTACTGCAGCCTAAGAACAAAAGGTTGATTAAATAAGCAAGGGATAAAATACGAAGGAGAATTTTTAGTAATACCTACATTAAAAAAAAATTTATGCATAAATTGATGAAAGTTAGACAGAATAAAACAAAGTTTATTTGTCTACCAACTGAAATCCCTGAAAGGAAACTAAATTTCGTGCCAACAGTGTGCAGGCTAGTGTGATATTAATCAGATAATATTTCAGAAAATAATCATACTAGAAAACTTCAATATATAAGGAGGAAATCCGAAAAGAAAAACTGTGGAAACGTTTAAAATTTTGTCTGACATTAGATATATCGAAAAATGTATACTGGGTATGCTCATGGATACTAAACTGGAACACATCAGAACAAGAACCACGACACTACTTTTGCAACATGCACGTAAACACGTATAACAACACCACATTAGCGCTAGCAACATGCACTCTATTAAATCAAACGATACAACTTTAGCAACACAGCGATGGCAACATGTACGAACCCAAACAAATCAACATGTAACTATTAATCACATATACATACATTAGGGTGGGTCAATTTTTTTTGCCTACTAAGGGTATAGCAAAATCGTAATCTACGGGAAATTCTAAGAACTTTTCCCAAAGAAACCATGGTTCTAAAATCAAAATCGAGCTTCCGGTTTTTTAAGAGAAAATTTGGTGCTCAGGACTATTGTTATTTTAACATAAACCTCCAAAACCATTATTTGGGTAAATAATTTTCTATAAATGAGGACAGATATAGAAAGCTGAGAAAATTTCCTTTAAAATAAGCCCTCTTCCAGCGTTACAGGTCAACTATTCACCAATTGCAATGAATTGCAATGAATATTTTCAAAAAAATTCGAAAATAATGCTATTTTTTTGATTGCCCTCCCCTCCTCGTGCCACTAGCTATTTAAAATATACCTTAGAACCTATTCGCATACCTACCAAATATGCATAAAAAATTTCATTAAAATCGGTCCAGCCGTTTCGGAGGAGTTCGATAACAAACATCGTGACACGAGAATTTTATATATTAGAAGATTTACTTTTCATATGTATATTTACTTATATTTATTTAAATTTTGATTTTCTCGCACCAATTTGAAATGCGAGTTATTTTGACACTTCTTGTGAGAAACTTTCCGCAAAATGTTGTTACAGAAACACTTTTTCTCACATACTTCCAATAATTGCTGGAAAATTATCAAAATGACAGATCATTCTCGCAAAGTACATTTACAGAAACAATTGTGTGAGAAAAACCATATTTTGTTTCATTTTACACTGTTTTTGTTGAAATTCACTCGTTTCATGCGGATAACTTTACGATGCGAGAAATACAGAAACGAGCTACAGTATTAGTTGAAAGTCCTATTGTTTTGAAAATTATTAGACATAAGTAAAAACAACCAAAACGAGTACGTGATTTTCGGTTTTGATATTAGAAAAGACTCTATGTGCTTTGGAATTTAAAAATGAAATGAATTTGAAAACAGTTGACATATTTCAGTATATAAAATAATAAATAGTTTGCTCTGTTTTGTGCTCATGAATCTGGCATGCCGAAATCACATTTGTGCGTATACATATCTATGTACATATTTTATATCTTTTTCGTGTGGTTCTAAAGACTGAAAATACATCTGGGAAACCAATATGGCCAGAAATATTTGAACAGTTTGATGCAGATAAATTGAGTTTCGATAAATCGTATAAATGTCTGAATAAAAGTCTTATGAGTCGTTTTCCCCCAACCAACAGAAATATCAGCAGCAGCGAAACATACGCTGCATACACATACTGACGTTGTCATGAGTTATTTTCCCCCAACCAGCAAAAATACCAACGGCAGCAAAATACCGCTGCATGCATTACTGACGTTATTACCAGTAATTTTCCTACAGATATATGCTGACGTTGCAATATCGCTGCATACATATATATGCCAGTAACTTTCCTACAGATATATGCTGACATTGCAATATCGTGAGAACCGCAATCGGCTGGAAGTTCCACGGGTATGAATATGCTGAATTTGCATACTAACACACTTAGCAATGACCACGCCGGCGGCAGCGAACGTCAGCAGCATCGTCCAATCAGACAGCGAAATTTGGTATAAAAGCGGAGGGTGATTTGGTATGGAGGTTCTAGTCGAGTCTAGTCTGTAGAGTTCTAGTCTGTAGAGTCTTGACAGAAAGCAGTTCGGGAATATGCTTTAACACGTAACAAAAACCTGATCAAACATCAGCCTTAAAAAGCGGGTCCCTGTGAAGGCTTAATATATTTTATAAACCAAAAAACCTGATCAAACACCAGCCTTAAAAAGCGGGTCCCTGTGAAGGCTAAGTAATATTTTAAACATAACATGTGGTTAATAAATAATAATAACTAAATAATAAAAATAATGTTTTAAATCAAACATAACAAAAGCAACTTGCCTCACAAACATACACAAAGAAAACATTTAAATCTGTTGACTATTCATTATAATCACATAGTAACAACAGCCAAAAATTTAAGACACATATTAACAGAAGAGCAAAGAATACTTACTGAACAATTTATATTAAAAATTAGAACAAAGTTTAGTGGCATTTTAGAGAAGTTAGGTGTCGATACACCACTCCCAAAGTCTTTAGAAGAATCATTTGTAGTAAGTTTTGATATTTTAAGTGACGAAGAATTAGAAGAAGATAACATTATGTCGGACCAAGTTCAATTTATTACTTTGGCAAGCAAATTGTTGGCGGAGTTTGATGGCACTATTAATAATCCTTAACGTTTTGTTGATGCACTTAACCTTCTAGATACATTGAAAGGTGCTCATGAGGCAATAGCCGTTCAGTTAATTAAAACAAAATTGGCTGGATCGTCCAGAAATTTTGTCACAACAGAAACCACTATACAGCAAATAATTGAAAGATTAAAATCGTCTATAAAAGGGGAAAGTGTTGATATCATTTCCAGTAAGATTCTAAACTGTAAACAACTAAATAGAGGTGCAAGTGACTACATGCAAGAAATTTAAAATCTCTGTAAGGCATTAAATAACGCATATATGACAGATGGAGTTAGTCCAGAGCTAGCAAATAAATATGCAACTCAAATCGCTGTACAGGCGCTTGCTAAAAACGCAAACAATGATAGGACTAAATTAGTAGTGGAAGCGGGTCATTTCTCTACAATTAATGACGCTGTAGCAAAATTTAACAGACACCCAATGTGTTAACCAGATTTCCATTTCAGGCAAAATAATAGAAACAACACCACGAGACGTGGGCATAACACCAGTAACTATCAAAATAGAGAAAGAAGAAATTACTACCAAAACAACCAAAATACAAATAATAGCTATAGAAATAGCAATAGTGCTAATTATAATCGGAATCCTCATAGACAACAAAAACGTAGATCAGACCAACGAACTATTCGGAAAATTGAAATAAGTCAGGGAAACTTGCTGAACCCCTCAGAGCAAGGGGAAATACAAAATTTATTACAAAATTAAATACAAAACTAAATACAAAATTTACTACAGAAGATCAAAATCCTTTAAAAATTTATAGTTTAAATTTAAATTTAGCGAACTTTGTAACGCTATCGTTAGATTTTGCCAATGAGCAAAAAATTTTTTTAGTTGACACAGGCGCGGATACGTCCCTTGTAAAATTGCAAGCTATATCGTGTCTTAAAAGGATAAACTTCGGTGGCACGAAATAAGCCCCAATGAAATAAGCCCCAAATCGAAAAATGAAATAAGCCCCAAAAAATTTTCAAATATTTTGTTTGGGGTTTATTTAATTTTTTTTTTGGGCTTATTTAATTTTTAAAATATTTGGGGCTTATTTCATAAAATTTTTTGGGGCTTATTTCATATCCGTAAAATAGATCTAAAATCCTTGCGCCCGCCGTAGGCCGGTTATGCAGAGAATACTTTGAACGCGAAGCCGGTGTTCGATATACCATAGAGGATAAATTCCTTGCGCCCGGCCGTAGGCCGGTTATGCAGAAAATACTTTGAACGCGAAGCCTGTGTTCGATATACCATAGAGGATAAATTCCTTGCGCCCGGTTATGCAAAAAATACTTTGAACGCGAAGCCTGTGTTCGATATACCATAGAGGATAAATTCCTTGCGCCCGGCCGTAGGGCGGTTATGCAGAAAATATTTTGAACGCGAAGCCGGTGTTCGATATACCATAGAGGATAAATTCCTTGCGCACGGCCGTAGGCCGGTTATGCAGAGAATGCTTGGAACGCGAAGCCGGTGTTCGATATACCATAGAGGATAAATTCCTTGCGCCCGGCCGTAGGCCGGTTATGCAGAAAATACTTTGAACGCGAAGCCTGTGTTCGATATACCATAGAGGATAAATTCCTTGCGCCCGGCCGTAGGCCGGTTATGCAGAAAATACTTTGAACGCGAAGCCTGTGTTCGATATACCATAGAGGATAAATTCCTTGCGCCCGGCCGTAGGCCGGTTATGCAGAGAATGCTTGGAACGGGAAGCCGGTGTTCGATGTACGATAGAGGATAAAGGCCTTGCGCCCGGCCGTAGGCCGGTTATGAAGAGGATACTTTGAACGCGAAGCCGGTGTTCAATATACCATAGAGGATAAATTCCTTGCGCCCGGCCGTAGGCCGGTTATGCAGAGAATGCTTGGAACGCGAAGCCGGTGTTCGATATACCATAGAGGATAAATTCCTTGCGCCCGGCCGTAGGCCGGTTATGCAGAAAATACTTTGAACGCGAAGCCTGTGTTCGATATACCATAGAGGATAAATTCCTTGCGCCCGGCCGTAGGCCGGTTATGCAGAAAATACTTTGAACGCGAAGCCTGTGTTCGATATACCATAGAGGATAAATTCCTTGCGCCCGGCCGTAGGCCGGTTATGCAGAGAATGCTTGGAACGGGAAGCCGGTGTTCGATGTACGATAGAGGATAAAGGCCTTGCGCCCGGCCGTAGGCCGGTTATGAAGAGGATACTTTGAACGCGAAGCCGGTGTTCAATATACCATAGAGGATAAATTCCTTGCGCCCGGCCGTAGGCCGGTTATGCAGAGAATGCTTGGAACGCGAAACCGGTGTTCGATATAATTTAGAGGATAAAATTCTTGCATTTTATGATTTCTTCTTAAGCTTACTTCATAAAGTTAACAAATTTGGGGCTTATTTCATTTTTTTTGGGGTTTATTTCATTTTATTTGGGGCTTATTTCGTAAATTTTGTTTGGGGCTTATTTCATATTTTTGGGGTTTATTTCATAAAATTTTTTGGGGCTTATTTCATTTTTCGATTTGGGGCTTATTTCATTGGGGCTTATTTCGTGGTGCCATAAACTTCAATGAAATCGTCAGTTTAAAAGGCATCGGAGAAGGTTGTATTAAAAGCACTGGCATAATAACTGGAAATTTGTGTATCGGTAATCTAGCACTTAAGCATACGTTTCAAATAGTAGGAAATGAATTCCCTACACCCTGTGAAGGATTGTTGGGTCTTGATTTTATTACAAAATATAACTGTCTTCTAGACTATAGATCATATAAATTGCATATTAGACTAAAATACTTATGTATCTCATGACGTAACATTAGATATTCGTCAAGGTGCAACAGAGAATTCAATTTTGATACCGGCAAGATTTCGGAAAATTAATATTAACAATGAATTTGACATTTTCGTACCAAATCAAGAAATAGCACCAAACGTTATTGTGCAAAACTGTTTAGTTTCAAAACAAAGTCCCTATGTTAGAATTCTAAATGCTAATTTAGAAAATGTAAAGCTTAGCAATATTATTTTGAAAACAGAAAACGCGGAATTATGAAATTATAAGAACTTGTGATAATGGTGTAGATAGAGAAGAAATCGTATTAAATAAATTATCAAAAAATTTTCCTTTATTCGCTAAACAAAAATTAACCAATTTCAGAAAATAATTTCTATAAACAGAAACTTCGAGTAGCCGATAGTAAACCAGTTTATATAAAGAACTATCGTGTACCTCATACGCAAAAGACAGAAATAAACACCCAAGTAAACAAGTTACGTACAGATGGAATCATAGAACCACCTTGCTCAGAATACAATAGCCCAATCCTGTTAGTACCTAAAAAAAGTTTACCCGGAGAAAACGCGAAAAGCTGGCGAATGGTTGTTGATTATAGGCAGGTAAATAAAAAATTATTGGCAGATAAGTATCCTTTACCTAGGATAGATGAAATATTGGATCAGTTAGGCAGAGCTAAGTACTTTTTGTGCTTGGACTTAATGTCTGGCTTCCACCAGATCGAGTTAGACGATGATCAAGGATCATTTCGATTCACACGTTTACCCTACGGGCTAAAAATTGCGCCAAACTCTTTTCAGCGCATGATGACCTTAGCGTTCGCAGGACTTAAACCTCAACAAGCATTTCTTTATATGGATGATTTAATCGTCATAGGTGGTTCAGAGAAACACATGCTTAAAAACCTCAGAGAAGTATTTGAAACTTGTCGTAAATGTAATTTAAAGCTTCATCCTGATAAATGTCAATTTTTTAATACTGAAGTCACATTTCTTGGGCATAAATGTACCAATTTTGGCATATTACCTGATGAGTCAAAATTTAAAATAATACAAGACTATCCCACTCCAGTGGATGCAGAAGCCGCCAAACGTTTTATAGCATTCTGTAATTATTACAGACGGTTATTCCGAATTTCGCTAAATATGCGTCTAATATAACAAAGCTTACGAGCAAAAACTTTACTTTTGAATGGAACAATGAATGTGAAAAATCATTTCAATATTTTAAAAATATGCTGTTGAAGCCACAAATACTGCAATATCCAGATTTTGAGAAAGAGTTTTGCATTACTACTGATGCAAGTAAGATTGCTTGTAGAGCTATTCTTAGCCAAGAGCATAATGGCATGCAAGCGTATGCATCACGTTCCTTTACAAAAGGTGAATCAAATAAATCAGTTATTGAGCAAGAGTTAACCGCTATACACTAGGCCGTAAATTATTTTAGGCCATACGTCTATGGAAACAAATTTTTAACTAGAAGCGACCATAACCCTTGAACTTCTTATTCTCATTAAAAACCCTTCGTCTAAACTGACTAGAATGAAACTTGATTTAGAAGAATATGACTTCGTAGTAGAATACATTAAAGGTAAAACTAATTGTGGCGCGGATGCACTCTCACGCATAGATTTCAATTTTATTTAAGACATAAACACACACAACATAGCAATGGTGACGACAAGGTCGAAAACAAAAGTTAAGGTAGTTCAGGAAACAAACACACCACATAAAACAAAAAGTGTACCCAAAATATACGAAGCTAATTTCAGAGAAGTAAAAAAGGCAACAAAGTTAAAGTTTGAATTGTTTAACCGCACACCAATCGCAAAGTTTATCAAAGGCGACATTTTTAAATATGTAAATATTACCGAATTTAAAATTTCTGCAGAAAAATTTTTAAATAATCTCATATTTGCGTTAACGACAAAAATTACATATATTCATGACCAGTTAGAAAAACAAAATCTACTATCGTTATACCATAACGATCCCTTATCAGGTGGTCATTATGGAGTGACTAGAACACTTAATAAACTTAAAAACTATTTCCATTGGAAACATATGACAAAAGATGTTATAAAATACGTAAAATCTTGTTTATCTTGTAAAAAGAATAAAACTTTTCCAAAATTGATAGAACCTTTAATAACTACCCCAACGCCTTGCAAAATGTTTGATACCGTGGTGATAGATACCATAGGACCGTTTGTTAAATCTAACAAAGGTAATGAGTGCGCTGTAACTATTGTGTGCGACCTCAGCAAATTTTTGATTGTGGCACCAGTCGATAATAAAAGCGCAGTGACCGTAGCTAAAGCAATTTTTGAAAAACTAGTTTTAAACTATGGACCCCCAAAAAAGGTTCTTACCGATAGAGGCACAGAGTATAAAAATCAATTGATGCAGAACTTATGCAAACTTTTAGGAATAAGTCATGCAACTTCTACAGCTCATCATCATCAAACGTTAGGAACGATAGAAAGGTCTCATCGTACGCTTAACGAGTACTTACGTGAGTATATATCTATAGAAAGATCAGACTGGGACGAATGGTTGTCATATTTCGCATATTGTTATAATACAACGCCCTCTGCGGTGCATAATTATTGCCCGTATGAGTTAATATTTGGTAAATTACCAACTCCTTTGAATTTTCTTCAAAATAATGAGGTAGAACCGTTATATAATATTGATGCATATGAAAGGAAAATAAAATATAGACTACAAGTAGCACAAAACAGAGCAAAATCGCTAATCGAAAAAGCAAAACAACAACAAAAAACACAGTACGATAGAAGAGCTAAAAGTCAGAATTTACAACCGAATAATTACGTCCTTTTATTAAATGATTCAGGTGATAAATTACAGCCTCTGTATAAAGGCCCTTTTAAAATAGTAGAAACAGATAATAAAGGAAATTGCATAATTCAAATAAATGAAAATAAAACACAAGAAGTTCATAAAAATAGATTAAGAAAATTTCAATTTAATGTCTAAAATCATAAGTAAACACGTTAAATATACAATTGATTACTTATATAAATTTTATATAAAGAATTAAAATAATATAAACACGGAAAGTATGAAACTTTGATAAAAACATAATCTTAATGTAATTTTAAAATTATAAACAAAAAAAAAAAAAGGCTAACTTTTAAGCATTTTGTAAAACAACATTAATATACGATACAAACATTAAATTATATAATTTTGTATAAAGTAATGACCTATCAAACTATTTTAAGTTTTATAGGGAAGGTGTAGTGTATATTTAATACACTTGAATCAAACCCATTATTGATATGTTCATTGGGTAAGCATATAAAACATGTTGTAACGATTCAATTTAAATGAGTAAGGTTTGATAAGAAATCATGTTGTTATATTTATTATTTGTCCTACACAAATTAACAAGAGAGAGAAGCTTTATGAGATTCCTCTATCATATAGCTTTAATATTGTAAAGAGCTAGTGTAACATTAGTAATAAGATAATAAAAAGACATTGGATTTACACATTGAACTAAAAGGTTGTTCTTTATAATTGTTCGGATTACATGGTGCTATTGATCTTATTACACGCCCAACGAGCCTTTTCGTACATATATTTTAAGCGTCTCGTAGCTGATTGGGAGACGTTGCGAAGATTAGAGAACGAAAAGGTGGCGGAAATGGTACAATGATCCGAGTTACCAAAAGGTGCATTAACACTCACTTCGTACTTTTCAGGGTGCGAAGTGAGAAAAAGGTCCAGAGTGTTGTTATTGTGCCCTTCAACACAAAAAATATGTGTTGGCTCATTCACTAGTTGCGCAAGGTCATTACGCGCGGCGAAAAGCTCAACATATTGGCCTTCTGGGGTTGTGTGGCTCGAATGGTGAAGCCATTAAAATCACCAGCAACGACAATTTCACTGTTCGGACAGGATCTTCGAAATAGAATCGGAAAGGGAATCGAAGTTGGATAAGGTTTTATCCCTTGCCGCATTTGGACTTCTGTAAAGAAACCCTAAATGTAAATGGTGTGTCCTGATTTTGAATTTAACCCAAAGACAGCTAAATTCGGGATCAGACGTGCCTAATGGTTGCTGGCACTGGTACACACCTTCATTACGTATGTACATTGCAAGAGACCCCTGTGAAGATTAAAAAGCGATAGGAGGTGATAACCAGGTATATGAAAATCCTGTGGATCAGAGTTTTCAGACACCTGGGTCTCACATAAGGCGAAAACATCCGGCCGATGGAGACAAATTTGAGCATACACGGAGAAAAAATTCGACCTTAGCCCCCTAATGTTACAGAAATCAATTCTGAATTAACCTACCATAAAAATATGCAAAATTCAAATCGGATGCCCACTTTGTGATGCCGATACCAATGATATTAATTGCTGTCGTTAGAGTGTTCATTGACCAGTGCTATGCCTTCGTCAATGAACAGTCAAACAGCAACTAACACAGCGGCATCAGCATAACAAATGGTTTTTTTTTTTTTTATTTAGGAAAAAATGGAACGGCTGACACTAATTTAGAGCCATAAAAGCCCTGGGCTGGTCATTTATTATAATTATAATTAATTTTTATATTGCGTCACGGGGTCAGCACTATTCACTGTGCCAACACTGTTGCCCGTTATATATTGTTTTGAGTTTGGTTTTTATTTCTTTTATGTTATGTATATGTAATTTTGGTATGCAGATTTTTTTTTTGTTTTTGTATAAATATATGCACTTTGTAATTTTTATATATTTTTCTTTGACGTATGTATGTATGTATATATATATATATGTTTATGGTGTTTTTATATGTAAGTATGGTTATTTTATTATTTGTATTTTTTTGTGTATTTATTTATTAGTTTAAAAGTTTTTAGTTTGTTTAATAAAAGATGTTTGACGACAATGACAAAAGAAACAATTGTTTAACTGGACGACACGCGGACAACATGTTTTCACATGGAAGGACAAAACACTACTCCAATCAATTTCAATCAGTTGCCTATTACTTTTAATATGGTTAAGCAAGCTACAGAAAAATGTTCAGTAATTCAATCTGTTATTCATTCACTGAATAGCGAGTGGATATCAAACAACAATCCAGAACTGCAACAATTTTTTACCAGTGTCATTCAAGGTTGTTTACTGTTTAACGATAGAATCGTTATTCTAAATAGTCTGCGTAGAATCATAACAAAAGAGCTTTATCGTGGTCATCCCGGAAAAGATCGTATGAAGGCATTGGCGAGAAGCCATGTTTATTGGCCAGGAATTGACGAGGATATTGCATTTTATGTAAGAAATTGTCACAATTGTGCGGTAGCAGCAACATCTCCAAGGAAACATACATTACAATCGTGGACTCTAGCAACAAAACCAATGGAACGTCTTCATATAGACATAGCAGGCCCATGCAATTCTCATTATTATTTTGTAATAATAGACGCTTGTTCAAAGTGGCCTGAAATTTTTCAAGTTTCTAACATTACATCTTCAACAATTATTGCAAAACTTTCAGAAGTGTTTGCTAGGTATAGAGATTGCGATGCAATAGTTTCAGACAATGGAACCCAGTTTGTTAGTAAGCAATTTAATAGCTTTATTAAATCTCGTGGAATAAAATACATTAAAACAGCTCCATATTATCCACAATCAAATGGTCAAGCCGAAAGGTTTGTAAGAACACTGAAGCAAGCATTATTTAAACTCAAAGATGAAGGGAAAAGTCATGAGATCCTTGACACATTCTTACAAACATATCGTTCAACTCCAAAAGACAATTTAAAAACTCCAGCAGAATTATTTCTACAACGTAAAATTAAAACAACTTTAGATTTATTAAAGCCCAAAAGTTCTGATTTCCCCTTCCAACGTGATGGAAGTACGGAAAAACAATTCAATTCAATATCCCATGGGATTTTAAACTAAATGACCTTGTTTATGCTCGCATGCATAAAAATAACAAATGGTGTGGATTCCAGCTTCTGTTGTAGAAAAAGATGGAAAAGTCAATTACAATGTTTATGTTTACGATAGCAAAACAAAATTAGTAAGATCCCATATCAATCAACTTAAAAAACGGTACAACGAGGACCACAAGATCACCACCACAGATTCAGTTCAACTTATGTTAGAGCTATTTGGTATAAAGCCAAGTAATTACAATCAGTCGCATCAATAACGCCGTACAGACAATATCTTAATAGCAGAAGACAATTTACCTGAAAATCGAAATTCAATTAACATAAGCCCGGATAGGCAAATCATAAAAAACAGTCCGGTTTGTATTTCAAATAATCCGATGAGTCCTTTACCTTGTAGTGCCATCTCTGATGACACTGCGCAGCACTGGCAATACTTACTAATTTTAAGCAACTATGTATAAAAATAAACTAGCGAGCAAAGAAAGATAAAATAATAAACACTCACTCTAATTTTACCCATTAAATAGAACGGTTCGTTTTTTTTTAATATTACATGGCGACCGTGACATCTGTGCAATCTTCGGAATAGTTTACAATAAATGTAAACTGTATAATCTATATAAATAAATGTATAGAAAAGTTTAAGCCGCAGTGAATTTTTTCTACATTCGATGCTGAGGCAGTGCCCCATAGCTGGATTCCATAGGACCATATTGGTTTCAGGATCGCGTTGTATAGTAGAAGTTTACAGTCTAGGCTCAGTATAGAATTTCTCCCCATAAGCCAATTAATTTGGGCTGTTTTTAATTTCATTTGCATCAAATTTGCGTCTATATGCGATTTCCATGTTAAACGGCGATCAAGGTGAACGCCTAGATATTTGACTAAAGTATGTTGCGGAATAGTCTCGGTGTTGATTTGTATAGGCGGGCATGTTTCCCTTCGCAACGTAAAAGTGACGTGTACACATTTCTGCTCGTTAACTTTTATACGCCATTATTTAAGCCATTTTTCCAATTTGGATATATACCCTTGTAAGTTGGTGGAAGCTTCTACTGGATTTTCATGGACGCTTAAAAAAGCTGTATCATCAGCAAATGTTGATGTATGAATGTTATTGCTTAACGGTAAGTCAGAGGCATAAATTAAATAAAGTAAGGGACCGAAGATTCTGCCTTGGCGAACTCCGGCTTCGATCGACTGCGGAGGGCTTAAAAAATTGCCTTCCCTAACTACAAATTTTCGTTCCTCTAGATAGCTTTTTAAAAGCTTGACGATGTTTGCGGGGAGATTGCGTGTTAATTTGTGGATAAGACCTTCGTGCCATACTTTATCGAAAGCTTGACAAACATCTATAAAGAGCGCAGAGCAATATTTCTTTTTTTCAAAGGTGTCTCTAACTACGTTCACAAGTCTGTGAGTTTGTTCAATAGTGCTATGTTGTCTGCGAAAACCGAATTGATGATCTGGAATGCATCCACTTCTAGTCACTATAGGCATCAGCTTGCTCATATACAGCTTTTCAAATAGTTTTGAAATGTTGGGCAATAAGCTAATAGGCCGATAGGATTCAACCTTCGTATGATCCTTGCCGGGCTTTGGTATCATAATAATCATCGAAACCTTCCATTGTGCAGGATAGTATTGCAGCCGTAGAATACTATTAAAAATGAAGAGTATAACTCTTTTTGAAATATAAGGCAGTTGTTGAAGCATTTTGTTGCTTATTTTGTCGACACCTGGGGCTTTTCTGGTGTTAAGACTAGTAATAGTATTTTCAATCTCCGTCATGTTAAATCTCATCGGTATTTCTGGTAAAGAGACGACTGGTGGCAGTTCAACAATATCAGCAGAAATATTCGGGGTAAATACTTTTTCTAGGTGCTTAACAAATAGATCACCTTTTTCAGCATCAGTTCTTGCCAAGTCACCATTAGAGCCTCGTAATGGTGGTTTGCAAATCACTGGCCTTTTAAGTCCTCTGGCTGCACGCCACAGCGAATAATCTGTTGATGGTGTTGCATCGAGTTCTTGCAGAAATTTTTGCAGCGAAGCTGTTTTTTGTGATTGTAAAACTTTTCTTAGCTGTTTGGTACACTCCTTAAGCCTTAATTTTAGCTGAGGCGATCTGTAACGTTGCCATTCTCGTCGAGCTCTCCGTTTTTCAGTCAATAGCCTTTCTATATCTGCACCAAAAATATTGTTAAATCTCGCTTGTTGATTTGGTTGAATTGAAGAAGCATTAAGAGCAGCTTGTTAAGCATGTGCTTCAAGCAACCTAATAGAATTTTCTATGTCAGTAGGTGTTCCGAATGGCATATTTTCCGTGCAATGAGCACTCAAATATTTTTTGTATTTCAGCCAGTTAGGAAAAATTAACTGAAAAGAAGAAAGACCAAAAAAGTAACGAACTGAAAAATGAAACATACGAAAGACAAATGGAAGAAACAATATGAAATATATGTATGAACAATTAACTGAACCACTACTGAAACAAAATAAAAATGAAAAAAAAAAATGAAATTGAAAAATTACATATGTACATACATCAAAAATGAAACTAAATGAAAATAAATAAAATAAAAAAAAAAGAACTCAGAACAAACAATAAAAGTAGAAAGACTTGAAAGAAAAAATGAAAATTTAAAAACATCACAAGAAAAAAATGGAAATTAACGAGAAACCAATGCACATACATGCATACATTAAATAAGTCAACAGAAAGGTATGAAATAAAATAAAAAAAAAAAATCAAAATCAACAAATATCAACAGCATTAACAACAGAGAATAAAAACATCAAATTACTACAAAAATTTACAACAACTTAAAGCTGTATAAAACAACAAGCGACATTTTCTACAGGGAATCAACAACAAAAATAACAACAACAACCAACAATTTAAAACAAAGACAACAAAACAAACGCATCACGAAAATAAACAGCAAAAACAACAAATTCACCACAACACTACATATATAAAGACAGAAAAAAGGGGAAAATTAAACGAATACAACATAAAAAGAAGACAAAATAAAATTGATAAAACCCAACAGAAACACCAACACAAGAGAAGAAACTAACAACAGCTTAGGAACAAGCAGCACCAGGGGTACTGATAGTGTAAATATATATATATATATATATATATATAGGGGAAATAATATATATATATATATATATAGGGGAAATAAGAGTGATAAAATCTTTAACTCCTTAATAAAGGAATACAATATTGATTTCTTGACGATAGAAATGATCTGATTTCTTCGTGGTGATACTGCGCTAACAGTGGTAACAAATATTTAAATGGCTAATTTGCACAAGAAAAAAATGAATATGTGACCAGTAAAATTCTCAAATAAATATTGGCAACAAAAAAAAAAAAATCAACACCCAGTATAGTGGCGTATTTCGGATTCGTTTTTATCCAAAAAAAATTACGATTCCATACACTTGGTGTTTAGATCTAGAGACCGAAAAATTAGATATTTCTGTCGGCAAGATACCAAAATACATTCAGTGTCTAGATTCCAATACAGAAAAAAAATAATTTCGAAACCGGACAGCTAGAAATTTCTTTCGGCAAGATTCCAAAATAAATTCAGAATTTAGATTCCAAAACAGAATAAAAGCAAAAGAAATAATTTTATAGATGTAAAAGTTTGTGTTGGTACGAACAAGAATATTTTTCTAGATCAATATTCCTAACACCTAATGATGTGCCAATAATTACTTAACGTCATTGATGGTACTAACATACATACATGTATGTATACGTTGCATTCCACTAGCGACAAGAATGATTAATTTTATTTAAAAATTTCTGGTGTAAAATGTAAAATTTTCTAAAATGAATAGCAGAGAGTCTGCCAGTGGCCCACGTTCCTAAAGGTGTAAATAAAATTCAAAGAAGTTACTAATCGGGGGCCCACGTTGGGCGCCAAAAATATTATTTCTCTGTAGCATATAACAAAAGTCTATGCGATTTTTGTAAGGCTCGATTAGATACTAGCATGCATAATTCCGGCTCTGGCTCGTCGGCTAGTATCTAAATTGGCCTTGGTACTTACCACAAGAGAATTACATATTTTAATATGAATGCAAGTAAAATTCCTCTGCTATCAACCTATTGCTATACGAAAGGTAATTGAATATGAAACTATGCAAATTAATAAAGGAACAAATTGGAATCAAGTTAGCCATTTCCTGTTGTTGTAAGCTGATGAAGGTGCTACAACCAATTGCCCTCCCAACCATGATCATCGCCAATTATACCGGCACGATAGAGCTTGATGATCCCAATATATTTACCTTGATTACCACTACTCACATAACCCACCACTTGAAATCAGGTATCGAAATTTAGAAGTTCATTTTAGGTATATGTATTGAACAAGATAATAAATTCATTTTAACACTTTCACTATTAAAGAAAATTTAAAAATAAAGGCCCTTCATGGGAATAAGAGATAAACTAATCTTTTAATATTAAATGTATATACATATGTATGTAGGTAAGTTAAAGTAATTACAACTAAAAAGTGATAATAATAATATTACTAATGTATTTACATGTATATAAATATCTTTGTTTGTTTACAAGTGATGAAAAGATTATAAACAAAGTTCCTAAACATATCAGCTGCATAAATAAATTCTTGTAAAAAAAAATATGTATAAGTGGGTCAAGATTCTATGAATTTGTAAATAATAAAAAGAGAATGACAAACAAGAAATAGGATCACCTATTGATGATATAATGCACGTTAGCAAAGCAAAAGTTGGGAATTCATGGTCCCAAGATAAAGAGGAATGACTTTGTTGCGATAATAAATATTTATTTCGATGGCAACAATTTTCACAAAAAAAATCATCAACATACCTTCACGAACAATCCGGTAAACTATTGTAATCCAAATGGGAATTTAAGGGTGGTTTTAATTATTTCGGACATTAATATTATTTAAATTTATTTGTTTTTATCTTTTAACTAATGCGCAATCATTTTTAATACCGAATATGTTTTATTTCTTTTTTTTTTTTTTTTTCTTTTGTTACTATAATTTTCTTATTCTTTCTTGTAAAAAAAATTGTTTTGTTTGGTTAGGGTTTGTGTTTGCACAACCATTTACTCTGCATTGCAACCATCATAAAAACACTCTTCGTAATTTAAAATATATTTTTTTCTCTACTTTAATTTTGCTTTCAAATCAGCTATTTCACTTCACTTACTTTAACAATATTTATATTCAACCGATTTAGTTTAAAATTGTCCCGGATATATTAAAATAATTACGAACAACATTTTAGTTTTGCTGCCAAAATTTATTATCAACTAACGCCTGATTTCACAATGTTCGGTAAAATGTCTGTTAACAAAAAATTATCTAATTGCTGGTTAGGCTAACGGGCACTATTTAATCAACGGTTACGTATTTTCGTTTCACCATCTTTCGGTTAAGTAACAAAAGAATTTAATGAAAATGTAGTATTGCTTTGTTTACATAAAAAATAAATTTAAGACAGTTTTTGCAAATTTGAGAAACAAAATAATAGTAAAATTCAGGTAAGTAATAAGTAAAATATTGTTATTTGTACATAAATACATATGTACATGTATGTATATGAAGCATTAATATAAATTGTTTATTTGTAGTATGTTCTCCGGCGACAACGTATTTGGGACATACATAGCTGAAGGAATCTATTTTGGATGTGTCCAGAGGATAGGAAATAAATCAAGACACGTAATTTTCCATGGTAAGATGATGTAAAAATATGTACATATGTACATACATAATCGTATTTAACGTCCAATACTTTTATCTAGGATTTAAAAATTCCGACCGGCAAAATTTGATGAAATTGTAGGCAATGAAGATACTGTAGCTAGTTTGTCCGAACTTGCTACGCTCCTAACATTATTATAGCGGTAAGTAAAATGATGAATAAAAAAATAAGCAAAAGCTAATTTTTTTTTGGTATGGTATAGGGTCCAACTAGTGTGAGCAAAACAACGACTATTCAATATTAGGCTAGAATATTACTTGGTGACAGCTACAAGGAAGCAGTATTGGAATTAAATGCCTCAAATGAACGTGGTTTGGACGTAGTGTGGAATAAAATTAAAATGTTTGCTTAACAAAAAGTCACTCTCTCCCGTGGACATCATAACATTGTTGTACTAGATGAAGCTGACAGAATGACTGAGGGTGCACAACAAGCACTGAGGTGTATAATGAAAATTTATAGTAAGACCACACGTTTTGCATTAGCTTGTAATGCAAGTGAAAAAATCATCGAACCCATACAATCTCGATGTGCCATGTTGCGTTTTACGAAATTATCAGATGCCTAGATTTTGGCTAAACTTATTGGAGTTTCTTTCTTTTTTTGTGAATAGAAATTTTTAAATTAAAAATATTACAAACATATAAATATCGATTTGAATCTATATACATTTTGTTTTATTTTCCTCCGATTAGAGTGCTAACCGGCAAATTTCTTTCAGTTAAATTTAACATCAACTTTTCTGTTAAATTCTGTCAGTTAAGAGTTAATCATATATTGTGTAATACAATTTAGCCAGACTTTCGGTTAAAGTGTTGATTATTTAATAATAAATATTAATCGAACATCGTGAAAGCGGGCGTAAATGTTGCTACAGACTTCGTTTGTTGTTAGGATTTTTGCAATGCAAGTAATCTGGGTTCGATAAAGAGAAAAAGAGATGACTTACGTTATTTGTTTGCTGATCCCACGATGAATGTACATTCAGCTAGAGGTTGCAGAATAGTAAAAGTAGGCTAGATATAGTAAATCGCGATTTTGTGGTTTACCATTACCATTTTAAATTTTTTTTTTCAATATGTATATAAAAATTGTATGCTTCTTCATGTTTTGACGAATATTTCAATAAGTACCGCAACATTGTGTAGGAACTTGACTTATTTAATCCGCTCTGGTTATGCTTAACATCATTAAATAAAGCAACATTAATTTAACGCAACATTTGCTATTTTGGGGTGAAACTATTCTTTAGATACTTTTCTAATTAGAATATTAGTTTTATTTTTTTTTTTTTTATTTAGTTTTTCTTTTCTTGTTCTTATTTAGGAATTGATATGATATTAGTTTAAAATTCAAACTTTATCATGATTATCAGGGTTTTGGTATGATTTTAATTTATATTTTACCAAGGGAGTTGATACTAATTGTGTATTTATATTTTCCAAAGGTGTTGATTTTACTTATGTATATTTTACCAGGGGAGTTGATACTAAGTTGTTTTTATGACACATTCTCGAGGAGCAATGTTGAATCATACTTCCGGCTTTCGCAGGTACCATGCGTAGACTCTGTTGCAGGTTTCAAGTTAAAAACTCTACGCTATTCTTATCACAAGGCTAGGAAATTCTAACAGGAATGTTCCAGTGAGACCCCAATTCTGAGAAGTCCCAACCTGGCGATCCGTTTAGGTACGATGATGAGGGGTGAATTAAAAGAATTTTTGGTGTCGAATCTGCTAGATAATTAGTTTTTTGAAAATGTATTGTACAAGGGAACTGGAATATAATAGTTCTTACCAATATATGCCAGAAATGCAAAGCAGCATATTTCAGATATTTTCCGGTTGTAGCCCTTAGGAGTGTATAATGTTGTATTATCTGTTTACTAGATAAATACACGTTTGCTAATACAACACAAATTTTCCTCTACCGTAGGGGTCTTTATATTTTTTTATGTTTCACACACAAAAAATAACTTTTTAGTTTTTAGTTTTTATATATTTTTAATTTGATTACAATAAAAAATTTCCCGAGGTTGAATTTCCTCTGAATATACACGTGGAGAATGCGTTTAAACTTAGCGATGACTCGTATTTAATACTTTTCTTAAAGTACACTATCAATTGCTGAATAACACGTTGGCGGGATTTACCAATACATATACACTCAACCTAATAGATACATGCAAATGCAACTCTAACACCATTTTTTTATATGTGAGAGACAATCCATGGGGGATAAAATTTGCGCAAATAAACCTCACAGCTCCGTTTATTTAAACTAACACCGTGTTACGATATATCTAGAAATTTTGCTTTTATGAGGTGCTAGCGCCGATACAATCCCGTTATAACATTCATCTATCAACATTTGCTGATGATACAGCTTTTCTAAGCGTGCATGAAAATCCAGTAGATGCTTCCCGCAAGGGTATATATCCAAATTGGAAAAATGGCTCGAACAATGGCGTATAAAAGTTAACGAGCAGAGATGTGTACACGTCACTTTTACGTTGCGCAGAGAAACATGCCTGCCCCTACAAATCAACACCGAGACTATACCGCAACACACTGAAGTAAAATATCTAGGCGTTCACCTTCATCAGCGTTTAACATGGAAATAGCACACAGACGCAAAGTTGATCCAAATGAAATTAAAAGCAGCCCAAATGAATAAGCTGATTGGAAGAAACTCTATTAGTCCGGTCAAATTAGACCAAAAATAAGAGTAAAGATACAGAAATTTACAACAAGCTGAAAATCAGTTAAATTGTTCAAAATATATGTATATGTAAATAAAATTTTGAAAATCCCCTCCTTTCCGGTATGAAAAATTTTATTCGATGTTTATGCGATTTTCAACAAAACGGTAAGTTTTATCATAAAAATACCCTAGACAAAAATTGTAGATCATAAAATTATCTACAAAAAACGTATTAATATATTTTTTTTCATACGATTCACCATTTCTAAGATATTACGATCCAAAAAGGCATTAACATTTATGCATGTACTGAGTGCGTGTACATGTACATACACATAAATGTTAATGCCTTTTTGGATCGTAATATCTTAGAAATGGTGTTGCCAGGTATCCTCCCCTCGGAGTAAGAATTATGCACTCTCACAAAAACTCGATGGTCCGGATGTCTACGGTTGGGATATCTCTTCCTATACAGTCGAGCTGCCTCTCTACCTCCATAAATTAAGTGCATGTCAGCATATTCACGCGGTGTGTACTGCGCCATTATTTTTGTCACTAAACTGCACGTTTGTCCAAATCGCTTGCAATCCAAAGTCCGTTACACGTGGCCAAGGTTGGCAGATAACACCAAAACAACAAGTCCAAATCACTAAGCAAATCAAACGTAATAATTAGTGATGTAATAATCAACGATCACTTTTTTTTTTAATTAATATTTTTATGAAATTGCCTTCAAAGTATTGAAATAGCAATAATTTTTTTTAAATAATATTTTGACACAATTCTTTTTGTTTCCAAATCTGCATTAAATTCAGAAGTTTTAAAGCTAATGGGCACGGAAGTCTTGGTACTTTTTTTATACGACAGTGTATTAAACTTAGTCCCAATTTACACACATCAGGTTTGGCTCGTCAAGTCTTGAGTTTTTGGGAGACGGGGGTGAAGAAAGTAAAAAGAGGTACAGACTTGAATGTACCATCAAGTTTTAGACAAAAATTATACTTGAAGTTGGCTGCAGAATGATAATTTGACATTTCATTTTATTTTATTATTCGTTGTGAAAAATTTTGTTTAGGCACAAACATTTAAAAAAATAGTTAAGTTTTAAAAAATTAATGAAAAAAATGTCTATTAAATGGAGCCGTGAACTTATTGAAAAATTAATAATGTGCATCGAGCAGAACCCATGCATATACCACATAAAATCTCTGGAGTATTTGGACAGAGTGAAAAAGGCTCAAGCCTTCAACCAAATTTTTGAAGAACTCAAAAAAAATGAAGAAAATATCACTACAGAGGAGATAAAACGAAAGTGGCGAGTTTTGAGAACGCAGTACATGCAAGAACTGCGGTCAATAGAACAGTCCAAGAAAAGTGGAGCTGGAATTGCCGATATTTACGTTCCCAAGCTTTGGTGTTTCCAGCAAATGCAGTTCCTAAAAATGCATTCCCGAAACAGGCAAAGCAAGGACAACACGGAGGTAAATATACATATATTCTGCATCTGAAATTAAATATGTTTTACAAAGTTTAAAAAAATGTTTTTAGGTCACTTTTAATTCTATGGAAAGCAACACATCCAGCGATCATGAAGAACTTTTAAGTGAGGAACCTCCGAAAAAAGTACAGAAGGTATGGTTACATATGTTACATGCATATATGTATGTACATGTTTGCTTTTAATATACATATCGTCATCTAAAATGCGAAAATACAAAATGCAATCATCCACTTTTGAAATTGAAGTTTTTTACATATATTTGTTTCTACTGATATCATTTTTAAAGTGATGTTATGTACCTTTGTATTTTTTAATATCAACAAATAACATTTAAATTCAATAGACCTTAGGTGCAATCAATGGTTATCGAAAGGATTTGGATAATTTCAAAACTTTTCTATCTCAAAGAAAGGTAGAAAAAACGTATACTTGGTTGGGAAACCTTGTAACTAACCAAATGGAAATGATCAGTCCTGAACAACAACCTGATGCAGCCTGGGAAGTACAGTGCCTTATGCGACGGCTTACGAGACAAACGTCGGAAAACCAAAGTGCTGCGTCTACTTCAACCCCATGCAAGGATATTTTGGAGCTGTCTATACAAGGATTATTTGAAAATGGAGACTTTGATTGAAATTTTAAAAGTGAGTATTCATTTAGTTGTACTTATTGAACATATACCGTCAAATTACTCTGAGTATAATTTTCTTTTAGGAAAAATTACAACTGTTCAGTCAGTTCATCGGCTACTAGTTTGAAGAAAATTTTGAATTCCAGTTTTTATTTTTAACCCCGCAGATCTACATATGTATAAAAACCCTTAATAGATATAAGTTGCTTTTATTAACCATTATTTTTTCTTTGCAAAGAATGTGATATTTACTTTTGTTATGTTTTATAAAAGTTAATTTTTTATGTATTAAGTCAAAAATTGTTATAATATCTTTCTAGCTTTCTATATATCGATATTTCGGACCCATTCTTCTCGGCATTAGACTTGAAAGCTTATGAAAATATTTTCAAAAACTTAATATTAAATTTCATTTACTTATTTGCTGCTATAAGTAAATGAAATTTAATATTAAGTTTTTGAAAATATTTTCATATGCTTTCAAGTCTAATGCCGAGAAGAATGGCTCCGAAATATCGATATATAGATAGCTAGAAAGATATAACAATTTTTGACTTAATGCATTTTGCACTACTGCTCTTAAAGCGAATAAATTTTTCTTTAGTTAATTTTTTATGTAATTTATACATAATTATATGACTAGGTTTACATTATTATATTTAAATATCGCACACTAAACAAATACTGTTACAACTGAAAGTGTATCATTATGAAATATTTTTTAAATTATAGATTTGTTTTTAAAACAGCTTTCTGTTTGAGTTTTGCACTTTTAAATTTTCAGTTGTGACTCTCTTTGATTCAGTGCATTTTATAATAATTTTTACCTGAGCAGAATTGAAAACAACTGCATTTAATTTTTTAAAATTATTTTAACATTTTATTAATGTATGTATGTATGTACATATGTATATAAATAAATGAATTCAAATTGTTAGCTCTTTTAATAAATAAATGAATTGAAAATTATTGTAGCCAGTCTAATTTCCCTTCGTTATTGAAATAATCCATAAACTGTTGTCGAACAAGTTCTGCTGGGCCTTTCCTGGGGTTATATACAGCGGTCAAAGTGCCATTTACCTCAGAGGAAGAGTCTGCAGTGCTGCTGATATAATTTTCATCAACCTCTAACAAAAAATTGTGCAAAATGCAACAAGTAAAAACAATAGCTTCCACCGTTTCCACTTTCAAATTAATGGGAGCTAGGAATATCCTGAAGCGATTTGCTAGAATTCCAAATGCATGCTCAACTACATGCCTTGCACGGGATAGTCTTGCATTGAAGATTTGTTTTTCTTTTGAGTTGCTGTGGTAAGGATATGGCTTCATCAAATGTTTTTGAAGTGGAAACGCATCATCGCCAACTACCACAAATGGAAGGCATCGGCCATTTCCTACAACAGAATTCTGCGGTATTTCTTCTTCCTTCTCCAGAATTCTTTTCAAGCTACTCTGGAGGAACACACCAGCGTCATTACAGCGACCATTGCAACCAATATCAACAAATACGAATTTGCAATTGGCGTCAACCATGGCCATTAGAATAATACTATTTGTTCCTTTGTAGTTGTGGTAGAATGCTCCATCATTGCGTGGTGGGCGAAAGCTTATGTGCTTGCCGTCTATAGCACCCAGACAATTAGGAAATTGCCATTTTACTGCGAATTCCATAGCTTTTGCTTCCCACTTCGCTCGATTGTTTGGAAACTAAATTCAAAAGGTAATATGTATATCAGGCAATATGATTAAAATATGCATATTTATTTAATAAAATAATTAATAATAACAAATAAAGAATAATTTCGCAAATCGGTTTATAAAAAACGGTGTTATAAAAACGGAGATTTATAAAATTTTTTTAAAAACGGAGATATTTAAAGATTAATAATACCTTCAAATATTTTCCTTCCATTCGTTTGCAAATCGATTTGCAGACCCTTGGCACTATCTGCGAAATACATGCAGTCGAAACTCGTGTTTGGTAGTTCAAACTGTGGAAAGTTTCTCCTACAAATAACAATAAATAATAATACAAACATACATATGTACATACATTAACGTTTAATGTATAATACTTACCACTGGCAAGGAAGCGCAATGTTATTGCTAGTTGTTCCGCAGGAGAAATAGAATTTCTCATTTGGGTGTCTCTTCGCCTAATATCCTGTTCGACAGTTTTTAAAATGAAGTCAAACTGACTCTTAGAAACTCTTAAATAGTTTCTATATGATTCCTCGTCACTTAACAGCAATTCATTTGTTAAAAATGAAAAAGATCCGCGCTCTGATCTGGGGTATCTCCACGATTTTATCCACTCTCTCTTTGTTGTTTTGGTTGGAAGGTATGTTGATTTTTTGCACAAATCTGTCACAACTTTAAACAAACTATATATTTTAAAAGAAATCATTTTACATATGTACATATATGAATATACATACCATTTAATACGTCCTCTTTCCCGCTATCATCTGAATCTAAATCAACTGCTTCTTCTAAGCATTCCATTAATGATTTAATAATTGAATTTTTTTCTTTTTTATCCATTTTTAGAACTTTTTGAAAAATTAACACAATGAAATGAAATGAAATGTCAAAAAATATTAAAAGTAGAAGGCAAAGAAAACTTGACTTGACGAAACAAAATTTTTGTGTGTAAACGTAAATGCAAGTTTAAAAGAGAATTGACGAAAAACTGATCAAGTAAACCTGATGTGTGTAAATTGGGACTTAAATGGAAAAATTATGTAGGATCTCAACTACGACTTTGTGGTTGTTTCCTCGAAAAATTGAAGTATACAACTCATTGCACATCTAACAAGGTGCAAGAATACAAAAAGAAATTTTATTTATGACAATTCCCCTGGCAACGGCTTAAAACAATCTGAGCAAGGGGCTGCATTTTCTCAAAACTCGTAAAATTGCGAATATTTCGAAAACCGTAACACTTTTACATACCTATGTTGGGTTATTCTGATAGTGTAAGGTCTCGTCTATCGACACAATTCGTTTGGACCACTAATTACGGGACACCCTGTATATTCTGCCGCCATAATTTTTTGTGTTCTTGAAAGTAAATTGCTTTGAAATTGAATGCCACCTACGTCACAGCTCTCAATTTTTGTATATTTTGGCAGACAGTGTGTGTAAAAAACTTGAAAGCAAAACTTGAACATGTGGCTGCACTGTTAGCTAAGTCTCGATTCGCTAAAATTTTAAGGGCGAAAATTTTAGCGATTTTGCTAAAAAGGTATTCTGTAACTCTAATCGCTTAGCTAAAATTTACTCTTTTCGCCGTAGCTAATTTGCTATCATTAGACCATTCCTTTCTTTCTTATTTGATAATATAATATTAAAAAGAGACAAATATATATGCGTGTATATTTGGCATTTTATATTAGTGTTAATGATGAAACAGAACTGGGGCTTGACGTTTTTCTTCATACAATTTGGCATATAAAAGACGCGGCTGAAAGCAGTCGTGAGATAGAATCTATTTTATTTTGCCAGCGACTTTTCTTATGCTCTCACTCTCAGAGTAAAATGCTCTCAACAATGCTACCACACTTTTATTATATTTCATACAATTTGTAAACAAAACCAATGAAAAATAAGAACAAAAGAAAATCAAAAAAAAATTTGAAAGAGCAATATATTTATAATTTTCTACATTTGTAAATAAAATGAGTAATATTGTCGAAAAATTGATTGCAGAAGTGCATAAACATGATTTCATATATAATTTTCAGTCATCAATGTACAAAAACAAGACTTGTGGATAAAAATTGGAAATGTGAATGAAGTTGAAGTCGACGCTTCAATTATGGGCCTCTTTTCTCTGAGAGGCGTTTTTGCTTGAAGTTGCGGACGTGTTCTGTTTCATCATTAAATGTGCTTAGAGAATACAAATTTATAACATTTTAGCGATGAGAGAGAGCATTGGTTGCTCTTAGAGCAAACGCCAAAATTGCGGCGAATTTAATTTTTATGAGATTGCCTAATTTAGCAATACGAATTACAGAATTCAATATGTAGCTAAAATTCTCTAAAACGATTTTAGACATTTTTAGCGATGGAGATTTAGCTTTAGCGAGTTACAGAATATAGCTGCAGATGACTATATATTTACTGCGTGTCATTACCAAAAATACACCAATATTTCTGAATGCTATTTGCGTATAAACAGTGAGTTAAGTTCTTGCAAATAGTTTTATTTGCAAATAAGAAATGCGTATAAACGGGGTAACAGAGAACTTACCATGCTTTTATTTGGTGTGTACTTGAAAGCTGTCACCGATAAAATACGTAAGTTATGCTTCTTTAATGATGATTTTAAGAATTAAATGTGTTATTTAGAGCATTTTGAAATGATACCTATTAAAAAGAGACAAATATATATGCGTGTATATTTGGCATTTTATATTAGTGTTACCTTACATTATAATTTATACTCCGTAACAATTATTGTGTTTTTTTAAAAAAATTTTTATTTTTATATTATTATTATTACGAATAAACGTAATTAGTATTTGAACTTATATTGATTTACATATGAAAAGTAATATTATCAGGCTCAAGTTCAGTTTTATTGAATTAATGAAAATTCAAAATTACTAAGAGTTTTTTTGTGTTGGAATATATTATTCTTTATATCCAATCAGTTCTTAGCAGAACGTATCAGTACTGATTTCAAGGCCGCTACACCTCTCATCAGCGTTCAATTGTTCATTTTTACAATTTTCGTAAAGTGGATACTAATTGAGAAGAATATCAACTATTTAACCAGTTTTCAACAGAAATAGAATATGAGAATTAATTTTTAATTAAATTTTTATTCTACAATGAAACAGTGCTGGTTAGTACGAAATTCCCTCCTTACTGTTTGGAACTAATAATCAACACAAACTCATAGTCCGTTATCATCAAAGTATTCTACTTTGTATTTTAACGTTTTTGTTGTTTTTACTCTATATTAGGGAAATTCACATATTACTGTGACCCCTGTTATTAGGGTATTTATAGCTCGTGCCCAAGCGGAATTAATATTTTTATATTATTATTATTACGAATAAACGTAATTATTATTTGAACTTATATTGATTTACATATGAAAAGTAATATTATCAGGCTCAAGTTCAGTTTTATTGAATTAATGAAAATTCAAAATTACTAAGAGTTTTTTGTGTTGGAAAATATTATTATTTATATCCAATCAGTTTTTAACAGAACGTATCAGTACTGATTTCAAGGCCGCTACACCTCTTATTGCGGCGGCAACCAATATCGGCTATGGCTTAGAATTATGATAAAACGCAGCACAATTTGTAATGATGTCGTGTTATTATCTAAACATATATAATAAATAATTCACATTAATTCAGATTTTACCGCAAATAAAATTAATCTTACACAATTCTATCTCTTTTTATATTTTCTATTTTTCCCATGCGCGGGTTGTTTCCTCGTTCTATTAAAATTCAGTCGTTAAAAAATCAAAATGCAAAGACGCCAAGCATCGTCAAGTTCTGTATACACTTGAACGAATGTTCGAGAAACACTCAATGCAAAGTTAACAATCAATATAACATTAATGACGTAAACAAAAGAACAAACACACGCATGTGATTCAAAGTTACTGCACGTCTACATTAGACATGACATGCTGTTAAGACGTGCTGTTAAAACACGCGAATCTTTTAATGGTGGAGTATACGTATGTCATAATTTTTCATTATTTTTGTTTCGTCAACGAGTTAACTACGCTAGTTTTGTCTCTTGTTTGTGGTTGTGTCGAAAAAAAATACATACATACATTTGTACATATGTAGTATATATCTACATATGTATAATTTAATTCTTTTTAACTAAAATTGTAAACTCACATTATTTTTGTTATGTATTTTCCTATGTATTTTCAAATTCAGTTTGCTTCACACTTTTTTTTTTTTAATATACACAACTATTACTTTTTCCACAATATTATTTCAGTTTTTTCCCTTAAAATAACAGCGAAAACAAAACTTTGACAGCTAAACGTCATTTTCTGTTAAGACGCAGCTTTCAAGACAGACGTCTTAACAGCCGTGTTAAGACGGCTAGAAAACTTTAACATTTGCGGTCCACACCTGACAGTAACAGGATTTTGCTGTTTCTGTCCGTGTTTTCATGTCAGGTGTAGTCCGCACTTTATGATTTAGAAACTTAAATTGATCGGTGCAAAACAAGAAAACATTTTAAAAAAACTACGTTACAATATTTAAATTCGCATATGAATTTTTAATTCATAACACCTCTCATCAGCGTTCAATTGTCCATTTTTACAATTTTCGTAAAGTGGATACTAATTGAGAAGAATATCAACTATTTAACCAGTTTTCAACAGAAATAGAATATGAGAATTAATTTTTAATTCAATTTTTATTCTACAATGAAACAGTGCTGGTTAGTACGAAATTCCCTCATTACTGTTTGGAACTAATAATCAACACAAACTCATAGTCCGTTATCATCAAAGTATTCTACTTTGTATTTTAACGTTTTTGTTGTTTTTACTCTATATTAGGGAAATTCACATATTACTGTGACCCCTGTTAGTAGGGTATTTATAGCTCGTGCCCAAGCGGAATTAATATTTTTATATTATTATTATTACGAATAAACGTAATTATTATTTGAACTTATATTGATTTACATATGAAAAGTAATATTATCAGGCTCAAGTTCAGTTTTATTGAATTAATGAAAATTCAAAATTACTAAGAGTTTTTTTTTTTTTTTTTTTTTTAGGAAAATAAAAAAGGTGTTACTATATTTGCTACTATTGTTTTACTTGGACTTTTTTTTGTTACTACTACTACTACTACTACTACTAATACTACCTTAAATGCATTTTGACAGTAGAAACTACATTATCATAGAATAACATTCAAGCAGCTGTAGCATTACATTGATTATGGTATACTAGTAGGGCATTTAGCAGCACAATTTTAAATTAATAATTATTGTACTACTTCCAAATTTTAAGAACAGCAGTAGCAATAGTCCTTTTTAATCTTTGTTAACAAAAGTAGCAGCAAATAAATAATAGTAATAGTTTATTAAGTTTTGCAAGTAGACTACTGCTACTTATAGTGACATTGATGATACTATAGTGTAAATACATACATACTTTAAAATAGTTTCTTCTTAAAATAATTTGTTAATAGGACTCTGCTGTTTATTGCTTGATAAGAAATAATATATAAAAAATTCTTAAAGAGAATTCAGGTAAGATAGAACGGATACCCGACATTTTTTTTTTTTTTTTAATTCTTTATTTACGTTTAACAATTCATGTTACAGTGGTTTCCGCAAAGCGTTAAAGCTTGTCTGCAGAGGTGCTGATATGCATTGTGTTGCACGTGTATCACTAAAATAGTGTTTACTTATTTACTTACGAAATGTTTTTCTAAAATTCATATTACATAAAGTTATCATTTAAGAAAATTTACTAATTAAGATCAAAATTAAATTGGTATTTAACAACTTATTAATAAAAGTGGTAAAGAAAAGAAGAAAAATTCATGTTTCAGAAAAATTTTTTAAAACCGCATAATTTTAAATAATTCTAGATTAATTTATTGCAAGCTTATTAAGTGTTGTTTGATTAACTATGTTCTTTTTTTTAAGTTAGCTGTGTTGATTCTACTGGTAGGTAGTCTATTTAGTGTTGTGGGCAAGATTACAGGTAGTGTTCTTCTGCCATAATAATTTGTAAAGCTGTTTACTTTAAATCTGCCCTATGCACGTCTTCTTGTGTTGTAAGTGTGGTTGATTGGCTGCAAGAATCTGCTGTCTTGTGAAAATTCTTTCGCGATCGTTGTGTAGTAGATGTTTTTTACGTTTAGCACCTGTAAAGTTTTAGCAAGATTGCTAGTGCTATCATTGCTAATGCTGTTCTGGTGAATAATATTGTTGTTGTTAATCATGTTGTTGCTGCTGTTCATATAACTGAAGCTGTTGTTAATATTGCTGATGTTGGTAAAATTGTTTTGATTGTTGACGTTTGTATTGACGTTGCTGACAGTCATGTTATCGTAATTGGTGTAGTTGACTGTTTGACTAATGTTGGTGTTAGTGCTGTTGTTGCAGACATTCATATTGTAGCTGCTTACATTGTTGTTGGTGAAACTTGTGTTGATGTTGTTCGTATTTCTGACACTGTTGCTGTTGTTGTTAATTAAAGTGATGTTACTTGTAGTATTGTAGATTCTATCGTTGTTGCTGATGTTGTTATTCGAAGGGTTTCTGTAGTTGCTGATGCTATTGTTGTTGTTCAAATTGTTGCTATTTGTATTACGATCCGTGTTGAGAAGTTGTATCATTGTGTCGTTGGTCTGTTGTCCTGTATAACCATTTCTGTTGGTTGTCCGACATGTTACTTGGAATTTTTTCCATAAAATTTTCAGTATTCGGTTTTGAGTTTTTTGTAGTGTTGTGCTATATTTCACTCCTCCCCAAGCTGATATACCGTGCCGAATATATGACTCAGTTAGAGAAAAATATGCCTGCCTTAGAACATTGTATGATGCACAGTTGCTTAAATAGTATAGCATGTAAGATGTTTGTCTAAGCTTTTTTTGCAAATGTTCAATGTGTGTTTTCCACATGAAGCTGCTGTCAACATATACTCCAAGATACTTATATGTTTCAACTTTCTCTATTATTGTTGAACATGTCTCAATAAAGTTTCTATTGTTGGAGGATACTTTACGGTGTAAACAGTCATTATTGTGATATATTATGTTTATTTGCTTGGTAGATGACGTGGTTTTATGTGCATAACTTTTGTTTTATTAGCATTAATTATTGTCATGACACCATTTTGTTGCTGCATCTAGTTGTTTTTGCATTATTTCTGTTGCATTCAAAATGTTTTTATTTGCAACAATAATGGCAGTGTCATCTGCATATGCATATGTTTTACAGTTTGTAAAGCATTTTAGCATGTCATTTGCGTAAATAATATATAAAAGTGGGCCTAGCTTAGAGCCTTGGGGCACTCCGCATTCGTACTGTATTTCGGTACTAAACTTGTCACCGATTTTCACCCGATATGATCTATATTCCAAATAGCTTTTGAACCAGTCCAATATCGTCCCTCTTATGCCATTTCTTTTTAGGACATAGATAATATTTTCGTGGGAAAGGGTGTCGAAGGCTTTACTAAAGTCTATGAACAGTGCTAGAACATGCTTATTGTTACTTAAGGATTCGTTTATGTCGTTTGAAAAATTTCCTAGCAGCTGGTTGATATTTTTCCCTTTTTGGAACCCGTATTGATTTATATTAAGTATCTTATATTTTTTTAAAAAGCTTGTGACTCTTCTAACAATTATCTCCTCAAGAACCTTATCTATTACAGAAAGAATGGCGATTGGTCTATAGTTGTTTATATCAGATTGTTTTCCGTTTTTGAAAATTGGTCTCACTATTGATGTTTTCAGCATGCCAGGTACTGTAGCATTTTCAATACTTAGATTTATAAGTTTGGTCAAGATAGGTGTTAGATGGGTTGCATTTAATTTCAAATCTTTTGGCCGGATTTTATCTATGCCTGGGCCTTTTTTTTCGTTTAGAGACTTCAGAATACCGTAAATTTCGCTCTCATTTGTGTATTCCACGTATATCGTGTTTGGTAATGATCTGCCACAGTTTTCAAATGTTTTTATTTTACAGGCGTGTAATATTTTTTTAACGTTACTATTAAAGTTTGATGCAAAATTATCTACTATGTTATTTAAATTTTCATGTTTAAAGCTTCGAATAATAAAAGTGTCAATGTTACTGCATTTTTTGCCAATTATTTCATTTATTATTTGCCACGTTGCTCGCAATTTATATCGGTTTTCGATAAATTTGTTTTTAAAATTATAATTTTTTTCATACATAATTTTTTTGTTTACAAAGTTTCTAAATTTTTTGAATTCTTTTTCATAATACTTGTTATTGCGATTGTTTCGCCATTTTTTGAAAAGTTTATCCCTATATTCACATTGTTTGATTATTTCTTCACTTATCCATGGGTTTGTTGATCTTTTTTTGGCAATTTTTTGCTTTTTAACTGATTTGCTATATATGTCATTAAATCTTTCATGAATTTTATTATAAAGATTATTACAGTTTGCTGTTTGATTACTCATTATGTTCCAATTTGTGTCTTGAATTTGTTTGTTGATTTTGTAATTGCTATAATGCAATCCCTGTGGTTTTAGATTTGTGCTTTCTCTCCCCTGACTATTTATTTGATCGTAAATTGAGCAAAAAAGTGAGTAGTGGTCAGATATATTACTTGTTATTATTGCTGCATATGCATTTGTTGTTGTTTTATTTGTTTTTAATATTAAATGATCGATACATGATGACGTTTTTCTTTTTATGTCTTCACGAGTACTCTCAGTTATCAAACATTGCATACCATTACTCATTATCATGTTTACGTATGTTGTTGTTGTATTGTTATTTTTAGAGATATCAATGTTAACATCTCCCACAACTAAAATTTCCTGTTTTTTACTCATGCTGTTTATTATTGTATCAAGCTCGTTTACAAACATTGGGACATTTAAATGTGGTGGACGGTATATTGCAAGTAGAGAGAGTGTTTGAGTGCATTTTAAATCAACATTTACTTGGATCATTTCAAATGAGGTTGTGTTATTTAATACGCGGTTGAAATTTATATTTTCTGCAATATAAAAAGCAATGCCTCCACCTTTACCTTCTCTGTTGAGAAATATTGAATTAAAGCCTTTTTGTGTAGGAAAATATTATTATTTATATCCAATCAGTTTTTAGCAGAACGTATCAGTACTGATTTCAAGGCCGCTACACCTCTCATCAGCGTTCAATTGTCCATTTTTACAATTTTCGTAAAGTGGATACTAATTGAGAAGAATATCAACTATTTAACCAGTTTTCAACAGAAATAGAATATGAGAATTAATTTTTAATTCAATTTTTATTCTACAATGAAACAGTGGTGGTTAGTACGAAATTCCCTCATTACTGTTTGGAACTAATAATCAACACAAACTCATAGTCCGTTATCATCAAAGTATTCTACTTTGTATTTTAACGTTTTTGTTGTTTTTACTCTATATTAGGGATATTCACATATTACTGTGACCCTTGTTATTAGGGTATTTATAGCTCGTGCCCAAGCGGAATTAATATTTTTATATTATTATTATTACGAATAAACGTAATTATTATTTTAACTTATATTGATTTACATATGAAAAGTAATATTATCAGGCTCAAGTTCAGTTTTATTGAATTAATGAAAATTCAAAATTACTAAGAGTTTTTTTGTGTTGGAAAATATTATTATTTATATCCAATCAGTTTTTAGCAGAACGTATCAGTACTGATTTCAAGGCCGCTACACCTCTCATCAGCGTTCAATTGTCCATTTTTACAATTTTCGTAAAGTGGATACTAATTGAGAAGAATATCAACTATTTAACCAGTTTTCAACAGAAATAGAATATGAGAATTAATTTTTAATTAAATTTTTATTCTACAATGAAACAGTGCTGGTTAGTACGAAATTCCCTCCTTACTGTTTGGAACTAATAATCAACACAAACTCATAGTCCGTTATCATCAAAGTATTCTACTTTGTATTTTAACGTTTTTGTTGTTTTTACTCTATATTAGGGAAATTCACATATTACTGTGACCCCTGTTATTAGGGTATTTATAGCTCGTGCCCAAGCGGAATTAATATTTTTATATTATTATTATTACGAATAAACGTAATTATTATTTGAACTTATATTGATTTACATATGAAAAGTAATATTATCAGGCTCAAGTTCAGTTTTATTGAATTAATGAAAATTCAAAATTACTAAGAGTTTTTTGTGTTGGAAAATATTATTATTTAAATCCAATCAGTTTTTAGCAGAACGTATCAGTACTGATTTCAAGGCCGCTACACCTCTTGTTGCGGCTGCAACCAATATCGGCTATGGCTTAGAATTATGATAAAACGCAGCACAATTTGTAATGATGTCGTGTTATTATCTAAACATATATAATAAATAATTCACATTAATTCAGATTTTACCGCAAATAAAATTAATCTTACACAATTCTATCTCTTTTTATATTTTCTATTTTTCCCATGCGCGGGTTGTTTCCTCGTTCTATTAAAATTCAGTCGTTAAAAAATCAAAATGCAAAGACGCCAAGCATCGTCAAGTTCTGTATACACTTGAACGAATGTTCGAGAAACACTCAATGCAAAGTTAACAATCAATATAACATTAATGACGTAAACAAAAGAACAAACACACGCATGTGATTCAAAGTTACTGCACGTCTACATTAGACATGACATGCTGTTAAGACGTGCTGTTAAAACACGCGAATCTTTTAATGGTGGAGTATACGTATGTCATAATTTTTCATTATTTTTGTTTCGTCAACGAGTTAACTACGCTAGTTTTGTCTCTTGTTTGTGGTTGTGTCGAAAAAAAATACATACATACATTTGTACATATGTAGTATATATCTACATATGTATAATTTAATTCTTTTTAACTAAAATTGTAAACTCACATTATTTTTGTTATGTATTTTCCTATGTATTTTCAAATTCAGTTTGCTTCACACTTTTTTTTTTTAAATATACACAACTATTACTTTTTCCACAATATTATTTCAGTTTTTTCCCTTAAAATAACAGCGAAAACAAAACTTTGACAGCTAAACGTCATTTTCTGTTAAGACGCAGCTTTCAAGACAGACGTCTTAACAGCCGTGTTAAGACGGCTAGAAAACTTTAACATTTGCGGTCCACACCTGACAGTAACAGGATTTTGCTGTTTCTGTCCGTGTTTTCATGTCAGGTGTAGTCCGCACTTTATGATTTAGAAACTTAAATTGATCGGTGCAAAACAAGAAAACATTTTAAAAAAACTACGTTACAATATTTAAATTCGCATATGAATTTTTAATTCATAACACCTCTCATCAGCGTTCAATTGTCCATTTTTACAATTTTCGTAAAGTGGATACTAATTGAGAAGAATATCAACTATTTAACCAGTTTTCAACAGAAATAGAATATGAGAATTAATTTTTAATTCAATTTTTATTCTACAATGAAACAGTGCTGGTTAGTACGAAATTCCCTCATTACTGTTTGGAACTAATAATCAACACAAACTCATAGTCCGTTATCATCAAAGTATTCTACTTTGTATTTTAACGTTTTTGTTGTTTTTACTCTATATTAGGGAAATTCACATATTACTGTGACCCCTGTTAGTAGGGTATTTATAGCTCGTGCCCAAGCGGAATTAATATTTTTATATTATTATTATTACGAATAAACGTAATTATTATTTGAACTTATATTGATTTACATATGAAAAGTAATATTATCAGGCTCAAGTTCAGTTTTATTGAATTAATGAAAATTCAAAATTACTAAGAGTTTTTTTTTTTTTTTTTTTTTTAGGAAAATATAAAAGGTGTTACTATATTTGCTACTATTGTTTTACTTGGACTTTTTTTTGTTACTACTACTACTACTACTACTACTAATACTACCTTAAATGCATTTTGACAGTAGAAACTACATTATCATAGAATAACATTCAAGCAGCTGTAGCATTACATTGATTATGGTATACTAGTAGGGCATTTAGCAGCACAATTTTAAAATAATAATTATTGTACTACTTCCAAATTTTAAGAACAGCAGTAGCAATAGTCCTTTTTAATCTTTGTTAACAAAAGTAGCAGCAAATAAATAATAGTAATAGTTTATTAAGTTTTGCAAGTAGACTACTGCTACTTATAGTGACATTGATGATACTATAGTGTAAATACATACATACTTTAAAATAGTTTCTTCTTAAAATAATTTGTTAATAGGACTCTGCTGTTTATTGCTTGATAAGAAATAATATATAAAAAATTCTTAAAGAGAATTCAGGTAAGATAGAACGGATACCCGACATTTTTTTTTTTTTTTTAATTCTTTATTTACGTTTAACAATTCATGTTACAGTGGTTTCCGCAAAGCGTTAAAGCTTGTCTGCAGAGGTGCTGATATGCATTGTGTTGCACGTGTATCACTAAAATAGTGTTTACTTATTTACTTACGAAATGTTTTTCTAAAATTCATATTACATAAAGTTATCATTTAAGAAAATTTACTAATTAAGATCAAAATTAAATTGGTATTTAACAACTTATTAATAAAAGTGGTAAAGAAAAGAAGAAAAATTCATGTTTCAGAAAAATTTTTTAAAACCGCATAATTTTAAATAATTCTAGATTAATTTATTGCAAGCTTATTAAGTGTTGTTTGATTAACTATGTTCTTTTTTTTAAGTTAGCTGTGTTGATTATACTGGTAGGTAGTCTATTTAGTGTTGTGGGCAAGATTACAGGTAGTGTTCTTCTGCCATATTAATTTGTAAAGCTGTTTACTTTAAATCTGCCCTATGCACGTCTTCTTGTGTTGTAAGTGTGGTTGATTGGCTGCAAGAATCTGCTGTCTTGTGAAAATTCTTTCGCGATCGTTGTGTAGTAGATGTTTTTTACGTTTAGCACCTGTAAAGTTTTAGCAAGATTGCTAGTGCTATCATTGCTAATGCTGTTCTGGTGAATAATATTGTTGTTGTTAATCATGTTGTTGCTGCTGTTCATATAACTGAAGCTGTTGTTAATATTGCTGATGTTGGTAAAATTGTTTTGATTGTTGACGTTTGTATTGACGTTGCTGACAGTCATGTTATCGTAATTGGTGTAGTTGACTGTTTGACTAATGTTGGTGTTAGTGCTGTTGTTGCAGACATTCATATTGTAGCTGCTTACATTGTTGTTGGTGAAACTTGTGTTGATGTTGTTCGTATTTCTGACACTGTTGCTGTTGTTGTTAATTAAAGTGATGTTACTTGTAGTATTGTAGATTCTATCGTTGTTGCTGATGTTGTTATTCGAAGGGTTTCTGTAGTTGCTGATGCTATTGTTGTTGTTCAAATTGTTGCTATTTGTATTACGATCCGTGTTGAGAAGTTGTATCATTGTGTCGTTGGTCTGTTGTCCTGTATAACCATTTCTGTTGGTTGTCCGACATGTTACTTGGAATTTTTTCCATAAAATTTTCAGTATTCGGTTTTGAGTTTTTTGTAGTGTTGTGCTATATTTCACTCCTCCCCAAGCTGATATACCGTGCCGAATATATGACTCAGTTAGAGAAAAATATGCCTGCCTTAGAACATTGTATGATGCACAGTTGCTTAAATAGTATAGCATGTAAGATGTTTGTCTAAGCTTTTTTTGCAAATGTTCAATGTGTGTTTTCCACATGAAGCTGCTGTCAACATATACTCCAAGATACTTATATGTTTCAACTTTCTCTATTATTGTTGAACATGTCTCAATAAAGTTTCTATTGTTGGAGGATACTTTACGGTGTAAACAGTCATTATTGTGATATATTATGTTTATTTGCTTGGTAGATGACGTGGTTTTATGTGCATAACTTTTGTTTTATTAGCATTAATTATTGTCATGACACCATTTTGTTGCTGCATCTAGTTGTTTTTGCATTATTTCTGTTGCATTCAAAATGTTTTTATTTGCAACAATAATGGCAGTGTCATCTGCATATGCATATGTTTTACAGTTTGTAAAGCATTTTAGCATGTCATTTGCGTAAATAATATATAAAAGTGGGCCTAGCTTAGAGCCTTGGGGCACTCCGCATTCGTACTGTATTTCGGTACTAAACTTGTCACCGATTTTCACCCGATATGATCTATATTCCAAATAGCTTTTGAACCAGTCCAATATCGTCCCTCTTATGCCATTTCTTTTTAGGACATAGATAATATTTTCGTGGGAAAGGGTGTCGAAGGCTTTACTAAAGTCTATGAACAGTGCTAGAACATGCTTATTGTTACTTAAGGATTCGTTTATGTCGTTTGAAAAATTTCCTAGCAGCTGGTTGATATTTTTCCCTTTTTGGAACCCGTATTGATTTATATTAAGTATCTTATATTTTTTTAAAAAGCTTGTGACTCTTCTAACAATTATCTCCTCAAGAACCTTATCTATTACAGAAAGAATGGCGATTGGTCTATAGTTGTTTATATCAGATTGTTTTCCGTTTTTGAAAATTGGTCTCACTATTGATGTTTTCAGCATGCCAGGTACTGTAGCATTTTCAATACTTAGATTTATAAGTTTGGTCAAGATAGGTGTTAGATGGGTTGCATTTAATTTCAAATCTTTTGGCCGGATTTTATCTATGCCTGGGCCTTTTTTTTCGTTTAGAGACTTCAGAATACCGTAAATTTCGCTCTCATTTGTGTATTCCACGTATATCGTGTTTGGTAATGATCTGCCACAGTTTTCAAATGTTTTTATTTTACAGGCGTGTAATATTTTTTTAACGTTACTATTAAAGTTTGATGCAAAATTATCTACTATGTTATTTAAATTTTCATGTTTAAAGCTTCGAATAATAAAAGTGTCAATGTTACTGCATTTTTTGCCAATTATTTCATTTATTATTTGCCACGTTGCTCGCAATTTATATCGGTTTTCGATAAATTTGTTTTTAAAATTATAATTTTTTTCATACATAATTTTTTTGTTTACAAAGTTTCTAAATTTTTTGAATTCTTTTTCATAATACTTGTTATTGCGATTGTTTCGCCATTTTTTGAAAAGTTTATCCCTATATTCACATTGTTTGATTATTTCTTCACTTATCCATGGGTTTGTTGATCTTTTTTTGGCAATTTTTTGCTTTTTAACTGATTTGCTATATATGTCATTAAATCTTTCATGAATTTTATTATAAAGATTATTACAGTTTGCTGTTTGATTACTCATTATGTTCCAATTTGTGTCTTGAATTTGTTTGTTGATTTTGTAATTGCTATAATGCAATCCCTGTGGTTTTAGATTTGTGCTTTCTCTCCCCTGACTATTTATTTGATCGTAAATTGAGCAAAAAAGTGAGTAGTGGTCAGATATATTACTTGTTATTATTGCTGCATATGCATTTGTTGTTGTTTTATTTGTTTTTAATATTAAATGATCGATACATGATGACGTTTTTCTTTTTATGTCTTCACGAGTACTCTCAGTTATCAAACATTGCATACCATTACTCATTATCATGTTTACGTATGTTGTTGTTGTATTGTTATTTTTAGAGATATCAATGTTAACATCTCCCACAACTAAAATTTCCTGTTTTTTACTCATGCTGTTTATTATTGTATCAAGCTCGTTTACAAACATTGGGACATTTAAATGTGGTGGACGGTATATTGCAAGTAGAGAGAGTGTTTGAGTGCATTTTAAATCAACATTTACTTGGATCATTTCAAATGAGGTTGTGTTATTTAATACGCGGTTGAAATTTATATTTTCTGCAATATAAAAAGCAATGCCTCCACCTTTACCTTCTCTGTTGAGAAATATTGAATTAAAGCCTTTTTGTGTAGGAAAATATTATTATTTATATCCAATCAGTTTTTAGCAGAACGTATCAGTACTGATTTCAAGGCCGCTACACCTCTCATCAGCGTTCAATTGTCCATTTTTACAATTTTCGTAAAGTGGATACTAATTGAGAAGAATATCAACTATTTAACCAGTTTTCAACAGAAATAGAATATGAGAATTAATTTTTAATTCAATTTTTATTCTACAATGAAACAGTGGTGGTTAGTACGAAATTCCCTCATTACTGTTTGGAACTAATAATCAACACAAACTCATAGTCCGTTATCATCAAAGTATTCTACTTTGTATTTTAACGTTTTTGTTGTTTTTACTCTATATTAGGGAGATTCACATATTACTGTGACCCTTGTTATTAGGGTATTTATAGCTCGTGCCCAAGCGGAATTAATATTTTTATATTATTATTATTACGAATAAACGTAATTATTATTTTAACTTATATTGATTTACATATGAAAAGTAATATTATCAGGCTCAAGTTCAGTTTTATTGAATTAATGAAAATTCAAAATTACTAAGAGTTTTTTTGTGTTGGAAAATATTATTATTTATATCCAATCAGTTTTTAGCAGAACGTATCAGTACTGATTTCAAGGCCGCTACACCTCTCATCAGCGTTCAATTGTCCATTTTTACAATTTTCGTAAAGTGGATACTAATTGAGAAGAATAGCAACTATTTAACCAGTTTTCAACAGAAATAGAATATGAGAATTAATTTTTAATTAAATTTTTATTCTACAATGAAACAGTGCTGGTTAGTACGAAATTCCCTCCTTACTGTTTGGAACTAATAATCAACACAAACTCATAGTCCGTTATCATCAAAGTATTCTACTTTGTATTTTAACGTTTTTGTTGTTTTTACTCTATATTAGGGAAATTCACATATTACTGTGACCCCTGTTATTAGGGTATTTATAGCTCGTGCCCAAGCGGAATTAATATTTTTATATTATTATTATTACGAATAAACGTAATTATTATTTGAACTTATATTGATTTACATATGAAAAGTAATATTATCAGGCTCAAGTTCAGTTTTATTGAATTAATGAAAATTCAAAATTACTAAGAGTTTTTTGTGTTGGAAAATATTATTATTTAAATCCAATCAGTTTTTAGCAGAACGTATCAGTACTGATTTCAAGGCCGCTACACCTCTTGTTGCGGCTGCAACCAATATCGGCTATGGCTTAGAATTATGATAAAACGCAACACAATTTGTAATGATGTCGTTTTATTATCTAAACAAATATAATAAATAATTCACATTAATTCAGATTTTACCGCAAATAAAATTAATCTTACACAATTCTATCTCTTTTTATATTTTCTATTTTTCCCATGCGCGGGTTGTTTCCTCGTTCTATTAAAATTCAGTCGTTAAAAAATCAAAATGCAAAGACGCCAAGCATCGTCAAGTTCTGTATACACTTGAACGAATGTTCGAGAAACATTCAACGCAAAGTTAACAATCAATATGACATTAATGACGTAAACAAAAGAACAAACACACGCATGTGATTCAAAGTTATGATTTAGAAACTTAAATTGATCGGTGCAAAACAAGAAAACATTTTAAAAAAACTACGTTACAATATTTAAATTCGAATATGAATTTTTAATTCATAACATCCCACCGCCCGTGAGTATGCCCGGAAGACTCACCAGTCAAATCAAGCACGGCTAGCTTCGAAGCTGGACGTCGAAAATCTCCGACTGTGGTTTTAACTATTGCCGAGCGAACTTGGCCATCGGCTGCTTTAAATATCTCCTGTACCACACCACGCTTCCATTTGCCTCTTTCCTCATTATCGTCGCAAATGATCACAACGTCACCAATTCGAAGCGGTTTTACCATCTGAAACCATTTTGTGCGCCTTGTCAACTCTGGCAGGTACTCTAAGACCCATCTTTTCCAAAATGTCTGCTTCATCTGCTGCAAAATGTGCCACTGCTTGCGCAGACAAACTCAATAAACTATCAATAACTATCAATAAACTATTCAGCGTGTCTATCTGCGGTGATTTTTCTTTTAGGGTAAATGCCAAAACGTTTTTTATAGCGCGCACCATGCGCTCCCAAGCTCCTCCAGCAGAAGGGTTCGCTGGCGCATTAAACACCCACTGAATGCCTCTTTGTGTACATTCATTACCCACAGCTGTCTCAAATTCCACAAGTTTCTCTTTACTGGCACCGACGAAGTTTGTGCCTCTATCACTCCTAATTCGAACAGGTAATCCTCTTCTATTTATAAAGTTTCGTAAACAGAGAATGAAGGCATCTGCCGACAGATCTCTTGCAAGCTCGAGGTGAACGGCTCTTGTTGTCATACACGTAAACAGTGAAACCCACCTTTTCTCACACCTGCGTCCAATTGTAACAGTATATGGCCCAAGATAGTCAACGCCGGGGTACGTAAATGGCCGAACGAACGGCGTAATGCGATCCTCTGGTAGCTGTCCCATTAGTGGTATTTCAGGTACCGCATTTCTATTTTTGCATAGCTGGCATATTTTCTTGGCGTTACGAACAAGTTGCCTCACGCTCGGTATCCAAAACTTAGTTCGGATTGCAGTACAAACCGCCTCCTGGTTTTGATGAGCATAAGCTTCATGATAATGCTTAACTATCAATCTAGTGATCGAATGATCTTTCGGCATAATAATTGGCTCCCTTGTGTTTCGCTCGACAAACTTTGCTTTACTTAAACGACCGGAAATTCTTATCAATCCATCATCTGCTAGATACGGGCTTAAATTATATATGCTACTCCTTTTCGAGATGAAATGACCAGATTTTAGCTGCTTGTTCTCTTCCCGAAATACGTCGCGCTGCGTTTGTTTACACCTTGGGCTGACAAATATGATTTAAAGTTTAAAAACGATTTATTTTTGTGTTTAGCAAAACATTTGAAAATTTGTATCGCTCTATCAACCCAGCATTTTATCCTTAGAAGTTTATAGTAATTCGATACATCTTTAAAGGAATCCAAAGGGTTTTCTTGTGAAATGAACAACACAAATTTTGCACGAATTTCGGGATCACATGACGGTTTTTTATCTCGCCACTAAATTTCGGCCACTCGCTTTCTTCTAATTCTAAAAATTTCGGACCATTGAGCCATCGAGAGTCTTGTTTATTTCCGGAAAAGTACCGGGGTCTTGTGGCGTCATCTGCAGGATTTAGAGACCCGGGAACCCATCGCCATTGATTGACTAGTGAGTACTCCAAAATTTCTGATATCCGATGAGAGACAAATTGTTTATAAATTCTACAATCAGATTGTGTCCAGTTAACGACTGTTTTCGAATCCGACCAAAAAACTATTTGTCTTGGTTTTATATCGTGACTTGAAAATATCGGCAGCTAAAAGTTCAAGTCTTGGTATTGAAAGTGGCTTTATAGGAGCACATTTACATATACCAGCAACAAATACCAATTCAACACCTGTTTTCATCTTCACCCGCCAAAAGGCTACGGCTGCAAATGCCACTTGGCTTGCATCCACGAAAATATGAAGATCTATTAATGTAGATTGTTCAGTAAAAAATTTATGGTTACATCGATTGATTTTTATCCTTTGCACGTTTTCAATTTCGCTATACCACTCAAGCCATTTTTTATAAATTTCATCGGGCAGTGGTGAAGCCCAGTCAATATCGTAGCTCCAAAGCTCTTGTAGTAACAGCTTTGACCTAATTACGAAGTTAGCCACGAAACCAAACGGGTCGAAAATGGACATCACTAGGCTCAGTAATTCACTTTTAGTGGGCTTTCGTTGTCCCTTCAATACTGCTTCTGGAACCTTAGAGAATTTCAAAACAAAATTAAACGTATCGTCATCAGGCATCCAGTAGAGTCCCAAAACCTTTTCTGTAGGAATTTCATTCATGCCGAGATTTTTCAATTCTGCTTTATCCCTTTCTGAGTTTTTGAAGGCATCACAAAATGCGACAGAATTAGAGACTAGGCCCCGCAAATCAAAGCCAGCTTCTTTATGGATTCTAATTACACTTTTAGCAACGGAAATCGCCTCCTCGGTCGTGTCGAAACTGTCTACCAGATCATCAACATTGTGGCCTTCCACTATTGCCCTATAGGCCCTGTCATCGCTTTTCTCATAAATTTTAGCATTTAAATTCTTCACATATTGCGCTGAGCAGGGTGAGCTGGCAGATCCAAATATCATTGCCTGCATAACATAAATTTCTGGCTCAGTATCACCTGTGTCTGTTCGCCATAAAAATCGCTGTGCTGTTTGATCCTCTTTTCTGATACGTACCCGGTGGAACATTTCCCGTATATCTCCACACACTCCTATTTGACGTTGACGGAACTTAAATAAAATACCAAGTAATGGCTTTGGTTGGTATTTGGCTGGACCCGAAATGCATTAACGTTTGTATGCCATTGAGTAAGTGTTTTTAAAAATACAGTTTTCACTTTTCCATAACAATCCCGTCTCGTATTGTTGGCCAATTTTAACAGTTGTGTCTTTAAGTATTTTTTCCGCTCTTAAATCATCATTGGATACGATTGGATTTACTGGTTTCATTCCGAAACTCTCTAAAGAAAAATAATGGGCAACTTGTTGTTTAAGATCATCCATATCGTGTTGCTCAATCATATATATAAATGGGTCAAAGTGTTCCTCATTTGAGCCGAAAACTATATTTCCAAGCGCTGTCTTGTGCAAAGAAAAACTTTCATCCAAGTTTATTACTTGGTATGGTCGAACCAATCTTATATGCGGTAATCCAATGAGCAACTTTGGTGTATCATTAAAATAGCCTTCGACGTCAACATCCTTCAATTTATGGAATTTGTTATTAAATGCTTCAATATCTAAACTTTGTGCAGGCAGGCCTAAATGGTCCGTGGTCCTTATATTTTTCATTTGAAAATTACCGTTGTGTTCGTAGATGCTACATATTTCCAAATCTATTTTCATCGATAACGTATTTGACTTTTTACCGCCTATCCATCCCAGTGATAAAATAGTTTTTGGTCCCTTAAGCCCTATTTCATTTGCCACCTTCGTTTCCAGTAGCGATATCTTTGATCCCTCATCAATAAATGCGATTATATTTATGATACCATTAGGGCCTTTTAATTTTACAGGCAAATATTTGAACAAAGTCCTTTTATTTATTTCATTTTCCAAAATCGTTGTTACTGAGCGACTGTCGCCTTCAATCTGTTCATTCGTATCCAATCTTACATCACTGGTAACAGCTGTTTTCATTTGCTCATCTCTGCTGTTAATTTTCTTATTTCTATTGTTTACATTTTCTTGTGCATGCAGTAGACGATTGTGATTTTTATTACAATACCACACTGACGACGATTGCTGCATTGAAAACAATTATGCCCAGGTTTTAAACAACAAAAACATAAACGTTTGTCTTTAACAAACTTCCATCTTTGGGCTGTTGAGCAATTCCTGAATTTGGTGCATTGGGTAAGGTTATGACTATTGTGGCACATAGTGCATTTCGTTCCTATACGTTCATCCAATGTAATCGAAAAGGATGGCTTTAATCTGTTTGCTATTACATTTGTAGAATTTTCATGGCTTTCCGCTTCGATGGCTATTGAGATGTATGTTGCTATGTTTTGAAGCCATTCACTAAATTGCCGCACTCAAGGATATTGGCCAAGATTGTTTAATAAATGCTTAACCCATTCTTCTCGCTTCGCGAGGGGCAGCTTATTAATAAGTTCCTCGAGCAGTGTTGGATTGGCAAGATGAGGCGCTGCTCCGGCATTTTCTAAAAATATGGTAAGGTTTGAAACCATAGTCGAAAAGTTCACAACTTCGCTCAAATTTCTTGCGGAAATAACAGGAAATGCTCTGGCTTTGGCAATTTGACTACGGACCATTATATCGGGGCGACCATAATGGAATTCAAGGGTACTCATTACCTGCTGAACACTTTCAGGGTGAATAAGATAGGCCTCAACTCTCGCCTTGGCTTTTCCCTTCAGAGCCCTTTGGAGCCGAAATAGGTTTTCCAAATTGGTATAATTATAATGAAGTGTCGTTTCCCTGAATGAAACGGAAAACATCGGCCACTGCTCCGGCTGTCCGCTGAATTCAGGGAGGTCGTATAATTTACGAACAGGCTGAAAAGTTTGTGTTTGCGGCTCAAACAAGTTTCTTGAGGCGTTCATAAAATTGTTTGTTGATGGCGTCTGATATGATGTTGAGACCGATGGCTGATTTGATATTGAGACCGATGGCTGATTTGATGTTGAGGCTGGAAAAGACACAGTTGGTTGTGGCAAACTATATGACGACGAATTTGATGGCAGAGATAAAGGCTGATAGGTTGGCGTTTCAGTGGTTTGAATTGGTGACCGCTGTGAAACATAATTATATTGTAAATTAAAATTATTTGGTATACTTAGCTTTTGATTCATGGAAGGTGGCAAAGAAGATGTTGTTGTAGTTTGAGGCGCATTCAAAGACGTAGTTGAAATCTGTGGTGTGGCGGTCTTCACATTTAATGGCGTTGTCGAGTTTTTTATAAGTGCGTCCACAGACATTTTTAGTATCTTGATTTCTTCTCTCAAATCCGCAACTGCGTCATATTGTAGAATAGATTTTTCATTTTCACTTTCACTAAGCGACGACTCATGAGACTCTTTACCGGCTTCCAACATGGCGGCATTATCTTCTGGCTGATTCATGTCCATTTTATTTTCTGAGTTCTTTTTCAGGCGGCTACTTCGGCGGAGCATTAAACACTCATACAACAATTGTGCTCCAGGCTTTATTTGGAAAGTGGCTTACAATTACAATTGTATAATAAAAAATGTTGCGGCTGCAACCAATATCGGCTATGGCTTAGAATTATAATAAAACGCAACACAATTTGTAATGATGTCGTTTTATTATCTAAACAAATATAATAAATAATTCACATTAATTCAGATTTTACCGCAAATAAAATTAATCTTACACAATTCTATCTCTTTTTGTATTTTCTATTTTTCCCATGCGCGGGTTGTTTCCTCGTTCTATTAAAATTCAGTCGTCAAAAAATCAAAATGCAAAGACGCCAAGCATCGTCAAGTTCTGTATACACTTGAACGAATGTTCGAGAAACATTCAACGCAAAGTTAACAATCAATATGACATTAATGACCTAAACAAAAGAACAAACACACGCATGTGATTCAAAGTTATGATTTAGAAACTTAAATTGATCGGTGCAAAACAAGAAAACATTTTAAAAAAACTACGTTACAATATTAAAATTCGAATATGAATTTTTAATTCATAACACCTCTCATCAGCGTTCAATTGTCCATTTTTAAAATTTTCGTAAAGTGGATACTAATTGAGAAGAATATCAACAATTTAACCAGTTTTCAACAGAAATAGAATATGAGAATTAATTTTTAATTCAATTTTTATTCTACAATGAAACAGTGCTGGTTAGTACGAAATTCCCTCATTACTGTTTGGAACTAATAATCAACACAAACTCATAGTCCGTTATCATCAAAGTATTCTACTTTGTATTTTAACGTTTTTGTTGTTTTTACTCACATATTACTGTGACCCCTGTTATTAGGGTATTTATAGCTCGTGCCCAAGCGGAATTAATATATTTATATTATTATTATTACGAATAAACGTAATTATTATTTGAACTTATATTGATTTACATATGAAAAGTAATATTATCAGGCTCAAGTTCAGTTTTATTGAATTAATGAAAATTCAAAATTACTAAGAGTTTTTTTGTGTTGGAAAATATTATTATTTATATCCAATCAGTTTTTAGCAAAACGTATCAGTACTGATTTCAAGGCCGCTACACCTCTCATCAGCGTTCAATTGTCCATTTTTACAATTTTCGTAAAGTGGATACTAATTGAGAAGAATATCAACTATTCAACCAGTTTTCTACAGAAATAGAATATGAGAATTAATTTTTCATTAAATTTTTATTCTACAATGAAACAGTGCTGGTTAGTACGAAAAAAAAAAAAAATTTTATTTATTTAAAAGTTCTAGTCAAAACTTATTGTTTTTTTGCAGCACATGTATTTTGAAAATTGTAAGGCGCATGATTTTTGCGTAGTAATTTCTCAAGAAAGCATTACGTTCGAAAAATATGGGAACATTTATAAGAGATGGCATCAATGTTAAGAAATAATTTCAGTAAACAATTGAAATTTTTTCTATGTGGTATTTGCTGGCGGTACTGTGGCGTAGTTATTTGAAAGTATTTATTTGTAGAAAAATGTTTTTGTTCATAATAAATTTAAAATTTGTGTACAGAGTTTTGATTAATTTTGTAATATTGTAAAAATCTTTTTTTTTATTAAATACATTTTTATATAAAATTTAGTATTTGAGTTTTATTTAAATTAAACTACTCATAACAGTTAAAACACTTCAACCTATCATGGACAAACTCTTTAGCTATTTCAAATACTAAATGAGCATGTATTTTTGCCCTTTTTTATCCTTTTTGTAGTTTCCTACATTATTTTTCTAAAAACAAGGCTAAACAACAATGATATAAAAAATATTTTGCTTAAATTACTTTTTAGCGCCTTCAAAATATCGTTGCTTAAATGTGCTTAGAGAATACAGCGATAAGAGAGGGCATTCTTTGCTCTCAGAGCAAACGCCAAAATTGCAGCGAATTTAATTTTTATGAGATTGCCTAATTTAGCAATACGAATTACAGAATTCAATATGTAGCTAAAATTCTCTAAAACGATTTTAGACATTTTTAGCGATAGAGATTTAGCTTTAGCGAGTTACAGAAAATAGCTGCAGACTACACGAACACAAGACTAGAAATTCTGCTAGCTACCGATGTAGGCGTTTAGCCAGGTACTTAATTATTTTGACAGATTTACAGTAAACAGCTGATACTGAATTCTTGCAACGATTCATTTATGTATATTACAGTGGTGATATTTAGCGCTTTTACTTTTTTTAAAGTTCGCTGGGGCGAATTGAATACGGCGAATTTAATTCGCTACTCACATCACTTTGTATGGATTCGCTTTGACATAAACCGAAAAAATTCATCTCATGGATCTCTTTTGTCTCCGGAGTTACGGGGTTCAAAACTTATTTTTTATTGGCCATAAGTCCTAGAATATGGAACGGATATGAGCGATGTTTAAAATCACTCTAAACTTCTCTAAAATACCTTTATACTGGTATACAAATTTTTTAAAACAATTTACCCATTGCGAGTGAAATTCAATTTTAAAATTTTTTTATCTGACTTTTCACTTTTACAGAGAACTTACCATGCTTTTATTTGGTGTGTACTTGAAAGCTGTCACCGATAAAATACGTAAGTTATGCTTCTTTAATGATTATTTTAAGAATTAAATGTGTTATTTAGAGCATTTTGAAATGATACCTATGTCGTTTATATTCGTTCTATACCCTACAAGAACAATGACGGTCATTTGATGCATCATCTGATGGGCATTGCTGATGGGTATACCCATCAGCATTCTCTATCATTTTATTAAGGGCAATATGAAAAAACTGATGTAAACATGCGTGTACGTGAGATTTTGTTTCTCTTTCATACTTGTGGATTTCGTGAACTATAGTAAAACATATATCTGAACTCTGCTCACTCCACAGTATTTTACTAATCAGATCTGATGTAAACATAGTCATAGATGCAAGAGTGTTAGTAAATAAGTTTGTGTGTGTTAGTTTTCATCAGCAATTTCTTGTAGGGTATTGTAGGACTTATGATCAATATATATATTAAAGTTTTGAACCCCGAAACTGCGGAATCAAGAGAGAGCGCAAAAAAAATTACACAAAAACTTTTAGGTAAAAACTTGTTGCGGGGTGCTGGTCGAAAAAGAAAAACAAACATACCAACACACATATATATTCGTAGAAAATGTAATCTGTGTATGTCAAGATATGTATGTATACACATTTATGTCACTGGGCATCTTGCATTATGGAGGCACATACTCCAGCCCAATGTAGTGTGCACAATAATTTTCGTAATTATACCTATGATATAAGGAGGGGCGATGATATTTATTGGAGTGACCAAGTCCTGCCCGAGTCCCAGTCAAAAATATATTTGTGTCCCAATATCTTAGTTAGTAATGTTAGTATTTTTTTTGTGTATTTGCTAGTTAGTCTTGTTAGTAAATGATGATCTGAAAAGAGATAAATATATAAGGAAATAAAATTATCATGATAAAACATAAACTAGAACGATAGCTATCCTTACCAATAACCTTTTAGATCCTTTTGGTCAAAATGAAGCCTGCAAAGAAAAAAATGTATAAAATTAATTAATAAAATAGGTATGTATATTTACCATGTGGCTTCTTGCGAGAAAATGTCTGCACAAATTAGGATGTGTATGTATAGATAAAAGTGTCAAACATGATAGGGTTGACATGCTTTCAATATAGTATTAGCTGTGTCATGGTGAAATAAAGTTGTGGTTGGCTACGCAAGAATTTATTTTGTGTAAACATGCATTACGATACAAATTCCACCGATATTTTTCTTTCGATTCAAATTTATGAATGGAGCTAAAATATTGGTAGAAATTCTGATTAGTTAGTATGAACAGAATAGGTATAAACAAAGAATAAGTAATTCTGAAAATAACGGGGACCGAAATTCCGGAGGGGAAATGAATTGAATTTAACAAGAACGAGTATATAAATATAGAAAGTATTGGAAGGATTAAATAAAAAAAAAGAAGAATCGAAAAGGAATTCGGGATTCCGCTAAATAAATAGGTACCGTAGTTCATACTTTGTGGAGGAATGTGAAATAAGACCAATAAGAATTTTTTAAGGCATTCGAGAGTCTGAGATCGAGAAGAAAAGTCGAAAGTTAAAATCCTTTAATAAAAAAAAAATCAGTTAATAAAAGAAAACATCATCATCTCCATGAATTTTATTTGACAAGAAAAGACTAGAGAGAAATACCAATTTTTGTACCTGGAGGAGAAAAGTGGCCCAATAAATATAGACGGAGTATAAACTGTGGGAACAGAAAGAAATCCGGAAGGGGTGAAACACGTCCAAAGAAAAAGGGCTAGGTGTCTTATACCCCGAAGAAGACTTGGGTAAAAATAAAAATGGAAAAAAATTATTATAAACTGCAGGTACAAAGAAATATATTAGTCAACCAAAAATATAAAAACATAAACATATTAAAAACAACAACATATTAAAAACAAAAAAAAAATATAAAAAAAGGAGAATTAAATTCTACCAAAACTATAGATATTATTTTTTGAAATTAAGGAAATTTAAAGAAAAAGAAAAAAATTATTAAAAGAAAGACAATTATGATAGATTAAGTTATTGTGTGTTGATGTGAAAATTGATGTGTGATATTGTGAGTGTTATGTGTTGAGATTCGTCCTTCCTAGAAGAAAAAAAGTAAATTTAGTAGTTCAAATATAAAAGAAAAAAAAACTAGTCGATTGTGGGTCACAAACTAGCCGCGATCTTAACTTCCGATCAAAAAAGAAAAAAAAGAGAAATTTGAATGTGTTTTTTTTTTGTCAACCTCAGGGAGCTCCTTTAGGTGATAGTATTCGGTATCTTGTTACTTAGTGTGAGAAAACTAAAATTAATAGTTTGGGACCTAGCAAACTAAAGAAAGAAAGAAGAAGAATAGGAAATTAAAAATTGTAAAAGAATTAATTAGTGAAGGATGTGTTTCTTTTTATTTATATTACGAATGTTGTTAGTTAAGTATTTTATTGTATGTTAGTATAAGTCTGTATCAGTAGAACAAGAAAAATAAATTATAAATAAAGTATCTGTTAGTGAAGTAAGGAAAATGAATAAGTTGGAGTAAATTATTTAATGTGGGATTGGTAAGTCAGAAGAGGTGAAGCGGGACAGGTATAGGGGTCTGCAAGAAAAAAAAAACAATGATCAGAGGAAGTGCAAATAAATTGCAGCCATGGTAGGGAACGGGCGATTGGAGAAGAAAATCTAACTCCCTATTGTTGAAGTTTAACGTCCTTGTGGTAAAGATAAATTTTTTTGTGTTGATAACTAAATTTTTTTATTTGTAACGAATCAGGTAAGCTGAAGGGTTGAGAAACTACGCAACTGAGCAAACCGCACGAACTAGCAGGGCCGGTGACAGCATTACTTTGAAACGGTTTCGTAACAGATAAAATGGCGCCCAACTAAAAGTAGAGGAAGAGTAGTGTAGTGAGATCAAAGCACTAAACAATAAAATATTAAATTATGCAATAGACCAAAGCAAACTTACAAGGGTAATATAGAATTATAGGGATATTCTAGCAACCGTTTTTGGGTAGTAGTTCCAAAAAGTCCGTAGTGCGGAAATTTCCTAATAATGTTATTGAACTTTAGTAAGTTTGAGAACAGTACAAAAGAGAAAAGAGGAAAATCCTTAGAGACAAAAAAGAAGTTACTCTAAATGCGGAACTCTTTTTTTTATCGGAGGTGTAAGTCATAAAAGTAGATTCAGTTTGAAGCAGAGTGTATGGAGCAGTAGTGAAGGGTGTCGACAGCCGCTCAAGCGTAAGCTTGGAGGTCCGTTGTGCCGATAAACTTCACATACAGGCCTACTGCATTTATAGAAGCAGATAATGCAGTAGCATAAACGAAGCTGTTAAAATTGTAAAAACAATATTCCGTCGTTGTAAGTTGATTAACGTGAACTTCAGAATAGCTCTTATATAGAGAATCAAATGATGAACTGTCGTACCACCGCTGACGAAAACAATCCCACAAAATGTTTTTATGTTGAAGAGACAAAACTAGTGCAAATAAATAAGAATAGTGATTATATTACGTATTTATTATATTTTTTTTTTGTTAATTTACTAAATCATTATGTATTTCTAAAATATTAAATTTTTGATCATATAGCTTATTTTGATAGTTATCTTTTATTTCTGATTTAAAACAATATAGTCCTTTTAGTTTTAGTTAATTAGGTCTCGATTTAATTTAATTTATTTGTATATGCTAATATCTTTTTTTTTTAGATTTTGATTGATTTTATTAATTTATTTAATTGGTAATTTTGTTTTTTTTTTTGACAAAATATTAATTTCAATTATATGCCGAATTAAATTTGCTTTTCGTTCATACATAGTTTTGTTGATCGCATGAGATAGTACATCTAAAATTGTAGATTGTTCAAGAAACAAGTAATGAATAGGGAGACAAAGTCTCGAGAAAACAGCAGAAAACGTAAAGTAAAATCTGAAATATTAAATAGAACGGGAGAAGCCCCAGCAAAACAACAAAAATACGAAATAGCAAAGAAATCAGAACAGGCACAAGCAGAAGAGCGTAGAAAGGTAATGCAAAGAAATAGCATGGCAACGCCCAAGGTTCAAGATCTGTCAGGATCAATCATCACCAGAGCACAACAAGTAGGTACTGCACAAGCTTCTACGAGAAATGCCAGTAATCCCATTCATCCTCAGGCAAATAGTGTATCAAATAGTGCAATAAATCAGGTAGAATTTTGTGAAGGAGCGTCCGGAGGCGGAAATTATCAGAGAACATTAGAAGAAAACGTAAAGAAAATAGTTCAAGCAAAAACAACTGAATTAAAAAAATCCGTAGACGAGTTAAAGAAATTAATTAGTGAGTTGTCAAGACCAGGATCCAGATCTCAGGAATCAGTAGTTTCACAACCAACGATGTCGACCACAGGAAATAATACCAACCCTGTTACTTCAACCAGGACCCAAGTTGTCCCTGGCAATAATAATAGTGAGAACGGCGACACGTTCCAAAATAACATTTATCCACGGCTAGCGAATAATATCCCTATTATGTGGCCGGTAGTAGGGCATGATCTAAATAGTAGAGTTTCTATGGGATTGGGTGATTCTAGGGCTGAGAGTAGAACTAATCAAAGAAGTCATCCGACAGTAGACATTACGCCGGCAAACACAGATAAGTTTAATATACGCATAGATAAGTGGGGAATCGTTTTTAGTGGCAACAACAGTCAAATGAGTGTAGAAGATTTTATATTTATAATCGAGCATCTACAGGCTCATTATAATATAAATTGGGATGAAATTGTGAGAGATTTCCATTTGTTAGTTACCGGTCCTGCAAAGGATTGGTATTGGCTCCTCGTTCGAACACATGGGCCAATGAAGTGGCAAAAACTTAAAAGTGAATTGTATAATCAATACCATACACACACTTCTAATTTTGAAATAATGAGAGATTTGGTTGAGCGCAAACAATTGCCAAGTAAGTCATTAGATGCATTTTTCCACATAATGTGTAAGCTACGTTCCAGATTACTGCAGCCTGTAACAGAATTTGATGTGATCAAAATTCTGAAAAGGAATGTAAGAGATAATATTGCCCGTATCGTTTATCCAATTTACGTGTCATCAGTAGAGCAATTAAGAACAGAATGCATAGAAGCCGAGCGTAATTTTATAAGAAGAGACATACGAAACAACATGCTACCATAGCGCAATATTAAATCTGTAAATGAAGTGCAGTTTGATATAATGGACGAAAGCGAAGACGAAATAGAAGAAATTGCAGCGTTTTTACGCACCATCCAAACAACAACTCATATGCTGGAATTGCAGAGTGCAAGGCCATGGGTTTCGTGACTTTAATGCATTGGAACGAAACCTGTTCTGCTACAAATGTGGGAAACAAAACGTGATAGCACCAAAATGTTCAGATTGTCAACGGGAAAATCGTATGAGGGACGTGGCTGCGAGTGGAGGCCTGCGTCCGTCAAAAAACCACACCACGGAGAAACCATAAGCGCAAGCGCTGAAAATAAAGAAAGTAAAAAAATCAATTATGTTCAAAAAAATCGTAATGCAATAGAAAACTTACCACAAATGAGACACTATATGCCGCTTGAGTTAAGACAACGATACTATAAACAACTTCATGCCCAAATATTTAATAGCGAAATAAATTAGGGAATTATGTAAGTTAAAACGCGAAAAGAATAAGCAAGTTATAGAATCCGCGAATAAAGTAATTCAAGACAGTCATGATAACAGAGTCTATGCCGAAATAGAATTAGAGGGAAAACACATAAAAGGATTACTAGATAGCGGAGCTTCGGTCAGCATCCTAGGCAACGAATGTAGAGAACTAGTCGAAGAATTAAATTTGAAAATAATACCAATATTCTCAAATGTGAAGACTGCCAGTGGTCAACACCATAGAATATTAGGTAAAGTAAATGTGTCCATGGTGTACAAAGGACAAAAGAACAGCCTCCTTTTGTATCTTTGTCCTGACTTGGAACAATCACTATATTTAAGGATAGATTTTTGGCGAACTTTTAAATTAGCTCCAGATGTCATATCAGTAGAAGCACTAAATTTCGATAAAATAATGGATGATTTCGTTGATGATAAATCCGATAGTAAATTAGAGCCACACGAATTAAATACCTTGCAAAAACAGAAATTAGATAGCATTATAAAAAATTTGATTCGTTCGAAGATAAGGGTTTGGGTAAAACGACCTTAGAAAAACATACCATTAAATTAATAGAAGGTGCGGAACCAATTAAAGACAGGCATTATCCAATATCACCTGCAGTCCAAGAGATTACATATAAGGAAATTGATAACATGTTACAGCTGAAGGTGATAGAAAGTAGTGAGAGTCCGTGGAACAACAGGACAACTGTGGTCAGAAAACCAGGGAAGAATAGGTTTTGTTTGGATGCGAGAAAATTGAACAAATTAACAGTTAAAGACGCGTACCCGCTCCAAAATATAGATGGTATTCTAAGTCGTATTGATGAGACACATTATATTAGCAGTGTTGATCTTAACTATGCCTTTTGGCAGATCGAATTAGAACCTGAAAGTAGACCGTACACAGCATTCACAGTCGCCGGCAGGCCCCTGTATCAATTTCGGGTCATGCCATTCGGCCTCTGCAACGCAGCACAACGTTTATGCCGATTAATGGACAAAGTGATCCCACAGCGTTTAAAAAACAACGTATTTGTTTACCTGGATGATCTGCTGATTATTTCTAATGATTTTGAAAAACATTTAAACTTACTTCAAGAAGTGGCCGAGTGCTTGAGTAAAGCAAACTTGACAATAGGATTAAGTAAGTCAAAATTTTGTTTCCAGCGTCTAAAATACCTAGGTTTCATAGTGGGTGGAGGTATGTTGAAAACTAACCCGGATAAAGTCAAGGCTATACGGGAAATACCTGTGCCAAAAAGTGTGCGAGAAGTAAGGAGTTTCTTAGGTACGGCCGGATGGTATCGCCGATTTATAAAAAACTTTTCAGTGATATCTGCGCCACTAACAGACTTATTAAAAATATCAAAAAAATTCGAGATAACACCAGAAGCGCGAACTGCCTTTGAGGAGCTGAAAATAGCATTGACATCTGCAGCAGTACTGCGACATGCCGATTTTTCAAGAAGGTTCTATATCATTCTATTCACAAAAATTAAATTCATGTCAGCGAAACTATACTGTAACGGAAAAATCATGCAGTAATGGCTGTGAAAAAGTTTAGACAGTATGTGGAAATGATGGAGTTTACAATTGTGACGGATCACGCTAGCCTCAAATGGCTAATGTCACTCAAAGATCTGACAGGCCGATTGGCGAGATGGTCCTTACAATTGCAAGCTTTCGACTTCGAGGTAGAACATAGAAAAGGTTCCGATAATATAGTAGCCGATATGCTGTCCAGATTACCAAATGTGGACGAAATAGATATAACCGATCTGTTAGGTTTTGAAACTACGGAATTTGGGAGCGATGAGTATGTGAAACTAGTGAAAGAAATTAAAGATAATACCGTGGCGGTACCCGATCTGCAAATCGAGGATAACTTAATATACAAAAAAATCTTTGTCGAGCCTTTAAGTGATGAGAATCCGTGGAAACTATGGATTCCGGCATCAATAGTACAACCGTTGATAGAAAACGCACATACAACTCCAACATCAGCTCATGGAGGTGTAACAAAAACACTGGAAAGACTTAAAAGGTTTTTCTACTGGCCAAAAATGACAATACATGTGAAGAATTTTATCAATTCATGCCAAGTATGTAAAGAGACGAAGCCCTGCAATACCAATCTTCGACCTGAAATAGGGAAAAAAGTAGAAACAGAACGACCCTTCCAGAAACTTTATATAGATTTCATGGGAAAGTACCCGCGGTCTAAGAAAGGAAATTGTTACATATTTATAGTAGTTGACCATTTCACGAAATTTATGTTTTTAAAAGCGATGAAAGAGGCAACTACAAATAACGTTATCGAATTTTTAGTGCTTGAAATATTTCACAAATTCGGAGTACCAGAAGTAATCCATAGCGACAATGGTAGTCAGTTCATTGCAAAAAGTTTCGAAAATTTAATAAAAACGTATAAAATACAACACATAAAAACCGCCGTTTATTCACCCCAAAGTAATGCACGCGAACGAGTTAACCAATCCGTATTGTCAGCAATTAGAGCCTATTTAGATAACGACCATCGAGATTGGGATATGTATTTATCTGAAATCGAATGTGCACTTAGAACATCAGTCCATGCAGCAACAGGTATCACCCCGTTCTTTGTATTATTCGGGTATCACATGTATACCAGTGGTACTGATTATAAGCTGGGTAGAAAGCTAAAATCGTTAACAGACCACGAGATCCTAGATTTAAACCGGAACGATAAATTAGAAATTATGAGAGAGAAAATTAAACAGAATATGCAGAAGGCTTACGAGAAAAGTGCAACTAGATACAATAAAGGCGGAAGACTTATTAGGTTTATACCAGGCCAGGAAGTTTATAGAAGAAACACAATATTAAGTGACTTTAGCAAAAACATAAATTCCAAATTTTGTAGAAAATGAAATGTCGTGTAGTTAAACCCATAGGCAATAATATATATGAATTAGAGACATTACAAGGGAAATCATTAGGGCACTACCACGCAAAAGGCATTAAGATTTAAAACTGATAAAAGATTTAACAATTTCTGCTTTATGAGTCGAAATTAGAAAAAATAAAAACGTTCTGTGATATACATAGCCTAAGCAAACTTACCTCTAAAATAACGTAGTGTATAAAGAGATAAACACCATTGTGATATTGAATAACATCTGTGATATAGGAGTAGTTCGTGTTGTGATGTCCAGTTTTATTTAGTAGTTAATGTTACATCCCGAATCGTCAATAATTGGCTAAATGAAAGAAATAGAACGATACACAAAGTACAGGCGATCAAACTAAAAAGAAAATAATAGATTACTTCCCGTAATAATTCCTTGATTCTTAAACTGATGAAAGACGTCTGAAAAACCTTCTAAGGAAAGTTTTGTTGAGATGCGAGCCATAAATATAAAAAGGGGATCGTGAAATCCTTGAAGGAAAGTATAATGGTGTTTCCATGATAAATGCAAATACCCTGGAAAAAAAAAATTTAAAAGAAAATATTAGAGATAAGGAAAGTAAAATAATAATACATAATAGGATTAGGGAAAGAATATCGTATCGATATGGAAAAAAAATAACAAAAAAGAATTTTACCATTCGCTTGAGTAAATCTTGAGCATTCGAATATTAATTTGCACTTAAAGTGCTACGTCTGTCCAAGGGGCATTCACATGAAGTAAACAGGGTAGGAGCAAATATGGGGTGCCACTATTCATTTCCACGATAGGAAAAGTGTTAGTAGGCGATTTTCGTGTCCCTTTCAAATGGTATTCGAAATCTGGATGAGATGAAAGTAATCTAAGCGGGAAGAATAGAGAATTAATAGTCCAAATGGGATGTTTATAATAATTATAGTGAAATAGCAGGTGTTGGGATCTATGATAAATTTCTAGTACAATATTAGGTTAAGATCAACGTAGTGATTAATGAAAATTAGTTAAAATTTTCTGCATCCTTGGCTAAGATTGTACATTTAATAATCTCATATGATCAAACACAAGAGTTATTTTAAAGCTGACGTCATTAGGCTAGTCATTGGGTAAATTTTTTTTTTGTGTTGATATCTTTAATTCACCCAAAAAGTGGTAGTCTTAAACCCGGCTTGATCTCAGGGTGTGGGAGTTCCCCGCGTTGGGAAGAGTATATATGTATAGGTATCAGACCCGCACACCGTTCCCTCTGACTGAAGCCAGTGAACACGGAGTTTTGTTGCGGGGTGCTGGTCGAAAAAGAAAAACAAACATACCAACACACATATATATTCGTAGAAAATGTAATCTGTGTATGTCAAGATATGTATGTATACACATTTATGTCACTGGGCATCTTGCATTATGGAGGCACATACTCCAGCCCAATGTAGTGTGCACAATAATTTTCGTAATTGTACCTATGATGTAAGGAGGGGCGATGATATTTATTGGAGTGATCAAGTCCTGCCCGAGTTCCAGTCAAAAATATATTTGTGTCCCAATATCTTAGTTAGTAATGTGATTATTTTTTTGTGTATTTGCTAGTTAGTCTTGTTAGTAAATGATGATCTGAAAAGAGATAAATATATAAGGAAATAAAATTATCATGATAAAACATAAACTAGAACGATAGCTATCCTTACCAATAACCTTTTAGATCCTTTTGGTCAAAATGAAGCCTGCAAAGAAAAAAATGTATAAAATTAATTAATAAAATAGGTATATTTACCATGTGGCTTCTTGCGAGAAAATGTCTGCACAAATTAGGATGTGTATGTATAGATACAAGTGTCAAACATGATAGGGTTGACATGCTTTCAATATAGTATTAGCTGTGTCATGGTGAAATAAAGTTGTGGTTGGCTACGCAAGAATTTATTTTGTGTAATGCACAAAATAAATAAATAAATAAATAAATAAATTGTATCGTAATGCATGTTTTACGATACAAATTCCACCGGTATTTTTCTTTCGATTCAAATTTATGAATGGAGCTAAAATATTGGTAGAAATTCTGATTAGTTAGTATGAACAGAATAGGTATAAACAAAGAATAAGTAATTCTGAAAATAACGGGGACCGAAATTCCGGAGGGGAAATGAATTGAATTTAAAAAGAACGAGTATATAAATATAGAAAGTATTGGAAGGATTAAATAAAAAAAAAGAAGAATCGAGAAGGAATTCGGGATTCCGCTAAATAAATAGGTACCGTAGTTCATACTTTGTGGAGGAATGTGAAATAAGACCAATAAGAATTTTTTAAGGCATTCGAGAGTCTGAGATCGAGAAGAAAAGTCGAAAGTTAAAATCCTTAATTAAAAAAAAACCGGTTAACAAAAGAAAACATCATCATCTCCATGAATTTTATTTGACAAGAAAAGACTAGAGAGAAATACCAATTTTTGTACCTGGAGGAGAAAAGTGGCCCAATAAATATAGACGGAGTATAAACTGTGGGAACAGAAAGAAATCCGGAAGGGGTGAAACACGTCCAAAGAAAAAGGGCTAGGTGTCTTATGCCCCGAAGAAGACTTGGGTAAAAATAAAAATGGAAAAAAATTATTATAAACTGCAGGTACAAAGAAATATATTAGTCAACCAAAAATATAAAAACATAAACATATTAAAAACAACAACATATTAAAAACAAAAAAAAAATATAAAAAAAGGAGAATTAAATTCTACCAAAACTATAGATATTATTTTTTGAAATTAAGGAAATTTAAAGAAAAAGAAAAAAATTATTAAAAGAAAGACAATTATGATAGATTAAGTTATTGTGTGTTGATGTGAAAATTGATGTGTGATATTGTGAGTGTTATGTGTTGAGATTCGTCCTTCCTAGAAGAAAAAAAGTAAATTTAGTAGTTCAAATATAAAAGAAAAAAAAACTAGTCGATTGTGGGTCACAAACTAGCCGCGATCTTAACTTCCGATCAAAAAAGAAAAAAAAGAGAAATTTGAATGTGTTTTTTTTTGTCAACCTCAGGGAGCTCCTTTAGGTGATAGTATTCGGTATCTTGTTACTTAGTGTGAGAAAACTAAAATTAATAGTTTGGGACCTAGCAAACTAAAGAAAGAAAGAAGAAGAATAGGAAATTAAAAATTGTAAAAGAATTAATTAGTGAAGGATGTGTTTCTTTTTATTTATATTACGAATGTTGTTAGTTAAGTATTTTATTGTATGTTAGTATAAGTCTGTATCAGTAGAACAAGAAAAATAAATTATAAATAAAGTATCTGTTAGTGAAGTAAGGAAAATGAATAAGTTGGAGTAAATTATTTAATGTGGGATTGGTAAGTCAAAAGAGGTGAAGCGGGACAGGTATAGGGGTCTGCAAGAAAAAAAAAACAATGATCAGAGGAAGTGCAAATAAATTGCAGCCATGGTAGGGAACGGGCGATTGGAGAAGAAAATCTAACTCCCTATTGTTGAAGTTTAACGTCCTTGTGGTAAAGATAAATTTTTTTGTGTTGATAACTAAATTTTTTTATTTGTAACGAATCAGGTAAGCTGAAGGGTTGAGAAACTACGCAACTGAGCAAACCGCACGAACTAGCAGGGCCGGTGACAGCATTACTTTGAAACGGTTTCGTAACAAACTTTAACAATGTTGGTATTTTTGACTCAAGTCAATATTCTATATAACAATAAAGCTAATAAAAATTCTTGATGCATACATATATATTATAACATTTAAATTTTGTAATTTTCTTTTTTATTTTACAATAAAAAATATTTCTAATCACTAATTTGCTTCACATATTTTGTTATATTGTCAACATTGTTTTGGTTTTGTGGCCATCAGAAATAGAAATTAGTTTAATTCGACTACACGACAAAAGTAGCATGGACAAAAACCTGTTGCCGTGGTGCCTTGCTGTCTTCAATATAATCATTCTCATATGCACACATGTATTCTAATTTTGACAGCTGGTAGTCGGTAGCCTGCTGTGACGAATGTGTTTATACCTTTAGTTTAATTCGACTACACGACAAAAGTAGCATGGACAAAAACCTTTTGCCGTGTTGCCTTGCTGTCTTCAATATAATCATTCTCATATGCACACGTGTATTCTAATTTTGACAGCTGGTAGTCGGTAGCCTGCTGTGGCGAATGTGTTTATACCTTTATTGTTTACAACTAATTTTCGTTGTTTTCGTTAAGTTCTTGTCAACCTCAATATGACAACTTGAATCAACTATTAGATACATATGTATGTACATGCATATGTAGGTATGTATATTCAAAGCGTGTTGATAATACTTTTGCAAAATTTATATAAATTAATTTATAAAAACGGATATAATATCTGTCGAAATGTATTTTTCGGAAGATTCAGAGGAAAAAAAATGTGGCTGTTGTGCGTACCGACGCAGCATTAAAAGTTGAAGTAACTTATTGGAATTACCAACTGCCAAGTGCGTAAATGCAGTAAAGAAAGCAAAATAAGCTACTCATATATTTTTTGATTCATAACTAATTTTAGATTATTTGCTGAATGAACTAGATGATGTTTTAAATATTATTGAACAACACATCTTGGCCCTAATTCTCACTCTCATGATCGAAATTGCATTCGAATCGAAATTAATTTCGATAGTGTGAGAATTCCTAATGATGTTATTCGAAACGAATCGAATTTTTGTTTCAGTGTTGGAAAAAACTGTATAAAAATGATTTTACAACACTGAATAAATTCTAAAGAAAAACATACATATATTTATAGAAAAAAAAGTGAATCAAAAAACTTAATTTCAAATAAAAATTTTATTAAATATACATTTCACACTATCTTTATCTTTATATATATAATTCTTCTGAAAGTGTGTTAGTAACTGAACTCCTCCTTAACGGCTGGGCCGATTTCGATGAAATTTTTTGTGTGTATTTGAGTTGGTCCCTGGATGGTTTAGATTTACAATTCGGTCCAATTGGTCAAAGGGGCGTGGTACCTCCCATACAAACGACATATTAAAAATCTATTATTTCTGCTCCTGATAACGGTATTTGAACAAAATTTGGTACGTCGGATTGGTGTGCATTTTTTAAGTGCTGCTGAAAATATGGGCGGGATTGGACAAAGGGGCGTGGTATCTCTCATACAAACCACAAATTAAAAATCTATTATTTCTGCTCCTGATAATGGTATTTGAACAAAATTTGGTATGTCGGTTTGGTGTGCATTTCTTATGTGCTGCTGCAAATATGGGCGGGATTGGACAAAGGGGCGTGGTACCTCTCATACAAACCACAAATTAAAAATCTATTATTTCTGCTCCTGATAACGGTATTTGAACAAAATTTGGTATGTCGGTTTGGTGTGCATTTCTTAAGCGCTGCTGCAAGTATGGGCGGGATTGGACAAAGGGGCGTGGTACCTCTCATACAAACCACAAATTAAAAATCTATTATTTCTGCTCCTGATAACGGTATTTAAACAAAATTTGGTATGTCGGTTTGGTGTGCATTTTTTTAGTGCTGCTGCAAATATGGGCGGGATTGGACAAAGAGGAGTGGCACCACCCATATAATCCAAAAATTTAAATCGCCATATTTTGGGCATTTTTTGACCTATGTCGATGATATTTGGTACATATGGTATTGGCATAAATTGGAATACGTACCGGGAGAAAAGTGGATGGGACCACGCTCCTTTTTAGGAAAATTAAAAATCGTAATATAGGCTTAACTACTGGACCGATCGTCACAATAGCATATATATAAATACTTTTCATTTTATTTTATAACGAGGGGGGTAGCGAAGTACACCGGGATCAGCTAGTATAGTATATAATTCTACTGTACGTGCGTTGTAGCTGAACTCCTCCTAAACGGCTGGACCGATTTGCATAAATTTTTTTGTATGCGTTTGGGTGGCGCCCCGGCTGGTTTAAATTTACAATTCGGTCCAATTGGACAAAGGGGCGTGGTACCTCCCATACAAACCACATATTAAAAATCTAATATTTCTGCTCCTGATAACGGTATTTGAACAAAATTTGGTATGTCGGTTTGGTGTGCATTTCTTAAGCGCTGCTGCAAGTATGGGCGGAATTGGACAAAGGGGCGTGGTACCTCTCATACAAACCACAAATTAAAAATCTATTATTTCTGCTCCTGATAACGGTATTTGAACAAAATTTGGTATGTCGGTTTGGTGTGCATTTCTTAAGCGCTGCTGCAAGTATGGGCGGGATTGGACAAAGGGGCGTGGTACCTCTCATACAAACCACAAATTAAAAATCTATTATTTCTGCTCCTGATAACGGTATTTGAACAAAATTTGGTATGTCGGTTTGGTGTGCATTTCTTAAGCGCTGCTGCAAGTATGGGCGGGATTGGACAAAGGGGCGTGGTACCTCTCATACAAACCACAAATTAAAAATCTATTATTTCTGCTCCTGATAACGGTATTTAAACAAAATTTGGTATGTCGGTTTGGTGTGCATTTCTTAAGCGCTGCTGCAAGTATGGGCGGGATTGGACAAAGAAGCGTGGCACCGCCCATATAACCCAAAAATTTAAATTGCCATATTTTGGGCATTTTTTGACCTACGTCGATGATATTTGGTACATATGGTATTAGCCTTGTAGCATGTGGCCAACAGTGTGTAGTATGCATTGCGATTCAATAGTACCGCAACATGCAAGCATTGACAAACTGCAGGCAAGATATTTTGTGTGTGTCGGTAATTTGATACTTGTGCAGTTGATCAAGTGCAGCAGCACAATGCACTTAAATGAATCACATTTATTAACTGCATTTGTTTGATTGTAGATATAAGCTACACAAAGTATCTGTTGCTTTAAAGTGTGCACTCGTTGAACTTTAAAACTGTTGAACACGTGCCATACATAAATAGTTGGAAGCTAAATATGCTTACCCAACAATAATATATATTTCTATTCTTTTACTCTTATGTTAATGTACCCCTAAGAATTATTCTCATAATTAGTATATAAGCCAATGTCATTTAGTTTATAAATCAATTAATAAATCAACTGTCTTAGGAGCTCCAAATATACAAGCTCTAAGACAAAAATAAAATAAATAAAAACTATTTTATTACATGGCGATCCTGCCAGTCTTCTTCAGCGAGTGCTACTAAACTGCACCCTGAAGAAGCAAGAGCAGCCTGCCAGTTTTCTTGGAGTGCTACTAGATTTGCACCCAGAAACAAGAGCAGAAGAAGGAGAGGGTCCGCCTGGCCAAAAGGCACCCCAGCATTAAAGAAGCAAATAAAGGTCCGCCTGGCCAAAAGGTAGCCAAAGAAGGACGACATCTTCAATAGAAATATCACCTCCATCAGCCAGCCAAAATGATCTGAACAGAACCAAGAAGACCACAAAATCACCAAAATATATATATTTTTCTTCATATGTATTTTACAATTAATTACTCGTAATTAATAGCTTTTATTTTAAAAGTGGTGCGCTAAAGTCGCACACTAGGGCCAGTAAGCGTTAACCGCATGTGGCAAAAATTTTTTTTATTGCGTTTACAAAATAGCTCGTAGCTAAAATATTTTAAGAACCTCATATTTACAAAAAACACAAAAAAGGATATTAAGAAATTTAGCAATGTTACTTAAATAAAAATTAAAAAAGTAACACTTAAAGAATAATTTTCAAAAATTCTGTTTGAATAAAATTAAAATTAAACCTAAATAAGACCAACGTTTTAAAAATTTTTTTAAATGTGTTAAAAAAAAAAAAAAAAATTTTTATGTTTATATCCTTAAGATGGATAGAAGTAAAATAAATTAATTAAAAATATCATAATTTTAATAGAAATAAGAATAAATTAAATTAAAAGAAAAATTTATAAAATTATTATACATAAATTTTTACACGGTCCTTTATAATGAATAGAAAACAGAAAAAGAGGGCAGGAAAATAAAAAGAGAAAAACTAATTAAAGACATTAAATTAAATTATACTTATGGAATGGCGTGAAATACTTAACAAAGCCAGATTAATAAAGGAAGATTTTGACCGTTCTTATAAATGCCTAAACATTGACAGACCTACAAAAGAAGAAACAATAAAAATACATTTCGATAAACTTTTAGGTTGCTTGGAAAGAATAAGAAATTTATTTAATGTGCACTACAATAGACTTACAGTTTCACACAAAACAGCAGCAGATGCATTCTTTGCAGATTAAAAAGAAAAAATTTTCAAATTGGCAGCTAAGAAAGGGGTAGAACTTGACCTACCAACATCCATCCACGAAAATTCACCACATAAATTCAGAACTAAACCAATAAATGCTAAAATGGGCCAAACAATAGTGGAATTTTTAAATACAGCCTCAAAGCTAATTCCAGACTTTGATGGCAGAGCAGAAAATTTACGCTCTTTCATAGATTCATTATCGTTACTAGATTCAATAAAAGGAGAACACGAATCCACAGCAGTATCCCTCATAAAAACAAAATTAAAGGGTACTGCAAGAAATCTTATCAACGATGAAGCAACAATAATAAACATTATAAATAAGTTGCAACAAACCGTTAAAGGTGAATCAGTAGAAGTAATATCTGCGAAAATAATGAACATTAAGCAAAGCAGTAAAACGGCGAATGCCTACTGCAATGAAATTGAAAGTTTAGCAAAATCATTAGAAAGTGCATATATAACAGATGGATTACCATCAGAATTAGCAACCAAATATTCAACACAAGTCGCTGTTAAAGCACTTACCAAAAACTGCAACATTGATAAAGTAAAGCTTATCATGGAGGCAGGCCAATTCAATAGCATGAATGATGCTATAAGTAAATTTGTCAATAGCTGCACCGAAGCCACAGGCCAACAGAATGCCATACTATATTATGGGCAAAAACATAGACCCAATAACAATTATCGTGGCAATAACACACGATTCCGTGGAAGAAATAATTTCCCACGTAACAATAATAGCAATAACAGCTATAACAACAATAATGACAATTATAACAGAAACCGACAAAGAAATAACAATAACAACAATAGTGACAATTACCGCCAAAGATACACCAATAACCGTAGGAACAACAACTACGTAAGAGCAACAGAATCTAATCAAAATGATTCGGAAAACTCCGAATTTCCCCTAAGACAAAATCAATAAATATCTATCATCTAAACCTCAACTTAAGTTTCTTTATAAATGTTCAACTAAATAATACCGACACTACACACACACTTTTGGTAGACACTGGTGCTGATATTTCTCTAATAAAATCAAAATTTTTCAGATTAAACAAAATATATACTAATGACACTACAGTTTTTAGTGGAATAGGACAGGGCAATATAAAATCAATGGGAAGTATATTTTTTGATCTAAAATTCGAAAAATTTTTAATACCACATAAATTCCAAGTGGTATACAATAACTTTCCAATACCATGCGATGGAATCATTGGAATGGATTTCATGAAAAAGTATAATTGCATGTTGGATTTTAACAAAAACAATGATTGCCTTATCCTAAGACCATTTAATATGCCACACACAATCAATATACCAATTACAAATAACAATAGCGAAATAACTTTACCACCAAGATGTGAAATAATACATCAAATAAAACTTAAAAATTTAAACAGTGAAATTCTAATTCCTAATCAAGAAATTGCACCAGGCGTCTTCATTCCAAACACAATAGTTAACACTAACAAAGCATACGTTCGTTTTCTAAACACTAATAACACTAATGCCAAAATTAAGAAAAGTAACATAAAAACCGAAAACATCTCTGATTATGATATAATAAAAGAAAATTCTTGCAAAAATATATCAAGAAAATCCGAAATACTAAAAATTTTGAAGAAAAATTTCCCGGAACAATTTAAAAATACATTAACAGAATTATGCTCAACATACAGTGATATTTTCGGTTTGGAATCAGAAAAAATAACAATAAATAATTTTTATGAACAAAAGTTGAGGGTAAAAGATAAAGAACCGGTATACATTAAAAATTATCGTATACCACATACACATAAAGAAGAAATAGATAAACAGGTCAAAAAGCTAATAGATGATCAAATTGTAGAGCCTTCGTACTCTGAGTACAACAGTCCAATATTACTCGTACCAAAGAAATCACTGCCCAATTCTGATAAGAAAAGATGGAGACTTGTTATAGACTACAGGCAAATAAATAAAAAACTAATTGCAGATAAGTTTCCATTGCCTAGAATAGACGATATTCTAGACCAGCTCGGCAGAGCAAAATATTTTTCTTGTTTAGACTTAATGTCAGGTTTTCACCAAATTGGCTTGGAGAACAAATCTAGGGACTTAACATCATTTTCAACAAACAATGGCTCATACAGATTTACTAGATTACCGTATGGTTTAAAAATAGCTCCAAATTCGTTTCAAAGAATGATGACACTTGCTTTTGCTGGTTTAAAACCAAACCAGGCTTTCCTATACATGGATGACTTAGTGGTTTTGGGTTGTTCAGAAAAACATATGCTTTCAAATTTAAAAGAGGTATTTGATTTGTGTAGAAAACACAACTTAAAACTTCATCCAGAAAAGTGTTCATTTTTCAGGACAGAAGTTACTTATCTTGGACACAAATGTACAGACAAAGGAATATTACCTGATGATAGTAAATACGCAGCTATCGAAAGCTATCCAACACCTAAGGATGCGGATAGTGCAAAACGATTCGTTGCATTTTGTAATTATTATCGAAGATTCATCAAAAACTTCTCAGAATATTCTAGACATCTAACGAAATTGTCAAGAAAAGGAGTACAATTTGAATGGACTAAAGATTGTGACAATGCATTCAAGTATCTGAAAAAAGCTCTAATAAAACCCACACTACTTCAATACCCTGATTTCACAAAAGAATTTTGTATAACGACGGACGCAAGCAAACAAGCTTGTGGAGCCGTATTAACACAGGAATATGATGGAAAGCAATTACCAATAGCATACGCATCAAAATCTTTTACCAAAGGTGAAAGCAATAAATCTACAATTGAACAGGAATTGACAGCTATCCATTGGGCTATTACACACTTCAGACCATACATATATGGTAAACATTTTCTTGTTCGTACTGATCACAGACCATTATCATATTTATTTTCTATGAAAAACCCAAGTTCAAAATTAACAAGAATGAGGTTAGATTTGGAAGAATACAATTTTACTATAGAATATCTTAGGGGAAAAGATAATTATGTTGCAGACGCCTTATCAAGAATAACGATTGATGACTTAAAAGATATAAATATAAAAACTAATACGGTGTTAAAAATTACAACAAGATCTATGGCATATAAAAAGAAACAACAAAGTAATACCGAAAATATTCAGCATCAAATTAAAAATAATGATAAAAAGCCCAATATATACATATGTACCACTAAAGAACACTGACGTCAGAAAGTACTATAAATTGAAGATTACTCCCGTAAAATGTTACATCAAACGAGGAAAATCTGTTATTACATATATAAATATAAATGATTTGTTTACTAATGGGAATATTGACCTAGGACAATTTTTCCCAAGGCTTGAGAAAGTGGCCGGTAAACTTAGTGTAGAGACACTACAAATGGCACCCAGTGAGAAAATTTTCGAATTTATCTCCATAAATGAATTTAAAAATATGGGCAATAAATATTTAAATAAATTAAAAGAAGCGCTACTTAATGAGGTGACCAATATAAATGATAAGAATGCTAAGGCAATTCTTGATATAATGCTGAAATACCATGATGATCCGATAGAGGGAGGACATTGTGGAATATATAGAACAATAGAAAAAATAAAGAGGTATTACTATTGGAAAAATATGATAAAAGACATAACGAAATATGTTAAATCATGTCAAAAATGACAAAAATCAAAAACAGTAAACCATAATAAAAGTCCTATGACTATAACAGAAACACCAGAAAAAGCATTCGACACGGTGTATGTAGATACAATAGGGCCATTTCCAAAATCGATTAATGGAAATGAGTATGCAACCACTTTAATATGTGATCTTACTAAATATTTGGTAACAATACCAACACCAGATAAATCTGCAAGAACAATCGCAAAAGCGATATTTGAAAATTTTGTATTGACCTATGGACCAATGAAGACGTTCATCTCGGACATGGGAACAGAGTACAAAAATTCTATACTGACGGAACTATGCACACTACTAAAAATTGAAAATATAACTTCCACAGCACATCACCATCAAACACTAGGAACAATAGAAAGAAGTCATAGAACTTTTAACGAATATGTTCGTTCTTATATATCTGTGGACAAAACGGACTGGGACGAATGGTTAAGATATTTCACTTACTGCTTTAATACGACGCCATCAACGGCACATAACTACTGTCCTTATGAGTTAGTATTTTCAAGATTACCAAACAATTTTAGACAATTTGCTAAAGTAGATAGTGTGACACCACTATACAATGTGGATAACTATGCCAAAGAGGCAAAATTTAGGTTAGAAGTAGCACATAAGCGCGCGCAAATACTTTTAGATAAAAATAAAATAAAACAAAAATTAAATTATGATAGGAATATTTTAGAACATAATTTTAAAATAGGAGATTTAGTTCTACTTAGGAATAATTCAGGGCATAAATTGGAAAATCAATATAAAGGTCCGTATAAAATTAAGAAAATAGATTTAAGAAATAATGTTACCATAGTAGATAAGAAAACCAATAAACAACAAGTAGTTCATAAAAATAGACTTAAGATATGTAACATTTAATATTATTGGACGTCCAAACTAATATAAAATTAGAATATAAGTACATCTAAATATTATAATTTTTTTTTTTTAAAACAAAATAAATATTATATTACACTTATACTTAGACTAATTAAAAACTAATTGTAAAAGAATGTCCATAAAACTAACGTTATATGAACATTCTTGTAAAGGGTGGAGGTGTAGCATGTGGTCAACAGTGTGTAGTAAGCATTGCGATTCAATAGTACCGCAACATGCAAGCATTGACAAACTGCAGGCAAGATATTTTGTGTGTGTCGGTAATTTGATACTTGTGCAGTTGATCAAGTGCAGCAGCACAATGCACTTAAATGAATCACATTTATTAACTGCATTTGTTTGATTGTAGATATAAGCTACACAAAGTATTTTTTTTATTGCGTTTACAAAATAGCTCGTAGCTAAAATATTTTAAGAACCTCATATTTACAAAAAACACAAAAAAGGATATTAAGAAATTTAGCAATGTTACTTAAATAAAAATTAAAAAAGTAACACTTAAAGAATAATTTTCAAAAATTCTGTTTGAATAAAATTAAAATTAAACCTAAATAAGACCAACGTTTTAAAAATTTTTTTAAATGTGTTAAAAAAAAAAAAAAAAAATTTTTATGTTTATATCCTTAAGATGGATAGAAGTAAAATAAATTAATTAAAAATATCATAATTTTAATAGAAATAAGAATAAATTAAATTAAAAGAAAAATTTATAAAATTATTATACATAAATTTTTACACGGTCCTTTATAATGAATAGAAAACAGAAAAAGAGGGCAGGAAAATAAAAAGAGAAAAACTAATTAAAGACATTAAATTAAATTATACTTATGGAATGGCGTGAAATACTTAACAAAGCCAGATTAATAAAGGAAGATTTTGACCGTTCTTATAAATGCCTAAACATTGACAGACCTACAAAAGAAGAAACAATAAAAATACATTTCGATAAACTTTTAGGTTGCTTGGAAAGAATAAGAAATTTATTTAATGTGCACTACAATAGACTTACAGTTTCACACAAAACAGCAGCAGATGCATTCTTTGCAGATTAAAAAGAAAAAATTTTCAAATTGGCAGCTAAGAAAGGGGTAGAACTTGACCTACCAACATCCATCCACGAAAATTCACCACATAAATTCAGAACTAAACCAATAAATGCTAAAATGGGCCAAACAATAGTGGAATTTTTAAATACAGCCTCAAAGCTAATTCCAGACTTTGATGGCAGAGCAGAAAATTTACGCTCTTTCATAGATTCATTATCGTTACTAGATTCAATAAAAGGAGAACACGAATCCACAGCAGTATCCCTCATAAAAACAAAATTAAAGGGTACTGCAAGAAATCTTATCAACGATGAAGCAACAATAATAAACATTATAAATAAGTTGCAACAAACCGTTAAAGGTGAATCAGTAGAAGTAATATCTGCGAAAATAATGAACATTAAGCAAAGCAGTAAAACGGCGAATGCCTACTGCAATGAAATTGAAAGTTTAGCAAAATCATTAGAAAGTGCATATATAACAGATGGATTACCATCAGAATTAGCAACCAAATATTCAACACAAGTCGCTGTTAAAGCACTTACCAAAAACTGCAACATTGATAAAGTAAAGCTTATCATGGAGGCAGGCCAATTCAATAGCATGAATGATGCTATAAGTAAATTTGTCAATAGCTGCACCGAAGCCACAGGCCAACAGAATGCCATACTATATTATGGGCAAAAACATAGACCCAATAACAATTATCGTGGCAATAACACACGATTCCGTAGAAGAAATAATTTCCCACGTAACAATAATAGCAATAACAGCTATAACAACAATAATGACAATTATAACAGAAACCGACAAAGAAATAACAATAACAACAATAGTGACAATTACCGCCAAAGATACACCAATAACCGTAGGAACAACAACTACGTAAGAGCAACAGAATCTAATCAAAATGATTCGGAAAACTCCGAATTTCCCCTAAGACAAAATCAATAAATATCTATCATCTAAACCTCAACTTAAGTTTCTTTATAAATGTTCAACTAAATAATACCGACACTACACACACACTTTTGGTAGACACTGGTGCTGATATTTCTCTAATAAAATCAAAATTTTTCAGATTAAACAAAATAAATACTAATGACACTACAGTTTTTAGTGGAATAGGACAGAGCAATATAAAATCAATGGGAAGTATATTTTTTGATCTAAAATTCGAAAAATTTTTAATACCACATAAATTCCAAGTGGTATACAATAACTTTCCAATACCATGCGATGGAATCATTGGAATGGATTTCATGAAAAAGTATAATTGCATGTTGGATTTTAACAAAAACAATGATTGCCTTATCCTAAGACCATTTAATATGCCACACACAATCAATATACCAATTACAAATAACAATAGCGAAATAACTTTACCACCAAGATGTGAAATAATACATCAAATAAAACTTAAAAATTTAAACAGTGAAATTCTAATTCCTAATCAAGAAATTGCACCAGGCGTCTTCATTCCAAACACAATAGTTAACACTAACAAAGCATACGTTCGTTTTCTAAACACTAATAACACTAATGCCAAAATTAAGAAAAGTAACATAAAAACCGAAAACATCTCTGATTATGATATAATAAAAGAAAATTCTTGCAAAAATATATCAAGAAAATCCGAAATACTAAAAATTTTGAAGAAAAATTTCCCGGAACAATTTAAAAATACATTAACAGAATTATGCTCAACATACAGTGATATTTTCGGTTTGGAATCAGAAAAAATAACAATAAATAATTTTTATGAACAAAAGTTGAGGGTAAAAGATAAAGAACCGGTATACATTAAAAATTATCGTATACCACATACACATAAAGAAGAAATAGATAAACAGGTCAAAAAGCTAATAGATGATCAAATTGTAGAGCCTTCGTACTCTGAGTACAACAGTCCAATATTACTCGTACCAAAGAAATCACTGCCCAATTCTGATAAGAAAAGATGGAGACTTGTTATAGACTACAGGCAAATAAATAAAAAACTAATTGCAGATAAGTTTCCATTGCCTAGAATAGACGATATTCTAGACCAGCTCGGCAGAGCAAAATATTTTTCTTGTTTAGACTTAATGTCAGGTTTTCACCAAATTGGCTTGGAGAACAAATCTAGGGACTTAACATCATTTTCAACAAACAATGGCTCATACAGATTTACTAGATTACCGTATGGTTTAAAAATAGCTCCAAATTCGTTTCAAAGAATGATGACACTTGCTTTTGCTGGTTTAAAACCAAACCAGGCTTTCCTATACATGGATGACTTAGTGGTTTTGGGTTGTTCAGAAAAACATATGCTTTCAAATTTAAAAGAGGTATTTGATTTGTGTAGAAAACACAACTTAAAACTTCATCCAGAAAAGTGTTCATTTTTCAGGACAGAAGTTACTTATCTTGGACACAAATGTACAGACAAAGGAATATTACCTGATGATAGTAAATACGCAGCTATCGAAAGCTATCCAACACCTAAGGATGCGGATAGTGCAAAACGATTCGTTGCATTTTGTAATTATTATCGAAGATTCATCAAAAACTTCTCAGAATATTCTAGACATCTAACGAAATTGTCAAGAAAAGGAGTACAATTTGAATGGACTAAAGATTGTGACAATGCATTCAAGTATCTGAAAAAAGCTCTAATAAAACCCACACTACTTCAATACCCTGATTTCACAAAAGAATTTTGTATAACGACGGACGCAAGCAAACAAGCTTGTGGAGCCGTATTAACACAGGAATATGATGGAAAGCAATTACCAATAGCATACGCATCAAAATCTTTTACCAAAGGTGAAAGCAATAAATCTACAATTGAACAGGAATTGACAGCTATCCATTGGGCTATTACACACTTCAGACCATACATATATGGTAAACATTTTCTTGTTCGTACTGATCACAGACCATTATCATATTTATTTTCTATGAAAAACCCAAGTTCAAAATTAACAAGAATGAGGTTAGATTTGGAAGAATACAATTTTACTATAGAATATCTTAGGGGAAAAGATAATTATGTTGCAGACGCCTTATCAAGAATAACGATTGATGACTTAAAAGATATAAATATAAAAACTAATACGGTGTTAAAAATTACAACAAGATCTATGGCATATAAAAAGAAACAACAAAGTAATACCGAAAATATTCAGCATCAAATTAAAAATAATGATAAAAAGCCCAATATATACATATGTACCACTAAAGAACACTGACGTCAGAAAGTACTATAAATTGAAGATTACTCCCGTAAAATGTTACATCAAACGAGGAAAATCTGTTATTACATATATAAATATAAATGATTTGTTTACTAATGGGAATATTGACCTAGGACAATTTTTCCCAAGGCTTGAGAAAGTGGCCGGTAAACTTAGTGTAGAGACACTACAAATGGCACCCAGTGAGAAAATTTTCGAATTTATCTCCATAAATGAATTTAAAAATATGGGCAATAAATATTTAAATAAATTAAAAGAAGCGCTACTTAATGAGGTGACCAATATAAATGATAAGAATGCTAAGGCAATTCTTGATATAATGCTGAAATACCATGATGATCCGATAGAGGGAGGACATTGTGGAATATATAGAACAATAGAAAAAATAAAGAGGTATTACTATTGGAAAAATATCATAAAAGACATAACGAAATATGTTAAATCATGTCAAAAATGACAAAAATCAAAAACAGTAAACCATAATAAAAGTCCTATGACTATAACAGAAACACCAGAAAAAGCATTCGACACGGTGTATGTAGATACAATAGGGCCATTTCCAAAATCGATTAATGGAAATGAGTATGCAATCACTTTAATATGTGATCTTACTAAATATTTGGTAACAATACCAACACCAGATAAATCTGCAAGAACAATCGCAAAAGCGATATTTGAAAATTTTGTATTGACCTATGGACCAATGAAGACGTTCATCTCGGACATGGGAACAGAGTACAAAAATTCTATACTGACGGAACTATGCACACTACTAAAAATTGAAAATATAACTTCCACAGCACATCACCATCAAACACTAGGAACAATAGAAAGAAGTCATAGAACTTTTAACGAATATGTTCGTTCTTATATATCTGTGGACAAAACGGACTGGGACGAATGGTTAAGATATTTCACTTACTGCTTTAATACGACGCCATCAACGGCACATAACTACTGTCCTTATGAGTTAGTATTTTCAAGATTACCAAACAATTTTAGACAATTTGCTAAAGTAGATAGTGTGACACCACTATACAATGTGGATAACTATGCCAAAGAGGCAAAATTTAGGTTAGAAGTAGCACATAAGCGCGCGCAAATACTTTTAGATAAAAATAAAATAAAACAAAAATTAAATTATGATAGGAATATTTTAGAACATAATTTTAAAATAGGAGATTTAGTTCTACTTAGGAATAATTCAGGGCATAAATTGGAAAATCAATATAAAGGTCCGTATAAAATTAAGAAAATAGATTTAAGAAATAATGTTACCATAGTAGATAAGAAAACCAATAAACAACAAGTAGTTCATAAAAATAGACTTAAGATATGTAACATTTAATATTATTGGACGTCCAAACTAATATAAAATTAGAATATAAGTACATCTAAATATTATAATTTTTTTTTTTTAAAACAAAATAAATATTATATTACACTTATACTTAGACTAATTAAAAACTAATTGTAAAAGAATGTCCATAAAACTAACGTTATATGAACATTCTTGTAAAGGGTGGAGGTGTAGCATGTGGTCAACAGTGTGTAGTAAGCATTGCGATTCAATAGTACCGCAACATGCAAGCATTGACAAACTGCAGGCAAGATATTTTGTGTGTGTCGGTAATTTGATACTTGTGCAGTTGATCAAGTGCAGCAGCACAATGCACTTAAATGAATCACATTTATTAACTGCATTTGTTTGATTGTAGATATAAGCTACACAAAGTATCTGTTGCTTTTAAGTATGCACTCGTTGAACTTTAAAACTGTTGAACACGTGCCATACATAAATAGTTGGAAGCTAAATATGCTTACCCAACAATAATATATATTTCTATTCTTTTACTCTTATGTTAATGTACCCCTAAGAATTATTCTCATAATTAGTATATAAGCCAATGTCATTTAGTTTATAAATCAATTAATAAATCAACTGTCTTAGGAGCTCCAAATATACAAGCTCTAAGACAAAAATAAAATAAATAAAAACTATTTTATTACAGCCTAAATTGGAACACAAAAAATAACTTTTTATTTTTTAGCTTTTATATATTTTTAATTTGATTACAATAAAAAATTTCCCGAGGTTGAATTTCCTCTGAATATACACGTGGAGCATGCGTTTAAACTTAGTGATGACTCGTATTTAATACTTTTCTTAAAGTACACTATCAATTGCTGAATAACACGTTGGCGGGATTTACCAATGCATATACACTCAACCTAATAGATACATGCAAATGCAACTCTAACACCATTTTTTTATACGTGAGAGACAATCCATGGGGGATAAAATTTGCGCAAATAAACCCCACAGCTCCGTTTATTTAAACTAACGCCGTGTTACGATATATCTAGAAATTTTGCTTTTATGAGGTGCTAGCGCCGATACAATCCCGTTATAACATTCATCTATCAACATTTGCTGATGATACAGCTTTTCTAAGCGTGCATGAAAATGCAGTAGATGCTTCCCGCAAGGGTATATATCCAAATTGGAAAAATGGCTCGAACAATGGCGTATAAAAGTTAACGAGCAGAGATGTGTACACGTCACTTTTACGTTGCGCAGAGAAACATGCCTGCCCCTACAAATCAACACCGAGACTATACCGCAACACACTGAAGTAAAATATCTAGGCGTTCACCTTCATCAGCGTTTAACATGGAAATAGCACACAGACGCAAAGTTGATCCAAATGAAATTAAAAGCAGCCCAAATGAATAAGCTGATTGGAAGAAACTCTATTAGTCCGGTCAAATTAGACCAAAAATAAGAGTAAAGATACAGAAATTTACAACAAGCTGAAAATCAGTTAAATTGTTCAAAATATATGTATATGTAAATAAAATTTTGAAAATCCCCTCCTTTCCGGTATGAAAAATTTTATTCGATGTTTTTGCGATTTTCAACAAAACGGTAAGTTTTATCATAAAAATACCCTAGACAAAAATTGTAGATCATAAAATTATCTACAAAAAACGTATTAATATATTTTTTTTCATACGATACACCATTTCTAAGATATTACGATCCAAAAAGGCATTAACATTTATGCATGTACTGAGTGCGTGTACATGTACATACACATAAATGTTAATGCCTTTTTGGATCGTAATATCTTAGAAATGGTGTTGCCAGGTATCCTCCCCTCGGAGTAAGAATTATGCACTCTCACAAAAACTCGATGGTCCGGATGTCTACGGTTGGGATATCTCTTCCTATACAGTCGAGCTGCCTCTCTACCTCCATAAATGAAGTGCATGTCAGCATATTCACGCGGTGTGTACTGCGCCATTATTTTTGTCACTGAACTGCACGTTTGTCCAAATCGCTTGCAATCCAAAGTCCGTTACACGTGGCCAAGGTTGGCAGATAACACCAAAACAACAAGTCCAAATCACTAAGCAAATCAAACGTAATAATTAGTGATGTAATAATCAACGATCACTTTTTTTTTTAATTAATATTTTTATGAAATTGCCTTCAAAGTATTGAAATAGCAATAATTTTTTTTAAATAATATTTTGACACAATTCTTTTTGTTTCCAAATCTGCATTAAATTCAGAAGTTTTAAAGCTAATGGGCACGGAAGTCGTGGTACTTTTTTTATACGACAGTGTCTTAAACTTAAATGGAAAAATTATGTAGGATCTCAACTGCGACTTTGTGGTTGTTTTCTCGAAAAATTGAAGCATACAACTCCTTGGACATCTAATCAGGTGCAAGAATACAAAAAGAAATTTTATTTATGACAATTCCCCTGGCAACGGCTTAAAACAATCTGAGCAAGGGGCTGCATTTTCTCAAAACTCGTAAAATTGCAAATATTTCGAAAACCGTAACACTTTTACATACCTATGTTGGGTTATTCTGATAGGGTAAGATCTCGTCTATCGACACAATTCGTTTGGACCACTATATACGGGACACCCTGTATATTCTGCCGCCATAATTTTTTGTGTTCTTGAAAGTAAATTGCTTTGAATATGAATGCCACCTACGTCACAGCTCTCAATTTTTGTAAATTTTGGCAGAAAGTGTGTGTAAAAAACTTGAAAGCAAAACTTGAACGTGTGGCTGCACTGTTAGCTAAGTCTGGATTCGCTAAAATTTTAAGGGCGAAAATTTTAGCGATTTTGCTAAAAAGGTATTCTGTAACTCTAATCGCTTAGCTAAAATTTACTCTTTTCGCCGTAGCTAATTTGCTATCATTAGACCATTCCTTTCTTTCTTATTTGATAATATAATATTAAAAAGAGACAAATATATATGCGTGTATATTTGGCATTTTATATTAGTGTTACCTTACATTATAATTTATACTCCGTAACAATGATTGTGTTTTTTTAAAAAAATTTTTATTTATTTAAAAGTTCTAATCAAAACTTATTGTTTTTTTGCAGCACATGCATTTTGAAAATTGTAAAGCGCATGATTTTTGCGTAGTAATTTCTCAAGAAAGCATTACGTTCGAAAGTTATGGGAACTTTTATAAGAGATGGTATCAATGTTAAGAAATAATTTCAGTAAACAATTGAAATTTTTTCTATGTGGTATTTGCTGGCGGTACTGTGGCGTAGTTATTTGAAAGTATTTATTTGTAGAAAAATGTTTTTGTTCATAATAAATTTAAAATTTGTGTACAGAGTTTTGATTAATTTTGTAATATTGTAAAAATCTTTTTTTTTATTAAATACCTTTTTATATAAAATTTAGTATTTGAGTTTTATTTAAATTAAACTACTCATAGCAGTTAAAACACTTCAACCTATCATGGACAAACTCTTTAGCTATTTCAAATACTAAATGTATGTCGGTTTGGTGTGCATTTCTTAAGCGCTGCTGCAAGTATGGGCGGGATTGGACAAAGGGGCGTGGTACCTCTCATACAAACCACAAATTAAAAATCTATTATTTCTGCTCCTGATAACGGTATTTGAACAAAATTTGGTATGTCGGTTTGGTGTGCATTTCTTAAGCGCTGCTGCAAGTATGGGCGGGATTGGACAAAGGGGCGTGGTACCTCTCATACAAACCACAAATTAAAAATCTATTATTTCTGCTCCTGATAACGGTATTTAAACAAAATTTGGTATGTCGGTTTGGTGTGCATTTCTTAAGCGCTGCTGCAAGTATGGGCGGGATTGGACAAAGAAGCGTGGCACCGCCCATATAACCCAAAAATTTAAATTGCCATATTTTGGGCATTTTTTGACCTACGTCGATGATATTTGGTACATATGGTATTAGCCTAAATTGGAACACAAAAAATAACTTTTTATTTTTTAGCTTTTATATATTTTTAATTTGATTACAATAAAAAATTTCCCGAGGTTGAATTTCCTCTGAATATACACGTGGAGCATGCGTTTAAACTTAGTGATGACTCGTATTTAATACTTTTCTTAAAGTACACTATCAATTGCTGAATAACACGTTGGCGGGATTTACCAATGCATATACACTCAACCTAATAGATACATGCAAATGCAACTCTAACACCATTTTTTTATACGTGAGAGACAATCCATGGGGGATAAAATTTGCGCAAATAAACCTCACAGCTCCGTTTACTTAAACTAACGCCGTGTTACGATATATCTAGAAATTTTGCTTTTATGAGGTGCTAGCGCCGATACAATCGCGTTATAACATTCATCTATCAACATTTGCTGATGATACAGCTTTTCTAAGCGTGCATGAAAATGCAGTAGATGCTTCCCGCAAGGGTATATATCCAAATTGGAAAAATGGCTCGAACAATGGCGTATAAAAGTTAACGAGCAGAGATGTGTACACGTCACTTTTACGTTGCGCAGAGAAACATGCCTGCCCCTACAAATCAACACCGAGACTATACCGCAACACACTGAAGTAAAATATCTAGGCGTTCACCTTCATCAGCGTTTAACATGGAAATAGCACACAGACGCAAAGTTGATCCAAATGAAATTAAAAGCAGCAAAATGAATAAGCTGATTGGAAGAAACTCTATTAGTCCGGTCAAATTAGACCAAAAATAAGAGTAAAGATACAGAAATTTACAACAAGCTGAAAATCAGTTAAATACTAAATGAGCATGTATTTTTGCCCTTTTTTATCCTTTTTGTAGTTTCCTACATTATTTTTCTAAAAACAAGGCTAAACAACAATGATATAAAAAATATTTTGCTTAAATTACTTTTTAGCGCCTTCAAAATATCGTTGCTTAAATTTTAGCGTTTCTAGCTAGAAAAGTTGCTTAAATGTGCTTAGAGAATACAGCGATAAGAGAGAGCATTTTTTGCTCTCAGAGCAAACGCCAAAATTGCAGCGAATTTAATTTTTATGAGATTGCCTAATTTAGCAATACGAATTACAGAATTCAATATGTAGCTAAAATTCTCTAAAACGATTTTAGTTATTTTTAGCGATAGAGATTTAGCTTTAGCGAGTTACAGAAAATAGCTGCAGACTACACGAACACAAGACTAGAAATTCTGCTAGCTACCGATGTAGCCGTTTAGCCAGGTACTTAATTATTTTGACAGATATACAGTAAACAGCTGATCCTGAATTCTTGCAACGATTCATTTATGTATATTACAGTGGTGATATTTAGCGCTTTTACTTTTTTTAAAGTTCGCTGGGGCGAATTGAATACGGCGAATTTAGTTCGCCACTCACATCACTTTGTATGGATTCACTTTGACATAAACCGAAAAAATTCATCTCATGGATCTCTTTTGTCTCCGGAGTTACGGGGTACAAAACTTATTTTTTATTGGCCATAAGTCCTAGAATATGGAACGGATATGAGCGATGTTTAAAATCACTCTAAACTTCTCTAAAATACCTTTATACTGGTATACAAATTTTTTAAAACAATTTACCCATTGCGAGTGAAATTCAATTTTAAAATTTTTTTATCTGACTTTTCACTTTGACAGAGAACTTACCATGCTTTTATTTGGTGTGTTCTTGAATGCTGTCACCGATAAAATACGTAAGTTATGCTTCTTTAATGATGATTTTAAGAATTAAATGTGTTATTTAGAGCATTTTGAAATGATACCTATGTCGTTTATATTTGTTCTATATTGTAGGACTTATGATCAATATATATATATTAAAGTTTTGAACCCCGAAACTGCGGAATCAAGAGAGAGCGCAGAAAAAATTACACAAAAATTTTTAGGTAAAAACTTTAACAATGTTGGTATTTTTGACTCAAGTCAATATTCTATATAACAATAAAGCTAATAAAAATTCTTGATGCATATATATTATAACATTTAAATTTTGTAATTTTCTTTTTTATTTCACAATAAAAAATATTTCTAATCACTAATTTGCTTCACATATTTTGTTATATTGTCAACATTGTTTTGGTTTTGTGGCCATTAGAAATAGAAATTAGATTAATTCGACTACACGACAAAAGTAGCATGGACAAAAACCTGTTGCCGTGTTGCATTGCTGTCTTCAATATAATCATTCTCATATGCACACATGTATTCTAATTTTGACAGCTGGTAGTCGGTAGCCTGCTGTGACGAATGTGTTTATACCTTTAGTTTAATTCGACTACACGACAAAAGTAGCATGGACAAAAGCCTTTTGCCGTGTTGCCTTGCTGTCTTCAATATAATCATTCTCATATGCACACATGTATTCTAATTTTGACAGCTGGTAGTCGGTAGCCTGCTGTGACGAATGTGTTTATACCTTTAGTTTAATTCGACTACACGACAAAAGTAGCATGGACAAAAATCTTTTGCCGTGTTGCCTTGCTGTCTTCAATATAATCATTCTCATATGCACACATGTATTCTAATTTTGACAGCTGGTAGTCGGTAGCCTGCTGTGGCGAATGTGTTTATACCTTTATTGTTTACAACTAATTTTCGTTGTTTTCGTTAAGTTCTTGTCAACCTAAATATGACAACTTGAATCAACTATTAGATACATATGTACATTAGACTGGCCGTACGATGTGTGGCTTGTTTTTGTTTTTGGAAAATAAAATTTTATTTTTTCTTAAAATGTTTGTTTTGATATAAAAACAAACTCCAGAAATTTTCAGCCAAATCCGATGATGCCTAGTGGTGCCTAGTTGACCTTGAAGTTTACTACGCCAAAAAGTTTTTTTTTCTTATGCGTTGCACAAAGTTTGTTCTACTTTGACTAAAAAAAAATGTGCAACAGATTTAATTTTATTATATTATTACTATTAAATTTGTTATATACATATAATTCATTCAAGGAATAGCTTTTTTCTATTCTCTTTACATTACTCTCTCTTTCGCTTCAAAAAAAATAATACATAATTGTTAAAAAAAAATTATTTGCTTAAAAACTTATTTGATACAATTGCTACATGCTACAGAAGAGCAAATCTAACGGGACATTAAAGCAAGTTGAGATGATGAGAAACATGCTGCAAAAAAGAAATACAAAGTCTAAAAGAACTGATTACCGTTATTTAGATGATCTTAACAAGCATGTAAGCTTTGCGTTTCATTATTAAGTAGAGTCTGTTAAGTGACAGTGAATATAAGTGAAAATTAAAAAAAATAGTAAAGAATAAAAAAAATAACAAATAATGGCATTAAAAAAACAACTGAGATCTGGAGATGATTTAGTATTGTTCATAGGAAAATGTAAAAATGAAATTTTGGGTGCAAAATTACCGTCAGTGAAGCAGGTTCTTCAATTTTTTTTTTATAAAATACGTATGGAAAACTATTCTTTAAAAAGCAGTGCAAAATTGACAATTGCAGTTGTTTCTGATTTTTGGAAAAGAGCCAACATTCCGATAATGTCAGAACAAAACTCTATTAAAGCCTTGGAGAGAATATATGAGAAATGGAGAAATTTGCAGAAGAATGCCAAGTCCAAGTATGAGAAGCACCGGAAAAACGAAGAGGAATTTGTGGATCGCATTGAAAATTATATATTTGACATTGCAACGTCAGATGCACTTGCGGTAATGAAGATCCAACAGGATAAAGACTTTCTTGTTCTTCAAAGGCAAAGAGGTCGACCAGGAAGTATATCTGGTGTAGATGTAAAAATGGTGGAAAAACAGAAACGAAAAGAAAAGCGTTCTGATATATTAAAAATGCGCGTTGAAACGTATCGCGAGAAAAATGTTTATTTAGGTAATTGAGATTTTTATTGAATTATCATGCAAATTAGTTTATTTATTTTTTCTTGAAATATCAGAGCAAATATCTGCTATGGATATTTCAGGTAGTACTGAAAGTAGCGAAATGGCGTATTCTGTGGTTGATCAAAATGTATCAATTGATATAGCAGACGATGAACCGACCGTCGTAACACAAGGTCAACAATCGCGTGGAAATATCCATTTTATTGATGATAGAATGCAGGCAAGTATGGACAAATGCAAAATTAGTACGAGAGATGCCATGCATTTAATTACTGCAACAGCAGCTGCACTACTACGAAAAATTGAGGGAGTCAATCCAACTTCCACAGCAATAAAATTGGACGCTTTAGTCCTCAATCGAACCACTATTCAGGCGATGAGGAGGGATTATCGCCGCAAACAAGCTCAGCAGATTCTGGAAAGTTTCAATGTAAATACTAAAAAATCTATTTTTGTGACTAGTTGTATAAAAATAATATTTTTTTTTAATTTTTCTGATTCAAGATACCTGAAGTATTTGTCCTTCATTGGGATGGCAAACTACTTCCAGAAGTAAAAGGCAAAGAAAAATCAGAGCGACTAGCTCTAGTTGTGACTGGCAAAAATGTGGAGAAACTGCTTGGAATTCCAAAAATGCAAGACTCCTCTGGTGAAAGTATAGCTGATGCAACCTTTAACTTCTTGATAAAATGGAAAATGGACAATTTACTCGAAATAATATCTTTTGACACAACAGCAAGTAACACTGGCATTAATAAGGGTGCAGCCTACTTATTAGAAAAGAAATTAAAAAGGGACTTGCTGTTTCTTCCATGTCGTCATCACATTAGTGAATTGTTGATAAGAGCTGTCTTCGAACTAAATTTTGGTAAAACTGCTGCACCAGAAGTTCTTATTTTTAATCGCTTCTCCAAGTTTTGGCCAAATATTAACCAAATTAATTTTAAGAGTGGAATATCGGATGAGGATGTAGAAAAACTTTTTACGGTGGGTGAATTAGAATACCACAAAATATTTTGCCTTGAGGCAGATTATAAAGAAGTATTGCAACTTTCATTGCTTTTTATTGGTGAAAAAGCACCAGGCTTTTCGGAATTCCGTGCACCTGGTGCAACAACGCATGCTCGATTTATGTCGAAAAATATATACTGCTTTAAAGTGTTTCTGTTTCGTGAGCAATTTAAACTAACGACAGCGGAATTAAATAGCTTTCGTAACATTTGTGTATTTTTGACGCGAATTTACGTTCCGTATTGGTTTGGATGTGTCAAATCTGTGAATGCATTAAGATTAGATTTGCAACTTATAAATGATGTAACTGCATATTATGATACAAATATTTCCATCATTTTGTTAAAAAAAATTATCAATCATTTATGGTATTTGAGTGAAGAAGCTGTTGCTCTGTCTTTCTTTGATGACCAAATCCCTTACGATATAAAACTAAAAATGGTTAATGCCCTTGGTAACATTGCAGAATTATATGAAGAAGATATTTCGAAAAAAATTAAAACTACAATAGAAGATGTCAGAGCGTATACTGAAAAAAATTTGAGCGATTTCGTGTCTGCAAAAACAAAAAGATTCTTCACTCGATTGCAAATTGATTGGAGTTTCTTGCATTCGGATCCGGTAACGTGGAAAGATAGAGATGATTTTTGCGCTGGAAAAATTATTTGCGAAAATTTGGCCGTTGTCAACGATGCAGCCGAAAGGGGAGTTAAATTGATAACAGATTTTAATCGAGCGCTAACGTATGACGAGGAAGACAAGCAATATTTGTTGCAAGTGGTGGAACATTATAGGAAAATATATCCGTCTCACACGAAAAGCTCCCTTGTAAACCAGGTATTTTAATATACATAACTCAAATAAATACATATTTCTAAAATCTACCGTTTATTGGTGAAAACGTTATTTCTTTATGTAGGTTTCCCTATAATGCACATATTGTAAACTTCAAGGTCAACTAGGCACTACTAGGGATCATCGGATTTGGCTGAAAATTTCTGGAGTTTGTTTTTATATCAAAACAAACATTTTAAGAAAAAATAAAATTTAAATTTCTAAAAAAAAAAAATTACGGCCAGTCTAATGTACATGCATATTTAGGTATGTATATTCAAAGCGTGTTGATAATACTTTGCAAAATTTATATAAATTAATTTATAAAAACGGGTATAATATCTGTCGAAATGTATTTTTCGGAAGATTCAGAGGAAAAAACATGTGGCTGTTGTGCGTACCGATGCAGCATTAGAAGTTGAAGTAACTTATTGGAATTACCAACTGCCAAGTGCGTAAATGCAGTAAAGAAAGGAAAATAAGCTACTCATATATTTTTTGATTCATTAGTAATTTTAGATTATTTGCTGAATGAACTAGATGATGTTGGATCAAAGCAGCTTTGACTACTCAATTAGGCGGTCAATTTCCTCTTTTCTTTTTTTTGTAATTTTGATGAAATTAATTTTAGTATATGTACATACATATAAATTCTTATTGTATATTTATACAAAGTTACATTGTTTTTCCCATTTTTATCACTCGCACACAACTGATAAAAAGTAGTTGTTGCAGTTTGACAGCTTATACAACTAAACTCAGAATAGTTGTAAATCATAATACTCGTAACAACTTAACTAAGACAACTTATTGAACAGCCGATTGGAAGTTGAGTTGAGCTGTAATCCATAATAAGAATTTGACAACTACAACTCAACTATCAATTCAGTTGTGAATAGGTTTGAATGTAGTTTCAGGTGGACAGCCAACATATTGGCCAACAGATCGACAAAAAATTCCTGATGTTATCGACTTTGGAATAGTGAAAGGTGTGGCCAGAGAAATGATTAAAATTGAAGGATCTCTGGATTAATCTTCAGACCACTCGCCTACAATTGTCACTATATACTCGCATACAACTTCATCACCTACATGTGACTTACCAACGACATCTGCAACGACATTGGCTGAAATACAAAAAATACCTCAGTGCACATTGCTCGGACAATATGCCGTTGAGAACATCTTCTAACATAGGCGAGATTCTCAGGTTGTTTCAAGCACACGTTAAACAAGCTACTCTTAATGCTACCTCAAATAAAATAAATCAACCAGTGAGATTAAACAATATTTTTTCTGTTGATATAGAAAGGCTTTTATCTGAAAAAAGGAATGCTCGACGAGAATGGCAACGTTACAGATCGCCTCAGGTAAAATTAACGCTTAAGGAGTGTACCAAACAGCTTAAAAAAGCTTTACAATCACAAAAAACAGCTTCCCTTCAAAAATTTCTTCAAGAACTATATGCAACACCACAAACAGATTACTCGCTGTGGCGTGCAGCCAGGGGAGTTAAAAGGCCAGATTATGATCTTCAAATGGTGACTGGGCAAGAACTCATGCTGAAAAAGGTGCTCTTTTTCTTAAACACTTAGAAAAAGTATTTACTTAAAATATTTCTGCTGATATTATGGAAATGCCACCAGTCGTCGCTTTACCAGAAATTCCGCTAAGATTTAATATTGTGGAGATTGAAATGGCTATTACAAATCTAATCACAAAAAAAGCCCCAGGTATAGATAAATTAAGCAACAAAATACTTAAAAAATTGCCTTATGTTGCAAAACGAATAATACTATCCATCTTTAATAGTATTTTAAGACTGCAATACTATCCTACAGAATGGAAGGTTTTTTTTTTTTTTTTTATTTATTTATTAAAAAGCGGATACCACATACAACAAGATATGAATCTTTTTAGTTATAGTATGTGATGATACATCGTTATAATCAATTTGTTTGAGCTTTATAATAATTACATAAAAAGAAAAAAGTATATAATATGATAATATGTATACATACATATATAACAGCATGAAATATTGAAAAATACAATTAAAACATTGCGAACAATTTCTTTTTGAATTGCATAACGTTGCCTGTATTTTGCAAAGTGTTGGGTAGTGAGTTCCACAGTTGTATAGTATTAGTGAAGAACTGCCACTCCGAGATTAATGTTCGATATCTAAATTGAATAATGTGTTTTCCTCTATTAGATCGTGCGAATTGAAGGCGATTGAATAAATAAATTGGTTCTTATGTGAAAATAGTTTTGTGTAGAAGAATTAATGACTTAATCTTAAGCAAGTCCAGAAGATCAACTCCATATAAAGATTTAGAATATTGATAAGTTCCATCATATATTTTTATATCGTAGACATATCGCAGGATCGCGTTATATGCTACTACTAATCTGCTTTTACTATAAGACTCGCAATACGCAAAAACTTCACAGCCATATAACAGCTAAGGCCCTTCGCGGAGTAGTAACCTTGTCGTGGTGCGAAGGCTTACAGTTGCAAGGATCCAACAGGCCATGCTGGCGGGGACTCACTCCCTGGAAGGTTCAACCATGCCAGACGGGCTGGAGGTGAGTAACTAACTAAGAACTACTACCCCTTAATCCAGGGTTTCATGCGACCCGTGCCCATTGCATGAGTTGCAGCCAGGGGTAATTAGGCTGTATTCTAGCGGAGCCTTCACGATACCTGTCCGCCTCGTGAAGTAACTGTGGACCCCTCATGCTAACAGGGCTATGGCATGAGGGTACTCAGAACCCTGAAAAAGAAAAATTCTATGAAAGGAAAAAATAAAAACAAACAAATAAACAAACAAATTAGCAATAGCGGGAATTTAACCGCAACGGCACTCGCCTATCAAGTGGAGCAAGACTCCCTAGATGGACCGAGTACCAGTAGTAGTCGCAGGAGCTCACCTCCACGACCAACTACAAAGAAGAACGGTGGACGCAGGAGTTCTCCTCCACGTCCAGGGTTAAAGCGCGGGGGACCTCCCCCTAGCACAAATACTGCCATGGTTGAAACACCAACCATAAGCAAGGAGGAGCTTGCCCCCTTAGGATCGCTGACAACTGCACTGCAGGGATCGGCCGCTCCTGCATCGAGTACAGGACTCGAGGCACAAGGGAAGCGGAATAAGCTCAGAGGTATAGTCCTACCGGAAAGGGGTAAACCTGGAGGGTTGGACGACCTTCTGAGGAAAGGTCTCAGTGGTGCAGGGGTCAGGTGGTACCTGCGCTTCCTATCACAGGGTTTATCACCAGAGGAAGCCAGAAGGAAAGCTCAGGAGAGGAAAATCACTCCAAGTCAAGAGCAGACAGGTAAGAGGAATAGCAAAGCTATTACACCTCAAAAAAACCCCAACAAACGTAGGAGGACAATTGGAAACAATGTGTCAACATCCGAGCATGCAGGAGGTGCTAAAGCACCTAGTTATGCTGAAATTGCAGGGTTGAGAGTCGCTATCCTCCCCGAGGGCTTCCCACAGGTCTCGTTATCAAGTGAGGATCTAACTCAACTTGAGGAGGCCATAGTGGACGAGCTACTGGAGGGGGGAGAGATAAACCCCAATTTGAGAGCATCCATTTCCGACCGGGGATGCTCCTAATAAACTGTGCTGACACACAGACGGTGGAGTGGCTTAGGTCGGTGGCACCGAGGCTAAAAGCCTGGAAAGGTGCTAAGCTTCAGGCATGCATGGGAGAAGACATCCCGGCATGCTATACCATCACCATTTACCTCCCGAGGAGTGCGGGGCAGGACTCGAAGAAGTCCATGGCTATCCTCACCGCCCAAAACCATGGGATAAACCCCAGGGTATGGAAGGTACAGGCAAGCCGTGATGAGGGAACAGGCCAGATACTATCTGTTATAATCGATGGAAAGTCGAGGGAAAGTCGCAAAGAATGGCAATACACTCCATTATAGGTTCGGGAAGATCACCGTACATGGAGGACGCAAACCTGCAGGGAAAACGACTACGGATGAGGTACCAACGTCTCTGCAGAAGGCTGGGACAAATGTGGATGTAGGCGAAGGACCCACCACCAGTAAAGCAGCAGTAACTGTGGCGCCTGCAGCCATTGAAACATCTCCTGAGAGAGAGACTATGGTAGCTTGTCGTAGGGAGACATCTCCGACCCCTACAGAGATGTGTGTAGCCCTGTCCACCCTTGTCGTCTCGTCCCCCCAGGGGCTGATCTCGGTGGAAGAGGAAGCCAAACTACTCGAGGAGCATGAGTAATCCTAGAGCTAGCGGGGGAGTTAAGGGTGGGATAAGTGTCAAAATAGCCCAGGTGAACATACACCATGCTAAGGCTGCCTCGGCGGTAATTGCACGGATGTTCACCAGGGACCACCTGGGAATGGCACTTATCCAAGAACCATGGACACACCAGGGCAGAATCAAGGGATTATACTGTGGTAACAGTAAGGTAATATACGATCTTAGAGCGGATCATCCAAGATCTTGTATATTGATAAGGAAAAATATTAACTATCTTTTACATTCAGAATTTATGTCACGAGACATGGTGCCGATAATCGTAGGATTAACCATAGGCGGCACTCATCGGAACGTAGTAGTCGTGTTGGCCTACTTGGCGGGAGATATGGGCGTGCCACCAACAGAGCTGAACCGCCTTGTGGAGCATTGCAGAAGTAACAGCTTACCACTGCTGGTTGGGTGTGATACTAATTCTCACCACACTATGTGGGGCAGCAGCAACATCAACACCAGAGGTGAGTTTCTCTTAGAATTCCTATGTAGTAGTAGTCTAGAAATCCTTAATCAGGGGAACACACCCAGTTTTGTAACTAGGGCAAGAGAGTTTTAGATTTGACTATAGGTAGCACTTATTTGAAGGGCGTAGTCAGGAACTGGAGGGTATCGGGAGAACCATCAATGTCGGATCATAGAATTATAAGGTTCGATATAGAGGGAAATACTGAGTCGACACTTCCGTCTAGAAATCCAAAGAGGACTGATTGGCAACTTTATAGGGATTGCCTAAAGGTCAACTTGGAGGATAGCATCAAAAGGGCACCAAGGCACCAGCTAGAGCTAGAACATCCCATTAACGATAAGGTTAATGGGGCAATAATCGGAGCTTATGAATCTAGTTGCCCCCTTAGCTCATCTACTGGAAATAGAGAAGCACAATGGTGGAGTAGGGAGCTGTCAGACCTCCGGAAGAAAACGCGTAAGCTATTTAATAGGGCGAAGCGTACCGGAGCCTGGCGGGCCTACACCGATAGTCTAACTGCCTACAACTCTGCAATTCGGAGAGCAAAGAGAAATGATTTTAGGAACTTTTGCGAGAAGATGTCAACTACTCCGGCAGCGGCCAGATTACACAAAATCATGGCTAAAGCCCATGTAGATTCGGCAATACCACTCAAAAGGGCAGATGGGACCTACACCAGCAATGAAAGAGAGAAGGCGCAGTTGCTACTCTCGACTCATTTCCTGGACAGCATAGACGGGACAGCACCAGAACCATCTGCAGGGTCTGTAGGAAACAGGGAATCCTGGGAAGTAGCACGGAAGCTATGCACTGAGCAGCGCATAGAATGGGCTATTGGCACCTTTAAGCCGTACAAATCTCCCGGGGTGGATGGTATCCTCCCTATATTTCTCCAGCAGGGGAAGAAGGAGCTTATGCCCCATCTAATAAGGTTGACTAGGAGTAGTTTAGCACTAGGATATATACCCCAGGTATGGAGCAGGGCAAGAGTGATCTTTATACCTAAGATAGGTAGGAGGGATATTACACAAAGTCATTTCGACCCATAAGTTTAACCTCCTTCATGCTCAAACTGATGGAGAAAATTATTGACAACCACATAAGATCAAATATCCTATGTAGGGAGCCGCTACACCCGCGGCAGCATGCATACAGAGCAGGTCGTTCAACGGACACTGCGCTGTATCAACTGACGAACACGATACGGAATTCTCTAGCCGCTAAGGAAGTTACGGTCTGTGCATTTCTGGATGTGGAAGGTGCCTTCGACAATACAGAGCACACTGCCGTCACGGATGCGCTTAGAAGGAGAGCAGTTGGAAACACCATAACCAGATGGATATGGGCCATGGTTGGCAGCAGGACTGCTGAGACCAAAATTGGGGAGGAACATCTTGCAGTAAGGACGACCAGGGGATGCCCCAAAGGTGGTGTACTGTCTCCACTCCTGTGGAGCCTTGTAGTTGACGAACTCCTGCACAAGCTAACGAGCAATGGCATTGAATGCCAAGCATATGCCGATGACATCGTTCTCATTGCAAGGGGGAAGTTTGAGGAGACGTTGTGTGACATCATACAGAACGGACTAAGGATAGTGAAGGAATGGTGCACTTCTGTAGGGTTGAACATCAACCCTGCGAAGACTACCATTGTTCCCTTCACCAGAAAGAGGACACTTCCGCACTGGCAAAACATCCGAGTAGACAATGTTCAAATAGGTAGATCATCGGAGGTCAAGTACCTGGGAGTGATACTAGATTCAAGACTGTTATGGAGACAGCATTTAGAGGCGACTGTTGACAAGGTAACAAAAGCACTAATGGTCTGTAGATCCGTTGCAGGTAAAACATGGGGTTGTACACCCAAAATCCTGAGATGGATATACACCATGATAGTGAGACCCATCATCACTTATGGTGCTGTTGCTTGGTCGGACAGGGTTAGGCTAGTGACAACCAGAGACCGCCCTACGGCGGCTATGGAAGTCCTCATTGAACTCACACCTCTGACGATTGTGATAGAGGCCGCAGCCAGACAAAAAGTGATCAGCATCGCGGGGAAAAACACAGGAAGGGACTGTCTGATTAGCCAATGGGAGCGAGCATCCCTTGCAAGACAATTCCCCCTACTTGCGCAGCCCTCTGATGTGATGAATAAAGTGTATGACTTTGGCAAAAGGTTTGAAACTGTTCTGGCTAACAGAAGGACATGGGGGGAAACTCCACCCCGATGCTCCCTTGGAACTGGCACCATGAGGTGGTACACTGATGGTTCCAGAACACTGGAGGGCTCAGGGGTGGGAGTCGTAGGACCAAGAATTAGCTACTATGAGTCCTTGGGTAAAACCCCTACCATCTTTCAGTCGGAAGTATATGCCATTGAGAGATGTGCACAATTTAATCTCGATAGGGGCTACAGAGGAAGAGAAATAGTCATCTTCTCGGACAGTCAGGCTGCAATCAAAGCGCTTAGTTCACATGAGTTCACCTCTAAGTTGACTTGGGAATGCCGCATAAAGCTAAATCAGCTAAGCAGCATGAATAAGGTCACACTCCACTGGGTTCCCGGACACTGTGGAGTGGTAAGAAACGAAAAGGCGGATGAACTGGCCAGGAAGGGGCTAGTACACCCATGGTCGGACCGGAACCGTTTTGTAGACTTGGACCGGATAAAATCCGCGTAGATACATCGACGGAGATTAAGAATACCAGGGATCACCTCTGGTTCAATCTCTCAGGATTAAGGCATGCAAAGCTAATGATTGGAACGTATAACCAGAAACGATTCATAGCTCTCATGTCCCTGAGTAAAAATAATCTAAGGATTCTCACAGGCTTCCTCACAGGCCATTGTAGACTGAGAAAACACCTCAACAGACTTAGAATTGAGAGAAATAGCCTGTGTAGATTCTGTGATTATGAGGTTTCATCCAGAGCATGTTCTGAAGGACTGTGAATCGTTGTGCCACAGAAGACATAGCCAATTGGGCAAGCACCTATTGGAGGACTGGGAACTGCCAATGCTAGAACCACTGGCAATCTTGAGATTCCTCAGGAAAGTGGGTCTGGCTGAGGTGCTATATCACCTGGCAGGGGATACAATAGATCTTCATGGTCGCAGTGTCCTGTTTTCCCGAGAACCAATCAATCAATCAATCAATCAATCAACAGCTAAGGCATTTAAAAGGTTTTCGCCAGAAGCACACGAATATTTAGAGGTGTAAGATGTTGTAAAGGGTATAGCGTTGTGAGCATTGAGAATATTTTTCCAGAAACAGAAGTGTTCAATTGAAGTGATTTATTGAAAATAATACCAAGATTCTTAGTTGAATCAACGAAAGCAATATTTTGATTTCCTAGTAGGATCGGGGTATCTATAACTATGTTTTGATTCCTTTGGGCTATAATCAGGCATTTAGATTTTTTTGGATTGCTTGAGGTCAACATTAAGCTTTCCAATACACTCATGTATATGGATTCTCTTACAACTTATATAAATTTGTACATCATCAGCATATATGTAGATGTTACTGTGTAAAAGTTGGCTAGGTAGGTCATTAATATATAGCGTAAACAGTAGTGGTCCGAGAATGGAACCTTGCGGCACTCCTTTAGGCACATGTAGTGCAGTAGATATTGCATCACGAACGGATACAGACTGGTAACGGTCAGTAAGATATGTTGCTATTAATGAACTGGCACTTAAAGAAAAATTAAATTTATTAGATAACTTACTGCAGAGAATTTCATGGTTAACAGAATCAAACGCTTTAGAATGATCCAAGAGCACCAGAAACGTAACACAACCATCATCAATACTGCAACGGATATCTTCAGATACACTGATGAGCGATGTAACACAGCTATGTTTTTGTCTAAATCCAGATTGAATACTAACTAGCAGCTGGTTATTAGTTAGGTATTTACTCATTTGCTCATGTAACAATCGTTCAAAAACTTTAGATAAATAAGGTAATATTGAAATGGGTCGATACTCATTTGCAGTTTTGGGTACAGGGATGACCTTAGCATACTTCCAGCAACTTGGAAATTGGCAGGTAGTTATTATGGTATTGAAGATGTGTGTGATGTGGGCTAATAACTTAGGGAGAAGGAGTTTTAAGAATTTTGGGTGGATCTGGTCAGACCCAACTGCATTGGATGTCATTGATAGACAATGTGATAAAACATCAGATTGAGGTACACGTAAAAATAAATCGACGTAATGAGGGTAATGCTGAGGGTCAATGTGGACGCCTTAAAACTTCTCCCTGTGGATCTACATATAACTTGTTGGCAGTATCATTGCTATCCTCGGATATACTAGATGTGTTATGTTTTAAATTAAAAGATTTATTTTTATTATTTATTTTTATTATTTATTTTTATTAACCTCATGTTATGTTTAAAATGTTACTTAGCCTTCACAGGGACCCGCTTTTTAAGGCTGGTGTTTGATCAGGTTTTTGTTTATAAAAATATATTAAGCCCTCACAGGGACCCGCTTTTTAAGGCTGGTGTTTGATCAGGTTTTTGTTATGTGTGTTATGTGTTAAGAATTGACTCGACTGACTAGACTGACTAGGATCGACTGACTACCGTTGACTCCACTGACTCGACTGACTACAGGTCCATACCAAATCACCCTCCGCTTTTATACCCAATTTCGCTGTCTGATTGAACGATGCTGCTGACGTTCGCTGCCGCCGGCGTGGTCATTGTTAAGTGTGCTAGTATGCAAATTCAGCATATTCTGTAGGAAAGTTAATGGCATATACATGTATGCAGCGGTATTGCATCGTTAGCATACATCTGTAGGAAAATTACTGGTAATAACTTCATTAATGCATGCAGCGGTATTTTGCTGTCGTTGGTATTTTTGTTGGTTGAGGGAAAATAACTCAACGTCAGTATGTGTGTGCAGCGTATGTTCTGCTGTCGCTGATACTTCTGTTGGTTAGGGGAAAATGACTCATAACATCCCTCCCCCCTTACGGACAAGAAACATCCTGTCTTAGGATGTTTCGTAGCCATCCTTCTGGAATCTGACGTTGGAGTGATTTCCCATTTTCTAACGGAACTGCGTTTTCCGTCCATGTATGTGTTGTGCCATCGCATATAGCTTTAACTGTTGATTATGGTTGTGTGAGGTTGAAGGTTATGGCTGTCTGTCTGTTGATCGTTGGATTGGATTCTTTATTGTTGTCGGAACTGGGTTTTTCGTCCATGTATGCGTTGTGGTATTGTATATAGGTTTTGCGGTTGCGTGAGGTTGATAGATATAGGCTGCTGTTGATGATTGTTGGATTCTTCATTGTTAACGGGATGATGATTGTTGGTTGATTTTTAAAACGCTGGTTAATATTTTTAATCTTATAACTAACAATTTCTTCTTACATATACTTATATCAAAAAAATTTTTTTTTCTTACATGAAACTATTTGTTCTATCTATTCTAGAAGTAATTTTTCAATATATATATATATATGTGTATTTTTAATTGTATGTTTTTTTTTCTATTCAACTTAATACAAAATTGTATGTATGTATGACACACAAAAAATTATAATAGTTATGCATTTACAAGTTAGTTGTATAATTATTGTGTATATGTATTGATATTTATATACAGTCGAACTTCCATAACTCGAATCACCATTGTCCCAAAAAAAACTTCGACTTACGGAGACTTCGAGTTACAGAATTTTTTGTCAAAATATAATAAAAGGTTTTTGTATTATGTATTTTTATTTAAAATAGCCTCTAATGGAAAACTACATACTTAAGAATATAAAAGAACAAGCATAATGTTGCACTAGATATAGGCATGTTTTGGCTTCTAGTTGCTGAAAACCAATCTGTGATTGCTTTGTCGACATTCTGGAATTTTGGTGTCTTAACTCTTTTAGTACATAAACGAAATCCAGATTCAAACGAGTTGATAATTAATTTCTTATTTTTGAAAATTGTTGAGACCGTGCTTGCCGGAATACCATACATATTTATCAGCTGCTTCCTTTTTCTTTAATCCATCTTCGACGTCTTTTATATGTTTATATTTTTCTTTAATTGATAAGCATTTTAAAACACGTTTAGTTGCCATAATAATAAAAAAAATCAATTTCAACATTTATCATCTAGCGCGAATTATGCATAGAACTGATAGTTACGCAAATAAAAAGAAATAAATTTGTAATTCCCCGAAAAATATAAAAAAATAGCATGTAAAATATACAAACCATACATACAAACAACAAAAGAGAGTAAAACAATCAAACCATAACTAAAAAAAAAAAACAAAAAACCGTTCAAACAAGCAAAATTCTTCGAGTTATAGAGTTCATGTGCATGTTTTTTGTTCGAGTTATGGAGAACTTCGACTTATGGAAGTTCGAGTTACGGAAGGAAAGTTGTATGTGATTTGTTCTTTTAACGCTACTGCCAACCAAATTAGTTCGAGTTAGAGAAAATTCGAGTTAGAGAAGTTCGAGTTATGGAAGTTCGACTGTATATGTACTCTTATATTAACCTTGAAATAAACTTATACAAGAAATTGAAAATTTTTAAATTATTTGAACGTTGCAAAAATAAGTATATATATATGTGTATTGTTAATGGTGTGTTTTTTCTTATTTCCAACTTAATATAAAATTGTATGTATGTTTGACACACAAGAAATTATAAAAGTTATGCATTTACAAGTTAATTGTATAATTATTGTGTATGTGTATTGATATTTATATATATGTACTCTTATATTAACCTTGAAATAAAGTCATACAAGAAATTGAAAATTCTTAAATTATTTGAAAACGTTGCAAAAATGAGTAAGAGAAAAAAAAACTTCATTACATTTAGTACTACATATATCAAATTTCAACCTATTTAAACATTTTTTCCCTTCCTTTTTTTTATATATATAAAAAAAAATGAGTTTAGATTAGCTTGTATTTATCCTTGTCTTTGTTAAAGAAATTTAACACCTTTGCTGTTTTAATGATTTGAAAGAAAAATTATTCACTTGCTTATAATTTTTTTTAAATCAACAGCAAAAATGGCAGAAAATTAGGAAAGTTTAGAATTGCAAATAGTTTGTTATTTAGATGAAAGACAAAAATAAATATTAATAGGAAATTTGTTGAAATTATTTCATTAATTCGTGCTTTTTATTATTATTGTTAGTATTACTGAAATACCATGCATGTATGTATGTTTGGCTTTTATTTTTTGTTTCAATGTCAATGCCAAACTTATTTGTATTCTTACACACATACATGCATGTGTATATCTATTTATTCAGTTGTACCCGGCTGTGAAATAGTCTGGCAGAATTTTGCTGTGTAATCATATTTCACAGTCAAGTACTCAACTAAAGTATTGCAAAAAAAAAATTAAGAAAAAAAATTGTTTCAGTTTGGATATATTGCATTCATTTTTTACCCTGCATTTGTAAGCATGCAATTGCTTTATTTATGTTTCTACTAATGTGCATAAAACTGCAGGGTTTTTTTTTTTTTTTTTTTTTTTTTTTAAAACATTAGAACTGCACTAATGCACAAATTTAAAAATTAAATCTCATCGTGCAGTCTTGAAAACGGCATGAAACGGTACGGTTGCCGTAAAATTAAAAAAAAATTCCAAACACGATAAGGCTGAACAATAATAATTATTATTTCTACAAAACAAAGAATTGGTGAATTTTTCTAAAGAAAAACAAAATTATTCATCCTTTTTTTTTAATTTAATTTATTTATATTTTATGTGAAACTTTCTAATTTTACAATGAGTAACAACAAAGAAAAAAACAAAAAGATAATACAGATCAAAACAAATTTACTAAATTAATTTGATTTAAAATTTAATTAATGAGCAACAAAATTCAAAAAAAAATTCATTTTGTATTTAAGTATTAAATATTTTTGTTTTGGTGAAAAAACTACTATAAAGAATGAATAAATGCAAATTTATTTAATGGATAACAAATTAAAAATCAAATATACTTAATGCGCCACATTCATCCATACAAATAAAATGAGATAAATTTCTTTTTTGTTTTCCAATAACCTTTCTAACTAAAATCTCTCTTTCTTATGTTGTCTCTTTTTTTTTTTAAATAATAATACAAAAGATCAACATTTTTAAGGAAATAGAAGAAGGATAAAAAAAAAGGTAGAAAAGGATAGAGCAGTGAAACTTGTGTGGATTTAATTAAGGTGCGGCAAAGTTATCTTATGTTTGTTGTAGCTTTTAAAAGAGATACAATTTCTCTTTTTATAAAATTATATATTTATTAAAAAAAAAAAGAGAAAAAAAAGAAAACAAATATCTCAACAACATTCCGTTTCTTTGTTTGTTTGAAAACATTTTTCCAAATTGTATATAAAAAGGAATATCAATTGTAATTTCACTGACTTTTCAAGTTAACTAATCATAACAGCTTAAGCAATGACAATTTATTAAAAAAAAACGTGATTTCATACAAATGTCGTTTGACAAACAAACCTCCTTCCTTTATTAATCAAAAACATTTTCTATGGATAAACACTTTTTTAAAAAAAAAATTTTAAAAATATTGGAGACTGAAATTGAGCTTTTTTTAAAACAGGTCAAATTTTGAGGGACTACAACTCTCTGTTTTCCACATACTAAAAATCACTTGCATAATTTGTATAATCAATGAAAATGCCAAAGAAATAGTAAAAAGTTTGATCTTTTAAAATGGCATTGACTGTTTGTTGTTCGAAATCTACATTTTAAGAAACAAGTCTTTTTAGGTATACACAAAGGTTAGACATACATACATACTAATCATTTTACCTTAATACATGCATACACTTTTTAATAACTTTAATTGCCTGTTTTTAATGACAAGAACTTGCCGCAGCAATCACTGTCTTCAAGTAAATTAACTGTGATTGTAATTGTAACTTGTACGGGAGGTTAAACCACCAATTCGATGCAACAAAAGACAGATTTTAGAAGAGGTTTATAATGTTCAATCTGAAATTTATTCCATTTCTAAAACACGACTGAATTACAGCTTAATAAATATCTAGACTACAGCGTAGTTAAAGTATACATGTACATATGTATGTATGTGCACTTCATCTTCAATTCATTAATGATTTGTTTGCAAAAACAAACAAGTTTGAAAAAGTAAAATTTAAAATTTACTCTTTAGTTTCATTTTTGAAGAATAATTTTTAAAAACTTTCATTGCTCGCAAAATTTCCAGAATTTAAATATTATCAAAAAAAATTTTTATACGTCTCTTATTTATTCTTATTTTAATACGTTTTCGTAAATCTGTTGCGGCATCTATCTAATCTGTCTGCTTAATTTTATTTTTAGAATAGTATCCGTTGGCCGATTAGAAGGTGATACCGGGTCAGTAACGTTCCATCCTTTTTTTAACCTTTTCCCTTTACTAATTATTTTGCTTCTTTCAGATCCTTTGACGTCAACCTATAAAAGTAATAGGAAATTACAAGCGAGGGATAAATAAAAAAAAATTCTCTACGGCATGTTAAGTTCCGTTATTCCTTAATTTGGACCTGTATAAATATGTATTTCTTTTTCTATTTCAGCCATTGAAGACCTTAAGACCATGAGAGGCATGGTATTACAACACTGCTCCAGTGTCGATTTTGTGGTGAGTTTTCTTATTATTATATCCTTTTGGTTTTTTTTTTTTTTTTCTTTTCCCTTTTTCCCTAATATATCATTTATTGACTGTATGGCTTCACCAAATTACGGTGTAGGGTTCGAAGTCTTCCCTTCACCATTATTTGAACGTTTAATGGTGTGGGGAAACTTTTAATTTCATAGGGTCCATACCATAGGGGCGTGAATTCGTTTTTACGTGCTTGTGTTTTTACTAGGACTCTGCCTCCTATTTTTAAAGTATAAGACCTTGACTGCTTGTCGTAATGTATCTTTGCCTTAGCCTTAGCTTTTTGTTGATTTTCCTTAGCAATCTCATAAGCTCTTTGAATTTGATGTCGTAATAATTTGGGGTAATCGTAGGGGTTGTATAAGGGTACGCGTGTCTGTAGGTTTGATGGCAGCGGTGCATCAAATCCATATAGTATTTTAAATGGTGTCTGCTTTGTGGCCGTGTGCTCCGTATGGCTGTGTACGTGCATTGCTGGAGCAAGCCACTGATCCCAGTTTGAACCATCTTCTTTTGCGAAACTTCGCAAATATTCTGCTAATGGTCTGTGACTTCGCTCTAATGACACGTTAGCTTGAGGGTGATAGGGAGAAATATGTTGCTTCTTAATTCTCAAAAGCTTACACACACTTCCAAACAATTTCGAGGTGAAGTTTGTTCCGTTGTCTGTAATTAATTTTTTGGGAATACCATATTTTGTTACTACCTCGTTATAAAAGACTCTTGCTGCCATCTCTGCTTCGGCGTCTTGCATGGGTGCGCAGACAAAAAATTTTGATAAATCATCCTGTAGGGTAAGAATGTATTTGTTTCCCATGGTGGTTGTCGGCAGGGGCCCCACCATATCCATATATACCTTTTCGAACGGTCTGTTTGCTGTATCTGTGAGGACCATGGGCTCTCTATTGAGAAGTCCACTTTTATTTTTCTGACATTTAGGGCATTTTTTGATGTAGGTCTTGATATCGTGTTGCATCCCCTTCCACTTGTACTGTTTTTTTATTCTATAGTAGGTCTTCCTGACTCCTTGATGTCCGCCCAGCGGTGAGTCATGAAAGCTTCCAAGAACTTCTTGGATATCTTTTTTCTCAGATAAAAATGTCGCCGCGGAGGTTTTGTCACTATTTTCACTCTGTTTTTCCTCTGCAAGAGCTTTCTGTTGCTCCGTTTGCTTTGTCCTTTCCTCTTCCGATTTTCTCGAGCTTGCTTGAGCTCTAGTTATCACTCCGATATTTTGATTTTTTGTTGGTAATCTGCTTAATGCATCCGCATTCAAGTTAGTCTTCCCTGGTTTGTACACAATTTCAAACTCGTATTCTGATAATTTATGCCTAAACCGTGCAAGTCTTGAGGTTTGATCTTTGAGGTTTGCTATCCCCCTTAAGGGTTTATGGTCAGTAAATACGGTGAAGTGTCGCCCCAGGAGATATGGGCGGAAAGTATGTGTTGCCCACACCACACCAAGCATTTCTTTTTCTATTGTTGAGTACCTTTTTTCAGTGTCACTGAGAGTTCGACTAGCAAACGCTATTGGATGATCCTTCTCGTTCCTTATCTGTGACAAAACTGCTCCTAGGGCCTCGTTGCTTGCATCCGTTGTTACTCTGAAGGGTTGTTCAAAATCCGGGTAAATCAATATTTGAGGATTTGCAATACTTTCTTTGACTTTGTCCAGGGCCTCTTGGCATTGGGACGTCCACACAAACTTAGCGTTTTTTCTTAACAGCTTTGTTATTGGTGCAGCCAATTTTGCCATTCCTGCCACAAATTTTCGGTAGTAGTTGATCAAGCCCAGGAGTGCTTGTACTTCTTTTATTGTTCTTAATGGCTTAAGTTGTTTGACACATTCCACTTTCGAAGGGTCTGGTAGCGCTCCCTCATTGGAACATTTGTGTCCTAAGTAAACTATTTCTCTACGTAAGAATTGGCATTTCTTCGTGTTTAGTTTAAGACCACCCTCTCGTAGTCTTGATAGAACGTTCATGATCTTCGTTTCGTGATCTGCCACGTTTCTTCCGTATACGACTATGTCGTCGAGGTACACAAAACAGTCCAGGCCCTGTAAGCCTGTAAGGATCGTGTTCATGACCATCTGGAATGTGGCTGGTGCTCCTGTTAGGCCGAAGGGCATTCTATTAAATTCAAAATAACCCTTATCGGTGCTGAAGGCAGTCTTTTCCTTATCTCCTTCGTCAACTAGTACCTGGTGATATCCACTCGCCAGATCTAAGGTAGTGAAGTACCTGCTATTTCCTAATTGATCCAAAATTTCATCAATTCTTCGAATAGGGAATACCTGTTTTATTGTAGCCTCATTTAGTTTTCGAAAATCGACTACCAGTCTAAAGGTTTTCTGACCGTCTTGAGATTTTTTGGGCACTAACAATATTGGTGCATTCCATGGGGATATGCTTGGACTTATTATACCTTCCAGTAGTAGCTCCGACACTTGCCGGTTGATTTCTTCTTTATGGACGTGAGGTAGACGATACTGTCGTTGATTAATGGGTGGTTGTTCACCTTTTATTGGTATTTTATGTTTCACCAATGTGGTGAATGGCAATTTGTCATTGTCCAACATGAATAAGTCATGATATTTCTCGCATATCCGGTTCATTGACTCTGTTTCTTCCATGTTCCAATCCCTCTCCGTCATAATAGTATTTTTTAGACGCCTTATTCTATCGTCCTGATTTGTCACCGACGAAGGGGGTTGATCGCGCCCTCCATATTGCGTGTAGTGGTTGAAATTTGAAAATTTCACTTTAATGTCCTTCCTCCATGGTATGTCCTGCTCGGTTGCGTTCAGTATGGGCACTGCTGTGCCTCCATTTTTAATGTTGACCACAGTATTTCCAACATAAACTCCAGGGGAAATCTCCTGTTTATGCACAACCACAGTTTTGTCTCTCGATATAATATTGACTGGTACTATAGTGACTGCTCTTTTCCTCAGACAGAAACCTTGTTGATGATTTGTTTGACAATCTATTTCCGTACGAAGGGTAAACGTCTTCACCCAATGTTCGCTATCAAATATACTCAAGGTTCTGTCTATGGTGTTCACTATACATCTGTTCCACATATTATTTCTTCCGAGAATACCATCTCCAGGGATTTGTATTTCCCGTGACACAATATGGAACACCCACGGCAACTGCCTTTTATCTCCTATCCTGATCTCGGTAGTGCCCAGTGTCGTAGTCTTTCCTCCGAAGGCTCCAGAAAGAATTTTAGTTTGCCTTCTGTTCTTATTGAGAAAAATCTTCATTGAGTCCTCTTTTATTATGCTGAAATCTGCTCCGGTATCCACAAGTAGGACCAATCCTCCCCCCCTTGCTTCTTGGCAGGGGAGCGTAATGAAATCTGTGTCCACATTGCCCGGTGATTCAGCACTATCTTCTATATTTCGCATCATCTCTTCACCTTTTTTCTCCTTTTTTTTGTTTAATTTATTATCCTTCTCAGTATTTTCTTCTATAGTCTGTCCGTTCTCCTTATTCACCGAGTGTACAACTGCCTCGGTTACTATCCTGGTTGGCTGCTCTGTTTCTGACTCGGTCTCCGTATCATCTTTATTTACCCGATTCCTTGCTCCTGTTTCTTTTTTATATTTGTAGTTGTTCTCTTTTTTATGCCAATCTGATTTTCTGTTAATTTGCGGGACCCCAGTTATTGGCGATAACTGGGCCGAATTTCGTTTCCCTGGGCATTTGTCCGATTTGTGTTGCTATGGGCCTCTACTGGTCTGTTAGCTAGGTCCCTGCCGTTGTTGCTATTTCGCACCTGTTGGTAGATCCCTGTTCCTACTGTCTGAGTTTGTCTGATATTGCTTCTGCAGTCCCGTGCAAAATGTCCTTGTTATTGACATTTAAAACAGGTTGGGCGTGTATCATTGTTTCTGTTTGCCCCTCTGTTCATGTTTTGTCCCGTCGCTATTTGTGGGCCTCCACGGAATCCTGTGTCTGTTGTCCTCCTATTTCTTTCTGTCGTCCGTCTATCAGATTTATTTTGGTTGGGTAGGTTTTTTCTTGGCTCACAGAAAGGGGTTTCCTTGTGACCGTTTATCCTACACAATCGGCAGTATAGGGAGCCTAATCTCTTTCTGCAGTTTTCCACATCGTGCCCGCTGTTTCCGCAGAACGTACAGCTCACGATATTCCTGCACAGTGGCCCCATTTCATGGCCGTATTTTCCACAGCTCATACAGTATGGTGTGTTTAGCCGCCTTTTGCAGCTATTCCATTCATGTCCCATCTTGTTACAAAAACTACAGGGAACTTCTGAATCTATTGTGTTGATACTGTGCGTTGGTTCGCCAAACAATTCCTCAGCGTTCTCGACTATTTCTATCAACTTAGTGAGCTCTTCCTCCTCCTGCCCCACGAATCGAGCTTTAAGAGCATGGTCTTTCAGACCCTTGATAAAGCTTCTTACCGCTATCCTCTTGAAGTCCTTTAGCATGGTTTGGCGGCCAGGTCCCACCGGCCATTCGTTCTCTATTGTTGTTTTTGCCTCATTTAATAGGCTATCCAGGCGTTCTCCAAATTTGCATGCTGACTCTCTGATGCTCTGTTTGCAACCCAAGATCAGCTCCCTTATCTTATCCAGGCTTTTATTTTTTAGATAAAACTTCTTGATGGTGTTACAGTATGCGTCCACTGAACCAAAAGTCATCTGGGATATTTTTGAGTATGCACCCCCCAGCAGTCACAATTTCAGGCACTGTATCACATCTTGTGTTAGGACGTTATTTGCACCTGTGAGTACTTCTCTTTCTACCATCTTGCATCCTTGTATGTACCTGCATACTTTTGATGGTAAGTCAGGTCCATCGGTCCCGAAGAATGATGGGACTGTGTTGTTAACTATCTTAATAATCTCGGATAGCGAAGTCATTCTGATCGTTTCGATTTCTGCTCTCTCAATAGTATGGTTTTGCCGGGGTGATGGTGATCGTCTTTCCAAAATTTCTTGGGCCACTGGGATCAGTCTATTAAATTCCTCCGCTATTCTGCTGTCAACTTCTTCGGTTTCTTCCAATTCACCGAATCTCAGGGTGTATTCGCTTAACTCCTTATATTTTCTGGTTTTTGTTTCCGCGGAGTACCCCCTGCTACCCGCTTTCCATACGTTGTTTATTAGGGTTTTTACTTTTTCCAACAGCGTCAAGGCAGGTGTTTCTTTCTCGTGTGATATGACTATTGTTGCTAGTCCTACTTCGTTTAGTTCTTCGTGCAGTGAAGGATTTGGTGAACTAGCTCTGTGAATTGTATCCAACTCTCTTCTTGCGTTTTCCAATGCTGTTTGTAGCCTTTGGATAGTGTCGTCTTGTGTCTCTATCAACTGCTGTTGTTTCAATTGTTTTTTAAAGTTTTCCCCACTAAGTCCTTTCCCTTGCAATTGTTTCTCTAATTCCGTATTTTCCTTTACTACGTCCTCTAATAAATTGTCTGTATATTCTATTTGTCCTCTTAGCTGCTCGCAATGGCCCTTTAGAAATGTTTTTGTTTCTTCTAGTTCTTCGATCTTCTTTATAAACTCCTGTGATCTATCTTTACTTAACTCACTTATTAATTGTAGGACATAGCTTACTTCTTCTAATTTTGTCAGTCTTTGGTATCTTATTGTTTCCCTATGGTTGTCCAGGAATGTTTTGTCTGCTTCTAAGCCCTTAAGTTCTGTCCACGCAAGAACTTGTAGACTGTCCACTGAATAATTATACTTATCTATCCGTTTTATTAAGTCGTCTGTCTGTGTCTGTGGATTGGCCATTAAAACTGTCTTCTACTTATCCATATTCCGCTGTTTGTCATCTTCATAGTAGTTTGTGGTTTTTGTGTTTATTTTCACTTTATATTATTATTATTATTATATTTTATGTGTTTGTTCGCAACCGCGCAGAATTTTTACGCTCAAAGTAATTCTCCTTTATTCTGATCTCCTTTAGCTCTTAGTCCTGCACTAAGCCATGACAATATGACGGTTGCTAGAATTTAGACGTTAACCAATTTGTCGGCTCTTGTACAGTTCTACACTGTCTAATGTAGGATGCAACAATACAAGGTTGCTAGAATTTAGACGTTGTGGTATTGTTGGTTTTGCTACACCGGACAGTTTTTTCTGTTGCAAGATCAATTAAAAGGATTATTTTATTTGATGCAATTATTAACGCGGCTACCGGCTGCGCCAAATGTTATGTGTTAAATTAAGATTTATTTTTATTATTTATTTTTATTAACCACATGTTATGTTTAAAATGTTACTTAGCCTTCACAGGGACCCGCTTTTTAAGGCTGGTGTTTGATCAGGTTTTTGTTTATAAAAATATATTAAGCCTTCACAGGGACCCGCTTTTTAAGGCTGGTGTTTGATCAGGTTTTTGTTATGTGTGTTATGTGTTAAGAATTGACTTGACTGACTAGACTGACTAGGATCGACTGACTACCGTTGACTCCACTGACTCGACTGAGTACAGGTCCATACCAAATCACCCTCCGCTTTTATACCCAATTTCGCTGTCTGATTGAACGATGCTGCTGACGTTCGCTGCCGCCGGCGTGGTCATTGTTAAGTGTGCTAGTATGCAAATTCAGCATATTCTGTAGGAAAGTTACTGGCATATACATGTATGCAGCGGTATTGCATCGTCAGCATATATCTGTAGGAAAATTACTGGTAATAACTTCAGTAATGCATGCAGCGGTATTTTGCTGTCGTTGGTATTTTTGTTGGTTGAGGGAAAATAACTCAACGTCAGTATGTGTGTGCAGCGTATGTTTCGCTGCTGCTGATATTTTTGTTGGTTGGGGGAAAACGACTCATAACAGTATTGGCAACAAAATGACTCATGAGTCAATTTCCCCCAACCAACAAAAACATTAGCAGCAGCAAAAACATGCGCTGCATACATACTGCTGACTTTGCAATATCGTGAGAACCGCAATCGGCTGAAAGTTCCACGCTTATATGCTGAGGTTGTATATAATTGCTAAAAATCGCACACTCAGCAATATTTCGGGAACAACCACGCCGGCGGCAGCGAAAATCAACGGTCATCGATAGTATAAAAGGCAGGTTGATATTGGCAATAAAAGCAGTTCGAGAATATTCTTTAAACGGGAAGCAACATAAGGTCATAATAATAATCGCTGATTAACTCATGAGTCCCTCCAGTAGAATAAAATAAGTACATCCATAGTTATATATTGAAAATAAAAGTAAATAAACTTATATTAAAAAATAATAATAAAAGTGAACAATTATTTGGATCCTATCCAGGATAACAATTAGAAAAAGAAACACATAATATTTGGCGCAGCCGGTAGCCGCGTTAATAATAACATCAATAAAATATAATAATCCTTGTGTTGATCTTGCTCAAGAAAAAACTGTCCGGTGTAGCAAAACCAACAATACATAAAATTCTAAATCCTAGCTACCTTGTATTGTTGCATCCTACATTCGACGGTGTAGAACTGCACAGGACAAATTGAATAAAGTCTAAATCCTAGCTACCCTCATATTGTCATTGCAGGACTAATCGCTAAAGCGGATCAGGACAGAAAGGAGAATTACTTTGATCGTAAAAATTCTGCGCGGTTGCGAACAAAAAATAAAATAAAAAAATAATATAAAGTGAAAATAAGCCTAAACCACAGACCACTATGAAGATAATAACCAGCGGAACATGGGTAAGTAGAAGACAGCTTTAATGGACAATCCACAGACAAAGACAGACGAATTGATACAACGGATCAACAAGTGTAATTATTCAGTGGACAGTCTACAAGTTCTTGCGTACAGAAGCAGTTAATAGAGACACAGGACGACACCATTCACAGACTACAAACAGCTTTGGAAAACGCGAGAAGAGAGTTAGACACAATTTATAAAACGAGATCACCAAATCCTTCACTGCACGAAGAACTTAACGAAGCAGGACTACCGACGATTGTCATATCACGCGAGAAAGATTCATCTGCTTTAACGCTGTTGGAAAAATGAAAAACCCTGAGAAACAACGCAAGGAAAGCAGGTAGCAGAGGGTACTCCGCTGAGACAATAGCAAGGAAACTGAAAGAGTTGGGCGAATATAAGGCGGAATTCAACGAGTTGCAAGAAACAGAAGACATTAACAGTATAGTAGCGGAGGAGTTTAATAGATTGATACCAGTGGCTCAGGAAATCTTGGAAAGACGATCACCACCACCCCGGCAAAACAATAACGGTAAACGAGAGAATAAATATGACTTCGCTATCTGAGATCGTGAAAATAGTCAACAACACGGTCCCATCATTTTTCGGGACCGATGGGCCAGACTTGGCATCAGAAGTATTCAGGTACATACAAGGATGCAAAATGTTGGAAAGAGAGCTACTCACGGGAGCAAATGATGGCTCAATCCAGGATGTGATACAGTGTCTGAAATTGCGACTACTGGGGGGTGCATACTCAAGAATTTCCCAGATGAATTTCAGTTCCGTGGATGCGTTATGTAATGCGCTCAAGAAATATTATCTAAAAAGCAAGAGCTTAGATAAAATAAGGGAACTGATATTGGGTTGCAAACAGAGCATCAGAGAGTCAGCATGCAAATTTGGAGAACGCCTGGATAACCTATTGAATGAGGCAAAAACAACTATAGAGAACGAATGGCCGGTGGGACCTGGCCGAAAATTATGCCGAAAGACTTCAAACGAATAGCAGTAACTAGCTTTATCAAGGGTTTGAAGGACCATGCACTCAAGGCTCGATTTGTGGGTCAGGAAGAGGAAGAGCACACAAAATTAATAGAGGAAGTCGAAAATACAGAGGAATTGTTTGCCGAACCAACGCACAGTATCAACGTAATAGATTCAGAAGTCCCCTGTAGTTTTTGCAACAGGATGAGGCATGAATGGAATAGCTGCAAAAAGCGGCTAAACACACCATACTGTATGAGCTGTGGAAAATACGGCCATGAAATGGGGCCGCTGTGCAGGAATATCGTGAGCTGTACGTTCTGTGGAAACAGCGGGCACGATGTGGAAAACTGCAGAAAGAGATTAGGCTCCTTATACTGCCGATTGTGTAGGATAAACGGTCACAAGGAAACCCCTTTCTGTGCGCCAAGGAGAAACCTACCCAACCAAAATCAATCGGATAAACGGACGACAGAAATAAATAGGAGGACAACAAACACAGAATTCCGTGGAAGCACACAAATAGCGACGGGAAATAACATAAACAGAGGGGCAAAAAGAAACAATGGTACACGCCCAACTGTTTTAAATGTCAGCAACAAGGACATTTTGCACGGGACTGCAGAAGTAATGTTAGACAGACCGAAGCAATGGGTGCAGGGATCTACCAACAGGCACGAAATAGCAACAACGGCAGAGACCTAGCTAACAATGCCGTAGAGGCCCATAGCAACACAAATCGGACAAATGCTCATGGAAATGAAATTCGGCCCAGTTATCACCAATAACTGGGGTCCCGCAAATTAACAGAAAACCAGATTGGCATAAAAAAGAGAACAACTACAATTATAATAAAGAAACAAAAAGAGAGAGTCAGGTAAATAAAGATGATACGGAGACTGACTCAGAAACAGAGCAGCCAACCAGTATAGTAACCGAGGAAGTTGTACACTCGGTAAATAAGGAGAGCGGGCACACCATAGAAGAAAATACTACGAAAGATAATAAATCAAACAAAAAAAGGAGGAAAAAAGTGAAGAGATGGTGCGAAATATAGAAGATGGTGCTGAATCACCGGGCAATGTGGACACAGTTTTCATTACGCTCCCCTGCCAAGAAGCAAGGGGGGGAAGATTGGTCTTACTTGTGGATACCGGAGCAGATTTCAGCATAGTAAAAGAAGACTCAATGAAGGTTTTTCTCAATAAGGACAGAAGGCAAACTCAAATTCTTTCTGGAGCCTTCGGAGGAAAGACTACGACACTGGGCACTACCGAGATCAGGATAGGAGATAAAAGGCAGTTGCCGTGGGTGTTCCATATTGTGTCGCGGGAAATACAAATCCCTGGAGATGGCATTCTCGGAAGAAATAATATGTGGAACAAGTGTATTTTAAACACCATAGACAGAACCTTGAGCATCTTTAATAACGAACATTGGGTGAAGACGTTTACCCTTCGTATGGAAATAGATTGTCAAACAAATCATCAACAAGGTGTCTGTCTGAGGAAAAGAGCAGTCACTATAGTACCAGTCAATATTATATCGAGAGACAAAACTGTGATAGGATATAAGGAATTTCAAGTACAGAAACTGAAATTTCATTTTCAATAATAGGAAGATAATAAAATGCAACTTGTGAAATGGCTCAACAAATTTCCTATTATTAAGTACAAGTTTTTTTTTGTCTTTCTTCTAAAACAAACTATTTGTAATATTAAACTTTTCTAATTTTCTTCCATTTTTGCTGTTGATTTAAAAAAAATTATACGCAAGTGAATAATTTTTCTTTCAAATCATTAAAACAGCAAAGGTGTTAAATTTCCTTCAGACAAAGGAAAATACAAACTAAACTGAACTCATTTTTTTTTTAATAAAAAAAGAGATAAAAGGAAGTTGCCGTGGGTATTCCATATTGTGTCGCGGGAAATACAAATCCCTGGAGATGGTATTCTCGGAAGAAATAATATGTGGAACAAGTGTATTGTAAACACCATAGACAGAACCTTGAGCATCTTTAATAACGAACATTGGGTGAAGACGTTTACCCTTCGTACGGAAATAGATTGTCAAACAAATTATCAACAAGGTGTCTGTCTGAGGAAAAGAGCAGTCACTATAGTACCAGTCAATATTATATCGGGAGACAAAACTGTATAAGATATAAGGAATTTCAAGTACAGAAACTGAAATTTCATTTTCAATAATAGGAAGATAATAAAATGCAACTTATGAAATGGCTCAACAAAATTCCTATTATTAAGTATAAGGTTTTTTTGTCTTTCTTCTAAAACAAACTATTTGTAATTTTAAACTTTTCTAATTTTCTTCCATTTTTGCTGTTGATTTAAAAAAATTATACGCAAGTGAATAATTTTTCTTTTAAATCATTAAAACAGCAAAGGTGTTAAATTTCCTTCAGACAAAGGAAAATACAAACTAAACTGAACTCATTTTGTTTTTAATAAAAAAAATTTTTTTTTCAGTGGAAATTTGATATAATACTAAATGTAATGAAGTTTTTTTTCCTACTCATTTTTGCAACGTTTTAAAATATTTTTAAAATTTGCAATTTCGTGCAAAAGTTATTTCAAGGTTAACATAAAAAATAAAGGAAAGACATAGATATCAATACACATACACAATAATTACAAAACTAACTTATAAATGTATATTAAAAATTATTTCACTATAAAAATAGATACAACATTCCGTTGTTTTTTATAAAGTTAGAAATGTAAATAAAGCCAATGTTAAACATTTTTTCATATATCAAACAAAGAATTTGTCATACATACATACAATTTAATATTAAGTAAAAATTAAAATCATACTAATATACAATACAGTTATTTACAAAAATAGAAAATTCATATAAATCAAATTCTGTAAATGATTGAGTAAATCAATCCAAAATGTTTATGAAGCGTCCATACTTTTTGGTGATTCAATCGAATTATTAAAAGGTTTTAACAATTTGTTTTTAAGTTTTTAATTATAAAATATAAAAACGGGACATTTTAAAACCAAGAATTATTACCATAGAAAACTTTTTCAAAATAGTTTCATGTAGAAACTTGCATCTTACATCTATGGTTAATAGCTTAAAAAAGATATATATACATACAAAAAATAAGAGTAATAAAAATTTTTTTTAATATGTAAGAAAAGAAATTTTTATATAATATACATAAGTATACGTAAGAAAAAATTGTTAACAATACGTAAGAAAAGAAATTTTTATAAGTGTGCGTAAGAAAAAATTGTTAGTAATAAGATTAAAAATATTAACCCGCGTTTCAAAATCAACCAATAATCAACATCCCAGCAACAATGAAGAATCCAACAATCATCAGCAGCCTATATCTATCAACCTCACACAACCGAAAACCTATATACGATAACACAACACATACATAGATGGAATGACCAGTTCCGTTGAAAAGAGGGGAATCACTACAACGCCAATAACAACTACAAAGTCAATAACAACCTCAGTATTTCACGAGCAATATCTATTTTTTCCTTGGTGACGCAGCAAACGTACCAAGTCGACAGACACTCAACAGTCACCAACTAATGGTAAACTGCGAACCTTCAGGCAATCGAGGCTCGGGAGATCATTACATATTACTCCGAGAGCTGCCAAAGCTGTATCGCCAAGGTAGTCGGGTGCATACACACATCTATTTTGACTTGATTCCAGAAGTATGGCTACGAAACATCCTAAGACAGGATGTTTCTTGTCCGCAAGGGGGGAGGGATATTATGAGTCGTTTTCCCCCAACCAACAAAAATATCAGCAGCAGAGAAACATACGCTGCATACACATACTGACGTTGTCATGAGTCATTTTCCCCCAACCAACAAAAACATCAGCAAAAACATGCGCTGCATACATACTGCTGACTTTGCAATATCGTGAGCACCGCAATCGGCTGGAAGTTCCACGCTTATATGCTGAGGTTGCATATAATTGCTAAAAATCGCACACTCAGCAATATTGCGGGAACAACCACGCCGGCGGCAGCGAAAATCAACGGTCATCGATAGTATAAAAGGCAGGTTGATATTGGCAATAAAAGCAGTTCGGGAATATTCTTTAAACGGGAAGCAACATAAGGTCATAATAATAATCGCTGAGAAACTTACGAGTCCCTCTAGTAAGATTAAAGAATAAACACTTATAATAATAATAATCGCTGAGAAACTCATGAGTCCCTCCAGTAGAATAAAATAAGTACATCCATAGTTATATATTGAAAATAAAAGTAAATAAAATTATATTAAAAAATAATAATAAAAGTGAACAATTATTTGGATCCTATCCAGGATAACAATTAGAAAAAGAAACACATAACAATACCAATTTCCCTGATTGTTTGCCATTTCCTTTTTGAGTCTACAGCAGACCTGAAGCGGTTTGAATAGTAATTTGTTTTCGCAGCTCTAATGCTTTTATTAACATTTCGACGGGCTCTGCGGTATTCTTCATGTATTTCAGACGTTCTAAACCTTTTCCAGCGCCTATACAGGTCGTGCCTAACATTAATTTGGCTTTTTATGGTAGAATTAAACCAGCATTTCCTGATTTTATCACCTCGGTACGTACGCACAGTAACAGAAATATCAAAAAGATTAAGTAAATGGGTGTTAAAAAATTGAAGCTGTTCTTCAGCAGTCCAATTTTCATGGATATATACCGATTTCTCAAAAACTGGAGCCAATCTGACACTTCCAAATGCACTTTCGCACTCAGGGCACTCCCCCCAAAATAGTTCGAAAAGGATTCATCGAAGTTCTTTTTTCGAGTATCACAGTGTTATTTATGAAAGTTGTCTGTAAAGTGTTATAAAATTTTAAGGAATACACACAAGTTTTTCTTTTTTGGTTTTATGACATACAAAAGTTAATTACACTGTGTTAGTTTTTGACCCGAAAAAAAATTAAGGATTCATCGAAGTTCATTTTTTCGAATATCACAGTGTTTTTATTTTATTTCAATATTGTGTTTATATTTATATTCTTCACACCTAAAGTTCTTGAACTTTAGGTAGAATTAAGTTATGCGGTTGTGTGTTTTGTTATTGTTTGAGAACAGGTTTCTTGTAATTTTATTTGTATGATTTAGTTTGTATTGTTTTTTTTTTTTGTTTATTTGTATAAGTGGTTGCAGTTTTCTGTTATTTGTGTTTATAAACTTAATTTTACTTTAAATTTTTGTTTTATATAATCATATAACTTTTTTTATGACACATGTTATTTATTTTGTATTTTTATCCGTTTTATAGAATGTAAATAAAAACTTTTAACGCTGCTCAGCAAAAACACGTCCGATATATATTTTAAATTGTTTCGATGATTACTATTACCCCGTTTATACGCATTTCTTATTTGCAAATAAAACGATTTGCAAAAACTTAACTCACTGTTTATACGCAAATAGCATTCAGAAATATTGTTGTATTTTTGGTAATGACACGCAGTAAATATATAGTCATCTGGTAGCAAAACACATCTTATTTGCAAATAGCTTGTTATTTGCAAATAGTTTTGGAAACATTTTAAGTTGCAATAAAAAAGTAATACGGCAACGCTTTCCACTCTTATTTGCAAATAAGAAGTGCGTATAAACGGGGTATATGATACCAAAGCCCGGTAAGGATCATACAAAGGTTTAATCCTATCGGCCTATCAGTTTATTGCCCAATATGTCGAAAATGTTTGAAAAGCTGTATATGAGCAATCTGACTCATATAATGACTAGCAATGGATGTATTCCAGATCATCAATTTGGTTTTCGCAGACAACATAGCATTATTGAACAAACTCACAGACTTGTGAATGTAGTTAGAGAAACTTTTGAAAAAAGAAATATTGTTCAGCGCTTTTTATTGATGTCGCACAGGCTTTCGATAAAGTATGGCACGAAGGTCTTATCCACAAATTAACACAAATTAATTTATAAACCTTCAATGTCAAATATTGCTTACATTTTCTCGCGCCATTTAAAATTCTATGAGTTCTTGTGCATGATTTACGATTTTTTTAAGTGAAAACCTAAAAAAATGAGAGTGTTAAATTTTTTAAGGGAAATGGAACTTTGTTCTGTGTTCCCAAAGACGATGAATTTCGCAACAAATAGAGTGAAATCTGTGGAGTTGATCTTTCAAAATTTGCAAAAGTTTGTAGTGACCACTTTTTACCTTCCAGCATAATTCATGTTGTAAGAAGACCGTCGCTCTTGCTGAATGCTGAACCTTTAAAAAAACAGGTTCCCGATAAAGTGGAGCAGTAAGTATTAGTTTTTTAATTTATAAAGTATGTAATTCCATATGCCACTATAAATATTTGAAGAATTACTTGATTAGGCCAACAAATAGAAGAAGAATCTGTAATAAATTTGAACAGCATTGTTGGCAATATTTTAGTTGCAAAGTAAGTGGGTTATATATGTATATGTATGTACATCCAAATTTATTTTAATATAATAATCTAAATTATCAAATTCTAGATATGACAATGTAGTATCAGTTAGTAGTTCATTGTGCACAACTGCTTAAAATTAATTATTAACATAAACTAAAATATATAAAAAAAAAATCCTTTTCATTTCAGCAAATTTATATTTATTTATTTATTTATTCATCATAATACATTAGAAGCCTTTAAAGCAGTGATTGGCACAAAGAGAGGACTGAAAAAATGAGAAACTATTTTTGTGTGCACTTAAAGAAATTTATGGATTTAATTACTTTTTGTGATCAAAGTTTTAGAAATTTTAAATTGAATCATGTACTGAATGAATAGGTGAATAAATGGATGGATTAACGAATTTTTTAATAAATTGTATGAACTCAACATAATGTTTGTTAAAAAAAAAAGATTTAAAAATATAATAGAGTGTTGATAAATATTTATTTTTGTATATTATAATAGCCCAATTTACAATCTTGTACAAATGATATGATGTAAGACCATTTGCATAAGATTGCTATTGGTCTAAAATTATTTTTAACAATGTTAAAAATATAGGAATAGCAATTCTTCATCCCACATATTTATTAAGTAATTTGTTTTAAAATGCCCCTCTGAAAAAAACTTACGAAAAAACATGCATACATAAATAAAGATTGTATCAAAATTTCTCTGTGTGTAAAAAAATTTTCAAAAGAAAAAAACATCCGATACACTCCTACTCTGTTGAATTTAAGCAAGCAACTGAATGAAATTTTCTTCTCACACGTTGGTTGTTGTAGATAATTTGTTGTAACCATGGTTGCCTTTCTTTTTATTAATGAAGAAATTCGTAGTTGGGTTTCTTTGTTACAATTTTCTTAAGTTTTTTTGTAGATAAAGATCCTCATTAATTTTAAAACAAGAATCAAAAACGTAATAAAAATCTTAAGAAATGACATACTTATGTATGTATTTGAAAATTTTTTGCGTACAGGGCTAAAAAAAATATATTATTTTGGTAGATTTTAAGGAACATATTGATAGATTTTAAAGAAAATTTTTGGAGGATTTTTTTTTACTTATGGCACTCCTGGTCGTAATAAATACGATGACTAAACGTAAATTCCCGAAAATCTTCGTAATCCTGGCAAACGCGTGCGCAACACTGCTTTAAAGCCAATAATAAATGTATAATGGGCCACAGACATTGAAGCAATGCACCACCATTGAATGCTTACTTTGAAAAATGAGAGTATTTAATTTATTTTTGAATTTTCGTTTAATTAAATATTTTTAATTTTAAATAGATATAGTTGATGCTGAACACATCCTCACTGATGCTAATTGCTTTGCAGACTTAAATTTAATAAAAGCTGATTTAAACTATTCCAATTTCAAGTATAATTTTGAATTGACTTGCTGCAAAGATGGATAATTATGTTCGTTAGTTGGATATTGGGTGGTATTATTGGTTCCGCACGAAAAAGAAAATTTAACGGAAAGAAATATCCACCGATATGAAAATTATACTTATTCATTCCTATGATATAAGCTTTCCGCAGAGTAGATTTAACATCTCTGTATTAACTAATTTGTGTACAAATATTTTGAACGCGCAGACATTGTTTTAATAGTGAAAAGAAATTTAAAAAGTAAAATATATTTTGAAAATATGGACACAATTTTTTGAATATAGTAGTGATTGATCTGATATGCGGATAGTCTGAAGATGTGTTAAGATAAATGATAGAGAATTTTTTTATTTCTTTTGGAGCACGTTGGCTAAAGCCACTGGCAAAGTCGTTGTTTTCTCTCATATTACATTGGCCAATGATTCCAGTTGCACATTATTTGTGTATTTGTCGCTTTTATTCCTATAAACAGTTTTTTTATTTGTTGTGGGTTAGCAAATCTATAATAATTTTTTTTTATATATTTTATTCCTATAAATATAAAATTAAATAAAACAAATTAAAATACATTTTATTTGTGCAAAATTTAATACTTTTTCTTACATTTTTGTTCTTTCCGTTAGCTTTTCGTCATAAAATGTTAGCGTATGTAACACCCAATTCATACCATGAAATTTTACATGAATTTTATTTCACGATATTTTGTGTTTGTTGGCGAACGGGGTAGAGAAGCAAAAGGGGTAACAAAAAATTCACATTTTCAGTTCTCCGTGAGTTTTTCTTATATTTTTCTTTACACATATTCGTTTTTTGTTATTTTGCTTTATTTCAAATTTCATTTTCATGTGGCAATACGCATATTCGTTTGCACGAAGTTTGTACGGAAATAACAAATTGATGTACATACATACACACACATGTCAGATTGTTTATATACAAATAATAAAGTAAAGAAGAATAACCGATTACGGAGAAAAAAATCAACATTTAAATCATGGGAAAAAATCATCGTATGAATCTGTAAAGTTTTTAGAAGCAACTTTTGAAGAGAACTAAAGAAAAATCGTGAGTTTTATTTCATGGTATGAATTGGGTGTAAAATGAAGAAAAATATCTACATTGCGGAACCAATAATATGGCAATACCGCGATGACAGAGATGACAGAGATGATACCGCAAGAACGAAAAGATACCGCAGCAACGAAATGAATAATTGCAAATTTTGTTTCCGCATCAAAAAACGTTTCCGCACTTGCGGAACGGAATGAAGAATTAGACCCATTTTGATACATATTTCGATTTGCCAGAACCTATTATGTTTGGGACATCTCCTAAAAATAAGCCCACTCACTGGCAGCAGTTCAATTTAGGTGATGTTGTTCTCGGACAGCTACAATGTAAAAGAAGTCGTAAAAGTGCTAGATTGCTGGATATTATTATAGAAGTATTTAAAAAGAAATATACATATTATATTGACTAACTACATTTTTTAGTATGCCTGCATAAAAATGTATATGTAAATAAATTAATTAAGCAAATAACCGATTTTAACTAAAATAAAGTCTAACATTAGGATATCATATCAATAGATGCGGTTTTAAGGCCCTTGCACAATAATTCACTTTGAATATAACACAATTGGTACGTGTTATTATAACGTCCATTTAAAAAAAAAATACATAAAATCAAACAACTAAATATAAGTATAATGTTTAAAATAATTTATTTAAATATTAAACTTTATAAATACGTTTAAATGTTCAACTTAATAAAAACGTGTATATAAATCAAAAGTTCATTAGTATTTAGTGGTTTAGCTTTTTTGGGCGAATGTTTGCTAAGTCTGACAACAAGTAACAAATTCTAGTACAGAAGCAGGAATTTCAGGTTCTTCATCGTTATAAACATTTTCTGCCATTTGCCAAACTTGCACAGAACAAATGATTCAAGGTTCATAAGGATTCCATGAGAATTCAGATATTTTTGCAGTGTGTCCTCCGTGTTTGAAAAGTATTTCAGGTGGACCATCCTCTGCATCTTCGGCATTTTGCTCCCACCTCTCCGATTTTTAACAAATCCCAGACACGCAAACGGCGGTCGATGCCAGATGAAGCTAAAATAGTTTCATTATGAAGTGACCACTGTACTTGGTAAATTTCATCATTATGCGACTCAAAGGAATGTAGTTTTAACTTTAAATTACGCAAGTCCCATAATGCTACTGTTTTGTCAGCCGAACCGGTGGCCAAAACAAATTCTGAATAAGGATTAAAACAAAGGCAATTAACTTCAGCTGTAAGTGCATCTACGGTGTGGGATGTCTTGGACGTTTTATTATTACGTGTGTCCCATATCATTAATTTTTTATCATCTGCCACAGAACCGAACAAGGATTCGTGAAGTAAATTTCATGCCACATCTTCAACGACTGCAGTAGGTGTATTTTTCTTCAAAATTTTATATTCTTCATTAATGACGCGCTCCTCAACATCATAATCGAAAGATTCCACTGTTAAAACATATACATACACATATACTTTATTCACTTTATTTTACACAATTTACTTATTAAAAGTTTTTTCATAAATTCTCCAATAGCTACAATTTTTGCTTGTAATTGTTTTGTTTACACTTTTACTTTTGACAGCGAGGGTAATGAATTCGCCAGAATTCGCCGATTACACTAACAAAATGCCTGTTGTTTGTTGGCGAATTGTTGTAGTCCTGCATATACCTGGTATGAATTTTCCTTGGGTGATGCTGCCATATACATATGAGAAAAACACTAATTTTTTGGTGCACCAGAGAGGGCGTACTCTTCAATTTGAGCGAAAGAGGAGTAAACAGGAGAGGGCGCTCTCTTCATTTTTAACAAATAAAATTTAGGTGGTATTAAAAAAATTTTGTTTTATTTTTAATAAAATATAATTGGCGCAGTCGGGCTTACGGACCAGCTTTAATAAGTGAAGTTATTAAAGTTAATCTGAAAAATTTGTGAAATAGTTTTTCTTAAATGAAAGCACAACTTCAAAACGTTTTGATTCCAACAAAAAAGAAAAATTTTAAGACATATAAAAATTATCTGCAAATAGATTTAAAACAATAAGAATAAGGTGTACACAAATTTTAGTAGTACGTACTTTAATATAAAATCTATGATAAAAAATTCATATTAAAGCAAAAATTTTATTAATGTGATTTGTCTTCCTCGATTGACGAAGAGGACGAGTTGAGAAGGAGACCATAAAACTGTAGTAAAACATAGGATAATTAAAAAAAACCGAAGTGAAGCACATAAAGAAATCTGAAACAGCAACAAAAACTAATCGAAGAAATCAACTCTGTTATACGTTTAAAAAAGTGTAATAACATAAAAAATAAAATATTACATGAGAAACGTTAATTAAAAAAAGGAGTGAAAACAAGCTAAAAATGCCAAAAAGAATTTATTAATTTATTTTTTTTTTTTAAATACCAACATATGTATTAAATATCTGCAATGAATGTCTTAAATGGCATACCAAGCCATTCACTTTAATAGTGAATGCGTAAAATATTACATTCGCTACCAATAAAACAAACTATGTAGTACTTCTACGATTATTCATTTCGAAACAAAACATCAAGCCATCAAAACATTTTATAAGCAAAACAAAAGTACACTGAAATGAGTACTCATTGCTGTTTCAAATTAAAAAACTCTTTGGTTATGTTTGTGTGTGAATAGGCTAGTTGCATACATACATTATATTTTGTGTTGTAAAAACAAATACATACAAAGAAAACACAATATATATATTTCATATATTTATTTCATATCATACGTTAAACAAAAACAAAATGTACATTGATGATCGCTGTCGTCAATGTTTACCAGCAAAGCATACAAAAGTGTTGTTGCTTTGCTCTTGCGTGTATACATTGAAGAACGACCAAAAAAAACTAATAAGACAAAGTTGTTTGTGTATTTCGTATTGCTAGTGCTGTATGAGTATATTAAAACACACAGCCTATAGCTAAGAGTATTACATTAAAAAAAAGTATATTTGGCTTGGTGTACTTCAAAACATTTCCAGAAAGCAAACAGAGTTTATAATTCATTGCGAAATAGCAGGTAAGAGTATTGTGTTGGTTTGCTATATATCAAGTGGAGTATTGTGCTTGGTTTTCTTGTTAGAATACTCATTCTTTTATTAGTCATTGCAAAAAGTACTACATAATAGAGTGCAATAAAATAAAACAAATGCGGAGACGCATAAATGAATGTCTTGATGCAGCCATTTAATACATATGTATGTATTCATATGAGTATATATAACATTTTGCTTTTGTTATTGCAGTTTGTAGAGGCAGCCTGTATTGCTTAAGTAAGGAAAATAGGTGGCAGCACAAAAAAAAACTGTATAGTTATCATCTGCAGTTGAGTACATAAGAATGAGGTTGCTTTGACTGTCCAGCTGATTACGTAAACGAGCATGTAAACCTAGATATATTGGCTTTATTAACTAAATAGATATATTCAACAGAAGCAAATAAATACTGGCAAGAATTTCTAAGGAAAATAATAACAAAAAAAATATGCATTTGTATATGTTTATTCATTAATGAATCAGAGGAATAATTATGTTTAGGCTTTATGAGCAGAAAGCATTAGTTGTCAGCTGTGCGAGTGGCATCTCCCGACTAGAAAATTCACCTTAAGATACTAAAGAATATATAAAATAAATACAGGTAGAATGACAAAACAAAAAATAACAAAGAACAAAAAAATGGTATTTTTGTTTTGCCAATAAGCGCTTTCTGTTTTGCTGATGACATGATACCCGAACAGAATGAAATGTATGTTTTGGCCAACAAAAGCTATCCAAATCCTCCCAGACCTTACTAATAGAGTTCAAAGACATGATAAACACCCAAATATGGCATTTGCGATAATTTGGAAATAAAAAAAAAAAATTTAAGAAAAATTAAAAGATCAATGACATGTCAAATATTTTTAATTTACCGGTTATTTTAGTTTTCTATGTATGGGTATTTATGGAGGTAATTTCTTAAGAGGGCAGTGACACATAGATACCGCTTAAACCCGAGCGATACATTTACTTGTATGGGTAAATAAATACCTGTAACTAGGGAATAATAAGGATAACTATATTAGAGGATAAATTTATAGTAAAGTGAGAGTGAGATAGCCAAGAAATAGGGGTTTTGTTTCCGTAGCTGCTCGACGAAAGGCAAAGTTGAGATGAGAAAAAAAGAAGATTCGTTTTTGAAGCATCGAGAAGAAAACACCTATCTCAGAACAAAAGAAAAATTTTAAACAAATGTCTCTATAAAATAAATAAAAAAAAACAAAATCCGCCATTTTGAATATTAGGTGTTTCCTGAAAGAAAAGTTCGGAAACAGGCAAATAAAATTCCAATTGGAGTAAGTGGGAAGAAGCCAATGTGAATGCCGGTCACATTGATGTTATTCCTGAACACGCCGAGTTCAGGTGTGATTATTGGTAGCTTAATTATTCACTGAACAAGCCGAGTTCAGGTGCACCAATAGAAGATATTTTCTGTAGATGAATGGACATTTGGTAGTGGATCTTGGACATTATCCGGGTAGTAGAGGCTCGTTAACTGCGGTGCCAACAAGTTTTCTGTGGTGAGTCCGTTCCAATCGTTTTTTTTATGGTGTTATAGAAGTTTTTGGTAATTGCTGATGGTACAAATCTAAGCAGAATCCAAACATTGTAAAAGCAGATTATTTTTATTAAAGTCAGTTGTGGGACGTAATACAGTCCAGAAATAATTATTTTTAAATTCTGAATAAGAAAAACAATTTTAGTAAAGTAAAGAAAAGAACATTTAGTGTTAGTAAGACATTTAGTGTTAGTAAGACATTTAGTATTAGTAAAACATTCAGTGTTAGTAAAACATTTAGTGTTAATAAAACATTTATTGTGAGTGTAACAATTAGTGCTAGTAAAGATAGTGTTATTTTGTTAGCCCGAAAATACAGTGCGTAAAGAACTGGTATGCGTTAGTTTGTGGTGAAGAGAATAAAATTTTGTTTTATCAAGTTATTTGCTTTAGAGAGCTCTCTCAAGTTAAGGAAACATTAAGTTTAAATTTCGTCGCGAGATTCCCGAGGCATTTGTCTTTAAATAGATGAATTCCTGTATTTTTGGGTAGGTTTTGTATAATGTAATTTTTGGATAAATGTATTGTAAATTTAAAATCAGAATAAGTAATACATAAACACTTACAACAAAAAAAACTGTTAACTCTAAGAAACAATAACATTTTTATAACGTTTTATTTATTAAACGTTTCGAATTTTTTTATTTAAAGAAATGTCTGTTTAAAGCAGTGATGTGATGTGTTGTAAAGTGAGTATATGTATGTGACCTAATGATGATTTGTGGGGTAACACAAAATTGTTTCTGTAGTTACCATGGTAGGGTGGGTAACTAGAGACGGGATAAATTATATCTTTCATTTCCGTCAATACTAGCGCATGTATGTATGTAGGTTTGTCATTACCAAAATGACAAGTAAATGTCATTTTGATTTAATTTTTTTCTTTCATTTACGAACAGAAAATTTTTATTGTACAGCCCTGCTACGTACATAAGTAGTTGGTCGTACCCCCTCTGACATCCCTGAGCCGGCCAGGGTGAAGTTAAACTATCTGCGGGAGGCACGAAGGGGCTAGGGAATATGGAGCAAATTCAAATTACATAATTTGCGCAGCATAACTCCCGGTACAAGTTGAATGTGTGTAACACGCCATATACATATGTACATACATATATTCTCGTCTTGATTTTAAATACAATACAATACAATAGCTTACTATAGCAAAAAGTGTCGATACAACTTTTCGTGAGAAATTTTTCCGTCTAGCCCTTTCAGGACCATAAGCTTCTGGGGACTTTCCCTTTATCATTTTGATATGAAATAAGCTTGTCAGATTCCAACTAAAGTAAAACCATTCAAAAATGTGAAAAAAAATATTTTGCGTAAACGAGTTTTGTTATGGGACACATGTGTCCCTGTGGTCCTTAAGGGAGCCAAAATGTATTTTTTATTATATATAGGTTTTTCAATAAAAGTTACATCTTTAATGTTATAATACGCTTTGAATAAAAATTTATGTTTAATTTTGCGATAAATTATGGTTAATTATGATGTTTTGCGAAACAATTACGGTTAGTAGTAAAACATAGATGCACATTGCATTCATTACAATAGTTATTAGTGCGATTTTCAACATTAATTTTTGCGCATTGAACACATCTCTTTCATACGTTGGCTTTGAGCATAGAGTGCGAAGAAGCTGGTCTCTTGCTGACTGGAATATTGGAAATTCTCTCTGACGCGAAGAATAGGCAGCGATTAAATTTCTGGCCACCAATCGTCTAAAATGAAGGGAGTTAAGTTGAGTCCCTTCAACAAGATTTTTTGCTTTACATTCGGTGTAAATAACGTAGGCATTGTTTACGCTTATATCAAGTAAGTCAAAAAATAACCGGAGGTAATATTTTATTTTCGATTTGCGGTCTAGTTCATAAAAGGACTTGCGCTGATCCATTAAATCTACTCCACCCATATTTTTGTTGTAATTCATAATAGCTTTCGGGCATTTTACGTTGATTTTCTCAGCACTACCAGCTATGCGACGTCTGACGGTGTCTGCTTCCACTGGCGAAAGAAAATTTGTGAGAAGAGTTACAGCTCTGTTGTCCATCCACTTCACAAAGGATATGCCCTGAAAGCTTGATGTGTAAATGTCTCCTCGCTTCATATTCTTATCGAGAGGCAAATTTTTTGGAATATTTTTTCGGTTGCTTCTTACTGTTCCACAGGACTTTATTTGACGTTTTTTCAACTCATATTGTAACAAAGGCGAGTTGAAGAAGTTATCAATGTAGACCTCGGAGCCCAAACCTGTGAATTTTTCTGTCAACTGAAACACGACTGATTCCCCAAGTCCATATTCAGTTCCATACTCTTTTCTTCCAGTGTATAGATCAAATTCAAAAAGATATCCGGAAGCAGAGTCACATCTACACCACATCTTAAATCCCCATTTTATTGGTTTGTTCTAGATATACTGTTTCATAGCATTATGACCTTTGAATTTGATCATGTGTTCATCGACAGCCTGTTTTTTTTTTTTTTTTTTTTTTTTTTTTTTTGTTTGTTTATTTATAATTCATTTAATAACATATTCAACTACAAAAATAAACAATTAGATTAATATTAAAGAGAGTATCATACACACTGGCCCCTAATCGAACACTCTAGCATACTTAAGATTAAATCAGATTGAATTTTAATTTTTTATTATCTCAATATTATCAAAACATATGTGAAGTAATGATTATGTTATATGCAATGAAAAATATTTAAAAAAACATTACTTCCATAACTTAATTCATAAAACAAAGGTTATAAAAGTAATAAAAGTAAAAAAAGGGAAAAGAATTATTAGTTGTTGTACCACCAATATCTTGTCATATCCCGCTCCTTACTGTCTAAATTAGGAATAGTAATATCGAATCTAAAATCCCGTTCAGGAATTGTATTTATGTTAAATGATTTATCATTGGCTCTTCTATATAAATGGTAAAATGTTGGGATTCCAAAACCATTTTGTATGTAACCATTTTTATCTAAATATATAAATGCTTCAGGAGGAACATGACCAGATATTAGAGTACTTAATAAGTATTGCTCATCAGCATAGTATGACGCTAAAATAAGGTTGTTAGTTGTACATTCTGTATATTTTAATATATGGTTTCTAATTAATTTAATCATAAAGATGTCTATACGACTTATGTTTGCAGAATTATATAATTTTTTGTTAGAAACTAATTTCAAATAGTTGCTATGAGAGGATCTGTACAGTGAAGTACATGTCCTTAAACATCTTCTCTCAAATTTCCTTATTTTTTCCATATAGGACGGAGAGATATTAAACCAAATGGGGCATCCGTATGTTACAACGGGACGGATCAAAGTCTTATATAACAAAACTTTTACATCTTTTTGAATAGTTTTAGAGCAGAACAGTGATTTATAGCCGAAGAAGGCTTTCCTTGCTTTCTCTAATTGATTATTGACATGCGTATTAAAATATAAGAATTTATCCATATAAATTCCGAGGTATTTAACTACATCTTTGGCAGGGATTTCTTTGTCTTGTAGATTCGATTTAATTCCAAATTTTTTCCAATTAGATCTCACGTTGTAGTTACATTTGTTTACTGGCGGCCTGAATAGGATGCATTCACACTTATCAACATTGATTTTCATATTCCAATCAGATGCGTACTTTTCAACTATGTTATAAATACTTTGCAAGTTTCCATTAATTTTTTCTATGTTTTTATCAGATTGATATATAATAATGTCGTCAGCAAATCCAATTATGTTTTCGATGCTGTTAAGAAGCTCATGTATATACAAACTAAATAAAATCGGAGCGTTAACGCTTCCTTGTTGAAGACCATTATTCAAATTAAATGTACGTGAACTTCTTTTATTGTTGTTATCTACTACAAATTGCTTATTATTCAACATTTCGTATAAAAGAAATACCAAATGTGAAGGGAATTTATAGTATACTAACTTGTATATCAAGGCGGGTAACCATATGTTATCAAATGCCTTCTCAAAATCTATAAGGCATACGCCAGTGCAATGTTTTTTATTTAAGCTCCAAGTCACATTTGAAACTAGTAAATTTATTGCATGTACAGTAGGTGCTTATACTTAAAGACGAACTGTTTTTCACATACAATTTCCATACTTTCCATGGTCTTAACTATGATATTATTCGTACATATTTCGAAAACTTTACTTATATTTGGAAGCAAACAAATCGCTCTGAGATTTTTTAGATCACTGTTATCTTTCCCTTTTTTCGGTATTAAAACTGTTTTAGCACATTTCCATGACTCTGGAAAATATGCGTTATTAAGCATATTATTAAAAAGTGTTAGGTATTCATAAATCAAAATGTTTGGAATTCTTTTTAAAATAATATTTGGTATGTTATCAATACCAGAAGACAACTTTCCCTTTAGTTTTGCAAATATATACAACAAATCATCTCTTGCAATGAAGTAGTCATTAGCGTTAGACTGATGTAACTCATTTGCCTTTTTGCGGTCATTAAATTCTATTAATCTTCTTTGTTCAGTCTGGTGAATACATCTATTATTTAAGAACGAAGAAAAGCAATTATTTACCTGTATATGGATGATATTTCTTGGGTCAGTATTTTTTGTTGCATAAACTGATTCTAAATATGATCCAGCGACATTTAGTATGTGCTCATAGTCCCTTATTATGAAATTGTCAGAAGTTAAATCTTTTTGTAATGTATTAGGGTCAATGTTGGCTCTGCCTAATAGGTCTGTGTTGTTTACAGAGACTTTTTTAAAAGTTCCAAAGGAGTATGTTTTCGAAATTGTTTCTTTATCTCAGAGAACATGCAAGAAGAATTTTTAGTATTCAGTTTTGAGAGTTTTCGCCTGTAAAACTCGTTAATAGAGTTTCTAAAATTATCTTGCATCAGTTTTTTGACTAATTTCAATCTGATTTTTGTAAATTGAAGTTTATTTATTGGTAATAGTCGCTCAAATCGATTGTGTTTTTTAATAGCCGTAAGCAGTTTGCTCTTTTCAGACTGTAATTTTTTGATAATTGGGGTGATAATGTGCTGAAGATTGTCTCTACTCTCATATTGAGGCACCGTTTTGGAAATTGCATCTATAAGAATTTTATTAATTCTCTCTAAATGAAAGTTAATTTCTTCATTTGTTAAATTTCTATCATTTGCTATTAGAGTATCTGTAAGCAGTGCGTCGGTAACCACTTTAGTAAATTTGTCCCATTTTGTTTTTCTATAATTGAAAGAATATTCAGAGTCTGCTGTCAAAAACTGAAAAGGTTCCCAACTCGAGTTTTTTGCAACTTGTATTTGCAGAGCATTATGATCGCTGTCATAATCTAATGTCTTTAGGCAATTTATAGTTTCATTTTCCTTGTAAACATGCATACGGTTGTCCACTAGGAACAAATCTAAATATGAAGAACTTCGCGGATATGATGGCGAGATAGATGCATACAAAGCGCATTTAAATCTGGCTTCATTTTCATGCATCCAATTAGCAAGAGAGATACCCTTCGGGTTATTTACTGCATTTCCCCAGGTAGTGTGTTTACAGTTTAAGTCTCCCGCCATTATATAAAAATTATTTTCGTTATCTAACTGCAATATTTCAAAAAGATGTTGCAGTTCACTGCGTAAATAGTCGTTATTATTTCCAGACGGATAGTATGCAGATATAACATAAACATTTTTGTTTGAAATTAGTGGAATTTTTATAATACATGTCTTAAGGAATTTAAACGAACTAACTCTTTCATTGCTATACTCTTTAAATTTTAAATCATCTTTTATGAGAATGCCCGTACCGCCTCCTCTCATAGCACTACACCTATCTCTTCTGATAAACTTATAGTTGTCAAATTTAATTTTATGTTTTAAGTTTAATTTTGTCTCATTTAAAAGAACTATATCTGGATTATTTATATTAATGAAATTTTGTAGATCATATCTTCTATTTATTCTTATTATAGAATTTACATTAATATGTATAATATTTAACTTTCTGGAAATTACGCAGCCATGATTAGTATTACTATTCATTAACCCTCTAATATAGAATACAATGCATCAATTCTGGATGCTTGCATTTGCAGCTGCTTTTGAAAGTTAATTATTTGGTTGGATAAATTTTGGATAGAATTTTGGATATCAATAAAAAAGTTGTTATTTAGAGAGTTGTTAGTGTTATTAATATATAAATTATCATTATTATTTCTTACAACATTAGCAAAACTTAGATTATTAGGATCGTTAATAGATGTTTGAGTTCTTTTTTGGATCATATCTAGCTTTTTGGTCTTAATTCCTTTCTGTAACTCTTTGTATTTTTCGCATCCCTTATAAGAGGCGGGATGACCGTACTTCTTGCAAAGAACGCAGTATAATTTCTCCCGTTCATTTTCGTCAACATCAGCTATATCGCATTTTCCAACATCATGAGATTTGTCACACTTAACACACTTTGGCTCCATAAAGCAATTAGAAGCGCTGTGGAAAAATCCTTGGCATTTTCTACATTGGGGAATCTCGTCTCTTTTTAATGGCTCCCATTTGGTACATCGGTACAACAGAGTATTAATTGATTTCAAAGCCTTTAAATTGCTATCTGCAGATATCTGGACTAAAAATATATTGAGCTTATAGCCTTCTTTTTTAGATTTTGTTGTTGCAAAGTTATTCACTTTAATAAATGTCAAGTTATCGGATTCATATTTATTAAGCTCATTTAATATGTCTGTTGGGTCTGTGTCATATGGTAGACCTTTAAGAACAAACGTTTTTGTTTTTGCACACTTTGGTGTAAATGTAAAAAATTTTGTTTTTGTTTTTTCGAGAAATACTTTGGCTTGAATATAATTTTCGATTGTATTCATAAATAAAGTAACTTTATTTTTATTTTTAAATTCTTTAATTTTAAATTCCTTAATCTTAAGGCCATTATTAATAAATTTAATTAGTTCTGTTGAATTTATATCAAAGATATGAATTGGCGGCACTTTTTGTTTTTTGTTTTGATTATTTCCATCCGTATTTAGACTCCCTGTTTTTGAAGCTGAGTTCTTACTAGTGGATGGTTCAGGTTGAGCCTCGTTTGTAGACTTAGGGCCTGTTCGCCGATATCGAAGAAGTTCTTTCTTTCGAGCAATTACATTTGAAACAAAAACAAATTCAAAAATTTTGTTTTTGTTTCAAGTATAATTGCTCGAAAGAAAGAACTTCTTCGATATCGGCGAACAGGCAGTTATTTTCTCTCGTGCGATTATTACTTTTTATATTATTTGAATTATTGTTATGTACTTGTACATGCTGTTTGAATTTCTGTAAAGCCAAATCATCACATTCAAAGTCACCTTCAAGGTTAAGAACCGAGTAATAATTACTCTTTAATTGCTTATTTATGTTTTGCATATTATCATTGCTTTTTCTTTTCCGATCATTGTTCGATATAATTGTTTTTGTTTTTAATACCTCTGAGTTTGGAGCGCAGCTCACACTCATATTATTACAACACAAGTTATTATATATATAATCTATAAGAATATATATAAATTTACTTTAAATTTATTTCTTATTATATATATGTAGTAAGTTAAAGACTTTTTTAGAGATTTATTTATAAAACCGTAGTTTTGTACACACTTTCTTAATATTGTCAGTTACCTCTGCACTTCATGGCAACTCGCAAAAGACTCCTCGACAGCCTGTTTGTATGTGTTGTTCATTGCATTTTGAAATGCTTTGTTGAAATGACTTATGACAGGTCTGATCTTAAAAGCCCGATCATTCCTGTTTCCTTCTTCAGCTGAAGTGCAAATTTTGACGGATAACTTCAAATCTTTTTCTTGTCATTACATTACTTATGAAGGGTACACCCATATCAGGTTCTGTTGACCAATAATCACGAATGGATGGTAAAACGTGATATGTCATTACCAGATTGATACCAAGAAATGCTTTCATTTCGTCAGCAGTAACATCAAAAACTCTTCCATTTTGTTCAGCATTCAGGATTCATGAACTAAAAGTTCTATCAAAACATCAAAGTTCGTAGTCAGTAAAAAGATCTGAAATGGTGATAGATTACAGTTGGGGTCCCCAACATCGCAGATTTTCACTTTTCCAAACTCATAGTCACTGTTAGGGAATACGTTTGCAGTGTATGAATTTCTCCATCTAAAATTTGGTTCACTTCTTTCTGTCGTTTTTTTCTTGTAATTTTCTGGAATACGAGGCGCTTGTTCCGTTATGTCAACGACTTGTTCTGTTGTCTCTACCGCATTATCATCGATTTAACAAAATGCTGCACCTGCATCAACATCACCTTCAAGAAAAATCTGGTCTTCTTCATCTAGACACAAATCGTCTTCATCTTTGCTATTTTCCGCAGTAAGAAATTGCAATATTTCTTCTTCATTCAGGTTAAAAATCTACGACGCTGGAAAGCCATTCTTCTAAAAAAATATTGTTACAACGTGCTATAGAATTCACATTCACCAAACTTACCAAAATGAATCAGCAAATCAAAGAACAAAAATGTTTCTCTCAAATATCACTTTTTTTTATCAAATTAGAAAACACGACCACTTCTCACAGCGTAAAGTAAGTAAATAGAATACAACTGCTCAGTCACCTGATAAAGTTTACAAACTTAATGGGGAAGTCCCATTTTAGTTTTTTAATATGCCAACTCTCACCACTATTAGCAGTTATTTCAAAATAAGTGCTGCCAACAGAAATGTTCCAAGATGTTCCACCATTTGTGCTGGGAACACTTATTTCGTCGTCAGTGTGAAAAGTCTATTACCACAGGGTAACCAGAGATGACAAAAACAAAAAAAATTGGACTTCGATCATATTTTATTTGTCATAAGTAAGCTTCGTGAAAAAGAGAAAACATTAGTGTGTTTGTTATGAAAGTAAACACAACGAAAAGCAAAAAAAGTTCAATTTTTAGTGGAAAATGCTACATAAAAGCACGCTTAAATTTAATAAAATGTGATAATATTAAGTATTTACGGCATATAATTCCAAAATAAAGTGATAAAACAATTTGGTGTGTGCTTATATACTCTGTATATTAAATTTATATACATACTTACGTACATATATTCTGTAAATTTGCCAAATGGTGGTGATTTTTTGCTTACATACATACATACATACATACTTGATAAATTTTGATATTTTGCAGATGTATATAGTAATAAAATACAAACGATGAGTGAAAACCAACTTAAATTAATTAATTAATAATATTTTTAATGTAAATTATAGAAATATATGGATATTTTATTAGTTTTGTGATTTATAATTTTAATTTGGATACAAAGACAGCACAAAGAAAAAAACGAAAACGAAGGATTGTATGAGTGTATACAAATCAGTATGCAAAATCTTCCGTCTCGTGTCCTCTGGTTACCCTGTGCTATTACATTCAAATTCATCAAACGTAAAGTTACCATTGACGACCACAGGGACACCCGTGTCCCTTTGCGTTTTTTTTTAATAAATCTACTTTTTTTCTTGGAAATATCTCAAAACCGAATTGCAATTTGTAGAATATTGTTAAATTAAACAAAATTTTTTAATTTGAAAGAAAGAGAAAATTTCGTCTATGATTTAGAGCAGTTTAAATATCCCGTTTACGGTATATGCAAAACTTGCTTTTTAGCTCTTAAAAAAACATTTATAATTTTTTTTTTTTTCACACAAATTTTTTATAAATTTTAAAATCCCATCATTTAACTTTGCATTAAGCTAAAAATATCAATATTTTTAGTATTAGTTTATTTTTAACGCATATATTTCTTTTTGGGACACATATGTCCCCTGGTCGTCAAAGGGCTAGCCCCCTTTCACAACGCGTGATAAAGAGCATAGCTCTAAAGGCCCAACCATAATATGCATAAGCTGGCTTAAGCTAATGTCAAAATTGAACGAAAAGTCTGTCAAATGCTTAAGCAAATTTGCAGAGACTTTTAGGTGGCTATAATGTACTTATGCGACTTAAAATTTAAGTAGTCATAGTTGCACACATACATAAGTATGTAGCATAAATAATTTTTCGAAAAATTTGTATCTTCTTATTTATCCTAAACAAATTGAGTCTTTTACTCAAATGTATATAAAACGATTGTAATTAAAAAAAATATGCTAAAATATACGTATGTACATATATTATTATTTTTACTAATAATAAGAAAAGATCAAACCGAAATTATGTACTTTGTAGTATTTATTTTATTTAAGGGCAAAAGTACTAAAATATACATTAGTGGAAATAAAATATGTTATATATTATATATGAAATGTCACTTTCGTGTACAGACACTTCTTTTCTTCCACATTTTCTATTAAATTTTATATGTAAACTATTTCGTCTTCTTTTTCCATTTTCAAAATTAATTTATTTTTACGTACAAACATACATATGTATGTATGTATTAGTAGAAAGGCTGATTCCGTACGGAATGTGCGTTCAGTTTCGCACTTTGCTTAAGCAAATGACGTTTCATAAAACTTAACGAAAATTTTGCTTAAGTTCATTATAGTTGCCACATACGATTTACATGTATTCGCACAGTTGCTTAAGCTGACTTAAGCTAGCTTATGCATATTATAGTTGGGCCTTAATATTTGGCTTAATGCTGGGAACACAATTGGGACGAACGCCGAATTTCGTCTAGCACGACGAATTCGTTGGCAAAAGTTCGTTGCGTAAATTCGTCGTGTGGCGCACAACTGGGACGAAGAAATAACCACTGTCATAATAATCCAAAAAATTGTGTGTATTTTTTATTACAAATTTGTTTTTATATACATACAAACATAACAACAATAGTGTTACCGTATAAGGAAAATAATTCCTTTATAAAATTAAACATTAAAAAATAACTATTAAAAACAAATTTCATCATTAATAATTATGTATATTTAACTAAAATGCTCTATATCACAAAAAGAACAACTTATTAAAGTAAAAATTAACATTATTTACTAATATATTTTAAAACTAAAAAAAACATGGTAACGCTGTACTGATTTCTTCGTCGTTCGTCGGCGTATGAAATAGAAATAAATCTATCAGAGAATTCGTCACGTGCGACGAATTACGTCGACGTCGGTGCTGTGTTCACTTTTATATGAATGCATGTGTTCTATTTTTGACGACGAATATTCGCAACGAAAAATTCGTCGTTCGTCCCTTAGTGACGCAGATCCAAATGAAAAAAAATACACAGGGCGATAGAAAATCGAAAAATTAGACGAAAATTTAATGTGGTAACTTTCAGAGTTATAAGCCGAGGGGTTTTGATCGGCGGCGGCGGCGGCATGGACAGTAGTGTTTTGGCGGTAGAAAATGGTAGAAAATTTGATTTACAGTGACAAAAATATAAATAAAAAGTGTGGTTTATGGTGTTTTGGCCAATTTCGTGTTTTGTGTTGTTGATTATTAATATTCAGCTATTAAGGCCTAATGCAGTTTATGACAATAAAAAACTTTTTTTTATTTCATATTTACTCAATGTTTCGTCAAAGTTTTGTTTGGTTGGATTGGCATATATTTTATTGTTTGGTATTTTTGATAGCGGCATATTGTATGAAAAGAATATTTTGTATAAGTGTGTTTTTGAATTTTGGCTAGTTTTCATTGACAAGACATTTTTGCTGAACAATATATTTCAGAGAATTTATTTTCATTTTGTGTGCTAGAAAAAATTTTACTAGTCAAGTACAAAATTTTTTTTAGAAAACTCGAAATTTATTTGTTATCAGGTAAATATTTTTCTTGTTTTCACATAAAATTATGGAATATGAGGGGAATTTTTACTAAATATGTTAGTTTTTTTAAACCCTGGTTTCAACAGTTTTAGATTCAGATTTACTTGAAGAGTTTATTTCAGATGAAGATTGAAGATTTAAAAAAATAGTCTTGCACAGACTTTAGCACTTTTTAGTAAAAGTAGACTGCATGTATAATATTCTGTGGCGTGAAGCTGCTTTAAATATAAATCAACTGACTTACCAGTAGCTCGTTTCTGTATTTCTCGCATCGTAAAGTTATCCGCATGAAACGAGTGAATTGCAACAAAAACAGTGTAATATGAAACAATATATGGTTTTTCTCTCACAAGTGTTTCTGTATATGTACTTTGCGAGAATGATCTGTCATTTTAATAATTTTCCAGCAATTATTGGAAGTATGTGAGAAAAAGTGTTTCTGTAACAACATTTTGCGGAAAGTTTCTCACAAGAAGTGTCACAATAACTCACATTTGAAATTGGTGCGAGAAAATCAAAATTTAAATAAATATAAAAATACATATGAAAAGTAAATCTTCTAATATATAAAATTCTCGTCTCACGATGTTTGTTATCGAATTCCTCCGAAACGGCTGGACCGATTTTAATGAAATTTTTATGCATATTTGGTAGGTATGCGAATAGGTTCTAAGGTATATTTTAAATCGGTATTGGCACGAGGAGGAGAGGGTGGGGACAATTTCTGTATTTCCGAAACGTCTTGACCGATTTTTATGAAATTTTTTATGCATATTCAGTAAGTCTGAGAATCGTATACTATATATTTTTCAAACCGCTAGGGTCACGAGGAGGGGAGGGAGGGAGCAATTTCTGTATTTACTAAACTATTAACCCAACAGATGGTGCTATGTCCGCCTCATAATTATTTTTGTTGTTGAATGACACATGGCTCTATGTCCGCCTCATGCAGGAGAATCGTCCTTGTTCGTATTTCAAACAGAACAAAATTATTGTTTGGTATGTTTTTCATCGGCGGTCATCGTTACACACTTAACACATTCCCTTTTTTTTAAATATCACCCAAAATATGCACTAGAATAATTTTGTATGGCAAAACAACGTTTGCCGGGTCATCTAGTATAATATAAATATTCTTTAATTCGTATGTATAAATGTGGAACAGAAATCAACAGATAATGTACATATGTACTTAATATGTACATATATTTATGTACTTAGCAAAAATTTTAAATAAACACAAATGTTTTAAAATAATTTTCTTACTTTGAATGAAAACTAGCACTGCACTATACATTTGGGTTTTTATTTAAATAAAAAAAATTATAAAGAACAATTGTTGTTTTTGTAATTTAAAATTTTTCAGCCTTTCATTGTTTTGCTTTTGTTATATTTAATTTCCCCCGTTGACGTTTCTTTTACATTTGACACTTAATTATTGGAAACATTCCAGTAAGAACAAAATCAGCGCAGCCTGTTTTCGCATTCAAATACAGAAACATTTTTTTCTCACAAATCGAGAAACGATGGAATTTTTTGTTTCACACATGAGTGAGAAATTTTACGATGCGAGAAATACAGAAACGAGGTACAGGTGGTGTTACTAATACAGCGGAGCTACTATTTTCTTGCATAATGGAGGTCAATTTGTGTATGCACGCATAGGAGTAGATATGTTAAATGTTGTACTTGTTGTAGAAGTACCGTCACCTTGTAAGTATATTCGCCTTGATAAAATGGGAATGCTAACGATATTTCACATAGATACAAAAAAGTATTTAATTTTTATGAAACCTTTATTAGTACTTTATAATGTATTTGTGTGAAATAAACATTGCCCTCCATTTAAAAAATTTAATGGCGTAGCTGAAGGGGTCGGCGGCTTTGTTTGAGCCGGCTCAGCTTTCAAGCCGATGCAAAGTCAACGGCGGTGCGGCTCGCACAAAATAGGCGGCGGCGATTAGCCGCCGATTTTGAGCCGATCGGCTTGTAACTCTGCTAACTTTCTCGGAAACGCATAGTTTTCGAGTTATTGGCCTCTGAAGTTTTTATATAGTCCCCTTTTACATATTGGCAATTGAAAGGCAGACAGACGAAGTTTGTAGAAGAAGGGGTGAAGACGCAGAGTGGGTAGTACACGACCCTCTGTACTGGACATTTTTCGTTTTTCTCTTTCACTTTTCGCATTTTTTATGTTGTTGCTTCATATCATTTTTCTCACACCATTGGCATTTTAGTATTAATGCATGTGGTGTGAAAAATTATGTGCATACACAACAACAGCGAAAAAGAACGAAAACGGTATACGAACAACTTCTGTCTGTCTATTAATTTCCAATATGTAAAAGCTACACACAAGTTCAAAAGAGAATTACAAAAATTTCTGCCCTTCAGTTGCCAATATGTAAAAGGGGACATATATGTGCGATTTCCCTTTGCATTTCTCAACGTATAAGGTCAATTTTGGTATCATTTGAAAGCTTTTGACTAGATTTATATGAATTTGTTAAAATACAAAAGATTTTAGTGATATGTAAAAAAATTTTCGTCTTATTTTTCCATTTTCTATCGCCCTATGTAATTTTTTTTTTCAGTTGGAGCTGCGTCACTAAACTAGATTTAAGCCAATATTAATAAAACAGTTTTATTACATTTTTTTCCCAACGTTTCGTTAATGGTTTCTTGACTTCTTCAGGGGTTTCGTAATAATACAGTTGTTCAGTTAAAAAGAATTTCAATAGCAATTCGTGTCTATTAGATAGGGTTCTTTCTTTCTGAACAGTGTATCTAAACTAGATGTGCATACAAATTTAAAGGTTGTTAAATGGAACCAAATTGGAAGTCTTCAATATACTAATCAAATACTCAAACCTCAATAGACTTATTGGTAATTTTAGTTTAGCCACATTGGCGTGCCTTTTGAGGAACCCGGTATATATTGAAATACACATCTCTGAATTTAGTACATTCTAGTTGTTTTTCCCAGTGTAGCCAGGTAAATATCTAATAATCTAATATCCCCAAATTAAAGAGTGTTGTCCCCAAAAATCCCCATTTTAAAACTGAAAATCCCCAATTTTGTTCCCAATAAATATATGTATATTAAAGGGCTATTAGACACGCATACTTGTCTGCAGACATGTACGATGGCATAGCAAAACTCACTGTCTAATAGCATGTATGTCGGTACGTCAGACATGTATGTTGGTTTTCAAAAATTTTTAATTTTCTGATATCTGTCGCACACCAACATACGCACAACATATATATGTACTGAAGTATGCCGTCAGCTTTCGATAGTGTAATAGCAAAACGCAAAGTATGCCATCGTACATGTCTGCAGACAAGTATGCGTGTCTAAAGGCCCAACCATAATATGCATAAGCTGGCTTAAGCTAATGTCAAAATTGAACGAAAAGTCTGTCAAATGCTTAAGGAAATTTGCAGAGACTTTTAGGTGGCTATAATGTACTTATGCGACTTAAAATTTAAGTAGTCATAGTTGCACACATACATATGTACATATGTAGCATAAATAATTTTTCGAAAAATTTGTATCTTCTTATTTATCCTAAACAAATTGAGTCTTGTACTCAAATGTATATAAAACGATTGTAATTAAAAAAAATATGCTAAAATATACGTACATATGTACATATATTATTATTTTTACTAATAATAAGAAAAGATACAACCGAAATTATGTACTTTGTAGTATTTATTTTATTTAAGGGCAAAAGTACTAAAATATACATTAGTGGAAATAAAATATGTTAAATAAAATATGTATGTATATGAAATGTCACTTTCGTGTACACACTTCTTGTCTTCCACATTTTCTATTAAATTTTATATTTAACTATTTCGTCTTCTTTTTCCATTTTCAAAATTAATTTATTTTTACGTACAAACATACATAAGTATGTATGTATGTATTAGTAGAAAAGCTGATTCCGTACGGAATGTGCGTTCAGTTTCGCACTTTGCTTAAGCAAATGACGTTTCATAAAACTTAACGAAAATTTTGCTTAAGTTCATTATAGTTGCCACATACGATTTACATGTATTCGCACAGTTGCTTAAGCTGACTTAAGATAGCTTATGCATATTATAGTTGGGCCTTAATAGCCCTTTTAAGCATCATAAAAAACAATTTTTTTATTAATTTTTTTACATACATTTATTTAAGTTAATACATTCGTATGTGCTCAATGGAACTTTTGAATCCATAGAATTTTTAGAATTCCATACACGGAATCAAATTTAATTGTTTTTTCTTTCGAGTTGTAAATTTATAAATAACTCAATATTTTACATACTCTCAGTGAATATTTTAAGCATTTATTTTGCTAGTACAGTTAACTAATCTAAAAAAAATTGTTTGAACTCCTTTTGCTTCTAATTCCTTTTAACATTCTATGCCAACATCAATTTTAGCAACAACCAAATTACTTTCCTTATCGTCAATTAGAACATCCATTTTGGCAATATTGAATTCAATAAATTCTGTAGTGCGATTCAGTAACCTTTAACAATTCGATAATTGTTAAATTTACCGACAATTATTGCGATTTGCAGTAACGATTTTGTTATTCACTAATTGCTTCTTAACAACATCGTTATAATTTCCTTTTACTTTGGCATCTCTATCAATATATAAGAAAAGCACAAAGAGAAATAAACAAAAAACAAATAAATTAATTTATTTATTGAAATTTTTCCCAAAAATTTTTAGAATTTAAAAAAATGAATGTTAAATTTTATGAAATTTAGAGATATGAATGTTAAATTGCATGCTTAAATAATGGTAATATTACTTTTTATGCATAAAAGATTCTGTGTTTGTGTATATTGTTATAAAAGATAAATTTTGTTCTTTGCATAACGCACGTGCTACGATTGAACTGCTGACTTTTATTTATTTCATAGCAACCGAAAAATTATTGTCGTTTACATACCGACAGCGAATATCGTTAAAAGTGTTACTGAATACCAAATTCGATAAATTTTCGTTATATTAATTTTAACAATACGATTATCGTAATGAAAGTTAAGCTATGTATAGACGATTGGCAGATCTTACAATATTGTCAGAAAAATGTTCAGAAAATGTCTGCCAACCGTCTGAACTTACAATTTTTGTCTTGCAACGTTGCAAGAAAAAGCATTGTCAGTTCATTGTAAAACAATAGTATTGTCAGACATCTGACAATCGTGAGAACACTCTACTTTGTCATAGTCAGATAATTGTCAAACATTGTAAGCTCTTTTTTATTGGCAGATGTGTTTAAATTAATGCATCTGACAATGGCACCATTGTCAGATAATTTTTCTATTGGCAATGCTGTCCATAAATACTATTGGATTTGACAGTTCTGACAAAGTTTAACAACATATCTGGCAATTTTTCCACACAACAATCTGACAACCGTGTAAACTCACAATTTTTGTTGGCAGATAAATTTATTGTCTGACAATTGTCTTACAATGAAATTGTAAGGTTTTCTTACACTCGTCTGAACTGACAATTTACCTTTCGGTAACAATTTTTCATTGTCAGTACGTTGTCAGCATATTGACATATTCTACAATATTGTAAGATCTGCCAATCGTCTGTACGTAGCCTTACTGAATCCCACCACTGGTTTTAAAAATTTTGAACAAATTGTTATAAAAACCAACATCCTCAATACCATCGTCTTGAAATAATCGAAATATGGAGAAGAAAAACGCCAAGATACATAAACATATATGTATGTAAATATATGTATGAAAGAAAATGGTAAAATAGAGCAAAATTGATAATAGGTATACTGAAAATGAAAAATCCCCAAATCCCTCCCCACGATAATCTGTCCAAAAAACCAGCTAAAATCCCCAATTCGGGGAGAAACCCCCACACCTGGCTACACTGGATTTTCCTTCTGTTCCTGACGTTTTCAGGGCAGCTGTCAAATTGTCATAAGCACGCTTCTAAAAAACGCAAATAGCGAAAATTTTTTTTATAAGATTATAGTTGACTGCATACATATATAATTAAAAATAACTTAGCGTGTTCCAAAAAAGTTTAATTATTAATTTAAACAGTACATTCATTGATTATTAGCAATCCCCAGAAGTTAAACACTATTGGTAACAGTTTAAGGGGAATTATAAGACGAAAAGGAGAGCAATATGCCGAGTGATACAGTTGTCAAAGTATGTCGTGGTTATTTTATTTATATATTTTTTTTAATTTGTAATCATGTGGTGTTAAGGTGCAGGAGTATAAAGATTCTCTTATCAAAAAGGCGGAACAGTTAATAATTCAAGGATTTCCAGAGAAAATCGTTGAACTGAATGAACTACTAGATACCCCCATGTTTAGTGAACGAAATTTTAATGAAGTTCACCAAGACTTAAACATTCCAATTCCAGACCCAATTGTCGTAAGCAATAATTGTGCAAATGTTAACGATAGCAAAGTTTCGTCTGGGCGCGATGCTGATGAGCCATCCGCAAAACGACCACGGAGTGACAATTCAGTAGTTACCGGCACTAAAGTTATGTATTTACCAAGTGGTAGTGTTCCATGCAATGCTCCACTATGCGAAATGATTAAAATCGTTAAGCCAATAATACGTAAATTGGTTGAAGACTGTAAGTTTACGAACTATACATAATCATATCGTATTAATATATATTAATATAGTGTATTATACTTATATATATATTATTTGATATTACAGCGAATCTTCTTAAAATGTGGATATCATTTATGATCCCTAAAATTGAAGATGGCAACAACTTTGGTGTTTCTATTCAAGAGGACACTTTAGCTGAAATTCAAACTGTTGAATCCGAAGCGGCAGCTTTTTTCGATCAAATTTCACGCTATTTTCTTTCTAGAGCTAAAGTGGTTTCGAAAGTGGCCAAATATCCTCATATTGAAGATTACAGACGTGCAGTTGTCGAATTGGATGAAAAAGAGTATTTGAGTCTATGGCTTGTAGTTTGCGAAGTACGAAATCGTTATTCATCTTTACACGATATTGTAATTAAAAACATGGAAAAACTTAAAAAACCACGTTCCTCAAATGCTGAAAGTCTTTATTAATATATGTAACGGCCAGCATGTTTAAATAATCTCAAACTCGCAAGAGTAAGAATTCTAACATAAATTCATAAAATGATATAAAAACGAATAGAAATATAGTTGTATACAACGTCATTTTGTTCCCATTATTCGATATCTAAAGATAAATAAAATACAAAATTTTTCAATATTATTGATTATTTATTAATTGCAGGAAGTGAGAGGGGATTTATATCGCAGACTATCCTAAAAAATTAATATTGCTTCGAAATTGACTTTTTCTTCACAATTATCATACAGCATTCAACACGTGACGGATGCACAAGCTGTACAATGTTAATATAAACGACTTCTATAATATTTGTTTGACCGCTTTAAATATCAAATGCTGACGAAATTACGAAATGAAATAACCATAGACTATATATTCCATATTCTGTGGAAATAACTACAACCAAAGACTTTAAATATATAAAGATATTGCACGTAGAACATTGTACGGGAAATGCTTAATTTGCTGGTGGTTTTAGTAGTAAAACCACTTTTTTCAAGAGAGTCATTTATTTTCTCAGAGAATTTATTATTCTCATGTCTCTACTATTCATTTAGATATGTATACATGTGTTCATACGTTTGTGTCTTTGCATTCACAAGTATGTGTGCATGTGTGTACATTTAATAAACAAACGAAAGATTCCATATAAACAAACAAAAAAACTTTTCGAGCCTTTGCTGCAATAGAGTCATAATTCAAAAAATCTTGTTTGGCAGGCAACGAATTTAAAGTCTAGAATTTACCTACATATAAATCAATGGTAAAATATTCTTCTCCCAAGAGAATAATAAAATACAAATATCTTTCATATTTGTATGAAAATTTTGCACAATATAAAAATTGATATCGCGATTAGTTACATATATACATATTAGCTCAAAAATGACATATTTTGAATTATGACGCTTTTGAAGCAAAGGCTCGTTTTGTGTTCGCACAATATATGTATGTGGACATAAGATACGTAAAGCTAATGTCGCTGATTCTTATTTGAATGGCAAATATATGTATTTTATTGTTGTACTATTGCAAGAACATCGATTCGCACCGAATTTAATATTATTTAAAATTGGAAATTTATATAACTATGTATATCTACATATATATGGCACAAAAGATCCAACAGGTGTCGCAGTGCCGGTCCTTGGACCAGATCTTTCTACTTATCTATCATATGTATATAAAAATAAAGTGTCACGACGTTTGGTCTCGCTAATCTCCGAAACTACTGGACCGATTTAAATGAAATTTCGCGCAGATATGTTAACAGTGTATAACTTGAAATATAGGCTATACATATATGTATTATTTTGAATTTCAAATAGAAAAAAATTGCTTTTTGAATAACCTGGTCATTTATAAACAGATTTTCAAAATTATTGTTTTGTTTGAAAGGTATTGCCTGCAGTTGGGTCTCATAAATTTATTTTTGGAAATCTGTTAATAACTCTGCTAGCTCAACGAATATCTTGTGCTCGCTGCCGTATGGATATAATAAAACCCGCGTCATATCCGTCAGAAATGTTTGTACATGCAAAAAATTATGATAAAAATTCAGATTTTGAAAGTTTGTGTGCTCCATCAGACTTATTTTTTTCCAGTATGTAAGATTCATATAAAAGTTTTCGAAAAAAGAAATAAAAAAACATACAAAAAACTATTGTTGAGCAATGTGTAAATTGCACCAAAAATACAATATATTCCTTTTGGTTTCAAGAAAACAACGTATGCTATAAGCACAGAATGAAGATGCTAAATTTATTAATTCTTACACTTTTACGAAAGCATTCCTCGTGGAAAACATACAAATACAAATTAACGAGCGCAGAAAAACTTAAAATTTTGAAACAATAAAACATATGCTCAATCCAGAAAATTATTAAATATGCACCAATCACCAAAAATAATTACATTTCTTGTGCTAGTTATCACTTATTAAAAAGATTTTAATAAATTTTATAATAGTTTTGTAAACAAAATAATAAATTTTATAGTTTTCGAACTCAGGTAAGCGCACGTTTTATTTGATTTATGCATATACATATGTACATACATAGATATTCTAACTATATATACAATTGAAAATTCTAAAATAAAATATTTAATAAAACAAATGTGTATACATAGTTCGGTGCGAATCAACATAAATGCAATAGTACAATAACAAAAAACGTAATTTTACCCTACAGCCATAGGAATCGGTCGCATTTCTTTGCACTGTTTATTTGCACATGATTTATATGAAAGCAAGAAACTGCTTTTAGTTGTTAATATTGTTATTGAATGTGCTTTGCACAAGAAATATGACACACACACAAACACATTTCTCAATGAGCATCATTTATATGTGTAAACAACAAAAAAAACCATAATTTCTCTGGAAAATAATTTCTAGTAGAGTTAAAAGAAACAAAAATGTTTCAAAAACAACAACAAAATAAACTTGACAAAATTAATTCTACATACATACATACTTATGTACGTGCATATGTATGTATGCCTAAAATTTTTGTGGTCTTCTCTCTTGCTACTTCCCCCCACAGCATCAACAAACGCAAACAATTTTTGTTTTTATTCAATGTTCTACGTGCAATATCTTTATATATTTATAGTCTGCTACAACGGGTAATAATATTTATTCTTAATTAATTTCAATACATAAAAAAGCCTACGCGGGCAATGATTGTATTTATGATACAATCACTATCAAAGTATATCAATATCAAGTATGTATGTATTAGAGAGTTGCATGAAACTTAATAATGATGATCATGAAACTTTTATCATTTATTTTTTATTCATACGTTTCTATTCAATACAGATGAATAACTATGAACAGAGAACAATCCACACTCGATAGTTAATAGCCTTTTGCCACTACGCAACATCTAACATCTACCATCCCCTACAAAAAATGAGACTAGTACATACATGCGTGTAAGGACTACTCCAAAACTAATCCAAATGTATGGGAAAAACATGGTCCAATTTACATTGCGATGTCCTAGGGCTGGACCACGTAACCCAAAAACTACTCCATGTTAAGGCCCAACCATAATATGCATAAGCTGGCTTAAGCTAATGTCAAAATTGAACGAAAAGTCTGTCAAATGCTTAAGGAAATTTGCAGAGACTTTTAGGTGGCTATAATGTACTTATGCGACTTAAAATTTAAGTAGTCATAGTTGCACACATACATAAGTATGTAGCATAAATAATTTTTCGAAAAATTTGTATCTTCTTATTTATCCTAAACAAATTGAGTCTTTTACTCAAATGTATATAAAACGATTGTAATTAAAAAAAATATGCTAAAATATACGTATGTACATATATTATTATTTTTACTAATAATAAGAAAAGATCAAACCGAAATTATGTACTTTGTAGTATTTATTTTATTTAAGGGCAAAAGTACTAAAATATACATTAGTGGAAATAAAATATGTTATATATTATATATGAAATGTCACTTTCGTGTACAGACACTTCTTTTCTTCCACATTTTCTATTAAATTTTATATGTAAACTATTTCGTCTTCTTTTTCCATTTTCAAAATTAATTTATTTTTACGTACAAACATACATATGTATGTATGTATTAGTAGAAAGGCTGATTCCATACGGAATGTGCGTTCAGTTTCGCACTTTGCTTAAGCAAATGACGTTTCATAAAACTTAACGAAAATTTTGCTTAAGTTCATTATAGTTGCCACATACAATTTACATGTATTCGCACAGTTGCTTAAGCTGACTTAAGCTAGCTTATGCATATTATAGTTGGGCCTTTACTAATCCAAGAAGTACCCACAGGGACTAGTTTCGAAACTACTCTATTTTGCTATTCCATGGAGTACCCGGTAAATATGTATACATATATGTATGTATCTCTGTCACTAATATAATTGAATGATATTTTAAGTATATACAAATGTGTAAATTCAGCCCTTCCATTACATTTATATAAAAATACAAAATAATATTCAGAAATTGAAAAAACACGAGCTAACTTGTGTTTCTTTCAGCTTCCATGAATTTGTTTTAATTTTAACAGGGGAGCTGCCACATTTTCAGTAAAACTCCAAACATTTTTAGTGTTGCCAAATGGTATTTAACTAAAAATGTGTGTACAAATGAAATGGTCCACGGCCGCATTACATAGGAGTAGTCCAAAAACTACTCCTTTTATATAAAATGGACCATGTACTCCAATAATTTTTGTAGGGTCAATTTGAGAAGATGTTAACATCTTCCCATAAGAAATACACAGTACTAAAAGTCAACATCTTTCTACATCTTTAAAAGATGTTCCTAAACCATTTTGTTCCAATCAACATCTTCCGATAATTTTAATGTCATCTCTAGCAAAATGACAGATACATACATATTAGGTTTGATCATAGCTGCCAGATTTTTTTAGGTAATATCGTCATATTTTTGGGCAAAAATCGTCATTATCGTCAATATAGCTTATTGAAATCGTCATGAAAACGTCAAATGAAAAAACCGCTTTTTTTTACCAACAAAACATGTTTTTATTAAAGGCAAAACATAACAAAACTCTTAAATCAGCAAATCTTATTAAAAAACAGCATTATTTAAAATACAGATATTGCATGTTTTTCCAGCTACAATAAGATTTATACAATAAAAATATAATTTTTTAAGAAAATAGACATATATGTATATATAGATATGTATATGTATAATATATTTTACAAATATATATTGCAATTAAACATATTGATTAATTCAGGTAAACTGTCAGATCATAGCTGGTACATTTGTTTAGCTTTAAATAATCTTTTAAATATATAATATTGCCTCCGACTTTTTCAATTTCTTATTTTAGTCTTATTTAGGTTTAGCAGCCTAAATATTCTGTCCATATTTGCTGAATAATGTGGTAAAACTAGGATTTTTGTAATAAATTTAGTAAAAACCGGAAACAAAAGACTAGAATCTCTCGCTTGCATATCTGATATTTTTTTCCAAAAATCCAATAGTTATATCTTTTTATCAGGAGAATAATTTTAATTGTCTAGCCTTGACTTTCATTTTCTTCAACAAACTGAAAAATTATTTTATAATTTCAGAAAACCAACTTTTTTCTTCATTAATACCTAATATTAAATGGATCAATTTGGCCAGGAGCTTTATATTTATTTTCAAAATCAAATCTTAATAATATCTGATCACAAAAGCTCTATATAAAAATTAGCACAATTATTACTACTATCATATTTTTCTTTTGCATTTATTTGAGCTTCTTTCAATAAGTCTCTGACAAATATTCCTAAATAAATGTCTTCAAAATTAAAAAATAGTTTTTTTTTATAATCAGTTAAATAAAAGTTTTCAGTATTAAGCAAACTAGTTTTTAAAAAATTGCTCATTACAATTTCCAGCAGTTCAAAGTTGCTCTAATAGTGCAAATATATGTTGCAAACTTGAATTATTTAAAATCGTCAAAATTAGGGTATAAATCGTCCCATCGTCAGTATGTCATTTTTAGGACCCAAAATCGTCAAAATGACGATAAATCGTCAAATCTGGCAGCTATGGGTTTGATCCCGTACTTTTTGGGCAAAGTCCGGTAAAATGAGAGCAAACAAGAATTTCTCTCAATTAGAGACAGAAACGCACAAAAGTACGGGAACACTAAAAACCACATTTTTATCCCATAAGTTTGTATGAAATTGCTGTGAAAGTAAACAAAAAAATAAATACTGTTTTTGATTAGTATTTCACTTTTTAAGAGATTTTAGTTAGTACACACATACATACATATGTATCTATTGTTCAATTCACAAGCTCAGTCGTCTGTCTTATGGTTTAAAAAAAGACGATATTTGTTTATGTGCTTTTGTACAGACAAATTTGTTGTATCGTTATTTTGTCTTATTTTAAATGTCAGTTTAATGTTGTCAATTCATATGAGTAAATAGTTTATGTCAAAAAACAAATTTCTTTTTTTCAAATAAAAAAAAAATTAAAATGAAACCAGGTGTGGGAATTATAATTTGACGCTAAATATAATAACTTTTTTTAGCGACAATCAATTTTGATTAAATTAGTTTGAAAATTAAGTTGAAATGAATCATGTATATATTTATCATTAAGAAGAATGTATATTCTGGTGTTACTTATCACATATATAAAATATTTTTACAAATTAATTTAACAAATAGAATATTCCCAGACCCGGCCTCAATATAACAATTGAAAAACATATAAAATTCAATCGTATAATTATAACACACTTTTGTATGAAAATTACCAACAACAAAAATACAATATTGTATAATTATACGATTAGACAACACATATGACGTTAATACGAGCTTGTGAATTGAACAATTGTTTATTTCATAAACAGCTGATTGATTACTACTTGCACAAACTAGCCCGAAGAAAAAGTACGGGCTGTTTCGTGCAGGAAGAAGAAGAATATTTCCCTCTCAAAATCTCTCTCACTTGCACGAACTTTGTGTACGGGAACAGTTTTCGTGCAAATTGGGATCCCGCGGGCTCCAAATGTTGAGTACGGGATCACACCTATTGATAGTTTTATTTTTTGTGAATGACATACATACATAATTGTGTAAGAAAAAAAAAGAAAAATATTTTACATCGAAATGAGTGGCACACGTAAGTTTTTATTTTTTTTTTTTAACTTTATATTTTGTACATACATAAGTATAATAATTTATTTTTGTTTTTAATAAAGAAAAGCACAGGTCTCCGTATAGTATGGAACCAGGATTTTGAAAATATGTTGCTGGACTTGTGGCAGGACAAAATAGAAGAGTTGAGAGGAATAAGAAAGAACTCTCATGTCTTTCAGGGAATCGCTTTTTTTTATATGCATATAAAAACTTTAAATAAATAAAAAAACAAGAAGTTCGTGTTAATGCTTTTTTCTGAACACTGCATTAACAATTCTGTTTGTTCTTGTAAAACATGAACGAGTCCAATTATTAATGTTTCTTCAAAGTCTATTTTAATTTTATTTTTTTCTACAAAAAATTATGCTGTAAGTATATTTATATTTTTGACAGCTGAGAAGATGTTAGATGTTGCCAATGGAAACGCAAGTTTCACTTTTTCAACATATTCCATTCATTCCTCTAAAATGTATGCTAGTGGAAAAAGGCTATAAGAGAAGAGTGTAATGAACCCAGGCGCGAATTTATCGATTACAGAAGCAATGATGTGATGCACACATGTAAGACAGTATAATAGCCTTTTTCCACTAGCATACATTTTAGAGGAATGAATGGAATATGTTGAAAAGGTGAAACTTGCGTTTCCATTGGCAACATCTACCATCTTTTCAGCTGTCAAAAATATAAAAATACTTACAGCATAATTTTTTGTGGAAAAAATAAAATTAAAATGGATTTTGAAGAAACATTAATAATTGGACTCGTTCATGCTTTACAAGAACAAACAGAATTGTTAATGCAGTGTTCAGAAAAAAGCATTAACACGAACTTCTTGTTTTTTTATTTATTTAAAGTTTTTATATGCATATAAAAAAAAGCGATTCCCTGAAAGACATGAGAGTTCTTTCTTATTCCTCTCAACTCTTCTATTTTGTCCTGCCACAAGTCCAGCAACATATTTTCAAAATCCTGGTTCCATACTATACGGAGACCTGTGCTTTTCTTTACTAAAAACAAAAATAAATTATTATACTTATTTATGTATGTAGAACATATAAAGTTAAAAAAAAGAAAAAAACGTGTGACACTCATTTCGATGTAAAATATTTTTTTTTTTTCTTACACAATTATGTATGTACATATGTATGCCATTCACAAAAAATGAAATTATCAATATGTATGTATATGCCATTTTGCTAAAGATGACATTAAAATTATCGGAAGATGTTGATTGGAACAAAATGGTTTAGGAACATCTTTTAAAGATGTAGAAAGATGTTCACCCCTATTAGCCTTATTCCACTAGCATACATTTTAGAGGAATGAATGGAATTTGTTGAAAATGTGAAACTTGCGTTTCCATTGGCAACATCTAACATTTACCATCTTCTCAGCTGTCAAAAATATAAAAATACTTACAGCATAATTTTTTGTGGAAAAAAAATAAATGTTAAATTAAAATGAGTTTTGAAGAAACATTAATAATTGGACTCGTTCATGCTTTACAAGAACAAACACAATTGTTAATGCAGAAAATTTGCGATCCATTATGAAAGATGAATATGAAGATAATTTATGTATGTATGTCATTCATGTACATATGTCATTTATGTATGTCATTCACAAAAAATGAAACTATCAATATGTATGTATCTGTCATTTTGGTAGAGATGACATTAAAATTATCGGAAGATGTTGATTGGAACAAAATGATATAGGAACATCTTTTAAAGATGTAGAAAGATGTTGACTTTTAGTACTGTGTATTTCTTATGGGAAGATGTTAACATCTTCTCAAATTGATGGTAGATGTTAGATGTTGCGTAGTGGAAAAAGGCTATATCGCGAATAAACATTCCCATGAAAAAACTCCCAATTTTTGTGTTTTACTATCGTGAATGGTTCCCATATTTTTTTTTTTGGAAATGAATTCCCATACCTTACAAATATGGCATCGCAAATGTTTACTCCCGCGAATAATTTGACTAAAAGTATTCACAACAATTGAAAGTGGGAACAAGAAGTGAACATGTAAGTAGCAATTTGTTTTTTAATCCAGAACTTCTGTAACCAGTTTTTTCTCTTATTTATTAACACAGGAGTGTTAATAAAGAACAAATTAGTTGTCTGGTTGATGCAATGTATGCGAATCAAGACTATGGCAAAGGTTTCCAAAAGGATAAAAAAAGAGGACGTGGGTAAATTTTTAAACGAGTTAAGCTTTTCTAAATGGTGTTAATTATTAGTTTAATAAGCGTAACTTAAATTTTTCATGCATAGGTGAGGATCGACCAAAAACGGAACATAAGAAAAAAACTGACTGAAAACAAAAAGAAACCGCAACAAAACAAAGCGGATCAGATTCATCACGTATTTGTCTTCGCTGCAGTCGTTCTATGGATTGATTTTCCTTTTCCAGCAACAGAAAACGCAAATAAAGGCTATTCATAATTTTTACCTTATTAGCTTTAATTTCTTTTATTCATACACCACAAATAAATCCCTCCAAAAATTATTTGTTAAATCAAAACAAACTATTCAAAATAAAAACTTTTATTCCCAAGTAATTCACAATAGAGACTTAAACTCCCAAAATATTCGCGATAGCAATTTGTTGGGAATGGGAATACAATTTTTCTCCCAAACAACTTACTCCCATAATATTCGCGATATGGGTGGTTGACTTTTAGTACTGTGTATTTCTTATGGGAAGATGTTAACATCTTCTCAAATTGATGGTAGATGTTGCGTAGTGGAAAAAGGCTATAACGCACACGAGCTCATGGTAGAATTAATAAGATGCGCGCAAGAAGGAATATGGTTTTTTGTAGGGTTGTGTTTTGACCGTTAAATAATCTGCAAAAATATGGTAAGTCCCATGGTCTTGTCAAAAGTTGTTTACATTTTTGGCCGCCATCATGATTATTTTTATTTACGCTATGCTATTTGTTGCTGCATAACCACTAAATACATACAAACCACAGTTATTTTTGACAATATCATGTTTTTTTTTACACAAACAAAATGCATGTCGTTTTTTGTTGTTGCGTTGATAAGCGCACCTAATTAATTCCACCATGCACGAGCTCAATCACAACCTAGTATAATTTTTCGAATGCATTGCCGCATTCCGTGAGTGAACGCCTACCACTTGCACACAAAGTAAGCAGGATAGTGAAGTGTTCATTCAATAAATATAAACGCAGTATTGTTTCACACACGTTGTAAGTAAGCAGTAGACAGTCTATACACAATCTCGCTTACTTCGTGGGCAAGTAGAAAGCGCTTTGCCCACTACTTCACAGACATTGTAAGTAAACAGTAGACAGTCTATACACAATATCGCTTACTTCGTGGGCAAGTAGAAGGAGTATAATCTTTTTTTATATAACAGCAACTCCTATAAAGAATGGAAACTCCAAATAATTAATCGGATATAATTTTTTTTATTTCAAACTTACTTAAAGATTTATTAATTTTTAATTTATATTTTTAATTTATATATATGTATGTATGTAAAAAAAAAACAACAAAAAAAATAAAATAATTGTTACATTGATATTTCATGTTGATTTTTAATTTCTTTATTTTGCTTTTCTCGACTATCATAATTTCGTTTTGCAATTATATTCTTCGACAACCGAAAATCATTACGAATGGCTTGTATGTATAGATTTTGCGTATAACCATCACGTGAATTTGCCTCTGAAAATAAAAAAATTGATTATTATTCTAAATTCTTTATGATAGAGGGTGAAAATTTTACCAAATATTGCTCTATATAAAAATTTAAATGAATTTTTATCGCTTTGAAATTAAAATTTTATATTTGTTTATATTTATACAGGCTTAAGATCGTAAATTTAATAATCAGAGAAAAATTAAAAAGACAATGTTAACATACATATTTCAATGTTAGCTAGTGACTTTTTATTTTTCACCATATATTAAACATTACAGTGTTGCAAATGAAAAGGATGTTTGGATATTAAATTTTTCCCGTTGCTTGAAATATGTTAAGAATGTCGGTTTAATATTTCTCCAATTATTAAATTTACGAACTTTAGCCTGCATAAATATAAACAAATAATAAGCAGTTCGTAGTAACTTAAAATATTACAATTAATATACATACTCGTATGTATAAATAAAAATTTTATATATATTAAGAAATTGTTGTTTAAATGAACACGATTCAAATAACAAATACCGAAAAAAGTTTTGGTCGGGACAAAATCTATTGATTAATATTTATTTGTACGACTATATATATACCGATCTCGTACAAATATATTCTTTGGGCTATTTGACCTTATCGGATCAAAAAATCTTAAAAACATTAATTTCTAAAATTTCGTTAGAATATAACATGGTTTCTATCTGTTCAGGAAAATACAAATGTAAATGCGTCTCTGTAACAAAATATTTTTATCTTTTTAAGCAATATCAGAGTAAAAAGTTAAAATTTTTCCTGTTTATTTTATTTAAATGGGGAATAAATTAACAAAACATTTATAGATTTCATTTTGCATAAAACGTTCTGGATTTATTTTATTATTTGTCATTCAACGTTGTGACATAACGGTATCTCTCGAAAACCGAATTCAATTTGAAAACATCGAAATCTGCGGCCCAAATAAAATAAGAAACAACAAAGTTGGCCTGAATACAAATTATCGAATTATTATTATTTTTTGCCTTTTTATTGAATCGCATCACTTTGTTTGGCCATCTATTCTTTTTCGAATTTACCTAAAAGCGATATCTGTCTTAAAGTGGTTGCAAAGAAACCTAAATTTAAAAAATCGAATTTTACCCGATTTTCGAATATCGATTGTGTATAACATTCATAAGTTTTGAACGCTTTTAGCAACAAAAAATTACAAAACTTTTGTCATTCATAAAGCTAACTTCACACTTATCAAATATTTGCCGAAAAAAGCTTGGCCAGCAGTCAAACTTAAATTTTATATCCTTTAAATATATAATATATTTTCAAATATGGGCACGGATTTATTAAAAACTGTATAAAAACAACTTTTTGTAGTATAAGTAATTTTATTTTGTAAAATAAAAACCAGTTTAAATGACAATAACCCTAAGCCAAAGAAGTGGTTACGTTTTTTTTACATATATTTGCAAAGTATGAACGTAGATTAAGATTTTCTATAAAATTAAATGTCCTAGAATATGAACAAATCCGACTTGGAAAATTTCGAAGATTTTCGTTGATAAAAATTTCATTCCTATCACTCCAAAATCAAATCAAACCTTAATTAACTCAAATTTTCTGGATACAGATAAATTTGTATTTCTTTTTGTATCTTTGAACCAACTCTATGCAAACTTGATCAATAATACTTGATGCGTTTGGGTAGAGATGTGAAAATGTCGTGAATTTTTCGTGTCACGCGTGACTCACGCGTGAATCACGTGATTCGTGATTACAAATTGATAAAATCACGCGTTCGTGCGTGATCATGATTCAGAAATATAATACCGTGCGTGATTTTTTAATACAATTTTCACGCACTCAAAACAGTTTTCTATGTTAAAATCTCCGTTACAAATGCAGACATTCATCTACATACATACATACATATTCATGTACGTACATACATAATCAAAATCCATTTTGTTTTCTGTATGTAAACAGATAATGCAAATATGTAATTTGATATTTTATCTCATTGGTGTTATAAAATTAATGTAAGTATCAGAGATCGGCAACGAGTGCTTAATTTTCGAGTATACTTGATCATTCACATTGATTTTTATGATATAATCGTTTTCGTTCAAAAGCAAAAAATACTTTTTTACCCAACCGCTCGTTTCTAATGGCGTTTTCTTTTCTGAACAAAAATGTTGACCTTTCAATGTGTAACACTTTTTACAGTTTGCACCTACCTTTAAAAAGTGGTACATTTTTTATTGCCACAATGGTACAAAATATTTGAGACTTAACATTAATTAATTAATTATCATTTTAATTGTAAGTTTTTTCGCTTAAGCAAATCGAATGACAAAAATAAAAGTTCTTACTTGTATAAAAAGATACTTACCAAAGTTGCAAAAATGGGCAGTATATCACCACGATTTGATAGTAGAGGGCAAAATATGTTGCATATTTTGCCATTTATTGGTGCAACATAATTAGAAAGGAACGAAATCGCTTTTAAATATGTTACATATTTTTTAGAATGGATCACGAAAATTAAAGAATGTAGCATAAATGCAACACTTTTTTCAGAAAAGAAAACGCCATTATTAACATTCAGTTTTATTCTCTTGTTGTTTTATGCAACAAGTATGATCGAGACTTATTATACCCTAATGTTGAATTTTAAGAACAACACAAACATGTATTGTTCAATTTTATACTCGTTCTCTTTTTATGCACAAGCAGAAAATTCATCAACAAGTATAAATCATTTCGATCATTGATGTGAATGTATGTACATGATCTGATGGCATGATACAATGAAGATAAGGTATACGCAGAAATACAAACAACAACTAGTGTAAATCATTTCGATCATTTGATGTGAATGTACATGATCTGATTGCATGATACAATGAACATAAGTTATGTGCAGAAACACAAACAACACCAACTCTATGTATTTTGTTGGTAGAATATTTGATTTCGGAAGTCAAAAGTATAAATACAAGTGTTTTATTCAGTTGTTAAAGTAATTTTGTACTCGACACCAAGAGAAGTGTAATAAAAAGTTTTTTGTGAAAATTTGTTATTTTTTAATTAACTGTGAATTTTTTAAAGTTTTAAATGGAACTGTGTCCAGAATTTATTTCCGAAGAAATGCCAGAGGCAACTACATTTTGTCAGGGAGCCGGAAAGGTCGTAGCGTCGTATGGAATATTTTGACAGAAATTCTAAAGCCAGACAAAACTGTATTTTCATACTTCGTTTATTGTCGCCGCTGCTTAAAAGTTTTAAAATATACTCATAAACAAATGTCAAACTTAAATCGTCACAAATGCTGCAAAAATTTAAAAGAGTGTCTACCTTTAATAAAAGTTTCAGCACATGACAAACATTATGCAGTGGAAAAGTGTTCAAGTTGGATAATTGAAGACTGTCAGCCATTTTCGGCAGTGCAAGGCACCGGATTCATAAAGTTGGCAAAATTCTTGTTAAAAATTGGTGCAACTCGTCGATGTAAAAGACTTACTTCCAGATGCAACAACAGTTTCACGCAAAATAAAGAAGCTTGCTAATGAAAAAAAGCAAGAAATTAAAAAGGAAATAAGTAATGCTGTAAACAGTGGTGGAGCATCATCAACAATTGACATGTGGACTGACAACTACATTAAGCGAAATTTTTTAGGCGTAACATTTCATTACCAAAAGGATTCTAAGTTTTTTGATTTAGTGTTGGGTATGAAATCTATGGATTTCGAAAGGTCTACAGGTGACAACATAATGAAAAAACTCAATATAATTGTTTAATGAGTTTGGTATACAAAGCACCAACAAAATTAAATTTGTAACTGACAGGGGAGCAAATATTGTTAAAGCTTTGACACAAAATACTCGCATTAACTGCAGCAGCCATCTATTTTCAAATGCTTTGGACAAATCATTCAGTGATACAATAGAACTTAATGATGTTATAGATTCCTGCAAAAAAACTAGTAAAGTATTTTAAAAAAGCAAATTTACAACATCTCTTACCAACATCATTAAAAACCCAATGCCCAACAAGATGGAATTCTCACTATAGAATGTTAAAATCAATAAATGATAACTGGATTGAGATACAAACAGTTTTAAGACAGAATGAGCAAGACCAACGTATGTTTAACATAAATATACTCATAATTAAGGTTCTAGTAGAAATGTGAGGGGATTTTGAAATTGTATTTAAGAAGTTGCAAGTTTGTTCTGCGCCATCATTGTGTTATGTTCTGTCATCCATTATGAAAATTAAAGACTTATGTAAGACAAAATTGACGACGTAGCAGCGATTTCTATTTTAAAAGAAAATATTAAGAAAAATATAGATGACGTATTGATCGCCAATATAAGTTTATGGCATAAAGCTGCATACTTTTTATTCCCACCAGCTTTGAATACGCAGGCAAATGATATTACAGGAATTAAATAATTTTATATTTCCTGCATTCGTGATAATGCACAGCTATCAGAAACTCCCCAATCAACATCTACCACGGATTTATATAGCGCTTGTTCAATGGAAAGCACATCTATTTCAGCATCACACTTTTCAATTAATGAAACTGGCTCAAGTGAAAGTTGCAGTTCCACAAATAGATTTACCGATGCACGATTTTTTTTCTCCGGCTTGTTTAGAGAGTCAGTGCCAAACTCTACAAGTAGCCCTGAAGATGAAGTGGATAAATATTGCAAGGAATTAGTGGAAATGACTGAAAATTTTAATGTATTAGAATGGTGGCAGATAAATAAAAATAAATACCCTCATTTGTCGAAAGTAGCACTGCAAATTCATTCAATGCCAGCTAGTAGCGCAGCTGCTGAGAGATCATTTTCTTTGGCAGGCAACATTATTTCAGAAAAGAGAAATAGATTAAGCCCCGGTTCCGTTGACAACTTAATGTTTTTAAATTCTATTTAAAAAATGTTTTTATCTTAGGAGCTAAACTTATCTTGAATGCACGTAAAATATACTGCCGTACGAGTGGTTTTTCTTCCTTCTTATAATCAATGATTATCTTAAAATATGAAGTGTTTTATTTTTTCAACGTGAATTTAATTGTATTTTAAGTTGATTTTTGCTTAGTAGTTCCTTTTTGTTTCTCGTTGAATTATGTAAGTTTTTGTTAATGTTTTCCTTATTGTTTTTCGTTACTATATACATAATAGAAATAAGTTATTCGAGAATAATACAGACTGAAAATTTAAACTTTTTATATAACTTGGATCTTAATCTTAACATTTCAGGGAAAAAAATTACAACAATATTTTTGAAATATTAAAATTTGTAAGTTTTTTCGAAAAAAGCAATTTGTTGCGGGACAATCTGCAAGGAGCAGAAAGTTCAGTATTCTGCTAGAGGAAAAATAAACTTTATGAATTTATTCTATAAAAGGTATAAAAGAACAACTTACCTAAATTTTTTTTAATACTATACATATTAATATCACAGAAAATTTCAAAAACAAATGGCGGTAACCTTTATGCGTAAAATGACAATGCAGGCATGCAACATTTGTTAGTGTAAAAATGGTAAGGTTGAGTTTTGTGCGTAGCATAGTAGGGCGAATTCAACAACAGGGCGCAGCTATATTCTGTAACTCGCTAAAGCTAAATATCCATCGCTAAAAATGTCTAAAATCGTTTTAGAGAATTTTAGCTACATATTGAATTCTGTAATTCGTATTGCTAAATAAGGCAATGGCATAAAAATTAAATTCGCCGCAATTTTGGCGTTTGCTCTGAGAGCAAACAATGCTCTCTCTCATCGCTAAAATGTTATACATTTGTATTCTCTAAGCACATTTAAGCAACTTATCTAGCTAGAAACGCTAAAATTTAAGCAACGATATTTTGAAGGCGCTAAAAATTAATTTAAGCAAAATATTTTTATATCATTGATGTTTAGCCTTTTTTTAGAAAAATAATGTAGGAAACTACAAAAAGGATAAAAAAAGGGCAAAAATACATGCTCATTTAGTATTTGGAATAGCATAAAGAGTTTGCCTATGATAGGTTGAAGTGTCAAAACTCTATACACAAATTTTAAATTTATTATGTTCAAAAATATTTTTGTACAAATAAATACTTTCAAATAAATACGCCACAGTACCGCCAGCTAATACCACATAGAAAAAAAATTTCAATTGCTTACTGAAATTATTTCTTAACAGTGATGCCATCTCTTATAAATGTTCCCATAACTTTCGAACGTAACGCTTTCTTGAGAAATTACTACGCAAAAATCATGCGTTTTACAATTTTCAAAATGCATGTGCTGCAAAAAAACAATAAGTTTTGACTAGAACTTTGTGAAATAGCTTTAAAAAATAGACGTTTTAAAACATATTTTAAATTTTTTAACAAAAACACAATCGTTGTTACGGAGTATAAATTATAATGTAAGGTAATACTAATATAAAATGCCAAATATATACGCATATATATTTGTCTCTTTTTAATATTATATTATCAAATAAGAAAGAAAGGAATGGTCTAATGATAGCAAATTAGCTACGGCGAAAAGAGTAAATTTTAGCTAAGCGATTAGAGTTACAGAATACCTTTTTAGCAAAATCGCTAAAATTTTCGCCCTAAAAATTTTAGCGATCGAGATTTAGCTTTACATAGCGTTTACACATGAAAGTAATTTCATGAAAGTCGCAAGGCACTCACAATTCCTCACAAACACATGCATATATTTGTCACTTTCAGTCAACTTTCAGCTCTGCTTTCAACGAAAATTTCATGAAAGTAATTTTTTGACACTTTCAATATACTTTCTGAAAGAAATGATAATAACCAAAGGTGTGTTGCCAGGTAAAAATAATCATGAAAAATTTCAGGATTGTTTTAAAAAGCAGGTACAAAAGCTACGTGTTTTAAGCGTTTAAACAAATAATTCTAACAGTTTCATTTGAAGCATATATAACAAACAATTTTTCTAATTATAATTTAAAAATATTAAAAGAATTATAAAAATAAATTTTAGTTTTAATGCGTTTCCTAAAACTCGGCTTGGTTAATTATACTGGCAACTCTGAAAAATAAAAATAACAAAAAACAGCAATGGAAGAAATATATTAAGCTTTCCCTTTGACGACATTTTAAAACTAAAATTTCATTTTCATAAAAACTTTCAAGAAATTTTCATGAAATTCTGTTGTTTTTTATTTCTCTTTCATTGATAATACGTATAGGGAACTTTCATGAAATTACTTTCATGTGTAAACGCAGCGTTAGCTACGAGAATTACAGAATATAGCTGCTGGTAGCTCATTCATGAAAGAAAAACCAGTTAGGGCGAAATTGGAATACGAAAACAAAAATAAATTAAGACGCAATAAAACAAGTTTCGCTTCAACCGTTGAAACGGACAATCAAATAGAGGTATATAAATATTTAAGCATTATATACTTTAGAAAGAATGTTGTCGGGAAAATTTAAATGGAAATGCTGGAAATAGTCAGAGGTTAGATAGACCGTAGAGTTTTACAATTGAGAAGTATAAGACAGAACGCCGAGAGGATCAGTTTAAATTGAAATTAAAAAATATAATAAAAAAAAAAAACAAGTATTTAAACGAAATAAAAAAATAACGATTATTCGCCAGAAAAAAAAATAAATAAAAAGCGAATTCTGGGGCCCAACAAATAAAATATAGAAGAATTGTGGAAACCTGGTAATAAAAAAAAAAAATTCAGTGGCAGGATTAAGGCAACTCGGTACCAATAGGAGTCCGGTGCCAAACCCATCCAAAAGAAAAGTGAGCCCAGAGAAAAAAAAATTATTTTTAAACAACATAGAACCAGGTAATGCAAGTTTGGAAGAATATTATAAAAAATCCTAAAGCAGCAAAAATAATTAGTTTAGATTCGAAAAATCAAAAAACTTTTTTTTATTAAATAAATAAGGATGTATATATATTTTAGCTATATGTTTTTGTGAGTGTATGTTAGTGTGTATTCATTTAAAAGATTATTATATTTGATTTAAGTTGCGGATATAAGCATATTTTTTTTGTGTCGAGAAAATATTTTTTTTATGTATTAATATAGGGTTAAGATTGGTATATAACAGTTTGTTATCCACAAAAGAGTGCAGGGAAAAATTAAACTTTGTGCATGAAAATAAAGAAAGTGATTGCCAAGAGACGGCGTTAAAAAAAATTGGTGTTTCCGTATATCTTTATTTCGCCGGAAGCAAATCAAATATATAGAAAAGGCCAACAACAGGGTCAGTGTTTGAAATTCAGAAAAATATTGAAATTTCGAAAATTCTTTTGCGAATCTAACCTTCGGGAGCTCCTTCAGGATAGGATTAGAACAAATAAGGAAATCAGTTTTTGGCCAGTCCTATATGGAGGTAAAATAAAAAGAAATTGTATAGGAATAATATTAAATTTTCTGAGAAAAGTAGCACAAAATTTATTTTTTTTTTTGTACGAAATAGTATAAGAGTATAGAAAAATTAGGCATCTAATGAACTAATAGGAGTAAGAATATTGTTTATTTTTGATATATCTATATTTTAAGTTTTATTAAATAAAAGTATGAATTATAATGTGTGAACAGAAATTCAGAGTGTGTGTGGAGTAATTTTTTGAAGGGTTGGTGGCATGATGGTTAATTAAAGAGCGGGTAAGTTGTCGGCGGAGAATGGGTCATCAAAAAGAAAAAAGGCGCTCATTGTCTTCAGGATTTAATGATGACATGGTAGGGAGGGCAGAACCGGACATAACATCTGTCTGGAATGAAACAGGAAAAGAAAGATGGGGATATTAAAGAGGGAGTATGTTCTATTAGTAAAGGTATAGAAATTTTGTTTGTTTTACGTAGAGTTCAAAATTTTTATGTCCAGCGTACCCAGGGAGAGGGATGGGACCCGTCTGAGATGCGTTCACCATTACGAGCTGTCGGAAACCTCTCTGGTCAATACGGCTGTGTTACATAAATGGCGCCCAATCGAAAGACTAAATTAAGTACATGTAATGCCAACTAGACATGTAAACAATAGATCCATAAAATTTTTACAATAGCCCAATAGGAGAAGCACACAGATGATCGAAAAGGCTATATGTGTCCTGGTAGCATTTGGAATGAGGTGTTCTAAAATTAGTATCCGGACATAGTTAGAATTGTAGATTCAATGAGTGCAGATCTGAAAAAATTCAATTATAGAAAAATTAATAATAGCTTGGAGAAAAAGTAAGGTGTACTATATCTCTAATTGTATTTTAGTTTATTCTAGTTTGTTTTGTTTAATAAAGTTAGAATCAGTTTATTTTATTTGGCGGTAACCGCCAGAGTTTTTGAGTATTGCTCCGGGTCAGAAGTACCGAAAGTCGCCAATAGGACTTTTTATAAACTGTAATTGGTTTCAATAAGAATTATAAATGTATACGAGATCCTATAGAAATCATTTGTTTTTTTTGTTGTTTGTAGTACCACCGAAGTAATATGTACCTGAAATCTTTTCCTGATTTATAATTTACCCGACGACCGCTGGAAAACCGTCATGCCACACCTAAAAAAAAAGAAAAAAAAAACGAAAAAGAAAAGATTAAATACCGTCGTTTTAATAAATATAGTTGTAGTTGCAATATAGTTTTGATAATTTATTAATAACTATTTTTTTTGTTTTGAGTTTTTTTTTATCAAGTATTTATATTTTTTTTAGTTTATTTTGGCATATACATACAGAGTTTTTTTTTTTCTTACAAATTACATTGAATTTCATATTAGGAATTATTTTAAGAATTTTAAACATTCCTTTTAAGTACGCATTTTTTTTGTATTATACACTAGTTTATTTCTATAAGTTATTTATTTTCTTTTCATATAATTTTTTTATTATAGATCGCATGCTCTAGAATTTATTTTTAAATTTCCTTATTTTTTTTATTTATATTTTTTTTATACGTAGTTTGAAAAACATATTTTTTATTATATTAGAAAACCGCAAGTGTTCGTGATAGGTCTAGTCGACAAGGTATGTCCAAAAGTCCGAAAGAGGGCTTAAATAGAAAAAGAGAGCGAGAGGCACAGTTTGATTTAAATAGGATCACTCTCTTAGAATTTGGTAAGGCATACAAAACAAATACGCCGAGTAGAAGTATAATAGATCAAACAACGAAGATGAGTCTACCTACAAGTAATGACCCTCAAGTCATAGACAAATCCGCAACAATTAACGTACGGCCTGGTACTAGTACCGCAAATAGTTTAGAATATCGAAATAGTAATCCACCAATTAATTTGGAGCAGGGTAGTCAGATTGTTGATTTAAAAAGGCAAATATCCGAGCTGACCGCTACTGTGAGTAAAATGAGTGTAGTACTGCAATACACACAGCAGGAAAATAAGAGAATTATGGAGGAAATAGTGCCAATAGCAAGGAATAATGGTTCCAACCGCATAACACCTGCATCCAACCCAGCTAATTCTTCGAGAGCTTCAAAAGAAAAAGTGGAGATGAATCCCCAGAAAAATAATTATCAAATGAGGATTGATAAGTGGGGCGTAGAATTTGATGGCAATGTCAACAAACTGGCTGTGGAAGATTTTGTTTTCAGGATAGAGCGTCTACAAAGACAATATGGAGTGTCCTGGGACGAAGTATTGGACAATTTCCATTTACTGGTTAAAGGTGTAACCGAAAAGTGGTACTGGTTGTTTGTACAAACTAATCTGGTAACAGAATGGTTCACACTTAAGCAAGCATTGTTAAAACAATACCGGTCCACGAGGTCAAGTTTTGAACTGATGAGCGATATGGTGGAAAGAAAACAACAGCCGGGTGAGGCAATTGATACCTTTTTCTTCACCATGACTCAAATGAGATCCAGACTAAATATCTCCGTTGCTGAAAAGGAAATGATTAAAATGATAAAGAAAAATTTACGTGAGGACATTAGGAGCCGAGTTTACCCAATTGTTGTAGATTCCGTAGAAGAGTTGCGCCAGGAGTGTATAGAAGCTGAGAAAATCTTCTGCCGCAAAGAGCCAAGGAATGTTCAGCCAGCAGTTCAACAACATCGATATCATAGGCAAGTAAACGAGATACACGACATCCCTGAAGAACAGATGAATTCCATCGGCCGGGATGAGGACATTGCCGCAATCGACGTAAATACTTATCAGGAACGAATCGCCAAAACCCCCCTAGAATGCTGGAAATGCCGACAAAAAGGCCATGTATTTAATTATTGTCCCGCAGAAGATAGATCAATTTTTTGTTATGGTTGTGGAAAGCCGGATGTTAAGTCTCCTAATTGCACGTTCTGTAAGGCCAGAAATTTTCGCCGGAGCGAGGGAATTGCGGGGAACCATCGTTCAAAAGATATCCCGCCGAGCGCTGGAAAATAAAAAAAAAAGTGAATTTAATTAATTCCGTAAATAATTTCAATAAATTTGTGCCCCAAATGTGCCACAAATATTCATTGGAAGATAGGCAACAAAATTATGCAATGGTAAGATATAGGATTTTTAATGAAGAATTAGGATATAAGAATAGAATATTAAAGTTAAGAAGAAAATTTAGTGAAAAGAAGAAAACTAGGAAATTAGTATGCGATGCTATAAGGTCAAGCAGTGATAAAAACGACCCTCGTGCATTTGTAGATATTAAGTTAGGACAATTTACTATAAAAGGTCTACTAGATACTGCCGCATCTGTGAGTTTGCTGGGAAGGGATTGCAGAGAAATAATAGATAAGCTAGGAATAACGTTCAAACCAATATTTTCTTTAGTCTCGACAGCTGGAGGGAAGAAACATCGATTGTTGGGTAAAATAGAGTTAAATAGTACATTTAGGGGTGAAACGAAAAAAATATTATTTTATCTGTGTCCAGATTTGGAGCAAGAAGCTTACCTAGGTGTTGATTTTTGGAAGGCCTTCGGTATAGCTTCAGAAATTTTCAACACCAGTGAATTGAATCTTGAAAAAATTCTAGATGAGTCGAAAACAGAAGATTATAAATCCAGCCCCCATATTTTAAGCCTTGATCAACAGCAAATGTTAGAAAAGGTTATCAAATTATTCCCTACGTTTGAGAAAAACGGTTTAGGTTGCACACCTTTGGAGAAACATTCTATTAAATTAGTGGAAGGCGCAGTTCCTTTCAAAGAACGTCATTATCCATTGTCTCCAGCTGTTCAAGAAATTGTGTATAGGGAAGTAGATTCGATGTTAGCGTTGAATGTTATTGAGGAGAGTGAAAGCCCTTGGTCAAACAGGACAACGGTGGTTCGTAAACCTGAAAAAAAACAGATTTTGTCTTGACGCGAGGAAATTAAATAACTTGACGATCAAAGATGCTTATCCTCTTCAAAACATTGACGGCATTTTGAGCCGAATCGACGAAACCTATTATATAAGTAGCGTCGATTTGAAATTCGCTTTTTGGCAGATCGAGTTAGATGAAGAGAGTAAACCGTACACTGCGTTTACCGTAGCGGGACGGCCACTTTACCAATTTCGTGTCATGCCTTTCGGTCTCTGCAACGCGGCCCAACAACTTTGCAGACTTATGGATAAAGTCATTCCACAAAAGCTGAAAGAGAATGTGTTTATATACCTAGATGATCTACTGGTAATATCAGACAGTTTTGAAAAACATTTGAAAATTTTAGAAGAAGTGGCATTGTGTCTAAAAAAATCAAAATTGACCATAGGCTTAAAAAAATCTAAATTTTGTTTTCAACAGCTGAAATATCTCGGTTTTATTATAGGCGGAGGAAGCTTAAAGACGGAGCCAGATAAAGTTCGAGCAATTAGGGAAATCAGGGTACCAAAATCACCCCGTGAAGTGAGAAGTTTTCTCGGAACGGCCGGCTGGTACCGCCGATTTATTAAGGATTTTGCGTCCATATCTGCTCCTTTAACAGACACGTTAAAAAAATCCAAGAAGTTCGAAATAACACCTGAAGCCATAGAGGCTTTCGAAAATCTGAAAAAAGCCCTAACATCAGCTCCAGTACTTAAGCATGCAGACTTTACAAAAAGGTTTTATATCCAGTGCGGCGCATGCGACTATGGGATCGGAGCGGTTTTGTATCAACTCAACGGCAATAAGGAAGAACACCCAATTGCTTTTTATAGCCAAAAATTAAATAAGTGCCAAAAGAATTACACGGTCACCGAAAAAGAGTGTTTAGCAGCCGTAAAGGCAGTGCAAAAATTCCGCCCCTATATCGAGATGATGCCCTTCACTATAGTAACTGATCACGCCAGTCTGAAATGGTTGATGTCCTTGAAGAATCTGACAGGAAGATTAGCACGATGGTCACGTCAACTACAGTCCTTTGATTTTCAGATTGAGCATAGAAAAGGGTCTGAAAATGTAGTAGCCGATATGCTTTCGCGATTGGAAACTAGCGAGAGTAATGTGGATGAATTAGATCTAAAAGAGATATTTGACTTCGAAACGTTAGAATTCGAAAGCGAAGAATATTTGGATTTGATTCGACATATTATCGAAAATCGCGATAGTCTACCGGACCTGAAAGTGAAAGACGGTATAGTCTACAAAAGGATTAAGTTCAACAAGGGTAATGAATCTGAACTACAATGGAAAATGTGGATTCCTCCCAACATAACTCAACCCATAATAGAAAAAGCCCACGCCGGTTTGACAGCAGCTCACGGAGGGTTAGTAAAAACTTTAGAACGCGTGAAAAGATTTTTCTATTGGCCAAAAATCGATACTCAAGTTAAAGAATGTATACGCAATTGCCAAACGTGTAAAGAAATAAAACCTACTAATCAAAATCTTCGACCGATCAAGTATCCTCGATCAAAAAGTGGGAATTGCTATGTTTTCATCGTCCTTGACCATTTCACCAAATAAACGTTTCTTAAAGCCATGAGAGAAGCCACAGCAGGAAATGTAATTGAATTTCTAACCCAAGAAATATTTCATAAATTTGGCGTACCAGAAATTATTCATACCGACAATGGAGTACAATTTATTTCCAATAACTTTAAAAATTTTATTAAGAAAAATAGGAATTAGTATTGCATGGGGTATCAAGAGAAGGAAAACAATAAAACTAATTAACATACCTAAAGCACGGTTTAATAATGGCCCGGCTCGGTGTGAGACTATCAGGGTGTGAGAAGTCCCCACGGTGGGCTCAAGCTCGAACAAATTCCCGCACACCGTCTCCTCCAACCAGCAGTCGTAGAAACCGGTGTTTTGTTGCGGGACAATCTGCAAGGAGCAGAAAGTTCAGTATTCTGCTAGAGGAAAAATAAACTTTATGAATTTATTCTATAAAAGGTATAAAAGAACAACTTACCTAAATTTTTTTTAATACTATACATATTAAATTTTCTGAGAAAAGTAGCACAAAATTTAGTTTTCTTTTTTGTACGAATTAGTATAAGAGTATATAAAAATTAGGCATCTAATGAACTAATAGGAGTAAGAATATTGTTTATTTTTGATATATCTATATTTTAAGTTTTATTAAATAAAAGTATGAATTATAATGTGTGAACAGAAATTCAGAGTGTGTATGGAGTAATTTTTTGAAGGGTTGGTGGCATGATGGTTAATTAAAGAGCGGGTAAGTTGTCGGCGGAGAATGGGTCATCAAAAAGATAAGGCGCTCATTGTCTTCAGGATTTAATGATGTCATGGTAGGGAGGGCAGAACCGGACATAACATCTGTCTGGAATGAAACAGGAAAAGAAAGATGGGGATATTAAAAAGGGGGTATGTTCTATTAGTAAAGGTATAGAATTTTTGTTTGTTTTACGTAGAGTTCAAAATTTTTATGTCCAGCGTACCCAGGGAGAGGGATGGGACCCGTCTGAGATGCGTTCACCATTACGAGCTGTCGGAAACCTCTCTGGTCAATACGGCTGTGTTACAAATTAAAAAAGTACGTATGTATTTAAATTTAATAAAAATAGATTATTGCACGTTCAATTACAGTCAGATCAAGATACAATGACTATATAGCTGACAATTCTTGCAAACCACTTGTTTTTAATTGCAGGTGTCAAATTTTTATTTGTATTTATTTATTAAATTTAAAAATTTTTATTTAAGAAGAAAATTGTAAAATTTATTAAATTGAATACGAAATAAATGTGAGTTTGTATTTGTGCAAAATACATAGATGTGATATGTACAAAAGATTAGAGCTATTGGAAATTTTTTTTTTTTTTTTTTTGTGATAATTTTATTATTTATTGAATCTTTAATTATTAAAATTGAATTATCAATAAGTTTTTCAAATCTTAAATCTAAAAATAAATGTTAAATATAAGTTTAGCCAATGCTAAACAAAATTTTTATTTTCAACGGTTAATTTTTGTTGTTTTACATTTCTCGTGAACGGCTGAGAAAAAGAGTATCCCTTCTTTTCAGCCGGGTGTGGCCTCTATAATGAAGAATATTACGCGCAAGTGGATTTGGGTGCAACTCAAGTTTTTTTATATATTTTTTCGCGTGTTTTGAAAATACTGTCTTCACCAACGGCACGTCTAGGTCTTTATGAATTCGATGGTCTCTGACATACCAGGGGGCTGCTGTTATTGTACGTAAGATTTTATTCTGTCGCCTTTGAATTCTTTCGACATTCGATGCTGAGGCAGAGCCCCATAACTGGATTCCATAAGACCATATTGGTTTCAGGATCGCGTTGTATAACAAAAGTTTACAGTCAAGACTTAATATAGAATTTCTTCCAATAAGCCAATTCATTTGAGCTGCTTTTAATTTCATTTGAGTCAACTTTGCGTCTATATGCGATTTCCATGTTAAACGACGATCAAGATGAACGCCTAGATATTTGACTACAGAGTGTTGTGGTATAGTCTCGGTGTTAATTTTTATAGGCGGGCATGTTTCCCTGCGCAACGTAAAAGTGACGTGTGGACATTTCTGCTCGTTAACTTTTATACGCCATTGTTTGAGCCATTTTTCCAGTTTGAATATATATTCTTGTAAGTTGCGGGAAGCTTCTACAGGATTTTCGTGAACGCTTAGAAAGGCTGTATCATCCGCAAATGTTGATGTATGAATGTTACTGTTTAACGCTAAGTCAGAGGCATATATTAAATAAAGTAAGGGTCCGAAGATACTGCCTTGAGGGACTCCGGCTTCAATCGACTGCGGAGGGCTTAAAAAATTGCCTTCCCTAACTACAAATTTACGTTCCATCAAATAGCTTTTTAAAAGCTTTACGATGTTTGCTGGTAGATTTTGTGTTAATTTATTGAAAAGACCTTCGTGCCATACTTTATCGAAAGCTTGTGAGACATCAATAAAGAGCGCAGAGCAGTATTTCTTTTTTTCAAAAGTGTCTCTAACGACATTCACAAGTCTGTGAGTTTGTTCTATAGTGTTATGTTGTCTGCGAAAACCGAATTGATGATCTGGAATACATCCATTACTAGTCACTATAGGCATCAGCTTGCTCATATACAGCTTTTCAAATAGTTTTGAAATGTTAGACAGTAAACTAATAGGCCGATAGGATTCAACCTTTGTATGATCCTTGCCGGGCTTTGGTATCATAGTAATTAGCGAAACCTTCCATTCTTTAGGATAGTGTTCTAGGCGTAGAATACTGTTAAAAATGAATAGTATTATTCTTTTTGCAGTGTAAGGCAATTCTTGAAGCATTTTGTTGCTTATTTTGTCGACACCTGGGGCTTTTCTGGTGTTAAGACTAGTAATAGTATTTTCAATCTCCGTCATGTTAAATCTCATCGGTATTTCTGGTAAAGGGACGACTGGTGGCAGTTCAACAATATCAGCAGAAATATTCGGAGTGAAAACTTTTTCTAAGTGTTTAACAAAAAGTGCACCTTTTTCAGCATCAGTTTTTGCCCAGTCACCATTTGGGGCTCGTAATGGGGGTTTGCATATCACCGGGCTTTTTAGTCCTCTGGCTGCACGCCACAGTGAATAATCTGTTTGTGGTGTTGCATCTAGCTCTTGAAGGAATTTTTGAAGGGAAGCTGTTTTTTGAGCTTGCAAAACTTTCCTAAGCTGCTTGGTACACTCCTTAAGCCTTAATTTTAGCTGGGGCGATCTGTAGCGCTGCCATTCTCGTCGAGCTCGCCGTTTTTCAGTCAATAGCCTTTCTATATCTACAGAAAAAATATTGTTAAATCTCACTGGTTGGTTTATTTCATTTGAAGTAGCATTAAAAGCTGCTTGTTTAACATGCGCTTCAAACAACCTGAGAGAATCGTCTATGTCTGAAGGTGTTCTCAGCGGCATTTTTTCCGAGCAATGAGCACTCAGATATTTTCTGTATTTCAGCCAGTTAATACGTGCAGATGTCGTCGCTAAATCACATGTTGTGTGTGAGTAAATAGTGACAATAGTAGGCGAGTGGTCTGAAGATAAGTCCAGAGATGCTTCAACTTCAACCATCTCGCTGGGCACGCCTTTCACAATTCCAAAGTCAATAACATCAGGAATTTTTTGTCGGTCTGTTGGCCAATATGTTGGCTGTCCACTTGAAACTACATTCAAACCCATTTTAGATATTGTGTCGAATAAAATTCGTCCCTTAGGTGTAATTAAACGTGAACCCCAAAATGTGTGTTTAGCATTGTAGTCGCCAGCTGCTAGAAAACGGAGGCCCAGTGATTTATAAAAAGCCGTATATTGACTCTCGGTAATTGTGAATCTGGGGGGCGAATAGACAGATGATATTACAAGTTTTTGATAGTAAGTTTCGATGCAGATGTTCGTTGCTTGAAGATAATCTTCACAAAAATCATTCAACAGGTGGTGTTTTATTCGCGTTTTTATTAGGATTCCCGAACCACCACAAGCTCTGCCACGGGGATCCTTGGTGTCGTAAAAATTATATCTACTAATTCTGAAACAGCTTCGAGATATCAAATGAGTTTCTGAGATAAGCATAACATCGATTTGTTTATCCTGAAGAAAATATTCTATCTCGTTTTTATGTTGGCAGATGCCGTTTGCGTTCCAAAAACAGATTTTTAAGTTCATGGTTTGCTTAGTACAGCCTGCAACAAGGTAGACTGCATTTTCAACATTTCCTGCATCATACAGGACATGTTGAGAGTAAATGTATTTACAGTTTGTATTAAGCTCTCAATTGAGGCTTCAATACGACTAAAATTATACCCCGAATCTTCATTTACATTTACGGTTTTTTGCGCCGTACTCTGATTGCTTTTTAAAATACTAGCGTATGAAAATGTTGTTGTTAGATTGTTGTTGAGCACTAGTCGCGTTAGACCTGAAAATGTTTGAAAATTGATTTTGGCTAGTTGACGGTTGAGGTAACTGTGGATAGTTAATAGGGGTTTTAGGCTGAGCGGGAGTAGCATTGGTTTTTTTGGTTGATGAATTCTTAAAAAACGAGTAAAGGGGGCAGCCTCTATAGTTGGCAGTGTGATTTCCGCCGCAATTGCCACATTTTTTCGCCTTGGTATCACCTTTTATTTTATCACAGTTAGCAGTACTGTGTAACTCACCACATACAACGCAGACTGTAGGCAACTTGCAATAAGTCTTCGTGTGCCCAAATTCTTGGCAGTTCAGGCATTGAACAGGTCCAGCTCTTTTATGTGGAAGCTCAACAGTAACTCTTCGATGCAACAAGTACTTTAAGTCATATATTGGATGCGCTTCATTCTTTTTTATTTTTATGCCATCTGGCTGTAACTCGACTCGAAATATTGGTTGGGGGATTTTTTCTCTATTTTTAATGTTTGAGACATTTTTCACCTTGTAGCCACTATTTTCAAGGCCAGACTTGACCTCTTCCGGATCCACGCTAGAGTCTAACCCTTTTATTACGACTGTTAGACCTTTAGCACTCTTTAATTGGTACGTGTAGAAGTTTTTATTTTTAGATTCTAAATCTGAAACAATTTTTCGGTAATTATTTTCATGAGCTACCTGAATTTTTGTTTCATTGATGTTTCCGCGCTTAATTGGAGTTACATAAAACTCATTTTCTCCAATTAATGAGATAAGACTTTTAACCAGCAAACTGGAATTCTGCTCTCTTAAATATATGGGTGGGGGCTTACTCGAACTTGTTGTAGTTGTGTCTTCATCGCCTTGTTCAGATAACATCGCAAAACGATTTTCGGAATTTATTATATTGTTTTTTCCATCTCTGGGAACTTTCGATGTTGAAGCAATTTGAGCTGATTTTGGACTTCTTCCCCTTTTTAACACGGTTATGTATCTGTCCATTCCTGTTTGAATTTTATTATCATTTAAGTTAACACTGTAGTTAATAAAAAATTAAACAAAAATGCATAATTGCAGAATAATAAAGAATACAAAAGTTCATCGAACTAGCAAAATTTAAAAATCCAAATAAATTGTGAAATAATGTAAAATAGGCAAATTTCAAATAAATTGTGAAATAATGTAAATTAGGCAAAATTCGAAAATGCAAATAAATTGCGAAATAAGTGAACTAATTACTAATAAAAAAATATAATTGCGAAATAGTAAAAGTAAGCACTTAATGTAAATTAGGTCAACTAATTATTAATAAAAAATATATAATTGCGAAATAATAAAAGTAAGCACTTTAATTTAAGAAAATTTTATTATAAAATGTATTGTAAATTAATTTTAAGTTGAGTTGTAATTCAAGTTCAGTTGTAATCAAAACGCAGTTGCGATATAAAAATAAACGGTCATTCTGACCAATAAAACAAATTTTTTTGAACTTTATATTAAGAAAGTTCTTAACTGGCGCCCGAGCTAATTTAAAAATTATCGGTACGTGTGAGTGTCCTTCCTGTAAAAGCCCTTAAGTAGTGCAGCAGGAAGGTGTAAAAAGTGTCCTCACCGAAAAATAACTAAAATTAGTTCTACATAGTAGAACTTAAAAACAGTTTCAAAAAATGAAACATAAAAATATAAAAAAAGAAGAAGAAAAGAAATAACATTAATAATAAATATAAAATTCATTTATTCAATTTAATTTACAACAAACAACAAAATAAAAAACGCAGTAAAAGAGAAATTACATTCAAACAAAAGTTATAAAAAAAGCAGCAGTGATACCAAAATTTGATTGACACAAATACAAGAAATACAAAAGTGATAGTGATTGGCCCCTCAGTAGCAGACAGCACAAAGGACGGCATTACGTGCCAAGCCAGCTATCCAGAGAGCGGAAAATAAGGACAAGAATGCAGATAATTATATTGTAAGTTATAAAAATAGATATAAGATACAATGTATTAATAATAAGTAATCAAGTAAAATCAAAATAGTAAAATCAAAGTAAAGTGTAGTAAGAAAGTTTTAATATAATAAAAGTAAAATCAAACAAAGAATAAAAAAACAGAAAAAATTGTAAACAAATCCCCTAGTTAAACCAAAAATCGTAAGCTATGTCAAATCCAGACAATCTCATTCGTCCTGCAGTTCTAAATGCAGCGAACACAGAGCAAGGACCAAGAGCATTAAATATTAGTGATCTGAACAGTATAATTACAGAAACTACCTCTAGGCTTTTACAACAAGAATTACCCGGATTGATACAATCCATATTAAACCCAAGTCACAATATAGCTTCTGACCAAGAAATTGAAGCACAATATAGAGGAAATTTCTCAGATTTCGATAAAATACCAGACATCGTTAAGAGCTTACGTGAATTTAACGGCAATCAAACTGAATTCAATTCATGGCGTAAGAGTGTCGAAAGAATCTTACAAATTTATGAACTTTCCAAAGGGACACCGCGGTACTACGGTATTCTCAGTGTGATAAGAAATAAGATTGTAGGTAACGCCGATGTTGCTCTAGAATCCTACAATACCCCTCTCGAATGGAAATCCATTATTAAATGTCTTTCTCTTCATTATTCCGATAAGAGGGACTTAGCAACCCTTGAATATCAAATGATCTCATTAGTACAAGGGAAATTATCTATTCAGGGCTTTTATCAAGTGGTTTATAAGCACTTATCTATAATACTTAACAAACTCGGAAGCTTAGATGCGTCTAATGAGTCTTTAAACTTACTAACAGAATCATATCGCAATAAAGCTCTAGATACATTTATTAGGGGCTTAAATGGTGATTTACCAAAACTTCTTGGCATGAGGGAACCAGCAGATCTACCTCAAGCTCTACACCTTTGCCTCAAACTGGAAAACCAAAGTTTTCGATCAAATTATAGCCAACATTTCAATTATAGAAATCCTACTCCTCCACTTCCAACACGCAACTACTCGCGTAACTATCAATCACAATCCGTTAACATAACGCCTCGCTTTAACCAAGGCAATTTTTATCCACAATTGGCTCATATGCCCCAGGTACAACAAAAACCCTATACATTTCCGAACACTAACAATCATGTACCAATAAACAACTACCCGACACAGTCTCGTACTAACACAAATAATAGCTACAATTTTAATCCTCCAATACCTGTCCCTCCTAAACCTCAACCTTTACCACAACCTATGGATATAGATAGTAGTTTACATTCAAAGCGAGTTAACTATATGAACAGACCACAATATCAAAACATTAACAAAAGGTCACCACCAACAATTGCAAACTCCAGTTATCGACCTAAAATACAAAGAAACTTTCATATCGATAATGAGCTAGAAACTTATAATGAGGTCGTTAATAATTCTCTTGATAATAATCAAATCGGCGAAATACCGTTTAATCAGGACGACGTTAGCGAGCTTAGCGACATCCATTTTTTAGAATGACGAGCTCTTCGCTCCCTTATTTCGAGTGTAGAGCAAAAAACGGTACAATATTAAAATTTCTAATTGACACAGGCTCAAGCAAGAATTATATTCAGCCAAACATCGTAAAAAAAAACCATACCAAATAAAGAATCATTTTTTGCAAAATCAATAGCAGGTAACATTGAAATAAAAGAACATACGTTTGTAAAACTTTTCAATTTAGAAAATGAAATAAAATTCTATATTCTTCCAACATTAAAATCATTCGATGGCATTCTTGGAAACGATTCATTAAAAGAACTCAATGCAATAATCTATACACGAAACAGCTTTATGCAAATAGGAAATAATATTAAAATAAGGCTTCGGCAGCATTTTTCTCAAGGAGTAAATACAATAGCGATTCGAGACGATCATATGTCGTCACAACAAAAAGAAAATATGAGAAAGATAATTAGCGAATTTCCTGAATTGTTCATTGAACCTAATCAAAAATTGACATGCACAACTAGAGTAGTTGGCGAAATTCGTACCTCCACAGATACACCAGTTTACTCTAAACAATATCCTTATCCAATTGCATTAAAATCCGAAGTCGGAAAACAGATAAAAAATTTACTCGATGATGGTATCATCAGAACTTAAAGTTCACCATACAACTCACCTGTTTGGGTCGTTGGAAAAAAACCTGACTCACTTGGTAACAAACAGTACAGACTAGTAATAGACTATAGGAAACTTAATTCATTAACAATACCGGACAGATACCCAATACCGGAAATAAATGACGTTCTCTCACAGTTAGGAGATAGCAAATACTTTACAGTCCTAGATTTAAAGAGTGGTTTCCACCAAATTCCCTTGAAAGAATCTGATTTTGAAAAAACAGCTTTCTCCGTTGCGAATGGCAAATACGAATTCGTACGCCTTCCGTTCGGCCTAAAAAACGCTCCGGCCATATTTCAACGGGCTTTAGATGATGTTTTGCATGATTACATCGGGAAAATATGCTACGTGTATATCGATGATATTGTTATATTTAGCAGGACAGAAAAGGAACATTTCGATCACATTCGAGCTGTGTTTGCAACACTTCAGGCAGCAAACCTAAAAGTACAGCTTGACAAATGCAACTTCTTAAAAAATGAAGTAGAATTCCTCGGATTTATAATTTCAGAGGACGGTATAAAAACCAATAAGAAAAAAGTTCAAGCTATTCTCGATTTTCCATTACCAAAATCCATAAAAGAACTACGATCCTTTTTAGGATTATCAGGCTATTATCGCAGATTTTTGAAAGATTATGCGAAGGTAGCAAAACCCTTAACGCAAATTTTAAGAGGGGAAGAAGGCCGCCTTTCAAAAAATAAATCAGCTCAAAGACACATAACATTACACGATGAAGCTATTGAAGCTTTTGAAAAATTAAAAAACACTTTAGTCTCTCAAGATATCGTACTAGCTTATCCAGATTATAGTAAAGACTTGGATCTCACAACAGATGCTTCTGATTTTGCGCTAGGTGCAGTTCTGTCACAAAACAATAAGCCAATTGCATTTATATCCCGAACCTTGAATAAAACTGAAGAGCATTATGCGGCAAACGAGAAAGAAATGCTCGCGATAATCTGGGCCCTAAACTCGCTTCGAAATTATTTATACGGTTCTGCGAAAATAAAAATATTCACTGATCACCAGCCACTTACCTACGCCCTCAGCAATAAGAACAACAACAGCAAAATGAAGCGTTGGAAAGCTATACTAGAGGAATATAACTACGAACTTTTCTACAAACCAGGAAAAGCAAATGTAGTGGCAGATGCACTGTCAAGAATTCCTGCAATGACACAATTAAATACCCTCTCAATAGCAACACATAGTGATGACAGTTCCGGTCAGAACCTCATATTAAGCGTCGATACACCAATAAACTGCTTTAAAAATCAAATAATTCTCTACACACATCCTACATCCCAGTATAAATTCGAAATAATTTTTCCACATTACCACCGTCACCATATATTTGAGCCAGAGTTCACACAGAACAAACTTATAACCATACTTAAGAAATATCTTTACCCATCAATCCTTAATGCAATCAAAACTACGGAAAGAAACATGGGAAAAATACAAGAAATATATCGACATCACTTTAATAAATATCGTATCAGATTCACTAGACACCAGGTAGAAGATATACGAAATGAAGAAGAGCAAAACAAAATAATTATAGACACACACAATAGAGCACACAGAAACAGCAAAGAAAATAGAGAACAAATAATAGATCAATACTACTTTCCAGCTATGTCAAGGAAAATTAAAAGAATAGTAAAACAATGCGTTACATGTAAGGAAAACAAATATGATAGACATCTAATGAAACCCGTGTTTAAGGGAACGCCTATCCCAAAATATCCTGGCGAAATTATTCACATAGATATTTATAAAACTGAAAATAATTTGGTATTAACAGCAATTGATAAATTTTCCAAATATGCACAAGTAAAACTGATAAAATCCAAGGCAATAGAGGACATAAGACAACCACTTCGCGAACTAATATTCGCATTCGGTGTACCTAAAACTATCGTTATGGATAACGAAAAATCATTTAATTCTTCAACCATTACTTTCATGATAAAAAACCAACTAAATATAGAAACATTTACAGTTCCACCTTATTCAAGCAGCGTTAATGGACAAGTAGAGAGATTCCACTCTACGTTATCTGAAATCATGCGATGTACAAAAATAGAAAATATTTATAACAACTTTAAAGAACTACTTGAAATTTCAGTATATAAATATAATTGCTCAATACATAGCACAACAGGGAAGAAACCAATCGAACTATTTTTTGGTAGAAGAGTAAGTACAGACCCTTCCCAGCTAGAAAATGATAGAATAGTAAATATAGAAAAGTTAAGACAAAAACAAGAAACTGACATGCAATATCATAACAAACATAGACAAGAAATAAAAACCTACGAACCAGGCGAAACAGTTTTTGCAAAGTTAAACACAAGATTAGGAACTAAGTTAACCCCAAGATATAAGAAAGAAATAGTTAGAGAAGATAAGGGAACATACGTAACCACCGAATCTAACAAAACCATACACAAGAATAACATTAGAAGATAAATTTAACACACTAATACACTTTCAGATTCCTCCTCCTCCATTATACAAATATCCTACCACCCTCCAATGCGGAAATCCAAATCCTTAACTACACACTTTCCCACATTGTTACACTAACGGAAGGAGTAGCGAAAATTCAAGAGGGCACATTCAAAATTGTGCACGTAATAAATTTAAATAATTATCAGAGCTTTCTTGATGAAATAGAATCTTTCATAAACCACACTGGTAATTCAGAGAGTATGTTTTTGCCCTCATTAGAGCATGAGCTAATACAGACCTCAGAAATGCTGAAATCATTGGAGGTTACCGAGGAAATAAGGATAAAAAGAGCGATAAACTTGATCGGCTCTGCGTGGAAATATATCGCTGGTTCTCCGGACCACGACGATTTTGAAATACTTAAAGGCAATATTAATGAATTAAATTTTAATAATAACAAACAAATGATCATAAATGAAGATTTTGCTTAAAAAATAAATAAATTGACAGAATATACTAATAAAATTAACAGAGCAATAAGAAATCAAAATGAAATTAGTAATGCTGTTATTATAAACATGCAAATCAGGTTAAGATTAGCAAAAGAAGAAATACAAAATATCAAATACGCCGTTCAATGGGCGAAAAATAATATTATAAATTCAGTAATTTTAAACAAGAAAGAAATAAAAATTGTAATCGAAACACTACACAAAGAAAAATTCCCATTTGAATCAATAGAAGAAGCATTAGAATTAGCTAATGTAAAAGTTTTATATAAAGATTCAACCTTATTGTATGTTATACAGATCCCACTTACTTCTGAAAAAATTTATGAAAAAATATTAATAAAACCAATAAAAAAAGATAACAAAATTATAAATATAGATTTTAAGGAAATTTTGAAATATAAAGAAGAAGTGTTAGCTATTAAGAAAAATTGTACTATTATCAATACTATAACAATTTGTAAAGTAAATGATTTAAAAAACATTGTTAACTCTACCTGTATCCCACATTTTCTAAATGGATCTCGTCCACATTGCGACATTTCCGATGCTTTCCACGTACCATCAGTAGAAGAATTGAAAACAGGTACAATTTTATTAAATGATTTCCATGGAACAATAAATAATCAGACAATAAATGGAACATACGTACTAAACTTCAATAACGAATCCATTACTATTAATAACAAAATTTTTCAGAATATGGAAGCCTCAGCGATATCAGCTTCACCACAAATAGTGCATCAAACCCCTTTAGAAAAACAATATATCGAAATGCTTTCCTTAGAAAAACTAAATCAACTTCATTTAAACAATACCAATAAAATTGAATTCTTACAGACAGAAACAGTTGTTAACAAATCATTATTTTTCATCATTCTAATCATATCACTATTAACAATAATCTTATCCGGCCTAGTACGTAAAACAAAGAGAAAAGTAATATTCCATAACATCGCAACAAAAAATAGCACAAACGAAAATAATATTATAAAAATCACACAAAAGTCAGATTTCGTTCCAGAAGTTATTCCCAACAAAAATCCTGATGAACAGTTTGTCATAATTTCGGGTCCACTTAAACCCCCAAGACTCTCAATTTCGAATGTTTGAGGGCAAACATTTTTAAGAGGGGAAGAGTTAACACTGTAGTTAATAAAAAATTAAACAAAAATGCATAATTGCAGAATAATAAAGAATACAAAAGTTCATCGAACTAGCAAAATTTAAAAATCCAAATAAATTGTGAAATAATGTAAAATAGGCAAATTTCAAATAAATTGTGAAATAATGTAAATTAGGCAAAATTCGAAAATGCAAATAAATTGCGAAATAAGTGAACTAATTACTAATAAAAAAATATAATTGCGAAATAGTAAAAGTAAGCACTTAATGTAAATTAGGTCAACTAATTATTAATAAAAAATATATAATTGCGAAATAATAAAAGTAAGCACTTTAATTTAAGAAAATTTTATTATAAAATGTATTGTAAATTAATTTTAAGTTGAGTTGTAATTCAAGTTCAGTTGTAATCAAAACGCAGTTGCGATATAAAAATAAACGGTCATTCTGACCAATAAAACAAATTTTTTTTAACTTTATATTAAGAAAGTTCTTAACTTTTATTGTACTCACCGAATCTACCATTTTGTGCACGTTGGTCACCTTGTTACTTATTGTTTGTTTGTTTGTTTGTGCAGCTAAGCTGACAAGTTTGCTGATGGGTGCAATTGTTGTTGCTTCTTGATCACTATTTAACATGTTCAGAGATAATGATCGCCCACGAGTATTTGTGTTTACTGTTAAATTCAGGTTTTTGTTTAATTCATTTTTTTTATTGTCGTCATCAGCAACTAAAGTTATATATTGTACATTCCTACTGCTTGTAGGATTATTGTTGTTTTTGTCAGAAGATGAACTCATCAGAGTTCTCTTTTTTTATTTTCACTTATATTAGTTTGTGTATGCAAATATTTATGTATATTGCACACAAGCAAAAAATAAAATAAAACCAGTAAAATAACTGTTCAATAAATGTTTTGTTTTTTTATATTTTTTGTGACTTGAAAATATTTTTTTTATATAATTTTTTTTTTTTTTTTATATTCAGTTGCGACGATTATAAAAACCCGTCTGTTCACTACGAGAGTTGAAACAAAATGAGCTATTGGAAATGAATCTTTTTTAGAGCTCCCAAAGATGAAACCAAACTATAATCGTGGAAAGAAGTCTTCAGAAAAAATTTCTTAGCAAAAGTTATTTTTCGTTTTTTTTTTCTCGTATTTGAATAAGTCATTTTTTATTTATATTTTTGTCACAGTTGGAAACAAGCACACATATGAACATAAGTATGTATTTATACTTCTGACTTCCGAAATCAAATATTCTACCAACAAAATACATAGAGATGGTGTTGTTTGTGTTTCTGCACATAACTTATGTTCATTGTATCATGCAATCAGATCATGTACATTCACATCAAATGATGGAAATGATTTACACTACACCATTTTTCAATGTAATTCAGAACATTACTGATGATATTGAGAAAATTCCAAGTGAAATTGAGAATTTCAAGTTCAAATTCAGAAAATTCCAAATGAAATTGAGAATTTCATGTTCAAATTCAGAAAATTCCAAATGAAATTGAGAATTTCAACTTTAAATTCAGAAAATTCCAAATGAAATTGAGAATTTCAAGTTTAAATTCAGAAAATTCCAAATGAAATTGAGAATTTCAAGTTCAAATTCAGAAAATTCCAAATGAAATTAAGAATTTCAAATTCTAAATGAAATAAAAAATATATTGAAATTGTATTTAACAAATTTACTAATATATACATACATATGTAACATTAAAATAATGCAGATATAAAATAATTATAAATATGTACATGTTTGCATCATTTTACTGCCCAACAGGCATATCATCTAATTGCAGAGCAGTTTGATAGAATGTAGTTGTGTGCTGTATAGCTCTACTGCAATCTCCGGTAGTTATGCAGGACTTGGAAGTGTTTATTATTTCTTCAAGATATGTCAGCCTCTGCTCACCTACATTTGGCGGACTTATATTTGGTATATTCATTTTGGATTTTACACTACTTTTAATTTTGGACCAAATAATTTCAATAGGGTTAAGCATTGGTGAGTAGGGACTCAATCGCAAAAGAATTGCTGGTGTATTTTCAAAAATTTGATGTAAGCGACTGTGGCAGGGAGCATTATCGCATACCAAGACGAGTTCAGATAACTGATTCCCCAAATCCTCCCATTTCTCAAAAAGCCCTCTGACCCATTCATTTGCAGTATCGGCGTTTAATGAACCTCTACGACTATTCATTTGGACAACGCCTGACGCACAAATTGCACCTATTAAATGTATGTTGGGGCCACGGGAAGTAGGTATCGTTTGTACTGTACGGGATCCAACACGAGACCAACAACGTTTTCGACGGCAAAATAAGTTGAAGTTAGTGTCATCTATCCAGACCACTTGTTTTCCAGCTCTAACAAAGTCGTTAATTTTGTTGACATATACCGCACGCTTTTCTTTATTAAGTTGACTGTTCATTGATATTGGTTCTATATGAACGGACTTTATAGAATACATCTTACCGTGAAGAGCATTACTTATAGTTGTGATGGAAACTTGTTTGTTAAATTCGGTAGTTATTTTTTCAGACATTTGACGGAGTGTTAACTCTGGCCTTTCTTCTACCCAATTTAAAATAATATTTAGTTCCCCATCACTTAAGGATCGGGGCTTTTTTCCACCTCTTTTCATTGAACTTATATTTGCTTTTGTCACCCAACAATGCGCAGTTTTGTAGCATATATCTAAGGATCTCGCCAATTCTACCCAATCACTTCCTTTATTGGCTGCATCCATTATGCGATGTCGATCTGTACTCGAGTACCTTTTGTATGTCTTCCGTTGAACACGTTCTGAACCTTTTAGATTTTATGCAATATTTTAAAGCATTATAAGTCATCGACAAATTTCAAGCTGTATACTAACCTTCTATTTCTCCTCTACATATAGGACAATGGGTTCTAACCAAAGATATACATTTTTCATGAAATAAGTGGCGACACGGTATAAGTCGCTTTATTACCCCACGTGTCATGTTGCATAAACATATTCCACAATTATCTTTTAATTCCATTTTGCTCGCTCAAGTAATTAAACATTATGTTATTGCTTTCCCGTAACATTATTTAAAAAGCTTACTTGACCAGAAAATAATTGAAGTTTATGTAATTTGTTTCAATTATTTTTTGCCTTAAGTAATATCATAATTGATTAAAGCTGTGTTCTTTCTATGTACATATTACCTATTTGTTTAAAACAAATCAATTTCTTAATATTATATAGAACTTTCTCAATTTCATTTGAAATTTTCCCAACTTCATTTGGAATTTTCTGAATTTGAACTTGAAATTCTCAATTTCATTTGGAATTTTCTGAATTTAAACTTGAAATTCTCAATTTCATTTGGAATTTTCTGAATTTAAACTTGAAATTCTCAATTTCATTTGGAATTTTCTGAATTTAAACTTGAAATTCTCAATTTCATTTGGAACTTTCTGAATTTAAACTTGAAATTCTCAATTCCATTTGGAATTTTCTGAATTACATTGAAAAATGGTGTAGTTGTTGCTTGTATTTCTGCGTATACCTTATCTTCATTGTGTCATGCAATCAGATCATGTACATACATTCACATCAAATGATCAAAATGATTTATATTTGTTGATGAATTTTCTGCTTGTGCATAAAAAGAGAACGAGTATAAAATTGAATAATACATGTTTGTGTTGTTCTTAAAACTCGACGTAAGGGAATAAGTAGGATCGATGATACTTGTTGATGAAGTCTGATTTATACTTGTTGATGAATTTTCTGCTTGTGCATAAAAAGAGAACGAGTATAAAATTGAATAATACATGTTTGTGTTGTTCTTAAAATTCAACGTAACAGCCATACCTAAACAAGAGCGGCAAGCGTTTTTTAGCTGTCAAAAGTTCTCATGCCCATACAATTTGTGTGGAGCATCCCGAAATAACGCGGCGGTAACATTTTGCAATTGGAAAATCCGATTTTGACAGCGCGTTTAATAGTGAAGTTAGCTGCAAAAGACAAGCACTCATGATACAATGACTATAAGGTAGCCTTACAAGCCCAGCTGACAATTCTTGTAAATTACTTGTTTTTTATTTCAAGTGTTAAATTTTGATTTGTATTTATTTTTTTCGTATTTGAATGAATAATTTTTATTTATATTTTTGTCACAGGTTGAAACATACACACATACACATTTATACTTTTGACTTCTGAGGAATTTTTTTGTTGTGTTTGTTGTAGAGATGCATGTATTATTAAATTATGAGTATACTATTATAATCAGGGTTGTTATATATTTTGTAATAACCCTGTTTTTATGACAAAGCGTTGACGCTCTTGCTTAGGTATGGTATTTCAGCGTTAACGCTAGGCGGTAGAAAAAGTTCCGCTTTCCCCTCTTGTTTAGGTATGGCTGTAAGGGAATAAGTAGGATCGATGATACTTGTTGATGAAGTCTGATTTATACTTGTTGATGAATTTTCTGCTTGTGCATAAAAAGAGAACGAGTATAAAATTGAACAATACATATTTGAGTTGTTCTGAAAATTCAACGTTAGGGAATAAGTAGGCTCGATCATGATTGTTTTTCCTGAATTTTTTTTTATTTAATTGATGATCTTGAAGTAAATAAAGAAATTAATTACAAAATAAAATCTTTTCGCTATGCTAAAGCTATGTACAGACGATTGGCAGATCTTACAATATTGTCAGAAAAATGTTCAGAAAATGTCTCACAACCGTCTAAACTTAAGCTATGTACAGACGATTGGCAGATCTTACAATATTGTCAAAAAAATTTTCAGAAAATGTCTCACAACCGTCTAAACTTACAATTTTTGTCTTGCAACGTTGCAAGAAAAAGCATTGTCAGTTCATTGTAAGACAATAATATTGTCAGACATCTGACAATTGTGAGAACACTCTACTTTGCCATTATCAGATAATTGTCAGACATTGTAAGCTCTTGTTTTATTGGCAGATGTGTTTAAATTAATGCATATGACAATGGCGCCATTGTAAGATAATTTTTTTGTTGGCAATGCTGTCCATAAATACTATTGGATTTGACAGTTCTGACAAAGCTTAACAACGCATCTGGCAATTTTTCCACACAACAAGCTGACAACCGTGTAAACTGACAATTTTTGTTGGCAGATAAATTTATTGTCTGACAATGAAATTGTAAGGTTTTCTTACAATCGTCTGAACTAACAATTTACCTTTTGGTAACAATTTTTCATTGTCAGTACGTTGTCAGCATATTGACATATCTTACAATATTGTAAGATCTGCCAATCGTCTGTATATAGCTTAAGTCTTCTAAAAATTATTCCCATCGTGCGTGAAAGTACGTGATTAAAGTGAAAGTTTTAAATCGTGCCATGCGTGAAAAATATTTATATTTCGTGATCATGCTTGATCGTGAGAGTAATTTTACTAACGTGCACATCTCTAATTTTTATCATTGTTTTCATTTAACAGAAAGACAACCGCAATAGATCCATAGATGTGTACATATAGATGGATGATTGTACAATGTATTCTGATCACTTTTTTCTCAATTTACCTTTTCAAACTATTATTGTATACATTAACGATTAGAGCGGCTCATGTACGACGTTTTTCACAAACTGAATATTGCAAATATTTTCATTTCAGTTTTAATTTTTCATGCAAATTTTATTTAATGCAATCGATATTGCTGGGAAGAATTTCCCTAAAATTATGGCAACATCTATCCATTTGACGTTCATTTAAATAATTGAATGAGAGGTTATCTTGGATTGCCGAAAACATTACAGTGTTTGTAAAATTAATCGACTAATTTTGTGTATCTTTCTTTGTCAAAATAGTTTTAATTGGCGAAGTCTATTCAAATAAAATAAATAACTTTTTCAAAATAGAAAATATACGAGAAAATACGCACATATACCTGCAATTAACAACATTAAAACACGGTTCAATAGGTATAAGAATCTTCTTTCTAAATCTGTTTATAAATTTGAAATCGGTTGATTTAGTTACAGGCTGATATAGCATACGGTTTTCATCCATAACTCAAATTTTAAAGGTGACTGGAAAATTTCAGAAACAGGCTTTAGTTGTACTCGACCATACCTACAAGAAAAGTAGTATCACATCCCATATATTTTTAATTTATTCAGTTTTGTTGAATTGTGTAATTTGTAATGGTTTATTTGTGTTTTATTAAATATTATTTATAATATCAAATACTCAATTGCCCTGATCGTGTCTGTGATCTTGAAAATGTGTCTGCTCCTACTGGTATATTTTTGTAAAGGAACTTTTGTTTGTATCATTGAGGGTTGTTGTTGTTGTAACAGCTCTGATGCTGTTTGTGACGGGAGTTCTTTCCTGTGGAAAAAACTTCCGTCTGATACAGCTGTTGTTGAGTTGACAATCCTTGGCCGAATTGGATTCGGGTCGTTCCGGAGCGAAGATCCGAGTTTCGTGGGAATGACTCTTGGTTGAAAACTGCTCTTGCATACATTGCAGATCTTGCAGGTATAGCGTATTTACATATTTTGTTATTGCATTGCTGCAAACTGATGAAAATAAGCTATACTTGCAAGATCTGCAATGATTACAATACTAAGAGTGATTTCCCCTTTTGTTAGTTTTTAATGACAATTTTTAACGCCTTCAAATAAATAAATCAATCTGTCCTAAAGGTGGACTGGCATTGTTCATCAAGCATTTTTAATGTCTCAAATGCTTACGTGTTCCTTCACGTGCTCTTCCACTAACACACACCATTGTCGTTTGGCAAAAGTGTGTGTTTTGTATTCGTTTAGACATCCCCTAAATGTAGGCTTGCCAGATCCAATTTGCCAAAAAGCTTGACATTGACCAAAAAAAACTTGATTTTGAAAAAAAAACTTGACAAATAAATACACTCATACTATTGGTTTTTATTTAATTTTTTATTATTTTTTTTTTTCATAAAAATTATTAGAATAAAAAAAAAATATCATAAAAAGTAAATATAACAGAAACAATGTAAAAGAAACAAAAAACAATATAACAATAAAAATTCAGTCTTTACATATTTTAAAGAAAACTTAGGCGTTATTTAAAAAAAAAAATATAGGTACTATCTTAAGAAAAAAAATATATGTAGGTTCTATTTATTTTGCCACATATATTTCGTATTCTTAGATACAGAATTACTCTACCATCTGAGTAATGGGGTAAATATCAGTGTTGGCACTTTTATTATAATTGTACATACCTAAAGAGAACTATATTTTTTAAATTATAATTGCACAGAAAAATATATGTATCATATTAGTCCTTAAATGTATTGATATTAAAAATATGCTCTTTCGATGTGTTTTATAGAAATTTAAACTTACTTTTTTTAAGTATTATTACATATGTAGCTAGAATATTTTGGAGAAAAAAAATTACTTACAAAAAACATTGACAAATCACTTTTTCACTTGACACTTGACGCGCATTAAAAAACTTGACAATCAGGCCAAATCAGGCCTGTCTGGCAACCCTACGTAAATGGTAGTTTTTTTTGGCTTAAATGCACTTTAGTGAAGTTGTCCCAAACAAAATAAAAATTAGCCTATGTGATAGAAAATTGAAAAATAAGAAGAAAATATAAAATAATAAAAAAGTTGGCGGCAACCCATATTTTCCGAGTTATGAAGTTTTCATATACATATATGTGCGATTTCCCTTTTCATTATTCAACGTACCTTCAAGGCCAATTTTGGTTTCGTTTGAAAGCTTTTGACTAGATTTTAATGGATTTGTTAAAATACAAAAGATATACCTAAGTGATATTTAAAAAAAAAATATTGTTTTTATTGTAGTTATATTAAAATATAATAAATTAGTGTGAATTACTGTCTTTTCCAACGAACAATCTGCTGCCATAAATGTTATATTTTCTATATTATTGTTTGGGTGTATATTATTAAGCCCGGCCGGAGGCCGGCTACGCAGAAAATCTATTCTATATACCGCCGCGTCAGGAAATAACATGGTGGAGAAAATCATTAAGCCCGGCCAAAGGCCGGCTATGCAGATATACATATAGTGTATAATCACTGTTTTATACAAAATCTTCCAATGCACATAACTCTTTAAATAAGGATCGCCACCATTTTTTTGTTTAATCAGGGTTGTCATAGAAACCAATATTGTCAGAATTGGTTTTAAAACCGACAAGAAAAAATGCTTTGGTGTCATAGAAACCAATGTTATCGGTTTTATGTTCGAACTAGAATTAGTGTCGGTTTTAGGTGTCACAGAAACCAATGTTATCGGTTTTTTATTGGAAATAAACCAAGCAGCTAACAGCTGTCAGTTTTCATTTTTGCGCGCTTTAGTTTTTATTTTTTTGCAGCGGGATATTTCTTAGAAATGTAAGTAAATTAATTTAAATTAATATTTGCTTTATGAAAAGAAAAATTTTTGCATTGACCTTTTTATTTTCTAGGGGAAAGCATAAAAACAGTACACAAAATACCATAATCATGGAATTCATGGAAAAATATCCGGATTTAGCTAAAGGCTTCACGAAGCGCGACAAACCAACAGTGAATGCCCTGTGGGAAGAACTGGCTGATTCACTGAATAGTGCCGGGCCACCACAATTTGACGTGAATGGGTGGAAAAAGGTAAACAAATTTTTCTCCACAGAATAAATTGTATTGTTATACGTAATGTCTTTTTATTCGTACAGAAATGGACTGAGTGGAAGAGCGAGGTAAAAAAAAAACTAGCTCAAAATAAGGCGGAGTCTAGGGCAACTGGCGGTGGACCGTTTGCAAAGCATCACCTAACAACAAAAGAAGAGGCCATAGTACGGCTATGTGGCATTTCGCAGCTGGTGGAAGGTGTTTGCGGTGTAGCAGTTGGTCTCAGCGAAGATGTAGATGCTGCATGTGAGAAAGGAATGCCCTCTACATCTTCAAAACGGCCATTGTCTCCCGTTGTACCAACCAGTACCGCAAAAAGATATAAAACTGAAAATACCGGAGAGCGTCTAAAAAAATTTCTAGATGAAGACGATAAAATAAAGAAAGAAATGAACAATAAGCTTGATGAATTAATTCAAACTAAAAAAGAAAACTCAAGCAGCCTAAGACGCATTTATAGGGCAATTGAAAAAGGCAATGAATCTGTTGCAAATGCTGTCACTGATTTGAAAAAGGAATTTGCCCACGTAAGTACAGCAATTTTGAAATCCTTGCAAGAAAAAAATGAATTGAAGAAGAGACAATTGGATCTGGAATTGCAAAAGTTTGAGTATCAAAAAAATCTAGGAAGTGATTTTTAAATGAAATAGTAGAGTACCTGATGAAAAAACATTATTTACGTGCCTTTATTTATTTGTTTTAAACATACATACATATGTACCTTTTTATTTTTGTGATATACTTACATACTGACTGAATTTAATAAACTTTGTTTTTGTTATGATAAATGATGTTTTTTTATTTCAAGCTTTTTATTTTTGTTACAAAGTGTTGGATATTTCATCCCTGATTCGCAGAGCTTCACTATGTTGTGACGTTAATGGCGGCAATATAACGTTCTCCTCTATATCGTTAGATGGTAACCGTAGTTGTCATTTTCGTTGTGTTCCAGTTTGTAGCTTCTGCAGATATTATGCAAAGCACAACAGACATTTATAAATTTCACCACTTTTTCTGGCCGATAATGCAGCGCACTCATTAGGCAACGAAACCGACTTTTTAGTACGCCAATAGTTCGCTCAACAATATTTCGAGCTGATGCATGAGCCATATTAAATTTATATTCTTGGGAGTTATGGCGTGGATCCCTGTATGGTGTCAACAAAAAGGATTCGATGCCATACCCACAATCTCCCAGAAGCTTCGATGTTCGATCGCCCGACTCATACATCCTAAGAAAATGTTGCCTGGCGCTACTTACGTTCCACACAAATGCGTCATGGCTACAGCCGGGATACCGTGCATCAACCGCCCTAATTTTCATTTGACCATCACAAATCTAAGTATTAATAAGAATGTATGTTTTATTTATATATATGATTTTTTACTTACTATCATCGCATTCATACTATAATACCCCTTGCGATTAAAGTATAAATGCTCGTCAATTCTGGGCTTTATAATTTTTACGTGTGTCCCGTCAATGCAACCAATTATAGACGGAATTTTATATTTGCTGTAGAAATATTCTCTCGAACTGCTTTTTTCAGCGCTGTCCATTTCCAGCTGGATCCACTGAGGACAAATGAACCGCTCCATAACATTGATAACATCACCTAAAATTGTTGATATAGTGCTTCTACCTAGGCTTATGCTTAAATCGTTTCCGACTGATCTCTGATAAGATCCTTCTGCTAAAAATCGCAAAGAAGCAGCAAGTTGTAAAACCGGAAGAATTTTACAACGCGACAAGTGTCCTTCAATACTTTCAAGCACCATACGAAAAGATTCCTTGTTTAACCGATAATTAGCTTTAAATCTTCAAAGCAGTTTTAAATACATATAAGCGCACAGTAAAAAAAATGTACTTACGATGTCTCCGGCAGTTCAAGTGGATTGCTGTAATCTCTAAGAATTCGTCTCCTCACCTTTTCTGAGCGTTCATCTTCCAATAACAAAAATGCTACAACTGCTGATGTCATTTTATTTTATTTATAAGCACTTATCACCTTTTAATTATTTGATATCAATTATTTTCACGGCTGAGAAATCTTTAATTATTTATATTAAATTATCAATAAGTTTTTCAAATCTTAAATCTAAAAAATATTAAATGTAAGTTTAGCCAATGCTAAACAAAATTTTTAATTTCAACGGTTAATTTTTGTTGTTTTACATCTCTCGTGAACGGCTGAGAAAAAGAGTATCCCTTCTTTTCAGCCGGGTGTGGCCTCTATAATGAAGAATATTGCGCGCAAGTGGATTTGGGTGCAACTCAAGTTTTTTTATATATTTTTTCGCGTTTTTTGAAAATACTGTCTTCACCAACGAAACGTCTAGGTCTTTATGAATTCGATGGTTTCTGACATACCAGGGGGCTGCTGTTATTGTACGTAGAATTTTATTCTGTCGCCTTTGAATTCTTTCGACATTCGATGCTGAGGCAGTGCCCCATAACTGGATTCCATAGGACCATATTGGTTTCAGGATCGCGTTGTATAGTAGAAGTTTACAGTCTAGGCTCAGTATAGAATTTCTTCCCATTAGAAAATTAATTTGGGCAGTTTTTAATTTCATTTGCATCAACTTTGCGTCTATATGCGATTTCCATGTTAAACGGCGATCAAGGGGAACGCCTAGATATTTGACTACAGTATGTTGCGGAATAGTCTCGGTGTTGATTTGTATAGGCGGGCATGTTTCCCTTCGCAACGTAAAAGTGACGTGTGCACATTTTTGCTCGTTAACTTTTATACGCCATTGTTTAAGCCATTTTTCCAATTTGGATATATACCCTTGTAAGTTGATGGAAGCTTCTACTGGATTTTCATGGACGCTTAAAAAAGCTGTATCATCAGCAAATGTTGATGTATGAATGTTATTGCTTAACGGTAAGTCAGAGGCATAAATTAAATAAAGTAAGGGACCGAAGATGCTGCCTTGGGGAACTCCGGCTTCGATCGACTGCGGAGGGCTTAAAAAATTGCCTTCCCTAACTACAAATTTTCGTTCCTCTAAATAGCTTTTTAAAAGCTTGACGATGTTTGCGGGGAGATTGCGTGTTAATTTGTGGAAAAGACCTTCGTGCCATACTTTATCGAAAGCTTGAGAAACATCTATAAAGAGCGCAGAGCAAAATTTCTTTTTTTCAAAGGTGTCTCTAACTACGTTCACAAGTCTGTGAGTTTGTTCAATAGTGCTATGTTGTCTGCGAAAACCGAATTGATGATCTGGAATGCATCCACTTCTAGTCACTATAGGCATCAGCTTGCTCATATACAGCTTTTCAAATAGTTTTGAAATGTTGGGCAATAAACTAATAGGCCGATAGGATTCAACCTTCGTATGATCCTTGCCGGGCTTTGGTATCATAATAATCATCGAAACCTTCCATTCTGCAGGATAGTATTGCAGCCGTAGAATACTATTAAAAATGAAGAGTATAACTCTTTTTGCAATATAAGGCAGTTGTTGAAGCATTTTGTTGCTTATTTTGTCGACACCTGAAGCTTTTCTGGTGTTAAGACTAGTAATAGTATTTTCAATCTCCGTCATGTTAAATCTCATCGGTATTTCTGGTAAAGAGACGACTGGTGGCAGTTCAACAATATCAGCAGAAATATTCGGGGTAAATACTTTTTCTAGGTGCTTAACAAATAGATCGCCTTTTTCAGCATCAGTTCTTGCCCAGTCACCATTAGAGGCTCGTAATGGTGGTTTGCAAATCACTGGCCTTTTAAGTCCTCTGGCTGCACGCCACAGCGAATAATCTGTTGACGGTGTTGCATCGAGTTCTTGCAGAAATTTTTGCAGCGAAGCTGTTTTTTGTGATTGTAAAACTTTTCTTAGCTGTTTGGTACACTCCTTAAGCCTTAATTTTAGCTGAGGCGATCTGTAACGTTGCCATTCTCGTCGAGCTCTCCGTTTTTCAGTCAATAGCCTTTCTATATCTGCACAAAAAATATTGTTAAATCTCGCTTGTTGATTTGGTTGAATTGAAGAAGCATTAAGAGCAGCTTGTTTAGCATGTGCTTCAAACAACCTAATAGAATTTTCTATGTCATCAGGTGTTCTCAATGGCATATTTTCCGTGCAATGAGCACTCAAATATTTTTTGTATTTCAGCCAGTTAATACGTGCAGGTGTCAGCGGTAAATCACATATTGGTGTTGTAGTTGTGTGTGAGTAAATAGTGATAATAGTAGGCGAGTGATCTGAAGACAAATCCAGAGATGCTTCTACTTCAATCATTTCGCTGGGCACGCCTTTCATAATCCCAAAGTCGATAACATCAGGAATTTTTTGACGATCCGTTGGCCAATATGTTGGCTGACCACTTGAAACTACATTCAAACCCATTTTTGAAATTGTGTCAAACAAAACACGACCCTTGGGACTGATTAAACGTGAGCCCCAAAAAGTGTGTTTAGCATTGTAGTCGCCAGCTGCTAGAAAACGGGACCCCAGTGTTGTATAAAATGCGGTATATTGACTCTCTGAAATTGAAAACCTGGGAGGAGAGTAAACAGATGATATGAAAACTTCAAAGGCCCATAACTCGGAAAATATGGGTTGCCGCGAACTTTTTATTTTATATTTTCTTCTTATTTTTCAATTTTCTATCACATAGGCTAATTTTTATTTTGTTTGGGCCAACTTCACTAAAGTGCATTTGTTCCAAAAAAACATTAAGAATATTAAATATTTTTTACAGAAGCCGGCTCACACTTTTTGATCACCGAATTGTAATCACAGAATATGTATAGTCATAGTTGCCAGATGAAATGGGTCCGAATTCGTAAAATTTTTAGCATAAAATCGTCAAAACAGTTTTCCGAAGTCGTCAATAAATCGTCGAATATAAAAACAAAATTTTTTCAAACCAAACATATATTTTATTTAACAAAACATAACACTACAAATAAAATTAGGGAGTTTTATATAAAATAAAGTGAATTCTTATCAATAAAGAGATCAACTGTTGAAACAAAGTATAAGCAGGTGTTTTGTGTATTTTTTAATACAATTCCTACATACCATATCCACAAAATATTAGCAAGTTTAAATTTTTAGAGAAATTAGTTGTACAATTTGCGTTTAAATTAAAAATGATGATAGTATTATTCACGTTGCAACACATTTGTAAAAATTAAAAAAAAAAAAATTAAACATATATATTGGACTTGAACCGTTTTATTAAATCAGGTACTACTTTCATGTCAAAAAAAGCTTTCTCTAACCGATTTCTAACTTTTGTCTTGTTGAAATTAACTTGGCTATACATTATTTCTACATTTGCGAAGAATGTGGTAAAACCAAATTTTTTTTAATAAAATTAGTTAACGTGGGAAATAAAAGACTAGAGTATTTTTTCATCTCTGAAATCTTTTTCCAAAAATTTTTATGTCAGTATCCGGGAAGAATTATTTTAAATTTAGTAATTTCAATTGTCTGAACTCAGATTCAATTTCCTGCCTTTCACGTTCATTAAATGAATTGTTATTTTCTTTTATAAGATTGTAGGGATTAATTTGGCTTAATGCTTTGAATTTGCCTTCAAAGTCAAATCTCAATAAAACTTGGTCACACAGTTCTACGTAAAACTTTTTACAAAAATTTTAATTATCTCTCACTTTCCATTTTTATAAATTTTAACATACATGCATACATACATATGTACATAGGAACAATCTCACTTATTCAACTTCAAGTTTTTGGCGTGCTTTAAAATATTGACACAAATGTATGTATGTAAATAACAGTTGATATATTATGAACACCAACAGGTTTAAGCAGCCTAATATACTAAAATTATCTCAACTCAAAAACATCTAAATATGAAAAACTATCTCTTTTACTCCTTAATATTCTTACATATTGCGGCAAAAGCTGCCAAGTTCTTGAAAAAGTACAAAGTAGTGTCAATGTACTGCAGAACGCTGCCAACTTATAATTGTTTAAAAATCGTCAAATTTAAGACACAAATCGTCACGTCGTCAAACTGCCTTATTTGGAATCTGAAATCGCCAAAATGACGATAGATCGTCAAATCTGACAGCCGTGTGTATAGTCTATGATTGTAATTAAATATGATTATACTTCATACGCAAAAATGTTCATTTGAAACCATTTTGCAAATAATAAGAGATCATTGAATATGAAGCGCCCGAGAAGTTAACAACCTAAATTTTTTTCACTCTAATTGAAGAGAGCGCCCTCTCTTGTGCACTCTTCTAAATCAGTTTCGCTCAAATTGATGAGTGTGCCCTCTCTTGTGCACAAAAAATAAGTGTTTTTCTCATATATGGCAACATCACACACAACGATGCTGTCTATATACGGAGAAAACATGATATTCTTCTTAATACAAAAAAAAAACGTGGAAGTTAACAACCTAATTTCTAGATACTGATCATTCGACATATGTACATATATGTATATAATTCTAAATTTTAAATGAAAAGGACTACAAAGAGAAAAATGTATCAAAAGAGTCGCAAAAAGGAAAAGGCAGAACAACTTAAAAAGATAACACAAACGACGATGCTCGAAGCAACTGCCACTAATTGCTATAAGTACAACAATAACATAAGAACAAAACACAAAATAAATCCCACCAACAATGCTCATTTTTCATTTAGTCCAATTACCTCTTATTCGCAAGGATTGCAGTTATGATGGCAAACCTATTGCTCTGCCATAGAGTTTCATACCAAACAACAAAAGGTTTGGCATGCTGACACTCAGGAAGACAAATTGATGCTTTTGGAGAAATATGCAAATGAATATGAAACATCGTCGGAAGAAAAGGAGGAAGATGATGCAGCACTTGAGTCGAGAAGTAAGAACACAAATTTCGATCATGAAAATAAAATGATCGAAGCTGTAGAGGAAGTTGTTGACGAAGATAATATGATATTTTTAGAAATTACTCATAAACATCAGGAGGAGCTACGTTTAAAAAGAGCCGATGACAACTGTTAATTTATTTATTCTATGTAACATAAAAATGACGAGGAACTTACTTTTTATCAAATTTTCCAATATATACATACATATGTACATACATTATGCAATTATATGTATATTCACGCATCTCATTGCTTGTAGATTTTCATTTTCTAATATGAAGACATTTATTGTACAATGGTACAACACAACTCAATTGCCCCCTCCCTAACCTCATCGTGCCCCTAGCAATTTAAAATATACTTTTGATCCTATTCTCATATCTACCAAATATGCATAAAAAATTTCATTAAAATCGGTCCAGCCGTTTCGGAGGAGTTCGATAACAAACATCGTGGCACGAGAGTTTTATATACATACATACATATGTATTAGAAGATTTACTTTTCATATGTATATTTACATATATTTATTTAAATTTTGATTTTCTCGCACCAATTTGAAATGTGAGTTATTTTGACACTTCTTGTGAGAAACTTTCCGCAAAATGTTGTTACAGAAACACTTTTTCTCACATACTTCCAATAATTGCTGGAAAATTATTAAAATGACAGATTATTCTCGCAAAATACATATACAGAAACACTTGTGTGAGAAAAACCATATTTTGTTTCATTTTACACTGTTTTTGTTGCAATTCACTCGTTTCATGCGGATAACTTTACGATGCGAGAAATACAGAAACGAGCTACTGTTTTCAGACGAATTGGCTACCGGAAATGAAGGGAAACAAATTGTGAGTATAAAATATTAACTGAAAGAATAATATTGATTATTTGTATTAAAAAGTTTACTTTTATTTATATTTATAGCTCACCAATTGGACCATTTGATTGCTGCAGACCTGTTTTCAGACGAATTGGCTACCGGAAATGAAGGGAAGCAAATTGTGAGTATACAATATTAACTGAAAAGAATAATATTGATTATTTGTATTAAAAAGTTTACTTTTATTTATATTTATAGCTCACCAATTGGACCATTTGATTGCTGCAGACCTGTTTTCAGACGAATTGGCTTCCGGAAATGAAGGGAAACAAACATATTTTTATAATAAAAAGAAATGAAATATTAATTAAAGAAAATATTATTATATATGTACATATTATATTTTGGAATAAACTTCACTTTTAAATTCACCTATATATAAAAAATTGTACAACTTTTTCAATTATCAATCGATTTTCAAAATTTATGTCTTGTTTTTTTCTATTCACAATACACGTCTAGAATAGGTAAAAATATTAGCATGGTTTCGAGTAAGAAGTATGAAATAAAAGACAGTGTATGAAAAAATTTTTAAAAAAATTTAAATTCAAAAAATTGTTTTGCAAGTACATTGGCACACGATTTTTAAATTTAAAAATTTTTTAATGCAGTCTAAAAGCATAACCAATAAGCTATTCAGAACTGCAAAAACATTTAAAATTGGTTTATAAATGACAAAATAAGCTATATGAAAGGTGTTGTATACCAAGAGCTCTAGTGTTGTTTTTAAATATTTTACAATCTTTTCTGTTATGTTAAATTACACACAGCAGTTAAAGCGTTAAAATATTTTACAAAAATATTCCTCTTAAAGTTCTGATATGGGTGTCCAAATAAACTAAATTTAAAGTTTAATGCCAGGGGAATGTAAAATTGTAAAATTTCTTAACATGCTTTTGCCTTTTAAACATTTTTCTTCACTTTATTCTAACATTTATATTGAAATTATTGTTTATGTTTACTACACCCACATCAGATTCCCAAGGGGAATATTTTTGTAAAATCTTTGAACGCTTTCACTATTAACGATTATAGGTCTATTTACATCCATCAGTAAAATTCCAACGCCAGTGCACGTCTGCTAATGATACCAATTACAAATATTGGTTCCACGTCCTAATACGCCTGTTATTTTCATAAACCAATAACAAAAACGTACCAAAGCAGTATTCACGGTGGAAAATATTACTGCTTTGGACGTATGGCACTGACGGGACGTTACTGATGTCTTAAATACACCTTTTACACTTGCACTTTGCACAAACTTTCCAATTGGTTTTCTTTTTACCAATTGGAAATAAAAAACACTATCACTTACCTTGTCGGATTCTTCGGAAAACGATGAAGACTGTCCATATTTTGGCAACCCATAACACATTTGCGACTCCTGAAAAGAAATAAAGTTTAGAAAATTTTTTAATTGTTTTAAAAATATACTTACATTTTCTTGGTTATTTTTCCTATAGAATATACTTTTTGGTCTTCTTCACTTCAGTTATCATCCACTATTAACTAACACACAAGCTAATTGGCGCAAAATAATTAAGGAAATATGTCAAAAAGTCCGCCAAAACACGGATTTCCCAAAAATTTGGCGCCAATTTGCTGAAAAATCTTTTTTTATTAAAATGTAAATAAATAATTTATTTTTAACCCTCAGAACTAAAAGAGACAGACGTATGCACTCAAAATTTTTTGTCCTTTAATGTTTTTAGGGTTATCATGGTGATGCCATTGTGATGCCATTTGTACTTTTTTTAGTTAACGTGCACACCGCTAGATGGCCGTGTCCCTTCTGTGCTTGCGATCATTGTTCGTTTTTTATAAAATACGCAAAAGTTTATATAAAGGGTTGTAAGACTAAAATTAATAAAATTTATATTTACTAAAAGAAATATTTAAATTAAGTGTCAAGAATGGAGTCTAAAAAAGGAGATCATAACCGAAATACAAAAGGATTTGGGAATCACAATGTGAGTTTAAGCAATGGATTCGGCCTTGTCCAAATAATAACACAAAAACAAGATGTTTTTATTGAAAATGCGATATCACGCTTAAATATCCAACCTTGTTCGGCATGCTGGAACACGGACACACATTGCAGTTTTAAGCCCATTTAGCTACAACCGGCGTCAACAACCAGCATTGTACAAAATGTTTTATCCCATTGCAAATATGATATCATGCCATTAGGAGTTCAATTTGAATACGATGTCGAAATATTATCTAGTATTGAAAAAGGGTTGAGAATGATTCACTTCATGCATTGGCACAATATTATATCAACATTAGAATTTTGGACTAAAGTTAAATGTTGTAAAGACGCAAAATTAATTCAATAAAAATTTTCAATAAAAAAAAAATTAACTTGGTGCGTTTTTTGTTAAATGGCGCGTTTTTTTCTCGCATTTTGGTGCTTTTTGAAATTTCAAAGTTGACAACGCTGTTAAGGAGTTTGCAATAATCCTAACTTTTTAGTGGGCGAACAATACCTATGGAACATAGACTATACAATATCACAGAAAGCAAATAAATAAATAAAGTATGACTGCAAGAAATACTTCATTTGAGTTTATTTTCATCGTTACTAATACAAATTACCCAGTGTTTAGATGAATGGAATAATAAAACTTTGGATCTGCAATCTCTTGGAAATCGTTGCAAACAATGTCTGCAATCCCTGCAAACTAATGACAACATAATACCGCGCATAGAAGTAAGTTTTAAATGAACTATTTCAATAAAAATTATTGCCATAAAAACCCCCCTTTACAGATTACAGAAAGTTGTTCGTTAATGCTTCTCAATCTAAATGATTGGAATACTATTATGCTGTTAGACAAAAGATTACCGCAATTAGAACTACCAATAGCTTTTGCTACTACCTTTTTGGATATGGAAAAGATGAAGGGGTGTAAAAAGATTTGCCGAGATGCTTGGAATTTGATTTTGTCCATGTTTGTAAGTAACACTAAAAGAGGTAGCAGTGTGAGCGGCAATTCAGGCAGTGACGGTGGCGGCAGTTCACGTAATTCACCCTGCTTGGCCGTTTCTACTGGTTTGCATCCATTCTGAAAACGTATACGTCATCAAATGTTATTTAATTTGGCAACAATCTCTATGTAGGTAAAATACATAACATTATAACTATGGAATTGTGTTTAAAAATTTAACCGAAAAATGTGCAAATTTTACTGATGCCATGCATACTACAATTACATATGGGATACTACACTTCTGGAGTTTATAATTAATTTGCATGCAAAACGCGGTGAACATAGCCGCAAATTGGAAGCGGTATGTCATATTTAAAAATATATCTTTTTTTTAACAACTTTGTGATTATAAATTTTATAACTTATATTTTTTTTTAGATTTACATAATGGGCAGTTTAGAACTGAATGCCAATAATAACGACGAAGTTCACTTGCGCGAGTTATGTCACCACATCTACCCCCACCAAAGCCACCAAGACATAACAACACACACACATAAACAACACACAAAATCAGGTCAAACACCTCATATTAATAAAATGCAAAATTGTAAATTAATAGAATAATGACAAGTTGCGAAATATAAAAAATGCAATATCGGTTATTAACCTATTTAATACTTAATTGCGAAATACATAAAATTGCCGATTATTAAAAATATTATTAAAATTAAATTAATAGAATAATGACAAGTTGCGAAATATAAAAAATGCAATATCGGTTATACTTAATTGCGAAATACATAAAATTGCCGATTATTAAAAATATTATTAAAATTAAATTAATAGAATAAGCACTTTTATATTTAGTTAATAAGTTTCATTTAAAAGAAAAGACAAACAATAAATCATTCTAAATCGTACAACAGAAGAACTAAAACGTGTTTTTTTTCTACACATAGTTTAACTAAACTATAACTGGCGCAGTCGAAAAAAAAGTTGACGGTATATCAACTTTCGCTCTCAAACTATTAAAGCATATAATAGTGAGAACCCACGACAATTAAAGAAAATAATTGAAAGTAAATTAAAATTAGTAAAAATAAGTGTTAATAAATTAATTAAAACTATTAAAGCATATAATAGTGAAAAACCATGAACAATTAAAGAAAATAATTGCAAGTAAATTAAAATTAGTAAAAATAAGTGTTAATAAATTAATTAAAACTATTAAAGCATATAATAGTGAGAAATCACGAACAATTAAGGAAAATAATTGAAAGTGAATGAACAGTTAGTGAAAATAATTGCTAATGAACTAAAACATAGTAAAAATAATATTTAAGACTATTTTTTTTACAAATTTACACAGACTGTTTAAAAAAAAATTTTTATTAAAGAAACGCACTACAAAATATACAATTATAAAAAAAAAAAATAAAATAAAACAAACAACAGATATATTAAATCAACAAGAATAAGAAAGAAAAGAACGCATAGAAACAAATCAAAATAATCCTTTACAAAATTAAAACATCTATTACAAGAGATAAAAGACAAAAACATTGTTAACCTATATTATCATCCCATAACAAAAGAAGAAAAACCTGTTGCCGTGAAAAAGTGTTATCTTGCCAACCAATAAGAAGGTCCCATTTGAGCAGCGTAAGACCGGATCAACAAGCAACAAAACAACTGAACAACAAGAAGAAATCCACATATTATGAGACTATTAATAATAATACTAGGGTAAATAAGTTATATTTTTATTTTGTAATATAAGTATATTTAAGCATAAAATATTTAAAAATAAAGCTATTTCATTCATGCGAAAAACATATCGGATCAAACCATACACAAACATTTTTAGACACCTTACACCCATTCCAGAAAACACTGAAATGTCCCTAGATAACAATAATCCCTCGGGTTCCATTCCCCAAATTCCAAATCAAATTTCACAGCAGAATCATATATTCGATTCACTTAAAATCCCAGATGCAGTGAAAGACCTCCCAAAATTTGACGGAAACCCCAGACTTTTGTACGAATTTTTAACAAACGTAGAGGAAATATTAGGGTATTTAATTAACGTAGACGGGACGAGCTATGCAAAAATTATTTTACGAGCAATAAGGAACAAAATAGTTGGACAAGCTAACGAAGTACTCAATGTGTACGGTACCCCTTTAGTTTGGGAAAACATAAAAAACAATCTAATCCTGCATTATTCCGATAAAAGGAATGAAACCTCCTTGATTAAGGACCTACATAATTTAAAACAAACAAATCAGTCTGTCCAACATTTTTATAGCTCAATCATAGAAATACAGTCATCCATCAATAATAATATTCTAATTCACGAAACCAACCCTAGCGTAATTGAGGCAAAACAAAAACTATTCGCAGAAATGTGTTTAAACACATTCCTGTCAGGCCTTAAAGAGCCTTTAGGCTCAAACATTAGATCGATGAGACCTAAAACAATGGCCGAAGCCCTTTCATTTTGCATACAAGAACAAAACATATGCTACACCAAAAAGACATTTACGAACACACATCATGTTCCCCAGCAGAATTCTAAACATCTTCTAAGCTATCCACTGTCTCAGACTTACCAACCAATAGTTAACAATTCATACAGATTCCCTCAGCAATCCCAAAGACAATACTATCCGAACATACCCTCATATCAAAACAACATAATTGGATATCAAAACCGAATGAACAACGCTCAAAATCCCCAAATTAATGCAATGACTAATACATTCGGACAGAATAGACATTTTTACCCGAAAAATATACCGAATAACAGACTGGAACAAACCCGAACAGTTTACAACAATAACAACAACTCCCTTAACAATACCTTTGGAAGACAACAGTATAGTGCACAAAATTTACCGCCACCAGAACCAATGGATATAAGTTCAGGATATACTCACTTGAGGAAACCACAAAGTATGCAAACCAAGAGAACAACCAATGGTTTTAAGCCTCACGAAATGCACAACATTGACATAGAAGGAGCTCCATACGCAAACTTAGAAGAATATTATTGTTATCCAGAGAATGATCAAGTTCAAAAGGATGTTACACTTGCTCAGAACAACTTAGAACGAGACTTTATTTTTGGACAAAACTATCAATACAACCAAAACAACAGCAATACAATTGACGACGCTGAAAATTTTCTACTAGATGCCTCCCCGGACCAACTGGATATTTAGACGTAAACAAACACGGACGTACATTACCATATATAAATATAGCTTCCCCCTTCGGTCGACCATTAAAATTTCTAATTGACACTGGTGCCTCTTCATCATTTATAAATCCAGAATTTGTTGATCAAGACGAATGTCAAAGTTGTGAACCAATTATCATTACCACAATTTTAAATAAACACTCCTTGAACAAGAAAATCAGTTTACCATACTTTATGGAATTTAGAGAGGAGGGCCAGATGGAACTATTTGTCTTTAGATTCCACAATTATTTTGACGGATTAATAGGACTTGATATTTTAGAAAAACTAAAAGCCAAAGTAGACTTGGGCAGTAAAACGCTAACTACAAACAATTCTATAATACCACTACAATTTAAACCTAATCTGACTTCAGGAAGATTTATAATTCAACCTTTTTCAAAATCTGTTATTAAGATACCAGTTGATTCTCGCAACGGTGACTTTTTCATACAGAAAACATTTTTAGAACCTGATTTATTTATTCCGGAAGGTATTTATTCCTCAAGAGAATGGTATAGTTTTGTTGAAATAGCAAACATATCCGACCAAGAAAAAGTTGTCTATATTGAACAACCCGTAAAAACCATTCCATATCAAAATTTCATTGAAGTTAATAACTTCACCATAGAGTCAGACGCACCCCATCAGGAAGATAATATAATTAAACTCCTGAGAACAAACCACTTAAATAAAGAGGAAACAAAAGCTTTACTGAAAATTTGTAAGGACTTTGATGATATATTTTTTAAAGAAGGGAATCCCCTTAGCTTTTCTAACCAAATTAAACATAAAATAAAAACCACGGACGACATCCCTATTTTTACAAAGTCCTACAGATACCCTTATGTCCATAAGGAGGAAGTACGGACACAAATAAACAAGATGCTACAACAGGGCATTATAAAACCAAGTTTTTCACCTTGGAGTGCCCCTGTATGGATTGTACCGAAAAAGAAAGACGCTAGTAACGTACAGAAATGGAGACTCGTTATTGATTACAGAAAATTAAACGAGAAGACGATTTGTGATAAATACCCCATACCCAATATTACAGACATTTTAGACAAACTAGGCCGAAGCATGTATTTCACCACCCTGGATCTTGCCAGTGGCTTTCACCAAATCGAAATGCACCCAGAACATGTTGGAAAAACTGCATTTTCCGTAGATGGCGGTCATTTTGAATTTGTCAGAATGCCCTTTGGTCTTAAAAATGCACCGTCTACATTCCAAAGAATAATGGACAATGTGTTAAAAGACCTAATAGGAACGGTTTGCCTTGTATACTTGGATGACATAATCATCTATTCCACCTCGTTACAGGAACACATGATAAATTTGAAGAAAGTTTTTGAAAGACTAAGAGAATCAAATTTAAAGGTTCAGTTGGACAAATCTGAATTTTTACACAAAGAGTGCGCGTTTTTAGGACATGTTATTTCTACCGAAGGAATAAAACCAAATCCCGAAAAAATCCAAGCCATAAAAAATTTTCCTATCCCAAAAACTCAAAAAGAGATAAAATCATTCTTAGGACTATTGGGTTATTACCGAAAATTTATACAAAATTTTTCGAAACTGACAAAGCCTTTTACGGAATGTTTAAAAAAAGGAAGGAAAATAATTCTTAATGACAAGTACCTACAAACATTTGAAATGTGCAAAAATCTTTTAACGAATGACCCTTTACTCCAGTATCCGGATTTCTCAAAACCATTTGTCTTAACGACTGATGCAAGCGACTTTGCTTTGGGAGCAGTTCTTTCCCAAGGTCCAATCGGAACTGATAAACCGATATGCTATGCTAGCAGGACGTTAACAGATAGTGAAATAAATTATTCAACAATTGAGAAAGAATTACTTGCTATTGTTTGGGCAACAAAATACTTTAGGCCCTACCTTTTTGGACGTAAATTTAAAATTGTAACTGACCATAGACCACTAACCTGGATCATGAGCCTTAAAGAGCCAAATTCCAAACTAGTAAGGTGGAGGCTCAAACTTGAAGAATTTGACTATGAAATCGTTTACAAAAAGGGTAAACTTAATACAAATGCAGACGCCTTAAGCCGCATTAGAACCTACAACCCTTCTAAAAATGAAGAAATAAACATTAATATAGTCGACAACGACTCAATTCAGGGAACAGCAGGAACGACCATTCACTCTGCCGAAGAAAACTATGACGACGGTATTCCAATCTCAGAAAAGGCTTTAAACACATTTAACCTCCAAATTATCTTACAAGTAAAAAACGAAGGTTCTCCTCTTACACTTGAAACCGTTTTTAAAAACAAAATGCGAAAAACAATACGCAGACCAATATACAACGAAACTGTAATGACCGACATATTTAAACGATACCTAGCCCCCAATAGACTCTCTGCAATAATGACAGACGACGACACTTTTAGAACTGTTCAAAACACTTACTCGAAATATTTTGCAAACAGTAAAACATTCAAACTTGTTCGATGTAAAATCTTATTAGAAGATATTCGAAATACTGACGATCAAGATAAGCTTGTGAATGACTACCACATCAATCACAATCATAGAGGCATTCAAGAAACATTTGAACATTTGAAACGAGAATATTTCTTCCCTCACATGAAAGAAAAAATAACCAAATGCATAAATCATTGTGATATATGCCAAACGCTCAAATATGACAGAAAGCCTCCGAAACCTACATTTGAAACACCAGAAGTACCAAAAAAACCATTAGACATTGTCCACATTGACATATACTGCATAAATAAACGAAACATTCTCACCCTTATTGATAAATTCTCAAAATTCGGATCAGCGTACCTTTTAGATTCCAGAAATAGCATATCAATTTTAAAAAAAATTAAGCATTATATAAGCCTACACGGGCCCCCCCAAAAAATCGTTTGTGACCAAGGTGCTGAATTCAGTGCATCCATCATAAAGGATTTTTGCAAAATTAACAAAATTAATATACATTACACTTCTTTTCAACAAAGTACTAGTAATTCACCAGTCGAAAGACTACATTCAACGATGACAGAAATATATAGAATTATTATGCAAAAATATAAGTCATTAGAACCACCATTAGATAATGATGAAATACTGTCAGAAGTAATCATGACATATAATAATTCCATACACACCGCGACAAAACTGACACCGTTTGAATTATTCTATGGAAGAACACCCAGATTTGAAAAAGATTTAAACTACAATACTCACCATGAATACCTACAACGACTTAAAGAATTTCAGACCAAATTACAAGAATCAATTAGGGAAAAACTAACACATGACACAGATAAACGTATCGAACGATTAAACCAAAATAGAGAAAACCCCGAAACCTTTTTAGAGAACGACGACATATACAGAAAAGAGTGTAGAAGAAACAAAATGACTCCTAGGTTTTCAAAAAGAATTGTTAAACAAAACAACAGAGTAACTCTCTTAACACTTGACAATCAGAAACTCCATAAATCCAAAATAAAAAGACGACCAAAAACCTAAAACCCAAATCCCGATTTTCTTTTAGATTTGTACTGGCACAAGCCAATGTTAAAATTATAGACGTTTCACCAACCCAAGGAATCATCCCACTTACACTAGGAACTGCTAAAACAATAGTTGACTATAAGCACCTTATACACATAATCAATCTTCAATCTTACGAAGACAATATACAAGAAATAGAGAAGACCATAACTCATTTTGAAACCACACAATTTGCCAAAATTGCCTTAAAAACAACAAAACTAAAACTGAAAGAACTCACAACAAAACTAAACCTTTTAAAACCCAGAAACAGACAGAAGAGAGGACTAATTAACGTATTAGGTTCAACAATAAAATTTATAACTGGAAATATGGACTATGAAGACGCAGAAAGATTAAACAGAGACATTGAACGCCTACTAACGGAAAATGGACAAATAAATAATACAATAAACGAACAACTCATCCTCAACACCGAAATGATTAAAAGATTTGAAAACATAACTAACCATATAAACAATGAACAAGATATTATTTCAAAATCCATACAAAATATAAAAGAACAAACACGTAATTCACTAAACCCTACAATTTACACATTAACACAAATTCAACAACTAAATCAGATAAACTATAATATCGACATACTCACACAACATCTAAACAATATCGCAGAAGCAGTAGTATTATCGAAACTAAATATCATTCCAAAACTAATATTAGACCCGACAGAACTTAATCAAATCCATAATACACTAAAAAACGTAATTAACATAATCTCATTTGAACACATATTCGAATTACTCGAGTTAACCGCATATTATAATAATACTAATATTATATTTAACATAAAAATCCCGATAATATCAAAGGAAGAATATACATTTTATCATATTATTCCATCACCAATCAATAAAACTTTAGAAATTATAAGTGAAGAATATGCATTAATTAATGAAAATAAATTGATATTTTATAAAGAAAAATGTAAACATATAGAAAATCTATTTTATTGTAAAAATAATTATGAAACAGAATTTAATATGAATACAAACTGTATTAGAAATATAATAAATAGGAACGAAATCGCTTCTTGTCATCTAAGAGATGTAGGACAAAAAACTGACATTATTCACCCAGAACCCAACATTATTATCATTATTAATCCTCCAATACAACAGATTATTACAATTTGCAACAATGTTACCAAACAACACACAATCAATAGCACAACTCTAATTCAATTTATCAACTGCAAAATCGCCATCAATAACATATGGTACAATAACGAAAATAATACACATTGGGACAATGGAATATTCATGGAAACGCCACTTTATTTAAATAATAACATTACAACTCTTTCAAACAAAAACGAGATAACACTCCCAAAACTTAATGACTACAGATTCCAAGATAAAAAAGTAATTGAAAACCTACAGGCAAATACAGAAATACACGAGAAAGTTACCTATTCCGTCTTCGGATCAATAACAATTCTCATCATAATATTAACAATTGCAGTTATAAAAAGGAAACCAATGACAATAACATACTCACTTGACCAGATGATTAATGAAGTTCCAGCAACAAATCAGGCAAAGCCCCTTTGGCCGTCACTTCATTTTAGGGAGGGAGGAGTTATGTCACCACATCTACCCCCACCAAAGCCACCAAGACATAACAACACACACACATAAACAACACACAAAATCAGGTCAAACACCTCATATTAATAAAATGCAAAATTGTAAATTAATAGAATAATGACAAGTTGCGAAATATAAAAAATGCAATATCGGTTATTAACCTATTTAATACTTAATTGCGAAATACATAAAATTGCCGATTATTAAAAATATTATTAAAATTAAATTAATAGAATAATGACAAGTTGCGAAATATAAAAAATGCAATATCGGTTATACTTAATTGCGAAATACATAAAATTGCCGATTATTAAAAATATTATTAAAATTAAATTAATAGAATAAGCACTTTTATATTTAGTTAATAAGTTTCATTTAAAAGAAAAGACAAACAATAAATCATTCTAAATCGTACAACAGAAGAACTAAAACGTGTTTTTTTTCTACACATAGTTTAACTAAACTATAACTCGCGCTTGAAAAAAGACTTGAAAATGATTCGTGCTTATGCTTAAAAAGTAATTTATTGAAAATACAATAACAAAACATACAGCAATCGAAAATGGATCATGCAGGTTAAGGTATATTAGCTGTGTTCATTTACTAAAAATTGTTACAAATTTGTAACAATTGTTACTAGAAAGCGTTCATTAACCCAAAAAATTTGCAACGAGAGAGCGTCGAAAGAGCGTAAAAAATTGAGAGACAGAAAAATTCTTGCAAGTTTTTACAAGTAAAATTTTTACTTGTAATAATTATTCTGTAAATTAACTCGTTTGTTAATTTGTTCTAGATGTTAATCACAGCACATAAACTGGATTAAACTTAAAATTGCTAAAACAACAAGCGGCACTTGAAACCGAGTTGTTTTCCAAAATGTAGATTAACTCTTTTATTAATTTGTTATAGATTTTAATCACAGCACATAAACTGGATTAAGGTTAAAATTATTAAAACAACAAGCGGCACTTGAAACCGAGTTGTTTTCCAAAAGAAATGATTGAGGCACACTCTTCAATGTTCAAACATAAAAAAGGTGATCTTTATTTAAATTTTACTTCTTTTATACAATATTCATTCTTATTAATTTTACATACTTGGCATTTTTAACTTTAAGTTCATTGGCTGTGTGGCCATGAACATGAGATAACCAAAAAATACCTAGAATGCAATTTTGTGGATATAGGTGAACGCACTACATAAACAGTACAAAAAAATAAAAACTGCATAATAAACAATCGTCAATTACAAACAAAGATATAATAAACGAAACTAATAAAATTGCATTCTAAGTATTGTATTACAATTTTATGAACAAGACAAATAAAAATAATAAAAAAATGCATGATCTACAAAAAGAATTGCTCAACTTTATGGAAAAGAATGAAAACTAAAAATTAATAAATTTACAAAATTTTACAACAAACAAGAATAATACAATTATGAACATCCTCCCCCCGTTGAGCGCAGCTCAAAAGCCTGTGTTTAAGATGCTGGTGGTGGCAGTTTATGATATTCTGAGTTGAAGTGCCGGGTAAAAAAAATCTTCTTGTTTAAATGTGTACTGTGAAATCCGATGTTGTTTGCAGGTTGCGAGGAGCTGGAGTTGGTGCTGGTTTGAAATTACATTTCCCTTTGATGATTAAATAGACCACGATGCATCCAGTAATGATTAATGTGGAATAGCCGACCGTTATGTGGTGGTAGTTGTGTGCATCAATTTGGTTTGGAAGCTGGAATATCTTTTGTTCTGCTAATGAAGTTTGTAATGCTGTTAAGTTCTGTATTTGTGAGATGTACTCGCTTTTATGCATTTCATGTAAAAGCGGTTTGACAAGTTTCGTATGTGTTTCTTCCGTGATTTTCCAGAACTTGATGTATGATGTCTTTATCGAACTGGATATTCTCTGCCGTGCCTGTATGGTTGTGGAATTGTGCTGCAGCACGCATTCTAGTTCCAAACTAAGTAAGCCTGATCCTTTTAGAGTTAAATGCGTGATCTCCTTTTTGCATACGGCAGTTGCATGAGATGAAGATGGTGTTGCATATATCCACTTGTTCTGATGCCGTAGTGAGACCCACGCAAAATTTGCTGTTAACTGCTGTAATGTACAGCCTGACTTTGTTTTATTTCTAAACAGATTAACTTCACAAGCGCATGCTGCTGCACCTTGCCCGTATTGAATTTGACCCTTGGAGCATATATACATTTCTTCTTTGAAAGTGATGCACCCGTCGAGTTCCGAGTTAATCATGGTAAAACGTTTGTTTTGAATACTATTGATTGCTAACAGTGGAGAACATGGTTTTATTGATACCAGCGTGTTGTTAATCCACCTTGGTATTGGTATCAGATTGAACAGATCGAATTTTTCACTCTCAGTTAGTGGTAAGGTAACACTAAAAATTGCTGTGGTATTTGTTAGTCCTCCTGTGACCTTCATGAGTTTGTATAGTTGTAGGAAATCTTCTCTTTTTGCAGGTAAGTGAAGTGATTCGGGCAGATGAAGTGATATTTTGTCTATTTCATGTTGTAGTTGAATCGGAGTAAGTAATGACGGGCTTATAATACCATGATGTGTATTTGTTAGAATATCTAGAATTAAGGATTGCGTTTGGTCTAAACTTGCTGCCATAATTGTAAGTTGAATGCTTAATGACGAGAAAATACGATAGGTTCTGTCTTCTTCATTGTTGTCACGTATCCGGTTGTATATTTGTGTTATTTGGAAATCCATGTTGTCAAACTTTTTCTTCATGGCTTCTTGGTCCAATTTAATAATGTTAATTGTAGAATCAATAATTGATGTTTGATTCTTTAATAGGTTGAGTAAATGGGCTTCATTTTGTTTAACTTGCGCTATTGTGTGTGCCATTGTTTTTGCATATTCGGAGTCTAGTACTCCAAATAATGTATGCGCAATATTTCCGACAAGATCAATTGCAGCTCTTTTATGCCTTTTCCCTGAAAGTAATGTGCTGTCCATTAGTAGCCTAGCCTCAGTATGTTCAAAATAATTGACTAGATCTGTGCATGGTGTCTTTTGCTGCATTTCTTTGCATAAATGACTAAGTGCCTTGGTTCCACTTGAGAATAGAGCTAATTCAGACCAGAACCCTTCCAACTCATAATAAATTAAAAATTCCCATTCTGTAGGTGAGATAAGTGTGGTCCCAATTCCCTCATAGTAAATGCCAGGCTGTGTTCCAAATTCTTTATTGTAGATATTTGTTCCTAGTACCAGTGGTAACAGCATAAGAGTCATTATCATCGTAGCAAGGTTGAATTGATGATTGGACATGCGTCTCCTTTTCGTGGGACTTTCAGATTCGTTATTGTTTTGGTGGATGTTTGACTCAATTACTTGATCTTGTGCAGATATGTCGTTAACGTCTTCACTATATATTGGTAACGGGGCTAAACGTGTAATAGGCCTTCTGTAGCAGCCGGTTGAGGTTTTAAAGTCGGCTACTCGGGCGAGATCGTCATCTCCTTGATGTACCTTTATGACTCTGCCCAAGGGCCACTGTAGCGGAGCTGTGTTGTCTTCTTTGATTATTACCATGTCCCCGGGTTTAATATTGATTGCTTGAGTTTTCCATTTGTGTCGATATTGTAGTTCATTTAAATATTCCCGTGACCATCGCCTCCAAAACTCGTTTTTTAGATGAGTTACTAATTTCCACCTGGTCAGTAAGTTACCTCGTTCTTGTGTGCAATTTGCGTCAACTTGAGCATTTAGGGGTTCCCCAATCAAGAAATGTCCCGGAGTTAACGCTGCTAAATCATTCGGGTTTTCTGACAACGGGCTGATTGGCCTTGAATTGAGAATTCCTTCAATTTCAATTACTACTGTGTCCAGCTCTTCATGAGTGAGCGATGCTGTTGTGGCACTTCGGACAAGAAGATGTTTTGCTGACTTTACAGCGGCTTCCCATAAGCCACCGAAATGTGGTGCCCTTGGGGGTATAAAATGAAATGTTATTCCTCTCGATGAACATTCTCTGTTAATTATGTCTTGAGCTGAGCCAGAATGGATAGTTTCTGATTGTCACAATAGAGATTCCGGCACTGACCTCGCCTACTTATAAATCTTTTTAATGATCCTATAAAGGCTTCGGTGGTAAGATCACTAACTAGCTCCAAGTGTACTGCCTTAGTAGCAAAGCAGCAAAACACTGCGATGTACACCTTTTGAGGGTTCTTCCCTCTCACCTTGTAATGAACCCAAAACGGTCCACAAAAGTCAACCCCAGAGTTGATGAATGGTCGAGCTGGTGTGACACGAGCAGCTGGTAAATTGCCCATGATCTGATTGAGTAATCTTGGCTTGGGCTTGGCGCATCGAACACAATGTTGTACAATAGATCTGGCTGCTGCCTTTCCCTTGATTGGCCAATATCTCTGTCTCATATGTGAAAGGAGTGCTTGGGGACCGCAGTGTCTATTTTGATCATGCACCATTTGCATGAGTAATTTTGAAATTGGGTCATTGTAGGGAAGCAGTATTGGATGTTTGGTATCATATGAAAGCAAAGATGTGCTTAATCGTCCTCCTACTCTAATTATACCCTTCGAATCCAAGAATGGGCTAAGGTTGTTGAATGGACTTGAGTTATTTACTTCATTATTTATTTTTAGATGTTTTATGTCGTCTTCAAAATCTGACTGCATTGCTCCTACGATAACTACCAGAGCTTGTTCTAGTTCCATTACTGTTAAAGAGATTTCCGCACGTTTCTCATTTATTTTTCTTGTGTTGTTGATAAATCGTAGCATGTATGCTACAATTCTTTGTAATGTTCGAAAAGATCCTTTGTGGTTGATGTTGTAGATAATTGTTGTTGCATTTTCAATTGCAAGAACGGCAGCTGTTTTCTTTCGCTCCATGTTGTTTTCAAGTACTTCTTTGGCCCTTGAGTATTTTTGTGGCCAAGCTGCTTCATGCCCATGTAGGAAGATAGGCCTATAAAACCATAGATTGCATGCTGGTAATGCTTTTGGGGATAGTCCTCGGGATATGATGTCCGCAGGATTTTCCTTTGAACTTACATGTCGCCATTGTTCGAGCATTGTCAACTCCTGAATTGCGGATATTCGATTGGCTACAAACGTTTGATATGATGATGACTGTGAATTGATCCAGGCCAAAACAATCATTGAGTCTGTCCAAAGGAAAGTAGGAGTATCCTCAAGTTTTAAATCTCTTTTAAACCTGGCAGTTAGTTGAGCACCCAAGTGTGCTGCGCAGAGCTCCAGACGGGGAAGACTTTGTTTTTTTAAAGGTGCTACTCGTGATTTTGCGCATATTAGTCTTACTATTTTTTGACCATTTTTTATAACTGACCTTATGTATATTGCTGCCCCATATGCCCTCTCCGAGGCATCAACAAATGCATGAAAAATATGTCTCGAAAGCTTCAGGTTGTCTATGTGTTTTAAGTCGTTTCGAAAATTTATCCATCTAGTATGTAGCTCTGCTGGCAAGGCTTCATCCCATACAAGTTTCAACTACCACAATTCCTGAATGAACCTCTTTGCTGTCACTACGATTGGAGACACAATTCCCAAATAATAGTCGAGCCAAATCTGAGACTACTGTTCGTTTAGTAACACGACTTGTATACCCCAAACGTACCTCTACACAGAACTCATCAACCTTTGGTATCCATGTCAATCCCAGAGTTTTGACTGTTTGATGGTTTTCGTTGTTAAAATCAATGTTTACTTCTTCAATTGTTGAGACGTTTTGAAGTAGTTGGTGATGATTTGCACTCCACTTTTGTAAATTTAGACCATGCTGGTTCAATATGTGTTTTAATTCTTGCTGAATTGCGATTGTTGTGCTCAAACTATCATCTCCTCCCATTCCGTCATCGACGTAAAAATTATTGAGTAGAAATTTGGCTCCAAGAGGGTACCGTCCTATATTCTTATTTGCAATTTTCTGTAGACATTTAGTTGCGAGGTACGGTGCAGCTCGTGTACCGTAGGTTATTGTGTTCAATTGATAATACTTGATTGCTGCAGTTGGATTCTCTCTCCAAATAACAGTTTGAAATTTCCTGTCTTCCGGGTGTATAAACATTTGTCGATACATTTTTTCGACGTCCGTGGTGAAAACAAAGCGTGGTAGTCGAAAACGGAGTATGATGGAAAACAGTTCACTTTGAATTGTTGGACCAGTATACATTAAGTCGTTCAATGATATCCCACTAGAGGTCTTAGCCGAGGCATCAAATACTACTCTTAATTTTGTTGTCGAACTTTCAGGCTTGAGTATACAGTGGTGAGGAATGAAGTAGTTTAACTAAGGAATTGACATCTATTTTGGTCATATGACCTAGTGACTCATACTCTTCCATGAATCGTATGTATTGCTTTTTAGTTTCTGGTGCTTTTGCAAGTCGGCGCTCTAATGCAAGAAATCTGTTGAAGGCTATACCCTGAGACTCCCCTAGTTCCTCAGGATTACTGCAAAATGGTAGTCTAACAACAAATCTTCCATTTTGATCAATTGTATAATTATTTGCGAAATGATTTTCACAAAGCTTGTCTGCTGCTTCCACCTTTTCTAGTTCCCATAGTTGAGTAATGCTTTCTTCTAGATTGATTTCTTCTTCAGTACAGATCCCACAGGTTGCCGATGATAGCTGACTTTCACCAACCCTTCCCGAAATGACCCATCCTAACACCGTATTTTGCAAAGTCGGCAACTCATTACCCAATTTTATTTGTCCGATTGACAATAATTGATGATAGAATTCTGCACCTAGAAGCACATCCATTTTATCAGGGCGATTGAACTCCGGGTCTGCAAGTTTGATATTTTTGGGAATTGGCCAATTATGAATGTCAATTATTTGTGAAGGCTGTGAGGAGAATATTTGAGGAAGAACAGCTGCTTCAATTTGCGTAGTGAAGTTATTGAGCCTTGAATGTAATGCGATATTGACTCTGTGCCGAACCTTAGTGTTGCTTGCTCCAATGCCGCTTATACAGACCGAAGCTGGCTTTGTTGAAAGGCCTAAGCGCTTAACTAATCGTTCGCTGACAAAATTTAGTTGAGATCCTGAGTCGAGAATTGCTCGGCATTGTATTTCTTTTCCGCTTGCTTTAACGATGATCAATGCTGTGCTGAGAAGAATGTAATTGCTTGAACTGGAACTTTTTGCTGTGGTTAATGATGCAGCTTCTTGTGCTGCAAGAGTTAGGCTTCCTTCAGATGCCCGAATTGTTTTTGAAGCCAAGTTGCTTCTGTTTTTTTCGAGGTTTCTAGGTGAAGAAGTGTGTTGTGCCTTTTGTTGCACTTCATGCAGCTTCTAGAAATGCAATTCTTTACGTTATGGCCCGTTTTTAAGCAATTAAAGCAATATTTTTTCTTTTGAACCAATTGAATGCGAGCTGCCGGTGATAATTGAAGGAACATCTTGCAAGAAAATAATGGGTGTTTATCGTTTTTGCACATGACACAAGCTTGGTCTTGAGTTACCACGGAAGTGAAAACTTTCGGTTGTGAAATTGGGCGTTTCTTTTTGGCTCCCATTGCTTCCATCGACTGAAAGTGTCTTTCCAAAAACTTCAAAAATTCCTTAATTGTTGGAACTTCTCGTGGTTGTGATAGCGATTGTTCAAAGCGCAATCGTGTGACTTGGTCTAATCGTTTCAGTAATAAGTGCAGCAGAAGCGGGTCCCAAGATGTTGTATCAATTTGAAGGTTGTGTAGTGCTAAAAGGCACTCTTGAGTCTTGTCATGAAGCTCTTTAAAGTTGTCATTCAGTCTATCATCTGAATCATCGACCAATTCATGAACTAGTCTGCTGACTAGCAGCCGCTTGTTGTTGTAGCGGTCTACGACCATCTTCCATGCGGCTTCAAAATTTTCTTCCGTTGCTGCAAAATGTTTTATTAAGTTTGCTGCCTCTCCTACCAAGTGCGTCTTTAAGTACCAAATTTTTTGTACTCTTGTGATCGGCTGGTTGACGACCAGTGATGAAAACAAATCATGAAACTCCTGTCATTTTAAATGATTTCCATCAAATTTGGGTATAGTAATTTTTGGCATTGGAATAGTTTCTGCCTGATGATGAACGAACTCTGATGGTTGTGTTGTGGACGTGCTGGTTACCTTTCTCACCGCTTTCCTTAGATTGGTTTCCAGTTCTATGAATCGTTCCATATTATATGCATGGTCTGTTGGATCATCGCACAATTCGACAATCTGTAAATATACGTCTTCAATATTTTGCCACAATGTAGTGGCAATGGAGACATCTTTTTCTGTAAACTCATCCGTCAATAAGCGCTCGAGAGCTCCCATCATCGCACCCTGTCTACGAATTAGTTTTGTTATTCCACTAGAAACCTTTGCTTGGATCCCACTAGCTTTTGTTGATGCTGATTCTGCACCTGCTGCATGAGCCTCTTGTCCTAGCGGTTTGCCTGCTGTTTGTGTAATCTTCAACATTGCTTGTTGTAGTACTTCCTTGTACTGCTGAACGATATTTCGAATAGCTTCGTAGTATTCATTGACGAAATACTCATGATCTAACGGTGGAGCTTTTAAAAAACGGATTTCGTTGTCGTTAGCCTCAAATGCCGACCACTCGTCCTCCAGCCTTTTCACTCGCTCTTGAAAATACCTTCTAGTTGTTTTCCTTTATGACGGGTCCTTCTTGTAATTTCGGATGACCGTCTCAATTCTTTCCCCGATGGCCTTTTGTTTAATGATTAGTTCTTCAAATGTTGCCATAGTTGCTGATCTCGATTAGTTGGCTTCTGTGAATTCGCACCAAATGTGGTCTTTTGTACCCTTCGGACTGATGTCCTGATGCCGGGCTGAAGAATTTGCAAAAAGTTGATTTGGCTCTAGGACTGTTGATGTCCTGTTGTAAGGAATGATGATGTCCTTGTATGCGAATTTGAAAGAGGATCCTGTGCCTTGTCACAGAATCACGTCGGGGTCACCAAAATGTAAATTAACTCGTTTGTTAATTTGTTCTAGATGTTAATCACAGCACATAAACTGGATTAAACATAAAATTGCTAAAACAACAAGCGGCACTTGAAACCGAGTTGTTTTCCAAAATGTAGATTAACTCTTTTATTAATTTGTTATAGATTTTAATCATAGCACATAAACTGGATTAAGGTTAAAATTATTAAAACAATAAGCGGCACTTGAAACCGAGTTGTTTTCCAAAAGAAATGATTGAGGCACACTCTTCAATGTTCAAACATAAAAAAGGCGATCTTTATTTAAATTTTACTTCTTTTATACAATATTCATTCTTATTAATTTTACATACTTGGCATTTTTAACTTTAAGTTCATTGGCTGTGTGGCCATGAACATGAGACAACCAAAAAATACCTAGAATGCAATTTTGTGGATATAGGTGAACGCACTGCATAAACAGTACAAAAAAATAAAAACTGCATAATAAACAATCGTCAATTACAAACAAAGATATAATAAACGAAACTAATAAAATTGCATTCTAAGTATTGTATTACAATTTTATGAACAAGACAAATAAAAATAATAAAAAAATGCATGATCTACAAAAAGAATTGCTCAACTTTATGGAAAAGAATGAAAACTAAAAATTAATAAATTTAAAAAATTGTACAACAAACAAAAATAATACAATTATGAACATATTCAAACAGCTGTTTTGCGTTTGTGTTTACAAACATAGCTGCCAGATTTGACGATTTATCGTCATTTTTACGATTTTGGGTCCTAAAAATGACATAGTGACGATGGGACGATTTATACCCTAATTTTGACGATTTTAAATAATTCAAGTTTGCAACATTTATTTGTACTATTAAAGCAACTGAACTGCTGAAAATTTTAATGAGCAACTTTTTAAAAACTAGTTTGCTTAAAACTGTAAACTTTTATTTAATCTATATATATATATATATATATATAGAATTGTTGCAAGTGTGTTGTGACTTTATAACTCACGAACGGTCAAACCGAATTCGATTAAATTTTTAGGGTTTGTTCGTATGGTAGTGTAGATGGTTTATCGAAATCGGTCGACGCGTTCGTGGGTTATGACTTTTGTGAAAGTCGAAATTTATAAAAGTAAATAGCTTCTGCGCTCAGCTAGTTGATTTATACATATTTAGAAAACGTGTTTCCGAAAATGAAATTTAAAACCATATTTTACTAAATTGAAGTAAAAATAACTAAAGGATTTAGATTTTTTTATTTTTTTCCATACAATACTTTTTCCATGCATGTTTTCAAAGTATTGAAAAACATGGAATCTATTTAAATGTGATTTTATCGTGAATTCTAATTGAAGTATCTGATCTCTGTATTCAAAAGAATGCTGTTTTCAGATTTGTTTATTTAAGAGTTTTGTTACGTTTTGCCTCTAATAACATATGTTTTATTGGAAAAAATCGGTTTGTTTCATTTGACGTTTTTATGACGATTTCAATAAGCTGTATTGACGATAATGACGATTTTTGCCCAAAAATATGACGATATTACCTAAAAAAATCTGGCAGCTATGTACGTGTGTCGACGTCGCGCAAACAGAATTTTCTTGCTAAGCACGCGTGCTTAGCATTTCAAAAATCGCCCGACACTGGTTTAAATTGAATGCAAACAAGTGGAAAAAGCAAAAAAAAAAAATTAAAACAGTGATTTAATTAAAGTGCAGTAAGTGAAAAAAGTCAGGAAAACGTGAAAGTTTACATAGGTTCTTCAGTATACCTATATACATATTTATATAAATTTATTCCTGATTGAAGTTAGTTGGAGTAGGAAATGAAGTGTTTTCAGTGCAATAAGGAGTTTCTTGATAACAAAAAATATTTCAAGCACCTAAAAACAATTCATTTTCTTAAAAGCCGCGATTCATATCAGTGTTGTGGTCAAACTTATAAAGACTCGTCCACATTCCAAAGACATGTGAAAAAGAAGCACAACGTTTTTAAAAGTGGTTTGTTTGAGTCAAATAATACTGTGGAAATTGCGAGCTATTCTAGTAGTCCAAAATCATTTCAAGATCATGTGGGACCATATCAACAAAATGCGGAAGAAACAATCGATTTTATACCGACATATTCAACAAAAACATTAAGTGTTGAAATTGATAATTTTTTTAAAAATTCTATGAAGTTTCAAGCAATTATGCATAGCAGGAATAACTTTTCTCGAAAGGACGTGGAATTTATAAACAAAAATCTAATTGACTTGATTTACGAACCACTTTTAGAAACGTTGCGCTGTTCTATACAAAATTGTGAACAAGACGCCAAGTCTAAACTTTTTGAAACAATTTCAGAATTGGATAAAGTTGTGAAATCTATTTCAACCGAACATAAGTTTTATCAACGATTAAAAAAAGAGGCCCTTGCAGAAGACCTACAAGAAGTTGCAGTACATTCAGCAGGTGCAGCAGTCCATTCAAGAGGTAAGTTGCGGCATACTAACAAAACTTTAAAAATTATAACAATATCAATGGCCTTTTCCTTTAAAAAATTCTTGAGAAGAATGATACATTTATTGATATGTTGTCGTACATTAATGAGCTTAAAGAACAAAAACAATTTACCAATATTATTCAGGGAGATTTATGGAAAAAAAAAGTGTGAATTTTATCCTGAGCGTTTATTAATTCCATACTATTTATATTCCGATGACATTGAGATAAATAATCCTTTAGGATCACATGCAATGACACATGCCATTTGTAATTTTTATTTCTCTTTTCCTTGTATGCGCAATGACACGAAATTGAAGAATGTATTTTTTTTGGGAAGTATAAGATCATTAGATTTAAAGTCTGTTGGCAATGCACAATGTTTGAAACGAATTGTTGACCAAATGACAACTTTAGAAAAAGATGGCATTGAACTGTCGAATGGCGAAATACATCAAGTGTTTTTTATTCCACTACTAATCTTAGGTGACAATCTTGGTCTAAATAGTTTACTAGGCTATTGCAAATCATTTAATGGATGCTTTTGCCGGTTTTGTAAAATTGACAAAATCTTAAGTAAAACCTCTACTTCCGAAATAACAAAGCTGAGAAGAGATTATATCAATTACGAAAGAGATTTAAGAATAGCACAGCCTAAACAAACTGGTATTGCCGAAATATGCCAATTTAACAAAATACCTAGTTTTCATGTAGTAGATAACTTAAGTGTGGATGCAATGCATGACCTTCTTGAAGGAATTTGTCACTATGATATGGTACAATCTATTCTTTATTTTATAAATATAAAAAAATATTTCTCCCTTAATACATTGAATACCAGAAAGAGAAATTTTGAATATGGAGAAATAGAGATAGGTAATACATCTCCAGATATTTCGGTCGTTCACCTTAACAAAAAACATTTAAAAATGTCTGCAAGCGAAATGAAAACTTTTGTAACTTATTTTCCAATAATGATAGGTGATTTAATTCCACCGGATGACGAGGTTTGGATATTTGTACTATTATTAATAGAAATTTTGGACAGCATTTTGTCATTTCAAGTAACTGATTTTTCTATAAATTCCTTAAAAATAAACATTGAAAAGCACAATAAGATGCTTATTGAATTATTCAAAGATACGTTAAAGCCAAAGTTCCATATATTGACACATTACCCGGAGTTAATGAAGGTTTGTGGTCCAGTACGCAAGTTTTGGTCGTTCCATTTTGAAGCTAAGCATAAAAGTGTCAAAATGTATGCACACGCTATAACTTCAAGAAAAAATATACCACTTTCTATAGCCAAAAAACATCAATTTCAATTTGCTAACTTTTTATTGGATAGTGATACAAATGCCGATTTAATTTTTTCGGAAAACAATAGGTGTGACTGCAGTTTAATAGATTTCATAAGCCTTAAGCTTCAGCAATCAAAAGACGTTATAAAGACATATGATAAGGTTCGCTACAAAAATGTTACGTATAAGAAATCATACTTTGTAGCAATTTTAAATACTGATTATGTAGCTTACAAAATAATAAATATAGTTGTTGTTAAAGAAATTGCATTTTTATTTTGTCAAAAAGTAAAAAATATTTGTTATATAAAGCATTTTAACGCCTTTGAATTGAGACCCGATGATTTGGGCGACTACGACATTTTAAATGTAAAAGATTTAGTGGGACCACCAGCTACTGTAATTAACACGTGTAAAGGAAAATACATGTTACGTTTCAAAGAATATTTTTAGTACTTACGAGTACTTCACAATTTATTTAGCTATTTTATGTTTGATATTTTTTTATAATTTTTAATTTGTTTTTTAAAAGAAATGTCAGATCAAAATCTTGTTACCGACGTTAATCCAGAAGAATCTCTGGAAAATATCCTCCTATCTTGGAACTTAAGTAATATGTTGGATTATTTAAAAGGTAAGCATTTACAATTCATTTATTTGTTGCTAAAAATCATTTTATCATATTTTTGATATCTTTAGAGGAAAACGTAAGTGTGGAAGTACTCAAGATTTTAAACTCGGTCCAGTTACAAGATTTAACTAATTCATGGAAAATGGGGGACAAGGTTTTATTTTGTTACCATTTTCAAAAGTGGAGAGATACTAAACACCTGCCAATATACTCCGGAGCAACACCAAAAAAATTGCATTCTATTTCATCCGACATAAATTTTTCTAGTGGTTCAGACTGTAACCCATCGGAAACAGACGATGATGGTGTAAGTGCACACAACATTCTTAAATCTAGTAAAGTTGGGTGTCGACTTATTGATTCCTATAAAAACACCCAAAGACTTACTGATGAACAAAGATCATTAGTAATCAGTATAATTGCACAGCATTTCAACGATAATAATAAAATTATGAGCCTTCAAGTAAGTTACAAACTTGAAAAACAAATTTTGCAAATATTTCCGACTGAAAAACTGGAGTTCTTTCGGACAGAAAGGCGGGGAAAACTGTATTGTAAATACTGCAATATGAAGAAAAATACAAAACATCTGTTCGATCAAGAAAATGATCTTCCTTCAACGTCTACATCAGCTCCAAAAAAAACTCCAATTTGGTAAGTAATCAATAGCTCTTTATATTGTTTTTAATATCAAAATACTAACATATATATGTATGTATGTATGTATTTACATTTTCATTTTATTTATATGTATTAGTTCCTGAAGAAGGCGCAAAATTAATAGCTCAGAGCCTTTTTTATGATAACCTCGATGCGGAAGAACTTGAATCCACTTGGCGTGCGTGCACCAATCACAGGCTACAGCAAATTTTTGAAGAATGTGGAAACGTGTGCGAAATTTTTAAAATTTGGCCACAATACAAACAGCCAAACGGCTTTAAGCTGGTGAGAATTATACTTCATATTGTATTATTTTTCTCTTGTTAATATGACTTATTTTATAGATTGATAAAGATTTTTCTTACATACATGGATCTCACGACTCCATTCTAAGCTGGGGAAGTGATAAAATGATCGGATTGTGCAATGGCCTCTATAATTTAAAAACTATATAAAAATTTCTGATGCAAATAAAGGTAAATATTTGTTAATATTAAAATTTTTTATTTGATGATGGTTGAGCAATATCTACTTACATATCTACATATACTATATATATACATATGTATATACATTTAGACGATCAACTAATAAAAAAATTAAACATGAACTTTGAGAATATCTCATATAATAAATTTAATAAGTATTTATTATTATTGTACTTAGTTTTAGTTTTTGAAATTACTTTTTACAGTGTATGTTTTACAATTTACAGATTCCGATTTGTTTAGCTTAAAAGTTTTATGGATATTGCATCATTTCCTTGTTCCAACAGGAAAACATACCAGAAAAAATTTGCTTGGAAAGAAGGAACTACGTCGTTTCACAGTGAGAGACTCACAGGAATCATTTATTTTTATTGGCAGCACTATGCAGGTAGTACAAGATCATATTGAATTTATCCATAAAAGGGGAGATAAAATACAACCCTTCATACTGGCAATTGGTAGCCTCGAAAAATGCCAACAATTTTTCGTGTACCTGGATGGAACATTAATCCCATTTTCAAACTTTTTTCGATCTGTCGATATATGCTTCAAAATATTTCACGTATTTAATTTGGAATATCCGAAAGCTTCAGAGTCTTTTTGGAAATTTATTGAGGTATATTTCTATGCTCTCAATACTAATTCTAGAAAAGATTCTAAAGTTAGTATTCTCTTAGAGAATTTGAAATAAATTTAAATTCCTATAGGATGTATTATTGCTTTATAATGATTCCTTTAAATATAATACAAAGTCAATTTGTTCGACTGCTTTGATTAAACTTTTTTTTAGAAACAATTTATAATTATATTATCATTACATTCTATCTTTTAAATCTTATGGTCTTTTAAAAAAAATAGACTTGTATTCTTTTTGGTTCAATATTTCGGCACTCTTCTCTGTGTGTGGAAAATAGTTCTGTTTCTTATAATTTCAATTAAAATTATTATAAAATTCAGCACTATTTTCCTGACAAAGCCATGAAGAGAGGTGGCGATATATTGAAACAAAAATAATATAAATACATAAATATTTGTTTATTTAAAAAAAAAAAAAACATTAAATTAGGTTTAAAAATCATTATAATTTCATATTTATTTTTTATATTTTTTAAATTCTGGTTTAATCATAACAAAAATCTATATATATAAAAGAAAGTCGTGTTAGTTACTTCGCTTATAACTCAAGAACGGCTGAACCGATTTAGCTGAAAATTGGCAGGGAGGTAGTTTAGAGCCAGGAATAGGCTATAGGATACTTATGGGCGGGATTGGACTAAGGGGCGTGGTACCTCTCATACAAACCACAAATTAAAAATCTATTATTTCTGCTCCTGATAACGGTATTTGAACAAAATTTGGTATGTCGGTTTGGTGTAAATTTCTTAAGTGCTGCTGTAAATATGGGCGGGATTGGACAAAGGGGCGTGGTACCTCTCATAAAAAACAAAAATTAAAAATCTATTATTTCTGCTCCTGATAACGGTATTTGAACAAAATTTGGTATGTCGGTTTGGTGTAAATTTCTTAAGTGCTGCTGCAAATATGGGCGGGATTGGACAAAGGGGCGTGGTACCTCTCATACAAACCACAAATTAAAAATCTATTATTTCTGCTTCTGATAACGGTATTTAAACAAAATTTGGTATGTCGGTTTGGTGTAAATTTCTTAAGTGCTGCTGCAAATATGGGCGGGATTGGACAAAGGGGCGTGGTACCTCTCATACAAACCACAAATTAAAAATCTATTATTTCTGCTCCTGATAACGGTATTTGAACAAAATTTTTTACGTCGGTTTGGTGTGCATTTTTTAAGTGCTGCTGCAAATATGGGCAGGATTGGACAAAGGGGCGTGGTACCTCGCATACAAACCACAAATTAAAAATCTATTATTTCTGCTCCTGATAACGGTATTTGAACAAAATTTGGTACGTCGGTTTGGTGTGCATTTCTTAAGTGCTGCTGCAAATATGGGCGGTATTGGACAAAGGGGCGTGGTACCTCTCATACAAACCACAAATTAAAAATCTAATATTTCTGCTCCTGATAACGGTATTTAAACAAAATTTGGTATGTCGGTTTGGTGTAAATTTGTTAAGTGCTGCTGCAAATATGGGCGGGATTGGACAAAGGGGCGTGGTACCTCTCATACAAACCACAAATTAAAAATCTATTATTTCTGCTCCTGATAACGGTATTTGAACAAAATTTGGTACGTCGGTTTGGTGTGCATTTTTTAAGTGCTGCTGAAAATATGGGTGGGATTGGACGAAGGGGCGTGGTCCCTCTCATACAAACCACAAATTAAAAATCTATTATTTCTGCTCCTGATAACGGTATTTGAACAAAATTTGGTACGTCGGTTTGGTGTAAATTTCTCAAGTGCTGCTGCAAATATGGGCGGGATTGGACAAAGGGGCGTGGTACCTCTCATACAAACCACAAATTAAAAATCTATTATTTCTGCTCCTGATAACGGTATTTGAACAAAATTTGGTACGTCGGTTTGGTGTGCATTTTTTAAGCTCTGCTGCAAATATGGGTGGGATTGGACAAAGGGGCGTGGTACCTCTCATATAACCCAAAAATTTAAATCGCCATATTTTGGGTATTTTTTGACCTACATCGATGATATTTGGTACATATGGTATTGCCATAATTTGGAATACGTACCGGGAGAAAAGTGGATGGGACCACGCTCCTTTTTATTAAAATTAAAAATCGTAATATAGTCTTAACTACTGGACCGATCGTCACAATAGGATATATAAATACTTTTAATTTTATTTTATAACGAGGGGGGTAGCGAAGTACACCGGGATCAGCTAGTAATAAATAAATGTATGTTTCCATAAGAAATTTAAAATAAATAAAATCTTATTTGACAATAACCAATATTTGAATTTGTTTTCTAATTTGTTTTTGAATTTGTTATTTAAGTAATGACATACTACTAGATCATTAGATAAATAAAATTAGGGGGCGCGCGCATATTATGTAGGTCTGTTATCGGGGATTTTATAATAGTTAAATTTTTCTTTATTTTATCGATTTCATTGCATCAATAACATTATTTCATTGTATTAATGAAATTATTTCAATACATCAATGATCTCGCTTCATTGAATCAGTGATATTATTTCATTATAACAATGAATTTATTTCACTGCATCAATGAATTGAATTCACTGTATCAATGAAATTAATTTATTGTATTAAAGAAATTATTTCATTGCATCAATGATCTCGCTTCATTGATTCATTGACATTAATTCCTTAAATCAATGTAATCATATCATTATATCAATGAAATTATTTCATTGCATCAATGAATATGTTTCATTCTATTGATGAAACTGCTTTCTGGAATCAATGAAACACTGTCGTTCCATCAATGAAATCAGTTCATTGCTTCAATGAACATATTTCATATATTTATCGAAGGTTTCATTAAAATAATTTTAACGAAACTCGTTTCATTAATTCAACGAAGCGTGACGTTGGTTGAATTTTAATGAAATTTTTCATTAGATTAATGTTGAAATTCATAGGATTTGTGAAGAAAATTCTTTCACTATAGTGTCTGCAAAAAAAAATTTGCAAGGGGGGAAGGAAAATTGTTCCAAGTACCCAAAGAAAAGCGCCTGAGAAGTACATATATGGAGCGAAATTTGTTTAAGGAATTTCACACCAACTTCTCTTTTATGTATGTACATAGCTCTCACTTTTTGCCATCAAGCATTTTACATGCTGGAAAAAAGGTAAAGTCTAATCGTGAATTGTGCATTTCCATCTTTAACATTTTCCGTTGCTGCAACAACAGCATTTACAATACGTTCAATATTGCGTTGTTGCAAAATATCCTGGAAAGGAGGATACATAGACTTTCTTTAAATTTTACTAGGAATTTTTCGATACATACATATATTTTTGTTTTCTTACCTTTCCTGTAAAAATATCCTGTAATGAAGCAACATTCTTCTCCAATGCCTCATTTTTACGTATATATGGGCAGTATTCTCTTATGATCTAATTCCACTTTTCGATGCAGTTTAATTATCATAACTCCAGCCTTAAGCAAATGCGTTTGCAAAGGGAGGAAATTGTTTCCTAGTACCCAAATAACAGACACATCCTGATTTTATACATACATCTGTCAACTTTTTGTTTTATGTATTGTAAAAAATTTTAACTTATATTTTTAATTTATGCAATTGTTTTTTTTTAATTTAATTTTTGTTTTGTTTACACATCACATTTTGACAACAGCCAAGTTTTTACACTAACAAAATGCCTGTTGTTTTTGTGATGTTGTATTTGTTTTAGGGACAAGACTACCTTATTTAATATACCTTGATGCAGGTGTTTGAAATATGACTATTTTGAAGTTTTTTATGAATAATATTTTGCTCATCTAGATGATGAAAAACTGATTTTAATTCAGTTATTTTTATTTGTATTAAACGAATAAAAGTTTCAATAAATTTTCGGATTTTCTTGCCATTTTAATTTAATTAATTTTAAATTTAATTTTGCTTCAGACCGATAAAATTTTATTTTTAAATTTCTTGTAAGAATTAATTAAAAATTTTTGTAAGATATTTTAAAATGACAAATTTAAGAAAGGATACCATGGGCTCTTTACTATTTCCATACATATTGGAGACTCTTAACCAAAAGCCAGAATGGTGTAAGAACTTTTTCATATGTACATACTTACATACATACTAGGCTTTTACACTAAGTACATTTAAATTAAAAAACATTTGCTTTTTTGAAAATTCTTAGAGTAAATCCAAGTACAAAAGGGGATCAAAGCAAGTAAATACAAAACGAAAAAAAAACCAACAAACAAAACATTTATTCTCTTTATACGCTCAGAGTATTTGTATTTACTCATTCTTATTCACTATAAGTAGAGTAAAGTAAACATTTTTTTTGCTAATATTCTGTAAGTATTTTGCAAGGTTCTTATTTTACCATGTGGGTATTTTAAGCATTTTCTTGGTTTTTATTTTTAGCATTAATTTAGCAGTTAATTTTATGGAATATACATATGTACATACCTATCTAAGTATATACAACTATTGATATGTTGATAATTTATGTTAACATCAAATTAAATAAAAGCGAAATTTCATACAAACCAAATAAAACTTACAAAAATACTCGAGTATTTTAGTAAATAGTTTAAGTAGTGCTTGTCTTTACTTAATGTGCTTCGTTTTTATTATGCTTAGTTCTTACATGCTTTAATACTTGCTGTATTTATTTCGTACAGAAAAAGTATTTATTGTGTTTGTTTCTTATAATACAGAACAGAAGATGGTATAGTAAAGAGAGGGTATAATAAAACAAATACACAAAAAAAAGAGAATGTATTTAAGTATTTGTTATTTGTACTTTTGCAAAAGCCTAATACATACTCATGTAAATTACTCGTATTTTAAAACTCAGGTGATACTAAATGACAATGTTAGTGAACAAATCAAATATATTTTGTCATCAGAAAATCCTAAAGAGCGTTATCAAAATATTGAACAGAACATTCGAAATGCTTTAGAAGTTGGCCAAAATCAAAATTATGGCTTATTTAAAATTCGAAAACGATTTTTATCACATACCTGATAACAATATATCAAAATTGGTATATAATTGGTATTGGTATATGTATAGCTTTCCACACAACCCTAGAGGTACTATACGATGTGCGTTGCCAGTTATTTTTTAGGGTTGACACCCCCTATTGGCCTACATACCATAGATCTTAACGTAAATAGTTTATATCACAGGTTTGATATTGTCTAACTTAGGTTATATCACAGATTTTATATCGTTTAACTTATTAAATATATATGTATGTGTAATTCATTCTTCATATTGCAAAGATATCTTGGCTAATTATTTTGCAAACATTTGAGTCGCTTTCGCAATGTTTATATGTGCAATTCACACAAACATAAAATTTACAATCGTTACATATAAAAACATCACAATTGGCTTTTTTTAGGCAGCAACAATGGCAACAAAATCTTGATATGTCGCCCTAATGGTTGAGTAATAATAATTTCATTATTTTTCGGAAATCTTTGGGGTTCCACAAGTTCGTAAGTGGTTTATTTTCAATTACTCTTAATGCAAACATTAAAACAAAAATTCCACAATTCGAACCATCGTTTTGCAAATCCTTTTCCTTTATCTCTCTGTATTTCCACAGGCTTTTATTAGCTTTTAGCTTGGCTATGAAAAGATTGTATATTTTTCTTCCAGTATTTAAGTAATCATAAGAATTAACAAACATGAACTCATGAGTACTAAACTTAAGAATGCATAAAGTATAGTGAGACTCACTCAAAATCGGAACAAGCAGGTATTCTGGTTGATTTTGAAAAAGTATCTCTATTTTATCAACGTTTATTTCATTGGTTTGACAGGGCATGCTAAAGCAGTCATTTAATCTACTTTATTTTAAAATGCATAAAAGGCAAGCATCTACAACAAAATTTATCAACCAATTTCCATTATTTAATGAGTTCCAGTCAGACGTTTCCAAAGTATCGAAAAATCCAAATGTAACTGAACTATTTATATTGTTAACTTCGTTGAACAACAAATCAAATTTAAAAATATAAAATTTATCTTGTGATTCTTTTGATACAAATTCTTTTTTCTGACTTCCCGAAATTTTTTTTGTTGCTTTTGATGCAAGCATTACTTTGGGTCGAATAGCTTTCTGTTTTTTGAAATCTTTTTTCTTCCATTCTTCCACAGGTTCAATATAAGAAACTTCTTTTATATATGTATGTAGCTGTGGTCTTTTCCTATTATTTCAATACTTGCATCTTTTTGATCGATGGGTGTTGAACAAATATAAAAATGTTCCTTTTTTAATGTTATACTTTTATCTTCTTCATTTAAATTATTAAAGCTAGAAGTTAGTATGTCTTTAATTGTGTCAGTAACCGGTCCAAACATTTTGTAATGGTACCGTAGCTCCTTCAATGAGCTAAGATAATCAATTCTCATAACTTTAACAAAAACATCAGCTCTAACTGATTTTTGTGGCAGTATAATGTGTAAGTAAGTAAGCAAACTCTACATCTTTCGAAACGGACTCTTAAATGCAATAGATGCCAGGTATTGGTTTTGATCATTTTCAGGGAAGTTATATTCTTTAGTGTTGATTTCATCATTAACTTCTATTAAACACTTACGCACAATTTCAAAGCTCCTTTCAAAGCTAGGAGATTTGTATGGGGTAGGTAGAACTATGAAAATATGCTTAAACCACTGTTGGCATTCTTCAACAGTGGCTAAGCTAAATGCAGCTATTAAAGCATATTTCAACAAGGGTCTCAATACATGTTTTCTACCCAATTTTGTATCTAGATCCTTGCAAATAATGTGAGTATAATAACATTTGCAATATTACAAAATCGGGTTTGGCATTTGGATTTACTTTAATATTCTTTAAGAATGTAGCACAAGCGTTAAGGTATTCCAGTAAGGTTTGGTTATTAAAACTTTTCAACATGGCACCGTACAATGCTGCACTAACGTCTGTGCAAACTATTCTACAAAATGCCCATCTAAATTGATACTTAACTTTATTTTCTTTTAAAAATAATTTTAAAGCATCCAAAAAAGAACATATTGCATCACTTGTATGTCTCGATAGAATTGCTTCCGCAATTGGTATTACTTTTTTAAGTTTGCAATTACGTATAACTACTTTGTATGTTAGAATTCTTTTTTCTGCACATTCAAGTTGTTTCACACTTTCACCAGATGCATCTAAATGTAGTGTGAATTTACAGTCCTCAAGGATTTCTTTATTACTTGAGAGTGTCTCAAATACAAATTTATACCACGTGTAAACCGCAAATAGTGAAACAACCAAATGGATATAACTTTTATACGGTCCTCTCTTCATTAAAACTAAGGAGTAAAATGGGTCTGCGTGGTAGTAAAAATCAAAATTACCTTCAGATTTACATTTCCTAAAAGTTTCTAATTTTTGAATGCCTTGATAATTGCCTTTTTCAGCACTATCATCGGCCGCATTCATAATTTGCTTCTTTCTAAATAAATATGCATGATTATTTTTAAGCTTTTTTTAAAAACATATCGCTTCACCCCTCTCATTTGCCAAACATGTATTTCATCCTTAGCAAGGCGAATTTATACCAGGTGGCCTTATTAGCATTCGCCGTGATCAGCTGTGGATAATACAAATGGCTACTTACCTACAGTACTGTCAAAAATTGTTTATGTTTTAATCTGATTGTTGTTGTGAAAATATACAAGTGATACTAAAAATTAAATTGAATAAAATAAAATTTTTAAATATGTAATTACATATATAATATGTATATAATATGTAATTACATATTACAATACCATCGCGAAAACACCGCTTGCTTAACTTAGACTGTGTAATTAAAAAAAATGTCTGCAACAGCTTCGAATTCGCAAAACAAACAAATTAAATTTTATAATCCATCAAGTTCTGCTAGTTCCGACAGGTAAAAGATGCTTATAAAAACATATATTACATTGAAAGTATGTTTTTTTTTATAAAAAGAGAACATGTTGATTTCCATATTTGCATTGCATGTTGCAAAAATAAGTATGCACATTCACACACCTATACATATATATTTATGTACAAGTGTATATTCTTACGTATGTACATAAGTGCATGGAACTGTATTTACATACAATGTGCAGCAAAACTCCATGTAACGGAGTATTAATAACATTTATTATAAGACCATGCGCAAGAATAACATTTGATGTAATGTCCTAAAATAAAATGGGAAAATTAAATACTTATTTTAATGTTTAAATCAAGAAGCACAAGGACTTTTTTAATAGGCAATATGCCTACCAATCTAAATTACATACTTAAAGTAGTAGTTTCTTAGGAAGTTCAGCAATGGATGAAAAAATCAATTTATTTACGTGGCCTTACATTTCAGCGAACGAAATAAAATTAACTCATCACCTTTTATATGCCTCTATTGAACGTTACAAGTTATGCTTGTGAGTCTGAGTCACACATGTATTTACAACGTAAAATTATAATTTTAGCGATGACCGGTGCGATTTGATGGAGCAACTTTATGTGGATCCAAACATAGCAAATGTGGAATATTTTGGATGTCCAGCCTCGCCAACAACTGTACCTGCTAAGACACCACAATGCTTAGAGTCACCAGCTCGTGCAGGACTGCCCCGTAGACGCCAACGTACAACTTCTATGAATAATCAAACCACAACAGCTAATCCTTCAGAAAGTGTTATTCGTTCAAATAATAGAACTATATACTATACAGCAGGACGCCCTCCTTGGTATAATTGTGCCGGACAGCAAGTGGAACCTTTTGTTATTGGTGTGTTTCACACATTTACTCAAAAAGAAATTGAAACAAAACTTAAAGCACTTTTTTTTGCAGGCATTTGCGGTGGCAGCGCTTCTGGCAAAACGACAGTAGCACAAAAAATTATTGAATCTTTAGATGTGCCATGGGTTACATTGCTCTCAATGGACTGCTTTTATAGGGTACTGAATTTATACGCACGTTCATAAGTTGCTATTTTGATTATTCTCTTCGTTCTACAGGTGCTAAATGAGAAACAGCATGAACAAGCTTTGCTTAATGAGTATAATTTTGATCACCCAGATGCCTTCGATATGGATTTCTTGTTAGAAGTACTAAAGAAGCTTAAAGAGGGTCGAAAAGTAGAAGTTCCGGTTTATAACTTTGTCGATATTATTAGTGCGTTTATTGGATATACATATATACAATTCACGTAATTGTAAACAAATTAGTTGTGTAGTGTTGCATTTTTTTTGACTTATGGGTAGATTATTTGCAGCGAAATTCATATTTTATTCATATTGTTTTTGTTTTGTAGCGATAAGGCCACCTGGTATAAATTCGCCTTGATCCTTAGCATGTTGAATTTCCTTCGTTCTGTAAACGGACACATTTCCAACAGAATCTATCTCAAAGCGAAAAGTCGTACAATCATGAAATCTGCAATATGCATATAAAAATCTTTTTTCTTTGACGAACTTAACAGCATAAAAGCATAAAATGCAAACATTATTACGTATCAAATACTCTTCTCTCACCAAAACTTTTTTTTTATTTTAATAACTTTGTTCAGCCAAAAACTGGTTGGCAAAATAATTTATACATATACCAAAATGTAGGTATTTAGATCCACTATAAGCTACAAGTGGTCCGGTGCCCGAACTTTTTCTTTTTTTTCGACCTAGAGCGGAAATAGTGCATAAGTGGCAGAAATTTTTTTTTTTATTTTAATAACTTTGTTCAGCCACAAACTGGTTGGCAAAATAATTTATATACCAAAATGTAGGTATTTAGGTCCACTATAAGCTACAAGTGGTCCGGTCCCCGAACTTTTTGTTTTTTTCGACCTAGACCGGAAATAGTGCATAAGTGGCAGAAAATTTTTTTTTTATTTTAATAACTTTGTTTAGCCAAAAACCGGTTGGCAAAATAATTTATATACCAAAATGTAGGTATTTAGGTCCAATATAAGCTACAAGTGGTCCGGTTCCCGAACTTTTTGTTAGTTTTCAGCTATATTCAAATATATATTTGCACTGATAGTTCTTAGTTTGCTAAATTAGGTTATTAACTTCCGCGTTTTTTATTAGGGAGAATATCATGTTTTCTCCGTATATTGACAGCATCGTTGTGTGTGATGTTGCCATATATGAGAAAAACACTCATTTTTTGTGCACAAGAGAGGGCACACTCGTCAATTAGAGTGAAACTTATTTAGAAGAGTGCACAAGAGAGGGCGCTCTCTTCAATTTGAGTGTAAAAAATTTTGGTTGTTATCTTTACGTTGTTAACTTTACGCCGATTATATACACACTTGCCTGACGTGCCCTGCTTTACCACATGCTCGACATTTATGTTATTTTTGTTTACGGTCTCCTCTGTCGATAAATGATTGTTACGACCGCATCTAATACTATGTTCACACGACAAACTGAAACACTAGGTTCGCTCCGTGAAACTCGATGGCGAACTCATGTGTTCTCACGACATATTCTATGTTGGTTCGTACTTCGACATTCTTTTATTGTTTAAAATATAATTGACTATTTATTGCTTTTTCATTTTATTTAATTATTTACATAAATATAAATATATGCTTTATATTTGTTCAATGTTTTTATTAAATTTTAGCACTTATCAATTGTTTTTCTTTGTTAAAATAATTTTGCACAACTAGCTCAGATAAACTAGCGATAATTTGTTATCAAAATTAGAGATGATAGTAAATTATACGGGTTCGCAACAAGGTTCAAAATGAAACACGTAGGTTCGCTCTCAAAATTTTGTATGGCGAAACATGTAGGTTCAATCAAGGTTGGCCCGCGAACCAAGAATGAGAGCGCGAACCTCTATAATTTCTGTCTGTGTGAACATAGTATAAGACACAACCCTTCGATACCTAATTCGCTGTAATTTACTCTTGTTGTTGATTTTGATGGCTGTTTTCTAGAGATGCTACGATTACGATTTCGCCCTCTATGATTGTGTGTATTGGTGTTGCGTTTGATGAATGTCACTTGTTGCACACGATGAACTATTACCAATTACCTTGTTGTCTATTTTTGCCGCTTCTAATGTTGTTGCTTTTTCTACGATTTCTGCAAATGTTGACTTTGGGTTTTGTAGCAATTGTTCGCGAATGTATCCATCACGTACCCCTCGGATGAACTGAGCTCTAAGGAAAATGTTTGCCACAGACTTTTTACAGTCGCATACAAACTTACATTCAGTTCCCCTTTTCTGCAAAACCGCAACAAAATCTGAAATAGACTGGTTCTCGTTCTGAACTTCACAAAGAAAACGGTGTTACTCTACCAAAACATTTTTCTTAGGACAGAAATGTGTTTCTAAAAGTGCCACAATATCATCGTACTCTAGTTGATTTATGTTTTTAGGTGCCGCCAACGTAGTCAAAAGCGTATAAGTTGACGAACCAATGTACTGCAGCAGCAACTTAGCACACATTTCTTTGTCTTCAAAAATCTTCTTTATTTGTAGATGAATTTCCAGGCGTTCCCTGTAGGTTTTAAATAATGATGATGTTTACGCTGGTGTTGGTGGCTTGTTGGTTCAGCTGGACTTACTGGCGTTGCATTGTCGTGGTCATCGCCGTAATTGCTTGTAAAAATTGTTGCACTTGTGCCTCCATTTTGTTAGGTTATATACGATTATGCACTTCTTGTTTTTACCGTCGTCGCCAATACTGTTGTGTTTGCTACTACTAATAAAACGACTCTATAAAATCCAATGTGTTTTATTAATAATAACTATAAATTTAATATGGTATAAAAATGTTGTGTAATTTACAAAAAGATCGGGTTAAAGCACGCGTGTTGAAATATGATATATGAATAATAGAATACATTCAATTGAGGATGAATATATAAAAGGAATGTCAAATAATGAAAAGGGTTGCCAGCTTTATATAAATGACATTACATTATCATATGTCCGATACTTGCGTATCATATGAAGCAAAAAATATAAGTGTGGATCAATCACCCTTATTCCGTATGGCAACGGCAATAGAAGACAATACCGTTTTTTATCTTTTGTTGCCAATCGGTATTCTAGGTGGCAATATTGCTATTTATCGATAACTTTTACATATGTTTGGTATTTTAAAAGCAAAATTGATGTTGATGTTGTCTGTAATTGCCTTTGATTTTGTCGTCGGTATTTTTGGTGTTGTCTTGTCTTTGAAAAAATTAACGTTAAGGTTGTCTTTCATTCTTTGTTTTTGGTATTTTTATTTATTTGTGTTGTGTTTTTGTTTTCAATAAACTAATGGAAAAAATTTATATAAGAAATAAATGCCAATTGGAGAAGCTTGTGCAAGAACTTGAAAATAATAAATCACTACCAGAGGATTTGTTTAAAATATGGTCTATTGAACCGAAAATTACTCTCAAATCTTAAAAAGGATACAAAAATCTATTACTTGGGAAATTATTGCTTAAAATTTGTTACTACTTCTCATCGGGCAAGCTAAAAATACAAGACTTCTGTCTAAGCAGTCTTCTTTCCACTGTCAATTTATTTATTTTCTTCGTCACTGGCGTCCGAATCAAGAAGAAAAAAATAATTTTTTGTTTATTGATAGGTGTTACCTTCGGGCTAGTAATGGTCATTCCAAAATTTAAATAAAACAAAAACTAATTCATTTTATTTTCAGCACCCAACGTTTCGTTTGTTTGTTTCAAACTTCTTCAGGGGTATTTTTTATTAGCTTAATCTAGCAACAAAACACAATAATTTAATAAATTTCATATCAAATAATTAGTAGGTATATTTTGACTTACAAACTTTTGTTGTTTTAAATTTCGCTGTTGTTTTATTTATTCATACTTTAATATATCAAAACTGGACTTCACGACACATAATTTGTATAAATAAAATAAATAAATAAATAAAATAGAAACAATACAACACAAATTTATTTGTCAAACTTAACGCTAATATCACAGTACTTTTTTAACTAATTAAATTATTGCAGCAGAATATTGTAGCTTGGTATTGTCTTTATCTTCTTTTGTGTTCATTGTCCTTTGTATTTTTTGTTGTATCCTGAGACTTTCCAGAGTGTAACGTTTGTTTTCTTTCTTTTCCCTGTCCAATATTTTAATGATTTCTAAATCAATGATATGTTTACATTCTTTTGCGTGAAGGGATAACGCAGTCGTCCCTTTCCCTTTTCGATGTCAGATTTATGTTCCTTTACTCTCGTCCCAAGCTTTCTTTTTGTTGTGCCAATATAAACTAAGTCACAGTTTTCTCTTTCATTTCCATTGCATTTTATTTCGTAAACAACGTTGTTTTCTTTTAGTCTGTCCAGTTTTGTTTTATTATTTGTAAACAGGTTTCTTAAGGTTCTGTTTGATCTATGTGCTATTGTTGTTGTAGGATCTTTGATTATATTATTTAATGCTCTTGTCTCAGTAAGCTTAGGTATGTAGGGTACACTGTAAAATTTAACTTCAAGTTTTTCTTGTTGATTTGTTGAAGTTTTCTTATCGTTTTTAAGGATTTTATTTATTAAATTATTTATTAAGAAAGATGGATAGTTATTTTTACTTAATATATCCCATATTGTGTCTATATTTTGTCTTCTGTACATTTTGTCACTTAATTGGAATACTTTTTTAATAAAATTGGTAGCTGTGTTTATCTTCATTTGTAACGGTTGTGTCGAAAAATAATTCATCATTCTTCCTGAAGAAGTAGGCTTCTTGTACCAATTTGTTAAAATTTTGCCATTGTTGTTAATTATATAAATGTCTAGATATGGTATTGCACTATTTTTCTCCGTTTCTGTTGTAAATTGTATTTTGTTATGGTATGCGTTAAGTGTTTTTAGTATAATTTGTGCGTCAGATTTTTTTATCACAGCAAAAATGTCATCCACATATTTCGTCAAAAATTTTATTTCAATATTTTTCGATTTTAGTTCCTCAATAGCATCGTCCAATAGGGTGTCAAGTACAATGTCTACTATAGTTGGGGATAAAGGATTTCCCATAGGCATACCATGTGTCTGATGGTAAAATTTATTTTCAAAATTTATATAATTATTGTCATTTAGGCAGAATTGTAATATTTTGTGGAATAATTTTTTCTCCATCGTTGTGTGTTCCTTTATTATTTGCCATTTGTCCAGTATGTTCTTTATTGCTAAGCATATCGGTATATTGGTGAACAATGATACCACGTCGAATGAGACCATAATTTCGTTGTCATCTATTGTTAAATGATCTAATTTTTGTTTTAGTTCAAACGAGTTCTTGATGTTGTATGTTCGCGATATGATATTTTTTAATATATTTCCTATGAATTTTGATAGCTTGTAACACGATAAGTTCACTGATGATGAAATGGGTCTAAGGGGAATGTTCTCTTTGTGGATTTTTGGTAAACCATATAATTGGGTAGCTGCTGTTGCATGTGTTGTCATTTAAAATTTTTCAAATTTCGTAATTATGTTCTTTTTATGGTATTATTTCGATATAATTTTTATTTGAATGTATGCACAAAAATTTTATTTATTCAAAAACTCTTTTACCGAAACTACTCAAATAAATGTCAGCTGATTAAATATTAGATATGTGTGTTGTATGTTTCGATAAATAGTCAACATCGTCACAATACTGTTAGGGAATACAAACTTAGTATTGACGTTGTGTTCTATTGATGTTGCCCTAAAATTGCCGACGTTGTTGCCGACGCGTAATAGAATAAGGGTGAGTATAACAGTCATAGATCAGAAATTGATGAAATGAGATGTTGAAAATGTCAAGTCTAAAATGAAACAAACAAACGCAAGTGCCTCATATTATAAAATGAAGTTACAACTTCATAAATTCACTATTTATAATATTTTTACTCATGAGTCTGACAATTATATATGGTATGAATCTGAAGGAAATCTTGTAGCGTCCACGTTTACCGCATTTATTATAAAGCACTTAAAAAAATTTTTACTTCAGTCACCAGATATTCATCATATTATAATACATATATTCCGATGGTTGTTTTTATCAAAACCGCATTTTAATATTGTCAAACGCATTGTTATCTTTATGCATTGAAAAAACATAACTATAGAGCAAAAATATTTAATAGTTGGACACACACAAATGGAATGCGATTCAACACATTCGCTTATCCTAAGAAAAATTAAAAATAAAAAAATTAATCTTCCTTCTGAATTCGTTCAGTATGTTAAGGAATCGCGAAAATCTCAATTTCCACTTAGCACCCATCACCTTACTCATTTGTTTTTTTTTATTCCGTGATTTATTATCCGTCTGGAACTATTTATTTTAAAACAAACATCAAAGAAGAATATGCAATTATTGCACACCGAAGTGCAAAAAATAATCATAACACCGAACTTTTTTCATTACATACTCAGAGATTAAAAATTTCCAAAAAGAAGTGGGACCATCTAAATGATCTCAAATCATTCATACCAGAAGATTTTCAGGATTTTTATACTAATTTTCCTCATGAAAATGAGCAAAGCTATAAACACATAGACCACAGCAGACTTCAAATGCAGTTGGCTTCAAATGCAGTTGGCTTCAAATGCTGCCATGTAGTTAGCTACTGAATTATTTTGAGAACGAAAGCAGCTGACAAATGAACTTGAAGTTTCCATATTATTTTTAAATTTTTTGTTTTACTACATATTTCAGAGCTGCCACATAAATATTTCACAAGAATAAAGATGAAATTACCAGCTCAAAACGTTATAATATCGAGTAAAAATATAAAAGCACATCAATATATTTATTTATTTTAATTTTGTTATGTTATTTTCGGTTAAATAACACAAAATATTTTTTATTTTAGGTTCACGTTTATCAAAAACTATAAAAAAGCTTTTTGTAGAATAATTAATTTTATATTGTAATATAAAAACTAAGTTAAATGACACTATTCCTAAGCAAAACTAGTGGTTACGTTTTATTGGACAAATATTTAATAAATGAGAACGTACCTTAAGACACGTAGAATTTCACTTAAAGTTAATTTTTACAATCAATTATCTAAATATATCTTGACATTAAAAAGTTTCATTATTATTCAGAATCCAGAGTTTTTCTTATGTACACTGTAATGTGATCATTTTTGACCTAAGTCATAAATGAGAATTTGGAAGTGTGCATCTGATCGCACATGATTGTATATATAAGTTTGTTTATCTAATCATACAATATGGAAGAGTAATAAATAAACAAGTTTTACCAATTAACTTTATATTTGTAACGTGCTTTACCCCAAAACAATTGCGGCACGAGTTGCATTAGCAGCATGAGATATTATATGTACATTAGAGTTGTCAATTAATCGCCTTTCAACTTTGTTCGAATAATTCAAATAATTGATTTTGTTCGTTCGATCAAACGATTAAAGCTGAAAAATTTTTCGATTAATCGATGAGAACAACGAATAAAATATGATTTAAAAAATTTATTGACAAAAAATAAACATTTCATACAAAAAACTTAAAAATAAAATAGTTAATAAATAACTACAACATAGTAGTTATTTTTCAGCCATGTCACAGAGATCTATTCCGTTCGGAAACGGAATTCAATTTGTATTTTGTTTCTTCATTTTCTTTTTTTACATTTTTTCAAATATACCATATCGTCTAATATATCGCTGAACTGTTTTTATATTTTGAATTTTGAATTTTTAATACTTCTATATATATAAAATACAAAAAATGTTTGTACCCATGTTCGCTATAGACTCGGAAACTATCCAACCGATTTGACCCAAACTGGTGTCATTCAAAAGGGAATTTATAGAGGATGGTTTTAGGCTTTTAATATTTCAAGTGGACGTAGCCCCTCCCACATAAATTGAATAACATCATATATCTTGACTATTGTGATAGCAAGAGTTTTGAAACATTGCAATAGTTCATATGTTACTAATGTGAGTAATCAGGACAAAAATGGGCGTTATCGGACAAGTGGGCGTGACAGCTCCCATATAACCCAAAAATTAAAATCGCCATATTTTGGACATTTTTTGACCTACGTCGATGATATTTGGTACATATGGTATTGCCATAATTTGGAATACGTACCGGGAGAAAAGTGGATGGGACCACGCTCCTTTTTATTAAAATTAAAAATCGTAATATAGTCTTAACTACTGGACCGATCGTCACAATAGGATATATAAATACTTTTAATTTTATTTTATAACGAGGGGGGTAGCGAAGTACACCGTGATCAGCTAGTTTAATATAATTATTTAATTCGTATAAAAGATTGTTAATTTCATTACTAGTAACATCTTCTTTATCATTACTTTCATCTGAATTATTGTGGTTACTTTCAACATAAAATAATCTGGAGTATAATTTTAAAAATATTTTAAAAAAATTTCATTGCTCGGAAAATTTCCAGAATTTAAAAAATATTATTAACGTATTTAAAAATTTTATACGTCCCTCATTTATTCTTATTTTAATACGTTTTCGTAAATCTGTTGCAAAAGAATTATAAATTTTTTTGTTGTTGATTCAACAATTTTGTATACTTTAGGACACTTGTTACATGTGACTTTGTTTTTTTTTTCATTTTTGTGCTTGGTAAAATACTTCCAAAACGAGCTATGTAGGTATGCGCAGTTCGACAACAACTGCAAACATCCAAAAAAATATGTATTTAGTTGATATAAAGTACTCGCTTTGTTTCATATCATACAAATAAATTTAAACATTTTTGACGTATGCATTTTAAACTAAAAAAGTTGTTCGATTAATTGACATTAATTAATCGATTTATTCGTTATTCGAAAATCGGCATTTTAAAATTATTCGAACAAAAGTTTCGTTTTGTTTGATCGATTAATCGAATTATTCTTAATCGGTTGACAACTCTAATGTACATACTATGTACAATATATTCAAAGTAAATTTTGTTTTACATAATACAACATTTTATTCGAGTAATGCTTAAGAATTTATGTTTTAAAAAATTAATTTATTTGATTTAATTTAATTGATATTAAATGTTCATCAATGATAGAAAAAGGCTATAATGATCATGATTAAACAATTTCGATATTTTTTTCTATTTATCTGTCAACGATCATCAAGATGTACAACTTCCATGCAAAATAAAAATTTTTATTGTTTAGCATTGCATTGTTATTACAAATATTAATTTGTAACTACAATACTTTGGTAATTCAGCGCATTTTCATTCTGCATAGAATATAGAAAAGATATGAATATTTCGTTCTAAAAAACAATATTTTCTTTTTGATTTCATCAGATAAAACAATTAACAAGTACATATGTAGATATAATTTTTATTCTATGCGCCTTAAAATTAATTTTCTAAAAAATATGCTTGAAAATAAATGAAAAATCAATGTACTTTGTACAAACTAATTAAATATGTACATACATATATATAAATATATACAAAATTAATATTTCATAATTAACTAACAGAAAATCATTTTTAGAGGATTACAAGATATCTTTAAAAATACAGGCTTTTATTTGCAAAATTAGTTTCGAATTGTAAAATTTTGACGTTAATGTTGCTGATACGAGTAGAAATGTTAAATCCTCCCATCAGTGTTTTTTATTAAAATAAACGATGAACTCACATGTTTTTATCCAAGAAATGTAAAAGTATTTATTTTTTCAACTAGTTTTAAGAAAGATGAATTCAGTTTTATAAACAAGAATAATTCGAATAACGCTTTAGACTAAAAATATTTATATACCAAAATTAAATTTTACATTTATTTGAGCATGCATGTACTCAAGTATTTATGTTTCAAAATTTATTTATTTGTTGGGGGTTAGCAATATCTAAGTATATATTTCGTTGGTAGCCATACATAAATAGGTGTAGAAAAGTAAACACATTCATAATGAAAAATTATTTGTTGTGTATGTTTGAAAAGTTTTTAAAGACTATTTTTATGCTTTGTAATTCACGAGTTTATTTGTGAGTTTTCGTATAAATGTATGAGCTTTAAAATTTTTTAAACATAAAGGGTAAAACATTTACTTGAGAGTTGGTATGGCTAGCAACGGAATATATACATATTTAGATATTGCTTACCCGCAACAAATAAATAAATTTTGAAATATACCCCAAAATATTTTAAGATTAGGAACTGTCCACATATTACGTAACGCACTTGAGCGGAGAAAAATTTTTTTTGTTGTAAAGTGGGCTAAAACCAGCAAAGATGTCAATACGTAACATATGAACAGTCGCTAATTTTGAGCTGCCGCTGTTCAGTCGATCTTACCATGTGTTTCTTATTCAATTTAAAATCTATAAAATAGGTAAAAACTATGTAAGTATGTATTCTTTAGACTACTATAGTTACAAAATAATAAACTAGATTAATTAAATTTACAAAACGTTTCATTTTAATAATGGAGTAAAATACTTTTGTTAAAAATGGCACTGAAATAAACGAATTTGTGTGTTTTTTTCTTCTTCATTAAATAAATAAGTATATAAAAAATTTTTTTTTATCAAGCCATTTCTGCAGCTACGTACTTATATTCTTGTGAGTGCCTAAATCCCATTTGGCTACCAAAACATGTGTGCTTTTCCCACCCTAAAACAAGAAGAAAAATCGATAAAAATTAAAAAAACTAAGTATTAGCAAAAGCCACCTACTGAATGACATTCATATTTACCTACGGCTACGGACATACATACATATGTAATTATTTAACGAAAAGTCCCCCAATCAATAATGCAGCCTTCTTCAATGTTTGTATTACAAATATTGTAGTTGTTGTTATTGTTAAAAGTGTTGGTATTATTGTTATTGTTGGTTTGATTATAATTTGTGTCGTAATCATAAGTATCACTAGTAGAAGTACCTTTGCCAAAGCATTTTTTGGGTGGCTGAGACTTTAAGCGGTTTTGTTGTTGCAACAGGTCCCACCCGACTGTCCCTTGTTGTTAGAAAACTCTTTGATTATTTTTCGAGTTTAGAAAAGGTTTTTCTTCATTCATCTTCTCTAAATTGCCACTCAATGTAGGATCAGGCCGTCTTCTCTTAAAGAAACCGCACTTCCACATGGCATATGTGAATAATGCCAAGACTAAAAGTCCTCCAATAATGGCTAAAATGATGATCCATAAAGGAAGCGAAGTATCTCTTTGTTGATCTATTAGTTCTGGGTATGCCCTCGTTTCCACCTGAAATATTAAATTATGAATAAATATTAATGTATTGTGGTGATAATGTGGATTTAATTACCAAAAGGGGTTCGGTAGTCTGAGTTTGTTCTACTCTGAATTCAAGAGGAATGTGTACTTGCGCTGTCGATATAATTCGAACAGCGTCCGCTCTAGGATGTTCAGAAACAAGAGTCGAGTTCCAGAGTCGTGCTTTCACATACACATACGCTTCAGTGTTTGGTGGCATATTAAAAATTTCACACTGAATTTTAATACAATTCGCCGTGGCCTTATTGCAATCCAATTCGACTATATCCCTTTTTTTATTTTTATGATCTCTTATGTCCATAAATCTTTCAGGTCGTATAATTCTCGTCAATGTATCTCTTCTGAGCCGATTTAAAGATGATGTTTCATCTCTGTTTACCTGTTTGTTGTACGATGACTTCTCCATATAAGTTCGGTGGCCGAAGTGGGACTTGTTCATAGGTCTCATCATATAGGGTGCCGGACCTAGTAGAAGATCATCAACAATGATACTTGATTTTGATTTCGTTGTAAGCTTTAGAGGATTTATATATTCCGATGGAACAAAACATTCTCCTTGTCTCACATTTTCAATGACTGGCATTTCTGCCAAATAAAACAGCCATTTGTCTCGTTTATCTTTTTCGCTAAATACCTGATAGGGCCAATATATGGTCAATTGTACCTTTGGAGCCTTCCATGGTCCTTCATTATATATCTTTTAAATGCAAATATATATTAAATTAATTTTGAACTAAAAAAGTTTATAGGAATATTCATAGCTCACCTGATATGTATGTATCAATTGTGAACCGACGTCTTCCATTTGCATCATGGAATTATCATGTTTCACTTCACCACTGTAGAAGCTTTGTTCCGGTCTTGCCCAACCCTGAAGGCTCAGCTCTGCCCTTTTCACAACATTAACATTTAATTTCACTTCTGGTTTATGTTCACCAATCAATTTGGAAGTTGTGTTGGCGAAAATATTAAATGTTAATTGACGCTCGTCTAATTCTAATCCACTTGGATCGAATCGTATTGAAACTTGTGCTCCTGTACCACGCCGCATGGGATTTCCAAGACTGCATGCAACAACTGATTCGTTGTATCGATTACAAATAGCGGTACTCTAAGAAAATGATATAAACGGCTTAAATATAATTCTTCAATTAATCTTGCTTTAAATAATCTTACCGTCTTAAGAGCTGCTATGTATGAGACGGTCTTTTGATGCAAAATAAATACTTGAGTTTCGTAGGCAGAGTCTGCTGAATTGGACACGTTTACGTTAACACGCATTTCTTCCTGTTCTCCCAAAATTAAAGCATAATTTTCATCTAAAATTTAAACTCTGTTAATATATTCCGACGATCTCTTAAGCTAAGTAGGCGAATACTCACTCTCCATATTTAAATCTATTTCAGCATTTAGTTGCAAATTGCTTTCACAAACATCATCATCTCCACAGTCCTTTTGGAATGTTCCTTCGAATTCAATATTAGCCTGCGTCTGATCAAGTATTGGGTTTAGAGCTTTTAGTGCCGAGTCCGGTAGTTTTGACTCCACCAAAGTATAATTTAACCTCAACTTTATAGGACTTTGAATATCCCGTGTATTTTCCTTAATATATCCAGTAACTCTTTGGCAAGAAAGTCGTCCGTCAGTGCGAACAGTAACTTCCCGTTTTACAACATTACTTCTCTTGTTGTCTCGGTCAAAGAAAACACGAGAAAATTTTTTATTTGGCGCAAAAGTTTCAGCCTCTACCGCGTACATTAGCTTTAGGTCCTTATTGAGAGAAGCTTGTTCATACGGATCGATCGAACAACAGGCTTCAAAAGTAAAGCAGGTCAGATTGGTGAACGCATCTGTTATACAGCCTGACTTTGTCGGATCAATATTTTTCATTTCATTGCTTCTCCATTTCGTCTGTATACTAATAATTGGGCGTGACAGTAATGCAACAACTGCAGATGAATTGAATGCACCTACTACAATATCTGGATAAGAGTTTCCATCTAAATCTGTACCGCCTGTTATCGAGCTACCAAACGTTTTAATGGCCTTTGGCAATAAGCCCAAATCACTTGATTGTATCCGCTGAGATGGTTTGTTGCTCAAACCATTTCTATCGCCCAAGTAAATATAAAGAACTCCATTATCTTCATATGGTGCTCCGACAGCCAAGTCATCGCAATTGTCTTTATTAATATCACCGATATTGGCTATAGCCAAACCAAAACGACTTTCAAATGATCCTGTCAACTTGAGCGTTGGTTTGTATGGCAAGTTGTCTTTATCATTCTGATAGATGTATACAGCACCTCCCTCACTTTTGTTGAAATAAAAGGGGGCTGCTACTATAAGATCTGGTTTCTGATCACCATTGATATCCGCCGTAGTCAACTCGTAGCCAAAACTAGATGCAAATTGGTCGCCTTCGATGATCATGTGTACTGGTATGGGATTTCTATTGTCCTTATCAAATATAATAACTTGACCATGACCGTTTGAACGAGGTGCTCCAGCAGCATATGCCATTCGATCACCAAAGTAACGACCACCTGTAACTGCCATACCCAAATAACTGTATTTATCGACTGGCGAGGAGGTGTCTGAATGATCACCATAATACATATTTTTATCACGTTCTAAGTATTCCCCACCAATTTCTGTTACAAATACAGTTCCGCGCCATGTAAATGGACCAGGAGTACCCAGGACCATCGTGTTGTCGTCCAACAAAGCACCAGAAGTACCAACCTGACAAAACCCATAATCTTCGTGAGCTCTGCAATAAATAAAAGGCAATGGAATTAAACATTCGCAAAAGCTTATCAAAGACGATCTCAAGATAAGAGTGGAATGATACTGTTCCGAAATGGTCGAATCTTAGTTAATAATAAGTACAAATGTTAATGTATTACAAACCTTTGAACAATTCGGCCTTTGCATGGTTCATAAACTTCATCGTAACTCAATTCATTAGTTAAAACATAACACAGACCTTGGCCATACCGATTTTCACGCACTTTTGTTATGTACCGATGGGCACAAACTAGAACCTGAAGCAAAAGTAAACAACAAAATATATAAGAAATCATACTTATGTAAGGCTCAATAAGGCTACTTGAAAAATTGGCCCGAGGAAAAATGGCCGCAAACTAAAAATTAAGAAATTTTTTTTTTTTTTTGTAGTTTTATTATTTAGTGAATCTTCAATTATAAATTGAAACATCAATCAGTTGTTCAAATCTTAAATCTAAAAATGTTAAATACATATACTTATGTTTAGCCAATGCTAAACAATATTATTAATTTCAACGGTTCAATTAAAAATGACCCCAAATATTTGTATTGAAAACAACACCACGAACCTAGAGGACATTTTTGAGGCTATTTTTTGTTTTTAAATTTGGTACCATTTTCCTAATACATTTTTAATGGAGTCTAGAAATAAAATGAATCAGTAAGTTTACCTTGCCACCTAGTCCTTGACTACGCACGGTGACACCCAACCATTGGTCCTCCTTTATTTCATCATCCGATGGTTCAGTTAATTCTTCGATATCATCACTATCGTAAGCTATTCGTAATTGAAAATAATGAAGAAATTATATTAAAATACCAAAATAATAGAGAATTAAATACTTAAGAAATCAATACGATGATTTTTATTAAAAACATTTACACAACATTGATGATTAAACAACAACTAAAGTTATTATGTGTTTCTTAATTAGTTTGTATATATGTGTATGTGAATAAGTTAAACAAAAAGAAAACTAAAATTCAATACATACTAACTTTAATAAAATATAACAGTTTATTCAAGTAAGTAGTTAAGAATTCAAAAAATAGTTGTTTGCTGTTGGTTAGCTAATCTATATGCTGCATTTCATTCGTTGCTAAATACCAACTCATCATTAGATCTTAACTTGAAAAGTTTTCAAGCTTTTTTGCTTATAAACAAACTCCCAAGTAAGAAATGAGAATCACCAAATAATAGTTTAAACCACTTCTACAAACAACACAAAAAATAATTTTGTTTCGATAGGAATAACAGTTTAAACCACTTCTACAAACAACACAAAAAATAATTTTGATTCGATAGGAATCTTACATGCGTTATACATACAATTAATCTGGCTTTTAAAAAAATATTTATAGGGCAAAACAAAAATATAAAGTATGTAAGAAAATTAAACAGATTCAAATCGATTAAAACTTGTTTGTTGTTTTTAGAAGTTTTTAAAGCTATTTTGCTTGTTTTGGAAATTCTTATTTCATACTTGGGAGTTTGTGTATAAGCAACTGACTTTGAAAAGCTTTTCATGCATGGTGGTAAAGTCCTACTGATGAGTTGGTTTTTAGCAACTAGTTGAATGAAGCATATAGCTAACCTATAACAAATAAATTATATATATATATATATACAGTATAATTCGCTTAGCTGCCCCTTCGCTTAGCAGCACATTCCGGATAAGAGCACTAAAACTCGTTATGGCTGCATTTTATTGCAGCATTTGTATGAAATTTTCTCTTTTAACTGCATTTTGCTTAGCTGCACATTCGTCTTAGCAGCCTCGATAATTGTGTTCAATAATTAAATTTTCTATAGAAAAAATTTCGTTTACCAGCACTTTAAAAAAAAAAAATTCGTTTACCAGCACTTTAAAAAAAAATTTCGTTTACCAACTCTTATAATTTTATGTGTTACATAGTGACTAAACAAATTGAAATGTAAAACAGTTGAAGCTTTGTCATCGTGTAAAAAAAAAAAGTTAAAAATTATAGAGTCCGTGCAAAACAACGTAAAAAGAACAAACATAAAACAAATCAAAATGGGAAAAAGGGTTGGAGGCTTGTCAATAAAACAAAAATTAAAAATTATAGAGTCCGTGCAAAACAACGTAAATAAACAGGTGCTGGCCAAACAATACAATTGTGACATATCGACAATAAATCGCATTTTAAAAAAAGAAGACCACATTAAAAGGGATGCAAAAACGAGCGACCTTAAGCGCCGGCGCCAAAGGCGTAGTGCTCACGAAAAAGTTGAGAAGGCATTGGTGCTCTGGTTTGACCAGCAAAGACAGCATGACGCTGTATTAACAAGCTTGATACTGCTAAACAAAGCAAAGGAGTTTGCAATAAAGCTTAACGATGAATTTGAACCCAATCCTAGCTGGCTGTGGAGGTGGAGGAAGCGCCACAACATCAAGTTCGGTAAAATTCACGGCGAGCTTAAAGATAATGATGAAGAAAGTGCCTCCAGTTACACCAGTACGGTTTTGCCTGATATTTTAAAGAAGTATGAACCAGAGAATATCTTCAACGCCGATGAAACAGGCCTTTATTTTAAAGCTTTACCCAACGCAACATTTTTTCGAAACTGCGATCAGCCAAAAGGTCGCAAAAGCCAAAAAGCGCGACTTACTTTGCTGCTGTTGTGTAATGCTACTGGTTCATATAAGAAAATGTATATCATTGGAAAGTCGCAAAACCCTCGCTGCTTCCGCAATGTTGAAATTCCTTTGCCGTACTTTGCGAATAAAAACGCGTGGATGACATCAAATATTTGGAACCAAATTTTGTTATCGCTTGACAAGGAGATGAAAAAGGAAAACAAAAAAATTGTTCTGTTTGTGGATAACGCTGCTTGTCACAAAGTTACATGCCATCTGGAAAGCGTCCACATAGAATTTCTTCCTCCTAACACAACCGCGTTGATTCAGCCACTCGATCAGGGCATTATTCATGCATTTAAAGTGCAATATAGGCAAATTATTGTCAAAAAACAATTGTGTGCGCTGGAGCGAGAGATGTCTGTGACACAATTTTTGAAGTCTCTCACTGTTTTGGATTCACTTTACTACATAAAGCGGGCATGGTGGATGGTAACGCCTCAGACGATTGTAAATTGTTTCAAAAAGGTAAAAAAAAAACATAAATTTCTAGATGTTTCTGCTATTTTAACATCAATTATTATATTTTTCAGGCAGGATTCTGTGGCACGGCTAATGAAATTGTTTCAGAAGACACTATCGAAGATATTTTTCTTGATAAAGTACCCAACAGAGCTGCATACATAAACTGTGATGTCGATCTGCAGTGTTATGGCCAACTTACTGAGGAGGAGATTTTTCGAAACATAGATGATGTAGAATGTGTAGGTGGTGATAGCGCAGAAGATGACGAAAGTGATGACAACAACAATGACGTCAGTTCTCCTACAAGAAAAGAGGCTATTTGCGCATTGGACGTGCTGCGACGATATTGTCACGCAAAAGATAATGATTTTTTTTATGAAATTGAAGATGAAATTTTAAAAAATTACCTAAAAAGCCTAAACCAGAGCAAAATAACCGATTTTTCACGTAAACATTTGTATGTACTCGTACATGTCTCAAAAAGTAAATGATTTCTTCCAGTTTAAGTATCTATGTACATACATACATAATTACATATGTATATTGTAATGAATTGACTGAAATGAGTACCTTATGTGTTCTAAAAGAACCTTATATATGTACATACATATACATATACATATTTTTTTCTTTATTTAAATTGTGTGATCTCTGAATTTTTAAATAAAACTAATGATTACTTTTATTAATGAATTTTTAAATAAAACTAACGATTACTTAGTGGTAAACTAACGATTACTTTTATTAATCTTGAAGGCAATTCTACAAAAAAGTTCGGTAAAAAAAATTGGGGTACATAACTGCATCATATGTGCAGGCAAAAAATTCCGGATAACTGCCTCATGTGTGCGGCTAAAAAATTCCGGATAACTGCCTCAAGTGTGCAGGTAAAAAAATTCGGATAAGGGCAAAATTCGCTTAAGTGCACAAAAATGTGTGCACCGAAATTCAGTGCAGCTAAGCGAATTATACTGTATATATATATTATAGGGCTGTGTGAACGTGGTCATCAATGAACATATTATATGTTCATTGACTAAAACTCTATTTCGAATAAAAATCAGGGGCCTGTAGTGTGTTTGACTAACCACTACTGCATGCCGTAGACGTAGACTTAGGTCACCACTTTCTAAAGCTTGAAAAAGTAGCTGATAATATTACTCTGACAACATTGCGACTTTCACTAGATGATAGTACGCTTAATAACCTAGGAATGAATATTGAAAACCTTCAAAGAGAAAGGTATTGAAATCTTGCAAGATTCTAATATAACTATTGTGCTCACAAAAAAAAATTAAATAAAATCACCACCTGATCATCTGATTTTCAACAAATGAGTATAAACAAAGTAAATGAATGGAAGTATGTGAATTTGAATTGAATTTTTTTTTTCTTCCTGTTTTCAAAATAATTTTGAATTTAGAAATGAAATAAATAAAAATAGAATCAAAGTATGATACATTTGAAATCAAAATATATTGTTTGAAATGAATTTTGTTTTGCATTAGTGCAACAAATTTTTTTGGAATACGTGCATTGTAAGCCAATTTTTAACGGCTTTGGACAAAATTTTTTTGCATAATAAATAGTAATGAAGAAGTAATTTAATAAGGTTATTGATAATGAATAACGATAAGTTAAGAATTTTTTTGTAATGAATAGTTAAGAATTTTTTTTGTAATGAATAGTTAAAAATTTTTTTTTTAAAAGAAAAAACTCTTAGTAATTTTGAATTTTCATTAATTCAATAAAACTGAACTTGAGCCTGATAATATTACATTCCATATGTACATTTAAATCCGCGATAGGCAACCTATACTATTACATTTTGCTACTGTGTGAGTTATATTTATTATCCCACTCACAATAAAACGGTGCCGCCACTGGTAATGTTTGATGCCCATATAAAAATGTGGGTAAGTTTGGTTTTTTCTGGATTAAGAATGTCTATAAACATTTCGTTAGTGCAAAGTTCTTAGATTTTTATTTTTGTTATTTTTTTGTTGTTGCTACGTCTCTCGCTAAACCTTGCCGTCTTTTATGCGAATTTTTGAAAGAGCAATGATTTCCTTAAATGTTTTGGTACTGAAAATCATAAGGGAAATTCCACTGTCTTCTCGCACAATTGCTCGTCGCACTGAGCAAATCAGTGCATTTATCTTTTCAAATATTAAGAAAAGATTGCTAAATTGCAAATTTTTCTCAATATGTTTGGATGAAACCACCGATATAAACGATATATCCCAGCTTATTATTTGTATTAGAACTGTAGATGAAAGTTTTGAAGTTCATGAAGAAATGTTTTCTCTGCATGGCTTACACGGCAGTGTAAAAGGAAAACTTATTTTTGATATCGTTAATGAAAATGTTCTTTCTTTAGCTGATAAGAATAAGTTTAGTTATGTATGCACCGATGGTGCCAATGTAATGTTGGGTAGAAAATATGGTTATGTAGGGCATTTACTTAAACTAATTTGAATATTAATGTTTTTCATTGTATTATACATCAACAGGCATTGTTTACAAAAAATTCAAATGTAGTGAATACAACGAAAGTAGTTGTTCAAATTGTTAATAAAATACGAGTAGGCCATAATGCGTTAAATCATAGAAAATTCAAAGAATTTAAATTTTAATCACGTTAATTAAAAAAAGAAAAATTAAGTCTATTATTGGTATTGCATAACGTTATCAATATTTATTTCGTATGGGCAACATTTTATCCGTAATAAGCTTTCTAAATGCTTATCTGTTAAACGATTTTTATTTTGAATATCTCGCAGTAAAGAAAATGCTGATTAATTTTTTCATAAAAAGTTTTCTTAAGATTAATAAGGAGGGCTTCTCTTGCATCACCAGTAATACTTTCGTATTCCTTGTGATATGCGAGAAAATGTCTTTGCATATCATGTTTTTTAGTGCGTGATAAGGCACGTTGGCAAACTAAACATTCTGGTTTGCCAAAATAATTTAAAGAAAATAAAAAGTTCATTGCATATTGTTTATCACACATCTTTTCTTATTTTACCTACAAAAAAAGTTGGGAAAAATGTTTTTTTCTGGCAACGTTGAGATTGTTAAAGAATGCGATACACACAACCTGTCTGTTTGAATGCTCAAGCTAGACTGATTAAAGTTGTTTATTTCTCTACAATGCGTGTACAGTGTACACTGTACACCCGTACATAAGAAAAGAGAATGCAAAAGGCGCGGCGCCCTGTTTTTGCCTGTCGCTGATTTAAATTCAAAAACATTTGCTTTTTTAAAAATTCTCAGAGTAATTTCAAGTACAAAAGGGGATCAAAGCAAGTAAATACAAAACAAAAAAAAAAAAAAAACAAACAAAACATTTATTCGCTTTATACGCCAGGGTATTTGTATTTACTCATTCTTATTCACTATAAGTAGAGTAAAGTAAACATTTTTTTTGCTAATATTCTGTAAGTATTTTGCAAGGTTCTTATTTTACCATGTGGGTATTTTAAGCATTTTCTTGGTTTTTATTTTTAGAATTAATTTAGCAGTTGATTTTATGGAATATACATATGTACATACTTATCTAAGTACATACAACTATTGATATGTTGATAATTTGATCTTAACATCAAATTAAATAAAAGCGAAATTCCATACAAACCAAATAAAACTTACAAAAATACTTAAGTATTTTAGTAAATAGTTTAAGTAGTGCTTGTCTTTACTTAATGTGCTTGGTTCTTATTATGCTTAGTTCTTACATGCTTTAATACTTGCTGTATTTATTTCGTACAGAAACAGTATTTATTGTGTTTGTTTCTTATAATAGAGAACAGAAGAAGGTATAGTAAAGAGAGGGTATAATAACACAAATACACGAAAAAAAGAGAATGAATTTAAGTATTTGTTTTTTGTACTTTTGCAAAAGCCTAGTACATACATATTTATTTCAGCAAGTTCGTATAAAAAAAATATTTTAAATTCTAATTGATAATGGACATTTTACAAAATTTACAGGTAAGTTATTCTTTTTGTTATTAACAAGTTGGACAGAATTAAAAAATATTGACTTTAAGCCAAAATTAATTTTGGCATTTTGATATGAAATGGAATTTTTAAATGTTTTTGTTTTTATCAGGTGGCACAATTCACACACATTCACAAGTCATAGCACACTAAGATATGCCCGTGTGGAGAGGTGGTAGTCTCCCATCGGGCACATCCCCAGGTGGCGGATAGGGGTAGAGAAATTTCAATGGCTTATCAATCAACAAACGGTTGATAAGTCAACGGTATGACTCGGGTCGGGCTTAATGCTACGTGTGCTCAGCACACCAGGGGTACATGTGGAATTATTCCAGGCCGAGGTCTTAGGTACTTTTAGATCAACCTGATGAAGTATGAATGCACTCGGCTCATGCTGGTGCTTGTTACGAGTGTGGTCATGAGGGAGGGTCATCCCCCAGCGACCCCTGAGCAAGATCGGCATTCCATTATGAATGAGATCTTGATGAGGAGTTGCTGCTCGACGTAGGGTCGGCTGCATGTTTCACACCCGTAGGTGTTCTTGCGGCCGACCTCGGGTCGTGGGCATGACCCTCCTGCACCCTCGTGACGGTGACTAAGACTACCGGACCCGCGGACCAAAACAAATCGACTCCACTTGTAAGTATAAGGTGGTTGGAAGCCGTGCCGAGGTACGCATGGCCACTAAGTGGTTTACAGAGAACTGGTTCCTAACGGCTCCCCTCCGATGCCAGGGCACGGATCGGTTGTAAAAAAATAGTTGCCTAATCCATGTACGCCGTCACTGCATGGAGGGTCCAACCCCTTACGAGCTTACTGTAGTGTACTCTATATTTTATACATTATATTTTTTGTTATATTATATTACATTATTATTTTATGTTTAAGTACCACCCTAATGCAAATTCCTTTGCACATTCCTTGGAATTAAAATTGGAATGTTTGTAGCTTAGGACAACAACAATTGTTAATTGATAAATAAATTTTGTAGCTTTTAAGGTACCGCTAAGTTAGTATTTAAGTCCTTGTTTTCGAAATAATAAATCAATCAATATTCAGCCTCAAATCGGCTTACTTTATTTTAATAAAAATTACAGGCATTTATCTGCCTTTTAAATTTTATTGCCAGTGGCGTTCTTAAGCGCCGGCAAACTTTATTAGGCAGGAAATTCTCAAAAACACTACACCACTATCACGACATTACTCGTGGAATCAAATTTATGGAAAAATTAACTAAAACAAAAACAAACAAACAACAAACCAGCTGCCCTGTCGCTAGGTAGGGCAAGGGTGCAGCGGAGTGTGTCCAGGGACGATAGTCCAAGCACCTCTGCGGCTGGTAAAAACCTAGCCACTAAAATAAAAACGGGTACGCCGGCTGAGAAATTCTCTGCTGTGCCTCGAGTACCCAAACTAACATCTGCGGGTGTGCCGACTGCGGTCAAAGCAGTTGTGCCAAATGCACCAGCCAACAATGAATCAAAGGGTGCGCCGACTGAACATGCTCCAGTCGTGCCAAATGCACCTAATACCATCGAAGCGGATACGCCGGTTGTAGCTGCGGCAACTGAGCCTGATGTATCCGTCTCAGCAGCGATGCAGCCACAAAACAAAAAACCGAGACAGGGTTGCCGTCTTCCTGTCACGAGCAGGTCTTACAGCGAGATTGCAAAAAATCCGCTGATAAGAGCTGTTCTGGATCGCAGCAACAGCGACGGATCAATCGATCATGCTCAATGGGGATTGTTCTGTCAAAAGCTGCTTGACGTCTACCAAGAAACCTCGCCTCAATTCACGGACGCTGGCTGGGTCCAGGGCCGTGTAAAACTGGTTTCTTGTACGATCGAGAGGTCGGTCACCAAACTCAAGTTGGTGATCGAGTCTCTTGGCGAGGTGTGGCCTGGCGCGAGGTTGGAACTGGTCCCGGTAAACGAAATTCCTCGTAGACCGAGAGCAGTTGCGGCTCAACTAATATTTAATATTTTTGTAGATTTAAGATTTGAAAAACTTATTGATAATTAAAGATTCAATAAATAATAAAATTATCAAAAAAAAAAAAAAAAAAAAATATTTATTCGAGCAAATATTAAAGAATTTATGTGTTTTTTTTTTAAATTTATTTATATGTTTTGGGTTAGCAAATCTACATATATGCATTTCGTTGGGTGCTAAATACCAACTATCAGTAGATCTTTACCATTTATGTTTGAAAAGTTCCGAAACATTTGCTAACCCACAACAAATAAATAAAATTTTTCAAAAACATTTGTGTTGTAATTTATTATTTTTCTGAAATTAACAAAAACCAGAATCTTACAGAAATTACAAAATATTTTCTCTTTTTTTTTTTAAATTTTCGCTTTTAATATTCGTCAGGCAGCAAGACCGAATTAACGGACCCAAGTGCGTCACGTCTCAGATGTGGCGGCCCTCGAAACCTAAGAGCATATTTATTGATATTTTTAAAGTAGTTAAAATATCTTTCTAACAAAAAAAAAAAAAAAAATATATGTAATGACAATACAATCAGAATCTTTGAATATAAGAAGCATTTTAAAAATTTCAATTAGTTGGATGTTGAAAAATGCTTCATATATTGCTGTAACTGTATGAAATTTAATTGTTATTGAAGAGGTGACGCTTAATTTTTTTTAATGGCCTTATGTTTGTTTTCTCATTGCTGCTGGTCAATAATTAACCATTCACATACAGAAATAAAAAGTAAACAATTTCAAATTTTATTTATTTGTTGTGGGTTAGCAATATTTAAATATATATTTCGTAGGTAGCCATACCAACTCATCAGTAGATGTTTTACCCTTTATGTTTAAGAAATTCTAAAGCTCATACATTTATACGAAAACTCACAAATAAATTCGTCAATTACAAAGCAAAAAAATAGTCTTTAAAAACTTTTTAAACATACACAACAACTAATTTTTCATTATGAATGTGTCATAACTACTGTGTATTACAGAAATAATCTTATCTGGAACTCCCATATTTTTCATTTCGGCCCATATACATTCTCTATGAATAGAATCGAAAGCTTTCTCGTAGTCGATAAAAAGGATGTACAATGGAGATTGCATTTCCACCGCTTGTTCGATTATAATCCTAAGGGTGTTAATTTGATCAATACATGATCTGCTCCTGCGGAAACCAGCTTGCTCAGGACGTAGTTTATCGTCGACATGTTGTCAATTTGTACCCTTTTGTTATCGGCTAGGTTTTTATTATTTTCGTGTTACCGAAGTTAAAAGCAAACGTGTTTTGTAAAAATAGTGAAAAAAAATGAATTATGCAGAAAATAATAGTGTTCTGGAGTTTCTGCAAGTTCATGGTGATATTGTGGTCGTTGACGACACTTGTGTTCCAATCCCCGATGATTCTGAAGACACTGAGGATGATTATAAACTTAAGGAGTTCCTGAAAAGCATTGATATGGAGTCCATTTTCGAATATTTAAAAGGTAAACAAATCATTCATTGTATATGTAATGTAGGTATGTACAAAAATGTGTAATTACAATTGTCTGTTTTTAATGTTTTAGGATCAAAAGTAACATTTCGAAGTTTGCAATATTTGAAAAAAGAAGATTTGAAGGAAATAATCCCACCATTAGGGCTACGTGTGGAGTTCAGAGAAAAGATCTTTGCCTGGAAAAAACTCAGGTATTGTAGTGTTATGCCTTTCATAAACAAAGTATTGAAATATTGTTGCATTCATAGTACGGTATTGATGATGACACAATGTCAGTACCATTTAAAGTAGGGGAATGGTGGAAACGCAATGAAATGGCTTCTACCACTCCAGGGTCAAACTGCTCCAAAACCGCCGGAATTATATCAAAGGTAAAAAAATAACTATTTATAAAGAGCTTTATAATCATAATTTAATTAAATGTAGGACCTGAAAACATTGTTGAGTGAAACATCAAGAGGTAAGTTGGCTTGACTACTACGATGAAAATACAAAACTTGAAAGAGATCACAGAGATGACATAATCAATGTAATTATTGAAGACATTTTAAATAGAGACGTAGTCATGTGTACTCAAGACTTCAAACGTGTAGTGGATGAAATTTGTTCAGTTTTTGCTCTTGAAAGTGAAATGAAGGTAATACATATATATTAAATGCCGTCATACATACACTATTTCTTCAACAAAAGATTTCCAAAAGCTTAATTTTATAAAATTATGACAATTTTTCTAGGATTATTATTACATATCAAGAAAAGGAAAGAACAACGCAAGCGGAAAACTTTATGCAAAATACAGGAGTGGAAATTAAAAAAAAAAGAAAGCTTTTTGATTCAGAACCAACATCTAGCACTGATTCATGTCGGGCTTCATTACAATCATCTATGAAAGATCTTGTAGAAATCGATGAATCAGTTGCTGCTGCACTGAAAACTTCTTTAATAAGAGAATGCGACGATTGGGACTCGGTTTGTGAAAAATGGAAAAGATCTTTTAATATTCGGCAAAAAGACTTACAGGAATTGAATAGCCATGAATTTCTGCTGGCATGGCCAAAGCTGTCTGATTCAAGAGCACCAGGATTAGTAAGTACTAATAAATTTTTATTGGCTCTTGTAAAATACTTTATTTTTTAGATCAATATTGATTTTGATATAATGTACCCATTGAAAGGTCACCTCCTTCTATCTAAATGGGACAAATTTAAAGAGAGGATTCATCATTTTTATGGAACAAATATTTATAATATATATTGTAAGCAATTGTTCGCAAATGTTCTGTCGGCGAACAGTATAGGTAAATTATAAATATATAATAATTTAGTTTATTAGTTTTAATTGCAATATATGTATAATGCAGATTCAAAAGACTATATATACACAGTATTGCTGAATGCGGTTTTACTATCACCGGCTAGGTTTAAAAGCGGTAGCGGAAAACTAAAAAAGAAGGTAACAATTGCAGATTCGCAGGAGAGTTTCATCTTGCGCCTAACGACAATTAATGACTATAAACGACAAATAGATGCAATTATAGCAAAATATTACAATGTTGGTTTAACCATACACCCATTTTTAATTGTGGAAGGCTTGTCTGATACTGCTCTTAAAGGTTTTTATATATTTTTTAACCAAAATTGCAATCCTTTGAAGTTGGTTCACTAAAGCATTACAAAACTTTTTTAATACCAATTTTTGAATTTATAACTCCCCCATTTCATTTATATCCTATGAATAATGGAAAAATTTATTTTAGAGTTAAGCACATTTAAATTGATGTATACTTATTTATGTACATATATACATATGTATGTATATAATTAAAATTAATTTATTTAATAAAACACATTTTTAAAACGAAAGAATATGGCTGACTTCCAAAACGTTCGTATACAAAGTTTGTATACAGTATTGCTACTGTATTTAAATCACATCCATATGCAAAGTTCCGAAACAATGAATCAACTATAAAACCCATGCCTTGTTTGCTTTCTTACTGCGTTAAAAATACTTGGCGGCGGCGTTTTGAAATGGTATACATTGAATAATTATTGTACTGCGGCATTATGAAATGTGATGCTTTGTTTAAACACAAAGCAATTGACGTTTTGGAAGTCACCCTATATTTAATTTTTATTTGTATGGGAATAAATTGGGAAAGGAACGGACATTTATATAAAAATCGACAACGAACGGTGTCAAATTGACAACGGAATGGTATCAAATTGACAACGGAATGGTGTCAAATTGACCACATATGTGCTTGGTTTGACATCGATTATGTTGTCAAAATTTCGTTGTCAAATTGACAACGGCGTGTACAACTTGACCACAAACGTTGTTGGTACACTATTGACACCGAATGTGGTCAGATTATGCACGTATGTGATAATTTTTTCTCTGGGTGCAATATATAGAGTCGAGTTAACGCCAGGTGTCATAAAGAATCCCATGAATTATGAATCCCATCCAATTTATGATATAAAGTATCTGTTGCACCGGAGAGTTACCGTTGAGAAGCCACATAAAATAGCTGGACCTGTTCAATGCCTGAACTGCCAAGAATTTGGGCATACGAAAACTTATTGCAAGTTGCCTACAGTCTGCGTTGTATGTGGTGAGTTACACAGTACCGCTAACTGTGATAAAATAAAAGGCGATCCCAAGCGAAAAAATGTGGTAATTGCGGCGGAAATCACACTGCCAACTCCCTACAAAAAATGAGACTACTCCACAATGGAGAAGGACTACTCCAAAACTAATCCAAATGTATGGAAAAAACATGGTCCAATTAACATTGCGATGTCCTAGGGCTGGACCACGTAACCCAAAAACTACTCCATGTTACTAATCCAAGGGGTACCCACAGGGACTAGTTTCGAAACTATTCTATTTTTCTACTCCATAGAGCACTCGCAGGCGTTAATTTCGAAATCATTCAATACCTACATTTATATATATATTACGCACTCACTGTCGGTAGCATAGACCCTAGAATACCTCGAATATCATACAAGTCTATCAAATTGAATTCCTATTGAAACAAAAGTTTTCTGTGTTTCTTTAAGCTTCCATGAAATTGTTTTAATTTAAACGGGGAAGCTAACACAGTTTCAATTTAACTCCAAACATTTTTAGTGTTGCCAAATGGTATTTAACTATAAATGTTTGTGTACATATTAAATGGTCCACGGCTGCATTACATAGGAGTAGACCAAAAACCCCCTTTACTCGTTTCTTAAGAATTCATCAAACAAAAAAACTAATGCTACTCCCGCTCAGCCTAAAACCCATATTAACTGTGGGTACAGTTACCTCAACCGTCCAACAGCCAGAATCAATATTCAAACGATTTTAGGTCTAACGCGATTAGTGCGTATGCTAGTATTTTAAAAAGCAACCAGAGTACGGCGCTAAAAACCGTAACAGTAAATGAAGATTCCGGTTCTAATTTTAGTCGTATTGAAGCCTCACTTGAGAGCTTAATTCAAACAGTAAATACATTTGAAAATGCAGTCTACCTTGTTGCAGGCTGTATTGGAAAAACCATGAACTTAAGAATCTGTTTGTAGAACACAAACGGCATATGCCAACATAAAAATGAAATAGAATATTTTCTTCTGGATAAACAAATCGATGTTATGCTTATCTCAGAAACTCATTTGACGTGTCGAAGCTATTTAGGAATTAGTGGATTCAATTTCGACGACACCAAGGATCCTCGAGGTAGAGCTTGTGGTGGCTCAGGAATCCTAATCAAAACGCGAATAAAACACTGCCTGTAAGATGATTTTTGTGAAAATCATCTTCAAGGAACGAACATCTGCATTGAAAATTACTATCAAAAACTTGTAATATCATCTGTCTATTCCCCCCTAGATTTTTAATTACCGAGTCAATATACCGCATTTTATGCAACACTGGGGTCCCGTTTTATAGCGGCTGGCGACTACAATGCTAAACACACATTCTGGAGTTCACGTTTAATCACTCCTAGGGGACGAGTTTTGTTCGACACAATATCTAAAATGGGTTTGAATGTAGTTTCAAGTGGTCAGCCAACATATTGGCCAACAGATCGACATAAAATTCCTGATGTTATCGACTTTGGAATAGCGAAAGGTGTACCCAGCGAGATGGTTGAAGTTGAAGCATCTTTAGACTTATCTTCAGACCACTCGCCAACAATTGTCACTATTTACTCACATAAAACTGCAACACCAGCATATGATTTACCGATGACATCTGCACGTATTAACTGGCTGAAATACAAAAATATTTAAGTGCTTATTGCTCCAAAAGAATGCCGCTGAGAACACCTTCTGACATAGACGGTTCTCTCAGGTTGTTTGAAGCGCATGCTAAACAAGCTGCTCTTAATGCTTCTTCAATTCAACCAAATCACCAAGCGAGATTTAACAATATTTTTTGTGCAGATATAGAAAGGCTATTGACTGAAAAACGGAGAGCTCGACGAGAATGGCAACGTTACAGATCGCCTCAGCTAAAATTAAGGCTTAAAGACTGTACCAAGCAGCTTAGAAAAGTTTTGCAAACACAAAAAACAGCTTCGCTGCAAAAATTTCTGCAAGAACTCGATGCAACACCATCAACAGATTATTCGCTGTGGCGTGCAGCCAGAGGACTTAATAGGCCAGTGATTTGCAAACCTTAATTACGAGCCTCTAATGGTGACTGGGCAAGAACTAATGCTGAAAAAGGTAATCTATTTGTTAAGCACCTAGAAAAATTATTTTCTCAGAATATTTCTGCTGATATTGTTGAACTGCCACCAGTCGTCTCCTTACCAGAAATACCGCTGAGATTTAACATGGTGGAGATTGAAAATACTATTACTAGTCTTAACACCAGAAAAGCCCCAGGTGTCGATAAAATAAGCAACAAAATGCTTCAAGAATTGCCTTACATTGCAAAAAGAATAATACTATTCATTTTTAATATTATTTTACGGCTGCAATACTATCCAAAAAATGGAAGGTTTCGATGATTATTATGATACCAAAGCCCGGCAAGGGTCATACGAAGGTTGAATCCTATCGGCCTATTAGTTTATTGCCCAACATTTCAAAACTATTTGAAAAGCTGTACATGATCAAGCTGATGCCTATAGTGACTAGTAATGGACGCATTCCAGATCATCAATTCGGTTTTCGCGGGCAACATAACACTATCGAACAAACTCACAGGCTCGTGAATATTGTTAGAGGCACTTTTGAAAAAAAGAAATATTGCTCTGCGCTCTTTATAGATGTTTCTCAAGCCTTCGATAAAGTATGGCACGAAGGTCTGATACACAAATTAACGCAAAATCTTCCCGCAAAGATCGTCAGGCTTTTAAAAAACTATTTAAAGGAACGCAAATTTATAGTTCGAGAAGGCAGCCCAAGCCGATCGAAGCCGGAGTTCCCCATCTTCGGTCCCTTGATGTACTTAATACATGCATCTGACTTACCGTTAAGCAGAAATATTCATCCATCAACAATTGCTGATGATACTGCTTTTCTAAGCGTTCATGAAAATCCCGTAGAAGCTTCCCGCAACTTACAAGGATACATATCAAAATTAGAAAAATGGCTAATACAATGGCAGATAAAAGTCAACGAGCAGAAAATGTGTACACGTCACTCTTACGTTGCGCAGAGAAACATGCCCGCCTATACAAATAAACACCGAGACTATACCCCAACACACTGTAGTCAAATACCTAGGCGTTCACCTTGATCGCCGCTTAAGAGTCTGAACACAATGCTGCGATAATTTATTGCGGTGCGGTTTTCCATACGATTTTGAAGTAAAAAACCGCAGTGCGGAACGGCATAAAATTAAAATCTATTTTATTTTCATTGCAGACTTTCTTATTCTCTCAATTTTTAATACTCTTTCTCATTCTGATGTTGCCATAGTTTTTAAATAATTAGCGGTTTCACAATATTATTGTAAACAAAAAACATGATTTTGAAGTATATTTGAACGTATGCACATATAAATTAATAAAAATGTAAATGTATTGCCGTCTTCCGTTGTATTATATTTATTTTTCTCTTCCGCAACGAGAAATCGCACCGCACCGCAAACATTGTGTTTAGACTCTAACTTGGAAATCGCACATAGACGCGAAGTTGACACAAATGAAATTAAAAGCAGCCCAAATAAATTGGCTTATTAGAAGGAACTCTATACTAAGCCTAGACTGTAAACTTTTATTATACAACTCGATCCTGAAACCAATATGGTCCTATGGAATCCACTTATGGGGCACTGCCCCAGCATCGAATGTAGAAAAAATTCAAAGGCGACAAAAAAAATTCTACGTACAATCACAGCAGCCCCCTGGTATGTCAAAAATCTTCGAATTCACAAAGATCTTAAAGTTCCGTTTGTGAAGACAGTATTTTCAAAACACGCGAAACAATACATAGAAAAACTTGAGTTTCGCCTAAATCCACTTGAGCGCAATATTCTAAATTATAGAGGCCACACCAGGTTTACTCTAAGCTGTACACGAGAGATGTAAATCAACAAAAATCAACCGTCGAAATTAAAAATTTTGTTTAGCAATGACTGTAAACTTTTATTATACAACTCGATCCTGAAACCAATATGGTCCTATGGAATCCACTTATGGGGCACTGCCCCAGCATCGAATGTAGAAAAAATTCAAAGGCGACAAAAAAAATTCTACGTACAATCACAGCAGCCCCCTGGTATGTCAAAAATCTTCGAATTCACAAAGATCTTAAAGTTCCGTTTGTGAAGACAGTATTTTCAAAACACGCGAAACAATACATAGAAAAACTTGAGTTTCGCCTAAATCCACTTGAGCGCAATATTCTAAATTATAGAGGCCACACCAGGTTTACTCTAAGCTGTACACGAGAGATGTAAATCAACAAAAATCAACCGTCGAAATTAAAAATTTTGTTTAGCAATGGCTAAACATATATTTAACATTTTTAGATTAAGATTTGAATAACTTATTGATGTTTCAAATTATTATTGAAGATTCAATAAATAATAAAATTATATAAAAAAAAAATATTACATTATTAAAATCTACATTAAAATCGCAGCAAACAGTTAAATTTTCATAAATCATCGCTATCACATTCAACTTATCAAAAAAGAATCAAGTTTACTTTGATTATAAACACACACTACACAGCATTTAGTAGAGTTGGATCCCTCAAACTCAACGCCAATAAACTAAATCACATTAGCTGGATCAGATTTTAAAACAATCCTCCCATTTCACCAGAGCTTCCGTCATGACGAATTAAATTAAAATTTCAAATATTATGAAAATCATCCTCAGATTCACGATCGAACCATGTTTCTGAAACACAAAGAAGATCTACAATACAGTTTGACAGAATATAATTAATGAAATAAATTTTCGAAGAATTAAGACTTCTTCATTCAAGTGGCAAATTTAAAACCTTTATAGGTCTTCCCAACAATCCCCAAAGTTGTTCTTAAGTTATAGTTATAGCTAATATATGTTACAAAGTTAATCAATCTCATTGGATAATTGTAAAATATATAATTTATGCAACGAACTCATATGTATGTATGTATGTATTAGTGACGTTACGAATACTCGTATTCGACTACTTGCCTATTTCAAGATATTCTTATTCACCAAATTCAAGCAATTAATTCTCAAATAATTTGCACATATTTTTTAAAGAAACAAATTCATAAAGTTTAAAAAAGTACATACAAAAATATATTTACATATATTTAATAATTTTTATTTAAAGAAAACCCTTCTTTACCTTTGACGCAAGTTAGTAACCTTATTTAAAATCAGACACAAATACTATATATTTTGCAAATAGCATTTAAAATTTAAAGTCTCATATGTATATTCATATCATGTTAAGCTAGTAATCATATCTAAGTAAAGGAATGTTGTACTTAAAAAAATGGAAGAACTAAAGTTTAATATATGAAAGTCCACCGACACATGTGGCTGCGCCTTCTGCGAAAATATTTTTTTTTTTTTTTTGATAATTTTATTATTTATTGAATCTTTAATTATAAATTAAATTATCAATAAGTTTTTCAAATCTTAAATCTAAAAAATATTAAATATAAGTTTAGCCAATGCTAAACAAAATTTTTAATTTCAACGGTTAATTTTGTTTGTTTTACATCTCTCGTGAACGGCTGAGAAAAAGAGTATCCCTTCTTTTCAGCCGGGTGTGGCCTCTATAATGAAGAATATTGCGCGCAAGTGGATTTGGGTGCAACTCAAGTTTTTTTATATATTTTTTCGCGTGTTTTGAAAATACTGTCTTCACCAACGGAACGTCTAGGTCTTTATGAATTCGATGGTTTCTGACATACCAGGGGGCTGCTGTTATTGTACGTAGGATTTTATTCTGTCGCCTTTGAATTCTTTCGACATTCGATGCTGAGGCAGTGCCCCATAACTGGATTCCATAGGACCATATTGGTTTCAGGATCGCGTTGTATAAGAGAAGTTTACAGTCAAGGCTTAGTATAGAGTTTCTTCCAATAAGCCAATTCATTTGGGCTGCTTTTAGTTTCATTTGTGTTAACTTTGCGTCTATATGCGATTTCCATGTTAAACGACGATCAAGATGAACGCCTAGATATTTGACAACAGTGTGTTGCGGTATGGTCTCGGTGTTAATTTTTATAGGCGGGCATGTTTCCTTGCGCAACGTAAAAGTTACGTGCACACATTTCTGCTCGTTAACTTTAATACGCCATTGTGTGAGCCAATTTTGCAATTTGGATATATACCCTTGTAAGTTGATGGAGGCTTCTACTGGATTGTCGTGAACGCTTAAAAAAGCTGTATCATCGGCAAATGTTGATGTATGAATTTTATTGCTTAACGGTAAGTCAGAGGCATATATTAAATAAAGTAATGGACCGAAGATACTGCCTTGGGGAACTCCGGCTTCGATCGACCGCGAAGGGCTTAAAAAATTGCCTTCCCTAACTACAAATTTTCGTTCCTCTAGATAGCTTTTTAAAAGCTTGACGATGTTTGCGGGGAGATTTCGTGTTAATTTGTGGATACGACCTTCGTGCCATACTTTATCGAAAGCTTGAGAAACATCTATAAAGAGCGCAGAGCAATATTTCTTTTTTTCAAAGGTGTCTCTAACTACGTTCACAAGTCTGTGAGTTTGTTCAATTGTGCTATGTTGTCTGCGAAAACCGAATTGATGATCTGGAATGCATCCACTTCTAGTCAGTATAGGCATCAGCTTGCTCATATACAGCTTTTCAAATAGTTTTGAAATGTTGGGCAATAAGCTAATAGGCCGATAGGATTCAACCTTCGTATGATCCTTGCCGGGCTTTGGTATCATAATAATCATCGAAACCTTCCATTCTGCAGGATAGTATTGCAGCCGTAGAATACTATTAAAAATGAAGAGTATAACTCTTTTTGCAATATAAGGCAGTTGTTGAAGCATTTTGTTGCTTATTTTGTCGACACCTGGGGCTTTTCTGGTGTTAAGACTAGTAATAGTATTTTCAATCTCAGTCATGTTAAATCTCATCGGTATTTCTGGTAAAGAGACGACTGGTGGCAGTTCAACAATATCAGCAGAAATATTCGGGGTAAATACTTTTTCTAAGTGCTTAACAAATTGATCACCTTTTTCAGCATCAGTTCTTGCCCAGTCACTATTCGAAGCTCGTAAGGGAGGTTTGCATATCACCGGCCTTTTAAGTCCTCTGACTGCACTCCACAGCGAATAATCTGTTTGTGGTGTTACATTTAGCTCTTGAAGAAATTTTTGAAGGGAAGTTGTTCTTTATGTTTGCAAAACTTTTCTAACTCCTTAAGCCTTAATTTTAGCTGAGGCGATATATAGCGTTGCCATTCTCGTCGAGCTCTCCGCTTTTCAGTCAACAGCCTTTCTATATCTGCACAAAAAATATTGTTAAATCTCGCTTGGTGATTTGGTTGAATTGAAGAAGCATTAAGAGCAGCTTGTTTAACATGCGCTTCAAACAACCTGAGAGAATCGTCCATGTCTGAAGGTGTTCTCAGCGGCATTTTTTCCGAGCAATGAGCACTCAGATATTTTCTGTATTTCAGCCAGTTAATACGTGCAGATGTCATCGATAAATCACATGTTGTGTGTGAGTAAATAGTGATAATAGTAGGCGAGTGATCTGAAGACAAATCCAAAGATGCTTCTACTTCAATCATTTCGCTGGGGAAGCCTTTCATAATCCCAAAGTCGATAACATCAGGAATTTTTTGACGATCCGTTGGCCAATATGTTGGCTGACCACTTGAAACTACATTCAAACCCATTTTTGAAATTGTGTCAAACAAAACACGACCCTTAGGACTGATTAAACGTGAGCCCCAAAATGTGTGTTTAGCATTGTAGTCGCCAGCTGCTAGAAAACGGGACCCCATTGTTGTATAAAATGCGGTATATTGACTCTCTGAAATTGAAAACCTGGGAGGAGAGTAAATAGATGATATCACAAGCTTTTGATAAAAATTTTCAATGCAGATGTTCGTTGCTTGAAGGTATTCTTCACGAAGGTCATTTAGTAGGTAGTGTTTTATTCGAGTTTTTATTAGGATTCCAGAGCCACCACAAGCTCTACCTTGAGGATCCTTGGTGTCGTAGAAATTATATCCACTAATTCGAAAATAGCTTCGGGACGTCAAGTGAGTTTCTGAGATAAGCATAACATCGATTTGTTTATCCAGAAGAAAATATTCAATTTCATTTTTATGTTGGCAGATGCCGTTTGCGTTCCAAAAACAGATTCTTAAGTTCATGGTTTTTTCAATACAGCCTGCAACAAGGTAAACTGCATTTTCAACATTTCCTGCATCATACAGGACATGTTGAGAGTAAATGTATTTACTGTTTGTATTAGGATCTCTATCGAGGCTTCAATACGACTAAAATTATGCCCTGATTCTTCATTTACTGGTACAGTTTTTTGCGCCGGAATCTGGTTACTCTTTAAAATATTAGCGTATGAAGATTGACTATTAGGTTTTTGTTGAGTAAGAGTCGTGTTAGACTTTAAAACATTTGAGTATTGATTATGGCTAGACGACGGTTGAGGTAACTGTGGGTAGTTTAAATGAGTGTTGGGCTGAGCGGGAGTAGCATTAGTTTTTCTGTTCGACGAATTTTTAAAAAGAGAATAAAGAGGGCAGCCACTATAGTTGGCAGTGTGGTTTCCGCCGCAATTACCACATTCCTTTGGTATCACCTTTTATTTTGTCACAGTTAGCGGTACTGTGTAACTCGCCACATACAACGCAAACGGTAGGCAACTTGCAATAAGTTTTGGTATGGCCAAATGCTTGACAGTTCATGCATTGGATAGGTCCATTTTTTTTATGTGGCATCTCAACGGTAACTCTTCGATGCAACAAGTATTTTAAGCTATAGATTGGGTGCGATTCATTTTTTTAATTTTCAAGTCGCCTGGCTGTAGCTCGACTCTAAAAATAGGTTGGGGGATTTTTTCCCTGTTTTTAATGTTTGAAACATTTTTGACTTTGAAGCCACTATTTTCAAGGCCAGACTTTACCTCTTCCGGATCCACGCTTGAATCTATTCCTTTTATAACTACTGTTAGGCCTTTAGCACTCTTCAGTTGATATGTATAAAAGTTTTTGCTTTTAGTCTCAAAATCTGAGATAATTTTTCTATAATTATTTTCTTGTGTTACCTGAAATTTAGTTTCGTTGATTTTGCCGCGCTTAATTGGAGTTACATAGAACTCATTTTCTCCAATTAATGAGATAAGGCTTTTTACCAAAAGGTTGGAGTTCTGTTCTCTTAAATATATCGGCGGTGGTTTAGTGGACCTTGTTGTACTTGTGTCTTCATCGACTTGTTCATTCAAAACCGCAAAACGATTTTCAGAATGTTTAATATTATTTTTCCCATCTTTGGGCATTTTCGCCGTTGACGCTATTTCAGCTGATTTGGGACTTCTTCCCCTTTTTAGCACGGTTATGTATCTGTCCATACCAGTTTGGATTTTATTATCACTATTTTCACTCATTGCATTTACAATTTTGTGCACGTTGGTCACCTGGGTATTTATTGTTTGTTTTTTTGATTGTACAGCTAAGCTGACAAGTTTGCTAATAGGTGCAATTGTTGTTGCTTCTTGATCGACATTTAACATGTTCAAAGATAATGATCGCGCACGAGTATTTGTGTTTTGTGCAGTATTCAGGTTTGTGTTTACTTCATTTTTTTTTGTCGTCGTTAGCAACCAAAGTTATATAGTGTACATTCCTACTGCTTGTAGGTTTATTGTTGTGAACTCATTTAGAGTTCTCTTTTTTGTGTTCACTTATGAGTTGGTGTATGCAAATATTTATGTGTATTGCACACAAGCAAAAAATAAAATAAAACCAGTAAAATAACTGTTCAATAAATGTTTTGTTTTTTTTATATTTTTTGTGACTTGAAAATTTTTTTTCTTTTATATTTTTTTTTTTATATTCAGTTGCGACGATTATAAAAACGCGTCTGTTCACTACGAGAGTTAAAACTGAATCGAAAATATGTTCTCTCAAAAAGCACCAATTTACTAATTAAAAGCGCAAACAGAGTAAGTAAAACGAAATCTGAAAGGATGTAAGTAAAATAATTTAGAAGTGTCAGTAGTTGACTTCAATGTCAGAATAATGATATACATATGCCTAAAGTAATGTAACATTTTTTTTTTTCAATTTATTGTTACTGACGCAAAATTAAATTTGAATTATTAAGTGACTCTAACTGCCTGGTCCACGATGTCGATCGACAACTTAAGCGAGCGACAGCAAGTCACTCACGATCGCTCGCTTAAGCGCCCCACTAAATATCGACTTGTCGGTCGTCTGGCTTTACGTGTTTAACGTAATCATTGTCAAATGACTATATTGCCACATCAAATATTCCATGTTAGTTGAGCCATAAATATGGCCATTTGAACGTGGCACAACTACCAGGTATGCACACTTCGATAACAAGTACAACAAACAAAAAACAACTAGTATATTGTTGGTATAAAATACTCGGTTTTTTATTGAAACAATCAAATAAATTTAACAATTTCTTAAAAATGCTTTACAAACTGTAACAATTATTTGTGTATGCTGTAAAACTGTATCAATTAGTATGCAAATTCGACCTCTTGAATATGCCTTGCTTCAAATGTAAACACAAAACATATGTTTTCAATAAATCAATTTTGTGAAAAATAACTTATAGCTAAATAATTTTTTGATATTGTGTATATTTTACAAATTCAACTAGAACCTGCATCTGCTTCAGATTTGCCTTTTTAAGGCTGAAAAATGTTGTTGGTAATAAATAATTATTAGCTGTACAAGAATATTTTTATCAAAATACATATTTATATACATGAATACCTACATATCAATTTTCCATCATGAAATTTCAAAAATTATTTATAAAATAACCAATATTTTGCCAAATTAATTTCTCAGTCGACAACCAAAAAGCAAGTGACTGATTTTGACAGTTGTTGTCGTACAATATTTCTTAGTGGGGCGCAAATTTGTACAAGAATGCTTACGTTATCGCTCGCTTTGATTGTCGATCGACTTGTCGTGCTGAAAACTCTTAGTGGGGCGCAAATCAGCTGTTTGTCGTCACAAAAGCAAGCGAGCGATAGCGGTCGACATCGTGGACCAGGCAGTAAGCCTTTGTATTCGTGTTCGGAGAATATTGTGTCAAATATTGGTATTTGCGAATATTAAAAATTAATATTCCTAACTTCACTAATATTTATGTATATTATTCCGTATAGTGTGGGAAATATTACCATATATGAGCTTGTAAATTATGTTTAATTGAACGATACAAATATGTATGTATGTACTCGTACATAAATACCAGTACAAATAAATTTGAGTTGTTAGTTTGTTTAGTACGATAAGAATCGGAGCAGAAATTTGAGCTTCTTATATCTGCATTCTCTGCACATTTCTAATTATTTGGCATCATTCCATATTAAAATGTGACCAGTTGATATGAATTTTTAAATACACAACATATAAATATGTATGTTTATGCTTATTTATGCCTGCAGTACTCTGAGTATAAATAATATTTATGTATAATTAGTGACAAAATTAAAAAGCAGCAGTGTTGTTAAAAAAATTAAAAAAAAAGATATTCACAAAATTAAATCATGCTTAGTACGATATTATTTAACTTTAACTTTTGTTTATTGAAGAAAACATTAGAAAATATATTTTTAGATAGTGTATAAGAGAAAACTGAAAAATGAATAAAAAAAGATTTACTAAAAATGTGCAATAGGTGTTAATTTTAAAAGAACAAATAAAGCACCCATACAACTTACTAGGTTCATAGACTCCTTCAGGCGCTACGATATTTGTATTTATATTTCGTAATCAAAACGACATTTGTTTTTATTTTATTTATCATATATTGCATTTTTTAGTATTTTTGTTGTAGCAATTGGTTTGTAATTATTAGTTGAATGAAGAGATCCATTAAATACCAAGTATTTTTGTATGTAGAATTTTTCATATAAAAATTATTATTATTAAATTAAAATAAGAAAACAAAAAAGGAAAAAACGTAGTAAAATTATGAAATAATATAAATTGAAATTTAAGCTATGGATAAAATAATACAAGTAATTTTAGCAAAATTTTTATATTATTATGTACTGCGTTATGTCAATAAAAAAAAAAAAAATATATATATATATATATATATATATATATATATTAAAGCCACCCATGGACGACATGTATTTTACATCTGACTTGCCCCTTTGAGACTCATGTGTAATTCTCTATGTCTGTCAAAATTTTCATTTTACAGAAGATTTATAATATTAGCTCACAAACTACATATAACTACATCTGACATAAAATCTATTTGTTCCTTTTCTTTATTTTCAAGTCACTGAATATATTTTCTTGAGTTTTTCCATTTTTTTATTTTATAAATACCAAGATATTAAGTTTACACAAAATAATAATGCATATTATAATATATATGTAATTGTTATTATATATGAAAACTTTGTCTAAAAATATATATATATACATATATGTATATGGCTCTTGCAAAATATTACATTCCGCCGGCTAATGATACCGCCAATAACCAACCGCAGCTGACTTTTTTCTAAGGGCACAGATTTCTGGCAATACTTTTTATGATAATAAAAACTGCTGATGTCGGAAGGTTTGTCAGATCATAGAAAATAGAAGAAGTTCCAATTGAAAATTTGTCAGACGTATTTGCATTTGTGTTTTACAGATGCAATGTTTTAACGGTAACACACGACATGTACATATTTTGCAGTAGAAAATTTTACAAGATGTAAAAAACATTTCGTGTAAGGGAGCCTTAAGAGTTTTTGAAATTTTGCTAAAATTTAAGAGGAAATGAATAGTGTTTATATTTTTTAATTTCTTTTTATAGGTATCTACACATAAACTTTTTTACACTATATATATTAAAATTGTATTAAATATTTGTATGTACCTCCAGTTTTAAATGAAAATTTAGTCACAAATACTAAGCTAACAAAAGTTTCAATGGGATGTAATCTAAGGCAAAAAAAATTAAAGGAATGAAAAACACGGAAGGAAATCTGCTAACTACCCGTCGTACTTATAATTAATTTTATATAACTTTATAAAAACATATACATATGTATTGTGTTTTAGTTACTTTTATATTAAAAGAATTATTTACAAAAATTTACAGAAATCATTTTGAAAAAAATTTATAATTTAGTTGTTGTAAGAAAAATAAAGCATATTCGTATCGAATTAAATTGTTTTTTGTGTTGTTTGTGCAAGTTTTTTAAAACTGTAATGATTTTGTTTAACTAATTCTCATTTCTTGAATACGAGTTTGAAAACTTTTCCAACATGTTTAAATATCTACTGATGAGTTGGATTTGGCTCCCCACGAAATGCAGGTATATAGATAAGCTAACCCAAAACAAGACATGAACTATTTTAAGCGCAAAATATATTTGTTTAATTGAAGTTTCATCGTATCGAGATTTAATCAAAGAAAGGTGTTGATTTCACGACAAGATTAATTTTTTTTTGTTATTTTATAAATTTAATAAAAAATTGGTAAGTAAACTTTTAAATAAATTCGAAATATATGTGAGTAAATATTCTTATTCAAGTCACGAATAATAACATTAAAAATCCTTCACCTGAATGCACAACCGTTTTGGGACAAGAAGATAATTTGACGAGCAAATGTATTCAAATCGTATTATTTCAGTTTAGTAAAAAAAGTATTTATTATATTACATTGCTTTTTAATTAATTGGCAAGTATTTAAATAATTCAGTAATCTCGATATGTTTACGGAATGTCATTTAATGAGATTGAATTTTATTCTGTCTAATATTAAATTAGTTTACGCTGAAACTTAAAAATAAAACTAAGCATTGATTTTTTCAAAATGCATAACATTTTAAGCACACACTCGTATCGATTGAAATGTGTATTTTTTTATGTGAGAGTCGTACTTCTGGAAGCTAGCCTTTGCGATTGCAAATAAATACATAATAAAGTAATTTGCATTTTATTGAAAAATACTTACATCTTCGTCCATCAGTTATAACTTGTTCACAGTCATCAATGTTTTGTGTAACGGGACATTTGTATAAAGCACCTGAATGGTTTGTGCCAGGCTGTAAATTCTTGTCCAATGGAGCGCCAACCAATAGCCTGAAGGTGAAAATAGAAATAAAATTTGTATTAGCAAGATTATTTGCGTTCTTCAAAAACAATAATTTTCGGAAAAATAAATTAATTTTCTTGTATTAAAAAAGCTAAAATAAAAATAAACCCACTATTAAGACAAAATAATTTTTTTTAAACTTGTTTTGCAAAAGCAATTTTTCAAAAATAGTGTAGCACTTTAAAACCAACAATGGATTCGTTATTGATAAAATATAGACTGATTTACTGCGAATTCATAGCAGGTTGCTTATTATTAATATATTTACTTATTTTCGTCACTAGTATTTTTGATCTATTTAAAATGTCCAATCCTTTGTTAAGATACTCCGGGCTAATAGCCTATCATTGCTAACTATTAGCAACTGTACAGATGTATAGTAATTAATCTGTATATTGTTGCAGTATTTTGAGAGTCACAAGTTTTTAAAGTTCCAGAAATTAACTATGTCTTTTCTAAAGAGACTATTTTTCCGTTTTTAATTAGTGTTCTTCTAGGAGAGTCAGAATATTAAAAGGGAAGAGATTTCAATATATTGAAATGCATATTTACATAATAGCTTATTTGAAAATATTTCATTAAAGGCCAGTTTGAGTGTATCATTAATTAAATATTATTAATTATTTACATCTAGAATAATAATTAATAATATGTAGATAAATATTGAAAAAAGAGAAATATTGTGAATTGTGTAAATATTTAGATTGAAATTAATACATTAATTATATATTTTCCTTGCCGTAAATTTTTAAACTGCATACATACATACATACATATATGACTCCAATCATTTCTTTTTTTTATTCCAACACTTTAATTATTCACAACACTTAAAAAAATCTGGCAAAAGGAAAGATTACAATAAAGCCAACGCAGACATTAAAACTAATTTACACAAACGTGACACGAACTGAACTTCTCAAAATAAAAAAAACTTTAAATCAAAAAAAAAAAACTTTGAAGAATTTCTTCAACTGATTTTTAAAGCAACTCTTAATGATGTTATTGGTAAATTGGATCTATACTCGTACCTGTGAGTACGACAACAACAACAACAACAACAACAAAAGAAAAGAATTATAAAAAAGAAAATTTAAAGAGTGCAATGCACAATATTTTTAAAAACTTGTCATAACGACCCTTAGAGGAGAATGTTTTCGAAAAAAGATTGTCTCCTTAAAATTCACAGTTGAAAATACTGCTGCTATAAATGCTTTCTTCTTTAGACTGGTCCAACAATATACATACCTACAAAATTTGCTCAAGTTCTTTTCTTCTACCTAGACAGGGTTGTTGGCGCTATTTCATTCATTCAAAGAGTCATATATTTAAATATATTCATTGAAAGATCTCCATACCGATGTTTAAGCTTCCGGAACAATTTGGAGATCTTTAGAATTTGTGGCTTTTAATTGAAATTATTGTGTAATTTTTACTCGACCTGTTATTATTGATTGATTTGTCTAACCTTTAGGTATGTATAAACCTCTAACCTTTTTGACAGCTTTAAAAAGCCGATATATGATGTTAGCTTTTCCACATTGGGGACCAGTCTAATGTACCACAAAACGATTATTCGGTTTTGCTTTATTTTTATAATACGAATTTGATGTCATTGCAAAAGTTTGTTTAACAGGAATCGAATAAAATTGTAAACACAAATCAGATCTCCATGGAAAGACGTGGGCAACTTCCTAAAATGAAAGTCTTCACTATTAACGAGAATTATTATATAGGAAACTTACAGAAGAATATGAATATAAAGAAGACGACGAAGAGAATGAAATCCAGTAGGTGCAAAACAATACGTTTTTATTGACCTGTAGGTCTTTAACATTTGCAAATCGTTATTTAGCAAACAACAGCCATCATGTCTTTAAGACTTATTAAAGTTTAAGTCAATCTTTGGCCATCATTAAATCTAGTTTGCCTACTTCAGTAAATACTTTTGTATTTTTTTATTAATTTTTTTTTTTTAGTTTTTTTGCTGCCTTATTCAATCATTTGTTTAGTTTGGTGTCTTGACTTTATTTTATCAAGATAAGTTGATCACTTTCAAGTACTACAAATAAGACAAAAATTAAATAAAAGTAAGTTAGACAAATTCTCTTTAACGGGTGTTTTGTAATAATTTTTCAACTTTGTACTCGATCGTAACTTTGTTAAAGCTTTCTCATTTTAACAAACATGATTTTCTTAGGAATTTTTAATTATTTTAGTGAGTAGGTGACAACCACCCACTTGGATTATATTCGTATGGTACCATTTACAAGTCTGTTGAACCACAAAAGTTTGACAAGTTTTCAGGTGTGTCGACTTTTCTTTCGTGCTTAGTTTTCTGTTTAATTTTATAATTGAATTTGTTTTCCTTCTGTATTTACATATTTATGTATGTATGCAGCTTAAAACGGTAATGGTAATTATTATTCATTCTCTTTTTTATGTCCCACCAAAAAATTTAATTCATGTCTGTATATAAAGTTGAGACCAACTTTAAAACAAAGTATAGTTGAAGTGATGAAAAATGGTTTCAATTAAGACGAATTATAAATGATTTTAATTTAGCGCACCATTCGAAAGATTTCACGTGTTAATCGAGGGAGGTAGTCAATAGGCAATAGGACATAACCCCACAAAAACATATATAAACTAATACCCAAAAAAAGTGCATTGAGGATAACAACAGTGATTTTTGGGGGTTTATTTCACACTGGGGTATTACAGTCCGGCCTCCATTATCCGTGATGGTAGGGACCAGAAGCATTACGGATAATCGATTTTCACCGCTAATCGAATAACAATTTTGATTACACATTTTTTTAATATTTATGTATATTATTTAACAAGTGAACATTGGTGTACATGGGTCACAGTTATATGTGAATTTCCCTAATATAGAGTAAAAACAACAAACACGTTAAATTACAAAGTAGAATACTTTGATGATAACAGACTATGAGTTTGTGTTGATTATTAGTAATTTCCAACCAGTGATGGGTAAAAATAAAATAAAATGATTGTTGTTAATGATATTATATAAGAAATTCATCTTTTTTATTGGTAAAAATATAGTTTAATTTCAACAAACATAAAACATTTTCTAAGCAAACGAAAAAATAAAGGTTTATTTTAAATTATAGCAATCTGGGCAAATATTACACATGTGACTTTTGCATATAAATTTTTGGTAAAAATCACATTGATTCTTAACTTTCAAGTCTCTTGAACGGGCACAAATGAAGCATTTATTATTTTTTTTTTTTGGGTTATTTTTGGTACTTATACTGGGTGCGTTTAACGACCTTTTTAAAGATTTTGGTAAGGATGAAATCTGTGACCTCTTGATGATAATGAATTAGAGACAATCCCATATCCTGTAAAAACTCGCAACGCCTTACAGTTTTGTTGGGCAAGTAACTTTCAAAAACCACAAATGAATTAACACTAATGTGTTGATAATATAGTAAAATATATACTTTCAGAATCCATCGAAAACTTATTGTGGATACATAGAAGGTACCACACATCTGATCTACAATTATCATTATTTACTCACACACAACTGCAACACCAACATGTGATTTACCGCTGACATCTGCACGTATTAAATGGCTAAATTCAAAAAATATTTGAGTGCTCATTGCACGGAAAATATGCCATTGAGAACACCTACTGACATAGAAAATTCTATAAGGTTGTTTGAAGCACATGCTAAACAAGCTGCTCTTAATGCTTCTTCAATTCAACCAAATCAACAAGCGAGATTTAACAATTTTTTTTGTGCAGATATAGAAAGGCTATTGACTGAAAATCGGAGAGCTCGACGAGAATGGCAACGTTACAGATCGCCTCAGCTTAAATTAAGGCTTAAGGAATGTACCAAGCAGCTTAGAAAACTTTTACAAACGCAGCAAAAATTTCTTCAAGTACTTGATGCAACACCACAAACAGATTATTCACTGTGGCGTGCAGCCAGAGGACTTAAAAGGCCACTGATATGCAAACCTCCCTTGCGAGCTGCGAATGGTGACTGCCCGAAAGAAGTGATGCTGAAAAAGGTGATCTATTTGTTAAGCACCTTGAAAAAGTATTTACCCCGAATATTTCTGCTGATATTGTTGAACTGCCACCAGTCGTCTCTTTACCAGAAATACCGCTGAGATTTAACATAGCGGAGATTGAAAATACTATTACTAGTCTTAACACCAAAAAAACTCCCAGGTGTCGACAAAATAAGCAACAAAATGCATCAAGAATTGCCTTACATTGCTAAAAGAATAATACTATTTATTTTTAATGGTATTTTACGGCTGCAATACTATCCAACAGAAGGGAAGGTTTCGATGATTATTATGATACCAAATCCCGGCAAGGATCATACGACGGTTGAATCCTATCGGCCTATTAGCTTATTGACCAACATTTCAAAACTATATGAAAAGGTGTATATGAGCAAGCTGATGCCTATAGTGATGCATTTCAGATCATCAATTTGGTTTCCGCAAACAACATAGCACTATTGAACAAACTCACAGACTTGTGAATGTCTTTAAAGACACTTTTGAAAAAAAGAAATATTGCTCTGCACTCTTTATAGATGTTTCTCAAGCCTTCAATAAAGTATGACACGAAGGTCTTATCAACAAACTAATACAAAATCTACCAGCAAACATCGTCAAGCTTTTAAAAAGCTATCTAATGGAACGTAAATTTGTAGCTAGGGAAGGTAATTTTTAAGCCCTCCGCAGTCGATTGAAGCCGGAGTCCCTCAAGGCAGTATCTTCGGACCCTTACTTTATTTAATATATGCCTCTGACTTACCGTTAAGCAGTAACATTCATACATCAACATTTGCGGATGATACAGCCTTTCTAAGCGTTCACGAAAATCCTGTAGAAGCTTCCCGCAACTTACAAGAATATATATCCAAACTGGAAAAATGGCTCAAACAATGGCGTATAAAAGTTAACGAGCAGAAATGTGTACACGTCACTTTTACAATGCGAAGGGAAACATGCCCGCCTATACAAATCAACACCGAGACTATTCCGCAACACACAAATATCTAGGCGTTCACCTTGATCGCCGTTTAACATGGAAATCGCATATAAGAGTAGACGCAAAATTGATGCAAATGAAATTAAAAGCAGCCCAAATGAATTGGCTTATGGAAAGAAATTTTATACTAAGCCTAGACTGTAAACTTCTACTATACAACGCGATCCTGAAACCAATATGGGCTGACTTCCAAAACGTCAATTGCTTTGTGATTGAACAAAGCATCACATTTCATAACGCCGCAGTACAATAATTGTACAATGTATACCATTTCAAAACGCCGCCGCCAATTATTTTTAACGCAGTAAGAAAGCAAACACGGCATCGGTTTTATAGTTGTTGCATTGCTTCGTAACTTTGCATACGTATGTGATTTAAATACAGTAGCAATACTGTATACAAACTTTGTATACGAACGTTTTGGAAGTCAGCCATGGTCCTATGGAATCCAGCTATGGGGCACTGCCTCAGTATCGAATGTAGAAAAAATTCAAAGGCGACAAAATAAAATTCTACGTACAATAACAGCAGCCCCCTGGTATGTCAGAAGCCATCGAATTCATAAAGATCTAGACGTTCCGTTGGTGAAGACAGTATTTTCGAAACACGCGAAAAAATACAATAAAAAACTTGAGTTGCACCCAAACCCACATGCGCGCAATATTCTAGAGTATAGAGGCCACACCCGGCTTAGGCTTTCTATCAGCCGTACACGAGAGATGTAAAACAACAAAAATCAACCGTTATAACTAAAAATTTTGTTTAGCATTGGCTAAACTTATATTTAATATTTTTAGATTTAAGATTTGAAAAACTTATTGATGTTTCAATATATAATTGAAGATTCAATAAATAATAAAAGTTAGATCGTAATTTGTCGCACAAAAATTCTTATGTCGAGTTTATAGATGAATATTTGTCGCTCGGTCATATGTGGTTGCTTGAAATTGATGAACGTGATCGCATATATCAACTCACTTTGTGGAGAAACAATAAGGCTGAACCACTGAATGGGTTTCAGCTCAACTGTAGCATGTGACCAACAGTGTATAGTATGCATTGCGATTCAATAGTACCGCAACATGCAAGCATTGACAAACTGCAAGCAATATATTTTGTGTGACTGTAATTTGACACTTGTAGGTTTAATCAAGTGCAGCTGCACAATGCACTTAAATGAATAACATTTATTTACTGCATTTGTTTAATTGTAAATATAAGCAACCCAAAGTATCTGTTGCTTTTAGGTATGCACTCGTTTAGACTTTAAAACTATTGAACACATGCCAAACGTAAATAGTGGGAAGCTAAATAAGCTTACCCAGCATTAATATATATTTGTATTCTTTTACTCTTATGTTAAGGTACCCCTAAGAATTATTCTCATAATTAGTATATAAGCCAATGTCAATTAGTTTAAGAAATCAATCATAAAACCTCAAGCTTAGGAGCTACTAGATAGCTCGAAGTAAATTATAAAATAATAAATAAATTGAGAGCTCCTAGAGAGCACCACAATAACCAAAACAACTTTTAATTATATTACACAACACCGTTAGATATGGTTCGTCGTACGCTCCGTTTTTAGCAATTCGTAGTTTGTTTTTCATTGCAGATAGGCATGGCCTTACATTTCCTCTAGGCTCCTAAACCTTTCGAGAAGATATTTACGTAGAAGATATTCTCACTGGAGCTAATGATATTGAAACTCTGCTATTGCAAAAATCGGAACTGATCCAGATGTTAAATTGTCAGAGCCTCGAACTGGCAAAATGGAGTAGTAATTGTGTAGAAGTTACAGCAAATGTTTACAACGAAGTCAGCATAAAAAGCTCAGAGGATGACATCACTAAAACTTTGGGTATGTCTTGGAAAACAAAACAAGATGTATTTTGCTATAGATTTGAGCTTCCAGATATAATTGAGCCAACAAAGAGATCAATCTTGTCTCTTGTTTCGAAAATATATGACCTTCTCGGTATTTTAAGCCCTATTGTTATCTGGTGCAAAATTGTTCTTCAAGAATTATGGTTGCAACTTGCAACATTTTGACTGGGATGACGTTATTGATGGCAGCTTGATATTTTTCTGGCTCGAAAAAAAAATTATCTTGCTTTTATTGAAAATATTGAAATTCCCCGTTATGTGTTTACGTCGAACGAAGTTCGTGGGGAATTCCATGGGTTTGCAGACGCGTCTCAGCGCTAATACGGCTGTTGTATTTACTTTCGAGTTGTGGAACATGGTCTATACAAAACAAATTTGTTAATTGCAAAATCGAAAGTTGCGCCAATTAAGGCCCAGTCTGTACCAAGTCTTGAGTTGCGCGCAGGTGTTTTACTAAGCATGAGCAAACGTGGGAGAAAATTTCGCATCATCAGTTTGGTTTTGGAGCGATTCTAAAATTGTTCTTCAGAAGCTCAAACTTCACTCGTCAACTTTAAATTGTTTTGTCACCAATCGTGTTTCCGAGCTTCAGGATAACACCCGGAATGTTCATTGGAGACATGTCCCTTCAAAAGAAAACCCAGCAGACATCGTTTCGCGTGGTTGCAGTGCACAAGAGTTATCATCAACTATTTGGTTTCATGGTCCAGATTTTCTACAAAATCATCGCTCAACTTGGCCCAAGCCTTATGAAGAAACATCTCTAGAAGTTATAGAGCAACGAAAAGCTACAACATTCAAATGTACTGAAATAGTGCCATCGATAATAGAAGAAATAATCGCCAATCATTCTTCATTTTCAAAATAATTCATATAATTTCAAATATTTATCGTTTTTTTAACAGATGTCCCCCCAACCGAAGTTTGAAGTCAAAGGATATGGTTCAAAATGATGCAAACGCTCGTGATTTGGTTCGAAAAGTGGTTCGAAATTGTCTGCACTGTTTTCGATACAAGCCAAAGCTAATGGAACAAATAATGGGCAACTTGCCAGCTGATCGACTTCGCGCTCAACGCCCATTTTTGGTAACAGGCGTAGATTTTTGTGGCCCATTTTTAACAACATATCGTATTCGTGGTAAGACACCGTACAAAACTTACATTGCTGTCTTTGTTTTTTTCAGCTCAAAGCCACGCATTTGGAGCTGGTGTCAGATTTGTCTTCTAACAACTTTCTTTTGTATCTCAAGCGATTTGTTGGTCGAAGAGGAATTCCTCAAAGAATTTGTGACAACGCTACAAATTTCGTTGGTGCTCGCAACAAACTTTCAGAACTCAAAAAGTCGCTATTTCACCAAGCCATAATGAGCGAAATTGATACTTTCTCAGCGCAAAAGGGAATGCAGTTTCGTTTTATACCGCCTCGGGCCCCACATTTTGGCGACTTGTGGGAAGCTGTAGTAAAGTCGGCCAAAACTGTAATCATCAAAAATTTGAGTCAAACCTATCTAACATTCGAAGAATTGCAGACACTTATAATAGAAGTAGAAGCGATTTTAAGCTCCAGGCCCATCGCTCCGTTGTCAGATGATCCAAATGATGGTAAAGCCCTTACACCAGGTCACCTATTAATTGGTTAAAGTTTAGTAGCTCTTCCTGATGAAACTGTCAACTTAACAAAACCAGGATCTCTTAACCAATGGCAATGTATTTCTTTTTTGAAACAACAATTTAAGAACAGTTGGTCAAAAGACTATTTGATATCGCTTCAACAGCGCACAAAATGGTTTAAAGCGGAGCCCAATATGATGGAAGGTCAATAAGTTATTATCCTCGAAGATAATACTCCACCCCAACAATGGCAAATGGCTCGAGTAACGAAGGTTGTCACTGGTCAAGATGGTAAAGTACGAGTTGTAGAGCTAAAGTCAAAAAATAGTATATTTCGTCGCCCCATTCATAAGGTTGCTCCTTTATCTTCCCTCAATGATTATTGAAAGTAGGGCCTTTCAACGGGCGGAGTATGTTGGTTCAGATCGTAACATCAATAATAATTTCATATATTTTTTAGTTTATATTTTTATATTATTATTATTACGAATAAACGTAATTATTATTTGAACTTATATTGATTTACATATGAAAAGTAATATTATCAGGCTCAAGTTCAGTTTTATTGAATTAATGAAAATTCAAATCTTGAAATTAGTACTGATACGTTCTGCTTAAAACTGATTGGATATAAATAATAATATTTTCCAACATCAAAAAACTCTTAGTAATTTTGAATTTTCATTAATTCAATAAAACTGAACTTGAGCCTAATAATATTACTTTTCATTTTTTAGTTTAATTTAGCTCATTTTCTCATTATTATTCATTATATTTTTTATTGTAATTACACGGTGCTAAAAATGAGTACTTTTTTTATACTTGAAAAGAGACCTAGTGTAGGTTATAAACCTTATTTAGTAGATCATAAATCAATTTTTAGAAGTTCGGAAACACCCTCAAATTTCAAGTTATTCCGAAAAAACTATTTTCGGGTAGGTTCGAGTACTTATGAACACGTAACTCAGTTGATTTTAATCGGATTTACAATTTTTAAATGGTTTCAGAAAGAAGAAAAATGTGCTTTTCTAAATATATACTCCCTTTGGTATATATATTAAATTCTTGCAGTGATATTTTTAGTTATATCTGATTTTAATTTTATTTTTTCTAGGTTTTTCAACTTTGGCGCCATTTTTTTAAATTAGATTGTTCAAAAACATACCCATATGTATATATTTCATTAAAGCTAATTTAGTTCTGAGTTAAACCAGCTTTTAATAAATAGAATCGAGTAAAAAATAAAAAAAGTTATTATTTAATTTATCTCTTTTGTTATCTCAGTATAAAAAAAAAATTATTCTCACTTAAATTTTTTTCCGCTTGGGGGTATCAAGTGCTATTTAAATTTAAATAAAGTTTAATAACTTTCACAAATATTGTCCGATTTAAAAAAACAAAAGTTCATTTTATTTGTTATAAAATTCTATTTCAAATTATTTATACAAATACATCTGATTTTATAGAAAAAATTATAAAAAAAAGAACTCAAAGTTAAAAAAACATAAAAATATAAAAAAATTCCAGATGTTATTACGAAAATTACTACCAATATTTAATTAATATAGCATAAAATGTATACGGTTGGAAAGATCTATTCTTTGAATTTCATAAAGCGTTCAAAAATTGAAGATCGGATTAAAATCAACTGAGTTACGTGTACATAAGTACTGGAACCAACCCGAAAATAGTTTTTTCGGAATAACTCTGAAATTTGGGGGTGTTTCCGAACTTTTAAAAATTGATTTATGATTTACTCAATAATGCCTACAACTTACACTAGGTCACTTTCCAAGTATATTTTCACTGTAGCACCGTGTTATTAATCTCATTGAATGAGCCTCCTTAATGTTTTTATATTTTTCAATTCATTTTTGATTCCCGCTAATGTTGTTAACATTCATAATTGGAAACAAATTAACGGTGAACGATTTATATCTGTTGTTTTTCAAAATTATTTTAGATCAAACCAGTTTTTGTTGATCTGTTTAACAGCAGATTACTGCTCAACAACAACAACAGCAGTAAATCACATTTGTATGCTCTTGTGTTTCGTTAAGTTTTTAGTTATGTTGTTGTTGACAGTAAACTGCATTCAAACATAATTTAAGCAAAAGAAAATTAAAAAGAATTTTGTAAGCCATAGTCTGAAAAGGAACTTGAATGTAGGAACATTAATAAAATTTGTGAATCTAAAGATCATTTGTGTACTCCATTTTTTTTATTAAATTAATTGGGCCATAGAACCACGATTTGTGCAACACGTGTTATATATATATAAATATATATATTATATACATTAGGGCGGGTCAAATTGTATGGAACGATTTTTTTTGATGAAGCGTATAGCAAAAACGTAATCTATAGGTGATTCTGAGAAATTTTGCTCAAGAGACCATAGCTCTAAGTCGGATTTGGAGCCCCCAAAATTTCGAAAAAAAAAATTTTCCATATATACATACATAGAACAATTTAATTAAATTCGTCATAAAATCGGATAGAATTATAGTAGATTTCTCAATCTGGGCTTGTTTGAAAGGTATTTTTATCACCTTTCAGAATCTGTATTGATACCAATATTTTTTTTTATTTTTAGTAGAGATATTACGAATTTTTGTCGAAAAATAGCCTAAATACCCTTTTAACTAATAAATTCTGAATTTTCTTCGAGTTTTTTCGAGATTTTTTTTTTGCAGATTATGAAAGTTCAGATAATTTCCAATAACTTTTATTACGATCAATTTTTTTGTTTTCAAACAGCTTTTTGTAGGAAAATCGATCTGAAAAAATCAACATTTTCAATAAACGAATTATTTTATATTGGCAAATGTAATTGCAAATTAAAAACAACAGAATGCTCGTGTGGATTGATTCCAGAACATCTAAAAGAATTTATGATGGACCAGCATAATTATAGAAAATTCAAAATACCTGAATATACGGAAGACGTTGAAGAAGTAGCTACAACAATACCAACACCTACAACTGGTACCGATGATCCCAGATACGAACTACCGGAATTACACATGGTGAAGATAAAAATGAAGACGAGGTCATTATACTCAAAGATAGGATGCCTTAAATTTTGCTATGATGTGTGATAGATTCGGTGTTTCAGATAAAGTCGCTTCATGTTTAGCAACAGCTTTATTGGAAGATATAAATTTTAGAGATGTTCATCGTAATCTTGTTATTATGGATAAATCAAAATTGGCAGAGAAAAAGTTAAATCTAGAAATGCAGTGCTTCGTACACGACATACAAATTCTTCCATAAGTGCATTCTCTTTCGATGGCAGAAAAGATGACTCATTAACTACAGAGAAAATTAATGACAAATTTCATACCACTATGGTAAAAGAACCGCATTTAGTTGTTCTGAAAGAGCCCTATAATGAGTTAATTGGATATGTAAATTTGGGTAGTCAAGAAGATGCAAAAACCAAACACAGAAAATTGAATGAATTTTTCAACAATAAAACATTAACAGTTGATCAATTAATTGGCATATGCAGTGATGGTGAGCCAGCAAATACTGGAACAGAAAATGATGTCGATTATTTGAAAAACAGTTAAATAGACCAATTCACTGGTTTATAAGTCTGCTTCATTTCAATGAACTGCCATTTCGTTATTTATATGAAGCATTGGACAAAACAGTCACCAGTGGACCACGAGCGTAAGTGGAAAGTTATTCAAAGCTATTCAAGAATGTGAGAAATTGCAGGTATGTAACACTTCATTTTATTTAATATCATCATTTATTATCATTGTTATGATAATTGCACTATGGTAACCCTTTTATATGTAACTGGTACCTGTAAGTAGTTAGTATTTAGACTTAAGTATTTACATAGAAGATTACACTAAAAGATACAGAAAAATATTCATTAAATAAAGAGGCTGACAAAACACAACATGGTGTCAGGGGTGGTTTGCTGAAATTTAAAACAAATAATAAGTAAAACAAAATTAATTTAAAAAAAAGAAGGTAAAAGAAAAAGTCTTTAATAAACAGAAATTAAATAAAGCTGTAAAAAATTTGTTGGTGTTACCGCAAAAATGGCTATGGCAGATAGTGTAGTACAATACACATCCAGCAATATGGCGCCATTTAACTTAAATGCGGTAAATGTTGCAACCGAGTGGAAGAATTGGAGTAAACAATTCAAAATTTTCCTGTTAGCTACCAATTTTGATACTCAGCCTGATAAGCGAAAAGTGGCAATATTAATACATAATATGGGCCCGGACACATTGAAAATATTTAACTCCTTCAACGTAGACCTGAATGAAATAAAATACGAGGACTTACTTAAAAGGTTTGAAGCACACTTCATACAAAAGTAAATCTTTCGATAGAAAGACACGCGTTTTTCACAAGACACCAAAACGGTGAGGAGTCGATCGGGGAGTATTCCATTGTATTAGAAAACTTAAGTAACACGTGCGAGTTTGGCACTTTAAGAGAAAGTTTGCTCAAGGACATTTTTACTTGTGGATTGTCCGAAAATTACAAAAATGTAAAAGAACGGTTGCTAAGTGAAGGCGATATAACATGGCAGAGATGCTTGGAAATTGCTAGAAGTATGGAAATGGCAAAAGTAAATTTGGCGAGTATTCAAAATCGGCGAGTATGCGATCAGCAGGAACCAATGGTTGCTGCTATAAAAAATTTTAAAAAGAGAAACTTCTCGCAACAACAACAACAACAGCAGTTTACAGCTGAATGCAAAAAGTGCGGTCAAAAACACAAATATAAATTTTCGGCAGAAGGAGCTGTTTGTAATCTGTGTGGTAAGAGAAATCACTATGCTAAAATGTGTTTCAGCAGAGGAAAAGAAACAAGATCAAATTATAAGTACGTAAAAAATATATGTGAAGAAAGCGACGCTGAAGAGGAAACCTTATTTGTTGGATCTATAGGCGAAAGACAAGCCAAGAAATTGAATGTATGGAACATTGAAATTTTAGTTGATGGTCAAAAAGTCACATGCCAAGTAGACACTGGAGCTCAAACCAATTTGATGTCCCTGGAGACAGTTAAACACATAGGTGTAGTTATGGTAAATAAAGTATTTCATAATGTAGTAACTTTTAGTGGCGAAAAGCTACCTATAGTGGGAAAAATTATTGTTGAAGTTCTTTATAATAATGTAATCTATCCTACTTGTTTTTATGTAGTAAACATGAAATGTAATAACGTAATAGGCTTGGAACTAGCACTACAAATGAATTTAATTAAATCTATTAATTCAATAAATTGTGAATCCATTTTGGAAAAATATGCAGACATGTTTCATGGTCTAGGGCAGTTGAAAGATAGATGTCATTTGGATTTAAGGCAAGATAGTGAACCAGTAATAGATCCCCCACGCCGTGTACCTTTTAGTCTACATAAGGCGCTGAAAATAGAAATAGAAAGAATGTTACAATTGAATGTAATTAAGGAAATCAAGGAGCCCACTGACTGGGTTAATTCTATAGTTTTGGTTACAAAAGCAAACGGAAATTTAAGGATTTGTCTAGATCCTCGGAATCTGAACAAGGCAATTAAAAGACCTATATTTGAATTTCCAACAGTAGAGGAGTGCAAATCGCGATTAAGTGGCTCAAGAGTTTTCAGTTTGTTGAATGCAAAATATGGTTTCTGGACGATTCCACTTGATGAAGAATCGTCTAGGCTATGTATATTTAACACACCTTTTGGTAGGTACAGGTTTTTGCGTTTGCCATTTGGTATTAGTTCAGCCCCTGAAATTTTTCACGCTGAAATTATAAGACTTTTTGGTGATATTCCAGGTGTAGTCATTTACATGGATGATTTTTTGATACATTCTTCAAACGTTGAGGAACACAATAAAATCTTACTTCAAGTTTTGCAAAGAGCAAAAAAAAGTGGGCCTTAAATTTAATAGGTCAAAATCGGTATTTCTAAAGTCCGAAATAAAATTTATTGGTCACATATTTTGCGAGAAAGGGATAAAACCGGATGACAAAAGAATTGAATCTATTGTGGCAATGGAAGTTCCGAATAATAAACAGGAACTGCAACGGTTTTTGGGCATGATTACGTATCTAGGGCCTTTTATTGAAAATTTATCAAGCAAAAATAAACATTTAAGGGATCTTTTAAAAAAGGATTCTATTTGGAGCTGGAATAGAGAGCAACAGAGGGAATTTGAAAATTTAAAAAGTGAAATAACTAAGCACCCGTCTTAACTTATTATGACACAAACAAGCCCTTAACTCTATCAGTAGATGCGTCAAAATTTGCGGTAGGGTCGGTAATTATGCATGGAAAAAACCCTATTGCATATGCATCTGCATCCCTGACGAATAGTCAGATGAATTACGCCCAAATTGAAAAGGAACTATTTGCAATATTATTTGGGTGTATACGTTTTCACCAATATATTTATGGAAGAAGTGTTATTGTCGAAACAGACCATAAACCATTAGTTCCATTATTTAATAAACCATTATACAATATTCCAGCGCGTCTTCAAAGATTTATGCTTAGATTGTTATCATACAATTTAGTAGTAGTATACAAGCCGGGCAAGGATCTATTCATAGCCGATACCTTGTCGCGAGCACCACTAAAACAGAAAGTCTTTACGGCTTTAGATAAAGATATAGATTTGCAATGTAATGCCTTGGTAAATTATAGCTATTGATATAGAGAACATAAGAATAGAATCTCAACAGGATCAAGTTTTACAGAAACTTTTTCATTATGTGAAAGAAGGTTGGCCAGATAATAAGAAACAAGTAGAATTGGAGTTACAACAATTTTATTCGGTTAAGGACGATATAAGCGTAATAAATGGTATATTTTTCAAAAATAGACGGATTATAATACCAAAATCGTTAAGGTCAAAAATGTTAAAATATATACATGAGGGCCATATGGGCATTCAAGGTTGTCGGAGTTTGGCAAGAAGTTCGATTTATTGGCCAAATATAAACAATGACATATATAACGTGGTGTCTAGTTGTGATACATGTTTGAAATATAGAAATTCAAATCCTAAGGAAGAACTCAAGAGTCATGAAATTTTAGAAATACCATGGTATAAAGTCGGTTGTGACTTGTTTGAACTAAATAAAAGGATGTATTTGGTAATCGTTGATTATTATTCAAAATATTTTGAAGTTGAGCTCTTGGGATCGGGTTACACTGCATCACAAGTAGTTACTAAATTGAAATCAATTTTCGCCAGACATGGTATTCCAAAAATCTTAGTCTCGGATAATGGACCACCCTTTAACTCACAGAACTTCAAGCAGTTTTGTATCGACTGGGGCATGGAGTTGATCACTTCAAGTCCATATGTCTCGCGGTCTAATGGACTTGCAGAAAGAAACATACAAACTATTAAGAACATTTTACATAAATGTGGGGATACTAAAACGGACCCATACATTGCTTTTCTACATCACCGTACTACTTCAAGAAATAATTTCCCCAGTCCGGCGGAACTTCTAATGAGCAGAAACTTACGTACGAAACTACCTTCTGTCTCAGTGGATTTAAAGCCAAGAATTACAAAAATTAAAGACGTTAGAGAGAATTTTAAGAAAAGAGAAATAGATAATTCTAGGTATTACAATAAAAACGCAGTTGTGCTCAAGCCAATTATAGGAGATGAAAAAATATTCTTTAAGAAAAATCCAACTTCTGTGTAGCTCAAGGGTAAAATTATTAGAAAATGTAGGGAGCCAAGATCATACATAGTCAGGGATGAGAATGGAGTAAGCTATAGGAGAAATAGACAGCATATCATGAAACCATATGATCAGAAACGGAACAACCTTATTCCTAAGAAGGTAGAAAAACACAATGTAAATTTGTATGAGAATCAGAATTGTTATTATGATCTGGAAGCTGGTAATGAAAAGCCTAGTGAAAACAATGAAATTGTTAACAATAATAATAATAATAATAATGTTGATTGTAGTAATAATAATGATAATAGTACTAATAGTATATATATATATACCTACATATCTATATACATATATATGTATAAATTCTATATACGAAGTGACGAATTTTAATTATGATAAATTGTATTTATATATATAAAAAAGGAGATGTTATGATAATTGCACTATGGTAGCCCTTTTATATGTAACTGGGACCTGTAAGTAGTTAGTATTTAGACTTAAGTATTTACATAGAAGATTACACTAAAAGATACAGAAAAATATTCATTAAATAAAGAGGCTGAAAAAACACAACAATCATTATTTATTGTCATTATTTTACTTTTTCGATTGGAATAAAGTTAAAATAAAATAATTGCATTTTAATTGATCTAAACAATTCATTTTTCAGGTAGTAGTTGATTTTGATCCAACACCACTGGAGAATATGCCTGCATTGATGGATCATGAACATGAGCTCGAACTATCCACAGATGTTAAATATTTATTTCAAATAGCTAAAGCAATTTCGAATGGTATTATTCCAGTTGATTTAGCTAACATTAAACCAGGTTTAATGGTTAACCAAAGCAAGTAGATTACTACGATTATATGTAACAATTAATACACCATCGACCAATTTAAAAACTTTGGCAATTTATATTATTACAGTTTATGTGCCATTGTACTTCAATGCGAAGTTTTATAACTCTGTTGTGTACGGCATTGCACTTTTATTACGTTGGACACGATTTTTACAACCAAACTTTCGTAATATTGTAGATGGTGTAATTCAAAACAACTCATATTACGCACATACAGAAAATATCTTATTAACAATGTTATTTGGTGATCGAAAAGCAATACTGGATAGAGCTATCAAAAAGATTTTACACAATATCGAGAAAAATTGTACGATCCAACTAAACTCAGAGTTTACAAAAAATATATCTTAAATTTCGATGCTACCGACTATGCCAATATTGTTGATATGAATAACGACGATATATTATTTGAATCAGCATTTACTCGACAGATTCCATATGATCACTTGATAGAATACTTAGATTTCGATGAACCACCACTGGCTGATCCACAAATTCCAATGCACATACAAGGAACAGAAAGACATGTACAATTATTAACGAGTGTTTCAAAACGAGTTATAGAAAAGAATCGTGAAGGAGTTATGGCAGTGACATTAGAAAGTCGTAAGAAAACTCCTCGATTGGAAAGTAAAAATTACCTTAAAAAAAAAATATTACCACGTTAAGACATTAAATTGTAGGTCGAGAATAATACTTAAAAATAAATTGAATTAAAAATGTAAAAATAGTGTTTTTTTGTAGAAACATTGAAAATGTTGATTTTTTTAGATCGATTTTCCTACAAAAAGGAGTTTGAAAACAAAAAAATTTATCGTAATAAAAGTTGTTGGAAATTATCTGAACTTTCATAATCTGCAAAAAAAAAATATCGAAAAAACTCGAAGAAAATTCAGAATTTATTAGTTACAAGTTCATTTAGGCTATTTTTCGACAAAAAATTCCTAATATCTCTACTAAAAATAAAAAAATATATTGGTATCAATACAGATTCTGAAAGGTGATAAAAGTACCTTTCAAACAAGCCCAGATTGAGAAATCTACTATAATTCTATCTGATTTTATGACGAATTTAATTAAATAGTTCTATGTATATATGGAAAAATTTCTATTTTGAAATTTTGGGGGGCTCCAAATCCGACTTAGAGCTATGGTTTCTTGAGCAAAATTTTTCAGAATCACCTATAGAATACGTTTTTGCTATACGCCCTAATATACATATATATTAACATATATTTATATACTTACATATATACATAGATACATACTTACATAATTTTAAATTCATTTATTGTTTGTTAACTCCTTCTTCCGAAAAGATACACTCACCCACTCATACACATACCACAGAACAGAATCTTTACAGAATGAAATTTCCTCAGTTCTGGGCCAGCTTCCCAGATGCTTGGTTCATTCATGCGGAAATGCAATTTTCTACAAGAGGAATTACACGGAGTAGAACCAAGGACGAATACATTATTATAGCTTTACCACAAGATGTTATAATTACTTAATTAAAACCACCCTTTGGAAAACTCGTACGAACATCTTAAAAACGTATTAATAGAACGACATTCTATGAGTGAAAATAAGAAACGACCAAATTCTATTCGACTCGGTAATAGGAAATCAAAAGCCATCGGAATTCTATCGGTCTATAGCATTATTAGCTGGTTAAAATTTTAGTCAGGAAGTTTTAAGAACATTCAGTTTCAACTCTTGCACTGTACAGACGCGTTTTTATAATCGTCGCAACTGAATATTAAAAATTATTGAAAGAAAATTTACAAAAAAAAAAAAAAAAAAAAAAAAAACAAAACATTTATTAAACAGTTATTTTACTGGTTTTATTTTATTTTTTGCTTGTGTGTAAATACATAAATATTTGCATACACTAGCTCATAAGTGAACACAAAAAAGAGAACTCTAAATGACTTCATCTTCTAACAACAACAATAAACCTACAAGCAGTAAGAATGTACAATATATAAATTTGGTTGCTAATGACGACAATAAAAAAAATTAAGTAAACTCAAACCTGAATACTACACAAAACACAAATACTCGTGCGCGATCATTGTCTCCGTACATGTTAAAGGCCGTACTTCACTATCCTACACAGTCGTACGATTCATTCACAGGAAAATCTTGCAAAAATCTGACCGACTTTAAAAATGGTTTCAAAATGGTGTTGTAGGTGCCACACTATCATACAAAACTGATGCCAAAACATCTGGTTGACAAAAAATACTGTTATATAAATAGTTTTATTTATATATTATCCCTAATCAAGGTTCACTAATATATTCAATGTAATAATTGTTGAAGTCTTTAGTTGAATTATTTGATTTCCAATAGTTTATTATTTATTTATTAATTGATTGAACAGCCGCTTGTGCGACTGTTCACTTTGATTTACATTTCTTAACTGTACATATTTTTATTCTATATCTTAAATCTAACTTAAACATTCTACTTCTTAAACTAACACATACACAAAGTATGTGTGGGAATGTGCATGATCAGCATAATACATTCTGTATATTCTGATCATGCGGTTATAGCGTGGACAATTATTTAAACAATAACAAGAGTGTTATGTTTCACTTGCTGCATGCAGACGGCATGCAGTAGTGGTTAGTCAAACACACTACACCTCCCTTTTTCAGAAAGAATAATCAATACTGGGTTGATTATTCTTACTGGTAATCAAAATGTAAAAATTAAAAATATGGGGGTTTAAAATTGTTAGATTAAAAATTAAAGAGATTCAATATTAAAATTATAGGGACATTCTTCCCTTCCCTTTTTTTAAAAAAATTACGTCATTACAAAATCATTTCATAATCTCGATTTCATGATTACACTAAAGAGAAGAAAAAAAAAAATCTTCTTATATTAAAGATAAAAGATGAATTGAATTGTATTAAAATGCTTCACCATAAAATTACATTTTAACCAATATACTAAAAAATCTTAATTATAAAAGATAAAGGATGAATTGAATTGTATTAAAATGCTTCACCATAAAATTACATTTTAACCAATATACTAAAAAATCTTAATTGAATCCTTTGATTCTATTTTTATGGACTGTAAACCTTTTTTTGTTTTCGTCCATTAGTTCAACATTGTTATTTTTATCAAGGCCTACTACCTTGTATGGACCTTTATATACATTTTCCAATTTGTGTCCAGCTTCATTGCGGACTAAAACAAGATCATTTATGGCCGCGTTAATTGATTTGGCCTTTTCATTGGAGGTTTGTTGTCTTTCAAGCTTTGCATTTTCAATCATAGATGCTGCTCGGTGTTGAGCTACTTGCAATCTAAATTTAATTTCTTTTTCATAAGCGTCAATATTATAGACTGGATCTATAGTGTTTGTGAATTCTAAGGTAGGTGGCATTTTTCCGAAAACTAGCTCAAACGGGCAATATCCGTGAGCTGTGGATGGAGTTGTATTATAACAATAGATGAAAAATTTTAGCCAATTATCCCAATCAGATTTATCTGATGATACATAAGATCTTAAATACTCGTTGAATGTTCTGTGAGATCTCTCAACAGTACCGAGTGTCTCATGATGATAGGGAGTAGAGTTTAATTTCTCTATCTTCATTAATTCACATAAATCTCTCAAAACCTGATTCATATATTCAGTACCCATATCGGTAATTATCTTATTCATAGGACCGTATATCAAAATAAAACCTTCCATAATTGCTTTTGCAACTTCTCTGGATGATTTATTTGGTATGGGAATTGCTACTAAATATTTAGTCAAGTCACACATCATTGTCACAGCGTATTCATTCTGTGAATCTGACCTTGGAAGTGGTCCAATGGTGTCTATTATGACTGTTCCAAACGCTTTTTGAGGAGTTGGTGTTAAAATAAAGGGTTCTTTGCCCTTAAACGTTGTCTTATTTATTTGACATTCTTTGCATTGCTTGACATACTTTGTGATGTCTCTTGTCATACCTTTCCAATGGTATTGTAGTTGTATTTTCCTTATCATACGTGTTACTCCTGGATGTCCTCCAGTTATTGGATTATCATGAAATTTTCGCATGATATTTAATTTCTTTGAATCGGTGGTGACTTTAATTAATTTTGGTGTGAGCACAATAGTTAAATTAGAATCTTGCAAGATTTCATTACCTTTCTCTTTGAAGGTTTCTATATTTGTTCCTAGGTTATAAAGCGTACTATCATCTAGTGAAAGTCGCAGTGTTGTCAGACCCATATTATCAGCTACTTTTTCAAGCTTTAGAAAGAGGTGACCTAAGTCTACATTTCTATTTATAACTGTGTCGTTCAACTTAAATTCGGAAAGTACTCGCTTTCCTTTTTTTATTATTACTTCATTTTTAGTAAAATACAATCTTGGTATTTTACGGTGCTCTTGGGCATTTATCGCCTCATATACTTTTAAACCAACCGATGTTTTACAATTAGGGTTTGTTTTAACCTCATTGTTACAACTATTTTTAGACTGAAGTCTTGTTGTTACCTTCAGTATTTTATTGATCTCTGTATTTTTTATGTCTTCAAAATCTATTCGTGACAGCGCATCTGCCACTGTATTGTCTTCACCCCTAACATACTCGATTACAAAATCATACTCTTCTAAATCCAATCTCATCCGCATTAGCTTTGATGAAGGATTTTTCAATGAAAATAGATAAGTTAGTGGTTTGTGGTCACTTTTGATCACAAACTTTCTTCCATAGATATATGGCCTATAGTATTTTACAGCCCAGTGTATTGCAGTTAATTCCTGCTCTATTGTTGATTTATTACTTTCACCCTTAGTGAAAGATCTGGATGCATAAGAAACGGGTAGTTGAATACCTTGTTTTTCTTGACTGAGAACAGCTCCGCAAGCGTGTTTACTTGCGTCTGTAGTGATACAAAATTCCTTAGAAAAATCTGGATATTGAAGTATTGTAGGACTCAGTAAATGTGATTTGAGAGTTTGGAAGGAATGTTCACATTCTTGAGTCCATTCGAATTGTATATTTTTTCTCGACAACCTAGTTATGTGTCGTGATAATTCAGCAAAACCGGGTATGAACCGTCGATAATAGTTACAAAAAGCTACGAAGCGTTTAGCTTCATCACCATTTTTTGGTGTAGGATATTTATCAATTATAGAAAATTTACTGTCGTCAGGTAAAATACCTTTGTCAGTACATTTGTGACCAAGGAACGTCACTTCACGACAAAAGAACGAACATTTATCAGGATGCAATTTAAGATTATATTTTCTACATAGGCTGAATACGTCTTTGAGATTACGTAACATGTGTTCTGTAGAACAACCAATCACAACTAAATCGTCCATATATACGAAAGCTTGTGTCGGTGATAATCCGGCAAAAGCCAAGGACATCATTCGTTGAAATGAGTTTGGAGCTATTTTTATACCATATGGCAATCTGTTAAAACGGAAGGATCCTTTTTCTGTAGAAAAGGATGTAATATCTCTAGAGTTTTTGTCTAGTTCTATCTGATGAAAACCTGACATTAAGTCAAGGCAAGAGAAAAATTTAGCTCGGCCCAATTGGTCGAGTATATCATCTATACGTGGTAACGGAAACTTATCAGCTACTAAGTTTTTATTCACTCCCCTATAATCTACTACGAGTCTCCATCTTTTTTGATTTGTACCTGGAAGAGGTTTTTTAGGTACTAAAAGAATGGGACTATTATATTCAGACACTGATGGCTCTATTATATCGTCTTTTATCAATTTATCAACATGCTTATTTACTTCCTCTTTATGTGAGTGAGGTATTCTGTAATTTTTTATATAAACCGGTTGTTTATTGTGGAGTTTAAGCTTTTGCTTATAGAAATTATTAACCGTTATTTTTTCGGTTTCCAAAGCAAATACATCTATAAATTCATGACACAGTGTTTTCAATTCTTTATCAACGAATTCTGGAAAGTTTTTTGATAACCTTTCAATTTTTTCTTTATTTTTCTGTGGGTCATGGTTCTGCTTTACGATTTTATAGTCATTCAGACTTTCTGTTGATACTTGGACATTATTAATGATCAAATCATTCTCAGTTGTATTGATAATTCTTACCAAAGGCTTTGATTTCGATGTAATTGTGTTAGCAATATATACACCATCTTGAAGCATTTGTTGTGGTACCAATACCTCTGTTTCAGTAGAATCAAATTTAATTGGTCTTATCACCTCAGATCTTGCTGGAACTGATATGGAATTAATGTTAGGAGCACTCATAAGTGGGATAGATATATCATATGGAACATCATTTGTTCTTAAAGTGATAATATCTTCATTATCTTGAAAATCTAATACACATCTGTATTTTCTAATGAAGTCCATTCCTATTATTCCATCAACTTGAATAGGGAATTCATTTCCGACAACATGAAATTCATGTGCTATAAGAAATCTATCTATTTTTAAATCAGTTCTCACTTTTCCCAGCGTAGTTATGAGACCCTGTCCAATACCGTTTATATTAGTTCTTTTTGTTACATTTATTGGTTCGTTCAGAACCTGATTATGCTTGATAACTGATATGTCTGCGCCAGTGTCTATTAAAAATGTTGACCTATTGTCATTTAAAGTAGTTCGGGATATCAAATAGCTATACAAGTTTAGTTGTATGTTATGAATTTTTTCATCTAAGAAGTATGTTGGGGTGGCTGTACGTTTCCCGAATTATTTTCATCGGTAATGCATCGTACATTATTGTTATTTCTTGAATTGTATCCATTACTATTTGAATGGTTACTGTTATTATTTGTATAGTTATTTCTTCCTCTGTTAGGATTTCTATTAAAATTCTCGTAGTTGGGATTATTATAATTCCTTGAGTTGGAATTATTATTTCTAGGGCCATAGTTTCTTGAACTATTTAGGTTTCTAGGATTTGAATTATTAAAATCTCTACGATTAGAATTATTAAAATTTCTAGGATTGAAATTATTAAAATTTCTAGAATTTCGACTATTAGAAGGATTGTTATTACGACTGTTCTGTGAGTCGTAAGCCAGGATAGAATTTGGTTGACCGTATACATCGGTACAACTAGTGATAAATTTCGACATTACATCATTCATATTATTAAAGGTGCCTGATTCCATGATCAGTTTCACTCTATCATTTGAGGCATTCTTTACTATAGCTGTAACCGCTGAGCGAGTTGCATATTTATTTGCGGTTTCATTAGACAGACCATCTGATATATATGCTGTTTCTAATTTTTTTGTGAGGTCTTCCACCTCTTTGGCATAAGCATTAGCATTCTTACCAGACTGTCTAATGTTCATAATTTTAGCAGTAATAACGTCTACTGATTCTCCCTTAACTGAAGATCTCAGTTTCAATATTATATCCTGTAAAGTTGTCTCAGCCGACAACAAATTTCTGGCTGTACCCTTTAGCTTGGTCTTTACTAGATTTACTGCAACTGATTCATGACTCTCTTTTATTGAGTCCACTAAATTCAGCGCGTCAATAAAACTTTGTAAGCTTTCAGGGGTGCCATCGTAATCAGGAAGTAGCCTGGATGCGGTCCCTAAAAACTCTACTATAGTTTGAGGCATTATGAAATTATTTTTCAATTCAGGTAATAAAACCTGTTCATGTAAGGAATTGGGAATTACGATATCTATTCCCTTTTTGGTTGCTACTGAGAGAAGTTTTTCTCTAATGTCTGCATAGAAAGCGTCCGCTGCCGCTTTATGACCTGTAGTTAGGGTAGAGTAATTTACATTACGTAAGACTATAATGCTCTCTAGTTGCTTAAGTAAATTTTTTATGTGTTTATCTACTGTTTCTGATCTTGTTTCTCTGTCTATATTAAGACATTTATAGGATTTTAAAAATTCTTCTTTAAGTATTCTTGCTTTAAAATGTTTCACGTATCTGTTCTTTAGACATCTCTTGTGAAATTGGTATAAAGTCGTTAGGAATTGTAGTAAAAGTATTGCAATAATTATTGCTAGGTACACTACTGGAAATTCAACCTTCACCGTGATATTGTTGACAACGGTTACATTAGGATTTTCCATATTTGATTCTTTGCCTCCCATTATGAAGGAAAGATATTAGAACAATATATTATGGATCAATCCAAAAGCTACTATTAAGCTCATGCAATTAATAAGAAATGAAGAAAATCTCTCTTGAAATTCCCATAAAAAAAAAATTGTGAGGATTTGACATGACTCAAATCAAAAGAAAAAATCTGGTTTTAGAACTTCTAATCAAGGAAGCTTTATATTTCTAGAGCAATCATAAATCAGAACTCAATTCAACTCGAAACAAACAAATTAACATTTCAAATCTCTTTAACCAGTCGAGTTTGTCCTTCACACAGTTGCTTACATACACAAAATCAAGTTTACAATTGTTTTACTTATAGTTAAGTTTACGCAACTGCATGAGTGTTAGTATGTCCTTTTTTTTTATGTCATGGGTCATATTAGTTTAAAAAAAAAATTGGTACATATGTCTAAGTTTCAGCACTCTGTATACTCTGTATACCGAGGACCGGTCATCAGACATATATCGATCAGTACCAATTACTGATCGAAACGGTTACCCTTATGCAATAGTATATATATACATCAACTGGAGGGACTCGTGAGTTTCTCAGTGATATACACATGTATATGCTATTGAAAGTATTATTTGTACATCATCAACTGGAGGGACTCGTGAGTTTCTCAGTGAATTTTCTTATAAAAATTTCTGTTTATATTTTTTTTTTTTCAATTTTCAATTATTTACTTTATCAAAAAATTTCAATTTTCAATTACTTCATTTTACTAAAAAAATTTCAATTTATAATTATTTCACTGTACTAAAAAAAAAAATTTCAATTTACAATTATTTCATTTCATTAAAGAAAAAATTCAATCTTCAATTATTTCATTTCATAAAGATATTTCAATTTACAACCTTTTATTTCATTAAAAAAATTTAATCTTCAATTATTTCATTTCATAAAGATATTTCAATTTACAACCTTTTATTTCATTAAAAAATTTAATCTTCAATTATTTCATTTCATAAAAAAATTTCAATTATTTCATTTTACTAAAAAGAATTTCAATTTACAACCTTTTATTTCATTAAAAAAATTTAATTTCTTCAAAACTTTTCAAATTCAATTCATGCTTACATTTCATTTGTGTATGCTGCTTTAAAATACATTCGTCACTTACAAACATTGGGATAAAATGCACCTTCAGTCGTTTGGACAATCTTCTCAAACACCATACGAACACAAATCCAACGATGCAACACCAAATCATGTAGTCATATAGATTTTAGTTGATTTCTTTTCGATTGAAACATCGGGATAAAATGCACCTTCAGTCCTCTGGACAATCTTTTCAAACATTACACGAACACAAATCCAACGATGTAACACCAAATCATGTAGTCATATAGATTTTAGTTGATTTCCTTTTGATTGCTGTATTCATTGCCGTTAATAATTATAATTATAATTGTGGCAGGATCGCCATGTTATATAAATAGTTTTATTTATATATTATCCCTAATCAAGGTTCACTAATATATTCAATGTAATAATTGTTGAAGTCTTTAGTTGAATTATTTGATTTCCAATAGTTTATTATTTATTTATTAATTGATTGAACAGCCGCTTGTGCGACTGTTCACTTTGATTTACATTTCTTAACTGTACATATTTTTATTCTGATCGCATGAAAACTATCATTTTATGAAAATTTTCATAAAATTTTACAAATCGCACGACTTGCCAAAAAATCTGTCACACAGTTGCATTTTTAGTCCCCACTACCATACTTTTTCAGCACACATTTCATATTTGGCAGATCGCACGATTGTGTAGGAAGTGAAGCATGGCCTTAAATAGCGATCAAGAAGCAAAAACAATTGCACCTATTAGCACACTTGTCAGCTTAGCTGTACAATCAAACAAACAAACAATAAATTTCCAGGTGACCAACGTGCACAAAATTGTAAATGCACTGAGTGAAAATAGTGATAATAAAATCAAACTGGTATGGACAGAAGTCCCAAATCAGCTCAAATAGCATCAACGGCGAAAATGCCCTTGGGGAACTCCGGCTTCAATTGCCTTCCCTAACTACAAATTTTCGTGTATTTAAATGACTTTTTAAAAGCCTGACGACGGTTGTGGGTGGATTTAACGTTAATTTGTGTATAAGACCTTCGTGCCATACTTTATCGAAAGCTTGTTAGACATCAATAAAGAGCACAGAGCAATATTTCTTTTCTTCAAAAGAGTCTCTAACTTCATTCACAAGACTGTGTGTTTGTCAAATAGTGCTATGATGTCAGCGAAAAACGAATTGATGATCTGGAATGCATCCAGTCACTATATAGTCACTATAGGCATTAGCTTGCACATATACAGCTTTTCAAATAGATTTGAAATGTTGGGCAATAAACTAATAGGCCGTTTGGATTCTACCTTTGTATTATCTTTGCAGGGCTTTGGTATCATAGTAATCATCGAAACCTTCCATTCAGTTGGATGGTATTGCAGTCGTAAAATACCATTAAAATAGTATTATTCTTTTTGCAATATAAGGCAATTCTTGAAGCAATTATTGCTTATTTTGTCGATACCTGTGGCTTTTTTGGTGTTAAGAGTAGTAATGGCCTTTTCAATCTCCACAATATTAAATCTTAGCGGCATTTCTGGTAAAGATACGACTGGTGGCAGTTCAACAATATCAGCAGAAAGGTAGACTGCATTTTCAACATTTCCTACATCATACAGAACGGAGAGTAAAGTATTTACGGTTTGTATTAAGCTTTCTATCGAGGATTCAATACGACTAAAATTAGACCCTGATTCTTCATTTGCTGGTAATTTTTTTGCGAAGTAGTCCGGTTACTTTTTAAAATATTACCGTATGAAAATTTACTATTGGGTTTTTGTTGACCAAGAGTCTTGTTAGACTTTAAAACATTTGAGTATTGAATATGGCTACATGACGGTTGAGGTAACTGGTGGTAGTTTAAAGGAGTTTTAGGCTGAGCGGGAGTAGCATTTGTTTTTCTGGTTGCCGAATTCTTAAAAAACGAGGGTTGGACGGTACACTCCCGCCAACCGATTCTTGAAGTTGCCCCAAACAAAATAAAAATTAGCCTATGTGATAGAAAATTAAAAAAAAAAAAGAAAAAATTAAATAAAAAAGTTGGCGGCAACGCATAGTTTTCGAGTTATTGGCCTCTGAAGTTTTTATATATATGTGCGATTACCCTTTACATTTTTTTTCAACGTATAAGACCAATTTGCATAGCCGGCCTTCGGCCGGGCTTAATGAATTTATCCACCATGGTATATCCCGACACGGCGGTATATAGAATAGAATTTTTGCATAGCCGGCCTTCGGCCGGGCTTAATGAATTTATCCACTATGGTATATCCCGACACGGCGGTATATAGAACAACTCCTAAACTATAAGTTTCCGGAAGTTAAAATTTTAGGAGTGGACTAAAGTAAGTAAGGGCTACCAACCATATAAATTTCAACCCTTAAATCGGGTGGCGGGAGAGTACCGTGGAGCCCCAAAATGGTTCCAATTCCATCTTTGAAGGGAATTTATTTCTTCTTCTGAAAAATTATATTCCATGAAAAATGGATATATACCGATTTCTCAAAAACTGGAGCCAATCTGACACCTCCAAATGTACTTTCGCACTCAGGGGACTGCCCCCTAATAGTTCGAAAGCGATTCATCGAAGTTCATTTTTTCGACTATCACAGTGTAATTTATCCTACAATTACACATTTGTTTACTTAAATAATTGATTTCTCTTTTACTTATCAATATATAATTAATTTTCTTTCGATATTTAATTATGTACGACGATTCGATCAACTAATGTGTTAATATTCAGTCAATTAATGTTCTGATTTATTTAATAAAAAAATTGTTTGCTTTTTTATATATTTTTTTTATTTATTTACTTAATCAAAAATAAAATTATAATTAATTAAAAAAATAATTTTTGCAATATTTACAATATTGATTATTTGTATTGCTAATTTTTCGACCTTTTCTTGAAGTTATTTTTATTTGATTGATGAGCTTGAGGTCAATTTTTTTATAAAACACGTTATAAAATTTTATTTATCGATATTTCGCTACTCCTTTGTGTAGCTTCTTCAGGATTAGATTTTTAAGTAACAAAAAAATACCAACAATATTTTAAACAAAACAATATTCGCTTGAAATTGAATTTTTTCCGGTTTTTGAAATAAATTAAAAATTGTTTTTTATATTTCAAATGGTTTTTGAATTAAATAATTTTTTCCAAGTTGTCAATTGAAAAAAATATTTTAGTTTGAAACATGAGGAAATGAAAAAGTTTTCGAAAAAACTTTAAATAAATTAGAAGGGTTTATAAATTTATATGAAAATTTAAAGTTGCATTTTTTTAAAGTCCCAAGATTATTACAGATATCTCACCTTTTCTGCATGATAGTTGACCCCCTGGACTACCATTTGTGTATAGTGTGATATTCCTATACATCACCATTTTTCCATAAAAACCACTAATCTTGTCCAGAATTTTTTTTTTAAATCCGCATTTTTTTAAAGTCCCAAGATTATTACAGATATCTCACCTTTTCTGCATGATAGTCGACCCCCTGGACTACCATTTGTGTATATTGTGATATTCCTATACATCACCATTTTTCCATAAAATCCACTAATCTCCTCCAGAAATTTTTTTCATACGAAAATTTAAATTTGCATTTTTTTAAAGTCCCAAGATTATTACAGATATCTCACCTTTTCTGCATGATAGTTGACCCCCTGGACTACCATTTGTGTATAGTGTGATATTCCTATACATCACCATTTTTCCATAAAATCCACTAATCTCCTCCAGAAATTTTTTTCATATGAAAATTTAAATTTGCATTTTTTTAAAGTCCCAAGATTATTACAGATATCTCACCTTTTCTGCATGATAGTTGACCCCCTGGACTACCATTTGTGTATATTGTGATATTCCTATACATCACCATTTTTCCATAAAATCCACTAATCTCCTCCAGAAATTTTTTTCATACGAAAATTTAAATTTGCATTTTTTTAAAGTCCCAAGATTATTACAGATATCTCACCTTTTCTGCATGATAGTTGACCCCCTGGACTACCATTTGTGTATAGTGTGATATTCCTATACATCACCATTTTTCCATAAAATCCACTAATCTCCTCCAGAAATTTTTTTCATATGAAAATTTAAATTTGCATTTTTTTAAAGTCCCAAGATTATAACAGATATCTCACCTTTTCTGCATGATAGTTGACCCCCTGGACTACCATTTGTGTATAGTGTGATATTCCTATACATCACCATTTTTCCATAAAATCCACTAATCTCCTCCAGAAATTTTTTTCATATGAAAATTTAAATTTGCATTTTTTTTTTAAGTCCCAAGATTATTACAGATATCTCACCTTTTCTGCATGATAGTCGACCCCCTGGACTACCATTTGTGTATAGTGTGATATTCCTATACATCACCATTTTTCCATAAAATCCACTAATCTCCTCCAGAAATTTTTTTCATATGAAAATTTAAATTTGCATTTTTTTAAAGTCCCAAGATTATTACAGATATCTCACCTTTTCTGCATGATAGTTGACCCCTTGGACTACCATTTGTGTATAGTGTGATATTCCTATACATCACCATTTTTCCATAAAACCCACTAATCTCCTCCAGAAATTTTTTTCATACGAAAATTTAAATTTGCATTTTTTTAAAGTCCCAAGATTATTACAGATATCTCACCTTTTCTGCATGATAGTTGACCCCTTGGACTACCATTTGTGTATAGTGTGATATTCCTATACATCACCATTTTTCCATAAAATCCACTAATCTCCTCCAGAAATTTTTTTTAAATCCGCATTTTTTTAAAGTCCCAAAATGATTACAGATATCTCACCTTTTCTGCATGATAGGGGACCCCCTGGACTACCATTTGTGTATAGTGTGATATTCCTATACATCACCATTTTTCCATAAAAACCACTAATCTTGTCCAGAATTTTTTTTTTAAATCCGCATTTTTTTAAAGTCCCAAGATTATTACAGATATCTCACCTTTTCTGCATGATAGTTGACCCCCTGGACTACCATTTGTGTATAGTGTGATATTCCTATACATCACCATTTTTCCATAAAATCCACTAATCTCCTCCAGAAATTTTTTTCATACGAAAATTTAAATTTGCATTTTTTTAAAGTCCCAAGATTATTACAGATATCTCACCTTTTCTGCATGATAGTTGACCCCCTGGACTACCATTTGTGTATAGTGTGATATTCCTATACATCACCATTTTTCCATAAAATCCACTAATCTCCTCCAGAAATTTTTTTCATATGAAAATTTAAATTTGCATTTTTTTAAAGTCCCAAGATTATTACAGATATCTCACCTTTTCTGCATGATAGTTGACCCCTTGGACTACCATTTGTGTATAGTGTGATATTCCTATACAGCACCATTTTTCCATAATGACCACTTATATTCATCCGAAATGAGTTTCATCAACTTTTACAGCAACTGTTAAGTGCTTAACAGTGCTCTGTTAACTGCAAAATTGGCTTGACTAAAATTTTTGGTTGAAATCTTTGCTAGTTAAATTTAAATTTATCTTCACACACATAAATTTTTATTAGAAAAATATAGGTTATATTCATAAATTTTATGTTATTAAACTAGTTTGAAAATCAAATAACTTTTCACTCTGTACCTTTGACTAAATTGAACGTCTTCTTTAGACTTTTAGGCAAAAATAAAACAGTTTTAAATGATTCTTACTTAAAAATTATTTAGTGGACCAAAAATTATTTTTTCTGTTTTTATATTGTCAACCTTTAACCCTATTTTGAATTTTATGGCAGTAATAAAATGTGTCTCAATAGACTTTTCTAAGTTATTCTGAGAGTTTTCAATGTGTACAATAATTTGAAAAGCTTCAGCAATTTTCTAATCAATTTTGGTTTATTATTTTTGATTTCTGGCATTTTTGACATAATTTAACATATTTCGTTGTCTTTTATCATATTTTTCCAATAGCAATACCTCTTTATATTTTCTATTGTTCGATATATTCCACAATGTCCTCCCTCTATCGGATCATCGTGGTATTTCAGCATTAGATCAAGAATTGCCTGAGCATTCTTATCATTTATATTGGTCACCTCATTAAGTAGTAGCGCTACTTTTATGCCCTTTTATTTATAAATTATTTAATTGAGATAAATTCTAAAATTTTCCCATTAGGTGCCTATTTGTTCACCGGCCACTTTCTCAAGCCTTGGGAAAAATTGTCCTAGGTCAATATTCCCATGAATGAACATTATATATAATTTACCGGCCACTTTTTCAAGCCTAGGGAAAACTTGTCCTAAGTCAAGATTCCCTTTAGTAAATAGTTTTCTTCTGACGTCATATTGGGCTTTTTTCATTATTTTAAATTTGATGCTGAATATTTTCGATATTACTTTGTTGTTTATATGCCATAGATTTTGTTGCGATTTTTAATACTGTAATAATTTTTTTTATCTTTTACTGCCACAAAAATGGGTTGTATGTTTATTTATGGTGACTTTTTATTTCTAATATTATTATTTGATTAACTACAGATTTTAGCATCAGGCTATTACTGCCTTCGCTGTATAATTGTGACTTATATCTTAATTTTGCCATATTTAATATATATAGGTCGTCTACACTAATACATTTTTATTAGAATGTTTATTTAAGCAATAGGTCTTTTGATTTAATATATATTTATATATTGTTGTTTATATTTATATTTATTTTCGATATTTCGCTAACAATTTGTTAGCATCTTCAGGAAAATTTTATAAATTATTTGAAATTTTAATATTGATTTGTGTATTGGGTGTCATAAAATTTTTTCAATAATTTTTTATGAAAAAAGTCTAGGAAAATTTAACTACAGTATATAAAAAGGTTTTTGTATGATATGTCACAAAAATTGTTTCCAAATTTTAACATAAAAAAATTATTGAAAATGAGTTAAGTATTGGATAGATATAAAATTTTTAACATAGAAAAAATTATTAAAAATGTTATGTTATAAAAATAGTTTTAAAAAATTAACATTGAATTTAATATATCAACACAATGCAATATACATAAATATCTGCATACACAAACTAATATAAGTGAAAATAAAAAAAGAGAACTCTGATGAGTTCATCTTCTGACAAAAACAACAATAATCCTACAAGCAGTAGGAATGTACAATATGTATATAACTCTAGTTGCTGATGACGACAATAAAAAAAATGAATTAAACAAAAACCGGAATTTAACAGAAAACAGAAATACTCGTTCGCGATCATTATCTCTGAACATGTTAAATAGTGATCAAGAAGCAACAACAATTGCACCCATCAGCAAACTTGTCAGCTAAGCTGTACAATCAAACAAACAAACAATAAATACCCAGGTGACCAACGTGCACAAAATTGTAAATGCAGTGAGTGAAAATAGTGATAATAAAATCCAAACTGGTATGGACAGATACATAACCGTGCTAAAAAGGGGAAGAAGTCCCAAATCAGCTGAAATAGCGTCAACAGCGAAAATGCCCAAAGATGGGAAAAATAATATTAAATATTCTGAAAATCGTTTTGCGATTTTGAATGAACAAGTCGATGAAGATACAAGTACAACAAGGTCCACTAAACCACCGCCGATATATTTAAGAGAACAGAACTCCAACTTCTTGGTAAAAAGCCTTATCTCATTAATTGGAGAAAATGAGTTCTATGTAACTCCAATTAAGCGTGGCAAAATCAACGAAACTAAAATTCAGGTAACACGAGAAAATAATTACAGGAAAATTTTCTCAGATTTTGAGACTAAAAACAAAAACTTTTATACATATCAACTGAAGAGTGCTAAATGTCTAACAGTCGTAATAAAAGGTATAGACTCTAGCGTGGATCCAAGAGAGGTCATGTCTGGCCTTGAAAATAGTGGCTACAAGGTGAAAAATGTCTCATACATTAAAAATAGAGAAAAAAATCCCCCAACCAATATTTAGAGTCGAGTTACAGCCAGATGGCATAAAAATAAAAAAGAATGAAGCACATCCAATATATGACTTAAAGTACTTGTTGCATCGAAGAGTTACTGTTGAGCTTCCACATAAAAGAGCTGGACCTGTACAATGCCTGAACTGCCAAGAATTTGGGCACACGAAGACTTATTGCAAGTTGCCTACAGTCTGCGTTGTATGTGGTGATTTACACAGTACTGCTAACTGTGATAAAATAAAAGGTGATACCAAGGCGAAAAAATGTGGCAATTGCGGCGGAAATCACACTGCCAACTATAGAGGCTGCCCCCTTTACTCGTTTTTTAAGAATTCATCAACCAAAAAAACCAATGCTACTCCCGCTCAGCCTAAACCCCTATTAACTATCCACAGTTACCTTAACCGTCCACTAGCCAAAATCAACTTTCAAACATTTTCAGGTCTAACGCGACTAGTGCTCAACAACAATCTAACAACAACATTTTCATACGCTACTATTTTAAAAAGCAATCAGAGTACGGCGCAAAAAACCGTAAATGTAAATGAAGATTCGGGGTATAATTTTAGTCGTATTGAAGCCTCAATTGAGAGCTTAATACAAACTATAAATACATTTACTCTCAACATGTCCTGTATGATGCAGGAAATGTTGAAAATGCAGTCTACCTTGTTGCAGGCTGTACTAAGCAAACCATGAACTTAAAAATCTGTTTTTGGAACGCAAACGGTATCTGCCAACATAAAAACGAAATAGAATATTTTCTTCAGGATAAACAAATCGATGTTATGCTTATCTCAGAAACTCATTTGACATCTCGAAGCTGTTTCAGAATTAGTGGATATAATTTTTACGACACCAAGGATCCCCGTGGCAGAGCTTGTGGTGGTTCGGGAATCCTAATAAAAACGCGAATAAAACACCACCTGTAGAATGATTTTTGTGAAGATTATCTTCAAGCAACGAACATCTGCATCGAAACTTACTATCAAAAACTTGTAATATCATCTGTCTATTCGCCCCCAGATTCTCAATTACCGAGAGTCAATATACGGCTTTTTATAAATCACTGGGCCTCCGTTTTCTAGCAGCTGGCGACTACAATGCTAAACACACATTTTGGGGTTCACGTTTAATCACACCTAAGGGACGAATTTTATTCGACACAATATCTAAAATGGGCCAACAGATCGACAAAAAATTCCTGATGTTATCGACTTTGGAATTGTGAAAGGCGTGCCCAGCGAGATGGTTGAAGTTGAAGCATCTTTGGACTTATCTTCAGACCACTCGCCTACAATTGTCACTATTTACTCACACACAACATGTGATTTAGCGACGACATGTGCACGTATTAACTGGCTGAAATACAGAAAATATCTGCGTGCTCATTGCTCGGAAAAAATGCCGCTGAGAACACCTTCAGACATAGACGATTCTCTCAGGTTGTTTGAAGCGCATGTTAAACAAGCTGCTTTTAATGCTACTTCAAATGCAATAAACCAACCTGTGAGATTTAACACTATTTTTTCTGTAGATATAGAAAGGCTATTGATTGAAAAACGGAGAGCTCGACGAGAATGGCAGCGCTACAGATCGCCCCAGCTAAAATTAAGGCTTAAGGAGTGTATCAAGCAGCTTAGGAAAGTTTTGCAAACTCAAAAAACAGCTTCCCTTCAAAAATTCCTTCAAGAGCTAGATGCAACACCACAAACAGATTATTCACTGTGGCGTGCAGCCAGAGGACTAAAAAGGCCAATGATATGCAAACCCCCATTACGAGCCCCAAATGGTGACTGGGCAAAAACTGATGCTGAAAAAGGTGCACTTTTTGTTAAACACTTAGAAAAAGTTTTCACTCCGAATATTTCTGCTGATATTGTTGAACTGCCACCAGTCGTCTCTTTACCAGAAATACCGATGAGATTTAACATGACGGAGATTGAAAATACTATTACTAGTCTTAACACCAGAAAAGCCCCAGGTGTCGACAAAATAAGCAACAAAATGCTTCAAGAATTGCCTTACACTGCAAAAAGAATAATACTATTCATTTTTAACAGTATTCTACGCCTAGAACACTATCCTAAAGAATGGAAGGTTTCGCTAATTACTATGATACCAAAGCCCGGCAAGGATCATACAAAAGTTGAATCCTATCGGCCTATTAGTTTACTGTCTAACATTTCAAAACTATTTGAAAAGCTGTATATGAGCAAGCTGATGCCTATAGTGCAGTGATTGGCACAAAGAGAGGACTGAAAAAATGAGAAACTATTTTTGTGTGCACTTAAAGAAATTTATGGATTTAATTACTTTTTGTGATCAAAGTTTTAGAAATTTTAAATTGAATCATGTACTGAATGAATAGGTGAATAAATGGATGGATTAACGAATTTTTTAATAAATTGTATGAACTCAACATAATGTTTGTTAAAAAAAACATTTAAAAATATAATAGAGTGTTGATAAATATTTATTTTTGTATATTATAATAGCCCAATTTACAATCTTGTACAAATGCTATGATGTAAGACCATTTGCATAAGATCGCTATTGGTCTAAAATTATTTTTAACAATGTTAAAAATATAGGAATAGCAATTCTTCATCCCACATATTTATTAAGTAGTTTGTTTTAAAATGCCCCTCTGAAAAAAACTTACGAAAAAACATGCATACATAAATAAAGATTGTATCAAAATTTCTCTGTGTGTAAAAAAATTTTCAAAAGAAAAAAACATCCGATACACTCCTACTCTGTTGAAATTAAGCAAGCAACTGAATGAAATTTTCTTCTCACACGTTGGTTGTTGTAGATAATTTGTTGTAACCATGGTTGCCTTTCTTTTTATTAATGAAGAAATTCGTAGTTGGGTTTCTTTGTTACAATTTTCTTAAGTTTTTTTGTAGATAAAGATCCTCATTAATTTTAAAACAAGAATCAAAAACGTAATAAAAATCTTAAGAAATGACATACTTATGTATGTATTTGAAAATTTTTTGCGTATCCCAAATCCACTTGCGCGCAATATTCTTCATTATAGAGGCCACACCCGGCTGAAAAGAAGGGATACTCTTTTTCTCAGCCGTTCACGAGAGATGTAAAACAACAAAAATCAACCGTTGAAATTAAAAATTTTGTTTAGCACTGGCTAAACATATATTTATGTATTTTTAGATTTAAGATTTGAAAAACTTATTGATAATTCAATTTAAATAATTAAAGATTCAATAAATAATAAAAAAAAAAAAAAAATTTAACATTGAATTCAATATATCAACACAATTAACATTAAAATGTGTAGTATGTATCTAGGCTGTTTTTTAAATATAAATATCAAAAATTATTTACAAATTTTTATAAGCTTCATAAAAGTTAAGAATAATAAAAATCCTACAGGAAATTAAGTTATTATTGGTGTAAAACCAAGAAGCAATAATGTGATTATTTTCCTGTGGGACCATAATATAATTAGATATGTAATTAAACAAAGTAACAAAAAATTCATAGTGAAACAAGAAACAATCATTTAACATTTAGATTTTTACTAACTAAATATCTATAAATCTGTGCTAAATTTTCTGTATCTACTTTGAAATTTATTCTTTGTGTTGCTGGTGTATTAATTATCTCTATCATTTCTAACATCAAACGCTGTTTATAATTATTTTCTGTATTCAGAATTGAAACATTTTCAAAGTTAGGAAAGTGAACTAATCTGGAACAATAGATGACAACGCTGTCTTCTGTGAATTGATATGCCTATATTTCTGATCTGACTTATGACCTGCTATTCCCGTTTTTAATTTATTTTTGGTAGTACCTACATATACCATGTTACAATTCTCTCCATCATTTCCCCTGCAAGGTATTTTGTAAACTACATTCGATCTATCCCATTTATCAATTTTGTCCTTAGTTCTACTAAAAAATTTATTTAATGTGTTATAGGTGCTATGAGCTATTATATATTTGTTCGTATCAAAAATCTTTGATTTTGTCAATCTCTCTGAAATCTCAGGAATATACGTTATATATTATTAATTATTTTATAAGTGACAAACAGTTTCACAACAAGAATGAGAGGAAGATAAGAAGTATTTTGAGAGAGAATGATTACCCCAGTTCTTTAATTAATAAATTAATATATAGACACAAACATAAAATATCGAAAATAAATATAAATATAAACAACAATATATATATATATATATATATATATATATATATATATATATTAAATCAAAAGACCTATTGCTTAAATAAACATTCTAATAAATATAAAGAAAAGGTCAAATAAAATAGAATATAAATACTAATACATTTTTATATTATGTCAAATTATTTTATTATTATTTTCTAAAACTACTACATGTATTAAACTTTATCCAAATCATTTGCTCTACTAACATATTTCTTCCGTAGAGCTCTTTTATGCAACAGATATATCTTAAGTGATAGATTTATTGCTGATATTATCACCAATATCAGCATTAGTAGCCATAATGAATTTATTTCTGACTTATGGTCTATGATTTCCAAATTGGTAACCACGTTTGCACTGGGCTTTTCTAATTTTGATTCTGTTTTGCCCATCTTTTAATTTCATAATATTATTTTTATGTATATTATTTTGTATTAAAACATTAAAAAGTTAAATTAACTTTAATTATTTTATTCTAATTGTTAAAATTAAATTTAATTTTTTTATCTTTAATCCATTATAAAGTTATAATTTTCTTGAAAAATTTAAAAATATTCTTTAAGTGTTACTTTTTGTCTTATTTAATTTTTATTTAAGTAACATTTTATTTATTTTAATATTAAGAGGCTCTTTTAATAAAAGATTTTATCCACGAGTTATGTAGAAATCCATAATAATGAAAAAAAAAAATGTTTGCCACGAGCGGTTAACGCTTACTGGCCCTAGTGTGCGACTTTAGCGCACCACTTTTAATATAAAGGTCATATATATAAAAAAATATCTATTGTTTTTGTTATAATTTTGTTGTTGTTGTATTGTTGTCTGTGGTGGCAGTCTTCCTTCTGTTATTTTTGGTGGTGGTATTTTAGTGGAAGATGTTGGCTATCTCAAAGCCCCATAGCTAGGCGGTCATCCTTATTTGGTAGCCTCTTGGCCAGCGGACCTTTATTTTCTCTGTTGGGGTGCCTTTTGGCTAGGCGGACCCTCTTCTTTTGCTCTTGTTTCTGGGTGCAAATCTAGTAGCACTCCAAGAAAACTGGCAGGCTGCTCGTGCTTCTTCAGGGTGCAGTTTAGTAGCACTCGCTGAAGAAGACTGGCAGGATCGCCATGTAATAAAATTGTTTTTTTTTTATTTAATTTTGGTCTTAGAGATTTTATTATTGGAGCTCCTAAGACTGATGATTTATTAATTGATTTATAAACTAAATGACATTGGCTTATATACTAATTATGAGAATAATTCTTAGGGGTACCTTAACATAAGAGTAAAAGAATAGAAATATATATTATTGTTGGGTAAGTATATTTAGCTTCCAACTATTTATGTATGGCATGTGTTTAAAGTCCAACGAGTGCATACTTAAAAGCAACAGATACTTTGTGTTGCTTATATTTACAATCAATCAAATGCAGTTAATAAATGTGATTCATTTAAGTGCATTGTGCTGCTGCACTTGATTAACCGTACAAGTGTCAAATTACCGACACACAAAATATCTTGCTTGCAGTTTGTCAACTTTGAAATTTCAAAAGGCACCAAAATGGAGAAAAAAACGCGCTATTTAACAAAAAACGCACCAAGTTCAGATTTTTTTTTTATTGAAAATTTTTATTGAATTAATTTTGCGTCTTTACAACATTTAACTTTAGTCCAAAATTCTAATGTTGATATATTATTGTGCCAATGCATGAAGTGAATCATTCTCCATCCTTTTTTAATACTAGATAATATTTCGACATCGGATTCAAATTGTACTGATAATGGCATGATATCATATTTGCAATGGGATAAAACATTTTGTACAATGCTGGTTGTTGATGTCGGTTGTAGATAAATGGGCTTAAAGCTGCAATGTGTTTCCGTGTTCCAGCATGCCGAACAAGGTTGGATATTTCAGCGTGATTTGCAATAAAAAAATCTTGCTTATATGTTATTATTTGGTCAAGGCCGAATCCATTGCTTAAACTCACATTGTGATTCCCAAATCCTTTTGTATTTCGCTTATGATCTCCTTTTTTAGACTCCATTCTTGACGTTAACTTTAAATATTTCTTTTATTAAATATAAATTTTATTAGTTTTAGTGTTACAATCCTTTATATAAACTTTTACGCATTTTATAAAAAACGAACAATGATCGCAAGTCTCAAGAATACTTTGTTTTTGCTAAACTCTTTAACAGACTTGAAAACAACTTTTACGACAAAAAAAAATTAAGTACTCTGAAAATCTAAAAGGGACAACAAATTTCTTATAATGAAATGTTACAAATTATCTATAACAACAAGACGGTTTAACGGTTTCTGTGAATGTGTTTTGGCACATATCCACTAATATTCATCCGAAATGAGTTTCATCAACTTTTACAGCAACTGTTAAGTGCTTAACAGTGCTCTGTTAACTGCAAAATTGGCTTGACTAAAATTTTTGGTTGAAATCTTTGCTAGTTAAATTTAAATTACTCTTCACACACATTTGTGTAGGATAGTGAAGCACGGCCTTACACAGCTAGAAAAAAAATTTAAATCAGCGAAATAAAGTTCATCTCAGTTATTCTATATTTTGTTCTTGTCGGTTTTTTCGTTTTAATTTTTTATGGCTTAAGGATATGTCGCAAAAATTGAGAAAAAAATATATGTAAGTATATATTTGTCCCAAATCTTGTGACATATGCACGAAAAATATCTATAAGTTATTGGATTTTGCTCTTAGTATTAGTGACTTTGAACATATATTGAATATTTTTGGCACCATTTGAAATTATGTATTGCGAATATTTACAAATTTGAAAATTGTATATACTATTTAAGCCTGATTAGCAAAGGAAAGTTTATATGATGCACAAAAACCTCTTCTCATACATACGTTTTTTTTCTAATTTTGTTTTTAATCCACAGTTTTTTCAAAAATTAAATAATTTTGGCATGTTCTGCGATGACCAGAGTCAAATCAAAACTATAGTCATGTAATTCAATAGCAATAATTAATTTAATTAAAATGCTAAAGGTTTTAACAAAGACTTAAAGATATTATAAATGTAAGAGCCTTTAGAAACAAAAATCCACATCAAGTTGAATTAAAAACACAATTAAATATTTCAAAAGATGCAGCTTTGTTATTGACACTCTTACAGAAAAAGTATATATGTACATATGTATGTATGTACAAAAGTAAGTGCAACACTACTTTGCATTGCAGTCTAGGGTACGGTTGCTGCAACCACACAACCAAGCAACCACCTTCATGTTTATGAAGTCGTATGTATCATGATTTTCATAGTAACAAGATGTTCAGAGTTAGTTACCTTGCCCCCTTATTCACAACTTGTCACGGTCGTAATCTGTTATACGTTTCAAAGTTAAGTGACCTACTACAGTTATTTTATTTCAGATTTCACTGTTTTCTATTTCTTGTTGTCCACATTTTAATATTTGGGGGCGTTACATATGATATTCGACCGACTGGAGGAGACGGTTGTGCACACTTTACAGCTGCGAACAAAGCAACAAACGAACAACATTAGCATTTGCAGTCGTGTGGCATGCTAAGGCTACATTGAGCAATAATTGAAAATTCACAATAATACTCACGTATTTCTAATTTTTATATTAGACATGCAGCACGAGGTTAATGTTAAAGAATAATAATAACTACTTAAATTACCAAAAATGTACTCTTTATCTCACTACACCATGAATATGTCATCGACAAATCTTTAAAGAAAAATTAATTTAATACGTCCATATGTATGTATGTATGTATGTATGAGTTTTTTAAATAATTTATTTAACTAGACATTGTACACACGAGCATATACAATCATACAATCATGTACTAGTGATGTTACGAATACTCGTATTCGTATTCGACTATTCGCCTGTTTTAAGATATTCGTATTCGCCAAATTCAAGCGAATATTTTTCGAATAATTTTCCCATACATTTTCCAAAAAAAATCATACAAAAGTTTAAAAAAAGTACATAAAAAAAAAATATATTAATTTTTATTAAAAACACCCATTGTATTTCACACAAAGTAATAACCTTCTTAAAAAACAAACAAAAATTTATATGTATTTTGCAACTAGTATTCAAAAATTAAAGTTTTATATCATGTTAAATTAGTAATCAAACCTCAGTAGAGGAATGTTGAATTTAAAAAAATAGAAGTTTTGAAGCCTTTTCTCCATCAGGCCTATTACGATGCGGTGTATAAATAAGCCCCGCACCACTAAACATTCGCTCGCTTGGAACATTCGTTGGTGGTGTCACTAAATATTGCCTGACTATAGGTAAAAGAAGCTCGTATTTTTCCTTATTTACTTTCCACCATATCACTGGTTTAACGTCATTTGCCGCCCGTTTTTCCGATATATGTATATTCTCATTTATAGATACTAACGCAAAGGCAGGGATTTTTTCCAATTAAATTTGAAATATAAACCTCAAAAGAAATATTCGTATTCGTATTCGGCGAATACTGTTTTAAATATTCGTATTCGTATTCGCGAATACTAAAAATTGATATTCGTAACATCACTAGTATGTACATACTGAAGCATTTTTAAACCTCGAAAATTTGGAAAAGTTATTTCATTTGTTTTTTCAATACCAATGTACTCGGAAGAACTTCAAAATTAATACACAATTTTTGTGAGCAGAAAAACTATTAATTTTTCTTTTTAGACTGACATAAAATGTATTTACAGCCGGATTCGGATAAGAGCGCGCTATTTAAATGAAAAAATCGGTTAATTGAAAATTAAAATTCTTATTTAGTATTTTTGATCAATATCAAAGCACTTACATTCGCTTAAATGCAAATCCGCTTCAAAGAAAACTCTCTTAACATAATCATATTTTGGTTAGAAATAATCTAAGTGCCTGTTCGCCGATATCGAAGAAAAAACACAACAAACATAACAAATTAAAATTTTTTTTTTTATTTCAAATGTAATTGTTCGAAAGAAAGGAGTTCTTCGATATAGGCGAAGAGGCACTAATTTATATAAAAGAAACACCAAATAAAAGAAAAAATTATTAATTTACTAGTGACAAAATACTTTTTAGTGACGGCTCATTTCAATTAAATATATATTTATTATTTTCAAATATGGTTGCAGGCCTATATATCAATTTTTAAAATGAATCTGAAACGAAAAACATATCACATATGTTTTACTTTTGTTAACACATATTGTTAACACATATAATAATTTAATTGTATAATTGTCTTTGGTTTTGCTTATTAGTAAAAACTGTAAAATTCATTCAACTTAAAGTTGTAATTTAAGACACCTTTTCATTGCCAGGCAAAGTCATTCAACACAGAATAATTTTGGTTTTTGCTTATTAGTAAAATCAGTAAAAATTCATTCAACTTAAAGCTGTAATTTAATACTCCTTTTCATTGCCAGGCAAAGTCATCCAACTCAGAATAATTATTTAATTGTAGAATTATCTTTGGTTTTCGCTTATTAATAAAAATGTTCTAATTCATTGAACCCAAGTTATTTTGCATACACACATTTTTCTACTTCCTCATGACTGCTGACACACTTTTGCCAATTCAACTTATTTTGCTTTGTATTACCATTTTAGTTTTATATTTAAGCCAGTAAATTTTAATTAAAAAATGTCAGAACAAAATTGACAATCAATTAAAGAACTTCTTTTATTTTTTGATTACAATAAAGAGTCACGGTTCAAGTGCCGGCGGCTCAATTTATAAACAAATCAAAACTATACACGAGTCACGGTTCAAGTACCGGCGGTTCACAATTCTGTCAATACTTACAAGTATTAACAACTTCTATTGCTATATTTTCGTTTCACAGAGCAGTTTTGAAGTGAGTCCGTTTAACTGAAACGTTTTTAACTTATCCGAACTTTTAATCGACAATCTCGCATAAGCGAAACAAACTGCTTGTAATTTTACATTTCCGCTTAACCGAATTCGACTGTATTCTGTTTTATATATAATTTTTCGTTGCCAGATCTTAAAATTAATGTAACTAATATTAATATATCTGGGGCTACCAACTCTCAAACTATTTTATCAAAGCGTTTTATTTAACAATAAAATATCGAAATTAAGAGAATGACATGTGAATTTTTAAAAAAAGCCTAACTATTAATAAGGATAAATCTTGATGAAGATTGCGGAAGATTTCAAAACTTTTTACCAACACCTGTAGTTTCGATTTAGTAACTTGTAACAATTCCATAATTGTAAAATTTACCGACAATTATTGCGATTTGCAGTAACGAGTTTGTTATTCACTTATTACTTCCTAACTACATCGTTATAATTTCCTTTTACGTAGCATCTATATCAATATATAAGAAAAGCACAAAGAGAAATAAACAAAAAAACAAATAAATTAATTTATTTGTTGTTAATGATATTTTTCTTCTTTAAGCTAATAAGGCCTAACGTAGTTAATGGTAATAAAACAGCTTTATTTCATTTTTTACCGAACTTTTTTCAATTGTTTGTTGACTTCTTCAGGGGTTTCGTCTATTTAAAATTTTTAAAACACATATTATATTTTGAAAAGTTTTTCCACTGCTGTTATTTGATTGCAACAATATAACTAGCGCTGATATTATTGGTGTCCTCTTTTATGTTCATCGTTCTCCCTATGTTCTTTTGTATGCGCAAGCTTTCGATTGTGTATCTTTTTCTCTCTATACCCTGTCGTCAAATGTGTAGCTAGCTACAAGAAAAGGTAACTTTTAAATTGATTTTTCTAGACTAACTTAAAGCTAACTACAATACAATGCAGAATGTAACCAAAATCAATTAGTAGGTTGAGTATATATATATTATACTCTCATTTATAATTGAATATGGTGAGCGCCAACAATTTTACTAATTTAGGAACTCTTAAAATTATTTCAAGTATTTCATTCCATTGAAATTAAAAATTTATAGATTTAAGATTTGAAAAACTTATTGATAATTCAATTTAAATAATTAAAGATTTAATAAATAATAAAATTATCAAAAAAAAAAAAAGTATTTCATAACTTCTTGCTGTCAATATTTAAGTGGTACCTTAGCTGAGTGGTATGCGCGTTGACTGTTAATCCAATGACCTGTGGTTCAAGTCCCCCAGCACAGCACCGGTGAAAAAAATTTGAAGAAAAATTTATTATTACAATATTACTATAAAACTACTGAATATAGAATTGAGAAAATAATATAAAAATGAAAGATATTTTTTTTTATGTATACTAACTAACTACATTTTGACTTTTTAAAACTAACTTAAAGTTAGCTACAAGTAGTGGAAAGAAAAACTGACTTTTCCCTAGGACATCGCCATGTTAAAAAAGTTAGTTTTTTTCAAACATTCAAGTTAGTTTAAAGTTAGTTTTGTTTCCGACAGGGTATTTTCTCTGTCTAAAATTCTCACATTATCCAAATCAACTGTATGCTTGTTGCTGATGATATGTGTTGACAAAGCTGTTGATGTTTTTTGTTTTTCAATATCACTTCTATGTTCTGCCATTCTGTTCTCTAAATTTCTTTTAGTTGTGCCAATATAATAAGGTTGCATTGTTCTTCGTTGTTTCCCTTACATTGTAGTTCGTAAACTACGTTACATTGTTGTTGTTCATCAGTTTGAGCTTTTACTCGTGTAAAAAGTTGGTTTATTGTTGTGTTTGATTTGTATGCAAATTTCAATGTTATTTGTTTCAACAGCTTTTTTGTCCGTCAAACCAGAAATAAATGATACACTGTAATATTTTGTAACGGGAAGATTTGCTTTTCATTTTTGCCTTATAAAATACTTTTAATGGCAACCAGCGGTTGTCTAATTGTATAGGTGTAGAAAAGTAAACACATTCATAATGGAAAATTAATTGTTGTGTGTGTTTGAGAAATTTTTTAAAGGCTATTTTTATGCTTTGTTATTCACAAAAATATATTTGTGAGTTTTTGTATAAATAGATGAGCTTTGGAATTTTTTTAAACATAAAGGGTAAAACATCTACTGATGAATTGGTATAGCTACCAACGAAATATATATCTAGATATTGCTAACCCGCAACAAATAAATAAAATATAAAACATCAATGTATTTTATAAAAATTAACAATTGTTTTTTATTCCGATATTTCGCTACCAACAATGGGTAGCCTCTTCAAGGATTAAAAAAAAAAAAAAAAAAACATAATTTAAATCCTTGTTGGTAGCGAAATATCGGAATAAAACACAATTGTTAATTTTTATAAAATACATTGATCTTTAGCTCTAAAAATAAGAATTTAAAGTTTTTTCAAAAACAGTGGGAATAAATTTCTCCTTGGGTGTGTTAATAATTTTCTTCTTAAAGGCTATGATGTTGTTAGCTACCTTGTTTTCCAAAAATTTTTTCGAATTTAAAAAAATTAATGTTAAATTTTATGAAATTTATATATGTATATGAATGTTAAATTGCATGTTTAAATAACGGTAATATTATTATTTATTCATAAAAGATTCTGTGTTTTTGTATATTGTTTTAAAAGATCAATTTTGTTCTTGGCATAACGAACGTGCGGCACCACGAAATAAGCCCCAAATCGAAAAATGAAATAAGCCCCAAAAAAAATGAAATAACCCCCAAACAAAATTTACGAAATAAGCCCCAAATAAAATGAAATAAGCCCCAAAAAATTTTATGAAATAAGCCCCAAATTTTTAAAAAATGAAATAAACCCAAAAAAAATGAAATAAGCCCCAAATTTGTTAACTTTATGAAGTAAGCTTTAAAAGAAATCATAAAATGCAAGAATTTTATCCTCTAAATTATATCGAACACCGGCTTCGCGTTCCACGCATTTTCTGCATAACCGGCCTACGGCCAGGCGCAAGAAATTTATCCTTTATGGTATATCGAACACCGGTTTCGCGTTCAAAGTATTCTCTGCATAACCGGCCTACGGCCGGGCGCAAGGAATTTATCTTCTATGGTATATCGAACACCAGCTTCGCGTTCCAAGCATTCTCTGCATAACCGGCCTAGGGCCGGGCGCAAGGAATTTATCCTCTATGGTATATCGAATACAGGCTTCGCGTTCCAAGCATTCTCTGCATAACCGGCCTACGGCCGGGCGCAAGGAATTTATCCTCTATGGTATATCGAACACCGGCTTCGCGTTCAAAGTATTCTCTGCATAACCGGCCTACGGCCGGGCGCAAGGAAATTATACTCTATGGTATATCGAACGTCGGCTTCGCGTTCCAAGCATGCGCTGCATAACCGGCCTACGGCCGGGTTCAAGGAATTTATCCTCTATGGTATATCGAACGTCGGCTTCGCGTTCCAAGCATGCGCTGCATAACCGGCCTACGGCCGGGTTCAAGGAATTTAACCTCTATGGTATATCGAACACCGGCTTCGCGTTCAAAGCATTTTCTGCATAACCGGCCTACGGCCGGGCGCAAGGAAATTATACTCTATGGTATATCGAACGTCGGCTTCGCGTTCCAAGCATGCGCTGCATAACCGGCCTACGGCCGGGTTCAAGGAATTTATCCTCTATGGTATATCGAACACCGGCTTCGCGTTCAAAGTATTCTCTGCATAACCGGCCTACGGCCGGGCGCAAGGAAATTATACTCTATGGTATATCGAACGTCGGCTTCGCGTTCCAAGCATGCGCTGCATAACCGGCCTATGGCCGGGTTCATGGAATTTATCCTCTATGGTATATCGAACACAGGCTTCGCGTTCAAAGCATTTTCTGCATAACCGGCCTACGGCCGGGCGCATGGATTTTATTCTCTATGTTATATCGAACACCGGCTTCGCGTTCAAAGTATTTTCTGCATAACCGGCCTACGGCCGGCGCAAGGACTTTATTATAACACAGTTGAAACTTGAAAATAACATGCAATTTTCCTCAAAATGTGTTTAGATCTACATATTTTACGGATATGAAATAAGCCCCAAATAAAATGAAATAAACCCCAAACAAAATATTTGAAAATTTTTTGGGGCTTATTTCATTTTTCGATTTGTGGCTTATTTTACAGAACGTGCTACGATTGAACTGCTGACTTTTATTTATTTCATAACAACCAAAAAATTATTGTCGTTAACATACCGATAGCGAATATCGTTAAGTGTTTTGAATACCAAATTCGATAAATATTCGTTATATTAATTTTAACAATACGATTATCGTAATTAAACTGACTGAATCGCACTACTGATGGCACAAAATTAGTTAATTCTGCAACTAAAAACGGTAAATATATGTACATATTTGGAAAAATTATATATACATGTATTATGTATAAATTTTGTATATTTTATTTCATATGAACGTTAAAAGACTGAAACTGTTGAATTTTTTTTAACGTTTTTGCTTTTTTCCTTAATCGTTTTTGTGTAATTATTTGCATTTTTTTTAATTAAAAATACGACTGAATGTATATTTTTGTATAAAAAATAAAAAAACATTTCAATAAAACAACTGTCATATGAGTATTTTTAATTGTCAAGATATTTCGTATTTGAGATTTTTTGGTGATTGTCACGAATTTTCCCAACTTCTAAAAGGACAAAGTAGAAATTGACGAATAATTAAATATTTGTTATGTATAAGTTTTTTTAATATGACCAATAATTAGTTTTAGTATTATTAGGGGTTTCCTTTAGGCTGTTTTTCTGGTCACTTATTGTTTTTAGATGTTAATATAACAATGTTGTTTGTAATTTTTGATGTTTATTACATTTGCTCGACGTTTCGTTGGTTTCAACATAAACCAAACAAAAAAGAAGAGAGGTGTCTTAGGACACCCGGTTAGAGCTATGCACATTAGGTATATACCTACATAAAATGTGTGCAGATTTAGATTTAATAATTTTTCTGAGTTTATGCAATTGTTTTAAGAAATTTAATCCATATTTTAAAAGTTTTAGTTAAGGTTTTAAATAATATTTTTATATTATTATTATTACGAATAAACGTAATTATTATTCGAACTTATATTGACGTACATATGAGAAGAATATTATCAGGCTCAAGTTCAGTTTTATTGAATTAATGAAAATTCAAAATTACCAAGAGTTTTTTTATGTTGAAAAATATTATTATTTATATCCAATCAGTTTTTAGCAGAACGTATCAGTACTGATTTCAAGGCCGCTACACCACTCATCAGCGATCAATTGCCATCTTTACAATTTTTCGTAAAGTGGATACTAATTGAGAAGAATATCAAGTATTTAACAAGTTTTCAAGAGAAATAGAATACGAGCATTAATTTTTAATTAATTTTTTATTCTACATATTGAAACAGTTCTGGTTAGTACGAAATGATACGTTCTGCTAAAAACTGATTGGATATAAATAATAATATTTTCCAACATAAAAAACTCTTAGTAATTTTGAATTTTCATTAATTCAATAAAACTGAACTTGAACCTGATAATATTACTTTTCATATATACATCAATATAAGTTCAAATAATAATTACGTTTATTCGTAATAATAATAATATAAAAATATTAATTCCGCTTGGGCACGAGCTATAAATACCCTAATAACAAGGGTCACAGTAATATGTGAATTGCCCTAATATAGAGTAAAAACAACAAAAACGTTAATATACAAAGTAGAATACTTTCATGATAACGGACTATGAGTTTGTGTTGATTATTAGTACTTTCCAAACAGTGATGAGGGAATTTCGTACTAACCAGCACTGTTTCAAGGTAGAATAAAAAAATTAATTAAAAGTTAATTCTCATATTCTATTTCTCTTGAAAACTGGTTAAATAGTTGATATTCTTCTCAATTAGTATCCACTTTACGAAAATTGTAAAGATGGACAATTGAAATCTGATGAGAGGTGTAGCGGCCTTGAAATCAGTACTGATACGTTCTGCTAAAAACTGATTGGATATAAATAATAATATTTTCCAACATAAAAAAACTCTTAGTAATTTTGAATTTTCATTAATTCAATAAAACTGAACTTGAACCTGATAATATTACTTTTCATATATATACTACATCAATATAAGTACAAATAATAAATACATTTATTCGTAATAATAATAATATAAAAAATTTTAATTCCACTTGTGCACGAGCTATAAATACCCTAATAACAAGGGTCACAGTAATATGAGAATTTCCCTAATATGGAGAAAAAAATAACAAAAACGTTAATATACAAAGTAGAATACTTTGATGATAACGGACTATGAGTTTGTGTTGATTATTAGTACTTTCAAAACAGTAATGAGGGAATTTCGTACTAACCAGCACTGTTTCAAGGTAAAATAAAAAATGAATTAAAAGTTAATTCTCATATTCTATTTCTCTTGAAAACTGGTTAAATAGTTGATATTCTTCTCAATTAGTATCCACTTTACGAAAATTGTAAAGATGGACAATTGAACGCTGATGAGAGGTGCCTTGAAATCAGTACTGATACGTTCTGCTAAAAACTGATTGGATATAAATAATAATATTTTCCAACATAAAAAAACTCTTAGTAATTTTGAATTTTCATTAATTCAATAAAACTGAACTTGAACCTGATAATATTACTTTTTATATATACTACATCAATGTAAGTTCAAATAATAAATACATTTATTCATAATAATAATTATATAAAAATATTTTTCAACAATAAAAAAACTCTTGGTAATTTTGAATTTTCATTAATTCAATAAAACTGAACTTGAGCCTGATAATATTCTTTTCATATGTACGTTTTTAAATAATATAATATTTATTTAATAGAAAAAACAAAAAATTATTTTCAATTAATTTTTTTAACCTAATATGTACTACATTCATCAAAGCATAATAATTCAAACGCTTGACGTTTTGTTTGGTGGGTAGCTCGGCAACTCAGCAACACAAAACAAAACGGAACACTAACAAACATACATATGTTTTCATAAAGAGAACATGTAGGAAATATCAATGTATTGGTGATTTTTTCACTTGTAGAAATTGCTTGTTACATTTTTTTTACTGTAGCCAAACATCATAATTAGTGCTGGCAAATTCAACTATTTTTCATTACTCAATAATACTCAATACTTTTCATTTGGGTACTCAATACTACTCGATACTTTTAACGGATTTTTAGAATTTGTAACGCATAGTTTTTATCTGCAAATTGAAGTAGTTTCTTCAAAAATTAAAAATAGATCTTCACTATTATTGGTTTTGTGTGTCTTTTATTATTATATCAAAAATAAATGTAAAGCTAATTTTTAATTCAACGTTAACAACTTAAGAAATAATTTAATTGTTCTCAAAAAAATGTAGTTATGCATATAAGGGTTCTTTGGAAAATTAATACTTTTTTATGGTTGTTCTATTTTATTGACAGCTTTATTTCGGCGGTTGGTTTATTTTTTTAGCTTACACATTGTTGTCTTTCTGTACAGTGATGTATTTTTATACACTATTTTAGCCACTAAACTGCTTAAAAATACATCTCTGAAAGTATCGAGTAACTACTTTTGAGTATTGAGTATCCAAAAAAACGGGCAAATACTCGATACTCGGTACCCACTACTCAATACTTTGCCAGCACTAATCATAATAAAAGTTTGTATGCATACACAATGGATTAGTTTAGTGTGTTTGTGGACGAAAGAATGAACGAATGAATGAATTTACATATTTAAAAAAGTATTTACATTAAAATATTCACAGTGTACTGTGAATAACAAATAAAAAGACTAAAAAAAAATCAATATTTTCTTGTCCTCTTTTGCCTGTGTTTTGTTGTTGCAAATTCTAAAATAAAGCAACAAAGAACCTCATTCATTGCCTGCTAACATACAAATGAGTATATTTCGTATTTTAGTTTGTCTTTTCTGTTTGGTTCGTGTTGTGTATGTGAAAATGACAATTGCTGATCGGCCCCTAGGGGCTAGTTTGACGATCAATGATTTAATATTTTGTTTTTATTATTGCAGTTGAATGTGAGTAACACGCCATATACATATATATTTTCTCGTCTTGATTTAAAAAAAGTCGCTTTTAAAGGACAAGCAGATCAAAACAAAAAGAAATATATAACTCTAATAGTGTCGATTAATTACGTTACGAAAAATAAAATTCAACCCCCATCGCGCCATAGCTCTAATAATAAATTTCTGGTAAATCTTCTAAAGTGTCCATTACACTGTGAGACAAATTTTGAACAAAGTCGTGACCAAATGTATCTGACACCTAATCTTTATGTAAAATTGTCCGCTGAGTCGGAATATGAAGTCAGAATGGTCAAAAGTAGTAAAATAACCGTTATTTCTGTTTTTGAAAAACATGATGTCACTTAAATGCAAATATCTTGCAAAATATTCGTCGATTTATGAATTAATTTTTTTTAAGGAAAGATAATAAAATTACTAAAACAAGTACGGGTCGTGTGCAAAAATTTGTCAAGAAACTACTGAGTTACAGTCGACCAAATTTCAAATTTCATAAATATGTTATTGTTTTTTGAAAGTTTGTTCTTTTGAACTTATTTTATAAAACCAACCAATTAACATTTTTAATGTTTTATTAAATCGGACATTAGTTTATTTCAATACGAGCATTTTCCGCCAAACAAAACCCAGATTGGTGCAAAAGTGACTAAGCTACAGAAGATTTAGTGAAACAACAAAGAATCGCTCGAAGTAATGCAAATATTGCTGCCGTTCAGGCAAGTGTTGCTGAAGACCGCAATTTGTCGATTCCAAGACGTTCTCAACAATTGGGACTGTCTTAAACCACAACCTGGCGGTATAGATCGATGATAACCAACTTTTTATGGCCGAAATGGAAGAAGTTGATCTTGACAACATTTGGTTCCAACAAAACGGGGCTACGTGCCACACAGCAAATGCAACAATTGAATTATTGCGAGAAAAGTTTGTAGATTCGATTATTTCAAGCAATCGCGGAAAAAAGTCAAATTGTCAACATACTCTTCATGCAATATAAAGTGATATTTTGAAATTTTAGACTAAATAGTACAATCAAATCAAAAAGAATTACTCCGATCTGACTGCTAGTTTTTTTTTACAGCCGTCTCAAACTCAGTACTTGGATGTTTTACCGAAACAACTTAATTTAAACCTAAGAATATCAAGACGAATATTATTTTATTATGTGAGCTAACGTTTTTCTTTTTATTGTTTATGTAAAGTAGGATATTTCAGTATACTAAAATTGAAAAAATAAACTCTGCAGAGTTGTTGTCAGAGTCTGTTGTTTATTTTTATGAACATATAACAAAAATCCCTTTTTTCTCCAAACATTTGGACCTGCAATTTTAGCCATACTTTCCCACAGTTCAAAATCACTTCTAATACATTGTCTCATATCTGTTTTTACATTTTTAATCAATTTCAAGTGCCACCAGATACCACCTGTCAATTTGTTTAACATAACTCAAGAACCACTAGTCGGATTTTGCTTAAAAGAAATTAAGAAAAATAAAGAATTACAATTACTTTCATCTGTTTTTTATTTTGATGAAACTTTATATTTTCCTTTATTAAGGTAATATAATGCTCTGTGCCAAATTTCAAAAAGTTTGGGCCAAAAATAAATTTCGGGTTCAATGGGCGATGTGAGGTGGGCGTGGCCAATTTTGATGAAACTTTAAATTTTCTTAATTAAGGTAATATAATGCTCTGTGCCAAATTTCAAAAATTTTGGGCCAAAAATAAATTTCGGGTTCTATGGGCGGTGGGAGTGCCCAATTTTGATGAAACTTTATATTTTTCTTAATTGATCTAACCAAAGGCTCAGAGAAAAATTTCAACATTCTACGAGCACTTCTTATAGTTTTTTCCAAGCTTGTATCCCCACTGTGCGGCGGTGAGTGGAAAAACGTTCACAAGCTGCCAGCAGATGACTTACGCAATCACATATTTTTATGCTTGTGTTATTTATAAGTAGCGGCGGCTTGTAAAAATTATCGCCGGCTCGACTGAAGAGTTTCAGCTGCTTGACTAAGATTTCTGGTGTTATTCTATGACAAACCATAAACGTATTATTATATGACTGTTTTGCTTAAAGCACAACAACAATTTTTTTTTTAATTATTGTAAAATAATAAGACATTATGACTATATGACTGATATGACTGCAGTGTGAACACCCCAAATATGTGTTTTCAAGATGCAAAAATTTTAGGCAGAGAAATAAAACACAATAAACGTCACACCTTTGAGAGTCTACGAATACAAGACCGGATCAAACAAGCAATGAACACAAAGAAAGACAAAGACAACACTAAATTCCAATGTAGAATAGCAATATTTTCTGATTAATCTTTTTTTTTTTTTTTTTGATAATTTTATTGAATCTTCAATTATAAATTGAAACATCTATAAGTTGTTCAAATCTTAAATCTACAAAATAAAAAATGTTAAATATATGTTATATGCCAATGCTAAACAAAATTTTTAATTTCAACGGCTGATTTTTTTTATTTATATCTTTCGTGTACGGCTGAGAGAAAGAGTATCCCTCCTCCTCAGCCTGTTGTGACCTCTATACTCTAGAGTATTGCGCGCAAGTGGATTTGGGTGCAACTCAAGTTTTTTTATAGATCTTTTCGCGTGTTTTGAAAATACTATCATCACCAACGAAGTCGATGATTTTTTTTTTTTTTTTTTTTTTTTTTTTAATTAGGACCAGCACTCAGGGGATGACCCCTACGTATGCAGTGCACTGTGCCGGAACTCAGGGAGAGGGATAGGGTAGAGAAGATAGATGTTGAAAATTTTGAAGACTTAACTCTTTCACAACTCTGCTTTGCGCGTTATGTTAATTTTTTTTAAGGCAGTGTTGAGGCGCCTCCGGTGTTAAGTAGACGCATTAACTTTGTTAAGCTGTATTAGCAGGCATTTTATTAATTGTTTTACTTCGCCGATGTTTCTGCTAACCGACGAAGGAGGGCGGTGTTGTGTACATTAGCTTGGAACATCATCACTCGCTGTCGGAACAGTTTTTTAGTGACCAGTGCTATGCCTTCATCACTCAAATAGTCCGACAACAATTAATACAATGTCTCACTAATGTACATTAGATAAATTAATGATGTTAATTGACATGCTCTGGCCAGGGTTTGAACCCAGGCCAAGTCATTGTTTGCTTAGTAGTAGTCAACGCGCTAACCACTTCAGCCAACACCACCCTGACATACCAGGGGGCTGCTGTAATTGCACGTAGAATTTTATTTTGTAGCCTTTGAAATTTTTCTACACTGGATGCTGAGGCAGTGCCCCATAAAAAATTTTACATTTATTGCACTCAAGAATTTATGTTTTTAAATTTTATTTATTTGTTGCGGGTTAGCAATATCTAAATATATATTTCGTTGCTTGCCATACCAACTCATCATCAGTAGATGTTTACCATTTGCTAAATTTTGGAGATTTGCTTTTCATTTTTGCCTTATAAATACCTTTAATGGCAACCAACGGTTGTCTAATTGTATAGGTGTAGAAAAGTAAACACATTCATAATGAAAAATTATTTGTTGTGTATGTTTGTAAAGTTTTTTAAAGGCTATTTTTATGCTATGTAATTCGCAAATCTTTTTGTTCGTTTATGTATAAATAGATGAGCTTTGGAACTTTTCAAACATAAATGGTAAACATCTACTGATGAGTTGGCATGGCAACCAACGAAATATATATTTAGATATTGCTAACCCGCGACAAATAAATAAAATTTACAAACATTTTTTATTTTATATATAATAAATAAACCAAATTCAAAATTTGACACCTGAAATTAAAAAGAAGTGGTTTACAACATTTGTCAGCTGGGCTTGTAAGGTTACCTTATAGTATTGTATCATGTTTTTGTCAAAAAACATGAGCAGATCGTACAGAAAGTTTAATCAAATAAAAAGCGGCTACAGCTAAACTGTTTATTAGTATGATTTTCTGTTGGCGCGTTCAACATATAAACATAATTGAAACTTTTAGATTTGAGATTTGAATACTATTTTGTTATGTACATAAGTATTTTAGTTGAAGGTTTAATAAAGAAACAAACGTACAATAAACCTACTTTTTATCATGACCGCACAATTAAAGCACTCACGCATGATTATTTCTGTAAGGTCCATTCCGCGCGACAGGAATTATTCCGTGCATACGTGTGAAATTAAGCAAGAAAATGCTATTGAATTCTGTATTGTCGTAAAATAATTTAAAGAATGATTTCAGCTATTGCTTGCATCTTTGGGCTTTTAAACAAGCAAAACCAAATCAGTCATCAGTCAAATCAAAAATGTGACAAAGAAACACATATGTAAGCCAAATACAAATAATACGTTGCTATCAAATCTTTATGAATTAACATATTTTTTCCAAAATTTGTAAATTTATTTTATGGGAGTAGACGCATTAACTTTGTTAAGCTGTATTAGCAGGCATTTTATTAATTGTTTTACTTCGCCGATGTTTCTGCTAACCGACGAAGGAGGGCGGTGTTGTGTACATTAGCTTGGAACATCATCACTCGCTGTCGGAACAGTTTTTTAGTGACCAGTGCTATGCCTTCATCACTCAAATAGTCCGACAACAATTAATACAATGTCTCACTAATGTACATTAGATAAATTAATGATGTTAATTGACATGCTCTGGCCAGGGTTTGAACCCAGGCCAAGTCATTGTTTGCTTAGTAGTAGTCAACGCGCTAACCACTTCAGCCAACACCACCCTGACATACCAGGGGGCTGCTGTAATTGCACGTAGAATTTTATTTTGTAGCCTTTGAAATTTTTCTACACTGGATGCTGAGGCAGTGCCCCATAAAAAATTTTACATTTATTGCACTCAAGAATTTATGTTTTTAAATTTTATTTATTTGTTGCGGGTTAGCAATATCTAAATATATATTTCGTTGCTTGCCATACCAACTCATCATCAGTAGATGTTTACCATTTGCTAAATTTTGGAGATTTGCTTTTCATTTTTGCCTTATAAATACCTTTAATGGCAACCAACGGTTGTCTAATTGTATAGGTGTAGAAAAGTAAACACATTCATAATGAAAAATTATTTGTTGTGTATGTTTGTAAAGTTTTTTAAAGGCTATTTTTATGCTATGTAATTCGCAAATCTTTTTGTTCGTTTATGTATAAATAGATGAGCTTTGGAACTTTTCAAACATAAATGGTAAACATCTACTGATGAGTTGGCATGGCAACCAACGAAATATATATTTAGATATTGCTAACCCGCGACAAATAAATAAAATTTACAAACATTTTTTATTTTATATATAATAAATAAACCAAATTCAAAATTTGACACCTGAAATTAAAAAGAAGTGGTTTACAACATTTGTCAGCTGGGCTTGTAAGGTTACCTTATAGTATTGTATCATGTTTTTGTCAAAAAACATGAGCAGATCGTACAGAAAGTTTAATCAAATAAAAAGCGGCTACAGCTAAACTGTTTATTAGTATGATTTTCTGTTGGCGCGTTCAACATATAAACATAATTGAAACTTTTAGATTTGAGATTTGAATACTATTTTGTTATGTACATAAGTATTTTAGTTGAAGGTTTAATAAAGAAACAAACGTACAATAAACCTACTTTTTATCATGACCGCACAATTAAAGCACTCACGCATGATTATTTCTGTAAGGTCCATTCCGCGCGACAGGAATTATTCCGTGCATACGTGTGAAATTAAGCAAGAAAATGCTATTGAATTCTGTATTGTCGTAAAATAATTTAAAGAATGATTTCAGCTATTGCTTGCATCTTTGGGCTTTTAAACAAGCAAAACCAAATCAGTCATCAGTCAAATCAAAAATGTGACAAAGAAACACATATGTAAGCCAAATACAAATAATACGTTGCTATCAAATCTTTATGAATTAACATATTTTTTCCAAAATTTGTAAATTTATTTTATGGGAGTATTTTAGATTAATACTCCACCCTTATTTAAAAAGACTCCACCTTGATTTCAGTTTTTTTTTTGTTAAGTTGAATAAATTATTTTGGGGAATTTAAAAATGTAGTCAGGCAAAACCAAACCAAATACGAATTTTAATCAATCAGAATCTTGTGGAATTCCAATTAACGAATTATTTCATTTTCGTCGCTAAATCGATTTAAGTGATTTGAATAGAATTAATCTCCCACAGAAATACTTTTGATATAGATAATAATGTAAAAATAAATAACTAAATTAAAATAGTCCTTCCTCTATAGACTATTAAGAAGTATGTCATCAATGCAACTGGTAAATCTTAATGAAAATGTATCTGTTTGTATGTATGTTTGTTTTTCTGTATGTACAGTCGAATTCGATTAGGCGAATATGTAAAATTACAAATACTTTGTTTCGCTTATGAGAAATTTGGGATAAAAAGAAGTTCGAATATGTGAAAAAATTTCAGTTAAACGAACTCACTTCATGATTGCTCCGTAAAACGAAAATATGGCACTAGAAGTAAAACATTTGTGATTTGTTTTTCATTTCAGATGCATTTTAATGATGGAAATATAAGCTTGCAACTATATTTAAAAATAATAAATAGGTACTTATGTATATTTATTTGAAATGACCATCGTCACCAGTATATTAATAGTTATTTCTTTTATGTGGTGTTTGTTTTATATAAATTACGTTATTTCTACCTAAAATATGTTTCAATAAAGCGGGATTTCTTTTAAGCGGATTTTCTTTAAAACGAAGATATATACAGTTGTGAACATTGAAATAGCAGTACTACTAAATTTTCAAATATTTTTGAATTTTATAAGTGACTAGCTGATCCCGGTGTACTTCGCTACCCCCCTCGTTATAAAATAAAATTAAAAGTATTTATATATCCTATTGTGAAAATTTAATGACCATCGGTCCAATAGTTAAGACTATATTAAGATTTTTTATTTTCCTATAAAGGGGCGTGGTCCCACTCACTTTTCTCCTAGTACGTATTCCTAATTATGTCAATACTATATGTACCAAATATCATCGGCGTAGGTCAAAAAATGCCCAAAATATGGCGATTTCAATTTTTGGGTTATATGGGAGCTGCCACGCCCACTTGTCCGATAACGCCCATTTTTGTCCTGATTACTCACATTAGTAACATATGAACTATTGCAATGTTTCAAAACTCTTGCTATCACAATAGTCAAGATATATGATGTTATTCAATTTATGTGGGAGGGGCTACGCCCACTTGAAACATTAAAAGCCTAAAACCATCCTCTATAAATTCCCTTTTGAATGACACCAGTTTGGGTCAAATCGGTTGGATAGTTTCCGAGTCTATAGCGAACATGGGTACAAACATTTTTTGTATTTTATATATATAGATAAGAAAGTTTTTATTTTTATTTCGTATTATAAGAGAAAATATATGTACATATATGTATGTACAGTGTGCGCTCTCCTAAAGGACACCTTCCATAAGCGGACACCTCCCATATACGGACACTTTTTTCACTACCAAATAAATTGTAGGGGATTTCAAAAATATTTCCCTCTTAAGCGAACAACCCTCCCATAACAGGTCGCGGACACTTTTTTCCACGATGTAAGACATTTTATTTCCCCATAGCCGGATAGCCTACAGCATGGTAGCACTTTTTTTTTGTTTACATTTTTCTATATTTCTTTAAATCCAGTTGAATATCTGGTCTTTCAAGCTTTTGCTTTTTATTCGCAAAAATATTAATGAAAATTTTGTTTACTATGCCTTATTTTTATATTTTTTTCTTTTTACGCAAGAATATAAATGAAATTTTTTTTTATTTTGTCTTATCTTTATATGTATGTTTTTGTTTTGGAAATAAAAGTGTTTAAAGATTAATATATGTATAACAGATTATTGATTACTTTTTTTGTGTTTCTCTCATATACGGACACTTCTCATAAGCGGACAAACTCGTCAGTCTCTTAGGCGTCCGCTTAAGAGAGAGTACACTGTATATCATAATACATAATAAAAGATAGCGGACAGCCGGAACTTCCATACATAACAATTTTCCACAACATTCCATAAAATATTTCGCCAATTGCTTGCAGGCCACTCGAAGTGATTTCTGGCAAACTCCAAATAGTTATCTATATGTGTTTTATTTAAAGCAGTGACTTTTTTCCTAAATTTCGCGTAAACAAATGCGCATCCAGAAGTCGTGTTCTGACCGGATTCAAAGGGATTACATTTGTAAGCCCTCCCTTACGATATTTCGATCGTCCTGGGGTGAATTTTTTTTCACCATCTCTATTACCTGCTGTTTCTTAAATTTCATTGCGTTTGATATCATTCTTGCAGAGCATAACAGAATAGCCATTGAATATCTAAAATAGATTTTACCTCTTCCCTTAACTGTAAAATTAATAGTGCAATTCTTAGCGCGACCCACTTCAGCCAAAAATTGTGACAAATATATACATAAAAATTATTTAACTTACTTTCACTTTATTTTTTAAAATTAAAGTTTTAACAGAAAAATATCTCAGGCATTTTAATGTTAACAAAATAGACGCATTATAAATATAATTTACCGCTATTTTCGGAATTACCATACTTATTAAAACAATTATTTATTAAAAAAAAAAAAAATAAACAGGCTTGCCAAATTACTATTACAAATAAAGTTTTATTAAAAAAAATTTCGAGAACACAGTACACCGTTTCAAAATATTATGCTAGTGGTACTGCTATTTCAATGTTTACAATGTTTGAAATTGGTCAAAAATAATAAATAAGAATTTTTATTTTCTATTAAGCGATTTTTTTTCATTTAAACAGCGCGCTCTTATCCGAATTCGACTGTATGGACATACATATGTATATATGTATGTATTGTGTCTAATGATTTGTAAAGGCAACAGCAGCTTTCTCTTGACAACTAGTTCGTAGGAAATTCTGGATTTTCTTTTCTTGTTTATTTGCCCCATACATATCTCTCAAATACAGGAAATCCCACGCAGAATTTGTTACGAGATATTGGAAAGTCTTGAAAAAAATTTTAATATTTTGAATTAAGTCAGGTTTAAACTCAAATCTTTACATACATATGTATGAGTATGTACACACATACATATACATATATATAAAAATATGTATAAAGCATGTTAAAATAATTTACCAGGTAGTCTCGGGATTACAACAAATGAACAACAAAACAAACAACAGTGCGTTTTATTTTTGCAAGAACTGTCAAACACTTGTATTGATATTTAATTACCACATACTTATTACAGTACAAAGTAGCAGTACAAAAAGAAAGCAGAAATCTCTTCGTATAAGATAATTATGTATTTGTTTTACGCAGAAGAATGCAGGTGAGTAGTTGGGAAAGTCATAAGCTTAAGAACTATTAAAATTTGTCATGCTGCCACTATTTTTCTCCAAGAAGTTGGATATTTCTATAGATAAAGCAAGAAAATATTAAGCAGCAGTTTACAAAAGACGGACGAATTATTTGTAATTAAAATTTATATGAGAAGCACTTAGTATTTTCAAAGAGAAATCACACCTTCTTTTCCAAAGGTTTTTGTACTTTTTAAGGCAATTTATCCTTAATACAACGATTAATTTTTTTTATGAACATATTGGACTATTTTTTTTTTGAGATTATACTGCATTCTGAAATTGAAACTTCATTATTATACTCTCTTTTTTGTGTGGACTTTTACAAAATCGAATCGACAGTTGAAACATATTGGTTGCAATATTTTGTTGCTGAGCCAGCAATACTGTGGCCGTCATGTTCAATCGTTATCTTTTATGTTACACAAAAAGTAAGGCACTTTTATGTGTTTATGCATTTATTCATCCATCATTTGAATTCGCATTCGCATTAGCGTACAATATCTGTTAATCAAATAAAATGTCGTCTTTATGCTTTGTATCTCTTGCGAAAACTGGTAACTATTGTTATTGATCGTACGTTTAAGTAATGCAGTACGCCTTTTTAATGGATATGTTGCCGCATAAGCAAAGTTTATTAAAAGTTATTTTTAATTCTAAAACTTGATGTGATTGCGTTACACATACATATGAAGATAGATTTGTCATTGGAAATATTTTTATTGAAAAAAAAAAAATTCAATAAAAATAAATAGCCGCAATCCCTTAAAACCGGGAAGGGTTTCGTTTCGGGTTTTGAGTTGCATTGAACGTTTTGTATAGATAGATTCTCAAACCTACCGAAAACTGGTTCAGCATATCAACAAACTACACGAAAAAGTTGCCAATGAATGCAATACGCATATACATCCATAGATAATCATTTTTAATGATGTAAAAAACCCATTTGAATTTTTTTTTTTTTTTTTGTAGTTTTAATATTTATTGAATCTTAAATTATAAATTGAAACATCAATAAGTTTAAGTTATTCCAATCTTAATCTAAAAATGTTATATTTATATGTTTGGCCAATGCTAAACACAATTTTTAATTTCAACGGTTGATTTTTGTTGTTTTACATCTCTCTTGTACGGCTGAGCGAAAGAGTATCCCTCCTTCTCAACCGGGTATAGACTCTATAATTTAGAATATTGCGCGCAAGTGGATTTGGGTGCAACTCTAGTTTTTCAATATATTTTTTCACGTGTTTTGAAAATACTGTCTTCACCAACGGAACATCCAGATCTTTGTGAATTCGATAATTTCATATATACCAGGGGGCTGCAGTAATTGTACGTAGAATTTTGTTTTGTCGCCTATGAATTTTTTCTACATTTGATGCTGAAGCAGTGCTCCATAACTGGATTCCATAGGATCATATTAGTTTCAGGATCGCGTTATATAATAAAAGTTTACAGTCAAGATTTAGTATAGAATTTCTTCCAATAAGCCAATTCATTTGGGTTGCTTTTAATTTAATTTGTGTCAACTTTGCGACGATCAAGATGAACGCTTAGATAATTGACTTCGGTGAGTTGCGGTATGGTCTCGGTGTTAATTTGTATAGGCGGGCATGTTTTCCTGCGTAACGTAAAAGCACTCATGGGATGACCCCTACGTATGCAGTGTATTGTGGCGGAACTCAGGGAGAGGGATAGGGTAGAGAATATGGATGTTGAAAATTTTAGAAGGCGTAACTCTTTTACAACTCTGCTTTGCGCGTTATGTTAATTTTTTTTTTTTCATTCAGTTTCGACTTTTGTAGTGTATAGACGCGTTTTTATAATCGTCGCAACTGAATATTAAAAATTTATTGAAAGAAAATTCACAAAAAAAATATACAAAAACAAAACATTTATTAAACAGTTATCTTACTGGTTTTATTTTATTTTTTGCTTGTGTGTAAATACATAAATATTTGCATACACCAACTCATAAGTGAACACAAAAAAGAGAACTCTAAATGAGTTCACAACAATAAACCTACAAGCAGTAGGAATGTACAATATATAACTTTGGTTGCTAACGACGACAAAAAAAATGAAGTAAACACAAACCTGAATTTAACAGAAAACACAAATACTCGTGCGCGATCATTATCTCTCAACATGTTAAATAGCGATCAAGAAGCAACAACAATTGCACCTATTAGCAAACTTGTCAGCTTAGCTGTACAATCAAACAAACAAACAATAAATACCCAGGTGACCAACGTGCACAAAATTGTAAATGCAGTGAGTGAAAATAGTGATAATAAAATCCAAACTGGTATGGACAGATACATAACCGTGCTAAAAAGGGGAAGAAGTACCAAATCAGCTGAAATAGCGTCAACGGCGAAAATGCCCAAAGATGGGAAAAATAATATTAAACATTCTGAAAATCGTTTTGCGATTTTGAATGAACAAGTCGATGAAGATACAAGTACAACAAGGTCCACTAAACCACCGCCGATATATTTAAGAGAACAGAACTCCAACTTTTTGGTAAAAAGCCTTATCTTATTAATTGGAGAAAATGAGTTCTATGTAACTCCAATTAAGCGTGGCAAAATACACGAAACTAAAATTCAGGTAACACGAGAAAATAATTACAGAAAAATTGTTTTGAGACTAAAAACAAAAACTTTTATACATATCAACTGAAGAGTGCTAAAGGCCTAACAGTAGTTATAAAAGGAATAGATTCAAGCGTGGATCCGGAAGAGTTAAAGTCTGGCCTTGAAGATAGTGGCTTCAAAGTGAAAAATGTTTCAAACATTAAAAACAGGGAAAAAATCCCCCAACCTATTTTTAGAGTCGAGCTACAGTCAGGCGACTTGAAAATTAAAAAAATGAATCGCACCCAATCTATAGCTTAAAATACTTGTTGCATCGAAGAGTTACCGTTGAGTTGCCACATAAAAAAACTGGACCTATCCAATGCATGAACTGTCAAGAATTTGGCCATACCAAAACTTATTGCAAGTTGCCTACCGTTTGCGTTGTATGTGGCGAGTTACACAGTACCGCTAACTGTGACAAAATAAAAGGTGATACCAAAGGAATGTGGTAATTGCGGCGGAAACCACACTGCCAACTATAGTGGCTGCCCTCTTTATTCTCTTTTTAAAAATTCGTCGAACAGAAAAACTAATGCTACTCCCGCTCAGCCCAACACTCATTTAAACTACCCACAGTTACCTCAACCGTCGTCTAGCCATAATCAATACTCAAATGTTTTAAAGTCTAACACGACTCTTACTCAACAAAAACCTAATAGTCAATCTTCATACGCTAATATTTTAAAGAGTAACCAGATTCCGGCGCAAAAAACTGTACCAGTAAATGAAGAATCAGGGCATAATTTTAGTCGTATTGAAGCCTCGATAGAGATCCTAATACAAACAGTAAATACATTTACTCTCAACATGTCCTGTATGATGCAGGAAATGTTGAAAATGCAGTTTACCTTGTTGCAGGCTGTATTGAAAAAACCATGAACTTAAGAATCTGTTTTTGGAACGCAAACGGCATCTGCCAACATAAAAATGAAATTGAATATTTTCTTCTGGATAAACAAATCGATGTTATGCTTATCTCAGAAACTCACTTGACGTCCCGAAGCTATTTTCGAATTAGTGGATATAATTTCTACGACACCAAGGATCCTCAAGGTAGAGCTTGTGGTGGCTCTGGAATCCTAATAAAAACTCGAATAAAACACTACCTACTAAATGACCTTCGTGAAGAATACCTTCAAGCAACGAACATCTGCATTGAAAATTTTTATCAAAAGCTTGTGATATCATCTGTTTACTCTCCTCCCAGGTTTTCAATTTCAGAGAGTCAATATACCGCATTTTATGCAACACTGGGGTCCCGTTTTCTAGCAGCTGGCGACTACAATGCTAAACACACTTTTTGGGGCTCACGTTTAATCAGTCCCAAGGGTCGTGTTTTGTTTGACACAATTTCAAAAATGGGTTTGAATGTAGTTTCAAGTGGTCAGCCAACATATTGGCCAACGGATCGTCAAAAAATTCCTGATGTTATCGACTTTGGGATTATGAAAGGCGTGCCCAGCGAAATGATTGAAGTAGAAGCATCTCTGGATTTGTCTTCAGATCAATCGCCTACTATTATCACTATTTACTCACACACAACTGCAACACCAACATGTGATTTACCGCTGACACCTGCACGTATTAACTGGCTGAAATACAAAAAATATTTGAGTGCTCATTGCACGGAAAATATGCCATTGAGAACACCTGCTGACATAGAAAATTCTATTAGGTTGTTTGAAGCACATGCTAAACAAGCTGCTCTTAATGCTTCTTCAATTCAACCAAATCAACAAGCGAGATTTAACAATATTTTTTCTGTAGATATAGAAAGGCTATTGGCTGAAAAACGGAGAGCTCGACGAGAATGGCAGCGCTACAGATCGCCTCAGCTAAAATTAAGGCTTAAGGAGTGTACCAAGCAGCTTAGAAAAGTTTTGCAAACACAAAAAACAGCTTCGCTGCAAAAATTTCTGCAAGAACTCGATGCAACACCATCAACAGATTATTCGCTGTGGCGTGCAGCCAGAGGACTTAAAAGGCCAGTGATTTGCAAACCACCATTACGAGCCTCTAATGGTGACTGGGCAAGAACTGATGCTGAAAAAGGTGATCTATTTGTTAAGCACCTAGAAAAAGTATTTACCCAGAATATTTCTGCTGATATTGTTGAACTGCCACCAGTCGTCTCTTTACCAGAAATACCGATGAGATTTAACATTGAAAAGGCCATCACTAGTCTTAACACCAGAAAAGCCCCAGGTGTCGACAAAATAAGCAACAAAATGCTTCAACAACTGCCTTATATTGCAAAAAGAGTTATACTCTTCATTTTTAATAGTATTCTACGGCTGCAATACTATCCTGCAGAATGGAAGGTTTCGATGATTATTATGATACCAAAGCCCGGCAAGGATCATACGAAGGTTGAATCCTATCGGCCTATTAGCTTATTGCCCAACATTTCAAAACTATTTGAAAAGCTGTATATGAGCAAGCTGATGCCTATAGTGACTAGAAGTGGATGCATTCCAGATCATCAATTCGGTTTTCGCAGACAACATAGCACTATTGAACAAACTCACAGACTTGTGAACGTAGTTAGAGACACCTTTGAAAAAAAGAAATTTTGCTCTGCGCTCTTTATAGATGTTTCTCAAGTATGGCACGAAGGTCTTATCCACAAATTAATACGCAATCTCCCCGCAAACATCGTCAAGCTTTTAAAAAGCTATCTAAAGGAACGAAAATTTGTAGTTAGGGAAGGCAATTTTTTAAGCCCTCCGCAGTCGATCGAAGCCGGAGTTCCCCAAGGCAGCATCTTCGGTCCCTTACTTAATTTAATTTATGCCTCTGACTTACCGTTAAGCAATAACATTCATACATCAACATTTGCTGATGATACAGCTTTTTTAAGCGTCCATGAAAATCCAGTAGAAGCCTCCATCAACTTACAAGGGTATATATCCAAATTGGAAAAATGGCTCAAACAATGGCGTATAAAAGTTAACGAGCAGAAATGTGTACACGTCACTTTTACGTTGCGAAGGGAAACATGCCCGCCTATACAAATCAACACCGAGACTATTCCGCAACATACTGTAGTCAAATATCTAGGCGTTCATCTTGATCGCCGTTTAACATGGAAATCGCATATAGACGCAAAGTTGATGCAAATGAAATTAAAAACTGCCCAAATTAATTGGCTTATGGGAAGAAATTCTATACTGAGCCTAGACTGTAAACTTCTACTATAAAACGCGATCCTGAAACCAATATGGTCCTATGGAATCCAGTTATGGGGCACTGCCTCAGCATCGAATGTCGAAAGAATTCAAAGGAGACAGAATAAAATCCTACGTACAATAACAGCAGCCCCCTGGTATGTCAGAAACCATCGAATTCATAAAGACCTAGACGTTCCGTTGGTGAAGACAGTATTTTCAAAACATGCGAAAAAATATATAAAAAAACTTGAGTTGCACCCAAATCCACTTGCGCGCAATATTCTTCATTATAGAGGCCACACCCGGCTGAAAAGAAGGGATACTCTTTTTCTCAGCCGTTCACGACAGATGTAAACCAACAAAAATTAACCGTTGAAATTAAAAATTTTGTTTAGCATTGGCTAAACTTACATTTAATATTTTTTAGATTTAAGATTTGAAAAACTTATTGATAATTTAATAAAAATAATTAAAGATTCAATAAATAATAAAATTATCAAAAAAAAAAAAAATGTTAATTTTTTTACAGTTTTGAGGCGCATTCGGTGTTAAGTAGACGCATTAACTTTGTTAAGCTGTATTAGCAGGCATTTTATTAATTGTTGTAATTCGCCGATGTTTCTACGAACCGACGAAGGAGGGCGATGTTGTGTACATTAGCTTGGAACATCATCACTCGCTGTCGGAACAGTTTTTTAGTGACCAGTGCTATGCCTTCATCACTCAAATAGTCCGACAACAATTAATACAATGTCTCACTAATGTACATTAGATAAATTAATGATGTTAATTGACATGCTCTGGCCAGGGTTTGAACCCAGGCCAAGTCATTGTTTGCTTAGTAGTCAACGCGCTAACCACTTCAGCCAACACCATATATATAAGCGGGTATATTTCCCTGCGTAGCGTAAAAGTGACGTGTACACATTTGTGCTCATTCACTTTCATCCGCCATTGTTTTAGCCATGTTTCCAGTTTTGATATGTACCCTTGCAAATTCCGGGAAGCTTCATTAGGATTTTCATGAACGCTTAGAAAAGCTGTATCTTCAGTAAATGTTGACGTGTGAATGTTACTGCTTAACGGTAGTCAGAGGCATATATTAAATAAAGTAAGGGACCGAAGATGCTGCCTTGGGGAACTCCGGCTTCAATCGACTGCGGAGGGCTTAAAAAATTGCCTTCCCTAACAACAAATTTTTGTTCCGTTAAATAGCTTTTTAAAAGCTTGAGGATGTTTGCGGGTAGATTTCGTGTTAATTTGTGGATAAGACCTTCGTGCGATACTTTATCGAAAGCTTGTGCAACATCAATAAAGAGTGCAGCGCAATATTTTTTTTTTAAAGGTGTCTCTAACAACATTCACAATCCTGTGAGTTTGTTCAATAGTGTTATGCTGTCTGCGCAAACCGAATTAATGATCTGGAATGCATCCATTACTAGTCACTATAGGCATCAGCTTGCTCATATACAGCTTTTCAAATAGTTTTGAAATATTGGGCAATAAACAGATAGGCCGATAGGATTCAACTTTTGTTTGATCCTTACCGGGCTTTGGTATAATAGTAATCATCGAAACCTTCCATTCTGTTGGATAGTATTGCAGTCGTAAAATACTATTAAAGATGAATAGTATTATTTGTTTGCAGCATAAGGCAATTCTTGAAGCATGGGGCTGGGGCTTTTTTGTTGTTAAGACTATTAATGGCCTTTTCAATCTCCAAAATCTTAAATCTTAGCGATATTTCTGGTAAAGAGACGACCGGTGCCACTTTAACAATATTAGCAGAAATACCGGGAGTAAATACTTTTTCTAAGTGTTTAATGAAAAGAGCACCTTTTTCAGCATCAGTTCTTGGCCAGTCACCATTTGAAGCTCGTAATGGAGGTTTACATATCACCGGCCTTTTCAGTCCTCTGGCTGCACGCCACAGCGAATAATCTGTTTGTGGTGTTGCATCTAGTTCTTGAAGAAATTTTTGAAGGGAAGCTCTTTTTGGTGTTTTTTTCTGCTGATGATTTAATTGTTACTGGTTTCGATAGATCTGGAGTAGAGTATATATTTCTTGAAGTTAGATATGCGGGAAGAAAAGTACTATTAGGTTGTGTTTATAGACCTAGTAATGTATGATGCGATTTATGAACACGCTACAATCGTTAACAGTGTTGTATGAAGATGTTATTATCACAGGTGATTTTAATTCAAATATTTTATTACACCCTCATCTTACATACAACACGCTTTCACTTGGTCTTTATTCCACAAACAAAACAAGTCCTACTCATTTTACAAATTCCACCAACACACTTCTTGACCTCTTCTTTGTCAACAATCTTTCGAAGGTGTTACTTTATGACAAACCGTTCTCGTCATGATTTAATTTTCATGAGTTATAGTTTTCATTTAACTGTGCCTGAACAATTTTTTAGATATAGAGATTTTAAAAACATTGACTATAGTAGGCTTGAAGTAGAATTTTCCAGGATTGATTGGTGTATGTTATATGAAATAATTTCTGTTGTTGATCAGCTTTCTTTCCTACAATGTAACCTAGAATATCCCTACAATCTTGCGGTTCCATTAAAAACAAAAATTGTAAGCCATCGTAACAAACCCTGATTTTCTCACGAAATAAAGCAACCAATTGTGCGCAGAGATTTTCTTTACGCCAGATGGAAACGTTTTAAAACCACAGAATTGTATGAAGAATACTGCGTATCACGTAAGATAACCAACAAATTAATTAAAAAATGCAAATCTGAATACTACGCTTCTAAGTTCTCAAATGCCGTTGACTCAAAAATAAAAAACGTGGCAAACGATTCGAGAAATTGGTATTGGTAAGCCAGGTAGACAAGAGCTTTGTGTAGTCGATGCCAACATCTTAAATGATCAATTTTTAAATAATCCAAACGTGCAACCCAGCTATGCTTATTACCATTTTTCTAATAATATCTTAAACAATAATTTCTTTTTTGAAAATGTAAGTCAATACGACGTTTTATGCAGCCTACTGTCAATAAAATCAAATTCAGTTGGCGTTGATGGAATAGATCCTAGGTTTTTCAAAATTCTCACTTCTTCTTCCTTTTATAACGTTTATCTTCAACAAGAATTTTACCACTAACCACTACCCAAAAGTTTGGAAACTTGCCAAAGTATTCCCCGTTCCGAAATCAAATTCTGAATATAGACCGATAGCAATTTTACTATTTTTGTCGAAAGTTTTTGAAAGGTTAATACATAGCCAAATAACACGGTATCTTGAAACCAACATTATGTTCACCGATCGCCAATCTGGTTTTCGTAAAAATCATAGTTGTATGTATAACGGCGCTAGCAGATTTAGCTGAAGATATTAGGCAACAGACAGACAGACAGCGAAAACGTTACATTTTTAGTTTTATTGGATCATTCATAACATTTTGTGTCTCAAACTTACGCATTTGTTTGGATTTGTATCAACTGCCACAAATCTTATATATTCATATCTATCCGATAGATACCAATATGTTGAAGTAGGTACCTCCCGTTCGAGTTATTTGCCACTAAGTCGTGGTGTTCCGAAAGGGTTAATTTTAGGCCCACTACTTTTTTCGTTATATGTGAATGACCTTGAAAGTAAACTTGTAAACTGTAGTCAGAATATTTGCAGATGACGTTCAGCTTTATATCAGTTGCTGTAACAGTGATTGTGTAAGTATCTTAAACCAGGAGTTAAGTCATGTTAACGAGTGGGCGATTAATCCTGCAAAATCTAAGTGTTTAATTACTAGGAAAAGATTATCAAGACTTGAGGGCACTCCTATTTTATATTTAAACAAGCAGTTCATACGCATTGTAAACTCTGTAAAAAATCTTGGTATACTCTTCAAAAACACTCTCACTTGGTCTAACCACGTCAATTTTGCGTATGGTCAAACATCTTCAATGTTAAGGACCGGTCTTGTTGTATGGATGTGAACTATTTTCCAGCTGCGATAGTGAAAGTAAAAGAAAACTCAACGTGGTGTTTAATAATATTGTTCGGTACGTATATAGTCTAAGAAGATTTGATCATATATATGTATGTTTATACATAAAATTTTATATTAAACATCTCTATGAGCGTTTAAATTTTTCAACTCTTGATAGAGGTAAAAGACTTATTGCATTTAGACATCGAACACTCTAAATACCATTTCTTTATTCATGATATCAGTCTCTGGAATGAAATTCCCCTTAGATTTCAAAGGATTTCTAACGCACGTCAATTCAGGAAATGTATTAATCGTCATTTTTCTAGTTGAATATATACATAAATATACTTACATATGAATAAATTAATCAATATTTTTTTTCTTGGATAATTTCTGATTGTATAACAATTAATAGTTTTTAGTCATTTAGGTTATATACATATGTACATAAATACTAACTTCAGTTTTTTACTATTTTCAATCAAATTTTTGTCAATTTTCATTTCTAAAACTTATTTATCTTGTATTTACATATGATCAGTTCCATGCTGGAATATAAGACTTAAGTCTTGTGCATGGGATATCGAAAAGAAATAAATAAATAAAATAAATAAAAAAGTAACGTTGCAATTCTAGTCGAGCTCCCTTTTTTTCAGATAAAAGCCTTTCTATATCAACAGAAAAAATATTATTTAATCTCACTGGTTGATTTATTTTATTTGAGGTAGCATTTAATTTTTAATTACTAATATTAATTACTCAGGTATTTTTTGTATTTCAACCAGTTAGTACGTGCAGATGTCATTGGTAAGTCAATCTAGGTGATGAAGTTTTATGCGAGTATATAGTGACAATTGTAGGCGAGTGGTCTGAAGATAAATCCAAAGATAATTCAACTGCAATCATTACGCTGGGACACCTTTCACAATTCCAAAGTCGACACATCAGGAATTTTTTGTCGATATGTTGGCCAATATGTTGGCTGACCACTTGAAACTACATTCAAATCCATTTTAGATATTGTGTCGAACAAAACACGACCCTTAGAAGTGATTAAACGTGAACCCCAGAATGTGTGTTTAGCATTGTAGTCGCCAGCTGCTAGAAAACGGTGGCCCAGTGATTTATAAAAATCCGTATATTGACTCTCTGAAATTGAAAACCTGGGAGGAGAACAAGCTTTTGATAATAATTTTCAATGCAGATGTTCGTTGCTTGAAAATAATCTTCACAAAAATCATTAACCAGTTAGTGTTTTATTCGCGTTTTTATTACAATTCCCGAGCTACCAAAAGCTCTCCTCGAGGCTCCTTGGTGTCGTAGAAATTGTATCCACTAATTCTAAAAAAGCTTCGAGACGTCATGTGAGTCTCGGATATGAGCATTACATCGATTTGTTGATTCAGAAGGAAATATTCTATTTCATTTTTATGTTGGCAGATGCCGTTTGCGTTCCAAAAACAGATTTTTAAGTTCATGGTTTGTTTAATACTGCCTCTAACAAGGTAGACTGCATTTTCAGCATTTCCTGCAACATACAAGGACATGAGGGTAAATGTATTTATTGTTTGTATTATGCTCTCTATTGAGGCTTCAATACGACTAAAATTAGACCCCGAATCTACATTTACTGGTATGGTTTTATGCGCCGTAGTCTGGTTGCTTCTTAAAATACTAGCGTATGAAAATTTATTATTAGCTTGTTATTGAGCAAACGTCGTATTATACTATGTTCACACGACAAACTGAAACACTAGGTTCGCTCCGTGAACCTCGATGGCGAACCCATGTGTTCTCACGACATATTCTATGTTGGTTCGTACTTCGACATTCTTTTATTGTTTAAAATATAATTGACTATTTATTGCTTTTTCATTTTATTTAATTATTTACATAAATATAATTATATGCTTTATATTTGTTCAATGTTTTTATTAAATTTTATCACTTATCAATTGTTTTTCTTTGTTAAAATAATTTTGCACAACTAGTTCAGATAAACTAGCGATAATTTGTTATCAAAATTAGAGATGATAGTAAATTATACGGGTTCGCAACAAGGTTCAAAATGAAACACGTAGGTTCGCTCTCAAAATTTTGTATGGCGAAACATGTAGGTTCAATCAAGGTTGGCCCGCGAACCAAGAATGAGAGCGCGAACCTCTATAATTTCTGTCCGTGTGAACATAGTATTAGACTTGAAAACGTTTGAATATTGATTCTGGCTGGTAGATGGTTGAGGTAACTGTGGATAGTATAAAGGTGTGTTAGGCTGAGCAGGAGTAGAATTACTTTTTCTGTTCGACAAACTCTTACAAAAAGAATAAAGAGGGCAGCCCCTATAGTTAGCAGTATGGTTTCCGCCGCAATTGCCACATTTGTTTGCATTGGTATCACCTTTTAATTTGTCACAGTTAGCGGTACTGTGTGCTGAGTGTTTGAAACATTTTTTACTTTGAAGCCACTATTTTCAAGGCCAGACTTTACCTCTTCTCGATCCACGCTAGAGTTTATACTTTTTATTACGACGGTTAGACCTTTATCACTCTTTAATTGGTACGTATAAAAGTTTTTATTTTTATATTCTACATCTGAAACTATTTTTCGGTAATTATTTTCATGAGCTACCTGAATTTTTGTTTCGTTGATGTTCCCGCGCTTAATTGGAGTTACATAAAACCCATTTTCACCTCATTTAATTAATGAGATAAGGCTTTTAACCAGCAAACTGGAATTCTGTTCTCTTAAATATATGGGTGGGGGCTTACTCGACCTTGTTGTAGTTGTGTTCATCGGCTTGTTCAGATAAAATCGCGAAACGATTTTCGGAATTTTTTATATTGTTTTTTCCATCTCTGGGAACTTTCGCTGTTGAAGCTATTTGAGCTGATTTTGGACTTCTTCCCCTTTCTAACACGGTTATGTATCTATCCATACCTGTTTGAATTTTATTATCACTTATTGTACTCACCGCATCTACAATTTTATGCACGTTGGTCACCTTGTTGCTTATTGTTTGTTTGCTTGTTTGTACAGCTAAGCTGACAAGTTTGCTAAAAGGTGCAATTGTTGTTGCTTCTTGATCAATATTTAAGATGTACGGAGAGCATGATCGCGCACGAGTAATTGTGTTTTGTGTCGAATTCAGGTTTGTGTTTAATTCATTTTTTTATTGTCGTCATCAGCAACCAAAGTTAAATAAACATTCCTACATCTAGTAAGTTTATTTTAGTTGTTGCTAGAAGATGAACTCATTTGGAGACCTCTTTTTTTAGTTTACTTATATGAGTTTCAATTCAGTCTGTACACTGCAAGAGTTGAAACTCAATGACTGAATATGGATGGATAAAAAGATTTTGCAAAGATTTAATTTTTCAATTTCAATTTCAATTTATTTATTCTAATATAATACATGTAGTCTTTTGGCCAATAAACTATATTATAGTTCTAAACTTGCAATGAGCAAGTATATAATAATAAAAAATAATAAATGTAATGTGAATACAATAAAATTAACAAGTTATGTATATCTTATAAATAAATAAGAACTAACATCTTGGAAGATTCATTATAAGATGCAATATCCCAAAGAGGATAAAACAAAAGAAGGGCATAGGCCGAGTTATTAGTGATCATAATTAAAATAGCTAATAAGCATATTCTTAAACATTTTAACAGACATAGAAAAGGAGCGAAAATTTAAAGGCAATGCATTCCACAACCTCGCCGTTTTTTCGTTATAAATTATGTATTTTCATTCGTTCTATTTAAGTGCCTCGAAAAAGCTTTAATATATTTTCTGATTTTCGATGCAAAATGTAGGAAACATGTACATACATACATATTTTTAAAGTTTTAATTTTTGTTTCAAAGGGCTTTATTTCAAATTAAAAACCCGGGAAAAATTAGATGATAGCTTATTAACATTTAAGATTTAAGAAAATTAAATTTGTCTGTTATGGGTTACCGAATCTATATTTTCAATTTCGTTGGTTGCTAATACAAACTTATAATTAGATCTGTACCACCATGGTTGAAAAGTTTTTAAACTCGAAATGCAGCATATAGGAGGCTCTCCTAGCTAACCCATAAAAATAAAATTATTATTATTTATTAATAGATTTTATATATACATTATTAATTCATTCACATTATGATATACATATATGTACATATTTAAATCTATTAATGGCATAATATATTGTTGTGAGCCAGATTGGTACTAATATAAGCTACTGTATATATAAATTATTTTCATGTATTGTTGTAGACTTTATATACATAGTTTTTCTTAAAATAATTAAAATATAATTCTTTACATATTGGTACACAGAGAAAACAGTGCCTAATAAATACCTAAGAAGAAAACCTTTTTGAAAAAATCAATAAGAATACCTAATTAAATCAAGAAAAAAACCTTATTGAAAAAACAATAAGATGGCCTAATAAAATCAAGAAGAAAACCTTATTGAAAAAAACAATAAGATGGCCTAATAAAATCAAGAAGAAAACCTTTTTGAAAAAAACAATAATACGACCTAATGAAATCAATAAGAAATCCCTTTCTTTCTGTTGGGATACCCCTTAGCCTAAAAACGTTTTATAGAGAAAATCTTATTGATTCTATTAGGCAGTTTTGGCTCTGTGTAATATTTTCACAGAAAATACAAAGGTTCATGTACTCATGGAGAATCAAATTCATTTAAAATATGTTTTCTGTATTTCAGACAAATTCTATATATTTATACAAATACTGAAAGTTCGAGCCATTTAGTATACATATAACTTCATCTAAGTTTACTGAGGTTTTACCAAAATATTGCACTCTGTATTCCTTGAATATAGGGCAGGTACCAATGAAGTGATTAATTAATACAGTATTAAAAAACAACAAAGTAATATCGAAAATATTCAGCATCAAATTTAAAATAATGATAAAAAGCCTAATATGACGTCAGAAGAAAACTATTTACTTAGGACAAGTTTTCCCTAGGCTTGAAAAAGTGGCCGGTAAATTATATATAATGTTCATTAATGGGAATATTGACCTAGGACAATTTTTCCCAAGGCTTGAGAAATTGGCCGGAGAACAAATAGGCACCTAATGGGAAAATTTTAGAATTTATCTCAATTAAATAATTTATAAATAAAAGGGCATAAAAGTAGCGCTACTACTTAATGAGGTGACCAATATAAATGATAAGAATGCTCAGGCAATTCTTGATCTAATGCTGAAATACCACGATGATCCGATAGAGGGAGGACATTGTGGAATATATCGAACAATAGAAAATATAAAGAGGTATTGCTATTGGAAAAATATGATAAAAGACAACGAAATATGTTAAATTATGTCAAAAATGCCAGAAATCAAAAATAATAAACCAAAATTGATTAGAAAATTGCTGAAGCTTTTCAAATTATTGTACACATTGAAAACTCTCAGAATAACTTAGAAAAGTCTATTGAGACACATTTTATTATTGCCATAAAATTCAAAATAGGGTTAAAGGTTGACAATATAAAAACAGAAAAAATAAATAATTTTTGGTCTACTAAATAATTTTAAGTAAGAATCATTTAAAACTGTTTTAGTCTTGCCTAAAAATCTAAAGAAGACGTTCAATTTAGTCAAAGGTACAGAGTGAAAAGTTATTTAATTTTCAAACTAGTTTAATAACATAAAATTTATGAATATATACATATATATATTTTTCTAATAAAAATTTTATTATTAAAAAAAACCCCAATATAAAGAAAAAGTAAAACAAAATTTTAAGGTAAAAATATAATAGAAGAAAATTAATCAGAAAACCCTTTATACTGGCTTTAGTTTTATTGGTCCGTATAAAATTAAAAAAATAGATTTAAGAAATAATGTTACCATAGAAGATAAGAAAACAAATAAACAACAAGTAGTTCATAAAAATAGACTTAAGATATATAATAATAACTAACATTTAATATTATTGTATGGCCATACGACTACTATAAAATTAGAATATAAGTACATCTAAATATTATAATTTTTTTTCTTTTCTTTAAAAACAAAATAAATATTATATTACACTTATACTTAGACTAATTAAAAACTAATTGTAAAAGAATGTCCATAAAACTAACGTTATATGAACATTCTTGTAAAGGGTGGAGGTGTAGCATGTGGCCAACAGTGTGTAGTATGCATTGCGATTCAATAGTACCGCAACATGCAAGCATTGACAAACTGCAAGCAAGATATTTTGTGTGTGTCGGCAATTTGAAACTTGTACGGTTAATCAGGTGCAGCAGCACAATGCACTTAAATGAATCACATTTATTAACTGCATTTGTTTGATTGTAAATATAAGCTACACAAAGTATCTGTTGCTTTTAAGTATGCACTCGTTGAACTTTAAAACTGTTGAACACATGCCATACATAAATAGTTGGAAGCTAAATATGCTTACCCAACAATAATATATATTTCTATTCTTTTACTCTTATGTTAAGGTACCCCTAAGAATTAGTCTCATAATTAGTATATAAGCCAATGCCATTTAGTTTATAATACAATTAAGAAATCAACTGTCTTAGGAGTTCCAACTACACAAGCTCTAAGACAAAAATAAAATAAATAAAAACTATTTTATTACACTATGTTTTCCGATGCGTCTAAATTGCAAATCGTACAAATACCAACCGTATTGTTTCTAAATGATCTTGCATTCAAATCTAATAAACCTCCTCTAGCCTTTATTATTAAAGTGATTGCACGAGTCGAAAAGTTTGGACTGAATAGCGGGGAGACATTATAAACAATTTATCATACAGGTCGTTAAAATGCCAGTTTGAAGCTTTCTATAAATAATCATTGCGTTCTTTTGCTTTTAGATGATTTTTTAATGAATTCCATTGTCGGCTTAGATTTGCGAAAGTATCAGGTGTAAACTGTATCCTCACAAAAACACAAATGTGAAAATAAAGCCAAGTTCCTATCCAAAATAAAAAAGTACTGAGATCAAAGGACCAAGTTCCACCACTCAGTGCTTTTACTTTGTTTAATTGTTTTATATTTTTATTGTACATGTTACTTTTTTTTCGCTGCATATTTTTAGAAACAAAACTCTAGACGCTAAATAACTGGTTCTGTTTACAGAATTGTGATTTGTTCTACATCGCTTGAGCATATTAAGCATACGTTTTCTAGCACGAGCACATTTCCAGTCAAACTACTTCTGCTTAGTTTAAAAAAAAATTTATTTGAGTCTTAACATTAGCTAACTTTACTTTATTATATTGCCTGCGACTAATTCATCAACCGATTTATTTGAATGAGCATTAACTTTACTAGGAAGTGAGCTTAGTTTTTCTTTGTATTTGGCCGAAAATGTATTGTTTCAATGTATTCTTTGTGAAGCATTACGTTTATTTGCATCACCAATTCGGCTAGATGATTTAATTTTCAAACATAGTGGCATATGGTCGGAGAACGGCTTAGTTGCTATAAAGAAATCCTCAACAAATTGCAGAAAATTAAGTGAACAAATACAATAATCAATAACAGAGCTACCCATAACCCCACAAAAGCTGTATTCTCCTAGAGCATTATTACCGGTTCTTCCATTAAGCACAATTCCACCAACATCTTCAATCAAATCCATTAATTTTTTACCCTGAGTGTTAATTTGTTTGTCCTTCGCAGATCTATGTTTTTTGATATGAGGAGAATTTATTAAAAAATTACCATCTATTACTTGTTCCTCTGCAATTTTCGCATTTAAGTCACCCACTATACAGAAGTTCGTGGGGTTGAGTTCACGTAAAAATTTTTAAAATTCTATATTCCAGTTAGTGCAGTTTATATAGTTTGGTATGAAATAAAACATATTTCCTTCGAGTTAAGCACTTAGTACAATTTTGTTGTAAATGTTCAAGAATTTAAAACAATACGTTTTTTCTAGACTTTTTCTGAAGCCATATAAACAACCACCACTTGAGCGACCAGGTCCATATGTTTTCGTAGCTGCAATCCATTGTAAACAGTAATTATTAAAATAAGACGAGAATAAGTATTGTCGTTCAGCAGTAACATGGGTTTCCACTGACGCAATCAACATAAACTTTACCTCTGGACCACGGCACATGTTATGTGAAGATAATGTAGATCAAATTTCAATTTTACGAGCTGATAATGATTACCTGAAAAGAAGAACTTACTACCCTGGCTCGGATAATATATTTGTAATGTCGAAAACGTTTTCGCATTGAACACCATTAAGCGACATTAAGTCGACAGAATAATAACATTTATGCACCTAGAAGTCACGTTTAAACGACTATCGTAATTTAAGAATTGAATTAAAAATTAACAAAAAGAGCATTGCTTGCAATATTTCAAAATATTTAAAACATTATTCGAGTTGTTGGTTTATGTAGAATTATATGCACTAGTGTATTCGTATATCGAATCCAACTCAACTTTACTTATTTTTGCATGTTTTATTTAATTTTATATTTCTTATTTTTTTTTTTTTTTTTTTTTTTGAAAGCATGAATTTTGCTTTTTTTTCGACTCCTCAGTTGGTATAACAAACTATTCACGAAACATTATGCAGTTTTTAAAATTTTTCTTGTTACTAAACATCTGTATAGTAAAAACAGCACCTTCAAGAACGATCGTAATTTCAAACGGCAACAGTAAACGGTCGCTAAGTGTTCATTCAATTGCAAATAAAATTTGATTTCATTTTCAACAATTGAAAATTTTAGGCTGCACATGATGTAAACTTCCACTTAAAATAATAGAACAAGAAGAATGAACATGTCTTTTCGGGCACATCTCTACTATTTAACATTAAAATAAATAACAAACATTTTGTGTTGCATTGGAAATGTTATCTTACATTTTACGAACGAGTATGTAAATATTTAATTGCCTATACTTCCCCATTTTAAAATAAACATATTTATTAAGTTCTTTAACAATGGCCATGTTAAGTTAGGTAAGTGCATATTTTGGCACTACTCATAGATGCCAAACGCAGATAAGTGCGAAAATTGTCAGCATACAAAAGTTTTTTAATGCAAACTTACTTTAAAAGGAGTTAATTAGCCGAACTAAAACTTTATAACAACAAAATCTAAAAATACAAGTTTTCTTTATGGTCAAGACATGGGAAGCTGCTGAAAAAAATCCGAAAATAATGCTATTTTTTTGGAAATATTTATTGCAATTCATTGCAATTGGTGAATTTATAGAATTTATAGAAAACTATTTACCCAAATAGTGGTTTTGGAGGTTTATGTTAAAATAACAATAGTGCTGAGCACCAAATTTTCTCTTAAAAAACCGGAAGCTCGATTTTGATTTTAGAACCATGGTTTCTTTGGGAAAAGTTCTTAGAATTTCCCGTAGATTACGATTTTGCTATACGCTTAGTAGGCAAAAAAATTGACCCACCCTAATGTACATACATATATACATACTTAGGCTGACTTCCAAAACGTCAATTGCTTTGTGTTTGAACAAAGCATCACATTTCATAACGCCGCAGTACAATAGTTATACAATGTATACCATTTCAAAACGCCGCCGCAAAGTATTTTTAACGCAACAAGCGAGCAAACAAGGCATCGGTTTTATAGTTGTTGCATTGTTTCCGAACTTTGCATATGGATGTGATTTAAATACAGTAGCAATACTGTATACAAACATTGTATACGAATGTTTTGGAAGTCAGCCTTAGTCAGCCATAGATGCGAAAAAACATTACGATTAATTCAAAATCATCAAAATTTTATGAAATTTTTAGTTGTTTTTTGTATTTTCAATATGACGCAATATGCATTTATGACACCTTTATTATATGGGTTTCGATTATCAATTTTTTTTTATCTAAAAATAAAATAAAAATTCGAATTAAAAACCAGAAAAATTTTAACACTATTTGTTGCACTAAATTTTAGCGACGCTGCAAATAAACATTTTAATTGTGCTGCAATAAGGAAATGTATATCCATTCCATTTAATTTTGAAACTGGAACAAAAGACTAATGATCTCCAACAGAATCATTATAAGAATATTACATTTTTTAACGGCTGCATTGCACATGCAAATATTTGCTGATTCTACGATTATTCGTGACTTATAAGCAAATTTTTAGTTTACAATAAAATATCTGGTTGTAAGAGTAGATAATGCCGAAATTTCTAAAACAATTTTACAAAAAATTAATAAAATTAAATAATTTTCATTCTTACTTACGATCAAGTTGCAATTGTAATATAAGATCATACCTGCATAAAAAAATACATAGAGTAGAAGTTAGCAAAAACTTTTTAAAGTACATATCTTATTTATATATACATGTACATGTATACGCACATAATTATGTACATATATATGCATGTACACAAGACCTATTATCACCCGTTAAAAATGGGTGGGATCGAATCATATTTAGAATTTAGGTGAATTTGATAGGTGAGTTCTACGTGTAAGTACTTTGAACTTCTTCACGAAGACATAATATTTGTTTATGTTTAATTTATTTATTCAACACAGAGAAAATAGTGCCTAGTAAATACCTAATAAAATATAACAAAATTAATAAGATATCTCTACGAATTTTTTTCAAGAAGGAAGTCTTATTATTTTAATAAGGAAAACCTTTTTGAAAAAATCAAGAAGAAAACTTATGGTTTTTATTAGGTATTATTCTTATTGATTTTTTCAAAGAGGTTTTCTTCTTGATTTTATTAGGCCATCTTATTGTTTTTTTCTTCTTGATTTTATTAGGCTATCTTATTGATTTTTTTCAAAAAGGCGATAAAGCTTTAATATATGATTTTTGTTTGCCAAGTTGCATGTAAAATCTCAAAGGCTATAGAAATGAGACGACATTGTAATTAATTGTTTTTTAGTGTTCCTTGAGATATTACAGGAGTTACAGAGAAATAAATGAAATCCGATTTCCATAAATCGTTTTTCATTTGTTGTAAACCAACTTTTATTTCCAAAACATCAATTACAAAAAATTATAACAGGAAGATAATGCGTTGGTGGGCGAGCTGATTGTCTACGTACAAACTCCATTTCTTCTAATTTATTGCTAAAAAAAAAATTAATTAATTGTCTGCAGACAAGTTAATGAAAAATGCATAAACTTCTAGTAGATAATTATAATTTGTATACAGAATATGCTGAGTTTGGCTAGAAGTCGTATACATATAAATAATAATCAATTTTTCTTTCGGAAACGTGGCGTAAAATGTTCATTGTTTGTTGATGCTGTGCAACTTGTTAAATAAATATTGCGTGAAAATATGTACACATTAACACACATGGCAGTGGGGTTAATACGAATATTGTACAACACATTTTAACTAAAATGTTGATTTAGGTTTTTAAAATTTTTTTTTTATTTGTTGTGGGTTAGCAAATCTACACGCAATTCGTTGGTTGCTAAATACCAACTCATCTTTACCATTTATGTTTGAAAAATTCCAAGAAGTAAATGGTAAAGATCTACTGATGAGTTGGTATTTAGAAACCAGAGAAATTCATATAGACTTGCTAACCCACAACAAATACATAAATAATTCTAAAAACATAAATTGTTTAGTATTTGCTCGAATAAATGTAATATTTTGTAATATGTATTAGTGATGTTACGAATACTCGTATTCGTATTCGACTATTCGCCTGTTTTAAGATATTCGTATTCGTATTCGCCAAATTCAAGCGAATATTTTTCGAATAATTTTCCCATACATTTTCCAAAAAAAATCATACAAAAGTTTAAAAAAAGTACATAAAATTTAAAAAAATATATTAATTTTTATTAAAAAAACCCATTGTATTTCACGCAGAGTAAGAAAATCGAAATCTGAAAGTATGTAAGTAAAATAATTAAAAAATGTTCTGTAGAGGTTTTCAAATTCGGCATCTTAATGCAATAATAATGTTAATTCACTAAATTTTTTTTTCATTTATAGTTACTAACGCAAAGGCAGGGATTTTTTCCAATTAAATTTGAAATATAAACCTCAAAAGAAATATTCGTAACCGTATTCGTATTCGGCGAATACTGTTTTAAATATTCGTATTCGTATTCGCGAATACTAAAAATTGATATTCGTAACATCACTAATATGTATGTTCATTTAATATTTAAAATAAAAAAGGCAGAGGCGGCCAATAGACTCAAGATGTCAATAAATCACTATGAATTTTTCAAGTTGCAAGCAACCGTACAAATAACGAAATTAACGAAAACATTCAAGTATTCATTCATTTATCTAATAAAAATTTTCGTATGCACACAAATGTATCATATCGTTGCATAAAGCGAAAACACACTACACTTTTTAATTATTTAGAGATGGAAGAAATGTTTACATTGTGCTATATTTTTTTTAACTTCTGTCGTGAATCTTCGACGAGAAAAATCTACAAAATCTCCGCTTACATAAGCCACACATATACGACATATTTTTACATCTGACTTGTCACCTTTGTAACTCATGTGTAATTCCGCATGTCTGTCAAAATGTTCATTTTACGGAAGGTTTATAATTTTAGCTCACAAACGTACATGTACAATTACGTCTGACATGAAATCTAATTGTTTGCAACAGCCGATCTGTGCTTCATTTATTTTCAGTATACAATAACCGCGTCCTTAGGTTTCAAAATTGCCTTACGCCGTCACATAATAATTTAGCTTGCGCCACAAAGGTATCAAGCATTGTGGACTTTTTTAATAAAATCAAATATATTAAGTTTACACAAAATAATAATGTATGTATAATATATAATTTTAAATATGTTAATATGCATCTAGTAAAAACCGCAGCTGACTTTATTTTCAAGGCATATATTTTTGACAGTACTTTTTATCATACTAAACAGCTGGTGTCAGAACGTTTGTATTTGCATTTGTGTTTTACAAAAGCAATGTTTTAAAGGTACTACACGACATGTACATGTTTTGCAGTAGACAAGTCAGATGTAAAAAACATGTTCTGTATGGGAGCCTTTATGAAATATGCGAAAACATGATTTAATGAAAACTTCTGCAACGTATAAAATTCCATTCGTGCCTAAATATTTCACCACAAAAAAACAAATATGCAATTCAATATTTTGTGTTTAATGTGTAAACTAGCCTTCAAAGTGCGATTGGCCACTCCCATTGTAAAAGTTCGGTGGTAGTGGGAAAGGACAATTTCCTAAAATAGAAACATTAGTTCGAAAACAAAATTTTCAAATACTTTATACACTTTGTCATAAGATTCATACATTAAATTTTGGGAAAATTTTAACCTCCATTCATTAACAAGCGTAACTGGGTTAGTCCCAATTCACACTATGCAAGTCTTTTTTTTAAGCTTTGTACACAGAGCCAAAAATACCTAATAGAATCAAGAAGATCTTCTCTATGAAACGCTTTTAGTCTAAGGGGTATCCCAGTAGAAAGAACTGAAGATTTTTTCGAAGAGATTCCTTATTGTTTTTGTAGTAAATCTTATTAATTTTTTCACTAAGGAAAACACATAAAATCAGGAAGAAAACTTGTTATTCACAATTTTTATACCCAATTTCCGTTATTTTTGGCACCAAAAAAACAATCCATAGAGAAAAACTTTTTGATTCTATTAGGTTTTCATATAAATTGTAAATAAAAAGGATTTTTTATTGATTTCATTAGGCCGTCTTATTGTTTTTTTTTCAAAAAGGTTTTCTTCGTGATTTCATTGAGTTCCTGTATGATCATGTGTAAATAATCTTCTTAATATTTTTAATAAGAATATCTTCTTGATTATATTAGCTTGCTTGTTATTTCATACTTATAAATCAACATAGGAACAATTTTTTCATAATTTTTTTCTGCTACAATAAATACTATTTTTAAACTGGCTGCTAACATGTATTCTATAGTAAGGTGTAGTAGTGAGGTGGTTAGAGTGTCAATCTACTAAACCGGAGTTCCTTGGTTCAACTCCCTGAATACGTAAGTTTTATAAAAATGTTTTCATCACCCCTCCATCCAGATAATATAAATACATGTTGTAAATAAGCATTTCGGACGTACCATGACGTTCTGATGACATCAAATTTGTATTTCCTAACATCACAACAGAGAAAACATTGCCTAGTAAATACCTAATAAAATAGAACAAAATTAATAAGACATCTCTGCGAATTTTTTTTCAAGAAGGTAGTCTAATTATTTTAATAAGTAAAACCTTTTTGAAAAAATCAATAAGAATACCTAATAAAAACCATAAGTTTCCTTCTTGATTTTTTCAATAAGGTTTTCCTTATTAAAGTAATAAGACTTCCTTTTTGAAAAAAAACCATAGAGATATCTTATTAATTTTGTTCTATTTTATTAGGTATTTATTAGGCACTGTTTTCTCTGTGTAGTAATGTAAAATAAATAAATACGGCTATTTTTTATTAAGGATTTAAATTACTTCAAATAATCGGATAAAAATTTTAGTCCGATTATTTGAAGTACGAGCTTTGTTTACTTTTGTTGGTAGTATGTTCATCACTAAAAAGTTCTGTAGATTTCCATTACTTTGATAAGTAATTTTTGGTAACTATTTTGAAAATTTAATGAAAAATGGATAAAGCAGAGGATATTAAAAGAAAAAGATCCGAAAATTTGAACGAAGAGAACAAAGTAAGTAAAGCTATTGTTATAATTGAGTAAAAGTTTTTGTTGAAAATACTTGCGATACATAAATACCCTGTGGTCTACTTCACCACCGGTTTTTTAAATTTTTATTTGGGTTCCGTCAATGGCACCGATAACAGTAGAAAAGTTGCGTATTTCTTTAAATTTTTTAGATATTCTTATTTCTTCTTCTCTAGATTTTGATTTTGTCTTTTGCAAGTTTCGCAATGGCGCGGGAGACTTTAGCACAAATTCTGCTTACCGTGGCTTGGGAGAGGCCATGAATATCTCCTGCATCATCCTGCATCTTAAAGAACAATTTTGTCTTTTATGTATCAAGTACATGCATATATATGTATGTACATATGCACACATATATGCATCATAGAATATGAGAACTACCTCTCTTTTTCCCCAAGTGCACAAAGCTACTAAAACTTGCAATTCCGCTGTTGTGCCGCATCCTCTACTGTCGAACAACATACGAGTACATATCTTTTTGATTATTTTTACAGTTTCGTTGTTTAATCGGTTTTTTTTTAAATTCCGTGTTAGGAAGAAAGAAAGGGTCAACCCTCCCCTTGTATAATCTCATTCGACTGGAGTTGGAAATTTCTGTGATGTATTGTGTTTAAGTGCAACAGAATTAAAAAACTTACCAATTCTTCTAATAAAATTTAATGTTTCCATATTTTACACAATTAACCACAAAAATTTATTATATTTTAACAAGTTTTTATAAAAAGGTGTACATTTATACAAATGAATATCAGCAGCACATAAATGTCATTTTACTTTAATTTAGGTTTAAAGTAGGGGTCCACGTACTTTAAAATTTCAACATTTAATATGGCGGTAAAGTCTGCAAATTAAGCTAATAATCGTTTGTGAATAATACTTTAAGGAATTTTGCTCAATAGTGGATATTAAACTTACTTTAACTTTTTCTGAATAACACTGTAAGTCTTTCAAAGTACTTAATTAATTGATTATATGCTACCTTTTCTATTATTTTACTTATTGTTGGCAACATATTGATTGGTCTAATTTCATTAGGGTTTAACGTATTTTGAACTTCCTTGATTGGAATGATTGTTGCTTCTTTGAGGCTGTCAGGAAAAACACCATTCCTGAATGATTCAACTATTAAGTGGTGAATATGTACTCCAATTATATCAAATTTTCGGTGACATGAAATTCGGATCTTTTTTGTTGTTCATTGTTTTCATAATTGTCTTAAGTTGCTTTATGCTTATACTTTCAAATCGGAAACGTTCATGCTGGTCCAAATTAATATTAAATTCACATTTCTTATATGGTATACTTTCTGCAATTTCATTAACAATTTTGATAAAAAACAGGTTAAGTTCGTGAGCAATTTTTTGTTCATCTTTGAGGACTTTTCCATTTATTTCAATTTCATTGATTTGCGAATTGTCGTGCTTTAATAACAATTTTTTATACTTCTCTACATATCTTTTTGATTAGCACATTCGTTAATTTTGTTAGTTACATAAGTTGCTTCACTTTTTTTTAATTCTGAGCGGTATTTATTACTGATTATTCTGTAATTTCTCCAGTAATGTTCATTATTGTGCCATACTGCCTGTCTATGGGATTGTATTTTGTTTCTTTTCACAGATTCGTATCATACTTATTTCTCACTCTTCTTTCCATTATCATTGACTGTATTGAATTGTTTATTTCAGACGTTACTATCGCATTTATCAAAAGTGAGTTATTATACCGAAAATTTCGAATAATTTTTGTTTTATTAATTTATTTTAATTTCCAAAGTTTCATGATCTTCATTGTATCAGCTGTTTTAACTTCAATGTTTTCTATGTTCGTAACTATATAGTCGATTAAAGATGATGTATTATTTGTTATTCTTGTTGGGTCTGTTACTATTTGGTTAAAATAATTGTCTTTTATGATATCTTCTATCTTTTTCTTATAATAACTTATTTTTAGCCAATCGATATTAAAATCACCAGTAATCAAGAAATTATCTTTTTCGCTTATAGTTTCCATTTCCGCTTCAAAAAAGTCAACAGAATATTGTTCAGCAGAGTTCTGCTTGTGGGGCGAACTCCTACTAAAAAATACCTTAAATTGTCAAAATAAATATCTATTTTAAGCCACCATACTTTCTTTTGAACTGATTTGCAGTCAATATTCTTAAAATTCCATCTTTCATTTATGTAAAAGCACACTCCTCCCGTGTGTCTGGATGTGCTATCGCAACGTATGATATTGTAATTTTTAAGTAAAATTTCACTATTTTGGATGTCTTCCGTTAGATGTGTTTCTGAAATGCATATGAAATTAAAATTTTCCTCTGAACATATAACTTCCAATTCCAAATTGTTTGTTATGCTACAAATGTTGAGACATATTCCTCTAATGCTAGTATGCAATGTTGCTGAGTTGCCGAGCTACCCATCAAACAAAACGTCAAGCGTTTGAACTATTATTCTTTGATGAATGTAGTACATATTAGGTTAAAAAAATTAATTGAAAATAATTTTTTGTTTTTTCTATTAAATAAATATTATATTATTTAAAAACTTAACTAAAATTTTTAAAATATGGATTAAATTTCTTAAAACAATGTCATAAACTCAGAAAAATTATTAAATCTTCACACATTTTATGTAGGAATATACCTACTGAGCATAGCTCTAACCGGGTGTTCTAAGAAACCTCCTCTCTTCTTTTATTTTTTTATTTTACGTAGTGCTACCATATTTTCGTCGTAATTATATAAGAACTTTAAGTTTGACTGAAAAAGTGAAAGTGCGTTTAAACAAATTTTAAATTATTATGAACATTTTTTTTTTTTTTTTTTTTTTTTGATAATTTTATTATTTATTGAATCTTTAATTATTTATATTAAATTATGAATAAGTTTTTCAAATCTTAAATCTAAAAAATATTAAATGTAAGTTTAGCCAATGCTAAACAAAATTTTTAAAATCAACGGTTAATTTTTGTTGTTTTACATCTGTCGTGAACGGCTGAGAAAAAGAGTATCCCTTCTTTTCAGCCGGGTGTGGCCTCTATAATGAAGAATATTGCGCGCAAGTGGATTTGGGTGCAACTCAAGTTTTTTTTATATTTTTTCGCGTGTTTTGAAAATACTGTCTTCACCAACGGAACGTCTAGGTCTTTATGAATTCGATGGTTTCTGACATACCAGGGGGCTGCTGTTATTATACGTAGGATTTTATTCTGTCGCCTTTGAATTCTTTCGACATTCGATGCTGAGGCAGTGCCTTATAACTGGATTCCATAGGACCATATTGGTTTCAGGATCGCGTTGTATAGTAGAAGTTTACAGTCTAGGCTCAGTATAGAATTTCTTCCCATAAGCCAATTAATTTGGGCAGTTTTTAATTTCATTTGCATCATCTTTGCGTCTATATGCGATTTCCATGTTAAACGGCGATCAAGGTGAACGCCTAGATATTTGACTACAGTATGTTGCGGAATAGTCTCGGTGTTGATTTGTATAGGCGGGCATGTTTCCTTGCGCAACGTAAAAGTTACGTGCACACATTTCTGCTCGTTAACTTTAATACGCCATTGTGTGAGCCAATTTTGCAATTTGGATATATACCCTTGTAAGTTGATGGAAGCTTCTACTGGATTTTAATGGACGCTTAAAAAAGCTGTATCATCAGCAAATGTTGATGTATGAATGTTATTGCTTAACGGTAAGTCAGAGGCATAAATTAAATAAAGTAAGGGACCGAAGATGCTGCCTTGGGGAACTCCGGTTTCGATCGACTGCGGAGGGCTTAAAAAATTGCCTTCCCTAACTACAAATTTTCGTTCCTCTAGATAGCTTTTTAAAAGCTTGACGATGTTTGCGGGGAGATTGCGTGTTAATTTGTGGATAAGACCTTCGTGCAATACTTCATCGAAAGCTTGAGAAACATCTATAAAGAGCGCAGAGCAAAATTTCTTTTTTTCAAAGGTGTCTCTAACTACGTTCACAAGTCTGTGAGTTTGTTCAATAGTGCTTTGTTGTCTGCGAAAACCGAACTGATGATCTGGAATGCATCCACTTCTAGTCACTGTAGGCATCAGTTTGCTCATATACAGCTTTTCAAATAGTTTTGAAATGTTGGGCAATAAGCTAATAGGCCGATAGGATTCAACCTTCGTATGATCCTTGCCGGGCTTTGGTATCATAATAATCATCGAAACCTTCCATTCTGCAGGATAGTATTGCAGCCGTAGAATACTATTAAAAATGAAGAGTATAACTCTTTTTGCAATATAAGGCAGTTGTTGAAGCATTTTGTTGCTTATTTTGTCGACACCTGGGACTTTTCTGGTGTTAAGACTAGTAATAGTATTTTCAATCTCCGTCATGTTAAATCTCATCGGTATTTCTGGTAAAGAGACGACTGGTGGCAGTTTAACAGTATCGGCAGAAATATTCGGGGTAAATACTTTTTCTAGGTGCTTAACAAATAGATCACCTTTTTCAGCATCAGTTCTTGCCCAGTCACCATTAGAGGCTCGTAATGGTGGTTTGCAAATCACTGGCCTTTTAAGTCCTCTGGCTGCACGCCACAGCGAATAGTCTGTTGATGGTGTTGCATCGAGTTCTTGCAGAAATTTTTGCAGCGAAGCTGTTTTTTGTGATTGTAAAACTTTTCTTAGCTGTTTGGTACACTCCTTAAGCCTTAATTTTAGCTGAGGCGATCTGTAACGTTGCCATTCTCGTCGAGCTCTCCGTTTTTCAGTCAATAGCCTTTCTATATCTGCACAAAAAATATTGTTAAATCTCGCTTGTTGATTTGGTTGAATTGAAGAAGCATTAAGAGCATAACATCGATTTGTTTATCCAGAAGAAAATATTCAATTTTATTTTTATGTTGGCAGATGCCGTTTGCGTTCCAAAAACAGATTCTTAAGTTCATAGTTTGTTCAATACAGCCTGCAACAAGGTATACTGCATTTTCAACATTTCCTGCATCATACAGGACGGTTGAGGTAACTGTGGGTAGTTTAAAGGAGTGTTGGGCTGAGCGGGAGTAGCATTTGTTTTTCTGTTCGACGAATTTTTAAAAAGAGAATAAAGAGGGCAGCCCCTATAGCTGGCAGTGTGGTTTCCGCCGCAATTACTAAATTTTTTTGCTTTGGTATCACCTTTTATTTTGTCACAGTTAGCGGTACTGTGTAACTCGCCACATACAACGCAAACGGTAGGCAACTTGCAATAAGTTTTGGTATGGCCAAATTCTTGACAGTTCATGCATTGGATAGGTCCAGTTTTTTTATGTGGCAACTCAACGGTAACTCTTCGATGCAACAAGTATTTTAAGCTATAGATTGGGTGCGATTCATTTTTTTAATTTTCAAGTCGCCTGACTGTAGCTCGACTCTAAAAATAGGTTGGGGGATTTTTTCCCTGTTTTTAATGTTTGAAACATTTTTCACTTTGAAGCCACTATCTTCAAGGCCAGACTTTAACTCTTCCGGATCCACGCTTGAATCTATTCCTTTTATAACTACTGTTAGGCCTTTAGCACTCTTCAGTTGATATGTATAAAAGTTTTTGTTTTTAGTCTCAAAACAATTTTTCTGTAATTATTTTCTCGTGTTACCTGAATTTTAGTTTCGTGTATTTTGCCACGCTTAATTGGAGTTACATAGAACTCATTTTCTCCAATTAATAAGATAAGGCTTTTTACCAAAAAGTTGGAGTTCTGTTCTCTTAAATATATCGGCGGTGGTTTAGTGGACCTTGTTGTACTTGTATCTTCATCGACTTGTTCATTCAAAATCGCAAAACGATTTTCAGAATGTTTAATATTATTTTTCCCATCTTTGGGCATTTTCGCCGTTGACGCTATTTCAGCTGATTTGGTACTTCTTCCCCTTTTTAGCACGGTTATGTATCTGTCCATACCAGTTTGGATTTTATTATCACTATTTTCACTCACTGCATTTACAATTTTGTGCACGTTGGTCACCTGGGTATTTATTGTTTGTTTGTTTGATTGTACAGCTAAGCTGACAAGTTTGCTAATAGGTGCAATTGTTGTTGCTTCTTGATCGCTATTTAACATGTTGAGAGATAATGATCGCGCACGAGTATTTGTGTTTTCTGTTAAATTCAGGTTTGTGTTTACTTCATTTTTTGTCGTCGTTAGCAACCAAAGTTATATATTGTACATTCCTACTGCTTGTAGGTTTATTGTTGTGAACTCATTTAGAGTTCTCTTTTTTGTGTTCACTTATGAGTTGGTGTATGCAAATATTTATGTATTTACACACAAGCAAAAAATAAAATAAAACCAGTAAGATAACTGTTTAATAAATGTTTTGTTTTTGTATATTTTTTTTTGTGAATTTTCTTTCAATAAATTTTTAATATTCAGTTGCGACGATTATAAAAACGCGTCTGTGATTATGAAAATTAACTAAAACTATTATTAAATATCCACTCATTTATTGGCCATTAGTCTAAAAAAATCAATTTAAAGTTTGTTTTTCTTCTACTCATTTGATGGCAGGGTTGCTACAACAATAACATAAGCTCTGTTTCTTTACTTTGCTGGTAAAGTTCGGTAAAATGAGTGTAAACTATAATTCCTCTTAATTAGAGACAAAAATGCATAAAAGTACGGGAACCCACAAAACCAAATTTTTACCGCAATTTACATTCTATAAATGTTATATGGGTGGATTTGTTTGTTTAATTTTCTTTATTTGTGGGTATCTGTACATACATACATATGTGTCTAAATACCCAGCAAAAAATTATTATGTTTCCGGAAGCAGTAAGAAAATTGCATGCTTTCGAGATGCGCAGTTTTGAAGCGCTTGCGAGGCTGTACAAAAAGAAGGCAGAGAGATCGCTTAACTTATTTTTAAGCACGTTGAAGTTGGTCGGCTCATGGTGGAATAATAAGGTGCGCGTATCAACGCAACAACAAAATCGACATGCATTTTGTTTGTGTAAAATTAATTCAACATTGTCAAAACAAAGCTGTATACAAAACAAAACAAAAGTTGTTTTGTATGTATTTATTGGTTATGCAAAAACAAAAAGCATAACGTAAACAAAAATATTCATGATGGCGGCCAAAAATGTAAACAACTTTTGACAAGACCGAATTAACTTACCATATTTTTGCAGATTATTTAACGGTCAAAACACAACCCTAAAAAAAATCATATTCCTTCTTGCGCAGACCTGATTATTAGACCATGGGTCGGCTATTTACATTTAGTTGACACGAATAATAAAGTAAACAACGAATGCAAGATAAAATTTCATTTACATGCTCTCTGTCTCTCTCTATCTCTCTTATTTTTTTATACTTGTGTATTTGTCTACAGATGAATTATGTATGTTAGTAGATGACGCAGTAAAACGAAGGCACAATTCAGATAATTCAAACATGATTTTAGCGCATTTCGGATGATTAGAAAGAAGCGCTCCTTAAAGTAAAAAAGAAGAGCTCCAAAGTGGGACATCGCGAACAAAAATCATGCATGTTCGAAGCGCTTTTCGCAGCAGGAGGCACAACAACAACAAGCATCTCTCCCTTATAAACGTGCTTCGGCCGAAGCAGTAGTTTTTGCTGGGTACGTACATTTTAGCGCACCTGAAACGTTTTCTCCCTTAACACTTAAAGCGCCATGGCCACGTATCAAATTGGCTTGACAAATAACATGTATGTGTTGGTAAATATTATTTTGATTCACACAGCAACGTGTCCAATTCATACCGTCAAATTTCATTTGAAAGTTATTTTGAAGAATAAGAACGTGTGATGTTTTTGGTCGCAAAATATTTTTTGCTTACAAAATTTTCTTAATTTCATTTATTAACATTTATAATATCAATTACCTTATATTTTAAAATGCGATTGACTTACAGAGCATTTATGTACATACATACATATAATAAATTATTATGAAAATAATTAAATATATTTTGTTAATTTTAATTCAATAAATATAAAAATTTTCATAATATTTACATTTTTTTCAACATTTGGTTTGTTTTTAATTGCTCTGCATAAACCAGGCAAACGCAATAAAATTTATTTAATTCCAGTTTCCATTCCATTTTTTATTTATTGCCCTATCAAATTTTCCTCGTACGATATTGTCGCTGCGCAAACTAAATAAAAATGAGATTTGATGTAATAACGCAGCAACACATCAAATTTGCTTCAAATTAAAGTATCGACGGCAGTGAATATCTAAATTGCTTTGATTTTCGTCAAACTCACATGGACATATACGTGAGAGTTTTTTTTCACTAACACCATCCTAAAAACCTCGGTTTGTCAAGCCAATTTGATACGTGGCCATGGCGCTTAAAAATTTATGAAACAATTTTATGTATACATACATATCAGTGATGGAAAAATGAAAAATTGAAATGGTTCTGTGCGTCAACAAAAAGAGTACTTTTTTCAACATTACGGTACTTTCTATGAAACATATATTTTTATTCAAAAATAAAATTAAGCAGAAGCAGACTCCATATTTTGGAAAGTTTTAAATCACTATTTTATTTTAATTTTAAATTCTAGGACAAAAAGTGCTTTATTTCTTAGTGGTGTGCAAAATATATACTTATTTTTATTGACTAGTAATGTGTAAAGTAGCATGTTATCGAAACCATGTACATAGTTAAAATAGTTAAAGTTAAAACACATTAGAAGTGGTTGCTTGAATGGTCCAATTTACACGAGATTAATTCTGCTGACATAACATGACAGCTTGGGGGCTGTGCACATATTACGTAGCGCTCCAGGGGGGAGTGGGGGGTTAAAGATTTGTTACGGATTGGAAATTTTACACTGGAAAATGAGTAAAAAGGGGGGGGTATAAAATCTCTGAAAACAGCGTTACTTAATATGTGCACAGCCCCTTGTAGGTATTTTCGGTGAAGAGAGTCGTTTTTGGTTGGCATAATTTTTCAAGCAGGTTCAACCCCGCATTAGAGAACAAAACCAATACATTTACATTAAAAAAAACAAATGTGTGTAAAATACACTAATACACAAAACTCTTTATATGTATACAATTTTATGCCAGATTAATTAGTCTCGTGTGTTTTCGAAAGAACAAAAGTTGTGGAAACTAAAATTTAATCTCGTGTAAATTGGACCGATAACATTTCCTACTTTTGCAAAAAACACACACTAACAACAACATGAATAACGAATTTGTGCATTCCTTATGTTCTTGTTTTGAAGCCAATGTTGTCAATGATTATAAGAATAACGCAGATTTCTAAACAGGGAACAAAGCAAAACAAAAAATTAGTACTAAATATGACGTGGTACTGAATTTTCCATTACTGATACATATATACTTATTAGAGTTGTCAATTATTCGCCTTTCAACTTTCTTCAAATATTTCAAATAATTGTTTTTGTTCGTTCGATCATGCTTCATTCAGTCAAAAAATATCATAAGTTATTTTTTTTTTGTTTTTTGTTAAATCAGACAATTTAGGTTGTTCTTAAGAAATAATCTTTTACAAATAAAAGTTGACTCAATTTTTTTAGTTTTCAAACGATTTTTGGTTTTGGTTTTTATTAAATTAAATTTTGAACAAACTCTTTCGCTAATTTTCGAGGTAGGTGATATTGTGAGAAGAGCACAAAATAGTTTATCCAATTTATCTGTTCTTTTTTTAGATTTTTCCAAATATACCATATCGTCTAATATACCGCTGAAGTCCTTTTTATATTTTGAATTTTGAATTTTTATTACTTTTAATATGATGATTTAATTCGCATAAAAGATTGTTATTTTCATTACTAGTAAGTAACATCTTCTATATTATTACTGTCATCTGAATTATTGTGGTTACTTTCAACATAAAATAATCTGGAGTTCATTTGCATATTCTTTAGTTTCACTTTTTGAAGAATATTTCAAAAAACCTTTAATTGCTCGAAAAATTTCTAGAATTTAAGAAATATTAACGTATTTAAAAATTTTATACATCTCTCATTTATATTTATACGTTTTAGTAAATCTGTTGCAAAAGAATTATTAATTTTTTTGTTGATAATCCAACAATTTTGAATACTTTAGAACACTTGTTACATGTGACTTTGTTTTTTTTTTTTCATTTGTTCTTGGAAAAATACTTCCAAGCCGAGCTCAATTTTTTGGCTCAACAAACAATACAAATCGTGACCCTGTCGGACTTTTCTTATCTAGCTTCAAATATTGTTGACTCTTGGATACCTAATTTACATCTGACTTCTGAACTAACTTGTGAATGATACATACGTGAGTCAGAAGTTTTGCGTACAACTGGCTTGTTCTCGATAAGTGTTGAACCAACTTTTACTTAACTCAAATCTGATGCAAAGATGTACAATTAACTTCTTCTCGATAACTGCTCAACTAGCTTGAATGTGCTCCACTTTAATCAGTCGTAAGCTAACTGAAAATGAGCTAGCTTGTGGTTATTTCAAACTTATGCAGTATGAGTGAGTACTGACTCATTGTAATGACATTACGTTGAAAAACTGAATAGCGGTTAAAACAGACACTGAGTTAGCTTTTGAGTCAACTGTCACTTGTATCTGATTAACGATGAGTTGCATTTCAGTTACCTCAAATTCCGACAGGGGAATGTTATTTAATTATATTGTTTTTAAATCTTTAAAGTGTTTCTTTTAATTGTTTTAAACCTATTATTTTTTCTTTGTTTTGTTTATTTCACACTAAAGGGCTGCAACGAATAACTTTTTTCTTCATATTTGAAACTCGCTGTCGAATACAGTAGATATTTGCTCTGTCGCTCAGAGCACAAGCAGTGAAGAGAAGAGATTGTTTGTTTGACAAATACTAACCAGTAGCAACGGCAGATTAAATGAGTACCGAAAAATATGAACATACAAAACCGTAGCCAACAAAAAAGAAGTACCTTAAAAACTATGTTCACTTCATGTGGTACTTCAAGAAATTTTCATGCAATGCTGAAAATTAAAAATTTTCAATTTCAATCCACATTGGCTAGTATGCCGGCGTTTTAAGTCTTCAAAATAAATAATGGAAAAATTATTCATACATATGCATGATTTCTTTTCATAAATTCAATTAACATTTTTTGAAAAGGAAAAAATGCCTATTTTTTAATACGAGTACCTTTAAACATAAGTAATTACTAATTAATAATAATTATAATTAGTAACTAAGTAACAAAAATCTAAATAAATAATATTATGTATAAACTTGCCTCACTTAATTCCATTGTTTTACTACACTCAACAGAAAGAATTTTTTTTTATTTGCCAAACTTCACGTAGTACTGCAAGTACCAAGTGAAGTTCGGCTGTCGCATTATGTTCACCTCGTTCAGTTCATACATGTTGTGAGTATGATAGCAAAACACACAAGCAGTTAACTTACACACGCTAATACTATGTTCACACTTATGTGTTTAACGTCTCATTCGTGTTTAAGAGCTTAAACACTTCGATTTTGATATGTTTTACCATACATTGACTTGTTTTGTTAAACATCTCAAATGACAAGTTTTAGATTTAAACATCACGCTAAACACGCTAAAGGCTGAGTTACAAATATATTTGGAGTATGTTCAGTGCGTTTTTTGACAACTCTGTAATGTTTGTGTTTGCTATTAAATGGCGCCACGTCAAAAATTTTTCATCAACTCTGTCATTTTGCAATGCTATTAGATGACGTCACATAAAAAAAAAATTATATATGCAAATTAGCATATATTTCACCTTTAAATAAGCTAGCAATTTTACTAATTCCATTAGGAAGAAAATAATAATATAAATAATGGTTTTTTACTGATATTTCTTTCCAGTTGTAACATAATATTAGTTTCTCAAACTCGCAATATTACAAAAACACAATAATCAGCTGACGAAACGTCAATCTTAAACATCTCAAATGTAATGTGAACGGTTGTGTTTAGATTCTAAAACATTTGCCTTAAACACGTTTAAAAACACAAGTGTGAACTTCGTATAAGTCGAGTAACAACAAGAAGTGACAACAAGTTTTTGGTGTTCTCAAAAATATGAACATTGTTTCTGTAATTCATTTCGAGTAAGTGTTCATGCTTTGGAAGTACACGTCTATACACGTCACAAGCTACACATCTATTTATGCAGCATTCTATTTCACACACAGCTGATTGATTAACTACTTGCAGAAACTAGCCCGAAGAAAATGTACGAGCAGTTTCGTGCAAGAAAGAGAAGCACATGGCTCTCTCAAAATCACTCTCATTTGCCCAATTCTAAAGTACGGGAACGCTTTTCGTGCAAATTGGGATCCCGCGGGTTGAGTAAAGAAACAAGAGCTATAATAAAAAAAAGTAAGACATTAAAGAAAATGTTTAATAAAAATTGTCAAATTATAACATTTTATTCGAGTAGGTACTTGAGAAATTATGTTTTCAAAAATTATTCTATATAAAATATGTAAATTGAACAAAATAACGGAAAAAACATAATTTGGTATCTATACTGAATTTGAGTTTAAAAGAAATGCCACTTTTTTTGTCAAATTCACTTTTTGGTGTCACCTTTTTCGTAAGTATCCCCCTTTTTTAGTACTTTTTGAAAAAATCGAACGGTATTATACCATGGTATTACCTGTATTGTTTTATATCATAACATGAGTTTTTTTTTTTTTTTTTTGTATAAAATTCTCTTCGTGTGAATAAATTTTAAAGATTATTGTGTGATAACTGCAAGTATTTCATAAAAACCAAATCAAAATGTATTGAATAATTATTCTTTTAAAATTACAACGTGATTGAATATAGATACAAAAGTAGGTGTGACATTTCCTACAAAGCATGAATGCGTTTATTTTATTTTTTAACGTGTTTTGAATAGTTATTTAAAGATTACAATTTGTGACGCAAAGCGATTTTCTTTAACATTTCCATTACATGATGCATTTTCGTTCTTCTTGTTCTTCACCTTCTTTTCCATGCTAATATCTTTGGAAATACTTTTTTATGTCATTTCATATATAAGAAAAGGATGTTAGTTTGCAGAATATTACGATATAATAATTACAAATTAAAACGAGTTTTCTACTCAACATTTTTATTGTAATAGCTGTTATTATTGATGTCACAATATCTTGTTATTCAGATATGAAAAAGAAATACATATGTACATACATAAATTATTCTTACAACCGCGTATTTAATATGTATGTATGTATATCGTCCCTTTGCTGCAATAGAGTTATAACTCAAAATATGTATGTGAATTTTGTGTTTATAATTGAGCATTAGCTGTCATATCGCGTACAAATTGCATCAAAAATATCGTATATACTAAATTTTTGAGAGAAAAATAAAATTTTCTTTTACTATTAAGTTTTTAGCGAGTTCAAAATTTTTAATTCGTTTTCTGCAAAACTACTGTTTTGAGTTATGACTCTATTACAGCAAAGGCACGATATGTACTTGTATTGTCCAACAAACATTATTGTGTGGTTTTCTTCAGCTCTTCGTTAATGTTACAAAAAATCAAATTGATAAATGTCTAAAATAAACTATAAAATTACGATAAACAATAACTTGAGTTGAACAAGATTTTTGTTATAGTAGTTCTGTATAAGTAGTTCTGCTACAACTTAAGTTAAAATATGTATATCAATTGTAATTTTTTAAATTAGTACGAACTGTTTATTTGTTAATATTTATACAGGCTGAATATCGCAAATGTTTATAATCAGAATAATATTAGGCAGACATTGTTAACATATTTCGATCAACAAAGGAAAAATTTAATATTTATTCATCATTTTTTAGATTTTTCCACAGCACTGGCTGAATAGAACAAACATTGTTTTCGGTAGAAGCCACTAAATCTCGTCAGTATTGATGTGCAAATGCTTTCATTACTTGTTAGCTAGCTTCGTTAAACGTCATTACATATATTTATTAGAGTTGTCAACCGATTAAGAATAATTCGATTAATCGATCAAACAGAACGAAACTCTTGTTCGAATAATTTTAAAATCCCGATTTTCGACTAACGAATAAATCGATTAATTAATGTCAATTAATCGAACAAATTTTTTACAGTTTCAAATGCATACGTAAAAATTTTTTAAATTTGTTATTTTGGATGTTTGTAGTTGTTGTCGAACTGCGCATACCTAGTAGTCGTGGTATGTTTTGAATGAAACGTTAAAAAATTTTGAAGAATGGGGTTTTTTCACTCTCAGGTGAATAAGTTAGAAATATGTACACTAAAGCCAAAAAATTGAGCTCGGTTTGGAAGTATTTTACCAAGAACAAAAATTAAAAAAAAACAAAGTCACATGTAACAAGTGTCCTATAGTATACAAAATTGTTTGATCAACAACAAAAAAATTAATAATTTTTTTGCAACAGATTTACGAAAACGTATTGAAATAAGAATAAATGAGAGACGTATAAAATTTTTAAATACGTTAATAATATTTTTTAAATTCTGGAAATTTTCCGAGCAATGAAAGTTTTTTAAATTTTCTTCAAAAAGTGAAACTAAAGAATATCCAAATGAATTATACTCCAGATTATTTTATGTTGAAAGTAACCGCAATAAGTCAGACGAAGGTAATGATATGGAAGATGTTACTAGTAATGAAAATATCGATATTTTATGCGAATTAAGTAATTATATTAAAAGTATTAAAAATTAAAAATATGAGTCGAGTTACAGCCAGATGGCATAAAAATAAAAAAGAATGAAGCACATCAAATATATGACTTAAAGTACTTGTTGCATCGAAGAGTTACTGTTGAGCTTCCACATAAAAGAGCTGGACCTGTTCAATGCCTGAACTGCCAAGAATTTGGGCACACGAAGACTTATTGCAAGTTGCCTACAGTCTGCGTTGTATGTGGTGAGTTACACAGTACTGCTAACTGTGATAAAATAAAAGGTGATACCAAGGCGAAAAAATGTGGCAATTGCGGCGGAAATCACACTGCCAACTATAGAGGCTGCCCCCTTTACTCGTTTTTTAAGAATTCATCAACCAAAAAAACCAATGCTACTCCCGCTCAGCCTAAACCCCTATTAACTATCCACAGTTACCTTAACCGTCCACTAGCCAAAATCAACTTTCAAACATTTTCAGGTCTAACGCGACTAGTGCTCAACAACAATCTAACAACAACATTTTCATACGCTAGTATTTTAAAAAGCAATCAGAGTACGGCGCAAAAAACCGTAAATGTAAATGAAGATTCGGGGTATAATTTTAGTCGTATTGAAGCCTCAATTGAGAGCTTAATACAAACTATAAATACATTTACTCTCAACATGTCCTGTATGATGCAGGAAATGTTGAAAATGCAGTCTACCTTGTTGCAGGCTGTACTAAGCAAACCATGAACTTAAAAATCTGTTTTTGGAACGCAAACGGCATCTGCCAACATAAAAACGAAATAGAATATTTTCTTCAGGATAAACAAATCGATGTTATGCTTATCTCAGAAACTCATTTGACATCTCGAAGCTGTTTCAGAATTAGTGGATATAATTTTTACGACACCAAGGATCCCCGTGGCAGAGCTTGTGGTGGTTCGGGAATCCTAATAAAAACGCGAATAAAACACCACCTGTAGAATGATTTTTGTGAAGATTATCTTCAAGCAACGAACATCTGCATCGAAACTTACTATCAAAAACTTGTAATATCATCTGTCTATTCGCCCCCAGATTCTCAATTACCGAGAGTCAATATACGGCTTTTTATAAATCACTGGGCCTCCGTTTTCTAGCAGCTGGCGACTACAATGCTAAACACACTTTTTGGGGTTCACGTTTAATCACACTTAAGGGACGAATTTTATTCGACACAATATCTAAAATGGGTTTGAATGTAGTTTCAAGTGGACAGCCAACATATTGGCCAACAGATCGACAAAAAATTCCTGATGTTATCGACTTTGGAATTGTGAAAGGCGTGCCCAGCGAGATGGTTGAAGTTGAAGCATCTTTGGACTTATCTTCAGACCACTCGCCTACTATTGTCACTATTTACTCACACACAATATGTGATTTAGCGACGACATCTGCACGTATTAACTGGCTGAAATACAGAAAATATCTGAGTGCTCATTGCTCGCAAAAAATGCCGCTGAGAACACCTTCAGACATAGAAGATTCTCTCAGGTTGTTTGAAGCGCATGTTAAACAAGCTGCTTTTAATGCTACCTCAAATGAAATAAACCAACCAGTGAGATTTAACAATATTTTTTCTGTAGATATAGAAAGGCTATTGACTAAAAAACGGAGAGCTCGACGAGAATGGCAGCACTACAGATCGCCCCAGCTAAAATTAAGGCTTAAGGAGTGTACCAAGCAGCTTAGGAAAGTTTTGCAAACTCAAAAAACAGCTTCCCTTCAAAAATTCCTTCAAGAGCTAGATGCAACACCACAAACAGATTATTCACTGTGGCGTGCAGCCAGAGGACTAAAAAGGCCGGTGATATGCAAACCCCCATTACGAGCGTCAAATGGTGACTGGGCAAAAACTGATGCTGAAAAAGGTGCACTTTTTGTTAAACACTTAGAAAAAGTTTTCACTCCGAATATTTCTGCTGATATTGTTGAACAGCCACCAGTCGTCCCTTTACCAGAAATACCGATGAGATTTAACCTGACGGAGATTGAAAATACTATTACTAGTCTTAACACCAGAAAAGCCCCAGGTGTCGACAAAATAAGCAACAAAATGCTTCAAGAATTGCCTTACACTGCAAAAAGAATAATACTATTCATTTTTAACAGTATTCTACGCCTAGAACACTATCCTAAAGAATGGAAGGTTTAGCGAATTACTATGATACCAAAGCCCGGCAAGGATCATACAAAGGTTGAATCCTATCGGCCTATTAGTTTACTGTCTAACATTTCAAAACTATTTGAAAAGCTGTATATGAGCAAGCTGATGCCTATAGTGACTAGTAATGGATGTATTCCAGATCATCAATTCGGTTTTCGCAGTCAACATAGCACAATTGAACAAACTCACAGACTTGTGAATGTCGTTAGAGACACTTTTGAAAAAAAAGAAATACTGCTCTGCGCTCTTTATTGATGTCTCACAAGCTTTCGATAAAGTATGGCACGAAGGTCTTTTCAATAAATTAACACAAAATCTACCAGCAAACATCGTAAAGCTTTTAAAAAGCTATTTAATGGAACGTAAATTTGTAGTTAGGGAAGGCAATTTTTTAAGCCCTCCGCAGTCGATTGAAGCCGGAGTCCTTCAAGGCAGTATCTTCGGACCCTTACTTTATTTAATATATGCCTCTGACTTACCGTTAAGCAGTAACATTCATACATCAACATTTGCGGATGATACAGCCTTTCTAAGCGTTCACGAAAATCCTGTAGAAGCTTCCCGCAACTTACAAGAATATATATCCAAACTGGAAAAATGGCTCAAACAATGGCGTATAAAAGTTAACGAGCAGAAATGTGCACACGTCACTTTTACGATGCGCAGGGAAACATGCCCGCCTATAAAAATTAACACCGAGACTATACCACAACACACTGTAGTCAAATATCTAGGCGTTCATCTTGATCGTCGTTTAACATGGAAATCGCATATAGACGCAAAGTTGACACAAATGAAATTAAAAGCAGCTCAAATGAATTGGCTTATGGGAAGAAATTCTATACTGAGCCTAGACTGTAAACTTCTACTATACAACGCGATCCTGAAACCAATATGGTCCTATGGAATCCAGTTATAAGGCACTGCCTCAGCATCGAATGTCGAAAGAATTCAAAGGCGACAGAATAAAATCCTACGTAAAATAACAGCAGCCCCCTGGTATGTCAGAAACCATCGAATTCATAAAGACCTAGACGTTCCGTTGGTGAAGACAGTATTTTCAAAACACGCGAAAAAATATATAAAAAAACTTGAGTTGCACCCAAATCCACTTGCGCGCAATATTCTTCATTATAGAGGCCACACCCGGCTGAAAAGAAGGGATACTCTTTTTCTCAGCCGTTCACGAGAGATGTAAAACAACAAAAATTAACCGTTGAAATTAAAAATTTTGTTTAGCATTGGCTAAACTTATATTTAATATTTTTTAGATTTAAGATTTGAAAAACTTATTGATAATTCAATTTAAATAATTAAAGATTCAATATATAATAAAATTATCAAAAAAAAAAAAAAATAAATAAATAAAAATATGAAAAAGACTTCAGCAATATATTAGACGATATGGTATATTTTGAAAAATCTAAAAAAGAACAGAAAGAACTATTTTATGCTCTTTTCACTATATCACCTAGCTCGACAATTAGCGAAAGAGTTTTTAAAATCTAATTTAATAAAAACAAAAATCGTTTGAGAGCTAAAAAATTGAGTCAACTTTTATTTGTAAAATATTATTTCTTAAGAATAACCCAAATTTGCTGATTTAACAAAAAAAAAATCATTTGATATTTTGTGACTGAATGAAGCATGTTTATTTGAATTAATAGTTTTATGTTTTTGTTAATAAAAATTTCAACTATTTTATTTTTAAGTTTTTTGTATAAAATGTTAATTTTTTGTCAATAAATTTTTTAAATCATTTTTTATTCGTTGTTCTCATGGATTAATCTAATTATTTTTCAGCTTTAATCGTTTGATCGAACGAACAAAAACAATTATTTGAAATATTCGAACAAAGTTTACAACTCTAATATTTATACACTATTACAAATACAAATAGAAAATGCGACTTATTTCTACTAATGGACGCTGGGGAATTTTTTGTTTTGTTTTTTATATATGAGGAGGAACATAACAAAACACAACAATTCCACCATAACAATTTTTTGGATAAACAAATAATACTAATTTAAGTTAGTAGGATATATATATATTTTTTTAAACACTTGTTGTGCTATAATAGTTTTCTAATCTTAAAAGAAATCATAAATAAATTGATATATCTGCCAGTTAGTTTTTAACTTATTTAGAAAACAAATTTGAAATTGTTGTTGTTTTGATATGAACCCAATGGAAATGTTGTTTGACATAAACTAAGCTTAGAATTGTGACTTTTTCATTTCAATAATATTGTAATTTTACCTTTTTGTTTTGATTTTCATGTTTTATAGAAAAATTAACAACACGTTTATTATATAGGCAATATTTATTATTCAAATTCATATTTTACACAAAAAATCAACATTGTGTTAGAGTCTAGTTCCAATGTCCTCCTCCAAACAATTACATAAAGTCATGTCATATATATCGTAGGCACTATTCCCTTGCTGGTCCAAAATTATATTTTTATAGTATTCTAGCTCAGACATGTTGGACCACTGTTGTCCATAATGTTTTACCAGCAATTTAACAACGTCTGTTTTCTTTTCTGGCTTGATTGCAACACCGAGAGGAAGTTCTTCAAGCAAACAGGGAGGTCTTTTGCCTGTTATTAAATAGCTTGTAAATTTTTCATTTCCTTGAAACTTATAATTTTCAAAGGTTTTCACTACGCATTGCCTTTGGCGTTGGATAGAGAGTTTAAAATAAATTCTTTTCATATTCTGTATGCCTTTTATGGGACGGTAATATTCTGCCAACACAGATAAAAATATCACCAAATTTTAAGTGACAAAAGTAGTTGTTAAAAGTCAATTTTTAATTTCAACAACATTTTTATTATAATCAATACGTTTGTTGTTGATATGACTAATTGTCAAGCTTATTTTCAAATAAACGTGTCAACAATTGTGTTTGTTGAAACCCAAACATCTTCACAATAGCAATGATGTCAATACCATTTTGTGCCTTTGACTACGAGTAAAATGATTAAAACGTTAGTTTAACATTACTTAATATATTTTATTAGTTTTATAAATAAAAAATGTATATTTTTCATAAAAAAATATTTTATTCGTTTTACTACTTATTAAAGTTAGTTTAAATTAAAAAAAAATTCACTAAAAATATATCTGAGTTTTTGAGATTTTTACGGCGTTTTGATGTTTAAAAATATAATAATATGCAACACTTATACCTGTGATTCTTTATACACACAAGAAAGAGAAAACAACAAGTTAAAAGAAAACAAAACATTTAAATTCTTGTTATACACACACGCGCGAAACAATTTGTGAATTTAAAAAAATTTTGTGAAAAAACTTGAAAATTGATAATAAAGTGTTGAAAATGGTAGAATTTATTAATTGTTTTTCTTGCGATAAATTGTTTATTTGCCCGAATAAGTTTTTCAAGCATTTAAATGGATGCTTTCCGAAAAATGCAAAAGACAAAGAACAATTACCAGTGCAAATTTGGTAATTGTTATCAAAAATTTTCCCTTAAATATTCTCTCAATATCCTTCTAATCTCTTTATATTTTATTAGTTTTTTATTATTTTATGTTAATATGAATACTTTATTTGTTTTACGTTTTGTTATATTTTTTTTTAATTAGTTTTTATTAAATAATATTGTTTTGAAAAATAAAAATTAAAAACTTTTGTATTTTTTTATTTAAAGGGGGGTTTTCAATTAAAATATTATTAAAAATCAACAAATTTGTTTGTTAAATTTTGTTTTGAATTTCAACAAACTCGTTTGTTGATATGACTTTTTATTTGAAAAAAATTAACAATCAAGTTAACAACATCGTTTGTTAAAATTTGCTTTTAATTTCAACAAATTCGTTTGTTGACTATGTTATTGAAATAAATTTAACAATCAAGCTACAATCATGTTGTTTGTATTTACAAGATCTAGTATAGGAGCAATTTCAAGAAAAAATTTGTTTGTATTTACAAAAAGTTTGTTTGTATTTACAATTTTTTTTATCTGTGAACATTTTTAAATTTTTAAGGTGCCAATCTTTTCCTATCCCATGTTGATTATAGACTTCGTGATAACCTTCTTTAAAGAAAATAAAGTTCTACTTGTTTCAGCTGTTGTGGTGCACTGTTTAACACCCCATGCATTATGGCATGTATGATATGCATATTTTTATTTTGCCCCCCACAACCATCGCAAAATAATCGCAATGTATCTACATCTGACAGACTGACTGAATCGAAATGTGCTAATAAAGCAGACCCAACGCAAACAGCACCTCTTCCAGCTTAATCTTCTGTCCATGTATAAAATGCAGGATCCTTAGATTTCATGTCGACAACACATAGAGTATAGTAGCCTATTTGCCTCAAATAAAAAGCTTCTTGAATAGGAGTGCGTGACAACGGTTGAACTTGCTGCATATCGAAGCACAAGCTCAAATATCTATGCTGTTCAGCTCTAGCAATTTTATAAAAACAGTTGGATCTTAGCTTGTGGATTCGTTGTTGTTTTAACTCCAAATTTTTTTCCATTTTGATTTTCTGTTTATAAAATACGCATTGAGCACATCTGTCGCAGGGGAAGAAAAGCCTATGTTAAGAGTATTGAAAATATTCCAAAAATATGTTTTCTTAACTTTCAGTGAATTGTCTACTGAATCGTTATAAATCCCCCATAACCTTTTGATATTGAGTTGGTGAAAGATAGCATCTTTTAGATTTATTTCTAGTGTAATGGCTTTCTCTTGCTGGTAAATTATTGAGAAATTTTAGCACACTTTTGCTGAAACTTAGTTGTATACCTATTTCCACCTCTATTTTATTTAGGAATGTTGCCATGAAAAATGGTTCTTGCAATATTATTCAGTCTCTGTTTTGTAACCGACAAAGCTTTCAGAAAGAAGGCTTGACATACCCTCTCTAATTTTTTTTGTTTCAGAAAATAGCTGCATGAAAAAAGTTGCTTACATTTTGGTGTATAATTGTGGCGTTTGGGTATATGTGGAATACAGAGGTGCGCCAAATATTGATCCTGACCAACTTTTAATTTATTTTTGTACAGCTCACGGTTCAAGATAATGGAATGCGTATTAAACTGTCCACATTTTAAAGCACTTATTTTCCTTGTGACAGCACGGCTGGCGAAAAGACAGAGCCAACGGATACCTGTGAAAAAAATATAAACCTATTTAGATATCACAAAACTCCTTCAAATTAAGAAAATACTTTTTAAAACAGTTTGCGCGTCTATTGTGCGTTCGCTGCACAGGACTACTTCTTCTTTTTCCGATGTTTATGCTCCCTACTGTTGCTTCTGTCATTGCGAGGTTCTTATTAAACTGTACTAAATACTGAATTTACTAAATAAAACAGCATGTATTAATAACTTTAAAAAATTCTTACCGCTTTACAGTTATTTCAGAGCTGCCATATCATAAAATTACATTTTATCTAACATTTATTACTAATATTTCGAGATTGTTTATTGCATACATATGTAGATATGGAATTGTTTCATTTTGATCTTAACCATTATATTTTTTATTGAATAACACCATAATTATTGACATTTGGTAAGTTTTATTGCAATGACTATATAGATCTTAATATGTAGAATAGTATTCAGTAAAAAAATCAAAAAACTTAAAAAGTGGAATTGTTGCGTTTTGTTACGGACCTCCTCATATTATCATATATTAAACATTACAGTGTTGCCAGCGTATTATATCTTACAATTCCCAATCTCCTGATTTTTTGTTCTACTTAAGACAAACTTTTTTGGTTTGATTTTTAAACTTAAGTATATTTTTTGATTAATGTTCGTATCCTTGGAAAACTTTTTCCATGCACTGCACTACCATTCCTCTGTGCTATCATTTTTCCTACCTTTCTTTGCACTGCTGTGTATTTGTTTTACTACGTTTTGAAATTCAAATTTTACGTTTTTACTATTCATTCAGTTTCAACTCTCGCAGTGTACAGACGCGTTTTATAATCGTCGCAACTGAATATTAAAATTATCAAAATTTAAAGTCACAAAAAATACAAAAACAAAACATTTATTAAACAGTTATTATGCTGGTTTTATTTTATTTTTTTTTTGCTTGTGTATACATAAATATTTGCATACACAAACTCTTATAAGTGAAAAAAAAACCAAGAGAACTCTAAATGAGTTCATCTTCTGGCAACAACAACAACAATAAACCCACAAGCAGTAGAAATGCTTATTTAACTTTTGTTGCTGATGACTACAATAAAAAAATTGAATTAAGCACAAACCTGAATTCTACACAAAACACAACTATTCGTGCGCGATCATGCTCTCCTTACATGTTAAATAGTGATCAAGAAGCAACAACAATTGCACCTATTAGCAAACTTGTCAGCTTAGCTGTACAAGCAAACAAACAAACAATAAATACCCAGGTGACCAACGTGCACAAAATGAATAAAATTATGGATAAAGTAAGTGAAAATAGTGATAATAAAATTCAAACAGGTATGGATAGATACATAACTGTGTTAAAAAGGGGAAGAAGTCCCAAATCTGCTCAAATTGCGTCAATGGCAAAAGTTCCTAAAGATGGGAAAAATATAAAAAATTCCGAAAATCGTTTCGCGATTTTAACTGAACAAGGTGATGAAGACACAACTAATACAAGTTTGAGTAAACCACCACCGATTTATTTAAGAGAACAGAACTCCAGCTTTCTGGTGAAAAGCCTTATCTTATTAATTGGAGAAAATGAGTTTTACGTAACTCCAATCAAGCGTAGGAAAATCAATGAAACAAAAATTCAGGTAGCTAAAGAACATAATTACAGAAAAATAGTCTCAGACTTTGAGACTAAAAATAAAAATTTTTATACATATCAGCTTAAGAGTGCTAAAGGTCTAACCGTTGTAATAAAAGGTATAGATTCTAGCGTGGATCCAGAAGAGGTCAAGTCTGGCCTTGAAAATAGTGGATTCAAGGTGAAAAATATTTCAAACATCAAAAATAGAGAAAAAATCCCCCAACCAATATTTAGAGTCGAGTTACAGCCAGGTGACATAAAGATAAAAAAAAATGAATCGCATCACATTTATGATTTAAAGTATCTGTTGCACCGGAGAGTTACCGTTGAGCAGCCACATAAAAGAGCTGGACCTATCCAATGCCTGAACTGCCAAGAATTTGGGCACACGAAAACTTATTGCAAGTTGCCTACAGTCTGCGTTGTATGTGGTGAGCTACACAGTACCGCTAACTGTGACAAAACAAAAGGTGATCCCAAGGCGAAAAAATGTGGCAATTGCGGCGGAAATCACACTGCCAACTATAGAGGCTGCCCTCTTTACTCGTTTTTTAAACGCTCCTCGCACAAAAAAGAAAATATTATCCCCGCTCAGCCTATCACACTTTTAAGCTACCCTCAGTTACCTCAACCGTCTACCAGTCAGCAACAATATTCAAACGTATTGAAATCAAACGCGACTATTGCTCAGCAACAACCTAATAATAAATTATCATACGCTAACATTTTAAAAAGTAACCACAATACAGCGCAAAAACCGGTACCAATAAACAAAGCTCCAGGGTATAATTTTAGCCGTATTGAAGCCTCAATTGAGAGCTTAATACAAACAGTAAATACTTTTATTCTCAACATGTCCTGTATGATGCAGGAAATGTTGAAAATGCAGTCTACTTTGTTGCAGGCTGTATTAAGCAAACCATGAACTTGAAAATATGTTTTTGGAACGCAAATGGCATCTGCCAACATAAAAATGAAATAGAATATTTCCTTCTGGATAAACAAATCGATGTTATGCTTATCTCAGAAACTCATTTGACGTCTCGAAGTTATTTTAGAATTAGTGGATATAATTTCTACGACACCAAGGATCCTCGAGGTAGAGCTTGTGGTGGCTCGGGAATTCTAATAAAAACGCGAATAAAACACTACCTGTTAAATGAATTTTGTGAAGATTACCTTCAAGCAACAAACATCTGCATTGAAAATTTTTATCAAAAACTTGTGATATCATCTGTTTATTCTCCTCCCAGGTTTTCAATTTCAGAGAGTCAATATACCGCATTTTATTCAACACTGGGGTCCCGTTTTCTAGCAGCTGGCGACTACAATGCTAAACACACATTTTGGGGTTCACGTTTAATCAGTCCCAAGGGTCGTGTTCTGTTTGACACAATTTCAAAAATGGGTTTGAATGTAGTTTCAAGTGGTCAGCCAACATATTGGCCAACGGATCGACAAAAAATTCCTGATATTATCGACTTTAGAGTTATGAAAGGTGTGCCCAGCGAAATGATTGAAGTTGAAGCATCATTGGATTTATCTTCAGATCACTCCCCTACTATTATCACTATTTACTCACACACAACTGCAACATCAACATGCGATTTACCGCTGACATCTGCACGTATTAACTGGCGGAAATACAAAAAATATTTGAGTGCACGGAAAATATGCTGTTGAGAACACCTACTGACATAGAAAATTCTATTAGGTTGTTTGAAGCACATGTTAATCAAGCTGCTCTTAATGCTTCTTCAAATCAACCAAATCAACAAGTAAGATTCAACAACATTTCTTCAGTAGATATAGAAAGGCTATTGACTGAAAAACGGAGAGCGCGACGAGAATGGCAACGTTACAGATCCCCCCAGCTAAAGTTAAGGCTAAAGGAATGCACCAAACAGCTCAGAAAAGTTTTACAAACACAAAAAACAGCTTCGCTGCAAAAATTTCTTCAAGAACTCGATGCAACACCACAAACAGATTATTCGCTATGGCGTGCAGCCAGAGGACTTAAAAGGCCAGTGATTTGCAAACCTCCATTACGAGATTCGGGGTGCTCTTTTTGTTAAGCACTTAGAAAAAGTATTTACACCGAATATTTCTACTGATATTGTTGAACTGCCACCAGTCATCTCTCTACCAGAAATACCGTTAAGATTTAACATTGTGGATATTGAAAAGGCCATCACTACTCTTAACACCAAAAAAAGCCCCAGGTGTCGACAAAATAAGCAACAAAATGCTTCAACAACTGCCTTATATTGCAAAAAGAATTATACTATTCATTTTTAACAGTATTCTACGGCTGCAATACTATCCTGCAGAATGGAAGGTTTCGATGATTATTATGATACCAAAGCCCGGCAAGGATCATACGAAGGTTGAATCCTATCGGCCTATTAGCTTATTGCCCAACATTTCAAAACTATTTGAAAAGCTGTATATGAGCAAGCTGATGCCTATAGTGACTAGAAGTGGATGCATTCCAGACCATCAATTCGGTTTTCGCAGACAACACAGCACAATTGAACAAACTCACAGACTTGTGAATGTTATCAGAGACACTTTCGAAAAGAAGAAATATTGCTCTGCGCTCTTTATAGATGTTTCTCAAGCTTTCGATAAAGTATGGCACGAAGGTCTTATACATAAATTAACGCAAAATCTACCCGCAAACATTGTTAGGCTTTTAATAAGCTACCTAAGTGAACGAAAATTTGTAGTTAGGGAAGGCAATTTCTTAAGCCCACCGCAGTCGATCGAAGCCGGAGTTCCCCAAGGCAGTATCTTCGGTCCATTACTTTATTTAATATATGCCTCTGACTTACCGTTAAGCAATAAAATTCATACATCAACATTTGCCGATGATACAGCTTTTTTAAGCGTTCACGAAAATCCAGTAGAAGCCTCCATCAACTTACAAGGGTATATATCCAAATTGCAAAATTGGCTCACACAATGGCGTATTAAAGTTAACGAGCAGAAATGTGTGCACGTAACTTTTACGTTGCGCAAGGAAACATGCCCGCCTATAAAAATTAACACCGAGACCATACCGCAACACACTGTTGTCAAATATCTAGGCGTTCATCTTGATCGTCGTTTAACATGGAAATCGCATATAGACGCAAAGTTAATACAAATGAAATTAAAAGCAGCCCAAATGAATTGGCTTATTGGAAGAAATTCTATACCAAGCCTAGACTGTAAACTACTATTATACAACGCGATCCTGAAACCAATATGGTTCTATGGAATTCAGTTATGGGGCACTGCCTCAGCATCAAATGTCGAAAAAATTCAAAGGCGACAAAATAAAATTCTACGTACAATTACAGCAGCCCCCTGGTATATATGAAATCATCGGATTCATAAAGATCTAGATGTTCCGTTGGTGAAGACAGTATTTTCAAAAAACGCTAAAATATATATAAAAAAACTTGAGGTGCACCCAAATGTACTTGCGCGCAATATTTTAAATTATAGAGGCCACACCCGGCTGAAAAGGAGGGATACTCTTTTTCTCAGCCGTACACGAGAGATGTAAAACAACATAAATTAACTGTTGAAATTAAAAATTTTGTTTAGCATTGGCTAAACTTATATTTAATATTTTTTAGATTTAAGATTTGAAAAACTTATTGATAATTTAATTTTTAATTGAAGATTCAATAAATAATAAAATTTATCAAGAAAAAAAAAATTCAGTTTCTACACTCGCATTGTACAGACGCGTTTTATAATCGTCGCAACTGAATATCAAAAATTATCAAAAATTTAGAGTCACAAAAAATACGAAAACAAAACATTTATTAAACAGTTATTATACTGGTTTTATTTTATTTTTTGCTTGTGTATAATACATAAATATTTGCATACACAAACTCTTATAAGAGAAAAAAAAAACAAGAGAACTCTAAATAAGTTCATCTTCTCGCAACAACAACAACAAGCAGTAGGAATGCTTATTTAACTTTTGTTGCTGATGACGACAATAAAAAAATTTAATTAAACACAAACCTGAATTCTACACAAAACACAACTACTCAGAACTCCAGCTTTCTGGTGAAAAGCCTTATCTTATTAATTGGAGAAAATGAGTTTTACGTAACTCCAATCAAGCGTAGGAAAATCTATGAAACAAAAATTCAGGTAGCTAAAGAAAATAATTACAGAAAAATAGTATCAGACTTAGAGACAAAATATACAAATTTTTATACCTATCAGCTGAAGAGTGCTAAAGGTCTAACCGTTGTAATAAAAGGTATAGATTCTAGCGTGGATCCAGGAGAGGTCAAGTCTGGCCTTGAAAATAGTGGCTTCAAGGTGAAAAATGTTTCAAACTTCAAAAATATAAAAAAATCCCCCAATCAATATTTAGAGTCGAGTTACAGCCAGGTGACATAAAGATAAAAAAAATGAATCCCATCCAATTTATGATCTAAAGTATTTGTTGCACTGGAGAGTTACCGTTGAGCAGCCACATAAAAGAGCTGGACCTATTCAATGCCTGAACTGCCAAGAATTTGGCCACACGAAAATTTATTGCAAGTTGCCTACAGTCTGTATATGGTGAATTACACAGTACCGCTAAATTTGACAAAACAAAAGGTTATCCCAAGACGAAAAAATGTGGCAATTGCGGCGGAAATCACACTGCCAACTATAGAGGCTGCCCTCTTTACTCGTTTTTTAAACGCTCCTCTAACAAAAAATAAAATAATATCCCCGCTCAGCCTATCACACTTTTAAGCTACTCTTAGTTACCTCAACCGTCTACCAGTCAGCAACAATATTCAAACGCGACTATTGCTCAGCAACAACCTAATAGTCAATTTTCATACGCTAACATTTAAAACAGTAACCAGAAGACAGCGCAAAAACCGGTACCAGTAAACGAATCTCCAGGGTCTAATTTCTTTTTTATTCATAGTATTGTATTACAAACTTCAGACTTAAATTGCCTCAGCGCCTTGTAGGCATTGTAGAGGCTAATATGGCAACTAAATCGAAACTTAAATGATTATGTATAAACGTAGTATATATATTGATAAGTACTAAGTATACATACATATTATATTACAACACGAAGGTAATTAATGTATTCAAGCTAACAAAATATTCATATTAGAAGCGTTTCTAAGTCTTGCAAAAGATATCGCTTTATTTCTCGTTTAAATGACGTGTTTGTAGGAATGGCTTTCAAATAAAATGGTAGTTTATTAACCCTCTACTGCATAAGAAGCCATATATGGCTTTTCATTTTCAAATGCAAATTCTCAATGAAAATTAACAGTTACAAAAAAAATTGTTTTTGAAAAGCATAAGTAGGCTGTTGTGAATATGACATGAATGTTGTTTTCTCTTTTCTCCCTATAGCTGCATAGAAAACCTCAGTCATGTTTGTTTATAAGTGCACGTGGTCAGTTTGTCGGTTGAAAATACAGAAAATAAAACACATATTTTTGAAAGTTACATGTAAGTTGGTATGCTTTCATATTTTTTTTTATGGAATATATATCTTTGTGAACAGTGTTTAGGTGATTATTTTTCAATTGTGCATGTAAAATTCATGAAATCACGCATTTCTTAGAACAGCCATATATGGCTTCTTATGCATTCACAGAAACATGCTTCCAATTTTGGTGCGCCATATTTGGCTTCTCATGCATTTACGGATAAAAATTACGGTATTTGTGTTTTCATTTCTTTCATAATAGGAACTCCTTCCAGGATATCAGCAATGACTACATAATGATTTTATTCGATTCCTTGTGATGAGTTAGAAAGTGATGCAGATATACCTGAGTCAGACAATGAATCAGTAGCAAATCAGTCTTTGGAAGATTCACTGGTGATACCTGAAACGGATGAAAGTAGCGAATTTTCTTCTGGGGATGAGGAACCGCTGGTCAGCTTACTTTCGAAAAAGAAAAAAGGTCAGAAGAAGGAGCAGAAAATAAGCTGGAAGGACACTAAATTTGGTACATACAAGGAAGACGATTTACCTTTTTTGGGATCCAAGGAATTGTCAGAGGTGATGTATAAATTAGAAACCCCAGCTGATTTTTCCGTTTCTTTTCCCCGATGAATTAATTGACATGATTGTAGAAGAATCCAACAGAAAAGCCTTACAAGACAATACAACAAACCAGCCTATATTACGCGAGGCGAAATGGAACAATTCTTTGGTATATGTATGTTCATGTCATTATTGAAGTTGCCTTCTGCTAGACGTTATTGGAATTCTCAACTCGGTCAGCCTTTCATTTATGATACCATGACCTGTAACAGATGGGAAGACATAAAGCGCTTTCTTCATTTTGCAGATAATGACAAATTTGTCAAACATGGTTTGCCTGGACATGACAAGCTTTTTAAAATAAGGCCATTTTGGAAAAGATCAGAGGTCAACTACTTCTAGTACCAAGAGAAGAATTTCTTACAGTGGATGAGCAAACCATCCCCACAAAATGTCGCCATGAACTTAAACAATATAATCCCAAAAAAAAACATAAATGGGGTGAAGTGTTCTCTTCTGAGTTTTTTTTTTACTAATGTTCCTTATATTATTTTTAATTACTTTTAATTGCTCAAATAAAATATAAATATGAAAATAAATAAAAAATTTAAATTATCTTTGTTGCATGAAACGCCATATATGGCAATAAATTTTTAGGGTCATAAATATAGGAGTGCATATGAAGCCATATATGGCAATTTTTTTTTCCAGAAAACTGACCTACTTTTTTAAAAAAATTTTATTTGGATATCTTAATTATTCCATTAAAAAAAAAATCAAACAAAAAAAATTATTTTTTAGCTGGATCATAATGCATGCAGTAGAGGGTTAAAGTCATTTGGCCCAGCATCAAATAACTTGTTTTCAATAGAGTGAACAACAATATTTTGCTATTCATTAGAATAAATCCAGTCAATATGACACCGGGGTCTAGTGATATGATCATGGCAGGAGGTCATATTAAACTCTGCAAAGATATTAGCCAAACGATGTAAGAATTAACGTAAACATCCCCAACAAACAATATCGAACCGCTCCCAATATTATGTAATAAGTCATCAATTTTACTCAAAAATAAATTTATGCAACACCTTGGTGATCTGTAAACAGACAAAATAGTTAGGTTGGAACCATTAAGTTTGACTTTAGATAATTCAATTGCTACCGCAACAACACCATCTTCACTTGTTTTCAGAATTATTTTGTATTTAAAATTAGATTTTATAAAAACAGTTGTTCCACCAAATCCAACAGCTCTTACGCAATGAACGGCATCAAAGCCACAAATTGAATACAAATTTAAATATTCACACGAGAACCATGTTTCCTGTAGTGCTAGGATATCAGGCAATCTGGAAAATAGGCTAATTTCATTTTTGAAACGATTAAATTTGCTAATCGAATAAACATTTCTAATATTTACTGACACAATGTTAAAAAAGTTAGCACATTGCTTACCAATATATGTACGTGTTATATGATATAAGGTTATTTAAATAACATGAATTCATAATGTTATAATTAATGAAAAAAAAAACTCTCAAGCCATTCAGAAAACAGATGATTTTAGCTGTTTGACATCTTCTCGAAGTATTTTATTTTCCTTTTGCAAGTTTTCTATTGTGATTGTATTCCTTTTGACGTAATTTAAAATAGCTTCATATTGAGATAACATAACATTCATTGTTCGTTTCAAGTCTACCACCTCATTCAGAATAGTTTTAAGCTCTACTATATTTTTTTGCTCAGGCTCACAAATATGACACTTGTATTCAAGAGCGCTATCCGCCACAACGCTTTCTATTTGTACTTTATTCAGCTGTGTGCACTGATAGTGGAGAGTTTTATTGCATACATCACATTCAATAGCATCATCACTGTCCAACACTGCTGTTTTGCATTGTGAACCAGTGTTGGAAAATTCAGTACTTTTGTACAATTTTCAATACTTTTTCACAACAAAAATACCACATATTTAGTACTAGTTTTTTGTTTTGCTTTGTTAGAAATCTGCGTTATGTCTGGGTTCACACGTGAAAGTTTTCTTCCATGAAAGTGGTTAGTTTGTCGATGTACCCGACACCATTCTTCTCTCCCCTCTCACCAACAACCTTCCACGTTCATGAAAGAAAACTTTCACGTATGAACGCAGACTATTTTTATAATCATTGACAACATTGGCTTCAAAGCAAGAACATAAGGAATGCACAAATTCGTTATTCATGTTGTTGTTAGTGTATGTTTTTTTACAAAAGTTGTTAATGTTATTGGTCCAATTTACACGAGATTAATATTTAGTTCGCACAACTTTTGTTCTTTCGAAAACACACGAGACTAATTAATCTGGCATAAAATTGTATATATATACAGAGCTTTGTGTGTATTAGTGTATTTTGCACACATTTGTCTTTTTATTAATGTACATGTATTGGTTTTATTGAATAAAAATATATGTTTGATAAAAAGTACCACAATGTTGAAAAATGTACTCTTTTTGTTGACGGACAGTACCATTTCAATTTTCCATTTTTCCATCACTGTTGTGAACATACAATTTTTTTTCTTTTTAGCAATTCTCCTACGAGTTTTTGTAGGCATTTTTTATACTTTCCGCAAAGAGAATCAACGAGAGATCGTACAGCAACAAAGTTTTTAATTATTAAATTCTTTTGATACCAAAAAAAGCTTATTTATTATCAGAAGAGCACGCGCTTAAAATTTTGACGTCTTACCTCAACAAGGTTGCCACACCATTGTTACAGGCAGTATTAAACAAACCATGAACTTAAAAATCTGTTTTTGGAACGCAAACGGCATCTGCCAACATAAAAATGAAATAGAATATTTCCTTATGAATCAACAAATCGATGTAATGCTCATTTCTGAGACTCACATGACGTCTCGAAGCTATTTTAGAATTAGTGGATACAATTTCTACGACACCACGGAGCCTCGAGGAGAGCTTTTGGTAGCTCGAGAATTCTAATAAAAACGCGAATAAAACACTAACTGGTTAATGATTTTAGTGAAGATTATTTTCAAGCAACGAACATCTGCATTGAAAATTATTATCAAAAGCTTGTGATATTAGCCGTTTATTCTCCTCCAAGGTTTTCAATTTCAGAGAGTCAATATACGGATTTTTATAAATCACTGGGCCCCCGTTTTCTAGCAGCTGGCGACTACAATGCTAAACACACATTCTGGGGTTCACGTTTAATCACTTCTAAGGGTCGTGTTTTGTTCGACACTCTTGTATTTTAAAAAAGAGTTTATTTTATTTTAAAGAAAATATTGAAGTTTATATTACAAAAGTTTACAAAGGAATGAAAAAAAAATTCTAAACTTTTTTTTCAGAAACAAAATATAAATCAAAGTTTATATGATTAAAAAACATATTTTAATAGACACAATATCTAAAATGGGTTTGAATGTAGTTTCAAGTGGTCAGCCAACATATTGGCCAACATATCGACAAAAAATTCCTGATGTATCGACTTTGGAATTGTGAAAGGTGTGCCCAGTGTAATGATTGCAGCATCATTGGATTTATCTTCAGATTATTTGTTTATTTTTGTCACTATTTACTCACACACAACTGCAACATCAACATGTGATTTACCGCTGACATCTGCACGTATTAGCTGGCTGAAATACAAAAAATATTTGAGTGCTCATTGCACGGAAAATATGATGTTGAGAACACCTACTGACATAGCAAATTCTATTAGGTTGTTTGAAGCACATGTTAAACAAGCTGCTCTTAATGCTTCTTCAAATCAACTAAATCAACAAGTAAGATTCAAGAACATTTCTTCTGTAATATAGAAAGGCTATTGACTGAAAAACGGAGAGCGCGACGAGAATGGCAACGTTACAGATCCCCTTTGTTTAAGTTAAGTCTGAAGGAATGCACCAAACAGCTCAGAAAAGTTTTACAAACACAACAGCTTTGCTGCAAAAATTTCTTCAAGAACTCGATGCAACACCATCAACAGATTATTCGCTATGGCGTGCAGCCAGAGGACTTAAAAGGCCAGTGATATGCAAAACTTCCCCTACGAGCTATGAATGGTGACTGGGCAAGAAATGATGCTAAAAAAGGTGCTCTTTTTGTTAAGCACTTAGAAAAAGTATTTACTCCAAATATTTCTGCTGATATTGTTGAACTGCCACCAGTCGTCTCTTTACCAGAAATGTCGCAAAAATTTAACATTTTGGAGATTGAAAAGTCTATTAATAGTCTTAACACCAAAAAAGCCCCAGGTGTCGACAAAATAAGCAACAAAATGCTTCAACAACTGCATTATATTGCAAAAAGAATTATACTATTCTTTTGAATAGTATTCTACGGCTGCAATACTATCCAACAAACTGGAAGGTTTCGATGATTACTATGATACCAAGGCCCGGCAAGGATTATACGAAGCTTGAATCGTACAGGCCTATTAGTTTATTGCCCAACATTTCAAAACTATTTGAAAAGCTGTATATAAGCAAGCTGATGCCTATAGTGACTAGAAGTGGATGCTTTCCAAATCATCAATTCGGTTTTCGCAGACAACATAGCAGTATTGAACAAACTCACAGACTTGTGAACGTAGTTAGTGACACCTTTGAAAAAGAAAGAAATACTGCTCTGCGCTCTTTATAGATGTTTCTCAAGCTTTCGATAAAGGATGGCACGAAGGTCTAATACAAGTTAACAACAAAAATATTTCTTTTAATTTTCAATTACTTTGTATTTTATTACCCCACTTCCCCTTTGTCGTTTCTTTTGTGAGTACAACGAACTATTGGATTGTATTATTTTAAGGTGCTTACTGTTGGGTTTCTTATTAAGTGTTGCTTTGGATTGTCGAACTCTGAAATGCTTATTATTGTTTATTGATAAAATGTCGCAACACTCATATTTACGAAACCACTTGAGTTGACCTAATTATTATTGGCTTTTGTTTAAAAAACTTCTTTTTGTTTGTCTAAACATTATTGTATTAATATTTTGTATTCTTATGCTGGGAACACGAATTGGAACGAACGACGAATTTTTTCGTCGTCAAAAATAGAACAATGTATGCATATGAAAGTGAAGAAAACGCCGACGTCGACGAAATTCGTCGTGCGTGACGAATTCTCTGATAGATTTATTTCTATACGAACGCCGAACAAATCAGTATAGAGTTACCTTGTATTTTTAAGTTTTTAAATATATTCGTAAATAATGTTAATTTTTACTTTAATAAGTGCTTATTTTTTGATATAGAGCTTTTTAGTTAAAAATACATAATTATTAATGATTAAATATGTTTTTAATGTTTTTTTTTTAATATTTAATTTTATAAAGGAATTATTTTCTTTATGCGGTAACACTATCGCTGTTATGTTTGTATGTATATAAAAACAAATTTGTAATAAGAATACACACAATTTTTTTGATTATTATGACAGCAGTTATTTGTTCGTCCCAATTGTGCGCCACACGACGAATTTACGCAACGAACTTTTATTAACGAATTCGTCGTGCTAGAAGAAATTCGTCGTTCGTCCCAATTGTGTTCCCAGCATTAGTTGTAAGCAAAATTTGTAATTTTGTACTTTATAAAATCATTTGATAAAAAATAAAAATTCAGTCTTAAAACAACTAAAAATATTATTTATTTGTTGCGGGTTAGCAATATCTAAATATATATTTCGTTGGTAGCAATACCAACTCATCAGTAGATGTTTTACCCTTTATGTTTAAAAAGTTTTAAAGCTCATCTATTTATACAAAAACTCACAAGTATATTTTTGTGAATTACAAAGCATAAAAACAGCTTTCAAAATTGTTTAAACACATACAACAAATAATTTTCCATTATGAATGTGTTTACTTTTCTACACCTATACAATTAGACAACCGCTGGTTTTGTATAGGAGAGATTTACTTTTCATTTTTTGCCTTATAAATACTTTTAATGGCAACCAATTCACAAAACCTCTTGTATCATTGTATGGAGTGTATTATAGTATCATATACAATTTTGTAAAATTTGTTGTTGGTAATTTTCATATAAAACGGAAATACACCATTACACTTTTTTTTCATATGTTTTGCAAAAATTGTATTTCATACAATACTCAGAGAGTATATGTATGTATATACTCTCAGAGAGTATTTGTATGGTGCTTGTTCCATAGCTGCCAGATTTGACGATTTATCGTCATTTTGACGAATTTTGGTCCTAAAAATGACATAGTGACGATGGGACGATTTATACCCTAATTTTGACGATTTTAAATAATTCAAGTTTGCAACATTTATTTGTACTATTAAAGCAACCTTGAAATGTTGAAAATTGTTTTTAAAAACTAGTTTGCTTAAAACTGAAAACTTTTATTTAATTGATTACAAAAGCAAAAATTATTTTTTTAAATTTTTAAGACATTTATTTAGGAATATTTGCCAGAGACATAGTGGAAGAAGCATAAATAAATGCAAAAGAAAAATATGATATTAGTAATAATTGTGTTAATTTTTATATAGAGCTTTGTGATCAGAGATTATCAAGATTTGATTTTGAAAATATATATAAAGCTCTTGGCCAAATTAATTCATTTAATATTATTAATGAAGAAAACAGTTGGTTTACTGAAATTATAAAAGAACTTCCCTATTTTATTGCAGATAGTGAAAGCCAAGAGCTAGAAACTGAGTTCAGACAATTAAAATTATTGTTCTGATAAAAAATATAACTATTGGATTTTTGGAAAAAAAATATCAGAGATGCAATCTAAATTGGGATTCTAGTCTTTTGTTTCCGGTTTTGACTAGATAAATTTATTACAAAAGTCCTAGTTTTACCACATTCTTCAGAAAATGTGGAAATAATATTTAGTCAGGTAAACATAAATTAGAATAAAGTAAGAAATTGAAAAAGTCGTCTTTGGAAGCAAAAACAAAAGATTATTTAAGCCTAAGCAAATGTAGCTGCTATGATCTAGCAGTTTTACCTGAATTAATCAATATGGCTAATTCCAATATATATTTATAAAATATATTATACATATCGCACTTGGTCAACAAGAGGGTATTAACTCAAAATTTTTAAAATTGCATTTTTTGCAAGGTTTTGAAGTATAGTGGTCATATCTACCCACTGTAAAAATATTACTCCATTTTCTCCACTTTTTCAAAAAAAAAAAAACAAAAAAAAAAAAACAAAAAAAAAAAAAATACAGTTGCATCTCTCTTTGTGACAGAAGAGTAGTATTAAAAAAAAGTTTCTTGCCTCTACTGAAAATTTTAAGATATGGAGTTAATACCCTCTTGTTGATCAAGTGTGATATATATACATATGTATGTACATGTATACAAGTCTGTTTTCTTTAACAATTATAAATTTATTGTAGTTTTTATACATATTTAGAAAAAGTGTTTCCAAAACTGATATTTAAAATGCATATTTTACTATATTGGAAAAAATAAATTAGGGATTGAATTTTTTTATTTTTTTCCATACAATGTACATATACATATTTATATATATTTCAAAGTATTGAAAAACATGCAACATATTTACATGTGATTTTATTGTGAATTCTAATTCAAGTATCAGATCTCTGTATTTAAAAGAATGCTGTTTTATTGATAAGATTTGTTGATTTAACAGTTTTGTTATTTTTTGCCTCTGTAGTGCGATTCAGTAACTTTTAACAATTCGATAATTGTTAATTTTACCGACAATTACTCGTATAGCGATTTGCAGTAACGATTTTTTTATTCACTTATTCCTTCTTAACAACATCGTTATAATTACCTTTTACGTGGCATCTCTATCAAATATAAGAAAAGCACAAAGATAAATAAACAAAAAACAAATAAATTAAAATATTTATTGAAATTTTTCCCAAAAATTTTTTAGAATTTAAAAAAATTGAATGTTAAATTTTATGAAATTTAGAGATATGAATATTAAATTGCATGTTTAAAAAATAGTAATATAATTATTTATGTATAAAAGATTCTGTGTTTTTGTATATTCTTTTAAAAGATCAATTTTGTTCTTGGCATAACAAACATGCTACGATTAAACAACTGACTTTCATTTATTTCATAACAATCGAAAAATTATTGTCGTTAACATACCGATAGCGAATATCGTTAAAAGTGTTACTGAATACTAAATTCGGTAAATTTTCGTTTTAATAATTTTAACAATACGATTATCGTAATAAAAATTACTGAATCGCACTACTTATAAAATATGTTTTGTTGGTAAAAAAAAGCGGGTTTTCTTATTTCACGTTTTTATGACGATTTCAATAAGCTATATTGACGATAATGACGATTTTTGCCAAAAAATATGACGATATTACCTCGAAAAATCTGGCAGCTATGGCTTGTTCTTCTTTCGTCCATCAATACAAGATTCAAGCCGGTACAATATACACTAGGTGTTCACAAACATATAAACAAAAGTGTATTTCATACAAGATAGACGATACAAATTGTTGTGAATTCAGCAAATATTTTATTATTACTCATATTGATCTGGTATGTATCTGATATCAATCTGCACTATATATGTTCTCAAACGCATCACGAAAATGGTTAATAAAAAACCGTTTGAAAATATTTGTATTTTCACACTTTACATCTTTTTGAACCACACCAGTTTTCTCAAGTCATAGGACGAGTACGTTTACGCTTTTATATTGCGAAAGTGTTAATACTAAAACTTTTAAACACTTTTCCAATAACAAACGTTTAAAATTATTGTCATCAAAAAAAAAAAACATTTCGATTTTAATCATTAAACGCCAAAAAAAACACCTTCTGCTTCGTGTTCTGTAACTTTATATTTGGAAACGAATAGAAACGATAATTATAATTTCATTATCTTAACGATAACGTATTCTTAATACCAAATCCATATGTTACTTTTAAGCCCAAAAACTTTTTATGGTAAGAAATTGCATATAAAATTTCTTATGTACTCGAAATATTTCAATACGATCCAATGAACATTTGTGTCAATAAACAAACAATGTAACATTTGTCATTCTTTCACCTTCTCTTGTTTAACACAAGAATTTTGATGGAGTTTTTTTTTTGAAGATTGCATTTAAAAAACTAAAATACACAAAAATTTCCGCAACCGAAAAAACAGGGACCAAATGCAATAACAACAAATTGTATTTCGGCTTATAATGAATTTTTATTATTCCAATTTGTTTTTGTACCCATTAGTGATGTTACGAATACTCGTATTTGTGTTCTATTATTCGACTATTTGCCTATTTTAAGATATTTGTATTCGTATTTGTGTTCGCCAAATTCAAGGGAATATTTCTCGAATAATTTGCACATACATTTTCCCCAACAAAAATTGTAAAAAAGTCTTAAAAAGTACATCAAATGTACTAATTTAATAATTAATCTGTAATAATTTTTATTTAAAGAAAGAAAACACTTTATCTTTGACGCAAGATAATAATCTTCTTAAAAAACAAACGAAAATTATATTTCGTAACTATCATTTAAAAGTAAAAGTCTTATATGTAAATTCATATCATGTTAAGTTACTAATTCTCAGTAAAGGAATGTTGGACTTCAAAAATGGAAGAACTAAAATAATTTAATATGTGACAGACAGTCCACCGAGACATGTGGCTGCGCAATCTGCGAAAATATGATCTCTCCCAAACAACACTGAATTACTAATTAAAAGCGCAAGCAGAGTAAGAAAACCGAAATCTGAAAGTATGTAAGTAAAATAATTAAAAAATGTTCAGTAGTGGTCTTCAAATTCGGCATCTCAATGTCAGAATAATGATATATGCCTAAAGAAGTGTAACAGTTTTTTTTCAATTTATTGTTACTGACGCAACGGGAAGGATTTCTTCCAATTAAATTTTAAATATTATGTGGCTCTAAACCGTTGATCGTCAAACTAGCCCCTAGGGGCCGAGCACCAATCGTCATTTACACATACACAACACGCTTTATTTTAGAATTTGCAACAACAAAACACAAGCAAAAGAGGGCAAGAAAATATTTTTTTTAAGTCTCTTTATTTGTTATTCACAGTACACTCTGAATATTTTAATTTTTCAGCATGTGGAATGTAGAGTGGGAAGAAGCTTTTTTGTATATATATTTTTTTAATTATGTAAATTCATTCATTCGTTCATTCTTTCGTCCATAAATACGGTAAACCAATCCAGTGTGTATGCATACAAACTTTTAATATGATATTAGGCTACAGTAAAAAATAAATGTAACAAGCAATTTCTACAAGTGTAAAATCACCAATACATTGATATTTCCTTCATGTTCTCTTTGTGACAATCGATGCTCTAAGCCTTAAAAGTAATATTCCTATTCGTATTCGGGGAATATTGTTTCAAATATTCGTATTCGCGAATACTAAAAATTGATATTCGTAACATCACTAATATGTACACATATTAATTGTAATTTTTTTTAAATTTTACGAACTGATTTTATTATTAATATCTCTGAATAATAATACATGCTAAAGTTCGTATATGTTAATAATCAGAGAAATATTAATATTTTTAGGTTTTCTTTGCTCTGGTATTAACTATATTTTTTAATATTTTATTATTACTCATATTGATCTGGTTTGTAAAGATATCAATCCGCATTATGTCTGCTCTCAAACGCATCACTAAAATGGTTAATAAGAAACAATATGCAATATATTTGTATTTTCACGCTTTACCTTTTTTGGAACCACACCAATTTTCTCAAGTGATAGGACGAGTACGTTTACGCTTTTATATTGCGATAGTGTTAATAGTAAAACTTTTTAACACTTTTCCAATAACAAAAGTTTAAGCATATTGTCATCAAAAAAACATTCAGATTTTAAATATTAAAAGCCAAAAGAACACCTTCTGCTTCATCATTAAAGAATCATAACTTACGAATTTCATCGGTGACAGCTTTCAAGTATACACCAAATAAAAGCATGGTAAGTTCTCTCTAAAAGTGAAAAGTCAGATAAAAAAATTTTAAAATTGAATTTTACCCGCAATGGGTAAATTGATTTAAAAAATTTGTATACCAGTATAAAGGTATTTTAGAGAAGTTTAGAGTGATATCCACATCGCTTATATCCGTTCCATATTCTATGAGTTATGGCCAATAAAGAAATAAGTTTTGAACCCCGTTACTCCGGAGCCAAAAGAGATCCATGAGATGAATTTCTTCGGTTTATGTCAAAGCGTATCCATACAAAGTGATATGAGTGGCGAATTCAATTCGCCCCACCGAACTTTAAAAAAGTAAAAGCGCTAAATATGCACCACTGTAATATACATAAATGAATCGTTGCAGCCTATGCAAATTTATAACAAGTAAAGTTAATATTACAACAAGTACAACATTACAACAACATTTGACACATGAGCCCCTATGCTTGCATGTACAAATTTTGACATGCGAGCCTCCATTATGCAAGAAAAATGTAGATCAGCTGTGTTTTCAGCTTTCCCTGTTATGAATTTGCATTGGTTGCAACAATTCAGGATCAGCTGTTTACAGACAGATACTGTCGTTTCCAAAATAATTAAGTAGCTGGCTACACGGGTACAACTGTAGCTAGCAGCATTTGTAGTCGTGTGTTCGTGGAGTCTGCTGTGGCGAATGTGTTTATACTAGAGATGTGCAAATGTCGTAAAATTTTCGTGTCACGCGTGAATCACGTGATTAGTGATTACAAATTGAAAAAATCACGAGTGCGTGCGTGATCGTGATTAAAAGATATAATACCGTGCGTGATCGTGCGTGATTTTTTATATTATGTTTATCCTTTGTATTGTAATTTTTCGACCTTTTCCTCAATTTTTTTTTTAATTGATGATCTTGAAGTAAATAAAGAAATTAATTACAAAATAAAATTTTTTAGCATATGCTAAATCTTTTATTGCAAAATTTGTATTTCACCGTGAGCGTGCATGTAAAATTATTCCCGTCGTGCGTGAAAGTACGTGATTAAACATATTGCGTTCGTGAGTGTGCGTGATCGTGAAAGTTTTAAAGCATGCTGTGCGTGAAAAATATTTATGTTTCGTGATCGTGCGTGATCCTGAGCGTAATTTTACTCACGCGCACAACTCTAGTTTATACCTTGATTTTGCAAAAGAGAACATCATTTGAGAGAGTAAAGTGACAGTTGTCTGGCTGAGAGCCTGCAAATTTTTTACTGCACAAATGTTGCCAGAACAACCCAGAAAAATAACATATAAATAAAGTAAACAAACAAAAGTAACCAAATAAAATATATAAAATTTAATAAACATATTTAAAAGATTAAAAGCTGAATTAAAAGTGCAGCAAAAACTTAAAATAATTAGTTTCTATGTTTCGAAAGGTTCGTAACAGGAGAGCAGAAAATAACTTTTTTTCCTTCCATGGCAAAATTTGTCTTTTTATTAGATTATTTACACGTACGTATGCCTTAGATATGTAAGGTTCATATACATACATACATATTTATATATGAATACTTTTGACTGCATAATATTTAGGGTACCAAATATTAAAAATCAAATATTGATGTATTTTCGTGTGTTATTAAACCAGAAACAATTATTTGTCATCTACAAAATAAAGAAGTGTATAAGCTTTCTCAGAAGTTAATTTCATAAATACATTTCGCTACGAATTTTTACTTATTAAAACGCATTGAATCAAGACCAAAAACTGGGCAGTCAAAACAACACATATTTCATAACACTCAGCTATTTAGTGATCAGCTGTTTTAGATAAACTGCAAGTTTTTGCAATTTTTCCGTTCGCGTACTTTTTTGTGAAAGAGCCAAAATTTACTCAACTACTGGATTTTACTGGAAAAGTAAGCAAACGAACCTTATATTTACAATAAGGTATTACGCAATTGTTGAAGTTACTTTTGGTAGTATGTAACACATGAGTACAATAAACTCAATACATATCTATATACAGTACGCTCGGGATAACGTCAACTAATTGAAACCGCGAGTGTTGACGTTTATTTACTGTAGTTTAAAGAGTTTTTATTGTTCATAAATAAAAAAAATAAGTCCAAAGAACAACAAAGAAACAAAAATGTTTTACATGATACCATACAAATCTATAGTTTTACGCCTCAAAAGAAATTGGTTATTTTTTCTGCTGTTATTTTTTTCTCCAATAATTGAAATACAGCCAAACAGAAAAGTACAATTGTAAATAAATTTCTATACTACCTAATTATTAGGGGAACCTCCAAATTTGCAACTAATTATGTATATACAATGAACGTACATATGTATTTTTATTGTTACTAAAGCTAAAATTTCGCTTTATTTAGAGTTGACGTTTTAGAGCTTTGGGTTGGTTGACGTTTTACAGTATACAATATCAATAAAAAAGTATTGACGTGCAAAAAATTTGGAGAGCCAAAAAACTTTGTAACGAAAAATACTCTTAGAGATATAGGTATGACATCAACAGTTCATAAGATTTTGTACCATGGGGAACAAATAATTCAACATAATACTCTACCAATAGCAAATCTACTTGAAGAAGCGCAAGAAAAAAGAAACAAAGACTACAGATTCTTTCGCGAGCACAACAGAAGAAAAATTTCCAGAGGTTGTACAGTGGTATCGTTATTTTATCTTTTCAACATTTTATGTGCATTGATCAATTTTAAATCTTCAAATTTATAATAAAAGTTTACATATAATATTTATAATATATATTTTGGACTTAAATAGAAACATAATTAAAACCTTTTTATCTAAAGTAAACTTGAACCAATGTTTGTATTTTTTATGTTCGTATATAAACTAATTTTTAACTCAAACTGCTTCTAAAAACCAACCTTTGGCCCTTCGTACTAAAAATTTCACGGGGGCCAACGTTTGTCACTTTCTGACAAAATTTAAGTTTTAAATAGTAAGTGTAAGTTGTAAACGTGACTCAAAATATAAGAATTTGTGTAAAACAAACTTTTTAACAAGATTTAATACTTCACTTTTGTACCAAAAATTAGCTAAAACATAAAATGCATTTTAAAACCTAAATAACTTTTTTTCTAACAGGTCGATTTTAAAGTTTTATATTCTTAAACTTAAAGCCTATAGTCTCACCTAATAGTCCAATGAAAAGTAATAAATTTTTGAGCGCCTTCTCGCGAAATAGTCCACCGTGCGTTGGTTGTCTCATTAAGTTTTGTTCCTTCATCTTGTGTTTTAGTTTACGTTCCTATTTTGTTCTGAAATCGCGCTTTAATGCTCTCATACCATAAATGGTATTTTTTGCCAATTAGTGAAGAAAAAGGTAAAAATGTACAAAAAATGGAGTTTGAAAACGAAATACTTATCCGGAATGTATAAATGTAAATAAATATATTCACATACATGTATTTTAAATGCAGGATATTTTTTCTTTTTTGTTAATCATTAAAACAAGTTAGTACGAGAATATCTTGCAATAGTACGGTCGCAGCATAAAAAAACTCCTCCATTCCTTGTTATTTTATTTTGTTTGTAACCATTTCCACGTATTTGTGCAGCTACAGATATCCCTTTTGTAACGTATTTTATTGTTATCATAGCAAAATAAAGTGTTCACAAATAAAAGTTTTACGTTGTAATGCCGCATTGCAAGTGGTCGTTCTGTAAAATTGTCAAAGGGGATATTTTTGTACTTTAATTCGAATTATTTCCTTCCTTTTAGTAGCCTACGACTAAAATATAATGATTGCGAACCGCCTGGGGAATCCTGTTCTCGTAGAGCATTTTTATTAGAGAAGCGCAAATGTCGTGGATTTTTCGTGTCACGCGTGAATCACGTGATTAAAAATTATTAAAATCACGCGTGCATGATCGTGATTCAAAAATATAATACCGTGCGTAATTTTTAATACAATTTTCAGGCACTCAAAACAGTTCTCCATGTTAAGCTTTTTCTTCTTTTAAATTTTTTTATCTTTGTTAAAATTACATCCATTCATACATACATATGTAACTTCGTACATATGTATGATTGTGGCTTCATACATTAAAATCTCCGTTAAAAATGCATACATTCATCTACGTATATACATATTCATGTACGATACATATGTACATTAGGGGAATAACCAATTTTTAGCATAGTACCATGAGGTCAACCATATCCTAGTAACCACGAAAATCATAATCTTTTGTAATTTTTAATGAGAAATTATTGTTATTAGGCTTAAGTCCAGTTTTATTGAATTAATGAAAATTCAAAATTACTATGAGTTTTTTTATTTTTGAAAAGCATTAGCTTGTGCATTCAGTTTCATCTCTCGTAGTGTACAGACGCGTTTTTATAATCGTCGCAACTGAATATTAAAAATTTACTGAAAGTTAAAATCAGAAAAATAAACCAAACATTGATTAAACAGTTTATACTGGTGTTATTTTATTTTTTGTTATTTATTGCTTGCGTGCAATATACTTAAATATTGGCATTCAAAATCTTATACAGTGAACACATAAAAAAAAAATATAAATGAGTTCATCTTCTGACAACAACAACAATAAACCTACAAGCAGTAGGAATTTGTATTTAACCTTGGTAGCCGATGAGGGCAACGAAAAAAATAATTTAAACACAAACTTAAACTTTACACAAAATACAAATATTCGTGCGCGATCATGCTCTCCGTACATGTTAAATAGTGATCAAGAAGCAACAACAATTGCACCCATAAGCAAACTCTTTAGCTTAGCTGTACAAACAAACAACCAATCAGTAACAAGGTGACCAACGTGCACAAAATTGTAGATGCGGTGAGTACAAAAAGTGATAATAAAACAGGTATGGACAGATACATAACCGTGTTAAAAAGGGGAAGAAGTCCAAAATCAGCCCCATTAGCGAAAGTTCCCAGAGATGGAAAAATCAATATCAAAAATTCCGAAAATCGTTTCGCGATTTTATCTGAACAAGGCGATGAAGACACAACTACAAGGTCGAGTAAACCTCCACCGATATATTTAAGAGAGCAGAACTCTAGTTTTTTGGTCAAAAGCCTTATATCCCTACCTAATTGGAGAAAATGAGTTCTATGTAACTCCAATTAAGCGCGGAAATATTAACGAAACAAAAATCCAGGTAGTGCAAGAAAATAATTAACGAAAAAGAGTTTCTGACCTTGAGTCAAAAAACAAAAATTTTTACACGTACCAATTAAAGAGTGCTAAAGGTCTAACCGTCGTAATAAAAGATGAAGACTCTAGCGTGGATCCAGAAGAGGTAAAGTCTGGGCTTGAAAATAGTGGATTCGAAGTTAAAAATGTTTCAAACATTAAAAATTGGAAAAATCTCACAACCTATATTCAGAGTCGAGCTACAGCCAGGTGACTTGAAAATAAAAAGTTATAATTTAAAGTACTTGTTACACCGAGTTACTGTTGAGATGCCACATAAAAAAACTTTTCCTGTTCAATGCCTGAACTGCCAAGAATTTGGCCATACAAAAACTTTGTAATACCATTAAAACAATTTAGTTATTCTTAGTGTTTGGGTAGTATTTTTATTGTACTTGGAAATATTTAAATTGCCGGCGCTAATAAACGCCACTGGCAAATAAAAGTAAAAGGCAGATGAATGCCAGTATGAATTAGTAATGCCGATTGAAGGCAAAGTATTAATTAATTTCTTAAACTAATTTACATTGGCTTATATACTAATTATGAGAATAATTCTTAGGGGTACCTTAACATAAGAGTAAAAGAATAGAAATATATATTATTGTTGGGTAAGCATATTTAGCTTCCAACTATTTATGTATGGCATGTGTTCAACAGTTTTAAAGTTCAACGAGTGCATACTTAAAAGCAACAGATACTTTGTGTTGCTTATATTTACAATTAAACAAATGCAGTAAATAAATGTTATTCATTTAAGTGCATTGTGCAGCTGCACTTGATTAAACGTACAAGTGTCAAATTACAGTCACACAAAATATCTTGCTTGCAGTTTGTCAATGCTTGCATGTTGCGGTACTATTGAATCGCAATGCATACTACACACTGTTGGCCACATGCTACACCTCCACCCTTTACAAGAATGTTCATATAACGTTAGTTTTATGGACATTCTTTTACAATTAGTTTTTAATTAGTCTAAGTATAAGTGTAATATAATATTTATTTTGTTTTTAAAGAGGAAAAAATATTTTTTTTTTATTACGAAAAAAAATAATTTTAATATGTAGATGTACTTCTATTCTAATTTTATAGTAGTTCGGCGCCGATCAATAATATTAAATGTTAGTTATTATTATATATCTTAAGTCTATTTTTATGAACTATTTGTTGTTTATCTGTTTTCTTATCTTCTATAGTAACATTATTTCTTAAATCTATTTTTTTATTTTATACGGACCCTTATATTGATATTCCAATTTATGCCCTGAATTATTCCTAAGTAGAACTAAATCTCCTATTTTAAAATTATGTTCTAAAATATTCCTATCATAATTTAATTTTTGTTTTATTTTATTTTTATCTAAAAGTATTTGCGCGCGCTTATGTGCTACTTCTAACCTAAATTTTGCCTCTTTGGCATAGTTATCCACATTGTATAGTGGTGTCACACTATCTACTTTAGCAAATTGTCTAAAATTGTTTGGTAATCTTGAAAATACTAACTCATAAGGACAGTAGTTATGTGCCGTTGATGGCGTTGTATTAAAGCAGTAAGTGAAATATTTTAACCATTCGTCCCAGTCCGTTTTGTCCACAGATATGTAAGAACGAACATATTCGTTAAAAGTTCTATGACTTCTTTCTATTGTTCCTAGTGTTTGATGGTGATGTGCCGTGGAAGTTATATTTTCAATTTTTAGTAGTGTGCATAGTTCCGTCAGTATAGAATTTTTGTACTCTGTTCCCATGTCCGAGATGAACGTCTTCATTGGTCCATAGGTCAATACAAAATTTTCAAATATCGCTTTAGCGATTGTTTTTGCAGATTTATCTGGTGTTGGTATTGTCACCAAATATTTAGTAAGATCACATATTAAAGTGATTGCATATTCATTTCCATTAATCGATTTCGGAAATGGCCCTATTGTATCTACATACACCGTGTCGAATGCTTTTTCTGGTGTTTCTGTTATAGTCATAGGACTTTTATTATGGTTTACTGTTTTTGATTTTTGGCATTTTTGACATGATTTAACATATTTCGTTATGTCTTTTATCATATTTTTCCAATAGTAATACCTCTTTATTTTTTCTATTGTTCTATATATTCCACAATGTCCTCCCTCTATCGGATCATCATGGTATTTCAGCATTATATCAAGAATTGCCTTAGCATTCTTATCATTTATATTGGTCACCTCATTAAGTAGCGCTACTTTTAATTTATTTAAGTATTTATTGCCCATATTTTTAAATTCATTTATGGAGATAAATTCGAAAATTTTCTCACTGGGTGCCATTTGTAGTGTCTCTACACTAAGTTTACCGGCCACTTTCTCAAGCCTTGGGAAAAATTGTCCTAGGTCAATATTCCCATTAGTAAACAAATCATTTATATTTATATATGTAATAATAGATTTTCCTCGTTTGATGTAACATTTTACAGGAGTAATCTTTAATTTATAGTACTTTCTGACGTCAGTGTTCTTTAGTGGTACATATATATTGGGCTTTTTATCATTATTTTTAATTTGATGCTGAATATTTTCGGTATTACTTTGTTGTTTCTTTTTAAATGCCATAGATCTTGTTGTAATTTTTAACGCCGTATTAGTTTTTATATTTATATCTTTTAAGTCATCAATCGTTATTCTTGATAACGCGTCTGCAACATAATTGTCTTTTCCCCTAAGATATTCTATAGTAAAATTGTATTCTTCCAAATCTAACCTCATTCTTGTTAATTTTGAACTTGGGTTTTTCATAGAAAATAAATATGATAATGGTCTGTGATCAGTACGAACAAGAAAATGTTTACCATATATGTATGGTCTGAAGTGTGTAATAGCCCAATGGATAGCTGTCAATTCCTGTTCAATTGTAGATTTATTGCTTTCACCTTTGGTAAAAGATTTTGATGCGTATGCTATTGGTAATTGCTTTCCATCATATTCCTGTGTTAATACGGCTCCACAAGCTTGTTTGCTTGCGTCCGTCGTTATACAAAATTCTTTTGTGAAATCAGGGTATTGAAGTAGTGTGGGTTTTATTAGAGCTTTTTTCAGATACTTGAATGCATTGTCACAATCTTTAGTCCATTCAAATTGTACTCCTTTTCTTGACAATTTCGTTAGATGTCTAGAATATTCTGAGAAGTTTTTGATGAATCTTCGATAATAATTACAAAATGCAACGAATCGTTTTGCACTATCCGCATCCTTAGGTGTTGGATAGCTTTCGATAGCTGCGTATTTACTATCATCAGGTAATATTCCTTTGTCTGTACATTTGTGTCCAAGATAAGTAACTTCTGTCCTGAAAAATGAACACTTTTCTGGATGAAGTTTTAAGTTGTGTTTTCTACACAAATCAAATACCTCTTTTAAATTTGAAAGCATATGTTTTTCTGAACAACCCAAAACCACTAAGTCATCCATGTATAGGAAAGCCTGGTTTGGTTTTAGACCAGCAAAAGCAAGTGTCATCATTCATTGAAATGAATTTGGAGCTATTTTTAAACCATACGGTAATCTAGTAAATCTGTATGAGCCATTGTTTATTGAAAATGCTGTCAAGTCCCTAGATTTGTTCTCCAAGCCAATTTGGTGAAAACCTGACATTAAGTCTAAACAAGAAAAGTATTTTGCTCTGCCGAGCTGGTCTAGAATATCGTCTATTCTAGGTAATGGAAACTTATCTGCAATTAGTTTTTTATTTATTTGCCTGTAGTCTATGACAAGTCTCCATCTTTTCTTATCGCAATTGGGCAGTGATTTCTTTGGTACGAGTAATATTGGACTGTTGTACTCAGAGTACGAAGGTTCTACAATTTGATCATCTATTAGTTTTTTGACCTGTTTATCTATTTCTTCTTTATGTGTATGTGGTATACGATAATTTTTGATGTATACCGGTTCTTTATCTTTTACCCTCAACTTTTGTTCATAGAAATTATTTATTGTTATTTTTTCTGATTCTAAACCGAAAATATCACTGTATGTTGAGCATAATTCTGTTAATGTATTTTTAAATTGTTCCGGGAAATTTTTCTTCAAAATTTTTAGTATTTCTGATTTTCTTGTTATATTTTTGCAAGAATTTTCTTTTATTATATCATAATCAGAGATGTTTTCGGTTTTTATGTTACTTTTCTTAATTTTGGTATTAGTGTTATTAGTGTTTAAAAAACGAACGTATGCTTTGTTAGTGTTAACTATTGTGTTTGGAATGAAGACGCCTGGTGCAATTTCTTGATTAGGAATTATTATTTCACTGTTTAAATTGTTAAATTTTATTTTATGTATTATTTCACATCTTGGTGGTAAAGTTATTTCGCTATTATTATTTGTTGTTGGTACATTGATTGTGTGTGATATATTAAATGGTCTTAGGATAAGGCAATCATTGTCCCTGTTAAAATCCAATATGCAATTATACTTTTTCATGAAATCCATTCCAATGATTCCATCGCATGGTATTGGAAAATTATTGTATACCACTTGAAATTTATGTGGTATTAAAAATTTTTCGAATTTTAGATAAAAAAATATACTTCCCATTGATTTTATATTGCCCTGTCCTATTCCACTAAAAACTGTTGTGTCATTAGTATTTATTTTGTTTAATCTGAAAAATTTTGATTTTATTAGTGAAATGTCAGCACCAGTGTCTACCAAAAGTGTGAGTGTAGTGTCAGTATTATTTATTTGAACATTAATGAAGAAACTTAAGTTGAGGTTTAGATGATATATATTTACTGAATTGGTCTTAGGGAAAATTCGGAGTTTTCCGAATCATTTTGATTTGATTCTGTTGCTCTTATGTAGTTGTTGTTCCTATGATTATTGGTGTATCTTTGATGGTTTCTGTTGTAATTGTCATTATTATTGTAATTGTTATTATTATTGTAATTGTTATTATTATTGTTATTACGTGGGAAATTATTTCTTCCACGGAATCGTGTATTATTGCCACGGAAATTGTTATTGGGTCTGTATTTTTGCCCATAATATAGAATTGCATTTTGTTGACCTGTGGCTTCGGTACAACTATTGACAAATTTGCTGACAGCTTCGTTCATTGTATTAAAGGTTCCTGCTTCCATAATTAGTCTTACTTTGTCTATGGTGCAGTTCTTAGTCATAGCTTTTACAGCATGTTGTGTAGCATATTTATTTGATATTTCTGGTGTTAACCCATCAGAAATGTATGCTCCTTCCAGTGATTTTGTAAGTGTTTCAATTTCACTACAATATGCATTTGCTGTTTTGGTGTTTTGTTTAATGTTCATTAATTTGGCTGTCAGTACCTCGACTGATTCGCCTTTTACGCTATTTTTTAATTTATTGCTAATGTCAGCTATGGTGTTTTCTGTACTAACAAGGTTTCTTGTATTGCCTTTTAATTTTGTTTTTATTAAGTTTACTGCCAAAGATTCGTGATTGCCTTTTATGGAATCAACTAAAGACAGTGAGTCTAGAAATGGCCGTAAATTTTCAGATTTACCATCGAAATCTATAATTAGCCTTGCAGCTGTGTTTCGAAAATCTATTGCTGTTTGTGCCATTATGGATGTGTTTGATGTACAAATTTGTTGCAGATCTATTTTTTCGTGCAATGTTTGTGGTAGTTGTATTTTAATAGTTTTTCTTTCCGCTATCTGTATTACTCTATTCCTTATATCTTGGAAAAATGCTTCGGCTGCTATTTCATGTGAAGGTGTTAATCTTTGATAATTTACGTTTAAAATAACCCTTATTTCTTCTAAATATTGTATAAGTTTTTTATAATGTTTATTAATTGTGTCCTCTTTTATTGGTCTGTCTATATTGAGGCATTTGTAACTTTTTTCAAATTCAATTTTGATTTTTCTGCAGTGTTCTAGGATGTCTAACCAGTCCATGTGAAAATTTTATACTTTGTCTAGATCAGTTGCTCTGCTTAGATATTGCTTCCTTAGAGATCTTTTATGTAACAAGTATATTTTTAATAGAAGATTAACTGTGTTTATTACCACCAATATTAATAGTAGAGTCCATAACGAGCCTATGTGTTCTGTATGGTCAATAATTTCTAAATTATTTACTACGTTAGCGTTTGGTTTTTCTATTTTGGATTGCGGTTTTCCCATTTTATTCTTATTTCTACGTATTTTGACAATATAAGTGACCGTTTACATTGAATTATTTGTATGGAATATCAATTTTGCTTTATTTAGTTTTGAATTTAATTATTTTTGATTAAGTTTTAATTTTATTTTTACTTATTATAAAGCTTATAAAAGTTAGTTAGTTAGTTTTTTTTTTTTTTTTTTTTTTTTTTTTTTTTTTAGTTTGATCCACTATGGCAACTCTTATTTATTTTCTTACTTTTCATATATTTTTTTTAACTTATATATATATAGTGTTTCATTTGTTCACTTCAATGTGGCAACTCTTAAAATTTTTTTTTTGACATTTCTTTTTATTGTGAAATTCTATTTCATAATTGGATTTTATTTAATTTGCCGGTAAAAGTTAGTGTATTTTTTTTTTTTTTTTTTTTGTGAAAAAGTTTTGTGATCTTTTTAGTTTTATATTGAATATAATATTATTATGTGTATTTCAGCATGTGTTTTAAAAATTCATGTTGTATATGTTTGTAATGTATTATTTTCATATACATAATTCATGCGAAAATTATAAGTGTATGTATGCATATATGTGTAAAAAAAAAAGATTTCTTTATTTATTTATATAAAAAAATTTAATTTGGGAAAAAAATATTGTTAAAAAAAATCTATTTGTGTTTGTGTTGATCCATTTCGGCTTCAAGTCGGCCGATTTCCGTCCATATTTCGGATGCAATGTCCCAGGATGGTGGTGGAGTTTGGTTAACAGTATTCCTGAGTGCTGCCAGTTTACGGCGCAAACGAACAATTTTTCCTCCTCTCCGGTGTCTTGGCCTGATGACAGCTGGAATCTTGGTCAGTTCGATCTCCTTCTTGTTTTGCTGTCTTTTACGGTATTCAGTAATGGTTAGTGGTTTGGGGCCTGTGTTTGTTGCTTCAGGTGCTCCTTCTCCGGGTAGATTTTTGTCTTCAATGTTTGGCAGGATCGCCATGTAATACCATTAAAACAATTTAGTTATTCTTAGTGTTTGGGTAGTATTTTTATTGTACTTGGAAATATTTAAATTGCCGGCGCTAATAAACGCCACTGGCAAATAAAAGTAAAAGGCAGATGAATGCCAGTATGAATTAGTAATGCCGATTGAAGGCAAAGTATTAATTAATTTCTTAAACTAATTTACATTGGCTTATATACTAATTATGAGAATAATTCTTAGGGGTACCTTAACATAAGAGTAAAAGAATAGAAATATATATTATTGTTGGGTAAGCATATTTAGCTTCCAACTATTTATGTATGGCATGTGTTCAACAGTTTTAAAGTTCAACGAGTGCATACTTAAAAGCAACAGATACTTTGTGTTGCTTATATTTACAATTAAACAAATGCAGTAAATAAATGTTATTCATTTAAGTGCATTGTGCAGCTGCACTTGATTAAACGTACAAGTGTCAAATTACAGTCACACAAAATATCTTGCTTGCAGTTTGTCAATGCTTGCATGTTGCGGTACTATTGAATCGCAATGCATACTACACACTGTTGGCCACATGCTACAACTTACTGCAAGTTGCCTACTGTTCGCGTTGTATGTGGTGAGTTACACAGTACCGCCAACTGGGACAAGGCGAAAAAATGTGGCAATTGCGGCGGAAATCACACTGCCAATTATAGAGGCTGCCTTCTTTACTCGTTTTTTAAAAATTCGTCGAACAGAAAAACAAATACTATCCCCGCTCAGCCCAACACCCCTTTAAACTAGCCACAGTTACCTCAACCGTCGTCTAGCCATAATCAATACTCAAGTGTTTTAAAGTCTAACACGACTCTTACTCAGCAAAAACCTAATAGTCAATTTTCATATGCTAACATTTTAAAAAAATAGCCAGAATACAGCGCAAAAATCGGTACCAGCAAACGAAGTTCCAGGCTCTGATTTTAGTCGTATTGACCTCAATTGAGAGCTTAATACAAACAGTAAATACATTTACTCTCAACATGTCCTGTATGACGCAGGATATGTTGAAATGCAGTCTACCTTGTTGCAGGCTGTTGTAAAGAAGCCATGAACTTAAAAATCTGTTTTTGGAATGCAAACGGCATCTGCCAACATAAAAACGAAATAGAGTATTTTCTTCTGGATAAACAAATCGATGTTAAGCTTATCTCAGAAACTCATTTGACCTCTCGAAGATATTTCAGAATTAGTGGATATAATTTTTACGACACAAAGGATCCTCGTAGAGCTTGTGGTGGCTCAGGAATTCTAATAAAAACGGAAATAAAACACTACCTGTTGAATGTGAAGATTATCTTCAAGCAACGAACATCTGCATTGAAAATTACTATCAAAAACTTCTAATATCATTTGTCTATTCGCCCTCCAGATTTTCTATTACCGAGAATCAATATACGGATTTTTATAAATCACTGGGCCCCCGTTTTCTAGCAGCTGGCGACTGCAATGCTAAACACACATTCTGGGGTTCACGTTTAATCACTCCTAGGGGACGAGTTTTGTTCGACACAATATCTAAAATGGGTTTGAATGTAGTTTCAAGTGGTCAGCCAACATATTGGCCAACAGATCGACAAAAAATTCCTGATGTTCTCGACTTTGGAATTGTTAAAGGTGTGCCCAGCGTAGTGATTGCAGTTTAATTATCTTTGGATTTATCTTCAGACCACTCGCCTACAATTGTCACTATATACTCGCATACGACTTCATCACCTACAAGTGACTTACCAACGATATCTGCACGTACTAATTGGCTGATATACAAAAAATACCTGAGTGCTCATTGCTGGGACAATATGCCGTTGAGAACACCTTCTGATATAGATGACTCTATTAGATTGTTTCAAACACACGTTAAAGAAGCTGCTCTTAATGCTTCTTCAAATCAACCAAATCAACAAGCGAGGTTTAACAATATTTTTTGTGCAGATATAGAAAGGCTATTGGCTGAAAAACGGAGAGCTCGACGAGAATGGCAGCGCTACAGATCGCCCCAGCTAAAATTAAGGCTTAAGGAGTGTACCAAGCAGCTTAGGAAAGTTTTGCAAACTCAAAAAACAGCTTCCCTTCAAAAATTCCTTCAAGAGCTAGATGCAACACCACAAACAGATTATTCACTGTGGCGTGCAGCCAGAGGACTAAAAAGGCCGGTAATATGCAAACCCCATTACGAGCCCCAAATGGTGACTGGGCAAAAACTGATGCTGAAAAAGGTGCACTTTTTGTTAAACACTTAGAAAAAGTTTTAACTCCGAATATTTCTGCTGATATTATTGAACTGCCACCAGTCGTCGCTTTAACAGAAATTCCGCTAAGATTTAATATTGTGGAGATTGAAAAGGCTATTACAAGTCTAAACTCAAAAAAAGCCCCAGTGGTGGGATTCAGTAACTTTTATTACGATAATCGTATTGTTAAAATTAATGTAACGAAAATTTATCGAATTTTGTATTCAGTAACACTTTTAACGATATTCGCTATCGGTATGTTAACGACAATAATTTTTCGGTTATGAAATAAATAAAAGTCAGCAGTTCAATGGTAGCACGTTCGTTATGCCAAGAACAAAATTGATCTTTGAAAACAAGATACGAAAACACAGAATCTTTTATGCATAAATAATAATATTTCCATTATTTAAACATGTAATTTAACATTCATATCTCCAAATTTCATTAAATTTAACATTAATTTTTTTAAATTCTAAAAAATTTTTATGAAAAATTTCAATAAATAAATTTATTTATTTCTTTTTTGTTTATTTCTCTTTGTGGTTTTCTTATATATTGATAGAGATGCCAACGTAAAAGGAAATTATAACGATGTTGTTAAGAAGCAATTAATGAATAACAAAATCGTTACTGCAAATCGCAATAATTGTCGGTATATTTAACAATTATCGAATTGTTAAAAGTTACTGAATCGCACTACAGGTATTGATAAAATAAGCAACAAAATGGTTCAAGAATTGCCTTTCATTGCAAAACGAATAATACTATTCATCTTTAACAGTATTCTACGCCTAGAACACTATCCTAAAGAATGGAAGGTTTCGCTAATTACTATGATACCAAAGCCCGGCAAGGATCATATAAAGGTTGAATCCTATCGGCCTATTAGTTTACTGTCTAACATTTCAAAACTATTCGAAAAGCTGTATATGACCAAGCTGATGCCTATAGTGACTAGTAATGGATGTATTCCAGATCATCAATTCGGTTTTCGCAGACAACATAGCACAATTGAACAAACTCACAGACTTGTGAATGTTGTTAGAGACACTTTTGAAAAAAAGAAATACTGCTCTGCGCTCTTTATTAATGTCTCACAAGCTTTCGATAAAGTATGGGACGAAGGTCTTTTCAACAAATTAACACAAAATCTACCAGCAAACATCGTAAAGCTTCTAACAAGCTATTTAATGGTACGTAAATTTGTAGTTAGGGAAGGCAATTTTTTAAGCCCTCCGCAGTCGATTGAAGCCGGAGTCCCCCAAGGCAGCATCTTCGGTCCCTTACTTTATTTAATTTATGCCTCTGACTTACCGTTAAGCAATAACATTCATACATCAACATTTGCTGATGATACAGCTTTTTTAAGCGTCCATGAAAATCCAGTAGAAGCTTCCACCAACTTACAAGAATATCTATCCAAACTGGAAAAATGGCTCAAACAATGGCGTATAAAAGTTAACGAGCAGATATGTGTACACGTCACTTTTACGTTGCGCAGGGAAACATGCCCGCCTATAAAAATTAACACCGAGCCTATAACACAGCACTCTGTAGTCAAATATCTAGGCGTTCATCTAGATCGTCGTTTAACATGGAAATCGCATATAGACGCAAAGTTAACACAAATAAAATTAAAAGCAGCCCAAATGAATTGGCTTATTGGAAGGAATTCTATACTAAGCCTAGACGACAAACTTCTATAATACAACGCGATCCTGAAACCAATTTCCTATGGAACCTAGTTGTGGGGCATTGCCTCAGCATCAAATGTCGCAAAAATTTAAAAAGGCGACAGAATAAAATTCTACGTAAAATAACAGCAGCCCCCTGGTATGTCAGAAATCATCGAATTCATAAAGATCTAGACGTTCCGTTGGTGAAGAAAGTATTTTCAAAACACGCGAAAAAATTTATAAAAAAACTTGAGTTGCACCCAAATCCGCTTGCGCCCAATTTTCTTCATTATAGAGACCACACTCGGCTGAAAAGACGGGATACTCTTTTTCTCAGCCGTTCACGAGAGATGTAAAACAACAAAAATTAAGCGTTGAAATTAAAAATTTTGTTTAGCATTTGCTAAACTTATATTTAATATTTTAGATTTAAGATTTGAAAAATTTATTGATATTACAATCTAAATTAAAGATTTAATAAATAATAAAATTATCACCAAAAAAAAATTAGCTTTTGCAATCCGATTAGCAGAACGTATCAGTACCGATTTCAAGGCCGATACCCCTTTCATCAGCGTTCAATTGTCCATCTTTACAATTTTCGTAAAATGGATACTAGTTGGGAAGAATATCAACTATTTAATCAAGTTTTAAACAGAAATAGAATACGAGAATTAATTTAATTAATTTTTATTCTAGTTTTACATATTGAAACCATTTTGCTTAGTACGAAATTCCCCATGTCTGATTACTTACTACTAATATTCAACAAACTATCATAGTCCGTTATACTCAAAGTATTTTACTTTTGAAACAATCTTATTGCGACGATTGTAAGGAAATTTTATCAATAAAAAATAACAATAAAATATCGTTGTTAAAATAAACACTTTATTGGGTTGTTGAAGTATCAGCAGTGCACACAAGTCCGGTACTTAAAATAAGTCTAGACAAAGATGTGTACTGTTTGAATCACAAAGGCCAATTGAAATTTTAAGGCAAATGTTTCTGCTTTTATAGCAATTCTAAATGTTTGGTTGTTAAAAAAAATAACAAAATTTGTTAAAAAAAAATAACAAAATTGTTTAAAAAAAATAGCAAAATTGTTTAAAAAAAAATAACAAAATTGATGTATACACAGAGTTAGTAAATTTACAAATAAGTGCAGGGAACAGAGTTCCATTTGAGTAACCGTTAAATTTAAATATATATTTGAAATAATGGTTTAAATAATGTAAGATGCTACACTTTGCAATTATAAAGAATTGTTATTTTCTCTCAATATTTGGGATATTCACATCACTGTGATAATCCTATTATTAGAGAATAGCTCGTGCCCAAGCTGAATCAATATTTTATGTTATTATTACGAATAAACGTAATTATTATTTGAACTGTAATAATGTATAAATGAGAAATTATTATTATTAGACTTAAGTTCAGTTTTATTGAATTAATGAAAATTCAAAATTACTATGAGTTTTTTATTTTTGAAAAACATTAGCATGTGCAATAGGGTTTGCTGAACGTATCAGTATACCGATTTCAAGGCCGCTACACCTCTCATCAGCGTTCAATTGTCCATCTTTACAATTTTCGTAAAGTGGATACTAGTTGGGAAGAATATCAACTATTTACCCAAGTTTTCAACAGAAATAGAATACGAGATATAATTTAATTCATTTTTATTCTATTTTTACATATTGAAACAATTTTGGGTAGTACGAAATTCCCCATGTCTGATTGCTTACTGCTGCCGTCATACCCAAAATATTTTACTTTGCAATTATAAAGTATTGTGCAAAATTATTCCTGTCGTGCGTTGAAGTACGTGCTTAAAAATATTGCGTTTGCGAGCGTGCGTGATCGTGAAAGTTGTAAATCGTGCCGTGCGTGAAAAATATTTATATTTCGTGATCGTGCTTGATCGTGAGAGTAATTTTACTCACGTGCACATCTCTAATTTTTATCATTGTTTTCATTTAACAGAAAGACAACCGCAATAGATCCATAGATGTGTACATATAGATGGATGATTGTACAATGTATTCTGATCACTTTTTTCTCAATTTACCTTTTCAACCTATTATTGTATACATAAACAATTGGGGCGCTCATGTACGACGTTTTTCACAAACTGAATATTGCAAATATTTTCATTTCAGTTTTAATTTTTCATGCAAGTTTTATTTAAGGCAATCGATATTGCTGGGAAGAGTTTCCCTAAAATTATGGTAACATCTATCCATTTGACATTCATGTAAATAATTGATCTCGAATGAGAGGTTATCTTGGGTTGCCGAAAACATTACAGTGTTTGTTAAATTAATCGACTTATTTTGTGTTTCTTTCTTTGTCGAAGTCAATTCAAATATAATAAATAACTTTTTCAACGTAGAAAATTTACGAAGAAATACGCACATATACCTGCAATTAACTAAATTAAAATGCGGTTCAATAGGTATAAGAATCTTCTTTCTAAATCTGTTTATAAATTTGAAATCGGTTGATTTAGTTACAGGCTGATATATCATACGGTTTTCATCCATAACTCAAATTTTAAAGGTGACTGGAAAATTTCAGGAACAGGCTTTAGTTGTACTCGACCATACCTACCAGAAAAGTAGTATCACATCCCATATATTTTTAATTTATTCAGTTTTGTTGAACTGTGTAATTTGTAATGGTTTATTTGTTTTTTATTCAATATGGTTTCTGCTTTCATATTATGTATAATATCAAATACTCAATTGCCCTGATCGTGTCTGTGATCTTGAAAATCTGTTTGCCCCTACTGGCATATTTTTGTAAAGGCACTTTTGTTTGTATCATTGAGGGTTATCACTCTTGGTTGAAAACTGCTCTTACATACGTTGCAGATCTTGCAGGTATAGCTTATTTACATATTTTGTTATTGCATTGCTGCAAACTGATGAAAATAAGCTATACTTGCAAGATCTGCAATGATTACAATACTAAGAGTGATTTCCCTTTTTGTTTTTATTTTTGTTAGTTTTTAATGACAATTTTTAACGCCTTCAAATAAATGAATCAATTTCTCCTAAAGGTGGACTGGCATTGTTCATCAAGCATTTTTAATGCCTCAAATGGTTACGTGTTCGTCCACGTGAGTTACGACACCCACTACACCAACAACAACAACCACTACTAAACTACCACCACCAAAACCACGAAGAGCAAAATGCTGAGCAGCAACATATTATTTAATAGCACACACTTTAGTTCATATCAATATCAATCATTACATTGTATTAATAAACATAGCCTCACCAAATTCCAAGAATTCCTAAAACCACTTTAACTCCACTTAAATGTCCAATATCAATTGCAACATAAACATAGTAAGCAATTAATTTTAGGTCAGCTAATTTTTGTTTATTCAAATTCTCGATAACTCTAAATCAATTAAGTTGTGTTTACTCAAATTCTTAAGAATTGTAGTTTTTTTTTTTATTTCTTTTATTTCTTTTATTGTATTCCATTTTTTTGTTAAGTTACTTTAAGATCAATATGTGAAAATAAAATTGAGTTTGTTTTGAGTGTTGAAAAGAACAAGATGTGTTTTCTTTTAAGCCCGGGAGTCCACCCACATATAACTGGCGCAGTCGAAAGTTCAGTGAACGGTTTCGGAAAAATAGTGTCCTTTTCGTTTTCGCAAATTAAAACATATATACAAAATACTGAAAAAAAAGAAGTGTCCTTTTTGTTTTCGCAAATTGAAAACATATATACAAAATACTGAAAAAAAAGTGAAAAAAAAAACGACATCCAGACAAAACAACCGTGGGTTTTGACCCTTAATTCACTGGAACCCCCACTCCCAACAATAGGAATAATCAACACGATCATCATACCATGTGGTTCATCTTAATATTCCTGATCGGATGCATGTAAGTGTTTTTGTGATGTTGTATATACAATAGTGAAATAGAAATTTTTTTATAATATTTAAGAGAAAAAAAAAAACAAAAAAGGATTTAACCTTAAGTGTAAGAAAAGAGAAATAACAAACTAAACATTTAAATTTACCATAATACACGAGATTTTAATAGTATCGAGGGTATATCGGTACACAATTAAAACCCGGTATTCAGTACGAAAGTAAATGAAGTCTTGATAGAAATATATATATGTACACTTGTATCGAAGGCATATCGATACAAATTTAACAAAAAGAAAATATATAAGACGAATAGAATAAAGTGATTCCAATTAGAAAAGAGAAAAGTATCGAAGGTATATCGATACAAATTTAACAAAAAGAAAATATTTAAGAGGGACAGATTAAAAGTGATTTTAATTGGAGAGGGAAAAGTATCGAAGGTATATCGATACGGATCTATAAATTAAATGTTCGATCACTAACAAAATACTTTAAATACCAAATTAAAATAAATTGACAAATATTCTTTTATGCCGAATAATAAAGAACCAAAACAGAAACTCCGTTTCTTGCCTTATAATCTAAGAAAATTTGTTAGTTTGACATCTATTCCTGAAAACAATAGTTCTACCTCCGCTGAGAGGTTAAATATCAGTTTCGCCGGAAGTAACGCGACCATTTCCGACTTTAATTCTTGTTCCATTTCTGACATAATGTCAACGGAACAACCTGCACAAAACCAGGCGAATAGTCAAATCGATATTTTCAATTCATTGAGAATTCCCGATGCGATTAAGGATTTGCCGAAGTTCGACGGCAATTCTAAACTTCTTTATGAATTCCTCAACAACGTTGAGGAAATCTTTCTTTACATACGGGGTACAGACAATACTCCTTACGGCCAGATTTTATTAAGGGCCATACGGAACAAGATTGAAGGACAAGCCAATCAGGTCCTTAACATGTATGAAACCCCGCTTATTTGGGACGACATAAAGAACAATCTCGTTCTACATTACTCCGACAAGCGGACCGAAACGTCTCTAATAAGAGACCTACATAAAGTTAAACAATGTCACAAATACACTCTCACTCCAACACTCAATCAATGTCAAGATAATAGAAAGATTCAAGAACATTACATCACACATCAACAACGAACAACACATAATAGAAAAATACATAACAAACACAGCCAACAGAATACAGCACGAAGAAGACATTATTATTAGAACACAATATCTACATCAGGTTAACTTTAATATCGACTTATTAACAAATCACTTATCATATATAGTTGAAGCAGTGGTTCTATCGAAACTTAATATAATTTCAAGATTCCTGCTAAGCCCAGAGGAACTTGACATTATTGAACTTAAACTAAGAACTCAGGGCATAAAAATCTAATCAATCGAGAACATTTATAAAATGCTAGGCATGCAGGCCTATCATAATAAATCAAATATTATATTTAACATACTTATACCTAATATTATAAATGAAAAATATTTTTTATACCATATAATTCCTTTACCTATATATGAAACGAAAATTGTAAAAACTGAACCATATATAACATTTAATTAAAATTCCACACAACATCACAAAGCACTTTGCCCCAAGATCGAAGGAACATATTACTGCGACAAACCAATTAAACAAGAAGATACCAGAAACTCAATTTGTATTGGAAACCTAATGAACAACAAAGCAGCAAACTGTCCTCTCAATGACGTGGGAAAAATAGAATCAATCTTACAAGCTGAGCCAAATTATATTCTTTTTATTAATTCCCCAGAAACACTAATAAACTCTACTTGCAGCACCAAAACTAGCTAGATGCAACACCACAAACAGATTATTCACTGTGGCGTGCAGCCAGAGGACTAAAAAGGCCGGTAATATTCAAACCCCATTACGAGCCCCAAATGGTGACTGGGCAAAAACTGATGCTGAAAAAGGTGCACTTTTTGTTAAACACTTAGAAAAAGTTTTAACTCCGAATATTTCTGCTGATATTATTGAACTGCCACCAGTCGTCGCTTTAACAGAAATTCCGCTAAGATTTAATATTGTGGAGATTGAAAAGGCTATTACAAGTCTAAACTCAAAAAAAGCCCCAGTGGTGGGATTCAGTAACTTTTATTACGATAATCGTATTGTTAAAATTAATGTAACGAAAATTTATCGAATTTTGTATTCAGTAACACTTTTAACGATATTCGCTATCGGTATGTTAACGACAATAATTTTTCGGTTATGAAATAAATAAAAGTCAGCAGTTCAATGGTAGCACGTTCGTTATGCCAAGAACAAAATTGATCTTTGAAAACAAGATACGAAAACACAGAATCTTTTATGCATAAATAATAATATTTCCATTATTTAAACATGTAATTTAACATTCATATCTCCAAATTTCATTAAATTTAACATTAATTTTTTTAAATTCTAAAAAATTTTTATGAAAAATTTCAATAAATAAATTTATTTATTTCTTTTTTGTTTATTTCTCTTTGTGGTTTTCTTATATATTGATAGAGATGCCAACGTAAAAGGAAATTATAACGATGTTGTTAAGAAGCAATTAATGAATAACAAAATCGTTACTGCAAATCGCAATAATTGTCGGTATATTTAACAATTATCGAATTGTTAAAAGTTACTGAATCGCACTACAGGTATTGATAAAATAAGCAACAAAATGGTTCAAGAATTGCCTTTCATTGCAAAACGAATAATACTATTCATCTTTAACAGTATTCTACGCCTAGAACACTATCCTAAAGAATGGAAGGTTTCGCTAATTACTATGATACCAAAGCCCGGCAAGGATCATATAAAGGTTGAATCCTATCGGCCTATTAGTTTACTGTCTAACATTTCAAAACTATTCGAAAAGCTGTATATGACCAAGCTGATGCCTATAGTGACTAGTAATGGATGTATTCCAGATCATCAATTCGGTTTTCGCAGACAACATAGCACAATTGAACAAACTCACAGACTTGTGAATGTTGTTAGAGACACTTTTGAAAAAAAGAAATACTGCTCTGCGCTCTTTATTGATGTCTCACAAGCTTTCGATAAAGTATGGGACGAAGGTCTTTTCAACAAATTAACACAAAATCTACCAGCAAACATCGTAAAGCTTCTAACAAGCTATTTAATGGTACGTAAATTTGTAGTTAGGGAAGGCAATTTTTTAAGCCCTCCGCAGTCGATTGAAGCCGGAGTCCCCCAAGGCAGCATCTTCGGTCCCTTACTTTATTTAATTTATGCCTCTGACTTACCGTTAAGCAATAACATTCATACATCAACATTTGCTGATGATACAGCTTTTTTAAGCGTCCATGAAAATCCAGTAGAAGCTTCCACCAACTTACAAGAATATCTATCCAAACTGGAAAAATGGCTCAAACAATGGCGTATAAAAGTTAACGAGCAGATATGTGTACACGTCACTTTTACGTTGCGCAGGGAAACATGCCCGCCTATAAAAATTAACACCGAGCCTATAACACAGCACTCTGTAGTCAAATATCTAGGCGTTCATCTAGATCGTCGTTTAACATGGAAATCGCATATAGACGCAAAGTTAACACAAATAAAATTAAAAGCAGCCCAAATGAATTGGCTTATTGGAAGGAATTCTATACTAAGCCTAGACGACAAACTTCTATAATACAACGCGATCCTGAAACCAATTTCCTATGGAACCTAGTTGTGGGGCATTGCCTCAGCATCAAATGTCGCAAAAATTTAAAAAGGCGACAGAATAAAATTCTACGTAAAATAACAGCAGCCCCCTGGTATGTCAGAAATCATCGAATTCATAAAGATCTAGACGTTCCGTTGGTGAAGAAAGTATTTTCAAAACACGCGAAAAAATTTATAAAAAAACTTGAGTTGCACCCAAATCCGCTTGCGCCCAATTTTCTTCATTATAGAGACCACACTCGGCTGAAAAGACGGGATACTCTTTTTCTCAGCCGTTCACGAGAGATGTAAAACAACAAAAATTAAGCGTTGAAATTAAAAATTTTGTTTAGCATTTGCTAAACTTATATTTAATATTTTAGATTTAAGATTTGAAAAATTTATTGATATTACAATCTAAATTAAAGATTTAATAAATAATAAAATTATCACCAAAAAAAAATTAGCTTTTGCAATCCGATTAGCAGAACGTATCAGTACCGATTTCAAGGCCGATACCCCTTTCATCAGCGTTCAATTGTCCATCTTTACAATTTTCGTAAAATGGATACTAGTTGGGAAGAATATCAACTATTTAATCAAGTTTTAAACAGAAATAGAATACGAGAATTAATTTAATTAATTTTTATTCTAGTTTTACATATTGAAACCATTTTGCTTAGTACGAAATTCCCCATGTCTGATTACTTACTACTAATATTCAACAAACTATCATAGTCCGTTATACTCAAAGTATTTTACTTTTGAAACAATCTTATTGCGACGATTGTAAGGAAATTTTATCAATAAAAAATAACAATAAAATATCGTTGTTAAAATAAACACTTTATTGGGTTGTTGAAGTATCAGCAGTGCACACAAGTCCGGTACTTAAAATAAGTCTAGACAAAGATGTGTACTGTTTGAATCACAAAGGCCAATTGAAATTTTAAGGCAAATGTTTCTGCTTTTATAGCAATTCTAAATGTTTGGTTGTTAAAAAAAATAACAAAATTTGTTAAAAAAAAATAACAAAATTGTTTAAAAAAAATAGCAAAATTGTTTAAAAAAAATAACAAAATTGATGTATACACAGAGTTAGTAAATTTACAAATAAGTGCAGGGAACAGAGTTCCATTTGAGTAACCGTTAAATTTAAATATATATTTGAAATAATGGTTTAAATAATGTAAGATGCTACACTTTGCAATTATAAAGAATTGTTATTTTCTCTCAATATTTGGGATATTCACATCACTGTGATAATCCTATTATTAGAGAATAGCTCGTGCCCAAGCTGAATCAATATTTTATGTTATTATTACGAATAAACGTAATTATTATTTGAACTGTAATAATGTATAAATGAGAAATTATTATTATTAGACTTAAGTTCAGTTTTATTGAATTAATGAAAATTCAAAATTACTATGAGTTTTTTATTTTTGAAAAACATTAGCATGTGCAATAGGGTTTGCTGAACGTATCAGTATACCGATTTCAAGGCCGCTACACCTCTCATCAGCGTTCAATTGTCCATCTTTACAATTTTCGTAAAGTGGATACTAGTTGGGAAGAATATCAACTATTTACCCAAGTTTTCAACAGAAATAGAATACGAGATATAATTTAATTCATTTTTATTCTATTTTTACATATTGAAACAATTTTGGGTAGTACGAAATTCCCCATGTCTGATTGCTTACTGCTGCCGTCATACCCAAAATATTTTACTTTGCAATTATAAAGTATTGTGCAAAATTATTCCTGTCGTGCGTTGAAGTACGTGCTTAAAAATATTGCGTTTGCGAGCGTGCGTGATCGTGAAAGTTGTAAATCGTGCCGTGCGTGAAAAATATTTATATTTCGTGATCGTGCTTGATCGTGAGAGTAATTTTACTCACGTGCACATCTCTAATTTTTATCATTGTTTTCATTTAACAGAAAGACAACCGCAATAGATCCATAGATGTGTACATATAGATGGATGATTGTACAATGTATTCTGATCACTTTTTTCTCAATTTACCTTTTCAACCTATTATTGTATACATAAACAATTGGGGCGCTCATGTACGACGTTTTTCACAAACTGAATATTGCAAATATTTTCATTTCAGTTTTAATTTTTCATGCAAGTTTTATTTAAGGCAATCGATATTGCTGGGAAGAGTTTCCCTAAAATTATGGTAACATCTATCCATTTGACATTCATGTAAATAATTGATCTCGAATGAGAGGTTATCTTGGGTTGCCGAAAACATTACAGTGTTTGTTAAATTAATCGACTTATTTTGTGTTTCTTTCTTTGTCGAAGTCAATTCAAATATAATAAATAACTTTTTCAACGTAGAAAATTTACGAAGAAATACGCACATATACCTGCAATTAACTAAATTAAAATGCGGTTCAATAGGTATAAGAATCTTCTTTCTAAATCTGTTTATAAATTTGAAATCGGTTGATTTAGTTACAGGCTGATATATCATACGGTTTTCATCCATAACTCAAATTTTAAAGGTGACTGGAAAATTTCAGGAACAGGCTTTAGTTGTACTCGACCATACCTACCAGAAAAGTAGTATCACATCCCATATATTTTTAATTTATTCAGTTTTGTTGAACTGTGTAATTTGTAATGGTTTATTTGTTTTTTATTCAATATGGTTTCTGCTTTCATATTATGTATAATATCAAATACTCAATTGCCCTGATCGTGTCTGTGATCTTGAAAATCTGTTTGCCCCTACTGGCATATTTTTGTAAAGGCACTTTTGTTTGTATCATTGAGGGTTATCACTCTTGGTTGAAAACTGCTCTTACATACGTTGCAGATCTTGCAGGTATAGCTTATTTACATATTTTGTTATTGCATTGCTGCAAACTGATGAAAATAAGCTATACTTGCAAGATCTGCAATGATTACAATACTAAGAGTGATTTCCCTTTTTGTTTTTATTTTTGTTAGTTTTTAATGACAATTTTTAACGCCTTCAAATAAATGAATCAATTTCTCCTAAAGGTGGACTGGCATTGTTCATCAAGCATTTTTAATGCCTCAAATGGTTACGTGTTCGTCCACGTGAGTTACGACACCCACTACACCAACAACAACAACCACTACTAAACTACCACCACCAAAACCACGAAGAGCAAAATGCTGAGCAGCAACATATTATTTAATAGCACACACTTTAGTTCATATCAATATCAATCATTACATTGTATTAATAAACATAGCCTCACCAAATTCCAAGAATTCCTAAAACCACTTTAACTCCACTTAAATGTCCAATATCAATTGCAACATAAACATAGTAAGCAATTAATTTTAGGTCAGCTAATTTTTGTTTATTCAAATTCTCGATAACTCTAAATCAATTAAGTTGTGTTTACTCAAATTCTTAAGAATTGTAGTTTTTTTTTTATTTCTTTTATTTCTTTTATTGTATTCCATTTTTTTGTTAAGTTACTTTAAGATCAATATGTGAAAATAAAATTGAGTTTGTTTTGAGTGTTGAAAAGAACAAGATGTGTTTTCTTTTAAGCCCGGGAGTCCACCCACATATAACTGGCGCAGTCGAAAGTTCAGTGAACGGTTTCGGAAAAATAGTGTCCTTTTCGTTTTCGCAAATTGAAAACATATATACAAAATACTGAAAAAAAAGTGAAAAAAAAAACGACATCCAGACAAAACAACCGTGGGTTTTGACCCTTAATTCACTGGAACCCCCACTCCCAACAATAGGAATAATCAACACGATCATCATACCATGTGGTTCATCTTAATATTCCTGATCGGATGCATGTAAGTGTTTTTGTGATGTTGTATATACAATAGTGAAATAGAAATTTTTTTATAATATTTAAGAGAAAAAAAAAACAAAAAAGGATTTAACCTTAAGTGTAAGAAAAGAGAAATAACAAACTAAACATTTAAATTTACCATAATACACGAGATTTTAATAGTATCGAGGGTATATCGGTACACAATTAAAACCCGGTATTCAGTACGAAAGTAAATGAAGTCTTGATAGAAATATATATATGTACACTTGTATCGAAGGCATATCGATACAAATTTAACAAAAAGAAAATATATAAGACGAATAGAATAAAGTGATTCCAATTAGAAAAGAGAAAAGTATCGAAGGTATATCGATACAAATTTAACAAAAAGAAAATATTTAAGAGGGACAGATTAAAAGTGATTTTAATTGGAGAGGGAAAAGTATCGAAGGTATATCGATACGGATCTATAAATTAAATGTTCGATCACTAACAAAATACTTTAAATACCAAATTAAAATAAATTGACAAATATTCTTTTATGCCGAATAATAAAGAACCAAAACAGAAACTCCGTTTCTTGCCTTATAATCTAAGAAAATTTGTTAGTTTGACATCTATTCCTGAAAACAATAGTTCTACCTCCGCTGAGAGGTTAAATATCAGTTTCGCCGGAAGTAACGCGACCATTTCCGACTTTAATTCTTGTTCCATTTCTGACATAATGTCAACGGAACAACCTGCACAAAACCAGGCGAATAGTCAAATCGATATTTTCAATTCATTGAGAATTCCCGATGCGATTAAGGATTTGCCGAAGTTCGACGGCAATTCTAAACTTCTTTATGAATTCCTCAACAACGTTGAGGAAATCTTTCTTTACATACGGGGTACAGACAATACTTCTTACGGCCAGATTTTATTAAGGGCCATACGGAACAAGATTGAAGGACAAGCCAATCAGGTCCTTAACATGTATGAAACCCCGCTTATTTGGGACGACATAAAGAACAATCTCGTTCTACATTACTCCGACAAGCGGACCGAAACGTCTCTAATAAGAGACCTACATAAAGTTAAACAATGTCACAAATACACTCTCACTCCAACACTCAATCAATGTCAAGATAATAGAAAGATTCAAGAACATTACATCACACATCAACAACGAACAACACATAATAGAAAAATACATAACAAACACAGCCAACAGAATACAGCACGAAGAAGACATTATTATTAGAACACAATATCTACATCAGGTTAACTTTAATATCGACTTATTAACAAATCACTTATCATATATAGTTGAAGCAGTGGTTCTATCGAAACTTAATATAATTTCAAGATTCCTGCTAAGCCCAGAGGAACTTGACATTATTGAACTTAAACTAAGAACTCAGGGCATAAAAATCTAATCAATCGAGAACATTTATAAAATGCTAGGCATGCAGGCCTATCATAATAAATCAAATATTATATTTAACATACTTATACCTAATATTATAAATGAAAAATATTTTTTATACCATATAATTCCTTTACCTATATATGAAACGAAAATTGTAAAAACTGAACCATATATAACATTTAATGAAAATTCCACACAACATCACAAAGCACTTTGCCCCAAGATCGAAGGAACATATTACTGCGACAAACCAATTAAACAAGAAGATACCAGAAACTCAATTTGTATTGGAAACCTAATGAACAACAAAGCAGCAAACTGTCCTCTCAATGACGTGGGAAAAATAGAATCAATCTTACAAGCTGAGCCAAATTATATTCTTTTTATTAATTCACCAGAAACACTAATAAACTCTACTTGCAGCACCAAAACTTTCAAGGTAGAAGACACTGCTCTAATACATTTTCAACACTGCGATGTCTCAATAAACGGCAAAACATATCTCGATGATACTGATACCTTCTGGGACCAAATTCACATTCCTCCGTTACCAAACAGCAATGTCTCCGCAAACTCCACAACTGAAGTTCTAAACCTAAAGAAACTAAAAGACTTAAACATTCAAACGGACTCCAGCAGCTATATTCTGTAATTCTCGTAGCTAAAGTTAAATCTCGATCGCTAAAATTTTTAGGGCGAAAATTTTAGCGATTTTGCTAAAAAGGTATTCTGTAACTCTAATCACTTAGCTAAAATTTACTCTTTTCGCCGTAGCTAATTTGCTATCATTAGACCATTCCTTTCTTTCTTATTTGATAATATAATATTGAAAAGAGACAAATATATATGCGTGTATATTTGGCATTTTATATTAGTGTTACCTTAGATTATAATTTATACTCCGTAACAATGATTGTGTTTTTGTTAAAAAAAAATTTTAAATATGTTTTAAAACGTCTATTTTTTAAAGCTATTTCACAAAGTTCTAGTCAAAACTTATTGTTTTCTTGCAGCACATGCATTTTGAAATTGTAAAGCGCATGATTTTTGCGAAGTAATTTCTCAAGAAAGCATTACGTTCGAAAGTTATGGGAACATTTATAAGAGATGGCATCACTGCTAAGAAATAATTTCAGTAAACAATGCAAATTTTTTTCTAAAGGTACGGTCACATCTGTCAAACATTTGCCCAATAAAGCGTAACCACTAAATACGATTGAAACACTTTTTGATTTATGCATTTATTTATTAAGTTGGACAGCATCTAATAAGATAAGATTCTATTACATTTTCTATAAATTATGTATGAAACTGTTTAACGTAATAAACAGGTATCTAAATCGAAAGTGTTTTCATTCGTATTTAGTGGTTACGCTTTTTTGGGCAAATGTTTGACAGATGTGACCGTACCTTTAGTGGTATTAGCTGGCGGTACTGTAGGAGTATTTATTTGAAAGTATTTATTTGTATAGAAATATTTTTGATCATAATAAATTTAAAATTTGTGTATAGAGTTTTGATTAATTTTGTAATACTGTAAAAATCTTTTTTTTTTATTAAATACATTTTTATATAAAATTTAGTATTTGAGTTTAATTTAAATTAAACTACTCATAACAGCTAAAATACTTCAACCTATCATGGGCAAACTCTTTATGCTATTCCAAATACTAAATGAGCATGTATTTTTGCCCTTTTTTTATTGTTTTTGTAGTTTCCTACATTATTTTTCTAAAAAAAGGCTAAACATCAATGATATAAAATATATTATGCTTAAATTACTTTTTAGCGCCTTCAAAATATCGTTGCTTAAATTTTAGCGTTTCTAGCTAGAAAAGATGCTTAAATCTGCTTAGAGAATACAAATGTATATCATTTTAGCTATGAGAGAGAGCATTGTTTGCTCTCAGAGCAAAAGCCAAAATTGCGGCGAATTTAATTTTTAAGACATTGCCTAATTTAGCAATACGAATCAGGGATGATAAAGTTGATACTTTGGTATTTTTTTTGATACTTTCTGATCTTCCGAAGTACCGTGGTACCCCAGTGACACATTTGATACTTTTTTGTACCATCTCAAATAAATACGTGATATGGTAACATTTTTTTTACTTCATCTTCTTTGCTGAGGTTGTCGTAACAGTTGATGAAATGTGTATGCTTTTTTACAATGACAATTGCAAACGTCTTCAGTTGAGAACGAATTGTTGCATTTATTGATCGGCTTGTTACAGGTACGAAAAAAAAAACCAACATATTTTTCATCTTCTTCTTTTTTACAATGACAACGGCAACCGGCTTAAGTTAACAACGAATTGTTGCATTTATTCATTAATATTCATTGAATAAATTCTTAAAATCTTAAAAACATGTAATATTGAGTATAATTTGAAAGACAGTGAAATATGTTATAGTGCCAACCCTGCATTATTTATAAGGTACATACTAGTTATTACAACTCTATTTATAATATACTCTTTTACCCAACCATGGGTATAAGTGTTATACGATAAGGATAGACATAAGAAGAGAATAATAAAACAATACAGTTGATATTGAACCACAAGAAAAGCCAGTTGTTTGATTTTGATATTAAATGGCGACCGTGAAGGCGTGGAATATTCTTAGAATATTCTAGAATATTCCATTAGAAAAAAATAAGTAAATTTGTGATATAGACACAACAGGGAGTGGCAGAGTGAATTAACACAAAACTAAAATAGAAAACAGAAGACTTCAAAAAAAAAAAAAAAAAGGAGTCATTATTGGTCAAAGTGAAAAGTAATTGAAAAGGCCTTATTATTTCATAAGTTGAAAATATCAAATTTAATTAACAAATTTTCTAAAAATCTAACAAGTTATTGCAATCATTTCTTATGTTGAAAAATATTTTAATAATCATTTAAAAACACATACAGCCACACGCAACTAAATGCATACGTAAGTATGTATGTATGTAAATGCTTGTATATGAAAATAAGTAGATAACATGTGTGCCAAAAGTTGGGAATTTTAATGAAATAAGCTGAAAAAATTTTCCACAAAACAAAACAAAACATTAATTTGAATAAAAAGGTCTTAAAGTGAATATCTTGACAAATGTTGAATTTGTTTAACAATTGCAAAAACATTATAATACAATTCCTAACACAAAGTGCTAAAGGCAAATATCCTTAAATTTTTACAATTTTAAATAAATATCAAGTTAAATAAAAAAAAAAAAGAAAGAATTTTGAACTTTTGAATTTAATAAAAAAAGAAAATTTTCCTACAATGTAAACTGTAAAAGTGAAATACATAAACGCAAGCAATTCAAGTGAAACCTAATTATAATTACAGACATATATACATACCTGAAATTTTTCATATTTGTATGAAACCCCTTTGTTTTTTAACACTCCTGATTAAAACAACAACAAAATGTTAAAACAAAAAACTATTGGAACATAGGAAAAGTTACACATTTTGGTACAGACTGTACAGAAATTGGGAAAAAATATACATTAAACCTATGTATATAGGTACACATATATAATATAATAGAAAAAAAAAATCTGGAAAAAAGAGATCAAATTGAAAACCAGTTCATCAAAATAAGTGGAAAAAAAACACTTAGCAACAAGAAAACAAAAAGATCATAAAATGAAATTAAAAGTATGAACCGAAAAGAAACTGAATGAAATAAAATCGGTAAAAGAAAATTAGACAAACCGACATAAAAATCGAAAAAAAAAACCAAAACGAAATAAAGAAAAATGCAGAACAGAAAAATATAACAATAAAATGAAATGTGCAGCAACGAAAACTCATGGTACAATAATATACCAGAAAAAGAAGAGAGCGGAAAAAAATGGAAAGAAACGAAGTGAACATTGAACAAATAAATATATAACCAACAACGAAAATAAACAACACTGAAAGAAAATAGCAACAAATAAAATAGCCTAAAGTATACGATGTTGAGCCATGATGGAAGATGAAATCGGAGGACAACAACAACACACAACAGCAACACAAGAGAGACGGAATCAATCAACAACAGCCTAGTAACAAACAGCACCATGGGTATTATTATATTATTACAATTATTATTATTATCATTATATTAGAATATTACATATATACACATATCTCCACATAAATACAAACATATTCAAACACAAACATAACAGACAATATATACAAACCTCATCAATTTTAACAAATATATACATATGTATACATGAAAGAAAACATAATCAAACAAAATAAAACTTAAAAACAAAACCTTGAAATGGGAAAATTTTTTTTTTTTTGGAAGTTGTACATACATATGTACACATACAAATATACTCACATACATATATGTAATTGAGAGAAGACAATTAAGTGTGTTTGACTTGATATTAAATGGAGAAATATGCATTTAAGAGAAAATTTAAGAGTAAAGCAAGAAATTATTAAAATCAAAATTTAAGGGATGTTTCACCGAGAAAAAAAAAGTGATGTCATATGAAAATAATTTTTAATTTTTAGTTTCAAATAGAAATATTTTTATTTCAATAAATTTAGATTCTCAAACAAGTAATAAAATAAATAAATTTAGTTTTGCAAAGTACAAGTACATTGTAGATTTTTAAAATGATTATGGAAAAGCATATGACAACATTACAAATAATTAAAAGGTAATTTTTTTTTAAATTATAAAAACAACATTTCCTATACGAAAAGAAATTACAAGAATATATTTTAATGAAGAAAATCATACAAATGGAAAAGGAATGAGAAATTAAAATTAAATTTAGAAAAATTTAAATTTTCTTGAAAATTTTTAAAAGTAAAAGTAAACAAAAATAAAACATTTTGTGCCATATGTCTGAATTTGACAACGGAAAATTTGTTGAATTGATTAACAATTTTTACAGTGTTAAGAAAAGAATCCTTCAAAATCGTCCAATTTCAACAAAAAAAAATAAAATAATCGAATACGTTAGTTTATTAATTGAAACTTATAATTCAATATTGGAATACGTAAAAACATATTCTGAAAATTTATCAATTGTCACGAAAACACCAATTTTTTCTAAAATAAGACATTGTCGTGAACTTCTAGTGAGATGCTTTGGCAAACTTAATTGTAAAATAAGGGTTCCAGAAAACATAGAGCTGTTTGAAATTGTAAACAAAGACGTTCTGACTGATAGTGAAAGCGATTCAGAATATAGTGAGTCGGAAATTGAGTCAAATACTGATAATAAAGATAGTTTAGACATTGAAAATAAAATGGCAACGACGGAACAAAAAAAAGCATATATTAGTATGTGTTCAACCATTCTTAGAGACAACTACGATGGTAATCCATTAGCGTTAGATTCATTTTTAGACAATATCAGTTTAATTGAAGACCTCACAGATGATACCCTAATAACCACTCTTTTACGCTTCATTAAATCAAAACTGGAAGGGAAAGCTAGAGAAGCATTACCAGAAAATATTATGACGGTAAACGATATTACAACAGCGTTAAAAAGTAGGATCAAACCAGATAATTCAAAAGTTGTTGCTGGTAAGATAGCAGCTTTAAGCGTTAGAAATAACAATTATTCAGAATTTTCTAAACAGGCAGAGGAGCTTGCGGAAGCATTTGAACGTTCGCTAGTTATAGAGGGAATAAATAAAAGTAAAGCACATGAAATGGCAGTCGAACAAACTGTAAGCATGTGTCGGTTAAATGCGAAGTCTGATTTAGTAAAATCAATATTAGCATCATCTGTTTTTTCAGACCCCAAAGAGGTAGTAGCAAAGCTAGTTGTTGAACAGGCAACAGAAATTAAAGAACATCAGGTTCTTACTTTCCAAACTAGTAACCGTAATTTTAGAACTAATGCAAATCAAGCAAATAATTTCACCCAGCGTCGTAACAATTATAACTTTCGTGGAAGCAATCGTGGAAATTTTCGTGGCAGGAATTTTCACACTGCAAACAATCACAATAACAGAAGTTTTAACAATAATCAAAATAATTATCGGGGTAATAACCGAGCTAATTTTTCTCGAGGTTTTAACAACAGAAGAGTTTCAGTTAGGCCTTTAAACGTGGAGGCCCCTCAACAAACACTGCTGTTGGGGGAGGAGACTTTAAATTAGAAAAACCAAAACCTTTTAAATCAATTTATAGTCTAAATCCTAGCTACGCAGACTTTATTCAAATAAATTTATCTAACATAGACAGACCATTTACTTTTCTCGTAGATTCTCAAGCAGACGTTTCGTTAGTCAAAGTTTCAAGCTTAAGCCAAAATATATCATTAAAGGAAAATGAGAAAATCAGTATAACTGGTATAAACACATTTGCCATATCGTCATTAGGTACAATCTACACAGAATTAAATATTTCAAATTTTTCAATCCCACAAGTTTTTCACGTAGTCAATGATGACTTCAACATTCCTTCAAATGGTATACTTGGAAAAGATTTCCTTAAAAATAACAAGTGTAATATCGATTATGATACCATGACAATATCTCTTTTTGTTCAGGATACTAGACTTCAGATACCAATACTACAGGGTACAAGTGGATATTCTTGCATAATTCCGCCGAGATGTGAAGTCTATAGAATTTTTAATTTCAAAAACATTAAAGAACCAATGTACATTGACTCACAGGAAGTTTCTAAGGGAGTATTTATAGGAAAAGGCATTGTAGACTCGGAGAATTCTATTTTACGCGTAGTTAACACAACAACCGAAATAAAAATTATTAAAAATTATGATATTCAAGCGCAAAAGCTACAAAATTTTTACATTTACGCTGTAAATAAAACCGTTCGCAATCAAGAACGTATATCAAAGCTCAAAAACGTATTGCAGCACCAAATGCCAGATAATGTTAGAAAAGATTTATTACCAATTTGTGAGAATTTTTCAGATATTTTTGCATTAAAAGATGACAAAATGACAATCACAAACTTTTATGAGCAAAAACTACGTTTGACCGATTCTATACCAGTCTATATTAAGAATTATCGACTAGCACACACCCAAAAAGATGAGATTAACAAGCAAGTTAAAAATTTACTGGATAACGATTTAATAGAACCAAGTACCTCTAACTATAATAGTCCTTTAATACTAGTATCAAAAAAGAGTTTAAGTGATAAAAAATCCTATAGAATGTGCGTCGACTATCGAGCTTTATATAAAAAGTTAATCGCCGACAAATTCCCATTGCCTAGAATAGACGATATTTTAGACAACCTTGGTCGAGCGAAATATTTTTCAGTGATAGATCTATACTCTGGTTTCCACCAGATACCATTGCACCCAGATTCTCGTGATATTACGTCTTTCAGCACTGATAGCGGATCCTACCGTTGGAAAGTTTTACCTTTCGGACTTAATATAGCTCCAAATTCTTTTTCCAGAATGATGTCTATTGCTTTTTCAGGCCTTGCACCAAACAAAGCTTTTCTATACATTGACGATGTTATTATCATAGGTTGTAGCAAACAACATCACATTCAAAATTTGAAAAACGTTTTCGAAATTTTAAGAAACCACAATCTTAAGATAAACCCATATAAATGCAATTTCTTCCGACCTGAGGTCACATTTCTAGGACACAAATGTACTGCAAGAGGCATTTTGCCAGATGATTCTAAAATCAGTGTAATAAAAACGTACCCGATTCCTACAGATAAAGATGCAGTAAGACGATTTGTGGCATTTGCCAATTATTATCGAAAATTTATCCCGAATTTCGCTATTTTAGCAGCACCATTAAATTTCCTCACAAGAAAAAATACAACATTTAGCTGGACTGAACAATGTCAAAATTCATTTAACAAATTAAAATCAGCCTTATTATCTCCAAGAATACTTCAGTATCCCGACTTTAAAAAGCCATTCTTAATTACCGTTGATGCCTCAAAAACTGGTTGTGGAGCCATATTAAGCCAGAATATTAATGATAATGATTTACCAATTTATTTCGCGTCTAGATCATTTAGCCCATCCGAACAAAAGAAACCCATAATAGAACTAGAACTGTTAGCAATTCATTTTGCGATTATTCATTTTCGGCCATATATTTATGGTACTTCTTTCATAGTGCGATCAGACCATCGACCTTTGGTTTACCTGTTTAATATAAAAGATCCTTCGTCTAAGTTAACATAAATTAGATTAGAACTTTCCGAATACAATTTTACCGTTGAATACATAAAAGGAAAAGAAAATGTAGGAGCGGATGCTTTATCCAGAATTTCCATTAATGAACTAAAAAATCTAAACAATAATGTATTTTCAATGACAACTCGAGCAATGTCAAAGAAAACTAACAAAAACAAAATTAATTTAGAACAACAAAAAGATTCCATTCAATTAAAAATTTACGACAAATTTTCACACAAGTTTGATAAAAAAGTTTCAAAAATTAAAACAGAGTTATTTTATATGAATCAAAAACTTACTAAAATGCGCATAAATATACATAAAAAATTTAAAAAATTGCTATATATTGATTTTGAGATTGTTAACGAAACAATTTGTTTAGACAATTTGCTTTCGAGGTTGCAAAAAGAAGCCAACATTCAAAAAATTTTTATAGCAGAATGGTCCAAAAGTGATCCATTTTTTTCGATTTGTTCAATTCAAACTCTAAAAGATAGTGGAATAAAAATATTAAAAACTCTGGAAATAGTCCTAACGGAACCAACGGAAATAATAACAGACGAAAACGATAAACTAAAATTGATGGAAATACACCATAATGATCCTTTAACTGGTGGTCACTGTGGTCAAAAGAAGTTATACGCAAAAATTCGTACAAAGTACTATTGGAAAAAAATGACGAAAGATATTGCAAAATTTGTAAAAAATTGCAACGAGTGTACTTTAAATAAAGTCAGACCAGGCAATGTCGAAAAACTAGTTCTAACTCCTACACCAAGTAAAGCATTCGATATAGTTGTTTTAGATACAATAGGTCCTTTACCTCAGTCAGCTTTTGGTAATAAATATGCAATAACATTAATATGTGATTTATCTAAATATTTAGTTACCATTTCAGTTCCCGATAAATCAGCTCATACTATTGCGCGTGCAATATTTGAAAATTTTATTTTAATATATGGGAGAATGAACACCATAAAATCAGATCAGGGTACCGAATTCAAAAATGAACTATTCACCGAACTGTGCAAATTATTAAAAATTGAGTTGAAATTTTCAAGCGCATATCACCATCAAAGTCTGGGCACAGTTGAACGTAATCATAGGGTATTCAATGAGTATATACGAGCTTATATAAAAGAAAACATGACTGATTGGGACACATACCTAAAATATTTCACTTTTTACCATAATACTACACCAAACACAGTCTTTGATAACCAATTTACACCTTTCGAGTTAGTTTTTGGTAAGAAAGTGACAATGCCAAGTGAAGTACAAACAAATTTAGAACCGCTTTATAATTTAGATAATTATAGCAAGGAGATTAAACATAGATTACAAAAAACCCATATCCTTGCAAAAGATTTAATCAACAAACATAAAGAAAGGAATAAAAAACTACATGACAAATTTGCTAAACCAGTATCATTACAGGTTGATGACAGCGTTTTATTGAAAAAAGAGCCCTACGAAAAGCACAAAAGTATTTACGAAGGTCCTTATATTATCAAAAATATAAATGGTGTTAATATAACAATTTACGACAATGTATCAAAAAAAAGAAAAATTGTTCATAAAAATAGAATAAGAAAAACATAAGAAATACAATTTATAAAAATTAAAGAAAATATTTTTATTTATATCTTTTATAAACACTTTATAAAGCTTTAGTGTTAAACAATAATATTTACAAATCATTTAACAAAATTTGGAAATATTTCAGAAATCAAATTAAAATAACTAAATAATTAAGTAAGGTGATCACCCTATCTTAATTGTATGAAATATATATATATTAATACAAAAATATTTTATAATTTTCAAAAAAAAGGGAGGTATCTACCCATATAATTACTTGTAAATTATCATACCACATTTTATTTTTAATGCTTGTATTTATAAATATATTATAAATATGTTTATAGATATATTATAAATAGGTACAAATGTAAATGAAGTTTAAATTAAAAAAAAAAAAAAGGGAGGTATAGTGCCAACCCTGCACTATTTATAAGGTACATACTAGTTATTACAACTCTATTTATAATATACTCTTTTACCCAACCATGGGTATAAGTGTTATACGATAAGGATAGACATAAGAAGAGAATAATAAAACAATACAGTTGATATTGAACCACAAGAAAAGCCAGTTGTTTGATCTTGATATTAAAATGTGCATAAAAAATGTATTATTAGAAAATTGATACTTTTTCGACCTGAAAAGTACTTTTTTAAAATTTTTTTAGTACCATTTCATCGGTCTCATTTATCATCCCTGATACGAATTACAGAATTCAATATGTAGCTAAAATTCTCTAAAACGATTTTAGACATTTTTAGCGATGGAGATTTAGCTTTAGCGAGTTACAGAATATAGCTGCAGGGTCAATAAACTCGAAGTAACAACAACGACAATACATTCAATCACAACTTCTACAACCATAGTATGTACCATAATCATCATCACTATACTCATCATAGTCATCAAAAGAAGAAACAGCTACAAACATATCCTACCCGACCTACAGTATGTCGCTCCGACCCCAACAACATCATTATTGCCATCGCTCTATCTTAAGGGGGGAGGAGTTACGACACCCACTACTCCAACAACAACAACCACTACTACACTACCACCACCAAAACCACGAAGACCAAAATGCTGAGCAGCAACATATTATTTAATAGCACACACTTTAGTTCATATCAATATCAATCATTACATTGTATTAATAAACATAGCCTCACCAAATTCCAAGAATTCCTAAAACCACTTTAACTCCACTTAAATGTCCAATATCAATTGCAACATAAACATAGTAAGCAATTAATTTTAGGTCAGCTAATTTTTGTTTATTCAAATTCTCGATAACTCTAAATCAATTAAGTTGTGTTTACTCAAATTCTTAAGAATTGTAGAATGTACTTTTACTTTTATTTCTTTTATTGTATTCCATTTTTTTTGTTAAGTTAAGTTACTTTAAGATCAATATGTGAAAATAAAATTGAGTTTGTTTTGAGTGTTGAAAAGAACAAGATGTGTTTTCTTTTAAGCCCGGGAGTCCACCCACATACATATAACTCGTGCTCTTCCACTAACACACACCATTTTCATTTGGAAAAAGTGTGTGTTTTGTATTCGTTTAGAAATCTCCTAAATGATACTTTTTTTTTTTTTAATTAACACATTAATAGGACGAAAATACATCAGTTAATGAAACCCATTATGGAATTCTAAGAGGGAAATCAAAATTATTTACTACTTCTTTTGTTAAAGACAGAGTATCTACGTAATTGAATTTGCAATTATAGATAAATTTCAAAATATTTCATAAAAATAACTTTCAAAAAAACATTAAGAATATTAAATATTTTTTACAGAAGCCGACTCACACTTTTTGATCACCGAATTGTAATTAAACATGGATTATACTTCAATACACTTGGTGCGCTCATACGCAAAAGTGTTCATTTGAAACCATTTTACAAATAATAAGACATCATTGAATATGAAATATAATTAAAACTGTCTGTCATGGTCCATTAGATATCACCTGATATTTGATCACACAAACTATGAAATTACAATTGTGTGTATGTACGGTATGTACGTGCACTTTACCTCAAAGCGGCAAATAACACTCGTTCCTCGTTCACAAAAGTTTATAAATATAAAATAAACTAGATATTTTTATTTGTTAATTTACTCAGAAATTTTATAACTTTTTCTTTAAATTTGAAGCTATTTCTTTGTCATTGATTGAGCGGTTTGTAATTCAGTTAATATTTGCAGTCTGTTGCCTTATACCAAAAAAGTATGTTTGGACATATTGACTTATTCAACTTAAAAATGCTATACTTTCATGTAACTAATATATATTGTGAATATATGTATGTATGTATATTAGACCTCGCCTCAAATTTTTTTTTAGAATTTTGCATTTGGGGATTGGTTAAATATGCGATTTGATGTAAAAATACATGTGGTAAAATTTGACGTCGATCAGAGTGTGCCAACCCGTGTCAAAATGAGGTCAAAGTTCAAAATATATAGAAAACCATCGTTTTTTCATTGATGACAAGTTATTTATTATAAAAAAAAACATGCATTCATATAATGTTTTCTTAATTTGCAATTTTTTATATTCAAACATTTCATTAAAAAAAAAAGAAGAGAATTAATATTATTAAATTATTATAAGAGCGACGATTTAGTATATGATGGGAATTCCTTTCGGTAGTTCTCAACAACATGAAGCAAGTACTGCTTGTCTTCTTTGCTATGTGTTAAGGACCGGTTAAAATCTGTAATAAGTTTGATTTTTCTCTCAGCAGCATCGTTAACAACATTAATATTTTTCAGAATTTGAAAGCCTTTAATGTATTCTGCTCTTTCGTGCCAATTTGAGATATCAAAGTTTAAAAATAATTAGATTAATTTTTTATCTAAAGTAATTATTTATATTTAAAGCTGTTGACATTTTCAACTTCCTTCTCATATTTTAGCTGCATTAGTTTGATTCTGAACTTAGATTCTTTCTTCTCCAACAGCTTTTTTCCTCCCATTAGGGCAGACGCGACTTTTGTTCTTCTTCCGTTAGCTCTATTTCCCTCTTAACTTTCACATCACTCCAATTTGCCTTTACTTCGGCTAGCTTTGACCAAGTTTTTTTTGGTTGTTTATAATTATTTAATTTTACATTTATCTTTCATTTAGCTTTCTTAATTTTTCTGGATGGAAGTTCTCCCATCTGATAAAAAAAGTCATGTTTTCTGTGCTCTGATTGAGTGAACATTCCAAGGGAGGATCATATACTATTATGTCGCCTAAAAATAATACACATTCGTGTTTAATAGAGTTGTGTTCATATTTAACTTTTATCGTTGACATAGTCAGAAACATACACTGACTCCAAGCCATCGACCTGAGCGTCATGCAAAATTGCTCTAAGCTTTAGATCGCTATCTGTCATACCCTCTTTCTTTGGTGGTCCTCCACCTGTGGCGTATGTACTCCTTTTTTCGTCAGCTGCTCTTTTTTTTTTCATATTTTTTTTAAATTATAATATTTTGTTCGTAAAACCTTGGCAGTTCGTTGCGATACACTTTATTATAAATTTCACACATACGTTGCCAAGCATCTTCTTTGTGTTTAGCTGTAACACTATCAGTTTTTTTTATTTTCTATTATATTTCAGCAGCAATTCAGTATCTTGCTCGGTAAAGTTGGAGGAGCGCGCGCTTTTTTATCCATTTTTAAGTAATGAATGATTTTTGTGAAGATTATCTTCAAGCAACGAACATCTGCATCGAAACTTACTATCAAAAACTTGTAATATCATCTGTCTATTCGCCCCCCAGATTCGCAATTACCGAGAGTCAATATACGGCTTTTTATAAATCACTGGGCCTCCGTTTTCTAGCAGCTGGCGACTACAATGCTAAACACACTTTTTGGGGTTCACGTTTAACCACACCTAAGGGACGAATTTTATTCGACACAATATCTAAAATGGGTTTGAATGTAGTTTCAAGTGGACAGCTAACATATTGGCCAACAGATCGACATAAAATTCCTGATGTTATCGACTTTGGAATTGTGAAAGGCGTGCCCAGCGAGATGGTTGAAGTTGAAGCATCTTTGGACTTATCTTCAGACCACTCGCCTACTATTGTCACTATTTACTCACACACAACATGTGATTTAGCGACGACATCTGCACGTATTAACTGGCTGAAATACAGAAAATATCAGAGTGCTCATTGCTCGGAAAAAATGCCGCTGAGAACACCTTCAGACATAGACGATTCTCTCAGGTTGTTTGAAGCGCATGTTAAACAAGCTGCTTTTAATGCTACCTCAAATGAAATAAACCAACCAGTGAGATTTAACAATATTTTTTCTGTAGATATAGAAAGGCTATTGACTGAAAAACGGAGAGCTCGACGAGAATGGCAGCGCTACAGATCGCCCCAGCTAAAATTAAGGCTTAAGGAGTGTACCAAGCAGCTTAGGAAAGTTTTGCAAACTCAAAAAACAGCTTCCCTTCAAAAATTCCTTCAAGAGCTAGATGCAACACCACAAACAGATTATTCACTGTGGCGTGCAGCCAGAGGACTAAAAAGGCCGGTGATATGCAAACCCCCATTACGAGCGCCAAATGGTGACTGGGCAAAAACTGATGCTGAAAAAGGTGCACTTTTTGTTAAACACTTAGAAAAAGTTTTCACTCCGAATATTTCTGCTGATATTGTTGAACTGCCACCAGTCGTCCCTTTACCAGAAATACCGATGAGATTTAACCTGACGGAGATTGAAAATACTATTACTAGTCTTAACACCAAAAAAGCCCCAGGTGTCGACAAAGTAAGCAACAAAATGCTTCAAGAATTGCCTTATGTTGTAAAACGAATAATACTATTCATCTTTAATAGTATTTTACGACTGCAATACTATCCAATAGAATGGAAGGTTTCGATTATTACTATGATACCAAAGCCCGGTAAGGATCATACAAAGGTTGAATCCTATCGGCCTATCAGTTTATTGTCCAATATGTCGAAACTTTTTGAAAAACTTTATATGAGTAAGCTGACTCCTACAGTGACTAGCAGTGGATGATTTCCAGATCATCAATTCGGTTTTCGCAGTCAGCACAACACTATTGAACAAACTCGCAGACTTGCAAATGTAGTTAGAGAAACTTTTGAATAAAAGAAATATTGTTCAGCGCTTTTTATTGATGTCGCACAGGCTTTTGATAAAGTATGGCACGAATGTCTGGTCCACAAATTAACACAAAATCTACCCGCAAACATCGTCAGGCTCTTAAAAAGCTATTTAAAGGAACGAAAATTTGTAGTTAGGTAAGGCAATTTTTAAGCCCTCCGCAGTCGATTGAAGCCGGAGTCCCTCAAGGCAGTATCTTCGGACCCTTACTTTATTTAATATATGCCTCTGACTTACCGTTAAGCAGTAACATTCATACATCAACATTTGCGGATGATACAGCCTTTCTAAGCGTTCACGAAAATCCTGTAGAAGCTTCCCGCAACTTACAAGAATATATATCCAAACTGGAAAAATGGCTCAAACAATGGCGTATAAGTTAACGAGCAGAAATGTGCACACGTCACTTTTACGTTGCGCAGGGAAACATGCCCGCCTATAAAAATTAACACCGAGACTATACCACAACACACTGTAGTCAAATATCTAGGCGTTCATCTTGATCGTCGTTTAACATGGAAATCGCATATAGACGCAAAGTTGACACAAATGAAATTAAAAGCAGCTCAAATGAATTGGCTTATTGGAAGAAATTCTATATTAAGTCTTGACTGTAAACTTTTGTTATACAACGCGATCCTGAAACCAATATGGTCCTATGGAATCCAGTTATGGGGCACTGCCTCAGCATCGAATGTCGAAAGAATTCAAAGGCGACAGAATAAAATCCTACGTACAATAACAGCTGCCCCCTGGTATGTGAGAAACCATCGAATTCATAAAGACCTAGACGTTCCGTTGGTGAAGACAGTATTTTCAAAACACGCGAAAAAATATATAAAAAAACTTGAGTTGCACCCAAATCTCTTGCGCGCAATATTCTTCATTATAGAGGCCACACCCGGCTGAAAAGAAGGGATACTCTTTTTCTCAGCCGTTCACGAGAGATGTAAAACAACAAATATTAACCATTGAAATTAAAAATTTTGTTTAGCATTGGCTAAACTTACATTTAATATTTTTTAGATTTAAGATTTGAAAAACTTATTGATAATTTAATTTATAATTAAAGATTCAATAAATAATAAAATTATCAAAAAAAAAAAAAAAAAATTTTGCCCTTTTTTTATCCTTTTTGTACTTTCCTACATTAGTTTTTAAAAAAGGGCTAAAAAACAATGATATAAAAAATATTTTGCTTAAATTACTTTTTAGCGCCCTCAAAATATCGTTGCTTAAATTTTAGCGTTTCTAGCTAGAAAAGTTGCTTACATGTGCTTAGAGAATACAAATTTATATATTTTTTGCTCTCAGAGCAAACGCCAAAATTGCGGCGAATTTAATTTTTATGACATTGCCTAATTTAGCAATACGAATTACAGGATTCAATATGTAGCTAAAATTCTCTAAAACGATTTTAGACATTTTTAGCGATGGAGATTTACCTTTAGCGAGTTACAGAATATAGCTGCTGGTTTATTATAACATGAGTAATATGTGATCGAAAAATATTGTTAAGCAAATCTTTTTTTTTATATTTATTTTACTTCTATATATTTCTCAAGCAATAAGGTCTTTTCCCTGAAGAATTTGCACAAACTGTAACGAAATATCGAATTAATTTCATAAATAAATAATTTTGTATATAAAATAAATAGACCTTATTGCTTGAGAAATATGTAGAAGTAAAATATATTTATAAAAAAAGTTCGAAATTAATAATCAATTAAAGTTAAGCAATATCTGTACAACATGTTTTAATAAGTTTTAACTTTTTTTTTTAATAATTTAAGCAATATGCTATTAATTAAAATTGATTAAGTAAATTGTGGAGGATTGTGATCAAATAACTTAATGAGATTCCAATTCGTTAAATATTCCAAGGTTTATTAATAATTTAATAAATATTATTCAATTACAGAAAATATACTCGTGTTCAGGTGGCGATAATTTGCATAAGAGAGAGAGAGAGAGAGACAAAGTTATATCTTAATAAAAAGGAAGTAAAAATCGTATGCTAACAATTTTAAAATAGGTATGTAATCATGGTGTAATAATATAAGGTGTGCGCAACAAGGAATATGGTTTTTTGTAAGGTTGTGTTTTGACCGTTAAATAATCTGCAAAAAATGCTAAGTCTCACGGTTTTGTCGAAAGTTGTTTACATTTTTGGCCGGCATCATGATTATTTTTGTTTACGTTATGCTTTTTGTTTTTGCATAACCCACAAATACATACAAACCACATTTTGTTTTGTTTTGTATACAGCTTTTTTTGACAATATTGTAATAATTTTACACAAACAAAAAGCATGTCGTTTTTTATTGTTGTGTTGATAAGCACACCTTATATTATTACACAATGTATGCAATGTAATGATTCTTATTTCCGAATAAAGATGTTCGTAAATAGTGAACTCATTGTTTATACGCGAATATAATACAAATAATTTACAATTAAATGGTAAATAATTGTATGGTATATAGTTTGTTAAACTTGACCAAATTTTGTAAATAAATAAGACACAATAAAAAATGTTACATGGTAATATTTTTCACTCTTATTCGCAAATAAGCAGCTTGTGTAAACGTAGTATTCGTATACAACAGCTGTTGTAAATCCTACTATGTGCCAACAAATAAATGTCCGCACAAAATAAAACAATTGGCTCAGTTGTTGAAATTTTTCAATTCGTTCATCATTTATTTATACAAATACGAATACGTAAAAAAAAGTTTAAATTTTCCTCAACACTTATGAAATAAAGCCAATAACACATAATTTAAATTCTACAATTAGATTTTGTTAACATTATTTCAATAGAATTTGTTCGGTCTGCAATTGCACACATGAATTGCAGTACGTTCATTATTATTTACTGATTTTAGACAAATGGAAACCAGAGAATTGAAAGAAACCTAAATCCCTTATTAATTTATTGAGAACAGTTATCATGGTTGATTGGCCTTCTGTTCACTTCAAGAAGTGTGCATTTCAATTCTTAACTACATTATCAAATGATGTGCAGAGGGAGAGAACAAAGAAAATGCAATTGGATATTTGGCACGTGTGTAGGAATATAATTTTGTCGCAATAATGGACGCAAACTGATTAGAGCTCATTTTGCATCTGTACAATTCATTAAATAGACAATAGATTTATGCAATTCGACAATTTGGCAATATAATGTGGGGACTTTTGCAAAATAAATGGTAATAAATCTAATTCTTTGTGTTTTTTTAACTTTTTAGTTTACAGTACGATTTAAAAAATGATTTCTCCATTCTGGAAGTAGTCAAGTTTTGGGCCACTGTAGCTTCTCTCCTGCTTGAAGAAGAAGGGCGGCGAAACATGCGCTATAAAGCCTAATAATAAGAAATAGTTCGATAAGAAAAAGAAGTTAATAACACACGCAAACATAGATGGAATCATAATCGCAAACTATCATTAATGTTCACATTAATGATTGAGGCTACTATATATTGCATTTGTCATCTAAGGAACATAATATAGTCCTTATAAATCTCCCTCTAACCTACTATGTATGAACATAGTATGCTCTGCAAATGCTGAGAAATTAGAGCGCGTTATAGTAGCTATGAAAAAGTTTTTTAAAAACTATTTTGCTTGTGCTTTAGTAATTCGCCGATATTAGCTGAGTTTTGCAACTTTTCAAACATGAATGGTAAAGATCTACTGATAAGTTGGTATTTAGCTACTAACGATATATGATTAGTTAGCCAATGACAAATAATAGTATAATAATAATTATAAAATATTATGAGAGCCTGAAGTTACATACGATTGACAACTATTTCAGAGCATAAACAATACCAGGTCACAATAAACTTGAAATTTTAAATAAACCTTTATTATTTTCATTTGCAAAATATAATCTTTTAGCAACGAAAATACTTCTCTTATATATTCAAATTTAATGAGACTAAAACCCAGAATGATTGCTTGGTTGTGGCAGATATACATACCATATCTTTTCTTTGTGTACATCTTTGAATTTTTCGTACTTCAAAGTACCTCTGAACAATAGTGGCTTAAATTTACTTAAAATAATTAAATTTGAAATTTATGTAAGATTATTTTTGTATTTTTGTTTATGTTTAAGGAACGACCAAAAAACAAGCAGATAAGTGTTTAGCAGTACACAAACCCAAACGATTCAAATATACGGCACATGTTATGTGAAGATAATGTAGATAAAATTTCAATTTTACGTGCTGATAATGATTACCTGAAAAGAAGAACTTACTACCCTGGCTCGGATAATATATTTGTAATGTCGAAAACGTTTTCGCATTGAACACCATTAAGCGACATTAAGTCGACAGAATAATAACATTTATGCACCTAGAAGTCACGTTTAAACGACTATCGTAATTTAAGAATTGAATTAAAAATTAACAAAAAGAGCATTGCTTGCAATATTTCAAAATATTTAAAACATTGTTCGAGTTGTTGGTTTATGTAGAATTATATGCACTAGTGTATTCGTATATCGAATCCAACTCAACTTTACATATTTTTGCATCTTTTATTTAATTTTATATTTCTTATTTTTTTTTTATTTGCAAGCATGAATTGTGCTTTTTTTTCGACTCCTCAGTTGGTATAACAAACTATTCACGAAACATTATGCAGTTTTTAAAATTTTTCTTGTTACTAAACATCTGTATAGTAAAAACAGCACCTTCAAGAACGATCGTAATTTCAAACGGCAACAGTAAACGGTCGCTAAGTGTTCATTCAATTGCAAATAAAATTTGATTTCATTTTCAACAATTGAAAATTTTAGGCTGCACATGATGTAAACTTCCACTTAAAATAATAGAACAAGAAGAATGAACATGTCTTTTCGGGCACATCTCTACTATTTAATATTAAAATAAATAACAAACATTTTGAGTTGCATTGGAAATGTTATCTTACATTTTACGAACGAGTATGTAAATATTTAATTGCCTATACTTTCCCATTTTAAAATAAACATATTTATTAAGTTCTTTAACAATGGCCATGTTAAGTTAAGTAAGTGCATATTTTGGCACTACTCATAGATGCCAAACGCAGATAAGTGCGAAAATTGTCAGCATACAAAAGTTTTTTAATGCAAACTTACTTTAAAAGGAGTTAATTAGCCGAACTAAAACTTCATAACAACAAAATCTAAAAATACAAGTTTTGTTTATGGTCAAGACATGGGAAGCTGCTGAAAAATTTACTTACAAATTCTATTAAAAAGAACTAAACAAACAAGAATTTTATGGTGATTTAAAAAGTCTTTAATATTCAAGTACACAAATAACAAGCGAAAATATAAACGTTAATTAGGCATAAATAAAACACCGTTTTAAGAAAAATTTGGAGATTTTGGCAACATTGTCGTTATAATCTTTACTAGGACACACTAAAATGTAAAATGTTATCCCTATAATTGTCAAAATTAGAAATAAATGCGAAAAATTAGCAAAAATCTAGAGAATGGCAGGACAGTAAAAGCACTATTAGCAAAGATTTGCAAAAAAAAGAATGCGACAAAATTATTTGAAAAATTTTAAAAGCAAGTGTAAAAAAGTTAAATTAAAATATGTATGTACATACATATATACATACTTATTTTTTTAACAAAGAATAAAATAAAAATTCGAATTAAAAACCAGAAAAATTTTAACACTATTTGTTGCACTAAATTTTAGCGACGCTGCATATAAACATTTCAATTGTGCTGCAATAAGGAAATGTATCTCCATTCCATTTAATTTTGAAACTGGAACAAAAGACTAATGATCTCCAACAGAATCATTATAAGAATATTACATTTTTTAACGGCTGCATTCCACATGCAAATATTTGCTGATTCTACGATTATTCGTGACTTATAAGCAAATTTTTATTTTATAATAAAATATCTGGTTGTAAGAGTAGATAATGCCGAAGTTTCTAAAACAATTTTACAAAAAATTAATAAAATTAAATAATTTTCATTCTTACTTACGATCAAGTTGCAATTGTAATATAAGATCATACCTGCAAAAAAAAATACATAGAGTAGAAGTTAGCAAAAACTTTTTAAAGTACATAGCTTATTTATATATACATGAACATGTATACGCACATAATTATGTACATATGTATATATGCATGTACACAAGACCTATTATCACCCGTTAAAAATGGGTGGGATCGAATCATATTTAGAATTTAGGTGAATTTGATAGGTGAGTTCTACGTCTAAGTACTTTGAACTTCTTCACGAAGACATAATATTTGTTTATGTTTAATTTATTTATTCAACACAGAGAAAATAGTGCCTAATAAATACCTAATAAAATAGAACAAAATTAATAAGATATCTCTACGAATTTTTTTCAAGAAGGAAGTCTTATTATTTTAATAAGGAAAACCTTTTTGAAAAAATCAAGAAGGAAACTTATGGTTTTTATTAGGTATTATTCTTATTGATTTTTTCAAAGAGGTTTTCTTCTTGATTTTATTAGGCCATCTTATTGTTTTTTTCTTCTTGATTTTATTAGGCTATCTTATTGATTTTTTTTCAAAAAGGCGATAAAGCTTTAATATATGATTTTTGTTTGCCAAGTTGCATGTAAAATCTCAAAGGCTATAGAAATGAGACGACATTGTAATTAATTGTTTTTTAGTGTTCCTTGAGATATTTTAGGAGTTACAGAGAAATAAATGAAATCCGATTTCCATAAATCGTTTTTCATTTGTTGTAAACCAACTTTTATTTCCAAAACATCAATTACAAAAAATTATAATAGGAAGATAATGCGTTGGTGGGCGAGCTGATTGTCTACGTACAAACTCCATTTCTTCTAATTTATTGCTAAAAAAAAAATTAATTAATTGTCTGCAGACAAGTTAATGAAAAATGCATAAACTTCTAGTAGATAATTATAATTTGTATACAGAATTTTTATATTTATCTACTGTCTAAATATTAATATGCTGAGTTTGGCTAGAAGTCGTATACATATAAATAATAATCAATTTTTCTTTCGGAAACGTGGCGTAAAATGTTCATTGTTTGTTGATGCTGTGCAACTTGTTAAATAAATATTGCGTGAAAATATGTACACATTAGCACACATGGCAGTGGGGTTAATACGAATATTGTACAACACATTTTAACTAAAATGTTGATTTAGGTTTTTAAAAAATTTTATTTATTTGTTGTGGGTTAGCAAATCTATACGAAATTCGTTGGTTGCTAAATACCAACTCATCAGTAGATCTTTACCATTTATGTTTGAAAAGTTCCAAGAAGTAAATGGTAAAGATTTTTTGATGAGTTGGTATTTAGAAACCAAAGAAATAGACTTGCTAACCCACAACAAATACATAAATAATTCTAAAAACATAAATTGTTTAGTATTTGCTCGAATAAATGTAATATTTTGTAATATGTATTAGTGATGTTACGAATACTCGTATTCGTATTCGACTATTCGCCTGTTTTAAGATATTCGTATTCGTATTCGTATTCGCCAAATTCAAGCGAATATTTTTCGAATAATTTTCCCATACATTTTCCAAAAAAAATCATACAAAAGTTTAAAAAAAGTACATAAAATTTAAAAAAATATATTAATTTTTATTAAAAAAAACCCATTGTATTTCACGCAGAGTAAGAAAAACGAAATCTGAAAGTATGTAAGTAAAATAATTAAAAAATGTTCTGTAGAGGTTTTCAAATTCGGCATCTTAATGCAATAATAATGTTAATTCACTAAATTTTTTTTTTCATTTATAGTCTATCTACAAAATCTCCGCTTACATAAGCCACACATATACGACATGTTTTTACATCTGACTTGTCACCTTTGTAACTCATGTGTAATTCCGCATGTCTGTCAAAATGTTCATTTTACGGAAGGTTTATAATTTTAGCTCACAAACGTACATGTACAATTACATCTGACATGAAATCTAATTGTTTGCAACAGCCGATCTGTGCTTCATTTATTTTCAGTATACAATAACCGCGTCCTTAGGTTTCAAAATTGCCTTACGCCGTCACAAAATAATTTAGCTTGCGCCACAAAGGTATCAAGCATTGTGGACTTTTTTAATAAAATCAAATATATTAAGTTTACACAAAATAATAATGTATGTATAATATATAATTTTAAATATGTTAATATGCATCTAGTAAAAACCGCAGCTGACTTTATTTTCAAGGCATATATTTTTGACAGTACTTTTTATCATACTAAACAGCTGGTGTCAGAACGTTTGTATTTGCATTTGTGTTTTACAAAAGCAATGTTTTAAATGTACTACACGACATGTACATGTTTTGCAGTAGACAAGTCAGATGTAAAAAACATGTTCTGTATGGGAGCCTTTATGAAATATGCGAAAACATGACTTAATGAAAACTTCTGCAACGTATAAAATTCCATTCGTGCCTAAATATTTCACCACAAAAAAACAAATATGCAATTCAATATTTTGTGTTTAATGTGTAAACTAGCCTTCAAAGTGCGATTGGCCACTCCCATTGTAAAAGTTCGGTGGTAGTGGGAAAGGACAATTTCCTAAAATAGAAACATTAGTTCGAAAACAAAATTTTCAAATACTTTATACACTTTGTCATAAGATTCATACATTAAATTTTGGGAAAATTTTAACCTCCATTCATTAACAAGCGTAACTGGGTTAGTCCCAATTCACACTATGCAAGTCTTTTTTTTAAGCTTTGTACACAGAGCCAAAAATACCTAATAGAATCAAGAAGATCTTCTCTACGAAACGCTTTTAGTCTAAGGGGTATCCCAGTAGAAAGAACTGAAGATTTTTTCGAAGAGATTCCTTATTGTTTTTGTGGTAAATCTTATTAATTTTTTCAATTTTTTATTCACAATTTTTATACCCAATTTCCGTTATTTTTGGCACCAAAAAAACAATCCATAGAGAAAAACTTTTTGATTCTATTAGGTTTTCATATAAATTGTAAATAAAATGGATTTCTTATTGATTTCATTAGGCCATCTTATTGTTTTTTTCAAAAAGGTTTTCTTCGTGATTTCATTAGGTTCCTGTATGATCATGTGTAAATAATCTTCTTAATATTTTTAATAAGAATATCTTCTTGATTATATTAGCTTGCTTGTTATTTCATACACATAAATCAACATAGGAACAATTTTTTCATAATTTTTTTGTGCTACAATAAATACTCTTCTTAAACTGGCTGCTAACATGTATTCTATAGTAAGGTGTAGTAGTGAGGTGGTTAGAGTGCCAATCTACTAAACCGAAGTTCCTTGGTTCAATTCCCTGAATACGTAAGTTTTATAAAAAATTTTTCATCACCCCTCCATCCAGATAATATAAATACATGTTGTAAATAAGCATTTCGGACGTACCATGACGTTCTGATGACAGCAAATTTGTATTTCCTAACATCACAACAGAGAAAACAGTGCCTAGTAAATACCTAATAAAATAGAACAAAATGAATAAGATATCTCTGCGAATTTTTTTCAAGAAGGTACTCTTATTATTTTAATAAGTAAAACCTCTTTGAAAAAATCAATAAGAATAACTAATAAAATCAAGAAGGAAACCTTATTGAAAAAATCAATAAGAATACCTAATAAAATCAGGAAGAAAACCTTATTGAAAAAATCAATAAGAATACATAATAAAAACCATAAGTTTCCTTCTTGATTTTTTCAATAAGGTTCTCCTTATTAAAACAATAAGATTTCCTTCTTGAAAAAAAACCGTAGAGATATCTTATTAATCTTGTTCTATTTTATTAGGTATTTATTAGGCATAGTTTTCTCTGTGTAGCTTTTTGGAGAGTGACAGGGGGAAAAGAAACGAGTACACCCTTTCACGTACTCATGAAATGCGTTTTGTTTTCATATTCGTAGTGTTAAGTTGGTATACATACATACATACATTCATACAATATGAAGAACAGTTTAAGTAATAAGACGAGTGCTGTGTGAACGCCAATGAAAGTTCAAAGAAGAAATCGTGATAAGTTTTGCAATACGACTTGGATACAGTGTAGCCAGGTAAATATTGTCTAATGTCCCCAAATTAAAGAGTGTTGTCCCCAAAAATCCCCATTTTAAAACTCGAAATCCTCAATTTTGTCCCCAATAAATAGATGTATATTAAGCATCATAAAAAACTATTTTTTTTTAATTTTATTACATACATTTATTTAAGTTAATGCATTCGTATGTGCTCAATGGAAATTTTGAATCCATAGAATATTTTAAAATTCCGTACACGGAATCAAATTTATTCTTTTTTCTATGCTTTCGAGTTGTAAATTAAAAAATAACTCAAAATTTTCCATACTCTCAGTGAATATTTTATGAACATCTTTTGCTAGTACAGTTAAATAATCTAAAAAAATTAGTTTGAACTCCTTTTGCTTCTAATTCCTTTGAACATTCTATGCCAACATCAATTTCAGCAACAACAAAATTAATTTCCTTATCGTCACTCAGTACATCCATTTTGGCAATATCGAATTCAATAAATTCTGGTTTAAAAAATTTTGAACAAATTGTTATAAAAACCAACTTCCTCAATACCATCGCTTTGAAATAATCGAAATATGGAGAACAAAAACGCCAAGATACATAAACATATATGTAAATATGTATATGTATGAAAGAAAATGGTAAAATAAAGCAAAATTGATAATAGGTACAGTTAAATCCCGATAATTCGTAATGGCAAGGGACCGGCCATTTCTTACGAATTCTAGGGGTTTTCGATTTAGCGGGATTTCGATTTAACGGGGTTTAAATAAAATAAATACGAACTAACGGGGGTTTTCAATTTATTTACTAAAACGATAAAAATAACATAAAAAACAATTGTTTTTGAAGAATTGAAGTAAGAGTTGATGGAGCAATTTTAAATCGCTTAGCAACGTCTATTTTTTTTTCTCCCCATTGTCAGTGGCTGCAAAAATTTGTTGTTTTTGTAACACCGACAGAGTTTTATACTTGCGCTTTCACAGTTTTCTTTATTATTCAAGTAACAAACTGATCTTAGGAGAATAAACACACACACAAGCAAAAGCAAAAAATCATTCTTTCCATGTTTCTGTTCTTTTTTTACGAATTATAAGTGGTAGTTAGCAAACAATTACGATTTATAAGAGGTAAAGAAGATTTTATTTGAAAAAAAAAATACGAATTAGCGAGGGGACCAAAATGTATGGAAATTTTACGAATTAACGAGATTTTTTCAAGGGACCGACAGTTTATTACGAATTATCGGGAATTACGATTTATCGGGGTACGAATTATCGCGATTTGACTGTATACTGAAAATGAAAAATTCCCAAATCCCTCCCCACGATGATCTGTCCCCAAAAACCAGCTAAAATCCCCAATTTGGGGAGAAATCCCCACACCTGGCTACACTGCTTGGATAGTGTGAATTGGGACTTAGAGAGTGAAATAAATATGCATGTATGTATGTAGATATTTAAAACATGTGACACGCACGCGTATGAACTATTGAGCAAAAGAACGTGTTTCCTTCCTACAACATTTTTACAACAACTTTCAAATAAATAAGGAAAACATTTGGATTAAATACAAATCGCATACATACAGCGGGCATATAATTTATGTGAGTGAATGTTTGCTTGGTGTTATAGAAAATGAGCTGGTTGGGGAAAAGAAAAACTGCAACAGAAGTAAGTGAATTTGAGGTCAATTGTGAAATTAAAAAACATTAAAAAACAAAATGATAAACAACTAAAAGAAACAAAGAACGTGTTCATCAATTCCTATTTAGCTGTCGGCACATGTTTAGGGGGATTTTCTTCTTCTTTAAATGTTTCTTGCTTGTTTTCAAAGCACACAAACGGAAACGAAATGCATCATGCAACACATCAATAAATAGTTGAAATGATTAAAATGAGAAAATAAAACTAAAACTTTAAAGAATTGTTGAATTCAGGGTCATCTTGTTGTTTTTACTTTAATGGCGATAAGCCGACGTTTGGTTAAGAACACTCCGATGTTAGTGAGCGGAAAACAATATTGCAAACTATGAACAATAAGTTTTTTTTGGTTATTATTAATTTATTTTCTTATTTTGAACATGTGTTTGTTTCACTTCTAACTTCAGCATCAATATGTACACTTGAGCTAAATTATACAATGCGAGCTCGATTTGTGCAAACATTTATGTAAACATTACTCGTATGTTAAGTACATAGTACATATGTACATAAATCTGCAAATAAAAAATTTATACTATGTATTTATATGTACTTACATACTTAGATATATATATGTATGATGGTATGCTGAATAATGTACACACGTTATTAGTTGGAAGGAAAAATATTAAAATTTTCTTTTGAAGTCTAGCTTTTTCAAAAAAACCCCATGTTTTTTGATTTAAGAACGATGCACTTTACTGAAACAAATCTAAAATAAAATCTTAGTAGTAGTAGAGTAAAACAAAACATAAAACTAATAGTAATAAAAAACAGTCTTCCTATTGTACCATTGGCGTAGCAAGCAACTTTCTTAAAAATTATCCAAGATACGCTTTTGAATAAGGAATACATAAAAGTGTAAAACGAAATAAATATGTAATATGAAAGAAGCCTTAAAAATGAGTAAAAATATAGCGTTGCACTCATTGAGACTCTTTTTTAAAAAAAGTTACAGTTATAAAGACTGTAATGTAAAAATATTGCCGATTGCGGAAATCGGAGTGTTGCAATAATCGGAGGTTGCGAAAATCGAGATCTCACTGTATTTCAAATATCGTATCGGATGTATATACATACGTAAATACTTTTATTCATGCATAAATTAAATAAAATAATATTCGTTCTATTTACTTTGAAATAACTGAGGCCAATCCTATAAAGTAACAGCCGTATTCATAAAAAGTTATTGAAGGTTTATGAAGCGTTTTTAAAATTGTATTCATAAGCATTTAATACCCTATTATACGTTTAATAAATCAAAAATAAAATTAAAATTTTATTGATGGATTTACCCTTCTATAAACCAAAAATAAGCTGACAGGTCTGCATTTAAACAGCTGCTCAACGTTTGTTTACATTTGAGAAAATTATATTTTTGTGCGCAAATTTTTACAATTTTTTTTTACAATGTGTGGCTTGCTCGATAAAAAATTTAGTTTTTGTTTCATAAAAATTGGCGTCAAGATGACCAATAAAATGTATACATATCGATGGCTTAATATAGAAAGGTCGAACCTCGTTTTTTCAAAATCTGTTTTTTTACATGTTCTGCTAGACAAAACTAAATACACCTCCCTTAAAAAATTAAGTTTCCAACTAAAAAGCTTTACTTTTCCGAGACTTACTGATATGTCTTATTTCTAATTTTTTCATCGCCCTTGTACACTAGATTTCTTCCCACTTTTATTTTAAGCCAAAAGTTAAGAAAATAGTTTATATTTCTATCGGTTTATTCATGGTGCAATGATTTTTATTATACCAAGAATTTTTTTTCAATTTATTTTTTTGTTTATAATCATTCTTCTATAGGAAATGTGTTTGATAAATAAATTTGTATTCACAACTAATTGCCTCCCATTTCATTGTTGTCATCATCGTTAGCTGCATCAGTTAAAGCAGTTTTTGAATTATAATGTTCACCTAAACTATACAAGTTCGTTGAAGTTAAGACACCATACGTAAGAAGAGAATAAGAGAGAGTAAGATTAAGAATTTATTTCAAAAATCAAACGTATATTACTTAAAATCAAGAAACAGGTTCTTTGAATCAAACAATTTGTTCATTTTGTGTTTAAATAAATGAACGAGTTTCTTAAATTCAACGAATTATACGTTAAATAAAAAAACTAGTTTATTGTATAATTCAACAAATAAAATAAAATAATGGTTTTAACGTTGAATTCATAAATACATAAAATTTTACCTTTGAATTTCAAGAAATATTTTACTGAAACAACCTATAATACGTTGAATTTCAAAGAATTTAGTACAAGGAACGTGAGTTCATTGAATTTATGTAAAACTGTTTTTTCAGTGCAGGTAATTGTCAGACAATTTTTCATTGTCAGATATTCGAGTTTTGTGCATCTGAAGCTGTACAGACGATTGTCAGATGTTACATAATTGTCAGTAAAATCTGTAGAAATTGTCTTATGCTCTGTACATACGGTTGTCATATCTAATATAATTGTCACTAAAATGTGTTTAAAATTTCTTACAACCGTCTGAAAAATTTTTTCTGCTAACGTCGCCAGAAAAAAACATTGTCAGTGAATTGAAAATTGTCAGGTGAGGATATTTTCTGCATCTAACAATTTTTCCACTTTCAGTAAATAAACAAACGAAAGCTTCTTTCCCTTAAAAGTATACTATGCACCATGATACGATGAATATAAGGTATATGCAGATATAAAAACACAACCAACTTTATTATATGTATTTTATTGTTAGAAAATTTAATTTCGGAAGTCAAAAGTTATGTATGTGTGTATGTTTCAAACTATGAAAAAAAATCATAAAAGGAAAAATAGATAAAAAATATGAAATTTTTTTTAATACTTCTTTCCACGATTTTAGTTTGATTTCATTTTGCCTTATAAAATACTTTTAATGGCAACCAGCGGTTGTCTAATTGTATAGGTGTAGAAAAGTAAACACATTCATAATGGTAAATTATTGTTGTGTGTGTTTGAAAAATTTTTTAAAGGCTATTTTTATGCTTTGTAATTCACAAAAATATATTTGTGAGTTTTTGTATAAATAGATGAGCTTTGGAATTTTTTTTTTAACATAAAGGGTAAAACATCTACTGATGAATTGGTATAGCTACCAACGAAATATATATCTAGATATTGCTAACCCGCAACAAATAAATAAAATATAAAACATAAATACTTGAGTACATGCTCAAATAAATGTAATAATTAAACAAAAATCAAAATTTGACACCAGAAATTACAAACAAGTGGTTTACAACAATTGTCAGCTGTGCTTGTAAGACTACCTTATAGGCATGTATCATGCTATGCATTGCGTAGTGTTTATGCTCTCTGAGAGAATCTGACAATTATTGCTATATCTAAAAATTTGTTGACTGACAATAAACAATGTGCTGGCAATTTTTTATTGTCAATACATTGCCAGCAAATTGTAAGATCTGACAATATTGTTAGATGTGACAACCGTCTTTACAGAGCTAAAGAATTATACATTTTAAATTATTATAGATATTTTAGACCATAATTAGAAGGCGCTTTATATTTCCACTGTTCATGAAATTTAAAAAACAAAGATTTTTTCAACAGGAAACAATTTTGGTTAGTACGAAATTCTCCAGTCTGATTGCTTACTAATAATAGTCAACAAACTCTAGTCCGTTATACTCAACGTAGTTTACTATGCAATTATAACGTATTGCTATTTTCTCTCAATATTAGGGATATTCACATCACTGTGATGATCGTATTATAGGGAATAGCTCGTGCCCAAGCGGAATTTTGCTTGAACGAAAGACAATAACGATATAATTGTTAAAACCATGCGAAAATTTTTAATCAAACTAGAGTAAAAATTACAATTACATATTTCCTTTTTTCCAGAAAATTAATATTACCACGATTTGAATTTAAAAATTCTAGTTTTGGATATAGCTTCTATTTGGTTGAAAAACAAAATTTTTAATGACTAATCATGGCGAACGTCAAGAGACACACAATCGGCCTTAATACGAGTTTCGTTGTCGTGACACAATCTTGAAAATGTGGCAACGTTCGCTATATGTTTTAAATTGGAGTTGTTAAATTTCGACTACGACAACGACACTCGTAATAAGGTTTAATGTTTTGCTTGGAACATAAATGCCACAGCAAATATGTTGATGTACAAGGAACCATACAGGTGCTACTTGACCATTGAATGTTATTTGTCCACACAGTTTCCACATATTTGCAATATTTATGAAAGAGAAAAAGTAACAGCAACCCACACAATCAATTCCAAGTTAATGATTTTTTTTTCAGACAAAATGAAAAACAACAGCTGTAAGACAATTTTAAGTTTACATATTTTATGAAAAATGTTAAAAGACAGAAACCTTTAATCAACCAAACCAGTTACAAATAGAGAGTTTTCATTAAATTATCGTGCAAGAAGTAATAAACCGTTGACGCTGAAGGAAGGCGTCTAAAAGACGATGCAAGCAGACGTAAGAAAATAATATAACAAAAACTTGCTTTTACTTATTTGACCAGTTTTGTAAACAATTTTAAAATTTAAGCAAAATATCACAATTGAAGTTGAGTAAAATATATAATGAAATGAAAAGTTTGACAACAAGTATGTCGTCCGGTTGGATAACAGTCTAAGTCGAGATAAGAAAGAATATAAGAAGTCATGTGTACACGCATTTCTACCAAAGTTAAGATATACTCGTACCAGTACCGTCTTTATCATAAGGGCACAAGGGGCCTGTGCCCAGGGCCATGGGGCGCCCTAATAAGAAATAAAATCGATCTTAAATTGAAATTATAATTTCAAATTTTTTTATATATAGAGATGTCCGGCAATTTTTAATCATTTATATCTTTAATTTCTGAAAAAGATTTAAAGGTTTTTACCATACAATTAGGCTCTTTCCAAATTAAATTCAAGGTTTTAAAAAACAAATTCAGAATATTACAAATCAAATTCAGCATTTTTGAACCGAATTCGGTATTTTTAAATCCAAGTTACGCGTTTTCAAATGAACCTGATTTAAAAATGACTTATTTTGACTTTTATAATGTCAAATTTCGTTTGAAACATTATGAAGAATTTGATTTGGAAAATTCTGAATTTATGTTTCTAGAACCTGAATTTGATGTGGAATAGGCCGAATTTGAAGATAAAAATATCTATAAAATATTTAAGAAAAATCCAATATATTAAAAAATAATGCTAGAGGCTACGACTACAGTATCTTGCCTGAAATATCTATGAAGAACGAAGTTGTGAAATATGTGCAAGCTTCCCGAGATATTAAGGTGTGAATAGTCCATATTTTACTACATATTCACTGACTCATCAATATTATTGGACACTCGATAGAGAGCTAAAACTCGGTACACAGGTACAGAGATTAACCAAAAAAAAACTCTGAAAACGGGACCTTCCCCCCCCCCGGGGGGACCTGGGCACCCCTTCTTTGTATGGGGCGCTTTCAGTAAAGCTAGAAATAAGCAAGCATGTATTTATATAAGCAATACATATAAATATTTATACAAAAATAACTTAGAAAAAAGATGTGAGATCCGCACAAAAACATAAATGTGAAAATAAGGCCAAGTTCCAGTCCAAAAAATTTCGGCCGTCAAAAGTACTGAGATCCAAATAAGGACCAAGTTCTGGATAGGTACAATTCCATCTCATTTCTAGGCAACCTGTAAGCCAACATAAACTAATAAAGTTTTATAAACTAGAGGAAACTTTTCCAAATGTTGAAGTTGAAGCTTTGCTTAATGATTACTGATTGTAGGGGAGAGCGTCCATTTTCACAGCTTCAGAGAATAAAAAATGGGTTATGAGCAACAATGTTACAAGATCGACTATGCAATTTGTCAATTATGTGCATAGAGAGTGATGTTCTTTAAAAAATATACTTTGGGGATATAACAGCTGATATTGGTGAACAGAAGTCTCGAAAGAAGCCGCTATCGTAATCAATTCAAACCAGATACATTTTAGTTTGCCACTTATGTTCTAGTTTATATTTCTAGAGACCGTTAATTTGCAAACAAATTAATTTGGTTGGTATCAATTAATCATACTAAATACTTATGAAATCGTAATATATAAATATTTTTTCTTTTCAGTAGTTTTTTTATTTTCAGTGGGGCCCCGAATTGAAGAGTGTCCGAGGGCCGCGGTATACCCAAAAGCGGCCCTGACTCGTAGATAGGTAAAAAACACACATGATGTGTTTAGTTTTGCTCAATTAACCATGTGTTCTGAAACTATTGTTCCTAATTTTTCGATGCTTCAAGCTTAAGATAAATCTTGATTGATGTTTTAAATGTTTAAATTTAATACCGTTTTCACGCACGGCATGATTTAAAACTTTCACGATCTTGCACGCTCACGAGCACAATATTTTTAATCACGTACTTTCACGCACGACGGGAATAATTTTGCACGCATTAGCATACAAAGGATAAACTTAATATAAAAAATTTAGCACTGTCTGCCAAGGCAGGTTATTTAAGTTTATTACTTATATCTAAAGGAATTCAAAAGGAGTACTAGTGTTGTTAGGTTTAGGTTAACGCAAGATTTCCAATGGTGTATGTTTCTATGTAGATACTACATACATACTTTTGAATAACTTTTCATATTTACATTTTATACATACAATGTACATACTTTTCTGCTATGGTTCTAGGTAGTGTACATTGTACATACATTCATTTTATAACACCAATGAGATAAAATATCAAATTACATATTTGCATTATCTGTTTACATACAGAAAACAAAATGGATTTTCATTATGTATGTACGTACATGCATATGTATGTATGTAGATGAATGTCTGCATTTGTAACGGAGATTTTAACATAGAGAACTGTTTTGAGTGCGTGAAAATTGTATTAAAAAATCACGCACGATCACGCACGGTATTATATTTCTGAATCACGATCACGCACGCACGCACGCGTGATTTTATCAATTTGTAATCACGAATTACGTGATTCACGCGTGAGTCACGCGTGACACGAAAAATTCACGACATTTTCACATCTCTACCCAAACGCATCAAGTATTATTGATCAAGTTTGCATAGAGTTGGTTCAAAGATACAAAAAGAAATACAAATTTATCTGTATCAAGAAAATTTGAGTTAATTAAGGTTTGATTTTGGAGTGATGGGAATGAAATTTTTATCAACGAAAATCTTCGAAATTTTCCACGTCGGATTTGTTCATATTCTAGGACATTTAATTTTATAGAAAATCTTAATCTACGTTCATACTTTGCAAATATATGTAAAAAAAAAAACGTAACCACTTCTTTGGCTTAGGGTTATTGTCATTTAAACTGGTTTTTATTTTACAAAATAAAATTACTTATACTACAAAAAGTTGTTTTTATACAGTTTTTAATAAATCCGTGCCCATATTTTAAAATATATTATATATTTAAAGGATATAAAATTTAAGTTTGACTGCTGGCCAAGCTTTTTTCGGCAAATATTTGATAAGTGTAAAGTTAGATTTATGAATGACAAAAGTTTTGTAATTTTTTGTTGCTAAAAGCGTTCAAAACTTATGAATGTTATACACAACCGATATTCGAAAATCGGGTAAAATTCTATTTTTTAAATTTAGGTTTCCTTGAAACCACTTTAAGACAGATATCGCTTTTAGGTAAATTCGAAAAAGAATAGATGGCCAAACAAAGTGATGCGATTCAATAAAAAGGCAAAAAATAATAATAATTCGATAATTTGTATTCAGGCCAACTTTGTTGTTTCTTATTTGGGCCGCAGATTTCGATGTCTTCAAATTGAATTCGGTTTTCGAGAGATACCGTTATGTCACAACGTTGAATGACAAATAATAAAATAAATCCAGAACGTTTTATGCAAAATGAAATCTATAAATATTTTTTTAATTTATTCCCCATTTAAATAAAATAAACAGGAAAAATTTAAACTTTTTACTCTGATATTGCTTAAAAAGATAAAATTATTATGTTACAGAGACACATTTACATTTGTATTTTCCTGAACAGATAGAAACCATGTTATTTTCTAACGAAATTTTAGAAATTAATGTTTTTAAGATTTTTTGATCCGATAAGGTCAAATAGCCCAAAGAATATATTTGTACGAGATCGGTATATATAGTCGTACAAATAAATATTAATCAATAGATTTTGTCCTGACCAAAAATTTTTTCGGTATTTTTTATTTGAATCGTGTTCATTTAAACAACTATTTATTTTCCAGAAATGCTGTCACTTATTAAACTTTGCAAATGGTGGTAACTCTTTAAAATTATGACACAATTTCTTAATATATATAAAATTTTTATTTATACATACGAGTATGTGTATTAATTGTAATATTTTAAGTTACTACGAACTGCTTATTATTTGTTTATATTTATGCAGGCTAAAGTTCGTAAATTTAATAATTGGAGAAATATTAAACCGACATTGTTAACATATTTCAAGCAACGGGAAAAATTTAATATCCAAACATCATTTTCATTTGCAACACTGTAATGTTTAATATATGGTGAAAAATAAAAAGTCACTAGCTAACATTGAAATATGTATGTTAACATTGTCTTTTTAATTTTTCTCTGATTATTAAATTTACGATCTTAAGCCTGTATAAATATAAACAAATATAAAATTTTAATTTCAAAGCGATAGAAATTCATTCTGAACAAACGAATAAAGAAGAGGAAACATCTCAATACAATTTTTAAAACATGAAATATTTTTATATAATTTTGACATAATTGGGCTATTCACACTGTAGTCATAAAGTCATATGTCATAAAATAATAGCACACCATAACATGACCAGTATGAACACCCCGTCATAATTTAATGAGCTATGTCATAATTGTGCCACCTGATAATAACAAAAAGCATTAAACAACACACCATTTTTTAGTCAGATTAGTGCGCATAAGTTTGCATTTTGGCTTAATTAAAAATTCAGTCCGACTTGTTAATAAAGAATATAATATATATCTTGTAAATACCCTGAAATGTCCATTATCAATTAAAATTTTCAAATTGGTTTTTATCTATACGAACTTGCTGAAATAAATATATGTAAACAAAAGTAGCTATTGCCGGTAACATGAGCTAAAGTATATTTTGAACGGCGGCAAGTGGAAAGACGTTTACATGCTCACAGGCAGATCACTTACACAAACACATATTTTTATTCTTGTGTTATTTGTAAGTAGCGGCGGATTGTAAATATTATCGCCGGCTCGACTGAAGAGTTTCAGCTGCTCGACTAAGGTTTCTACTAGGGATGCAACTAGGGTTGCCATATGCCCTGGACTCGCCTGGATTGTCCAGTTTTTTTAGATCTTGTCCAGGGTCCAGGAAAAATTACGTATGTCCAGGAAATATTAGATTTTTACTTTTTTTCCAAGGCGTGGCTCTAACAAATTCAAAAAAATGCAATGTAACAAAAAAAAATTAAAAAATATAAACAACTAATTTGACAATAAAAGTTTTGTTTGAACTTCGCACAATGAACCGATAGTTGAGACGCCTACGAAGAGATTTAACCGCCGCCGCTGAAAATTTCCCATCGACTTCAAACTCTGCATTCAGCGCTGATTTGTTTATTTATCTAAAATTCTTAATGTGTGTAGAGCTGTTGTTGTGGGAAAATATTTGCAAATAAGTTGTAAGTTTTTATTGTTTTGATTTTGCCATTAAAGATATTTAATGATTTCTTTATTTCAGAACGACAGTAATATTTGTTTATTGTGACCATAAGCATGGAAAACAACTTTGAGGCTGGAACTTAAAAAAAAAGATTGGTGAACTTTTGCGACAGATGGTGTGCTCTAGCAGAATACTCTAAATGGTTAAAAAAAAAGATGAATTTACAGCGTTTTGCAAATTTTGTCAGAATGATATAACCATCAAATATGAAGGTAGCCGAGCTTTGAATAGACATATGCAAACAAAACGTCATATAAAACTAGATTCATCTCAAAAATTGTCAAAAAGTATTGCTAACTTCGTTGTGCCAGTAGAGTCTAAAGAAGCTGAAGATATTTCTCGAGCTGAAATAGTTAGTGTTTTTCACAATGTTGTGCATGGGCTAAGTTACAATAGTCTGGACTGCCAAATCAAACTAAGTGCTGGTATATACTGCGATAGCATAATTGCTAAAAAGGTGTCTTGTGGACGTACCAAAGCGGCTGCCATAACGCGAAACATTTTGGGCCCATACGCTCAAGAAAAAGTTGCTAACGCCCTGAAAGAAAACTTTTACTTTTCTGTAGGCAGTGATGCTTCAAACATAGGAAACATTAAAACTTATCCATATGCCGTCCAGTATTTTGACGCCGAAACCGGAATATGTAAGAAAATTTTAGATTTTTATGAAGATCCAAATGAGACTTCCAAAGATATATATCAAAATATCATTAGAATAACTAACGAAAATGGACTACACGTTGATCAATTAGCAGCTTATAGTGCAGATAATGCATCAGTGAATTATGGCGCTCATAATTCTGTATACCAAAAACTAAAAGAAGAAAATCAGAAAATCATAAAAGCAAATTGCAACTGCCATATAATTAATAATTGTATTAAATATGCTTTAAATGCTTTGTCCGTTGATATAGAAGATATTGTAATCAAAACATTTAATGAGTTCAGTTCTTCAGCATTGTCGAATGCAAAATTAAAAAAATGCTTCGAATTTGCTTGTATTGAGTACAAAAATCTACTTCGGCATGTTCCCACGAGATGGCTTTCTCTCTTGCCGGCTTTAGATCGATTGTTACATTCTTGGCCTGCTGTGAAAAGATACTTTTTACTAAAAGGGGTCAAAACCTGTCGGAAAGCTATCTGGAAGTTTGTGTCACATGGAGTTACTGGTAATGAACTAATCAACGAGGATGAAGAATGTTTCTCAGAGGGTTTGTCGGAGGCCTATTTATATTTTATACATAATATCATGCAAGATTTTAATTCTGCCATTTTAGCTCTTGAAAGTGATTCCTGTACAATTTTAGATATACACTCTATTATGTGTAAACTTCTGAACAGTCTTCAAACCCGTTTAAAAGATTGCTTTTATAGCAGCAAGGTTAGTGCTATTTTTAAAATCATCACTCATGATGAAATTAATATATTCAAACAAGAAGCTAATAAATTTCTACAAATGGCTGTTACGTATTTGGACCAACGGTATGACTTCGGAGAGGAATCACTTTACAAAAGACTTTCATTTTTAAATTTAAAGCAATCCCTTTTGTCGTGGGACAATTTGTCAGAGCTTCCAAAAATATTACAAATATCAAATTCCATTAACAACGACATTTTATATACAGATTACTGCTGCCTTCGTGAAGTGTATGACCATTTGCCAAAAGATATTTCAGCCGACAAAATATGGTCTTATTTTTTTAAAAAATGTGATAAAAACAACTTAATAAATATGTATAAATTGATCTCCTTTGTTTTATCTATACCTATTAATAACGCTTTTTGTGAAAGAACGTTTAGTATTCTTAATAATTTATATTCTAAAGAAAGGAATAGAATGTCGTTTGAACTTATAAAAGGCGAACTGTTAATTAGGTTAAACTTTGATGAAAATTGCAAAGATTTTTTCAACTTTTTGTTGACAAGTAAGGGTAAAGAACTTTTGAGTTCAGTATCAAAAAACTCAAAATACCTATGGACAAAATAATCCTAAAAATTGTTTTTACATTTATCTTAAAGACTGAATTTTAAAGCTTTTGTTTTGTTTTGTTATGTTTACTTTATAATACAATAACCTCAGTATCTAATACTAAATAAAAACTTTATATTTTACATATGTGTATATATATATATGAACATGTTAAATAATATAAGACTGAACTAAATGTTATGTTTATTATCCTTTTGTTTTGTTTTGCTTTTAATGTTTTTTTATGAAATAAATACAACACTACTTCTGACGTCTTACATTTTTATTCGTCCAGGATTTTTTTTTTAAATCCAGGAAATTTTTGGTGGGTGTCCAGTAATTTCACTTCCGGCAACTGGCAACCCTAGATGCAACCGATACCGATATATCGGCGATACTTCTGGTTTTCCGATATATCGATATCGGCGATATTTTACTGTCGATACGCCGATATTTCTTATATTTTTCTTTAGAGTTTTTTGAACAAAATATTCAATTTTCAACTCTTTTTTTTTGCATGACAACTATGAGAAATAACATATTAAAATCAGAACATAAAATCAAAACAGAATACGTAATGAAATTGTTTCTTCTATTTTGCTTTGCACCATAGTAATGAAATGTTCTCTCAATGCTAAATCTTGTATGTGTTTGTAGGTTTTAAGATTTTTTTCAAGGCGCATTAATACAAGTGGTGGTTATTCTACAACAATTACAACTTAATATAACAACTGACATCTCAGCCACTATGTCAACATGTACAAATTTAGAGGCTACAAAATCCATAAGCAAAGCCACTGCTACATTGTCTGACGCTATTCCGCTAGTTAACAGTCTTCGAACATTATTAGAAAACATAATACATGAATCAACGGAGATGGAGAGTAGTTCGGAGTCCCAAAAATTTGCGACTAATTTAGCATCAGCTCTGAATGAAAGATTTGAGGGCAGTGGCGTAGCTACCAAGGGGCTAGGCGGGGCAGTGCCCCGGGGCTCTCGAATCCTTACCAGAAAATCTCAATCAAAATCAACTTTTGAAAATTTCTCCCATTTTCAAAATAAATATGGGTGGGTTGACAGTGTTATTAATATTTTCATCAATTTGTCGGATATCAATATCGATGTGCGTTTTTGTGATTCGCGATTGTGAACTTCGAGACAAGATTTTTTTTTCGAGAATGGTTAAGAAGTTAATGTATCAGGAGTAAGTAAGCGTATGTCAATAAATTTTTTGTACTCGTCCATACATGTCATTTTTTAAACCATCAAATGTGGTAACACTGGCGGCGATAAAATGTTTGCCGGGGATTCCCCAACGACGTCTTGTATCGTATCATTACGTTTCTCTTTCCTTTTACTTGTAACGTTGTCAGTGAACAGTGAGGACCTACTTGAGTACAATCTTACATAAATATTGCATTAATAAATTAGAAAACTAATATTATGGACAAAAAAAGAAACCCGGTGGTGCATTTAAACGTAAACAACGCCAAGAAAGAGAAGAAAGTAAACAAAAATTGTCTAAAATTGACAAGTTTTTTAGTTAGCCTTCTGCAAGTACTTCTGGACAAAATATTTCTATTGATAGTGACTCAAATAATGTGGTAACTGCATTGTTGGTTGAGAATCCTACTGAAGAAGATTCAACAATTATTGCAGTTGAATATACTTCTGCCGCCGATCATGTGAACGTGGATAATGTTTGTACGGCACCTATGAACATTAGTTTAGTTTAGTTTGGTTTATTTATTTAGTAGTATTTATAATACTTTAAAATATTTCAAATATGATTATTTTACAGATTTTTCTTTACAAAATATTATTGAAATATAAGAACGGATGATTTGGAGAAACCACAGACCTCTACATTTTTCGAAAATGTGTTCGATAAATCGCTTTATGACTTGGGAAACTTTACGAACAAAATACTAAATTATAATGAAAAACGTCAAATTCTTGATATGGGACCTTTACAGCCATTAGGACCTTTTCCAACTGATATTAACCAGAACAATAGGTGTTTTTCAAAATCATACTACGTTTCAAGTTCAAAATATGGACCAGTTAATCGTTTTTGGTTGTGGTATTCCAAAATACTAGACGCTGCCTGTTTTCAACCCTGCTGGTTATTTGTTTCACAGAGGAATAAGGAATAATGTCTGGTGTACGGGAATTCGTGATTGGAAACATTTATCAGAAAGAATTAAACAACACAGTTATTCGAGTGACCATACGGAAGAATGTGCTGTGTATGAAAAAAATTATACTATCGACAAGGAATTTGAAAATGAAATTCGCAAAGAAACATCCTTTTGGAAAATGGTTCTTCAAAGGTTATTTGATATCATACTTTCCCTAGCAAAGAGTTCTTTGGCTTTGAGAGGACATGGAGAAGAAAAAACCGAGAAGAAATATTTAAAATTGTGATTTTCAATAAGGTACTTGATACATTCATAGCTCAATTAAATACCCGTTTTACTGGCAGGAGTGCAGTTTGTCAAACATTCGAATTTTTAACACCAACATTTTTATTACATGTTGATGAAGCAACTTTATTACAAAAGTGTGACAATTTCCAAAGAAAATATTCCGATATAATAGGCCCCTAGCTTTTCACTTCAATATGTTAATATTTACCACCTACTTGTACCTCAATTAACTCGAGCATGGACTGTTCACCAATTATGTAAGGAAATAATGAGTAAATATGGAGTGCTAGAATGCGATCTAACGGAAGTATTTACAGCAATGTTATTATTCTTTACAATTCCTGTCACTTCTGCAGTAGCTGAAAGGTCATTCAGCAAATTAAAAATAATAAAAAAATTATTTAAGAAATAGTATGGGCCAAACTCGACTCCGACATCTATCGCTAATAGCAATTGAAAGCAAAACCGCATCAAGTCTGGATTTAACCGAAGTAATTGATACTTTTGCGAAAACTTAATCTAGGAAAAGATTGTAATAATTATAATCGTTATTTAGTCTGTTGGTAGGTCTGACCTTTATAATATATATTATTATTATTTTAATTAATTGACCTTTATAATAATTAGAAGTATCCATTATATGATTTTGTTTTTGTTTAGTTTATTCTTTAGTCTATTTTTTTTAATTAATTAAGAAAACGTACTGTCTAAGTTTTATAATCTTTGTAAATAGCTTGCAACGGCGATAGGTTAAATAACTGTAAGCTGGTGCAACGTATCTACGAATAAATAAATATATAATAAACCCTTGAATATTTTCTATTTCGTTTTATTGTCCAACACCTACACCAAGTATTAAAACAATTGTAATTTATGTTGTTAGTGTTTAATAGCTTTATTACCTGCCCATGCACGAAAAAGACCTGATGATAAAGTTGCTTAGCATTTTTAAAGTATTTGTATATTTAATGATTTTACGAGTACTTCAAAAAACCTTACCAGTTTTGATAGCAGTGGGCCCAATTTTTTTATTTGCCCCAGGGCCCTAGGTTACCTAGCTACGCCACTGTTTGAGGGTTTAGAGAATAATGAAACCTATTATTTATCTACAATTCTTGACCCTTGATACAAAGCTCGAATATTTCAAAGACGATCGACTTCAATCCTATCGAAAAAACGTCTTATTGAGCTATTTAACATGACTCTACATTCCGAAAGTGTTGAAGACACAGTCCTCCCTACACCTCGCAAAAGTTCTGATAAGTCTACGAGAAGTACTCGCCTTTGGAGCGTATGTGAAAAAATTATAAGAGAATCCGAGGAGGATGAGCCTCTATCCATCCTAAGCTGTGGTTCTGTTAACGAAGAAGTCGAGAGATACCTTAGATCTCCTAATATTCCTAGCGACGCAGACCCTCTTGTTTACTGGCGCAATGACATATCCTACCCAAACTTAAAGAAAATGGCACAGAAATACTTAAGTTTTCAAATGAGTTCTCTCCCATCTGAGAGACTATTTTCCACTGCAGGTCTGCTTCAAACGGATTTGAGAAATCGTCTATCTCCTCAAAATTTGAGAACACTTTGTTTTTTAAACAAAAATCTTATTAATATCAATTTTAAATATTAATCTTTTACAATGTTGTTTTTATAATTTTAATTTAATTTTAACATGATCTCAAATTCAATTCTTTCTTTTTTAAGTCTTATTAATATCAATTTTAAATCTTGAGCCAATCTAAACTGAATGCCATCGTTTATTTTGTAAAATAAATATTGCAGACGTTTTGTAGTTTAAAACTTGAATTTTAGAAATTGAAATGTATTGAACATTTTGATTTGAATGGCTCATTAATAAACACTGTTATTTTGTATAATAGAAGAATTACTCTACTTGAGTTTTGATAATTTTTACTTGAGCACAATTTCAATAAGCGCATCGGTATCGGCGATATTTATTTTTGAGTATCGGTATCGGATCGGCGAAATGGCATATCGTTACATCCCTAGTTTCTACTGTTATTTTATGATAAACCAAAAAAATACCTCAAAAAGTCTTATTATTTTATGACTTTTTTGCTTGAATCACAACAACAATTTTTTTAAACCATTATAAAATACTAAGACAATATGACTGATATAGCTACAGTGTGAACACCCCAAATAAGTATTCTCTGTTAACGTTGATAATTTACTGCACAATCATTTTGTGAAATTTGTTTTATATTTATTTAATGCCGCAATAATAATTTGATCAGATATAAACATTTGAATTGAAAATGTATGACATTTATTCGAGCGATCATTCAGTTTCAACTCTCGCAGTGTACAGACGCGTTTTATAATCGTCGCAACTGAATATTAAAATTATCAAAATTTAAAGTCACAAAAACTACAAAAACAAAACATTTATTAAACAGTTATTATACTGGTTTTATTTTATTTTTTTTTTGCTTGTGTATACATAAATATTTGCATACACAAACTCTTATAAGTGAAAATAAAAAAAGAGAACTCTGATGAGTTCATCTTCTGACAAAAACAACAATAATCATACAAGCAGTAGGAATGTACAATATATAACTTTAGTTGCTGATGACGACAATAAAAAAAATGAATTAAACAAAAACCTGAATTTAACAGAAAACACAAATACTCGTGCGCGATCATTATCTTTGAACATGTTAAATAGTGATCAAGGAGCAACAACAATTGCACCCATCAGCAAACTTGTCAGCTTAGCTGTACAAACAAACAAACAAACAATAAGTAACAAGGTGACCAACGTGCACAAAATGGTAGATGCGGTGAGTACAATAAATGATATTAAAATTCAAACAGGAATGGACAGATACATAACCGTGTTAAAAAGGGGAAGAAGTCCAAAATCAGCTCAAATTGCTTCAACATCGAAAGTTCCCAGAGATGGAAAAAACAATATAATAAATTCCGAAAATCGTTTCGCGTTTTTATCTGAACAATGCGATGAAGACACAACTACAATAAGTTCGAGTAAGCCCCACCCATATATTTAAGAGAGCAGAATTCCAGTTTGCTGGTTAAAAGTCTTATCTCATTAATTGGAGAAAATGAGTTTTATGTAACTCCAATTAAGCGCGGAAACATCAATGAAACAAAAATTCAGGTAGCTCATGAAAATAATTACCGAAAAATTGTTTCAGATTTAGAATCTAAAAATAAAAACTTCTACACGTACCAATTAAAGAGTGCTAAAGGTCTAACAGTCGTAATAAAAGGTATAGACTCTAGCGTGGATCCAGAAGAGGTCAAGTCTGGCCTTGAAAATAGTGGCTACAAGGTGAAAAATGTCTCAAACATTAAAAATAGAGAAAAAATCCCCCAACCAATATTTAGAGTCGAGTTACAGCCAGATGGCATAAAAATAAAAAAAGAATGAAGCTTATCCAATATATGACTTAAAGTACTTGTTGCATCGAAGAGTTACTGTTGAGCTTCCACATAAAAGAGCTGGACCTGTTCAATGTCTGAACTGCCAAGAATTTGGGCACACGAAGACTTATTGCAAGTTGCCTACAGTCTGCGTTGTATGTGGTGAGTTACACAGTACTGCTAACTGTGATAAAATAAAAGGTGATACCAAGGCGAAAAAATGTGGCAATTGTGGCGGAAATCACACTGCCAACTATAGAGGCTGCCCCCTTTACTCGTTTTTTAAGAATTCATCAACCAAAAAAACCAATGCTACTCCCGCTCAACCTAAAACCCCTATTAACTATCCACAGTTACCTCAACCGTCCACCAGCCAAAATCAATTTTCAAACATTTTCAATTCTAACGCGACTAGTGCTCAACAACAATCTAACAACAAATTTGCATACGCTAGTATTTTAAAAAGCAATCAGAGTACGGCGCAAAAAACCGTAAATGTAAATGAAGATTCGGGGTATAATTTTAGTCGTATTGAAGCCTCAATTGAGAGCTTAATACAAACTGTAAATACATTTACTCTCAACATGTCCTGTATGATGCAGGAAATGTTGAAAATGCAGTCTACCTTGTTGCAGGCTGTACTAAGCAAACCATGAACTTAAAAATCTGTTTTTGGAACGCAAACGGCATCTGCCAACATAAAAACGAAATAGAATATTTTCTTCAGGATAAACAAATCGATGTTATGCTTATCTCAGAAACTCATTTGACATCTCGAAGCTGTTTCAGAATTAGTGGATATAATTTTTACGACACCAAGGATCCCCGTGGCAGAGCTTGTGGTGGTTCGGGAATCCTAATAAAAACGCGAATAAAACACCACCTGTTGAATGATTTTTGTGAAGATTATCTTCAAGCAACGAACATCTGCATCGAAACTTACTATCAAAAACTTGTAATATCATCTGTCTATTCGCCCCCCAGATTCACAATTACCGAGAGTCAATATACGGCTTTTTATAAATCACTGGGCTTCCGTTTTCTAGCAGCTGGCGACTACAATGCTAAACACACATTTTGGGGTTCACGTTTAATCACACCTAAGGGACGAATTTTATTCGACACAATATCTAAAATGGGTTTGAATGTAGTTTCAAGTGGACAGCCAACATATTGGCCAACGGATCGTCAAAAAATTCCTGATGTTATCGACTTTGGGATTATGAAAGGCGTGCCCAGATGGATGAAGTTGAAGCATCTTTGGACTTATCTTCAGACCACTCGCCTACTATTGTCACTATTTACTCACACACAACATGTGATCGAGCGACGACATCTGCACGTATTAACTGACTGAAATACAGAAAATATCTGAGTACTCATTGCTCGGAAAAAATGCCGCTGAGAACACCTTCAGACATAGACGATTCTCTCAGGTTGTTTGAAGCGCATGTTAAACAAGCTGCTTTTAATGCTACTTCAAATAAAATAAACCAACCAGTGAGATTTAACAATATTTTTTCTGTAGATATAGAAAGGTTATTGACTGAAAAACGGAGAGCTCGACGAGAATGGCAGCGCTACAGATCGCCCCAGCTAAAATTAAGGCTTAAGGAGTGTACCAAGCAGCTTAGGAAAGTTTTGCAAACTCAAAAAACAGCTTCCCTCCAAAAATTCCTTCAAGAGCTAGATGCAACACCTCAAACAGATTATTCACTGTGGCGTGCAGCCAGAGGACTAAAAAGGCCGGTGATATGCAAACCCCCATGGTGACTGGGCAAAAACTGATGCTGAAAAAGGTGCACTTTTTGTTAAACACTTAGAAAAAGTTTTCACTCCGAATATTTCTGCTGATATTGTTGAACTGCCACCAGTCGTCTCTTTACCAGAAATACCGATGAGATTTAACATGACGGAGATTGAAAATACTATAACTAGTCTTAACACCAGAAAAGCCCCAGGTGTCGACAAAATAAGCAACAAAATGCTTCAAGAATTGCCTTACACTGCAAAAAGAATAATACTATACATTTTTAACAGTATTCTACGCCTAGAGCACTATCCTAAAGAATGGAAGGTTTCGCTAATTACTATGATACCAAAGCCCGGCAAGGATCATACAAAGGTTGAATCCTATCGGCCTATTAGTTTACTGTCTAACATTTCAAAACTATTTGAAAAGCTGTATATGAGCAAGCTGATGCCTATAATGACTAGTAATGGATGTATTCCAGATCATCAATTCGGTTTTCGCAGACAACATAGCACAATTGAACAAACTCACAGACTTGTGAATGTCGTTAGAGACACTTTTGAAAAAAAGAAATACTGCACTGCGCTCTTTATTGATGTCTCACAAGCTTTCGATAAAGTATGGCACGAAGGTCTTTTCAACAAATTAACACAAAATCTACCAGGAAACATCGTAAAGCTTTTAAAAAGCTATTTAATGGAACGTAAATTTGTAGTTAGGGAAGGCAATTTTTTAAGCCCTCCGCAGTTGATTGAAGCCGGAGTCCCTCAAGGCAGTATCTTCGGACCCTTACTTTATTTAATATATGCCTCTGACTTACCGTTAAGCAGTAACATTCATACATCAACATTTGCGGACGATACAGCCTTTCTAAGCGTTCACGAAAATCCTGTAGAAGCTTCCCGCAACTTACAAGAATATATATCCAAACTGGAAAAATGGCTTAAACAATGGCGTATAAAAGTTAACGAGCAGAAATGTGCACACGTCACTTTTACGTTGCGCAGGGAAACATGCCCGCCTATAAAAATTAACACCGAGACTATACCACAACACACTGTAGTCAAATATCTAGAAACTCTATACTAAGCCTTGACTGTAAACTTCTCTTATACAACGCGATCCTGAAACCAATATGGTCCTATGGAATCCAGTTATGGGGCACTGCCTCAGCATCGAATGTCGAAAGAATTCAAAGGCGACAGAATAAAATCCTACGTACAATAACAGCAGCCCCCTGGTATGTCAGAAACCATCGAATTCATAAAGACCTAGACGTTCCGTTGGTGAAGACAGTATTTTCAAAACACGCGAAAAAATATATATAAAAAAACTTGAGTTGCACCCAAATCCACTTGCGCGCAATATTCTTTATTAGAGGCCACACCCGGCTGAAAAGAAGGGATACTCTTTTTCTCAGCCGTTCACGAGAGATGTAAAACAACAAAAATTAACCGTTGAAATCAAAAATTTTGTTTAGCATTGGCTAAACTAATATTTAATATTTTTGTAGATTTAAGATTTGAAAAACTTATTGATAATTAAAGATTCAATAAATAATAAAATTATCAAAAAAAAAAATTTATTCTAGCAAATATTAAAGAATTTATGGTTTTTTTTTTTAAATTTATTTATATGTTTTGGGTTAGCAAATCTACATATATGCATTTCGTTGGGTGCTAAATACCAACTATCAGTAGATCTTTACCATTTATGTTTGAAAAGTTCCGAAACATTTGCTAACCCACAACAAATAAATAAAATTTTTCAAAAACATTTGTGTTGTAATTTATTATTTTTCTGAAATTAACAAAAACCAGAATCTTACAGAAATTACAAAATATTTTCTCTTTTTTTTTTAAATTTTCGCTTTTAATATTCGTCAGGCAGCAAGACCGAATTAACGGACCCAAGTGCGTCACGTCTCAGATGTGGCGGCCCTCGAAACCTAAGAGCATATTTATTGATATTTTTAAAGTAGTTAAAATATCTTTCTAACAAAAAAAAAAAAAAAAATATATGTAATGACAATACAATCAGAATCTTTGAATATAAGAAGCATTTTAAAAATTTCAATTAGTTGGATGTTGAAAAATGCTTCATATATTGCTGTAACTGTATGAAATTTAATTGTTATTGAAGAGGTGACGCTTAATTTTTTTTAATGGCCTTATATTTGTTTTCTCATTGCTGCTGGTCAATAATTAACCATTCACATACAGAAATAAAAAGTAAACAATTTCAAATTTTATTTATTTGTTGTGGGTTAGCAATATTTAAATATATATTTCGTAGGTAGCCATACCAACTCATCAGTAGATGTTTTACCCTTTATGTTTAAGAAATTCTAAAGCTCATACATTTATACGAAAACTCACAAATAAATTCGTCAATTACAAAGCAAAAAAATAGTCTTTAAAAACTTTTTAAACATACACAACAACTAATTTTTCATTATGAATGTGTCATAACTACTGTGTATTACAGAAATAATCTTATCTGGAACTCCCATATTTTTCATTTCGGCCCATATACATTCTCTATGAATAGAATCGAAAGCTTTCTCGTAGTCGATAAAAAGGATGTACAATGGAGATTGCATTTCCACCGCTTGTTCGATTATAATCCTAAGGGTGTTAATTTGATCAATACATGATCTGCTCCTGCGGAAACCAGCTTGCTCAGGACGTAGTTTATCGTCGACATGTTTTATCATTCGCTTCAGGATGATTTTCATAAAAACTTTCATAACCACGCACAAAATAGTAATGCCTCTCCAGTTATTACAATCGGTTACATCTCCTTTCTTAGATAATTTTACGATGATTCCTTGCATCCAGTCGGTGGGAAACACTTCACTGTTCCATATTTGGAGAAATAATGGATAAAGTATGTTGGCGAAAAAAGTTGGGTCCGATTTAAGTACTTCTGCAGCAATATTATCGACACCATTTCTTAGAGCTACGATGGCATCTATTATTTCCTGTTTACATGGTGGATCCGTTGCAATAGGTAATGTGCTGATCTGACTATTTTGCGTTATGCAGATGCCTTCACGTTGAACGTTGAGTACACTTAAAAAATATTCTTTCGATCGTTTTAGTTGTTCGTCTACATTCGTGAGTAAGTGACCGTCCACGTGTTTGACAGGGACATTTCTTCTTCTTGTTGAACCTGCAATTTTTTTTGGTGATGTTGAATAGATCCTTCATATTATATGCTGCAGCTGCATTTTCAGCTTCAGTCGTCATGTTCTTCATGTGTTCTTTTTTGTCAAGGTATAACCGTTGTAATAAAAGGTATAGATTCTAGCGTAGAACCAGAAGAGGTCAAGTCTGGCCTTGAAAATAGTGGCTCCAAGGTGAAAAATGTTGCAAACATCAAAAATAGAGAAAAAAATCCCCCAACCACACTCAGGGAAAAAAGACGTTGCAAAATCAACAACGTTCGTGGTCAATTTTTCACCTTACGTTGTGGTTTTTTTTAACCACGCAAGGTGTCAATTTGTAAACGAACGGGTTCAAGTTGACAACGCTGCGTCGTCAAATTTTAGCTTTTAACAAAGTGGTTGTCAACTTGTAAGCGAATGTGTTCAAATTGACAACGCATTGTTGTACCCTTTTGTTATCGGCTAGGTTTTTATTATTTTCGTGTTACCGAAGTTAAAAGCAAACGTGTTTTGTAAAAATAGTGAAAAAAAATGAATTATGCAGAAAATAATAGTGTTCTGGAGTTTCTGCAAGTTCATGGTGATATTGTGGTCGTTGACGACACTTGTGTTCCAATCCCCGATGATTCTGAAGACACTGAGGATGATTATAAACTTAAGGAGTTCCTGAAAAGCATTGATATGGAGTCCATTTTCGAATATTTAAAAGGTAAACAAATCATTCATTGTATATGTAATGTAGGTATGTACAAAAATGTGTAATTACAATTGTCTGTTTTTAATGTTTTAGGATCAAAAGTAACATTTCGAAGTTTGCAATATTTGAAAAAAGAAGATTTGAAGGAAATAATCCCACCATTAGGGCTACGTGTGGAGTTCAGAGAAAAGATCTTTGCCTGGAAAAAACTCAGGTATTGTAGTGTTATGCCTTTCATAAACAAAGTATTGAAATATTGTTGCATTCATAGTACGGTATTGATGATGACACAATGTCAGTACCATTTAAAGTAGGGGAATGGTGGAAACGCAATGAAATGGCTTCTACCACTCCAGGGTCAAACTGCTCCAAAACCGCCGGAATTATATCAAAGGTAAAAAAATAACTATTTATAAAGAGCTTTATAATCATAATTTAATTAAATGTAGGACCTGAAAACATTGTTGAGTGAAACATCAAGAGGTAAGTTGGCTTGACTACTACGATGAAAATACAAAACTTGAAAGAGATCACAGAGATGACATAATCAATGTAATTATTGAAGACATTTTAAATAGAGACGTAGTCATGTGTACTCAAGACTTCAAACGTGTAGTGGATGAAATTTGTTCAGTTTTTGCTCTTGAAAGTGAAATGAAGGTAATACATATATATTAAATGCCGTCATACATACACTATTTCTTCAACAAAAGATTTCCAAAAGCTTAATTTTATAAATTATGACAATTTTTATAGGATTATTATTACATATCAAGAAAAGGAAAGAACAACGCAAGCGGAAAACTTTATGCAAAATACAGGAGTGGAAATTAAAAAAAAAAGAAAGCTTTTTGATTCAGAACCAACATCTAGCACTGATTCATGTCGGGCTTCATTACAATCATCTATGAAAGATCTTGTAGAAATCGATGAATCAGTTGCTGCTGCACTGAAAACTTCTTTAATAAGAGAATGCGACGATTGGGACTCGGTTTGTGAAAAATGGAAAAGATCTTTTAATATTCGGCAAAAAGACTTACAGGAATTGAATAGCCATGAATTTCTGCTGGCATGGCCAAAGCTGTCTGATTCAAGAGCACCAGGATTAGTAAGTACTAATAAATTTTTATTGGCTCTTGTAAAATACTTTATTTTTTAGATCAATATTGATTTTGATATAATGTACCCATTGAAAGGTCACCTCCTTCTATCTAAATGGGACAAATTTAAAGAGAGGATTCATCATTTTTATGGAACAAATATTTATAATATATATTGTAAGCAATTGTTCGCAAATGTTCTGTCGGCGAACAGTATAGGTAAATTATAAATATATAATAATTTAGTTTATTAGTTTTAATTGCAATATATGTATAATGCAGATTCAAAAGACTATATATACACAGTATTGCTGAATGCGGTTTTACTATCACCGGCTAGGTTTAAAAGCGGTAGCGGAAAACTAAAAAAGAAGGTAACAATTGCAGATTCGCAGGAGAGTTTCATCTTGCGCCTAACGACAATTAATGACTATAAACGACAAATAGATGCAATTATAGCAAAATATTACAATGTTGGTTTAACCATACACCCATTTTTAATTGTGGAAGGCTTGTCTGATACTGCTCTTAAAGGTTTTTATATATTTTTTAACCAAAATTGCAATCCTTTGAAGTTGGTTCACTAAAGCATTACAAAACTTTTTTAATACCAATTTTTGAATTTATAACTCCCCCATTTCATTTATATCCTATGAATAATGGAAAAATTTATTTTAGAGTTAAGCACATTTAAATTGATGTATACTTATTTATGTACATATATACATATGTATGTATATAATTAAAATTAATTTATTTAATAAAACACATTTTTAAAACGAAAGAATATGGCTGACTTCCAAAACGTTCGTATACAAAGTTTGTATACAGTATTGCTACTGTATTTAAATCACATCCATATGCAAAGTTCCGAAACAATGAATCAACTATAAAACCCATGCCTTGTTTGCTTTCTTACTGCGTTAAAAATACTTGGCGGCGGCGTTTTGAAATGGTATACATTGAATAATTATTGTACTGCGGCATTATGAAATGTGATGCTTTGTTTAAACACAAAGCAATTGACGTTTTGGAAGTCACCCTATATTTAATTTTTATTTGTATGGGAATAAATTGGGAAAGGAACGGACATTTATATAAAAATCGACAACGAACGGTGTCAAATTGACAACGGAATGGTATCAAATTGACAACGGAATGGTGTCAAATTGACCACATATGTGCTTGGTTTGACATCGATTATGTTGTCAAAATTTCGTTGTCAAATTGACAACGGCGTGTACAACTTGACCACAAACGTTGTTGGTACACTATTGACACCGAATGTGGTCAGATTATGCACGTATGTGATAATTTTTTCTCTGGGTGCAATATATAGAGTCGAGTTAACGCCAGGTGTCATAAAGAATCCCATGAATTATGAATCCCATCCAATTTATGATTTAAAGTATCTGTTGCACCGGAGAGTTACCGTTGAGAAGCCACATAAAATAGCTGGACCTGTTCAATGCCTGAACTGCCAAGAATTTGGGCATACGAAAACTTATTGCAAGTTGCCTACAGTCTGCGTTGTATGTGGTGAGTTACACAGTACCGCTAACTATGATAAAATAAAAGGCGATCCCAAGCGAAAAAATGTGGTAATTGCGGCGGAAATCACACTGCCAACTCCCTACAAAAAATGAGACTACTCCACAATGGAGAAGGACTACTCCAAAACTAATCCAAATGTATGGAAAAAACATGGTCCAATTAACATTGCGATGTCCTAGGGCTGGACCACGTAACCCAAAAACTACTCCATGTTACTAATCCAAGGGGCACCCACAGGGACTAGTTTCGAAACTATTCTATTTTTCTACTCCATAGAGCACTCGCAGGCGTTAATTTCGAAATCATTCAATACCTACATTTATATATATATTACGCACTCACTGTCGGTAGCATAGACCCTAGAATACCTCGAATATCATACAAGTCTATCAAATTGAATTCCTATTGAAACAAAAGTTTTCTGTGTTTCTTTAAGCTTCCATGAAATTGTTTTAATTTAAACGGGGAAGCTACCACAGTTTCAATTTAACTCCAAACATTTTTAGTGTTGCCAAATGGTATTTAACTATAAATGTTTGTGTACATATTAAATGGTCCACGGCTACATTACATAGGAGTAGACCAAAAACCCCCTTTACTCGTTTCTTAAGAATTCATCAAACAAAAAAACTAATGCTACTCCCGCTCAGCCTAAAACCCATATTAACTGTGGGTACAGTTACCTCAACCGTCCAACAGCCAGAATCAATATTCAAACGATTTTAGGTCTAACGCGATTAGTGCGTATGCTAGTATTTTAAAAAGCAACCAGAGTACGGCGCTAAAAACCGTAACAGTAAATGAAGATTCCGGTTCTAATTTTAGTCGTATTGAAGCCTCACTTGAGAGCTTAATTCAAACAGTAAATACATTTGAAAATGCAGTCTACCTTGTTGCAGGCTGTATTGGAAAAACCATGAACTTAAGAATCTGTTTGTAGAACACAAACGGCATATGCCAACATAAAAATGAAATAGAATATTTTCTTCTGGATAAACAAATCGATGTTATGCTTATCTCAGAAACTCATTTGACGTGTCGAAGCTATTTAGGAATTAGTGGATTCAATTTCTACGACACCAAGGATCCTCGAGGTAGAGCTTGTGGTGGCTCAGGAATCCTAATCAAAACGCGAATAAAACACTGCCTGTAAGATGATTTTTGTGAAAATCATCTTCAAGGAACGAACATCTGCATTGAAAATTACTATCAAAAACTTGTAATATCATCTGTCTATTCCCCCCCTAGATTTTTAATTACCGAGTCAATATACCGCATTTTATGCAACACTGGGGTCCCGTTTTATAGCGGCTGGCGACTACAATGCTAAACACACATTCTGGAGTTCACGTTTAATCACTCCTAGGGGACGAGTTTTGTTCGACACAATATCTAAAATGGGTTTGAATGTAGTTTCAAGTGGTCAGCCAACATATTGGCCAACAGATCGACAAAAAATTCCTGATGTTATCGACTTTGGAATAGCGAAAGGTGTACCCAGCGAGATGGTTGAAGTTGAAGCATCTTTAGACTTATCTTCAGACCACTCGCCAACAATTGTCACTATTTACTCACATAAAACTGCAACACCAGCATATGATTTACCGATGACATCTGCACGTATTAACTGGCTGAAATACAAAAATATTTAAGTGCTTATTGCTCGAAAAGAATGCCGCTGAGAACACCTTCTGACATAGACGGTTCTCTCAGGTTGTTTGAAGCGCATGCTAAGCGAGATTTAACAATATTTTTTGTGCAGATATAGAAAGGCTTTTGACTGAAAAACGGAGAGCTCGACGAGAATGGCAACGTTACAGATCGCCTCAGCTAAAATTAAGGCTTAAAGACTGTACCAAGCAGCTTAGAAAAGTTTTGCAAACACAAAAAACAGCTTCGCTGCAAAAATTTCTGCAAGAACTCGATGCAACACCATCAACAGATTATTCGCTGTGGCGTGCAGCCAGAGGACTTAATAGGCCAGTGATTTGCAAACCTTAATTACGAGCCTCTAATGGTGACTGGGCAAGAACTAATGCTGAAAAAGGTAATCTATTTGTTAAGCACCTAGAAAAATTATTTTCTCCGAATATTTCTGCTGATATTGTTGAACTGCCACCAGTCGTCTCCTTACCAGAAATACCGCTGAGATTTAACATGGTGGAGATTGAAAATACTATTACTAGTCTTAACACCAGAAAAGCCCCAGGTGTCGATAAAATAAGCAACAAAATGCTTCAAGAATTGCCTTACATTGCAAAAAGAATAATACTATTCATTTTTAATATTATTTTACGGCTGCAATACTATCCAAAAAATGGAAGGTTCCGATGATTATTATGATACCAAAGCCCGGCAAGGGTCATACGAAGGTTGAATCCTATCGGCCTATTAGTTTATTGCCCAACATTTCAAAACTATTTGAAAAGCTGTATATAAGCAAGCTGATGCCTATAGTGACTAGAAGTGGATGCATTCCAGATCATCAATTTGGTTTTCGCAGACAACATAGCACTACTGAACAAACTCACAGACTTGTGAACGTAGTTAGAGACCCCTTTGAAAAAACGAAATATTGCTCTGCGCTCTTTATAGATGTTTCTCAAGCTTTCGATAAAGTATGGCACGAAGGTCTTATACACAAAAAAACGCAAAATCTACTCGCAAACATCGTCAGGCTTTTAAAAAGCTATTTAAATGAACGAAAATTTATAGTTAGGGAAGGCAAATTTTTAAGCCCACCGCAGTTGATTGAAGCCGGAGTCCCTGAAGGCAGCATCTTCGGTCCCTTACTTTATTTAATATATGCCGTTAAGCAATAACATTCATACATCAACATTCGCTGATGATACAGCTTTTTTAAGCGTCCATGAAAATCCAGCAGAAGCTTCCACCAACTTACAAGGGTATATATCCAAATTGGAAAAATGGCTCAAACAATGGCGTATAAAAGTTAACGAGCAGAAATGTGTACACTTCACCTTTACGTTGCGAAGGGAAACATGACCGCCTATACAAATCCACACCGAGACGCGTTTTTATAATCGTCGCAACTGAATATTAAAAATTTATTGAAAGAAAATTCACAAAAAAAAATATACAAAAACAAAACATTTATTAAACAGTTATCTTACTGGTTTTATTTTATTTTTTGCTTGTGTGTAAATACATAAATATTTGCATACACCAACTCATAAGTGAACACAAAAAAGAGAACTCTAAATGAGTTCACCTTCTAACAACAACAATAAACCTACAAGCAGTAAGAATGTACAATATATAACTTTGGTTGCTAACGACGACAAAAATATGAAGTAAACACAAACCTGAATACTACACAAAACACAAATACTCGTGAGCGATCATTGTCTCCGTACATGTTAAATAACGATTAAAAAGCAACAACAATTGCACCTATTAGCAAACTTGTCAGCTTAGCTGTACAATCAAACAAACAATAAATAAATACCCAGGTGACCAATGTGCACAAAATTGTAAATGCAGTGAGTGAAAATAGTGATAATAAAATCCAAACTGGTATGGACAGATACATAACCGTGCTAAAAAGGGGAACAAGTCCCAAATCAGCTCAAATAGCGTCAACGGCGAAAATGCCCACGGATGGGAAAAATAATATTAAACGTTCTGAAAATCGTTTTGCGATTTTGAATGAACAAGTCGATGAAGATACAAGTACAACAAAGTCCACTAAACCACCGCCGATACATTTAAGAGAACAGAACTCCAACCTTTTGGTAAAAAGCCTTATCTCATTAATTGGAGAAAATTAGTTCTATGTAACTCCAATTAAGCGCGGCAAAATCAACGAAACTAAAATTCAGGTAACACGAGAAAATAATTACAGGAAAATTGTCTCAGATTTTGAGACTAAAAGCAAAAACTTTTATACATGTCAACTGAAGAGTGCTAAAGGCCTAACAGTAGTTATAAAAGGAGTAGATTCAAGCGTGGATCCGGAAGATGTAAAATCTGGCCTTGAAAATAGTGGCTTCAAAGTGAAAAATGTTTCAAACATTAAAAACATGGAAAAAATCCCCCAACCTATTTTTAGAGTCGAGCTACAGCCAGGCGACTTGAAAATTAAAAAAAAAATGAATCGCACCCAATCTATAGCTTAAAATACTTGTTGCATCGAAGAGTTACCGTTGAGCTGCCACATAAAAAAACTGGACCTATCCAATGCATGAACTGTCAAGAATTTGGCCATACCAAAACTTATTCCAAGTTGCCTACCGTTTGCGTTGTATGTGGCGAGTTACACAGTACCGCTAACTGTGACAAAATAAGTGGTGATACCAAAGCAAAAAAACGTGGCAATTGCGGCGGAAACCACACTGCCAACTATAGTGGCTGCCCTATTTATTCTCCTTTTAAAAATTCGTCGAACAGAAAAACAAATACTACTCCCGCTCAGCCCAACACTCCTTTAAACTACCCACAGTTACCACAACCGTCGTCTAGCCATAATCAATACTCAAATGTTTTAAAGTCTAACACGACTCTTACTAAACAAAAACCTAATAGTCAATTTCCATACGCTAATATTTTAAAGAGTAACCAGATTCCGGCGCAAAAAACTGTACCAGTAAATGAAGAATCAGGGCATAATTTTAGTCGTATTGAAGCCTCAATAGAGATCCTTATACAAACAGTAAATACATTCACTCTTAACATGTCCTGTATGATGCAGGAAATGTTGAAAATGCAGTCTACCTTGTTGCAGGCTGTATTGAACAAACCATGAATTTAAGAATCTGTTTTTGGAACGCAAACGGCATCTGCCAACATAAAAATGAAATTGAATATTTTCTTCTGGATAAACAAATCGATGTTATGCTTATCGCAGAAACTCACTTGACGTCCCGAAGCTATTTTCGAATTAGTGGATATAATTTCTACAACACCAAGGATCCTCAAGGTAGAGCTTGTGGTGGCTCAGGAATCCTAATAAAAACTCGAATAAAACACTACCTACTAAACGACCTTCGTGAAGAATATCTTCAAGCAACGAACATCTGCATTGAAACTTTTTATCAAAAGCTTGTGATATCATCTGTTTACTCTCCTCCCAGGTTTTCAATTTCAGAGAGTCAATATACCGCATTTTATACAACACTGGGGTCCTGTTTTCTAGCAGCTGGCGACTACAATGCACACTTTTTTGGGCTCACGTTTAATCAGTCCCAAGGGTCGTGTTTTGTTTGACACAATTTCAAAAATGGGTTTGAATGTAGTTTCAAGTGGTCAGCCAACATATTGGCCAACGGATCGTCAAAAAATTCCTGATGTTATCGACTTTGGGATTATGAAAGGCGTGCCCAGCGAAATGATTGACGTAGAAGCATCTCTGGATTTGTCTTCAGATCACTCGCCTACTATTATCACTATTTACTCACACACAACTACAACAGCAACATGTGATTTACCGCTGACACCTGCACGTATTAACTGGCTGAAATACAAAAAATATTTGAGTGCTCATTGCACGGAAAATATGCCATTGAGAACACCTGCTGACATAGAAAATTCTATTAGGTTGTTTGAAGCACATGCTAAACAAGCTGCTCATAATGCTTCTTCAATTCAACCAAATCAACAAGCGAGGTTTAACAATATTTTTTGTGCAGATATAGAAAAGCTATTGACTGAAAAGCGGAGAGCTCGACGAGAATGGCAAAGCTACAGATCGCCTCAGCTAAAATTAAGGCTTAAGGAGTGTACCAAGCAGCTTAGAAAAGTTTTTCAAACACAAAAAACAGCTTCCCATCAAAAATTTCTTCAAGAGCTAGATGCAACACCACAAACAGATTATTCGCTGTGGCGTGCAGCCAGAGGACTTAAAAGGCCGGTGATATGCAAACCTCCCTTACGAGCAAATGGAAGCAACAACATCAACATGTTTTGACTCTAGATTGACTAACATGCCTCATCAAGATATTGTTGTTTTTGGTTTATCAAGTGATTTACATGATCTTAGTTTGCCTACTAAATGTGACATTTTAAAATATTATTTTTTTTAAGTGATCGTGATTTTAAAAGATTTTACACTATCGAGAAAAATTGTACGATCCAACTAAACACAGAGTTTACAAAAAATATATCTTAAATTTCGATGCTACCGATTATGTCAATATGGTTGATATGAATAACGACGATATTTTATTTGAACCAGCATTTACTCGACAGATTCCATATGATCACTTGGTAGAACACTTAGATTTCGATGAAACACCACTGGCTGATCCAAAAATTCCAATACACATACAAGGAACAGATAGACATGTATAATTATTAACGAGGGTTTCAAAACGAGTTATAGAAGAGAATCATAAAGGAGTTATGGCAGTGACATTAGAAAGTCGTAAGAAAACTCCTCGAATGGAAAGTAAAAAGGACCTTAAAAAATAATATTACCACGTTAAAACATTAAATTGTAGGTCGAGAATAATATTTGAAAATAAATTGAATTAAAAATGTAAAAATAGTGTTTTTTGTTGAAACCTTGAAAATGTTGATTTTTTCAGATCGATTTTCTTACAAAAGAAAGTTCGAAAACAAAAAAAATTGATCGTAATAAAAGTTGTTGGAAATTATCTGAACTTTCATAATCTGCAAAAAAAAAGTCTCGAATAAAATTCAGAATTTATGTTAAAAGTTCATTTAGGCTATTTTTCGATAAAAATTCCTAATATCTCTAGTAAAAATAAAAAAAAAATATTGGTATCAATACAGATTCTGAAAGGTGATAAAAGTACCTTTCAAACAAGCCCAGATTGAGAAATCTACTATAATTCTATCCGATTTTATGACGAATTTAATTAAATTGTTCTATGTATATATGGAAAAATTTCTATTTTGAAATTTTGGGGGGCTCCAAATCCGACTTAGAGCTATGGTTTCTTGAGCAAAATTTATATATATATATATATATATTACGTTTTTGCTATACGCTTCATCAAAAAAAAATTAACCAGCCCTAATATACATACATATTTTTTTTAATTTTTTTTTTTTTTTTTTTGATAAATTTTATTATTTATTGAATCTTCAATTATAAATTAAATTATCAATAAGTTTTTCAAATCTTAAATCTAAAAAATATTAAATATAAGTTTAGCCAATGCTAAACAAAATTTTTAATTTCAACGCTTAATTTATGTTGTTTTACATCTCTCGTGTACGGCTGAGAAAAAGAGTATCCCTCCTTTTCAGCCATACATATTTTTTTTAAATATGGCAGGCATTTTAATATCATATTATGTTTTGTTGTCAAAATGATCTATCGATAAATCGCAAACAAAATGGATCAGCATCTACGTAAAATTTTTTAACCATTAAAAACTTCAAGTCGTCACTAATTTTTTGGAAATATTTTTACTGGAAAAACCTGCTGCCACACATCTTTTTGAAGGCCTGAGAATATTTTTAAAAAAGGTTGGTATTGAAATTAATAATATGGTAGCAATTTGAATAGACGGCGCTAGCAATTTGTGTGGAAAAAATAACTCCTAATACACCATTGCTGTGTCTTCATCACTTAAATAGTCCGACAGCAATTAATGCAATGCCACACTAATGCATATTAGAGAAATTAATGATGTTGGTAGACTTTCTCTGGCCAGAGTTTGAGTCCAGGCCCTACGTCATTGTTTGCTTACCAGTCAACGCGGTATTTATATTTAAAAAATGATGTGAAGAAATCGTTGAGTCGCTTACCAGAAAACATGAAGATTTTTAAAGTTTTTAAAGTTTTTAAAGATTTTTAAATAAAAAATGTTTACCACATTTCATTTAACATTTCAGCTAACTCATGACACGTTGACAATTTTTATGGTGACTATTAGCTTCAATGAGCAAAATGGTGCTATAACAATTGGAAAGAATATTATAAGTATGAAATACATAAAATTTACTTGGTTTTTGGAATAACGTTTATAATTACGGACTATTACCGTTCCCAATATGTTGGTAACTCCAACTAGCAACGCCTTGCGAAGAAAGAGTACTTTCAATTATGAATTATGTATACCAAAACTTGGTTAAGAAATAAAGTGCAATATGAACTTATTGATGCCTTAATAAAAGTAATAAATTACATGAATATTAATAATATTCCCTGCAATACGTGTGAGCCAACTGAAAACATGTTGAAAATTGTATGTATGATATTCGAAGCAGTACGGATCAAACAGACGAGACTGCTGTTTATAATCTTTTAAATGCATGCTTTTAGCTGGTTGTATTTCGAAAACTTTAAAATAAGTATTATCATAAATGAGAAATAATTATCATTTTTTTTTTTATTTATTTTTATTAGTATTAAAAATACTTTAAATATTCAAAAATATTACATAAATTCATATTACATTAGTTATAAGTTCTATATAAATAAATTGTATCTTACTACATTTGTACATTTTTTTCTAAATACATTGTAATTTCTTTCAATTTTCATATTGTTTGGTAAATCATTGAACAGTTTAAAGCCTTTATAAAAAAGGGATCTTTGCATATGTGTTGTCATGACTCTTTGTATTCGAAAATCTTCAGTATTTCTTAGTGCATACGGTTGTACTTCTCCAACATATTTCATTTGATCGCATAGATATTCTGGGGCATCACCTTGTTTCATTTTTTAATAAAAATTAAAGTGATGAATTTCAGTCTTTGATTTATATTATTATATGATTTTAGTTCTCTAAGCATTTCGTTGATGTGTTTATATCGATTGCATTTTAGTATAACCCTCATTGCTTTGTTTTGTAGTTTTTGCATTCTTTCTATCTGACTATCATTACAGCAAGTATATATTATTGTCGATCCGTATTCAAAATGTGGTTTAATTATTGTATTATAAATATTTATTGCAGTTGTTTTTGATATTTTATTTCGTATTCTTTTAAAAAATCCGATTTTTTTCCTGATTTTTTTACAAGTATTGTCTATGTGTTCTTTAAATTTTAAGTCTTTATCTATTATAAATCCGAGATATTTTATGTGTTCAACCTTTTCTATTATTTTATCGTTAATTTTAAATATTGCTTCAGTGTTCATATTTATTTCAATTATTTTTGTTTTATTTTCGTTTAGTTTTAGTTTATTCATTTTTAACCAGGTATTAATTTTATTGATGTCATGGTACATATTTGCTCTGCAACCTGTTTCTTTCTGAAGGCAAGCTCTTCGAAGCAAGAACAAGGCTATGAAAAGAGTTATAAGAAAGCAGTGCTGTAGACAAATATTAAAACTAAAGAATGGCATGAAAAGACGAGTATGGATTGAAGAAGATATAACGCAGTCAATAACATTATACACACAAGCTCAAAGCTATACAAGCTTTTATATCGTAAAAAACTTTCCTCTACCGTCAGTTCGCACTTTACAGAACTGGGAACAAGAGGTTGTCATAAACAAAGGGATTCCTAGACCAATTTTTAACGTTTTATCTGCATCTAGCCATATGTCAGAAATTCAAAAGCTGTGCATATTAACTTTCGATGAGATGAAAATAAAAAAATCGTACTGTTACAATAAGTCAACAGACACTATATTGGCTCCAGTTAACTATGTTCAAGTGGTCATGCTAAGAGGTAATTAAAGTTAAAACATTTTTAAATTTACATGAATGATTTCAATGTTTTTTTATTTTAATTTTCAGGACTTATTTCCAAATGGAAATAGCCAATATTTTATAACTTTGATTTTCAATTGACAAAAGCTACTTTATTTGCAATCCTAGAGGAGTTAAAATCGTGTGGCTACACAGTTGCGGCAATAGTTTCAGATCTACGTGGTGGAAACAGGGCGGTGCTAAATGAACTTAGAGTAACTGAACAGGTTCCATGGTAAAATAAAACTGGCTAAATTGTTTTCACAATTTAACTGAATTTACTTTCAGGTTTTTATTTAAAAACGAAAAGTATTCTCATTTGCCGATGCTCCGCATATGATAAAACTATTGCGCAACCACTTCAATAACAATGGCTTTATTATCAATCAGAAAATAGTCCAAGATATAATTTCAAAACTTTTAGAGGTAGCATCAGGAGATCTTAATATCACGCACAAAATAACGGAAACAAATCTAAATGTAACAGGAGCACTTAGACACAATGTTAAATTGGCAACAAAACTATTTTCGTATACTGTTGTCCAAGCTATAACACGAACTGCTAGTCATGGATTTTTAGATGGGCTTCATTGGAGTGAATGTCAATATCTTTTCAAAGTGGTAAAGTTCTCCAAATAATACATACTACTTATGTATGTGTAAATAATATTTTTGTGCTTTTTAGACTAACGATTGGTTTGACCGAGAGGATGCTAAAACACGATATCATGCATATGGCCTAGCTTTTAAAGAGCAACCCAGAATAATTGATGAAATGACAACTTTGGTAAAAAACATGCATGTTGTGGGTCGAAATTTTCTACTTCCTTTTCAAAAAGGTAAACGATGCTGTTAAATCGTAGTACTAAATTTTTTAAGTATATTTATATGGATTTGAAGTCGCGGTGTAATTGTGAATACGTTCTGACCTATCACCTAAATCAAGACGTGCTTGAAAATTTTTTGGGGTAATTCGAACCAAAGGCGGCTTATGATCACCCTGATCAAGAAGAGTTTAAGGTCGCAACGATGGTATGATCTCTAATGCAGCAAACATTGAAGTTGACGAACACCCGACTTGGAAAGAACACAAAAGTTCCTCACCGGTAAAAATATATTTTATATACATATTAATATGAAAACTAATTTTTTTATTTATTTTGTAGGCATTATATTTAGCAGTATATATTTAAAAGATTGTACAGACAACGTTGAACCTGATGAACTTAATGATCTAGCATATGATGGTTTAGAAAATTTGGCTGGCTACATATGCCACCGATTAAAAGAACATAGAGCCCAATAATTCTGTGCCAAGAAATGAGATGGACTTTCAGCCTTACACTTGGGTCGACCATCTCAGTGAAGGGGGCTTATCAGAACCAACAGAAGACATGATGTGCCAAATGCAAGCACTTCACACAATTTTTGAAACAAACAATAAAGAAGGCTTGCTTATCACAGAAGGTTTTTTCAAAAAACACTTGGAATTGGCCCAAAATGTAGAGTGCAGCGATGAAATTAAAAAAATTTTCTTTCGAGCTCGAATGTATTTTAAAAGATTTTGTTTCTTAAATAAATGTATATTTAATAAATATAAAAACACTAATGGCTTTTATTTTTAAATTTTGCTTAAAAATAATAATGTATAATATCAGTTTCCGTATACAAATCTGACTGTTTCTTTATGTTTTGTTTTTGCTTTTGTTAAACGATTGGCTGATGTGACGTACATGCACAGAACGAAAAAATTTGCACACTCTGAATGCGCAATCTGTATTTTATCATTCTCGGTATTTAGCTACAAAACTTTACTAAAACATTTAAGATAACTTTTAGCAATTTATATTCTTATGAAAAGTAATATTATCAGGCTCAAGTTCAGTTTAATTGAATTAATGAAAATTCAAAATTACTAAGAGTTTTTTTGTGTTGGAAAATATTATTATTTATATCCAATCAGTTTTTAGCCTGATAATATTACTTTTCATATGTAAATCAATATAAGTTCAAATAATAATTACGTTTATTCGTAATAATAATATAAAAATATTAATTTATATTCTTCTAAAAAACAAGAAAAAAATTTCTTTTGGCGATTTTTCACTACCGGTTTGGCTATGGAGTTAGAAAAAAACTGACAACCCTGCCATGCGTATGTGCACATAAATGTGGAATGAAGAATAAAATATTTCAAAGTGAATTACGTCATGGCTGTAATAAAGGGTTCCCATCATGCGAAGACGTTTTTTTGTTTGTTTAAATCTTATGTGTATTACATACTCGTACCTTTGTATGTGTGCATGAGTTCCTGTGCATAGATATTTTGTGTTTTGCTTCCGTTCAATATTAAGTGTATTTAAGTACATAATATATGTACACACATATTATGTTATCTATAATTATACAAAATGTTTTATTTAAGTTTTTTTTTTTTTAATTTTATAAAGTATTAAAACATATACATATGTAGCTTAAAAGAAAACAAAATCATTCATAAGCGCAACGTGCTACGCCCTGAAAAAGAAAATGTATGAAATTTGAAAGCAATTTTAATGGAAACAAAATTTACTGGAATGCTATAAAGTCGCTTATTTGAGAAGTGCTACAAATAAAATGAATTGTTGTTATTGCCGATGTTACATCATTTTTATTATTTAGTTAAGTTCGCCTCTACATATGTATGTACATACACATTGTAGTGTATTTTATATGATATATGATATATTATTTACCTATTAATTAGATCTACCCTCGTAGAATACTGTATGTAAATTCTTTTATAAATTCCTTAGAAATAATTACAATAAATATTATTATTATTGGAATTATTATTGGAAACTTTTGGAAGTTTTTGTAGTTTTAAGGTACAGTTATGTTAGTATTTAAGGACGTAATTTTAGGAAAATAAAACACTCTTAACTCAGCCTCAAATCGGCTTTTTATTTATTTAGATCACAGGCATATAAATCTGCCTTTAGAATATACACTAGCCAGTGGCGTTTTTAAGCGCCGGCACCCTACATACATTTATTTAAAACTACACCTCTATCACGACATGGCGATCCTGCCAGACCTTGGCGACCAGGCACCTGTAGAGAAATGTGTACCGGCCGGTGGATCGAGGGAACCACCACAAGATACAACAATAACCCCACGAGAGGCAGGCCCCAAACCAATAACCATAGCAGAGTACAACAGGCGACAACAGAAGAGAAAAGATGAAAAACTCACCAGAATACCGCAGACGGAAAAGCCGAAACACAAGCGAGGTGGCACGCAAGTGGCCATAAGGAGAAAGCTGGCTGCATTAAGGGCTACGGTAAACGCAGACCCACCACCGTCCTGGGAAGTAGCCTCCGAGCTATGGTTGCAGATCGCTGCGCTTGAAGCTCTACAAAGCACGTTTTTTAAGAAAAAATAAGTAAATTACAACATAAAAACACAAATAAAATTTTAAATTTAAATTGCAAATAAAAAACACATTAAAATAACACTTTTATTTTGTTAAAAGAAAAATGAAAACAAGAAAATTGAAAATAAAAAACACATTAAACCAATACTTTTATTTTGTTAAAAAAAAAATTTATAAGAATATTTTGGAATGATAATTAAAAGTAAAATGAAATAACGCGAAGAAGAAAATTATAATAAATGTCAATCAGCAGCTGACAATATAAAAGCGCTGCCATACAAAAAAAAAGTATGTTTAGCGATAGTCAAAATTTTCAAAGTTTCATAAATAGAGGGCGCTAAGAAAATTTTAAATTCAACGTTGCCGAGAAAAATTTTTACAAGCAACAATTTGTATTTATATTTCAAACAAAAAATATATATTTGATTATATAATATTTATTGAATGAGAGGTTGTATCTTTTAATTCTTTTAATATTATTATAACTTTATTATTTGATTGAATGAGATTAATTTTTATATCTTTTGTTTTAATAATTTTAAAAAAATATAATAATTTAAACAATTAATAAATAATAAAGACAGAATTTATTCCTTTGCTATTTAAATCAAATATAATCGCGAAAAGTAAAGAAAGAAGATTAAGAAAGAAAGAAAATTTAAGAAAGAAAATTAAGAAAGAAGATTAAGAAAGAAAGAAAATTAAGAAAGAAAGAAGATTTAAGAAAGAAGATTAAGAAAGAAAGGAAATTAAGAAAGAAGATTTATTTCCTAAAGGAAAGCGTCATGAACTTTCATTTGGAAATGAACTTCTATACCACACGTAATATCGCACAATTTGGAGATAGTGAGATGTAGCGATAATCCATCCAGCACACAGATGCATTTGGAGAAACTACTCTCAAGAATACTATTGATAAATTTTATACTACAAACGGGTTCTTAAGTAAAGGTAATTAGAAAAAGGAAGAAGAGTAAAGGTAATTAGAAGAAGAAAAAGAGTAAAAGTAATTAGAAAAAGGAAGAAGAATAAAGGTAATTAGAAGAAGAAAAAGAGTCAAGGTAATTAGAAGAAGACAAAGAGTAAAGGTAATTAGAAAAAGGAAGAAGAGTAAAGGTAATTAGAAGAAGAAAAAGAGTAAAAGTAATTAGAAGAATAAGAAGAGTAAAGATAATTAGAAGAAGAAGAAGAAGAGTAAAGCAAAAGAGTAAAACAAATAACAAAGCTTTCATTGTTTAAAAACGCGTAAACAAAAATTCAAAGTATTAAATTTAACAGACATAGTTTAAAAAGGAATAAACTCTGTCATACAAATATTTAAAATCTGTCATACAAAAATTTAAAATCTGTCATACAAATATTTAAAATCTGTCATACAAAAATTTAAAATCTGTCATACAAATATCTAAAATCTGTCATACAAAAATTTAAAATCTGTCATACAAAAATTTAAAATCTGTCATACAAAAAAAAAAAAAAAAAAAAAAATTAAATTCTGTCATATTAATTGTCAAAACGTTAATAATGAATTTTAAAACTTTAATTTATAAAAATCGTAAAAAATTTTAAAACTTTAATTTATAGAAAATTTTAAAATTTTAAACCTCAAAATTGTAAAATTTTTCTTAAGGGGTAGGGTGTAGTGTATTTTATATGATATATGATATATTATTTACCTATTAATTAGATCTACCCTCGTAGAATACTGTATGTAAATTCTTTTATAAATTCCTTAGAAATAATTACAATAAATATTATTATTATTGGAATTATTATTGGAAACTTTTGGAAGTTTTTGTAGTTTTAAGGTACAGTTATGTTAGTATTTAAGGACGTAATTTTAGGAAAATAAAACACTCTTAACTCAGCCTCAAATCGGCTTTTTATTTATTTAGATCACAGGCATATAAATCTGCCTTTAGAATATACACTAGCCAGTGGCGTTTTTAAGCGCCGGCACCCTACATACATTTATTTAAAACTACACCTCTAACACGACAACATACATATACCTAAATAATTTATACTTGTATAAAAACAATGTTTTCTAATGCAAAATTTTTTATTTCGTGAAAATCTATAACTTTGCTTATTTTAAAGCAAATACAAATTATATTATTCCTTTTACATAAGTATATGTACATATGTATGTACAAGTATCCTTACACTGTTTTTCGTTTAAAACACTGTTGTATTTCACTGTATTGTTTAAAAAATTTAAGGCATGTCTAATTTTTATCTTATTTATTAATCTTTAGCTGCTATTTTGCACCAGTCTTATACCTGTAAGTTTAATTATGTGAATTTGTATTGGTGTACCTGACAGTCTTTGCCTTTCCTGTTTACCTGTCCTTTACACTTTCCAGAACAAGTAAACAAATTAGGAAAAACACTACTAAAATGCATACTCGTACATACATATTTGTTTTTCTTTGTGAATAAACAGTGCCCTAACGGTTCGAAAAGTACAGTACAACAAAAAAATTATTGGGAGCTCTTGCGTTCGAATTCTCTATTTTTATCCGTTCAGTTCGTAAAATAAAATCAAACAAAAATATTCAATAAAGAAGAGCAAACTATTTGTTGGTTAAGCTCGTGCTGTAAACAAGTATTAAGCAATTTCGTGAGCAGTCTGAGTACAGTGTTAAGGTACGGTCACATCTGGCAAACATTTGCCCAAAAAAGCGTAACCACTAAATACTAATGAAAAAACTTTTTAACTAGATAACTGTTTATTACGTTAAACAACTTCCTACACAATTTATAGAAAATGTAATATAATTTATCTTATTATTAGATGCTGTTTAACTTAATAAATAAATGCATAAATCAAAAAGTTTTTCATTGGTATTTAGGGGTTACGCTTTTTTGGCGAAATATTTGCCAGATTTGACCGTACCTTTAGTGAAACTACTCACTTTGGAAATAAAACGAATTAACCTTTATACCTGGGTGAAAGAGGTCTTATTTTTATTCAATGAACAAAAATTCAATTTAGTCTAATTACCCAACTAACAGACCAACCTAAATTACGACGCAAACCGTTGTCTGGCTGTCAAAGTTTCTCATGCCCATACAAAATGTATGAAACCAACCGATATAACGCGGCGTCAACGCTTTGCAGTTGGAAAATCCAATTTTGACAGCGCGTCAAGTTGGCTGTAAAAGTACTCGTTTTTTTTTTTGTTAAGTAATGTAACTTTAGCTAATTTCAGCTTACTTTAGCGTCTTTATCTATATTTCTTATTTTTATAAAGTGTTTTTCATTAATTAAAGTGAGTAAACATTACTGGTTCTGGCGCAACGTTAACGCTCTAATTTAGGTTACTCATTTAGGCGTAAAAGCTTAGCGCTAAATTACGTTGCGCTTTGTGTCGCAATTTAGGTTGGTCTGTAAGGAATATCCCCCCAATAATTAACAACATCCCAAGAAAAATTGTGCGGATAAGCTAAATAAACAAACGCTGAAAAATCTAATTTGAGATAGAGTTATTGTTTATTGTCTTCAGGGACAATCACCCAAATTTTACTGAATTCAAATGTCCAAAACGAACTGTATGAAACATTATTAGTTTAAATAAAAAATAAATCGCTAATCCGATGATTAAAAATCTTTTAATTCCTTTTAAGACGACCAAGTCGGATTTAGTATGTATCTATACATATCAAGATTGTTATTGTTTATTGTCTTCAGGGACAATCACCCAAATTTTACTGAATTCAAATGTCCAAAACGAACTGTATGAAACATTATTAGTTTTAATAAAAAATAAATCGCTAATCCGATGATTAAAAATCTTTTAATTCCTTTTAAGACGACCAAGTCGGATTTAGTATGTATCTATACATATCAAGATTGGAATTTCTGATATTTTTAGCAACAAAACAAACAAACTTTGCACCTTAAGTGGATTAGTTGTACAGATTTCATTAATGTATAAGCCTGGGGCCGCATTTGGCACTCGATATCAATCGAAATTTCAATACAATTTAAATGTAAATTTCGATCAAAGTTTTGTAGCTGCTCCGTTTCTTTCTATGCATCAAACTATATCGAAATACTGAAGTTTTATTTTAAAAAATATGAGATAAGGTTTACCTTGCAGGCAACGCGTGGAAAAGCATTTTGCCCAAAGCTTTATGTCCGAAAATGCTCAGAGCCTAACCAACCGAATCGCTTAAGTATTTCGCGAAATCTAATTGAGGTCAATGTATTTACAAAACAGAAAAATTTTACTTGTATAAAACCTTTCATATGAGTGGTTTATATACACACTTACACACATATATAAATCCACAAGGACATCATCGTCAAAATAGATTCCACAAGAAGATCTGAAGAAAATTCAATTTTCGAAAATCGCGGTGAATTCAGTGACATTCTAGTTTGGAGATTGGGAAGTTAAAAAATAAATAACTGCACAAAATAAATATTGACATAAACAATTTTTAACGGAAATAACTGAGGCATGCAGTCAGGCAGTCAGTAAATTATAAAATTCTACGTAAATAAATATTTGTTTTAATTATAAACAGGTTGCTCTTGTATGACTCTTTCTTTCTTTAAGTGTTTATTTTGCTAATTTTCACAAATTCAATGAGTCAACCTGAAAAGTTTAAAAAATAAAATAAATAGAAGCGCGGAGCAGCAGTTGACAAATAGGCTACATAAATTACATTAATGAATAAATGAAATGAAATGAAATAAAAAAAAATTTTTAAGAACTATTTTCAACTGAATTAAAGTTGTTATTAAAAAGTGAATTAAAGAGCTAACGTAATAAAAAGTTATAATAATAATATACACAATTTTATTCATATTTGTAAAAGTTAAAATTGTAGAAAAGTATTTAAAATATATAGGTACCTATGTATATTTACCATTTTGTATTATTGATCCTATTGTATTCACCAACAGTATGAGTTGCAATGGAGTATCCAAAGTACGAAGAGGGATTCGAATTAATTTTAACGATTGGCAGACGATTTTCCAAATTAAAAGAATTCGTCAAATTGATTATGTGTAGAAATATTACCAGAACAGAAGGAAAAATCCAAGAGGTAGTCAATAGCAACATTTTTAAGCGTTATTTGTTGCTGCAGGTCTAGTTTTGTACGTTTGTTATTATTTTTTTAATTTTTTGTATGGCCAAAAATTCACTAGATCTTCATAATTATTAACTTTTTATTTTTTTATTGCTTTTGTCTTAAAAATGGGACACTAAAATTATTTCAACATTTTTGTTGCCATCGTTTCGTCATGTATCTTTTCGTGATTGTGTTACTTTGGGCCTTAATTGTGGGGCCGCACTGTATGTATGTAAGTGTCTGTGCTCTTTCTTTTTGGTTTAAATAACTGGCACAAAATTATTTTTAATGAAATACATAAATAAAATAATGCAAAAACCGGTTAGTGGTCGGTCACGTTGTTATTTAGTAAATTTTATTTTAAATACCTATTATTTTGCTTCTTCTTTTATTGCTGTTGTGAATTTAAAATCAAATTTTCTTCTCTAATCGTTGTTGTCTCACTCTCGTGTTCAGAGAAACGTGCTTTAATTTTAATATTTGTATCAGTGATGTTAAATGTACGTTAATTACCGTATTGTACGGTAATATAGACCTCCAAAAGGTCTGCCTACCTTGTATTTGTACATTAATTTAATAAAGCTTTAATTTTTAATCAACTCATAAAACCCACGGTTTTTCTAAAACATTGTAACAATGCCAATTGTGGCTAAATGCTAAAAATTTCTTCTATGGAATATTTATACAGGTACTCGCATTAGCTAACAAAGTTGTTGTTTTTTGCTTGGTTGACAAACTTGAAACAAATGGGCTGGCCTGAGATTTTATTTAACTTATTATTTATTTCTGCCACAAAAGCTAAATATGTAAATAATAATAAATTGATGATTATAAGGTAGCAAACCGGTTGTATTTCGTTTAAAATTTCTGCATTATCGATCGATCGACAACGCAGGGTGGGCCGAAAGTATATAAAATCTTTGATTAATCTATTAATAACACTTTTAATCGCTGCTTTAAATATAAAATAATTTATATACTTATGTATGTACCTATGTATACACAGCTATATATGTACACATACATACATATGTGTGTATATAGCCTTTAAGCAACTGTAATTGAATATATGTATATGTATGTAAGTTTTAATTCTAATATTTTATTAATACTAATTGTTTCTTAAGTTTTTGTTGTCTTTTAAATATGTATGTACTTATATTGATTAAAAAATATAACCTATTTTAATACAAAAATATTACTATTTCTATACAACGATTTACGGTAATTTTTTTTAGTTAACATCACTGATTTGTATAAAGAAAATACCATGGTCTAATAATCCACCATGGAAAATACCAAAACGACAACAAAAATCAGTAATAGATTTATTTAATGTTGTTGGTTTTATTGTTAAATGTACATACATATTTCTATATTGTTATTCAGGTGTATCTCAAAGATACACTGGCTGGTCGGACATTTGTTGTGTTGATTTTTTTTAGGTTATTTCTAGTTTTTATTTTTATTTAAAAGAAAAACTTCACCACCAAGTTATATTTAAAAAGATGGCTAAAACAAGGATAATGTAAAGGAAGAAGTACTAGTTGTAGATACTCGTAGTTTGTAGCAGTTACTGTCATTGTTGTTGCTGTTTGACATTGACCTACACGCTTAAAACATTTCGTAGTATTTTGCATTTATTTGGAAACGTTAACACAAATGCGATCGTTTTAGTAGATGGATGATGGTATTAATCATATTCGAATTTACAACAAGCTCGTTATTTTTGATTTAAGTTTGTTGGATTGTATGCTGTTTTCAGCCGTTGCATATACGCATACAAACATATGTATATATGTATGTACAATGTGCATAAGTATATTTATATACAAATTGTATCTTTCGTATTAAGAACTCAAAAGAAAAACACTTTACATTTGATATTATTTGTGTGATTTCTTTGTTGAGCCGTGGCTAAAATTTAACCTTCATACTAAATACATCTTATGTTCCACACTTTGCTCAGTCACTCACTCACTTGCTCACAATCACTTACAATCGATTTACATGATGACTTTTACTACGTCTCTTTTTGCTTGTTGGTGAGCGGTGTAGGGAAGAAAGAGGGGTAACAAAAAGTCTTGATTTGTGTTTTTCAAGACTTTTCTTCCATTTTTCTTTGTTACTTTTCATTATTTTTCTTGCTTTTGTTATTTATGGCTGACTTCCAAAACGTTCGTATACAAAGTTTGTATACAGTATTGCTACTGTATTTAAATCACATACATATGCAAAGTTCCGAAGCAATGCAACAACTATAAAACCGATGCCGTGTTTTCTTTCTTACTGCGTTAAAAATACTTGGCGGCGGCGTTTTGAAATGGTATACATTGTACAATTATTGTACTGCGGCGTTATGAAATGTGATGCTTTGTTCAAACACAAAGCAATTGACGTTTTGGAAGTCAGCCTATCTTTGTTACTTACATTATTTCAAAACAAAATGGGAAAAAAGACATGAAACTAAAAGACATCGTCTGAACACCCAAAAAGATTTTGGTAGCAACTTCAAAAAGGAATTCAGTAAAAACGACGTCGCAAAAGTCATCATGTGAATTGGGTGTTACACATTCAAAACAATAAGCAATGGAAAACCACTGCTTTCAACAAATTCGTCATACATTTAGTGCATTTGTGTATCTTGTAACTCGTGGATTGAGAATATTTTAATAATAATAAAAAAAATTGTGAACAATTACCAACTTGAATATTCCAACCATCTTGACAATGTAACATTTTACTAATTGGAATATTAATTACATTTCATCATATTAAATTCCAAGTAAAGAATACAAACTCCATACAATTTAACTTTTAGATTTAAATTTCACGTGGTCATTTTTCTTAACATCAAAAAACAACTGAAATTATTTTTATAAGTATGTGTACTTATGTAAATGTATAAAAATACGTACTTATCTAAAAGTTTTCTTTATCTCTCCACTAACAAATGTCCGATATAATACATACATAACTACTAGTAAATAAATATTTATGTACATATGGTTTTATGGATCGGTGTAGGTAAGTTGTGTGTGTGTGGCATAAAGAACTTGGGGCTAATATATCAGTTCGTTATCTTATTTCAATATGTATGTATGTATTATTTTCAAAGGGGCATTGAACACCATTTTCTATAATTTTCTTATTCAAACTTTAACTTTTTAATACTTCAATTGTATTTTATTAACGTTATTTATTTTTATTATACATAATTGATTGAAAAGAATAGTAAACATTTAATAGAATATTTTTTATTCGCTTTCGTTACTTTTAATTTTGTACTTTACGTGCGCACTTTTACATTGAACGTTTAAATGCTGAAGTGAAACTGAAGTTCATCGTCTTAATTTCGATTGATACAACATGTTGTTTGGAGTAGTTGGATTCATAGTTGCCAGATCTGACGATTTATCGTCATTTTGACGATTTAGGGTCCTAAAAATAACATGGTGACGATGGAACGATTTATACTCTAATTTTGACGATTTTAAATAATTCAAGTTTGCAATATTTATTTGTATAATAAAAAAAAAATTTAATAAGCAAATTTTTAAAAACTAATTTGCTTAAAACAGAAAACTTTTATTTAATTGATTATTAAAACTAAAACTATTTTTAAATTTTGAAGACATTTATTTACAATTATTTGCCAGAGACGTATTGGAAGAAGCACAAATAAATGAAAAAGAAAATTATGATAGTAGTAATAATTTTGTTAATTTTTATTAGAGCTTTGTGGTCAGATATTATCAAGATTTGATTTTGAAAAGAAATATAAAGCTCTTGGCGAAATCAATCCATTTAATATTATTAATGAAGAAAGAGGTTAGTTTTCTGAAATTATAAAAGAATTTTCATATTTTGTTAAAGAAAGTGAAAGCCAAGAGGTAGAAACTGAGTTCAGACAAATTAAATTATTGTCCAGATTTAACTATTGGATTTTTTGAAAAATATATCAGAGATGTAACCGAGGGAATAGAAACTAGAATAGTCATTTGTTTCCGGTTTTGACTAAATTTATTAGAAAAATCTTATTTAACCACATTCTTTAGCAAATGTGGAAAAAATATTTAGTCGGATAAACATAAATAAGACTAAAGTATGAAATTCATTGAAAAAGTCGCCTTTGGAAGCAATATTATATACAAAAGATTATTTAAAGCTAAACAAATATAGATGCCATGATCTAACAGTAGTACCTGAATAAATCAGTATGTTTAATTGCAATATATATTTGTAAAATATATTATACATATAAAGTCGAATTCGGTTAAGCGAAAATGTAAAATACAAACACTTTGTTTCGCTTATGCGACATTTTCCATAAAAAAAAGTTCGATTAAGTGAAAAAATTTCAGTTAAACAAACTCACTTCGAAATTGCTTTGTAAAACCAAAATATAGCATTAGAAGTAAAACATTTGTGATTTGTTTTTCATTTCAAATTCATTTAAAAACTGATATATAAGCTTAACTATAACTATATTTGAAAATAATAAATAGTTCATTATATTAAATTGAAATGAGCCGTCGCTTAAAAGCGGATTCTCTTTTAAGTGAATGTATGTGCTTTGAAATTGATCAAAATTAATAAACAAGAAGTTTTATTTTCAATTAAGCGATTTTTAAATTAAATAGTGAGCTTTTTTTAAGTCTATTTTCTTTAACTATTATATTTTTATTGTAGTTTTTATACATTTTTAGAAAAAGTGTTTCCAAAAACGAAACCTAAAATGCATATTATACTAAATTGAAAGACAAAAATAACTAAAGGATAGATTTTTTTTATTTTTTCCATACAATGTACATATATACATATACATATATGTATATATTCCAAGGTATTGAAAAACATGCAATCTACTTACATGTGATTTTTTGTGAATTCTAGTTGAAGTATCTTATCTCCGTATTCAAAAGAATCCTTTTTTATTCATAAGATTTGTTGATTTAAGAGTTTTGTTATGTTTTGCCTCTAATAAAATATGGTTTGTTGGTAAAAAAAACCGGTTTTTTCATTTGACGTTTTTGTGACGATTTTTGCCCAAAAATATGACGATATTACCTCTAAAGAATGTGGCAACTATGGTTGGATTTGGTTTGTCAGAATTGGTTGCGCAGAGCAAAAGTTTTTAAACGACTATGTTTGATACAACATAAAAAGTACCAGTGACCAGTGTAGCCAGGTTTGGGGATTTGTCCCCAAATTGGGGATTTTAGCTGATTTTTGATGACAGATTATCGTGGGGAGGGATTTGGGGGTTTTTCATTTTCAGTATTATCAATTTTGCTTGATTTTACCATTTCCTTTCATACATAAATATATTTACATACATATATGTTTATGTATCTTGGCATTTTTCTTCTCCATATTTCGATTATTTCAAGGCGATGGTATTGATAATGTTCGTTTTTATAACAATTTGTTCAAAATATTTAAAACCAGAATTGATTGAATTCGATATTGCCAAAATGGATGTACTAATTGACGATAAGGAAAGTAATTTGGTTGTTGCTGATATTGATGTTGGCATAGAATGTTCAAAGAAATTAGAAGCAAAAGGAGTTCAAACACATTTTTTTAGATTATTGAACAGTACTAGCGAAAGAAATGGTTAAAATATTCACTGAGCGTAGGGAAAATTTTGATTTATTTAGGGCTAAATTTACAGTAATTAGTTAGCTATTAGTAAACTAAAATGATAACTATTGTTTAACTAATACTTCATACTCGTATTCACAGTGTATTATTTAATCAGCACTCTTAATATGAACAAAAAATGGTAACCCTATCACACTATTAACTTTCAGTACTGGCAATTCCGTTTTAGCATATGGTTTTTGTTTACATTTGATGTATTATTTCTTAAAAAATGGCGTATACATTCAAGAACTTGCCACGCCACCTACTTGCTAAGACGGAATCTTTCCCTTAAATTTTTTTAGATTACGTTGGCGACGCTCAGCAACAATTTTCCGCTTATTATCAGTATCAGTGTCACTTTCAATATCGGACTCCGTGTTTTCAATTTCACATGCCATATCTAAAATTTTTCACAAAACAAAAATACTAATAACAGGGTCGTCTTAAGGCATGTCGGGGCCCCTGGGCACAAAATAATTTGGGGCCCCACTGGAAAGTAAAAAAAAACGAATGACAAGAATTTTTTTGTTATTATTTTAAATTTATTATGTTTGATACAAATTTAATGCATGTTATTTAATGTTATATGAAATATAACCTAGGTATTTATGTTCTGATTTAAATTGGCTACGCTAAAGTTTTTTTTTCGGGATTTCTGTGCTATAATTATAACACAATATAGACAAGTTGTATACAACTAAGACGCCTTCATTTCACTGAGTTGACCTTACACTTATTGACTGCGTTAAACTTTGACATTCGTACGGGAAATCCCCTAAATATACACAATGTCATCTATTACTATCTGCACCAGTCCAGGCTTGCCAGTTTTTTTTTTTTTTTTTTTGTATCGCCAAATACAGTTGATAAATCGCCCAAATACATTTTTTTAGTATTTGTTAATATATAAGTTTGGGTTAAATTTTTTTTCTATTCCTTTTTGTTTTTGAAATTAACAAAAAAAATTGCTGAAAATCACCAAAAAAAAATACAAAATATTTCACTTATTTCTTTCGTGTAATCGAATATATCGGCCTTTCGGGGCCCCCATGAGGTCGGGGCCCTGGGCACGGGCTCCGTGTGCCCTTATGGAAAAGACGGAATTGACTTATAATAAATTACAACGAATCAGCTGTTGTCTAACTGTTAGTTAACCAATGACGTTTGATGGTTTAACTAATGTTAAACTAGAAGCTGTGAATTAAATATTAGATATTAGTTAAACTATTGCTATTAGCTAACTAATAACTGTGAATTTGGGCCTTATAAATTTACAACTCGAAAGCATAGAAAAAAGAATAAATTTGATTCCGTGTATGGAATTTTAAAATATTCTATGGATTAAAAAGTTCCATTGAGCACATACGAATGCATTAATTAATAAAGTATGTAATAGAATTAATAAAAAAAATTGCCACTTTCCGAATGACTGGATACTACATATATTACAAAATACACCTAAATGTGATACATTTTGTATTTCTTGCTACTTTTTTGATACCTTTTACATTTTTCCAAGCGAAGAACTTTTACGAAATTATAGAAGCCGTTACAAAAATAAATAAGATCTTAAATTTTTATACATACATATGTATGTATTAAAATATAAATTTTTTTTTTTTTTAATTTTATTTATTTGTTGCGGGTTAGCAATATCTATATATATATTTCGTTGGTAGCTATACTATATATATATATACATCTATATATATACATCTACCGATGAATTGGTATAGCTACGACGAAATATATATGTATCTAGATATTGCTAACCCGCAACAAATAAATAAAATTTAAAACATAAATACTTGAGTACATGCTCAAATAAATGTAAAATTTTGTAACGGGGAGATTTGCTTTTCATTTTTGCCTCATAAAATACTTTTAATGGCAACCAGCGGTTGTCTAATTGTATAGGTGTAGAAAAGTAAACATATTCATAATGGAAAATTATTATTGTGTGTGTTTGAAAAAAATTTTTAAAGGCTATTTTTATGCTTTGTAATTCACAAAAATATATATGTACTCAGAGTTGGGCAAAATACATGGTTTGCGGTATTTAAAATACAAAATACAAAATACTTGCTGATCATGTATTTAAAATACAAAATACAAAATACTTTCAGGTTATGTATTTAAAATACAAAATACTTACACATCATGTATGTATTTAAAATACAAAATACAAAATACTTCCACGTCATGTATGTATTTAAAATACAAAATACAAAATACGTATTTGTATTTCAAATACGTATTTCAAATACATGTATTTCAAATACTGCCCAACGCTGAAGATGTATTCACTTTACAGGTGGTGTTACTAACACAGGCTCACACAATTCTTGCTAGTGAGAGGCACGTACATACGTTGAAAATTGTTCGCCCTTATGTTGACTCCCAATGCAAAAAGAACCATGCTATTTTTTTTATTGTTAAACTTGTTGTCGTAACAGTACTACCTGCAAAATAAAATCGCATTGTGAAAAAATGCTTTAGAGTTGAGAGCTGAATTGCGTTGATGCCAACTCTAAGAATTTGTATAGTTACGTTTTTTAGCGATTCTAGTTTTTGGTTTTTGGTTTGACGCATGATACATTAAGGATAATCACGATGGGTAGTGCAAAGTGTGCAAACGATGCAAATGTGTGCAAATATACACACATTTGCACAACATAACAACAAAATGTATGTATTTGCAATTTGCTTAATTTTGCTTCGTTTGGACTAAAAAAACCATGAGCGAAGATAGTAGTGCATATTTTATCAATTGCAAACGAAAATAAACAATAACTTGTGACATACAGACTATCATATTTTTATGTTTAGAAAAAGAAAATTTAATTTTGTAACTAATTTTAATTTAATTTAAAAAGTTTTAGTCTTCTTTTTTTAATTTATTAGTAAATAATAAATTTATGCATTTGTAACTTGACATCTGAGGTCAGTGTTGCCAGAATTTTTGATGGGCTGCCACATTTTTGTGAACAAAATTACATGCTCTTTACAAAAATTCAATAAATTTAAAAGTACGCTCACGAAGTACACTAATATGCACAGCAAATTTGCAAAATGCATATTTGCACAATCACCATCGTGATTACCCTTATTATAAATAGATCAAAATGCAAACAACCATCACCGCACTATCCTACACAGTCGCGCGATTTCCAAAATATGACATGTGTGCTAAAAATGTATAGTAGTGTGGACTAAAAAAGCAACTGTGTGACAGATTTTTTGGCAGTCGTGCGATTTGTAAAATTTTATGAAAATTTTCATAAAATGATAGTTTTCATGCGATCAGAGGAGTATTTATTGTCAACCAGATGTTTTGGCATCAGATTTCTATGATAGTGTGGCACCTACAACACCACTTTGAAACGATTTTTTAAAGTCGGTCAGATTTTTGCAAGATTTTCCTGTGAATAAATCGTACGATTGTGTAGGATAGTGAAGCAAGGCCTTAAACTGACAAAATATATTTTGTTAACTATGTTTTTAAAATACAAAATACTGCCATTTTTTGTATGTATTTAAAATACAAAATACAAACTACTTCTATTTATTGTATGTATTTAAAATACAAAATACAAAATACTTGCAGGACATGTATTTAAAATACAAAATACAAAATACTTTCAGGTTATGTATTTAAAATACAAATACAAAATACGTATTTGTATTTTAAATACGTATTTCAAATACATGTATTTCAAATACTGCCCAGCCCTGTATGTACTTATGTCAGTTTTTGTATAAATAGATGAGCTTTGGAATTTTTTAAACATAAGGGGTAAAACATCTACTGATGAATTGATATAGCTACCAACGAAATATATATCTAGATATTGCTAACCCGCAACAAATAAATAAAATTTAAAACATAAATACTTGAGTACATGCTCAAAAAAATGTAAAATTTTATAATATTTTTTTAATTATTTATATACATATGTACATTATTTTAAGTCGAATATGTTAATACATATATTACTAATGATATTCTTATCTGGTGTTTTGACCTTTAAATTATTATATAACTAATTTAATCAAGCTTGAGGTCTTTTTTATAAAAATTAACAATGAACTCAATTTTTATTTAAGAACAAGAAATAGCCAGAAATAAATTAACAACGATTATTGACAATCACTTAAACAATATGAGATTGACTAATAGAGACAAATTTATGTTAGATAAAGAAAAACAAGCAGAAAGGTTCCTAACAGCCATATCTAAACAAGAGCGGCAAGCGTTTTTTAGCTGTCAAAAGTTCTCATGCCCATACAATTTGTATGGAGCATCCCGAAATAACGCGGCGGTAACGCGGCGGCAAAATTTTGCAATTGGAAAATCCGATTTTGACAGCGCGTTTAATAGTGAAGTTAGCTGCAAAAGACAAGCACTCATGATACAATGACTATAAGGTAGTCTTACAAGCCCTGCTGACAATTCTTGTAAATTACTTGTTTTTTATTTCAAGTGTTAAATTTTGATTTGTATTTATTTTTTCGTATTTGAATGAATAATTTTTATTTATATTTTTGTCACAGGTTGAAACATACACGCATACACATTTATACTTTTGACTTCTGAGGAATTTTTTTGTTGTGTTTGTTGTAGAGATGCATGTATTCTTCGGTTATGAGTATACTATTATAATCAGGGTTGTTATATATTTTGTAATAACCCTGTTTTTATGACAAAGCGTTGACGCTCTTGTTTAGGTATGGTATTTCAGCGTTAACGCTAGGCGGTAGAAAACGTTCCGCTTTCCGCTCTTGTTTAGGTATGGCTGTAAGAAGAAATAGAGATATACTTATTCTAAAAGCAGATAAAGGTAATGCTGCAGTAGCAATATATAAACATGGTTATTATAGAAGAATTAATAACATTGTAGATGATAATACGAAAAATACGCTACTAAAGAGAGACCCAACAAGTAAATTGCAGAAAATCAATAATGATTTTGTAGAAGATTTAAGCAAAATATAATAACAACTTCAGAGAAAAATAAACTACAGACGTATATAGCTACTTCACCTAAATTACCGAAAATTCATAAAGAAGATTTTCGAATGAGACCAATTTGCTCTTTCATTAGTTCTCCATCATACTTTTTACATATGCAAATATATTACAAGTATTTTAAGAAAAGTTACTGAACATTCTAAATATAAAATTAATGACTCAATACAATTTCAAAATAGACAATAATAAACAATAAGTACAATAGGAGAGAAATGGAATATATTGATGGATCATACAAAATTGAGAAGTCATTATTTTTACGCATTTTAAAATTTTGTATAGAAGATAATAGGTATTTTCAATATAATGGTAACATATACACTCAGAAGAAGGGACTTCCAATGGGATCTCTTAGATTTACCTATTGAGAAACTACGTGTTAAGCCAAGATGAATGACTAAGTACGTAGATGACTTGTTTTGTATAGTTTCAGAATCAGAAATTGACACAATGTTAAAAACATTTAATAATTTTCACCATAATATTAAATTTACCGTACAGAAGGAATTTAATTCAAGACTTCCATACTTGGACACATTATTAATAAGAGATAATAATAGGTTAGTAGTTGACTGGTATCAGAAACCAACAGCATCAGGTAGGATAATTAATTACTATTCCAAGCACGCAAAGATAATTATTATAAACACTGCTAAAAATTTGATAGAAAAAGTTCTAACAATTAGTGACAGAGTTTTTCACAATAATAATAAAATAAAGATTAGGAACATATTGAGTGACAATAGTTTTACAATGGATTGATTAGTAAATTGATTAGTTAATTGATTAAATATAGAGGAGTTATAAATAATAATAATAATAATATTGTAAATATGATAACACCAAAAATTTATAAGTCTATAAGTTTTGTACCATGAATAGCAGAAAGGTTAGGAAGTCTAAAGTTTTTGATACAGAGAAATATATAATGGCTTATAAAACTTATAACTCATTGAATAGATTATTTAGTGCAACTAAAGATAAAATTGATAAATGGGATAAGTCAAATGTAGTATAGAGAATTCCATTTAGTGGGAATAATGCACAAAGTTGTAATAAAATATATGTATGTATGTGGGTACAACAAAAATAAATTGAAGACTAGAATAGCAGGACATAAGTCTGATCAAAAGTATAGGAATATTAATTCACAAAAACGGCATTATCTTCTCATTGTTCAGAATTAAATCAATATCCAGATGTTGAAAATGTATCAGTTTTAAACACAGAACATAATTATAAACGTCGTTATATGTATGTATGTATGTATGTTAGAAATGCTACAAATCATCAATACACCAATAACAAACAGAATTAATTGTAAGACAGACACAGATAATGTAGCTCGGAATTATAGACATTTAGTATTTAAGAGATAGAACTTTATATAAATGTAGTTTTAAGTAATTGGTTAATAAGAAAAAATAAATATTTAGGTTTAATGCATGAGAAGAGATAGGAATATTTGTCATTTCATTTTTTGATTATTGTTTTTTAAAAAGGTTTCAACAATTTTTTTTTGTTTTTTGATTTTTGTAAAATTGTTTTTGAAAAGAGGAAAAAATTATGAATGTACATATGTATGTATGTCTCAATGTTTTTTGTCAAATAATTTTTCATAATTTTCATTGATGTTTTGAAAATTATAACATTACATAATAATTTTTTCCCTGAAGAAGCCTCCCAACGGTGTGGCGAAATATCGAGAAAATAAAAATTGAGTTCACTGTTAATTTTTATAAAAAAGACCTCAAGCTTGATTAAATTAGTTATATTATATTACTAATGTATATGCACTATGTATGTATACATATAAAACACATAACATGTCTTACTCTTGCTACAACAGTAACATAATAAAAAAAGTTTGCTAGAAATCTACCTTAAATAGTTTAATGTAGTAAGACATTCAAGAAAATGTTTAATAAAAATTTCTTGTCGTAATTACGTTTATTCGTAATAATATAAATAAAAAATATATTAATTTATTGTCATATTATAACATTTTATTCGAGTAGGTACTTGAGAAATTATGTTTTCAAAAACTATTCTATATAAAATAAATTGAACAAAATAGATGTAAAAACATAATTTGGTATATTGAATTTGAGTTCAAAAAAATTCCAATTATTTTTGTCTAATGCACTTTTTTGTACCACTTTTTCCGTGATACTTTTGAATCGAAGGGTAACGCTGGACACATCTAGAGCTGTGGCGTTCCGGAACGAACGGGTACAAAGGAACGAATCACTGTAGTGAACGAAGGGATCCGGTTACTTTGCGGAGCGCTTTTGGCTCAGTGAGCGGTCTAGTTGGGTGTTTTGGTTTCGTCGTTCATTTCGTTCGTTCACTCATGTCGGATTTTGTTCTTTTGGTTTTTCTAACCGTTTTTTTTTAATCTGCATATACACCAGCCTTTTATACATATGTCTGGCATTTATAATTTTTTTGTATAGTTAAAATGTATACATATTTAACTAATTTTTAAGTTCAGTTGCATAATAAAATTTTGTTCATTTAATATAATTTCACATACAAAATAGGCTTAAGTTAACTTTGTTGTATATGTATGAATACATTCATGGTGGAATAATAAGGTGCGCGTATCAACGCAACAACAAAATCGACATGCATTTTGTTTGTGTAAAATTAATTCAACATTGTCAAAACAAAGCTGTATACAAAACAAAACAAGTTGTTTTGTATGTATTTATTGGTTATGCAAAAACAAAAAGCATAACGTAAACAATAATATTCATGATGGCGGCCAAAAATGTAAACAACTTTTGACAAGACCGAATTAACTTACCATATTTTTGCAGATTATTTAACGGTCAAAACACAACCCTACAAAAAACCATATTCCTTCTTGCGCAGACCTGATTATTAGACCATGAATACATTGTAAACAAAAAAATAATTTAACTGGGACAGTGTTGCATTTTATTTGATAGGTTTATTGAAAAGAGCGATGAAACGAAATGAACGAACGGGTCCGTTCCTCTGAATTGAACGAAAAGGAGCGCTCACCAAAAGGAACGATTTGGCACAGCTCTAGACACATCCATTATGGTTTTCGTAGTTAAAAATTTTTCATACATAAACAATCTCTCGCACATGGCTTTGCAGCAGAGTTTCGCAAAATTCAAAATAACCCAGCTAGCATTTTTATTCTAGTCCATGATGACGCATTCCGATTCCAGAAGTTAAAGACAACGGTAGAAACTGTGTCCTTATGGCGACTCTTCCATACGAATCGTCTACGATGCACCATAATTAGTCGCCTACGGATCGTTTAAGACCCTTTAACAAAACACCCGTCCAACAGTCTTTTAAGTAACTTGCAAGAGTATCTCTTCGAAGAGTGACACACGATTGTTAACTATTCACAGCCCTCCAATGCCCGCCAAAATGCGTAAACGACGAATTATTCGTTCAACAATCGGTATAATGACTCGCAAAAGCATCATTTGGAAGAGTATAAAATAAATTTCCTCCAACAATCGTCTGGATGATTAAAAAAGAGTCGCGAAATGATCGCGCTCGTCAAATAATCTTCCAAATACTAGCTGGGAACGTTGTATTGCTGTTTATATAGTATTAGTGAGTATGCGAATTCAACTGTTATGAGTCATTTTCCCCTAACCAACAGAAGTATCAGCGACAGCAGAACATACGCTGCATACACATACTGACGTTGAGTTATTTTCACTCAACCAACAAAAATACCAACGGCAGCAAAATACCGCTGCATGCATTACTGACGTTATTACCAGTAATTTTCCTACAGACATATGCTGACGTTGCAATACAGCTGCATATATATATATGCCAGTAAATTTCCTACAGATATATGCTGACATTGCAATATCGTGAGAACCGCAATCGGCTGGAAGTTCCACGGGTATGAATATGCTGAATTTGCATACTAACACACTTAGCAATGACCATGCCAGCGGCAGCGAATGTCAGCAGCATCGTTCAATCAGACAGCGAAATTGGGTATAAAAGCGGAGGGTGATTTGGTATGAAGCTCTAGTCTAGTGGAGTGCTGTAGAGTCGATTCTAATCAGTGAGTTCTAGTCGGTAGAGTCTTTACAGAAAGCAGTTCGGGATTATTCTTTAACACGTAACAAAAACCTGATCAAACACCAGCCTTAAAAAGCGGGTCCCTGAGAAGGCTAAATAATGTTTTAAAGTAGTATATATTTATATATATATATTTTATAAGTCAAAACCTGATCAAACACCAGCCTTAAAAAGCGGGTCCCTGTGAAGGCTAAGTAACATTTTAAACATAACATGTGGTTAATAAAAATAAATAATAATAACTAAATAACAAAAATAATGTTTTAATTCAAACATAACATTTAGCGCAGCCGGTAGCTGCGTAAATAATAACATCAAAGAAATATAATAATCCTTGTGTTGATCTCGCTAAAGAAAAAACTGTCCGGTGTAGCAAAACCAACAATACATAAAAGTCTAAACCCTAGCTACCTTGTATTGTTGCATCCTACATTCGACGGTATAGAACTGCACAGGACAAATACATAAAAGTCTAACCCCTAGCTACCTTGTACTGTCATTGCAGGACTAATCGCTAAAGCGGATCGGGACAAAAAGGAGAATTACTTTGATCGTAAAAATTCTGCGCGGTTGCGAACAAACACATAAAATAAAAAAAATAAAAAATAATAATAATAATATAAAGTGAAAATAAGCCTAAGCCACAGACCACTATGAGGATAATAACCAGCGGAACATGTGTAAGTAGAAGACAGCTTTAATGGCCAATCCACAGACACAGACACACGAATTGATACAACGGATCGACAAGTGTAATTATTCAGTGGACAGTCTACAAGTTCTTGCGTGGACAGAACTTAAGGGTTTAGAAGCAGACAAAACATTCCTGGACAACCATAGGGAAACAATAAGATACCAAAGACTGACAAAATTAGAAGAAGTAAGCTATATCCTACAATTAATAAGCGAGTTAAGTAAAGATAGATCACAGGAGTTTATAAAGAAGATCGAATAACTAGAAGAAACAAAAACATTTCTAAAGGGCCATTGCGAAAAGCTAAGAGGACAAATAGAATATACAGACAATTTATTAGAGGACGTAGTAAAGGAAAATACGAAATTAGAGAAACAATTGCAAGGGAAAGGACTTAGTGAGGAAATTTTTAAAAAACAATTGAAACAACAGCAGTTGATAGAGACACAATACGACACTATTCAAAGGCTACAAACAGCATTGGAAAACGCAAGAAGAGAGTTGGACACAATTCACAGAGCTAGTTCACCAAATCCTTCACTGCACGAAGAACTAAACGAAGCAGGACTACCAACAATAGTCATATCACACGATAAAGAAACACCTGCCTTGACGCTGTTGGAAAAAGTAAAAACCCTAATAAACAACGCAAGGAAAGCGGGTAGCAGGGGGTACTCCGCGGAAACAAAAGCCAGGAAATTAAAGGAGTTAAGCGAATACACGCTGAGATTCGGTGAATTGGAAGAAACCGAAGGAGTTGACAGCAGAATAACGGAGGAATTTAATAGACTGATCCCAGTGGCCCAAGAAGTTTTGGAAAGACGATCACCATCACCTCGGCAAAACCATACTATTGAGAGAGCAGAAATCGGAACGATCAGAATGACTTCGCTATCCGAGATTATTAAGATTGTAAACAACACAGTCCCATCATTCTTCGGGACCGATGGGCCTGACTTACCATCAGAAGTATTCAGGTACATACAAGGATGCAAGATGGTAGAAAGAGAAGTACTCACAGGTGCAAATAACGTTCTAACACAAGATATAATACAATGCCTGAAACTGAGACTCCTAGGGGGCGCCTACTCAAGAATTTCCCAGATGAATTTCAGTTCCGTGGACGCGTTATGTAATGCGCTCAAGAAATATTATCTAAAAAGCAAGAGCTTAGATAAAATAAGGGAACTAATTCTGGGTTGCAAACAGAGCATCAGAGAGTCAGCATGCAAATTTGGAGAACGCCTGGATAGCCTACTAAATGAGGCAAAAACAACAATAGAGAACGAATGGCCGGTGGGACCTGGCCGGGAAACCATGTTGAAGGACTTCAAACGGATAGCAGTGAGAAGTTTCATCAAGGGGTTAAAAGACCATGCTCTCAAAGCTCGATTTGTGGGACAGGAAGAGGAAGAGCTCACTAAGTTGATAGAAATAGTGGAAAATGCAGAGCAATTGTTTGGCGAACCAACGCACAGCATCAACGTAATAGATTCAGAAGTCCCCTGTAGTTTTTGTAACAAGATGGGACATGAATGGAATAGCTGCAAAAAGCGGCTAAACACACCATACTGTATGAACTGTGGAAAATATGGCCATGAAATGGGGCCACTGTGCAGGAATATCGTGAGCTGTACGTTCTGTGGAAACAGCGGGCACGATGTGGAAAACTGCAGAAAGAGATTAGGCTCCTTATACTGCCGATTGTGTAGGATAAACGGTCACAAGGAAACCCCTTTCTGTGAGCCAAGAAGAAACCTACCCAACCAAAATCAGTCGGATAGACGGACGACAGAAAGAAATAGGAGGATAATAAACACAGAATTCCGTGGAAGCCCACAAATAGCGACGGAACATAACATAAACAGAGGGGCAAACAGAAACAATGGTACACGCCCAACCTGTTTTAAATGTCAGCAACAAGGACATTTTGCACGGGACTGCAGAAGTAATGTTAGGCAGACTGAAGCAATGGGTGCAGGGATCTACCAACAGGCACGGAATAGCAACAACGGCAGGGACCTAGCTAACAATGCCGTAGAGGCCCATAGCAACACAAATCGGACAAATGCTCAGGGAAACGAAATTCGGCCCAGTTATCGCCAATAACTGGGGTCCCGCAAATTAACAGAAAATCAGATTGGCATAATAAAGAGAACAACTACAATAATAATAAAGAAACAAAAAGAGAGAGAGTCGGGTAACTAAAGATGATACGGAGACTGACTCAGAAACAGAGCAGCCAACCAGGATAATAACCGAGGCAGTTGTACACTCGGTGAATAAGGAGAACGGACAAACTATAGAAGAAAATACTGAGAAAGATAATAAATTAAACAAAAAAAAGGTGAAGAGATGATGCGAAATATAGAAGATAGTGCTGAATCACCGGGCAATGTGGACACAGTTTTCATTACGCTCCCCTGCCAAGAAGCAAGGGGGGGAAGATTGGTCCTACTTGTGGATACCGGAGCAGATTTCAGCATAATAAAAGAGGACTCAATGAAGATTTTTCTCAATAAGAACAGAAAGAAACTAAAATTCTTTCTGGAGCCTTCGGAGGAAAGACTACGACACTGGGCACTACCGAGATCAGGATAGGAGATAAAAGGCAGTTGCCGTGGGTGTTCCATAATGTGTCGCGGGAAATACAAATCCCTGGAGATGGTATTCTCGGAAGGAATAATATGTGGAACAGTTGTATTATAAACACCATAGACAGAACCTTGAGCATCTTTGATAACGAACATTGGGTGAAGACGTTTACCCTTCGTACGGAAATAGATTGTCAAACAAATCATCAACAAGGTGTCTGTCTGAGGAGGAGAGCAGTCACTATAGTACCAGTCAATATTATATCGAGAGACAAAACTGTGGTTGTGCATAAACAGGAGATTTCCCCTGGAGTTTACGGTGGAAATACTGTGGTCAACATAAAAAATGGAGGCACAGCAGCAGTACCCATACTAAACGCAACCTAGCAGGACATACCATGGAGGAAGGACATTAAAGTGAAATTTTCAAATTTCAATCACTATACGCAATATGGAGGGCGAGATCAACCCCCTTCGTCGGTGGCAAATCAGGACGATAGAATAAGGCGTCTAAAAAACACTATTATGACGGAGAGGGATTGGAACATGGAAGAAACGGAGTCAATGAACCGGATATGTGAGGAATATCATGACTTATTCATGTTAGACAATGACAAATTGCCATTCACCACATTGGTGAAACATAAAATACCAATAAAAGGTGAACAACCACCCATTAATGAACGACAGTATCGTCTTCCTCACGTCCATAAAGAAGAAATCAACCGGCAAGTATCAGAGCTACTACAGGAAGGTATAATAAGCCCAAGCATATCCCCATGGAATTCACCAATATTATTAGTGCCCAAAAAATCTCAAGACGGTCAGAAAACCTTTAGACTGGTAGTCGACTTTCGAAAACTAAATAAGGCTACAATAAAGCAGGTATTCCCTATTCCTAGAATTGATGAAATTTTGGATCAATTAGAAAATAGCAGGTATTTCACTACCTTAGATCTGGCGAGTGGATATCACCAGGTACTGGTTGACGAAGGAGATAAGGAAAAGACTGCCTTCAGCACCGACAAGGGTCATTTTGAGTTCAATAGAATGCTCTTTGGCCTAACGGGGCACCAGCTACATTCCAAATGGTCATGAACACGATCCTTACAGGTCTACAAGGCCTGGATTGTTTTGTGTACCTCGACGACATAGTCGTATACGGAAGAAATGTGGCAGACCACGAGAGAAAAATCATCAATGTTTTATACAGGCTACGAGAGGGTGGACTCAAGTTGAACACAAAGAAATGTCAGTTCTTACGAAGAGAAATCGTTTACCTAGGCCACAAATGTTCCAACGAGGGTGCGCTACCAGACCCTTCAAAGGTAGAATGTGTAAAACAACTTAAGCCACCAAGAACAATAAAAGAAGTACAAGCACTCCTGGGCTTGATCAACTACCACCGAAAATTTGTTGCAGGAATGGCAAAATTGGCTTCACCAATAACAAGGCTGTTAAAGAAGAATGTTAAATTTAGGTGGACGGCGCAATGCCAAGAGGCCTTGGACAAGGTCAAGGAAAACATTGCAAATCCTCCAATATTGATTTATCCAGATTTCACGCAACCCTTCAGAGTAACAACAGATGCAAGTAACGAGGCCTTAGGAGCAGTTTTGTCACAAATAAGAAACGAAATGGATCATCCGATAGCATTTGCTAGTCGAACTCTCAGTGACACCGAACAAAGATATTCGACAATAGAAAAAGAAATGCTTGGTGTGGTGTGGGCAACACATACTTTTCGCCCATATCTCCTGGGGCGACACTTAGCCGTATTTACTGACCACCAACCCTTAAGGGGGATAGCAAACCTCAAAGACCAAAACTCAAGACTTGCACGGTTTAGGCATAAATTATCAGAATACGAGTTCGAAATTGTGTACAAACCAGGGAAGACTAATTTGAATGCGGATGCATTAAGCAGATTACCAACAAAAAATCAAAATATCGGAGTGATAACTAGAGCTCAAGCGAGCTCGAGAAAATCGGAAGAGGAAAGGACAAAGCAGAAAGAGCAACAGAAAGCTCTTGCCGAGGAAAAACAAAGTGAAAATAGTGACAAAACCTCCGCGGCGACATTTTTAACTGAGAAAAAAGATATTCAAGAAGTTCTTAGAAGCTTTCATGACTCACCGCTGGGCAGACATCAAGGAGTCATGAAGACCTACTCTAGAATAAAAAAACAGTACAGGTGGAAGGGAATGCAACACGATATCAAGACCTACATCAAAAAGTGCCCTAAATGTCAGAAAAATAAAAGTGGACTTCTCAATAGAGAGCCCATGGTCCTCACAGATACAGCAAACAGACCGTTCGAAAAGGTATATGTATATGGATATGGTGGGGCCCCTGCCGACAACTAAAATGGGAAACAAATACATTCTTACCCTACAGGATGATTTATCAAAATTTTTTGTCTGCGCACCCATGCAAGACGCCGAAGCAGAGACGGCAGCAAGAGTCTTTTATAACGAGGTAGTAACAAAATATGGTATTCCCAGAAAATTAATTACAGACAACGGAACAAACTTCACCTCGAAATTGTTTGGAAGTGTGTGTAAGCTTTTGAGAATTAAGAAGCAACATATTTCTCCCTATCACCCTCAAGCTAACGGGTCATTAGAGTGAAGCCATAGACCATTAGCAGAATATTTGCGAAGTTTCGCAAAAGAAGATGGTTCGAACTGGGATCAGTGGCTTGCTCCAGCAATGCATGTACATAACCACACGGAGCACGCAGTCACAAAACAGACACCATTCAAAATACTGTATGGATTCGATGCTCCCCTGCCATCAAACCTACAAACACGCATACCCTTATATAACCCCTACGATTATCCCAAATTATTGAGACATCAAATTCAAAGAGCTTACGAGATTGCCAAAGAAAATCAAGAAAAAGCTAAGGCTAGGGCAAAAAATCAGTACGACAAACAGTCAAGGTCTTATACTTTAAAAATAGGAGGCAGAGTCCTAATAAAAACACAAGCACGCAAAACCAAATTCACGCCCCTATGGGATGGGCCCTACGAAATTAAAAATTTCCCCACACCAGTAAATGTTCAAATAATGGTGAAGGGAAGACTTCGAACCCTACACCGTAATTTGGTGAAACCATACAGCCAATAAATGATATTTCGGAAAAAGAGAAGAAGGAAAAACTCACCGCAATATCGACGGTATTGATATTAAGGGTCTTCAATGGCTGAAATATAAAAGAAATACACATTTATACAGGACTATAATAAGAAACAATGGAACATACCTTGAAGGGACAATGGAAAAATTTCGTCAAGATGGTTCCAACTTGAGGAAACGGGGACCCAGGTTGACGTCAAGGATCTGAAAGAAGCAAAATAATTAGTAAAAGGAAAAGTTTAAAAAAAGGATGGAACGCTACTGACCCGGTATCACATTCTAATCGACCAACGGATACTTTTCTAAAAATAAAATTAAGCAGACAGATTAGTTAGAAGCCGCAACAAGCAAAGAACACAATAATTTTTTTTTAATTAACAAGAAGAGTAGTATACAAGAAACCACGGATACAATTTTCCAGAGCAGTCTTTAGATTTTACAAAATACAAATAAATACAATTTAAATTGAATAAAATTCCGTTAAAATAAAAACAAAAAGTTAATTTACTTACGTTTTTTTTCTGCATGAGTGTGTTTGGTGGTTTCTGTTGGGTTAGTGGTATTCCAGTTTCTCAATACACTCGGGCACTTCTATGTATTTTTTTGGGTTTTCAATTTTTCTATAAAGGAAAATTAGGTAACCGTGGATTTTGTTTTTTTTTTTTCAATATATTGAAAACTTTTTGTCACTTCATAAAACAATTTTTTTTCTCGGGTTTGTATTAAAATTAGTAATTAAAATTAGTAATTGAACTAAAATTACGAATTTAGTTAAAAAAAAATGTATTCACGTCTATGTAAATTTTTAATAAAATTAATGACTGCATAGCAGTAGAAACAGAAAGCAATTGCAAAAATTTTTAATGTTGCACATGCTTGCGTCGGTAGATGTTTGAATAATAGAAACAAAATAATAATAATAAAACCAAAATAAAACCCTGCAGTTTTATGCACATTAATAGAAACATATATAAAGCAATTACAAGCATTTTTAATGTTTGCACATGCTTACAACTGCAGGGTAAAAATGAATGAAAGATATCCAAACTGAGATGAAATACAGTTTTAATGTTCTCCAAAATTATTGTATGAAATATACTAGAACTCAAATACAGGAACAAAAAGCGACCCAATTGGCATAGACATCCAATTGAGTAAAAAATTAAAACGATATAAAATATGTATAGTAAAATATACATACACATTTATAGCGATAATCGCTCAATTATTGAGCCCAACAGTTCTTACAAAGTTGTGATTGATTCATGGCGCAATGAATATAAAATTATTATAGGTATTGCATAAAACTGGAAATGCAAAACTGTTCACAATTATGTCCAGTGACGAAAATTGTCGGCCATTTATGCATCAACAATGACAACGGTTAACGAAATCAATTAAGTTTAGGTTTAATTTATAAATTTGAAACAAAGAATTGAACTCAAATAAAAATTCAAAAATTTCCAACTGGGTTATTTACGTTTTTTTTTTTTTTGCATGAGTACTTGGGTATGAAACATGATTCCACAGCAAAATTTTGCTAGACAATTTCACGGCCAATGACAACTAAATCAAACTGCATAGTTTAATGTACGTATGTGCATATGTATATGTACGTATATGTGGGCATATGGATATGCAAACCATAACAATAATAAAAACTTTTCGATTTTTTTTTCTGTTTGTTGTTGATTTGAAAATAATTATACGCGTATGTATAATTTTTCTTTCATATCAACAGAAACAACAAAAGTATTAAATTTCTTTCGCTAACAAAATACTAGCAAAGGCAACTGAACTCACTTTTTAATAAAAAAGTGCTTTAATCAGTTGAAATTTTGTAAATTTTTTCCTACTCATTTTTGCAACGTTTTAAAATGTTTTAAAAAAAAAAAATTTCAATTTCGTGTAAAAGTTATTTCAAGGTTAAGACAAAGATAAAGCCAATGTTAAAAATTTTATCAAACAAAGAATTTGTCACACATACATACAATTTAATATTAAGTAAAAATTATGGTCATACTCATACACAATACACTTATAGAAAATTCATATAATTTTGAAAATAACTTGAATCGAAAAAGATTACACTAACATTTTTTTCTCTATCTGTAGGCAGAAGATCTGATTTTTCTATCATTTAGTACTTACATTATTAAGAAAAATATCTTACCTAATTTTTTTTAAATTCCTGTAAATGTTGTCCTGTAAGTTAACATTCAAGACTTGTATTAAGGCCGAAAATTTTTTTAATAGAGAAAATAAAATACATATTTACAATCGTAAAAGTAGATTAAGAAAAATTAGATTTATATTAAATTTATGAAAAATGTTAAACAAAATATGATTTATTATATCAGGCATACATACAATTTAAAGTTGAAAATTATAAGAATTATATTTTTAACACAACTCTTCTCAACTACTAATAATAAATTGAGAGAAATATATACAAAACTAAAAAACCAACCAAATAATGATACAAACTTAACTTATAAAACTTAGAAACAAATAAGAAATATTTGAAAATTAGAATTTTTGATCAAAATAAGTAGAATTAAAAAACGCAATAAGCAAATATATGTAAAAATTTTTTTTTTAAATCATATAAATAAAATCCTGTAACTGGTTGAGTATAACAAATCCAATAGATTCAATATAATAATAATAAGAAATAATTTTTTTTTTTTTTGATAATTTTATTATTTATTGAATCTTTAATTATTTATATTAAATTATCAATAAGTTTTTCAAATCAAATTAAATGTAAGTTTAGCCAATGCTAAACAAAATTTTTAATTTCAACGGTTAATTTTTGTTGTTTTACATCTGTCGTGAACGGCTGAGAAAAAGAGTATCCCTTCTTTTCAGCCGGGTGTGGCCTCTATAATTAAGAATATTGCGCGCAAGTGGCGCAGGGGGCTGCTGTTATTGTACGTAGGATTTTATTCTGTCGCCTTTGAATTCTTTCGACATTCGATGCTGAGGCAGTGCCCCATAACTGGATTCCATATTGGTTTCAGGATCGCGTTGTATAGTAGAAGTTTACAGTCCAGGCTCAGTATAGAATTTCTTCCCATAAGCCAATTAATTTGGGCAGTTTTTAATTTCATTTGCATCAACTTTGCGTCTATATGCGATTTCCATGTTAAACGGCGATCAAGGTGAACGCCTAGATATTTGACTACAGTATGTTGCGGAATAGTCTCGGTGTTAATTTGTATAGGCGGGCATGTTTCCCTTCGCAACGTAAAAGTGACGTGTACACATATCTGCTCGTTAACTTTTATACGCCATTGTTTGAGCCATTTTTCCAGTTTGGATAGATATTCTTGTAAGTTGGTGGAAGCTTCTACTGGATTTTCATGGACGCTTAAAAAAGCTGTATCATCAGCAAATGTTGATGTATGAATGTTATTGCTTAACGGTAAGTCAGAGGCCTAAATTAAATAAAGGGACCGAAGATGCTGCCTTCGGGAACTCCGGCTTCGATCAACTGCGGAGGGCTTAAAAAATTGCCTTCCCTAACTACAAATTTTCGTTCCTCTAGATAGCTTTTTAAAAGCTTGACGATGTTAGCGGGGAGATTGCGTATTAATTTGTGGATAAGACCTTCGTGCCATACTTTATCGAAAGCTTGAGAAACATCTATAAGGAGCGCAGAGCAAAATTTCTTTTTTTCAAAGGTGTCTCTAACTACGTTCACAAGTCTGTGAGTTTGTTCAATACTGCTATGTTGTCTGCGAAAACCGAATTGATGATCTGGAATGCATCCACTTCTAGTCACTATAGGCATCAGCTTGCTCATATACAGCTTTTCAAATAGTTTTGAAATGTTGGGCAATAAGCTAATAGGCCGATAGGATTCAACCTTCGTATGATCCTTGCCGGGCTTTGGTATCATAATAATCATCGAAACCTTCCATTCTGCAGGATAGTATTGCAGCCGTAGAATACTATTAAAAATGAAGAGTATAACTCTTTTTGCAATATAAGGCAGTTGTTGAAGCATTTTGTTGCTTATTTTGTCGACACCTGGGGATTTTCTGGTGTTAAGACTAGTAATAGTATTTTCAATCTCCGTCATGTTAAATCTCATCGGTATTTCTGGTAAAGAGACGACTGGTGGCAGTTCAACAATATCAGCAGAAATATTCGGGGTAAATACTTTTTCTAGGTGCTTAACAAATAGATCACCTTTTTCAGCATCAGTTCTTGCCCAGTCACCATTAGAGGCTCGTAATGGTGGTTTGCAAATCACTGGCCTTTTAAGTCCTCTGGGTGCACGCCACAGCGAATAATCTGTTGATGGTGTTGCATCGAGTTCTTGCAGAAATTTTTGCAGCAAAGCTGTTTTTTGTGATTGTAAAACTTTTCTTAGCTGTTTGGTACACTCCTTAAGCCTTAATTTTATCTGAGGCGATCTGTAAAGTTGCCATTCTCGTCGAGATCTCCGTTTTTCAGTCAATAGCCTTTCTATATCTGCACAAAAAATATTGTTAAATCTCGCTTGTTGATTTGGTTGAATTGAAGAAGCATTAAGAGCAGCTTGTTTAGCATGTGCTTCAAACAACCTAATAGAATTTTCTATGTCAGCAGGTGTTCTCAATGGCATATTTTCCGTGCAATGAGCACTCAAATATTTTTTGTATTTCAGCCAGTTAATACGTGCAGGTGTCAGCGGTAAATCACATGTTGCTGTTGTAGTTGTGTGTGAGTAAATAGTGATAATAGTAGGCGAGTGATCTGAAGACAAATCCAGAGATGCTTCTACGTCAATCATTTCGCTGGGCACGCCTTTCATAATCTTAAAGTCGATAACATCAGGAATTTTTTGACGATCCGTTGGCCAATATATTGGCTGACCACTTGAAACTACATTCACACCCATTTTTGAAATTGTGTCAAACAAAACACGACCCTTGGGACTGATTAAACGTGAGCCCAAAAAAGTGTGCATTGTAGTCGCCAGCTGCTAGAAAACAGGACCCCAGTGTTGTATAAAATGCGGTATATTGACTCTCTGAAATTGAAAACCTGGGAGGAGAGTAAACAGATGATATCACAAGCTTTTGATAAAAAGTTTCAATGCAGATGTTCGTTGCTTGAAGATATTCTTCACGAAGGTCGTTTAGTAGGTAGTGTTTTATTCGAGTTTTTATTAGGATTCCTGAGCCACCACAAGCTCTACCTTGAGGATCCTTGGTGTTGTAGAAATTATATCCACTAATTCGAAAATAGCTTCGGGACGTCAAGTGAGTTTCTGCGATAAGCATAACATCGATTTGTTTATCCAGAAGAAAATATTCAATTTCATTTTTATGTTGGCAGATGCCGTTTGCGTTCCAAACAGATTCTTAAATTCATGGTTTGTTCAATACAGCCTGCAACAAGGTAGACTGCATTTTCAACATTTCCTGCATCATACAGGACATGTTGAGAGTGAATGTATTTACTGTTTGTATAAGGATCTCTATTGAGGCTTCAATACGACTAAAATTATGCCCTGAGTCTTCATTTACTGGTACAGTTTTTTGCGGAATCTGGTTACTCTTTAAAATATTAGCGTATGAAGATTGACTATTAGGTTTTTGTTGAGTAAAGGTACGGTCAGATTTGTAAAACATTTGACCAAAAACATGAAATTTTTGATTGCCGTAAATCTGACCATAAAATATTTTTGAAGGCAAACAATATTTACAGAAAGCAAATTTGTTTGACGGCAAAAAAAAATTTCTCTAATGTGAACATAGTGTGACCACCCTATGTCAAAAATTTTTCGTCTGTTTGGTCAAAAATTTATTTAATCTTACAAAATTTTTGTAAGAACAAACATTGGAAAATGACAGCTGTTGCCTACAGTGATGTTACTTCTAGCGTAGAACCATAATATTAAATTACGAAAAGTTTTGCTTCTTTACAAAACCATTTAGCCAGAAGTTAACTTTATTCAAAGTGATGACGTTTCAAATATTTTAATGTAACTTCTTTCCCAAAAATGGCAAAAATAAAATACATACATTTCAAGAAAAACAATATACATACATATGTACATAATATGAACATATGTATGTATATGTATATGCATATATGTAGACAGAAATTTTTTCGTAACAAATCTAGTTTTCCTTATGTTGTAGGAAATTGAACAATAATAAGAAAATGTAAATAAAAAATTTGCACTTAAAGATTTTCTCATCCATGGTATTTCCCGACGCAGGGCTATTTAGAAAAGATTCTCTGTACATATCTTTCAAAAGACCCCAATATTATCCCATTATCTTCTCAACTTTCATATGAAATTCGAATCGAAAATGCTTCCGAAAGGAATTTATTGCTTTCCGAAAGGGATTAAAACAATTTCCATAAATTAAGAAAGTTCGGAAATAAATTTTCGAAAATCGATGTAATACCATTCGTAAATTTTCCGATTCGAATCGAAGTACATAATAACCCCCCAGAAGCATATTACTCGAAAAATATGGGTCGCAGCTAACTTACAACATGAGCTAATTTTTATTTCTTTTGAACCGGTTTGGCTAAACTAGCTTTGTCAACACATATCATCAACAACAAACATACAGTTGATTTTGATAATGTGAGAATTTTAGACAGAGAAAATATAGAGAGAAAAATATACACAATTGAAAGCTTGCGCATACAAGAGAACATAGAGAGAACGATGAACATAAAAGAGGACACTGACAATATCGGCGCTAGTTATATTGTTGCAGTCAAATAATAACACCAACTGTGTGTGTTTTTACAGTATAATTTTATTTATTAATTTCTTAAAAAATTTTTTCGGCATTAAAAAATGTCAAAAACAATTTTATATTGCAATTCTTTTTAATTCAACATTTGTATTATTGTAAGTAAATAATGTACGGTGCAAAGTATATTAATTATAAGGTAGTCGCATTAGCTAAAATTGACATCAGCTGATTGATTTTTTGTTGTCAAAACTTTGTTATGTTTTTATAAAAATATTGTGACATTTTTTTTTTTATTTAATTAAAATTTAAAAAAGTGAAAAAACAAGCGTGAAAAATTTTTAATATTTAATTAAAATTAAAAATATCGGTTAAAACGCGTGTATGTAGTGTCTGCAAAAAAAATTTGCAAAGGGGGAAGGAAAGTTGTTCCAAGTACCCAAATAAAAGACACATCCTGATTTTATACATACATCTATCAACACCTTTTTGTTTTCTGTATTGTAAATAATTTTAACTTATATTTTTATTTTATGCAATTGATTTTTTTTTTTATTTAATTTTTGTTTTGTTTACACATCACATCACAAGTTTTTACACTAACAAAATGCCTGTTGCTTTTGTGACGTTGTATTTGTTTTAGGGACAAGACTACCTTATTTATTATACCGTGGTACGGTGAAAAAACTTTTTCAAAATATACATATAATGTTTTTTAAATTTTAAATAGACGAAACCCCTGAAGAAGTCAACAAACAATTGACGAAACGTTGGGTAAAAAAATGTAATAAAGCTGTTTTATTAACATTAACTACGTTAGGCCTTATTAGCTTAAAGATTGAAAAATATCATTATCAACAAAATTGCATCATTGGCCAAATAATTCCTACAACACATATGGCTAAACTAGATTTAAGTCAGTTCTTCATATTAAAATAAATATATTTTTATTTACTTAACAGACAACTTTACAAATCCACCGAATATTGGAGTTGCAAGTATATCACGTCTGTTCTGCAAATCACAATATTTAAAATCACAAAGTGATTTCAAAATCACAATTGCAATTTTATGCTGTTTTGCAAATCACAAAAATGTTTACTTTTCGATGTGTTTTTGGAATTTCGAAAACATAATAAAACAGCTGACTTTTGTTTTGATGTGGCGACATTTTTTATGGATTGAAAAATAAATAGTGTTTAAAACAAAATATTTAAAGAAAATAAAATATTAATATTTTTAATAAAATTTAAAATATTAAAATTCAAAAAGTTTTGTGCGCAGAAACCTTTTTTTGTTATTTCATATCACTTCCACAAAAAGTGATTTGCAGAAAATGCAAATATAGTATGTGTAACAAATTTTTACTAAACTAGCTGGGAAATCATATTTTTATATTTTGACACTTTGGTTAAACCTTTGTATTAAATATTTTGTTTGACATAAGTGTGACCACACAGAAAATATTTTTTCCCATGTTTGCACATGACACTATTTGATGGATGTTTTAACAAACCAAAATGGTCAAATAAATATGCGATGTGTGACCACAAAACAAATTATCTTTAATTTTGAAAACATTTTATTGCGATATGGGGAAACATATTTAAAGCAAATGTTTTCTCAATGTGACCGTACCTTAAGAGTCGTGTTAGACTTTAAAACATTTGAGTATTGATTATGGCTAGACGACGGTTGAGGTAACTGTGGGTAGTTTAAAGGAGTGTTGGGCTGAGCGGGAGTAGCATTTGTTTTTCTGTTCGACGAATTTTTAAAAAGAGAATAAAGAGGGAAGCCCCTATAGTTGGCAGTGTGGTTTCCGCCGCAATTACTACATTTTTTTGCTTTGGTATCACCTTTTATTTTGTCACAGTTAGCGGTACTGTGTAACTCGCCACATACAACGCAAACGGTAGGCAACTTGCAATAAGTTTTGGTATGGCCAAATTCTTGACAGTTCATGCATTGGATAGGTCCAGTTTTTTTATGTGGCATCTCAACGGTAACTCTTCGATGCAACAAGTATTTTAAGCTATAGATTGGGTGCGACTCATTTATTTTTAATTTTCAAGTCGCCTGGCTGTAGCTCGACTCTAAAAATAGGTTGGGGGATTTTTTCCCTGTTTTTAATGTTTGAAACATTTTTCACTTTGAAGCCACTATCTTCAAGGCCAGACTTTACCTCTTCCGGAACCACGCTTGAATCTATTCCTTTTATAACTACTGTTAGGCCTTTAGCACTCTTCAGTTGATATGTATAAAAGTTTTTGTTTTTAGTCTCAAAATCTGAGACAATTTTCCTGTAATTATTTTCTCGTGTTACCTGAATTTTAGTTTCGTTTATTTTGCCACGCTTAATTGGAGTTACATAGAACTCATTTTCTCCAATTAATGAGATAAGGCTTTTTACCAAAAAGTTCCGCCACCTGGTTAACTATCTTGTCGCGATGTGGTGGCTTAAGTGTCGGCTGTGTTTTCTATTCCAATCCAGGCTCTGTCCATGCTCCTGCACAAACAGGACCTGTCTTGGAATATGGAAATAAAAAGGCCTTCATAACTAAAGGTTAACCACTCCTCCTTCCCATTTCCCATTTCCTGATAATCTCCTTCATCAACTTCTATCCCTCTCCCAATTATCCCTTCACTCCCCCACTTGTAAGGTCAAGGTGGTAGGTAGCTGTGCCGAGGACCTGAATGGCTAGTTAGTGGTTAAAGAGGACTAGTCCCTAACAACTCCCCTCCGGTGCCAGGACACGGACCGGTTGTAATTATTTTGTCTAGTTCACGCACGCCGTCACTGCGTGGATGGTCTCTCCCCTTACTGGCCTACTCGTGGGACCAACATATGTACTCAACAACACTTAACAACAACAACAACAAAAACAAAAAACAACAGAGAAGGGAAGACATCTCTTCAGAGGACGACCTTCTTGCCTCCAGCCAGGAGACAGTAGTCGGCCTCTCGGATGGTGAGGGTAAAATCCAAAGTACCCCTCTATCTGCACAAGAAATCACAAAAACCCTCAAAAGCCCAACACCGATAGTCGAGCCTGACAACCGGCCAAAGGGCAAACCTAAGAAAAGGAGTCAGAAAGACCTCCTTAAGTCCCGTTACTCCAAAGCCGTCTTCATTCTAGACAAGATTGCCAAGAATGAAGCGAATAGAGTTACGCATGAGCTTGATGCTGGGGACAAGGTGAGGTACCAGGCCGTGGTAGACGAATACCATAAGTTTATGGATTCGCTACCAAGTACGTCCAAAAAGGCACCGCTCTCCCAGCAAGAAGTAAAAAGCTCCAAAAGAAACCGCTCTCAGACAGAAAGCGGTCAGTCACCCAAAAAAAAAGGAAGGTCGCACCAAAGGGGTCCCCTCCTCAACAACTTACGTCGTCATCCATCCGAAGACCCTTTAACGAGGTAGTTAAGGATCATCTTCTGATGGCTCTGGCAAACCATAAAAATGGCAGATTAATCCCTGTAACAACGGAGTGGGGTGCCGTCGAATCCAAATTGGCTGAGCTCGTAATGGACTACGTCCTCACCAATAAGGATAAGCCGGCACCTCGCTTCGACTCCAGTGAGATACACCGGGGTTACAGGGTAATCAAGTGCTTGGACGCGTTCTCAAAGGAGTTCCTCAGCGTTAGTATCGCTAAGATTAGTGACACTTGGGATGGGCTAAGCCTTAAGCTTATCCCTGCGGAGGAAATTCCGATGAGACCGCGAGCAAGAGTTTGGTTACCTCAATTGGGCAAGAACGGTGGTAGAATGCTGGAGTGTCTGAAGCTTCAGAACCCCAGCATTCCAATGGATGACTGGTCAGTTATCCGCACCGAGGACCACGGCAGCAGTGGTACTTGCCTAATGCTGTCCATAACGGAGCAAGGAGCAGTGGCGCTAGAGAAAGCGGGCTCCAAATTGTTGTTCGGGGTAAGAGACGCCAAGGTCAAGGTGTTGCGCCCAAGCGGTTCTGATGCCGACGCTGTCGAGGCTGCAAACAACCTTCTGGTTGGAATGCAGCTGTCAGAACCGCAATAAAGATAACGAAGAACACTCCGCAATGGCGATAAAGGTTGTTCAAATAAACCTCAAGCACTCGAAGTGTGCAACAGACAACCTAAAGGTTCTCCTAGCCGAAGAGAACCTCGATATCTGCGCAGTACAGGAGCCGTGGGTAGCAAACTCCGAGGTTAAGGGGTTCCCGAGGTCCCTGTACAACGTACTATATGCTAAAGGAAATGGTAAGCCAAGATCATGTCTAATAGCCAAAAAACATATTAATATTTTTCTTTGTAATCAGTCTAGCTCAGAGGACCTTACAGTTGCCAGGGTCGAGTTGTCAGTTGGTAAGAGCTTCCTTATCGCATCATGCTATATGGCACACGACAAAGAAGCACCGCCAGCCGAAGCGAAAGCTGTCGTGTCATCCATTGGCGCCAATGAAGACATCATTCTCTGTTGTGATGCCAATGCCAGGCATACAATATGGGTTAGCAGTGAGATCAATGACAGAGGTGAGCATATCTTAGATTTCATTAACCTTAATAAACTAACTATATGTAATTCCGGCACTTCGCCGACTTTTATCTTTCCGAGTTCGGATCGATTTAGTGGGTGGGAAGAGGTTCTCGACATTACTCTCATTAATGACAAATTCAAGCTTTCAATTGACAAGTGGAGGTATCCAATAAGAGATCCTTCTCCGATCACAATTGGATACTCTTTGAGGTCATATTACAAAACAAAGAAAAACAATGCTTTAGAAACCCGAGGAGAACCGATTGGAACAGGTTCAACGCGATTTTGAAACAAAAACTAAAAAGAGTTCCAGAAATCGACAATACGATTGGACTTGAACACAATGTGGAGGTCTTCAACAAGGCTATTAGCAAAGCCTTCGAGATTTCCTGCCCCTTAACGAAAGCTAAGAAGAGTTACCCTCCATGGTGGAGCACGGAACTCTCTAAGCTACGCAAGGAGGTACGTAGAGCCTTCAACACTTGCTACGAGAACAAAATCTGGCAACCATATCGCGAAAGGCTAGCAGCGTATAAAAAAGCTATAAAAATCGCCAAAAGAAAGTCATGGAGGAATTTCTGTGAGTCAATAGATAACACTAGAGACTCTGCAAGGCTTAGTAGGGCTCTGTCCATGAGCCATTCCTGTCCAACCTTCGTCAAAAGGGCGGACGGCTCCTGGTCAGACTCCTCTGCAGAGTTACTAGATATCCTCCTTTACACCCCATTCCCGGGCTGTACGGACACGACTAGGTCAGACAGTTCATCTAGTGGGCAACAATATGCTGTCAATGAAAATATTTTATCCCCGGAGAGAATCTCATGGGCAATCGACAGTTTTTCTCCATTTAAATCGCCGGGTCCTGATGGCATTACGCCAAAGATGTTACAGAGCGCGAAAAGCTCTATCATACCCTGGCTTTTTAGGTTGTACAAACTTTGTCTCTCTCTAAACTACGTTCCAACCAGCTGGAGGAAGGTCAGAGTAGTTTTCATTCCCAAGATTGGCAAGAGAAGTCACGAGAATGCAAAAGACTTCAGGCCAATCAGCCTTTCATCTTTCTTGGTCAAGACGCTGGAAAGATTAATAGACTCTCACATTAGACATCGACTTGTTGGGTCGTCAACTCTCTCAGAAAGTCAGCATGCCTACCTTAAGGGACGCTTTACTGAAACAGCACTACATGAGGTGGTAAGGTTCATAGAGAGATCCCTTGAAAATAAACAATACACTTTGGCTGCCTTCTTAGACATAGAAGGCGCTTTTAACAATGTATCAGTGACAGCCATTCAACAGTCTCTCCAGGATGCCGATGTAGAAGAATACATCAGCATCTGGATTATCACCATGTTGAAGGCAAGAAACGTCACCGCAAAACTAGGAAACAGCGAGAGGTCAAAATGGGCATGCAGAGGAACACCACAGGGCGGGGTGATCTCTCCACTGCTATGGCTTCTTGTTGTTAACACAATTCTTCTCAGACTGGACACTGCGGGAGTGAAAGCTGTGGCTTATGCGGACGATGTAGTAATAATGGTATCAGGGATGTTCACGGACGTGATAAGCGATATCATGTCCAGTGCCTTGGGTACACTCAGCAAATGGGCTACAGGTTGTGGTCTAAGTGTGAACCCTAGCAAGACGGAGCTGGTACTTTTTACTACTAAGACCAAAGTCCAGAGCTTTAGACTCCCTCGGCTACATAATCTGGAGCTGTCTCTATCGGACAATGCAAAATATCTAGGAGTCATCCTGGACACAAAACTATTGTGGAAACAAAATGTGCAACACAGGGTCAAAAAGGCCACAGTTGCCTATTACTCCTGTCGGAGGATGTTTGGCTCCAAATGGGGCCTAACCCCTAACATGCTTACATGGATGTACACAGCAATTGTACGTCCCATATTAACTTACGGATCAGTAGTATGGTGGCCCGCCACAAATAAGAAATATGTGGTGGACCAACTATACAGAATACAGAGATCTGCTTGCATCGGGATTACTGGATGTTTACGTACTAGTCCTTCAGAGGCTCTGAATGCTATGCTAAATCTGATTCCGATCGACCTTCATGTATTTGCGGCATCCTCAAGCAGTGCGGCAAGACTAGCGGCATCTGGGAGGTGGAGATCAAGGACCTATGGCCATGCCAAAATCCTAGATCAGCTACCACCGACACTGAGGAAACCCACCGATTACATGGTACCTCATCTGGACTTTGACAGTACGTTCAAAGTTCTTAGTCCATCCAGACGGGAGTGGAAGGGGGGAAACATAGAAAAAGACTTTAACTTCAGGACGTATACTGATGGATCAAGAATGATCTGCGGTGTGGGCTCTGGAGTATTTTCGAGTGACCTTGGAATAAAACTCTCATTCCGACTTCCTGAAGAAGCTAGTGTATTTCAGGCGGAAATATTGGCCATAAGGGAGGCGTGTAGGGTTTTGATTGACAGGGGTGTCCAAGGAAGAGTCGGCATCTTTGTCGATAGCCAAGCGGCACTTCTGTCTCTAAGGTCACACACTACTTTTTCTACCTTAGTTAGCCAGTGCAAGGACGCGTTATCCAGACTAGGTAGTCAGACTGACGTTACCCTCATCTGGGTTCCCGCACATAGCAACTTCCAAGGCAACGAACTGGCGGATGAACTGGCCAGGGCTGGATCTGCCATGGACGTCTCCATTGCTGAATCGGTAGACATGCCATTTGGCAGTATTAGAAATCTCATTCTCAACCATTTCAGGCAGAAAGCTGAAGACAGGTGGCGCAGGTTGAGCACGTGCAAGGTGGCTAAGAAAATGTGGCCTTGCTACAACGTTAAGCGCACAACACAACTAACTAACAGAAACCGTAGGGACATCTCGAGGCTCGTCGCAGTTTTGACGGGGCACTGGGTTATCGGGAGACACGCTAACAGGATGGGCCTTTCCTACAATGCGTTCTGCCGTAGTTGCCGGGATCAAAGCAAAGACGAAACAGTCTTCCACTTTCTTTGCGAATGCCCGGCCTTACACCATTCGAGACTCAAATTTCTAGGCAACAGCATAATAGACGATCTCTCGGAGGTATCAGGGATAGGTCTAGGTGACCTCATTAGATACCTTAATTCGACGGGATGGATCTAGAATCTTACTCCGAATCTGAGGCCTGGATTCGGACCTAAATCAGGTTGACACTGACGAGTGGAGTGGTCTGTCAAAACGGAATCTCATTGATTCTACTTGAATGCTTGCGCGTAGCAGGCAGCCACGTAAACCAACCAACCAACCAACCAACCAAAAAGTTGGAGTTCTGTTCTCTTAAATATATCGGCGGTGGTTTAGTGGATCTTGTTGTACTTGTATCTTCATCGACTTGTTCATTCAAAATCGCAAAACGATTTTCAGAATGTTTAATATTATTTTTCCCATCTTTGGGCATTTTCGCCGTTGACGCTTCTTCCCCTTTTTAGCACGGTTATGTATCTGTCCATACCAGTTTGGATTTTATTATCACTATTTTCACTCAATGCATTTACAATTTTGTGCACGTTGGTCACCTGGGTATTTATTGTTTGTTTGTTTGATGGTACAGCTAAGCTGACAAGTTTGCTAATAGGTGCAATTGTTGTTGCTTCTTGATCGCTATTTAACATGTAGAGAGATAATGATCGCGCACGAGTATTTGTGTTTTCTGTTAAATTCAGGTTTGTGTTTACTTCATTTTTTTTGTCGTCGTTAGCAACCAACGTTATATATTGTACATTCCTACTGCTTGTAGGTTTATTGTTGTTGTTAGAAGGTGAACTCATTTAGAGTTCTCTTTTTTGTGTTCACTTATGAGTTGGTGTATGCAAATATTTATGTATTTACACACAAGCAAAAAATAAAATAAAACCAGTAAGATAACTGTTTAATAAATGTTTTGTTTTTGTATATTTTTTTTTTGTGAATTTTCTTTCAATAAATTTTTAATATTCAGTTGCGACGATTATAAAAACGCGTCTGTACACTACAAAAGTTGAAACTGAAAATAAGAAATAATAGTAATAAGAAATTTTAACAATATGAAAGAAAAGAAATTTTTATATAAGTATACGTAAGAAAAAATTGTTAGTTATAAGATTAAAAATATTAACCCGTGTTTTAAAATCAACCAATAATCATCATCCCGTTAACAATGAAGAATCCAACATTCATCAACAGCAGCCCATATCTATCAACCTCACACAACCGCAAAACCTATATACGATACCACAACACATACATAGACGGAATGACCAGTTCCGTTGGAAAAGGGGAATCACTAAAACGCCAATGACAACTACAAAGTCAATAACAACCGCAGTAGTTCACAAGCAATATCATAATTTTTCCTTGGTGACGCAGCAAACGTACCAAGTCGACAAACACTTAGCAGTCACCAACTAATGGTAAACTGCGAACCTTCAGGCAATCGAGGCTCGGGAGATCATTACATATTACTCCGAGAGCTGCCAAAGCTGTATCGCCAAGGTAGTCGGATGCATACACACATCTATTTTGACTTGATTCCAGAAGGATGGCTACGAAACATCCTTAGACAGGATGTTTCTTGTCCGCAAGGGGGGAGGGATGTTATGACTCGTTTTCCCCCAACCAACAGAAATATCAGCAGCAGCGAAACATACGCTGCATACACATACTGACGTTGTCATGAGTTATTTTCCCTCAACCAGCAAAAATACCAACGGCAGCAAAATACTGCTGCATGCATTACTGACGTTATTACCAGTAATTTTCCTACAGATATATGCTGACGTTGCAATACCGCTGCATACATATATATGCCAGTAACTTTCCTACAGATATATGCTGACATTGCAATATCGTGAGAACCGCAATCGGCTGGAAGTTCCACGGGTATGAATATGCTGAATTTGCATACTAACACACTTAGCAATGACCACGCCGGCGGCGAACGTCAGCAGCATCGTTCAATCAGACAACGAAATTGGGTATAAAAGCGGAGGGTGATTTGGTATGGGGTCAAGACTAGTGGAGTGTTGTAGAGATGCTAGTCTAGTCTAGTCAGTCTATTCTAATCAGTGAGTTCTAGTAGGTAGAGTCTTGACAGAAAGCAGTTCGGGATTATTCTTTAACACGTAACAAAAACCTGATCAAACACCAGCCTTAAAAAGCGGGTCCCTGAGATGGTTATAATTTAATAAACATAGAATATATAATAAAAATGAAAATCATATTTTTATATTATTATTATTACGAATAAACGTAATTATTATTTGAACTTATATTGATTTACATATGAAAAGTAATATTATCAGGCTCAAGTTCAGTTTTATTGAATTAATGAAAATTCAAAATTACTAAGAGTTTTTTTGTGTTGGAAAATATTATTATTTATATCCAATCAGTTTTTTGGCAGTACGTATCAGTACTGATTTCAAGGCCGCTACACCTCTCATCAGCTTTCAATTGTCCATCTTTACAAATTTCGTAAAGTGGATACTAATTGAGAAGAATATCAACTATTTAACCAGTTTTCAACAGAAATAGAATATGAGAATTAATTTTTAATTCAATTTTTATTCTACAATGAAACAGTGCTGGTTAGTACGAAATTTCCTCATTACTGTTTGGAACTAATAATCAACACAAACTCATAGTCCGTTATCATCAAAGTATTGTACTTTGTATTGAGAGAGGTGTAGCGGCCTTGAAATCAGTACTGATACGTTCTGCTAAAAAACTGATTGGATATAAATAATAATATTTTCCAACACAAAAAAACTCTTAGTAATTTTAAATTTTCATTAATTCAATAAAACTGAACTTGAGCCTGATAATATTACTTTTCATATGTAAAAAAATGAAAATCTAAATAAACTAAATTTAATAACTAAAATCAAAATAATCCTATTGTCTTGTGTTCTTAATTTCAAAAATAAGTTACAAAATAAATTGTAACATTTTGTAACATTTCAAAGATAACACAACAATATTAAGCGTTATTTTCCTTAAAGGGCTATTAGACACGCATACTTGTCTGCAGACATGTACGATGGCATACCAAAACTCACTGTCATGTATGTCATGTATGTTGGTTTTCAAAAATTTTTGATTTTCTGATGTCTGTCGCACACCAACATACACACAACATATAGTATGCCGTCAGCGTTCAATAGTGTAATAGCTAGAGTTGGGTTATTCAGCTCAGTTGAGTGAGCGCTCTTTTCCGCTCAGCTCAGTTAACTGAGCTAGTTCGCTCTTTTAGTTCAATAGCTCACTTTAGTTCAATAGCTCAGTTTAGTTCAGTAGCTCACTTTAGTTCAATAGCGCACTTTAGTTCAGTAAAATACAACAAAGCGAAAACAAAATATGTTTCTGCTATATCAGCGTTACCATAACGTTTTTATTTTTAAACTACTAATTTGGAAAACAACTTAATTTTAATTATATAAAAATAAGCTACAATATACAGCTAATTTCGTATATATTTTTTTATTAAGACATAGCCTAACATAGGTGTCACACGATCAAGATTTGCTATCAATTTTTTTAACACATACTGCTCGTAAAAATTCACAAAAATTGATAGCTGTGTCGTAGACTGCAAGCAGTTTGAAAGCAATTTGCTTTCAAGATGTAATCAAGAAAACAACTTAAAATGGTTGCTGTTTACTTGGGTGTCACACGATCAAGTTTTCATTCAATTTTTGTTTCAAGATTCAATCCTCTCTCATTTTTTTACCAATACACTCACACTTTTAAAATTTGCTGAGAATTTGCTTTCAAATTTTCGTTCAATTGAGTGTTTCAAATTGCTTTCAAGAAAGCAGCTGATTGCCATTTGGATTATAAACTCTCGTTAGTTTTCATATACATACATAAGTACATAGTAGGTATATTCTGCCGCCATAATTTTTTTGTGTTCTTGAAAGCAAATTGCTTTGAAATTACATGAACGTCACAGCATTCAATTTTTGTGAATTTTGACAAGCAGTTTGTGTAAATTTCTTGAAAGAGAATTGAATAAAAACTTGAACGTCTGACTGCAGTGTTACTTGAATGAAAAATTGAAACAAAAGTTGAAAGCAAAATTTATATCAAATTGATAGTCAATTTTTCAATGTGTGAGTGTTTAGTAAATTGAAACAAATCTTGATCGAGTGACACCCATGTAAAAAACAAATATAAGAAAAATTCAAAATAATTAATTTATATAAAAAATTGTGAATAAATATTCATGCATCAAAAAGTTTTAAAAATTAGTAATTTTATTTTATTAAGGAAAATGGGGCATGAATAATAGGTTCAGAAATTGGAATCAATATAAAAAAATTCAGACCAATACGGTGAAATATAAATCCTGCAGTCTGCTGTATTTATATATTTATAGTAGTATTCATAAAAAATAAAATAGATTTCAAATGCGTTTTAGTAAAAAATTTCAATACAAATTTTTCTTAAAATATATTTCAAATCCATTTAAAATTTTTATGAATATGGGGGTTAATGTTTTAAATAAATTATTTCAAAATTGATCAATGCGTAGAAAAAGTATAAAGTAAAGTTAAATTAGCTTATTTGGCAACGCTGGCAATCAAAATTAACCCTTATGTAATACAATACTGTAGATACTATCGCAAAAGTATTGTATTGTGCCAAATGTTCCATACGAAATAAAAGCTCTTTAGGGTACGTAAAATCCAATTGTCATAATACTATGTTCACACGAGAAGATGAAGCACTTGCTTCGCTCTCTGAATCATGTTTATGAATCTAGCTGTTCACACGACTCATGTACTTGCTTCGATTTGATATTTCTCTTTTTAATAACAAATAAAATCTAAAATAGACAAAAAAAAAATAAGTTAAAATTATTACGCATTTTTAAAAATGCACAAACATATTTTTTGCTTCCATTGTTGTTTTATCTTTATAGTTTTAATTCAATTTTTCACTTTTAATTAAAGTTTTTGTTGTGTTTTTTGCATCTAGTTCAGATAAACTTAAGATAAATTCCGATAAAATTTAGAGAAGATAGCAATTTTTCATGCTTCGCAAGTAGATTCAATATGAATCTACATGCTTCGCTCTCAAAATTTTGTATAGTGAAGCATGTTGCTTGGGTCATGATTGGGGTGTGAAGCATGAATAGAGAGCGAAGCATGTTCCGTGTGAACGTAGTATAATACATGAAATTTAATTGATTGATTGTAAGGAGCGCTCACTTACTGAACTAAAAACGCTTAGTAAAGTGAGCGGCTCATTTAGCTCACTTGTGTGAATCGTTCAGTTGAACTAGTTCGTTCAGGAGCTACACACCTCTAGTAATAGCAAAACGCAAAGTATGCCATCGTACATGTCTGCAGACAAGTATGTCTAATAGCCCTTTTAGGAAATCATTTAGAACTTTTACAAAAAAATTTAATTGTCTATTTCAAAAAAATAGGAGGGAATAATTGAATTATTGAAGTAATGTTTTATAATAGGTTTGTTAAATCGACTTAAAGAAATATTATTTTGGTGTATTGATATAAAATAATATAGATATATAAAAGAAATCCAATAATGCCTTTCATAGTGCTGTGAATGAATTATTATTGTAAATGTTTTATAGCACAAGAGGCATTGCTTTTTGCCAAAAGCATTCACAAGCATGAAATATTTACCAACTTTCAACATTGTATTAAACCTGTAAATAAATGTTTGCTGGACTAATTGCCTTAAAAAACGTGAAGACAAAACAACAACAAAAAAGTAAAAAACGATTAAAAACATGTAAGCAACCGCTTCATGTGTACTCGTCGCTTGATAATTATGGGTAACATGATATGACGAAAATGAGTCAAAACGGACTTGGATCATATTTTATTTGTCACAAAGAGGCATCTAGAAAAAGAGACAACATTAGTGTTTTTGTTATGAAAGTAAACAAAACGGAAAGCAAAAAAAAAAGTTCAGTTTTTAGTGGAAAATGCTACATGAAAGCACGCTTAAATTTAATAAAATGTAATAATATTAAGTGTGTACGGCATATAATTCGGAAATAAAGTGTTAAAACAATTTAGTGTGTGCTTATATACTAGAGTTGTCAATTATTCGCCTTTCAACTTTGTTCGAATAGTTTAAATAATAGTTTTTGTTCGTTCGATCAAACGATTAAAGCATTGGTGCCCAGGCCCTATGCTCTTCAAGCTCATTTGTTTTTGTAATACTCTTAGCTATAGGCTGTGTGTTTTAATGTACTCATACAGCACGCAGCAACCTCAATTCGAAATACACAAACAACTTTGTCTTATTAGTTTTTTTTTGTCGTTCTTCACTGTATACACGCAAGAGCAAAGCAACAACACTTTCGTATGCTTTGCTGGTAAACATTGACGACAGCCATCATCAATGTACATTTTGTTTTTGTTTAACGTATGATATGAAATATATTTTTTGTGTTTTCTTTGCATGTATTTGTTTTTACAAAAAAAAATGTTGAATAAAAATTAGTTTTTCTTTAAATGTATTGGTGTTTGCTCTTCCATAAGGAACTTGTGGGCACCGCGGGATTAAATCTAAAAAACATTCGATTAATCGATGAGAACAACGAATAAAAAAATGCTTCAAAATTATTTATTGACAAAAAATAAATATATGTTATTAACACAAAACTGCATATATAACCAAAAATCTTCAAAATCAGATAGTTAATATTTTTATTAACCAAAAAAAAAAAAAAAAAATACATAAAATTATTAATACATAAAAAAAAACTTTAAAATGTAATTACTGAGATTAATCTGAACTGATGTATATTGATTTTAATACTTGTAGAAAAATAATTCAAATACACATGTTTTATTCAGTCAAAAAATATCAAATGATATTTTTTTTTTTTGTTAAATCAGACAATTTTGGTTGCAATTAATTTATTTAAAAATTTTATACGTCTCTCATATATTCTTATTTTAATACGTTTTAGTAAACCTGTTGCAAAAGAATTATTAATTTTTTTGTTGTTGATCCAACAATTTTCTATACTTTAGGACACTTGTTATATGTGACTTTGCATTTTTTCATTTTTGTTATATAAGATTTATATAAAGCAATTGTTTCTTTTTTGGCTTTTAGTATATTTCGAACTTATTCACCTGAGAGTGAAAAAAACCTATTGCTTAAAATATTTTAACGTTTCATTCAAAACATAGCACGACTAATGGGTATGAGCAATTCGACAACAACTACAAACATCCAAAATAACATGTATTTGGTTCGTATGAAGTACTCGTTTTTTTTTCAAATCATACAAACAAATTTAAAAAATTTTTACCTATGCATTTCAAACTGAAAAAAATTTCGATTAATTGACATTAATTAATCGATTTATTCGTTATTCCAAATTCGGCATTTTAAAATTATTCCAACAAGAGGTTAGTTCAGTTTGACCGATTAATCGAATTATTCTTAATCGGTTGACAACTCTATTATATACTCTGTACATTAAATTTATATACATTTGAACATACATACATACATATATGATGTAAATTTGCCAAATGGTGGTTTTTTTATCTACATACACACATACATATATGTATACATACTTGATAAAGTCTGATATTTTGCAGATATTATAGTGATAAAATACAAACGATCAGTCTAAACAGACTTAAATTAATTAATTAATAATATTTTGAATGTGAATTATAGAAATATATTGATATATAATTAGTTTTGTGATTTATAATTTTAATTTGGATAGAAAGACAGCAAAAAGAAAAAAACCAAAAAGAACGACTGTATGAGTGAAAACAAAGAAGTTTGCCATATCTTCCATCTCGATTCACTTCTGTATATTTTGTGTTGATAATCGACGACGAATGAAAGAGCATAATGCTGGGAACACAACTGGGACGAACGCCGAATTTCGTCTAGCACGACGAATTCGTTGGAAAAAGTTCGTTGCGTAAATTCGTCGTGTGGCGCACAACTGGGACGAACAAACAACTGCTGTCATAATAATCCAAAAAATTGTGTGTATTTTTTATTACAAATTTGTTTTTATATAAGTACATACAAACATAACAACGATAGTGTTACCGTATAAAAAATATATTTCCTTTATAAAATTAAACATTAAAAAAAACTATTAAAAACAAATTTCATCATTAATAATTATGTATATTTAATTAAAATGCTCTATATAATAAAAAATAGAAGTTATTAAAGTAAAAATGAACATTATTTACTAATATATTTTAAAACTAAAAAAAACATGGTAACGCTGTACTGATTTCTTCGTCGTTCGTCGGCGTATGAAATAGAAATAAATCTATCAGAGAATTCGTCACGTACGACGAATTTCGTCGACGTCGGTGCTGTGTTCACTTTCATATGAATGCATGTGTTCTATTTTTGACGACGAATATTCGCAACGAAAAATTCGTCGTTCGTCCCAATTATGTTCCCAGCATAAAGCTGGAGCTACATACCACGCGTTCTACGCGTCAACGCATTCTACGCGGCTGTCAAATAAGTTGAATTAGTGTAATTGTATGTGACCAGTTACACAGCACAACGCGTAGAACGCGTGAACGCGTTGAAGTAGATCTACTTACTACTTTTGTAAGCTTCATACGCGTCATTCAAAGCGATCAGCTGCTTCTGAAAGCCGTTTTGATGCAGTGATGGGAAACTTGGTACGATATTACTTTTTTTTACACTATTTGATAACGAAATATACCGTGGTACTCTCCCTATACATTTGATACTCTAATACACATATTTTTAATTTTTATATATAAAAGTTACCCTCATTCACTCCTCAGCAAATGTAAAAATATTTTTATATAACCAAAATTTCATAATAACTAATCATAGGAACAGGGTTTATGTTCCGATAGTTTCAAGACTTATTTACTGCCTGTTTTTAGAAAATGAAAACAAAATTGTGAGTGAGAATTTATATTGAAAACAACAATAAAATACGAAAATTTGTTTTTTTTTTTCAATATAAATTCTCTCACTATTTTGTTTTTATTTTCTAACAACAGGCAGTTAGTACAATGATTTATTGACAATATTATATTATTGCTGCTCGAAAAACATTTGTAATATTGTTATTTGCAAGGAGTGCGGGACCGTAACCAGCGGAACTGCCGCATGACTTAAAATCCCGAAGTAAACCGAGGTCCTCAACTCTACCTAAACCATTGGTGCCCAGGCCCTATGCTCTTCATGCTCATTTGTTTTTGTACGCAATATAAATTTTATATTTTGAGTTATAACGTTGTATTAGTAAATGCGCGATATGTATGTTCCTAGATAGTTCGTGTGCGCTTTGTATGGTTTATTATATGTTCAAACCTTATTTGGCTTGTGATTGCAATGTATTAACTTAATATAAAATTGATCTCAATTTTTTACTATTGATTTTAAACACTTATGTACATACATTCTTTTATTTAACATGTAAATAATCTCACTTGTTACATAGAATTAAAATTTGTTATACTGGTAATATTTTTTATAGGCCAAAAGGCCTCTTGTATTACTTATCTGAAATAAATAAAATAAAAAAAAAAAATAAAAAAAAACAACTTTGGAACTTAACTGCATATATTTCTATAGACTTTTTACAGTCCTTCTCATGTTCTTAACGTCACAATTGAAGTATTTTTATTTAAAAATAATTAGAAATTCAACAAGCCTTCCACAATAAAATGTTTTACGTAAAATATACTTAAATCTTTTATTAAATAACATTATAATTTATAGAATTTTTACTGTTTTCGTTCTGCAGAATAAGAGATTTTTAAATATTCATTTATTTTACATGGTTTGTTGCATTGATATCACTTTATTGTCGCCACTAAAAATAGAAATTAGTTTAATTGGACAGCTACGACAAAATCAGTTGCTGTGGCGAATGTGTTTAATGCATAACAAATCCAATACACAGAATTTATCATTAGATTAAGTGAAGAACATTTGGACCCATTTGTTAATAAACAAATAAATAAAATTATGGATGCAAATATGTACATACAGTTGCAGTTACATACAACCATTTATTTTTGTATTTATTCATTAATTCTTGCATATTTCGGACATTATGATTTTCATACTTAAAAAGACGGGTTCATGATACAATGAATATATGAATATACAATGAATATACAAAAATTTCGTCAAAGCTTTGCTAAAAAGAGAAAACAGTGCAGCATTTGAATACCTGAAAACCGTTTTTCCAAACATATCAGATGCCAAAATAAAAGAAGGGGTTTTTGTGGGACCACAAGTTACAATGCTACTGAAAGATTCCAAATTTGATACGATTTGTCTGAAGATGAATCAAAGGCCTGGAAGTGATTTGGTTTGGCTGTATCAAGCTTTCTGGGAAATTTCAGAAGCCCAAATTATGAAGACATCATTTAAGATTTGTTGAAAAACTATGAAAAAATTGGTAAAGGTTTTAACACGATTTTGATTTTATTTCTTTTTTTTATTAACATTCATTTTTATATCTTACTTAAAAAAGGAGTTACTATGTCTTTAAAAATACATCTTCTGCATTCGCACTTAAATTTTTTCCCAAATAACCTTGGTTATGAAAGTGACGAGCATGGTGAGCGCTTTCACCAACAAATACAAGAAATGGAACGTCGGTATCAAGGAGCGTATAATGAGGCGATGTTGGGCGACTATTGTTGGTTCCTTGTGCGAGAGGCAGAAAATATTTACAATCGGCAAAGCAGTGCAACAGTTCTAAGCCATTTTTAATATTTGTTGTAACTAACATATATATTTGTATAGTAACTTGTTGTGTTTTTTTTTTATTTGACAAAAAGCGAAAAGTGGGTTGTTTCACTAAATCTTCTGTAGCTTAGTCACTGTTCATAATTGTATTATTTTTGTTTGTTGTACAATTTTGTAAATTTATTAATTTTTAGTTTTCATTCTTTTCCATAAAGTTGAGCAATTCTTTTGTAGATCATGCATTTTTTTATTATTTTTATTTGTCTTGTTCATAAAATTGTAATACAATACTTAGAATGCAATTTTATTAGTTTCGTTTATTATATCTTTGTTTGTAATTGACGATTGTTTATTATGCAGTTTTTATTTTTTTGTACTGTTTATGCAGTGCGTTCACCTATATCCACAAAATTGCATTTTAGGTATTTTTTGGTTGTCTCATGTTCATGGCCACACAGCCAATGAACTTAAAGTTAAAAATGCCAAGTATGTAAAATTAATAAGAATGAATATTGTATAAAAGAAGTAAAATTTAAATAAAGATCGCCTTTTTTATGTTTGAACATTGAAGAGTGTGCCTCAATCATTTCTTTTGGAAAACAACTCGGTTTCAAGTGCCGCTTGTTGTTTTAATAATTTTAACCTTAATCCAGTTTATGTGCTGTGATTAAAATCTATAACAAATTAACAAAAGAGTTAATCTACATTTTGGAAAACAACTCGGTTTCAAGTGCCGCTTGTTGTTTTAGCAATTTTAAGTTTAATCCAGTTTATGTGCTGTGATTAACATCTAGAACAAATTAACAAACGAGTTAATTTACATTTTGGTGACCCCGACGTGATTCTGTGACAAGGCACAGGATCCTCTTTCAAATTCGCATACAAGGACATCATCAGTCCTTACAACAGGACATCAACAGTCCTAGAGCCAAATCAACTTTTTGCAAATTCTTCAGCCCGGCATCAGGACATCAGTCCGAAGGGTACTACAGACCACATTTGGTGCGAATTCCCAGAAGCCAACTAATCGAGATCAGCAACTATGGAAACATTTGAAGAACTAATCATTAAACAAAAGGCCATCGGTGAAAGAATTGAGACGGTCATCCGAAATTACAAGAAGGACCCGTCATAAAGGAAAACAACTAGAAGTTATTTTCAAGAGCGAGTGAAAAGGTTGGAGGACGAGTGGTTGGCATTTGAGGCTAACGACAACCAAATCCGTTTTTTAAAAGCTCCACCGTTAGATCATGAGTATTTCGTCAATGAATACTACGAAGCTATTCGAAATATCGTTCAGCAGTACAAGGAAGTACTACAACAAGCAATGTTGAAGATTACACAAACAGCAGGCAAACCGCTAGGACAAGAGGCACATGCAGCAGGTGCAGAATCAGCAGAAGCTAGTGGGATCCAAGCAAAGGTTTCTAGTGGAATAACAAAACTAATTCGTAGACAGGGTGCGATGATGGGAGCTCTCGAGCGCTTATTGACGGATGAGTTTACAGAAAAAGATGTCTCCACTGCCAATACATTGTGGCAAAATATTGAAGACGTATATTTACAGATTGTCGAATTGTGCGATGATCCAACAGACCATGCATATAATATGGAACGATTCATAGAACTGGAAACCAATCTAAGGAAAGCGGTGAGAAAGGTAACCAGCAGGCCCACAACACAACCATCAGAGTTCGTTCATCATCAGGCAGAAACTATTCCAATGCCAAAAATCACTATACCAAAATTTGATGGAAATCAGTTAAAATGGCAGGAGTTTCATGATTTGTTTTCATCACTGGTCGTCAACCAGCCGATCACAAGAGTACAAAAAATTTGGTACTTAAAAACGCGCTTGGTAGGAGAGGCAGCAAACTTGATAAAACATTTTGCAGCAACGGAAGAAAATTTTGAAGCCGCATGGAAGATGGTCGTAGACCGCTACAACAACAATCGGCTACTAGTCAGCAGACTAGTTCATGAATTGGTCGATGATTCAGATGATAGACTGAATGACAACTTAAAAGAGCTTCATGACAAGACTCAAGAGTGCCTTTTAGCACTACACAACCTTCAAATTGATACAACATCTTGGGACCCGCTTCTGCTGCACTTATTACTGAAACGATTAGACCAAGTAACACGATTGCGCTTTGAACAATCGCTATCACAACCACGAAAAGTTCCAACAATTAAGGAATTTTTGAAGTTTTTGGAAAGACACTTTCAGTCGATGGAAGCAATGGGAGCCAAAAAGAAACGCCCAATTTCACAACCGAAAGTTTTCACTTCCGTGGTAACTCAAGACCAAGCTTGTGTCATGTGCAAAAACGATAAACACCCACTATTTTCTTGCAAGATGTTCCTTCAATTATCACTGTCAGCTCGCATTCAGCATTGGTTCAAAAGAAAAAATATTGCTTTAATTGCTTAAAAACTGGCCATAACGTAAAGAATTGCATTTCTAGAAGCTGCATGAAGTGCAACAAAAGGCACAACACACTTCTTCACCTAGAAACCTCAGAACAAAACAGAAGCAACTTGGCTTCAAAAACAATTCGGGCATCTGAAGGAAGCCTAACTCCTGCAGCACAAGAAGCTGCATCATTAACCACAGCAAAAGGTTCCAGTTCAAGCAATTACATTCTTCTCAGCACAGCATTGATCATCGTTAAAGCAAGCGGAAAAGAAATACAATGCCGAGCAATTCTCGACTCAGGATCTCAACTAAATTTTGTCAGCGAACGATTAGTTAAGCGCTTAGGCCTTTCAACAAAGCCAGCTTCGATCTGTATAAGCGGCATTGGAGCAAGCAACACTAAGGTTCGGCATAGAGTCAATATCGCATTACATTCGAGGCTCAACAACTTCACTACGCAAATTGAAGCAGCTGTTCTTCCTCAAATAATCTCCTCACAGCCTTCACAAATAATTGACATTCATAATTGGCCAATTCCCAAAAATATCAAACTTGCAGACCCGGAGTTCAATCGCCCTGATAAAATAGATGTGCTTCTAGGTGCAGAATTCTATCATCAATTATTGTCAATCGGACAAATAAAATGAGTTGCCGACTTTGCAAAATACGGTATTAGGATGGGTCATTTCAGGAAGGGTTGGTGAAAGTCAGCTATCATCGGCAACCTGTGGCATCTGTACTGAAGAAGAAATCAATCTAGAAGAAAGCATTACTCAACTATGGGAACTAGAAAAGGTGGAAGCAGCAGACAAGACGCTTTCTCCTTCAGAAAAGCTTTGTGAAAATCATTTCGCAAATAATTATACAATTGATCAAAATGGAAGATTTGTGGTTAGACTACCATTTTGCAGTAATCCTGAGGAACTAGGGGAGTCTCAGGGTATAGCCTTCAGCAGATTTCTTGCATTAGAGCGCCGACTTGCAAAAGCACCAGAAACTAAAAAGCAATACATACGATTCATGGAAGAGTATGAGTCACTAGGTCATATGACCAAAATAGATGTCAATTCCTTAGTTAAACCTAACTACTTCATTCCTCACCACTGTATACTCAAGCCTGAAAGTTCGACAACAAAATTAAGAGTAGTATTTGATGGCTCGGCTAAGACCTCTACTGGGATATCATTGAACGACTTAATGTATACTGGTCCAACAATTCAAAGTGAACTGTTTTCAATCATACTCCGTTTTCGACTACCACGCTTTGTTTTCACCACGGACGTCGAAAAAATGTATCGACAAATGTTTATACACCCGGAAGACAGGAAATTTCAAACTGTTATTTGGAGAGAGAATCCAACTGCAGCAATCAAGTATTATCAATTGAACACAATAACCTACGGTACACGAGCTGCACCGTACCTCGCAACTAAATGTCTACAGAAAATTGCAAATAAGAATATAGGACGGTACCCTCTTGGAGCCAAATTTCTACTCAATAATTTTTACGTCGATGACGGAATGGGAGGAGATGATAGTTTGAGCACGACAATCGCAATTCAGCAAGAATTAAAGCACATATTGAACCAGCATGGTCTAAATTTACAAAAGTGGAGTGCAAATCATCACCAACTACTTCAAAACGTCTCAACAATTGAAGAAGTAAACATTGATTTTAACAACGAAAACCATCAAACAGTCAAAACTCTGGGATTAACATGGATACCAAAGGTTGATGAGTTCTGTGTAGAGGTACGTATGGGGTATACAAGTCGTGTTACTAAACGAACAGTAGTCTCAGATTTGGCTCGACTATTCGACCCGCTGGGAATTGTGTCTCCAATCGTAGTGACAGCAAAGATGTTCATTCAGGAATTGTGGCAGTTGAAACTTGTATGGGATGAAGCCTTGCCAGCAGAGCTACATACTAGATGGATGAATTTTCGGAACGACTTAAAACACATAGACAACCTGAAGTTTTCGAGACATATTTTTTAAGGCCAGGTTGCATCAGGAATACAAATTCATGCATTTGTTGATGCCTCGGAGAGGGCATATGGGGCAGCAATATACATAAGGTCAGTTATAAAAAATGGTCAAAAAATAGTAAGACTACTATGCGCAAAATCACGAGTAGCACCTTTAAAAAAACAAAGTCTTCCCCGTCTGGAGCTCTGCGCAGCACACTTGGGTGCTCAACTAACTGCCAGGGTTAAAAGAGATTTAAAACTTGAGGATACTCCTACTTTCCTTTGGACAGACTCAATGATTGTTTTGGCCTGGATCAATTCACAGTCATCATCATATCAAACGTTTGTAGCCAATCGAATATCCGCAATTCAGGAGTTGACAATGCCCGAACAATGGCGACATGTAAGTTCAAAGGAAAATCCTGCGGACATCATATCCCGAGGACTATCCCCAAAAGCATTACCAGCATGCAATCTATGGTTTTATGGGCCTATCTTCCTACATGGGCATGAAGCAGCTTGGCCACAAAAATACTCAAGGGCCACAGAAGTACTTGAAAACAACATGGAGCGAAAGAAAACAGCTGCCGTTCTTGCAATTGAAAATGCAACAACAATTATCTACAACATCAACCACAAAGGATCTTTTCGAACATTACAAAGAATTGTAGCACACATGCTACGATTTATCAACAACACAAGAAAAATAAATGAGAAACGTGCGGAAATCTCTTTAACAGTAATGGAACTAGAACAAGCTCTGGTAGTCATCGTACGAGCAATGCAGTCAGATTTTGAAGACGACATAAAACATCTAAAAAGAAATAATGAAGTAAATAAGTCAAGTCCATTCAACAACCTTAGCCCATTCTTGGATTCGAACGGTATAATTAGAGTAGGAGGACGATTAAGCACATATTTGCTTTCATATGATACCAAACATCCAATGCTGCTTGCCTACAATGACCCAATTTCAAAATTACTCATGCAAATGGTGCATGATCAAAATAGACACTGCGGTCCCCAAGCACTCCTTTCACATATGAGACAGAGATATTGGCCAATCAAGGGAAAGGCAGCAGCCAGATCTATTGTACAACATTGTGTTCGATGCGCCAAGGCCAAGCCAAGATTACTCAATCAGATCATGGGCAATTTACCAGCTGCGCGTGTCACACCAGCTCGACCATTCATCAACTCTGGGGTTGACTTTTGTGGACCGTTTTGGGTTCATTACAAGGTGAGAGGGAAGAAGCCTCAAAAGGTGTACATCGCAGTGTTTTGCTGCTTTGCTACTAAGGCAGTACACTTGGAGCTAGTTAGTGATCTTACCACCGAAGCCTTTATAGGATCATTAAAAAGATTTATAAGTAGGCGAGGTCAGTGCCGGAATCTCTATTGTGACAATGCTACCAATTTTGTAGGGGCAAAAAATCAGTTAACAGAACTATCAGAAACTATCCATTTTGGCTCAGCTCAAGACATAATTAACAGAGAATGTACATCGAGAGCAATAACATTTCATTTTATACCCCCAAGAGCACCTCATTTCGGTGGCTTATGGGAAGCCGCTGTAAAGTCAGCAAAACATCTTCTTGTCCGAAGGGCCACAACAGCATCGCTCACTTATGAAGAGCTGGACACAGTAGTAATTGAAATTGAAGGAATTCTCAATTCAAGGCCAATCAACCCGTTGTCAGAAAACCCGAATGATTTAGCAGCGTTAACTCCGGGACATTTCTTGATTGGGGAACCCCTAAATGCTCAAGTTGACGCAAATTGCACACAAGAACGAGGTAACTTACTGACCAGGTGGAAATTAGTAACTCATCTAAAAAACGAGTTTTGGAGGCGATGGTCACGGGAATATTTAAATGAACTACAATATCGACACAAATGGAAAACTCAAGCAATCAATATTAAACCCGGGGACATGGTAATAATCAAAGAAGACAACACAGCTCCGCTACAGTGGCCCTTGGGCAGAGTCATAAAGGTACATCAAGGAGATGACGATCTCGTCCAAATAGCCGACGTTAAAACCTCAACCGGCTGCTACAGAAGGCCTATTACACGTTTAGCCCCGTTACCAATATATAGTGAAGACGTTAACGACATATCTGCACAAGATTAAGTAATTGAGTCAAACATCCACCAAAACAATAACGAATCTGAAAGTCCCACGAAAAGGAGACGCATGTCCAATCATCAATTCAACCTTGCTACGATGATAATGACTCTTATGCTGTTACCACTGGTACTAGGAACAAATATCTACAATAAAGAATTTGGAACACAGCCTGGCATTTACTATGAGGGAATTGGGACCACACTTATCTCACCTACAGAATGGGAATTTTTAATTTATTATGAGTTGGAAGGGTTCTGGTCTGAATTAGCTCTATTCTCAAGTGGAACCAAGGCACTTAGTCATTTATGCAAAGAAATGCAGCAAAAGACACCATGCACAGATCTAGTCAATTATTTTGAACATACTGAGGCTAGGCTACTAATGGACAGCACATTACTTTCAGGGAAAAGGCATAAAAGAGCTGCAATTGATCTTGTCGGAAATATTGCGCATACATTATTTGGAGTACTAGACTCCGAATATGCAAAAACAATGGCACACACAATAGCGCAAGTTAAACAAAATGAAGCCCATTTACTCAACCTATTAAAGAATCAAACATCAATTATTGATTCTACAATTAACATTATTAAATTGGACCAAGAAGCCATGAAGAAAAAGTTTGACAACATGGATTTCCAAATAACACAAATATACAACCGGATACGTGACAACAATGAAGAAGACAGAACCTATCGTATTTTCTCGTCATTAAGCATTCAACTTACAATTATGGCAGCAAGTTTAGACCAAACGCAATCCTTAATTCTAGATATTCTAACAAATACACATCATGGTATTATAAGCCCGTCATTACTTACTCCGATTCAACTACAACATGAAATAGACAAAATATCACTTCATCTGCCCGAATCACTTCACTTACCTGCAAAAAGAGAAGATTTCCTACAACTATACAAACTCATGAAGGTCACAGGAGGACTAACAAATACCACAGCAATTTTTAGTGTTACCATACCACTAATTGAGACTGAAAAATTCGATCTGTTCAATCTGATACCAATACCAAGGTGGATTAACAACACGCTAGTATCAATAAAACCATGTTGTTTTAGTAATTTTATTAGCTTTCCTTAAAAAAAATTAAGTCATAAATCGACGAATATTTTTGAAGATATTTGCATTTAAGTGACATCATGTTTTTCAAAAATAGAAATAACGGTTATTTTGGAATATCTCGAAAACTGTTCTACTTTTGACCATTCTGACTTCATATTCCGACTCAGCGGACAATTTTACATAAAGATTAGGTGCCAGATACATTTGGTCAAAAAACTGTCTCGTAGTGTAATTAATAAACAAAAATCAAAATTTGACACCCGAAATTAAAGAACTGCTTTACAACAATTGTCTCCTGTGATTGTAAGACTACCTTATAGTCATTGTACAATGGACGGGCTTATGCATGGTATAATAAATAAGGTAGTTTTGTCCCTAAAACAAATACAACGTCACAAAAACAACAGGTATTTTGTTAGTGTAAAATGTTTTCTGTGTGTCAAAATCAGAGAAACAAGCCGATCGCTTCGAACTAATACGTACAACGTATAACAGTAACTCAAAAATATATAAAAATTATTAATAATAGTATCAATCATCAATTTTTAACAAAACTAATAAAATTAAAAATTAAGAAGTAGTAAAACAAGAAAAGGTTCCGACCTTGCGATAGTAAAAAAAATGAAGATACATATGCAAATATAGATACATATGCATCTATATATCCGTAATCCAATTAATGTCTATTGGTTAAAGTGTTCAATCAAATTTTTCTGGTAAACCATCGATGAAGTAGAAAATGTCCTCAAATTATTAGGCAATTGTTAAAAGTACGAGCGATTTTAACCAAAAAAGATCTCTCAAAGAATGCATTATTAATTCTAGGAATAAACACTTGTGTATTTCTAGAGGTGTATAAAATTTATACAACTAAACAAAAAAAAAAACGGTGGTGAGCTTTTAACAATAGCATAAAATCTCAACAGTAATCTTACAAGTAAAAAATTATAGAAGGAGCACTTTAAAAATCGACAGACATACATTGAAACATGATCTCTTCTCCGAAGCCGAAATACAAATCGTATTATTCTGTTTACCAGGCGCTGGATGCTACGAATGTTAGTAGTATTCGTGCATGAAAAAACTTCAAAACAATATAAAATTTGCGACATCAACATTGCATGTGCAACCCTACATCTAACATGAAATGGCATATAAACGTTAAGGGAGTACAATTGACGGAGGGTAAAGTTTACTCTAGAGCAAACCGTGTTAACATGATCCGAATAATTAAGGCTACTGTCCAAAACCACACCTAATACCTTAAGTCTTTCAACACAGCTTATTTCCGTACCACATACCAAAACTTTTATCGGTTCAGTGGGAGATGGACCAAAACTCATAACTCTTTTCTTTGAAGAATTAATTGAAGAATTGTGTGACCTCATCCACACTTCAATTTCACTTAATTTATTGTTGATTTCAGTCTGCATATCTCTCAATGAAAGGCGCTGATAAAACTAAAGCTGTATGTCATCAGAAAACGCATATGCCACACATGATTGTGAATCAGTAGCACTGAATAGGTTATTAAGATACATTAAAAAAAGAAATGGCCCAAGAACAGACCTTTGAGCTACTCCCGTGTGGACATTTCCTACTTGAGACTCGAGTCCATTCAATGAAACAAATTGTTGACGATTAGTTAAATATGAAAATAACAGTGAACATGCCGATCGCGAGAACATAAACTCCTAACTAAGCTTGCTTACCAATGCTTTATGATCCACACGATCGAAAGCCTTAGAAAGGTCAATAGAAACCAAAACGCATTTCAAGTCATCATTCACCTTATCTCTTATTAGCTCAGTAATTCCTAAAAGTGCCTAGGACGTGCTGCAATTACCACGGAATCCAGTTTGTTTATCATTTAGTAAATGATACCTAGAAATGTGGTTGCATATTTGGGACATCATTACACAGAGAAAACAGTGCCTAATAAATACCTAATAAAAAAAATTAATAAGATATCTCTACGGTTTTGTTTTAATAAGGAAAACCTTATTGAAAAAATCAAAAAGGAAACTTATGGTTTTTATTAGGTATTCTTATTGATTTTTTCAAAAAGGTTTTCTTTTTGATTTTATTAGGTATTCTTGTTGATTTTTTCAAAACGGTTTTCTTCTTGATTTTATTAGGTATTCTTATTGAATTTTTCAAAAAGGTTTTCCTTATTAAAATAATGAGACTTCCTTCTTGAAAAAAATTCGTAGAGATATCTTATTAATATTGTTCTATTTTATTACGTATTTATTAGGCACTGTTTTCTCTGTTGTGATGTTAGGAAATACAAATTTGATGTCATGGTACGTCCGGAATGCTTATTTACAACATGTATTTGTATTATCTGGATGGAGGGGGGCTGAAAACATTTTTATAAAACTTACGTATTCAGGGAGTTGAACCAAGGAACTTCGGTTAGTAGATTAACACTCTAACCACCTCACTACTACACCTTACTATAGTATACATGTTAGCAGCTACTTTAAGAAGATGATTTATTGTAGCACAAAAAATTATGAAAAAAATTGTTCCTATGTTAATTTATATGTATGAAATAAAAAGCAAGCTAATATAATCAAGAAGATATTCTTATTAAAAAAAATTAAGAAGATGATTTACACATGATCATACAGGAACCTAATAAAATCAACAAGAAAACCTTTTTGAAAAAAAAAGAAGATGGCCTAATGAAATCAATAATAAATCCCCTTTTATTTACAATTCATATGAAAACCGAATAGAATCAAAAAGTTTTTCTCTATGGATTGTTTTTTTTTTGGTGCCAAAAATAACGGAAATTCAATTCATCACTCCTAGTATTGTTTTTTCTCGCTAATGAATTTCTTAAGTGTTTTTCCAAACATCGAAAAAAGCTCACAAACATACAAACTTTTATCATTTATAGTATCAGGAGGACATTCCTAGCCATATGTATATTTTAATCCCATCCGTTTTTACGTTTTCTTGACGATTTTCACAAAATTTTTTTAAAAGTTTGCAATGAGAAAAACATTCCTTAGGTGCTGTTTTCATACGACGGAAAGATTTGAGTATAAAATTTGTATAAAAAGCAATCAGAGTTTTTAGTGGTTTTCATAAAAGTTGTGTCCGTCTTGTAAAAACAACACCATAATTCTGTTATTCTTGAAATATGTGCGGAAAAGAGAATGCATTTGGTTGTTGACTCTGGTTGAGTGAATTGATGATTCATTTAATTTAGAACTTACCGAAAAATATTTTTTTTTATTATACTATTATTTATTGAATCTTCAATTATACATTGAAACATCAATAAGTTGTTCAAATCTTAAATCTAAAAATGTTATATATGTATATGTTTAGCCAATGCTAAACAAAATTTTGAATTTAATCGGTTGATTTATGTTGTTTTACTACTCTCGTGTACGGCTGGTAGAAAGAGTATCCCTCCTCCTCAGCCGGGTGTGGCCACTATACTAGTGCTGGCAAATTCTAGTACTTTTCATTACTCAATAATATTCAATACTTTTCATTTGGGTACTCAATACTACTCGATACTTTTAACGGATTTTTTGAATTTGTAACGCATAGTTTATATCTGCAAATTGAAGTAGTTTCTTCAGAAATTAAAAATAGATCTTCAACTATTATTGGTTTTGTATGTCTTTTATTATTAAATAAAAAATAAATGTAAAGTTAACTTCTAATTCAACGTTAACAACTTACGAAATAATTAAATTTCTATCAAAAAAATTCATTGGAAAATTAATGTTTTGATTTGATTAAAGAATTGAAAATATTTAAATTTGCGTGAACGTACATTCATGTGTGCCTGCATGTGTAATACATTGTGTATGTATATAAAATTAAAATATAATATTTACATGTGTGTATATATACATATTTAACTAATATACATTTTTAAGTACTTTTAAAATGTGATTTATCACATGCGGTTGTTCTATTTTATTGGCAGCTTTATTTCGGCGGTTGGTTTAATTTTGTAGCTTACACATTGTTGTCTTTCTGTTTTTTTATACACTATTTTAGCCTCTCAACTTGCTTAAAAATACAACTCTGAAAGTATCGAGTAACTACTTTTGAGTATTGAGTATCCAAAAAAAGAGCAAATACTCGATACTCGGTACCCACTACTCAATACTTTGCCAGCACTACACTATACTCTAGAATATTGCGCGCAAGTGGATTTGGGTACAACTCAAGTTTTTTAATATATTTTTTTGCGTGTTTAGAAAATACTGTCTTCACCAACGAAACATCAAGATCTTTGTGAATTCGCTGATTTCGGATATACAAGGGGGCTGCTGTAATAGTACGTAATTTTCTTTTTTTTTAATTTTTTCTACATTCGATGCTGAGGCATAACTGGATTCCATAGGACCATATTGATTTTAGGATCGCGTTCTATAATAGAAGTTTACAGTCTAGGCTTAGTATATAATTTCTTCCAATAAGCCAATTCATTTTGGCTGCTTTTAATTTCATTTTTGTTAACTTTGCGTCTATGTGCGATTTATATGTTAAACGACGATCAAGATGAACGCCTAGATATTTTACTTTAGTGTGTTGCGGTATAGTCTCGGTGTTGATTTGTATAGGCGGGCATGTTTCCCTGCGCAACGGAAAAGTGGCGTGTACACATTTCTGCTAAGTAACTTTTATCCGCCATTGTTTTAACCATGTTTCCAGTTTTGATATGTACTCTTGCAAATTCCGAGAAGCTTCTACAGGGTTTTCATGAACGCTTGCAAAAGCTGTATCATCAGCAAATGTTGGAGTGTGAATTACTGCTGATTACTATTTACTGTGTCTCTAACGACATTCACAAGTCTGTGAGTTTGTTCAATAGTGTTATGCTGTCTGCGAAAACCGAATTGATGATCTGGAACGCTTCCATTACTAGTTACTATAGGTATCAGCTTGCTCATATACAGCTTCTCAAATATTTTTGAAATGTTAGACAATAAACCAATAGGCCGGTAGGATTCTACCTTTGTATGATCCTTGTCGGGCTTTGGTATCATAGTAATTAGCGAAATCTTCCATTCTGCTGGATAGTATTGCAGCCGTAAAATACCATTAAAAATTAATAGTATTATTCTTTTTGCAATATATGGCAATTCTTGAAGCATTTTGTTGCTTATTTTGTCGACACCAGGGGCTTTTTTGGTGTTAAGACTGGTAATAGCCTTTTCAATCTCCGCAATGGTAAATCGTAGCGGTATTTCTGGTAAAGAGACGACTGGTGGCATTTCAACAATATCAGCAGTTTAAAAATATCAGCAGAAATATTTGGCATAAATACTTTTATTAAATGGTTAACAAAAAGAGCACATTTTCAGCATCACTTCTTGCCGAGTCACCATTCGAAGCGAAAAATAATGAGGTACGTTAATATTAGTACAAATGAGTAATAATTTATCTAAAATAAAAGAAAATTATATAAGACTAGCATTTAACCCGCTACTTCGTTAGCGTATCCCTTTCTTTCGTGGACATATTTTTACGCCAAAGCTTATGTTGCATTCACTCAGGGCATTGCATGTTTAATTTTATGTTTTTTAAAATCGAAAAGTACCAATAATTTAATGCGTTTATGTCAATAAATAAAAAAAAAATGTTTTATAAAAAAGTACCGAAAAGAGTTACGCTTTTTACCCCTTAAACGTCCGAATTTCGAAAAAGTACCAAATATGAATTTGGATTTTTTAGATAAGTTTCAAATGTGATATAACCCTTATTTCTATATTTATGGGTTTAAAAGATAGATGGGGTGACAAAAAAGTACGAAAATGAAAGATTTACCCGTTTACTCCGTTAAAAGTCTGAATTTCCAAAAAGTACCAAACACCTGTCCGCTTATTTTTCTAAAGAACAACCATAAGTATTAAAATTTTTTTGTATCTCAATTAGTTTTAGAGATATAAGGTTACCGAATTTACTCGTTTTTGCCCTTAGTGGATCGATTTGGGGAGAGACCAAGCTCTGGTCCAAATTTCAAGTTTTTGCCTTCAGGCGTTTAGGCTGTGCGATGATGAATCAGTCAGTTAGTAACGTTACAATTCTATATATACTCGTATAGATATATATGTATATGAAAAGTAATATTATCAGGCTCAAGTTCAGTTTTATTGAATTAATGTAAATTCAAAAATAATAATATAAATAATATAAATAATAATATTTTCCAACATAAAAAACTCTTAGTAATTTTGAATTTTCATTAATTCAATAAAACTGAACTTGAGCCTGATAATATTACTTTTCATATGTATATCAATATGAGTTCGAATAATAATTACGTTTATTCGTAATAATAATAGTATAAAAATATTAATTCCGCTTGGGCACGAGCTATAAATACCCTAATAACAGGGGTCACAGTAATATGTTAATTGCCCTAATATAGAGTAAAAATAACAAAAACGTTAGAATACAAAGTAGAATACTTTGATGATAACGGACTATGAGTTTGTGTTGATTATTAGTACTTTCCGAACAGTAATGAGGGAATTTCGTACTAACCAGCACTGTTTCAAGGTAGAATAAAAAATGAATTAAAAATTAATTCTCATATTCTATTTTAAAAACTCGAATAAAACACTACCTACTAAATGACCTTCGTGAAGAATATCTTCAAGCAACGAACATCTCCATTGAAAATTTTTTATCAAAAGCTTGTGATATCATCTGCTTACTCTCCTCCCAGGTTTTCAATTTCAGAGAGTCAATATACCGCATTTTATACAACACTGGGGTCCCGTTTTCTAGCAGCTGGCGACTACAATGCTAAACACACTTTTTGGGGCTCACGTTTAATCAGTCCTAAGGGTCGTGTTTTGTTTGACACAATTTCAAAAATGGGTTTGAATGTAGTTTCAAGTGGTCAGCCAACATATTGGCCAACGGATCGTCAAAAAATTCCTGATGTTATCGACTTTGAGATTATGAAAGGCGTGCCCAGCGAAATTATTGAAGTAGAAGCATCTCTGGATTTGTATTCATATCACTCGCCTACTATTATCACTATTTACTCACACACAACTACAACACCAACATGTGATTTACCGCTGACACCTGCACGTATTAACTGGCTGAAATACAAAAAATATTTGAGTGCTCATTGCACGAAAAATATGCCATTGAGAACACCTGCTGACATAGAAAATTCTATTAGGTTGTTTGAAGCACATGCTAAACAAGCTGCTCTTAATGCTTCTTCAATTCAACCAAATCAACAAGCGAGATTTAACAATATTTTTTGTGCAGATATAGAAAGGCTATTGACTGAAAAACGGAGAGCTCGACGAGAATGTCAACGTTACAGGTCGCCTCAGCTAAAATTAAGGCTTAAGGAGTGTACCAAACAGCTAAGAAAAGTTTTACAATCACAAAAAACAGCTTCGCTGCAAAAATTTCTGCAAGAACTCGATGCAACACCATCAACAGATTATTCGCTGTGGCGTGCAGCCAGAGGACTTAAAAGGCCAGTGATTTGCAAACCACCATTACGAGCCTCTAATGGTGACTGGGCAAGAACTGATGCTGAAAAAGGTGATCTATTTGTTAAGCAGCTAGAAAAAGTATTTACCCCGAATATTTCTGCTGATATTGTTGAACTGCCACCAGTCGTCTCTTTACCAGAAATACCACTAAGATTTAGCATTGTGGAGATTGAAAAGGCCATTACTAGTCTTAACACCAAAAAAGCCCCAGGGGTCGACAAAATAAACAACAAAATGCTTCAACAACTGCCTTATATTGCAAAAAGAATTATACTATTGTAGCGTATGTTTGTGTCTAAATGTCAATGTGTATAGGTTTGTCAATGTAACATGAAAGAACATGTGTTCAGCGATCAAAATAAATAAAATAGTGTTGGTTAAGTGTTGCATATTTGTTTGTGAGTCCAAGGTCAAAATGGCAGAGTTCGTTGGCCGTGGAGAGTTATGCGAATGTTAGGAATGTTAACTCTCAGAAAATGCGGACATTGAAAGAGCATAGGTAGTAGAGTGGGACAAAGATAGTTGGACAAAAGAATTTTTACGGCGAATTAAAAAAATTTTGCTAGATAGAAAATTTGAAAAGTTGAGGAAGGGGATTAACTAACAGATAGCTGAGGAGATCAGACGAAAAATACGGTTAGCTAATGCAAAATAAATTAAATACATAAAAAAAAAAGAAAATCAGAATAAAATTGAAGAAAGTATATACAGCCGAAGGAAAGAAGTACTAGAATAAAGAAACACCAATCAAAAAGCTGGGAAAGCATTGTCAAGAGGAGTAGAAGAGGAAGCCGAAAATATAGAATTGAGCCAAAGAAATATAAGAGGAAATAGAAAATAGAGCTAAGAAACAACGTCTACCTGGAGATCAATTTCTGAGGTATAGCCAACTTTGGGCCAAGTAAGAAAAATCCAGTGGGTAGTTCCTGGTAAGCTAAGGCGCCAGTGATTAGTGGTGAGTCCACAAAATTTTTTTATATATTTAATTGTGATACCGGCTCTTATGGTCGAACAAATTTTTAAGAAAATTTATTGTATGTGATCCGGCGAACAAAAGTAGTAAAATTTTTGTATAGTGTTAAGAAAAAGAAATTTGTCTGAGTAAAAGTTCAAATAAATTAAAATTTTGGTAAATAAAACCTAAAAGGGAAATTAAGATTTGAAAATATAAAATAAAAATTTAAATAAATAAAATTATAAAAATAATAGAAATCAAATAGGTGTTAGTATTAGTTAGTATTAGTGTTAGTAAGTGTTAGTGGTTATTATAAGGTTAGTAAAATAAAATTTATGTTAGCCCAAAACTACGTAACGTTAGTAGATTTTATCAGTTAATTTTTTTGAAAGATTATCGAATTTCTTTTCATAAACCATTTTAGAGAGCTCTCTCAAATAGGTAGTTAATTATTAGTTGAGTTATTTTGTGCCGCGTATCCTGTGTGACTAGTGTCCAGGAGATTTTTTTGGTATTTTTGGGATTAGTGTTTTTGAGGAATTTTTGTAGTAGTGATTAAAAATTTTTTTTATGTTCATGTTTAATAATTAAGATAACTAGGTTAATTTAAACACTTAGATTTTTTTTACATATACATATACATATATATATTTTCGTGAATTTATTTATGAAAGTAAAAAAATTTAATTTTAATAAAATAATTTATTGTTAAACATTTTATATATAAATTCGCTAATGTTTTCATTTGGATGAAGAAAATTAGAAGATGTCCGGCTAAAGGTGTTTTGTGTTAAAGTAAGTATGTAAGTGTGTGACCAAATCTTTATCGTCTGTAGGGTAACATATGAATTTTTGTGTTATGTTACCAAGGTAGGGTGGGCAGCTAGGGGACAAATTCCACCATATGTCCCAACCTCGTCATCGTTTAATTAATTGTGTCAAATGTCCGTCCGGAATTTCAATTAAATATAAATGTTTTTTGTCCAGCCCTGTTTTGGAAGCCGCGGGTCGTACCTTCCCTGACGTCCCTGAGTTGGCTGGCAACAGATGTTTTTGCGGCTTTTCAAAACTCAAAACAAGGGTACTGCGACAAAATGGCGCCCAAGCGAAAAGGGCCCGAAAGGGTCCATAAAATTATAAAAAAAAAATGTTGTAATAAAACCGAATACAACAAAATGGCGCCCAATGAAAAGGGCCCGAAAGGTTCATAAATAAATAAAAAAAATATGTTGTAATAAGACCTACTACAACAAACAGGCTGCCATTTGTACATTGTACAAAATGGCGCCCAAAGTAAAGGCCCGAAAGGGTATATTTATAAAAAAAAAAGTAAAAATTTAGAGAATTTTCAATTTCATTTTTTTAATTTTAAGAAAACAGTTTACCCTTTTGTGAGTTGCTCAGCATAGTGGCTTGGCCATCGATACGTAGATGGGCCAATAGCATGACTGCTGAGTAAACCCACAATAGGGAAAAATTAAGCGATTAGTTTTTCTTTGTATAAATAAATAGTTTAGTTTTTTTTTTGTGCGAGTTGCTCAGTATAGTGGCTTGGTCGTCGATATGTAGATAGGCCAATAGCATGACTACTGAGCAAACCAAAATAAGGAAAACTTAGTAATTCGTTTTTTTTTTAAATAAATAGTTTAGTTTATTTGTATTTATTGTTTACATTATGTTCAGTAACAATAGAGAAATTAAGGCACATGGCAAAGCAAAAAGACCATGTTTGCTTAATTTTAATACAAGTTTCGTTGTTTTATTTTAGTGGCCTGATGAGATGTGAATTAATAACATCAGAAGGACTAAAAATAACAGTTTTAATAATAATAGAAAAGATATCAGGCAGAATTAAGGCATAAGATAAAATAAATACATCTTATATGCTTAATATAACCTGATAGTCAGTAGCAATTTTTAGTTATTTGTTAGTTTAGGAACACAATTAATTGAACTGTGATATAGGTAGATTACTAGCATAAGAACATTTGTTTGTTTTAAACATTTGTAAGTTTTTAGAGAAAAGATTGGTCACAATACATACTTGCGAACACACATAATAATTTATAATATTAAATACTAAATTAAAATTTCAATCTTAACATTTTTTTTAAATTAATTATAAATCAAATATAACCAAGTAGAGCTTCACTATGAGTGAGCAAAATAATAAAAACAGGAACAATAAGAAAAGTTAGTAAAAATATTTTAAAGGAAGAATTGCGACAAGTAGAGGTTCAGAAAACACTTCAAGGACAAATTCTTGTTATTTATGTATAATGCCAAATATAGTAAATAATGATCTGTGATATTTAGGTTTTAAGGGAAGAAAGCTACAAGAATGCAATACACTTTTTACTGTGATATTTCTATGATTGTGTTGTCCCGTCTTAACCCGATTATTTAGCAGATCATTATATTTTTTTTTGTTAGTGAAGTCCAGTTTATTTTTTATTCTAAGACGATTCTCTTGATGACAACTTCCATAGCTTTAGATTTCCCTGTGATATTTTCTTTCTTATTGTCCTAATGACAGTCAGTATCAAAGTATAAGATAATAAATAATATAAACAAAAATGCTTCCCGTAAAATTTTATATCCGATGCCTTGGGTAGTTTTGAGCAGCAACTCTTGGGAATGGCTTCTCGTTCTCCGATGTTCATCTCAACCAACGATGCGTAACAAATGTCCTTAGAGTACCTGATTACAATTTGAAAGCCCAGTTAAAATAGTTACAGGGGAAAGACATCATAGTAGTGAAGTAAAACCTTTAAATCTATCGCACGTATGTATCTCATAAAAAAGAGAACAAGAAATAAATTTAACTAATTTAATTTAAAAGAATTTTTTTTGACAAAGTCTGGGAAAGACTCAAAACAACCATATTTCTTTACTACAAGCAAAGATTTAATGGTTGTACCACTTGAAAAATGCATCCGCATCAGCAAATAACTAATTGTTATATGATTGCATGGGGATGCATTCGGATGGCAGTGCAACCGTGTTCGTAAATCTAAACGTAGTAAGGAGTTTACGCAGCATTTATATGCATTCGTTTTTAAAATAACAAACTATTGCAATATATTGATTGCAATTTAAATAATAAGTAACGTGCGATATATTAATAAAAAAATAAATAAATAAAAATAAAAAAATAAATAAAAGTAAAGGTAGACTACTAAGATGTCACGCCCGAGAATTTAAATAGTAAGACAAGCAAAGAAGAAGCGTCCGACAAGGGGAATTTCAATGTTTTTATAAATAAATTTAATTAAGAAAACGCTGAATTTACAATAAAAATATTGCATTAAAGAATAGAAAAGGAATTTTGTGAAAATAAATAATTCCAGTGCGAAAGAACAGAGTTAAAATTGCAAAAATTTTTTAAAAATAAGTTAAGTGGGCCAAATGATAATTAACTGTTTATTAACTGTATTGGAAACATTACAGAATTAATAAACTACTGAAATAAACATATGTTAAATTTCAAATTTATTATAAAAAGCAAGACTAAGGTTTTTTAGAATAAAGTAGGTGAAGCATAAAAAGTGAACAAAATTTAGTAGAGAATCGTCGCTAAAATAAACTATTTATAAAAGAAAGAATTAAAAAAAAAAAAAAAAAAAATACAAACATATTTTACCCAACCTTCGTGTTCCAAGATTTTCATTTTTATATATTTACGCCTCTGCTTTGTTACCGTTGTTTCGTACCAATCCGCTCTTCCCACGTTCGTGCGGTTGTTTTATTGTCGATTACATTTTACACCGTAGATTCGCACTTCAAAACGTGTAATTGTGTATTTATGAGTAACTGTGCATGTGTGTGTGTGTTTGTAAACGACATTTGTATACATTAGTAAAGTGGCAACCCGCTGGTTTGTAACGTGCGTGATGTGCCACTCGATCACGGCGTGACTAATTAATATTTGCAACGTCTAGATGTAATCCTAGGATCGGAAAACAAACACATACAATATGCGTTTTTAATGCAAATTTGTTTAAGTTGTAACCAACAAAAATCCATCTGGCCAAATAAACCCACATATTTGCATAACCAACCAGTCAGTCGAATTCATTAAAATAACAGCCGGTAATCATGGGGTTAGAAGAATTATCCAATCCAAGTAATAGCGAATTTTTGCCTTTAATACCATCGATAAAGCAAGAACAATTGGATACAGCTTTGTCCGACATGGACACGCAAGAACATTTAACAGCATCGACATCTGCAACAGCAGCTTCCACATCCATTCCATAGTCAATCATCCATGTGACAGTGCTGAGAAAAGATCTGAATCTACATCGACCTCTATATCATCGAATATTTCCAAACCCATAGCAAACAAATGTGTATTTTGCGCACAAACATTAGGTATCAATGATCGGCCGTTGAGAAATTAAACATATGTGTATTACATCCTCAGGAGAAGCTATCACTGTACTGTGAAACCTGCGAAACAAACAAAATGTAAATAATTATACTAAATGTGTTGTATACCTTACCTTGCTGTTCCTGTGTGGTAGTTCTTGGTACCTTCATATTATCAAGGATGTATTTCTTTTTTGCCATTGTTAGCTTTGGGTGGGGTTTAGGTGGAAGTAAAAAAATAATAATAAGAAGTAAGCCGCACAAAGAAGTGCTGACATGACGGCCAGCAGCTATATTCTGTAATTCTCGTAGCTAAAGCTAAATCTCGATCGCTAAAATTTTTAGGGTGAAAATTTTAGCGATTTTGCTAAAAAGGTATTCTGTAACTCTAATACTAAGTTCACACTTGTGTTTTTAAACGTGTTTAAGGCAAATGTTTTAGAATCTAAACACAACCGTTCACATTACATTTGAGATGTTTCGTCAGCTGATTATTGTGTTTTTGTAATATTGCGCGTTTGAGAAACTAATATTATATTACAACTGGAAAGAAATATCAGTAAAAAACTATTATTTATATTATTATTTTCTTTCTCATGAAATTAGTAAAATTGCTAGCCTATTAAAAGGTGAAATATATGTTATATGCATATGGAATTTTTATTTTTTTGATGTGACGTCATATAATAGCATGGCAAAATGACAGAGTTGGTGAAAATTTTTGACGTGGCGCCATTTAATAGCAATACAAACATTACAGAGTTGTCAAAAAACGCTCTGAACATACTCCAAATATATTTGTAACCCTGCCTTTTGCGTGTTTAGCGAGATGTTTAAATCTAAAACTTGTCATTTGAGATGTTTAACAAAACAAGTCAATGTATGGTAAAACATATCAAAATCGAAGTGTTTAAGCTCTTAAACACGAATGAGACGTTAAACACATAAGCAAAGACTATAAATATATAAAGATATTGCACGTAGAACATTGTACGGGAAATGCTTAATTTGCTGGTGGTTTTAGTAGTAAAACCACTTTTTTCAAGAGAGTCATTTATTTTCTCAGAGAATTTATTATTCTCATGTCTCTACTATTCATTTAGATATGTATACATGTGTTCATACGTTTGTGTCTTTGCATTCACAAGTATGTGTGCATGTGTGTACATTTAATAAACAAACGAAAGATTCCATATAAACAAACAAAAAAACTTTTCTAGCCTTTGCTGCAATAGAGTCATAAATCAAAAAATCTTGTTTGGCAGGAAACGAATTTAAAGTCTAGAATTTACCTATAAATCAATGGTAAAATATTCTTCTCCCAAGAGAATAATAAAATACAAATATCTTTCATATTTGTATGAAAATTTTGCACAGTATAAAAATTGATATTGCGATTAGTTATATACATATTAGCTCAAAAATTACATATTTTGAATTATGACGCTTTTGAAGCAAAGGCTCGTTTTGTGTTCGCACAATATATGTGGACATAAGATACGTAAAGCTAATGTCGCTGATTCTTATTTGAATGGCAAATATATGTATTTTATTGTTGTACTATTGCAAGAACATCGATTCGCACCGAATTTTATATTATTTAAAATTGGAAATTTATATAACTATGTATATCTACCTATGTACATACATATATAAAAATAAAGTGTCTCGACGTTTGTTCTCGCTAATCTCCGAAACTACTGGACCGATTTAAATGAAATTTCGCGCAGATATGTTAACAGTGTATAACTTGAAATATAGGCTATATATGTATGTATTATTTTGAATTTGAAATAGAAAAAATTGCTTTTTGAATAACCTGGTCATTTATAAACAGATTTTCAAAATTATTGTTTTGTTTGAAAGGTGTTGCCTGCAGTTGGGTCTCATAAATTTATTTTTGGAAATCTGTTAATAACTCTGCTAGCTCAACGGATATCTTGTGCTCGCTGCCGTATGGATATAATAAAACCCGCGCAAATTTTGTCATAGCCATCAGAAATGTTTGTACATGCAAAAAATCATGATAAAAATTCAGATTTTGGAAGTTTGTGTGCTCCATCAGACTTATTTTTTGCAGTATGTAAGATTCATATAAAAGTTTTCGAAAAAATTTTTTATGAATCCAAAGAAATAAAAAACGTAAAAAAAACTAGAGTTGAGCAATGTGTAAATTGCACCAAAAATACAATATATTCCTTTTGGTTTCAAGAAAACAACGTATGCTATAAGCACAGAATGGAGATGCTAAATTTATTAATTCTTACACTTTTACGAAAGCATTCCTCGTGGAAAACATACAAATACAAATTAACGAGCGCAGAAACACTTAAAATTTTGAAACAATAAAACATATGCTCAATCCAGAAAATTAGTAAATATGTACCAATCACCAAAAATAATTACATTTCTTGTGCTAGTTATCACTTATTAAAAAGATTTTAATAAATTTTATAATAGTTTTGTAAACAAAATAATAAATTTTATGGTTTTCGAACTCAGGTAAGCGCACGTTTTATTTGATTTATGCATATACTACATACATATGTACACAAGGTATATTAATTATAAGGTAGTCGCATTAGCTAAAATTGACATCAGCTGATTGATTTTTTGTTGTCAAAACTTTGTTATGTTTTTATAAAAATATTGTGACATTTTTTTTATATAATTAAAATTTAAAAAAGTGAAAAAACAAGCGTGAAAAATTTTTAATATTTAATTAAAATTAAAAATATCGGTTAAAATGCGTGTATGTAGTGTCTGCAAAAAAAAATTTGCAAAGGGGGAAGGCAAGTTGTTCCAAGTACCCAAATAAAAGACACATCTTGATTTTATACATACATCTATCAACACCTTTTTGTTTTCTGTATTGTAAATAATTTTAACTTATATTTTTATTTTATGCAATTGATTTTTTTTTAATTTAATTTTTGTTTTGTTTACGCATCACATTTTGACAACAGCCAAGTTTTTACACTAACAAAATGTCTGTTGTTTTTGTGACGTTGTATTTGTTTTAGGGACAAGACTACCTTATTTATTATACCATGTATGTACATACATAGATATTCTAACTACATATACAATTGAAAATTCTAAAATAAAATATTTAATAAAACAAATGTGTATACATAGTTCGGTGCGAATCAACATAAATGCAATAGTACAATAACAAAAAACGTAATTTTACCCTACAGCCATAGGAATCGGTCGCATTTCTTTGCACTGTTTATTTGCACATGATTTATATGAAAACAAGAAACTGCTTTTAGTTGTTAATATTGTTATTGAATGTGCTTTGCACAAGAAATATGACACACACACAAACACATTTCTCAATGAGCATCATTTATATGTGTAAACAACAAAAAAAAACCATAATTTCTCTGGAAAATAATTTCTAGTAGAGTTAAAAGAAACAAAAATGTTTCAAAAACAACAACAAAATAAACTTGACAAAATTATTACTACATACATACTTATGTACGTACATATGTATGTATGCCTAAAATTTTTGTGGTCTTTTCTCTTGCTACTTCCCCCCACAGCATCCACAAACGCAAACAATTTTTGTTTTTATTCAATGTTCTACGTGCAATATCTTTATATATTTATAGTCTTTGGTATAACATTTTAGCGATGAGAGAGAGCATTGTTTGCTCTCAGAGCAAACGCCAAAATTGCGGCGAATTTAATTTTTATGACGTTGCCTAATTTAGCAATACGAAATACAGAATTCAATATGTAGCTAAAATTCTCTAAAACGATTTTAGACATTTTTAGCGATGGAGATTTAGCTTTAGCGAGTTACAGAATATAGCTGCAGGATGCCAAATAATCAATGAGCAACGTTACCAACGATATCAAGCGCCGTTCTTTTAACTCGTAGCAGTTGGTTATCTAGCTGTAATTCACTTTTCATGTGTTGAAAGTGGTTTAGAATACCGTGACAAGACGAGTTTGTTTTCATAATTTTACATAAGGTTTGTAACGACCGTGTGCCATTGACAAGAATTGATGTTTCTGTCCAGTAAGGAGCTAAATCATAGTATACCAATAGATTCCATTCCGTAGTTAAAATAGATGTTGTTGCAATTTGCTCAAAATGGATTCCGATTCTTGTTCCAAATTTCTTATTTTTGACTTGAGTTCCAAGGGCCAGTGGTACTTGTAGTAGTAACGTGAGTAACGTCAGGGTTAGATGATTGGTTGGCATTTTGCGTCTTTTCTTCTTAGGTACTTCTGTCGGGATTGGAGCTTGATTAAGAGAGACAGAGGCTGTAGCAGAATGAAGAGAGGGAGAATTGGGAGTATAGTTGTTGATATTCGTATTGCTGTCTTCAGTAAGTGCTTCTGGATCATTATGTATGGGCAATAATGCCAGTCTATGTATTGGACGTTTGAATATTCCTGATGCAGTTCTTACGTCAGCGACTCTTGCTATGCAGTCATCACCTGGGTATACTTGAACAATTCTACCTAAAGGCCATTTCATAATAGGTATATTATCTTCTTTAATCATTACCATGTCTCCACTTTTAAGGTTAACAGATTGATTTCGGCATTTACATCTTTGCTGAAGTTCGTTTAAGTATTCTGTTGACCACCTTTTCCAAAATTCCTGGTTTATGTGGGTCACATGCTTCCAATGGGATAATCCTGACACGTTTGTTGGCTGTGCTCTACTATGCACTTGCGATGTAAGTGCTTCGCCAATCAGAAAGTGACCGGGAGTTAAGGCTTCAAGATTTTCTGGATCAGTTGTTATGGGTGTTAGTGAACGCCAATTTAGTATAGCCTCAATTTCGACACGACTCTCTCCAATTCTTCGTATGTTAGTGATGCATTCGCAACACTCCGCAGAAGAAGATGTTTTGCAGACTTTACAGTTGCTTCCCACAGACCTCCAAAATGTGGTGCTCTTGGAGGAATAAAGTGAACATGTATTCCTTTTCAGCTGAACGCGGAGATAATTGATTCCTGGGCCTGGCTTGAATAAATGCTATCGGCTAATTCTGCTAGTTGATTCTTTGCTGCAACAAAATTGGTGGCGTTGTCAGAGTAAATATTCTGACACCGTCCACGACGACCAATAAAACGCTTTAAGGCGCCTATAAAGGAATCTGTTGATAAATCCGAAACCAGTTCAAGATGAACTGCCTTGGTGGCAAAACAGCAGAAAACTGCTATATACGCCTTTGTTGGCCGTTTGCCTCTGACCCTGTGGTGAATCCAAAAGGTTCCACAATAATCTACCCCAGCATTGATGAAAGGTCGTGCTGGGGTAACTCTAGTTTGCGGAAGATTGCCCATAATTTGTTGACACAGTAGTGGACGAACTCTGGTACATCTAATGCATTTTTGAACCGTAGAACGTGCCATAATTTTGCCCTTTATTGGCCAGAATCATTGTCGTATTATGTACAAAAGAGCTTGTGGTCCACAATGTTTGTTGTCTTCGTGAATCATTGTATATAAAAGTCTTATTAGGGGGTCGTTATATGGAACCAACATTGGATGCTTCGCGTCGTATGATAACAATGAAGCCTCTAGTCGTCCTCCTACTCGTAGAATGCCTGATTCGTCTAGGAATGGGGACAATAGTACTATCTCGGAATCAGTCTATAAAAATACAGGCTGATTTTTTATTTGGAGATCCGTTTTTACTCTGTGCACCAGTTGAGCAGCCATAACTGCAGCACATAACTCTAGCCGATGTAGCGTTTGTTGTTTTAGTGGTGCGACCCTTGTCTTTGCGCAAAGTAATTGTACCATGATTGCACCATCCTTAAGAGTCGCTCAAAGATAGGCAACGGCGCCAAACGCCTTTTCAGAGACATCTGAAAATATGTGCAGCTCTGTTTTGGTTGAAAGTTGTCCCTTAAACATGTGTCGAGGCACCTTGAAATGATTCAAACTGTCTAAATCATTTCTGAATTTAGTCCAAATTTCTTGAAGGTCCTTAGGCAATGGCTCATCACAGTCTAACTTTAACTGCCATAACTGCTGAATGAATATCTTTGCTTTGACCACCAAGAGGATCAAATAATTTGGCCAAATCTGAAGTTGCCGTACGTTTAGAGACATTCTGTAGGTTATTTTTTTTACCTTGACGCAAAATTGATCTGTTTATAGCAGCCATAGCAACCCTAATGTTTTTATGGTGTTAGCGTTGTTACTGTTGAAGTCTAGATCTACCTCTTGATCGCCGGGTCCGGGGTCTTCTCTCCATATTATCAGTCGATATTGATGATTATCGGGATCAAGTAGTATTTGTCGGTACATTTTTTCAATGTCGGTGGTGAATAAAAACTTCGGTACTCGAAAACGTAGTAGGATCGACAACAATTCACTCTGTACCGTGGGCCCCGTATACATTAGATCGTTCAACGAGAGGCCTGTTGATGTTTTTGCTGATGCGTCAAAGACTACTCTTAATTTCGTTGTAGTGCTATCGGGTTTCATCACACAATGGTGCGGAATGAAATATTTAGGATCTAATATTGTATCAATGTTGACCCTTTGCATGTGTCCTAGATGCTCATATTCTTGCATGAACAATATATATATTGCGTCCGAATGTCTTCATTTTTTAGAAGTCGACGCTCTAAGCCGAGAAACCTGTTGTAGGCCATCTTATGGGATTCTTCTAATGCTGTTGGGTTTTCTCGAAACGGAAGACTGACAGTGAAGTTGGTAGATTATCAGCAAGGTGTATCGTCCCACTTTTTGTTAATTTGTAATAAAATTCTGCTCCCAGTAGCAAGTATATTTTATCCTGCTGATCTGCTAGGTGAATGTTGTTGGGAATATTCCAAGAAGAAATGTTAATGTGTTGACTTGGTTGTACGGGAATTATACTTGGTAATATGTATGCTTCCACATTTGCTGAAAACTTGAGATCTCTAGACTTCATTTGAGCGTTTGTGCGATACTTGGAATGCTTTTTGGTTTCGCCAACGCCGTCAAGACACAGTGAAGCTCCTAATGGTGAAATATACAATTTTTGGCAAAGGCGTTTAGATACAATGTTGTGATAGTGAATCCAATACCGCTTTAAATTTACCTGATGCACCATTTGAGGCTGTAATTATAACTTTTGCTGTTGCTAGCACAACATAGCCCTGACGGCCTGCAGCAACTTCAGTTTTTGCTGATGTAACTGCTACGACATTGGAAGCAGTCGTCCTTTCGGCTGTATTTGATTGTGAACTGCAATTTGATTTCTTATCCTTTTGCGTGTTGTCTTTCTTTTGCAAATGGACTAATGTATTGTGCTTTTTCTCGCAGTTTCTGCAGCTACTTGACTTGCAGGTTTTCGCAGTGTGGTCATCTTTGAAGCAGTTGACGCATAAATTCTGTCGCTGTACCCAACGTAGTCGTTCTGCTTCTGATAATTGCCGGAAGTTGTTGCAGTGATACAGTTTATGACTACTGTTATTACATAATTTGCATATGCTAATGTTGTGTGCGTTAGATGTTACTATTGTTGATACCGCTTTGTACGTCGATTTTTCCCTAGGAACAATTGCTTCCGTAGATTGAAATTGAAGCTCCAGGAACGATAAGAAGTCAGCTATACTTAGCACATCCCTTGGATTAGTTAGTGATTGCATGTACCTGATGTGTATGCTTTTGTCAAGTTTTTTCATCAATAACTGAATAATAATTGCATCCCAAGAATCTGTTTCAATTCCCAAGTTAGTTAATGCCAGTAAGCATTCTTTGGTGGTGTCATGCATAGCTTTGATGGATTGTGCGGATGACGTCACGGACTGTTGATTGAATATTTTTTCTACTATATTCGCTACTAAAATTCTCTTGTATTGTAGTTATTGTAGTTATTGTAGTCTGACCAACTGTCCTTGAACTTTGTCATTCAATTCATAAAATGTTTTAACATCAAAGCCAGAATTCAATGGATCATCAAAGCGCTCGCATATACTGTCGTATAAGTCTTGAATCTGATCCCAAAGATTGTTGATAGTTGAGAGTTTGATGTCATAAAATGGACGTGGTTGTATTTCGTCGCTAATGTTTAATACATATAAAAACCTACTTAAGGCTGTCATTCTAGCTTTTGCCTTTCGAATCAAGCCTTGGTTTTCATTAGACACCTGAAGAGGCATTGTTTACGATATGGAACTGCCTGTTCTGTATGAGGTGAAGTTAAGTGCTAGAAAAACTGGAGATGAATTTGGTCACCAATGGGCCGATGCCTGTTGTCAGTGCTCTAATCAATTTGCTGGAGCTGCTGATGTTTGTGTCAGTAATAGTGTAGTGCTGGTAGTATATGTCCACTGAAACTTCGTGTTAGTGGAACTAATGAAGTTGGCCACCAATAAACCGATGCTTTTTGTCAGTGCTCTAATTTGCTGGAGCTGCTGATATGTGTTGCACCACTGGTATGATGTTTTTTATATCCTCTGCTGAAGACAAGGATTCGCTATGTTGCAAATCTTCCACTTGAACAGCAGTGATAATGGGTAGGCTGCGTGCTGTTGTAAGTCACCAATTTAAAACCCCTTACCGCTGGTGGGGGAAGCTTTAAAATCAACCACGTCGGGGTCACAAAAATGTTTAGAATTAAACGTGTAAATTATTTTATTAGTATGACTCAGCTCAAACACTTGAATTTGAACTGTACTAATTTTGTTTGTGTGGTTTACTTTCAAGCACTTGTAACTTGAACGTAATGTGATCAATGAATAAAAAGCGAGTTTTACTATTGACAAAGAAATATAATTTTATTGTGGTATTTATACTAAAACTATTAACAATTAATTGTTGAGTCAACAAAATACTTAAAACTAAAACTTACGTTAAATTGACCAATCAAATTGAAGTAGCAATGTTTGCAGTTAATTCATTATGTAATATGATATCCTTTTGTTAAACAGCATTAGTGGAGTTCACTAACGTTTATATTCTCATTAACAATTATTAAGTGTGTTCACAACTTCTTAAACAGTGGCAAATATACTTAGTTGACATGAACATTTTGCAATCATGTCTTTTCTCTGCGTGTGCATAACATAAAACACATGTTGGCAAGAATATAAACATTTGTCGCCGCATTCATTTTATATGATCAAAGATATTATGTTTGTTGTTGTTACGTTTAAGCATTTAAATTAAAGACCATTAAAAGTGAAATATGCATGTACATATGTGCATACGTACTCGAACTTAATAGAATAAATTAATTGCCAATTTGAGGTCGTCTATACATCCAAAACTTTAAAATTTTTGAAGAAATTACAATTTAAGTTTTAAACAGCATCAATTTAAAAAAAAAAAACACCGATAATGGTGGTTGAGTCCACATCGGTTCAAGATGTACGAATTCGTTCTAATTGATTATTAGATTTCACAAAGTCTGCTTTGCAAAGTGTTCAGCAATTAATAAGAAAAAAATCTTTAATTCTTCATATCAATGTGTCTGTTTTACATTTATGCACACAATCACACTCTTTATGAACTGGCAATGGCAAATGTAAGGAGCTTTAATAATTTAACCGTTTTATCCACAAAAATTTTCATTTACATACATATGTGTCAATCATCGTCGCCAGAAAATTTAGAGAAGCATGGTCGAGTCAAATCAAAAAAAAATTTGTATAAAAAAATTCATGTAAACAATTGAAACCCATGGTATAAAAATGTATTTATGTACAAATATGTATGTATATTCGAATTTTGTGCAAAAGCAAATGTAAAATTTAAATTTTCGCGGGGTGTGCACAATCGACTATCGAAATTTTTTTGTTATGTTGGTACACAAGGTATATTAATTATAAGGTAGTCGCATTAGCTAAAATTGACATCAGCTGATTGATTTTTTGTTGTCAATACTTTGGTGTGTTTTTATAAAAATATTGTGACATTTTTTTTTTATTTAATTATAATTTAAGAAACTGAAAAATAAGCGTGAAAAATTTTTAAAATTTAATTAAAATTAAAAATATCGGTTAAAATGCGTGTGTAGTGTCTGCAAAAAAATTTGCAAAGGGGGAAGGAAAGTTGTTCCAACTACCCAAATAAAAGACACATCATATGTATTGTAAATAATTTTAACTTATATTTTTATTTTATGCAATTGTTTTTTTTTTTAATTTAATTTTTGTTTTGTTTGCACATCACATTTTGACAATTTTTTAAACTAACAAAATGCCTGTTGTTTTTGTGACGTTGTATTTGTTTTAGGGACAAGACTACCTTATTTATTATACCATGGTTGGTACACATGTTGGCATTGTCAGTTGTTGACAACTGAAAAGGTTGTTCACGTTTGTGTGTGTTCTTCGATTTTTGCTATATTTTGAGCAAAAGCAACATCGCATTGGAATCGTTCTTGAATGACGTCAACGACGATCCACGTTTGCTCGAAAGGGTCATAACTGGTAACGAAACCAAGGCCCAATCAACCCAATGGAAGCTGCCAGAAGAGCCAAGACCGAAAAAAGCACGCCATGTTCAATCAAATGTGAAGGTTTTGCGCACTGTTTTCTTCGATTACAATGGCGTGGTGCACCATGAGTTCTTTCCAACAGCTCTTACGGTTAATAAGGAATACAACAAGGAAGTTATGCAACGTTTGGGTGAAGCAATACGGCTACAACGATCGAACTTGTGGAGAAAAAAATTATGGATTCTGCATTACGATAAAGCACCAGCTCACACATCAATGCTTGTTCGTGATTTTTTTGGCCAAAAACAAAAACCTAATTATACCTCAACCACCTTATTCTCCAGATTTGGCTCCATGCGACTTTTTCTATTCCCAAAACTGAAGAGACCAATGAACAAATGAAAGGAAAGCGTTTTGCCACAATGGATGAGATAAAATCAGAATCGAAGAATAAGCTGATGGCCATACCGAAAAGCGCATTTCACAAGTGCTTCGAGGATTGGACGAAGCGCTGGCTTAAGTGCATTATATCAGAGGGTAATTACTTTTGAAGCGGACAAAATTGATATTGATGAATAAGTACTCATATGTATGTACATATATTGTCTGATTTTGTAATAGGTAACAGCTTCCATTTCGCACTTGTCGTATTTCTCTTGAGACTATTTATTTATTAACATGTCCCTGCACTCCTGTACATATCCTTTGGAAATAATTGTAGTATTTTTTCTATCTGTCCATTAAGAATATACTTACTATATAAATAAACAGATACATATATTCATTAGAATTATCTTATAATCAAGCGGCAGTTTGACATTGTATTAACATTCAATTTGGTTGTGTTTGTCTCAAAAGTATGATATAATATTTTGCTCGTATCACGGAATTTCATAACTCAAATATCACCAAAAGATTTTGTGAATGTCTTGTTTGCAGTCGGGAATGTCACGTTCGGTGTTATAAGAATACAAATGTCAAAAGGAATACAATTAATGCTGGTAACACAATTGGGACGAACGACGAATTTTTCGTTGCGAATGTTCGTCGTCACAAATAGAACACATGTGTGCATATAAAGGTGAACACAAAACCGACGTCGACGAAATTTGTCGTGCGAGTTACATATACGACCCCTAATAAATTTGACAAATTTATAGAAGCAATAAACAAATAAAAACAAGTGTAAATCTGTTGCATAAGCAAATTTAAAACAATTGGACTTCCGGTCACACAATTAATTTTATTAAGAATTGTTTACCAATAAATTGCAATTTGGCAATTTATATGAGTTGAATAACTTCAGTGTTTTTAGCCAATAAAATGGTTTTAAAATAAAATAATGCAAAGCCTGCATTATTTTATTAATACAAATTTTAATACTTTTAGCCAATCAAATTTATGCTTATGCAACAGGTATCATAAAGACAATGTTACATTTTAAGTAAGGAATAATTATAAAATGAGTCTTGTTTCTCCATTCAAAGCGTTTAATATTAATTAAGTCAATTAAAATCAAAAAGTTGTGTGTTTTTTTATTTTGTATCGCAATATCAATATCTATTTGGCGCAGTCGGTAGGATCCTTTCATAATTAAAAGGAGCCAGTGAAACGTACCTAAATAAATAAAAATAAAAAACTAAATCCTGCGAATCTCACGAGACCCTCCAGGATTATAAAATAAAAAGAAAGGATAAAAACCTAAAAACCAATATTAGTGCAGTGAACATATAAAGAAAGTGAACAACACTAAAACAAACATTAGTGGCGTTCACCACTAAAAATAGTCCAGCTATACGAAAAATAGCAGTGAACACTTTTAAATAGAAGTTATAATTCAAAGATAAAAGTAAACAATCTTTATTCATTTGGCAGTCCTAGACAAAAAAAAAAAATTTTTTTTTAAAGTGTAAAGGACCCAAAAATAACAGGCAAAATGGGTAAAAAGAGCCAAATTAAAAACAAACACTTCGACGCACTAAGACCAATAATGGAGGAACATGCTCATATCGCATCCGTTAGCGTAGCCGAAGAACTTGCTAGAAAGGACCAACAACTTGAACGTTTACAACAAGCATATATGAATTTGCAACAACAAACGCAACAATTACAACAGCAACAACAAGCAAATGCAGCTTTATACGATGAGCAAACCAACAGTGCAAGGAACAATATTTTGAAAACAATAAATCATCTGCCCATTTTTACTGGAACCGGAGATGTTACGGTAAACAGTTTTTTAGTAGTACGGAATACTTGTTGTCAACAATAGAAGATGAGAGAATAAGGAAGGAGGCCATCAGAACCATATTCTACAAAATAATCCAAGGACAGGCGAAGGACACCATCATAAACATCCCCAACCCAGACAACTGGTAACAAATCAAGGAGACATTGAAGCTGAGATACAGGCCGAGCGTAGAACCACATCAACTATATAGGATGATAGCCAATCTTAAAGTAAACACGACTTGGTGGATCATTCTATTGATCATGATGCGGATACCATATAACAACGCATATTTAAACATGACGGAAATAAAGAACCAAATGGGTTTTGTGGACTTTAAAACAGGAAATCAGGAAATAGTTAAAGATACAGCTATAGTTATACATATGATTAACATTGAACAAATTGAAGAAATTATAAACGAAATGACAGATAATATTATTTTGTTGAGAATAAGGAATAAAGAGATTCTCCAGAGAGAACTACTAGACACAAGATATAAGCTATTAACGTTAATACCGAGGAACAACAGACACAAACGCGGACTGATAAATGCAATAGGTAGTATGTCAAACTGGTTATTTGGAACAATGGACGATACGGACAGACAGGACATACAGAATCATCTATTAAAAATGGACGCAAATATTAGTCAACAAATTCAAGTAAATGATTATTTTAATACAGCATTAGAACAACTTAAAAATATTGTTAAAAAGATAGAAAAAATATAGAAAATGCAATAAATACCATTAATAAATTTAATGAAAAAGAAAGAGAACAAAGTTTGTATTTAGAATAATTATCAAAAATACAAATGTTGAGAGATAAAATCGAACATAAACAGGATAGTGTAGTATCAGCAAAATATGGAATAATTCATCCTAATATTTTAACAAGCAAAGAAATAATAAAATATGAAATAGATTATAATAATTTAAAATATTTACAATTAGGAACTCCAATTTTTAATGATACATATTTAATATTTGACATAAAAGTACAAAAAACATTTATACATGTAAACATTAGATTTATCATACCTATACCAAATAAAGAAAATAATGAAATAGAGGAAAAAATTGCAAAAATATTTAATTATGAAAACAAAACATATGAATATAAAGAGAATAAACACTTAAGGGAGTTAAAAACAACTACCCATTGCGTTATAAAATCAAATTGTAAACTAATAAAATACACAGAGTTTGAAATAATTCCAATTAATGTAAAAACAATAATTATTAAGAATGCTATTAACTTACCAATTAATCAAACTTGCACTAAAAATGAGACGATTGTTAATGGAAACCAGAGCTGTTAAATTTGGATTACGATTAGTAATCAATTAGATTAAATTTTAAAAGGAATGGTATTGATTACATAATTCTCTTTTTAACAATTCCTGATTATTAATTAATTATGATTACAAATAATCCAAAAATAATTAAGATTAGTTAGGATTACAAGAAAATAATTAAAAATAATCAAAAGTAACCAAAAAATAATTGACTACTTTCAAGGATTATTTTTGATTATTTTCGATTATTTTTTAAAAATTTAGAATGTGCATCATTTTACACATACATTTTAGTTTGAAAAATTTGCATTTAAAACGTAAAAAAATTCTGAACAAATAAAACAAAATTAATTAGTTTTTGTATACAAAATATAGGTACATATATTCACTTCAATAACAAAACAACCAATAACAATTTTAGTACTTCATAAATCAACAAAAAAGTGTAACATAACACTCACCAAAAAATATACGCAAAAGATATATATACTTTATACAAATAGCGCACAAACCCGTTAACCCGTGATAAATAAGAAGAATGCAGAATCATGAAGAATGCAAACAGGTTATCAATTATCAAATCGATGAACATCAATAATAATGACAAAAAATGAAAAAAAACTAACATTAAATTGTATTGCCATAATTTCGCAAAATTACGAAAAAATAATCAAAAACAATCAGAAGTAATCTTCCAAAGTAGTAAAATTATTTTTCGATTACTTTTTATTATTTTTGATTATTTTTTCGTAATTTTTATTAATCTTGATTATTTTACGATTATCTGTAATCGTAATCAATTAGTAATCGTGCGAATCTGAAAATAATCGTAATATAATCATTACTTCACCTTTCAAAAAAAAAATAATCTAATTACTAATTATTATGATTAGTAATCATTACTTAACAATTATGATGGAAACTACCTAATCCAATACAGTAATTGTTCAATTAAAATTACAGATTACTATTTTTCAAATCTTATGGAAATAGCAGATGAAAATAATAACATTTTTAAAATAGAATATGATAACATTCAGAATTTTACAGAAAAGATAACTTTTGAGGAAATTATAGAACATAATAAAGTAAACAGCGAAAATATTTTTAATTTAAAATACCACAGTAAATTCACTTACGGATGCAATTTGTTAATCACTATTTTGATAATAATTCTATGTAGTATTTTTTGTGTTAAACATAAATAAATAAAAATTAAATTAAACAACAAATTCAGGAGAATTCTAATCTAACGGGGGGAGTAGTTACATATACGACCCCTAATAAATTTGACAAATTTATAGAAGCAATAAGCAAATAAAAACAAGTGTAAATCTGTTGCATAAGCAAATTTAAAACAATTGGACTTTCGGTCACACAATTAATTTTATTAAGAATTGTTTACCAATAAAGGCTTTGCATTATTTTATTTTAAAACCATTTTATTGGCTAAAAACACTGAAGTTATTCAACTCATATAAATTGCCAAATTGCTTCAGTGTTTTTAGCCAATAAAATGGTTTTAAAATAAAATAATACAAAGCCTGTATTATAAAGACAATGTTACATTTTAAGTAAGGAATAATTATAAAATTAGTCTTGTTTCTCCATTCAAAGCGTTTACTATTAATAAAGTCAATTAAAATCAAAAAGTTGTGTTTTTTTTATTTTGTATCGCAATATCAATCAGCCCATTAATTTTTCCCGGGAATAAAATCCCCCTATTCTAAACAGTCCGGGAAGGGAATAACAAGGGAGAGAGAATTTCGATTATTCGAAGTTAGCTGTTTTGTTTTGATTAGAAATTTTATAATTCATTTTTGTAAAAGTTAAAAGTTCAAGTTGTATTTTAATAAATTATGTAAACACAATTAAAAATTTAAAAGAACATTTTCACAAAATTAAAAATGTTTAGTGTTGCATTTGTAATGTTAGCTGAAGCAGAAGAGCAGCAGAAGAACAATAAGGAGCAAAGGATGGCAAGAATGGCAATGGTGGTGGCACATTTTCATCAGGTTCCTTTAAAGAGGTGGCAATAGAGGAATGTAATCCGAAAGTTTTGGCCGCACCTTCGACAGATTCCTTCATACCAATTAGGTCGTATATTGCTTCTTCAATTGGCGAAAGTTTTTGCTCTGTATTGGGACCTCCACCAGTTGCTTTTGCCTGTTTAAGGTTCTGGGACGCCTTGTGCCGCACGTACTTTTTCTGGTCACTCCATACCTAAGAATATTATTTTTACTTTCAACATTATGTCTATTGTTATTATACATACCTTCTTCCACTCGGCAATACTTTTTGATGGTGGGCCTGCTGAATTTAATTCCGCCTCTAAATTGCGCCATACACGGTTCAGCTCCTCCTTGCTTCCTTTGAACATCCCACGTGCAATACCAGGTTAAGCTTGCATTGTGTTCAAAAGCATATCTAATTGTCTCTTATTTGTTGTTTTTGACCTTAAAGTAAGAATAATATCATAATAACATTATAAACATTTTTAAATATTAAATACTTACATTTTTCGCAGCTCTCCCTTTCAAATTTTCGGCGGAATTATTCCCAAAACTAGTAATAATATTTTCCCTTTTATTGACATTCATAATACCTACTTTTTTCCCGGGGAAGAGTTTCCCATTTTCGAAGTTTGTTTAGAATAAGGGAAAAGGGAGAAGGGAAGAAATTCCCGGGGAGATTTTGTTTAGAATATGGGAATAGGGAAAAAATTCCCGGGGAATTGTTATTTAGAATTGGGCTGAATATCTATTTTGCGTGACGAATTCTCTGATAGATTTATTTCTACTTCATACGCCGGCAAACGAATCATTTTTTTTTAGTTTTCAAATATATTAGTAGTAAATAATGTTAATTTTTACTTTAACAAGTGCATCTTTTTATGATATAGAGCTTTTTAGTTAAATAAACATAATTATTAATGATAAAATTTGTTTTTAATGGTTTTTTTTAATGTTTAATTTTGTAAGGGAATTATTTTCTTTAAGCGGTAACACTATCGCTGTTATGTATGTACACCATGATACAATGGGCGCGTTCAGCAGAAAAATCTGCTACTAACCAGTTTAGATGTAGCAACTTTTGTTTTGATTAATTTTTCTAAAGGATCTGCTCACTTTTTTGTCACAAATATCAACAAATTTGGCTTTTCAATTAAAATTAATGAATTTTATTTTATAAAAAGATTTTATAATATTTATTTGTGAATTTAAATCAATTAAAATTTAAAAATATATTATAAAATTTGATTCAAAAGTCAAACTGAACTGAAATATCGTAATTTGATGATATATATCGTACTTTTTCTTTGCTACCAAAAACAGTGAGCGCTCACTCAACATGTTCGCTGATCGCTTAGTAATCAAAGTGTTCAGCAGATTGTGGTGCAACAGTTATGTAGCAAAATGTGTCTGCTGAACGCACCCAATGACTATAAGGTAGTCTTAGAAGCCAACAATTGTTGTAAGCTACTTGTTTTTAATTTCAGGTGTCAAATTTTGGTTGGTATTTATTTATTAAATTTATATTAAAAAATTTCTGTTTATGAAGAATATTGTAAAATTTTTGAAAACGAATACGAAATAAATATGAGTTTGCAGTTGTGCAAAAAGGGTGTGATATGTAAAAAAGACTAGAGCTATTGGAAAAGAACCTTTTTTAAAGTTCCCAAAGATGAAACCAAACTAAAATCGTGGAAAGAAGTCTTCAGAAAAAATTTCATAGCAAATGTTTTTTTTTTCGTATTTGAATAAATAATTTTTATTTATTTATATTTTTGTCACAGTTTGAAACATACACACATACATATTTATACTGTTGACCTGCGGAATTAAATGTAACAACTTTACTCTTTGGAGTCATGAGTAATTTTATTGAAAATTCTTCTCTTTGTTTATAGCTAGTTATTGTTCTTATACATTGTTGCTTAAATTAAGTAGTATCTGCAGGGTTGTTGTAGGCCGTCAGTGCTGGCACTACACCTCCCCTTTTAGAAAAAAATTAATTTATATTATATTATATTATATTATATTATATTATATTATATTATATTATATTATATTATATTATATTATATTATATTATATTATATTATATTATATTATATTATATTATATTATATTATATTATATTATATTATATTATATTATATTATATTATATTATATTATATTATATTATATTATATTATATTATATTATATTATATTATATTATATTATATTATATTATATTATATTATATTATATTATATTATATTATATTATATTATATTATATTATATTATATTATATTATATTATATTATATTATATTATATTATATTATATTATATTATATTATATTATATTATATTATATTATATTATATTATATTATATTATATTATATTATATTATATTATATTATATCTTTATATATATAATTCTTCTGAAAGTGTGTTAGTAACTGAACTCCTCCTTAACGGCTGGGCCGATTTCGATGAAATTTTTTGTGTGTATTTGAGTTGGTCCCTGGATGGTTTAGATTTACAATTCGGTCCAATTGGTCAAAGGGGCGTGGTACCTCCCATACAAACGACATATTAAAAATCTATTATTTCTGCTCCTGATAACGGTATTTGAACAAAATTTGGTACGTCGGATTGGTGTGCATTTTTTAAGTGCTGCTGAAAATATGGGCGGGATTGGACAAAGGGGCGTGGTATCTCTCATACAAACCACAAATTAAAAATCTATTATTTCTGCTCCTGATAACGGTATTTGAACAAAATTTCGTATGTCGGTTTGGTGTGCATTTCTTATGTGCTGCTGAAAATATGGGCGGGATTGGACAAAGGGGCGTGGTACCTCTCATACAAACCACAAATTAAAAATCTATTATTTCTGCTCCTGATAATGGTATTTGAACAAAATTTGGTATGTCGGTTTGGTGTGCATTCTTAAGTGCTGCTGCAAATATAGGCGGGATGGAACAAAGGGGCGTGGTACCTCTCATACAAACCACAAATTAAAAATTTTTATTATTTCTGCTCCTGATAATGGTATTTGAACAAAATTTGGTATGTCGGTTTTGGTGTGCATTTCTTATGTGCTGCTGCAAATATGGGCGGGATTGGACAAAGGGGCGTGGTACCTCTCATACAAACCACAAATTAAAAATCTATTATTTCTGCTCCTGAAAACGGTATTTGAACAAAATTTGGTACGTCGGTTTGGTGTGCATTTGTTTAGTGCTGCTGCAAATATGGGCGGGATTGGACAAAGAGGAGTGGCACCACCCATATAACCCAAAAATTTAAATCGCCATATTTTGGGCATTTTTTGACCTATGTCGATGATATTTGGTACATATGGTATTGGCATAAATTGGAATACGTACCGGGAGAAAAGTGGATGGGACCACGCTCCTTTTTAGGAAAATTAAAAATCGTAATATAGGCTTAACTACTGGACCGATCGTCACAATAGCATATATATAAATACTTTTCATTTTATTTTATAACGAGGGGGGTAGCGAAGTACACCGGGATCAGCTAGTTATATTATATTATATTATATTATATTATATTATATTATTATATTATATTATATTATATTATATTATATTATATTATATTATATTATATTATATTATATTATATTTATTATATTATATTATATTATATTATATTATATTATATTATATTATATTATATTATATTATATTATATTATATTATATTATATTATATTATATTATATTATATTATATTATATTATATTATATTATATTATATTATATTATATTATATTATATTATATTATATTATATTATATTATATTATATTATATTATATTATATTATATTATATTATATTATATTATATTATATTATATTATATTATATTATATTATATTATATTATATTATATTATATTATATTATATTATATTATATTATATTATATTATATTATATTATATTATATTATATTATATTATATTATATTATATTATATTATATTATATTATATTATATTATATTATATTATATTATATTATATTATATTATATTATATTATATTATATTATATTATATTATATTATATTATATTATATTATATTATATTATATATATTATATTATATTATATTATATTATATTATATTATATTATATTATATTATATTATATTATATTATATTATATTATATTATATTATATTATATTATATTATATTATATTATATTATATTATATTATATTATATTATATTATATTATATTATATTATATTATATTATATTATATTATATTATATTATATTATATTATATTATTATTATATTATATTATATTATATTATATTATATTATATTATATTATATTATATATATATTATATTAATTTATATTATAAATCAAATTTTCTACCAACAAAATACATAGAGCTGGTTGTTTTGTATTTCTGCATATTCCTGTGGGTTCAACAAAATTTTAAAAAGCGATGCAAATCGAAACGACGCAAATCGAGGCTCCAGTGTATATAAAAACAAATTTGTAATAAGAAATACGCACAACATTTTTTATTATGACAGCTGTTATTTGTTCGTCCCAATTGTGCGTCACGCGACGAATTTACGCAACGAACTATTACCAACGAATTCGTCGTGCTAGACGAAATTGTGTCCCAATTGTGTTCCCAGCATAATGCCTCAATATTTTTTTTTTTTTTGGGAGAGATCTCAAAAAGTTGAAAGGTCTCTTGCCCTCTTGATATTTAAAGAAGTTGTTCAGCATTCTTAGAAAAACATAGCAAACTTCCATCTCCTTTGCGTAGTAAAGAGTCTCTTAATTGGTCATATATTTCTTATTATGCATCATATACATATTTATGTGAGTATATGCATGTATGTATGTACCCACCGAACCAAAGGTTTCGACTTTTTCTGAAGTCAGATTTATCGTATCAAATTCGACATTTCAGTAGTATGTCTAAAGTCAGCCTTGGTGTTACGAATTTGTTAAGACATTTCGGTATTATGCCTGAAGTTATATTTGATGTTTACAAGTTTGCATTTTAGCTTACAGTTACATTTTTTAATTGAGTGTGTGCAGAGAAAAATTTTTTTAAAAAAATTTAATTATTAAGTAAGTATTGCAAAATCAGTTAAAATGTGTTAATATTATTAGAAAAAAATTAATAAAATTAAAAATTACAAGTGTTTTATCACGTACATACCATTATTCAATTAAAAATATTTACGATAACATTAAGAATAGTCTTAATGACATCGTTAAGACTTTTTTTTAAATCTTTCCTACATTTCTTTACGATTTCTTAACTACGTATCTTTACGAAGTCATGTCAACCACTTCATATGATTTTCGTTACGAAATATTAACGAATTCGTATCCGATATAGGAAGATTTTGCCGAATAGTCGTAACGAATTAATTACAAAATCGAAACGTTTGGTTGTTTGGTAGTTTCATACATACATACATATATCATTTGAAAGTGTAGTTAAGCACCTTTGAAATAATAATAATTAAAGTTCTGTAGGAGTTTACCCGTTCCGTGCCAATGGATATAGCCGGTGAAAATTATACGAGTATAAACTATAACTGGGTAAATCTAATATTATAAATAAAAGTTGCATTTGCGACACAGCGGGCGGCTTTTAAAATTTAAATGTTAGCAGTCTTAATAATAGAGGTTTCATATTACAAAATGAATAAAAAGTAAAAAAAGAACGATTTATATTCATTTATTATGAAAAGTGCGATTACGTTAGAGACATAGAAATATCTCATATTCCGTTGACAAACCCCTTTTTGAGTGGGCCGTAATGGGTGTTAAATTAAATTGATAACTTCTTATTATTTAATTGCCAAAAAATATAAAATGTCTTTATTTAATAACATTTTGAAATAGTAGCTAGCGTTAAAAATACTTAGCGTTTTGAAATAGTATACATTGTATAATTATTGTACTGCGGCGTTATGAAATGTGATGCGTTGTTCAAACATAAAGCAATTTATGTTTTGGAAGTCAACCAATGTCAGTAGTGAATCAGTAAAGTTTCACTATAGACATTTCCTACAGGGTAGTTTTACCTTTTGCAGTGCAAAAATAATGCAACATAATTCAAATTGTGATTTTTATTAAGTTGTTAACATAATACATATGTATGTACATATTTAATTGTTCATACGCGAACTTCTTTATGTTTGTATTGTAAAATAAAAGGCAGCTTGAAATTCGTTATTATATAATTTGAAAACTAAACAATTCACTCAAGGAATAATAAATAATAATTTACATCAGCACTTTAGCTGACTGGTGGGTTAAACTGGGTTGAAAATGCAAAACGATTGAAGCCTGGTTGGTGCCTACTTACAATACGAAACGATCATTGTATATACGTATGAGCATATACAGGCGTGAATATTCCTTCTATTGAGACAGGCGCAATAAAAAGGTTTCGCAATTTTTAGGCGCGTGGTTGACACGCGACTGCGGAATGAATAAAAACCAAAACGAAAAAAATATCTTATTTATAATAATGACTTATTAGAACAAAAGTTACGAACGACTCTATTCGCAACAGAAAACGTATTACGCTGATGTTCGTCCAACAATCACATGCACAAAGTTGATGACATGACATGCGGCAATTTAATTCAATGAAATTTTTGTTTCTTTCAAAATGTTCATAATAAGTGGTAATATGATATTTTTATAAAAATTTTTCATTTAATTCACTCTTCTATGAAAACATAATAGGTGTGTTTGTTTACGTGATATTTTGTACAAATTGTTACAAAATGTGGTGGCACGAAATAAGCCTCAATGAAATAAGCCCCAAATCGAAAAATGAAATAACCCCCAAAAAATTTTCAAATTTTTTGTTTGGTGTTTATTTCATTTTTTTTGGGGCTTATTTCGTTTTTAAAATATTTGGGGCTTATTTCATAAAATTTTTTGTGGCTTATTTCATTTTATTTGGGGCTTATTTCATATCCGTAAAATATATCTAAAATCCTTGCGCCCGGCCGTAGGCCGGTTATGCGGAGAATACTTTGAACGCGAAGCCGGTGTTCGATATACCATAGAGGACAAATTCCTTGCGCCCGGCCGTAGGCCGGTTATGCAGAGAATGCTTGGAACGCGAAGCTGGTGTTCGATATACCATAAAAGATAAATTCCTTGCGTCCGGCCGTAGGCCGGTTATGCAGAGAATACTTTGAACGCGAAGCCGGTGTTCGATATACCATAGAGGATAAATTCTTTGCGTCCGGCCGTAGGCCGGTTATGCAGAGAATACTTTGAACGCGAAGCCGGTGTTCGATATACCATAGAGGATAAATTCCTTGCGTCCGGCCGTAGGCCGGTTATGCAGAGAATACTTTGAACGCGAAGCCGGTGTTCGATATACCATAGAGGATAAATGCTTGTAACGCGAAGCCGGTGTTCGATATACCATACAGGATAAAATACTTGCGTCCGGCCGTAGGCCGGTTATGCAGAGCATACTTTGAACGCGAAGCCGGTGTTCGATATAATTTAGAGGATAAAATTCTTGCATTTTATGATTTCTTCTTAAGCTTCCCTACCAGAACGTGAAGGGTTATTGATAAGTAAATTTGCTGTCATTGATAACCCCTCAAGTGGTCACAACCTCAAGTCACATTCTTAAGAGCAATATGAAGAATTTGACTACTTATTTTGTGTACGTGTGATTTTGCATTTCTCTCGCACTTGTAAATTTTTCTCGAGTGAGTAACATATATCTGTACTGCTCACTCTAATACTTTTTGCTAGTCAACAAGCAGTCACAGATTACCAATCATTGACTAGGGATAAAGCAGTCACATTTTACCACTCATTGACTTTGGATAAAGCAGTCACTTGTGACTGTATAAAATATACATATAAACAAACTTTAAATTAATTTAGTAATTATTTTATTTAACTAAATACACATAATTTACTATATTTATATTGCACCACTTCCTTACACTACTATCCACATCCATATCTTCTTTATATTGAGGGTTCTCACCGGCATCTTCATCATCAGCCGCAACATAACTTTCTTCGTCTAGCCACAATCTATAAAAAAGAATTATATTTTCAGTTGTAAATTAATAATAACCGTTTTGTTTCTTACCTTTTGTATTTGCTGTGCTATTAATAGTTTCCATACACATATTTCAACGGATTTATTTATAAATTTTTCTAAAATTCTTTATTTTTACATTAATTTTACTTTCAAATATATAAGAATATTTTTGTCTGTTTGGGATTTCCATTTATAAAAATGATTGATAAATAATCATCATTTTAGCGATCAAATGAGAAGTTATATTACCAGTAAAATGACCATTAGAAAGACTAACATGCCAATTGTCAAGTAAACACAACTCTGCAACGTAAAATTATTGCAAAAGTGTTGTTAAAAAGGTTTGAGTGTGTTAGTAGAGGTAATTTATTTCTGTTCTTGCATTTTATGATTTCTTCTTAAGCTTACTTCATAAAGTTATCAAATTTGGGGCTTATTTCATTTTTTTGGGGTTTATTTCATTTGTTTAAAAATTTGGGGCTTATTTCATAAAATTTTTTGGGGCTTATTTCATTTTATTTGGGGCTATTTCGTAAATTTTGTTTGGGGCTTATGTCATTTTTTTTGGGGTTTATTTCATAAAATTTTTTGGGGCTTATTTCATTTTTCGATTTGGGGCTTATTTCATTGGGGCTTATTTCGTGGTGCCCAAAATGTTACTGGATCCTGTTCGTTTACTTTCTCCAGCAAGTAAATTTATTTAAATAGATAGAAAGAGAGTCAGCAATTGACATTTGAATGTCTGAGAACTTGCAAATTCTTGCTGGATAAATTTTGTTCAGTAAAATTTTGCAAGATAAAACAGATGTTTTTACTGCTTCTTCTTACCAATTAAAAATTAAACAAAAAAGTTTTATTTGTGAAATATTATGTAGAAAGTTTTCGAAGTAATGAAAAACTAAACTAAAGTTTATTTGTATTTGTTGAAATATGTTAAATTTAAACAAAAATTGGTGATATCTTTATTTAAACAATGGAAGAGTAAGTTAAAGTTAAATTTGCGTTCATTGTTTAAGAACTGCAATTACAGATGTAAAGTCAGCACAAAGAAACGCAATAGCCAGGAGTTTCATGAATTGTCGGGAGCTTCAGAAACAACATATACAGATTCCAATTCCATTCTTTGTCAAAATAAATGCTTATTGTTGAATATGATAATGGAAGTATTTGATGCATCATCTTCAGAAAGTGAAGACGAGGAAGACGTAATTTTAAATCAATTACTTAAAGTAGATCCGTGTAATTATGTTCCACATTTAATGATCGAAAGAAGTAAACGGAATTCCATAAAAGATTATATTGAAATAACTGTGTCGAGTTACACTGAATTTGAGTTTCGAAGTCACTTTAGAATTTCAAGAAGTCTTTGTGAATCTTTAAGTAAAAGGCTCTCAGAATCGGTACATTATAAAAGCATTCGATGTGACAAACGTCTTCCCGAAAATGTTTACATGTTAGTTTTTTTATGGTTTGCTGGGCATGAAGCATGCAGCTTTAGAGATTTGTCAGACCGTTTCAATCTGGCTCTATCTACAATATGCTTGATAATCAAACGTGTGTCATTGTTTGTGAGCTCTTTAAGCCCTGATGTCATGAAATGACCAAATGGTTCTCAGAAAGCCCAGTCTGCTCAATTTTTCGAAAATAAATGTCTATTTTCTAAAGCAATAGGTAAGTTTTAAAAAAATATAAACGGAAATATATTAATGATTTTATTTCAGCTTGTATTGATGGTACCCACATAATTATCGATCCTCCTAAAACCTCGAAAGACGATTATATTGATAGGAAAGGGAACACAACAGTTTGTATGCAAGCCATTTGTAATGAAAAAAAAAAAATCATAAACGTCTTCATTGGATACCCTGGGTCTTGCCATGATAGTTGGGTCTTTAAAAATTCGCCCATTTACGAATATAATACGAAATATTTTTTATTGAAGAAGGTTAGAGTTTTACTAAAAGCTTTCATTTTAAAAACTTGTTTTTAAAGATTATTATTTGCTTGGCGATTCCATGCAACAAACATTTGATAACGCCTTATAGAGACAACGGTCACCTAACAAGAGCCCATAAAAATTTTAATGTGAAGTTGAGTTCAGGCCGAGTTTGCATAGAACATTCATTTGGAATTCTTAAGCAAAGATTTCGACAATTATATTATTGCAAATTGCGGGGAATGGAAAAAATTTGCCATTTTATTAGAGCGTGTTGCGTTTTACACAATAATTCTGACGAAGATGATTTAGAGTTCAGCTTAGACACAAGTGAAGACGTTGTCGAAGATTGCCCTAGGGAATGCGAACCTGTTTATGGAAGCAATTTCGTAAGGGATGCTATTTGCGAATCTTTCCAAAACCAAGTATGAATATATCGCCATATAAATTTATAAAGCCCTACACTACATTGAACAAATTTTACAAGAAAAGGCAAAAATTGTTTAGTATGAAAGAAAAACATTTTATTTCAGGAATTAATTATAAGAAATACTAAAAACTACTAAAAAAAAACTACAGTTTGACGAAATTTTGTTTGTAAAATTGAAGTTATTTACTGCCTGGTCCACGATGTCAACCGCAATCGCTCGCTTGCTTTTGTGACGACAAACAGCTGATTTGCGCCCCACTAAGAGTTTTCAGCACGACAAGTCGATCGACAATCAAAGCGAGCGATAACGTAAGCATTCTTGTACAAATTTGCGCCCCACTAAGAAATATTGTACGACAACAACTGTCAAAATCAGTCACTTGCTTTTTGGTTGTCGACTGAGAAATTAATTTGACAAAATATATAAAAAATTGGTTATTTTATAAATAATTTTAGAAATTTCATGATGGAAAATTGATATGTAGGTATTCATGTATATAAATACATATGTATTTTGATAAAAATATTCTTGTACAGCTAATAATTATTTATTACCAACAACATTTTTCAGCCTTAAAAAGGCAAATCTGAAGCAGATACAGGTTCTAGTTGAATTTGTAAAATATACACAATATCCAAAAATTATTTTGCTATAAGTTATTTTTCACAAAATTGATTTATTGAAAACATATGTTTTGTGTTTACATTTGAAGCAAGGCATATTCAAGAAGTGAGCGGACTAGCACAGCTGACTCAGATAGCTTTAGATCAAATTTGCATACTAACTGATACAGTTTTACAGCATACACAAATAATTGTTACAGTTTTTAAAGCATTTTTAAGAAATTGTGAAATTTATTTGATTGTTTCAATAAAAAAGCGAGTATTTTATACCAACAATATAATATTTTTTTTTTGTTGTACTTGTTATCGAAGTGTGCATACCTGGTAGTTGTGCCACGTTCAAATGGCCATATTTATGGCTCAACTAACATGGAATATTTGATGTGGCAATATAGTCATTTGACAATGATTACGTTAAACAAGTAAAGCCAGACGACCGACAAGTCGATATTTAGTGGGGCGCTTAAGCGAGCGATCGTGAGTGACTTGCTGTCGCTCGCTTAAGTTGTCGATCGACATCGTGGACCAGGCTGTTAATCTTTTTTAATAAATTGACAATAGACTCTAACAAAGAAACTTTTTTGGTTTCTATTTCATCTCTCCGTTTGGCTCGTTTTTCCTTTCTTTTAAAATTTTCTTCAAGCATTTGGTGAAGTTTTTTATCATTTTCCTCACGTCTTTTAGCTCCTTCGCCCACTTTCTCCAAATATTTTTCTATCGCTGTTTTCTTTCTCTTCGAACAAGAGGGTGTACATTCAGAATTATCTGAAACAAACAAAAAAATGTACTAACTTTTATCAAATAGAGAACGAAGTAAATACCTAAATCATCTATATCATTAATCGACGCCTCATTTATAACAACTGAAATTTCGCTATCAATGACAAATTCCGGTTCAGTTGATCTTTTGTTAATAAAAAGATCATCCAACTCCCTAGTAGAACATATAATTAAAAGTAGAAAGAAATAATTTTAATTAAGGAATTCTTGTGTAACGATGTTTTATAAATATAAATATGTATACATACGTTTGGAAAGGGCAAGTTATTTTGTTTCTACCAGTTTTGTTGTTGTGGAGCTTCATGCGCTTGTACTGGCGCTCCTAACTAAAATATTTCGCTTCAACTTTGGCTTGATTGAAACTATACCCACTATTCTTCATTTCCTCTGAAATTTTAGCCCACATCTGCTTTTTATTTTTAAGGCTAGCGATTTTGCCAACCTTTGGCCTTAAGTCCTTTACCAGGCTAATTAATAGTTTAGTTGAAGCATCCAGCCACAACGTTTTACCATTAACGTCTGAAACTGCAGGACTTTCGCACAATGTGTTTTCGCTGGAGGCGTCTGGCGAAGGAATGTTCACTTCAGGATTCGGAGTGAAGATTACTTCGTCATATTCCTCAGTGCCCATGATCTCCTGCGAAGTACATTTCCAAGCAAAAACTTCAAGTATGATCGGAGAGGTGTATGTAAACGAGACTTTGGACCAAATATTTTTCAATTGCGTTACGTTTGCTTACCTTCTTCCAGCTTCTTAAAAGTTTTTGGAGTACATGGCATATCAAGCCTCTTGGTCATTTTAGTTTTTGTTGCTAACTATATTACTTAAGTTTTTTGGCCCAAATATGAACTTATTTATTTGCACTGAACAACTTTTGTTTATTTCTTTTGAATTTAATTGTATTTGTTGAAATATGTTAAATTTAAGCAAAAATTTGTGATATCTTTATTTAAACAATGGAAGAATATGAATATAAGTACTGCTAATGCATCGTTTTTAAATCATAAAAACTTTGTAAAAACATATGCATGTGTACTAATTAGAAAGTCAATGAATTATATAAGTAAAATTTTAATTTTTAACTAATTGTAAATTATTAACTAATAATTGTATAAATCATAAAAAATAGGCAACAAATTACTTCGAAATTTTATTTAAATCGTTAGTCGCAAACAGCGACCAATTTTTTCCTTTTGAATTAGCATTACTTATCAGCTGTTCAGCAAAACAACATGCAAAATCTTGCAAAATGCTGTTCGCATACTTTTTTGCAAATTTTTATAATTAAGAGTAATTGAGAGTAAATTTGGTTTTTTTCTCTATCACAAAGCTGCTGGATAAATATTACTGGAAAAGTAAACAAACACACCTAATAAGATTTATTCTCTTTCTGTGACAAAGTTTAAAAAAGCCATATACATACACATTTGTATTCACAGTGAATAGTTTTTGCCGACATCTCTGTCGTCAAGAAAATACTCAATGTTGACTAAAACATTTACATATAGACAATTTTTAGACAATTTTTAAAATTTAATATGCATACACACATGTGTACCTAACTACATAACATTGTATAAAATTTTAGACCCTTTAAATGTAAACAAATGGTTTTTGAATCAGTAGAATGATACACAACAGAGGGATAATCATTGAAACTTAGCTTTGATTTTAATCCATGAGAAAATTTCGAAAACTTCATGTCATATTTCTGACATTGCCTAGTGCCGAAAAATTTTCTGAAATTTTTTTAGAAAACTCCATCAGAAATCGCACAGAATTCTTTGAGACATGTAATTTTTAATTCGTTTTTACCAATTTACATTTAAAAAATTAAAAACAGATTGAATGACGTCACCCAAGTTTCGGTACCAAATTTTCACTAAATAATAAAACAATTATTTAACAAAAAGCTAAAATTTTCACAAAAAGTAAATTCTACCATACCAGAAATGAATGAAAACATGAACGTGAAAAGTGTTTAAAAAAATCGGAAAATTCACATTTCAAATTTTGCCAAAAGAATCTAAAGTTTAAGACAAACATCTGTCTTAAAACGAAAATATTTAAGTTTGATTGCACATACATATGTACCGCTGATGAGCGACTATACAGATCAAGATAAAACTTTGCGAAAGAGAAAAAATTCCGCAAAATTTTTAAATTCTTAAAAATCTCTGTAGTAATAATAATCGGCAAAATCGGTAACAAATCGGAAATATGTACATATGTATGTATGAATGTACCCGTATGTTTAAAAAATGCTTCATCAAAAAATGTTATTAAAATTTTGATATTTTATTTCATAATTTATCAATATATTGTTCGAGAATGTTGTCATGAATCGCTTGCCATCATAGCTGCCAGATTTGACTATTTATCGTCATTTTGACGATTTTGGGTCCGAAAAATGACATGGTGACGATGGGACGATTTATACCCTCATTTTGACGATTTTAAATAATTCAAGTTTGCAACATTTATTTGTACTATTAAAGCAACCTTGAACTGCTGATAATTGTAATGGAAACTTTTTAAAAACTAGTTTGCATAAAACTGAAATCTTTTATTTAATCTACATATATATATATGTATAAAGATGAATGTTTGTCTGTATGTCATCGATGAACTCAAAAACTACTGGACCGATTATTATGAAAATTGGTATATATATGAATTTTTCCACGGAGAAGGTTTGTATAATATGCTCATTTATGCCACTCGCCACCAGGTGGCGCTGCAGAGTATCAACGTATGGACTCCAAAACGGCTGGGCCGATTTTGATGAAATTTGCAGAGAATCTTCAGAACATTCAGGCGGGTGACACTGTGAAGTCTGATTTTTGATTTTCGGTCTGCGGGCGGAGGGGCGTGGCAAAATCCAATTTTCATATTGCAGCACCAATGACACATACATATGAATATTTATTTTTCTTCCTGAAATTTTTACAGCATGTTACTGTGACTCTGGAAGGAATAATGGGCTATATGAAGTTTTAATTGGACAAAGGGGCGTGGCACAGCCCATATAACCCAAAAATTTAAACACCATATTTTGGGCATTTTTTGACCTACGTCGATGATATTTAGTACATATGGTATTGGCATAATTTGGAATATGTACCAGGAGAAAAGTGGGTGGGACCACGCCCTTTTTAGGAAAAGAAAAAATCGTAATATAGTCCTAACTACTGGACCGATCGGCATTGAATTTTCACAATAGGAATTTTTTTTATAACGAGGGGGGTAGCGAAGCGCACCGGGTATATCTAGTTGATTATAAAAGCAAACACAATTTTTTACATTTTGAAGACATTTATTTAGGAATATTGCCAGAGACGTATTGGAAAAAGCACAAATAAATGCAAAAGAAAAATGTGATATTAGTAATAACTGTGTTAATTTTTATATAGAGCTTTGTGATCAGATTTTATTTTGAAAACAAATATAAAGCTCTTGGCCAAATTAATCCATTTAATATTATTAATAAAGAAAAAGTTGGTTTTCTGAAATTATAAAAGAATTTTTCATTTTGTTGAAGAAAGTGAAAAATAAGTGCTAGAAACTGAGTTCAGACAAATAAAGTTATTGTCCTGATAGAAACATATAACTATTGGATTTTTGGAAAAAAATATCAGAGATGCAAACTAGGGATTCTAGTCTTTTGTTTTCGGTTTTGACTAAATTTATTAAAAAAGTCCTAGTTTTACCACATTCTTCAGCAAATGTAGAAATTATATTTAGCAAGGTAAACATAAATAAGACTAAAGTAAGAAATTCATTGAAAAAGTCGCCTTTGGAAGCAATCTATCTATATATAAAAATGAATGTCTGTCTGTCTGTTTGTGCTTTAGAGGAGGCCAAACCCTTGGACCGATCTTACTGAAATTTTCACAGCGTGTTACTGTGACTCTGGAAGGAATAATAGGCTGTATGAAGTTTTGATTGGACAAAGGGGCGTGGCACCGCCCATATAACCCAAAAAATTAAATCGCCATATTTTGGGAATTTTTGACCTGCGTCGATGATATTTGGTACATCTGGTATAGGCATAATTAGGAATACGTACCTAGAGAAAAGTTCGTCCGACCACGCCCCCTTTTAGGAAAATTAAAAATCGTAATAAAGTCTTAACTACTGGGCCGATCGTCATTAAATTTTCACAATAGGATATATAAATACTTTTAATTTAATTTTATAACGGGGGGTAGCGAAGCACACCGGCTTCAGCTAGTATTATATACAAAATATTATTTAAAGCTAGACAAATATAGCTGCTATGATCTCACAGTTGTACCTAAATTAATCAGCATGTTTAATTGCAATATATATTTGTAAAATATATTATACATATACATATGTATGTATATGTAAAATGTACATATTGTCCTTAAAAATTATATTTTTATTGTATAAATTTTATTGTAGTTTTTATACATTTTTAGAAAAAAATATTTTCAAAAATGATATTTAAAATGCATATATTACTACACATGGAAACAAATTAATTTAAGGATTGAATTTTTTCCATACAATGTATACATTTCAAAATAGTGAAAAACATGCAATCTATTTACTGTGATTTTATTGTGAATTCTAATTGAAGTATCTGATCTCTGTATTTAAAGAATGCTGTGTTTAATAAGATTTGTTTATTTAAAAGTTTTGTTATATTTTGCCTCTGATAAAATATGTTTTGTTGGTAAAAAAGCGGTTTTTTCATTTGACGTTTTTATGACGATTTCAATAAGCTATATTGACGATAATGAAGATTTTTGCCAAATATATGACGATATTACCTCAAAATATCTGGCAGCTATGCTTGACATGTAAATAATTTGAAGTTGAGTGTTTTTCAAGTGTTTATTTCTCTTATTATTAAAAACGTGACATAAACACTTTTGTTGAATTCACGTTCCATGTAAAATTGTTTGATTTTTGCATGTACAACATTCGATCTGCCAATTGCTTCTGGCAAAGTCGAGATGAAGTCTATAGTATTTGTGGAAAAATACAATAATTTTCTCCAGTTCTGCTTTAATTCAGCATAAATTACGTGACACTTGCTTCAAAAACTCTATGCATTATCTACATATGTACATATGTACATACATACATATGTATGTATGTTTCTGATAAAAATCACTCTCTGACTTGAATTGGAAATTAACTTAAAGCGATAAAGACACACATCCTGCGGATGTCAAGAAAATTGATATGAATGTGTTGAAAAATGTATGATGATTATTTGCCTGCAATTTATGTGCGAAAATCTTCTAAACATTTTTTATGTTGAACTACTACGATTAATATTATTGTGAAGCCTTCACACTGATAATATTTTGTTAATAAAAAATATAAATAACCCTGATGGACTGATAAATTCAAATGGTGTCAAAGGTGGTTGCGCTGCCTTGTTACAAACATTTTGAAGATTTTGTTTTGCAGCTATTAATTTCATATGAAAAGTAAACATAGTAAGACTGCTGCTGATTTGATATTCTCATTAAGATTTTCCGGTCTAAGAGACTTGTCGTTTTCAGCATACATATGTACATATGTATGTATGTATTTGAAGACTGAAACTTCATTTAATTCATTAATTTCATTCATTACTTTTTCATACATACATATGTACTAAAAAGGGCAGAAAGATACATACATCCCAATTACGAATATTCCCTAGGAATTTCTCTCCTACGGAAAATATTTTTCTCGAGAAAAACTTTCCCCAATTATAAATTATTGTATGTAAATAAAAGTTAAAAGTGAGAAATCTCATATGGAATTTATATTCATAATAGGAGGAATGGGAAAAGAGAAAGAAATTCCCCCGGAATTAATACTTGTAATTGGGCTGATATACATAAATACATACATACATATATGTAGGTATATATATATATGTATATATATATCTATATATATATATATATATATATATATATATATATATATATATATATGTATGCACATTGCATATTATGTGGTCCGCATTATATGTAACTTTTTTTTAAGAAATCTTATAAAAAATATAGAAACATTCATAAATATACTGAAATTTTTGTTTAGCTTTCAATTTCAGCGGAGCAATGCAGTTTTAAGTAACCTCCCGTCAGTTTGGCGTCGCTTTTTCTTGTACTGTATCGTCTGCAGTCCGGTCGATCTATTATACATTATATAAATGATATTTTGTGATGCCATACGTTTCATATATTTCCCTTCTTTTCCCAGGTTTTATACTACCGCCGTCGTGTTTTATATTGTGGCGGTGAATTTTGCAATGCAAATTCTTCCAGTAGCAAAACATACATTCACACATACTCGTATGTTTATGTTATTTATCAGGAAAATATAATAAATAGTATACGAGGTGAAGTTAGTGTTTCAAATAAATAGTATAATTGTTGGACATAATTGAATTAATAAGAAATAAATTTTAAGAATCTGTGTAAAAGAATTTATGCTATTATAAAAAAATGAACAAATCGGCTTAAATCTTAGCTTAGTTTAACTAAATAGCTATAAAAAAAAATCCTATCCGATAGAGAATCAAAATATAAGAAAAAAATGGCGAGGCTTAGTTTCCGAGTTATGGGTCTGTGAAGTTCCAGTACAAAGAGAACATGATTATCCATTCCAGGTGTATATTTTCTCTAATTTAAACGTCTATAACTCGGTAATTTGTGAACTGATTGTAAAATTCTTTTTTTGCCATCATAATTATAAACTGATTTTCATAATTCCTTTTGTGTTTCAACAGGTTTAAGTGCAATTTGGTTCCATATTATTTTTATCGATTTCGGTGGAAGTTGTCTTCAGCCCCCAACAAAACAATATATATTGATTATCCAATAACGCTATCATTTATGAACCGATTTTCAAAATTTGTTTGAAAGGGATTGCTATCAGTTGCGTCCTATAAATGTTTTGGAAAAATGGGGGACGAATGGTTTCCCCATTATCGACTAACTCTTCTAATTATGAACTGATATTATACCCTGATTTAATTTCATACCTTGCTTTTAATATATGTATATAATTTGAGATCTCTTTGATTCATATTGCTATTTTGGCTGGACATATGCATATCGCTAGCTAAAATGCAAAATGGCGTAATTAACGAAAATTCAAAATCGAAATTTTATTGATTTTTATGAATGAAAATATTACACTTTTGCGATCAAAAATTACGCTTTTATTAACAAAAAACAAAGGGACAATTATATGTTTATAGTTTTCTTTTTAAAGTTGTTTGCTTCTCCTGTAAAATTATGTTTTGATTACTTACGCCTTTTTGCATTATAGCTAACGATACATTTATTAAAGTTATCTTTATTGTTTAATAAAAATACAAAACATGGAAAATTATATTTTACATATTGATGTAATAAAGTAAAATGTATGTGTGTACATTATTGCTAGTGACTTCCTTCAAAAATTAATGTTATGTAAGTGAATTTGTGTGGTGTAGACCATTTTGTTAAATAATATGTTGATAAGCCAAGCCAAAAATTATCAACATATTAATTAATGTTAAGTAAATAAATGTTGTTGTAAACAGATATTTCTTACGTAATTTGTTTTATTATATCTACTACTTTACTAATATAAGAAATTTACCAATAAGAAATGTAAGTTTGTTGATAAAGAGCTCAAAGTAATGCACATTGATTCAAATAGTGATTACACAAAATGCAAAACATCAAGATAAGGGGCAAAATGCCATTAGCACAATCGGAACGTTGTTTGTATCAATATTACTTTTGGTTCTGTATATATTTGCAAAACGTTGTCAATTATGGATGGTTGGGTTACCACTTGGTGACTTTATAAACGCCTTTCAAAAAAAAGAAAACCTTTACAAAAAACGTTTTGTTTTTATCTTTCGGTTTGATTTTACTTTAGTTTTTTATAAATGAATCTAAAACTACAACCGTACGCGCATACAATTTTATTTTTACGTACCAAAATCATTTTAGTTTACCTCTATTCTAGTAATAACAAAGAAATTATGCATGTTGCTTCTGTTTTTAAACTCAACTCAGCTTAAAAAATTCTTTGTGAAGGGTTGTTCTACGTTTGTCTTCAATGGACGAATGAGAATAGTACCTCTTTGGAAGACATAATGATCTTGCGAAAAATTCAAACAATTGAAGTTCAAAAAATAAGTGCTCTAAAACAATAGTAAAAAATTTCACCCTATAGCCGTTAAAAACCTGAAAATTTCAGCCTGATTACAGGTGGCGTATTTTGACTACGTCACTGGGTGTAGTTACTCTGTAATTCGACTCGAAAGAAAAACTGTTCGAATGTGTATCTTATTTACATTGAAATCCGAAAGGATTTTCTTTCGAATCGAAATGAAAAATATCAGTACAAATTTCCATACATTAAAATTTGTATTTTTATTTAATTTTAACAAATTTTTGTTATTTTTCCTTATTTTAATTAAATAAATGCATTTATTTTAATAGTTGAAATTTGTTTTTCTAAAAAAACCATTTCTTTTTTTTTTAGATAAGATCTTTAATAGAAAAACAGGCACAGTTTTCGCAACGGTTCAAAATTTCTATTGGTTGCGTTAACCGAGGTTACAGTATACATATGTATATAAGTATGTACATAGATGACATCTGAGACCTGTCAGTCAGTTTCAATTGCTACTTAGTGCTTTTGTGGCACCCACAAATTTCCTGTTGCCGGTTGGCAAGTCATATGAAACTAGGTTTCTATCCATAATTAAGACAGACAATAAGATATTAATTTTTAAACAATACATTACCTGTTAACCACTTTAACTTTATAAATGAAAAATTTGAAAAATATTTGTATACAATTTATTAATACAAGTATTTTTTATTTTAATAGGAACATAGTTACGACTAGCTTATAGCACCAGTTTTGTATAAATGTACGTAAAGATACTAAAGAAAAAAGTTGTATGTATGTATGTACTTCAATAAAATAAATACAAACATATGTATGTAGGTAGTATGTATGTATATACATACATATATATATACAATTCAATGGAAACTTTTCTTAAATATTATTTCTTCATTGTTTAAAGACGAAAATCTTAAAGTTTTCTTGAATAAAAGTAGCAACTATTTTAGGATTTCCTTTTATTGATTGCTTTATTTAAGAAATATTTAAGATTTTCGTCCTCATTGCAGTTAAAGTTAATAATAAATATAACACAAAAAATATATGCATGTTCCATAGCACTTTGAACTTATATTAAAAATTTATAGCATGTTCTACATTAATCACTTATTTTTATTTTTTAGTAAGAGCTGAAGAATTTCATTGTGTTAAAATATTTGCTGTATGTACATATGTATATTTATTTTGTAATATAGTATTACCTTTAGTTAAGCCTTTTTCATAATTTCTAATAAAAATATGACTTCATAAATTTCTTTAATACTAGATTTATTGTTTAAGTCTTTTCGTTAATATATCGAGTTGAGAATAAAGTTTCCCTGATAAATTTAAACTCGGTCTTAGCTCTATTGCAGATGTATTCATTTGAACATACTAGTTACATTTCTTATCAAAGGTACATATGTTATTTATATGTTATGAAGTTATTTGTATGTTACATACATTGTTACATTCAAATGGCCTACACGACTTTTTCTGCAGGAAGAATTATTGCAAATGCAACAATTGAATTATTACGAGAAATGTTTGGAGATTCAATTATTTCAAGAAATTGTGATATTGAATAGCCTCCAAGAAGTTGTGATTGTGAACATCATTAGACTATTTCTTGTGGGGTTATTTGAAGTCATTGGGCTTTCGAAATAAGCCAGTCTCTCTTCAAGCTTTACAAGTCAATATTGAACGAAAAGTGCTCGAAAATTGGGTTCATCGAATTCGTTCCTGCAGATGAAATCTTGGAGGCCATTTGAATGACGTTTTATTTATAATTGTATCGATTGAAGTTCACATTAAATAAAAACCCTTTGAATTTCCTTAACAATAAGGAAAAATCACAATATTAAAATCACATCTCTGATTCTTGTCTGCTCTGTAATTTTCGTGGTGCATCATAAAATGAGTAGCTGGCGCTTCTGCATGTGAGTAATCTATTTGTTAACTGGAAATACATACATACATACATATGCGTAAAAAAAATTAAATTTGTGTTATGTAGTTATATTGACATAAAATAATATTTCTTACCTTTTAATTTGTACCGTCTCTGATTATCTATCCAAGATCTTATTTGCTGGGGAGTTCTTTTATGCAATGTGGAATTCTGACATATTGCTTGTACGCATTGCGCAGTACTGGGAAGTTTTTCCAATTTTTCTAAGGCGCCAAAAGTATTAGTAATTGCATTTCTCTCCTCTTTGGACCACTTAGTTCGTTTTGTTTTACCGAATGGAGAAGCTATGATGAAGAAAACATAGCTTATGTAATTAAATAGATTAAGATTGCTAATCTTTACTATTATATTTGTATGATCAGGTCTTATTAGTTTACATATGTAAGTACTTACTGCTTCTTTTTCTCTTGTTGGAGGAAGTGCTCGAATTGTGACTAAGCCTTCCTTGCTTTTTGTTCTCAATGTTGTCCCCTTGTTCCACATCATTTTCGAATTTATTACCTGTTGGTGAGAAAAAGTTGGACGAAGTGCTGGAATGTTGAGTATTAAGCCTTGTATACTCTTCGTTCCTAATGTTAGCTCGCCCTTCAACTTCGTTTTCACATTCAATACCTATAGCTGATAATAAAAGTTTAGACACGCATGTTATCTCCGACATCGGTACTGAAACTCTGTAAACATTTTTATGGATATCTTTATGGTGTCCCATGAAATTGGCCAGCTGATCTACCGTCGCATCCTTAACATTTAGCAAAGAAGTATGTGTTGCCATATGCTTCCTTAAATGTGTTCCCCTTAAACTTTCTGGAATATCAGCTCCGCATTCAATGGAGAACTGTCTAAGTAAAGGGCAAGCTCTATAATACTCTTTTGAAAGCTTTGATGTACCCGCCTTTGAAAATATAAAGTCATTGCTATCAGGTATTCCTGCTCTTGACCGATATTTAAGAATCAAGTCAATCGCTGCAGTGCTCAACGGACTCAGAAGAACACTTACGGTTCGACTAAGCTTACCACGCAGTGTTAGCCGCACAAACTGTTTAGCAAGAGATTTAGACTCTTCAGACATATTTTGCAAAATTTCCCCATCAATATTTTTCGTCATAATTTCTTTGTTGATGTAACTATTTATAGTTAGCCGTTCTATTTCCCCCGCCCTCCGCCTATTAAAGATTTGAATTAATATTAAAGATGATTTAACAAGTTCTGTCCAAGCGTTTAAATCAAATTCCTTTTGAAGTTTGCTCATTGCTTTTAACATGTTTTTTTTTAAATATTCATACAACTTTTTAATATCACTCTTAAGTGGATAAAAAGACTTTTTTTCCCGTTTTTGATTACATTGGTCTTCATGAGCTTTTCTATTGATTAAATCAGGAATATCCACCTCCCAAAGTTTTAAAAAGTTTTCTAACTGTTTTTGCAATTCTTCTGATTCGGTTTTGATGTATTCAGACCTTTGTCTTGCTCCACATTTTTTAATCAGTGAAGTCAAATTTTGCGCAACTGCAGGAGTTTTAAATCCATTTAGTGAGTGGTTCCAGTTGGCAACATTTCGCAAAGCTTCTACACAAACATTAAAAAAAAATTGGCTTAAAAATATCCTTTAATTCGTTGATTCTTTTATCAATAGTTTTAACTTCAATTAGGAACCGTCCAAGGAGTCTTAATTGTGCTCTAATCATATAATGTTGGTGTGTTAAAGTGTATTTTTCCGACATTTTGTTTCCAAATTTTATTATAAGTTCATCATATCTTATTGCTTGATAAACATTATCGTTTCGCAAAACAGGAAAAATTTTAGTCTTAAGTACATAGTTTGCTGATTCATGAATGTATTGGGCTAATCTTCTTCCACTGATGAAATTAGATCTCGAATTTTTTGGGTTATTACCACATTTACTCAAGTGAATCCTTAGCGTTCTTTTCGAAAAAAATCCCTTGCAGTTTTTGCAGCATACATAATCTTCAACGCTGTTCTTACGTGTCACCTGCTGCTGTCTGCTAACTATTAGTATACCAGTATTATATTCATTGGAAGTGTTATGCAGAAAGTCCCCTTGTTTTCTGATTTCATCAATAATTTCCAATCGCTGTTTTGATTTTATTGGCAAACTTAAAGCTTCTTTTACTCTTTTTTCTGACTTGTGCTTCGAATACAGGTGTCTGGGTAGTTTTGTTTGCAATGTTTTGCAAAATATACAAAAATGTTTTTTTGTTAAACGAGTTCGATACGGCACCTTTACATTTGATAATATCAATGGATTTTCAATCACTTCAACACTAGTTTCTTGTTCTTCATTATTTGTTTGCGTAGCGCTATAATTTTCATCATTGTCAATAGTTGAATCCGGGATATATTCAGAATGGGAATTGTTATCGGATATGGAAATTGCAGATTTTGTACTATATGCAGTATGTAATAAAACATTATTAGAAGAACGAATAATGACACAAGGTTCTAAACAGCTAAAATTTTCTTGCTCATCTGAACAGTTTGCTGATGCGGAAAAACTTTTTGAGAACTTTGGCTTGCTTGTTGCGGTTCCACTCTTTCTTAAATCAGTGGTATTGGGCGTTGTTATGGCAGAAGAGCTAAAACTTGAATATGGGACTAAAGTCACACGTTTTGGGGTCATATTTCTTGGAGAAACGTTAGAAATAGTTGATATACTAGATATGTTTGGAGAATGTCTATTTTTGGTTATTTCCAAAGAGTGCGAAAGGGGAGAAACGAATTGTGGACGTAACTTTAAGGGAGAACCACCAGATTTTGTCAATGTTGATTATAAACTAAAATTACTGTGGGAAGATGTATTTATTGGTAATATTTTTGGTGAAGAGTCCGATGCTGCTATCTTCATGGCAGAAGAAACACCACGTGTAGTTGATGTTGAATGCAAACCAGAATTATTATGAGATATATTTGTTAATAAAATTTTTGGTGAAGATCCCGATTCTACTGTCTTCTTAGCTGGAGAAACGTCAGATATAGTTGATGTTGAACGCAAACTAGAATTATTATGAGATGTATTTGTTGATAAAATTTTTGATGAAGATCCCGCTTCTACTATCTTTTTAGCAGGAGAAACGTCAGATGTATTTGATGTTGAACGCAAACTAGAATTATTATGAGATGTATTTGTTGATAAAATTTTTGTTGAAGATTCCGATTCTACTGTCTCCTTAACAGGAGAAACGTCAGATGTAGTTAATGTTGAACGCAAACTAGAATTATTATGAGATGTATTTGTTGATACAATTTTTGGTGAAGATCCCGATTCTACTGTCTTCTTAGAAGGAGAAACGTCAGATGTATTTGATGTTGAACGCAAACTAGAATTATTATGAGATGTATTTGTTGATAAAATTTTTGGTGAATATCTCGCTTCTACTATCTTTTTAGCAGGAGAAACGTCAGATGTATTTGATGTTGAACGCAAACTAGAATTATTATGAGATGTATTTGTTGATATAATTTTTGTTGAAGATTCCGATTCTACTGTCTCCTTAACAGGAGAAACGTCAGATGTATTTGATGTTGAACGCAAACTAGAATTATTATGAGATGTATTTGTTGATACAATTGTTGGTGAAGACCCCGATTCTACTGTCTTTTTAGCAGGAGAAACGTCAGATGTATTTGATGTTGAACGCAAACTAGAATTATTATGAGATGTATTTGTTAATAAAATTTTTGGTGAAGATCCCGATTCTACTGTCTTCTTAACAGGAGAAACGTCAGATGTAGTTAATGTTGAACGCAAACTAGAATTATTATGAGATGTATTTGTTGATACAATTTTTGGTGAAGATCCCGATTCTACTATCTTTTTAGCAGGAGAAACGTCAGATGTATTTGATGTTGAACGCAAACTAGAATTATTATGAGATGTATTTGTTGATAAAATTTTTGTTGAAGATTCCGATTCTACTGTCTCCTTAACAGGAGAAACGTCAGATGTAGTTAATGTTGAACGCAAACTAGAATTATTATGAGATGTATTTGTTGATACAATTTTTGGTGAAGATCCCGATTCTACTGTCTTCTTAGAAGGAGAAACGTCAGATGTATTTGATGTTGAACGCAAACTAGAATTATTATGAGATGTATTTGTTGATAAAATTTTTGGTGAATATCTCGCTTCTACTATCTTTTTAGCAGGAGAAACGTCAGATGTATTTGATGTTGAACGCAAACTAGAATTATTATGAGATGTATTTGATGATATAATTTTTGTTGAAGATTCCGATTCTACTGTCTCCTTAACAGGAGAAACGTCAGATGTATTTGATGTTGAACGCAAACTAGAATTATTATGAGATGTATTTGTTGATACAATTGTTGGTGAAGACCCCGATTCTACTGTCTTTTTAGCAGGAGAAACGTCAGATGTATTTGATGTTGAACGCAAACTAGAATTATTATGAGATGTATTTGTTGATAAAATTTTTGTTGAAGATTCCGATTCTACTGTCTCCTTAACAGGAGAAACGTGAGATGTAGTTAATGTTGAACGCAAATTAGAATTATTATGAGATGTATTTGTTGATAAAATTTTTGGTGAAGATCCCGATTCTACTGTCTTCTTACCAGGAGAAACGTCAGATGTAGTTGATGTTGAACGCAAACTAGAATTATTATGAGATGTATTTGTTGATAAAATTTTTGGTGAAGATCCCGATTCAACTATTTTCTTAGCAGGAGAAACATCACCTATAGGTGATGTTGAACTCAAACTAGAATTGCTGTGGGAAGATGTACTTGTTGGTAAAGATTCCGGCTCTACTCTCATTATTGCGGAGAAAGCATCAGTTTTAGTTATTGTTGGACTAGAAATTATGGGAACAGATATCTTTGTAGAAAATTTAGTTGAGTTTACTTCTGAACAAGGTAAATCAGCAGAAGAAGAAGCACAACATTTTAACGATTTCTTTGCAGGAGAAACACCAAGCGAATTTCGACTTGTGGAGGCAGAAATGTTTGGAATTATGTTTACGGAGTGCAGCTCTGAAGAAAAACATCGAAGTGGAATATCTGCAGGATAAAAGTCTGATACATATGTAACAGCACGCTTTAATAGTATTTTGTCAGACGAGGTAGAAGTTGTTTCAAGTATAACTTTAGGCGTTGACGTGGCAGTAGGCAACGTTCTTTTATAAGTATTAGGAGGATTTTCTAAACTTGATTGCTTCGATTCTTGAGGAAAGTCTTTTTTCTTTTTTTTTGAAATTAATTGTTGATATTGCTGTATTTGGATCTTTTCGGGAGAAACATCAGATACATTCGTAGTTGAGGAAGAACGTTTTAACATCTTCTCAGACGACAATATATTTATGTCTACTTTATTTTTAATAAAATATTTTTGAATTTCAATCCTGTTTATTACAGGAACTAGTTGTATTTGTAAAGACGTTGACGATGATTTGTAGAGCAATTCCATATATCTAAATTTGCATTTGTATTCCTGCAGGTACTGTTTATCATCTAAAAAATTTAAAATACCATTGTCAGTTGCATAAGGCATTCACGTTTTTGATTCCAAACTTATTCAAAATGTTAAAAGCGCTGTCCAAAGAGAAAAGTTATAGTTTCGGTATTTTTATAATGAAATAAAATATCGCTATTTTTTTAATTTCCATAATAAATTTTTTTAGTAACGAATTGGACTTTATAGTAACGAAATGGAGTGAATTCACTTACGCAGCATATATATTTTAATTTTGTTCGTTGTTGAAAAAATTTTTCAACTTTTAAAGAAGTAATTTTTCATCAACTAAAAAAAGGTAAAACTGTCGGCTATTGGTGCACTCACCCTATAATACATACATATCTATGTTATATTCAATCTGGACTTACCACTTTTCAATATTATATGTGCTGCATACCAAACACCTTTATATTTTACAGAACATGTGCTTTGTGTCTCCCTACGCACGTTCCGAGATGATGCTATCCAGCATTCCCCTTTTTCGAACTCGACAAGAAAAAACATTGTTAATTAAATCTGAAAGAATATTTATAAAGATAAAAGAAGGTGTAAAGCGATTGCTTAAAACTTCCTTATATTAGATACATACATATATGTATGTACATATGTTTTTTATTTTTTTTTTTATTAATTTATTTACATATTTAGCATTATTGTGTTTAAAAAACAATAGTTTAGTTTATTTTTAAGGAGTTTGTAAACATTAAAAAATATTTTTACATATTCTGTTAAATATTTTTTAAATACATAAAAGTTATTTTCATTTTTTAATTCTGCAGGAATTTATTAAGCAAACTTAGACCATTGTAAAATAAAGAACATTTATTACGATTTGTTCTACAAAAATTTAATCTAAAATCACCAGCATTCCTCAAGTTATAAGGCTGAGCATCCACAACATATAGCAAATGTTTTTTCGTATGGATGTATAAGTTAACAACAAAAATATTTCTTTTAATTTTTCATTACTTTTCATTTTTTATTACTTTTTATTTTATTACCCCAATTCCCCTTTCTTGCTTCTTTTGTGAATACAACGAACTATGAGGTTGTAGAATTTTAAAGTGCTTGCTATTGGTTTTCTTATTAAGTGTTGCTATTGGTTTTCTTATTAAATGTTGCTTTTGATTGTTGAACTCTAAAATGCTTGATAAAATGTTGCAACCCTCGTATTTATGAAACCACTTAAGTTGACCTAATAATTATTGCTTTTATTTAAAAAAACTTCTTTTTTGTTTCTATAAACATTATTGTATTAATATTTTGTATTCTTAGTGTAATCAAAATCTTTTATTTTGTACTTTATAAAGTCATTTTGTAACAAATAAAAATTCAGTCTTAAAACAACTCAAAAGAAGATAGATTTATTTTCTTCTAACTGGCGCCCAACGTAAAATATAATTTATAAATATCCTCAGAAGCCAGGATTAAATAAAATTTAAATATCCTCCAAAAAAAATGATTAATAATAAATTATAAAACAAAATCCTCATAAGCAAGAATGAAATATGTTCAGCACTATCGTGAATAAGAAGTGAAACTTTTTCACTTTTCACGTATTTGCATATATGTATGTCCGTATATATTTTTGAACAAAAAGTTCTATGATTTTTTATTTTTTTAATCTTCTTCCCTTTTTTACATTTAGTAAGAACTGATAGCGGTAATAAGTTTTCATGGGAGATTCATGATACCATTTTTCCCTTTGAGTGGAATTAAAATTTCACAAAAAAATTTCACTTCTTATTCACTTCTTATATCCTCATAAAAAGGATTAATAAATTATAAAAGTCCTCAAAAGCCAGGATTACAAAGAAGTAATAAATAGCAAAGTTAACAGTGAAAAATAAGTGAAAGACAAATAATTTAAATTTATCAGTAAAAAAAGTAGAAGTTAATTACGAGTATTATAAAAAAAGTGAAAGACAATCTATTACATCTTGATACCCTTAACGATAAAAGAACTGTCAAATGTAATAAGCCAATTCCTAGATCTCTTTTCCGAACCGTATGAGAAACTTACATACACATCAAACAGGATAAATCCGTACGACCTCTGATACACCGGTTTACAGTAAATCATACTCCTATTCAATGCACCTTAAACATGAAATAAATTCCCAAAAAGTAACATTGCTTAATGAAGGTATCATAAGACCTTCACATCCCCTGCATGGATCGTCCAAAAAAACCTAGACCAATGCAAAGAAAAGAAATAGAGAATGGTGATAGATTACCGGAAGCTAAAGTCTGTTACAATTGCAGACAGATACCCAATACCATAGATAAACCAGGTTTAATCACAATTCGGAAAAAACAAATTATTTTCAGTTAGATATGAAAAGTGCAGAAAACAATTTTTAAAGCGATCCATAACCTAAAAATATCCGCCATTTTGTACAAAACATAGTATGTTTGTGCAAAGCATACATGCATAAAATAATTCTGGCTATACAGAAATTATTTACTCAACGAAGCTATTATTCGAACTATTATTAACACAAAACTGTTCCTTTATTATTAAATGGCTTTTATGAGGCTGATGCAAAAACGAATGGTGCATGACTCGAAGCGATCCATAACCTAAAAATATCCGCCATTTTGTACAATAAATAGTATGCATGTGTAAAGTACACATGCAATAAAGTAATTCCAGCTATACAGAAAATGTTTACCTACCGAAACCATTATTCGACATACAAATATAAAAGATAACTGCCTTAATCCAAAACTGTTCCTTTATGATTTCTTATTATTATTGAGAGGCGGTATGAGCCTGATGCAAAAACGCATTGTGTAGGACTGAAAGCTTTCCATACACTAAAAATATCCGCCATTTTGTACAATTCATGGTATGTACATATATGTATATGTATGAATATAAAAACTATACAAGCACAAAATAATTCCGGCTATAAGAGTCAATAATGGTAAATACGAGTTTTATACATATATCACTTACCAGAAGCTCCACACCATATGCATAGAAGAACGCCACCAAGAAATTACAAAAACCTCCACCAAGAACGTCCGCGCTGTATAAAAACTTTCCCACAATGAGACGCACTTTACTCACAAATACTTAGCTGATAGCGCAAGTCGAAGCCGCCACCTTATTTTGCCGTTGATAGTGTTGACCAAGACGAATTCAATTCGCCTTGGTTTAGACTTTTCATTTATTTTCACCGCCGATAAATATTTATTTCGTGATATATATTGCTTTCAGTGGCTACTCATAAGTACAATATAATATTAACGAAAATTTATATACAGATAAATTAATTTGACAATTTTTACACATCATATCATTATTTTCACTACGTTTTGATCCTTCATTTTTTATCCCCGTCCACAATTGCAGTTTTTGTTGCTGAAATTCTTTAGTTTATTGGTAATAGAGGTGAGAAGATAGGTGAAGGGTACATATACCCCGTTTATACGCATTTCTTATTTGATGTGTGATGCTACCAGATGACTATATATGTATTTACTGCGTGTCATTACAAAAAATATAACATTATTTTTGTTTGTTTTGTTTTTGAATTGTTGTAGTCGTGCATATACCTGGTAATGATTTTGCCTTGGTCTTGGCTTTAGCTGTCGAGACTATTAATTATGAATTTTCTTGACTACTTGAGACTGATTCACGCTGGTTTTACAGATACAAGTGACTTGTAACAAGTTGTGTGCACGTATTAATAACCAATATATCGAAATGAATTAAGCCTGAATTTCAGATTCCCATAAGAACAAGTAAAAATTATATACTAAAATTAATTAATTTGCTTTCAATACTTTTTTTAGTACAGACTGATGTTGAATTAAGCCTGAATTTCAGATTCCCATAAGAAAAAATAAAAATTATATACTGAAATTAATTAATTTGCTTTCAATACTTTTTTTAGTACAGACTGATGTTGAATTAAGCCTGAATTTCAGATTCCCATAAGAACAAGTAAAAATTATATACTGAAATTAAATTTGGGCGAATTACTAGTTATTGAAAGTATTGAAAGCAAATTAATTAATTTTAGTATATAATTTTTACTTGTTCTTATGGGAATCTGAAATTCAGGCTTAATTCAACATCAGTCTGTACTTTATTAAAAAAAGTATTGAAAGCAAATTAATTAATTTTAGTATATAATTTTTACTTGTTCTTATGGGAATCTGAAATTCAGGCTTAATTCAACATCAGTCTGTACTAAAAAAAAGTATTGAAAGCAAATTAACGCTAGGTAGTTGCAAGATAATTTTCATATAAAAGGCAAATTTGGCATAAATTTACGATGAATTCGGTTACCTAAGACGTTAAACCAGGTCATCGTCATAACAGGCAGACGAACATCGATAAAGTTTGCAAAATATTTATCGAACAAAGTGTCAGCAAAGAATTTGACATCACTACGGCATTACAAATAAACGAAGCGAAACAAATCGAAAATAGTTAGATAAGCTGTCAACACATAATATTCCGTCGTCAAAACTATCCATGATATAAAAAAACCAAGATATTTGCACCTCCAACAATGCAATAGGCATATTGTTTTTGTAAAATGCGAATTCAACACCTAATCTGTCAAAATTCTCCTTGCAAAATATGATATAAAAATGGCACAGGAAAATATGAACAAAATTTGACAGTTTATGTGGTACATAAATTCTTCAGAATTCTCTATTGCATTTAAGTGGTAATGAATTCGCCATTACTCTAGTATCAATTTGATTTGCTGTTATTGACATTTAATAGTGAATTTACTCAATGCAATTCTTTGACAAGTGATTCGTTGCCAGTAACTTTTACTACTGGCATGCAAAAACTAAAAACAGAGTTGACTGATAATGATGAAATAATTTTAAGAAAATAATTATATCAAGTTATATAACGAAAAATAAGATAAAAAATAAATACATATAATCATACTTATATGACTTATTATCGATTTCCAACTTTTTTTTATTAATATTTAATTATTACATGAAACATTTATTTATGAAATGTATGCCTGTTAGCTAAAATTTTGGCAGCCCAGTCACTAGAAACTCATATCACCAAATCATGCAAGTTACAAGAGTTTTTATTTGTCATTTCGATATATTGGTTATTAATACGTGCACACAACTTGTTACAAGTCACTTGTATCTGTAAAACCAGCGTGAATCAGTCTCAAGTAGTCAAGAAAATTCATAATTAATAGTCTCGACAGCTAAAGCCAAGACCAAGGCAAAATCATTACCAGGTATATGCACGACTACAACAATTCAAAAACAAAACAAACAAAAATAATGTTATATTTTTTGTAATGACACGCAGTAAATACATATATAGTCATCTGGTAGCATCACACATCAAATAAGAAATGCGTATAAACGGGGTATATGTACCCTTCACCTATCTTCTCACCTCTATTACCAATAAACTAAAGAATTTCAGCAACAAAAACTGCAATTGTGGACGGGGATAAAAAATGAAGGATCAAAACGTAGTGAAAATAATGATATGATGTGTAAAAATTGTCAAATTAATTTATCTGTATATAAATTTTCGTTAATATTATATTGTACTTATGAGTAGCCACTGAAAGCAATATATATCACGAAATAAATATTTATCGGCGGTGAAAATAAATGAAAAGTCTAAACCAAGGCGAATTGAATTCGTCTTGGTCAACACTATCAACGGCAAAATAAGGTGGCGGCTTCGACTTGCGCTATCAGCTAAGTATTTGTGAGTAAAGTGCGTCTCATTGTGGGAAAGTTTTTATACAGCGCGGACGTTCTTGGTGGAGGTTTTTGTAATTTCTTGGTGGCGTTCTTCTATGCATATGGTGTGGAGCTTCTGGTAAGTGATATATGTATAAAACTCGTATTTACCATTATTGACTCTTATAGCCGGAATTATTTTGTGCTTGTATAGTTTTTATATTCATACATATACATATATGTACATACCATGAATTGTACAAAATGGCGGATATTTTTAGTGTATGGAAAGCTTTCAGTCCTACACAATGCGTTTTTGCATCAGGCTCATACCGCCTCTCAATAATAATAAGAAATCATAAAGGAACAGTTTTGGATTAAGGCAGTTATCTTTTATATTTGTATGTCGAATAATGGTTTCGGTAGGTAAACATTTTCTGTATAGCTGGAATTACTTTATTGCATGTGTACTTTACACATGCATACTATTTATTGTACAAAATGGCGGATATTTTTAGGTTATGGATCGCTTCGAGTCATGCACCATTCGTTTTTGCATCAGCCTCATAAAAGCCATTTAATAATAAAGGAACAGTTTTGTGTTAATAATAGTTCGAATAATAGCTTCGTTGAGTAAATAATTTCTGTATAGCCAGAATTATTTTATGCATGTATGCTTTGCACAAACATACTATGTTTTGTACAAAATGGCGGATATTTTTAGGTTATGGATCGCTTTAAAAATTGTTTTCTGCACTTTTCATATCTAACTGAAAATAATTTGTTTTTTCCGAATTGTGATTAAACCTGGTTTATCTATGGTATTGGGTATCTGTCTGCAATTGTAACAGACTTTAGCTTCCGGTAATCTATCACCATTCTCTATTTCTTTTCTTTGCATTGGTCTAGGTTTTTTTGGACGATCCATGCAGGGGATGTGAAGGTCTTATGATACCTTCATTAAGCAATGTTACTTTTTGGGAATGTATTTCATGTTTAAGGTGCATTGAATAGGAGTATGATTTACTGTAAACCGGTGTATCAGAGGTCGTACGGATTTATCCTGTTTGATGTGTATGTAAGTTTCTCATACGGTTCGGAAAAGAGATCTAGGAATTGGCTTATTACATTTGACAGTTCTTTTATCGTTAAGGGTATCAAGATGTAATAGATTGTCTTTCACTTTTTTTATAATACTCGTAATTAACTTCTACTTTTTTTACTGATAAATTTAAATTATTTGTCTTTCACTTATTTTTCACTGTTAACTTTGCTATTTATTACTTCTTTGTAATCCTGGCTTTTGAGGACTTTTATAATTTATTAATCCTTTTTATGAGGATATTTATAATCACCCCAATCGTGAATAAGAAGTGAAATTTTTTTGTGAAATTTTAATTCCACTCAAAGGGAAAAATGGTATCGTGAATCTCCCATGAAAACTTATTACCGCTATCAGTTCCTACTAAATGTAAAAAAGGGAAGAAGATTAAAAAAATAAAAAATCATAGAACTTTTTGTTCAAAAATATATACGGACATACATATATGCAAATACGTGAAAAGTGAAAAAGTTTCACTTCTTATTCACGATAGTGCTGAACATATTTCATTCTTGCTTATGAGGATTTTGTTTTATAATTTATTATTAATCATTTTTTTTGGAGGATATTTAAATTTTATTTAATCCTGGCTTCTGAGGATATTTATAAATTATATTTTACGTTGGACGCCAGTTAGAAGAAAATAAATCTATCTTCTTTTGAGTTGTTTTAAGACTGAATTTTTATTTGTTACAAAATGACTTTATAAAGTACAAAATAAAAGATTTTGATTACACTAAGAATACAAAATATTAATACAATAATGTTTATAGAAACAAAAAAGAAGTTTTTTTAAATAAAAGCAATAATTATTAGGTCAACTTAAGTGGTTTCATAAATACGAGGGTTGCAACATTTTATCAAGCATTTTAGAGTTCAACAATCAAAAGCAACACTTAATAAGAAAACCAATAGCAACACTTAATAAGAAAACCAATAGCAAGCACTTTAAAATTCTACAACCTCATAGTTCGTTGTATTCACAAAAGAAGCAAGAAAGGGGAATTGGGGTAATAAAATAAAAAGTAATAAAAAATGAAAAGTAATGAAAAATTAAAAGAAATATTTTTGTTGTTAACTTATACATCCATACGAAAAAACATTTGCTATATGTTGTGGATGCTCAGCCTTATAACTTGAGGAATGCTGGTGATTTTAGATTAAATTTTTGTAGAACAAATCGTAATAAATGTTCTTTATTTTACAATGGTCTAAGTTTGCTTAATAAATTCCTGCAGAATTAAAAAATGAAAATAACTTTTATGTATTTAAAAAATATTTAACAGAATATGTAAAAATATTTTTTAATGTTTACAAACTCCTTAAAAATAAACTAAACTATTGTTTTTTAAACACAATAATGCTAAATATGTAAATAAATTAATAAAAAAAAAAAATAAAAAACATATGTACATACATATATGTATGTATCTAATATAAGGAAGTTTTAAGCAATCGCTTTACACCTTCTTTTATCTTTATAAATATTCTTTCAGATTTAATTAACAATGTTTTTTCTTGTCGAGTTCGAAAAAGGGGAATGCTGGATAGCATCATCTCGGAACGTGCGTAGGGAGACACAAAGCACATGTTCTGTAAAATATAAAGGTGTTTGGTATGCAGCACATATAATATTGAAAAGTGGTAAGTCCAGATTGAATATAACATAGATATGTATGTATTATAGGGTGAGTGCACCAATAGCCGACAGTTTTACCTTTTTTTAGTTGATGAAAAATTACTTCTTTAAAAGTTGAAAAATTTTTTCAACAACGAACAAAATTAAAATATATATGCTGCGTAAGTGAATTCACTCCATTTCGTTACTATAAAGTCCAATTCGTTACTAAAAAAATTTATTATGGAAATTAAAAAAATAGCGATATTTTATTTCATTATAAAAATACCGAAACTATAACTTTTCTCTTTGGAATGCGCTTTTAACATTTTGAATAAGTTTGGAATCAAAAACGTGAATGCCTTATGCAACTGACAATGGTATTTTAAATTTTTTAGATGATAAACAGTACCTGCAGGAATACAAATGCAAATTTAGATATATGGAATTGCTCTACAAATCATCGTCAACGTCTTTACAAATGCAACTAGTTCCTGTAATAAACAGGATTGAAATTCAAAAATATTTTATTAAAAATAAAGTAGACATAAATATATTGTCGTCTGAGAAGATGTTAAAACGTTCTTCCTCAACTACGAATGTATCTGATGTTTCTCCCGAAAAGATCCAAATACAGCAATATCAACAATTAATTTCAAAAAAAAAGAAAAAAGACTTTCCTCAAGAATCGAAGCAATCAAGTTTAGAAAATCCTCCTAATACTTATAAAAGAACGTTGCCTACTGCCACGTCAACGCCTAAAGTTATACTTGAAACAACTTCTACCTCGTCTGACAAAATACTATTAAAGCGTGCTGTTACATATGTATCAGACTTTTATCCTGCAGATATTCCACTTCGATGTTTTTCTTCAGAGCTGCACTCCGTAAACATAATTCCAAACATTTCTGCCTCCACAAGTCGAAATTCGCTTGGTGTTTCTCCTGCAAAGAAATCGTTAAAATGTTGTGCTTCTTCTTCTGCTGATTTACCTTGTTCAGAAGTAAACTCAACTAAATTTTCTACAAAGATATCTGTTCCCATAATTTCTAGTCCAACAATAACTAAAACTGATGCTTTCTCCGCAATAATGAGAGTAGAGCCGGAATCTTTACCAACAAGTACATCTTCCCACAGCAATTCTAGTTTGAGTTCAACATCACCTGCTAAGAAAATAGTTGAATCGGGATCTTCACCAAAAATTTTATCAACAAATACATCTCATAATAATTCTAGTTTGCGTTCAACATCAACTACATCTGACGTTTCTCCTGGTAAGAAGACAGTAGAATCGGGATCTTCACCAAAAATTTTATCAACAAATACATCTCATAATAATTCTAATTTGCGTTCAACATTAACTACATCTGACGTTTCTCCTGTTAAGGAGACAGTAGAATCGGAATCTTCAACAAAAATTTTATCAACAAATACATCTCATAATAATTCTAGTTTGCGTTCAACATCAAATACATCTGACGTTTCTCCTGCTAAAAAGACAGTAGAATCGGGGTCTTCACCAACAATTTTATCAACAAATACATCTCATAATAATTCTAGTTTGCGTTCAACATCAAATACATCTGACGTTTCTCCTTCTAAGAAGACAGTAGAATCGGGATCTTCACCAAAAATTGTATCAACAAATACATCTCATAATAATTCTAGTTTGCGTTCAACATTAACTACATCTGACGTTTCTCCTGTTAAGGAGACAGTAGAATCGGAATCTTCAACAAAAATTTTATCAACAAATACATCTCATAATAATTCTAGTTTGCGTTCAACATCAAATACATCTGACGTTTCTCCTGCTAAAAAGATAGTAGAAGCGGGATCTTCATCAAAAATTTTATCAACAAATACATCTCATAATAATTCTAGTTTGCGTTCAACATCAACTATATCTGACGTTTCTCCAGCTAAGAAGACAGTAGAATCGGGATCTTCACCAAAAATTTTATTAACAAATATATCTCATAATAATTCTGGTTTGCATTCAACATCAACTACACGTGGTGTTTCTTCTGCCATGAAGATAGCAGCATCGGACTCTTCACCAAAAATATTACCAATAAATACATCTTCCCACAGTAATTTTAGTTTATATTCAACATTGACAAAATCTGGTGGTTCTCCCTTAAAGTTACGTCCACAATTCGTTTCTCCCCTTTCGCACTCTTTGGAAATAACCAAAAATAGACATTCTCCAAACATATCTAGTATATCAACTATATCTAACGTTTCTCCAAGAAATATGACCCCAAAACGTGTGACTTTAGTCCCATATTCAAGTTTTAGCTCTTCTGCCATAACAACGCCCAATACCACTGATTTAAGAAAGAGTGGAACCGCAACAAGCAAGCCAAAGTTCTCAAAAAGTTTTTCCGCATCAGCAAACTGTTCAGATGAGCAAGAAAATTTTAGCTGTTTAGAACCTTGTGTCATTATTCGTTCTTCTAATAATGTTTTATTACATACTGCATATAGTACAAAATCTGCAATTTCCATATCCGATAACAATTCCCATTCTGAATATATCCCGGATTCAACTATTGACAATGATGAAAATTATAGCGCTACGCAAACAAATAATGAAGAACAAGAAACTAGTGTTGAAGTGATTGAAAATCCATTGATATTATCAAATGTAAAGGTGCCGTATCGAACTCGTTTAACAAAAAAACATTTTTGTATATTTTGCAAAACATTGCAAACAAAACTACCCAGACACCTGTATTCGAAGCACAAGTCAGAAAAAAGAGTAAAAGAAGCTTTAAGTTTGCCAATAAAATCAAAACAGCGATTGGAAATTATTGATGAAATCAGAAAACAAGGGGACTTTCTGCATAACACTTCCAATGAATATAATACTGGTATACTAATAGTTAGCAGACAGCAGCAGGTGACACGTAAGAACAGCGTTGAAGATTATGTATGCTGCAAAAACTGCAAGGGATTTTTTTCGAAAAGAACGTTAAGGATTCACTTGAGTAAATGTGGTAATAACCCAAAAAATTCGAGATCTAATTTCATCAGTGGAAGAAGATTAACCCAATACATTCATGAATCAGCAAACTATGTACTTAAGACTAAAATTTTTCCTGTTTTGCGAAACGATAATGTTTATCAAGCAATAAGATATGATGAACTTATAATAAAATTTGGAAACAAAATGTCGGAAAAATACACTTTAACACACCAACATGATATGATTAGAGCACAATTAAGACTCCTTGGACGGTTCCTAATTGAAGTTAAAACTATTGATAAAAGAATTAACGAATTAAAGGATATTTTTAAGCCAATTTTTTTTAATGTTTGTGTAGAAGCTTTGCGAAATGTTGCCAACTGGAACCACTCACTAAATGGATTTAAAACTCCTGCAGTTGCGCAAAATTTGACTTCACTGATTAAAAAATGTGGAGCAAGACAAAGGTCTGAATACATTAAAACCGAATCAGAAGAATTGAAAAAACAGTTAGAAAACTTTTTAAAACTTTGGGAGGTGGATATTCCTGATTTAATCAATAGAAAAGCTCATGAAGACCAATGTAATCAAAAACGGGAAAAGAAGTCTTTTTATCCACTTAAGAGTGATATTAAAAAGTTGTATGAATATTTAAAAAAAAACATGTTAAAAGCAATGAGCAAACTTCAAAAGGAATTTGATTTAAACGCTTGGACAGAACTTGTTAAATCATCTTTAATATTAATTCAAATCTTTAATAGGCGGAGGGCGGGGGAAATAGAACGGCTAACTATAAATAGTTACATCAACAAAGAAATTATGACGAAAAATATTGATGGGGAAATTTTGCAAAATATGTCTGAAGAGTCTAAATCTCTTGCTAAACAGTTTGTGCGGCTAACACTGCGTGGTAAGCTTAGTCGAACCGTAAGTGTTCTTCTGAGTCCGTTGAGCACTGCAGCGATTGACTTGATTCTTAAATATCGGTCAAGAGCAGGAATACCTGATAGCAATGACTTTATATTTTCAAAGGCGGGTACATCAAAGCTTTCAAAAGAGTATTATAGAGCTTGCCCTTTACTTAGACAGTTCTCCATTGAATGCGGAGCTGATATTCCAGAAAGTTTAAGGGGAACACATTTAAGGAAGCATATGGCAACACATACTTCTTTGCTAAATGTTAAGGATGCGACGGTAGATCAGCTGGCCAATTTCATGGGACACCATAAAGATATCCATAAAAATGTTTACAGAGTTTCAGTACCGATGTCGGAGATAACATGCGTGTCTAAACTTTTATTATCAGCTATAGGTATTGAATGTGAAAACGAAGTTGAAGGGCGAGCTAACATTAGGAACGAAGAGTATACAAGGCTTAATAATCAACATTCCAGCACTTCGTCCAACTTTTTCTCACCAACAGGTAATAAATTCGAAAATGATGTGGAACAAGGGGACAACATTGAGAACAAAAAGCAAGGAAGGCTTAGTCACAATTCGAGCACTTCCTCCAACAAGAGAAAAAGAAGCAGTAAGTACTTACATATGTAAACTAATAAGACCTGATCATACAAATATAATAGTAAAGATTAGCAATCTTAATCTATTTAATTACATAAGCTATGTTTTCTTCATCATAGCTTCTCCATTCGGTAAAACAAAACGAACTAAGTGGTCCAAAGAGGAGAGAAATGCAATTACTAATACTTTTGGCGCCTTAGAAAAATTGGAAAAACTTCCCAGTACTGCGCAATGCGTACAAGCAATATGTCAGAATTCCACATTGCATAAAAGAACTCCCCAGCAAATAAGATCTTGGATAGATAATCAGAGACGGTACAAATTAAAAGGTAAGAAATATTATTTTATGTCAATATAACTACATAACACAAATTTAATTTTTTTTACGCATATGTATGTATGTATGTATTTCCAGTTAACAAATAGATTACTCACATGCAGAAGCGCCAGCTACTCATTTTATGATGCACCACGAAAATTACAGAGCAGACAAGAATCAGAGATGTGATTTTAATATTGTGATTTTTCCTTATTGTTAAGGAAATTCAAAGGGTTTTTATTTAATGTGAACTTCAATCGATACAATTATAAATAAAACGTCATTCAAATGGCCTCCAAGATTTCATCTGCAGGAACGAATTCGATGAACCCAATTTTCGAGCACTTTTCGTTCAATATTGACTTGTAAAGCTTGAAGAGAGACTGGCTTATTTCGAAAGCCCAATGACTTCAAATAACCCCACAAGAAATAGTCTAATGATGTTCACAATCACAACTTCTTGGAGGCTATTCAATATCACAATTTCTTGAAATAATTGAATCTCCAAACATTTCTCGTAATAATTCAATTGTTGCATTTGCAATAATTCTTCCTGCAGAAAAAGTCGTGTAGGCCATTTGAATGATAACAATGTAACAATGTATGTAACATACAAATAACTTCATAACATATAAATAACATATGTACCTTTGATAAGAAATGTAACTAGTATGTTCAAATGAATACATCTGCAATAGAGCTAAGACCGAGTTTAAATTTATCAGGGAAACTTTATTCTCAACTCGATATATTAACGAAAAGACTTAAACAATAAATCTAGTATTAAAGAAATTTATGAAGTCATATTTTTATTAGAAATTATGAAAAAGGCTTAACTAAAGGTAATACTATATTACAAAATAAATATACATATGTACATACAGCAAATATTTTAACACAATGAAATTCTTCAGCTCTTACTAAAAAATAAAAATAAGTGATTAATGTAGACCATGCTATAAATTTTTAATATAAGTTCAAAGTGCTATGGAACATGCATATATTTTTTGTGTTATATTTATTATTAACTTTAACTGCAATGAAGACGAAAATCTTAAATATTTCTTGAATAAAGCAATCAATAAAAGGAAATCCTAAAATAGTTGCTACTTTTATTCAAGAAAATTTTAAGATTTTCGTCTTTAAACAATGAAGAAATAATATTTAAGAAAAGTTTCCATTGAATTGTATATATATATGTATGTATATACATACATACTACCTACATACATATGTTTGTATTTATTTTATTGAAGTACATACATACATACAACTTTTTTCTTTAGTATCTTTACATACATTTATACAAAACTGGTGCTATAAGCTAGTCGTAACTATGTTCCTATTAAAATAAAAAATACTTGTATTAATAAATTGTATACAAATATTTTTCAAATTTTTCATTTATAAAGTTAAAGTGGTTAACAGGTAATGTATTGTTTAAAAATTAATATCGTATTGTCTGTCTTAATTATGGATAGAAACCTAGTTTCATATGACTTGCCAACCGGCACAGGAAATTTGTGGGTGCCACAAAAGCACTAAGTAGCAATTGAAACTGACTGACAGGTCTCAGATGTCATCTATGTACATACTTATATACATATGTATACTGTAACCTCGGTTAACGCAACCAATAGAAATTTTGAACCGTTGCGAAAACTGTGCCTGTTTTTCTATTAAAGATCTTATGTAAAAAAAAAACAAATGGTTTTTTTAGAAAAACAAATTTCAACTATTAAAATAAATGCATTTATTTAATTAAAATAAGGAAAAAAAACAAAAATTTGTTAAAATTAAATAAAAATACAAATTTTAATGTATGGAAATTTGTACTGATATTTTTCATTTCGATTCGAAAGAAAATCCTTTCGGATTTCAATGTAAATAAGATACACATTCGAACAGTTTTTCTTTCGAGTCGAATTACAGAGTAACTACACCCAGTGACGTAGTCAAAATACGCCACCTGTAATCAGGCTGAAATTTTCAGGTTTTTAACGGCAATAGGGTGCAATTTTTTACTATTGTTTTAGAGCACTTATTTTTTGAACTTCAATTGTTTGAATTTTTCGCAAGATCATTATGTCTTCCAAAGAGGTACTATTCTCATTCGTCCATTGAAGACAAACGTAGAACAACCCTTCACAAAGAATTTTTTAAGCTGAGTTGAGTTTAAAAACAGAAGCAACATGCATAATTTCTTTGTTATTACTAGAATAGAGGTAAACTAAAATGATTTTGGTACGTAAAAATAAAATTGTATGCGCGTACGGTTGTAGTTTTCGATTCATTTATAAAAAACTAAAGTAAAATCAAACCGAAAGATAAAAAAATCACTATTTGAATCAATGTGCATTACTTTGAGCTCCTTTTCAACAAACTAACATTTCTTATTGGCAATAGTAAAGTATTAGATATAATAAAACAAATTGCGTAAGTAATATCTGATAACAACAACATTTATTTACTAAACATTCTTGGTCGGCGTACATATTTAAAAAAAAGAAATCAGACGGATATAACAATTGAAAGATTGAAGAAATTAGGATGCAATTTTTATCAAGGAATAAACTTAACATTAATTTTTGAAGGAAGTCACTAGCAATAATGTACACACATATGTACATTTTACTTTATTACATCAATATGTAAAGGATAATTTTCAATTTTTTGTATTTTTATTAAACAATAAAGATAATTTCAATAAATGTATCGTTAGCTATAATGCAAAAAGGCGTAATTAATCAAAACATAATTTTACAGGAGAAGCAAACAACTTTAAAAATAAAACTATAAACATATAAACGACCCTTTGTTTTTTGTTATTAAAAGCGTAATTTTTGTAATATTTTCATTCATAAAAATCAATAAAAACTCGATTTTGAATTTCCGTTAATTACGCCATTTTGCATTTTAGCTAGCGATATGCATATGACCAGCCAAGATAGCAATATGAATCAAAGAGATCTCAAATTATATACATATATTAAAAGCAAGGTATGAAATTTAATCAGGATATATTATCAGTTCATAATTAGAGGAGTTAGTCGATAATCAATGGTTGGGGAAAGCATTCGTCCTCGATTTTTCCAAAACATTTATAGGACGCACCTGATAGCAATCCCTTTCAAACAAATTTTGAAAATTGGTTCATAAATGATAGCGTTATTGGATAATCAATATATTTTGTTTTGTTGGGGGGCAGGAGACAACTTCCACCGAAATCGATAAAAATAATATGGAACCAAATTGCACTTAAACCTGTTGAAATACAAAAGGAATTATGAAAATTAGTTTATAATTATGATGGCAAAAAAAGAATTTTACAAGCAGTTTACAAATTACCGAGTTATAGACGTTTAAATTAGAGAAAATATACACCTGGAATAGATAACCTTTTTGAAGTCGGTTAATGAAACTACTTTGTTTCTTTAGTTTTTTGTTTTAGTTCTGCAAAATTACCAAAATTCGGGAACCAACTCTTTTATATTAAAAAATCGATTTATACCTCAACAAAAAGCATTATTCCGACAATGCAATCTGTTAAAAATCAGTAACAATTAATTGTAAAAAATTTTACAAATTATTAACTCGGCTAACACAGCTAGTCTTTATAGAAACAAATACAAGCAATTACTCCACTATTGCACAAACATTTACAATACAACCAATTTTCAAAAAAAGGACTCCAAAATCAGCTGTCTGCAGACTATGCGCGGTGCTGCTAAAAACTTTGCGGTCGGACTGCAAAGAATGCAAAAGTCGCCATAAAATGCGAGATAATGAAAAACGGACTTCTAAATATGCGCTGTGCACACATATGTATATATATATATATATATATATATATATATATATATATATATATATATATATATATATATATATATACTTATATATATATATATACATTCATATACATATGTATGTATACAACATATAATATGTTTGCGCTAACCTAGGGTTCCCATATGACTTATTTTCAAAAGAGAACTTTCGTTCTAAAAAAAGAGAACATTTTAACTAAAAAAGAGTTTACAATAAAAAAATTATTTATAAAATAATTAATAATTTTTATTAAATAATAAATTATATGATAAATTATTTATTAAATAATTAATAATTTTTTTTGTTGTTATAATTAATTAATTAATTATTATTAATGATAGAAACAACGAAATAAATATATAATAAAACAATAAAAAACAAAAAGAATCACATTTTCTTAAAAAAATAAACAAAATAAATTCAAAAATCACATTTTCTTAAAAAAAACATAAACAAAATAAATTAATATATAAAAATTAATTGAGATCAATATCTGATTCTGACATTCTGATTGGACAAAAAACTACCGCACCAAAAAAAGAGAGTGAACAAAAAGATACGAACACAAAAAGAGAACATGTTCTCTTTAAAAGAGATGTAATGGACAGCCTAGCGCTAACCGAGAAATTTTTACTTTCAAATATAAATCGAGTTAATCGGAAATTTTGTATATTTATGCGCGGAAAAATAAATGTAGTTTTATTTGTATCCTTCGAACTTTGGTACTTAATTTAATCACGAATAAAAAAACAGTAGAAAAAACTATTTGATTACAAATTAAAAATAAGTTGTTTTCAAGAAACAACCCAGAGGAAGGAAGATTAGTGAGAAAATATTGGGATTGGTGCACGTCGCAATCTATTCTAGATTTGAAATGGAATATTTTGGAGATAAACCCACTGGATATGAATATTTCGGATTACAGCGAATTGTCAACCTGGACAGTGTCTGAAAAATTTAATTTTTTAGTTCTCAATCCTTCCTATCCCTAAAATTATGGTCGACAATGTGTGTGTTGTTGTTGTGTCAGTGTATTATGATCTAATTTTATTCGTGCAAACAAAATATTCGCCCCTTATTCCCTATAATGGTAAATATATAATAGTACTAGCTGATCCCGGTGCACTTCGCTACCCCCCTCGTTATAAAATAAAATTAAAAGTATTTATATATCCTATTGTGACGATCGGCCCAGTAGTTTACGTATTACGATTTTTAATTTTCCTAAAAAGGAGCGTGGTCCCATCCACTTTTCTCCCGGTACGTATTCCAAATTATGCCAATACCATATGTACCAAATATCATCGACGTAGGTCAAAAAATGCCCAAAATATGGCGATTTAAATTTTTGGGTTATATGGGTGGTGGCACGCCTCTTTGTCCAATCGCGCCCATATTTGCAGCAGCACTAAAAAAATGCACACCAAACCGACGTACCAAATTTTGTTCAAATACCGTTATCAGGAGCAGAAATAGTAGATTTTTAATTTGTGGTTTGCATGAGAGGTACCACGCCCCTTTGTCCAATCCCGCCCATATTTGCAGCAGCACTTAAAAAATGCACACCAAACCGACGTACCAAATTTTGTTCAAATACCGTTATCAGCAGCAGAAATAATAGATGTTTAATTTGTGGTTTGTATGAGAGGTACCACGCCCCTTTGTCCAATCCCGGCCATATTTGCAGCAGCACTTAAAAAATGCACACCAAACCGACGTACCAAATTTTGTTCAAATACCGTTATCAGGAGCAGAAATAATAGATTTTTAATATGTGGTTTGTATGGGAGGTACCACGCCCCTTTGTCCAAACCGACGTACCAAATTTTGTTCAAATACCGTTATCAGGAGCAGAAATAATATATTTTTAATTTGTGGTTTGTATGAGAGGTACCACGCCCCTTTGTCCAATCCCGGCCATATTTGCAGCAGCACTTAAAAAATGCACACCAAACCGACGTACCAAATTTTGTTCAAATACCGTTATCAGGAGCAGAAATAATAGATTTTTAATATGTGGTTTGTATGGGAGGTACCACGCCCCTTTGTCCAATACCGCCTATATTTGCAGCAGCACTAAAAAAATGCACACTGAACCGACGTACCAAATTTTGTTCAAATACCGTTATCAGGAGCAGAAATAATAGATTTTTAATTTGTGGTTTGTATGAGAGGTACCACGCCCCTTTGTCTAATCCCGCCCATATTTGCAGCAGCACTAAAAAAAGGGAAACCAAACCGACTTATAAAATTTTGTTCAAATACCGTTATCAGGAGCAGAAATAATAGATTTTTAATTTGTGGTTTGTATGAGAGGTACCACGCCCCTTTGTCCTATCCCGCCTATATTTGCAGCAGCACTTAAAAAATGCACACCAAACCGACGTACCAAATTTTGTTCAAATACCGTTATCAGGAGCAGAAATAATAGATTTTTAATTTGTGGTTTGTATGAGAGGTACCACGCCCCTTTGTCCAATCCCGCCCATATTTGCAGCAGCACTAAAAAAAGGCATATCAAACCGACTTATAAAATTTTGTTCAAATACCGTTATCAGGAGCAGAAATAATAGATTTTTAATTTGTGGTTTGTATGTGAGGTACCACGCCCCTTTGTCCAATCCCGCCCATATTTGCAGCAGCATTTAAAAAATGCACACCAAACCGACGTACCAAATTTTGTTCAAATACTGTTCTCAGGAGCAGAAATAATAGATTTTTAATTTGTGGTTTGTATGAGAGGTACCACGCCCCTCTGTCCAATCCCGCCCATATTTGCAGCAGCACTTAAAAAATGCACACCAAACCGACGTACCAAATTTTGTTCAAATACCATTATCAGGAGCAGAAATAATAGACTTTAATTTGTGGTTTGTATGAGAGGTACCACGCCCCTTTGTCCAATCCCGCCTATATTTGCAGCAGCACTTAAGAAATGCACACCAAACCGACATACCAAATTTTGTTCAAATACCGTTATCAGGAGCAGGAATAATAGATTTTTAATATGTGGTTTGTATGGGAGGTACCACGCCCCTTTGTCCAATTAGACCGAATTGTGAATCTAAACCACCCGGGGCGCCACCCAAACGCATACAAAAAAATTTATGCAAATCGGTCCAGCCGTTTAGGAGGAGTTCAGTTACAACGCACGTACAGTAGAATTATATATATAAAGATTAAGGTGACCAACTATTTTTTATTCAAAAAGAGTACACTTTGCAAGTATTTCATAGATGAAAAAACGATAAAAACTTTATTTTCTTTTAAAAACATATTTTTCTTCGGAGTGGATTTTTTTTGTTAAATGAGGATGTTCGTCTAATAATGTAGCCACATCCGAACAACTTTCATTTTGCATATTAAATTTGACTGTTAAGACGGCAGATAATGTTTTTACAGAAAATTGCGACTTCTCACTGCTCCAATAATCATTCCCTAAAATAAAATGTGGTTTGTACATATGTATGTATTTATTGGTTATGCAAAAACAAAAAGCATAACGTAAACAAATATATTCAAGATGCCGGCCAAAAATGTAAGCAACTTTTGACAAGATTGCGCAGTTTACCATTTTTTGCAGATTATTTAACGGTCAAAACACAACCCTACAAAAACCATATTCCTTCTTGCGCAGACCTGATTATTAGACCATGGTTTTCTCTAACTTCAAATTAATTAAACAGAAAGGGAATTCCCATAAAACTTTTCCGTACATACTACGCATACGTCAAGGCTGTCAGGCATGCCGTAGCAGTGATGCCAACTCTGAAAACATCAAAAGTAATGTGCATGATGTAATAAACAAGATGGCAGCGCTACGAAAGCTTACTATTTTTGGCTCTACTTATTAGGTCGCTTCAAATGTCAAAGAGCTGTTTTTCTGGTTATATTTTTGACAGCTTAAGTTAGCTAGCCGTTACTTTTTCTCGTGCTGCCAAGTTCTTGTTTTCTCCTGCTGCCACCTTGTTTATTACATCATGCCACTGTGAGCCCATGGAAATAAGGTAAAAATGAAAAAATGTTTTAGAAAAACAAATGAGTATAAAATTATACAAATGAGTACTTTCAGAGTACAGTATTTGAAAAGAGTACGGTTTGCGAAAAAAGAGTACAAAACTCAGTAAATGAGTATAGTTGGTCACCTTAATAAAGATATCAAATGAAATTTCATCGATCATCCTTAGCACTACAAAATTGTGTATCCTCATAAACCAATACGATCTATAATTGGATAAGGGTAAATAACACGTATTTTTCTCGTCAGTGTATGTGTACACCTAATTACTCATTTGCAAAAATAAACTATGAAACACACATTTTAGTCTTACAAAAACGCACTAAATTTCCTAAATTAATCATTTGTGTGTTTTGTTGGAAAATTTATTCGGTATGAAAGTCATTGTTAACACACAGAGTCAATAACTTGTCTAAAATTAAAAAATAAAAGGTTTAAGTGAAATAAAAATGTTCATAAAAAACATGATGTATCAAACTGCAAACTAAAAATGCAGCGAAACGCTGAAACTGCAGCAAGTATGTGTGTAATACTGCATCTTAGCTCCACCAGAGAGAATGCAAGACAAAAACACTTTTCTAAAAATGAAAACTATGTCAGGCGAACAAATTAAAAAATGTTTATGTCCATAAAAAAAAATAGAAATGAATTGGACTCAACATAGCACTTGTTGCAAGGTAATATTACCTGAATTAATAGTAAATGCTACTTACAGCTGATTGTTGTTCTTGATGTTGTTTTTGTCGTGAATCTCGTAAAAAATAAAATATGGTTTATTAAATCAGCTCGTTTAGAAGTTGAGAGAGAGTATATACCAGTTTTTCCTTTTATTTTATTAAAAACTTTGGGACATAAAGTTGTTTCCTCTTAAAGCTGACTGACCGACCATCATCAAACAATTTATGCATCTGCACATATGTACAGTTCCAGACAAACTCAAAGATGTAGCCAGCCATAAAAGAGAAACTCGTAGTTCTTGTTATTATAGCAGTATCCAGCAGCGATGCCAACTTAGCTATTTTGGAGCTAGATTTAGCTCTTTTTGATTTCGTCTTAAGCTGGAGGTCCATACCACGCTTTTCACGCGTTTACGCGTTGTACGCGGCTGTCAAAAAAGTAGAATCAGTGTAATTGTATGTGGCAAGTTACATAGCACAACGCGTACGACGCGTAAAGTAGGTTTACTTTCTACTTTTGTACGTGTCTCTCGCGCCAAGATAAAATGAGAGCTGTGTTGGATAGCCAAGCATATCAAATTATATTATACTTTCAATGTTATCGATAAATATATTTGTTTCGTGGATTAATTTCTTCTATTTGTTGTACTAATAATAATTTTTTTTATGAAAATACTTACACCACACATGATCAAAACGAAACAATTAGCGCGTAAAAAGCGTTGCATGTAACTTGAATTTAAATACGCATATGAAGGGTGAAACGCGTCAAACGCGCAACGCGTAAAACGCGTGGTATGGACCTCCAGCTTTAGACGAAATTTTTCCCTTTGGCTCTGTTAACGCAACTACCGAATTCCTATAATAGTTTATCGATCTGGCAATACGACAATACAATTTAACGAAGGATTAAATTTTAACACGCGCTCTGAAAAGTTCGCCATTTTAAAAGATTACTTGCGAATTAGCTAAGGTGTGGCGTGGTGATTTTTGAATTTAATAAATTTCTAGTAATTTCCATACTAAAAAGTATGTAATAAATTTAATGCTTATAATATTGTATTCTTTTTGATTTATAAATATGCTTTATATTTTTAAAGGAATTTTAATATACATAAATACATTTGTATGAAGAAATCAAGCCTTTTATTCTGCTGGTGTATTTTATTCAAAATTAATTGGAAATTGCTGGCGTGGCCAATAGCCTTCTCAACAAGCTCTTTTACAACAAAAAGAGCTAACATGGCTCTTTTCAAAAGTGAAAACGGCGCGTTTGGCACTTTACGCGTCTAATAAAAATTTTCCGGTTTTTACCCTATTGTTTGTGTTTTGTGGCACTTACAATTTTGGCAACTATATTTTTGTAAGTGCGGGTACTTCTTTTTGCAACTATGTAAAATTTATTCATGTATTTAGGTAGTTTCAAATTGTAAAACTCCGTATTTGTTATAAAGTGTTCGTTTTTGAAGAAGAGAGAATTTTGACAAATAATTGAAATGAATTCTTACTGCCAAAAGTATAGAAAAGCTTGGGAATCAAATCCCGCGTTTAAAAAATTTATTAAACCCACTAAACATCCATCTAAAGTTTTGTGCAAGTATTGCAACTCAATTATAAAAGCAAAACATTTTGATCTTGTTCGGCATTCCGAGACTCAAAAACACAACAGTTGCATGGCTCCATTTAATGATATTGTGCTATTCCAGCCAGAAATATTATTTTCACCACCTGTTCCGACGGAAATGCAAATTTCACACGCAAATCTTTCATTGTATGCTGAAGTACATACACCGTTTTTAGCAATGGATCATCTTTCTGGAATTTGTTGCAAAACATTTGCAGATAGCAAAGCTGGCAATGTAACGCTTCATCGTACAAAATGTGCCAACATTATAAATAATATACTAGCTCCACACTTCATTCATGCCATTTCACTCTATTAATATTGAGGGTGGTGTCGGCTGAAGTGGTTAGCGCGTTGACTACTAAGCAAACAATGACTTGGGGCCTGGGTTCAAACCCTGGCCAGAGCAAGTCAATAACCATCATTAATTTCTCTAATGTACATTACTGAGACATTGTATTAATTGTTGTCGGACTATTTAAGTGATGAAGGCATAGCACTGGTCACTAAAACTTGTTCCGACAGCGATTGATGATGTTCCAAGCTAATGTACACAACATCGCCCTCCTTCGTCGGTTAGCGGAAACATCGGCGGAGTAAAAACAATTAATAAAATGCCTGCTAATGCTTAACAAAGTTAATGCGTCTACTTAACACCAGGGGCGCCTCAAAACTGCTGTAAAAAAAATTACATAACGCGCAAAACAGAGTTGTAAAAGAGTTAAGCCTTCTAAAATTTTAACCATCTATATTCTCTACCCTATCCCTCTCCCTGAGTTCCGGCACAATGCACTGCATACGTAGGGGTCATCCACTGACTGCTGGTCCGAATTAAAAAAAAAAAAAATTACTTTTCGTAATTTTAAACGGGCAAGACAAAGTCTGTCAGAGGAGGAGATACTTTAAATTGATTGGAGTTGCATGCATTACATACCAACAGTCGATGAACAATTGGCGTTCCTAGAGCACCATATAGCAGGTCTGTACAACATAATCATTCCATTAGAAACAAAGAAATTTCCAAGAACACAAAAACCTTGGTTTACTTTGCGTATTAATCGTTTGATAACAGAGTGCGATATAGCTTTTGCGCATTGGAAGAAGTACAAAACTAATGACCTTGTAGGTAGTTAAATTGCTCGTTAAATGGAAACGCTTGCTTTTGTTTTTATCTTTAAACAACAATATAATTTTTATTAAACGAGCTTAAAACTACTATATACAAAAAAATAAGATACGAAGTTAAGAAAATGACTAAACGGTTTTTTGTGTCTAAGTAAGTGTCTCTTTTTTTACGTTTTTTTCTGTCTAGAATTCTTGACTATCAGAGATACCAGACTTTCTAGAGTTTCCTCTGACAGTCCTGTATTGTGGGGAATGTCCGCCACATTACTCCCCCTTTCGTTGAAGGCAGAAACGCACCTTGCGACCATAACGAGAAATGATGTTTTTTGGTTCATTGTTGGGGTCTAATAATATATTACCAGAGTTTCCGGACTGTTTTTCATTTAGAGCTTTTTTATTTGCTTCCATGTCATAAGCTGGCTTTTGTATAGTCGTCTTTACCGATGGTTCGTGTTCAGTATCACTCCTCTCGTTGGCGGTGTATTGTGGATTCAATACAAATGCGGATTTCAAGCGATCCAAACTGATATTCATCTTTTTGCCATTGACGTCGACCGTAAAGTATTTGTCGTGTCGCATTAAAACTGGAAATGGTCCTTCATACGGGGTCTGTAGAGGTTTACAAACCATTGAGTTTCGAATGAACACTTGCGGTGAAGTTAACAAATTTTTCTCAATAAACGGCTTGTCTTTCGAGTGGTGAGATGTTTTAGTGGGTCGTAAATCACCCATGAACTTTCTAAGGCCCAAATTCACAGTCATTAGTAAGCTAATAGCAATAGTTTAACTAATAATATTTGATTCACAGCTTCTGGTTTAACATTAGTTAAACCATCAAACGTCATTGGTTAACTAATAGTTAGACAACAGCTGATTCGTTGGAATTTATTATTAGTATTTTTGTGTTGTGAAAAATTTTATATATGGCATGTGAAATTGAAAACGCGGAGTCCGATATTGAAAGTGGCACTGATACTGATAATATGCGGAATATTGTTGCTGAGCGTCGCCAACGTAATCTAAAAAGATTTTATGAATAGATTCCGTCTTAGCAAGTAGGTGGCGTGGCAAGTTCTTGAATGTATACGCCATTTTTTAAGAAATAATAAATCAAATGTAAACAAAAACCATATGCTATAACAGAATTGCCAGTACTGAAAGTTAATAGTTTGATAGGGTTACCATTTTTTGTTCATATTAAGAGTTTTAGTTAAATAATACACTGTGAATATGAAGTATTAGTTAAACAATAGTTATCATTTTAGTTTACTAATAGCTAACTAATTACTGTAAATTTGGCCCTAAGCCTTTCTACGAATTCATTTTGAGAAACGTCACCTCTAGCTTCTGCTACTAAAAACTCGCCAGGAATACGTAAACTTGATCCATATAAGAGTTGTGATTGTGTTGCATTGATGTCTTCCTTGTATGTGATTCTAAAGCCGAGTAGAATGAGGGGTATTGCGGCTTTCAATGGTCTGTGAAAACGTTCGATTATACCGTTTGCGGCGAGGTGGTATGCTGTGGTTCTTAAATGTTTAGTTCCCAAAAGTTTTGTTATTTCCTTGAAAAAATTACACTCGAACTGACGTCGTTGGTCCGTTGTCACTCTGATTGGAACACCAAATCTCGATATCCACGTTGAATAGAATGCAAATGCGACTGCTCCGGCTGTAATGTCCTCTAGTGGACAAGCCTCGGTCCAGCGAGTGAAATGGTCGATCATAGTTAGGCAGTAACGAAATCCCCTAGATACTGGCAATGGACCGACGATATCGATGTTTATGTGGTCGAAGCGATCTGAAGAACTAAAGTACTTACAAATCGGAGCTTTGTTATGCCGATGGATTTTACTTTTTTGACATGCTATGCATGCCTTTGCCCATAAGTGACAATCACGTTTCATATTTGGCCATACAAATTTTTCGGACACTAACTTTGTCGTTTTTTTTGCGTTTGGATGACATAGGTTGTGTATCGAGTCGAAAGCAATTCTGCGAAAATCTTTTGTTAGATATGGACGTACAGATCCGGTTGATATGTCGCAGTAAACTGAAAAATCGGTGTTGGGCATCACGAATGTTTTTAATTGTAAGTTTGAATTAGTGATGTAAATTTTGCATTTCATAATCAGTGCTTTGCTGGCGAGATAAGTCATCATAATTTATTGTCTTGCTGACATGCATTGCATCTATACGCGATAAGGCGTCTGCAACGATATTGTTTTTTCTGGGAATATGCCGTATATCCGTTGTGAATTGGCCTAAAAAATCCAAATGTCGAATTTGTCTAGGACTTGCCTTGTCAAGTTTCTGTTTGAAAGCAAATTGTAACGGCTTGTGATCCGTATAAATGGTAAACATTCTGCCCTCAAGCATGTGTCGAAAGTGTTTGACAGCTCTGTATGCGCTTAAGGGAGCTTCCCTGTCATAAGTGCTATATTTGCGTTGGGCATCGGTTAAACGTTCTGAATAAAATCCTAGTGGTTGGAAATTCGTGCCAACTAGTTGTTGCAACACTGCACCGGTAGCAATACTTGACGCATCAACCATGAGTGCCAGTTGCGCACTAGATTTTGGGAATGCAATATATGTGGCATCACTCAAATGTTTTTTGCATGATTCGAAGGCCATCTTTGCTTCATCAGTCCATTCGATTAAAGTTCTGTCGTTCTTTTTGTTGCCACGGGTAAATTTATAAAGTATTGCCTGATGAGAGGCGGCATTGGGAAGAAATCTTCGGGAGAAGTTAATCATGCCCATGAAACGCTTTAAATCACACACTCGTTTGGGCAACACGTATTGCACTATTACTGCTACTTTTTCCGTGGGCGGTCGGATGCCATTTTTGTTGACAGTGAAACCGAGAAAATTAACTTCGGATTTGCCAAAGTTGCATTTAGACAGATTGATAGCTACATTAAATTCTTTTAGTTTCTGTAAGACGCTTTCAACATGTATTTTATGCTCATCTAAGTTTCTTGAAGCTATCAAAATATCATCAAGATAAGCGTAGGCGAATGCAAAATCTCGTAAAATGTGATCTATGAGGCGCTGGAAAGTTTGACCTGCGTTTCTTAGACCGAACGTCATGTGCGTAAATTCATACATGCCGAATGGCGTTGCTATGGCGGTCTTAGGCACGTCGTGTGATGCAACGGGGATTTGGTGATACGCCCTACGCAAATCAATTGTTGAGAAAAATGTAGAATCTTCCAGCCAGTGTGTGAAATCGTGAATCTGAGGAATCGGATAGCGGTCAGGCTCTGTAATAGAATTTAGTTTCCTATAGTCGCCGCAAGGCCTCCATTCTCAATTCTTTTTCTTCACCATGTGTAGTGGACTTGCCCAAGGACTAGCTGATGGGCGACATATACCAGCATCAAAAAAGGCCTGAATTTCAGCCTTTGCTGCTTTTAGCATATCAGGTGAAAGACGACGGGGTTTAGCGTACACTGGTGGGCAAGTTCTAATAATATGGTGCACTACCTCATGTGTAGCAGTGTTGATCGTAGATGTGTCTCGTGTAATCTCTGGAAATTGTTTAAGTATTGTGTGGAAGGGATCATTTTTGTTGAGCGCTGACAATCCCAAAATAGGAGATTTTACGGTGGTAACTGAACAGATACATGACATATTTGTGTTGCCATCGAAAAGTTTTTGTTCTCGCATACTTATGATGAGATTATGATGACCTAAGAAATCTGCACCCAGAATTGGCTGTGAAACTTCAGCTATTACGAAATTCCACGAAAAAGGTCTACGTAAATTTAAATTAAGTATTAGTTTTTTCTCACCAAATGTCTTGATCGCAGATCTGTTTGCTGCAAATAAAAAAATATTTTGATCAGGTGATCGTTGTTGTAGTTTGTTAGGGGGTATCACACTGATTTCTGCTCCGGTATCCACGAGAAAATTTAACCCAGAGTTTTTATCATTAATAATAAGTCGGCGCTGTTTAATAAATTGTCTGCCATGTACCGTCGATAATGACAGGCTTTCTAATTTAAATTTTTTGTGCATGGTTCTTTACATTTTTTGGCTTGAGAGCCAAATTTACGATGATACCAATATAACTCATTTGTTTGGGGGTTTTCACGAAAATTATCGCGACTATGGTTACGTGAACGCGGTCTTTGACGGCTGCGTGAGCGTTGAAATTGTGTCTTCAAGCTTGCGATTTCTTTGGCTAGCTTGCATATTTGTTGTTGCAATGTCGAGTCAGGTATTGCAAGTGGTGCAGAAATTACCTGCACAGTTACGTTATCGTTCACCTCAGATATTTTGTCAGCCATCAGTGCAATTTTGTCAAGTGGTTTACTGCTGACGGAAATAATGGCTCTCATCTGTGTTGGCAAACGTGTCATCCACATGGACTTCAATAATGCATCATCCACTTGATTGCCGGCTAAATTCTTCATCTCGCGTAATAGCTGTGAGGGACGCAAATCTCCCAAGTCAATATCTTGTAGCAATTTTTTTAGACGTTTTTGTTCCGAAACAGAAAATTCTTCAAGCATTCGTTGTTTTAAAGCTGAATAAGGGTTTTCACCTGGCATATTTAATATCATGTCACTTACTTGGGACAGGATAGAGCTGTCAATTGTTGCAACTACGGTGTGATATTTTGTTTGTTCGGAAGTAATGCCCGCTGTGATAAATTGTGACTCCACCTGTGCGAACCACAGCTCAGGCCGGGCGTGCCAAAAAGGTGGAATTTTAACGGAAATACGAGCGAGTTCGTCGCCATGTACACTTGCTGGAGCTGCCTGCCGCGTTGACTTTGCCTTCTCGTCATCAGAACCCACTGTGTTTCTTTGTCGGGGTCACCAAATGTAGGTAGTTAAATTGCTCGTTAAATGGAAACGCTTGCTTTTGTTTTTATCTTCAAACAACAATATAATTTTTATTAAACGAGCTTAAAACTACTATATACAAAAAAATAAGATACGAAGTTAAGAAAATGACTAAACGGTTTTTAGTGTCTAAGTAAGCGTCTCTTTTTTTTACGTTTTTTTCTGTCTAGAATTCTTGACTATCAGAGATACCAGACTTTCTAGAGTTTCCTCTGACAGTCCTGTATTGTGGGGAATGTCCGCCACAACCTGTATAAAACTTATAGCTTAGCCAGGAAAATCACAACTAAAGCAATCAGGCAAGCAATGACAACATACTACGCGGATAAATTCGCAAATTCGGTAGATTCATGAAAGACCTGGAAAGCCATACGGGAAATTGGCATAGTTCCATAAAAACGTACTGTCGAGTTTCCAATCCTAGACCCAAACATATTAAACGCCAATTTTCTCACTATACACACACCACTCGCGGATCAATCGTATTATAGCAACTTTCATATTGACGAGTCACCTACAAAATTTTCGATTGTGTTAGTGACTTTGATGTCATGATTAATAACATTAACAGCCTGGTCCACGATGTCGACCGCTATCGCTCGCTTGCTTTTGTGACGACAAACAGCTGATTTGCGCCCCACTAAGAGTTTTCAGCACGACAAGTCGATCGACAATCAAAGCGAGCGATAACGTAAGCATTCTTGTACAAATTTGCGCCCCACTAAGAAATATTGTACGACAACAACTGTCAAAATCAGTCACTTGCTTTTTGTTTGTCGTAAGAGAAACTGTTTTACCAAATTAATAAAGAAATTGTTATTTTAGAAATTTCATTATGGAAAAGTGGTAAGTTTTTATATATATATCTATGTATATTAATAAATGTATTGTTGCACAATTAATAATTTTGTGTTACCAAAAACATTTTTCAGCATTAAAAAATCAAATATGAAGCAGCTGCAGCTTTTAGTTGAATATATGGAAGCCAACCCGGAGTTCGCTAGGGGATCTGCTGTTTTTGGAAGCAGTAAGCATTCTGTGGAGGAAAAGTGGATTAAGCTTACAAACAAATTAAATGCGTTTGGGCCACCTGTTCGTAGCATTTTTGAGTAGAAAAAGGTAAGGAATTAGCTGCAAGAACATTGACATTATATCTACAACACTGAAAAATTTGTGTATTTTCAGACTTGGACTGACTTGAAATCACGGACAAAAAAGAAAATTGCTGAAAACAAGAAAAGTTTGAACGAAACTGGTGGTGGCCTCTATCGGGTGAACTCACTTACTGAATTAGAGCAAATCGTGGACCGGACTTTATTTTTGTCAAAAGCTGCCGCACCTACTGGTAAAGTATTTGTCTACAACGACAAGGCAAGTCCGGGAAACATTGATTCTATAGAAAGTTGCTTCATACCGATAGTGGATACACCACCCAGAAGTAGCAATGTAGCGATTGTCACACCTACCAGACAGGGGCAAAGTAATGAAAAATGCCCACTCAACAATCAAGTGACTTTTCACCACTACCGCAGCGACGTGAAAAACGTCAACACGAAGGCGAGAAAAGTGATATCATTACCTGTTCCTCCACAAAAAAGAAAAGAACATTGGCTAAAGAGCAACTATTTCTTATTCGTCGCCAATTACAACCTGGCGAGAAGTCAGCTGCTGTAGCAAAACAGCATTCGGATGCTGCAGTTCTCCTGGCTGAAGCTACAAAAGCTATTGCTGATGCGGCCAAAAAAATAGCTGAAGCTGCCGAAATCCAAGCTGCAGCTGCTAAAAACAATGCTGAGACAAACTCAAAAATTTTATTGTCTTTGGAAATAATTGCGAATGCACTGGCGGAAAAAAAACTGAAATAAATCACAAATACATAGAAGAATAATCTTTAAAATACATATTTTATATTGACCATGAAGGCTTTCTTTGTATTGATACAAATAAATAAATACATAAATCGTTGATGTAATTATATTGTTAAACAAATTCCATCTCTTTATTATTTTTGGTGGCCCTGAGAAGGGCGTTTAGAAAAATATTTTTTTTATAAATTTATTGCAACGTTTCTTCTAATTGCTGCCGCAGTACACTCTTCTTCTCCGACCTCACTGGCATCGTTACTGACAGTCTCGTCTCTAACTTCCGTTTCTTCTCCCATTTCTTGTAGACATTTGTATTTAATGCACATATTGTGGAGCGCGCAACATGCATTAACAATTTTTGTTGATTGATCAGGTGAGTAGTGAAGCCCTCTGGAACCAAGAATGCAGCGAAATCTATTCTTAAGTACACCAAAGCACCGTTCCACTACATTGCGAGTACTTATATGTTTTGTGTTGTAACGGTTTTCGTATATGTCCCTTGGATTCCTGAACGGTGTCAACAATAAAGTTTTCAGCTTATATCCGCCATCGCCTATAATAAAATTAAATACAGAATTTTCATTGCTTATATGAAAACTTATCTTTATGTATGTATGTATGTACATAAAAGTGTAATATTTACTTACCTAGTACCCAAGCATTACGTTTACCACTTTCAAAATTTTCCTGCAACTTTTGGTTTACCAGGCTATGTTCCCATATGAACGCATCATGATTGGAGCCGGGGTGCCTGGCGTCTACAAACATGAAGGTCATTTTGTGGTCACACATCTAAAATTAAAATTAGTAAAAAAATGTAAAATACTATACATATTTACATAGATACAAATATACTTACTATCATAGCGTTTATACTACAGTAGCCTTTTCTATTATAATATAGTCGCTTAACTTCGTCGCCAGGTGATTTAATGCGAACATGCGTCCCATCAACACATCCTATTACACCAGGGAATCCCGTGCGGTCAAAAAAATTTTCCATTATTGCTGCTTCTTCTTTTGGTTGTGGCATTCGAATCCATTGCGGACAAACATAATTTTCAAACAGCTCCAAACATTCCGCAATGATTCTTTGAACACTTGTCTTAGCTGTTGAGGATATGGTTTCGTTTCCGATTCCACGTTGGTAAACCCCCGTGCCCAAGAACCGCAAAAATGTTGATATTTTGATGTCCGGCCTTATTCGGGTGCTACGGAATGTGGGTGACAATTTTTCCTCTAAATTTGGACACGCTAAAATTTGACACAAACCTGAAAAACATTATTTGTGTATGTATTTAAGTATGTAACAAGAGCATACGAAAGTATTTTATAATTGTGTACATACATACTATGTATGTATTTCTGTGCATAGGTGCATTACATTTGTGCGCACTAATATAAATACTTATACGTACTTATATAATTATATTAATATAATACTTACTGCTTTGATGGCATGTCTAAAACATTATGAATATCTCGCAATTGTCTGCGAGAAACCTGCTCTTCCTCTCCATCGTCTTCCAAAAAGTGAACAGCCACCGACAACAACATATTTCACTAATATTCAATACGTTTACTTTTTGCTTGAATATTACTCTAAAATGAAACACAAACACTATTTTATTTTTAATTATTTATTTAGCACCACAAAATCTTTGCTAAAATTTTTTTTCACAAAATTGATTTATTGACAACATATGTTTTGTGTTTACATTTGCAGCAAGGCATATTCAAGAGGTGAGCTGACTAGCACAGCTGACTTAGATAGCTTTAGATAAAATTTGCATACTAATTGATACAGTTTTACAGCATACACAAATAATTGTTACAGTTTGTAAAGCATTTTTAAGAAATTGAAGCACAGCCGCGAATAACGTTGTAAGTGACAAATTGCAAATTGTTCAGGAGAGTAAAAAAACATTTTTTAAAGGCAAAATTATATATTTTTAAAATTTTTTTTTACCTTCTCAAAAATGATAATAATAAAAACTTATATTCAAAAAATCAAGAAATTTTAATTTGAAATTACATGTTAATTTACTGTTTAAAAATTTTTTTAGTGGAAAAACGTTTTATATCCAAAGCGCGATGTCAGTTAAAACGTTATTCCACTACAGCAAGCATCATGGAAAATGGCTTTTAAAACGTTATTCCACGTTGCAAAATGTTATTGTCGCAAAGAAAACATTCCTATTAAAGACAATTTTGTTTAATTGATTTATATTCTTTAAATAAAGGATAAATTATAAAATTTTATATATTTATAACAAATAAAAATTCATTCAACATCAAAACAAAAATTTGTATCCAGAAAATTAAATTCGAAAATTAATTCGATTAAAGACGATAAAAAACATGTTTGTTCATTGTATTTTTTTCATAGAAATGATAAAAATGTTGTTGTATATGACTTATGCTAATTTTTTTTACAAATTAAGTAGCATTGGCAATCACAAACCTATGTAACAAAAATTAAAATAAAAAATAAAATGTTGCGGACTTAAAACGTTTTTCCATGTTACCTGCTCTGGAGCGTTTTTTTATGTATACTTTTCTTTTTTCTTGTTATATACGCATTTCCACTATTTCTCAACCTTATAATTTTATTGTCTTTCCAATTTTCAACATCAACTTTCCTTTTTGTACCTCTGTTCCACTTATCAATTACTTTCGATAATTCCGTTCGCATCATTTTGAATGTAACTTACAACGTTCTTCCACTGACTGTCTTTTTCTAATTGCATTTCGATAGCGATAAGGAGCATAATTTTGGCTAATTTGGTGTTTGAGTAATGTAAGAGAGTAATGTTAACGGTAATATGCAAAAAAACATGTTTTGCAAAAAATGGCATTTGAAACGTTATTCGCGGCTGTGCTTCAATTGTTAAATTTATTTGATTGTTTCAATAAAAAAGTGAGTATTTTATACCAACAATATACTAGTTGTTTTTTGTTTGTTGTACTTGTTATCGAAGTGTGCATACCTGGTAGTTCTGCCACGTTCAAATGGCCATATTTATGGGTCAACTAACATGGAATATTTGATGTGGCAAGATAGTCATTTGACAATGATTACGTTAAACACGTAAAGCCAGACGACCGACAAGTCGATATTTAGTGGGGCGCTTAAGCGATCGATAGTGAATGACTTGCTGTCGCTCGCTTAAATTGTCGATCGACATCGTGGACCAGGCAGTAAATCTAAAGCTGTAGGAGTCTATGAAAAATGGTCCTTCCATACTTACTTCCGATTATAACATATCTTTTCAATTCTATAATTACAACTAGCATCTATCCAAAAAGTTTGTAGTAAGCAAAAGTATACCCTATCCATAAATCAACATCAGAATATCGACCCATTGCTATCTGAACACCTCGACGATAATAATCTAAAAAAACATTAAAACAATCTGGTTCTCGTACTAATCACAGTTGTGTCACTGATCTTGCCGATATAGCTGAAGGGGAGAATTAGGTGACGGGTATATGGCAATATTAGTTTTATTGGATCATTCCAAGGCATTTGACACCGTCGATCATACTGTCCTATTTCAGAAACTAAAAAGAATTATGTATTTTGAACAACATCTTGCAAATTTATGCAGTCCTATCTCACTAACAGAAAACAGCACGTAGAGGTAAACTCATCAACAGTGTCAACCTTCCTCCCCGTTACCAAAGGCGTACCACAAGGGTCCATTCTCGGGCCTTTACTTTTCTCAATATACGTAAACGACTTGCCCAGTCAGCTAATGCACTGTCGCATTAGGATGTATGCGGATTACGTGCAACTATATATAAGTAGCAGAACAAATGGATTTTAAGATCAGTTTAATGTAGACTTAGAACGAGTTGCGGTTCGGGCTGCCATCAATGGTCTGAGCCTTAACCCAAAAAAATCAAAATCTATCTTGCTTCATAAAAGATTGTACAGGATTTTTGAAGCACCAAGACTCTATATCGACAACCAACGAATTGAAGTCGTACGAAGAGTAAAGAACTTGGGTAATACTTTCAATGACACGTTAACCTGGTCAGACCACATTTCTACAACCAGTGGGGAAAAGTTTTGATGCTCCGTAGCTTGTGGCCAACACAATATTCGGATCTGACTGCTCCTGGCAAAAACTTACTTGGTTCCTAAATTAACATACGCCTGTGAAATATTTTCAAACTGCGACGCAAAAAGCAGATCGAGGCTAAAAGTTACATTTAATAACATAACAAGATACGATTTCGGCCTTAAATACTATGGGAATGGTCAACACATTAGCTACTACTCTAGGCAAATCTGCGGGGTTCCCCTCGACGACTTTATGAAAATCAAAATAATACAACTACTCCACAAAATAATCAGCACTCAAAGCACCCAAAGAAATGTACAATCGTTTAAGTTTCACCCGATCTGAAAGGAACAAAACAATAATACCTATGATATAGGTTAGGTTAGGTTTTGAGGGGCGCCACATCTGAGACGTGACGCACTTGGGTCCGTTAGATCGGTCCCTTCGTGATACCCTACAGCAGACAGGTCTCAGTCAATTGGTTATTCAATTACCTGTGATTGCCCTGTCACCGAAATCAAACCGATTGTTGCAAGAAGGAGGATATGTTGGTTAGCCCCATGTTCGCCAGACTGTCGAGGTCTGGCAGAGTGTTGGAGCCCATAGAAACCGCCCTAATGCTGTTAAGCGCGCGGCATTGACATAGAAGATGAAGAACTGTCTCTTCTTCCTCCTCATCGTTACAACTTCTGCAGTAGTCATTGTAACTTAGGCCCATCCTTTTGGCATGAGTCCCGAAACACCAGTGCCCCGTTAGCACTGTTACTAGTCGTCTTGTGTGACATTTACCAAGCCTGAGTAGATCGCGAGTTCTGTGCAGGCTGTAGCGGGGCCAAGTGGACCTGGCGACTCGACAGGTGTGCTCTTGTTCCCACCTTTCTTGAGCAAGATTGTATGATTCCTGCTGGATCAATCGCTTGCAGTGAGATAGAGGAATGCCAACGAAGTTACATATCATCGAGTTGCTCAATGATGCGCCCTTTTTGGCAGTTTCGTCCGCAATATCGTTGCCAGTGCACTCTGAGTGCCCTGGAATCCAGACTAGTGTTACTCTTGAATGTCTCGCTATCTCGTTAAAAGACTTCCGGCATTCGTTTACCACCGTCGATGTAGTGTATACACCATTGCAATGGCCGCTTTGCTGTCGGTAAAAATATGGATGTCTTCCGATATCCTATAATACCTAAGCCATCTTGCCGCTCTTGTAATGGCCGAGACTTCGGCTTGCAGGACGCTACAGCCATCCCAAAGTCTGAATGGAACCTTGACGTTGAAGTTTTCCACATAGAAACCTCCCCCAGTGTTTACGCCTCTTTTGAGCCATCAGTGAAAACTCTGACGGCTCCTTCGGTGGCAGGGGTAGGGAATGATATTCCCTATTGGGAACAATGGATTGAAAAAGCCCGCCAAAATAAGATTCCGGTGGGCAGTAGTCGGTGAAGTCATGGAGCGCTTGAGAATCTTGGAGTGACCAAGATCGGTTCTCGTCCATGAGCATGTAGCGTTCAGTCTGATCGCCGCAGTCAAAGCTAGCTGTTTGGCCAGAACATCCACCGGAAGCCAGTTCAGCATAGCGAACAGTGCCTTCGTTGGAGTATACCTGAGCGCTCCCGTTATCAGGATCGCCGCTAGCCGAAAAATTTTCTCTATAGTTCGTCGGTGGGAGTCTTTCTCTACCGTTTCCCACCAGACTATAACCCCATAGAAAATTATGGGCTTAATTACCGTCTCAAAGATCCAGTTGGTCCCTCGGGGTTCGATGCCCCAGCTGCGACCAATTGCTCTTTTGCAGGTGTAAATAGCAACGAGGGCCTTATTTGCTCTATACTGGGTGTTTAGTTTCCAAGATAGTTTACTATCTAGGATTACGCCCAGGTACTTAGTGCTGTCCGAGACTTTCAGTGTGGTCCCGTTTAGTTTGGGGGGCGCAAAGTCTCCGATTTTGTGCCTCCTGGTAAATAGCACCAATTCGGTTTTCGCCGGATTGACGCCAAGCCCGCAGCTGACATTCCATTTGCTGAGGAGTGTCAGAGCATTTTCCATACACTGAGATATTGTACTCAGGTATTTGCAAGAGATACCTATTGCCACGTCGTCGGCGTAAGCTACGATTTTAACCAGCTTCCGCTCTAGGCTTAGCAGTAGAGATTTGATGGTCGAATTCCACAAGAGCGGTGACAAGACACCCCCCCGATTCACTGCTCTGTATTCAGTGGCAGATCCAAAAGATGCACTTATGACCCTTCTGGTTAGAAGATTTTTTACGAACCTGCAGATATTGATGTCAATCCCCAACTCTATCATGCTAATTATGATTGAGTCCTGTTTGACAAAATTGAAGGTGCCCTCTATGTCCAGGAAAGCCACCAAAGTGAATTCCTTTTGTAAGAGAGATTTCTCTATGTGACTGACCAAGGAGTGGAGAGCAGTTTCGACAGACTTGCCATTTGTGTAGGCGTGCTGTAAGAGGGATAGAAGTTCCTTTGGTATGGACATTCTGAGATGTATATCTATAGCTCTTTCCATTGTTTTGAGCAGAAAGGACGTCAGGCTGATAGGCCTAAAGTCTTTAGGTTTAGTGTGAGACGTCTTACACCCCTTGGGGATGAAGACGACCTTACACAGGTTCCAGCAAGCCGGAATGTATGCCCTTTTCAGACACTCTGTAAAGATTTCAGAGAGCCAGGGCACGACTAGGTCCATATTTCTCTGTAGGTCCGCTGGAATAATTCCGTCTGGTCCAGGAGATTTGAATGGATCGATGGTACTGATCGCCCATCTGATTCTTGGCTCAGGCGAAGTAAATGTATCATGGAATATGAAATGGAATACTATAGCATCAATCATTACGGCAGCAAACAACGTATTAGATTTTAAGAGGAAAATTTTTCATCATATAATATAGTTTTGTTCAGTCTTTAGTAACTTATGTTAAATTTTTCAGTTTTATTCTCGAACTTAACTTTTAATTTTTGGAATTTTGCCGATATAAGCAATTCTTTATATAACATTATCAAATCCAATTATTCCATTTATTTTATTATTATTTTTTTTTTATTTTTATTATTTTTTAAATTGCGATACTGCATTTTAGTTTCGCATCACGATAATTCATAAATTTTAACTTTTTTCTTTATTCTTTTTTATTAATTCTTTTTTTTAGTAATTACTTTTAACTTCTGCTATTTTAAAACTTAAGTTTTGTTGTAGAAGCTCACAAATAAATAAATAAATTTATGAGCTGTTAGAGGACTAGAGGCAAAACATCATCAATAAATATGTATCAAGCTATACTTATGACTTCTTTTAACAATACTTTTTAGGAACAGATATATCGGTGGAAAAATTATTGGGTGTTGTTGTACGTTATTTCAGCCACAAAAGAAGTGATTTTGTTACAACTTTCTTGGAATTGATCAATATAAATGGCGGTAATGCTGAAAATTTACTTTTGGGGCTTGAACGCCTCATAACAAAGTAAAGTTTAAAACTCTTAGTTTTGGTGAGGTGCGTCTGTCTTTCTTTGCAATTAACTATTTGCGCTGCAACTGAAAAAAGTTTTGCTCCCAATATAAACTTTTTATTCAAAGAAACACATAATAGGTTTTCTAACACATTCATTAGAAAGAAAGCTTATGCTAGAGTCCAAAAAATAAATCCTTTAGCGGCGCGTACACGATGGCTTTCAATCGAGAAAGCTATTACAACAATTTTATTAGCGTGTCTTGAGCTCAAAACTCACTTCAATATGGTTAACGAGAAATCTTTTGAAACATCTTTATTAAAAGATATTTATAATGACCAGAAAAATTTTATATATATAAATTATTAGGATCCGTTCTATCTGAAGTCCAAAAAGTAAATTTAGCATTTGAAGCTCAGTTTGCAGATCATACAAAACTTTTCACTGATTTATTTTATTTATTACAAAGCCTGACAAATAAAATCATTATTCCCACAGATGGCTTCGATTAGAAAGCTGGAGAACTTTATTCTTAAATAAATAACAACTGTTAACTTAGATATAACAGTTAATAAGTACCTACTCTAATATATGAAATTAGGGTAAAACTGTAAAGTGTTGGAAAAAATTTCGGCATTTAGCGTAAAAAATGTTTTTTTGCTCGATTCAAATAATACTTTAAATGTTATTAGAGAGTTTGGATGTGATTCTAAAGAAATTGAAGAGTTAGAAAATTTTTTCAAAATTTTAAAATTGTAACAGTGAAATAATTGAGGTAGAACCGAACAATTTTGGGTCGAGGTGCATCAATTCAAAAATTCAATTAATGAACATCCTTTTAAAAATTGTCGTCGTTTGTTTTAAAAATGTTATCGTATCCATACTCCAATCCTGAGGGGGAAAGAACGTTCAGTGCTATGAATTTTTTTAAGAATAAAATAAAATAATTCAATCGAAACATATAAAAAATCAAAATATTATATAAAAACAAATCTATGGTCAGAAGAAGAAAATGTTACTCTTTTTGAAAATGATTCCTCTTATTTTCAAGTTACATTAACTATATGTAAATGCGTATATTGTTAATGTTAATAGTTATATGTATCAATTCCTGTGAAATAATTTTATTTAAAATTTTTATTTTTTTCTATTATTTTTATTAATGTTAAGAAAACCTTGATGTTAAAATTTAATAAAAAATTCATTCATAGATTAAAAACTGAAAAGTCTTCAATTTTTAAATTTAGCACTATTTAGCTTTTTCTGACTAGTCGGTTGGATCTTTTTGCGTCTGAATTGTTGGCATCACTGGTATCCAGCAAGTCTAGTCTAGATGCGAGTAGTATTTCAAATTGCCTTCTTCTACGAGCACAATTATTTCACTCTTTATATAGAGTTTCGTTTGAATTAAATTAAGAATGAAAATGTATTTTGTTGTGTGAAATTGCTTTGGTGTTAAAATCAGGGTTTTAAACAACTAATATAGTATTTACTAAAAATTTCCCCTCATATTTCATAATTTTATGTGAAATCTACAAAAATATTTACCTGAAAACAAATACATTTACAGTTTTCTCAAAAAAAAATTATTCTTGCAAACTAAATAAAATATTAAGTAGCTTACATGCCATTTTTTAATATAAAAGAAAAGGAAAGTATTCTCCTCTCTGTCTTACCCCCAGCTGAATTAAAACTTTGCAAAGTAAACTTTGCGTGTGCAAAAGGGGCCTAAAGCCTACAGTACACGGCATGTCAAAAACCACATTCGCATGTGGCTCTGACGTCACGAAAATTTGCAGCATTTTGTTTACATTTAATAAACATGCAGAAGTGTCTACATGCTTCAAAATTTTGGTAGTACATGAAATGTTGTTTTGTCCCAAAATTTATATGTGACAAATGTAGCCGAAGCGTACACATTTGCAATGGCAGCATATGTGTGAAATTTTGATTGGCTACATATGTATTGTCAGTACACCGCATGTAACATACGTACACATTTTTCATATTAACATGTACAATAGTCACATGTTTATGGCGCTTGTTTAATTTTTAAAATTTTGTGTGAAGTCAAATTTATAAAATGTCGAAGAGAAAGAAGAAATAAAACAACATCTGATAAAAAGTAAAATAAATTCACTTTTATCGTGAAATAATTCCCATGAACAATAAAATGGTGAAAAAAATTAAATAATACTACACTGACAAAAAAAACAATGCAACAATTGGCGATCACAGTTGGTTTATTAATTATTGAATAAATTTACTATTTATACATGAATTTTTTCATCTTAGCTTTGAAAGTATCTTTTGCATGGTTTAGAACAAGAACGAGAAATAATAACAAAAACGCAAACTAATTAAGGTGTTAATTAAGATATTAATTAATAAAACAAAAACCCCAAAGCAAAGAGATATACAAATATGTAAATGCATGGAAAAGAGAAAATATGATAATTTTTCTACCCTTCTTTTATCTCTACCCCGCTCGTAAACCAAAAAAATTATCATGAATCTCAGTCATCGTGTGATTAATAATAATAAAAAAATTTTTTCGTCATTAAATTCCTACATTTTGTTGGAGAAAATCAACATTGGCAAGAGTGCCATTGGCTACATACTATTGAAAAATGTTGTGTCAAAAATGTTTGCTGCCACATGTTTGGGACTGCTACATGCGCATGTAAAAATATTACAAATGTCAAAATTCAAATGTACCAAGCTAGTACACGACATGTCTAAAATACGCATGTTTGCATGTCTCTACAAATGAACATGTGGCACACATGTCAATGTGTGCTGCATGTGAGTGTCACAAAAAGTAGAAGTACACGACATGTTGCCAATTTAGCTTCATGGTGACGTCAAAATTACGTCAGAGCCACATGCGAATGTGACTTTTGACATGCCGTGTACTGTAAGCTTAACACACAGAATGAAAATAAGTTCTCTGTAATATATTGTTCAGAAAATTTCTTGTCAAAGTGCCTTCACACATGGCATGAATTATGCTGGCATAAAATGAGAGTTTTTAGGTGAGAAGGGTGAAGAGAGCGCTTTTTCGTTGGCACAATTTTTCATCCAGCCTCATACCCAGCGTTGTCAACTTTGAAATTTCAAAACGCACCAAAATGAAGAAAAAACGCGCCATTCAACAAAAAACGCACCAAGTTCAGAATTTTTTTTTTGGAAAATTTTTATTGAATTAATTTTGCATCTTTACAACATTTAACTTTAGTCCAAAATTGTAATGCTGATACAATCAGCCTTATTGTGTTAAAGAAAAATTAGATTAAAGAAAAATCTGGCGTCAAACACAATAAGGCTGAATATTGTGCCATTGCATGAAGTGAATCACTCTGCACCCTTTTTTAATACTAGATAATATTTTGACATCGAATTCAAATTTTACTGCTAATGGCATGATATCATATTTGTAATGGGATAAAACATTTTGTACAATGTTGGTTCTTGATGTCGTTTGTATCTAAATGGGTTTAAAGCTGCAATGTGTTTCCGTGTTCCACAATGCCGAACAAAGTTGAATATTTAGGCGTGATGTCGCATTTGCAATTAAAACATCTTGCTTTTGTGTTATTATTTGGTCAAGGCCGAATCCATTGCTTAAAAACGCGTTGTGATTCCCAAATCTTTTTGTATTTCGCTTATGATGTCCTTTTTAGATTCCATTATTGACACTAACCTTAAGTATTTCGTGTAGTAAATATAAATTTTTTTAATTTTAGTGTTACAACACTTTATATAAACTTTTACGCATTTTATAAAAAAAATAACAATGATGGCAGGTCTCAAGAATACTTTGTTTTTGCTAAGCTCTTTAACAGACTTGACAGCAACTTTTACGACAAAAACTCTGAAAATCTAAAAGGGACAAACAATTTCTTATAATGAAATGTTACAAATTATCTATAACAACATGAAACGGGTTTTGTGAATGTGTTTTGGTACCTCTTAAACATCATTAATGGTTGCTCTTATTATGGTCTGTAAAATTGAATGTAAAAATTGTACACAATTGAATGAAACGGTATTGAAACAACTGTATTTTTTGTACAAAATTCTTTTTTCTCATACCGAAACAAAAAATTCTGTTTAATATGCTTTGGAACCAAAATTAAAAAAACGCACCAAAATTAAATAAAAAGCGCACCACGCACCAACTCAGATATTTTTCGCACAAAACATTTAGAAAAGCATCAAAAAAGGTGCGAAACGCACCAAGTTGACAACGCTGCTCATACCCACACAAGCAGCACAACACTAGCACATACACACTTACGAATACACAGGTTCTGTGTTTTCTTTTTTTACAGACCGCATTCAGTCGTTAGTTAGCAATCGTCGAGTTAACATGAATTACAAAGAAGAAGGGGGTTGGTCGCGCAAACAAAATTTATGCATTTATGTATGTTTTAATAAAACAGAATGAAATATTCTCAATTCATTTTTAATTTTTTTTTATAGGTATTTTATATGTTTTTAAATTTTTTTTCTTCAGTACATTCTCAAATAAATGTAAAATTTTATATTTTGGTATTTTATATGTTTTTATTTTATTTATAAGCAGAAAATATTTTTTGTAAATAAGGCGGTTTATGTTTATTAATTGTTAATTGATTAAATTTGTCAATAAATCTTTTAAAAAACATAAAATTTTTTAACGATTAATTATAAAAATTCTCAGAATTTACCTTAAAAACTACAAAAGTTCTAAGAGAATTAATAACTTACATACACAATTAAATTAAAAACTTTGAAAAATGTTGGCTAAAGTTTTTTTATTAGTATAGAAGTTGTGAAGCAATATAAAAATTTTTTTTTGAAAATAGCAAATTGCAAGAATTTTTAACGACTGCTGAGCAATATATTACACAGAATTTATTTTCATTTTGTGTGCTATTAAAAAATTTTTAAGCAGATATTTCTGCGTGTGAGCTACTTAATATTTTATTTAATAATATTTTTTTTTTAAAACTGCAAATGTATTTTTTATCAGGTAAATATATTTAGTTTCTCTACTATCAAAAATGGAAACGGATCATATTTTCTCAGAAGTCCGTAGTATAATAAATAAAAATAAAAAACTAATTTTAAACCCTGCTTAAAATGTTTGCACATTTTACAATTGATTTCTTTGTATTATTTTGAGAGCAGAAATAATTAAAGAAGTTAACAATAAACAATGTTGTACCCCATAACCAGCAAACCCTTCAAAGAATATTTTAAATACGAGTTCAAGAGACCATGAAGGGAACACAACGAGCGTTCAAACTGAAATTTCTTCGATGTCTGCCAATGTCGTTTTTTTCTAATGAATGAAAAGTATTCATATTTGTTTATACATTCAGTTTCAACTCTTGCAGTGTACAGACGCGTTTTTATAATCGTCGTAACTGAATATTAAAAATAATTGAAAGAAAATTCACAAAAAAATATAAAAACAATACATTTATTAAACAGTTATTTTATTTATTTTATTTCAATACATAGAAGGCCAATAAGGCCAATTATACATGTATCTTTAGAATATTACAGCAATCACTTAAGCTAAAAATATTTACATAGGTATATGTACATAATACTGATAAAAAAATTAGTAATGTTTATCATATATATATATATATATACTAAATGTTTAAATTAACTTAACAATTGGCTTAATTGGCAGTTAGTTTACTGGTTTTATTTTATTTTTTGCTTGTGTGTAAATACATAAATATTTGCATACACCAACTCATAAGTGAACACAAAAAAGAGAACTCTAAATGAGTTCATCTTCTAACAATAACAATAAACCTACAAGCAGTAGGAAGTACAATATATAACTTTGGTTGCTAATGACGACAATAAAAAAAATGAATTAAACACAAACCTGGTGGGTTACTTTGTAATTCGATTCGAAAAGAAAACTGTCCGAATATGTATCCTATTTACATTGCAATTCGAACGCTTTTACTTTCGATTCGAAATACAGAGTAGGCCCCCTGAATACTAAACAAAACACAAATAGTCGTGCGCGATCATTGTCTCCGTACATGTTAAATAGCGATCAAGAAGCAACAACAATTGCACCTATTAGCAAACTTGTCAGCTTAGTTGTACAATCAAACAAACAAACAATAAATACCCAGGTGACCAACGTGCACAAAATTGTAAAAGCGGTGAGTACAATGAGTGATAATAAAATTCAAACAGGTATGGACAGATACATAACCGTGTTAAAGAGGGAAAGAAGTCCAAAATCAGCTCAAATAGCATCAACAGCGAAAGTTCGAAGAGATGGAAAAAGCAATATAAAAATTCCGAAAATCGTTTCGCGATTTTATCTGAGCAAGGCGATGAAGACACAACTACAACAAGGTCGAGTAAACCTCCACCGATATATTTAAGAGAGCAGAACTCTAGTTTTTTGGTAAAAAGCCTTATATCCTTAATTGGAGAAAATGAGTTCGATGTAGCTCCAATTAAGCGCGGAAATATAAACGAAACAAAAATCCAGGTAACTCAAGAAAATCATTACCGAAAAATAGTTGCTTATTTCGAGTCAAAAAATAAACAATTTTAAACATACCAACTAAAGAGTGCTAAAGGCCTAACAGTCATTATAAAAGGTATAGATTCTAGGGTTGATCCTGAAGAGGTTAAGTCAAGCCTTGAAAGTAGTGGCTTTAAAATAAAATATGTTTCAAACATTAAAAACGGAAAAAATCCCCAAACCTATTTTTAGAGTCGAGCTACAGCCGTTCGACTTGCAATTAAAAAAAATGAATCGCACCGAATCAATAATTTAAAATACTTGTTGCATCGAAGAGTTACCGTTGTGCTGCCACATAAAAAAAACAGGACCTATCCAATGCATGAAGTGTCAATAATTTGGCTATACCAAAACTTATTGCAAGTTGCCTACCGTTTGCGTTGTATGTGACAGTACCGCTAACTGTGACCAAATAAAAGGTGATACCAAAGCAAAAATAATGTGGTAATTGCGGCGGAAACCACACTGCCAACTATAGGGGCTGCCCCCTTTATTCTCTTTTTAACAATTCGTCGAACAGAAAAACAAATGCTACTCCCGCTCAGACCGACACTCCTTTAAACTACCCACAGTTACCTCAACAGTCGTCTAGCCATAATCAATACCCAAATGTATTAAAGTTTAACACGACTCTTACTCAACAAAAACCTAATAGTCAATTTTCATACGCTAATATTTTAAAGAGTAACCAGACTACGGCGCAAAAAACTGTACCAGTAAATGAAGAATAAGGGCCTAATTTTAGTTGTATTGAAGCCTCGATAGAGAGCCTTATACAAACATAAATACTTTTAATCTCACCATGTCCTGTATGATGCAGGAAATGTTAAAAATGCAGTCTACCTTGTTGCAGGCTGTATTGAACAAACCATGAACTTAAGAATCTGTTTTTGGAACGCAAACGGCATCTGCCAACATAAAAATGAATTATAATATTTTCTGCTGGATAAACAAATCGATGTAATGCTTATCTCAGAAACTCATTTGAAGTCTCGAAGCTATTTTAGAATTAGTGGATATAATTTCTACGACACCAAGGATCCTCCAGTTAGAGCTTGTGGTGGCTCTGGAATCCTAATAATAACTCGAATAAAACACTACCTGTTAAATGAATTATGTGAAGATTATATTCAAGCAACAAATATCTGTAATGAAAATTGTTATCAAAAGCTTGTGATATCATCTGTTTATTCTCCTCCAAGGTTTTAAATTTCAGAGAGTCAATATACCGCATTTTATACAACACTGTGGTCCCGTTTTCTAGCAGCTGGCGAATACAATGCTAAACACACATTTTGGAGTTCACGTTTAATCGGTCCTAAGGGTCGGGTTTTGCTTGACACAATTTCAAAAATGGGTTTGAATGTAGTTTCAAGTGGCCAGCCAACATATTGGCCAACGGATCTTCAAAAAATTCCTGATGTTATCGACTTTGGAATTATGAAAGGTGTGCCCAGCGAAATGATTGAAGTAGAAGCATCTTTGGATTTGTCTTCAGATCACTCGCCTACTATTATCACCATTTACTCACACCAACATGTGATTTACCGCTGCATCTGCCGGTATTAACTGGCTGAAATACAAAAAATATTTGAGTGCTCTTTGCACGGAAAATATGCCATTGAGAACACCTGCTGACATAGAAAATTCTATTAGGTTGTGTTTGAAGCACATGCTAAACAAGATGCTCTTAATGCTTCTTCAATTCAACCAAATCAACAAGCGAGATTTAACAATATTTTTTGTGCAGATATAGAAAGGCTATTGACTGAAAAACGGAGAACTCGACAAGAATGGTAACGTTACAGATCGCCTCAGCTAAAATTAAGGCTTAAAGACTGTACCAAACAGCTTAGAAAAGTTTTGCACACACAAAAAACAGCTTCGCTGCAAAAATTTCTGCAAGAACTCGATGCAACATCATCAACAGATTATTCGCTGTGGCGTGCAGCCAGAGGACTTAAAAGGCCAGTGATATGCAAACCTCCATTACAAGCCTCTAATGGTGACTGGGCAAGAACTGATGCTGAAAAAGGTGCTCTTTTCGTTAAACACTTAGAAAAAGTGTTCACTCCAAATATTTCTGTTATTTAATGCTGAACTGCCACCAGTCGTCTCTTTACCAGAAACACCGCTAAAATTTAATATTGTGGAGATTGAAAATGCTATTGCTAGTCTTAACACCAAAAAAGCCCCAGGTGTCGACAAAATAAGCAACAAAATGCTTCATTGCCATATATTGCAAAAAGAATAATACTATTCATTATTAATGGTATTTTACGACTGCAATACTATCCGGTAGAATGGAAGGTTTCGATGTTTATTATGATACCAAAGCCCGGCAAGGATCATACGAAAGTTGAATCTCATCGGCCTATTAGTTTATTGCCCAAGATTTCAAAACTGTTTGAAAAGCTGTACGAGTATATGAGCAAGCTGATGCCTATAGTGACTAGAAGTGGATGCATTCCAGATAATCAATTTGGTTTACGCAGACAACATAGCACTTTTGACTAAACTCACAGTTTTGTGGACGTTGTTAGAGACACCTTTGAAAAAAAGAAATATTGCTCTGCGTTCTTTATAGATGTTTCTCAAGCTTTCGATAAAGTATGGCACGAAGGTCTTATACACAAATTAACGCAAAATCTTCCCGAAAACATCGTCAGACTTTTAAAAAACTATTTAAAGGAACGTAAATTTGTGGTTCGAGAAGGCAATTTTTTAAGCCCGCCGCAGTCGATCGAAGCCGGAGTTTCCCAAGGCAGCATCTTCGGTCCCTTACTTTATTTAATATATGCCTCTGACTTACCATTAAGCAGTTTCATTCACACGTCAACATTTGCTGATGATACGGCTTTTCTAAGCGGTCATGAAAATCCTTTAGATGCTTCCCGGAATCTACAAGGGTACATCTCAAAATTGGAAACATGGCTAAAACAATGGCGTATAAAGTGAATGAGCAGAAATGTGTATACGTTACTTTTAATTTACGCAGGGAAACATGTCGCCTATACAAATCAACACCGAGACTATATCCTGATAACAGTATTTGAACAAAATTTTGTAGTCGGTTCAGTGTGCATTTTTTTAGTGCTGCTGCAAATATAGGCGGGATAGGACAAAGGGGCGTGGTACCTCTCATACAAACCACAAATTACAAATCTATTATTTCTGCTCCTGATAACGGTATTTAAACAAAATTTGGTATGTCGGTTTGGTGTAAATTTCTTAAGTGCTGCTGCAAATATAGGCGGGATAGGACAAAGGGGCGTGGTACCTCTCATACAAACCACAAATTAAAAATCTATTATTTCTGCTCCTGATAACGGTATTTGAACAAAATTTGGTACGTCGGTTTGGTGTGCATTTCTTAAGTGCTGCTGCAGATATGGGCTGGATTATACAAAGGGGCGTGGTAGCTCTCATACAAACCACAAATTAAAAATCTATTATTTCTACTCCTGATAACGGTATTTGAACAAAATTTGGTATGTCGGTTTGGTATAAATTTCTTAAGTGCTGCTGCAAATATGGGCGGGATTGAACAAAGGGGCATGGTACCTCTCATACAAACCACAAATTACAAATCTATTATTTCTGCTCCTGATAACGGTATTTAAACAAAATTTGGTATGTCGGTTTGGTGTAAATTTCTTAAGTGCTGCTGCAAATATAGGCGGGATAGGACAAAGGGGCGTGGTACCTCTCATACAAACCACAAATTAAAAATCTATTATTTCTGCTCCTGCTAACGGTATTTGAACAAAATTTGGTACGTCGGTTTGGTGTGCATTTCTTAAGTGCTGCTGCAGATATGGGCTGGATTATACAAAGGGGCGTGGTAGCTCTCATACAAACCACAAATTAAAAATCTATTATTTCTGCTCCTGATAACGGTATTTGAACAAAATTTGGTATGTCGGTTTGTTGTGCATTTCTTAAGTGCTGCTGCAAATATGGGCGGGATTGGACAAAGAGGCGTGGCACCGCCTATATAGCCCAAAAATTTAAATCGCCATATTTTGGGCATTTTTTGACCTACGTCGATGATATTTGGTACATATGGTATTGGCATAATTTGGAATACGTACCAGGAGAAAAGTGGGTGGGACCACGCCCTTTTTAAGGAAAATTAAAAATCGTAATATAGTCTTAACTACTGGACCGATCGTCATTAAATTTTCACAATAGAATATATATATACTTTTAATTTTATTTTATAACGAGGGGGGTAGCAGACCGGGAAGCAGACCGGGATAAGCTAGTATATATATAAATATTTGGTAGATATGAGAATAGGTTCTAAAGTATATTTTAAATCGCTAGGGGCGCGAGGAGGGGTGGAAGTGGGCAATATCTGTATTTACTTAACTATTAATCCAACAGGCGGCGCCATGTTTGCCTCATAATTATTTTTGTTGTTGAATGACAGGCTTTAAGAACATACATGTTTGTGTGTTGATTTTTTGACAAGTCACCAGAATGAAGTTGCCGTCAGCAATATAAAACGGCAGAGAAATGCAGAGTTGCATTAATGCGTGTACCTGTTATTATTTTATTATGGTCGGCTGAATTAAATCTGGTTTTCATACTTTTAAATGGACTTTTTTGGCTATTTCAGTGAAAAAAATATTGGATGTAAAAATATAATGAGGCTTGTGGAATTTAGTTTGTGTCTCCCGGCTTCTAATGCAAAACCAGAAAAAATATTTTCAATTGTAAATAATTTTTGGCCATCAGAAAACTCCCAACTAAAAGTGATTACTGTAGAATCACTTTTGATAACAAAGTGCAATTTTCAAATGGACTATGCAGAATTTAAATTGTTTTTATCAAATAACATTGATATAATAAAAAAAAAATACATTCTTCAGAAATATATCAATAATAGATAATCCTTAAACTATTGTTTTTAGTTATTTTTATTTAATGAATAATATTATTTTTGTATAATTGGTTAAATTTAATGTTGCGCCAGGCAAACGCAACTGCGTATAACTTGGTACTTCCTTACCAAGAAAAATGAGCGAAAGTTGCAACAACTCCTTAGAATCGGCTCGCACATAATGAGATTTCAACGCCTCAAGGCAAAAGTTCTTGTGCGTCTCTTGTTCAGCTGCTGTTAAGTTTTTTTGCAGTGCTTCATCTAAGACTCCACTCTTGAAAGTATTTTTTGAAAAACGATTAAAGAGAGTGACTTCTGGTGCTGATGTTTTTCCGAAATTTAACTCAAACACAGCTTTAATAAGCAATTCGCTGATATGATGGCGACACGGTAGAAAAAGTAAATCGCGACCCAATTTACTTTCAAGCAAATATGCTGAGCGTTTTTCAATTCCATTGTTTGTAGATGTTGTGTCAAAAGCCACAATTTGCATTAAATTATCAATCTTCCATTTGCGTAGGAATTTTTCAATGCCTTCAGCAATATTTTTACCACAAGATTCTTCAAGTTTCGCAATGCCAAGGAGATTTTCTTCATTCTCTGCGGTTATAACGAGAGCCAATCGATCAACTTTGTCCTTGCCTTTCATATCTGGAAGCATTTTACCGTTCCAATGCAAGACAAGTACTTCAGGAATCTATGTTGAAATTGAATATTATGTTAATTACCTTCAAGATATTTATTTATATTTGGTTATTAATTATGTACCTTGAATTCATTTACGATCTGTTTCGCTTGTCTGCGGCGATATTCCTTTCGCATTATTTGAAACGATGTTCGGTTAAAGACGAAATCTTCCACTTTTATGTCCTTCAAGTCTGGTTTCATTTCCTGCAACTTCCGCAAGACGGCTGTAATTGTAGCAGATGTTAAATGCATTGCACCCCACCTGGATAGCTATCTTGTCGTGATGTGGTGGCTGAAGTGCACGCTGTGGTGACTGTCATTGCCTCAGGCATCAGGACTTGTTCCAGGGGTTTCTGAGTCAAGGGCAGTGACTTTAAAGGCATGCATACAAAAGGTTGTCCAACTACAACAGTTGTTTAGTACATAGTTACGCCACTAGCCGTATAGTACTAGTTCACTCACACACTTTTTAAGGTCAAGGTGGTAGAGAGCTGTGCCGACGTCCTGAATGGCTGGTTTAATGTATAAAGAAAACTTAGTCTCAAATAGTTACTCCCTCCGGCGCCTATGGCATGGGCCAGTTGTAGACTTTTGCCTAGTCACGCGCACGCCTCACTGCGCGGATGGTCCTCCTTTTTACTGGCATACTCGTAGGAAAAAAATAGACACTTCAAAATATGTATATAAATTCCAAGGACGTTGACGACGCCGACACAACGGACGAATCGTCGAGAAGAGACGCGTTGCTGCCTCTTTTGCATGACAAAATGGTCACGCAGGAGAGCCAGCTTTGCAATGCAATAGAAGGTGAATGTCTCTTGACTCTGTTAGGTGACTCATCCGTAGGAGCTATTTAGGCTCTGAGGAATCTAACCTTGGGGTCCGATGACGATTTGGAGACAACTAGGTCCCCAACTTGCCGTTGGTCCTCGGGGGCTGAAACCTCGGGATCGGTGGCTCTACGGGAGGGTGATTTGATAGACAAAGAGCAGCCATCTACCTATATAGGCATTGTTCGGTAGAACGCCTTGCCAGGTGTGGGCAAGGAGGATCTGTCGAAGAAGGAGAAGGCCATGAGGGGCACTAGGAGATCTCTTGACTATCTGGATAAGATGGCCAAGGGTGACCCTATGCTGTTCACGGCCAAGGAAAAACATCTCATCAGGAAGCACAAAGAGGACGTGAACAAATTCGAAAGAAGTTATGGTCCTGTCAGTGTTCTCCTGGGGAGACCATTTCCTTTGGTGAGGGTTGTGGAGGCTGACAAAGCTCTGGATGCATCTCGAAAGGATGTAAGCGCAATGTCAGCAGGCACAACCATTTCTAAAAAAAAATTGTTGTGGCTAGGGTAACTAGTGGGGCTTCGTCCAGCAGGGCGGTCAAATTCTCGACTGTCGTGCCTAGCGGGACACCTCTAGGCTCCCAGAAGGTGAAGGGCAGCGCATCAGGTGGTGCTACTGCTGATGCCAGAAAAGAGGCATCAAAAAGAGCACGATCTGGGGAGGAGCTGCTCTCCACTTCGAAGAGGCCGAAAAAGTCCTTGAGCCAAGAAGGAGACCTATAGGTGGCTGTCATAGACCGGAACGATCAGGATTTAAAGATCTGCCCGGATCTGTGGCAGTTAGTTGAATGCAGGCTCTTGGACGAAATCGGCAAGGCCGGTGTAGGAAAGGAGGAGGAATTAAGGTTCCATGGCGCAGACTGGCGGAAGGGGGTCAAGCTTGTGAACTGCGGTAATAGAAAACAATGAATTTTCTTAAAACCGTGGTTGGCAGGTGTGGCGACCTTCGGCTGGAAGCGAAACTGGAGGTAATTCTAGCCTCTGACCTACCACGTAGGACAGTGGTGACAGCATGGTTTCCACCACATATAAGATCGATGCTGTCAGTACTGGAAAACCAGAACGTTCTCTTTAGGACCAACCACTGGAAGCCTTTGGCTTTGCTGGAGTGTGAGGGAAATGCTGGAAAAGATATTCGGTTCGTTATTGAGGAGGAGTCTCTCAAGAGACTTCGGGTGTTAGGGGGTGTTGTTAGGTTCGCCTTGGGGACTGTCAGATTCAGATTCCCGAAATCTTATTATGCCAGGGAGGCTGCGTGTGGTGCAGATAAACCTGAATCATAGTATGGCAGCCTCAGCCGAGTTGACAGCGCACCTGAGCAGATCGCCGGTAGACGTGGCTCTTATCCAGGAACCCTGGATAAATAAAAATAGGGTTTGTGGACTGGGAGTCACGGGCTACTCTTTGTATGTGCCGGGCACGGGGGACAAAGTTAGGACTTGCATTTTAGCAAGGAAAGAACTGAATCTAATACTATTTAGTTCTTTCAGCCAAGGAGACCTCACGGTCGTTTCAGGTGTGGCCAGGGGCAAGCAGGAATTTGTGCTTGCTGCGGTCTACTTGCCCTATGAGGCTGTGGATCCACCAGGGAATGGAGTGCTGGAGGTGACGGAGTACGCGAAGTTGAGTGGCACACCATAGTCAGTGGGGAAGCAGCAACATAAACAAAAGGGGTGAGTTAATATTTGATTTTATAACTTCTTGTAATATGTCTATCTGTAACAGGGGCAATACGTCAACGTTCAGGAATAGGGATAGGGAAGCGGTTATAGACTTAACACTAGCCAACAGGAATAGGAATATTGTAGAGAACTGGAGGGTTGACACGGACTGTTCTTTTTCAGACCACAGTAGGATATCCTTCTTAACTTTGCAGGATCAAGGATTCCGAGAAAGACAAACTGGGATATCTTCAGGGCTACTGTAGATAGTAAAGTAAGGGTCGCTCCTCCGGGGATTGATTCAACAAGAGGGGTGGAAGAGGAGGTGGATTATTTCACCAACATATTTAGAGAAAGTTTTGAGCTATCCTGTCCATTAGTTTTCCCAGGAAAAAGGACACAGCCATCGTGGTGGACAAGTGATCTTAGAGGTCTACGGTCTGAATTAAGAAGGCAGTTCAATAGGGCAAAACTTACAGGCAGAGTAGATGATTGGGACAGTTATAAAGTCCTGTGCAATGGGTACAAGGGGGAGCTAAAAAGGGGGAAAAGAGCCTCATGGAGGAATAACTGTGAGGCCATTGATTCTGTAAATGAGCTATCAAGGTTTCGGAGAGTACTGTCTAAGGACCCTAGGTCACCTGGACATATTCAGAGATGTGATGGCTCATGGACGGAATCCAGCTCTGAGACCCTTTCTGTACTTATGGACGCTCACTTTCCCGGCTGTATGGATGTAGCAAGAGGGGCAACGATGGGGATACTTTCAAACCCTTATCGTTAGCGCAATCAAGGGAGATAATGGACGACATGGTGACATTGGAGAAAACAGCGTGGGCTATAAATACCTTTGAGCCATATAAATCAACAGGCCGTGAAGGTATTTTTCCCGCCATGCTGCAGAATGTCTAAGAACACGTACTGTTGTCCCTGGTGAATATCTTCAGGATATGTTTGAGTAGGAGGGTTATACCCAAAAGCTGGAGAGAGGTTAGGGTAATCTTCATACACAAGGCTGGTAAAGCAAGCCACTCAATGCCGAAGGATTTCAGACCGATTAGCCTGTCGTCTTTTCTTTTGAAAACATTACGTCTTACATCTTAGGAACACAATAGAAGCGCGGGTCATCAGTGATGTTCAACATGCCTATCGTAAAGGCAGGTCTGCTGAGAGTGCGCTTCATGATGTTGTTCAGTTTATAGAACTGGGACTGCAACGCAAGGATTACACCTTGGCTGCATTCTTGGACTTTGAGGGAGCCTTTAACAATATTAGGATAGTGGCCATTACGGAGTCTCTAGAGGAACTCGGTGTTATTAGCCTTCTGGTGGAGTAGATATTTCTTATGCTTAGCAGTAGGATTATCCACTCGAGTATGGGGGGTGAAAGCCTGAGGAGGTTAGTGACAAGAGGGACGCCGCAAGGGGGAATATTATCCCCCCTGCTGTGGCTGATAGCTGTAAACGTAATTCTCAGGCGTTTTGATAGGAACGGTCGGAAGATAGTCGCCTACGCTGATGACGTGGTATTACTGGTAAAAAGGAAATTTCTTTCCACTATCAGTGTGGTCATGCAGGTAGCGTTTAACGAACTGTCTTTCTGGGCTAGTAGTAAGGGACTAGGGATCAACCCGGTCAAAACGGAGCTAGTTCTCTTCACCAGGAGATGCAAAATATATAGTTTTTTGCTACCTAGGATTGGCGGGGTGGAGTTAAAACTAGCAAAGGAGGCGAAATACTTGGGTGTTTTCCTAGAAAGTAAACTTTCTTGGAAAAGAAACATACAAGAGAGGCTCAAGAAAGGGCTCAATGCCTACTATACATGCAGGAATTCCATTGGGAGGAACTGGGGTCTGCAACCGAAGGTGGTAAATTGGATTTATACATCGATTGTCAGGCCGGTGATTTCATATGGATGTGTCGTATGGTGGGAGGCGTTGGGGAAAGAAAGCCATAGAAAGCTGCTTGCTAAGGTCCAGAGGTGTTCTTCGCTGGGTATTACTGGGGCCCAGAGGAGCACCCCTCAAGCTGCTTGGACGTCAACTTCTTCCCATTGAAGAATGTGTGTTGAGAACGGCGGCAAGGAGTTTGCTCAGGCTTATGGAAGCAGGCTTTGTAAGGCCAGGATTTACAGGTCATACATCACTCTTGAAAAAGATTAGCTTTAGCAGACGGGAGACCATATCCCCAGGTTTTACGGACTCTAAGGTTGTTGAGACTAATTATATTAGAACGCCTTCACTAGTCATTCCGGATAGGGATCTTTGGGTCAAATCTGATAGACTATAAGAGGGCTGCGCGGTCTTTACAGATGGATCGAAAATGGAAATAGGCACGGGTGCTGGCGGCTATTTTTTAGGAACGGACATTCGTAGGTCTTTTAGGCTAACGAACGAATGTAGTGTATTTCAGGCTGAGATCCTAGCGATCCTCAGGGACACGGAACTAGTGACAGAATATATAACTGAAGGCAAGGAGCTAACATTCTACGTTGACAGTCAGGCGGCGGTGCAAGCTTTGAAGGGGCATAGTGTCAAATCGAAGCTGGTCAGCAAGTGTAGGCTATCCCTCAATTTGCTTATGGAAAAATTTAGCGTTAGGCTATGTTGGGTACCAGGGCATTGCAATAATGAGGGAAACGAAATTGCTGATGAGCTGGCAAAAATAGGGTCAGCATTAGATGTGGCAGTTAGTGACAGGTCGGTTAAACCTTCAATCGGTCACTACTATAGGGAACTCAGTAATTGGGTAATTAGCAGAACTAACCATTCCTGGAGGAATAAAGAAGATTATAGAGTCTCGAGGTCCATATGGACAGAACTAGACTCCGGTAAATCTGATCTACTGCTGGGTAGAATAGAAAGGTTTTGAGAGTCTTAGTAGGCGCCTTGACTGGCCATTGCTCGGTTAGAGAGAATCACAATAGATCCAATTGGGTCTCCGAGTGGATGTGTATTTCACATTACCCTTCCTAACCTAACCTAACTTAAATGCATTGCGTCGCGATCACTGATGCGGCATTTATCCATGCTTGCTAACATTCGATCATCTTTGAACAACAAGCAATAATTAAAAATAACAATAAAAAAAGACATTATATTGACCAATACCTTGAACTTCTTGTGACTCTTCTTGATATTTTCGCTTGCGCTTTTCAGCTTCTTCCAATAGCTTCGCTTTGCGTTCTTGTTTTCGTGACAGAATTAAATCCTGGCTTGACATACAACCTGGCCGACCCTTTTCTAAGTAAGTTAATTTTTTTCACGCAGTTGATTTCGGTCATTCTTGGAATATTTGCTTTTTGCCAAAATTCAAGAGTAGAATGTATTGTATTTTTTATGCTTGCCTTCACAGGCAGTTTTTACATTCGGGTTTTATAAAAAAATAATTGAAGAATTTGCTTCTTATTAGGCAACCTTGCGCCATTCAGTTCACTTTCGCATTTTCCCAACAAAAATATATCATCATCGTATCGTAGTTTCTTAGATGAGCTTGCCATTATAACTGTTTATTGTTTTATTTTATTTAATTTGTCTCTAATTATTATTCACTGCCCACTTGTTTATCTTATCACTTTTACTTTTAAACTGCACAATTTTCACTAATTTAGTATACATCAAATATTAAAACTTCTTAATAATTAACAATAATGTTCAACAGTTAATAAATGTTTTTTTTTTTATTCACAAAATTTCATTTCAAAAAACATCAACACACCGTTAGATCACTTTGTCTTGTTGTCACAAACTTTGGGCTCAACCCGGAGGTACTCGCAACTAAATAAAAAAAAATTTTATATATGCATAATTATTTTTATCCCCAACCTCATGTTTTTCAGTGCGAAAACTTTTGGATTTAACATTTTTTAATTTTTCTATATAACGCTAAGGCCAGTCTAATATACATACATACATAAATTCGTTTGTATGTATTACTATTGTTGTTTTGCCATCAATTTTTAAATAATAGAAATTAAATTAATTAATTTAATTGATATTAAATTAATTGAAATAATAAGGCCCAATAGTTCTATATCAATGTTCAGCAAAATTTAAGATTCTTTCCACAAAAGTGCAAAATGAACTCACACGCATTCGTCACACATATTCTTATGCTCTTTCATTCAGTCGTTGATTATCAAGCGACGAGTACACATGAGGCGGATGCTTACATATATATTTTTATTCATTTTTTACATTTTTGTTTTTGTTTTGTCTTTACGTTTTTTTTAGACAATTTTTTCAGCAAATATTTATTTAAAGGTTTAATTCAATGCTTGTGAATGCAATGCCTCTTATGCTACAAAACATTTACAAATAGTATTGAATATATTTTAATTCAATAAAACTGAACTTGATCTTGATAATATTACTTTTCATATGTACATCAATATAAGTTCGAATAATAATTACGTTTATTCGTAAGAATAATAATATAAAAATATATTTTAAAAAGGTATTTTCTTAGTTTTCATTCTAATGTAAATGAATTTAATATGAAAGATAAAGAAAACCTCTTTAAAAACAGTAAAAATACCTTTTTGCAAAAATTAAAGGACTGGCTTTTCGTAGCTGAAGGTAACGAAGAGATGTCTAATAATAAAAATTTAAAACATGAGACTGCAAGGCATATAAGTTTAGATATTAGTAGGCATGGAAGACCATTTTCTGATGGGGCGTTTATTAGAAATGTACTCCTCAAGACTATGCAAACGCTAAATTATTATTTTTAATGAACTCCCCATCAGAAAATACCACGTATTTTTTGAAATAGACAAAATTGTTTGTGAAAGTTCCTAATAATTTGCTAAATAACGCTTCGCATACTCACTAATACTAATTAAACAGCAATACAACCTATTTTGAATTTTGCGGAACACTGTTCTATATCAAAAGTTGAATCGCTTGGACGATTGCGCCTACACGCAATGAGTTATAAATCAATTCTATAAAATTAATGTTAGCTCTTTTAAAATGCTTAATCCATTATTTGATATCTCGAATATATTAAGAATTGTCGATCCCTAACATTAATTATATTTTATTGAATAATTGTTGCCCAGTCCATATAATTTCATCTTTTATGGTTTGTATTTTCTGCTCGCTTAATCAAATACATTACTTTGACCTACTAAAAATATATTAGTGTCAAATGTGATAAATGGAGGACAAATCAGGTTTTTATTATTTTAATTAAATTGTAAAGTTATATTAATAACTCAAGCGTGATCATCAATAAAATAATAATTTTATTAAAATTTCTTTGGCTATTTTTGAAAATCTATAATTGACTGATTTACAGAAATATCACTCAATGTCTTATCTCTATGATTGATAAATATTTTATACATTTAGTTTACATTGTACCTGGGAATCAGATATTTTGAGTGAAATTTATAAACTTATATTTAAATGTACTTTGGCCAGTGTATGCCATTATTTGAATCATAATTTTGCTAACTAAGCATAATTGTTCTGGAATGCAACAAACTATTTGGAAACGAAATTTGTCAGCGGGCGATTACCGTTTTTTATAAAGTATTAGGTGCTGTTTATAAATTAAAACTCTATGAGTTTTTTTATTTAAAAAAAATATTTTTTTGGGAGCTATGCTCCTTTATTACTTGAATGCCAAAATAGAACTAACTTAAAATTAACAATAATGTTCATTATATTAAAATTATTATTTTTCCATCACCAAACATCACCTGATTTATTTCCTGGAATTTCGGGTAACTGGATCGGTTGTTTTGCAACTAGCGGATGTTCCTACAACACGCTTAAATTTAATAGACATGAAGTCAGCAGAAATGTTTATTTTGTATTTCCGTTGCTGTTAACAAATGCAACGTTAACTCCTCCCCTCTTAAGAACAATTGCACCCAATTGTTTTATTAGAAATACGGGATGTTATTTATTCGGGAATTTGATGACGTCATATCGTTTGTAGGTTGGATATTTGTTAGGATAATTCCTGGGTCATGTGTTGAACATGTAGTTTCTGTCTTTAAATGGACCACATTTACCCTTTGCGACATTTTGTATAGATGAAGAATCAAGGAGGCAATAACAAAAAGAATTAGTAAATAGACCATAGTTGAAACTCCATTCATAATAGTTCCCACTCTTTTTGTTGCAATGCTGCGAGTATTGTTGAGGTGTAATTCATTCAGGCTTTCGAGAGTCAGGATATTTTCTAAATTTTTCTCTGATGGTGTAGGTTGCAATACAGCAGGAATAGTTTCTATTCGTGGTGCCTCCAGGTTACGATATATTTTCTCTTCTGTCTTTATTGTAGTGTTTGTGAATTTGATCAAGAAAGTGCCGGACAAATTATGTTTAACTTCATCGATGAATATTGTACCGTTGTAATCGTTTAGCAGGATCACTCCAGGAAGTATATTTTCAACTGATGGGATATGTTGGCTGTTGGTATAAGTGCAATATGATGATAAACTGCTTATGATGTTCGTTATACATGTATTATTGCTTAAATTTATTAATTGATCGTTCTTACAAATATTGACAAAATTATATTTTAGACAATTATTTTTTAATCCATAAATTTCTCTTGAATTCTTTACAATTTTATTAAAAGACAATTTTATAATTTTTCCATTTTTCTTAACAGGATATAATAATAAATTTTCATATATTTCTTCATTTGTCAATGGAATTTTTATAACATATAATAGAATTGAATTTTTATACATTACATTTACTTTGGCGTATTTCATCGCCTCTTCATTTGATGCAAATGGCATCTTTTCTTTATTTAATTTTTCTAATGCTAATTTAATTTACAACTTATCTAAAATTATGGAGTTTATTACTCCACTTTTAGCCCATTGAATGGCATAGTGTACATTTATTAATTGCTCTTTTATGAGTCTTATTCGACTTTGCAAAATTAAAGCTATGTTGTTATTCAAATAATCATTCTTGCCTATGGCATTTGTTATCTCATTAATTATTTTTGTTACATTATTTAATATGCCATTTATCATTTCATTAATATTGTTTATTATTGTTTTCATTTAATTCATTTATGTTAAATTTTAATATTTCAAAGTCATCGTGGTCTGGAGTGCCAGCGATGTACTTCCATGCAGTGCCAATTATATTAAATGATCTTTTATGTCTTAAATAACTAATCTTTTCAATTTTATTTTTAGCATTATTATTTTCAGTATTATTATTTTTAATGTTATTACTATTACTATAATTTTCATTATTATCATTTTTGTGTGGAACAATACTTTGGATTAAGTCCAAAGCTTGCGTTATTTCATCAATCAAGATGGGATAAAAAGGATTGGTTTTAAGGATATTCCGTTCAACAAATTTTCGGGTGTCTTCTACGAAAGCGTCATATTGCCTCATGTCAATTGGGTGGATAATTCTAAACGTTCCGTCTTGTACTTTACTTTTTCCGTCATTAATGATTACTACATGAGCGGACGTGTAATCGACTATCTGAAATTCCGCTCTACAAAGTGTTAAAATTGATCTGAAAAAAGAAAAAGTATTGAAATTTTATGTTTTTATAAGATTTTTATGAACAGTCCTTCCAGATCTTGTTTTGACTGTAGAATTTCCGTTACTAGCTACTACTTCCTTTTTGTATCTTACAGTAAGTTTATTACCGTGGCGTTTATTTATTCTGACATATATAACATCTCCATCTGAGTATGTTTTCAGGGGTTCTTTCTTTTTGTTATGGTAACTGAGATCTGATATTTGTTTTTCCTGTATTCTACGCATAATTTCATTGCGACCTTTTTTGAGTTGCTCTGGGTCGCTACTGATATTTCTTCGACAGGTTTCTTATTAGTCGTGGAGTGAACTGACAAATTATATTCCTTAACTGACCTCTCTAGTAATCCCTCAAAGGTACTGTGAGCTCTCTCAGTCTTGAGACATCGCATGATCTCTTGAAGTGTCGAGTGGAAACGTTCCACTTGTCCGTTCGAGCAACTTGTGTACGGTGGTGTGCGGTAAATGTTAATGCCTAATTCATTTTCTATCATATGGTTAATGGAAATTGAGTTAAAAAATTTTTCGTTATCAAAAATTATAGTTTCAGGAATAAGGAAAAATAGTATGTCCCTCAAAGGTTGTCTAATATCTTCTGCGGCTCTGGATGTAATTACTTTTGCTACCGCAAACTTGGAAAATTTATCTATGGCTGTCAAAACCAAATGCTTATCTGTTATAAAGATATGGAGGTGGACAATTTGCCCAGGAAATTGTGGAATGGGGGTTGGCTGAATCTCTGGTTTGGCAGGATGGCGATCATATTTATTCTCTTTACAGACCAAACAATTCTTTATTATACTACTAATTTTATTGTTCATGGACGGAAAATAATATTTCTCGATAATTTGAATTTTATTTTCACGGGCATTTCGGTGTGCTCGATTGTGTATACGCAAAATTAAATTTTCCTGCTCTTGTTCACTAATGACGCCTTCGACTTGTAGTTGTGTAAATCTTACCTTGTACCCGCTAAAGTGGAAAGGATATATCTCTTGGATTTTTCCCTTAATGCGCTCATCCGTTTTAATGCAGTTAACGACAGATGGATTCAAGTAGCGTTTTAAAATTCTCAATAGATTTTCTAAGTCATAAAATTGTTCGGTAACTATATGTCTATGGTATGTGGGAAAAACTATTTTAAATTGATATGACTGACTTTGACCCTGATTAAGAAAAATTTGATTTTTGAACACATTAATAGGTACTTCTACAGAATAAATTAAATTATGGGAAGAACTTTCATCGCTGTGTTCACTTGAAGTAAGCGTATTTATTTCGGGTGGAATTCTTGACAAGGCATCGGCTACGACGTTTGCTTTTCCTGGTTTATAATGCAGTTGATAGTTATATTCTTCTAAAATTGCCTTCCATCTTTTCATCTTACTGTTGTTATTCTTGTTGCTTAACGCATAAGTAAGAGGTTGATGGTCAGTATAAATATTCACTTTAGTAGTACCATATAGATAATTTCTTAAGCTATTCAATGCCCATATAATCGCTAACATTTCTTTCTCGTTAGCGGCATAATTTTCTTCGGTCTTGCTCAGAGTTCTAGATATGAAAATAATCGGTTTGTCGTCCTGGGAAAGTACTGCACCCAAGGCAAAATTCGATGCGTAAGTAGTTAATGCGAACTCTTTATTAAAATCAGGATATGCCAACATGACATCTCTGGAAACGAGAGTTGTTTTTATTTTATTGAAAGCCGAAATAGCTTCTGAATTTAAATTAATTTTAATTTTTGAGGATTGGTTCTTGGACGCACGTCCTTCCTCCCCTCTTAAAAGGGACGTCAGGGGTTTTGCGAGTTTCGCGTAATCCTGCACGAAACGACGATAATACCCTGACAGGCCTGGAAATGATCTTAACTCTCTTAGCGTTTTGGGTGGCGGAATTTTAGCAATAGCTTCTGTTGTTTTTGGATTTGCTGCAATTCCTTCAGAAGAAATAATAAAACCTAGAAACTCAACTGATTTTTTAAAAAAATGACATTTGTCCAACTGGACTTTCATGTTTGCACTTTCAAGAATTTTGAAAACTTTTTCTAAGTCACGGATGTGATCGTCCTCATTTCGACTGAAAACAATTATATCATCGATATAAACGAAACAGCACACTCCGATACATTCGCGTAATATGTCATCAAGCGCTCTTTGAAAAATAGAAGGGGCATTTTTCAAGCCAAAAGGTAATCTTGTGTACTCATATTTTCCATTGTTAATGGAAAAAGCTGTTTTTTCTATATCAGATTCTTTTAGCGGGATCTGATGAAATCCGCTCTTTAAATCGAGTACTGAAAACAAATTATTATTCCCCAGTTGCGCAAGAACGTCATTGATATCCGGAATTGGATATCTGTCTGCTATGGTGACCGCGTTGAGTTTTCTATAGTCCGTTACAACTCTATATTGTTTATTTCCGGCTGAATCCGGTTTTTTTGGAACAATCCATACCGGAGAGTTGTAAGGAGAACGTGATGGCCTTATGATGCCATCATTAAGCATTGTTTGGACTTGTTTTTCCACCTCAGCTTTTAAAGCCATGGGATAGGGATAATATCGACGTATCACTCTTTGTTCGAATTTCCCCTATAACCTTTGTGGTATAAGTCAGTTTCATATTCGGTTCGACAAATAAATTCGGTATTTTCCTTGTCAACTCGCTAACAATTTTATTCTGCCTATCCGTCATGTGCTCGTTCCTTATTTTAATCATATTAATTGATTCTGACTTCCTTTGATGAATTTTGATTTTCGTTCCATTTTCAAGCAACATGTAACTATCCCTGGTGTGAATAACTGCTCCTAATTGTTTCAAACTATCGTTACCTAAAATCCCATGAAAAGATCTTAAGTTAGGAAGGATGTAAAACTTGAATTCTTTGTTCCCAATGTTGAAAAGATTAATAAACGTGTGACTGCTAATTTCAATGTCACCGGCTACTGATCTTGTAAAGAAATTTTCTTGATTCGGTATAACGGTTTTCGAAAGAGATGGTTGCATATAATTTTTTGTAGACCCTGTGTCTATTAGAATATTGAGAATTTTTCCAGTTTCCGTTTTACATCGTACATATGGTAACGATGAATCCGTTAACCTAAAAAATGTAAATCGCTAATATCGACTGGTTGCTCTTCTTGGTTAACGAAAGCAACTGTCTCTTCTGGAGTTTGTTGTAAATGGTCCAAATTTCCATTTTCGGTGTTTGTATAAGGTCCATTTTCTTCCGGAGGATGTTCCTGATACCATGCTCCATCTGGTGTCTAAATGGAAATTCCTTTGTACCTTATTTGCAGGCGCATTGAATGGTGCCTGTGGAGGTCTCTTCCCAAAAAGGTTGTTTTGTCTCGGTCGATTCATGTAATTTACTCTCCTTGAACGAAAGCTTTGGTCAACATCCATAGGTTCGGGCCTTGGCTGTGGCTTAGGTATGAAAGGCCTTGGTGGAGCATAGTTATGATGGTCGTATTGGTTATATTGGTTGGGCCTGGGGATGGCACCCTGATTTTGATAATATGTCATTCTCTGTGGGGATTGCCGTCCTTGAAAGTTTGCAGTTGGTTTTCTTGGTCGCAGTGGTGGGGGTATATGCGCTAACTCAGGAATAAATATAGCTTGGTTCCGTGAAGGAGTAGGCATGAATTTCCTATTATGCGCATAACTGGTTCTAAAACTTTGGTTTTCCAGTTTTAGGCATAAGTGCAATGCTTTTGGCAGGTCTGTTGGCTCTTTCATGGCCAAAAGTCTAGGCAGATCTCCTTTCAACCCTCTTATGAAGGTATCAAGTGCTTTATCCCTATATATCTGGGTCACGAGATTCAATGACTCCTGTCCTATGTCCATAGAGCTAATTTTGTTTAATATTAGGGACAAGTGATTATAGACTTTCTGGTAAAAGTCCTGAATAGTTTCTGATCCTTGAACGAGTGAAGTTAACTGGTATTCGAGAGTGCTAACATCTTTCTTATCAGCATAGTGCAAAGTCAGACAGCGGGCTATGCTTTCCCAGTTCAAGGGCGTATTGTATGATTCAAGTATTGCATCTGCGTTGCCGACAATTTTGTTTCGTACTACACTAAGAATTCCAAAGTATTTGGGTGTCCCTCTTAAATGCTTATAAATGTCTAAAATTCGCTCGACAGATTTTCTCCACGAACTATACTCGCCTGGTTGACCAGCGAACTCTCTTAAGCCCCCAACTACATCTGGAATCCTATCCAAATCATTCAAGTATCCTGCATGTCAAGGATCAATTGCCTGATCTTGTTCAATTTGCTGATTCCCATTAATACCCTGAATCGCTTCTGTAACCATTCTTCTAATTTGGTTTTCCAAATCTCTCATATTGAATGCGACTTGGTTTTCCTGCGGAGGCGCAGCTGGTAGCACCGATGGTCTAATCAAGTTATTAGGGTTCGACATTTTTTCTTTTTATGCGATTAAAAATTAAATTAATTTATACTGGCACGAACTTCCCTATAAGAATATGCCTACAGTTATTTGTGTCCTGTCCAGTCAGACCGCAAAAATTTGTTAACGTGAATGAATTGTCAAATTATTAAATTATTTTGCAAATAAAATAATTTTAAGAGATTTCTTACAGCACTATATTTTATTGTAACTTTTTCCTTTTTTATGAGAAGCACATTTATTTCTAATCTTTGTGTTTTTTTTTTTTTTTTTATGATGGGTTAGTGGACTTTAAGCAACAAACAAGGTAAAAAATTTAATTATTGACGAAAGGAAATTTAAAATATTGAAATTGTTACTTTATTACAGGATTTGAAAAGCTTTGATAATTTCCCTTTTTAAGTTTTTAATAATAATATATATATATCTATTTTTAATAATATATTTTTAATAATGAAGGAAATATATATATATATATATATATATGTATATATAACTTAAATGACTAATTTCTTACATTACTACGATGTTCCTCATGTTGGTGGCTGACATCCGTTTGTTGAAAGATGATGTAAGTAGTGAAGATTAATCCTTGTAGAATCAGAAAGGTTTCAGCAGCTCTTTTTATGAGAAGCAATATTTTTCTTATCTTTTACACCAAAAGATTATTTTTCATTTTTTGCTCCAAAAGATTGTTTTCCAGTTTTTGCACAAAGACTTAATTTAATTTTTAGTTCATTCGAAAGGTTTTTTTTTGTTTTTGTTATCGCTTTACCAAAGATTTTACTTATAACTTTTAGTTCTTACACAAACGGAAAAAATTGTTTCCTCTTTAGGTGAGCTATTTATTACCGTTTTTAATTCTACACAAAAGGATAAACTATTTATTATTATTATTTTTTTTTCATTTATAGTGTTTGCACAAATGTCCTGGTTTTTATTGTGTGTATAATTATTTTATTTATTATTATTTATTTATGCAAGTTTTACCAATAAATTTTTTTATGTCCTATTTTATACAAGTTTTTATAATTGTTTCTTATGGTCACCATTTAAATTAATTAATACCTGCACTTTCTGCTTGAGGGCAAGATTCCACTTTTAAGTCTATGACTTTTTATTTTAAAAGGTATTAGAAACTTTGGCTGTTCTTTTAGTTTACTTCTATTATATTTCACATTTGGAAGCTTATATATTCCATTATTTAACTTTATTCTCCTTCTTCTTATTAGTTTGTCTTGTGAATATTTTAATTTTAGGATTTTTAAATTTTCACTTATTATTAAACTTATATCACTATGGTGTCCAGTGAAGCGGCTGGTGTGCAACACCGTCACTTTTTCCACACAGGATACTTGGGGGCCTCGTTCTTCACAACTACAGCGGGAGTTCCGACCGCGAGGACACTTGGGCGACCGAAGAGGATAATTTGACACACTACTTATAAGTGCGGCTACTTGAGGCATTCATATGTGCCTTTAACGTTCGCGTTATCCTTCGGGTCCCTGCTCGGGCGCCAGTTAAAACTCTATGAGTTTTTTTATTTAAAAAAAATATTTTTTTGGGAGCTATGCTCCTTTATTACTTGAATGCCAAAATAACTTAAAATTAACAATAATGTTCATTATATTAAAATTATTATTTTTCCATCACCAAACATCACCTGATTTATTTCCTGGAATTTCGGGTAACTGGATCGGTTGTTTTGCAACTAGCGGATGTTCCCACAACACGCTTAAATTTAATAGACATGAAGTCAGCAGAAATGTTTATTTTGTATTTCCGTTGCTGTTAACAAATGCAACGTTAACTTATACAAGACGAACGAGCGATTTGAGTGTAAATTTTGTATGAAAAGCACTCAATTTTTTTAGTGGATTCTATACAAAATTTGCACTCAAATCACTCATTCGGCTTGTATAAACAGCACCTTAGATTTCCAAAAGTGTATGACCAAAATGTGTTGTAGTTAAAATTATTACTAATCCATATTAACAATACATTGACTTCAAGAAATTGTATATACTAAGATTTGTAAGTATGTATGTATATCAAATAAATGTGTGATTGTTTGTATTTTGATTGATTAATAGTTCTGTTTGGTTCTTGAGTGTAGCTCTTATTATTTAATTTTTTAACTCAATCAGAGTAGACTATATTGATACACTACACCCTCACCCTTTTAGTTAAGATTTCATGATTTTGATTATGAAGGAAAATTTTTTAAATTTTAAGGTATAAACACATTCGCCACAGCAATCTACCGACTACCAGCTGTCAAAATTAGATCACATGTGTGCATATGAGAATGATTATATTGAAGACAGCAAGGTTTTTGTCCATGCTACTTTTGTCGTGTTGTCGAATTAAACTAATTTCTATTTCTGATGGCCACAAAACCAAAACAGTGTTGACAATATAACAAAATATGTAAAGCAAATTAGTGATTAGAAATATTTTTTATTGTAAAATAAAAAAGAAAATTACAAAATTTAAATGTTATAATATATATGCATCAAGAATTTTTATTAGCTTTATTCTTATATAGAATATTGGCTTGAGTCAAAAATCAAAAAAACATTGTTAAAAATTAAAAAAAAAACTCATAGGGTAATAGCCCTTTTTTACCTGAAAATGTTTGTGTAATTTTTTCGGCGCTCTCTCTTGATTCCGCAGTTACGGGGTTCAAAACTTTAATATATTATTGATCATAAGTCCTACAATATAGAACGAATATAAACGACATAGGTATCATTTCAAAATGCTCTAAATAACTCATTTAATTCTTAAAATCATCATTAAAGAAGAATAACTTACGTATTTCATCGGTGACATCAAGTATACACCAAATAAAAGCATGGTAAGTTCCCTGTAAAAGTGAAAAGTCAGATAAAAAAAAAATTTAAATTGAATTTCACTTGCAATGGGTAAATTGTTTTAAAAAATTTGTATACCAGTATAAAGGTATTTTAGAGGAGTTTAGATTGCTGTCCATATCGCTCATATCTGTTCCATATTCCAGGACTTATGGCCAATAAAAAAATAAGTTTTGAACCCCGTAACTCTAGAAACAAAAGTAAAAGCGCTTAATATGCACCCCTGTAATATACATAAATGAATCATTGCAACAATTCAGGATCAGCTGTTTACTGTGTACAGTATTAAACGGTTATAAGCACATCTCGTATAAAAAAAAACGCTTATACGAAAGTATTACAGAAACACCATGACATTTTCTATACATTTTAATGTAAAAAGTATTCTGTATAAGAAAACCGCGTATAAGAAAAAAACTGATATAAGACATATATTGCCATGCACCGATAATGAAAATACACATAAAAACCATTTGTTATAAGAAATTTTTTTACACGGCAATACTTTGTTTTCAAACAAAAATATCCAACTAAGACCGTATGTATTTCCTTCCACAAAATAACAAATAACATAACTAAGCGTGTATGTACATATGTACATGTGAACGTAGAAACATACTATGTAGTAGGTTTTTAGTTTTTCATTTCATTTAAAAGAAACAAATTTCATATACATATCAGTATAAACAACAACGGTAGCTAGCAGCATTTGTAGTCTTGTGTTCCTGCAGTCTGCTGTGGCGAATGTGTTTATAGCCTTATGCCAGGGTTCCCAGATTTCTTTTGAGCCGTATCCCCTATTTGAAAATTTTCATCCCCGAAATTCCCCAAAAAGCAATTTATACTATCCCCAAAAATCCCCACTAAAAATAATACTACTTCAATTTCAATTCACTTAAGTATTAACTTATGAATACTTTATTTGCACTGTAGTTCATTTCTAAGTATATATTTGTATATGTGTTCTAACAAATTAGTTAAGTTGACTGATAAAATCAAAAAGTTCGGAGTCTAAATTTCTTTACCGCTGTCAGAAAGAAAATTTTGGTACATGCTTTTAGAATTAAACAATTTGACCATTTCTGGAGATGGATCAAAACTTTCACAACAAATTCCATTATTTTTAAAATGTATATTAATTTTCAACAGAGACTCGAGCAACTCGTACTGCATTTTGTTTTTAATTTCATTGCCGAAAAACTCATTCAACGCAAGCGTTGCTCGTTGATACACAAAGTAAATTTAATACCAACTCTGTCAGGTCCAACGGCCGTGATCCAGCGGCATCTTGATATCAATCAACTTCTGTCCAAAACATATATAAGTTGTTTGTTATTTGTATATCAAGTAAATCAATTCAACTTATAAATGGCATTTTTTTCCACTGTGACTCATATATATATCTTGGAACATTTTCATTTGACGCTGGTTGTAGTATTTTTATGATTGAACTAAATTTGGGTTGTCCTAATGGATTGCAACACATGTTTGGAGAAAATTGCTTATATGTTTTGAAAATGTTGAGATTTGATGGCACATGTTTTAGCATTTGTTTCAACAAAGTGTTTAGGTATAAAAAACAACTCCCCTTTACTTTTAATAACAAAGTTTTAGTTACCACACTAAAAACACTTATGTACTCATAAAACAACAATTAGAATATGTTGATATTAAAATACTAGTCCAAAAAATAAACCAAATTATGTAAACAAAATAAAAATCCCCAAAAAATCTCATAAATTCCCCAAAGCATATAAATTATCCTCAATGAATTCCCCAATCCCCAAATATGACAACACTGCTTTACGCTCATATATTTTACTGTGCTGCCTGCTTTTCTTTTTTTTGTATATGTGTATATCTAGATTTTTTTTTGTTTAAAAAGTTTCTTTGTTTAAATGCCGGTATCGAATATATGTTGACAACAGATGATCACAGAGCTTTTATGAGTAGACAAAAGGAACGAACGAAACATATAAGGGAAGAAGCAAAATCAACACACACAAAGAAATTGAATACACTGAAAGAAATTCTATTTAAATCATATGGTATTTTTTTCAATAATCACTGGTTTGAAAAAAATCCCAAATAGATATACCAATGGAGTTTAAATGGATGCTTTCGTTAGGGAAAAAATTCGCATTACCTGTAGATGGAAAGAGTTTTTCGCCTATTGATGTAATTGCAGATATTGAGCAATGCATCCAAGACTTAAATGATGAGGATGAAAAGGAAAAAGATAACGAGAACAAAATTAGCTAACAAAATAACGTCGTTCAAAAAGAAAGTTAGGAATACACCGAAAGAAAAATGTATTCTGAATATTTTCGAAAAAACTAAAAAAATTTTGTTAAATCACAAGGAGATTATTATTATTCAAGCAGACAAGGGTAACAAAACGGTAGCGCTTTACAAAAACGTATACAATACAAAAATGGCGAAGCTTTTAGAAGACAAAAATACTTATAGAACTATTAGAATCGACCCAACGTACAAACTACAAAAACAAAACAACAATATACAGGCATGTCACAAATTCCGATCGGAATGGTTTTAATTCCGTATGTTCAATTCCGATCGATTTAGTTTTAGCTTCTTCAGATTCCGATCGATTTTGCTAAATGTGTTTTTTTTATAACAACTCTGGTTTTACAACTGGATATGGCAACTTTACATAAAAACCATTTGATTTTTGTGTTAAGTATGGCAATGTTCAGCGTAGAAAAACAAAAATCATATGTTTTTAATAAACAAAGTAAAAAAGATATACATTTTAAAATATTAAAAATTTTCAAAAATTCAAAAAATGCCAGGAGTATCAATAGTTGCAGTAATGGAGGCACAGAGTGACCAAAACACTCATGCAAAATTACGTCGGCGTACATTAAGGGATGCTTCGGATCCGTTGTCGTATCCAAATGCAGTGTAAGTAAATAAAAAAACACACATAATTAAACTATTTTTTTTATTTTAGTTTTGTTAGCCATTACAGACTGGACAAAGAAGCGTTCGTAATGGTGCTGGAAAAACTTAGACCGCATCTTAATAATTCAAGTATTCCTGCAATACTGCAATTATCAACAGCTCTTCGTTATCTGGCGTCTGGGGCATTTCAAGGTGTAATAGGTAAGGAATTCTTTTTAGTGTCATTAATCCCTTATCGATTTGTTAAAATATTACAGCTAAAGATGTTGATATTAGTCTCGGCAGAAGTACTGTGTCTACACTGATGTGGAGAGTTATAAATGCGGCCGAAACCATAATATGTCCTCAATGGATTAAGCTTCAAATGACACCGGAAGAAAAGGAAAATTCAAAAGCTTGTTTTTTCGAAAAATGTCAAATACCTGGGATAATTGGATGCATTGATGGCACCCACATAAAGCTAAATAAGCCATCTGTAGATGAATCCTTGTTTTTAAATAGAAAGGGAACATTTAGCGTTAATGCAATGATTGTAAGTATGTAAGTTTGTGTCAATTATTTTCTAAGATTGATATTTATATATTTTTTGTTTCAGATATGTGATTATAAAATGAAAGTACGTGCTGTCGACTCTTGCAGGCCTGGTTCCTGCCACGATTCTTTTATTTGGAATATGAGTTCTGCAAGGAACTTTCTCCTAAATGCATATTCCAATGGGGATAAAAAAATAAAAAATACTTACATGTTGTACAAATTATTTTCTTGATTGTTTATTTTTCTTTTGTTTTGATTGGCGTTTAGCATTGCCAGTATTTGATTTTATGAAACAAATGTTAATTTTCGTTCAATGAAAAAAAGTGGTTTGTGAGGAAAAAAAAGGTGGCAACGCAACGGTAAAGAATTTATTATGTTTTTAATAAAATCAATATAAAGTAAAATAAATAAATCAAAAGTGAGTTATTTCTTCAATCTATATCATAAAAAACATTTATTTATCTATAAAAAATAGTTTTAAGTAGTTTTTTCGGTTATAAAATACTGAAACAATCAATTCCACTTAGAAAACCAAAAGTGGTTTCATTCCGAAGAAATTTTTCGTTTTTCGTTTTCTGAAGAAGCAAAATACGGAATTAAAACCACTTTCGGTCGGAATGGAATTCTATGACAGGCCTGATAGTTGCAGAACTGTTTAAAAATGAACACATCAATGCGTGGCAAAAACGGCGGCTACAGCCCCGAGAATTTATGGCTTACCAAAAATTCACAAGCCTGACGCTCCTCTTAGACCCATAGTGTCTTCGATCTAGGTACCATGTTACCAACTATCGCAATATATAGGTCAAATACTTAAACATTTAATATCAACAAATTACAATATCAAAAACTCAACAGAATTTAAGGAGCAGTTGAAAAATGTTAAACTTGAAAAACAACACATCTTAGTTTCATTCTACGTAGTGTCTCTTTTTACAAACATTCCGGTCTACTCAGCAAAAAAACTATCATGGCGAAATGGAATCCAATAAATCAAGTGACCAATATAACCAGGGCAAAATTTTTGGAAATTTTAAAATTCTGTTTAACAGATAATAATTATTTTGTTTATGACAAAAAAATTTACAATCAAATTTTTGGAATGCCAATGGGCAACCCTCTCTCACCCACCATAGCAGATATAGTTCTGGACAGTTTACTTGACGATGCCATTATGGAATTGAAAAATAAGAATATTTACATCAAATACATAACCAAGTATGTAGATGACATCTTTGCGGTCATTAACAAGGACGATCAGGATGAAATCCTAAACACATTTAATAAACATGACCCCAAAATAAAGTTTACAATTGAAATTGAAAAAGATAAGGAAATTGCGTATTTAGATACAAAACTACATAGGAAAGAAGATAGGGTCATTTTCGACTGGTATGCTAAATCAACGGCATCAGGCAGATTAATGAATTTCAATGCAACACAACCTCGATACCAGATAATAAACACGGCAAAGAATTTCATTGAAAGAATTTTAAAAATAAGTGATACTCAATTTCACAATAAAAACATAAAGAAAATCTACGAAACATTACAACAAAACATTTTTCCAAAAAATTTAACTAAAAATCGAATAGAGGAAACAACAAGACGTATAATAAACAAAAACGAAAATCTTAGAACAGAAAACAAAGAAAAAAATTAATTTTACAGTGTACGATACATCCCGGGTTTAACCGATGCTAGAAATATGAGGACAACAATACACCAAGAAAATATCAGCTTTGCGTACAAAGCAAACAAAACTTTAAGCGCAATATTCACAAAAATAAAAACACCAATTGACAAACAACAACTTAACAATGTCGTTTATGAAATCAAGTGTAAAGGAAAAGGAGACCAAACATGTGATCAAATATGTATACATTGGCACAACAAAGAGAGCAGTAGGAACAAGAATGGCAGAACATCGAATTGACATAGCAAGACAGAATAATGCAACAGGGTTGTCACAACATATGACAGAATTTCAGCACACAGCTGATTTTGAAAAAATAAAAATTCTTAACACTGAGAGAATAGAAAGGAAGAGATACACGAAGGAAAGCTTATACATACAACAACAAATAAGTAAAACCATGAACTTGAAAGAGGACACAATAAACATAAACTCAAGCTATAAATAAGCCATTAATTAATCTGTGATATTAAGCTAGGATGTGTTTTTATTATTATATTCGTGTTTTTTGTTGCATGTTACATGTTAAATGTAAAATTATTTATAATTTTTTAATGTAATAATATCAAAATTTGTAAGTTTTAATGTAATTTATTAATGAATTTTGTAATAATGTGATGTTTTTTTTTATTAAATAGACGAATCCCCAGAAGAAGTCGACAAATAATCGACGAAACGTCGGGACAAAACTGTAAACAAAAATTAAGTTTTTATTTACATGGAAATTTTAGGTCTTATTAGCTCAAAAAATTAACAAAAATTCTTTGTTTATTTACCTTATGCAAAGTAAAGTGGTGTCTTACTATTTATCTGAGACTATTCTTACGTTCTATTTATTCATTTTTCTTTTAATTGTATATACAGTTTTTAACATTGAATTTGTTTTTTTAAATCTTTCACAAAATGTATGTACTTATGTATATTCATCTACATCTACATATATAATTTCCGTAATTTTTTTTTGTCTTTCCAGAACTTTCTGAAGCCACCAGTTGGCCTAGAATGCTGAAAATTGGAATACTTATAGTACTAACCGAGACGAAGAACCTAACGAAGCCGGATTTTTGATTTTCGGCCCGTGAGGGGAACGGTGCGCCTGGCATGGATAGGCTTTTAAACTAGTCTACATACATTCCGTAAATTTTGTTTGTCTTTCCAGAACTTTCTGAAGCCACCAGTTGGCCTAGAAAGCTGAAAATTGGTAAACTTATAGTACTAACCGCGAAGAAGAACCTAACTAAGCCGGATTTTTGATTTTTGACCTGTGAGTGGAACGGTGCGCCTGGCATTGATAGGCTTTTCAACTAGTACATATATAATTTCCGTAAATTTTTTTTTGTCTTTCCAGAACTTTCTGAAGACACCAGTTGGCCTAGAAAGCTGAAAATTGGTATACTTATAGTACTAACCGCGACGAAGGACCTAACAAAGCCGGATTTTTTATTTTCGGCCTGTGAGCGGAACGGTGCGCCTGGCATCGATATGCTTTTCAACTAGTTAATCTATAAATCAAAATTAACTATTATATTTCTTTAATTAATTCTTGTTTCTTTTTTTTTTTTGTAGTTTTATTATTTATTGGATCTTCAATTATAAATTGAAACATCAATAAGTTTTTCAAATCTTAAATCTAAAAATGTTAAATATATTACGGGAATCACACGATGACTTTTTATCGTGACTTTTCTAGATTTTATTGACGAACGGGGTACAAAGACGATCAAAGCGGTAGTAACATAAAAGAGAATTCAAGAAAAATGCAGGGAAAAAGTCATCGTGTAAATCTCGTATATGTTTAGCCAATTCTAAACAAAATTTTTAAGTTTAACGGTTGATTTTTGCTCTTTTACATATCTCGTGTACGGCTGAGAGAAAGATTATACCTTTTTCTCAATCGGGTGTGGCCTCGATAATTCAGAATATTGTGCGCATGTGCAACTCAAGTTTTTATAACCTTCACCCAAAATGGTAAGGATATTTATGGGTTTCTCACTACGTGTCTAATTTCCACAATATTTATATGAGTATATATATTCTGAATCCTTATTAATAGGAAAGTTGAATGAGTCATCTCCTTCTGTTCGTCTATCCGACTGTCTGTACATGAAATCGATTTTCCGAAGACACTAGAAGAGCTAGTGAGTTGGATCTTGGACTGGAATGTAAGGGTTTTTCTTAAGATGATTCGTATTAAAAATCAGTTCTGATATTGGATCCAGGCCAAGTTCGGTCACACTGTGTGTATATTTACACGAAACCATTTGAGCTGTTTTTACCCCCCTCATAAATTTGCTCCTTCTGATCATAATGTAATGAAACTTAACACATAAGGTCTCCCCACAGAGGCGATCTTTCAGGTTAAATTTTTTTAAAAAATGAATTCCAAAAAAGAAAAATGGAAAAGAAGAAAAAAAAAAGAAATTTAAGATAACAATAACACAATATGGAAAAACAAAATTTAGAAACAATAAAAAAAAACTAAATTTAAAAGAAAAAAAAAAGTTGAAATAAAAATGAAATAAACAATTAATATAAAAAAAAAAATAATGAGTGTGTACAAACTAAACAGACAGCCAGCCAACCAGAAATACTGTAGCATGTGGCCAACAGTGTGTAGTATGCATTGCGATTCAATAGTACCGCAACATGCAAGCATTGACAAACTGCAAGCAAGATATTTTGTGTGACTGTAATTTGACACTTGTACGTTTAATCAAGTGCAGCTGCACAATGCACTTAAATGAATAACATTTATTAACTGCATTTGTTTGATTGTAGATATAAGCTACACAAAATATCTTGCTTTTAAGTATGCACTCGTTGAACTTTAAAACTGTTGAACACGTGCCATACATAAATAGTTGGAAGCTAAATATGCTTACCCAACAATAATATATATTTCTATTCTTTTACTCTTATGTTAATGTACCCCTAAGAATTATTCTCATAATTAGTATATAAGCCAATGTCATTTAGTTTATAAATCAATTAATAAATCATCAGTCTTAGGAGCTCCAAATATTAAAGCTCTAAGACAAAAATAAAATTAAATAAAACAATTTTATTACAATACGTTCAATCCAAAAAAAAACCAACTTGCATTGGAAAAAATTAGAAAGGAATAAATAAATCAATTCAGGAATTAAAATTAATGGTCTACCACTATAACAAAAAAAAAGTGGAAAAATTTTCAATATAAATCAAGTGCAAAATAGTGATATTTTTTTGTAAAGAGTTTTCGAAACCCAGAACAAATTGAAATTAATAAAAAACCTCAAGTGTTATTGACTTTAAAATTCCCTATCGCCGTGCCGCGTTTCCTGTAAAATTGACCAATAAAATTTTTTAACAAAACAACAACAAAAACAAAATAAAATTTTATGAAAAAACTGTAAATTTAAAAACTGTACAAAAAAAAACCGAAAAAATGGTACAGTTGTGTAAATAAAAAAAAAAACAAAAAATAAAAACGAGTTACAAATTTACAAAAATTAAAGAAAATATAACAGTAAAAAAAAAATGAGCAGAGAATGTAATAATGAAAAAATTGGTATTCAAAAAACAACACTTGGCAACTAAATGCAAAAAAAATTAAATGATGAACTTACAAATAAGTCACAAAACAAAATAGAAATTGAAAAACCAGCTGAACTAAAAATGCCGGAGAAAAAAAAGGGAATACTTATACAAACATACATTATATATGTATATGTACATACAAAAAAAAGGTGACAAAGAATACTAAAGTGAGAAAAAACCAGTTCAAAAGTAAAAATTAGAACCAAACAAATAAAAAGAAACTGAAAAATATGAATTGAAAAAGGAAACATTGGAAAAAAACGAAATGAATAATGAAACATAGAAAGAGAAAAGGAACATATAAAATAAAAGAGAAAAAAGAAAACTCCAAAACTACAAAAAATATTATAAACAAGAATAAAATACAAAAAAAATCAAAAACTATCATCAACAATAACAACAACTAAATTCAACATAGTAACGAAAAAAAATCAACAAATATAATCAACAACAACAACCAAAACAACAATAGCCACACACAACAACAACAAGAAAATTATAAACACAAGAAGACAAAATTCAACGACAATCACGTAAGCAGCAAACAAAAACAACCAACTATGTACATACATACATATTCGAATTCAACAAAGAAACCAAAAAGAGAAGACAACGACAGCAAAAGTACATCACAGTAACAACAGAAAAACAACAAGAGAGATGACAACAAGTGGCGTAATCAACAACGAAAAAACGGGTATTATATACATACTCGTATGTACATACATATATATAAAAAAAAAACCAATATATTTATACATATACATACTATGTATTTATTTTTATTATATTTTATATACATACTTACACTTATACATACATATATACAAACACCATCCAACACAATCAAATACATACATAGTCAAACACAAAACACACAAAAATATACACACATAACCAACACAAAGAAAATTTCTATATAAAAAAGTAAAGTAAAACCCTAAAATTTTATTTATTTACTATCTAGGCGCACGGTAGTGCGCCAGGCCAAGTTCGGCCACACAGTGTGTATATTTACACGAAACAGTTCGAGCTGTTTTTACCCCCCTCATAACTTTGCTCCTCTTAATCATAATATAATGAAACTTGAAACATAGTTCAGTATGCCTTATTTTCACATTTATGCTTTTGTGTGGATCTCACTTCTTTTTTCTAAGTTGTTTTCGTATAAATATTTCAAATTTCAGCTTTCTAGCTATACTGATAAGGCACCATACAAATAAAGGCACCTAAGTCCCCCAGGTAAAAAGTGCCCGTTTAAAACTTATTTTTGTTAATTTCTCTGCAGGACATACCTGTGTACGAAATTTAAGCTTTCTATCTCTACTAGAAGTGCCCCATACAAAGAAGGGGAATGATTGTCCCCCCAGATGAAAAGTGCCCGTTTTCAGATTTTTCTGCTTATTTTCTCACCAAGACCTACCTGTGTACCGAATTTCAGCTTTCTAGCTATACTAGAAGTGCCCCATATAAAGAAGGGGCACTCAGGTCCCCCCTGGAAGGAAAGTGCCCGTTTTCAAATTTTTCTGGTTATTTTCTCGCCAAGACCTACCTGTGTACCAAATTTCAGCTTTCTAGCTGTACTGGAAATGCCCCATACAAAGAAGGGGCACTCAGGTCCCCCCTGGGAGGAAAGTGCCCGTTTTCAGATTTTTCTGGTTATTTTCTCACCAAGACCTACCTGTGTACCAAATTTCAGCTTTCTAGCTATACTGGAAGTGCCCAATAATATTGATGAGTCAGTGAGTCAGTGAGTATGTACTAAAGTATGGACTTTTCACACCTTAATATCTCGGGAAGCTTCTACGGTAGAACTTTCAAATTTAACCTGTGAGGTCACCTCTGTGGGGAGAACTGTAGGATTTTTATTATTCTTAACTTTTATAAAGCTTATAAAAATTTGTAAATACTTTTTGATATTTATATTTAAAAAACAGCCTAGATACATACTACACATTTTAATGTTAATTGTTTTGATACATTGAATTCAATGTTAATTTTTTTAAATACTATTTTTATAACATAACATTTTTAATAATTTTTTCTATGTTAAAAAACAGCCTGGATACATACTATACATTTTAATGTTAATTGTGTTGATATATTAAATTCAATGTTAATTTTTTAAAAAAACTATTTTTATAACATAACATTTTTAATAATTTTTTCTATGTTAAAAATTTTATATCTATCCAATACTTAACTCATTTTCAATAATTTTTTTATGTTAAAATTTGGAAACAATTTTTGTGACATTTCATACAAAAACCTTTTTATATACTGTAGTTAAATTTTCCTAGACTTTTTCCATAAAAAATTATTGAAAAAATTTTATGACACCCAATACACAAATCAATATTAAAATTTCAAATAATTTATAAAATTTTCCTGAAGATGCTAGCTAACAAATTGTTAGCGAAATATCGAAAATAAATATAAATATAAACAACAATATATATATATTAAATCAAAAGACCTATTGCTTAAATAAACATTCTAATAAATCGTAAAATCTAAATAAAAGAATCTAAGATTGGGAAAAAAAAAACTGTTTAACTAAAAATTCCTGAAAAATAAAGAAATAAGCAAAGTTTTGGGTATAACTGTACCAATAAAAAAAAAATCCTGCTAAAGACAAATTTAAAAAAAAAAACAGTATAAATACAAAAAAAAACCCGTTATTCCAAAAAAAAAGATGGCTACCGAAAAAAAATAGAACAAAAACGAAAAATGTAGTGGAAAAAACAGGTACAGAAAAAAAAAACATCTAGTAACGAGAATAAAATCGGGGAAAAATTAACTGAAAAGAAGAAAGACCAAAAAAAATTACGAAATGAAAAATGAAACATACGAAAGACAAATGGAAGAAACAAAATGAAATATATGAACAATTAACTGAACCACTACTGGAACAATATGAAAAAGAAACATATAAATAAACATGAAAATAAAGTGAAAAATTTTAGTGTTAAACAAAATATACTTTCAAATTTACTGCTGAAATAATACCATGAAAAAAAAAGGAATAGAAGAAAACTTTAAAAACAAACAAATTTTAAAACAAAAAAAAAATAAAAATACAAAACTAAACTCTTTTCATGCCTATCATCAAAAAAAAAATTTTAACAAATAGGCACTACAAAAATACTTCTAAATGCTTCTACAACAACTTATGTACACAAATTTAAAATATTTTAAATAAAAAAACACAACAATCGCAACATTAAATATAAAAATACAGAACAAACAATAAAAGTAGAAATACCTGACAGAAAAACTGAAAATTTAAAAACATCACAAGAAAAAAAATGGAAAAGTAACGAAAAACAATGCTCATACATATACTAAATAAGTCAAAAGAAAAGTATAAAATAAAATACAAGAAAAAAAAATCAACAACTATCGTCAACAATAACAACAACAACCAACAATTAAAAACAAAGAAACAAAACCAACTGAAAAATGTACGAAAACAACAACAAGAACAAAAACTGGAGAAAAAAATATCAACAAGTTTCAGACACAACAACAACAACAACAACAACAAAAACCAACAGAATAAAAACATCAATATATACAACACAGACACAACAATAACAATCAATTCAAAACGAAGAAACAAAGAAGACAGCAAAAACGTATAGCAACGTGGGTAACTGAAGCATGCAAAAACAAACATACATACTTATATCTTTTATATTATCATTGTTTATTATTTACTTATATACATATACATACATACATATATATATATATAAAATACATTTGTATCATAAATACAAAATATTTCTTATTATACATATGTACATATTTACAAATACTAACGAGTAATACAATTTATCAAAACTAATTCTACTTAAACTAACGAACTTCATATATAAATACATACATATGTATATGTATGAGAACAAAATTTTTTTATGAAACAGAGAAAAAAAGAAACACAGTGAAGAACAAAACAATGTAACACTGCAAATTTATGATTTCAAAAAAAAGTGCTAAATATTAAAACAAAAAAAAAATTATTTACATTGATAAAACAACAAAAAAAAAGCGCATAAGAATATATAAAATTTTAAAGAAACAGCCACCTGTCAAATTTGGATTATTAACGAAACAAATAGATGAGTCTACTTGCTTTCGAGGCTACGGCCAATAATCGCAATATTTGCAGAGCAGAATGGCCAAAATATAATTTATGTATCATATCAGATATACAATTTAAGGAAGTAAAAGAACAGGGCACTAAGATGTTAAAAAAAAAAAACATTGAAATCATTTAAAAAATTTTTTTTTTCTTTAAGTCATTTAAAATACAGCACTAGATGAACAATTGGAGGAAGGCGCTTCCTGCTGGGCCATTGGCTCAACAGTCGAAGGGGTGGTGTCTGGTGGGCACTATCCCCTGATCCCAATTATTACACGGTGTCTGATACATAGCACATGTCTAATAAAATATGACCTATTTAAAAAAAAACAATAATAAAACCAAATTTGTAATAAATTTACAAAATTTTTTATTTCCATTCAAGATAAAAGTTATGAAATTTAAAAAAAAAAATATTGAAAATTATAAGCAAATAATATGGAAAAACAAATTTTTATTATAATAAATTTATTTTAATTACTAACAACAATAAGAAAAAAAAAAAAACACAATGTACAAACGAACAAAAAAAAATAATAAACAAATTTTTTATTTCTTTTGAAAATCAAAACATTTAATACAAAAAAAATAGTTTTTTGATATTTACTATTAAACATATTTTTAAAAATATAAACTAAAAATTTTTATTTTTATATTATTATTATTACGAATAAACGTAACTATTATTTGAACTTATATTGATTTACATACATATGAAAAGTAATATTATCAGGCTCAAGTTCAGTTTTATTGAATTAATGAAAATTCAAAATTACTAAGAAGTAAAGTGTACTTTGATAAATTTTCAAAACCCATTTTGTTGGAATTAAATGATGTTGTATATTTGCAAGAAGAACCTTATGATAAACATAATAGCATATATGACGGGCCTTATACTGTAAAAGAAATCGAAGGCACTAATGTTAAAATTCAAAATAATGTAACAAAAAAAATAAAAACCGTCCATAAAAATCGTATAAGAAAATAAAACATGAAAATTTAGTAACAAACAAAAATTAATTGAATTGCATAAAATCAAAACTTTCATAAAACCTTTAAGAATAAAAACAAAATAATATACATGTAAAAAAAAAAAACATTTGAAATCATAATAAAAAAAAAAAAGTCATTTAAAATACAGCACTAATTGTTACAAGGTGTCTGATATATAGCACATGTCTAATAAAACATGACCTGTTGAAAAAAAAAAACCAATAATAAGACAAAATTTGTATGATTTTACAAAATTTTTTTTTATTTTTTCATGGAAGATAAAAGTTATGAAAATTAAAACAAAATACTGAAAATTATAAACAAATAATATGAAAAATACAATTTGTTTTTATTATAATAAATTTATTATAATTACTTACAACAATATGATACAAAAAAAAAATTTAAAGTAAATTCAGAAATCTATTTACTTAAACAAAATTTAAGAAAAATCCTAATTGGATATACAATTAAAAACAAAACAAAAATTTCTCTACAAACAAAAAAAGTAATTTTCAAGTGTATAGAAAATTATTTTTTTTTGCAATTACTTAAATTACTAAAAAAAAATCTTTATACAAAATCTTTAAATTTGCTTATTTAAAATAAAACTTGATAAATATATATAGATACTTACTTTTAATCAAATTAATTTAACCAAATCATATTACTTTTAAATCATTACTTTCAATCAAATTACTCTAAGCATATTACTCTTAACCAAATTAATTTAACCAAATAACCTTAAATCAAATTGCTTTAAAATTTTTCTAATTCTAAAATTAAAAAAAAAAAAAAAAATTATATATTAATTTTGTTTACATATTTTTGAAAAATGTAATATTCTTTAATCTATAAAAACATACTATAGAAAATATTGAAGCAAGCAAGATTGATCACCTTGTTTGTTTCAACATTTTTTTTATAAAAAGGGAGGCGCATAGGTAGGTGGACAATGCCTGTGTCTCCAAACTTTAAAACCAGTTAAATAAGATAATAACTCCTATACAATTATGATAATTTCTAAATAATTATAATTTCCATATAATAACATAATTGTAAAACTTTTTAAATAATATTTAATAATTAAGCTATAAAATAAAATTATATTAAAAACATTTTTTTTATAAAAAGGGAGGTGTAGTGCCATTACTGGCATTTCCATCCCTGCATATCGAGACTCGATATGCATATCGTTATACAAAGGTATGTATCGACTCTCGATACATTTTCTGTATGTATGCTTAAGAATAAATAAAGAAGATGTTGAGAGAATAGTCTAGACTGATTCACCAAATGAACAGCATAGCATTTTTTACTAAAGAAATGGAGTACAACACCAGGATCAAGAAATGAATAACATAAATATTAAGAAATGGTGTGAAGATTTAAAAATTAAATTAAAAGTCACAACAGGCAAAACTGGGATAGGAGATATAGAAAGACTACACAAAACATTAAATGAAAAATTAAGAATTATAAACACGTAAAACGATAAAGAGTTGGATTACTTGAAGATAGAACAAACAATAGTTACTTACAACCACAATATAGTTCATTCCACTACCGGTAAAACGCCTTATAATATTTTCTTTAACAAACTTAAGCCTAAAAACAATGCGCAAATGGTAAAAGAAAACAGAATAAATAATATAAATAGATTTAGGAAAGAAAAACCCATAGATACAAATTTTATCAATGCAGAAGTTAAGAGAAAAAGATTAAATAAATTAGATAACCCTATTAGGAAGGCTGAAGCATTAAGAACGGATGAAGACGGTGAACACTTTATAGTTAAGTTTAGAGATAGAAATGTCAGGAAGTATAAAAGTCAGTTCAAAAGGAAGAAGAATAAGCTAACTTGTTGCACAAGGAAAAATTTAGCCTACATTTAATCCTCAACAGCTGTTAATGCCAAACGCCTTATCTCGCGTTTGTCATTAAAAACTGTGTTGCACAAGAATTTCCCCCTTGGTCCTACTATATATTACGGCTGAATGTTGCTAGTTTCATGCTTTCGCTTTTACACATCATGCCTAAAATAGAATGTCTCTTATCGAGGTTGTTCTATCATCAGCCACGTGAAAAGGTAACAAATAAAATCGCTCTATAAAACTAATACATTGTGGGTTTCTTTTATTCTCGTTCGAGTACAATTCCGATTGGGGTTTTGTATCTTTCCCGAGCAAACAAGATATAAAGGCTATTTATTTTGTTTGTTCCCTTCTTGGCTCAAGAATTTAATTTGGCTCCCCATTCCCATCCAGCACTCCATCCTACAGTCTAAGAGATTAACATTGGTCCCATTCGAACCGGATTGGAATAAAGGGAGAATTTAATTCTCTGAGATTTCTATATTGGATTTCATTTGTGACTACACACAAGCTAATTAATCTACATAAGCATACATACATACATCGATTCATCATTAACTAAGGTACATTAAGTATTTTGCTTCAATTGGTTCTCTTGAAAGTGCATTTATAACAACAGTTCAGCGAGGTTATTATTAGATATGCATAATTCAAGCGCATGGTGTGTTAATAAGTAATAAAATTAAAACAAAGAAAAAAAAACCACCATTAAATTACCTAAATACAAATATTAAAAGCTTCAAAAAGAAACAAAATTCTACATAGGTACATACATACATTCATGTATGCCTGTATGTAAGAGTGAAAAATACTCAAAACCAAATTTATTAAATAAGAAATTTTAATCGGAATCAAATTACATATATGTATACATATCATAAAGACTGAGGCGAAATTCCGCGCGAAGCAGTGGGCATTTTTTTCATCAAGGATTATTCGGATCACTACCAGTAAGTTCAGTGCATGAAAAACCAAAATTTTTATACAAATCAACCGGAGTACCTTACAACCTTTTTTGTCCGATATATTTCGCGCCTTTTTCAGATTCCCCTTTTTGGTTATGTACGCATGTATGTTCGATATTTCCCCTTTTCATCGTTAAATTTCCCTTTTTATGATTTATTAACTCTTTGAGAATAGTTGCTTTAATTTGATTTTGCGATTTTTCGTTCTCTTCGGGATTCATATAATTCTGAGTGCATCTATCTCTTATTAAACATATAAATGTTCAAAAGAAAAAAAAAAATAATAATAAAAAGTTACGTGTGTTAATCTGCTTGCTGTCTTTATTAGAAGTCAAAAGTTGCGAAGTATGAGGTTGCGTTCTCTTTAACTGGTAACATCTTTAAAAACATATACTTTATAGAGACATATATACTTTAAAGAGATCCCCTTTTCCTTCCATTGTGTACATACATATTTACATTCAAAATATTGGAAGTAAAAACATAATTAATTCTAACAGAAAAGGTGTTACCGTTCAGAATATTCATTTATCACAGCGAGCCATAAAGTCTTAATATTATACAATATAAAGAAAATAAAATAACTATTTTTCTTTACTGAGTGATAATTTAATATAGAACTTTAAAGAAAAAATGTTTCTATAGAATTCAACTTACGCAAGTGAAAAAAAAATATACAAATATTATACATACATTTTCCTGTATCAGGCCGGCAATATCAGTTAAAAGCAAATCCAACATTGAGTCTTTTCGGTGTTCAATGTGTTCCAAAGTGTAAAAGTGCTGAAGTCGTTATAAAGTGAAGAACAAATTAACAGATAATTAAAACTTTATTTCCGTAATATATTCTATTGTTATTTGGTTAATATTAAGGTTTTTTGTTGTGGTCTAGTAATATACTTCTCACCTGCTATCTTACAATTTAGCTTATTTCTTGCAACTGGATGGTTAGAATTTGGTAAATTTAATAAAAGCACAAATTTGGTTGTTTTTTGGTTGGAGCCAAGCACTATTTTGACTTAAGTCACGAATTATTACATGGAGTGTTTTTTTTTTTTAAGTTAAATTTACATCTCCACGAAAAGACCTAATATTTCTGTTCATTTCCAACCACATTATTACAACTTCCAGTCCATGTAGAGTTGAGCGAACCTTTAATTATTGAAGTCTTATAAACAGCTGGTATCTATTCCAGATGATCTAATGAATGAAATCACTATTTATGCACTAAAATAAATGTGAGCAATTTTTGTTTGAAATTCGTTTACATGCTGATTTGGTATTGCATACTTTACATTCATTTTTGGTGTCGATAATAAATATATAATAATTATTATTGCCCGTAATATTTTGTGAAAATTTATTTTTTCCTTTACAAGTTTCTACTATGAAAACCTTGTACTTGCACTTTTAGAAGTTACTTCTAGTTGGGTCCTTCTTATTTTGGTTCGCATAAAATGTCTTTTGAGCAATTTATCCGCTTATCCGACGAGATTGTAGAGTTTGAGGCAGATCTAAATAATAATCTGTACCCCCCACTTCTTGTCATGCAGTCGATGTGCTGCGAGATGAATTAAGATCTGAGTGGACAAGAGTTAAGGCGTGCTATGAAAATTGTTTGCTTGATGTGGATAAAACGACTCAGGCAAAGGGCAAGGCCAAGGATATAGAACCACTAAAAGAGAAATATAAGAGTACATATAAGACCTATTGTAGGTGCCTAACAAAATTTTCCGAAATAGGAGATACATTTAGCAACTCTCCGAGTACTACGGCTCATTCCATTCGATCTTCTGAGTCACACAATCTCCACTTACCACCTATTCAGATAGAAACATTTCATGGTGATTATGACTCATGGCCAACGTTTCGTGATACTTTTAAATCAGTCGTTTCCAATTCCAAGGCCAGTAATGTCGAAAAGTTATTTTACTTGAAACAAAAGACCCAAGGTGAAGCTAGAGAAATTGTTCAAAAGAGTCCCCTTACCAATCAAGGATTCGATTTAGCTTGGGATAATTAATGTTCACGTTTTGAGAATCGACGAGTTCTAGTAAATGGTCAGCTGAAGATCCTTTTCAGCCGACAGACAATTAGTACCGAATCAGGAAAAGCTCTAAAGCAATTGCCAAGGGTTTTGAACTCATGTATCTCGATATTAAAACTCCACGGTATGGATGTAGCAAGTTGGGATCTAATATTCGTGTTCATCTGCACAAACAGCCTTCCAGAGAATACACTTACGCTATGGGAACAACAACTTAAAGACAAAACGGCTCTTCCACAATGGTCAGAACTTGACGATTTCCTCACTAATCGTTATAGAACGTTAGAATCGGTTTCCGATATTCGCAGCACGAATAATTTGAAGAAAAGTGACGTGAAATTTAAATGTCACTCTACGATAAGTGTCAACAAAAAGGTTAACAGTTTTCAAGCTAATATCTTTAGCCCACAGTGTCAGCTTTGTCCAAAGGAAAATCATACTATACGTAAATGTCCAAAGTTTTTAAAAATTAATTATCAACAAAGATTGCAAGAGATCAAAAAGCAATCTTTGTGTTTGAACTGTTTCTCCAAGACCCACAGTATGAAAAATTGCACTAGCAAGCATAGCTGTTTTCAATGTCACAAGAGACATAATACTCTTTTGCACAAGGAAAGCGAAGAAACAGGTCGTCCTTTTTACGATTCATATCCAAGTAGTACCCTAAACCCCAAGACAATTTCGTTTTCTCCTTCTACTTCATCTAACATACAGTCCACTACCAATGATATCACTAACAAAGTTCAATCCTGTTTCACTACTAATTCCAAGGGGGTCTTATTAGGTACTGCCTGGGTAAACATATGCCATTTAGGGATGAAATATCAAGCAAGGGCCTTGATAGACTCAGGGTCAGAAGGAACTTTTATATCTGAACGTTTATTCAACATTCTGAATCTTCCTTCTCAGCCTACCCAAGCGCAAATTTCGGGACTAAACAAGACTGCTTCGGCTACCGTTCAACGCCAGTGTATTTTTATATTGGGTTCGCAGGTGAATTGTGACATAAAGGTTTCTGTGACGGCACTTGTGGTTCCTCAACTTTCTAGTAAACTACCATCACAGACCTTTCCAGATTCGATATTTTCAAGCCTTCCTGATATCCCATTGGCTGATCCTAAATTCAATTCGAGTTCAAAAATTTACATATTGATTGCAGGTGATATATTCCCATCAACCATCTTCGGATGGATTCTGACTGGTCCCGTCACTAGTACTACCAACTCAGGTTGCACTATTATTTCAAATTTCTGTGAAATTTCCAGATTTTGGGAGATGGAGAATCTTCCAAGGAAGAACTATATATCTCCCTCTGACCAGGCTTGTGAAGATTTATATGTTCGTACAATAAAAAGAAGATCTGATGGTCGGTACATAGTGTCACTTCCCTTCAAGGAAGAGTTTCCAGATGATCCCAGTATTGGTCAATCGAGGTCGAGCGCTATGGCACAGTTTTTCCGAAACGAGGCTAGATTGATTCAAAACCCTAGCCTTAAAATGGATTACGACAAAGTGATTCAAGAATATGAAGATCTTGATCACATGTTTAAAGTTGAATTATCTTCTCAGAACTCTGATAAGCCAAACACTTATTATTTACCACACCATGCGGTCATCAAACCTGAGAGTGTTACTACAAAAGTTCGTGTGGTATTTAATGCGTCAGCTCCATCATCCAATGGAAAAAGTTTAAATTCCGTGCTATACATAGGTCCAGTGCTTCAAAATGATTTGACTATACTAATTCTGAAGTGGCGTTTTTTTAAATACGTTTTCAATGCCGATATTCAGAAGATGTATAGACAGATTCTAGTGAATCCAGAACACACTCCGTATCAGAGAATATTATTCAGAAATGACCCAAATAGTTTCATTAGCGAGTATGAGCTCAAAACAGTCACTTTCGGAGTCAATTGTGCTCCATATCTTGCTATTTGTACATTACTACAGTTAGCAGATGATGTTCAATCAGTTTATCCGGTTGCTAGTGAAATTCTTCGAAATTCTATGTATATGGACGACGTCTTAGCTGGGTCCCATACAAAACAAGACTGCATAAAGGCCAAGAATGATCTAGTCCAAGCCTTAGAATCCGCTGGGTTTTTACTAAGAAAATGGACATCTAATGCCCAAGATATCTTGGATGATATTCCTCTAGACCACCTACTTTGAAATTTGAAGATAGCAGCTGTGCAAAAACCCTGGGTATCCGTTGGAATGCATGTTCTGATGATTTTTACTTTGCAGCGAATCCATTCCCAGAAGATTCCACGTACACCAAAAGAGAGGTTTTGTCCCAAATTGCAAAATTGTTCGATCCCGCTGGTTGGTTGGCACCTTGTGTAATACTGGCGAAAATTCTGATGCAAAAAATATGGGTAGATGGTACTAGATGGGACGAAATTCTTAACACAGACACACTTCATGAATGGAAATCTTTCCAGTCCAATTATTCGGATATTAATACCATTGGAGTCCCTCGATGGATTGATTATAGTCCAAATTCCGAAATCCAATTCCATGGGTTTTGCGATGCTTCAGAAAAAGCATACGCAGCGGTTTTGTATGTACGAATATCAAGAAATAATTCAATTTCTACACATCTTATTGCTTCTAAAACCAAGGTAGCTCCCATCAAGACGCTGTCCATTCCGAGACTTGAACTTTGTGGAGCAGTTCTTTTAGCAGACATGATAGAAAATTTGTTACCAAGGATGGATGTCGAAAAGTATTCCCTTTACTGTTGGACAGACTCTACAATAGTCCTGTCTTGGTTGGCGAAACCTGCATGTAGTTGGTTGACCTTTGTGGCTAACCGAGTTTCCAAAATAACTCAAGTGGTGGATAGTTCAAGATGGTTTCATGTCAATTCGGTAACAAATCCAGCGGACTTAGCCAGTAGAGGACTTTACCCTCAGGACCTTTGTGGAAACAGTTTATGGTGGCTGGGGCCCCACTGGCTGAAGGAAGGAAATTCTTTGTGGCCTAATTTTTATCCATCAAATATACCGAGTACTGAAATTGAGATGAAGCTGGTAAAAGTACATTTCACTTTCTTTACTAACTTCGAAGATATTTTAGAACGTTTCTCCTCATTCCATAAGGCATTGCGAGTTATAGCATATGTGTATAGATTTTTCCTCAGGACACATCATCGACATCGTTCCAACTTCTATAAAAACTCTATTGCACTTTCTAGCGCCGAAATAAATAACGTCCGAAATATCCTCATTTCTCTCTGCCAGAAGGTGAACTATCCAAATGAGTACAAGGCCTTGGAAGCAAAGAAATCCATATCTAAGTCCAGCACATTATTAAATTTAAATCCCTTTCTAGATCCAGAAGGAGTCATTCGTTCTTGTGGTCGGCTTGAATCAGCTCCTGGCTTATCTTATAATGAGAAACATCCAGTGATTATACCATATAATTCCCAGTATGCCAGATTATTGACGAAATTTATACATGATATCACACTTCATGGTGGAAATCAGTTAGTTTTACGTCTACTTCGATCACAATATTGGATTCCGAAAGCAAAAAATTTAATAAAAACAACTATTAATAAATGCAAAATCTGTGTGGTATACAAAAAACGATGCCAGAAACAAATAATGGCAGCATTACTATCCGAAAGAGCAGAAATCACTCGTCCGTTTACACATACAGGTCTAGATTTTGCTGGGCCACTAGATGTTAAAAGTTATTCGGGTCGAGGCTGCCGTACGTCCAAGGACTACGTCTGTGTATTCGTATGCTTCTCCACAAAGGCAATTCATTTAGAGGCCACGTCGGAATTAACTACGCAAGCATTTCTGGCAGCTTTTAGTAGCTTCGTTTCACGAAGAGGATGCCCGCTACATTTACATTCCGATAATGGAACTACCTTTGTTGGAGCTTCTAGGCTCTTGGCTAAGAAGTTCCTCCAAACTTCTCAAGAACAGGTTTTGTAGAACTATGCACAACAAAACATTTCCTGCCACTTTATTCCTGCCGGAGCCCCTCATATGGGGGGTTTATGGGAGGCTGGTGTAAAACGCTTTAAGGCACATTTTCGAAAGATCGCTGGATGTTACAAATACACATTTGAAGAGCTTTCCACATTGCTTTCCAAAATCGAATCTTGTCTTAACTCTAAGCCTATCTCCCCTATGTCTTCCAATCCAACCGATCTTTGCGCTCTGACTCCAGGACATTTCCTAATTGGAGCACCGATTCTCGCTCCAATAGATCCTCAAATCAACGACCTACCTATATCTATCGCAAACAGATGGCAACGCTTAAAAATAATACACCATAACTTTTGCGTGCGATGGAAAGGTGAATATTTAAAAGAAATGCATAAAAGGCTTAAATGGCAGAGTCCAGAGGGTAATATTTTCGAAAATGCACTGGTAGTGATCAAAGATGATAATCTGCCGCCGAACTCATGGCGTCTTGGCCGAGTTGTAAAGGTTTATTCGGGTTCTGATAATCGAGTTCGAGTCGCCGACGTTTTCACTCAGCGTGGTTTAGTAAAAAGACCCATAGTCAAGCTAATTTTACTGCCCTCTTCAAACTAATTGCACGCCTGAACACGATTCTCTTACATAACTTTTTTATTTTTCCAGCTCGTCATGCCCAAAATGTCTGAAAAGCCCGAGCCCCTTTCCAAATTGCCTGAAAAGGCTGGTACTCTGTTCATAATTTCGTGCGAAATGCTGTCAAACTGCATATAAAAGTATTTCGTATGAAATATTTGTGAAATTATGTTGCATTAGTAGTAATGTGTTCTTATAGCGGAAAACATGCGAAATGTATCTGTTAGTATGAAACATGTTTCTAGCAACTTTTTTTTCAGCTGCGAAACAACATGGCCAGTACTTTTTTGGTACGAAATTTTAGTCAACAGCTAAAGCCTGGTACTCTGTTCGAATTTGCGAAAAATGTTTAGCTACATTGATTATTTCGTACGAAAATTTTGACACAGAACTCATATGTATTATTCAAGGGCATATCCAAAAGGTGAGCTTTCTAGTACAGCTGACTCAATTCGCTTTATATTATTCTAACTTTATGTTCATACAAACTGATACAGTTTAAAAGCATACATGAATAATTGTTATAGTTTTAAAAGCATTCGCAAGAAAATGTGTTAAATTATTTGTGTTTTGATATAAAGGCAGTACTTTATAAAAACAAAATACATGTTGTTTTTGCATTGTTGTACTTATTGTCGAACTGCGCATACCTGGTAGTTGTGCCTTGATTACAATTTATACATTTGTTAGAACTTACCATAGATTCTTATCCATGAATATTTCTGAGCGCATACGTGCCGTCCATGAAAACAAATATTGTCCAAATTGTCTGGCACATGAACACTCGCACGGAATTTGTTTTTCTAAATACGGATGCAAACATTGCCATAAATCTCACCATACTCTGCTACATGTCAACCCAAGATTAGCAAAGGATCTGTTAGGATCTAAAAAACGTTCAAAATCGCGTTCACGGTCAAGGTCTCCTAAGCCTAGTTCATCCAACTCTTGGAAGAAACACGGTTCTCCAGCTTCTAAAGGCAAACCTACGTCGTCAACGTTGTTCAAGTCAACATCCTTGACAAAAATCATCCGTCAAAACACACTTATATTACTTTCTACAGTTCTTGCAAAAATAGGAAGTACGACGTCATATGCTCGTTGTTTGTTAGACTCGGGTTCGCCAGTAAGTAGAGTTTCCAAAAAATGGGTTGATAAACTGAACTTACCCGCATACACTCTCCACGATGAGACTATTTGCCCAATAGTTCTAAAGTCAAGATTCGACAGTAGTTCTAAGATCGAGGGCACTTTCAGGGTGGACAACCACTTTTCACTGCATACTCCGTCTCAATCACTTCCTGAGTCATTTAAAAGGAATTTCCGGGATCTTTTTCTGGCAGATTCGAAATTCTACGAATCAAGCTCCATCGACATCATTATAGGTGCAGATCTGTATCCTAAGGTTATGTGCCAGGGAGTCTTCTCCAGAATAGGACTACCTACCGCTCAAAGTACAGTGTTTGGGTGGATAATTTATGGGCCATGTTCAATATAAATATGATTAAATGCAATTTCTATTAACACTTTCAAAAAAAAAAAAATGTAATTACTACTAAAATATTTGAATTGTAACTTAGAATAAGTTTGAAATGAATTATAACTTTAAACCTCAAATCTACTAATCCTTCTTTCCTTTGTATTATTTCTTACATCCACCTTTTAGACATGATCCCATTGTCATTGCATTAATCCTGCAAGGCGGGCGGTAATGTTAATGCCAAAACGCCTTATCTCGCGTTTGTCATTAAAAACTGTGTTCCACAAGAATTTCCCCCTTGGTCCTTCTATATATTACGGCTGAATGTTGCTAGATTCATGCTTTCGCTTTTACACATCATGCCTAAAATAGAATGTCAAAAGGGGTCAAAATGTCTAACAGGTGGTTTCCGTTTTAAGTTTTTTTTGATCTTATCGAGATTTTTCTATCATCAGCTACGTGAAAAGGTAACAAATAAAATCGCTCTATAAAACTAATACATTGTGGGTTTCTTTTATTCTCGGCTCAAGAGTTTAATTTGGCTCCCCATTCCCATCCAGCACTCCATCCTACAGTCTAAGAGATTAACAACAGCAAATCAGAATAGAATTATCTATAATTTCAGATTTAAATATAGCCAGGGGGCAAAGGCAGTTGAAGGGTATTAGAACCTTTTGGATTATAATTTCTACAATGTTTATCTTGACCGCAAAAGTCAATAGTCAAATAATGGCAATAAACCCAATAGACCATGACCTTGGTTATACCATAGTGGAGCAGGGGATCAACAACCAACCTACTAAATTTAAGTATCATGTATTAACTATTAATAAAACTTATCTGGATTTTACTTATAACAATCTTCTCGAAAAATATAACAACAACAAATCTTACCAAACTGATATGATCAAGAATTATATTTTGTTGGCAAACAAAGAGAGAAAAATATTTTCAAACAGACACAAAAGAGGTCTTGCCAATTTTGTAGGAAGCGGACTAAAGTTCTTGTTTGGTACTATGGACAACCTGGACAGAGACAAAATACAACTCGCAATAGAAGATTTTATGAAAAATACTATTTCAACTAATGAATTTAATGAAATCATCGATCTGATTAACAATGAAACACAACTGATATCAAGATTTGAAGCTGAAACCTCCAACCTCCAAAACAAATTAACTGAAAAAGTACTTTCGGACCTTTTCCTTGACAATGTAAAACTATATTTAGAACATATTCAGGATATTCAATTGGCAATGCAGTTGGCAAAAATAGGTATAATAAATCCAAAAATGATGGATTTACAAACCATTTCTAACCTTACCGACATAGAGTTAAAAAATAATAGAGCATCTGTTTGGCTGGATGAAGAAATCATTTTCTTTGTACTGTCAATACCTACAGCATTCGATTCGTTAAAAAAAAATTTAAATTATACCGATACCAGACAAAAATAAAGAAGAACTGGTACTGGATAACACTGACTATGTCAGGAAAAATAATATTATATTTGAAATTAAAAATAATAAAATTGAATACACTAAAAATAACTGTATTAGAAATCTTTTAAATAATAATAAAACTGAGTGTCAATTCAAAAGAAATATTGAAGCTTTTATAGAATTTTTACAACCAAATATCAGTGTAACGAAAAATTTAGAGCTAACGCACATAGAGCAAAACTCTAATGAACTAAATGTAACAATTAAGGGAAATAATATAATAAATATATACAACTGTACAATTAAAATTATTGATTTCGAAGTAGAAGTACAAGAAATTATGGAAAAACCATTTATATTACCTAATATTAAGGATATTGGATATTGTAAAACTGAATTTATCTTTGCCAAATTTGAAAAAGCATATTGACTATGTAAATGTGAAAAACGGAAATTATTCAGTTGGCCTTCTTATTTCAATTGTAATAATATTGTTGTTAATCATTGCTTTATTTGTTAAAAATGAAAAATGTAAAACGTTTGTGAAAAATTAAGAAACGAACAATGATGACATTGTTTCTTCTAAAGAGTGGAGGGTGACATACACGAATCCGATCTTAATATACCATAATTTTGTAAACTATAATTGTGTCCACTGAATACAAGTAGAGTAAACAATACAAACCAAATCAACTTAAGTAAAATAAACACACATTTCATTTTTGTCTTTTTATTCTTTCCGTTGCTGACTCAATGAGAACCAGCAAAGGGGATTCATATTTCAGTCATAAAATATGAATTTATAAACAAACTGTTAAAGTAGCTTTAAGTAGAATAAGATATTTTCATTAATAAAGTTTAGTTTTACTAAACTTGTTTGTTTGTTGTTTCACTAAACTTGTTTGTTTGTTTTTACTAAACTTTTGTGGTTTCATAGACGAGATGAATTTTTAAGCCGCACAATTTTTGTTCTTTTATTCACACACGAGTATAATTATGCTGGCATAACATGTATACATGTACTCAGCTTTGTATGGGATGGTGTTTTTTGTATTTATTTGAAGTTTGTCTTTCGTTGCATACACATTATTATTATTATACACATTACGGAACATACATAGTTGGCAGAAATATTATGGCGAGAATAAAGGTACGGTCAGATTTGTAAAACATTTGACCAAAAACATGAAATTTTTGATTGCCGTAAATCTGACCATAAAATATTTTTGAAGGCAAACAATATTTACAGAAAGCAAATTTGTTTGACGGCAAAAAAAAAATTTCTCTAATGTGAACATAGTGTGACCACCCTATGTCAAACATTTTTCGTCTGTTTGGTCAAAAATTTATTTAATCTTAAGGTACGGTCACATTGAGAAAACATTTGCTTTAAATATGTTTCCCCACATCGCAATAAAATGTTTTCAAAATTAAAGATAATTTGTTTTGTGGTCACACATCGCATATTTATTTGACCATTTTTGTTTGGTAAAACATCCATCAAATAGTGTCATGTGCAAACATGGGAAAAAATATTTTCTGTGCGGTCACACTTATGTCAAACAAAATATTTAATACAAAGGTTTAACCAAAGTATAAAAATTTAAAAATATGATTTCCCAGATAGTTTAGTAAAAATTTGTTACACATACTATATTTGCATTTTCTGCAAATCACTTTTTGTGGAAGTGATTTGAAATCACAAAAAAAGGTTTCTGCGCACATAACTTTTTGAATTTTAATATTTTAAATTTTATTAAAAATATTAATATATTATTTTCTTTAAATATTTAAAACACTATTTATTTTTCAATCCATAAAAAATGTCGCCACATCAAAACAAAAGTCAGCTGTTTTATTGTGTTTTTGAAAATCCAAAAACACATCGAAAAGTAAACATTTTTGTGATTTGCAAAACAGCATAAAATTGCAATTGTGATTTTGAAATCACTTTGTGATTTTAAATATTTTGATTTGCAGAACAGGCGTGATATACCTGCAACTCCAATATTCGGTGGATTTGTAAAGTTGCCTGTTACGTAAATATAAATATATTTATTTTAATATGAAGAACTGACTTAAATCTAGTTTAGCCATATGTGTTGTAGGAATTATTTGGCCAATGATGCAATTTTGTTGATAATGATATTTTTCAATCGTAGTTAATGTTAATAAATCAGCTTTATTACATTTTTTACCCAACGTTTCGTCAATTGTTTGTTGACTTCTTCAGGGGTTTCGTCTATTTAAAATTTAAAAAACATTATATGTATATTTTGAAAAAGTTTTTTCACCGTACCATGGTATAATAAATAAGGTAGTTGTTATGCTTTAAATTAAAAGATTTATTTTTATTATTTATTTTAATTATTTATTTTTATTAACCACATGTTATGTTTAAAATATCACTTAGCCTTCACAGGGACCCGCTTTTTAAGGCTGGTGTTTGATCAGGTTTTTGTTTGGGAAATATATTAAGCCTTCACAGGAACCCGCTTTTTAAGGCTGGTGTTTGATCAGGTTTTTGTTATGTGTGTTATGTGTTAAGAACTGACTCGACTTCACTAGACTAGAGCTGACTCCACTGACTACAGTTGACTAGATTTTACTGAATCGACTGAATAGACCTCCATACCAAATCACCCTCCGCTTTTATACCCACTTTTGTGCTGCTCGATGAACGGTGCTGCTGACGTTCGCTGCCGCTGGCGTGGTCGTTGCTAAGTGTGCCAGTATGCAAATTCAGCATATTCTGTAGGAAAGTTACTGACATATGCATGTATGCAGCGGTATTGCATCGTCAGCATATATCTGTAGGAAAATTACTGGTAATTACTTCAGTAATGCATACAGCGGTATTTTGCTGTCGTTGGTATTTTTGTTGGTTGAGGGAAAATAACTCAACGTCAGTATGTGTGTGCAGCGTATGTTCTGCTGTCGCTGATACTTCTGTTGGTTAGGGGAAAATGACTCATAACATCCCTCCCCCCTTACGGACAAGAAACATCCTGTCTTAGGATGTTTCGTAGCCATCCTTCTGGAATCAAGTCAAAATAGATGTGTGTATGCATCCGACTACCTTGGCGATACAGCTTTGGCAGCTCTCGGAGTAATATGTAATTATCTCCCGAGCCTCGATTGCCTGAAGGTTCGCAGTTTACCATTAGTTGGTGACTGCTAAGTGTCTGTCGACTTGGTACGTTTGCTGCGTCACCAAGGAAAAAATATGATATTGTTGGTGAAATGTCGAGGTTGTTACTGACGTTGGGGTGATTTCCCATTTTCTAACGGAACTGCGTTTTCCGTCCATGTATGTGTTGTGCCATCGCATATAGCTTTAATTTTGATTATGGTTGTGTGAGGTTGAAGGTTATGGCTGTCTGTCTGTTGATCATTGGATTGGATTCTTTATTGTTGTCGGAACTGGGTTTTTCGTCCATGTATGCGTTGTGGTATCGTATATAGGTATTGCGGTTGCGTGAGGTTGATAGATATAGGCTGCTATTGATGATTGTTGGATTCTTCATTGTTAACGGGATGATGATTGTTGGTTGATTTTTAAACACGGGTTAATATTTTTAATCTTATAACTAACAATTTTTTCTTACGTATACTTATATAAAATTTTCTTTTCTTACAATTTTTCCTTATTACTATTATTTCTTATTATTATTATATTGAATATTTTGGATTTGTTATACTCAACCAGTTACAGGATTTTATTTTTATGATTTCAAAAAATAAAAAAAATTTTCTTACATATATTTGCTTATTGCGTTTTTTAATTTTACTTATTTTGATCAAAAATTTAAAATATTTGTTATTTGTTTCTAAGTTTTATAAGTTAAGTTTGTATCATTATTTGGTTGGTTTTTTATTTTTGTATATATTTCTCTCAATTACTTATTACTAGTTGAGAAGAGTTGTGTTAAAAATATAATTCTTATAATTTTCAACTTTAAATTGTATGTATGCCTGAAATAATAAATCATATTTTGTTTAACATTTTTCATAAATTTAATATAAATCCAATTTTTCTTAATCTACTTTTACGATTTGTACATAGGTATTTAATTTTCTCTATTAAAAAAATGTTCGGCCTTAATACCAGTCTTGACTGTTAATTTACAGGACAACATTTACAGGTATTTAAAAAAGTTATTAACTTTATTTTTATGTGGCAGTTTTCTCTTCAAAAAGGAATTAAGTAAGATTTTTTCTTAACAATGTAAGTACTAAATAATAGAAAATAAGATCTTCTGCCTACAGATAGAGAAAAGAATGTTAGTGTAATCTTTTTCGATTCAAGTTATTTTCAAAATTATATGAATTTTCTATAAGTGTATTGTGTATGAGTATGACCTTAATTTTTACTTAATATTAAATTGTATGTATGTGTGACAAATTCTTTGGTTGATAAAATTTTTAACATTGGCTTTATCTTTTGTCTTAACCTTGAAATAACTTTTACACGAAATTGAAAATTTTTTAAAAACATTTTAAAACGTTGCAAAAATGAGTAGGAAAAATTTTACAAAATTTCAACTGATTAAAGCACTTTTTTTATTAAAAAGTGAGTTCAGTTGTATTTGTTAGTATTTTGTTAAAGAAAGAAATTTAATACTTTTGTTGTTTCTGTTGATCTGAAAGAAAAATTATACATACGCGTATAATTATTTTCAAATCAACAACAAACAGAAAAAAATCGAAAAGTTTTTTTTTTTTTTTTTTTTTGCTGTTTGCATATCCATATGCACACATATACGTACATATACATATGCACATACGTACATTAAACTATGCAGTTTGATTTAGTTGTCATTGGCCGTGAAATTGTCTGGCAAAATTTTCCCGTGGAATCATGTTTCATAACCAAGTACTCATGCCCAAAAAAAACGTATATAACCCAGTTGGAAATTTTTGGAATTTAATTTGAGTTCAATTCTTTGTTTCAAATTTATAAATTAAACCTAAACTTAATTGATTTCGTTAACCGTTGTCATTGTTGATGCATAAATGGCCGACAATTTTCGTCACTGAACATAATTGTGAACAGTTTTGCATTTCAAGTTTTATGCAATACGTATAACAATTTTGTATTTATTGCGCCATGACTCAATCATAACTTAGTAAGAACTATTTGGTTCAATAATTTAGCGATTATCGCTATAAATGTGTATGTATATTTTTACTATACATATGTTATATCTTTTTAATTTTTTTTACTCAATTGGATGTCTATGCCAATTGGGTCGCTTTTTGTTCATGTATTGCAGTTCTAGTGTATTTCATACAATAATTTTGTAGAACATTAAAACTGCACTAATGCACAAATTTAAAAATTAAATTTCATCGTGCAGTCTTGAAAACGGCATGGAACGGTACGGTTGCCGTAAAAATAAAAAAAAAAATTTAAACACGATAATACAAAACAAAGAATTGGTGAATTTTTCCAAACAAAAACAAAATCATTCATACTTTTTTTTCAATTTAACTCATTTATATTTTATGTGAAACATTCCAATTTTACTATGAGTAACAACAAAGAGAAAAAAAAAACAAAAAGATAATACAGATCAAAACAAATTTACAAAATTAATTTGATTTAAAATCCAACCAATGAGCAACAAAATTCAAAAAAAATTCATTTTGTATTTAAGTACCAAATATTTTTGTTTTGGTGAAAAAACTACTATAAAGAATGAATAAATGCAAATTTATTTAATGGATAACAAATTAAAAATCAAATACACTTAATGCGCCACATTCATCTAACAGCTTAAGCAATGACAATTTATTAAAAAAAAACGTGATTTCATACAAATGTCGTTTGACAAACAAACCTCCTTCCTTTATTAATCAAAAACATTTTCTATGGATAAACACTTTTTTTAAAAAAAAAATTTTTTAAAAATATGTATGTATGTATGTATTATGAAAAACTCTTAAGTGATACGACTTTTATATAAAAGTTAATAAATTTACACATTTTTTCCCATAAAATCTAGTAAAGTAACACAAATGAGGAAAATTTTTTTTTAAGTAAAAAGAATTAAAAAAAAGTTATAAGGAAACAAATAAACAAACATGACAAGTGCAGGCAGCATCAACAGAAGTAGAGGAGAATATTGGTATTCCGTAAGATGTGTCAGCTTTGCTCCATGTCAATATGTATTTCATTTTCAATACACACATATATTTATTTTTATGCCAAAGCAACAAAAACACATTTTAGAAAATTCCAAAAAGTTTATTTTAAAAAAAATTCGAATTTTAAACTGTTGTTTTCCTTCAAATATGACACTTTTATGCCACCATTACCACCACTATCAGCTGTGACAAGTCACGTTTTCGTTTAGTTGAAAATTGTTTTATATATAATGTTTAGAAAATCAAGAGACTATAATAGTTTGTAAAACTAATTAAATATCTATTTTATCCCTAATTTTTTTATCTTTTATATATATATATATATATATATATATATATATATGTATATATATGTGTGTGTGATTATCTATAGTAATTTCAGGAAAAAATCAAATAATAAAGATATCTTTATGTACACTTATCTAAATGTGTATGTGCAAATACGCAATTATAAAAATATTTCCATGACTGAATTTCTATTAGAAAGATTTACATACGATTCCATTTATTATCTTCTTCAAGCAATTATAAGTTTCACTTTCCACTCTTTTTCTTTCAAAAGCAAAAGCAATATCCCTGTATGTTCGAGCAATCTTTAAGAATCTGTATAACAAATTCTCAATAGATCTGCTTCATTATCTCTAGCAAGCAGCTTAAGCTATGACAACACTTTTTTAAAAAAAAAAAAAAAAAAAATTTGTTTAAAAATATTGGAGACTGAAATTGAGCTTTTTTTTTTTTTTTTTTTTTTTTTTAAACAGGTCAAGTTTTGAGGGACTACAACTCTCTGTTTTCCACATACTAAAAATCACTTGCATAATCTGTATAATCAATGAAAATGCCAAAGAAATAGTAAAAAGTTTGATCTTTTAAAATGGCATTGACTGTTTGTTGTTCGAAATCTATATTTTAAGAAACAAGTCTTTTTAGGTATACACAAAGGTTAGACATACATACATACTAATCATTTTACCATAATACATGCATACATTTTTTAATAACTTTAATTCCTGTTTTTAATGACAAGAACTTGCAGCAGCAAGCACTGTCTTCAAGTAAATTAACTGTGATTGTAATTGTAACTTGTACGGTAGGTTAAACCACCAATTCGATGCAACAAAAGACAGATTTTAGAAGAAGTTTATAATGTTCAATCTGAAATTTATTCCATTTCCAAAACACGACTGAATTACAGCTTAATAAATATCTAGACTACAGCGTAGTTAAAGTATACATGTACATATGTATGTATGTGCACTTCATCTTCAATTCATTAATGATTTGTTTGCAAAAACAAACAAATTTGAAAAAGTAAAATTTAAAATTTACTCTTTAGTTTCATTTTTGAAGAATATTTTTTTAAAACTTTCATTGCTCGCAAAATTTCCAGAATTTAAATATTATTAAAAAAAATTTTATTCGTCTCTTATTTATTCCTATTTTAATACGTTTTCGTAAATCTGTTGCGGCATCTGATTAATCTTGTCTGCTTAATTTTATTTTTAGAATAGTATCCGTTGGCCGATTAGAAGGTGATACCGGGTCAGTCACGTTCCATCCTTTTTTTAACCTTTTGCTTTTACTAATAATTTTGCTTCTTTCAGATCCTTTGACGTCAACCTATAAAAGTAATAGGAAATTACAAGCGAGGGATAAATAAAAAAAAAATTCCCTACGGCATGTTAAGTTCCGTTATTCCTTAATTTAGACCTGTATAAATATGTATTTCTTTTTCTATTTCAGCCATTGAAGACCTTAAGACCATGAGAGGCATGGTATTACAACACTGCTCCAGTATCGATTTTGTGGTGAGTTTTCTTCTTATTATTTCCTTTGTGGTTTCTCTTTTTTTTTCATTTTCCCTAAAATATCATTTATTGACTGTATGGTTTCACCAAATTACGGTGTAGGGTTCGAAGTCTTCCCTTCACCATTATTTGAACGTTTACTGGTGTGGGGAAACTTTTAATTTCATAGGGTCCATCCCATAGGGGCGTGAATTTGTTTTTACGTGCTTGTGTTTTTACTAGGACTCTGCCTCCTATTTTTAAAGTATAAGACCTTGACTGTTTGTCGTACTGCTTCTTTGCCCTAGCCTTAGCTCTTTCTTGATTTTCCTTGGCAATCTCGTAAGCCCTTTGTATTTGATGTCTCAATAATTTGGGATAATCGTAGGGGTTATATAAGGGTATGCGTGTTTGTAGGTTTGATGGCAGCGGTGCATCAAATCCATATAGTATTTTAAATGGTGTTTGCTTTGTGGCCGAGTGCTCTGTATGGTTGTGTACGTGCATTGCTGGAGCAAGCCACTGATCCCAGTTCGAACCATCTTCTTTTGCGAAACTTCGCAAATATTCTGCTAATGGTCTGTGACTTCGCTCTAATGACCCGTTAGCTTGAGGGTGATAGGGAGAAATATGTTGCTTTGTTTCCCATGGTGGTTGTCGGCAGGGGCCCCACCATATCCATATATACCTTTTCGAACGGTCTGTTTGCTGTATCTGTGAGGACCATGGGCTCTCTATTGAGAAGTCCACTTTTATTTTTCTGACATTTAGGGCACTTTTTGATGTAGGTCTTGATATCGTGTTGCATCCCCTTCCACTTGTACTGTTTTTTTATTCTATAGTAGGTCTTCCTGACTCCTTGATGTCCGCCCAGCGTTGAGTCATGAAAGCTTCTAAGAACTTCTTGGATATCTTTTTTCTCAGATAAAAAAGTCGCCGCGGAGGTTTTGTCACTATTTTCACTCTGTTTTTCCTCTGCAAGAGCTTTCTGTTGCTCCGTTTGCTTTGTCCTTTGCTCTTCCGATTTTCTCGAGCTTGCTTGAGCTCTAGTTATCACTCCGATATTTTGATTTTTTGTTGGTAATCTGCTTAATGCATCCGCATTCAAGTTAGTCTTCCCTGGTTTGTACACAATTTCAAACTCGTATTCTGATAATTTATGCCTAAACCGTGCAAGTCTTGAGGTTTGATCTTTGAGGTTTGCTATCCCCCTTAAGGGTTGATGGTCAGTAAATACGGTGAAGTGTCGCCCCAGGAGATATGGGCGGAAAGTATGTGTTGCCCACACCACACCAAGCATTTCTTTTTCTATTGTCGAATATCTTTGTTCGGTGTCACTGAGCGTTCGGCTGGCAAATGCTATCGGATGATCCATTTCGTTTCTTATTTGTGACAAGACTGCTCCTAAGGCCTCGTTACTTGCATCTGTTGTTACTCTGAAGGGTTGTTCAAAATCCGGGTAAATCAATATTGGAGGATTTGCAATACTTTCTTTGACCTTGTCCAGGGCCTCTTGGCATTGGGGCGTCCACACAAACTTAGCGTTTTTTCTTAACAGCTTTGTTATTGGTGAAGCCAATTTTGCCATTCCTGCCACAAATTTTCGGTAATAGTTGATCAAGCCCAGGAGTGCTTGTACTTCTTTTATTGTTCTGGGTGGCTTAAGTTGTTTGACACATTCCACTTTCGAGGGGTCTGGTAGTGCTCCCTCATTGGAACATTTGTGTCCTAAGTAAACTATTTCTCTACTTAAGAATTGGCATTTCTTCGTGTTTAGTTTAAGACCACCCTCTCGTAGTCTTGATAGAACGTTCATGATCTTCGTTTCGTGATCTGCCACGTTTCTTCCGTATACGACTATGTCGTCGAGGTACACAAAACAGTCCAGGCCCTGTAAGCCTGTAAGGATCGTGTTCATGACCATCTGGAATGTGGCTGGTGCTCCTGTTAGACCGAAGGGCATTCTATTAAATTCAAAATGACCCTTATCGGTGCTGAAGGCAGTCTTTTCCTTATCTCCTTCGTCAACTAGTACCTGGTGATATCCACTCGCCAGATCTAAGGTAGTGAAATACCTGCTATTTCCTAATTGATCCAAAATTTCATCAATTCTAGGAATAGGGAATACCTGCTTTATTGTAGCCTCATTTAGTTTTCGAAAATCGACTACCAGTCTAAAGGTTTTCTGACCGTCTTTAGATTTTTTGGGCACTAATAATATTGGTGAATTCCATGGGGATATACTTGGACTTATTATACCTTCCTGTAGTAGCTCCGATACTTGCCGGTTGATTTCTTCTTTATGGACGTGAGGTAGACGATACTGTCGTTGATTAATGGGTGGTTGTTCACCTTTTATTGGTATTTTATGTTTCACCAATGTGGTGAATGGCAATTTGTCATTGTCCAACATGAATAAGTCATGATATTCCTCGCATATCCGGTTCATTGACTCTGTTTCTTCCATGTTCCAATCCCTCTCCGTCATAATAGTGTTTTTTAGACGCCTTATTCTATCGTCCTGATTTGTCACCGACGAAGGGGGTTGATCTCGCCCTCCATATTGCGTGTAGTGGTTGAAATTTGAAAATTTCACTTTAATGTCCTTCCTCCATGGTATGTCCTGCTCGGTTGCGTTCAGTATGGGTACTGCTGTGCCTCCATTTTTAATGTTGACCACAGTATTTCCAACATAAATTCCGGGGGAAATCTCTTGTTTATGTACAACCACAGTTTTGTCTCTCGATATAATATTGACTGGTACTATAGTGACTGCTCTTTTCCTCAGACAGACACCCTGTTGATGATTTGTTTGACAATCTATTTCCGTACGAAGGGTAAACGTCTTCACCCAATGTTCGCTATCAAATATACTCAAGGTTCTGTCTATGGTGTTCACTATACATCTGTTCCACATATTATTTCTTCCGAGAATACCATCTCCAGGGATTTGTATTTCCCGCGACACAATATGGAACACCCACGGCAACTGCCTTTTATCTCCTATCCTGATCTCGGTAGTGCCCAGTGTCGTAGTCTTTCCTCCGAAGGCTCCAGAAAGGATTTTAGTTTGCCTTCTGTTCTTATTGAGAAAAATCTTCATTGAGTCCTCTTTTATTATGCTGAAATCTGCTCCGGTATCCACAAGTAGGACCAATCTTCCCCCCCTTGCTTCTTGGCAGGGGAGCGTAATGAAAACTGTGTCCACATTGCCCGGTGATTCAGCACTATCTTCTATATTTCGCATCATCTCTTCACCTTTTTTCTCCTTGTTTTTGTTTAATTTATTATCCTTCTCAGTATTTTCTTCTATAGTCTGTCCGTTCTCCTTATTCATCGAGTGTACAACTGCCTCGGTTACTATCCTGGTTGGCTGCTCTGTTTCTGAGTCAGTCGCCGTATCATCTTTATTTACCCGATTCTTTGTTTCCGTTTCTTTATTATAATTGTAGTTGTTCTCCTTTTTATGCCAATCTAATTTTCTGTTAATTTGCGGGACCCCAGTTATTGGCGGTAACTGGGCCGAATTTCGTTTCCCTGGGCATTTGTCCGATTTGTGTTGCTATGGGCCTCTACTGGTCTGTTAGCTAGGTCCCTGCCGTTGTTGCTATTTCGCACCTGTTGGTAGATCCCTGTTCCTACTGTCTGAGTTTGTCTGATATTGCTTCTGCAGTCCCGTGCAAAATGTCCTTGACATTTAAAACAGGTTGGGAGTGTACCATTGTTTCTATTTGCCCCTCTGTTCGTATTTTGTCCCATCGCTATTTGTGGGCCTCCACGGAATTCTGTGTTTCTTATCCTCCTATTGGTTTCTGCCGTCCTTCTATCCAATTGGTTTTGGTTGGGTAGGTTTCTTTTTGGCTCACAGAAAGGGGTTTCCTTGTGACCGTTTATCCTACACAATCGGCAGTATAGGGAGCCTAATCTCTTTCTGCAGTTTTCCACATCGTGCCCCCTGTTTCCACAGAACGTACAGCTCACGATATTCCTGCACAGTGGTCCCATTTCATGGCCGTATTTTCCACAGCTCATACAGTATGGTGTGTTTAGCCGCTTTTTGCAGCTACTCCATTCATGTCCCATCTTGTTACAAAAACTACAAGGGACTTCTGAATCAATTACGTTGATGCTATGCGTTGGTTCGCCAAACAATTCCTCAGCGTTCTCGACTATTTCTATCAGCTTAGTGAGCTCTTCCTCCTCCTGCCCCACGAATCGAGCTTTAAGAGCATGGTCTTTCAGACCCTTGATAAAGCTTCTTACCGCTATTCGTTTGAAGTCCTTTAGCATGGTTTGGCGGCCAGGTCCCACCGGCCATTCGTTCTCTATTGTTGTTTTTGCCTCATTTAATAGGCTATCCAGGCGTTCTCCAAATTTGCATGCTGACTCTCTGATGCTCTGTTTGCACCCCAAGATCAGCTCCCTTATCTTATCCAGGCTTTTATTTTTTAGATATGACTTCTTGATGGTGTTACAGTATGCGTCCACTGAACCAAAAGTCATCTGGGATATTTTTGAGTATGCACCCCCCAGCAGTCGCAATTTCAGGCACTGTATCACATCTTGTGTTAGGACGTTATTTGCCCCTGTGAGTACTTCTCTTTCTACCATCTTGCATCCTTGTATGTACCTGCATACTTCTGATGGTAAGTCAGGTCCATCGGTCCCGAAGAATGATGGGACCGTGTTGTTGACTATCTTAATGATATCAGATAGCGAAGTCATCCTTATCCTCTCGTTTACCGTTCTATCAGTAATATTGTTTTGCCGGGGTGATGTTGATCGTCTTTCCAAGATTTCCTGAGCCACTGGTATTAATCTATTGAATTCTTCCGCTACTATGCTGTCAATGTTTTTTTTTTCTTCCAATTCGCTGAATTTCGCCTTATATTCGCCTAACTCGTTTATTTTCCTTGCTATTGTCTCAGCGGAGTATCCTCTGCTACCTGCTTTCCTTGCGTTGTTAATTAGGGTTTTTACTTTTTCCAACAGCGTCAAGTCAGGTGTTTCTTTCTCGTGTGATATGACTATTGTTGGTAGTCCTACTTCGTTTAGTTCTTCGTGCAGTGAAGGATTTGGTGAACTAGCTCTGTGAATTGTATCCAACTCTCTTCTTGCGTTTTCCAATGCTGTTTGTAGTCTTTGGATAGTGTCGTCTTGTGTTTCTATCAACTGCTGTTGTTTCAATTGTTTTTTAAAGTTTTCCTCACTAAGTCCTTTCCCTTGCAATTGCTTCTCTAATTCCGTATTTTCCTTTACTACGTCCTCTAATAAATTGTCTGTATATTCTATTTATCCTCTTAGCTTCTCGCAATGGCCCTTTAGAAATGTTTTTGTTTCTTCTAGTTCTTCGATCTTCTTTATAAACTCCTGTGATCTATCTTTACTTAGCTCACTTATTAATTGTAGGACATAGCTTACTTCTTCTAATTTTGTCAGTCTTTGGTGTCTTATTGTTTCCCTATGGTTGTCCAGGAATGTTTTGTCTGCTTCTAAACCCTTAAGTTCTGTCCACGCAAGAACTTGTAGACTGTCCACTGAATAATTGTACTTATCTATCCGTTTTATTAAGTCGTCTGTCTGTGTCTGTGGATTGGCCATTAAAGCTGTCTTCAACTTACCCATTTTCCGCTGTTTGTCATCTCCATAGTAGTTTGTGGTTTTTGTGTTTATATTCACTTTATATTATTATTATTATTTTATATTATGTGTTGTTCGCAACCGCGCAGAATTTTTACAATCAAGGTAATTCTCCTTTATTCTTATCTCCTTTAGCTCTTAGTCCTGCACTAAGCCATGACAATATGACGGTTGCTAGAAGTTAGACGTTAATCAATTTGTCGGCTCTTGTACAGTTCTACACTGTCTAATGTAGGATGCAACAATACAAGGTTGCTAGAATTTAGACGTTATGGTATTGTTGGTTTTGCTACACCGGACAGTTTTTTCTGTTGCAAGATCAATTAAAAGGATTATTTTATTTGATGCAATTATTAACGCGGCTACCGGCTGCGCCAAAATGTTAGACTAGAGCTGACTCCACTGACTACAGTTGACTAGATTTTACTGAATCGACTGAATAGACCTCCATACCAAATCTCCCTCCGCTTTTATACCCACTTTTGTGCTGCTCGATGAACGGTGCTGCTGACGTTCGCTGCCGCTGGCGTGGTCGTTGCTAAGTGTGCCAGTATGCAAATTCAGCATATTCTGTAGGAAAGTTACTGACATATGCATGTATGCAGCGGTATTGCATCGTCAGCATATATCTGTAGGAAAATTACTGGTAATTACTTCAGTAATGCATACAGCGGTATTTTGCTGTCGTTGGTATTTTTGTTGGTTGAGGGAAAATAACTCAACGTCAGTATGTGTGTGCAGCGTATGTTCTGCTGTCGCTGATACTTCTGTTGGTTAGGGGAAAATGACTCATAACATAGTCTTGTCCCTAAAACAAATACAACGTCACAAAAACAACAGGCATTTTGTTAGTGTAAAAACTTGGCTGTTGTCAAAATGTGATGTGTAAACAAAACAATACAGAAAACAAAAAGGTGTTGATAGATGTACATATGTTGTTACGCGCACGTACTATGTTACCGAATAACAATAGGAAAATGCTTTTGTTAAAGCAAAAGATAGCAACTCAAAAACGGTATAAGGGGTATGTAGAAAGGTGTGCCGGCTGCTATAATTGAGCAATATTGATTCTTATCCCGCTAGTGACGCGTAAGCATATAACATACTCTTCATACCCATAGAGTATGCATAATTCAATAGTTCGAAGATATGGTTGACAAAACTAATATACAAGATAATGTGGTAAGTTGATGTGCCACATGGGGTATAATTTTCCCACCCAAATAAATTATAAAATAACACCTATGACAGACTAATACCCTACATTCATGATCTGTCCCTAAAACCGACATACATAAATTACTTCATATAAAACTAATCGTTATCGTGGCCATCCTTCCCAAATAAAAAAAATCTTAAAGATTCATCTTGATATATTCAAATATACAAATGTTTATTGATAATAATGATAATTAAGAAAAAAAAAATGATTATAATTCTACAAACATAATACGACTATATTTATGTATGTACTAATTTAGTAAAATGCGAGAACGTATATAAAAAAAATGATAATGATTAAGTTTTTGTTTCTTTACTTCTTTTTTTTTTACTAATGAATCAACTGGGGAACATAATTGAATCGGACTGACTAAATAAGAAGAGTGAGTTGGTAATAATTAAGTAATAATGATCACTTACAGAAAAATTGTTGTATGAAACTTACTCCACGTTGATTGATTTGTTGGGCCCAGCATTCAATGCGTGTTGTTGTAGTTTGTGCTTTCAATGGTTTTTTCCTTCTTTTGAGTAAATGATAATTATGATTAAATTATGTATGAAACATTGTAATAAGTAAATGCAAAATTTAGATTAAGAGATTTATATAAAAAAAAATGCAATGCAAAACAAAGATAGGAATATGCAAAATTTTACACCGGAGAAAATAATTAGTAAAAAAAATATAGTTCATTTTACTACACAAAACTTTTATGTAAATAATATAGAATGCAAAATTGATTGTGATAAGTATAATAAAAATATAAAAAAATTCATTATATTATTTCATAACTCTAATATAGATTAATTTAATATAAATTAATATATATGGCATTGTGCAATTAATTGATTTTAGTTTGAGGTTATAATGTAGATTTAGTAATATGTTTTAAAATGGTAGTTTAATTATAGCTAGGTCACGCAACTCTTTTCTCTCTTTTTTTTTTGATAGACATCAAGTGTTTTAGGTTTTAGTTAGGTTAAATTCCGAGTTTATTTTTTTGTGCGATAATTTTTCGTGGTGTAAAAATGATAATAGTCTTTTATTTAATTTTATCTTATTTGAATGAAAGATGAAACTATTTAAATAACTAGCTTTTAAAATGATTGTAATTTTCGCATGTCTGATATACTTAGCTCCAAGTTCAGTAGGTAAAATATTCCTAAATTAATATGTTGCTTGAACCAAATATTCTTAAGCTAAACTAGGTATGGTTTGGCTTCCCCTTGATTTCGATGTGTAGCTTTTTATTTTAATCAATTTGCTGGACGATTTAATTGTACCACCTAGTTCAAGGTCACGATGTCTTTCAGCTTTAGCCCACGTGGAGTTTTGCCTTAACTTCTGAGACTTTTCTAGGCGTTATTTAAGTTATTCCGTTTATACGGAATATGATGAAAAAAAATGCATGTTAAAACCATGTGATCGTAAAATCCTTAGACAAAATCTGGTACTTAAAGGATTCTTTTTTTATTACACAATTTGATGATGTTTTAGAAGAAAAAAAATTACAACTTTTATTTTTTTCCGAAAACATGCACAATATAATTTTACTGTGTTTGATTATGCTTCTAATGTATAAGAAAACTGCTTTATACTGCTGCACTTCAATTAATAATGATCTGATATTAAAATTGCTTTGCGCTAAGAAGTGATATAAAAAAAAATTACGCAGTAGAGTTATTCTGGATAATCCAAGGCGATTTGAATGACAATGGAAATATCAATTCATCCGTTAATGCCAAAGAAAGACAGAATATAATACCGTATTTATTTTTGGATCTTTATAAGCGTGATTCTCTGAGAAATTTAACTCGATCTATGTATGTATATATGTGACTGCGTATGAATACCATTAATTAACTCTTATAATTATTAAAACTGAGAGATTACTGATTCAAGCACGGTGACAAAAATGGGGAAGGAAACCCATAGACTATTACCAGGTGGTATCCAATAGGTTAAAGTAAATAAACACAATTTTTGTAATGCAGTGACATATACAATGACGATGTCTAATAAAAATCGTAACAAAACCTTTTCGATCCAAAAATTTTACAAATTAAGGACGAATAAGGACCGATTTTTTTTTTATTTTATTTTATAGCCAAACGTGTGGTACGACCCACGAAAGCCGGGCAAAATTTTTTTTTTTTTTTTATTTTAGATTTTTATGTCAACAGCATGGTATTTGCCAATGAATTTTCCTTGCATGTCTTCAAGGCCGTACAAATTATTTCCAATTTTCTCTCTTATTTTACACTTTATGAATTTTGGCATAAATTTCCGACTTATACGCTTGGACATATTGCTAAGAAGGTGGTTTTTCTTATATACTATTTGACCAACTTGAAAATCTAGTGGCCTACTTCTTAAATTGTAGTTCTTAGTTGCCTTTTCATGTGCGGTAGTTAAATTTGTTCTGATATTTGCCCTAACTTTCTGCAATTTATCGACGTTATCCTTAATGCTAAAATCCTCACCTGCCATACAGCCAAGTTGCCTTAATATTTTATAGGTAGATCCGTGAAGAACCATGTTCTGACCAAAAGCTGCAAAGTAAGGCGAGCATTTTATTGAAGAATGGTAATCGCTTCTTAAGATGCCCAAAATTTGTGGGATGTATTTATCCCAATCACCGTGTTCTTTATGTTTTCTCAGAAAACATCTTATTTTCGTGATGATTTCCCGATTAGCTCTCTCAGATGCATTGGAGTGAGGTGCATAAAATCCAGTGGTTACATGTTTAATGTCATACATTTTAAAAAAATCTCTCATTTCTTTTGAAATGAATTGTTTGCCATTGTCACTGTGGATACATCTGGGCACGCCGAATGTTGGAAATATTTCCATTTGAAAAAACAATATAACGTTGGCAGAAGTAGCCGCTTTAAGAGGTTTGAGAAATATGAATTTTGTCATATGGTCTAAGCATATAAAAATCATGGAGTTTTTAGCTTTTGTCAACGGGTATGGACCGAGAAAATCGCAATACATCCTTTCAAATGGTCTATCTGTCACAACCTGATTGCCTATTTGTGGTCTTGAAATTGTATTTGTTGACTTTACACATTTGCAGGTATCACAATTGCTAACAAATGATTTTATATCCTGTACCATTGTGAGCCAAAAGTACTTTTGACGAACCCTAAATAAGGTTTTAAGAAACCCTCCATGGCAAGAAGTGTTCGAATCAATGGCCGCTTTAATAACTAAATGAGAAAGCGATTTTGGTATCCAAAGCCGCCACAACTTATCCTCATCTTCTTCCGTCCCTTGTCTAAATTCTACTCGCTTAAGTACAAAACCATCAGAAATTCGCAAATCAGGCAACAACTCTTTTTTTTCCGTAATGGTTTTCTTAAGGCTCTCGTATTCCTCTCCATTGAATTCTGGTGAAGACAAGTCTACTTCAATAGCCATATCTGGCATAACCAATTCATCAACATCATGTCTTGATAGACAGTCAGCCACTACATTTAATTTCCCTTTTCTATGTTCGATCACGAAATCAAACCTCTGCAACTCAAGACTCCAACGTCCTAGTTGACCGTGTACGTCCTTTAGTGACATAAGCCATTTAAGGGAAGAGTGATCAGTTAAAATGCAAAAAGGGAGACCTTCAATGTATGGGCGAAACTTTTTAACGCAAATTATGGCTGCCAGACATTCAAGTTCTGTAACTGTATAGTTACGTTGCGACTTATTTAATTTTTGAGAAACGTATGATATTGGGTGTTCATTACCATGATCGTCGTGTTGAAATAGGACGCCACCAACGCCAGCTCTAGACGCGTCGCACTGGATGACGAACTCCTTTTCAAAGTTAGGCTGAGCCAGGACAGGCGCTGACGATAGAGCTAATTTAAGTTTTTCAAAAGAAGATTTAGCAGCTTCAATTAAATAAAAGGGTTTTTGTGATTTTCGCAAGCAATCCGTTAAGGGGCTGGCCAGATCAGAAAAATTGCTAATAAAAGATCTGTACCAACTCGTCATACCCATGAACCTGCGCACTTGCTTTGGAGTTTTGGGCAGGGGAAATTCCGCTATATTCTGTACCTTTTCGGGGTTGACTTTAAGGCACCCGTTACCAACTATGTAACCCAAGTATCTAATTTCCTTTTGGCAAAATTTACTTTTACCAATATTTATGGTTAGTTTTGCTTTTTTTAAACACTGCGCGACTTGAAACAAAAGTTTCATATGTGTAGGAAAGTCTGAGCTACATATAAGCAAATCATCCAGATATATAAAAACATTTTCGCTCAGACTGGACGGTACAACCTTATCCATGAGGCGGCTTATTGTTTGGGGTCCGTTGCAGAGACCAAAAGGCATATATTTATAATGATAAAGGGGTTTCCCGGGAATTGCAAACGCAGTTTTTTCTTTTGAAGACTCTGTAAGTTTTATCTGTAGAAAAGCGTCCTTTAGGTCTAGCCCAGTTATGTAAAAAGTATCCTTTAGCCTGCTCAATAACCCGTTTATGTGTGGCAATGGGTAAGAATCCTTTTTAGTTAGATAATTGAGCTTCCTGCAATCTAAGCATAATCTTATTTTCCCTGGTTTCCTAACTAGAATGGCAGGAGAACACCAGAGAGAATTAGATTATTCTATGACTCCCATTCTTAGTAGTCTGTCAATCTCCTTATAGGCTTCTTCCTGTCTCGGAGGTGACAGTGGGTAATGCCTGCTTTTAACTGGTACTGCATCCCCAGTTTCAATATTGTGCTCCAATATGTCCGTGCAACCTAAACCAAGTTTTTCATAAGCTGGGAATTCCTGAATTGTCTTCTCAAATTCTATCATTTCTTCAGCAGAGAGATGGTGAAAGTTACTATTGTCATTTTGAACGTCAGAAAGTTCAGCTACACATAAAGGAACAGGAGGGATTATTTCTGAAGCGAGAGCGAATTCGCGCCAAAAGTTTATTCCAAAATATGCATTTTGGCTTAGGGATGGGACTAAATAAAAGTCTACATTTTTGATAACACCTTTAATATATATAGGCAATGTACAAAAGCCAATAACTTCCTGTTTATCTCTTGTAATGATTTATTCTTTATTGGAAATCAAACAACACGTTTCCTTGTTCATTGCAGACTCTCTCTCTGCCTTTATTCAGTCATCTCAACTTATCTATATTTTATCAACTTAGATAAAATAGTTGTATAATAAAGTATTTAAGAAGTGTTGTGTTTATCAGGGATGGAAATCCCTTACACCTCCCTTTTTTTATTTTAAAAGAAAAGAAGTAATATTTTATTAACTAGTTTTTACATAAAACTATTATTAGCATAAAGTATTAAATATTGTACATAAAGTATTAAATATTGTACATAAAGTATTAAATATTGTACATAAAGTATTAAATATTGTACATAAAGTATTAAATATTGTGCATAAAGTATTAAATATTGTACATAAAGTATTAAATATTGTACATAAAGTATTAAATGTTGTACATAAAGTATTAAATATTGTACATAAAGTATTAAATATTGTGCATAAAGTATTAACAACGAGAGTTCCATTCCTCCCTTTTTCAAAAAGGAAGAAATAAACAAGGGGTACCAGAACTTGTTTAATTCTTGCTTTTTTTTTTATATAAATTTTGTATATTTTATTTACTTCTTTTTTTTCAATTTTTCTTTAAGAAATTAATTTTAAAAAAAAAATTTTAGTTTGCTTTTTTTTTTTTTTTTTTTTTTTTTTTTTTTAAATTATGTAAATAGTATCACATATTTATAAAAATTTTTTTTTGTGTTGTTGTTATTAATAAAATTTAATAAATTTGTTATGATTTACATATTTGTTAAATTATTCATTTTAGTATTTTAATATATTAAAAGTATTTAAATTTTTATACCTTTGTTTGCCTTTTTTATTTTTATTTCATATATTATATACGAGATGAAATAAAATTTTCTGTTATATGTACAAATATATGTATATAATATATATACTATATATTTCTCATAATTATCTTTAAATTTTTTTTTTTTTTTTTTTTTATTCAATAATATTTGTTAATAAACAAAATATTTGCTATGGATTATATGTACTATGTTGCTTTTCGTTTGCAAAAAATAATTTGTTATATTTTTTTTTTTTTTTTGTTTACCCTTTTCTTAACCTATTTTTATGAATAGTTCTCTTTTTCTTATTTATTTTGTCATATATTGTTACATTACAGTCATTTATTTCCTCAACAATAAACGGACCCTCGTATATACTTTTAAATTTGTCGTATGGCTGTTTTTGAATTAACACACTGTCCCCGATTTCTACAAGCAGCGGCTTTGCATATTTATCAAAGAGGTTTTTATTGCTCATTTTATGCTTTTCTATCAATTCTTTTGCTAGAATGTGTGTTTTTTGTAAACGGTATTTGATTTCTTTACTGTAATTTTCGACATTATAGAGTGGATCAATGGTATTTTTTATAATTTCCTTAGGCATGCTTGGCATTTTTCCAAAAACTAGTTCGTAAGGCAAAAATTTATTTTCAAAAACTGTATTTGATGTGGTGTTATGGTAAAATGTAAAATATTTTAGGTATGTATCCCAGTCTGAAATATTTTCGTTGATGTATGCCCTCAAATATTCGTTGAAAACCCTATGATTGCGCTCTACCGTGCCTAATGTCTCATGGTGATATGCTGTTGAGAATTTCATTTCAATGTTTAATAATTTACATAGTTCAGCCAATACTTGATTTTTAAACTCTGTGCCTAAGTCTGATTTTATTGTATTAATTGAACCATAAATTAGAATAAAATTTTCAAAGATTGCACGGGCTACAGTGTTTGCACTTTTGTCTGGTATTGCTGTAGTCACCAGATACTTTGTCAAATCGCACATTAATGTCAGAGCGTACCTGTTTCCAAATTGCGATTCCGTAAACGGACCTATTGTGTCTAAAATTACTATATCAAAAGCTTGTGCTGGCGTTGGTGTTAAAACTAATTTCTCTTTGTTTCCAGGTTTAACTTTATTCAGATTGCATTTGTGACAGTTTTTTACAAAGGTGGCTACGTCTTTAGACATATTTTTCCAAAAAAAATTCGTTCTCAGTTTTGCGTATAATCTCTTCCGTCCACAATGCCCTCCTAAGAGTGGATCATTATGATAAACGGTCATTAATTTTTGTTTTTCAGTTTTATTAAATACTTGTTGAATAGGATTAGTTAACATAATTTCTAATTCTGTTAAAATTCTTATGCCATGGTCTTTAAGTTTCTGTATGTTACAGATTTGAAAAAATATATCGTCTTTTGGCCATTCTATAATTTGAATATTTTGATTAACAGCTTCCTGTTGGAGCCTCAAAAGCATTTGATCTAAATCAAACGTTTCGTTTTCAATGAAAATGTTCAAATATAGTACCAACTTAAACTTTTTATAAATGTTTATACATAATCTTGTTAATTTTTTATTGGTATAGAAGAGTTCTGATCTAATTTTTGGAATTTTTGTTGAAAAGTTATGAGAGAATTTATCGTAAATCGGTATTTTTCCTACGGTAGCATTTGTTGCTATTGTTTTCTCTTGGATTTGTTTTGACATTCCTCGTGTTGTGACAGAAAAAATTTGTTTATCTGCGTTTTTCAGTTCATCTATCGAGATACGCGAAAGGGCGTCTGCAGCTACATTGTCTTTACCTTTTATATGTTCTATTGTGAAATTATATTCAGACAATTCTAGTCTTATTTTCGTTAATTTTGATGATGGATCCTTAATGTTAAACAGATATACCAATGGTCTGTGATCTGACCTAACCGTAAACTCTGTACCATAAACGTATGGTCTAAATTGTTTAATAGCAAAATGAATAGCTAAAAGCTCTTGTTCAATTGTTGGTTTCTTTTGTTCAGCATTATTAAAAGATTTAGATGCGAAGTAAATTGGTAAATCATCACCATTGAAATCTTGACTTAAGACTGCCCCGCAACCTATTTTTGATGCATCAACTGTTATAACAAATTTTTTGGTAAAATCCGGGTACTGTAGCAATTTAGGAGATTTTAGACTTGACCTTAGGCCTTCAAATGCTTTTTGACATTTATCATCCCAAACAAAGTTTACATTCTTACGCGTTATGTAATTTAAAGGTGTTGCCAACGAGGCGAAGTTTTTAATGAATCTTCTATAATAATTTGCGAATGCAATAAATCTTCTGACAGCGTCTTTGTCAGTTGGAACAGGATACCTTTCAACAGTTTTTATCTTCGAATCGTCGGGTAGAAGACCCTTTGCTGTACACTTGTGACCCAAAAATGTGACCTCTGGTCTGAAAAAGTTGCACTTATATGGGTTGATTTTTAGATTGAATTTTCTGAAAATGTTAAACACGTCTTTTAGATTTTTAAGATGATGCTGTGTGCTACACCCAATGACAATTATGTCATCCACATACAAAAAGGCTTGATCTGGTGGTAGACCTGAAAAGGCTATAGACATCATACGTGAAAATGAATTAGGAGCGATGTTTAACCCAAATGGTAATACTTTCCATCGAAATGAGCCTGAACTAGTACTAAATGAGGTAATATCTCTAGAGTTAAAGTGGAGTGGGATTTGATGAAATCCAGAATAGAGGTCTAATATTGAAAAGTGTTTGGCACGTCCAAGGTTGTCTAGGATATCATCAATCCTTGGGAGTGGAAATTTATCTGCTATCAGTTTTTTATTAACTGCTCTATAGTCAACGCACATTCTGTATGTTTTCTGATCATTATTACTCTTTTTTGGTACTAAGATCAATGGACTGTTGTAATTCGATTGACTTGGCTCGATTAAATCATTTTTTAATAAATTTTTTACTTGATTATCTATTTCCTGTTTCTGTGTATATGGCATTCTATAATTTTTCATATAAACTGGTGAGGTATCATTTAATCTAAGCTTTTGCTCGTAGAAATTGTTCACAGTCATTTTATCATCTTTTAATGAAAAAATATCTGCATATTTTTCACAGAGAGGCAATAATTGATCCTCTACTTCCTTTGGCATTTGGCTTTTCAACAACTTCCTAAGTTTTTCTATTCGAGCAATTTCTGGCTTGACTTCATTAAACGAGTATATGTTAAAGTTAGTGAGATTTTCATATTTTATCATAGAGTTTTGTATACATTTGAATTTATCGGTTACATTTATTATTTTCAGAATTGGTGTTTTAGAATCAACAATACATCTGCTTGTGAACACTCCTTCACAAAGTTCTTGGGTGTCTATAAAAACTGGCTCATGTACGTTTTTTTATTTGAATAGTCTAAAAACTTCGGACCTAGGTGGTATTGTACAGTTATCATCTGTTGTACCATGTTTAATGGGAACTTTAAATTTATTGTTATTGTACCAAAACGATATTGCCATACTATTATAATCAATGTTGCATTTGTATCTTTTCAAAAAATCTTTGCCGAGTATTCCATCGGATGGAATATTAAAATCAACATCTACCACATGTAGTGTTTGAGGAATAAAGTGACTTTGAACGATAAGGTTTGTATAAATTGTACCAAGGGTTGAGATGGACTGGGTTGTTACACCTGTTATATTTATTATTTGATCTTGATTGATTTTGACGTATGGTTTTATGCAGGATATTTTTATTAAGGAGATATCCGCTTGCGAATCGACCAAGAAACTATTATATTTGTTTGTTTCTGTACATTTTACATTGATATAATCGGAAAAATTTAAATTAATTGTATATACGTTTTTGGTTAATAATTGTGTTCTACTTCCCCCAACAGCTCCTACTGAGGGACCTCTGCGTTTAAAGTCAGGGTCCTTGCGTTTCTGTTTCTTGAATTACCCCTGCCACGAGTATTATTATTATAACGAGTATTATTATTATAACGAGTATTATTATTATAACGAGTGTTATCACGTCTAAATTGGCTTCCATTTCTATTTGGATTGTTATAATTTCCCTGGCTACTGTTATAATTCCCTGAATAGCTGTTATTATAATTCCCCGAATTATTATTATTGTTCCGTGGGTACCCATTGCCACGCCGGTAACTGTTACTATGAAAAGAATTGTTGTTAGAATTGCTTCTGTTAGAGAAATTGTTTGAGTTGCTGTTACGTGATTGAAATGATAAGATTTGTCTTTCGCTAGCTTCATTACTTTGCTCAACGACTAATTTAGCTACTACCTCTTTAGGATCAGCGAATGCTGTCGAAGCAAGGATTGATTTCACTAAATTAGACCTAGCATTTAATCTACATACACTTACAGTTTGCTCAATGGCCATTTCATGTGCTTTGGCCTTAGTTATCCCTTCTATGACTAAAGATCTTTTAAGAGCATCTGCTAAATCTTCTACTGTTTTCGAAAACTCTGAATAGTTATTATTTCTTATCTGTAAAGCAGCAATTTTACCTGCCACAATTTTTGAATTATCCGGTTTTAGCTTTTGTTTCAATGCATTTTTTATTTCCTCAATCGTACTAACATTTTCTGGTAGGGCTTCACGCGCTTTGCCTTCTAACTTTGCTTTTATGAATGATATAAAAGTAGCGTTTAAATTTTCATCTGTTAATTCTTCAATTAAATTAACTTTATCCAAAAATGATTCTAGTGCGAGCGGATTCCCGTCATAATTTTCCCTAATTATGTTAGAACACATAGTAATAAAGCATTTCTTTTGATCTATTGTTGCCATGATTATATCTACCTTGTCCACACCTTGAATATTGTTTACAAAATTTTGTTTTATTTCGTCTTTCCCGCTGTCACTTTCCTGACCTTCTTCGTTGTCTTCCAACTCAGACTCCGAAACTATTTCTCTTGTAACTGGTTCGAGCGAATATATGTTATGAGGGACTATTGTTCTACAATTTAATTTTCCAAAACATCTAATTAAAATTTCTCTACAACGTGTTATTTTATTGTATATCTCAGTCTTTGTAGGAGCTGATAGTTCAGCTTTATGTAAACTAGTGTAGTGTAAAATTTTATTGTAACTATCAATGAGCAGTTCAATATATTCGTTAATTTTAGATTGTTTAGTAGAAAGAGGCCTATTTTGCAAAATACGTTTTTTTTACTTTATAGAAATCGGAAATCAGATCGTTAAATACTTCTTTATCAAATTCTGACATATGTTTTGCAAAACTAATAGCATGTGTTTTAATAAAGTATTTATATTTTTCAATTTTTTATTATTTATTTCAATAAAATATTTTATTTATTTTATGTTTGCTGTAGAATATATTGTTCATTTATATGTATATGTATGTACTTATGTAATTTAATTTTAAGTTTATTGGTATGATTGTGTTATGCATTCACGTTAAATAACTTTAAAGTAATTTTAATTACATAAATACATATATATATATATAAGTTTCGTAGTGTTAAGTATACATACATTTAAGTAGAGTAAATAAAATATAGTTTGTAAGTATGTAAGTGATTTTTTTTTTTTTTGTTTTTTTTTTTTTTTTATATATTTTACGTTTTTCCAATAATATTTATTTATTGCTTCTATGTAGTTATATAATTGTCAAATTAGTTTATGAAAAAAAATTTACAAACATATGCTCTTAGAAATACCTATATTTAAATAATTACAAAATGTTAATAAAAATTTGTGTATGATAAATTTCCGTCCAGCCTGTCGCACATGCATTTTACCTTTTCTTTTCCGCTTCTGTCATCATGTTGATTTATTTTCTGCTGCTGTTTGTTATGTTGTTGTGTCTGCTTTTGCTTGTTCTGTTACTGCACCTTTTTGTCGTTTTTGTAGAAACTGAGCTGTTGTTGTTTTTGAATTAGTTGTCAAATTTTCTGTTGTTCTTGTAAGTATTTTTTGCCTTGAATTGTTGTTTGTTAATGATATTTGTTGTTATCATTTTTTTGTTGAGTTTGGTTTTTTCGTTTTGGATCTGCTTGTATAAATTTGTTGATTTTTCGTATTTTGTTTTTATTTCTCAATTTGTTGTTGTTTGGTTAATTTATGTAATTAATGTAATGCCATGTAGTATTTTTGTTCAACGTTTTTATTTTATTTATTCTATATTTTTCATTACCACTGTTGATTTTGTATATATGTATGTATGTTTAGATGTTGTTATATATGCTTTTTGTTTCTTTTTGTGTGTCTGTTTCATTTAATTTCCATTTCATTTACATATATATTTGTATTTTTGTAGTTTTTGTTATTTGTGTTTTCACTTTGTGGTTTTGGTAGTGAAGATTCAAGATTTATGTGTTTCATTTCCATTTTGTTTTTTTTTCAATTTTCTTTTCAGCTGCTTTTTCTTCGTTTTTATTCTTTTCTTATTGAGTTTCTTTTCGGTTTATAATTTTAGATTCATTTTATGATCTCATTTTTTTTTTGTTACCAAGTGTTGAGACTGTTCTGTTTTATTTTTTAAACTTTTTTCAAATGGTTTTTTTTTGACACAACTGTACCAATTTTCCAGTTTTTTCCACTTATTTTTGTACAGTTTTAATAAATAACAATTCATTTTTATCAATTTAGTTTCTAGAATTTCATCTAAAAGTAAATTTTGTTAACCAAGTGATCTTTCCTTTCTTTTCATTTTTAAAGAACTATTTTATATTTGTTATATGATTACTTTTTTTTTTAGAATTTTTATGGGGTTTTTTTTTTATTGTTGTTTGTTTTGTTTTTTTTTTATAGTAAAATATGTGGTTGGTTTTCTTTTAAATTAATTTTCTTTCTGTTTATAATTATAATGAATTTCTTTTTAATTTATTACCACATCACTTACGAGCTGTTGATGGAATAACACCTCGTCATTCTTAATATTTCCACCAATCTTTTTCATATCCCTCGTGCACATGATCTAAAAGAACTTTACACCTTTTCTCACAATATCAGTATTTATCTTGGACTTTTTTTTTTTTTTTGTTTAATATCAGCTAAATTTCTGATAATTTTTCAGTGGCAGATTCTAAATCCTTTTGATTATCTACGAATATCATTGACTGATTGTTCTTTTTTTTTTTTTTTAAAAAATAGTTTGCAAAACATGTGTACATGAAAGTTTGACGTCATTGGCATAAAATATCAACGGCCTTTTTCAAAAATTGCACTTGAATTTTATGTTTTACAAATGCACACAATTTATTTTCAAACTTCACTATTGTCTCGGTCGCCATGTAATGATTTATTCTTTATTGGAAATCAAACAACACGTTTCCTTGTTCATTGCAGACTCTCTCTCTGCCTTTATTCAGTCATCTCAACTTATCTATATTTTATCAACTTAGATAAAATAGTTGTATAATAAAGTATTTAAGAAGTGTTGTGTTTATCAGGGATGGAAATCCCTTACACTCTGCTAGCTGTTCTAATTAAAGATTTAAATGGTTTAAACGGTATACTAACTTTTTCTAGGAACTCTAAGCAAGATTTGCCTAAAACGGACACGTTTGCTCCTGAATCTAGTAAACCAATTAAAAGTTCATCAAATACTTTCACTTTAGCAAAAGGTCTGTCATCTGAGCCGTGGATGATAGTTGACTCTAAAATTTTTCTGAAATGTTTCCGTTTCTTATACCGAAGCCTACACTTCATAATTTTTAAACTAGGTTTTTTAAAATTCTTTACTTTTAACTTAGAATCAGGTTCTGGGAAATCAGTTTGTGTTGAGATTGAGTTATGTTTTACTTTGTTTGTTTTGTCCGGAAAACTGCAGATTTCTGAGTTTAGATTACACTCGGGGGCGGGTGGGATGGACGAGTGTCCCCGGTCGCCACGTCGCCCATTTTCTTGTTTCCCTGAAAGTGGTTGTTAGGACACTTTGGTGTCAGTACGTCTTTATGACCACATTTGAAACAAAATGGCTTCTTAATTTCTTCAGAGCAATAAATATAAGAATGCCCATAAGACGTGCAGTTCCAACATTGGATCTTGGAGAAGTCATACTTTTGTTTTCTAGGAGTTAAAGTGACTGCCTCAATTTGAGGATCTGAGAGATCAGAATCTGATTCTTCAGGCAATAAGGACTTGATTTCATTCACGTTTCTTGGCGGTCCTGTAGGATTTTGAAATTTTGTATCTCTGATCATCTTTTCGGCTTTTCGAGCTGTGTCTCGGAACTGATTGATGTCTGTATGCTCTGCGCTAAATAGCAAAAACCTTAAATTATAATTAAGGTTTCTTTTTATGATATCTATTAACGTCACATCTGGCAATGGGTTGTTAAGTCTGAGATTCATGGCAACGATAGTGGTGTGAAAGTCGTCATATGACTCCTTAAACTGTTGTTTACGTGAGGATATTTTCAGCAATATGTCGTGGTCAGATTCAAGGTGACCAAACTCTTTTGTTATTGCATAACGTAATAAAGGGTAGGTGATGTTTCTACATTGTCGAGTGAAAAGCCAGTACCAGCTCTCGGCTTTTCCTTCTAAAAGGACGTGGAAGTTAGAAAGAAGATGTTCGTCTGAGCACCTCGATCTAGTACGAAGTGTGTCCACTTTTAAGAGGAAATCGGAAACTGATCCTAATCCATCGTACGAGATTTTCCATTTCTCTAGTTTGGCATTAGTGTCTACATTTTGATATGAATTGTTTTGGTTATTTGGCGATCGATGAGTGTTCGAATTTGGTGTATTACGTAATAACTCCTGCTGTCTACCTAAATCTGATTGGTTTACAGAACCAATGTGAGAAATGTTGTTTTTTAAAGAACTAAGTTCCCTTCTAAACTCTTCTCGGGTATTCCTCATAGTTTCTTCTATAAGACTGTATAAAGTGTTGAAGGGTTCATTTGCCTGAGGGTAATCATTATTGTAGGAAGGATAAATTTGGACATGCCTATTTTGGCTAGTGGAAGGTTCGTGCAATAGAGCTTCGGCTTGGCCTGGGCCAGTGGCTGAAATTCTTTCACTTATAGGCACAAAAGCCTGAGCCTGTGCTGATAACCCTTGGTCATCCATTACATCTAAATCACGGAAAAGGGGGGCTGTAGGAAAAATACTCGTAGTTTGCGTTCTTTCCGGAGCTTGTGAAGCAAAGGCAGCTCTAGAAATATTTAGGCTACTAAGACCCTGAGCCTTTTTGCCAGACTCCGAAGCTGGTATACTTGATTTGGGTGAGTGCACAACTTTTGATCCTGTCTGTGGAATCGTGTCCACCAACTCAATTGAAATGTTATTCGCGGAAGAAGATGAACTTCGCGCAGCTTGTTTTTGGGTATTGGAATTGGTTTTAGCACCGCGTGATGAACTTCTAGTACTCATCTCGAACTAATCAACCACTAATTCTAAACAATGAATTAGTTATCACAGGTATGACAATGAGGTAAGTGAAAATTATAACAAACTTCGCCTAGCAATGAGAAGAAATTATCAAAAAAAAAAATTGTAAAAATAAATGCTAATTAAGAGAGCGATTAAAATAAAAACTTAATTTGCTTCCAGAAAATAAATTCAATACAACAATTATCTGAAATCCCCAAAATTCGATTTGGAATTTTTAAGTTATTTCTAAATATATTTTTTGCAATTTCATAAAATTATAGGAAGGATAAACCACGACAAAAAATAAGAATATAAGAAAATAATAAATGATATTCGTTATAATTGTTTTGTCTTTTTCGTTCTTTACTTTTAGAATACGGGTCAATTATTTATGCACAGAATTTTTCCTTATATGCGCTATAAACTGCTAATACGCGGCAATAAACACTTTAAGACAAAGCTATATTAAAGGACTCTATTTGCAATCACAGCGAATCGTCTGTACTTGTGTATTAAAATGCAACAAGAGTAAAGATAATACTTAGGACTTGGTCTACTTTAAAAACAAGAAAAGACATTAGTTTGGATAAAATTTGAGCACACAATTTCATTATATTGCAAATAGATTCAATAGATTTCTCCACTACGTGAAAAGTATGACTAATAAAAGAAATTATGCCTTTTATATGAATGGTAAATTACAGGTTATAATAAAAAAAATAAAACTCTTTACCATCACCAATTTTACCCAAAAGAAATTAAAAAAAATTCTGTGCCAAAATTTTAATCCTTGTAGATTTTTACTTCAAACTTAATAACTCATAATGAGCTCTGTATTGGCTTGTTAAAGCCTTTTCGTTGGGCGCCATATATGTTACGCGCACGTACTATGTCACCGAATAACAATAGGAAAATGCTTTTGTTAAAGCAATAGATAGCAACTCAAAAACGGTATAAGGGGTATGTAGAAAGGTGTGCCGGCAGCTATAATTGAGCAATATTGATTCTTATCCCGCTAGTGACGCGTAAGCATATAACATACTCTTCATACCCATAGAGTATGCATAATTCAATAGTTCGAAGATATGGTTGACAAAACTAATATACAAGATAATGTGGTAAGTTGATGTGCCACATGGGGTATAATTTTCCCACCCAAATAAATTATAAAATAACACCTATGACAGACTAATACCCTACATTCATGATCTGTCCCTAAAACCGACATACATAAATTACTTCATATAAAACTAATCGTTATCGTGGCCATCCTTCCCAAATAAAAAAAATCTTAAAGATTCATCTTGATATATTCAAATATACAAATGTTTATTGATAATAATGATAATTAAGAAAAAAAATGATTATAATTCTACAAACATAATACGAACAAAGATAGGAATATGCAAAATTTTACACCGGAGAAAAAAATTAGTAAAAAAAAATATAGTTCATTTTACTACACAAAACTTTTATGTAAATAATATAGAATGCAAAATTGATTGTGATAAGTATAATAAAAATATAAAAAAATTCATTATATTATTTCATAACTCTAATATAGATTAATTTAATATAAATTAATATATATGGCATTGTGCAATTAATTGATTTTAGTTTGAGGTTATAATGTAGATTTAGTAATATGTTTTAAAATGGTAGTTTAATTATAGCTAGGTTACGCAACTCTTTTCTCTCTTTTTTTTTGATAGACATCAAGTGTTTTAGGTTTTAGTTAGGTTAAATTCCGAGTTTATTTTTTTGTGCGATAATTTTTCGTGGTGTAAAAATGATAATAGTCTTTTATTTAATTTTATCTTATTTGAATGAAAGATGAAACTATTTAAATAACTAGCTTTTAAAATGATTGTAATTTTCGCATGTCTGATATACTTAGCTCCAAGTTCAGTAGGTAAAATATTCCTAAATTAATATGTTGCTTGAACCAAATATTCTTAAGCTAAACTAGGTATGGTTTGGCTTCCCCTTGATTTCGATGTGTAGCTTTTTATTTTAATCAATTTGCTGGACGATTTAATTGTACCACCTAGTTCAAGGTCACGATGTCTTTCAGCTTTAGCCCACGTGGAGTTTTGCCTTAACTTCTGAGACTTTTCTAGGCGTTATTTAAGTTATTCCGTTTATACGGAATATGATGAAAAAAAATGCATGTTAAAACCATGTGATCGTAAAATCCTTAGACAAAATCTGGTACTTAAAGGATTCTTTTTTTATTACACAATTTGATGATGTTTTAGAAGAAAAAAAATTACAACTTTTATTTTTTTTCCGAAAACATGCACAATATAATTTTACTGTGTTTGATTATGCTTCTAATGTATAAGAAAACTGCTTTATACTGCTGCACTTCAATTAATAATGATCTGATATTAAAATTGCTTTGCGCTAAGAAGTGATATAAAAAAAAATTACGCAGTAGAGTTATTCTGGATAGTCCAAGGCGATTTGAATGACAATGGAAATATCAATTCATCAGTTAATGCCAAAGAAAGACAGAATATAATACCGTATTTATTTTTGGATCTTTATAAGCGTGATTCTCTGAGAAATTTAACTCGATCTATGTATGTATATATGTGACTGCGTATGAATACCATTAATTAACTCTTATAATTATTAAAACTGAGAGATTACTGATTCAAGCACGGTGACAAAAATGGGGAAGGAAACCCATAGACTATTACCAGGTGGTATCCAATAGGTTAAAGTAAATAAACACAATTTTTGTAATGCAGTGACATATACAATGACGATATCTAATAAAAATCGTAACAAAACCTTTTCGATCCAAAAATTTTACAAATTAAGGACGAATAAGGACCGATTTTTTTTTTATTTTATTTTATAGCCAAACGTGTGGTACGACCCACGAAAGCCGGGCAAAATTTTTTTTTTTTTTTTATTTTAGATTTTTATGTCAACAGCATGGTATTTGCCAATGAATTTTCCTTGCATGTCTTCAAGGCCGTACAAATTATTTCCAATTTTCTCTCTTATTTTACACTTTATGAATTTTGGCATAAATTTCCGACTTATACGTTTGGACATATTGCTAAGAAGGTGGTTTTTCTTATATACTATTTGACCAACTTGAAAATCTAGTGGCCTACTTCTTAAATTGTAGTTCTTAGTTGCCTTTTCATGTGCGGTAGTTAAATTTGTTCTGATATTTGCCCTAACTTTCTGCAATTTATCGACGTTATCCTTAATGCTAAAATCCTCACCTGCCATACAGCCAAGTTGCCTTAATATTTTATAGGTAGATCCGTGAAGAACCATGTTCTGACCAAAAGCTGCAAAGTAAGGCGAGCATTTTATTGAAGAATGGTAATCGCTTCTTAAGATGCCCAAAATTTGTGGGATGTATTTATCCCAATCACCGTGTTCTTTATGTTTTCTCAGAAAACATCTTATTTTCGTGATGATTTCCCGATTAGCTCTCTCAGATGCATTGGAGTGAGGTGCATAAAATCCAGTGGTTACATGTTTAATGTCATACATTTTAAAAAAATCTCTCATTTCTTTTGAAATGAATTGTTTGCCATTGTCACTGTGGATACATCTAGGCACGCCGAATGTTGAAAATATTTCCATTTGAAAAAACAATATAACATTGGCAGAAGTAGCCGCTTTAAGAGGTTTGAGAAATATGAATTTTGTCATATGGTCTAAGCATATAAAAATCATGGAGTTTTTAGCTTTTGTCAACGGGTATGGACCGAGAAAATCGCAATACATCCTTTCAAATGGTCTATCTGTCACAACCTGATTGCCTATTTGTGGTCTTGAAATTGTATTTGTTGACTTTACACATTTGCAGGTATCACAATTGCTAACAAATGATTTTATATCCTGTACCATTGTGAGCCAAAAGTACTTTTGACGAACCCTAAATAAGGTTTTAAGAAACCCTCCGTGGCAAGAAGTGTTCGAATCAATGGCCGCTTTAATAACTAAATGAGAAAGCAATTTTGGTATCCAAAGCCGCCACAACTTATCCTCATCTTCTTCCGTCCCTTGTCTAAATTCTACTCGCTTAAGTACAAAACCATCAGAAATTCGCAAATCAGGCAACAACTCTTTTTTTTCCGTAATGGTTTTCTTAAGGCTCTCGTATTCCTCTCCATTGAATTCTGGTGAAGACAAGTCTACTTCAATAGCCATATCTGGCATAACCAATTCATCAACATCATGTCTTGATAGACAGTCAGCCACTACATTTAATTTCCCTTTTCTATGTTCGATCACGAAATCAAACCTCTGCAACTCAAGACTCCAACGTCCTAGTTGACCGTGTACGTCCTTTAGTGACATAAGCCATTTAAGGGAAGAGTGATCAGTTAAAATGCAAAAAGGGAGACCTTCAATGTATGGGCGAAACTTTTTAACGCAAATTATGGCTGCCAGACATTCAAGTTCTGTAACTGTATAGTTACGTTGCGACTTATTTAATTTTTGAGAAACGTATGATATTGGGTGTTCATTACCATGATCGTCGTGTTGAAATAGGACGCCACCAACGCCAGCTCTAGACGCGTCGCACTGGATGACGAACTCCTTTTCAAAGTTAGGCTGAGCCAGGACAGGCGCTGACGATAGAGCTAATTTAAGTTTTTCAAAAGAAGATTTAGCAGCTTCAATTAAATAAAAGGGTTTTTGTGATTTTCGCAAGCAATCCGTTAAGGGGCTGGCCAGATCAGAAAAATTGCTAATAAAAGATCTGTACCAACTCGTCATACCCATGAACCTGCGCACTTGCTTTGGAGTTTTGGGCAGGGGAAATTCCGCTATATTCTGTACCTTTTCGGGGTTGACTTTAAGGCACCCGTTACCAACTATGTAACCCAAGTATCTAATTTCCTTTTGGCAAAATTTACTTTTACCAATATTTATGGTTAGTTTTGCTTTTTTTAAACACTGCGCGACTTGAAACAAAAGTTTCATATGTGTAGGAAAGTCTGAGCTACATATAAGCAAATCATCCAGATATATAAAAACATTTTCGCTCAGACTGGACGGTACAACCTTATCCATGAGGCGGCTTATTGTTTGGGGTCCGTTGCAGAGACCAAAAGGCATATATTTATAATGATAAAGGGGTTTCCCGGGAATTGCAAACGCAGTTTTTTCTTTTGAAGACTCTGTAAGTTTTATCTGTAGAAAAGCGTCCTTTAGGTCTAGCCCAGTTATGTAAAAAGTATCCTTTAGCCTGCTCAATAACCCGTTTATGTGTGGCAATGGGTAAGAATCCTTTTTAGTTAGATAATTGAGCTTCCTGCAATCTAAGCATAATCTTATTTTCCCTGGTTTCCTAACTAGAATGGCAGGAGAACACCAGAGAGAATTAGATTATTCTATGACTCCCATTCTTAGTAGTCTGTCAATCTCCTTATTGGCTTCTTCCTGTCTCGGAGGTGACAGTGGGTAATGCCTGCTTTTAACTGGTACTGCATCCCCAGTTTCAATATTGTGCTCCAATATGTCCGTGCAACCTAAACCAAGTTTTTCATAAGCTGGGAATTCCTGAATTGTCTTCTCAAATTCTATCATTTCTTCAGCAGAGAGATGGTGAAAGTTGCTATTGTCATTTTGAACGTCAGAAAGTTCAGCTACACATAAAGGAACAGGAGGGATTATTTCTGAAGCGAGAGCGAATTCGCGCCAAAAGTTTATTCCAAAATATGCATTTTGGCTTAGGGATGGGACTAAATAAAAGTCTACATTTTTGATAACACCTTTAATATATATAGGCAATGTACAAAAGCCAATAACTTCCTGTTTATCTCTGCTAGCTGTTCTAATTAAAGATTTAAATGGTTTAAACGGTATACTAACTTTTTCTAGGAACTCTAAGCAAGATTTGCCTAAAACGGACACGTTTGCTCCTGAATCTAGTAAACCAATTAAAAGTTCATCAAATACTTTCACTTTAGCAAAAGGTCTGTCATCTGAGCCGTGGATGATAGTTGACTCTAAAATTTTTCTGAAATGTTTCCGTTTCTTATACCGAAGCCTACACTTCATAATTTTTAAACTAGGTTTTTTAAAATTCTTTACTTTTAACTTAGAATCAGGTTCTGGGAAATCAGTTTGTGTTGAGATTGAGTTATGTTTTACTTTGTTTGTTTTGTCCGGAAAACTGCAGATTTCTGAGTTTAGATTACACTCGGGGGCGGGTGGGATGGACGAGTGTCCCCGGTCGCCACATCGCCCATTTTCTTGTTTCCCTGAAAGTGGTTGTTAGGACACTTTGGTGTCAGTACGTCTTTATGACCACATTTGAAACAAAATGGCTTCTTAATTTCTTCAGAGCAATAAATATAAGAATGCCCATAAGACGTGCAGTTCCAACATTGGATCTTGGAGAAGTCATACTTTTGTTTTCTAGGAGTTAAAGTGACTGCCTCAATTTGAGGATCTGAGAGATCAGAATCTGATTCTTCAGGCAATAAGGACTTGATTTCATTCACGTTTCTTGGCGGTCCTGTAGGATTTTGAAATTTTGTATCTCTGATCATCTTTTCGGCTTTTCGAGCTGTGTCTCGGAACTGATTGATGTCTGTATGCTCTGCGCTAAATAGCAAAAACCTTAAATTATAATTAAGGTTTCTTTTTATGATATCTATTAACGTCACATCTGGCAATGGGTTGTTAAGTCTGAGATTCATGGCAACGATAGTGGTGTGAAAGTCGTCATATGACTCCTTAAACTGTTGTTTACGTGAGGATATTTTCAGCAATATGTCGTGGTCAGATTCAAGGTGACCAAACTCTTTTGTTATTGCATAACGTAATAAAGGGTAGGTGATGTTTCTACATTGTCGAGTGAAAAGCCAGTACCAGCTCTCGGCTTTTCCTTCTAAAAGGACGTGGAAGTTAGAAAGAAGATGTTCGTCTGAGCACCTCGATCTAGTACGAAGTGTGTCCACTTTTAAGAGGAAATCGGAAACTGATCCTAATCCATCGTACGAGATTTTCCATTTCTCTAGTTTGGCATTAGTGTCTACATTTTGATATGAATTGTTTTGGTTATTTGGCGATCGATGAGTGTTCGAATTTGGTGTATTACGTAATAACTCCTGCTGTCTACCTAAATCTGATTGGTTTACAGAACCAATGTGAGAAATGTTGTTTTTTAAAGAACTAAGTTCCCTTCTAAACTCTTCTCGGGTATTCCTCATAGTTTCTTCTATAAGACTGTATAAAGTGTTGAAGGGTTCATTTGCCTGAGGGTAATCATTATTGTAGGAAGGATAAATTTGGACATGCCTATTTTGGCTAGTGGAAGGTTCGTGCAATAGAGCTTCGGCTTGGCCTGGGCCAGTGGCTGAAATTCTTTCACTTATAGGCACAAAAGCCTGAGCCTGTGCTGATAACCCTTGGTCATCCATTACATCTAAATCACGGAAAAGGGGGGCTGTAGGAAAAATACTCGTAGTTTGCGTTCTTTCCGGAGCTTGTGAAGCAAAGGCAGCTCTAGAAATATTTAGGCTACTAAGACCCTGAGCCTTTTTGCCAGACTCCGAAGCTGGTATACTTGATTTGGGTGAGTGCACAACTTTTGATCCTGTCTGTGGAATCGTGTCCACCAACTCAATTGAAATGTTATTCGCGGAAGAAGATGAACTTCGCGCAGCTTGTTTTTGGGTATTGGAATTGGTTTTAGCACCGCGTGATGAACTTCTAGTACTCATCTCGAACTAATCAACCACTAATTCTAAACAATGAATTAGTTATCACAGGTATGACAATGAGGTAAGTGAAAATTATAACAAACTTCGCCTAGCAATGAGAAGAAATTATCAAAAAAAAAAATTGTAAAAATAAATGCTAATTAAGAGAGCGATTAAAATAAAAACTTAATTTGCTTCCAGAAAATAAATTCAATACAACAATTATCTGAAATCCCCAAAATTCGATTTGGAATTTTTAAGTTATTTCTAAATATATTTTTTGCAATTTCATAAAATTATAGGAAGGATAAACCACGACAAAAAATAAGAATATAAGAAAATAATAAATGATATTCGTTATAATTGTTTTGTCTTTTTCGTTCTTTACTTTTAGAATACGGGTCAATTATTTATGCACAGAATTTTTCCTTATATGCGCTATAAACTGCTAATACGCGGCAATAAACACTTTAAGACAAAGCTATATTAAAGGACTCTATTTGCAATCACAGCGAATCGTCTGTACTTGTGTATTAAAATGCAACAAGAGTAAAGATAATACTTAGGACTTGGTCTACTTTAAAAACAAGAAAAGACATTAGTTTGGATAAAATTTGAGCACACAATTTCATTATATTGCAAATAGATTCAATAGATTTCTCCACTACGTGAAAAGTATGACTAATAAAAGAAATTATGCCTTTTATATGAATGGTAATTTACAGGTTATAATAAAAAAAATAAAACTCTTTACCATCACCAATTTTACCCAAAAGAAATTAAAAAAAATTCTGTGCCAAAATTTTAATCCTTGTAGATTTTTACTTCAAACTTAATAACTCATAATGAGCTCTGTATTGGCTTGTTAAAGCCTTTTCGTTGGGCGCCATATATGTTACGCGCACGTACTATGTCACCGAATAACAATAGGAAAATGCTTTTGTTAAAGCAATAGATAGCAACTCAAAAACGGTATAAGGGGTATGTAGAAAGGTGTGCCGGCAGCTATAATTGAGCAATATTGATTCTTATCCCGCTAGTGACGCGTAAGCATATAACATACTCTTCATACCCATAGAGTATGCATAATTCAATAGTTCGAAGATATGGTTGACAAAACTAATATACAAGATAATGTGGTAAGTTGATGTGCCACATGGGGTATAATTTTCCCACCCAAATAAATTATAAAATAACACCTATGACAGACTAATACCCTACATTCATGATCTGTCCCTAAAACCGACATACATAAATTACTTCATATAAAACTAATCGTTATCGTGGCCATCCTTCCCAAATAAAAAAAATCTTAAAGATTCATCTTGATATATTCAAATATACAAATGTTTATTGATAATAATGATAATTAAGAAAAAAAAATGATTATAATTCTACAAACATAATACGAACAAAGATAGGAATATGCAAAATTTTACACCGGAGAAAAAAATTAGTAAAAAAAAATATAGTTCATTTTACTACACAAAACTTTTATGTAAATAATATAGAATGCAAAATTGATTGTGATAAGTATAATAAAAATATAAAAAAATTCATTATATTATTTCATAACTCTAATATAGATTAATTTAATATAAATTAATATATATGGCATTGTGCAATTAATTGATTTTAGTTTGAGGTTATAATGTAGATTTAGTAATATGTTTTAAAATGGTAGTTTAATTATAGCTAGGTTACGCAACTCTTTTCTCTCTTTTTTTTTGATAGACATCAAGTGTTTTAGGTTTTAGTTAGGTTAAATTCCGAGTTTATTTTTTTGTGCGATAATTTTTCGTGGTGTAAAAATGATAATAGTCTTTTATTTAATTTTATCTTATTTGAATGAAAGATGAAACTATTTAAATAACTAGCTTTTAAAATGATTGTAATTTTCGCATGTCTGATATACTTAGCTCCAAGTTCAGTAGGTAAAATATTCCTAAATTAATATGTTGCTTGAACCAAATATTCTTAAGCTAAACTAGGTATGGTTTGGCTTCCCCTTGATTTCGATGTGTAGCTTTTTATTTTAATCAATTTGCTGGACGATTTAATTGTACCACCTAGTTCAAGGTCACGATGTCTTTCAGCTTTAGCCCACGTGGAGTTTTGCCTTAACTTCTGAGACTTTTCTAGGCGTTATTTAAGTTATTCCGTTTATACGGAATATGATGAAAAAAAATGCATGTTAAAACCATGTGATCGTAAAATCCTTAGACAAAATCTGGTACTTAAAGGATTCTTTTTTTATTACACAATTTGATGATGTTTTAGAAGAAAAAAAATTACAACTTTTATTTTTTTTCCGAAAACATGCACAATATAATTTTACTGTGTTTGATTATGCTTCTAATGTATAAGAAAACTGCTTTATACTGCTGCACTTCAATTAATAATGATCTGATATTAAAATTGCTTTGCGCTAAGAAGTGATATAAAAAAAAATTACGCAGTAGAGTTATTCTGGATAATCCAAGGCGATTTGAATGACAATGGAAATATCAATTCATCAGTTAATGCCAAAGAAAGACAGAATATAATACCGTATTTATTTTTGGATCTTTATAAGCGTGATTCTCTGAGAAATTTAACTCGATCTATGTATGTATATATGTGACTGCGTATGAATACCATTAATTAACTCTTATAATTATTAAAACTGAGAGATTACTGATTCAAGCACGGTGACAAAAATGGGGAAGGAAACCCATAGACTATTACCAGGTGGTATCCAATAGGTTAAAGTAAATAAACACAATTTTTGTAATGCAGTGACATATACAATGACGATGTCTAATAAAAATCGTAACAATGTATAAAATCAGGATGTGTCTTTTATTTGGGTACTTGGAACAACTTTCCTTCCCCCTTTGCAAATTTTTTTTGCAGACACTACATACACGCGTTTTAACCGATATTTTTAATTTTAATTAAATATTAAAAATTTTTCACGCTTGTTTTTTCACTTTTTTAAATTTTGATTAAATAAAAAAAAAATGTCCCAATATTTTTATAAAAACATAACAAAGTTTTGACAACAAAAAATCAATCAGCAGATGTCAATTTTAGCTAATGCGACTACCTTATAATTAATATACCTTGCACCGTACATTATTTACTTACAATAATACAAATGTTGAATTAAAAAATAATTGCAAAATAAAATTGTTTTTGACATTTTTTAATGCCGAAAAAAATTTTTAAAAAATTAATAAATAAAATTATACTGTAAAAACACACACAGTTGGTGTTATTATTTGATTGCAACAATATAACTAGCGCCGATATTGTCGGTGTCCTCTTTTATGTTCATCGTTCTCTCTATGTTCTTTTGTATGCGCAAGCTTTCAATTGTGTATCTTTTTCTCTCTATATTTTCTCTGTCTAAAATTCTCACATTATCAAAATCAACTGTATGTTTGTTGTTGATGATATGTGTTGACAAAGCTAGTTTAGCCAAACCGGTTCAAAAGAAATAAAAATTAGGTCATGTTGTAAGTTAGCTGCGACCCATATTTTTCGAGTAATATGCTTCTGGGAGTTATTATGTATTTCGATTCGAATCGGAAAATTTACGAATGGTATTACATCGATTTTCGAAAATTTATTTCCGAACTTTCTTAATTTATGGAAATTGTTTTAATCCCTTTCGGAAAGCAATAAATTCCTTTCGAAAGCATTTTCGATTCGAATCAAAATGCATAATAACCCCCATGAAGTTTTCATATGAAAGTTGAGAAGATAATGGGATAATATTGGGGTCTTTTGAAAGATATGTACAGAGAATCTTTTCTAAATAGCCCTGCGTCGGGAAATACCATGGATGAGAAAATCTTTAAGCGCAAATTTTTAATTTACATTTTCTTATTATTGTTCAATTTCCTACAACATAAGGAAAACTTGAGTTCCCTGCAGGAGATTTAGCGTTAATTGTCTAAAAGCTACTGGTACAATTACTAGTACAAACAGCAGTAGTTCAAAAGGTGCTATAGTTTATGTAGGAAAGTACTAGTACTTCAAGTAGTTCATTTGTAGATTGATTTGACACATATCATTAATGATGGTTGTTTTGTGCTTTCCGTAAAAGTCTGCACGAACAGTTCGATTCAATGCTTTTGAGAGCAACGAATACGGACTGTCAAAACGGAATCTTATGATTCTACTTGAATGCTTGTGCGTAACAGGCAGCCACGTATGCCATCATTAATGATATATTTCATATCACTTTTTGGATGATATTTAAATGCGAATTGCCATTTTCATTTTTTTAATTTTTGCAACACTTTTTAAACAAATTCAAATTTAAAACAAAGAACAGTATGCTGCGTAATTTTTCACTGAAAATTATTAGCCGACTTTGCAGTTTATTTATTCGTACATTAAAGTAAGCAGCGGTTTTCTGAGTGACATTTTAAAAAATAAAATAATATTAAAAGGTAATTTTTAAATTTTCTAAAAATGAGTAACTCAAAAAGATATTTTAAAAGAAAATTAAAAAAACAGATTAGTGAATATAATAACAGGGTGCTTTGTAATGGAAATCCCCAAAAACAAATTAGAATTTGTGAAGAATTTATAAACCGAACTGTGCTTGAAGGAAGAAATAAGTGGTTCAGCACCCAATCGGGTCCAAGTGCTCTAGTAAGTAGGTAGAACCAATTGTACTAGTATCCGTCTAGTGCCAATGGAACTAGTGTACTTTTAAAAAAACGGTACTAGTATCCGTCTAGAATCAATTGTACTAGTACTCATCTAGTACCAAAGGTACTAGTAATTTTCCCGACACACCCAATGTTAATTTGAGTATTAACATGGTATAGGAAAGTTTACAGTTGAGAACTAGTACTGGTGACTTTGGTACTAGTAAAATACTAGTTTGATACTAGTTGTACCTCCTGCAGGGTTGTTACGAAAAAATTTCTGTATACATATATACATATACATATTTGTACATATGTATATTGTTTTTCTTGAAATGTATTTTCTTTTTGCCATTTTTGGGAAAGAAGTTACATTACAAATTTTGAAACGTCATCTCTTTGAATAAAGTTAACTTCTGGCTAAATGGTTTTGTAAAGAAGCAAAACTTTTCGTAATTTAATATTATGGTTCTACGCTAGAAGTAACATCACTGTAGGCAACAGCTGTCATTTTCCAATGTTTGTTCTTACAAAAATTTTGTAAGATTAAATAAATTTTTGACCAAACAGACGAAAAATGTTTTCTCAATGTGACCGTACCTTAAGTGATGATGAATTGGCAATTACAAGTATAAAGCTAAGATCCCACTATCGGCGCAAACAGCACAATCTGCGACAATTTTTATCGTGCTATATCCGCACACATGTAAAAATATTGCACAATTAATTTTTGGGCGTTCCCATTATCGTCGCATATTGCCACAGTTTTTTTCGGCTCATATCGGCCAAATCTCAATTGCGACAATAATTGGTACAATGCGATCCCACTATCGTGCATTATTGGGCAAATTAAATCATGTATGTATTATATGTACGTATATGTATGTATATGCGTTTGTTTATTTGCTTGTTGGCAGATACAGTTTAATTTTCGGCATTTATTACAATGAAAAAGAGAAAACTGCTTTGGCCATATATATTGTGTATATAATTAATATAGGAGTATTAATACATATGTATATAATAATAAAAAATTAATGAATTTTAATTGAATTTACTACTACGCAGCACGTACTTCTATTCTTGTTATTTTGTAAACAGATGTTTTCAGGGATGGTAAAATCGTTTTTTTTTTTCTGTTCAACAGTACAAATGTTATATTAAATGTTTTAATATATATATAAAATATAACATTTTATTCGCACAAATACTTAGGAATATATGTTTTTAAAATATTATTACTTGTTATGGGTTAGCTAATTTACATATGTGCATTTCGTTGGTAGTTAAATATCAACTCATCAGTTGATCTTTACTAAAAACATGAATACTTGAGTAAAAGGTTATATTTTGTAAAAGGGACGTTTGTTTTTATTTTGCCTAATAAAAACTTTTATTGCCAACAAAAGGTTGTGTAACTGTATAAAAGTTATAACAAAAGTAAACAGATTTATATAGAATGAAAAAAAATTATTTGTGTGATGTTTTTAAAGTTTTTTAAAAGCAATTTTGCGTATGCTTTAGTAATTCGCAAACTTATTATTGCGAGTTTATGTATGAGAAGATGAGTTTTGGAACTTTTTAAACATGAATAGTAAATATTTACTGTTGAGTTGGTATTAAGCTAACAACGAAATGCATATACATAGATTACCTACCCCATAACAATTTTTTAACAATATACATACAACATTTATTCGAGCAAATACTCAAGAATTTGATTATAAAATTTTTATTAATTTTTTGCATATATGTCGTTTTGCTAACCCACAACAAATAAATAAAATTTAAATGCATAAAAGATAATAAAAAATTAATTTTGGTACAACTAAGCTTAAAAAAATAGTTTTACAAGGTGTGCAATTTCAAAATTCGGTTTTCCAGCCCGTGTATCGGCACTGGTTGTCGACTGTGATCGGCGCACGAGTGGCCGACAAAAATCGGCGCATTTTTTACAAATTGATTGCTTAACATTGTGCAATAATGGGTTCACATTATCGGCGCATCAAGGTTGATTTTGATTGTCCATACTCAGCACAATTTCGGCGCAGATTGTCGCATTTTGAAAAATTGTGTGCGGTCATACTATCGGCACATGAATTGCGACGAAAATTGGTGCATTGCGCCGATAGTGGGATCTTAGCTTAAGAAGGAATTACAAGTATAAAGGTACGGTCACATTGAGAAAACATTTGCTTTAAATATGTTTCCCCATATCGCAATAAAATGTTTTCAAAATTAAAGATAATTTGTTTTGTGGTCACACATCGCATATTTATTTGACCATTTTTGTTTGGTAAAACATCCATCAAATAGTGTCATGTGCAAACATGGGAAAAAATATTTTCTGTGCGGTCACACTTATGTCAAACAAAATATTTAATACAAAGGTTTAACCAAAGTGTAAAAATTTAAAAATATGATTTCCCAGATAGTTTAGTAAAAATTTGTTACACATACTATATTTGCATTTTCTGCAAATCACTTTTTGTGGAAGTGATTTGAAATCACAAAAAAAGGTTTCTGCGCAATAACTTTTTGAATTTTAATATTTTAAATTTTATTAAAAATATTAAAATATTATTTTCTTTAAATATTTTGTTTAAAACACTATTTATTTTTCAATCCATAAAAAATGTCGCCACATCAAAACAAAAGTCAGCTGTTTTATTGTGTTTTCGAAAAGTAAACATTTTTGTGATTTGCAAAACAGCATAAAATTGCAATTGTGATTTTGAAATCACTTTGTGATTTTAAATATTGTGATTTGCAGAACAGGCGTGATATACCTGCAACTCCAATATTCGGTGGATTTGTAAAGTTGTCTGTTACGTAAATATAAATATATTTATTTTAATATGAAGAACAGAGTTAAATCTAGTTTAGCCATATGTGTTGTAGGAATTATTTGGCAAATGATGCAATTTTGTTGATAATAATATTTTTCAATCTTTAAGCTAATAAGGCCTAACGTAGTTAATGTTAATAAATCAGCTTTATTACATTTTTTACCCAACGTTTCGTCAATTGTTTGTTGACTTCTTCAGGGGTTTCGTCTATTTAAAATTTAAAAAACAATATATGTATATTTTGAAAAAGTTTTTTCACCGTACGATGGTATAATAAATAAGGTAGTCTTGTCCCTAAAACAAATACAACGTCACAAAAACAACAGGCATTTTGTAAGTGTAAAAACTTGGCTGTTGTCAAAATGTGATGTGTAAACAAAACAAAAATTAAATTAAAAAAAAATCAATTGCATAAAATAAAAATATATGTAAGTTAAAATTATTTACAATACAGAAAACAAAAAGGTGTTGATAGATGTATGTATAAAATCAGGATGTGTCTTTTATTTGGGTACTTGGAACAACTTTCCTTCCCCCTTTGCAAATTTTTTTTGAGACACTACATACACGCATTTTAACCGATATTTTTAATTTTAATTAAATATTAAAAAATTTTCACGCTTGTTTTTTCACTTTTTTAAATTTTAATTAAATAAAAAAAATTGTCACAATATTTTTATAAAAACATAACAAAGTTTTGACAACAAAAAATCAATCAGCTGATGTCAATTTTAGCTAATGCGACTACCTTATAATTAATATACTTTGCACCGTACATTATTTACTTACAATAATTATTATTAAAATTGTTTTTGACATTTTTTAATGCCGAAAAAAATTTTTAAAAAATTAATAAATAAAATTATACTGTAAAAACTCACACAGTTGGTGTTATTATTTGATTGCAACAATATAACTAGCGCCGATATTGTCGGTGTCCTCTTTTATGTTTATCCTTCTCTCTATGTTCTTTTGTATGCGCAAGCTTTCAATTGTGCATCTTTTTCTCTCTATATTTTCTCTGTCTAAAATTCTCTCATTATCAAAATCAACTGTTTGTTTGTTGTTGATGATATGTGTTGACAAAGCTAGTTTAGCCAAACCGGTTCAAAAGAAATAAAAATTAGCTCATGTTGTAAGTTAGCTGCGACCCATATTTTTCGAGTAATATGCTTCGGGGGGGTTATTATGTATTTCGATTCGAATCGGAAAATTTACGAATGGTATTACATCGATTTTCGAAAGTTTATTTCCGAACTTTCTTAATTTATGGAAATTGTTTTAATCCCTTTCGGAAAGCAATAAATTCCTTTCGAAAGCATTTTCGATTCGAATCAAAATGCATAATAGTCCCCATGAAGTTTTCATATGAAAGTTGAGAAGATAATGGGATAATATTGGTGTCTTTTAAAAGATATGTACAGAGAATCTTTTCTAAATAGCCCTGCGTCGGGAAATACCATGGATGAGAAAATCTTTAAGCGCAAATTTTTTATTTACATTTTCTTATTATTGTTCAATTTCCTACAACATAAGGAAAACTAGATTTGTTACGAAAAAATTTCTGTATACATATATGCATATACATATACAGTACTTTTCGCTTATAGTCACATCTCTTAGATGCACACATTTTGTGGACTATATCGCTAATGTGACTATAAGCACATTTTTCATATATGCCACACTATTGCATATAACCAATTCGGATAATATAATAAATTATAAGTAATTTTTTTTTATTTATTTTGACAGATTTTTCTAAGCACTTGTGATTAAATGTCGTTAAAGAAAATAAACGTCAAAAGAAACAACAGTGTTGCATTTTTCTAATTGCTCTTAGTACTTTTTGGTTTGTGTCCACAATAACTAATTAAATTTTTTTAGAATTTTTTGGTTTGTGACTATATCCAATAAAAAATGCATGCAATTTTAGTTTTTGCACTCACAACTACGTGGCTTATATGCAAAATGTGCTTATATCGCTAATGGACTATATAGTTAATAATTTGTATGAAATTGACTGTTAGAGGGCATGAAAAGCCTTAAAATGGACTATATCGCTAAATGGACTATAAGCAGTGTGGACTATAAGCGAAAAGTACTGTACATACATATGTACATATTATGTACATATGTACATATGTATGTATATTGTTTTTCTTGAAATGTATTTTCTTTTTGCCATTTTTGGGAAAGAAGTTACATTACAAATTTTGAAACATCATCTCTTTGAATACAGTTAACTTCTGGCTAAATGGTTTTGTAAAGAAGCAAAACTTTTCGTAATTTAATATTATGGTTCTACGCTAGAAGTAACATCACTGGTGGCAACAGCTGTCATTTGCCAATGTTTGTTCTTACAAAAATTTTGTAAGATTAAATAAATTTTTGACCAAACAGACGAAAAATGTTTGACATAGGGTGGTCACACTATGTTCACATTAGAGAAATTTTTTTTTGCCGTCAAACAAATTTGCTTTCTGTAAATATTGTTTGCCTTCAAAAATATTTTATGGTCAGATTTACGGCAATCAAAAATTTCATGTTTTTGGTCAAATGTTTTACAAATCTGACCGTACCTTAAGTTATTAATTCTCTTAGAACTTTTGTAGTTTTTAAGGTAAATTCTGAGAATTTTTATAATTAATCGTTAAAAAATTTTATGTTTTTTAAAAGATTTATTGACAAATTTAATCAATTAACAATTAATAAACATAAACCGCCTTATTTACAAAATATATTTTCTGCTTATAAATAAAATAAAAACATATAAATCATAATAATAATAATATAATATCAAAATATAAAATTTTACATTTATTTGAGAATGTACTGAAGAAAAAAAATTTAAAAACATATAAAATACCTATAAAAAAAAATTAAAAATGAATTGAGAATGTTTCATACTGTTTTATTAAAACATACATAAATGCATAAATTTTGTTTGCGCGACCAACCCCCTTCTTCTTTGTAATTCATGTTAACTCGACGATTGCTAACTAACGACTGAATGCGGTCTGTAAAAAAAGAAAACACAGAACCTGTGTATTCGTAAGTATGTATGTATTAGTTTTGTGCTGGTTATGCGGGTATGAGCAGCGTTACCGTTCACTCGACTAAAGTCGCAATTTGACCCTTTTTCGGCGGTCTGCGACTTTTTATGAGACTTTTTTTATCACCGACTTTTGCGACTTTTTTAATTTTGTTGCAAATTTTTACCCTTTTTTGTAGTTTCTCACAAAAAGCATTTAATTTGCAGTAAATTAAAAAATGTTTTTATTATTTTTATAAAAAAAAATATTCAAAATTTAAAAGCAATTCGCATATTATTGTTCATTTGGAAACAACTTTATTATCATCATGGTGAAATAAGTATATGTATAACAAAAAAGTGGATAATGCTTGTCAAAAAATTACACCATTTTGACGTGTGATATCCACAAAATTATCATAGCAAAAAATAATGAGCTGCCGTTACGAGACCACCTGGTAAACTTATTTCACCACGCTTGTCACATACATATATACAATTTTGGCATAAAATTGGTAATTTAACCAATTCGTTAGACGAACCAATGTTTCCTAATTTGTACAAACTGGACGTACATGTATTAACTCTACCTCACAGCAGTGCTTGTGCAGAAAGAATTTTTTCGAAATTAGCTTTACTTAAAAATAAATTAACTAATAAATTAAAAGTAAAAACATGCAACACTATGCTTTAAATTAATGCCTTAAATTTAATAGATAAAGATGTATAATACTGTATTCCCTGTAATGAACTTATTTTTAAATATAGAAATGAAATTTCAAAAAAAATTGTATTTATGTATGTATGTATTCCATAGTTATATTATAGAACTTGATTTTTTTAGCAGAAATCCCATTCATTTGACTTTGACAGCATACGACAGCCAAATTTATTAAAACTTAAGTAAATTTGTTCAGTATACGTGAAAATATGTATAGAAGCATATATAATGCATCTGCATATGTTAAAAAATATGATAAAAATGGATTCTGCAATAAGCTTTTAGTTTTGTTTCAATTGTTTTTTTTTTTTTTGTTATGCTTTTTATTAATAAAAAAAAAAACGTTAAAAAAAGATGTGCGACTTTATTTTTATAAAACGACCTTTTGTGCGACTTTTCAAAAATTCCTAGCGGTAACCCTGGGTATGAGGCTGAATGAAAAATTATGCCAACGAGAAAGCGCTCTCTTCACCCCTCTCGCATAATAACTCTCATTTTATGCCAGCATAATTAGACTCGTGTGTGAATCCACATTGATGGCACAACTCAACAAATTCGTAAACGATTAAGGGCCAAATTTACAGTCATTTAACTAATACTTCATATTCACAGTTTATGGTTTAACTAAAATTCTTAATATGAACAAAAAATGGTAACCCTATCAAACTAACAAGTTTCAACGTATGTGTGAAATTTATAATAAAGAAAGTGTATCGCAACGAACTGCGAAGGTTTTAAGAACAAAATATTATAATTTAAAAAAAAATATGAAAAAAAGAGCAGCTGACGAAAAAAGGAGTACATACGCCTCAGGTGGAGGACCACCAATGAAAGAGGGTATGACAGATAGCGACTTAAGCTTAGAGCAATATTGCATGACGCTCAGGTCGATGGCTTGGAGTCAGTGTATGATTCTGACTATGTCAACGATAAAAGTAAGCATAATTAAGTATGAACAAAACTATATAAAACACGAATGTGTATTATTTTTAGGCGACATAATAGTATATGATCCTCCCTTGGAATGTTCACTCGATCAGAGCACAGAAAAACATGACTTTTTTTCGTCAGACGTAGAAGCTGAAAAATTGGAAGGTCCGTCATGCAGCTGGGAGAACTACCATCCAGAAAAATTAAGAAAGCCGATAAATGTAAAATTAAATAATTATAAACAACCAAAAAAGGCGACAACTTGGTCAAAGCTAGCCGAAGTAAAGGCAAAGTAGAGTGATGTGAAAGCTAAGAGGGAAATAGAGCTAATGGAGGAAGAATACAAGTCGCGTCTGGCCTATTGGGAAGAAAAAAAGCTATTGGAGAAGAAAGAATCTGAGTTCAGAATCAAACTAATGCAGCTAAAATATGAGAAAGAAGTTGAAAATATCAACAGCCTTAAATATAAATAAGTACTTAACAATTAGATAAAAAATTAATAGATTTTTCGTGATATGTTTCGTTTTAATGAATTTTATTAATTTTTGTTAATGCATGAATTTACTGTTTGCCAATTAGTATTTAACTGTGAATAAGTAGTTTTTTTATTTTGTTTATATATGGAATTACTTTTTATGTTTGTTTTCTCAATATATCTGTGGCCACAAGCCTTAACCTCTTAGGTCGAGTTAGAACAAAGTTGAGTTTTTGTTAAGAGTTCATTAAACCCACCTGAAACCTTAAATTGATCTCCGGAAGACTTGTGCCCACAGATATATTTACATATTTTATTGCAATTAATCAATAAAACATATTTTATTACATTGAAGCAAAATATTTATCAATAAGTTTTTTTCTTGTTATATTGGAGGATTCCACTCTAATGGTTCGATTGTGATGCACATTTAAAACTTCATTTACAACTTTTTCCAACTGTGGCGGCAGTACTGGTGCTTCCAATTCTCTATTTATGCAACAAATATTGTGTAATACTGCTGCTGCAACTATAATACTTTGAACTTTTTTTGAATTCATGCGAATTCCTAAAGACAGCACAGGAAACCTTCGCTTCCACACTCCGTAAGAACGTTCAACACAGTTTCTGGTCCTTATAAGTGACTCATTAAAAAGATTTTCTGATGGTGTGTTTGGTTTTAATAACGGTGTAATTACAAAATTTGAATTTTCATAGCCACTGTCTGCAATCACAAGACTTTTTCCAAATTCTTTAGACTCTAACCGATAACAAATACGTGAGTTCCAGAAAATGGTGGCATCCTGAGTTGAACTAGGCCAGCGTGCCACAATATCTAGAATTCTAAGCTCGCTGTCACACAAAGTTTGAACGTTTATTGAGAAAAATCCTTTTCTATTACGATACAACTCAGCATCGTTACCACCTAAATCAATCAGCAAGTTTAGTTACACAAAATAAAACGTTTTCCTATATTATCTTACCAGGAGATTCTATCTTTACATGACTACAGTCCATAGCGGCAATTACAGCTGGAAACTTTGCTAGTAACAAAAATTTTGACTTAATATTGTTCAACTCAATCATAGTATTTGGAAAGTTAATATATTCTTCCCGAAGCATTGCTATATGATGCGAAACTAGTGTAATATATCTCGATACAGTAGATTGTGATAGTCCAAAAAGATCACCATTCATTCGCTGCATACAGCCTGTGGCATAGTACCGTAGAGTCATCAGTAGCATTTGTTCAGGTAACACGGTATTATTCCTGTTAATGTAAAGCTGTATTAAACTATATTACACATGTATGTATATATGTATGACTCTACCAAGTGGTTCTGCTTTGAATTTTGCGGCGTATGCATTCAAGCACTTGCCATGCCACCTCCTTGCTCAGACGGAATCCCTAAAATCTTTAGCATCGAACATTTGAAAAAAATTTGGACGGTTTCTTAAGTTACGTTGGTGACGCTCAGCAACAATATTCCAGATATTGTCAATATCAGCGTCACTTTCAATATCGGACTCCACGTTTTCAATTTCACAAGCCATGTCTAAAATTTTTCACAAAACAACAATACAAATAATAATTTACAACGAATCAGCTGTTGTCTAACTATTTGTTAACCAAGGACATTTGACGGTTTAACCAATGGTAAACAAAGAGCTGTGAATCAAATATTATTGGTTAAACTATTGCTATTAGCTAACCAATGACTGTGAATTTGGCCCTAAAAGTAATAAGTTAGAACTATTGAAATGTTTGTACTTAAAATTGTGTTTTTTTTTTGCGTTCCAGCAGTTCCAGGTAATTTTTAGAATTTGGGAGTTAGTGTCGAGCGCGCATTCTCAGCATTAGGGTTAGTACTAAGTGATCTTAGATGCAACCTTTCAGACGATTCCTTAAGATCGTTATGCTTGTTAAGTTAAACCAAAATTTTAATAAATGAACTCAAAGACTTATGTCTATTTTTTCATTCAATTCGACCATATAGGGAACGGCCTGGCCTCTGGAAATCTGTTGTGGTAATAAAAACACTAAGCACAGATAAAGGCGATGTATGTTTTTTTATATTTTAAAACCATTACACAAAACCTAATAAAGGTTACATACAGGCAATTGCAATTTTTATAATGATTTTAATGGATTTAGAAATCCCTATTCAACATTTTCAATGGGAGAAATATTTCCACTAAAACTTTATGAATTAATTTTTTATTATAAATTTTATGCCTGATAACCAAAAAATTCATTTTATTTTTTATTGGTTATTTCTAACTCATGCCTGATAACCAAAAAAAATCATTTTATTTTTTATTGGTTATTTCTAACTCATGCCTGATAACCAAAAAAATTCATTTTATTTTTTATTGGTTATTTGTAACCAAAAAATCTTTTTTGTTGAAATAATGCTTATTTGAAGCCAAAAAATCTTGGTGGCTGATATAATGGTTATTTATAACCAAAAAAAACAAAACACTCACTAAAATTGGTTGCGATGACCAAAATAAAATATATCTCATAAAAATGGTTAATTATAACCTTTTTATAAATTCATCAATATTAATGGTTAAAAATGAGTTTTTTGGCGTTTATCTTATAATTGTTAAGTCCCTGGAACATATATATCTTTGTGAATTCGCTGGTTTCGGATACAATAGGAGCACAGGTAACCAGATGCGACGAAAAAAAAATTGGACTTGGATCATATTTTATTTGTCATAACCCGGCATCGTGAAAAAGAGACAACATTAGCGTGTTTGTTATGAAAGTAAACAAAACGAAAAGCAAAAAAAGTTCAGTTTTTAGTGGAAAATGCTACATGAAAGCACGCTTAAATTTAATAAAATGTAATAATATTGTTATGAAATCTACTCTTCTTTTTATTTAAGTAAAAGAGTTGTGTTTCAAATTCAGTACATTTATTTTATTTCATTAATTTATATTAAAAGATCTTGTAAAAGAAATTCACGTGGTGTACAATTCTGATTCCCGAGAGGTAATGATAAATTTTACACGTCATGCTATCGGCTGTTCTTTCGTTTTCTTTTTATTCGCGCTCATTTAGTTATTGTTTTTTTTTTGTTTTGCGCCTTATCGATTATCTTTAACTTTGTCTTATGTAGTGTTGTAATAAATTCGGAGTAAATAAAAAAAGGAGTACATAAAAATGTTGCCGTATTGTTGACTTAAAAGAGAAAATCGTTACATTACCCCCCTCTCAGAATCGAGGCTCCTGAACGAGTTACGGTGGATCTATGTTATATGCCGCCAATCGGTTGACATGTAAAACCCGAGAGTGTCGCTCATCCGTGAGCTTTACTTTATAAACAAGTTCCGTAATCCTTTCAAGTATTTGTGATGGTCCTGTCCAATCTGACTGCAGCTTGGGACACCTCCTCTTACGGCGTTTATGTTGATAGACCCACACTAGCTGTCCTGTGTAATATGATTAAAACAATTTAGTTATTCTGGTGCTCTCTAGGGAGCTCTCAATTTATTGTGGAGGATTTGATGATGAGAAGAGTTTAAGAAAATAAATAATAGTGCCGGCGCTTAAGAACGCCACTGTCAAATAAAAGTAAAAGGCAGATGAATGCCAGTATGAATTAGTAATGCCGATTGAAGGCAAAGTATTAATTGATTCCTTAAACTAATTGACATTGGCTTATATACTAATTATGAGAATAATTCTTAGGGGTACCTTAACATAAGAGTAAAAGAATAGAAATATATATTATTGTTGGGTAAGCATATTTAGCTTCCAACTATTTATGTATGGCATGTGTTCAACAGTTTTAAAGTTCAACGAGTGCATACTTAAAAGCAACAGATACTTTGTGTAGCTTATATCTACAATCAAACAAGTACAGTTAATAAATGTGATTCATTTAAGTGCATTGTGCTGCTGCACTTAATTAACTGTACAAGTGTCAAATTACCGACACACACAAAATATCTTGCTTGCAGTTTGTTAATGCTTGCATGTTGCGGTACTATTGAATCGCAATGCATACCACACACTGTTGGCCACATGCTACACCTCCATCCTTTACAAGAATGTTCATATAACGTTAGTTTTATGGACATTCTTTTACAATTAGTTTTTAATTAGCCTAAGTATAAGTGTAATATAATATTTATTTTGTTTTTAAAGAAAAGAAAAAAAAATTATAATATTTAGATGTACATATATTCTAATTTTATATTAGTTCGGCCAAACAATACTATTAAATGTTAGTTATTATTAAACATCTTAAGTCTATTTTTATGAACTATTTGTTGTTTATTTGTTTTCTTATCTTCTATGGTAACATTATTTCTTAAATCTATTTTTTTTTATTTTATACGGACCCTTATATTGATTTTCCAATTTATGCCCTGAATTATTCCTAAGTAAAACTAAATCTCCTATTTTAAAATTATGTTCTAAAATATTCTTATCGTAATTTAATTTTTGTTTTATTTTATTTCTATCTAAAAATAACTGCGCGCGTTTATGAGCTAGTTCTAACCTATATTTTGCCTCTTTGGCATAGTTATCCACATTATATAGTGGCGTCACACTATCTATTTTAGCAAATTGCCTAAAATTGTTTGGTAATTTTGAAAATACTAACTCATAAGGGCAGTAGTTATGCACCGTTGACGGTGTTGTATTAAAATAGTATGTGAAATACTTTAACCATTCGTCCCAGTCAGTTTTGTCCACAGATATATAAGAACGAACATATTCGTTAAAAGTTCTATGACTTCTTTCTATTGTTCCTAGTGTTTGATGGTGATGTGCCGTGGAAGTTATATTTTCAATTTTTAGTAGTGTGCATAGTTCCGTCAGTATAGAATTTTTGTACTCTGTTCCCATGTCTGAAATGAACGTTTTCATTGGACCATAGGTTAATACAAAATTTTCAAATATCGCTTTTGCGATTGTTCTTGCAGATTTATCTGGTGTTGGTATTGTCACCAAATATTTAGTAAGATCACATATTAAAGTAATTGCATACTCATTTCCATTAATTGATTTTGGAAATGGCCCTATTGTATCTACATACACCGTGTCGAATGCTTTTTCTGGTGTTTCTGTTATAGTCATAGGACTTTTATTATGGCTTATTATTTTTGATTTCTGGCATTTTTTACATAATTTCACATATTTTGTTACATCTTTTATCATATTTTTCCAATAGTAATACCTCTTTATTTTTTCTAATGTTCTATATATTCCACAATGTACTCCCTCTATCGGATCATCGTGGTATTTCAGCATTATATCAAGAATTGCCTTAGCATTCTTATCATTTATATTGGTCACCTCATTAAGTAGCGCTACTTTTAATTTATTTAAATATTTATTGCCCATATTTTTAAATTCATTTATGGAGATAAATTCGAAAATTTTCTCACTGGGTGCCATTTGTAGTGTCTCTACACTAAGTTTACCGGCCACTTTCTCAAGCCTTGGGAAAAATTGTCCTAGGTCAATATTCCCATTAGTAAACAAATCATTTATATTTATATATGTAATAACAGATTTTCCTCGTTTGATGTAACATTTTACGGGAGTAATCTTCAGTTTATAGTACTTTCTGACGTCAGTGTTCTTTAGTGGTACATATATATTGGGCTCTTTATCATTATTTTTAATTTTGTGCTGAATATTTTCGGTATTACTTTGTTGTTTCTTTTTATATGCCATAGATCTTGTTGTAATTTTCAATATTGTATTAGTTTTTATAGCTTTGCTATTTATGGCGCGGTAGGGGTTGAATTTTATTTTTCGTAATATAAATAATCGACACTATTCCCGTTATGTTTTTCTTTTTTTGTTTTGATTAGCTCATCCTTTAAAAGCGACTTCGTTGTTGTTTTTTAAAATCAAGACGAGAAAATATGTATGTACATATATAGTGTGTTACTCACATTCAGACGCAATAACAAAAACAAAACAATAAATATACTCATATGAATACATATGTATGTATGTGAAATATTTATTTTATTATTTAATTAATTAAAGTTTGTTTTCAGTGATCGTTTGTATTTTATCACTATAATATCTGCAATATATCAGACTTTTTCAAGTATGTATGTATATATGTACATATGTGTATGCAAGTAAAAAACCACCACCATTTGGCAAATTTACATCATATTCGCCTTGCAAGAAACGAAATTGCTTTTTTTTATTTTGATTTCAACTTTAACAAAAAACCGAAAATATTATGTGTACATACATATGTACATACTTACTTCTTCTTATTCGCCTTCGTTCCTTATAAAAAAAAATGAGCAAAGCTATAACCGGGTGTCCTAAGACACCTCTCTTCTTTTATATTTATGTCTTTTAAGTCATTAATCGTTATTCTTGATAACGCGTCCGCAACGTAATTATCTTTTCCCCTAAGGTATTCTATAGTAAAATTGTATTCTTCCAAATCCAATCTCATTCTTGTTAATTTTGAACTTGGGTTTTTCATAGAAAATAAATAAGATAATGGTCTGTGATCAGTACGAACAAGGAAATGTTTACCATATATGTATGGTCTGAAGTGTGTAATAATAGCCCAATGGATAGTTGTCAATTCCTGTTCGATTGTGGATTTATTGCTTTCACCTTTGCTAAAAGATTTTGATGCATATGCTATTGGTAATTGCTTTCCATCATATTCCTGTGTCAATACGGCTCACTAGTTTGTTTGCTTGCGTCTGTTGTTATATAAAATTCTTTTGTGAAATCAGGGTATTGAAGTAGTGTGGGTTTTATCAGAGCTTTTTTCAGGTATTTGAATGCATTGTCACAATCTTTAGTCCATTCAAATTTTACTCCTTTTCTGGACAATTTTGTTAGATGTCTGGAATATTCTGAGAAGTTTTTGATGAATCTTCGATAATAATTACAAAATGCAACGAATCGTTTTGCACTATCCGCATCCTTTGGCGTTGGATAGCTTTCGATAGCTGCGTATTTACTATCATCAGGTAATATTCCTTTGTCTGTACATTTGTGTCCAAGATATGTGACTTCTGTCCTGAAAAATGAACATTTTTCTGGATGAAGTTTTAAGTTGTGTTTTCTACACAAATCAAATACATCTTTTAAATTTGAAAGCATATGTTTCTCTGAACAACCTAACACCACTAAGTCGTCCATGTACAGGAAAGCCTGGTTTGGTTTTAGACCAGCAAAAGCAAGTGTCATCATTCATTGAAATGAATTTGGAGCTATTTTTAAACCATACGGTAATCTAGTAAATCTGTATGAGCCATTGTTTATTGAAAATGACTTTAGCCAACATTTTTCAAAGTTTTTAAATTAATTGTGTATGTAAGTTATTAATTCTCTTAGAACTTTTGTAGTTTTTAAGGTAAATTCTGAGAATTTTTATAATTAAGCGTTAAAAAATTTTATGTTTTTTAAAAGATTTATTGACAAATTTAATCAATTAACAATTAATAAACATAAACCGCCTTATTTACAAAATAAATTTTCTGCTTATAAATAAAATAAAAACATATAAAATATCAAAATATAAAATTTTACATTTATTTGAGAATGTACTGAAGAAAAAAAATTTAAAAACATATAAAATACCTATAAAAAAAAATTAAAAATGAATTGAGAATGTTTCATACTGTTTTATTAAAACATACATAAATGCATAAATTTTGTTTGCGCGACCAACCCCCTTCTTCTTTGTAATTCATGTTAACTCGACGATTGCTAACTAACGACTGAATGCGGTCTGTAAAAAAAGAAAACACAGAACCTGTGTATTCGTAAGTATGTATGTATTAGTTTCGTGCTGGTTATGCGGGTATGAGCAGCGTTACCGTTCACTCGACTAAAGTCGCAATTTGACCCTTTTTCGGCGGTCGGCGACTTTTTATGAGACTTTTTTTATCACCGACTTTTGCGACTTTTTTAATTTTGTTGCAAATTTTTACCCTTTTTTGTAGTTTCTCACAAAAAGCATTTAATTTGCAGTAAATTAAAAAATGTTTTTATTATTTTTATAAAAAAAATATTCAAAATTTAAAAGCAATTCGCATATTATTGTTCATTTGGCAACAACTTTATTATCATCATGGTGAAATAAGTATATGTATAACAAAAAAGTGGATAATGCTTGTCAAAAAATTACACCATTTTGACGTGTGATATCCACAAAATTATCATAGCAAAAAATAATGAGCTGCCGTTACGAGACCACCTGGTAAACTTATTTCACCACGCTTGTCACATACATATATACAATTTTGGCATAAAATTGGTAATTTAACCAATTCGTTAGACGAACCAATGTTTCCTAATTTGTACAAACTGGACGTACATGTATTAACTCTACCTCACAGCAGTGCTTGTGCAGAAAGAATTTTTTCGAAATTAGCTTTACTTAAAAATAAATTAACTAATAAATTAAAAGTAAAAACATGCAACACTATGCTTTAAATTAATGCCTTAAATTTAATAGATAAAGATGTATAATACTGTATTCCCTGTAATGAACTTATTTTTAAATATAGAAATGAAATTTCAAAAAAAATTATATTTATGTATGTATGTATTCCATAGTTATATTATAGAACTTGATTTTTTTAGCAGAAATCCCATTCATTTGACTTTGACAGCATACGACAGCCAAATTTATTAAAACTTAAGTAAATTTGTTCAGTATACGTGAAAATATGTATAGAAGCATATATAATGCATCTGCATATGTTAAAAAATATGATAAAAATGGATTCTGCAATTAGCTTTTAGTTTTGTTTCAATTTTTTTTTTTTTGTTATGCTTTTTATTAATAAAAAAAAAAAAAAACGTTAAAAAAAGATGTGCGACTTTATTTTTATAAAACGACCTTTTGTGCGACTTTTCAAAAATTCCTAGCGGTAACCCTGGGTATGAGGCTGAATGAAAAATTATGCCAACGAGAAAGCGCTCTCTTCACCCCTCTCGCATAATAACTCTCATTTTATGCCAGCATAATTAGACTCGTGTGTGAATCCACATTGATGGCACAACTCAACAAATTCGTAAACGATTAAGGGCCAAATTTACAGTCATTAGTTAATTATTAGTAAACTAAAATGATAACAATTGTTTAACTAATACTTCATATTCACAGTTTATGGTTTAACTAAAATTCTTAATATGAACAAAAAATGGTAACCCTATCAAACTAACAAGTTTCAACGTATGTGTGAAATTTATAATAAAGAAAGTGTATCGCAACGAACTGCGAAGGTTTTAAGAACAAAATATTATAATTTAAAAAAAAATATGAAAAAAAGAGCAGCTGACGAAAAAAGGAGTACATACGCCTCAGGTGGAGGACCACCAATGAAAGAGGGTATGACAGATAGCGACTTAAGCTTAGAGCAATATTGCATGACGCTCAGGTCGATGGCTTGGAGTCAGTGTATGATTCTGACTATGTCAACGATAAAAGTAAGCATAATTAAGTATGAACAAAACTATATAAAACACGAATGTGTATTATTTTTAGGCGACATAATAGTATATGATCCTCCCTTGGAATGTTCACTCGATCAGAGCACAGAAAAACATGACTTTTTTTTCGTCAGACGTAGAAGCTGAAAAATTGGAAGGTCCGTCATGCAGCTGGGAGAACTACCATCCAGAAAAATTAAGAAAGCCGATAAATGTAAAATTAAATAATTATAAACAACCAAAAAAGGCGACAACTTGGTCAAAGCTAGCCGAAGTAAAGGCAAAGTAGAGTGATGTGAAAGCTAAGAGGGAAATAGAGCTAATGGAGGAAGAATACAAGTCGCGTCTGGCCTATTGGGAAGAAAAAAAGCTATTGGAGAAGAAAGAATCTGAGTTCAGAATCAAACTAATGCAGCTAAAATATGAGAAAGAAGTTGAAAATATCAACAGCCTTAAATATAAATAAGTACTTAACAATTAGATAAAAAATTAATAGATTTTTCGTGATATGTTTCGTTTTAATGAATTTTATTAATTTTTGTTAATGCATGAATTTACTGTTTGCCAATTAGTATTTAACTGTGAATAAGTAGTTTTTTTATTTTGTTTATATATGGAATTACTTTTTATGTTTGTTTTCTCAATATATCTGTGGTCACAAGCCTTAACCTCTTAGGTCGAGTTAGAACAAAGTTGAGTTTTTGTTAAGAGTTCATTAAACCCACCTGAAACCTTAAATTGATCTCCGGAAGACTTGTGCCCACAGATATATTTACATATTTTATTGCAATTAATCAATAAAACATATTTTATTACATTGAAGCAAAATATTTATCAATAAGTTTTTTTCTTGTTATATTGGAGGATTCCACTCTAATGGTTCGATTGTGAGGCACATTTAAAACTTCATTTACAACTTTTTCCAACTGTGGCGGCAGTACTGGTGCTTCCAATTCTCTATTTATGCAACAAATATTGTGTAATACTGCTGCTGCAACTATAATACTTTGAACTTTTTTTGAATTCATGCGAATTCCTAAAGACAGCACAGGAAACCTTCGCTTCCACACTCCGTAAGAACGTTCAACACAGTTTCTGGTCCTTATAAGTGACTCATTATAAAGATTTTCTGATGGTGTGTTTGGTTTTAATAACGGTGTAATTACAAAATTTGAATTTTCATAGCCACTGTCTGCAATCACAAGACTTTTTCCAAATTCTTTAGACTCTAACCGATAACAAATACGTGAGTTCCGGAAAATGGTGGCATCCTGAGTTGAACTAGGCCAGCGTGCCACAATATCTAGAATTCTAAGCTCGCTGTCACACAAAGTTTGAACGTTTATTGAGAAAAATCCTTTTCTATTACGATACAACTCAGCATCGTTACCACCTAAATCAATCAGCAAGTTTAGTTACACAAAATAAAACGTTTTCCTATATTATCTTACCAGGAGATTCTATCTTTACATGACTACAGTCCATAGCGGCAATTACAGCTGGAAACTTTGCTAGTAACAAAAATTTTGACTTAATATTGTTCAACTCAATCATAGTATTTGGAAAGTTAATATATTCTTCCCGAAGCATTGCTATATGATGCGAAACTAGTGTAATATATCTCGATACAGTAGATTGTGATAGTCCAAAAAGATCACCATTCATTCGCTGCATACAGCCTGTGGCATAGTACCGTAGAGTCATCAGTAGCATTTGTTCAGGTAACACGGTATTATTCCTGTTAATGTAAAGCTGTATTAAACTATATTACACATGTATGTATATATGTATGACTCTACCAAGTGGTTCTGCTTTGAATTTTGCGGCGTATGCATTCAAGCACTTGCCATGCCACCTCCTTGCTCAGACGGAATCCCTAAAATCTTTAGCATCGAACATTTGAAAAAAATTTGGACGGTTTCTTAAGTTACGTTGGTGACGCTCAGCAACAATATTCCAGATATTGTCAATATCAGCGTCACTTTCAATATCGGACTCCACGTTTTCAATTTCACAAGCCATGTCTAAAATTTTTCACAAAACAACAATACAAATAATAATTTACAACGAATCAGCTGTTGTCTAACTATTTGTTAACCAACGACATTTGACGGTTTAACCAATGGTAAACAAAGAGCTGTGAATCAAATATTATTGGTTAAACTATTGCTATTAGCTAACCAATGACTGTGAATTTGGCCCTAAAAGTAATAAGTTAGAACTATTGAAATGTTTGTACTTAAAATTGTGTTTTTTTTGCGTTCCAGCAGTTCCAGGTAATTTTTAGAATTTGGGAGTTAGTGTCGAGCGCGCATTCTCAGCATTAGGGTTAGTACTAAGTGATCTTAGATGCAACCTTTCAGACGATTCCTTAAGATCGTTATGCTTGTTAAGTTAAACCAAAATTTTAATAAATGAACTCCAAGCCTTATGTCTATTTTTTCATTCAATTCGACCATATAGGGAACGGCCTGGCCTCTGGAAATCTGTTGTGGTAGTAAAAACACTAAGCACAGATAAAGGCGATGTATGTTTTTTTATATTTTAAAACCATTACACAAAACCTAATAAAGGTTACATACAGGCAATTGCACTTTTTATAATGATTTTAATGGATTTAGAAATCCCTATTCAACATTTTCAATGGGAGAAATATTTCCACTAAAACTTTATGAACTAATTTTTTATTATAAATTTTATGCCTGATAACCAAAAAATTCATTTTTTTTTTAATTGGTTATTTCTAACTCATGCCTGATAACCAAAAAAAATCATTTTATTTTTTATTGGTTATTTCTAACTCATGCCTGATAACCAAAAAAATTCATTTTATTTTTTATTGGTTATTTGTAACCAAAAAATCATTTTGGTTGAAATAATGCTTATTTGAAGCCAAAAAATCTTGGTGGCTCATATAATGGTTATTTATAACCAAAAAAACAAAACACTCACTAAAATTGGTTGCGATGACCAAAATAAAATATATCTCATAAAAATGGTTAATTATAACCTTTTTATAAATTCATCAATATTAATGGTTAAAAATGAGTTTTTTGTCGTTTATCTTATAATTGTTAAGTCCCTGGAACATATATATCTTTGTGAATTCGCTGGTTTCGGATACAATAGGAGCACAGGTAACCAGATGCGACGAAAAAAAATTGGACTTGGATCATATTTTATTTTTCATAACCCGGCATCGTGAAAAAGAGACAACATTAGCGTGTTTGTTATGAAAGTAAACAAAACGAAAAGCAAAAAAAGTTCAGTTTTTAGTGGAAAATGCTACATGAAATCACGCTTAAATTTAATAAAATGTAATAATATTGTTATGAAATCTACTCTTCTTTTTATTTAAGTAAAAGAGTTGTGTTTCAAATTCAGTACATTTATTTTATTTCATTAATTTATATTAAAAGATCTTGTAAAAGAAATTCACGTGGTGTACAATTCTGATTCCCGAGAGGTAATGATAAATTTTACACGTCAGATAAATTCGAAAATTTTTTCACTGGGTGCCATTTGTAGTGTTTCTACACTAAGTTTACCGGCCACTTTCTCAAGCCTTGGGAAAAATTGTCCTAGGTCAATATTCCCATTAGTAAACAAATCATTTATATTTATATATGTAATAACAGATTTTCCTCGTTTGATGTAACATTTTACGGGAGTAATCTTCAGTTTATAGTACTTTCTGACGTCAGTGTTCTTTAGTGGTACATATATATTGGGCTCTTTATCATTATTTTTAATTTTGTGCTGAATATTTTCGGTATTACTTTGTTGTTTCTTTTTATATGCCATAGATCTTGTTGTAATTTTCAATATTGTATTAGTTTTTATATTTATGTCTTTTAAGTCATGAATCGTTATTCTTGATAACGCGTCCGCAACGTAATTATCTTTTCCCCTAAGGTATTCTATAGTAAAATTGTATTCTTCCAAATCCAATCTCATTCTTGTTAATTTTGAACTTGGGTTTTTCATAGAAAATAAATAAGATAATGGTCTGTGATCAGTACGAACAAGGAAATGTTTACCATATATGTATGGTCTGAAGTGTGTAATAGCCCAATGGATAGTTGTCAATTCCTGTTCGATTGTGGATTTATTGCTTTCACCTTTGCTAAAAGATTTTGATGTATATGCTATTGGTAATTGCTTTCCATCATATTCCTGTGTCAATACGGCTCACAAGTTTGTTTGCTTGCGTCTGTTGTTATATAAAATTCTTTTGTGAAATCAGGGTATTGAAGTAGTGTGGGTTTTATCAGAGCTTTTTTCAGGTATTTGAATGCATTGTCACAATCTTTAGTTCATTCAAATTTTACTCCTTTTCTGGACAATTTTGTTAGATGTCTGGAATATTCTGAGAAGTTTTTGATGAATCTTCGATAATAATTACAAAATGCAACGAATCGTTTTGCACTATCCGCATCCTTTGGCGTTGGATAGCTTTTGATAGCTGCGTATTTACTATCATCAGGTAATATTCCTTTGTCTGTACATTTGTGTCCAAGATAAGTGACTTCTGTCCTGAAAAATTAACATTTTTCTGGATGAAGTTTTAAGTTGTGTTTTCTACACAAATCAAATACATTTTTTAAATTTGAAAGCATATGTTTCTCTGAACAACCTAACACCACTAAGTCGTCCATGTACAGGAAAGCCTGGTTTGGTTTTAGACCAGCAAAAGCAAGTGTCATCATTCATTGAAATGAATTTGGAGCTATTTTTAAACCATACGGTAATCTAGTAAATCTGTATGAGCCATTGTTTATTGAAAATGACTTTAGCCAACATTTTTCAAAGTTTTTAAATTAATTGTGTATGTAAGTTATTAATTCTCTTAGAACTTTTGTAGTTTTTAAGGTAAATTCTGAGAATTTTTATAATTAAGCGTTAAAAAATTTTATGTTTTTTAAAAGATTTATTGACAAATTTAATCAATTAACAATTAATAAACATAAACCGCCTTATTTACAAAATATATTTTCTGCTTATAAATAAAATAAAAACATATAAAATATCAAAATATAAAATTTTACATTTATTTGAGAATGTACTGAAGAAAAAAAATTTAAAAACATATAAAATACCTATAAAAAAAAATTAAAAATGAATTGAGAATGTTTCATACTGTTTTATTAAAACATACATAAATGCATAAATTTTGTTTGCGCGACCAACCCCCTTCTTCTTTGTAATTCATGTTAACTCGACGATTGCTAACTAACGACTGAATGCGGTCTGTAAAAAAAGAAAACACAGAACCTGTGTATTCGTAAGTATGTATGTATTAGTTTTGTGCTGGTTATGCGGGTATGAGCAGCGTTACCGTTCACTCGACTAAAGTCGCAATTTGACCCTTTTTCGGCGGTCTGCGACTTATTATGAGACTTTTTTTATCACCGACTTTTACGACTTTTTTAATTTTGTTGCAAATTTTTACCCTTTTTTGTAGTTTCTCACAAAAAGCATTTAATTTGCAGTAAATTAAAAAATGTTTTTATTATTTTTATAAAAAAAATATTCAAAATTTAAAAGCAATTCGCATATTATTGTTCATTTGGCAACAACTTTATTATCATCATGGTGAAATAAGTATATGTATAACAAAAAAGTGGATAATGCTTGTCAAAAAATTACACCATTTTGACGTGTGATATCCACAAAATTATCATAGCAAAAAATAATGAGCTGCCGCTACGAGACCACCTGGTAAACTTATTTCACCACGCTTGTCACATACATATATACAATTTTGGCATAAAATTGGTAATTTAACCAATTCGTTAGACGAACCAATGTTTCCTAATTTGTACAAACTGGACGTACATGTATTAACTCTACCTCACAGCAGTGCTTGTGCAGAAAGAATTTTTTCGAAATTAGCTTTACTTAAAAATAAATTAACTAATAAATTAAAAGTAAAAACATGCAACACTATGCTTTAAATTAATGCCTTAAATTTAATAGATAAAGATGTATAATACTGTATTCCCTGTAATGAACTTATTTTTAAATATAGAAATGAAATTTCAAAAAAAATTGTATTTATGTATGTATGTATTCCATAGTTATATTATAGAACTTGATTTTTTTAGCAGAAATCCCATTCATTTGACTTTGACAGCATACGACAGCCAAATTTATTAAAACTTAAGTAAATTTGTTCAGTATACGTGAAAATATGTATAGAAGCATATATAATGCATCTGCATATGTTAAAAAATATGATAAAAATGGATTCTGCAATAAGCTTTTAGTTTTGTTTCAATTGTTTTTTTTTTTTTTGTTATGCTTTTTATTAATAAAAAAAAAACGTTAAAAAAAGATGTGCGACTTTATTTTTATAAAACGACCTTTTGTGCGACTTTTCAAAAATTCCTAGCGGTAACCCTGGGTATGAGGCTGAATGAAAAATTATGCCAACGAGAAAGCGCTCTCTTCACCCCTCTCGCATAATAACTCTCATTTTATGCCAGCATAATTAGACTCGTGTGTGAATCCACATTGATGGCACAACTCAACAAATTCGTAAACGATTAAGGGCCAAATTTACAGTCATTAGTTAATTATTAGTAAACTAAAATGATAACAATTGTTTAACTAATACTTCATATTCACAGTTTATGGTTTAACTAAAATTCTTAATATGAACAAAAAATGGTAACCCTATCAAACTAACAAGTTTCAACGTATGTGTGAAATTTATAATAAAGAAAGTGTATCGCAACGAACTGCGAAGGTTTTAAGAACAAAATATTATAATTTAAAAAAAAATATGAAAAAAAGAGCAGCTGACGAAAAAAGGAGTACATACGCCTCAGGTGGAGGACCACCAATGAAAGAGGGTATGACAGATAGCGACTTAAGCTTAGAGCAATATTGCATGACGCTCAGGTCGATGGCTTGGAGTCAGTGTATGATTCTGACTATGTCAACGATAAAAGTAAGCATAATTAAGTATGAACAAAACTATATAAAACACGAATGTGTATTATTTTTAGGCGACATAATAGTATATGATCCTCCCTTGGAATGTTCACTCGATCAGAGCACAGAAAAACATGACTTTTTTTTCGTCAGACGTAGAAGCTGAAAAATTGGAAGGTCCGTCATGCAGCTGGGAGAACTACCATCCAGAAAAATTAAGAAAGCCGATAAATGTAAAATTAAATAATTATAAACAACCAAAAAAGGCGACAACTTGGTCAAAGCTAGCCGAAGTAAAGGCAAAGTAGAGTGATGTGAAAGCTAAGAGGGAAATAGAGCTAATGGAGGAAGAATACAAGTCGCGTCTGGCCTATTGGGAAGAAAAAAAGCTATTGGAGAAGAAAGAATCTGAGTTCAGAATCAAACTAATGCAGCTAAAATATGAGAAAGAAGTTGAAAATATCAACAGCCTTAAATATAAATAAGTACTTAACAATTAGATAAAAAATTAATAGATTTTTCGTGATATGTTTCGTTTTAATGAATTTTATTAATTTTTGTTAATGCATGAATTTACTGTTTGCCAATTAGTATTTAACTGTGAATAAGTAGTTTTTTTATTTTGTTTATATATGGAATTACTTTTTATGTTTGTTTTCTCAATATATCTGTGGTCACAAGCCTTAACCTCTTAGGTCGAGTTAGAACAAAGTTGAGTTTTTGTTAAGAGTTCATTAAACCGACCTGAAACCTTAAATTGATCTCCGGAAGACTTGTGCCCACAGATATATTTACATATTTTATTGCAATTAATCAATAAAACATATTTTATTACATTGAAGCAAAATATTTATCAATAAGTATTTTTCTTGTTACATTGGAGGATTCCACTCTAATGGTTCGATTGTAAGGCACATTTAAAACTTCATTTACAACTTTTTCCAACTGTGGCGGCAGTACTGGTGCTTCCAATTCTCTATTTATGCAACAAATATTGTGTAATACTGCTGCTGCAACTATAATACTTTGAACTTTTTTTGAATTCATGCGAATTCCTAAAGACAGCACAGGAAACCTTCGCTTCCACACTCCGTAAGAACGTTCAACACAGTTTCTGGTCCTTATAAGTGACTCATTAAAAAGATTTTCTGATGGTGTGTTTGGTTTTAATAACGGTGTAATTACAAAATTTGAATTTTCATAGCCACTGTCTGCAATCACAACACTTTTTCCAAATTCTTTAGACTCTAACCGATAACAAATACGTGAGTTCCGGAATATGGTGGCATCGTGAGTTGAACTAGGCCAGCGTGCCACAATATCTAGAATTCTAAGCTCGCTGTCACACAAAGTTTGAACGTTTATTGAGAAAAATCCTTTTCTATTACGATACAACTCAGCATCGTTACCACCTAAATCAATCAGCAAGTTTAGTTACACAAAATAAAACGTTTTCCTATATTATCTTACCAGGAGATTCTATCTTTACATGACTACAGTCCATAGCGGCAATTACAGCTGGAAACTTTGCTAGTAACAAAAATTTTGACTTAATATTGTTCAACTCAATCATAGTATTTGGAAAGTTAATATATTCTTCCCGAAGCATTGCTATATGATGCGAAACTAGTGTAATATATCTCGATACAGTAGATTGTGATAGTCCAAAAAGATCACCATTCATTCGCTGCATACAGCCTGTGGCATAGTACCGTAGAGTCATCAGTAGCATTTGTTCAGGTAACACGGTATTAGTCCTGTTAATGTAAAGCTGTATTAAACTATATTACACATGTATGTATATATGTATGACTCTACCAAGTGGTTCTGCTTTGAATTTTGCGGCGTATGCATTCAAGCACTTGCCATGCCACCTCCTTGCTCAGACGGAATCCCTAAAATCTTTAGCATCGAACATTTGAAAAAAATTTGGACGGTTTCTTAAGTTACGTTGGTGACGCTCAGCAACAATATTCCAGATATTGTCAATATCAGCGTCACTTTCAATATCGGACTCCACGTTTTCAATTTCACAAGCCATGTCTAAAATTTTTCACAAAACAACAATACAAATAATAATTTACAACGAATCAGCTGTTGTCTAACTATTTGTTAACCAACGACATTTGACGGTTTAACCAATGGTAAACAAAGAGCTGTGAATCAAATATTATTGGTTAAACTATTGCTATTAGCTAACCAATGACTGTGAATTTGGCCCTAAAAGTAATAAGTTAGAACTATTGAAATGTTTGTACTTAAAATTGTGTTTTTTTTGCGTTCCAGCAGTTCCAGGTAATTTTTAGAATTTGGGAGTTAGTGTCGAGCGCGCATTCTCAGCATTAGGGTTAGTACTAAGTGATCTTAGATGCAACCTTTCAGACGATTCCTTAAGATCGTTATGCTTGTTAAGTTAAACCAAAATTTTAATAAATGAACTCCAAGCCTTATGTCTATTTTTTCATTCAATTCGACCATATAGGGAACGGCCTGGCCTCTGGAAATCTGTTGTGGTAGTAAAAACACTAAGCACAGATAAAGGCGATGTATGTTTTTTTATATTTTAAAACCATTACACAAAACCTAATAAAGGTTACATACAGGCAATTGCAATTTTTATAATGATTTTAATGGATTTAGAAATCCCTATTCAACATTTTCAATGGGAGAAATATTTCCACTAAAACTTTATGAATTAATTTTTTATTATAAATTTTATGCCTGATAACCAAAAAATTCATTTTTTTTTTAATTGGTTATTTCTAACTCATGCCTGATAACCAAAAAAAATCATTTTATTTTTTATTGGTTATTTCTAACTCATGCCTGATAACCAAAAAAATTCATTTTATTTTTTATTGGTTATTTGTAACCAAAAAATCTTTTTGGTTGAAATAATGCTTATTTGAAGCCAAAAAATCTTGGTGGCTCATATAATGGTTATTTATAACCAAAAAAACAAAACACTCACTAAAATTGGTTGCGATGACCAAAATAAAATATATCTCATAAAAACGGTTAATTATAACCTTTTTATAAATTCATCAATATTAATGGTTAAAAATGAGTTTTTTGTCGTTTATCTTATAATTGTTAAGTCCCTGGAACATATATATCTTTGTGAATTCGCTGGTTTCGGATACAATAGGAGCACAGGTAACCAGATGCGACGAAAAAAAAATTGGACTTGGATCATATTTTGAAAAAGAGACAACATTAGCGTGTTTGTTATGAAGGTAAACAAAACGAAAAGCAAAAAAAGTTCAGTTTTTAGTGGAAAATGCTACATGAAAGCACGCTTAAATTTAATAAAATGTATTAATATTGTAATGAAATCTACTCTTCTTTTTATTTAAGTAAAAGAGTTGTGTTTCAAATTCAGTACATTTATTTTATTTCATTAATTTATATTAAAAGATCTTGTAAAAGAAATTCATAAATAATAAAATTCATAAATGATAAATTTTACACGTCATGCTATCGGCTGTTCTTTCGTTTTCTTTTTATTCGCGCTCATTTAGTTATTGTTTTTTTTTTTTTTTTTGTTTTGCGCCTTATCGATTATCTTTAACTTTGTCTTATGTAGTGTTGTAATAAATTCGGAGTAAATAAAAAAAGGAGTACATAAAAATGTTGCCGTATTGTTGACTTAAAAGAGAAAATCGTTATATTACCCCCCTCTCAGAATCGAGGCTCCTGAACGAGTTACGGTGGGTCTATGTTATATGCCGCCAATCGGTTGACATATAAAACCCGAGAGTGTCGCTCATCCGTGAGCTTTACTTTATAAACAAGTTCCGTAATTCTTTCAAGTATTTGTGCTGGTCCTGTCCAATCTGACTGCAGCTTGGGACACCTCCTCTTACGGCGTTTATGTTTATAGACCCACACTAGCTGTCCTGTGTAATATGATTAAAACAATTTAGTTATTCTGGTGCTCTCTAGGGAGCTCTCAATTTATTGTGGAGGATTTGATGATGAGAAGAGTTTAAGAAAATAAATAATAGTGCCGCCGCTTAAGAACGCCACTGGCAAATAAAAGTAAAAGGCAGATGAATGCCAGTATGAATTAGTAATGCCGATTGAAGGCAAAGTATTAATTGATTCCTTAAACTAATTGACATTGGCTTATATACTAATTATGAGAATAATTCTTAGGGGTACCTTAACATAAGAGTAAAAGAATAGAAATATATATTATTGTTGGGTAAGCATATTTAGCTTCCAACTAATTATGTATGGCATGTGTTCAACAGTTTTAAAGTTCAACGAGTGCATACTTAAAAGCAACAGATACTTTGTGTAGCTTATATCTACAATCAAACAAATACAGTTAATAAATGTGATTCATTTAAGTGCATTGTGCTGCTGCACTTAATTAACGGTACAAGTGTCAAATTACCGACACACACAAAATATCTTGCTTGCAGTTTGTCAATGCTTGCATGTTGCGGTACTATTGAATCGCAATGCATACCACACGCTGTTGGCCACATGCAACACCTCCATCCTTTACAAGAATGTTCATATAACGTTAGTTTTATGGACATTCTTTTACAATTAGTTTTTAATTAGCCTAAGTATAAGTGTAATATAATATTTATTTTGTTTTTAAAGAAAAGAAAAAAAAATTATAATATTTAGATGTACATATATTCTAATTTTATATTAGTTCGGCCAAACAATACTATTAAATGTTAGTTATTATTAAACATCTTAAGTCTATTTTTATGAACTATTTGTTGTTTATTTGTTTTCTTATCTTCTATGGTAACATTATTTCTTAAATCTATTTTTTTTTATTTTATACGGACCCTTATATTGATTTTCCAATTTATGCCCTGAATTATTCCTAAGTAAAACTAAATCTCCTATTTTAAAATTATGTTCTAAAATATTCTTATCGTAATTTAATTTTTGTTTTATTTTATTTCTATCTAAAAATAACTGCGCGCGTTTATGAGCTAGTTCTAACCTATATTTTGCCTCTTTGGCATAGTTATCCACATTATATAGTGGCGTCACACTATCTATTTTAGCAAATTGCCTAAAATTGTTTGGTAATTTTGAAAATACTAACTCATAAGGGCAGTAGTTATGCACCGTTGACGGTGTTGTATTAAAATAGTATGTGAAATACTTTAACCATTCGTCCCAGTCAGTTTTGTCCACAGATATATAAGAACGAACATATTCGTTAAAAGTTCTATGACTTCTTTCTATTGTTCCTAGTGTTTGATGGTGATGTGCCGTGGAAGTTATATTTTCAATTTTTAGTAGTGTGCATAGTTCCGTCAGTATAGAATTTTTGTACTCTGTTCCCATGTCTGAAATGAACGTTTTCATTGGACCATAGGTTAATACAAAATTTTCAAATATCGCTTTTGCGATTGTTCTTGCAGATTTATCTGGTGTTGGTATTGTCACCAAATATTTAGTAAGATCACATATTAAAGTAATTGCATACTCATTTCCATTAATTGATTTTGGAAATGGCCCTATTGTATCTACATACACCGTGTCGAATGCTTTTTCTGGTGTTTCTGTTATAGTCATAGGACTTTTATTATGGCTTATTATTTTTGATTTCTGGCATTTTTTACATAATTTCACATATTTTGTTACATCTTTTATCATATTTTTCCAATAGTAATACCTCTTTATTTTTTCTAATGTTCTATATATTCCACAATGTCCTCCATCTATCGGATCATCGTGGTATTTCAGCATTATATCAAGAATCGCCTTAGCATTCTTATCATTTATATTGGTCACCTCATTAAGTAGCGCTACTTTTAATTTATTTAAATATTTATTGCCCATATTTTTAAATTCATTTATGGAGATAAATTCGAAAATTTTCTCACTGGGTGCCATTTGTAGTGTTTCTACACTAAGTTTACCGGCCACTTTCTCAAGCCTTGGGAAAAATTGTCCTAGGTTAATATTCCCATTAGTAAACAAATCATTTATATTTATATATGTAATAACAGATTTTCCTCGTTTGATGTAACATTTTACGGGAGTAATCTTTTGTTTATAGTACTTTCTGACGTCAGTGTTCTTTAGTGGGCTCTTTATCATTATTTTTAATTTTGTGCTGAATATTTTCGGTATTACTTTGTTGTTTCTTTTTATATGCCATAGATCTTGTTGTAATTTTCAATATTGTATTAGTTTTTATATTTATGTCTTTTAAGTCATTAATCGTTATTCTTGATAACGCGTGCGCAACGTAATTATCTTTTCCCCTAAGGTATTCTATAGTAAAATTGTATTCTTCCAAATCCAATCTCATTCTTGTTAATTTTGAACTTGGGTTTTTCATAGAAAATAAATAAGATAATGGTCTGTGATCAGTACGAACAAGGAAATGTTTACCATATATGTATGGTCTGAAGTGTGTAATAGCCCAATGGATAGCTGTCAATTCCTGTTCGATTGTGGATTTATTGCTTTCACCTTTGCTAAAAGATTTTGATGCATATGCTATTGGTAATTGCTTTCCATCATATTCCTGTGTCAATACGGCTCCACAAGCTTGTTTGCTTGCGTCTGTTGTTATACAAAATTCTTTTGTGAAATCAGGGTATTGAAGTAGTGTGGGTTTTATCAGAGCTTTTTTCAGGTATTTGAATGCATTGTCACAATCTTTAGTCCATTCAAATTTTACTCCTTTTCTGGACAATTTTGTTAGATGTCTGGAATATTCTGAGAAGTTTTTGATGAATCTTCGATAATAATTACAAAATGCAACGAATCGTTTTGCACTATCCGCATCCTTTGGCGTTGGATAGCTTTCGATAGCTGCGTATTTACTATCATCAGGTAATATTCCTTTGTCTGTACATTTGTGTCCAAGATAAGTGACTTCTGTCCTGAAAACATTTTTCTGGATGAAGTTTTAAGTTGTGTTTTCTACACAAATCAAATACATCTTTTAAATTTGAAAGCATATGTTACTCTGAACAACCTAACACCACTAAGTCGTCCATGTACAGGAAAGCCTGGTTTGGTTTTAGACCAGCAAAAGCAAGTGTCATCATTCATTGAAATGAATTTGGAGCTATTTTTAAACCATACGGTAATCTAGTAAATCTGTATGAGCCATTGTTTATTGAAAATGACTTTAGCCAACATTTTTCAAAGTTTTTAAATTAATTGTGTATGTAAGTTATTAATTCTCTTAGAACTTTTGTAGTTTTTAAGGTAAATTCTGAGAATTTTTATAATTAATCGTTAAAAAATTTTATGTTTTTTAAAAGATTTATTGACAAATTTAATCAATTAACAATTAATAAACATAAACCGCCTTATTTACAAAATATATTTTCTGCTTATAAATAAAATAAAAACATATAAAATATCAAAATATAAAATTTTACATTTATTTGAGAATGTACTGAAGAAAAAAAATTTAAAAACATATAAAAAAATAAGTAAACACATTCATAATGAAAAATTATTGTTGTGTGTGTTTGAAAAATTTTTTTAAAGGCTATTTTTATGCTTTGTAATTCACAAAAATATGTTTGTGAGTTTTTGTATAAATAGATGAGCTTTGGAATTTTTTAAACATAAAGGGTAAAACATCTACTGATGAATTGGTATAGCTACCAACGAAATATATATCTAGATATTGCTAACCCGCAACAAATAAATAATATTTTAAACATATAAAATACCTATAAAAAAAAATTAAAAATGAATTGAGAATGTTTCATACTGTTTTATTAAAACATACATAAATGCATAAATTTTGTTTGCGCGACCAACCCCCTTCTTCTTTGTAATTCATGTTAACTCGACGATTGCTAACTAACGACTGAATGCGGTCTGTAAAAAAAGAAAACACAGAACCTGTGTATTCGTAAGTATGTATGTATTAGTTTTGTGCTGGTTATGCGGGTATGAGCAGCGTTACCGTTCACAATTTGACCCTTTTTCGGCGGTCTGCGACTTTTTATGAGACTTTTTTTATCACCGACTTTTGCGACTTTTTTAATTTTGTTGCAAATTTTTACCCTTTTTTGTAGTTTCTCACAAAAAGCATTTAATTTGCAGTGTAACGACACGATTCCGCTGGTTGCTGGGGTAGCTCAGTGGAAGCCAGGGAGTCGTCGTTGCATAAATGAAATGCACGTTAGCATATAAAAATAAAAGTCAATTTTATTGAAATGCAAGTTGGCATATAAAAGTCAATTTTATTTAAATTCTGGATTGGCCTTAAATTACGGGTATAAAGTCCCGGTCCTTATCTGCTAGTGTACAGCGTCCGAAGTGGTGGTTGGTGGCGACGCACACCAGCTGGAAGCGGGTCTTGCTACTGGTTCTACCTCGAGACAGCAAAAGGAAGCCCTCCCAATACGGTCGACTGAATCAGCCACTAGTATTGTGACTCTCACTTCTTGCTGTCGTACTGGTGACACGAGTGATCGGAAGAGCGAAACGAAACTTCCGACCCTCTCGTCCCCTCAGCTCGATGACAGAGAACAGCACTCGAGGCTCACAGCTAAAATGTGTTCCGCGGGGCCGATGTAGCAATCAGTAAGTTACCTGACAGGAGATAAGAATCTTCGGAAAGAGTAAAGCCCGGATCGTCGGATGTTTCTCTCTGATCAGATCAATACGGTCGACTGAATCAGCCACTTGTATTGTTCTACCCACCGATTGCTATTTAATTACCGATAAGAATAATTTGACAACGAAACGGAACTCAAATTATGGTCTTACCAGTAGCACAGGTAACCAGATATGAAGAAAACAAAAAAAATTGGACTTGGATCATATTTTATTTGTCATAACGAGACACCGTGAAAAAGAGACAACATTAGTGTGTTTGTTATGAAGATAAACAAAACGAAAAGCAAAATATACATACGTACATATATGCTGGAAATTTAAATTTAAAATTATAAATCGCAAAACTAATTAAATATCCATATATTTCTCTAATTCACATTAAAAATATTATTAATTAATTAATTTAAGTTGGTTTTCACTGATCGTTTGTATTTTATCACTGTAATATCTGCAAAATATCAGAATTTATCAAGTATGTATGTATGCATGTGTGTATGTAAGTTAAAAACCACCACCATTTGGCAAATTTCCAGCATATATGTACGTATGTAATAAACTTAATATTTCTTTTTTAAACTTTTTCAGGAGTCGACGATGTGCAATGGGATGTCCAGACTGGGAGAATCTACACCAGGTTCCTAGCGATATACACAGGTAAGTGAAATTAAATGATATATAAATGCAGCCTGAAAAACCACCCCTATTTTTGCAAATTGACATTGGGCACAAACAAAATACTTGTTTAAAAAACAATCAACTCCCAAAGAAGATTGGGAAAAACTAAAGCAAAAGTGAAGTGAAACATATCCTCCCAAACAAGATTGGGGATAAGTAAAGTACAACCACTTAGGATTGTAATAAAATGAAAAAAATGATATGTGCTGTACAGCAACATACAACAAGGAAATAATGTGAAGTGAAGTGTAACATCAACTCCCAAACAAGATTGGGAATAACTAAAGTACAAGTGAAGTGAAACATATACTCCCAAACAAGATTGATAAGCAACAGCAATGGCAAAACAAAAAAACATCAACAGCCAAAGGATAAAGGCTATAAAAGTGAAGTGAAACATATAGAAACACCAAACAGAAGCAGCAACAGCAGTGGCCAAGTGTTGAATTAGGCTTTTTGAAGCTTTTCCTTGAGCAAAAGAAAAAAACATCAACAGCCAGTCTATAAAAGTGAAGTGAAACATATAGAAACACCCAACAGAAGCAGCAACAGCAGTGGCCAAGTGTTTATATATTTATTGTTGCTGAAAAATGTTTACTGAATTGAGTTTTATAAGTTCATTTTTATATTAATTATTGAATGGTTAATTATAGAAAACTGTGCAATTTATTATTTATTAAAACAAAATCCAAACCATTGAAAAGTAACTTAAACTGATTGAAGCAATTGAAAATTTGAAGAAAGTTTAAGCTACATTTGCAATAGTTTGGATTTATAATGGTTTAGGCCTACTGGGGAAGCCAGCCATTAAAAATAATTGGCAACGCACTGAGTGTAGTACCTCAATGGTTGTGTGGAAACCTACACAATTAATAAAAACTTTATTCACAAGCCTAGTTGTATAGCTTATTATTGTTTTTATTTTGTTTGAAACAGTGTTTTTCATATACAACAATAAGTGATACAAGTAGGCTTATGAATAATTCATTTAATTATTTATTATTAATATAGAACAGATTTAGTATAAAAACCTTTCAGTATATCCTAAACCCTTTTTTAATAAGAACACTTGAATGTATTTTCTTTTTGTAACTACCATTTATTTCATATTATTTCATTTCATTAATATTTTGCAAAGGACAGAAAAAAAATTAAAATTTTTACATTTTTGGATATTTGAACAATTTATATTTATATTTTAATAAAATATAAACAATTTAATTTATGTAATCTTTCCCATTTCTTCTTTTTTATTTTATTTTGCATATTTGTGTGCGGTTAAATTTATTCAAAGTACATAAATATTTGTTTTTGCTACTAACTATCATGGCATGTAGGTAATTGTTTCACAAACAAGTTCAATTTAATGTTAATTTACTTTTAGTTTTGTTTTATTTTTACTTAAATTTTTAGTTTGATAAATATTTCAGTCACAAATTGCACACTTTTTTCCTGTTGAGATTTGTTACATTTTTTAAAAATTACAATTCTCATGTAAATTCACGTTTAACAATTTTAATGACTTATTTTGTTTTAAGAGCTTAAGTACAATAGTAAAAACATTTACATAATGGTAACTGTGTTGTTAATTTGTCTATGAAGTATATTTTTAGTTTGCTAGTAAATAAAAATAATAAAATGAATGTGACTTTTGTAGCTGTGTTACTGCCGCTGTTGAAGGATTATTTAGTTGTTGCAATGGACTATTACGTAGTGGCGGTGGATCTCTGTAGGGCGGTGGCACACATGCACCATTTGCTGATATATTAGTTGCTTGTTCATACAAATCATTGGGCGAATTGGAGAATTTACTATTGCCATTATTCGTATTTACACTGATATTTTCTTCTGCAATATTCGTTGTTGTCAGCATATTGTTCCGATCTAAAGCGTTGCGTACATCAGCTAAATTTATTTCATTTATAGATTTACTATTGTGACCACCCAGTTGTTGATAAATATTATTTGCGTTATTAGATATGTTATTGTTGTTGCTGTTGTATTCTTTATAAGCACCATTTCCTTTAAATAAATTATTACCACCATCAAAGCTGCCAAGGCCAGCACTGGAAGTATTTGATGGCATTTCTATGGGATTTGAATGGGATTTTTATGACGTGGTATTAAATTTGTTGCTGCTGTGGCTGCTGCTTTTATTGTACCTGTTGTTGTTATTGCGCTGTGGTATTCCCTTAACAATACAGATGTTTTCGGAAAATTCTGCATCGTGAACAACACTGAAAATACAAAAAGGAAAAGCATTTCAATAGGAAAAGCATTTGATTGAATAAATTTTCCAAAACCGCCTTTTTCCGAAAAAAATGTAATAAAAATGATATAACGAATAAATTACATCTTACACGTGCTGAAAAGGTGGTGTGACCTTCGAAAACAATTTAAGTTTTGCTTTGGTTTTGTTAGAATTATTTAGTTTGTCGCACAAAAGTAATTTAAATTAATAATTTAAATAAACAAATTCAAAGTTTTCATTAAAATTTTCTATATTAATATAAATTAATATAAATTGAATTTGAGTCTCGATAATTTAGACTTTTGGTCTAATATTCTTTTTTACAACTTACCCAAAACTCTTCTTCAATTCTTTGGCCCGTTCATGGGCAGCATTTAAACTTGATTCCATAGTTAAAGGTTTTTGATGTTGCTGCGGCTGCTGTGTAATTGTATTTGCATTAAGCGCACTATCAATTGTATTGCTGATACTATTATTAATTATATTATTATTAATGTTATTGTTGTTATTTTGCTTATTAAAATTACTACTATTATTATTATTATTGATGTTGTTGTGATTAATATTGCTTAAACCCAAAGTCTTTTTATTATTAAACATCACAGTTGTGCTTTCATTGTTATTAATATAATTAATAGTTGCGTTGTGTGGTTGCTGTGTTTCTTGTTTTATATGTTGCATCTCTTCATGCTGTTGTTGCTGCTGCTTACTTTCTGAACGCTGCAATATAAATTCCACATCGTTGGCATATTCACCCCATTTTATAAGCAACTTTAAAGGATTTTCATTTGGTGCCAATAGGCGTTCATTGTTGCGCCATCGTTCAATAAGTGTGAAACGTCCCAACTTAATTTTGCTATTGCGATCATTTGAAATCCGAGGAGCAATTTTCGTACTTTTAAAATGCGCACAATTGTCTTTGAAAGTTGTATGATATTCTTCGAGTGCTTTCGTAGTATTTAATAGATAGTTGCGTGCATTAATATGAAAATCTTTATGGTTGATTATAGCCAAGTCACCCCATGTATGGTCATTTCCAGTTTTGTAATGTTTAATGAAACTTACTGAGTTGGCATCTGCCAAGAACATCTCTAACATATTACAAGTATTTTGATACCATTTATCTTTCTTAACCATGACCAAATTACCTTTACTTACATTGACAATGCCACCAAGACGAACATAATCAATATCGGCTTGCAAATGTGTGGGTAAGTTTCTTATATATTTCTTTTTCGTAAGCAATGGAAATCCATAGCCCATACAAAATATTCCTCTTGCTGGTATTCTGCTTTTTGCAATATTTTAGCACGTATGTATTTGTTCCATGCTATAAAATGTACTGCGACTTTATCTCCTATTTGAGGACGCAACAAATTATCACATAATGGTTTATTGGAGCTTTAATTCGCCAGGAATTCCGATTGGTTTGTACCAAAACAGATGAGGATTTATGAAATGCGTTATTCTGATACAATTATCGGTTTCCATTTTATCAACTAAAATTTTTAATGTTCTTTTAGTAATATGGAATAATATCAGAACTTATTAGGCGCTTAAAAACTTTCTTCACAAGTGGCTTCTTAACAGCTGGGACAACTTTTTTTTACACTGGCTTCTTCTTTGATCTGGGCTAAAATAAACAAACACAACGCAGTTGAACCAATCTGCTTGGAATCACTAAATCAATGCATTAAATCTCCACTATTGTGTCCGTTTGTTTCACAAAACACTTTATATTTATATATATATATATATTTATATCAATATATTTTAATATAATTTGTTAATTTTTCTAATAATTGAATTTAATTCTGTGATTCTGTGATTTCCATTTAAATTTTCTGTAGCATTTTGCTATAGCTTTATTAAACATATGCTTAGAAATGGTTACGTATAACCATTTCTTCTAACACATACATATTTCTATAAATGTAAATTTATCTTCCGTTTCGCCTGCAAAACGTACTAACAGATGAGAAACGCCTTTTTGACCTGTCAAAGTTGAGAATTCTGGTCATATTCTGTGATATCTGGTTACCTGTGCCAGTAGCTCGGCCAGACAGCAACTGCCGTTTGTTGCTAATGTGTTGCCTTTTATACTTTTAGACAACATGCTTATCGATGCACAAACACACGCACACTCATGTGGCCGTACACGTCAGCAGCTGTTAGCTTTGTGTATTAAGCAACAGCTGTCTGTGTACAATTGGCAGTGTTGGGCAACGTTGCGACAGTGATGGTGAATTTACTTGATACATAGATGGCGTCCCTCTCCAACTCACCACTACTTACGGCGAAAATCTTATGTGTCTAATCTTAACTACATATACAAATTTTATTGTAAATCAAGCGAATAAATTCAGTGTATATAAATATATAGGTATATATATCAAAATAAAATATATGACATAACAATTCATATAGAAAATAGTAGTTCATATACAAGTATAAATGGATAAAAATAAAAGTATTTTAGTAATTTGCGTTGTGTGAGCCAAAAACGAGAGCTGTTGACTTTTGGCATCACAGCAGTAAATTAAAAAATGTTTTTATTATTTTTATAAAAAAAAATATTCAAAATTTAAAAGCAATTCGCATATTATTGTTCATTTGGCAACAACTTTATTATCATCATGGTGAAATAAGTATATGTATAACAAAAAAGTGGATAATGCTTGTCAAAAAATTACACCATTTTGACGTGTGATATCCACAAAATTATCATAGCAAAAAATAATGAGCTGCCGTTACGAGACCACCTGGTAAACTTATTTCACCACGCTTGTCACATACATATATACAATTTTGGCATAAAATTGGTAATTTAACCAACTCGTTAGACGAACCAATGTTTCCTAATTTGTACAAACTGGACGTACATGTATTAACTCTACCTCACAGCAGTGCTTGTGCAGAAAGAAATTTTTCGAAATTAGCTTTACTTAAAAATAAATTAACTAATAAATTAAAAGTAAAAACATGCAACACTATGCTGTCAGCCTTAAATTTAATAGATAAAGATGTATAATACTGTATTCCCTGTAATGAACTTATTTTTAAATATAGAAATGAAATTTCAAAAAAAATTATATTTATGTATGTATGTATTCCATAGTTATATTATAGAACTTGATTTTTTTAGCAGAAATCCCATTCATTTGACTTTGACAGCATACGACAGCCAAATTTATTAAAACTTAAGTAAATTTGTTCAGTATACGTGAAAATATGTATAGAAGCATATATAATGCATCTGCATATGTTAAAAAATATGATAAAAATGGATTCTGCAATTAGCTTTTAGTTTTGTTTCAATTTTTTTTTTTTTGTTATGCTTTTTATTAATAAAAAAAAAAAAAAACGTTAAAAAAAGATGTGCGACTTTATTTTTATAAAACGACCTTTTGTGCGACTTTTCAAAAATTCCTAGCGGTAACCCTGGGTATGAGGCTGAATGAAAAATTATGCCAACGAGAAAGCGCTCTCTTCACCCCTCTCGCATAATAACTCTCATTTTATGCCAGCATAATTAGACTCGTGTGTGAATCCACATTGATGGCACAACTCAACAAATTCGTAAACGATTAAGGGCCAAATTTACAGTCATTAGTTAATTATTAGTAAACTAAAATGATAACAATTGTTTAACTAATACTTCATATTCACAGTTTATGGTTTAACTAAAATTCTTAATATGAACAAAAAATGGTAGCCCTATCAAACTAACAAGTTTCAACGTATGTGTGAAATTTATAATAAAGAAAGTGTATCGCAACGAACTGCGAAGGTTTTAAGAACAAAATATTATAATTTAAAAAAAAATATGAAAAAAAGAGCAGCTGACGAAAAAAGGAGTACATACGCCTCAGGTGGAGGACCACCAATGAAAGAGGGTTTGACAGATAGCGACTTAAGCTTAGAGCAATATTGCATGACGCTCAGGTCGATGGCTTGGAGTCAGTGTATGATTCTGACTATGTCAACGATAAAAGTAAGCATAATTAAGTATGAACAAAACTATATAAAACACGAATGTGTATTATTTTTAGGCGACATAATAGTATATGATCCTCCCTTGGAATGTTCACTCGATCAGAGCACAGAAAAACATGACTTTTTTTCGTCAGACGTAGAAGCTGAAAAATTGGAAGGTCCGTCATGCAGCTGGGAGAACTACCATCCAGAAAAATTAAGAAAGCCGATAAATGTAAAATTAAATAATTATAAACAACCAAAAAAGGCGACAACTTGGTCAAAGCTAGCCGAAGTAAAGGCAAAGTAGAGTGATGTGAAAGCTAAGAGGGAAATAGAGCTAATGGAAGAAGAATACAAGTCGCGTCTGGCCTATTGGGAAGAAAAAAAGCTATTGGAGAAGAAAGAATCTGAGTTCAGAATCAAACTAATGCAGCTAAAATATGAGAAAGAAGTTGAAAATATCAACAGCCTTAAATATAAATAAGTACTTAACAATTAGATAAAAAATTAATAGATTTTTCGTGATATGTTTCGTTTTAATGAATTTTATTAATTTTTGTTAATGCATGAATTTACTGTTTGCCAATTAGTATTTAACTGTGAATAAGTAGTTTTTTTATTTTGTTTATATATGGAATTACTTTTTATGTTTGTTTTCTCAATATATCTGTGGTCACAAGCCTTAACCTCTTAGGTCGAGTTAGAACAAAGTTGAGTTTTTGTTAAGAGTTCATTAAACCGACCTGAAACCTTAAATTGATCTCCGGAAGACTTGTGCCCACAGATATATTTACATATTTTATTGCAATTAATCAATAAAACATATTTTATTACATTGAAGCAAAATATTTATCAATAAGTTTTTTTCTTGTTATATTGGAGGATTCCACTCTAATGGTTCGATTGTGAGGCACATTTAAAACTTCATTTACAACTTTTTCCAACTGTGGCGGCAGTACTGGTGCTTCCAATTCTCTATTTATGCAACAAATATTGTGTAATACTGCTGCTGCAACTATAATACTTTGAACTTTTTTTGAATTCATGCGAATTCCTAAAGACAGCACAGGAAACCTTCGCTTCCACACTCCGTAAGAACGTTCAACACAGTTTCTGGTCCTTATAAGTGACTCATTAAAAAGATTTTCTGATGGTGTGTTTGGTTTTAATAACGGTGTAATTACAAAATTTGAATTTTCATAGCCACTGTCTGCAATCACAAGACTTTTTCCAAATTCTTTAGACTCTAACCGATAACAAATACGTGAGTTCCGGAAAATGGTGGCATCGTGAGTTGAACTAGGCCAGCGTGCCACAATATCTAGAATTCTAAGCTCGCTGTCACACAAAGTTTGAACGTTTATTGAGAAAAATCCTTTTCTATTACGATACAACTCAGCATCGTTACCACCTAAATCAATCAGCAAGTTTAGTTACACAAAATAAAACGTTTTCCTATATTATCTTACCAGGAGATTCTATCTTTACATGACTACAGTCCATAGCGGCAATTACAGCTGGAAACTTTGCTAGTAACAAAAATTTTGACTTAATATTGTTCAACTCAATCATAGTATTTGGAAAGTTAATATATTCTTCCCGAAGCATTGCTATATGATGCGAAACTAGTGTAATATATCTCGATACAGTAGATTGTGATAGTCCAAAAAGATCACCATTCATTCGCTGCATACAGCCTGTGGCATAGTACCGTAGAGTCATCAGTAGCATTTGTTCAGGTAACACGGTATTAGTCCTGTTAATGTAAAGCTGTATTAAACTATATTACACATGTATGTATATATGTATGACTCTACCAAGTGGTTCTGCTTTGAATTTTGCGGCGTATGCATTCAAGCACTTGCCATGCCACCTCCTTGCTCAGACGGAATCCCTAAAATCTTTAGCATCGAACATTTGAAAAAAATTTGGACGGTTTCTTAAGTTACGTTGGTGACGCTCAGCAACAATATTCCAGATATTGTCAATATCAGCGTCACTTTCAATATCGGACTCCACGTTTTCAATTTCACAAGCCATGTCTAAAATTTTTCACAAAACAACAATACAAATAATAATTTACAACGAATCAGCTGTTGTCTAACTATTTGTTAACCAAGGACATTTGACGGTTTAACCAATGGTAAACAAAGAGCTGTGAATCAAATATTATTGGTTAAACTATTGCTATTTGCTAACCAATGACTGTGAATTTGGTCCTAAAAGTAATAAGTTAGAACTATTGAAATGTTTGTACTTAAAATTGTGTTTTTTTTTTTGCGTTCCAGCAGTTCCAGGTAATTTTTAGAATTTGGGAGTTAGTGTCGAGCGCGCATTCTCAGCATTAGGGTTAGTACTAAGTAATCTTAGATGCAACCTTTCAGACGATTCCTTAAGATCGTTATGCTTGTTAAGTTAAACCAAAATTTTAATAAATGAACTCCAAGACTTATGTCTATTTTTTCATTCAATTCGACCATATAGGGAACGGCCTGGCCTCTGGAAATCTGTTGTGGTAATAAAAACACTAAGCACAGATAAAGGCGATGTATGTTTTTTTATATTTTAAAACCATTACACAAAACCTAATAAAGGTTACATACAGGCAATTGCAATTTTTATAATGATTTTAATGGATTTAGAAATCCCTATTCAACATTTTCAATGGGAGAAATATTTCCACTAAAACTTTATGAATTAATTTTTTATTATAAATTTTATGCCTGATAACCAAAAAATTCATTTTATTTTTAATTGGTTATTTCTAACTCATGCCTGATAACCAAAAAAAATCATTTTATTTTTTATTGGTTATTTCTAACTCATGCCTGATAACCAAAAAAATTCATTTTATTTTTTATTGGTTATTTATAACCAAAAAATCTTTTTGGTTGAAATAATGCTTATTTGAAGCCAAAAAATCTTGGTGGCTGATATAATGGTTATTTATAACCAAAAAAACAAAACACTCACTAAAATTGGTTGCGATGACCAAAATAAAATATATCTCATAAAAATGGTTAATTATAACCTTTTTATAAATTCATCAATATTAATGGTTAAAAATGAGTTTTTTGTCGTTTATCTTATAATTGTTAAGTCCCTGGAACATATATATCTTTGTGAATTCGCTGGTTTCGGATACAATAGGAGCACAGGTAACCAGATGCGACGAAAAAAAAATTGGACTTGGATCATATTTTATTTGTCATAACCCGGCATCGTGAAAAAGAGACAACATTAGCGTGTTTGTTATGAAAGTAAACAAAACGAAAAGCAAAAAAAGTTCAGTTTTTAGTGGAAAATGCTACATGAAAGCACGCTTAAATTTAATAAAATGTATTAATATTGTAATGAAATCTACTCTTCTTTTTATTTAAGTAAAAGAGTTGTGTTTCAAATTCAGTACATTTATTTTATTTCATTAATTTATATTAAAAGATCTTGTAAAAGAAATTCACGTGGTGTACAATTCTGATTCCCGAGAGGTAATGATAAATTTTACACGTCATGCTATCGGCTGTTCTTTCGTTTTCTTTTTATTCGCGCTCATTTAGTTATTGTTTTTTTTTTTTTTTTTTGTTTTGCGCCTTATCGATTATCTTTAACTTTGTCTTATGTAGTGTTGTAATAAATTCGGAGTAAATAAAAAAAGGAGTACATAAAAATGTTGCCGTATTGTTGACTTAAAAGAGAAAATCGTTACATTACCCCCCTCCTGAACGAGTTACGGTGGGTCTATGTTATATGCCGCCAATCGGTTGACATGTAAAACCCGAGAGTGTCGCTCATCCGTGAGCTTTACTTTATAAACAAGTTCCGTAATTCTTTCAAGTATTTGTGCTGGTCCTGTCCAATCTGACTGCAGCTTGGGACACCTCCTCTTACGGCGTTTATGTTGATAGACCCACACTAGCTGTCCTGTGTAATATGATTAAAACAATTTAGTTATTCTGGTACTCTCTAGGGAGCTCTCAATTTATTGTGGAGGATTTGATGATGAGAAGAGTTTAAGAAAATAAATAATAGTGCCGGCGCTTAAGAACGCCACTGGCAAATAAAAGTAAAAGGCAGATGAATGCCAGTATGAATTAGTAATGCCGATTGAAGGCAAAGTATTAATTGATTCCTTAAACTAATTGACATTGGCTTATATACTAATTATGAGAATAATTCTTAGGGGTACCTTAACATAAGAGTAAAAGAATAGAAATATATATTATTGTTGGGTAAGCATATTTAGCTTCCAACTATTTATGTATGGCATGTGTTCAACAGTTTTAAAGTTCAACGAGTGCATACTTAAAAGCAACAGATAATTTGTGTAGCTTATATCTACAATCAAACAAGTACAGTTAATAAATGTGATTCATTTAAGTGCATTGTGCTGCTGCACTTAATTAACGGTACAAGTGTCAAATTACCGACACACACAAAATATCTTGCTTGCAGTTTGTTAATGCTTGCATGTTGCGGTACTATTGAATCGCAATGCATACCACACACTGTTGGCCACATGCTACACCTCCATCCTTTACAAGAATGTTCATATAACGTTAGTTTTATGGACATTCTTTTACAATTAGTTTTTAATTAGCCTAAGTATAAGTGTAATATAATATTTATTTTGTTTTTAAAGAAAAGAAAAAAAAATTATAATATTTAGATGTACATATATTCTAATTTTATATTAGTTCGGCCAAACAATACTATTAAATGTTAGTTATTATTAAACATCTTAAGTCTATTTTTATGAACTATTTGTTGTTTATTTGTTTTCTTATCTTCTATGGTAACATTATTTCTTAAATCTATTTTTTTTTATTTTATACGGACCCTTATATTGATTTTCCAATTTATGCCCTGAATTATTCCTAAGTAAAACTAAATCTCCTATTTTAAAATTATGTTCTAAAATATTCTTATCGTAATTTAATTTTTGTTTTATTTTATTTCTATCTAAAAATAACTGCGCGCGTTTATGAGCTAGTTCTAACCTATATTTTGCCTCTTTGGCATAGTTATCCACATTATATAGTGGCGTCACACTATCTATTTTAGCAAATTGCCTAAAATTGTTTGGTAATTTTGAAAATACTAACTCATAAGGACAGTAGTTATGCACCGTTGACGGTGTTGTATTAAAACAGTATGTGAAATACTTTAACCATTCGTCCCAGTCAGTTTTGTCCACAGATATATAAGAACGAACATATTCGTTAAAAGTTCTATGACTTCTTTCTATTGTTCCTAGTGTTTGATGGTGATGTGCCGTGGAAGTTATATTTTCAATTTTTAGTAGTGTGCATAGTTCCGTCAGTATAGAATTTTTGTACTCTGTTCCCATGTCTGAAATGAACGTTTTCATTGGACCATAGGTTAATACAAAATTTTCAAATATCGCTTTTGCGATTGTTCTTGCAGATTTATCTGGTGTTGGTATTGTCACCAAATATTTAGTAAGATCACATATTAAAGTAATTGCATACTCATTTCCATTAATTGATTTTGGAAATGGCCCTATTGTATCTACATACACAGTGTCGAATGCTTTTTCTGGTGTTTCTGTTATAGTCATAGGACTTTTATTATGGCTTATTATTTTTGATTTCTGGCATTTTTTACATAATTTCACATATTTTGTTACATCTTTTATCATATTTTTCCTATAGTAATACCTCTTTATTTTTTCTAATGTTCTATATGTTCCACAATGTACTCCCTCTATCGGATCATCGTGGTATTTCAGCATTATATCAAGAATTGCCTTAGCATTCTTATCATTTATATTGGTCACCTCATTAAGTAGCGCTACTTTTAATTTATTTAAATATTTATTGCCCATATTTTTAAATTCATTTATGGAGATAAATTCGAAAATTTTCTCACTGGGTGCCATTTGTAGTGTTTCTACACTAAGTTTACCGGCCACTTTCTCAAGCCTTGGGAAAAATTGTCCTAGGTCAATATTCCCATTAGTAAACAAATCATTTATATTTATATATGTAATAACAGATTTTCCTCGTTTGATGTAACATTTTACGGGAGTAATCTTCAGTTTATAGTACTTTCTGACGTCAGTGTTCTTTAGTGGTACATATATATTGGGCTCTTTATCATTATTTTTAATTTTGTGCTGAATATTTTCGGTATTACTTTGTTGTTTCTTTTTATATGCCATAGATCTTGTTGTAATTTTCAATATTGTATTAGTTTTTATATATATGTCTTTTAAGTCATTAATCGTTATTCTTGATAACGCGTCCGCAACGTAATTATCTTTTCCCCTAAGGTATTCTATAGTAAAATTGTATTCATCCAAATCCAATCTCATTCTTGTTAATTTTGAACTTGGGTTTTTCATAGAAAATAAATAAGATAATGGTCTGTGATCAGTACGAACAAGGAAATGTTTACCATATATGTGTGGTCTGAAGTGTGTAATAGCCCAATGGATAGCTGTCAATTCCTGTTCGATTGTGGATTTATTGCTTTCACCTTTGCTAAAAGATTTTGATGCATATGCTATTGGTAATTGCTTTCCATCATATTCCTGTGTCAATACGGCTCCACAAGCTTGTTTGCTTGCGTCTGTTGTTATACAAAATTCTTTTGTGAAATCAGGGTATTGAAGTAGTGTGGGTTTTATCAGAGCTTTTTTCAGGTATTTGAATGCATTGTCACAATCTTTAGTCCATTCAAATTTTACTCCTTTTCTGGACAATTTTGTTAGATGTCTGGAATATTCTGAGAAGTTTTTGATGAATCTTCGATAATAATTACAAAATGCAACGAATCGTTTTGCACTATCCGCATCCTTTGGCGTTGGATAGCTTTCGATAGCTGCGTATTTACTATCATCAGGTAATATTCCTTTGTCTGTACATTTGTGTCCAAGATAAGTGACTTCTGTCCTGAAAAATTAACATTTTTCTGGATGAAGTTTTAAGTTGTGTTTTCTACACAAATCAAATACATCTTTTAAATTTGAAAGCATATGTTACTCTGAACAACCTAACACCACTAAGTCGTCCATGTACAGGAAAGCCTGGTTTGGTTTTAGACCAGCAAAAGCAAGTGTCATCATTCATTGAAATGAATTTGGAGCTATTTTTAAACCATACGGTAATCTAGTAAATCTGTATGAGCCATTGTTTATTGAAAATGACTTTAGCCAACATTTTTCAAAGTTTTTAAATTAATTGTGTATGTAAGTTATTAATTCTCTTAGAACTTTTGTAGTTTTTAAGGTAAATTCTGAGAATTTTTATAATTAATCGTTAAAAAATTTTATGTTTTTTAAAAGATTTATTGACAAATTTAATCAATTAACAATTAATAAACATAAACCGCCTTATTTACAAAATATATTTTCTGCTTATAAATAAAATAAAAACATATAAAATATCAAAATATAAAATTTTACATTTATTTGAGAATGTACTGAAGAAAAAAAATTTAAAAACATATAAAAAAATAAGTAAACACATTCATAATGAAAAATTATTGTTGTGTGTGTTTGAAAAATTTTTTTAAAGGCTATTTTTATGCTTTGTAATTCACAAAAATATGTTTGTGAGTTTTTGTATAAATAGATGAGCTTTGGAATTTTTTAAACATAAAGGGTAAAACATCTACTGATGAATTGGTATACCTACCAACGAAATATATATCTAGATATTGCTAACCCGCAACAAATAAATAATATTTTAAACATATAAAATACCTATAAAAAAAAATTAAAAATGAATTGAGAATGTTTCATACTGTTTTATTAAAACATACATAAATGCATAAATTTTGTTTGCGCGACCAACCCCCTTCTTCTTTGTAATTCATGTTAACTCGACGATTGCTAACTAACGACTGAATGCGGTCTGTAAAAAAAGAAAACACAGAACCTGTGTATTCGTAAGTATGTATGTATTAGTTTTGTGCTGGTTATGCGGGTATGAGCAGCGTTACCGTTCACAATTTGACCCTTTTTCGGCGGTCTGCGACTTTTTATGAGACTTTTTTTATCACCGACTTTTGCGACTTTTTTAATTTTGTTGCAAATTTTTACCCTTTTTTGTAGTTTCTCACAAAAAGCATTTAATTTGCAGTGTAACGACACGATTCCGCTGGTTGCTGGGGTAGCTCAGTGGAAGCCAGGGAGTCGTCGTTGCATAAATGAAATGCACGTTAGCATATAAAAATAAAAGTCAATTTTATTGAAATGCAAGTTGGCATATAAAAGTCAATTTTATTTAAATTCTGGATTGGCCTTAAATTACGGGTATAAAGTCCCGGTCCTTATCTGCTAGTGTACAGCGTCCGAAGTGGTGGTTGGTGGCGACGCACACCAGCTGGAAGCGGGTCTTGCTACTGGTTCTACCTCGAGACAGCAAAAGGAAGCCCTCCCAATACGGTCGACTGAATCAGCCACTAGTATTGTGACTCTCACTTCTTGCTGTCGTACTGGTGACACGAGTGATCGGAAGAGCGAAACGAAACTTCCGACCCTCTCGTCCCCTCAGCTCGATGACAGAGAACAGCACTCGAGGCTCACAGCTAAAATGTGTTCCGCGGGGCCGATGTAGCAATCAGTAAGTTACCTTACAGGAGATAAGAATCTTCGGAAAGAGTAAAGCCCGGATCGTCGGATGTTTCTCTCTGATCAGATCAATACGGTCGACTGAATCAGCCACTTGTATTGTTCTACCCACCGATTGCTATTTAATTACTGATAAGAATAATTTGACAACGAAACGGAACTCAAATTATGGTCTTACCAGTAGCACAGGTAACCAGATATGAAGAAAACAAAAAAAATTGGACTTGGATCATATTTTATTTGTCATAACGAGACACCGTGAAAAAGAGACAACATTAGTGTGTTTGTTATGAAGATAAACAAAACGAAAAGCAAAATATACATACGTACATATATGCTGGAAATTTAAAATTATAAATCGCAAAACTAATTAAATATCCATATATTTCTCTAATTCACATTAAAAATATTATTAATTAATTAATTTAAGTTGGTTTTCACTGATCGTTTGTATTTTATCACTGTAATATCTGCAAAATATCAGAATTTATCAAGTATGTATGTATGCATGTGTGTATGTAAGTTAAAAACCACCACCATTTGGCAAATTTCCAGCATATATGTACGTATGTATATTTTGCTTTTCGTTTTGTTTATCTTCATAACAAACACACTAATGTTGTCTCTTTTTCACGGTGTCTCGTTATGACAAATAAAATATGATCCAAGTCCAATTTTTTTTGTTTTCTTCATATCTGGTTACCTGTGCCAGTAGCTCGGCCAGACAGCAACTGCCGTTTGTTGCTAATGTGTTGCCTTTTATACTTTTAGACAACATGCTTATCGATGCACAAACACACGCACACTCATGTGGCCGTACACGTCAGCAGCTGTTAGCTTTGTGTATTAAGCAACAGCTGTCTGTGTACAATTGGCAGTGTTGGGCAACGTTGCGACAGTGATGGTGAATTTACTTGATACATAGATGGCGTCCCTCTCCAACTCACCACTACTTACGGCGAAAATCTTATGTGTCTAATCTTAACTACATATACAAATTTTATTGTAAATCAAGCGAATAAATTCAGTGTATATAAATATATAGGTATATATATCAAAATAAAATATATGACATAGCAATTCATATAGAAAATAGTAGTTCATATACAAGTATAAATGGATAAAAATAAAAGTATTTTAGTAATTTGCGTTGTGTGAGCCAAAAACGAGAGCTGTTGACTTTTGGCATCACAGCAGTAAATTAAAAAATGTTTTTATTATTTTTATAAAAAAATATATTCAAAATTTAAAAGCACTTCGCATATTATTGTTCATTTGGCAACAACTTTATTATCATCATGGTGAAATAAGTATATGTATAACAAAAAAGTGGATAATGCTTGTCAAAAAATTACACCATTTTGACGTGTGATATCCACAAAATTATCATAGCAAAAAATAATGAGCTGCCGTTACGAGACCACCTGGTAAACTTATTTCACCACGCTTGTCACATACATATATACAATTTTGGCATAAAATTGGTAATTTAACCAACTCGTTAGACGAACCAATGTTTCCTAATTTGTACAAACTGGACGTACATGTATTAACTCTACCTCACAGCAGTGCTTGTGCAGAAAGAAATTTTTCGAAATTAGCTTTACTTAAAAATAAATTAACTAATAAATTAAAAGTAAAAACATGCAACACTATGCTGTCAGCCTTAAATTTAATAGATAAAGATGTATAATACTGTATTCCCTGTAATGAACTTATTTTTAAATATAGAAATGAAATTTCAAAAAAAATTGTATTTATGTATGTATGTATTCCATAGTTATATTATAGAACTTGATTTTTTTAGCAGAAATCCCATTCATTTGACTTTGACAGCATACGACAGCCAAATTTATTAAAACTTAAGTAAATTTGTTCAGTATACGTGAAAATATGTATAGAAGCATATATAATGCATCTGCATATGTTAAAAAATATGATAAAAATGGATTCTGCAATAAGCTTTTAGTTTTGTTTCAATTGTTTTTTTTTTTTTTTGTTATGCTTTTTATTAATAAAAAAAAAAAAACGTTAAAAATAGATGTGCGACTTTATTTTTATAAAACGACCTTTTGTGCGACTTTTCAAAAATTCCTAGCGGTAACCCTGGGTATGGGGCTGAATGAAAAATTATGCCAACGAGAAAGCGCTCTCTTCACCCCTCTCGCATAATAACTCTCATTTTATGCCAGCATAATTAGACTCGTGTGTGAATCCACATTGATGGCACAACTCAACAAATTCGTAAACGATTAAGGGCCAAATTTACAGTCATTAGTTAATTATTAGTAAACTAAAATGATAACAATTGTTTAACTAACACTTCATATTCACAGTTTATGGTTTAACTAAAATTCTTAATATGAACAAAAAATGGTAGCCCTATCAAACTAACAAGTTTCAACGTATGTGTGAAATTTATAATAAAGAAAGTGTATCGCAACGAACTGCGAAGGTTTTAAGAACAAAATATTATAATTTAAAAAAAAATATGAAAAAAAGAGCAGCTGACGAAAAAAGGAGTACATACGCCTCAGGTGGAGGACCACCAATGAAAGAGGGTTTGACAGATAGCGACTTAAGCTTAGAGCAATATTGCATGACGCTCAGGTCGATGGCTTGGAGTCAGTGTATGATTCTGACTATGTCAACGATAAAAGTAAGCATAATTAAGTATGAACAAAACTATATAAAACACGAATGTGTATTATTTTTAGGCGACATAATAGTATATGATCCTCCCTTGGAATGTTCACTCGATCAGAGCACAGAAAAACATGACTTTTTTTCGTCAGACGTAGAAGCTGAAAAATTGGAAGGTCCGTCATGCAGCTGGGAGAACTACCATCCAGAAAAATTAAGAAAGCCGATAAATGTAAAATTAAATAATTATAAACAACCAAAAAAGGCGACAACTTGGTCAAAGCTAGCCGAAGTAAAGGCAAAGTAGAGTGATGTGAAAGCTAAGAGGGAAATAGAGCTAATGGAAGAAGAATACAAGTCGCGTCTGGCCTATTGGGAAGAAAAAAAGCTATTGGAGAAGAAAGAATCTGAGTTCAGAATCAAACTAATGCAGCTAAAATATGAGAAAGAAGTTGAAAATATCAACAGCCTTAAATATAAATAAGTACTTAACAATTAGATAAAAAATTAATAGATTTTTCGTGATATGTTTCGTTTTAATGAATTTTATTAATTTTTGTTAATGCATGAATTTACTGTTTGCCAATTAGTATTTAACTGTGAATAAGTAGTTTTTTTATTTTGTTTATATATGGAATTACTTTTTATGTTTGTTTTCTCAATATATCTGTGGCCACAAGCCTTAACCTCTTAGGTCGAGTTAGAACAAAGTTGAGTTTTTGTTAAGAGTTCATTAAACCCACCTGAAACCTTAAATTGATCTCCGGAAGACTTGTGCCCACAGATATATTTACATATTTTATTGCAATTAATCAATAAAACATATTTTATTACATTGAAGCAAAATATTTATCAATAAGTATTTTTCTTGTTACATTGGAGGATTCCACTCTAATGGTTCGATTGTAAGGCACATTTAAAACTTCATTTACAACTTTTTCCAACTGTGGCGGCAGTACTGGTGCTTCCAATTCTCTATTTATGCAACAAATATTGTGTAATACTGCTGCTGCAACTATAATACTTTGAACTTTTTTTGAATTCATGCGAATTCCTAAAGACAGCACAGGAAACCTTCGCTTCCACACTCCGTAAGAACGTTCAACACAGTTTCTGGTCCTTATAAGTGACTCATTAAAAAGATTTTCTGATGGTGTGTTTGGTTTTAATAACGGTGTAATTACAAAATTTGAATTTTCATAGCCACTGTCTGCAATCACAAGACTTTTTCCAAATTCTTTAGACTCTAACCGATAACAAATACGTGAGTTCCGGAAAATGGTGGCATCGTGAGTTGAACTAGGCCAGCGTGCCACAATATCTAGAATTCTAAGCTCGCTGTCACACAAAGTTTGAACGTTTATTGAGAAAAATCCTTTTCTATTACGATACAACTCAGCATCGTTACCACCTAAATCAATCAGCAAGTTTAGTTACACAAAATAAAACGTTTTCCTATATTATCTTACCAGGAGATTCTATCTTTACATGACTACAGTCCATAGCGGCAATTACAGCTGGAAACTTTGCTAGTAACAAAAATTTTGACTTAATATTGTTCAACTCAATCATAGTATTTGGAAAGTTAATATATTCTTCCCGAAGCATTGCTATATGATGCGAAACTAGTGTAATATATCTCGATACAGTAGATTGTGATAGTCCAAAAAGATCACCATTCATTCGCTGCATACAGCCTGTGGCATAGTACCGTAGAGTCATCAGTAGCATTTGTTCAGGTAACACGGTATTATTTCTGTTAATGTAAAGCTGTATTACACATGTATGTATATATGTATGACTCTACCAAGTGGTTCTGCTTTGAATTTTGCGGCGTATGCATTCAAGCACTTGCCATGCCACCTCCTTGCTCAGACGGAATCCCTAAAATCTTTAGCATCGAACATTTGAAAAAAATTTGGACGGTTTCTTAAGTTACGTTGGTGACGCTCAGCAACAATATTCCAGATATTGTCAATATCAGCGTCACTTTCAATATCGGACTCCACGTTTTCAATTTCACAAGCCATGTCTAAAATTTTTCACAAAACAACAATACAAATAATAATTTACAACGAATCAGCTGTTGTCTAACTATTTGTTAACCAACGACATTTGACGGTTTAACCAATGGTAAACAAAGAGCTGTGAATCAAATATTATTGGTTAAACTATTGCTATTAGCTAACCAATGACTGTGAATTTGGCCCTAAAAGTAATAAGTTAGAACTATTGAAATGTTTGTACTTAAAATTGTGTTTTTTTTTTGCGTTCCAGCAGTTCCAGGTAATTTTTAGAATTTGGGAGTTAGTGTCGAGCGCGCATTCTCAGCATTAGGGTTAGTACTAAGTGATCTTAGATGCAACCTTTCAGACGATTCCTTAAGATCGTTATGCTTGTTAAGTTAAACCAAAATTTTAATAAATGAACTCCAAGCCTTATGTCTATTTTTTCATTCAATTCGACCATATAGGGAACGGCCTGGCCTCTGGAAATCTGTTGTGGTAGTAAAAACACTAAGCACAGATAAAGGCGATGTATGTTTTTTTATATTTTAAAACCATTACACAAAACCTAATAAAGGTTACATATAGGCAATTGCACTTTTTATAATGATTTTAATGGATTTAGAAATCCCTATTCAACATTTTCAATGGGAGAAATATTTCCACTAAAACTTTATGAACTAATTTTTTATTATAAATTTTATGCCTGATAACCAAAAAATTCATTTTTTTTTTAATTGGTTATTTCTAACTCATGCCTGATAACCAAAAAAAATCATTTTATTTTTTATTGGTTATTTCTAACTCATGCCTGATAACCAAAAAAATTCATTTTATTTTTTATTGGTTATTTGTAACCAAAAAATCTTTTTGGTTGAAATAATGCTTATTTGAAGCCAAAAAATCTTGGTGGCTCATATAATGGTTATTTATAACCAAAAAAAACAAAACACTCACTAAAATTGGTTGCGATGACCAAAATAAAATATATCTCATAAAAACGGTTAATTATAACCTTTTTATAAATTCATCAATATTAATGGTTAAAAATGAGTTTTTTGTCGTTTATCTTATAATTGTTAAGTCCCTGGAACATATATATCTTTGTGAATTCGCTGGTTTCGGATACAATAGGAGCACAGGTAACCAGATGCGACGAAAAAAAAAATTGGACTTGGATCATATCGTGAAAAAGAGACAACATTAGCGTGTTTGTTATGAAAGTAAACAAAACGAAAAGCAAAAAAAGTTCAGTTTTTAGTGGAAAATGCTACATGAAAGCACGCTTAAATTTAATAAAATGTATTAATATTGTAATGAAATCTACTCTTCTTTTTATTTAAGTAAAAGAGTTGTGTTTCAAATTCAGTACATTTATTTTATTTCATTAATTTATATTAAAAGATCTTGTAAAAGAAATTCATAAATAATAAAATTCATAAATGATAAATTTTACACGTCATGCTATCGGCTGTTCTTTCGTTTTCTTTTTATTCGCGCTCATTTAGTTATTGTTTTTTTTTTTTTTTGTTTTGCGCCTTATCGATTATCTTTAACTTTGTCTTATGTAGTGTTGTAATAAATTCGGAGTAAATAAAAAAAGGAGTACATAAAAATGTTGCCGTATTGTTGACTTAAAAGAGAAAATCGTTATATTACCCCCCTCTCAGAATCGAGGCTCCTGAACGAGTTACGGTGGGTCTATGTTATATGCCGCCAATCGGTTGACATATAAAACCCGAGAGTGTCGCTCATCCGTGAGCTTTACTTTATAAACAAGTTCCGTAATTCTTTCAAGTATTTGTGCTGGTCCTGTCCAATCTGACTGCAGCTTGGGACACCTCCTCTTACGGCGTTTATGTTGATAGACCCACACTAGCTGTCCTGTGTAATATGATTAAAACAATTTAGTTATTCTGGTGCTCTCTAGGGAGCTCTCAATTTATTGTGGAGGATTTGATGATGAGAAGAGTTTAAGAAAATAAATAATAGTGCCGCCGCTTAAGAACGCCACTGGCAAATAAAAGTAAAAGGCAGATGAGTGCCAGTATGAATTAGTAATGCCGATTGAAGGCAAAGTATTAATTGATTCCTTAAACTAATTGACATTGGCTTATATACTAATTATGAGAATAATTCTTAGGGGTACCTTAACATAAGAGTAAAAGAATAGAAATATATATTATTGTTGGGTAAGCATATTTAGCTTCCAACTATTTATGTATGGCATGTGTTCAACAGTTTTAAAGTTCAACGAGTGCATACTTAAAAGCAACAGATACTTTGTGTAGCTTATATCTACAATCAAACAAGTACAGTTAATAAATGTGATTCATTTAAGTGCATTGTGCTGCTGCACTTAATTAACGGTACAAGTGTCAAATTACCGACACACACAAAATATCTTGCTTGCAGTTTGTTAATGCTTGCATGTTGCGGTACTATTGAATCGCAATGCATACCACACACTGTTGGCCACATGCTACACCTCCATCCTTTACAAGAATGTTCATATAACGTTAGTTTTATGGACATTCTTTTACAATTAGTTTTTAATTAGCCTAAGTATAAGTGTAATATAATATTTATTTTGTTTTTAAAGAAAAGAAAAAAAAATTATAATATTTAGATGTACATATATTCTAATTTTATATTAGTTCGGCCAAACAATACTATTAAATGTTAGTTATTATTAAACATCTTAAGTCTATTTTTATGAACTATTTGTTGTTTATTTGTTTTCTTATCTTCTATGGTAACATTATTTCTTAAATCTATTTTTTTTTATTTTATACGGACCCTTATATTGATTTTCCAATTTATGCCCTGAATTATTCCTAAGTAAAACTAAATCTCCTATTTTAAAATTATGTTCTAAAATATTCTTATCGTAATTTAATTTTTGTTTTATTTTATTTCTATCTAAAAATAACTGCGCGCGTTTATGAGCTAGTTCTAACCTATATTTTGCCTCTTTGGCATAGTTATCCACATTATATAGTGGCGTCACACTATCTATTTTAGCAAATTGCCTAAAATTGTTTGGTAATTTTGAAAATACTAACTCATTAGGACAGTAGTTATGCACCGTTGACGGTGTTGTATTAAAACAGTATGTGAAATACTTTAACCATTCGTCCCAGTCAGTTTTGTCCACAGATATATAAGAACGAACATATTCGTTAAAAGTTCTATGACTTCTTTCTATTGTTCCTAGTGTTTGATGGTGATGTGCCGTGGAAGTTATATTTTCAATTTTTAGTAGTGTGCATAGTTCCGTCAGTATAGAATTTTTGTACTCTGTTCCCATGTCTGAAATGAACGTTTTCATTGGACCATAGGTTAATACAAAATTTTCAAATATCGCTTTTGCGATTGTTCTTGCAGATTTATCTGGTGTTGGTATTGTCACCAAATATTTAGTAAGATCACATATTAAAGTAATTGCATACTCATTTCCATTAATTGATTTTGGAAATGGCCCTATTGTATCTACATACACAGTGTCGAATGCTTTTTCTGGTGTTTCTGTTATAGTCATAGGACTTTTATTATGGCTTATTATTTTTGATTTCTGGCATTTTTTACATAATTTCACATATTTTGTTACATCTTTTATCATATTTTTCCTATAGTAATACCTCTTTATTTTTTCTAATGTTCTATATGTTCCACAATGTACTCCCTCTATCGGATCATCGTGGTATTTCAGCATTATATCAAGAATTGCCTTAGCATTCTTATCATTTATATTGGTCACCTCATTAAGTAGCGCTACTTTTAATTTATTTAAATATTTATTGCCCATATTTTTAAATTCATTTATGGAGATAAATTCGAAAATTTTCTCACTGGGTGCCATTTGTAGTGTTTCTACACTAAGTTTACCGGCCACTTTCTCAAGCCTTGGGAAAAATTGTCCTAGGTCAATATTCCCATTAGTAAACAAATCATTTATATTTATATATGTAATAACAGATTTTCCTCGTTTGATGTAACATTTTACGGGAGTAATCTTCAGTTTATAGTACTTTCTGACGTCAGTGTTCTTTAGTGGTACATATATATTGGGCTCTTTATCATTATTTTTAATTTTGTGCTGAATATTTTCGGTATTACTTTGTTGTTTCTTTTTATATGCCATAGATCTTGTTGTAATTTTCAATATTGTATTAGTTTTTATATTTATGTCTTTTAAGTCATGAATCGTTATTCTTGATAACGCGTCCGCAACGTAATTATCTTTTCCCCTAAGGTATTCTATAGTAAAATTGTATTCTTCCAAATCCAATCTCATTCTTGTTAATTTTGAACTTGGGTTTTTCATAGAAAATAAATAAGATAATGGTCTGTGATCAGTACGAACAAGGAAATGTTTACCATATATGTATGGTCTGAAGTGTGTAATAGCCCAATGGATAGCTGTCAATTCCTGTTCGATTGTGGATTTATTGCTTTCACCTTTGCTAAAAGATTTTGATGCATATGCTATTGGTAATTGCTTTCCATCATATTCCTGTGTCAATACGGCTCCACAAGCTTGTTTGCTTGCGTCTGTTTTTATATAAAATTCTTTTGTGAAATCAGGGTATTGAAGTAGTGTGGGTTTTATCAGAGCTTTTTTCAGGTATTTGAATGCATTGTCACAATCTTTAGTCCATTCAAATTTTACTCCTTTTCTGGACAATTTTGTTAGATGTCTGGAATATTCTGAGAAGTTTTTGATGAATCTTCGATAATAATTACAAAATGCAACGAATCGTTTTGCACTATCCGCATCCTTTGGCGTTGGATAGCTTTCGATAGCTGCGTATTTACTATCATCAGGTAATATTCCTTTGTCTGTACATTTGTGTCCAAGATATGTGACTTCTGTCCTGAAAAATGAACATTTTTCTGGATGAAGTTTTAAGTTGTGTTTTCTACACAAATCAAATACATCTTTTAAATTTGAAAGCATATGTTTCTCTGAACAACCTAACATCACTAAGTCGTCCATGTACAGGAAAGCCTGGTTTGGTTTTAGACCAGCAAAAGCAAGTGTCATCATTCATTGAAATGAATTTGGAGCTATTTTTAAACCATGCGGTAATCTAGTAAATCTGTATGAGCCATTGTTTATTGAAAATGCTGTCAAGTCCCTAGATTTGTTCTCCAAGCCAATTTGGTGAAAACCTGACATTAAGTCTAAACAAGAAAAGTATTTTGCTCTGCCGAGCTGGTCTAGAATATCGTCTATTCTAGGTAATGGAAACTTATCTGCAATTAGTTTTTTATTTATTTTCCTGTAGTCTATGACAAGTCTCCATCTTTTCTTATCGGAATTGGGCAGTGATTTCTTTGGTACGAGTAATATTGGACTGTTGTACTCAGAGTACGAAGGTTCTACAATTTGATCATCTATTACTTTTTTGACAGTTTTATCTATTTCTTCTTTATGTGTATGTGGTATACGATAATTTTTGATGTATACCGGTTCTTTATCTTTTACCCTCAACTTTTGTTCATAGAAATTATTTATTGTTATTTTTTCTGATTCTAAACCGAAAATATCACTGTATGTTGAGCATAATTCTGTTAATGTATTTTTAAATTGTTCCGGGAAATTTTTCTTCAAAATTTTTAGTATTTCTGATTTTCTTGTTATATTTTTGCAAGAATTTTCTTTTATTATATCATAATCAGAGATGTTTTCGGTTTTTATGTTACTTTTCTTAATTTTGGTATTAGTGTTATTAGTGTTTAAAAAACGAACGTATGCTTTGTTAGTGTTAACTATTGTGTTTGGAATGAAGACGCCTGGTGCAATTTCTTGATTAGGAATTAGTATTTCACTGTTTAAATTGTTAAATTTTATTTTATGTATTATTTCACATCTTGGTGGTAAAGTTATTTCGCTATTATTATTTGTTATTGGTATATTGATTGTGTGTGATATATTAAATGGTCTTAGGATAAGGCAATCATTGTCCCTGTTAAAATCCAACATGCAATTATACTTTTTCATGAAATCCATTCCAATGATTCCATCGCATGGTACTGGAAAGTTATTGTATACCACTTGAAATTTATGTGGTATTAAAAATTTTTCGAATTTTAGATCAAAAAATATACTTTCCATTGATTTTATATTGCCCTGTCCTATTCCACGAAAAACTGTTGTGTCATTAGTATTTATTTTGTTTAATCTGAAAAATTTTGATTTTATTAGTGAAATGTCAGCACCAGTGTCTACCAAAAGTGTGAGTGTAGTGTCAGTATTATTTATTTGAACATTAATGAAGAAACTTAAGTTGAGGTTTAGATGATATATATTTACTGAATTGGTCTTAGGGGAAATTCGGAGTTTTCCAAATCATTTTGATTTGATTCTGTTGCTCTTATGTAGTTGTTGTTCCTACGATTATTGGTGTATCTTTGTTGGTTGCTGTTGTAATTGTCATTATTATTGTAATTGTTGTTATTATTGTAATTGTTATTATTATTATTATTACGTGGGAAATTATTTCTTCCACGGAATCGTGTATTATTGCCACGGAAATTGTTATTGGGTCTGTATTTTTGCCCATAATATAGAATGGTATTTTGTTGACCTGTGGCTTCGGTACAACTATTGACAAATTTTCTGACAGCTTCGTTCATTGTATTAAAGGTTCCTGCTTCCATAATTAGTCTTACTTTGTCTATGGTGCAGTTCTTAGTCATAGCTTTTACAGCATGTTGTGTAGCAAATTTATTTGATATTTCTGGTGTTAACCCATCAGAAATGTATGCTTCTTCCAGTGATTTTGTAAGTGTTTCAATTTCACTACAATATGCATTTGCTGTTTTGGTGTTTTGTTTAATGTTCATTAATTTGGCTGTCAGTACCTCGACTGATTCGCCTTTTACGCTATTTTTTAATATATTGCTTATGTCAGCTATGGTGTTTTCTGTACTAACAAGGTTTCTTGCATTGCCTTTTAATTTTGTTTTTATTAAGTTTACTGCCAAAGATTCGTGATTGCCTTTTATGGAATCAACTAAAGACAGTGAGTCTAGAAATGGCCGTAAATTTTCAGATTTACCATCGAAATCTATAATTAGCCTTGCAGCTGTGCTTAGAAAATCTAATGTTGTTTGTGCCATTATGGATGTGTTTGATGTACAAATTTGTTGCAGATCTATTTTTTCGTGCAATGTTTGTGGTAGTTGTATTTTAATAGTTTTTCTTTCCGCTATCTGTATTACTCTATTCCTTATATCTTGGAAAAATGCTTCGGCTGCTATTTTATGTGAAGGTGTTAATCTTTGATAATTTACGTTTAAAATAACCCTTCATTCAGTTTCAACTCTCATTGTGAACAGACGCGTTTTTATAATCGTCGCAACTGAATATAAAAAAAATAAAAGAAAAAAAAATTTTCAAGTCACAAAAAATATAAAAAAAAACAAAACATTTATTGAACAGTTATTTTACTGGTTTTATTTTATTTTTTGCTTGTGTGCAATACACATAAATATTTGCATACACAAACTAATATAAGTGAAAATAAAAAAAAGAGAACTCTGATAAGTCCATCTTCTGATAAAAACAACAATAATCCTACAAGCAGCAGGAATGTACAATATATAACTTTAGTTGCTGATGACGACAATAAAAAAATGAATTAAACAAAAAACTGGGGCCAAATTACGGCACTCGGTATCGATCGAAATTTCAATACAATTTAAATGTAAATTTCGATCGATATCGAATCCCGTAATTCGGCCCCTGAATTTAACAGAAAACAAAAATACTCGTGCGCGATCATTATCTTTGAACATGTTAAATAGTGATCAAGAAGCAACAACAATTGCACCCATCAGCAAACTTGTCAGCTTAGCTGTACAAACAAACAAACAAACAATAAGTAACAAGGTGACCAACGTGCACAAAATGGTAGATGCGGTGAGTACAATAAATGATGATAGTAAAATTCAAACAGGAATGGACAGATACATAACCGTGTTAAAAAGGGGAAGAAGTCCAAAATCAGCTCAAATAGCTTCAACAGCAAAAGTTCCCAGAGATGGAAAAAACAAAATAAAAAATTCCGAAAATCGTTTCGCGATTTTATCAGAACAAGACAATGAAGACCCAACTACAACAAGGTCCAGTAAACCTCCACCGATATATTAAAGAGAGCAGAACTCTAGTTTTTTGGTAAAAAGCCTTATCTCCTTAATTGGAGAAAATGAGTTCTATGTAACTCCAATTAAGCGCGGAAATATTAACGAAACAAAAATCCAGGTAGTGCAAGAAAGTAATTACCGAAAAATAGTTTCTGACCTTGAGTCAAAAAACAAAAATTTTTATACGTACCAATTAAAGAGTGCTAAAGGTCTAACCGTCGTAATAAAAGGTGTAGACTCTAGTGTGGACCCAGAAGCGGTTAAGTCTGGCCTTGAAAATAATGGCTTCAAAGTTAAAAATGTTTCTAACATAAAAAATAGGGATAAAATCCCCCAACCTATTTTTAGAGTCGAGCTACAGCCAGGTGACTTGAAAATTAAAAAAAATGAATCGCACCCAATCTATAATCTAAAGTACTTGTTACACAGAAGAGTTACAGTTGAGATGCCACATAAAAAAAATGGACCTATCCAATGCATGAACTGTCAAGAATTTGGCCATACCAAAACTTATTGCAAGTTGCCTACCGTCTGCGTTGTATGTGGTGAGTTGCACAGTACCGCTAACTGTGACAAAATAAAAGGTGATACCAAGGCAAAAAAATGCGGCAATTGCAGTGGAAACCACACTGCTAACTATAGAGGCTGCCCTCTTTACTCTTTTTTTAAAAATTCGTCGAACAGAAAAACAAATGCTACTCCCGATCAGCCCAACACCCCTTTAAACTACCCTCAGTTACCTCAACCGTCGACTAGCCATAATCAATACTCAAATGTTGTAAAGTCTAACACGACTCTTACTCAACAAAAACCTAATAGTAAATTTTCATACGCTAATATTTTAAAGAGTAACCAGACTCCGTCGCAAAAAACTGTACCAGCTAATGAAGAATCAGGCCATAATTTTAGTCGTATTGAAGCCTCGATAGAGATCCTAATACAAACAATAAATACATTTACTCTCAACATGTCCTGTATGATGCAGGAAATGTTGAAAATGCAGTCTACCTTGTTGCAGGCTGTATTGAAAAAACCATGAACTTAAGAATCTGTTTTTGGAACGCAAACGGCATCTGCCAACATAAAAATGAAATAGAATATTTTCTTCTGGATAAACAAATCGATGTTATGCTTATCTCAGAAACTCATTTAACGTCTCGAACCTATTTTAAAATTAGTGGATATAATTTCTACGATACTAAGGATCCTCGAGGTAGAGCTTGTGGTGGCTCTGGAATCCTAATAAAAACTCGAATAAAACACTACCTGCTAAATGACCTTCGTGAAGAATATCTTCAAGCAACAAATATCTGTATTGAAAATTTTTATCAAAAGCTTGTGATATCATCTGTTTATTCTCCTCCCAGGTTTTCAATTTCAGAGAGTCAATATACCGCATTTTATACAACACTGGGGTCCCGTTTTCTAGCAGCTGGCGACTACAATGCTAAACACACTTTTTGGGGTTCACGTTTAATCAGTCCTAAGGGTCGTGTTTTGTTTGACACAATTTCAAAAATGGGTTTGAAAGTAGTTTTAAGTGGTCAGCCAACATATTGGCCAACGGATCGACAAAAAATTCCTGATGTTATCGACTTTGGAATCTCGAAAGGTGTGCCCAGCGAAATGATGGAAGTAGAAGCATCTTTGGATTTGCCTTCAGATCATTCGCCTACTATTATCACTATTTACTCACACACAACCGCAAGACCAACATGTGATTTACCGCTGACATCTGCACGTATTAACTGGCTGAAATACAAAAAATATTTGAGTGCTCATTGCACGGTAAATATGCCATTGAGAACACCTACTGACATAGAAAATTCTATTAGGTTGTTTGAAGCACATGCTAAACAAGCTGCTCTTAATGCTTCTTCAATTCAGCCAAAACAACAAGCGAGATTTAACAATATTTTTTGTGCAGATATAGAAAGGCTATTGACCGAAAAACGGAGAGCTCGACGAGAATGGCAACGATACAGATCGCCTCAGCTAAAATTAAGGCTCAAGGAGTGTACCAAGCAGCTTACAAAAGTTTTGCAAACACAAAAAACAGCTTCCCTGCAAAAATTTCTGCAAGAACTCGATGCAACACCATCAACAGATTATTCGCTGTGGCGTGCAGCCAGAGGACTTAAAAGGCCGGTGATATGTAAACCTCCATTACGAGCTTCAAATGGTGACTGGGCAAGAACTGATGCTGAAAAAGGTGCTCTTTTTGTTAAACACTTAGAAAAAGTATTTACTCCAAATATTTCTGCTGATATTATTGAACTGCCACCAGTCGTCGCTTTACCAGAAATTCCACTATGATTTAATATTGTGGAGATTGAAAAGGCTATTACAAGTCTAAACTCAAAAAAAGCCCCAGGTATTGATAAAATAAGTAACAAAATGCTGCAAGAATTGCCTTTCATTGCAAAACGAGTAATACTATTCATCTTTAATAGTATTTTACGACTGCAATACTATCCGGCAGAATGGAAGGTTTCGATGATTACTATGATACCAAAGCCCGGTAAGGATCATACAAAGGTTGAATCCTATCGGCCTATTAGTTTATTGTTCAATATGTCGAAACTTTTTGAAAAACTGTACATGAGCAAGCTGACTCCTATAGTAACTAGCAGTGCATGTATTCCAGATCATCAATTCGGTTTTCGCAGTCAGCATAACACTATTGAACAAACTCACAGACTTGTGAATGTCATTAGAGAAACTTTTGAAAAAAAGAAATATTGTTCAGCGCTTTTTATTGATGTCGCACAGGCCTTTGATAAAGTATGGCACGAAGGTCTTGTCCACAAATTAACACAAAATCTACCCGCAAACATGGTCAGGCTCTTAAAAAGCTGCCTAGAGGAACGAAAATTTGTAGTTAAGGAAGGCAATTTTACAAGCCCCCCGCAGTCGATTGAAGCCGGAGTCCCTCAAGGCAGTATCTTCGGTCCTTTACTTTATTTAATATATGCCTCTGACTTACCGTTAAGCAGTATCATTCACACATCAACATTTGCTGATGATACGGCTTTTCTAAGCGTTCATGAAAATCCTGTAGAAGCTTCCCGGAATCTACAAGGGTACATCTCAAAATTGGAAACATGGCTAAAACAATGGCGGATAAAAGTGAATGAGCAGAAATGTGTACACGTTACTTTTACTTTACGCAGGGAAACATGCCCGCCTATACAAATCAACACCGAGACTATACCGCAACACACTGTAGTAAAATATCTAGGCGTTCATCTTGATCGGCGTTTAACATGGAAATCGCATATAGACGCAAAGTTGACACAAATGAAATTAAAAGCAGCCCAAATGAATTGGCTTATTGGAAGAAATTCTATATTAAGTCTTGAGTGTAAACTTTTGTTATACAACGCGATCCTGAAACCAATATGGGCCTATGGAATCCAGTTATGGGGCACTGCCTCAGCATCAAATGTAGAAAAAATTCAAAGGCGACAAAACAAAATTCTACGTACAATTACTGCAGCCCCCTGGTATATCCGAAATCAGCGAATTCACAAAGACCTCGATGTTCCGTTGATGAAGACAGTATTTTCAAAACACGCAAAAAAATATATTGAAAAACTAGTATTGCACCCAAATCCACTTGCGCGCAACATTCTAAATTATAGAGGCCACACCCGGTTGAGAAGGAGGGATACTCTTTCTCTCAGCCGTACACGAGAGATGTAAAACATCAAAAATCAACAGTTGGAATTAAAAAATTTTGTTTAGCACTGGCTAAACATATATTAATGTATTTTTAGATTTAAGATTAGAAAACTTATTGATGTTTCAATATACAATTGAAGATTCAATATATAATAAAACTACCACAAAAAAAAAATAAATAAATAACCCTTATTTCTTCTAAATATTGTATAAGTTTTTTATAATGTTTATTAATTGTGTCCTCTTTTATTGGTCTGTCTATATTGAGGCATTTGTAACTTTTTTTAAATTCAATTTTGATTTTTCTGCAGTGTTCTAGGATGTCTAACCAGTCCATGTGAAAATTTTATACTTTGTCTAGATCAGTTGCTCTGCTTAGATATTGCTTCCTTTTATGTAACAAGTAAATTTTTAATAGAAGACTAACTGTGTTTATTACCACCAATATTAATAGTAGTGTCCATAACGAGCCTATGTGTTCTGTATGGTCAATAATTTCTAAATTATTTACTACGTTAGCGTTTGGTTTTTCTATTTTGGATTGCGGTTTTCCCATTTTATTCTAAGTATTTTGACAATATAAGTGACCGTTTACATTGAATTATTTGTATGGAATATCAATTTGCTTTATTTAAAATTTAGTTTTGAATTTAATTATTTTTGATTAAGTTTAATTTTATTTTTACTTATTATGAAGGTTATAAAAGTTAGTTAGTTAGTTAGTTTTTTTTTTTAAGGATTAAAATAAGAGTTTTTCATTTATTGAAAAATTACTTTCTGCAGAAAATCATATGTAAAATTAAAAAAATTAATTAAATTTTAATGGTAGTATTCATAGAAACTAAAATAGGTTTCAAATGTCTTTTAGTACAATACAAAATTTTTTTTTTTTTTTTAAATAGATTTCATATGCACTAAATATGTTTATGATTTAGGAGCTAAAAGTTTAAAGTATAAGATATGCTAATTTCATGTAAAACACAGTACTAGAAACGTTTTAACCCTCTAATGTTTCACTATGGCTGTTCTTGCTGTTGCTGAGTTCGGTTAGCGTTCCATTAGTTATTGTTATATTGACGCCTTTTGGCCAGGCGCTTCCACCTCAGTGTTTTTTTTTTTTTTTGGCTTAAACACTCTTCTGACGGAGACTTGGCTGTCCGTCAGGTTCCGTTTGGTGCTAATTTTAAAGCACTTTGTAATCCAGGACTGGCAGGATCGCCATGTAATATGATTAAAACAATTTAGTTATTCTGTTGCTCTCTAGGGAGCTCTCAATTTATTGTGGAGGATTTGATGATGAGAAGAGTTTAAGAAAATAAATAATAGTGCCAGCGCTTAAGAACGCCACTGGCAAATAAAAGTAAAAGGCAGATGAATGCCAGTATGAATTAGTAATGCCGATTGAAGGCAAAGTAATAATTGATTCCTTAAAGTAATTGACATTGGCTTATATACTAATTATGAGAATAATTCTTAGGGGTACCTTAACATAAGAGTAAAAGAATAGAAATATATATTATTGTTGGGTAAGCATATTTAGCTTCCAACTATTTATGATGGCATGTGTTCAACAGTTTTAAAGTTCAACGAGTGCATACTTAAAAGCAACAGATACTTTGTGTAGCTTATATCTACAATCAAACAAATACAGTTAATAAATGTGATTCATTTAAGTGCATTGTGCTGCTGCACTTAATTAACTGTACAAATGTCAAATTACCGACACACACAAAATATCTTGCTTGCAGTTTGTCAATGCTTGCATGTGGCGGTACTATTGAATCGCAATGCATAACACACACTGTTGGCCACATGCTACACCTGGCTGAAACTGAACTGGGTTAGAACGTATATCATATCGATGTTTCATACTGTTGGCACTAAGAATTAGATTCTCTCTCGCTAAATTGTGCACCAATTGAATTGTGTTTTGTATACCTGATGCAAATTTTGAAACGCTGACTTTTTTTCCCGGATGAGCGCTAATGATAAGAACCAAAGGTAAACGACTCTCGCGACCAAAGTTAAGAAATGCTGGCGAATAACCTGTAGACTCGTGAACTGAGCTCCTGTTAGCTAATAAGGCTAAAGGCAGTAGTTTGTCCCAGTCTCTTTGTTGTTGATCCACAAAAGCGTTCGGTTGAATCTTTTCACCATACCATCGGATTGGGGTCTTAAGGGCGTTGTCCGTGTTTTTTCAGATCCTAAAATTTCAAACACTTGCTTGAAAATATCTGATTCAAAATTACATCCTTGATCTGAATGACTCAAGAAAGGAACGCCAAATCGACATACAACATTGGAGACCATTGCTTCGGCGACGACTTCCGCAGTCTGATCCGGTATAACTATACATTCCGGCCACTTAGTGAAATAGTCCATCATCACTAATATATAGCGATTATTGTTGTCGGTTATTGGTAGTGGACCCATCACGTCTACAGCAACGCGCTCAAATGGGGCACCTACACGGCTGGGTTGCAAATATCCAATTGTTTTTTTTTGGATGGACCTTTAAGCGCAGCACAAAACAAAAACGGATTGCTTCTGTTCGGCCCTGTCGCAATAGTTACATTCTTCGCATGGACGACGTGACAAAGCATCAGCATTGCCATGATTTTTTCTGGCTCGATGTTGAATTTCAAATTCATACTGCTGCAAACGCTCTAACCACCTAGCCAACTGGCCTTCCGGCTCTTTGCAACTACACAACCATTTAAGGGATGCATGATCAGTGCGCAGCACAAATGATCTTCCGAACAAATAGGGGTGAAAATGTTTTGTAGCTGTTACGACTGCTAACAGCTCTTTTCTTGTAACGCAGTAGTTTCGTTCTGGCTTCTTCAATGTCTTGCTGTAGTATTCGATAACCTTGTTAAGTTGTTATTATCTTCGTTCTTTGGACAAGTCAAACTATTCCGTAGGATTTTAATTTATCTTTATTAATAATTACTTTAACACTATTTACCTTTTATATGTCCATACGTTCTGCTTTTTAAATAACTTAGCACTAGCTATTTATACTATCTTAAAATTAGTTACACAAAGGGAATATGCAATTCTTCATATTTGATTCTGACCCAAATATTTTCGCTATTGCGAAAGAGCAACATTGCACAATTTGTCAACGCAAGTAATACTTAAGTGAATGAACTGTTGTTGCATTAACAAATAAGTGCAATGTAGGAGGGTAGTTCAATTGTGAATCACAACATCCCTCCCCCCTTTGCGGAAGAAAACATCTAGATATAAGTGTTTTCAGTTAGGAAATTTTTCAGCTGTTTGGGATAGAATCATTTATATGCTATTTAAATAGTTACTGACAATTGTTTTGCAAATTATTTCAAGTTTAATAAATTAATATAAATATACTTCTGCATTACGGTAGATAACGTGTCTGAGAAAATCATCATTGGTTATTAGTTGTCGTTGATGTAGTTGGGTATGTTGTTAAAAATCTCTTATGTCTGCTACTATTGTTGTGAGGTTGCTTAGGGTGAGAAGTTAGTTGCAGTTGGAAATGTCCAAACATAATGGTTGATATTGTTGGTGTTGTTTTGCCTGCTGGTGGTCTCTTCTTCAAGTCTTCATATTTTTTTTTTTTTTCTGCTGATGTTTCCTCTTTAGTATTTTGGGTAGTCTTCTATTTCCTCAAAAATTTTCTCTACTCCAAATGTATTATTTTTTTGTTTTTCGGCTTGCCTCTCTGTTTCTTTATCCTTTGTGTCATCCGATTTTCTTGTGAAATGACTTATATTATTTCTTGTTTCTTTTCTTTCTCTTTCTCCTCGCCTTTTTCTTTTTGTTTTATCTCTTTGATTTCTTGAATGTTATTTTCGTTATATTTCTTTATCGTTTTGCTTTTCATAAATTATTTATTTATTTGTCTCCGTAATTCTTTTCAGCCACTTGTTCAATCTCGTCCTTTTCGATTTCTTATTTTGATACCACTGGTTCCGAAGAGTCCATTTCTTCTTCTTTTTGTAATGACTTTCTTGTTTTAATAAAAAGTTGAGTCTGCTATTCTTTGTAACATATTCGTGTTTTTCCCCTACTGTGGCTGCTTCGGGTTCTGACACTTCTTCATGATCTTTTACATTCTCTATGGTTTTTTTTTCGAATTTAACGTTCTTCAGTTTTATATATTCTTTTAGATACTCCGCGGCCGCAATATTTTCATCGACCCCACTTTTTTTTCTGCATATCCATATCGTCCACTTTGTTCTTTGTTTCCGCAACTTCCCTCTACACCTTAGCAACCTTATTCATCCTCTTAGGCTGGCTGCGCTATCTTTGACGTCGTCCTTTTGGTGTTTGTCTTCCTTTATTTTATTTCTTTGTTTATTTATATTATTAATATTAAAAATTTTTTAATTTCTCCTTTTCAATATACATTTTACCTAGTTTTTTTGTTGTTTACGTGCCTTTTAATATTTTCTTATTCAAGTGTTTTAATATTAGGTGATTATATAATTTTTTCAACAATTTTTATTTCCTTATTCCTACGTTACACTAATTTCAATAAAGAATTAAATTAAAAAAAAACTAGTTATCTAAGTTTGTAAAAATTAAAACAAACTCTTTCTTTATATGTATTACTTTACTGAAAAACCAAGTTTCAATTGATGGTAGTAATAAAAATGAAACTTTAATAAAATTTTCATTACTACAAAATTTTTCATTTTCTTTTTAGTTAATAGTTTTTTAAATGTAGAAACTATAATTGGAAGTTTTTTTTTTTTTTTTTTACTTATGTATTTACATTTACATAGTATGTATGTGTATACTCTCATAAACCCTTTTACAAATTATTTCGAATTAAATTAAGAATGATTTTTCTCATTTCTTGGAATTAGTTTTATTATTTATTAATTTATTTGAATATAGCTGTGACTAATTGTTTACTTTCTTATTTTAATATCCCTGATTATGCATTTTATCAAAAATACCATTATTGCTTTGATATATATTTTTATCTTTGGTCCAGTGAACACATACATATGTAACTGACCTATCTTAAGAAAACTCGTACAAATTTTTGCTTCAGTTGCAAAAACAAACAAAGTCTGATGTCTGTGCAAATGAAGCCAGCTTTATAAACATTGTTTGACGTTTTTTAAATGTTTCAAATTTCACAATTGTAGGCATATGCGGTTAAAAAAAATTCGCAGTTTTTGCTAAATATATGACTCGACTTAATTCCGTTTTTTTTTTTTTTTTTTTTTTGTTTCTTTTTTAAATTTGGACGCAAATTATTACAAACAATTAAAGTTTAATGATACAATACAAGTTTAATACAATGAATTTTTTTGTTTTAAATATTTATACATTTTAGTAAAAATTGATAAAATAAAAGAACTAAAGAGAAATGTTTAAGAAAATTGATTTTAAAATATAAATGCTGCTTCGAATTTGGTTTATTTTCGGTTCTTTAAATTCTGTTGTTTTTAAACTTTCGAATAAAAGTTTCCCTGTAATTGACTCTTATTTGCAATGGGAAACTAAGTTACTGTATGCGTTTTATTTTATCTTTGTGTCTGCCTGTTTGTATGATATTATTTGAACTTTCAAAATTAAAGTTTTTCACTATATGGAAAAAATTACTGAAATTCAAATCAAATTCGTGATTTTAAAGCATTTAAAAATTTAAATAATAATTACAATTAAATAATTATTACAATTTCTTACAGAAAAAAAGCATTAAGGTTTAAAAACATTTAAAGTTTAGTGATCCCAACTTCCAACAGTTACGGTAAACCTTTTCTACTTTTTTAGATAATTTCAGCATAAAATGCTGTATTTGTGTCAAAAACAGAAAAATTTTTTTTTTGTTTTTTTTTTATTAGGCGCCCATAAAAGTTTATAATAGCCTTACCGTTCCTGTACCGTGTCTGTCAACAGTCAATCGGTATATATATATATATATAGTTCATATCTATATCTTTCCTCATATACTTGCCTTTTGTCCATTTTTCCTCCATGTCTTGCAGAAACGACTGGACTGTGTTGTTGATGTTTGAGTTAGTACTGCCCCTGTCCCCTACATTCCTTTTCGACCATTTCCTCATGACTCTAGACAGCAAGCGTCTATCAATTGATGCAGATTTGGGTCGTGAGTTCGAAATCTCTGTTTGACGCCGATCCAAAGGTTGAGCAGTGAAAAATTGTCTAAGACAGAAATCCGCATTCCTTACTACATGTAATCCACAGTCCACCAGGTTTTCCTGTTGCGGGCATTCCGCGTACTTCACCGGTAAGAGTGTTTCTGTTGCCATAGTTCCAAGTTCAGGAAAAACCCCGTACATACTCCTTATTGCTTCTGCGGCCTTCTCTAGTTTGTGAGGTTTCAGTGAGTCGTACATTATTATTGCTTCCTTCGTGACCGCTGCGAGGGTCCAGTGGAACTTTTCATTAACTAGTATGAGAAATAAACGTTTTCCCATGGGGTCTATTCCTTTGAAAGCCCTACGGATCCTATTCTGGTTATTTATATCACTTGGGTCATGGTTGTACTGTTGCAGTGCCTGATAGAATGAACCACTAAATATGTGAATCTGCGTTGCTTGTTCCAATGTAATGGCCGTTTTGGAGACCCAGTCGAGAAATATATCTACATATATGGTTGTCGTTGAACCATCCTCCCTTTTCAACCAATTGGTAATCTTTCTGTGTAAGTTCTCTGAATCTACTTCCTATCTTGTACTTACAATGGAGATTGGTCATGGTGATACCTTTTCTTTTGAAAATTGCCTTTTTGTATTATCTTCCTTATGAGCCTGTAATGTTTACCAAATCTGTAATGATATATTAATTTTAAAATAATGTATGGTTTTTTTTTATATATTAAGTTTAAATGGTCATAATGTCGGTTGTCTCCTGTATTTTGTCGGTGATGTGATGCAGACGAAAGAACAGTTGGTTTTATTTTTAGACTGTGTCCTCTCTTTCTGAAACCTGTTTCTTGATCTGTTTCCCCTTTATGCTATTCTTATTTATTTGGTTTTTTGTAATCTTTACTTTCACCTTGGTTTCTCTCTTACATAGGACCACCGTAGCGATAACTAGAACTATTATTACTATCATCGCTGTTATTGTAACCATCGTACTGTGGAGTTTTATTTCTTCTATCTTTTTTAAGTTATTTTGTTGTTCTAGGGTTATCTCTTGAAATGTTAGTATTCTTTCAGTGGAGAATATTAGTTGCTTCGTTGGGAGCGAGAATGTCTGCTTTGTTTCAAAAACTATGTTTCCCAAGGTTCTGTTTCCGAACTGTATTGTGCAGTTTTTGATATGCATAAAGTAGTGTCCCTCCAACTGGAAACTCCTCAGATCACAAGAGCTGGAAAACGTAACATTTTGTATGTTGACCAAAACTACCATGCTGCTATCTATTTCTAATATTTGAGGTTCCACGTTCCTTATTATCTGGCACCGCGAGCGCAGTATACAATTATCAGATTGTTTTAACTCAAATATTGATTTGTTTTCCAAATATGTGTATGTTTTGTTCTGTATTTCTATGATTGTTTCCGGATCTTGCACGATTTGATTCTGCATATTGTTGGGAATTGGGATAAAAAATTTTTTTGTTGTCTCAATGACTTCGGAGGGAACCTTTATTATTATACTCAGGTTGTCATTGGCCCATTGTACTAACGCTGTCCTGATTTGCTCAAATCTTTCCAAATCGATCCCAAATATTTCCACTTCTTTTGGTGTCAATAGCTCTGGTGAAACTAACCCTATTTTGGCATTTGCTACCTCGTCCGCGATACCTCGTATTTTATTCTTTAAATTTTGAACCTTGAAGAATTGAGTGACCGCGAATTCGTTATTAATGAATCTATTATTCAGATCCCCCATGTTCTTGGCGAATTCTGAGATAATCCCTCTGTCATACGTGATAGCTTCCTTTAGATTCATGATAGATTTATTAAATGCGTCATTAATCATTATCTGCTGATTCATCCCCTGTATCAACTGATGGTAATTTTCATCGATTACTTTCTGATGCTCTTCTATTAATTTTCTATCGTCGTCATCCATCACACCCCAAACAAATTTTAACATTGATCCACCCGCGTTTATTAATCCCCTGCTTTGGCGATGAGCCTTGAATATGTGCAGGATTTTCCTCATTTCTGTGACTTCTTCCATGGCTATTCTACTGTAAACCGTATCCTTTTGTAGTTCAGTTGTTTCCTCCATCTCGTTTACCATGTCGTCCAGTTCTCCTATGTTTATTGTGTGGACAATGAAATTATATTTACAAACCACTCTGGCATCTCCTATGCTAATTTCAACGAAGCCGTTGTCCGTTTTTAGTTTCTCTATATATAGGCTTTTCCCTGCGAAGACTTTCATCCTCAAACAACCCATGATTACCTGTAAATAAGAAAATGGCATTTAATTTTTTACTCTTTATAGGGCTTCACCAGGTTACGGTGTAATGTTTTTAGCCTTCCTTTTACCAACATTTGGATATTTACTGGTGTGGGAAAACTTTTAACTTCATAGGGGCCTTCCCACAAAAGCGACAATTTGTTTTTCCGAAGTTGGTTTTTTATAAGTACTTTTCCCCCTATTATAAGTGTTATTGGCCTACTATTTCTGTCATATCTTTCCTTTGCGGCTAATTTGGCCTTGTTTTGACATGTTCTGGCTATCTCATATGTTTTTTGGATTTTATGTTTCAATACCTTTTGGTAGTCATATGGATTGTAGAGTGGTGTACTGTTTTTTAGGTTTGCTGGTAAGGGTGTGTCGAACCCGTACATTACCTTAAACGGCGTCTGATTGGTGGATGTATGAATTGTATGATTATGTACATGCATTGCTGGTGCCAACCATTGGTCCCAGTTTGAGCCATCCTCTTTTGCGAATGATCGCAAGTACTCGGCCAAGGGCCGATGACTCCTTTCTCAGGATCCGTTAGCCTGGGGATGATAGGGAGTTATATGTTGCTTTTTAATTCCCAGCAGTTTACACACACTCTCAAAAAGTTTGGAGGTAAAATTTGTACCGTTGTCTGTAACCAATTTAGTTGGGAGACCATATTTCGCTATGATCTCGTTATAAAAACTTTTGCCGCTGTTTCTGCCTCCGCGTCTTGCATCGGGGCACATATAAAAAATTTTTACAAATCGTCCTGAAAAGTGAGGATATACTTGTTACCCGCAGTAGTTGTTGGTAGTGGTCTTCAAATGGTCTTCCTGGGGTGTCTATAAGGACCATTTGCTCTTTGTTGCACTTTTGTTTTTTTGGCATTTTGGACATCGTCTTATGTACTTTCTAATTTCCTTCAGCATATCCTTCCATTTGTATTGTTTCCTTATCCGTTTAAAAGTCTTATTGACCCCCTGGTGCCCACCAAGTGGCGAGTCATTGAAACTTCTCAGAACCTCCCGAATGTCCTTCTTGTCAGTTAGGGATACAGCTGTGTCCGTAGCTTCCTGATTTAAAGCGGGTTCTCCGATATCCTGCTCTATTATCCTTTCCTCCCTTGGATCCTTTTGACCGCTTGCATTTTCTGATAGTTTCTGCTGTGCCCTAGTCAATACCTGTATTTGATGTCCTTCCAGTGGCAGACGACTTAAAGCATCTGCATTCAAATTGTCTCTCCCTGGCTTGTAGACGATATCAAATTCATATTCTGAAAGTTTATGTCTAAGCCGTGCAAGCCTCGACGTGTGGTCTTTGAGATTCGCAATTCTTCTCAGAGGTTGATGGTCGGTAAAAACAGTGAAATGCCGATCCAAAAGGTATGGCCGAAACGTATGCGTTGCCCATACCACACCCAACATTTCCTTCTCTATCGTTGAGTATCTCTTTTCTGTGTCATTCAGCGTTCTGCTTGCAAATGCAATAGGGTGGTCTTTGCCAACTCTTATCTGCGATAATACGGCCCCTAACGCAACATTGCTTGCGTCCGTGGTTACCCTGAAAGGCTCTGAAAAATCTGGGTAGAACAGAATGGGAGGGTTGGAAATACTTTCTTTCACCTTATTTAAAGCTTCCTGGCATTCTGGTGTCCAAACGAATTTGCTGTCCTTTTTTACCAACCTCGTTATGGGCGAGGCTAATTAATTTCGCCATTCCGTTGACAAATTTTCGGTAATAATTAACTAAGCCCAACAAGGCTTGTACTTCTTTAACATTTCTGGTCGGCTTCAAATTTCTTACGCTCTCCACCTTAGCTGGATCTGGAAGGGCACCTTTTTCTGAGCACTTGTGCCCCAGGTAGACAATTTCTCTTCTTAGAAAGTGACATTTTTTGGTGTTTAGTTTAAGTCCACTTCCGCGTAACCTGGATAAAACGTTGCATATTTTCCTCTCATGGTCTGCTATAGTTCTTCCGTATACCACAATATCGTCCAGATATACGAAGCATTCCATACCGTGTAGGCCTGTTAATATTGTATTCATAATCATTTGAAACGTCGCTAGTGCACTTGTGAGACCGAAATGCATTCTGTTAAACTCAAAATGTCCCTTGTCAGTGCTAAATGCTGTTTTCTCTTTATCATTTCCGTCCAATAGCACTTGATGGTATCCACTGGCTAAATCCAGTGTTGTGAAATATCTGCTATTCCCCAGCTGATCCAGAATTTCGTCAATTCTTGGAATTTGAAAAACCTGCTTTATTGTAACTTCATTTAGTTTTCTGAAATCAACGACCATCCTATATTTTTTCTGTCCATCCTGCGATTTTTTGGGAACCAAGAGAAAGGGTGAATTCCATGGATATACACTAGGGCTTATTATACCATTTTCCAGTAAGTCTGAAACTTGACGGTTGATTTCATCCTTATGGATTTGTGGGAGACGATATTGCCTTTGGTTAATGGGCGGCTGATTCTCTTTAGTCGGAATCTTGTGTTTCATTCGTGACGTGAATGGCAGTTTATCTCCATCCAGCATGAATACATCGTGGTACCGTTCACATATTCTGTCCATTGATTCTTTCTCCTCCCTGTTCCAATTTTCTTCCTTGACTAACATACTCTTTAACTCCTGTATTCTCTCTAAACACGGCTTTTCTGGCAATCTAATTCCCTTATTTTCGGTATAATGGTTAAAGTTTGAGAACTCTACTTCAATTTCTTTCTCCAGAGGAACGTTGTGATCTGTTGAGTTAAGTATGGGTACTTCATCTTTCCCATCCATTACGTTGACCAGCGTATTTCCCATATAAACTCCTGGAAAAATTTCTTGTTTGTGGACAACGACTGTCTTGTCCTTGGTTTTTATTCTGACTGGTACTATGGTCACCGTTCTTCCGCCGACACTCAAATTTCTCTGATTTAAAGTTGTAAAATCGGTCATTCCATTGTGAAGTTTGAAGGTTTTTATACATTGGTTATTTTCATTGAACAGCTTCAACGTCCCATTAACTGAGTTTATTATACTCTTATTCCAAATTTTGTCCCTTCCGAGAATGCCATCCCCTGGGAATTTGCTGTGATGGGATACTACACCGAAATCCCACTGTATATTTTCTCTATCGTGTATGTCTAACGTCATAGAAAATAATGTCGTGGCGTTTCCTCCAAATGCGCCCTTCAGTGTTTTTGTTTCCCTGAAATTCTTGTTAGGGTAAGCCTTCATTGCTTCTTCGTTTATTATACTGGAATCCGCTCCAGTATCTACAAGCAATACGAGTTTCCCTTCCTTGGCTTCTATGCAAGGAATAGTAATGAAAATTGTATCCGCTGATGCTACATCATTGCTGCTAATATTTATATGCTGTGAAATTTTCCCAAGAACAATTCCTGTGCACTCTTCTACCGATGCATTTTTCCTATGAAATGCATGCCCAGGATTATTAGGGGTATCCTCCTCACTTTCCCTATGTACTACTGCTTTATGCGTTATTCGCACAGGTACGTCTTCTTCAGAGTCACTACCTGACTTCCTGACTTCCTCTGTTTCCACTTTCACCTTTTGCGCCTCTTTACCAATATTATCCGTTAACCCCTTCACATCCCTTTTATATTTCACCGTCTCTATTAATTCCTCACACTCATTCTCATTGCCCTCACATATTATGCTCTTGTTATCTTGTTGCCAATTAAGTTCGTCCTTTTTTTCGGTTTCCCGGCTATTGGCTGTAGGTGGGCCGAATAAAGTTTCCCGAAATGTTACCAGCATTATTTTCCTTATTTCTTACCTTCTTATCATTTGTAAAATTCCTGTCATTTGGTTCATTACTTGCGCCAAATCCACTCCGGCAGGCACGCGTAAAATGCCCTGTTTGATTGCATTTGTAGCATTTCATCTGTGGAGGTCCCTTAGAGTGTTGTGGTATATTTCCGTTTCTATATCTTTGCTGTGCTTGGCCCGTATCATTGGACTTATCTCTTTGCCTCTGGTTCACCCTTTCGGGCTGCCGTGGACTACTAAACTTATTTTCGATGTGGCCGTTTGTCCCACAAGTTCTACAGTAGAGCGAGGACAACCTCCTACTACAGTTGTTGAAGGTGTGCCCTTTATTTCTGCAATAAGTGCAAGTGCTGTAAAACTTTTCCCTATTGCCGCATTGAGGACCTACTTCATGGCCATATTTCCCACAGTTAATGCAATAAGGTACATTTAATCGCTCCTTACAATTTAACCTCTCATGTCCCTTTTTGTTGCAAAAACTACATGGGGTTGACTCCAACACTGTGTTGATCGTGCCTTGGTTTTCTCCAAACAACTCCTCCGCTTCTTCTACTATGGCTATAGGAGATCTCAGTTCCTGTCTTTCTTGTCCAATAAACCATGCTCTGAGAGTTTGATCTCAAAGCCCTTTAATAAAGCTTTTCACAGCTATTCGTTTGAAGTCCTTTATCATAACCTCAACACTGTCTGCTGACCATTCTTCCTTTATTGTGTTGATCGCGTCATTGAGCATGACCTCAATACAGTCTCCGAATCCACTGGCTGGTTCTCTGATGCTCTGCCTACATCCTAATATCAGCTCCCTAATCTGGTCCAATCTTTTCTTCTTCAAATATGCTTTTTTGATGGCATTACACAATGCATCCACAGATTCGAACTTCTGTTGCGATATTCTAGAATATGCCATACCCATAAGCCGAAATTTTAGGCATTCGATGACATTATCCCGTGCGCTACTATCCTCTCCCGACAAAATTTCTCTTTCTACCATTTTACATCCTTGGATATATCTAAAGACCTCACACGATAAATCGGGTCCATCAGTGCCAAAGAATGTCGGTACTATGTTACATACTATTTTAGTAATTTCCGATAAAGTTGGCATCCTGATTGTTTGCTGTCCTATATTTTCCCTATTTAATACTGGTCTTGGTGAGGATATTTGCGTTTGCAAATAATTTTTTGTTTGTGATATTAATTTATAAAATTCCCCAATAATTCCAACGTCGGATATTTTTGTTTTGTCCAATCGGCCGTGTAGCCCCTACTACCTGCCTTTTTTGCGTTAGTCAAAATTACTTTAGTTTTATCTAATAACTCTAGAGAAACTGCCTCTTCCCTATAAGTTCCTACTCCGTCTACTACTCCTTCTTAGTCCTGAGTTATAATTATTGAAGGAATTTTCGTATCTACTGTTTCTGATAACTCCTCGTGTAACGATGGTGTTGGTGACCTAAACCTATGTATTGTATTTAGCTCGTGCCGGGCGATTTCCAGCGCTATTTGCAGTCTTTGAACCGTGTTGTCCTGTGTTTCTATCAGCTGTTGTTTTTTCAGTTGCTTCTTAAACTCCTTTTCACTTAACTCTTTTTGTTTTAATTGACTAATAAGTTCCGTATTTTCTTTGACTACTTCCTCGAGTAAACTTTCTGTGTAGCTTAGTTGCTCACGTATTTTTCTGCTATGACTTTCAAGTAATTCTTTTGTTTCCTCTTATTCGGTTACCCTTGTTGAAAATTCGTCTGATTGCTCTTCATTAATCTCCAACAACACTTGTAATATGTATCCTACTTCCTCTAACTTTGTCAATCTCCTTTTCCGCACGATCTCCCTATGCACGCTTGTAGAGCTCTTGTCTGACTTCAAATTAGCAAGTGCTGTCCATGCTAGAACTCGTAAGCTGTCTACCTCAAAATTATATGTCTCTAACCTTGTCACTAAATCGTCTGTGCTTTTTTGTGGACTGTCCATTCATATAATAAGGAAAACTATAAAAATGTACTTACCAGTTTCAGGCTTAAATTTATCATATCTGCACTCGTTTTTTAAAAGCTCGGAACAGTGAACCGTTTTTATTATTAGTATTATTCGAAAACTTTCTCGTTGAATAACCGTTTATTTATTTAAGGTATGTATTTTTTTATAGTTAGGACATGGAAGCTTGTTAAGTCCTACACCCTCAACAATGCAGTATTAGACAGACCGAAGGTAGCTAGAATTTAGTCTCTTATCAGGCTGTCTATTCTGTACTGTTGAAATCTAACACTTAATCCATTGAAATTTTGTTGAAGTTACCGGCTGCGCCAATGTTAAGTTGTTATTATCTTCGTTCTTTGGACAAGTCAAACTATTCCGTAGGATTTTAATTTATCTTTATTAATAATTACTTTAACACTATTTACCTTTTACATGTCCATACGTTCTGCTTTTTAAATAACTTAGCACTAGCTATTTATACTATCTTAAAATTAGTTACACAAAGGGAATATGCAATTCTTCATATTTGATTCTGACCCAAATATTTTCGCTATTGCGAAAGAGCAACATTGCACAATTTGTCAACGCAAACAATACTCAAGTTAATGAACTGATATTGTTGCATTAACAAATAAGTGCAATGACGATTGCACAATTAGTCAACGCAATTAATACTTAAGTGAATGAACTGTTGTTGCATTAACAAATAAGTGCAATGTAGGAGGGTAGTTCAATTGTGAATCACAACAACCTTCTCACTTCCATTTTGAACTTGGTTAAGAACAGCACCAATGCCACAATTAGACGCGTCTGTGTTCACTATAAAACTGTCTTCGTCATTAGGAAAAGCAAGGATTGGTGTCGTTGTGAGCTTATTTTTCAATATATTGAACGAAGATTCCGCTTCTGGAGTCCACTGAAACTTTTTTTTCTCCTCTGTCAGCTCGTGCTAAAGATGAAAACTGTGGGATAAATTTTCGCTAGTAGGAGCATAGTCCTAGAAAACTACGAAGATCGCTCTAGCACTTTTTCAATCTTAGCAGGGTCTGGCTCTAGCCCGCCTCGGCCGACGATATGGCCGAGATAATTAACTCTTTCTTTAAACAAGTTGCATTTTTTTGGACTGAGCTTAAGCCCAGCACTTTTTAACCGCTCAAAAACTTCCCTTTGGTGACCAATATGTTCTTTTTAAGAAGACGAGTGGACAATAATGTCATCTAAGTAAAGCTATAAACACATAGACCACAGCAGACTTCATAACAACAGCCTTCAAATGCAGTTGGCTTCAAATGCTGCCATGTAGTTAGCTACTCAATTATTTTGAGAACGACAGCAGCTAAGAAATAAACTTGAAGTTTCGATATTATTTTTAAATTTTTTGTTTTAATACATATTTCAGAGCTGCCATATAAATATTTCACAAGAATAAAAATGAAATTACCAACTCAAAACGTTATAATATCGAGTAAAAATATAAAAGCACATCAATATATTTATTTATTCAAAGAAATTTTTAATTTTTCAGGCTTAAGTTCGTTTTCTCTAAATATAATTTTGTTATAAATTAAATTATTATTCGGCTACCACCTAGGAATCAAATAAGAAACACTAGAATAAAGCTCAACTTGAACAAGATAGACTTTGAAAAAGTATAGTAAAGTTCCAACCCATTAAAAAATTATAAAAGCTGTAGTGTAAAAACTTACATGTAATTCAGCAGATTCAATTAATGATAGAGGATCTTTAACTAATGTGAGTGCAGCTGCCGTGGTGGCAGTGAGGTCTAAGCGGTAGACAACTCTGATGATGAGACTGTGGTTAGTCTCGAAACATCGATGTCAGTTCAACCCTCCGCGCAGTCTAATTTTTCTTTGTCTGTTCAAATATTAAGAGCCACTAGATTTTTCTTTCTAATTTAAATAATAATTTAATTTATAACAAAATTATATTTAGAGAAAACGAACTTAAGCCTGAAAAATTAAAAATTTCTTTGATTAAATATCACTCAGTTCGAATAAAAATTCACAACTTAATTATATTTATTTATTTTAATTTTGTTATGTTATTTTCAGTTAAATAACACAAAATATTTTTAGCTCTCATTGCTGTAACATTTATATTATATTGGCAGCTTGGTATCAGCTTATTGCTGCTTATGGAAATAGAAATTAGTCTAATTTGGCAGCAACAGCAAAACTAGCATAGACAACAACCTGCTTCGCTGTCGTCAAAATAATCAATTTCATAAAAACTCTTGTGTTTTATTTTTGACACATTGCTGCTTGCTGCTCTCTGTGGTCTATGTGTTTATAGCTTAAGCCAACGCGCCTCTCTGAGCAAAACCCGAAAATAAACCATCCATTAAACGTTCGAATGTAGCTGGGGCATTCGATAAACCAAAAAGCATTACGTTGAATTGCCATAACCCAGAACCGCATGAAAAAGCCGTTTATTCTTTGAAACTAGTATCCATCTCTACTTGCCAGAAGCCGCTTTGTAAGTCCATGGTCGAAAACCAATAAGATCCGTAAAGTGTAGATAAAATCTCGTCCATTCTTGGTAGCGGGTACGAGTCTTTTTTTGTTACCTCATTGACTCGCCGGTAGTCTACACAGAATCGCAATGTTCCATCTTTTTTTCGAACCATGACTACTGGCGATGACCAAGGACTTTCAGATGGCTCTATTACACCGCGAAGAAGCATATCCTGCACGAGTTCTTGGCCTTCATTTTTCTTTGAAAAAGGTATTCGACGGGGTGGTTGCCTTATCGGTCGCGAATCACCTGTATCGATGTGGTGTTTTACAACAGATGTTTTACCAAAGTCGAATGAACCGGATGAAAATATACATTCAAATTCTTTAAAAAGTTTGTTTAATTCAATTCTCAAACGTAGCTTCATTTCTGGTAGGTCGAGAACAGCATTTTGTTTACGTAAAAAGTCGAGGCCTAGTATTGAAGGAGAATTATAGTCAACGATTAAAAAATCATGTTTAAAACTAAACGATCCAATGAAAAATTGCAATGAAGCCGTAAAAACTTCGGCAGATGGGCATTGAAGCCTGACTGAACAATTCAAATTGACTCCATCAGGGACATGTTTGGGATTAAGAATAGACACCAAGGCACCAGTATCAATAACGATCTGTATACTTCTATGCTTAATTTTTATATCACAACAAAAGCTACGGTCACCAACCACAGCAATAAAAATTGGATGATTTAAAAATTGATTATTATTGGCCATAACTGCCAAGTTCTCCCTTTGGCTAGATTTTGTCTGCAATACTTGTTGTTGCTGTGTATTTTTATATTCAATGATTTCTTGTGATTTGGCATCTTTTTCGATGTTTAGATGGCGTGTTACGTCACTGTTATGTTGTAAGGCCACATGATTATTTTGTGTTTGTAGGTTATGTGTGGGAGCAGGATTACCTATAGCCGACCTCTGCGCCTCTAGGCCGACGGCTCTTCGTTTCCCGCCCCGTTGATCGGCTGGGATCTATTTCTATTGCCCCGGTTGCGTCCCTGATTTTTTGAACCGTAGTCTGTGGGTTCTATTTCGTATACCTGTCTAGGTCGATTTGTGGACGAAATAGCTTGTAACTCCTGTGCTACTTCTAGAGCCCCGCAGATATCTCGCGGTCGACTAGCAATCAAAAAATTTTGCAAATACCTATCGTGTAGGCCATCAATGAATTTGTTCCTGAGGATATCAGATGCAATATTATCAGCCGTACCAGAAAATGCGCCCATTGCTAAGCATTCTAGCTCTGTGGCGAAATCAGCAAGAGACTCATTTGGTCTTTGGACACAGTTGTGAAATCTTTAATAACTGGCATGAAGATCTAAAGGGTACCTTTTTCGCAACAAAGCACAGATGTCTACGTAAGTCGGTGGGGGAGAAATAGGTAGTGTGCCATACAGTTTTAACGCAGCGCCTCTTAAATTTGCGACCAAAGCCATTCTTTTTTCGGATTGAGTCCAACCGTAAAAAGTAGATGTTTCATTTAAAAGGCGTTCTTGTTCGGGCCAGGAAGATGACCCATCGAATGTTGATATAAGGTGCTGGCTAAAAGAAGTCTTCCCTAATGAACTATGAACGTCCGGCTGACTTTCGTCAGCACTTGCCACGTTGTTTTTAGGGGTACTAGAATCTTCTTTTATTTCTTCTGGCGACAAAGACAGTTTACAAAGTTCTTCTAAAAAGGTATTGATACGAGCCAGATTTTTGGAAGCGTATTTAGGGGGTGGCTTTTCACCGACATCCGTATGGTTTTCGTTATTTTCCGAAATATTTTTTTCTATTAAAACAGCACCGCACGTATTTGCTGCGCTTCCTCGCGTACTTTTCATTGTTTTATTAGCGCTCAATAAATTTGACTCAAATGTAGCGCCGCCAACTATTGGTTGGGAATCTTCTGGATTGCTTATTTCCAACAAACGATTCTCCACCTTTTCTAATAATTTAGCTTCAAAATTACACAAGCGCTCATCTATGACCTCAGACAATGTGTTGGATAGCGATGCAAATAATTGTTTGTCGCGTTTTGACTTAAGCATGGTAAAAATCTTTTTGGAGATTTGATCTAATGGACCCCACACCTGACACCAATGTTATGAAATCTACTCTTCTTTTTATTTAAGCAAAAGTGTTGTGTTTCAAATTCAGTAGATTTATTTTATTTCATTAATTTATATTGAAAGTTCTTGTAAAAAAAATTCACGTGGTGTACAATTCTTATTCCCGAGAGGTAATGATAAATTTTACACGTCATGCTGTCGGCTGTTCTTTCGTTTTCTTTTTATTCGCGCTCATTTAGTTATTGTTTCTTTTTGTTTTGCGCCTTATCGATTATCTTTAACTTTGTCTTATGATGTGTTGTAATAAATTCGGAGTAAATAAAAAAAGGAGTACATAAAAATGTTGCCGTATTGTTGACGTAAGAGAGAAAATCGTTACAATATTAACTGCAGATTTCACGATATTGGACTTTTTTTTCTTTCGTACAAATACATTTGATACAAAAACAAAATTTTAAAATTTGTTTTTGTTTTAAATGTAATTATACTAATTAGTGTGTGCTTATATACTGTCAGTGTTATTCACAAACGGCTAATAACGCCAATAAGCAAAATGCGCTAAAGTAGTATTTACAAACGTTTAATAGCACTATGACGCGGTTATTACACGCTAATAAACTCGAAAATTTTATTGTAGGTATCACGCTACTTTAGCCGTTTAATAAGTTGACATTTTATATTCATATTTACTTCAAAACGTATATAAAATAAAAAAAAATATTCGAATAAAGTAATGATTGTAATAAATATAATTTCGACATTCGTTAGTATTATACAAAATATATATACATACATACATACATAAAACTATAATTTTTTTTATTAAATTAAATATTTTGCAGATAATGTATTTCAACTCTCCCGATTCTTCCAGTCTTTCTTTATGTACGTAAAATAAGAAAATTCAAGAAGAAATACATAAATATGAATACATATGTATGTATGTTTACGTATGTATGTACACAAATGTGTCTGTATGTACTTACATATATGCATGTACATGCATATTTGTTCATATGCGTACATAACTTAAATTCCACCTGTTCTTTGAAATATTAATATTATTACATCTTTTTTCATGATTTTGTGCATAATTTGTCACATTTCAACCACAACAAGATTAAAAATATTTCCAAATAAATAAAGCAAACAAATTAGTGGTGAGTAATCAATTGTAACGAACTCGGTATTTGAATACTTTTGTAATAACTTATGAAAACACATTGCTAGCAATATCAATACAACACATATTAAAAAATTTTAATATACTTATATTGAAATATAATAAGCAATACTCTATTACTCTAACTTGTTTAAATAAAATTTATATGACATTATTTTCACATTTTCAAACCATTAGAGACTACTTGCTTATCGAGTATGTTATTGTACACAACACTAATTATAACTTGAAAATTGAAATGAAACAATGTTGGTAACAGAGAACCACAAAACTGAAAAAATCACACAATAGTTAATTTGGCTTTATTAAAGGCCGTGCTTCACTATCCTACACAATCGTTCGATTCATTCACAGGAAAATCTTGAAAAAATCTGACCGACTTTAAAAAATCTTTTCAAAATGGTGTTGTAGGTGCCACACTATCATACAAATCTGATGCCAAAACATCTGGTTGACAATAAATACTCCTCTGATCGCATGAAAACTATCATTTTATGAAAATTTTCATAAAATTTTACAAATCGCACGACTTGCCAAAAAATCTGTCACACAGTTGCATTTTTAGTCAACACTACCATACATTTTTAGCACACATGTCATATTTTGCAAATCGCGCGACTGTGTAGGATAGTGCGGCACGGCCTTAAACGTTTGTGAATAATGTTTATTATTACCGTGTAATAACACAAAAACTGATTATTAACTAATGTGTACATTATCTCTACAATAAGAATTTTTTATGAATAACACTGTCTTCTGTATATTAAATTTATATACATACGCACATACATATGTATGTGCTGTAAATTTGCCAAATGGTGGTGGTTTTTAACTTACATGCACACATACATACATACATACATACTTACTTGATAAATTCTGATATTTTGCAGATATTATAGTGATAAAATACAAACGATCAGTGAAAACCAACTTAAATTAATTAATTAATAATATTTTAAATGTGAATTATAGAAATATATGGATATATAATTAGTTTTGTGATTTATAACCAAAACCCGCGATTGTATGAGTGTATCCAAACAAGTATGCAAAATCTTCCGTCTCGAGTCACTTCTGTATATGTTTTGCTAGGAGGCTGCTGTAATTGTGCGTAGAATTGTGTTTTTTTTTCTACATTTGATGCTGAGGCAGTGCCACAACACTGTATTCCATAAGACCAAATTCTTGTGTACAAGTTTATTTATCCATTATGTATCCATGTGAGGTGTTACATTATAAGCGAAAGTATAATAAGGTATCCAATCATTCTAATTGTCATCATTTACAAACGTCAAAAAGTATTAATCTAAAATTCTACGATAAGTGTGTTCATTTACTTTACTAGTAAAAATTAGTAACGAGAGAGTAACAAAAATTTTTCCAAAATTACTCTCAAAAATGTGAAAAAGTAAATGAACACTTTACTAGTAAAAATTTTCAAGTTAAAGTACTATTGTAATGTATAGGTACATATATATGAGTACTTAATAACTACCTCTATATTTTTTGGACAAATTATACATATATGTATATTATTATAAAAATAATGTGATTATGGTCGTTTATATTCAGCATTTTCGTGACTGGCGTTTTTCGAGTACTGCTTGTAATAGAATGGTGAAAAGTTTTGCAATTTTATTTAATCTAGTACTAGGCGTACTAGAAATACACTAAACACGATAAAGGTAATTAGCTACTTTTGAATAAAATGAATGAATAAAATATCTATTTTTAATTAGTTTATACGCTATAACATATTATCTGGCATATTTAGGAAATATATTTTTGTAATGGATGATTTTCGTGATTTACTATTACAAATTATTATAAATTTTTTTGTCCGATTTCGTTATTTCTTAGAAAAAAACGCTATTCGTTAGATTATTGTAGCTTTTTCGATTAATTTCTAAATTTCTACCTGAGGTACTGTAATAAAAAGATTTATCCAAAATTAAATATCATGTTGCTGCCAGCATTAAACCCCAAAAGCAGTAAAAAAGTAATTTAATAAATTATGTGTTAATTTACGCTTATAAATAATAATTAATAACTGTTAATAAGGCAAAAAATAAATTAGCTAATTTGAAGATTGGAAGTACATTTAATTTTTTTTATAAATTAGTCTATTTTTCAAATTTTATCAAGTTTCTTTTATTTATGTAATTAAGGTAAATAAAAACAACTGCAAAAGAAAAAGCAACCAATTAATTTGTTAAACATAAGTTCGAATAATCATTTCGCAATATAAGTGAAAATAAATCTCTCTGCGGTCCACACACATATGGTGGTAGAAATAGAATTTGATAGTTAAAAACATTACTATTTCAAAGTTAATTTTAAAAATAATTTAATTTATTTGCAAATATATATCTGAACTAATTGAATTATTTGCCTGCTTAGTGTAAAGTACCCAGTACCTAGGTACTCACAATATTTACAATATTAGAAATAACAGCTGGTCTGTGAAAATTAAAGAAAAAAGAAAACAAAAACATTTCAATTCCATTAGACATCTTATTTTGCTTCTGTTGTTCCTAAGATACATCTTTTTAATACTTTTTATCGTTTTAAAAGTTCACATTTACTTACAATTTCTTAAATTTTCCAAAATATTTTTATTTGCATCTTAATTTAGAAATATTGTTTTGTAAACACAAACGCAAAACAGCTGTTTGAATAATTATTACAAGTAAAAATTTTACTTGTAAAAACTTCCAAGAATTTTTCTGTCTCTCAATTTTTTACGCTCTTTCGACGCTCTCTCGTTGCAAATTTTTTGGGTTAATGAACGCTTTCTAGTAACAATTGTTGCAAATTTGTAACAATTTTTAGTAAATGAACACAGCTGATTTCTTTCTATTGTATCATGTGATGTTGATGTTCTATTTTAATAAAGTACATACATACATATATTTCTATCATTAATTCGTTTACAAATTCTGTACCTCTGTTTGACTTCTAAGTCCGGAATATTTTGTATTTCAATATCAAATTTTCAGTCAACCATTTTGCTAGAGTTAGCTTCCTTATTCTTCATCGGAGCTGTTATTACGTATTTATTTAATTCACATTGCATTGTTAATTTATACAACATATACATATGTAGTTATCAGAAGATCTTAAAAGACCGACTGTATCGATAACAACATATTTTCCCATATGTATTTTTGTTTCAATTTTATCAGTGTTTTTCTTATTCCGAAATGTTCTCCGCGTGGTGTACTATGATACAATTTAATTAATTCATACTATTTTCTAAAAACGGCAACAGTTTTTCCCTAACAGCTTTTATTTTTGAGCTATAGGTATGTAAGGACCTACCCACTTTTAATATTTAAATATTTAGTTTCTCATTTAAAAAGATTTCCTTCAAAATAGCTTAAAAAAAATATGTAATTTTGTTAATATGTATTCAGAAATGTTTTTTTAATCAAATAAAACTTTTTTATAATAAAAAAAAAAAATTTTTACAATGTCACTTAATCTGAGTGCTTATTTGCTAAAAGTAACACCCAATTCACATGATGACTTTTGCGACGTCGTTTTTACTGAATTCCCTTTTGAAGTTGCTACCAAAATCTTCGTGTGTTCAGACGATGTCTTTTAGTTTCATGTCTTCTTTCCCATTTTTGTTTTGAAATAATGTAAGTAACAAAGATAAATAACAAAATTAAGAAAAATATTGAAAAGTAACAAAGAGAACTTTTTGTTTACCCCTCTTTCTTCCCTACACCGCTCACCTACAAGCAAAAAGAGACGTCGCAAAAGTCATCATGTAAATCGGGTGTAAGAATACTTAAAAACGGAAACAGGTTAAGTTCAAATTTTTTTCTCATATTGGATATTTGATTATTGATTTTTTATATTATTTTTAGTTCATGTCTTAATAGTTTCAAAAAATTATTTTTGTTAATGTAAGAAATTTTGAATTTACTACTTATCTATATGTTTTACCTGTACTGTACCTTGTAGTATTGAAGTTAGAGTTAGTTAGTTAGAGTGCCTATCTACCAAACACAAAACGTAAATTTTATAAAAATGTTTTCATTTCCCCTCATTCCAGATGATATAACGAATACATGTTTTCAGCAAGCATTCCGGATGTTCCAGTGCTCTGATGACATCAAAAGATTCTTTGCAGCAGATGGGGACGTTCAGAAGATGGTATAACAAGGAAGTGAAAAGTGCGCAGCAAGATGGTAGATGTGGCGCACATCACGAAATTTTAACTAATTTTGGGATAAACGCTGTACTTTTTAATTAATATTTTTCTACTTTTTAGTAAAAATTTCCTGTTAAAACGAAATTTATATTTCCTAACATCAAAGAAATTTTTACTGATTTTCTGTAATAAACGGTATTGGCGTCATACGATAACCAAATTGAACTCAAATTAAGTAAAAATTCCAATATTTTAGTTCATTTGTTTTATTGTGTTTCATTCTTCAGTGTTGTTCTTATTATTTAAGTTTGTAACTACAAAATCATATGTAATAGCTTTTCATATTTTGGGCAAAAAGTTATAACGACTTCAAATTTCAATAAAAAACCCACGTTATTAAAGCAAAAAAATCTGTCGTGCAGTTTATTTTTAAAATGAATCCAAACATTCTTTATAATTTTTCTCGAAAAAATTCTTTGTTCCGTGCAACAAACCAGACGGCTGTAGTACTCGTATGTCGTTTTATTTCTTAAAAATTTGCTGCCGTTATTTCATTTGACTGATTCCGAAAATGTATTTTCCAATCCATTGATGTTAAAGAGCTAATATTAAAGATGAAACATTTAAATAATTGAAAAATTTTAACAATAAGTTAAGAAGATTCATCACCTAATATTTATATTTTTGGAAAAAAAAACATATTGTTTGTTACACGGCATATGCAGTAAAAGTGTAGAATGTTAAACAAATCCGTAGATAAATTCGAATGGAATTCAATGTACATATCGCACCCGTTCAACAATACTGTATTAACTCAAAAACTTCAAAGTGTTCAGGAGAGACAAAAAACTGTTTTTTTTTATACTATTCGTCTATCACAAAGAGAGATACAACTGTATTTTTTTTGGTGAAAGAGTGGAGAAAATGGTGTAAAATTTTTACAGTGGATAGATATGACCACTGTTCTAGAGGCGAATGCCACCCAATCCACTCCTTAATCCATTGTATGTAAGTATGGTCAAGTTAAACTCATGTTTGCCTGTGGTTTGCCGCGAAATTATAGTATGTTATTTAGTTTAATATCTAACTATAATAATCTTATGGCCAATAAATGAGTGGATATTTAATTATAGTTTTAGTTAATTTTCATAAAAATTTAAAATTCGTTTAAACACAGTTTCATTTTTTCAGTCAAACTTAAAGTTCTTATTTAATTACGATGAAAATATGGTGGCACTACGTAATATAAAAAATTTCCCACAAATTTCCCAAAAAAACAGCTGACTAGAGCAAATAAAGAAAAATCTAAAAAAAATATATTATTATTTTAGCTATAAATAAGAATAATTAAGAACTGCTGAAATGTTTTAAAAGAATAAGAGCAACTTTCAGAACGATTAAAAGGGTAATAGCGAAAAAAGATGCCAAAATTTTATGCAACTTGTCAGCAGCCACAAATATTTTATTTGCTTTTTTTCAAACAAGAAGAACAAGCAGTCAAAAACATATGGAAATTCGTAAAACTTATGTAGTGTTTAAACACACAACGTTGGCTATTTAATGTTGATTTAATATTGCAATGAAAAACAAAATTTTATATTTAAACGAGTTTTAAAAATAAATGAAACATTATCATCCACTCATTTATTGGTCCTTATTGTTGCAATTTTAAATACGTTTCTTCCCTCCTTAATCTATAAATTAAGCATTATGATCACGATGAAAAAACAACATAAGCATTAAGCCATACACAAACTAACACACACATGCATCGGTACATATTTCCATTTCCATTTATGTTTAATGTTTTCAATAAATTTGACACACTTAAAAACGCCCCTGCATTGTCCGCGTGGACTCATTTTCATGGTCTATGACATGGTGGAATAATAAGGTGCGCGTAAGAATACAACAATAAAAAACGACATGCATTTTGTTTGTGTAAAATTAATTCAAAATTGTCAAAACAAAGCTGTATACAAAACAAAACAAAAGTTGTTTTGTATGTATTTATTGGTTAGGCAAAAAAAAAAGCATAACGTAAACAAAAATATTCATGATTACGGCCAAAAATGTAAACAACTTTTGACAAGAAAAGCATACTTTTCCATTTTTTTAACGGTCAAAACACAACCCTACAAAAAACCATATTCCTTCTTGCGCACACCTGATTATTCCACCATGGTCTATGAGAACGTTGCTATTTATTTTACGTTAAGCATGACTTCCTCTTTGGCACGTTCTTGTTGAAGTTCCCAGATTTATTTTTTTTCCTACCACAAATTCGCTTTATGTGCTGTTTTCACAATATAGACAAATGACTTGTGTAGAAATTTTGTATGGGAATCACTCAAAAACCCGAAAGGCTTTCGTACAAATTTTCTACTCAAACCAATTGTTTGTATTATAGAAACCGCACATTAATTTGCACTCAAAAGCTATGTGTCAAATAATAAAAAACAAAATCCCCTCACATAATTTATTGCAAGTATGAGGCCAATAATTAGACGTTTAGTAGGTGTTTATTAACATCAACTCTTTTAGCATCAAACGGTTTTAAATGCGTAGATAAATTTATGTGTTCACATAAAACATTTATAAAATTAATTCTTTAAGTTATTCTATATATTTTGTAATTAAAAACTTTTATTTATTTAGACTTCAACCATACCTAATATAAGGCTTCAAACAGACTGTTTGCGTGAAAACGAAATAAATAAAACAATTGGTTTTGTTAATTATGAATAATGAGACAAGCTCAAGTTTATTTATATATTACCTTTATGTATATAAATTGTAGATAATTTTTATTGACTTTTGAGTGAAACTCGTTGAATTAATTATTCGGAAGGTTTAAATAATTTGTGTGTAACACTAGCCGCGATCAAAATACCAGAATGTAATAATAAATATACATATAATTAAATTTTACGAAGCAAAGTAGCGAGTGCAATGCTTAAGACCGTTAGGTATTTATTCGTTAGAATCTGTGTAAAAACTCCCACACAAGGGTGAAAAAAAACGGAGTGATATAAATCCTAACGATTTGCCAATTATTATAAATAAAACATTAAATGTATCAAATCTAACTTAAACATTGCCGGCCACCTTGCAACATCATACCAGACTAGCTGGTAAAAATTCCCATAGAACAAAGCCTATGGGACGTGGTTTTATACAGACCACATACTGCACCCATGCGGGTGAACTCCTTAAAAAGGAGATTGGCCAGAAATGACCCAACCAAAAATGGTGTATTGCGCCAACGGAAACCCCGGGTTCGAATAACTTCTGCCTTTCAGTATAAGCGGCGCGACTTCAGGTCCTATCACCAGTGCGACCCTTCAAGACACATTAAAGTTCGGATCTGCCAATTGCATCCCCGCAAATTGTTCCTTTATAGTATCTGGGACGGACGCAACCGGAGTGACAATGCCTTTCATTTGTTTTACCTTTACCGTGAGCCGAACACGCTGCGATGAGTCATATATAGACCCGATATCTAAACACGATATTCTATCCTGACCCATAGTGGACATAGGCAAATGCAGTATGTGAACCAACTCTTCGCACACATAGCTCATACTGCAGCAAAGATCAATAACCGCACGAACTGGTATAGATTTTGTTGCAGTTTTTAACGATATTTTTACCGTCGGAGAAAATGTGACCATGTGACGAATCGGCAACCTTAGTAGCGTTGATTGCTCAGACGGACGGGGAGCAACAGGCGTATGAACCTGGCTTTGTTTTTTGTTGTTGCTAGAATGCAATAAGGAATGATGTTGTCCTTTACATTTTTTGCAATGCCCTTGACTTTTGCACGCACGGGCAACATGGTCATGGGACAAACACCGCGAGCAATAACTGTGCAGCAGCACCATACGAATCCTCTTTTCGAAATTTAGTTTGAGGAACTTACGACATACCGATAGCTTATGGCGATGGCTACACAAACGACAAACAATGTCGGTGTTTTTCTTCGAACCCGAAGCTGCAGTTGTACCCGATGTAACGGGGTTTGAAGGCGAAGGAGTAGCTATAGGAGCCACAACCACTGTATTCACAGTGGTAGTCAAATCTACAGGATTTGTGGGGACCGGAACCTCAGTTGCAGAACAATCTCCTCCGTAACACTCTAAGCTCCGTCCCCGTTATAAACAACACGACGGATATCGATACGGCAATAGATCTCTTCAATGAATCTTTCTGCTATGCAACAAATATGTCTTGCAAAGCCACGACACGCAAAGGCAAAAGTAAACCACCATGGTGGTGCCCTGATATCGCACACTCGCGAAGCGAGTGCCGTCGACTTTTTAACGAGGCTAAGCAAACAGGTGACTGGTTGCGATATAAGTCCTCGCTAAATAGGTTCAAGAACCTTGTTAGAAGCGCAAAAAGGAAGTCTTGGAGGAACTTCTGCAGTGGCGTAGAGAGCTCCTCCGAAACCAACCGATTGCGCAAGATATTAGCTACCTCACCGGTGGTACCCAGCTACATACAAAAACCATGTGGTAGCTGGACTCTAAGCAGTCATGAAACGCTCAACGTACTTCTTGACACTCACTTTCCCGGTAACGCCCCGGTTTCTACTACAGTCACCGCTACCGGTGATACAACTACTTCGCCTGAGCCAGTTATTGTACCGCTGGACAATGACAGAATCAGATGGGCGATCAGTACCTTCGATCCATTCAAATCTCCTGGACCAGACGGAATTATTCCGGCGGACCTACAGAGAAATATTGAACTAGTCGTGCCCTGGCTCTCTGGAATCTTTACAGAATGTCTGAAAAGGGCATACATTCCGGCTTGCTGGAACCTGTGTAAGGTCGTCTTCATCCCCAAGGGGAGCAAGACGTCTCACACTAAACCTAAAGACTTTAGGCCTATCAGCCTGACGTCCTTTCTGCTCAAAACAATGGAAAGAGCTATAGATATACATCTTAGAATGTCCATACCAAAGGAACTTCTATCCCCCTCACAGCATGCCTACACAAAGGGCAAGTCTGTCGAAACTGCTCTCCACTCCCTGGTCAGTCACATAGAGAAATCTCTCGTACAGAAGGAATTCACTATGGTGGCTTTCCTGGACATAGAGGGCGCCTTCAATTTTGTCAAACCGGACTCGATCATCAACAGTATGATAGAGTTGGGGATTGACATCAATATCTGCAGGTTCGTACAAAATCTGCTAACTAGAAGGGTCATAAGTGCATCTTTTGGATCTGCCACTGAATACAGAGCAGTGAATCGGGGCACCCCACAAGGGGGCGTCTTGTCACCGCTCTTGTGGAATTTGACCATCAACTCTCTACTGCTAAGCCTAGAGCGGAAGCTGGTTAAAACCATAGCTTACGCTGACGACGTGGCAATAGCTATCTCTGGCAAATACCTGAGCACAATATCTCAGTGTATGGAATCTGCTCTGACACTCCTCAGCAAATGGAGTGTCAGCTGTGGGCTTGGCGTCAATCCGGCGAAAACCGAATTGGTGCTATTCACCAGGAGGCACAAAATCGGAGATTTTGCGCCCCCCAAACTAAACGGGACCACACTGAAAGTCTCGGACAACGCTAAGTACCTGGGCGTAATCCTAGATAGCAAACTATCTTGGAACCTAAACACCCAGTATAGAGCAAACAAGGCCCTCGTGGCTATTTACACCTGCAAAAGAGCAATTGGTCGCAGCTGGGGCATCGAACCCCGAGGGACCAACTGGATCTTTGAGACGGTAATTGAGCCCATAATTTTCTATGGGGTTATAGTCTGGTGGGAAGCGGTAGAAAAAGACTCCCACCGACGAACTATAGAGAAAATTTTTCGGCTAGCGGCGATCCTGATAACGGGAGCGCTCAGGTCTACTCCAACGAAGGCATTGTTCGCTATGTTGAATTGGCTTCCGGTGGATGTTCTGGCCAAACAGCTAGCTTTGACTGCGGCGATCAGACTGAACGCTACATGTTCATGGACGAGAACCGATCTTGGTCACTCCAGGATTCTCAGGCAGCACCAAGCGCTCCATGACTTCACCGACTACTGCCCACCGGAACCTTATTTTGGCGGGCTTTTTCAATCCATTGTTCCCAATAGGGAATATCACTCCCTACCCCCTGCCACCGAAGGGGCCATCAGAGTTTTCACTGATGGCTCCAAAAGAGGCGTAAACACTGGGGGAGGCTTCTATGTGGAAAACTTCAACGTCAAGGTTCCATTCAGACTTCGGGATGGCTGTAGCGTCCTGCAAGCCGAAGTCTCGGCCATTACAAGGGCGGCAAGATGGCTTAGGTATTATAGGATATCGGAAGACATCCATATTTTTACCGACAGCAAAGCGGCCGTTGCTGCTATCAATGGTGTATACACTACATCGACGGTGGTAAACGAATGCCGGAAGTCTCTAAACGAGATAGCGAGACATTCAAGAGTAACACTAGTCTGGATTCCAGGGCACTCAGAGTGCACTGGAAACGATATTGCGGACGAAACTGCCAAAAAGGGAACATCATTGAGCAACTCGATGATATGCCACTTCGTTGGCATTCCTCTATCTTACTGCAAGCGATTGATCCAGCAGGAATCATACAATCTTGCTCAAGAAAGGTGGGAACAAGAGCACACCTGTCGAGTCGCCAGGTCCACTTGGCCCCGCTACAGCCTGCACAGAACTCGCGATCTGCTCAGGCTTGGTAAATGTCACACAAGACGACTAGTAACAGTGCTAACGGGGCACTGGTGTTTCGGTACTCATGCCAAAAGGATGGGTCTAAGTTACAATGACTACTGCAGAAGTTGTAACGATGAGGAGGAAGAAGAAACAGTTCTTCATCTTCTATGTCAATGCCCCGCGCTTAACAGCATTAGGGCGATTACCATGGGCTCCAACACTCTGCCAGACCTCGACAGTCTGGCGAACATGGGGCTAACCAACATATCCTGCTTCTTGCAACAATCAGGATGGTTTGACTCGGCGACAGGGCAACTACAGGCAATTGAATAACCAACTGACTGAGCCCTGTCTGCTGTAGGGTATCACAAAGGGACCGAATTAACGGACCCAAGTGCGTCACGTCTCAGATGTGGTGGCCCTCGAAACCTAACCTAAAGGATGCAGACTCGTCTCTCTTGTCCACGACCTCCATCTCTTCGTCGTATTCCTCGAGTAAGGCGTCTTCAAACAAATTTTTTAGAGCGTCCATTATACTAGGAAACAATGAAGTTTAGTAAATTATTTAATTAAATGTTTAATTAGTCAGAATGACCAGTTTTGCAATCGGTCGCTTCACAATTCCATTCCCCGTGCGAATGTCCGCGACACGAACGTGATTGTCACTTCCCGGGTATGTCTTAATGACTCGACCTAATTTCCAAGAAGTGGGCGAAAGTTGTTCATTTTTAATTACTACTAAATCGTTCACTGCAATATCACGTTCAGGATATTTCCATTTGTACCGTTTATGTAAATTAGACAAATACTCTTCTTTCCATCGTAGACAAAAATGTTGAGCAAAAGCTTTAATTTTCCTATATCTATTTACCAAACTTATAGGAGATTCAAGTATCGATGGTTCTGGAGGAGCTAAAATTGGAGACCCTATCAGAAAATGACCCTTTTTATCCAAAAATGGATTCAAACATAAAAGAGAACTCTTTGAAGAAAGATTCCTTTTCTCTATAAGACACTCATATTCATCAGCAAAATGAACTTGTTGAGCCACAATGGCTAAACGTGTTTTGACTTCTTTTATCTCCACATCCGACAAGGTATATGATGAATATGAATGACAACCTTTGTGGACTGTATGTGTATTTTTATAAAATCTGAAAATGTAAGCAATTACTCGTAGAGCGCGATCAAGCGACGAAAATCTGTCTAAAAGATCTTCATAATTTGCATAAAGGCGTGAGACTTAACAGCACGAGCTTCAAGGTCAGTACCAAGTAAAGCAAGACTTTGAAGATTCCAAAAATACTCAGGTTTCTGAAGCCAATGTGGGCCATGCCACCACAAATCAGAACGCGCCAGATCAGACGGTAAAACACCACGACTTCCCAAATCAGCAGGATTATCCTCTGATTTTACATGATGCCAATTATGACTGCTGACAATTTCCTGGATTTTACAAACTCTATTTGCAACAAATGTCGCCCAAGAATTGGCCTCTTTTTTGAGCCAGGAAAGGATGATCGTAGAATCAGTCCAGCAATAAATTTTACGAATTGGGACATCTACCTCACTTACTACGGCTTTCAACAGATCTGCTGCCAAAACAGCACCACAAAGTTCTAGCCGAGGTATGGAAATAGATTTGATAGGCGCAACTTTTGTTTTACACGTCAATAAGTGGGTATAAATCTTATTAGCAATTTCAATGCGTATATATATCACCCCCGCGTATGCCTTTTCCGAGGCATCAGAAAAAGCATGAAGCTCAACAGATGATTCAGGTTCATATTGAACCCATCTAGGAATACTAATATTGTTTACTTCATGGTATGAAGAAACAAATTTTTCCCATTCAGCCTTCGTAGAAGGTTTAAGCGAATCATCCCAATCTATATTATCTTGCCAAACCATTTGCATTATCATTTTTGCACCAATTATTACAGGACCCAACCAACCAACGGGATCAAACAGCTTCGCTATGATGGACAAAACTTCTGGCTTAGTGTAGCTAGGCCGCGCAATAATAGGATCTACTTTAAAATAAAATGCATCCAAATGAGCATTCCATTGAAGACCCAGTGTTTTAGAACTGCTTGACTCTACAAAAGTTAACAGTTTCTCATCAATCAAATGAGTGGTAGGAAGATCAGCCAATATAGCCTTTTCATTCAAAGTCCATTTTCGAAGTTCAAAGCCCGCTGACAACAACGACGCTATAAGTTGATCACGAGCGTTCAACGCAGTGGTGACATCATGAGATCCAGTCAACACGTCGTCAACGTACATACATTTCCGTAGGATATGTGATGCGACAGGAAACTCACGTTCACAATCGTCAGCCAACTGCAATAATGTCCGAATGGCAAGATACGGAGCACAATTGACCCCAAAAGTTACTGTCAGTAACTCAAACTCCCTAATTTCTTCCGTAGGATAATCGCGAAACAATATACGCTGAAATGGAGTATGGGATTGATCCAATCTAATCTGCCGATACATTTGCGTAATATCACAATTAAATACATATCTGAAAAGTCGCCAACGTAATACAAGAAGAACTAAATCGGCCTGTAGTGTAGGTCCAACATACAGGCAATCGTTGAGACTATTGCCGGTAGAAGTTATATTAGACGCGTTAAATACGACCCTTAGTTTTGTAGTTTTTCTATCCATTTTTATTATCGGATGATGAGGTAAATAACACGACATCTTAGAAACAAAATTCTTATCTACAGGCTTCATGTGATTTAACAACGAGTATTCCTTCACCACGTCATCATACATCTGTTTTACCAAAGGTTTTCGTAAAAGCGATGATTCATTCCTCAAGAACTGCGACATCACATTATTTCTAGACAATCCTAAAGAAATTTTATCTGGAAATTCCGTTTTAAAAGGAAGGGTCACTATATATCTTCCATCAGCTCCTCGACGAGTAGTATTTTTAAAATTATCCTCACAAATCAAATCAAATTTAGACATTATTTTTCGTTGTGGTGTTTCCTCTAGCTCCCAAAATCGAAGTAGATTGCGATTCAAAGTATCTTCTTCAGAAAACTCAACCCTGGTAGAATAAACATGCAACGAAGATTGCTCTACAGGGCCCGTAATAAGCCACCCGAAGACTGTCTTTTGAGCTAATAATGAACCTAGAACATTCTTTCTAATATCCGGCATAATTATGCTTGGATACAAATCAGCACCTAGGAGCAAATCTACTGGCCTACAATCGAAAAATTGCGGGTCTGCCAAACGTATATTTGGCAAGTCCTTTCGAAGTTTATCACTTAGAATAAAGGATGGTAAATTACTAGAAATATTGGGTAAAATGAGTGCAGCAGTTCTCAGCATAATAGAAGAATCCAAAAGAGAGCCTATTTCAATCGCATAAATTTTTCGCGAAGTAGCAGAGACCGTCTGGTTTACACCAGAAATTTTGGCATTCGTAGAATGCGCAGAAATTTTCAAACGGTTCTGCAATCGTTCAGAAATAAAGGAAGTTTCTGAAGCAGGATCAATAAGGGCGCGAGTTGGGTACGTAATACCCTGGTGAAGAATATTCACCATTGCTGTCCCTAATAATATAGTTCGATTTTGTGACACATGAAATACTTGACGATTCAAGGGTGCCGACGAACTAATACCACGAGAAGTGGAGGGTGATTCTGTCTCTACTGGTCTTGGGTTATTTTGCTGTGAAGCATTACTGGAACTAGCAGCTAAATTAGAGGATGAAGAAGGCCTAACATGAGTATCAGCATTAGATATATTTCTATGTAACATCGTATGATGCCTTTTATTACAATTGGTACAATTATGAAGGCTAGCACAGTCTTTCACTTCATGTGAGCGTGACAAACAATTAACACAGCAATGAAACTTTTTGACTGTCGAAAATCTTTCCGAAATTGAAAGATTTCTAAATCGCTTACAATCCCGCAAAAAATGGGATTGATTTTTACATAATATACAAGAATTTGAAATGGACGAATTAACATGATCTGTTTTTACTTTTTCAACAGATTTCTTTTTTTCCTGTGGGGATTCTCTGATATCTCGCAGACATTCCAAAGTTTGGATCCTTTCAGTCAGAAAAGCATCCAAATCTTTCCATTTTGACAAAACAAATTTGTCCTTGATGCTCTGTTCCCATAACGTAACAGTGCAGTCTGGAAGCCGCTGGATACAGATAAGAACAATCATTGGATCCCAATTTTCAGTTGAAACCTCATATATTGAGAAAGCAGACAAACAACTATTTATGCCCCGTTGCAGTGCTTTAAGACCTGTACAAGTCTCCTTATCTAATACAGGTAGACTAAAAAGATTCTTAAGCTGAGTATTTACCAACATGCGCGGATTTTCATAAGCATCTCGCAAGTTTTTCCACGCTATGTCGAAACCTTGATTGGACAGAGGACACTTCGAGACTATTTCTTTTGCTTCTCCACTAGTTTTACGAAGCAAATGACATAATCGTTCAATGTTACTAAGTCGAGAACTGTTCACATATAAAGCGGTAAATAGATCTCGAAAAGCAGGCCATGAAAGGTAGTCCCCACCAAACATGTCCACATCACAAGGTGGTAATGTCAGATTGTGACCAGAATTATTTTCACTGGGATTTGGAGCGTTATTTGCTTTCTCATCCATCTCAAATTCACGCATTTTCTTATTTATAAATCCTAAACAAGTGACAAAAGCAGTATATGTTGTACGATATTTACTAGTAATAATACCGATTTCCGCAGACTCAGAATCTTCTGTACCTTTTGAAGGTTTAATAGTGTCTAAACACTTTTCATGAGTCGCCTTAACTTTTTGCCATAAAATTTTTAATTCCTCAGCATGAAGCTCCAGTGTGAAAACTGTATGAGTTTCATGCTTAATGTCGTTGAAACAAGCTTCGAAAGCGACGAGAGCATCCGCAGCTCTCTCTAATAAATTTATCCAGTGCAGTCGACATTATTTTTATTTTGTTCACTACCAAGTTTTAAAATAATAATATAGAATTATATTTTATTGATACCCAGTTCAACTTCACTTTAATAAAATTGTTTTATAATTTTAATTAATTAAATCAAAATTTAAATCAAATATAAAGTATATTTAAAGAAAAAACAATAATATTTTCTTCAACAAGTAAAGTTGCAGTCAAACTGACCGGTGGGTAATAGGGTTAAACTTGTAGTACAAGAAAACCGATAAACACGTATGTATGTGTGTAATAAAATGTTTAATGTTTTGCACAACTATATAATTTGTATAAGTATGTATGTATATACAAAAACACCAAACACTAATTAAAACACTGAATAAATTTATTTATAAATCAATTACTTTTATTTAATAAAAACGACACTTTAATTCAAATTTTTATGGAATATATATTAAATTTTATTAAAATTCCGTCCGTCCACGTAAACAAACGCACGGTAAGATTTTTTGCGTAGCAAAGAATATTTTATAAAGCAAATGTCAGAAGAATTGTAAAGCGATCGAAAAACTTCCGATAAATTAACTGTGTATATGTGTATTTTTTCTTATATACACAATAATCGGTAATATTTTTTAACCAAATTGTTTTTAATTTAATTTATTTTCCTATTTTCCACAATAAAAATCACGCACTTTATATAATATATATACAATTACGCACCTTTTATTTAATTAAATCCAAATAATATGATGATGATATATGTATGTGGATATATTTTGGTGTTGATAAAGATGGCGATCCTTTTAAATAAAAAAGAAATTCTATTAAAGGTGATCCTTTGTATATATATATATATGCTTTGCGGCGAAAATCCGGCTCGAGTGGACCAAATGTTTGCGTGAAAACGAAATAAATAAAACAATTGGTTTTGTTAATTATGAATAATGAGACAAGCTCAAGTTTATTTATATATTACCTTTATGTATATAAATTGTAGATAATTTTTATTGACTTTTGAGTGAAACTCGTTGAATTAATTATTCGGAAGGTTTAAATAGTTTGTGTGTAACACTAGCCGCGATCAAAATACCAGAATGTAATAATAAATATACATATAATTAAATTGGACGAAGCAAAGTAGCGAGTGCAATGCTTAAGACCCTTAGGTATTTATTCATTAGAATCTGTGTAAAAACTCCCACACAAGGGTGAAAAAAACGGAGTGATACAAATCCTAACGAATTGCCAATTATTATAAATAAAACATTAAATGTATCAAATCTAACTTAAACACAGACACTTTCAAAACTATTCGAGCAGTTTTTACCCCCCCTTCATAACTTTGCTATTCTTGATCATAATCTACACAGAAAAAAATGTTTCACCAATTAAAAAATTTTATTAAATATTTAATTTATTTAATTAAACTTTTAATTGTATTAAATAATTTTAGTATAAAAATTTAATTGATACTATTGTTTAATGGTGCAAATTGTGAGATCTGCCAATCGTCTGTACATAGCTTTAGTACCTTTGTTTGGCTCAAACATTTTCGCTACAGTAATATTGCAAACAACATGTACACGAACACATATTAGAAAATAATTGGTATAACTTGGTTATTAGTGTTTGTAAAAGTCTTTTGCAAAAAAAAAAAAAAAAATATGTTGATAATTTTTGGCTTGAGGTCCTATTTTATTAAAAATAATGATGTTGGTGTTTTGTTTTTATTTTTAATTTTCTTTTTTTTTTTTTTGTAGATGAATTTCGGTATTCTCTACATCTAATAAGGAATGTTGTTGAAGACTTTAGATTAGCCAGTTTCTTGTTAGATTTTGAAAATTCACTTATCAAGTCATTTGTATTTTTGTTGTATTTATGTTTGATGTTCTTATATAAAGTCATGTTGACTTTTTTTTACTGCCTTCCGTGTTATATGAATTTGTGTGGTGTAGACCTTTTTGTTAAATAATATGTTGATAATTTTTGGCTTAAGGTCCTATTTTATTAAAAATAATGATGTTGGTGTTTTGTTTATATTTTTAATTTTCTTTATATTTTTCCAATATTTCGGCTAACTTTGTTAGCCATCATCAGGGAATAACAATTTCTAAATACAAATGATAATATTTTTAAAATTATTAAAAATAAATAAATTATGTATAATTACATTTTAAATTTTCGTTGTTTACACTTTTAATGGTTTTCAACTACTGTTTACATATGTTTTCTTTTGTTCAGTTCTGTGTTTGTTTATCGTATGTCTAAATATGTGTGCGCAATTGTCTGTGTCCGTCTTGTAATTAATTATTTTCTCTGTTGGGATATTTATTATATGTAGCATCTCTTGCATGTATCTCTTCGTGTAACTTTTTTCTCTTTCAAGTATTTTCACTTTATTTAAATCTGGTTTATGACCAGTTACAGCACAGTGGGCCGAAAGTGCTGTTTTTGGCATTAAACATTTGTCAGTTGTTTTTATGTTTGACTTATGTGCTGATAGTCGCGTTTTTAATTTTGTTTTTGTCGTACCAACATATACTTTTTGACATTTATCATTGTCCTTACCGTTACATGTTATTTCATAAACCAAATTAGATTCATCCATGATGTCAACTTTTGATTTCATATTGCTAAATAACTTTTTCGTAGTATTATGTGTTTTCATTGCCAGTATGTATTTGTCATTATTATATATATCTGAATATTTTATTCTATCTGACAATCCTGGAATATAATCTATTGATTTGTAAATTTTTATCCAATATACAAATGCATTGGAACAATTGAGAAATGATATATTTAATAAATTAAACGAACAGGACAGTAGACTACTTATGTTAAGTGGGACAACAATTTATAATAATAAGAAAAATAAAAATTATACAAGAGTAAATAAAAAACTTGAGATATTAAAAACAGAGCAAACTAAACAAATTAATATGACGTTTAACAAGGATTGGTTCGTGAACAGTACTGAAAAGAATATACCAACAAATATACAATGGTTGTTATCACTTGGGGAAAAATTTGCTTTACCTTGCCAAATTGTGGAGGGAAGAGTTGTTGCAAACAATTGTCCTTCGCCAATCTGAACCGCTGTTTAAATCTAAAAAATATACAGTCAAGAATTTCAGCCTGATTATTTCATTCCAAATACACTTTTGTTGGCAAGGATAGAACGTCGCTCTTATCCCGCATTTGGCTCCTAATACGCACCAAATGATGTTCTTCTTCTGACTCCGACGAAGATAAATATGATACCATCAATATTTGTTGATCCATTTTCTATAAAATACAAACTTTTAAATAAAATAACAAAAATTCTAGTTTTTACTTACATTTTACTTGTATGCATGTAAACATGTGTTGCCACTCTATTACAAATTTAATAAAATCTTTTACAATTAGTATGAAAACTCGATTCGATAGCGATCGAATGCCATCATGAGGAAACTCGATATAGATCGAGTTTTATTTTTGCTCGATAGTTCATTCGATATCGAAAGCGGTAATTAGACCCTAGTATTTAAATGCACAATGTTGGCTATTTAATGTTGACTTAATTTTGCATTGAAAAATTCAATTTTGTGTATAAATATCATAAATTAATATAATATCATGAATTTAAAAAAAGTACAAATATTTTAATCTTAATTATATCACCAAACTACCTGAATATTTAAAAAATAAAACATGAAGCATATTTGGCCTCCAAGGCTTATTTTGTTTGTTATATTGCTAATTTAAGTTTTTTATTTTTTTAGTATCAACGGTCGAAACTAAAAATTTTGGTTAGCATTGGCTAAACATATATTTATCTTTTTTAGATTTAAGATTTGAACAACTTATTGATTTTTCAATTAAATAGAAGATTCAATAAATAAATTAAAAAAAAAAAAAAAAAAGTTTTTTATTAATAAATCGATTGAAAATAAAAAAAATTGTCTGTATAATTCATTTTCACAACAACTTTTCAAAGTAGTCTCTTATTAAGGATCGTCTTACAATGTTGTTTTGATGTGTGTTTTCTCTATTATTGGGAACTGTTGAAACAAAATCAACAGCATCCTGCACATCATCGGAAAAAGGGGGTGACTCGTTTCATTGTTCATGCAGCAGATGTTATGAAGCACGGCTGTTGCTACAATATACCCTGCACTTTGTTTATATTCAAACGAATTCCTAAAGATAGAATTGGGAATCGTTTTTTCCAGACACCGTAGCTGCGGTCGGCGCAATTGTTGTATTTGTGCCTCGTTGTACAAAGTTTCCTATGCTGTCTCTGGGTTTAATCACGTTATCATTATATATATTTTTTATTGGGATAACCACTATTAGGCTTGCCATCCGTACTTTATAATAAAGTATTGTACGTTTTTTGATTAATTGTACTCTATACTTTATAGAAACAATAAAGTACACCAAAATACTTTATTTCGCATGATTTGATTCATCTACAATTCAAAATAGATTCGGGTTATATTAGTCATTTGTTGACGTTTTTTTACAGTGGCGATTCTTTCGTAAGACTATGTCATGGCAATTTAATATTTGGATATGAAACAAGCAAAAAATTAACCTTTTGTCTGCACCGGAACTGACCAGGGAAATTCACATGAATTTTTTATTATTTATCGATAAAGCCTTAGAGTACCTGAATAAATGGTTTGATTTCAAAAATACAAACTGGTTATTTACAATTAGCAATAAAAATTTAAAGAGCAAAGTTGAATTTGATAATATTGTTAGCATAAACGAAAATTTAAATCTGCAAAAACTTAATATAAATATGGATGATCTTTATGGAGAAATTGCGTCATTAAACAAAATTTATGATCAGATATACAGTTCTGAAGGTTTTGCGGAATTATCTACAGCAAGTAAATCGCAGCTATTATTTAATAAGACTGATGATAATTTATCAAATTTTTATACAGTAATTTCATTTTTAATTTCTATTCCTGCCACGACAGCATTCACAGAGAGTGTTTTTTCTGTAATGAAGAGCAAATGGCGAGACGAAAGAAACAAAACGTCTCTCAATCTGATAAAAAATGAATATAGGCGCATAGTAGTGCGCCAGGCCAAGTTCGGCCACACAGTGTGTATATTTACTCGAAACCATTCGAGCTGTTATTACCCCCCTCATAACTTTGCTCCCCCTGATCATAATATAATGAAACATAAGGTCTCCCCACAGAGGTGACCTCACAGGTTAAATTTTAAAGTTCTAGCATAAAAGCTTTCCGAGATATTAAGGTGTGAAAAGTCCATATTTTAGTACATATTTACTGACTCACTCAAAGCTAGAGAGCTGAAACTTGGTACTCAAGTAGGTCTTGGTGAGAAAATAACCAGAAAAATCTGAAAACGACCACTTTCCCCCCGGGGGGAACTAAGGTTCCCCTTCTTTGTATGAGACACTTCCAGCACAGCTAGAAAGCTGAAATTTGGTACGCAGGCAGGTAGTGATGAGAAATTACCGAAAATGATTTTTTAACGGGCACTTTTCATCTGGGGGGACAATCATGCCCTTTCTTTGTATGGGGCACTTCCAGCACAGCTAGAAAGCTGAAATTTGGTACGCAGGCAGGTAGTAATGAGAAATTACCGAAAATGACTTTTTTAACAGGCACTTTTTATCTGGGGGGACAATCATGCCTTTTTTTGTATGGGGCACTTCTAGTTGAGCTAGAAAGCTTAAACTTCGTACACAGGTAGGTCCTGATGAGAAATTAACAAAAATAATTTTTAAGCGGCCACTTTTCATCTGGGGGGACTAGGGTTCCCTTATTTGTATGGGGCATTTCCAGTATAGCTAGAAAGCTGAAATTTGGTACACAGGTACCAGGTTTCGGCCGTAAAAAGTACTGAGATCAAAATAAGGACCAAGTTCTTGATAGGTACAATTCCATCTCATTTCTAGGCAACCTGTAAGCTTGGCAAAATTTTTTTGCCTTAATAATATGGGAAAGAATTCTTGGAAAAATTTTGCCAAGCTTACAGGTTGCCATGAAATGAGATGGAATAGTACCTATCAAGAACTTGGTCCTTATTTTGATCTCAGTACTTTTTACGGCCGAAACTTTTTGGATACGAACTTGGCCTTGTTTTCACATTTATGTTTTTGTGTGGATTAATTATTTACTTTAATGTAAATATGATAATTATTTGATAAAACTTTTGAAAAGCAATAAAAAATACGTTTTCAAATATAACAATAAAGAAAAATAAATTGTACTTTATTTTTATACTGTCTACTTTTTTTTCCTAACCTTTAACAACCAATGTACTTTAATTGCAAAAAAAAAAGGTGGGAACCCTAACCAATATCCCCCATATCCAAGGTATATTAAATAAGGTAGTCTTGTCCCTAAAACAAATACAACATCACAAAAACAACAGGCATTTTGTTAGTGTAAAAACTTGGCTGTTGTCAAAATGTGATGTGTAAACAAAACAAAAATTAAATTAAAAAAAACAATTGCATAAATTAAAAATATATGTTAGTTAAAATTTTTTACAATACATACAACAAAAAGTTGATAGATGTATGTATGTATAAAATCAGGATGTGTCTGTTATTTGGGTACTAGGAAACAATTTCCTCCCTCTGCAAATGCATTTGTTTAAGGCTGGAGTTCTAATAATTAAACTGCATCGAAAAGTGGAATTAGATCATAAGAGAATACTGCCCATATATACGTAAAAATGGCGCATAGGAGAAGAATGTTGCTTCATTACAGGATATTTTTACAGGAAAGGTAAGAAAACAAAAATATATGTATGTATCGAAAAATTCCTAGTAAAATTTAAAGAAAGTCTATGTATCCTCCTTTCCAGGATATTTTGCAACAACGCAATATTGAACGTATTGTAAATGCTGTTGTTGGAGCAACGGAAAATGTTAAAGATGGAAATCCACAATTCACGATTAGACTTTACGTTTTTTCCAGCATGTAAAATGCTTGATGGCAAAAAGTGAGAGCTATGTACATAAAAGAGAAGTTGGTGTGAAATTCCTGAAACAAATTTCGCTCCATATATATACTTCTCAGGCGCCTTTCTTTGGGTACTTGGAACAACTTTCCTTCCCCCTTTGCAAATTTTTTTTGCAGACACTACATACACGCATTGTAATTGATATTTTTAATTTTAATTATATTTTAAAAAATTTTCACGTGTTTTTTTTTCAATTTCTTAAATTTTAATTAACTAAAAAAAATGTCACAATATTTTTATAAAAATACAACGAAGTTTTGACAACAAAAAATCAATCAGCTGATGTCAATTTTAGCTAATGCGACTACCTGATAATTAATATACCTTGCCCATTACCAAATTCACCACTCTAGAATTTAGAATAAATTTTGGAGTTTTTGAGAATATTGGAGTCAACCAACAACCAACAATATTTGTAATTTTTAAATTGGCGTCACATGTTGTCTGGACATTAATATAGGGCTTTCCAATAGGGATGATATGATTTTGAAGTGACGCTTCGGCCATTTGTAATATGTTTTGATCTGTCATTTGTTTTTTATTGTATTCAGTAGTGTTTACAATTTTATCATGGAGAGATATACGCAACGTTTACAAATTATTCAGTTTTGTTATCAAAGTAATCATTCTCCAATTGCAACTTTTGTGCGCTTTTGACACTTTATTGTAGTAATAATCGTCTAAATGAAGCTATTCGTTGAATTGTTGAAAATTTTGAGCTTACATTTTCTTTACATAATGTTCAAGTGCCAATAAGACCAAAAACCGCTCGAAGTAATGCAAATATTGCTGCCGTTCAGGCATGTGTTGCTGAAGACCGCAATTTGTCGATTCCAAGACGTTCTCAACAATTGGGACTGTCTCAAACCACAACCTGGCGGATTTTGAGAAAGGATATGGGTTTGCATCCGTATAAAATTGTTCTCACTCAAGAACTGAAGCCATTGGACAAATGCAACAATTGAATTATTGAGAGAAAAGTTTGGAGATTGGATAATTTCAAGAAATTGTGATATTGAATGGCCTCCAAGAAGTTGTGATTTAACACCATTAGACTATTTCTTGTGGGGTTATTTGAAGTCATTGGTCTTTCGAAATAAACCAGAATCTCTTTAAGCTATACAAGTCAATATTGAACGTGCCGTCCCATTCATGACATACGACTTGATTGAGTGGAAAAAGTGCTCGAAAATTGGGTTCACCGAATTCGTTCCTGCAGAAGAAATCGTTTTATTTAGAACTTAATTGTGTCGATTGTCCTTCACATTAAATAAAAAACTTTTGAATTTCCTTTACAATAAGTGTGGTTTTTTTAAGAAATCATGTTACTCTTATTGGAAAACCATTTAGATAGAAATCCATTTCTATTTCTATAAATTTCTGCATTATTTCCTCCTCCTGGAGATATAATTCTAATATGGGTACAGTCAGTGGCTGTTATAATGTTCGGGAATTTAGTAGAGGTGTGTAGCTTCTGAACGAACTAGTTCAACTGAACGATTCACACAAGTGAGCTAAATGAGCCGCTCACTTTACTGAGCGTTTTTAGCTCTTTACAATCAATCAATTCAATTTCATGTATTATGACAATTGGATTTTACGTACCCTAAAGAGCTTTTATTTCGTATGGAATATGACATTTGGCACAATACAATACTTTTGCGATAGTATCTACAGTATTGTATTAAATAAGGGTTGATTTTGATAGCCAGCGTTGCCAAATGAGCTAATTTATCTTTACTTTGTAGTTTTTCTAAGCATTGATCAAATTTAAAATATTTTATTTAAAACATTAAAGGTGTAATTCATAAATGATTATTAAAGTTATTGTGGCGTTAATGTACGAATTTTGTATGAGAAAACCGGTTTTAATGTGCACATTAACTTTATGAATCGTTTATGAATTTCACCTTAAATATATAAATACAACAGACTGCAGGATTTATATTTTATCGTATTGATCTGAATTTTGTTATATTAATTCCAATTTCTGAACCTATTATTCCTGCCCCATTTTCCTTATATCACAGTGCTAAGGTTTATTCTTACTTCTTTATACCTGCTAATATTGGGAAGAATAACAACCAAAGTATTCTTGAATTATGTCATTTAATGCCAAACGTAAATAATGAAACAGCTGATGATGACTGATACTCATTAGGTTTAACGAATTATTAAAAAAAAAATTTTTTGATAAGTTTTGGGCACAGAATTATTGGAATACCAATTATATGAACAATTTTAAATTTAGTAGCATTATTCTCAAATAATAGAAACTTAAAAATATGTTTGGGGCAAAGGAAAATATTTAAGCATTTTTCCAAAAAAAATTACTAATTCTAAAAACTTTTTGATGCATGAATATTTATTCACAATTTGTTATATAAATTAATTATTCTGAATTTTTCTTATATTTGTTTTTTACATGGGTGTCACTCGATCAAGATTTATTTCAATTTACTAAACACTCACACATTAAAAAATTGACTATCAATTTGATATAAATTTTGCTTTCAAGTTTTGTTTCAATTTTTCATTCAAGTAACACTGCAGTCAGACGTTCAAGTTTTTATTCAATTCTCTTTCAAGAAATTTACACAAACTGCTTGTGTGAGTGTATTGGTAAAAAAATGAGAGCGGATTGAATTGAATTGAAACAAAAATTTAATGAAAACTTGATCGTGTGACACCCAAGTAAACAGCAACCATTTTAAGTTGTTTTCTTGATTACATCTTGAAAGCAAATTGCTTTCAAACTGCTTGCAGTCTACGACACAGCTATCAATTTTTGTGAATTTTTACGAGCAGTATGTGTTAAAAAAATTTATAGCAAATCTTGATCGTGTAACACCTATGCTAGGCTATGTCTTAATAAAAATTATATGAAATTAGCTGTATATTGTAGCTTATTTTTATATAATTAAAATTAAGTTGTTTCCAAATTAGTAGTTTAAAAATAAAAACGTTATGGTAACGCTGATATAGCAGAAACATTTTTTGTTTTCGCTTTGTTGTATTTTACTGAACTAAAGTGAGCTATTGAACTAAAGTGAGCTACTGAACTAAACTGAACTATTGAACTAAAAGAGCGTTAACTGAGCTGAGCGGAAAAGAGCGCTCACTCAACTGAGCTGAATAACCCAACTCTAGAATTTAGCAATTCTAAAAATTTTTTTTTTTGTTTTAAGGACATCTTTATCCGATTGCGGAAACTTGGGTTACGCGCGCAATGACCTTGGACGTTTTAGATTTTGACACTCCGTTCAAGTCTCCTATTGTCATCAACATGCCTCCAGTTGCATATACCCGTAAAGTTATTAATAACATTTGCTCTTCAGATATAGCATGGTTCCTTAAATATACACATGTATGTACATATATGTTTGTATGTAAATAATTTATTGACTCACACAATTTCTTTATTACTTACCAATTTGTACAATGTTTTATATGTGGACCAATAAGTTATAACACTTTGTAAGCTGAATGTTTCGACAACCGGAATCTTTGCCGGAATTCACTGTCATTGTATAAATAAAAGTGATTTTTTCGTGTTCTTCTTGTTTTTGTCCTTCTTGTTATTGTTTTATTAAAGTTTTCGTATGTTTCAAAGTCACTAAAGTGTTCATCTCCACTATAATAGTCCATTTTTTCGTGTTTTAAAAAATATTTTATTTAATATCTTATACAAATATTTTTTGTATATAATATTTTCACAGCTGGTTTTTTATACATGTTGTAGTGTTACCATATTGTAAGTAAGTTTACCCCACCAACATTGGCCGCTTAAACTTTAAAATAAATGTAGTTAATCGACATCCTAAAAACAGTTAATCTAGATTAAAGTTATTTTAATCTCGTGTTCTTCTTGTTTTTGTCCTTCTTGTTATTGTTTTATTAAAGTTTTCGTATGTTTCAAAGTCACTAAAGTGTTCATCTCCACTATAATAGTCCATTTTTTCGTGTTTTAAAAAATATTTTATTTAATATCTTATACAAATATTTTTTGTATATAATATTTTCACAGCTGGTTTTTTATACATGTTGTAGTGTTACCATATTGTAAGTAAGTTTACCCCACCAACATTGGCCGCTTAAACTTTAAAATAAATGTAGTTAATTGACATCCTAAAAACAGTTAATCTAGATTAAAGTTATTTTAATCTCTGATCGGCCACTTAAAAATTCACTCTTAATGTTTCGGAACACACTATCAAGACGTCGTCTGCAAGCCTCGAAACAACAACTGAAAAACAAGCAACGTCGTAAAAGATATAATGAATACTTTTACAAAATAAATGAAAACCTTACAAACAAATGAGACAAAATTTACATTTGGCTTAAAATTTAGTTGATAAGGCCTGCAATTGTCAATTATGCTGCTACTGAAATTTTTTGTTGCCTTTACAAGTCTTACTTAAATAATACAACGTTAGTTGGTAGAAATATATGTATTTGAGATACATACTAAACTTGTTTTTTTGTAATTACGCCCTGGTGGCGCCTATTAGGTTGTGTTAATATAGAGTGGGTTTTTCTTTTTGTATATTTCATTTTAGATATATTAAACTTAAATGCTGTTGCATTGCGGTCGCAAGTAGGAAAACCGCGCTATTACTTTGAGGTGGTTGTGGTTCATTTTTAGTTATATTTTTTTAAAGCTAATTTTAAGGTTTGTCTCACACAAAGCACTTGAAGGTATAATTTCATTCAAAATATTTGAGAAAACCTACATATATATTGTTTGTCATGTGAAGCAGGGACTATGTAAAGACAAATTTATAGTAAGTTACAAAAATTTGAAATGGATCCTTCTGATTTTGCACTGACACATAAGTATTTCTGTACTAGTGATGTTACGAATAGTAGTAGTATTTGCGGATACGACTGAGAATATCTGTAACAATATTCGGCGAGTAAGAATAATATTAATTTTGAAATTCAGTACCACTTAATTGGGGTATTCACACTGTAGTCATAAAATAATAACACACCAAAATATGACAAGTGTGAACTGTAATAAAATAGTTTTTATTTATTTTATTTTTGTCTTAGAGCTTGTATAGTTGGAGCTCCTAAGACTATTGATTTATTAATTGTCTTATAAACTAAATGACATTGGCTTATATACTAATTATGAGAATAATTCTTAGGGGTACCTTGACATAAGAGTAAAAGAATAGAAATATATGTATATTATTGTTGGGTAAGCATATTTAGCTTCCAACTATTTATGTATGGCATGTGTTTAAAGTCCAACGAGTGCATACTTAAAAGCAACATATACTTTGTGTTGCTTATATTTACAATCCAACAAATGCAGTTAATAAATATGATTCATTTAAGTGCATTGTGCTGCTGCACTTGATTAACCGTACAAGTGTCAAATTACCGACACACAAAATATCTTGCTTGCAGTTTGTCAATGCTTGCATGTTGCGGTACTATTGAATCGCAATGCATACTACACACTGTTGGCCACATGCTACAGAACACACCGTGATACAGGTATGTGACAGAAATCGATTCGATTTGAAATGAAAATCGAATCAAATACTTTAAGGTGTGATGGAAATCGGATCGAATCTATTCACATATATATTTTTGTGTAACTTTCGTCCGCTGAAAAATTCCTGCAAATTTTTGTTTGTTTTTTTTGCGACAGGAGCAATTTTTTCAAAGTTTTTACTTTCTTGCATTTGCTTTCAAATCTTTCAAATTTTAGCAAGATTTTTTGGCGATTTTCTATGCCGTTTTTGCATTTCTAAAAGTTTGGGTAATTTTTAATCAAAATATGGCGAATTGTGTAATTTTGCTTCTTAATGTTTCGGAACTTTTAATCAGTATTGCGTTCTATAATCTTTTATATTTCACAAGATTTTGCGATTTTTCGCCATTTGCGTGATTTTAACAATTTGTTTTATATTCGTTAAAGTTTTAGCGATTTTTAATCATAATTATGATATCTTTAAAATTTTTGCAGTTTTTCGTAATGTGCGTAATTTTTGGAAAGGTTTTTGGCAATTTTACATCTTTAGGGACTTTTAATCAAACATACATATGTATGTAAACTAAAATTTTTTAATATTTATACAGGCTAAAATTCGTAAATGTTAATAATCAGAGAAATATTTGGGGTGTTCACACTGTTGTCATATCAGTCATATTGTCATAATGTCTTATTATTTTACAATAGTTTAAAAAAATTGTTGTTGTGCTTCAAGCAAAAAAGTCATATAATAATAAGACATTTTGAGGTATGTTTATGGTTTGTCATAAAATAACACTAGAAATCTTAGTCGAGCAGCTGCAACTCCTTATTCGAGCGGGCGATAATATTTACAAGCCGCCGCTACTTTTATATAACACAAGAATGAAAACAAGGCAAATTCATATGCACAACCAAGGCGAATTAATTATAAGGTTAATGCAGTGGCGAATTCACGCGAATTTATACATTGGGGGCTGTGCACATATTACGTAACGCTGTTTTCAGAGATTTTATACTGAAAAGTGACAGCTAGTACTGGAAAATTAAAAGATATGCGGCTGAAAAATCAGCTGATAGAAACTGTTTGGGAGTTGCCTCTGTTTAAAAAAAGCTATTTTTCTTATAAGTTCTAAGCAAAACTTGTGGTAAAACATTTTGGCAACACTATAAGTTTGTTTTGATTATTTATTAGCGCGAAATTTTTTTATATGCTCCAAAAGCATAATATTATATTTAAAAATTCTCAAGTGCTGTCAGTGAGAGTGACAAAAAATAGTGCCTTGTTGTCACTCCATGAAGAGTATTTGGAACAGTTTGGCCAGGAAATTACTATTGGTCAATTGAGAATTGAGAAATATCATAATTCATTAATGCAGTCATTATATATAAAAAAAAAACAAACGACAATGCGCTTTTTGACGAATAAACCAACAATAAACTTATTTCCAGCACCTCAATGACATGTTTACAAAAATTCAAGTTAAAACTAGTAATTTTAAGTACTTACTAGTTTTTATTCACACATATTTACAGCAAACGCTGGAAAAACCAGCTTGTGCTAGACTGCAAAAAGCATTTTAATGTAATTTTCGTGCAAAAGGCAAATTCATTACGACTACAATAATTCAACAACAAAGCAAACAACAGGCATTTTGTTTGTGTAAACGGCGAATTCATTACCTACGCTGTCAGAATTCTCCATGCATAAAATATTACATTAAAATTGCGCGGGAAAATATGTAAAAAATTTGACAGTGTAGGTAATGTATAATATGTGTTTGTGTAACTGATCTGCCTGGCAGCTTGTGAACGTTTTTTCACTTGCCGCCGTCTAAAAAAATAGTTCAGCTCATGTTACCGGCAACAGCTGTTTTTGATTATATTTATTTCAGCAAATTGGTATAGATAAAAAAAATTGAAAATTTTAATTGATATTAGACATTTTAAAAAAATTACAGGAAATTTATTGTTTTCTTTATTAACAATTAAAAAACATTTACATTTAAGCCAAAATGCAAACGTATGCGCAATAATCCGATTAAAAATGGAGTGTTGTTAAATGTTTATCAGCTGGCACAATTATGATTTAGCACACTTATTTATGACGGGGTGTTCACACTTGTCATATTTTGGTGTGCTATTATTATATGACTTATGACTACAGTGTGAATACCCCAATTATGTATATAGACATTTTTAACATATTTCGAGCAACAAAGAAAAAATTTAATATCTAAACATCCCTTTGCAAATTGTCACTTTAGCGATATAATTTTTTAGTTAAAACTGTTAAAAACACGCATGCATTTGAACATTTTATCGAAAAAGAAAAACAAAAAAGGAAAGCTTTTTTATGACATTATCATAAACATAGGCTGTAGAATTGTATTATATTTTAGTACACTTTGGTTTGAAAAAATAAGGTCGGTAATAAATCGTTTTTAATTATTCGACAATAATTATATTTACAATATTTCTAGGATTTGCTGTCCAAGCTGGCTTTGGACAAATTAGATATTATCGAAGATGCCAGAATCGATACAAACACAAACAAAAAGATGCATGGAATGCTATTCATCTTCTTATTAATTAAGTTTATGCTCCAAATATAACACTGTATCAAATTCAAAACCAGTGGCGAAAAACCAAATCTGTGGCAAAAACAAATAATTCTGCATTCATCAGAAGTACAAAGCAGACATGTAGGTGGTGGTCTAGCACCTAAGCCTTTAAGCAGCGTGGAAGAGAAGTTGGTTTCAAGACTAACCAATCATTTTGCAATTGATACCAATTTTTATGATAGCAATTCGCAAATAAATGCACCATCTTCACAAAAAATTGATGTTAGCGAACAAAACGAATCAACAAGAACGGACGATGAAATATTTAATACGGAAGATGATACTCTAATAAAGGAAATTAAGAAGCCAATAAGTTTCAAAAGAAAAGGAATGATGAATTGTCAATGTGAATTCGAGAAGGAGAATGTAAGAAGAATTAAACTATTGGATCTAAGTATTAAACAGAAAGAATTGGAAATGAAACTATCGGAAGAAAATCACATTATGCAAAAAAGAAAACATGAAATAGTAGAAAAGCAAGAAAAGGAGGAACACACTCTAAGAGTAGGAAAAATTAAATTACAAATTGAAAAGTTTCAAAAAGTGGATTCTTTAATTAGTAGTAATGCTAATCTTTATTAAATGTGTTCAAGGCGCTCGATATCTGATTATTTTGAAGTTGAAGTTGAAATATATTTTTTATCTTTTAAAGTGGTTGATTTTTATTTTTCTAATTAAATGAATTATTTTGAATTGTTATTTGGTTTAAGTTTTTATTTTAATGAATTAGATACATACATATCGCACCCGTTCAACAATACTGTATTAACTCAAAAACTTCAAAGTGTTCAGGAGAGGCAAAAAACTTTTTTTTTTATACTATTCTTCTATCACAAAGAGAGATACAAATGTATTTTTTGGGGTGAAAGAGTGGAGAAAATTGTGTAAAATTTTTACAGTGGATAGATATGACCACTGTTCATTGATTTCTTGCAAAAAACGAAATTTTAAAAATTTTGAGTTAATACAGTATTGTTGAACGAGTGCGATATGTATGTACATATTTATTTGCTTTATAAATTGTTATTTTTTATTTTTTCTTAATAAACGTTAACATAAAAAAACAAAATATCTGTTTAAAAAATGGGAAAACATTTTTGTATATAGAGTTTCCGGTAAAATTGTAGCCACTTCAAAAATTTTGGTGAATATAAATACTGCGAGACATATGTATTTTCATCTTCGGCGTTATTCTGGGAAATTTCAATGGATAAGGTATTGCTTTGAATGTCGTTTTTATTTTAAATTAAAGTTATCGCGTTGCTTCTAGAAATTCTCATTTTATCCAAAAGGGTTCTAAATCAGCTTTTCCAAACACCAAAAAGACGTTCGATAACATTTCTTGCTGTTATATGCATTTTGTTGTAAAGTTCTTCCTTTATATCTGTTGGATTCTGCACAGGTAAAAATTCTCAGAGTGATTCTAAGTACAAAAGGGGATCAAAGCAAGTAAATACAAAACAAAAAAAAAACAAACAAAACATTTATTATCTTTATACGCTCAGAGTATTTGTATTTACTCATTCTTATTCACTATAAGTAGAGTAAAGTAAACATTTTTTTTTCTAATATTCTGTAAGTATTTTGCAAGGTTCTTATTTTACCATGTGGGTATTTTAAGCATTTTCTTGGTTTTTAATTTTAGCATTAATTAGCAGTTAATTTTATATAATATACATATGTACATACCTATCTAAGTATATACAACTATTGATATGTTGATAATTTGATCTTAACATTTTAGTAAATAGTTTAAGTAGTGCTTGTCTTTACTTAATGTGCTTGGTTATTATTATGCTTAGTTCTTACATGCTTTAATATTTGCTGTATTTATTTCGTACAGAAACAGTATTTATTGTGTTTGTTTCTTATAATAGAGAACAGAAGAAGGTATAGTAAAGAGAGGGTATAATAAAACAAATACACAAAAAAAAAAAGAGAATGTATTTAAGTATTTGTTTTTTGTACTTTTGCAAAAGCCTAATATGTACATACATATTTCTTTTGTAACTTTACTCATATATATCTGTACGTCGATTTACAAATATTTAGGCATCGTCGCCACCTACAGCTTTCATGCGAATGTGGCTGGAGTCAATAGCTCCTATAACATTTTTAAATCCAGCAATTTTTCTAAATTTTTCCATTTCCACAATTTGTTCTTTGACTAACGTTGGCATTTTAATAATATGCTTGGCCTGTTTCGCAAACGCATGGGCAACCTTTACACAAATTCTGCTCATTGTGGACTGAGTGAAACCATGGTACTCAGCACAGTCGTCTTGTACATTGTTGCGGCCACAACACCTTAAAGCCGCCAACACTTGTATGTGCAGAGGAATGCTAAAGCCTTTTCTTCTACATTTCCCTTTAAGATCAGCTTGAACTAGCCTTATTAATTTTTTTCAGTTTTCTTTTGAAAATCTATATTTAAAACGAAACTCTTCTTCCCCGTATTCTAAAAATGGGTTTTTTCTTTTTTTATAATTTTTTTTTGACCGACCAGCGTCCAAAGTTTCCATTTTTTTTTATTTTCGCGCACAAAATTTTTTTATTTTTCTTTTGTTTATATAAAACTTTGATATTGAACTGATGTAAAGTTCCAGAAAAAAATTAAGAAATTCTGAAATATTATTACAATTTGGGAATGGTTAATACAGTTAATTTATAAGAATTGGGTCCTTGACTCATAGTTCTTTACATCCCAGCTGGCGTCTATTAGCGTCAGGCAAAAATAGCAACGTTGTGCTCTAGTCATTTATTTTTAAAATCACATCTTTATTTTGCAAGAAAGAATTTAACCGTAGTTTTGATTCTTTGTTCTAACGAATGTTAGTAAATGTACTCGTATAAAAATATATGATATCCAAAAAATAACTTGTTATAAAACATGAATTAATTTATTTTTGTATCTGCCTACAATTTTTATTTAGTTTAAATGCACATTTACTTGAGTTTATATGCCTACAAAAGTGTAACAGTAAATATATGTATGTACTTAGTACATATGTATGAACTTGTATTATAGGTGAACTAATGAGGCATGATCTAGAAACAGATGGTGTTGCAATACGTCAAAGATAAGTATATACTACATAAACTTAACTAACAGAAATACGTACTTATGTATATCCACATATTATTTTGTATGCATATTTTATTCTTCTTTTATTTAATTGTCTGTCTTTTTGCTTGCTTTTATGACTAACTACTTCTCGTATTTGTATCATACCATGTTACCTAAATATGTATGTATGTAAGTGTGAGTTCTACCGCACATCTAATGAATGAAAGGTAAACTATTATTAGCGTAGACAGACGACAGAGTTAATTTGCATTAAAAGTTTACTAATGTGGATTTACATTTTGCCCTGACAGACGATAGTGTGTGCATTAAGTAAACAGCTGTTTGTTTGTATAAAACTGTTTTTGATGTGTAAACATCTATACGCTAGGGGGTAAAATTGATTTTCACAATAAAATCACAAATTTTTGGTGAGATGTGAGATTTTGATAACACGGTGTAAGCTGTGTATGAGTGTATTAGCGTAATCATACGGACAACAAGAAGTATCGACAAACTTAACAGCTGCATAGAAATACACTAACACCATCTAGTGCGCAATAATATAAACACTAGATGGCGCAATAGGACCTACTAATTTTCACTAACATATAATTATGCTAGCGCTGTACAGTTCGAAAACCATTGCTGTAAAATAACTACATGCTCTACATTTTAGTAAACAGCTAAAAAATGTTTCATTACTACATGTTTACACATCTCCCCTGTGATCGGACTCACATAATTTTTTTTCTGCATTTAGATCGAGATCAAATGGACAGAAGGCAGAAAATACGTCTAGCAGCTATGCTGTTGGTGAAAAATCACTATTTATTTGAAAGAAAGCTGAAATTACTTTTGCTGAAACTGCTCCATAATGTAAAAATTGTACATGCACTTGTAACCACAAATCTGTACGTGTTGCAACAAGTTGGGATCGCGGTAGGATACTCTGAAATAAGGGAAAGGCAATTCTGGAAATTTGTAGGTTTAATATATGTATCTTTTTTTGAAGGATATAATTCATATATGGGGTTTTTTAAAGGACCGCAACAGCACTTCTTTCCAAAAGTGTGTGAAAAAGTTCAAAATATGGAGAAGTTGGGCACTAATATGAGGCTTTATATTCCACTCGATAAGAGAGTGGCAATAGCATTGTTCGCATTGGGATCGGCAGCGGAATATAGGACTGTTGGTAGTTTATTCGTTGTGGGACGCAGTACCGTTGGTGAAATTGTTATTGATTTTTGCCATGCGATATGTAATAATCTAGCTCACTATATTAATTCGTATCTCCCACATCCCCAAGAAATTAAACACATTGTTGATGGGTTCGAACACCTCGGGTTTCCGCAATGCTATTGAGCTATAGATGGATGTCATATAGAAATTCAGCCAAAAAAAGAGGATGCAGTAGACTATCACAATTATAAAGGCTGGAATTCAGTGGTTTTATTGGCAAGTTGTGGTCACAGGTAAATTTTTTCCGAAAGGTTATTGAAACTTTTACATTTGTGCTTTCATTCTTTCGCAGATCAAAATTTACATATATAAACATTGGATCAAGTGGGAAAAACAATTACTCGTACATATTTGAAAAATATTCTTTAAAAAAATTTCATGAAAGCGCTGAAATTTTTACAAATAATAGCAAAGTAATTCCGGTATAAATGTGGCTTTATTGCTTATTGGCGACTCTGCTTTTCGCTTATCGCGGTATACGAGTATGATGAAGCCATTCCCATATTCAGTAAATCAGCCAGATGTAGAAAAAACCTTCAACTACCGACTGTCCAGTAATCAAAAACGCATTTGGCCAACTTAAAGCTAGATTTCGACGAATTGGTAGGGGCTTACAAGTAGCAGCAAGAAATTTTAACAGTATTATAAAAACATGCTGCATTTCGCACAACTTTCTGAAAATGGAAAACGGTGAAGTTTCTTCCTCATGGATGGAAAATATTGCAGGAGATTTAACTACACGAAGACAGCCCAACAACTTAACAAGAGTTGGCGAAAATGACGTGACAGCATCGACTATTAGGAATGCAATAGCTTTGATTTTTAGTAAGTACACTGTGATTATGCTTCACGCAATGTATGATTTTACTATTACTAAATATAGCGTTATTTTTATTATGCATAGAATACAAATTTTTTAAATCTTATCTATTAAGGTTTTCATTAAAGTTATAAACTCTTTGCCAGTTTCATTTTGCTCCCGAATAGCATTAACGATTTCGTTTGATAAAGACTGGCTGTCTTCTACGGGGTTCCCAGATTTGTTTGGAGTCGCATCCCCAATTTGAAAATTTTCATCCCCGAAATTCAACAAAAAGCAATTTATACTATCCCCAAAAATCCCCACTAAAAATAATACTACTTCAATTTCAATTCACTTAAGTATTAACTTATGAATACTTTATTTGTACTGTAGTTCATTTCTAAGTATGTATATATATTTGTATATGTGTTCTAACAAATTAGTTAAGTTGACTGATAAAATCAAAAAGTTCGGAGTCTAAATTTCTTTACCGCTGTCAGAAAGAAAATTTTGGTACATGCTTTTAGAATTAAACAATTTGATTCCATTATTTTTAAAATGTATATTAATTTTCAACAGAGACTCGAGCAACTCGTACTGCATTTTGTTTTTAATTTTTGTTTTTACCGTGTTCATTGCCGAAAAACTCATTCAACGCAAGCGTTGCTCGTTGATACGCAAAGTAAATTTAATACCAACTCTGTCAGGTCCAACGGCCGTGATCCAGCGGCATCTTGATATGAATCAACTTCTGTCCAAAAACTATTAAAGTTGTTTGTATATCAAATAAATCATTCCACCTTAAAAATGGCATTTTTTTCCACTGTGACTCATATATATATCTTGGAACATTTTCATTTGACGCTGGTTGTAGTATTTTTATGATTGAACTAAATTTGAGTTGTCCTAATGGATTGCAACACATGTTTGGAGAAAATTGCTTATATGTTTTGAAAATGTTGAGATTTGATGGCAAATGTTTTAGCATTTGTTTCAATAAAGTGTTTAGGTATAAAAAACAAGTCCTCTTTACTTTTAATAACAAAGTTTTAGTTACCACACTAAAAACACTTATGTACTCAAAAAACAACAATTAGAATATGTTGATATTAAAATACTAGTCCAAAAAATAAAACAAATTATGTAATCAAAATAAAAATTCCCAAAAAATCTAATAAATTCCCCAAATTATATAAATTATCCTCAATGAATTCCCCAATCCCCAAACCAAATTTTTCATCCACATTTTGAAAAAAAAATCCCCGATTTGGGGATAAATCCCCTAATCTGACAACACCGGTCTTCTACCATACTTGTTAACATTATGTTTTGCTCCTTCATAATTTTTACCACTGGTTTCGCTTTTTTGCAGATGACGACGAACAGCGTTGTCAACTTGGTGCGTTTCGCACCTTTTTTGGTGCTTTTCTAAATGTTTTGTGCGAAAAATATCTGTGTTGGTGCGTGGTGCGCTTTTTATTTAATTTTGGGTGGTTCCAAAGCATATTAAACAGAATTTTTTGTTTCGGTATGAGAAAAAAGAATTTTGTACAAAAAATACAACTGTTTCAATACAATTTCATTCAATTGTGTACAATTTTTAAATTCAATTTTACAGACCATAATAAGAGCACCAATTAAGAGGTACCAAAACACATTCACAAAACCCGTTAATTGTTGATATAGATAATTTGTGACATTTCATTATAAGAAATTGGTTGTCCCTTTAAAATTTTCAGAGTTTTTGTCGTAAAAGTTGCTGTCAAGTCTGTTAAAGAGCTTAGCAAAAACAAAGTATTCTTGAGACCTGCGATCATTGATCTTTTTTTATAAAATGCGTAACAGTTTATATAAAGAGTTGTAACACTAAAATTAATAAAATTTATATTTACTAAAATAAATACTTAAAGTTAGTGTCAATAATGGAGTCTAAAAAGGAAATCATAAGCGAAATACAAAAAGATTTGGGAATCACAATGTGTGTTTAAGCAATGGATTCGGCCTTGACCAAATAGTAACACAAAAGCAAGAGGTTTTAATTTCAAATGCGACATCACGCCAAAATATCCAACCCTGTTCGGCATTGTGGAACGCGGAAACACATTGCAGCTTTAAACCCATTATATACAAACGACATCTCTTGTTGGTTCTTACCAACATTGTACAAAATGTTTTGTCCCATTGCAAATATGATATCATGCCATTAGCAGTACAATTTGAATCCGATGTCGAAATATTATCTAGTATTGAAAAAGGGTGCAGAGTGATTCACTTCATGCAATGGCACAATATTCAGCCTTATTGTGTTTGACGCCAGATTTTTCTTTAATCTAATTTTTCTTTAACACAATACGAGTAAGGCTGATTGTATCAGCATTAGAATTTTGGACTAAAGTTAAATGTTGTAAAGATGCAAAATTAATTCAATAAAAAAAAAATCTGAACTTGGTGCGTTTTTTGTTGAATTGCGCGTTTTTTTCTTCATTTTGGTGCGTTTTGAAATTTCAAAGTTTACAACGCTGACGACGAAGCTACGGCAGCTGATGAGAACGTGGTGTCAAGATGAGACAGTGGTGAAGGAGGCGACGAAATCATCACTGGTGATGGAAATGGCTGTGACTTCGGCGATGGCTGGCAACTTGTATCTGGTGTATTTCCCTAATTAAATTAAATTTTTGTTAAAATTAAATTATTGTCAAATATTCATACTACATATAAAATGTTAATTCTTACAAATGAAAACGTTTCCAAAATTTCTGCACTATTGGACGCATTGCTCCCAATTATCTGACGCACAGCATTGCAAAACGTCCAGTTCGATGGACTCCCACCAGAAGGTCCTATTTCCTTTTTCTCCTCTCTACAAATTTCAATATGTATTTTTGTGTGAAATTTCTTATTTTGACGTGCACTTCTTCCGGACTAAATTTGTTGTTCATTTGCAGTGAAATCTCTTTGTAAATGTGTTCATTCCTTTTTGTACGCCGCAAATCGCTGGCACGTTCCGCCCACAGCTTTGGCAAAACCTGTGCATTCCTATCGCACCGCACACTTCGCTTCTTTCCGTTTCGATTGTAAAATTTCTTTTTTTTTTTATCGCTAAAAACAATTAAAATAACTTACCTTTACTGAATTTGAATCCATTTCAATTTTACAATAATAAGCAATTTGCCAACAGCTGACTGATTTTCGACTGTGTTGCCATATTGAAATACCTAAATTCAGTATAAATTCAGTTTGACTTCGTGCATTTACGACAAATCTAAAGCTTACAGTACACCGCATGTCAAAAGCCACATTCGCATGTGGCTCTGACGTAATTTTGACGTCACCATGAAGCTAAATTGGCAACATGTTGTGTACTTCCACTTGATGTGACACTCACATGCAGTACACATTAATATGTGTGCCACCTTTGCAGAGACATTCAAACATGCGTATTTTAGACATGTTGTGTACTAGCTTGGTACATTTGAATTTTGACATCTGTAATATTGTTACATGCGCATGTAGCAGTCCCAAACATGTGGCAGCAAACATTTTTGACACAACATTTTTCAATAGTATGTAGCCAATGGCACTGTTGCCAATGTTGATTTTCTCCAACAAAATGTGGAAGGAATTAAATGACGAAAAAATTTTTTTATTAATTAATGATGACTAAAATTCATGATAATTTTTTTGGTTGACGAGCGGGGTAGAGATAAAAGAAGGGTAGAAAAATAATCATATTTTCTCTTTTCCATGCATTTTTTTGTTATTATTAATCTTAATCTTAATTAAGAGCTTAATTAGTTTGGGTTTTTGTTATTATTTCGCGTTCTTGTTCTAAACCAGGCCAAAGATACTTTCAAAGCTAAGATGAAAAAACTCATGTATAAACAGTAAATTTATTCAATAATTAATAAGCAACTGTTGCTATATAAACTATGTATTGACACCGAAGCAGCTGATAGAATAAAAAATTATGCCAACAAAATAATCACAATATATATGTATGTAGAAAACATTTTTTAAATTAAAGTTTCTCTGAATGTAGAAAAATAATCACCCTTATCGGGAATAAAAGTTTACGTGAAATGTGTTCCCATTCCCCAAAATTGTGATCGCCAATTGTTGCGTTGTTTTTGTGTCAGTGCAGTATTAAGTAATTTTTTTCACCATTTTAGTGTTCATGGGAATTATTTCACAATAAAAGTGAATTTATTTTACTTTTTATCAGATGTTGTTTTATTTCTTCTTTCTCATCGACATTTTATAAATTTGACTTCCCACAAAATTTTAAAAATTAAACAAGTGCCATAACCATATGACCGTTGTACATGTTAATATGAAAAATGTGTAGGTATATTACATGCGGTGTACTGACAATATATATGTAGCCAATCAAAAATTCACACATATGCGGCAATGCAAATGTATACGCCTCGGCTACATTTGTCACATGTAAATTTTGGGACAAAACAACATTTCATGTACTACCAAAATTTTGAAGCATGTAGACACTTCTGCATGTTTAGTAAATGTAAAGCTGGAGTTACATACCACGCGTTATACGCGTCGACGCGTTTCATGCGTCTGTCAGAAAAGTAGAATCAGTGCATTTGCATGTGATAAGTTACACAGCACGACGCGTAGAACGCACGCGACGCATGCGACGCGAAAAGTAGATCTACTTTCTACTTTTGTACGCGTCAGACGCGTCATATAAATAAACACAGCTGTATTTGTTAGTCATGGATGATAAATAATATTCAATTTCCAATGTTATCGATAAATATTTTTGTGTCGTGGATAAATTGTTAAATTTTTTTTTTCATAAAAAGTGCTGAATATACAAAAATCTTTTGTAATTAAGCTTGTAAATATTGAACACAATAATAAAATGCATTTTAATGCACATTTTACTACAATTATGTAATCAACAAAATTTGCATTTAATTATCGATAACTTTTTAGTTGTTTGTATCATCTCCATTGCATGTTTATTAAGAACAAGTGTAAAATATTGTGTGCGAAATGGAAGAGCAATTAATAAATTCTATTAATTCTTTTAAAACATCGATTTCACTGTCCATTTTTGCCAAAACAATTTACTTTATTTAACTGGTATGTATGTATAAGTAAACAAGTTCACTTTACTTGAACAACAGCTGATCAATACGAACAGTTTGGCGCATAGAACGCGTTGCATGTAACTTGAATTTCCCCCACCTGGATAACAATCTTGTCGCGATGTGGTGGCTTAAGTACTGGCTGTGGTGTCTGCCTTTTGCTCGGAAACTATGGGTTAATGCTAAGCTTCCCTACAGTACCTCCGAGCCAAAGACACGAAGCTATAAAGGCCGGTATACTAAAGGTTATCCAACCCCCAAACCGAGGTGTTACGCGACCCGTACCTATCGGATTTTTGCAGTCGGGGGCAAGAGACTGTATTTTAACGGAGCCTTGCTGATACCTGGGCACCTCAGCAAGTAATGACGCCCTTACGACGTTACAGGGGGCTATGACGTGGTGGACCTACTGACCCCCACACTCGTGGGAACCTTATGACGACCAAACAAAAAACAACAAAAAACAACAACAACAAAAACAAAACCAACAACAACAACTAACGACAAGGCACAACAGGACTCAAATGACGGGACTTTGACGACGGCGAGCGGGGTGGCCACACCAGACCCTGTCAGCCAACGAACAACTGGTGTGGTGAGCAGCCAGGGTGGCACACCCAACCTGACTACTCACCAAAAGGCATCACAGCCAACAGGCGGATGCCAAAAAACCCACGGTGAGGTACTTGTGGATTTCGGCCCCAGTACCTCCAAAGCCGCCAAAGCCCTTGCCGCCAAGGCGGCAAAACCTACCTTTTTAGGGACCAGTTCCGTCAAGGCAAAGCCGGACGAACCGGGCACCCTCAATGTGCAAATTGCAGGCAAAAAGACCGAGAGGAAAACCTCCGGCCCCAATACCCTGCCACCCCCTGCCAATCCCGGCAACAAAACAGGTCCTGGGCACATTACGCACTCAAAAAGGGCTGCAACAACAAGGCGTTCCGCCTTGCGTTTTATTTCGACCTTAGGGTCTTTACCTGCTGATCAGCTCACAAATGAGCAGACAGCTTCCTTAACATGGGCAAAAGCCCATATGGCTGCACTGCGCAGCAATCCTCCCCCTGCTACAGGGCCTAAACGGCAACGTTCAGAGGAGGAGAACGCGTCAGCCAACCCCTCGGGGACTAAACGTCCGAAACACGCCTCAGTCGGTAGTGGCTCCTATAGTGAGGTAGCCAAAGGCCACCTCGTAAGAGCCATCATAGACAGGGGTGTAGGTGACGGTGCCATGTCACACGATAAGTGGGACATGGTAAACAAGAAACTGGTAGGGGTTTTCTGGAAAGTCTACCAAGACAATCCGGGACCCCCCCCCAGTGCAGTGATTTTGGCTGGCACCAAAATCATATTAAGTTGATGGCCTGTGCAGGCGAGCGCTCAGCGACGTTGCTAAAGCAGGCCATTGATCGTATTGGTGAAGTATGGCAGGGCGCTAGGCTGGATGCGGTTCCTATGGAGGAGATTCCCAGATTACCTAGGGCCTTTACCATCATACCAGATGAACCATCGGCACCGGAGGAAATCCTTAAGATCCTTCGATGCTGTAACCCCGACCTACCAACCAGCGACTGGAAGGTAGCAAAGGTGTCAGCAGCCGAAGGGTGTAAAAGGAAAGTGATTCTGATCCTGAATCAGGAGTCGCTGGCGCTAGTTCGGAAGAGGCAGAACAAGTTGTTCTACTGCTTCAGCACAATTTTGTTGCGCGTCTACCGGACTGACGCCAGACGGAATCGCGACCCGGGCCATGAAGGCGTACCGTCAAAAGACGGCATGCTAAGTGTTGTTGCCGCGAACTCAACTGACAGAGAAGATGCTCAATCAACCTCCTCGTTGGTTGACGGCTTCTCTGAACGGTTGAACGTCGCGGATGATGATGAAGACGATCTGCTGGCCCTGATGAGGACCAGGAGGACGTCGACGTCACAATAATAGAAAAAAAGGACAATGGTGAAGGTGACTCAAGTCAACCTACACCACTCTAAAGCAGCATCAGCTGCAATGCTTCTCCGAGTGGTAGAGAGGAAGGAGGAGCTGGTAATGGTCCAGGAACCCTGGATCCATAAAGGACGGGTTTGTGGACTAAACCTCAGGGGCTACAAGCTCTTGGTGGCCAATGGTGCAGGTAACATCAGATCTTGCATATTGGCTAAAAACTCTTTACGCATCTTCATTTTATCTGATTACAGTGATGAGGATACTGTGACTGCAGCTATGGAGACTGAAACCGGCAACATTTGGGTCGTCTCCAGCTACATGGCTCACGACCACGGAGAGCGTCCACCAAACAACTTGGTACGTGGGGTTGTGGCTAAAGCAGAAAGCACAAGGACGCCTATCATAATCTGTGCTGATGCGAACTCGCACCACATCACATGGGGCAGTAATGACACCAACGCACGAGGTGAGTCTCTCTTCGATTTTATTATCAATAATAATCTCGAAATAGTAAATAGGGGTTCAGAACCAACTTTTATCGTCTCAAACCGGAGTGAGGTTTTAGATATTACACTGATTAGTGCACACCACAACAGTTTAATTAGCGACTGGAAGGTTTCGGACGACTGTTCCTTCTCTGACCATCGTTATATTGATTTCTCCATAGGGTTTCGTGAAAATAGACCGAATCCTCTGATAAACAGAAGGAAAACTAACTGAGAGTTGCAGAATAATCTCCTCCGCAGCACTCTTAGCTCCGTCCCCATTATTAACAACACGACGGATATCGATACGGCAATAGATCTCTTCAACGAATCTTTCTGCTATGCAACAAATCTGTCTTGCAAAACCACGATACGCAAAGGCAAAAGCAAACCACCATGGTGGTGCCCTGATATCGCTCACTCGCGAAGCGAGTGCCGCAGACTCTTTAACGACGCTAAGCGAACAGGTGACTGGTCGCGATACAAGTCCTCACTTAACAGGTTCAAAAACCTTGTTAGAAACGCAAAAAGGAAGTCTTGGAGGAATTTCTGCAGTGGTGTAGAAAGCTCCTCCGAAACCAACCGATTGCGGAAGATAATAGCTACCTCACCGGTGGTACCCAGCTACATACAAAAACCATGTGGAAGCTGGACTCTAAGTAGCCAAGAAACGCTCAGCGTACTACTTGATACTCACTTTCCCGGCAACGCCCCGGTTTCCGACAATAGGGACCGATGCAGGCGATATAAATACTTCGCCTGATTCAGTTATTATACCGCTGGACAATGACAGAATCAAATGAGCGATCAATACTTTCGATCCATTCAAATCTCCTGGACCAGATGGTATCATTCCAGCGGATCTACAGAGAAATATGGATCTAGTCGTGCCCTGGCTCTCTGAAATTTTTAAAGAGTGTCTGAGAAGGGCATACATTCCGGCTTGCTGGAATCTGTGCAAGGTCGTCTTCATCCCCAAGGGGTGCAAGACGTCTCACACTAAACCTAAAGACTTCAGGCCTATCAGTCTAACGTCTTTTCTGCTCAAAACACTGGAAAGAGCTATAGATATACATCTCAGAATGTCCATACCGAAGGAACTTCTATCCCCCTCACAGCACGCCTACACAAAGGGCAAGTCTGTGGAAACTGCTCTCCACTCCCTGGTCAGCCACATAGAGAAATCTCTCGAATACAGGGAATTCACTATGGTGGCTTTCCTGGACATAGAGGGCGCCTTTAATTTTGTCAAACCGGACTCAATCATCAACAGCATGGTAGAGATGGGAATCAATATCTGCAGGTTTGTAAAAAATCTGCTAACTAAAAGGGTCATAAGCGCATCGTTTGGATCTGCCACTGAATACAGGGCAGTGAATCGAGGCACTCCACAAGGGGGCGTCTTGTCACCTCTCTTGTGGAATCTGACCATCAACTCTCTACTGCTAAGCCTAGAGCGGAAGCTGGTTAAAACCGTAGCTTACGCTGACGACGTGGCAATAGCTATTTCTGGCAAATGCCTGACCACAATATCTCAGTGTATGGAGTCTGCTCTGACGATCCTCAGCAAATGGAGTGTCAGCTGTGGGCTCGGCGTCAATCCGGCGAAAACCGAATTGGTGCTATTCACCAGGAGGCACAAAATCGAAGACTTTGCGCCCCCTAAATTAAACGGGACCACACTAAAAATCTCGGATAACGCTAAGTACCTGGGCGTAATCCTAGACAGTAAACTATCTTGGAACCTAAACACCCAGTATAGAGCAAATAAGGCCCTCGTGGCTATTTACACCTGTAAAAGAGCGATTGGTCGCAACTGGGGCATCGAACCCCGAGGGACCAATTGGATCTTTGAGACGATAATTAAGCCCATAATGTTTTATGGGGTTATAGTCTGGTGGGAAGCGACAGAGAAAGACTCCCACCGACGAACTATAGAAAAAATTTTTAGGCTAGCGGCGATCCTGATAACGGGAGCGCTCAGGTCTACTCCAACGAAAGCACTGTTCGCTATGCTGAACTGGCTTCCGGTGGACGTTCTGGCCAAACAGCTAGCTCTGTTCGCGGCGATCAGATTGAACGCTACATGCTCATGGACGAGAACCGATCTTGGTCACTCCAAGATTCTCAGGCAGCACCAAGCGCTCCATGACTTTACTGACTACTGCCCACCGGAACCTTATTTCGGCGGGCTATTTAAATCTATTGTTCCCAATAGGGAAAACCACTCCTCACCCCCTGCCACCGATGGAGCCGCCAGAGTATTCACTGATGGCTCCAAAAGAGGCGTAAACACCGGGGGCGGTTTCTACGTGGAAAACTTCAATGTGAAGGTTCCATTCAGACTTCGGGATGGCTGTAGCGTCCTACAAGCTGAAGTCTCGGCCATTACAAGAGCGGCAAGATGGCTTAGGTATTACAGGATATCGGGAGACATCCTTATTTTTACCGACAGCAAAGCGGCCATTGCCGCTATCAATGGTGTATACACTACATCTACGGTGGTGAATGAATGCCGGAAATCTCTAAACGAGATAGCGAGACATTCAAGAGTAACACTAGTTTGGACTCCAGGGCACTCAGAGTGCGCTGGAAACGATATTGCGGACGAAATTGCCAAAAGGGGCGCATCATTGAGCAACTCGATGATATGCCACTTCGTTGGCATTCCTCTATCTTACTGCAAGCGATTGATCCAGCAGGAATCATACAATCTTGCTCAAGAAAGGTGGGAACAAGAGCATACCTGTCAAATCTCCAGGTCCACTTGGCCCCGCTACAGCCTGCACAGAACTCGCGATCTGCTCAGGCTTGGTAAATGTCATACAAGACGACTAGTAACAGTGCTAACGGGGCACTGGTGTTTCGGGACTCATGCCAAAAGGATGGGCCTAAGTTACAATGACTACTGCAGAAGTTGTAACGATGAGGAGGAAGAAGAAACAGTTCTTCATCTTCTATGTCAATGCCCCGCGCTTAACAGCATTAGGGCGATTACCATAGGCTCCAACACTCTACCAGACCTCGACAGTCTGGCGAACATGGGGCTAACCAACATATCCTCCTTCTTGCAACAATCAGGATGGTTTGATCCGGCGACAGGGCAACTACAGGCAATTGAATAACCAATTGACTGAGCCCTGTCTGCTGTAGGGTATCACAAAGGGACCGAATTAACGGACCCAAGTGCGTCACGTCTCAGATGTGGCGGCCCTCGAAACCTAACCTAACCTAACCTAACTTGAATTTCAAAAAAGTGTACAACGCGTACAACGCGTAAAAAGCGTAGAACGCGTGACGCGTAGGACGCGTGGTATGTAACTCCAGCTTAAACAAAATGCTGCAAATTCTCGTGACTTCAGAGCCACATGCGAATGTGCATGCACAAGTTAATTTGAATTAAGACTGCTAATGCAAATTAAGGCTGTCGTCTGTCTACGCTATATAATTCGATATAGAAAACCTCCAATTAACTACATACATACATACATACGTACATACATGTAATATACTTATTACAGTGTTATTCATAAAAAATTCTTATTGTAGAGATAATGTACTGTCACTGCTTTATTATTTTAAATAAAATACTTCTGTCCTTCTTTAAGTTTCAGCAATGACTGTTTGCTTTATTCTTATCTTCTTATTTTATTCGTTATGTATAAAACTTATTACCTAGTTGTAGCTTATAGTACTTAAAGCTAGGGTTGCACTACTAAGTAAGGTATATTTATATTAATGTAGGGCTGGCACTACACCTCCCTTCTTTTTTTAAAAAAATGTGTGTTTCTAATTTGTTAACATAAACCTTACGCATATGTATGTATATATATGAATAAAATATAATTATGAATTAATTAATATTATTATTATAATTTTTTTTTTTCTTTAATTTTACAAAAGTTTTGTTATATGATTGTTTTTTTTTTTTTTTTTTTGTTCTATGTAACTATTTTTAATACATATTTATATTTCTTTGCTTAATATAGGTATATTTTTAATCTTTTTTTTTCGTATGGTATATAACAATATTGTTAATATATTTTCTTAAAGAAAATTACGAGAAAATTAAAAATGATTTAAATATAACAGATATGAAAATATAAAAGTGTACAAACTTCATTATGATTTTACCATCTCTTTTTCAAAAAAATAAATTTTAATGTTGTTGCAAAGATGATGAAATAATCAAGGCGATCAATCCTGGTTATCTGATGATCTTTATTATTATTATTAATTATTATCTTTATTGTTACATTTTAAATTATTTTTATATAGCGAGAAAATGAAAAATTGATTTTAAAATGTTTTTAGGTTCTTAGTGCCATGTTCCTTTCTTCTTTAAATTAATTACATATGTTTATTGTAATAAATAAATCTTATTTTGGCCATTCTGCTCTGCAAATGTTGTGATTATTGGCCGTAGCCTCGAGAGCAAGTAGACTCATCTAATTGTTTCGTTAATAATCCAAATTTGACAGGTAGCAGTTGTTTAAAATTTTATATACAAATCTTATGCGCTTTTTTTCATCAATGTTTATAATTTTTTGTTTTAATATTATTTTTTCATTTGTTTGTCTTTTTGCACTTTTTAAATCATTTCATTAATACTTATGTTTGTATTTATTTACGTATATTTACATATATGTATGTCTTTATTTATTCACCTACATATATATGTTTAATTACATATACATACATAGGTATATATTTATTTTTATTTATCCATCTATAGGTATACCTATGTTTATTTACTTATTTTTAATTAAGGTATGTACATATATACATATACATATACATATGTTTATCTATACATATATAAGTATATTTATCCATATCGCACTCGTTCAACAATACTGTATTCTAACTCAAAATTTTTAAAATTTAGTTTTTTGCAAGAAATCGATGAACAGTGGTCATATCTATCCACTGTTAAAATTTTACACCATTTTCTCCACTCTTTCACCCAAAAAAATACAGTTGTATTTCTCTTTGTGATAGAAGAATAGTATAAAAAAAAAAAGTTATTTGCCTCTACTGAAAATTTTAAAATTTTGAGTTAATACAGTATTGTTGAACGAGTGCGATATACATATGTACATTTTCGTTTATGTACCTATACTTTTATCCATAACTTTTTTTTTTATATACATATGTACCTACATATAGTACATTTATATGTATGTATGTATATAATGTTTTGTTTTTCTTTCCAAATGTGTAATTTGAAATTATATGTGAGTGATTTTAAATCAATTGTCGTTGTTTGTTGTGCTTTTATTGTTTTTGTAATAATGTTCTTGTCTGTTTTGTATTTCTTGTTGGTTGTTTTTTTGAAAAATAGTTTTAATGTTTAGTAAAACAACCCTTAAATTTTGCTTTTCTCTTTACAATTATATACATATGTAAGTACATGTGTACATCTTCTTTTTAACATGTGTACATAAGTATGTATATACTATATTCAACTTCCAATATAAAAGGACACAAAATAATTTTTTCATTTCAAATTTCATTGTGATATTATGTGTACATATGTATATGTTTTTGTGTATTTTTGTTTGTTTTTATATGTATGTATTTATGTCGTTGAGTGTTTTTGTAATGTTAACAATGCGTTTAAATATACTTATACAATATTTATTTGTATATCTATACATACATACATACATACATAGATTTGTAAATGATTATAGGTATAAATGAAATAAAAAATTAATAATTTTCATCAATATGGTTTTACATGTGTATGTATTTACTACTCTGTTGATATGCTGCTTATGTTGTTATTGTTGTGTCATCTTTTTGTTGATTTGTTCTAGTGTGTTGTAGTCTTCTTTTTTTTTTTTTTTTTTTGCTGTTTTCCTGTTGATTCTTATTGTTCCTCTGTCTCGCTGCATTGGCTTTGGCTTGTTGCCTATTTACATATGTACGTAAGTATGTATGTATGTACGTATTTGATTGTTTTTATCAGAGTTCGGATTTGCGCACTCCTTTTGCTCTTTACGCTTTGCGCATTTCTTAAAAGCGTATTAAAAATGCGCACAAGCGCAAAGAGCGGAGCGAAAAAAAAGGAGCAATTGGTATGCGCAGCGCAAGCGCATTCGATTTATTAGCGCCGCTCTTTGGGCAATGCGCATTTAAATTTTTTGTCTAGCGCTTTGCGCTGCGCATTGCGCATATTGAGTTTATTCATTGCTGCCACGAAAAAAAACTCTTTGCAGCCAAAATCTTTAAAAAATGTAACTAAATAAGAATAAAAGCAACCAGAATATTTTTTTAATGTTTATTAAAATGGTGTGTTTTATTTTTGAGTAAAATATCAATCATATTTGGCCTTTAAGGAGTTATTCTTAATCCGTATATTATATGTATAAAAATTATCTGATTGCATGATTCAATGACTATAAGGTAGTCTTAGAAGCCCAGCTGACAATTCTTGCAAACCACTTGTTTTTAATTTCAGGTGTCGAATTTTTATTTGTATTTATTTATTAAATTTAAATTAAAAAATTTTTATTTAAAAAGAAAATTGTAAAATTTCTTAAAATGAATACGAAATAAATATGAGTTTGTATTTGAGCAAAATAGATGTGATATGTACAAAAGATTAGAGCTATTGGAAATGAACCTTTTTTAAAGCTCCCAAAAATCAAATCAAACTAAAATCGTGGAAAGAAGTCTTCACAAAAAATTCCATATGTGAAGCGCAAAATAGAAAGGGACCTAAGGGTAAAACCCGGTTTAGTTCAGGAGAGCCATTTTAAAGATTTAAATACGTGTATTTAATACGTGACTTCACTTTCATAAAACGCGCATATCTCTGGGAGGGAACACTTTTGGGGCATGGGATCGGTCTCATTCGATGCTCAGATGTTGTCCACATAAAAAAAAAGTGAAAATTGATTTTTTAACCTTAGGTCCCTTTCTCTATGCGCTGTCACATATGCAAATTTTTTTTTAGAAATTTCAGTTTAAATAAGAAATATCCACAACAAATACATTTAGGTATGTTTTGTATGTAACTCTTCTCATCTACGTTTATAACAAGAAGGCGACGAAAATTCTAAAAATAGACGCACTTGAATATTTTCCTGAGTAATTTTTTTAATATTTTGTTGTATGTACATACATATGTATGTATGTTCCTAGAATGAATGTACATTCACAAAAAATATTTAAAAATATTTGGCCTGCTTACCCTTTCTGTGGTTTCACAAGCAAATATTTTTATGACTTTTTTCAATTTTTGAGCAGTTTTGGTTTTTCCAACATTTTATGTGTATGTTTCTTACAAGTAACGAAATGTGTATAAAACCCATCATTAACAAGATTTTTTGAAATCCAAGAAAAGATTTTGTTTAAATAACTTTGAGAGACATACAATGTGAGTATGTCTAATTGTATAAGGGGCAGATTTTTTAACCTAAAACGTTTTTTTCTTTTTGAAATTGTATGGAAAAATTTTGTTTTGAAATGAATTTTTGTTATTTTTCATACAAATTTAAAACGTTTAGAAACGATTTTTTTTACAAAATCTGCCTATAAGTAAAAAACCAATTATCAAGGTATTTATAAATATGTATAGATATGTATGTATATATTGTCCTTGATAATGTGGTGTTGTATTTTTTAAAGATGATTATTCTTGATGTAAAAATCTATTATTTCCTTTACTAACATTTTTTACCACTGTAAATGCGCTATGCGCATTTCTTGCTCTTTTGGCGCAAATAAAATTGCTCTTTTTTGCGCTTGCTCTTTTTATGCGCAGCGCAAAAATAAATGCGCGGAGCAAGCGCAATAATAAATTGGCTCCGCTCTTTGCGTAAAGAGCGAAAATGAGCGGCGCTGCGCTGCGTTTTTTCGTACTCTGGTTTTTATACATATATCTTGTTGAATTTATGTTGTTCTTGAGTTTTGTAATTGTTGATGATATTTGATGTTTTTGCTTTCTTCACTTTGTTAAAATTTATTGTAGCTTTTGTTTTTAGTTGAATGTAGATGTTGCCGCTTTGGAAACTCAGCGATCATAATTTGTTGTGATTATGTTAATTGCATTTTATGTATTGTTGTTTTTTTGGATATACATAAGTATGACAAAAAAATATTTTTTTTTTGTTTAATTTATTTTTTTGTTATATGTTTCATTTTTCCATTTTATGTTTCTTTTATTTTCGATTGAATTCTTATTGATATGTGCATAAGTATGTATTTTTATTTATCTACTGTCCTTTAACTGCTGTTCGGAAATTTTTACGTTGTTATAATTATTTTTATTTTTTTTGTTTTCAAGTTCTCTTCAACGGTTTTTCTTTTCGGGTTTGTTTTCTAGACTAATTAACCAATTTACCAATTAACCTTTGGTATAGAAATTGTAAAATGTGTACAGTATGTACCAAAATGTGAGATCACTATTGAGACTTGAGTATAAAATTGTTTCTTTTGCTATTTTCTTTTTATATTCGTTTCGATTCTTTTCAGTTTTTATTTTTAGTTTCATTTTATACTCTCTTTTTTCCGTTATTGTTACTAAGTGCAAATTTTCTTGTAACTGGTTTTTATCCATTTGCTTTTGGTTTGTTCCAGTTTTGTATGTCAGTTTTTTATTTATTTAAAAATTTTGAATTGTCTTTTAGCGTGACTGTACTTTTTTCTGTTCTTACCTTCATTTTTTCACTTTTGTATTTTATTTTGAATTTAATTTTTTTTTTTATACTCTTTTTGTTTTTCTTGTAATTGCTATTTTTCAATTATTTTCTGTTATATACATACATCAGTATACTGTATGTATTACAGTTTCTGAATTTTCAAAACGTTTTGCCGGGTTATTTTGTTGGATTTTACGTGAAAATTTGTTGCCGACAGTTTTTCCATGATAATTTATGTATTTGAATGATTTTTAATTGTTTAATTTATGTATGGTGTAATGTTTAGTTCCTTTCATAAGCTTTTTTTTTATAAAAATTTTTCTACTCTTAAAGAAAATGTGTAATTTTTAGTTGTTTGCTTTTCACATTTCATTGTTTTTTTTTTTTGTAAATGGTAGTTTTTACACTTTTAATTTTAGAAATTTTCAGTTTTTAGGTTTGTTATTTTTTTTGTAGCACAAATTTTTCCCATAACTGTACCTTTTTCTTTCTCTTTTTCCATTTTTCCATTTACAATGTATATATTTTATTTTTTTTTTTTTACTTTGTTAAATGTGTATGTGTTCCACTTTAAATTCTCTTCAGTTTATATTTTCCTTTTGGCACTATAGAATTTTACTTATTTAGTTTAGATGATTAGAGGTTTTTTTTTCCACATGCAAAATTATTTTCCAGCACTTTACGGCTGTGCTGCTGTCACGGTCGCCATGTCGAGTCACTGCTTTATTATTTTAAATAAAAGACTTCTGTCCTTCTTTAAGTTTCAGCAATGACTGTTTGCTTTAAGGCCCAACCATAATATGCATAAGCTGGCTTAAGCTAATGTCAAAATTGAACGAAAAGTCTGTCAAATGCTTAAGCAAATTCGCAGAGACTTTTAGGTGGCTATAATGTACTTATGTGACTTAAAATTTAAGTTGTCATAGTTGCACACATATGTAGCATAAATAATTTTTCGTAAAATTTTTATCTTCTTGTTTTCCCTAAATAAATTGAGTATTTTTCACAAATGTATATAAAACGATTGTAATAAAAAAAAAATATGCTAAAATATACGAATATATAATTATAATTAATAATTATAAGGAAAGTTGAAACCGAAATTATGTACTTTCTAGTATTTATTTTATTTAAGGGCAAAAGTACTAAAATATGCATCAGTGGAAATAAAATATGTTAAATAAAAAAGTCAGTTTCGTCTACATTGTGTCTAAATAGTTTCTGTAAATTTTTTTTAATATATTTTATGATGGATAAAAAATTAAAGTATTTAAGAAATATAAAATTATTGAAATTAGCCTTTGAAGGGTTGTATACATTAAAAACTATTAGTGAGTTGAAGAAGAAAAGAAAACACTCATGTGCAGTCAGAGAAATAAACCGGAACAGGACAAAGAATGGGTTTTTTGCACAATCCTTTTTGAGAATGAAGGAGATCGACCATCAGCAATTTTTTATCTACACGCGCATGGATGCGCGAATATATAAGCTCCTGCTGAATCTTGTCATCCCGTTTCTACAAAAGAACTCGCTGAGAGAGCCCGTCCAACCGGAATGTCGATTGGCAGTGACATTGTTGTAAGTTAATAGTATTAAATTTTTATTTCCATACGTACTGTTTTTAATTTTTCGTTCTGAAAAAGATATTTAACCCAAGGAAATTCATTCCAATCGCTGGCATGGTCTTTCAAGCTAGGAAAAGACACAGTTAGGAGCATTATTCTTGAAACTCGAGGTAGAGCTTGTGGTGGCTCTGGAATCCTAATAAAAACTCGAATAAAACACTACCTGCTAAATGACCTTCGTGAAGAATATCTTCAAGCAACAAATATCTGTATTGAAAATTTTTATCAAAAGCTTGTGATATCATCTGTTTATTCTCCTCCCAGGTTTTCAATTTCAGAGAGTCAATATACCGCATTTTATACAACACTGGGGTCCCGTTTTCTAGCAGCTGGCGACTACAATGCTAAACACACTTTTTGGGGTTCACGTTTAATCAGTCCTAAGGGTCGTGTTTTGTTTGACACAATTTCAAAAATGGGTTTGAATGTAGTTTCAAGTGGTCAGACAACATATTGGCCAACGGATCGACAAAAAATTCCTGATGTTATCGTCTTTGGAATCTCGAAAGGTGTGCCCAGCGAAATGATGGAAGTGGAAGCATCTTTGGATTTGTCTTCAGATCATTCGCCTACTATTATCACTATTTACTCACACACAACCGCAAGACAAACATGTGATTTACCGCTGACATTTGCACGTATTAACTGGCTAAAATACAAAAAATATTTGAGTGCTCATTGCACGGAAAATATGCCATTGAGAACACCTGCTGACATAGAAAACTCTATTAGGTTGTTTGAAGCACATGCTAAACAAGCTGCTCTTAATGCAACCAATTCAACAAGCGAGATTTAACAATATTTTTTGTGCAGACATAGAAAGGCTATTGACTGAAAAACGGAGAGCTCGACGAGAATGGCAACGTTACAGATCGCCTCAGCTAAAATTACGGCTTAAGGAGTGTACCAAACAGCTAAGAAAAGTTTTACAATCACAAAAAACAGCTTCGCTGCAAAAATTTCTGCAAGAACTCGATGCAACACCATCAACAGATTATTCGCTGTGGCGTGCCGGTGATATGTAAACCTCCATTACGAGCTTCAAATAGTGACTGGGCAAAAACTGATGCTGAAAAAGGTACTCTTTTTGTTAAACACTTAGAAAAGGTATTTACTCCAAATATTTCTGCTGATATTATTGAACTGCCACCAGTCGTCGCTTTACCAGAAATTTCGCTAAGATTTGTTGTGGAGATTGAAAAGGCTATTACAAGTCTAAACTCAAAAAAAGCCCCAGGTATTGATAAAATAAGCAACAAAATGCTTCAAGAATTGCCTTTCATTGCAAAACGTATAATACTATTCATCTTTAATAGTATTTTACGACTGCAATACTATCCGGCAGAATGGAAGGTTTCGATGATTACTATGATACCAAAGCCCGGTAAGGATCATACAAAGGTTGAATCCTATCGGCCTATCAGTTTATTGCCCAATATGTCGAAACTTTTTGAAAAGCTGTATATGAGCCAGCTGACTCCTATAGTAACTAGCAGTGCATGTATTCCAGATCATCAATTCGGTTTTCGCAGTCAGCATAACACTATTGAACAAACTCACAGACTTGTGTATGTTATAAGAGATACTTTTGAAAAAAAGAAATATTGTTCAGCGCTTTTTATTGATGTCGCACAGGCCTTTGATAAAGTATGGCACGAAGGTCTTGTCCACAAATTAACACAAAATCTACCCGCAAACATCGTCAGGCTTTTAAAAAGCTATCTAGAGGAACGAAAATTTGTAGTTAAGGAAGGCAATTTTACAAGCCCCCCGCAGTCGATTGAAGCCGGAGTCCCTCAAGGCAGTATCTTCGGTCCTTTACTTTATTTAATATATGCCTCTGACTTACCGTTAAGCAATAACATTCATACATCAACATTTGCTGATGATACAGCTTTTCTAAGCATTCATGAAAATCCTGTAGAAGCTTCCTGGAATCTACAAGGGTATATCTCAAAATTGGAAACATGGCTAAAACAATGGCGGATAAAAGTGAATGAGCAGAAATGTGTACACGTTACTTTTACTTTACGCAGGGAAACATGCCCGCCTATACAAATCAACACCGAGACTATACCGCAACACACTGTAGTAAAATATCTAGGCGTTCATCTTGATCGTCGTTTAACATGGAAATCGCATATAGACGCAAAGTTGACACAAATGAAATTAAAAGCAGCCCAAATGAATTGGCTTATTGGAAGAAATTCTATATTAAGTCTTGACTGTAAACTTTTGTTATACAACGCGATCCTGAAACCAATATGGGCCTATGGAATCCAGTTATGGGGCACTGCCTCAGCATCAAGTGTAGAAAAAATTCAAAGGCGACAAAACAAAATTATACGTAAAATTACTACAGCCCCCTGGTATATCCGAAATCAGCGAATTCACAAAGATCTCGATGTTCCGTTGGTGAAGACAGTATTTTCAAAACACGCAAAAAAATATATTGAAAAACTAGTATTGCACCCAAATCCACTTGCGCGCAACATTCTAAATTATAGAGGCCACACCCGGTTAGAAGGAGGGATACTCTTTCTCTCAGCCGTACACGTGAGATGTAAAACATCAAAAATCAACAGTTGGAATTAAAAATTTTGTTTAGCACCGGCTTAACATATATTAATGTATTTTTAGATTTAAGATTTGAAAAACTTATTGATGTTTCAATATACAATTGAAGTTTCAATTAATAATAAAACTACCACAAAAAAAAAAAATTCTTGAAACTACTGAGGTGCTTTGGACCAATTTGAAAACAATTTATGTAGCTGAACCGAACGAAGAAGATTATAAGCAAATTGCTGAAGAGTTCTGGGATAAGTGGGATATGCCCAATTGTGTTGGATCTATTGATGGCAAACACATTGCCATTCAATGTCCACCTAACAGCGGCAGTCAGTTTTTCTGCTACAAAAAGTTTTTTTCAATCGTACTGTTAGCAGTATGTGATGCGCGATATCGTTTTACCCATATACATAGATATTGGAGCATATGGAAGCCAGAGTGATGGTGGTAAGTAGGTGTTTGTAAAAAAATGTTTTTGTTTAAAATACTTTTAATTTTTTATATATATGTAGGAATCTTTCAAATTAGTCGATTTGGAAAGAGACTGCTAAACAACAAGCTTCCTTCTCCGAAAAACTTGCCGAATACGGATTTAAAAACCCCCCATTTTTTTGTTGGTGATGCTGCCTTCCCTTTAGGAAAAAATTTAATGCGCACCTTTCCCGGTGAGCTATTGGCAGGTGATAAAGAAATATTTAATAAAAGGCTTTCAAGAGCTCGCAGGACAATAGAAAACGCTTTCGGAATTTTAGTCTCCCGCTGGCGAGTACTTCTGACAACTCTGCATTTGTTTCCCAATAATGCCGAGAAAATCGTGTTGGCATGTATTGTTTTGCACAATTTTATAATGCTTAATAATATTGATGCATCATATATTCCGAGCGGTTACGTTGATTGGGAGGATTCAAATGGTGATGTTCAGGCCGGTTCATGGCGAAATGATGTAAATAATATCCCATCGATTTCACCATCTTCAAATATACATCATTACGGAGGAAAAAGTTCATTAGAAATAATTTATGCAAATTTTTTAAAGGTCCCTGTAATCCGATCCTTAAAAATGTTTAATTTTCAAAAAATTACATACATACATATTTATCTCAAAATAAATAAAAGTTTAATTAAAAATTAAAATGTACATTCCACTGGCTTTTTATTTGTATACATATGCACATACATATATGTATGTGTACTATACATAATAATAAATTATATTTATAAAAGAAAACACATAGTATATTTAAGTCTTGTAAAGTCTTCATTGACCAATTAGTAAACTAAAAACAATAACAAATAATACTAATTTCAAAACTAAATACTAAAATAAAAAAGAGCTTGAAAGTCATCTTTTACATTTACCGGCAGATCTTTCATTAAACATACCACCGTTTTCATGAAAACTTCGTCAGTTGTCTCCTGCTCAGGCGGTGCTGCTAAGCTTTTTTCTATATTTTGTATAGTTTCCTCAAATGTTTGGCACAGACTATCCACAGTGGGTTTCGATGTCTTCAGAGGGTTTGGAGAAGGCGTTACGGGTTCTAACAGACTTTCTCCACTTATTAAATATTGGTCAGAAACTGTCTCTGTGTCTTCCTGCTCAACGTTATCTCGAGTGCTATTAAAAAATGCGAAGTTTGGAAATAAAAAAGCATATATATATTTATATATTCTTATACATACCGGCGCGGTGCTAGTCCTTCAAAAACAACATAGGCTGTAGGAACCTCCATTCTTCTATATAGGACATCCCACTACCTGATGAAGCTTCCATCCTTTTCAGCTCCTTGCAAAAACGCTCCCGAAGTAATTTCCAATTGTGCTTACAATCGGTTCCTTTTTAAATATTAAAAATGAATACACAAACAAACACTTGTAATTTATTTCATATGTACATACCTGTTTTATTGCAGTTTTCTCCTATTTCCTTCCATGCCCTTTCCTTAATATGTTTGTTAAAGTAAAATGGATTTTTTTATCATATAGGCACCTCTTTTTTCCACATTTTCTATTAAATTTAATATGTAAACTGTTTCGTCGTCTTTTTCCATTTTCAAAATTAATTTACTTGTATGTATTTTTGTATGTATGTATATACAAAACAGCTGATTCCGTACGGAATGTGCGTTCAGTTTGGCACTTTGCTTAAGCAAATGACGTTTCATAAAACTTAACGAAAAGTTTCCTTAAGTTCATTATAGTTGCCAACATACGTTTTACATGTATTCGCACAGTTGCTTAAGCTGACTTAAGCCAGCTTATGCATATTACAGTTGGGCCATTATTCTTATCTTCTTATTTTATTCGTTATGTATAAAACTTATTACCTAGTTGTAGCTTATAGTACTTAAAGCTAGGGTTGCACTACTAAGTAAGGTATATTTATATTAATTCAGGGCTGGCACTACAGTACACATTAGTTAATAATCAGTTTTTGTGTTATTACCGGGTAATAGTAAACATTATTCACAAACCTTTAATAAAGCCAAATTAACTATTGTGTGATTTTTTTCAGTTTTGTGATTCTGTGTTAGCAACATTGTTTCATTTCAATTGTCAAGTTATAATTAGTGTTGTGTACAATAACATACTCGATAAGCAAGTAGTCTCTAATGGTCTGAAAATGTGTGAATAATGTCATATAAATTTTATTTAAACAAGTTGGAGTAATAGAGTATTGCTTATAATATTTCAAAAAATATTAAAATTTTTTAATATGTGTTATATTGATATTGCTAGCAATGTGTTTTCATAAGTTATTACAAAATTATTCAAATACCGAGTTCGTTACAATTGATTACACACCACTAATTTGTTTGCTTTATTTATTTGGAAATATTTTTAATCTTGTTGTGGTTGAAATGTGACAAATTATGCACAAAATCATGAAAAAAGATGTAATAATATTAATATTTTAAAGAGCTGGAAAATTTAAGTGAATTCATGTGAACATATGTACATATATGCATGTACATTAGAGCGGGTCAATTTGTATGGGAGGGAAAAAATGAAAAAATCGCATATGCGGGAAGTAATCTACGAACAATTCTAAGAAAATTTGCCTAAGAAACTATCTGTGTAAAATCGATTCGGATGCCGCGATTTTTAAAGGGAAGTTTCATATTCAGGTTATAGAAAATTTTGTTAGAAAAACTTAAACAGATAGCTTATTTATGAGTGTGAGGGTAAAAAAACGCTAAGTTTTCTTCTAAACCCTTTGTTTTTACTTCTTATTTTTAAAGTACACTTATCCCTCGATTTACACAATACTTTTTTTAAGGTGTTAATCGAGGGAAAGGTATACTTTTGTTTGTTGACCATATATTGAAATAAAACTAAAATTATCCTTTAAGTTTTCTACGATTTATTGTTTTATTTGCAGTTATTAATTTAGCAATAAAATCAGAAAGAATAAAATAAATTTTAAGTGTATTGTTATTAATACAAAGTTAGTTTCTAGATTTGAAAAAAGAACTAAATAACTAAGTTTTTAAGTCCTGCCTGCTTTCCAAGCGTGGATTTTTTTTTCGACTAACATCAGTCACAGCCATAATACTTTCACGATTTTTTTCCGTTACGCGCCGAGAAACACTGGTTAAAAGTTTAACGCATCGTTCAGTTCCTTGAATGTGGCATGGAACTTGTGGGTCAGGAAGTGGTGGATCTTGAAATTCTAAATATTCCTTCAAATGGTCATACGGAATATCTCTTGTAATTGGTGGTTCTGATAAAATACTGTCATCATCTAAATCTATCATATTGAAATAATTGCAGCAGTCAAAATTAATGTTACATTTTTTGTACTCTCTAAGCTTTTCTGCATCGCAAAGTTTGTTACGGTAGTACAAAATTTTTTGTATTGCCTGGTCGCGTATTGATTTACGATCATCGTAAAGCATTGAAAGCATAACATTTTCTGGATGAGCAAAGTATGAGTTATTTTGAACTACAGAGTAAACAATTTGCCGCACATTCAAGGGAAGAAACTGTGTGAGGCGAATAAACTTAAATAAAAGCGTACTGCCGTAAATAACAGAATTGTAGTATTTGATGTTAAAGTACATGGGAACATAAACTCTTATTACGTACTCTGCTAGAGTTTTTAAGTAACTTAAATCACACAAATCTTAGTACTTATCACAATGTTTTGTTTTCCTTTTATTGAATATAAATTTAAAGATTCAAACGTTTATTGATTATAAAAACTTATTTATGAATTTAAAAATTTACTGAATAAAAATTAAAAAATTTTATCAACGAAAACTAGACTGTTAGAAAAAAATTGCAACTGCACTGTTTTTAATAAAAATAAAAACGTTAAAAAGGCACCACTTGTTCAAGCGATTTTTTAATTTAACGAACGAGCCTATCTTTTAACACTTTTTTCTTAAATTTTTTTCTACTCTGGTCTTACTTTTCGTTAACGCTGGAAGCGATTTTTTTTTAAAACTTCAGAATAGTTTTCAAAAAAGTTTTTCAATTCCTTTAAAGAAAAAACATGTGTAAAATTTTATTTCAAAATAAAAGTACTCTTAAAGTTTGCGAATTGATAAATATTACATTTTTGCGTTTTCAAATGCGAAAATTTCATTAATTTAATATACAGAGGAAATTTTTTTTTTTGCACTCTTCAAGGTTTTTACTCGCTGATTGCACGGATGTTACGATCGTAAAAATCGAATGTGTTATATCGTTCGTAATACCGGGAAACCACTGTACCACTTTTCAAAAAATTAAACCTTCCAATTATTGTCAAAAAGCTAAAAATATAAGTTTTGTACATGTAATTTACTTCTATGTAAACATATTTGATACAATTTTTTATACTACCTAAAACTAAATTTCCCCTTAAAAATCGCGGCATCCAAATCGGTTTTAGACCCATACTTTCTTAAGCAAAGTTTCTCAAAATGATCCGTAGAACATTTTCCGCATATGCGATTTTTCGAAAAAAAAATCGACCCGCTCTAATGTACATGCATATAAGTACATACAGACACATATGTGTACATACATACGTAAACATTCATACATATGTATGTACATTCATATTTATGTATTTCTTCTTGAATCTTCCTATTTTACGTACATACATACATATGTATGTATAAAAAAATTATAGTTTTATGTACATATGTACATATACATCTATATTTTGTATAATACTAACGAAAAGTCGAAATTATATTTAGTACAATTAATACTTTATTCGTATCTTTTTTTTATTTTTCATACTTTTTGAAGTAAATAGTGATTTTTTTCATTAAGAAATGCAAATGTCAACTTATTAAACGGCTAATGTGATGCCTACAATAAAATTTTCGAGTTTATTAGCGTGTAATAACCGCGTCATAGTGCTATTAAACGTTTGTGAATACTACTTTAGCGCATTTTGCTTATTAGCCTCTAATAAAACGTTTGTGAATAACACTGTTATTATAGTATTTCGTCTTTTCGTACGGAGTTACAAGCCGAGTGGTTTAGATCGGCGGCGGCGCCGTGGACAGTAGTGTCTCGGCGGCGCCTCAAATTTCGGCTCAAACCAATATTTTATTAACATATTTTTGTTTCTATTTTGTTTTTAGTACATACATGCATACATATGCATAAGTGTAAATGTACCCTGCATTCGGCGTAGCGAGCAAATGACTAGCTATTTCGCTAACTACCAGTCGTTACCACTAACAACCAGACTAACTACTAGCAGTGCACTGGACTACGATTTTAACATGGCGATTACATTGACGGTAGTCAATTGAAACGATCAGACCGGTGAAATCACTAGTCAGCAAAACCCAACTATTTCCTTAATGAAATACTACAGATATTTAAATTTTTTGCATTTTCGTTTATATATCAAATTTATTTTTCAATATTTATAAAATTTTTAATTAATTGTTCTTTTTCTTTTTTATGCTCATTTTATCTTTCTAAAAAAAAGTTCTTTTACTAAAAATTTAACATTCACTGACCACGAACTTCTAATTGTACGCCAATTATTTATTTATTTTTTTTGATTTTCTTTGGAATAAGGGCACAGTTTTTTTCAACTCGTAAAAAAAATTGAGTTTGAAGGCATTAACATTTATGCATGTACTGAGTACATGTACATGTACAAAAGGCGAACACTTGTATTACTTGTGGCCACTGTAGTAGTTAGTCGATTTTTCGTTAGCGAAATACTTAACGATTTGGAGTCAATTTCTACTTTTAAAACTGGAGGGTATTGTAGTGGCAGCACTGTCGGCCTACTACCTCCTCAACTCATTCCTGTTACTACTATATAAGCAACTAACTACATATATATAAGGAACAAAATTATCGAGTAAGAAAAAATGAAAAATAAAATAAAACACCTGCGAGAAGTTAACAAATTTTTGAACAAACTTTTTGCGAAACTGAGAGAGCAAACGTAGCAATTGTACAGAAATTTTGTTTGCTCTCTTCTGTTTCAAAAATGGTGCTGCCAGACAAACAGTAGTAGCTGCTTACGATTTTCAGAACTGAATATAATAAAATTATGATTGAAAACATTTAATAGAATGTTTGTTTAAGCAATAGGTCTTTTGATTTAATATATATATATATTGTTGTTTTATTTATATTTAGTTTCGATATTTCGCTAACAATTTGTTAGCATCTTCAGGAAAATTTTTTTAAATTGAATTTAAAAAAATATATTAAATCAAAAGACCTATTGCTTAAACAAACATTCTAATAAATATAAAGAAAAGGTCAAATAAAATAGAATATAAAAATGAAAACATTTAAGTTAACACCTGCAAAGTTTATTTTTACGATAAACAGAGTACAATTATATTTACATAATAAGAAAAAGCCGAAAAGAAACATTTCAAAAAATTATTAAATTGAAATAAAATAATTAAGTGGAGGACGTTTACATCGTTGGGAAGGCAACAAATAATTGAGTACACATATGTATGTATGTAAGTAAATTTTTATATACATAATTTTTATACTTTTTAGGAGAAAGCCGCGTAAAACTTTGGGAAGGACGTGAAGCAAAGAAATAAAGCCGTGGAAAACTGGATGACTCCTTGAGAGGCCGGGAAGAAAGCTTTACCAATTTAAGAAGCAGGAAAACGTAAGCTAATTTATTAAATCTAATTTACCGACGCAGCTAAAAATTAAAAAATTTACATATGTATGTACGATATCCCTTTACATTTCTCAACGTACAAGACCAAGTTTGGTTTCGTTTTTGATTAGATTTTAATGGATTTGTTAAAATGCGAAAGATTTTAGTGATATTTACAAAAATTCTGTTCTATATATCGTCGTGTCGGAAAATACCATGGTGGGGAAAATTATTAAGTCCGTCCAAAGACAGATAAACATAGTGTATAACCACTGTTTTATATAGCTTTCAAATGCACATAACAGTGAGTTGCAACAAGTATAATCGAGCCTACTTATTCCCTAACGTTGGATATTAAGAACAACACAAACAAGTATAATTCAATTCTTATGCACAAGCAGAAAATTCATCAACAAGTGTAAATTATTTCCATCATTTTATTCGAACTGATATGTATAAAAACAGTTTGTTTTTTGCAGAAGGTCTTTGTTCTGCATGATACAATAAGTGTGTTCGAGTACGCAAAAGCTTTTACTATTTTTTACTGAACTTTACTGCATTTTACTAAATTGCGTTCGATTACACAAAATACAGTAAATGAGAACACAAATTGAGAGCGTAAAGTGACAGTTCTTAATTGAGAACTTGAAAATTTTTAGTGCAGAAATTTTTCGCAGTAAAGTTTAGTAAAACAAGGAAACATATGATTCAAAAGGTAAACAAACAAAAAGTGTGCAATTTGTGACTAAAATATTTATCAAACTAAAAATTTAAGTGAAAATAAAATAAGACTAAAAGTAAATTAACATTAAATTGAACTTGTTTGTGAAACAATTACCTACATGCCTTTTAATGGAAAATAAAAGTTATTTTAGTTTTGTGGAGTTGTTATTTTAATTCTTTGGAGTTGTGAAATTCTAAAGTACTTGGGTACTTATTACTGCACTTCTTTTTACGATAGTCAGTAGCAAAAACAAATATTCATGTACTTTGAAAAAATTTAACCACACACAAATATGCAAAATCAAATAAAATAAAAAAGGAAGATATGGAAAAGATTACATAAATTAAATTGCTTATATTTTATTAAAATATGTGTCTTATAAAAAGTATTTAATCGAGTACCCATGAATAAATTGTTCAAATATCCAAAAATGTAACAAATTTTCAACACTACATTTATTTTCCATCAGCTGTTGCCTAAATCTTACGAATTTTTACAATTTTTCCGTTCGCGTACTGTTTTGGGTAAACATTTTTTTGGAGAGTAAATTCTGCTGTTTACTCATTTATACTCATTTACTGCATTTTACTGTAAAAGTAAACAAACGGAGCTAATGAATAAGGCATATGTAGAAATAAAAACAACACCAACTGTATGTATTTTGTTGATAGAAAATTTGGTTTCGGAAGTCAAAGGTATAAATATGTACATACATACATATGTGTACATGTTTCAAACTGTGACAAAAATATAAATAAGAATTATTTATTCAAATACGAAATCAAAATTACTTTAACAGCTGAACAAAACATAAGTTCCGCTAACACATGTTGGCTTCAATGCAAAATGAGTTTTGTGTTTTTTGCTTTTGAACAAAAACGTTTAGATCATAATTAAGTATGCCCGAAAATTAAGTACTTGTTGCATCTCACTACCACATAACTCTGTCAATAAGGACCTAATTTTTTTTTCATTTTGAGCTGCGTCTGTAAACTAGATTTGTTCCAACAGAAATACTACCCCAGCTAGCATTATAATAATAATACAGTGAAACTTTAATATAACGAAAATACTTCGTTATAGTTACTCACCCCTATCGTGAATAGCAAGTGGAATTTTTGTTAATGTGAAATTTTCATTCCCCTCGAAGGGTAAAACGATATCATGAATCTCCCGTGAAAAAATATTTCCTCTATTAGTATCAGTGAATGCAAAGATGATTAACAAAAGTTAAATAAATTTTTGTTCAAAATTATACATGGACATATGTACATATATATATTAAAGAAACCTTAAAAAAGCAAAGCTAAATATTCAGTATTGAAGCGATAGTTTATTTTTAGCGTTCGTTTATTGCATTCTAATTTTTATGGTAAAATAAATAAATAAATTAATTAATTAAAGCTTCACAAATCCACAGGCAATTGACCTGGTGGGTTATTCTGTAATTCGATTCGAAAAGAAAACTGTTACAATTAGTATCCTATTTACATTGCAATTCGAACGCTTTTACTTTCGATTCGAAATACAGAGTAAACCTCTTTTGTTTTGCATTTTGTTAAGCAATACATCAGTTTGTGTCTTATTATCAGATCTTTTCAATCAAATTACCATTTTAAGTTTTGATATTTGAATTATAAGAAGAAATACATACATACATACATGTTCTGTTGTATTTCCCATAAGAAATAAAGCGAATAAATTAAAAGGAAACGTGAAAAAACTCGCGGGGAAAAAATCATTAACGATTAAGGGGAGTTTATTTTGGCGTGAAATTCTTCACGCTGAATTGTTTCACGATTGCAAATCTAGGGAAAGCGGAAAAGTTTCGAGGGAAAAAGTATTCATGATAGGGGTGATTGTTTCGTTGTACATATGTAACAGTCAAACCTTATTATAACGAATTATGTTAATTAAGCATATTAGAATGGAAATAATAAAAAAAATACAAAACATAACAGCTAGAAATTTTAATTCAAAATATTATTAAACAGACTATATTTTAAACTGGTAATTGTTTCGTTGTACATATATTACAGTCAAACTATGTTATAACGAATAATAGAGATCAACCAAGTATGCTCTTTATGGCGCGATGGGGGTTGAATCTTATTTTTCGTAACATAATTAACGACACAATTAGAGTTATATTTTTATATATATTTTTATATATATTAATTTTAAGGGTATAATTTTGTAAATGACATCACCAAGAGACTTTTACATGGAAAGCAAAAACAAAAATTCAATATTTAAAAATTTTGTTTTTGTTTTTCATACAACATATAAAATTTTAATGAAAGCAATGAACAAAATTTTTAAAAATATGCATTTCTGTGATGCGTTTTACAAAATAAGGGCCTATTGAAATTGTTTACTAAAACACATTTGATATCTGTTTTATTTTTTATTAATACTACCATAACAATTTTATTCTAAAATACAAACTGGGAAATGTATTAGTATTTTATTTGATATATTCGTTATACACCAACAGAGATTGGTGTGCGTGACTCTAAGTGAAAGTTTGTTTGAAAAATTTTGTTCGAAACAATAAGTCAATTTGAAAAAACTAAAAACCCCAAAATGTAGGTAAGACCTTCCTCTTTAATAGCTCATATGCGCTTTTTTGGCACATGTCCTTATTTTTCATATATGTGGTCAACAGTGGTGTGCGTGACTTGAAGTGAAAGTTTGTTTGAAAAATTTTGTTCGAAACAATAAGTCAATTTGAAAAAACTAAAAACGCCAAAATGTAGTTAAGACCTTCCTCTTTAATATCTCATATGCGCTTTTTTGGCACAGGTCCCTATTTTCCATATATTTGGTCAACAGTGGTGTGCGTGACTTGAAGTGAAAGTTTGTTTGAAAAATTTTGTTCGAAACAATACGTCAATTTGAAAAAACTAAAAACGCCAAAATGTAGCCAAGACCTTCCTCTTTAATACCCTATATGCGCTTTTTTGGCACAGGTCCCTATTTTCCATATATTTGGCCAACAGTGGTGTGCGTGACTTGAAGTGAAAGTTTGTTTGAAAAATTTTGTTCGAAACAATAAGTCAATTTGAAAAAACTAAAAACGCCAAAATGTAGCCAAGACCTTCCTCTTTAATAGCCCATATGCGCTTTTTTGGCACAGGTCCCTTTTTTCCATATATTTGGTCAACAGTGGTCAGAGTTTGTTTTTTACAAGCATTACATACTATATAATACTGTTTGTACAAAAATATTATGTTTACACATTTATTTTGTCTTTTATTCATTTTAGAGTAATATCGATAACATTTGTTGTTCTATATAAACATTTATTTTAAAACCACTAAAAGTTTGTTAAATGCATCAAAAAAAGTTTGTTAAAGCAAAAATGTGCAAAAATACGCCTTAAATTATCAACTAATTACAAGTAGTTGCCGTAAAACTAAAAATTTCGAGTTATAACTACGGATTTAGATATGGCAGCCTCACAGATTTCAGTCTGCAAACATAGCTGCCAGATTTGACGATTTATCGTCATTTTGACGATTTTGGGTCCTAAAAATGACATAGTGACGATGGGACGATTTATACCCTAATTTTGACGATTTTAAATAATTCAAGTTTGCAACATATATTTGCACTATTAGAGCAACCTTGAACTGCTGAAATTGTAATGAGAAACTTTTTTAAAAACTAGTTTGCTTAAAACAGAAAACTTTTATTTAACTGATTATAAAAACAAAAACTATTTTTTAAATTTGGAAGACATTTATTTAGGAATATTTGCCAAAGATGTATTGGAAGAATCACAAATAAATGCAAAAGAAAAATATGATAGTAGTAATAATTGTGTTAATTTTTATATAGCGCTTTGTGATCAGATATTATCAAGCTTTGATTTTGAAAATATATATAAAGCTCTTGGCCAAATTAATCCATTTAATATTATAAATAAAGAAAAAAAAGTTGGTTTTCTGAAATTATAAAATAATTTTCCTATTTTGTTGAAGAAAGTAAAAACCAAAAGCTAGAAACAGAATTCAGACAATTGAAATTATTGTCCTGATAAAAACATAAAACTATTGGATTTTTGGAAAAAACTATCAGAGATGCAAACGAGGGATTCTAGTCTTTTGTTTCCGATTTTGACTAAATTTATTACAAAAATCCTAGTTTTACCACATTATTCAGCAAATATGGAAAGAATATTTAGTCAGGTAAACGTAATATTATATTCAAAAGATTATTTAAAGCTAAACAAATGTACCTGCTATGATCTGACAGTTGTACCTGAACTAATCAATATGGTTAATTGCAATTTGTAAAAAATTATAGTTTTATTGTATAAATTTTATTGTAGCTTTTATACATTTTTAAAAAAAGTGTTTCCAAAAATGAAATTTAAAATGCATATTTTACTAAATTGAAAAAAATAACTAAAGGATTTGAATTTTTTTATTTTTTTCCATACAATGTATAAATATATTTCAAAGTATTGAAAAACATGCAATCTATTTACATGTGATTTTATTGTGAATTCTAAGTGAAGTATTTGATCTCTGTATTTTAAATAATGCTGTTTTTATTAAGATTTGTTGATTTAAGAGTTTTGTTATGTTTTGCCTCTAACAAAAATATGTTTTGTTAGTAAAAAAAGCGGTTTTTTCATTTGACGTTTTTATGACGATTTAAATGAGCTATATTGACGATAATGACGATAGCTTCGCACGGAAGCTATTTACTTTTATAAATTTCGACTTACCTAATCAAAGCACATCACGACTTTCACGAAAAGTCATAACTTACGAACGCGTCGATAAATGATCTACACGACCATACGAACAAACCCTAAAAATTTAATCGAATTCGGTTTGAGCGTTCGTGAGTTTTAAAGTTACAACACACTTGCAACAATTTTATATATATATATATATATCTTAAAAAATTGCTCATTAAAATTTTTAGCTGTTCAGTTGCTTTAATAGTACAAATAAATGTTGCAACTTGAATTATTTAAAATCGTCAAAATTAGGGTATAAATCGTCCCATCGTCACTATGTCATTTTTAGGACGCTAAATCGCCAAAATAACGATAAATCGTCAAATGTGGCAGCTATGCATGGCGGCCGTGACTTGAGGAATGAACAAATAAGAAGAATAGTAAATATTTCTGTACCGTATGGACATATTCGAAAAAATTTTTTTATAAAACAACAAAAGAGAACAGCCTCGAAATTGCATAACAAACACAACACTCTCCAATATCACTTGGTCAGCTACAATTAAATTAAAGCTATACATACATTGTTACTCTAAATAACTACAGAAAACTTACGCAACAAAAATAAAAAGAAGTTTAGTAAGAGCAATTCTAAAAGCCACAAATTCAACAAAAAACGAAGACAAGGAGAAGAAACAAAATGAAAATGAATAAGAGTATATAATAAGAAAGTATACTTAAAAAAAAAGCTTAAAATGAAAATATAAAGAGTCTTAAAAAATAAAATCACATTCATATGTACATATGTATGTACATCAAAAAAAAAAAAGACAAAGTAGAAATACACACATGCATATGTACATAAGTACACATGTATGTAAGTGGACAACATGATATAAACAAAATTAAAATCAAACTTAAAATAAATCCAACGAAAGAAAAATGTGAAGAAAAAAAAAAAGAAACTAAACGAAAATATGAAATATATTTACATACATACATATAAAGAAACATGAAATTAAACAAAAAAAAAATTGTTTTTGATCGCTGGTTTCCAAGCTGTAACTTCTACAACATATAAAAACTACAAAGATACAAACAAAGACTATAAATATAAGTATAAAGATATTGCACGTAGAACATTGAATAAAAACAAAAATTGTTTGCGTTTGTTGATGCTGTGGGGGGAAGTAGCAAGAGAAAAGACCACAAAAATTTTAGGCATACATACATATGTACGTACATAAGTATGTATGTAGTAATAATTTTGTCAAGTTTATTTTGTTGTTGTTTTTGAAACATTTTTGTTTCTTTTAACTCTACTAGAAATTATTTTCCAGAGAAATTATGGTTTTTTTTTGTTGTTTACACATATAAATGATGCTCATTGAGAAATGTGTTTGTGTGTGAGTGTCATATTTCTTGTGCAAAGCACATTCAATAACAATATTAACAATTAAAAGCAGTTTCTTGTTTTCATATAAATCATGTGCAAATAAACATTGCGAAGAAATGCGACCGATTCCTATGGCTGTAGGGTAAAATTACGTTTTTTGTTATTGTACTATTGCATTTATGTTGATTCGCACCGAACTATGTATACACATTTGTTTTATTAAATATTTTATTTTAGAATTTTCAATTGTATATGTAGTTAGAATATCTATGTATGTACATATGTATATGCATAAATCAAATAAAACGTGCGCTTACCTGAGTTCGAAAACCATAAAATTTATTATTTTGTTTACAAAACTATTATAAAATTTATTAAAATCTTTTTAATAAGTGATAACTAGCACAAGAAATGTAATTATTTTTGGTGATTGGTACATATTTAATAATTTTCTGGATTGAGCATATGTTTTATTGTTTCAAAATTTTAAGTTTTTCTGCGCTCGTTAATTTGTATTTGTATGTTTTCCACGAGGAATGCTTTCGTAAAAGTGTAAGAATTAATAAATTTAGCATCTCCATTCTGTGCTTATAGCATACGTTGTTTTCTTGAAACCAAAAGGAATATATTGTATTTTTGGTGCAATTTAGACATTGCTCAACAATAGTTTTTTTTATGTTTTTTATTTCTTTGGATTCATAAATAATATTAAATTCGGTGCGAATCGATCTTCTTGCAATAGTACAACAATAAAATACATATATTTGCCATTCAAATAAGAATCAGCGACATTAGTTATACGTATCTTATGTCCACATATATTGTGCGAACACAAAACGAGCCTTTGCTTCAAAAGCGTCATAATTCAAAATATGTCATTTTTGAGCTAATATGTATATAGTAACTAATCGCGATACCAATTTTTATATTGTGCAAAATTTTCATACAAATATGAAAGATATTTGTATTTTATTATTCTCTTGGGAGAAGAATATTTTACCATTGATTTATAGGTAAATTCTAGACTTTAAATTCGTTTCCTGCCAAACAAGATTTTTTGAATTATGACTCTATTACAGCAAATGCTCGAAAAGTTTTTTTGTTTGTTTATATGTATGTAATCTTTCGTTTGTTTATTAAATGTACACACATGCACACATACTTGTGAATGCAAAGACACAAACGTATGAACACATGTATACATATCTAAATGAATAGTAGAGACATGAGAATAATAAATTCTCTGAGAAAATAAATGACTCTCTTGAAAAAAGTGGTTTTACTACTAAAACCACCAGCAAATTAAGCATTTGCCTTACAATGTTCTACGTGCAATATCTTTATATATTTATAGTCTTTGCTACCACACTACCATGGTATTTTATTACACCCATGGTCAAATAATAATAAGGTCTGCTTAATACTACAACAATAATACAGTTCCAAGCGAGCGAATGTTTAGTGGTGCGGGGCTTATTTATACACCGCATCGTAATAGGCTTGATGGAGAAAAGGCTTCAAAACTTCTTTGTCTTTGATACAAACAATAAAATATCAACGAAATGAAAATAGAAAAAATACAAAAAAAAACCAATGGAAAAAAATGGAAACTGAAACAAAATGAAATTGAAATGAAATGAAAAAAATAGAGAAAATATATACTATGAGCATCAAAACTGAGTCAACATCACCGACAGTTGTATATTTCGCCTTATTAAAATGATAGTATTCGCACCAGAATAATTCTTTCAATTATAATTAAAATGGTATCTTATTCACATTTAATTACTGGCGAAAAATATCCAAAAATACAACAACAAATTTTTTTATAGTAACTTTAAAGAAAAACCTTCATAAATTACGACGCATAAGTGAGTATACATTTTGTTTGTCAATTTGTTTTTTTGCTAAAACCGTTAGATTTACAGCTAATTTTGTGTTGAAATTTTAAGAAATGCCAAAAAAGAATTGTTTTAGTTAGTTTTTTGTCAACATTTGTCGTGAAAGTGTCATTAAAGTTTTATAAAAAACTTTACAAAGATGAGAACTGAAATCTCAATAGAAACAAGAAAAATTATAATAGATTTAAGAGAAAAAGGTAAATCATTTCGTGAAATCGCAAATATTGTAGGAAGACACCACACTTCTGTAAAAAAAATTGTCGACAAATTGAAAAACTTTAAGAAGATAGACAATTTTAAGCGAACAGGTCGTCCAAAGGTATTAAGTGAAAGGGAAGAAAGGAAGATTGCTGCAACAGTTAAAAAAAATCCCCGTTCTAGTGCGGTTCAAATGGCCAAGGACATTAGTGCAGAGTCCGACAAAACAGTTAGTGGCAGTACCATACGACGCATATTACATAAATATGGATATAATGGCAGACGTCCGAGAAAAAAGCCTTTTATTTCTAAAGTAAATAAAAAGAAACGTATGGATTATGCTGAGAAGTACGGAAAAAAGGACTTCAACTTTTGGAAAACAGTTCTTTTCACCGATGAGAGTAAGTTTGAGATTTTCGGAGGGGAAAAACATCGGAAAATTTGGAGAAAAAGGAATCAGGAGTTTGCGGAGCAAAATATCGAATGCACTGTGAAGCACGGTGGCGGCTCAGTTATGGTTTGGGGCTGCTTTACGGCATCTGGGGTTGGAGAGCTTGACTTCATTGATACGATAATGAATGCTCAAGGCTATGTACAGCTTTTGGCAAAAAATATTCCACCAAGTGCGCCAAATTGGATTTGCCTGGACATTGGATCTTTCAACAAGACAATGACCCCAAGCATACATCCCGTTTGGCGAAGGAATGGCTGTTATACCGAACACCAAGCCAACTTTGTCATCCACCGCAGTCCCCAGATCTCAACCCTATTGAGAATATATGGGATTATTTGGACCGCAAAATTCGTAAAAGAAATATTACTAGCAAAGAAACCCTCAAGGAAGCTTTAAGAGAAGAATGGACCAACATTTCTCCTGAATATACTAAGAAGTTGGTGGAATCGATGCCAAATAGAATAAAATGTGTCAAAAAGGCCAAGGGAGGCCCAACAAAATATTAATATCCAAAAAATATAGAATTTTCTGCATTTATGTTTAGTTTATATTCAAGCGTATACTAACTTTTGAGGCGATGCTTATTGACTTTTTTGTTTTAAAGTATAAAAAAAGAATTGATATTTAATTTAAATTAATTTTTATGTTATAACGTTATAAATAATGAATAAAAAATTTTGTTTTTGCAAAGAAAATCGATTTGTATTATATATTATTTTCACTATCTTAAGAAAACAAAACATTTCATTGGTGTTGACTCAGTTTTGATGCTCATAGTATGTATGCAAAAAGAAACTTATAATAAACAGTGATTGAAAGATAAACTGGGAAAAAATTGGATTTGAGAAAAAAAAAGTAGAAAAATCAAAAACTAGCATCAACAATAACAACAACTAAATTCAACATAGTAACGAAAACAAAAAATTCAACAAATATAATCAACAACAACTTAAAAATAATAAACACAAGAAGACGAAATTCAACGACAACCAAGTAACCAGCAGACATAACAACAATAGAAACAACACAACACATTAACCAAACGCAACAATAGAGAGATGACAGGCCTAACAACAAAATACACTATTTCACCATGGGTATCATTCAGTGTTGCCAGTGAAATTTTTTGAATATACCTACGCTCTTCAAAAAAAATCCCTTTTTTTCCCTACATTCCCCCCAAAAAAATCCCTACAAATTACCCTACATTTTAAACTGTTAAAATTTAAACATTAAAACGAATTTTTAAAACAAAACAAAAAAAAATATATTTTTATTCAGGTTTTGTAAATTAAATGTAAAAAAAAAAATACCGAAAACACGGTTTTGTACATTAAATGTACTTAAAAAGAAATAAACTTAAAAAACTTGTACAATTCAGGTACACAAATACTTATTTATAAGTTATAAAGTTCCTTAGAATTAAATTTTTCAAAATGACTTGTTTTACATTTGAAATTTATGCAGTCTATTTCATTACTTTGCGTGTAGGATCGTATTATACAAATTGAAGTTAAAAGTGTATGGCTCAATTTATTTTTTTTTTTGGTACGTACATCTGTTATAATGAAAAAATTCTCTCAGCATCAGCATTTGCATGAGGTAATCCAAATAATATTTTTACCAGTTTTGATAAATTAGGAAATATTAATTCGTCATTAAAATTTTTTAGTTTTATTATTTTAGTCCAGAACTGAACTACGTTCATATTTTCGAAAGATACTATCATTATATTAGAATATTACATACATACACATATCTCCACATAAATACAAACTTATTCAAACACAAACAAAACAGACAATACACAACATACACATAATACATACTTATATAAATTAATATTTTTATAATTGATTTATTATAAAAAAATATTTTTTATTTCTTTTATTTTCATTTCTTTACACTTGTTTGTTACACTTTAAAATGTTAACTAACTTCTCATAATTCGATTTGGGTTTACAATGACTTAAAAATAATAAAATAATTTGCATGGTAAGATTTCTTATTAATTGAATTTGGTTTACAATGATTAAAAAAGAATAAAATGATTTGCATGGTAATCAAAAGTGCACGCGCTACTTTTATTTTGCAATTTCCTGTTTGCAATTTGTGTCAGCATATTTAATTTTTGTGCAAGAAGTTAATAATTAGGGCATTCAATATTTCTTGCGTTAACACCTCCCCTCTAAATACCGAGCGTCCCGTTCGGTTAGAAATATGGGATATTGGAGATTCTTGTTATACCAGGTTTACTTGGTTTGCTGGTGTCAGATAATTCTGGCATGAATACATGTACCGGTGGATTTTCTGTATCTACCGATGTTGGAATAATAACCATTTTACTGCTTTTTTTTAGTATCTTCGTTTTGATCAGAAGTGCCACTATGGAGGATATTGCCATTAAGGAGAGGCCAAGGTTAGTAGCTAGTCCCTTTGTGTGTTTTTCGTCTAATAGGTTGATGGCTTCAGTGTTATTTGCTCGTATTTCCTTTACCATTTTTAGTGATAGGGTTTCCTCTATTGTCTGGTCCAAATATCTGGGTTGCAGTATTGCTGGTAATGGTTGAAGCTGTGTTGTTTCAAAAAGGTTGTAAGTCTTGTTCTCCACTGTCACTGATGTATTGTGGAATTGTACCACATAGGTACCAGTGAGATTCTGTGGTTCTGTGTTGATAAAGATTGTTCCATTAAATTGATTCAGGAGAATTGTTCCGGATGCAATTTCTTCAATGGTGGGGGTATTTTGGTTATCTATTAAACTGCAATTTGCTACTCTGCTTTTAATTAAGTCTGCTAGACACATATCGCTTTCTAAATTATCTAAATTATTTCTGTTGCAAATAGTAATATTGTTGTAACCTTTGCATTCATTTTTCATACCATACATTACATTTTCACATATAAGAACATTTTTATACTTTATTTTGTTTACATATTTACCAAATTTTACAGGCCTTATTAACATTTTGTTACATGAATTTACATATGTTGTTGGTATGCTTAATATATAAATGATTGAGTCATGATTGGATGCTATTTTTACTTCGGCAAACTCAAATGCCTGTTCTAAATTTACGAATGGTATGGAATCATCATTTATTATATCTTTTACAATATTGATCTCTTGGGATGTCAGTAAGAATGAGTTAACTACACCTACTTTCGCCCAATGCATGGCATGTTGGATGTTCGTTAATTCTATCTTAACAGCATCTAATTTATATTTCAACAGTGTTATTAACTGTTCTTTCATAGCATTACTTTTATTGTGGTTATCATTATTATAATTTTCTATTATGCCATTCGTTATACGGGTGAGTTCATTAATTTTTTCTATTGTGAGTTTATTAATAATTACTTGTTTGTTGTTATTTCTCAATACCCTATTTGTTTTTTTTGTTAAAATTTCGAGATCGTCGTGATCGGGATTTCCCGCGATCCATTTCCATGCGGACCCTATAAAAGTTAGGGATCTTTTTTCCCTAGGTTTTAACCTGTCCAGATATGACTGGAGTTCTGTTATCTCATGGTTCAGGATAGGTTGCATAAAATGAGCTGGGCTGACGTCATGCTTTAATGTCTCTTTCAATGTATTTATTAGGTCCTGATATTCGTTTGTTTCTATTATATGTATTAATTTAAATGTACCAGTCTGTAGTTTAGCTAGTCCATGATTCCAAGTAATTATTTGTGAGCTGGAGTAGTCCAAGATTTTAACTTCTGCCGAAGCCAGTGTCAAAAATGATCTGAAAATTGGAGTTGGGTTTAGTTTTTGATGTTATTTTTGTGTATCGTCCTTCCTGATTCTGTCAAAATTGTCGTGTTTCTGTTCTCCCTAACTATTTATTTCCTGTATGTCTTGCTCAGTTTCGTACCTAGTCTTCTATTTTCCTTGACATAAATGATTTGTCCGGTTTCGTAAGTCTTAGGTATAGTTTTCCGTTTGTTATGATAGTTCATGTCTTGTAGCTGTTTGTCTTTAAGCCTTTTGATATTGTCCAACCTAACCTTTTCTATTTCTTGAGGATCGGTACTTACTCTTCCTAAAAAAAACGTCTCTATTGGCTTCCTTTTTGTGGTTGAATGGATGGAAGTATTGTATTCATAGATCACTCTATGCAATAATTCCGAAAATGTGCTGTGTGTACCTTCGGCCTTCAAACAACGCATCATTTCCGAAAGCGTGGAATGAAACCTTTCGACTTGTCCATTGACACTACTACTATATGGTGGAGTCTTGAATACCTTCATATTGTACTGATTTTCCAACATAAAAATTATAGCTGTAGAATTAAAGGACTTTTCATTGTCCATGACAATTGTCTCTGGCATACCGAAAGAAAGCAAAAGTTCTCGCAAAGGTTCCTTTACGTCCTCAACGGCTCGCGATTTTAATATTTTCGCTTGGGCGAACTTGGAAAATTTATCTATTGCAGTTAATATTAGTTTCTTTTCTGTCATGAAAATGTCTATGTGTATGATCTGTCCAGGGAATGTTGGTATGGGTGTTTCTTGAAGTGCAATTTTGGTGGGATGCCTGTCATATTTGTTCTCCTTGCATACTTTACACAAACTGGTGATTTTCTTTATCTTGGCGTTCATATGAGGGAAATAAAATTTATTTAGCAGTTGGATTTTATTTTCTCTACTATTTCTGTGTGCTCTGTTATGTTCAATGGCTATTTCGTTTTCCTGTTCTCCTTCTCCCTTCAAATATATTACCATGGTTCGGGTATATTTTGTTCTGTATTGTGTAAAATTATCACTATAAATCACCTGTAATCTTCCTAAAATTTCATCAGATGTTTTTATGCAATTTGTCACAGAAGGGTTCAAGTATTTTTTTAAAACCTGCGTGAGGAAGTGATCTGTAATGTTGGGTTCGTTTATTGTATGTCTATGAAATGTAGGGAACACAATTTCAAAGTTATAGCTAGGTTGAGGTTCTACATTGGATATTATTATTTGGTTTTTGAAAACATTAAGCGGTGCGTCTGTGAATTGTATGAAAGAATGTGATGAACTTTCATCACTATGTTGTGTTGCTGTCATGGAATTAATGTGCGATAATTCTTGGGGAATTCTTGATAAAGCGTCCGCGACAACATTTGTACTTCCAGGCTTGTAAATAAGCTGGTAGTTATAATCTTCCAACAATGCCTTCCATCTTTTTAATTTGTAATTTGTGTTTTTATTACTCAAAGCATAGGTTAGAGGCATATGGTCAGTGAAAATTTTAAGCTTTGCAGAACCGTAAAGATAATTCCTTAGAGATTTAAGGGCCCACACTATTGCGAGTAGCTCTTTCTCGTTAATGGCATAGTGTTCTTCCGATTTACTCAGAGTTCGGGATAGGAAAATTATGGGTCTATCTTCCTGCGATAACACAGCGCCGAGAGCGAAATTTGACGCATCCGTGGTCAAATGGAATTCTTTACTAAAGTCTGGATAAGCTAATAAGACGTCTTCGGACATAAGCGCATTTTTTATCTTGACAAAGGCATTTATTGCTTCCCCGTTAAGGTCTAATTTTACATTTCTGGAGGACTGTTTGGATATCCGTCCTCTCTCCCCTCTCAAGAGCACAGTCAGAGGCTTTGCTAACTTTGCGTAGTCTCTGACGAAACGTCTGTAAAAGTTTGAAAGACCGAGAAAAGATCTAAGATCCCTAAGAGTTTTGGGGGTAGGAAAATCCCTTATGGGTTTCACCCTCTCTGGATTACTTTTGATACCCTTGTCTGATATTAAAAATCCTAAAAATTCGACCTCCGTTTTGAGAAAGTCACATTTGTCCAATTGGACTTTTAGGTTTGCCTTTTCAAGTGTTTCAAAAACGATTTGAAGGTTCCTTAAATGAGTGTCTTCTTCCTCTGCAAATATGATAATGTCGTCAATGTAGACGAAACAGATTTTGCCAATGTGATGCCTCAAGACATCGTCCAATGCTCTTTGGAAAATTGACGGAGCATTTTTCAGCCCAAAGGGTAATCTCGTGAACTCATATTTGCCATTGTTTACAGAGAATGCCGTCTTTTCCATATCGCTTTCTTTCAGAGGGATTTGATGAAATCCACTCTTTAAGTCTATTACGGAAAACCATTTGCTATTTGATAACTGAGGTAAGATGTCATTTATATTAGGTATTGGGTATTTATCTGGTATCGTAGCATCGTTAAGTTTTCGATAATCGATGACCAAACGATACTTTTTTTTCCCTGAGGCGTCTGCCTTTTTTGGCACGATCCATATGGGCGAGTTGTAGGGTGACCGCGATGGTCGAATTATGTCGTTGTCTAATAAATCCTTAATTTGCGTTTCAACCTCCTCTTTTAAACTCATAGGGTAGGGATAATATCTAGAATATACCGCGTTTTCGTCTTTTGTCTGAATTTCGGCAACAACTGTTGTCGTAAATGTTAATTTTTCATTGGGATCACAAAAAAGATTTTCATATTTGCCTACCATCATATTAAGTTTAGTTTTCTGGGTTTGTGTCATGTGGCTATTACGAATATCGATCGTGTTTACAGATTGGGAAACCTGCTGTTTTATTCTAATCCTATGTTTCCTCCCTATTTCCATATAGTTTTCGGCAGTATAAATTACCGCTGATAACTGTCTTAAACTGTCATTTCCGAGTATCCCGTGGAAGGATTCCAATAATGGTAAAAGAAAAACTTTAATTCTACTTGTCTTATTATTAAAGAGGTTTATAAATGTATGGTGCGTTATTTTCGTTGTTGCTCCGACTGATTTTGCAAAAAAAATTTTTTCATTTTCTATTGGGTTTTTAACTAAAGACGGTTGGATGTAACTTTTGGTAGATCCAGTATCTATAAGAAATTTTAGGATTTTTCCCGTACTCGTCTTACACTCAAAATAGGGTAAGGACGAGGTTTTTAATCTAAAAAATTTATATCAACGAAATCCTGCACAAGTCCCTCGTCACTGCGAGAAGTGTCATATTGATTGGTTAGATAATCACTAAAATCATCTAAGTTCTCTTGGGTTTCGTAGCTCTCAATTTGCTTCTCATATTCTCTTTCATTGACTGCTTCCCCGTCATCTATGTGGAAATTTCTTTGTATTTTATTTGGGTTTTGAGCCTCATAAGTTTGATTAGGCCTTTTTCCATAAAATTTATCATTCTGAGAGGGCCTATTTAAATAATTCACGTTTTTGGTCCTGATAGATTGATCAATATCCATCGGTTCAGGCCGGGGCTGAGGTTTTGGTGCCGTTGGCCTTGGGGGCTGAAATTGTTGAGCTATGGGGAATTGCCGTTGCGGTATTGCATTATATGAAAAGTGTTGTTGGGCTAATGGGTTTCTTTGAGGCGTCGTATTGAAAAAGAATTGCCGTTGATTGTAACGCTGGGGCACAGCATTATAAGAATAATCTTGTGGAGCCTGTACACGACTAGTTGTCGGAAGAAATGGTACAAATGGCTGGTGTCTGCGTGGTGGCACATGTGGTGCTGGTTTATTTAATTTGCTTGGATGATGCGCGTTAGCATAGTTTGTCCTAAATTGTTGGTTTTGTAATTTCAGGCATAATTGGAGTGCCTGAGGTAGCTCAGTTGGCTCTTTTAGTGCCAAAAGTTTAGGAAGGTCGCCTTGCAGCCCACGTATAAACGTGTCCAAGGCTTTGTCCCTGTAAGTTTGCGTCAATACTTCCCTCGACTCGTGTCCAATTTCTAAGCAGGATATTTTATTCATTATTAGCGACAGATGGGAATAAACTTCTTGATAGAAATCATGAATACTACTGTTGCCCTGAATTAACGATGTCATCTGATACTCTAGCGTAGTCAGATCCCGCTTATCTGCGTAATGAAGGGTTAGACATCTCGAAATACACTCCCAATTTAGAGGTGTATTATAGGCTTCTAAGGCCGCGTCCGCAGTTCCTATTATTTTATTGCGTATAGTGTTCAAAATACCAAAGTATTTTGGGGTCCCTTTACAGGGTTCGTACAACCTTAGCACACGCTCAACACTCTTTTTCCAAGAGCTGTATTCAGAAGGATTCCCAGAAAATTCACGAAGACATCTAATAGCGTCTGGTATCTTATCCAAGTCTGTGAGGTTATTCCTAAATCTATCTTCTATTTCCTGGTCTACCCCGGAAATTTCTAAATTCGGATTTAAAATTCTTCTAACTGTCTGTTCACAAATTCGTGCTATAAGATTCATGTCCCTATTCCTAATTTCGTCTATGTTAGGTAGGTTTTGGTTCGGGTTGGATGGAGCTTGAGGAGCCTGAGGTGGAATGTTTAGGACAGATGGTCTAATCAGATTATTTTCGTTAGCCATATTGTTATTTTTTAGCTTTGATAAAAAAAAAATCCTTTAGAAAAATCTTTTAATGAACTTCCCCGATAAAGACAAATATGACAACTATCCAATATCTTTCTCTTAATGGATTTTAAAATTTCTCAATGAATAATTTATTTTTAAACTTATAATTTTTCCTACTTTTCTATTTGGAAAATATTTCCCTTTACCTAAAATGTGTTTAAAATGTGTTTTCTTTTTTTTCTGTTATTTCCGCTGGAGGGTCTCGTGAGAATCTCAGCACTTTTTATTTATTTATAAAAATTCACTAATATTATTTCTTCTTATTATTGATCTTCTTAAGGATCGCAATTATTTTCTTTAATACTACGTGCTTATTATTAATAAAATATTTTCTTTTAACTCAAATGTTATTTTCAATTTTTTCTTCTTTAAAATCGCATATAGCTTTAATATTGAAATTTCACTTTCCACTCTTAACTAAATTTCTTAATTTAATGCTTACATAATAATGCTGATCATCCTTGTAGAGTAGATAGATGGGTATTGCTCCTTTTCACGTTGTTACTACGGTACCGGTGTCTATACTAGGGTCTCCACTTAAAACGTCCTTTGTTTTATGAATGATACCTTCAGTTGCAGCCTATGGGATGCTTTTTACTTATATCTGCAGCCAGTGGGTGCTTTTGATGTCTATGATGTCCTTGCAGCCTATGGGGTGCTTTTGGTGTCTGGATTGTCCTTTACAGCCTATGGGGTGTTTTTAAGGATTCTTCCTTTTACGTTGGGCGCCAATTAATATTTTTATAATTGATTTATTATAAAAAAATATTTTTTATTTCTTTTATTTTCATTTCTTTACACTTGTTTGTTACACTTTAAAATGTTAACTAACTTCTCATAATTCGATTTGGGTTTACAATGACTTAAAAATAATAAAATAATTTGCATGGTAAGATTTCTTATTAATTGAATTTGGTTTACAATGATTAAAAAAGAATAAAATGATTTGCATGGTAATCAAAAGTGCACGCGCTACTTTTATTTTGCAATTTCCTGTTTGCAATTTGTGTCAGCATATTTAATTGTTGTGCAAGAAGTTAATAATTAGGGCATTCAATATTTCTTGCGTTAACATATACAAACCTCATCAATTTTACATATGTATGTATAACAAAAATATATATACATAAAAGAAAACATAAGCAAACAAAATAAAACTTAAAAACAAAACCTTAAAATGGGAAAATTTTTTTTGGAAGTTGTACATGCATATGTACACATACACATATACTCACATATATATATGTAATTGAGAGGAGAAATATGCATTTAAGAGAAAATTTAAGAGCGAAATTTAAGGGTTGTTTCACCGGAAAAAAAAGTGATGTCATATGAAAATATTTATAATTTTTAGTTTCAAATAGAAATATTTTTGTTTGAATATATTTAGTTTTGCAAAGTACAAGTACATTGTAGATTTTTAAGATGATTATGGAAAAGCATATGACAACACTGTAAATATGTAATTCAAAGGTAATTTGTTTTAAACTATAAAAACAACATTTAAAAACATTATAAAAACAACAAAAACAAAACAAACATAAAAAATTTGAAACCTTTCACATACTTAGATGTGTATAAATATAAATAAATACATGCATAATTCAAGTAGGTAATTAAACTACTATGAAGTAAATTTTCCTTTTGAATGAAATTTAAATCTGAACTATTTGGTTATTGCTAAAATCAGTAAATGTCTACAAATGAATTTGATTGTAAGACTTTTAATAATCTTTTAGATGAATTTTACAAAATAAAGAAAAGAGTTTTACAAAACCGTCCACTTTCGAATAAGGATAGTAAAATAGAAGAATACATAAATTTACTAATATCATCCTATAATAATATTCTAGTATATTCAAAAATTCATATTGATCAATTGTCCGGCCATTTACAAGAGGAAATAAATAGTAAAATAATAAAAAGCAGGGAAATTTTACTTAGGTGTTTTTTAAAACTAGAATGCAAAACCAAAATTCCATTTGGTAAAGATTTATTTGAGATAATACAGAAAGACATTTTGGTGGAAGCGGCATCTGATACCGAAACAAGCGATAGGGACTCTGAAGCAGAAATAGAAGTTAAGGAAGAGATTATCACTGCTAGAACATTCAATAGTACAAGTAGGGTAAACATGGCGTCCATAGAAGAAAAAACCAAATTTATTTCAATGTGCTCTAACATTATTCGTGAAAATTATGAAGGGAAACCACAAACGTTGAATTCATTTATTAATAAAATTAATCTGATTCAAGAAATAACTGCAACTAATTTAACTGGTTGCTTTATTTCTTTTATAAAATCAAAATTAGACGGAAAAGCAAGAGAGGTTTTACCAGAGAACATAACAAGTATTGAACAAATAAAAGAGTCACTAAGAAATAAAATAAAACCAGATAGTTCCAAAGTTTTATCAAGAAGGATTGCAGCACTACAGGTTAAAAACAATAACTACGAAGATTTTTCCAAGAGTGTTGAAAGTTTAGCAGACGACTTACAGCGTTTTTTAACAATAGAAGGCGTAACGAGGGATAAAGCCCAAGAAATGGCAATAGAAGAAACTATAAACATTTGTAGGAAAAATGCCAAGTCGGACATGATAAAAGCGATTTTAGCCTTGGCAACTTTTAAAGAACCGAAGGACGTAGTAGCAAAACTACTTACAGAAGAAGCTACAAATGAAATAAAGGAACGTCAGGTGTTATCGTTCCGAACGCCAAAAAAAAATACTCACAATAGATCAGTTAGTAACAATGAACAGTTTCGCAATAATTCCAACCGTAACAATAATTACGGAAATTCTAGTGGTTCCTATTCTCGCTATAGAAACAACAATAGTTATTTCAATAATAACAATAATAGGTTTCAGCGTAGTTATCGCGGTAATCACAGATACCAACCCCCGACAAACGCATACCAAAGAGCTGCTGTTGGGACTTTAAACGTGGAGTCCCCTCAACGACCATCGTTGAGGGAGGAAGAAGAAGAACAATCGCAACAGTAAATCTAACAAATAATATTTCAAAAACGTATATCTATACGTTAAACCTCACATATTCTGATTTCATTAAAGTAAATTGTACTGACACAAAACAAATTTGCACCTTTCTCGTAGACACACAAGCACACATTTCCCTTATCAAAATTTCTTGTCTTAATCACGATACTATTTTAAATAAAAACCAAGTAATAAGCATCACTGGAATAACAGATAATCCAATTTTAACGTTAGGTACAATATGTACAAATTTAATTATTTCAAACCAACTAATATCTCAAGTGCTTCATATAGTCAGTGATGACTTTAATATTCCTGCTAACGGCATATTGTGAAAAGACTTTCTAAAAGACAATAAATGTAAAATTAACTACGAAAACATGGCCATATCTGTTACTATCAGAAATACTAGAATAAATATCCCAATACAACAAGGGACAACAAATTTTTCTTGTATAATTCCTCCCAGGTGTGAAGTGTTCAAAATATTTAATTTAAGAAACATAACAGAACCCATGTTTATCGATTCCCAAGAAATTTGCGAAGGCGTGTTTGTAAGCAAAGGAATAATCGATTCGAACAACCCTATCGTACAACTTATTAACACTACCGATGAACTCAAATGCATAAGAAATGACAAAATCAAATTGGAAAAATTGAGTAACTTTTATATATATTCCATTAATGAAAATAATATTGATACTGAGCGTATAGCCGCATTAAAGGGAATTTTACAAAATCAAATGCCAACTGAAGTTAAAGATAGCTTGTTACCTATTTGTGAACAATATGCATATATTTTCTGTTTAAAGAACGATAAAATGACAATAAACAATTTTTATGAGCAGGAACTTCAATTAATAGATAAATCACCAGTTTACATAAAAAATGCAGGCTTCCGTATACCCAACGAGATGAAATCGACAAACAGGTTGAAAAGTTATTAAAAAATTATCTGATTGAACCTAGTATATCGAATTACAATAGCCCTCTTATATTAGTTCCGAAAAAGAGTGCCGATAATAAAAAAGCATATCGAATGTGAACAGAAAATTACTCGCAGACAAATTTCCTCTACCACGCATAGACGACATCCTAGATAAATTAGGTAGGGCGAAATATTTTTCAATACTTGATTTGTTTTCAGGATTTCACCAAATCCCTATACAGCCAGAATCACGTAATATCACAGCATTTAGCACCGACAAAGGATCTTTTCGCTGGAAAGTGTTACCTTTCGGGCTGAATGTGGCACCTCCTTTTCTAGAATGATGTCAATTGCATTTTCGGGTATTAATTCAAATAAAGCTTTTTTATATATTGACGATATTATAATTATCGGTTGCAGCAAACAGCATCATATTAAAAATATACAGGAAGTTTTTGAAACATTAAGGCGGTACAATTTGAAAATAAACCCTTATAAGTGCAATTTTTTTCGGCCAGAGGTAACATTCCTAGGGCACAAATGCACAGCCAATGGTCTTTTACCAGATGAGTCATAAATAACGGCAATAAAAAAACTATCCAATTCCATTTGATAAAGATTCTACCAGAAGGTTTGTGGCATTTGCAAATTATTGTCGTAAATTCATTCCGAATTTTGCAATTATAGCAGCACCACTAAATAGAATGACGAGGAAAAACATCCAATTTAATTGGACCACAGAATGTAAAAACTCATTTGAAAATTTAAAATCAGCATTAATGAACCCTAACATATTGCAATATCCAAAGTTCTCAGAACCATTTTTAATCACAGTAGATGCATCTAAGTCAGGATGTGGAGCTATACTCAGCCAAAATTTCCATGGTAGCGATTTACCAATATCTTTTGCTTCAAAAACATTTACTCAATCTGAACAAAAAAAACCGATAATTGAATTAGAATTGCTTGCAATTCACTTTGCAATTAAACAATTTCGTCCTTACGTCTACGGAACTTTATTTACAGTAAGATCGGATCACAAACCCCTAGTATATCTTTTCAATATGAAAGACCCATCATCAAAACTAACCCGTATACGGTTGGAACTCTCGGAATATAATTTTGTAGTAGAATATATCAAAGGAAAAGATAATGTAGGAGCGGATGCTCTTTCGAGAGTCGGAATTAATGAACTAAAAAACTCAGATAACCAAGTACTGGCTATGACAACACGTTCGATGGCTAAAATGACAGATAACAAGAAAAATACCATACAACACGAAATAGAAAAACAAAACATTCCCAAATTAAAAGTCTTCGACAAGTTTTCTTATAACTTTAACAAGAATAGTTCAAAAATAAGAACAGAAATAATCACTAGTGAAGAGAAAATTAAAATATTGCGCATCAATTTATATAAAAAATTTAAAAAACTGTTTAATATGGATTTTGAGATTATAAACGAAACAGTTAGGCTAGACTATTTGTTTTCGAGGCTACAACTGGAAGCCGATAACCACAACATTCATAGTGCAGAATTACCAAAAAATTACATACTTTTTACAATTTGTTCAACTGAAGACTTTAAAAATTATGGTAATAAGTTTCTTAAAAATTTGGAAATAGCCTTAACGGACCCAATCGAAGTAATACTAGACGACGACAAAAAACTAAAACTCATGCAAATATACCACAACGACCCTATTTTAGGTGGTCACTGTGGACAAAAGAAATTGTATGCAAAAATCAAAACAAAATTCTATTGGAAAAATATGACGAGGGACGTAGCAAAACTTGTTAGGAGTTGTCCTAAATGTATTGTAAATAAAGTTAAGAACAAAAATATAGAAAAACTAATTTTTACACCAACTCCACTCAAGGCTTTTCATTTAGTTGTTTTAGACACAATCGGTCCATTGCCACAATCAGCGTACGGAAACAAGTATGCATTTACTTTAATGTGTGACCTTACGAAATATTTGGTTACAATATCAATCCCTGATAAGTCAGCACGGACTGTTGCGCGTGCAATATTCGAAAATTTCATATTAGTCTACAGTAAAATGAATTCCATAAAAACAGATTTGGGAACTGAATTTAAAAACGATATATTCACGGAACTTTGTAAAATTTTTAATATTGATATAAACTTTTCTACAGGGTATCACCACCAAACGGTAGGAACTGTAGAGCGAAACCATCGTGTGTTCAACGAGTATGTCAGTGCATATTTGAACGAAAATTTGTCTGATTGGGATACTTATCTCAAATATTTTACTTTTTTTCACAATACGTCACCCAATACAGTTTTTGATAACAAATTTACTCCTTATGAATTAGTATTTGGTAAAAAGTCAATAATGCCGAATGCGAAGAGCATTGAGGTAGAGCCAATTTATAACATTGAAAATTACAGTAGAGAAGTTAAATATAGATTAAAGGAATCGAATGAATTAGCACAGCAATTGATCAATAAACACAAGCAGCGAAATAAGAATTATTATGACCAATTTGCCAAACCATTACACATAAAAACAAATTATACTGTTCTATTACAAAAAGAACCATATGAAAAACACAAGAGCATATACGATGGTCCTTATCTAGTAACGAATGTGGATGGTACAAATGTAACAATTATGCATGAACTAAAAAAGAAAAGAAAGATGGTTCACAAAAATAGAATAAGAAAAATGTAAACAAAATCAAATACGTATAAAAAAAAAAAAAACCATTAATATAACAATTAAAACAAAAATTTTTTAAAATTTAAGTTAACCTTGATGAGACAGGCAGGCTGAACAATTGGAGGAAGGCGCTTCCTGGTGGGCCTTTGGCTCACCAGTCGAAGGGGTGGTGTCTGGTGGGCACTATCCCCTGATCCCAATTGTTTCGCTGTGTTTGTTATACAACAAATTTTTAATAAACGTGACATTTTTTCATAAAAATAAAACAAAATTTGTAAACGAATTTTTATATATATTCATATTTGAAATGTTACAATAACTAATAATAATAACATGTTATGAAAGAAAAAATATAAAAATTTATATTAAACTATAAATTTGTTTATTTAAAAACAAAACCTTTTTAAAAAAAAAAAAAAATTTAATATTTTTGGGATTAAACCTAACAAAAATAATATATTATATATATTATTAAACTAAATTTGTAGAAATTGAAAACAAATAATATGAATAAAAGCATTTGGTTACATATGCACATATATAGAATATCACAAAACTTTATTATAATAACGTCGTTATACATATATAAGAACAAAAACCCAAAATTTAATTTAAATCTATTCATATATTTATTTAAAAACAGAACTTGAAAAAAATATAAATTTATACCTTAAATAACCTAAGGTCAAATATATACTCAAATAGAAGAAAAGAAAATTAATTAAATAATATCAAAATAAATAGAAGCACATTGAACAAAAACTTTTTATTAAAAATTAAACTAAATTTTTCTACAAACAAACAAAACAAAAATAAGAAATAAAATTTTTTTTATTTTTTTTTTTGCAAAATCAAACATTTAACATTAAACATATTTTTAGATACTTACACATATAAAAAAAAATCAATCAAACTTTGTAGAAAATTAAAACAAAATATAAATTTTTTTTTCCTTTATATATTTTCCTTTATATATATAGTTTCAACTCTTGCAGTGTACAGACGCGTTTTTATAATCGTCGCAACTGAATATTAAAAATTTATTAAAAGAAAATTACCAAAAAAAAAAAATATACAAAAACAAAACATTTATTAAACAGTTATCTAACTGGTTTTATTTTATTTTTTGCTTGTGTGTAAATACATAAATATTTGTATACACCAACTCATAAGTGAACACAAAAAAGAGAACTCTGAATGAGTTCACCTTCTAACAACAACAATAAACCTACAAGCAGTAGGAATGTACACTATATAACTTTTGTTGCTAACGACGACAAAAAAAATGAAGTAAACACAAACCTGAATACTGCACAAAACACAAATACTCGTGCGCGATCATTATCTTTGAACATGCTAAATATCGATCAAGAAGCAACAACAATTGCTCCTATTAGCAAACTTGTCAGCTTAGCTGTACAATCAAACAAACAAACAATAAATACCCAGGTGACCAACGTGCACAAAATTGTAAATGCAGTGAGTGAAAATAGTGATAATAAAATCCAAACTGGTATGGACAGATACATAACCGTGCTAAAAAGGGGAAGAAGTCCCAAATCAGCTGAAATAGCGTCAACGGCAAAAATGTCCAAAGATGGGAAAAATAATATTAAACATTCTGAAAATCGTTTTGCGATTTTGAATGAACAAGTCGATGAGGACACAAGTACAACAAGTCCACTAAACCACCGCCGATATATTTAAGAGAACAGAACTCTAACCTTTTGGTAAAAAGCCTTATCTCATTAATTGGAGAAAATGAATTCTATGTAACTCCAATTAAGTGCGGCAAAATCAACGAAACTAAAATTCAGGTAACACAAGAAAATAATTATAGAAAAATTGCCTCAGATTTTGAGACTAAAAAAAAAACTTTTATACATATCAACTGAAGAGTGCTAAAGGCCTAACAGTAGTTATAAAAGGAATAGATTCAAGCGTGGATCCGGAAGAGGTAAAGTCTGGCCTTGAAAATAGTGGCTTCAAAGTCAGAAATGTTTCAAACATTAAGAACAGGGAAAAAATCCCCCAACCTATTTTTAGAGTCGAGCTACAGCCAGGCGACTTGAAAATTAAAAAAAATGAATCGCACCCAATCTATAGCTTAAAATACTTGTTGCATCGAAGAGTTACCGTTGAGATGCCACATAAAAAAACTGGACCTATCCAATGCATGAACTGTCAAGAATTTGGCCATACCAAAACTTATTGCAAGTTGCCTACCGTTTGCGTTGTATGTGGCGAGTTACACAGTACCGCTAACTGTGACAAAATAAAAGGTGATACCAAAGCAAAAAAATGTAGTAATTGCGGCAGAAACCACACTGCCAACTATAGCGGCTGCCCTCTTTATTCTCTTTTTAAAAATTCGTCGAACAGAAAAACAAATGCTACTCCCGCTCAGCCCAACACTCATTTAAACTACCCACAGTTACCTCAACCGTCGTCTAGCCATAATCAATACTCAAATGTTTTAAAGTCTAACACGACTCTTACTCAACAAAAACCTAATAGTCAATCTTCATACGCTAATATTTTAAAGAGTAACCAGATTCCGGCGCAAAAAACTGTACCAGTAAATGAAGAATCAGGGCATAATTTTAGTCGTATTGAAGCCTCGATAGAGATCCTAATACAAACAGTAAATACATTTACTCTCAACATGTCCTGTATGATGCAGGAAATGTTGAAAATGCAGTCTACCTTGTTGCAGGCTGTATTGAAAAAACCATGAACTTAAGAATCTGTTTTTGGAACGCAAACGGCATCTGCCAACATAAAAATGAAATTGAATATTTTCTTCTGGATAAACAAATCGATGTTATGCTTATCTCAGAAACTCACTTGACGTCCCGAAGCTATTTTCGAATTAGTGGATATAATTTCTACGACACCAAGGATCCTCAAGGTAGAGCTTGTGGTGGCTCTGGAATCCTAATAAAAACTCGAATAAAACACTACCTACTAAATGACCTTCGTGAAGAATATCTTCAAGCAACGAACATCTGCATTGAAAATTTTTATCAAAAGCTTGTGATATCATCTGTTTACTCTCCTCCCAGGTTTTCAATTTCAGAGAGTCAATATACCGCATTTTATACAACACTGGGGTCCCGTTTTCTAGCAGCTGGTGACTACAATGCTAAACACACATTTTGGGGCTCACGTTTAATCAGTCCTAAGGGTCGTGTTTTGTTTGACACAATTTCAAAAATGGGTTTGAAAGTAGTTTCAAGTGGTCAGCCAACATATTGGCCAACGGATCGTCAAAAAATTCCTGATGTTATCGACTTTGGGATTATGAAAGGCGTGCCCAGCGAAATGATTGAAGTAGAAGCGTCTTTGGATTTGTCTTCAGATCACTCGCCTACTATTATCACTATTTACTCACACACAACTGCAACACCTACATGTGATTTACCGCTGACACCTGCACGTATTAACTGGCTGAAATACAAAAAATATTTGAGTGCTCATTGCACGGAAAATATGCCATTGAGAACACCTGCTGACATAGAAAACTCTATTAGGTTGTTTGAAGCACATGCTAAACAAGCTGCTCTTAATGCTTCTTCAATTCAACCAATTCAACAAGCGAGATTTAACAATATTTTTTGTGCAGACATAGAAAGGCTATTGACTGAAAAACGGAGAGCTCGACGAGAATGGCAACGTTACAGATCGCCTCAGCTAAAATTACGGCTTAAGGAGTGTACAAAACAGCTTCGCTGCAAAAATTTCTGCAAGAACTCGATGCAACACCATCAACAGATTATTCGCTGTGGCGTGCAGCCAGAGGACTTAAAAGGCCAGTGATTTGCAAACCTCCATTACGAGCCTCTAATGGTGACTGGGCAAGAACTGATGCTGAAAAAGGTGATCTATTTATTAAGCACCTAGAAAAAGTATTTACCCCGAATATTTCTGCTGATATTATTGAACTGCCACCAGTCGTCTCTTTACCAGAAATACCGATGAGATTTAACATGACTGAGATTGAAAATACTATTACTAGTCTTAACACCAGAAAAGCCCCAGGTGTCGACAAAATAAGCAACAAAATGCTTCAACAACTGCCTTATATTGCAAAAAGAGTTATACTCTTCATTTTTAATAGTATTCTACGGCTGCAATACTATCCTGCAGAGTGGAAGGTTTCGATGATTATTATGATACCAAAGCCCGGCAAGGATCATACGAAGGTTGAATCCTATCGGCCTATTAGCTTATTGCCCAACATTTCAAAACTATTTGAAAAGCTGTATATGAGCAAGCTGATGCCTATACTGACTAGAAGTGGATGCATTCCAGATCATCAATTCGGTTTTCGCAGACAACATAGCACAATTGAACAAACTCACAGACTTGTGAACGTAGTTAGAGACACCTTTGAAAAAAAGAAATATTGCTCTGCGCTCTTTATAGATGTTTCTCAAGCTTTCGATAAAGTATGGCACGAAGGTCTTATCCACAAATTAACACGAAATCTCCCCGCAAACATCGTCAAGCTTTTAAAAAGCTATCTAGAGGAACGAAAATTTGTTGTTAGGGAAGGCAATTTTTTAAGCCCTTCGCAGTCGATCGAAGCCGGAGTTCCCCAAGGCAGCATCTTCGGTCCCTTACTTTATTTAATTTATGCCTCTGACTTACCGTTAAGCAATAACATTCATACATCAACATTTGCCGATGATACAGCTTTTTTAAGCGTCCATGAAAATCCAGTAGAAGCCTCCATCAACTTACAAGGGTATATATCCAAATTGGAAAAATGGCTTAAACAATGGCGTATAAAAGTTAACGAGCAGAAATGTGTACACGTCACTTTTACGTTGCGAAGGGAAACATGCCCGCCTATACAAATCAACACCGAGACTATTTCGCAACATACTGTAGTCAAATATCTAGGCGTTCACCTTGACCGCCGTTTAACATGGAAATCGCATATAGACGCAAAGTTGATGCAAATGAAATTAAAAGCAGCCCAAATGAATTGGCTTATGGGTAGAAATTCAATACTGAGCCTAGACTGTAAACTTCTACTATACAACGCGATCCTGAAACCAATATGGTGCTATGGAATCCAGCTATGGGGCACTGCCTCAGCATCGAATATAGAAAAAATTCAGAGGCGACAAAATAAAATTCTACGTACAATAACTGCAGCCCCCTGGTATGTCAGAAACCATAGAATTCAAAAAGATCTAGACGTTCCGTTGGTAAAGACAGTATTTTCGAAACACGCGAAAAAATACATTAAAAAACTTGAGTTGCACCCAAACCCACTTGCGCGCAATATTCAAGAGTATAGAGGCCACACCCGGCTTAGGAGGAGGGACACTCTTTCTATCAGCCGTACACGAGAGATGTAAAACAACAAAAATCAACCGTTGTAACTAAAAATTATGTTTAGCATTGGCTAAACTTATATTTATTATTTTTTTTTTTTTAGATTTAAGATTTGAAAAACTTATTGATGTTTCAATCTATTATTCAAGATTCAATAAATAATACATACAGTTTCAACTCTCGCAGTGTACAGACGCGTTTTATAATCGTCGCAACTGAATATTAAAATTATAAAAAATTTAAAGTCACAAAAAATACAAAAACAAAACATTTATTAAACAGTTATTATACTGGTTTTATTTTATTTATTTTTTGCTTGTGTATACATAAATATTTGCATACACAAACTCTTATAAGTGAAAAAAACAAGAGAACTCTAAATGAGTTCATCTTCTGGCAACAACAACAACAATAAACCCACAAGCAGTAGAAATGCTTATTTAACTTTTGTTTCTGATGACGACAATAAAAAAATTAAAATAAGCACAAACCTGAATTCTACACAAAACACAACTATTCGTGCGCGATCATGCTCTCCATACATGTTAAATAGTGATCAAGAAACAACAACAATTGCACCTATTAGCAAACTTGTCAGCTTAGCTGTACAAGCAAACAAACAAGCAATAAATACCCAGGTGACCAACGTGCACAAAATGAATAAAATTATGGATAAAGTAAGTGAAAATAGTGATAATAAAATTCAAACAGGTATGGATAGATACATAACTGTGTTAAAAAGGGGAAGAAGTCCCAAATCTGCTCAAATTGCGTCAACGGCAAAAGTTCCCAAAGATGGGAAAAATATAAAAAATTCCGAAAATCGTTTCGCGATTTTAACTGAACAAGGTGATGAAGTCACAACTAATACAAGTTTGAGTAAACCACCACCGATTTATTTAAGAGAACAGAACTCCAGCTTTCTGGTAAAAAGCCTTATCTCGTTAATTGGAGAAAATGAGTTTTACGTAACTCCAATCAAGCGTGGGAAAATTAATGAAACAAAAATTCAGGTATCTAAAGAAAATAATTACAGAAAAATAGTCTCAGACTTTGAGACTAAAAATAAAAATTTTTATACATATCAGCTTAAGAGTGCTAAAGGTCTAACCGTTGTAATAAAAGGTATAGATTCTAGTGTGGATCCAGAAGAGGTCAAGTCTGGCCTTGAAAATAGTGGATTCAAGGTGAAAAATGTTTCAAACATCAAAAATAGAGAAAAAATCCCCCAACCAATATTTAGAGTCGAGTTACAGCCAGGTGACATAAAGATAAAAAAAAATGAATCCCATCCAATCTATGATCTAAAGTATTTGTTACACCGGAGAGTTACCGTTGAGCAGCCACATAAAAGAGCTGGACCTATTCAATGCCTGAACTGCCAAGAATTTGGGCACACGAAAACTTATTGCAAGTTGCCTACAGTCTGCGTTGTATGTGGTGAGCTACACAGTACCGCTAACTGTGACAAAACAAAAGGTGATCCCAAGGCGAAAAAATGTGGCAATTGCGGCGGAAATCACACTGCCAACTATAGAGGCTGCCCTCTTTACTCGTTTTTTAAACGCTCCTCGCACAAAAAAGAAAATATTATTCCCGCTCAGCCTATCACACTTTTAAGCTACCCTCAGTTACCTCAACCGTCTACCAGCCAGCAACAAAATTCAAACGTATTGAAATCAAACGCGACTATTGCTCAGCAACAACCTAATAATAAATTTTCATACGCTAACATTTTAAAAAGCAACCACAATACAGCGCAAAAACCGGTACCAGTAAGCGAAGCTCCAGGGTCTAATTTTAGCCGTATTGAAGCCTCAATTGAGAGCTTAATACAAACAGTAAATACTTTTACTCTCAACATGTCCTGTATGATGCAGGAAATGTTGAAAATGCAGTCTACTTTGTTGCAGGCTGTATTAAGCAAACCATGAACTTGAAAATATGTTTTTGGAACGCAAACGGCATCTGCCAACATAAAAATGAAATAGAATATTTTCTTCTGGATAATCAAATCGATGTTATGCTTATCTCAGAAACTCATTTGACGTCTCGAAGCTATTTTAGAATTAGTGGATATAATTTCTACGACACCAAGGATCCTCGAGGTAGAGCTTGTGGTGGCTCGGGAATTCTAACAAAAACGCGAATAAAACACTACCTGTTAAATGAATTTTGTGAAGATTACCTTCAAGCAACAAACATCTGCATTGAAAATTTTTATCAAAAACTTGTGATATCATCTGTTTATTCTCCTCCCAGGTTTTCAATTTCAGAGAGTCAATATACCGCATTTTATTCAACACTGGGGTCCCGTTTTCTAGCAGCTGGCGACTACAATGCTAAACACACATTTTGGGGTTCACGTTTAATCAGTCCCAAGGGTCGTGTTTTGTTTGACACAATTTCAAAAATGGGCTTTAATGTAGTTTCAAGTGGTCAGCCAACATATTGGCCAACGGATCGACAAAAAATTCCTGATATTATCGACTTTGGAGTTATGAAAGGTGTGCCCAGCGAAATGATTGAAGTTGAAGCATCATTGGATTTATCTTCAGATCACTCGCCTACTATTATCACTATTTACTCACACACAACTGCAACATCAACATTCGATTTACCGCTGACATCTGCACGTATTAACTGGCTGAAATACAAAAAATATTTGAGTGCTCATTGCACGGAAAATATGCTGTTGAGAACACCTACTGACATAGAAAATTCTATTAGGTTGTTTGAAGCACATGTTAATCAAGCTGCTCTTAATGCTTCTTCAAATCAACCAAATCAACAAGTAAGATTCAACAACATTTCTTCTGTAGATATAGAAAGGCTATTGACTGAAAAACGGAGAGCGCGACGAGAATGGCAACGTTACAGATCCCCCCAGCTAAAGTTAAGGCTAAAGGAATGCACCAAACAGCTCAGAAAAGTTTTACAAACACAAAAAACAGCTTCGCTGCAAAAATTTCTTCAAGAACTCGATGCAACACCACAAACAGATTATTCGCTATGGCGTGCAGCTAGAGGACTTAAAAGGCCAGTGATTTGCAAACCTCCGTTACGAGATTCGAATGGTGACTGGGCAAGAACTGATGCTGAAAAAGGTGCTCTTTTTGTTAAGCACTTAGAAAATGTATTTACACCGAATATTTCTACTGATATTGTTGAACTGCCACCAGTCATCTCTTTACCAGAAATACCGTTAAGATTTAACATTGTGGAGATTGAAAAGGCCATCACTAGTCTTAACACCAAAAAAGCCCCAGGTGTCGACAAAATAAGCAACAAAATGCTTCAACAACTGCCTTATATTGCAAAAAGAATTATACTATTCATTTTTAATAGTATTCTACGGCTGCAATACTATCCTGCAGAATGGAAGGTTTCGATGATTATTATGATACCAAAGCCCGGCAAGGATCATACGAAGGTTGAATCCTATCGGCCTATTAGTTTATTGCCCAACATTTCAAAACTATTTGAAAAGCTGTATATGAGCAAGCTGATGCCTATAGTGACTAGAAGCGGATGCATTCCAGATCATCAATTCGGTTTTCGCAGACAACACAGCACAATTGAACAAACTCACAGACTTGTGAATATTATCAGAGACACTTTCGAAAAGAAGAAATATTGCTCTGCGCTCTTTATAGATGTTTCTCAAGCTTTCGATAAAGTATGGCACGAAGGTCTTATACATAAATTAACGCAAAATCTACCCGCAAACATTGTCAGGCTTTTAATAAGCTACCTAATGGAACGAAAATTTGTAGTTAGGGAAGGCAATTTCTTAAGCCCACCGCAGTCGATCGAAGCCGGAGTTCCCCAAGGCAGTATCTTCGGTCCATTACTTTATTTAATATATGCCTCTGACTTACCGTTAAGCAATAACATTCATACATCAACATTTACCGATGATACAGCTTTTCTAAGCGTTCACGAAAATCCTGTAGAAGCTTCCCGCAATTTACAAGGGTATATATCCAAATTGCAAAATTGGCTCAAACAATGGCGTATTAAAGTTAACGAGCAGAAATGTGTGCACGTAACTTTTACGTTGCGCAAGGAAACATGCCCGCCTATAAAAATTAACACCGAGACCATACCGCAACACACTGTTGTCAAATATCTAGGCGTTCATCTTGATCGTCGTTTAACATGGAAATCGCATATAGACGCAAAGTTAACACAAATGAAATTAAAAGCAGCCCAAATGAATTGGCTTATTGGAAGAAATTCTATACTAAGCCTAGACTGTAAACTACTATTATACAACGCGATCCTGAAACCAATATGGTTCTATGGAATCCAGTTATGGGGCACTGCCTCAGCATCAAATGTCGAAAAAATTCAAAGGCGACAAAATAAAATTCTACGTACAATTACAGCAGCTCCCTGGTATGTCAGAAATCATCGGATTCATAAAGACCTAGATGTTCCGTTGGTGAAGACAGTATTTTCAATAAACGCTAAAAAATATATAAAAAAACTTGAGGTGCACCCAAATGTACTTGCGCGCAATATTTTAAATTATAGAGGCCACACCCGGCTGAAAAGGAGGGATACTCTTTTTCTCAGCCGTACACGAGAGATGTAAAACAACATAAATTAACCGTTGAAATTAAAAATTTTGTTTAGCATTGGCTAAACTTATATTTAATATTTTTTTTAGATTTAAGATTTGAAAAACTTATTGATAATTCAATTTTAATAATTAAAGATTCAATAAATAATAAAATTATCACAAAAAAAAAAAAATAAATAATATACATATAAAAAAAAAAAATATATTGTTGGAAAATGCTGAATCTAACGAGACTGATCACCTCGGTTTGATTCAACATTTTTTTTATAAAAAGGGAGGTGGCCAATGCTTATGTTTCCTAACTTTAAAAACAAAATACAAATACTTTCAAATTATAAATATTTTCAAATAGAAAAAAGCAACATATCAACATTTTCAATAATATAAATATTTTTAAAACAAAAACAAAACTAAATATTTGCAAAGTTATTATTGTATTATAAGTTATAATTAATTTATATATTTTTTCTTTAAAAGAAGGGAGGTGTAGTGGCAGCACTGTCGGCCTACTACCTCTTCAACTCATCCCTGTTACTTACTACTATATAAGCAACTAACTATATATAACCCTGCATTTACACATGTAAGTAATTACTTGCAAGTAGTGTATACGTATTGTCAACGAAAATATCGAAATTATAGCCAAAAGTCTTGCAAGTTGATCGAGCGTTTACACAGTCAGTTGTAAGTTCATTTTCAAAATGTTCTCGAGGCGTAAGCATGCTATGAAATATATGTGAATCCAGTATTGCCGTGTTGTCGATATCATAAAATTACTGAAAATAATATTTGGTTTAACAAATTTTTTTTTCAAAATGCATGAAATTAATGCTTGAAAATACTATTAAGATGGTTTGTTTTATAGATGTGTTCTTTTTTGTTTTTTATTTTTTATAAATACACAGAAAATCAGCTATAAACATTACTTTTATTTTACTAAATACTGGTTAATTGATATAAAACTCCTCATCGGTAACACTGTTTCTTAATTTGTCATTTTACTTGCCGTAAGTGTCAAAAATTTACTTACAAGCAAATTCTCTTGTAAGTAGAGCTGCAAGTTCGAAAATTATGCTTGTGTTAGTGAAAAAGTGTGAGTGTATTGAGTTTTTCGCACTTGCACTTGCATGTGTAAACGGCAGGTAAGGAACAGAATTATCGAGTAAGAAAAAATGAAAAATAAATAAAATAAATAAATAAATATGTAAATAAAATATGCTCGCTATCAAAGTATGTATGTATGTACATATATGCATATCAAGTACACACTTATACATATGCAACCATGATAAAATGAATCACCCCTATTCGGACTTTCGATTACGTCTCCGCATTCAGTTACGTTACGATCGAAAATTGGTATTCCAAACAAAAACTGAATCGAAAGAACAAGAAGAAGATAACAATGTTACAAAACCAATTTGTTTACTATGAAATGTGGAATAAAAACAAAGAAATGAGCAAGTTTGTTACTATTTTAATAAACAAAAGTCACAACAAACAATAAAATAGCAAAATAAAAAAAAATTGTGCGATTAATAATAATAAAATAATACAAAAGACTTGTGATTATTATTATTAAAATAATAAAAAGGTAATCATTTTTGTTTGCAAAATATTTAAGTGCTAAGAATCCTGGCAAGCCGGAGGTGGTATTTTTAATTTTTGTATTTGAAGGAGAAATGGAATCCATAGCAGTGGCTTTATTGGTGGAAGAGGAGAACAACATGAGTCAGAACACAGAGGTAAGGCTTGAGAAGCGAAAACTGAGGGACAGCTGCAATCCATTCGAGATGAGTGATCAGTTGTAAGAAATTATATATAATAAAATAAATTTAATTTAATTTTTTAATTTAACTTTTACAGGTTTAAAAAGAACTTTCGTTTAAATAAAGACGCGTTTAAATATGTATTAGATACATTTGCACAAGAATCACGACCCTGTTCATTAAAATCTTCATCACCGCTTAACCATGTTATGATGGCTTTAAGATTCTTTGCCGAAGGAGGCTATCAACATGGAGTTGGCGCTGATCATAATGTTGGAATGTCTCAATCGACAGTGTCAAAATCACTATCGTGTTTTCTCGATATAATGCAGACAAAGCTTTGCCGTCAGTGGATACAATTTGATGAAAGTGTGGAGGAAAAGATTCAAGCTAAACAACAATTTTATGCGAAGAAAGAATAGAAAAGGATTTTTTAGTATTAATGCTATGGTGGTGTAACGTGCCGTTACATATAACTACAAACTATCACGTAAGTACCCTACAACTACTAACATAATAACAAAGGGGTATATACCAGCCTGCATATTGTAGCGATCAACAAATTATTAACATAAACAAAACACAAAAAACATGCACGCTGATACAACTCTCATATAGTTGAGATTTCAATATTTATATAACGTGCAGGTTTTTACACAACAAGGGGAGCAGTCGCCGATGGCGATTCGTGTTCCGATACTAATATAACCGTAACTTTGTCGTATTTTGCCGATTGTAAGGGCTCCCGAATACTCCTTGCAATCGTACTAACCGTAATTTGAAGTAGCCGATCTTAAGGGCCCCCGAATACTCCTTAAGTTCGTAGTTTGTAATTTGCCGATTGTAAGGGCTCCCGAATACTCCTTGCAGCCGTACTAATCATAAGTTGAAATAGCCGATCTTAAGGGCCTCCGAATACTCCTTAAGTTCGTAGTTCGTAATTTTCCGATTGTAAGGGCTCCCGAATACTCCTTGCACTCGTACTAATCGTAATTTGAAGTAGCCGATCTTAAGGGCCTCCGAATACTCCTTAAGTTCTTAGTTCGTAATTTGCTGATTGTAAGGGCTCCCGAATACTCCTTGCAGTCGTACTAATCGTAGTATCCCGTAAATACCACCGAATATTACCGATATTTTACCTGAATCATATATTATATTTTTTCCAGATATCCAGACAAAAGCGACTAGAAGTCACACCAGCGCACTGATCGCCGCCACCCGCCGTCATCCTGCTTCACCGAATCACCAGCAAACGTACGAGCAATTTTCGTAGTAATAAGTTAGTCTTAAGTAGTATAAGTTTCGTTTAAATAAAGCTTTGTTCCATACATCTTTAACATCTAAAAGATACGAGTATTTTATTTCAAAGGAAGTAGACCTTTGATAAGAATCTGGACAGACTGAGTAATACCCCAGCTGGAAAAGTAAACTACGTTACAATGGCGCCCGAGCAGGGACTCGATTCTGAGAACGCAACTAGTGGTAAAATCCTAAACACTGCCACCAACGAACTCAGATCGGGTCAGGAACAAAGAAACGAAACTTTACTACAGATGGAATCGTACGCCTCTGGAGTCGGGGGGAAAACCAAGACCTTTAGCCTATAATTTTTTTTTATTATGATAATTAATTTTTTTGAATTGATTGTAAAATGGATTAACACGTAACATAATTAATGTTAAAAAAAAAAAAAAGTTGTATATAACTAGAAAAAATAATAATGATACTAACATATTATCATTTTTTTTTATAAAGTAAGGGGGGAATGTAACGTGCCGTTACATATAACTACAAACTACCACGTAAGTACCCTACAACTACTAACATAATAACAAAGGGGTATATACCAGCCTGCATATTGTAGCGATCAACAAATTATTAACATAAACAAAACACAAAAAACATGCACGCTGATACAACTCTCATATAGTTGAGATTTCAATATTGATATAACGTGCAGGTTTTTACACAACAAGGGGAGCAGTCGCCGTTGGCGATTCGTGTTCCGATACTAATATAACCGTAGCTTTGTCGTAATTTGCCGATTGTAAGGGCTCCCGAATACTCCTTGCACTCGTACTAATCGTAATTTGAAATAGCCGATCTTAAGGGCCTCCGAATACTCCTTAAGTTCTTAGTTCGTAATTTGCTGATTGTAAGGGCTCCCGAATACTCCTTGCAGCCGTACTAATCATAATTTGAAGTAGCCGATCTTAAGGGCCCCCGAATACTTCTTAAGTTCGTAGTTTGTAATTTGCCGATTGTAAGGCCTACCGAATACTCCTTGCAGTCGTACTAATCGTAATTTGAAGTAGCCGATCTTAAGGGCCCCCGAATACTCCTTAAGTTCGTAGTTTGTAATTTGCCGATTGTAAGGGCTCCCGAATACTCCTTGCACTCGTACTAATCGTAAGTTGAAATAGCCGATCTTAAGGGCCTCCGAATACTCCTTAAGTTCGTAGTTCGTAATTTTCCGAATGTAAGGGCTCCCGAATACTCCTTGCAGTCGTACTAATTGTAATTTGAAGTAGCCGATCTGAAGGGCCCCCGAAAACTCCTTAAGTTCGTAGTTTGTAATTTGCCGATTGTAAGGGCTCCCGAATACTCCTTGCACTCGTACTAATCATAAGTTGAAATAGCCGATCTTAAGGGCCTCCGAATACTCCTTAAGTTCGTAGTTCGTAATTTTCCGATTGTAAGGGCTCCCGAATACTCCTTGCACTCGTACTAATCGTAATTTGAAGTAGCCGATCTTAAGGGCCTCCGAATACTCCTTAAGTTCTTAGTTCGTAATTTGCTGATTGTAAGGGCTCCCGAATACTCCTTGCAGTCGTACTAATCGTAGTATCCCGTAAATACCACCGAATATTACCGATATTTTACCTGAATCATATATTATATTTTTTCCAGATATCCAGACAAAAGCGACTAGAAGTCACACCAGCGCACTGATCGCCGCCACCCGCCGTCATCCTGTTTCACCGAATCACCAGCAAACGTACGAGCAATTTTCGTAGTAATAAGTTAGTCTTAAGTAGTATAAGTTTCGTTTAAATAAAGCTTTGTTCCATACATCTTTAACATCTAAAAGATACGAGTATTTTATTTCAAAGGAAGTAGACCTTTGATAAGAATCTGGACAGACTGAGTAATACCCCAGCTGGAAAAGTAAACTACGTTACAATGGCGCCCGAGCAGGGACTCGATTCTGAGAACGCAACTAGTGGTAAAACCCTAAACACAGCCACCAACGAACTCAGATCGGGTCAGGAACAAAGAAACGAAACTTTACTACAGATGGAATCGTACGCCTCTGGAGTCGGGGGGAAAACCAAGACCTTTAGCCTATAATTTTTTTTTATTATGATAATTAATTTTTTTGAATTGATTGTAAAATGGATTAACACGTAACATAATTAATGTTAAAAAAAAAAAATTGTATATAACTAGAAAAAATAATAATAATACTAACATATTATCATTTTTTTTATAAAGTAAGGGGGGAATGTAACGTGCCGTTACATATAACTACAAACTACCACGTAAGTACCCTACAACTACTAACATAATAGCAAAGGGGTATATACCAGCCTGCATATTGTAGCGATCAACAAATTATTAACATAAACAAAACACAAAAAACATGCACGCTGATACAACTCTCATATAGTTGAGATTTCAATATTGATATAACGTGCAGGTTTTTACACAACAAGGGGAGCAGTCGCCGTTGGCGATTCGTGTTCCGATACTAATATAACCGTAGCTTTGTCGTAATTTGCCGATTGTAAGGGTTCCCGAATACTCCTTGCACTCGTACTAATCGTAATTTGAAGTAGCCGATCTTAAGGGCCTCCGAATACTCCTTAAGTTCTTAGTTCGTAATTTGCTGATTGTAAGGGCTCCCGAATACTCCTTGCAGCCGTACTAATCATAATTTGAAGTAGCCGATCTTAAGGGCCCCCGAATACTCCTTAAGTTCGTAGTTTGTAATTTGCCGATTGTAAGGGCTCCCGAATACTCCTTGCAGCCGTACTAATCATAATTTGAAGTAGCCGATCTTAAGGGCCCCCGAATACTCCTTAAGTTCGTAGTTCGTAATTTTCCGATTGTAAGGGCTCCCGAATACTTCTTGCACTCGTACTAATCGTAATTTGAAGTAGCCGATCTTAAGGGCCTCCGAATACTCCTTAAGTTCTTAGTTCGTAATTTGCCGATTGTAAGGGCTCCCGAATACTCCTTGCAGTCGTACTAATCGTAGTATCCCGTAAATACCACCGAATATTACCAATATTTTACCTGAATCATATATTATATTTTTGCCAGATATCCAGACAAAAGCGACTAGAAGTCACACCAGCGCACTGATCGCCGCCACCCGCCGTCATCCTGTTTCACCGAATCACCAGCAAACGTACGAGCAATTTTCGTAGTAATAAGTTAGTCTTAAGTAGTATAAGTTTCGTTTAAATAAAGCTTTGTTCCATACATCTTTAACATCTAAAAGATACGAGTATTTTATTTCAAAGGAAGTAGACCTTTGATAAGAATCTGGACAGACTGAGTAATACCCCAGCTGGAAAAGTAAACTACGTTACAGTGGTAAGCGTTTTGTTTTAATGATTTAATATTTGTAGGTGTGCGATAACAAAATGCGCATAAGGTGCATTGATGCAAGATATCCCGGGTGCAACCACGATTCGCATATATTGAACTTAAGTAAAGCGAGAACTCATTTAGAACTAAAATATCGTGAAGGAGAGAGAAACACTTGGCTATTAGGCAAGAATGATTAAATAAAGAATACGCCATCACGCAGGCATAAAAAACATTTCTGTGCATGTTGGAATTCTGTCGTCACTCAAGCTGTGTTCTCATTAGCTAGTAAAATTCAGCTGTAGAATTATTATGTTTGTGTAAAAACATGACAGTGGGACAAATTGTTATTTTTCTACCTAAATTTTTTGAAAGCAAACAAATTCTTTATAATAATTCCATATATAGATTTTCATTACTTTTAATACAATATTTCACTATTGCTGCAAATAAAATATAGTTTTCAAAAAGAAAATTTTTTATAGAGATGGATAGAATTAAAAGACAAGACATAATTTCAACGCTTGGTTTTAACTTGAAAATAAACTTAAGACTAATTAACTTTCCAGAATTCATATTTGCTGTTTCAATATCATACAAAGTAGTGAATAGCATGTCTTCAATACAATATTAAATGTTAGATAGATTTAAATACATAGTAAAATTATATAATATTCGTTTTGCTTTTTAGGTGTAGAATTCATTTTATTTTGTTATTTTATCAAATTTTCTCTTTTGCTTATAAGCATTTTCAGCGATTTCGGCATTTAGTTTCCTAATTCTAAAATACATTCGACACCTAAAGAAAAGTTTTTTCACGTCTTCACTGGCTTCAATTTATTTTGCTTCCAACAAATGCTTTTGTAAATATCCGCTTGAAAGTAATAATTTGTCACCATTTAATTTGAAGAATATGGTGTCACATGATCTCAGCGTTTCCAGTAATAAAGCTGATGGCTTACTTAGCCCACCTTCACTTAAGTGGTTAACCCATGAATAATTGCGGTCGCTTAAAGGATTAACCACAAGATAAAGGTTCCCATTCTTTAATTTGTTGCAAATATATCCGGTAAAATTCTCTAAACCATCATATTTCATGTCTTCCAACTCACTTTCGTTCCTTTCTGTATCCAATAAATCTATATGTGTTTTACGATTAACACTCTTAAGTATTGTACCTGAAGAAATCACAAGGAATATAAAACTTTGTATTATTTAAAATTGTACGTTTAAATTAACCTGTTAAGTGCATCTCTAAAAACGATTCAAATAAATATTTGCTTAATGTTAAAAAATGTACATACATTTCCAAAGTTTTATTGTAAGTTTGGAGGCCATCTTCTTTTTCAAGATCTTCCAGATCAGTCGGCCGTGGATCATTTTCCGAGACCAATTTTTCTTCAAAACTATTCGAAATATCATTTTGTTTTTCAGTTTCACATAGTCTTTCATATACTTTTGCAACTTCAGTTTCATTAGCAGTTGTCGTTTCAATTTCAATAGCACTAGTGTCTAAAGAGGGAACTGCATGGGATTTTAATATTTTTGCACGCCGTTTGCTAAATCCTATTCATAACGCCTTAGTAATGTACTGCAAGAATTAATTTTGTTTTAACTTACCCATTTCAAATTTCAAGTTTCTTTCAAAATCCTCTTGCTTGAAATGTAAAGCACAAATTTTTTCTTTATCCACATTTACAGGCTTCACTCTTTTGCAAAATATTACCCATAACTTCCTTCGAGCTTCATCTTTTGGAAAATTGTAAAACGATACAGCTTTTTGAAAACACAAACGTTTTATTAAAAATACTCAAAATATTAGGTTTTAACATAATTTCTCACTTGTTTTTTTGTTGTTACTTTGTTTGCATTTACCCACTGCACATTTCATATTTGCTCTCTTTGTTATCTCTTCACTTTATTTTGTTTTTTATTTTTCTTACAGCCAATTCACACCATGAAATTTTACATGAATTTGATTTCACGATAGTTTGTGTTTGTTGGCGAACGGGGTAGAGAAGCAAAAGGGGTAACAAAAAATTCACATTTTCAGTTCTCCGTGAGTTTTTCTTATATTTTTCTTTACACATATTCGTTTTTTGTTATTTTGCTTTATTTCATATTTCATTTTCATGTGGCAATACGCATATTCGTTTGCACGAAGTTTGTACGGAAATAACAAATTGATGTACATACATACATACACATGTCAGATTGTTTTTATACAAATAATAAAGTAAAGAAGAATAACCGATTACGGAGAAAAAAATCAACATTTAAATCAGTGTTGCGCACGCGTTTGCCAGGATTACGAAGATTTTCGGGAATTTACGTTTAGTCATCGTATTTATTACGACCAGGAGTGCCATAAGTAAAAAAAAATCCTCCAAAAATTTTCTTTAAAATCTATCAATATGTTTCTTAAAATCTACCAAAATAATATATTTTTTTTAGCCCTGTACGCAAAAAATTTTAAAATACATACATAAGTATGTCATTTCTTAAGATTTTTATTACGTTTTTGATTCTTGTTTTAAAATTAATGAGGATCTTTTTCTACAAAAAAACTTAAGAAAATTGTAACAAAGAAACCCAACTACGAATTTCTTCATTAATAAAAAGAAAGGCAACCATGGTTACAACAAATTATCTACAACAACCAACGTGTGAGAAGAAAATTTCATTCAGTTGCTTGCTTAATTTCAACAGAGTAGGAGTGTATCGGATGTTTTTTTGTTTTGAAAATTTTTTTACACACAGAGAAATTTTGATACAATCTTTATTTATGTATGCATGTTTTTTCGTAAGTTTTTTTCAGAGGGGCATTTTAAAACAAACTACTGAATAAATATGTGGGATGAAGAATTGCTATTCCTATATTTTTAACATTGTTAAAAATAATTTTAGACCAATAGCGATCTTATGCAAATGGTCTTACATCATAGCATTTGTACAAGATTGTAAATTGGGCTATTATAATATACAAAAATAAATATTTATCAACACTCTATTATATTTTTAAATGTTTTTTTTTAACAAACATTATGTTGAGTTCATACAATTTATTAAAAAATTCGTTAATCCATCCATTTATTCACCTATTCATTCAGTACATGATTCAATTTAAAATTTCTAAAGCTTTGATCACAAAAAGTAATTAAATCCATAAATTTCTTTAAGTGCACACAAAAATAGTTTCTCATTTTTTCAGTCCTCTCTTTGTGCCAATCACTGATTTAAATCATGGGAAAAAATCATCGTATGAATCTGTAAAGTTTTTAGAAGCAACTTTTGAAGAGAACTAAAGAAAAATCGTGAGTTTTATTTCATGGTATGAATTGGGTGTTAGTTTTGCAGCTTTTAAACAACCAAATTTAAACACTTTTTTATAATTTTAATTATTTTAATATTTTTTATATGTATTTATTATAAAATATGACAGGAAATTCGTTGTTTATTAAGCACCGATGAAATACTTTTTTTAGAACTCTCTGAGTAAATTAACTACAGGGCTGCCAACTAATACAAAATACATAAATTTTTTGTAAGAAATACATAAATTTCTCATATGATACAGACTTGGTAACCTTTGCGAGGGGACTACTACGTCATCAAGCGGTAAATCATGCGCAAGGCGTAATCTTTATTTAATCATTCTTGGCTATTAGGTATTTATTTGTGTACAAATATATGTAATAATTTAATAAACTAATCGCATTATTAACAGGTGATGCAGGTTATCCCCTGGAACCATAGCTTATGACACCATACCGATCACCAATTGCAGGAAGCCAGGAAAGTAATTATAACATTCGGCATTCAAAAACGAGGAACATAGTTCAGAGAAATATTGGAGTTTTAAAAAACCGATTTCGTTGTTTATTGGGTGCTAGAGAACTTCATTACTCCCCACAGAAAGTCAGCCAAATTATAAATGTTGTTTGTGCTCTACACAACATTTGTATATACTACCGGGTGGAAGATTTGGACATTAACGAATATCAATTTGAAAGTTCACAAAGAGATAGAGAAGAAGAAAACATAGATTCTAACAGTGTTATTCATAAAAAATTCTTATTGTAGAGATAATGTACACATTAGTTAATAATCAGTTTTTGTGTTATTACCCGGTAATAATAAACATTATTCACAAACGTTTAATAAAGCCAAATTAACTATTGTGTGATTTTTTCAGTTTTGTGGTTCTCTGTTAGCAACATTGTTTCATTTCAATTGTCAAGTTATGATTAGTGTTGTGTACAATAACATACTCGATAAGCAAGTAGTCTCTAATGGTTTGAAAATGTGAAAATAATGTCACATAAATTTTATTTAAACAAGTTAGAGTAATAGAGTATTGCTTATAATATTTCAAAAAATATTAGAATTTTTTAATATGTGTTGTATTAATATTGCTAGCAATGTGTTTTCATAAGTTATTACAAATGTATTCAAATACCGAGTTCGTTACAATTGATTACACACCACTAATTTGTTTGCTTTATTTATTTGGAAATATTTTTAATCTTATGTACGCACACATTTGTGTACATAGATACGTAAACATACATACATATGTACGTATGTATGTACATATTCACATACATTCATATTTATGTATTTCTTCTTGAATTTTCTTACTTTACGTACATACATACTTATGTATGTAAACATTGCAGAAGGACTGGAAGAATCGGGAGAGTTGAAATTGTAGTGTACTCTATATTTTATGCATTATATTTTTTTGTTATATTATATTACATTATTAAAATATGTCATTATACCCTTCACCAAAAATGGTAAGGGTATTTATAGGTTTGTCATTACGTGTGTAATTTCCACAATATTTATATGAGGTCCATATAGTATATATATACTGGATCCTTATAATTAAAAAAATTTAACTGAGCCCTGTCCGTCTGTCCGTCTATCCGTCTGTCTGTACGTGAAATCCATTTTCTGAAGACACAAGAAGAGCTAGAGAATTGTTTCTTAAAGTAAAATGTAGGGATTTTTCTAAGGATGCTTCGTATTGAAAATCAGCAAAAATAAAAGTATCGATTCTGAAATGGATATATATACAAATAAATGAAGATATATATATATATTCATTGCAGAAATAAATTTATAAATACACTAGGTGCCTCAGTAGTATTGAATACGGGGTCACGCGCATTGAATATGTGTCAGAGACAATAATTCAACACACGACCCATCGTGCTACTGAGGCTTGTTAGTTCTTTGTATATTACCTTAATAATAACTCAACCCCCTTTTTGTCACACATCTAAGCATGTGTGTATAAAAATACAAGGCATATGCTTTTGAAAGATCACACACATTCAAATCGTTATTTGCTTTTACATACCAAGCAATATTCTACACACATAAAAATTTCAATTTTTTTTTCACCAAAGCACATTATAAACATAAACATGTATGTATGCACACAAACACTATACAGACGTACCAGACAAGTAAACTCTGTGGAAAAAAATGTCGCACACTGATGATTACAAAAATATACTCTGATGTATTTATATGTATGTTAAAAATGCTTTTGTATTTATCTTTTAAAATGTTATATATTTGTCAATTTGTTTTTCATTTTAAAAATTGAAATATATGTACATAGGCTTGTAACTATATTTGAAAATAATAAACAGGTTATTTTATATATATATATATATATACATATACATAATTGAAATGAGCCGTCGCTAAAAAGTATTTTGTCACCAGTAAAATAACTTTCCCTTTTATGAGGTGTTTTTTGATATGTATGTACATACATAAGTACCTATGTAATAGGTCAATAATTACTATTTGAAATAGCCCTACGTTAGAACAATGAATATTGTTTTAGCCTTCTCGAAATCGATAAACTGATACGTTCTGTTAGGCTGATTGGATAATCTAAGTAAGTACATATGTATGTAACTAATATGTATAATAGCTACATACATATGTATGTACATATGTATGTGTTTTTAAAAACCCCCTAGTAATTTGAATTTTCATCTAAGCAAGTAGGTATGTACATATGTACCTACTAAGCTTTAAGCTAACTCAAAATAGTGTTGACTTTTCAAATATCAAATTATTACCTACAGTTAAAATAATAGGTAATTATGTGTGTAACAAATAACAATATACATACATACATATGTAGGTACCTACATAGCAATTATATCAATATGTACATATAACAATATCAACTTTAAATCCGTGCTGAAATGAAAGTAACAAGCCAACATAAGGCAAACATATGTATGTACATATGTATGTAAAAATGTGCGTATAAATATAAAACAAAGTTACCCATCAAACCAAAAACTTCGATTTTGTAACGAATTTGAAAGTTTCGATTTGTAAAAATATGTCTTAACAATGTCGTTTAGACTATTCTTAATGTTTTCGTAATCATTTTTAATTGACTAAAGATCTGCACGTGATAAAACACTATTTATCTTGTAAATTTTATTAAATTTTTCATGTTAATTATATTTATCTATTGAACTAAAAATAATACAGTATTTTTCGGTTATTTGACCCTACGGTTAATTGGTTTCCACGCTTAATTGAACCACATGATCGGGCAAAAATATATTGCATACGAAAACACATGTAAATTTCCTCGGATAATTGAACTCGGTTAATTGATTTTCCCGCTTAATTGGTTCAAAATTCATGTAATCAAAAATAAATTTCCTCTTACTTTTACCCGGTTAATTGCATTATTATTGAAAAATAATCTGGCATTTTTGCACATACATTATTGACATCATTTGTGAAAAAATTTGTGTTCAAGTTTATGTTTTTTTTGTAAAACCAATATATGAATTGTTTTTTATTTAGTTTATAAATTTAATTTTTTTGTAAAACTCATGTGCACACAAATAGTGCATTTAATAGTACATAGTATGTACCTACAATAATAAATACCTGCGATACACATATATGTACATTTTTTTCTGTTACTTGCCTTTTTTTTGTTTAAGGTAAAAAAAAATTATTTTGAAAAACTTAAAGTGCACATATGCGATTTCTTTTAATTCATTAGTATGTAGTTCCAATTATGCGTGATTTCTGTAATTGAACAAATTGTTCAATTAAACGGGATTCTTGTAATTGAACGAATTGTTCAATTAAGCGGGTATCGGCTAATTGGTTCCCCGGTTAATTGAACAAAAAGTTGTGCAAATTTTGATGTGCAATTAACCGAAAAAGACTGTATTAACGAAGTTTACCTGATTTTGCAATACTTACTTAATAATTAAATTTTTTAAAAAAATGTTTCTCTTCACAAACTCAATTTAAAACTTGTAAACATCAAATAGGTATAACTTCAGACATAATACAGAAATGTCTTACGGTAGAAAAACAAAATAAATATTTTGTATTATTGCCCATGCGCCCAACCATACGTACAAATATATATTATATAATTATATGTATGTATATATATATGTATGTATGCCTGAATGTTTTCATAAAAAGGGCATACCCTGCATTTTTAAAAGTAGAATTTTAATCGAAATCGTTAAGTATTTCCCTAACGAAAATCCGACTAAATACTACAGTGGCCACAAGTAATGCAAGAGTTCGCCTTTGACTCTCTCACACATATACATGTAAAAAAAGTGTTTTTAAAGGTAAAATGAGCAGAAGTCAACTAAAACGTTGCATAAACAAAGAAAAAGAACAATTAATTGAATATTTTATAACTATTGAAAAAGAAATTTGATAAATAAACAAATATGTATCAAAAAAAAATTAAATTTCTGTAGTATTTTCATTTAGGAAATATCATTGTTGATCTAACTGGTACATTTTGACTAGAGAAATAGTTGGGAGTTGCTCACCAGTGATCTCATCGGTCTGATCGTGTCAAGTGATTACCGTCAATGTCATCCGTATGTTCAAATCGTCAGTCGAGTGCATTGCTAGTTGTTAGGCTGGTAGTTAGAGGAAATGACTGGTAGCTCGCGAAATAGCTAGACATTCGCTAGCTACGCCGACTGCAGGGTATTTAAAATACTTGCAAACAATAATATTTATACACACAGAAGCAGCATTACATATATATGTAAGTATTTGTGTTGAAAATGTTAATGTTTGTTGAATTTTAAAGTTCTAACTAAGCTTGATGTTGATCTAATAAATATATTTGAGCTATCCATGAATAAATAATAGAAGCTGTCGATGGATGTTGAAAAAATTTCCATTATCTTTATTTTATGTATGTACCTACGTACTAGTAATGTTACGAATACTCGTATTCGATTTTTCGACTATTTGCTTATTTTAATATATTTTTATTCGTATTCGAAAAGTAAGTATTTTGTTACCAGAAATTAAACATTTTTCCTTTTATGGGATGTTTGTTTCATATAAATTAGATCATTTCTAAACAAAATATGTTTCAATCAGCAGGTTTTCTTTTAAGCAAATGCAAGCAAGTGCTTTGAGATTGATCAAAAATAATAAATATAAATAACAATTTTTATTTTCAATTAAGCGTTTTTTACATATAAACAGTGCGTTCTTATCCGAATTCGACTTTATACACATATATTTACCGTGTAGTACCTACACCATACCATATCGTTTTAATTTACTCTAGCAAAAATAAAATTTCGGTTCTGAGTTTTGATTACATATATACAATTTTATAAACCTTTCAAAAATAAATTTAAAATAAATACTTTGTGCTCCAGTATTGAACTAAGGAGTCGCTCACTATAATTCTACCCACTAACCATTGTGCTACAGAGGCTTATTAGTGTTGAATGTACATTAACTTAATTATAGCTTTACGCATTTTTTCGTACAAACCCCTTTTTGTCACACATCTAAGCATGTGTGTATAAAAATACAAAGCATTTGCTTTTGAAAGATCAACACATTCAAATCGTTATTTGCTTTTAACATACCAAGCAGTACTGCCACGACCAAAAAAATATTACAACCAAATATTTTGAAAAAGTTACCAAATGTGAAAAAATAACCAAATTTAAAATGCATATTTTATTAACAAAAAATATTTAAATTTATTTAAAGTAGCATTACATACAGTTTATTTGCATTTTATACATAGTTAAATAATAATTGCAAAACAAGAAAACGAAAAAAAAAAATCATACTAATAGTAAATGAAAAGGAGAAACTTAAATTGAAATCAGTTTTTGTTTATTTGAGCCCTTATTCGTAAAAATAGTTTTTTTTTATAAGAGTTAAACCTGCCAAATGTTTATACAAAATTCATTTGATTGAAAGTTTATAAATTAAAATTTTTTTTGACTAGGATCATTACAATAAACAAAATTTGTACTGCACATTTATAAATAATAAGAAAGGAAAAAAAGAAATTGTTTTTACATATTAATAAATTTCTTATTAATAAGTGAAAAACATAACAAGAAACTTAAATTTAAACAAACTTTTTAAAGTGTTTATTTATTTAAAATAAACAATATTTGTACTTCAGGAAAAAAATGTAATTGTTTTACAAAATTTTTCTTTTAAATCAAAAAATTAATAGATTTACAATTCACAGTATTGAGATTAGAAATTATATACGAATTTTCAATTCATATCTTTGGCAGACCGTAAATAATGGGCAACATTTTGATTTTTGCACAAATATTTCGATTGGATAATATTGTTAATAGTTTTAAAATCAAGACTATTACGAAATTTGGTTTTGTTTAAATTAAGCTGTGAAAACATTCTTTCGGCTGCAGCAGAACTATGTGGCAATGATAATAAATTTTGTACGAAATAAAAAAGTTGTTCAAAAGTTTTTTCGTTCGTCCCATTTTTGTTTTGAAAGTTGTCAGGTCTAGCTAGATGTGAATCATTGAATATTTTTTAATAACACAGAGCAGATCATTTAGTAGTACGGATAGGTGTTGACAGTGTTGTGACCCAATCGTACTATGAACAGGTAATTAAAAATTTTCAAAAATTGTTTTCAAAGCTTAACAAGTTATATATATAGTTAAAAAATATTCAAACGAAAAAAACTAACCAAAATGAAAAAATATTCGCATCTCACATTAAAAAATAACATTACCAATTTTTGTTAGAAATAACAAAAAACGGCAGCTCTGATACCAAGCACTATTCTACACACATAAAAAATTTCAATTTTTTTTTCACCAAAGCACATTATAAACATAAATATGTATGTATGCACACAAACACTATACAGACGTACCAGACAAGTAAACTCTGTGGAAAAAAATGTCGCACACTGATGATTACATATATACTCTGATGTATTTATATGTATGTTAAAAATGCTTCTGTATTTATCTTTTAAAATGTTGTATATTTGTCAATTTGTTTTTCATTTTAAAAATTGAAATATATGTACATAGGCTTGTAACTATTTTTGAAAATAATAAACAGGTTATTTTATACATATATATATATATATATATTTTTTTTTAAATTAATATACACAAAGAACTATCTAGCCTCAGTAGCACGATGGGTCGTGTGTTGGATTATTGTGAGCGATTCCTCAGTTCAATACTGGAGTATTTATTTATTTTAAATTTATTTCTGAAAGGGTTATAAAATTGTATATATGTATGTAATCAAAAATCAGAACCGAAATTTTATTTTTGCTAAAGTAAATTAAAACGCTATGGTATGATACAGGTGTAGGTACTACACGCTAAATATACATTTGTGTATATATATATACATAGGTATATATGTATTTTTCGGTTAATTGCACATCAAAATTTGCACAACTTTTTGTTCAATTAACCGGGGAACCAATTAGCCGATACCCGCTTAATTCAACAAATCGTTCAATTACAAGAATCCGCATAATTGGAACTACTAATGAATTAAAAGAAATCGCATATGTGCACTTTAAGTTTTTCAAAATAATTTTTTTTTTACCTTAAACGAAAAAAATGCAAGTAACAGAAAAAAATGTACATATGTGTGTATACGCAGGTATTTATTATTGTAGGTACATACTATGTACTATTAAATGCACTATTTGTGTGCACATGAGTTTTACAAAAAAATTAAATTTATAAACTAAAAAACAATTCATTTGCAATTAACCGGGTAAAAGTAAGAGGAAATTTATTTTTGATGATATGAATTTTGAACCAATTAAGCGGGAAAATCAATTAACCGGGTTCAATTATCCGAGGAAATTTACATGTGTTTTCGTATGCAATTTTTTTTTGCCCGATTATGTGGTTCAATTAAGCGTGGAAACCAATTAACCGTAGGGTCAATTAACCGAAAAATACTGTATACATAATTGAAATGAGCCGTCGCTAAAAAGTATTTTGTCACCAGTAAAATAACTTTCCCTTCTATGAGGTGTTTTTTGATATGTACATACATACATAAGTACCTATGTAATAGGTCAATAACGAAGAATAAATAACTTACATAATTACTATTTGAACTAGCCCTACGTTAGAACAATGAATATTGTTTTAGCCTTCTCGAAATCGATAAACTGATACGTTCTGTTAGGCTGATTGGATAATATAAGTACATACATACATATGTACCTAATATGTATAATAGCTACATATTTCTACATATTTCATTTAAAAATATTTCTCGAATAATTTGCACAGACAATTTGCAAAAACATATTAATTTATATATATATGTATGTACATATATAGGTGTATGTTAAAAATGCATTTGTATTTAGAAGTAAAAAATATGTGATTTGTTTTTCATTTTAGATTCCTTTTAAACTCAGTGAGAAAAAAAGTAATGATAAAACATGCACACATACTGCTTACAGTATTATCAAAGGATATTAACAAAGGATATACAGGCTTATTATATTCTGCGAATCATATATATATGCATTGGTGAAGGGTATATAAGATTCGGCACAGCCGAATATAGCACTCTTACTTGTTTTATATTATATTATTATTTTATGTTTAAGTACCACCCTAATGCAAATTCCTTTGCACATTCCTTGGAATTTAAATTGGAATGTTTGTAGCTTAGGACAACAACAATTGTTAATTGATAAATAAATTTTGTAGCTTTTAAGGTACCGCTAAGTTAGTATTTAAGTCCTTGTTTTCGAAATAATAAATCACTCATTATTCAGCCTCGAATCGGCTTACATTTTTATTTATTTAAACACTGGCATTTAACTGCCTTGCAAATTTAGGCCAGTGGCGTTCTTCAGCGCCGGCACCATTATTAGGCAGGACAATTTTAAAATATAAAAATACACACCTCTATCATTACAAAATACATTATCTGCAAAATATTTAATTTAATAAAAAAATTATAGTTTTATGTATATATATTTTGTATAATACTAACGAATGTCGAAATTATATTTATTACAATCATTACTTTATTCGAATATTTTTTTTATTTTTCATACTTTTTGAAGTAAAAAGTAATTTTTTTACTTTAAAAAATGCAAAAGCCAACTTATTAAACGGCTAAAGTAGCGTGATGCCTACAATAAAATTTTCGAGTTTATTAGCGTGTAATAACCGCGTCATAGTGCTATTAAACGTTTGTGAATACTACTTTAGCGCATTTTGCTTATTAGCCTCTAATAAAACGTTTGTGAATAACACTGTAATTATCTATCTATAGCACAAAGTATTCGGGATAATATTCTTTCTACTTTTTAAAGATCACTAACCATCTCAACTAAACGTATTAATGAGAAGACGCTTTTGCTTTTTAATTTTTGTATATTTTTTTTATTATTTTATACAGTAAATAAATTCATTTTATATTTAATAAAAATTAAAGCGTATTCAGTTTTTTGGTATATTTGATATAAAAAGAAATAAAAACTAAATTTAAAATTAATTCAGTACAGACACCTCGTCAAACTTTTTCAAACAGTTTTCTTGGAAGTTTTTAGATTCTTCAGAAAACTCTTTCTGGGCATCTATTTTCTGTTGCAGCAAAGACAAGGTGTTCTCTTTTGGACTTGGACGTTTTTTTGAAGTGGTAGGTACGTCCGAAGGGTGTTCCGAGCGACAGGAAATATCCATTTAAGACACTTCATCCTGCACCTCACTCGCCACTCCAAAATCTACTGCACCCCTAATACCACTTGTGTTTGTTTCAAGCCCCGTCAAGTGGATTACTTTTTCTTCTAATGGGCCTATGTGCTGCAAGCGACAGTTTCCTCCTCCAGTGCTCATTAATTCTTTTTTATTTGCCGAAAGTTTCCGCTTTATGTAGCACTTCCAATCAATTCATACCTACATAGGATAATAGGTATGTACATGCGACATATTTATAAAAAGCCAAAAATACCTTTTTCCATGCGGTGTCACTTTTTGTTGGTGGTCCTAATGCATTAAGGGTTTGAGTAACCTCCTGCCAAAACACCTGAACTTTCTCCTTGGACCGTAGCCGCAAGCAATATCTTGTTTTGTTGACATTAAACTTGCCAGCTTTTCGTATTGCTCTGGTGTCGTTGTTTTTGACCTGGAAAAAAAAGAAATGATTGGCCGTACAACAAAAATTTATATAAATCACTTTTTTACCATTTTATACTTACATTTTATAAATTAAACTCTTTTTAAGTTTATAAAAAGAGCAATCGAAAAAAATTCCGCTGCTAAAATGTAAGCGTAGAAAAACGTAAATACGATCGTAATACAGAATACCTACAATCGAAAGAAACGAAGCGGAATCGAAACTCTGAATACCAAAGTTACCAAACGGAGAAAATTTCGATTCGAATCGAAAGTCCAAATAGGGGTGAATATAAGGTATATGCAGAAATACAAAAAAACAACCCTATCTACACATATTGTTGGTAGAAAATTTGATTTCTGAAGTAAAATTATAAATATATATCTATGTGTGTATGTTTCATACTGTGACATATATACAATAAATAAAAATTATTTATTCAAATAAGAAAAAAAAACGTTTGCTATGAAATTTTTTCTGAAGATTTTAGTTTGAGTTCAAAAAAGTTCCTTTCCAATAGCTGTAATCTGTTTTACATATCACACCTATTTTGCACAAATGCAAACTCATGTTTATTTTGTATTCATTTTCTAAAATTTTACAATTTTCTTCATAAACGAAAATTTTTTAATTTACATTTAATAAATAAATACAAATCAAAATTTTACATTTAAAATAAAAAAACAAGTGGTTAAACCAAACGCAAATTAGGGGTTTCAACCATTTCAGGTTCAGATTCACTTGATGAGTTTAACCCTAGACACATAACCTTCGTCGAATCGACGAATACAGTCTAAAAATACCGTTATATTTTTGTTGTATGTACTCTGATCGGCATCAACTTGTTTGCCAACTCAGTATTTAACGAGCTCTCTTGGGAGGAAAGCGAATACGGTGCGTAGGTGATTTAATTTTTGAGTTATTGCAAACTTGTACGTTGTTACGACAAATGGTTAATATTCATTTTATATGTTCCTGGAACAAATGTTACAATTGATGAACAGTTGTTGGCATTTCGTGGAAGATGTAAATTTCGTATGTACATTCCAAATAAACAGCTTATTTATTGCTTATTGCTTAGTTTTTTAATAGATAAACATCTTTTTTATGTACGTATATTATAAAAATTTCCAAAAACATATATTTACAACTGATAGTATGTATTCTAAAACGTGTTCGTCGCACCGACGTATGGTTATGTTTAAATGGGTTGCTTAGAAGGTTATGTGTCTAGGGCTAATCAGGTCTTTTTGAAGATTTTAAAAAATAATCATTCACTGATTTTTGCATTTTTTGTAAAAGTAGACTGTATGTATAATATTCTGTGGCGTTAAGCTGCTTTAAATAAAAATCAACTGACTTACCAGGTGGTAAGCGCAGCTACTATTTTCTTACATAATGGAGGTCAAAATGTCTAATTTTGTATATGCAAGTCGATATGTTAAATGTTGTTCTTGTTGCAGAAGTAACACCACCTGGTAAGTGTATTCGCCTTGATAAAAGGAAATGCTAAAGATATATCACATAGAAACAAAAAAGTACCAAATTTTTATGAAACCTTAGTACTTTATAATGCATTTGTGTGAAATAAACATATCCATCCATTTAAAAAATTTAATGGCGTATCTGACGAAGTCGGCGGCTTTGGTTGAGCCGGCTCAGCTTTCAAGCCGATGAAAAATCGGTGGCGGCGCGGTTCATAGAAAATAGGCGACGGCCGATTTTAAGCCGGTCGACTTGTAACTCTGTTTTCGTACTCTATTATTTTTTTATATTTGCTTTTGGAAATTTGCTACACAAGCAATCAGTGATGCCAGATTCAAGATTAAACCTTACACAATAAGAAATTCAAAATTACCCAAAAATTATATTTACGAATAAATCTTTCACAAAACATTTCTGAAGGCGCTATCTGCTTATATTTGTATACAAGAATTCATTACTGGATATAAGTTACTATGTGTTTTTATTATACATACTTATAACATTATGTGGCAGCTCGCTTCAACTTTGGCTGAGAAAATAAAATAGGTGGCAGCTTATTTTCAACTTTGTCTGAACAAAATTTAAAATTAAACCAATTCAACCAAAAAATGTTCCGATCAAATTTTGTTCTCTTTTTCTCTCACTCTCAAAAAGAGAAACCTCAAACTTCATATAAAAAAAATTTTGTCCGGACAAAAATTTTGTTCCGAAACAATGGGTGAATCCAGCTTTAGACTCGAGTGTGAATAAAAGAACAAAAATTGTGCGGCTTAAAAATTCATCCCGTGTGTGAAACACCATTGAAACGATTTTATTCGAAGTTCTCATCTCACAGTTTCTTATTAACCCTGCAGTTACACATGTGAGTAATTACTTGCAAGTAGTGTATACGTATTATCAACGAAAATATTGAAATTACAGCCGAAAGTCTTGCAAGTTGATCGAGTGTTTACACAGTCAGTTGTAAGTTCATTTTCAAAATGTTCTCGAAGCGTAAAGCGCCATGGCCACGTATCAAATTGGCTTGACAAATAACATGTATGTGTTGGTAAATATTATTTTGCTTAACACAGCAACGTGTCAAAATAATGCCGTCAAATTTCATTTGAAAGTTATTTTTGAATGATAAGTCTGATGTTTTTGGTTGCAAAATATTTTTTGCTAACAAAGTTTTCTTAATTTTATTTATTAATGTTTAAAATTTTATTTATTTGTTGCGGGTTAGCAATATCTAGATATATATTTCGTTGGTAGCTATACCAATTCATCAGTAATATTTATAATATCAAGTACCTTATATTTTTATAAGCGATTGACTTACAGAGCCTTTATATTAAATTATTATGAAAATAATTAAATTTATTTTGTTAATTTTAATTCAATAAATATAAAAATTTTCATAACATTTACATTTTTTTCAACATTTGGTTTATTTTTAATTGCTCTCCATAAAGGAGGCAAACAGCGATAAAATTTAATTAATTCCAGTATAAAAATTTTTTTATCCATTTTTTATTTATTGCGCTATCAAATTTTCCACGTACGATATTGTCGCTGCGCAAACTAAATAAAAATGAGATTTGATGTAATTACGCAGCAACACATCAAATTAACTTCAAATTACAGTATCGACGGCAGTGAATATCTAAATTGTTTTGATTTTCGTCAAACTCACATGGACATATACGTGAGAGTTTTTTTTCACTAACCCAATCAAAAAACCCTTGGTTTGACAAGCCAATTTGATACGTGGCCATGGCGCTTAAGCATGCTATGAAAAATATGTGAATCCAGTATTGCCGTGTTGGCGATATCATAAAATTAGTGAAAAGAATATTTGGTTTAATAAATTTTTTTTCAAAATGCATGCAAAATGCATTCATGCTTAAAAATACCATTACGATGTGTTCTTTTTTGTTTTTTATTTTTTATAAATATACAGAAAATCAGCTATAAACATTACTTTTATTTTACTAAATACTGGTTAATTCATATAAGACTCATTCTCGGTAACACTGTTTCTTAACTTGTCATTTTACTTGCCGTAAGTGTCAAAAATTCACTGTCTTCATAAATTCCATGCAAGTTGAGCTGCAAGTGCCAAAAGTGTAGTTGTGTTAGTAAAAATGTTTGATTGTATTGAGTTTTTCGAACTTGCACTTGCATGTGTAAACGCTGAGTTAATGAGTTATCACAATGTATTTCTCAAAAAAATGCAAAACAACAGGCCGATTGCAGGCAGACTTGTGAAGCTTTAATTTGTTGGATTTTTTTTCGTTTTGTTCGGTTTCCAAAAAGTAGCCGAATTATTTTACCACATAAAAGTTAGAATGCAATAAACAAACTAAAGCTCCAACACTGAATATTTAGCTTTGATTTTTTAAGTTTTCTTTAAAATAAATATTTCCGTGTATATTTTTGAACAAAAATTTCTATGATTTCTTATTTTTTAACTTCTTTCCTTTTTTTACATTCACTGAGAACTGTACCATTTTTCCTTTTGCGGGGTAATAAAATTTCACGGAAACAAAAATTCCAGTTGCTTTTCACGATAAGGGTGATTATAATGCATTTGACACTTGCCAAAAATAAAAACGATATTTACAAAAAAAAATGGATTTTCACCTTTTTTATATTAAGCCATCGATAATTAATTGTCAGTTGGACTCTATCGTTAAAAACTTGCTCAAATGGTTTCAATGTACATACTCGTATATCATTTGCATGCGTTTGAAATAACAAATAATGACATTACTGACAACCAAAATTTATAAATACACTTTATTTCATAAAATTTTTTCAATTATAATATTTCAGGATTTATTTTATATTTCAAGGGACTTTCAGAAAAAAGTTTATAAGCTGGCAAGTTTTAAAAAAAATTTTAAAATTTTTTATATTTGCCTAAAGGCACTAAATTTAGTAATGCGCTATTATCTCCAAAACCAGGAGGGGTGTCGCCATGGCACTAGGCTCATTCGAAAGGTAATAAAATTTCCAATATTCCAGGATTTATTTTATATTTCAAGAGACTTTCAGAAAAAAGTTTATAAGCTGGCAAGTTTTAAAAAAAATTTAAAAATTTTTTATATTTGCCTAAAGGCACTAAATTTAGTAGTGCGCTATTATCTCCAAAACTAGGAGGGGTCCTGCCATGGCACTAGGCTCATTCGAAAGGTAATAAAATTTCCAATATTCCAGGATTTATTTTATATTTCAGGAGACTTTGAGAAAAAAGTTTATAAGCTGGCAAGTTTTAAAAAAAATTTAAAAATTTTCCTATATTTGCCTAAAAGCACTAAATTTAGTAATGCTCAATTATCTCCAAAACTAGGAGGGGTCCCGCCATGGCACTAGGTTCATTCGAAAGGTAATAAAATTTCCAATATTCCAGGATAAATTTTATATTTCAAGAGACTTTCAGAAAAAATTTTATAAGCTGGCAAGTTTTAAAAAAAATTTAAAAATTTTCCTATATTTGCCTAAAAGCACTAAATTTAGTAATGCTCAATTATCTCCAAAACTAGGAGGGGTCCCGCCATGGCACTAGGTTCATTCGAAAGGTAATAAAATTTCCAATATTCCAGGATTTATTTTATATTTCAAGAGACTTTCAGAAAAAAGTTTATAAGCTGGCAAGTTTTATAAAAATTTAAAAATTTTCCTATATTTGTTTAAAAGCACTAAATTTAGTAATGCTCAATTATCTCCAAAACTAGGAGGGGTCCCGCCATGGCACTAGGCTCATTCGAAAGGTAATAAAATTTCCAATATTCCAGGATTTATTTTATATTTCAGGAGACTTTCAGAAAAAAGTTTATAAGCTGGCAAGTTTTATAAAAAATTTTCCTATATTTGCCTAAAAGCACTAAATTTAGTAATGCGCTATTAGACTTTCAGAAAAAAGTTTATAAGCTAAAAAGTTTTAAAAAAATTTAAAAATTTTATAAATTTGTATATACATATAATGTCGCATGGCATCACAAAATAACAGAAATACACACATATGGTAGCATGCTAATTTAATTCATGATGGCGGCTTTTCAATACTGCCATTGCAGCGTTTAAAATAAGCATATACTCATACTTATGCGTTTTATTTATAGGAAAACTGAATCGAATATTGACGAATATTCTTTAGAGTGAAGCAAAGCAAAACATTCGAAAAGCAATTAAATTTAACAGCTAATGTTTGTCATATCTTGGAAAACTTTATAAAAACAACAAAATGTGCAATATAAAATTGATCCTGGAATATTGGAAATTTTATTACCTTTCGAGTGAGCCTAGTGCCACGGCGAAATCCCTCCTGGTTTTGGAGATAATAGCGCATTACTAAATTTAGTGCCTTTGGGCAAAAATAAAAAATTTTAAAATTTTTTTTAAAACTTGCCAGCTTATAAACTTTTTTCTGAAAGTCTCTTGAAATACAAAATAAATCCTGGAATATTGGAAATTTTATTACCTTTCGAATGAGCCTAGTGTAATGGCGGGACCCCTCCTAGTTTTGGAGATAATTGAGCATTACTAAATTTAGTGCTTTTAGGCAAATATAGGAAAATTTTTATAAAACTTGCCAGCTTATAAACTTTTTTCTGAAAGTCTCCTGAAATATAAAATAAATCCTGCAATATTGGAAATTTTACTACCTTTCGAATGAGCCTAGTGCCATGGCGGGACTCCTCCTAGTTTTGGAGATAATTGAGCATTACTAAATTTAGTGCTTTTAGGCAAATATAGGAAAATTTTTAAATTTTTGTAAAACTTGCCAGCTTATAAACTTTTTTCTGAAAGTCTCCTGAAATATAAAATAAATCCTGGAATATTGGAAATTTTATTACCTTTCGAATGAGCCTAGTGCTATGGCAAAACCCCTCCTAGTTTTGGAGATAATTGAGCATTACTAAATTTAGTGCTTTTAGGCAAATATAGGAAAATTTTTAAATTTTTGTAAAACTTGCCAGCTTATAAACTTTTTTCTGAAAGTCTCCTGAAATATAAAATAAATCCTGGAATATTGGAAATTTTACTACCTTTCGAATGAGCCTAGTGTAATGGCGATACCCTTTCTAGTTTTGGAGATAATTGAGCATTACTAAATTTAGTGCTTTTAGGCAAATATAGGAAAATTTTTAAATTTTTATAAAATTTGCCAGCTTATAAACTTTTTTCTGAAAGTCTCCTGAAATATAAAATAAGGCCTGGAATATTGGAAATTTTATTGCCTTTCGAATGGGCCTAGTGCCATGGCGGGACCCCTCCTAGTTTTGGAGTTATTAATAAATATGTGCTATTGGAGCTAAAAATATAGCTCCGTATATATAAAAATATAAACATAAGTATATACATATGTAGTATATATCTACATATGTATAATTTATATAAAATTGATCCTGGAATATTGGAAATTTTATTACCTTTCGAATGAGCCTAGTGCCACGGCGAAACCCCTCCTGGTTTTGGAGATAATAGCGCATTACTAAATTTAGTGCCTTTGGGCAAAAATAAAAAATTTTAAAATTTTTTTTAAAACTTGCCAGCTTATAAACTTTTTTCTAAAAGTCTCTTGAAATATAAAATAAATCCTGGAATATTGGAAATTTTATTACCTTTCGAATGAGCCTAGTGTAATGGCGGGACCCCTCCTAGTTTTGGAGATAATTGAGCATTACTAAATTTAGTGCTTTTAGGCAAATATAGGAAAATTTTTATAAAACTTGCCAGCTTATAAACTTTTTTCTGAAAGTCTTCTGAAATATAAAATAAATCCTGGAATATTGGAAATTTTACTACCTTTCGAATGAGCCTAGTGTTATGGCGGGACTCCTCCTAGTTTTGGAGATAATTGAACATTACTAAATTTAGTGCTTTTAGGCAAATATAGGAAAATTTTTAAATTTTTATAAAATTTGCCAGCTTATAAACTTTTTTCTGAAAGTCTCCTGAAATATAAAATAAATCCTGGAATATTGGAAATTTTATTACCTTTCGAATGAGCCTAGTGCCATGGCGGGACCCCTCCTAGTTTTGGAGATACTTGAGCATTACTAAATTTAGTGCTTTTAGGCAAATATAGGAAAATTTTTAAATTTTTGTAAAACTTGCCAGCTTATAAACTTTTTTCTGAAAGTCTCCTGAAATATAAAATAAATCCTGGAATATTGGAAATTTTACTACCTTTCGAATGAGCCTAGTGTAATGGCGATACCCCTTCTAGTTTTGGAGATAATTGAGCATTACTAAATTTAGTGCTTTTAGGCAAATATAGGAAAATTTTTAAATTTTTATAAAATTTGCCAGCTTATAAACTTTTTTCTAAAAGTCTCCTGAAATATAAAATAAATCCTGGAATATTGGAAATTTTATTGCCTTTCGAATGGGCCTAGTGCCATGGCGAGACCCCTCCTAGTTTTGGAGTTATTAATAAATATGTGCTATTGGAGCTAAAAATATAGCTCCGTATATATAAAAATATAAACATAAGTATATACATATGTAGTATATATCTACATATGTATAATTTATATAAAATTGATCCTGGAATATTGGAAATTTTATTACCTTTCGAATGAGCCTAGTGCCACGGCGAAACCCCTCCTGGTTTTGGAGATAATAGCGCATTACTAAATTTAGTGCCTTTGGGCAAAAATAAAAAATTTTAAAATTTTTTTTAAAACTTGCCAGCTTATAAACTTTTTTCTGAAAGTCTCTTGAAATATAAAATAAATCCTGGAATATTGGAAATTTTATTACCTTTCGAATGAGCCTAGTGTAATGGCGAAACCCCTCCTAGTTTTGGAGATAATTGAGCATTACTAAATTTAGTGCTTTTAGGCAAATATAGGAAAATTTTTAAATTTTTATAAAATTTGCCAGCTTATAAACTTTTTTCTGAAAGTCTCCTGAAATATAAAATAAATCCTGGAATATTGGAAATTTTATTACCTTTCGAATGAGCCTAGTGCCATGGCGGGACCCCTCCTAGTTTTGGAGATAATTGAGCATTACTAAATTTAGTGCTTTTAGGCAAATATAGGAAAATTTTTAAATTTTTATAAAATTTGCCAGCTTATAAACTTTTTTCTGAAAGTCTCCTGAAATATAAAATAAATCCTGGAATATTGGAAATTTTATTGCCTTTCGAATGGTTCTAGTGCCATGGCGGGACCCCTCCTAGTTTTGGAGTTATTAATAAATATGTGCTATTGGAGCTAAAAATATAGCTCCGTATATATAAAAATATAAACATAAGTATTTACATATGTAGTATATATCTACATATGTATAATTTAATTCTTTTTAGCTAAAATTGTAAACTCACATTATTTTTGTTATTTATTTTCCTATTCAGGACGTATTTGCTACAAAAATTCAGTTTGCTTCACACTTTTTATAAAATATACACAACTATTACTTTTTCCACAATATTATTTCAGTTTTTTCCCTTAAAATAACAACGAAAACAAAGCTTTGACAGCTAAACGTCATTTTCTGTTAAGACGGAGCTTTCAAGGCAGACGTCTTAACAGCCGTGTTAAGACGGCTAGAAAACATTAACATTTGCGGTCCACACCTGACAGTAACAGGATTTTGCTGTTTCTGTCCGTGTTTTCATGTCAGGTGTAGACCGCACTTTAATACTATGTTCACACGAAAAGATGAAGCACTTGCTTCGCTTTCTAAAGCATGTTTATGAATCTAGCTGTTCACACGACTCGATTTGACAGTTCTCTTTTTGATAACAAATAAAATCTAAAATGGACAAAAAAAAATAAGTTAAAATTATTACGCATTTTTAAAAATGCACAAACATATTTTCATATTTTCAATATGAATCTACATGCTTCGTTCTCAAAATTTTGTATGACGAAGCATGTTGCTTCGCTCATGATTGGGGAGTGAAGCATGAATAGAGAGCGAAGCATGTTCCGTGTGAACGTAGTATAACTGATGAAAATTGTAATGAACAACTTTTTAAAAACAAGGTTGCTTATAACTGAAAACTTTTATTTAATTGATTATAAAAACAAACACATTTTTTTAAATTTTGAAGACATTTATTTAGGAATATTTGCCAGAAGAAGAAGAAGCACAAATAAATGAAAAAGAAAAATATGATATTAGTAACAATTGTCTCAATTAATTAATTAATTAAATACATATAAAGCTCTTGCCCAAATTAATCTATTTAATGTTATTAATGAAGAAAAAAAGGGGAACTAATGGGAAAGTGAAGCGAATACGAATGGTTTCCCATTCGTACACACAGCCAATCCTTTTCAAATGAAAACCTAACCCTCTGTCCAGCCGGACTTGATGTTCCCTGTTAGGTACTAACGAGGCACTGTCGACCGGCCAAAGGCGGTATAACCTTTCTGTGTCGGCCTGGAGGCATGCTGGCAGCCCCAGTACCAGGATCGGATGCGTTAGCCTAATCAGCTGGCCATCTTAAAACCAAATGATTACCGAAACCTTTATCAAACATAAGGCCCTATGCTCCTTATAGGATCGACGGGAACACATATATATATATAATGAAGAAACAAGTTGTTTAGAAACTGAGTTCAGACAATTAAAATTATTTTTCTGATAAAAACATTTAACTATTAAATTTTTGGAAAAAAAATATCAGATATGCAAACGAGGGATTTGAGTCTTTTGTTTCCGATTTTAACTAAATTTGTTAAAAAATTTATTCAGCAAATGTGGAAAGAATGTTTAGTCAGGTAAACATACATAAATAAGAATAAAGTAAGAAATTCATTGAAAAAGTCGTCTTTGTAAGCAATATTATATACAAAAGATTATTTAAAGCTAGACAAATGTAGCTGATATGATCTAACACCTAACACCTGTACCTGAATTATTCACCATGTTTAATTTATATTTGCATAATTGTATATTTTACAAAAGAACAAAAATTGTACGGCTTAACCCTGCGTTTAGACGTGCAAGTAGTTGAATGTAAATTCTGTGTACATATTATCAACGAAAATATCGAAAAACACCCGACTGTCTTGCAAGTTGCATGAATGTTTACATGGGCAGGTGAAGATTCATTGTAAAAATGTCTACGAGAGCTCAACATCTAAAAAAAATTGCCAAAATAGAAATAAAAGTGAAGAAAAGAAAAGAAAATGAAAAAAGAAATAAATAGATTTTGGGTAAAACCGCTTTTGATGAAAAGATGTGAAATGGAATTTGAAGCACATTTGCTGAAAGATTTACTATAGGAGGATGACGATAAGGATTTCAACAATTTCTGTCGTTTGGGCATATCGCAGTTTGAAGAAATTTTAGCAAAGGTATGTAAAATTTTCAATCTTTTCATAGAATCCTCAACAGAATTTGATTGGAATTGAACTATTGTATTGTAATACCAATCATAAGACCGAACTCCGTTTTCTGGATAAAAGTTTCCAATCGAATTTCATTTGTAATAGTCGGTTATCATGAACGCAATCAACTGAAGTCTCTTAGTAAGTACTGCCAAACCAATTCATATTGGATTCTATGAACAGAATGATATATGCTAAACATACCATTATTTTTTAATATATTGATATACATACATACTTATATAGGTGCAAAACAAGATCTCAAAACTCGACACCAATATGCGAGCAGCGATTTCTGCAAGAGTCAAATTGGCGATAACGCTAAGGTATTTGGCGACTGGAGACTCATTCAGCTCACTTCAGTTCTTAACAAGAGTTTCCAAAAGCACGATTAGTGTATTTATTCTAGTCGTGCTGGGCGCAATCTATGATGCATTGAAAGACGTTTGTTTGAAAATAAGTAATTATTAACCAACTTTTTCTAAATTGTTTAGAACGTTTATCATAAGTTTAAACCGAAAAATGGTTAATTTTTCATAACAGAGACTTTTTTGCTTCTCCAGTAAACTTTTTTCAATGTAACTTATGGCTTTAATGAAACTATATGACGATATGTATCTTCTTTTAAAGGTCCCTGATACTAAAAAGGAATTACAAGAGATTGCCAAGGATTTTAACGCCCTATGGCATTTTCCACACACGTTGGGCGCATTAGACGGCAAACATGTGCGTATTAAGGCACCTTCAAAAACCGGCTCCCAGTTTTACAATTTCAAAGGCTTTTTCAGCATTGTGATTTTTGCTGCAGTTGATGCACATAGCCGATTTTTATTTGTTGATGTTGGCTCAAATGCTAAAACCTCAGATAGCTCAATTTATAAGGACTTCTACCTGTACAACGCCTTGGAAAATGGGGAATTAAATATTCCAAAGAGCAGGAAAATTGTTTCAGGACAAGGAAACAACACGCCATTTTTTTCATCGGTGATGATGCATTTCCACTGGATAAGCATTTAATGAAACCATACAGCAAGTCCTTAAAATTAACTGTTCATCAGGAGATATTTAATTACAGACTATGCCGAGCGAGAATGTTTGTAGAGTGTGCTTTTGGTAGATTGGCAAAAAGGTTTGGGATATTCAACAGACCAACTGAAGTTCAAACCTCAACTACAGACACAATCTTCATGACTGCTTGCACTTTACGTAATTATCTCACGAAGAAAAAGATAAATCCCATCACACCAGACTTCGACATGGAGACCCCACCTGCAATATTTTGATCAATTGGTCACCAAGATTTAAATACAAACAAATATGCATGCAGGGTGCGGGATGAGATTTCTCGATATCTTAAGTCAGATGGGAATATCGATTTCCAATGGAAAAAGATAAACTTTAAATAAAATATGTAGTAAATTTATTATTTGACTTATTGTCCCAATTTTATATTAAATGAAATGTATTTGTTGGTGGTAGATATTTTTTAATCTAAAAATCTAAAACCGAAAGATCTCAAGCTAAATTAATAAAAACAAAATATATAAAATTTGTTTTTAAAAAATTTTTATTAAAAAAAAATATAATAAAAAAAATTTGTATTTCAGGTTCAAATGTTCACGAGTACATACATACATATAGATATGTATATTGCAAATTAAAGCTTTAACAACTCATGTAGTGATACTATATAATAAATACCAGTAATATAACTAAAATAGAAAAGCAAAATAAATACTTTTAATTCAATGTTTTTAAATACAAAATTTTACATTTATTTGAGCATGTACTCAAGTATTTATGTTTTATATTTTATTTCTTTGTAGCGGGTTAGCAATATCTAGATATATATTTCGTTGGTAGCTATACCAATTCATCAGTAGATGTTTTACCCTTTATGTTTAAAAAATTCCAAAGCTCATCTATTTATACAAAAACTCACAAATATATTTTTTGTGAATTACAAAGCATAAAAATAGCCTTTAAATTTTTTTTTTTTTTTTTTTTTTTCAAACACAAACAACAATAATTTTCCATTATGAATGTGTTTACTATTCTACACCTAAGTATACAATTAGACAACCGCTGGTTGCCATTAAAAGTATTTTATAAGGCAAAAATGAAAAGCAAAAAAAAATAAAGCAAAAAAAAAAAAAAAATTTGTTTAAAGGCAATTTTTATGCTTTGTAATTCACAAAAAATATATTTGTGAGTTTTTGTATAAATAGATGAGCTTTGGAATTTTTTAAACATAAAGGGTAAAACAGCTACTGATGAATTGGTATAGCTACCAACGAAATATTGTATATCTAGATATTGCTAACCCGCAACAAATAAATAAAATATAAAACATAAATACTTGAGTACATGCTCAAATAAATGTAAAATTTTGTAACGGCGAGATTTGCTTTTCATTTTTGCCTTATAAAATACTTTTAATGGCAACCAGCAGTTGTCTAATTGTATAGGTGTAGAAAAGTAAACACATTCATAATGGAAAATTATTGTTGTTTGTGTTTGAAAAAAAAAAAAAAAAAAAAATTTTAAAGGCTATTTTTATGCTTTGTAATTCACAAAAAATATATTTGTGAGTTTTTGTATAAATAGATGAGCTTTGGAATTTTTTAAACATAAAGGGTAAAGCATCTACTGATGAATTGGTATAACTACCAACGAAATATATATCTAGATATTGCTAACCCGCAACAAATAAATAAAATATAAAACATAAATACTTGAGTACATGCTCAAATAAATGTAAAATTTTGTAACGGCGAGATTTGCTTTTCATTTTTGCCTTATAAAATACTTTTAATGGCAACCAGCGGTTGTCTAATTGTATAGGTGTAGAAAAGTAAACACATTCATAATGGAAAATTATTGTTGTTTGTGTTTGAAAAAAAAAAAAAAAAAAAAAAATTTTAAAGGCTATTTTTATGCTTTGTAATTCACAAAAAATATATTTGTGAGTTTTTGTATAAATAGATGAGCTTTGGAAGTTTTTAAACATAAAGGGTAAAACATCTACTGATGAATTGGTATAGCTACCAACGAAATATATATCTAGATATTGCTAACCCGCAACAAATAAATAAAATATGTTTTTAAATACTTTTAATTAAATCTATCAGGCGATAGTGAAGTTGAATGTATGGCTAAAATGCATACAAAACAATAACAATTTCAGAAATTTTGATGTTGTAAATTTCGTAATCCTCGAAAAGTATTTCTGCATCATCAAGCGCTTGGCTAACAATATCTGAAGAAGTTGTTGAATTATAAATACGTGCGTTAATGGCTGATGTTTGAGGATGCGACGCTATTGCTGATAAGCTATTTTCACGAATACTTTGCACTTTTCGTCTTGTAAATAATGATTGTATCTTGCCCATTAGTTCATATCCAAACTCGGTTGGCATATTCTGCAGTTGGTATCCAATGCTAGCTCCAAATTTTGAAAACTCATTTTCATCTACATCGATTATTTTTCCAATGGCTTTATCTATTTTGTATACAACTGCAGCATTATTAGAGACTTTGCTTACAGAGAGGTCCTCGAATTCAAAATCATCTGTCTCTATCAAGCTTTCCTTATGTATAAAACAAAAATTTTTAGTTTAATATTTAGAAACTACGTATGTGAATCTGTTTGTATGTATGAGCGACTTACCTGAACAGAATTGCCCATAGTTTTCCGGGTTACGATAGAGCTATGCAGAAAACTCATTTCGGTAAACCACGATAGTGAGGACACATAGCCTTCATCCGCTCCCGAACCAGATTTTTTGTAGCTCTGTTTCCTCTTTTCCCCAGTGTAGGTGGCTCGCATTGAGCGAATTTTTTTCTTGGTAATTTCCACCGTCAATACAAGCTCCTTTCCTCTTCATACGCTTTGGCTTTAAAGTCATTTCTGCGATACAGTTTGCTGTTCATATCCCATAAAATTGGATGGGACCGATACAAATTGATTAATTTTATAATACTTTGCTGGCTTAATTTTGGCTCCATTTTTTATTTTGTTTACCTTTTAATGCAGAGTCACCAATAACATAAAACAGTTTAATTTTAATGATATCAGATAAAATTGAAATTTATTCGTATTGTTTCAATGTTATTTACGTTTTAAAACTTCATTAACTGCTTTATTTATGTATATTGAAGGAAAAATATATCAAGTTAACTTTTAAATATATTTAAAAGAAGTAAAAATTGCAATAACATTATACTACAATACAGTAAATTTGTACTAAACTTTTAATAGAGCAACACTGTTATTTAACTTGTCACTTTACTTACTATAAGTGTCTAAAATTCACTGTCTTCATAAATTCCTTGCAAGTTGAGCTGCAAGTGCCGAAAGGGTAGTTGTGTTAGTAAAAATGTTTGATTGTATTGAGTTTTTCGAACTTGCACTTGATCAGTGTTAAATGATAATGTAATTATATTCATATATATGCACAAAATAACTAAAATGTTGAATTATCCGTTTAACACAATCCTGTAAATTTGTACAAGTCTGTATAGTGGGCAACACTGTTCCCGCTCTGTCATTTTACTTTCAGAAAGTGTCAGAAAATTACTGCCCAGCAGCGTTACCATTTGTCAAGTTTTCCCATTTTGCAAGTTTTTTGAGATACCAAAAAGTTTTAAATTTATTGGATAAAAAAACAAGTTTTTTAAAAATAAGTATATAAAGTTTTGTAAAGTTTTTTGTTTTTTTTTTATGTCAGAAACCATCGAATTCATAAAGACCTAGACGTTCCGTTGGTGAAGACAGTATTTTCAAAACACGCGAAAAAATATATAAAAAAACTTGAGTTGCACCCAAATCCCCTTGCGCGCAATATTCTTCATTATAGAGGCCACACCCGGCTGAAAAGAAGGGATACTCTTTTTCTCAACCGTTCACGAGAGATGTAAAACAATAAAAATTAACCGTTGAAATTAAAAATTTTGTTTAGCATTGGCTAAACTTATATTTAATATTTTTTAGATTTAAGATTTGAAAAACTTATTGATAATTTAATATATAATTGAAGATTCAATAAATAATAAAATTATCAAAAAAAAAAAGTTTTTTATAAATACATAATTTAACATGATTTAATTTTGCAGTATATTGGATGAAAATATTAAGTGATGTTTGTATGCAATGAAACGATCATATATTTTCTCAATCCCTTATTACTGCAACAGTGTCTAATTGTGTTTACTCCCTCTTAAGTACAACTATGCCGTTTTTACACATTGACAATTTGTAGCTAACATTTGGCAGTTAAGGTATAAACACATTCGCCACAGCAGACTACACGAACACAAGAACATAATTGCTGCTAGCTACCGTTGTAGACGTTTAGCAGCTACTTAATTATTTTGGATACGACAGATACACAGTAAACAGCTGATCCTGAATTGTTGCAACGATTCATTTATGTATATTACAGTGGTGATATTTAGCGCTTTTACTTTTTTAAAGTTTGCTAGGGCGAATTGAATACAGCGAATTGATTACGGCGAATTGAATTCGCCACTCACATTACTTTGTATGGATTCGCTTTGACTGAAAAAATTCATCTCATGGATCTCTTTTGGCTCCGGAGTTACGGGGTTCAAAACTTATTTTTATTGACTCCTAGAATATGGAACGGATATAAGCGATGTGGATATCACTCTAAACTTCTCTAAAATACCTATGTATATGTGACGCGCAAAATAGAAAGGGAGCTAAGGGTAAAAACCGGTTTTGTTCAGGAGAGCCATTTTAAAGATTTAAATACGTGTATCTTTGGTGTGCCATCACTTTCATAAAACGCGCATACACTTTTGGGGCATGTGATCGGTCTCATTCGATGCTCACATGTTTATTTATTTATTTATTTTAATAGATTCATTTACTAATATAATAACAAAATTTGTTTAAATGTAAATAATGATCTATAACTGGCATAACATAACGTTGTGAGCCAGATTGGCAAAATTAAAGCTGTTAAAAATAAGAATTCATAATTTTATTTTTTGTTTTTTACATACATATATGTATACAACATAAATTAATTAACAAAAGTACTAAGTACAAATATTTATATTTAGTTTTTTTTTTATATAGGAACTAAGCGAATTCATTTAATATCAATTTTCTGTTGATGTTGTCCACATCAAAAAAAAAAAAGTGAAAATTGATTTTTTACCCTTAGGTCTCTTTCTCTATGCGCTGTCACATATGCTGGTATTTTTTAAAACAATTTACCCATTGCGAGTGAAATTCAGTTTTAATTTTTTTTTATCTAACTTTTCGCTTTTGCAGAGAACTTACCATGCTTTTATTTGGTGTATACTTGAAAGCTGTCACCGATGAAATACGTAAGTTATGCTTCTTTAATGATGATTTTAAGAATTAAATGAGTTATTTAAAGCATTTGAAATGATACCTATGTCGTTTATATTTGATCTATGTATATTGTAGGACTTATGATCAATAATATATTAAAGTTTTGAACCCCGAAACTGCGGAATCGAGAGAGAGAGCACCGAAAAATTACACGAAAATTTTTAGGTAAAAAGGGCTATTACCCTGTGAGTTTTTTTAAAACTTTAACAATCTTGGTATTTTTGAATAAAGTCAATATTCCATATAACAATAAAGCTAATAAAAATTTTTGATGCATATATATTATAACATTTAAATTTTGTAATTTTTTTTTTATCTTGCAATAAAAAATATTTCTAACCTTAAAATTTTATTTATTTGTTGCGGGTTAGCAATATCTAGATATATATTTCGTTGGTAGCTATACCAATTCATCAGTAGATGTTTTACCCTTTATGTTTAAAAAATTCCGAAGCTCATCTATTTATACAAAAACTCACAAACATATTTTTGTGAATTACAAAGCATAAAAATAGCCTTTAAAAAATTTTTTCAAACACTTACAACAATAATTTTTCATTATGAATGTGTTTACTTTTCTACACCTATACAAATAAATAAAATTTTAAACATAAATACTTGAGTACACCCTGCAAACATTTTCCATCGCCGAAACTTCGCCCGCGAATCGCGGCGATTAATCGTGTGCGAGCCAAAAATTATCTTCAGGCGATTCGCCAAAACGCTCGCTTGTGTGCCTGTTGCGATTCGCAAATAGTGATCCGCGGGTGATTCGCATGTATCGATTCGCGGGCGAATCGCAAAATGTGATTCGCGGGCGAATCGTAAAATGTGATCCGCGGGTGATTCGATGTATCGATTCGCCGGCGATTCGCAAATAGTGATGATATATTACTTTTACACACCACACCTTTCACTGATCACTACTTATTTATTTTTGATATTTTATATTTCCGTTGTATTTAATGCATTATGGTATAAATGAAATTAATGGCTGAAAAGAAAACTTTGCTAATTATGTATATAACTATAGTTATCCCTGCAAACATTTTTGAGATTTTCTGGCGATTGCTTTTTTGGCGATGATTACGCGATCCTTCCTAGGGAATAAAAATCGCTAACCATCGCCTACGCCTTACAACTAAGTGATGAATACGCGAGCGCACACAAGTAACGGGAAATATTCCTCACAATAGACAACGTATTTTTGCATTCTTTTCGTTTTGAGTGTTTTTTCATAACTTTCGATGGAATTTTTTTTTGTTTTCCAAAGGTAACGGGAAAATAAATATGTATTTGGTTTCAAGAACAATTAGCAAAATTGTCATTTCAGTTGAGCAAGTGATCTGTTAAGGGTGTGTTAAAAATACAATAAGTGATGTGTATATAACTATATATCCCTGCAAACATTTTCCTTCGCCGAAACTTCGCCCGCGAAACGCCGGCAAGTTGTCTGCAATCGCGGCGAAGAAGAATAAGAAGTTTTTTAAAAAAATATATGGTAACGCTGCTGCCCAGTGGTATAAGCAGAAACCTTTCAGCCATACCTAAACAAGAGCGGCAAGCGTTTTTTAGCTGTCAAAAGTTCTCATGCCCATACAATTTGTATGGAGCATCCCGAAATAACGCGGCGGTAACGCGGCGGCAACATTTTGCAATTGGAAAATCCGATTTTGATAGCGCGTTTAATAGTGAAGTTAGCTGCAAAAGACAAGCACTCATGATACAATGACTATAAGGTAGTCTTACAAGCCCAGCTGATAATTCTTCTAAATTACTTGTTTTTTATTTCAAGTGTTAAATTTTGATTTGTATTTATTTTTTCGTATTTGAATGAATAATTTTTATTTATATTCTTGTCACAGGTTGAAACATACACACATACACATTTATACTTTTGACTTCTGAGAATTTTTTTGTTGTGTTTGTTGTAGAGATGCATGTATTATTCGGTTATGAGTATACTATTATAATCAGGGTTGTTATATATTTTGTAATAACCCTGTTTTTATGACAAAGCGTTGACGCTCTTGTTTAGGTATGGCATTTCAGCGTTAACGCTAGGCGGTAGAAAACGTTCCGCTTTCCGCTCTTGTTTAGGTATGGCTGTTTGCCACAAATGGCTAGTGAAGTGGCGGGTATTTTCTCTCTATGCACTAAAACCGATAACGAAAGGGTATGTCACTCCGCTACTACATCTGTGCCTAGTCACTAGTAGCTGTAACAAGTACTACCCAGTATTCGATAGCTAAATCGCTACGACGCATTTAATGCCTGTCACTGATTGCAATTATGTTTTTAGAAAGATCCCGTTATTAAAACAACAAAAACTTTAAGATCATAACATGTTCTTTCCCTTTTGTTTATTTTAAACTTCAGTAGCATTTCAGATTTTAGGAAGCTAACATTAAAAGTAAAAAGAAAAGGTAAATTAAATACTTAATATAAAAATGAGCAAAAGAAATTTTAAAAGATTGGTTAAGATAGAAAGTGAAAAGTTTTTAGAACGTTTAAATAAAATTTCTGATGGAAATGATTAAGCGGAGTTGGAAATAGTGAATATAAAAACATGTGAAGAAAAGGAGTACAACGATTTTTTGCAATCTTTTAATAAAATTAAAGAAAAGTGATGTAACAATGATTTTGAAAACTCAAATTTAAATGATAGCTCCAAGGTTTTAGAAACTGTTGATCATATTGAATTTGAAGAAAACAATAATCTAAGTGTTAAATTAGAGTTATGGTATAAAAAGCACCGGCCAAGCAGAAGATGTGCGGAAGAGTTGTTAAAAATATTAAAAGAAGAAAATATAAATGTAAATCCGTTTTACAAAATCAATGAAAAAATAAAGTAAAGAAACGATTTGTAAAGTCCATAGATGGAGGTACCTATTTGCATTTAAGTTTTAAAGACTCTATAAAAAAAAATTTCCAAAACTGTAGCAATTCCTAAAAGCTTAGAACTCGATGTGAACATAGATGGATTGCCTCTTTTTCGCAGTTCAAAAGTTCAACTTTGGCCAATTCTAATAAGAATTCGCAATATTGATTTTAGGCCAATATTTCCTGTAGGAATATTTCTAGGCAAAAGCAAACCAAGGAATTGCGATGAGTTTTTAAATGATTTAACTTCTGAGTATTTGTTTTATAAAATCAATGGTTTTCAAATAGGCAACAAAAATATCTCGTTAGCAATAAAAACCATAATATGATGCTCCAGCAAAGTGGTGTTCCTGGTCACAACTCACGACATGGTTGTTCAAAATGTACGCAAAGTGCTAAGAAGATTGATGGAACATTAACTTTTGATACAGTTCCTGGAGCTGCGATAAGTGATAAAGATTTTGAAAGTAGAAAGTAGAAAAAACACCATTTAGTTAAGTATTTAAACACAAAATCGGACTTAGAATCTATAGACATTTCAATGGTAACACAATTTACACTCGATTGTATGCACCTCGTAGACCTAGGCATTACAAGAAAATTTTTGCTGAGGCTTATTAAAAAGAAAGTTTGTTTTGCAAGTGTTCCTGATTTTGAAAAAACGTATCAAAAAAATTGCTTGAAATGAAGCTATTTATTCCCAAAGAATTCGGTAGAAAGCCTAGGCCTTTGGATGATATTTTGAATTGGAAAGCGACGGAGTTTCGGCAGTTCTTGTTATATACGGGAATAGTGGCATTAAAAAATGAAGTAGATGAAAACGTTTTCTACGAATTTTTATTGCTTCACTGCGCATACAGATTAGCTTGTTGCCCAAAACAACGCGTAAGTAATTTGGAAATATGTGATTTGTTGCTACATCTATTTGTGCAAAATTTTCCTGTAGTGTTTGTTAAAAACAGTGTTTCGTACAATGTTCACAGTCTACTTCATTTAAAAGAGACAATATCCGACCATATCCTCAGCTTACAGTTTTGAAAACTATCTACAAAAAATAAAAAAAGGTGTCAAAAGTCCAGTAAATATCGGAAACAGATTTTGTTGCAAATGAAAGCCATGAAGGCTTAATAAAAAAGAGAAATGGTGCGATCGCTTAAAATTTTCAGGGATCTTCATTAAGTACAAATACACCTGACAATATTTGTTATTTAAAAAAGAATCATCCCGTACAAATTGTATCTCTGGCATTTGATGAAAAACAACACTTTATTGGCCGAAAGCTAAGAAATTTATGAAATTACTTTGTAGACCCTTGTGAATCCATAACTTTGGGTATTTTTTTAGCTGATTTGGATGCCCAAGATGAAACTGAAAACTTTCATTTTCTGACATACAATGCAGTTTAATAATATGACAGACTCAGACTCAAGCAGCCCACCACGCAAAATTAAGCGCTTCCAATGTAATTGCGCCGAGTACAAGTATAAACTAAATGAATTAAATGGTAATTAATAATTTCTTAAAATTTTAAATACATATATATGAATAAAACCTCTTTATATTTTATTATTGGTACTGTAGATGACCTCAAGAAAAGGGACAAAATTATTAAAGGTAAATATTTAAAAACATAAGTAATTGTTTTTGATTTCACAGGCTTTATTTTTATAAGATCAACTAAAGTTTATTGCCGAAGTTTTGGCTAAGCAGCAAGTTTTCCTAATTAGGATGGCAGCAAAGCAAACTGAAATTCAGTGTTTGGCTAAACAGTTTGCGCTTGAAAATGAGGAGTCGCTGAAAATTTAAACAAAAGGATTTCTGCAGAAAATAGAGATGAATATGAAAGTTTTATTTTTTTATTTCATAATGCGTAATTTTATTTCTATAATTTTTATTTTACTTTTTTCAGATTGATGCTATCAAAGCTATTATATTACCAAGTGGAATAATTAAAAACCTAAGAAACGTACTATCTACGGTGATAACGAATGAATTTAATATTGAAGGTGTGCAGGGAAAAAAATCGCTTAAATCATTAGAAAAATTTTACAGCGTTCTTTTGGGTAACTATTTAAACTACTTTTTTACTCTTTTAGACTCGCTAGCAATATTTAAAAATAATTTTTGCATTTATTATTTATTTTAGATTCTATTCCAGAAAATTCTGAAGAACAGCTAAGGAAAGCTATTCAGCTACAAAAGAAGCGTTTTTTTAAGAAATTGGCTGCAAAAAAAAAAATAATAAAATTAAATTTTACTATAATTAAAGCATACATACATATGTATGTATGTATGTTAGTATGTATAGAATGAAAAGAATGAATTGTTTTTTAGTTTTTTAACATATAATAAGTGAAATGAATTGTTTGTTTTTATTATAAACTAGCTGATCCCGGTGTACTTCGCTACCCCCCTCGTTATAAAATAAAATTAAAAGTATTTATATATCCTATTGTGAAAATTTAATGACCATCGGTCTAATAGTTAAGACTATATTAAGATTTTTTATTTTCCTATAAAGGGGCGTGGTCCCACTCACTTTTCTCCTAGTACGTATTCCTAATTATGTCAATACTATATGTACCAAATATCATCGGCGTAGGTCAAAAAATGCCCAAAATATGGCGATTTCAATTTTTGGGTTATATGGGAGCTGCCACGCCCACTTGTCCGATAACGCCCATTTTTGTCCTGATTACTCACATTAGTAACATATGAACTATTGCAATGTTTCAAAACTCTTGCTATCACAATAGTCAAGATATATGATGTTATTCAATTTATGTGGGAGGGGCTACGCCCACTTGAAATATTAAAAGCCTAAAACCATCCTCTATAAATTCCCTTTTGAATGACACCAGTTTGGGTCAAATCGGTTGGATAGTTTCCGAGTCTATAGCGAACATGGGTACAAACATTTTTTGTATTTTATATATATAGATAGATAAATTTATCTACATATGTACAAACGTATGTAAAATTGTTTTAATATACTTAGCTAGCGAAGGGATAGGATAATGGGAATAACATAATTCACTAGCGACCAAGGGTAGCGAATGTGGTAGTTCCTTTGGTTTACCTCTTTCGATGCCTACTAGTGACTAGCAGAAGACCTGCACCTTAGGAGTGGTGCTTTATACAGAAACTTTTAGGTAACCCTTTGGGTGGCTAAAGGTAATGCAGAGACGGGTCAATCGCCACCTATAATGACAAGCCCGTGTTAAATTCGCCACTCAAATGCATGTGAGGTAGATTGTAGCGGGGCTAGTGGTGGTGCTAAAATAGCTAGCGAATCTACACGTACGGAGCTAGTCCCTTATACCACTGGGTGTCTTGAAAAATTCGTTGAAACAGGAGTGGAAAGTAGAAAACAGTCTGCGTTGTGGTGAATTACACAGTACTGCTAACTGTGATAAAATAAAAGGTGATCCCAACGCGAAAAAATGTGGCAATTGCGGCGGAAATCACACTGCCAACTATAGAGACTGCCCCCTTTACTCGTTTTTTAAGAATTCATCAACCAAAAAAACCAATGATACTCCCGCTCAGCCTAAAACCCCTATTAACTATCCACAGTTACCTCAACCGTCCACCAGCCAAAATCAATATTCAAACATTTTCAAGTCTAACGCGACTAGTGCTCAACAACAAGCTAACAACAAATTTTCATAAATGTAAATGAAGATTCGGGCTATAATTTTAGTCGTATTGAAGCTTCAATTGAGAGCTTAATACAAACAGTAAATACATTTATTCTCAACATGTCCTGTGTAGTGTACACATGTCATACAACTTGCACAGTAGGTAAATACCAACTTTAAGTGTGTAGCGCAACAAGCGATAATGTTACACATGTTGAAGTGTGGCAAAAGTTATTTGGAACAAATATTGAATTACAAAATTACTGTGTTGATGACACATGAAAATTTAATTCAATTTAATTTTATGATATTTTGTTTTTCTTTATTAATAAATTGAGTGATTTACAAATCACTCAATTCTAGATTATCATATAGATTATCATAAGTAGTATTTAAGCTAGAATATTTTGTAAATAAAATCAGACTTAAACTATCAACATAATTTGGCACTCGCTTGCCTTTGTTTTTAATTTAGTTTCAAGAATATTCTGGCAGTTCTTTTGAACGCCTAATTACTAGCTGGAACCCTTCCAGCTGTTTAAAATAAACCAAGGGCTATAAGGAAATAAAATATAAACATCCTTATTACTCCACATGGCGATCCTGCCATAACATTCTCAAAACATTAGTACACCACATCCTTTCACTCTCCACATGGCGATCCTGCGGATTTCGAACTGATCCTGCCGATTCGGACCAACCATAAAAAAAAAAAAAATTTTATTATCAAAAATTTTATGATCCTGCAAAAATCTTACAATCCTGCGGATTTCGAACTGATCCTGCCAATTCGGACCAACCATACAAAAAAAAATTTTATTATCAAAAATTTTATGATCCTGCAAAAATCTTACAATCCTTCGGACTTCGAACTGAAGATGATTTATTTACAATGTGTATTTACAATTCAAAAAGTAGAAGAGAAGAAAACCCAAAACGGACACAGTCGTAAAATTGTTTAAAAGTATTGTTTGATTAAAAATAAATTGTCCAGAATAAAGAATCCAGAAATTAAAAATTTGCTAGTAATAGAAAGTACCAATCATGACTCGTGGAAATCAACGTGACTTAGCCTGTCAAAAGAACACCAAAAATTTGGCTGAACAAAGCACTGACAATCTAAAACGACGTAAACACGTTTGGGTTTGGTTTATAAAAATCGCAAATGTAAGATGTTCTCTAGTTTCAATATTTTAAGTTTTGCTTAAATAATTTACAATTATACATACATGCAAACTTAACTTAAAACAGCATTAAAATAATATAAAAATCAACAAAAAAAAAAAGCAAGCACAACAAATAATATGAATGAATTGCAAAAAAAAATATACAAAAGAAATTGAATTATAAATACATACATACGTTAATTTTACTTACAAATTAATTAATTGAATATATAAAAACAAATGGGAATTTAATGAAAGAATGAATATTTAACTGAAAACTTCTTGAATATTATTATTATATATATGTAGTTTAAAATATAAATTAATTATACATACATATATACATTTTTATTTATTTCTTAACATTTTTAACTTACACACAAATACACACAACTTCTAACATTCATGTACACATACTCTTTACTTAACCATCAACAAACCAAGTCTTCTTATTAAATAAATCAAGTTAAGATATTACAAGATATTATTAATTGAAATCATACAAGCATTAAAATTATATCTAAATAGAGACAGATGGAATAATAGGGAGAGACTTCTTAAGAGAATACTTATGCAAAATAGATTACGAGACATTCACAATTTCATTGTTTACCAATAATGAAACCATAATTCTGCCAATGCAACCAAAAGCATTCGACACATTAAAAATAACTATACCACCACGAACAGAAATCATACAACCATTGAAATTAAACCTTACAGAAGATTGCGTAATACTTAATAATGAATTAAAAAGCGGTATTTTTTTAAGTAATTCAATAGCACCAAAAAACGGAATGACACACATTAAAATTTTAAACACAATAAATGATACACAAATTTTACAGGGCATTAAACTGCATACTGATCCACTAAAAAACTATGACATATTAAATTTCAACAATATAAACGACAACGAACGGTTCAACAAATTTTTGGATGACTTGAAATTAAAACATAATGACATACATATAAAGAAAATAAAGAGACAAATAAAGAATATAATGAGGCAAATAATAAAGAACATAATGAGGCAAATAACAATTTTAGTGAAACACGTGTAGAAGAAAAGAGTATGGAAAAATGTAATTCTCGGAAGCCTGATCAACTTCAAATATGGGAATGCATATCCATAAGTGATATAAAAAATATTAAGAAATTGCAATTTAATAGATTTGAAAACATAAAAGAAGTCGACATAACAATTGAAAATAATACTGTACACATAGGACGTGACGATAATTCATCGAAACAAGATTCGATTATGAAGAAATCACGTACCCAAAAGAGTAATTATATGAATGAGGGAAGTAACGATAATTCATCAAAACAAGATTTGATTATGACGAAGTTACATTCCAAGAATAAAGATAATATGCATGCAAGATTCAGCGATAACTCAGCGAAACTAGATTCGATACTGAGAAAACTGATATCAAAAATTTGTAAAGAAAATATAAAAGAATTAGCGCTAGCAAATAACGATAAAATATTTAAAGTATATACGAAAGAAGAATTAAAAGAAGCATATGCAAAGATAAAAATAAATAACAAAAGTCCTCAACTAAAAATATTAATATACAATGCCCCAAAAAGAATAACAGATGATATTCTAAAATATAAACTAATTGACGAATTCCACAATACCACACACGCAGGCCTCTTAGGAATTAGAAAAACAATTATTAAACTTAAACAGCGATACATTTGGAAAAACATGAATAAAATGGTAAAGAAGTTTGTATCATACTGCGACAATTGTAACAAAAATAAACAAAAAAAACACATAAAAGAACCACTTACACTAACTAACACACCAAACAATAATTAAGTACACAATAAACACTAAAAATTTTAAGAATACTATTTTAAAAATTATAAAAATATTAAGTACTACATTAAGAATTATGTAAATTATAACTATATTAAGAATTACTTTGTAAAACTATAACATATGTAAATAGAAATTAAGAATTATTTTACAAATATTGTCAGTACTATGAATATCAAGAAAAATCAATCCCCTAATTTTTCTCTTAGCGGTGAGGGTGTAGTGTACACATGTCATACAACTTGCACAGTAGGTAAATACCAACTTTAAGTGTGTAGCGCAACAAGCGATAATGTTACACATGTTGAAGTGTGGCAAAAGTTATTTGGAACAAATATTGAATTACAAAATTACTGTGTGCAAGTTGATGACACATGAAAATTTAATTCAATTTAATTTTATGATATTTTGTTTTTCTTTATTAATAAATTGAGTGATTTACAAATCACTCAATTCTAGATTATCATATAGATTATCATAAGTAGTATTTAAGCTAGAATATTTTGTAAATAAAATCAGACTTAAACTATCAACATAATTCGGCACTCGCTTGCCTTTGTTTTTAATTTAGTTTCAAGAATATTCTGGCAGTTCTTTTGAACGCCTAATTACTAGCTGGAACCCTTCCAGCTGTTTAAAATAAACCAAGGGCTATAAGGAAATAAAATATAAACATCCTTATTACTCCACATGGCGATCCTGCCATAACATTCTCAAAACATTAGTACACCACATCCTTTCACTCTCCACACCTGTATGATGCAGGAGATGTTGAAACTGCAGTCTACCTTGTTGCAGGCTGTACTAAGCAAACCATGAACTTAAAAAAAAAGAAATGTTTGGAGCAAATACTAGCTGTTGCACAAAGTCTAACGCAACAAATATCACTCCACTTCTTTTTCTCATTTTTGTCTCTAGGAACACTGAACAAGCTTTCAACTCCCTTCGCATATTTAACTTTACATACCGCACAAACTCAAATGTACTTATATAAAAATTTATTTTATTTTTATTCAATTAAATTTTATTATAACTTTTTTATTTTCACAAGCACAATCAGATTAAAACATAAAGAATTTTTGACACTACTATACACTGCAGTCACACGTTCAAGTTTTCTTTCAATTCTCTTTCAAGAAATTTACACATACTGCTTCTCAAAATGTACAAAAACTGAAAGCTGTGACGTAGGTGGCATTCAATTTTAAAGCAATTTGCTTTCAAATGTAGCATGTGACCAACAGTCTGTAGTATGCATTGCAATTAAATAGTACCGCAACATGCAATCGTTGACAAACTGCAAGCACGATATTTTGTGTGACTGTAATTTGACACTTGTACGTTTAATCAAGTGCAGCTGCACAATGCACTTAAATGAATAACATTTATTAACTGCATTTGTTTAATTGTAAATATAAGCAACCCAAAGTATCTGTTGCTTTTTTAGTATATAAGCCAATGTCAATTAGTTTAAGAAATCAATCATAAAACCTCAAGCTTAGGAGCTACTAGTTAGCTCGAAGCAAATTATAAAATAATAAATATAAAATAAATTGAGAGCTCCTAGAGAGCACCACAATAACTAAATTGTTTTAATTATGTATTGACACGTATTTAAATCTTAAAATGGCTCTCCTGAACAAAACCGGTTTTTACCTTAGGTCCCTTTCTATTTTGCGCATCACATATAGGTATTTTAAAGAAGTTTAGAGTGATATCCACATCGCTTATATCCGTTCCATATTCTAGGAGTTATGGCCAATAAAAAATGAGTTTTGAACTCCGTAACTCCGGAGCCAAAATAGATCCATGAGATGAATTTTTTCAGTCAAAGCGAATCCATACAAAGTGATGAGAGTGGCGAATTTAATTCGCCGGTTTCAATTCGCCCTTGCAAACTTTAAAAAAGTAAAAGCGCTAAATATCACCACTGTAATATACATAAATGAATCGTTGCAACAATTCAGGATCAGCTGTTTACTGTGTATCTGTCGTTTCCAAAATAATTAAGTAGCTGGCTAAACCACAGAATATGACAGAATATGTTATATAGTCTATGGGCTAAACGGCTACAACGGTAGCTAGCAGCATTTGTGTTCGTGTAGTCTGCTGTGGCGAATGTGTTTATACCTTATAGAAAACATTACATGAACGCTGGTCATACAACAGTTTTTGTATTTGGTCTCAAACTGCCCTACCAGAAATAAATTACCTCTACTAACACACTCAAACCTTTTTAACAACACTTTTGCAATAATTTTACGTTGCAGAGTTGTGTTTACTTGACAATTGGCATGTTAGTCTTTCTAATGGTCATTTTACTGGTAATATAACTTCTCATTTGATCGCTAAAATGATGATTATTTATCAATCATTTTTATAAATGGAAATCCCAAACAGACAAAAATATTCTTATATATTTGAAAGTAAAATTAATGTAAAAATAAAGAATTTTAGAAAAATTTATAAATAAATCCGTTGAAATATGTGTATGGAAACTATTAATAGCACAGCAAATACAAAAGGTAAGAAACAAAACGGTTATTATTAATTTACAACTGAAAATATAATTCTTTTTTATAGATTGTGGCTAGACGAAGAAAGTTATGTTGCGGCTGATGATGAAGATGCCGGTGAGAACCCTCAATATAAAGAAGATATGGATGTGGATAGTAGTGTAAGGAAGTGGTGCAATATAAATATAGTAAATTATGTGTATTTAGTTAAATAAAATAATTACTAAATTAATTTAAAGTTTGTTTATATGTATATTTTATACAGTCACAAGTGACTGCTTTATCCAAAGTCAATGAGTGGTAAAATGTGACTGCTTTATCCCTAGTCAATGATTGGTAATCTGTGACTGCTTGTTGACTAGCAAAAAGTATTAGAGTGAGCAGTACAGATATATGTTCCTCACTCGAGAAAAATTTACAAGTGCGAGAGAAATGCAAAATCACACGTACACAAAATAAGTAGTCAAATTCTTCATATTGCTCTTAAGAATGTGACTTGAGGTTGTGACCACTTGAGGGGTTATCAATGACAGCAAATTTACTTATCAATAACCCTTCACGTTCTGGTAGGGTGCTTATGAATGTCCACCAGCGTTGCCGATTACTGTGTAATTGTTCAAAAATAGGACAAAATAAAAATTTTTGAATAATTTTTATGTAATAAAGTTTTTGTGTAATTTCCAGAGTTCGGATTTGCGCACTCCTTTTGCTCTTTACGCTTTGCGCATTTTTTAAAAGCGTATTAAAAATGCGCACAAGCGCAAAGAGCGGAGCGAAAAAAAAGGAGCAATTGGTATGCGCAGCGCATTCGATTTATTAGCGCCGCTCTTTGCGCAATGCGCATTTAAATTTTTTGTCTAGCGCTTTGCGCTGCGCATAGCGCATATTGAGCGGCGCATTGCGCATGCTCTTTTTTATGATAACAGTAATTCGTTTGAGTTTATTCATTGTAGAGGTGTGTAGCTCCTGAATGTACTAGTTCAACTGAACGATTCACACAAGTGAGCTAAATGAGCCGCTCACTGTACTGAGCGTTTTTAGCTCAGTAAGTGAGCGCTCTTTACAATCAATCAATTCAATTTCATGTATTATGACAATTGGATTTTCCGTACCCTAAAGAGCTCTTATTCCGTATGGAATATGACATTTGGCACAATACAATACTTTTGCGATAGTATCTACAGTATTGTATTAAATAAGGGTTGATTTTGATAGCCAGCGTTGCCAAATGAGCTAATTTATCTTTACTTTGAAGTTTTTTTTAAGCATTGATCAATTTTGAAATATTTTATTTAAAACATTAAATATATAACTACAGCAGACTGCAGGATTTATATTTCACCGTATTGGTCTGAATTTTGTTATATTAATTCCAATTTCTGAACCTATTATTCCTGTCCAATTTTCCTTATATCACAGTGCTAAGGTTTAATCTTACTTCTTTATACCTGCTAATATTGGGAAGAATAACAACCAAAGTATTCTTGAATTAAGTCATTTAATGCCAAACGTACATCATGAAACAGATGATGATGACTGTTACTTATTAGGTTTAACGAATTACTAAAAAAAATTATTGATAAGTTTTGGGAACAGAATTATTGGAATACCAATTATATGAACAACTTTAAATTTAGTATCATTATTCTCAAATAATAGAAACTTAAATATATGTTTGGGGCAAAGGAAAATATTTAAGCAATTTTCCAAAAAAATCACTAATTTTTAAAACTTTTTGATGCATGAATATTTTTTCACAATATTTTATATAAATTAATTATTTTGAATTTTTCTTATATTTGTTTTTTTACATGGGTGTCACTCGATCAAGATTTGTTTAAATTTACTAAACACTCACACATTAAAAAATTAACTATCAATTTGATGTAAATTTTGCTTTCAAGTTTTATTTCAATTTTTCATTCAAGTAACACTGCAGTCAGACGTTCAAGTTTTTATTAAATTCTCTTTCAAGAAATTTACTCAAACTGGTTGTCAAAATTCACAAAAATTGAAAGCTGTGACGTAGGGTTCACGCAATTTTAAAGCAATTTGCTTTCAAGAACATAAAAAATTATGGCGGCAGAATATATGTACTTATGTATGTAAATGAAAACTAACGAGATTTTATAATCAAAATGGCAATCAGGTGCTTTCTTGAAAGCAATTTGAAACACTCAAATGAACGAAAATTTGAAAGCAAATTCTCAGCATATTTTAAAAGTGTGAGTTTATTAGTAAAAAAATGAGAGAGGATTGAATCTTGAAACAAAAATTTAATGAAAACTTGATCGTGTGACACCCAAGTTGTTTTCTTGATTACATCTTGAAAGCAAATTGCTTTCAAATTGCTTGCAGTCTACGACACAGCTATCAATTTTTGTGAATTTTTACGAGCAGTATGTGTTAAAAAAATTGATAGCAAATCTTGATCGTCTTATGTCTATGTTAGGCTATGTCTTAATAAAAAATATATGAAATTAGCTGTATATTGTAGCTTATTTTTATATAATTAAAATTAAGTTGTTTTCCAAATTAGTAGTTTAAAAATAACAAGTAAGAGTGCTATATTCGGCTGTGCCGAATCTTATATACCCTTCACCAATGCATATATATATGATTCGCAGAATATAATAAGCCTGTATATCCTTTGTTAATATCCTTTGATAATACTGTAAGCAGTATGTGTGCATGTTTTATCATTACTTTTTTTCTCACTGAGTTTAAAAGGAATCTAAAATGAAAAACAAATCACATATTTTTTACTTCTAAATACAAATGCATTTTTAACATACACACATATATGTACATACATATATATATAAATTAATATGTTTTTGCAAATTGTCTGTGCAAATTATTCGAGAAATATTTTTAAATGAAATATGTAGAAATATGTAGCTATTATACATATTAGGTACATATGTATGTATGTACTTATATTATCCAATCAGCCTAACAGAACGTATCAGTTTATCGATTTCGAGAAGGCTAAAACAATATTCATTGTTCTAACGTAGGGCTAGTTCAAATAGTAATTATGTAAGTTATTTATTCTTCGTTATTGACCTATTACATAGGTACTTATGTATGTATGTACATATCAAAAAACACCTCATAGAAGGGAAAGTTATTTTACTGGTGACAAAATACTTTTTAGCGACGGCTCATTTCAATTATGTATACAGTATTTTTCGGTTAATTGACCGTACGGTTAATTGGTTTCCACGCTTAATTGAACCACATAATCGGGCAAAAAAATATTGCATACGAAAACACATGTAAATTTCCTCGGATAATTGAACCCGGTTAATTGATTTTCCCGCTTAATTAAATTCATGTCATCAAAAATAAATTTCCTCTTACTTTTACCCGGTTAATTGCAAATGAATTGTTTTTTAGTTTATAAATTTAATTTTTTTGTAAAACTCATGTGCACACAAATAGTGCATTTAATAGTACATAGTATGTACCTACAATAATAAATACCTGCGTATACACATATATGTACATTTTTTTCTGTTACTTGCATTTTTTTCGTTTAAGGTAAAAAAAAAATTATTTTGAAAAACTTAAAGTGCACATATGCGATTTCTTTTAATTCATTAGTAGTTCCAAGTATGCGGATTCTTGTAATTGAACGATTTGTTGAATTAAGCGGGTATCGGCTAATTGGTTCCCCGGTTAATTGAACAAAAAGTTGTGCAAATTTTGATGTGCAATTAACCGAAAAATACATATATACCTATGTATATATATATACACAAATGTATATTTAGCGTGTAGTACCTACACCTGTATCATACCATAGCGTTTTAATTTACTTTAGCAAAAATAAAATTTCGGTTCTGATTTTTGATTACATACATATATACAATTTTATAACCCTTTCAGAAATAAATTTAAAATAAATAAATACTCCAGTATTGAACTGAGGAATCGCTCACAATAATCCAACACACGACCCATCGTGCTACTGATGCTAGATAGTTCTTTGTGTATATTAATTTAAAAAAATATATATTTATATATATATATATGTATAAAATAACCTGTTTATTATTTTCAAAAATAGTTACAAGCCTATGTACATATATTTCAATTTTTAAAATGAAAAACAAATTGACAAATATACAACATTTTAAAAGATAAATACAGAAGCATTTTTAACATACATATAAATACATCAGAGTATATATGTAATCATCAGTGTGCGACATTTTTTTCCACAGAGTTTACTTGTCTGGTACGTATGTATAGTGTTCTAAAAACGATTTGTGTGCATACATACATATTTATGTTTATAATGTGCTTTGGTGAAAAAAAAATTGAAATTTTTTATGTGTGTAGAATAGTGCTTGGTATCAGAGCTGCCGTTTTTTGTTATTTCTAACAAAAATTGGTAATGTTATTTTTTAATGTGAGATGCGAATATTTTTTCATTTTGGTTAGTTTTTTTCGTTTGAATATTTTTTAACTATATATATAACTTGTTAAGCTTTGAAAACAATTTTTGAAAATTTTTAATTACCTGTTCATAGTACGATTGGGTCACAACACTGTCAACACCTATCCGTACTACTAAATGATCTGCTCTGTGTTATTAAAAAATATTCAATGATTTACATCTAGCTAGACCTGACAACTTTCAAAACAAAAATGGGACGAACGAAAAAACTTTTGAACAACTTTTTTATTTCGTACAAAATTTATTATCATTGCCACATAGTTCTGCTGCAGCCGAAAGAATGTTTTCACAGCTTAATTTAAACAAAACCAAATTTCGTAATAGTCTTGATTTTAAAACTATTAACAATATTATCCAATCGAAATATTTGTGCAAAAATCAAAATGTTGCCCATTATTTACGGTCTGCCAAAGATATGAATTGAAAATTCGTATATAATTTCTAATCTCAATACTGTGAATTGTAAATCTATTAATTTTTTGATTTAAAAGAAAAATTTTGTAAAACAATTACATTTTTTTCCTGAAGTACAAATATTGTTTATTTTAAATAAATAAACACTTTAAAAAGTTTGTTTAAATTTAAGTTTCTTGTTATGTTTTTCACTTATTAATAAGAAATTTATTAATATGTAAAAACAATTTCTTTTTTTCCTTTCTTATTATTTATAAATGTGCAGTACAAATTTTGTTTATTGTAATGATCCTATCCAAAAAAAATTTTAATTTATAAACTTTCAATCAAATGAATTTTGTATAAACATTTGGCAGGTTTAACTCTTATAAAAAAAAACTATTTTTACGAATAAGGGCTCAAATAAACAAAAACTGATTTCAATTTAAGTTTCTCCTTTTCATTTACTATTAGTATGATTTTTTTTTTTCGTTTTCTTGTTTTGCAATTATTATTTAACTATGTATAAAATGCAAATAAACTGTATGTAATGCTACTTTAAATAAATTTAAATATTTTTTGTTAATAAAATATGCATTTTAAATTTGGTTATTTTTTCACATTTGGTAACTTTTTCAAAATATTTGGTTGTAATATTTTTTTGGTCGTGGCAGTACTGCTTGGTATGTTAAAAGCAAATAACGATTTGAATGTGTTGATCTTTCAAAAGCAAATGCTTTGTATTTTTATACACACATGCTTAGATGTGTGACAAAAAGGGGTTTGTACGAAAAAATGCGTAAAGCTATAATTAAGTTAATGTACATTCAACACTAACAAGCCTCTGTAGCACAATGGTTAGTGGGTAGAATTATAGTGAGCGACTCCTTAGTTCCATACTGGAGCAAAAAGTATCTATTTTAAATTTATTTTTGAAAGGTTTATAAAATTGTACATATGTATGTAATCAAAACTCAGAACCGAAATTTTATTTTTGCTAAAGTAAATTAAAACGCTATGGTATGGTGTAGGTACTACACGGTAAATATATGTGTATAAAGTCGAATTCGGATAAGAACGCACTGTTTATATGTAAAAAACGCTTAATTGAAAATAAAAATTGTTATTTATATTTATTATTTTTGATCAATCTCAAAGCACTTGCTTGCATTTGCTTAAAAGAAAACCTGCTGATTGAAACATATTTTGTTTAGAAATAATCTAATTTATATGAAACAAACATCCCATAAAAGGAAAAATGTTTAATTTCTGGTAACAAAATACTTACTTGTCGAATACGAATAAAAATATATTAAAATAAGCAAATAGTCGAAAAATCGAATACGAGTATTCGTAACATTACTAGTACGTAGGTACATACATAAAATAAAGATAATGGAAATTTTTTCAACATCCATCGACAGCATCTATTATTTATTCATGGATAGCTCAAATATATTTATTAGATCAACATCAAGCTTAGTTAGAACTTTAAAATTCAACAAACATTAACATTTTCAACACAAATACTTACATATATATGTAATGCTGCTTCTGTGTGTATAAATATTATTGTTTGCAAGTATTTTAAATACCCTGCAGTCGGCGTAGCTAGTGAATGTCTAGCTATTTCGCGAGCTACCAGTCATTTCCTCTAACTACCAGCCTAACAACTAGCAATGCACTCGACTGACGATTTGAACATACGGATGACATTGACGGTAATCACTTGACACGATCAGACCGATGAGATCACTGGTGAGCAACTCCCAACTATTTCTCTAGTCAAAATGTACCAGTTAGATCAACAATGATATTTCCTAAATGAAAATACTACAGAAATTTAATTTTTTTTTGATACATATTTGTTTATTTATCAAATTTCTTTTTCAATAGTTATAAAATATTCAATTAATTGTTCTTTTTCTTTGTTTATGCAACGTTTTAGTTGACTTCTGCTCATTTTACCTTTAAAAACACTTTTTTTACATGTATATGTGTGAGAGAGTCAAAGGCGAACTCTTGCATTACTTGTGGCCACTGTAGTATTTAGTCGGATTTTCGTTAGGGAAATACTTAACGATTTCGATTAAAATTCTACTTTTAAAAATGCAGGGTATGCCCTTTTTATGAAAACATTCAGGCATACATACATATATATATACATACATATAATTATATAATATATATTTGTACGTATGGTTGGGCGCATGGGCAATAATACAAAATATTTATTTTGTTTTTCTACCGTAAGACATTTCTGTATTATGTCTGAAGTTATACCTATTTGATGTTTACAAGTTTTAAATTGAGTTTGTGAAGAGAAACATTTTTTTAAAAAATTTAATTATTAAGTAAGTATTGCAAAATCAGGTAAACTTCGTTAATACAGTCTTTTTCGGTTAATTGCACATCAAAATTTGCACAACTTTTTGTTCAATTAACCGGGGAACCAATTAGCCGATACCCGCTTAATTGAACAATTCGTTCAATTACAAGAATCCCGTTTAATTGAACAATTTGTTCAATTACAGAAATCACGCATAATTGGAACTACATACTAATGAATTAAAAGAAATCGCATATGTGCACTTTAAGTTTTTCAAAATAATTTTTTTTTACCTTAAACAAAAAAAATGCAAGTAACAGAAAAAAATGTACATATATGTGTATCGCAGGTATTTATTATTGTAGGTACATACTATGTACTATTAAATGCACTATTTGTGTGCACATGAGTTTTACAAAAAAATTAAATTTATAAACTAAATAAAAAACAATTCATATATTGGTTTTACAAAAAAAACATAAACTTGAACACAAATTTTTTCACAAATGATGTCAATAATGTATGTGCAAAAATGCCAGATTATTTTTCAATAATAATGCAATTAACCGGGTAAAAGTAAGAGGAAATTTATTTTTGATTACATGAATTTTGAACCAATTAAGCGGGAAAATCAATTAACCGAGTTCAATTATCCGAGGAAATTTACATGTGTTTTCGTATGCAATATATTTTTGCCCGATCATGTGGTTCAATTAAGCGTGGAAACCAATTAACCGTAGGGTCAAATAACCGAAAAATACTGTATTATTTTTAGTTCAATAGATAAATATAATTAACATGAAAAATTTAATAAAATTTACAAGATAAATAGTGTTTTATCACGTGCAGATCTTTAGTCAATTAAAAATGATTACGAAAACATTAAGAATAGTCTAAACGACATTGTTAAGACATATTTTTACAAATCGAAACTTTCAAATTCGTTACAAAATCGAAGTTTTTGGTTTGATGGGTAACTTTGTTTTATATTTATACGCACATTTTTACATACATATGTACATACATATGTTTGCCTTATGTTGGCTTGTTACTTTCATTTCAGCACGGATTTAAAGTTGATATTGTTATATGTACATATTGATATAATTGCTATGTAGGTACCTACATATGTATGTATGTATATTGTTATTTGTTACACACATAATTACCTATTATTTTAACTGTAGGTAATAATTTGATATTTGAAAAGTCAACACTATTTTGAGTTAGCTTAAAGCTTAGTAGGTACATATGTACATACCTACTTGCTTAGATGAAAATTCAAATTACTAGGGGGTTTTTAAAAACACATACATATGTACATACATATGTATGTAGCTATTATACATATTAGTTACATACATATGTACTTACTTAGATTATCCAATCAGCCTAACAGAACGTATCAGTTTATCGATTTCGAGAAGGCTAAAACAATATTCATTGTTCTAACGTAGGGCTATTTCAAATAGTAATTATTGACCTATTACATAGGTACTTATGTATGTACATACATATCAAAAAACACCTCATAAAAGGGAAAGTTATTTTACTGGTGACAAAATATCTACTTTTTAGCGACGGCTCATTTCAATTATGTATATGTATATATATATATATGTATAAAATAACCTGTTTATTATTTTCAAATATACATAGTTACAAGCCTATGTACATACATATATTTCAATTTTTAAAATGAAAAACAAATTGACAAATATATAACATTTTAAAAGATAAATACAAAAGCATTTTTAACATACATATAAATACATCAGAGTATATTTTTGTAATCATCAGTGTGCGACATTTTTTTCCACAGAGTTTACTTGTCTGGTACGTATAGTGTTCTAAAAACGATGTGTGTGCATACATACATATTTATGTTTATAATGTGCTTTGGTGAAAAAAAATTGAAATTTTTTATGTGTGTAGAATAGTGCTTGGTATCAGAGCTGCCGTTTTTTGTTATTTCTAACCAAAATTGGTAATTTTATTTTTCAATGTGAGATGCGAATATTTTTTCATTTTGGTTAGTTTTTTTCGTTTGAATATTTTTTAACTATACATATATATAACTTGTTAAGCTTTGAAAACAATTTTTGAAAATTTTTAATTACCTGTTCATAGTACGATTGGGTCCCAACACTGTCAACACCTCTCCGTACTACTAAATGATCTGCTCTGTGTTATCAAAAAATATTCAATGATTCACATCTAACTAGACCTGACAACTTTCAAAACAAAAATGGGACGAACGAAAAAACTTTTGAACAACTTTTTTATTTCGTACAAAATTTATTATCATTGCCACATAGTTCTGCTGCAGCCGAAAGAATGTTTTCACAGCTTAATTTAAACAAAACCAAATTTCGTAATAGTCTTGATTTTAAAACTATTAACAATATTATCCAATCGAAACAGTTGTGCAAAAATCAAAATGTTGCCCATTATTTACGGTCTGCCAAAGATATGAATTGAAAATTCGTATATAATTTCTAATCTCAATACTGTGAATTGTAAATCTATTAATTTTTTGATTTAAAAGAAAAATTTTGTAAAACAATTACATTTTTTTCCTGAAGTACAAATATTGTTTATTTTAAATAAATAAACACTTTAAAAAGTTTGTTTAAATTTAAGTTTCTTGTTATGTTTTTCACTTATTAATAAGAAATTTATTAATATGTAAAAACAATTTCTTTTTTTCCTTTCTTATTATTTATAAATGTGCAGTACAAATTTTGTTTATTGTAATGATCCTATCCAAAAAAAATTTTAATTTATAAACTTTCAATCAAATGAATTTTGTATAAACATTTGGCAGGTTTAACTCTTATAAAAAAAAACTATTTTTACGAATAAGGGCTCAAATAAACAAAAACTGATTTCAATTTAAGTTTCTCCTTTTCATTTACTATTAGTATGATTTTTTTTTTTCGTTTTCTTGTTTTGCAATTATTATTTAACTATGTATAAAATGCAAATAAACTGTATGTAATGCTACTTTAAATAAATTTAAATATTTTTTGTTAATAAAATATGCATTTTAAATTTGGTTATTTTTTCACATTTGGTAACTTTTTCAAAATATTTGGTTGTAATATTTTTTTGGTCGTGGCAGTACTGCTTGGTATGTTAAAAGCAAATAACGATTTGAATGTGTTGATCTTTCAAAAGCAAATGCTTTGTATTTTTATACACACATGCTTAGATGTGTGACAAAAAGGGGTTTGTACGAAAAAATGCGTAAAGCTATAATTAAGTTAATGTACATTCAACACTAACAAGCCTCTGTAGCACAATGGTTAGTGGGTAGAATTATAGTGAGCGACTCCTTAGTTCCATACTGGAGCACAAAGTATCTATTTTAAATTTATTTTTGAAAGGTTTATAAAATTGTATATATGTAATCAAAACTCAGAACCGAAATTTTATTTTTGCTAAAGTAAATTAAAACGATATGGTATGGTGTAGGTACTACACGGTAAATATATGTGTATAAAGTCGAATTCGGATAAGAACGCACTGTTTATATGTAAAAAACGCTTAATTGAAAATAAAAATTGTTATTTATATTTATTATTTTTGATCAATCTCAAAGCACTTGCTTGCATTTGCTTAAAAGAAAACCTGCTGATTGAAACATATTTTGTTTAGAAATGATCTAATTTATATGAAACAAACATCCCATAAAAGGAAAAATGTTTAATTTCTGGTAACAAAATACTTACTTGTCGAATACGAATAAAAATATATTAAAATAAGCAAATAGTCGAAAAATCGAATACGAGTATTCGTAACATTACTAGTACGTAGGTACATACATAAAATAAAGATAATGGAAATTTTTTCAACATCCATCGACAGCTTCTATTATTTATTCATGGATAGCTCAAATATATTTATTAGATCAACATCAAGCTTAGTTAGAACTTTAAAATTCAACAAACATTAACATTTTCAACACAAATACTTACATATATACATATGTAATGCTGCTTCTGTGTGTATAAATATTATTGTTTGCAAGTATTTTAAATACCCTGCAGTCGGCGTAGCTAGCGAATGTCTAGCTATTTCGCGAGCTACCAGTCATTTCCTCTAACTACCAGCCTAACAACTAGCAATGCACTCGACTGACGATTTGAACATACGGATGACATTGACGGTAATCACTTGACACGATCAGACCGATGAGATCACTGGTGAGCAACTCCCAACTATTTCTCTAGTTAAAATGTACCAGTTAGATCAACAATGATATTTCCTAAATGAAAATACTACAGAAATTTAATTTTTTTTTGATACATATTTGTTTATTTATCAAATTTCTTTTTCAATAGTTATAAAATATTCAATTAATTGTTCTTTTTCTTTGTTTATGCAACGTTTTAGTTGACTTCTGCTCATTTTACCTTTAAAAACACTTTTTTTACATGTATATGTGTGAGAGAGTCAAAGGCGAACTCTTGCATTACTTGTGGCCACTGTAGTATTTAGTCGGATTTTCGTTAGGGAAATACTTAACGATTTCGATTAAAATTCTACTTTTAAAAATGCAGGGTATGCCCTTTTTATGAAAACATTCAGGCATACATACATATATATATACATACATACAATTATATAATATATATTTGTACGTATGGTTGGGCGCATGGGCAATAATACAAAATATTTATTTTGTTTTTCTACCGTAAGACATTTCTGTATTATGTCTGAAGTTATACCTATTTGATGTTTACAAGTTTTAAATTGAGTTTGTGAAGAGAAACATTTTTTTAAAAAATTTAATTATTAAGTAAGTATTGCAAAATCAGGTAAACTTCGTTAATACAGTCTTTTTCGGTTAATTGCACATCAAAATTTGCACAACTTTTTGTTCAATTAACCGGGGAACCAATTAGCCGATACCCGCTTAATTGAACAATTCGTTCAATTACAAGAATCCCGTTTAATTGAACAATTTGTTCAATTACAGAAATCACGCATAATTGGAACTACATACTAATGAATTAAAAGAAATCGCATATGTGCACTTTAAGTTTTTCAAAATAATTTTTTTTTACCTTAAACAAAAAAAAGGCAAGTAACAGAAAAAAATGTACATATATGTGTATCGCAGGTATTTATTATTGTAGGTACATACTATGTACTATTAAATGCACTATTTGTGTGCACATGAGTTTTACAAAAAAATTAAATTTATAAACTAAATAAAAAACAATTCATATATTGGTTTTACAAAAAAAACATAAACTTAAACACAAATTTTTTCACAAATGATGTCAAATATGTATGTGCAATAATGCCAGATTATTTTTCAATAATAATGCAATTAACCGGGTAAAAGTAAGAGGAAATTTATTTTTGATGACATGAATTTGAACCAATTAAGCGGGAAAATCAATTAACCGAGTTCAATTATCCGAGGAAATTTACATGTGTTTTCGTATGCAATATTTTTTTGCCCGATCATGTGGTTCAATTAAGCGTGGAAACCAATTAACCGTAGGGTCAAATAACCGAAAAATACTGTATTATTTTTAGTTCAATAGATAAATATAATTAACATGAAAAATTTAATAAAATTTACAAGATAAATAGTGTTTTATCACGTGCAGATCTTTAGTCAATTAAAAATGATTACGAAAACATTAAGAATAGTCTAAACGACATTGTTAAGACATATTTTTACAAATCGAAACTTTCAAATTCGTTACAAAATCGAAGTTTTTGGTTTGATGGGTAACTTTGTTTTATATTTATACGCACATTTTTACATACATATGTACATACATATGTTTGCCTTATGTTGGCTTGTTACTTTCATTTCAGCACGGATTTAAAGTTGATATTGTTATATGTACATATTGATATAATTGCTATGTAGGTACCTACATATGTATGTATGTATATTGTTATTTGTTACACACATAATTACCTATTATTTTAACTGTAGGTAATAATTTGATATTTGAAAAGTCAACACTATTTTGAGTTAGCTTAAAGCTTAGTAGGTACATATGTACATACCTACTTGCTTAGATGAAAATTCAAATTACTAGGGGGTTTTTAAAAACACATACATATGTACATACATATGTATGTAGCTATTATACATATTAGTTACATACATATGTACTTACTTAGATTATCCAATCAGCCTAACAGAACGTATCAGTTTATCGATTTCGAGAAGGCTAAAACAATATTCATTGTTCTAACGTAGGGCTATTTCAAATAGTAATTATGTAAGTTATTTATTCTTCGTTATTGACCTATTACATAGGTACTTATGTATGTATGTACATACATTTCAAAAAACACCTCATAAATGAAAAGTTATTTTACTGGTGACAAAATACTTTTTAGCGACGGCTCATTTCAATTATGTATATGTATATATATATATATGTATAAAATAACCTGTTTATTATTTTCAAATATAGTTACAAGCCTATGTACATATATTTCAATTTTTAAAATGAAAAACAAATTGACAAATATACAACATTTTAAAAGATAAATACAGAAGCATTTTTAACATACATATAAATACATCAGAGTATATTTGTAATCATCAGTGTGCGACATTTTTTTCCACAGAGTTTACTTGTCTGCAGGGCTGGGCAGTATTTGAAATACATGTATTTGAAATACGTATTTAAAATACATAACCTGAAAGTATTTTGTATTTTGTATTTTAAATACATGTCCTGCAAGTATTTTGTATTTTGTATTTTAAATACATACAATAAATAGAAGTAGTTTGTATTTTGTATTTTAAATACATACAAAAAATGGCAGTATTTTGTATTTTGAAAACATAGTTAACAAAATATATTTTGTCAGTTTAAGGCCGTGCTTCACTATCCTACACAATCGTACGATTCATTCACAGGAAAATCTTGAAAAAATCTGACCGACTTTAAAAAATCGTTTCAAAGTGGTGTTGTAGGTGCCACACTATCATAGAAATCTTATGCCAAAACATCTGGTTGACAATAAATACTCCTCTGATCGCATGAAAACTATCATTTTTTGAAAATTTTACTAATCGCAAGACTTGCCAAAAAATCTGTCACACAGTTGCATTTTTAGTCCACACTACTATACATTTTTAGCACACATGTCATATTTTGCAAATCGCGCGACTCTGTAGGATAGTGCGGTGATGGTTGTTTGCATTTGGATCTATTTATAATAAGGGTAATCACGATGGTGATTGTGCAAATATGCATTTTGCAAATTTGCTGTGCATATTAGTGTACTTCGTGAGCGTACTTTTAAATTTATTGCATTTTTGTAAAGAGCATGTAATTTTGTTCACAAAAATGTGGCAGCCCATCAAAAATTCTGGCAACACTGACCTCAGATGTCAAGTTACAAATGCATAAATTTATTATTTACTAATAAATTAAAAAAAGAAGACTAAAACTTTTTAAATTAAATTAAAATTAGTTACAAAATTAAATTTCCTTTTTCTAAACATAAAAATATGATAGTCTGTATGTCACAAGTTATTGATTATTTTCGTTTGCAATTGATAAAATATGCACTACTCGTACTATCTTTGCTCATGGTTTTTTTAGTCCAAACGAAGCAAAATTAAGCAAATTGCAAATACATACATTTGGTTGTTATGTTGTGCAAATGTGTGTATATTTGCATCGTTTGCACACTTTGCACTACCCATCGTGATTATCCTTAATGTATCATGCGTCAAACCAATAACCAAAAACTAGAATCGCTAAAAAACGTAACTATACAAATTCTTAGAGTTGGCATCAACGCAATTCAGCTGTCAACTCTAAAGCATTTTTTCACAATGCGATTTTATTTTGCAGGTAGTACTGTTACGACAACAAGTTTAACAATAAAAAAAATAGCATGGTTCTTTTTGCATTGGGAGTCAACATAAGGGCGAACAATTTTCAACGTATGTACGTGCCTCTCACTAGCAAGAATTGTGTGAGCCTGTGTTAGTAACACCACCTGTAAAGTGAATACATCTTCAGCGTTGGGCAGTATTTGAAATACATGTATTTGAAATACGTATTTGAAATACAAATACATACGTATTTTGTATTTTAAATACATACATGTCGTGGAAGTATTTTGTATTTTGTATTTTAAATACATACATGATGTGTAAGTATTTTGTATTTTGTATTTTAAATACATAACCTGAAAGTATTTTGTATTTTGTATTTTAAATACATGATCAGCAAGTATTTTGTATTTTGTATTTTAAATACCGCAAACCATGTATTTTGCCCAACTCTGCTTGTCTGGTACGTATGTATAGTGTTTGTGTGCATACATACATGTTTATGTTTATAATGTCCCTGTCGTCAAATGTGTAGCTAGCTACAAGAAAAGCTAACTTTTAAATTGATTTTTCTAGACTAACTTAAAGCTAACTACAATACAATGCAGAATGTAATCAAAATCAATTAGTAGGTTGAGTATATATATATATTATACTCTCATTTATAATTGAATATGGTGAGCGCCAACAAATTTACTCATTTAGGAACTCTTAAAATTATTTCAAGTATTTCATAACTTCTTGCCGTCAATACTTAAGTGGTAACTTAGCTGAGTGGTATGCGCGTTGACTGTTAATCCAATGACCTGTGGTTCGAGTCCCAGCACAGCATCGGATGGAAAATTAAATTCGAAAACAAATTTATTATTGCAATGTTAATATAAAACTACTGAATATAGAATGGAGAAAATAAAATAAATATGAAAAATATTTTTTTTTATATATGTATACTAACTAACTACCGGTTGACTTATTCCAACTAACTTAAAGTTAGCTACAAGTAGTGCAGAGTCGGGCAATTGACTACTTCCTAGGACATCGCAATGTTAAAATAGTTAGTTAATTACATATAAAGTAATCCAAGTGTCAGTCGCCACTAGTTGCGAAATAGTTAGCTTAAAGTTAGTTTAAAGTTAACTTAGTTTCCGACAGGGGTGCTTTGGTGAAAAAAAAATTGAAATTTTTAAGTGTGTAGAATATTGCTTGGTATGTACCCTGTCGGGCTTTGAGTTAACTTAAAGCATACTTATAGTCAATCAGATTTGAGGCACAGGTGACTAAAAAACTAGTTCATTTGCTTTGTTAAACGCTATTCAGGTTTTACATTTGATGTCATCAGAGTGAGTCAGTACTCACTTACTCTGCATAAGTTTCAGCTAACCATATGTTAGCTTATTATTAGTTAGTTTGTGGCGCATAAAGTAAGTGGTCACTATGAGTTAGCTATGAACTAACTAGCTAATGATTGGGGTTTATAAGTTAGTTTGTGGCGCATAAATCAGGAGGGCGCTATGAGTTAGCTATGAACTAACTAACTAATGATTGGGTTTTATAAGTTAGCTTTGAGTAAAATTGCTAAAATTTAAAAAAAGAATTTTTTTTCTCATATTTTATGATTTAGTATATATTTATTTATTAATTAATTAATTAACAATATAATACTAAGATTATTTAATTAATTTTACAGTAAAAATGATTTTATTATAAAAAAATTAATGATATTCCAACAGTCATAGGCATAAAATAGGAACATAAAATAAAAGGAACTTCAGTTTTTTACATATTTTATATGTATGTATATCTTTTTATAAATTTATATATTATATTTATTTTAAAATTAAATTTTTCATTCATGATGGTCATTATTTCCTTTGGATTCTTTCTTTTTGGTAATGCAAATTGCTTGGAAATGTCGCTTCTTTATCAACTTAAGTGCATTTCTTATAGCTTTTTCTGGATTATCTTCTTGGTTACCATGAATAGCATATATTAATGATACGAAAACTAATTTGTGATTACACGTTCGAAAGAAAAATAAATGTATGTTACTTTACCCATTAAAGCATCAAAAAATCTTTTAAAATTTTTCAGCGATAGTTTTCCGTGGATTCCATCCACGTTACAGGCGACAATTAGGTCCACGGAGAAAATCTCTGTCAGAGATTTATGAAGTTGTCCTCTTAGTAAAGATGACATACAACGAGTCTGAAAAGATTTATTTCAATTAATTTAATTTGTTTTTAATCGATGTTAACCCAATCAAAACAGAGTAACAAAATACTTACATAACCAGCACGATTTGATTCTTTTATTTTGCTATTAATTTCTTCCAAACCGTCAATGGTCTGAATTTTTAAATAATTAATTTTTCTGAAAATTAATTGTGAAACCACAAATCAAACTGAAAACAAAATCACAGTCGTATTGATAGTTATTTCTTTTTTTTTTTGTTTCTTTTTCTTCTTTTTTTTTTTGCTTTTAATTTTTAGTTGTTCAATGTTTGCTTATATGTGCATCAGTTTCGAGTGAGCAAAAAGTTAGTTTAATACTTATCAGGAAGAAGTCAGATGTATTAAAAACCAAATGACTACCCATCTCTGCATCAGTTCTGAGTTAATTTGAAGTCAGTAGAAAATAGTTAGCAAAAAGTCAACTTAACTCAGAACTAGTTCATAGAAGCCCGACAGGGTAAAAGCAAATAACGATTTGAATGTGTGTGATCTTTCAAAAGCAAATGCCTTGTATTTTTATACACACATGCTTAGATGTGTGACAAAAAGGGGGTTGTACGAAAAAATACGTTGAGTTATTATTAAGGTAATATACACAAAGAACTAACAAGCCTCAGTAGCACGATGGGTCGTGTGTTGAATTATTGTCTCTGACACATATTCAATGCGCGTGACCCCGTATTCAATACTACTGAGGCACCTAGTGTATTTATAAATTTATTTCTGCAATGAATATATATATATCTTCATTTATTTGTATATATATCCATTTCAGAATCGATACTTTTATTTTTGCTGATTTTCAATACGAAGCATCCTTAGAAAAATCCCTACATTTTACTTTAAGAAACAATTCTCTAGCTCTTCTTGTGTCTTCAGAAAATGGATTTCACGTACAGACAGACGGATAGACGGACAGACGGACAGGGCTCAGTTAAATTTTTTTAATTATAAGGATCCAGTATATATATACTATATGGACCTCATATAAATATTGTGGAAATTACACACGTAATGACAAACCTATAAATACCCTTACCATTTTTGGTGAAGGGTATAAAAACGTTATGGTAACGCTGATATAGCAGAAACATTTTTTGTTTTCGCTTTGTTGTATTTTACTGAACTAAAGTGAGCTATTGAACTAAAGTGAGCTACTGAACTAAACTGAGCTATTGAACTAAAGTGAGCTACTGAACTAAAGTGAACTACTGAACTAAACTGAGCTATTGAGCTAAAGTGAGCTACTGAACTAAACTGAGCTATTGAACTAAAGTGAGCTATTGAACTAAAATAGCGAACTAGCTCAGTAAACTGAGCTGAGCGGAAAAGAGCGCTCATCCAACTGAGCTGAATAACCCAACTCTAAAGGTAGAATTGGCAGCGTTGTCAACTTGGTGCGTTTCGCACCTTTTTTTGGTGCTTTTCTAAATGTTCTGTGCGAAAAATATCTGAGTTGGGGCGTGGTGCGCTTTTTTTTAAATTTTGGTGCGTTTTTTTAATTTTGGGTGGCTCCAGAACAAATTCAACACAATTTTTTGTTTCAGTATGAAAAAAAAGAATTTTGTACAAAAAAATACAACTGTTTCAATAACATTTCATTCAATTGTGTACAATTTTTACATTCAATTTTACAGACCACAATAAGAGCAACCATTAATGATGTTTAAGAGGTTCCAAAACACATTCACAAAAACCGTCTTGTTGTTATAGATAATTTGTAACATTTCGTTATAAGAAATTTGTTGTCCCTTTTAGATTTTCAGAGTACATAATTGTTTTTTGTCGTAAAAGTTTCTGTCAAGTATGTTAAAGAGCTTAGAAAAAACAAAGTATTCTTGAGACTTCCGGGATCCCAATGTTGAGTAAAGAAACAGACCTAGTGTTGTAACACTAAAATTAATAAAATTTATATTTACTAAAAGAAATATTTAAAGTTAGTGTCAATAATGGAGTCTAAAAAGGGAGATAATAAGCGAAATACAAAAAGATTTGGGAATCACAATGTGAGTTTAAGCAATGGATTCGGCCTTAACCAAATAATAACACAAAAGCAAGATGTTTTTATTGCAAATGCGACATCACGCCTAAATACCCAATCTTGTTCGGCACGCTGGAACACGGAAACACATTGCAGCTTTAAGCCCATTTAGCTACAAATGACATCAAGAACCAACATTGTAAAATATGTTTTATCCCATTACAAATATGATATCATGCCATTAGCAGTACAATTTGAATCTGATGTCGAAATATTATCAAATATTGAAAAAGGGTGGAGAATGATTCACTTCATGCAATGTCACAATATTGTATCAACGTTAGAATTTTGGACTAAAGCTAAATGTTGTAAAGACGCAAAATTAATTCAAGAAAAATTTTTAATAAAAAAAAAATTCTGAACTTGGTGCGTATTTTGTGGAATGGTGCGTTTTTTTCTCCATTTTTGTGCGTTTTGAAATTTCAAACTTGACAACGCTGAGAATTGGTCTTGACTTTCTGTTCTGTTCCGGATCAGCTGTTCATTTTTTGTGTATGCCAAACATATATTTTCAATTAGTTGTTCTGTTCTGTTATGGACCATTCTGTTGAAAACTGAATTTTACTTACAGTTCTAAGTGAGAGCAAGAGACAGCTGCTTGTTTCTGTAAACCAAGCCGATCGGAACAAAATTGCCGCGTAATCGCTGATAAATTTTTATTATGACCGCCGCCATCGACTTTAAGCACATTAAAAACAAGACGATTTTTAATAAAAAAATATTATATTCATGAAAAATTTATAGTGAGTAGAGTTTTTTTTAATTAAATAACGTTTTTAACTTATTTCCTTTAAAATTATTCAACCTGATAATTAAGACGAAGCGCCGTTTTAAATTGGTGAACACTGCTGCCGCCGCCGATAAAATATGTATGTATATTCGGATATGTATATTCTGCAGGAAACAGCTGATACGTTTTTACAGAACTGCTAACTACAAAAATTCAACAACAGAACTAGAGTTGGGGTTTTCAGCCACAGAATATACACAGAAGGGACATGGCCAACTTGCGGTGTGCACGTGAACTAAAAAAAGTACAAATGGCATCACAATGGCATCACCATGATAACCCTAAAAACATTAAAGGACAGAAAATTTTGTGTTCATACGTCTGTCTCTCTTAGTTCTGAGGGTTAAAATTAAATTATTTGTTTACATTTTAATAAAAGAGATTTTTCAGCAAATTGGCGCAAAATTTTTGGGAAATCCTTGTTTTGGCGGACTTTTTGACAGATTTCCTTCATTTTTTTGCGCCAATTAGCTTGTGTGTTAGTTAATAGTGGATGATAACTGAAGTGAAGAAGACCAAAAAGTATATTCTATAGGAAAAATAACCAAGAAAATGTAAGTATATTTTTAAAACAATTAAAAAAATTTCTAAACTTTATTTCTTTTCAGGAGTCGCAAATGTGTTATGGGTTGCCAAAATATGGACAGTCTTCATCGTTTTCCGAAGAATCCGACAAGGTAAGTGATGGTGTTTTTTATTTCCAATTGGTAAAAAGAAAACCAATTGGAAAGTTTGTGCAAAGTGCAAGTGCAAGTGTAAAAGGTCTATTTAAGACATCAGTAACGTCCCGTCAGTGCCATACGTCCAAAGAAGTAATATTTTCCACCGTGAATACTGCTTTGGTACGTTTTTGTTATTGGTTTATGAAAATAACAGGCGTATTAGGACGTGGAACCAATATTTGGAATTGGTATCATTGGCGGACGTGCACTTGCTTTGGCATGTTACTGATGGATGCAAATAGACCATTAATCGTTATACGTGTATACTTAAAGCGTTAAAAGGTTTTAAAAAAATATTCCTCTCGGAATCTGATGTAGATGTAGCAAACAAAAACCATAATTTCAATATAAATATTAGAATGAAGTGAATTAATAAAATTTGGTAACGGCAAAAACATGTTAAGAAGTTTTACAATTTTACATTCTCCTGGCATTCATCTTTAAATTTGGTTTATTTGGACACCCATATCAGAACTTTGAGAGGAATATTTTCGTAAAATCTTTTAACGCTTTAACTGCTGTGTGTCTGTATGTAATCAAACATAACAGAAAGGGTTGTAAAATATATAAAAACAACACTAGAGCTCACGGTATATAACACTAGGGCTCAACTCTCATATAGCTTGTTTTGTCATTTATAAGTCGATTTTGAATGTTCTTAGACTGCAATAAAAAGTTTTTAAATTTAAAAACCGTGTGCCAATGTAGTTGCAAAATTTTTTTTTAAATTTAAATTTTTTTCAAAATTTTTTCATAGACTTGTCTTTTATTTCATACTTTTTACTCAAAACCATATTAATATTTTTACCCATTCTAAACGAATATTGTGTACAGAAAAAACAAGACTTAAATTTTAAAAATCGGTTAATAATTGAAAAAGTTGTAAAATTTTTTAAACACCACCTTTGCACAAATCAGCTTCAGCTACAAGATAAATTTAAAAATTAAGTTTATTTCAAAATATAATACATACATATGTACATATAAAAATATTTTATGATAATTAAATTAGTTTCTAGTATAAAAAACATTTTGGTTTCCGTTCATTTCAGGTGGCAAATTGATTTATAAACAGGTCTTCAGCGATAAAATGGTCCAATTGGTGAGCTACAAATAAAAATAAAATTGAACTTTTTAGTAAAAATTATCAATATTATTCTTCTCAGATAAGATTGTATACTCACAATTTGCTTCCGCTCATTTTCGGTGGCCAATTGGTTTAAAAACAGGACAGCAGAGTTACAATAGACCTTATGGTAACTTCGGTCCAGTTGGCAAGCAAAAAATAAAGTAAAAAAGAAACTCATAAATATACATATCGCTCCTTTATTGCAACATAGTCATATCTTCATATCTCATATCATATGAGACTATGTTGCAGTAAAGGAGCGATATGTACATATATGTACTCACCAATGATTTTCGTTGACGGCCAATTGGATAAGCAAGTTCGTGGCATCTTTGTTGTTTTCGTAAACATCTTTGTTGTTTTCGTAAACATCTTTGTTGTTTTCAATTTACATAAACGTTTCACCTATTTCTGGTTCTCTAGAAGGTCAGTAATTACCACCTTTTGTCTACGTAATATACCTACAATACATAATTTATAATATTATGAAAATATCACATGAAAATAATAAACAATCATGGTTATCGGTTGTGTTGTGCGTATATATTATGTATTGTAGGTATATTACGTAGACAAAAGGTGGTAATTACTGACCTTCTAGAGAACCAGAAATAGGTGAAACGTTTATGTACATAAGTATGTAAATTGAAAACAACAAAGATGTTTACGAAAACAAACTTACAACTCATAAGGTGATTTCATGCATTCGTCCAGTAAAATCGTCAGAAAGTAAAGCCATTCGCGTTGTTGCCTGTAACTAAATAAATAAATAATTAAATATTAGTATCAACAAATGATTTTTTCATTTCAGGATATTGCTACTTACCAATTGTCTGCTGAAAACTTATCCATTTGTGTTGATTCTCCATTCTACATATGTATGTATACCATCTTTTTTTAATTTTCTTCATTAAAATTGCAAATTTTAATCACATTTATAAATTTTAAACAATTTTAATAAAATAAAAAATTTTCAACTCCAATTTTATTATGTTTGTTTACATTTTTATTTTTTTTTCACAGTATTTGGTAATGTATGGTTGTTGTCATTTTTTATTAAATTTTTAGATTGCCACATATATTTTTACTACTCATAATTAAGGGTTATCACACATGATATGGCCACTTGACACCTGCCAACGTTGCCATATCTGTTTACGTCTGTGTTTTCAGCACAGATACCCAGAGATGGCACGAGACGGAAGATTTTGCATACTTGTTTGTATACACTAATACAATCGCGGGTTTTGGTTTTTTTCTTTGTGCTGTCTTTCTATCCAAATTAAAATCGCAAAACTAATTAAATATCCATATATTTATCTAATTCACATTAAAAATATTATTAGTTTATTAATTTAAGTTGGTTTTCACTGATCGTTTGTATTTTATCACTATAATATCTGCAAAATATCAGAATTTATCAAGTATGTATGTATTCATGTGTGTATGTAAGTTAAAAACCACCACCATTTGGCAAATTTCCAGCATATACATATGTACGTAAGTATATAAATTTAATATACTGAGTATATAAGAACACATTAAATTGTTTTATCACTTTATTTTCGAATTATGTATATGCCGTAAATACTTAATATTATTACATTTTATTAAATTTAAGCGTGCTTTCATGTAGCATTTTCCACTAAAAACTGAACTTTTTTTTTGCTTTTCGTTTTGTTTATCTTCATAACAAACACACTAATGTTATCTCTTTTTCACGATGCCGGGTTATGATAAATAAAATATGATCGAAGTCCAATTTTTTTTTTTGTTGTCATCTCTGGCTATCTGTGGTTTTCAGCTCAGTTGAGTGAGCGCTCTTTTCCGCTCAGCTCAGTTAACTGAACTAGTTCGCTATTTTAGTTCAATAGCTCACTTTAGTTCAGTAGCTCAGTTTAGTTCAATAGCTCAGTTTAGTTCAATAGCTCACTTTAGTTCAATAGCTCAGTTTAGTTCAATAGCTCACTTTAGTTCAGTAAAATACATTAGCTCCATTGGTTTCAGCTCAGTCTGCCTTTGTTACGAAAGTAAACAAAGCGAAAACAAAAAATGTTTCTGCTATATCAGCGTTACCATAACGTTTTTATTTTTAAACTACTAATTTGGAAAACAACTTAATTTTAATTATATAAAAATAAGCTACAATATACAGCCAATTTCATTTTTTTTTATTAAGACATAGCCTAACGTAGGTGTCACACGATCAAGTTTTCATTTAAAGCAATGAACACATTCGCCACAGCAGACTACACGAACACAAGAACACAAATGCTGCTAGCTACCGTTGTAGCCGTTTAGCCAGCTATTTAATTATTTTGGAAACGACAAATACACAGTAAACAGCTGATCCTGAATTGTTGCAACGATTCATTTATGTATATTACAGTGGTGATATTTAGCGCTTTTACTTTTTGAAAGTTTGCTAGGGCGAATTGAATTCGCCACTCACATCACTTTGTATGGATTCGCTTTGACTGAAAAAATTCATCTCATGGATCTCTTTTGGCTCCGGAGTTACGGGGTTCAAAACTTATTTTTTATTGGCCATAACTCCTAGAATATGGAACGGATATAAGCGATGTGGATATCACTCTAAACTTCTCTACCTACCTATGTATATGTGACGCGCAAAATAGAAAGGGACCTAAGGCAAAAAACCGGTTTTGTTCAGGAGAGCCATTTTAAAGATTTAAATACGTGTATCTTTGGTGTACCATCACTTTCATAAAACGAGCATATCTCTGGGAGGGAACACTTTTGGGGCATGGGATCGGTCTCATTCGATGCTCAGATGTTGTCCACATCAAAAAAAAAAAGTGAAAATTGATTTTTTACCCTTAGGTCCCTTTCTCTATGCGCTGTCACATATACAAATATAAAAATTTTTGAAAACAATTTACCCATTGCGAGTGAAATTCAATTTTAAAATTTTTTTTATCTGACTTTTCGCTTTTACAGAGAACTTACCATGCTTTTATTTGGTGAATATTTGAAAGCTGTCACCGATGAAATACGAAGTTATGCTTCTTTAATGATGATTTTAAGAATTAAATGAGTTATTTAGAGCATTTGAAGTGATACCTATGTCGTTACATTCGATCTATATTGTAGGACGTATGATCAATAATATATTAAAGTTTTGAACCCCGAAACTGCGGAATCGAGAGAGAGAGCGCCGAAAAATTGCACAAAAATTTTTAGGTAAAAAAGGGCTATTACCCGTGAGTTTTTTTAAAACTTTAACAATGTTGGTATTTTTGACTAAAGTCAATATTCCATATAAAAATAAAGCTAATAAAAATTCTTGATGCATATATATTATAACATTTAAATTTTGTATTTATTTTTTTTATCTTACAATAAAAAATATTTCTAATCACTAATTTGTTTGACAAATTTTGTTATATTGTCAACACTATTTTGATTTTGTGGCCATCAGAAATAGAAATTAGTTTAATTCTACTACACGACAAAAGTAGCATGGACAAAAACCGGTTGCCGTGTTGCCTTGCTGTCTTCAATATAATCATTCTCATATGCACACATGTATTCTAATTTTGACAGGTGGTAGTCGGTAGTCTGCTGTGGCGAATGTGTTTAATGCTTAATTTTTGTTTCAAGATTCAATCCCCTCTCATTTTTTTACCAATCACTCACACTGAAATGTTGTTGTTAATTGAAACACAAGATTTTAGTTTGAGTGTTCAAGATAGTCTATTTTTTTATTAAAAATTTCTTTCGCTTAAATACTATTTACAATCAAAGTTTCTTTATTAATTACAACATTTTTCGAAAGAGTTGAATACCCAAATATTGCATTTTCATCACAATTTCTATTTGGGTCACTACTCGGTTTCATATTTTATTTGTTATTTTAATTTTGTTATTTATTGTGATTCAATAGAAGACAAGAAGAATCAAAGTATTTTGTAACCAGAGAAGAACAACATATTTACTAAAAATACATTGGTTTGTGTGTGTATTGGTTTCTCAAGTGTCCGATATTCATATTCAAATAATTCAAAGTTCATTGAATTGTTAAACAAATTTAACTGCGTTGAATTTTGATCATTTATTTGTTTTTGAGTCATGCAAACTTAATTACTGACCTATTACAACAAACAGTATTGTTAATCAAAAACGAACGGACATTGGTTTTTTATGAGCACCAAAATATACTACACTACACCCCCAATCTTTCAATTAAAACTTTGCAATTTTGATTATTTGGCAAGATTGCAAAATTTTAATTTAGAACAAATTTATGTTACAATATTTTAACAATATGTATATCTATGTGTAATATATTCTCTCTTTAAATTTTACTTTATAAAATTCTTAAGTTACGTATTTATATACACGTGTAAGTATATCTTTACTGATTTAATTCGTTAAAAAGATAAAATTTTAAAATTAAGGGGTTTTTCTTAATGCTTTTTAATTTTCTTAAAATAATCTTAATTATAATATTTCTTTAATAGATTTTTGTGCACGATTTTGTTTTTTCCATTTATTTTTAATTCTACATTAACATTATCTATATTTACTACTTCGTAGGGGCCTTTATATGGGGCTTCATTTTTCCTCCTATTTACTACTTTCAGTAAAACTAAGTCTCCTACGTTTAGTCTTATGCTATTCATATTATTCTGTGATCCTAAACTCCTATTGTTCTTTGTTACTTCTATAAGTTTTCTAGCATTTTCTATTGAATTTTTCAATCTTGTTTTTAATTCAGTTGCGTAATTATCTATGTCATATATTTTATTATTAGTCATTATGTTTTCACCTGGAAGTTCTGGTAATTTTCCAAATATTAATTCAAATGGTGAGTAGTTCGTATCTACATGAGGGGTTATATTATAAGCGAAAGTATAATATGGTATCCAAGCGCTCCAATTATAGTCATCTACAAATGTCAAAAAGTATTCATTCAGAACTCTATGATTTCTCTCCACTGTACCTAGTGTTTCGTGATGATAGGGTGTGGAAGTCCTATGTTCTATTTTTAATAAATTACATATTTCTCTCATCAGTTCATTTACAAATTCTGTTCCTCTGTCAGATTTCAAAATTTTAAATATACCATATTTTAATATTAAATTTTCAATCAAACATTTTGCTATCGACCTTGCTTCCTTACTTTCCATCGGAGCTGCTATTACGTATTTAGTCAGCTCGCATTGCATTGTTAGTATGTATCTATAGTTTTCTGAAGGTCTTAAAGGTCCTACTGTGTCGATAACTACAGTTTCAAAACTGTTATTAGGTGTGTCCGTGACACACAATGGTTCTTTTGTATGTCTTGTTCGTTTGTTTCTTTGGCATAGATCACATTTTAAAATATATTGCTTTACCATTTTATACATATTCTTCCATATATATTTTTGTTTCAATTTAATCAAAGTTTTTCTTACTCCGAAATGTCCTCCGCATGGTGTATTGTGATATAACTCAATTAGTTCATGTTTTCTTTTACTATCTATTATTCTTTGAGGATTACTATATAACATTATTATGACGTCGTTTTCCTTACATTCATTTATTTTCTCTTTAAATTTTTCTATGGATATCCTTTTAAATATTTCGTCACTTTTTTCTAGTGCGTACTCAATATAATTTGATCCGTCTAAAACAGAAGGTAGTTTCTCCAATACATTATCTAGATAACAAGGATTGTCGCTACATCTGATGGCCATTTCATTTAGAACAGGATCATTCTCAATTTTCATTTTCTTTCTCGATTTTTCTAAAATAAACTTTAATTTTCTTGCATGCTTTATATAATTTATGGATGTACATTCCCAAATTTTGAGTTGATCAGGCTCTTTAGGATCTGTATTACCATTTTCTTTGGATCCACTACATTTATTTTTCTTCTTTTCCTCATTTTGTATCACTTTATTTTTCATACTTCTAGTTATCACCAGGGATTTTTTAATCATCAATTAATTGTTTCAACAATAGAGTTGTGAGTTGATTTGTGTTCATTTTCCAACTCTAAAGCAAGATCCGATGCTTCTTGTAAGTTAGTGGGTCGAGCAGCATATATGGTTTATTTGAAATATTCATTTAAACCTCCCTTAAATGTGTCTAGAGCTAGCTTATTATTTAATCGAATTAAAATATTCTTCTCAGCTTCAGTAACTTCATTTCCTAATTCCTCTATTCCTAATTTATTTAATTTATCTGTAATGTTAAGTATTTTCTCCCTATACAATTCTATTGACATTTTGCCTTGGAACAATGTATTTAGTTTATTCTGTAATTCACGAACTGTTTCTCTACTTTTATACCTATCTTGTAGTAATTTCTTTAAAGTTTCAAAGTCTTGTGGCTTTGTATATGTACCTAATGCTGTCCTAACATTGGAAGTAAGTTTAGCATGGTACACGTATTGTATAAAATCTGTTTTCGCTTCATTCGATAGAGTTTTGTTTATTAACTCCGCTGTTATCAAAAAGCTTTCTAATTCTAAATAATTACCGTTGAACAAAGTAAGTGCTTTTGATGTTGTTTCTAAGCTAAAAGATGCCATTTTATTAATTTTTTCTTCTTGTTCCTTTGGAATTTCTATTAAATATTTCTTAATTTGTGTGCAAATACTATTAAATTCTATTTTTAAGGCCGTTATTTTTTTTTTGTCTGTTTCCTCTATTATTTTTGATAAAAAATCCTTCTTTATATTTTCTACTGTCTCCAATTTGTTTTGGATAGTTTTTCCTGTATACGTCCTTGCTGGACTTTTCTTTAAGTTTTTTAGAATATCTTTTAACTCTGAAATATGGTCTTCCATTTAGTTTAAAAGTTTTCTTATTTATTTTGTTTGGTTGTTTTTTTTTTTTTTTTTTTTTTTTGTTATTGCATTATTACTAGTTCTATTTCTATGTTTAATTACATAATTTTTGAAATATTGATTGATTTTGTACGCTATGTATAATACTATGGTGACAATAATTAAAGTTACAATGTACTCTGGTAGTATGAATTTGTTATTTTCACCATTTCCGTTATTTACAATATTTTCCTGTATTTCCACCTTGCTTTGTGGTTTTCCCATTTTTGTTTTGTCAATTTTATTACTCCAAATGGGTACTACCATTTGTGTATTTAAAAAAAAAGGATAAAACTAGATATATATATTACAAGAATTAAAATTTTTTTTTGTCTTATTATTTTAAAATTTTTTATTTCTGTTTTTAAGTATTGTATTTTTGAAGCTAACTCCTCTTTCTTCGTTTGGTCATATTTCGAAATCTCTATATACAATTTTAAATCTTTCTTTAATCTATTCAATTTGCCTCCTATTGATTTATGGCAGTTCGGCAATGGGAATATTGGGAATTTTGCAGGGGCTTCTGTTGTTTTTAACCTCTTTGGCTTTGGTCCTTGGTTCAAAATTTCTGGTTTCTCGGTTGCGCTGTCACCTTCGGTTAGTAGCTTTGCCCAGCGTTTCTCAGCTTCTTTTAAGTCGTGGAGGACCTCTTCCCAGGATTGCTCCATAAAAAAAAGGATAATTTTCAATTTTTCAGTATTTGTCCTTCATAGAATTCGACTGATCATAAGCTTTGTATGTCGATTTCTATGTCCCCTTTCCTTTGTAAGATAAGGCAAAAAGGATAAGCAGTTAATGCTATATTTTCCTTTTTAATGCCTTTGTTCATACAAAGGGGCAAGGATCGCCATGAAATGTTGTTGATAATTGAAACACAAGACTTTAGTTTGAGTGTTGAAGATAGTCTATTTTTTTATTAAAAATTTCTTTCGCTTAAATACTATTTACAATCAAAGTTTCTTTATTAATTACAACATTTTTTGAAAGAGTTGAATACCCAAATATTGCATTTTCATCACAATTTCTATTTGGGTCACTACTCGGTTTCATATTTTATTTGTTATTTTAATTTTGTTATTTATTGTGATTCAATAGAAGACAAGAAGAATCAAAGTATTTTGTAACCAGAGAAGAACAACATATTTACTAAAAATACATTGGTTTGTGTGTGTATTGGTTTCTCAAGTGTCCGATATTCATATTCAAATAATTCAAAGTTCATTGAATTGTTAAACAAATTTAACTGCGTTGAATTTTGATCATTTATTTGGTTTTGAGTCATGCAAACTTAATTACTGACCTATTACAACAAACAGTATTGTTAATCAAAAACGAACGGACATTGGTTTTTTATGAGCACCAAAATATACTACACTACAACACTTTTAAAATTCAAAATAATTAAGTAGCTGCTAAACGGCTACAACGGTAGCTACAGTACAATACGCATATAAGAAAGTCTGAAAATGTACAGATTTTGTTTCTTATATGCGAGCTTTCTTATAAAGAAAACACGCTTATAAGAAAGATAATTTCTTATATGCGTCAGAAACAAAATTTAAAAAATTTCCTATGGAGTATGCAGATATATATTTGAATTAAATTAAAACACATTATTTTGTACAAAAAAAAGAACAACAACGAAGCAGGCTGATTTCACAAAAATCAACGACTTCATTTGACATTTGGACCAGTGTTCACATATGATAATTGTAAAATATAATCAAAAAATTTATATTTTTCCCCAAATTGAAAAAAATTTCTTATACACGTACAATTTTCTAAGGAAGGAATATAATTTTTCATAAAAATTTGTTTCTTATAGCAGAGTTTTTCTTATAAGCGAGTTTCTTATATAAGGATTATTTAGCACGTAGTTATATGGAAATGTACATGGTGTCTGGAAAAGTGTTTCTTATAGCCGAGTTTTTCTTATAAACGAGTTTCTTATATGCGAATTTTGAGAGCGAACCTACGTGTTTCATTTTGAACCTTGTTGCGAACCCGTATAATTTACTATCATCTTTAATTTTGATAACAAATTATCGGAAGTTTATCTGAACTAGTTGTCCAAAAACATTTTAACAGAGAAAAACAATTGATAAGTGCTAAATTTTAATAAAAACATTGAACAAATAAAAAGCATATATATATTTATGTAAATAATTAAATAAAATGGAAAAACAATAAATAATATTAAATAACGAAGTACGAACCAATCTAAAATGTGTCGTGTGAACACATAGGTTCGCCGTCGTGGTTCATGGAGCGAATCTAGTGTTTCAGTTCTTCGTGTGAACATAGTATTAAAATTGTCGATAGTATCACTATCGAAAAAAAACTATCGATAGTCAGTCCAAAAAAAAACTATCGATAGTACTATCGAGTGTTTTGCAGCTCAAGTTAGTCTAACTATGATACCTAGTTAGTATCAGAGTAGCAAGCCGCATCGGCGCGGCTGGCGGCTAGCCGATCAGTCGTTTTTTATGAAGCCGAGCCGCCGCTGAAACAGTCGGCTAATCCGCGGCTTACCACCCAGCCGATTTTGTTAAATGCTTTTTTAAATGAGAAGATTTAGTTAGATAATAAAGCATTCCCACTTCTGGCTGTCAAATATTCTCTATACGTGCATTTCTACATAGCGGTTGACACAAAGCAAATGAAAAGTGGTTATTTTCATCTAGTACAAGTGTACCCCAGTACAGCACATCTGCAGCTATATTCTGTAACTCGCTAAAGCTAAATCTCCATCGCTAAAAATGTCTAAAATCTTTTTAGAGAATTTTAGCTACATATTGAATTCTGTAATTCGTATTGCTAAATTAGGCAATGTCATAAAAATTAAATTCGCTGCAATTTTGGCGTTTGCTCTGAGAGCAAACAATGCTCTCTCTCATCGCTAAAATGTTATACATTTGTATTCTCTAAGCACATTTAAGCAACTTTTCTAGCTAGAAACGCTAAAATTTAAGCAACGATATTTTGAAGTCGCTAAAAAGTAATTTAAGCAAAATATTTTTTATATCATTGTTGTTTAGCCTTTTTTTTTAGAAAAATAATAGGAAAAAGGTAAAAAAGGCCAAAAATACATGCTCATTTAGTATTTGGAATAGCATAAAGAGTTTTCCCATGATAGGTTGAAGTGTTTTAGCTGTTATGAGTAGTTTAATTTAAATAAAACTCAAATACTAAATTTTATATAAAAATGTATTTAATAAAAAAAAAAAGATTTTTACAATATTACAAAATTAATCAAAACTCTATACACAAATTTTAAATTTATTATGATCAAAAATATTTTTGTACAAATAAATACATTCAAATAAATACGCCACAGTACCGCCAGCTAATACCACATAGAAAAAAATTTCAATTGTTTACTGAAATTATTTCTTAACAGTGATGCCATCTCTTATAAATGTTCCCATAACTTTCGAACGTAATGCTTTCTCGAGAAATTACTACGCAAACATCATGCGCTTTACAATTTTCAAAATGCATGTGCTGCAAAAAAACAATAAGTTTTGACTAAAACTTTGTGAAATAGCTTTAAAAAATAGACGTTTTAAAACATATTTTAATTTTTTTTTTAACAAAAACACAATCATTGTTACGGAGTATAAATTATAATGTAAGGTAACACTTATATAAAATGCCAAATACACACGCATATATATTTGTCTCTTTTCAATATTATATTATCAAATAAGAAAGAAAGGAATGGCCTAATGATAGCAAATTAGCTACGGCGAAAAGAGTAAATTTTAGCTAAGCGATTAGAGTTACAGAATACCTTTTTAGCAAAATCGCTAAAATTTTTAGGGCGAGATTTAGCTTTAGCTACGAGAATTAGAGAATATAGCTGCTGGTGATGTCAATATATGTAGCTGTTTTGTAGTTTAATCATCCTCTTTAGCTGGTAAAAAAGCTAATCAACTATTATCAGGTTATATGGAAGTTTAATTTTATATTACATATGTATATGGAAAATCTTACAAAAAACTGACAGACTTAAACTATTAGTCCGTTTATACGCACTTCTTATTTGCAAATAAGAGTGGAAAGCGTTGCCGTATTACTTTTTTATTGTAACTTAAATTGTTGCGAAAACTATTTGCAAATAACAAGCAATTTGCAAATAAAATGTGTGATGTTACCAGATGACTATATATTTACGGCGTGTCATTACAAAATATATAACAATATATCTGAATGCTATTTGCGTATAAACAGTGAGTTAAGTTTTTGCAAATAGTCTTATTTGCAAATAAGAATTGCGTATGATACAATTATGATGCCAAAACATTTTTATAACCTTATTTGCTTTCGGTATATCCATCTTTTTCATTTATTTTCTTCAGATATTTATATTTCGACAACAAAAATATGGAAATTTTTCGTTTTATTTTTCAAGTTCTACGGTTAGGAATTATGGTGCTTTATTGGAGTTTCATAGCATAGCGGTTCGTCGAGTGAATTATTTGTCTTAACAAATGTCAAACTCAAAATAAAAAAATAACTATTTTTTCTGAAGTTTTTGTATATGAAATTATACTGCTATTTTAACAAATAATTTCCTCGACAAGGAGCTAGGTAAGCTGAGTGTATATTAACCAATAACTCCACTTATCACTACAAAGAAAATTGTAACACTAAAGTGTATATTGAGTTAGATATAAATAATAACGGTTTTCTAATTAAATGCATGTTTACACAATACGATTAAAGACGAATAAACATCTTCAGTCGTCTTTTTACATATATTGAAAACAAAAACAAAATTGTCTATATTGTTTTTGTTTTCAACGTAAATGGACGATGGAAAATTTTTGATCGTCTTCTACAAACAGGCGGTAAGTGTTTGGACTATTTTTTGAACGAAATAAATTCTTGGGAATATCTTGAATAAATTGGTATATTTTCTAAATAAAATATATCAATACAAATTGTGAAATTAGGATCTGTTCATAAAAAACCGCTAGATTTTTAGCGTATCTATAGGACCAATCAACAATGTTGTGAAGTCGCATTGAGTCGCAAAAACAGCTTTAACAAATTTTAGTTTATGAAGAAAATTGTAAAATTTTTAAGCTATTGCATAGCTTCTATCGCGGGCTTTGAGGCGACCGAATCAAAAAATTTTGAAGAGTTTGTTTCTTAAGTCTTTTGTTTATGAAACGAAAAAACCTGGAAAAAATCTGTCATTTGTTTATGAAACGAAAAAACCTGGAACTAAGTTTGTTTCTTAAGTCTTTTGTTTTTTTTAAGTGAAAACTGCTTTTTTGTATAGTCTATGTATGATGACTATACAGTGTTGCCGCTCTGGAAATTTTTTTAAATTTTCAGTGATGCCACTTTTCCCGGAACATTTACCGGGATTTTGAGGGAATTTTTGTCCAAGTTTTTGGGAATTCCCGTCCAGTGTTGCGACCTTTTCACTGGAAATTTTCCGGGATTTCTGGGTTTTTGAGGGGATTTTTATATATGTATATAAAAGAAAGTCGTGTTAGTTACACTATTTATAACTGAAGAATGGCTAAACAGATTTGGCTGAAAATTGGTGGGCATGTAGCTTAGAACCTGGAGAAGGACATAGGATACTAAGGTAAGGCACTTTTTACCTGGGGGACTAGGGTGCCCTTCTTTGTTTGGGGCACTTCCAGTATAGCTAGAAAACTGAAATTGCATAAGCTGATAAAAAAATGCTATGCAATAGTTTTACCGCGGCAGTCCCCGAGTGCCACACGTCTTTTTTTTACAAATATGAGCTTGCATTTGTGCAAAAGCGGTCTGATAAGTAAACAATATTAGAGCTATTGGTAAGGAACCTTTTTTGAACTACCCTATTATGAAATCTAACTAAAATCGTGGAAATAAGTTTTCAGAAAAAATTTCATAGCAATGTTTTTTTTTCTTATTTTAATAAATAATTTTTATTTATATTTTTTTGTCACAGTTTGAAACATACATACATATTTTTACTTTTTACTTCCGAAATCAAATTTTCTGCTAACAAAATACATAGAGGTGATTGTTTTTGTATTTCTGCATATACCTTATATTCATTGTATCATGTATGTATGCATAAAAAATATATGCTTCAAAATCAGCGTGAAGCCGTGCAGTCGCCGCCGCCGAAAATTTTTGCCCTTTCAGCCGCCGCCGAAATGTTTTAGTCGGCTTGGTACTCTGGTTAGTATTCGACAATAATGTGAAAATTTTAATGTAACAAATGTGATACAAATAATTTATTACATATTTTAAAAAAGGAACAAATTAATTAATTAGGAAATTAATTTAAAGTACATACCTATATACTTACATACATATATAAGTAGTTAAGCAAATTTGAACGAGTAAGTTTAACATACATATGTACATATGTAAGTATCTGATCTAAATAGAACAATTTACATACATATGTATGTATGTATGTATATGTACATACCCAGTAAAAAATATATGGATTAATCCATAATCGAGCAATAAAGGAGTAATAACTTGTTCATCCATTTAGAGTAATAAGCGAGCTATTGAAACTTTTTTTTTTGTTTTGTCGTTTATGTCTCATTTAATACTCCAAATGGATCAATGAGGGATCCATCAGTTCGTATTTGGTTTTTTTTTTCTTTGACAAAACTATTAATTATTGATGTTTTCGTTTTGTTTTTCTATTTATTAGTCAGTTTAGTTTTAAAAAGTGAAAGACGTGTTATTAAAAAAAGCGAAAAGGTACGGGTATAGTAACAAATTGTTAAATATGTGGCAAAATTTAGTTTCTAGGCGTCATTTAAGACGACTAGTTGAAAAAGAAATTAAAATATTCTCAAATTGTAATCGGGAGACTTTAAGTGAACAAGAGGCATCAGCACCTAACAAAGTTGATGAATTATCAAATGAAGATAGTAAAACGGAAAACTTTAATGTTCATTATGATATCAATTCAAACAATATCAGTGAAAATATTGATCAGAAGCTTGCTTCTTGGGTAATTGAAAATCGCGTTTCGAACGAATGCAGTAATTCACTACTCTACATTTTAAAAAGTGAAGGTATGGACGTTCCACTATGTAGAGAAACATTGTTGAAAGCTTTACATGCAGAAAACCCATGCTGCTACACAGAGAGCCCAGAAATAATAGATATGGCACCAGGTGAATACTTTCATTGTGGTTTAGAAAAAGCACTGATTATGCACGGCCAATACTTATCACCTCATGCAAATGCCGAATTAGTGATCGATATATTTGTGGATGGAATGCCGCTTTATAAAAGCTTATCAAAGTCATTATGGCCAATCCTAGGTGCCTTTTCAGAATTTGCAAACACAGCGCCATTTTTAATTGCTACATATATTGGCCCATCAAAGCCTCCAAATGAAGCAATATTCCTAAGACGGTTTGTGGAAGAATACATCAAATTAAATAATGAAGGTATTAAGATTGATGACAAATTGTTCATACCCAAAATTAGACTTTTTGTTTGTGACACACCTGCAAGGGCTTTTTTAATCGGTACAGTGGCGTCACACTTCTGCCCAAGGTTGTTCGAAATGTGATCAAGAAGCTTCATACATATAAAAATAGAAGACTAAATTATACTATAGTGCATGGAAATGCAAGAACTGATGTAACTTTCAAAGCACGAAAAAGCAAGGCTTATCACTTACCGCAATTTCAAAGAGAAGTTTTTTATTTCGGTAATAGCTAAATTTTTAATATCATGTATTATAAATAATAATACATTACATATTTTTTCTTTAATTTTTTTGCAGAAGCACTTAAAGGCACGTATCCAACATAGCCGGAATATGAAAAATCCTTCAAGCTGGCATTTCGTTAATGTAAGGCAACTGTTTACCGGCAGACCTACTTGTCAAAAACTACGACCTCGTCGAATCCAACAAAAAAACAATAAAATTTTTGAAAAGATTTTAAAAAATAAATGAATATTTTCTTGTTTTTGTAAAAAATAACCAAATTTGTATGTAATATGAATGTTTACTCCCTTTATGCTCTTTAAGGAGATACAAACGATTACTCCTTTTATGCTCATTTAGGAGACAAAAACGATTACTCCCTCTGTCGTCATTTTCAAGTTCAAAGGGAGTACTCCATAAGGAGCTTAAAAGGAGTACTCGTGTCTGCGGACATGCAATGTTAAAAATCCTATGAGTTTTATGGAGTAATCCATTACTCGCAAAGGAGCGCTCTAAGATTACTATTTGGATGATCCTATTTTTTACTTGTTACCTACATTCATACATACATACATATGTACTTATATGCCTCCACCAATTGTTTTCAACTTTTGTTATCTTAGTCCTAGTTCAGATACATACTTAAATTTTTGCGGCTCAAGTTGTTTAAAGTTGCTTTATTATTCACGAAAAGAAATCTGATACAACTAATTTCCATTTTCTTTTGCTTCCAATTGCTTTAATTTTTTATAGTTCATTTTATTTAGTTTGTTTAAAAGGAATTTATTGTTGCAAATTTTGAAAAACTTGTTGCAGCGAACCACAGAATGAAAAGAAATGTCATAAGTATAATAAGCTTCATCTTATTATTACGAGTGAACAACGAAACGAGCTTCCCAGTACAAGCAACTCCGTCCCAAATACCACTCCTCTTTCCCCTCTCTCCATCAAACTCAAAAGTTGAAGTTGTAAACCGCGCTAATGGAAATTGTCTCCGCTAATTTACATAAATAATTGCAATAATTTACATTTGCATACATACATACATACATATATACATAAGTACACAAATCAATACGTATAGATAAAAGTGTATTTAAGTACATTGGAATACATTATTCTAGAGATAGTGGCTCTAATTTTGGAACAAATGTAGTTTACCGACGCAGCTCCAAATGAAAAAAAAAATTGGAACAAATTTAGTTTAGTGACGCAGCTCCAAATGAAAAAAAAATACATAGGGCGATAGAAAATCGAAAAATAAGACGAAAATTTCATGCGGTAACTTTCTCGGAAACGCATAGTTTTCGAGTTATTGCCCTCTGAAGTTTTTATATATATGTACGACTTCCCTTTGCATTTCTCAACGTACAAGGACAATTTGGTAGTATCATTTGAAAGCTTTTGACTAGATCTATATGAATTTGCAAATTTTCTTTTTAAATTTTGAAATCTTTAGGTGTCAAAGCAGTTTTTTAGATTGTCTGCATAGCCGGCCTTCGGCCGGGCTTAGTGATAACTTTCCCGGAAACGCATATTTTTCGCATTATTGGCCTCTGAAGTTTTCATTTGGAGCTGCGTCGCTAAACTATGTAGACATAAGCCCTAATTTTTTTATTTATCGTTTTTCTTCGATGATTTCTAAAATCACTAACGCCTGATTACACAATGTTCGGTAAAATGTGTTAACAAAAAATTAACTAATTGCTGGTTAGGCTAACGGGCACTATTTAATCAACGGTTACGTATTTTCGTTTCACCATCTTTCGGTTAAGTAACAAAAGAATTTAATGAAAATGTGGCAATACTATCGCTTTGTTTACATAAAAAATAAATTTAAGACAGTTTTTGCAAATTTGAGAAACAAAACTTTGTAATAATAGTAAAATTCAGGTAAGTAATAAGTAAACTATTGTTATTTGTAAATAAATACATATGTACATATGTACAAGTATATAAAGCATTAACATAAATTGTTTGTTTGTAGTATGTTCTCCGACGACGACGTATTTCTAGTTAGTATGTGTCCAGAGGAAAGTTATATAAATCAAGAGACGGAATTTGCCATGGTCAGATGATGTAAAAATATGTATATACATAATCATACTTAATGTCCCAATACTGTTATATAGGATTGAAAAATACCGACCGGCAAAATTTGATGAAATTGTAGGCAATGAAGATACTATAGATAGTTTGTCCGAATTTGCTTCGCAGGGTAATGCTCCTAATATTATAGAGGTAAGTTAAATGATGAATTTTGGTTTGGTATAGGGTCCAACTGGTGTGGGCACAACAATGACTATTCAATGTTTGGCTAGAATATTACTTGGTGGCAGCTATAAGAAAGCAGTATTGGAATTAAATGCCTCAAATGAACGTGGTATTGACGTAGTGCGGAATAAAATTAAAATGTTTGCTCCACAAAAAGTCACTCTCCCCCGTGGACATAATAAGATTGTTATACTGAGGATGCACAGCAAGCATTGAGGCGTACAATGGAAATTAAAAGTAATGAATTGGCTTGTATTACAAGTGAAAAAATCATCGAAACCATCGAAATTATCAGATACCCAGATTTTGCCTAAACTTGTTGAAGTTTCTTTCTTTTTTTGTGAATAGAAGTTTTTTAAATTAAATATATTTAAAATATATAAATATCGATTTGTATGTCTAACCATTTTGTTTTATTTTCCTCCGATTAGATTGCTAACCGGCACATTTCTTTCAGTTAAATTTAACGTCAACTTTTCTGTTAACTGCTGTCAGTTAAGAGTTAATCATATAAGGTATAAACACATTCGCCACAGCAGACTACACGAACACAGGAACACAAATGCTGCTAGCTACCGTCACAGATAACCAGAGATGACACGAGACGGAAGATTTGGCATACTTGTTTGTATACACTCATACAATCGCGGGTTTAGGTTTTTTTCTTTGTGCTGTCTTTCTATTCAAATTAAAATCGCAAAACTAATTAAATATCCATATATTTATCTAATTCACATTAAAAATATTATTAGTTAATTAATTTAAGTTGGTTTTCACTGATCGTTTGTATTTTATCACTATAATATCTGCAAAATATCAGAATTTATCAAGTATGTATGTATTCATGTGTGTATGTAAGTTAAAAACCACCACCATTTGGCAAATTTCCAGCATTTATGTACGTATGTATATAAATTTAATATACTGAGTATATAAAAACACATTAAATTGTTGTATCACTTTATTTTCGAATTATGTATATGCCGTAAATACTTAATATTATTACATTTTATTAAATTTAAGCGTGCTTTCATGTAGCATTTTCCACTAAAAACTGAACTTTTTTTGCTTTTCGTTTTGTTTATCTTCATAACAAACACACTAATGTTGTCTCTTTTTCACGATGACGGGTTATGATAAATAATATATGATCGAAGTCCAATTGTTTTTTTTTTTTTTTGTCATCTCTGGGTATCTGTGCTACCGTTGTAGCCGTTTAGCCAGCTACTTAATTATTTTGGAAACGACAGATACACAGTAAACAGCTGATCCTGAATTGTTGAAACCACAGAATATACAGTTGAAATGATTCATTCAAGGTATATTAAATAAGGTAGTCTTGTCCCTAAAACAAATACAACATCACAAAAACAACAAGCATTTTGTTAGTGTAAAAACTTGGCTGTTGTCAAAATGTGATGTGTAAACAAAACAAAAATTAAATTAAAAAAAACAATTGCATAAAATAAAAATATTAAGTTAAAATTTTTTACAATACATAAAACAAAAAGGTGTTGATAGATGTATGTATGTATAAAATCAGGATGTGTGTTTTATTAGGGTACTAGGAAACAATTTCCTCCCTTTGCAAATGCATTTGTTTAAGGCTGGAGTTATGATAAATTAACTGCATCGAAAAGTGGAATTAGATCATAAGAGAATACTGCCCATATATACGTAAAATTGACCAGTAGTAGAGGCATTGGAGAAGAATGTTGCTTGATTACAGGAAAGGTAAGAAAACAAAAATATATGTAGGTATCGAAAAATTCCTAGTAAAATTTAAAGAAAGTCTATGTATCCTCCTTTCTAGGATATTTTGCAACAAAATATTGAACGAATTGTAAATGCTGTTGATGGAGCAACGGAAAATGTTAAAGATGCAAATGCACAATTCACGAATAGACTTTACCTTTTTTCCAGCATGAAAAATGCTTGATGGCAAAAAGTGAGAGCTACAAAAAAGAGAAGTTGGTGTGAAATTCCTGAAACAAATTTCGCTCCATATACTTCTCAGGCGCTTTTCTTTGGGTACTTGGAACAACTTTCCTTCCCCCTTTGCACTTTTTTTTTGCAGACACTACATACACGCATTGTAATCGATATTTTTAATTTTAATTATATTTTAAAAATTTTTCACGCGTTTTTTTTCAATTTCTTAAATTTTAATTAAATAAAAAAATATGTCACAATATTTCTATAAAAACACAACAAAGTTTTGACAACAAAATATCAATCAGCTGATGTCAATTTTAGCTAATGCGACTACCTTATAAATAATATACCTTGGATTCATTTATGTATATTACAGCGGTGCATATTCAGCGCTTTTACTCTTTAAAGTTCGCTGGGGCGAATTGAATTCCCCACTCACATCACTTTGTATGGATTCGCTTTGACATAAACCGAAAAAATTCATCTCATTGATCTCTTTTGTCTCCGGAGTTACGGGGTTCAAAACTTATTTTTTATTGGCCATAAGTCCTAGAATATGGAACGGATATGAGCGATGTGGATATCACTCTAAACTTCTCTAAAATCTAAAATAAAAGAAAGTCGTGTTAGTTACTTCACTTATAACTACGGTGACCATATTTCTCGACAAAAAAAAGGACACTCAAAATTAAATAAAAATTATTGGTATTAACTTAATTACATAGATATATTTTATATCAATAAAATAAAAATATAATTCAAAAAATGTAATATTAGTGACTATTGCAAGTAGTTACATATGTATGTACTTATTTTAATGTTTAAGACAGAAATTAAATATGCCTAGAAGTTCATACGTCGTTAAAACAAAAATTAATTAATTAATCAAAATTAACAAAGAAATTAAATTTAGCCAGTAATACAAAAATAACAAAATTTAATAAATAAAAATAACTAAAAACAAAATAGTTTAGGGATTATCTATTATTGATATTTTTCTGAAGAATGTATTTTTTTTATTATATCAATGTTATTTGATAAAAACAATTTAAATCCTGCACAGTCCATTTGAAACCCGACAGAAAATTTGACACATTGAACATACACTCTTCAGTGTTGCCAGGCAATTCCTGTCTTGGGTGGTTATAAATTTATATTGTATTGAGTTTAAAATTTCGGTATTTTGGGAAAATAAAACTTTTAATTTTGGAAACTAAAGAAGAACATTAGCCATCAAAAAGAAAGGACAAAAAAGGACAATTCAATTAAAAAATGGACAATTTATTTTGTTTAAATTTAAAAGGACGTTGTGTCAAAAAAGAGGACTGTCCTTTTTAAAAAAGGACGGATGGTCACCGTACTTATAACTCAAGAACGGCTGAACCGATTTAGCTGAAAATTGGCAGGGAGGTAGTTTAGAGCCAGGAGAAGGATAGGATACTTATGAAACATAGGATACTTATGGGCGGGATTGGACAAAGGGGCGTGGTACCTCTCATACAAACCACAAATTAAAAATCAATTATTTCTGCTCCTGATAACGGTATTTAAACAAAAATTGGTATGTCGGTTTGGTGTAAATTTCTTAAGTGCTGCTGCAAATATGGGCGGGATTGGACAAAGGGGCGTGGTACCTCTCATACAAACCACAAATTAAAAATCTATTATATCTGCTCCTGATAACGGTATTTGAACAAAATTTGGTACGTCGGTTTGGTGTGCATTTTTTAAGTGCTGCTGCAAATATGGGTGGGATTGGACAAAGGGGCGTGGTACCTCTCATACAAACCACAAATTAAAAATCTATTATTTTTGGTCCTGATTACGGTATTTGAACAAAATTTGGTATGTCGGTTTGGTGTAAATTTCTTAAGTGCTGCTGCAAATATGGGCGGGATTGGACAAAGGGGCGTGGTACCTCTCATAAAAACCACAAATTAAAAATCTATTATTTCTGCTCCTGATAACGGTATTTAAACAAAATTTGGTATGTCGGTTTGGTGTAAATTTCTTAAGTGCTGCTGCAAATATGGGCGGGATTGGACAAAGGGGCGTGGTACCTCTCATACAAACCACAAATTAAAAATCTATTATTTCTGCTCCTGATAACGGTATTTGAACAAAATTTGGTCCGTCGGTTTGGTGTGCATTTTTTAAGTGCTGCTGCAAATATGAACGGGATTGGACAAAGGGGTGTGGTACCTGTCATACAAACCACAAATTAAAAATCTATTATTTCTGCTCCTGATAACGGTATTTGAACAAAATTTGGTACGTCGGTTTGGTGTGCATTTTTTAAGTGCTGCTGCAAATATGAACGGGATTGGACAAAGGGGTGTGGTACCCCTCATACAAACCACAAATTAAAAATCTATTATTTCTGCTCCTGATAACGGTATTTGAACAAAATTTGGTACGTCGGTTTGGTGTGCATTTTTTAAGTGCTGCTGCAAATATGAACGGGATTGGACAAAGGGGTGTGGTACCTCTCATACAAACCACAAATTAAAAATCTATTATTTCTGCTCCTGATAACGGTATTTGAACAAAATTTGGTATGTCGGTTTGGTGTGCATTTTTTTAGTGCTGCTGCAAATATGGGTGGGATTGGACAAAGGGGCGTGTTACCTCTCATACAAACCACAAATTAAAAATCTATTATTTCTGCTCCTGATAACGGTATTTGAACAAAATTTGGTAAGTCGGTTTGGTATGCATTTTTTTAGTGCTGCTGCAAATATGGGAGGGATTTTACAAAGGGGCGTGGTACCTCTCATACAAACCACAAATTAAAAATCTATTATTTCTGCTCCTGATAACGGTATTTGAACAAAATTTGGTACGTCGGTGTGGTGTGCATTTTTTAAGTGCTGCTGCAAATATTAACGGGATTGGACAAAGGGGTGTGGTACCTCTCATACAAACCACAAATTAAAAATCTATTATTTCTGCTCCTGATAACGGTATTTGAACAAAATTTGGTACGTCGGTGTGGTGTGCAATTTTTAAGTGCTGCTGCAAATATGAACGGGATTGGACAAAGGGGTGTGGTACATCTCATACAAACCACAAATTAAAAATCTATTATTTCTGCTCCTGATAACGGTACTTGAACAAAATTTGGTACGTCGGTGTGGTGTGCATTTTTTAAGTGCTGCTGCAAATATGAACGGGATTGGACAAAGGGGTGTGGTACCTCTCATACAAACCACAAATTAGAAATCTATTATTTCTGCTCCTGATAACGGTATTTGAACAAAATTTGGTACGTCGGTTTGGTGTGCATTTTTTTAGTGCTGCTTCAAATATGGGCGGGATTGGACAAAGAGGCGTGGCACCACCCATATAACCCAAAAATTTAAATCGCCATTTTTTGGGCATTTTTTGACCTACGTCGATGATATTTGGTACATATGGTATTGCCATAATTTGGAATACGTACCGGGAGAAAAGTGGATGGAACCACGCTCCTTTTTATTAAAATTAAAAATCGTAATATAGTCTTAACTACTGGACCGATCGTCACAATAGGATATATAAATACTTTTAATTTTATTTTATAACGAGGGGGGTAGCGAAGTACACCGGGATCAGCTAGTACCTTTATAAAAACAATTTACCCATTGCGAGTGAAATTCAATTTTAAAATTTTTTTATCTGACTTTTCACTTTTACAGAGAATTTACCATGCTTTTATTTGGTGTATAATTGAAAGCTGTCACCGATGAAATACGTATGTTATGCTTCTTTAATGATGATTTTAATTTAATTAAATGAGTTATTTAGAGCATTTTGAAGTGATACCTATGTCGTTTATATTCGTTCTACATTGTAGGACTTATGATCAATAATATATTAAAATTTTTAACCCCGAAACTGCGGAATCAGAGAGAGCGCCGAAAAAATTACACACAAATTTTACACTGTGAGTTTTTTTAAAACTTTAACAACTTTTTAACTCAAGTCAATATTCCATATAAGAAAAACGTTAATAAAAATTCTTGATGCATATAAATTATAACATTTAAATTTTGTTATTTTCTTTCTTATTTTACAATAAAAAATATTTCTAATCACTAATTTGGTTTACAAATTTTGTTATATTGTCAACACTGTTTTGGTTTTGTGGCCAGCAGAAATAGAAATGTATATCTACGACACATGCTAAGGAAAGAAGTGTCGTAATAATTTCAAGTTAATTATAAGAGAAATTACATAGCTCAAAAAATATGTAAACAAAGATTACAGAGACAGTAGTATATCAAATTTGGAACTTATACTAATACTTAAACTAAAACTAAAACTGAAACAAACAAAAAATAAATAAAAATAAGATAAGATAAATAAATAACGAGTCAAAACAAAACATAAATAACCAAATTTATTAGAGCCAGATAATGAGTGCGAATAAAACTCTGCAAGAACGTACCCATCAACATTAAGGAAAGAACTTGTATCCTCAAAAATTATTCCAACAGGTGATAAATAAGAACTGTTTGACCAACTAAACTCAGATTGGGATGAAAAAACGTTTTTTAAAAGAGCGTTTTCATGATTTTCAATTCGGCTAACAAATTTTAACAGTAAAGCTAAATCATAAGAAGAAAGTGGCTGCACCTTTGCTTTATGATAAATAACTGTGTTAGAGAATCTCTTAGTGTAACTTTCAAAATTTGCATTTACACAAAGTCTTAAGCAGCTACGTTCTAAAATCTCTAAATCCTTCATAATCGTAGGAGAAATTGAAAACCAAACTGGAAAACCATACAGCAACGCTGAACGTATACAAACTTTATAAAGCAGTAATTTAGTTTTTATATTAGAATGCCTATTAATTAATAATTTAGAAAACATACCCTTGATACGTATACCCTTAACTTTAACATTTCTCGCATGTTGATTAAATTTAAAAAGCTTATTTAAAGTTACTCCCAGATAATTAAGGTGGTCCTTAAAAGATATAACAACATCGTGCAAAGAGAGATTCAATGTTTTACTTAATTTAACAGCGTTATACCTGATGCATTTCTAAAACAAATTGCATCAGATTTAAGTGTGTTAATTTTAATACCCCATAATTCATACAGTAAACACCGGTTAATTACCTATCGCTTAAATACCTTTATCGCTTATGCACCCCAAATATTGAATACCCGTTTTTTTACACTCATTTTCACACAAAAGTCCACGCTTAATTAAGTTTCGTTTAGGGTAATTACCCAGAAATATTTTAACCCAAAATGAAATTTTGCCTAAAATCTCCTCGTTTATTTGCCCAAAACTAACTAAATACTTATGTACATAATTATGCAACTCTGCAAGCGAATTTATTTTGTGGTACATACATATAAACATAGTACATATTTTGTATTCAAACAATTTTTTTCGATGTATCGAATGTTTTCTTGTTCCTTATTTATTTTTTGTGATATGAATAGTTTTTGTTATTTAATAAAATATTTTATTTGATGAAATACATATGTACATTGTATTTCAAGTAATATGTACCAACTTCATACTTCAGTGAGTTCGGATAAATGGATTTTTAAAGGTATTTAAGTGTATTCTCACAATTACCCATATGAGGTAATTAAACGTATCCTCTCTAATGCCTTTCTTGGATAATTACCCCAAAACTAATAAAATTTTCGATGAGGTTTGCTGTAGAACTTTGAAATTTCCAAGAAGTGGTCCTTAACTTTAATTAGAGCTAATTTAGGGTTCCTATCATGAGCAAAAACTAAGGAGTCATCTGCATACAAAATACTCTTGGAGTCATTAAACAAATGAGGAAAGTCATAAACTAATATATTATACAAAAACGCTCCTTGCGGAACACCACAAAATATGTTATGAAAGCCTGATGTGGCATTATTTAAATTAATATAAAATTTTCCTTCAACAAAAGATGAAGATGCTTTATAATAAAACCTTCACATCCTATATTTATGAGTTTTAAAGTAATACCCGGTCAAAAGCTTTTTCAATATCTAGAGAAACAGCAACGGTACACTCTTTCGATCTCAATTTACAAACAACTTTTTAAATCCGAATTTATAAGATGGAATTCGGTCCATTATTTGCGAGCTTTCAAGCTTTAACTTAATAACTTTTTCAAATAATTTCCCAATATTCGAAAGCATTGAAATAGGACGAGCATTGTTAACTTCAAAATTATTTGGTTTTTCCATAATGGGATAAATTTTAGCAATCTTCCAGGCATTAGGAAAGTAACCGTTGTTAAGACAATTGTTAAAAATTATCACCAAAAATTTTAAAGCTGAGGACGGCAACTTTTTAATAACGAAATTCGATATATTATCCACGCCAAAAGATTTCTTCGCGTTCAAATCCCGAATCAAATCCCTAACATCCGAAAAACAGGTAAAGTGATGCCGAGCATTTGTACATAAAGCACTAGACTCCGCGGAAAATTGACAAATATGACTTGGACAATTCTTTAAAAAACCGTTCAAGCTTCCAGAAATCTCCTCAACATTGGGTCTAACAGGAGCAACAAACTGGTAAACATTCGAATAAAACCGACTAAACTCTTCAACTTTATCTACATCCTCATGAATATAGTTCCCGTGAACAAGTAATGTCGTAAAACTCTTACTTTTTATAAAACCAGCAATTCTAAAAACTTGCCCTGGTTTTAAATTCTCCAATTTTTTACTGAACTCCTTAGATTGATGCAACTCAACTTTCTCCTAAATAATAGTTTTCAAAAGTTGAATTTGGCAACTTAATAAACAATATTAAACTTCTTAAAACTTCTTTTAATAAATCACCATATTTAACTTTAGCCATATCAATAGGTATAGATTTGTAAGATTTCAAAAACTGTGTAATTTTCACTTCTATAGAAATTAAATTTGATTCTCTAAAATAAACATCCAGCTTCAAAAATTCCTCAATAAGAGGAGGTAATTTCTGTGCATTTACAGCAATATTTTCCTGCTTATATTTAAACAGATCTGCGAATGTAGAATGCTCGCCTTTCCTGTTTAAGGCAAAAAGGGTATTAGATCTAGCTAATTCAGATCTTTCTTTAGTCGTTTAATCGTTTTTTATTATTAAGATATAATTTGTAAGCCGAACAACCCTTGTAGTTAGCGGAGTGACCTGATTCATTGCAATTTACTCAAGAAGGAATTGAATAACCTTTCTTAACACTGCAAGAACCAGGTTCGTGGTCGGAGTTACATTTAACACATCTAAACTTTGAATTACAATTTCGAGCCGCATTCCCCCTGTAGCATGTGACCAACAGTGTGTAGTATGCATTGCGATTCAATAGTACCGCAACATGCAAGCATTGACAAACTGCAAGCAAGATATTTTGTGTGTCGGTAATTTGACACTTGTACGGTTAATCAATTGCAGCAGCACAATGCACTTAAATGAATCACATTTATTAACTGCATTTGTTTGATTGTAAATATAAGCAACACAAAGTATCTGTTGCTTTTAAGTATGCACTCGTTGGACTTTAAACACATGCCATACATAAATAGTTGGAAGCTAAATATGCTTACCCAACAATAATATATATTTCTATTCTTTTACTCTTATGTTAAGGTACCCCTAAGAATTATTCTCATAATTAGTATATAAGCCAATGTCATTTAGTTTATAAATCAATTAATAAATCATCAGTCTTAGGAGCTCCAATAATAAAAGCTCTAAGACCAAAATTAAATAAAATAAAAACAATTTTATTACATGGCGATCCTGCCAGTCTTCTTCAGCGAGTGCTACTAAACTGCACCCTGAAGAAGCAAGAGCATCCTGCCAGTTTTCTTGGAGTGCTACTAGATTTGCACCCAGAAACAAGAGCAGAAGGAGAGGGTCCACCTAGCCAAAAGGCACCCCAACAGAGAAAATAAAGGTCCGCCTGGCCAAGAGGCTACCAAAGAAGGATGACCGCCTAGCTAAGGGGCTTTGAGCTAGCCAACATCTTCCACTAAAATACCACCACCAAAAATAACAGAAGGAAGACTGCCACCACAGACAACAATACAACAAAAAAACAATAATAACAAAAACAATAGATATTTTTTTATATTTATGACCTTTATATTAAAAGTGGTGCGCTAAAGTCGCACACTAGGGCCAGTAAGCGTTAACCGCTCGTGGCAAACATTTTTTTTTCATTATTGTGGATTTCTACATAACTCGTGGCTAAAATCTTTTATTAATAGAGCCTCATAATATTAAAATAAATAAAATGTTACTTAAATAAAAATTAAATAAGACAAAAAGTAACACTTAAAGAATATTTTTAAATTTTTCAAAAAAATTATACCTTATAATGGATTAAAGATAATAAAATTAAATTAAATTTTAACAATTGGAATAAAATAATTAAAGTTAATTTAACTTTGTAATGTTTTAAGACAAAGTAATATACATAAAAATAATATTATAAAATTAAAAGATGGGCAAAACAGAATCAAAATTAGAAAAGCCCAGTGGAAACGTGGTTACCAATTTAGAAATCATAGACCATAAGTCAGAAATAAATTCATTATGGCTACTAATGCTAATATTGGTGATAATAGCAGCAATAAATCTATAATAAACCAAAATTGATTAGAAAATTGCTGAAGCTTTTCAAATTATTGTACACATTGAAAACTCTCAGAATAACTTAGAAAAGTCTATTGAGACACATTTTATTACTGCCATAAAATTCAAAATAGGGCAAAAGGTTGACAATATAAAAACAGAAAAAATAATTTTTGGTCCACTAAATAATTTTTAAGTAAGAATCATTTAAAACTGTTTTATTTTTGCCTAAAATTCTAAAGAAGACGTTCAATTTAGTCAAAGGTACAGAGTGAAAAGTTATTTGATTTTCAAACTAGTTTAATAACATAAAATTCATGAATATAACATATATTTTTCTAATAAAAATTTTATTATTAAAAAAAAAAAAATCCAAAATAAAGAAAAAGTAAAACAAAATTTTAAAGTAAAAATATAATAGAAGAAAATTATTCAGAAAACCCTTTATACTGGCTTTAGATTTATTGGTCCGTATAAAATTAAGAAAATAGATTTAAGAAATAATGTTACCGTAGAAGATAAGAAAACAAATAAACAACAAATAGTTCATAAAAATAGACTTCAGATATATAATAATAACTAACATTCAATAATATTGTACGTCCGGACTACTATAAAATTAGAATATAAGTACATATACAAATATTATAATTTTTTTCTTTTCTTTAAAAACAAAATAAATATTATATTACACTTATACTTAGACTAATTAAAAACTAATTGTAAAAGAATGTCCATAAAACTAACGTTATATGAACATTCTTGTAAAAGGTGGAGGTGTAGCATGTGGCCAACAGTGTGTAGTATGCATTGCGATTCAATAGTACCGCAACATGCAAGCATTGACAAACTGCAAGCAAGATATTTTGTGTGTCGGTAATTTGACACTTGTACGGTTAATCAAGTGCAGCAGCACAATGCACTTAAATGAATCACATTTATTAACTGCATTTGTTTGATTATAAATATAAGCAACACAAAGTATATGTTGCTTTTAAGTATGCACTCGTTGGACTTTAAACACATGCCATACATAAATAGTTGGAAGCTAAATATGCTTACCCAACAATAATATATATTTCTATTCTTTTACTCTTATGTTAAGGTACCCCTAAGAATTATTCTCATAATTAGTATATAAGCCAATGTCATTTAGTTTATAAATCAATTAATAAATCATCAGTCTTAGGAGCTCCAATAATAAAAGCTCTAAGACCAAAATTAAATAAAATAAAAACAATTTTATTACACCCCACAGTTGACATCTAAAACACTGAATCTCTTCTTTCTTTGATTTAGGGGTTTCCCATTTAATAGATTGATTTAGCAAATAATGTACACCGCTAATATCATTGAGATTCTTGCCTTGGACAAGAGTAACAATAAACAAACCTGTTTCGTAACCATTTTTAGCAGAAAAACTCGTCTTTAACTTTTTAACAGTTTCAACTGTGTCAGGTAATATCATATCAAGGGCTAATTTTATTTCCGACACTTCAGTTAAATGATAAAGGCCCCTTAATACCACGGCTGTTCTGTAATATGATTAAAACAATTTAGTTATTCTGGTGCTCTCTAGGAGCTATCAATTTATTGTGGAGGATTTGATGATGATATGAGTTTAAGTAAATAAATAATTGTGCCGGCGCTTAATAACGCCACTGGCAAATAAAAGTAAAAGGCAGATGAATGCCAGTATGAATTAGTAATGCCGATTGAAGGCAAAGTATTAATTGATTCCTTAAACTAATTGACATTGGCTTATATACTAATTATGAGAATAATTCTTAGGGGTACCTTAACATAAGAGTAAAAGAATAGAAATATATATTATTGTTGGGTAAGCATATTTAGCTTCCAACTATTTATGTATGGCATGTGTTCAACAGTTTTAAAGTTCAACGAGTGCATACTTAAAAGCAACAGATACTTTGTGTAGCTTATATCTACAATCAAACAAGTACAGTTAATAAATGTGATTCATTTAAGTGCATTGTGCTGCTGCACTTAATTAACTGTACAAGTGTCAAATTACCGACACACACAAAATATCTTGCTTGCAGTTTGTCAATGCTTGCATGTTGCGGTACTATTGAATCGCAATGCATACCACACACTGTTGGCCACATGCTACACCTCCATCCTTTACAAGAATGTTCATATAACGTTAGTTTTATGGACATTCTTTTACAATTAGTTTTTAAAGAAAAGAAAAAAATATAATATTTAGATGTACATATATTCTAATTTTATATTAGTTCGGCCAAACAATACTATTAAATGTTAGTTATTATTAAACATCTTAAGTCTATTTTTATGAACTATTTGTTGTTTATTTGTTTTCTTATCTTCTATGGTAACATTATTTCTTAAATCTATTTTTTTTATTTTATACGGACCCTTATATTGATTTTCCAATTTATGCCCTGAATTATTCCTAAGTAAAACTAAATCTCCTATTTTAAAATTATGTTCTAAAATATTCTTATCGTAATTTAATTTTTGTTTTATTTTATTTCTATCTAAAAATATCTGCGCGCGTTTATGAGCTAGTTCTAACCTATATTTTGCCTCTTTGGCATAGTTATCCACATTATATAGTGGCGTCACACTATCTATTTTAGCAAATTGCCTAAAATTGTTTGGTAATTTTGAAAATACTAACTCATAAGGACAGTAGTTATGCACCGTTGACGGTGTTGTATTAAAACAGTATGTGAAATACTTTAACCATTCGTCCCAGTCAGTTTTGTCCACAGATATACATATAAGAACGAACATATTCGTTAAAAGTTCTATGACTTCTTTCTATTGTTCCTAGTGTTTGATGGTGATGTGCCGTGGAAGTTATATTTTCAATTTTTAGTAGTGTGCATAGTTCCGTCAGTATAGAATTTTTGTACTCTGTTACCATGTCTGAAATGAACGTTTTCATTGGACCATAGGTTAATACAAAATTTTCAAATATCGCTTTTGCGATTGTTCTTGCAGATTTATCTGGTGTTGGTATTGTCACCAAATATTTAGTAAGATCACATATTAAAGTAATTGCATACTCATTTCCATTAATTGATTTTGGAAATGGCCCTATTGTATCTACATACACCGTGTCGAATGCTTTTTCTGGTGTTTCTGTTATAGTCATAGGACTTTTATTATGGCTTATTATTTTTGATTTCTGGCATTTTTTACATAATTTCACATATTTTGTTACATCTTTTATCATATTTTTCCAATAGTAATACCTCTTTATTTTTTCTAATGTTCTGTATATTCCACAATGTCCTCCCTCTATCGGATCATCGTGGTATTTCAGCATTATAACAAGAATTGCCTTAGCGTTCTTATCATTTATATTGGTCACCTCATTAAGTAGCGCTACTTTTAATTTATTTAAATATTTATTGCCCATATTTTTAAATTCATTTATGGAGATAAATTCGAAAATTTTCTCACTGGGTGCCATTTGTAGTGTCTCTACACTAAGTTTACCGGCCACTTTCTCAAGCCTTGGGAAAAATTGTCCTAGGTCAATATTCCCATTAGTAAACAAATCATTTATATTTATATATGTAATAACAGATTTTCCTCGTTTGATGTAACATTTTACAGGAATAATCTTTAATTTATAGTACTTTCTGACGTCAGTGTTCTTTAGTGGTACATATATATTGGGCTTTTTATCATTATTTTTAATTTGATGCTGAATATTTTCGGTATTACTTTTTTGTTTCTTTTTATATGCCATAGATCTTGTTGTAATTTTTAACACCGTATTAGTTTTTATATTTATATCTTTTAAGTCATCAATCGTTATTCTTGATAACGCGTCTGCAACATAATTATCTTTTCCGCTAAGATATTCTATAGTAAAATTGTATTCTTCCAAATCTAACCGCATTCTTGTTAATTTTGAACTTGGGTTTTTCATAGAAAATATATATGATAATGGTCTGTGATCAGTACGAACAAGAAAGTGTTTACCATATATGTATGTATGGTCTGAAGTGTGTAATAGCCCAATGGATAGCTGTCAATTCCTGTTCGATTGTAGATTTATTGCTTTCACCTTTGGTAAAAGATTTTGATGCGTATGCTATTGGTAATTGCTTTCCATCATATTCCTGTGTTAATACGGCTCCACAAGCTTGTTTGCTTGCGTCCGTCGTTATACAAAATTCTTTTGTGAAATCAGGGTATTGAAGTAGTGTGGGTTTTATTAGAGCTTTTTTCAGATATTTGAATGCATTGTCACAATCTTTAGTCCATTCAAATTTTACTCCTTTTCTGGACAATTTTGTTAGATGTCTGGAATATTCTGAGAAGTTTTTGATGAATCTTCGATAATAATTACAAAATGCAACGAATCGTTTTGCACTATCCGCATCCTTTGGCGTTGGATAGCTGCGTATTTACTATCATCAGGGAATATTCCTTTGTCTGTACATTTGTGTCCAAGATAAGTGACTTCTGTCCTGAAAAATGAACATTTTTCTGGATGAAGTTTTAAGTTGTGTTTTCTACACAAATCAAATACATCTTTTAAATTTGAAAGCATATGTTTCTCTGAACAACCTAACACCACTAAGTCGTCCATGTACAGGAAAGCCTGGTTTGGTTTTAGACCAGCAAAAGCAAGTGTCATCATTCTTTGAAATGAATTTGGAGCTATTTTTAAACCATACGGTAATCTAGTAAATCTGTATGAGCCATTGTTTATTTTTTTTTTTTTTGATAATTTTATTATTTATTGAATCTTTAATTATTTAAATTGAATTATCAATAAGTTTTTCAAATCTTAAATCTAAAAAATATTAAATATAAGTTTAGCCAATGCTAAACAAAATTTTTAATTTCAACGGTTGATTTTTGTTGTTTTACATCTCTCGTGAACGGCTGAGAGAAAGAGTATCCCTTCTTTTCAGCCGGGTGTGGCCTCTATAATGAAGAATATTGCGCGCAAGTGTATTTGGGTGCAACTCAAGTTTTTTTATATATTTTTTCGCGTGTTTTGAAAATACTGTCTTCACCAACGGAACGTCTAGGTCTTTATGAATTCGATGGTTTCTGACATACCAGGGGGCTGCTGTTATTGTACGTAGGATTTTATTCTGTCGCCTTTGAATTCTTTCGACATTCGATGCTGAGGCAGTGCCCCATAACTGGATTCCATAGGACCATATTGGTTTCAGGGTCGCGTTGTATAAGAGAAGTTTACAGTCAAGGCTTAGTATAGAGTTTCTTCCAATAAGCCAATTCATTTGGGCTGCTTTTAGTTTCATTTGTGTTAACTTTGCGTCTATATGCCATTTCCATGTTAAACGACGATCAAGATGAACGCCTAGATATTTGACTACAGTGTGTTGTGGTATAGTCTCGGTGTTAATTTTTATAGGCGGGCATGTTTCCCTGCGCAACGTAAAAGTGACGTGTGCACATTTCTGCTCGTTAACTTTTATACGCCATTGTTTGAGCCATTTTTCCAGTTTGGATATATATTCTTGTAAGTTGCGGGAAGCTTCTACAGGATTTTCGTGAACGCTTAGAAATGCTGTATCATCCGCAAATGTTGATGTATGAATGTTACTGCTTAGCGGTAAGTCAGAGGCATATATTAAATAAAGTAAGGGTCCGAAGATATTGCCTTGAGGGACTCCGGCTTCAATCGACTGCGGAGGGCTTAAAAAATTGCCTTCCCTAACTACAAATTTACGTTCCATTAAATAGCTTTTTAAAAGCTTCATGATGTTTGCTGGTAGATTTTGTGTTAATTTGTTGAAAAGACCTTCGTGCCATACTTTATCGAAAGCTTGTGAGACATCAATAAAGAGCGCAGAGCAGTATTTCTTTTTTTCAAAGGTGTCTCTAACTACGTTCACAAGTCTGTGAGTTTTTTCAATTGTGCTATGTTGTCTGCGAAAACCGAATTGATGATCTGGAATGCATCCACTTCTAGTCAGTATAGGCATCAGCTTGCTCATATACAGCTTTTCAAATAGTTTTTAAATGTTAGACAGTAAACTAATAGGCCGATAGGATTCAACTTTTGTATGATCCTTGCCGGGCTTTGGTATCATAGTAATTAGCGAAACCTTCCATTCTTTAGGATAGTGTTCTAGGCGTAAAATACTGTTAAAAATGAATAGTATTATTCTTTTTGCAGTGTAAGGCAATTCTTGAAGCATTTTGTTGCTTATTTTGTCGACACCTGGGGCTTTTCTGGTGTTAAGACTAGTAATAGTATTTTCAATCTCCGTCATGTTAAATCTCATCGGTATTTCTGGTAAAGAGACGACTGGTGGCAGTTCAACAATATCAGCAGAAATATTCGGAGTGAAAACTTTTTCTAAGTGTTTAACAAAAAGTGCACCTTTTTCAGCATGCATCAGTTTTTGCCCAGTCACCATTTGGGGCTCGTAATGGGGGTTTGCATATCACTGGCCTTTTTAGTCCTCTGGCTGCACGCCACAGTGAATAATCTGTTTGTGGTGTTGCATCTAGCTCTTGAAGGAATTTTTGAAGGGAAGCTGTTTTTTGAGTTTGCAAAACTTTCCTAAGCTGCCTGGTGCACTCCTTAAGCCTTAATTTTAGCTGGGGCGATCTGTAGCGCTGCCATTCTCGTCGAGCTCTCCGTTTTTCAGTCAATAGCCTTTCTATATCTACAGAAAAAATATTGTTAAATCTCACTGGTTGGTTTATTTTATTTGAAGTAGCATTAAAAGCCGCTTGTTTAACATGCGCTTCAAACAACCTGAGAGAATCGTCTATGTCTGAAGGTGTTCTCAGCGGCATTTTTTCCGAGCAATGAGCACTCAGATATTTTCTGTATTTCAGCCAGTTAATACGTGCAGATGTCGTCGCTAAATCACATGTTGTGTGTGAGTAAATAGTGACAATTGTAGGCGAGTGGTCTGAAGATAAGTCCAAAGATGCTTCAACCATCTCGCTGGGCACGCCTTTCACAATTCCAAAGTCGATAACATCAGGAATTTTTTGTCGATCTGTTGGCCAATATGTTGGCTGTCCACTTGAAACTACATTCAAACCCATTTTAGATATTGTGTCGAATAAAATTCGTCTCTTAGGTGTGATTAAACGTGAACCCCAAAATGTGTGTTTAGTATTGTAGTCGCCAGCTGCTAGAAATCGGAGGCCCAGTGATTTATAAAAAGCCGTATATTGACTCTCGGTAATTGAGAATCTGGGGGGCGAATAGACAGATGATATTACAAGTTTTTGATAGTAAGTTTCGATGCAGATGTTCGTTGCTTGAAGATAATCTTCACAAAAATCATTCAACAGGTGGTGTTTTATTCGCGTTTTCATTAGGATTCCCGAACCACCACAAGCTCTGCCACGGGGATCCTTGGTGTCGTAAAAATTATATCCACTAATTCTGAAACAGCTTCGAGATGTCAAATGAGTTTCTGAGATAAGCATAACATCGATTTGTTTATCCTGAAGAAAATATTCTATTTCGTTTTTATGTTGGCAGATGCCGTTTGCGTTCCAAAAACAGATTTTTAAGTTCATGGTTTGCTTAGTACAGCCTGCAACAAGGTAGACTGCATTTTCAACATTTCCTGCATCATGCAGGACATGTTGAGAGTAAATGTATTTACAGTTTGTATTAGGCTCTCAATTGAGGCTTCAATACAACTAAAATTATACCCCGAATCTTCATTTACATTTACGGTTTTTTGCGCCGTACTCTGATTGCTTTTTAAAATACTAGCGTATGAAAATTTGTTGTTAGCTTGTTGTTGAGCACTAGTCGCGTTAGACTTGAAAATGTTTGAAAATTGATTTTGGCTAGTGGACGGTTGAGGTAACTGTGGATAGTTAAACCTAAAACCCCAGGCTGAGCGGGAGTAGCATTGGTTTTTTTGGTTGATGAATTCTTAAAAAACGAGTAAAGGGGGCAGCCTCTATAGTTGGCAGTGTGATTTCCGCCACAATTGCCACATTTTTTCGCCTTGGTATCACCTTTTATTTTATCACAGTTAGCAGTACTGTGTAACTCACCACATACAACGCAGAATGTAGGCAATTTGCAATAAGTCTTCGTGTGCCCAAATTCTTGGCATTTCAGGCATTGAACAGGTCCAGCTCTTTTATGTGGAAGCTCAACAGTAACTCTTCGATGCAACAAGTACTTTAAGTCATATATTGGATGTGCTTCATTCTTTTTTATTTTTATGCCATCTGGCTGTAACTCGACTCTAAATATTGGTTGGGGGATTTTTTCTCTATTTTTAATGTTTGAGACATTTTTACCTTGTAGCCACTATTTTCAAGGCCAGACTTGACCTCTTCTGGATCCACGCTAGAGTCTATACCTTTTATTACGACTGTTAGACCTTTAGCACTTTTTAATTGGTACGTGTAGAAGTTTTATTTTTAGATTCTAAATCTGCAACAATTTTTCGGTAATTATTTTCATGAATTTTTGTTTCATTGATGTTTCCGCGCTTTATTGGAGTTACATAAAACTCATTTTCTCCAATTAATGAAATAAGACTTTTAACCAGCAAACTGGAATTCTGCTCTCTTAAATATATGGGTGGGGGCTTACTCGAACTTATTGTAGTTGTGTCTTCATCGCCTTGTTCAGATAAAATCGCGAAACGATTTTCGGAATTTATTATATTGTTTTTTCCATCTCTGCGAACTTTCGATGTTGAAGCAATTTGAGCTGATTTTGGACTTCTTCCCCTTTTTAACACGGTTATGTATCTGTCCATTCCTTTTTGAATTTTATCATCATTTATTGTACTCACCGCATCTACCATTTTGTGCACGTTGGTCACCTTGTTACTTATTGTTTGTGTGTTTGTTTGTACAGCTAAGCTGACAAGTTTGCTGATGGGTGCAATTGTTGTTGCTTCTTGATCACTATTTAACATGTTCAAAGATAATGATCGCGCACGAGTATTTGTGTTTACTGTTCAATTCAGGTTTTTGTTCAATTCATTTTTTTTATTGTCGTCATCAGCAACTAAAGTTATATATTGTACATTCCTACTGCTTGTAGGATTATTGTTGTTTTTGTCAGAAGATGAACTCATCAGAGTTCTCTTTTTTATTTTCACTTATATTAGTTTGTGTATGCAAATATTTATGTATATATGTATATTGCACACAAGCAAAAAATAAAATAAAACCAGTAAAATAACTGTTCAATAAATGTTTTGTTTTTTTTATATTTTTTGTGCCATTGTTTATTGAAAATGCTGTCAAGTCCCTAGATTTGTTCTCCAAGCCAATTTGGTGAAAACCTGACATCTAAACAAGAAAAGTATTTTGCTCTGCCGAGCTGGTCTAGAATATCGTCTATTCTAGGTAATGGAAACTTATCTGCAATTAGTTTTTTATTTATTTGCCTGTAGTCTATGACAGGTCTCCATCTTTTCTTATCGGAATTGGGCAGTGATTTCTTTGGTACGAGTAATATTGGACTGTTGTACTCAGAGTACGAAGGTTCTACAATTTGATCACTTATTAGTTTTTTGACAGTTTTATCTATTTCTTCTTTATGTGTATGTGGTATACGATAATTTTTGATGTATACCGGTTCTTTATCTTTTACCCTCAACTTTTGTTCATAGAAATTATTTATTGTTATTTTTTCTGATTCTAAACCGAAAATATCACTGTATGTTGAGCATAATTCTGTTAATGTATTTTTAAATTGTTCCGGGAAATTTTTCTTCAAAATTTTTAGTATTTCTGATTTTCTTGATATATTTTTGCAATAATTTTCTTTTATTATATCATAATCAGAGATGTTTTCGGTTTTTATGTTAATTTTCTTAATTTTGGCATTAGTGTTTAAAAAACGAACGTATGCTTTGTTAGTGTTAACTATTGTGTTTGGAATGAAGACGCCTGGTGCAATTTCTTGATTAGGAATTAGTATTTCACTGTTTAAATTGTTAAATTTTATTTTATGTATTATTTCACATCTTGGTGGTAAAGTTATTTCGCTATTATTATTTGTTATTAGTATATTGATTGTGTGTGATATATTAAATGGTCTTAGGATAAGGCAATCATTGTCCCTGTTAAAATCCAACATGCAATTATACTTTTTCATGAAATACATTCCAATGATTCCATCGCATGGTATTGGAAAGTTGTTGTATACCACTTGAAATTTATGTGGTATTAAAAATTTTTCGAATTTTAGATCAAAAAATATACTTTCCATTGATTTTATATTGCCCTGTCCTATTCCACGAAAAACTGTTGTGTCATTAGTATTTATTTTGTTTAATCTGAAAAATTTTGATTTTATTAGTGAAATGTCAGCACCAGTGTCTACCAAAAGTGTGAGTGTAGTGTCAGTATTATTTATTTGAACATTAATGAAGAAACTTAAGTTGAGGTTTAGATGATATATATTTACTGAATTGGTCTTAGGGGAAATTCGGAGTTTTCCAAATCATTTTGATTTGATGCTGTTGCTCTTATGTAGTTGTTTTTCCTACGATTATTGGTGTATCTTTGTTGGTTTCTGTTGTTATTGTCATTATTATTGTAATTGTTGTTATTATTGTAATTGTTATTATTATTATTATTACGTGGGAAATTATTTCTTCCACGGAATCGTGTATTATTGCCACGGAAATTGTTATTGGGTCTGTATTTTTGCCCATAATATAGAATGGCATTTTGTTGACCTGTGGCTTCGGTACAACTATTGACAAATTTGCTGACAGCTTCGTTCATTGTATTAAAGGTTCCTGCTTCCATAATTAGTCTTACTTTGTCTATGGTGCAGTTCTTAGTCACAGCTTTTACAGCATGTTGTGTAGCATATTTATTTGATATTTCTGGTGTTAACCCATCAGAAATGTATGCTCCTTCCAGTGATTTTGTAAGTGTTTCAATTTCACTACAATATGCATTTGCTGTTTTGGTGTTTTGTTTAATGTTCATTAATTTGGCTGTCAGTACCTCGACTGATTCGCCTTTTACGCTATTTTTTAATTTATTGCTAATGTCAGCTATGGTGTTTTCTGTACTAACAAGGTTTCTTGCATTGCCTTTTAATTTTGTTTTTATTAAGTTTACTGCCAAAGATTCGTGATTGCCTTTTATGGAATCAACTAAAGACAGTGAGTCTAGAAATGGCCGTAAATTTTCAGATTTACCATCGAAATCTATAATTAGCCTTGCAGTTATGTTTAGAAAATCTATTGCTGTTTGTGCCATTATGGATGTGTTTGATGTACAAATTTGTTGCAGATCTATTTTTTCGTGCAATGTTTGTGGTAGTTGTATTTTAATAGTTTTTCTTTCTGCTATCTGTTTTACTCTATTCCTTAATCTTTGATAATTTACGTTTAAAATAACCCTTATTTCTTCTAAATATTGTATAAGTTTTTTATAATGTTTATTAATTGTGTCCTCTTTTATTGGTCTGTCTATATTGAGGCATTTGTAACTTTTTTCAAATTCAATTTTGATTTTTCTGCAATGTTCTAGGATGTCTAACCAGTCCATGTGAAAATTTTATACTTTGTCTAGATCAGTTGCTCTGCTTAGATATTGCTTCCTTTTATGTAACAAGTAAATTTTTAATAGAAGACTAACTGTGTTTATTACCACCAATATTAATAGTAGTGTCCATAACGAGCCTATGTGTTCTGTATGGTCAATAATTTCTAAATTATTTACTACGTTAGCGTTTGGTTTTTCTATTTTGGATTGCGGTTTTCCCATTTTATTCTTATTTCTACGTATTTTGACAATATAAGTGACCGTTTACATTGAATTATTTGTATGGAATATCAATTTAATTTGCTTTATTTAAAATTTAGTTTTGAATTTAATTATTTTTGATTAAGTTTAATTTTATTTTTACTTATTATGAAGGTTATAAAAGTTAGTTTTTTTTTTTTTTTTTTTTTTTTTTTTAGTTTAGCTTTAATAAGCAAATATGTTCAGCATAAATTATTTATAATCCCTTAACTCATACGGTATAACTTTTTAGAACTGAATAAATTATTCTATTTGTATGAATAATCAGATAAACATGAATAATAATAATAATAATAATAATAATAATAATAATAATAGTAGTAGTAATAAAAGATATGTATGTATGATTTTCTTGCATACCACACACTGTTGGCCACATGCTACAGTTCTTTTCAATTCCGAAGGGGTGAAGGAATGAGAATTTATATTCTGGGACCGTAAAATTTCCATCATTTCAAGATAAGCTGTTAAATCTTCAAAGTAAATCTTACTTTTATTCTTAGAAGAATTATTAAATTTAAAGTTCACTTTTGGAGACCTGACATTCAGTTGGTCAACCAGCTTCTTTATATTAAAATTTTTTAAAATAATCGGAGGACAAAACTTCTTCCTTACCTGTTTAGCAGAGTTTTTAACTTTCTTAGAATAGCGTCGAGTAGCGTCTTTATTTGATTGATCTTGATTTTCATTATTTTCAATATTAAGAAGACCTAAAATTTCAAAACGATTAGTAGATATTTTTGTTGAACCAAATTTGGAAACATCAATATTACAGGATTCCTTTCTGTCCATAACGGGATTAATGGCTGCTTCTTTAAAAGTTCTTTTAGGACGTTTCGCCTTTACTAAACTGAAGTCACTATCTTCACCAATGGATTGATCTAAAGCCATAGGCAATGATTGAATTGAACTGTCACTTCTTAACATCAGCTCACTGATGACCTAATTGCTTGAGGAGGCCCCCGAAGGACTAAATTTATCTGGTGGTATATCCGCGGATAGAATTTCTTGCCAAGCAAAGCTAGGGAATCAATACTCATATTGTTTGGCTTTTAATAATAATAAAAACCAAAACAAAAAGCAGAAATATTGAAAAATTTTAATTTTATTTAATAAAAAATGTATTAATTATTTTCCCAAATGAACAAAAAACAAACCTTCAATAAATATAAAAATTATAAACAATAAAAATAAAAATTATGATAACATTTACATATTTTTCAACATTTCGCACTTGATCAACAATACCCTCATTAACTCAAAATTTCAAAATTTTCAGTAGAGGCAAAATAACTTTTTTTAATATACTACTCTCCTATTACAAAGAGAGATACAACTGTATTTTTTTTTTGGCGAAATAGAAAAAATTATATAAAATTTTTACATTCAGTAGATATGATCAATTGTTCATCGATTTCTTGCCCAAATATTAAATTCTAAAATTTTTTTTAGTTAATTCGCTATTGTTGATCAAGAGCGATTTGGTTCATTTTTAATTACTCTCCATAAAGCAAGCAAACAGCGATAAACTTTAATTTTATTCCAGTAAAAAATATTTTTCATCCATTTTTTATATATTGCGCTATCAAATTTTCCGCGTACGATGTCGCTGCGCTGGTATTAAGCTACCAACGAAATGCATATAGATTAGCCAATCCATAACAAATAATAATATTTTAAAAACATATATTTTTTTATTTATATAACTATCATCACATCATTTAAAAATTTAATAAATTTTTATATACATACAATATTTGAGTTTTTACTTAAAAGTATTTCAGCAAATAAAAGTGATTGAATATAATTAAGGAAACAGTTTATATGTAAATTATTTACTTTTTTAAAGGAGAAAAAGATAGTAAAAACTTTATTTTACAAAATGAGAATTTTAAGAATTTCTATGGTTATCACTTTTGAAATCTTAAGATTGCAAAGTGCTAACTCTGCAAATTTCTTATTATATCATGATTTGAATATCTGTTACGATTTTCGAATCTTTGTGTAATTTTTCTAGTCACTTCTTCAAATAAGTCTGCTTTGAATCTTGTGTGGAGTCGACTTGTGGGGTAACGTCTTGGTAGCTTGTAAATAATTTTTAGATTTTTATTTTGAATGATTTGGAGCTTTCTGAAAAAAGTTTTAGCGCACTTTGTTGACCATATTTGGCATCCGTATGTCATTATCGGTCTAATACACATCCTATACAGCAAGATCTTGTGTTTATTGTTAAGTGTAGATTTACGGTTTAGAAGTGGATATAGTGCTCTACCGCATCTAATTGCTTTAGTGCATGTTTGCAACACATGCTTCTCAAATGTCAAATTTTTGTCTAACGTAATCCCCAAATATTTAACGGAATCTGCAAAAGGAATGCTTATTCCATGAATATAGAGCCTATTAGTAGGTGTGCGCTTAGGTGATTTGTTAAAAGGGAATATAATTGCCTGTGTTTTTTCTTCATTAATGTTGATTTTCCATTTTCCAAAGTAACTTTTAGCGTGCATTAGAGCTTTTATCATTTTTTTGACAATAGCGTTTGAAACTTTTCCCATTGTTAGTAGAGCTGTATCGTCTGCATATAATGCTGCAGTATGATATTTTAATAACTTGAAGTCCGATATACATAATATAGAATATAAAGTTGGAGATAAGATAGAGCCCTGAGGAACTCCCGCTAGGATTTCGCGTTCACTTAAATTCTTAAGTATTTGCTCGAATAAAATCTTATATTTTATTCATATAAAGGCCGTGCCGCCCTATCCTACACAGTCGTGCGATATGCCAAATATGACATGTGTGCTAAAAATGTATGGTAGTGTGGACTAAAAATGCAAATATGTGACAGATTTTTTTGGCATGTCGTGCGATTTGTAAAAATTTACGAAAATTTTCATAAAATGATAGTTTTTTTGTAAGCTTTTCCTGTGAATGAATCGTACGATTATGTAGAATAGTGAAACACGGCTTTAAGTAAGTATATTAAAACATTATAGTATATTATAATATATATTATATATTATAATATATATAACATTAGTACTGTTGAACAAAAAAAAAAAAACCAAGACGATTTTACCAAAACGTTGTAGTTGTAACGATTTTGCCATCCCTGAAAACATCTGTTTACAATATAAAAAGAATAAAAAGTACTTGCTGTGTAGTAAATTCAATCAAAATTCATTATTTTATTATTATTAGCCGTGTTCACAATCTTGTGCATTTGAGATTGCAAATTTATGCAATTGCAAATTTATTCCATCAATTATGAATGATATCTTTGGGTTAGGTTCAGCGTTATCAACTTTGAAATTTCATAACGCACCAAAATGGAGAAAAACGTGCCATTTAACAAAAAACGCACCAATTTCAGAATTTATTTTCTAATTCAAAAATTAAAAGATTCAAAATTAATAATAGTTCATTATGTATTTATTTTGGTAAAATATTTTTAAAAATTTATTTTTTTTTCAGAAGTTTAATATTTTTTTTTGTAGCTAAAAAAAACTAACAATATTTTACATACTTACAGTGTTATTCATAAAAAATTCTTATTGTAGAGATAATGTACACATTAGTTAATAATCAGTTTTTGTGTTATTACCCGGTAATAATAAACATTATTCACAAACGTTTAATAAAGCCAAATTAACTATTGTGTGATTTTTTCAGTTTTGTGATTCTGTGTTAGCAACATTGTTTCATTTCAATTGTCAAGTTATAATTAGTGTTGTGTACAATAACATACTCGATAAGCAAGTAGTCTCTAATGGTTTGAAAATGTGAAAATAATGTCATATAAATTTTATTTAAACAAGTTAGAGTAATAGAGTATTGCTTATAATATTTAAAAAAATATTAAAATTTTTTTAATATGTGTTGTATTGATATTGCTAGCAATGTGTTTTCATACGTTATTACAAAAGTATTCAAATACCGAGTTCGTTGCAATTGATTACACACCATTAAGTTGTTTGCTTTATTAATTTGGAAATGTTTTTAATCTTGTTGTGGTTGAAATGTGACAAATTATGCACAAAATCATGAAAAAAAGATGTAATAATATTAATATTTTAAAGAGCAGGTAGAATTTAAGTTATGAACGCATGTGAACAAATATGCATGCACATGCATATAAGTACATACAGACACATTTGTGTACGTATGTATGTACATACATATTCACATGCATTCATATTTATGTACATATGTATTTCTTTTTGAATTTTCTTATTTTACGTACATACATACATACATATGTATGTAAACATTGCAGAAGGACTGGAAGAATCGGGAGAGTTGAAATACATCTGCAAAAAAATTAATTTAATAAAAAAATTATAGTTGTATGTATATGTATATATGTATTTTGTATAATACTAACGAATGTCGAAATTATATTTATTACAATCATTACTTTATTCGAATCTTTTTTTTATTTTTCATACTTTTTGAATTAAATAGTGATTTTTTTACTTTAAAAAATGCAAATGTCAACTTATTAAACGGCTGAAGTAGCGTGATGCCTATAATAAAATTTTCGAGTTTATTAGCGTGTAATAACCGCGTCATAGTGCTATTAAACGTTTGTGAATACTACTTTAGCGCATTTTACTTATTAGCCTCTAATAAAACGTTTGTGAATAACACTGTTAGTATATATGACTGCAAGATAATATATTTTTGTACTTTCATTTTATAAATTCTGTTTAAAACTTTGGTGCCACCCAAAATTAAAAAAAAGCACCAATTGCTGGGTCAATAATTTTAGCGAGAATTATATTAAATTTATGAGGATATGGTTTATTACGAGTATTTAGTTTTTTACAACTAATAGGATTAAAATTTAATTTTAATTTTTTTATTAACTCAGAAATTTTTCGCACAAAACATTTAAAAATGCACCCAAAATGGTGGGAAACGTATCAAGTTGACAACACTGGGGTCTAATTACTGGGTCTAATTTGGTGCGTATTTGGAGACAAATGCGGGATAAGAGCGACGTTCTATCCTTGCCAACAAAAGTGTATTACTTTTTGTTTTAAATTTATATTTTTCACACTTGTCCTAAAATGTAAACCATAATTACAAATTGTTTTAACTCAAAAAATAAATAAAACTTACATTTTTCATAATTTATTGTTTGCATTTAAAATTAAGAAAACCATTTTTTTGTTTACGATTGACATTTTGGTATCGAGCAATGTTTGCAAATAAACACTCGATCGAAGACTCGATATCGAAAGTCATCATCTCAAATTTTATTTGTTTTTGTACGATATCGAATGCCATGATCCCAAAAATTTTCGATCTAATTAGCTCGATATCGAAAGCGGTAATTAGACCCCTGGTTATGTTGCAATGCTTGTTGGAAAACACAAAATTCACAGCTGATTGATAAATAAAAAAATTATTATTCAATAAAGTTTTGGCCTAAAAAATACATACATACATATGCATGTATGTATATATGTCTAAGAAATTACTCAAATATCAAAACATTTGCTTAATCAAATAATTCGGATTTTTATTATAAAAAAAGGATTATTTTATTATTTAGTCAGGACTTTAAATAATACATATCGCACTTGTTCCTCAAAATTCATGAATTTTCAGTAGAGGCCAAAAACTTTTTTTTAATACTACTCTTCTATCACAAAGAGAGATACAACTGTATTTTTTGGTGAAAGAGTGGAGAAAATGGTGTAAAATTTTTACAGTGGGTAGATATGACCACTGTGGTTTGGTGAAAATTTGAAAATTTTGAAATGTTACGCTTTTAAGGAACAAGTGCGATATATGTACATACATAGTATATATGAAAATTTTAATAATATGATTTTTGATATTTTGCGTTTTGTTAATTTTTACTCTTTGTTATTAAATTTTTTTATTTCATTAATTTTTGCTTATCTGCTTAATTTCCTTTTGCTTGAAATATATTTGTTTTATAATTCTGAATAAAATGATTAAAATTTGGATAAACAAAATCGGCATAGTTCACTGCGTATCAGCTGTCGTTTTGCAATTAAGTGTTACATAAGTAGAGTAAATATAAGCTATTGGTTTTTAGTGTTGCTTTTTTGAACGATGTAGCATATGCATTTCTTTGTATTTTGTATTTATAGAGTAAAAATATACTACTACATTTTGCAAATGCAATGATGCAAGACCATTTGCACAAGATTTTGAATAGGGCTATTATATATCAATGGCTTAATATAGAAAGGTCGTATGTCAACTTTTAGATACTTTATAGGAGAAGGAAAAAAACTCAATAAAATCTGAAAAAATAATAAATTTTTTTTTCTGAAGCAGATTTTTATTAAAACAGCAAACAAAATCAATTCTGTTTTATTTTTCATATATTTTTCGAGATTAGTTAAGGCTCTTTTTTATTACTGTAAATCTGTTATTCGTCAACATAGGAGGAGGTGTAATTGAGTATTGTCTACCAGAACATGAGATACGACCTTTCTAAGTGAAAGTTTGGTTCTCGTGACATATTTATTTCCCTCGAAGGGAAAAATGGCATCGTGAATCTTCCGTGAAAAATTATTCTCAGTGAATGTGAAAAAGAAGATTAAAAAATAAAAAGTCGTAGAAATTTTTGTTCAAAAATATACACGGACATATTTATTTTAAAGAAAACTTAAAAAATCAAAGCTAAATATTCAGTGTTGGAGCATTAGTTTGGCTGCCCTGTTTGTTTATTTCATTCTAACTTTTATGTTTTAAAATAATTCGGTACTTTTGGGAACCCAACAAAACGAAAAAATTCCAACAAATTTAAGTTCTGTAGGCAATCGGCTTGTTGTTAAATAAAATTTTTAAGCTTTAATATTCGAATTATAAGAAGAAATAGGTACATGTTCTATTATGTTCCCCATCAAAAATAAAGTGAACAAATTGAAGGGAAAAGTGAAAAAACTCGCGGGAAAAAATTATTAATGATTAGTGGAGTTTTACCTGCCGTTTACACATGCAAGTGCAATAAACTCAATACTAAATAAACTCACACTTTTTCACTAACACAAGCATAATTTTCGGACTTGCAGCTCTACTAACGAGAGAATTTGCTCGTAAGTTAATTTTTGACACTTCCGGCAAGTAAAATGACATGGTACAATAAAATTAATAATTTTAAATTTTAGCCTTTACATCCACATTGGCTAATACGCCGGCGTTTGACGTCTTCAAAATAAATAATGAAAAAATTTGCCAAACTTCACGTAGTACTGCAAGTACCAAGTGAAGTTTGGCTGATGCATTATTCTCAACTCGTTCTGTTCATACATGTTGCGAGTATGATTGCAAAACACACAAGCAGTAAACTTATACTACGTTCACGCGGAACATGCTTCGCTCTCTATTCATGCTTCACACCCCAATCATGAGCGAAGCAACATGCTTCGCCATACAAAATTTTGAGAGCGAAGCATGTAGATTCATATTGAATCTACTTGCGAAGCATGAAAAATTGCTGTCTTCTCTAAATTTTATCGGAAGTTTATCTGAACTAGATGCAAAAAACACAACAAAAACTTTAATTAAAAGTGAAAAATTGAATTAAAACTATAAAGATAAAACAACAATGGAAACAAAAAATATATATGTGCATTTTTAAAAATGCGTAATAATTTTAACTTATTTTTTTTGTCCATTTTAGATTTCATGTGTTATTAAAAGAGAACTGTCAAATCGAAGCAACTACATGAGTCGTGTGAATAGCTAGATTCATAAACATGCTTCAGAAATCGAAGCAAGTGCTTCATCTTGTCGTGTGAACATAATATTACAGACGCTAAGTCGAGTAACACCAAGAAGTGACAACAAGTTTTTAGTGTTCTCAACAATATAAACATTGTTTCTGTAATTCATTTCGAGTAAGTGTTCATGCTTTGGAAGTACACGTGAACTTCTTAGCTACACATCTATTTATGCTGTTTATATTGTTGGTCTACTGCCAACAAGCAAATAAACAAACGTATGTACATACATACTACATGCTTTAACTTGCCCAGTAATGCTCGATAGTGTGATCGCATTGTACCGATTATTGTCGCAATTGCGATTTGGCCGGTATGAGCGGAAAAAAATTTATTGTGCAATGTTTTTACATGTGTGCCGATATAGCACGAAAAGTGTCGCACATTGTGCTGTTTGCGCCGATAGTGGGATCTTAGGTTTAGTCTCAAAGGTTTTAGTTTTAGTTCAAACAGCACATATTTTTTAATAACTCCAAAACAAGAGGGGGTGTCGGAATGCCACTACATGCATTTGAAAGTTAACATAATTGCGCACAGTTGTGTAGAAACATGTGCTGATGTCTACAACAGAAAGAAAAATGTGTATTTAAGCAAAAACTCATTCTACCTTTATTTTCGATTTTCTGTTCTGTTCCGGATCAGCTGTTTGTTTATGGAAAGCATGTATTTTCAATTAGTTGTTCGCAGCAACGTTTTTTAGGCCAGTTTGGAAAAGGTGGGATTACTAGGGAACGGCTAGTACGATTTTTAGCACGGTTCGCTCAAAATGTTCCTTAAGGTCTATTTCTATGACTTTATCTGGAAAATCCACCAAAAATTTCTTTATTTTTTCCCCGTTTTTTTATTCCTAAAATCGACGCTAACTTGGCCATATTGTTTTGCAGCTGAAAAAAAGTTGCATAAAACATGTTTCAAGTGTAATTATTCTACCATGTCGTTGTTTTATTTAATATTCTATCTATATATCTGCTATCTATCTATCTAAATTAGTGATGTTACGAATATCAATTTTTAGTATTCGCGAATACGAATATTTAAAACAGTATTCGCCGAATACGAATACGAATATTTCTTTTGAGGTTTATATTTCAAATTTAATTGGAAAAAATCCCTGCCTTTGCGTTAGTAACTATAAATGAAAAAAAAAATTTAGTGATTTAACATTATTATTGCATTAAGATGCCGAATTTGGAAACCTCTACAGAACATTTTTTAATTATATTACTTACATACTTTCAGATTTCGTTTTTCTTACTCTGCGTGAAATACAATGGGTTTTTTTAATAAAAATTAATATATTTTTTTACATTTTATGTACTTTTTTTAAACTTTTGTATGATTTTTTTTTGGAAAATGTATGGGAAAATTATTCGAAAAATATTCGCTTGAATTTGGCGAATACGAATACGAATATCTTAAAACAGGCGAATAGTCGAATAGTCGAATACGAGTATTCGTAACATCACTAATCTATATATATACATCTATATCTATAAAAAGAAGTGGACACTTTGATGTCACCACTAACTGAGGAAACGGATATGGCATTTAGATTTTTCCGTGCGAAGCCGGGGCGTTCAACTAGTATGTATTTATTAAAATGAATTGCTGTTCGTTAGTCTCACTAAAACTCGAGAACGGCTGGACCGATTTGGCTTATTTTGGTCTTGAATTATATGTGGAGGGGTAGAGAAGGTTTATAAGGTGAATAAATTTGAAAGTTTTTAACTATCTTTCTGATTATTTTTATGTTGATCTTGTGTGATAGTCACACTTTACTGCTAAGTGCGCGAGAACTTTTCTCAAATTCAAATATACTTAAATGCATACATACCAAACGAATAAATATTAAAAGAGTTCAAGTTATCAAAAGATCGAAAGTTATATGCGTCTATAATAAATAAATGTTATTAAAACCAAACAAATATTCTAAAAATAAAAAATGAGTGCTCAAAAAGGGTAACTTTGTCTCTAAGACAAAAAGTGGCAATTCTAAATTAAATTAAAGAATGCACAAAACAAGACATTTGCAGAAAATATGGATGTGCTATGGACACGATAAATCGTATTTTAAGAAACCAAAATTCAATTATGCAAAATAGCAAAATATCCAAAATATGTGTCAATATTTTACTACTTTTGTTTTGTTTTTAAATAAAATATGTGTGTTACAATACATAGTGATATAAATAAAAAGTAAAAACATTTTTTTGGAAAACTTTATTATTTATTGAATCTTCAATTATAAATTGAAACATCAATTAGTTTTTCAAATCTTAAATCTAAAAATACATTAATATATGTTTAGCCAATGCTAAACAAAATTTTTAATTTCAACGGTTGATTTTTGCAGATTTACATCTCTCGTGCACGACTGAGAAAAAGAGTATCCATCCTTCTCAACCTGGTGTGGCCTCTATAATTTAGAATATTGCGCGCAAGTAGATTTGGGTGCAACTCAAGTTTTTTTATGTATTTATTCGCGTGTTTTGAAAATACTGTCTTCACCAACGGAACATCAAGGTCTTTGTGGATTCGCTGATTTTGGATGTACCAGGGGGCTGCTGTTATTGTACGTAGAATTTTGTTTTGTCGCCTTTGATATTCTTTAACATTCGATGCTGAGGCAGTGCCCCATAACTGGATTCCATTGGACCATATTGGTTTCAGGATAGCGTTGTATAATAGAAGTTTGCAGTCTGGGCTTGGTGTAGAATTTCTTCCAATAAGCCAATTCTTTGGGCTGCTTTTAATTTCATTTGTGTTAACTTTGCGTCTATGTGCGATTTCTATGTTAAACGGCGATCAAGATGAACGCCTAGATATTTGACAACAGTGTGTTGCGGTATGGTCTCGGTGTTAATTTGTATAGGCGGGCATGTTTCCCTGCGCAACGTAAAAGTGACGTGTACACATTTCTGCTCATTAACTTATCCGCCATTGTTTTAGCCATGTTTCCAGTTTTGATATGTACCCTTGTAGATTCCGGGAAGCTTCTACAGGATTTTCATAAACGCTTAGAAAAGCTGTTACTGCTTAACGGTAAGTCAGACGGAAATATTAGATAAAGTGAAGGACCGAAGATACTGCCTTGAGGGACTCCGGCTTCAATCGACTGCGGAGGGCTTCTAAAATTGCCTTCCCTAATTACAAATTTTCTTTCTATTAAATAGCTTTTTAAAATCTTGACGATATTTGAGGGTAGATTTTGTGTTAATTTGTAGATAAGTCCTTTGTGACATACTTTATTGAAGGCTTGTGCAACATCAATGAAGAGTGCGGAGCAATATTTCTTTTTTTCAAAAGTGTCTCTTACAACATTCAAAAGCCTGTGAGTTTGTTCAATAGTGTTATGCTGTCTGCGAAAACCGAATTGATGATCCGGAATACATCCGTTACTAGTTACTATAGGTATCAGCTTGCTCATATGCAGCTTTTGAAATATTTTTGAAATGTTAGATAATAAACTAATAGGCCGATAGGATTCTACCTTTGTATGATCTTTGCCGGGCTTTGGTATCATAGTAATTAACGAAATCTTCCATTCTGTTGGATAGTATTGTAGTCGTAAAATACTATTAAAAATGAATAGTATAAGGCAATTCTTGAAGCATTTTGTTGCTTATTTTATCGACACCTGGGGCTTTTTTGGTGTTAAGCCTTTTGAATCTCTACAATATTAAATCTTAGCGGTATTTCTGGTAAAGTGACGACTGGTGGCACTTCAGAAATATCAGCAGAAATGTTCGGAGTAAATACTTTTTCTAAGTGTTTAACAAAAAGAGAACCTTTTTCAGCATCAGTTCTTGCCCAGTCAGCATTTGAAGCTCGTAATGGAGGTTGGCTAATCACTGGCCTTTTAAGTCCTCTGGCTGCACGCCATAGGTTAGGTTAGCAGGCTGTTGGTAAAGGGAAGATTAGATTCCAGCTCACTTGGGTCCTGATATGGTCCCATTGGCTGCACGCCATAGCGAATAATCTGTTTGTGGTGTTGCATCGAGTTCTTGAAGAAATTTTTGCAGCGAAGCTGTTTTTTGTGTTTGTAAAAGTTTTTTAAGCTGCATGGTACACTCCTTAAGCCTTATTTTTAGCTGAGGCGATCTGTAACGTTGCCTTTCTCGTCGAGCTCTCCGTTTTTCAGTCAATAGCCTTTCTATATCCACACAATAAATATTGTTTAATCTCACTTGTTGATTTGAAGAAGCATTAAGAGGACCTTGTTTAACGTGTGCTTCAAACAACCTAATAGAGTTATCTATGTCAGAAGGTGTTCTCAACGGCATATTTTCCGTGCAATGAGCACTCAAATATTTTTTGTATTTCAGCCAGTTAATACGTGCAGGTGTCAGTGGTAAATCACATGTTGGTGTTACAGTTGTGTGTGAGTATATAGTGATAATAGTAGGCGAGTGATGTGAAGATAAATCCAATGATGCTTCAACTTTAATCATTTCGCTGGGCACACCTTTCATAATTCCAAACTCGATAACATCAGGAATTTTTTGTCGATCCGTTGGCCAATATGTTGGCTGACCACTTCAAACTACATTCAAACCCATTTTTAAAATTGTGTCAAACAAAACACGACCCTTAGGCCTGATTAAACGTTAACCCCAAAATGTGTGTTTAGCATTGTAGTCGCCAGCTGCTAGAAAACGGGGGCCCAATGCTGTATAAAATTGAAAACCTGGGAGGAGAATAAACAGATGATATCACAAGCTTTTGATAAAAAATTTCAATACAGATATTTGTTGCTTGAAGATATTCTTCACGAAGGTCATTTAGCAGGTAGTGTTAAATTCGAGTTTTTATTAGGATTCCAGAGCCACCACAAGCTCTAGCTCGAGGATTCTTGGTTTCGTAGAAGTTATATCCACTAATTCTAAAATAGCTTTGAGACGTCAAATTAGTTTCTGAGATAAGCATAACATCGATTTGTTTATCCAGAAGAAAATATTCTATTTCATTCTTATGTTGGCAGATGCCGTTTGCGTTCCAAAAACATACTTTCAAGTTCATGGTTTGTTCAATAAAGCCTGCTACAAAGTAGACTGCATTTTCAACATTTCCTGCATCATACAGGACATGTTGAGAGTAAAAGTATTTACTGTTTATGTTAAGCTCTGAATTGAGGCTTCAATACGACTAAAATTAGACCCTGGAGCTTCGTTTACTGGTACCGGTTTTTGCGCTGTATTCTGGTTACTTTTTAAAATGTTAGCGTATGAAAATTGTCTATTAGGTTGTTGCTGAGCAATATTCGCGCTTGATTTCAATACGATTGAATATTGTTGCTGACTGGTAGACGGTTGAGGTAACTGAGGGTAGCTTAAAAGTGTGATAGGCTGAGCGGGGATATTATTTTCTTTTTTGTTCGAAGAGCGTTTAAAAAAATGAGTAAAGAGAGCAGCATCTATAATTGGCAGTGTGATTTCCGCCGCAATCGCCACATTTTTTCGCCTTGGGATCACCTTTTGTTTTGTCACAGTTAGCGGTACAGTAACTCACCACATACAACGCAGACTGCAGGCAACTTGCAATAAGTTTTCGTGCGCCCAAATTCTTGGCTGTTCAGGCATTGGATAGGTCCAGCTCTTTTATGTGGCTGCTCAACGGTAACTCTCCGGTGCAACAAATACTTTAGATCATAAATTAGATGGGATTCATTTATTTTTATTTTTATGTCACCTGGCTGTAACTCGACTCTAAACATTTGTTGGGGGATTTTTTTCTCTATTTTTGATGTTTGAAACATTTTTCACCTTGAAGCCACTATTTTCAAGCCCAGACTTGACCTCTTCTGGTTCCACGCTAGAATCTATACCTTTTATTACAACGGTTAGACTGTAGCCTTCTTCAGCTGATATGTATACAAATTTTTTATTTTTTGTCTCAAAGTCTGAGACTATTTTTCTTTAATTATTATCTATAGATACCTGAATTTTTGTTTCATTGATTTTCACACGCTTGATTGGAGTTATGAAAAACTCATTTTCTCCAATTAACGAGATAAGGCATTTTACCAGAAAGCTGGAGTTCTGTTCTCTTAAATAAATCGGTAGTGGTTTACTCAAACTTGTAGTAGTTGTGTCTTCAACACCTTGTTCAGTTAACATCGCGAAACGATTTTCGGAATTTTTTATATTTTTTCCATCTTTGGGAACTTTTGCCGTTGACGCAATTTGAGCAGATTTGGGACTTCTTCCCCTTTTTAACACAGTTATGTATCTATCCATACCTGTTTGAATTTTATTATCACTATTTTAACTTACTGCATCTATAATTTTATTTATTTTGTGCACGTTGGTCACCTGGGTATTTATTGTTGCTTTTTGATCACTATTTAACATGTAGGAGAACATGATCGCGCACCAGTTGTTGTGTTTTGTGTAGAATTCAGATGTTCAATTTTTTTATTGTCGTCATCAGCAACAAAAGTTAAATAAGCATTCCTACTTCTTGTAATTTTATTGTTGTTGTTGTTGCCAGAAGATTAACTCATTTAGAGTTCTCTTGTTTTTTTTTTTTTCACTTATAAGAGTTTGTGTATGCAAATATGTATGTATTATACACAAGCAAAAAATGAAATAAACCAGTATAATAACTGTTAAATAAATGTTTTGTTTTTGTATTTTTTGTGACTTTAAATTGTTGATCTTTTTTAATATTCAGTTGCGACGATTATAAAACGCTTCTGTACACTGCGAGAGTTTAAACTGAAAAACTCAAGTAAAAACATAGTTTGCTTTTTTTAAGCGAATTTTATGTACATATGTACTTATAAGCACTTTCGATGGAAATAGCAGTGTTTTTATATATGCACCTTTGGTTATAAAACGAGTTTTTCTAGAAGCACTGTATGTGCATATAAACGAGTTTTTATATTTTGTAATAAAATTGTTTTATTTAATTTTATTTTTGTCTTAGAGCTTTAATATTTGGAGCTCCTAAGACTGATGATTTATTAATTGAATTATAAACTAAATGACATTGGCTTATATACTAATTATGAGAATAATTCTTAGGGGTACATTAACATAAGAGTAAAATAATAGAAATATATATTATTGTTGGGTAAGCATATTTAGCTTCCAACTATTTATGTATGGCACGTGTTCAACAGTTTTAAAGTTCAACGAGTGCATACTTAAAAGCAACAGATACTTTGTGTAGCTTATATCTACAATCAAACAAATGCAGTTAATAAATGTGATTCATTTAAGTGCATTGTGCTGCTGCACTTGATTAACTGCACAAGTGTCAAATTACCGACACACACAAAATATCTTGCTTGCAGTTTGTCAATGCTTGCATGTTGCGGTACTATTGAATCGCAATGCATACTACACACTGTTGGCCACATGCTACACCTCCACCCCTTACAAGAATGTTCATATAACGTTAGTTTTATGGACATTCTTTTACAATTAGTTTTTAATTAGTCTAAGTATAAGTGTAATATAATATTTATTTTGTTTTTAAAAAAAATTATAATATTTAGATGTACTTATATTCTAATTTTATATTAGTTTGGACGTCCAATAATATTAAATGTTACATATCTTAAGTCTATTTTTATGAACTACTTGTTGTTTATTGGTTTTCTTATCTACTATGGTAACATTATTTCTGAAATCTATTTTCTTAATTTTATACGGACCAATAAAACTAAAATCAATATAAAGGATTTTCTGATTAATTTTCTTCTATTATATTTTTATCTTAATTACAATTTTGTTTTACTTTTTCTTTATTTTGGGTCTTTTTCTTGAATAATAAAATTTTAATTAGAAAAGTATGTGTATATTCATAAATTTTATGTTATTAAACTAGTTTGAAAATCAAATAACTTTTCACTCTGTACTTTTGACTAAATTGAACGTCTTCATTAGACTTTGAGGCAAGAATAAAACAGTTTTAAATGATTATTACCCAAAAATTATTGTAATAATTTTATATTGTCAACCTTTAACCCTTTTTTGAATTTTGAATTTTATGGCAGTAATGAAATGTGTATCAATAGACTTCTCTTAGTATATTGAGAGTTTTAAATGTGTACAACAATTTGAAAAGCTTTAGCATATTTCTAATCAATTTTTACATTAGTAATACCTGTTTATTTTTCTATTGTTCGATATATTCCACAATGTCCTCCATCTATCGGATCATCGTGGTATTCCAGCATTAGATCAAGAATTGCATTAGCATTCTTATCATTTATATAGGTCACCTCATTAAGTAGTAGCGCTACTTTTATGCCCCTTTATTTATAAATTATTTAATTGAGATAAATTCTAAAATTTTCTCGTTTGGTGCCTATTTGTTCACCGGCCACTTTCTCAAGCCTTGGGAAAAATTGTCCTAAGTCAATATTCCCATTAATGAACATTATATATAATTTACCGGCCACTTTTTCAAGCCTAGGGAAAACTTGTCCTAAGTCAAGATTCCCTTTAGTAAATAGTTTTCTTCTGACGTCATATTGGGCTTTTTATCATTATTTTAAATTTGATGCTGAATATTTTCGATATTACTTTGTTGTTTATATGCCATAGATTTTGTTGCAATTTTTAATATTGTATTAGTTTTTGTATTTATATCTTTTACTGCCATAAAATTGGGTTGTCTGTTTATTTATGTTGACATTTTATTTCTAATATTATTATTTGATTAACTACAGATTTTAGCATCAGGCTATTAATGCCTTGGCTGTATATTTGTGCCTTATATCTTAATTTTGGCATGTTTAAAATTTTTTTTTTTTTTTTTTATAATTAAACTAAGAAGTAAATATATTCGGATTTCAAATAAACCGGAGCTATTACCTTCTACAACTACTTTGTTTTTAGCATTTGGTTTTTCAACTTTCGACTGTTCATTCTTCATTTTAATTTTATAATAATAATGTTATTATATTATTTGTCTTAAAATTATTAAGAAGTAAAATGTAATTATTATTTTACTTTCATTATTTTATTCTAATTATTAAAATTTAATTTAATTTTACAATTTCATTTTCTTTGATTAAGTTCAATTATAATTTTATACATTTTAAAGTAAAAAAAAAATTTTTTTTTTTTTTTTTTAAATTTAGAAATTAAAAATATTCTTTAAGTGTATCATGTTAATTATATTTTTATTTTAAGTGCCTATGTTGGCGTTTTTGTAAATAAAAATGTTTTTTTTTTTTAGATTTTAGCTAGGAGCTATTTAGTAATCAAAAAAATGTTTGCCACGAGCGGTTAACGCTTACTGGCTCTAGTGTGCAAATTGAATGCACTACAGTTATAAATAAAAGATGTAGAATAAAATGATTTATGTAATAAAAGACTTATTTTCGCAGCTTCCCAGGATGTTGGTGGTATTTAAATGGAAGATGTTGGCCATCTCATAGCCCCTTAGCTAGGCGGTCATCTTTCTTTGGTAGCCTCTTGGCCAGGCGGACCTTTATTTTCTTCAAAGTTGGGGTGCCTTTTGGCCAGGCGGACCCTCTCCTTATCCTGCTCATTCCAAGGTGTTTAGTATTTTACAGCACTCTTGGAACTGGCAGGCTGCTCTTGCTTCTTCAGGGTGCAGTTTAGTAGCACTCGCTGAAGAAGACTGGCAGGATCGCCATGTAATAAAATTGTTTTATTTAATTTTATTTTTGTCTTAGAGCTTTAATATTTGGAGCTCCTAAGACTGATGATTTATTAATTGAATTATAAACTAAATGACATTGGCTTATATACTAATTATGAGAATAATTCTTAGGGGTACATTAACATAAGAGTAAAAGAATAGAAATATATATTATTGTTGGGTAAGCATATTTAGCTTCCAACTATTTATGTATGGCACGTGTTCAACAGTTTTAAAGTTCAACGAGTGCATACTTAAAAGCAACAGATACTTTGTGTAGCTTATATCTACAATCAAACAAATGCAGTTAATAAATGTGATTCATTTAAGTGCATTGTGCTGCTGCACTTGATTAACTGCACAAGTGTCAAATTACCGACACACACAAAATATCTTGCTGGCAGTTTGTCAATGCTTGCATGTTGCGGTACTATTGAATCGCAATGCATACTACACACTGTTGGCCACATGCTACAATTTGCATTCCCCGTTTATAAGCACCAAATGTCTTAGAAATTAAGAAATGCATATAAGCGATAAATACTGTATATAAAATAAATTGAACAAAATAGATGAAAAAACATAAATTGGTATACTAAATTAGATTTTAAAAGAAATTACACTTTTTTTTTGTCAAATCCATTTTTTCGTAAATATCCCCTTTTTTGGACTTTTTGACAAAATCAAACGGTAACGCTGTACAAACCTTGTATGTCACAGATACCCAGAGATGACAAAAAAAAATTGGACTTCGATCATATTTTATTTATCATAACCCGGCATCGTGAAAAAGAGACAACATTAGTGTGTTTGTTATGAAGATAAACAAAACGAAAAGCAAAAAAAAAGTTCAGTTTTTAGTGGAAAATGCTACATGAAAGCACGCTTAAATTTAATAAAATGTAATAATATTAAGTATTTACAGCATATAATTCGAAAATAAAGTGATAAAACAATTTAATGTGTTCTTATATACTCAGTATATTAAATTTATATACATACGTACATAAATGCTGGAAATTTGCCAAATGGTGGTGGTTTTTAACTTACATACACACATGAATACATACATTCTTGATAAATTCTGATATTTTGCAGATATTATAGTGATAAAATACAAACGATCAGTGAAAACCAACTTAAATTATTTAATTAATAATATTTTTAATGTGAATTAGAGAAATATATGGATATTTAATTAGTTTTGCGATTTATAATTTTAATTTGGATAGAAAGACAGCACAAAGAAAAAAACCAAAACCCGCGATTGTATGAGTGTATACAAACAAGTATGCAAAATCTTCCGTCTCGTGTCATCTCTGGTTATCTGTGTTGTATGTAGATATCTGAAGAAATAAATATGCAATTCAGTATGCACTCGACTATTGCAGCTTTTAGATCGGTAAACGAAAGATAAAAAATAAAAAATGATTTTATAAAAATAATATGTATCTAGCGTGCGCATTAAATAATTTAAATTTGTAAATGTGAGGTAATTTAAATAATTATGTACATACATACATATCGAGCGTTAGCTGCAATAGCATAGAATACATAGAAGTGACTCGAGACGGAAGATTTTGCATACTAGTTTGTATACACTCATACAGTCTCAAGTTTTCGTTTTTTCTTTGTGCTTTATTTCTATCCAAATTAAAATTATAAATCGCAAAACTAATTAAATATCCATATATTTCTCTAATTCACATTAAAAATATTATTAATTAATTAATTTAAGTTGGTTTTCACTGATCGTTTGTATTTTATCACTATAATATCTGCAAAATATCAGAATTTATCAAGTATGTATGTATGCATGTGTGTATGTAAATTAAAAACCACCACCATTTGGCAAATTTCCAGCATATATGTACGTATGTATATTTTGCTTTTCGTTTTGTTTATCTTCATAACAAACACACTAATGTTGTCTCTTTTTCACGGTGTCTCGTTATGACAAATAAAATATGATCCAAGTCCAATTTTTTTTGTTTTCTTCATATCTGGTTACCTGTGTGCAATAGTCACAACTCAATAAAAGTAATTTTGAAGAATGTGATAGTGTGGCTATTGCAGCAAAGGCTCGATATGTATGTTGATACTTATGTACACAAATATGTACATATGTATATAATCTATGTACATCCATAGGATAGATAACCAGAGATGACACGAGACGGAAGATTTTGCATACTTGTTTGTATACACTCATACAATCGCGGGTTTTGGTTTTTTTCTTTGTGCTGTCTTTCTATCCAAATTAAAATTATAAATCGCAAAACTAATTAAATATCCATATATTTCTTTAATTCACATTAAAAATATTATTAATTAATTAATTTAAGTTGGTTTTCACTGATCGTTTGTATTTTATCGCTATAATATCTGCAAAATATCAGAATTTATCAAGTATGTATGTATGCATGCGTGTATGTAAGTTAAAAACCACCACCATTTGGCAAATTTCCAGCATATACATATGTACGTAAGTATATAAATTTAATATACTGAGTATATAAGAACACATTAAATTGTTTTATCACTTTATTTTCGAATTATGTATATGCCGTAAATACTTAATATTATTACATTTTATTAAATTTAAGCGTGCTTTCATGTAGCATTTTCCACTAAAAACTTAACTTTTTTTTTTTCTTTTCGTTTTGTTTATCTTCATAACAAACACACTAATGTTGTCTCTTTTTCACGATGCCGGGTTATGATAAATAAAATATGATCGAAGTCCAATTTTTTTTTTGTCATCTCTGGGTACCTGTGTCCATAGGCTTGTAAGTATGTATTTAAATATTAATTGCTAAAATATTGTCGCAAACTAGGAATCAAAGAAACAATATTGCGCACTCAGCCGTTCAAAAAAATTTTCTACTGCGCAACTACATATGTACGTCATCATAGAAAAACAAATGTGTTTATTCCTTTTCACTCTCAATACACAAATGTAATTTGTGCTATGGATGTGCTATGTATGTATGTCTACGTCACACAAACAGTTAATCTCTATAAACAAAATAACGGACCTGCGCAATGCGTAATCTTGTTTCTCTGATTCATGGTCGCAAACATTGACCTTGTTCGGCTAGAAAATTACGACCTTACGACTTGTAAAAATTAATTCGTTCATTTCCGTTCGTTAGATAAGTACATAAGTATATTTAAAAATAGAAATATAGCGCACACATTGCCTTCTCGACGGTTTTTTTTTTATCACAAATTAGAGGCTATTTAAATAGTCTATTGCAATGTTGTGAAGTGCAATCAAAACGTCTGCCGGTTGTGTGATTATTAACATATGTATGTATAAAAAAATAGTAATCTGATACATGTATGTATGTATGTATGTACTATAAGAAAAACGTTAATTAAATTTCATAAACATTATTTATTATGTAATAAGTTTTTGAAAACTCAATTAAAGGGTATGTACATATGTATAGATATGTATATATTAATGTTCTTAATAAAAACCAAACTTCTCCTTTAGTGATTGAATTAGAACAGAACTTTTTATTAACTTTCAAAACTTAAAAAGCTATATTCAAGAATTCTACTTCTTACTCTCATTACTCTTATTTCTAAAATTAACAATAACTAAACTTACATCTATTTAATTAATAAGTAAAAAAGAGGTGATTATATAGGCATAGAGAGAGTGATATTATATTGTATAAAGGTATAAACACATTCGCCACAGCAGACTACACGAACACAAGAACACAAATGCTGCTAGCTACCGTTGTAGCCGTTTAGCCAGCTACTTAATTAATTTGGATACGACAGATACACAGTCAACAGCTGATCCTGAATTGTTGCAACGTTTTATTTATGTATATTACAGTGGTGCGTATTTAGCGCTTTTACTTTTTTAATAAAGTTCGCTGGGGCGAATTGAATAGAGCGAATTGAATTCGCCACTCACATCACTTTGTATGGATTCGCTTTGACATAAATTGAAAAAATTCATCTCATGGATTTATTTTGGCTCCGGTGTTACGGGTTCAAAACTTATTTTTTATTGGCCATAACTCCTAGAATATGGAACGGATATAAGCGATGTGGATATCAATCTAAACTTTTCCAAAATACCTTTATACTGGTATACAAATTTTTTAAAACAATTTACCCATTGCGACTAAAATTCAATTTTAAAATTTTTTATCTGACTTTTCACTTTTACAGAGAACTTACCATACCTTTATTTGGTGTATAGTTGAAAGCTGTCACCGATGAAATACGAAGTTATGCTTCTTTAATGATGATTTTAGGAATTAAATGAGTTATTTAGAGCATTTTGAAATGATACCTATGTCGTTTATATTCGTTCTATATTGTAGGACTTATGATCAATAATATATTAAAGTTTTGAAACCCATAACTGCGGAATCAAGAGAGACCGCCGAAAAAATTACACAAACATTTTTAGGTAAAAAAGGGATATTGCCCTGTGAGTTTTTTTTTTAAACTTTAACAATGTTGGTATTTTTGACTCAAGGCAATATTCTATATAACAATAAAGCTAATAAAAATTCTTCATGCATATACATATATTATAACATTTAAATTTTTAATTTTTTTTTATTTAATCAAAGAAATTTTTAATTTGTGAATTTTTTATTCGAACTGAGTGATATTTAATCAAAGAAATTTTTAATTTTTCAGGCTTAGGTTCGTTTTCTCTAAATATAATTTTGTTATAAATTAAATTATTATTTAAATTAGCAAGAAAAATCTAGTGGCTCTTAATATTTTTTTTTATCTTACAATAAAAAATATTTCTAATCACTAATTTGTTTTACAAATTTTGTATATTGTCAACACTGTTTTGGTTTTGTGGCCATCAGAAATAGAAATTAGTTTAATTCGACTACACGACAAAAGTAGCATGGACAAAAACCTGTTGCCGTGTTGCCGTGCTGTCTTCAATATAATCATTCTCATATGCACACATGTATTCTAATTTTGACAGGTGGTAGTCGGTAATCTGCTGTGGCGAATGTGTTTAATGCTTAAGGGATCTTACATCACTCCTCCTTCCCCTGAATAAGCAGTCTCTGCTAATATAAAACAAAATTAAATTATTCTTATGCTCTCTTAAACTATAGTTTTTGTCCTCCGTTTAACTTGTGATTTATATATTTTCTTAAATTTATTATCATTTGATACTAAGTAATTTCCATTCTGACTATAATTTGAAATCTTTTTATATTTAGGTTTAGATTTACTAACTCTTTTGTTCTGAACAATGTCGTTGTCAAAATTGTTGGATTCAACATTATTTTTTCATGAATAATTTTTGAAAGTTTCATTAATTCTTCTTGAGAAATCATATTATTTAGAAAATCAATTGGCCGATTATTAGTTGTTGTATGAATAGAGTTATTACATGATATTATTGCTTTGTACACCTTTTCGCCGATATCATCTTTATTATTTGGGTCCGCATTAAAGAGTCGAACATGCTCATTTAATGTACCATGTAATCTTTCGACATCAGCGTTTCCTGTTTTTAGATATCCTGTAGTCGTGTGAAAATCGATCTACTGATCCTTTAAAAACTCTCTTATTACAGCCGTATCCAGTTCATTGTCGAAAATAAGTAATTTTGGCTTTTCTAAATATTGAATTCTTTGCTTCAATGCTTTCAAAATTGAGACCCTGTCCTCTAAGCGATAAACGGTTGCATATTTTGTTAACTTATCTATGCTTGTCAAATACATAATGCCACGTAACGGGTACCAAATATCCAAATGAACGATATCGTTGTGCTTTTCTGGGGTAGGAGTAATGTTTAAATTGTACTTCGTTGGTGATCTGTCATATTTTCCAAGCTTACATATTTCGCAGCTGTTAATGTATTTTTGGATTTCTTTCTGCAATTTTGTGTAAAAGTAATTCTTTTTTAATTCCTCATAAACTTCGATAATACCTCTGTGATTGTTTTTAATGGGCGTTTTTCCTATAATCTGTAAAAGTATTTCTCTATCCGTTACATCTTCTATGCACAAATTTGCTTTTAATACTTTAAGGTTTTTATTTCTTGAAAAATATTCAATAAATAGAGATTGAAATGCGTTGTATACTTTAGTGTTTGGACAGAAAACTACCACAAGTCCTTTTGTCGGTAACTTCTCTCTCATTAAATGTAGAAGATCATCATTATTTGCTACCTTCAAAATGTGTCGAATTTTGTTTTTGAAAATAATTTTAGTTTTGCACGAATTCGTATTTGAAATTTCTATAAATAATTGATTTTTAAACATATTGACTGGTTGTTCCGTTATTTTTATGTAGTCGGTATCATCACTTTCTGCGCTATGTACTGTATTAATGTCGTCTTCATCAAATAACTCATGTAGATTCAATTCTATTTCACTATTTGATGATCCATAGCTTAACCTACTTAGACCATCAGCATTTACGTTTTCTTTCCCTTTTATATATGTAATGTCGAAATCGAACTCATTCAACTTAATTTTCCATCTTTGAATTTTAGCGTTCGGTTCTTTTATATTGTTTAGCCAAACTAATGGACGATGGTCTGTTTTTATATTAAATTTACGACCAAAAAGATATGGACGGAAATACTTCGTCGCCCAAACGATGGCCAAAAGCTCCTTTTCTATCGTACTATAATTTCTTTCGTGACCATTTAATGTACGGCTGGCATGTATGTCTTGTTACATCGAGTGATATATAGAGAAGAAGTAAAAAATGTGTTTCTTAGAAAGGAAGTAAAAATATATTAGAGTTGCATAAAAAAATCTGCAGTAATTTTTAACACAGTTGTAAGCATTTGGGTTGTAAGAAAGGTTGCATTTTCTAACAAATTCCCCCTCAAACCAAATGCTGTTTAAAAAATACAATTGTTAATTAATTAGAAAATTTACAATCTTTGTTTTCGTTTGATTAGAATTTTTTAAAATATTTTACATTTTTAATTTAAGTAAATTGCAACAATTTAAGTGTTTTTGTTTGCTTAAATTTTTTGTTAAAATGTCTGCTACATTTTCATTTATGGGGACATATTTTACATCAATCTCTTTGTTGTTGTATTTTTCTTTTATATAGTGATATCGGATGTCATATTGGATATCGGATGCTTCTCTTCTGCATCGTACGATTTTTTTACCATAAAAGTTGCACTTTGGTTGTCACAAAAAATTGGAGTTGGATATGTATGTAATATAATCTTCAAATCCCATTTCTTGAAGTAAGCACCGATGGAAAGTAGTTTCTTTCGTACTCTGGCACAAAGCAATGTACTCAGCTTCCATTGAGCTTAGAGCTCCACCGATTGTTTTCGAGACTCCCATGCAATAGCTCCACCAGCCATAAATATAACAAAACCTGAGTAGGACTTCCTGCCAGAGGCATTGCTTGCCCAATACGAGTCTGTGTAACATTCAAAATTATTAGAATCATTAGAGTAGGTAATTTTTGAGATAGTGTTTTTCTTAAGGTATCTGAAGACATATTTAGCGGTTGCAAAATGTTCTTTATGTGGACGTGTATTGAATTGAGAAAGTTTTGAAACCACATGTATCAAATCTGGTCTTGTTATTACACATAAATACATTAACGATCCAATAAGTTTTTGGTATGCCGTTGTTTCTAAATTTTCACATTGACTTTTGCATTTGTCAAGTATTACACCACTTGGCCATGGAGTAGCTGCTGGTTTACAATTTGACATACAAGTAATTCTTCAGTGTATCGTTTTTGATGAATTGAAATATCACCTCGAAGACCATCTGTATTAATCTCCATCCGCAAATAAAAAGAAATTGGACCTTTATCAACAGCTTTCACATTTTTATTTAAATTTGCTATAACATTTTTCATTTCTTGGTCAGTTGAGGATGCTAACAACATATCGTCAACATAAATTGCGATTAAACACAATTCGTTATTATTTCGTTTTACGTATACGCACGTATCGGACTTACATCGTTTAAAACCCATTTCTACCAATATTTCGTTAACTTTATTATTCCACTCTCTACCAGCCTGTTTTAAACCATAGAGTGCTTTATTAAGTTTACAAACTTTATTTGGATTATTTTTATACTCAAACATTTTTAGTTGCATCATAAAAACATCTTCTGCCAACTCTCCATTTAAATATGCAGCTTCTACATCTACATGATTCACCAGTAATTTGTGCTTAGCACCTAACGCGAGTAAAAGTCTAATGGTAGAGTGCCTCACTACTGTCGCGAATGTTTCACGGTTGTTATGGTTAAATTAAAACATTTTTTTATTATTTATTTATTATTATTTTTATTTATTAACCACATACTACAAAATGTTAGCTTTATATCTAGTTTAAAATATTACTTAGCCTTCACAGGGACCCGCTTTTTAAGGCTGGTGTTTGATCAGGTTTTTGGTTAGTTGTTACACGTTTAAAGAATATTCCCGAACTGCTCTGTTGTCAATATCAACCCACCTTTTATACCTATCGATGACCGTTGATTTTCGCTGCCGCCAGCGTGGTTGTTCCCGCAATATTGCTGAGTGTGCGATTTTTAGCAATTATATGCAACCTCAGCATATAAGCGTGGAACTTCCAGCCGATTGCGGTTCTCACGATATTGTAAAGTCAGCAGTATGTATGTTTTTGCTGCTGCTGATATTTTTGTTGGTTAGGGGAAAACGACTCATAACACGGTAGTCAACATTGTACTCTTGCGAGCATCCAAATGCTACTAACCTTGCCTTAAAATTTTATATTTCACCATTCGGCAAACGTTTTACTACGAAAACCCATTTGCACCCAATTATGTTTTTATTAGTTGGCCTGTCAACTAATTGCCATGTTTTATTTTTTTTATTAAAGAATCGTATTCTTTTTGCATTGCATTTTTCCACTTTTCAGGGGGTTACTCTTAGGGTTCCACCTTTTTTTTTTTGCAATTAAAGTACATTGGTTGTAAAAGGTTAGAAAAAAAGTAGACAGTGTAAAAATAAAGTACCATTTATTTTTCTTTATTGTTATATTTGAAAACGTATTTTTTATTGCTTTTCGCAAGTTTTATCAAATAAGTATCATATTTAAATTAAAGTAAATAATTAGTTCATTTTTTATCAGATTCAGAGACGCTGTTTCTCTCGTCTCGCCATTTGCTCTACATTACAGAAAAAACTCTCTGTGAATGCTGACGTCCTGAAATTACTTGAAATTACTTTATACAAAGTTGATAAATTATCATCAGTCTTATTAAATAATAGATGCCATTTACTTGCTTTAGATAATTCCCCAAAACCTTCAGAACTGTATATCTGATCATAAATTTTATTTAATGACGCAATATCTCCATAAAGATCATCTATATTTATTTTAAGTTTTTGCAGATTTAAATTTTCGTTTATGCTAACAATATTATCTAATTCAACTTTGCTCTTTAAATTTTTATTGCTAATTGTAAATAGCCAGTTTGTATTTTTAAAATCAAACCATTTATTCAGGTACTCTAAGGCTTTATCGATAAATAATAAAAAATTCATGTGAATTTCCCCATCATCATTTTGTTTGAACAATCTCCTACAGCTTGAGCTTCAGACTGAAATTGTTCTTCATCTTTTTGTTGAAGTATGTTGCAATAGAATTTGTTTTCTTCATTAGCGTCTACGAACATTTTTTCATATGAGTTTTCAAAAAATATGACATCACGGGCAATAACTATTTGTTTTGTAGTAATATTGTACAAACGATAGGCTTTTGTTTGTGATTGGTATCCGACAAACTTCATCTTTACACCTTTTGGCAAAAATTTATTTCCTTTTAGCTTAACACTTTTGTCTAAAACGATCGCATCACATCCAAATGTTTTAAATTGATATACTGACGGTTGCTTACCTGTCCACCTTTCGTAAGGCGTGACATCTTCAATAACTTTAGTGGGAGATCTATTCCTAATATACACAGCTGTGTTAACAGCTTCACCCTATAAACTTTGTGGTAACTTGGATTGTTCCAATAAACAACGTGCCATCTCAACTAGGGTTCTGTTGGCCCTTTCAGCAACACCGTTTTGTTGTGGCGTATAAGTCGCAGTAGTTTGGTGTATAATTCCTTTTTGAGCAAAGAAATCTTTAAACTTAAAATTGATAAATTCTTTACCATTGTTGCTTCTGACAATTTTAATTTGCGGCCAGTCTGCTTCTCCGCAATCGCAGAAAAATTCTTAAATGCTTCAAACGCATCACTTTTATTATTTAGAAAATGAACCGACATATATCGAGAATAGTCGTCAATACAAATCATAAAGTATGACGAACCACCAACGAAATTCACTCCAATCGGACCACATACATACATACATAAGTCCGTATGCACAAGTTCTAGTAAGTCATTTGTTTGAACTTTTGAATAATTTTTGATCAATCAATTTTGTTAGCTACTTTGAAATTCAAACCCTTCACCATGTTTTTATTTAATAGTTTATTTAAGTCGGTCATATTTATATGTCCATATCTGTAGTGCCATTTTTTTACCATATTTTCTTCTTTTATATTATTTAATTTTTCAATTTTTTTAATTACATCCACTTACGCAACAAATAATCCTTCACTTAAAACAGCTGATAATATATTCTCATTTTGTCTATTTCTAATTAAAGCTTTTTTATTTTGGAAATTAACAGAATATCCAGCTATTAATATTTTGTTAACAGAAATAAAATTGGGATGTAAATTGTAATTGTAAATTGTAACGTGAGAATACAGAATTTTGTTTTCATTTTAACAACAACAAGACCTTTTGCATTTACGCTCTCACCCAGCGTTGCCAGAAGCTTTGAGAAGAAAATCATCATAAGCAGAAAAAAAAACATATTTTATGGAAAAAATTCATCAATATTTTTTTTAATACAAAATTTTATTTAAAAATTATAATTAAAATATATTAACATATATATGTACATATGTATTTAAATTATTATTGTTTAAAGCATTTATAGCGAAACGTGTACTTATGTATGTTTATATGTTGACAAACCATATTTTCGCTGGCTTTGCCGTCATTGGTCCGACAAAATCAGTGAAAATAAGCTAAATTAAATTAAAATTAAAATCAAACATTCACCAACCAACCAACAAACAGAAAACTTAGAAAAACACACAACTGATTTCATTAGAACAATAACAGTATGTATTTAGATAAATAAATATTTAATTATTTAAGAAAGCTTAACAAAAAATAAATTCAGATTAAAAAGTACATGTACTATGAAAAAGTTTTATGAATAACTATTACTATAATATATACAAGGTTTCATATTTTTAATAATATCTTGGTCTATATTTAAAAATTTAGAAATTTATTTTGAAAGTACCTACATATATACGTTTATATAAGGCAAATTAATTTAAATAACTTTATCATCTTCAACCGTAATTTCTTCGTTTTCTGCTTCACGAGAAATGTAATTACTATCTAAAAGTGAAAGTAAATAAATGGATTATAGATGTAAAAAATTTATAATAGAAATATTAATTTTACCTTTTCGTATTAAATACTTGTACAATGCTTTTTTATTTTTCCTTTTTCTTGAGCAAGATAATGATTGGTACTTCCCACGAAAACAACAAATATGCATAGATGGTCTTTAAAGTCTTTATTTTCAAAACAATGTTGCATTTTTATGCACTTACATACATGTGTTTGTTACAGAGTAAAGCTGGAGTTACATACCACGCGTCCTACGCGTCACGCGTTCTACGCTTTTTACGCGTTGTACACTTTTTGAAATTCAAGTTACATGCAACGCGTTCTATGCGCCAAACTGTTCGTATTGATCAGCAGTTGTTCAAGTAAAGTGAACTTGTTTATACATACATACCAGTTAAATAAAGTAAATTGTTTTGGCAAAAATGGACAGTGAAATCGATGTTTTAAAAGAATTAATAGAATTTATTAATTGCTCTTCCATTTCGCACACAATATTTTACACTTGTTTTTAATAAACATGCAATGGAGATGTTACAAACAACTTAAAAGTTATCGATAATTAAATGCAAATTTTGTTGATTACATAATTGTAGTAAAATGTGCATTAAAATGCATTTTATTATTGTGTTCAATATTTACAAGCTTAATTACAAAAGATTTTTGTATATTCAGCACTTTTTATGAAAAAAAAACTAAACAATTTATCCACGACACAAAAATATTTATCGATAACATTGGAAATTGAATATTATTTATCATCCATGACTAACAAATACAGCTGTGTTTATTTATATGACGCGTCTGACGCGTACAAAAGTAGAAAGTAGATCTACTTTTCGCGTCGCATGCGTCGCGTGCGTTCTACGCGTCGTGCTGTGTAACTTATCACATGCAAATGCACTGATTCTACTTTTCTGACAGACGCATGAAACGCGTCGACGCGTATAACGCGTGGTATGTAACTCCAGCTTAACAATTTTAAAGTAAATAAAGGCAATCAACAACAAGCTGATACTAAACTTAACTTTATTAAAACACACAGCCTTTGTTTGTGTATTTCTCATTGAGGTTGCTGAAAGATAAAAACCAGAGTACCAAATATTCACTCACTTATCACTCATATACATGAATAAGAATTTTAAATTTTTGTTGTGTTTCATTCTATTCGTGTTTGAGGAGACAAAAAATATTTTGCTTTATTCGTTCATGTGAAGAATATAAGGATTTTGTATATATTCACACATTTTTTTTTTTTTTTTTTTTATATGTATATTATTTATTGAATCTTCAATAATAGATTGAAACATCAATAAGTTTTTCAAATCTTAAATCTAAAAAAAAAATAATAAATATAAGTTTAGCCAATGCTAAACATAATTTTTAGTTACAACGGTTGATTTTTGTTGTTTTACATCTCTCGTGTACGGCTGATAGAAAGAGTGTCCCTCCTCCTAAGCCGGGTGTGGCCTCTATACTCTAGAATATTGCGCGCAAGTGGGTTTGGGTGCAATTCAAGTTTTTTAATGTATTTTTTCGCGTGTTTCGAAAATACTGTCTTTACCAACGGAACGTCTAGATCTTTATGAATTCTATTGTTTCTGACATACCAGGGGGCTGCAGTTATTGTACGTAGAATTTTATTTTGTCGCCTCTGAATTTTTTCTACATTCTATGCTGAGGCAGTGCCCCATAGCTGGATTCCATAGCACCATATTGGTTTCAGGATCGCGTTGTATAGTAGAAGTTTACAGTCTAGGCTCAGTATTGAATTTCTACCCATAAGCCAATTCATTTGGGCTGCTTTTAATTTCATTTGCATCAACTTTGCGTCTATATGCGATTTCCATGTTAAACGGCGGTCAAGGTGAACGCCTAGATATTTGACTACAGTATGTTGCGGAATAGTCTCAGTGTTGATTTGTATAGGCGGGCATGTTTCCCTTCGCAACGTAAAAGTGACGTGTACACATTTCTGCTCGTTAACTTTTATACGCCATTGTTTGAGCCATTTTTCCAATTTGGATATATACCCTTGTAAGTTGATGGAGGCTTCTACTGGATTTTCATGGACGCTTAAAAAAGCTGTATCATCGGCAAATGTTGATGTATGAATGTTATTGCTTAACGGTAAGTCAGAGGCATAAATTAAATAAAGTAAGGGACCGAAGATGCTGCCTTGGGGAACTCCGGCTTCGATCGACTGCGAAGGGCTTAAAAAATTGCCTTCCCTAACAACAAATTTTCGTTCCTCTAGATAGCTTTTTAAAAGCTTGACGATGTTTGCGGGGAGATTTCGTGTTAATTTGTGGATAAGACCTTCGTGCCATACTTTATCGAAAGCTTGAGAAACATCTATAAAGAGCGCAGAGCAATATTTCTTTTTTTCAAAGGTGTCTCTAACTACGTTCACAAGTCTGTGAGTTTTTTCAATTGTGCTATGTTGTCTGCGAAAACCGAATTGATGATCTGGAATGCATCCACTTCTAGTCAGTATAGGCATCAGCTTGCTCATATACAGCTTTTCAAATAGTTTTGAAATGTTGGGCAATAAGCTAATAGGCCGATAGGATTCAACCTTCGTATGATCCTTGCCGGGCTTTGGTATCATAATAATCATCGAAACCTTCCATTCTGCAGGATAGTATTGCAGCCGTAGAATACTATTAAAAATGAAGAGTATAACTCTTTTTGCAATATAAGGCAGTTGTTGAAGCATTTTGTTGCTTATTTTGTCGACACCTGGGGCTTTTCTGGTGTTAAGACTAGTAATAGTATTTTCAATCTCAGTCATGTTAAATCTCATCGGTATTTCTGGTAAAGAGACGACTGGTGGCAGTTCAATAATATCAGCAGAAATATTCGGGGTAAATACTTTTTCTAGGTGCTTAATAAATAGATCACCTTTTTCAGCATCAGTTCTTGCCCAGTCACCATTAGAGGCTCGTAATGGAGGTTTGCAAATCACTGGCCTTTTAAGTCCTCTGGCTGCACGCCACAGCGAATAATCTGTTGATGGTGTTGCATCGAGTTCTTGCAGAAATTTTTGCAGCGAAGCTGTTTTTTGTGATTGTAAAACTTTTTTTAGCTGTTTGGTACACTCCTTAAGCCGTAATTTTAGCTGAGGCGATCTGTAACGTTGCCATTCTCGTCGAGCTCTCCGTTTTTCAGTCAATAGCCTTTCTATGTCTGCACAAAAAATATAGTTAAATCTCGCTTGTTGAATTGGTTGAATTGAAGAAGCATTAAGAGCAGCTTGTTTAGCATGTGCTTCAAACAACCTAATAGAGTTTTCTATGTCAGCAGGTGTTCTCAATGGCATATTTTCCGTGCAATGAGCACTCAAATATTTTTTGTATTTCAGCCAGTTAATACGTGCAGGTGTCAGCGGTAAATCACATGTAGGTGTTGCAGTTGTGTGTGAGTAAATAGTGATAATAGTAGGCGAGTGATCTGAAGACAAATCCAAAGATGCTTCTACTTCAATCATTTCGCTGGGCACGCCTTTCATAATCCCAAAGTCGATAACATCAGGAATTTTTTGACGATCCGTTGGCCAATATGTTGGCTGACCACTTGAAACTACATTCAAACCAATTTTTGAAATTGTGTCAAACAAAACACGACCCTTAGGACTGATTAAACGTGAGCCCCAAAATGTGTGTTTAGCATTGTAGTCACCAGCTGCTAGAAAACGGGACCCCAGTGTTGTATAAAATGCGGTATATTGACTCTCTGAAATTGAAAACCTGGGAGGAGAGTAAACAGATGATATCACAAGCTTTTGATAAAAATTTTCAATGCAGATGTTCGTTGCTTGAATATATTCTTCACGAAGGTCATTTAGTAGGTAGTGTTTTATTCGAGTTTTTATTAGGATTCCAGAGCCACCACAAGCTCTACCTTGAGGATCCTTGGTGTCGTAGAAATTATATCCACTAATTCGAAAATAGCTTCGGGACGTCAAGTGAGTTTCTGAGATAAGCATAACATCGATTTGTTTATCCAGAAGAAAATATTCAATTTCATTTTTATGTTGGCAGATGCCGTTTGCGTTCCAAAAACAGATTCTTAAGTTCATGGTTTTTTCAATACTGCCTGCAACAAGGTAGACTGCATTTTCAACATTTCCTGCATCATACAGGACATGTTGAGAGTAAATGTATTTACTGTTTGTATTAGGATCTCTATCGAGGCTTCAATACGACTAAAATTATGCCCTGATTCTTCATTTACTGGTACAGTTTTTTGCGCCGGAATCTGGTTACTCTTTAAAATATTAGCGTATGAAGATTGACTATTAGGTTTTTGTTGAGTAAGAGTCGTGTTAGACTTTAAAACATTTGAGTATTGATTATGGCTAGACGACGGTTGAGGTAACTGTGGGTAGTTTAAATGAGTGTTGGGCTGAGCGGGAGTAGCATTTGTTTTTCTGTTCGACGAATTTTTAAAAAGAGAATAAAGAGGGCAGCCCCAATAGTTGGCAGTGTGGTTTCCGCCGCAATTACTACATTTTTTTGCTTTGGTATCACCTTTTATTTTGTCACAGTTAGCGGTACTGTGTAACTCGCCACATACAACGCAAACGGTAGGCAACTTGCAATAAGTTTTGATATGGCCAAATTCTTGACAGTTCATGCATTGGATAGGTCCAGTTTTTTTATGTGGCATCTCAACGGTAACTCTTCGATGCAACAAGTATTTTAAGCTATAGATTGGGTGCGATTAATTTTTTTTAATTTTCAAGTCGCCTGGCTGTAGCTCGACTCTAAAAATAGGTTGGGGGATTTTTTCCCTGTTTTTAATGTTTGAAACATTTTTGACTTTGAAGCCACTTTTTTCAAGGCCAGACTTTACCTCTTCCGGATCCACACTTGAATCTATTCCTTTTATAACTACTGTTAGGCCTTTAGCACTCTTCAGTTGATATGTATAAAAGTTTTTGTTTTTAGTCTCAAAATCTGAGACAATTTTTCTATAATTATTTTCTTGTGTTACCTGAATTTTAGTTTCGTTGATTTTGCCGCGCTTAATTGGAGTTACATAGAACTCATTTTCTCCAATTAATGAGATAAGGCTTTTTACCAAAAGGTTAGAGTTCTGTTCTCTTAAATATATCGGCGGTGGTTTAGTGGACCTTGTTGTACTTGTGTCCTCATCGACTTGTTCATTCAAAATCGCAAAACGATTTTCAGAATGTTTAATATTATTTTTCCCATCTTTGGGCATTTTTGCCGTTGACGCTATTTCAGCTGATTTGGGACTTCTTCCCCTTTTTAGCACGGTTATGTATCTGTCCATACCAGTTTGGATTTTATTATCACTATTTTCACTCACTGCATTTACAATTTTGTGCACGTTGGTCACCTGGGTATTTATTGTTTGTTTGTTTGATTGTACAGCTAAGCTGACAAGTTTGCTAATAGGTGCAATTGTTGTTGCTTCTTGATCGATATTTAACATGTTCAAAGATAATGATCGCGCACGAGTATTTGTGTTTTGTGTAGTATTCAGGTTTGTGTTTACTTCATTTTTTTTGTCGTCGTTAGCAACCAAAGTTATATATTGTACATTCATACTGCTTGTAGGTTTATTGTTGTTGTTAGAAGGTGAACTCATTCAGAGTTCTCTTTTTTGTGTTCACTTATGAGTTGGTGTATACAAATATTTATGTATTTACACACAAGCAAAAAATAAAATAAAACCAGTAAGATAACTGTTTAATAAATGTTTTGTTTTTGTATATTTTTTTTTTTTTTGTGAATTTTCTTTTAATAAATTTTTAATATTCAGTTGCGACGATTATAAAAACGCGTCTGTACACTGCAAGAGCTGAAACTGAAATGATATTCACACATGAATACGAACATCGAACTTTATTTTGCTGTAGTGTAGCATGTGACCAACAGTGTGTAGTATGCATTGCAATTAAATAGTACCGCAACATGCAATCGTTGACAAACTGCAAGCAAGATATTTTGTATGACTGTAATTTGACACTTGTGTGTTTAATCAAGTGCAGCTGCACAATGCACTTAAATGAATAACATTTATTAACTGCATTTGTTTAATTGTAAATATAAGCAACCCAAAGTATCTGTTACTTTTGGGTCTGCACTCGTTTAGACTATTGAACTGTTGAACACATGCCAAACGTAAATAGTGGGAAGCTAAATATGCTTACCCAACATTAATATATATTTGTATGCTTTTACTCTTATGTTAAGGTACCCCTAAGAATTATTCTCATAATTAGTATATAAGCCAATGTCAATTAGTTTAAGAAATCAATCATAAAACCTCAAGCTTAGGAGCTACTAGATAGCTCGAAGTAAATTATAAAGTAATAAATAAATTGAGAGCTCCTAGAGAGCACCACTATAACCCAAAGACTTTTTAATTATATTACATGGCGATCCTGCCAGTCCTGGTGCTTTAAAATTAGCACGAAATGGGTCCTGACGGACAGCCAAGTCTCCGTCAGAAGAGTGTTTTATGCCTAAAAACACTGAGAAGGAAGCGCCTGGCCAAAAGGCGTAGCACCACTAATGGAAGGGCCAAAACCTATTACTATAGAGGAGTATAGGAAAAGGACAACAACAACAAAAAAGAAGCCCGACATAAAAATACCAGCTGTACCAAAACAAAAAAGAAGGGGAGGATACCTCTGCAAACTAAAAAGAGAGAAGTCAAACCTACTCAGAGAAGTAAATTCAAATCCACCACCGACATGGAACAACGCCACAAAAATGTGGCAAAGGATTGACGAGCTGGAGCGGCTTATAAATTTTAAAATCAAAAAGTAAAATCCTTATACATTCCTTTTTTTTTATTTAAAGAAGTGCATAAATTTCTGTGCACTCTCAGATCGGTAGGCGTTAACCGCCGTTGACAAACTTTTTTTTTTTGAATTACAAAATAGCTAGTAGCTGAACTCCTTTAAGAGCATTAAAGAAAAACAAATATAATATGTTACTCACATAAAAATTAAGCCCTAATAAAATAAAAAAAAAAAAAAAAAAAAAAAAAAATAACTAACTAACTAACTTTTATAACCTTTATAATAAGTAAAAATAAAATTAAACTTAATCAAAATAAAATTAAATTTAAAATTAAATTTTAAATAAAAATTAAATTAATATTCCATTATACTTTCCAATATTTTAATACAAATAATTCAATGTAAACGGTCATTTATATTGTCAAAATACGTAGAAATAAGAATAAAATGGGAAAACCGCAATCCAAAATAGAAAAACCAAACGCTAACGTAGTAAATAATTTAGAAATTATTGACCATACAGAACACATAGGCTCGTTATGGACACTACTATTAATATTGGTGGTAATAAACACAGTTAATCTTCTATTAAAAATATACTTGTTACATAAAAGATCTCTAAGGAAGCAATAACTAAGCAGAGCAACTGATCTAGACAAAGTATAAAATTTTCACATGGACTGGTTAGACATCCTAGAACACTGCAGAAAAATCAAAATTGAATTTGAAAAAAGTTACAAATGCCTCAATATAGACAGACCAATAAAAGAGGACACAATTAATAAACATTATAAAAAACTTATACAATATTTAGAAGAAATAAGGGTTATTTTAAACGTAAATTATCAAAGATTAACACCTTCACATAAAATAGCAGCCGAAGCATTTTTCCAAGATATAAGGAATAGAGTAATACAGATAGCGGAAAGAAAAACTATTAAAATACAACTACCACAAACATTGCACGAAAAAATAGATCTGCAACAAATTTGTACATCAAACACATCCATAATGGCACAAACAGCAATAGATTTTCTAAACACAGCTGCAAGGCTAATTATAGATTTCGATGGTAAATCTGAAAATTTACGGCCATTTCTAGATTCACTGTCTTTAGTTGATTCCATAAAAGGCAATCACGAATCTTTGGCAGTAAACTTAATAAAAACAAAATTAAAAGGCAATGCAAGAAACCTTGTTAGTACAGAAAACACCATAGCTGACATTAGCAATAAATTAAAAAATAGCGTAAAAGGCGAATCAGTCGAGGTACTGACAGCCAAATTAATGAACATTAAACAAAACACCAAAACAGCAAATGCATATTGTAGTGAAATTGAAACACTTACAAAATCACTGGAAGGAGCATACATTTCTGATGGGTTAACACCAGAAATATCAAATAAATATGCTACACAACATGCTGTAAAAGCTGTGACTAAGAACTGCACCATAGACAAAGTAAGACTAATTATGGAAGCAGGAACCTTTAATACAATGAACGAAGCTGTCAGCAAATTTGTCAATAGTTGTACCGAAGCCACAGGTCAACAAAATGCCATTCTATATTATGGGCAAAAATACAGACCCAATAACAATTTCCGTGGCAATAATACACGATTCCGTGGAAGAAATAATTTCCCACGTAATAATAATAATAATAACAATTACAATAATAACAACAATTACAATAATAATGACAATTACAACAGAAACCAACAAAGATACACCAATAATCGTAGGAACAACAACTACATAAGAGCAACAGCATCAAATCAAAATGATTTGGAAAACTCCGAATTTCCCCTAAGACCAATTCAGTAAATATATATCATCTAAACCTCAACTTAAGTTTCTTCATTAATGTTCAAATAAATAATACTGACACTACACTCACACTTTTGGTAGACACTGGTGCTGACATTTCACTAATAAAATCAAAATTTTTCAGATTAAACAAAATAAATACTAATGACACAACAGTTTTTCGTGGAATAGGACAGGGCAATATAAAATCAATGGAAAGTATATTTTTTGATCTAAAATTCGAAAAATTTTTAATACCACATAAATTTCAAGTGGTATACAACAACTTTCCAATACCATGCGATGGAATCATTGGAATGGATTTCATGAAAAAGTATAATTGCATGTTGGATTTTAACAGAAACAATGATTGCCTTATCCTAAGACCATTTAATATATCACACACAATCAATATACCAATAACAAATAATAATAGCGAAATAACTCTACCACCAAGATGTGAAATAATACATAAAATAAAATTTAACAATGTAAACAGTGAAATACTAATTCCTAATCAAGAAATTGCACCAGGCGTCTTCATTCCAAACACAATAGTTAACACTAACAAAGCATACGATCGTTTTTTAAACACTAATGCCAAAATTAAGAAAATTAACATAAAAACCGAAAACATCTCTGATTATGATATAATAAAAGAAAATTATTGCAAAAATATATCAAGAAAATCAGAAATACTAAAAATTTTGAAGAAAAATTTCCCGGAACAATTTAAAAATACATTAACAGAATTATGCTCAACATACAGTGATATTTTCGGTTTAGAATCAGAAAAAATAACAATAAATAATTTCTATGAACAAAAGTTGAGGGTAAAAGATAAAGAACCGGTATACATCAAAAATTATCGTATACCACATACACATAAAGAAGAAATAGATAAACAGGTCAAAAAACTAATAGATGATCAAATTGTAGAACCTTCGTACTCTGAGTACAACAGTCCAATATTACTCGTACCAAAGAAATCACTGCCCAATTCCGATAAGAAAAGATGGAGACTTGTCATAGACTACAGGCAAATAAATAAAAAACTAATTGCAGATAAGTTTCCATTACCTAGAATAGACGATATACTAGACCAGCTCGGCAGAGCAAAATACTTTTCTTGTTTAGACTTAATGTCAGGTTTTCACCAAATTGGCTTGGAGAACAAATCTAGGGACTTGACAGCATTTTCAATAAACAATGGCTCATACAGATTTACTAGATTACCGTATGGTTTAAAAATAGCTCCAAATTCATTTCAAAGAATGATGACACTTGCTTTTGCTGGTCTAAAACCAAACCAGGCTTTCCTGTACATGGACGACTTAGTGGTGTTAGGTTGTTTAGAGAAACATATGCTTTCAAATTTAAAAGATGTATTTGATTTGTGTAGAAAACACAACTTAAAACTTCATCCAGAAAAATGTTAATTTTTCAGGACAGAAGTTACTTATCTTGGACACAAATGTACAGACAAAGGAATATTACCTGATGATAGTAAATACGCAGCTATCGAAAACTATCCAACACCTAAGGATGCGGATAGTGCAAAACGGTTCGTTGCATTTTGTAATTATTATCGAAGATTCATCAAAAACTTCTCAGAATATTCCAGACATCTAACGAAATTGTCAAGAAAAGGAGTACAGTTTGAATGGACTAAAGATTGTGACAATGCATTCAAATATCTGAAAAAAGCTCTAATAAAACCCACACTACTTCAATACCCTGATTTCACAAAAGAATTTTATATAACAACAGACGCAAGCAAACAAACTTGTGAGCCGTATTGACACAGGAATATGATGGAAAGCAATTACCAATAGCATACGCATCAAAATCTTTTACCAAAGGTGAAAGCAATAAATCTACAATTGAACAGGAATTGACAGCTATCCATTGGGCTATTACACACTTCAGACCATACATATATGGTAAACATTTTCTTGTTCGTACTGATCACAGACCATTATCATATTTATTTTCTATGAAAAACCCAAGTTCAAAATTAACAAGAATGAGGTTAGATTTGGAAGAATACAATTTTACTATAGAATACCTTAGGGGAAAAGATAATTACGTTGCGGACGCGTTATCAAGAATAACGATTAATGACTTAAAAGACATAAATATAAAAACTAATACAATATTGAAAATTACAACAAGATCTATGGCATATAAAAAGAAACAACAAAGTAATACCGAAAATATTCAGCATAAAATTAAAAATAATGATAAAGAGCCCAATATATATGTACCACTAAAGAACACTGACGTCAGAAAGTACTATAAATTGAAGATTACTCCCGTAAAATGTTACATCAAACGAGGAAAATCTGTTATTACATATATAAATATAAATGATTTGTTTACTAATGGGAATATTGACCTAGGACAATTTTTCCCAAGGCTTGAGAAAGTGGCCGGTAAACTTAGTGTAGAGACACTACAAATGGCACCCAGTGAGAAAATTTTCGAATTTATCTCCATAAATGAATTTAAAAATATGGGCAATAAATATTTAAATAAATTAAAAGTAGCGCTACTTAATGAGGTGACCAATATAAATGATAAGAATGCTAAGGCAATTCTTGATATAATGCTGAAATACCACGATGATCCGATAGAGGGAGGACATTGTGGAATATATAGAACATTAGAAAAAATAAAGAGGTATTACTATTGGAAAAATATGATAAAAGATGTAACAAAATATGTGAAATTATGTAAAAAATGCCAGAAATCAAAAATAATAAGCCATAATAAAAGTCCTATGACTATAACAGAAACACCAGAAAAAGCATTCGACACGGTGTATGTAGATACAATAGGGCCATTTCCAAAATCGATTAATGGAAATGAGTATGCAATTACTTTAATATGTGATCTTACTAAATATTTGGTGACAATACCAACACCAGATAAATCTGCAAGAACAATCGCAAAAGCGATATTTGAAAATTTTGTATTAACCTATGGTCCAATGAAAACGTTCATTTCGGACATGGGAACAGAGTACAAAAATTCTATACTCACGGAACTACTAAAAATTGAAAATATAACTTCCACGGCACATCACCATCAAACACTAGGAACAATAGAAAGAAGTCATAGAACTTTTAACGAATATGTTCGTTCTTATATATCTGTGGACAAAACTGACTGGGACGAATGGTTAAAGTATTTCACATACTGTTTTAATACAACACCGTCAACGGTGCATAACTACTGTCCTTATGAGTTAGTATTTTCAAAATTACCAAACAATTTTAGGCAATTTGCTAAAATAGATAGTGTGACGCCACTATATAATGTGGATAACTATGCCAAAGAGGCAAAATATAGGTTAGAACTAGCTCATAAACGCGCGCAGATATTTTTAGATAGAAATAAAATAAAACAAAAATTAAATTACGATAAGAATATTTTAGAACATAATTTTAAAATAGGAGATTTAGTTTTACTTAGGAATAATTCAGGGCATAAATTGGAAAACCAATATAAAGGTCCGTATAAAATTAAGAAAATAGATTTAAGAAATAATGTTACCATAGAAGATAAGAAAACAAATAAACAACAAATAGTTCATAAAAATAGACTTAAGATATACAATAATAACTAACATTCAATAATATTGTACGTCCGGACTACTATAAAATTAGAATAGAAGTACATCTACATATTAAAATTATTTTTTTCCGTAATATAAAAAAAAAAAAAAAATATTTTTTTTTTTTCTCTTTAAAAACAAAATAAATATTATACTTATACTTAGACTAATTAAAAACTAATTGTAAAAGAATGTCCATAAAACTAGCGTTGTATGAACATTCTTGTAAAGGATGGAGGTGTAGCATGTGACCAACAGTGTGTAGTATGCATTGCAATTAAATAGTACCGCAACATGCAATCGTTGACAAACTGCAAGCAAGATATTTTGTATGACTGTAATTTGACACTTGTGTGTTTATTCAAGTGCAGCTGCACAATGCACTTAAATGAATAACATTTATTAACTGCATTTGTTTAATTGTAAATATAAGCAACCCAAAGTATCTGTTACTTTTGGGTCTGCACTCGTTTAGACTATTGAACTGTTGAACACATGCCAAACGTAAATAGTGGGAAGCTAAATATGCTTACCCAACATTAATATATATTTGTATGCTTTTACTCTTATGTTAAGGTACCCCTAAGAATTATTCTCATAATTAGTATATAAGCCAATGTCAATTAGTTTAAGAAATCAATCATAAAACCTCAAGCTTAGGAGCTACTAGATAGCTCGAAGTAAATTATAAAGTAATAAATAAATTGAGAGCTCCTAGAGAGCACCACTATAACCCAAAGACTTTTTAATTATATTACAGTAGCATTCAAAAATGAACAGCAAAATATTTCTTTATTGGACATTCATGAACAGAGTGTCAAATATTCACTAACTTATCACGCATGTTCATGAGTAAGAATTTTCAATTTTAGTTGCGTTTCATTCTACTCGTGTTTGAAGAGACAAAAAAAATTTTGTTTTATTCGTTCATGTGAAGAATATAAGGATTTTGTATTTATTCACACATGAATACGAACATCAAACTTTATTTTGCTGTAGCATTCAAAAATGAACAGCAAAATATTTCTTTATTGGAAATTCATAGACAGAGTATCTAATATTCACTAACAGCCATACCTAAACAAGAGCGGCAAGCGTTTTTTAGCTGTCAAAAGTTCTCATGCCCATACAATTTGTATGGAGCATCCCGAAATAACGCGGCGGTAACGCGGCTTCAAAATTTTGCAATTGGAAAATCCGATTTTGACAGCGCGTTTAATAGTGAAGTTAGCTGCAAAAGACAAGCACTCATGATACAATGACTATAAGGTAGTCTTACAAGCCCAGTTGACAATTCTTGTAAATTACTTGTTTTTTATTTCAAGTGTTATATTTTGATTTGTATTTATTTTTTCGTATTTGAATGAATAATTTTTATTTATATTTTTGTCACAGGTTGAAACATACACACATACACATTTATACATTTGACTTCTGAGGAATTTTTTTGTTGTGTTTGTTGTAGAGATGCATGTATTATTAGGTTATGAGTATACTATTATAATCAGGGTTGTTATATACATATTTTGTAATAACTCTGTTTTTATGACAAAGCGTTGACGCTCTTGTTTAGGTATGGTATTTCAGCGTTAACGCTAGGCGGTAGAAAACGTTCCGCTTTCCGCTCTTGTTTAGGCATGGCTGTAACTTATCACGTATGTTCATGAATAAGAATTTTCAATTCTATTCGTGTTTGAAGAGACAAAAAATATTTTGCTTTATTCGTTCATGTTGAGAAAAAAAACGGTGGTAATGAATGCGACTGTGAACTAATGTCGAGTAAAATATATGTATCGTAATTTTTATTGTGTTAAATGAGAAATTACTATAGATTTTACTCGATGCGGAATGCGGTGATTAGACTCCAGAAATTTTATGAAAACATACTCATCAAACAAACAATAAGGAACTATAGGCATTGACAAAAATTTGAAGTATGTATGTGTTTATGAAAACTATGCATTGCAAATAAGCTTGCGCTTAGAAAGTCGGCCGGATTTTCATCAAAGCGAAATATAAGTATAAAGCTAAGATCCCACTATCGGCGCAAACAGCACAATCTGCGACAATTTTTATCGTGCTATATCGGCACACATGTAAAAGCATTGCACAATTAATTTTTGGGCGGTCCCATTATCGTCGCATATTGCAACAATATTTTTCGGCTCATATCGGACAAATCTCAATTGCGACAATAATCGGTACAATGCGATTACACTATCGTGCATTATTGGGCAAATTAAATCATGTATGTATTGTATGTACGAGTATGTATGTATGTATGTATATGTATATGTGTTTGTTTATTTGCTTGTTGGCAGATACAGTTTAATTTTCGGCATTTATTACAATGAAAAAGAGAAAACTGCTTTGGCCGTATATATTGTGTAGATATTTAATATAGGAGTATTAATATGTATATACCCTGTCGGGCTTCTATGAACTAGTTCTGAGTTAAGTTGACTTTTTGCTAACTATTTTCTACTGACTTCAAATTAACTCAGAACTGATGCAGAGATGGGTAGTCATTTGGTTTTTAATACATCTGACTTCTTCCTGATAAGTATTAAACTAACTTTTTGCTCACTCGAAACTGATGCACATATAAGCAAACATTGAACAACTAAAAATTAAAAGCAAAAAATAAAAGAAGAAAAAGAAACAAAAAAAAAAAAAAAAAAGAAATAACTATCAATACGACTGTGATTTTGTTTTCAGTTTGATTTGTGGTTTCACAATTAATTTTCAGAAAAATTAATTATTTAAAAATTCAGACCATTGACGGTTTGGAAGAAATTAATAGCAAAATAAAAGAATCAAATCGTGCTGGTTATGTAAGTATTTTGTTACTCTGTTTTGATTGGGTTAACATCGATTAAAAACAAATTAAATTAATTGAAATAAATCTTTTCAGACTCGTTGTACTCGTTACTAAGAGGACAACTTCATAAATCTCTGACAGAGATTTTCTCCGTGGACCTAATTGTCGCCTGTAACGTGGATGGAATCCACGGAAAACTATCGCTGAAAAATTTTAAAAGATTTTTTGATGCTTTAATGGGTAAAGTAACATACATTTATTTTTCTTTCGAACGTGTAATCACAAATTAGTTTACGTATCATTAATATATGCTATTCATGCTAACCAAGAAGATAATCCAGAAAAAGCTATAAGAAATGCACTTAAGTTGATAAAGAAGCGACATTTCCAAGCAATTTGCATTACCAAAAAGAAAGAATCCAAAGGAAATAATGACCATCATGAATGAAAAATTTAATTTTAAAATAAATATAATATATAAATTTATAAAAAGATATACATACATATAAAATATGTAAAAAACTGAAGTTCCTTTTATTTTATGTTCCTATTTTATGCCTATGACTGTTGGAATATCATTAATTTTTTTATAATAAAATCATTTTTACTGTAAAATTAATTAAATAATCTTAGTATTATATTGTTAATTAATTAATTAATAAATAAATATATATAAAATCATAAAATATGAGAAAAAAAATTCTTTTTTTAAATTTTAGCAATTTTACTCAAAGCTAACTTATAAAACCCAATCATTAGTTAGTTAGTTCATAGCTAACTCTTAGCGCCCTCCTGATTTATGCGCCACAAACTAACTTATAAACCCCAATCATTAGCTAGTTAGTTCATAGCTAACTCATAGTGACCACTTACTTTATGCGCCACAAACTAACTAATAATAAGCTAACATATGGTTAGCTGAAACTTATGCAGAGTAAGTGAGTACTGACTCGCTCTGATGACATCAAATGTAAAACCTGAATAGCGTTTAACAAAGCAAATGAACTAGTTTTTTAGTCACCTGTGACTCAAATCTGATTGACTATAAGTATGCTTTAAGTTAACTCAAAGCCCGACAGGGTAATAATAAAAAATTAATTAATTTTAATTGAATTTACTACTACAGATGTTTTCAGGGATGGTAAAATGGTTTTTTTTCTGTTCAACAGTACAAATGTTATATTAAATGTTTTAATATATATGTATATATATATATATATATATATATATATAAAATATAACATTTTATTCGCACAAATACTTAGGAATATATATTTTTAAAATATTATTACTTGTTATGGGTTAGCTAATTTACATATATGCATTTCGTTGGTAGTTAAATACCAACTCATCAGTTGATCCTTACCAAAAACATAAATACTTGAGTAAAAGGTTATATTTTGTAAAAGGGAAGTTTATTTTATTTTGCCTTATAAAAACTTTTATTGCCAACAAAAGGTTGTGTAACTGTATAAAAGTTCTAAGAAAAGTAAACAGATTTATATCGAATGAAAAAAAATTATTTGTGTGATGTTTTTAAAGTTTTTTAAAAGCAATTTTGCGTATGCTTTAATAATTCGCAAACTTTTTATTGCGAGTTTATGTATGAGAAGATGAGTTTTGGAACTTTTTAAACATGAATAGTAAATATCTACTGATGAGTTGGTATTAAGCTAACAACGAAATGCATATACATAGATTACCTAACCCATAACAATTTTTTAAAAATATATGAATAAAATATAACATTTATTCGAGCAAATACTCAAGAATTTGTTTTCAAAATTTTTATTAATTTTTTGCATATATGTAGATTTGCTAACCCACAACAAATAAATAAAATTTAAATGCATAAAAGATAATAAAAAATTAATTTTGGTACAACTAAGCTTAAAAAAAATAGTTTTACAAGGTGGTGCAATTTCAAAATTCGGGTTTCCAGCCCGTGTATCGGCACTGGTTGTCGACTGTGATCGGCGCACGAGTTGCCGATAAAAATCGGCGCATATTTTACAAATTGATTGTGCAATAGCGTGTTCACATTAATTGCGCTTCAAGGTTGATTTTGATTGTCCATACTCACCACAATTTCGGCGCAGATTGTCGTAATTTGAAAAATTGTTTGCGTTCACACTATCGGTACATGCATTGTGACGAAAATTGGTACATTGCGCCGATAGTGGGATCTTAGCTTAACATGAATCAAATAAAATTTTTTTCAAGAAAAAGGATAGCCAGAGAATAGCAGTCATTTGCCTTTGCTTAAATTAAAAATAAAAATTTGCAGGTACATACATACATATGTGATAGAAATCGATTTGAAATGAAATCGAAGACTTAAATCGAATCAAATATTTTTCGCTGTAATGGCATTCGGATCGATTTTATTATTCATTTTTGTTATAATACCACACATGTCTCAAGTAATGCAAGTGTTCGCCTTTTGACTCTCTCGCTCATCAGTGATTGGCACAAAGAGGGGACTGAAAAAATGAGAAACTATTTTTGTGTGCACTTAAAGAAATTTATGGATTTAATTCAGTGTCGGGCGCACACATACTCTCTCATATGTTTTGGTATGGGAAGCAGCAAAAAAACGAACGACCGTCAATAATTATACACTCGAAAAATTTTTCTGTTGCCAAAAGTAAAATACATTTCTTGCCTTTTAGTATTTTTATTTGATTTGAATTTTTTTTCAATAATACTTTTTATGTTAATATAATAATAACGAAAACACTATTCATTTAATAATAAACTAGTTACACAACGAATGAAATAAAATATAATATTTAATAAGTAAAGAAATATCGAGAAAACATAATAAATAAAAATAAAATTTATTAAAAACGAAGCCCTCAAGCTTGATAATTTATTAAATTCGATAATTAAAATAAAAAGTTCGAATAAAAACAAAATTATAAAAAAAAAATCATTTTCCCATTCTTCATTGAACATTTTGCTTTGAGTGTAAACAAAAAATTATAAGCGAGGTCTTCCTCAAACAAGTGCTGATCAGCGACTGGTTTTTTTTTTTTTTTTTTTTTTTTTTAATTAGGACCAGCACTCAGGGGATGACCCCTACGTATGCAAAGCATTGAGCCGGAACTAGGAAAATAGGTTTTGGGAAGGAGGATAAAGGGAGTAGTGTTTGTGGACATTCGATTTGAACACTGACACACTGAAAGTGGCAGGAAAGACCTCTGCGGGGAGTTTATTCCACATACGAACAGTACGGCTAAAGTACGAATTCTCTCTGTAATGCGTAGTTCGGTTCACTGGCATATCGACCACAAAGGGATGTGCTCTTGATGAAGAGCGTGTTGTACGTGAAAAGTGACGGGTTTCGGGAACAAGTTCCCTGATTTCATTAGAGCACATTCCGTTGTAGTAGCGATAGAACAACGAAACACAACCAACATTGCGTCGATGCTCCAGTGAGTCAACAGAGTTGGCTACCCTGCTGTCACCGATAAGCTTCTTCGCCCTATCCTGTACGCGGTCGAGTAACTTCAAAATAGATTTTGAAGCACCGGCCCATACATGAGAGTTGTATTCCATTTTCGGTCGGATAAAGGTGGTATAAATACTAAGGAGATCAGATGGAGTGAAGTATGTCCTACACCGTCTTAAAAAGCCGAGGCACTTGAATGCTTCTTTTGAGACATGAAAAATGTGATCATTCCATCGAACATCACAATGTATTTTCATGCCAAGAACATCAAGAGCTTCTGATTCCTCAATATCTATACCATCCATATTTACAGATGGAGCAGCATGACCGGTCATACGTCTGTGTGAGAGCATACCACATTGGGTCTTTCGTGCGTTAAAATTGACCCTATTAGCATGACCCCAATTTGAAATTGAAATGAGATCGCGATTTAGCGTATCATTCATATTTTGCCGCATTGCCCGGATCTCCGACGGGTTAGGCCTGTTGCTGAATGAATACGAATGAACTAAGCTGCTGTCATCTGCAAAAGAGTAGATAGGGTTGGAAGTTTGACGTAGAAGGTCATTAATAAAAATATGAAAAAGGGTAGGAGAAAGAACGGAGCCTTGCGGTACCCCTGAATTTATCTTGAACTCGTTTGATGAGACCCCATCTACAACAACTCGTATAGTGCGGTCTCTGAGAAAGCTCGATACAAATCGAGTGAAGCCATCACCGACACCAAAAGCAATCAGTTTTGACAGAAGTGCTCCATGCCACACTCTATCAAATGCCTTGGAAATATCAAGAGCCACCACTTTACTTTCGCCAAAGTGATGTATGCTATTACACCACTTCTCCGAAAGGAAAGCTAGTAGGTCTCCCGTAGAGCGGCCCTTACGGAAGCCATACTGCCGGTCGCTAAGTAAACTGTTGAGCTCTAAATACTTCACAAAATGGAAATTCAACATACTTTCCATTACTTTGGAAAGCGCAGAACAAATTGCAATTGGGCGGTAATTTTCAGGGTTGTTGGCCTCTCCCTTTTTGGGGATCGGCGTTACATTGGCAACCTTCCAACACTTTGGAAATTCACCAGCATGGTACAAAGTGCTGAACAGGCGTGCCAATGGACGTGCTAACGTCGAAAAGCACTGTTTCAAGACCAGTGCTGGAATACCATCCGGCCCAGAAGACTTGTTTACGTTAAGCTTCGCTAAAACCTTTTTAACTGCACGCGCTCGAAAGAATATTTTTGGCATAGTTACAGATATTCCCTCGAGAACGGGTAGTGGCTGACTGCTTTCCGGCAAGTGAGAATTTCTTGCGAAAATTTCAGCCAGAAGGTTAGCTTTATCAACCGGGTCAGTGAATACATGGTCGTCCTTTAAAAGAGGTGGAATTGAGGAACTAGCATTATCCTTGACTCTTTTAACGAATGACCAAAAGATCTTGCTACCCCGTGGAGCATCAAGAACTTTAGTGCGAAGGCGCTGCTCGTACAGAGCTTTTTCGCGCCTTAGTACTCTGGCACATGAAGATCTCGCCTTTTTGCGCAGCGAATTAGTAACGTCGTTTTTATTATTACGCCAGATACTAAATGCTTCCTCTCTGGATCTAATTGCATTTCTGCACGTCTGATTAAACCAAGACTTAACTTTCGGTTTAATCAAAATTTGCTTAGATGGAATGAAAGTTTTCATTCCTAGCAAAATGATATTTTCTACCATTTTCGTCATGGCATCGACGTTATTGTCTAGAAAGCATAGCTTCCAATTAAAATGCCGGAAAAATTCGTTGAGATCAGCCCAACGCGCCTTTTCGTACATATATTTTAAGCGTCTCGTAGCTGATTGGGAGACGTTGCGAAGATAAGAGAACGAAAAGGTGGCGGAAATGGTACAATGATCCGAGTTACCAAGAGGTGCATTAACACTCACTTCGTACTTTTCAGGGTGCGAAGTGAGAAAAAGGTCGAGAATGTTGTTATGGTGCCCTTCAACACATGAAATATGTGTTGGCTCATTCACTAGTTGCGCAAGGGCATTATGCGCGGCGAAAAGCTCAACATATTGGCCTTCTGGGGTTGTGTGGCTCGAATGGTGAAGCCAAGATGAGTTGTGAACATTGAAATCACCAGCAACGACAATTTCACTGCTCGGACAGCTCTCAAGGATCTTCAAAATTGAATCGGAAAGGGAATCGAAGTTGGATAAGGTTTTATCCCTTGCCGCGTTTGGACTTCTGTAAAGAAACCCGAAATGTAAATAGTGTGTCCTGATTTTGAATTTAACCCAAAGACAGCTAAATTCAGGATCAGACGAGTTACATATACACAACCAAACACTTATATTAAGAACGACACAACAGATGAATTTATTGCAAGTATAATTAGTGGTAAACAAAGCTAAATGTAATATTAAACCTATTTCCGGTTAGTTTAAAGAAATTATGACTAAATTAATAAACCAAAATTACTTTTCGGTCGCAATTCCAAGAATTGCAATTTTATGGACTTTTCATTAACAAACCTAAACTAATTTTCGGTCGCAATTCCATGAATTGCAACCGTGCCAAATTGATTAAGTTTATTCAACTCGAACTAACAGAATACTTGCAATACTTTTCATCAAATCAGCATTTCCGCTCCTAAAGGAAAATGCAATATTAATATGTCATAGAAATTACCAACAACTAAGATAATAATTCTAGAGACAAGAAGAAAATGTAAACTAGCATAAGTCAGTCTTGTTTCTCCAGCTTGATGATTAAGTTGTGTAAATTAAAAATAAATTAAAATAGCAAATTTGTCTTTTATTTTTTAAAAAGTAAATACCTAAAAATAATTACAAAAGTGGCGCAGTCGGTAGGATCCTTTTCTTAAAAAAAAAAAAAAAAAATAAGGATCCAGTGAAACAAACCTTAGATTTCTCCTAATAACTAAATAGTGCAGTGAACAATTAAAATATTGAACGCCACTATAAATAACTAAATAGTGCAGTGAACAATTAAAATATTGAACGCCACTATAAATAACTAAATAGTGCAGTGAACAATTAAAATATTGAACGCCACTATAAATAACTAAATAGTGCAGTGAACAATTAAAATATTGAACGCCGCTATAAAGTCAATTGTGCAGTGAACATTTATGCCAAAAGGACACCACAATTTTTTACTGAACAATTTGAAATCTAGAAGACGAAAACTTTTTGATCAAAGCAGACAAATGGAGGAACAGGCTCAACACCAGATCAGCCTTGCAGACGAGCTAGCCAGAAAGGACCGGCAATTGGAACTTCTACGGCAAGCATATACCGAATTACAACAAATAAATGCACAACACCAACAACAAGCGCAGTATGCAGCACCAATACAGAACGACAGCTACAGGGAAAATACTTTAAAGACAGTGAACCACTTACCTACCTTCACCGGAACGGGAGAAGTGACCATCAACAGCTTCTTTAGTAGTATAGAATACCTTCTATCCACTATAGCAGACGAAAACATACGAAAGGAAGCAGTGAGAACAATATTCTACAAAACAATACAAGGACAAGCTAAAGAGGTAATCATAAACATTCCGACACCAGATAATTGGGAGCTGATTAAGGAAACCCTAAAGCTAAGGTATCGTCCCAGCGTGGAGCCACACCAGTTGTATAAGATGATCGCCAATTTAAAAGTAAATAACGTAAGTGAACTAATTGTAGAAATCCAAAATATCAAATACAAAGCAGACGAGCTAATTATTTATTATAAGGATGACCACTATATTAATTTGTCAAATATAGATAGTCTTTTAGTAAACACAATCAAAGAGATGACGCAGGGCACGTTATTTGATAAAATATATGAAGAAAGAAATATAAATGATATATTAAGAATATTAACTAAAAGAAGATTTGAGGATTCGTGTATAAGACATGAATACAGAAAATTTAAAACTAATAAATTTAACAATATAAATACAAACATGAATTACAATAGAAATTTGAATAGAATGCAAGGAAATTTTATGCCTAGCTATAATAATTATAATAACAATAATAATAAATATAGAAGTGGATATAATAACAATTATCAATTTTTTGATTCGGGACGCTTTAAAAATCAAAATAATTTCAATCGGTTTTCAAATTCAGGAAATTTCCACAGACCACAACCACAAAATCATAAACGGGATTCAGGCCAATATCGCCAGAATCAGTATAGGCAAGGTCCGGTCGAACCAATGGAAATCGATAATATTAATTTAAATGCGAATAGACCTCAAAGGGCAGGACACCCTAATCCGCAGATTGGCCAAAATCGCCTAATCTCGGATAGGCAAAGCCAAGAGGAAATTCTCGCGACTAATAATATGAGAGAAGAAATAAACAATTGCGTTTTTTTTATGAAGGAACCTCGGAATGGTTACCCAAGATAAAATTAAAAATTAACAATAAAAGTTACAATGCACTTATTGATACAGGCGCTAGTTTTAGTCTAATCAATAGTGAAATAAAAGACTTCCCAAAAGAAAAATTAAAAAAGCCAATATTATTTAGTACTATCACTAAAAATGATACAATAAAATATGAAGTATGCACCATGGCAGCAGAAGAATTTAACTTACCCAATAACGCTAGAGTGAGGTGGAAAGCAGCACCACTCACTGGAAGGAAATATGAGTTCATAATCGGTATTGACATTTTAACATTTCTTAACGCACATATAAACGTAGAAGACAGAAAAATAATTTTAAATCAAAAAGAAAGTAAATTTATTAATAACCCCCACAATTTTGGCCAAATTTATGCTCTGGAAACTACCAATTTTAATTTAGATAGATTGAAGATAGACCATCTGAACGAAGAAGAATACACGGAAGTTAGGAAAATTTTAAATAGATTTAATAAATTATTCTTTAAAGAAGGTGACAAATTGACGAGTACAATGAACATACACCACGAAATCAGGACAACAACTGACGGACAGATAAACTCCAAATTATACAGATACCCCCCACAACACGAGGTTGAAGTTAGACGACAAATTACAGAAATGGAAGAGCAGGGAATAATTAGAAAAAGTTGCTCACGTTACGCAAGTCCACTAATAGTAGTACCAAAAAAGATCGATAATTCTGGTGAGAAGAAATACAGACTTGTAGTAGATTATAGGAAATTAAATGAAATTACAATAGACGACAAATTCCCATTGCCTAATATAGACTCAATCCTGGACAAACTCGGACGGGCCCAATATTTTACAACATTAGACTTAGCCAAGGGATATCACCAAATCTTGATAAGAGAAAAGGATAGGGAAAAGACAGCATTTGTTACACCACACGGCCTCTACGAATTTATAAGAATGCCATTCGGGTTGAAAAATGCCCCAGCGACATTCCAAAGGCTGATGAACGAGACATTACGAGACTTCATAAACAAGACCTGTGTAGTATATCTAGACGATATACTAATATTTAGCACGTCCCTGAAAGAACACGTGAAAGCAATAACGGACATATTCAGAGTACTAGAGGCAGCGAATTTAAAAATACAAGTGGATAAATGTAACTTCATGAAGAAAGAAACAGAATTTTTAGGTCACATTTTAACTAAAGAAGGGTTGAAGCCAAACCCGAATAAAATAAAGGTCATTCAAGAATTAGAAATGCCAAGGACAGAAAAACAAATAAAAAGTTTTTTGGGCCTTACAGGCTATTACAGGAAATTTGTGAAGGATTACGCCAAAGTGGCACAACCAATGACAAAATATTTAAGGAAAGGCGCTAAAATTAATACAAAGGACCCTACCTACATAGAATCCTTTGAAAAATTAAAATTACTAATAAGTTCCCATCCAATACTGAAATATCCCAATTTCGATAAGCAGTTTACACTAACCACTGATGCGTCAAATTACGCAATCGGAGCTGTCCTTTCACAGGAAGGACATCCAGTTTGTTTTGCATCTAGGACACTTAATAACCACGAGAGAAACTACTCAGCAACAGACAAAGAATTTTTGGCAATTCTATGGAGCGTAAATTACTTACGACCATATCTTTACGGACGAAGATTTAAAATTTTTACTGACCATCAACCCATCAAATTTCTACACACAAAATATAGAGGAAAAGATATGTCGCCAAGACATCAACGATGGCTATTGAAATTAGGGGAATATGATTTTGACATGGAATACATAAAAGGAAAAGAAAATAGAGTAGCAGATTTCTTGAGTAGAATAGAAAGCAATCAGGAAACAGAAGAAACAAAGGATAAGGATACCGATATTTTGGAATATTTGAACAACCTAGAGGAAAACGTAACAATGGCAACAATACATTCAGCAGACGAAGACTTAGGCGACCATTTCTTCATAAAGGAAGAAATCGTAAACAAATATAAAACACAAATAATACTAACGAACAATAAAATTGAAGAATTTAAAGAACTACATGGAAAAAGAATAATTTTTATTGCAGAAAGTGATTTCAATGAAATGGGAGAGATATTTAGGAGGTACATAACCAAAGGAAAAGTAGGAATATATTCAGAATTATCCGATCACAGTTATAACATCGTTCAAGAAAAATTAATAGAATTATTCTCAAATGATAACCAAATCAATTTTATTAAATGCACATTGAGAGCACAAGATATAGAGACTGAAGTTGAGGCAGTTAAACAAATTTCACTCTACCACGTAAGGGAAAGTTTGCACTCAGGTATACTTGAAACCTATAACAAAATTAAATATAAAATCTATTTTCCAAAACTCATGGAACTTATTCAAATAATAATCAATCAGTGCGAAGTCTGTCAACAGGTAAAGTATGACAGAAATCCGATTAAAAGTAAATTCCATAACACAGAAACACCCTCAAATAAAAACGAAATCATACACATTGATACATACGTAATGAAGGGATTTCACTTCCTAACAATAATAGATAAGTTGTCTAAATTTGCAACAGCATATTCATTGCCTGACAGAAATCAACTAACTTTAATAGAAAAACTAGAAGAGCATATCTCTAAATATGGAAAACCGGCTAAAATAATAGCAGATAATGAGTTTAACACACTAAGGATTAAAGAATTTTTAACAGAGCAAGACATCGAATTACGTCTAACCAAACCCAATAGCCATACAGGCAATGCAGATGTAGAAAGACTGCACAGCACTGTCGCAGAAATATTCAGAGTCCTATATTTAAATAACAAAGGGTTATCCATACCACAATTAATTCAGCGAACCATTAGAAATTATAATGAGAGGTATCATTCAAGTATAAAAAATTCACCAATCGATGTTCAAGATGGACGGGTAGACTTGGAAAAAGTTAGAAATAATTTAGAAGAAGGAAAAAGGAAGAAAATTGAAAAACTTAACTTAACAAGAGAAGATTACAGGGAAATAAGGCAGGAAGGTTTTGTGAAGAATTATAAAGCTGTTAGACATAAAGAACAGCCAAAATATAGAAAATTAAAGCTAAAAAATATTCATTCATGTAACATTAAAAGACCCTTAAAATTTTCAGATGATGACAACATTGATAACACTCCTGTTAGTACTATCAGCTGAAGGACTAATAATAACAAAATCACTTACAGGACAAGCAGGATATGTCGATATTTTTATGAAAAATCAGGAGATAGTAAAGGAATCGGACATAATACTACATGTAATAAATTTAAAAGAAATAGAAAACATACTGGACCAAATGACAGACAACATAATTTTAATGAAATTAAAAAACAAAGAAATACTTCAATTGGAATTGTTAGATGTTAGAAATAAACTAGGTACTTTGATACCAAAACAGAACAGACAAAGACGCGGACTTATTAACGGTATAGGAAGCATGTCAAAATGGTTGTTTGGAACCATGGACGATGAAGACAGACAGAATATTGAAAAACATCTTTTTAAAATTGACAAAATAGAAACCAATAATGATCAGCAAGTTTTAATTAATAACTATTTTAATGAGACTATAAGTCACCTAAAAAATATTGTAAGAAATGATAGATATAAAATAGAGAAAGAATTAAACTCCATTAATAAATTTCTAGAAACTGAAAATGATAAAAATATGTATTTAGAGCAATTATCAAATATTCAACTTATTAAAAATAAAATAGAACATTTGCAAGACAATGTTATTTCTACACAATATGGGATGGTACATCCAAGCATTTTAACTAACAACGAAATAAAGAAATACGAAATTGATTATAATAAATTAAAATCTATTCAGATGGGAGTAGCATTCTATAATAATTCATGTCTAGTTTTTGGTGTAAAAATACCCAAAACATTTATTGCAGTTAAGGTAAGAAATATTGTTCCACTACCAAATGATCACAACCAAGAAATAGATTATAACATAGAACAAATCTTTGAATATGTAAATAAAACTTATAAGTTCGAAGAAAACAAATACTTAAAAGAATTACAATTAAGTAAACATTGTATAATAAAAAATGATTGTCAATTAGTATATAATAAAGATATGGAAATTATACAACTAGATATAGACGCAATAATAGTAAAAAATGCAATAAATATGAGCATAATACAAAATTGTAATTTTGAAAAAATTAATTTGAACAGAAACTATTTAATAAATTTTAATAATTGCTCAATCAGAATTAAAGATTATTATTTTTCAAATATTGTGGAAAATATAAAAGAAAAACAAATTATAAAAAACACAAATATAATACAGAATTTTTCATATAAACTATCATTTCAACAAATTGAAAGTGAACACATAAAAAATGTAAAGAACATTGAAACATTAAGGTACCACACCAAATTAGTATACGGTGGTAACATTATAATTGTAATCATAATACTTATATTAATTATTATTATTTTGATAAAACATAAAAGCATAAAAATAAAACTAAATAATAGAATTCAGGAGAATTCTAAAATAAAGGAGAGGGTAGTTACATATACACAACCAAACACTTATATTAAGAACGACACAACAGATGAATTTATTGCAAGTATAATTAGTGGTAAACAAAGCTAAATGTAATATTAAACCTATTTCCGGTTAGTTTAAAGAAATTATGACTAAATTAATAAACCAAAATTACTTTTCGGTCGCAATTCCAAGAATTGCAATTTTATGGACTTTTCATTAACAAACCTAAACTAATTTTCGGTCGCAATTCCATGAATTGCAACCGTGCCAAATTGATTAAGTTTATTCAACTCGAACTAACAGAATACTTGCAATACTTTTCATCAAATCAGCATTTCCGCTCCTAAAGGAAAATGCAATATTAATATGTCATAGAAATTACCAACAACTAAGATAATAATTCTAGAGACAAGAAGAAAATGTAAACTAGCATAAGTCAGTCTTGTTTCTCCAGCTTGATGATTAAGTTGTGTAAATTAAAAATAAATTAAAATAGCAAATTTGTCTTTTATTTTTTAAAAAGTAAATACCTAAAAATAATTACAAAAGTGACGTGCCTAATGGTTGCTGATGGTTTGTGATGCTGATACCAATGATATTAATTGCTGTCGTTAGAGTGTTCAGTGACCAGTGTTATGCCTTCGTCAATTAACAGTCAAACAGCAACTAACACAAACGGCATCAGCATAACAAATGGCATCAGCAACAACCGAACGTTAATTCTCATAAGCTACACGAAGATGCTTATAGTATACGTGTGTCGACGTCGCGCAAACAGAATTTTCTTGCTAAGCACGCGTGCTTAGCATTTCAAAAATCGTCCGACACTGATTTAATTACTTTTTGTGATCAAAGTTTTAGAAATTTTAAATTGAATCATGTACTGAATGAATAGGTGAATAAATGGATGGATTAACGAATTTTTTAATAAATTGTATGAACTCAACATAATGTTTGTTAAAAAAAAACATTTAAAAATATAATAGAGTGTTGATAAATATTTATTTTTGTATATTATAATAGCCCAATTTACAATGTTGTACAAATGCTATGATGTAAGACCATTTGCATAAGATCGCTATTGGTCTAAAATTATTTTTAACAATGTTAAAAATATAGGAATAGCAAATCAATCAATAAAAAATAATTTTAAATCTTATGTACATCTATTTTAAGAAAATTCATCATTTGATGCACTTGAAAAAAAATCAAAGTTAATAAAATCTGTCAATTTGTACATGTTAGTTAATATAGGCAAATTAATATAATTCAATTATATATTGTTTATATAACATAATAACATTTTTATAAAGGTAAAAAATATAGCAAGGAAATCAATCAATAAAAAAATAATTTAAAAACTTTGACTATAAAAACTTATGTACAGATATCCATTACAAAAAATTCATTATTTAAGGACTTGAAAAATTAAAGTGAAAGTTATTTTTTTGTGTTAATAAAATCTATCAATTTATCAATGTCAATTTCTTTTTGATAGCATTTGATTTTTAACAATGTCTCCAGATGATTATCTGTCAATTTATTTCTATATTTGTTTTTAATGTGACACATTGATGAAAATGCGGACTCACAGATATATGTCGTACCACACATTGAAAAAAGATTTAATATTAAATCTCTAACTATAGGGTATTTTTGAGGGCAAATATTTTTCCAAAAGTTGATACTCATTTCCGTTGGAATGAATAAGTCTTGCCGCATTAAAGTCAATTCCTCTTCAACATTATTTGTTAAATTTTCTAATGAACACGTAAGAGGATTATTATAAATATTAATAATCCATTGCAAGTTCAAAAAATCTTTAAATCTACTGTGGAAGCTCTCTAGGAGTACGTTTATTTCTTCTTTTAATATTTGAAGTTTTTCAGTATTTGGATATTGTGTAAAAATTTCTTGAGTTTTGGGAAAATTTAATAAATTTTGACATTCAATTTGATTTCTTAAAACGATAAGTTTTCTTGAAAACTCATTAATTGCATATAATAGCTCAGTTATATTTTTATCTTTTCCATGTAGCACGAGATTTAAATTATTAATGTGTTGTGTCATATCATCAAGAAAGCTTAAGTCGTAAAGAAAATTGGGACATTTTAACGAATTTAAAATATCTGCATCTTTCGAACAGTTCTGTGATTGCAAAAAGGTTTCTAATTCCGCTCTAAGATTAAATAGACGCTCTAAGCATTTTCCACGACTTAGCCATCGCGCCTCCGTATACATTAATATGTCACCATGATCAGCGTTTATCTCATTCAAAAACGCTATTAACTTTCTATGGGTAAGTGCGTTATGGCCTCCTCTAAGGCGGTTAATTATTTTAACAGCTGTTTTCATGGTATCTTGAAGACGTATACTTTTTGAAAATAAAGCTTGCTGATGGATAATGCAATGAAATGTGTGCACATGTATTCCAGCTTTTATTAACTGACCTACAAATCCCCTGTTTCGTCCAACCATTACTGCAGCACCGTCAGTGCAAATAGCAGATAGCTTTTCTTTTTCTATCAGCGATAAAACATTTTTTTTAAAAGCTTCATAAATAACTTCCCCAGTGACATTTCCATAAAAGGATTCTACTTTAATATTTCTTCAAATGTGTTAAAAAAATCATCAACCACTCTAATACAAATAATCATTTGGCTGGTATCGGAAATGTCAACACTTTCATCCAAACATACGGATATGTATCGAGCATTTTTTATCCGTTCATTTGTCTCCCATTGAATAAATAGCCCTATATCTTCCGTTCGGCGAGTTATTGTTCGAATAGATAAAGGCAGTTCGTCAATAATGCCCCCTATTTGTTGTCCTGCTTCTCCAAATAAATTCATTATTGATAAACAAGTATCTTTGAAAAAGTTTCCATCATCAAAGGGCCGACCTTTTTTTGCTAACGCTAAGCTGATAATATATGTAGCCTTGACTTGATAATCAATCGTGCATTTCATAGAAGTACTCGCGTTGATTCTTTGAAAATAAAGATTTTTAGCTCGAAAATCTTTTTTAAGATTTTTTATTAAGTCATTTCTTTCATTTCCAGAAACAGAATGTAATTCAGGATGACATTTGTCATAGTGTCGCTTAAGGTAAGACTTATACATATTCTTTAGCACTTGATTACATACAAAGCACTCAGCTTCATTAGAAATATTCAAAGAAAATAAAAAAAAGGATTTCAAATTCTTCATCCCACATATTTATTAAGTAGATTGTTTGAAAATGCCCCTCTGAAAAAAACTTACGAAAAAACATGCATACATAAATAAAGATTGTATCAAAATTTCTCTGTGTGTAAAAAAATTTTCAAAAGAAAAAAACATCCGATACACTCCTACTCTGTTGAAATTAAGCAAGCAACTGAATGAAATTTTCTTCTCACACGTTGGTTGTTGTAGATAAATTGTTGTAACCATGGTTGCCTTTCTTTTTATTAATGAAGAAATTCGTAGTTGGGTTTCTTTGTTACAATTTTCTTAAGTTTTTTTGTAGATAAAGATCCTCATTAATTTTAAAACAAGAATCAAAAACGTAATAAAAATCTTAAGAAATGACATACTTATGTATGTATTTGAAAATTTTTTGCGTACAGGGCTAAAAAAAATATATTATTTTGGTAGATTTTAAGGAACATATTGATAGATTTTAAAGAAAATTTTTGGAGGATTTTTTTTTTTACTTATGGCACTCCTGGTCGTAATAAATACGATGACTAAACGTAAATTCCAGAAAATCTTCGTAATCCTGGCAAACGCGTGAGTTATAGTTTAGATAAACTATGTGTAGAAAAAAAAACACGTTTTAGTTCTTCTGTTGTACGATTTAGAATGATTTATTGTTTGTCTTTTCTTTTAAATGAAACTTATTAACTAAATATAAAAGTGCTTATTCTATTAATTTAATTTTAATAATATTTTTAATAATCGGCAATTTTATGTATTTCGCAATTAAGTATAACCGATATTGCATTTTTTATATTTCGCAACTTGTCATTATTCTATTAATTTAATTTTAATAATATTTTTAATAATCGGCAATTTTATGTATTTCGCAATTAAGTATTAAATAGGTTAATAACCGATATTGCATTTTTTATATTTCGCAACTTGTCATTATTCTATTAATTTACAATTTTGCATTTTATTAATATGAGGTGTTTGACCTGATTTTGTGTGTTGTTTATGTGTGTGTGTTGTTATGTCTTGGTGGCTTTGGTGGGGGTAGATGTGGTGACATAACTCCTCCCTCCCTAAAATGAAGTGACGGCCAAAGGGGCTTTGCCTGATTTGTTGCTGGAACTTCATTAATCATCTGGTCAAGTGAGTATGTTATTGTCATTGGTTTCCTTTTTATAACTGCAATTGTTAATATTATGATGAGAATTGTTATTGATCCGAAGACGGAATAGGTAACTTTCTCGTGTATTTCTGTATTTGCCTGTAGGTTTTCAATTACTTTTTTATCTTGGAATCTGTAGTCATTAAGTTTTGGGAGTGTTATCTCGTTTTTGTTTGAAAGAGTTGTAATGTTATTATTTAAATAAAGTGGCGTTTCCATGAATATTCCATTGTCCCAAAGTGTATTATTTTCGTTATTGTACCATATGTTATTGATGGCGATTTTGCAGTTGATAAATTGAATTAGAGTTGTGCTATTGATTGTGTGTTGTTTGGTAACATTGTTGCAAATTGTAATAATCTGTTGTATTGGAGGATTAATAATGATAATAATGTTGGGTTCTGGGTGAATAATGTCAGTTTTTTGTCCTACATCTCTTAGATGACAAGAAGCGATTTCGTTCCTATTTATTATATTTCTAATACAGTTTGTATTCATATTAAATTCTGTTTCATAATTATTTTTACAATAAAATAGATTTTCTATATGTTTACATTTTTCTTTATAAAATATCAATTTATTTTCATTAATTAATGCATATTCTTCACTTATAATTTCTAAAGTTTTATTGATTGGTGATGGAATAATATGATAAAATGTATATTCTTCCTTTGATATTATCGGGATTTTTATGTTAAATATAATATTAGTATTATTATAATATGCGGTTAACTCGAGTAATTCGAATATGTGTTCAAATGAGATTATGTTAATTACGTTTTTTAGTGTATTATGGATTTGATTAAGTTCTGTCGGGTCTAATATTAGTTTTGGAATGATATTTAGTTTCGATAATACTACTGCTTCTGCGATATTGTTTAGATGTTGTGTGAGTATGTCGATATTATAGTTTATCTGATTTAGTTGTTGAATTTGTGTTAATGTGTAAATTGTAGGGTTTAGTGAATTACGTGTTTGTTCTTTTATATTTTGTATGGATTTTGAAATAATATCTTGTTCATTGTTTATATGGTTAGTTATGTTTTCAAATCTTTTAATCATTTCGGTGTTGAGGATGAGTTGTTCGTTTATTGTATTATTTATTTGTCCATTTTCCGTTAGTAGGCGTTCAATGTCTCTGTTTAATCTTTCTGCGTCTTCATAGTCCATATTTCCAGTTATAAATTTTATTGTTGAACCTAATACGTTAATTAGTCCTCTCTTCTGTCTGTTTCTGAGTTTTAAAAGGTTTAGTTTTGTTGTGAGTTCTTTCAGTTTTAGTTTTGTTGTTTTTAAGGCAATTTTGGCAAATTGTGTGGTTTCAAAATGAGTTATGGTCTTCTCTATTTCTTGTATATTGTCTTCGTAAGATTGAAGATTGATTATGTGTATAAGGTGCTTATAGTCAACTATTGTTTTAGCAGTTCCTAGTGTAAGTGGGATGATTCCTTGGGTTGGTGAAACGTCTATAATTTTAACATTGGCTTGTGCCAGTACAAATCTAAAAGAAAATCGGGATTTGGGTTTTAGGTTTTTGGTCGTCTTTTTATTTTGGATTTATGGAGTTTCTGATTGTCAAGTGTTAAGAGAGTTACTCTGTTGTTTTGTTTAACAATTCTTTTTGAAAACCTAGGAGTCATTTTGTTTCTTCTACACTCTTTTCTGTATATGTCGTCGTTCTCTAAAAAGGTTTCGGGGTTTTCTCTATTTTGGTTTAATCGTTCGATACGTTTATCTGTGTCATGTGTTAGTTTTTCCCTAATTGATTCTTGTAATTTGGTCTGAAATTCTTTAAGTCGTTGTAGGTATTCATGGTGAGTATTGTAGTTTAAATCTTTTTCAAATCTGGGTGTTCTTCCATAGAATAATTCAAACGGTGTCAGTTTTGTCGCGGTGTGTATGGAATTATTATATGTCATGATTACTTCTGACAGTATTTCATCATTATCTAATGGTGGTTCTAATGACTTATATTTTTGCATAATAATTGTATATATTTCTGTCATCGTTGAATGTAGTCTTTCGACTGGTGAATTACTAGTACTTTGTTGAAAAGAAGTGTAATGTATATTAATTTTGTTAATTTTGCAAAAATCCTTTATGATGGATGCACTGAATTCAGCACCTTGGTCACAAACGATTTTTTGGGGGGGCCCGTGTAGGCTTATATAATGCTTAATTTTTTTTAAAATTGATATGCTATTTCTGGAATCTAAAAGGTACGCTGATCCGAATTTTGAGAATTTATCAATAAGGGTGAGAATGTTTCGTTTATTTATGCAGTATATGTCAATGTGGACAATGTCTAATGGTTTTTTTGGTACTTCTGGTGTTTCAAATGTAGGTTTCGGAGGCTTTCTGTCATATTTGAGCGTTTGGCATATATCACAATGATTTATGCATTTGGTTATTTTTTCTTTCATGTGAGGGAAGAAATATTCTCGTTTCAAATGTTCAAATGTTTCTTGAATGCCTCTATGATTGTGATTGATGTGGTAGTCATTCACAAGCTTATCTTGATCGTCAGTATTTCGAATATCTTCTAATAAGATTTTACATCGGACAAGTTTGAATGTTTTACTGTTTGCAAAATATTTCGAGTAAGTGTTTTGAACAGTTCTAAAAGTGTCGTCGTCTGTCATTATTGCAGAGAGTCTATTGGGGGCTAGGTATCGTTTAAATATGTCGGTCATTACAGTTTCGTTGTATATTGGTCTGCGTATTGTTTTTCGCATTTTGTTTTTAAAAACGGTTTCAAGTGTAAGAGGAGAACCTTCGTTTTTTACTTGTAAGATAATTTGGAGGTTAAATGTGTTTAAAGCCTTTTCTGAGATTGGAATACCGTCGTCATAGTTTTCTTCGGCAGAGTGAATGGTCGTTCCTGCTGTTCCCTGAATTGAGTCGTTGTCGACTATATTAATGTTTATTTCTTCATTTTTAGAAGGGTTGTAAGTTCTAATGCGGCTTAAGGCGTCTGCATTTGTATTAAGTTTACCCTTTTTGTAAACGATTTCATAGTCAAATTCTTCAAGTTTGAGCCTCCACCTTACTAGTTTGGAATTTGGCTCTTTAAGGCTCATGATCCAGGTTAGTGGTCTATGGTCAGTTACAATTTTAAATTTACGTCCAAAAAGGTAGGGCCTAAAGTATTTTGTTGCCCAAACAATAGCAAGTAATTCTTTCTCAATTGTTGAATAATTTATTTCACTATCTGTTAACGTCCTGCTAGCATAGCATATCGGTTTATCAGTTCCGATTGGACCTTGGGAAAGAACTGCTCCCAAAGCAAAGTCGCTTGCATCAGTCGTTAAGACAAATGGTTTTGAGAAATCCGGATACTGGAGTAAAGGGTCATTCGTTAAAAGATTTTTGCACATTTCAAATGTTTGTAGGTACTTGTCATTAAGAATTATTTTCCTTCCTTTTTTTAAACATTCCGTAAAAGGCTTTGTCAGTTTCGAAAAATTTTGTATAAATTTTCGGTAATAACCCAATAGTCCTAAGAATGATTTTATCTCTTTTTGAGTTTTTGGGATAGGAAAATTTTTTATGGCTTGGATTTTTTCGGGATTTGGTTTTATTCCTTCGGTAGAAATAACATGTCCTAAAAACGCGCACTCTTTGTGTAAAAATTCAGATTTGTCCAACTGAACCTTTAAATTTGATTCTCTTAGTCTTTCAAAAACTTTCTTCAAATTTATCATGTGTTCCTGTAACGAGGTGGAATAGATGATTATGTCATCCAAGTATACAAGGCAAACCGTTCCTATTAGGTCTTTTAACACATTGTCCATTATTCTTTGGAATGTAGACGGTGCATTTTTAAGACCAAAGGGCATTCTGACAAATTCAAAATGACCGCCATCTACGGAAAATGCAGTTTTTCCAACATGTTCTGGGTGCATTTCGATTTGGTGAAAGCCACTGGCAAGATCCAGGGTGGTGAAATACATGCTTCGGCCTAGTTTGTCTAAAATGTCTGTAATATTGGGTATGGGGTATTTATCACAAATCGTCTTCTCGTTTAATTTTCTGTAATCAATAACGAGTCTCCATTTCTGTACGTTACTAGCGTCTTTCTTTTTCGGTACAATCCATACAGGGGCACTCCAAGGTGAAAAACTTGGTTTTATAATGCCCTGTTGTAGCATCTTGTTTATTTGTGTCCGTACTTCCTCCTTATGGACATAAGGGTATCTGTAGGACTTTGTAAAAATAGGGATGTCGTCCGTGGTTTTTATTTTATGTTTAATTTGGTTAGAAAAGCTAAGGGGATTCCCTTCTTTAAAAAATATATCATCAAAGTCCTTACAAATTTTCAGTAAAGCTTTTGTTTCCTCTTTATTTAAGTGGTTTGCTCTCAGGAGTTTAATTATATTATCTTCCTGATGGGGTGCGTCTGACTCTATGGTGAAGTTATTAACTTCAATGAAATTTTGATATGGAATGGTTTTTACGGGTTGTTCAATATAGACAACTTTTTCTTGGTCGGATATGTTTGCTATTTCAACAAAACTATACCATTCTCTTGAGGAATAAATACCTTCCGGAATAAATAAATCAGGTTCTAAAAATGTTTTCTGTATGAAAAAGTCACCGTTGCGAGAATCAACTGGTATCTTAATAACAGATTTTGAAAAAGGTTGAATTATAAATCTTCCTGAAGTCAGATTAGGTTTAAATTGTAGTGGTATTATAGAATTGTTTGTAGTTAGCGTTTTACTGCCCAAGTCTACTTTGGCTTTTAGTTTTTCTAAAATATCAAGTCCTATTAATCCGTCAAAATAATTGTGGAATCTAAAGACAAATAGTTCCATCTGGCCCTCCTCTCTAAATTCCATAAAGTATGGTAAACTGATTTTCTTGTTCAAGGAGTGTTTATTTAAAATTGTGGTAATGATAATTGGTTCACAACTTTGACATTCGTCTTGATCAACAAATTCTGGATTTATAAATGATGAAGAGGCACCAGTGTCAATTAGAAATTTTAATGGTCGACCGAAGGGGGAAGCTATATTTATATATGGTAATGTACGTCCGTGTTTGTTTACGTCTAAATATCCAGTTGGTCCGGGGAGGCATCTAGTAGAAAATTTTCAGCGTCGTCAATTGTATTGCTGTTGTTTTGGTTGTATTGATAGTTTTGTCCAAAAATAAAGTCTCGTTCTAAGTTGTTCTGAGCAAGTGTAACATCCTTTTGAACTTGATCATTCTCTGGATACCAATAATATTCTTCTAAGTTTGCGTATGGAGCTCCTTCTATGTCAATGTTGTGCATTTCGTGAGGCTTAAAACCATTGGTTGTTCTCTTGGTTTGCATACTTTGTGGTTTCCTCAAGTGAGTATATCCTGAACTTATATCCATTGGTTCTGGTGGCGGTAAATTTTGTGCACTATACTGTTGTCTTCCAAAGGTATTGTTAAGGGAGTTGTTGTTATTGTTGTAAACTGTTCGGGTTTGTTCCAGTCTGTTATTCGGTATATTTTTCGGGTAAAAATGTCTATTCTGTCCGAATGTATTAGTCATTGCATTAATTTGGGGATTTTGAGCGTTGTTCATTCGGTTTTGATATCCAATTATGTTGTTTTGATATGAGGGTATGTTCGGATAGTATTGTCTTTGGGATTGCTGAGGGAATCTGTATGAATTGTTAACTATTGGTTGGTAAGTCTGAGACAGTGGATAGCTTAGAAGATGTTTAGAATTCTGCTGGGGAACATGATGTGTGTTCGTAAATGTCTTTTTGGTGTAGCATATGTTTTGTTCTTGTATGCAAAATGAAAGGGCTTCGGCCATTGTTTTAGGTCTCATCGATCTAATGTTTGAGCCTAAAGGCTCTTTAAGGCCTGACAGGAATGTGTTTAAACACATTTCTGCGAATAGTTTTTGTTTTGCCTCAATTACGCTAGGGTTGGTTTCGTGAATTAGAATATTATTATTGATGGATGACTGTATTTCTATGATTGAGCTATAAAAATGTTGGACAGACTGATTTGTTTGTTTTAAATTATGTAGGTCCTTAATCAAGGAGGTTTCATTCCTTTTATCGGAATAATGCAGGATTAGATTGTTTTTTATGTTTTCCCAAACTAAAGGGGTACCGTACACATTGAGTACTTCGTTAGCTTGTCCAACTATTTTGTTCCTTATTGCTCGTAAAATAATTTTTGCATAGCTCGTCCCGTCTACGTTAATTAAATACCCTAATATTTCCTCTACGTTTGTTAAAAATTCGTACAAAAGTCTGGGGTTTCCGTCAAATTTTGGGAGGTCTTTCACTGCATCTGGGATTTTAAGTGAATCGAATATATGATTCTGCTGTGAAATTTGATTTGGAATTTGGGGAATGGAACCCGAGGGATTATTGTTATCTAGGGACATTTCAGTGTTTTCTGGAATGGGTGTAAGGTGTCTAAAAATGTTTGTGTATGGTTTGATCCGATATGTTTTTCGCATGAATGAAATAGCTTTATTTTTAAATATTTTATGCTTAAATATACTTATATTACAAAATAAAAATATAACTTATTTACCCTAGTATTATTATTAATAGTCTCATAATATGTGGATTTCTTCTTGTTGTTCAGTTGTTTTGTTGCTTGTTGATCCGGTCTTACGCTGCTCAAATGGGACCTTCTTATTGGTTGGCAAGATAACACTTTTTCACGGCAACAGGTTTTTCTTCTTTTGTTATGGGATGATAATATAGGTTAACAATGTTTTTGTCTTTTATCTCTTGTAATAGATGTTTTAATTTTGTAAAGGATTATTTTGATTTGTTTCTATGCGTTCTTTTCTTTCTTATTCTTGTTGATTTAATATATCTGTTGTTTGTTTTATTTTATTTTTTTTTTTTATAATTGTATATTTTGTAGTGCGTTTCTTTAATAAAAATTTTTTTTTTAAACAGTCTGTGTAAATTTGTAAAAAAAATAGTCTTAAATATTATTTTTACTATGTTTTAGTTCATTAGCAATTATTTTCACTAACTGTTCATTCACTTTCAATTATTTTCCTTAATTGTTCGTGATTTCTCACTATTATATGCTTTAATAGTTTTAATTAATTTATTAACACTTATTTTTACTAATTTTAATTTACTTGCAATTATTTTCTTTAATTGTTCATGGTTTTTCACTATTATATGCTTTAATAGTTTTAATTAATTTATTAACACTTATTTTTACTAATTTTAATTTACTTTCAATTATTTTCTTTAATTGTCGTGGGTTCTCACTATTATATGCTTTAATAGTTTGAGAGCGAAAGTTGATATACCGTCAACTTTTTTTTCGACTGCGCCAGTTATAGTTTAGATAAACTATGTGTAGAAAAAAAAACACGTTTTAGTTCTTCTGTTGTACGATTTAGAATGATTTATTGTTTGTCTTTTCTTTTAAATGAAACTTATTAACTAAATATAAAAGTGCTTATTCTATTAATTTAATTTTAATAATATTTTTAATAATCGGCAATTTTATGTATTTCGCAATTAAGTATAACCGATATTGCATTTTTTATATTTCGCAACTTGTCATTATTCTATTAATTTAATTTTAATAATATTTTTAATAATCGGCAATTTTATGTATTTCGCAATTAAGTATTAAATAGGTTAATAACCGATATTGCATTTTTTATATTTCGCAACTTGTCATTATTCTATTAATTTACAATTTTGCATTTTATTAATATGAGGTGTTTGACCTGATTTTGTGTGTTGTTTATGTGTGTGTGTTGTTATGTCTTGGTGGCTTTGGTGGGGGTAGATGTGGTGACATAACTCGTGCGCAACACTGATGTACATGTACACGCACTGAGTACATGCATATACATACTTACATACTTATGTATGTTAATGCCTTCAACACTCTAGTATATTTTTAAATGTTTTTTTTTAACAAACATTATGTTGAGTTCATACAATTTATTAAAAAATTCGTTAATCCATCCATTTATTCACCTATTCATTCAGTACATGATTCAATTTAAAATTTCTAAAACTTTGATCACAAAAAGTAATTAAATCCATAAATTTCCTTAAGTGCACACAAAAATAGTTTCTCATTTTTTCAGTCCTCTCTTTGTGCCACTGCTTCAACCTAAAATTTTTTTACGAGTTTTTACTGTGCCGTTATTCCAAAGAAAATCAACAAAAAAATATAAAAGATTTTTAGCGTCTAAAAATCAAGGAATCGACATCGGTCGACATCATGAGCAGTAAAAATGAATTATTTAAATTTTATTTTTTTTTATAAATAAACAAAAACCAAAAATATTAAATTTCTGCAGTATTTGCATTAAGCAACTATCATGGTGGTTAAAGATTTTTGGCAACTTGCTAACAAAAAATAAAAATTCGTCAGGTGAAAACAAACTATACTGTACAATAGGTAACGTTAGCCTTAAAGGGACTGTCGGTAAATCCGACTTGACAAAACACCGACATGATAAAAATTTATAAATATGATTGAAGATTTTTTTTTTCTAAAATTAAGATTATTTTCTTGACGAATGAAGATATTTGCACAAAACTTGCTGGCAATACAGATCATGATTCATGAATATCCAATAAAGAAATATTTTGCTGTTCATTTTTGAATGCTAGAGCAAAATAAAGTTTGATGTTCGTATTCATGTGTGAATAAATACAAAATCCTTATATTCAGTACATGAACGAATAAAGCAAAATTTTTTTTGTCTCTTCAAACACGAATAGAATGAAACGCAACTCAAATTGAAAATTCTTACTCATGAACATGCGTGATAAGTTAGTGAATATTTGATACTCTGTTCATGAATGTCCAATAAAGAAATATTTTGCTGTTCATTTTTGAATGCTAGAGCAAAATAAAGTTTGATGTTCGTATTCATGTGTGAATAAATACAAAATCCTTATATTCTTCACATGAACGAATAAAGCAAAATATTTTTTGTCTCTTCAAACACGAATAGAATTAAACACAACAAAAATTTAAAATTCTTATTCATGTACATGACTCATAAAAGAAAAATATATCTATTCATACATGTGTGAATAAAATAAAAAAAATCTTCGCTATTCATTTTCGAATGTGATCATAAAAAAAATTTTTTGTTAGATTCATTCATGACTATTTATCATGAATGTTTAAATTTGAGTATTCATATATGAACTTTTCTGAACTCTGATTAAAACACACAGCCTATAGCTAAGAGTATTACAAAAACAAATGAGCATGAAGAGCATAGGGCCTGGGCACCAATGCTGTAAAATATTCTCTGCTTCTTCGAAGTAGCTCCGCTGTGTAGTATGAGCTTTTCTGTTATGTCTGGTTTATTTTCATATAATTAACAGGCAAAATCTGTTTCATCCTTTTCTTTACATTGCGAGCGAAAATTACCCTTTTTACCTCAGCGATAACATTTAATGTTGTTAACATTGAAAAGCTTTTTTCTCTCGTTGATCATATTAAACACGATTTGTGCCATGCAGTGCTATAAAGCCATAGGAGACATAAGCATTAAACACATTCGCCACAGCAGACTACCGACTACCACCTGTCAAAATTAGAATACATGTGCGCATATGAGAATGATTATATTGAAGACAGCAAGGCAACACGGCAACAGGTTTTTGTCCATGCTACTTTTGTCGTGTAGTCGAATTAAACTAATTTCTATTTCTGATGGCCACAAAACCAAAACAGTGTTGACAACATACAAAATTTGTAAAACAAATTAGTGATTAGAAATATTTTTTTTTTATTGTAATATAAAAAAAAATTACAAAATTTAAATGTTATAATATATATGCATCAAGAATTTTTATTAGCTTTATTGTTATATAGAGTATTGACTTGAGTCAAAAATACCAACATTGTTAAGGATTAAAAAAAACTCACAGGGTAATAGCGATTTTTTACCTCAAAAATTTTTGTGTAATTTTTTCGGCGCTCTCTCTCGATTCCGCAGTTTTGGGGTTCAAAACTTTAATATATTATTGATCATAAGTCCTACAATATAGAACGAATATAAACGACATAGGTATCATTTCAAAATGCTCTATACGCATACCTTACGTATTTCATCGGTGACAGCTTTCAAATATACACCAAATAAAAGCATGGTAAGTTCTCTGTAAAAGTGAAAAGTCAGATAACAAATTTTAAAATTGAATTTCACTCGCAATGAGTAAATTGTTTTAAAAAATTTGTATACCAGTATAAAGGTATTTTGGAGAAGATTGATATCCACATCGCTTATATCAGTTCCATATTCTAGGAGTTAAGGCCAATAAAAAATAAGTTTTGAACCCGTAACTCCGGAGCCAAAAGAGATCCATGAGATGAATTTTTTCTGTTTATGTCAAAGCGAATCCATACAAAGTAATGTGAGTGGCGAATTCAATTCGCCGTATACAATTCGCCCCAAGGAACTTTGAAAAAGTAAAAGCGCTAAATATGCACCACTGTAATATACATAAATGAATCGTTGCAACAATTCAAGATCAGCTGTTTACTGCGTAGCTGTCGTTTCCAAAATAATTAAGTAGCTGGCTAAGAGCCCTTTTACATATTGGCAAGTGAAAGTCAGACATTTTTGTTATTCTCTTTTGAACTTGTACGTAGCTTTTACATATTGGAAATTAATAGACAGACAGAAATTGTTCGTATCCCCTTTTCGTTCTTTTTCGCTGTTGTTGTGTATGAACAAAATTTTTCGCACCACATGCAGTAATATTAAAATGCCAATGGTGTGAGAAAAATGATATGAAGCAACAACATAAAAAATGCGAAGAGTGAAAGAGAAAAACGAAAAATGTCCGGTACAGAGGGTCGTGTACTATACACTCTGCATCTTCACCCCTTCTTCTACAAACTTCGTCTGTCTGCCTTTCACTTGCCAATATGTAAAAGGGCTCTAAGCGGCTACAACGGTAGCTAGCAGCATTTGTGTTCTTGTGTTCGTGTAGTCTGCTGTGGTGAATGTGTTTATACCTATACGCGGCTGGTGCGCTCTATATTTCATTTTAACCGCCGTTCAATATATTGAAAGCATTTTTGTCTGTTGCTATGGGCGGCATGAAATAAGGCCCAATTAAGAAAATGGAATAAGACCTAATAAAATAATTCCCAAATAAAATGAAATAAAGCCCAATAAAAAAATTAAATAAAACCCAATTTTAATGAAATAACGCCCAATTATTGAGCTTTATTTAACAAAAAATAAAATTCCAAGGAAATTATGAAATAAGGCCCAATGAAATAAGGCAAAAAAAAAAACAATAACACCCAAAATTCATTACAAACTTGTCGGGATATACCATGGTGGAGAAAATCACTAAGCCCGGCTAAAGGCCGGCAATGCAAAATATCTATGCTACATACCGCCGTGTCGGGATATACTATGGTGAAGAAAATCGGTAATAACGGTTCTTACTTGCAATGAAAAAGTAAATGTCTTTAAAATGAGTACAAAATCAATTCAAATAAATTTGAATTCTAAAAAAAAAAAAAAATAAAAAAATTTAATTGAGCAATAACACCATAATGGCTTTATTTCATTCCTTAAAGCCATTTGGCCTTATTTCTAATTCCATTGAGAAATAAGGCCATACAACTTTATTGCCTATGGCTTTATAGCACTGCATCGATTTGTGCACTTGTTATTGTTGTGGTGGAGTTTATTAAAGCTGTTAATTTTTGTGTATCTTTTGTGTTCGTTCTTAGAATTTGCAGCGAATACAGTTTTATTTTGGTTATAATTTTTCGTTGATTGTCGCATCCCTTCCAGTATTTTGGGAATAATTTTTCATAGCCGGGCATTTCATCTCTGCTTTCTATGGCAATAACAAAATTTTCCATATCATCGGGTAGACTGCAGAGTAGTAAAATGGATAGTAAATCGTCGTTTAACGCAATATTAATTTCTTTCAGTTCATCGACAATACAACTAAAATCATTTATTTGTGTTGCAAACTTCTGGTTACTGTTGAACCTAAATCGAACTAGTCTTTTGAATAAATTAACCTTTTTCGATGCCGTATCTTCTTTGTACAAGGAACTCAAGACTTCCCAAGCCGTTTTAGTTGTTTCGCAATTTTTTATGTGGATTAATTCACTTGGCTTGATACTCAATGTAATTGTAGCCAGAGCTTTATGATCATATATAACCCATTTACTTTTGTTGTCTTCTTTGATTGGTTTACGTTCAGTGACCGTATGCCACAAATCCCACGTGATGAGTAAACTTTTGACCTGATTGCACCATGAACGGTAAAACAATGAAAACCTTAAATAAGTTCTGCCAGGTCGTTTATAACCTCAAAAAATTTCTGGGCCCATAACCTTTGTTGGATAAAACTTGTTGTTTGTTAAGAGTACTTACGTAGAGGATGAACACATCAGTAATAAAAATAAAAATACTGGTCAGTTTAACTCAGTAATAAAATATAATTCAATAATTCAATATATTGATTTGACTTGAAATTTGTAAAAAAAATTTTGTGAAATATAATTTTAATAGTTAAAGAACTAAAGTAAAGAAATAAGTAAATAATAGCAAATGTTTAGTGTAGCGTTTAATATGTTTGCTGAATCAGCAGAAGCAGATCAACATTCTACAAATGAGAAAAGAATTGCAAGAAGAGAGTTGCGTGATGATACAAATCCACTTGAATTGCCGCAAATATTGTGAATACTTTATGATGCTACTCCGTCTCCAAATTGCACCAAAATCGGCTTAATTCCTCTCTATTTCCTTTGTGCATTCAAGCAATATCTGGATGGGCTTGCATTTTTGTCTCCAACTGTTTGTTATTTGTTATTTTTACCTCAAAATAAGGAATAAAATAACGATATTTATATTTTAAAAATAGTAATATTTAAATAATTACGAATTGCTTTATTATTATTAATATATGTATCTTAGTATTTGTATAGGCTAAAGTTCGTATGTATATAACAAAATCAGAAAAATATTAAATGGAAATTGTTAACTTATTTCGAGCAATAAAGGACATAAATAAGAAATGAAAATAGTAATACATTTTTACAGCACAACTCCCTTGCAATTTGTTGGCGGAAAATTTGTTATCATATTTTCCTTTTTAATGACATTCATAATACCTACTTTTTTCCCGGGGAAGAGTTTCCCATTTTCGAGGTTCATCTAGAATAAGGGAATAGGGAGAAATATCCCGGGGAGATGTTATTTAGAATAGGGGAACAGGGAGTAGGGAGAAAACTACCGGGGAATTGTTATTCATAATTGGGCTGATAATTAATAATAAGGAGAGATTTTAAAAATTCTTGAAATCTGCTATTTTCAACACATATTTTTTTAGCGTTTAGAAATATTTTTTCTTCAATCCAAGAATATTTTAAGTAATTTTTTGGGTTGCTAGTTGTTTTTAAATATTACTCATTTTAAGATCTGCATAATAGTCGAAGTTGTGTTTGGTTGGATTGGCATATATTTTATTGTTTGGTATTTTTTATAGCGGCATATTGTTTGAAAAAAATATTTTGGTGGTTTTGCATTTTTGTGTGGATAGCTAGTTTTCATTAACAAGAAATTTTTGCTGCACAATATATTAGAGAGAATTTATTTTTATTTTGAGTGCTTGTAAAAAATTTTACTATGCAGATATTGCTGGCGTGTAAGCGAAGTATATTTTTACAAGTACATGCAAGAGCACAGCTGAACGGGATTTTTTTTATACATACTTATTTTCATTGACTTTCGTCAACATTTTTTCTTTCTACACAATTTTCTTTAAGTTCTGCTGAGCAGAGCTGTAAAAGAATGATTAACATTTGGTTTTTAATTTAAAATGATTTACAAAAAGTTTAATTGATTAATTTTACACAAAATGTGAATTTAATTAAAACACGAATGCATTCCTCATGAATTAAAATTCTCGCATGAATTCACATCACCAAAAAAAATAATTGCATTAAATTTTCAGTGAATTTATTGGTGATTTAAATAAAAGCAATTTTTTAACTAACTGTTTTCACTAGAATTAGGATCATTATTAAAAAACTCTTGAATGTTTTAAAAAAAAATTTCAAAAGAGTTTATGAATCGTAGATTCTTTCAAAAAGGAATCATTCCCATACAGCTCTGCTGTAAATTTATTTTACACAAACAAAAAGTCGTTTTTTTTTATTTTTTATGTTGTTGCCGAGATGCATGTTCTTGATATTGATATACTTTGCGTGTAAGTCCCAATTCACACTATCCAAGTCTTATTGCAAAACTTATCACGATTTCTTCTTTGAACTTTAATTGGCGTTCACACAGCACTCGTATTATTGCATAAACTGTTCTTCATTTTGTATGAATGTATACTCGTATATGTATGTATACCTACTTAACACTACGAATATGAAAACAAAACGAATTTCATGAGTACATGAAAGGGTGTACTCGTTTCTTTTCCCCCTGTCTCTCTTGCCTAAAGGCTAATAAGCTTAAAAATAAGACTTGCATAGTGTGAATTGGGACTAAGGAACTTAATATTTTATTTAGTTCTCAAGTATAAAAGTTTTTTTTAGAAAACTGGAAAATTATTTGTTATCAGGTAAATATTTTTAGTTTCTCTACTATCAAAAATGGAAACGGATCATATTTTCTCACTAGTCGGTAGTATAATAAGTAAAAAACTAATTTTAAGCCCTGGTATTTCCTGGCACGGCGGTATATAGAATACATTTTCCGCATAGCAGTCCTTCGGCCGGGCTTAATGATTTTCACCAGCATGGTATTTCTCGGCACCGCGGTATATGGAACAGAAATTTTTTAAATATCACTAAAATCTTGTATTTTAACAAATCCATTAAAATCTAGTCAAAAGCTTTCAAACGAAACCAAAATTGGCCTTATACGTTGAGAAATGTAAAGGGAAATCACATATTTAAATTTTCGTCTTATTTTTCGATTTTCTATCGAGCTATGTATGTATTTTTAATTTGGAGGAGTGTCTCTAAGCTAGATGTATGCCTAATTTTTTAAGTTATCGGTGTAAGCAAAAAACCGCGATTTGAAAAAAATTAGTTAGTCTTTCTACATTAAGTTAACATATGTTAGTTCGTTTTAAAAACAGAAAGTTCAATCCGATTGCTTAACTTTTTATTTTATAAATTAGCTGTAATGCCGTATTTATCTCAAAAGCGGACGCACATATTTTCGTAACATATTTAATGTATTAGTACAAATTTTTAGTATAAATTTTTCTTTGCTATTTTTAATCTATTGATCGAAGAAATCAAAAACTTATACTGGGTGTTGGTATAATTATTCACAAAGCTTAAGTTAGGCAATTAATTTTGCAAGAAATGACATATTTTCACTACGCAACTTTGTTGCATGCAACTCCCTTTCTTCCATTGAGAAAGACAGAGAACATTAATAAAATGTATATACATATGTACAATGTACATATTAATCTTTCAACACTCCCTGAAAATGAAAAGTGTATGCAACAAAGTTGCATAATGTTAATATGAATACGGTAAAAAAGATTGTTCAAAAAGCATAAATATTTTCTAAATTAAAAAACACATACAGAATGATGCCTTTAACTTTTAAATTTATAAGAACCCAATGGCGCAAGTTTATCACTGCTCACCCCTTGATCAGAGGGTCAATATCGTATGCGATCTTGTGGCCGACAAGCAGTTTAATAGAACAAACACTAGAGGGTAAAAACTTTCGTAAGTACAAATAATAAAATTATATAAAAAAAGATTTAAATTTACTCGTATTTTTTTAATTATAGGAACCTATGACTACATGCGCATGCTAAGATTTGGTTTATATGGATCAATGTACGTAGCTCCAACATTGTACGGTTGGGTTAAGCTATCTTCAGCAATGTGGCCACAAATGAGTTTAAAAATTGGGTTGATAAAGGTAATACTTACACACAAATGTACATTTGGGCTATAACTTTTTCACACTTTTTGCGAATATCAAAAACGGCATAGTATAGTCGTGTAGAACATTAAAAGTTATTAATAAAAAATAAGATAATATTTTCGGATTGTTAAAAAAGTTCACGCGGGGATCGGGTTGAAGTTTAAAAGCAACCATTTTTATCTCACGAAAATTTTAAAAAATATACACCTGATTTTTGTATATATTCCTATACGTATCACTTAAATGCTATTTTGGCATTTATCCACTGCTTTAGATTTAAAAATTTTTTAGAAAGCATGGAAATTGTTGCGTATTTATCTTTATATACATATATAATTCTACTGTACGTGCCTTGTAACTGAACTCCTCCTAAACGGCTGGACCGATTTCCATAAATTTTTTTGTATGCGTTTGGGTGGCGCCCCGGGTGGTTTAGATTTACAATTCGGTCCAAATAGACAAAGGGGCGTGGTACCTCCCATACAAACCACATATTAAAAATCTTATATTTCTGCTCCTCATAACGGTATTTGAACAAAATTTGGTACGTCGGTTTGGTGTGCATTTTTTAAGTGCTGCTGCAAATATGGGCGGGATTGGACAAAGGGGCGTGGTACCTCTCATACAAACCACAAATTAAAAATCTATTATTTCTACTCCTGATAACGGTATTTGAACAAAATTTGGTATGTCGGTTTGGTGTGCATTTCTTAAGTGCTGCTGCAAATATGGGCGGGATTGGACAAAGGGGCGTGGTACCTCTCATACAAACCACAAAATTAAAAATCTATTATTTCTACTCCTGATAATGGCATTTGAACAAAATTTGGTACGTCGGTTTGGTGTGCATTTCTTAAGTGCTGCTGCAAATATAGGCAGGATAGGACAAAGGGGCGTGGTACCTCTAATACAAACCACAAATTAAAAATCTATTATTTCAGCTCCTGATAATGGCATTTGAACAAAATTAGGTATGTCGGTTTGGTATGCATTTCTTAAGTGCTACTGCAAATATGGGCGGGATTGGACAAAGAGGCGTGTCACCGCCCATATAACCCAAAAATTTAAATCGCCATATTTTGGGCATTTTTTTACCTACGTCGATGATATTTGGTACATATGGTATTGGCATAATTTGGAATACGTAACAGGAGAAAAGTGGGTGGGACCACGCCCCTTTTTTAGGAAAACCAAACCCTTGGACCGATCTTCCTGAAATTTTCACAGCATGTTACTGTGACTCTGGAAGGAATAATAGCCTATATGAAGTTTTGATTGGACAAAGAGGCGTGGCACCGCCCATATAACCCAAAAATTTAAATCGCCATATTTTGGGCATTTTTTTACCTACGTCGATGATATTTGGTACTGGACCGATCGTCATTAAATTTTCACAATAGATCATATAAATACTTTTAATTTTATTTTATAACGAGGGGGTAGCGAAGCAGACCGGGATAAGCTAGTATATTATAAAATATTGTTGTTTGTTTGAATTAATAAAAGATGTCTTTCAAGAGAAGTGGTTTATGTGTCCAAAAAAATTCTAGTCTGGTCAAAGTCTTTGAACAAATTTCAAGAGAGCGTTAAAATTCAGAGAAATATTCCCGATGTCGACAAACCATTATATAAATTTAGCAAAATACAAAGCGATAAAATTGTATTTGGAAGATTTACTTCAAAGAAATCAAAAAAAGAAAGGTATGCTATAATTTGGAATGAACTCAGTACTTTGTAAGATAAACTGAATATTGAAAAATTAAGCGAAAGGTCTATAGTGAGAAAAGTGGAAGATCAGATAAAATGGTATGAAGACAGCCTTAAGTATATGTATAGAATTAGCAGAGGCGGGAGTGAACATTTCAACGCATCACAAAGCTGTAATTAAGTCGTCTGAAAAAAAAGGAGAGTTTCTGAAAGCTACTTTAAAAAGTGAAAACTGGTGCCTACATTTTGATGGCAAAAAAAAATTGATAAAAAAGAACTCCAACTTGTAGTATTAAAAAATAAGGTAAGACAAATAAATTTAGCAGTACTTGTTTTGGATAACGGAAAAGCGTTAACAATTTTTAATAGACTGAAGGAAGTCCTAACAAAATTTTATTTATGGAAAAATATTATTATGGTTATCTGCGACACTACAAGTGTTAATACAGGATGCAAAAATGGTGTTGTTGCCAATTTAAAAAAATTATTATAATTCAACATTATTATAATTCCTCCTCCACAATATATTGGTTGTCAGCACCACATATTGGACTTAATATTAAGACATGTTATGGATGAGTTGATAACTGAAAAAACTTCATCACCAGAAATATCATACAACTTTGTTAAGGAATTAATAAATAACTATGAAGAGCTACAAACGAATTTTAGGCAAACTAATGAAACACTTAAAGTAAAGACAATGAAGTGGCGTGATGATATGAAGTTCTTATATGAGCTCGGAGCCGCATTCAGGTACTTTCAAAACAACAAATTTCCCAAAATAAAGTTTAAAAGCATACCGCCACTTAGCAATGCTCGATGGAATTCAATGTCAATTCTTGCTATTTTAGCTTTTATTCTTATTCCAAAATACCGAACTAAACTATTTCCAATTTGCCAATTTATATGTGGAAAATGGTACGATATTTGGTTTTCCGATCAGTGCTTACAAAGGCTTAGAACAATCATTGCCCAATTTCAAAAAGCAAAGGCGTGTTTTGAAAGACATTGGGTAAAAGAACCTTCAGCGATTCCTTTGAAACAAAGGAGTAATACACTACCTGCCACTTGAATAAGGAATCACATTTTTTTAACTTTAATTAAGTATATCTCCTAAACTAAAGTTCAGAAAAAAAAATTTTTTTGCACAACCAAATTTCAAAGGCTTTAGTTACATCAAGAAATAAAAAATATACATATTTTTATTATACTAAAATTATGCATTTGTTTAACCCTTCCAGACCTGTACTTTATATTGCATATACATAAATTCTTTTATATCATAATTATCAAAATAATTCTTTCACAGTTAGGCTAAAATTTGCCCACATTACTATTTACAAGGTCCTTTTTTGTAAACAGGACATCGCAGAATTGTGTAGTCTCGGTCATAACATGTAAACTAATTTCCCAAAAAAATTAAAGTAATTGTAATTGTTGTATTATTTTGCTCTTCACTGTTTTTCTTTTTCTCTCTATGTCATAAAAAAAATTTTGTTCTCATACATATACATATGTATGTATTTATTTATATAAGTATATGTACCTATATCTCTTTACTTATATATTTATTCATACATCTACATATATATATTTATGTATTTATATATTTATTTACATAGACATATATGTATATGTTTGCTTATTCATATATGCTTGTACATATGTACATATATATTTTAATATTTAATATTGAATTAAAAAAAATGCGAAAGATTTTTTTCCTCTTATTTTTGGTTTTTATTGTTGTTTCTTTCTTGTAATATTTGTTTGTATGTTTTTGTGTATTGTGGAGTATGTGTATTGTCTATTCTGTTTGTGTTGGAGTATGTATGTAATTATGTGTATATACATACATATGTATGTAGATAAAAATTTTAATATATACATATTTATAAATAATTATATTTTACACTTCGTTGTCATCTGTCTTTGTTGCTGATATTCCTTTGTTTTTGCTGTTTACTTGTTGATGTTAATGTTGTGTTGATGTGTTGTTTCTATTGTTGTTATGTCTGCTGCTTACTTGGTTGTCGTTGAATTTCGTCTTCTTGTGTTTATTATTTTCTTGTTGTTGTTGTGTGTGGCTATTGTTGTTTTGGTTGTTGTTGTTGCTTATATTTGTTGAATTTTTTTGTTTTCGTTACTTCGTTTAATTTGTAGCATTTTGTAGCATTATATCTTGGTTTTCATGTTTTCTACTTTTTTTTCAAAGTCAGTTTTTTTCCCAGTTTATCTTTCAATCATTGTTTATTATAAGTTTCTTATTGCATATATGTATGTATGTATGTATATATTTTCTATTTTTTTTTCATTTCATTTTCATTTCATTTACATTTTGTTTCAGTTTCCATTTTTTCAGTTTTTTTTTGTATTTTTTCTATTTTCATTTCGTTGATATTTTATTGTTTGTATCTCTGTAGTTTTATATGTTATAGAAGTTGCAGCTTGGAAACCAGCGATCAAAAAAAATTTTTTTTGTTTAATTTCATGTTTCTTTATACAAATGTTTCATATTTTCGTTTAGAGTTTCTTTTTTTTTCAATTTTGTTTTCAATTGCTTTTTTTTCGGTTTTATTCTTGTTCTTTTTATATTTTCTTATTCAGTTTCTTTTCGTTTTTTTTTTTTTTTTTAGTTTCATTTTCATTTTGTTTCTTTTCATATTTTTCCAGTTTCTCTTTATTTGTGTTGGTTCCAATTTTTGCTTTAGAACTGGTTTTTCAATAATATTTTTTTCATTTAGTTGCCAAGTGTATTTTTTTTAATTTAATTTTTTTTCATTATTACATTTTTCGTTTTTGTTCTAGTTATTTCGATAGCCATCTTTTTTCATATATTTTTGAGGTTTTAAGTTTGTCTTTATCAATTTTTTCAAATATGGTACAGTTGTACCCAAAAATTTGACAAGAAATTCACACATTTAAGTTTTTAGCCGAAATTAAATCCGATGATTTTTCTTTCATTTTGGATAGAATTTTGAAGTCATTTTGGATGTGTCGCCTTTTCTATTTAGTTTGTAATTGATGTTTGATTGTTGATTTGACGTTTGTTTATAAATCCTTTTTTTTTTTGTATTAGGTAGTTTACAGGTATTTTTCTTTGCTTTTTGTATTTATTTTTGTAGGATTTTTTTTAAATTTTTAGATTAGTAGTAGCATTGATTTATTGATTCCACGATGGTTGTTTGCTTCACCGTTTTCTCACTCAAAATTATCGTGAAATTAAGATTATTTTCGTTTTTCACTTCATAAGCTTTTTTTTTTTTGTGTTTTGTATTTCAGCGTAACATACATATATGTATGTATGTATATGTATGTACCTACATATGTTTCTAAATTTGTTTTATAACACTATGGAACATTTTTGGGATTATTGTCTGGGGGGTGAGAAATTCCAAGTCAGGGTGATGGTACTAGGTCAGTATAGTAAAATCCTCAAAGGGTTTGGCGTTCGTATGTGTCAATTTTTTTTATTCAAAAAAGTGTCATTTATCGCCTTTTTCCTAAATTTTCCACAATAACTCCAGACTTCTGGCCATAAACTACTAAAAAAATTAAGTTAACATTTTTATAATTTTTTATTTTTATTTTTATTTTATTTATTTATTTTTATTTATTTTAATAAATATTGCCTAGACTTTTTCGATGGTGGTTGTTCGTTACTAGTGGCATCGCATTCATCGCTATCATCAGTTTCTGAACCACACATAATGTCAATGTTTGACTCCACTGTTGGCCCTTCTGCATCTCCTGAAAATTCTTTATCATCAAGATCATCCTTGTCTTGCCACACTAACTTACTCCACCAGCAAATTTCCGCAATTATTGCACTCGGCGACTTTTTGCCTCTATATCTGTAAGTTTTTGTTTTATTAAAATGAGTTCGAAAAAATAAAAAATCAGTATTACCTCATTTCAAATGGCATAGCAACTTGATGATAGCGTTCACCTTGTTCATCAGATTCGGTAGCCAATTGTTTGCTGAAGTAGTCCAGATGATGATGTAAATAATGGATTTTCAAGGACATGTGGACACCAGTTTCCGAGAATGCTCTTAACATCCTTGCGACAGAAACATCGTAGTTGTTAAAACGATGCTTTCCCAACAAGCCTTCTATTACTTCTTTGATTGCCTGCCATGCATTCAATTCAGCGTCAATCAAAATATTGTTGAATGCGTCACTTTTAATCAGCTTTCGTATATCTGGACCATTTAGTACGCCTGATAGGAAAAAATTAATTTGTTAAGATGGAAAATCATGGGAAATGAATGTGATATTATAACTTAGCTTCTTTAATTTTACTTTCGCTGAGTCTCGGGTTAACCCAGGTTGCCACATCAATATTTCTCTTTTAGTACAGTAGAAAAATATGAGAAAGTTCGGCTTGTGAGTGTCAATGTTTTCTCCAAATAATGTTGTGCATATCTGGAGCAAATTTTTGAAATTCATACATTTACCTAATTGTGAATAAATGAGAAACGCGTGCATCGATTTTCATGATCTATGCCTTTTTTTGCTCATGAGTTATGTGACTTTACGCGAAAGTAATTAGTTTTTGCACTTTTTTCCATTTTGGATTTTTTATGAATTTAAAAAAAAAAAATATTTAAATTTTGAGGCAAAAAATACTTTTTTCCCTTCATACATTCATTTTTAACTTCGAAAGTGTTGCACATATAGGAAAACAGTATAGAAACATATTAGAGAAATTGTAATTCTAAATTTTTCTAAATTTGTTTCATCAAAATCGGACAAGTGGTTCTCGAGTTATGTTAAACTACGTTTTTGCCAAAATGTTACAACTAAGCGAAAAAACATCAAGATAAGGAAAAAATTTAAAAGGTCATAAAAAAATGACACATACGAACGCCAAACCCTTTGAGGGTTTTACTATACTGACCTAGTACCATCACCCTGACTTGGAATTTCTCACCCCCCAGATTGGCTGTTGTACTGTGTAATTAATTCATTTAGTTGATTTTTAGGTGAGTTTTATAAGATCTTATTTATATGTATAATAGTTATATATTTTTTAGTTGTTATTGTAATTATGGAAATGGTTCGTTCACTTTATGACCATTTTTCATCATAACTTTTGCCAAAATATTTTTCTAGTTCACTGGTCTAAATTTGATTTATTTCAACTGCCCGCACTAACAATTTGATTATCTCACTCGCGTTAATTATTAAATTGTTTATAATTAATTTTTTTTTATAAAGTTTTGTTTTGTAAAATTTTTATTTAACAAAAAAGTTAACGTGAAATTCCGAAATGAAAATCAAACCAAAGTTCGCCATTTTAACTTTACCTTTTTCCAATTGGTTTTTTTTTTATTCCCAGATTCTGCCTCACGGTCCCCATGTAGTATAAATGAGAACTTACTCGTTTGGTTGGTGTGTGCAGTAGAGGTGTGTAGCTCCTGAACGAACTAGTTCAACTGAACGATTCACACAAGTGAGCTAAATGAGCCGCTCACCTTACTGAGCGTTTTTAGCTCAGTAAGTGAGCGCTCTTTACAATCAATTCAATTTCATGTATTATGACAATTGGATTTTACGTACCCTAAAGAGCTTTTATTTCGTATGGAATATGACATTTGGCACAATACAATACTTTTGCGATAGTATCTACAGTATTGTATTAAATAAGGGTTGATTTTGATAGCCAGCGTTGCCAAATAAGCTTATTTATCTTTACTTTATAGTTTTTCTAAGCATTGATCAATTTTGAAATAATTTATTTAAAACATTAAATATATAAATACAACAGACTGCAGGATTTATATTTCACCGTATTGGTCTGAATTTTGTTATATTAATTCCAATTTCTGAACCTATTATTCCTGCCCCATTTTGCTTATATCACAGTGCTAAGGTTTAAAGTTTAAACTTACTTCTTTATACCTGCTAATATTGGGAAGAATAACAACCAAAGTATTTTTGAATTAAATCATTTAACGCCAAACGTAAATCATGAAACAGATGATGATGACTGATACTCATTAGGTTTAACGAATAATTAAAAAAAAAAGTTTATTGATAAGTTTTGGGAACAGAATTATTGGAATACCAATTATACTAACAACTTTAAATTTAGTATCATTATTTTCAAATAATAGAAACTTAAAAATATGTTTGGGGCAAAGGAAAATATTTAAGCAATTTTCCGAAAAATCACTCATTTATAAAACTTTTTGATGCATGAATATTTTTTCACAATTTTTTTACATAAATTAATTATTTTGAATTTTTCTTATATATGTTTTTTTACATGGGTGTCACTTGATTAAGATTTGTTTCAATTTACTAAACAGTCACACATTTAAAAATTGACTATCAATTTTATATAAATTTTGCTTTCAAGTTTTGTTTAAATTTTTCATTCAAGTAACACTGCAGTCAGACGTTCAAGTTTTTATTCAATTCTCTTTCAAGAAATTTACACAAACTGCTAGTCAAAATTCACAAAAATTGAAGGCTGTGACGTAGGCTGCACGCAATTTGCTTTCAAGAACACAAATATTATGGCGGCAGAATATATGTACTTATGTATGTATATAAAAACTAACGAGAGTTTATAATCAAATGGCAATCAGCTGCTTTCTTGAAAGCAATTTGAAACACTCAATTGAACGAAAATTTGAAAGCAAATTCTCAGCAAATTTTAAAAGTGTGAGTGTATTGGTAAAAAAATGAGAGAGGATTGAATCTTGAAACAAAAATTAAATGTAAACTTGATCGTGTGACACCTATGTTAGGCTATGTCTATATGTATATATAAAATTTATGTATTTATAAAATTAGCTGTATATTGGAGCTTATTTTTATATAACTAAAATTAAGTTGTTTTCCAAATTAGTTGTTTAAAAATAAAAACGTTATGGTAACGCTGATATAGCAGAAACATTTTCTGTTTTCGCTTTGATTACTTTCGTAACAAAGATAGACTGAGCTGAAACCAATGGAGCTAATGTATTTTACTGAACTAAAGTGAGCTATTGAAATAAAGTGAGCTATTGAACTAAACTGAGCTACTGAACTAAAGTGAGCTATTGAACTAAACTGAGCTACTGAACTAAAGTGAGCTATTGAACTAAAAGAGCGAACTAGTTCAGTTAACTGAGCTGAGCGGAAAAGAGCGCTCACTCAACTGAGCTGAAAAACCCAACTCTAGTGTGCAGAGTGATTTATTTTATTTTTCATTTTTTCTTCGTCGCTAATTCTGTTCCTTATATGTAGTTAGTTGCTTATATAGTAGTAAGTAACAGGGATGAGTTAAAGAGGTAGTAGGCGACAGTGCTGCCACTACAGTTTATTTCAAATGTTTCATTAAACGATTAACAGCCTAACCCACGATATCGACCGACAAGTCGATTGAGCGACAGCAACTCACTCATTATCGTTCGTATGAGCGACCCACTAACTATCGACTTGTCGGTCGTCTGGCTTTACGTTTTAACGTAATCATTGTCAAATGACTATATTGCCACATCAAATATTCTTTTAAGTTGAGCCATAAATATGGCCATTTGAACGTGGCACAACGACGAGGTATGCACAGTTCCATTACAAGTACAACAATCCAAAAACAACATGTATATTGTTGGTATAAAGTGCTCGCTTTTCATCAAAAAACACAAATATATTTAACATTTTCTTTCGAATGCTTTCCAAGCTGTAAGAATTATTTGTGTATGTTTTAAAACTGTATCAGTTAGTATGAATATAAAGTTAGTATAATATAAAGCAAATTGAGGTATGTGTGCTAGTAAGCTCACCTTTTGGATATGCCTTGCTACAAATGTAAACACAAAACATATGCTTTCAATAAATGAATTTTGTGAAAAATAATTTATAGCAAAATAATTTTTGGTATTTTGTTAATTTCTCAAATTCAAAAAGTCTAGTTAAAGATAATGTAATAAATAATTTATTTATGAATATATAAATCCCAAATATATATAGCAAGTATATACATATATAATATTGTAAATAATGACGGAGAGGTAAAAGGGAGATGTCGTAAGGCATCGATAAGGAATCAGGGAGTGTGCGAGAAATTAAGCGATAGAGACGTATCAGCAGAAGGAGAAGAAAAAGAAAGAAGGACTCGCTAAAAGAAAAAAGAACACATTTATTTAAATAAGCGTTGATTTTATTGTGTGTGATATATAATAATAAGCATTAATTTAAAAACCTAAACTCAAAACACAAGTTTTGCATAAAAACTAATAAGAAAAATAAACAACTAAAAAAAAATATCCAAACATTTTTTGTAGTTATATTGGATATTACTACTTATCCAGCTTTCCAAGACAAACAAATTTTTTGTATATTTTTGCAAACTAATTTCTCTGTCGACAACAAAACTTTCGTGACTGATTTTGACAGTTGTTGTCGCACAATATTTCTTAGTGGGGCGAAAATTTGTATGAAAATGCTTACGTTATCGTTCGCTTTCATTGTCGATCGACTTGCCGTGCTGAAAACTTTTAGTCGGACGCAAAACAGCTGTTTGTCGTTGAAAAAGCAAGCGAGCGATATCGATCGACATCGTGGGTTAGGCTGTTATTTTCTAATGTATTTTTTTAACATAAAATATTCAAGGCATATAAAAATTATTAAATAAAATCAAAATAAACAATTTATTTTATATTTAAATGAACCAAAATATACACAAAAGTTATAAGAATATGTTATAAAAAATTATTAACTGCAAAAAAAAAAAAAAAAAAAAAGAAACTAACAATTCACTATAATTTAAAATCAATGAAAGAATATAAGTTTATAAGGTTATTTTAAATGAGATCAACATTTTGAATGATATTTCTCGAAGCAGACTTTGTTTGTAAAGTGTTACTTTACATTCTTGGCATTGTCGTCTAGATCGACTGCCACAATTATTGCGGAATATTCTTGGTGGAAATATTTCAACTTGCTCAGGAACTACACAAGAAGATGCTAATACCTAGCTCCATTTCGAAAGTCAAGAATGACTTTAAATTTGCATTAGGTATTCCGACAAGCTTGCATTCTTTTCTGTACTCATTCCAAGAATTATATATCGCCAGATCAAAAAATGGAAAAATACTTTGACAGTCCAGTTCTGCGTTTCCATTTTAGTCCTGTAATATTCTAGCATTTAGTCACACAAATCAACACCACCCATAAATTCTTTGTAGTTTTTAATAACCGCGGGCACTGGGACAGGGCAACGGCCCTTAAGATTTTTGTTCCACCGTTCGATTTCATCTACAGGATCTTTTCCACACATATTCGAGGCAGCTATAATCGCTCTTGTGTCCTTCCAATTAACAATGGCTACATGGGAATTTAACACTTTTCTGTATTCTGATTGCCACAATTGTGCCTATTGCTAGATATCCCACATGATGTAACGATTCTAATAGTGACTTCAATTGCCAATTTGTTGCATCATTTTCTAACCATATCGATGACTGGTTCAATTCTCCACAGTTGATTTGTGCAATAGTCTGAAAAGTACATACGTATCTACATAGCGCACCATTACACCACGCTTACTCATTACATACAGTTTAGTATAGTTAACAACGTCTTCAACTGGCGGTCTAATTGGCTAGTCATTCTTAGACTCAAATATATCAGTATGATCAGTACTTTCATCGATTTCTTCTTCTGCATTTAGATCCAAAGGGATGCTTCATCAGCATCAATATCGTCGTTGCTGAAGTCCGTATCAGATTCGTCTAGAATTCCTAAAACTGCTTTAACGTTATCATCGTTGTTCAAATCAAAAAATGTTCCTATAAAATTATATGATATGATCGTGAGGATATAATAAAGTGTTGCATTGTGCCTGATCAACACAATTGTGATATCTGTATTATTTTGCACCTAAAATAATTGTTACTATGCAAAAAATTAACGTTAAACACCTAAATTACTTCACGTGTTCGTTATACAGCTACCACAAGCTAGATCCACAATTTTTTTTTTATATATACAACAAAAACACTTACCGCATGGACTCATATCTACACGTGCTGAATGACACAATCAAAAAGAGAATATTTTTGCAAGTTCTTTTCTTCTTTTTTGCATTTGCTTTCAGGTTAATAGACGAAAAGTAATTTCTTCATATAATTTAAGACATATTCACCCCTATCGTGAATAATAAGTGAAATTTTTGTTCACGTGAAATTTTAATTCCATTCGAAGGGAAATATGGTATCGTGAATCTCACGTGAAAAATTATTCCCGCTATCAGTTCTTAGTGAATGTAGAAAAGAAAAGAAGATTAAAAAAATAAAAAATTTAGAACTTTTTGTTCAAAAATATACACGGACATATTTATTTTAAAGAAAACTTTAAAAATCAAAGTTAAATATTCAGTGTTGGAGCTTTAGATTGGTTGCTCCGTTTGTTTATTGCATTCTAACTTTTATGTGGTAAAATAATTCGGCTACTTTTTGGAAAGCCAACAAAACGAAAAAATGCCAAAATATTAAAGCTTCACAAATCTGCATGCAATCGGCCTGTTTTTTGCATTTTTTGAGGAATACATCAGTTTGTGCCTTATTATCAGATCTTTTCATTAAAATAAACTTTTTAAAGTTTAATATTCGAATTATAAGAAGAAATCAATGTAATTTCTGTTCTATTCCCCATCAAAAAAAAAAGTGAAAATATCAATGTGAGAAGTGAAAAAATTCCGAGCGAAATATTTATTCACGATAAGGGGAATTTTTTTCAATGAACATTTTTCACGTTATTATTTTGGACTGAATAAAATATTTTCATGCGAGTTGTTCACGATTGCAAATACGTGAAAAGCGAAAAAATTTCATGTGGAAAATTAAACACGATAGGGGTGATTAAGGCAGACCTCACAATCGATTAAGCTAGGTCTGAAAGGCGCCCTATGCTCCAATGGGAGTTAGAGGTACATACATATATATATAAACAAACGGCAATTTATTTTAAAATTTTAGGTTATGAAAATGAAAGATATTACCTTCTAGCATTCAATTAGTAATGAGTACAGCCACCATTTTTAGAAATAACTTCAAAAACGCGATTTGGCATCGAATTATATAATGACTCTAAGTAATGTAGCGAAATTGAACTCCATGCTTCCGTTATTGCATCCTTTAAGGATTCTATCGTCTCAAGTTGTTTTCCTCCTTCATAAACTTTTCTCGCAAGCCAACCCCAGACATTTTCCATTGGATTCAGGTCTGGTGAATATGGGGGCCAATCCAAAAGTTTAACACCTTGTTGGTTAATCCATTGTTTTACTGCTCTGGCGGTATGAATCGGAGCGTTGTCGTGCTGGTACGTCCAAGGTATGGGTCCAAAGAAATCATTAAATTTTGGAAATGTTTTTGTAAGTTGTTGCAGTCATATTGTAGCATACATAACCCAATTCTATGGTACCATAATACGAAATGGCACCCCATACTATTATTCCGCCCTATCGGCTTTGTCTGCGGCTCAAAAATAATTCCTCCTTATTTAGGTCATCGAAGTAATAGTTATACCCGTCGGAACCATCAATATTAAACTCTTTTTCAGCAGAAAATACAACTTTAAACCATTTGTCGGACTATGTCATTGTATTTTTGGCAAACTGTAGACGTTGTGATTTGCGTTTTTCATTAAGTAGTGGTTTTTTGCAGTTTTCGTCGGACTATGTATGGACACCATTTTAAAATACGGTGCACTGTTCTTAGACTGGCACTGACTCCACTTTTTTCACGTATTTTTGATACCGACATGGCAGAATTTAATGCAATTCCAAAAATTTTTCGTCTTTCTCCTGGAGTTGTTGCCATTTTCTTCCGCCCTTTCATATTTTTTCCATATCTTTCCACGTTATTTAAATAATTATACACAACTGTCTTTCCTATATTAATGTTTTTGGCTATTTGGACCGGATTCTGACCCTGAGATTTCAAAATCAGAATTTTTTTCTTTTTCAGAATTATTAAGAGCCTTACCATTTCCCATTTTGAATAAAAAGTATTTACCAACTATCAAATTAAAAATTCTCTAGCGCTTTATATTGAAAGAAATTCAAATCATAGCCTTCCCGATTAATATTAAAAGAATTCCTTATTCAAGTGACACACGAAAAATTACCACAGAAATACATGTCTTTAAATAAATGCATAATTTTAGTATAATAAAAATATATGTATGTATATTTTTATTTGGTTGTGCAAAAAATTATTTTTTTCTGAACTTTAGTTTAGGGGATATACTTAATTAAAGTTAAAAAAAAATGTGATTCCTAGTTCAAGTGGCAGGCAGTGTATATGTGCCTACAGAGAGCAATAAAAGTTGTACAAGATATTTATCCACTGTAAATCATTGCGAACATTAAACTTGAAGTTTATTTCATCCAATAGTATATAAATTTAAAACTACTATGTAAACATAGAATAAATTAATACATGAATATTGTATAAATACAAAAAAAAAAATAAATAAAAAAAAATTTTTTTAAAAAATAATTTCTTGGAAGGTTTTAGAAATTTGCTGCCCTGTTTGAGGTTTTTTTTCGCAAACCGACGGGTGACATGCGTTTTCACTACTAAAACATTATTGGCCACTCCGTGGTACTATGCCAAAAATTTGGTTACAGCCCTAATGTACATATGTAGATAGTATGTATATGCTATTAACTTTTAAGTTTTGTGGAATATATAATTACGTGTACATACTTACATAGGCTGCCGTAGAGCAACTGTCATATGGACCATTTGCTTGTGTTAGTTTTTTTATGGGCATGTCTTTATTGGAAGGAAAAGTTTTCTCCGAAGCGTTGAAGGAGACGGAAAAAAAATTTCTACCTACATATAAAGTAAGTGCTAGTGTTCAGTATTTACTATTTATTTTTTAAACATATTATAACCCCTTAGGTTGGCATGTGTATATGGCCGATTTTGCAAACAATAAATTTTTCAATGATACCGGAAAAGAATCGTCTTATATTTGTTAGTATTTGCAGTTTGTTGTGGACGACATTTTTGGCTTATATGAAAGGAAAAGAATTGATAATAAGCACGAACCAAGTTGTGGAACTTAATTAAATAATAATAAAGTCCTAATCATAAGTTAAACCAATTTTAAGTGTATTAATTTCATTGTTTAAAAAAATTTTGTGTTAAGTACGAATTTATTCCAGTTATAATTGAAAAAATTTTATGAAATAAAGTGCATTTATAAATTTTGGTTGTCAGTAATGTCATTATTTGTTATTTAAAACGCATGCAAATGATATACGAGTATGTACATTGAAACCATTTGAGCAAGTTTTTAACGATAGAGTCCAACTGACAATTAATTATCGATGGCTTAATATAAAAAAGGTGTAAATCCATTTTTTTTTTGTAAATATCGTTTTTATTTTTGGCAAGTGTCAAATGCATTATAATCACCCTTATCGTGAAAAGCAACTGGAATTTTTGTTTCCGTGAAATTTTATTACCCCGCAAAAGGAAAAATGGTACAGTTCTCAGTGAATGTAAAAAAAGGAAAGAAGTTAAAAAATAAGAAATCATAGAAATTTTTGTTCAAAAATATACACGGAAATATTTATTTTAAAGAAAACTTAAAAAATCAAAGCTAAATATTCAGTGTTGGAGCTTTAGTTTGTTTATTGCATTCTAACTTTTATGTGGTAAAATAATTCCGCTACTTTTTGGAAACCGAACAAAACGAAAAAAAATCCAACAAATTAAAGCTTCACAAGTCTGCCTGCAATCGGCCTGTTGTTTTACATTTTTTTGAGAAATACATTGTGATAACTCATTAACTCAGCGTTTACACATGCAAGTGCAAGTTCGAAAAACTCAATACAATCAAACATTTTTACTAACACAACTACACTTTTGGCACTTGCAGCTCAACTTGCATGGAATTTATGAAAACAGTGAATTTTTGACACTTACGGCAAGTAAAATGACAAGTTAAGAAACAGTGTTACCGAGAATGAGTCTTATATCAATTAACCAGTATTTAGTAAAATAAAAGTAATGTTTATAGCTGATTTTCTGTATATTTAGGTTAGGTTAGGTTAGCAGGCTGCTGGTAAATGGAAGATTAGATTCCAGCTCACTTGGGTCCTGATATGGTCCCATTGTGTTACCTGTAGTGACGAGTGATGGAGGAAAGGAGATTAGAAGAGTCGGAAGAAGAGTAGATGAGGGAAGACCATAGAAGAGCAAGAGAAGAGTAGAAAGCAGAAACAGGTGGGAAAAACCAAAGCAAGGAGTTGTCCTGCAGAACATCCAGGATGTCGAGCCCCCTATTGGGCGAACCATCCACTGCTCCTGATGAAGGAGCTAATACAACCGAGTTCCGTATTTAAGAGCTCGGAGAGGGTACTGAAGGATCTGCTGCCTAGAAAGCGGAGGCGGTGATCCTCCATAGCTGGCAGAGGCATAGAAGGTGTGCGATGCTTTCTTCTTCTTCCTCATCATTGCAGCTGGAGCAATACTCATTGTGTGGTAGACCCATGCGTCTTGCATGGGTTCCGAAGGTGCAGTGTCCCGTGACCGTGGCCACAAGATTGCGCAATTGCGGTTTTGGAAAGTTCAGCAGATTTTTGGTTCTGTTGATATCAATGCAAGGCCATAGGGTCCTTGCTGTGGTACAGGATGGTTCATTAAACCATCTTGTTTGTGCCTCTTGCATAAGGGCTTTCTCGATTCGCCTCCAGCAGGCCAAGAGCGGAAGACCACAGAAATTGTCAATTTCAGCGGCCTCTAACTCTGTACCTCTCCTGGCCAGATTGTCAGCGATGAGATTGCCTGTGTTTTCTCCGTGTCCCCGTACCCAAATAAGGGTAACACTAGAACAATTAGCCACTGTATTAAGTGATTTCCTGCATTCCAGGGTAAGGAGGGATGTTGTGTACACACCCGAAATTGCTATTATTGCAAGTTTGCTGTCGGTTATAATATGAATAACTCTATTTGTTATCCTATAGTACCGTAGCCAGTTTGTTGCCTTTTTGATGGCGGATATTTCAGCTTGTAAGATACTACATTCGTCCGGGAGTCTGAAGGAAATCCTGATCCCGAATTCTTCAATGTAGACACCCCGCCAACCCTGGAGCCCCGTTTGGAGCCATCCGAAAACACTCGTAGGGCCCCGTGCGGTGTAGGGGGGAGGTCCTCCGATAGAGAGTAGTTAAATGCTCTATAAAAGGAAGGTCTTGGAATGCAATAGTCGATGAGATCAGGGATAGTTCCCATGGTCTCTACAATGCTAGCGTGACCCCACGGTCGATATTTCCATGCGTTAGTTGTACTAAGTCGCACCGCAGTGCGTAGAGCTAGCTTCCTAGCCAACAGATCGACTGGAAGCCAGCCCAGCATAGCAAAAAGGGCCTTTGTGGGCGTAGTTCTAAGGGCACCAGTTATCATGATTGCCATTAAGCGGAGAGTTCTCTCGATTCGCTGTCGGTTTGTTGCCAAGTCCAGTGCTTTCCACCAGATTGTTACACCATAGAAAAGATTTGGTTTGATGACCGTTTCAAATATCCAATTAATCCCCTTGGGACTTATGCCCCAGGTAGGACCAATGGCTTTCTTGCAAACATATAATGCCGCTACGGCTTTTGTTGCACGAGCATGAATATTGTCTCTCCATGTTAATTTATTATCAAGGATAATGCCTAAGAATTTGGCTTTATCCGATAGGGCTAGTGTAGTGCCTTTTATTTTGGGTAGAGTGAAGGTGGGAATTTTGTATCTTCTAGTGAAGAGCACTAGTTCCGTTTTGGTTGGGTTGACGCTGAGGCCGTCCTGTGAGCACCATTTACAGACCTCGCTGAGTGCATCTTCCAGCCTGTACCTAATTGTGTCAAGATGGAAGCCCGAGATAGTCACTGCCACATCATCTGCATATGCAACAGTATTGACGCACATGGACTCCAGTTTACTAAGCAGGACGTTTAATGCCACATTCCATAGCAGAGGGGATAGGACACCACCTTGTGGCGTACCCTTGCCCTTTATAAAAAATAAAAAACAAAAAAGAACCCATTTTAATGGTATTTTTTAGCATGAATGCATTTTGCATGCATTTCGAAAAAAAATTTATTAAACCAAATATTCTTTTCAGTAATTTTATGATATCGCCAACACGGCAATACTGGATTCACATATTTTTTCATAGCATGCTTAAGCGCCATGGCCACGTATCAAATTGGCTTGACAAACCAACAGCCATACCTAAACAAGAGCGGCAAGCGTTTTTTAGCTGTCAAAAGTTCTTATGCCCATACAATTTGTATGGAGCATCCCGAAATAACGCGGCGGCAAAATTTTGCAATTGGAAAATCCGATTTTGACAGCGCGTTTAATAGTGAAGTTAGCTGCAAAAGACAAGCACTCATGATACAATGACTATAAGGTAGTCTTACAAGCCCCGCTGACAATTCTTGAAAATTACTTGTTTTTTATTTCAAGTGTTAAATTTTGATTTGTATTTATTTTTTCGTATTTGAATGAATAATTTTTATTTATATTTTTGTCACTGGTTGAAACATACACACATACACATTTATACTTTTGACTTCTTAGGATTTTTTTTGTTGTGTTTGTTGTAGAGATGCATGTATTCTTAGGTTATGAGTATACTATTATAATCTGGGTTGTTATATATTTTGTAATAACCCTCTTTTTATGACAAAGCGTTGACGCTCTTGTTTAGGTATGGTATTTCAGCGTTAACGCTAGGCGGTAGAAAACGTTCCGCTTTCCGCTCTTGTTTAGGTATGGCTGCAAGGGTTTTTTGATTCTGTTAGTGAAAAAAAACTCTCACGTATATGTCCATGTGAGTTTGACGAAAATCAAAACAATTTAGATATTCACTGCCGTCGATACTGTAATTTGAAGTTTATTTGATGTGTTGCTGCGTAATTACATCAAATCTCATTTTTATTTAGTTTGCGCAGCGACAATATCGTACGTGGAAAATTTGATAGCGCAATAAATAAAAAATGGATGAAAAAATTTTTATACTGGAATTAATTAAATTTTATCGCTGTTTGCCTGCTTTATGGAGAGCAATTAAAAATACATAAACCAAATGTTGAAAAAAATGTAAATGTTATGAAAATTTTTATATACATATTGAATTAAAATTAACAAAATAAATTTAATTATTTTCATAATAATTTAATATAAAGGCTCTGTAAGTCAATCGCTTATAAAAATATAAGGTAATTGATATTATAAATATTACTGATGAATTGGTATAGCTACCAACGAAATACATATATATCTAGATATTGCTAACCCGCAACAAATAAATAAAATTTTAAACATTAATAAATAAAATTAAGAATACTTTGTTAGCAAAGTTGCAAAATATTTTGCAACCAAAAACATCAGACTTATCATTCAAAAATAACTTTCAAATGAAATTTGAGGGCATGAATTTGACACGTTGCTGTGTTAAGCAAAATAATATTTACCAACACATACATGTTATTTGTCAAGCCAATTTGATACGTGGCCATGGCGCTTTACGCTTCGAGAACATTTTGAAAATGAACTTACAACTGACTGTGTAAACACTCGATCAACTTGCAAGACTTTCGGCTATAATTTCAATATTTTCGTTGATAATACGTATACACCAGCGTTGTCAACTTGGTGCGTTTCGCACCTTTTTTGGTGCTTTTCTAAATGTTTTGTGCGAAAAATATCTGAGTTGGTGCGTGGTGCGCTTTTTTTTAAATTTTGGTGCGTTTTTTTAATTTTGGGTGGCTCCAAAGCATATTAAACACAAAAGAATTTTGTACAAAAAATACAACTGTTTCAATACCATTTCATTCAATTGTGTACAATTTTTACATTCAATTTTACATATAATTATAAGAGCAACCATTAATGATGTTTAAGAGGTACCAAAACACATTCACAAAAACCGTTAAAACGTCTTGTTGTTATAGATAATTTGTAACATTTCATTATAAGAAATTTGTTGTCCCTTTTAGATTTTCAGAGTACATAATTGTTTGTTGTCGTAAAAGTTGCTGTCAAGTCTGTTAAAGAGCTTAGCAAAAACAAAGTATTCTGGAGATTAGCGATCATTGTTCGATTTTTATAAAATGCATAAAAAATGCGTTTATATAAATTGTTGTAACACTCAAATTAATAAAATTTCTATTTACTAAAAGTTAAAAGGTTAAAGTTAGTATCAATAATGGAGTCTAAAAAAAGAGATCATAAGCGAAATACAAAAAGATTTGGGAATCACAATGTCAGTTTAAGCAATGGATTCGGCCTGGAACAAATAATAACACAAAAGCAGGATGATATTGCAAATGCGATATGACGCCTACATAAATATCCAACCTTGTTCGGCATTCTGGTACACGGAAACACATTAAATAAAACACTATTTATCTTGTAAATTTTATTAAATTTTTCATGTTAATTATATTTATCTATTGAACTAAAAATAATACAGTATTTTTCGGTTATTTGACCCTACGGTTAATTGGTTTCCACGCTTAATTGAACCACATGATCGGGCAAAAAAATATTGCATACGAAAACACATGTAAATTTCCTCGGATAATTGAACTCGGTTAATTGATTTTCCCGCTTAATTGGTTCAAATTCATGTCATCAAAAATAAATTTCCTCTTACTTTTACCCGGTTAATTGCATTATTATTGAAAAATAATCTGGCATTATTGCACATACATATTTGACATCATTTGTGAAAAAATTTGTGTTTAAGTTTATGTTTTTTTTGTAAAACCAATATATGAATTGAACTAAAAATAATACAGTATTTTTCGGTTAATTGACCCTACGGTTAATTGGTTTCCACGCTTAATTGAACCACATGATCGGGCAAAAAAATATTGCATACGAAAACACATGTAAATTTCCTCGGATAATTGAACTCGGTTAATTGATTTTCCCGCTTAATTGGTTCAAAATTCATGTAATCAAAAATAAATTTCCTCTTACTTTTACCCGGTTAATTGCATTATTATTGAAAAATAATCTGGCATTTTTGCACATACATTATTGACATCATTTGTGAAAAAATTTGTGTTCAAGTTTATGTTTTTTTTGTAAAACCAATATATGAATTGTTTTTTATTTAGTTTATAAATTTAATTTTTTTGTAAAACTCATGTGCACACAAATAGTGCATTTAATAGTACATAGTATGTACCTACAATAATAAATACCTGCGATACACATATATGTACATTTTTTTCTGTTACTTGCCTTTTTTTTTGTTTAAGGTAAAAAAAAATTATTTTGAAAAACTTAAAGTGCACATATGCGATTTCTTTTAATTCATTAGTATGTAGTTCCAATTATGCGTGATTTCTGTAATTGAACAAATTGTTCAATTAAACGGGATTCTTGTAATTGAACGAATTGTTCAATTAAGCGGGTATCGGCTAATTGGTTCCCCGGTTAATTGAACAAAAAGTTGTGCAAATTTTGATGTGCAATTAACCGAAAAAGACTGTATTAACGAAGTTTACCTTATTTTGCAATACTTAAGGTACGTTCACATTCATCAAATATTTGTCGAAAAAAACGTGACCGAGAGAGAAACTAATTATTTATTTCCTTTAATTCTAATATTTTTCTTAATTATGAGTTCGCATTTATTAAAAACTGTATAAAAATATGTTTTTGTAGATAAATTAATTTTATTTTTCAACATAAAAACCAAGTTAGTTGACATTATCCTTAAGAAAAACTAGTGGTTACGTTTTTTTGGACAAATATTTAATAAATGTGAACGTAGCTTTACTTAATAATTAAATTTTTTAAAAAAATGTTTCTCTTCACAAACTCAATTTAAAACTTGTAAACATCAAATAGGTATAACTTCAGACATAATACAGAAATGTCTTACGGTAGAAAAACAAAATAAATATTTTGTATTATTGCCCATGCGCCCAACCATACGTACAAATATATATTATATAATTATATGTATGTATATATATATGTATGTATGCCTGAATGTTTTCATAAAAAGGGCATACCCTGCATTTTTAAAAGTAGAATTTTAAACGAAATCGTTAAGTATTTCCCTAACGAAAATCCGACTAAATACTACAGTGGCCACAAGTAATGCAAGAGTTCGCCTTTGACTCTCTCACACATATACATGTAAAAAAAGTGTTTTTAAAGGTAAAATGAGCAGAAGTCAACTAAAACGTTGCATAAACAAAGAAAAAGAACAATTAATTGAATATTTTATAACTATTGAAAAAGAAATTTGATAAATAAACAAATATGTATCAAAAAAAAATTAAATTTCTGTAGTATTTTCATTTAGGAAATATCATTGTTGATCTAACTGGTACATTTTGACTAGAGAAATAGTTGGGAGTTGCTCACCAGTGATCTCATCGGTCTGATCGTGTCAAGTGATTACCCTCAATGTCATCCGTATGTTCAAATCGTCAGTCGAGTGCATTGCTAGTTGTTAGGCTGGTAGTTAGAGGAAATGACTGGTAGCTCGCGAAATAGCTAGACATTCGCTAGCTACGCCGACTGCAGGGTATTTAAAATACTTGCAAACAATAATATTTATACACACAGAAGCAGCATTACATATATATGTAAGTATTTGTGTTGAAAATATTAATGTTTGTTGAATTTTAAAGTTCTAACTAAGCTTGATGTTGATCTAATAAATATATTTGAGCTATCCATGAATAAATAATAGAAGCTGTCGATGGATGTTGAAAAAATTTCCATTATCTTTATTTTATGTATGTACCTACGTACTAGTAATGTTACGAATACTCGTATTCGATTTTTCGACTATTTGCTTATTTTAATATATTTTTATTCGTATTCGACAAGTAAGTATTTTGTTACCAGAAATTAAACATTTTTCCTTTTATGGGATGTTTGTTTCATATAAATTAGATTATTTCTAAACAAAATATGTTTCAATCAGCAGGTTTTCTTTTAAGCAAATGCAAGCAAGTGCTTTGAGATTGATCAAAAATAATATATATAAATAACAATTTTTATTTTCAATTAAGCGTTTTTTACATATAAACAGTGCGTTCTTATCCGAATTCGACTTTATACACATATATTTACCGTGTAGTACCTACACCATACCATAGCGTTTTAATTTACTTTAGCAAAAATAAAATTTCGGTTCTGAGTTTTGATTACATATATATAATTTTATAAACCTTTCAAAAATAAATTTAAAATAAATACTTTGTGCTCCAGTATTGAACTAAGGAGTCGCTCACTATAATTCTACCCACTAACCATTGTGCTACAGAGGCTTATTAGTGTTGAATGTATATTAACTTAATTATAGCTTTACGCATTTTTTCGTACAAACCCCTTTTTGTCACACATCTAAGCATGTGTGTATAAAAATACAAAGCATTTGCTTTTGAAAGATCAACACATTCAAATCGTTATTTGCTTTTAACATACCAAGCAGTGCTGCCACGACCAAAAAAATATTACAACCAAATATTTTGAAAAAGTTACCAAATGTGAAAAAATAACCAAATTTAAAATGCATATTTTATTAACAAAAAATATTTAAATTTATTTAAAGTAGCATTACATACAGTTTATTTGCATTTTATACATAGTTAAATAATAATTGCAAAACAAGAAAACGAAAAAAAAAAATCATACTAATAGTAAATGAAAAGGAGAAACTTAAATTGAAATCAGTTTTTGTTTATTTGAGCCCTTATTCGTAAAAATAGTTTTTTTTATAAGAGTTAAACCTGCCAAATGTTTATACAAAATTCATTTGATTGAAAGTTTATAAATTAAAATTTTTTTTGAATAGGATCATTACAATAAACAAAATTTGTACTGCACATTTATAAATAATAAGAAAGGAAAAAAAGAAATTGTTTTTACATATTAATAAATTTCTTATTAATAAGTGAAAAACATAACAAGAAACTTAAATTTAAACAAACTTTTTAAAGTGTTTATTTATTTAAAATAAACAATATTTGTACTTCAGGAAAAAAATGTAATTGTTTTACAAAATTTTTCTTTTAAATCAAAAAATTAATAGATTTACAATTCACAGTATTGAGATTAGAAATTATATACGAATTTTCAATTCATATCTTTGGCAGACCGTAAATAATGGGCAACATTTTGATTTTTGCACAACTGTTTCGATTGGATAATATTGTTAATAGTTTTAAAATCAAGACTATTACGAAATTTGGTTTTGTTTAAATTAAGCTGTGAAAACATTCTTTCGGCTGCAGCAGAACTATGTGGCAATGATAATAAATTTTGTACGAAATAAAAAAGTTGTTCAAAAGTTTTTTCGTTCGTCCCATTTTTGCTTTGAAAGTTGTCAGGTCTAGTTAGATGTGAATCATTGAATAATTTTTGATAACACAGAGCAGATCATTTAGTAGTACGGAGAGGTGTTGACAGTGTTGGGACCCAATCGTACTATGAACAGGTAATTAAAAATTTTCAAAAATTGTTTTCAAAGCTTAACAAGTTATATATATGTATAGTTAAAAAATATTCAAACGAAAAAAACTAACCAAAATGAAAATATATTCGCATCTCACATTAAAAAATAACATTACCAATTTTGGTTAGAAATAACAAAAAACGGCAGCTCTGATACCAAGCACTATTCTACACACATAAAAAATTTCAATTTTTTTTCACCAAAGCACATTATAAACATAAATATGTATGTATGCACTCACATCGTTTTTAGAACACTATACGTACCAGACAAGTAAACTAGTTATAGTTACCCCTAATAGAATTATAATATAATACTTACTCTATAAGACTTTCCCTATAATTTCTTTAAATACTTACAATTAATTTTGGAATTAAATGTTTACAAAGAAAATGAAATTTAATATATTTTTTTAAAGAAACCTTTTTGAACGTTTGTCCGCAATAACTGCAAACAAACGTACACATTTAAAATATAAACATACATACTAAAATGTATGCACAAATATACAAACGTGCACATTTAAAATATAAACTAAAGTGTATGCACAAATATACTTACGTACACATTTTGAGTTAATTGCTTTTCATAAAAAAAAGAAAGAAATCATTAACATGCATTTTTGTCCACAACACTGTGTACAAACATGCATGCATAAAACACTTGAAATATTGAAATACTTTAATTGTTCTTTTCCAAGAATGCTGTTTGCATTTCCAACATATTCTGGGTGGCCAAATATTAACTAGAGCAATTGATTTCGAAATATGAACTTCTTGGGAAATATTGCCCAATAACTAAAATAGAACGACCAACTTTCTTTTGTAAACAATTGATTTCTTAATAGTTCATAAGAATTACCAATAAGCAGGAAGATTTTTAAAAAATAAAGTTAGTCATTTATTCTGATTCAAAAACACAACAACGGTTTTTTTCTTTTAAAAGAAATTTAATTTAAAACCAAAATTGGCGCAGTCGGTAGGATACCGCAAGTCCTACCCAACGTAAAACAAAAAGCAAGAAAAAAGGATCTACTTTTCTGTGGTAGAACGTGGATATTAATCCTTAGTGCGGTATCGTTAAAAGATATTGTTCCTTTAGATATGAAAGATCATACCCAAGGATCAATTGATAATTACATTCACCGAAAGTAAAATAAATAAAAAAGATTTTATTCTTACGTCGTAATAGAACGCGAATGTGGTGATGTAAAAAGGAAAATTTTTTTTTCCTGCTTGAGATATGAAAGATCATACTCAAGGACTAAACAATAACTATACATAAGTGACATTGTGTTTGAATAAAATTTAGTAAATAAATAAAAATAAAAATTGCAAAATCAGTGACTCTGAAGATAAATAAAAATCATAAAATTAAAAACTTAAAATTACTGAACGCATTAGTAACTCCACAATAACCTGAGAAGGAAACAAAAGATTGCTCAAGAAACTTTCAGGCAGAAGACTGCCAACACGAAAAACAAAACAACAACAAAAAATTACATATATTACTCTGTGCTTTTATGGACAAAGAATTGCTTTAATCATCAAAAACTTAAACTTCTTGGAAGACCTTGATCAACAGGAAATAATCACCGCATATCAGGACATCTAAAAGGACCACAACAGCAATACCATCTAAAAGAGACATCAATCGCAAGAAAACACTACACAAGGTATTAATAAGTAAAATTAATTATATATAGATTAAGTAAAATAAAACAATAATAAAATTTTTTTGAATGTACACAATCAAAGAAAAAATTGAGATAGAATCAGAACTAGAAAGAATCATACTCTATACATCTAGAGAAAAAGACATTGAAAGATTGCAAAAATTTTCACGTAAGATAACCCTGATTAAATTAAAAGCAAGAAAATTATATTTAAGAAATAAAAGGAAGCAACACAACAGAATTAGAATTTAAGACGAAATGGCTCAAGTACAATTTGATCCTATTAAATATTTGGGAAACCTCCCCGAATTTAATGGCGATAACAGAGATCTCCAAACATTCCTAAATTTAGTAGATAGGATACACCCTATATTACAGACATTTGACGAACTATCACAAGGACTGTTCTCCGATTTAATTAAAAGTAAACTTAAGGGCAAGGCCAGAGAAATTATCGAAATCAATTGCCAGGCAACTTCCTGGAACGACATAAAAACAGTGTTACAAAATAATTTCGGTGACCGACTAAGTTGCGACGAACTCTTCGACTTACTCAGGGCAACTACGTTTAAAACAACCAGCCTAGACTTCTTTGACGAAATAAAGAGTAAACTTAGGCGCCTTAACAATAAAACCTTATTTGTACTTGGACAAGAATCAGGAGCAGCAAACGCCGTCGCTCAAAATAACTCCCGTACAGCCCTTAACATTTTCAAATCCAAAATTCCCGAACCCATGAGAACAATTCTAGCTTGCAGAAACCCGGACACTTTAGAAGGAGCAATGAACATCCTCTTTGAAGCCGGATACGCTCACCTCCGAGTAGACAATCAGCAATATTTTTCGCGAAACAAACCCGAACAAAATAAATCTAATTTCAGACAAAATCATCACCAACAAAATTTCAAATCACGTAATCCTAATCAAAACCTTAACCCACAAAATAATTCAAGCTTTAACAATCATAGGCAAAACTTCCAACAACGAGATTTTAACCAACAAAATCCTAACCAGAATTTCAGGTCACACAATTATCAAAATCCTAATCGTCACAATCAAAATTTCCAACCACAGAATAACAACTCAAACTTCAATAGACAAAACCTTACATCCCAAAATAGAACTTTTAACCGTTTTCCATTACCTGAACCAATGGATGTAAATACTAACTTTTCCAACGTTGGAATCAACACCCCAAATTTTAATCCACAGCGAAAATTCGCTCATAACCCATATAACAATATTCCATTAGCAGAACCCGTCAACGTAAATAGTAGTTATGAAGCAACCTACAATCAAACTCCTCCTGAAAATTTTCATCCTCCTGCCTCGGAGGGTTACCCTATATAAAAATAGAAACTAAATTAAAACCTATAAAACTAATCATAGATACTGGTGCGACCAACTCAATACTAAATCCAGGCATTTGCCACCCCAAATGGATCCACCAAACTACCCCTCTTCCTATAAAAACCCTTCAACATAAGATCTACACAGATAAAAAAGTTAAAATACCATGTTTCAAAGAATTCGGAAAAACCTTAGATTTTATAGAATTCTATATCGTACATTTCCATGATTATTATGATGGCTTAATTGGTAATGATCTACTTAGACCATTAAATTCGTACATAAATTATCAAGACAACACGATTCAATTAGGAGGACAAATATTACCGATCTTCTTTAAAACCAAAGAAGACTATAACTATAAGACAGAAACAGCGCCTATTACAAAATCACGCAACCAAAAAATCCTCGCATCAATTCATAATACCACGCAGAAGGTGGACAATGAAAATTTTAATACAATGCAAATAAAAGAATATAAACCTTTAAGAGAACAAATTAGAACAGAACACCTTAATTTTGAAGAAAAAAGAGAACTATTAAAACTGGTAAAAAACTACTCAGATATTTTCTATCAGGAAAATACAAGATTGAATTTTACCTCTGCCATAAAACACGAAATCAGAACCTCTGATAATATACCCATTCACACTAAATCATATCGTTATCCATTTGTACATAAGAACGAAGTTCAAAAACAAATTCAAGAGATGCTTGACAATAAAATTATCAGACATAGTAATTCCCCTTATTCCGCACCTATTTGGATCGTTGCGAAGAAGGCCGATGCAAGCGGAAAAACTAAATGGAGACTTGTCATCGACTATCGGAAACTTAATGAAGTAACCATAGATGACAGGTACCCGATTCCCAATATTGATGAAATTCTGGATAAACTGGGAAGATGCCAGTATTTTACCACGCTAGATTTAGCGAAAGGATTTCACCAAATAGAAATTAAGGAGGAAGACATTCATAAGACCGCCTTCACTGTAGAAGGAGGACACTATGAATTCCTAAGAATGCCGTTTGGGTTGAAGACAGCTCCAGCGACATTCCAAAGGCTAATGAATAATATTCTTAAAGATTATATAAACAAAATTTGTCTTGTTTATTTAGATGACATAATCATCTTTTCCACCTCTCTCCAGGAACACATTAATTCCATTAGTTTAATATTCAAACGCTTACAAGAAGCAAATCTTAAGGTACAATTGGACAAATCAGAATTCTTAAAAAGAGAAATTGAATTTCTTGGACATATAGTAACACCAACAGGAATAAAAGCAAACCCGAAAAAGATAGAATGTGTCAAAAACTTTCCCATCCCCAAAACCACTAAACAAATAAAACAATTCCTTGGATTAACCGGATATTATCGGAAATTTATAAAGGATTACTCCATGATCGCTAAACCCATGACCAAATACCTAAAAAAGGATACCAAAATAAACATTGCTGACCCGCAATACGTAGAAAGTTTCAATACTCTCAGAACATTATTAACACACGACCCAATCCTAGCATACCCAAACTTTTCAAAAAAATTCACCCTTACAACAGACGCAAGTAATTTTGCTTTAGGAGCAATACTTTCACAAGACAATCACCCCATTTGCTACGCAAGCCGCACTCTCAACGAACATGAGTGTAATTACAGCACTATTGAGAAGGAGCTTCTAGCCATCGTCTGGGCTACTAAATATTTCCGACCATATCTATTTGGACGAAAATTCATAATCGAAACTGACCACAAACCACTCACTTGGTTATTTTCCATAAAGGAACCAAATTCGAAATTGGTAAGATGGAGATTAAAACTCTCAGAATTCGATTACGAAATAAAGTATAAAAAAGGGACAAAAAATGGCAATGCGGATGCGCTTTCGAGAATAGAACCTGAAACTACCAATATTTATTCTCTAGAAACAGAAGTTCTTAGTATAAAAAAAACCGAATCTCCTATTAACATGTTTAGGAATCAAATTATTATTAATAAGATTTTCTCAGGAGCAGCTAGAATTAAAAGTGAAAAAATATTTAAAAATAATAGGAAAATTATAGCAATTAAAGAACTAGATAGAGAAACCTCAATTTCCTTGTTAAGAAACCATTTCAACCCAAATCAATTAAACGCAATTTTTATAGAAGACGAATTTTTCGACACAATCAAGAACACTTATGAGGAACTATTTTCAAACAACAATAAATTTAGGATTGTTAGAAGCACTCGTATGCTAAGAGATATTAAAGATGAAGAAGAATTAACAGAAATAATAGAAAAAGAACATTTAAGTAAAAATCACCGAGGAATACAAGCCGTCTATGAAGAATTAAAAACAGAAGTCTACAACCCACGATTAAAACTGAGAATAACACAATTTATTAATAACTGTGAAATATGCACCATTGAAAAATACGATAGGAAACCTCCCAAAGTACCATTTAAAATTAGCGAAACCCCCTCGAAACCAAGAGAAATTTTACACGTAGATGTATTTTACACGTTGAAGAAGGAAATGTTTATGACAATGATAGACAAATTTTCAAAACACGCAGTTGCTTACAAAATCAACAGCAGAACTTGGACAGAATTCAAAACTAAGCTCTTACAGTACATAAATACACACGGTAAAATAGAAAAAATAATTGTCGATAATGAGTTAGGATTCAAAGCTATCCCAATGCAAGAATTCTTTAAAGAAGAAAATATTAATATACATTTTACATCAAATAGTAATCACACATCAAATTCGGACATCGAAAGGTTACACAACACTATTAACGAGCACATAAGATTATTAAGACACGACGAGAGGAATAAAGACGAAACTACTGAAGAAAAAATTTTTAGAGTAATAGGATTTTACAACAACACAATACACAGCACCACTAAAATTAAGCCAATAGACTTTTTAAACGGAAAAGTGAACGAGGATAAATACAGTGAAATACACGACCTAATTTCTAGGAAAAAAGAAGAATACATAAATAAAATAAATAAAAACAGGAAAGATGTAAAAATAGAAGAAGGCATAAATTACATTAAAGAAATTAGAGGAGGTAAAAACCATCGAAAGTATAGGAAAATTAATTCAAAGAAAATCGATGAAGAACATGTCGAAAGTACTAAGACAGGACACAAATATTATAAAACACACATCAAACAGAATAAAAAATTTCAAGACAAAAATAATCCCAAAATAAAAGCTAAATAATAAACCTTTCTATATACAGATGACAACGTGGACACTTCTAATTACCCTTTTTACAATTACGAATGCACAATTCATCGACATACAGGACCTAACGAATAACCATGGATACATACCAATCAAAATAAAAGACGTAAACATCATCGACAAATATATAAAAATAATACACGTTATTAATACAACACAGTATCTAGAAACAGCAAATATATTACAGGAAAACATTCATAAACTAGCAAACACTTACACAAACATTAGCCCACTATTGGACAGTGTGAATAAAAGTATGGAAATATGTAAAACAAAAATAAAAAACTTGACACCTAAATTCAGACAGAAACGAGGACTAGTTAACGCAATAGGTAAAGGACTGAAATATGTGACAGGAACAATGGACAGCGATGACGAAAAAGAAATATTCAACAAAATCAATACCCTTATGGAAAATAATAGAGACACAATGACAGCTCTAGACGAAATTTCATATCTAAGCACTTCTATGTCAGACAAAATATTTAATATTACAAACCACATAAATAGCCAACAAAAAATCGTGCAAAAATACGTAAACAAATTCAAGACAGAATTACAAAATAAAATTCTTGACTTAGAGGACGAAACCATTTTTCTTCAGACTGTCTTTCAAATAAATAACGATGTAAACCTATTAATGGACCACGTAAACGAAATTGAACTTGTTATTTTTAATTCCAAATTAGGAATAATCCCATCGGACATACTGACGAAAGAAGAATACATCTTTATAGATAGAATAGAATCGTATCTTCAGACAAAAGTATCCCTAACATACAGAGAAAATTTCGTAGTTTTAACATTGAGTGTGCCAAGATTTCTAAATGAATCATTTTCTGAAGTAATATTTGAACCACTTCCTAATAATGAAAATAAAACCTTAATATTAAACCAAAACACTGTTCTTATCTACAAAAATGAAACATATAAACCAAACACATTAGAATACAAAAACCTAGAAAAAATAAATGATAATTGTTTAAGAGATATTATACAAAATGTAGAACCTAAATGTAATATGAGTACAACAAAAAATCAAGAAGAGAGAGAAATTTTCCCTGGTTTACTTATATTTAAGCATTATAAAGATAAAATTGAAACTAATTGTAAAAACCCATACAAATTGGAAAATTTTAAGACTTATCTATTAAAGTTCGAAAACTGCATTGTTAAAACACAACTTAGAACTTACGAAAACTATAAGATAAATGTAAAAGAAATATTCATTTTGGAAAAATTTATTTTAAAAATCAAAGAAAGCAAATCTTCATTTAATGACTTAGACCTTAAAGAAATACACTTTAACGAAACGATTAAAATTGTTAAACATAAACTATTAAGAAATACTTTCATTAACACTGGAAGCAATATAGGAATTTCTATCATTTTTATTGCTATCTTTATTGTAATTTATGTAAAAACACAAAGAACAAAAACTTACATTGTTTCTTCGTCGGAGCCTCACTCTAACGAAGGGGGAGTTATAGTTACCCCTAATAGAATTATAATATAATACTTACTCTATAAGACTTTCCCTATAATTTCTTTAAATACTTACAATTAATTTTGGAATTAAATGTTTACAAAGAAAATGAAATTTAATATATTTTTTTAAAGAAACCTTTTTGAACGTTTGTCCGCAATAACTGCAAACAAACGTACACATTTAAAATATAAACATACATACTAAAATGTATGCACAAATATACAAACGTGCACATTTAAAATATAAACTAAAGTGTATGCACAAATATACTTACGTACACATTTTGAGTTAATTGCTTTTCATAAAAAAAAGAAAGAAATCATTAACATGCATTTTTGTCCACAACACTGTGTACAAACATGCATGCATAAAACACTTGAAATATTGAAATACTTTAATTGTTCTTTTCCAAGAATGCTGTTTGCATTTCCAACATATTCTGGGTGGCCAAATATTAACTAGAGCAATTGATTTCGAAATATGAACTTCTTGGGAAATATTGCCCAATAACTAAAATAGAACGACCAACTTTCTTTTGTAAACAATTGATTTCTTAATAGTTCATAAGAATTACCAATAAGCATATTTTTATTTGTAAAACGTTTCATGTTTAGAATATAAGAGGAAGATTTTTAAAAAATAAAGTTAGTCATTTATTCTGATTCAAAAACACAACAACGGTTTTTTTCTTTTAAAAGAAATTTAATTTAAAACCAAAATTTAAACTCTGTGGAAAAAAATGTCGCACACTGATGATTACAAAAATATACTCTGATGTATTTATATGTATGTTAAAAATGCTTTTGTATTTATCTTTTAAAATGTTATATATTTGTCAATCTGTTTTTCATTTTAAAAATTGAAATATATGTATGTACATAGGCTTGTAACTATGTATAATTGAAAATAATAAACAGGTTATTTTATACATATATATATATATACATATACATAATTGAAATGAGCCGTCGCTAAAAAGTATTTTGTCACCAGTAAAATAACTTTCCCTTTTATGAGGTGTTTTTTGATATGTATGTACATACATAAGTACCTATGTAATAGGTCAATAATTACTATTTGAAATAGCCCTACGTTAGAACAATGAATATTGTTTTAGCCTTCTCGAAATCGATAAACTGATACGTTCTGTTAGGCTGATTGGATAATCTAAGTAAGTACATATGTATGTAACTAATATGTATAATAGCTACATACATATGTATGTACATATGTATGTGTTTTTAAAAACCCCCTAGTAATTTGAATTTTCATCTAAGCAAGTAGGTATGTACATATGTACTAAGCTTTAAGCTAACTCAAAATAGTGTTGACTTTTCAAATATCAAATTATTACCTACAGTTAAAATAATAGGTAATTATGTGTGTAACAAATAACAATATACATACATACATATGTAGGTACCTACATAGCAATTATATCAATATGTACATATAACAATATCAAATTTAAATCCGTGCTGAAATGAAAGTAACAAGCCAACATAAGGCAAACATATGTATGTACATATGTATGTAAAAATGTGCGTATAAATATAAAACAAAGTTACCCATCAAACTAAAAACTTCGATTTTGTAACGAATTTGAAAGTTTCGATTTGTAAAAATATGTCTTAACAATGTCGTTTAGACTATTCTTAATGTTTTCGTAATCATTTTTAATTGACTAAAGATCTGCACGTGATAAAACACTATTTATCTTGTAAATTTTATTAAATTTTTCATGTTAATTATATTTATCTATTGAACTAAAAATAATACAGTATTTTTCGGTTATTTGACCCTACGGTTAATTGGTTTCCACGCTTAATTGAACCACATGATCGGGCAAAAAAATATTGCATACGAAAACACATGTAAATTTCCTCGGATAATTGAACTCGGTTAATTGATTTTCCCGCTTAATTGGTTCAAATTCATGTCATCAAAAATAAATTTCCTCTTACTTTTACCCGGTTAATTGCATTATTATTGAAAAATAATCTGGCATTATTGCACATACATATTTGACATCATTTGTGAAAAAATTTGTGTTTAAGTTTATGTTTTTTTTGTAAAACCAATATATGAATTGAACTAAAAATAATACAGTATTTTTCGGTTAATTGACCCTACGGTTAATTGGTTTCCACGCTTAATTGAACCACATGATCGGGCAAAAAAATATTGCATACGAAAACACATGTAAATTTCCTCGGATAATTGAACTCGGTTAATTGATTTTCCCGCTTAATTGGTTCAAAATTCATGTAATCAAAAATAAATTTCTTCTTACTTTTACCCGGTTAATTGCATTATTATTGAAAAATAATCTGGCATTTTTGCACATACATTATTGACATCATTTGTGAAAAAATTTGTGTTCAAGTTTATGTTTTTTTTGTAAAACCAATATATGAATTGTTTTTTATTTAGTTTATAAATTTAATTTTTTTGTAAAACTCATGTGCACACAAATAGTGCATTTAATAGTACATAGTATGTACCTACAATAATAAATACCTGCGATACACATATATGTACATTTTTTTCTGTTACTTGCCTTTTTTTTTGTTTAAGGTAAAAAAAAATTATTTTGAAAAACTTAAAGTGCACATATGCGATTTCTTTTAATTCATTAGTATGTAGTTCCAATTATGCGTGATTTCTGTAATTGAACAAATTGTTCAATTAAACGGGATTCTTGTAATTGAACGAATTGTTCAATTAAGCGGGTATCGGCTAATTGGTTCCCCGGTTAATTGAACAAAAAGTTGTGCAAATTTTGATGTGCAATTAACCGAAAAAGACTGTATTAACGAAGTTTACCTTATTTTGCAATACTTAAGGTACGTTCACATTCATCAAATATTTGTCGAAAAAAACGTGACCGAGAGAGAAACTAATTATTTATTTCCTTTAATTCTAATATTTTTCTTAATTATGAGTTCGCATTTATTAAAAACTGTATAAAAATATGTTTTTGTAGATAAATTAATTTTATTTTTCAACATAAAAACCAAGTTAGTTGACATTATCCTTAAGAAAAACTAGTGGTTACGTTTTTTTGGACAAATATTTAATAAATGTGAACGTAGCTTTACTTAATAATTAAATTTTTTAAAAAAATGTTTCTCTTCACAAACTCAATTTAAAACTTGTAAACATCAAATAGGTATAACTTCAGACATAATACAGAAATGTCTTACGGTAGAAAAACAAAATAAATATTTTGTATTATTGCCCATGCGCCCAACCATACGTACAAATATATATTATATAATTATATGTATGTATATATATATGTATGTATGCCTGAATGTTTTCATAAAAAGGGCATACCCTGCATTTTTAAAAGTAGAATTTTAAACGAAATCGTTAAGTATTTCCCTAACGAAAATCCGACTAAATACTACAGTGGCCACAAGTAATGCAAGAGTTCGCCTTTGACTCTCTCACACATATACATGTAAAAAAAGTGTTTTTAAAGGTAAAATGAGCAGAAGTCAACTAAAACGTTGCATAAACAAAGAAAAAGAACAATTAATTGAATATTTTATAACTATTGAAAAAGAAATTTGATAAATAAACAAATATGTATCAAAAAAAAATTAAATTTCTGTAGTATTTTCATTTAGGAAATATCATTGTTGATCTAACTGGTACATTTTGACTAGAGAAATAGTTGGGAGTTGCTCACCAGTGATCTCATCGGTCTGATCGTGTCAAGTGATTACCCTCAATGTCATCCGTATGTTCAAATCGTCAGTCGAGTGCATTGCTAGTTGTTAGGCTGGTAGTTAGAGGAAATGACTGGTAGCTCGCGAAATAGCTAGACATTCGCTAGCTACGCCGACTGCAGGGTATTTAAAATACTTGCAAACAATAATATTTATACACACAGAAGCAGCATTACATATATATGTAAGTATTTGTGTTGAAAATGTTAATGTTTGTTGAATTTTAAAGTTCTAACTAAGCTTGATGTTGATCTAATAAATATATTTGAGCTATCCATGAATAAATAATAGAAGCTGTCGATGGATGTTGAAAAAATTTCCATTATCTTTATTTTATGTATGTACCTACGTACTAGTAATGTTACGAATACTCGTATTCGATTTTTCGACTATTTGCTTATTTTAATATATTTTTATTCGTATTCGACAAGTAAGTATTTTGTTACCAGAAATTAAACATTTTTCCTTTTATGGGATGTTTGTTTCATATAAATTAGATTATTTCTAAACAAAATATGTTTCAATCAGCAGGTTTTCTTTTAAGCAAATGCAAGCAAGTGCTTTGAGATTGATCAAAAATAATATATATAAATAACAATTTTTATTTTCAATTAAGCGTTTTTTACATATAAACAGTGCGTTCTTATCCGAATTCGACTTTATACACATATATTTACCGTGTAGTACCTACACCATACCATAGCGTTTTAATTTACTTTAGCAAAAATAAAATTTCGGTTCTGAGTTTTGATTACATATATATAATTTTATAAACCTTTCAAAAATAAATTTAAAATAAATACTTTGTGCTCCAGTATTGAACTAAGGAGTCGCTCACTATAATTCTACCCACTAACCATTGTGCTACAGAGGCTTATTAGTGTTGAATGTATATTAACTTAATTATAGCTTTACGCATTTTTTCGTACAAACCCCTTTTTGTCACACATCTAAGCATGTGTGTATAAAAATACAAAGCATTTGCTTTTGAAAGATCAACACATTCAAATCGTTATTTGCTTTTAACATACCAAGCAGTGCTGCCACGACCAAAAAAATATTACAACCAAATATTTTGAAAAAGTTACCAAATGTGAAAAAATAACCAAATTTAAAATGCATATTTTATTAACAAAAAATATTTAAATTTATTTAAAGTAGCATTACATACAGTTTATTTGCATTTTATACATAGTTAAATAATAATTGCAAAACAAGAAAACGAAAAAAAAAAAATCATACTAATAGTAAATGAAAAGGAGAAACTTAAATTGAAATCAGTTTTTGTTTATTTGAGCCCTTATTCGTAAAAATAGTTTTTTTTATAAGAGTTAAACCTGCCAAATGTTTATACAAAATTCATTTGATTGAAAGTTTATAAATTAAAATTTTTTTTGAATAGGATCATTACAATAAACAAAATTTGTACTGCACATTTATAAATAATAAGAAAGGAAAAAAAGAAATTGTTTTTACATATTAATAAATTTCTTATTAATAAGTGAAAAACATAACAAGAAACTTAAATTTAAACAAACTTTTTAAAGTGTTTATTTATTTAAAATAAACAATATTTGTACTTCAGGAAAAAAATGTAATTGTTTTACAAAATTTTTCTTTTAAATCAAAAAATTAATAGATTTACAATTCACAGTATTGAGATTAGAAATTATATACGAATTTTCAATTCATATCTTTGGCAGACCGTAAATAATGGGCAACATTTTGATTTTTGCACAACTGTTTCGATTGGATAATATTGTTAATAGTTTTAAAATCAAGACTATTACGAAATTTGGTTTTGTTTAAATTAAGCTGTGAAAACATTCTTTCGGCTGCAGCAGAACTATGTGGCAATGATAATAAATTTTGTACGAAATAAAAAAGTTGTTCAAAAGTTTTTCCGTTCGTCCCATTTTTGTTTTGAAAGTTGTCAGGTCTAGTTAGATGTGAATCATTGAATAATTTTTGATAACACAGAGCAGATCATTTAGTAGTACGGAGAGGTGTTGACAGTGTTGGGACCCAATCGTACTATGAACAGGTAATTAAAAATTTTCAAAAATTGTTTTCAAAGCTTAACAAGTTATATATATGTATAAAAAAATTCAAACGAAAAAAACTAACCAAAATGAAAATATATTCGCATCTCACATTAAAAAATAACATTACCAATTTTTGTTAGAAATAACAAAAAACGGCAGCTCTGATACCAAGCACTATTCTACACACATAAAAAATTTCAATTTTTTTTTCACCAAAGCACATTATAAACATAAATATGTATGTATGCACACTATACATACGTACCAGACAAGTAAACTCTGTGGAAAAAAATGTCGCACACTGATGATTACATATATACTCTGATGTATTTATATGTATGTTAAAAATGCTTCTGTATTTATCTTTTAAAATGTTGTATATTTGTCAATTTGTTTTTCATTTTAAAAATTGTGTCGTGTGTTGGATTATTGTGAGCGATTCCTCAGTTCAATACTGGAGTATTTATTTATTTTAAATTTATTTCTGAAAGGGTTATAAAATTGTATATATGTATGTAATCAAAAATCAGAACCGAAATTTTATTTTTGCTAAAGTAAATTAAAACGCTATGGTATGATACAGGTGTAGGTACTACACGCTAAATATACATTTGTGTATATATATATACATAGGTATATATGTATTTTTCGGTTAATTGCACATCAAAATTTGCACAACTTTTTGTTCAATTAACCGGGGAACCAATTAGCCGATACCCGCTTAATTGAACAAATCGTTCAATTACAAGAATCCGCATAATTGGAACTACTAATGAATTAAAAGAAATCGCATATGTGCACTTTAAGTTTTTCAAAATAATTTTTTTTTTACCTTAAACGAAAAAAATGCAAGTAACAGAAAAAAATGTACATATATGTATATACGCAGGTATTTATTATTGTAGGTACATACTATGTACTATTAAATGCACTATTTGTGTGCACATGAGTTTTACAAAAAAATTAAATTTATAAACTAAAAAACAATTCATTTGCAATTAACCGGGTAAAAGTAAGAGGAAATTTATTTTTGATGACATGAATTTTGAACCAATTAAGCGGGAAAATCAATTAACCGGGTTCAATTATCCGAGGAAATTTACATGTGTTTTCGTATGCAATATTTTTTTGCCCGATTATGTGGTTCAATTAAGCGTGGAAACCAATTAACCGTAGGGTCAATTAACCGAAAAATACTGTATACATAATTGAAATGAGCCGTCGCTAAAAAGTATTTTGTCACCAGTAAAATAACTTTCCCTTCTATGAGGTGTTTTTTGATATGTACATACATACATAAGTACCTATGTAATAGGTCAATAACGAAGAATAAATAACTTACATAATTACTATTTGAACTAGCCCTATGTTAGAACAATGAATATTGTTTTAGCCTTCTCGAAATCGATAAACTGATACGTTCTGTTAGGCTGATTGGATAATATAAGTACATACATACATATGTACCTAATATGTATAATAGCTACATATTTCTACATATTTCATTTAAAAATATTTCTCGAATAATTTGCACAGAGTAGGTACATTTTCCAAAAAAAAAAAAAGTCATAAAAAAGTAGTACATAAAATGTACAAAAACATATTAATTTATATATATATGTATGTACATATATGTGTGTATGTTAAAAATGCATTTGTATTTAGAAGTAAAAAATATGTGATTTGTTTTTCATTTTAGATTCCTTTTAAACTCAGTGAGAAAAAAAGTAATGATAAAACATGCACACATACTGCTTACAGTATTATCAAAGGATATTAACAAAGGATATACAGGCTTATTATATTCTGCGAATCACATATATATGCATTGGTGAAGGGTATATAAGATTCGGCACAGCCGAATATAGCACTCTTACTTGTTATTAATAAAGAATGTTGTTTTATTTACGTATTGGTCTAAATAATATTAAATTTTATATAAATTTAATTAAAAATTTACAATTTTTTAAATACAAACTAAAAAATAAAAAAATATACGGAATTTATTTATTTAGTAATGCCGTACTTGTATTTCTGTAAGGTTTGTCAAAAATTACCAATGTGGCAACACACAAAAAGAACGAAAATGCACAAATAAGAAATACAATAATTAAAAACAATTTCTGGAAAAAATTTTTCATCTTTAAAAAAAATACAAAAAGGCAATAATGTGAGTATTGAAACGTTTTTTCTTTTTGTATTTTTCAAAAAAAAAGGCTGTCAATTTTTTTTTTTCTTCGTCAGACATTTGTAGTCTTATCCATTGTGGGAAAATAAGGTTTTCCATGGCATTTATTACCCTCCACAATATCAAGGAAACTGTGCTTCTTCCGAGACTTACATCAACATCTTTTGCTGTAGTGTTGATATGTAAACATTATTTTGTGTTAAATTTTGGTAAATAAGTGTTCTTACCAATCACACCCTTAAAAGAACCAGTTGCCAGAAACCTTAGGGTAGTTGCTAACTGTAGCATTGGTGGTATTGTCGAGAGCGGAAGATCATTAGATACTTTTTCCAGTACCATAATAAAAGACTCTTTATTTAATCGATAATAGCTTATAAAACTGTAATTAAAAATTTCGTAAACATTTAAAATTTTTATTTGTAAATACTTACACTGGGTTTGGGTACGACATAGGATCTGAAGCTTCCCTTAAAACTCTGCGTCGTAATTTTTCATCCTGTGATTTATTTTCTTCTGCTGCTGCAATTATAGATATTACCGGCATTATTGTATTTTTTTATTACATAAATATTTTTTTGGCACTTTAAACATAAAATTGATAAAATTTTTATTAACTTCCGTATCAGTTGTTTTTTGTTTTGCTACATTCGTTGTAGTGCTGCCGTATTTAACACATAAAAAGTGGTTTTGTATATTTTTGCGGTTTAATGAAACCGAACGGAATCTATAGAAGCTAAAACCATTCCGATCGGAATGGTAACTACGGAATCAAAACCATTCCGATCGGAATGTGTGACATGGCTGTATATAAAACAAACATCCCATAAAAGGAAAAATTATTAATTTCTGGCGACAAAATAATTTTTAGCGACGGCTCATTTCAATTAAAAATATTTAACTATTTATTATTTTCAAATATAGTAGCAAGCTTATATTACAATTTTTAAAAGGAATCTGAAATGAAAAACAAATCACATATTTTTTACTAATGATATATTTTCGTTTTACAGAGCAATTATGAAGTGAGTTCGTTTAACTGCAACGTTTTTCACTTAAAGTGCTTGTAGTGTTATATTTCCGCTTAACCGAATTCGACTGTTAATAATAGAGCTAAAATTATCCTACTAGAGCAACAGCAAACTTTTTTAAAACGTAAAAGATAAATACAAAAGCATTTTCAACACACTACATATGCACAGTGTAGCCAGGTAAATATTGTGTAATGTCCCCAAATTAAAGAGTGTTGTCTCCAAAAATCCCCATTTTAAAACTGGAAATCCCCAATTGTGCCCCCAATAAAGATATGTGTATTAAGCATCATAAGAAACAATTTTTTTTATTAATTTTATTACATACATTTATTTAAGTTAATGCATTCGTATGTGCTCAATGGAACTTTTGAATCCACAGAATATATTAAAATTCCATAAACGGAATGAAATTTAATCTTTTTTCTATGCTTTCGAGTTGTAAATTTATAAATAACTCAAAACTTTCCATACTCTCAGTGAATATTTTAAGCATTTCTTTTGCTAGTAAAGTTAAATAATCTAAAAAAATTTGTTTGAACTCCTTTTGCTTGTAATTCCTTTGAACATTATATGCCAACATCAATTTTAGCAACAACCAAATTACTTTCCTTATCGTCAATTAGTACATACATTTTGACAATATCCAATTCACTAAATTCTGGTTTTAAAAATTTTTAACAAATTGTTATAAAAACCAACATCATCAATACCATCGCCTTGAATAATCGAAATATGGAGAAGAAAAACGCCAAGATACATAAACACATATGTAAATATATGTATGAAAGAAAATGGTAAAATAAAGCAAAATTGATAATAGGTATACTGAAAATAAAAAATCCCCAAATCCCTCCCCACGATAATCTGTCCCCAAAAACCAGCTAAAATCCCCAATTTGGGGAGAAATCCCCACACCTGGCTACACTGCATATGCATACATAAGTATATAATTGTTATCATCTGTGTGCGACATATTTTTTCACAGAGTTTTCCATGGTGGAATAATAAGGTGCGCGTAAGAATACAACAATAAAAAACGACATGCATTTTGTTTGTGTAAAATTAATTCAAAATTGTCAAAACAAAGCTGTATACAAAACAAAACAAAAGTTGTTTTGTATGTAATTATTGGTTATGCAAAAACAAAAAGCATAACGTAAACAAAAATATTCATGATGGCGGCCAAAAATGTAAACAACTTTTGACAAGAAAAGCATACTTTTCCATTTTTTTAACGGTCAAAACACAAACCTACAAAAAACCATATTCCTTCTTGCGCACACCTGATTATTCCACCATGGAGTTTTCTTTTCTTGTACCTATAGTCAGTGATGTTAACTGTGCGATAATTACCGTATTGTACGGTAATTATACCTCCGAATGGTAGGCTGGTAATTACAATATTTGTACGGTAATATTATAAAGCTTTAATTTTGAATCAAATCATAAAATCCACGGTTTTCCTAAAACATTGTAACAATGCCAATTGTGGAGAAATGTTAAAAATTGCTCTTATGGAATATATATGTATACAGGTACCCGCATTAGCTAAAATGTTGTATTTTGCTTGGGTGAAAACCTAGAATCAAATGGGCTGCCCTGCGGTGTAGAACGATATCGATCGGTGGTTTTCTAGATGTAAAAAAATTAACGTGCATTTCTCTTATAACCAATTTTATTTAACTTATTATTTATTTACTGCTACAAAAGCTAAATATGTATGTAAATAATAATAAATTGATGGTTAGAAGGTCGCAAAGCGGTTGTATTTCGTTTACAATTTCAGCATTATCGAACGACCGACATCACGGGGTGGACCGAAAATATATAAAATCTTTGATTAATCTATGAATAACAGTTTTAATATCAGCTTTAAATATAAAATAATTTATATACTTATGTATGTATACACAGCTTTAGGCAACGGTGATTTAATGTAAAAGTATTAATTCTAATATATTATTATTTCTTAAGTTTTTGTTGTCTTTTAAATATATACTTATATTGATTAAAAATATAACTTATTTTATTAGTTAGATATTACTATTTCTATACAATGTTTTACCCGTTCGGTAATTTTACCCTGTACGCAAATTGGGAATAATTAGTTAACATCAGTGGTCTTGTTCTTACAAAAGCAAATTTCTTGTATTTTTACACACAAATGCTTAGATGGTTTGTGTTCAAATGTGCGTCCATACCCTGTAGTAAACTCGGGGCCAATTGTCTCCAAGTCACCACTTTTGTCTACTTGTTTGGTGACTTCTTCCTGGGCTTATTGCTGACAGGTCACGTCTACACTTTTTAGTTTGTTTTAACAGCTAGACTAAAATTATGTAAATGTACTAGTAACATTCTCGTTTGAATATCTCCACTTGGTCCCATTAGAACTACGTAGTCACTATCTATAGCACAAAGCATTGTATGGTGGTAATAGAGACAAACTGGTGACAAACTCAAAAGCGAATCAGCATAATTTCACTAACGACATTTCCTGCAGGGTATGAACAAAAAAGGGTTTATACTAAAAAATACATATCTAAAGTTATTATTTAGTTAATATACATTCAACACTAACAAACCTCAGTAGCACAGTGGTTAGTGTGTAGAGTCGTAGTGCGCGACAACTCAGTTCAATACTGGGTGGGGAACGTCAATATTTATTTTAAACTTATTTTTAAAAGGGTTATAAATATGTATATAATCAAATATTAGAACCGATATTTTATTTTTTTATGGTAAATAAATATAAAGTCGAATTCGGATAAGAGCGCACTGTTTAAATGTAAAAATCGCTTAATTGAAAATAAAAATCTAGTTACTAGAGCAATAGCAAACTTAGTTAAAACATACAATTTTAAAAGATAAATACAAAAGCTTTTTCAACATACAAACATATAAATATTGTACATACATAAATATATATTTGTAATCACCAGTGTGCGACATTTTTTCCACAGTTTTCTTATTGGTACGTGCATAGCTGCCAGATTTGACGATTTTGGGTCGAAAAAATGATCTAGTGACGATGGGACGATTTATGCCCTAATTTTGACGATTTTAAATAATTCAAGTTTGCAACATATATTTGTACTATTAGAGCAACCTTGAACTGCTGAAAATTGTAATGAGAAACTTTTTAAAAACTAGTTTGCTTAAAACTGAAAACTTTTATTTAACTGATTATAAAAACAAATACAATTTTTTAAATTTTGAAGACATTTATTTAGGAATATTTGCCAGAGACGTATTGGAAGAATCACAAATAAATGCAAAAGAAAAATATGATAGTAGTAATAATTGTGTTAATTTTTATATGGAGCTTTGTAATCAGATATTATCAAGATTTGATTTTGAAAATAAATATAAAGCTCTTGGCCAAATTAATCCATTTAATATTATTAATGAAGAACACAAGTTGTTGCTCTGAAACTATAAAAGAATTTTCCTATTTTGTTGAAGAAACTGAAAACCAAGAGCTAGAAACAGAGTTCAGACAATTGAAATTATTGTCTTGATAGAAACATATATGTAAATATTTGATTTTTGAAAAAAACTATCAGAGATACAAACGAGGGATTCTAGTCTTTTGTTTCCGATTTTGACTAAATTTATTACAAAAATCCTAGTTTTACCACATTATTCAGCAAATATGGAAAGAATATTTAGTCAGGTAAACGTAAATAAGACAAAAATAAGAAATTGAAAAAGTCGTCTTTGGAGGCAATATTATGTTCAAAAGATTATTTAAAGCTAAACAAATGTACCTGCTATGATCTGACAGTTGTAACTGAATTAATCAATATGTTTAATTGTACTATATATTTGTAATATATATTATACATATACGTATGTATATTAGTGTGTACCAAAAAAAAATTTTTCTAATTCCCCCACCTTTTTTTGAAAGCTTATAGGGTAAAGTATTTTTGTGATTTTTTTCAGATTTTTCGGAAGAGGTTTAGAGGTCGCTAAAATCGAATTTAACCAAAAAATCGGGTTTTCAAGACTTTTTTTGAATTTAATGATTCTGAATATGAGCCACCAACAAAATTAGTCCAAAAAGAGCTTGCTACTTCCTCAAATAAGCAACAGCTTTGTGCAAGTGTGGACAGAACCGGAATTAGTTGCCGTAAAGCTCTAATAAATCGTAAAAGCTCTAATAAATAATTGAAAGCTAATAAACAAAATAATTTTTTAATTTTTTTTTGGGTATGAGAATTAAGCTGCCTAGATTTTTTGGGCATAACTTTGGAACGGTAAGAGCAAATTCAATATTTATTTTTTTAAATGACTCAGAATTTATCCACATTTTAAACTGAATCATTAGTTTTTTTAACTTCAATAGAAATTTTAAAAATTACAAAGCATTATTTTTAAAATTTATGCTAAATTTACAAAAAAATTTCATAAAGGGTACCTAAATGAGCAAAAATATTACCGAAACTTATAATATCTGCACAGAGAAGTAAAGTTTGAACAGTTTTCTTTAAAAAAATTGACTTAGTAACAAAGAAAATCGTGCTAATGGGCCGAGTAATGCGCAAAATTCAAAAAAAGTCGAGAAAACCCGATTTTTTGGTTAAATTCGATTTTAGCGACCTCTAAACCTATTCCGAAAAATCTGAAAAAAATCACATAAATACTTTACCCTATAAGCTTTCAAAAAAAGGTGGGGGAATAAGAAAAATTTTTTTTTGGTACACACTAATGTATATGTCTATTTTCTTAAAAAATTATATTTTTATTATATAAATTTTATTGTAGTTTTGAGTAATTTTTAGAAAAAGTGTTTCCAAAAATTAAATTTAAAATGCATATATTACTAAATTGAAAAAATTAACTAAAGGATTTGACTTTTTTTTATTTTTTCCATACAATGTATATGTAAATATATTTCAAAGAATTGAAAAACATGCAATCTATTTACATGTGATTTTATTGTGAATTCTAAGTGAAGTATTTGATCTCTGTATTTTAAATAACGCTGTTTTTTAATAAGATTTGTTGATTTAAGAGTTTTGTTATGTATTTTGTTGGTAAAAAGGCGGTTTTTTCATTTGACGTTTTTATGACGATTTCAATAACCTAATGGCGTTTTCTTTTCTGAAAAAAGTGTTGCATTTATGCTACAGTCTTTAATTTTCGTGATCCATTCTAAAAAATATGTAACATATTTAAAAGCGATTTCGTTCCTTTCTAATTATGTTGCACCAATAAATGGCAAAATATGCAACATATTTTGCCCTCAACTATCAAGTCGGGTTGATATACTGCCCATTTTTACAACTTTGTTTAGTATATTTTTATACAAGTAAGAACTTGTATTTTTGTCGTTCTACTTACTAAAGCGAAAAAACTTATAATTAAAACGATAATTAATTAATTAATGTTAAGTAATGTTAAGCCTGAAATATTTTGTACCATTGTGGCAATAAAAAATGTACCACTTTTTAAAGGTAGGTGCAAACTGTAAAAAGTGTTACACATTGAAAGGTCAACATTTTTGTTCAGAAAAGAAAACACCATAAGTATATTGACGATAATGACGATTTTTGCCCTAAAATATGACGATATTACCAAAAAAAGTCTAGCAGCTATGGGTACGTGTAGTGTTCAAGAAACTATTGTTCAATTCACAAGCTCGTATTAACGTCATATGTGTTGTCTAATCGTGAAATTATACAATATTGTATTTTTGTTGTTGGTAATTTTCATACAAAAGTGTGTTATAATTATACGATTGAATTTTATATGTTTTTCAATTGTTATATTTAGGCCGGGTCTGGGAATATTCTATTTGTTAAACTAATTTGTAAAAATATTTATATATGTGATAAGTAACACCTGAAAATACATTCTTCTTAATGATAAATATATACATGATTCATTTCAACTTAATTATCAAACTAATTTAATCAAAATTGCTTGGCGCTAAAAAAGAAAGTTATATTTCGCGTCAAATTATAATTCCCACACCTGGTTTCATTTTCATTTTTTTTTATTTGATAAAAAGAAATCTTTTTTTTGACATAAACTATTTACTCATATGAATTGACAACATTAAACTGACATTTAAAATGCGACAAAATAACGATACAACAAATTTGTCTGTTCACAACCACATAAACAAATATCGTCTTTTTTTAAATCATAAGACAGACGACTGAGCTTGTGAATTGAACATATGTGTGTGCATACATTCATACATACTTGTGTTTCTAATGTGTTTTGATGAAAAAAAAACTTGAAATTTTTTATGTGTGTAGAATATGATAGAAAATAACGATTTGATTGTGTCGATCTTACAAAGTCATATTCAGCGTTGCCAGAAGCTTTGAGAAGAAAATCATCATATGCAGAAAGAAAAAAAAATTATATTTTATTGAAAAAAATCATCAATATTTTTTTTAAATACAAAATTTTATTTAAAAATTATAATTAAAATATATTAACATTAGTATGTATTTAAATTATTATTGTTTAAAGCATTTATAGCGAAACGTGTACTTATGTGTGTTTATATAGTTGATATTCTTCTCAATTAGTATCCACTTTACGAAAATTGTAAAGATGGACAATTGAACGCTGATAAGAGGTGTAGCGGTCTTGAAATCAGTACTGATTCGTTCTGCTAAAAACTGATTGGATATAAATAATAATATTTTTCAACATAAAAAAACTCTTAGTAATTTTGAATTTTCATTAATTCAATAAAACTGAACTTGAGCCTGATAATATTACTTTTCATATACATATATGTACATCAATATAAGTTCAAATAATAATTACGTTTATTCGTAATAATAATAATATAAAAATAAAAATATGGCAAATTAATTTAAATAACTTTATCTTACTCTATAATCTTCAACCGTAATTTATTCGTTTCTGCTTCACGAGAATTGTAATTATCATCTAAAGGGCTAACTATAATATGCTTAAGCTAGCTTAAGCTACTGTCAGAAATCAACGAAAAGTATGGCAAATGCTTAAGCAAATTATTGACGACTTTTATGTGGCTATATTGTACTTATTTGACTTAAAGATCTTATTCGCTGATTTGCAAATATATGTGCTATTCAAAAACTATTTTCTTCTTATTTTTCCAAAAAATTATTTTAAGTCTACGTCTAATTAATCTAAAACCATAAACAAACAATTTATTTAAATTTTTGTTATGTTAGAAATGAAATGAAAACATTCACAAATAAAAAAGTACCACCAAATGCAACAGTTTCAACTATTTTCAATAAATAAACGTATAAGCAGCTGTTTGCTTAAGCAAGGTACGATTTGTTTCGATGTTTGCTTAAGCAAATGAAATTTGACGAAATTTGACGAAAAGTTCTTAAGTACATTATAGTTGTCAACATTTGGTTGTTTGTATTCGCACATTTGCTTAAGCTAGCTTAAGCACATTATAGTTAGCCCTTTAAAGTGAAAGTACCTAAATAAATGGATTATAGATGCAAAAAATTTATAATCGAAATATTAATTTTACCTTTTCGTACTAAATAATTGTTCATTGCTTTTTTATTTTTCCTTTTTCTTGAGCAAGAATATAATTTGTACTTTCCACGAAAACAACAGATATGCATAGATGCTCTTTAAAGTCTTTATTTTCAAAACAATGTTGCATTTTTATGCACGTACATACATTTGTTTGTTACAGGGTAAGAAGTTTAAAGTAAATAAAAGCAACCAACAACAAGCTGATACAAAACTTAACTTCACTTTGTAGTACAATTACAAAGAAAGTAGTACACAGTTGAAATAAAAAATTCATAATTTTTATAAAATAGAAATCATAAATTAAGAAAAAAAAATCATCAAATCATATATTGGTTCAAAAATCATCAAAAATATTATAAAATCATCATTTTGGCAACGCTGATCATATTTCTTTCATTTTTACCAGTGTTTAAAAAACTGCAATAACTTTCATTTATTTTGATTTGACTTCTGCTTGTGCTTCTGAAATTACCCTGATGTCAAATGTGTAGCTAGCTACAAGAAAAGCTAACTTTTAAATTGATTTTTCTAGACTAACTTAAAGCTAACTACAATACAATGCAGAATGTAACCAAAATCTATTAGTAGGTTGAGTATATAAATTTTATAATTGAATATGGTGAGCGCCAACAAATTTACTCATTTAGGAACTCTTAAAATTATTTCAAGTATTTTATAACTTCTTGCCGTCAATATTTAAGTGGTAACTTAGCTGAGTGGTATGCGCGTTGACTGTTAATCCAATGACCTGTGGTTCGAGTCCCAACACAGCACCGGTGAAAAAAAATTTGAAGAAAAATTTATTATTACAATATTACTATAAAACTACTGAATATAGAATTGAGAAAATAAAATAAAAATGAAATATATATTTTTTTTATGTATACTAACTAACTAAATTTTGACTTTTTAAAACTAACTTAAAGTTAGCTACAAGTAGTGGAAAGAAAAACTGCCTTTTCCCTAGGACATCGCCATGTTAAAAAAGTTAGTTTTTTTCAAACATTCAAGTTAGTTTAAAGTTATTTTTGTTTCCGACAGGGTAGCGACAGTTACATTCGAAGCAAAATCACAAAACGAATAAGCAACAGTTGAGGGATGCTTTTGCCAGCAGTTGCTTTAAAAATTTTGATTTTCTTTTCTTTTGATCGGTATCACAAGTAAAAGTACAATCAGTCTATTTGCTTTTGCAAGTCGCAAACAGTCGCAGAAGCAAAAACTATTTTTTGGATCTTACTTCTCGTGTTTTAAGCTAAGGTTCCACTATCGGCGCAATGCACCAATTTTCGTCGCAATTCATGTGCCGATAGTGTGACCGCACACAATTTTTCAAAATGCGACAATCTGCGCCGAAATTGTGCCGAGTATGGACAATCAAAATCAACCTTGATGCGCCGATAATGTGAACCCACTATTGCACAATGTTAAGCAATCAATTTGTAAAATATGCGCCGATTTTTGTCGGCCACTCGTGCGCCGATCAAAGTCGACAATCAGTGGCGATACATGGGATGGAAAAACGAATTTTGAAATTTCACCACCTGGCTTTTAAAACTAAATTTTTTTGAACTTATTTTTACCAAAAATAATTTGTTTTATCTTGTATTCATATATATTTTAATGTTTTATTTGCGCACTAGGTCTTTTTGTTTTAATATATATCCATATATTTACACATGATTTCGCATAAAGCCCACGTGACTATTTTCGCCTTGATTCGCCCCTTGTTTTTGTGCGCCACTTACTCTACATCTACACCTAACATGAAATGCTGTCATAACTTGAAGTTAAAAATTTGTTTTCAAATACCTATTTGTGGTGGGGTACACAAACTTATAACTTTTCATTATTTTTATTTCGTTGCCGCGTCAAGTAACTACAATGAGAGTTTTTTATAGCTTATTTTAATTTCCACTTTTCTTTTAATTATTAATTTTGGCTACACTTTTTTCACTTCCTTCTGCAGTAGAATTTTCCAAAATGCTACAACAAAAAAGCCGTCAAGCTAAAACGTCAAATAAGCCGCCCGTCAAGCTAAAACGTCAAATTATGTTATAAAAGCGCTTTCCAAACAAACCTTATAACAGCTGACATGAGCAGTCAAAAACAAACATTAACTTGAAGTATACTCGAATGTTAAAGAATATAAATAAATGCCTCTAAATGTTGTACAAATGCTTTTAAAAATGTTAAAATTTTAGTTTACAATATATATCAAAATTGTTTGAAAACAAAGATTACAAATAAAATAGAATTTGGCATTAATTTGTACAAAGCGGATTTTTGAATTCGCCCTTGCTCCAACCTTGTTATAATTCGCCATGATTTGTACTGTTGTACCCATTTTGCCATCCCTGAACACAGCTGTTTACAAACAACAAGAATAAAAACTACGTACTGTGCTGTAAGTTCAATTAAAATATATTAATTCTTTATTATTGATTAACCAGTCTCTTACCCAAATGCTACGTTTTTTAAGTGTTATTTTATTTCTTATATTTTTCTTTTTTTTAAGCATTGACGCAAAAATATATAGAGCCAAAGCAGTTTGCTGTTTTTTATAGATATCCATTCCGAAAATTAAACTGTATCTGCCACAAGCAAAGAAATAAAAACATATGATTTAATTTGTCCAATGATGGACAATGGTGTGATAGCATTGTATCGATTATTGTCGCAATTGGCGTTTGGCCGATATGAGCCGAAAAAACTGTGGCAATATGCGACGATAATGGGAACGCCCAAAAATTAATTGGCAATATTTTTACATGTGTGCGGATATAGCACGATAAAAATTGTCGCAGAGTTAACACATTCCTCATTTAAAGTATCAAAATACACGCGCACAATATTTTCCCACAAACAGCAAGGAATTCTGCTGACAAGGCACACGCGCAAACATTTCCTCATAAAATAACGAACAACAAAGAAGTTCTGCTGACGGTGGTGCGTCTGGTCATAATTAAATTACATTGAAATAAGTATTTCACAATTATTGTCAACAGGTAACATTAAGAAAGATGTACTTTTAGTTTTAGTTCTAATTAAGTTTCGGTCCAATAAAGAATGAGCAGAAGTTAAATATTTTTTTTTTTAAATAATAGATAAAAATAATTAATTGGCGCCCGAGCAGGGACCAACGGTTGTCAAGAAAAAAAAAGAATCCGAAAACAAAAAGTAGGAGCCGCGAGTTCAGAAACCAAAAAGGAAAAAAAAAGTGAACAAAAAATTCCTGAAAATATAAAAGTAAGGAAAAAAGTAAAAAAAAGTGAATACAAAAAATTTTCTGAAAACATAAAAGTAAAAAAAAAGGGTGAACAGAAAAATTTCCTGAAAATATAAAAGTAAGGGAAAAGTGAAAAATAGTGAACACCAAAGAAAATTATCCTGTAAAGTTAAAATTAAGGATAGAGAAATTCTGAACAAGTGCCTTGACAAGAGAGAACTGGAAACCAGCAGCGCAGAAGAGCCTAAGTACAGAAGGAAAAGGATACCTCAGCAGCGCTCAACAACCAAGAGCCACCGTTGGACATGATTAGGTTAAGCAACTTTTTATTTTCGTAAGTAGGTTAGGTTAGGTTAGCAGGTTGCTGGTAAAGTGAAGATTAGATTCCAGCTCACTTGGTTCCTTACGTGGTCCCATTGTGCTACATGTAATGAAGGAGAGTAATAGAGGGAGTAGTAAAGGGAGATTAGAAGAGTCAGAAGAAGAATAGGCAAAGAGAGGGACAGAGAAGAGCAAGAGAAGAACAGGTGGGAAAAGTTGAGGCAAAGGGTGAATTTTGCAGTGTAACAGGCAGGATGTCAGCCCACTATTGGGCGAACCATCCACTGCTCCTGATAAAGGAGCTAAGACAACCAAGTTTTGTAACTGAAAGCTCGGAGAGGGTACTGAAGGATCTGTTGCCTAGAAAGCGAAGGCGGTAATCCTCCATAGCTGGGCAGAGGCATAGAAGGTGTGTTATGCTTTCATCTTCCTCCTCGTCGTTGCAGCTGAAGCAGTATTCATTGTATGGTAAACCCATGCGTCTGGCATGGGTTCCGAAGGCGCAGTGTCCCGTGATCGTGGCCACAAGATTGCGCAATTGTTTTTTGGGAAAGTTTAGCAGATTTTTGGTTCTGTTGACGTCTATGCAAGACCATAGTGTCCTCGCTGTGGTGCAGGTTGGCTCATTAAACCATCTGGTTTGTGCCAACTGCAAAAGTGTTTTATCAATTCGCTTCCAGCAGGCCAGGAGCGGAAGGCCGCAGAAATTGTAAATATCAGCAGCCTCTAGCTCTGTGCCTCTCCTGGCCAGATTGTCAGCGATGAAATTGCCTATATTTTCCCCGTGTCCCCGTATCCATATAAGGGTAACACTAGAATAATTAGCCAATGTGTTAAGTGATTTCCTGCATTCCAGGGTAAGAAGGGATGTTGTGTACACACCCGAGAGTGCAATTATTGCAGGTTTGCTGTCGGTTATGATTTGAATAACTCTGTTTGTTATTCGATAGTACCGCAGCCAATTTTTAGCCTTTTTGATGGCGGATATTTCAGCTTGTAAGATACTACATTCGTCCGGGAGTCTGAAGGAAATCTTGATCCCGAATTCTTCAATGTAGACACCCCCTCCAACCCTGGAGCCCCGTTTAGAGCCATCCGTGAACACTCGTAGGGCCCCGTGCGGTGTAGGGGGGAAGTCCTCCGATAAAGAGTAATTAAATACTCTACTAAAGGAAGGTTTTGGAATGCAATGGACGATGAGATCAGGGATAGTTCCGATGGTCTCTACAATGCTGGCATGACCCCATTGTCGATGATTCCAGGCGTCAATAGTACTAAGTCGTACCGCAGTGCGTAGTGCTAGCTTCCTAGCCAATAGGTCAGCCGGAAGCCAGCCCAGCATAGCAAAGAGAGCCTTTGTGGGCGTAGTTCTAAGGGCACCAGTTATCATGATTGCCATTAAGCGAAGAGTTTTCTCAATTCGCTGTCGGTTTGTTGCCAAGTCCAGTGCTTCCCACCAGATTGCAATACCGTAGAAGAGTGTTGATTTGATAATAGTTTCAAATATCCAATTAATCCCTTTAGGACTTAAACCCCAGGAGGGACCAATGGCTTTCCTGCAAACATATATTGCCGCTACGGCTTTTGTTGCACGAGCGTGAAGATTGTCTCTCCATGTTAGTTTGCTGTCAAGGATGACAAAAAAATTATTATTTTTGAAGTCCTTTAGATCGAAAATAATAAAATATAGGGAAAAATAAAAGTGAAAGAAATAGGTAACTAAGAATAGGAAAATATATTTCGAAATAAAAAATGGCAAACGATGAACAGGAGATTATAAACCAACCAATCAGTTGAGACTAGGAGAAGAACAGGATACACCGCCAACCATTTCGCGACAGCCATACACTTTAGGGAATGTAGAATTTATTAATGAAGTAGTTCAGCGGGTTTTGAGCCAGATGACTGATAGGACCGAACAAGATATTCCCGACAATCAGGCGACGGTTGAGAGCAGAATCTTGAACGACCTGGACCGAATACCAGACATGGTTAAATTTCTGAGAGAACTTTCTGGACGCGCAGGAGAATTTAATTCATGGCGCAAGACGGTTGATAGGATATCAGAAGCATACTCAAATTTTAGGGGGAGACCAAAGTATTTCGCAATACTTCATACAATAAGACATAAAATTGTCGGCGAGGCTGACACAGCACTCGAATCATATCGAACCCCACTGGATTGGGGAAAAAAAAAATGTCTTATGCTTCACTATTCAGATAAGAGGGATATAGGTACACTCGAGTACCAAATGACTAGTTTGACCCAAAAGGATCGGGATATTGCCACAGGTGTATCAACACCTACCGCTCATTTTGGATAAGGTGGCTTGTCTTGACATTAGTGAGGAGTCAATTCGTGCCATGACTAATTCTTATAGGGAAAAAGCTTTAGACACTTTCATTCGAGGGTTAAATGGTGATTTACCACGACTACTTAGTATTCGTGGACCGGCTACACTCCCTCAGGCATTACATTTATGCCAAAAGCTTGAGAATATGACTTTTCGTCTTAATTACGCACAGGGTATTAACAGACATAACGTAGGCACAATGTTACAAAAGCCTTCACGGCAGGGAACTTATTTCAAAGGACATGGGTTTTATCCTGAGTTGGCTTACATGCCACCTGAACCCCATCGATCCTATGGTGCTAATCAGCACTACCACCAGTCATACAATCGCCCTAGTTTTTCTCCACCAAACCGTACAACACCACATAATTACAATAGATCCGTTAGTAACCAACCTAACTACAATAGATTCAATTACAATCCACCTAATCATAACTGATTTTATAATAACCGATCATTTGGTCGAAATTTCCATACATTCAATAACCAAAATATTTCTTCTCTACGACCAGTCCCTATGGAAATCGATAGTTCAATTCAATTTAGACACAATAATCATAGAGCTAAACCAGCACTAAACTACAATAATAAACGTCCGCTTCATAGCCAAAATTCACGTCCTCCAAATAAAATGCAACGTAATTGAACAACATTGAAACAACAAATCTGTATGAACAAAATTATGAATATTTTGACACAAAACCTGGAAGTCCTACACCAACGAACGTAGATCCAAACAATGTTTTTTCCGAAGATGAAATTGGTATTGAAAATAATATCATAACAAGCGATAACACTCCACAAGAATATGATAATGTAAATTTTTTAGAATAACAACGTCTTCGCTTCCATGTTTCGAATATATAACTAGATGCGGATATAAACTAGACTTTCTTATTGATACAGGTTCCAACAAAAATTATGTCCAGTCAACTCGTGTTAAAAATCCAATTAAAAATGAAAAATTATTTAAAGTATCATCCGTTGCGGGTGACATAGAAATAACTCACCACACATATATTAATATTTTTGGACCACAAACTAGGGGAGTTAGATTTTACATCCTACCTACACTTTCTTCCTTTCATGGAATCATAGGTAATGACACTCTTAAGGAGTTAAGAGCTACTATTCATACCGATAAAAATCTTATGATAATATTTCCAGGAATAAAAATTCCTCTGAAACAAAGAATTTCCCAAGAAGTAAACGCAGTAGAATTGAACATACATGATTTAACACAAGAGCAAAAAATAGAACTAAAAAATATAATAAAAAAATGTCCGAATTTATTCTCAGATCCTGATGAAAGATTAACTTTCACTACTTTAGTAAAGGGTGAAATCCGTACCACCACGGATACTCCGGTTTATTCAAAATCATACCCCTACCCAATGGCACTTAAAGGAGAGGTCGAACGTCAAGTCAAGGAACTCCTTGCCAATGGAATAATAAGAAAATCCAAATCTCCGTACAATTCACCTGTATGGATAGTAAACAAAAAGGCTGATAGCTCTGGTGAAAAAAAGTATCGATTACCGAATGCTTAATTCGGTCACTGTACCAGAGAGATATCCAATTCCCGAAATTAATGAGGTACTTTCAAACCTTGGCGAAAACAAGCTATTCACGGTTATAGACCTAAAAAGCGGTTTTCATCAAATACCTCTTCGTGAGTCAGACGTGGAAAAAACCGCATTTTCCGTAAATAATGGGAAGTACGAATTCCTACGTCTACCATTCGGACTTAAAAACGCGCCATCAACATTTCAGAGACCCTTGGATGACATTCTTCGTCAACATATAGGCAAAAAATGTATAAATCGATGACGTGATAATATTTTGAAAAAATGAGGAAGAGCATCTACACAATTTGGAGCTAGTGTTCAAGACTCTAGAAAATGTCAACATGAAAATACAAATGGATAAATGTGAATTTCTGAGGAAAGAGGTAGAGTTTTTGGGTTATGTTGTCAGTGCGGAAGGAATAAAAACAAATATAAAAAAAGTAGAGGCAAATGCAAAAATGCCAAGTCCTAAAAACCTAAAAGAGCTCCGGTCATTCCTTGGAATGGCAGGATGTTATCGTAGATTCATTAAGGACTACGCAAAGATCGCCAAACCCCTTACTGCAATGTTGAGAGAAGAATGTGGGAATATTTCAAAACACGCATCAAGAAATAAATTAGTCACTCTGAATAAAGAATCAATAGACTTCTTTAATAAAATAAAAACTATTTTAACATCAAGAGATAACGTACTTTCGCATCCGAAATTCGAAACGGATTTCGAACTTACCACCGATGCATCTGACTTCGCAATCGGAGCGGTACTTTCACAAGACAATAGGCCAATAACATTCATCTCAAGAACATTAAGTAAAACTGAAGAAAATTATGCAGTGAATGAGAAGGAAATGCTGGCTATTATATGATCACTAAATTCCCTTAGAAATTACTTGTACGGTTCGAAAAAAAATTTAAATATATACTGATCATCAACCACTTACATATGCGTTGAGTTCCAAAAATACCAACTCCAAAATGAAGAGATGGAAATCCATTTTGGAGGAGTACAACTACGAATTATAATACAAACCCGGATATTCTAACGTAGTAGCAGATGCTCTATCAAGTATACAACCTGAAATAAATTCGCTTTCATCCACAGCCCATAGTAACGAAAGCTCATAACATGATTTGATAGCCTGTGCCGAAATACCAATTAACGTATTTAAAAATCAAATATTTTTCAAACAGGACGAAATGGCATCATATCAGTTTAAAATAATTTTTCCCACGATTCATAGACACATTATTACGGAACCATTCTACAATGAACAAATTCTTTTAGCATATTTTAAAAGATACCTCAATCCATCTGTAATTAACGGAATTCATACAATGGGAATTATTCAAAATATTTATCCGCAACATTTTAGTAACTACAAAACTCGATACACACAGAAGATTGCCAATGATATTACTAACGAACAGGACCAAGAAAACATAATTTTGGAAACACACTTGCGCGCTCATAGGAATGCTATAGAAAATAAAACACAAATCTTAGAAGAAAACTTTTTTCCAGGTATGCTCAGTAAAATAAAGAATACTATAGGAAAGTGTACCATATGTAAAGAAAATAAATATGATCGACACCCTAATAAACCCAAACTGGGAGAAACACCGCTACCTACGTACCCCGGTCACACTGTTCACGTAGATTTGTTTCTGACAGAGGGCAAGGTAAAATTGACGGCTCTTGATAAGTTCACAAAATATGCCCAGACAAAAATGTTAAAAAGTAGATCAATTGAGGATGTTAGGAAACCACTTAGGGAGATAATATTTGGTTTTGGCCTACCCAAATGCATAATACTAGACAATGAACCTTCACTAAATTCAGCCGCAATTAAATTTATGATGGAACACGAGTTAAGGATAGAGGTTTATACAACACCGCCATATAAGGGACTAGCTAATGGACAGGTGGAAAGATTCCACTCGACTATAATAGAGATAGTGCGATGTATTAGGGAAAATAGAGGACATAGGGACTTCGAAGAACTGTTAGAAAGAGCAGTTTCCGAATACAACCACAGCATTCATTCAGTAACAAAAAAGAAACCAGTAGACCTGTTTTTCGGACGAAACGTTAGTTTCACCCCAGACGACATAGACAGAACAAGACTTGAAAAGTTAGCAAAGAAACAACAGAAGGATATTCAATTCCATAATAAGAACACACAAGAATTAAAATCATATGTGCCAGGATAACTAGTTTTTGTCAAGCAGAATAGAAGATTAGGTACTAAACTTTCAAAACCGTATACAAAAGAGGTGGTTAAAGAAGACAGAAATAGCACTGTCCTGACGGAAAAGGGACGGGTAGTGCATAAAAGTAGAATACGTAACTAAAATAGAATATGAATTTTCTCTTTACATACAGATTGACCATTTCAATATGCTACGCGGACATTCAGATCCTGGATTACTCAAATGCTCAACTAATAACCATAGAAAAAGGCACAGCAAGACTGCAGACAGGACATTTTAAAATAATTCACGAATTAGACATCGGAAAGTACTCAAACATAATAGAAAACATTGAGAGGACAATACAAACGTCTAAAATTGAACGAAATCCTTATTACCCTTTCATATCATTGCTGATATCACAGATAAAAACACATTTAAACAACGAGTAAAAAAATTTAAAAGATCTTTAGATTTTATAGGTAGTGCATGGAAGTGGATACCAGGTAGTCCTGACCACCATGACCATGTCTTAGACAATAATAACAATCAAGTGTTGATAAATAAACTAACTATAGAAAAAATTAATGAAATTACTAATATTACCAATAATATTGCAAAGAGAATGGAAAACGATAAATCCACAGAGATAGATCTGTTTTTGAAACTAAAATTTGAATTAGAAATCATTAAAGAAGAAGTTGTAAATATTGCATATGCAATACATTGGGCAAAAGCCAACATAATAAATTCTTATATCTTGTCTAATGAAGAAGTCGATACAGCCAAAAATATTATTAATAAAGAAAACATACCTTTTATAAATTTAGACGAAGCATTTGAATTTTCTAAAATTAAGATTGCAACTGATGGAAAAATTATAATTTACATAATAAGCTTACCAACTGTTAATAATAATATATGTAAAGCAATTGAAGTTAGAGCAGTAAAACAAAATAAAAGAATTAATAAAATAAACTTTAATGAAATATTGATTTGTGAAAACGAAATGTATGGAATTAAAGAAAAATGTAAGAGTTATAATCATATAGAAATCTGTTTAAGAAATGAAATAGTAGATTTAAGTAATGATACCTGTATAAGTAACCTTTTAAAAAGCCGCGCACCGAACTGCACTGAAATCAACAATCAGCACATCCCAAATATTGAAGAAATAACACCTGGTATATTATTCTTGAATAAATTTGAAGGAGAGGTCATTATCGAAAACGAAACAACTACACTAAGTGAACATTTTTAATACACTTTAGTAATTCCACTATCGAAATCCAAGGGAAAAAGTATTATAATGCGCAAAAAACCACAATCAAACCACTACCAGCAATCCTTCAACCCCTGTCCACATCCAATACTATCGAAGAAATTATTTCCTTACAAATGCTACATCAGTTAAACACTAATAACACTAATCACATAGATACTATGTAAAAAGGAAACAAAATAAAATACACTGTAAACTCCACTCTTACTCTCGTAATAGTAATCATCATTATAGTCATCGCAAAGAGCATTTGGAAACTAAAGAAGGAAGAACAAATTAACCTAACAGATACAGCAATAGAAGGAATAAACGAATTATTTAATAAACCAAAGACATCAAACGATGACGTTTGAATTTTAGGGGGGGAGTAGTTAACACATTCCTCATTTAAAGTATCAAAATACACGCGCACAATATTTTCCCACCAACAGCAAGGAATTCTGCTGACAAGGCAAACGCGCAAACATTTCCTCATAAAATAACGAACAACAAAGAAGTTCTGCTGACGGTGCGTCTGGCCATAATTAAATTACATTTAAATAAGTATTTCACAATTATTGTCAACAGGTAACATTAAGAATGATTGTACTTTTAGTTTTAGTTCTAATTAAGTTTCGAACCAATAAAGAATGAGCAGAAGCTCAAAAAAATATTTTTTTTTAAATACAACATGTGGAGAGTGAAAGGATGTGGTGTAATAATGTTTTGAGAATGTTATGGCAGGATCGCCATGTTGGGTAATAAGGATGTTTATATTTTATTTTCCCTATAGCCCTTGGTTTATTTTAAACAGCTGGAAGGGTTCCAGCTAGTAATTAGGCGTTCAAAAGAACTGCCAGAATATTCTTGAAACTAAATTAAAAACAAAGGCAAGCGAGTGCCGAATTATGTTGATAGTTGAAGTCTGATTTTATTTCCAAAATATTCTAGCTTAAATACTACTTATGAGAATCTATATGATAATCTAGAATTGAGTGATTTGTAAATCACTCAATTTATTAATAAAGAAAAACAAAATATCATAAAATTAAATTGAATTAAATTTTCATGTGTCATCAACTTGCACACAGTAATTTTTGTAATTTAATATTTGTTCCAAATAACTTTTGCCACACTTCAACATGTGTAACATTATCGCTTGTTACGCTACACACTTAAAGTTGGTATTTACCTACTGTGCAAGAATTGTATGACATGTGTACACTACACCCTCACCCTTAAGAGGAAAATTATGGGAGGAATTTTTCTTATTCTATAGCATTATTATTACAAAATTAATTATTAATGTGTAATTTTTTTTTTTTTTTTATATAATATTTATTTCAATTCTTAATGTGTATTGTATGGCTTTAGGTTATTATTGTGTATTTCTTTTTCTATACCATTATAATTTATTACCGTATTTACATTGTTTCTTTTTAAAATTGTATAGGGTCCTTTATATGGACTTTGATTTTTCTTTCTATTTTCTACTCTGATTAACACTAGGTCTCCTATTTTTAGATTTAATTTGTTTGTGTATTTTGTATATTATTAGCTCTATTTAGAGAGTATTTTAGTTTGGTTTTTAGTTCTAGTACATAATCTTCATAATTGTAAAATTTTCTTTCAGTATCTAAACTATCGGGTGGCAAGTGTGGTAATTTTCTATAAACTAATTCGAATGGTGTATACCCTGTGTCTATGTGTGGTGCTGTGTTATATGCGAAAGTAAAATATGGAATCCACTTGTCCCATTCTTGATCATTTGCTGTAGTTAGTAAAAATTCATTCAGAACCCTATGGTTTCTTTCAATTGCTCCTAGCGTTTCGTGATGATAAGGGGTTGAGAATACTTGTTTAATTTGTAATAATGAGCATATGTTATGAATAACTTCATTTGTAAATTCTGTCCCTCTGTCGGACTTAAGTACCTTAAATTGACCATATTTCAAAATAAATTGTTCTACTAGTGTTTTGGCAGTTGTAAGTGCGTCTTTTGTTGACATTGGGTGAGCAATAACGAATTTCGTTAGTTGCATATGCTTCTTTTAAATCCTTGATTGTATATATTTTAAATACCATATCATTTTTTTGCTAGCGCTAATTCTTTAATATTTTCTTTACTCATTTTGGATAACAGTTTCCTCAGAATCGAATCTAGTTTCGCTGAGTTATCGCTGAATCTTGCATGCATATTATCTTTATTCTTGGAATGTAACTTCTTCATAATCAAATCTTGTTTTGATGAATTATCGTTACTTTCCTCATTCATATAATTACTCTGTTGGGTACGTGATTTCTTCATAATCGAATCTTGTTTCGATGAATTATCGTCACGTCCTATGTGTACAGTATTATTTTCAATTGTTATGTCGACTTCCTCTGTATTTTCAAATTTATTAAACTGTAATTTCTTCATATTCTTGACGTCATTTATGGATGTGCATTCCCATATTAGAAGTTGATCAGACTCCTGAGAGATGCATCTTCCCATGTTATTCCTATTCGCGTGCGCTTTATCTATTTTTTTATTATCATCAACTTTATTTGCCTCGTTTTTTGTAACTTTATTTGCCTCTTTTTCACTTCGCTTCGACATTGCCCTTGTGCTTATTAGAATTCTCTTTTCTTTTTCATCATTTTCCAACGGTATCATTTGTTTTAGTATGTCTGAGTTTATTTCTATTCTTGATAATGCGTCCGCATTAGTGTTAATTTTTCCTTTCTTATAAATTATCGTGAAGTCATAATCGCTTAAATCTAGTCTAATTCTTGTCCAACTGAATTTGGTGAAATGAGCTAGTCATGTCAAGAGTCGAAAACCATTTAGCTTTTCCTAGTTTATCCAAAATATCCTCTAATCTAGTTAGTGGAAATTTGTCATTTAACTTTCTAAAGTCTACTACAAGTCTCCATTTTCGTTTGTCTTCTGTATTCTTTTTGGGTACCAAAAGAAGTGGAGCATTGTAGGGGCTAATTGATGGTTCTATTATATCGTCATGTAACATTTTATGTACTTGTTCAATTATTATGTCCGTGTGCGAGTGGGGTAGTCTGTAGTTTTTTTATATACACCGGAGTGTTATCTGAAGCTGCTATGTTTTGTGAAATACATTTTGATATCTTCTGAATATGTTTATTAATTCTGATTTTGCATATTCATCAGTATTATTTATTATTATTATTATTATTTATTATTTATTATAGCAAGTCAATTAGAATTTGTTTAAAACGTTCGTCATTGTTTCCATTTGTGTAATTTAATATGTCATAGTTTTTTAGTGGATCAGTATGCAGTTTAATGCCCTGTAAAATTTGTGTATCATTTGTTGTGTTTAAAATTTTAATGTGTGTCATTCCGTTTTTTGGTGCTATTGAATTACTTAAAAAAATACCGCTTTTTAATTCATTATTAAGTATTACGCAATCTTCTGAAGGTTTAATTGCAATGGTTGTATGATTTCAATTAATAATATCTTGTAATATCTTAACCTGATTTATTTAATAAGAAGACTTGGTTTGTTGTGGTTAAGTAAAGAGTATGTGTACATGAATGTTGGAAGTTGTGTGTATTTGTGTGTAAGTTAAAAAAATGTTAAGAAATAAATAAAAATGTATATATGTATGTATAATTAATTTATATTTTAAACTACATATATCTATATATATAAAAGAAAGTCGTGTTAGTTACTTCGCTTATAACTCAAGAACGGCTGAACCGATTTAGCTGAAAATTGGCAGGGAGGTAGTTTAGAGCCAGGAATAGGCTATAGGATACTTATGGGCGGGATTGGACAAAGGGGCGTGGTACCTCTCATACAAACCACAAATTAAAAATCTATTAGTTCTGCTCCTGATAACGGTATTTGAACAAAATTTGGTATGTCGGTTAAGTGTAAATTTCTTAAGTGCTGCTGCAAATATGGGCGGGATTGGACAAAGGGGCGTGGTACCTATCATACAAACCACAAATTAAAAATCTATTATATCTGCTCCTGATAACGGTATTTAAACAAAATTTGGTATGTCGGTTTGGTGTAAATTTCTTAAGTGCTGCTGCAAATATGGGCGGGATTGGACAAAGGGGCGTGGTACCTGTCATACAAACCACAAATTAAAAATCTATTATTTCTGCTCCTGATAACGGTATTTAAACAAAATTTGGTATGTCGGTTTGGTGTAAATTTATTAAGTGCTGCTGCAAATATGGGTGGGATTGGACAAAGGGGCGTGGTACCTCTCATACAAACCACAAATTAAAAATCTATTATTTCTGCTCCTGATAACGGTATTTAAACAAAATTTGGTATGTCGGTTTGGTGTAAATTTCTTAAGTGCTGCTGCAAATATGGGCGGGATTGGACAAAGGGGCGTGGTACCTCTCATACAAACCACAAATTAAAAATTTATTATTTCTGCTCCTGATAACGGTATTTGAACAAAATTTGGTACGTCGGTTTGGTGTGCATTTTTTAACTGCTGCTGCAAATATGGGTGGGATTGGACAAAGGGGCGTGGTACCTCTCATACAAACCACAAATTCAAAATCTATTATTTCTGCTCCTGATAACGGTATTTGAACAAAATTTGGTATGTCGGTTTGGTATGCATTTGTTTAGTGCTGCTGCAAATATGGGCGGGATTGGACAAAGGGGCGTGGTACCTCTCATACAAACCACAAATTAAAAATTTATTATTTCTGCTCCTGATAACGGTATTTGAACAAAATTTGGTACGTCGGTTTGGTGTGAATTTTTTAAGTGCTGCTGCAAATATGGGTGGGATTGGACAAAGGGGCGTGGTACCTCTCATACAAACCACAAATTCAAAATCTATTATTTCTGCTCCTGATAACGGTATTTGAACAAAATTTTGTATGTCGGTTTGGTATGCATTTGTTTAGTGCTGCTGCAAATATGGGAGGGATTTGACAAAGGGGCGTGGTACCTCTCATACAAACCACAAATTAAAAATCTATTATTTCTGCTCCTGATAACGGTATTTGAACAAAATTTGGTACGTCGGTTTGGTGTGCATTTTTTAAGAGCTGCTGCAAATATGAACGGGATTGGACAAAGGGGTGTGGTACCTCTCATACAAACCACAAATTAAAAATCTATTATTTCTGCTCCTGATAACGGTATTTGAACAAAATTTGGTACGTCGGTTTGGTGTGAATTTTTTAAGTGCTGCTGCAAATATGGGTGGGATTGGACAAAGGGGCGTGGTACCTCTCATACAAACCACAAATTAAAAATCTATTATTTCTGCTCCTGATAACGGTATTTGAACAAAATTTGGTAAGTCGGTTTGGTATGCATTTTTTTAGTGCTGCTGCAAATATGGGAGGGATTTGACAAAGGGGCGTGGTACCTCTCATACAAACCACAAATTAAAAATCTATTATTTCTGCTCCTGATAACGGTATTTGAACAAAATTTGGTACGTCGGTTTGGTGTGCATTTTTTAAGTGCTGCTGCAAATATGAACGGGATTGGACAAAGGGGTGTGGTACCTCTCATACAAACCACAAATTAAAAATCTATTATTTCTGCTCCTGATAACGGTATTTGAACAAAATTTGGTACGTCGGTTTGGTGTGCATTTTTTTAGTGCTGCTGCAAATATGGGCGGGATTGGACAAAGAGGCGTGGCACCACCCATATAACCCAAAAATTTAAATCGCCATATTTTGGGCATTTTTTGACCTACGTCGATGATATTTGGTACATATGGTATTGCCATAATTTGGAATACGTACCGGGAGAAAAGTGGATGGGACCACGCTCCTTTTTATTAAAATTAAAAATCGTAATATAGTCTTAACTACTGGAGCGATCGTCACAATAGGATATATAAATACTTTTAATTTTATTTTATAACGAGGGGGGTAGCGAAGTACACCGGGATCAGCTAGTATAATAATAATATTCAAGAGGTTTTCATTTAAATGCAATTCATTCATATTATTTGTTGTGCTTGCTTATTTTTGTTGATTTTTATATTATTTTAATGCTGTTTTAAGTTAAGTTTGTATGTATGTATAATTGTAAATTATTTAAGCAAAACTTAAAATATTGAAACTAGGAGAACATCTTACATTTGCGATTTTTATAAACCAAACCCAAACGTGTTTACGTCGTTTTATATTGTCAGTGCTTTGTTCAGCCAAATTTTTGGTGTTCTTTTGACAGGCTAAGTCACGTTGATTTCCACGAGTCATGATTGGTACTTTCTATTACTAGCAAATTTTTAATTTCTGGATTCTTTATTCTGGACAATTTATTTTTAATCAAACAATACTTTTAAACAATTTTACGACTGTGTCCGTTTTGGGGTTTCTTCTCTTCTACTTTTTGAATTGTAAATACACATTGTAAATAAATCATATTTATGTGGTGTCGGCAGGATCAGTTCGAAATCCGAAGGATTGTAAGATTTTTGCAGGATCATAAAATTTTTGATAGTAAATTTTTTTGTATGGTTGGTCCGAATCGGCAGGATCAGTTCGAAATCCGCAGGATTGTAAGATTTTTGCAGGATCATAAAATTTTTGATAATAAATTTTTTTGTATGGTTGGTCCGAATCGGCAGGATCAGTTCGAAATCCGCAGGATCGCCATGTGGAGAGTGAAAGGATGTGGTGTAATAATGTTTTGAGAATGTTATGGCAGGATCGCCATGTGGGGTAATAAGGATGTTTATATTTTATTTTCCCTATAGCCCTTGGTTTATTTTAAACAGATGGAAGGGTTCCAGCTAGTAATTAGGCGTTCAAAAGAACTGGCAGAATATTCTTGAAACTAAATTAAAAACAAAGGCAAGCGAGTCCCGAATTATGTTGATAGTTTAAGTCTGATTTTATTTACAAAATATTCTAGCTTAAATACTACTTATGAGAATCTATATGATAATCTAGAATTGAGTGATTTACAAATCACTCAATTTATTAATAAAGAAAAACAAAATATCATAAAATTAAATTGAATTAAATTTTCATGTGTCATCAACTTGCACACAGTAATTTTTGTAATTTAATATTTGTTCCAAATAACTTTTGCCACACTTCAACATGTGTAACATTATCGCTTGTTACGCTACACACTTAAAGTTGGTATTTACCTACTGTGCAAGAATTCTATGACATGTGTACACTACAAACATAAAAATAATTAATTTACATAGTTATGTATACTATGGCGGCAAAAAATGAAATTTGAAAATAATTAAAAAAAATTTAAAACGAAGGTTTAGGAATTTTTAAAATATGCAAAAATAAATTTAAAAGTAATAGAGTTTCCAATTTAAAGACGCATTTATTTACAAAAATTGCATAAAATTAATTTAAATGAAGAGCGGTCTCAATCAGAGTCATCTATTTTCTCAAATAATGCAGCGAAAACAATTAGAAAGAAAAAAAAATTTAAATTTAAATAAATAAAAAATTTTTAAGGTCATAAATAAATTAAAAGCAGCCCAAATGAATTGGTTTATTGAAAGAAATTCTATACTAAGCCTAGACGGCAAACTTCTATTATACAACGCGATCCTGAAACCAATATGGTCCTATGGAATCCAGTTATGGGGCACTGCCTCAGCACCGAATGTCGAAAGAATTCAAAGGCGATAGCATAAAATTCTACGTACAATAACAGCAGCCCCCTGGTATGTCAGAAAGCATTGAATTCATAAAGATCTAGACGTTCCGTTGGTGAAGACAGTATTTTCAAAACACGCGAAAAAATATATAAAAAAACTTGAGTTGCACCCAAATCCACTTGCGCGCAATATTCTTCATTATAGAGGCCACACCCGGCTGAAAAGAAGTGATACTCTTTTTCTCAGCCGTTCACGAGAGATGTAAAACAACAAAAATTAACCGTTGAAATTTAAAACTTTGTTTAGCATTGGCTAAACTTATATTTAATATTTATAGATTTAAGATATGAAAAACTTATTGATAATTTAATATATAATTGAAGATTCAATAAATATTAAAATTATCAAAAAAAAAAAAAAAAAATTAAAGTTATAGTGGTTCAAAGTTAAGGCTTGTGTACAGGATACGACATTTATGGCAAATCCCAAATTTTATATTCATTTATAATACTAACAGTGCTATTCACAAACGTTTTATTAGAGGCTAATAAGCAAAATGCACTAAAGTAGTATTCACAAACGTTTAACAGCACTATGACGCGGTTATTACACGCTAATAAACTCGAAAATTTTATTGTAGGCATCACGCTACTTAAGCCGTTTAATAAGTTGACATTTGCATTTTTTAAAGTAAAAAAATCACTATTTACTTCAAAAACCGTTGAAATTAAAAATTTTGTTTAGCATTGGCTTAACTTATATTTAATATTTTTTAGATTTAAGATTTGAAAAACTTATTGATAATTCAATTTAAATAATTAAAGATTCAATAAATAATAAAATTATAAAAAAAAAAAAAAATTACTTCAAAAAGTATGAAAAATAAAAAAAAAAATATTCGAATAAAGTAATAATTGTAATAAATATAATTTTTTTATTAAATTAAATAATTTGCAGATAATGTATTTCAACTCTCCCGATCCTTCCAGTCGTTCTGCAATGTTTACATACATATGTATGTATGTACGTAAAATAAGAAAATTCAAGAAATACATAAATATGAATGTATGTGAATATGTACACACATACATACATACATATGTATATATGTTTACGTATGTATGTACACAAATGTCTCTGTATGTTCACATGCGTACATTACTTAAAATCTACCTGCTCTTTGAAATATTAATATTATTACATCTTTTTTCATGATTTTGTGCATAATTTGTCATATTGCAACCACAACAAGATTAAAAATATTTCCAAATAAATAAGTCAAACAAATTAGTGGTGTGTAATTAATTGTAACGAACTCGGTATTTGAATACTTTTGTAATAACTTATGAAAACACATTGCTAGCAAGAAATAACAATACAACACATATTAAAAAATTTTAATATTTTTTGAAATATGATAAGCAATACTCTATTACTCTAACTTGTTTAAATAAAATTTATATGACATTATTTTCATATTTTCAAACCATTAGAGACTACTTGCTTATCGAGTATGTTATTGTACACAACACTAATTATAACTTGAAACAATGTTGCTAACACAGAATCACAAAACTGAAAAAATCACACAATAGTTAATTTGGCTTTATTAAACGTTTGTGAATAATGTTTATTATTATCGGGTAATAACACAAAAACTGATTATTAACTAATGTGTACATTATCTCTATAATAAGAATTTTTTATGAATAACACTGTAAGAATTTAAGTATTTGAACGTAACGGCTACCAAAATTTGTAACAGGGTTGTAAGGGATGCTTCTAGTTATAATTACAAGACTCTTTTTGTTTACAAATATTGATCATATCTCAGATACCGTTAGAAAAAATATAATAGTGAGGTATTGCCAAGAGTTTTCAGCAACCGTGAACTTTCGTAGAGAATTTAAAAGTAAGAAGAAATAACACTTTTCCTGTTTTTTGTATTTTGTAGTTACAAGTATGATTTTAATATATTTAAAGTTCAGCTGCCCGATATTGCCCGAATTCTTTTTGTGATTGTTTTTTAGTGTCAACCTCGTTGCGGATTCGTACTATTTTTCAACTGTGGCTAGAGATACAGCAAAACAGACCCTGCGATGTTATGCGTCATGTTAAAGATTTTGTAAAAAATCATTTTAAACGAGTATTATTAGAAAGGGAACAACAGAAAATAAGGCTTACTCTTTTAAAATTTTCGAACAATTGGTGTAAATATCAGCGCATGAGAGATATATTTGAAACTGAGTTAAGTGACTGGCTAGATAGCGAATTATTTGGTGAATTCATTTGTAATGTAAGTTTCCGTATAAAGTTTTGGTTTTGCAATAAAACTAAATTGTATATATTAGGAAGAAAATACAAGTGGTAGAGGCCGACCGAATGTTTCTTATGAGGAGGGTTTAATGAGAACAAAAAGGAGACGAGTGCAAGAACTTGTCGCTTCTACTTCATCTGAAGCTCTTAAAAAAGCCTCAGAAAGGGTAACAGGTTCAAATACTAATGAGAAAATTTCTGTTGAAAGTACTCTACCATTATACATTCATATGGATTTATATATGAGGCAGAACAATATGATGAGAAAAGTAGTAAATTCTGTTCACGAAGATTGCTTTCCGTCATACCATATGTTTGCAGATGCTAAAAAAAAGATTTTGCCTGATGACATTCAAGAAACGGAAACTTCTGCAGAGGTTCCCTTACAAAAGATTTTAGACAAAACTGTAAGAGGCATTTTAGATATTCATGATATTGATACCGAAAATGATATAATTCTGGAATGCAAGTTGGGATTTGACGGCAGTAGTGGTCATAGTGTATACAAACAAAAATTTGAAAATGAGGAAGGTAGTGATGAATTTATGTTTGTTACTTCTTTCGTTCCTTCCAAATGTAATGCAATCAGTAAGGGATAGCATAAATTCAGAAATTGAAGGTCTAGATACATATAATTATATTTAAAAAAAAAATCTTAACGGTCATTATAAAATGTGAACGATGATAGATGGTGCAGTTTTAAATGTGGACACAGTATAAGTTCAACTTGTGCTTTATGTCGAGCAAAGCCTTTCGAAATGAACAGCTTATCGATTTTCGAAAGGCCTGTGAATGAGCAGTGCTATCAGTATGGATTGTCGCATTACATGCATGGATCAAATGTTTTGAATGAATTTTACATATTTCTTACAAACAGCATATAAAGAAATGGAAAGTGGTAGGAAAGGAAAATAAAGATCAGGTTGCTGAGCAAAAGAGAAATATTCAAGCAAACTTTAAGTCTGAAATGGATCTTATAGTTGATAAGGTTAAGACGGGGTATGGCACAACGAATGATGGTAATACTGCAAGGCGCTTCTTTTCTAATGTGGAACTTTCAGTTAGATTACTAATGTAGATATAAGGTTAATAAACAATTTTTCCATTATTTTAAAAACACTTTCAAGTGGTCTGTAGCATGTGGCCAACAGTGTGTGGTAGGCATTGCGATTCAATAGTACCGCAACATGCAAGCATTGACAAACTGCAAGCAAGATATTTTGTGTGTGTCGGTACTTTGACACTTGTACAGTCAATCAAGTGCAGCAGCACAATGCACTTAAATGAATCACATTTATTAACTGTATTTGTTTGATTGTAGATATAAGCTACACAAAGTATCTGTTGCTTTTAAGTATGCACTCGTTGAACTTTAAAACTGTTGAACACATGCCATACATAAATAGTTGGTAGCTAAATATGCTTACCCAACAATAGTATATATTTCTATTCTTTTACTCTTATGTTAAGGTACCCCTAAGAATTATTCTCATAATTAGTATATAATCCAATGTCATTTAGTTTATAATACAATTAATAAATCAACTGTCTTAGGAGCTCCAACTACACAAGCTCTAAGACAAAAATAAAATAAAATAAAAACTATTTTTTTACAGGTCATTATATAAATATATCAAGTTTTGAAAAGCTTTTAAAAGATACTGCACTTTTATATTTCAAATTATATTCTTGGTACTATATGAATTCAACTGTGCACAAAATTTTAGTTCATTTTATTTAATACTTTACCATTCCCATTCTAATGTTATTAGAAGAAGCAAAGAATCAAGTCATAAAATTATAAGAAATGCAATATTAAGACATACGAGAAAAATAAGTAGGATTGCCTCCATGAGAGACCACATAAATTATTTTATTCTGCAGTCAGAGCCGTCACTTTCGATTCATAGTCAGAAAATATTTTTAAGAAAAAGTGATTTAAATGATTTGAAAGGGTATTTAGTTGAAAAAAAAAGATTTAACGACATAAAAGCAGCGAATGAATCATTGGTAGAATCTGAAAGTGATAACAGTGGTAATTGTTAATAATAATATATTATACTTTGATTGCCTGTAATACTTATATATGTATATATATATTATGTATGTATGTTAAATATGTTATGTTAAATAAATAAAATTTATTTTTCTAAATTTCTTTTTTACTGAGCGGACTAAATTAATTTTTGTAAGATTTTGCTCTTATCTGATCACTAATTTACAAATTATAATAATTAATTTAGGTTGTATGGGATGTGAGCGTAGCGCTTGTCCGATTTTTTTTAAATTGGCAATATGTTACAATATTAATAAATATATTCAACTGTCGCCCTTATCTGATTACTAATTTCCAAGTTTTAACAATTTTTAAATTTTGTTTGTATGGGAGGTGGGCGTGGCACTTGTTAGATTTTCTCAAAATTTCGCATGAATAGTTCTTTTCCTAAGAAAAACATTCATGCCAAATTTCACCTCCCTACTCTAGCTGCTTCGATTTTTGGCCACCCGTTGTATGAAATCGCGACACAGTGCGGTGTGGCGAAATATCGAAAATAAAAATTGAGTTCATTGTTAATTTTTCTACAATTTTGTGCACGTTGGTCACCTTGATACTGATTGTTTGTTTGTTTGTTTGATTGTACAGCTAAGCTAAAGAGTTTGGTTATGAGTGCAATTGTTGTTGCTTCTTGATCACTATTTAACATGTACGGAGAGCATGATCGCGCACGAGTATTTGTATTTTGTGTAAAGTTTAAGTTTGTGTTTAAATTAGTTTTTTCGTTGCCCTCATCAGCAACCAAGGTTAAATACACATTCCTACTGCTTGTAGGTTTATTATTGTTGTTGTCAGAAGATGAACTCATTTAGAGTTCTCTTTTTGTTTGTGTTCACTGTATAAATTTGTGTATGCAAATATTTAAGTATATTACACGCAAGCAACAAAAAATAAAATAAAACCAGTATAATAACTGTTTAATCCAGCCTTTGTCATAAAGAGAACATGTAGGAAATATCAATGTATTGGTGTTTTTACACTTGTAGAAATTGATTGATACATTTACTTTTTTACCGTGGCCTAATATCATACTAAAAATTTGTATGCATACACACTGGATTTGTTTAGCGTGTTTATGGACGAAAGAATGAATGAATTTACATAATGATAAAAATTTTTCATTAAAAAATATATATACAAAAAAGCTTCTTCCCACTCAGCATTCCACATCATGAAAAATTAAAATATTCACAGTGTACTATGAATAGCAAATAAAGAGACTAAAAAAAAATAAATATTTTCTTGCCCCCTTTTGCATGTGTTTTTTTGTTGCAAATTCTAAAATAAAGCGACAAATGAGTATGTTTCGTATTTTAGTTTGCCTCTTCTGTTTGGTTCGTGTTGTGTATGTGAAATTGACGATTGGTGCTCGGCCCCTAGGGGCTAGTTTGACGATCAATGGTTTAATCGATGTTTTGTTTTTGTTTTTTTTTTCCTGATTTTAACTTTCAGTAAATTTTTAATATTCAGTTGCGACGATTATAAAAACGCGTCTGTACACTACGAGATTTGAACTGAATAATTGAGTAAAAAAAGTGATAATAAAATTCAAACAGGTATGGACAGATACATAACCGTGTTAAAAAGGGGAAGAAGTCCAAAATCAGCCCAAATAGCGTCAACAGCGAAAGTTCCCAGAGATGGAAAAAACAATATCAAAAATTCCGAAAATCGTTTCGCGATTTTATCTGCACAAGGCGATGAAGACACAACTACAAGGTCGAGTAAACCTCCACCGATATATTTAAGAGAGCAGAACTCTAGTTTTTTGGTCAAAAGCCTTATATCCCTAATTGGAGAAAATTAGTTCTATGTAACTTTAATCAAGCGCGGAAATATTAACGAAACAAAAATCCAAGTAGTGCAAGAAAATAATTACCGAAAAATAGTTTCTGACCTTGAGTCAAAAAACAATAATTTTAACACGTATCAATTAAAGAGTGCTAAAGGTCTAACCGTCGTAATATAAGATGTAGACTCTAACGTGGATCCAGAAGAGGTAAAGTCTGGGCTTGAAAATAGTGGACTCAAAGTTAAAAAGGTTTTAAACATTAAAAATAGGAAAAAAAATCTCCCAACCTATATTCAGAGTCGAGCTACAGCCAGGTGACTTGAAAATAAAAAAGAACGAATCGCACCCAATTTATAATTTAAAGTACTTGTTACACCGAAGAGTTACCGTTGAGATGCCACATAAAAAACTGGTCCTACTCAATGCCTGAACTGCCAAGAGTTTGGCCATACCAAAATTGACAGCACGTTGCCTACTGTTTGCGCTGTATGTGGTGAGCTACACAGTACCGCGAACTGCGACAAAATAAAAGGCGATCCCAAGGCGAAAAAATGTGGCAATTGCGGCGGAAATCACACTGCCAACTATAGAGGCTGCCCTCTTTAGTCGTTTTTTAAAAATTCATCGTACAGAAAAACAAATGTTATTCCCGCTCAGCCCAACACCCCTTTAAACTACCCACAGTTACCTCAACCGTCGTCTAGCCATAATCAATATTCAAATGTTTTAAAGTCTAACACGACTCTTACTCAGCAAAAACCTAATAGTCAATTTTCATACGCTAACATTTTAAAAAATAGCTAGAATAGCGCAAAAATCGGTACTAGCAAACGAAGTTCCAGGCTCTAATTTTAGTCGTATTGAAGCCTCAATTGAAAGCTTAATACAAACAGTAAATACTTTTACTCATAACATGTCCTGTATGATGCAGGAAATGTTAACAATGCAATCTACCTTGTTGCAGGCTGTATTGAAAAAACCATGAACTTAAGAATCTGTTTTTTGAACGCAAACGGCATCTGCCAACATAAAAACGAAATAGATTACTTTCTTATAGATAAGCAAATCGATGTTTAGAATTAGTGGATATAATTTCTACGACACCAAGGATCCTCGAGGTAGAGCATGTGGTGGTTCGGGAGTCCTAATAAAAACGCGAATAAAACACTACCTGTTGAATGATTTTTGTGAAGATTATCTGCATCGAAAATTACTATCAAAAATTTGTAATATCATCTGACTATTCCCCCCCCCAAGATTTTCTATTACCGAGAGTCAATATACGGATTTTTATAAATCACTGGGCCCCCGTTTTCTAGCAGCTGGTGACTACAATGCGAAACACACATTCTGGGGTTCACGTTTAATCAATCCTAAGGGTCGTGTTTTGCTCGACACAATATCAAAAATGGGTTTGAATGTAGTTTCAAGTGGTCAGCCAACATATTGGTCAACAGATCGACAACAAATTCCTGATGTTATCGACTTTGGAATTGTTAAAGGTGTGCCCAGCGTAGTGATTGCAGTTGAATTATCTTTGGATTTATCTTCAGACCACTCGCCTACAATTGTCACTATATACTCGCATACAACTTCATCACCTACATGTGACTTATCAACGACATCTGCACGTACTAATTGGCTGAAATACAAAAAATACCTGAGTGCTCATTGCTGGGACAATATGCCGTTGAGAACACCTTCTGATTTAGATGACTCTATTAGGTTGTTTCAAACACACGTTAAAGAAGCTGCTCTTAATACTTCTTCAAATCAACCAAGTCAACAAATGCGGTTCAACAATACTTTTTCTGTTGATATAGAAAGGCTTTTATCTGAAAAAAGGAAAGCTCGACGAGAATGGCAACGCTACAGATTGCCTCAGCTAAAATTAAAGCTAAAGGAGTGTACCAAACAGCTTAGAAAAGTTTTACAAACACAAAAAACAGCTTCCCTTCAAAAATTTCTTCAAGAACTAGATGCAACACCACAAACAGATTATTCGCTGTGGCGTGCAGCCAGATTACTTAAAAGGCCGGTGATATGTAAACCTCCATTACGAGCTTCAAATAGTGACTGGGCAAAAACTGATGGTGAAAAAGGTACTCTTTTTGTTAAACACTTAGAAAAGGTATTTACTCCAAATATTTCTGCTGATATTATTGAACTGCCACCAGTCGTCGCTTTACCAGAAATTTCGCTAAGATTTGTTGTGGAGATTGAAAAGGCTATTACAAGTCTAAACTCAAAAAAAGCCCCAGGTATTGATAAAATAAGCAACAAAATGCTTCAAGAATTGCCTTTCATTGCAAAACTTATAATACTATTCATCTTTAATAGTATTTTACGACTGCAATACTATCCGGCAGAATGGAAGGTTTCGATGATTACTATGATACCAAAGCCCGGTAAGGATCATACAATGGTTGAATCCTATCGGCCTATCAGTTTATTGCCCAATATGTCGAAACTTTTTAAAAAGCTGTATATGAGCCAGCTGACTCCTATAGCAACTAGCAGTGCATGTATTTCAGATCATCAATTCGGTTTTCGCTGACAACATAGCACTATAGAACAAACACAGAGACTAGTGAATGTTGTTAGAAACACTTTTGAAAAAAAGAAATACCCAGCGGTAAAAATTGTCATTATTTAATCGCTGATGTAAGCAATATTTAGTAGCTATCAGTGATGATTCTGTCGCTTATATTACTACTTAAATTTAGCATAGGAGTGTCATAGGTCGTTTAATCGGTGCGCTTTCGCTTAAAGAGTAAGCAGCGATGTCAGTGATTCGCATTTCAATTGCGTTTACTTCATAAGCGAAGTCTTAAGCAACGTTAATGATACATCAATAAATCTTAGCAAGTTATGGTGTAATGCACGTTCATTACGGTTTAATTTGCATTTGTAAGCGAAGGCTAGAACATAGTACCACTAATCCCAATGATTTTATATGTATGTAAATACCTTTTTAGAAATTTACTTGTGGTGTAAGCTTTATGTTCTGCGATCAACGATAAACTAACAAACAGAAAAAGAATTGAAACAATTTTTGTATTTTTTTTAACGCCACTATTACGGCATTTTTGTTTTTGCATTTTTTGTGTATTAAGAGTAGAAACATACATTAACCAACCCTTCGCTTATTTTGTAATGGAAGTTATAATGAGTGGATATTTTTTTGCATTTTTTGTGTACTAAAAGAAGACAAAAAAAATTCCTAAACATTTTTGCAAATATACTCAACTAACTCTTCGACTATATTGTAATTGAAGTTATAATGAGTGGATAAAATTAATTAGATTACACATAGATAACATTTTAAGTACTTATATCGTTCGCTTAAAATGTCATCCTGATGTCATTGATTATTATCTAGGTACTTTGTTCAATTTACCGCTGGGTATTGCTCTGCGCTTTTTATAGATATTTCTCAAGCACGAAGGTCTTATCAACAAACTAATAAAAAATCTACCAGCAAACATCGTTAAGCTTTTAAAAAGCTATCTAATGCAACGTAAATTTGTAGTAAGGGAAGGCAATTTTTTAAGCCCTCCGCAGTCAATTGAAGCCGGAGTCCCTCAAGGCAGTATCTTCGGTCCATTACTTTACTTAATATATGCCTCTGTCTTACCGTTAAGCAGTAAAATTCACACGTCATCATTTGCTGATGATACGGCTTTTTTAAGCGTTCATGAAAATCCTGTAGAAGCTTCCCGGAATCTACAAGGATACATCTCAAAATTGGAAACATGGCTAAAACAATGGCGGATAAAAGTGAATGAGCAGAAATGTATACACGTTACTTTTACTTTACACATGTCCGCCTATACAAATCAACACCGAGACTATACCGCAATACACTGTAGTAAAATATCTAGGCGTTCATCTTGATCGTCGTTTAACATGGAAATCGCATATAGACGCAAAGTTGACACAAATGAAATTAAAAGCAGCCCAAATGAATTGGCTTATTGGAAGAAATTCTATATTAAGTCTTGACTGTAAACTTTTGTTATAAAACGCGATCCTGAAACCAATATGGTCCTATGGAATCCAGTTATGGGGCACTGCCTCAGCATCAAGTGTAGAAAAAATTCAAAGGCGACAAAGCAAAATTCTACGCACAATTACTGCAGCTCCCTGGTATGTCCGAAATCAGCGAATTCCCAAAGATCTTGATGTTCCGTTGGTGAAGACAGTATATTCAAAACACGCAAAAAAATATATTGAAAAACTAGAATTGCAGCCAAATCCACTTGCGCGCAACATTCTAAATAATAGAGGCCACACCCGGTTGAGAAGGAGGGATACTCTTTCTCTCAGCCGTACACGAGAGATGTAAAACATCAAAAACCATCAGTTGGAATTAAAAATTTTGTTTAGCACTGGCTAAACATATATTAATATATTTTTAGATTTAAGATTTGAAAAACTTATTGATGTTTCAATATATAATTGAAGATTCAATAAATAATAAAACTAAAAAAAAAAAAATTGTTAATTTTTATAAAAAAAGACCTCAAACTTGATTAAATTAGTTATATTTACTTCTTTTAAATTTGTGTTCGTATGTACAGTGCAACATCCCTATCCGGACACTCGCTAATTCGGACTATCCAGTAATCCGGACATTTAAGATTATACGGAAATTTTACAAAATCTATAAAATTGTCTTTAATTATATATTTGGAATTATTTAAAAATAAAATTTAGCAATTAATCAAAACAATTGAGTAATTTAAAATTTTCAGACAAATTTTTCAGACATTATTTTTCAAAATTAATATTTTTGGTCACTTTTAGTACATATTTTTCTTTATGTTTTCTGTAAATTAATTAAATACAAATGAATTTTTATGTGTACTTATATGTATTTTTGTTCGGTAATAAAAGCAATTTACATATGTACAAAGATATATTGCGCTAAAAAATTTATTTTAACTGTAGTCCGGACAATCCACTAATCCGGACAATAGCTAAAACTATATCTGTCCGGATTAGTGAGGTTGTACTGTATTGGATCCTACTGTATTGGTGCTACATCGTGTATTGCTATTGTTGTGTTATATCCCTCTTGTTTTTTAACTTCCAAAACAGTAGCAAATTGTGGCTGTGTAGGATTAAGTTGTGTAGACTTAAACTGAACAACGAGGTCCCACGGACTTTTACGCCTGTGTTCTTCATTCGTAAAATGAAATGAAAGTGAAAATTTCACTAATTTTGTGTTCTTAAATTCGTTAAAGTGAAACAAGAAGTAAAATTTAATTTTCAGATTGTTTCAAGTGGAATTGATGTGTTCTCCAAATCATTTTCACCAACAAAAAGTAATTTGAAGTCGAAGGCAAAAAATGCGTGAAATAAAATATAAATAATAGAAATAATTTTTCCTAGCTCTATTTTCTGAAAGTTTTGGCAATTTTTCCCGAAAGCGAACAATTTTAGCAAATTATAATCAGTTTTAGAGCTTGCATTGATATGGGTGTTCTTGGGATTTTTATTTTTAATTTTCGCGATAGGCTTGATTTTCTTCAATGCAAAAAAATTTCAAGGCAAGATTGCTGATTTTTTTTCTTGCAAAAAGATACAAATCAAATTTTTTTCAATTTGAGCTTTATATCTTTAAATCTTTACTCAGCGAAGCCGCTAATCCAGTGGGTTAGTTAATTAATTAAAAAGTTTAGAAAATCATTAACCATCTTCTCAAAAGCTTTTAAATTATACAAATTATGACCACATTATATGAAACATACACCATATATTCACAATTTTGTACTCCAGGGACCATAGTTCTGAAACTAATCATAGACGACAAATGTTTTGATTTAAATTTTTTTTTCTTATATTTTGATTCTCCATCGGAAAGGATATTTTTAATAACGCAGCCAAACTATATTTGTTCCCACATTATTTTAAAAATTTGTTTGAAACAAAACAAAATTCAAATCGTTGGAAAAACAAGGTTTCATTACTTTTCTAGAACATAGTGAAATTGTAAATGTGAAACAGTGTGCGGCTGTTAAAATCCAGTTTCTTTTGATAATGGTTCCGGCACAGAAGTGTCTTCCGGTTTTTGCTAAACGTAAAGAAAGCTAAAATAATAGGGTTCAAAATACTTGAAATTTGTGAGAAAATAGTCTCCTTAATAATTACTACAAATTTAATAGAATTAAAACTTAACCGATGTCTTATTTTTGTCCTAGACTTATCTTCTAATTCATTAAAGATTATTAAAATTAATGTAGGTTATGTATGATTTTTGTATGGGGAAACCGGTTTTATTGTGTACTTTAACTTTATGAATTGTTTATGAATAAGGCTTTTAATATACAATGAACATACGCATGCTTATACATACATATGCATGTATGTACTTATGTGTCTTGTTGGACAGCTTTATTTAAAATGTATGTATTATATTTCAATCTTAACATTTAAAGCGTTTTTGGCACGAAAAGTTTTATGTTTTCACTGAATATTTCTTTCAAGCCTTCAGCATTTTCGTCACCGTCTTAATCTGCATCAAGAATAGTTTCCAAAATCCATTGAACATACGCCGATACTTCAGTAAATACACCCGGGTAAGGAGGTTTTGCGCAAGGTTTACGTGACCATGAAACAATGCCTACTTGTGTGCCATTTAAAATTAATGGGCCACCAGAATCACCGCTACATTGACCTTTACCGCCTTCTGGAACTCCGGCGCAAATTATTGTAGAATGCATTTGAACTCCATGCCTGCTACTGCATTCATCATCATCAAATATTTCCAAATCAACCTTTTGCAGAAGTTGCTGCACTAATCCTCCAGTCTAAACATTGGGTGAATGAATGATTAAAAATTAAGAAAATACTAAAAAGCAAAGAGTTTATAGCATCCGCTTACTTCATTTAAGCCCCAACCTATTAAAGTAACAGGTGATCGGTTTTTAGTTATTCCATTCAGTTTGGGTAATCTGATGCCGATGAAATCTTTTTCTAAATCAGCTGGTTTGTCAAGTCTTATCAAAGCAATGTCGTGTATGTACTGATTTGCTGGTTCGTAGCCCTTATGAACAAATATTTTCGATACGTTGGCGACATCTTTTGAATTTTTATTCAATTCAATGCTTCCATATTGAACGTTAATTTGAGTTGGTTTTGATTTCACCACACAATGGGCTGCTGTCAAAACCCAAACACGATTAAGAAGCGAAGCACCGCAGGAGTGACGACCTGACGATGCCCGTCTTAATGAAGCCTTTACAAGATTTTTGTTACAAAATCAAATAACCAATATAAATAAAGATATTCAAATCTCACCATAAAAGGGTATTCGCCCGGTAAAGCCGCAGAACCGTTCACAATTTTGTTACCGTCTCCCATAGAATAGCATATAGGTAAAATAAAAATGAACTGCAACAACAAGCTATGTTTTTGTTTCCACATGTTACTGATTGTAAATTATTTACTGTTATGATAAAATATCGCAGTCCTCCAACGGTTTTTATAAAAAAATACTTAAAAGCAGCTAAAACATTTGCCTGCATGTGATAAATTTTCAATTTACGGCTTTGATAGCATAAAGTTAATTATTTTTAGTATTCGCTAATACTAATATCTGTTACAATATTCGCCGAATACGAATATTTCTTGTAAAATTTAATATTTTAAATTAAATTTAAAAAAATACCTCCCTGTGTGTCAGTAACAATAACTGCCGATTTCACGATACCGAAAGAATTTTTAATTTTTTCTTCAAAAAACAAAACAAAATTTTGGAATTTGTTTTTGTTTCAAATGTAATTATACGAATGAAAACATATGGAAAAATTATTTCGACGTCGTGAAATAGGCAGTAAACAAAAAAAAACTGTCACATTACTTTAGGCATTGCGATGCCGAATTTGAAGACCAATAATGAACATTTTTAAATTATTTTACTTACTCGTACATACTTTCCATGATACAATGAATCAATGGGTGCGTTCAGCAGACACAGTTTGATACACAACTGTTGCTCAACAATCTGCTGAACGCTTTGATTACTGAGCGATGAGCGAACATGTTGAGTGAGCGCTCACTGGTTTTGGTAGCAAAGAAAAAGTACGATACATTTCATCAAATTACGAAATTTCAGTTCAGTTTGGCTTTTGAATCAAATTTCATAAAATATTTTTAAATTTTGATTAATTTAAATGCACAAATCAATATCATGAAATATTTTTACAAAATAAAATTCAATAATTTTTATTGAAAAGTCAAATTTTTTGATAATTTTGACAAAAAAGTGAGCAGACCGTTCAGAAAAATTAATCAAATCAAAAGTTGCTACATCTAAACTGTTTAGTAGCAGCTTTTTCTGCTGAACGCGCCCAATGTATCATTGAGTCATTGTATCATGATACTTTCAGATTTCGTTTTTCTTATTATTTTTGCGCTTTTAATTAGTAATTCACTGCAGTTTGGGAGAACATACTCGTATTATCGCAGATGGCGCAGCCACATGTGTCGGCGGAGTTTTACATATTAAATTTTAGTTCTTCTATTTTTGAAGTTCAACATTCCTCTACTGATGTTTGATTGCTAACTGATATGATATGAACATATAATTTAATTTTTAAATGGTAGTTGCAAAATATACATATTTTAAATAAAAATATATTTTAGTACATTTTATGTACTTTTTAAACTTTATGTATTATATTTTTTTTAATGTATGTATGTATGTATATGCAAAATACTCGAGAAATATTCTCTTGAATTTGGCTAATATGAATATCTTTAAATAAGCGAATAATCGAATACGAGTGTTCGTAACATCACTATTTGTTACCGCCCTTCTTATATGAACTTCGAATCAAGGTCAATGTTTGTTACCGCATACGTTTTTTAAATTTATAAGGGTTTAAAAAACCACAAACAATTACATACATATATTTTTTAGCACAACAGAGTTAAATATTGGAAAAAATGTCGATTATACTTCAGAAATTTAAAGCACTAATTATTAAATACCCAATTGTGAGGGGAATGGTTTCCTACAGTCTTATATGGCCAACAAGTAGCTTAATACAACAAACATTCGAAGGAAAGCGTTGGGGTAAGCAACAGTATACATATAACCATTTTCAATGAAGATCATTATTATATTGTTCTAGGCAATTACGATTGGTGGCGTGCTCTGCGTTTTAGCCTTTATGGTGGTTTCTTTGTGGCACCAACAATCTATGGGTGGTTTAAGGTGATTTCTCTACACTAATAAGACTTAATAAACACAGAGTCCCAATTTTCTCATAAAAAGTCTAGAAACTGACAAAAAAAAAATAAAAGGAAAAGCTGCAGGTAGCTAAAGAATTCCTATTGTTTTTATTATACTCTCATTTTGCTTTGGTTCTTACGTTATTTTAATGTGTTGCACTTGTCGATTTTATTTTGATATTACACAACAATTTTACAACAATGATTTCAATGAAGTTCCTAATCTGTATGTCACTTTGACTCAATTGATATTGGTTCCCGAAATAAAGCATTGAGTCAAAAACTATGAAGGCCGGAATACTCGGTTTATTAAGAAGAGAAAAAAGAACTAAATTCGTACAAGCAGAAAAAAAACATTTAGTCTGTAAGGATTTATAATCAAAATATAACATTTTATTCGAATAATACTCAAGAATTTATGAAATGCAGCATATGTATATGTGACAGCGCATAGAGAAAGGGACCTAAAGGTAAAAAATCAATTTTCATTTTTTTTTTTGATGTGGACAACATCTGAGCATCGAATGAGACCGATCCCATGCCCCAAAAGTGTTCCTTCCCAGAGATTTGCGCGTTTTATGAAAGTGATGGTACACCAAATATACACGTATTTAAATCTTTAAAATGGCTCTCCTGAACAAAACCGGTTTTTACCCTTAGGTCCCTTTCTATTTTGCGCGTCACATATGTAGATTAGCTAATCCCATATAAATAAATACATATTTTTTTTTATTTTACATCTATAGATGTAATAAAATAAATAACTAATTATAGATATCTTCGGCAATGTGGCCACAAACATCTTTTAAAACAGCTGTAATGAAGGCAGCAGTGGAGACCATATCATATACACCTGCTGCCATGGCTTGCTTTTACTTTTTTATGAGCTTATTGGAGTTGAAGACAGCCGAAGAGGCTGCTGCTGAAGTTAGAAAAAAATTTCTGGCAACATATAAGGTACGTCTTTCCTGAATTTTAAATCGTGTTAACCTTAAAATATCTATGTTTTCAGATAGGAGCATCTATATGGCCAGTTGTAGCTACGATTAATTTTTACCTAATACCAGAACGAAACCGTGTCCCTTTTATAAGTGTGTGTAGTTTATTATGGACTTGTTTTTTGGCTTACATGAAACATTTAGAACTTCATCAAATTGATGATGCGAGTAATTATTCGTTTCAGAGGAAGGTAATAAGCTAGTGAGTGCTGAATGTGAACGAAAAACTTAGTATTAAATATTATAAAATGCCTTCAATACATATGTATGTTTGTGAGTATATATTTTAGCCAATTTTATGTAAGTATGTATTTGTATATGTATTTTAAATAAATTTTTTGTAAATAAAATAAAAAATCTGCTTTCAAATCATATATAGATACATAGATTTGATTTTTTGTTTGTTTGTTTGAAATGAATAGGCTCCAAAACGGCTGGGCCGATTTTGATGAAATTTTCAGGGAATCTTCAGAATATTCAGGCGGGTGACATAGGCTAGATGAAGTTTTGATTGGACAAAGAGGCGTGGCACCGCCCATATAACCCAAAAATTTAAATCGCCATATTTTGGGCATTTTTTATATATATAATAGGAATTTTATTTTATAATGAGGGGGGTAGCGAAGCGCACTGGGTATATCTAGTTTTATATTATTTTTTTAAAAATACATATTTAATTACAAATCCTTAATATGTTTTCAGTTGGATTCAACCAAAGTATATATATACAAGTACATGCAAGAGCCCAGCTAGTCGTGTTTTCTTTATACATATATATACATTCATTGACTATTGTAAAAATTTTGTCTTTCTATCCAATTTTCTTTAATGGCGTTTTCTTTTCTGAACAAAAATGTTGCTCTTTCAATTGGTAACACTCTTTACCGTTTGGTAATACCAATGGTATTAGTGTACCATGGCTAATACCTTTAAAGAGTGGTACATTTTTTATTGCCACAATGGTACAAACTATTTGAGGGTTAACATTAATATATACGTAGCGTTTCAATGTTTTTACTATGCTTAGCGAAATTTTATCTGCAAAAATTTAGCGGCAAAAGTTTATTTTTCAATTAAAATTCGTTTGTTATTCATTTTTGTTTTTAACTTTTAAATAATAAGTTTTTCGCTTAATCAAATAGAATAACAAGAATTAAAGCTCTTACTTGTATAAAAAGTACGTGACAAAGATGGTAAAAAGAGCACTATCTAACCCCGACTTGATAGTAGAGGATCAAATATGTTCCATATTTTGCCATTTTGTGGTGCATGTTACATATACTTTAGAATGCAACACGAAAATAAGCGTAATGTAGCATAAATGGAACATTTTTGTCAAAAAAAAAACGCCATAAGTTCTTCTGATGAGAGCTGTAAAGTAATGATTAAAATTTGGTTTTTAATTCAAAATGATTTACAATAAGTTTAATTGATTAATTTTACACAATATGTGAATTGAATTAAAACATGAATGCATTCCTCAGGAATTAAAAATTCTTGCAGGCATTCAGATCACTAAAAACATTAATTGAATTAAAGTTTGAATGGATTCATTGGTGATTTATAGAAAAGCAATTTTAATTCACTGTTTTAGCTTCATAGTATTAGGATCATGTATCAAAAAACCCTTGTAAAATTTGAAAAATACATTGTTTTTGTGGCCATCAACAGAAGTTCCTGATTCTTTGCAAGACATCTTTGTCGTCGGCGTTGACACAAAGTTGTAGCATTTGAAAAGTAATTAAATACTTTTGCCATTAAGTCATTGTTGTGTTGAATATCTAATATATAAAATTCTCGTGTCACAATGTTTGTTATCGAACTGCTCTGAAACGGCTCGACCGATTTTAATCCCAATTGCTCTTGATGATATTCTTGTTCCTGGTTCCTGATGAAGTCGAGGGCGGTTGGTGTTGATGGTATGTCCATACGGTTTCTGAAGTTGGTTTTTCCTTTTTTATCAGATATTATTCTAGACTTGACGAACTCTATACTGACTAGGTCCACTTACCCATCTGAGTGGAAGGCTGCCCGTATTGTCCCAATTCCTAAATCTAAAATTGTTAATGGACACGAGGACGTTAGACCTATCTCCACACTCCCCTCTTTGTGAAAGGTTGTTGTGCACATTTTAAAGGATCAGATGATACTTTTTGTGTCTAATAAAATTTCGGGCTCTCAGTACGCCTTTCGCGATGGGTTGAATACAACTTCCCTCTTGTTATCTCTTACCGACTCTATAAGAAATAATATTAATTCTGATCAGTTGAGCGTTTTAATATCGATGGACCTGTCTAAGGCGTTTAGCTCGATTAACTTTTCTAGGATGTTTTTTAAACTTTATGATGAATTTCTCTTTTCGAGGTCGGTCGTGGACTCCTAGAGTCCTATCTGACTGGGCGATCGCAGTTCGTTGCCCTAAATGGGATTTCGTCGGCTTTACTTACACTTTCCTCTGATGTGCCTCATGGTTCTGTCTGGGGCACCTTCGTTTTATCCTATATATGAACGACCTTTCTAAAGTTGTTGACTCTCGTTGTTGTGCCTCATTTTTCTTCGCGATGATGTGTTCCTTCAGTTTGCGGGGAGTAGAGAATCTATTAACTCTTTTAAGCAGGATATTAATATGTGCCTTAGCCTTGTGGCCGACTGGACTGGAGTTAATTCTCTTACTATGAATAACTCGAAGACCAAGGCCATGATGTTTGGTCCCACCCTCGCTTTCTCTATGACCTAGAAATTTCTTTGAGTGGTGATCCTATTGGTTTTGTTGATCGCCACAAGTGCCTTGGGGTTGTTCTTGAGAGCAAACTCGTTTAGCTGGCATATTGATGCCTTATCAGGTAGAATATGCAACTTGTTACGAAAATTCTACAAATTTAATTTTTACTTACCCTTGCATGTGAGGAAGAAGCTGGGTCATGCTATGTTGATGTCGCAAGTTCTTTATGGATTCGAGGTTGTCACTGGTTCTGTTGGCATCCATCTCACTAGATTAAAGCGCCTAGTAAATATGATAGTCAGATTTGTCTACAACATCCTAAGGAGGTACCATGTCTCTGGTTCTGTGGTGGATTTCCTAGGATGTGGATTCAATGGGTACGTGATACTTCGGAATCTGTTAACTTTCTATAAAATGATCAGGAGTGGGAGACCTATCGCCTTATGTAATTCCTTCCTTTTCTCGCCCCGCATTAGGAACCCTTTATACATTTTTTTTATTATTATTTTTTTCTATTTTTATATTATTATTATTACGAATAAACGTAATTATTATTTGAACTTATATTGATTTACATATGGAAAGTAATATTGTCAGGCTCAAGTTCAGTTTTATTGAATTAATGAAAATTCAAAATTACTAAGAGTTTTATTGTGTTGGAAAATATTATTTTTATATCCAATCAATCCAATCCAAACTTTGATGATAACGGACTATGAGTTTGTATTGATTATTAGTTCCAAACAGTAATGAGGGAATTTCGTACTAACCAGCACTGTTTCATTGTAGAATAAAAATCGAATTAAAAATTAATTCTCATATTCTATTTCTGTTGAAAACTGGTTAAATAGTTGATATTCTTCTCAATTAGTATCCACTTTACGAAATTTGTAAAGATGGACAATTGAACGCTGATGAGAGGTGTAGCGGCCTTGAAATCAGTACTGATACGTTCTGCTAAAAACTGATTGGATATAAATAATAATATTTTCCAACACAATAAAACTCTTAGTAATTTTGAATTTTCATTAATTCAATAAAACTGAACTTGAGCCTGACAATATTACTTTCCATTATTTTTTTCTTTAATCTTTTGTTTTAAGTTAGTAACTACTTAGGTATTAAGACTGTGTAATTTATTTTTTGGGCCCATACGGCTTTGTATTACTGAACAAAATAAGTAAATAAAATAAAAAAAAAATTAAATTTTTTATGCACATTTGGTAGGTATGAGAATAGGTTCTAAAGTATATTTTAAAGCGCTAGGTGCCTGTGGAGGGGAGGGAGGGGCAATTTCTGTATTTACTAAACTATTAACCCAAAAGATGGCGCTTTGTCCGCCTCATAATCATTTATGTTGTTGAATGACGGCGCTGTCCTCCTCATAACTATTTATGCAGGCGAATCGTCGTCATTCTTATTTCAAACAGAACAAAATTATTGTTTCGTATTTTTTTCATCGGCAGTCATCGTCACACACTAACAATACATTCGCTATTTTTTATATAACACCCAAAATATGCACTAGAAATATTTTGTATGGCAAAACAACGTTTTCCAGATCATGTAGTAATTTTATAAAAACTCGGTATAATCTTCTATTATTAAAATTTTTTTTATTTTGATACTTAAAATTTTTTTATGTACATACATATGAAAATTATTTATGCTTAAAAGTAAATAAACAACACAAACATCAAACTGATTTCGAAAATTCGAACACCAAATTACTTCAACATAATGGAAACACTTCGAAATGATTTCCTCAAGTCAACATAATTTGCTCATAGTGGAAACATTGTAGTTGTAACGATTTTGCCATCGCTAAAACATCTGTTTACAAAATAACAAGAATAAAAAGTACGTGGTGTGTAGTAAATTCAATCAAAATTCATTAATTTTTTATTATTATATATCAATGGCTTAATATAAAAAAGATGTACCTCAACTTTTAGCTACTTTACAGGAGAAGGAAAAAAACTCAATAACATCCGAAAATATAATTTTTTTTTTCCAATTTTATTATTTATTGAATCTTCAATTATAAATTGAAACATCAATAAGTTGTTTAAATCTTAAACCTGGACAGATACATAACCGTGCTAAAAAGGGGAAGAAGTCCCAAATCAGCTGAAATAGCGTCAACGGCAAAAATGCCCAAAGATGGGAAAAATAATATTAAACATTCTGAAAATCGTTTTGCGATTTTGAATGAACAAGTCGATGAGGACACAAGTACAACAAGGTCCACTTAACCACCGCCGATATATTTAAGAAAACAGAACTCTAACCTTTTGGTAAAAAGCCTTATCTCATTAATTGGAGAAAATGAGTTCTATGTAACTCCAATTAAGCGCGGCAAAATCAACGAAACTAAAATTCAGGTAACACAAGAAAATAATTATAGAAAAATTGTCTCAGATTTTGAGACTAAAAACAAAAACTTTTATACATATCAACTGAAGAGTGCTAAAGGCCTAACAGTAGTTATAAAAGGAATAGATTCAAGCGTGGATCCGGAAGAGGTAAAGTCTGGCCTTGAAAATAGTGGCTTCAAAGTCAAAAGTGTTTCAAACATTAAGAACAGGGAAAGAATCCCCCAACCTATTTTTAGAGTCGAGCTACAGCCAGGCGACTTGAAAATTAAAAAAAATGAATCGCACCCAATCTATAGCTTAAAATACTTGTTGCATCGAAGAGTTACCGTTGAGATGCCACATAAAAAAACTGGACCTATCCAATGCATGAACTGTCAAGAATTTGGCCATACCAAAACTTATTGCAAGTTGCCTACCGTTTGCGTTGTATGTGGCGAGTTACACAGTACCGCTAACTGTGACAAAATAAAAGGTGATACCAAAGCAAAAAAATGTAGTAATTGCGGCGGAAACCACACTGCCAACTATAGGGGCTGCCCTCTTTATTCTCTTTTTAAAAATTCGTCGAACAGAAAAACAAATGCTACTCCCGCTCAGCCCAACACTCATTTAAACTACCCACAGTTACCTCAACCGTCGTCTAGCCATAATCAATACTCAAATGTTTTAAAGTCTAACACGACTCTTACTCAACAAAAACCTAATAGTCAATCTTCATACGCTAATATTTTAAAGAGTAACCAGATTCCGGCGCAAAAAACTGTACCAGTAAATGAAGAATCAGGGCATAATTTTAGTCGTATTGAAGCCTCGATAGAGATCCTAATACAAACAGTAAATACATTTACTCTCAACATGTCCTGTATGATGCAGGAAATGTTGAAAATGCAGTCTACCTTGTTGCAGGCAGTATTGAAAAAACCATGAACTTAAGAATCTGTTTTTGGAACGCAAACGGCATCTGCCAACATAAAAATGAAATTGAATATTTTCTTCTGGATAAACAAATCGATGTTATGCTTATCTCAGAAACTCACTTGACGTCCCGAAGCTATTTTCGAATTAGTGGATATAATTTCTACGACACCAAGGATCCTCAAGGTAGAGCTTGTGGTGGCTCTGGAATCCTAATAAAAACTCGAATAAAACACTACCTACTAAATGACCTTCGTGAAGAATATATTCAAGCAACGAATATCTGCATTGAAAATTTTTATCAAAAGCTTGTGATATCATCTGTTTACTCTCCTCCCAGGTTTTCAATTTCAGAGAGTCAATATACCGCATTTTATACAACACTGGGGTCCCGTTTTCTAGCAGCTGGTGACTACAATGCTAAACACACATTTTGGGGCTCACGTTTAATCAGTCCTAAGGGTCGTGTTTTGTTTGACACAATTTCAAAAATGTGTTTGAATGTAGTTTCAAGTGGTCAGCCAACATATTGGCCAACGGATCGTCAAAAAATTCCTGATGTTATCGACTTTGGGATTATGAAAGGCGTGTCCAGCGAAATGATTGAAGTAGAAGCGTCTTTGGATTTGTCTTCAGATAACTCGCCTACTATTATCACTATTTACTCACACACAACTGCAACACCTACATGTGATTTACCGCTGACACCTGCACGTATTAACTGGCTGAAATACAAAAAATATTTGAGTGCTCATTGCACGGAAAATATGCCATTGAGAACACCTGCTGACATAGAAAACTCTATTAGGTTGTTTGAAGCACATGCTAAACAAGCTGCTCTTAATGCTTCTTCAATTCAACCAAATCAACAAGCGAGATTTAACAATATTTTTTGTGCAGACATAGAAAGGCTATTGACTGAAAAACGGAGAGCTCGACGAGAATGGCAACGTTACAGATCGCCTCAGCTAAAATTACGGCTTAAGGAGTGTACCAAACAGCTAAGAAAAGTTTTACAATCACAAAAAACAGCTTCGCTGCAAAAATTTCTGCAAGAACTCGATGCAACACCATCAACAGATTATTCGCTGTGGCGTGCAGCCAGAGGACTTAAAAGGCCAGTGATTTGCAAACCTCCATTACGAGCCTCTAATGGTGACTGGGCAAGAACTGATGCTGAAAAAGGTGATCTATTTGTTAAGCACCTAGAAAAAGTATTTACCCCGAATATTTCTGCTGATATTGTTGAACTGCCACCAGTCGTCTCTTTACCAGAAATACCGATGAGATTTAACATGACTGAGATTGAAAATACTATTACTAGTCTTAGCACCAGAAAAGCCCCAGGTGTCGACAAAATAAGCAACAAAATGCTTCAACAACTGCCTTATATTGCAAAAAGAGTTATACTCTTCATTTTTAATAGTATTCTACGGCTGCAATACTATCCTGCAGAATGGAAGGTTTCGATGATTATTATGATACCAAAGCCCGGCAAGGATCATACGAAGGTTGAATCCTATCGGCCTATTAGCTTATTGCCCAACATTTCAAAACTATTTGAAAAGCTGTATATGAGCAAGCTGATGCCTATACTGACTAGAAGTGGATGCATTCCAGATCATCAATTCGGTTTTCGCAGACAACATAGCACAATTGAACAAACTCACAGACTTGTGAACGTAGTTAGAGACACCTTTGAAAAAAAGAAATATTGCTCTGCGCTCTTTATAGATGTTTCTCAAGCTTTCGATAAAGTATGGCACGAAAGTCGTATCCACAAATTAACACGAAATCTCCCCGCAAACATCGTCAAGCTTTTAAAAAGCTATCTAGAGGAACGAAACTTTGTTGTTAGGGAAGGCAATTTTTTAAGCCCTTCGCGGTCGATCGAAGCCGGAGTTCCCCAAGGCAGCATCTTCGGTCCCTTACTTTATTTAATTTATGCCTCTGACTTACCGTTAAGCAATAACATTCATACATCAACATTTGCCGATGATACAGCTTTTCTAAGCGTCCATGAAAATCCAGTAGAAGCCTCCATCAACTTACAAGGGTATATATCCAAATTGGAAAGATGGCTTAAACAATGGCGTATAAAAGTTAACGAGCAGAAATGTGTACACGTCACTTTTACGTTGCGAAGGGAAACATGCCCGCCTATACAAATCAACACCGAGACTATTCCGCAACATACTGTAGTCAAATATCTAGGCGTTCACCTTGACCGCCGTTTTACATGGAAATCGCATATAGACGCAAAGTTGATGCAAATGAAATTAAAAGCAGCCCAAATGAATTGGCTTATGGGTAGAAATTCAATACTGAGCCTAGACTGTAAACTTCTACTATACAACGCGATCCTGAAACCAATATGGTGCTATGGAATCCAGCTATGGGGCACTGCCTCAGCATCGAATGTAGAAAAAATTCAGAGGCGACAAAATAAAATTCTACGTACAATAACTGCAGCCCCCTGGTATGTCAGAAACAATAGAATTCATAAAGATCTAGACGTTCCGTTGGTAAAGACAGTATTTTCGAAACACGCGAAAAAATACATTAAAAAACTTGAGTTGCACCCAAACCCACTTGCGCGCAATATTCTAGAGTATAGAGGCCACACCCGGCTTAGGAGGAGGGACACTCTTTCTATCAGCCGTACACGAGAGATGTAAAACAACAAAAATCAACCGTTGTAACTAAAAATTATGTTTAGCATTGGCTAAACTTATATTTATTATTTTTTTTTTAGATTTAAGATTTGAAAAACTTATTGAGGTTTCAATCTATTATTGAAGATTCAATAAATAATATACATATAAAAAAAAAAAAAAAAAAAAAAAAATCTTAAACCTAAATAATAAAAAATGTTAAATATATGTTTAGCCAATACTAAACAATATTTTTAACTTCAACGGTTGATTTTTGTTGATTTACATCTCTCGTGTACGGCTGAGAGAAAGAGTATTCCTACTCCACAGCCGGGTGTGACCTCTATACTGTAGAATATTGCGCGCAAGTGGGTTTGGGTGCAACTCAAGTTTTTTAATGTATTTTTTAGCGTGTTTCGAAAATACTGTCTTTACCAACGGAACGTCTAGATCTTTATGAATTCTATTGTTTCTGACATACCAGGGGGCTGCAGTTATTGTACGTAGAATTTTATTTTGTCGCCTCTGAATTTTTTCTACATTCGATGCTGAGGCAGTGCCCCATAGCTGGATTCCATAGCACCATATTGGTTTCAGGATCGCGTTGTATAGTATAAGTTTACAGTCTAGGCTCAGTATTGAATTTCTACCCATAAGCCAATTCATTTGCCCTGCTTTTAATTTCATTTGCATCAACTTTGCGTCTATATGCGATTTCCATGTTAAACGGCGGTCAAGATGAACGCCTAGATATTTTGCTACAGTATGTTGCGGAATAGTCTCAGTGTTGATTTGTATAGGCGGGCATGTTTCCCTTCGCAACGTAAAAGTGACGTGTACACATTTCTGCTCGTTAACTTTTATACGCCATTGTTTGAGCCATTTTTCCAATTTGGATATATACCCTTGTAAGTTGATGGAGGCTTCTACTGGATTTTCATGGACGCTTAAAAAAGCTGTATCATCGGCAAATGTTGATGTATGAATGTTATTGCTTAACGGTAAGTCAGAGACATAAATTAAATAAAGTAAGGGACCGAAGATGCTGCCTTGGGGAACTCCGGCTTCGATCGACTGCGAAGGGCTTAAAAAATTGCCTTCCCTAACAACAAATTTTCGTTCCTCTAGATAGCTTTTTAAAAGCTTGACGATGTTTGCGGGGAGATTTCGTGTTAATTTGTGGATAAGACCTTCGTGCCATACTTTATCGAAAGCTTGAGAAACATCTATAAAGAGCGCAGAGCAATATTTCTTTTTTTCAAAGGTGTCTCTAACTACGTTCACAAGTCTGTGAGTTTGTTCAATTGTGCTATGTTGTCTGCGAAAACCGAATTGATGATCTGGAATGCATCCACTTCTAGTCAGTATAGGCATCAGCTTGCTCATATACAGCTTTTCAAATAGTTTTGAAATGTTGGGCAATAAGCTAATAGGCCGATAGGATTCAACCTTCGTATGATCCTTGCCGGGCTTTGGTATCATAATAATCATCGAAACCTTCCATTCTGCAGGATAGTATTGCAGCCGTAGAATACTATTAAAAATGAAGAGTATAACTCTTTTTGCAATATAAGGCAGTTGTTGAAGCATTTTGTTGCTTATTTTGTCGACACCTGGGGCTTTTCTGGTGCTAAGACTAGTAATAGTATTTTCAATCTCAGTCATGTTAAATCTCATCGGTATTTCTGGTAAAGAGACGACTGGTGGCAGTTCAACAATATCAGCAGAAATATTCGGGGTAAATACTTTTTCTAGGTGCTTAACAAATAGATCACCTTTTTCAGCATCAGTTCTTGCCCAGTCACCATTAGAGGCTCGTAATGGAGGTTTGCAAATCACTGGCCTTTTAAGTCCTCTGGCTGCACGCCACAGCGAATAATCTGTTGATGGTGTTGCATCGAGTTCTTGCAGAAATTTTTGCAGCGAAGCTGTTTTTTGTGATTGTAAAACTTTTCTTAGCTGTTTGGTACACTCCTTAAGCCGTAATTTTAGCTGAGGCGATCTGTAACGTTGCCATTCTCGTCGAGCTCTCCGTTTTTCAGTCAATAGCCTTTCTATGTCTGCACAAAAAATATAGTTAAATCTCGCTTGTTGAATTGGATGAATTGAAGAAGCATTAAGAGCAGCTTGTTTAGCATGTGCTTCAAACAACCTAATAGAGTTATCTATGTCAGAAGGTGTTCTCAACGGCATATTTTCCGTGCAATGAGCACTCAAATATTTTTTGTATTTCAGCCAGTTAATACGTGCAGGTGTCAGTGGTAAATCACATGTAGGTGTTGCAGTTGTGTGTGAGTAAATAGTGATAATAGTAGGCGAGTGATCTGAAGACAAATCCAAAGACGCTTCTACTTCAATCATTTCGCTGGGCACGCCTTTCATAATCCCAAAGTCGATAACATCAGGAATTTTTTGACGATCCGTTGGCCAATATGTTGGCTGACCACTTGAAACTACATTCAAACACATTTTTGAAATTGTGTCAAACAAAACACGACCCTTAGGACTGATTAAACGTGAGCCCCAAAATGTGTGTTTAGCATTGTAGTCACCAGCTGCTAGAAAACGGGACCCCAGTGTTGTATAAAATGCGGTATATTGACTCTCTGAAATTGAAAACCTGGGAGGAGAGTAAACAGATGATATCACAAACTTTTGATAAAAATTTTCAATGCAGATGTTCGTTGCTTGAAGATATTCTTCACGAAGGTCATTTAGTAGGTAGTGTTTTATTCGAGCCACCACAAGCTCTACCTTGAGGATCCTTGGTGTCGTAGAAATTATATCCACTAATTCGAAAATAGCTTCGAGATGTCAAATGAGTTTCTGAGATAAGCATAACATCGATTTGTTTATCCTGAAGAAAATATTCTATTTCGTTTTTATGTTGGCAGATGCCGTTTGCGTTCCAAAAACAGATTTTTAAGTTCATGGTTTGCTTAGTACAGCCTGCAACAAGGTAGACTGCATTTTCAACATTTCCTGCATCATACAGGACATGTTGAGAGTAAATGTATTTACAGTTTGTATTAAGCTCTCAATTGAGGCTTCAATACGACTAAAATTATACCCCGAATCTGCATTTACATTTACGGTTTTTTGCGCCGTACTCTGATTGCTTTTTTAAATACTAGCGTATGAAAATTTGTTGTTAGATTGTTGTTGATCACTAGTCGCGTTAGACTTGAAAATGTTTGAAAATTGATTTTGGCTGGTGGACGGTTGAGGTAACTGTGGATAGTTAATAGGGGTTTTAGGCTGAGCGGGAGTAGCATTGGTTTTTTTGGTTGATGAATTCTTAAAAAACGAGTAAAGGGGGCAGCCTCTATAGTTGGCAGTGTGATTTCCGCCGCAATTGCCACATTTTTTCGCCTTGGTATCACCTTTTATTTTATCACAGTTAGCAGTACTGTGTAACTCACCACATACAACGCAGACTGTAGGCAACTTGCAATAAGTCTTCGTGTGCCCAAATTCTTGGCAGTTCAGGCATTGAACAGGTCCAGCTCTTTTATGTGGAAGCTCAACAGTAACTCTTCGATGCAACAAGTACTTTAAGTCATATATTGGATGTGCTTCATTCTTTTTTATTTTAATGCCATCTGGCTGTAACTCGACTCTAAATATTGGTTGGGGGATTTTTTCTCTATTTTTAATGTTTGAGACATTTTTCACCTTGTAGCCACTATTTTCAAGGCCAGACTTGACCTCTTCTGGATCCACGCTAGTGTAGCATGTGACCAACAGTGTATAGTATGCATTGCGATTCAATAGTACCGCAACATGCAAGCATTGACAAACTGCAAGCAATATATTTTGTGTGACTGTAATTTGACACTTGTAGGTTTAATCAAGTGCAGCTGCACAATGCACTTAAATGAATAACATTTATTAACTGCATTTGTTTGATTGTAAATATAAGCAACCCAAAGTATCTGTTGCTTTTAGGTATGCACTCGTTTAGACTTTAAAACTGTTGAACACATGCCAAACGTAAATAGTGGGAAGCTAAATATGCTTACCCAGCATTAATATATATTTGTATTCTTTTACTCTTATGTTAAGGTACCCCTAAGAATTATTCTCATAATTAGTATATAAGCCAATGTCAATTAGTTTAAGAAATCAATCATAAAACCTCAAGCTTAGGAGCTACTAGATAGCTCGAAGTAAATTATAAAATAATAAATAAATTGAGAGCTCCTAGAGAGCACCACAATAACCCAAAGACTTTTAATTATATTACATGGCGATCCTGCCAGTTCTGGTGCTTTAAAATTAGCACGAAATGGGTCCTGATGGACAGCCAAGTCTCCGTCAGAAGAGTGTTTTATGCCTAAAAACACTGAGAAGGAAGCGCCTGGCCAAAAGGCGTAGCACCACTAATGGAAGGGCCAAAACCTATTACTATAGAGGAGTATAGGAAAAGGACAACAACAACAAAAAAGAAGCCCGACATAAAAATACCAGCTGTACCAAAACAAAAAAGAAGGGGAGGATACCTCTGCAAACTAAAAAGAGAGAAGTCAAACCTACTCAGAGAAGTAAATTCAAATCCACCACCGACATGGAACAACGCCACAAAAATGTGGCAAAGGATTGACGAGCTGGAGCGGCTTATAAATTTCAAAATCAAAAAGTAAAATCCTTATACATTCCTTTTTATTTAAAGAAGTGCATAAATTTCTGTGCACTCTCAGGTCGGTAGGCGTTAACCGCCGTTGACAAACTTTTTTTTTGAATTACAAAATAGCTAGTAGCTGAACTCTTTTAAGAGCATTAAAGAAAAACAACGCCAAAAGTCATCCAGAACTTTAAAATAATATGTTACTCACATAAAAATTAAGCCCAAATAAAATAAAAAAAAAAAAAATAAATAACTAACTTTTATAACCTTTATAATAAGTAAAAATAAAATTAAATTTAAAATTAAATTTTAAATAAAATTAAATTGATATTCCATTTTACTTTCCAATATTTTAATACAAATAATTCAATGTAAACGGTTACTTATACTATCAAAATGCATAGAAATAAATTTAAAGTCAGAAAACCAGTTGACCTTAAATGTGAAGAAGATAAGGAACCAACTTTAGAACAACAAATTGAATTCAGAAAAGTATTATGGTCGTGGTTAGGAATCGAAAAAATACCCACAGCAGAAGACATTAAAGACGAATCCCTCGTAGAAAAAGAAACAGTAATGGCAATGAGGAAGATAGCAAAAGAAGACGACCTAAAGATATTGCAATATATAAAAGAAAATAATATAAATGAATTGAGACTATGCCCCTATACAAATGAACAAAAACAATTTTTAGGAATTAATTAACAACAATTAAATAATTAAAATGTTGAGTAAGACAAAAATTAACACTTAAAGATGTTTAAATTTTTCAAAAAAAAAAAAAAAAAAAATTTTTTATAATGGATAAAAATAAAATTTAACTTAATTTACGATAATAAAATTGTAAAATTAAATTTTAATTAGAATAAAATAATTAAAGTAAATTAATAATTACATTTTACTAATTTTAAGACAAATAATATACGTAAAAATATTGTTAAAATGGAAAAAGAACAGTCAAAAGTAATATATTTACTGTTAATAACTATACTTCTTACTTTAAGTTATAGAAAAAAGAACATTTTTTTTAAACATGCCAAAAATAAGATATAAGGCAAAAATATACAGCCAAGGCATTATTCGCCTAATGTTAAAATCTGTTATTCATCAAATAATAATATTAGAAATAAAATGTCACCATAAATAATCATACAACCCATTTTTGTGGCAGTGAAATATATGTGAATACAAATAAGCAGCATTAATAATAATAAAAAAAGCCCAATATGACGTCAGAAGAAAACTATTTACTAAAGGGAATCTTGACTTAGGACAAGTTTTCCCTAGGCTTGAAAAAGTGGCCGGTAAATTATATATGTATAATGTTCATTAATGGGAATATTGACTTAGGACAATTTTTCCCAAGGCTTGAGAAAGTGGCCGGTGAACAAATAGGCACCAAACGAGAAAATTTTAGAATTTATCTCAATTAAATAATTTATAAATAAAAGGGCATAAAAGTAGCGCTACTACTTAATGAGGTGACCTATATAAATGATAAGAATACTAATGCAATTCTTGATCTAATGCTGGAATACCACGATGATCCGATAGATGGAGGACATTGTGGAATATATCGAACAATAGAAAAATAAACAGGTATTACTAATGTAAAAATTGATTAGAAATATGCTAAAGCTTTTCAAATTGTTGTACACATTTAAAACTCTCAATATAACTTGGAGAAGTCTATTGAGACACATTTCACTACTGCCATAAGATTCAAAATTCAAAAAAGGGTTAAAGGTTGACAATATAAAATTATTACAATAATTTTTGGGTAATAATCATTTAAAACTGTTTTATTCTTGCCTAAAAGTCTAATGAAGACGTTCAATTTAGTCAAAGGTACAGAGTGAAAAGTTATTTGATTTTCAAACTATTTTAACAACATAAAATTTATGAATATACACATACATATATTTTTCTAATTAAAATTTTATTATTCAAGAAAAAGACTCAAAATAAAGAAAAAGTAAAACAAAATTGTAATTAAGATAAAAATATAATAGAAGAAAATTAATCAGAAAATCCTTTATATTGATTTTAGTTTTACTGGTCCGTATAAAATTAAGAAAATAGATTTAAGAAATAATGTTACCATAGAAGATAAGAAAACAAATAAACAACAAATAGTTCATAAAAATAGACTTAAGATATATAATAATAACTAACATTAAATATCATTGTACGGCCGTACTACTATAAAACTAGAATATAAGTAAATCTAAACATTATAATTATTTTTTTTCTTTTCTTTAAAAACAAAATAAATATTATATTACACTTATACTTAGACTAATTAAAAACTAATTGTAAAAGAATGTCCATAAAACTAGCGTTATATGAACATTCTTGTAAAGGATGGAGGTGTAGCATGTGACCAACAGTGTATAGTATGCATTGCGATTCAATAGTACCGCAACATGCAAGCATTGACAAACTGCAAGCAATATATTTTGTGTGACTGTAATTTGACACTTGTAGGTTTAATCAAGTGCAGCTGCACAATGCACTTAAATGAATAACATTTATTAACTGCATTTGTTTGATTGTAAATATAAGCAACCCAAAGTATCTGTTGCTTTTAGGTATGCACTCGTTTAGACTTTAAAACTGTTGAACACATGCCAAACGTAAATAGTGGGAAGCTAAATATGCTTACCCAGCATTAATATATATTTGTATTCTTTTACTCTTATGTTAAGGTACCCCTAAGAATTATTCTCATAATTAGTATATAAGCCAATGTCAATTAGTTTAAGAAATCAATCATAAAACCTCAAGCTTAGGAGCTACTAGATAGCTCGAAGTAAATTATAAAATAATAAATAAATTGAGAGCTCCTAGAGAGCACCACAATAACCCAAAGACTTTTAATTATATTACACTAGAGTCTATACCTTTTATTACGGCTGTTAGACCTTTAGCACTCTTTAAGTGGTACGTGTAGAAGTTTTTATTTTTAGATTCTAAATCTGAAACAATTTTTTGGTAATTATTTTCATGAATTTTTGTTTCATTGATGTTTCCGCGCTCAATTGGAGTTACATAAAACTCATTTTCTCCAATTAATGAGATAAGACTTTTAACCAGCAAACTGGAATTCTGCTCTCTTAAATTTATGGGTGGGGGCTTACTCGAACTTGTTGTAGTTGTGTTTTCATCGCCTTGTTCAGATAAAATCGCGAAACGATTTTCGGAATTTATTATATTGTTTTTTCCATGTCTGGGAACTTTCGATGTTGAAGCAATTTGAGCTGATTTTGGACTTCTTCCCCTTTTTAACACGGTTATGTATCTGTCCATTCCTGTTTGAATTTTATTATCATTTATTTTACATACCGCATCTACCATTTTGTGCATGCTGGTCACCTTGTTACTTATTGTTTGTTTGTTTGTTTGTACAGCTAAGCTGACAAGTTTGCTGATGGGTGCAATTGTTGTTGCTTCTTGATCACTATTTAACATGTTCAGAGATAATGATCGCGCACGAGTATTTGTGTTTTCTGTTAAATTCAGGTTTTTGTTTAATTTATTTTTTTTTTTTTCTCGTCATCAGCAACTAAAGTTATATATTGTACATTCCTACTGCTTGTAGGATTATTGTTGTTTTTGTCAGAAGATGAACTCATCAGAGTTCTCTTTTTTTATTTTCACTTATATTAGTTTGTGTATGCAAATATTTATGTATATTGCACACAAGCAAAAAATAAAATAAAACCAGTAAAATAACTGTTCAATAAATGTTTTATTTTTTTTATATTTTTTGTGACTTCAAAATATTTTTTTTATTTTATGTTTTTTTTTATATTCAGTTGCCACGATTATGAAAACGCGTCTGTTCACTACGAGAGTTGAAATAACTAACTAACTAACTGTTTAATCTAAATGCTAAAATTGTTATTATTAGCTCCTGTTGGATTGTGGGACCAACCATTAACGTTTCATTCAAAGAAACGTTGTTAGATGTACGACATGAGGCATCAAACACAACTCGAAGCTTTGTTGTTGTGCTTTGTGGACGAAGAACAGGGTGGTGAGGAATGACATAGTGGGAAAAATTCAGCCGATCGAAGCTGACTGGTGACATATGACCAAGGTTAATATATTATTCCATGAAATCAGAATACATTTCTCGTAAGTTATTATCTTTGAAGAGCCGTTTTTCCAAGTATAAAAAACGTCTGCGAGCTATTTCAATTGAGCTACCAAGTTGATTATTTAAAGGCTTGAATGGCAATCGAACCTGGACCTTACCATTCGGGTCAAAAATTGTATTTTGAACGAAATGTTCTTCACACTGTCTTTCTTCTTCTGTGAGTATAGGCGATTGTTGTGTAAACTCTTCAACCTCCCAAAATGCTCTTAACAATGAGTCGAGATCCTCGCTTTTTGTAATGACATGACAAGATAATGTCTGATGTGGACCACGAATGTCTACACTGCCACCAATTACCCAACCAAGAGTTGTGTTTATAAGATAAGGTAACCCCTGGCCGAGAGAAACTTTGCCATCCAGAAGCAACTCAAAGAAAATCTCAGAACTAATTAACATATCAATGCGTTGAGGAATATGAAATTGTGGGTCTGCTAATTCAATATCATTGGGAATGTTCCACTTTTCCACTCCTATTTGTTCCGCTGAATGATGAGACGATATAGATTTGGTGACTAAAAATTTCGTTGTCCATTTCACATCGGCCACGCGTGACTTAATTGAAGTAGTAACCATGAATTTCAGCTGAGTCCGAATCTCGGAAACCCCAGATATTTCTTGATTCGATTTATATTGCTTAAGACGAAGGCGATTGACCGCTTCTTGGGTGATGAGATTGACTTCTGAACAGGAATCTAGGAGGGCTCAAATGGGTTGTAGAGTACCAAGAGAATCTCTGTCAAGAACTACAGCTGTCGAAAGCAAATTTATACGACGACCTCATGTGACAAACGATGAAAATTTTGTAAGATGAGTTGAAAATTGGTTAGCCTGTTTTGGCAAAGCTGATTGGTGCGACGACGAAGAGGATGGCTGAAAAGGCGATGGATATGATGGCTGATGTGACGAAGAAGGTTGTTGAAGCGACGGTTTCAACGATTGATGATGTTGAAACGACAAATGTGAAGAATCGTTTGAACCAGTTTTTGATTGAAAATCTGAGTTGTGTAAGGTTGTGTGATGCGATACTCGACAAGTACGACAGCGAGATTTTGATGGACATTGAGAGACTAAGTGACCTTTTTTAAGGCAATTTATACATAGCTTTGAGCTTTTGACGAAATCGAAACGACGAGAAATTGGTAGCGCTAAGTAATTTAAACATATTCCAGTATAATGTTCTTTTGATTTGCAATATTCGCATATCATTGCAGAAACGACAAATGATGACCCCAAACGGTTAGGAATTTGTTTCGATGTATTAATTCGAGAGTTCCAGTTAAATACTGTGAAAATTTCAGGAAGATCGGTTCAAGGGTTTGGCCTCCTATAACGAACAAACAAACACACAAACAAACAAACAAATAAACAAACACACATTCGGTTTTATGTATTAAGGGCCTGTTTCACACTGTCGACAAGTCGATGTCGTTCTCTTATTTATATTGAAAACAAAAACAAAATATTTAAATTTGTTTTTGTTTTTAATATAAATAAGAGAACGACATCGACTTGTCGACAGTGTGAAACAGGCCGTAAATATAGGCTATATGAAATTTTGATTGGACAAAGAGGCGTGGCACCGCCCATATAACCCAAAAATTTAAATCGCCATATTTTGGGCATTTTTTTTACCTACGTCGATGATATTTGGTACATATGGTTTATCATAATTTGGAATACGTACTAGGAGAAAAGTGGGTGGGACCACGCTCCTTTTTTAGGAAAACCAAACCCTTGGACCGATCTTCCAGAAATTTTCATAGCATGTTACTGTGACTCTGGAAGGAATAATGAGCTTTATGAAATTTTGATTGGACGAAGAGGCGTGGCACCGCCCATATAACCCAAAAATTTAAATCGCCATATTTTGGGCATTTTTTTATCTACGTCGTTGATATTTGGTACATATGGTATTGGCATAATTTGGAATACGTAACAGGAGAAAAGTGGGTGGGACCACGCCTCTTTTTAGAAAAACCAAACCATTGGACCAATCTTCCTGCAATTTTCACAACATGTTACTGTGACTCTGGAAGGAATAAAAGGCTATATGAAATTTTGATTGGACAAAGAGGCGTGGCACCGCCCATATAACCCAAAAATTTAAATCGCCATATTTTGGGCATTTTTTGATCTACGTCGATTATATTTGATACATATGGTATTGCCATAATTTGGAATACGTACCTTGAGAAAAGTGGGTGGGACCACGCCCCTTTTTTAGGAAAACCAAACCCTTGGACCGATCTTCCAGAAATTTTCATAGCATGTTACTGTGACTCTGGAAGGAATAATGAGCTTTATGAAATTTTGATTGGACGAAGAGGCGTGGCACCGCCCATATAACCCAAAAATTTAAATCGCCATATTTTGGGCATTTTTTTATCTACGTCGTTGATATTTGGTACATATGGTATTGGCATAATTTGGAATACGTAACAGGAGAAAAGTGGGTGGGACCACGCCCCTTTTTAAGGAAAACCAAACCCTTGGACCGATCTTCCTGAAATTTTCACAGCATGTGACTGTGACTCTGGATGGAATAATAGCCTATATGAAGTTTTGATTAGACAAAGAGGCGTGGCACCGCCCATATAACCCAAAAAATTAAATCGCCATATTTTGGGCATTTTTTGACCTACGTCGATGATATTTGGTACATATGGTACTGGCCTAATTTGGAATACGTACCAGGAGAAAAGTGGGTGGAACCACGCCTCTTTTTAGGAAAACCAAACCCTTGGACCAATCTTCCTGCAATTTTCACAACATGTTACTGTGACTCTGGATGGAATAATAGCCTATATGAAGTTTTGATTATACAAAGAGGCGTGGCACCGCCCATATAACCCAAATATTTAAATCGCCTTACTTTGGGAATTTTTTGACCTACGTCGATGAGATTTGGTACATATGGTATTGGCATCATTTGGAATACTTACCAGGACAAAAGTGGGTGGGACCACGCCCGTTCTTAGGAAAATTAAAAATCGTAATATAGTCTTAACTACTGGACCGATCGTCATTAAATTTTCACAATAGGATATATAAATACTTTTAATTTTATATTATAACGAGGGCGGTAGCGAAGCACACCGGGATAGGCTAGTATATTATTACATTTAAATTTTGTAATTTTCTTTTTTATTTTACAATAAAAAAATATTTCTAATCACTAATTTGCTTCACAAATTTTGTCAACATTGTTTTGGTTTTGTGGCCATCAGAAATAGAAATTAGTTTAATTCGACTACACGACAAAAGTAGCATGGAGAAAAAGTTGTTGCCGTGTTGTCTTGCTGTCTTCAATATAATTATTCTCATATGCAGACATGTATTCTAATTTTGACAGGTAATAGTCGGTAGTCTGCTGTGACGAATGTGTTTAATGCTTAACAGCCATACCTAAACAAGAGCGGAAAACGGAACGTTTTCTACCGCTTAGCGTTAACGCTGAAATACCATACCTAAACAAGAGCGTCAACGCTTTGTCATAAAACCAGGGTTATATTGTAGTGTGTTTGACTAACCACTACTGCATGCCGTCTGCATGCAGCAAGTGAAACATAGCACTTTTGTTATTGTCCACATTCCAATTGTATGATCAGAATGTATTATGCTGATCATGCATATTCCCACACATACTTTGTGTATGTGTTAGTTTTAAGACATAGAATATTGTAGTATTATTTAGATTAATTAAGAAATTATAATTAAAGTTCATAATTGTGCACCAAACTGGACAGTCGCACAAGCGGCTGTCCAGAACTAAAATAATATTCAAATAAAGAAACATTTAACATAAAAATACTTATTTTCACTTTACATGGCGATCCTGCCATTATTAATGGCATTTAAATGCTGCCAGAATAAAAGTACATAAAATTAAATAGTGCCTAAAATCCTCTCTAAAATCATGAGTCAAGTTTCTGGTAATAATCGTGAAAATAAAACCCCAACAAACAAGACCATGCCACACATCCAAATATAGTCCAACATCTCAAGCAATTGTATCCTGCTCCATATTTTATAAACATATCGCAGCAACGAGCAAATCAATGAATGGAAGTTGATGGTGATAAATATGAAAACATCAATGGAGTCATAAATGCCGAGATTGCTAACAGTGATTTACATCCTTAGCTAACAACGAGCAAATCAACTTTAATTATTGATGGCAATAAATACAGCAATTGCAACAAGATGATGGGAAACGCACCGGAATATTACCATCAAGTAATGTATTAATATATTTGTGTTTGAAAACGTTTATATAAAATACTAAAAGTTTAATTAATTAATTTAAATAAAAGAAATAAAATATTAACAATATAAAGAAATTGATTGAAATATTTTAACTTTGCAACTGAAAAATTAATTTAAATAAAAGAAATAAAATATTAACAATATAAAGAAATTGATTGAAATATTTTAACTTTGCAACTGAAAAATTAATGGAATATTAACAATATAAAGAAATTGATTGAAGTATTTTAACTTTGCAATTGAAAAATTAATTTAGAAAAGAAAAGAAGCACTTGCAGAAAGCAACATTGAATCACTCGATTCATATTCATAATTTTGTTTTAAAATTTATAGCTTTAATGGCAATAAATATTTTGTAAACTCCTAAATTTCAAATGTGTAGTTTATGTTTTAACTGAATGTTTAATGGAATTCTGTTGTGTTTGAGGAGGAAAGAAAAAGAAAATATATAAGATTTATCGCTGAGATACTTACGAGTCCCTCCAGTCGATAATATCAAAAATAAATTAAATAAAATTATAACTAATATGTATGTCACTGAGAAACTCACGAGTCCCTCCAGTTGATATATATATATTTTGTATCAGAAACATTTTTTACTTTAAAAAATAATGTAGGAATTAAACTTCTTTCAAGAAATAAATAAAATATAAATAAATTTATTCTACAAAATGTAAGAATTAATAAAATTATTAACATAATAATATATAATAAAAATAAATTTGTATAATTACTATATTTATAAATTGATTCACTAGCCATTAATATTAATGAAATAATTTTGATGATCATACTTCGAATTTTGAAATATAATATGGTGAAATATTCCATAAAAATATAGAATTTTTTTTTTTGAAAACCTAATAACAGATTTTTCTTTACATTTTTGGTAATGCCATGATTTTTTAATATAAAGTAATACTTCAATGTACTTCGAACTTTGAAAGATTTTTCAAACATAATTATTATCGGTTGGTTTAGAAATAAATATATGAGGCGATAAATGCCCATGAGCACTGTGAAGTACCTAGACTACTTCACTAAATTAATAATGAAAATAAATGAAAATATAAAAAAGGAAAGCGAGTACTTTCCAAATTTGAGTTGAACGACAAAATTATAAATAGAAATGTAGACTTAGGTCACCACTTTCTAAAGCTTGAAAAAGTAGCTGATAATATTGCTCTGACAACATTGCGACTTTCACTAGATGATAGTACGCTTAATAACCTAGGAATGAATATTGAAAACCTTCAAAGAGAAAGGTATTGAAATCTTGCAAGATGCAGATATAACTATTGTGCTCACACAAAAAAAAATAATAAATAAAATCACCACCGAACAAAAAAAAAAAAAAGAAGAAAGTAAATGAATAGAAGTATGAATTAAATTTTTTTGTCCTGTTTTCGAATAATTTTGAATTTAGAAAAGAAATAAATAAAGGTAAAATCGAGGTATGATACATTTGAAATCAAAGTATATTGTTTAAAATGAATTTTGTTTTTGCATTAGTGCAACAAATTTTTTTGAAAATTTTTTTAATTGCATAATAAATAATTAATATAAACAAAGTGAATGAATAGTTAAGAATTTATTTTTTAATGAATAGTTAAGAATTTTTTTTTTAAGAGAAAAATACAATCTTATAATAAAATAATTTTTCATGCATGCATGTAAAAGAAAAAATTGACGTCAAATAAACATTAAAATATACCCAAATAATCATTAATATATCCCCAATTAAACATTAAAATATATCCAACAAATAAAATAATACATATATTAGATTTACTTTAATTTTTTTAATTTTTTTAAATATATAATTTTTACTCTATTTTCATAATTTTGTTATATGCAAAGTTCTTTATCTTTATAAATATTACATATTAATTAAAATATATAACCCTTACTTTAATTTTTTATATAAGTTTGAGTATGCTTTATTAACTGTACACATTTTACCAGCTATACTTTATTCTCACAATTATTAGTAATAATCCTATAATTTTTTTTTATATAATAAAATTTTTAATAATATATGAATTAACATTTTCTAAAAAGGGAGGGAAGGTATATTCCCTAAAAATCCCTGCATTTTTTAATTTTATAATTTTTTTATTACTAGTAAGAATAATCAACTCAGTATTGATTATTCTTTCTGAAAAAGGGAGGTGTAGTGTGTTTGACTAACCACTACTGCATGCCGTCTGCATGCAGCAAGTGAAACATAACACTTTTGTTATTGTCCACATTCCAATTGTATGATCAGAATGTATTATGCTGATCATGCATATTCCCACACATACTTTGTGTATGTGTTAGTTTTAAGACATAGAATATTGTAGCATTATTTAGATTGATTAAGAAATAATAATTAAGTTCATAATTGTGCACCAAACTGGACAGTCGCACAAGCGGCTGTCCAGAACCAAATAATATTGTCGAGAAAAGATAAACATTTTATAAAATAATAAAGACTTTATATAAATACAAATACTACGAACATTGTGTCTTTTAATAAACACTTTAATTAACACTTTTTACTTAAAATATAAATGAATACAATATTCTTTTATAACAATATATATACATATATCAGCCCTTATTATAATAGTATACTCATAACCGAATAACACATGCATCTCTTAAACAAACACAACAAAAAAAATCCTCGGACGTCAAAAGTATAAATTTGTATAAATAAAAATTATTCATCCGGATCCATTGGGGCCATCGATTGTACGCACTTGAAAATAAAAAAACTCTCAATGGATGTTGAGTGCTGTTACATTAATAGAAAAGGGTATTTTTCTAAAAATGTACAGTTGATAAGCGCTTACGACCTTAATATATTGTCTGCCAATGCACGGTTCGGTGGAAGTACCCATGACGCCTACATATGGGAAAATTCCAAATGCAAGGAGTATTTGGAATCACAATATAATGCTAATGCAAACTCCAATTGGCTCATAGGAGACTCTGGTTATCCACTGCAGCCATGGCTCATGACACCATTTCGAAATCCGGAATCTGTTGGGCAAGAAAATTATAACAAGGTCTATATCCAAGCTCGCAACTGCGTGGAAAGGCTTAATGGAGTTTTACGTTTACGTCCTTGTCGCATGAGCGCGGGATTTTAGTTTCGCCATTATATTCTGGCGTTATTATCAATGCCTCTTTGACTTTGCACAATTTCAGACTAATTCATAAGCAAACCATTCCAGACATAAATGGCTCTGATATTTCAATCATGCATGAGTAAGCTATCGACGAAGATATTCCAAATGTCTTAAATCAAGGACGAAGAGTTCGCGAAAATATTGTAACGAACTATTTCAATTAAACAAGAAAAATAAAACACCAAATTTATAGCAAAACAAAACAATTCATTAATTCATTTAAAATAAAAATAGGTATAAAAAAACCAAAAAATTAAACACAATTCAACATATGTATGTACAAATAATTAAATGAAAACTAATATTGTATGTGCATATAAATAGAAGTTAAATTTGCTTCTTTTCAGCCAAAGTTTTAAGCGACGCATCAATTGATAGCAGAGAGGAACTCATCGTTTTGAGTACATTCATGAGCTCTGCCATTTCACTTCACCTCTTCTCCTCCTGCTTCTTCATTAACTCCTTCACTTCCCCAAAAGCACTTGAGAAAGAGCTTGTGGCGGTCCGTGCTGCTTTTTGTTGTGTTTGCCACTTCTGTCACTTCTTTACCAGGCGTCGCCAAAAGTTCCTCCAGTGTTTCCTGCACTTCCATATCAGAATTATTCTCCTAAATTTCAAAAATTGTAATTGAAAATAACTTAACTTTTTAAATAAAAACATAAATTACCTCCTGGAATCCCGACTCTATGGTTCCACCATCGCCACCAACAAGAGCAGCTGGATAGAACTCCAGCACCTTCTTGTCCATCCCTTCTAGCGGCGGCGGACCTTCGGTGGCAGGACGATTCCCATGGCTTGGTTGAATCTAACAACCGCGGCTTGGTGCTTCTTGACAGTAGATTTCCAGTCTGCCCAACACAGTAAAAATAAATATATAACGGTTATAATGAATTCAAACATATACAGTGTATATGTATATTATACACACTATATATAATATATATAATATAAATATACTGTTTTTCATTTGCTGAATACAACTTCATATAAATAAATAAAAAAATGAACGAACCTTTTTCCACTGGTCGCTCGTCTTACATGCTGGTTCGCATGCATTAAGCTCTGCCGCCACTGTTTCCCAAACAGCCTGTGCCGATTTGCCGCTATTTGGTCCACCAAACTGCCCCATAGCCACATTTCTGTGGCCATATAAAATTTCCAAAAGCTTTTGCTTCTGGCCTTTGTAAATTTTACCAGTACGTACTTTCTTCTGTAAATAATATGTTTTAATAATTATAATTTGCACACAATAGTATAATTTTTCAACCTTACCTCACTCATGTTTGTTTTTGCGCCAAATATCACTACACTTTCTGCTGAACATATAATAACGAAAACTTTAACGAAAATGAATACCACCACACTTATAGAAACACCGCCGTTCGTTACACCACTAAATTCGTTATATCGCTCGTTATAATGCGTAACGAAAAGTTATAGAAACGGGCTACCGAACACAAAACGGACATAAAGGAAAGAAAAGAAACAACAGCACTTGCACAAGACATACTTGAAACAGGACACAACACAGCCGATTTCGAAGAAGTAAAGTGATAGATAGAGTAAAAGTTACAAAAAAGAGATACGCTAAAGAGAGCTTACACATACAAAAGAAAATAAACCAAAACAATAAATCTGAAAGAAGATACAAATAACATCAGTACCAGTTACAGAGTGGCTATTGAATAAACAGTTGATTTTTATAAAAAAATTCCTTAGAAGGATTTACTAATCCTCAATTGTTATTTATTTATTTATGTTAAATGTAATTTAATTTTAAAAAAAATTGTAAGTTCAAATACTATTATAAAAAGAAAAATTATAATATTAATTTTTATAAAATACTAGCTTTTTCCCGTGGCTTCGCTCGCTTGAAAACATACTATAGTAAATTGGATTAGATATTGACGTGACTGTCGGTAATACAGAGCGACGGTATTACAGCACTCAGGGTTGGAGCTTCATAACATTGAGCTATTTACACTGGATTAATTATGCTGGCATAACATGACAGTTTTTAGGCGAGAGGGGTGAAGAGAGCGGTTTTTTGTTGGCACAATTTTTCAACCGGCCTCAAACCCGTATTAGAAGCACAAAACTAATACATACACACTTACGAATACACAGGTTCTGTGATTTCTTTTTATACCCTTCACCAAAAATGGTAAGGGTATTTATAGGTTTGTCATTACGTGTGTAATTTCCACAATATTTATATGAGGTCCATATAGTATATATATCCTGGAACCTTATAGATAGGTAAGTTGAATGAGCCATGTCCGTCTTTCAGGCTGTCCGTCTGTTCGGGTATCAGCCTATTAATAGATAGATAATATGTCTGTACGTGAAATCGATTTTCTGGAGACTAGAAGAGCTAGAAACTTGGGAGTTGGACTGAAATGTAAGGATTTTTTTAAGGATGATTCGTATTGAAAATCAGCAAAAAAAAAAAATCGGTTCTGATAATGGATTATGAAACAAATGAAGATATATATATATATATATATATATATATATATATATATATATATATAAATATATATATATAACCATTACAGAAATAAATTTATAAATACATAAGGTGCCTCAGTAGTATTGAATACGGCGTCCAGTATATTGAATATGGTGTCAAGAACTATAATTCAACACACGAACCATCGTGCTACTGAGGCTTGTTAGTGTTGAGTGTATATTAAATTTATAATAACATTATGTATTTTTTCGTACAAATCCCCATTTTGTCACATGGACAGACATTTAAAGCATCTAAGCATGCGTGTGTAAAAATACAAGAAATATGAGTTTATAAGATCAACACAATCAAATCGTTATTTTCTGACTAACATATTCTACACACATAAAAAATTTCAAGTTTTTTTCATCAAAGCACATTAGCCGTATTCACAATCTTGTGCATTTGAGATTGCAAATTTATGCAATTGCAAAATTATTCTATAAATTGTGAATGATATCTTTGGGTTAGGTTGCAATGCTTGTTGCAAAACACAAGCTGATTGATAAATAAAAAAATTATTTTCCACTGAACTTTTGGCCCAAAAATACATTCATATGTATGTCTAAGAAATTACGAAAGTATCAAAACATTTGCTTAATCAAATAATTCTAATTTTAAATAATACATATCTCTATGTTTTGCGTTTTTACTTTTTTTATTTCATAAATTTTTGTTTGTCTGGTAAATTGTGCGTGTGTTTGTGACAGCATAACTAAAGAACGGAGTGACGGATTTGGCTGATTCGTTTTTAATTTTGTTCACTGTTGACCCCGAATGGTTTGTAGACAAAAAATTTTGGACAAAGAGGCGTGGAACCGCCCATATAACCCAAAAATTTAAATCGCCATATTTTGGGCATTTTTTACTTACATCGATGATATTTGGTACATATGATATTGGCATAATTTGGAATACGTACCAGGAGAAAAGTGGGTGGGACCACGCCTCTTTTTAGGAAAACCAAACCATTGGACCAATCTTCCTGCAATTTTCACAACATGTTACTGTGACTCTGGAAGGAATAAAAGGCTATATGAAATTTTTATTGGACAAAGAGGCGTGGCACCGCCCATATAACCCAAAAATTTAAATCGCCATATTTTGGGCATTTTTTTTACCTACGTCGATGATATTTGGTACATATGGTATTTCTCATAATTTGGAATACGTACTAGGAGAAAAGTGGGTGGGACCACACTCCTTTTTTAGGAAAACCAAACCCTTGGACCGATCTTCCTGAAATTTTTACAGAATGTTACTGTGACTCTGGAAGGAATAATAAGCTATATGAAGTTTTGATTAGACAAAGAGGCGTGGTACCGCCCATATAACCCAAATATTTAAATCGCCATACTTTGGGAATTTTTTGACCTACGTCGATGATATTTGGTACATATAGTATTGGCATAATTTGGAATACGTTCCAGGAGAAAAGTGGGTGGAACCACGCCTCTTTTTAGGAAAACCAAACCCTTGGACCGATCTTCCTGAAATTTTTACAGAATGTTACTGTGACTCTGGAAGGAATAATAAGCTATATGAAGTTTTGATTAGACAAAGAGGCGTGGTACCGCCCATATAACCCAAATATTTAAATCGCCATACTTTGGGAATTTTTTGACCTACGTCGATGAGATTTGGTACATATGGTATTGGCATCATTTGGAATACTTACCAGGACAAAAGTGGGTGGGACCACGCCCGTTCTTAGGAAAATTAAAAATCGTAATATAGTCTTAACTACTGGACCGATCGTCATTAAATTTTCACAATAGGATATATAAATACTTTTAATTTTATATTATAACGAGGGCGGTAGCGAAGCACACCGGGATAGGCTAGTATATTATTACATTTAAATTTTGTAATTTTCTTTTTTATTTTACAATAAAAAAATATTTCTAATCACTAATTTGCTTCACAAATTTTGTTATATTGTCAACATTGTTTTGGTTTTGTGGCCATCAGAAATAGAAATTAGTTTAATTCGACTACACGACAAAAGTAGCATGGAGAAAAAGTTGTTGCCGTGTTGTCTTGCTGTCTTCAATATAATTATTCTCATATGCAGACATGTATTCTAATTTTGACAGGTAATAGTCGGTAGTCTGCTGTGACGAATGTGTTTAATGCTTAACAGCCATACCTAAACAAGAGCGGAAAACGGAACGTTTTCTACCGCTTAGCGTTAACGCTGAAATACCATACCTAAACAAGAGCGTCAACGCTTTGTCATAAAACCAGCGTTATATTGTAGTGTGTTTGACTAACCACTACTGCATGCCGTCTGCATGCAGCAAGTGAAACATAGCACTTTTGTTATTGTCCACATTCCAATTGTATGATCAGAATGTATTATGCTGATCATGCATATTCCCACACATACTTTGTGTATGTGTTAGTTTTAAGACATAGAATATTGTAGTATTATTTAGATTAATTAAGAAATTATAATTAAAGTTCATAATTGTGCACCAAACTGGACAGTCGCACAAGCGGCTGTCCAGAACTAAAATAATATTCAAATAAAGAAACATTTAACATAAAAATACTTATTTTCACTTTACATGGCGATCCTGCCATTATTAATGGCATTTAAATGCTGCCAGAATAAAAGTACATAAAATTAAATAGTGCCTAAAATCCTCTCTAAAATCATGAGTCAAGTTTCTGGTAATAATCGTGAAAATAAAACCCCAACAAACAAGACCATGCCACACATCCAAATATAGTCCAACATCTCAAGCAATTGTATCCTGCTCCATATTTTATAAACATATCGCAGCAACGAGCAAATCAATGAATGGAAGTTGATGGTGATAAATATGAAAACATCAATGGAGTCATAAATGCCGAGATTGCTAACAGTGATTTACATCCTTAGCTAACAACGAGCAAATCAACTTTAATTATTGATGGCAATAAATACAGCAATTGCAACAAGATGATGGGAAACGCACCGGAATATTACCATCAAGTAATGTATTAATATATTTGTGTTTGAAAACGTTTATATAAAATACTAAAAGTTTAATTAATTAATTTAAATAAAAGAAATAAAATATTAACAATATAAAGAAATTGATTGAAATATTTTAACTTTGCAACTGAAAAATTAATTTAAATAAAAGAAATAAAATATTAACAATATAAAGAAATTGATTGAAATATTTTAACTTTGCAACTGAAAAATTAATGGAATATTAACAATATAAAGAAATTGATTGAAGTATTTTAACTTTGCAATTGAAAAATTAATTTAGAAAAGAAAAGAAGCACTTGCAGAAAGCAACATTGAATCACTCGATTCATATTCATAATTTTGTTTTAAAATTTATAGCTTTAATGGCAATAAATATTTTGTAAACTCCTAAATTTCAAATGTGTAGTTTATGTTTTAACTGAATGTTTAATGGAATTCTGTTGTGTTTGAGGAGGAAAGAAAAAGAAAATATATAAGATTTATCGCTGAGATACTTACGAGTCCCTCCAGTCGATAATATCAAAAATAAATTAAATAAAATTATAACTAATATGTATGTCACTGAGAAACTCACGAGTCCCTCCAGTTGATATATATATATTTTGTATCAGAAACATTTTTTACTTTAAAAAATAATGTAGGAATTAAACTTCTTTCAAGAAATAAATAAAATATAAATAAATTTATTCTACAAAATGTAAGAATTAATAAAATTATTAACATAATAATATATAATAAAAATAAATTTGTATAATTACTATATTTATAAATTGATTCACTAGCCATTAATATTAATGAAATAATTTTGATGATCATACTTCGAATTTTGAAATATAATATGGTGAAATATTCCATAAAAATATAGAATTTTTTTTTTTGAAAACCTAATAACAGATTTTTCTTTACATTTTTGGTAATGCCATGATTTTTTAATATAAAGTAATACTTCAATGTACTTCGAACTTTGAAAGATTTTTCAAACATAATTATTATCGGTTGGTTTAGAAATAAATATATGAGGCGATAAATGCCCATGAGCACTGTGAAGTACCTAGACTACTTCACTAAATTAATAATGAAAATAAATGAAAATATAAAAAAGGAAAGCGAGTACTTTCCAAATTTGAGTTGAACGACAAAATTATAAATAGAAATGTAGACTTAGGTCACCACTTTCTAAAGCTTGAAAAAGTAGCTGATAATATTGCTCTGACAACATTGCGACTTTCACTAGATGATAGTACGCTTAATAACCTAGGAATGAATATTGAAAACCTTCAAAGAGAAAGGTATTGAAATCTTGCAAGATGCAGATATAACTATTGTGCTCACACAAAAAAAAATAATAAATAAAATCACCACCGAACAAAAAAAAAAAAAAGAAGAAAGTAAATGAATAGAAGTATGAATTAAATTTTTTTGTCCTGTTTTCGAATAATTTTGAATTTAGAAAAGAAATAAATAAAGGTAAAATCGAGGTATGATACATTTGAAATCAAAGTATATTGTTTAAAATGAATTTTGTTTTTGCATTAGTGCAACAAATTTTTTTGAAAATTTTTTTAATTGCATAATAAATAATTAATATAAACAAAGTGAATGAATAGTTAAGAATTTATTTTTTAATGAATAGTTAAGAATTTTTTTTTTAAGAGAAAAATACAATCTTATAATAAAATAATTTTTCATGCATGCATGTAAAAGAAAAAATTGACGTCAAATAAACATTAAAATATACCCAAATAATCATTAATATATCCCCAATTAAACATTAAAATATATCCAACAAATAAAATAATACATATATTAGATTTACTTTAATTTTTTTAATTTTTTTAAATATATAATTTTTACTCTATTTTCATAATTTTGTTATATGCAAAGTTCTTTATCTTTATAAATATTACATATTAATTAAAATATATAACCCTTACTTTAATTTTTTATATAAGTTTGAGTATGCTTTATTAACTGTACACATTTTACCAGCTATACTTTATTCTCACAATTATTAGTAATAATCCTATAATTTTTTTTTATATAATAAAATTTTTAATAATATATGAATTAACATTTTCTAAAAAGGGAGGGAAGGTATATTCCCTAAAAATCCCTGCATTTTTTAATTTTATAATTTTTTTATTACTAGTAAGAATAATCAACTCAGTATTGATTATTCTTTCTGAAAAAGGGAGGTGTAGTGTGTTTGACTAACCACTACTGCATGCCGTCTGCATGCAGCAAGTGAAACATAACACTTTTGTTATTGTCCACATTCCAATTGTATGATCAGAATGTATTATGCTGATCATGCATATTCCCACACATACTTTGTGTATGTGTTAGTTTTAAGACATAGAATATTGTAGTATTATTTAGATTAATTAAGAAATTATAATTAAAGTTCATAATTGTGCACCAAACTGGACAGTCGCACAAGCGGCTGTCCAGAACTAAAATAATATTCAAATAAAGAAACATTTAACATAAAAATACTTATTTTCACTTTACATGGCGATCCTGCCATTATTAATGGCATTTAAATGCTGCCAGAATAAAAGTACATAAAATTAAATAGTGCCTAAAATCCTCTCTAAAATCATGAGTCAAGTTTCTGGTAATAATCGTGAAAATAAAACCCCAACAAACAAGACCATGCCACACATCCAAATATAGTCCAACATCTCAAGCAATTGTATCCTGCTCCATATTTTATAAACATATCGCAGCAACGAGCAAATCAATGAATGGAAGTTGATGGTGATAAATATGAAAACATCAATGGAGTCATAAATGCCGAGATTGCTAACAGTGATTTACATCCTTAGCTAACAACGAGCAAATCAACTTTAATTATTGATGGCAATAAATACAGCAATTGCAACAAGATGATGGGAAACGCACCGGAATATTACCATCAAGTAATGTATTAATATATTTGTGTTTGAAAACGTTTATATAAAATACTAAAAGTTTAATTAATTAATTTAAATAAAAGAAATAAAATATTAACAATATAAAGAAATTGATTGAAATATTTTAACTTTGCAACTGAAAAATTAATTTAAATAAAAGAAATAAAATATTAACAATATAAAGAAATTGATTGAAATATTTTAACTTTGCAACTGAAAAATTAATGGAATATTAACAATATAAAGAAATTGATTGAAGTATTTTAACTTTGCAATTGAAAAATTAATTTAGAAAAGAAAAGAAGCACTTGCAGAAAGCAACATTGAATCACTCGATTCATATTCATAATTTTGTTTTAAAATTTATAGCTTTAATGGCAATAAATATTTTGTAAACTCCTAAATTTCAAATGTGTAGTTTATGTTTTAACTGAATGTTTAATGGAATTCTGTTGTGTTTGAGGAGGAAAGAAAAAGAAAATATATAAGATTTATCGCTGAGATACTTACGAGTCCCTCCAGTCGATAATATCAAAAATAAATTAAATAAAATTATAACTAATATGTATGTCACTGAGAAACTCACGAGTCCCTCCAGTTGATATATATATATTTTGTATCAGAAACATTTTTTACTTTAAAAAATAATGTAGGAATTAAACTTCTTTCAAGAAATAAATAAAATATAAATAAATTTATTCTACAAAATGTAAGAATTAATAAAATTATTAACATAATAATATATAATAAAAATAAATTTGTATAATTACTATATTTATAAATTGATTCACTAGCCATTAATATTAATGAAATAATTTTGATGATCATACTTCGAATTTTGAAATATAATATGGTGAAATATTCCATAAAAATATAGAATTTTTTTTTTTGAAAACCTAATAACAGATTTTTCTTTACATTTTTGGTAATGCCATGATTTTTTAATATAAAGTAATACTTCAATGTACTTCGAACTTTGAAAGATTTTTCAAACATAATTATTATCGGTTGGTTTAGAAATAAATATATGAGGCGATAAATGCCCATGAGCACTGTGAAGTACCTAGACTACTTCACTAAATTAATAATGAAAATAAATGAAAATATAAAAAAGGAAAGCGAGTACTTTCCAAATTTGAGTTGAACGACAAAATTATAAATAGAAATGTAGACTTAGGTCACCACTTTCTAAAGCTTGAAAAAGTAGCTGATAATATTGCTCTGACAACATTGCGACTTTCACTAGATGATAGTACGCTTAATAACCTAGGAATGAATATTGAAAACCTTCAAAGAGAAAGGTATTGAAATCTTGCAAGATGCAGATATAACTATTGTGCTCACACAAAAAAAAATAATAAATAAAATCACCACCGAACAAAAAAAAAAAAAAGAAGAAAGTAAATGAATAGAAGTATGAATTAAATTTTTTTGTCCTGTTTTCGAATAATTTTGAATTTAGAAAAGAAATAAATAAAGGTAAAATCGAGGTATGATACATTTGAAATCAAAGTATATTGTTTAAAATGAATTTTGTTTTTGCATTAGTGCAACAAATTTTTTTGAAAATTTTTTTAATTGCATAATAAATAATTAATATAAACAAAGTGAATGAATAGTTAAGAATTTATTTTTTAATGAATAGTTAAGAATTTTTTTTTTAAGAGAAAAATACAATCTTATAATAAAATAATTTTTCATGCATGCATGTAAAAGAAAAAATTGACGTCAAATAAACATTAAAATATACCCAAATAATCATTAATATATCCCCAATTAAACATTAAAATATATCCAACAAATAAAATAATACATATATTAGATTTACTTTAATTTTTTTAATTTTTTTAAATATATAATTTTTACTCTATTTTCATAATTTTGTTATATGCAAAGTTCTTTATCTTTATAAATATTACATATTAATTAAAATATATAACCCTTACTTTAATTTTTTATATAAGTTTGAGTATGCTTTATTAACTGTACACATTTTACCAGCTATACTTTATTCTCACAATTATTAGTAATAATCCTATAATTTTTTTTTATATAATAAAATTTTTAATAATATATGAATTAACATTTTCTAAAAAGGGAGGGAAGGTATATTCCCTAAAAATCCCTGCATTTTTTAATTTTATAATTTTTTTATTACTAGTAAGAATAATCAACTCAGTATTGATTATTCTTTCTGAAAAAGGGAGGTGTAGTGTGTTTGACTAACCACTACTGCATGCCGTCTGCATGCAGCAAGTGAAACATAACACTTTTGTTATTGTCCACATTCCAATTGTATGATCAGAATGTATTATGCTGATCATGCATATTCCCACACATACTTTGTGTATGTGTTAGTTTTAAGACATAGAATATTGTAGCATTATTTAGATTGATTAAGAAATAATAATTAAGTTCATAATTGTGCACCAAACTGGACAGTCGCACAAGCGGCTGTCCAGAACCAAATAATATTGTCGAGAAAAGATAAACATTTTATAAAATAATAAAGACTTTATATAAATACAAATACTACGAACATTGTGTCTTTTAATAAACACTTTAATTAACACTTTTTACTTAAAATATAAATGAATACAATATTCTTTTATAACAATATATATACATATATCAGCCCTTATTATAATAGTATACTCATAACCGAATAACACATGCATCTCTTAAACAAACACAACAAAAAAAATCCTCGGACGTCAAAAGTATAAATTTGTATAAATAAAAATTATTCATCCGGATCCATTGGGGCCATCGATTGTACGCACTTGAAAATAAAAAAACTCTCAATGGATGTTGAGTGCTGTTACATTAATAGAAAAGGGTATTTTTCTAAAAATGTACAGTTGATAAGCGCTTACGACCTTAATATATTGTCTGCCAATGCACGGTTCGGTGGAAGTACCCATGACGCCTACATATGGGAAAATTCCAAATGCAAGGAGTATTTGGAATCACAATATAATGCTAATGCAAACTCCAATTGGCTCATAGGAGACTCTGGTTATCCACTGCAGCCATGGCTCATGACACCATTTCGAAATCCGGAATCTGTTGGGCAAGAAAATTATAACAAGGTCTATATCCAAGCTCGCAACTGCGTGGAAAGGCTTAATGGAGTTTTACGTTTACGTCCTTGTCGCATGAGCGCGGGATTTTAGTTTCGCCATTATATTCTGGCGTTATTATCAATGCCTCTTTGACTTTGCACAATTTCAGACTAATTCATAAGCAAACCATTCCAGACATAAATGGCTCTGATATTTCAATCATGCATGAGTAAGCTATCGACGAAGATATTCCAAATGTCTTAAATCAAGGACGAAGAGTTCGCGAAAATATTGTAATGAACTATTTCAATTAAACAAGAAAAATAAAACACCAAATTTATAGCAAAACAAAACAATTCATTAATTCATTTAAAATAAAAATAGGTATAAAAAAACCAAAAAATTAAACACAATTCAACATATGTATGTACAAATAATTAAATGAAAACTAATATTGTATGTGCATATAAATAGAAGTTAAATTTGCTTCTTTTCAGCCAAAGTTTTAAGCGACGCATCAATTGATAGCAGAGAGGAACTCATCGTTTTGAGTACATTCATGAGCTCTGCCATTTCACTTCACCTCTTCTCCTCCTGCTTCTTCATTAACTCCTTCACTTCCCCAAAAGCACTTGAGAAAGAGCTTGTGGCGGTCCGTGCTGCTTTTTGTTGTGTTTGCCACTTCTGTCACTTCTTTACCAGGCGTCGCCAAAAGTTCCTCCAGTGTTTCCTGCACTTCCATATCAGAATTATTCTCCTAAATTTCAAAAATTGTAATTGAAAATAACTTAACTTTTTAAATAAAAACATAAATTACCTCCTGGAATCCCGACTCTATGGTTCCACCATCGCCACCAACAAGAGCAGCTGGATAGAACTCCAGCACCTTCTTGTCCATCCCTTCTAGCGGCGGCGGACCTTCGGTGGCAGGACGATTCCCATGGCTTGGTTGAATCTAACAACCGCGGCTTGGTGCTTCTTGACAGTAGATTTCCAGTCTGCCCAACACAGTAAAAATAAATATATAACGGTTATAATGAATTCAAACATATACAGTGTATATGTATATTATACACACTATATATAATATATATAATATAAATATACTGTTTTTCATTTGCTGAATACAACTTCATATAAATAAATAAAAAAATGAACGAACCTTTTTCCACTGGTCGCTCGTCTTACATGCTGGTTCGCATGCATTAAGCTCTGCCGCCACTGTTTCCCAAACAGCCTGTGCCGATTTGCCGCTATTTGGTCCACCAAACTGCCCCATAGCCACATTTCTGTGGCCATATAAAATTTCCAAAAGCTTTTGCTTCTGGCCTTTGTAAATTTTACCAGTACGTACTTTCTTCTGTAAATAATATGTTTTAATAATTATAATTTGCACACAATAGTATAATTTTTCAACCTTACCTCACTCATGTTTGTTTTTGCGCCAAATATCACTACACTTTCTGCTGAACATATAATAACGAAAACTTTAACGAAAATGAATACCACCACACTTATAGAAACACCGCCGTTCGTTACACCACTAAATTCGTTATATCGCTCGTTATAATGCGTAACGAAAAGTTATAGAAACGGGCTACCGAACACAAAACGGACATAAAGGAAAGAAAAGAAACAACAGCACTTGCACAAGACATACTTGAAACAGGACACACAGCCGATTTCGAAGAAGTAAAGTGATAGATAGAGTAAAAGTTACAAAAAAGAGATACGCTAAAGAGAGCTTACACATACAAAAGAAAATAAACCAAAACAATAAATCTGAAAGAAGATACAAATAACATCAGTACCAGTTACAGAGTGGCTATTGAATAAACAGTTGATTTTTTATAAAAAAATTCCTTAGAAGGATTTACTAATCCTCAATTTTTATTTATTTATTTATGTTAAATGTAATTTAATTTTAAAAAAAATTGTAAGTTCAAATACTATTATAAAAAGAAAAATTATAATATTAATTTTTATAAAATACTAGCTTTTTCCCGTGGCTTCGCTCGCCTTGAAAACATACTATAGTAAATTGGATTAGATATTGACGTGACTGTCGGTAATACAGAGCGACGGTATTACAGCACTCAGGGTTGGAGCTTCATAACATTGAGCTATTTTACACTGGATTAATTATGCTGGCATAACATGACAGTTTTTAGGCGAGAGGGGTGAAGAGAGCGGTTTTTTGTTGGCACAATTTTTCAACCGGCCTCAAACCCGTATTAGAAGCACAAAACTAATACATACACACTTACGAATACACAGGTTCTGTGATTTCTTTTTATACCCTTCACCAAAAATGGTAAGGGTATTTATAGGTTTGTCATTACGTGTGTAATTTCCACAATATTTATATGAGGTCCATATAGTATATATATCCTGGAACCTTATAGATAGGTAAGTTGAATGAGCCATGTCCGTCTTTCAGGCTGTCCGTCTGTTCGGGTATCAGCCTATTAATAGATAGATAATATGTCTGTACGTGAAATCGATTTTCTGGAGACTAGAAGAGCTAGAAACTTGGGAGTTGGACTGAAATGTAAGGATTTTTTTAAGGATGATTCGTATTGAAAATCAGCAAAAAAAAAATATCGGTTCTGATAATGGATTATGAAACAAATGAAGATATATATATATATATATATATATATATATATATATATATATAAATATATATATATAACCATTACAGAAATAAATTTATAAATACATAAGGTGCCTCAGTAGTATTGAATACGGCGTCCAGTATATTGAATATGGTGTCAAGAACTATAATTCAACACACGAACCATCGTGCTACTGAGGCTTGTTAGTGTTGAGTGTATATTAAATTTATAATAACATTATGTATTTTTTCGTACAAATCCCCATTTTGTCACATGGACAGACATTTAAAGCATCTAAGCATGCGTGTGTAAAAATACAAGAAATATGAGTTTATAAGATCAACACAATCAAATCGTTATTTTCTGACTAACATATTCTACACACATAAAAAATTTCAAGTTTTTTTCATCAAAGCACATTAGCCGTATTCACAATCTTGTGCATTTGAGATTGCAAATTTATGCAATTGCAAAATTATTCTATAAATTGTGAATGATATCTTTGGGTTAGGTTGCAATGCTTGTTGCAAAACACAAGCTGATTGATAAATAAAAAAATTATTTTCCACTGAACTTTTGGCCCAAAAATACATTCATATGTATGTCTAAGAAATTACGAAAGTATCAAAACATTTGCTTAATCAAATAATTCTAATTTTAAATAATACATATCTCTATGTTTTGCGTTTTTACTTTTTTTATTTCATAAATTTTTGTTTGTCTGGTAAATTGTGCGTGTGTTTGTGACAGCATAACTAAAGAACGGAGTGACGGATTTGGCTGATTCGTTTTTAATTTTGTTCACTGTTGACCCCGAATGGTTTGTAGACAAAAAATTTTGGACAAAGAGGCGTGGAACCGCCCATATAACCCAAAAATTTAAATCGCCATATTTTGGGCATTTTTTTTACCTACGTCGATGATATTTGGTACATATGGTATTTCTCATAATTTGGAATACGTACTAGGAGAAAAGTGGGTGGGACCACACTCCTTTTTTAGGAAAACCAAACCCTTGGACCGATCTTCCTGAAATTTTTACAGAATGTTACTGTGACTCTGGAAGGAATAATAAGCTATATGAAGTTTTGATTGGACAAAGAGGCGTGGCACCGCCCATATAACCCAAAAATTTAAATCGCCATATTTTGGGCATTTTTTTTACCTACGTCGATGATATTTGGTACATATGGTATTTCTCATAATTTGGAATACGTACTAGGAGAAAAGTGGGTGGGACCACACTCCTTTTTTAGGAAAACCAAACCCTTGGACCGATCTTCCTGAAATTTTTACAGAATGTTACTGTGACTCTGGAAGGAATAATAAGCTATATGAAGTTTTGATTAGACAAAGAGGCGTGGTACCGCCCATATAACCCAAATATTTAAATCGCCATACTTTGGGAATTTTTTGACCTACGTCGATGATATTTGGTACATATAGTATTGGCATAATTTGGAATACGTTCCAGGAGAAAAGTGGGTGGAACCACGCCTCTTTTTAGGAAAACCAAACCCTTGGACCGATCTTCCTGAAATTTTTACAGAATGTTACTGTGACTCTGGAAGGAATAATAAGCTATATGAAGTTTTGATTAGACAAAGAGGCGTGGTACCGCCCATATAACCCAAATATTTAAATCGCCATACTTTGGGAATTTTTTGACCTACGTCGATGAGATTTGGTACATATGGTATTGGCATCATTTGGAATACTTACCAGGACAAAAGTGGGTGGGACCACGCCCGTTCTTAGGAAAATTAAAAATCGTAATATAGTCTTAACTACTGGACCGATCGTCATTAAATTTTCACAATAGGATATATAAATACTTTTAATTTTATATTATAACGAGGGCGGTAGCGAAGCACACCGGGATAGGCTAGTATATTATTACATTTAAATTTTGTAATTTTCTTTTTTATTTTACAATAAAAAAATATTTCTAATCACTAATTTGCTTCACAAATTTTGTTATATTGTCAACATTGTTTTGGTTTTGTGGCCATCAGAAATAGAAATTAGTTTAATTCGACTACATGACAAAAGTAGCATGGAGAAAAAGCTGTTGCCGTGTTGTCTTGCTGTCTTCAATCTAATCATTCACATGTATTCGAATTTTGACCGGTGGTAGTCGGTAGCACAGATAACCAGATGCGACGAAAAAAAAAATTTTGGACTTGGATCATATTTTATTTGTCATAACCCGACATCGTGAAAAAGAGACAACATTAGTGTGATTGTTATGAAAGCAAACAAAACGAAAAGCAAAAAAGTTCAGTTTTTAGTGGAAAATGCTACATGAAAGCACGCTTAAATTTAATGAAATGTAATAATATTAAGTATTTACGGCATATAATTCGAAAATAATGTTATAAAACAATTTGTGGTTTGCTTATATACTCTATATATTAAATTTATATACATACGTACATATATGCTATAAATTTGCCAAATGGTGGTGGTTTTTTACTTACATACACACATACATGCATACATACATACTTGATAAATTCTGATATTTTGCAGATGTTAAAGTGATAAAATAGAAACGATGAGTAAAAACCAACTTAAATTAATTAATTAATTATATTTTGTGTGTGAATTATAGAAATATATGGATATTTAATTAGTTTCGTGGTTTATAAGTTTAATTTATACAGAAAGACAGCACAAAGAAAAAAACCAAAACCCGCGATTGTATGAGTGTATACAAACAAGTATTTTTTTTGTTTTGATAATTTTTATTATTTATTGAATCTTTAATTATTTAAATTGAATTATCAATAAGTTTTTCAAATCTTAAATCTAAAAAATATTAAATATAAGTTTAGCCAATGCTAAACAAAATTTTTAATTTCAACGGTTAATTTTTGTTGTTTTACATCTCTCGTGAACGGCTGAGAAAAAGAGTATCCCTTCTTTTCAGCCGGGTGTGGCCTCTATAATGAAGAATATTGCGCGCAAGTGGATTTGGGTGCAACTCAAGTTTTTTAATGTATTTTTTCGCGTGTTTTGAAAATACTGTCTTCACCAACGGAACGTCTAGGTCTTTATGAATTCAATGGTTTCTGACATACCAGGGGGCTGCTGTTATTGTACGTAGGATTTTATTCTGTCGCCTTTGAATTCTTTCTACATTCGATGCTGAGGCAGTGCCCCATAACTGGATTCCATAGGACCATATTGGTTTCAGGATCGCGTTGTATAAGAGAAGTTTACAGTCAAGGCTTAGTATAGAGTTTCTTCCAATAAGCCAATTCATTTAGGCTGCTTTTAGTTTCATTTGTGTTAACTTTGCGTCTATATGCCATTTCCATGTTAAACGACGATCAAGATGAACGCCTAGATATTTGACTACAGTGTGTTGGGGTATAGTCTCGGTGTTAATTTTTATAGGCGGGCATGTTTCCCTGCGCAACGTAAAAGTGACGTGTGCACATTTCTGCTCGTTAACTTTTATACGCCATTGTTTGAGCCATTTTTCCAGTTTGGATATATTGTGGAGAAAAGGATGTGTGTGTGTTTGATAAATAAATGTAAGAAAGTGCCGGCGCTTAAAAACGCCACTGGCCTAAGTTTGCAAGGCAGATAAATGCCTGTATTTTTAAATAAAATAAGTAAGCCGATTTGAGGCTGAATAATGATTGATTTATTTACTTAAAAACAAGGACTTAAATACTAACTTAACTGTATCTTAAAACTACAAAATATTCCAATAATATTCCAATTATAATTCCAATATTAATAATAGTTATTGTAATTGTTATTAAGGAATTTATAAAGGAATTTAAATACAGTACCCTACGAGGGTAGAACTAATTATTGGTAAATACGATAAAATAATAAAATAGGTAAAATAATATATAAAATAATATAAAATACACTACACCCTACCCCTTAAGAAAAATTTTACAATTTTGAGGTTTAAAATTTTAAAATTTTCTATAAATTAAATTTTTAAAAATTTTTAGAGTTTAAATTTTTGTATGACAGTTTTAAAATTTTGTATGACAGATTTTAAATTTTTTGTTTGACAGATTTAAAATTTTTGTTTGACAGATTTTAAATTTTTGTTTGACAGAGTTTATTTTTTGTTTGACAGATTTTAAATATTTGTGTGACAGATTTTAAATATATGTGTGACAGATTTTGAATATTTGTGTGACAGATTTTGCATATTTGTGTGACAGATTTTGAATATTTGTGTGACAGATTTTATTCCTTTTTAAACGCGTTTTTGAACATTGAAAGTTTTGTTATTTGTTTTACTCTTTTGCTTTAAAATTTCAAATCTTTGCTCTTCCTCTTTTAATTATCGTTACTTTTCTTCTTCTAATTATTTTTTTTCAATTATCTTTACTCTTCTTCTTTTTCGTCTAATTATCTTTTCTCTTCTTCTTCTAATTACCTTTACTCTTCTTCCTTCATTTATCTTTACTCTTCTTCTTCTTCTTCTAACTATGTTTCCTTAAGAATCTGTTTGTAGTATAAAATTTATCAATAGTATTCTTGAGAGTAGTTTCTCCAAATGCATCTGTGTGCTAGATGGATTATCGCTACATCTCACTATCTCCAAATTGTGCGATACTACGTGTGGTATAGAAGTTCATTCCCAAATGAAAAGTTCATGACGCTTTCCCTTAAGAATGAAATTTTCTTTCTCAGTTTCCTTTCTTTAATTTTCATTCTTTCTTAATTTTCTTTCGTTAATTTTCTCTCTTTCTTAATCTTCTTTCTTTAATTTTCTTTCTTTCTTAATCTTCTTTCTTAAATTTTCTTTCTTTATTAATTTTTTTTCTTAAATTTTCTTTCTTTCTTAATTTTCTTTCTTCCTTAATTTTCTTTCTTCCTTAATTTTCTCTCTTTAATTTTATTTCTTTCTTAATCTTCGTTCATTACTTTTCGCGATTATTTTTGATTTTTAATGGCAAAGGAATAAATTCTGTCTTTATTATTTATTAATTGTTTAAATTATTATATGTTTTTTTGTTGAATTATAGATTACAAATTATTGCTTGTTAAAAAATTTTCCTGGCAACGTTGAATTTAAAATCTTCTTGTCGCCCTCTATTTGTGAAAAATTTATCTATGTATAATACAGTGGTAGCACTGTTTTTTTTTTTTTTTATTTTTTTTTTTTTTTTTTGGTTCTAGTGGCAAGCTCAAATTGATTTTGACATTCTATTTCTTATTTTTCTTCTTCGCGGTATTTCATTTCGGTATTTCTTTAATTTGTTAAATCATTGTTTTTTTCTTTTTGTTTAAATTTAATGTTCTTGTAATTATTCCATTTTTTTTTTTTTTTAAAGTATAACAATATAGTGATATGTTAAAAATTTCATTGTTTTTCATCTTCTATTTTGTACATTTTTCTATAGTTTAGTGTTTTTTTTTTCATTTTTATAGGATTAGATTTTTCTTTTCTAATTTAATTTTATGTTTTTATTAAATTTTCTTTGTAATTCAATGGAATATGTGGATGTGTTGATAAAAAAAAGTTTTATATTTTTGATATTCAATAAATATTTATATAAAAGAAATTTTAAAGTTTTTACATATCATTTTAAAAGTGGAGGATTAATGAAGAGTGGTTTTTATTTATTTTTATTTAAAAACTGGCTTTGTAGAGCCTCTAGTGCTGCAATTTGTAGCCAAAGCTCCGACGCTATCTCCCATGATGGTGGTGGATCGGCGTTGACCGCTGCCGTTAACGCAGCAAGTTTTCTGCGGATTTGTACCTGCACTCCTCCTCTTCTGTGTTTAGGCTGGTTTGTTGCCGGAATCGCGGTAAGTTTTTCCTCTTTTCTCTTCTGCTGTCGTTTGTGGTATTCTTCCATAGTAAGCCGCTTAGGGCTAGCTTCTAGCGGTGTTGCCTTGTATTCCGGTGGCTCCCTTGAACCACCGGCCGGAACATATTCTTCCATGGGTATGTGGTCGCCAAGGTTTGGCAGGATCGCCATGTGGAGAAAAGGATGTGTGTGTGTTTGATAAATAAATGTAAGAAAGTGCCGGCGCTTAAAAACGCCACTGGCCTAAGTTTGCAAGGCAGATAAATGCCTGTATTTTTAAATAAAATAAGTAAGCCGATTTGAGGCTGAATAATGATTGATTTATTTACTTAAAAACAAGGACTTAAATACTAACTTAACTGTATCTTAAAACTACAAAATATTCCAATAATATTCCAATTATAATTCCAATATTAATAATAGTTATTGTAATTGTTATTAAGGAATTTATAAAGGAATTTAAATACAGTACCCTACGAGGGTAGAACTAATTATTGGTAAATACGATAAAATAATAAAATAGGTAAAATAATATATAAAATAATATAAAATACACTACACCCTACCCCTTAAGAAAAATTTTACAATTTTGAGGTTTAAAATTTTAAAATTTTCTATAAATTAAATTTTTAAAAATTTTTAGAGTTTAAATTTTTGTATGACAGTTTTAAAATTTTGTATGACAGATTTTAAATTTTTTGTTTGACAGATTTAAAATTTTTGTTTGACAGATTTTAAATTTTTGTTTGACAGAGTTTATTTTTTGTTTGACAGATTTTAAATATTTGTGTGACAGATTTTAAATATATGTGTGACAGATTTTGAATATTTGTGTGACAGATTTTGCATATTTGTGTGACAGATTTTGAATATTTGTGTGACAGATTTTATTCCTTTTTAAACGCGTTTTTGAACATTGAAAGTTTTGTTATTTGTTTTACTCTTTTGCTTTAAAATTTCAAATCTTTGCTCTTCCTCTTTTAATTATCGTTACTTTTCTTCTTCTAATTATTTTTTTTCAATTATCTTTACTCTTCTTCTTTTTCGTCTAATTATCTTTTCTCTTCTTCTTCTAATTACCTTTACTCTTCTTCCTTCATTTATCTTTACTCTTCTTCTTCTTCTAACTATGTTTCCTTAAGAATCTGTTTGTAGTATAAAATTTATCAATAGTATTCTTGAGAGTAGTTTCTCCAAATGCATCTGTGTGCTAGATGGATTATCGCTACATCTCACTATCTCCAAATTGTGCGATACTACGTGTGGTATAGAAGTTCATTCCAAAATGAAAAGTTCATGACGCTTTCCCTTAAGAATGAAATTTTCTTTCTCAGTTTCCTTTCTTTAATTTTCATTCTTTCTTAATTTTCTTTCGTTAATTTTCTCTCTTTCTTAATCTTCTTTCTTTAATTTTCTTTCTTTCTTAATCTTCTTTCTTAAATTTTCTTTCTTTATTAATTTTTTTTCTTAAATTTTCTTTCTTTCTTAATTTTCTTTCTTCCTTAATTTTCTTTCTTCCTTAATTTTCTCTCTTTAATTTTATTTCTTTCTTAATCTTCGTTCTTTACTTTTCGCGATTATTTTTGATTTTTAATGGCAAAGGAATAAATTCTGTCTTTATTATTTATTAATTGTTTAAATTATTATATGTTTTTTTGTTGAATTATAGATTACAAATTATTGCTTGTTAAAAAATTTTCCTGGCAACGTTGAATTTAAAATCTTCTTGTCGCCCTCTATTTGTGAAAAATTTATCTATGTATAATACAGTGGTAGCACTGTTTTTTTTTTTTTTTATTTTTTTTTTTTTTTTTTGGTTCTAGTGGCAAGCTCAAATTGATTTTGAAATTCTATTTCTTATTTTTCTTCTTCGCGGTATTTCATTTCGGTATTTCTTTAATTTGTTAAATCATTGTTTTTTTCTTTTTGTTTAAATTTAATGTTCTTGTAATTATTCCATTTTTTTTTTTTTTTTAAGTATAACAATATAGTGATATGTTAAAAATTTCATTGTTTTTCATCTTCTATTTTGTACATTTTTCTATAGTTTAGTGTTTTTTTTTTCATTTTTATAGGATTAGATTTTTCTTTTCTAATTTAATTTTATGTTTTTATTAAATTTTCTTTGTAATTCAATGGAATATGTGGATGTGTTGATAAAAAAAAGTTTTATATTTTTGATATTCAATAAATATTTATATAAAAGAAATTTTAAAGTTTTTACATATCATTTTAAAAGTGGAGGATTAATGAAGAGTGGTTTTTATTTATTTTTATTTAAAAACTGGCTTTGTAGAGCCTCTAGTGCTGCAATTTGTAGCCAAAGCTCCGACGCTATCTCCCATGATGGTGGTGGATCGGCGTTGACCGCTGCCGTTAACGCAGCAAGTTTTCTGCGGATTTGTACCTGCACTCCTCCTCTTCTGTGTTTAGGCTGGTTTGTTGCCGGAATCGCGGTAAGTTTTTCCTCTTTTCTCTTCTGCTGTCGTTTGTGGTATTCTTCCATAGTAAGCCGCTTAGGGCTAGCTTCTAGCGGTGTTGCCTTGAATTCCGGTGGCTCCCTTGAACCACCGGCCGGAACATATTCTTCCATGGGTATGTGGTCGCCAAGGTTTGGCAGGATCGCCATGTGGAGAAAAGGATGTGTGTGTGTTTGATAAATAAATGTAAGAAAGTGCCGGCGCTAAAAAACGCCACTGGCCTAAGTTTGCAAGGCAGATAAATGCCTGTATTTTTAAATAAAATAAGTAAGCCGATTTGAGGCTGAATAATGATTGATTTATTTACTTAAAAACAAGGACTTAAATACTAACTTAACTGTATCTTAAAACTACAAAATATTCCAATAATATTCCAATTATAATTCCAATATTAATAATAGTTATTGTAATTGTTATTAAGGAATTTATAAAGGAATTTAAATACAGTACCCTACGAGGGTAGAACTAATTATAGGTAAATACTATAAAATAATAAAATAGGTAAAATAATATAAAATAAAATACACTACAATATATTCTTGTAAGTTGCGGGAAGCTTCTACAGGATTTTCGTGAACGCTTAGAAAGGCTGTATCATCCGCAAATGTTGATGTATGAATGTTACTGCTTAACGGTAAGTCAGAGGCATATATTAAATAAAGTAAGGGTCCGAAGATACTGCCTTGAGGGACTCCGGCTTCAATCGACTGCGGAGGGCTTAAAAAATTCCCTTCCCTAACTACAAATTTACGTTCCATTAAATAGCTTTTTAAAAGCTTTACGATGTTTGCTGGTAGATTTTGTGTTAATTTGTTGAAAAGACCTTCGTGCCATACTTTATCGAAAGCTTGTGAGACATCAATAAAGAGCGCAGAGCAGAATTTCTTTTTTTCAAAAGTGTCTCTAACGACATTCACTAGTCTGTGAGTTTGTTCAATTGTGTTATGTTGTCTGCGAAAACCGAATTGATGATCTGGAATACATCCATTACTAGTCACTATAGGCATCAGCTTGCTCATATACAGCTTTTCAAATAGTTTTGAAATGTTAGACAGTAAACTAATAGGCCGATAGGATTCAACCTTTGTATGATCCTTGCCGGGCTTTGGTATCATAGTAATTAGCGAAACCTTCCATTCTTTAGGATAGTGTTCTAGGCGTAAAATACTGTTAAAAATCAATAGTATTATTCTTTTAGCAGGGTAAGCCAATTCTTGAAGCATTTTGTTGCTTATTTTGTCGACACCTGAAGCTTTTCTGGTGTTAAGACTAGTAATAGTATTTTCAATCTCCGTCATGTTAAATCTCATCGGTATTTCTGGTAAAGAGACGACTGGTGGCAGTTCAACAATATCAGCAGAAATATTCGGAGTGAAAACTTTTTCTAAGTGTTTAACAAAAAGTGCACCTTTTTCAGCATCAGTTTTTGCCCAGCCACCATTTGGGGCTCGTAATGGAGGTTTGCATATCACCGGCCTTTTTAGTCCTCTGGCTGCACGCCACAGTGAATAATCTGTTTGTGGTGTTGCATCTAGCTCTTGAAGGAATTTCTGAAGGGAAGCTGTTTTTTGAGTTTGCAACACTTTCCTAAGCCGCTTGGTACACTCCTTAAGCCTTAATTTTAGCTGGAGCGATCTGTAGCGCTGCCATTCTCGTCGAGCTCTCCGTTTTTCAGTCAATAGCCTTTCTATATCTACAGAAAAAATATTGTTAAATCTCACTGGTTGGTTTATTTCATTTGAAGTAGCATTAAAAGCAGCTTGTTTAACATGCGCTTCAAACAACCTGAGAGAATCGTCTATGTCTGAAGGTGTTCTCAGAGGCATTTTTTCCGAGCAATGGGCACTCAGATATTTTCTGTATTTCAGCCAGTTAATACGTGCAGATGTCGTCGCTAAATCACATGTTGTGTGTGAGTAAATAGTGACAATAATAGGCGAGTGGTCTGAAGATAAGTCCAAAGATGCTTCAACTTCAACCATCTCGCTGGGCACGCCTCTCACAATTCCAAAGTCGATAACATCAGGAATTTTTTGTCGATCTGTTGGCCAATATGTTGGCTGTCCACTTGAAACTACATTCAAACCCATTTTAGATATTGTGTCGAATAAAATTCGTCCCTTAGGTGTAATTAAACGTGAACCCCAAAATGTGTGTTTAGCATTGTAGTCGCCAGCTGCTAGAAAACGGAGGCCCAGTGATTTATAAAAAGCCGTATATTGACTCTCGGTAATTGAGAATCTGGGGGGCGAATAGACAGATGATATTACAAGTTTTTGATAGTAAGTTTCGATGCAGATGTTCGTTGCTTGAAGATAATCTTCACAAAAATCATTCAACTGGTGGTGTTTTATTCGCGTTTTTATTAGGATTCCCGAACCACCACAAGCTCTGCCACGGGGATCCTTGGTGTCGTAGAAATTATATCCACTAATTCTGAAACAGCTTCGAGATGTCAAATGAGTTTCTGAGATAAGCATAACATCGATTTGTTTATCCTGAAGAAAATATTCTATTCCGTTTTTATGTTGGCAGATGCCGTTTGCGTTCCAAAAACAAACAAGTATGCAAAATCTTCCGTCTCGAGTCACTTCTGTATATTTTGTTGTTGGTAGTCTGCTGTGACGAATGTGTTTAATGCTTAACAGCCATACCTTAACAAGAGCGGAAAGCGGAACGTTTTCTACCGCTTAGCGTTAACGCTGAAATACCATACCTAAACAAGAGCGTCAAATCTCTGTCATAAAAACAGGGTTATTACAAAATATATAACAACCCTTATTATAATAGTATACTCATAACCGAATAACACATGCATCTCTAAAACAAACACAACAAAAAAATTCCTCGGAAGTCAAAAGTAGAAATTTGTATAAATAAAAATTATTCATTCAAATACAAAAAAATAAATACAAATCAAAATTTAACACTTGAAATAAAATACAAGTGATTACAACAATTATCAGCTGGTCTTGTAAGACTACTCTATAGTCATTGTATCACGTGTGCTTGTCTTTTGCAGCTAACTTCGCTATTGATCAATCTGGCAACCTCATGCCTGAGTAAAAGTGGTTTTATCAGCTGTCATATTTTTCTTAACTTTTTTTACTGAGTTTTCTCGGCTTATGCGATAAGTTTTGTGCATTTTAACTGGAATCTGTGGACCAATTAAATATAATTAAAAATAATTCTGTGACCATTGTGGATTGTTGCACTTTACCTGAATTCCTGATTATTGTTGGTTGGGGTTGGCTCGCTGTTTTGTAGTGTACACATGTCATCCAACTTGCACAGAGGTAAATACCAACTTTAAGTGTGTAGCGCAAGAAGTGATAATGTTACACATGTTGAAGTGTGGCAAAAGTTATTTGGAACAAATATTGAATTACAGAAAATACTGTGTGCAAGTTGATGACACATGAAAATTTAATTCAATTTAATTTTATGATATTTTGTTTTTCTTTATTAATAAATTGAGTGATTTGTAAATCACTCAATTCTAGATTATCATATAGATTCTCATAAGTAGTATTTAAGCTAGAATATTTTGTAAATAAAATCAGACTTAAACTATCAACATAATTCGGGACTCGCTTGCCTTTGTTTTTAATTTAGTTTCAAGAATATTCTGCCAGTTCTTTTGAACGCCTAATTACTAGCTGGAACCCTTCCATCTGTTTAAAATAAACCAAGGGCTATAGGGAAAATAAAATATAAACATCCTTATTACCCCACATGGCGATCCTGCCATAACATTCTCAAAACATTATTACACCACATCCTTTCACTCTCCACATGGCGATCCTGCGGATTTCGAACTGATCCTGCCGATTCGGACCAACCATACAAAAAAATTTATTATCAAAAATTTTATGATCCTGCAAAAATCTTACAATCCTGCGGATTTCGAACTGATCCTGCCGATTCGGACCAACCATACAAAAAAATTTATTATCAAAAATTTTATGATCCTGCAAAAATCTTACAATCCTGCGGATTTCGAACTGATCCTGCCGATTCGGACCAACCATACAAAAAAAAATTTTATTATCAAAAATTTTATGATCCTGCAAAATTCTTACAATCCTTCGGATTTCGAACTGATCCTGCCGACACCACATAAATATGATTTATTTACAATGTGTATTTACAATTCAAAAAGTAGAAGAGAAGAAAACCCAAAACGGACACAGTCGTAAAATTGTTTAAAAGTATTGTTTGATTAAAAATAAATTGTCCAGAATAAAGAATCCAGAAATTAAAAATTTGCTAGTAATAGAAAGTACCAATCATGACTCGTGGAAATCAACGTGACTTAGCCTGTCAAAAGAACACCAAAAATTTGGCTGAACAAAGCACTGACAATATAAAACGACGTAAACACGTTTGGGTTTGGTTTATAAAAATCGCAAATGTAAGATGTTCTCCTAGTTTCAATATTTTAAGTTTTGCTTAAATAATTTACAATTATACATACATACAAACTTAACTTAAAACAGCATTAAAATAATATAAAAATCAACAAAAATAAGCAAGCACAACAAATAATATGAATGAATTGCAAAAAAAAAAATATACAAAAGAAATTGAATTATAAATACATACATACGTTAATTTTACTTACAAATTAATTAATTGAATATATAAAAACAAATAGGAATTTAATGAAAGAATGAATATTTAAATGAAAACCTCTTGAATATTATTATTATATATATGTAGTTTAAAATATAAATTAATTATACATACATATATACATTTTTATTTATTTCTTAACATTTTTTTAACTTACACACAAATACACACAACTTCCAACATTCATGTACACATACTCTTTACTTAACCACAACAAACCAAGTCTTCTTATTAAATAAATCAGGTTAAGATATTACAAGATATTATTAATTGAAATCATACAACCATTGCAATTAAACCTTCAGAAGATTGCGTAATACTTAATAATGAATTAAAAAGCTGTATTTTTTTAAGTAATTCAATAGCACCAAAAAACGGAATGACACACATTAAAATTTTAAACACAACAAATGATACACAAATTTTACAGGGCATTAAACTGCATACTGATCCACTAAAAAACTATGACATATTAAATTACACAAATGGAAACAATGACGAACGTTTTAAACAAATTCTAATTGACTTGCAATTAAATAATACTGATGAATATGCAAAATCAGAATTAATAAACATATTCAGAAGATATCAAAATGTATTTCACAAAACATAGCAGCTCCAGATAACACTCCGGTGTATATAAAAAAACTACAGACTACCCCACTCGCACACGGACATAATAAATGAACAAGTACATAAAATGTTACATGACGATATAATAGAACCATCAATTAGCCCCTACAATGCTCCACTTCTTTTGGTACCCAAAAAGAATACAGAAGACAAACGAAAATGGAGACTTGTAGTAGACTTTAGAAAGTTAAATGACAAAATAGTTAATGACAAATTTCCACTAACTAGATTAGAGTATATTTTGGATAAACTAGGAAAAGCTAAATGGTTTTCGACTCTTGACATAAAAAAATAGATAAAGCGCACGCGAATAGGAATAACATGGGAAGATGCATCTCTCAGGAGTCTGATCAACTTCTAATATGGGAATGCACATCCATAAATGACGTCAAGAATATGAAGAAATTACAGTTTAATAAATTTGAAAATACAGAGGAAGTCGACATAACAATTGAAAATAATACTGTACACATAGGACGTGACGATAATTCATCGAAACAAGATTCGATTATGAAGAAATCACGTACCCAACAGAGTAATTATATGAATGAGGAAAGTAACGATAATTCATCAAAACAAGATTTGATTATGAAGAAGTTACATTCCAAGAATAAAGATAATATGCATGCAAGATTCAGCGATAACTCAGCGAAACTAGATTCGATTCTGAGGAAACTGTTATCCAAAATGAGTAAAGAAAATATTAAAGAATTAGCGCTAGCAAAAAAATGATATGATATTTAATATATATACAATCAAGGATTTAAAAGAAGCATATGCAAGGATAAGAATAAACAACAAAAGACCTCAACTAAAAATATTAATATATAACGCCCCAACAAGAATAACAGATGACATACTGAAATATAAACTCATCGATGAATTCCACAATGCCACACACGCAGGCCACTTAGGAATAAGAAAAACCATTATTAAATTAAAACAGCGGTACATTTGGAAAAACATGAATAAGATGGTAAAGCAATTCGTAAAATACTGTGACAAATGTAACATAAACAAACAAACCAAACACATTAAAGAACCACTTACATTAACGGACACCCCAAGCAACAGTTTTGAGATAATATCAATTGATACTGTAGGACCTCTTCGTATTTCAAACGGATACCGATACATATTGACAATGCAATGCGCACTAACGAAATTCATTATTGCTCACCCAATGTCAACAAAAGACGCACTTTCAACTGCCAAAACACTAGTAGAACAATTAATTTTGAAATACGGTAAATTTAAAGTGCTCAAATCAGACAACGGGACAGAATTTAAAAACGAACTAATGCGCAACATATGCTCGTTACTTGATATCAAACAAACATTCTTAACCCCCTACCACCATGAAACAATGGGTGCGGTAGAAAGAAATCACAGGGTTCTCAATGAATTCTTGCTTACATCAGCAAACGATTACGAATGCGATAAGTCGATAAATTACTTTACTTTTGCCTACAACACGGCACCACACATAGACACTGGTTACACACCATTTGAATTGGTATATGGTAGATTGCCATGCTTACCATCAGAATTGTATGACACAGAAAATAACAAAATATACAATTATGATGACTATGCAAAAGAGCTGAAACAAAGATTAAAATATTCTTTGAATAGAGCTAGGGAACTTACAGATAAAACAAAAGAAAAAAGAATCATAGAAAATAGATATAGTAATAGTTTAAATCTAAAAATAGGAGATTTAGTTTTAATAAAAGTAGAAAATAGGAAAAAGAATCAAAGCCCGTACAAAGGCCCATATAAAATAATTAGACATAACGGTGTAAATACCATAATAAACTACCACGGAATTGAAAAAGAACTCCATAATAATCAATTAAAACCATATATAGGCTTTAGAAAATATAATTAAGTACACAATAAACAATAAAAATTATAAGAATACTATTGTAAAAATTATAAAAATATTAAATACTACATTAAGAATTATGTAAATTATAAAATTATAACTATATTAAGAATTACTTTATAAAACTATAACATATGTAAATAGAAATTAAGAATTATTTTACAAATATTGTCGGTACTATGAATATCAAGAAAAATCAATCCCCTAATTTTTCTCTTAGCGGTGAGGGTGTAGTGTACACATGTCATACAACTTGCACAGAGGTAAATACCAACTTTAAGTGTGTAGCGCAACAAGCGATAATGTTACACATGTTGAAGTGTGGCAAAAGTTATTTGGAACAAATATTGAATTACAGAAATTACTGTGTGCAAGTTGATGACACATGAAAATTTAATTCAATTTAATTTTATGATATTTTATTTTTCTTTATTAATAAATTGAGTGATTTACAAATCACTCAATTCTAGATTATCATATAGATTCATAAGTAGTATTTAAGCTAGAATATTTTGTAAATAAAATCAGACTTAAACTATCAACATAATTCAGCACTCGCTTACCTTTGTTTTTAATTTAGTTTCAAGAATATTCTGGCAGTTCTTTTGAACGCCTAATTACTAGCTGGAACCCTTCCAGCTGTTTAAAATAAACCAAGGGCTATAGGGAAATAAAAATATAAACATCCTTATTACTCCACATGGCGATCCTGCCATAACATTCTCAAAACATTATTACACAACATCCTTTCACTCTCCACAGTTTGCTGTCGTGCGTGTATCACTGCGCCATATTGTTGTGCGATATTCTTTACGCATTCCAACAAAAATCTGTGGATTAGTTCAAGATACACAAATAAAAAATTATCTATTCCCGTGAGTATTGTGGATACCTGGATACCTGGAGTCCTGAGTTTGATTATTTGTGGCTGGCTCACTGTGTCGTACGTAAATTACTGCGCCATATTTGTTGTTCGTACGTACATACATACATACATATATTACCGCGCCATATTGTTATTGCGCCATTTCTGCCATAACTCGGACTTTTTCTGTGTCTTGTGCATTTTCAATCCGTGACTCACTGTCTGCTGCACTATCTGCTGCATTGTGGACCAGTTAAAGTTACATCAATGTAAATATATTTATTTCTGTGAATGTTGTGGATACTGGGACTCCTGAGTTTTATTATTTGTGGCTAGCTCACTGTTTACTGTTTTCGTACGTACATATATTACAGCGCCATATTTGCTGCTCGTATTTACCTGCATACATATATTACTCACGGTCTGCTGCACTGTGCACATTTTGAAACTGACTGCTAATCTTTTGACTCTTGACATGGCTGGTGGTAAGAAGGAACTGTGTGGGGTGTGCCGTGCGGCGTTTTTGAAAAACCAGCACTCAGTCCAGTGTGATCTATGTAAGACTTGGTATCACTTATCGTGTGTGGGAATCGGTGATGACAAACTGAAGGCCTTGGGCAATTGTAAGAATATGTCCTATATATGCAATGGCTGGAAAATAGCCCCACCTGGCTCTATTGCATCGCTGCGTGCAGATATTTCAACCCTTAACACCAAGGGTGATGCTCTGGTCAAGAATGGTAATGTTGATTGCGACTCTGTCAAGCACACATTGAAACAGGCTCTTGAGGACATTGTTGCTGATTCTAAGTCTGAAGTGTCTGGTATCATCAGTGGTATCAAGTCGGAGGTGAGTGAGTGCAGTAGTCGCATTTCTCGGGTGGAATCATCAACTGACTCCAAGATTTCTCTGCTCGAGAAGGTGAATAATTCCCTACACCGTAAGATTAACCGTGGTGATATCATTATTCGCGGACTACCTGTCGGCTTGGAGGATATATCAGCTGTTGCGTTAATCTCGCGAAACATTTTAATATACCCGCGGACCGACAGATGATAAATCATGCCTGCTACCTACACAATAAACAACTGGTGCTTATTAAATTCAATTGCACAGCAGTGCGTGACATGATCATGCAGGCATACTTTAAATCCATCGCGTCGCATCCCTTGATGGTTTATGATGTAGTGACTAGTGAGGGTGATCAGAACCCTAATAACTCTGGTGTCGGCCCAAATGGTATCCGGATGAGATCTAGGGTGTTCTTAAATGATCACTTCTCCCCCCTATCCGCCAACTTGAATGCTATCTGTCGAAGACTGGTGCGGGACAAGATTATCCTTAAGTTCCGCCTAATTGATGCCGATATGCCTAAATCTAGGATCACGATGCTTGATGGGAATGAGCTCATCTGTGATGCTGCGGAGTGTGCTGGACTGATGAAACCGCCTCCTATTTAACCGGTTTTTATATTTATCTTTTTATATTTATCTTGTTCACCTTATCCACTTTTTTTAATTTTTTAACTTTTAGTTCATTTTGCAATATAAATCTGTACGTTACTCCCTTTTTTCAATTTGCTTGAGTGTCTTGTCTGGGCGGGGGGTCCTCTGTCTCGGTATGTGCGTGTTTGCAGCTGTATTTGTTCTCGGTATCTCGGCGGCGTTTTTGGTGTCTCAGGTGAATTTTATTTGTTTATAAAATTCTCCTACACGGAGGGAAATTTCTCACCAATTGGCTCTTTTTTTGAAGGTGTAGAGGGGTTTGATTGTATATTTAGTTTAATGGGTTGAATTTATGACTGTAGTGAGTGAATTTTGGTGTGGAAATCTAATTGATATTATTAATTTGGGCCAGTGAACAAATTGGGGGTATCGGTTGGATTTTTGTACCGGGGTTTTTTATTGCAGTTGGGGGTTTAATTGGGTGAATTGAATGTTCAGTCGGGCTTCTTATGCTTTTGGGTAGGGGGTTGGTTGGTGAGAGATCTCTTTTGTCGGTGGCGGGTGCAGGTGCGGATGTGTGTGTGCTGGGACTGGGGGCCCATCGCTTGTACAAGACACTCAATGTTCTTATATGCGGTGTACTCTGCTGTCATGCTGTCATTAACCTTCTACACTGTTTGCCTTCTTATATACGCATTACAGCCGAATCACTGCCTTTTTGTATCGTTACTTGATTTATTGGATTTGCCCTTTCCGAGTAAGGGATTTTGTACTTTACATAATTAACGACTGTAACAATTTTTTTAGTATCTTTAAGAGTCTAATTTTTCCTTCTTTCCCTGCTTCTCGGAAATAGCAAACTTAATAATAGAAAAAATCGGAGTAATCAGTAGTTCAATTAGTCACAATTCAACCTTTATTTCTATCTGGTATGCATACTATATGTATTCATACCACGATTTCCATCATTATTTCTCCTTGATGCTTCAAGTACGTGGTTCCCTTGTGATATATCTTAATTTGATCACTTGTTTTTATTTAGAATATGATAGCTGGATTTATCTATTATATGATTATATTTATTATAGTTTTCATGATTGTTTTTTTGTGTTCGGACGGCAATATTCCTTGTGCGATTTATATAATCTATTTTTATTCTTTCTCTATGATGGCCCTTACATTTGCATCCCCCCCGTGCGTATCTATTTGCCTTTATTTTGATGTCTTCTAATGGCAACCTTGGTCCTATAGTTAGGGATAGTGCCTACCCTCCGTCCTTTTAGGAATCAACTCAAAATTGGTCACCGTAATTGTCGTAGTCTGTCTCCTAGAGTAAGTTCTTGTAAGATTGATGAATTGAGGTCGATTATTGGCAGTAATGTCCTTGATATTGTAGGTGTAACTGAGACTTGGCTTGGTGACCATATCTCCAGTCGTTGGGTGGGACTGCCAGGGTATAGGCTTTGTCGTAATGACAGGCCCTCTAGAGGAGGTGGAGTTTGTGTGTACGTCTCTAATAAATTTAATCATAAGGTCGTTTTCAGAACTCAAGATCCTGGCTGTGAATCCCTCTTTATTGAAGTCTTATCGGGTAACGCTCGCTTCCTTTTGGGGGTGGTCTATCTCCCTAGTGGGTGTTTGGAAACATTCGAGACACTCCACTGTGATTTGTTTTCCAGATTTTCTAATATTATCTTGGTGGGAGATTTCAACTGCAACCTATTCGTACCGACAAATTCTCATCTGGTCAGATCCTTTTGTCTCCGATATAATCTTTCTCTTACTCATAATTCGATTCCTACGCATTTCGACTTAAGGACTAGGACCACGTCGCTTATTGATTTCTTCATGGCTAGGACCTCATTGTGCGTTATCTGCAGTAGCCAGGTTTACAGCCCATCTATCTCGGACCAGTCGCTCATAGTTGCGTCCTTTCCTATCAAGGTGGCCCAGTGTGATGAATTCTACGAGTATCGTAACTTTAATAATATCAATTGGGAGGGTCTGTTTTCGTTTCTGAATAGCCATACCCTTGATCATATCTTTGATACCACGGATGTTGATCTGAAATGTTCCCTAGTTACTGCGCTCATCAACGACCTTTTCCAGTATGTTCCCATAGTCAGGGCTAGAGTGTAAGGCTAATAACGCTTGGATGAGCTCTAACTCTGTTATTCGCATGTGGTAGTTGCGTGACTTATCCTTCACGACATTCAAATTGGATCCCTCACCCCAGAACTGGTATAACTACTGCAAGGAGAGGAATAAATACTTTTGCAGACTATTCGGTTCTATCGATGCCCGTGGATGCTGGAGAATTATCAAAGGTCGAGGTTGCATTGGTGATGATGAGTCTTTCCCGGATCTCGATCCGGATACAATCAATCGTTACTTTGTGAGTGCCGGGGTTACTGTGCCTGTCTCTATTGCTCTTGATGATATTCTTAATCAGCCTGGTTCCTTCTCTTTCTCTTGTGTGGATGTTTCTGAACTGTTTGCGGCTTTGAATAAGGTAAAGTCGAGGGCGGTTGGTGTCGATGGTATGTCCGTTCGGTTCCTGAAGTTAGTTTTCCCTTTTTTATCAGATATTATCCTTGACCTGACGAACTCTATACTGACTAGGTCCACTTTCCCATCTGAGTGGAAGACTGCCCGTATTGTCCCAATCTCTAAATCCAAAGTTGTTAATGGACCTGAGGACCTTAGACAAGGCTCCATACTCCCCTCTTTGTTAAAGGTCGTTGAGCACATCTTAAAGGATCAGATACTACTTTTTGTGTCTGATAAAATTTCGGGCTTTCAGTACGCCTTCCGCGATGGGTTGAATACAACTTCCCTCTTGTTATCTCTTACCGACTCTATAGGAAATAATATTAATTCTGATCAGTTGAGCGTTTTAATATCGATGGACCTGTCTAAGGCGTTTAACTCAATTAACTTTTCTAGAATGTTTTATAAACTTTATGATGAATTCCTCTTTTCGAGGTCGGCCTGTAGACTCCTTGAATCTTATCTGACCGGGCGATCGCAGTTCGTTGCCCTAAATGGGACTTCGTCTGCCTTACTTACACTCTCCTCTGGTGTGCCTCAGGGCTCTGTCTTGCGGCCCCTTCTTTTTATCCTATATATGAACGACCTGTCTAGAGTTGTTGACTCTCGTTGTTGTGCCTCATTTTTCTTCGCTGACGATGTGTTCCTTTTGTTTGCGGGGAGTAGAGATTCTAATAACTCTTTTGAACGGGATATTATATTAGCCGTGTGGCTGACTGGACTGGACTCAATTCTCTTACTATGAATACCTCGAAGACCAAGGCCATGATGTTTGGTCCCACCCCTCGATTTTCTATGACCTTGAAATTTTCCTTGGCTGGTGACCCTATTGGTTTTGTTGATCGCCACAAGTGCCTTGGGGTTGTACTTGACAGCAAACTCTTGTTATCTGGCATATTGATGCCGTTTCAGGTAGAATCGTCAGCTTGTTACGAAGATTTTACAACTCTAATGTTTACCTACCCCTGCATGTGAGGAAGAAGCTGGCTCATGCTATGTTGATGTCGCAAGTTCTTTATGGATTCGAGGTTGTCACTGGTTCTGTTGGCATCCACCTCACTAGATTAAATCGCCTAGTAAATATGATTGTCAGATTGGACCGTATAATTCAATTTTATCTAGTTTCTATATAATTATAGCTTATTGATGCGTGGGGGTGCGATGTGAATGTTTGGAATATAACCTACTATAATCTACTTTAATTCAGTAAAACGAACATGGAATGTTGTTGTCTTTATACATTTTTTTATTTTTATCTTTTTTCTTTAATCATTTAGCTTAAGTTAGTAACTACTTAGGTGTTATGACTGTGTAATATATTTTTTGGCCCATAGGGCTTTGTATTACTGAACTGAATAAATAAATAAATAAAATAAATAAACGCGCTGTCAAAATCGGTTTTCCAATTGCAAAATGTTGCCGCCGTGTTACCGCCGCGTTATGTCGGGATGCTCCATACAAATTGTATGGGCATGACAACTGTTGACAGCTAAAAAACGCTTGCCGCTCTTGTTTAGGTATGGCTGTAACACTGCAACATCGTTTTGACATTAAGTGGCATGCAAGTATTAAATATTCAGTGGCATGCAAAATCTACTGCCACTGGAGCTGCCAGTTCGAAAAATTTGTGTGTGTGTTAGTAAAAAATCTTGAATGTATTGAGTTTTTCGAACTGTAGTGGCATGTGTAAACGCTAAGTTACCGAAAGTATTACCATGTAAAGAGGCCTTGAGCAGAATCTATATTCTGTAACTCGCTAAAGCTAAATCTCCATCGCTAAAAAAGTCTAAAATCGTTTTAGAGATTTTCTGTAATGCGTATTGCTAAATTAGGCAATGTCCGTAAAAATTGAATTCGCTGCAATTTCGGCGTTTGCTTTCATCACTAAAATTTTATACATATCTATTCTCTAAGCACATATAAGCAACTTTTGTAGCTAGAACCGTTAAAATTTAAGCAACGATATATTGAAGGCGCTAAAAAGTAATTTAGGCAAAATATTTTTATATCATTGTTGTTTAGTCTTTTTTTTAGAAAAATTATGTAGGAAACTACAAAAAGGATAAAAAGGGGCATAAATACATGCTCATTTAATATTTGGAATAGCATAAAGAGTTTGGCCATGACAGGTTGAAGTGTTTTAGATGTTAAAGAGTTTAATTTAAATAAAACTCAAATACTAAATTTTATATAAAAAATGTATTTAATAAAAAAAAAGATTTTTATAATATTACAAAATTAATAAAAACTCTGTACACAAATTTTAAATTTATTATGATCAAAAACATTTTTGTACAAATAAATACTTTTAAATAAGTACGGCACAGTACCGCCAGCAAATACCACAGTTTTAACATAGAAAAAAATTTCAGTTGTTTACTGAAATTATTTTTATAAATGTTTTCATAACTTTCGGACATAATTTTTTATGAGAAAATACTACGCAAAAATCATGCGCTTTATAATTTTCAAAAGGCATGAGATGCAAAAAAACAACAAGTTTGCACTAGAAATTTGTAAAATAGCTTTTAAAAATTGACGTTTTAAAACATATTTTAAAAATTTTTTTAACAAAAACACAATCATTATTACGGAGTTTAAATTATAATGTAAGGTAACAGTAATATAAAATGTCAAATATAAACGGATATACATATATTTGTCTCTTTTCGGTATTATATTTTCAAATAAGAAAGAAAGGAATAGTCTAATGATAGCAAATTAGCTACGCCGAAAAAAGTAAATTTTAGCTAAAGTGCCCACACACGAGTGATTTGTGCGTGTGATTTTTTAGCGTACCATTTCTCCATAAACGACGAACAAATCACAAATACGTCAAGAAGAAAACATGAATTGTGAAGCGGATGATGCAATTTCTCTTTTGATTATATACTTACATATATACATATAAGTACAATATAATTTGCCATTCATATTGTCATAATGCTGTCATTTTATCATGGCGCGAGAGACGCGTACAAAAGTAGAAAGTAAACCTACTTTATACTATAAGAATTCGGGAGGTTTGTATGCAATAAACAAAACTAAAAATAAGAAAGTGTTTAATTGTTATTTAATTTAGTAATTGGCTGTATTGATGGAACGCATATTGGATTGCAGAGGCCAAAAGAAAAAGAGAAAATACAAAGAAACGAGTTAAATACAAAGAATGCATTTTAATAAACATTCTTTTAATTAAGATATGTGACCATGAATACAAGATTTTGGCCATTGATTCAAAAAATGGTGGTGCCGCCCATGATACATTCGTGTGGAAAAGTCCAATGAAAGAGCTATTCTCGTTGAAAATTATGGCAGAAATTTAAAAAATGGTTGGCTACTAGGTAATGTTTGATAATTATTTTTATTGTTGTATTGTATAAATGCTTCATATTTATTTGTTAGGTGATTCAGGTTATCCTCTTGAAGCATGGTTGCTAACCCCATACAGAAATCCTCAAGAAGGTTCAATGGAATCATATTTTAATGATATTCATTCGCAAGCGAGATGTGTAGTTAGAATATTGAAAGCGCGTTGGAAGATTCTCTGTCATGATAAATTGAGCAGATATTTACCTGAAAAAATAGCGTGCCTTACAAACGTTTGTGCCGCTTTACATAATACATGTATTTACTTCAAAGTAAAAAATTATGAAAACATTCGAGCGCCAGTGGAAGTGAATATATCGGAAATAGACAATAGCAATGAAACTAATATTACAAAAATATAGGCAAGCAAATTAGAGACAATATCAAAATATCGTTGTGTAATAGTTAAAGAAACATAGTTTTTCTTGTATTGCATTTAGTTAATAGATAAAATAAATTGATTCAATTCGTATTAAAAAAATAATATAAAAAATAAAAATAATTCATTTACTTATTCTACTTAAATACATCGAAAATAAATTTACTTTAAAAGTTCATACTCTTTTTTCTTTAATCTCTAATTCATTTTTTTTATTTCCTAGAGATGTTAAATTCTTTCTGCTTCATTTCCAGAAATTTTTTTTAATCTCAACAAGCATGTCAATTTTTGAAGCATCTGTGAGTGATAGTCTTCATTGAGATCCATATTTTTCTTCAATAGACAAATTTTGCTTTCCTTTGGCTTTACTAGTTTAACAACTGGTTTAGATTTTTTGCTAACCGGTTGATCTTCAAAATCGGAACTTATAAGATGGGACAAATCTTCATACAATGTTCTTTTTTTGGACTGAAATTGCTTCAGCTTTTTCCGGAGAACCCCATCCAAAACTGCTTACATTCTTTTAACCATCTACTTCATTTTCAATTCCCGCAGCTTCCAAAATCAAATTGTCCGTTTGGCTCAAATGTTTCTCATCGCCGCCAGTTCTGAATCTTGATAATTTGTTGAATGTTAATTTTTTTTCACCCTTTGATTTTGGTCAGCATATAGGTAGACAGAAGCAATTTAATGTTAGTGACTCCAATATAAAACTTTTAATTCTACACATACTTTAAGCCATTATTTGGAGTCCTTAGTTGGTGGCCCTGAAGCATTTAATTTTGTAGTTAAATTTTCCCACAATCTATTGGCTGTCGCTCTTCCTTGAGCACTACATGTTATAACCCCTTTCGCTAGCTCAGAATGCTCTGACATAAATTCACCCAAAATCTGCTTTTGCATTAAGTTTATCTTAGTTAAATTGGATTTAAAATGAAATTGAAATAAAGTTGATGACAATTAAAGTTGGAAAATATTTAAAGTTGATGATAACTAAAGTTGAAAATATTTAAGGTTGTAAGAAAATTGAAAATATTTAAAGTTGGAAATAATTAAAGTTGAAGCAAAGTTGATTATAACTAAAGTTGAAAATAATTGAAGTTAAAGTAAAGTTGATGATAATTGCAGATTTAATATTGGTGTCGTTAGTTAAAATTGATATATTGAAGTTGGCTGATATTTGCATTAGGGCATATCTACAGTTAGTCATTCACTATAATTGCAATACTTAGGATCGAAATTTGGATTGTTAAAATGACATATTAATTAATATCATATTATATTACATTATATTATATTACATTATATTATTTCAACTTTTTTATATTCCGGTTTCTTGTGTGAAACTACTTAAATATATAATAATTTGGTAGGTTTAATATTGAATTTTTTTGTAACGTCATAAACTGATTGGACAGACATTCGGTATGGGGAAAGATTTTCGTCAATTGAAGTCCACAAACTTCTACGGAATCGTCGAAAGAAAGATAGTGAAACTTACCGTGAGTATTTGTATACGTTAATGGAGATTGGAAAGGCAATTGATCTAGATGTAGCTAGTTTGTTAGAGTATTTTATTGAGGGAATTCAAGTTTCTCGAATGAATAAAAGTATCCTCTATCAGGCAAAGACAGTCGCAGAAATGAAGGAACAAATAAAAATTTACGAAAAACCCGTCCTAGGACCAGCACAGATAATCGAAAGAACGCGGCGAATAGCAAATGTAGTTCAGTGGAAGATAAAGTTATTAGCCAGAAGAAGAAAAACTGCTTTAAGTGTGGAAAGACAAATCATTTAGCAAACAGTTGTCCAGAGAAGCAATTCAAGTGTTTTAAATGTAATGGTTTTGGTCACCGTGCATTTGAATGTAGAAAAAAAAACCTGAAATCAAGAGAGAAACAAATAATATCAATACAATTGCTCACGACCGAGAATCCTTCGAACCTAGTATGAAATTTAAGAAGATTTCACTAGGTGGTACTGATATATACGCTTTAATCGATACTGGATGCAACATGTGTACTATAAGATGCGACGTTTTTAATAAACTAGCAGATATGTTTGATTTAAAATCGGGCACGCAACGTTTAAGAGGAGCAGGAGCTGAATTATTTTATACGTAGGGTTATTTTACGGCCACCATTAGTGTCGATGACATCAGTATGGAAAACATTGAATTCTACGTAGTTCGGGGAAAAGATATAGAGTATCCAGCTATTTTAGGGAACAGTTTGTTAAAATTTGTTGACTTGATAGTTAGTGAGGATGGTGTTCAATTTGTTCCTAAGGGCGAAAATATTGTGAAAGCAGAAAGCATTGCCGCTGATACTACTTTAGTGGGCATAATACCGGAGTATAAAGACCTTTGTATGTATTTTGAAGAAGACGCAAAACAGATCATCGATGTTGAACATATTCAGAATGATGAAAGTAGGAAAATAATGGACGTTGCTCAGGAGTGTCGGCCGGGACGAGAGGTGGATGTTCCTGTATCAATGAAGATTGTAGTAAGGGATGATGTTCCTGTCGCGCAAAGACCAAGAAGACTTTCATACCACGATCAAAAAATCATAGATCAGCAAATCTGGACAAGGGTTTCATTAAGAAGATCATATCAGAATACGCGGTACAAATTGTTTTGATTCCGAAGAAGGACGGGACAAAACGCTTATGTTGTGATTACTCGAAGCTAAACGAAAAGGTAATCCCGATAAATTTTCCTCTAACCACTTACCACGTAGATCACGTTGGACCAATGACAACGACTAATAATACAATCATATTTTGGTCGTCGTAGATGGTTCTTCAAAGTTCGTGTGGCTATATCCCACTAAATATACAGGCTCCGAGTAGTAAGTCGACTTCAAAGACAGGCTGTAACATTTGGAATTTCAAAATCGCCAGCAGTTTGCTGCAGATTTATTAACGCAATTTTTAGGGATTTGATAAACAGTGGTAGTATATATGGATGATGTTATTATACCATCTAGGGACAAAGCCGAAGGGTTAGAGAAGTTTAAGGTGGTTTTGGAAGTAGCAGCGAAAAATTGTCTACAGGTGAAATGGAAAAAATGTCAGTTCCTGCGAAGCAAGGTAGATTTCTTAGGTTACATAGTTGAAGGAGGTACAATTCTTCCATCGAAGGGAAAAACCAGTGCCGTAGACAATTTCCCTTTGCCACATGATAGAAAATCATTGCATTGGGATTAACATCTTATTTCAGAAGATTTGTTGAGAGATATGCTACAATCTCAAGGCCGTTGAGCGATTTACTGCGTTAAGGAAATGACTTTAGAATTAACGATGAATTTATATCGGCGTTTCAGCAATTGAAATCGTCGTTAACCAAGAAGCCAGTGTTAAAGTTGTTCAATCGTTGACGCCACTACAGAAAATGTAAAATCTGAAGCTATTAAATATTTAGAGATAGAAATAAATAAATTAAGGGATTAAGTCAAGGAAAATATTAGTAAAATTCAGAATGAGAACCGCAGATCTTTTAATAGTAATCGTCGAACTGAGGATACTTATAAAATTAATGATCTTGTCGGTATAAAGTGCACCCAATATGGTGTTGGCATGAAATTAAAAGATAAGTATCTTGCTCCGAGATTGATCGTATATTGAAACATGGCCGTTATGAGGTAAAGCTGATGAGAGGTGTAGCGGCCTTGAAATCAGTACTGATACGTTCTGCTAAAAACTGATTGGATATAAATAATAATATTTTTCAACATTAAAAAAACTCTTAGTAATTTTGCATTTTCATTAATTCAATAAAACTGAACTTGAGCCTGATAATATTACTTTTCATATGTAATTAATTTAAGTTGGTTTTCACTGATCGTTTGTATTTTATCACTATAATATCTGCAAAATATCAGAATTTATCTATATCTATACTTCTATACTAATATTATAAAGAAGAAAGATTTGATTTTTTGTTTGTTTTTTTGTTTGTTTGTTTTGAAATGAATAGGCTCCGAAACTACTGGACCGATTTTGATGAAATTTTCAGGGAATCTTCAGAATATTCAGGCGGGTGACATAGGCTATATGAAGCTTTGATTGGACAAAGAGGCGTGGCACCGCCCATATAACCCAAAAATTTAAATCGCCATATTTTGGGCATTTTTTGACCTACCACGATGATATTTGGTACATATTATATTGTCATAATTTGAAATACGTACCAGGAGAAAAGTGGGTGGGACTACGCCCCTTTTAAGGAAAACCAAACCCTTGGACCGAACTTCCTGAAATTTTCACAGCATGTTATTATGACTCAGGAAGGCATAATAGGCTATATGAAAATTTGATTGGACAAAGAGGCGTGGCACCACCCATATAACCCAAAAATTAAATCGCCATATTTTGGGCATTTTTTGACCTACGTCGATGATATTTGGTACATATGGTATTGGCATAATTTGGAACACGTACCATGGGAAAATTGGGTGGGACCACGCCCATTTTTAGGAAAATGAAAAATCGTAATATAGTCTTAACTACTGGCCCGATCGTCGTCAAATTTTCACAATAGGAATTTTATTTTATAACGAGGGGTTAGCGAAGCGCACCCGGTACATCTAGTCAAGTATATATGCAATTACTTAAGGTTAAATTAGTCGTGACTCAACCATAATGCCATAGAACCATAGAAAACAGCTGTTCAAACCAAACTTATGAAAAACAATGTATTTGGTTATAGGTGACATACCATAACGCCACAGCCATAACCATAGAAACCAATTGAATTTTGGTTTTTCGCCATAACCGTAAACAGCTGTTTGGCTATGGTATTATGGTCAAGTCACGGCTAATTGAACCTTTAGTATGTAAGTTAAAAACCACCACTATTTGGCAAATTTACAGCATATATGTACGTATGTATATAAATTGTTATGAGTCATTTTCCCCTAACCAACAAAACTATCACCGACAGCAGAATATACGCTGCATACACATACTGACGTTGAGTTATTTTCCCTCAACCAACAAAAATACCAACGGCAGCAAAATACCGATGCATGCATTACTGACGTTATTACCAGTAATTTTCCTACAGACATATGCTGACGTTGCAATACCGCTGCATACATATATATGAAAGTAATTTTCCCACAGATAAATGCTGACATTGCAATATCGTGAGAACCGCAATCGGCTGGAAGTTCCACGGGTATGAATATGCTGAATTTGCATACTAACACACTTAGCAATATCGCGGGAATGACCACGCCGGCGGCAGCGAACGTCAGCAGCATCGTTCACTCAGACAGCGAAATTGGGTATAAAAGCGGAGGGTGATTTGGTATGGAGGGTCTAGTCTGTAGAGTCTTGGCTGAATAGCAGTTCGGAAATATTCTTTAAACACCTAACAACTAACCAAAAAACCTGATCAAACACCAGCCTTAAAAAGCGGGTCCCTGTGAAGGCTTAATGATATTTTATAAAGTAGACCGGATCAAACACCAGCCTTAAAAAGCGGGTCCTTGTGAAGGCTAAGTAATATTTTAAGCTAGATATAAAGCTAACATTTTGTAGTCTGTGGTTAATAAATAAAAATAATAATAAATAAATAATAAAAATAATGTTTTAATTTAAGCATAACATTTGGCGCAGCCGGTAGCCGCGTTAATAATAACATCAAAGAAATATAATAATCCTTTTGTTTACTTTGCTCAAGAAAAAACTGTCCGGTGTAGCAAAACCAACAATACATAAAAGTATAAATCCTAGCTACCTTGTATTGTAGCATCCTACATTCGACGGTGTAGAACTGCACAGGACAAATTGAATAAAGTCTAAATCCTAGCTACCCTCATATTATCATTGCAGGACTAATCGCTAAAGCGGATCAGGACAAAAAGGAGAATTACTTTGATCGTAAAAATTCTGCGCGGTTGCGAACAAACACATAAAATAAAATTAAAAAAATAATATAAAGTGAAAATAAGCCTAAACCACAGATGAAGATAATAACCAGCGGAACATGGGTAAGTAGAAGACAGCTTTAATGGACAATCCACATACAAGGACAGACGAATTGATACAACGGATCGACAAGTGTAATTATTCAGTGGACAGTGTACAAGTTCTTGCGTGGACAAAACTTAAAGGTTTAGAATCGGACAAAGTATTCCTTGACAACCACAGGGAAACAATAAGATACCAAAGACTGACAAAATTAGAAGAAGTAAGCTATGTCCTACAGTTAATAAGTGAGTTAAGTAAAGATAGATCACAGGAGTTTATAAAGAAGATCGAAGAACTAGAAGAAACAAAAACATTTCTAAAGGGCCATTGCGAAAAGCTAAGAGGACAAATAGAATATACAGACAATTTATTAGAGGACGTAGTAAAAGAAAATACGGAATTAGAGAAACAATTGAAAGGGAAAGGACTTAGTGAGGAAAACTTTACAAAACAATTGAAACAACAGCAGTTGATAGAGACACAAGACGACACTATCCAAAGGCTACAAACAGCGTTGGAAAACGCAAGAAGAGAGTTCGACACAATTTACAGAGCTAGTTCACCAAATCCTTCACTGCACGAAGAACTAAACGTAGCAGGACTACCAACAATAGTCATATCACACGATAAAGAAACACCTGCCTTGACGCTGTTGGAAAAAGTAAGAACCCTAATAAACAACGCATGGAAAGCGGGTAGCAGGGGGTACTCCGCGGAAACAAAAGCCAGGAAATTAAAGGAGTTAAGCGAATACACGCTGAGATTCGGTGAATTGGAAGAAACCGAAGGAGTTGACAGCAGAGTAGCGGAGGAATTTAATAGACTGATCCCAGTGGCCCAAGAAATTTTGGATAGACGATCACCATCACCCCGGCAAAACCATACTATTGAGAGAGCAGAAATCGGAACGATCAGAATGACTTCGCTATCCGAGATTATTAAGATAGTTAACAACACAGTCCCATCATTCTTCGGGACCGATGGGCCTGACTTACCATCAGAAGTATTCAGGTACATTCAAGGATGCAAGATGGTAGAAATAGAAGTACTCACAGGTGAAAATAACGTCCTAACACAAGATGTAATACAATGCCTGAAATTGAAACTCCTAGGGGGCGCCTACTCAAGAATTTCCCAGATGAATTTCAGTTCCGTGGCCGCGTTATGTAATGCGCTCAAGAAATATTACCTAAAAAGCAAGAGCTTAGATAAAATAAGGGAACTAATATTGGGCTGCAAACAGAGCATCAGAGAGTCAGCATGCAAATTCGGAGAACGCCTGGATAACCTATTGCATGAAGCAAAAACAACTATAGAGAACGAATGGCTGGTGGGACCTGGCCGGGAAACCATGCTGAAAGACTTCAAACGGATAGCGGTAAGGAGCTTTATCAAGGGTTTAAAGGACCATACACTCAAGGCTCGATTTGTGGGACAGGAAGAGGAAGAGCTCACAAACTTAATAGAGGTAGTCGAAAATGCAGAGGAATTGTTTGGCGAACCAACGCACAGTATCAACGTAATAGATTCAGAAGTCCCCTGTAGTTTTTGCAACAGGATGGGGCATGAATGGAATAGCTGCAAAAAGCGGCTAAACACCATACTGTATGAACTGTGGAAAATACGGCCATGAAATGGGGCCACTGTGCAGGAATATCGTGAGCTGTACGTTCTGTGGAAACAGTTTGCACGATGTGGAAAACTGCAGAAAGAGATTAGGCTCCTTATACTGCCGATTGTGTAGGATAAACGGTCACAAGGAAACCCCTTTCTGCGAGCCAAGAAGAAACATACCCAACCAAAATCAATTGGATAGAAGGACGGCAGAAAGCAATAGGAGGATAACAAACACAGAATTCTGTGGAAGCCCACAAATAGCGATGGGACAAAATATGAACACAGGGGCAAATAGAAACATTGGTACACGACCAACCTGTTTTAAATGTCAGCAACAAGGACATTTTGCACGGGACTGCAGAAGTAATGTTAGACAGACTGAAGCAATGGGTGCAGGGATCTACCAACAGGCACGAAATAGCAACAACGGCAGGGACCTAGCTAACAACGTCGTAGAAGCCCATAGCAATACTAATCGGACAAATGCTCAGGGAAACGAAATTCGGCCCATTTTTCGCCAATAACTGGGGTTCCGCAAATAATCAACAAACTAAATTGGCACAACAGAGAAACAGAAGGAGGGAGCCGAGGAAATTTAAAAAGCGAAGACGATACAGAAGCTGACTCAGAACCAGAGCAGCCAACCAAGATAGTAACCAAGGCAGTTGTACACTCTGCTAATCAAGAGAACGGGTACATTTTAGGAGGAAAAACGAAAAAAGACAATGGATTAAAACTTAAATGTGAAGGAAAGCAAATTGAAGAGATAATGCCAAATATAAATAGTAGTACTGAATCACCGGGCAATGTGGACACAGTTTTTATTACGCTACCCTGCCAAGGAGCTAGGGAGCGAAAATTGGTCTTACTTGTAGATACGGGAGCAGTTACTAAAGTGCCGGTTAATATCATATCAAGAAATAAAACCGTGGTTGTGCATAAACAGGCAAATCAAGAGAACGGGCAAACTTTGGAAGTAAAAGCAGAAAAAGACAAAGGATTATAACATAAATATGAAGAGAAACAAAGTGAAGAGATAATGCCAAATATAAATAATAGTACTGAATCATCGAGCAATGTGGACACAGTTTTTATTATGCTACCCTGCCAAGGAACTAGGGAGGGAAGATTGGTCTTACTTTTAGATACGGGAGCAGTTACTAAACTGCCTGTTAATATCATTTCGAGAGATGAAACTGTGGTTGTACAAAAACAGGAGATTTCCCCTGGAGTTTTTGTTGGAAATACTGTGGTCAACATTGAAAATGGAGGCACAGCAGTACCCATACTGAACGTAACCGAAAAAGATATCCCATGGAGGAAGGAAATCCAGTCGAGATTTTCAAATTTCAACCACTACACGCAGTATGGAGGAACACAACAACACACATTGTCATTGGCAAAACAGGAGGAAAGAATAAGACGTCTAAAAGCCAACATTATGACGGAAATGAATTGGAAAAAGAGAAGAAGGAAGAACTCACCGCAATATCGACGGTATTGATGCTGAATATTTAGGGTCTTCTATGGCTGAAATAGAAAAAGAAATACATATTTATACAGGTCTAAAATAAGGAATAACGGAACTTAACATGCCGTAGGGAATTTTTTTTTATTTATCTCTCGTTTGTAATTTCCAATTACTTTCATAGGTCGACGTCAAGGATCTTAAAGAAGCAAAATAATTAGTAAAAAAAAAGGATGGAATGTTACCGGGTGGTATCACCTTCTAATCGACCAACGGATATTTTTCTAAAAATAAAATTAAGCAGACAGATTAGTTAGAAGCAGTAACAAGCAAAGAACACAAAAATTTTTTTTAATTAACAAGAAAAGTAGTATACAAGAAACCACGGATACAATTTTCCAGAGCAGTCTTTAGATTTTACAAAATACAAATAAATAAAATTTAAATTGAATAAAATTCCGTTAAAATAAAAACAAAAAGTTAATTTACTTACGTTTTTTTTCTGCATGAGTATGTTTGGTGGTTTCTGTTGGGTTACTGGTATTCCAGTTTCTCAATACACTCGGGCACTTCTATGTATTTTTTTGGGTTTTCAATTTTTCTATAAAGGAAAATTAGGTAACCGTGGATTTTGTTTTTTTTTTTTCAATTTATTGAAAACTTTTTGTCACTTCATGAAACAATTTTTTTTTTCTCGGGTTTGTATTTGTATAAAGCTTTTACAAAACACGCACTTAATTTTAATTAAACTTTTCACTTGCCCACAGTACCGAATATCTCTGAATTTAATTCATTAAAATTAGTAATTGAACTAAAATTACGAATTTGGTTTAAAAAAATAAGTATTCACATCTATGTAAATTTTTAATAATATTAATGACTGCATAGCAGTAGAAACAGAAAGCAATTGCAAAAATTTTTAATGTTTGCACATGCTTGCGTCGGTAGATGTTTGAATAATAGAAACAAAATAATAATAATAAAAACAAAATAAAACCCTGCAGTCTTATGCACATTAATAGAAACATAAATAAACCAATTGCAAGCATTTTTAATGTTTGCACATGCTTACAACTGCAGGGTAAAAATAAATGAAAGATATCCAAACTGAGATGAAATACAGTTTTGATGGTCTCCTAATTTATTGTATGAATATACTAGAACTCAAATACATGAACAAAAAGCGACCCAATTGGCATAGTCGTCCAATCGAGTAAAAAATTAAAACGATATAAAATATGTATAGTAAAATATACATACACATTTATAGCAATAATCGCTCAATTATTGAGCCCAATAGTTCTTACAAAGTTGTGATTGATTCATGGCGCAATAAATACAAAATTGTTATACGTATTGCATTAAACTTGAAATGCAAAACTGTTCACAATTATGTTCAGTGACGAAAATTGTCGGCCATTTATGCATCAACAATGAAAACGGTTAACGAAATCAATTAAGTATAGGTTTAATTTATAAATTTGAAACAAAGAATTGAACTCAAATTAAAATCCAAAAATTTTCAACTGGGTTATTTGGTTCGTTTTTTTTTTTTTTTTTTTGCATGAGTACTTGGTTATGAAACATGATTCCACAGCAAAATTTTGCCAGACAAATTCACGGCCAATGACAACTAAATCAAACTGCATAGTTTAATGTACGTATGTGCATATGTATATGTACGTATATGTGTGCATATGTGTTATGAGTCATTTTCCCCTAACCAACAGAAGTATCAGCGACAGCAGAACATACGCTGCACACACATACTGACGTTGAGTTATTTTCCCTCAACCAACAAAAATACCAACGGCAGCAAAATACCGCTGCATGCATTACTGACGTTCTTACCAGTAATTTTCCTACATATATATGCTGACGATGCAATACCGCTGCATACATGTATATGCCAGTAACTTTCCTACAGAATATGCTGTATTTGCATACTAGCACACTTAGCAATGACCACGCCGGCGGCAGCGAACGTCAGCAGCATCGTTCAATCAGACAGCGAAATTGGGTATAAAAGCGGAGGGTGATTTGGTATGGAGTCTAGTCGGTTCGATTCTAATCAGTGAGTCTAGTACTTTTGGATCTTAAAAAATGTATAGATAAAAAAAAACACTTTCACTTTTTCATTTTCAAATTAAGACTGCCTTTATTTATTTTCTTATGCTTTCTTAAATACTAATTTTACAATTTAATATCTTATAGTTAAAATATATTGCAAAACAATTCCCAATAAATTTGTCTGTATTTAAATGCTGGAGTTGCATAAATTAATATTGAAATGTTTTATTGCAAAACAATTCCCAATAAATATGTCTGTGTTTAAATGCTGGAGTTGCATTTAGTTAGTGGGAACGGAAATGCAAATTATTAATAGTGAACTAAATAAAGTTCGTGAACTGTTCTTGGAATTGAGAATAAAGTAAAAGTAAGTAAATTAAAGTATGTACATATTTATGTACGTATGTTAATATTTATATTATTTTGGGTTGAGTTAGGGGAATAACAGGAGACATTATAACACCCCCACCGTTAGATTGAGGCTCCGACGAAACATTATAGATTAGTTTTGGTCTTATAATATATATAACTACTAAAATGATGCATAAAATAATTATGATATCAACGCTGTAACTAATAGTTTTTGTTGTCTTATCGTAATATAATACATTGTTTAAATTTTCTTCGTATTTTAATTGTTTCAAGTATAGTGTTTCTAATTTTAAATCGTTTAGGGTAATATTTTTGTTGTTTTTGATTTTTGTTATTATATTTGGTAATATTATTTTATCTCTAATTCTTAAGTTAACATTAGTAAAATTATTGTTGTTTGTAAAAACCTTACAATTTTCGAATTTTATGAGGAAAGTTCCTTTAATTTGTAATTCTTCATTGTTACAGTTATGTTTAAGATTTTGGTAATAATTTTTGAATATAAGTAGTCCGGGAAGTATTTCTACTACTTCTTCCGTTTCAAAATTTTCCATAGGACAGTTAGCTTCTTTATACTCTAAAATATTTTGTATACAGTCATTTTTAATAGTGATTAGGTTTTTCTCTAAGTTATCTTGAAAAAATGGCTTAAATATTTTTTTGTTTTGATCAGTAAGTATTGTATGTGGTTTTAATGCTAATGTTTTATTTTTAATATTCGGAATTGGTTCGAAGGTGATTTTGTTAAGAGTGTATTTTGAATATAAGGGTATTTTGAAAATTAGTAATATATTTTCGTCGTGAAGGGCCACAGACACTTTTATGTTTGTGTAGCTGTCAAAATTTGTTATAAGGTCAGTTTCCTTTTGCGTTAAAATATCTGTCGGGATAATTCCAAGTTTGTTAGAAAAAATTACTTGTCATCGATGTGATCTCGTAAAAGTGATATATCATTGCTAATTTGATAGATGTTTTTCATAAATACTACCTCATCCTCTAATGTTGCTATTTTATTTTGGAAAATATCCTTGAATTGATTTAAGTATTTTCCTATATGTGTTTGTTGTATATTGATATGATTCGTTATATTCTGTATTTGTGTTGATAGTAAGTTGTTGACTTGAGTTAGATTCTGTATTGTGTTAGTTAAAAGTCCTTCGTTTTCATAAGGTTGTTTCAGACTAGTATTAATGTGTTCTTCATCTTCACTATCCATTGTTCCAGCTATAAGTTTTAACCCTTTTCCAAGTATATTAACCAGTCCTCGTTTTTGTCTAAATTTTGGGTTCAAACTTTCAATCTTAGCTTTAAGTATGACGAAGTTTTTGTCAACAGTATCTAGTAATGTCTTAGTGTCTGTAGTAGTAGTTTTCAGTACAGCTATGTTATTTGCAATTAAGTCAAGAGTTTCCTCATACAAGGTTGTATTAATAACGTGTATTATTTTGGAGTAAGATTCTATGGGCCTGACTTCGTCTAGTTTAATTGGAATATATCCATTGTTGTTGGTTAGGTCTTGTATATCTAAGTATTGCGTTTTTGTGATTGTGAAGAGAGTGAATATTAGCGCCCAAGTTGTCATCTGAAAGGAAATTATTTTGTAGATTTTATAGTAGGATTGTCTCTGTCTTGGTATTTTCTTTTGTGTTTAACGTGAGATTTATAGTATTTGTGTCCAGTTCCTATTGTCTGTATATGGTCCTCATCTATTATTTTTGTATTTACCTTTCTATATTTTCTATGATTCTTCCCGCCTCTTATTTCTCTAATATAGTTTGTACCATCTTCCAGTTCTATATCTTTTCTATTCTCATTTAATTTCTGTATATATTTTTCTTTTTTTGAATTTATTAGGTTCTGAATTTCTTTGTACCTATCTTCATGTATTTTTCCATTTAGAAAGTCGATGGGTTTGATTCCTGTGGTACTATGGATTGTATTGTTGTAGAAACCTATTATCCTTATCATTTTGTCTTCTATAGTTTCATCCCTATTTCTGTCATCATGTCTTAGTAAACGTATATGTTCGTTAATAGTATTATGTAAACGTTCGATGTCTGCGTTGGATGTGTGATTGCTATTGGAAGTGAAGTGTATTTCAATGTTCTCTTCTTTCAAAAATTGTTGCTTCGGAATAGCCTTAAATCCGAGTTCGTTGTCCACTATAATTTTATTTACTTTGCCGTACGTATTTATAATTTGCAGTAATTTGGTTTTAAACTCTGTCCAATTCCTTCCGTTAATTTGAAATGCCATTGCAAATTTAGAGAATTTATCTATTGCCGTCATGAACAGTTTTTTTTCTAAAGTGTAAAATACATCCAAGTGCATCACTTCGCGGGGTCTAGAAGGAGTTTCAGTAATTTTGTACGGTATTTTGGGAGGTTTCCTCTCATATTTCTCAAGGTTACATATTTCGCAGTTATTTATAAACTGTGTAATTCTAAGTTTCAATTTAGGGTTGTAGATACGTGTTATGAGTTCTTTAAAAACTGCTTGAATACCTCGGTGATTTTTGTCAAGGTGTTCACTTTTTATGGTATCCGTTAGTGTTTCTTCGTCTTCTATATCTTCTACTAAGTGAAAGCATCTTATGATCCTAAATTTCGTGTTATTTGCGAAGAGTTCGTCGAACGTCGTTTTTAGCACTGTATACAATTCTTCTTCTATTAGAACAGCATTCAACTGCGCATGGTTAAAGTGATTCTTAAGTAGGATGATTGCTGTTTCTCTATCCAGTCCCTTAGTATGGATAGTTCTTCTGTTATTTCCAAAAATTGATTTGTTTTTTATCCTCAGTGAGCCTGATGTTATTTTTGTAATAACAATTTGGTTTTTGAATATGTTAATTGGGGATTTGGTTTCCTTTATTGTTGTGTGGTTTAATTCTAATGTATTAATATTACCTGAATCAAGTTCGATCCTTGATAAAGCATCGGCGTTGCCATTTTTAACCCCTCTTTTATACTTAATCTGGTAATCGAATTCTGATAATTTAAGTCTCCATCTTACAAGTTTGGAGTTGGGTTCTTTTATTGAGAAGAGCCATGTTAGAGGCTTATGGTCGGTTTCTATTAAGAATCTACGGCCGAAAAGGTAAGGCCTGAAATACTTCGTAGCCCATACAATAGCTAGTAATTCCTTTTCTATGGTACTATAGTTAATTTCATGTGTATTTAGGGTACGACTTGCGTAACATATTGGATGGTCGTTCTGTGAGAGAATTGCTCCCAACGCGTAGTTACTGGCATCCGTTGTCAGGATAAACTGCTTTGTAAACTCCGGATACGCCAATATTGGGTCATGGATAAGTAGTGTTTTAAGTGTGTTAAAACTTTTTTCGTATTCTGGGTCAGATATATTTAGTTTTGTATCCTTTTTTAAGTATTTTGTCATGGGTTTAGCGATTAAAGAATAATCTTTAATAAATTTCCTATAATACCCAGTAAGGCCTAAAAATTGCTTGATTTGTTTTGTGCTTTTAGGGATCGGGAAATTTTTAACACATTCTATTTTTTTAGGGTTAGTTTTAATACCTTCCGGCGTTATTATATGAACAAGGAATTCCGTCTCTCTCTTGAGGAATTCGGACTTATCCAGTTGGATTTTAAGATTTGCGTCTTTTAAGCGATTAAAAATAAGTTTAATGGAATTTATATGTTATTGTAGGGAGGTCGAAAAAATTATTACATCGTCTAAATAAACTAAACAGATTTTGTTTACGTAATCTTTCAGGATGTTGTTCATTAGCCGCTGGAACGTCGCTGGGGCTGTCTTTAGTCCAAACGGCATTCTGAGGAACTCGTAATGTCCTCCTTCGACGCTGAAGGCGGTTTTATGAACATCTTGCTCTTCTATCTCTATTTGGTGAAATCCCTTAGCAAGGTCTAGTGTGGTAAAATACTGGCATCTGCCCAGTTTATCCAGGATTTCATCAATGTTGGCTATTGGATATTTGTCATCGATGGTTACCTCATTTAATTTGCGGTAATCAATGACAAATCTTCATTTTGTTTTTCCACTGGCATCCGCTTTCTTGGGAACAATCCAAATGGGTGCCGAATATGGGGAGTTGCTATGTCTTATTATTCCGTTGTTGAGCATTTCTTGAATTTGATTCTCTACTTCATTCTTATGAATGTAGGGGTATCTGTATGATTTGGTAAAAATAGAAATATTTGTCGTAGTTCTAATGCTATGTTTTATAGCGGAGGTGAACGAAAGTTCTTTATTTTCTTGATAGAAAATATCATGGTACTTGTTTATTATTGGTAGTAGTTGTGATTTTTCTTCAGAGTTTAGATGATCAATTCGAATCTGACTTCTTAGGGGTTGAGAATTTGATGCAAAATTTAACACGGTGTTTAGAGGGTCTTTTATTATTCCATTCTTAAATAGCTCATTGACGTAATTATTTTCTTCCTGTTCATTATTTTCCTTATAGTGGTCTCTGTTTCTAACTAGGAGTTGTAGTGTGTTTTCTCCCATCTTTATTGTATTGCTTTCGTAACAAATTCGCGCCTTTAATGGTCGGAGTAAGTCGTTGCCTATAAGTCCGTCGTAGTATTCGTGAAAGTTTGTTATGTAAAATTCTATTGTGTCGAGTCCTGTACCAAATTCTTTAAAAACGGGAATTTTGGCCTTCTCATAAATATTTATTTCGTGTTGCAGGGTTTTTATAGGGATTGGGGTAATTTTTTGTATCCATTTTGGATGACAAATATTTGGATTCAAGATGGAGTTGGTTGCGCCTGTGTCTATTATTATCTTTAGGTGTCCCAACTTAGTTTTAATTTTTATATATGGTAGTTCCCTGAGGCTGAAAATGGAAAATTTTCATTTTTGCATATGTTTTGATCGTGTTTGTTCGGTGTTTCGAAATTATTTACATCCATTGGTTCAGGTGTTGGGGGGCGGTTGTCCCATTGTGGGTTTGTTCTATCTTGTCGTTTAAAAGGATTCCAATTACTTCGTCCATCGTGTTGGTTATAGTTATGCTGATTATTACTTCTTTGTGCATTATGTTGGTTATAGTTATGCTGAATATTACTTCTTTGTACATTATGTGTTGAATATTGTCCATTATGTTGGTTATATTTATTTCGGTCTGTTCGTCCTTGTCTATTATGTGAAAAGTTCTGTACGTTATCGTTTGTTTGTCTCTGGGTTTTTCGGTTATGAGAGGAATTTTGAGTACTACTATGATACTGTTGGGGTTTATTTGGTGGTTTTCCATATGTGGAAAATATCCCACCTGAAGGTGAACTATATGCGTAACCTGCCTGAAACAATATTTCTACTGCTTCTTCAAGAGTTTCGGGTTTTCTACACGTTAAAATCGTGCGCATAGGTTCAGGTAATTTTTCTTTGAACACATTTAGAGCAGTTCTTCTGTTATTTCTTGCACATTCATTTGCTGCTGGGCCCGGGCCAATTGTTAGTATTGTCTTATTGTTAAGGTTCCTAAGTCTTTTTTTTATTTCGTTGTAGAATTCAACGCTGTTGGTAGCGAAATTAGTGCTCTTTAGTTTGTCGAATAATTCTTCTAGGCTACACCTGTCGCCAAAGTTGTGGTTTAATGTTGTCTTAATATCTGTCCAAGATTGGGCTTGGCAGTTAATTTCTATGATTTCCCGTGCCCTCCCAGTAATTTTAGCTTTAATTAGGTCTGAGAATAAGAGTTGGGATGGCTCGTCATATGCGGCCAGAATCGGGTGTACTCTGTCTATCAAATTAGTGAAATTTTGTAATTCGCGATAGTCCCCATTAAATTCGGGAAGACGACTTAAGTATTTTATTGGGTCTATTATAACTAAAAGTGGTTGGTTTTGCTCAGTCATTTCTGTTGTTATAAAAACGTCTTAATATTTTCCGGAGAAGGCGTCTATTCCTAGTAATTCTTCTACGTGGTTCTGGTATTGTGACTTCGTCAATGTCTGTCAGGTAACCGTCATTCGATTCAAACCCTGAATCTAAAGTATATTGTGGGTAGGGGTCTATGGCTTCTTCTACGAATTCTAAGTCTGAAGGGTAATCGGATACTGAACTATTATCACTCATATATATATATATTGCAAAAATTCTGATCACCACAAAATCTATTGTGCCTTTTTTTAAAAAAAAATTTGTCACCCAATTTTAACTTATATGTAAAAAATAAAAATTAATCTAATCTTACTTTAAGTTGGTATTGTCGTCCTCTTGCAGGTGTTGTCTTCTTGGGACTCGTGCTGTTGTTTTCTTGATGAATTTGAAGCTTTCGTGAGTTGTTGCTATTTAAGGCTGTGCAGTTCTCGGCGTGAACTGATTTGCTTCCTTCAATGATATACTTTTAGTTGAATGGTTAATTATGGTGTCGCCCTCTTGAAGGTGTTTTCTTCGTGGAACTCGTGTAGTTGTTTTCTTGATGAATTTGAAGTTTTCGTGAGTTGTTGCTATTTAAGGCTGTACAGTTCTCGGCGTGAACTGATTTGCTTCCTTCAATGATATACTTTTAGTTGAATGGTTAATTATGGTGTCGCCTCTTGAAGGTGTTTTCTTCTTTCCCCTTTTATTTTTTATTTCTAAGGATATATCTTTATATCCTTATTTTATTTAAAAGGTAAATGTTGTATATATATTTTTTTTCTAAGGATATATCTTTATGTCCTTATTTTATTTAAAAGATAAATCTTATTATCTTTTATATATATATTTTTTTTTCTAAGGATATATCTTTATGTCCTTATTTTATTTAAAAGATAAATCTTATTATCCTTTTTATATATATATATATTTTTTTTTTCCTAAGGATATATCTTTATGTCCTTATTTTATTTAAAAGATAAATCTTATTATCCTTTTTATATATATATTTTTTTTCTTAAGGATATATCTTTATATCCTTGCAGAGTCCGTATTAAGGATAAAAATCCCAGCACTATCACAAACAAAAAAAAATTTTCACTTTTACTTTTATGTTGGATAGGACTTACGGATCCTACCGACTGCGCCACTTTTGGATCTTAAAAAATGTATAGATAAAAAAAACACTTTCACTTTTTCATTTTCAAATTAAGACTGCCTTTATTTATTTTCTTATGCTTTCTTAAATACTAATTTTACAATTTAATATCTTATAGTTAAAATATATTGCAAAACAATTCCCAATAAATTTGTCTGTATTTAAATGCTGGAGTTGCATAAATTAATATTGAAATGTTTTATTGCAAAACAATTCCCAATAAATATGTCTGTGTTTAAATGCTGGAGTTGCATTTAGTTAGTGGGAACGGAAATGCAAATTATTAATAGTGAACTAAATAAAGTTCGTGAACAATTCTTGGAATTGAGAATAAAGTAAAAGTAAGTAAATTAAAGTATGTACATATTTATGTACGTATGTTAATATTTATATTATTTTGGGTTGAGTTAGGGGAATAACAGGAGACATTATAACATCTAGTCAGTCGAGTCAATTCTTAACACATAACACACAAAACAAACAACCTGATCAAACACCACCCTTAAAAAGCGGGTCCCTGAGATGGTTATAAAATAATAAAATTAGACTAAGTAATAAAAATTAAAAAGTAAATAAAATTAAAGTAATAACTAAAATCATAATAGTCTCTTGTGTTTTAATTCTGAAATAAGTTACAAAATAAATTGTAACATTTTGGCGCAGCCGGTAGCCGGGTAAATAATAACATCAAAGAACTATAATAATCCTTGTGTTGATCTTGCTCAAGAAAAAACTGTCCAGTGTAGCAAAACCAACAATACATAAAAGTCTAAATTCTAGCTACCTTGTATTGTTGCATCCTACATTCGACGGTGTAGAACTGCACAGGACAAATACATAAAAGTCTAAATTCTAGCTACCTTTTATTGTCGTTACAGGACTAATCGCTAAAGCGGATCAAGGCAAAAAGGAGAATTACTTTGATTGTAAAAATTCTGCGCGGTTGCGAACAAACACATAATATAAAATAATAATAATATAAAGTGAAAATAAGCCTAAACCACAGACCACTATGAGGATAATAACCAGCGGAACATGGGTAAGTAGAAGACAGATTTAATGGCCAATCCACAGACAAAGACAGACGAATTGATACAACGGATCGACAAGTGTAATTATTCAGTGGACATTCTACAAGTTCTTGCGTGGACAGAACTTAAGGGTTTAGAAGCAGACAAAACATTCCTGGACAACCATAGGGAAACAATAAGATACCAAAGACTGACAAAATTAGAAGAAGTAAGCTATGTCCTACAGTTAATAAGTGAGTTAAGTAAAGATAGATCACAGGAGTTTATAAAGAAGATCGAAGAACTAGAAGAAACAAAAACATTTCTAAAGGGCCATTGCGAAAAGCTAAGAGGACAAATAGAATATACAGACAATTTATTAGAGGACGTAGTAAAAGAAAATACGGAATTAGAGAAACAACTGCAAGGAAAAGGACTTAGTGAGGAAAACTTTAAAAAACAATTGAAACAACAGCAGTTGATAGAGACACAAGACGACACTATCCAAAGGCTACAAACAGCATTGGAAAACGCAAGAAGAGAGTTGGACACAATTCACAGAGCTAGTTCACCAAATCCTTCACTGCACGAAGAACTAAACGAAGCAGGACTACCAACAATAGTCATATCACACGATAAAGAAACACCTGCCTTGACGCTGTTGGAAAAAGTAAAAACCCTAATAAACAACGCAAGGAAAGCGGGTAGCAGGGGGTACTCCGCGGAAACAAAAGCCAGGAAATTAAAGGAGTTAAGCGAATACACGCTGAGATTCGGTGAATTGGAAGAAACCGAAGGAGTTGACAGCAGAATATCGGAGGAATTTAATAGACTGATCCCAGTGGCCCAAGAAATTTTGGAAAGACGATCACCATCACCTCGGCAAAACCATACTATTGAGAGAGCAGAAATCGGAACGATCAGAATGACTTCGCTATCCGAGATTATTAAGATTGTAAACAACACAGTCCCATCATTTTTCGGGACCGATGGGCCTGACTTACCATCAGAAGTATTCAGGTACATACAAGGATGCAAGATGGTAGAAAGAGAAATACTCCCAGGTGCAAATAACGTTCTAACACAAGATGTAATACAATGCCTGAAACTGAGAATCCTAGGGGGCGCCTACTCAAGAATTTCCCAGATGACCTTCAGTTCCGTGGACGCGTTATGTAATGCGCTCAAGATATATTATCTAAAAAGCAAGAGCTTAGATAAAATAAGGGAACTAATACTGGGTTGCAAACAGAGCATCAGAGAGTCAGCATGCAAAGTTGGAGAACGTCTCGATAGCCTATTAAATGAGGTAAAAACAACAATAGAGAACGAATGGCCGGTGGGACCTGGCCGGGAAACCATGCTGAAGGACTTCAAACGGATAGCAGTCAGAAGTTTCATCAAGGGGTTGAAAGACCATGCTCTCAAAGCTCGATTTGTGGGACAGGAAGAAGAAGAGCTCACAAACTTAATAGAGGTAGTCGAAAATGCAGAGGAATTGTTTGGCAAACCAACGCACAGCATCAACGTAATAAATTCAGAAGTTCCGTGTAGTTTTTGCAACAGGATGGGACATGAATGGAATAGCTGCAAAAAGCGGCTAAACACACCATACTGTATGAGCTGTGGAAAATGCGGCCATGAAATGGGGCCACTGTGCAGGAATATCGTGAGCTGTACGTTTTGTGGAAACAGCGGGCACGATGTGGAAAACTGCAGAAAGAGATTAGGCTCCTTATACTGCCGATTGTGTAGGATAAACGGTCACAAGGAAACCCCTTTCTGCGAGCCAAGAAGAAACATACCAAACCAAAATCAATTGGATAGAAGGACGGCAGAAAACAATAGGAGGATAACAAACACAGAATTCCGTGGAGGCCCACAAATGGCGATGGGACAAAATACGAACAGAGGGGCAAACAGAAACAATGGTACACTCCCAACCTGCTTTAAATGTCAACAAAAAGGACATTTTGCACGGGACTGCAGAAGCAATGTCAGACAAGCACAGGCAGTGGGAACAGGGATCTACCAACAGGCGCGAAATAGCAACAACGGCAGGGACCTAGCTAACAGACCAGTAGAGGCCCACAACAATGCTAATCGGACGAATGCTCAGGGAAACGAAATTCGGCCCAGTTATCGCCAATAACTGGGGTCCGGCAAATTAACAGAAAATTAGATTGGCATAAAAAAGAGAACAACTACAAATATAATAAAGAAACAGAAGCAAAGAATCGGGTAAATAAAGATGATACGGAGACTGACTCAGAAACAGAGCAGCCAACCAGGATAGTAACCGAGGCAGTTGTACACTCGGTGAATAAGGAGAACGGATAAACTATAGAAGAAAATACTGAGAAAGATAATAAATTAAACAAAAAAAAGGTGAAGAGATGATGCGAAATATAGAAGATAGTGCTGAATCACCGGGCAATGTGGACACATTTTTCATTACGCTCCCCTGCCAAGAAGCAAGGGGGGAAGATTGGTCCTACTTGTGGATACCGGAGCAGATTTCAGCATAATAAAAGAGGACTCAATGAAGATTTTTCTCAATAAGAACAGAAAGCAAACTAAAATTCTTTCTGGAGCCTTCGGAGGAAAGACTACGACACTGGGCACTACCGAGATCAGGATAGGAGATAAAAGGCAGTTGCCGTGGGTGTTCCATATTGTGTCGCGGGAAATACAAATCCCTGGAGATGGTATTCTCGGAAGAAATAATATGTGGAACAGATGTATAGTGAACACCATAGACAGAACCTTGAGTATATTTGATAGCGAACATTGGGTGAAGACGTTTACCCTTCGTACGGAAATAGATTGTCAAACAAATCATCAACAAGGTGTCTGTCTGAGGAAAAGAGCAGTCACTATAGTACCAGTCAATATTATATCGAGAGACAAAACTGTGGTTGTGCATAAACAGGAGATTTCCCCTGGAGTTTATGTTGGAAATACTGTGGTCAACATTAAAAATGGAGGCACAGAAGTGCCCATACTGAAAGCAACCGAGCAGGACATACCATGGAGGAAGGACATTAAAGTGAAATTTTCAAATTTCAACTACTACACGCAATATGGAGGGCGAGATCAACCCCCTTCGTCGGTGACAAATCAGGACGATAGAATAAGGCGTCTAAAAAACACTATTATGACGGAACATGGAAGAAACAGAGTCAATGAACCGGATATGCGAGGAATATCATGACTTATTCATGTTGGACAATGACAAATTGCCATTGGTGAAACATAAAATACCAATAAAAGGTGAACAACCACCCATTAATCAACGACAGTATCGTCTACCTCACGTCCATAAAGAAGAAATCAACCGGCAAGTGTCGGAGCTACTACAGGAAGGTATAATAAGTCCAAGCATATCCCCATGGAATTCACCAATATTATTAGTGCCCAAAAAATCTCAAGAGGGTCAGAAAACCTTTAGACTGGTAGTCGATTTTCGAAAACTAAATGAGGCTACAATAAAGCAGGTATTCCCTATTCCTAGAATTGATGAAATTTTGGATCAATTAGGAAATAGCAGGTATTTCACTACCTTAGATCTGGCGAGTGGATATCACCAGGTACTACTTGACGAAGGAGATAAGGAAAAGACTGCCTTCAGCACCGATAAGGGTCATTTTGAATTTAATAGAATGCCCTTCGGCCTAACAGGGGCACCAGCCACATTCCAGATGGTCATGAACACGATCCTTACAGGCTTACAGGGCCTGGACTGTTTTGTGTACCTCGACGACATAGTCGTATACGGAAGAAATGTGGCAGATCACGAAACGAAGATCATGAACGTTCTATCAAGACTACGAGAGGGTGGTCTTAAACTAAACACGAAGAAATGCCAATTCTTACGTAGAGAAATAGTTTACTTAGGACACAAATGTTCCAATGAGGGAGCGCTACCAGACCCTTCGAAAGTGGAATGTGTCAAACAACTTAAGCCACCAAGAACAATAAAAGAAGTACAAGCACTCCGGGGCTTGATCAACTACTACCGAAAATTTGTGGCAGGAATGGCAAAATTGGCTTCACCAATAACAAAGCTGTTAAGAAAAAACGCTAAGTTTGTGTGGACGTCCCAATGCCAAGAGGCCCTGGACAAGGTCAAAGAAAGTATTGCAAGTCCTCCAATATTGATTTACCCGGATTTTGAACAACCCTTCAGAGTAACAACAGATGCAAGTAACGAGGCCTTAGGAGCAGTTTTGTCACAAATAAGAAACGAAATGGATCATCCGATAGCATTTGCTAGCCGAACTCTCAGTGACACCGAACAAAGATATTCGACAATAGAAAAAGAAATGCTTGGTGTGGTGTGGGCAACACATACTTTCCGCCCATATCTCCTGGGGCGACACTTCACCGTATTTGCTGACCATCAACCCTTAAGGGGGATAGCAAACCTCAAAGACCAAACCTCAAGACTTGCACGGTTTAGGCATAAATTATCAGAATACGAGTTTGAAATTGTGTACAAACCAGGGAAGACTAACTTGAATGCGGATGCATTACGCAGATTACCAACAAAAAATCAAAATATCGGAGTGATAACTAGAGCTCAAGCAAGCTCGAGAAAATCGGAAGAGGAAAGGACAAAGCAAAAAGAGCAACAGAAAGCTCTTGCAGAGGATAAACAGAGTGAAAATAGTGACAAAACCTCCGCGGCGACATTTTTATCTGAGAAAAAAGATATCCAAGAAGTTCTTAGAAGCTTTCATGACTCACCGCTGGGCGGACATCAAGGAGTCAGGAAGACCTACTATAGAATAAAAAAACAGTACAAGTGGAAGGGGATGCAACACGATATCAAGACCTACATCAAAAAGTGCCCTAAATGTTAGAAAAATAAAAGTGGACTTCTCAATAGAGAGCCCATGGTCCTCACAGATACAGCAAACAGACCGTTCGAAAAGGTATATATGGATATGGTGGGGCCCCTGCCGACAACCACCATGGGAAACAAATACATTCTTACCCTACAGGATGATTTATCAAAATTTTTTGTCTGCGCACCCATGCAAGACGCCGAAGCAGAGACGGCAGCAAGAGTCTTTTATAACGAGGTAGTAACAAAATATGGTATTCCCAAAAAATTAATTACAGACAACGGAACAAACTTCACCTCGAAATTGTTTGGAAGTGTGTGTAAGCTTTTGAGAATTAAGAAGCAACATATTTCTCCCTATCACCCTCAAGCTAATGGGTCATTAGAGCGAAGCCACAGACCATTAGCAGAATATTTGCGAAGTTTCGCAAAAGAAGATGGTTCAAACTGGGATCAGTGGCTTGCTCCAGCAATGCACGTACGCAACCATACGGAGCACACGGCCACAAAGCAGACACCATTTAAAATACTATATGGATTTGATGCACCGCTGCCATCAAACCTACAGACACGCATACCCTTATACAACCCCTACGATTACCCCAAATTATTACGACATCAAATTCAAAGGGCTTATGAGATTGCTAAGGAAAATCAACAAAAAGCTAAGGCTAAGGCAAAGATACATTACGACAAGCAGTCAAGGTCTTATACCATGGAAATAGGAGGCAGAGTCCTAGTAAAAAGGCAAGCACGTAAAAACAAATTTTCGCCCATATGGGATGGGCCCTATGAAATTAAAAGTTTCCCTACATCAGTTAACGTACAAATAATGATGAAGGGAAAACTTCGGACCCTACACCGAAATTTGGTGAAACCATACACCCAATAAAAATATAAAAAAAAAAATAAAATAATAATAATAATAAATAAATAAATAAAAAGAGAAAAACTCACCACAAAATCGACGCTGGAAACAATGCTGAAACCGTAGATACCAGGGAATCCTTAAAGTCTTCAACAACTGAAAAAAAAAAAAAATACATATGTATGCAGCACTATAATAAGGGATAATGGAACTTCACATACCGGAAATGAAAACGGACGCAGACCGAAGGAGGTTCCTGGGAGAAATGCTGAACACTGATGACGGTCATTGAGAACGTTCAATAATCGGCTTCACAATTCAAAACCTAGCATGGAAGTTTTTCGCTATGGAACATGAAACTTGACACAGATTTGGTGGAAGTTCATGCTCGCAAATTGTTAAATGAAGCTATAGTTTTGGGCAATCAAAACTTGTAGCGTATGTTTGTGTCTAAATGTCAATGTATATAGGTTTGTCAATGTGACACGCAAAACAGAGGGATGTGTTTAATAAATAAAATATCAGTGTTGGGTAGTGTGTTATTTGTTGTTGGTTGGTTTTATTTGTTTTTGTGAGTTCAAGGCTAAAATGGAGAGTTCGTTGGCCGTGTAGAGTTATGTTAGGAATGTGAACTGTTGAAAAGGCGGACGTAGAAAGAGTAGGATGGATATATTGTGGCGAAAAGAATTTTTACGGCGAATTCGGAAAAAGTCAGTTAGATAGGGATATAAAAAGTTGAGTAGAGAGATTGATGAAGATATAGCCGGAGCGATCGGACTGATACGGAAATAAACAAAAGTTTTAAAGAAAAATTAAAGATTACATACATATAGATATACAATTAAAAAAATTAATTAGTAATAAATAAAAAAAAGGCTGGGGACTAATATAAAACCAATTGAGGATAGAGCTGATAACCCAATCGAACCAAGGAAGATTAGAAGGAAGAAGTGAAACTAAATAACAACATCCTCCTGGAGAAGAATTCCTATAGACTGGCAAGCTTTGGGCAAATTTAAAACTCGTGTGGGTATTTCCTGGTTAGCTAAGGCGCCAGTGATTATTGGTGAGTCCACAAGTTTTTTTTATATGCACATTTGATATTGGTTCCGGCGGTTAGGTTCTACATACGTATATTTTAAGAAATATGAAAGAAGAATCTAATTTGTGTTCTGTATACCGGCGAAAAGGAAATTAAAATTTCTTATAAAGAAAGTGTAAAGAAAATTGTTGAATTGATGAAATTTTAAAGAAATTAAAATACAATAAAATTTAAATAAATGAAAGAAATAAAGTTAATAAAATTATTATGAAATTATATAAGTAAGAGAAATTAAATAGGTGTTAGTATTAGTAAATATTAGTGTTAGTATATATTAGTGGTTAGTATAGTGTTAGTAAAATAAAGCTTTTGTTTGTTAGCCCAAAACTATTTAACGTTAGTAGATTTTTTTAGTTAAATTTTCTGTTGAAAGATTACTGAATTTTTTTTATAAACCATTTTAGAGAGCTCTCTCAAACAGATAGCTAAATATTAGTAATAAATTTTTGCGCGTATCCTGTGTGACTAGTGTCCAGGAGATTTTTTAGGTATTTTTGGGAATTTTGTTTTTGAGGAATTTTTGTAGTAGTAATTAAGATTTTTTTTTATGTTCATGTTTAATAATTAAGATAACTAGGTTAATTTAAACACTTAGTTTTTTTACATATTACATATATATATATATATTTTCGTGTATTTATTTATGAGCCAATTTTTAATAATTCAAAAGTAGAGAATTTAAATTTTAATAAAATAATTTATTGTTAAACATTTTAAAAATAGAATTCGCTAATGTTTTCATTTGGATGAAGAAGATTTTTATGATGTCCGGCTAAAGTTTTTTTTGTGTTGAAGTAAGTATGTAAGCGTGTGACCAATTCTTTATCGTCTGTGGGGTAATGTGAAAATTTTAAGTGTTACGTTACCATGGTAGGGTGGGCAGCTAGCGGGACAAATTCCACCACATGTCCCAACTATGTCATCGTTTAGTTAATTGTGTCAAATGTCCGTCCGGAATTTCAATAATAAATAATCAGTCCGTTTCATCATTTTTGGTAGTTATTTTCTGTTAGGTTTGTTAGGTTTTTGTTTATTTAAATATAAATGTTTTTGTCCAGCCCTGTTTTGGAAGCCGCGGGTCGTACCTTCCCTGACGTCCCTGAGTTAGCTGGCAGATGTTTTGTTGCGGCTTTTCGAAACTTCAAAACAAGGGTACTGCGACAAAATGGCGCCCAAACGAAAAGGGCCCGAAAGGGTCCATAAAATTTCAAAAAAAAAAATGTTGTAATAAAACCAAATACAACAAATTGGCGATCATTTGTACATTGTACAAAATGGCGCACGAACAAAACCAAGTTTCGAGATTTTTCAATTTTAAGAAAACAGTTTACCCTTTTGTGAGTTGCTCAGCATAGTGGCTTGGCCATCGATACGTAGATGGGCCAATAGCATGACTGCTGAGTAAACCCACAATAGGGTAAAATAAGGGATTAGTTTTTTTTTATAAATAGTTTAGTTTTTTTTTGTGCGAGTTGCTCAGTATAGTGGCTTGGTCGTCGATATGTAGATAGGCCAATAGCATGACTACTGAACAAACCACAATGAGGTAAATTTAGTAGTTTGTTTTTTTTAGGTATATAGTTTAAGTTTTTTTTTGCGTGAGTTGCTCAGTATAGTGGCTTGGTCGTCGATATGTAGATAGGCCAATAGCATGACTACTGAGCAAACCAAAATAAGGAAAACTTAGTAATTCGTTTTTTTTAAATAAATAGTTTAGTTTATTTGTATTTATTGTTTACATTATATTAAGTAACAATAGAGAAATTAAGGCACATGGCAAAGCAAAAAGACCATGTTTGCTTTATTTTAATACAAGTTTCGTTGTTTTATTTTAGTGGCCTGATGAAATGTGAATTAATAACATCAGAAGCACTAAAAATAATAACATTTTTAACAATAATAGAAAAGATATCAGGCAGAATTAAGGCATAAGATAAAATAAATACATCCTATATGCTTAAGATAACCTGATAGTCAGTGGCAATTTTTAGTTATTTGTTAGTTTAGGAACACAATTAATTAAACTGTGATATAGGTAGGTTACTAGCATAAGAACATTTGTTTGTTTTAAACATTTGTAAGTTTTTAGAGAAAAGATTGGTCACAATACATACTTGCGAACACACATAATAATTTATAATATTAAATACTAAAATAAAATTTCAATCTTAACATTTTTTTTAAATTAATTATAAATCAAATATAACCAAGTTGAGCTTCACTATGAGTGAGCAAAATAATAAAAACAGGCGGTCCTTAGATTTTGACCAAAACCGAGTAGGGTTTACCTCAAACGTGCAACACTCTCCACGTCAATCAACAGTCTTTGAGGATCCCCAATTTCAAGATTTATCTGGAACAATAAGAAAAGTTAGTAAAAATATTTTAAAGGAAGAATTGCGACAAGTAGAGGTTGAGAAAACACTTCAAGGACAAATTCTTGTTATTTATGTATAATGCCAAATATAGTAAATAATGATCTGTGATATTTAGGTTTTAAGGGAACAAAGCTACAAGAATGCAATACACTTTTTACTGTGATATTTCTATGTTTGTGTTGTCCCGTTTTAACCCGATTATTTAACAGATTATTAATATATTTTCTTTGTTAGTGAAGTCCAGTTTATTTTTATTAGAAGACGATTCTTTTGATGACAAATTTCCATAGCTTTAGATTACCCTGGGATATTTTCTTTCTTATTTTCTTATTGACAAGTCCGTATAAAATAAAGAACTAAATAAACAAAAGTACTTCCCGTAAAATTTTATATCCGATGCCTTGGGTAGCTATAGCAGCAACTCTTGAGAATAGCTTTTCGTTCTCCGATCTTCATCTCAACCAGCGATATGTAGCAAGTTTCCATAAAGTACCTGATTATAATTTAAAAGCCCAGTTAAAACAAAGTTACAGGGATAAGACATCATAGTAGTGAAGTAAAACCTTTAAATATACATGTAGGTATATCGCACGTATCTCATATAAAAGAGAACAAGAAATAAATTTAACTAATTTAATTTAAAAGAATTTTTTTGACAAAGTCTGGGAAAGACTCAAAACAACCATATTTCTTTACTCAAGCAAAGATTTAATGGTTGTACTACTTGAAAAATGCATCCGCATCAGCAAATAACTAATTGTTATTTGATTGCATGGGGATGCATTCGGATGGCAGTGCGACCGTGTATATAAATAAATCCAATAGTAAAGAGTTTACACAGCATTTACATGCATTCGTTTTAAAACCCATAAACTATTGCAATGAATTGATTGCAATTTGATTAATTAATAATGTGCGATACCAAAGATATATTAATAAAACAGAAAATAATAAATAAAAAGTAAAGGGAAGGTATCCCACTACGATGTCGGTCCCGAGAATTTTAAACAGTAAGAGAAGTAGAGCGCGTTGGGAAGCTAAAGAATTCACGGATGTAACGATCTGGGCCCTAATGTTGTTGATATCTTACACTAACGCAAGGCTAATTCCGCATCAAGTGAATGCAGAGGCGAATTCCGGTGAATTTATCCAATCACATCACGGCAAATTGTTCATGCATGGACAATTTCCAAAAGTGAGGTGAAGGATCCGCTTTTCACGAAAACAAAATACCTGTTGTTTTTTTTTATGTTTTATTGGTGTAGCTGTGCAAATGCCTTGTTCAATAAGTCATGATTATTTTTTTTGTTGACACATTTATAAACATTTTTTTTGATGTTTGATAAAATCGCCGACACAAATAAAACGCTTGTCGCTTTCATGGATTTTCTTTTATGTTCTGGTAAGCCATAGAACTTATTATAATATTGGTGCTATACCCAGTAATAATTCAGTGAAGTTGTATCATTGAAACCACACATCGTGAGGATTATGTAGCCGCTTATGCCTGTAAATCAAAATTTATAAATAAGAATACAAAGTGTGTTCTGCAACTTACCTTGCTGTTCCCGTGCCTTTTTTGTCGTTTTTGAATCTTCATGTTGTCAAAGATGCATTTCCTTTTTTTTGCCATTGTTGACTTTTAGATGCGTTTAAAGGGAAGTTTAGTTATTTTTAATTTAAAGCATTTTTTTTTATATAAAAAAGAAAAAAAAAAAACATTTGCTTTATTATTGGGAGCAGATCAAGAAAATTAAGAATGGTATGAAGTAGCCGCACAAAGAAGTGCTGCCATGACGGCCAAATATACTTACAAATTGCTAAGGATGCCAGACGAAATATTTCGTTCTAGGGATTTTCACGAGTAATGCCCGGATACATGGTCAGGGTAGCATGAGATCTCAGGGTGTGCGTTTGCCTACGTTGGGCGAAATGAATAGTTGAAAATTTTATCCGCTCTTGTGTTTTTCTAGCGGCAAGCCCTGAAAACCGCAAGATTTGTAGCGTATGTTTGTGTCTAAATGTCAATGTATATAGGTTTGTCAATGTGACACGCAAAACAGAGGGATGTGTTTAATAAATAAAATATCAGTGTTGGGTAGTGTGTTATTTGTTGTTGGTTGGTTTTATTTGTTTTTGTGAGTTCAAGGCTAAAATGGAGAGTTCGTTGGCCGTGTAGAGTTATGTTAGGAATTTGAACTGTTGAAAAAGCGGACGTAGAAAGAGTAGGATGGATATATTGTGGCGAAAAGAATTTTTACGGCGAATTCGGAAAAAGTCAGTTAGATAGGGATATAAAAAGTTGAGTAGAGAGATTGATGAAGATATAGCCGGAGCGATCGGACTGATACGGAAATAAACAAAAGTTTTAAAGAAAAATTAAAGATTACATACATATAGATATACAATTAAAAAAATTAATTAGTAATAAATAAAAAAAAGGCTGGGGACTAATATAAAACCAATTGAGGATAGAGCTGATAACCCAATCGAACCAAGGAAGATTAGAAGGAAGAAGTGAAACTAAATAACAACATCCTCCTGGAGAAGAATTCCTATAGACTGGCAAGCTTTGGGCAAATTTAAAACTCGTGTGGGTATTTCCTGGTTAGCTAAGGCGCCAGTGATTATTGGTGAGTCCACAAGTTTTTTTTATATGCACATTTGATATTGGTTCCGGCGGTTAGGTTCTACATACGTATATTTTAAGAAATATGAAAGAAGAATCTAATTTGTGTTCTGTATACCGGCGAAAAGGAAATTAAAATTTCTTATAAAGAAAGTGTAAAGAAAATTGTTGAATTGATGAAATTTTAAAGAAATTAAAATTTGAAAATATAAAATACAATAAAATTTAAATAAATGAAAGAAATAAAATTAATAAAATTATTATGAAATTATATAAGTAAGAGAAATTAAATAGGTGTTAGTATTAGTAAATATTAGTGTTAGTATATATTAGTGGTTAGTATAGTGTTAGTAAAATAAAGCTTTTGTTTGTTAGCCCAAAACTATTTAACGTTAGTAGATTTTTTTAGTTAAATTTTCTGTTGAAAGATTACTGAATTTTTTTTATAAACCATTTGAGAGAGCTCTCTCAAACAGGTAGCTAAATATTAGTAATAAATTTTTGCGCGTATCCTGTGTGACTAGTGTCCAGGAGATTTTTTAGGTATTTTTGGGAATTTTGTTTTTGAGGAATTTTTGTAGTAGTAATTAAGATTTTTTTTTATGTTCATGTTTAATAATTAAGATAACTAGGTTAATTTAAACACTTAGTTTTTTTACATATTACATATATATATATATTTTCGTGTATTTATTTATGAGCCAATTTTTAATAATTCAAAAGTAGAGAATTTAAATTTTAATAAAATAATTTATTGTTAAACATTTTAAAAATAGAATTCGCTAATGTTTTCATTTGGATGAAGAAGATTTTTATGATGTCCGGCTAAAGTTTTTTTTGTGTTGAAGTAAGTATGTAAGCGTGTGACCAATTCTTTATCGTCTGTGGGGTAATGTGAAAATTTTAAGTGTTACGTTACCATGGTAGGGTGGGCAGCTAGCGGGACAAATTCCACCACATGTCCCAACTATGTCATCGTTTAGTTAATTGTGTCAAATGTCCGTCCGGAATTTCAATAATAAATAATCAGTCCGTTTCATCATTTTTGGTAGTTATTTTCTGTTAGGTTTGTTAGGTTTTTGTTTATTTAAATATAAATGTTTTTGTCCAGCCCTGTTTTGGAAGCCGCGGGTCGTACCGTCCCTGAGTTAGCTGGCAGATGTTTTGTTGCGGCTTTTCGAAACTTCAAAACAAGGGTACTGCGACAAACTGTTTGCGATAGAAACGCTGATTGGACACGTCAAGTTCGAAACCTTCCCAGGTTTGTACTTTAAGAACTATCGCTCCAAGGGGTGACAAATCTGCTGGACTTATGTCCATTACAACTAAAATTGTAATGGATGCCAAGCTAATGGGCGCTCCTTGGATGATTGATATGCCATATGTGTCATACAACAGGTGCATGGAGAATGCTTCATCCATAAAGCATTTGCCGCGTGAGGAAAGAATTTTTGTAATTTAACATGTTCTGATAATGAGCGCTCCTTGGATGATTGATATGCCATATGTGTCATGCCATAAGGGTGCACAGGCACATTGCCCGATGGATATTGTCCGAATGGTGCTCACATAACCCGGAACCCAGGTCGACGTCAAAGGAGCTGAAAGAAGCAAAATAATTAGTAAAAGGGAAAAGTTAAAAAAGGGTGGAACACTACTGACCCAGTATCGGCTTTTTAGTCGGCGAACGAATACTTGTCTAAAAAAAAAAAAAAAAAAAAGAAAGAGAATTAGTAGAAATATTAATGGCATATCACTACAAACAACTAACACAACAAATTATAATTAAAAAGGCCGCAAGGTGTACTAACGGCCTATCTACAGTTACTCATTGTAGGGGCAATACTACTACAATCAGAAGCGGAGAAGAGTCTTTACATGGAGAAACTACAAACCCAAGCAGGATACGTCGAGATCAATATAGGCAGAGCCAGGGTGATGCGCAACTATAACTACATTGTGCACACTCTTAACTTGGAGGAACTGAGCAAGTTGGTTCAAACTTCCCGGGACACTGTCGCACTTCTGGGTGACAACGAATATGTTAGGCTGGCCAAGGACGAGATCCAAGAAATGGAGAAGATTCTAAGTATGCTCCACCCCCACCGATGGAAGAGAGGCTTGATAAACGCCGGAGGTTCATTGCTGAAGTTTGTATGGGGAACCATGGACGACGAAGACAGGAGGCAGATTGAGCAACATCAAAAGATAATCGAGGAAAATAATCACCGCCTAGTAAACGGCCTAAACCAACAGATATTGATCAACAACGCAGGTCTATGACCGCTTTGCGAGACGCGGTAATCTACGACAGGTAAATAATAACAAAACAGGTAGCGGAATTCGAGGCCCTGCAACGGGAGTTCGCAACCCGACAACTAGCGGTGACACAGCTACTCCAAATACAACACCTGCGATCCAAGTTAAGGGACATAGCAGAAAGTATAGTATCCGCAAAAGCGGGAGTATTCTCACCATCAATACTAACTAGAAGAGGTGGAAATATTTAACATTGACTTGGAGATATTGGAGAATACCCGTACAGCACTGATTGAGTGGGTGAATGGGGAATTAAGCATAATAATTATGGTACCTGCAGACATAATAGATACAACCAAGCATTTATTGCTGCCACTTCCGGACACCAACGGCATCCAAATCAAGGAGCAACCATCTGCAGTGGTCGAAATAAATAACCACACTTACATTTATGCAGAAGGCAAAGCAATCTTCGAACTAAAGCCGTCCCCAAGTTGTACGTTTACGGGAAAATGCACGGTGGTAAAGTACACCGAGCACCAGATCATAGAAGTAAGCAGCAATATGATAGTGTTGGTAAACATGTATAACATAACGGCCAACAGCAGCTGCGATGAAAGAGGATTCAATTTAACGGGACACTATTTTCTACACTTCAATAACTGCACTATCAAAATAGGCAGCAGACGCTTCAGCAACAAGATATATAAGAGCACACAAACGTTTGCCCTCCCATCGTATCAGAGGAAGTTCTCCACGGAACGATCCCTCACTTTTCAGGATATTACCCTACAACATGAAGACAACCTAGAAACAATTGAGGAACTGAAATTCCATGATCAGGTAAATACCCCAATAGGGGGCGTCGCGTTGCTTGCCATATTGGCATCAATAATAGTGGTATTGATATTGTTCAGAAAACATAACAACGTTAAGATTAAGATACAGGAAAACAGAATAACCAGGAGGGGACGGAGAAGGTCCCAAATTAGGGGCGCGCTGACAGAGGAGGACAGCGCAGTTTAGGTTAACTGAAAGTTTAGGTTAATGACACAAAAAAAAAAAAAAAAAAAAAAAAAAAAAGGGTATATAATAATAATAAAAATAAATTTAAAAGATTTTTATATATAAAAGATTTTTATATATAACGTCAGTCGTCGACATGCATATGTAGATAAGAATAGTTCAGTAAATTCTCAGTGAGTTATCTGAACATGAAAGTTGACAGAATTCAGTGCCGAAATTACAGACAAAGAAAAGGGGAAGAAGCGAAGGATGAGAGAATTATTTTGAGCATACAACTTACAAATCAGCGTGTGGTTAAGCCAACAGTCTGCTAACGATATCAGTACTAAGCACAGTGTTTGTTTTTTTTTTCTCAGTGAACGAAATAAATTTAAATAAAAGAAAAAAGAAAGAAAATGATGACAAATAAGTATTGCGGATACAGAATCGGCAAGAGAGTCAGGATGATGACGGAGGAAGATTTCCAGGTACTGAAGGGGAATGGTTGGCTGAACGACAACCATATAGATGTATTCCTGCATTGGGTGGCGAAGACAGCACTCACCACGAAGGAAGCGGGTAAGGTGCAAATCTTCAGTGCAATGTTTTATGAGGCACCTGATTCAATTGTCTGCCAAGAGAGAATTTCTCGCGGGTTGATGGGGATAGTATTGTCGAACAAACAACTGATGATTATGCCTGTCATGGAGCGGAACCACTGGACGTTGGCGTCAGTGACAAAGGACGGTATAGTAATATACGACTCACTCAGACCACACGATATGAACACGCCGGCAAACTACATCAGGTTGCTCTACCACTGGCAGTTCCAGAGAGAAGGTACCAACTGTACGAATCTACTTCCAATCAAGTACGCTGACTGCATTCAACAGTCCAATTTGGTGGATTGCGGCCTACACGTTATTTGTAATGCGGACCAGTGCCTACGAAGATTTTGCGGTAAGCACACCCAATACCAACAAGCAATTACGAGAGGATTATTGGCGTCAGTGATGAGTAGATGGAGAATGAAAGTTACCAATGGAGAAGAGATGAGAACGGCACAAGCTAAGCTCAAGTTTGACTCGCAGACAAGCACGGAAGTACGAACTGCACTCACGACTGTCTTGCGGGACATGAAACAGAATTGGAAACCGAATAGGCATATGAGAAAGGACATAGTGGTGCAAGGAAGGGCTTACCGAATTGTGGTAAACAGGAATGGAGAGGAAGTCTTGAGGATGACATGATTCGGAATCATGACTAATTGCCTATGTATTTTTCAACAATTTTTATTACTAAAGATACTAAATAAAATTTTTTTTTGGGGTGTATTGACTTACCATACTTGAACACTACAATGGTAGCACGTCTTATTTTTGGGTGGTTGATGTCCTGAGGTGGACGTGATGATTTTCGTTTTTAAGCGTCTTTTCGTTGCTGAAGCTATTGTTGAGACAGTGATGAAGTGGTTGGGAGTGAGTGGAAATCTGTCCCATATTGATGGAATCATATTTGTTAGCAATCACGTTTTTGTTTTGTTTCCTTCGTTTGTTGGGCAATTTGTCTTGCTCTGATGAGTTTTTTTTAGGAAGGAAGGGCTGAATTCGTTCGCTGAATATTTTTGATATCATTTTGTAAAAATATATGGTTTCTTGGTATCTTAGCATTTGATGTGTGAATGATGCGGCTAGTTTTGTTTTTTTTTTTACCACTGAGAGTTTTTCCATTTGTGGGTACTCAGCTGACCTAAGTGTAAGTCGATTTCCTGTTCCGGATTCAGAGTTTTTAGAAAATTTTCGTATCGCAAGTTCATTTTTTTTATTCTGCTGATTGTGGACTTGTTAACTTTGTAATCAATACAAATCTTTTTAACGGATTCACCATTTTGCAATTTGTGCAAAATTTCTAATTTTTGTTTAATTGTGAGCTTATACACTTTTTTTACTACTGCCATACTTTTTAAAATGATGTGTACATAACAATGATCTTCACTTAAATAATGTAAAACTTTAAACACAACATGCAACGCTATGTATAGATTAAAAAGCAAAACAAAAGCTAACTGTATATTCAAAGACAACATTTTTGTTTATTACATTGGCGTAGAATTCGATTACCTTAGAAAGTAATGAGATTATGAAAACTGTTTTATTTAAACAATATGATTAATTTGATTTTGAATTGTTTTTATTTTAAACAACTTAATAACTTTTTGTATGAACAACCAAAATAAATTTCTTTTTTCTAGTTGTTAAACATTTTTTTTTTGTTCACTTAATGAATTTTTTTTTTTTACAATTTTATAAATTGCAACCGTACCGTTTCATTCCGTTTTCAAGACTGCACGATGAGATTTAATTTTTAAATTTGTGCATTAGTGCAGTTTTAATGTTTAAAAAAAGAAAAAAACAAAACCCTGCAGTTTTATGCACATTAGTAGAAACATAAATAAAGCAATTGCTAACAGTTTTAATGTTTGCACATGCTTACAACTGCAGGATAAAAAATGAATGCAATATATCCAAACTGAAACAATTTTTCTTTTTTTTTTTTCATTTTTTTTTTGCATGACTTTAGTTGAGTACTTGACTGTGAAATATGATTACACAGCAAAATTCTGCCAGACTATTTCACAGCCGGGTACAACTGAATAAACAGATATACACATGCATGTATGTGTGTAAGAATACAAATAAGTTTGGCATTGACATTGAAACAAAAATAAAAGCCAAACATACATACATGCATGGTATTTCAGTAATACTAACAATAATAATAAAAAGCACGAATTAATCTATGTTTGAATGTAAGCTTTTAAGCTAAAATGAATAATGAACAATGAATAAAAATTTCAAGTACAGAAAATAAAATTTAATTTTCAAATAAAGAAGAACATGCAACTTATGAAATAATTTCAACAAATTTCCTATTAATATTTATTTTTGTCTTTCTTCTAAATAACAAACTATTTGCAATTTTAAACTTTCCTAATTTTCTTCCATTTTTGCTGTTGATTTAAAAAAATTATACGCAAGTGAATAATTTTTCTTTCAAATCATTAAAACAGCAAAGGTGTTAAATTTCTTTCACAAAGACAAGGATAAATACAAGCTAAACTAAACTCATTTTTTTTATATATATGTATAAAAAAAGGAGAGGAAAAAATCTTTAAATAAGTTGAAATTTGATATATGTAGTACTAAATGTAATTTTTTTTTTTTTTTTTTTTTTTTGATAATTTTATTATTTATTGAATCTTTAATTATTTATATTAAATTATCAATAAGTTTTTCAAATCTTAAATCTAAAAAATATTAAATGTAAGTTTAGCCAATGCTAAACAAAATTTTTAATTTCAACGGTTAATTTTGGTTGTTTTACATCTCTCGTGAACGGCTGAGAAAAAGAGTATCCCTTCTTTTCAGCCGGGTGTGGCCTCTATAATGAAGAATATTGCGCGCAAGTGGATTTGGGTGCAACTCAAGTTTTTTTATATATTTTTTCGCGTGTTTTGAAAATACTGTCTTCACCAACGGAACGTCTAGGTCTTTATGAATTCGATGGTTTCTGACATACCAGGGGGCTGCTGTTATTGTACGTAGGATTTTATTCTGTCGCCTTTGAATTCTTTCGACATTCGATGCTGAGGCAGTGCCCCATAACTGGATTCCATAGGACCATATTGGTTTCAGGATCGCGTTGTATAGTAGAAGTTTACAGTCTAGGCTCAGTATAGAATTTCTTCCCATAAGCCAATTAATTTGGGCAGTTTTTAATTTCATTTGCATCAACTTTGCGTCTATATGCGATTTCCATGTTAAACGGCGATCAAGGTGAACGCTTAGATATTTGACTACAGTATGCTGCGGAATAGTCTCAGTGTTGATTTGTATAGGCGGGCATGTTTCCCTTCGCAACGTAAAAGTGACGTGTACACATTTCTGTTCGTTAACTTTTATACGCCATTGTTTAAGCCATTTTTCCAATTTGGATATATACCCTTGTAAGTTGATGGAAGCTTCTACTGGATTTTCATGGACGCTTAAAAAAGCTGTATCATCAGCAAATGTTGATGTATGAATGTTATTGCTTAACGGTAAGTCAGAGGCATAAATTAAATAAAGTAAGGGACCGAAGATGCTGCCTTGGGGAACTCCGGCTTCGATCGACTGCGGAGGGCTTAAAAAATTACCTTCCCTAACTACAAATTTTCGTTCCTCTAAATAGCTTTTTAAAAGCTTGACTATGTTTGCGGGGAGATTGCGTGTTAATTTTTGGATAAGACCTTCGTGCCATACTTTATCGAAAGCTTGAGAAACATCTATAAAGAGCGCAGAGCAGTATTTCTTTTTTTCAAAGGTGTCTCTAACTACGTTCACAAGTCTGTGAGTTTGTTCAATAGTGCTATGTTGTCTGCGAAAACCGAATTGATGATCTGGAATGCATCCACTTCTAGTCACTATAGGCATCAGCTTGCTCATATACAGCTTTTCAAATAGTTTTGAAATGTTGGGCAATAAACTAATAGGCCGATAGGATTCAACCTTCGTATGATCCTTGCCGGGCTTTGGTATCATAATAATCATCGAAACCTTCCATTCTGCAGGATAGTATTGCAGCCGTAGAATACTGTTAAAAATGAAGAGTATAACTCTTTTTGCAATATAAGGCAGTTGTTGAAGCATTTTGTTGCTTATTTTGTCGACACCTGGGGCTTTTCTGGTGTTAAGACTAGTAATAGTATTTTCAATCTCCGTCATGTTAAATCTCATCGGTATTTCTGGTAAAGAGACGACTGGTGGCAGTTCAACAATATCAGCAGAAATATTCGGGGTAAATACTTTTTCTAGGTGCTTAACAAATATATCACCTTTTTTAGCATCAGTTCTTGCCCAGTCACCATTTGATGCTCGTAATGGTGGTTTACAAATCACTGGCCTTTTAAGTCCTCTGGCTGCACGCCACAGCGAGTAATCTGTTGACGGTGCTGCATCGAGTTCTTGCAGAAATTTTTGCAGCGAAGCTGTTTTTTGTGATTGTAAAACTTTTCTTAGCTGTTTGGTACACTCCTTAAGCCTTAATTTTAGCTGAGGCGATCTGTAACGTTGCCATTCTCGTCGAGCTCTCCGTTTTTCAGTCAATAGCCTTTCTACATCTGCACAAAAAATATTGTTAAATCTCGCTTGTTGATTTGGTTGAATTGAAGAAGCATTAAGAGCAGCTTGTTTAGCATGTGCTTCAAACAACCTAATAGAATTTTCTATGTCAGCAGGTGTTTTCAATGGCATATTTTCCGTGCAATGAGCACTCAAATATTTTTTGTATTTCAGCCAGTTAATACGTGCAGGTGTCAGCGGTAAATCACATGTTGGTGTTGTAGTTGTGTGTGAGTAAATAGTGATAATAGTAGGCGAGTGATCTGAAGACAAATCCAGAGATGCTTCTACTTCAATCATTTCGCTGGGCACGCCTTTCATAATCCCAAAGTCGATAACATCAGGAATTTTTTGACGATCCGTTGGCCAGTATGTTGGCTGACCACTTGAAACTACATTCAAGCCCATTTTTGAAATTGTGTCAAACAAAACACGACCCTTGGGACTGATTAAACGTGAGCCCCAAAAAGTGTGTTTAGCATTGTAGTCGCCAGCTGCTAGAAAACGGGACCCCAGTGTTGTATAAAATGCGGTATATTGACTCTCGGAAATTGAAAACCTGGGAGGAGAGTAAACAGATGATATCACAAGCTTTTGATAAAAATTTTCAATGCAGATGTTCGTTGCTTGAAGATATTCTTCACGAAGGTCGTTTAGTAGGTAGTGTTTTATTCGAGTTTTTATTAGGATTCCAGAGCCACCACAAGCTCTACCTTGAGGATCCTTGGTGTCGTAGAAATTATATCCACTAATTCGAAAATAGCTTCGGGACGTCAAGTGAGTTTCTGAGATAAGCATTACATCGATTTGTTTATCCAGAAGAAAATATTCAATTTCATTTTTGTGTTGGCAGATGCCGTTTGCGTTCCAAAAACAGATTCTTAAGTTCATGGTTTGTTCAATACAGCCTGCAACAAGGTAGACTGCATTTTCAACATTTCCTGCATCATACAGGACATGTTGAGAGTGAATGTATTTACTGTTTGTATTAGGATCTCTATCGAGGCTTCAATACGACTAAAATTATGCCCTGATTCTTCATTTACTGGTACAGTTTTTTGCGCCGGAATCTGGTTACTCTTTAAAATATTAGCGTATGAAGATTGACTATTAGGTTTTTGTTGAGTAAGAGTCGTGTTAGACTTTAAAACATTTGAGTATTGATTATGGCTAGACGACGGTTGAGGTAACTGTGGGTAGTTTAAATGAGTGTTGGGCTGAGCGGGAGTAGCATTTGTTTTTCTGTTCGACGAATTTTTAAAAAGAGAATAAAGAGGGCAGCCCCAATAGTTGGCAGTGTGGTTTCCGCCGCAATTACTACATTTTTTTGCTTTGGTATCACCTTTTATTTTGTCACAGTTAGCGGTACTGTGTAACTCGCCACATACAACGCAAACGGTAGGCAACTTGCAATAAGTTTTGATATGGCCAAATTCTTGACAGTTCATGCATTGGATAGGTCCAGTTTTTTTATGTGGCATCTCAACGGTAACTCTTCGATGCAACAAGTATTTTAAGCTATAGATTGGGTGCGATTAATTTTTTTTAATTTTCAAGTCGCCTGGCTGTAGCTCGACTCTAAAAATAGGTTGGGGGATTTTTTCCCTGTTTTTAATGTTTGAAACATTTTTGACTTTGAAGCCACTTTTTTCAAGGCCAGACTTTACCTCTTCCGGATCCACACTTGAATCTATTCCTTTTATAACTACTGTTAGGCCTTTAGCACTCTTCAGTTGATATGTATAAAAGTTTTTGTTTTTAGTCTCAAAATCTGAGACAATTTTTCTATAATTATTTTCTTGTGTTACCTGAATTTTAGTTTCGTTGATTTTGCCGCGCTTAATTGGAGTTACATAGAACTCATTTTCTCCAATTAATGAGATAAGGCTTTTTACGAAAAGGTTAGAGTTCTGTTCTCTTAAATATATCGGCGGTGGTTTAGTGGACCTGGTTGTACTTGTGTCCTCATCGACTTGTTCATTCAAAATCGCAAAACGATTTTTAGAATGTTTAATATTATTTTTCCCATCTTTGGGCATTTTTGCCGTTGACGCTATTTCAGCTGATTTGGGACTTCTTCCCCTTTTTAGCACGGTTATGTATCTGTCCATACCAGTTTGGATTTTATTATCACTATTTTCACTCACTGCATTTACAATTTTGTGCACGTTGGTCACCTGGGTATTTATTGTTTGTTTGTTTGATTGTACAGCTAAGCTGACAAGTTTGCTAATAGGTGCAATTGTTGTTGCTTCTTGATCGATATTTAACATGTTCAAAGATAATGATCGCACACGAGTATTTGTGTTTTCTGTTAAATTCAGGTTTTTGTTTAATTCATTTTTTTTTGTTGTCGTCATCAGCAACTAAAGTTATATATTGCACATTCCTACTGCTTGTAGGATTATTGTTGTTGTTAGAAGGTGAACTCATTTAGAGTTCTCTTTTTTTTGTTCTCTTATGAGTTGGTGTATGCAAATATTTATGTGTATTGCACACAAGCAAAAAATAAAATAAAACCAGTAAAATAACTGTTCAATAAATGTTTTGTTTTTTTTTATATTTTTTGTGACTTGAAATTTTTTTTTTTTCTTTTATATATTTTTTTTATATTCAGTTGCGACGATTATAAAAACGCGTCTGTTCACTACGAGAGTTGAAACTGTTGTGCGAATGTAATGAAGTTTTTTTTCTTACTCATTTTTGCAACGTTTTCAAATAATTTAAAAATTTTCATTTTCTTGTATAAGTTTATTTCAAGGTTAATATAAGAGTACATATATATATAAATATCAATGCATAACTATTATAATTTTTTGTGTGTCATACATACATACAATTTTATATTAAGTTGAAAATAAAAAAAAAAACATACCATTAACAATACACATATATATATATATATATATATATACATATATAACTAATAGTTAAAGAAAAATATACATATTAAAAATAAAAGTAATAAGAAATACATATATGTATATAAGACATATAAGTACACATAAGAAAATAAATTTTTATTTAAGTACAAATAAGAAAAGAAATTGTTAGTTATAAGATTAAAAATATTAAAACCCGACCGATGTTTCACAAGCAACCCATAACCTTCAACCATACACAACCATAATCAACAATTAAAGCTTATCAACCTTCCGCAACCCTAAACAACAGTTAAAGCTATATGCGAACATAGAGGGTAAAACATCTACTGATGAATTGGTATAGCTACCAACGAAATATATATCTAGATATTGCTAGCCCGCAACAAATAAATAAAATATAAAACATAAATACTTGAGTACATGCTCAAATAAATGTAAAAATTTTGTAACGGGGAGATTTGCTTTTCATTTTTGCCTTATAAAATACTTTTAATGGCAACCAGCGGTTGTCTAATTGTATAGGTGTAGAAAAGTAAGCACATTCATAATGGAAAATTATTGTTGAGTGTGTTTAAGAAATTTTTTTAAAGGCTATTTTTATGCTTTGTAATTCACAAAAATATATTTGTGAGTTTTTGTATAAATAGATGAGCTTTGGAATTTTTTTAAACATAAAGGGTAAAACATCTACTGATGAATTGGTATAGCTACCAACGAAATATATATCTAGATATTGCTAGCCCGCAACAAATAAATAAAATATAAAACATAAATACGTGAGTACATGCTCAAATAAATGTAAAAATTTTGTAACGGGGAGATTTGCTTTTCATTTTTGCCTTATAAAATACTTTTAATGGCAACCAGCGGTTGTCTAATTGTATAGGTGTAGAAAAGTAAGCACATTCATAATGGAAAATTATTGTTGTGTGTGTTTGAGAAAATTTTTTAAAGGCTATTTTTATGCTTTGTAATTCACAAAAATATATTTGTGAGTTTTTGTATAAATAGATGAGCTTTGGAATTTTTTTAAACATAAAGGGTAAAACATCTACTGATGAATTGGTATAGCTACCAACGAAATATATATCTAGATATTGCTAGCCCGCAACAAATAAATAAAATATAAAACATAAATACTTGAGTACATGCTCAAATAAATGTAAAAATTTTGTAACGGGGAGATTTGCTTTTCATTTTTGCCTTATAAAATACTTTTAATGGCAACCAGCGGTTGTCTAATTGTATAGGTGTAGAAAAGTAAGCACATTCATAATGGAAAATTATTGTTGTGAGTGTTTGAGAAAATTTTTTAAAGGCTATTTTTATGCTTTGTAATTCACAAAAATATATTTGTGAGTTTTTGTATAAATAGATGAGCTTTGGAATTTTTTTAAACATAAAGGGTAAAACATCTACTGATGAATTGGTATAGCTACCAACGAAATATATATCTAGATATTGCTAGCCCGCAACAAATAAATAAAATATAAAACATAAATACTTGAGTACATGCTCAAATAAATGTAAAAATTTTGTAACGGGGAGATTTGCTTTTCATTTTTGCCTTATAAAATACTTTTAATGGCAACCAGCGGTTGTCTAACTGTATAGGTGTAGAAAAGTAAGCACATTCATAATGGAAAATTATTGTTGTGTGTGTTTGAGAAAATTTTTTAAAGGCTATTTTTATGCTTTGTAATTCACAAAAATATATTTGTGAGTTTTTGTATAAATAGATGAGCTTTGGAATTTTTTTAAACATAAAGGGTAAAACATCTACTGATGAATTGGTATAGCTACCAACGAAATATATATCTAGATATTGCTAGCCCGCAACAAATAAATAAAATATAAAACATAAATACTTGAGTACATGCTCAAATAAATGTAAAAATTTTGTAACTTGGAGATTTGCTTTTCATTTTTGCCTTATAAAATACTTTTAATGGCAACCAGCGGTTGTCTAATTGTATAGGTGTAGAAAAGTAAGCACATTCATAATGGAAAATTATTGTTGTGTGTGTTTGAGAAAATTTTTTAAAGGCTATTTTTATGCTTTGTAATTCACAAAAATATATTTGTGAGTTTTTAAGGGTAATCACGATGGTGATTGTGCAAATATGCATTTAGCAAATTTGCTGTGCATATTAGTGTACTTCGTGAGCGTACTTTTAAATTTATTGCATTTTAGTGAAGAGCATGTAATTTTGTTCAGAAAAATGTGGCAGCCCATCAAAAATTCTGGCAACACTGACTTCAGATGTCAAGTTACAAATGCATAAATTTATTATTTACTAAAAAATTAAAAAAAGAAGACTAAAACTTTTTAAATTAAATTAAAATTAGTTACAAAATTAAATTTTCTTTTTCTAAACATAAAAATATGATAGTCTGTATGTCACAAGTTATTGTTTATTTTCGTTTGCAATTGATAAAATATGCACTACTATCTTTGCTCATGGTTTTTTTAGTGCAAACGAAGCAAAATTAAGCAAATTGCAAATACATACATTTTGTTGTTATGTTGTGCAAATGTGTGTATATTTGCACACATTTGCATCGTTTGCACACTTTGCACTACCCATCGTGATTACCCTTTTTGTATAAATATATGAGCTTTGGAATTTTTTTAAACATAAAGGGTAAAACATCTACTGATGAATTGGTATAGCTACCAACGAAATATATATCTAGATATTGCTAGCCCGCAACAAATAAATAAAATATAAAACATAAATACTTGAGTACATGCTCAAATAAATGTAAAAATTTTGTAACGGGGAGATTTGCTTTTCATTTTTGCCTTATAAAATACTTTTAATGGCAACCAGCGGTTTTCTAATTGTATAGGTGTAGAAAAGTAAGCACATTCATAATGGAAAATTATTGTTGTGTGTGTTTGAGAAAATTTTTTAAAGGCTATTTTTATGCTTTGTAATTCACAAAAATATATTTGTGAGTTTTTGTATAAATAGATGAGCTTTGGAATTTTTTTAAACATAAAGGGTAAAACATCTACTGATGAATTGGTATAGCTACCAACAAAATATATATCTAGATATTGCTAGCCCGCAACAAATAAATAAAATATAAAACATAAATACTTGAGTACATGCTCAAATAAATGTAAAAATTTTGTAACGGGGAGATTTGCTTTTCATTTTTGCCTTATAAAATACTTTTAATGGCAACCAGCGGTTGTCTAATTGTATAGGTGTAGAAAAGTAAGCACATTCATAATGGAAAATTATTGTTGTGTGTGTTTGAGAAAATTTTTTAAAGGCTATTTTTATGCTTTGTAATTCACAAAAATATATTTGTGAGTTTTTGTATAAATAGATGAGCTTTGGAATTTTTTTAAACATAAAGGGTAAAACATCTACTGATGAATTGGTATAGCTACCAACAAAATATATATCTAGATATTGCTAGCCCGAAACAAATAAATAAAATATAAAACATAAATACTTGAGTACATGCTCAAATAAATGTAAAAATTTTTAAAGTAATAACTAAAATCATAATAGTCTCTTGTGTTTTAATTCTGAAATAAGTTACAAAATAAATTGTAACATATGGATATGCAAACAGTAACAATAATACGAGTAAAAAACTTTTCGGATTTTTTTCTGATTGTTGTTGATTTGAAAATAATTATACGCGTATGTATAATTTTTCTTTCAGATCAACAGAAACAACAAAAGTATTAAATTTCTTTCGCTAACAAAACACAAACAAATGCAACTGAACTCACTTTTTAATAAAAAAAAGTGCTTCAATCAGTTGAAATTTTGTAACATGCAAAAATGAAGTGGAAGTTTTTCCTACTCATTTTACAATTTTTCGAAGAAATTATAATTGTCAGTTTAAAAAATTTTATTTCAAAATTATTTAAAAAAAGGGGGGGAAATAAACATAACAATACACATACATACATATGTTTGTATGTAACTAATGATCAATGAACCATATTTACAAAACTCCTATGTTCAATAAATGATTTCATTGATAATTTTGAAAATATAACTTGAATCAAAAAAGATTAAACTAACATTTTTACAATCTCTATATGTAGGCAGAAGATCTTATTTTTCTATTGATTAGTACTTACGTTATCTTACTTAATTTTTTTTTAAGAGAAAACTGCCTCATAAAAATAAAGTTAATAATTTCTTTAAATATCTGTAAATATTGTCCTGTAAATTAACAGTAAAGACTGGTATTAAGGCCGAAAATTTCTCATAGAGAAAAGAAAATATATATTTACAATCGTAAAAGTAGATTAAGAAAAATTGGATTTATATTAAATTTATGAAAAATGTTAAACAAAATACGATTTATTATTTACTCTCCAAAAAGTTATCATGCATACATACAATTTAAAGTTGAAAAATATAAGAATTATATTTTTAAAACAACTCTTCTCAACTGGTAATAAGTAATTGAAAGAAATATATACAAAAATAAAAAACGAACCAAATAATGATACAAACTTAACTTATAAAACTCAAAAATAAACAAACAGACAATTAAACAAACAAATAACAAATATTTGAAAATTTAAATTTTTGATCAAAATAATTAGAATTAAAAAACGAAATAAGCAAATATATGTAAAAGTTTTTTTTTAAATCATATAAATAAAATCCTGTAACTGGTTGAGTATAACAATCCAAAATATTTTCTAAACTCCCATTCTTGTTAGTGATCCAATATAATAATAATAAGAAATAATAGTTATAGGAAATTTTAACAATATGTAAGAAAAGAAATTTTTATATAAGTATACGTAAGAAAAAATTGTTAGTTATAAGATTAAAAATATTAACCCGTGTTTCAAAATCAACCAATAATCATCATCCCGTTAACAATGAAGAATCCAACAATCATCAGCAGCAGCCTATATCTATCAACCTCACACAACCGTAAAACCTATATACGATACCACAACACATACATAGACGGAATGACCAGTTCCGTTGGAAAGGGGGAATCGCTACAACGCCAATGACATCTACAAAGTCAATAACAACCGCAGTACCACCAGCAATATCATATTTTTTCCTTGGTGACGCAGCAAACGTACCAAGTCGACAGACACTTAGCAGTCGCCAACTAATGGTAAACTGCGAACCTTCAGGCAATCGAGGCTCGGGAGATAATTACATATTACTCCGAGAGCTGCCAAAGCCGTATCGCCAAGGTAGTCGGATGCATACACACATCTATTTTGACTTGATTCCAGAAGTATGGCTACGAAACATCCTAAGACAGGATGTTTCTTGTCCGCAAGGGGGAGGGATGTTATGAGTCATTTTCCCCTAACCAACAAAAGTATCAGCGACAGCAGAATATACGCTGCATACACATACTGACGTTGAGTTATTTTCCCTGAACTAACAAAAATACCAACGGCAGCAAAATACCGCTGCATGCATTACTGACGTTATTACCAGTAATTTTCCTACAGACATATGCTGACGTTGCAATACCGCTGCATATATATATATGCCAGTAATTTTCCTACAGATATATGCTGACATTGCAATATCGTGAGAACCGCAATCGGCTGGAAGTTCCACGGGTATGAATATGCTGAATTTGCATACTAACACACTTAGCAATATCGCGGGAATGACCACGCCGGCGGCAGCGAACGTCAGCAGCATCGTTCAATCAGACAGTGAAATTGGGTATAAAAGCGAAGGGTGATTTGGTATGGAGGGTCTAGTCTGTAGAGTCTTGGCTGAATAGCAGTTCGGAAATATTCTTTAAACACCTAACAACTAACCAAAAAACCTGATGAAACACCAGCCTTAAAAATCGGGTCCCTGTGAAGGCTTAATGATATTTTATAAAGTAGACCGGATCAAACACCAGCCTTAAAAAGCGGGTCCCTGTGAAGGCTAAGTAATATTTTAAGCTATATATAAAGCTAACATTTTGTAGTCTGTGGTTAATAAATAAAAATAATAATAAATAAATAATAAAAATAATGTTTTAATTTAACCATAACAAAATTTAGTATACAGAGTATATAAGCACACACTAAATTGTTTTATCACTTTATTTTCGAATTATATGGCGTAAATACTTAATATTATTACATTTTATTAAATTCAAGCGTGTTTCATGTAGCATTTTCCACTAAAAACTAAATTTGTTTTTGCTTTTCGTTTTGTTTACTTTCATAACAAACCCACTAATGCTGTCTCTTTTTAACTATGCCGAGTTATGACAAATAAAATATGATCCAAATCCAATTTTATATTTTTCGTCGCGTCTGGTTACCTGTGGTATTAGTCTCGTGTGTAAACAAAAGAACAAAATTTGTGGAGCTAAAAATCACAAAATATACAGAAGTGACTCGAGACGGAAGATTTTTCATACTTCATTGTATTCACTCATACGGTCGTTCTTTTTGTTCTTTTTTTTGCTGTCTCTCTATCCAAATTAAAATTATAAATCACATAAACTATTTAAATATCCATATATTTCTATAATTCACATTCAAAATATTAATATTTAATAAATATAAGTTTGTTTACACTGATCGTTTGTATTTTATCACTATAATATCTGCAAAAAATATCAGAATTTATCAAGTATGTATTTATGTACTTATGTAAGTAAGAAACCACCACCATTTGGCAAATTTACAGCATATATGTACGTATGTATATAAATTTAATATACAGAGTATATAAGCACACACTAAATTGTTTTATCACTTTATTTTCGAACTATATGGCGTAAATACTTAATATTATTACATTTTATTAAATTCAAGCGTGCTTTCATGTAGAATTTCCATTAAAAACTAAATTTGTTTTTGCTTTTCGTTTTGTTTACTTTCATAACAATCTCACTAATGCTGTCATTTTTTAACGATGCCGATTTATGACAAATAAAATATGATCCAAATCCAATTTTATATTTTTCGACGCGTCTGGTTACCTGTGGTATTAGTCTCGTGTGTGAACAAAAGAACAAAATTTGTGCAGCTAAAAATCACAAAATAAACAGAAGTGACTCGAGACGGAAGATTTTCATACTCCATTGTATTCACTCATACGGTCGTTCTTTTTGTTCTTTTTTTTTTGCTGTCTTTCTATTCAAATTAAAATTATAAATCACATAAACTATTTAAATATCCATATATTTCGATAATTCACATTCAAAATATTAATATTTAATAAATTTAAGTTTGTTTACACTGATCGTTTGTATTTTATTACTATAATATCTGCAAAAAATATCAGAATTTATCAAGTATGTATTTATGTATGTAAGTAAGAAACCACCATTTGGGAAATTTACAGCATATTTGTACGTATGTATATAAATTCTATATACAGATTATATAAGCACACACTAAATTGTTTTATCACTTTATTTTCGTATTATATGCCGTAAATACTTAATATTATTACATTTGAATACATTTATGCGTGCTGTCATGTAGCATTTTCCACTAAAAACTGACCTTTTTTGCTTTTCGTTTTGTTTACTTTCATAACAACCACACTAATGTTGTCTCTTTTTCACGATGTCGGGTTATGACAAATAAAATATGATCCAAGTCCAAAATTTTTTTTTTCGTCGCATCTGATTCCTATCTAAAATTGTTCTCGTCTGTGAATCACCCAAGGCGAATCTATAAATGGTGGGAGCAATGGCGAATTCAAAAATTCGCCAAAACCAAACGATTGAAAAATTTTGTAGTATATCCTTTTCTATTAAATTCTTTGTTTACAAACAAATTTGATATTTTTTTGTAAATTAAAATTTTTAAAGCTAAAATTTTTATATGAATTAAAAAAAGTGTATGCAAAAAAGAAAATAATTGTGAAAAAAGGAAGCAAACGTGAAAAAGCGAAAAAGGATATGGAATTCAAAGTTCAGGTAAGATTTATATAATTGGAAACATTCTGAAGAACCACAAACTAAGGGCCAATAATTCAGTACTGATTTATATGTCATTTATTTTTAAATGCTATTTATATACAAAATTAAGTTTTTCACTGCAAAATTAAGTCAACATTAAATAGCCAACATTGTGCATTTAAATACTACATAAGTTTTACGAATTTCCATATGTTTTTGACTGCTTGTTCTTCTTATATAAAATAAAGCCAATAAAATATTTGTGGCTGCTGGCAAACTGCATAAAATTTTGTCTTGTTTTGTCGCTATTAACCTTTTAATCGTATTGAAAGTTGCTTTTATTCTTTAAAAACATTTCAGCAGTTCTTAATTATTCTTATTTTTAGCTAAAATAATAATATATTTTTTTGGATTTTTCTTTATATGTTCTAGTCAGCTGTTCTTTAGGGAAATTTGTGGGAAATTTTTTATTTTACGCAGTGCTACCATATTTTCATCGTAATTAAATAAGAACTTTAATTACTCACTGAAAAAATGGAATCTTATTTAAATGCAACATAAATTTAAATGAAAATTAGCTGAATGAGTATTTAAATAGGAAGTCAATTATTGGCCCTAAATCTTTGTATTTCAAGGCCACCAGGTCACTGAAACGAAGGGTCCCCGTGGATAGAATGACTGATGATATATTTTAAATTAGTGCTTAAATGTAATTTATCGTTCATGAGCCTTGCACTTGGCCTCATGCATTTAATTTTATGTAATTGATATAAATTAATTAATAAAAACAAATTGTATATAAATAGAAAATTTTATTTGTTTCTGGGTTACCTTTTTTAATTTTATTCTACACTTTCATTCCATTATCTCCTAAAATCCCCAAATTTGTTTTTTGAAAACAAATTCAATAATAGGTATGAAGAATATTGACTTTGTTAGAAATTTATATTGTTTACTAAAATAATATTTTTTTAGTCATTAGAAAATTCCCATTAGGGTTAACTCAATACACACAACTTACATATATCTAAATACTTAGGTCATCGAAATCTTGAAAACAAAAACATTTTGATGTGGAATTTTAAAAGATGAATTGAGTATCCGATTAAATATATGTATTTTTTATATAAGAAATATGTACATACATATATGCCAAAAAAAGAGAATTACGTAGTTGTAAACTATATATTTGTTATGCAATAGCATTCAAAATATTTCTAAATTTAATCGACGCAAATTTTTCAAAGGATATAGAGAGGTATGTAACATTTAGATGCTAGCTGAAGTATTCATTAAAAATCAATATAAATTTGATTTGTTTTACAAAAAAAATTTTAATGGACATTTTGTATTAAAACATGTACATATTTCAAATTATTTGTAAAGGTTTATAAATGTTTTCTATAGCCCCTTTTTTATTTTAAAACAGCTGAGGGGGTCCCAGCTAAAACTTAGGCGTTCAAAAGAACTGCCAAAAGAATGGAGATTAAAACAAAAGGCAAACAAGTGCCGAATTCAGTTGCTTGTAATAATCTTATTTTATTTACAATTTGTTCTAGCTTATATACTAAAATTTCTTAGGTCATTGAGTGATTTCTGAATCACTCAATATTTTACAAATTCATAAATAAAAGAAAATAGAAATTAAAGTCACAATTATCAAATATTATATTACATCTTAAATTTACATGTGCCAACAATAATGCAAGCAAACAATATTCTTTTGACCCACTTCAACATGTGTAACATTATCGCTTGTTGCGCTACACACTTAAAGTTGGTATTTATACATTGTGCATTTTGTATGGCGACATGGGTACACTACACCCTCACCCTTAAGAGAAAAATTAGGGAGGAATTTTTCTAATCAACTTCATAGTACTGTTACAATAATTCTTATGATTTACTTATATACATAATTAGTTTGAATATTTACATATGTGTATATCTTATTTTTACGTATATATGTTAGTATTTTATTCTATAATGTCTTAAATGGTTTTAAATTGTTGTTGTGGTATGTTTGTTAGTGTAAGTGGTTCTTTTATGTATGCAATATGCAATATTATTTTCAATAATTATATCTTTATGTTCTATATTTTCAAATTTATTAAATTGCAATTTTTTCATATTTTTGACGTCATTAATGGATATACATTCCCATATTTGAAGTTGATCAGACTTCTGAGAATTGCATTTTTCCATACTCTTTTCTTCTACACGTGTTTCACTAAAATTGTTATTTGCCTCATTATGTTCTTTATTATTTGCCTCATTATATTCTTTATTTGTCTCTTTATTTTCTTTATATGTATGTCATTATGTTTTAATTTCAAGTCATCCAAAAATTTGTTGAACCGTTCGTTGTCGTTTATATTGTTGAAATTTAATATGTCATAGTTTTTTAGTGGATCAGTATGCAGTTTAATGCCCTGTAAAATTTGTGTATCATTTGTTGTGTTTAAAATTTTAATATGTGTCATTCCGTTTTTTGGTACTATTGAATTACTTAAAAAAATACCACTTTTTAATTCATTATTAAGTATTACGCAATCTTCTGTAAGGTTTAATTTCAATGGTTGTATGATTTCTGTTCGTGGTGGTATAGTTATTTTTAATGTGTCGAATGCTTTTGATTGCATTGGCAGAATTATGATTTCATTATTGGTAAACAAAGAAATTGTGAATGTCTCGTAATCTATTTTGCATAAGTATTCTCTTAAAAAGTCTCTCCCTATTATTCCGTCTGTCTCTATTTAGATTTAATTTTAATGCTTGTATGATTTCAATTAATAATATTTTGCAATATCTTAACTTGATTTATTTAATAAGAAGACTTGGTTTGTTGATGGTTAAGTAAAGAGTATGTGTACATGAATGTTGGAAGTTGTGTGTATTTGTGTGTAAGTTAAAAAAATGTTAAGAAATAAATAAAAATGTATATATTTATGTATAATTATTTTATATTTTAAACTATTTATTAATATTCAAGAGGTTTTCATTTAAATCTTCATTCTTTCATTAAATTCCCATTTGTTTTTATATATTCAATTAATTAATTTGTAAGTAAAATTAACGTACATATGTATTTAGTTCATTTATTTATAATTCTATTTTTTTTTTTTTTAGTCTTTTTTCCAATTCATTCATATTGTTTGTTGTGCTTGCTTTTTTTTTGTTGATTTTTATATTATTTTAATGCTGTTTTAAGTTAAGTTTGTATGTATGTATAATTGTAAATTATTTAAGCAAAACTTAAAATATTGAAACTAGAGAACATCTTGCATTTGTGATTTTTATAAACCAAACCCAAACGTGTTTACGTCGTTTTAGATTGTCAGTGCTTTGTTCATCTAAATTTTTGGTGTCCTTTTGATAGGCTAAGTCACGTTGATTTCCACGAGTCATGATTGGTACTTTCTATTACTAGCAAATTTTTTTATTTCTGGATTCCAATTTGTAGGCAGGATCAGTTTTCAGATTTTGTAGGCAGGATCAGTTTTCAGATTTTGTAGGCAGGATCAGTTTTCAGGATCAGTTTTCAGATTTTGTAGGCAGGATCGGTCGGCAGGATCGGTCGGCAGGATCGGTTTTCAGATTTTGTAGGCAGGATCGGTCGGCAGGATCGCCATGTAAAGGTTTATAAATGTTTTCTATAGCCCCTTTTTTATTTTAAAACAGCTGAGGGGGTCCCAGCTAAAACTTAGGCGTTCAAAAGAACTGCCAAAAGAATGGAGATTAAAACAAAAGGCAAACAAGTGCCGAATTCAGTTGCTTGTAATAATCTTATTTTATTTACAATTTGTTCTAGCTTATATACTAAAATTTCTTAGGTCATTGAGTGATTTCTGAATCACTCAATATTTTACAAATTCATAAATAAAAGAAAATAGAAATTAAAGTCACAATTATCAAATATTATATTACATCTTAAATTTACATGTGCCAACAATAATGCAAGCAAACAATATTCTTTTGACCCACTTCAACATGTGTAACATTATCGCTTGTTGCGCTACACACTTAAAGTTGGTATTTATACATTGTGCATTTTGTATGGCGACATGGGTACACTACATATTTAACTTTTTCTGTTTTTATGAACATTGCAAAAGTTTGATGTATAGAGTACATTTTTTAATCCCAACTACAAAAAAATATCCCCAGTTTTTGGATATGGCCTTATAGATGGGAGCACTAATACATAATTTCATTTCTTTATTTCTCACTTTCTTTAAGCGCCATGGCCACGCATCAAATTGGCTTGACAAATAACATGTATGTGTTGGTAAATATTATATTGCTTAACACAGCAACGTGTCAAATTCATGCCGTCAAATTTCATTTGAAAGTTATTTTTGAAGGATAAGAACGTGTGATATTTTTGTTCGCAAACTATTTTTTGCTTACAAAATTTCTTTATTTTATTTATTAACAATTGTAATATCAATTGCTTTATATTTTTATATGCGATTGACTTACAGAGCCTTTCTTTATATTAAATTATTATGAAAATAATTATGTAAATATATTTTGTTAATTTTAATTCAATAAATATATACATAATATTTACATTTTTTTAAACATTTGGTTTATTTTTAATTACTCTCCATAAAGCAGGCAAACCACGATAAAATTTAATTAATTCCAGTATAAAATTTTTTCATCCACTTTTTATTTATTGCGCTATCAAATTTTCCGCGTACCATATTGTCGCTGCGCACACTTAATAAAAATGAGATTTGATGTAATTACGCAGCAACACATCAAATTTGCTTCAAATTACAGTATCGACGGCAGTGAATATCTAAATTGTTTTGATTTTCGTCAAACTCACATGGACATATACGTGAGAGTTTTTTTTCACTAACACAAATAAAAAAAACTTGGTTTGTCAAGCCAATTTGATACGTGGCCATGACGCTTTACAAAACAAATTGACAATCGTTTGGAAATTTACACAAACAAAATGCATGTTGTTTTTCGTGTTGTATTTGTTTTATTCTGGCTACCACCAAGGTATATTAATTATCAGGTAGTCGCATTAGCTAAAATTGACATCAGCTGATTGATTTTTTGTTGTCAAAACTTTGTTGTGTTTTTATAAAAATATTGTGACATTTTTTTTATTTAATTAAAATTTAAGAAATTGAAAAAAAAACGCGTAAAAAATTTTTAAAATTTAATTAAAATTAAAAATATCGGCTACAATGCGTGTATGTAGTGTCTGCAAAAAAAAAATTTGCAAAGGGGGAAGGAAAGTTGTTCCAAGTACCCAAATAAAAGCGCCTGAAAAGTATATGGAGCGAAATTTGTTTCAGGAATTTCACACCAACTTCTCTTTTATGTAGCTCTCACTTTTTGCCATTAAGCATTTTACATGCTGAAAAAAAGGTAAAGTCTAATCGTGAATTGTGCATTTGCATCTTTAACATTTTCCGTTGTTCCAACAACAGCATTTACAATACGTTCAATATTGTGTTGTTTCAAAATATCCTGGAAGGAGGATACATAGACTTTCTTTAAATTTTACTAGGAATTTTTCGATACATACATACATATATTTTTGTTTTCTTACCTTTCCTGTAAAAATATCCTGTAATGAAGCAACATTCTTCTCCAATGCCTTTACTACTGGTCATTTTTACGTATATATGGGCAGTATTCTCTTATGATCTAATTCCACGTTTCCATGCAGTTTAATTATGATAACTCCAGCCTTAAACAAATGCATTTGCAAAGGGAGGAAATTGTTTCCTAGTACCCAAATAAAAGACACATCCTGATTTTATACATACATCTATCAACACCTTTTTGTTTTCTGCATTGTAAAAAATTTTAACTTATATTTTTATTTTATGCAATTGTTTTTTTTTTTAATTTAATTTTTGTTTTGTTTACACATCACATTTTGACAACAGCCAAGTTTTTACACTAACAAAATGCCTGTTGTTTTTGTGATGTTGTATTTGTTTTAAGGACAAGACTACCTTATTTAATATACCTTGGCTACCACCTTATATAAATTCGCCTTGGAAACACCAATGAAATTAAGCAACACTGTTTAGTAGAGGTGTCAAACTATCGATAGTGGCACCATCGATAGTTTAAAAATTTATATCGATATATCGCGATAGTATCGAAGTGGTGTTTCACAGAGAATATATTATACTATGTTCACACGAGAAGATGAAGCACTTGCTTCGCTCTCTGAAGCATGTTTATGAATCTAGCTGTTCACACGACTCATGTACTTGCTTCGATTTGATAGTTCTCTTTTTAATAACAAATAAAATCTAAAATAGACAAAAAAAAAAAATAAGTTAAAATTATTACGCATTTTTAAAAATGCACAAACATATTTTTGCTTCGATTGTTGTTTTATCTTTATAGTTTTAATTCAATTTTTCACTTTTAATTAAAGTTTTTGTTGTGTTTTTTGCATCTAGTTCAGATAAACTTCCGATAAATTACGATAAAATTTAGAGAAGACAGCAATTTTTCATGCTTCGCAAGTAGATTCAATATGAATCTACATGCTTCGCTCTCAAAATTTTGTATGGCGAAGCATGTTGCTTCGCTCATGATTGGGGTGTGAAGCATGAATAGAGAGCGAAGCATGTTCCGTGTGAACGTAGTATTATTTCATACCATTTTCACACGAGAAGATGAAGCACTTGCTTCGCTCTCTGAAGCATGTTTATGAATCTAGCTGTTCACACGACTCATGTACTTGCTTCGATTTGATAGTTCTCTTTTTAATAACAAATAAAATCTAAAATAGATAAAAAAAATAAGTTAAAATTATTACGCATTTTTAAAAATGCACAAACATATTTTTTTTATATTTGTTTTATCTTTATAGCTTTAATTCAATTTTTCACTTTTAATTAAAGTTTTTGTTGTGTTTTTTTCATCTAGTTCAGATAAACTTCCGATAAATTACGATAAAATTTAGAGAAGACAGCAATTTTTCATGCTTCGCAAATAGATTCAATATGAATCTACATGCTTCGCTCTCAAAATTTTGTATGGCGAAGCATGTTGCTTCGCTCATGATTGGGGTGTGAAGCATGAATAGAGAGCGAAGCATGTTCCGTGTGAACGTGGTATTAAAATAATTTTGGTCTACTAGTTCAGATAAACTACCGATAATTCGTTATCAATATTAGAGATGATAGTAATTTATACGTGTTCGCGTAGGTTCTAGCCTTTTCCCACTAGCATACATTTTAGAGGAATGAATGGATTATGTTGAAAATGTCAAATTGCATTTCCATTGGCAACATCCATGGTCTAATAATCAGGTCTGCGCAAGAAGGAATATGGTTTTTTGTAGGGTTGTGTTTTGACCGTTAAATAATCTGCAAAAATATGGTAAGTTAATTCGGTCTTGTCAAAAGTTGTTTACATTTTTGGCCGCCATCATGAATATTATTGTTTACGTTATGCTTTTTGTTTTTGCATAACCAATAAATACATACAAAACAACTTTTGTTTTGTTTTGTATACAGCTTTGTTTTGACAATGTTGAATTAATTTTACACAAACAAAATTGCATGTCGATTTTGTTGTTGCGTTGATACGCGCACCTTATTATTCCACCATGGCAACATCTAACATCTACCATCTTCTCAGCTGTCAAAAATATAAAAATACTTACAGCATAATTTATTGTGGAAAAAATTAAAATAAAATTAAAATGGATTTTGAAGAAGCATTAATAATTGGACTCGTTCATAATTTACAAGAACAAACAGAATTGTTAATTCAGTGTTCAGAAAAAAGCATTAACACGAACTTCTTATATGAATTCTTTGGTTTTTTATTTATTTAAAGTTTTTATATGCATAGCAAAAAAAGCGATTTCCTGAAAGACATGAGAGTTCTTTCTTGTGCCTCTCAACTCTTCTATTTTGTCATCTCATAAGTCCAGCAACATGTTTTCCAAATCCTGGTTCCATACTATGCGACGAGCAGTGCTTTTCTTTACTAAAACCAAAAATAAATTATTATATTTAAATATGTATGTACAACATATAAAATAAAGTTAAAAAAAAGTAAAAACTTACGTGTGCCACTCATTGTGATATATATTTCTTTATTTTTTCTTACACAATTATGTATACATACATATGTCATTCACAAAAAATTAAACTGTCAATATGTATGTATCTGTCATTTTGTTAGAGATGACATTAAAATTATCGGAATATGTTGATTGGAACAAAATGATTTAGGAACATCTTTTAAAGATGTAGAAAGATGTTGACTTTTAGTACTGTGTATTTCTTATGGGAAGATGTTAACATCTTCTCAAATTGATGGTAAATGTAAGATGTTGCGTAGTGGAAAAAGGCTATTCCACTCAAAATTTTGTATGGCGAAACATGTAGGTTCAATCCAGGTTGGCCCGCGAACCTCTATAATTTCTGTCCGTGTGAACATAGTATTACGCTCCAAGGGGGTGGGGGTAAAAGATTTGTTACGGATTGGAAATTCTGAAAAATTATTAAAATGCGTAACGGTGGAGGGGGGGAGGGGTTATAAAATCTCTGAAAACAGCGTTACGTAATATGTGCACAGTCCCATACACGAAGCATGAAAAATTGCTGTCTTCTCTAAATTGTATCGTAATTTATCGAAAGTTTATCTGAAGTAGATGCAAAAACTACAACAAAAACTTTAATTAAAAGTGAAATATTTAATTAAAACTATATAGATAAAACAACAATGGAAACAAAAAATATGTTTGTGCATTTTTAAAAATGCGTAATAATTTTAACATATATTTTTTTGTCCATTTTAGATTTTATTTGTTATTAATAAGAGAACTGTCAAATCGAAGCAAGTACATGAGTCGTGTGAACAGCTAGATTCATAAACATGCTTCAGAGAGCGAAGCAAGTGCTTCAGCTTCTCGTGTGAACATAGTATTACAATTGCCGAAACTATCAAAAATATCAATAGTCTCAAAATAAATAAATATCGATACTATCGCTAGTACTATCGACATTTTGACAGCTCTACTGCTTAGGGTGTTGTTTTTAGTTGGATTGCTTTCTTCTGCTGTTTGCGGATGGGCATAGATTTTAAATTAGAATACTAGGTTTGACCAATTTTTAAGTTATTTTAGTGTAAATAATTGAAAATGCAAAATTTTCTGAAGCAAACATCGACAGATGCAACCGACAATGGGAGTGAAAAGAATGATTACCCGCGTGCCACTAGTAAGTAGATATGTACATACATACATAAGTATGTATGTATATAATGATTTATTAAAAAGAATTCAAAACGATCAGAGTGACAACACCTACTTATATACTTAGCTACATATGTATGTAAGTACATATGTATGTACATACACCCAATTTACACGGTGATTTTTAATCATGACTAAATATGATAATTATTTTTTTGGCTTAAATCTAGTTTAGTGACGCAGCTCCAAATGAAAAAAAAAATTACATAGGGCGATAGAAAATCGAAAAATAAGACGAAAATTTCATGTGGTAACTTTCTCGGAAACGCATAGTTTTCGAGTTATTGGCCTCTGAAGTTTGTATATATATGTGCGATTTCCCTTTGCATTTCTCAACGTATAAGGCCAATTTTGCTATCATTTGAAAGCTTTTGACTAGATCTATATGAATTTGTTAAAATACAGAAGATTTTAGTGATATATAAAAAAAATTATTGTTTTTGGACTTAAGTGGGCTAGAATCTAATTTCCAGCAACCTGCTAACCTATATTAAAATAAATTAGTGTGGATAATATATGTCAAACACTTCCTCCAGCGTACAATCTGATGTCATAAATATTATATTTTCTATATCATTGGGTTGGTGTACAAGGTGGAGAAAATCATTAGGCCCGGCCAAAGGCCGGCTATAAAGAACATCTATTCTATATACCACCGTGTCGGGAAATACCATTGTGGAGAAAATTATTAAGCCCGGCCGAAGGCCGGCTATGCAGAAAATCTATTCTATATACCGCCGTGTCGGGATATACCATGGTGGAGAAAATCTCTAAGCCCGGCCGAAGGCCGGCTATGCTGAAAATCTATTCTATATACCGCCGTGTCGGGATATACCATGGTGGAGGAAATCACTAAGCCCGGCCGAAGGCCGGCTATGCAGAAAAACTATTCTATATACCGCCGTGTCGGGATATACCATGGTGGAGAAAATCATTAAGCCCGGCCGAAGGCCGGCGATGCAGACAATGTAAAAAACTGCTTTGACACTTTAAGATTTTAAAATTTAAATAGAAAATTTGCAAATTCATATAGATCTAGTCAAAAGCTTTCAAATGATACCAAAATTGTCCTTATACGTTGAGAAATGCAAAGGGAAATCGCACATATATATATAAACTTCAGAGGCCAATAACTCGAAAACTATGCGTTTCCGAGAAAGTTACCACAAAAAATTTTCGTCTTATTTTTTGATTTTCTATCGCCCTATGTAATTTTTTTTTCATTTGGAGCTGCGTCACTAAACTAGATTTGTTCCATTTTTTTTTGTCGTGCGGGTAGAGAAGGAAGAGGGGTAGAAAAATAATGTTTTCTGGGATTAAATGCACTTTAGTGAAGTTGGCTCAAACAAAATAAAAATTAGCCTATGTGATAGAAAATTGAAAAATAAGAAGAAAATATATAATAAAAAAGTTGCCGGCAACCCATATTTTCCGAGTTATGGGCCTTTGAAGTTTTCATATATATGTACTTATGTGCGATTTTCCTTTGCATTTTTCAACGTACCTATAAGGCCAATTTTGGTTTCGTTTGAAAGCTTTTGACTAGATTTTAATGGATTTGTTAAAATACAAAAGATTTTAGAAATAATTAGGATTGGCCAAAGGCCGGCTATGCAGAACATATATTCTATATACCGCCGTGTCGGGATATACCATGTTGGAGAAAAGTACTAAGGCCGGCTATGCAGAAAATCTAAAAAACTGCTTTGACACCTAAAGATTTCAAAATTTAATAGAACATTTGCAAATTCATATAGATCTAGTCAAAAGCTTTCAAATGATCCAAAATTGTCTTTGAGAAATGCAAAGGGAAATCGCACATATGTATATATAAAAACTTCAGAGGCCAATAACAGGAAAACTATGCGTTTCCGAGAAAGTTACCACATGAAATTTTCGTCTTATTTTCGATTTTATATCGCCCTATATATATTTTTTTTCATTTGGAGCAGCGTCACTAAACTAGATTTGTCCCGAATTGGGTGATACATACATACATACATATGTATGTATATACAAACCAAATTATTTTAGAATTATTACACCCAATTCATCTTATCTTTGAAAGTATCTTCGTAAATCCTCTTGCATTTATACTATGATTTTTAAGCTTGGGTTATTTCTGTTGAATTGTTGAGTTTTTAGCGTATAAAAGTCGATCTTCTTTGAAAGTAGAAAATGAATAAAACATAATAACAAAAACCTAAACAAAATTAAAAGGAAATACTAAAAAAATGCATGGAAAACAGAAAATGTGATTATTTTTGTACCCCTCTTTCTTCTCTGCCCCGCTCGCGAACCAAAAAAATTGTCATCATATATAGTCATGAGTAAAAATCACCGTGTGTGTATGTAATTAGTTAATTTTTATTTAAATTTATATTGTGTTTAAATAAGATTTCATTTTTTCAGTGAGCAATTAAAGTTCTTATATAATTACGATGAAAATATGGTAGCACTACGTAATATAAAAAATTTCCCAAAAGAACAGCTGGGGGTTACTCTCTATTGCCATGCGTAAGAAAAATGGTGCCTAATCGAACAATTGGTACCCTGTATTGCGCTTTCGTATTTTCCTATCGTATCTAATTTTTTCCTTTCGCAAATCTGGCATCACCGCACTCTGTAATGCAAAAGTGTATCACCCAATTTAGACGATGCCATTTATGGTGTCAACTTTTCACGTCACTTTTGTTTTTTTAAGCGAGTGGTGTAGAGAAGAAAGAGGGTAGAAAAATAGACTCGTTTTCTGTTTTCATGGGATTTTTTCATATTTCTCTTTACTCTTTTCTTGTTACGTTTTATTATTATGCTATTCTTATTGTATTTGCGTCATAAATCAGAAAAAGACTTAGAAAAAAAAACCTTCGTATGAATTCAAATAATTTTTGGTACCAACTTCAAAAGGGAATCAAGTAAAAGAGACGTCATAAATGGCATCGTCTAAATTGGGTGTATGTTAAAATCGTTCGTTACTAGGCGTCTCCATTAGCCATGAACATGGTATGAGCATCATGTCAGGCATTGCATATGGCTAATGTAGACCGCTCATGTCCATGTTTCGTCCATGCTCTGACATCAATATCCGAACATATGGCTGAGCAACAATGTTCGCCATGAGGTTGGCCATTCAATGTCATTTTCTCTGACAGTTTATATTTTTAAGTTATGGCTGCTTATGTTTTAAACAAATATTGTTTTGCAACAAATACAGCATAAAAACAGCGAAAACCGTAAAACACACTTGTAAATGCGATTACCACTTAAAAAATACCCAAAACACCCCATAAAATAGAAAAACTTGAACTATATGAAGGCTTTGACAAACTAAAAATTATGGTTGTCAGCACATGAACATCTGTAAGTATTCGCTACATTCTAGAAGGTGGGCATATTATTACCGTTTCTCTGCCGACGTTATGTTCATGTCATGTTCAAGTAGATGGCTCGTGAAGACGTAGGGTTAAGCGCAAATATCTTGCGCTAAGTCCAAGGCGTATCCAACAGGTGATCTTACTAGCACAGCTGACTGAGAAAATGTTTTAAATTTGTTTGTGTATTTTGATATGAAGCGAGTGCTTTATACCAACAAAATACATGTTGTTTTTGGATTGTTGTACTTGTTGTCGAACTGCGCATACCTGTTAGTTTTACCATGGCTAGGACCCAATTCACATCATCCACTAATAGTTCGAAAAACTCAATACATTCAAGATTTTTTACTAATACACACACATTTTTCGAAATGGCAGCTCCAGTGGCAATAGATTTTGCATGCCACTGAAAATTTTACACTTGCATGCCACTAAATGCCAAAACGATAAGCAATGTTACCCTGTTCAAAATTTAATGCAACTTTACCGGATTGCTGTAAAATTCTAATTGAAGTATTAATTTTTTAAATGTATTTTTATGCTTTATTTGTTGAAATACGCATAAAAAATGGAAGATTGTTAATTATAGCGCATTAATAATTTGATAACAATATACATACATAATAATAATACAAATAAGAATAAATGTTAACACTTTCCCCACAAATGTGCCTATATGATAAACTTGGTAACTCTCTCCTCTCTTCTCTTTCTTTCTGGTTATTATTTTTTTTTAATTTGAGAAGTAAACGAATGTACTCAAGTTAACGCTTCGGCGACATTTTGAAAATGAAATTGCAAGAGATTCGAGTTTTTCATTGATAATACGTATACAGCAATGGCATGCCACTACTTGCATGTGTAATTGCAGCGTAAAACTACTGATTGTAGAATTGAGAAAACAAAATAAAAATGAACTGCTTGGTCCACGATGTCGATCGACAACTTAAGCGAGCGACAGCAAGTCACTCACTATCGATCGCTTAAGCGCCCCACTAAATATCGACTTGTCGGTCGTCTGGCTTTACGTGTTTAACGTAATCATTGTCAAATGACTATATTGCCACATCAAATATTCCATGTTAGTTGAGCCATAAATATGGCCATTTGAACGTGGCACACTTCGATAACAAGTACAACAAACAAAAAACAACTAGTATATTGTTGGTATAAAATACTCGCTTTTTTATTGAAACAATCAAATAAATTTAACAATTTCTTAAAAATGCTTTACAAACTGTAACAATTATTTTTGTATGCTGTAAAACTGTATCAGTTAGTATGCAAATTTTATCTAAAGCTATTTGAGTCTGCTGTGCTAGTCAGCTCACCTCTTGAATATGCCTTGCTTCAAATATAAACACAAAACATATGTTTTCAATAAATCAATTTTGTGAAAAATAACTTATAGCAAAATAATTTTTTGATATTGTGTATATTTTACCTGCACTGCTTCAGAATTTATTCCCTATTTTTCACCCAAGGAACAGGTTCTTTTAACTCGACGTATGTCAATCATTGGCTTGTTGGATTCAATGTACCAGTTCGTTGAAACCGTACGTTGATTTTTAAGAATTTATTCCTTGATCCAATGAATTGCTTGATCATACAACAAAATCAACATACATATATTAATTAAAATCAAGAAACGGGTTCTTCAAATCAAAGTATTTGTTCATTTTGTTTAAATAAATGATCGAGTTTCCTAAATTCAACGTATTATACGTTAAATCAAAAAACTAGTTCATTGTTTAATTCAACGAATAAAATCAAATAATGGTTTCAACGTTGAGTTCATAAATACATAAAATCTTACTTTTAATTTCAGGGAATATTTTACTGAAACAACTTATAATACGCTGAACTTCAAAGAATTTAATTCAAGGACGGAAGTTCGTTAAATTTATGTAAAACTGTTTTCTTCAGTGTAGAACAAATAAAGGAAAAAATATATACATATTTATTTTAGCTAAAAATAAGAAGAATTAAGAACTGCTGAAATGTTTTAAAAGAATAAGAGCAACTTTCAGAACGATTAAAAGGGTAATAGCGAAAAAACTTGCCAAATTGTATGCAACTTGTCAGCAGCCACAATTTCTTATTTGCTTTTTTCAAACAAGAAGAACAAACAGTCAAAAACATATCGCTCCTTTATTGCAACATAGTCAAACATGGCAAAATGCATTTAAAATTTTCAAAACGTAAGCATTTATATGGACGGCTTGAGCATGTAACTGGTTATAACTTGGGTTTAGATGGAGATATGTTTATGAAATTTTGTTTACAAATAAATAAGTTATTGAGAAACTCTTTTTCGTCAGTAACTGAAAAATTTTGTTTTTTGAGATATGACTATGTTGCCATAAAGGAGCGATATGGAAATTCGTAAACCTTACTATGTAGTGTTTAAATGCACAACGTTGGCTATTTAATGTTGATTTAATATTGCAATGAAAAACAAAATTTTGTATTTAAACGGGTTTTAAAAATAAATGAAACCAATTTATTGGCCCTTACTATAGCATTTTCATTATATATAGAAAATACATGAGAATTTTTGAAGTTATGTACATAAAATATCTGGAATATTAATAATAAATACATTTATTTGGCTGTTATCCATTATTTTATGTTTTATTTCATATAAAAGTGCATTCAATTCAATATTGCAGCATTTGCTGTTTCCGAATGGCAACTGCTCGACTACCAGAGACGGAATCCCAAACATGTAGCAAAAACGCTTTTCACTAGCCCTATTCCCAATCTTGTTCTTAAGACTGCATTTAGCATTTGTGAAGACGAGTTTTTAATATACATGGTGTTTCACAGAGAATATATTATACTATGTTCACACGAGAAGATGAAGCACTTGCTTCGCTCTCTGAAGCATGTTTATGAATCTAGCTGTTCACACGACTCATGTACTTGCTTCGATTTGATAGTTCTCTTTTTAATAACAAATAAAATCTAAAATAGACAAAAAAAAAAAATAAGTTAAAATTATTACGCATTTTTAAAAATGCACAAACATATTTTTGCTTCGATTGTTGTTTTATCTTTATAGTTTTAATTCAATTTTTCACTTTTAATTAAAGTTTTTGTTGTGTTTTTTGCATCTAGTTCAGATAAACTTCCGATAAATTACGATAAAATTTAGAGAAGACAGCAATTTTTCATGCTTCGCAAGTAGATTCAATATGAATCTACATGCTTCGCTCTCAAAATTTTGTATGGCGAAGCATGTTGCTTCGCTCATGATTGGGGTGTGAAGCATGAATAGAGAGCGAAGCATGTTCCGTGTGAACGTAGTATTATTTCATACCATTTTCACACGAGAAGATGAAGCACTTGCTTCGCTCTCTGAAGCATGTTTATGAATCTAGCTGTTCACACGACTCATGTACTTGCTTCGATTTGATAGTTATCTTTTTAATAACAAATAAAATCTAAAATAGATAAAAAAAATAAGTTAAAATTATTACGCATTTTTAAAAATGCACAAACATATTTTTTTTATATTTGTTTTATCTTTATAGCTTTAATTCAATTTTTCACTTTTAATTAAAGTTTTTGTTGTGTTTTTTTCATCTAGTTCAGATAAACTTCCGATAAATTACGATAAAATTTAGAGAAGACAGCAATTTTTCATGCTTCGCAAATAGATTCAATATGAATCTACATGCTTCGCTCTCAAAATTTTGTATGGCGAAGCATGTTGCTTCGCTCATGATTGGGGTGTGAAGCATGAATAGAGAGCGAAGCATGTTCCGTGTGAACGTGGTATTAAAATAATTTTGGTCTACTAGTTCAGATAAACTACCGATAATTCGTTATCAATATTAGAGATGATAGTAATTTATACGTGTTCGCGTAGGTTCTAGCCTTTTCCCACTAGCATACATTTTAGAGGAATGAATGGAATATGTTGAAAATGTCAAATTGCATTTCCATTGGCAACATCTAACATCTACCATCTTCTCAGCTGTCAAAAATATAAAAATACTTACAGCATAATTTATTGTGGAAAAAATTAAAATAAAATTAAAATGGATTTTGAAGAAGCATTAATAATTGGACTCGTTCATAATTTACAAGAACAAACAGAATTGTTAATTCAGTGTTCAGAAAAAAGCATTAACACGAACTTCTTATATGAATTCTTTGGTTTTTTATTTATTTAAAGATTTTATATGCATAGCAAAAAAAGCGATTTCCTGAAAGACATGAGAGTTCTTTCTTGTGCCTCTCAACTCTTCTATTTTGTCATCTCATAAGTCCAGCAACATGTTTTCCAAATCCTGGTTCCATACTATGCGACGAGCAGTGCTTTTCTTTACTAAAACCAAAAATAAATTATTATATTTAAATATGTATGTACAACATATAAAATAAAGTTAAAAAAAAGTAAAAACTTACGTGTGCCACTCATTGTGATATATATTTCTTTATTTTTTCTTACACAATTATGTATACATACATATGTCATTCACAAAAAATTAAACTGTCAATATGTATGTATCTGTCATTTTGTTAGAGATGACATTAAAATTATCGGAATATGTTGATTGGAACAAAATGATTTAGGAACATCTTTTAAAGATGTAGAAAGATGTTGACTTTTAGTACTGTGTATTTCTTATGGGAAGATGTTAACATCTTCTCAAATTGATGGTAAATGTAAGATGTTGCGTAGTGGAAAAAGGCTATTCCACTCAAAATTTTGTATGGCGAAACATGTAGGTTCAATCCAGGTTGGCCCGCGAACCTCTATAATTTCTGTCCGTGTGAACATAGTATTACGCTCCAAGGGGGTGGGGGTAAAAGATTTGTTACGGATTGGAAATTCTGAAAAATTATTAAAATGCGTAACGGTGGAGGGGGGGAGGGGTTATAAAATCTCTGAAAACAGCGTTACGTAATATGTGCACAGTCCCATACACGAAGCATGAAAAATTGCTGTCTTCTCTAAATTGTATCGTAATTTATCGAAAGTTTATCTGAAGTAGATGCAAAAACTACAACAAAAACTTTAATTAAAAGTGAAATATTTAATTAAAACTATATAGATAAAACAACAATGGAAACAAAAAATATGTTTGTGCATTTTTAAAAATGCGTAATAATTTTAACATATATTTTTTTGTCCATTTTAGATTTTATTTGTTATTAATAAGAGAACTGTCAAATCGAAGCAAGTACATGAGTCGTGTGAACAGCTAGATTCATAAACATGCTTCAGAGAGCGAAGCATGTGCTTCAGCTTCTCGTGTGAACATAGTATTACAATTGCCGAAACTATCAAAAATATCAATAGTCTCAAAATAAATAAATATCGATACTATCGCTAGTACTATCGACATTTTGACAGCTCTACTGCTTAGGGTGTTGTTTTTAGTTGGATTGCTTTCTTCTGTTGTTTGCGGATGGGCATAGATTTTAAATTAGAATACTAGGTTTGACCAATTTTTAAGTTATTTTAGTGTAAATAATTGAAAATGCAAAATTTTCTGAAGCAAACATCGACAGATGCAACCGACAATGGGAGTGAAAAGAATGATTACCCGCGTGCCACTAGTAAGTAGATATGTACATACATACATAAGTATGTATGTATATAATGATTTATTAAAAAGAATTCAAAACGATCAGAGTGACAACACCTACTTATATACTTAGCTACATATGTATGTAAGTACATATGTATGTACATACACCCAATTTACACGGTGATTTTTAATCATGACTAAATATGATGATTATTTTTTTGGCTTAAATCTAGTTTAGTGACGCAGCTCCAAATGAAAAAAAAAAATTACATAGGGCGATAGAAAATCGAAAAATAAGACGAAAATTTCATGTGGTAACTTTCTCGGAAACGCATAGTTTTCGAGTTATTGGCCTCTGAAGTTTGTATATATATGTGCGATTTCCCTTTGCATTTCTCAACGTATAAGGCCAATTTTGCTATCATTTGAAAGCTTTTGACTAGATCTATATGAATTTGTTAAAATACAGAAGATTTTAGTGATATTTAAAAAAAATTATTGTTTTTGGACTTAAGTGGGCTAGAATCTAATTTCCAGCAACCTGCTAACCTATATTAAAATAAATTAGTGTGGATAATATATGTCAAACACTTCCTCCAGCGTACAATCTGATGTCATAAATATTATATTTTCTATATCATTGGGTTGGTGTACAAGGTGGAGAAAATCATTAGGCCCGGCCAAAGGCCGGCTATAAAGAACATCTATTCTATATACCACCGTGTCGGGAAATACCATTGTGGAGAAAATTATTAAGCCCGGCCGAAGGCCGGTTATGCAGAAAATCTATTCTATATACCGCCGTGTCGGGATATACCATGGTGGAGAAAATCTCTAAGCCCGGCCGAAGGCCGGCTATGCTGAAAATCTATTCTATATACCGCCGTGTCGGGATATACCATGGTGGAGAAAATCACTAAGCCCGGCCGAAGGCCGGCTATGCAGAAAAACTATTCTATATACCGCCGTGTCGGGATATACCATGGTGGAGAAAATCATTAAGCCCGGCCGAAGGCCGGCGATGCAGACAATGTAAAAAACTGCTTTGACACTTTAAGATTTTAAAATTTAAATAGAAAATTTGCAAATTCATATAGATCTAGTCAAAAGCTTTCAAATGATACCAAAATTGTCCTTATACGTTGAGAAATGCAAAGGGAAATCGCACATATATATATAAACTTCAGAGGCCAATAACTCGAAAACTATGCGTTTCCGAGAAAGTTACCACAAAAAATTTTCGTCTTATTTTTTGATTTTCTATCGCCCTATGTAATTTTTTTTTCATTTGGAGCTGCGTCACTAAACTAGATTTGTTCCATTTTTTTTTGTCGTGTGGGTAGAGAAGGAAGAGGGGTAGAAAAATAATGTTTTCTGGGATTAAATGCACTTTAGTGAAGTTGGCTCAAACAAAATAAAAATTAGCCTATGTGATAGAAAATTGAAAAATAAGAAGAAAATATATAATAAAAAAGTTGCCGGCAACCCATATTTTCCGAGTTATGGGCCTTTGAAGTTTTCATATATATGTACTTATGTGCGATTTTCCTTTGCATTTTTCAACGTACCTATAAGGCCAATTTTGGTTTCGTTTGAAAGCTTTTGACTAGATTTTAATGGATTTGTTAAAATACAAAAGATTTTAGAAATAATTAGGATTGGCCAAAGGCCGGCTATGCAGAACATATATTCTATATACCGCCGTGTCGGGATATACCATGTTGGAGAAAAGTACTAAGGCCGGCTATGCAGAAAATCTAAAAAACTGCTTTGACACCTAAAGATTTCAAAATTTAATAGAACATTTGCAAATTCATATAGATCTAGTCAAAAGCTTTCAAATGATCCAAAATTGTCTTTGAGAAATGCAAAGGGAAATCGCACATATGTATATATAAAAACTTCAGAGGCCAATAACAGGAAAACTATGCGTTTCCGAGAAAGTTACCACATGAAATTTTCGTCTTATTTTCGATTTTATATCGCCCTATATATATTTTTTTTCATTTGGAGCAGCGTCACTAAACTAGATTTGTCCCGAATTGGGTGATACATACATACATACATATGTATGTATATACAAACCAAATTATTTTAGAATTATTACACCCAATTCATCTTATCTTTGAAAGTATCTTCGTAAATCCTCTTGCATTTATACTATGATTTTTAAGCTTGGGTTATTTCTGTTGAATTGTTGAGTTTTTAGCGTATAAAAGTCGATCTTCTTTGAAAGTAGAAAATGAATAAAACATAATAACAAAAACCTAAACAAAATTAAAAGGAAATACTAAAAAAATGCATGGAAAACAGAAAATGTGATTATTTTTGTACCCCTCTTTCTTCTCTGCCCCGCTCGCGAACCAAAAAAATTGTCATCATATATAGTCATGAGTAAAAATCACCGTGTGTGTATGTAATTAGTTAATTTTTATTTAAATTTATATTGTGTTTAAATAAGATTTCATTTTTTCAGTGAGCAATTAAAGTTCTTATATAATTACGATGAAAATATGGTAGCACTACGTAATATAAAAAATTTCCCAAAAGAACAGCTGGGGGTTACTCTCTATTGCCATGCGTAAGAAAAATGGTGCCTAATCGAACAATTGGTACCCTGTATTGCGCTTTCGTATTTTCCTATCGTATCTAATTTTTTCCTTTCGCAAATCTGGCATCACCGCACTCTGTAATGCAAAAGTGTATCACCCAATTTAGACGATGCCATTTATGGTGTCAACTTTTCACGTCACTTTTGTTTTTTTAAGCGAGTGGTGTAGAGAAGAAAGAGGGTAGAAAAATAGACTCGTTTTCTGTTTTCATGGGATTTTTTCATATTTCTCTTTACTCTTTTCTTGTTACGTTTTATTATTATGCTATTCTTATTGTATTTGCGTCATAAATCAGAAAAAGACTTAGAAAAAAAAACCTTCGTATGAATTCAAATAATTTTTGGTACCAACTTCAAAAGGGAATCAAGTAAAAGAGACGTCATAAATGGCATCGTCTAAATTGGGTGTATGTTAAAATCGTTCGTTACTAGGCGTCTCCATTAGCCATGAACATGGTATGAGCATCATGTCAGGCATTGCATATGGCTAATGTAGACCGCTCATGTCCATGTTTCGTCCATGCTCTGACATCAATATCCGAACATATGGCTGAGCAACAATGTTCGCCATGAGGTTGGCCATTCAATGTCATTTTCTCTGACAGTTTATATTTTTAAGTTATGGCTGCTTATGTTTTAAACAAATATTGTTTTGCAACAAATACAGCATAAAAACAGCGAAAACCGTAAAACACACTTGTAAATGCGATTACCACTTAAAAAATACCCAAAACACCCCATAAAATAGAAAAACTTGAACTATATGAAGGCTTTGACAAACTAAAAATTATGGTTGTCAGCACATGAACATCTGTAAGTATTCGCTACATTCTAGAAGGTGGGCATATTATTACCGTTTCTCTGCCGACGTTATGTTCATGTCATGTTCAAGTAGATGGCTCGTGAAGACGTAGGGTTAAGCGCAAATATCTTGCGCAAAGTCCAAGGCGTATCCAACAGGTGATCTTACTAGCACAGCTGACTGAGAAAATGTTTTAAATTTGTTTGTGTATTTTGATATGAAGCGAGTGCTTTATACCAACAAAATACATGTTGTTTTTGGATTGTTGTACTTGTTGTCGAACTGCGCATACCTGTTAGTTTTACCATGGCTAGGACCCAATTCACATCATCCACTAATAGTTCGAAAAACTCAATACATTCAAGATTTTTTACTAATACACACACATTTTTCGAAATGGCAGCTCCAGTGGCAATAGATTTTGCATGCCACTGAAAATTTTACACTTGCATGCCACTAAATGCCAAAACGATAAGCAATGTTACCCTGTTCAAAATTTAATGCAACTTTACCGGATTGCTGTAAAATTCTAATTGAAGTATTAATTTTTTAAATGTATTTTTATGCTTTATTTGTTGAAATACGCATAAAAAATGGAAGATTGTTAATTATAGCGCATTAATAATTTGATAACAATATACATACATAATAATAATACAAATAAGAATAAATGTTAACACTTTCCCCACAAATGTGCCTATATGATAAACTTGGTAACTCTCTCCTCTCTTCTCTTTCTTTCTGGTTATTATTTTTTTTTAATTTGAGAAGTAAACGAATGTACTCAAGTTAACGCTTCGGCGACATTTTGAAAATGAAATTGCAAGAGATTCGAGTTTTTCATTGATAATACGTATACAGCAATGGCATGCCACTACTTGCATGTGTAATTGCAGCGTAAAACTACTGATTGTAGAATTGAGAAAACAAAATAAAAATGAACTGCTTGGTCCACGATGTCGATCGACAACTTAAGCGAGCGACAGCAAGTCACTCACTATCGATCGCTTAAGCGCCCCACTAAATATCGACTTGTCGGTCGTCTGGCTTTACGTGTTTAACGTAATCATTGTCAAATGACTATATTGCCACATCAAATATTCCATGTTAGTTGAGCCATAAATATGGCCATTTGAACGTGGCACACTTCGATAACAAGTACAACAAACAAAAAACAACTAGTATATTGTTGGTATAAAATACTCGCTTTTTTATTGAAACAATCAAATAAATTTAACAATTTCTTAAAAATGCTTTACAAACTGTAACAATTATTTTTGTATGCTGTAAAACTGTATCAGTTAGTATGCAAATTTTATCTAAAGCTATTTGAGTCTGCTGTGCTAGTCAGCTCACCTCTTGAATATGCCTTGCTTCAAATATAAACACAAAACATATGTTTTCAATAAATCAATTTTGTGAAAAATAACTTATAGCAAAATAATTTTTTGATATTGTGTATATTTTACCTGCACTGCTTCAGAATTTATTCCCTATTTTTCACCCAAGGAACAGGTTCTTTTAACTCGACGTATGTCAATCATTGGTTTGTTGGATTCAATGTACCAGTTCGTTGAAACCGTACGTTGATTTTTAAGAATTTATTCCTTGATCCAATGAATTGCTTGATCATACAACAAAATCAACATATATTAATTAAAATCAAGAAACGGGTTCTTCAAATCAAAGTATTTGTTCATTTTGTTTAAATAAATGATCGAGTTTCCTAAATTCAACGTATTATACGTTAAATCAAAAAACTAGTTCATTGTTTAATTCAACGAATAAAATCAAATAATGGTTTCAACGTTGAGTTCATAAATACATAAAATCTTACTTTTAATTTCAGGGAATATTTTACTGAAACAACTTATAATACGCTGAACTTCAAAGAATTTAATTCAAGGACGGAAGTTCGTTAAATTTATGTAAAACTGTTTTCTTCAGTGTAGAACAAATAAAGGAAAAAATATATACATATTTATTTTAGCTAAAAATAAGAAGAATTAAGAACTGCTGAAATGTTTTAAAAGAATAAGAGCAACTTTCAGAACGATTAAAAGGGTAATAGCGAAAAAACTTGCCAAATTGTATGCAACTTGTCAGCAGCCACAATTTCTTATTTGCTTTTTTCAAACAAGAAGAACAAACAGTCAAAAACATATCGCTCCTTTATTGCAACATAGTCAAACATGGCAAAATGCATTTAAAATTTTCAAAACGTAAGCATTTATATGGACGGCTTGAGCATGTAACTGGTTATAACTTGGGTTTAGATGGAGATATGTTTATGAAATTTTGTTTACAAATAAATAAGTTATTGAGAAACTCTTTTTCGTCAGTAACTGAAAAATTTTGTTTTTTGAGATATGACTATGTTGCCATAAAGGAGCGATATGGAAATTCGTAAACCTTACTATGTAGTGTTTAAATGCACAACGTTGGCTATTTAATGTTGATTTAATATTGCAATGAAAAACAAAATTTTGTATTTAAACGGGTTTTAAAAATAAATGAAACCAATTTATTGGCCCTTACTATAGCATTTTCATTATATATAGAAAATACATGAGAATTTTTGAAGTTATGTACATAAAATATCTGGAATATTAATAATAAATACATTTATTTGGCTGTTATCCATTATTTTATGTTTTATTTCATATAAAAGTGCATTCAATTCAATATTGCAGCATTTGCTGTTTCCGAATGGCAACTGCTCGACTACCAGAGACGGAATCCCAAACATGTAGCAAAAACGCTTTTCACTAGCCCTATTCCCAATCTTGTTCTTAAGACTGCATTTAGCATTTGTGAAGACGAGTTTTTAATATACATATTATCACAAGGCAAATTACTTTGATTTTATCACTTTTTATTTTTAATATTGTGCAAAGCATTAACATTTCAAAATTTTGTAAATGGGGCATTATATCACTGTTACACAAAATTTAAAGTTTATGAGATTATTGAAACAAGACTTGATATGTCATGTGAAGAATAAATTTATGTATATTTTAAGATGGCGTGGTATTTGGAGCCATTATAACATTTTTAGGATATTTCTTCATGATGATGTCTTTCTGTTCGCCATATTGGATCGAGTCTTACGAAGAAACACGCAGCAGTTTTAAAAATATGGGGCTATGGCAATATTGTTTTAAGGACTACACTTATCCTAATTTTCAGTTTCAGCGCAAGTTTACGGGATGCCACAATATTTTCAGTCAAGTAAGTCATTGCTTCCAATAACATACATACATACATATGTACATATTTTTTTATTTATTTAATGTGTCCACTTATTTTGCTGCTCTTTAAAAACATGCAGTATTCGAAAACGATAAATTTAGTTTTAATACGCAAGAACGTCCGTTATTTTCTTTAATTTCAGGAATATTATGTTATACGAGAATATCTGTTGCCAGGCTGGTTAATGTTAGTTCAGACATTTGTCACATTATCATTTATACTTATTTTTATCGTTTTGCTCATCTTGGCCTTAACTATTATTCGATTGCCCTTAAAAGGTGTTTTGCAATATGAGTGGTTGCTTGTTCGAATTTCATATTTGTGCACTGCTGTTTCTTGTAAGTCTAAATAAAATACAGACGATGCTGTTTTTCTTAAACTAAAAATTTTTAACTTTTTAAGCTTTGTTCATGTTCTTGGCTGTGTGCATATTCGGAGGCTGCGCCTATCGACGAGATTGGCTTATGTATCCGAAATTTAATGTTTTGGGATGGTCATATGCTTTGGCCGTTGTAACTTTTATTTTATTAGGGCTGGCCGCGTTAATATTACATCGTGAGGCACGTGAAGCATACGATATGAGAGGTGAACAAAAGAATTTGGTTATGCAAATGGAAATGCAAGAACCAGGATATCAACCGCCACGGCATCACCATAGCCAATCCAGAAGCTTACATGGTTACATATAAAAACACTTCTACAAAGATTTAAGTATATACATTCCATTTATTTCATATTTTTGTATCCACAAACTGCCTTAAGTTTTTTTTTTAAGTTCGAATCTCTAATGACTTTAATACCGTCCATTTTCTAATCACAATTGTACTTTTATTTGGTCATTTAATATCTATTTTATTTATACATTAATCACAAGTGCCTTAGAATGGTAGATCATATTTAAGTATTAATTGTAACGTTTTCTTCACATAAATATAAATTTTTTACGAATATTATATCGAATAATTTTATAAAATTTATAAATAAAACATACAATTTCATATATCGAATTGTATTCTCTTAGAAACATTATCTTATACGGATTTCCAGCAGTGTTCTGATAAGTTTTCCCATTATCACTATATGAGTCCTTATCAATAACTTTACACACACTACATGTTTTGAAATTGATTAGGTTTGAATTTATCATACAATACAATCATGCATCAATACAAACGGGTTGTTAAAATAAATTCTATATATTTTGTTCTTAGTTAAATGGTATTCGCCAAAAAGAAGTGTTATTAACAGAGTTATTAAAAAGATTCCAATTAATAGCAGACTCTATGATCAACATGTTAAAATGCGATTCGGAAAAGTTTTTTTATATTATTGCAAGTATGTAAATATGTATATTTTTTTATAAAAAGCTTTGTTAACAAAATATCCAAGTGACTACGTAATCATCAACTATTAAAAATATAAAAGAAATAATAATGGACATGAACAGATTTGTCGAAAATGGATGTGAAAAACTACAATGATCCATTATTTTGCGATATCTATAGTTTATCTATAAATTCTAATATAAATTGGCAGGCAATGCAATTATTAAAAGTTCGAAACAATCAAAAAAAATAGTAGCCCAAAAAAGATCTTAAAATTATAAGAAATTTATGAAACCTTTTAAAATGATCGATTTCCATCTACCTAGTTCAGCTTATTGAGATTTTCAAGATCTACACATGCATTATAAAAAATGTTTTAAGTCTGCTTGACATATTTAAATTTTCCAGTCGTCATACGGGTCCGAAATTTCAGAACGGCGGCTTTGTTGTTGCTGTCTTAATATTTTATATTTTATACGTATTTTCAGAATTCATTTATAGACACCAGTAGAGTGACTATTTGGGCGTGTCATATATTCCAATCTAAGTGGTTTTATTTCCGCTAATTGTTTTTAGATTTCCTATTACTGTTTCACACTAATGTAATTTTAATACCTTGAGACTTGTTTTAAGTTTTTTTATACAAAAGTTTACATGAAGTTTATTATTAACATGTAAAACTTATTTACAAAGTTGCCGTTACTTCAATTACGCAAATCTTTCATTTCCGTATGTACCATTCCTTAAAATAAAAGTATTAACTTTCATTGTGCAGAAAATTATCGTCAAAATTTTTCGACCAAATTGATGTTTTTTTTAAGTTAATGAATCACTGATAAACATTTTATTATTTACGTAGTATGTATCATTGTTGCACCTCCATCAGTTGGATCACCTTCACCAAGAATTATAAACGGTTCACAAGCAACGGTGGAAAGTTCAAAATTTCAAGTTTCTATAAGACTGAAACGATACGATACACGTTTTGGTGATGGTCACATATGTGGTGGAGCTCTTGTGGGCCCCAATAAAGTCATAACTGCTGCTCACTGTCTTTACAAGTAAGTGACATAAATAAATTCCTCAAATATAAGATAAGGAGCATACATATATACATACATATGTACATACTAGTGATGTTACGAATACTCGTATTCTACTATTCGTATTAACCAAATTCAAGCGAATATATCTCGAATAATTTGCATACTTTCCAAAGAAGAAAAAATCCTACATAAAGTTTAAAAAAGTACATAAAATGTATAAAAATGTTAATTTTTATTTAAAAAAAACCCTTTATCTTTAAAAACAGACACAAATACTTATATATTTTAATACTAGCATTTAAAAGTGTCAAGAACATATCATAGCAATTCTTTTTAACTGAACAACTTTATTATTGTAAGTAAAAAATATACTGTGTTAAACTTTTCAAAATATACATAAGTACATAGTATAATGTTTTTTAAAATTCAAATAGACAAAACCCCTGAAGAAGTCAACAAACAATTGACGAACCGTTGGGTAAAAAATGTAATAAAACTGTTTTATTAACATTAAATACGTTAGGCCTTATTAGCTTAAAAAACAAAAATATTTTTATCAACAAAAATTGCATCATTGGCCAAATAATTTCTACAAAACATACGATAATGGGCCTGTTCGTAAATGCATCACTGCGCTGCATAATATGATTATTTTGCACTGCCACTGCTAATCAGCTGTTGCTTATGCTTCTTTTTGCCCATTTTAATGTTTGCATTTATGAACAAAAAAAAATTAACAAAAATGGAAAAGTTAATGATAAATTAAATTTTTGAGCTGGACGATAAAACTAATGATGTAAAATTATCTAATCTACAAGAAAGAAAAAGGTTAAGAAATAATAAACAAAACAAATAATACAATAAAATATTTAACACATACTCATCCGTTGCATCAGCCATTTTTATGATTAGTGCTTTGTGTTTATTTGCGCATAATATACTTCAGCGATGCATTTTTGAACGCGTACCTTTTGCAGAGTTGCCACTGTTTGCATATATAAATGTACTGCGCATAATATGCAGCGCAGTTTTGTATTTACGAACAGGCCCAATATGTTTTACCAAACAGCACTGAATTCCTAATTGAAAGAGTAAAAAAAAGGAAATCTGAAAGTATGTAGGTAAAATAATTTAAATTAAATTTAATCGGTAGAGATCTTTACATTCGTCATCACAATAAAATGTTAAATACCTAAAGTAGTGTTATTTTCAATTTATTGTTACTGACACAAATTTGGCTGCAAAGTAATATTCGTGTTCGGCGAATATTGTTTAAAATATTCGTATTCGCGAATAATAAAAATTGATATTTGTAACTTCCCTTGTACATACTATGTACATATGCATGTACTTATGTAAGCTGTAAATACCCGAAATATATGTACATAATTACTTGCGTTAAATTCTTGGTATTTTGTTTTTAGTAATGATAAAAAACGTTACCGTAAAGCAAACGAATTTGTTGTTGTTATGGGTACCTTAAATCGCTATCAACGAGTTAATGGCACCATTGTGTCCTATGTCAAGTATATTGAGTATATGTCAACATTTAGTATGGACACCATGCGCGATGATATTGGTTTAATGTTTCTCCAAACGGGACTGCCTAAAAATAAAACCCACCTAACAATCGCTCCAATTGCTTTGACAAATATATCCACACCAGCCGACGTATCTTGTCAAGTATTCGGATGGGGTAAAACCGAGCGGGTAAGATTAAATAGCGTTCAATTCACAATTGAAGTTACTTATAAATTTATACATACATATGTATGTAGTTATATCCCTGCAGTCGGGTAGCTAGCGAATGACTAGCTATTTCGCTAACTACCAGTCGTTACCACTAACTACCAGACTAACTATTAGCAATGCACTTGACTGACGATATTAACATGGGAATGACATTGACGGTCAGCGTTGTCAACTTTGAAATTTCAAAACGCACCAAAATGGAGCAGAAAATGCGCCATTTACCAAAAAACGCACCAAGTTCAGATTTTTTTTTGTACCTGTAAGAAGTAAAATTAATAAAATTAAAGTTTTATAGAATTAATGAAAATTCAAAATTACTAAGAGTTTTTTTATGTTGAAAAATATTATTATTTATATCCAATCAGTTTTTAGCAGAACGTATCAGTACCGGTTTCAAGGCCGCTACACCACTCATCAGCGTTCAATTGTCCATCTTTACAATTTTCGTAAAGTGGATACTAATTGAGAAGAATATCAACTATTTAACCAGTTTTCAACAAAAATAGAATACGAGAATTAATTTTTAATTCATTTCTTATTCTACATATTGAAACAATTCTGGTTAGTACGAAATTCCCTCATCACTGGTTGAAAATTACTAACAATCAACACAAACTCATAGCCCGTTATCATCAAAGCATTCTACTTTGTAATTTAACGTTTTTGTTGTTTTTACTCTATATATTAGGGAGATTCACATTTTACTGTGGCCCTTGTTATCAGGGTATTTAGCTCCTGCCCAAGCTGAATTAATATATTTTGTATTTATAAACGTAATTATTATTCGAAATTATATTGATCCACCTATGAGAAGCAATATTATTTAGGCTCAAGTTCAGTTTTATTGAATTAATGAAAATTCAAAATTACTAAGTTTTTTTTTATGCTGAAAAATATTATTATTTATATCCAATCATTTTTTTTTAGCAGAACGTATCAGTATACCGATTTCAAGGCCGCTACACCTCTCATCAGCGTTCAATTGACCAGCTTTACAATTTTCGTAAAGTGGATACTAATTGGGAAGAATATTTATTTATTTATTTCAGTAAAATACAATACAACAAGAACAAGTATATTACATACATATATTGGGTAGCAGCGTTACCGTTGTGACCCTAAAGTGTCAATTTGACCCTTTTTTTACGCCCTTGCCCCTTTTTTATATATACCCTTTTTTGACCCTTATTGAAACTTAGTACTTATTGCTTTATTTTAACACCGATGATAACTAACAGCCATACCTAAACAAGAGCGGCAAGCGTTTTTTAGCTGTCAAAAGTTCTCATGCCCATACAATTTGTATGGAGCATCCCGAAATAACGCGGCGGCAAAACTTTGCAATTGGAAAATCCGATTTTGACAGCGCGTTTAATAGTGAAGTTAGCTGCAAAAGACTAGCACTCATGATACAATGACTATAAGGTAGTCTTACAAGCCCAGCTGACAATTCTTGTAAATTACTTGTTTTTTATTTCAAGTGTTAAATTTTGATTTGTATTTATTTTTTCGTATTTGAATGAATAATTTTTATATATATTTTTGTCACAGGTTGAAACATACACATTTATACTTTAGACTTCAGAGGAATTTTTTTTGTTGTGTTTGTTGTAGAGATGCATGTATTATTAGGTTATGAGTATACTATTATAATCAGGGTTGTTATATATTTTGTAATCACCCTGTTTTTATGACAAAGCGTTGACGCTCTTGTTTAGGTATGGTATTTCAGCGTTAACGCTAGGCGGTAGAAAACGTTCCGCTTTCCGCTCTTGTTTAGGTATGGCTGTAATGCAAACGATCGCAGCACAAGAACGTATTTATGTTTCAAAGTAACCAGCTCTTGTATACATATGCATGTATTTACATATGTATTCCTATTCCATATATTTACATACATATGTATTCCTATTTCTATTTGTAATTTAACGTACAAGAGTTGCTATGGCAAATGTTTTATAAAAAAACTAAACAAATTACATATTAATTCATATAAATAAGCAAATATTTTTCGCATAAAACGTTTTTTTATTTTCTTTAATTTTAAAGTTTGTTTTATTAAAGAAAATAAATTATTAATACATATGGACAGGTAAGTATTTTTCTTAGAAAATGTTATTTTTGCTTACTTTCTTTATTTTAAGGTTTGTATTAAAGTAAAAAAAAAAAACAAGATGAGGAGCCAGCATCATCAAGCAACATAGAACAAGAACCATATGATGAAGTAAGTTCCGATATGGAAATTACTTCCTCATCAGATGAATCAGTTACTAAAAAAAAAATCGAAAGGAAAGAAAAAAACGATTCGAAAATATTTTTATGAGTGGGCGAGGGAATACAAGTGGGTTAAGCTGGACATAGAAACAAAAAAGCCCATCTGTGTTGTCTGCAAACAACTATTAATTGCCCAGAAGAGTCACTTACAACGACACTCTAAAACCGCCAAACATTTGGCCAATATAAAAAAAGCGAATGAAGCAAATACGTCGAAACTAGAAGAGTTTTTAACAAATGAAAACACTGACTTTCGAAAAAATGTCGCAATAGCTGAAATAAAGCTTGTAGTGAGAATGATCATTTGTAACCAATCGTTTAAATCAATGGATAAGCTAGCAAAATTTAACTCAAAAATCTACCCGGATTCTGCAATAGCAAAGTCGGTTGGTATTGTTGATATACATATTTAAAAATAAAACGAATATTTTAATTTATTTTTATTTACAGGTAACATGTTGCCGCACCAAGTCCAAAAAAATTGCGCAGTTTCTTGGTAAAGAGGGTCTACTTCTAATGCTGACAAATATGAAAACTGAGAATTTCAGCCTCATGATAGATGAAACTACTGACATTTCGACTGACAAATGTCTAGTTATTGTTGTAAGACAATTTAACAAAAATGAAGGTAGGACCATTGACAAATTTTTGAGCTTAGTTAAACCAAGTAATGGAACTGCTGAAACGATTGCCAATTCTGTCCTGGCAGTATTACAGGATAACAAAATCCCATTTTCTAATTTTATTGGATTCGCTACTGAATACGCGTCTAAAATGATTGGAAAACATAACGGCGTAGCTACGTTGCTAAAAAAACAAATCCCACACCTATTCCATATTGGATGTGTTTGCCACTCCATTAATTTGATAAACAGTTCATCATTCATATGCATTCCAAAAGACGTAGATCAGCTGCTGAGAAATATTTTTAAATATTTTAAAAGCGCCAAAACACAGATGCATTTAAAAGAACTGCAAAATATTTTCGATGTTCCGGAACATAAACTTTTAAGGCTAAGTGACACAAGGTGGCTTTCATTTCAGTCAGTTGCGAACAGAACATTAGAGCAATGGTCGGTACTACAACACCTTTTTATCAGCGCACAATTTGAGGAAAAATCTGCATCCAATATGGAAAAAATACGTAATATACAGGAAGGATTGTCAGCTATTAATAAAATTTATTTAAAATTTTTAGTTTATATCCTTCAAATTATGAATAAGTTAAATGTAATTTTCCAAAGTGAGTCATCACAAATAATTTATCTAATTTCTTCTACAAAAGAAATTTTGCTAGAAGTTTTTAAAAACTTTTTAAAGAAGGAATACGTTATGGCAACAAAAATAGAATATATTGATTTTGAAAGCATTTTACATGTTAAAGATATTTTTAACATATATATTGGCCATGAAGCCGAACTAGAAATATGTGCTGAAAAAATATCAAAAAGTAATATTATAGAAATTAAAACCCATATTTTACATTTTTACCAAAAATTGTGTTACGAAATTGTATCACGGATCGATATTACAGATAAGACATTAAATGTTTTAAGATTCTTAGATCCAATATTTATAAAATCAAATGAAGATATTAATTATTTCGAAATCGTTGCCGAATTTAATTATATAATTAGTGAGCCAGAAGCCTTCATAAACGAATTTAAGTTATTAGAAAGTAAGGTAAATGATAAAACTTATGAGGCTATATTTAAAATACCTAATGCAGAAAAGTTTTGGTTTAAAGTCGGTAATTTGAAAAATAGATTTAACGAAAATGTATACTCAAATTTATATAATTTTATTGCATATATATTTTCTTTGACGCATAGTAGCGCTTCCGCTGAACGCGTTTTTCCAAATTAACGCTACTCAAAAACAAACTTTCTAATCGACTGAATGTAGAGACTTGTGACTCCATGCTTTCATCTCTAAATGTAATCCAAGCAGAGCTGGAAGACTGGAGTCCAAGTGAGGACTTAATTAAAAAGTATAGATGCACTATTTCTAAGAAATAATGTAAGTATCTATGTACATATTTGAATGAAATGTAAAGTACAAATATATCTATTATATTAATGTATACCATTGTTAAGTTTTGGTTTTCTTTTATACTAAAAATGAAATAAAGCTTTAATTTTTCTGTTAAAAAAATCGACCCTTTTATCGCAAAAGACCCTTTTAGTGACCCTTTTTGAAATTTTTCAGCGGTAACGCTGTTGGGTAAAGATGTGGTATACATACATACATATGTACACATTTTGGCATAAATAAGATAACAAAACATATATGTACATATGTGTAGGTATAAATAATAAAAGTAAAATAAAAATCAAATACAATTATATATTAAAAATCAAATACAATTACATATTAAAAAAAACTTTTCTGGATAAATTAAATTTAATAAAATTCAAAATAATTAAATTATTTATCGGCATATTTACATACATATGTACTATGTAGAATCCAATTGCCATCGGGGTAGCAAGCCGCATCGGCGCGGCTGGCGGCTAGCCGGTCAGCCGTTTTTTTTTTATGAAGCCGAGCCGCCGCTGAACCAGTCGGCTTATCGGCGGCTTACCACCCAGCCGATTTTGTTAAATGCTTTTTTAAATAAGAAGATTTACAGCCATACCTAACTCTGCAGTTACACGTTCAAGAAGTTGCTTTCAATATTAACACATTTACTGTTTGTCAAAATTTATGTTAATTGACGTTGTGACGTAGGCTGTAAGCAACTTGACGGTCAATTTTATTTTCAAGATGGCGTCGTCAAGAAAGAAATTAAAAATTAAGTAAGAAAAAACAATAAAATCGCAACACATCACAATTTTTGTTAATTTTATTCATTTTCTATTTTAAATAATATATTTTCTTAGAAATAAATGCAAAAATTATTTACAACAGCTCTCATCAGCTGCTTACTTGAAAGAGAACTTGAAAGCAAAATTGAAATCAAGTTAATAGTCAATATCCAAATGTGTGAGTGTGTTAGTAAAAAAGTGCAAGTGTATTGAATCTTGAAACAAAAATTGAAAGAAAACTTGAACGTGTAACCCCCAAGTAAACAAGAGCGGCAAGCGTTTTTTAGCTGTTAAAAGTTGTCATGCCCATACAATTTGTATGGAGCATCCCGAAATAACGCGGCGGCAAAATTTTGCAATTGGAAAATCCGATTTTCACAGCGCGTTTAATAGTGAAGTTAGCTGCAAAAGACAAGCACTCATGATACAATGACTATAAGGTAGTCTTACCATTACTTGTTTTTTATTTCAAGTGTTAAATTTTGATTTGTATTTATATTTTCGTATTTGAATACATACACATTTATACTTTTGACTTCTGAGGAATTTTTTTGTTGTGTTTGTTGTAGAGATGCATGTATTATTAGGTTATGAGTATACTATTATAATCAGGGTTGTTATATATTTTGTAATAACCCTGTTTTAATGACAAAGCGTTGACGTTCTTGTTTAGGTATGTCCCCTTTTACATATTGGCAACTGAAGGGCAGACATTTTTGTAATTCTCTTTTAAACTTGTGTGTAGCTTTTACATATTGGAAATTAATAGACAGACAGAAGTTTTCCGTATACCCTTTTCGTTCTTTTTCGCTGTTGTTGTGTATGCACATAATTTTTCACACCACATGCATTAATACTAAAATGCCAATGGTGTGAGAAAAATGATATGAAGCAACAACATAAAAAATGCGAAGAGTGAAAGAGAAAAACGAAAAATGTCCAGTACAGAGGGTCGTGTACTATCCACTTTTCGTCTTCACCCCTTCTTCTACAAACTTCGTCTGTCTGCCTTTCAATTGCCAATATGTAAAAGGGGACTATGGTATTGCAGCGTTAACGCTAGGCGGTAGAAAACGTTCCGCTTTCCGCTCTTGTTTAGGTATGGCTGTTATATTCATTGTATCATGTGTATATGTATAAAAAAATATATGCTACAAAATCGGCGTGAAGCCGTTCAGCCGCCGCCGCCGAAATGTTTTAGTCGGCTTGCTACTCTGATTGCCATCTTTTGCAGTTCCGTAGAATTTTGTTCGGAACGAATGGGTGAATCCAGCTTAAAAGTATTTGCAAAACAAATATACCATATACATAATTGTTAAAATTGATACTAAAGAGCGAAAAAGAGTACACAACATTGTATTTGTTTGGTTTTTGTAACACATGTTACTGGTACAAACAAAAACAGTTGAATTTTGATTTTGCACCAGTATATACATATCTGTATTTGTTTTTTATTCTCCAGTAATTGTTGTACCACAAATATTTTCAAAATAATTGTTGTAACAGAGATATTTCCAAGCAATAGTAACATAATATAAGAAATATTAATTGTGTATGGATGTTGCTTTTCTTTGAAAACATTTAAAAACATAATGTAAAAAACTGGGTTCGTTTTTCATATTTATAGTATGTAATATATGTAAGTACATGTGCGTAAGTCGTGTTTTGAGCTAATTTTTGTGTAGTTAAAATTTTTTTTTTAAAAAATGAATAATCTATTTATAAAACAAAAAATTGAATCTAAGGATTACAAAATTAGTGAAAAAAGAGGGCGAAGCAATATATGGAATTGTTTTGCTTCTATCAAAGATGAGACGGACACAGAAATAACAAATTTTGTTGCATGCAAATTCTGTAATAATGTGTATAAATATGTTTGTATGTACATACATATGTACATACATACTCTGTTCCTTTAATACCTATCATGTTAGATAATTAATTGTATAGAAAAATTGCACACTTATTTTAGAAAAGTATTACAATTTTTTATAAAAAAAATAGGTCGCTATAATAAATAGATCAATATAAAATTGAAGAAGGTCGAATAAAATAGAAGAACAGTAACAAAAATAAATAATTTAAAATTTTTTTCTTATCATGTTATTACAACTTTCCAGAGTACCACAAATAACTATGTTATAAACATCAGTATTTGTTCATATCTGTTTTATGAAAACAAATAAAAGCAAATATGTTCCTCTCATTCTCTGTTTATCTACTCATACAGTATCTGTTTTGCAGAATAACAATACTTACTAATACCAGATACAAGAAAATATTTACTAATACATACCAGAAGTTGAAAACTAAGAGAAACTGGTACAAACAGATAGAACTGTGCACGTCTTTACCTTAAACCAAGTTGAGTTGAAATTGAAACAACTCAACTTTAAAACAACTTAACTCATTTTTGGTATTATGAATTACAACTCATTTTAGTTGAAGTTGTAATGATGTTGCCAGCTTCAAAAGCAACGATTTGACAGTTGATAAAGCAGTTTATGGTATTTTTTTAGACAAAAACAAAAAAATAATGGTTTCTTGTTAAAGTGAGCTTTTTGTTTTGTTTAATAAATAATAAAATATTAGTGGAACGCAAGATAGATTTTTTACGTCTAAAAATCAAGCGATCGACATCGTTCGATATCGTGGGTTAGGCAGTAAATTTTTATGAGAAGAAATCGAGAATGATTATTTTATTGTCGCATCAAATATTTTAATAATTGAAGAATGTTTAAAGCAACCATATTTTCTTCAATGAATAACACGTTACTACAGTGAAAATATACTTGGAAAGTGACCTAGTGTAAGTTGTAGGCATTATTGAGTAAATCATAAATCAATTTTTAAAAGTTCGGAAACACCCCCAAATTTCGGAGTTATTCCGAAAAAACTATTTTCGGGTAGGTTCCAGTACTTATGTACACGTAACTCAGTTGATTTTAATCGGATTTACAATTTACAAAGCAGATGTATTTGTATAAAAAATTTGAAATAGAATTTTATAACAAATAAAATGAACTTTAGTTTTTTTAAATCGGACAATATTTGTGAAAGTTATTAAACTTTATTTAAATTTAAATAGCACTTGATACCCCCAAGCGGAAAAAAATTTAAGTGATAATAATTTTTTTTTATACTTTTTTGAATCATATATTCTTAATTTCTAAATAAAATAATTTGAATACTGTTATTTTAAAATATTTATATAATCATATCATTATAAGATTAAAAAAATAAAGAAAATGTAGTAGCTATTGATCAATATTTGTAAAAGCAAAATTTTTAACTTTTGAAAAACCTTAATAACTTTTTTATTTTTTACTCGATTTTATTTATTGAAAGCTGGTTTAACTCAGAACTAAATTAGCTTTAATGAAATATATACATATGGGTATGTTTTTGAACAATCTAATTTAAAAAAATGGCGCCAAAGTTGAAAAACCTAGAAAAAATAAAATTAAAATCAGATATAATTAAAAATATCACTGCAAAAATTTAATATATATACCAAAGGGACTATATATTTAGAAAAGCACATTTTTCTTCTTTCTGAAACCATTTAAAAATTGTAAATCCGATTAAAATCAACTGAGTTACGTGTTCATAAGTACTCGAACCTACCCGAAAATAGTTTTTTCGGAATAACTCCGAAATTTGAGGGTGTTTCCGAACTTTTAAAAATTGATTTATGATCTACTAAATAAGGTCTATAACCTACACTAGGTCTCTTTTCAAGTATAAAAAAGTGCTCATTTGTAGCACCGTGTAATTATTTGGTTGTGGATGATATATGTACTTACAGTTCAACCTAAACAACGCTAACCATAAAGCGATATACCGAAATAAGAGCGAAAGCGTTGTGTCACCAATAAAAACAGGGCTGTAATAAAACTAACAACTCTGAATAGTGATTGGACAGGAATGATAAGGCCGATTTAAAAATTGTAATTCATTGAGGGGAAAATAATACATTCTTTTACCCAAATTGCAGTCAATGTAATTTTTCTTATTAAAGCCTAGTACACAGTTCTTACGGAATTTCAGTTTTAAAATTTTGCATTTAATTCTACACAGAAAAATAATTATGTCTAGAAACGTAATATGTTTGCTTAATTCTTTTAATTATTTCATAGAAATTTAAGTGTTAACTTTAAACAATAATTATCAATACTCAGAAACATAAATGTCAAAAATTCCTTCACAAAACAATTATCTGAACATTAATTTTCCATTTTTTACACAAGCATACATGTAATTACCACTCAAATGTCAAAAATTCCGTACACTTTCCTTTTCAGCTGTGTACTAGTGTACGGAACTTAACATATACCCCGTTTATACGCATTTCTTATTTGCAAATAAAACTATTTGCAAAAACTTAACTCACTGTTTATACGCAAATAGCATTCAGAAATATTGTTATATTTTTTGTAACTACACGCAGTAAATATATAGTCATCACACATCATATATAGTATCACACATCTTATTTGCAAATAGCTTGTTATTTGCAAATAGTTTTCGCAACATTTTAAGTTACAATAAAAAAGTAATACGGCAACGCTTTCCACTCTTATTTGCAAATAAGAAGTTCGTATAAACGGGGTAATAACGAATTTACCAACCTGAATTTCCGTTCGTTTTTTTATACATACTTCTAATGGCAACCTTATGGTGTTTTCTTTTCTACATACAAAATGGCACCTTATTGAAAAGTACATGTGTAAAATGTCTTGCCAACCTGTAATAATGCAGCTTGTTATTTCACTAGAACTGAACACAACTTATGAAAAAGTGGAACGCCCTGTTTTCAACAGCTGACAGCTAAGTTTTACAGGGCACTATCAACACTGTCGATTTTTACGGGGCAAAAAGTGCAATGCCTTCCACCATTAATGAGGGAGATTTTTTTAGAATTAAACACACTGCCCTTTTAGAGACCAAAACATGTTTAAGAAACGAACACCAAAGTACATTTTCTGCATGGAGATGTACCATTTTTTTTTGTAGAAAAGAAAACACCATTAAATTCCGTAAGAACTGTGTGCTGGCCTTGAAGAAGTTAACGATAAAGTTATTGTATTGAAAGAGTGGTTATTAATTTGGAAAAACAAAATATTATTTGTTTAATTTTAGTCTAAAGTATTTTGATTTTATTTAGCAATTTGTGCTATACATACATATATTAAAATAATACGCGCACAAGCGATTTCACAAAATTTCGCTCAATGTTATTTTCTTGACATGACAAAATTTGTACTTCATTTGTCATAATAATGAGTTTCCGTTGAACTCTAATCGTACCATGACAGAGCTTTTAAAAAAGATTTATGCATGAGCATATGTAAATTCACAGATAGTACTTTTGATATGAAAATTGTACTGAGAAAAGTATTCATCGTCCCTGACAGGAAAAAATATTAATACAACAAATTTTTTATATATTGTTTACCTGCGAGAAGTTAACAAACTTTTGAACAACCTTTTTGCGAAACTGAGAGAGCAAACATAGCAATTGTACAGAAATTTTTTTTGCTCTCTTCTGTTTCAAAAAAGGTGCTGCCAGACAAACAGTAGTAGCTGCTAGCGACTTTCAGAACTGAATATGATAAAATTATGATTGAAAACCTCTAAGCTAACACCACTGATCCTGCAATGTTTGTTTTTACGATGAACAAAGTATATGTACATTTATCTATTACAAAAAAAAAAAAAGCCGAAAAAAACAATATAAAAATTTAAATAAATAAAATAAAACCATAGAAACCATTTCTAAGCATATGTTTTAATAAAATCAGTGCAAAATGCTACAAAAGAAATTAAAACAGTGAAAAAATATTAAAATTGTATTATAAATTGTGTAATGTTGCCTAAAACTCCGAAAAGTGGTTTCTGGAAATTCGTTAAAGGCAGTGCCAAGATTCTTTTTGTTATATATTTGGCCAAATAACGCTTAGACGATTCAGTCACATTTGCACAAAACCAACCACGATATAGGCAGAAAGATGGACACGATTACCAAAAGATAAAAAAAATAAAATTTTTGTGACCGGAAAATATAAGTCTCTTGTCCGATGAATTAGAATACAGAGGTAAAAGTAATCCAAATGGTGATGTATCAGTCGCCGTAGACCAGTAATGAATATGGGTCAGGCTCTGAAACATGATGATTGTATCGATGAAAAGCGTATGGTGGTCTTCACGAATTTGTGCCAGCTTCACAAATAAAAGGCATGGAAGATTGGATACCAGAACCATTACCGATATTATAAAACAACTACAGACTTCCCGTTAAAAATAGAACCAGAGACTGATTTTTTCTTTCCTGAACACTTGTCTTTATGCAACTACGAAATTGGAAACTGTTACTAAAGTTTAGTAAAACAAAAAACATTAATGTGATTCAAAAGGTAAACAAACAACTTTGTATTTTGTGTATTTTGAATGGGAAAGATTACATAAATTAAATTGTTTATATTTTAGTCTCGGTTCGCACTATGAAAGTTTCTTTCATGAAATTTCTGAAATTCTCTTTTAAAATTTCACTCTTGTCTGCACACTGAAAGTTAATTTCATGAAACTAAACATTTTTATATTTTTAATTTCATATGAATTGTCAACACACAACAACAAATGTACGTGTTGACAATTACGAATTACTATACAAAACAGAATTTCAGTGAACATGAAAGTGTGTACCCGACACCATTCTTCTCTCCCAAAATATCCATATAATAATATCCAAAAATGTAAAAATCTCAAAATTTTATATTATTTTCTGTCCTTTGCAAAATATTTTAATGAAAATTATTTACTATTCTACTTGGTTTATGATAAATATCAAAAATAAAAATGTTCTGAGATAGGATAAAGAATTGTATGATAGGATATACTGCAAGGTTTTAATATTAGATCTATGCTATATTAATAACAGGGACCGTAACTGTTTTGACTTTTATCGAAAAAGTCAAGAAAAAAAAGTTATTTTTTAACTTTAATTTTTTAAGGCAGAAATAACAGTTATTTCTTAACTTTTATTTTTTTAAGCAAAAATTAAAAGTTATTTTGACTTTTATTATTTTACTCAAAAAATAAAAGTTATTTTTTAACATTTAATATTTAAAGGCAAAATTAAAAGTCATGAATAAAGTATTGCATAGTAATACGCTAGTTTTATTGCCTCCAATTTATAGGTATATAAAAATTATTGTTATTATTATATTTGTTCAGCTGTTTAATTTTACCATCAAAATTGATTCTAAGTTTTCTTCAGATAAATTATATCTCAAATCCCCCAATATCAATTTGAGTGCTGAAAATGACCTTTCTACATTGTGATAACGGATGTTTTATCATTTATAGCATTGAAAGCAATAAAACTTGCGTGTTGCTATGCAATATTTAATTCATGACTTTTATTTTTGCCTTAAAATATTAAAAGTTAAAAAATAACTTTTATTTTTTGAGTAAAATAATAAAAGTCAAAAATAACTTTTAATTTTTGCCCTAAAAAATAAAAGTCTAAATTAAAAGTTATTTTTTGACTTTTATTAAAAAAGGCACAAATTTAAAAGTCATACAAAAATTTGCATGTACATCACCTATGTATCATAATGGTAAAAACCAAAATTTTCTACCATAATTTTTTATGTGTGCTTTTTTGATGTAAAATTTTAAAAATAACAGTTATTTTCTGTCCCTGATCTATATATATAAAATACAAAAAATGTTTGTACCCATGTTCGCTATAGACTCGGAAACTATCCAAACGATTTGACCCAAACTGGTGTCATTCAAAAGGGAATTTATAGAGGATGGTTTTAGGCTTTTAATATTTCAAGTGGGCGTAGCCCCTCCCACATAAATTGAATAACATCATATATCTTGACTATTGTGATAGCAAGAGTTTTGAAACATTGCAATACTTCATATGTTACTAATGTGAGTAATCAGGACAAAAATGGGAGTTATCGGACAAGTGGGCGTGGCAGCTCCCATATAACCCAAAAATTGAAATCGCCATATTTTGGGCATTTTTTGACCTACGCCGATGATATTTGGTACATTTAGTATTGACATAATTAGGAATACGTACTAGGAGAAAAGTGAGTGGGACCACGCCCCTTTATAGGAAAATAAAAAATCTTAATATAGTCTTAACTATTGGACAATAGGATATATAAATACTTTTAATTTTATTTTATAACGAGGGGGGTAGCGAAGTACACCGGGATCAGCTAGTTAATAATAAATAATTAAATCAATTATTCATAATTCTACTTGTATCACTTATTGTTGTATATGAAAAACACTGTTTCAAACAAAATTAAAACCATAATGAGCTATACAACTAGGCTTGTGAATTAAGTTTTTATTAATTGTGTAGGTTTCCACACAACCATTGAGGTACTACACTCAGTGCGTTGCCAATTATTTTTATGGCTGGCTTCCCCAGTAGGCCTAAACCATTATAAATCCAAACTATTACAAATGTACCTTAAACTTTCTTCAAATTCTCAATATCTTCAATCAGTTTAAGTTACCTTTCAATGGTTTGGATTTTGTTTTAATAAATAATAAATTGTAAAGTTTTATATGTTTCACTTCATTTTGATCGACTTTATCCTTTGGCTGTTGATGTTTTTTTTTTGTGAACAAGGAAAAGCTTCAAAAATACTTAATTCAACACTTGGCTACTGCTGTTGCTGCTTCTGTTGGGTGTTTCTATATGTTTCACTTCACTTGTACAAACATTATTTCTTTGTTGCTGTATAGCACATATCATTTTTTTTTTAATTTTTATATTCCTAAGCCTTTATTAGTTATTCCCAATCTTGTTTGGGAGTTGATGTTTTATTAAAAAGACACTCAACCCCATCGCGAAGATTATGGGAGTGAGTTGTTTGGGAGAAAAATTGTATTCCCATCCCCAACAAATTGCTATCGCGAATATTTTGGGAGTGTAAGTCTCTATTGTGAATTACTTGGGAATAAAAGTTTTTATTTTGAATTGTTTGTTTTGATTTAACAAATAATTTTTGCGGGATTTATTTTGTGGTGTATGAATAAAAGAAATTAAAGCTAATAAGGTAAAAATTATGAATAGCGTTTATTTGCGTTTTCTGTTGCTGCAAAAGGAAAATCAATCCATAGAACGACTGCAGCGAAGACAAATACGTGATGAATCTGATCCGCTTTGTTTTGTTGCGGTTTTTTTGTTTTCAGTCAGTTTTTTCTTATGTTCCGTTTTTGGTCGATCCTCACCTATGCATGAAAAACTTAAGTTACGCTTATTAAACTAATAATTAACACCATTTACAAAAGCTTAACTCGTTTCAAAATTTACCCACGTCCTCTTTTTTTATCCTTTTGGAAACCTTTGCCATAGTCTGTATTCGCATACATTGCATCAACCAGACAATTAATTTGTTCTTTATTAACACTCCTGTGTTAATAAATAAGAGAAAAAACTGATTACATGAAGTTCTGGATTAAAAAAAAAATTGCTACTTACATGTTCACTTCGTGTTCCCACTTTCAATTGTTGTGAATAATTTAAGTCAAATTATTCGCGGGAGTAAACATTTGCGATGCCATATTTGTAAGGTATGGAAATTCATTCCCAAAAAAAAATTTATGGGAATCATTCACGATAGTAAAACAAAAAATTTGGGAGTTTTTTCATGGGAATGTTTATTCGCGATAGGGGTGACTATTTTTCTTATTAGTTATTCCCAATCTTGTTTGGGATTTGATTTTCACTTCACTTTTACAAAATTTTCATTCTAATTGAAAATGTTCGGAACTAATGACAGGCACGATTACTCTTAAAATAAAACCCGCTTAATTGAATTTTTTTGGTTAGAAATAAGCTAATTTATAAAAAACAAACATTATACTTTACTGGTGACAATACTTTTTAGCGGCTGAAGAAATAATTTTTCATTCTATACCAAAACTTTATCATTAATTATTTGTAATGCTTTACTATTTTTATATTATTATTATTACGAATAAACGTAATTATTATTTGAACTTATATTGATTTACATATGAAAAGTAATATTATCAGGCTCAAGTTCAGTTTTATTGAATTAATGAAAATTCAAAATTACTAAGAGTTTTTTTGTGTTGGAAAATATTATTATTTATATCCAATCAGTTTTTAGCAGAACGTATCAGTACTGATTTCAAGGCCGCTACACCTCTCATCAGCGTTCAATTGTCCATCTTTACAATTTTCGTAAAGTGGATACTAATTGAGAAGAATATCAACTATTTAACCAGTTTTCAACAGAAATAGAATATGAGAATTAATTTTTAATTCAATTTTTATTCTACAATGAAACAGTGCTGGTTAGTACGAAATTCCCTCATTACTGTTTGGAACTAATAATCAACACAAACTCATAGTCCGTTATCATCAAAGTATTCTACTTTGTATTTTAACGTTTTTGTTGTTTTTACTCTATATTAGGGAAATTCACATCTTACTGTGACCCCTGCTATTAGGGTATTTATAGCTCGTGCCCAAGCGGAATTAATATTTTTATATTATTATTATTACGAATAAACGTAATTATTATTTGAACTTATATTGATTTATATATGAAAAGTAATATTATCAGGCTCAAGTTCAGTTTTATTGAATTAATGAAAATTCAAAATTACTAAGAGTTTTTTTGTGTTGGAAAATATTATTATTTATATCCAATCAGTTTTTAGCAGAACGTATCAGATGGACAATTGAACGCTGATGAGAGGTGTAGCGGCCTTGAAATCAGTACTGATACGTTCTGCTAAAAACTGATTGGATATAAATAATAATATTTTCCAACACAAAAAAACTCTTAGTAATTTTGAATTTTCATTAATTCAATAAAACTGAACTTGAGCCTGATAATATTACTTTTCATATGTAATGCTTTACTTTATACTAATAACACAGGGGAACAAAATCGAAAAAATTTTAAGGGCTTTAATCACCACTATATAGATTTGATGCATCATGGATACCTCATTACGAAAATGGTAAAATTTTCCAATTCTATGGATAAGTTTTTTTTTTTAATTTTTTTCTAAATTTTGAAATTTTCGAAGGGGCAGATTTACCAATTTTATTATAACTATGGAACGACTTGTTCAATTTTGTCACAAAACATACTAAAAAACTTGAAATTACTTTTAAGTCATGCTAATATTATTTTTTTATAAACTCAACGGTTTCGGAATTATTTAGACTGCTATAATTAAAATTAATTTTTTTTATGCAAAATTTGTAAATTTTTATTCTTAAAAAATATATAAAAAATCGAAAATGGCACAAACTTCATATTTTTATTACATGATTAGAAAGGTGGGTATATTCCAAATAAAATAAACTTTACTTCATGAAAATCGATGCATAAATGTTGATTTTATTCAGAATATTAAAAGTATTTATATATCTTATTGTGAAAATTTAATTACGATCGGTTCAGTCATTAAAACTATATTACGATTTTTAATTTTTCTAAAAAGGGGTGTGATCCCACCCACTTTTCTCCTGGTACGTATTCCAAATTATGCCAATACCATATGCACCAAATATCATCGACGTATGTCAAAAAATGCCTAAAATACGGCGATTTAAATTTTAGGGTTATATGGGTGGTGCCACGCCTCTTTGTCCAATCACAGTAACATGCTGTGAAAATTTTCGGAAGATCGGTCCAAGGGTTTGGTTTGCCTAAAAAGGGGCGTGGTCCCACCAACTTTTCTTCTGGTACGTATTCGTATACGTATAGATACCAAAATGAAAGAGAAACTCAAAATATTTTTTTCTACTTAAGACTTAACGTTAAAAACTTACAATTGAACTTTCAACGTAAATAGGAGTTCAAGTGATAATTTTGTTTCATATTCCAATCTTTTAAGAATCAGCTTGAGGCGCAAAATAACAACATATTCACTCATTTCCAATCATAACTGATACGATCTTTGTTAGAAAATAGTTACCCTACAAGTAAATCATCAGTAAGAATCATTTATATGATTTTCTAATTAATTTCCTAATTTGTTGCGGGTAAGCAATATCTAAGGCTGACTTCCAAAACGTTCGTATACAATGTTTGTATACAGTATTGCTACTGTATTTAAATCACATCCATATGCAAAGTTCGGAAACAATGCAACAACTATAAAACCGATGCCTTGTTTGCTCTCTTACTGCGTTAAAAATACTATGCGGCGGCGTTTTGAAATGGTATACATTGTATAACTATTGTACTGCGGCGTTATGAAATGTGATGCTTTGTTCAAACACAAAGCAAATGACGTTTTGGAAGTCAGCCTAACTATATACATATGTATTTCTTTGGTTGTCAAACCAACTCATCAGTAGATATTTATGTTAAAAAAGTTTTATTTTTTGTACACACAAAAAAGTTGGCGGCAACCCACATTTTTCGAGTTATGGGCCTTTGAAGTTTTCATATATACATATGTATGTGCGATTTCCGTTTGCATTTTTCAACTTATAAGGTCAATTTTGGTTTCGTTTGAAAGCTTTTGACTAGATTTTAATGGAGTTGTTAAAAAACAAAAGATTTCAGTGATATTTAAAAAAAATATTGTTTTTATTGTAGTTATACCTATTACGCCTGATTTCACAATGTTCGGTAAAATGTCTGTTAACAAAAAATTAACTAATTGCTGGTTAGGCTAACGGGCACTATTTAATCAACGGTTACGTATTTTCGTTTCACCATCTTTCGGTTAAGTAACAAAAGAATTTAATAAAAATGTGGCAATACTATCCTGTTGTTTACATAAAAAAATGAATTAAAAAGACAGTTTTTGCAAATTTGAGAAACAAAACTTTGTAATAATAGTAAAATTCAGGTAAGTAATAATTAAAATATTGTTATTTGTACATAAATACATATGTACATGTATATAAAGCATTAATATAAATTGTTTGTTTGTAGTATGTTCTCCGTCGACAACGTATTTGGGACATACATATGTATGTAGTTGAAGGAATCTAGTTTGGATGTGTCCATAAGATAGGAAATAAATCAAGAGAAGGAATTTGCCATGGTAAGATGATGTAATAATATGTACATAATCGTATTTAACGTCCAATACTTTTATCTAGGATTTAAAAATACCGACCGGCAAAATGTGATGAAATTTTAGGCAATGAAGATACTGTAGCTAGTTTATTATAGCTGATTTTTTTTGGTATGGTATAGGGTCCAACTGGTGTGATCAAAACAACGACTCTTCAATGTTAGGATAGAATGTTACTTGGTGACAGCTATAAGGAAGCAGTATTGGAATTAAATGCCTCAACTGAACGTGGTTTGGACGTAGTGTGTAATAAAATTAAAATGTTTGCTTAACAAAAATTCACTCTCTCCCGTGGACATCATAACATTGTTGTACTAGATGAAGCTGACAGTATGACTGAGGGTGCACAGCAAGCACTGAGGTGTATATTGAAAATTTATAGTAAGACCACACGTTTTGCATTAGCTTCTAATACAAGTGAAAAAATCATCGAACCCATACAGTCTCGATGTGCCATGTTGCGTTTTACGAAATTATCAGATGCCCAGATTTTGGATTATTTTCCTCCGATTAGAGTGCTAACCGGCAAATTTCTTTTAGTTAAATTTAACATCAACTTTTCTGTTAAATTCTGTCAGTTAAGAGTTAATCATATATCATATGAAGACGTTAACTACAATAATCTCGTTTTAGAATTTAGTTTTGGTATAAGTAAGCCTGAAGATTTCATAAGTGAATACAAATTATTAGAAAGTAAAGCAAATAATAAACAGGTTGAACACTTTTTTGAAATTAAAAATGTAGAACAATTTTGGCATAAAATTGGTAATTTAAAGAATTCGTTAGACGTACCAATGTTTCCTAATTTGTACAAACTGGCCGTATATGTATTAACTCCACCTCACAGCAGTGCTTGTGCAGAAAGAATTTTTTCGAAATTAGCTTTACTTAAAAATAAATTAACTAATAAATTAAAAGTAAAAACATGCAACTCTATGCTGTCAGCTTTAAATTTAATAGATACAGATATAGAAGACTGGATTCCCTGTGATAAACTTATTTTTAAATGTAGAAATGAAATTTAAAAAAAATAGTATTTATGTATTCCTTAGTTATATTATAGAACAAAAAATTGTTGAAGTACAAATACATTCACCAAAAAAATATGAAATAATGCGCCAAGATCAAACGAATGCAATTAAAGTAAAAAGCTCACTGCAAAAAATATCTTATCCTAACTTGATTTTTTTTTAGCAGAAATCCCATTCCTTTGACCTTGGCAGCATACGACAGCCAAATTTATTAAACTTAAGTAAATTTGTTCAGTATACGTGAAAATATGTATAGAAGCATATATAATGCAACTGTATATGTTATAAAATATGATAAAAATGGATTCTGCAATAATCTTTTTGTTTTGTTTCAATTGTTTTGTTTTTATTATGCTTTTTATTAATAAAAAAAAAACGTTAAAAAAAGATGTGCAACTTTTATTTCCTCAAACGACTTTTTTGTGACACTTTATTTTTATAAAACGACATTTTGTGCGACTTTTCAAAAATTCCTAACGGTAACCCTGCTGGGTACTGGTTAGTATTTGTCAAACAAACAATCTCTTCTCTTCACTGCTTGTGCTCTGAGCGGCAGAGCAAATATCTTCTGCAGTGATGGATATTGAGTTTTTTTGTTTTGGGCCAAATTGACAATTTAAAAGGGCCAAAATAGCTTCGAGAAACTTTTTTGGAGTATATTTGATAACAAGCTTTTTATTTAAATAAAAACAATAGTAATACTAATACAGTATATGTGTTTTATTTTAAATAAATTTAAACAAATACGATTACTTAAAAGCAACACGAAATTTTATTTTTCAATACAAAGTCTACTTAGTTTTTTTTTTGTGTTTACTTGATATTGGTACTAGCCAAGGCGAATTCATAACAGGTGATCGCACTAATAGAAGAACTACAACATTTAACAAAAACCACAAGCATTTTGTTTTTGTAAAATCATTGTACAATGTCAAACTCAAGAAGCAAATATTGACATCCGACAATGATGATGTACTTAGAAGTTCACCTGTAATGAATTCGCCTTAGGTACTAGCACAAGACAGGTTTGCAAATAAAAGTAAGGAGTTTTTTCTTGACAAACAAAACAATGTTGTAAACAAAAGTAGGGTTCGAAACAGGGAGAAAATTACATTGGAAATGTACTGAACGCTTTCAGTACATTTCCAACCGTTCGAACGATTTGAACCAGTTAGTTGAATTTTGAGCTGAAAGGGCCAAAGTAGATTAGGAAGTACCACAGGGCTATTAAAAATTCAAAAGTGCCACAAATGGCCCAATTGTGCCACATTTTCCATCACTGATCTACTGTATTCGACAGCGAGTTTCACATATGAAGAAAAAAGTTACTCATTGCAGCCCTTTAGTACATACAGTGTACATCTCGTTTTAAACAAATTCCAATGTAAAATAACGCAAAGAATATTTCTCATTTCAAGTTTTTATTTTTTCTCTTTTCTATATAATTTTTTTGTGTTACTTATGTATGTGTGTTTGTTGTTTGTGTTGGAGTATGTATGTATTTATGTGTAAGTGTAAAACAAATTTTAAGAAATAAATAAGTATGTGTATACTTATATTGTATAATTATATTATATACTAAGCTATTTAATAATACCCATGGTGAAGTAGTGTAGTTTGTTGTTAGTTAGACCTCTTACTGTCATCTCTCTTGTTGTTTTTCTGTTGTTACTGCGATGTACTTTTGTTGTCGTTGTCTTCTCTGTTTTTGGTTTCTTCGTTGAATTCGAATATGTACATAGTTGGTTGTTATTGTTTGCTGCTTACTTGGTTGTCGTTGAATTTCGTCTTCTTGTGTTTATAATTTTCTTGTTGTTGTTGTGTGTGGCTATTGTTGTTTTGGTTGTTGTTGTTGTTGATTATATTTGTTGAATTTTTGTTTTCGTTACTATGTCTCGGTTCGCACTATAAAATTTTATTTCATGAAAGTGGCAGTTTGTTGGTGAGAGGGGAGAGAAGAATAGTGTCGGGTACACACTTTCATGTTCTCTGAAATTCTGTTTTGTTTTGTAGTTCGTAATTGTTGTTGTGTGTTGACAATTCATATGAATTTAAATGATGAAACAGAACACGTCCGCAACTTCAAGCAAAAACGCCTCTCAGAGAAAAGAGGCCCATAATTGAAGCGTCGGCTTCAACTTCATTCACATTTCCAATTTTTATCCACAAGTCTTGTTTTTGTACATTGCTGACTGCAAATTATATATGAAATCATGTTTATGCACTTCTGCAATTAATTTTTCGACAATATCACTCATTTTATTTACAAATGTAGAAAATTATAAATATATTGCTCTTTCAAATGTTTTTTTGATTTTCTTTTGTTCTTATTTTTCTTTGGTTTTGTTTACAAATTGTATGAAATATAATATAAGTGTGGTAGCATTGTTGAGAGCATTTTACTCTGAGAGTGAGAGCATAAGAAAAGTCGCTGGCAAAATAAAATAGATTCTATCTCACGACTGCTTTCAGCCGCGTCTTTTATATGCCAAATTGTATGAAGAAAAACGTCAAGCCCGAGTTCTGTTTCATCATTAAGACATAAAAATTAACTTTCAGTGTGCAGACAAGAGTGAAATTTTAAAAGAATATTTCAGAAATTTCATGAAAGAAACTTTCATAGTGCGAACCGAGACTAAGTTGAATTTAGTTGTTGTTATTGTTGATGCTAGTTTTTGATTTTCTACTTTTTTTTTCAAATCCAGTTTTTTCCCAGTTTATCTTTTAATCACTGTTTATTATAAGTTTCTTTTTGCATATATATTTTCTATTTTTTTTTATTTTTATTACATTTCGTTTGCATTTTGTTTCAGTTTCCATCTTTTTCAGTTTTTCCAGTAGCATTTACTTCGTCAATGTTTTGTGAAATTGATTTCTGATCAAAAAATAATAAATTGTTTAACCTACATATACATAAAATTGTTTGGATATGACTGAGCAATCTGTGAGTTACTTGGAAACTTCGAAACGAAAACAAAATCTAGAAAAATCATTTTCATTTCGTTTAAATAAATATGTATGTACTTATGTAGGTTAATTTTGAAAAAGTTACAATTAACAAAGGAATCTAATTGTCAATCAGACCGATTTCGTTGACTGCCGTCAACTCATCAGTGGATTTTTACCGCATGTTTTTTATGGGTAAGCATATTCAGACCAGGGATGATAAATGAGACCGATGAAATGGTACTAAAAAAGTTTTAAAAAAGTACTTTTCAGGTCGAAAAAGTATCAATTTTCTAATAATACATATTTTATGCACATATTTCACTGTCTTTCAAATTATACTCAATATTACATGTTTTTAAGATTTAAAGAATTTATTCAAACGTAAACAAAACAAATAGTACATAACAATTCATGTGTACAAAACAATAAGTCTTATACATAAAAGTATATGTATTTATATAAAAATTTAGGTACATATTAAGGAGATCGATATCATATTACATTTTTAATGAGTTTACATTTTTCTTGATAACATGTTGTTAGTAATTTTAATATTATAACAACAAGAATCTGTCGACTTTAACAAATCTTTAGTTTGTATTACACTAGATACAGTAGAAACATGAAGTCTATTTCTTTCTTTTGTTTTAATAATATTTTGAAATGAAAATATTCGCTCTACATTCGTTCTCAACTGAAGACGTTTGCAATTGTCATTGTAAAAAAGCATACACATTTCATCAACTGTTACGAAAACCTCAGCAAAGAAGATGAAGTAAAAAAAATGTTACCATATCACGTATTTATTTGAGATGGTACAAAAAAGTATCAAATGTGTCACTGGGGTACCAAGGTACTTCGGAAGATCAGAAAGTATCAAAAAAAATACCAAAGTATCAACTTTATCATCCCTGATTCAGACCGGTATATTACATTATAGTACATATGTATGTATGTATGTATATATAACCATCACTTTTAGAACGCTTTTGTTTATTATGTTGCCCTTGGTAGGTGATATGCAATATTGAATGCAAAAATAAAATATATGTATGTAGATTATAAAAGCATTGCTACGGCAAATATTAATAATCGTTTTTAATTACCCTTTATCTTAAAGATTTATTTTAATCATTTTTTTGTAGCCCATAATCCTTTGCTTGGCTTTTTGTACTCTCAGTCTTTGGTTCAAATGCCGCACGCGAAAGTATATTCGGCATTTGAAAAAAGAGTTTTTTACTACTTCCGGGAGATTGACATGTTTACTTCTTTGTAGAAGTATATTTTTTAGGCTTTGGCAGTGCAATACCTCCGTCCCATTCATTTTATAAAAAATAGCTTCAAGCAATAGGTTTCCGTTGGGCACATGATCTACCCATGAAAACGAACATCCATAATGTTCGAATTCCTCCAAATTATGTTTTTTATAATATATCCGGCTACATATTCTAAAGCATCTTCTTGGAGAATGCCAATATCAGCAACATTCATCTCGCCCAGATCATCACAGTTGTGAGGAACCTCTTCAGGTATTTCCTGACTCAAGTCCGGTGTTTCTCCTTCGGTTACTTCTATCGGCATATCCGTATTGGAAGAATTTAGCCAGGCTATTGTGTCATACTCCACATTTCCAGATCCGTTTAAGTATTCTGTATTTCTTGCTAAATATATTATTCACCCCTATCGTGAATAAGAAGTGAAATTTTTGTTCACGTGAAATTTTAAATGCACTCGAAGGGAAAAATGGTATCGTGAATCTCCCGTGAAAAATTATTCCCGCTATCAGTTGTTAGTGAATGTAAAAAAGGGTAGAAGATTAAAAAAATAAAAAATCATACAACTTTTTGTTCAAAAATATACACGGACATATATATTTTAAAGAAAACTTCAAAAATCAAAGTTAAATATTCAGTTTTGGAGCTTTAGTTTGGTTGCTCCGTTTGTTTATTGCATTCTAACTTTTATGTGGTAAAATAATTCGGCTACTTTTTGGAAATCCAACAAAACGAAAAAATGCCAACAAATTAAAGTTTCACAAATCTGCAGGCAATCGACCTGTTTTTTTGCATTTTGTTGAGGAATACATCAGTTTGTGCCATATTATCAGAACTTTTCATTAAAATAAACTTTTTTGACCTTTAATATTCGAATTATAAGAAGAAATACTTACATATAATTTCTGTTCTATTCCCCATCAAAAATAAAGTGAAAATATCAATGTGAGAAGTGAAAAAATTCCGAGGGAAATATTTATTCACGATAAGGGGAATTTTTTTCAGTGAACATTTTTCACGTTGTTATTCTGGACTGAATAAAATTTGTTCATGCGAGTTGTTCACGATAGCAAATACGTGAAAAGTGAAAAAATTTCACGTGGAAAATTATTCACGATAGGGGTGATTAACAAATACATATGTATATGTACATTACATTAATATGTAAACTATTAAAAAATTTTTCACGTTGAAATCTTACCAAGGATGTACCAACGAAGTCTAATCTCGAAGTCTTTAGGGCACGGGTGATCATTTAACCCACCTTTGCTACGAATAGCACTAAAAAAATTTTCCAACACATCTTGGTTTAAACGGTATGTCGCTATATATGACATGTTGAAATTCTCAACTTATTTGTGGAGCATAATCAGCGCATTATTAGAAGTTAGAATTCCTTTTTGGAAAGGTTCTAACGACTTTCTTCCAGGGATAATTGGCTCGGTCATTACTTTATTCATTCTCATGAGTATGTCATGTTGAGCCTGAAGCGCAATGCCGTATGGTTCCTATAAAAAATATATATTTTTACCACATGGAGTACAATAAGCTATTAAATAAAGGTAAGCCTTAAAATTAAAGTTACTTTTCTTGGGTAATGAAATGTCTTTAAGGAGGAATTTTGCACATCGAACCAATCGTTGATTAACTGAATAAAATCAGCCGTATTTGTTGGGTTGTAAAAATCCATTCCATGAGAAACGCAACGTCTAATAGCGTTGGCAGTAGTGTTGGAAAACAATTGAGCTGCCGGTTTGACTTTTTTCGGGCTAAAAATGTTTTAAGTAATAAATATTTTCTTTATTTGATAAAATTTTACCTGTGCCTTTCACTGATAGGTGTTGCTCTGAAATTTTATATGTAATAGACAAATCTGATTGCGATGTATGCTTCAGCAGATCTAAATTTGTTCGAGATGATACAAGGGTGTTTTCGAACATTATACCTGTATCTAAGAAATGGTTTCGGATCAGCTTCAACATATGTGGTGTATCTGCAAACACGAAAATTTTTTGGTCCGGACTTACAGGACTGGGAAACCAGGGTTTTTCTAGAGGAAATTGGTTGAGGAAAAATTGTATTAGAAAATTTTTAATGAATTTATATGTTTTGCTATTATATATTTTATAAAAAAAAACCGAAAACCCCGAAAAGAAAAATTAGACAAAATAAAAATCTTAATATAAAACATGCTAAAAATGGAAACTAAAAATAAAAATTTTGAAATATAAAAAGGAAAAACTGGACAAAATGAAAATCTTAATATTAAACATGCTAAAAATGGAAACTCAAAATAAAAATTTTGAAAAATAAAAAGGAAAAACTGGACAAAATGAAAATCTTAATATTAAACATGCTAAAAATGGAAACTAAAAATAAAAATTTTGAAATATAAAAAGGAAAAACTGGACAAAATGAAAATCTTAATATTAAACATGCTAAAAATGGAAACTCAAAATAAAAATTTTGAAAAATAAAAAGGAAAAACTGGACAAAATGAAAATCTTAATATTAAACATGCTAAAAATGGAAACTAAAAATAAAAATTTTGAAATATAAAAAGGAAAAACTGGACAAAATGAAAATCTTAATATTAAACATGCTAAAAATGGAAACTCAAAATAAAAATTTTGAAAAATAAAAAGGAAAAACTGGACAAAATGAAAATCTTAACCTAAGTTGCACCAACCATCTTAACTATTATAATTAAAACCAGAGAAACTCAAAAGGAAAAACTGAACAAAATGAAAATCTTAAACTAAATTTCACCAACCATCTTGACTGAAACCTGCGACTTTAAGGGCGGAAATACTCATATGTTTCGGCAACTTTCATTTCATCAAAATACAGAACCGTATTTCTGTCTTCTGACTCTAAACACGTTGTTCGTCGCATGAATTCTATCGATGAATGTAAAATTCCTTCTTTAATTGTTATTTTACCACACCAGCGACGCAGTGTAGAAATGTGTGGGAGCGGAAAACCTTTTTTATACAAATGAATGTACGCTCTTGGGCCCGCAGCATGCAAACATATTGCATCTGAAACATCTTCCCATTTCCAATTTATCCTTCCAGGGGTCAACAGCTTTCTTATTTGTCCATCAGAACTTGGCGCATAGAATTCACAGCCAGAGTTGCCCTTTCTATTTTCAGTTTTAATTCTTTATTTTCGGCTTCTAAGGCACGAATTCTTTCTGTGCAACTTTTCGTATTATTTCTTATAGTGGCTTCCAATTCCTTAATTCTTTTCTTATAAATTTTTATTTTATTTTATTTATTTATTATTCATTTGTAATATTTGTAGCCTATTGGCCAATAATAATATATTACAGGATTCTAAAAACTATGAGATTCAATAGAAAATAACAAACAATCCTGGGAATAAATATTATCCAGTTAACAATTTAATATAGTTATAAAGCAATAAAGACTTATTAGTGATTATTCGAAATATATTCGATGAGTTTGCGTTTAAATACTGCAACCGACATGGAAAAAGAGCGAAGGTTTATGGGAAGGATATTCCATAACCTTGCCACTCGCACAACCATTGATAGTTCAAATGTAGTATTGTTAATACGTGATATAAATATTTGAGGGTTCCTAGTAGATCTTGTAAAGGTAAAACGTCGCACCAAGTTCTCCGGGCACTGAAACTTAGTAATTCTGTAAAGATAAACCAAGAGTCGAAACTTAAGGTAATCTTCAAAATGAACACCCAAATATTCTTTCAAATAATTGGAGACGTGAGCTCTAATTCTAAGTCCATAAACAAATCTGACAACTTTATGCATTAGTGATTTTATTCTATTACTATTACCCACATTACAAACCGAGTAAATTTCTAAGCAGTAATTCAATTGAGACATAATTAGGGCATTAGCCATAGTCTTTTTGACATGAATCGGCAAAAACAAATTAAGACGATATAACCTACGTAGTATTAAAAACACTTTGGAAGAAAGATTATTGATATGAGCTTGAAAAGAAAGTTTATCATCCATTATCAGCCCCAGACATTTAATTGTAGTAACTAGTTCAATTGACCCACCAGCAATTTCCGAAACATGTGGAATACTAGAAGCACTTGATGCCCTATAAAACATCGCCTTCGTCTTATCAGGATTAATACAAAGGTTATTATCCAGCATCCAGCGGTTCACCGCCGCTAAATCATGATTAATTAAGGAATGAAATTGAACAGAACCCACGTAACTCTTATTCCACAACAACTGAATATCATCTGCAAAGGCAAAAGCTTTACAGCTATAAGCTGAAAGATACTCAAAGAAATCATTATGAAAGACGGAAAAAAGAATTGGACCAAGCACCGAACCCTGAGGAACACCCGATCTGATGAAAGCAATGTCTAAAGACAAACCATTAAGAGCGACATACTGCTTACGTTCACGTAGGTAAGACGAGATCAAACTGCAAGCAGAATTAGAATATCTATAGATAGTATTTAATTTATTCACAAGAGCGGAGTGATTAACGCGATCAAAGGCCTTTGAGAGATCAATTGATACGAGCACACTATCAAGGCCGTTATTCAGATTATTCCTAATAGAATCAGTAAGTTCCGCTAACAAGAAACTAGTGTTATAACCAGTCCTAAAACCATATTGACATGCACTAATCATTTTATTTTCATTAAAAAAGTCAACCATCTGAAATTTCATAATATTTTCAACAACCTTAGACACAGTAGACAATATGCTAATGGGCCTCTATTATCCATAGTCATAATGCCCTTTTTTTTAGGAATCGGATGTATTCTAGATACTTTCCATTCCGTTGGAAATTTAGATGTAGTCAATATAGAATTAATAATATAGAATTACTATATACGGATATAGTAATCGTAACAACTTTATAGAGACACCATCCGGTCCAATTGACGTGGACTTGATTTTGTAAACATAGATAGATAACTCATTCTCAGTAATATTTGAAAAAGAAAAGGTATTTGACACAGTCAGATTGTTATTATTACTAACAGGCTCAACATCAACAACACTAAGCTGATTGCCTAAAAAGAAGTCATTTAGTTCATTAACATCCATATCAATCGGACCAGTATTATCATCTAACGCACCAGCATCTCTTAATCAGTTCCACATAAGTTTAGTATTGCAACCCTGAAACAGCCGCCTACCATGATCAGATTTCGCCTTCCTAATAAGAGACTTTGTACGATTTCGTAGAGTACGATAGACCTCCCAAGTCCTATTACATCTGTCGTTATAATAATTTTTCAAAGCAATGCCAGTCAGGGATCTAAAGTAATTGACATGATTAGAAAATTTAATTACACCACTTGAATTAGAATTAGTAACACGTTTCCATGGTAAAAAGTGCAAAGTGTCATTAAATATAAGATTCAGAAGTTGTAACATTATATCAGTATCATTAGACAAGTAAAAGGAAGAAAAATGAAACTCAGATAGATATCCCACTAATGCAGCATAATTGAAATTTTTATAATCCCTTACAAATCTAACATTAGAGACTTTAGCAATAGGAATAGAAAAAGATGAACAAATTAGCGAGTGACGTGAAATCAATGGCAGCTGGAACTGTGTTGAGTTCACAGAATCCATATTCTGACTCAGTATAAAAAAATCAATTAGTGACGTGGAACCATGATATAAGTCACAGTGAGTAGGAATGCAGTTATGATGACACTTCAATGCAAGTCGCCTGCACAGCCCATGAACCCTATAAGACTTGACATGATTAAACAAATCCTGGTTAAAGTCACCAGCAATTACAACATTCAAATAGCGTGCAAGTAGGTCACTGACCGACTGTTCAAACAAGTCCAAATCACCATTTGGCAGGTAAACCACTAAAACCAGCAAATTACTTAAGCCCGATTGAATTTCCACAAACAGCCCCTCACACGAAGGATATTCTATCGATCTATAGATATATTTAAACCGAATACCATCCGCGATATACATTGCAACTCCACCACCTCTAGCACCTGACTGACGATCACTTCTGCAAATAACATATCACGGAATACTAACAGATAAATCCGGTACATCAGGATTTAACCAGGTTTCAGACACACTAAGAATATCAAGAGCCTTCTACTAAGAATGGATTAAAATTCATCCAGTTTGTGCGATCTTCTTGATGGACAAAGACTTTGAGCGTTAATATGTCCAATTTTTAGATTATGTGCATCATTCACGAAAAAATTATTAATAGAATAATCACTAATAATTCGACCCAAATTAATTGAGTTCATATACAAAACTATTAAAAAGAGTATGTAAAATATGTATTAAATAAAAAATAAGTTTAGAAAACGCAAAATATAATAAAAAGTTTAACAATTAAATATTAAATTCATAAAAAATATCAATGGCTAGCCTGAGTACTTGATACAAAGATAATGGCATACAAGCAAAATTAGGCCTGACTATATCCTCCTTAATTACGTGAACGTGTACAAGGTCCGTAAAAAACAACTACGCTATTAAGTTGATTATTAAGTGTAATATTATTAGTATTATAAGAATAGGCTATATATAATGAGAAAAAAACGAAAATTTAATTGCCTCTACCACCATGTACCCGACCAAGATAAAAAAAAACAAGAACAAGCAAACCTAATATGCTTGCATGACTATTTATAACAATGTTAGTAAATACAAATGTGTAAAAGTGAAAAGAAACAGGAATAATCAGATATAAAGCCGATCCAAATCCTATATTTCCAAGCATTGCTGATAATCAAGCACTTTCTCCGTACCATCAAGCATTTTTAGCTTGCACAGTGGAACATCTCTATTAAGCAGGCGATACCAGAATATTTTCTTCTCTTTTTTTAGTTTTCGGCAAAGTGTTTGTAGACGAATTCCAGCAGGTGTGAGGTTATCATTCAAAAATACTCGCGAAGACACATTAACATTAATTACATCACTCAGTTTTAGATCAGGGGCCTTAAAGTACTCTCTCATTAATTCATCTCTTATGCTGACAGAGTTGAATTTGCACAAGACGAGTTTATTCCTTTGCATATATATACAATGATTAATGTCTTTCAAGTCGATTGAGACATTATAGTGACGACAAATCGCCAGTACTGGGTCCGTAAGACAAGTAATACCAGCTGGCAGGCCCGATATGAGAATGTCCGGACGATTTATTTTCCTGAGAATCTTGTTGTCCTCCATATCAAGGTTTGCAATCCTTCCCGACAGATCGTTTTCAATTTTATTTAATTGAGCTTTATTAGCCTCAACATCTGCTTGTATTTTAGTTAATGACGTACTAACATCAGATCTGATGGCGGCAACTGATGCTTCAATCGAACTCCTCAAACTCTGTTGTTCATTTCTCATATCGGCCGCAAAGGAATTAATAGTACTACTAATTTTTTGGTCCATAGCATTCATGTTGTCGGTAAATTTTTTTATCAAGTTTCTTGATACAATCTGTCAAACTTTTTTCTGTAGGGTTGTCTAGACATTTAGTGCAGTTGAAGCTCAGATTTTTATTCCTCCCCAACAATTCATAAAAGTCATTGGGGATTCCAACACAACCAATATGGAACCACGAATTGCAGCACTCACATTCGACACCAGAATCCAATTTCGTAACATTCTTGTTACAGGTAAAACACTTGTTCGATGGCGCCATTTTCTTAGTATTGTTAAAAAAGTATTTATGTATATATATAAATTATGAATGTTTTTAAGTGCATATATGTATAAGTGCACCAAATCAGCCAGGCAAAAACTCGACAAAACAGCAAAATCAGTCACTTCATCCAATCAATGCCCAGTAACACAGGTGATCCAGACGTTAAAAGTCACTTTCAAGTCAATTATTTCGAAGTTAAATTAATTTTGCATTCTCCCCCGCGTTGAACGACTGTTCAAAACAAAATAAATAAAAAATAAACATTGGGAGAAAGTTTAAAGTAAAAATGAAATTTCAAGGTATGTTGAAAAATAAAGTTATTAGTTACAGGAGTATAAGCTAAACTAAATTATTAATGAATTGATTGATTGTTGTCATCAGCTGCTAGACATCAAGGATGAATTTGGGCTGCTGGCGTGGCATTGGTAGTGGGGTCATCTTGCGTTCTTCGGCGTGTGGTTGAAGCTCAATGTTTTCTCTAGTGGATTCAATTGATGTAGTTGGATGTGAGTTTAGTGCATTTTTATCGGATTTGCATCTGGAAAGCAGAATGATTAGAGCTATGACGCTTACTACAAGTGCTAGGTAGCCAATTATATAGCTGTGTGTCTGGTGGGTCTTCAACTTATTAGGTAGATCAGCGATTTCGTGTTGTTCCAGCGACTGTTGTAGAGATGTTAGGTCCTTAATAACCTTGGCATATACACTCTCCAAATTTGTTGAGGTTGATAAGTTATTATTTGTGAAGGCTGTAGTGTTCTTTGGTAATGATAAGGCTGAGATTTGGCCAAGGCTTGTGTATGAAGACCTCACTGTGCTTGATATAGATTTTAGTCCGTTCATGTTGACAAACTCGTGCCTGAGGATACACTCTGGATCAAGTGTCAGCAAACCGGAGCCTTTTAGTGATATAGGAATGATTTCCATGTTGCAAACTGCTGTTGCTCTTGAGGGTGGTGACGCAACATATATCCATTGATTGCCTTTGCTTAGGGGTACCCATCTGATATCAGTTTCTTGGAGGATACAATTTGGTTTTGTTTTGTTGTTGAATAAATTAATATCACATGCACAGGCATCCGAACCATAATTGTAACGGATTTGAATGTTGGAACAAAGGAAAACGCCTTGTTCTATTGTACTGCAAGCGCTTAATTCAGATTTTGTGAAGGGAATGTATTGTCTCTGCAAAGTAGATATGCCCAAAAAATTCGCACATGGTTTAATGGCCACTACTGTACTGTTCATTATGTTGGGTACAGGAATCAAATGAAACAGCTTGAATTTTTCACGTTCAACTAATGGTAAAGTTATTTTGAAAACTGCATGGCGGCGTGTTAGTCTGCCCTTTATCTTCATGAGCTTAAATAGCTGGAGTAAGTCAGTTTTTTCTGTCACTGGAAGATTCACTGACGGTGGTGAATGCAGAATGATCTGATTGACTTCATTTTGTAACTGTTCTGGAGTGAGTAACCATGGACTGATCTGTCCATGATGGGTATCCATGAGAGTGTCAAGGATTACGGATTGTATCTGTCTTATATTGTTTGCGATCAGTGTTAGTTCAAGAACCGCTGAATGGAATAGTTGATTTAGTTGTACTTGTACTAATGTATTGGAGATGTCATTTATATTAACTGAATATATTTTAATCTCTTGCTCCAATCGTTCGAATCTTGACTTAGCTGTTATTTGATTTTGCCGGATGATATTAATTGTAGAATCAACAATTGATGTTTGATTCTTCAATAAGTTTAGCAAATACGACTCATTGTCATTGACTTGTTTTATTGTTTCTGACATCTGTTCAGCGTATTCAGAATCCAGAACGCCAAATAATGAATGAGCAACGTTACCAACGATATCCAGCGCCCCTCTTTTAACTCGTAGTAGTCGGTTATCTAGCTGTAATTCACTTTCCATGTGTTGAAAGTGGTCTAGAATGCCGTGACAAGACGAGTTTGTTTTCATCATTTTACATAAGGTTTGTAACGACCGTGTGCCATTAACAAGAATTGATGTTTCTGTCCAGTAAGGAGCTAAATCATAGTATACCAATAGATTCCATTCCGTAGTTGAAATAGATGTTGTTCCAATTTGCTCAAAATGGATTCCGACTCTTGATCCGAATTTCTTATTTTTGACTGGAGTTCCAAGGGCCACTGGTACTAGTAGTAGTAACGTGAGTAACGTCAGGGTTAGAAGATTGGTTGGCATTTTGCGTCTTTTCGGCTTAGGTTCTTCTGTCGGGATTGGAGCTTGATTAAGAGAGATTGTGGCTGGAGCAGAATGCAGAGAGGGAGAATTGGGTGTATAGTTGTTGATATTCGTATTGCTGTCTTCAGTAAGTCCTTCTGAATCATTATGTATGGGCAATAATGCCAGTCTATGTATTGGACGTTTGAATATTCCTGATGCAGTTCTTACGTCAGCGACTCTTGCTATGCAGTCATCACCTGGGTATACTTGAACAATTCTACCTAAAGGCCATTTCATAATAGATATATTATCTTCTTTTATTACTACCATGTCTCCACTTTTGAGGCTAACAGATTGCTTTCGCCATTTACATCTTTGCTGAAGTTCGTTTAAGTATTCTGTTGACCATCTTTTCCAAAATTCCTGTTTTATGTGGGTCACATGCTTCCAATGGGATAATCCTGACATGTTTGTTGGCTGTGCTCTACTATCTACTTGCGATGTAAGTGCTTCGCCAATCAGAAAGTGACCAGGAGTTAAGGCTTCAAGATTTTCTGGATCAGTTGTTATGGGTGTTAGTGGACGCGAATTTAGTATAGCCTCAATTTCGACCACTATTGTCTCCAATTCTTCGTACGTTAGTGATGAATTCGCAACACTCCGCAGAAGAAGATGTTTTGCAGACTTTACAGCTGCTTCCCACAGACCTCCAAAATGTGGTGCTCTTGGAGAAATAAAGTGACAATGTATTCCTTTTGAGCTGAACGCGGATATAATTGATTCCTGAGCCTGGCTTGAATAAATGTTATCGGCTAATTCTGCTAGTTGATTCTTTGCCCCAAGAAAATTGGTGGCGTTGTTTGAGTAAATATTCTGACACCGTCCACGACGACCAATAAAACGCTTTAAGGCGCCTATAAAGGAATCTGTTGATAAATCCGAAACCAGTTCAAGATGAACTGCCTTAGTGGCAAAACAGCAGAAAACGGCTATATACGCCTTTGTTGGCCGTTTGCCTGTGACCCTGTAGTGAATCCAAAAGGGTCCACAATAATCTACCCCAGCATTGATAAAAGGTCGTGCTGGGGTAACTCTAGTTTGCGGAAGATTGCCCATAATTTGTTGACATAGTAGTGGACGAGCTCTGGTACATCTAATGCATTTTTGAACCGTAGAACGTGCCATAATTTTTCCCTTTATTGGCCAGAATCGTTGTCGTATAATGTACAAAAGAAGTTGTGGTCCACAATGTTTGTTGTCTTCGTGAATCATTGTATATAAGAGTTTTATTAGGGTGTCGTTATATGGAACCAGCATTGGATGCTTCGCGTCGTATGATAATAATGAAGCCTCTAGTCGTCCTCCTACTCGTAAAATGCCTGATTTGTCTAGGAATGGGGACAAACTTACAATGGAACTTTTGTTGTCGATTTCTTTGTTTTCTCGCAGTTGTTTGATTTCTGGAGAAAAGTCGGACATCTGAATGGACTTTATGATCAGGAACAGTGCATCATCTAGCTCAGTCGGAGTTAATGACTTATTAGGTGATCGGTCTTCATTTTTCTTCCTGATATTTAGGATGAATCTTAGAGTGTATCCAACTACCTGCTGCAAATTTCTGAAGGAATTTTTATGTGGAATTCCGTATATCAAGTCATCGTTGACAACGTTGACTGCTGAAATTATAGTTGTCTTCCTTTTCTCAGCGTCGTTGGGAATTTGGAGTTGTTGTGATAACTTGCGTGGCCACATTTCTTCTCGTCCGTGCAGAAAAAGTGGTCCATAAAACCATAAATTGCATCCAGAAAGGCTGTGTGCTGGTACGCCCCTGGACAGTATATCAGCTGGGTTGTCCTTTGATCTGACATGGCGCCACTGATCGGGTAATGTCAATGATTGGATCTTGGAGACTCGATTAGCCACAAAAGTATGATACAAGGTAGATTGAGCGTTTATCCAGGATAATACTATCTCGGAATCAGTCCATAAAAATACAGGCTGATTTTTTATTTGGAGATCCGTTTTTACTCTGTGCACCAGTTGAGCAGCCATGACTGCAGCACATAACTCTAGCCGAGGTAGCGTTTGTTGTTTTAGTGGTGCGACCCTTGTCTTTGCGCAAAGTAATTGTACCATGATTGCACCATCCTTAAGAGTCGCTCGAAGATAGGCAACGGCGCCAAACGCCTTTTCAGAGGCATCTGAAAATATGTGCAGCTCTGTTTTGGTTGGAAGTTGTCCCTTAAACATGTGTCGAGGCACCTTGAAATGATTTAAACTGTCTAAATCATTTCTGAATTTAGTCCAAATTTCCTGAAGGTCATTAGGCAATGGATCATCCAAGTCTAACTTTAACTGCCATAACTGCTGAATGAATATCTTTGCTTTGACCACTATGGGTGCTAGTAGTCCAAGAGGATCAAATAATTTGGCCAAATCTGAAGTTTCCGTACGTTTGGAGACAATATGTAGGTTATTTATTTTTACCTTGACGCAAAATTGATCTGTTTTTGGCAGCCATAGCAACCCTAATGTTTTTATGGTGTTAGCGTCGTTACTGTTGAAGTCTAGATCTACCTCTTGATCGCCGGATGGAATATTCATCAATAACTGTGGGTGATTTGCACACCCATGCTTTCTGAGAATCGTTATAAGTTCGTGTTGAGTCTCAAGTGCGATGTTGAGACTATCAGAGCCTCCAAGGCCGTCACCAACGTAAAAATTACTCTTAAGCATGTTCGCACCATACGGATAATTGATAATATTTTCATCAGCAATTTTCTGTAAACATCTTGTGGTGAGGTAAGGTGCTGCCCGAGTTCCGTAAGTTACCGTCTTAAGTTTGTAGTAGCTAATTGGCAATCCAGGGTCTTCTCTCCATATTATCAATTGATATTGATGATTATCGGGATCAAGTAGTATTTGCCGGTACATTTTTTCAATGTCGGTGGTGAATACAAACTTCGGTAGTCGAAAACGTAGTAGGATCGAGAACAATTCACTCTGTACCGTTGGCCCCGTATACATTAGATCGTTCAACGAGAGTCCTGTTGATGTTTTCGCTGATGCGTCAAAGACTACTCTTAATTTCGTTGTAGTGCTATCGGGTTTCATCACACAATGGTGCGGAATGAAATATTTAGGATCTACCATTTTATCAATGTTGACCCTTTGCATGTGTCCTAGATGCTCATATTCTTGCATGAGCTTTATATATTACGTTCGAATGTCTTAATTTTTTAGAAGTCGACGCTCTAAACCAAGAAATCTATTACGGTCATCTTATGGGATTCTCCTAATGCTGTTGGGTTTTCTCGAAACGGAAGACTGACAGTGAAGCGGCCATCTAGACTGGTGTGCATATGATGAGTGAAATGTGATTCACATTGTTTTTCCGATGGCGAAAGTGCCTTTTCGCTAACCTCAATTTCGTCAAGTTTCTAAACATGCTCTATCGCTTCTTCCAATGAAGCGGTGTCTCCAAATATTGCACATGTGGATGAATATAGTGGATTACGAATTGGATTTCGTCCTATTGCACCCCCTACAATCCAGCCTAGTTCTGTGTTTTGTAGAGTTGGTAGATTATCAGCAAGGTGTATCGTCCCACTTTTTATTAATTCGTAATAAAATTCTGCTCCCAGTAGCAAGTCTATTTTTTCCTGCTGATCAAAATGAGGATCTGCTAGGTGAATGTTGTTGGGAATATTCCAAGAAGAACTGTTAATATGTTGACTTGGTTGTGCGGGAATTATACTTGGTAATATGTATGCTTCCACGTTTGCTGAAAAACTGAGATCTCTGGACTTTATTTGAACGTTTGTGCGATACTTGGAATGCTTTTTGGTTTCGCCAACGCCGTCAAGGCAAAGGGAAGCTCCTAATGGTAAAATAGATAATTTTTGGCAAAGGCGTTTAGATACAATGTTGACCTGTGATCCTGAATCCAATACCGCTCTAAATTTACCTGATGCACCATTTGAGGCTGTAATTATGACTTTTGCTGTTGCTAGCACAACATAGCCCTGGCGGCCCGCAGCAACTTCAGTTGTTGCTGATGTAACTGCTACGACATTGGAAGCAGTCGTCCTTTCGGCTGTATTTGATTGTGAACTGAAATTTGATTTCTTATCCATTTGCGTGTTGTCTTTCTTTTGCAAATGGACTAATGTATTGTGCTTTTTGTCGCATTTTTTGCAGCTACTTGACTTGCAGGTTTTCGCAGTGTGGTCATCTTTGAAGCAGTTGACGCATAGATTCTGTTGCTGCACCCAACGTAGTCGTTCTGCTTCTGATAATTGCCGAAATTTGTTGCAGTGATACAGTTTATGACTACTGTTATTACATAATTTGCATATGCTAATGTTGTGTGCGTTAGATGTTACTATTGTTGACACCGCTTTATAAGTCGATTTTTCCCTAGAAACAATTGCTTCCATAGATTGAAATTGAAGCTCAAGGAACGATAAGAAGTCAGCTATATTTGGCACATCCTTTGGATTAGTTAGTGATTGCATGTACCTGATGTGTGTGCTTTTGTCAAGTTTTTTCATCAATAACTGAATAATAATCGCATCCCAGAAATCAGTTTCGATTCCCAAGTTATTTAATGCCAGTAAAAGTTCTTTGGTGGTGTCATGCATGGCTTTGATGGATTGTGCGGATGACGTCACGGACTGTTGATTGAGTATTTTTTCTACTAGATTCGCTACTAAAATTCTCTTGTTATTGTAGCGATCTTGTAAGGTTCCCCAGGCAGTGCCATAGTTTGTCTCTGATAGAGAAAATTGACTTATCAGATGTTCAGCTTCTCCCGTCAAATTACTCTTTAAATAACAAAATTTTTGAATAGCGGGAATCGGCTGATTATCCACCATTTCAGAGAATAAATCATAGAACTGCCGCCATTTTAAATAGTCGCCATCAAATTTCGGTATTGTAAGTTTTGGATGATGTAACGATGAAGATGACTGATTTGATTGAGTTGGCTGATTTGATTGAGTTGGCTGATTTTCACCAACGTTTTGTGCCTTTTTTAGCCAATATGGACAGTCTGACCAACTGTTCTTGAACTTTGTCATTCAATTCATAAAATGTTGTAACCTCAAAGCCAGACTTCAATGGATCATCAAAGCGCTCGCATATACTGTCGTATAAGTCTTGGATCTGATCCAAAAGACTGTTTATGGTTGACAGTTTGATGTCATAAAATGGACGTGGTTGTATTTCGTCGCTAATGTTTAATACATTTAAAAACCTACTTAAGGCTGTCATTCTAGCTTTTGCCTTCCGAATCAAACCTTGATTTTCATTAGACTTCTGAAGAGGCACTGATGCACCAGTAGTTTTAGTTGATGGTAGCTTTTGTAGGGATAATGTTCTAAGACGATTAGCCTCTGTTGTAAACAGATTTTTATACACATTAGTTATCTCACTAATTTTTGAATAGTAGTCCTTAGTAAAATATTCATTCTCTGCTTTTAACGTTTCAACATCGTCAAGCATACTCAATTCTGTATCCGTGGCTTCAAATTTCTCCCAGGCTTGCAAAAGTCGACGGCTACGCTCCTCAAAGTATTCTGCGGTGGTTTTTCTGTCCGCAGAATCCTTTTTAAAGTTTCGCACTATTGCTTGAATTATTTCGCCTGTATTCAAGAGGGTATCCAATAACTCTGCTGCCGCCATTGTGTACGATATGGAACTGCCTGTTGGAGATGAATTTGGTCACCAATGGGCCGATGCCTGTTGTCAGTGCTCTAATCAATTTGCTGGAGCTGCTGATGTTTGTTGCACTAATGGTGTAGTGCTGGTAGTATATGTCCACTGAAACTTCGTGTTAGTGGAGATGATGAAGTTGGTCACCAATAAACCGATGCTTGTTGTCAGTGCTCTAATTTGCTGGCGCTGCTGATATGTGTTGCACCACTAGTATGATGTTTTTTTATAGCCTCTGCTGAAGACAAGGATTCGCTGGGCAGATTTTATGTTGCAAATCTTCCACTTGAATACCAGTGTTAATGGGTAGGCTGCGTGCTGTTGTAAGTCACCAATTTAACTTTAAAACCCCTTACCGCTGGTGGGGGGAAGCTTTAAAATAAAAAAAGCGAGTTTTTACTATTGACAAAGAAATATAATTTTATTGTGGTATTTATACTAAAATATTAACAATTAATTGTTGAGTCGACAAAATACTTAAAACTAAAATTTACGTTAAATTGACCAATCAAATTGAAGTATAAGCTCGCTTATATCGTACTAAAATAATTTGTTAACAGCAAGGAGGAAAAATAAGCAAAACAAATTTATTACAAATAGTATCAAACGAGTAAGTAAAATTATCAAATATTGCAACAAACAATTAATGAATAATTATTACTCTTATAATATAGAATTGTGTAAGGGTGATCCTAAGAAAACCTGGCAATTTTTAAATAAACAAATTGGAAAAAAAATAGATTCTTCTATGGAGTTATTGACCAATGATGGTACCATGGTTACCTTAGATAGCGAAAAAGCTTCAATTTTCAATACATTTTTTTATGATTCCGTTCGAGATATGCGCGTATGTATACCTCAAAATGATAATGATGACATCAATATGTTTCGCACAATGTCTCCTGTAAGTGCAGGATTTGTCCTAGAAGCAACAGAAAAAGAAAAAATTGACCACTTCTTGGATTGCTTAGAAATAAATAAAAGTCCTGGTTGTGACAACATTACACCTAAAATGTTCTTAGTACGAAAAGCAGCTGTGTCAGAAGAAATAACGAACATATATAATAAAATGATAGAGGAAATGAGATATCCGAATGTACTAAAGGTGCACAAAATTATGCCAATACCTAAAGCTATTTGAAGTAATAAAGTGGAGAATTATCGTCCGATTTCAGTTCTTTCAATCGTTGATAAGATATTGGAGAAAGTTTTGTTTGAGCAATTATCAAGTTACCTTGAGAGAAATAACATTTTGTTTGATCGACAATTCGGTTTTAAAAAAGGCACTGGAAGGAGTTGCAGGTGTTTTTTTTTGATCTATCGAAAGCGTTTGACTTGGTTGATCACGATATACTAGTAAAGAAACTAGATTTCATTGGTTTTTCACAAAATGCTCTTGAATTATTTAAAGATTATTTAAGGAATCGAAGACAATTTGTTCAAGTTGGTGAATCTAAAAGTGGCATGATTGATGTGTTATGTGGTGTCCCACAGGGAAGCGTCCTGGGCCCACTATTGTTTAAAATTTATATAAATGATATGAAAAATATAAAGTTTTATGGAAAACTATTTATGTTCGCTGATGATATCTGTCTTTTATACAATTATAAACATGAAAAAGTATTGCAAACACAGATCGAATATGACGCCTCTATTTTGTCCGAATTTCTGAGGATTAACAAACTGATTTTAAATTCAGGAAAAACTAAATTTATAAAGTTTAAGCCATATATTTCAAGGAACGATGAAGTTATGAGCGTACACATTGGTGATAATTTGATAAATGAGTCAGAGAGTGTTAAATATTTAGGAATTAATCTATGTCACAATCTTATCTGGGAAAACCACATTAATCAGCTGAAATCTAAAATATCATCTGGAATTGGTATTTTGTATAAATTTAGAAACAAATTGAATCCTGAAACGAAAACTTTACTCTACAATTCTTTAATTCACTCACACTTAACATATCTCCCAATGATCTATGCCTCTAAATCTAGCTCAGTAATAAAATCGCTTCAATCAGCACAGAATAAAGCTTTGAAGATCGTGTTTAATCTGCCGTTAAGATACAGCACAGTTAACTTATTTAAACATTTTGCAAAAACTATACTTCCAATACGAGGGTTATATAAACAACAAATTTTAATTTATGTTTTTAAATGTATTAAAGGATATGGATCTCACAATATACAGTTTCATCAAAATCTCATACACAGTCAGAGAATAACAAGACATGCGACGGATCTGAATGTAGCGCGATGTCGCCTCGAATTGACTAAGCAACGAGTTATTTTCGCTGGTGCTAACGAGTATAAACAATTACCTGACAACCTTAAAAATATTTTTATACTGTCAACTTTTAAAGGAAGTATAAAACAGTACTTGCTTAATAACGTCGAAATACTTCTTACAAATTAACCTAAAAATGTAAATATGTACATATTTGTTATTTTTATATATTTTTTGTTTCTTTTTTTATTCATATGTAATATATTGTTAAATTTTTAATTTAAATTATACAGTGTAATATATTTATTGTTGCCTACTTTTTTTAGCCTCTATTAAGCCATAATGGGCGCTGAGGCAAAATTTTAAATTTTGTTAAATGAAATTGAAATAAAGCATTAAAAAACAAAAAAAAAAAAAAAAAAATACTACGAAGCTATACGAAATATCGTTCAGCAGTACAAGGAAGTACTACAACAAGCAATGTTGAAGATTACACAAACAGCAGGCAAACCGCTACGACAAGAGGCTCATGCAGCAGGTGCAGAAGCAGCATCAACAGAAGCTAGTGGGATCCAATCAAAGGTTTCTAGTGGATTAACAAAACTAATTCGTAGACAGGGTGCGATTATGGGAGCTCTCGAGCGCTTATTGACGGATGAGTTTACAGAAAAAGATGTCTCCACTGCCACTACATTGTGGCAAAATACTGAAGACGTACATTTACAGATTGTCGAATTGTGCGATGATCCAACAGACCATGCATATAATATGGAACGATTCATAGAACTGGAAACCAATCTAAGGAAAGCGGTGAGAAAGGTAACCAGCAGGTCCACAACACAACCATCAGAGTTCGTTCATCATCAGGCAGAAACTATTCCAATGCCAAAAATCACTATAACCAAATTTGATGGAAATCATTTAAAATAGCAAGAGTTTCATGATTTGTTTTCATCACTGGTCGTCAACCAGCCGATCACAAGAGTACAAAAAATTTGGTACTTAAAAACTTGGTAGGAGAGGCAGCAAACTTAATAAAACATTTTGCAGCAACGGAAGAAAATTTTGAAGCCGCATGGAAGATGTTCGTAGACCGCTACAACAACAAGCGGCTACTAGTCAGCAGACTAGTTCATGAATTGGTCGATGATTCACATGATAGACTGAATGACAACTTTAAAGAGCTTCATGACAAGACTCAAGAGTGCCTGATAAAATAGATGTGCTTCTAGGTGCAGAATTCTATCAATAATTATTGTCAATCGGACAAATAAAATTGGGTAATGAGTTGCCGACTTTGCAAAATACGGTATTAGGATGGGTCATTTCAGGAAGGGTTGGTGAAAGTCAGCTATCATCGGCAACCTGTGGGATCTGTACTGAAGAAGAAATCAATCTAGAAGAAACCATTACTCAACTATGGGAACTAGAAAAGGTGGAAGCAGCAGACAAGACGCTTTCTCCTTCAGAAAAGCTTTTGTGAAAATCATTTCGCAAATAATTATACAATTGATCAAAATGGAAGATTTGTTGTTAGACCACCATTTTGCAGTAATCCTGAGGAACTAGGGGAGTCTCAGGGTATAGCCTTCAACAGATTTCTTGCATTAGAGCGCCGACTTGCAAAAGCACCAGAAACAAAAAGGCAATACATACGATTCATGGAAGAGTATGAGTCACTAGGCCATATGACCAAAATAGATGTCAATTCCTTAGTTAAACCTAACTACTTCATTCCTCATCACTGCATACTCAATCCTGAAAGTTCGACAACAAAATTAAGAGTAGTATTTGATGCCTCGGCTAAGACCTCTACTGGGATATCATTGAACGACTTAATGTATACTGGTCCAACAATTCAAAGTGAACTGTTTTCCATCATACGAGTACTCCGTTTTCGACTACCACGCATTGTTTTCACCACGGACGTCGAAAAAATGTATCGACAAATGTTTATACACCCGGAAGACAGGAAATTTCAAGCTGTTATTTGGAGAGAGAATCCAACTGCAGCAATCAAGTATTATCAATTGAACACAATAACCTACGGTACACGAGCTGCACCGTACATCGCAACTAAATGTCTGCAGAAAATTGCAAATAAGAATATAGGACGGTACCCTCTTTGAGCCAAGTTTCTACTCAATAATTTTTACGTCGATGACGGAATGGGAGGAGATGATAGTTTGAGCACAACAATCGCAATTCAGCAAGAATTAAAGCACATATTGAACCAGCATGGTCTAAATGTACAAACATTGATTTTAACAACGAAAACCATCAAACAGTCAAAACTCTGGGATTGACATGGATACCAAAGGTTGATGAGTTCTGTGTAAAGGTACGTTTGGGGGATACAAGTCGTGTTACTAAACGAACAGTAGTCTCAGATTTGGCTCGACTATTCGACCCGCTGGGAATTGTGTCTCCAATCGTAGTGACAGCAAAGATGTTCATTCAGGAATTGTGGCAGTTGAAACTTGTATGGGATGAAGCCTTGCCAGCAGAGCTACATACTAGATGGATGAATTTTCGGAACGACTTAAAACACATAGACAACCTGAAGTTTTCGAGACATATTTTTCAAGGCCAGGTTGCATCAGGAATACAAATTCATGCATTTGTTGATGCCTCGAAGAGGGCATATGGGGCAGCAATATACATAAGGTCAGTTATAAAAAAATGGTAAAAAAATAGTGAGACTACTATGCGCAAAATCACGAGTAGCACCTTTAAAAAAACAAAGTCTTCCCCGTCTGGAGCTCTGCGCAGCACACTTGGGTGCTCAACTAACTGCCAGGGTTAAAAGAGATTTAAAACTTGAGGATACTCCTACTTTCCTTTGGACAGACTCAATGATTGTTTTGGACTGGATCAATTCACAGTCATCATCATATCAAACGTTTGTAGCCAATCGAATATCCGCAATTCAGGAGTTGACAATGCAAGAACAATGGCGACATGTAAGTTCAAAGGAAAATCCTGCAAACATCATATCCCGAGGACTATCTCCGAAAGCATTACCAGCATGCAATCTATGGTTTTATGGGCCTATCTTCCTACATGGGCATGAAGCAGCTTGGCCACAAAAATACTCAAGGGCCACAGAAGTACTTGAAAACAACATGGAGCGAAAGAAAACAGCTGCCGTTCTTGCAATTGAAAATGCAACAACAATTATCTACAACATCAACCACAAAGGATCTTTTCGAACATTACAAAGAATCGTAGCATACATGCTACGATTTATCAACAACACAAGAAAAATAAATGAGAAACGTGCGGAAATCTCTTTAACAGTAATGGAACTAGAACAAGCTCTGGTAGTTATCGTACGAGCAATGCAGTTAGATTGTGAAGACGACATAAAACATCTAAAAAGAAATAATGAAGTAAATAAGTCAAGTCAACAACCTTAGCCCATTATTGGATTCGAACGGTATAATTAGAGTAGGAGGACGATTAAGCACATCTTTGCTTTATTATGATGCCAAACATCCAATGCTGCTTCCCTACAATGACCCAATTTCAAAATTATTCATGCAAATGGTGCATGATCAAAATAGACACTGCGGTCCCCAAGCACTCCTTTCACATATGAGACAGAGATATTGGCCAATCAAGGGAAACGCAGCAGCCAGATCTATTGTACAACATTGTGTTCGATGCGCCAAGGCCAAGCCAAGATTACTCAATCAGATCATGGGCAATTTACCAGCTGCGCGTGTCACACCAGCTCGACCATTCATCAACTCTGGGGTTGATTTTTGTGGACCGTTTTGGGTTCATTTCAAGGTAAGAGGGAAGAAGCCTCAAAAGGTGTACATCGCAGTGTTTTGCTGCTTTGCTACTAAGGCAGTACACTTGGAGCTAGTTAGTGATCTTACCACCGAAGCCTTTACAGGATTATTAAAAAGATTTATAAGTAGGCGAGGTCAGTGCCGGAATCTCTATTGTGACAATGCTACCAGTTTTGTAGGGGCAAAAAATCAGTTAACAGAACTATCAGAAACTATCCATTCTGGCTCAGCTCAAGACATAATTAACAGAGAATGTACATCGAGAGGAATAACATTTCATTTTATACCCTCAAGAGCACCACATTTCGGTGGCTTATGGGAAGTCAGCAAAACATCTTCTTGTCCGAAGTGCCACAACAGCATCGCTCACTTATGAAGAGCTGGACACAGTAGTAATTGAAATTGAAGGAATTCTCAATTCAAGGCCAATCAGCCCGATGTCAGAAAACCCGAATGATTTAGCAGCGTTAACACCGGGAAATTTCCCGATTGGGGAACCCCTAAATGCTCAAGTTGACGCAAATTACACACAAGAACGAGGTAACTTACTGACCAGGTGGAAGTTAGTAACTCATCTAAAAAACGAGTTTTGGAGGCGATGGACACGGGAATATTTAAATGAACAACAATATCGACAAAAATGGAAAACTCAAGCAATCAATATTAAACCCGGGGACATGGTAATAATCAAAGAAGATAACACAGCTCCGCTACAGTGGCCCTTGGGTACATAAAGGTACATCAAGGAGATGACGATCTCGTCCGAGTAGCCGACGTTAAAACCTCAACCGGCTGCTACAGAAGGCCAATTACACGTTTAGCCCCGTTACCAATATATAGTGAAGACGTTAACGACATATCTGCACAAGATCAAGTAATTGAGTCAAACATCCACCAAAACAATAACGAATCTAAAAGTCCCACGAAAAGGAGACGCACGTCCAATCATCAATTCAACCTTGCTACGATGATAATTACTCTTAAGCTGTTACCAATGGTACTAGGAACAAATATCTACAATAAAGAATTTGGAACACAGCCTGGCATTTACTATGAGGGAATGGGACCACACTTATCTCACCTACAGAATGGCAATTTTTAATTTATTATGAGTTGGAAGGGTTCTGGTCTGAATTAGCTCTATTCTTAAGTGGAACCAAGGCACTTAGTCATTTATGCAAAGAAATGCAGCAAAAGACACCATGCACAGATCTAGTCAATTATTTTGAACATACTGAGGCTAGGCTACTAATGGACAGCACATTACTTTCAGGGAAAAGGCATAAAAGAGCTGCAATTGATCTTGTCGGAAATATTGCGCATACATTATTTGGAGTATTAGACTCCGAATATGCAAAAACAATGGCACACACAATAGCGCAAGTTAAACAAAATGAAGCCCATTTACTCAACCTATTAAAGAATCAAACGTCAATTATTGATTCTACAATTAACATTATTAAATTGGACCAAGAAGCCATGAAGAAAAAGTTTGACAACATGGATTTCCAAATAACACAAATATACAACCGGATACGTGACAACAATGAAGAAGACAGAACCTATCGTATTTTCTCGTCATTAAGCATCCAACTTACAATTATGGCAGCAAGTTTAGACCAAACGCAATCCTTAATTCTAGATATTCTAACAAATACACATCATGGTATTATAAGCCCGTCATTACTTACTCCGATTCAACTACAACATGAAATAGACAAAATATCACTTCATCTGCCCGAATCACTTCACTTACCTGCAAAAAGAGAAGATTTCCTACAACCATACAAACTCATGAAGGTCACAGGAGGACTAACAAATACCACAGCAATTTTTAGTGTTACCTTACCACTAATTGAGAGTGAAAAATTCGATCTGTTCTAACCAACACCAACTCCAGCTCCTCGCAACCTGCAAACAACATCGGATTTCACAGTACATATTTAAACAAGAAATTTTTTTTTTTTATACCCGGCACTTTAACGCAGAATATCATAAACTGCCACCACCAGCATCTTAAACACAGGCTTTTGAGCTGCGCTCAAAGGGGGGAGGATGTTCATAATTGTATTATTTTTGTTTGTTGTACAATTTTGTAAATTTATTAATTTTTAGTTTTCATTCTTTTCCATAAAGTTGAGCTATTCTTTTGTAGATCATGCATTTTTTTATTTTTATTTGTGTTGTTCATAAAATTGTAATACAATACTTAGAATGCAATTTTATTAGTTTCGTTTATTATATATTTGTTTGTAATTGACGATTGTTTATTATGCAGTTTTTATTTTTTTGTACTGTTTATATAGTGCGTTCACCTATATCCACAAAATTGCATTCTTGGTATTAATTGGTTGTCTCATGTTCATGGCCACACAGCCAATGAACTTAAATTTAAAAATGCCAAGTATGTAAAATTAATAAGTATGAATATTGTATAAAAGAATTTAAAATTTAAATAAAGATCGCCTTTTTTGTGTTTGAACATTGAAGAGTGTGCCTCAATCATTTCTTTTGGAAAACAACTCGGTTTCAAGTGCCGCTTGTTGTTTTAGCAATTTTAAGTTTAATCCAGTTTATGTGCTGTGATTAAAATCTATAACAAATTAACAAAAGAGTCAATCTACATTTTGGAAAACAACTCGGTTTTAAGTGCGGCTTGTTGTTTTAGCAATTTTAAGTTTAATCCAGTTTATGTGCTGTGATTAAAATTTAGAACAAATTAACAAACGAGTTAATTTACACTGACGTTGTTATGAGTCGTTTTCCCCCAACCAACGAAGATATCAGCGGCATCAAAAACATGCGCTGCATACATACTGCTGACGTTGCGATATCGTGAGAACCATAATCGGCTGGAAGTTCCACGCTTATATGCTGAAGTTGCATATGATTGGTAAAAATCGCACACTCATCAATATCGTGGGAACAAGCACACTGGCGGCAACGAACGTCAACAGTACCGAACATCAGTTAGTATAAGAAGGCAGGTTAATATCGACATAAGAGCAATCAGCATTCAGCATTCAACAACTGACAACACACCTGATCAAAGACCAGCCTAACAAGTGGCTCGTTGAGACGGCACATAATTATTATTAATACAATTATTACTACTACTAACGCTTTAGCTATTGTTTTAGCGGTTTTATTAGAAACTGGTATTGCTACCAGATACTTAGTCAGATCACATATTATGGTTATTGTTTAAGAAGTTGTGAACACACTTAATAATTGTTAATGATAATAAAAACGTTAGTGAACTCCCTTAATGTTGTTTTAACAAAAGGATATCATATTACACAATGAATTAACTGCAAACATTGCTACTTCAATTTGATTGGTCAATTTAACGTAAATTTTAGTTTTAAGTATTTTGTCGACTCAACAATTAATTGTTAATATTTTAGTATAAATACCACAATAAAATTATATTTCTTTGTCAATAGTAAAAACTCGCTTTTTATTCATTGATCACATTACGTTCAAGTTACAAGTGCTTGAAAGTAAAACCACACAAACAAAAATTAGTACAGTTCAAATTCAAGTGTTTGAGCTGAGTCATACTAATAAAATCATTTACACGTTTAATTCTAAACATTTTGGTGACCCCGACCACCATTGATTTTAAAGCTTCCCCCCACCAGCGGTAAGGGGTTTTAAAGTTAAATTGGTGACTTACAACAGCACGCAGCGGTTTATTGGTGACCAACTTCATCATCTCCACTAACACGAAGTTTCAGTGGACATATACTACCAGCACTACACCATTAGTGCAACAAACATCAGCAGCTCCAGCAAATTGATTAGAGCACTGACAACAGGCATCGGCCCATTGGTGACCAAATTCATCTCCAACAGGCAGTTCCATATCGTACACAATGGCGGCAGCAGAGTTATTGGATACCCTCTTGAATACAGGCGAAATAATTCAAGCAATAGTGCGAAACTTTAAAAAGGATTCTGCGGAAAGAAAAACCACCGCAGAATACTTTGAGGAGCGTAGCCGTCGACTTTTGCAAGCCTGGGAGAAATTTGAAGCCACGGATACAGAATTGCGTATGCTTGACGATGTTGAAACGTTAAAAGCAGAGAATGAATATTTTACTAAGGACTACTATTCAAAAATTAGTGAGATAACTAATGTGTATAAAAATCTGTTTACAACAGAGGCTAATCGTCTTAGAACATTATCCCTACAAAAGCTACCATCAACTAAAACTACTGGTGCATCAGTGCCTCTTCAGGAGTCTAATGAAAATCAAGGGATGATTCGGAAGGCAAAAGCTAGAATGACAGCCTTAAGTAGGTTTTTAAATGTATTAAACATTAGCGACGAAATACAACCACGTCCATTTTATGACATCAAACTGTCAACCATAAACAGTCTTTGGGATCAGATCCAAGACTTATACGACAGTATATGCGAGCGCTTTGATGATCCATTGAATTCTGGCTTTGAGGTTACAACATTTTATGAATTGAATGACAAAGTTCAAGAACAGTTGGTCAGACTGTCCATATTGGCTAAAAAGGCACAAAACGTTGGTGAAAATCAGCCAACTCAATCAAATCAGCCAACTCATTCAAATCAGTCATCTTCATCGTTACATCTTCCAAAACTTACAATACCGAAATTTGATGGCGACTATTTAAAATGGCGGCAGTTCTACGATTTATTCTCTGAAATGGTGGATAATCAGCCGATTCCCGCTATTCAAAAATTTTGGTATTTAAAGAGTAATTTGACGGGAGAAGCTGAACATCTGATAAGTCAATTTTCTCTATCAGAGACAAACTATAGCACTGCCTGGGGAACCTTACAAGATCGCTACTATAACAAGAGAATTTTAGTAGCGAATCTAGTAGAAAAAATACTCAATCAACAGTCCGTGACGTCATCCGCACAATCCATCAAAGCCATGCATGACACCACCAAAGAATGTTTACTGGCATTAAATAACTTGGGAATCGAAACAGATTCCTGGGATGCGATTATTATTCAGTTATTGATGAAAAAACTTGACAAAAGCACACACATCAGGTACATGCAATCACTAACTAATCCAAAGGATGTGCCAAATATAGCTGACTTCTTATCGTTCCTTGAGCTTCAATTTCAATCTATGGAAGCAATTGTTCCTAGGGAAAAATCGACTTATAAAGCGGTGTCAACAATAGTAACATCTAACGCACACAACATTAGCATATGCAAATTATGTAATAACAGTAGTCTTAAACTGTATCATTGCAACAAATTTCGGCAATTATCAGAAGCAGAACGACTACGTTGGGTGCAGCAAGAGAATCTATGCGTCAACTGCTTCAAAGATGACCACACTGCGAAAACCTGCAAGTCAAGTAGCTGCAAAAAATGCGACAAAAAGCACAATACATTAGTCCATTTGCAAAAGAAAGACAACACGCAAATGGATAAGAAATCAAATTTCAGTTCACAATCAAATACAGCCGAAAGGACGACTGCTTCCAATATCGTAGCAGTTACATTAGCAACAACTGAAGTTGCTGCGGGCCGCCAGGGCTATGTTGTGCTAGCAACAGCAAAAGTCATAATTACAGCCTCAAATGGTGCATCAGGTAAATTTAGAGCGGTATTGGATTCAGGATCACAGGTCAACATTGTATCTAAACGCCTTTGCCAAAAATTATCTATTTTACCATTAGGAGCTTCCCTTTGCCTTGACGGCGTTGGCGAAACCAAAAAGCATTCCAAGTATCGCACAAACGTTCAAATAAAGTCCAGAGATCTCAGTTTTTCAGCAAACGTGGAAGCATACATATTACCAAGTATAATTCCCGCACAACCAAGTCAACATATTAACAGTTCCTCTTGGAATATTCCCAACAACATTCACCTAGCAGATCCTCATTTTGATCAGCAGGATGAAATAGACTTGCTACTGGGAGCAGAATTTTATTACGAATTAATAAAAAGTGGGACGATACACCTTGTTGATAATCTACCAACTCTACAAAACACAGAACTAGGCTGGATTGTAGGGGGTGCAATAGGAAGAAATCTAATTCGTAATCCACTATATTCATACAGATGTGCAATATTTGGAGACACCGCTTCATTGGAAGAAGCGATAGAGCATCTTTAGAAACTTGACGAAATTGAGGTTAGCGAAAAGGCACTTTCGCCATCGGAAAAACAATGTGAATCACATTTCACTCATCATATGCACACCAATCTAGATGGCCGCTTCACTGTCAGTCTTCCGTTTCGAGAAAACCCAACAGCATTAGGAGAATCCCATAAGATGACCGTCAACAGATTTCTTGGCTTAGAGCGTCGACTTCTTAAAAATGAAGACATTCGGACGCAATATATAATAATGCAAGAATATGAGCATCTAGGACACATGCAAAGGGTCAACATTGATACAATGGTAGATCCTAAATATTTCATTCCGCACCATTGTGTGATGAAACCCGATAGCACTACAACGAAATTAAGAGTAGTCTTTGATGCATCAGCGAAAACATCAACAGGACTCTCGTTGAACGATCTAATGTATACGGGGCCAACGGTACAGAGTGAATTGTTCTCGATCCTACTACGTTTTAGAGTACCGAAGTTTGTATTCACCACCGACATTGAAAAAATGTACCGACAAATACTACTTGATCCCGATAATCATCAATATCAATTGATAATATGGAGAGAAGACCCTGGATTGCCAATTAGCTACTACAAACTTAACACGGTAACTTACGGAACTCGGGCAGCACCTTACCTCACCATAAGATGTTTACAGAAAATTGCTGATGAAAATATTATCAATTATCCGTATGGTGCGAACATGCTTAAGAGTAATTTTTACGTTGATGACGGCCTTGGAGGCTCTGATAGTCTCAACATCGCACTTGAGACTCAACACGAACTTATAACGATTCTCAAAAAGCATGGGTTCAATCTAAAAAAATGGTGTGCAAATCACCCACAGTTATTGATGAATATTCCATCCGGCGATCAAGAGGTAGATCTAGACTTCAACAGTAACGACGCTAACACCATAAAAACATTAGGGTTGCTATGGCTGCCAAAAACAGATCAATTTTGCGTCAAGGTAAAAATAAATAACCTACATATTGTCTCCAAACGTACGGCATCTTCAGATTTGGCCAAATTATTTGATCCTCTTGGACTGCTAGCACCCATAGTGGTCAAAGCAAAGATATTCATTCAGCAGTTATGGCAGTTAAAGCTAGACTGGGATGAGCCATTGCCTAATGACCTTCAGGAAATTTGGACTAAATTCAGAAATGATTTAGACAGTTTGAATCATTTCAAGGTGCCTCGACACATGTTTAAGGGACAACTTCCAACCAAAACAGAGCTGCACATATTTTCAGATGCCTCTGAAAAGGCGTTTGGCGCCGTTGCCTACCTTCTAGCGACTCTTAAGGATGGTGCAATCATGGTACAATTACTTTGCGCAAAGACAAGGGTCGCACAACTAAAACAACAAACGCTACCTCGGCTAGAGTTATGTGCTGCAGTCATGGCTGCTCAACTGGTGCACAGAGTAAAAACGGATCTCCAAATAAAAAATCAGCCTGTATTTTTATGGACTGATTCCGAGATACTATCCTGGATAAACGCTCAATCTACCTTGTATCATACGTTTGTAGCTAATCGAGTCTCCAAAATCCAATCATTGACATTACCCGATCAGTGGCGCCATGTTAGATCAAAGGACAACCCAGCTGATATACTGTCCAGGGGCGTACCAGCACACAGCCTTTCTGGATGCAATTTATGGTTTTATGGACCACTTTTTCTGCACGGACGAGAAGAAATGTGGCCACGCAAGTTATCACAACAACTCCAAATTCCCAACGACGCTGAGAAAAGGAAGACAACTATAATTTCAGCAGTCAACGTTGTCAACGATGACTTGATATACGGAATTCCACATAAAAATTCCTTGCAGCAGGTAGTTGGATACACTCTAAGATTCATCCTAAATATCAGGAAGAAAAATGAAGATCGATCACCTAATAAGTCATTAACTCCGACTGAGCTAGATGATGCACTGTTCCTGATCATAAAGTCCATTCAGATGTCCGACTTTTCTCCAGAAATCAAACAACTGCGAGAAAACAAAGAAATCGACAACAAAAGTTCCATTGTAAGTTTGTCCCCATTCCTAGACAAATCAGGCATTTTACGAGTAGGAGGACGACTAGAGGCTTCATTATTATCATACGACGCGAAGCACCCAATGCTGGTTCCATATAACGACACCCTAATAAAACTCTTATATACAATGATTCACGAAGACAAAAAACATTGTGGACCACAACTTCTTTTGTACATTATACGACAACGATTCTGGCCAATAAAGGGAAAAATTATGGCACATTCTACGGTTCAAAAATGCATTAGATGTACCAGAGCTCGTCCACTACTATGTCAACAAATTATGGGCAATCTTCCGCAAACTAGAGTTACCCCAGCACGACCTTTTATCAATGCTGGGGTAGATTATTGTGGACCCTTTTGGATTCACTACAGGGTCACAGGCAAACGGCCAACAAAGGCGTATATAGCCGTTTTCTGCTGTTTTGCCACTAAGGCAGTTCATCTTGAACTGGTTTCGGATTTATCAACAGATTCCTTTATAGGCGCCTTAAAGCGTTTTATTGGTCGTCGTGGACGGTGTCAGAATATTTACTCAAACAACGCCACCAATTTTCTTGGGGCAAAGAATCAACTAGCAGAATTAGCCGATAACATTTATTCAAGCCAGGCTCAGGAATCAATTATCTCCGCGTTCAGCTCAAAAGGAATACATTTTCACTTTATTTCTCCAAGAGCACCACATTTTGGAGGTCTGTGGGAAGCAGCTGTAAAGTCTGCAAAACATCTTCTTCTGCGGAGTGTTGCGAATTCATCACTAACGTACGAAGAATTGGAGACAGTCGTGGTCGAAATTGAGGCTATACTAAATTCACGTCCACTAACACCCATAACAAGTGATCCAGAAAATCTTGAAGCCTTAACTCCTGGTCACTTTCTGATTGGCGAAGCACTTACATCGCAAGTAGATAGTAGAGCACAGTGTTATGTTGTTATTATCTTTGTTTTATTTTTAACACTATTTCTTCTTTACATGTTCAAACGTTCTCTCCCTTAAAATGACTTAGCACTAGCTATTTATACTATCTTAAAAACTAGTTACACAAAGGGAATATGCAATTCTTAATATTTGATTCTGACCCAAATATTTTCGCTATTGCGAAAGAGCAACATTGCACAATTTGTCAACGCAAACAATACTCAAGTTAATGAACTGTTATTGTTGCATTAACAAATAAGTGCAATGACGATTGCACAATTTGTCAACGCAATTAATACTTAAGTGAATGAACTGTTGTTGCATTAACAACTAAGTGCAATGTAGGAGGGTAGTTAAATTGTGAATCACAACATCCCTCCCCCCTTTGCGGAAGAAAACATCTAGATATAAGTGTTTTCAGTTAGGAAAATTTTCAGCTATTTGGGACAGAATCATTTATATGCTATTTAAATAGTTACTGACAATTATTTTGCAAATTATTTCTAGTTTAATAAATTAATATAAATAGACTTCTGCATTACGGTTGATAACGTGTCTGAGAAAATCATCATTGGTTGTCGTTGATGTAGTTGGGTATGTTGTTAAAAATCTCTTATGTCTGCTACTATTGTTGTGAGGTTGGTTAAGGTGAGAAGTTAGTTGCAGTTGGAAACGTCCAAACATAATGGTTGATATCGTTGGTGTAGTTTTGCTGCTGGTAGTCTCTTCTTCATGTCTTCTGGGTAGTCTTCTATTTCCTCAAAATTTTCTCTACTCCAATTATATTTTTTTGTTTTTCGGTTTGCTTCTCTGTTTCTTTATCCTTTGTGTCATCCGATTTTTTGTGAAATGACTTATATTATTTCTTGTTTCTTCTCCTCGTCTTTTTTTTCTTCTTTTTGTTTTATCCTTTTGATTTCTTGAATGTTATTCTCGTTATATTTCTTTATCATTTTGCTTTTCATATTTATTTATTTGCTTTCGTAATTCTTTTCAGCCACTTTTTCAATCTCGTCCTTTTCGATTTCTTATTTTGATACCACTGATTCTGAAGAGTCCGTTTCTTCTTCTTTTTGTAATGACCTTGTTTAAAAAAAAATGTTTAGTCGGCTACTCTTTGTAACTTATTCGTGTTTTTCCCCTACTGTGGCTGTTTCGGGTTCTGACATTTCTTCATGATCTTTTATATTCTCCATGGTTTTCTTTAACGTTCTTCAGTTTTCTCTTTCTTATCTTCTTTTAGATACTCCGCGGCCGTAATACTTTCATCGACCCCACTTCTTTTTTCTGCATATCCATATCTTCCACTTTGTTCTTTGTTTCCGCAACTTCCCTCTCCTCCTTAACAGCCTTATCCATCCTCTTAGGCTGGCTGCGCAATCTTTGATGTCGTCCTTTTGGTGTGTGTCTTCCTTTATTTTATTTCTTTGTTTATTTATATTATTAATATTAAAAAATTTTTTATTTTCTCCTTTTCAATATAGATTTAACTTAGTTTATTTGTTGTTTACATTCCTTTTAATATTTGCTTATACAAGTGTTTTAATATTAGGTGATTATATAATTTTTTCAAAAACTTTTTCTTTCCTTATTCCTACGTTACACTAATTTTAATAAAGGATTAAATTACAATTAAAAAAAACTAGTTAAGTTTGTAAAAATTAAAACAAACTCCTTCTTTATATGTATTACTTTACTGAAAAATCAAGTTTCAATTGATGGTAAAAAATGAAACTTTAATAAAATTTTAATTACTACAAAATTTTTCATTTTCATTTTCTTTTAATTTAATAGTTTTTTTTTTTTTTTTTTTTGAACTATAATTTGAAGGGTTTTTTTTTATTTTTTTTTATTTTATTTACATATACATAGTATGTATGTGTATATTTTCTAGTTCATAAACCCTTTTACAAATTATTTGGAATTAAATTTAAGAATGATTTTTCTCATTTCTTGGAATTTAGTTTTTAATATTATTTATTAATTTATTTGAATATACCTGTGACTAATTGTTTACATTCTTATTTTAATATCCCTGATTATGCATTTTATCAAAAATACCATTATTGCTTTGTAATATATATATATTTCTTCTTTTTTTTTTTTTTTCAGTGAACACATATGTACTGACCTATCTTAAGAAAACTCGTAGAAATTTTTGTTTCAGTTGCAAAAACAAACAAAGCCTGATGTCTCTGCAAATGAAGCCAGCTTTGTAAACATTGTATGACGTTTTTAAAATGGTTTCAAATTTCACAATTGTATGCATATGCGGTTAAAAAAAATTTTTCTTTTCTGTTGTTGCAGAAATAATTCAGTAGTTAAATTATATGTTTAAATTCGCAGTTTTTGCAAAATATATGACGCGACTTCATTCCGTTTTTTTTTCTTTTTTAAATTTGGACGCAAATTATTACAAACAATTTAAGTTTAATGATACAATACAAGTTTAATACAATGAATTTTTTTGTTTTAAATATTTATACATTTTAGTAAAAATTGACAAAATAAAAGAACTAAAAAGAAATGTTTAAGCAAATTGATTTTAAAATATAAATGCTGCTTCGAATTTGGTTTATTTTCGGTTCTTTAAATTCTGTTGTTTTTAAACTTTCGAAAAAAAGTTTCCCTGTAATTGACTAAGTTACTGTGTGGGTTTTATTTTATCTTTGGGTCTGGCTGTTTTTATGATATTATTTGAACTTTCAAAATTAAAGTTTTTCACTAAATGGAAAAAATTACTGAAACTCAAATCAAATTCGTGATTTTAAAGCATTTAAAAATTTAAATAATAATTACAATTAAATAATTATTACAATTTCTTACAGAAAAAAAAATGCATTAAAGTTTAAAAACATTTAAAGTTTAATGATCCCTACTTCCAACAGTTACGGTAAACCTTTTCTACTTTTTAGATAATTTCAGCATAAAATGCTGTATTTGTGTCAAAAACACAAAAAAATTCCAGTTCTCCTATGTTTATTGTGTGGACAATGAAATTATATTTACAAACCAATCTGGCATCTCCTATGCTAATTTCAACGAAGCCGTTGTCCGTTTCTAGTTTCTCTACATATAGGCTTTTCCCTGCGAAGACTTCCATCATCATCCAACCCATGATTACCTGTAAATAAGAAAATGGCATTTAATAATTTTTTTTTTACTCTTTATAGGGCTTCACCAGGTTACGATGTAAGGTTTTTAGCCTTCCTTTTACCAACATTTGGACATTTACTGGTGTGGGAAAACTTTTAACTTCATAGGGGCCTTCCCACAAAGGCGACAATTTGTTTTTCCGAAGTTGATTTTTTATAAGTACTTTTCCCCCTATCATAAGTGTTACTGGCCTACTGTTTCTATCATATCCTTCCTTTGCGGCTAATTTGGCCTTGTTTTGACATGTTCTGGCTATCTCATATGTTTTTTGGATTTGATGTTTCAATACCTTTTGGTAGTCATATGGATTGTAGAGTGGTGTACTGTTCTTGAGGTTTGCTGGTAAGGGTGTGTCGAACCCGTACATTACCTTAAACGGCGTCTGATTGGTGGATGTATGAATTGTATGATTATGTACATGCATTGCTGGTGCCAACCATTGGTCCCAATTTGAGCCATCCTCTTTTGCGAACGATCGCAAGTACTCGGCCAAGTGCCGATGACTCCTTTCTAAGGATCCGTTAGCCTGGGGATGATAGGGAGTGATATGTTGCTTTTTAATTCCCAGCAGCTTACACACACTCCCAAAAAGTTTGGAGGTAAAATTTGTACCGTTGTCTGTAACCAATTTTTTTGGGAGACCATATTTCGCTATGATCTCGTTATAAAAGACTTTTGCCGCTGTTTCTGCCTCCGCGTCTTGCATCGGGGCACATATAAAAAATTTTGACAAATCGTCCTGAAAAGTGAGGATATACTTGTTACCCGCAGTAGTTGTTGGTAGTGGTCCGACCATGTCCATATAAACTTTTTCAAATGGTCTTCCTGGGGTGTCTGTAAGGACCATCTGCTCTTTGTTGCAGTGCCCACTTTTGTTTTTCTGGCATTTTGGACATCGTCTTATGTACCTTCTAATTTCCTTCAGCATACCCTTCCATTTGTATTGTTTCCCTATCCGTTTAAAAGTCTTATTGACCCCCTGGTGCCCACCAAGTGGCGAGTCATGGAAACTCCTCAGAACCTCCCGAATGTCCTTCTTGTCAGTTAAGGATACAGCTGTGTCCGTAGCGTCCTGATTTAAAACGGGTTCTCCGATATCCTCCTCTAATATCCTTTCCTCCCTTGGATCCCCCTTTTGACTACTTGCATTTTCTGATAGTTTCCGCTGTGCCCTAGTCAATACCTGTATTTGATGTCCTTCCAGTGGCAGACGACTTAAAGCATCTGCATTCAAATTGTCTTTCCCTGGCTTGTAGACGATATCAAATTCATATACCGAAAGTTTATGTCTAAACCGTGCAAGCCTCGACGTCTGGTCTTTGAGATTCGCTATTCCTCTCAGAGGTTGATGGTCGGTAAAAACGGTGAAATGCCGACCCAAAAGGTATGGCCGAATCGTATGCGTTGCCCATACCACACCCAACATTTCCTTCTCTATCGTTGAGTATCTCTTTTCTGCGTCATTCAGCGTTCTGCTTGCAAATGCAATAGGGTGGTGTTTGCCAACTATTATCTGCGATAATACGGCCCCTAACGCAACATTGCTTGCGTCCGTGGTTACCCTGAAAGGCTCTGAAAAATCTGGGTAGATCAGGATGGGAGGGTTTGAAATACTTTCTTTCACCTTATTTAAAGCTTCCTGGCATTCTGGTGTCCAAACGAATTTGCTGTCCTTTCTTAGCAACCTCGTTATAGGCGAGGCTAATTTCGCCATTCCGTTGACAAACTTTCGGTAATAATTAACTAAACCCAACAAGGCTTGTACTTCTTTTACATTTCTAGGGGGCTTCAAATTTCTTACGCTCTCCACCTTAGCTGGATCTGGAAGGGCCCCTTTTTCTGAGCACTTGTGCCCCAGGTAGACAATTTCTCTTCTTAGAAAGTGACATTTTTTGGTGCTTAGTTGAAGTCCACTTCCGCGTAACCTGGATAAAACGTTGCATATTTTACTCTCATGGTCTGCTATAGTTCTTTCGTATACCACAATATCGTCCAGATATACGAAACATTCCATACCCTGTAGGCCTGTTAGTATTGTATTCATAATCATTTGAAACGTCGCGGGTGCACTTGTGAGACCGAAAGGCATTCTGTTAAACTCAAAATGTCCCTTGTCAGTGCTAAATGCTGTTTTCTCTTTATCATTTCCGTCCAATAGCACTTGATGGTATCCACTGGCTAAATCCAGTGTTGTGAAATATCTGCTATTCCCCAGCTGATCCAGAATTTCGTCGATCCTTGGAATTGGAAAAACCTGCGTTATTGTAACTTCATTTAGTTTTCTGAAATCAACGACCATCCTATAGTTTTTCTGTCCATCCTGTGATTTTTTTGGAACCAAGAGAAGGGGTGAATTCCATGGAGATACACTAGGGCTTATTATTCCATTTTCCAGTAAGTCTGAAACTTGACGGTTGATTTCATCCTTATGGATTTGTGGGAGACGATATTGCCTTTGATTAATGGGCGGCTGATTCTCTCTAGTCGGAATCTTATGTTTCATTCGCGACGTGAATGGCAGTTTATCTCCATCCAGCATGAATACATCGTGGTACCGTTCACATATTCTGTCCATTGATTCTTTCTCGTCCCTGTTCCAATTTTCTTCCTTGACTTACATACTCTTTAACTCCTGTATTCTCTCTAAACACGGCTTTTCTGGCGATTTAATTCCCTTATTTTCGGTATAATGGTTAAAGTTTGAGAACTCTACTTCAATTTCTTTCTCTAGAGGAACGTTGTGATCTGTTGAGTTAATTATGGGTACTGCAGCTTTCCCATCCATTACGTTGACCAGCGTATTTCCCATATAAACTCCTGGAAAAATTTCTTGTTTGTGGACAACGACTGTCCTGTCCTTTGTTTTTATTCTGACTGGTACTATGGTCACCGTTCTTCCGCCGACACTCAACTTTCTCTGATTTAAAGTTGTAAAATCGGCCATTCCATTGTGAAGTTTGAAGGTTTTTATAAATTGGTTATTTTCATTGAACAGCTTCAACGTCCCATTAACTGAGTTTATTATACTCTTATTCCAAATGTTGTCCCTTCCGAGAATGCCATCCCCTGGGAATTTGCTGTGATGGGATACTTCACCGAAATCCCACTGTATATTTTCTCTAGCGTGTATGTCCAACGTCATAGAAAATAATGTCGTGGCGTTTCCTCCAAATGCGCCCTTCAGTGTTTTTGTTTCCCTGAAATTCTTGTTAGGGTAAGCCTTCATTGCTTCTTCGTTTATTATACTGGAATCCGCTCCAGTATCTACAAGCAATACGAGTTTCCCTTCCTTGGCTTCTATGCAAGGAATAGTAATGAAAATTGTATCCGCTGATGCTACATCATTGTTGCTAATATTTATATGCTGTGAAATTTTCCCAAGAACAATTCCTGTGCACTCTTCTACCGATGCATTTTTCCTATGAAATGCATGCCCAGGATTATTAGGGGTATCCTCCTCACTTTCCCTATGTACTACTGCTTTATGCGTTATTCGCACAGGTACGTCTTCTTCAGAGTCACTACCTGACTTCCTGACTTCCTCTGTTTCCACTTTCACCTTTTGCGCCTCTTTACCAATATTATCCGTTAACCCCTTCACATCCCTTTTATATTTCACCGTCTCTATTAATTCCTCACACTCATTCTCATTGCCCTCACATATTCTGCTCTTGTTATCTTGTTGCCAATTAAGTTCGTCCTCCTTTTTCGGTTTCCCGGCTATTGGCTGTAGCTGGGCCGAATAAAGTTTCCCGAAATGTTACCAGTATTATTTTCCTTATTTCTTACCTTCTTATCATTTGTAAAATTCCTGTCATTTGGTTGATTACTTGCGCTAAATCCACTCCGACAGGCACGTGCAAAATGCCCTGTTTGATTGCATTTGTAACATCTCATCTGTGGAGGTCCCTTAGAGTGTTGTGGTATATTTCCGTTTCTATATCTTTGCTGTGCTTGGCCCGTATCATTGGACATTATCTCTTTGCCTCTGGTTCACCCTTTCGGGCTGCCGTGAACTACAAAACTGATTTTCGATGTGGCCGTTTGTCCCACAAGTTCTACAGTAGAGCGATGACAACCTCCTACTACAGTTGTCAAAGGTGTGCCCTTTATTTCTGCAGTAAGTGCAAGTGTTGTAAAACTTTTCCCTATCGCCGCACTGAGGACCTACTTCATGGCCATATTTCCCACAGTTAATGCAATAAGGTGCATTTAATCGCTCCCTACAATTAAACCTCTCATGTCCCTTTTTGTTGCAAAAACTACATGGGGTTGACTCCAACACTGTGTTGATCGTGCCTGGGTTTTCTCCAAACAACTCTTCCGCTTCTTCTACTATGGCTATAAGAGTTCTCAGTTCCTGTCTTTCTTGTCCAATAAACCTTGCTCTGAGAGTTTGATCTCTAAGCCCTTTAATAAAGCTTTTCACAGCTATTCGTTTGAAGTCCTTTATCATAACCTCAACACTGTCTGCTGACCATTCTTCCTTTATTGTGCTGATCGCGTCATTGAGCATGACCTCAATACGGTCTCCGAATCCACTGGCTGGTTCTCTGATGCTCTGCCTACATCCTAATATCAGCTCCCTGATCTGGTCCAGGCTTTTCTTCTTCAAGTATGCTTTTTTGATGGCATTACACAATGCATCCACAGATTCGAACTTCTGTTGCGATATTCTAGAATATGCCATACCCATAAGCCGTAATTTTAGGCATTCGATGACATTATCCCGTGCGCTACTATCCTCTCCCGACAAAATTTCTCTTTCTACCATTTTACATCCTTGGATATATCTAAAGACCTCAGACGATAAATCGGGTCCATCAGTGCCAAAGAATGTCGGTACTATGTTATTAACTATTTTAGTAATTTCCGATAAAGTTGGCATCCTGATTGTTTGCTGTCCTATATTTTCCCTATTTAATACTTGTCTTGGTGAAGATGTTTGCTTTTGCAAATAATTTTTTGTTTGTGATATTAATTTATAAAATTCCCCAATAATTCCAACGTCGGATATTTTTGTTTTGTCTAATCTATTAAATTCCGCTTTGTTCCTTTCAAGATCTTCTAATTTTCTTGCTCTAGTTTCGGCCGTGTAGCCCCTACTGCCTGGCTTTTTTGCGTTAGTCAAAATTACTTTAGTTTTATCTAATAACTCTAGAGCAACTGCCTCCTCCCTATAAGTTCCTACTCCGTCTACTACTCCTTCTTGGTCCTGAGTTATAATTATTGAAGGAATTTTCGTATCTACTGCTTCTGATAACTCCTCGTGTAACGATGGTGTTGGTGACCTAAACCTATGTATTGTATTTAGCTCGTGCCGGGCGTTTTCCAGCGCTATTTGCAGTCTTTGAACCGTGTCGTCCTGTGTTTCTATCAGCTGTTGTTTTTTCAGTTGCTTTTTAAACTCCCTTTCACTTAACTCTTTTTGTTTTAATTGACTAACTAGTTCCGTATTTTCTTTGACTACTTCTTCGAGTAAACTTTCTGTGTAGCTTAGTTGCTCACGTATTTTTCTGCTATGATTTTCAAGTAATTCTTTTGTTTCCTCTAATTCGGTTACCCTTGTTGAAAATTCGTCTGATTGTTCTTCATTAATCTCCAACAACACTTGTAATATGTATCCTACTTCCTCTAACTTTGTCAATCTCCTTTTCCTCACGATCTCCCTATGCACGCTTGTAGAGCTCTTGTCTGACTTCAAATTAGCAAGTTCTGCCCATGCTAGAACTAGTAAGCTGTCTACCTCAAAATTGTATGTCTCTAACTTTGCAACTAAATCGTCTGTGCTCCTCTGTGGCCTGTCCATTCATATAATAAAGAGAACTATAACAATGTACTTACCAGTTTCAGGCTTAAATTTGTCATCTCTTCACTCATTTTTAAAAACACGTAGCAGTGAACCGTTTTTATTATTAGTATTATTCGGAAACTTTCTCGTTTTACTTATTTGAAAAAAAACCGTTTATTTAAATTATGTATGTTTTTATAGTTAGGATATGGAAGCTTGTTAAGTCCTATACCCTCAACAATGCAGTATTAGACAGACCGAAGGTAGCTAGAATTTAGTCTCTTATCAGGCTGTCTATTCTGTACTGTTGCGCATTAAGTCCTATATTTTCATCAATGCAGGATTTGACAGACCGAAGGTAGCTAGAATTTAGTCTTTTATCAGGCTGTCTATTCTGTACTGTTGAAAACTAACACTTAATCCGTTGAAATTTTGTTGGCGCAGCCGGTATGTTATGTTGTTATTATCTTTGTTTTATTTTTAACACTATTTCTTCTTTACATGTTCAAACGTTCTCTCCCTTAAAATGACTTAGCACTAGCTATTTATACTATCTTAAAAACTAGTTACACAAAGGGAATATGCAATTCTTAATATTTGATTCTGACCCAATGGCCTTTAGGTAGAATTGTTCAAGTATACCCAGGTGATGACTGTATAGCAAGAGTCGCTGAAGTAAGAACTGCATCAGGAATATTCAAACGTCCAATACATAGACTGGCATTATTGCCTATACATAATGATCCAGAAGGACTTACTGAAGACAGCAATACGAATATCAACAACTATACACCCAATTCTCACTCTCTGCATTCTGCCGCAGCCACAGTCTCTCTTAATCAAGCTCCAATCCCGACAGAAGAACCTAAGCCGAAAAGACGCAAAATGCCAACCAATCTTCTAACCCAGACGTTACTCACGTTACTACTACTAGTACCAGTGGCCCTTGGAACTCCAGTCAAAAATATGAAAATTTGGATCAAGAGTCGGAATCCATTTTGAGCAAATTGGAACAACATCTATTTCAACTACGGAATGGAATCTATTGGTATACTATGATTTAGCTCCTTACTGGACAGAAACATCAATTCTTGTCAATGGCACACGGTCGTTACAAACCTTATGTAAAATGATGAAAACAAACTCGTCTTGTCACGGCATTCTAGACCACTTTCAACACATGGAAAGTGAATTACAGCTAGATAACCGACTACTACGAGTTAAAAGAGGGGCGCTGGATATCGTTGGTAACGTTGCTCATTCATTATTTGGCGTCCTGGATTCTGAATACGCTGAACAGATGTCAGAAACAATAAAACAAGTCAATGACAATGAGTCGTATTTGCTAAACTTATTGAAGAATCAAACATCAATTGTAGATTCTACAATTAATATCATCCGGCAAAATCAAATAACAGCTAAGTCAAGATTCGAACGATTGGTGCAAGAGATTAAAATATATTTAGTTAATATAAATGACATCTGCAATACATTAGTACAAGTACAACTAAATCAACTATTCCATTTAGCGGTTCTTGAACTAACACTGATCGCAAACAATATAAGACAGATACAATCCGTAATCCTTGACACTCTCATGGATACCCATCCTGGACAGATCAGTCCATGGTTACTCACTCCAGAACAGTTACAAAATGAAGTCAATCAGATCATTCTGCATTCACCACCGTCAGTGAATCTTCCAGTGACAGAAAAAACTGACTTACTCCAGCTATTTAAACTCATGAAGATAAAGGGCAGACTAACACGCCGCCATGCAGTTTTCAAAATAACTTTACCATTAGTTGAACGTGAAAAATTCAAGCTGTTTCATTTGATTCCTGTACCCAACATAATGAACAGTACAGTAGTGGCCATTAAACGATGTGCTAATTTTTTGGGCATATCTACTTTGCAGAGACAATACATTCCCTTCACAAAATCTGAATTAAGCGCTTGAAGTACAATAGAACAAGGCGTTTTCCGTTGTTCCAACATTCAAATCCGTTACAATTATGGTTCGGATGCCTGTGCATGCGATATTAATTTATTCAACAACAAAACAAAACCAAATTGTATCCTCCAAAAAACTGATATCAGATGGGTACCCCTAAGCAAAGGCAATCAATGGATATATGTTGCGTCACCACCCTCAAGAGCAACAGCAGTTTGCAACATGGAAATCATTCCTATATCACTAAAAGGCTCCACTTGATCCAGAGTGTTTCCTCAGGCACGAGTTTCTCAACATGAACGGACTAAAATCTATATCAAGCACAGTGAGGTCTTCATACACAAGCCTTGGCCAAATCTCAGCCTTATCATTACCAAATAACTCTACAGCCTTCACAAATAATAACGAATCAACCTCAACAAATTTGGAGAGTGTATATGCCAAGAATATTAAGGACCTAACATCTCTACAACAGTCGCTGGAACAACACGAAATCGCTGATCTACCTAATAAGTTGAAGACCCACCAGACACACAGCTATATAATTGGCTACCTAGCACTTGTAGTAAGCGTCATAGCTCTAATCATTCTGCTTTCCAGATGCAAATCCGATAAAAATGCACTAAACTCACATCCAACTACATCAATTGAATCCACTAGAGAAAACATTGAGCTTCAACCACACGCCGAAGAACGCAAGATGACCCCACTACCAATGCCACGCCAGCAGCCCAAATTCATCCTTGATGTCTAGCAGCTGATGACAACAATCAATCAATTCATTAATAATTTAGTTTAGCTTATACTCCTGTAACTAATAACTTTATTTTCCAACATACCTTGAAATTTCATTTTTACTTTAAACTTTCTCCCAATGTTTATTTTTTATTTATTTTGTTTTGAACAGTCGTTCAACGCGGGGGAGAATGTTTAAGAAGTTGTGAATACACTTAATAATTGTTAATGATAATATAAACGTTAGTGAACTCCCTTAATGTTGTTTTAACAAAAGGATATCATATTACACAATGAATTAACTGCAAACATTGCTACTTCAATTTGATTGGTCAATTTAACGTAAATTTTAGTTTTAAGTATTTTGTCGACTCAACAATTAATTGTTAATATTTTAGTATAAATACCACAATAAAATTATATTTCTTTGTCAATAGTAAAAACTCGCTTTTTATTCATTGATCACATTACGTTCAAGTTACAAGTGCTTGAAAGTAAAACCACACAAACAAAAATTAGTACAGTTCAAATTCAAGTGTTTGAGCTGAGTCATACTAATAAAATCATTTAGACGTTTAATTCTAAACAGTTATGATATATTGATTTCCTTCTTCTGATATAGGAAGAGGTCCTACCGTATCTATAATTACTGTTTCAAATGGCTTGTCGGGAGTTGGGGTTGTGATCATATCTGATTTTATGTGTTTTAAAGTTTTATTGATTTGACATTTAGAACATTGCTTATATTGGCTCACATCTTTTGTTATGTTTTTCCAATAATAAAATTGGCGAAGTTTTTTAAGCAGCCTGGTTATTCCAGGGTGACCACCGAAACAAGGGTTGTCATGAAATTTCTGTAGTAAATATTTTTGTTCATCTTTATTGGTTATTATGCTTATTTTGGGTGTTAATGCTATTTGTAATTTGTTTATATGCTGATTCGCTTTTTGGTTAGATTCATCGATAGTTACGAGGCTTAATAAATTATCATTTAAATTCATTTGAATTTTGTTTAAATTTCTGTTAATTGCTTCTTTTTCAAGAATTGGAAAAAATTGATCTAGATCGATATTTCCATAAGCAAGAGTGTTATGTATATTAACTTTTGGTGCTAGCACTTGCTTACCTCTCTTAAAGTATAATGTGGGAATGCTCATGTCTGTATTGACCTTAAGTTTAACCCACTTTTTAACAAAATCAAAGCCAATGGTTTCGAAAACTTTAGGCTTTTCCTGATTTGCTTTAATGTCATTTTTTATTTTATCTTCAGTAATTTTTCTAAATTGTACACGTGTAGTAACAAGAAAAGTATTATTTCTGGACAGCGCGTACGCTCCAGAATTGTCCTTTCCTCTAATGTGCTCTATAACGAAATCATATTCTTCTAATTCCAAACGAATTCTCATTAATCTGCTGGATGGGTTCTTTAAAGAATATAAATATGTTAATGGTTTATGATCGCTGCGTACCACAAATTTGTTGCCATGTACATATGGTCTAAAGTAATTAATAGCCCATTGAATAGCTATTAATTCCTGTTCTATTGGGGCCTTGTTTGATTCTCCGTTTGTAAAGGAACGTGACGCATATGCTATTGGGAGCTGCATGCCGTCTTTCTCTTGCGGCAATATTGCTCCACAAGCGATTTTACTTGCATCCGTTGTTATATAAAATGTTTTATCAAAATCTGGGTATTGTAGAATTTGTGGAGACAATAATGCCTTTTTGAAGTGTTGAAAGGCTTTTTCACATTCAACAGACCATACGAAAGGTACCCTTTTCCTAGTCAGTTTAGTTAAATGGATTGAATAGGATGCAAAGTTCGATATGAAACGTCTGTAATAATTACAGAAAGCTACAAATCTACAGACCTCATCGCTATTTGTGGGTTTGGGATAATTTTTAATGGAATCATACTTGCTACTGTCGGGCAAAATACCCCTTTCAGTACATCTATGACCCAAATATGTTACTTCAGATCTGAAAAAAGTACATTTATCCGGATGCAGTTTTAAATTATATTCTCTGCAGCTTTGGAAAACAGTTTCAAGGTTCTTAAGCATGTGTTTTATTGAACATCCTGTAACTATAACATCATCCATATACACAAATGCTTTTGAATGAGCCAAACCTGTGAAAGCCAGATTCATCATTCGCTGAAAAGAGTTTGGTGCCACCTTTAATCCATATGGTAATCGCGTGAAAGGAAAGGACCCATTCTCTGTCGAGAAGGAAGTTACATCCCCAGATTTTTCGTCCAAGCCGACTTGATGAAATCCAGATGTCAGATCTAAATAGCAGAAAAATTTTGCCCTTCCTAACTGGTCTAGAATGTCCTCGATTCTTGGTAAGGGGAACTTGTCCGCGATAAGCTTTTTATTTATTTGTCGGTAATCAATTACCAAACGCCATCGCTTGTCGGGGTTATTTGGCAAAGATTTCTTTGGTACCAGTATGATGGGGCTATTGTAATTGGAAGCCGATGGTTCGACTATTCCATCTTGCTGTAATTTTTCTACTTGTCTTACTATCTCATCCTTTTGGGAGTGTGGCGTACGATACATTTTTATGTATACAGGATTTTTATCAGAAACTCTTAACCTTTGTGTATAAAAGTTGTGTTGAGTTGTCTGTTTCTCTCAAGGATTAAATAGCCAAAATTGGATTTAATATTAATTGCGCTTTATTGACTTTAAAGTTTCCTTGATAAATTATGACTGGTTTATTGTATCAAAAAAAAATGATCTTAAAGTTAATGATGTGAAAAAGAAAAATACCATTGAGCAAAAAAAAATACACTCTCCTTGAGTTAAAATAAAAATATAGCTAAAGTAGGTGAATAAAAATAATGCAAATTTTAGTATTGCAATGATAAACTCTCCTTGAGTTGACTAAAAATTACAAATTAAATTATTGAGATAATTATGAATCAATTAGGAGAAAACAACAAAAATTATAAAGCACTCAGTTAGGTTGAACACAGTTCAACATATTCCCGGCCAAGGATGTGATTTGCAGCGACAGCCATTCCACTGGCCATAAATGACCCATCCAAAAATAGTTTGTTGGGCCCGTGGCACGTCGGGGTAAGGTCGGTAGATGTGTGGGATCAAAATTTTGTTGAACGTTTCTGTTCCTAGCACTCCGTCCACCTTCCGGAAGGTTGCAAAGGCTGAATGTGCCAGGGGTTGTAGGGTCTGAAAATGTTCTTTCACCAATGGGTCACGAACTGGCGCTGGCAGTGTGAATCGAACTCCATTTCGAATCAAAAGAGGTAATCGTAGAGACTTCATATGTTTTGTTGGATGAGCTGGCAAAAAATCGAATGCTTCTCTTTTGGGTGGTGTCGTCTCGCCTAGAAGAAAAATGTGAGGGAACTTCTTGGCTACCTAGCGTAGAATAAATGATTCCTGATAGTTTTTGTCCAGCAGGAAGGTAAGGAGTAGAACGTGGCCCTGATAGGTGACCTGCACTTTAATAAGTGGGGGCAGGTACGCTAAATTTGGAGACAGAAAGTCGTTTTCCATTTTTTGGCCCGAGGAGAGCTGGAGGTCTTCCCCATAACTGAGGATGACAAGTTTCCCAGTTGTGGGCTTCTGTGGATCATGGTGTGGTGTTTCGCACCACAAGTGCTTCATCGATTGACAGACTCACACCAATACCGGTTGTGGGTTTGTGAAAAGCAGTTGAGGCAGTAGCCTGTTTTCAGCACCGACGCCCGTCGCTGGGCAGGTTCCATTGCCATAAAAATGCGGCAGTATTTTAACGGATGGTTACGGGAGCACAGGTGACACCGGGGCTTGTTAAGCATGATGTTTCTAAAGAAAGGGAAGAAAGAAGGTAAATATGTACTGTGGGATTAGCCTATGTATTACGCAACAAATTTCTTTTATTTAATTTTGTCTTTTAGATTAACTTTGTTCTGGTGGTTTGTCGGACGACGGTGGCAGGCAAAGCTTAACGATAGGGCGTGTAACGGTGCCGTCTCGAACCCTTACTTCAGCGACCCTAACGTGGCCATCTTTCCCGGGCAGAACTTTAGTGACGCGTCCAAGGCGCCACTCTGTCGGGGGTAGGGAATCTTCTTTAATAATAACTTAATCATGAATTTTAAGGTTATTCTTTTGCTTTTTCCACTTAAATCTGCGTTGCATTTCAGTAACGTATTCGTTTTTCCAACGTTGGGCAAAAATATGTTGGATAACTTTCAGCCGATTCCACCGTTTAATTACCGTTAGGCCTTCCAGTTTAAGATCCGGTTCTTCTCGAAGCTCAGGAGGGGCAATAAGTGGAGCTCCTCTTATAAGATATCCAGGAAGGAGTTCATTAGGATTCTCTGTTAGCGGCGATAATGGCCTGGAATTTAGTATGGCCTCGATTTTGATGAGTAGTGTTGCAAATTCTTCGAAGGTGAAGGTTAGGTTCCCAGTAATTTTTTTCAAATGGGACTTCATACTCTTCACTGCTGCCTCCCATAGCCCACCCATGTGGGGCGCATAGGGTGGTATAAAGGACCAGGAAAACCCGTGGGTGAAATACTTTTCTGCTAGCGATTTCTCTGCTTTCTTGAGGAACATGTTATGATTTTTCAACAATTTCAGGCTTTCCCCTAAAAAGTTTCGACCGTTGTCCGAAAACATGGTTTTGGGAAGTCCTCGTCGGCCTGTAAATCTGGCGAAACATGCCAGGAAGCAATCAGTAGACAAATCCGAAAAACATACAAACACGGCAGTATATCACTTGATGAGTTTTGCATTTCGTAAATTCGATGATTTGATTGAAAATGGTCCCGCGAAATCTACGCCAGTGGACGTGAACGGTAGGGAAAAGTTTACTCTTTCGGGAGGAAGTGCTGCCATCATCTGGTGCTGAAACTTTCGTTTATAAATAGCGCATTTAGTACAGTCGCGTATACACTTTCGAATGAGATTCCGCAAGCGTAGGATATAAAAGCCTTGTCTTATAACTCGAAGCATAAGGTGGTGTTCGGCATGCAGAAGTATTTTATGGGTGTAGTCCACCAACAGCGCTGCCAAGCGAGAATTTTCAGGTATTATTACGGGATGCCGTTCGTCGTAGCTTAATCCTGAATTACTGAGCTGTCCTCCGACTCGAAGTAGATCATTCTTGTCTACGAATGGAGACAACGTAAGCAGTCTGCTTTTGCGGTCTAGAGGACGTTTATTGTAAAGTCGTTCCCATTCATCTGGAAAGTGCGATCTCTGTGCAATCAAGATCAGGCGGTTTTTCGATCGGATAATTTCTTCGGCGGTGATAAATAGATCAGGGGGAACGTGACTCTTGCGAGCCCGATTGATGAAACGAAAAAGGTAGCTGATAACTCTAAGAGCCCTGGCATACGAGGAGAAATTTTCTAATATATCGTTGATTTCCGAGTGTTTGGAACATACTTTTAGGTGAGCGTTTATAATCGGCTTCGTTTCTATATCTATTGGGTCAAATACTCGGGGTTTGGGCCAGACGTCGACTGATTGAGTTAGCCACGGGGAACCATTCCACCATAACTGGTTGTGAGCGAGGTCTTGCGGAGAGGCACCTCTAGTACCCAGGTCCGCGGGGTTGTCTCCCGTCTTAACATGCTTCCAATGATTGTTGTCAGCAAGGTGGAGGATTCCTGCAACCCGGTTTGCTACAAATTACTTTAGGGTTTGGAGCGGTTTTTGTAACCATCCGAGTACGATGGCTGAATCCCTCCATAAAAAGAGTTGATATTCGAATGTGTAACCGTTCAGGAAGCTGGTGAGTAATTTCGCAAGTAGTAAAGCTCCACAAAGTTCAAGTTTTGGTTAGAGATTCTTTTAATGAGTCCGACATTGTTTTCCAGCGAATCCCCAACGTGGTCACCGTGCTGGATGTGACCAGTTTTAAAAAATCTTCGTCTAGAAGATCCTCACGGTCCAAATTTTCCAAGATTATACTATTATTTGACGTTATTTTCTTCAAGGGGAAGCCAGCCGACTTTAACGCATCATAAAGCTGTTTCTGCTTTATCTTTGCTTCTTCAACCGTGTGACCTCCTGACAAAATGTGTCGACATACACTTCCTTTTTTAAAATCGTTGAAGCTTCTGGAAACATGTTTTTACAGTCATCACTCAGCTTAAGAAGGGTTCTGATGGCTAAGAACGGAGCACAATTTAAGCCAAATGCGACCGTTTTTAATTGGTATGTTTTGACAAACTTATTATCTAGGCTGCGGAATAATATTTGCTGGTACGGACGGTCCATTTCATGCACTAATATCTGGCGGTACATCTTCTGGATGTCCCCTGTAAAGACATACTTGTAATTTCGCCATCCAAGAATGATCTGCATTAAATTTGTTTGTAGTGTTGGGCCTTGATGAAGCACGTCGTTCAGGGAGAAACCGCTTTCACTTTTCTTCGAGGCGTTAAACACTACTCGAACCTTTGTTGATTTGCTTTCAGGCCGAAACACTGCATGGTGCGGTAAACAAAATGAAAATTGCTTTGTAGCGTTGGGTTCTTTTGAATCTACTTGTTCCATATGTTCTAGATCCAGATATTCTTGAAGAACACGCATATATTCCGTTTTTAGCTCTGGAGTTTTACTCAGCGTGTTTTCCATTCGGTAGTATTGCGCAAGCGCGGATTTGCGCGATGGTCCCAAAAAAATCTCGGTTGGGAATCCTTGTTTGAAAGGTAGTCGAACTACGTATCGACCATTTTTTTGTCTACTAGTAGTAGTCTTGTATAGATGCTCACAATATCTATCCGCCTCTGTCACTTGAATGTCCTTTTCAACCTCCTCTAATTCCCAAAATTTCTTTATTTTTTCATGGAGAATCATATTATTAGAGGTGAATACCGTTGTAGTAAACATATTTATGGTCTCTGTGTGAACTGGGCCCGATAGATACCAACCGAAATGGGACTCCCTAGCCTCAAACCCGTTCAGTAAATTTGACTTTACTCCTTCAAGATTAATAAAGGGTAAATAATCACTACCAATAATCATATCTATGGCGGCCGGTTTAAAAAAGTATGGGTCTGCTAGAGGCAGGTTTTGAATATCTTCTATGTTTTTTATTTTAAATCCTTGTGAAGGTAGCGATTTTGTTAGATTGGGGACCACTATAACGTTAATGTTGATTTTGAAAAAGGATGTTCTCGATTTCACCGTGACTCGACATATTCCTTTCCAGTTTCCGACTATAGTTCCGCCCAATCCTGCTATTTGAGATCTATGGGGCTCTAATGGTATTGAAAGACTCTGTTGAATTCGTGACGAAATAAAGCTTTTTTCTGATCCTGCGTCTAGAAGAGCTCTAATTGTCCATCTTTCTCCTCTATATTGTATGTGAATTAAAATAGTCGGAAAGACTGTAGTTGCCTGATTCTGAATAAAAAATGCCTGAATATCTTCCGGCTGCTCCGACGCTCGCGTCGAGGAGCTGCTTACTTGAGTGTCAAACGCGTGATTACCCGTTTTACTAGAAGATGACGATTGGTCATCAGTATTGATCTGTAATTGTCTATTGGCAGAATTTCGTGGACTCGCTTTCGAATTTTGCTCTAGATGCAACATTGTATGGTGTTTTTTATTACATATGTTACACGAGTGTATGCTATTGCATTTTGCCTTAAAATGTGCTCTTGATAAGCAGTTAATACAATACTTGTCTTCGAATACGTATTTTATTCGATCACTTGGGGATAAAGATTTGAAATGTTTGCACCAATTTAAGGGATGCGCTTGTTTACATTTCTTGCAGAAATTATTTTTTTTCTCTAGCTCGGCTTGAGTTGGTTGAATTCCGAATAATTTTTTCATTTGGTCGCTCACTAATAATCGTTTATTTTCAAATCTATTTTTTAATACTTCTCACGCCAATTCAAAATTATCCCCTAACAGGTCGAAATCCTTTATTATTTTTAAGACTTCACCCCCAATTTTACTGCGCAAGTAATACAGCTTTTCGGCTGGTTCTATTGAAGACTCTTTCCCTACCACGGCGTGAAACATATCCCTAAAAGCGGGCCATTTTGAGTAACCTCCTTCAAATGTTTGGATTTCTACTGGTGGTAGTCTTAGAGCAGACCTCCGTGTTGCTACAGCCACAGGCTGTAAATCATTTTCTAACGCCTGATTAATTTGTGCTATTAGTTCTCTGTAATATTTGTATGCCTCGTCATATTTTATGGGAATCTCCTTGTCTTCTTCTGCGCTGAGCAATTTTCCACCCTCTTCTGTCCGGCTACTGTCTGCGGTCATATATTCTTCATAAGACGTATTTAACATTCCCCATCTTCTTTCTAATTCATCTAAATTTACCTTTAGAAATGCTTTTGTTTTTACTTCCATTGAAATTTCAGCAAAACTTCCACAGAAAGTGATTAATTGTTTCAAATAAAATTTGCATTTCCTTTTCGCTGTCATGATTCAATTTTTTATTTGTTTCGAGTGGGAATTTTTTCCTACTCATTTTACAATTTTTTCAAAGAAATTATAATGGTCAGTTTCTTGCTAAAAATTTATTTCAAAAATATTTAAAAAAAAAAAATAAAGAGGAAAAAGAAACATAACAATACGCATACATACATATGTACATATGTATGTGTGTAACTATAGTTATCAATGAACCATATTTACAAAATTTCTATGTTCAATAAATGATTTCATTGATAATTTTGAAAATGTGACTTAAATAGAAAATAGTTGCTTAAAAGGTTAAACTAACGTTTTTACAATCTCTATATGTAGGCAGAAGATCTTATGAAAAACGAGAGCAACGTCGTATTATCTGCTATTATTTGGTACTTACGTTATTAAGAAATATATCTTCCTTATATTTTTAAGAGAAAACTGCCACATAAAAAATAAATTTTAATAGTTTCTCTAAAAACCTGTAAGGGTTGTCCTGTAAATTAACAGTTAAGACTTGTATTAAGGCGCAAAATTTTTAATAGAGAAAATAAAAAATATATTTACAATTGTAAAGATAGATTAAGAAAAATTGGATTTATATTTCTACAGAACTATAATAAATTTATGAAAAATGTTAAACAAAATACAATTTATTCTTCATCAAATCGGCTTTTCATTTATTTAAAATAGAGGCATTCAACTGCCTTTTAAATTTTATTGCCAGTGGCGTTCTTAAGCGCCGGCAAACAATATTAGGCAGGAAATTCAAGTTCTCAAAAATACTACACCTCTATCACGACAATCATGCCTACATACAATTTATTACTAAGTCGAATTTAAAGTCGAAAAATTTTATTTTTAAGACAACTCTTCTCAACTGGTAATAATTATTTAAAAGAAATATATACAAAAATAAGAAGACAACCAAACTTAACAACAAACTTAACTTATTATCAGAATAATAAAACTCAAAATAAAACAAACAGACACTTAAACAAACATATATAAAAATTAAAATTTTGGATCAAAATAATTAGAATTAAAAAACGAAATAAGCAAAAATATGTAAAAATTTTAAATTCATAAAAATCTGTAGCTGATTGAGTAAAACAAACCGAAATGTTTATGAAACTCCCATTCTTGTTAGTGATTCAATTTAATTATTAAATATAAAAAAGGGACATTTTAAAACCAAGAATTATTACCATAGAAAACTTTTTCAAAATAGTTTCATGTCGAAACTTGCAACACAGCACATACATCTATAGTTAATAGTTAAAAAAAAATATATACATATTAAAAATAAGAGTAATGTAGTGCCACCCTCGTATATACTAAATATAAATCGAGTCTCGTTGAGTCTCAATGTTATCGATTCTCGATAACTCGATATATGTATAGATATAAGTAGTATTAAGATAAATTTAAAAAAGAGAAGTTATTCAATAAACACAAGACAAACCATTAAGTGCTTCTTTTATTCTACATGGCGACCGTCACTACAGAATTTGCGTCGGCATATTAAATAAAAGAAAAATAATAATGTTGAAAAATTATAAAAAAAAATGATGAACACAAACAAAGAAAAGTGGAAAAGAAGAAAAATGAAAAGTGAAAAAAATGAAGGAACTTGTGAACACCGCTGCTGAAAAACATCCAAAATATAGTTCTTAAACACATACATACATATGTATGTACATATAAAATAAAAGATTCTTAATAAGCAAAAAAAAAAAAATTAATTAATAAAAGATCCGTACAAGAAACAAACTAAACCGAAATTCGCAATGACGTCATGAGCAAGCAACAACAAACTATTTGCAAAGTGCTTATAAATTTTCATATTTTCTTGATAATAAATATATATACATATATACTCAAGTACATACATAGATGATCAAATAAACGGAAAGCCAACAAACAAATGATGAATTTCGCTTTCTGCTGAACAAGTCGTGTTGAATGTGAAGAAATTTTATATAAAAGCAACAATGGTTTCACCAGCAACAACAATAATAACCACATGAAATAATAACCAAATCACTGTGTGGAAACTGAATTTGAAATTTTGCATCAAATGATAATATGTGAGTAGAAAACGAAAAAAAACAACGAAAAATATTAAAGCTCAATTAAAACTGTACAAAGAAAAAAAAAACGAAATTGAAAAGTACAGCCACGGCAAAATACAATTTAAAAACCTGAAAACTCAAAAGACAAATAACAGTTAAAAAATATAACCGTAGAAAAAAAAACCATAAAAAGAACTGAAAGTTAAGACAAATTAATCAAATAAATTACACCTACATACATAGTAACAAGAACAAAAAAAAAAATCCAAAGAAATCAAAATGAAAAAAAAACTGTAAAACAGCAAAAATATAAAAACGAAAACTACAGAAAAAAGATAGAGAAAAATTTCAGAAACAACATGAAAAATGAAAATACATATGTACCTATCTACATAAACAAACTTAAACAAAGCAAGCACATAACATAACAAATCCCCTCAACAACAACAATAAAAACAACCTAAATTTAAATATATACATATGTATGTAATAATTATACAAAAAAATTATTAACGATAAATAAGAAACATCAAAAGAAGAATATGTACTTTAAAAACAAATAATCCTTGAACTTGAACATTAAAAAACCAAAATAGCAACAACTACAATATATTAAAATCAACGGAATCAACTAAATAGAAGAGAAGTAAAAATAAAACAAACAACAACACAAAAAAAAAGGTATGAAATAAAATACCAGAAAAAAAATCAACAATAACAACAACGAAATTCAACGACAACCACGTAAGCAGCAGACATAACAATAGAAACAACACAACATTAACATCAACATTCAGCATAGCAAGCTAATAGCGAGGGCCGAAGCAAAAGGCCTGTAAGATGACACATTTGTATAGAAATTTTTTTTTAAAAATTACCAGCATTTATAGAATTCAACAAACCTCTATTTATTTAATGCAACTTACAAGACTACTTGAAAAAAAAACCATCTGGAAATATAATCAAAAACATTCTAATTCTAATAATTTAATTTGGGTGGTTAAAATTAATGTTTTATAATACTTAGCTAAATGTTTAAAACGAATAAAAAGTTATAACAATACAATATATTACAAAGAATCTTATGGGATTAACACGAACTTTTTACAAAAATTAATTGAAATTTTGGTATTTCTAATGAAATTTAAAACCTACAATAACAGGTTAGGATTTTATAATAAATTTGTATTATGCATAAACATTTACATATCCATACATATGAACTTAGTTAAAAGATTTTTTGCTTTGAAAATTTTTAAATTTTGTTAACATATGTATTTACCTAATTACTTATTTTTTTTGATATTTAAAACTTTGAATTCATTACATTTTGATTTAAAAAAAATAACTAGCTTTTATAATCTTACTAAATATATTGTTTTATAAAAAAAATATATGAGCAGTATTAAAAAATTGAAAGGAAAAACACTAGAGTTTAAACATACAATCATTAGAAAGTAAATAGAAAATTTATAAAAATTATTACTGCATATATGTATATATAAAAACTATTAATCAAATTACTTACTCCAGTTAGGTCACACAAAGGAATGTTAAATTTTTAAGAACTTCTGATAATTTGTAATTTTTCTTAATAAAGATATCTACATATATAATTTTCATTACTAGTATTATCTTTTTTCTTATATAAGTTATATATAAATTTTTTTTAAAGAAAAAAAAGCTATTATATAAAACTCTTATAATTTAAATAATAAAATAAAAATAAAAACAATTTTGTAATAATATTGTAGACATCACTAAGTCTTTATATTTATTAAAATTCATAAAAAAAAAAATTGAAAAATAACAAACAGAAAAAAAACAGATGTTTCTTATAAAAAGAAAAAATTGAAAGATCTTAATCGAAAGTAACATTTAATCAAAAGTTTGACAAATTTCCGATAATTAAAAAAAAATTTATGTTCCAAAAATAATAATATGAATAATTCATTTGATTACCAAATATAAGAAAATGCTAACAATATCTATTGCGTTTGTTAACGAAACATAAGTTTAGACTTGTACTTTCGAGGCAAGAAATAAAAGCCGACAATCACAATATTTATAAACAGCAAATGGCCTAAAAATATCATTTTAAAAAAAAAACTTAAATCATCTTTATGGAAAAAAGAAAATTAATTAAATCATGTCAAAACAAAAATATAAACAACATAAAAACACATTGAACAAAAACTTATTATTAAAACTTAAACAATTTTTTTACGAAAAAAAAAAACAAGAAATATTAAACAAAATCTTTTATTTTTAAATCAAAACATTTAACAAAAAACAAAATTTTTTTGTTTTGAAATTTACTATTAAGCTTATTATTAAAATTTAAACTTAAATTTATAATAAATGAAAACAAAACAAATTATTTTAGATATACATAATAAGCAAGAGATAAGGTATAAAAATATACTACAAAAAATCTTAAATCAAGCAGGATTGATCAGCCTGCTTGCTTCAACATTTTTTTATAAAAAGGGAGGTGCATAGGCATGTGATCAATGCCTATATGCCTCAACCTTTTAAACGTAGCTTAAAATATAATAATAAAAATTTTTCTTTAAAAGAAGGGAGGTGTAGTGCCACCCTCGTATATACTAAATATAAATCGAGTCTCGTTGAGTCTCAATGTTATCGATTCTCGATAACTCGATATATGTATAGATATAAGTAGTATTAAGATAAATTTAAAAAAGAGAAGTTATTCAATAAACACAAGTCAAACCATTAAGTGCTTCTTTTATTCTACAGTAATAAGAAATTTTAACAAACAAAAAATCTAGTTAAACTATTAAAATCTTATATAAAAAGCCATGTCATGCAAGAAATAACTTCAAAATATGTTACGAAATATCATTACATATTAATCCGGGTGCTACCAAGGTAGTCGGATGAATAGTCCCATCTATTTGGCTTGATTCCAGAAGTATGGCTAAGAAACATCCTCAGACAGTATGTTTCTTGTCCGCAAGGGGGGAGGGATGTTATGAGTCGATTTCACCCAACCAACAAAAATATCAGTAGCAGCGAAATATACGCTCCATACATATGTGACAGCGCGGGTAAAAAATCAATTTTCACTTTTTTTGATGTGGACAACTTCTGAGCATCGAATGAGACCGATCCCATGCCCCAAAAGTGTTCCCTCCCAGAAATATGCGCGTTTTATGAAAGTGATGGTACGCCAAAGATACACGTATTTAAATCTTAAAATGGCTCTCCTGAACAAAACCGGTTTTTACCCTTAGGTCCCTTTCTATTTTGCGCGTACATATACTGACGTTGTTATGAGTCGTTTTCCCCCAACCAACGAAAATATCAGCGGCAGCAAAAACATGCGCTGCATACATACTGCTGACGTTGTGATATCGTGAGAACCACAATCGGCTGGAAGTTCCACGCTTATATGCTGAAGTTGCATATGATTGGTAAAAATCGCACACTCAGCAATATCGTGGGAACAACCCCGCTGGCGGCAGCGAACGTCAACAGTACCGGACATCAGTTAGTACAAAAAGGCAGGTTAATATCGACATAATACTATGTTCACACTACAAGATGAAGCACTTGCTCCGCTTTCTGAAGCATGTTTATGATTCTAGCTGTTCACACGACTCATGTACTTGCTTCGATTTGACAGTTCTCTTTTTAATTACAAATAAAAACTAAAATGGACAAAAAAATAAGTTAAAATTATTACGCATTTTTAAAAATGCACAAACATATTTTTTGTTTCCATTGTTGTTTTAGCTTTATAATTTTAATTCAATTTTTCACTTTTAATTAAAGTTTTTGTTGTTTTTTTTTTGCAGCTAGTTCAGATAAACTTCCGATAAAATTTAGAGAAGACAGCAATTATTCATGCATGCTTCACTAGTAGATTCAATATGAATCTGCATGCTTCGCTCATAAAATTTTGTTTGGGGAAGCATGTTGCTTCGCTCATGATTGGGGTGTGAAGCATGAATAGAGAGCAAAGCATGTACCGTGTGAACTAGGGTGGCCCAAAAATTTCAAATTCATCCTACACCCCAGGGCACCCACTAATTTTTTTACTTCAGTTGAAAGTAGTAAAGTGCCAAAATTTCAATGCCCTAGATGGAGAAGAAGGCAGTGCTGAACGTCTCCAAAATTTATTTTCTAAGCATGTCACTAGTGCATTAGATCACAATAAGGTTTCTGATAGGGAACCCTTAAGACTAATGGTACCTATCGCAGCAGCATTGGGACATGACCCTAGTTCATTGCCATTATCACGAAGCACTATTCAACGCAAGAGGAAAGAAGGAAGAAAATCTGTATTTGAGGAAATAAAACAAACTACTTCTTTTGACGATCCAGTTATTGTTCATTGGGACGGGAAAATTCTTCATGATATTTTGGGCACTGAAAAAGTAGATCGTTTGCCCGTATTAGAATCTACAGATGGTAAAGAGAAATTACTTCGAGTTCCAAAACTTATAAGTGTTACCGAAGCAAACGCAGCGAATGCTGTTTATAATGCGCTAACTGAATGGTGTTTAGATACTACATCCGTTAATACAGGATTGAAAAATGGAGCTTGTGTTTTGCTGGAACATAAAGTTGGAAGAGGATTATTATGGCTAGCATGCAGGCACCACATTTTGGAGATTGTTCTCAGTAAGACTTTTACTCTCTGTTTCGGACCATCCAGTTCTCCTGACATTCCTTTATTCAAAAGATTCAAGGCAGCATGGCCCTTTATAAACAAAGACAACTATCAACCATTGAAAGAAGCTCCTGGCAATATACATTTCAAACTCGCCGCAGTAAATGATTTATTAATTACCTTAGAAAGCAAAAAGCAGCCCAGAGACGATTACATGGAACTAATAGAACTGTCTCTACTTGCTCTTGGTCATTCTCCAGCTAAAATTCATTGGAGAGCTCCAGGTATAGTACACCATGCTCGTTGGATGGCGAAACTGATATACGCCATCAAAATGCACTTGTTTCGTGAGGAAGGCGGTTTTAAAACCACACAAAAGGAAAAATCGCAGTTAGAACGCTTTGTGAACTTTGGAGTTCTTGTATATGTAAAATATTGGTTTGAAGCGCCTATGGCTACAAATGCAGCTTGGGCAGACCTTTCTCTGTGGAAGGACATGACCAATTACGAAATTATTGATCCCCAAGTTAGTGAAGTTGTTAAAAATGCTATAAAATCCCATCTGTGGTACCTCTCGGATGAGCTAGTCGGCTTAAGTTTATTCTCAGAGAAAGTATCAAATGAGGCAAAGGTGGCAATTGTCAAGAAGATGAACTGTGAGTCTACTAACCGGAAGATAAGAGGAGATGCGTCACTTTTAACTGACCAAGCCGTTTTGGCTTATTTTTCCAACAAAAGATCTTTACAGCTGTTTGACAAGTTAAAAATAAACTCTATTTTTTTGAAAACACATCCAAATGAATGGAACAGTAGTGAACATAACATTAGTGGTAAAAAAGTCACAAATAACTTGAAAGTTGTTAATGACGTAGCTGAGCGTGGTGTCAAACTGTTTGAAAAGTTTAATAAGATTCTAACAAATGATGAAGAAGAGAAACAGTTGCTCCTGCAAGTGGTTGAAGCTAACAGAAAGTGGGTTCCGACGGAAACTACAAAACAAGCAGTTTTTGAAAGTTTGCAGTTGTCAACTTCAGAGGATTAAATCGATTTATTTATCCCACTCACCACTTTTCTAAAAGATTTTTGTATTATTAATCAATTTTATACTTTAATATAAACTAATTTACTACTTCTCAATTTGTAGTACTTATTTTAAATCAACCCCCAAAATGACAGATCTTTCAAATTTGGGATTAATGTTTCATGTCTTTGAGCACTGTCTTCCAATAGTAATATTCTTTTCAAACTCTGTCAAGATACTTTTTTTATTACTAGTAAAAAAATTAGTGGGTGCCCAGACATGTGAACTAGTATAAGAGCAATCAGCATTCAACAACTCACAACAAACCTGATCAAAGACCAGCCTAACAAGCGGCTCCCTGAGACGGCCCATAATTAGATTTAAGAACTATAATTAATACAAAGTATAAATAAAAAGTGATAGATAAATAAAAACAAAATATTCTACTTTCTTGTGTTCTAATTCCGAAATAAAAGTTACAAAGTAAAACCGTAACATCTGCGTAACCGCCCTACGGCCGGACGCAAGGATTTTATCCTCTATGGTATATCGAACACAGGCTTCGCTTCAAAGTATTTTCTGAATAACCGGCCTATGGCCGGGCGCAAGGACTTTATCCACTATGGTATATCGAACACCGGTTTCGCGTTCAAAATATTCTCTGCATAACCGCCCTACGGGCGGACGCAAAGATTTTATCTTCTATGGTATATCGAACACGTGCTTCGCGTTCAAAGTATTTTCTGCATAACCGGCCTACGGCCGGGCGCAAGGACTTTATCCTCTATGGTATATCGAACACAGGCTTCGCGTTCAAAGTATTTACTGCATATCCGGTCTACTGCCGGTCGCAAGGACTTTATCCTCTATGGTATGTCGAACAACGGCTTAGCGTTCAAAGTATCCTCTGCATAACCGGCCTTCGTGTATAAAAACTCTGCGTTTCCGTCCTCTGTGGTATGTCGAACCTTAAATAATTAAGAAACTGATGTTGATTTGTTCGGAAATTGAATATAACACCTTGCTATTTCTGCGGCGACGACATACGAATTCGTAATTCATTATATTTGCGTTAATATTAATGAAACATAGACTATGTTTTTCGATTTATGCTTTCCAGTCTGAAACCGAAATTTTTGAATTCTAGACTTCTAGACTTACAGGCTTTTCAACGCAAACTTTAATTTCTTTCAACAGGTATAAACTACATACAGTTGATTATAACACAGTTGAAACTTGAAAATAACATGCAATTTTCCTCAAAATGTGTTTAGATATATTTTACGGATATGAAATAAGCCCCAAATAAAATGAAATAAGACCCAAATTTTTTTTGGTGAAAATGAAATATAGCCCAAATAAAATGAAATAAGCCACAAAAAATTTTATGGAATATGCCCAAATTTTTAAAAAATGAAATAAGCCCCCAAAAAATGAAATAAAGCCCAAACAAAAAATTTGAAAATTTTTTCATTTTTAGATTTGGGGCTTATTTCATTGGGGCTTATTTCGTGCCACCACTTTTTGATATTTCGAAAATTTATTACCATATTGGTTGGTCATCTCCTGTAGTGATTAAAATGAAATTTTTTATGCAAAAACTTTTGATCAAAGGTGTTAATTGGGATCAAAATCTGCATAATGAATTGAAAGCTGAATGGCTACACCTTCAACATAAGATACGGAATATAAAAAATCTACACATTCCTAGATGATTTAGTTTTAACGTTGGCGATCGTGTTGAACGCTGCGATGGAAGACCTTTATTGCCAATAGAACGTCTTACATTCTCAACAACATTCCCTTCAATCATTGGCATCACGTTGTTTCAAAAGAGAATCCAGCAGATTTGGCAACACGTGGCATTTCCTCATTAGAGATAGAAAACAACAAATTATGGTGGCAAGGACCAGATTTGCTAAAAAGTTTCACCACGGAGAAAATAATTACAGTATCAACAGAGGATATTTCAAAAGATATTGATTTGGAACAACGAAAGGTGATTGCAACAGCAATGTCCGTCAAACAATCAAATTTATTTGAGTTATTTTCAAGTTTTAATACACTACTTCGTATCACTGCTTTAATACTATGTATCGTGGGCAACTGCAAAGATAAAAATCATACGAAAATTGTTTTAATCACTACAACAGAACTTCAAACTGCTCATAGAATTTTGATTAGAAAGTCTCAAATGGACTACTACGCAGCAGAAATTCGAATTTTGTCTTCAAACAATCAGATTCATTCGTAACATAAACTTGCAAGACTATCACCATTCATCGATAGTTTTGGTATTCTACGTGTAGGTGGTCGTCTCGAAAATGCGTCCATCAGCTATGACCAGAAGCACCCATATATCCTGAACAAAAACAGTACCTTAACACAACTTATTGTTCGTCATTATCACATTAAATATATGCATGCCAGAAAGCGTCTATTGCAATATTTGTTAGGTTTAGAATATTGGATTCCAGAAGTTTATCAAATTTAAACAAATAGCTAATCAACAACAAATAGGAGATTTACCTCGCTGTCATTTGCAACTAGGTTCAACATTTTAATGCGTCGGCATTGATTTTGCTGGGCCAATTTTAGTAAAATCATGGAAGGGGCGTGGTTCAAAAACATACAAATGCTGGTTATTTGTTGTTTTTGTGTGTCTTAATAGGAAAGCTGTCCACCTGGAGGCCGTAACAGATCTTTCAACTAAAGCATTTTTTGCCTCATTGCGACGTTTTACTTCCAGGCGTGGAAATCCACTTACACCGATAATGGTACCATTTTCGTTGGCTGTAATCGAGAATTAAAATAATTGTACAATTTTCTTCACACATACTACCTATCTTTCCAGAAAGAATTGATCAGCGAGCAAATACAATGGCACTTTATTCCCCCATCAGCACCTAACTTTGGTGGCATCTGGGAAGTGGATGTTAAATCCGCTAAGTATCATATGAAACGTGTTTTGAGAAACTCTGCTGCAACTTAAGAGTTAAATATGCTGCTTTGTCAAATTGAAAGCTGTTTGAACTCTAGACCACTTTGTTTGAAATTTGAAGGAGATATAATAACACCAGCACATTTTTTAATACTTCTGCTTAAAGGAAAAGCCAACTGGAAAACTTTGAAATTTCTGCAGACAATTTACTTACAAGTTCTTGCATTAAGAGTGGATTTATGGGATCACTTAAGATTTCTGAAGCTTCTAATGACAAACACATATTTTTTACGGATATTGCATATGATTTGAGACTGGCTGTTTCGGTTTTCACACTTGGCACAAACCCAAGCGTGGTTATCAATAGATTGGCTGACTCCTACACATGTGAAATGATACCAATCATCACAGCTATCGCTCTGAACCATATCCATTACATCCCGACAATCCCATTTACCACAACTCATGACCTTATGAACTATCGGTGTTTTAAAAATTAATTCCAATGAATAAATTTTTGAAGAATGTTAAAGTAATGCCGATTTAATAATGAGAGAAAAATGTATTATTAAATTTAACTTCAAAATTTTAGTTGTTACTCACTTTCACTATTCTTCACTTCTAATTTAATGAAAATGAAAATAATTAGTTTTAAAAATCAATGAAATATTGTTTACACAAATCTTAACTGCAAATTAGAATTTTTCAAAGAATAAACATTTTTAACAACAAGCATTTTTAATTTACGATCAATTTTGCCTTTCCGCACTCAGTTTTTGACTGATTTTCATAAAATACATGAATTTTTATGTTATAGAGAAAGTTAATCTCGAAACAGTACATATATCAACCGTTGAGACTAAAAATTTTGTTTAGCATTGGCTAAACATATATTTAAGATTTTTAGATTTAAGATTTGAAACACTTATTGATGTTTCAATTAATATTGAAGATTCAATAAATAACAAAAAAAAAAAAAAAATGGATAGAACCATATAAGAAATTGTATAAATAACAGTAATAGACGTACATAATTTAAATAAAGAAATGTGCGCTACGGACATATTGATTGGAAAAAAACGATCCATTAACTTGTTCACTTAAATATCTATGTATTCACACACAAATTTTAATATTCTTTAGGGCTCGTTATCCCCTACATTGCGCGTTGCAGATGTACAGACGATATCAAAAAACTTATGCACAATATCATATAGAGATGCCATATTAAAAGGTATGTTATGCGCGGGTCACATTTTAGGAGGCACCGATTCGTGTCAAGGTGATTCTGGAGGACCGTTAGTGCACAATAACACACTAATTGGAATAGTTTCATGGGGATCGGGATGTGCGCATCCTGGATTTCCAGGTAATATGAATTGCAATAAATATTGAATTTACAAAGTAAACTTCTAATTTTTTACCTCTAAATTGTTAGGAATTTATACTGATGTACAATATTATAATAAATGGATTACGGATCACAATTTCGCTACTAAGAAAAACTCAATTGCCTCCATTTCAGCATTGGCTGTATTTATATTCATGTACCTATACATATATTAATGCAGTTTAGATTAAATAAAAAATACAATAATTTTATTTATATAATAGATTTATCTTGTTTTCATTTTATTGGGCATGCAACACACGTAACAAAATTTATGACAAAATATCTTATAATTTACATATTTAAAACCAAATAAATTTTATTTAAAATTAATATTACAGGTAATGATTTTTGTGCTCCCCGTTTTTGTTAACATAAAAAAAATTTGTATCTTCTATATGAAGAATTGGTTTATTTTTTTTTTTTTAGTATTTTTTCTTATGAAAAAAATTTAGTTGAATCCTTGCTGCGACAAGGATATATCGGTCCGCTTCTAGAGTAACAAAATATATGCTACTCCTGGCAGGATCGCCAATTAGAGTTTACAATTTTATTATTATTAAAAAAATATTTTTTCTGACGCGATGCGTCTTTCTTTATTTAATATATTTTTTTAACAACTAATTTATTTTGAGTTTACACATGAACTTTTCAATGTTCATTTATTTGAGTTTACATATGAACTGATTTACATTTTCAAAATGACTTCCTTAAATACTGGGAGAATAACAATATTTGTCTTTGTTCTAAAATATGTTTGTTATAATATTATTTCTTTGTTCTAAAATGGGTTTGTTATCTACTAAATGTTTTTTAGGGTTGTTTGCAATAATATTATTTCTTTGTTCTGAACCCAAAATATATTACATGTGAATTTCATCATAATATTTATTATCTCATGTTCTTTCAATTATTACTTATCCTATGTTTGGGATTGTAACTAGTCATAAAATGTTTGGGATTTTAACTACTCATAATCTTTTGTCTTATAAATATTTCTTAAGATTATGTTATGTATGATGATGGGATTAAGCAACTTAACTCGCGTTCCATCTTGGATGCGAACACTCGTAGCGGCAGGAGAGCAGAGTTCTCGTTCAGGTCCATAGCAGGAGCTCTTCGTGACGCAGTCGACCTAAGACAGGCGGTCGAAGCTTCGGTAGGCTTATGCCAGGCAGATTGGCTCAAACGGGTAGATGATAAAATTGAAAGAGCCCTAAACGAGTTCATGAGCACAACAACTAATAATCAAGCGTCACCGCAAGCAGTTGGAGAGCAGCCCGCAGTAAACACTAGGCCATCAACGACTCAGGGACAATTGCCATATTCCCAGCTACCAGTTGGTTTCCGGCCTTCTGCAGTGACTGGGCAAGCTAATTATTAGCAACAGCCTCAGCTACAACGAACTGATTATAGGCGCACAACACTAAATCAAATGCTACTACCGCCTTTAAATCCAGCGCCTAGATATGTTGAGTCTCAACGAGATATACAAAATATACCGGTCAATGTAGGGCTACCTCAAGTAACTGCTGATCAGCCACTAGTTGCACACGCAGCACACGAACCATTAAGAGCGCAGGATTTTAGTCAGCAGCAGGCAACGTCTGCTTACCAACAACCTTTAAGGCCATAGCAAAGCCATTTACAGTATAGTGCGCAGCCAGTACAAATGCTGCTGCGATATGATCCGATATCACAGCCTCACAAACAAACATACCAGCGAGCCGCTGCAGGTAATTCCCAGGCTGGCTATGCCCCGAGAGCGTTCGCTGCGCCTACATATCACGCACCGCAACAACAGCAAGTGGATTATCCTCAGACAATTTCTAGACAAAGTTTTGAAGCGTTAGACCGACATAAACTAGCCAAATGGGCTCTAAAATTCGATGGGACCAATAAAACCATGAATGTGCAGGAATTTATTTTCCGCGTAGGAGCGCTGAGAAAAGACTATGATTGTCCGGTATTGATTGGTATTGGGACTACCGGAAAATAGCTCTCATCAGTACTTGGGAGGATTTAGAGAAAGCTCTGCTGGCCCAGTACAGGCGCTTCGAAAAAGAGTACCTGGTCCAAATGAAGATTTTGAATCGGCGGAAAATGCTTAATGAAACATTTGACGAATTTTACAAAGCCGTCATAAAATTAAGAAACCAGCAAGAGATCCCGTACGAGGAGGAAGAGTAGGTAGAAATTATGAGGGGAAATCTGAAGCCGTCGTTAGCCCATATGATGTTCTCAGTTAATTCGCGAACGTTGTCAGATTTTTGTCGAGAGGTAAGGCGGGCTGAAAGTTTAATTGCAAATCAGCAGCAACTATATCAGCAACGCCCAAATCTGCCACAAAGAGTGCATGAAATTGCAATGGTGGATGAAAATGCGTCGTTAAAGGAGTTTGAGGTACACGCTCTGCGCTCCACAAGTAATTATACCTGCTGGAACTGCAAAGTGGTGGGCCACAGCTTTGTAGAATGTCCCGAGCCAGTTACTCGAATTTTCTGTTTTAGGTCTGGTAGAGATAATATAGTGGCCCCAAAATGTCCTAAATGTCAGGGAAACCGCAGTCAGAACTCGTCTCGAACTGGGCAGACGCGGTCGACCGAAGTTTAGGCCCAGTTTCTTGTCAACAAACTGAAAGTATTGTAAATAGTGTTAAGATTTTAGAAAATAAGAATAGACCAGTAAAAAATTGTAGTCCTGAGACTCATTTAAGAGAATTAAAACCTCTTCACGTTAGAATTCGCGAGTATAACGAAGCGAAACTAAGAATTTTTGGCACTATTTCAAATAAGATAAAAAAGGCGAAAAAGAAGAAAATTTCTCTGGCATCGTTATATGAGGGTACAGACTCCCGGCTGTACACAAAAATAAAGTTAGGACGTTGTGAAATAGAAGGTCTTTTGGACAGCGGTGCAACGGTTTCGTTTAGGCCGCAATTGCTTAGAATTGGTAAAAAAAGCGGGACTCAAGGTTCACGATTTTTGCACTATAATTAAATCCGCGGACGGTACCGCTCAAGACATCGTCGTTCGCGTACGGGTGCAGGTAACGTTTGGCTAGACAACGCAGGTCATAACGTTCTATCTAGTGCCTACTTTAAGTCGTGAGTTATTCTTGGGTGTCGATATTATTTTCAAAATGTTTGCCAACCTCGATAGTCTAACGACAAATGGGATAAATCTCAGTGAAGAGAGTGAAACAGATCTAGATATCGTGTCTCATAAGTTGACACATAGGCAACAACAGGAATTAGATTTAGTCATATCGTTGTTCCCCTGCTTCAGTAAAAAGGGTCTAGGAAAAACACATTTGGAGAAACACCATATTGACACTCGGGACGCAACTCCAGTGAAAGATCGGCACTATCCTGTTTCACCGGCGGTGCAAAAGTTAATGTATTCAGAGCTTGATAGGATGCTTGGCCTTGGGGTCATTGAGCTTAGTGAGAGCCGCTTTTTTTTTTTTTTTTTTTTTTTTTTTAATTAGGACCAGCACTCAGGGGATGACCCCTACGTATGCAAAGCATTGAGCCGGAACTAGGAAAATAGGTGTTGGGAAGGAGGATAAAGGTAGTAGTGTTTGTGGACATTCGATTTGAACCCTGACACACTGAAAGTGGCAGGAAAGACCTCTGCGGGGAGTTTATTCCACATACGAACAGTACGGCCAAAGTACGAATTCTCTCTGTAATGCGTCCACAAAGGGATGTGCTCCTGATGAAGAGCGTGTTATGCGTGAAAAGTGGCGGGTTTCAGGAACAAGTTCCCTGATTTCATTAGAGCACATTCCGTTGTAGTAGTGATAGAACAACGAACCACACCCAACATTGCGTCGATGCTCCAATGAGTCAATAGAGTTGGCTACCCTACTGTCACCGATAAGCTTCTTCGCCCTATCCTGTACGCGGTCGAGTAACTTCAAAATAGATTTTGAAGCACCGGCCCATACATGACAGTTGTATTCCATTTTCGGTCGGATAAAGGTGGTATAAATATTAAGGAGATCAGATGGAGTGAAGTATGTCCTACACCGTCTTAAAAAGCCGAGGCACTTGAATGCTTCTTTTGAGACACGAAAAATGTGATCATTCCATCGAACATCACAATGAATTTTCATGCCAAGAACATCAAGAGCTTCTGATTCCTCAATATCTACACCATCCATGTTTACAGATGGAGCAGCATGTCCGGTCATACGTCTATGTGTGAGCATAGCACATTGTGTCTTTCGTGCGTTAAAACTTACCCTATTAGCATGACCCCAAATTGAAATTAACAGGAGATCGCGATTTAGCGTATCATTCCTATTTTGCCGCATTGCCCGGATCTCCGACGGTTGTGGCCTGTTGCTGAATGAATACGAATGAACTAAGCTGCTGTCATCTGCAAAAGAGTAGATAGGGTCGGAAGTTTGACCTAGAAGGTCATTAAGAAAAATAAGAAAAAGGGTAGGAGAAAGAACGGAGCCTTGCGATACCCCTGACATTAACTTGAACTCGTTTGATGAGACCCCATCTACAACAACTCGTATAGTGCGATCTCTGAGAAAGCTAGATACAAATCGAGTGAAGCCATCACCGACACAAAAAGCAATCAGTTTTGACAGAAGTGCACCATGCCACACTCTATCAAATGCCTTGGAAATATCTAGAGCCACCACTTTACTTTCGCCAAAGTGATGTATGCTATTACACCACTTCTCCGAAAGGAAAGCTAGTAGGTCCCCGGTAGAGCGGCCCCTACGAAAGCCATACTGCCAGTCGCTAAGTAAACTGTTGAGCTCCAAATACTTCACAAGATGGAAATTCAACATACTTTTTATTACTTTGGAAAGCACAGAACAAATTGCAATTGGGCGGTAATTTTCAGGGTTGTTGGCCTCCCCCTTGTTAGGGAGGCGTTACATTGGCAACCTTCCAACACTTTGGAAATTCATCAGCATGGTACAAAGTGCTAAACAAGCGTGCCAATTGACGTGCTAACGTCGAAAAGCACTGTTTCAAGACCAGTGCTGAGATACCATCCGGCCCAGGAGACTTGTTTACGTTAAGCTTCGCTAAAACCTTTTTAACTGCACGCGCTCGAAAGAATATTTTTGCCATAGCTACAGATACTCCCTCGAGAACGGGTAGTGGTTGACTGCTTTCCGGCAAGTGAGAATTTCTTGCAAACATTCAGCCAGAAGTTTAGCTTTATCAACCGGGTCAGTGAATACATGGTCGTCCTTTAAAAGAGGTGGAATTGAAGAACTAGCATTATCCTTGACTCTTTTAACGAATGACCAAAAGCTCTTGCTACCCCGTGGAGCATCAAGAACTTTAGTACGGAGGCGCTGCTCGTACAAAGCTTTTTCGCGCCTTAGTACTCTGGCACATGAAGATCTCGCCTTTTTGCGCAGCGAATTAGTATCGGCGTTTTTATTATTACGCCAGATACTAAATGCTTCCTCTCTGGATCTGATTGCATTTCTGCACGTCTGATTGAAGCAAGACTTAACTTTCGGTTTAATCAAAATTTGCTTAGATGGAATGAATGTTTTCATTCCCAGGAAAATGATATTTTCTACCATTTTCGCCATGGCATCGACGTTATTGTCTAGAAAGCATAGCTTCCAATTAAAATGCCGGAAAAATTCGTTGAGCTCAGCCCAACGCGCCTTTTCGTACATATATTTTAAACGCCTCGTAGCTGATTGAGAGACGTTGCGAAGATAAGAGAACGGAAAAGTGGCGGAAATGGTACAATGATCCGAGTTACCAAGAGCTGCATTTACACTCACTTCGTTCTTTTCAGGGTGCGAAGTGAGAAAAAGGTCGAGAGTGTTGTTATTGTGCCCTTTAACACATGAAATATGTGTTGGCTCATTCACTAGTTGGGCAAGGTCATTATGCGCGGCGAAAAGTTCAACATATTGGCCTTCTGGGGTTGTGTGGCTCGAATGGTGAAGCCAAGATGAGTTGTGAACATTGAAATCACCAGCAACGACAATTTCACTGTTCGGACAGCTCTCAAGGATCTTCGAAATTGAATCGGAAAGGGAATCGAAGTGGGATAAGGTTTTATCCCTTGCCGAGTTTGGACTTCTGTAAAGAAACCCGAAATGTAAATAGTGTGTCCTGATTTTGAATTTAACCCAAAGACAGCTAAATTCAGGATCAGACGTGCCTAATAGTTGCTCGCACTGGTACACAACTTCATTACGTATGTATATTGCAAGACCCCTGTGTAGATTAAAAAGTGATAGGAGGTGATAACCAGGTATATGAAAATCCTGGATTCATCCGGTGATTTTAGTCCGAAAGGGCGAAAAGAACCGGCTGTGCCTAAACGCTCGAAAGCTCAATGCACTCACGGTCAAGGATGCCTACCCTCTGCCCCACATTGAGGGTTTGCTGAGTCGTTTGGGAGACACGATTTTTATTTCTAGTGTCGATCTAAAAGATGCATTCTGGCAGATACCACTAGATGAGTCTAGTAGGGAAAAGACTGCTTTCACGGTGCCTGGGCTACCATTTTATAATTTTACGGTCATGCCTTTTAGGTTGTGTAACGCAGCCCATAGGTTATGCCGTCTAATGGATAAGGTGATTCCGGCGGCGCTTAGGGAGCGGGTTTTTGTCTACTTAGATGACCTGCTGGTGGTGTCTCCAGATTTTTCGACACACTTGGAATTGTTGTCACGAGTGGCTAATATTTTAACGAAAGCAGGGCTGACCACCAATGTGGCGAAATCTAAATTCAGCTTTAAAGAGCTACGATATCTAGGCTATATAGTAGGAGGTGGTAAATTAAAACCTGATCCGGCGAAAGTGGAATCAATTACTCGTTTTGCCTACCCTAGAACAGCTAAACAGGTTCGAAGCTTCATGGGGGCAACAGGCTGGTATAAGAAATTTATCTCAGACTATGTCACCATTGCAGCTCCAATCTTTGACACGCTAAAGAAGGGGAAGCAATTCAAGTTTTCTGAGGAAGCTAAAGTTGCGTTTGATCGCCTGAAGAATGCTCTGATTTCGAGTCCACTTCTTAGTCATCCTGAATTCTCGAGACATTTTTACGTTCAGTGTGATGCGTCAGATATAGGGGCTGGTGCTGTTCTTTTCCAGAAAGACAATTCTGGTGAGGAGCACCCCATTACCTATTTTTCTCATAAACTAACATCGGCGCAAAAGAATTATTCGGTGGCTGAACGTGAGTGTCTGGCAGTGGTCTTGGCGATTAGGAAGTTTAGGCCCAATATAGAGCTTATGTCATTCTCCGTGATTTATTTTATAAAAATTTGTTCTTTATGTACTAAAATAACAATACCTTAAAACTACAAAAATTCCTTATTCAATAACATAATTTGTGGTATACACTAACAATGTAATGTATAATAAAAGTAGCAAAAGTTGTTGTGTAAAATAACAATTAAAATAAGGTATACTAGTTGTTGTATTTTTACATTAAAGGAATTTGCTTAATTTTAGCATAGCATTGTTGTTGTGTATTGTTATTAAAGGAATTAACTTAAAACTAAGGTTACGAGGGCAGATCTAAAATTACAAATGTAATAATCAAAGTAAGATTCACTACATAACCGACTACAGTAGTCTTAAGTGGCTTATGTTACACAAGGACCTCTCTGGCCGTTTGGCTCGGTGGCGTCTGCATCTCCAATCGTATGATTTCACGATAGAGCATAGGCAGGGGAAACAAAATATAGTACCCGATACCCTATCGCGTTACGCAATGGATGAAGTCTCGGCAGATGTAGAAGAACTGGTCGATCTCAACTCAAATGCTTTTAAATCGGGTGACTATTTATAATTGATATCTACAGTAGAAAATAATTCGGGGCAGCTGCCGGATTTAAGAGTAGTTGAAGGTTTAATATACAAGAGAGTACGGCCTTATGATGGTGTGGCAATGAATGAGGACTTCGCATGGAAATTGTGGGTACCTCATGAATTGACCAAGGCTATTATAGAAAAGTCGCACAATTCGTCGCTAGCTTGTCACGAAGGCGTTGGGAAAACTCTTCGACGAGTCAAAAGTATTTTTACTGGCTAAACCAAAACGCGCAGATTCGTGATTTTGTAGCAAATTGTGAAATTTGCAAAGAAATGAAGCCACCTAATAGAACTCTACGTCCACCGATGGGCGCTTAATCGACAAGTGAACGTCCTTTTTTGTAGATTTTCTAGGACCGTACCCGCGCTCAAAAAACGGTAATAGCTTCATTTTTATCGTATTAGATCACTTGACAAAATATGTTTTGCTGAAAGCACTGCCAAAAGCTAACACAAGAAGCATTATCAAGTTTTTATTCGCTGAAGTCTTCCACAAGTTTGGTACTCCTGAAACCATCGTTTCAGACAATTGCAAGCAATTTGTCAGCAAAGAGTTTGCAGATCTAATGAAAAACTTCGGAGTGAGACACGTTCGAACAGCCATACACTCGCCACAGGCTAATGCGTCGGAGCGTGTTAACCAATCGGTTTTGTCGGCCATACGAACATTTTTACAAGACGATCAGGCGGAATGGGACAAACACTTGTCAGAAATAGAATTTTCTTTGAGGTCATCGGTACAGACGTCAATTGGAGTTACGCCCTATTATGCACTTTTCAGCATGAATATGATTGGCCACGGGAGAGTGTATAAGTTAGCTATAAAGCTAGAAGGTTTGAATGATCCGGAGCTAAATGTTATTGCAAAATCAGAGAAAATGTCTCTTATAAGACAAAAAATTCGAGAAACAATACATAAAACCTACTTACGTAACCAAACAACGTATAATACTCGTTGTCGTAATGTTAAATTTGTCCCGGGACAAGAAGTATACCGCCGAAATTTCCAGCAAAGTAATTTTAAAATCGGGTTTAACGCAAAACTTGCACGGAAATTTTTAAAATGCCGAATTGTGAAGCCTATCGGGAACATAGAAGACCTGTGGTGGGATTCAGTAACTTTCATTACGATAATCGTATTGTTAAAATTAATATAACGAAAATTTATCGAATTTGGTATTCAGTAACACTTTTAACGATATTCGCTATCGGTATGTAAACGACAATAATTTTTCGGCTGTTATGAAATAAATAAAAGTCAGAAGTTCAATCGTAGCACGTGCGTTATGCAAAGAACAAAATTTATCTTTTATAACAATATACACAAACACAGAATCTTTTATGCATAAAAAATAATATTACCATTATTTAAACATGCAATTTAATATTCATATCTCTAAATTTCATAAAATTTAACATTCATTTTTTTAAATTCTAAAAAATTTTTGGGAAAAATTTCATGATTAATATTGAAACTGATGTTACACGGTTCAGTGATGTTTTAATTGCTGGGGATTTTAATTCTAATCTTTTCGTTGAATCAAATTTCAAGGATGAAATGTCTACTATTGGTCTCATTCCGGTAAATAAAACATTTCCTACACACTTCACAGAAAACAATAGCACCCTTCTAGATCTCATTTTTGTGAGTGATACCGCAAAAATATTACTTTATGATCAAATTTCTGCTTCATGTTTTTCAAAACACGACATAGTCTTTGCAGCATACGATTTTCAGCTTGGAGGTAGGGATCAAACTTTTTCCTTTCGAGATTTCAGAAATTTGAACTTTGATATTCTTAATGAAAGCTTTCTACAAGTGAATTGGAACTGTATCTACAACATGATTTCTGTTGATGATCAGCTTTCGTTTCTTGAGTACAATATATTGAAGCTCTATGATGATGCAGTACCCATTAGAACGAAAACTATTACAGCAACAAAAAAGCCATGGTTCAATCCGAATATACGAGAGTCTATAAGGCGTAGGGATTTAGCGTATTCGCGGTGGAAACGTTTCCGGACACATGATTTAATGTCTATTTTCCGTTCTGCTAGAAGTGATACAAATAAACTGATAAAAATGGCTAAATGTGACTACTATTCAAAAAGATTTGGTTCTGCTCTCGAATCCAGGCGCACTTGGAAAACTATTAGCGATATTGGGATTGGCGAAAAAAACACTGGTGTAGATTGCTCCATTGATGTTGATCAGCTCAACAATATGTTTGTGAATAATATACCGGCAGTGGATGTCACAGAAGACGGTATTTCAGTTATGAATGCCCCTAATATGTTTGAGTTGAACATGTTCGGTTTCACATGCGTCAGTCAGCTTGATGTGCTTTCAAGTTTTGCGCAAATAAAATCAAATGCGATAGGATTAGACAATATGCATCCCAAGTTTATTAAAATAATGTTACCCTCTCTTCTGCCATATATAACATATTTCTTTAACACCATCATTACCACAAGCTGTTTTCCACTGAAATGGAAACATGCTAAAATAATTCCAGTTCCTAAACCAAACAATGAATATCGTCCAATAGCTATATTAAGCTTCCTTTCGAAAGCATTGGAAAAAATTTTGCACCACCAAATTAGTAATTACATTTATAATAATAAACTATTATCTGATAAACAATCAGGTTTCCGACCAAATCACAGTTGTGTAACTGCTTTGGTGGATGTCACGGAGAATATAAGGCGTGATCTGGATGATGGAAAAATTAGTTTTTTAGTGCTTCTCGATCATTCGAAAGCATTTGATACAGTTAACCATGAAATATTATATAGCAAACTTAGAACTTTCTTTAAATTTTCTTCGACTGCAGCACAGCTAATGTTGTCGTATCTAACAGATCGTACACAATCAGTGTGTGTGCACAATACAGTGTCCAATCCTGTTAAATTAACAAGAGGTGTTCCCCAAGGGTCCATTTTGGGACCGCTTCTTTTCTCGATATATGCCAATGATTTGCCACGTAAACTATCTCACTGCAACGTCCGTATGTATGCAGATGATGTGCAATTATGGCTCAGCAGCCCAACTCAATCAATCGTGGAGAATATAACCAAACTAAATCATGATTTAAATAACATATATATGTGGGCATCTGCAAATCGTCTACACTTAAACCCTAAGAAATCCAAATGTCTGGTAATTCATAAGAAAACTATACATCCATGTATAGAAGATGATATTGTAATTAATCAACAAAAAATTGAGTTAGTGGATACTGCGAAAAATCTAGGAGTTGTATTTAATAACAATCTGACATGGTCAAGTCATATCAATGCACTGGTTGCTAAATTATATGTTAAAGTTAGAACATTATGGACTGTTCAACACTTCACACCTCTGAGAGTAAGAATGCTACTTGCTAAAGCATATTTGGTTCCAAGCCTTATATATGGTTGTGAATTGTTTTCTAGTTGCGATAGTGTTAGCAAGAGGAAACTCGAAGTATTATACAATAATATAGTAAGATATGTCTATAATCTCAAGAGGCGGGATCATGTTTCATTGCATGTCAAAACATTATATGGTGTATTATTTGAAAATCTCCTAAAGATAAGAACATTAATTTTCCTACACAAAATTATATACACCCAAAAGCCTGAATATCTATTTCAGAAGATTAGATTTGCCAGATCTTTAAGAGGCAAATATATTATAATACCTAGATATCATTGTCATGTTTCTGAATGGCACTTCTTTTTACATGCTGTTCGTCTTTGGAATTCTCTTCCACATTATCAACAAATTAACAGCAACGCAACAAATTTTAAAAAATTTCTTTTTAATTATTTTGATTAGATTAAATATTTTCTACATACTTAAGTACATACATATGCCCTTACTTTGTAAAACTCTTATTTAATATGCAATTTAAAATTATTTATATAAATTTTTTTTTTTTTTTTTTTTCTCTTAAATTTAATTATGTTGGCGAACTTATTGTACACAAAACAACCCTGCATTGTAATTATAAGACTAAGTCTTGTTATGCAAGTGATTCAATAAATAAATAAATAAAAAAAAAAAAAAAAAAAATTTTTATAAATAAATTAATTTATTTGTTTTTTGTTTATTTTTCTTTGTGCTTTTCGTATACATATATTGATAGAGATGCCAAAGTAAAAGGAAATTATAACGATGTTGTTAAGAAGCAATTAGTGAATAACAAAATCGTTACTGCAAATCGCAATAATTGTCGGTAAATTTAACAATTATCGAATTGTTAAAAAAAAATTCTTAATTTTACCTTAAAAAAATTTCTGATGTACTTCTGGTTCACTTAGCTGGTTGGCTCCTTTTTTTTTTTGAGAATATGTTGTGGTTGTCCACTTCTTCTGATCTAGGGGCACTTGTTAAAGCTTATTGGATGTTGTTAGTTTTTTTAAACAATCGAATGTAGTTTGGTTTTGAATATTTATTTTATGGGAAAAAAGTTTATTCAATTTTGTTCGAAAAATTTAAAAAGTTTTGTTTTCTTTTCGTTTATAGTTTAAAAGCAATGTTAATATTTCAAGCTGTGTTTTATTAGATTTGTTTAATTTTTTTTTTGTAGTTTATTGAACGATTTTTAGCTTCACTTCTTTTTCTTTAATTTGCACACAAACCGAATTTAGTTTGTTCGGAAAATGTTTTATATCCTTGTTTCTTTATACACGACCGCACTAAATTTAACTGTCTTTAAAAAATTAATTTTTTTAAAAATTATCGTCGCTTGTTTTTTTCCTTTAATGAGTTCTTAAAAATTTCCATCCTATGATCTTTCAAAGGATTCTTTAAAAAACTTCGTCCTATGATCTTTCAAAGGATTCTAAAAAAATTTCGTCCTATGATCTTTCAAAGGATTCTTAAAAAATTTCGTCCTATGATCTTTCAAAGGATTTTTTTTTCACTACCGTGTTAATTCATTAAGATGAACAAGTTTCTATTTCTTTGATCTTCCAAAGGATAGTCACTTCACGGTATCCTACCGACTGCGCCAATTATGTTCTTCAAAAAGTTTTGTCGTAAAGAAAAACAACTTCTCGATTTTAGGTTTTGATATAAACTGTTTATTAAAAATATTTTGTCAATCATTAAATAGTAAAAGAATTTTGAAAAGTACAATCTTAATAAATTTTCATTACTCTTGCTTAAATTGTAAATATCGATTTAAGCAAGAGTTTATTGTTCCACTTCAAATTCTTTGGAATCAAAATAAAAGAATTACAATGTTGTAGTTTGTTACTCTACTTAAAATTCTGTGGAATCAATAAGAGAATTACAATGTTGCAGTTTGTTGTTTCACTTAAAATTAAAAGAATTAAAATGTTGCTTAAATTGTATCTAGAGTTTATTGTTCTATCTTTATCTATATATATAAAATACAAAAAATGTTTGTACCCATGTTCGCTATAGACTCGGAAACTATCCAACCGATTTGACCCAAACTGGTGTCATTCAAAAGGGAATTTATAGAGGATGGTTTTAGGCTTTTAATATTTGAAGTGGGCGTAGCCCCTCCCACATAAATTGAATAACATCATATATCTTGACTATTGTGATAGCAAGAGTTTTGAAACATTGCATTAGTTCATATGTTACTAATGTGAGTAATCAGGACACAAATGGGCGTTATCGGAAAAGTGGGCGTGGCAGCTCCCATATAACCCAAAAATTGAAATCGCCATATTTTGGGCATTTTTTGACCTACGCCGATGATATTTGGTACATATAGTATTGACATAATTAGGAATACGTACTAGGAGAAAAGTGAGTGGGACCACGCCCCTTTATAGGAAAATAAAAAATCTTAATATAGTCTTAACTATTGGACCGATGGTCATTAAATTTTCACAATAGGATATATAAATACTTTTAATTTTATTTTATAACGAGGGGGGTAGCGAAGTACACCGGGATCAGCTAGTATATGTATATAATTCTACTGTACGTGCGTTGTAACTGAACTCCTCCTAAACGGCTGGACCGATTTCCATAATTTTTTTTGTATGCGTTTGGGTGGCGCCCCGGGTGGTTTAGATTTACAATTCGGTCCAATTGGACAAAGGGGCGTGGTACCTCTCATACAAACCACAAATTAAAAATCTATTATTTCTGCTGCTGATAACGGTATTTGAACAAAATTTGGTATGTCGGTTTGGTGTGCATTTCTTAAGTGCTGCTGCAAATATTGGCGGGATTGGACAAAGGGGCGTGGTACCTCTCATACAAACCACAAATTAAAAATCTATTATTTCTGCTCCTGATAACGGTATTTCAACAAAATTTGGTAAGTCGGTTTGGTATGCATTTTTTAGTGCTGCTGCAAATATGGGCGGGATTGGACTAAGGGGCGTGGTACCTCTCATACAAACCACAAATTAAAAATCTATTATTTCTGCTCCTGATAACGGTATTTGAACAAAATTTTGTACGTCGGTTCAGTGTACATTTTTTTAGTGCTGCTGCAAATATTGGCGGGATAGGACAAAGGGGCGCGGTACCTCTCAAATTTGGTATGTCGGTTTGGTGTGCATTTCTTAAGTGCTGCTGCAAATATGGGCGGGATTGGACAAAGAGGCGTATTTTGGGCATTTTTTTACCTACGTCGATGATATTTGGTACATATGGTATTGGCATAATTTGGAATACGTACCAGGAGAAAAGTGGGTGGGACCACGCCCCTTTTTAGGAAAATTAAAAATCGTAATATAGTCTTAACTACTGGACCGATAGTCATTAAATTTTCACAATAGAATATATAAATACTTTTAATTTTATTTTATAACGAGGTGGGTAGCGAAGCAGACCGGGATAAGCTAGTATATAAAAAATTTCTTTGTATTATTTTATATATGTACCTTCTTATGCTTTTGCTTTTGTTAAGTGAAAATGTATGTACTTGTGTTTGTGCGTAATGTTTGAAGACAAACTGTCGCACAAAAAAAGAAAAAATATGTTTTTTTTATATGACGAATGTTCTAGAGGTTATAACTATTAATCCCATCTTTTCCAAATTGGCAAAAAAAAAGCGTTGCTGATTTATCCTGTCCAATACAGGCTTTCGCACGCATACAGACCCTATACATTTTAAAATATAGACCTTAAAGAACAGTTTGAACAAATCGTGCTAAAAATCAATCGGGCCGTTCGCGACTAATCCCATCTTTTCCAAATTAGCCAAAAAAAGCGTTGCTGATTTATCCTGTCCAATAAAGGCTTTCGCACGCATACAGACCCTATAAATTTTAAAATATAGACCTTAAAGAACATTTTGAGCGAATCGTGCTAAAAAATCAATCGAGCCGTTCCCGAGTAATCCCATCTTATCCAAATTGGCCAAAAAAAAAGCGTTGCTGATTTATCCTGTCCAATACAGGCTTTCGCACGCATACAGACCCTATACATTTTAAAATATAGACCTTAAAGAACATTTTGAACGAATCGTGCTAAAAATCAATCGGCCGTTCGCGAGTAATCCCATCTTTTCCAAATTGGCAAAAAAAAGCGTTGCTGATATATCCTGTCCAATACAGGCTTTCGCACGCATACAGACCCTATAAATTTTATAAAATAGACCTTAAAGAACATTTGGAGCGAATCGTGCTAAAAATCAAGCGGGCCGTTCGCGAGTAATCCCATCTTATCCAAATTGGCAAAAAAAAGCGTTGCTGATATATCCTGTCCAATACAGGCTTTCGCACGCATACAGACCCTATAAATTTTATAAAATAGACCTTAAAGAACATTTTGAGCGAATCGTGCTAAAAATCAATCGGGCCGTTCCTGAGTAAACCCATCTTTTCCAAATTTGCCAAAAAAAAAGCGTTGCTGATTTATCCTGTCCAATACATTCTTTCGCACGCATACAGACCCTATAAATTTTAAAATATAGACCTTAAAGATCATTTTGAGCGAATCGTGCTAAAAATCAATCGGGCCGTTCGCGAGTAAACCCATCTTTTCCAAATTTGCCAAAAAAAGCGTTGCTGATTTATCCTTTCCAATACATTCTTTCGCACGCATACAGACCCTATAAATTTTAAAATATAGACCATAAAGAACATTTTGAGCGAATCGTGCTAAAAATCAATCGGGCCGTTCCTGAGTAATCGCATCTTTTTCAAATTGGCCAAAAAAAAACCTTTGCTGATTTATCCTGTCCAAAACAGGCTTTCGCACGCATACAGACCCTATAAATTTTAAAATATAGACCTTAAAGAATATTTGGAACTAATCGTGCTAAAAATCTATCGGGCCGTTCCTGAGTAATCGCATCTTTTCCAAATTTGCCAAAAAAAGCGTTGCTGATTTATCCTGTCCAATACAGGCTTTCGCACGCATACAGACCCTATAAATTTTAATATATAGACCTTAAAGAACATTTGGAGCGAATCGAGCTAAAAATCAATAGGGCCGTTCCCGAGTAATCCTATCTTTTCCAAATTGGCCAAAAAAAAAGCGTTGCTGATTTATCCTGTCCAATACAGGCTTTCGCACGCATACAGACCCTATAAATTTTAATATATAGACCTTAAAGAACATTTGGAGCGAATCGTGCTAAAAATCAATCGGGCCGTTCCCGAGTAATCCCATCTTTTCCAAATTGGCAAAAAAAAGCGTTGCTGATTTATCCTGTCCAATACAGGCTTTCGCACGCATACAGACCCTATAAATTTTAATATATAGACCTTAAAGAACATTTGGAGCGAATCGAGCTAAAAATCAATCGGGCCGTTCCCGAGTAATCCTATCTTTTCCAAATTGGCAAAAAAAAAAGCGTTGCTGATTTATCCTGTCCAATACAGGCTTTCGCACGCATACAGACCCTATAAATTTTAATATATAGACCTTAAAGAACATTTGGAGCGAATCGTGCTAAAAATCAATCGGGCCGTTCCCGAGTAATCCTATCTTTTCCAAATTGGCAAAAAAAAAAGCGTTGCTGATTTATCCTGTCCAATACAGGCTTTCGCACGCATACAGACCCTATAAATTTTAATATATAGACCTTAAAGAACATTTGGAGCGAATCGAGCTAAAAATCAATCGGGCCGTTCCCGAGTAATCCTATCTTTTCCAAATTGGCCAAAAAAAAAAGCGTTGCTGATTTATCCTGTCCAATACAGGCTTTCGCATGCATACAGACCCTATAAATTTTAATATATAGACCTTAAAGAACATTTGGAGCGAATCGAGCTAAAAATCAATCGGGCCTTTCCCGAGTAATCCTATCTTTTCCAAATTGGCCAAAAAAAAGCGTTGCTGATTTGTCCTGTCCAATACAGGCTTTCGCACGCATACAGACCCTATAAATTTTAATATATAGACCTTAAAGAACATTTGGAGCGAATCGTGCTAAAAATCAATCGGGCCGTTCCCGAGTAATCCTATCTTTTCCAAATTGGCAAAAAAAAAGCGTTGCTGATTTATCCTGTCCAATACAGGCTTTCGCACGCATACAGACCCTATAAATTTTAATATATAGACCTTAAAGAACATTTGGAGCGAATCGAGCTAAAAATCAATCGGGCCGTTCCCGAGTAATCCTATCTTTTCCAAATTGGCCAAAAAAAAAAGCGTTGCTGATTTATCCTGTCCAATACAGGCTTTCGCACGCATACAGACCCTATAAATTTTAATATATAGACCTTAAAGAACATTTGGAGCGAATCGAGCTAAAAATCAATCGGGCCTTTCCCGAGTAATCCTATCTTTTCCAAATTGGCCAAAAAAAAAGCGTTGCTGATTTGTCCTGTCCAATACAGGCTTTCGCACGCATACAGACCCTATAAATTTTAATATATAGACCTTAAAGAACATTTGGAGCGAATCGTGCTAAAAATCAATCGGGCCGTTCCCGAGTAATCCCATCTTTTCCAAATTGGCCAAAAAAAAGCGTTGCTGATTTATCCTGTCCAATACAGGCTTTCGCACGCATACAGACCCTATAAATTTTATAAAATAGACCTTAAAGAACATTTGGAGCGAATCGTGCTAAAAACCAATCGGGCCGTTCTCGAGCAATCCCATCTTTTCCAAATTGGCCATAACAAAGCGTTGCTGATTTATCCTGTCCAATACAGGTTTTCGCATGCTTACAGACCCTATACATTTTATAATATAGATCTTTAAGACCATTTTGAACGAATCATGCTAAAAATCAATCGGGCCGTTCCCGAGTAATCCCGTCTTTTCCAAATTGGCCAAAAAAAAAAGCGTTGCTGATTTATCCTGTCCAATACAGGTTTTCGCACGCATACAGACCCTATACATTTTAAAATATAGACCTTAAAGAACATTTTTAGCAAATCGTGCTAAAAATCAATCAGGCCGTTCCCGAGTAATCCCATCTTTTCCAAATTGGCGAAAAAAAAGCGTTGCTGATTTATCCTGTCCAATACAGGTTTTCGCACGCATACAGACCCTATACATTTTAAAATATAGACCTTAAAGAACATTTTTAGCAAATCGTGCTAAAAATCAATCGGGCCGTTCCCGAGTAATCCCATCTTTTCCAAATTGGCGAAAAAAAAGCGTTGCTGATTTATCCTGTCCAAAACAGGCTTTCGAAATATAGACCTTAAAGGACATTTTGAGCGAATTGTGCTAAAAATCAATCAGGCCGTTCCCGAGTAATCCCATTTTTTCCAAATTGGCAAAAAAAAGCGTTGCTGATTTATCCTGTCCAATACAGGCTTTCGCACGCATACAGACCCTAAAAATTTTAAAATATAGACCTTAAAGAACATTTTGAGCGAATCATGCTTAAAATCAATCGGGCCGTTCCCGAGTAATCCCATCTTATCCAAATTGGCCAAAAAAAAGCATTGCTGATTTATCCTGTCCAAAACAGGCTTTCGCACGCATACAGACAATATACATTTAAAAAAAAAAACCTTAACCCTTAATAGCCTGACTTTTTTTTTTCAATGAAAAAATTTTATATGTTGTATTTTAGCACCCTTAACAACGTTTGTTCTACGTCTTTTCACAATTTAGAGTTTTGGACATTTTAGGGGAGGTTTTGTGTGTTGGTTCTTTGAAGAACCACCAGGCACTCCTTTGACAAGTAAAATGCATATGGTTTATATATGAAATTTTTTTTATTTTCATTTAAATTATATATATTTATATAAATTATATATAATTATATATATTTCACTTCTCTAATGAGTGCCTACTGGTTCTTTGAAGGACCGTTTGAACTTTTACGAAAAACACAAACAAAAAAAATTTATATTGCTAAAAAGATACTTACATGGTTTGAATATAGTGCACAAATAATAAAAATGAATTTTATTTGGTTCTTTTGGAGCAAAAGTTTTGATTTCAATCAATTTGAATAAGCACGATTTGTTCACTTTGAAGCTTTTGTGTGTTTTTCTGATAAACGTCAAAAATCAGGTGTTCAGCACCGAAAAGCATATGATTTTCTTTTCCGCTAGATGGCATACATTATAAAGAGAATATTTGCTGAATAAAAATTGCGCAAAAAATGTAACAGTTTTGAAAAACAAGTCTCTAAAGTTGAGGTTCCTGAAGGGACCACCAGGCTATTAAGGGTTAAAGAACATTTTGAGCGAATCGTGCTAAAAATCAATCAGGCCGTTCCCGAGTAATCCCATCTTTTCCAAATTGGCAAAAAAAAAGCGTTGCTGATTTATGCTGTCCAATACAGGCTTTCGCACGCATACAGACCCTATAAATTTTAAATTATAGACCTTAAAGAACATTTTGAGCGAATCATGCTTAAAATCAATCGGGCCGTTCCCGAGTAATCCCATCTTATCCAAATTGGCCAAAAAAAAGCATTGCTGATTTATCCTGTCCAAAACAGGCTTTCGCACGCATACAGACCCTATAAATTTAAAATAAAAACCTTAAAGAACATTTTGAGCGAATCGTGCTAAAAATCAATCGGGCCGGGCCGTTCGCGAGTAAAACTATCTTTTTCAAATTGGCCAAAAAAAAGCGTTGCTAATTTATCCTGTCCAATTCAGGCTTTCACACGCATACAGACCCTATAAATTTTAATATATAGACCTTAAAGAACATTTGGAGCGAATCGAGCTAAAAATCAATCGGGCCGTTCCCGAGTAATCCTATCTTTTCCAAATTGGCCAAAAAAAAAAGCGTTGCTGATTTATCCTGTCCAATACAGGCTTTCGCACGCATACAGATCCTATAAATTTTAATATATAGACCTTAAAGAACATTTGGAGCGAATCGTGCTAAAAATCAATCGGGCCGTTCCCGAGTAATCCCATCTTTTCCAAATTGGCAAAAAAAAACGTTGCTGATTTATCCTGTCCAATACAGGCTTTCGCACGCATACAGACCCTATAAATTTTAATATATAGACCTTAAAGAACATTTGGAGCGAATCGAGCTAAAAATCAATCGGGCCGTTCCCGAGTAATCCTATCTTTTCCAAATTGGCAAAAAAAAAAGCGTTGCTGATTTATCCTGTCCAATACAGGCTTTCGCACGCATACAGACCCTATAAATTTTAATATATAGACCTTAAAGAACATTTGGAGCGAATCGTGCTAAAAATCAATCGGGCCGTTCCCGAGTAATCCCATCTTTTCCAAATTGGCAAAAAAAAGCGTTGCTGATTTATCCTGTCCAATACAGGCGGCGCTTAGGGAGCGGGTTTTTGTCTACTTAGATGAACTGCTGGTGGTGTCTCCAGATTTTTCGACACACTTGGAATTGTTGTCACGAGTGGCTAATATTTTAACGAAAGCAGGGCTGACCATCAATGTGGCGAAATCTTAATTCAGCTTTAAAGAGCTACGATATCTAGGCTATATAGTAGGAGGTGGTAAATTAAAACCTGATCCGGCGAAGGTGGAATCAATTACTCGTTTTGCCTACCCTAAAACAGCTAAACAGGTTCGAAGCTTCATGGGGGCAACAGGCTGGTATAAGAAATTTATCTCAGACTATTTCACCATTGCAGCTCCAATCTTTGACACGCTAAAGAAGGGGAAGCAATTCAAGTTTTCTGATGAAGCTAAAGTTGCGTTTGATCGCCTGAAGAATGCTCTGATTTCGAGTCCACTTCTTAGTCATCCTGAATTCTCGAGACATTTTTACGTTCAGTGTGATGCGTCAGATGTAGGGGCTGGTGCTGTTCTTTTCCAGAAAGACAATTCTGGTGAGGAGCACCCCATTACCTATTTTTCTCATAAACTAACATCGGCGCAATAGAATTATTCGGTGACTGAACGTGAGTGTCTGGCAGTGGTCTTGGCGATTAGGAAGTTTAGGCCCTATATAGAGCTTATGCCATTCTCCGTGATAACCAACCACAGTAGTCTTAAGTGGCTTATGTTACACAAGGACCTCTCTGGCCGTTTGGCTCGGTGGCGTCTGCATCTCCAATCGTATGATTTCACGATAGAGCATAGGCAGGGGAAACAAAATGTAGTACCCGATACCCTATCGCGTTACGCAATGGATGAAGTCTCGGCAGATGTAGAAGGACTGGTCGATCTCAACTCAAATGCTTTTAAATCGGGTGACTATTTAGAATTGATATCTACAGTAGAAAATAATTCGGGGCAGCTGCCGGATTTAAGAGTAGTTGAAGGTTTAATATACAAGAGAGTACAGCCTTATGATGGTGTGGCAATGAATGAGGACTTCGCATGGAAATTGTGGGTACCTCATGAATTGACCAAGGCTATTATAGAAAAGTCGCACAATTCGTCGCTAGCTTGTCACGAAGGCGTTGGGAAAACTCTTCGACGAGTCAAAAGTATTTTTACTGGCTAAACCAAAACGCGCAGATTCGTGATTTTGTAGCAAACTGTGAAATTTGCAAAGAAACGAAGCCACCTAATAGAACTCTACGTCCACCGATGGGCGCTTAATCGACAAGTGAACGTCCTTTTCAAAGAATTTTTGTAGATTTTCTAGGACCGTAACCGCGCTCAAAAAACGGTAATAGCTTCATTTTTATCGTATTAGATCACTTGACAAAATATGTTTTGCTGAAAGCTAACACAAGAAGCATTATCAAGTTTTTAATCGCTGAAGTCTTCCACAAGTTTGGGACTCCTGAAACCATCGTTTCAGACAATGGCAAGCAATTTGTCAGCAAAGAGTTTGCGGATCTAATGAAAAACTTCGGAGTGAGACACGTTCGAACAGCCATACACTCGCCACAGGCTAATGCGTCGGAGCGTGTTAACCAATCGGTTTTGTCGGCCATACGATCATTTTTACAAGACGATCAGGCGGAATGGGACAATCACTTGTCAGAAATAGAATTTTCTTTGAGGTCATCGGTACAGACGTCAATTGGAGTTACGCCCTATTATAAACTTTTCGGCATGAATATGATTGGCCACGGGAGCGTGTATAAGTTAGCTAAAAAGCTAGAAGGTTTGAATGATCCGGAGCTAAATGTTATTGCAAAATCAGAGAAAATGTCTCTTATAAGACAAAAAATTCGAGAAACAATACATAAAACCTACTTACGTAACCAACCAACGTATAATACTCGTTGTCGTAATGTTAAATTTGTCCCGGGACAAGAAGTATACCGCCGAAACTTCCAGCAAAGTAATTTTAAAATCGGGTTTAACGCAATACTTGCACGGAAATTTTTAAAATGCCGAATTGTGAAGCCTATCGGGAACAGTCTCTATGAAATAGAAGACCTGTGGTGGGATTCAGTAACTTTCATTACGATAATCGTATTGTTAAAATTAATATAACGAAAATTTTTCGAATTTGGTATTCAGTAACACTTTTAACGATATTCGCTATCGGTATGTAAACGACAATAATTTTTCGGTTGTTATGAAATAAATAAAAGTCAGCAGTTCAATCGTAGCATAAAATTTAACATTCATTTTTTTAAATTCTAAAAAATTTTTGGGAAAAATTTTTATAAATAAATTAATTTATTTGTTTTTTGTTTATTTTTCTTTGTGCTTTTCGTATACATATATTGATAGAGATGCCAAAGTAAAAGGAAATTATAACGATGTTGTTAAGAAGCAATTAGTGAATAACAAAATCGTTACTGCAAATCGCAATAATTGTCGGTAAATTTAACAATTATCGAATTGTTAAAAAAAATTCTTAATTTTATTTTAAAAAAATTTCTGATGTACTTCTGGTTCACTTAGCTGGTTGGCTCCTTTTTTTTTTTTGAGAATATGTTGTGGTTGTCCACTTCTTCTGATCTAGGGGCACTTGTTTAAGCTTATTGGATGTTGTTAGTTTTTTTAAACAATCGAATGTAGTTTGGTTTTGAATATTTATTTTATGGGAAAAAAGTTTATTCAATTTTGTTGGAAAAATTTAAAAAGTTTTGTTTTCTTTTCGTTTATAGTTTAAAAGCAATGTTAATATTTCAAGCTGTGTTTTATTAGATTTGTTTAATTTTTTTTTTGTAGTTTATTGAACGATTTTTAGCTTCACTTCTTTTTCTTTAATTTGCACACAAACCGAGTTTAGTTTGTTCGGAAAATGTTTTATATCCTTGTTTCTTTATACACGACCGCACTAAATTTAACTGTCTTTAAAAAGTTTATTTTTTTAAAAATTATCGTCGCTTGTTTTTTTCCTTTAATGAGTTCTTAAAAATTTCCATCCTATGATCTTTCAAAGGATTCTTTAAAAAACTTCGTCCTATGATCTTTCAAAGGATTCTAAAAATATTTCGTCCTATGATCATTCAAAGGATTCTAAAAAAATTTCGTCCTATGATCTTTCAAAGGATTCTTAAAAAATTTCGTCCTATGATCTTTCAAAGGATTGTTTTTTCACTACCGTGTTAATTCATTAAGATGAACAAGTTTCTATTTCTTTGATCTTCCAAAGGATAGTCACTTCACGGTATCCTACCGACTGCGCCAATTATGTTCTTCAAAAAGTTTTGTCGTAAAGAAAAACAACTTCTCGATTTTAGGTTTTGATATAAACTGTTTATTAAAAATATTTTGTCAATCATTAAATAGTAAAAGAATTTTGAAAAGTACAATCTTAATAAATTTTCATTACTCTTGCTTAAATTGTAAATATCGATTTAAGCAAGAGTTTATTGTTCCACTTCAAATTCTTTGGAATCAAAATAAAAGAATTACAATGTTGTAGTTTGTTACTCCACTTAAAATTCTGTGGAATCAATAAGAGAATTACAATGTTGCAGTTTGTTGTTTCACTTAAAATTAAAAGAATTAAAATGTTGCTTAAATTGTATCTAGAGTTTATTGTTCTATCTTTATCTATATATATAAAATACAAAAAATGTTTGTACCCATGTTCGCTATAGACTCGGAAACTATCCAACCGATTTGACCCAAACTGGTGTCATTCAAAAGGGAATTTATAGAGGATGGTTTTAGGCTTTTAATATTTCAAGTGGGCGTAGCCCCTCCCACATAAATTGAATAACATCATATATCTTGACTATTGTGATAGCAAGAGTTTTGAAACATTGCATTAGTTCATATGTTACTAATGTGAGTAATCAGGACACAAATGGGCGTTATCGGAAAAGTGGGCGTGGCAGCTCCCATATAACCCAAAAATTGAAATCGCCATATTTTGGGCATTTTTTGACCTACGCCGATGATATTTAGTACATATAGTATTGACATAATTAGGAATACGTACTAGGAGAAAAGTGAGTGGGACCACGCCCCTTTATAGGAAAATAAAAAATCTTAATATAGTCTTAACTATTGGACCGATGGTCATTAAATTTTCACAATAGGATATATAAATACTTTTAATTTTATTTTATAACGAGGGGGGTAGCGAAGTACACCGGGATCAGCTAGTATATGTATATAATTCTACTGTACGTGCGTTGTAACTGAACTCCTCCTAAACGGCTGGACCGATTTCCATAAATTTTTTTGTATGCGTTTCCCATACAAACCACATATTAAAAATCTATTATTTCTGCTCCTGATAACGGTATTTGAACAAAATTTGGTACATCGGTTTGGTGTGCATTTTTTAAGTGCTGCTGCAAATATGGGCGGGATTGGACAAAGGGGCTTGGTACCTCTCATACAAACCACAAATTAAAAATCTGATATTTCTGCTCCTGATAACGGTATTTGAACAAAATTTGGTACGTCGGTTTGGTGTGCATTTTTAAGTGCTGCTGCAAATATGGGCGGGATTGGACAAAGGGGCGTGGTACCTCTCATACAAACCACAAATTAAAAATCTATTATTTCTGCTCCTGATACCGGTATTTGAACAAAATTTTGTACGTCGGTTCAGTGTACATTTTTTTAGTGCTGCTGCAAATATAGGCGGGATAGGACAAAGGGGCGTGGTACCTCTCATACAAACCACAAATTAAAAATCTATTTTTTCTGCTCCTGATAATGGTATTTGAACCAAATTTGGTATGTCGGTTTGGTGTGCATTTCTTAAGTGCTGCTGCTAATATGGGCGGGATTGGATAAAGAGGCGTACTTTGGGCATTTTTTTACCTACGTCGATGATATTTGGTACATATGGTATTGGCATATTTGGAATACGTACCAGGAGACCACGCCCCTTTTTAGGAAAATTAAAAATCGTAATATAGGGTTACCTACTGGTCATTAAATTTTCACAATAGAATATATAAATACTTTTAATTTTATTTTATAACGAGGTGGGTAGCGAAGCAGACCGGGATAAGCTAGTATATAAAAAATTTCTTTGTATTATTTTATATATGTACCTTCTTATGCTTTTGCTTTTGTTAAGTGAAAATGTATGTACTTAAAAAAGCGTGCTGATTTATCCTGTCTAATACAGGCTTTCGCACGCATACAGACCCTATAAATTTTATAATATAGACCTTAAAGAAAATTTTGAGCGAATCGTGCTAAAAATCAATCGGGCCGTTCCCGAGTAATCCCGTCTTTTCCAAATTGGCAAAAAAAAGCGTTGCTGATTTATCCTGCCCAATACAGGCTTTCGCACGCATACAGACCCTATACATTTTACAATATAGACCTTAAAGAAAATTTTGAGCGAATCGTGCTAAAAATCAATCGGGGCGTTCCCGAGTAATCCCATCTTCTCCAAATTGGCAAAAAAAGCGTTGCTGATTTATCCTGTCCAATACAGGCTTTCGCACGCATACAGACCCTATAAATTTTAAAATATAGACCTTAAAGAACATTTGGAGCGAATCGTACTAAACATCAATCGGGCCGTTCGCGAGTAGTCCCATCTTTTCCAAATTGGCCAAAAAAAAAAAGCGTTGCTGATTTATCCTGTCCAAAACAGGCTTTCGCACGCATACAGACCCTATACATTTTAAAATATAGACCTTAAAGAACATTTGGAGCAAATCGTGCTAAATATCAATCGGGCCGTTCGCGAGTAATCCCATCTTTTCCATATTAGCCGAAGAAAAAAAGCGTTGTTGATTTATCCTGTCCAATACAGGCTTTCGCACGCATACAGACCCTATAAATTTTAAAATATAGACCTTAAAGAACATTTTAAGCGAATCGTGCTAAAAATCAATCAGGCCGTTCCCGAGTAATCCCATCTTTCCCAAATTGGCCAAAAAAAAGTTTGCTGATTTATCCTGTCCAATACAGGCTTTCGCACGCAAACAGACCCTATAAATTTTAAAATATAGACCTTAAAGAATATTTTGAACGAATCTTGCTAAAAATCAATCGGGGCGTTCGCTAGTAATCCCATCTTCTCCAAATTGGCCAAAAAAAAGTTGCTGATTTATCCTGTCCAATACAGGCTTTCGCACGCAAACAGACCCTATAAATTTTAAAATATATATCTTAAAGAACATTTTGAGCGAATCGTGCTAAAAATCAATCGGGCCGTTCCCGAGTAATCCCATCTTTTCCATATTAGCCGAAGAAAAAAAGCGTTGCTGATTTATCCTGTCCAATACAGGCTTTCGCTCGCATACAGACCCTATAAATTTTAAAATATAGTCCTTAAAGAACATTTTGAGCGAATCGTGCTAAAAATCAATCAGGCCGCTCCCGAGTAATCCCATCTTTTCCAAATTGGCCAAAAAAAAGCTTTGCTGATTTATCCTGCCCAATACAGGCTTCGCACGCATACAGACCCTATAAATTTTAAAATATATATCTTAAAGAACATTTTGAGCGAATCGTGCTAAAAATTAATCGGGCCGTTCCCGAGTAATCCCATCTTTTCCATATTAGCCGAAGAAAAAAAGCGTTGCTGATTTATCCTGTCCAATACAGGCTTTTGCACGCATACAGACCCTATAAATTTTAAAATATAGACCTTAAAGAACATTTTGAGCGAATCGTGCTAAAAATCAATTAGGCCGTTCCCGAGTAATCCCATCTTTTCTTTACTAGCAATGCACTCGACTGACGAATTTAACATGGGGATGACATTGGCGTTAGTCAATTGACACGATCAGACCGATGAGATCACTGGTCAGCAAAACCCAACTACATATTTCGCTTATCATAATGTACCAGTTAGATCACTAATGATATTTCCTTAACTAAAATACTACAGAAATTTAAATGTTTTGGATTTTTGTTTATTTATCAAATTTCTTTTTCAATATTTATAAAATTTTCAATTAATTGTTCTTTTTATTTTTTTATGCAATTTCACCTTTCTAAAAACACACTCTTTTTACTAAAAATTTAACATTCACTGACCACGAAATTCTAATTGTACGCCAACACAAAATCATAACGCTTACATAAAATCTTTTTTTGTTGATTTTCTATAGAATAAGGGCACAGTTTCCTTCAACAAAAATTTGAGGTTGAAGGCATTAACATGTATGCATGTACTGAGTGAGAGAGTCAAAAGGAGAACTCTTGAATTATTTGTGAAGTGTGCCAGTAAAGTAGTTAGTCGATTTTTCGTTAGCGAAATACCTAACGATTTGGAGTCAATTTTTACTTTTAAAACTGGAGGGTCTTTACATATACTTACATATATGTACATACATATATACACATAAAAAATTCAAAATGTTAACTAACGAACAAATATTTATTAAAATTGCTTTTAATTTTAACTGTTTCATAAAATCTTTTGCCTAAAAGTTATTATAATAAAAGATAAGACAGTTTGCATTTAATATAGAAATTAATTTTATAGTTAATTTTATGATTGGGGCAGGTTGGTAACCACTTTCTGATTAATTTTGCTTTTTCGGTAGTAATGCAGTACGGTGATTTTTATCAAATTACAAAACATCAGATCAGTTTAAATTTTAAACGTAAATAATATATTTTGTTTAAAAATTTTACGTTCTCCTTGTGGATTTCTCTAATGAATGTGCCCCCCCCCAAGTAGTTTGTTTTATGGCACGATACATAAATATGTACTCTTATGTAGCATAAATAAATATTAGTTATGATCAATTATGTGTCATGTTTACGATATTGTATTCCAAATAAATATATTCGAAAAAGTCTTAGTAAGTGCCATCCTTCACTATCCAACACAATCGAGAGATGTGTGTTGGAAAAGTATGGTAGTGTGGACTAAAAATGCAACTGTATGACAGATTTTTTGGCAAGTCCTATGACTTGTAAAATTTTATAAACATTTTCATAAAATGATAGTTTTTATGCGATCAGAGTAGTATTTATTGTCAACCAGAAGTTTTGGCATCAGTTTTGTATGATAGTGTGGCACCTACCACCATTTTGAAACGATTTTTTAAAGCCGGTCAGGGGGGTTATTCTGAATTGCGATGCGAAAGCAAATGCGATGCGAAAACAATGTAAATAAGATTGCATTCGCATCGCATCGCAATCCAGAATAACCCCCCAGATTTTTGTAAGATTTTACTGTGAATGAATAGTACGATTGTGTAGGGTAGTGAAGCACGGCCTTAATAAGCACTATTGGATTTGATTATGAAATAAATGTTGTATTTATTAGTTACGCCGACTAAGTTAAGGATAAATGATCCAAATTTCTTGTAGGGAGATTATTGCAATCTAAAATGATTATCATTTACTGGAAATACCAACAAAATTTTAAAATTGTTGAAGCAAGTCGTCTTGGGAGGCTACTCTGTACTTCGAATCGAAAGCAAATGTTTTCGAAATCTAATGTAAATAACAAACAAATTCGAACAGTTTTATTTTCTTTAAGAATTACAATTAAATTAAATTTTGAGTGAATTTATTGGTGATTTAAAGAAAATCAATATTTGAATTCACTGTTTTCAATAGGATTAGGATCATTATTCAAAAAACTATTGAATGTTTTAACAAAAATTTCAAAAGCGTTTATGATTCGTAGATTCTTTCAAAAAGGAATAATTCCTTTACAGCTATGCTACTGAGCTATTTTTGACAATTGTACATTTATTTTACACAAACAAAAAGCCTGTTGTTTTGTTGCCGAGATGCACTTACTTGTATAAATACATATACTTTGACATTGACTTTGCCAATATTCTTCTGCACGTGCTCAGTATAATTTAATCAATCAATCATGTTACAATATGTATTTAAATCAGCCTTTGTCATAAAGAGAACATGTAGGAAATATCAATGTATTGGTGTTTTTACACTTGTAGAAATTGATTGTTACATTTATTTTTTTAGTGTAGCCTAATATCATATTAAAAGTTTGTATGTATACACACTGGATAGGTTTAGCGTGTTTATGGACGAAAGAATGAACGAATGAATGAATTTACATAATTACAAAAATTTTCCATTAAAAATATATATACAAAAAAGCTTCTTCCCACTCAACATTCCACATGATGAAAAATTAAAATATTCACAGTGTACTATGAATAACAAATAAAGAGACTAAAAAAAATAAATATTTTCTTGCCCTCTTTTGCATGTGTTTTGTTGTTGCAAATTTTAAAATAAAGCGACAAATGAGTATGTTTCGTATTTTAGTTTGTCTCTTCTGTTTGGTTCGTGTTGTGTATGTGAAATTGACGATTGGTGCTCGGCTTCCAGGGGCTAGTTTGACGATCAATGATTTAAATAAAATTCGCAGTATGTAATATTAAGTCTGATCCAAAATCATTTTACCATTTCGTTAACTCTAAAGGACTCATTTCCACCAGTTAGAAGTTTGATTGTTTCGAACCTGATGATAATCTAACAATTAGTAATATAATGAAACTTTTTCATATCCTCTACTTGGATATTCTAATTTGGATTTACATGCATGTAAATTGCACTCTTAGATGAACTAACTGTATTAAATTGTCTAAGGGCCAATAATTCAGAGCTGATTTATACATACATACATATGTATGTCATTTATTTTTTATTATTTATTTATTTAAATAATATTAGCCTTATATAAATATAAAACTAATAAAGCAGTAAAGCACTAGCTACTTGGGCTATCGGCTCGTCATTTATTTTTAAATGCTATTTACATACATATATACAAAATTGAATTTTTCACTGGAAAATCAAGTCAACATTATATAGCCAACATTGTGCATATAAATAAGTGCGCCAAGTTAGCGTTGACGAACAATTGTCGATTTTAGGAATAAAAAAACGGGGAAAAAATAGGGAGATTTTGGGGGGATTTTCCAAGTAAAGTCAGAGAAATAGCGTCGATTTTGGGAATTAAAAATGGGGAAGTATATACTTCATCCTTAGGACATTTCCTGGCCAATAAAAATCAATCGGGCCGTTCCCGAGTAATCCCATCTTCTCCAAATTGGCCAAAAAAAAAAAAGCGTTGCTGATTCATCCTGTCCAATACGGGCTTTCGCACGCATACAGACACTATACATTTTAAAATATAGACCTTAAAGAACATTTTGAGCGAATCGTGCTAAAAATCAATCGGGGCGTTCCCGAGTAATCCCATCTTTTCCAAATTGGCCAAAAAAAAAGTTGCTGATTTATCCTGTCCAATACAGGCTTTCGCACGGATACAGACCCTAAAAATTTTATAATATAGACCTTAAAGACCATTTTGAGCGAATTGTGCTAAAAATCAATCGGGGCGTTCCCGAGTAATCCCATCTTCTCCAAATTGGCCAAAAAAGAGTTGCTGATTTATCCTGTCCAATACAGGCTTTCGCACGTATACAGACCCTATAAATTTTAAAATATAGACCTTAAAGAACATTTTGAGCGAATCGTGCTAAAATTCAATCGGGGCGTTCCCGAGTAATCCCATCTTCTCCAAATTGGCCAAAAAAAAAGTTGCTGATTTATCCTGTCCAATACAGGCTTTCGCACGCATACAGACCCTATAAATTTTAAAATATAGACCTTAAAGAACATTTTGAGCGAATCGTGCTAAAAATCAATCGGGGCGTTCCCGAGTAATCCCATCTTCTCCAAATTGGGCAAAAAAAGTTGCTGATTCTTCCTGTCCAATACGGGCTTTCGCACGCATACAGACCCTATAAATTTTAAAATATAGACCTTAAAGAACATTTTGAGCGAATCGTGCTAAAAATCAATCGGGGCGTTCCCTAGTAATCCCATCTTCTCCAAATTGGCCAAAAAAAGTTGCTGAATTATCCTGTCCAATACAGGCTTTCGCAAGGATACAGACCCTATAAATTTTATTATATAGACCTTAAAGAACATTTTGAGCGAATCGTGCTAAAAATCAATCGGGGCGTTCCCGAGTAATCCCATCTTCTCCAAATTGGCCAAAAAAAAAGTTGCTGATTTATCCTGTCCAAAACAGGCTTTCGCACGCATACAGACCCTATAAATTTTAAAATATAGACCTTAAAGAATATTTTGAACGAATCTTGCTAAAAATCAATCGGGGCGTTCCCGAGTAATCCCATCTTCTCCAAATTGGCCAAAAAAAAAGTTGCTGATTTATCCTGTCCAATACAGGCTTTCGCACGCATACATACCCTATAAATTTTATAATATAGACCTTAAAGAACATTTTGATCAAATCGTGCTAAAAATCAATCAGGCCGTTCCCTAGTAATCCCATCTTCTCCAAATTGGCCAAAAAAAAAGTTGCTGATTTATCCTGTCCAATACAGGCTTTCGCCCGCATACAGACCCTATACATTTTAAAATATAGGCCCTAAAGAACATTTTGAGCGAATCGTGCTAAAAATCAATCGGGGCGTTCCCTAGTAATCCCATCTTCTCCAAATTGGCCAAAAAAAAAGCGTTGCTGACTTATCCTGTCCAATACAGGCTTTCGCACGTATACAGACCCTATAAATTTTATAATATAGACCTTAAAGAACATTTTGAGCAAATCGTGCTAAAAATCAATCGGGCCGTTCCCTAGTAATTCCATCTTCTCCAAATTGGCCAAAAAAAAAGCGTTGCTGACTTATCCTGTGCCATACAGGCTTTCGCACGCATACAGACCCTATAAATTTTAAAATATAGACCTTAAAGAACATTTTGAGCGAATCGTGCTAAAAATCAATCGAGCCGTTCCCTAGTAATCCCATCTTCTCCAAATTGGCCAAAAAAAGTTGCTGAATTATCCTGTCCAATACAGGCTTTCGCACGCATACATACCCTATAAATTTTATAATATAGACCTTAAAGAACATTTTGAGCAAATCGTGCTAAAAATCAATCGGGCCGTTCCCTAGTAATCCCATCTTCTCCAAATTGGCCAAAAAAAAGCGTTGCTGACTTATCCTGTGCCATACAGGCTTTCGCACGCATACAGACCCTATAAATTTTAAAATATAGACCTTAAAGAACATTTTGAGCAAATCGTGCTAAAAATCAATCGGGGCGTTCCCGAGTAATCCCATCTTCTCCAAATTGGCCAAAAAAAGTTGCTGAATTATCCTGTCCAATACAGGCTTTCGCACGCATACATACCCTATAAATTTTATAATATAGACCTTAAAGAACATTTTGATCAAATCGTGCTAAAAATCAATCGGGCCGTTCCCGAGTAATCCCATCTTCTCCAAATTGGCCAAAAGAAAAGCGTTGCTGACTTATCCTGTCCAATACAGGCTTTCGCACGTATACAGACCCTATTAATTTTATAATATAGAGCCTAAAAAACCTTTTGAGCGAATCGTGCTAAAAATTAATAGGGCCGTTCCCGAGTAATCCCGTCTTTTCCAAATTGGCCAAAAAAAGCGTTGCTGATTTATCCTGTCCAATACAGGCTTTCGCACGTATACAGACCCTATAAATTTTATAATATAGACCTTAAAGAACATTTTGAGCGAATCTGTTAAAAATCAATCAGGCCCTTCCCGAGTAATCCCATCTTTTCCAAATTTGCAAAAAGAAGCGTTGCTGATTTATCCTGTCCAATACAGGCTTTCGCACGCATACAGACCCTATAAATTTTATAAAATAGACCTTAAAGAACATTTTGAGCGAATCGTGCTAAAAACCAATCATGCCGTTCCCGAGTAATCCCATCTTTTCTAAATTGGGTAAAAAAAGCATTGCTGATTTATTCTGTCCAATACAGGCTTTCGCACGCATACAGACCCTATACATTTTAAAATATAGGCCCTAAAGAACATTTTGAGCGAATCGTGCTAAAAATCAATCGGGCCATTCCCGAGTAATCCCATATTTTCCAAATTGGCCAAAAAAAAGCGTTGATGATTTATCCTGTCCAATACAGGCTTTCGCACGTATACAGACGCTATAAATTTTATAATATAAATCTTAAAGAACATTTGAGCGAATCGTACTAAAAATCAATCGGGCCGTTCCCGAGTAATCCCATCTTTTCCAAATTGGCAAAAAAAAAGCATTGCTGATTTATCCTGTCCAATACAGGCTTTCGCACGTATACAGATGTTATAAATTTTATAATATAGATTTTAAAGAACATTTGAGCGAATCGTGCTAAAAATGAATCGGGCCGTTCCCGAGTAATCCCATCTTTTCTAAATTGGGCAATAAAAAAACCGTTGCTGAATTATCCTGTCCAATACAGGCTTTCGCACGCATACAGATGCTATAAATTTTATAATATAGATCTTAAAGAACATTTGAGCGAATCGTGCTAAAAATGAATCGGGCCGTTCCCGAGTAATCCCATCTTTTCCAAATTGGCCAAAAAAAAGCATTGCTGATTTATCCTGTCCAATACAGGCTTTCGCAAGCATACAGACCCTATACATTTTATAATATAGACCTTAAAGAACATTTTGAACGAATCGTGCTAAAAATCAATCGGGCCGTTCCCGAGTAATCCCATCTTTTCCAAATTGGCCAAAAAAAGCGTTGCTGATTTATCCTGTCCAAGACAGGCTTTCCCACGCATACAGACCCTATACATTTTATAATATAGACCTTAAAGAACATTTTGAGCGAATCGTGCTAAAAATCAATAGAGCAGTTCCCGAGTAATACCATCTTTTCCAAATTGGCCAAAAAAAGCGTTGCTTATTTATCCTGTCCAATACAGGCACGTCTATATTATAAAATTTATAGGGTCTGTATGCGTGCGAAAGCCTGTATTGGACAGGATAAATCAGCAACGCTTTTTTTGGCCAATTTGGAGAAGATGGGATTACTCGGGAACGCCCCGATTGATTTTAAGCACAATTCGCTCAAGATGTTCTTTAAGGTCTATATTATAAAATTTATAGGGTCTGTATGCGTGCGAAAGCCTGTATTGGACAGGATAAGTCAGCAACGCTTCTTTTTGCAAATTTGGAAAAGATGGGATTACTCGGGAAGGGCCTGATTGATTTTTAACAGATTCGCTCAAAATGTTCTTTAAGGTCTATATTATAAAATTTATAGGGTCTGCATGCGTGCGAAAGCCTGTATTGGACAGGATAAATCAGCAACGCTTTTTTTGGCCAATTTGGAAAAGACGGGATTACTCGGGAACGGCCCTATTGATTTTTAGCACGATTCGCTCAAATGTTCTTAAAGATCTATGTTATAAAATTTATAGCGTCTGTATACGTGCGAAAGCCTGTATTGGACAGGATAAATCAGCAACGCTTTTTTTTGGCCAATTTGGAAAAGACGGGATTACTCGGGAACGGCCCTATTAATTTTTAGCACGAATCGCTCAAAATGTTTTTTAGGCTCTATATTATAAAATTAATAGGGTCTGTATACGTGCGAAAGCCTGTATTGGACAGGATAAATAAGCAACGCTTTTTTGGCCAATTTGGAAAAGATGGGATTACTCGGGAATGGCCTAATTAATTTTTACTACGATTCGCTCAAAATGTTCTTTAAGGTCTATATTATAAAATTTATAGCATCTGTATGCGTGCGAAAGCCTGTATTGGACAGGATAATTCAGCAACGGTTTTTTTATTGCCCAATTTAGAAAAGATGGGATTACTCGGGAACGGCCCGATTCATTTTTAGCACGATTCGCTCAAATGTTCTTTAAAATCTATATTATAAAATTTATAGGGTCTGCATGCGTGCGAAAGCCTGTATTGGACAGGATAAATCAGCAACGCTTTTTTTGGCCAATTTGGAAAAGACGGGATTACTCGGGAACGGCCCTATTGATTTTTAGCACGATTCGCTCAAATGTTCTTTAAGATCTATATTATAAAATTTATAGCATCTGTATGCGTGCGAAAGCCTGTATTGGACAGGATAATTCAGCAACGGTTTTTTTATTGCCCAATTTAGAAAAGATGGGATTACTCGGGAACGGCCCGATTCATTTTTAGCACGATTCGCTCAAATGTTCTTTAAAATCTATATTATAAAATTTATAACATCTGTATACGTGCGAAAGCCTGTATTGGACAGGATAAATCAGCAACGCTTTTTTTTGGCCAATTTGGAAAAGACGGGATTACTCGGGAACGGCCCTATTAATTTTTAGCACGATTCGCTCAAAAGGTTTTTTAGGCTCTATATTATAAAATTAATAGGGTCTGTATACGTGCGAAAGCCTGTATTGGACAGGATAAGTCAGCAACGCTTTTCTTTTGGCCAATTTGGAGAAGATGGGATTACTCGGGAACGGCCCGATTGATTTTTAGCACGATTTGATCAAAATGTTCTTTAAGGTCTATATTATAAAATTTATAGGGTATGTATGCGTGCGAAAGCCTGTATTGGACAGGATAATTCAGCAACTTTTTTTGGCCAATTTGGAGAAGATGGGATTACTCGGGAACGCCCCGATTGATTTTTAGCACGATTTGCTCAAAATGTTCTTTAAGGTCTATATTTTAAAATTTATAGGGTCTGTATGCGTGCGAAAGCCTGTATGGCACAGGATAATTCAGCAACTTTTTTTGGCCAATTTGGAGAAGATGGGATTACTAGGGAACGGCCCGATTGATTTTTAGCACGATTTGCTCAAAATGTTCTTTAAAATCTATATTATAAAATTTATAGCGTCTGTATACGTGCGAAAGCCTGTATTGGACAGGATAAATCAGCAACGCTTTTTTTTGGCCAATTTGGAAAAGACGGGATTACTCGGGAACGGCCCTATTAATTTTTAGCACGAATCGCTCAAAATGTTTTTTAGGCTCTATTTTATAAAATTAATAGGGTCTGTATACGTGCGAAAGCCTGTATTGGACAGGATAAATCAGCAACGCTTTTTTGGCCAATTTGGAAAAGATGGGATTACTCGGGAACGGCCCTATTAATTTTTACTACGATTCGCTCAAAATGTTTTTTAGGCTCTATATTATACAATTAATAGGGTCTGTATACGTGCGAAAGCCTGTATTGGACAGGATAAATCAGCAACGCTTTTTTTGGCCAATTTGGAAAAGATGGGATTACTCGGGAACGGCCCGATTGATTTTTAGTACGATTCGCTCAAAATGTTCTTTAAGGTCTATATTATAAAATTTATAGGGTCTGTATCCGTGCAAAAACCTGTATTGGACAGGATAATTCAGCAACTTTTTTTGGCCAATTTGGAGAAGATGGGATTACTCGGGAACGCCCCGATTGATTTTTAGCACGATTCGCTCGAAATGCTCTTTAAGCTCTATATTATAAAATTTTTAGGGTCTGTATGCGTGCGAAAGCCTGTATTGGACTGGATAAATCAGCAACTTTTTTTTTGGCCAATTTGGAGAAGATGGGATTACTCGGGAACTGCTCTTTTGATTTTTAGCACGATTCGCTCAAAATGTTCTTTAAGGTCTATATTATAAAATGTATAGGGTATGTATGCGTGCGAAAGCCTGTATTGGACAGGATAAATCAGCAACGCTTTTTTTGGCCAATTTGGAGAAGATGGGATTACTCGGGAACGCCCCGATTGATTTTTAGCACGATTCGCTCAAAATGTTCTTTAAGGTCTATATTTTAAAATTTATAGGGTCTGTATCCTTGCGAAAGCCTGTTTTGGACAGGATAAATCAGCAACTTTTTTTGGCCAATTTGGAGAAGATGGGATTACTAGGGAACGGCCCGATTGATTTTTAGCACGATTCGCTCAAAATGTTCGTTAAGGTCTATATTTTAAAATGTATAGGGTCTGTATGCGTACGAAAGCCTGTATTGGACAGGATAAATCAGCAACGCTTTTTTTTTGCCAATTTGGAGAAGATGGGATTACTAGGGAACGGCCCGATTGATTTTTAGCACGATTTGCTCAAAATGTTCTTTAAGGTCTATATTATAAAATTTATAGGGTATGTATGAGTGCGAAAGCCTGTATTGGACAGGATAAGTCAGCAACGCTTTTTTTTTGCCCAATTTAGAAAAGATGGGATTACTCGGGAACGGCCCGATTGATTTTTAGCACGATAAGCTCAAATGTTCTTTAAGGTCTATATTTTAAAATTCATAGGGTCTGTATCCTTGCGAAAGCCTGTTTTGGACAGGATAAATCAGCAACTTTTTTTGGCCAATTTGGAGAAGATGGGATTTCTCGGGAACTGCCCGATTGATTTTTAGCACGATTCGCTCAAAATGTTCGTTAAGGTCTATATTTTAAAATGTATAGGGTCTGTATGCGTACGAAAGCCTGTATTGGACAGGATAAATCAGCAACTTTTTTTGGCCAATTTGGAGAAGATGGGATTACTCGGGAACGCCCCGATTGATTTTTAGCACGATTCGCTCAAAATGTTATTTAAGGTCTATATTTTAAAACTTATAGGGTCTGTATCCTTGCGAAAGCCTGTTTTGGACAGGATAAATCAGCAACACTTTTTTTTTTGCCCAATTTGGAGAAGATGGGATTTCTCGGGAACTGCCCGATTGATTTTTAGCACTCAAAAATGTTCGTTAGGGTCTATATTTTAAAATGTATAGGGTCTGTATGCGTACGAAAGCCTGTATTGGACAGGATAAATCAGCAACGCTTTTTTTTTGGCCAATTTGGAGAAGATGGGATTATTAGGGAACGGCACGATTGATTTTTAGCACGATTTGCTCAAAATGTTCTTTAAGGTCTATATTATAAAATTTATAGGGTATGTATGAGTGCGAAAGCCTGTATTGGACAGGATAAGTCAGCAACGCTTCTTTTTGCAAATTTGGAAAAGATGGGATTACTCGGGAAGGGCCTGATTGATTTTTAACAGATTCGCTCAAAATGTTAAGGTCTATATTATAAAATTTATAGGGTCTGTATACGTGCGAAAGCCTGTATTGGACAGGATAAGTCAGCAACTTTTTTTGGCCAATTTGGAGAAGATGGGATTACTCGGGAACGGCCCGATTGATTTTTAGCACGATTTGCTCAAAATGTTCTTTAAGGTCTATATTATAAAATTTATAGGGTATGTATGCGTGCGAAAGCCTGTATTGGATAGGATAGTTCAGCAACTTTTTTTGGCCAATTTGGAGAAGATGGGATTACTAGGGAACGGCCCGATTGATTTTTAGCACGATTCGCTCAAAATGTTCTTTAAGGTCTATATTATAAAATTTATAGGGTATGTATGCGTGCGAAAGCCTGTATTGGATAGGATAATTCAGCAACTTTTTTTGGCCAATTTGGAGAAGATGGGATTACTAGGGAACGGCCCGATTGATTTTTAGCACGATTCGCTCAAAATGTTCTTTAAGGTCTATATTATAAAATTTATAGGGTATGTATGCGTGCGAAAGCCTGTATTGGACAGGATAAGTCAGCAACGCTTTTTTTTTAGCCAATTTGGAGAAGATGGGATTACTAGGGAACGGCCCGATTGATTTTTAGCACGATTCGCTCAAAATGTTCTTTAAGGTCTATATTATAAAATTTATAGGGTATGTATGCGTGCGAAAGCCTGTATTGGACAGGATAATTCAGCAACTTTTTTTGGCCAATTTGGAGAAGATGGGATTACTCGGGAATGGCCCGATTGATTTTTAGCACAATTCGCTCAAAATGTTCTTTAAGGTCTATATTATAAAATTTTTAGGGTCTGTATCCGTGCGAAAGCCTGTATTGGACTGGATAAATCAGCAACTTTTTTTGGCCAATTTGGAGAAGATGGGATTACTCGGGAACGCCCCGATTGATTTTTAGCACGATTCGCTCAAAATGTTCTTTAAGGTCTATATTTTAAAATTTATAGGGTCTGTATGCGTGCGAAAGCCTGTATTGGACAGGATAAATCAGCAACTTTTTTTTTTGGCCAATTTGGAGAAGATGGGATTACTAGGGAACGCCCCGATTGATTTTTAGCAAGATTCGTTCAAAATATTCTTTAAGGTCTATATTTTAAAATTTATAGGGTCTGTATGCGTGCGAAAGCCTGTATTGGACAGGATAAATCAGCAACTTTTTTTTTTGGCCAATTTGGAGAAGATGGGATTACTCGGGAACGCCCCGATTGATTTTTAGCACGATTCGCTCAAAATGTTCTTTAAGGTCTATATTTTAAAATTTATAGGGTCTGTATGCGTGCGAAAGCCTGTATTGGACAGGATAAATCAGCACCTTTTTTTTTTTGGTCAATTTGGAGAAGATGGGATTACTCGGGAACGCCCCGATTGATTTTTAGCACGATTCGCTCAAAATGTTCTTTAAGGTCTATATTATAAAATTTATAGGGTCTGTATGCGTGCGAAAGCCTGTATTGGACAGGATAAATCAGCAACTTTTTTTTGGCCAATTTGGAGAAGATGGGATTACTCGGGAACGCCCCGATTGATTTTTAGCAAGATTCGTTCAAAATATTCTTTAAGGTCTATATTAAAAAATTTATAGGGTATGTATGCGTGCGAAAGCCTGTATTGGACAGGATAATTCAGCAAGTTTTTTTGGCCAATTTGGAGAAGATGGGATTACTCGGGAACGCCCCGATTGATTTTTACCACGATTCGCTCAAAATGTTTTTTAAGGTCTATATTATAAAATTTATAGGGTCTGTATCCTTGCGAAAGCCTGTATTGGACAGGATAATTCAGCAACTTTTTTTGGCCAATTTGGAGAAGATGGGATTACTCGGGAACGCCCCGATTGATTTTTAGCACGATTCGCTCAAAATATTCTTTAAGGTCTATATTATAAAATTTATAGGGTATGTATGCGTGCGAAAGCCTGTATTGGACAGGATAATTCAGCAACTTTTTTTGGCCAATTTGGAGAAGATGGGATTACTCGGGAACGGCCCGATTGATTTTTAGCACAATTCGCTCAAAATGTTCTTTAAGGTCTATATTATAAAATTTTTAGGGTCTGTATCCGTGCGAAAGCCTGTATTGGACTGGATAAATCAGCAACTTTTTTTTGGCCAATTTGGAGAAGATGGGATTACTCGGGAACGCCCCGATTGATTTTTTACACGATTCGCTCAAAATGTTCTTTAAGGTCTATATTTTAAAATTTATAGGGTCTGTATGCGTGCGAAAGCCTGTATTGGACAGGATAAATCAGAAACTTTTTTTTTTTTTGGCCAATTTGGAGAAGAAGGGATTACTAGGGAACGCCCCGATTGATTTTTAACACGATTCGCTCAAAATGTTCTTTAAGGTCTATATTTTAAAATTTATAGGGTCTGTATGCGTGCGAAAGCCTGTATTGGACAGGATAAATCAGCAACTTTTTTTGGCCAATTTGGAGAAGATGGGATTACTCGGGAACGCCCCGATTGATTTTTAACACGATTCGCTCAAAATGTTCTTTAAGGTCTATATTTTAAAATTTATAGGGTCTGTATGCGTGCGAAAGCCTATATTGGACAGGATAAATCAGCAACTTTTTTTGGCCAATTTGGAGAAGATGGGATTACTCGGGAACGGCCCGATTGATTTTTAGCACAATTCGCTCAAAATGTTCTTTAATGTCTATATTTTAAAATTTATAGGGTCTGTATGCGTGCGAAAGCCTGTATTGGACAGGATAATTCAGCAACTTTTTTTGGCCAATTTGGAGAAGATGGGATTACTAGGGAACGCCCCGATTGATTTTCAGCACGATTCGCTCAAAATGTTCTTTAAGGTCTATATTTTAAAATTTATAGGGTCTGTATGCGTGCGAAAGCCTGTATTGGACAGGATAATTCAGCAACTTTTTTTGGCCAATTTGGAGAAGATGGGATTACTAGGGAACGCCCCGATTGATTTTTAGCACGATTCGCTCAAAATGTTCTTTAAGGTCTATATTTTAAAATTTATAGGGTCTGTATGCGTGCGAAAGCCTGTATTGGACAGGATAAATCAGCAACTTTTTTTTGGCCAATTTGGAGAATATGGGATTACTCGGGAACGCCCCGATTGATTTTTAGCACGATTCGCTCAAAATGTTCTTTAAGGTCTATATTATAAAATTTATAGGGTCTGTATCCTTGCGAAAGCCTGTATTGGACAGGATAATTCAGCAACTTTTTTTGGCCAATTTGGAGAAGATGGGATTTCTAGGGAACGCCCCGATTGATTTTTAGCACGATTCGCTCAAAATGTTCTTTAAGGTCTATATTATAAAATTTATAGGGTCTGTATCCTTGCGAAAGCCTGTATTGGACAGGATAAATCAGCAACTTTTTTTTGGCCAATTTGGAGAAGATGGGATTACTCGGGAACGCCCCGATTGATTTTTAGCACGATTCGCTCAAAATGTTCTTTAAGGTCTATATTATAAAATTTATAGGGTCTGTATCCTTGCGAAAGCCTGTATTGGACAGGATAATTCAGCAACTTTTTTTGGCCAATTTGGAGAAGATGGGATTACTAGGGAACGCCCCGATTGATTTTTAGCACGATTCGCTCAAAATGTTCTTTAAGGTCTATATTATAAAATTTATAGGGTCTGTATCCTTGCGAAAGCCTGTATTGGACAGGATAAATCAGCAACTTTTTTTTGGCCAATTTGGAGAAGATGGGATTACTCGGGAACGCACCGATTGATTTTTAGCACGATTCGCTCAAAATGTTCTTTAAGGTCTATATTATAAAATTTATAGGGTCTGTATCCTTGCGAAAGCCTGTATTGGACAGGATAATTCAGCAACTTTTTTTGGCCAATTTGGAGAAGATGGGATTACTAGGGAACGCCCCGATTGATTTTTAGCACGATTCGCTCAAAATGTTCTTTAAGGTCTATATTATAAAATTTATAGGGTCTGTATCCTTGCGAAAGCCTGTATTGGACAGGATAAATCAGCAACTTTTTTTTGGCCAATTTGGAGAAGATGGGATTACTCGGGAACGCACCGATTGATTTTTAGCACGATTCGCTCAAAATGTTCTTTAAGGTCTATATTATAAAATTTATAGGGTCTGTATCCTTGCGAAAGCCTGTATTGGACAGGATAATTCAGCAACTTTTTTTGGCCAATTTGGAGAAGATGGGATTACTAGGGAACGCCCCGATTGATTTTTAGCACGATTCGCTCAAAATGTTCTTTAAGGTCTATATTTTAAAATTTATAGGGTCTGTATCCTAAGGATGAAGTATATACTTCCCCATTTTTAATTCCCAAAATCGACGCTATTTCTCTGACTTTACTTGGAAAATCCCCCCAAAATCTCCCTATTTTTTCCCCGTTTTTTTATTCCTAAAATCGACAATTGTTCGTCGACGCTAACTTGGCGCACTTATTTATATGCACAATGTTGGCTATATAATGTTGACTTGATTTTCCAGTGAAAAATTCAATTTTGTATATATGTATGTAAATAGCATTTAAAAATAATTGACGAGCCGATAGCCCAAGTAGCTAGTGCTTTACTGCTTTATTAGTTTTATATTTATATAAGGCTAATATTATTTAAATAAATAAATAATAAAAAAAAATGACATACATATGTATGTATGTATAAATCAGCTCTGAATTATTGGCCCTTAGACAATTTAATACAGTTAGTTCATCTAAGAGTGCAATTTACATGCATGTAAATCCAAATTAGAATATCCAAGTAGAGGATATGAAAAAGTATCCGTGCGAAAGCCTGTATTGGACAGGATAATTCAGCAACTTTTTTTGGCCAATTTGGAGAAGATGGGATTACTAGGGAACGCCCCGATTGATTTTTAGCACGATTCGCTCAAAATGTTCTTTAAGGTCTATATTATAAAATTTATAGGGTCTGTATCCTTGCGAAAGCCTGTATTGGACAGGATAAATCAGCAACTTTTTTTTGGCCAATTTGGAGAAGATGGGATTACTCGGGAACGGCCCGATTGATTTTTATTGGCCAGGAAATGTCCTAAGGATGAAGTATATACTTCCCCATTTTTAATTCCCAAAATCGACGCTATTTCTCTGACTTTACTTGGAAAATCCCCCCAAAATCTCCCTATTTTTTCCCCGTTTTTTTATTCCTAAAATCGACAATTGTTCGTCGACGCTAACTTGGCGCACTTATTTATATGCACAATGTTGGCTATATAATGTTGACTTGATTTTCCAGTGAAAAATTCAATTTTGTATATATGTATGTAAATAGCATTTAAAAATAATTGACGAGCCGATAGCCCAAGTAGCTAGTGCTTTCCTGCTTTATTAGTTTTATATTTATATAAGGCTAATATTATTTAAATAAATAAATAATAAAAAATAAATGACATACATATGTATGTATGTAAAAATCAGCTCTGAATTATTGGCCCTTAGACAATGTAATACAGTTAGTTCATCTAAGAGTGCAATTTACATGCATGTAAATCCAAATTAGAATATCCAAGTAGAGGATATGAAAAAGTATCCGTGCGAAAGCCTGTATTGGACAGGATAAATCAGCAACTTTTTTTTTGCCAATTTGGAGAAGATGGGATTACTCGGGAACGCCCCGATTGATTTTTAGCACGATTCGCTCAAAATGTTCTTTAAGGTCTATATTATAAAATTTATAGGGTCTGTATCCTTGCGAAAGCCTGTATTGGACAGGATAATTCAGCAACTTTTTTTGGCCAATTTGGAGAAGATGGGATTACTCGGGAACGCCCCGATTGATTTTTAGCACGATTCGCTCAAAATGTTCTTTAAGGTCTATATTTTAAAATTTATAGGGTCTGTATGCGTGCGAAAGCCCGTATTGGACAGGAAGAATCAGCAACTTTTTTTGCCCAATTTGGAGAAGATGGGATTACTCGGGAACGCCCCGATTGATTTTTAGCACGATTCGCTCAAAATGTTCTTTAAGGTCTATATTTTAAAATTTATAGGGTCTGTATGCGTGCGAAAGCCCGTATTGGACAGGAAGAATCAGCAACTTTTTTTGCCCAATTTGGAGAAGATGGGATTACTCGGGAACGCCCCGATTGATTTTTAGCACGATTCGCTCAAAATGTTCTTTAAGGTCTATATATTTTAAAATTTATAGGGTCTGTATGCGTGCGAAAGCCTGTATTGGACAGGATAAATCAGCAACTTTTTTTTTGGCCAATTTGGAGAAGATGGGATTACTCGGGAACGCCCCGATTGATTTTTAGCACGATTCGCTCAAAATGTTCTTTAGGGTCTATATTTTAAAATTTATAGGGTCTGTATGCGTGCGAAAGCCTGTATTGGACAGGATAAATCAGCAACTTTTTTTTGGCCAATTTGGAGAAGATGGGATTACTCGGGAACGGCCCGATTGATTTTTATTGTCCAGGAAATGTCCTAAGGATGAAGTATATACTTCCCCATTTTTAATTCCCAAAATCGACGCTATTTCTCTGACTTTACTTGGAAAATCCCCCCAAAATCTCCCTATTTTTTCCCCGTTTTTTTATTCCTAAAATCGACAATTGTTCGTCGACGTTAACTTGGCGCACTTATTTATATGCACAATGTTGGCTATATAATGTTGACTTGATTTTCCAGTGAAAAATTCAATTTTGTATATAAGTATGTAAATAGCATTTAAAAATAAATGACGAGCCGATAGCCCAAGTAGCTAGTGCTTTACTGCTTTATTAGTTTTATATTTATATAAGGCTAATATTATTTAAATAAATAAATAATAAAAAATAAATGACATACATATGTATGTATGTATAAATCAGCTCTGAATTATTGGCCCTTAGACAATTTAATACAGTTAGTTCATCTAAGAGTGCAATTTACATGCATGTAAATCCAAATTAGAATATCCAAGTAGAGGATATGAAAAAGTTTCATTATATTACTAATTGTTAGATTATCATCAGGTTCGAAACAATCAAACTTCTAACTGGTGGAAATGAGTCCTTTAGAGTTAACGAAATGGTAAAATGATTTTGGATCAGACTTAATATTACATACTGCGAATTTTATTTAAATCATTGATCGTCAAACTAGCCCCTGGAAGCCGAGCACCAATCGTGCAAAATACGAAACATACTCATTTGTCGCTTTATTTTAAAATTTGCAACAACAAAACACATGCAAAAGAGGGCAAGAAAATATTTATTTTTTTTTAGTCTCTTTATTTGTTATTCATAGTACACTGTGAATATTTTAATTTTTCATGATGTGGAATGTTGAGTGGGAAGAAGCTTTTTTGTATATATATTTTTAATGGAAAATTTTTGTAATTATGTAAATTCATTCATTCGTTCATTCTTTCGTCCATAAACACGCTAAACCTATCCAGTGTGTATACATACAAACTTTTAATATGATATTAGGCTACAGTAAAAAAATAAATGTAACAATCAATTTCTACAAGTGTAAAAACACCAATACATTGATATTTCCTACATGTTCTCTTTATGACAAAGGCTGATTTAAATACATATTGTAACATGATTGATTGATTAAATTATACTGAGCACGTGCAGAAGAATATTGGCAAAGTCAATGTCAAAGTATATGTATTTATACAAGTAAGTGCATCTCGGCAACAAAACAACAGGCTTTTTGTTTGTGTAAAATAAATGTACAATTGTCAAAAATAGCTCAGTAGCATAGCTGTAAAGGAATTATTCCTTTTTGAAAGAATCTACGAATCATAAACGCTTTTGAAATTTTTGTTAAAACATTCAATAGTTTTTTGAATAATGATCCTAATCCTATTGAAAACAGTGAATTCAAATATTGATTTTCTTTAAATCACCAATAAATTCACTCAAAATTTAATTTAATTGTAATTCTTAAAGAAAATAAAACTGTTCGAATTTGTTTGTTATTTACATTAGATTTCGAAAACATTTGCTTTCGATTCGAAGTACAGAGTAGCCTCCCAAGACGACTTGCTTCAACAATTTTAAAATTTTGTTGGTATTTCCAGTAAATGATAATCATTTTAGATTGCAATAATCTCCCTACAAGAAATTTGGATCATTTATCCTTAACTTAGTCGGCGTAACTAATAAATACAACATTTATTTCATAATCAAATCCAATAGTGCTTATTAAGGCCGTGCTTCACTACCCTACACAATCGTACTATTCATTCACAGTAAAATCTTACAAAAATCTGGGGGGTTATTCTGGATTGCGATGCGATGCGAATGCAATCTTATTTACATTGTTTTCGCATCGCATTTGCTTTCGCATCGCAATTCAGAATAACCCCCCTGACCGGCTTTAAATTGGCCAAAAAAAAGCGTTGCTGATTTATCCTGTCCAATACAGGCTTTCGCACGTATACAGACGCTATAAATTTTATAATATAGACCTTAAAGAACATTTTGAGCGAATCGTGCTAAAAATCAATAGGGCCGTTCCCGAGTAATCCCGTCTTTTCTAAATTGGGCAAAAAAAAAAGCGTTGCTGACTTATCCTGTCCAATACAGGCTTTCGCACGCATACATACCCTATAAATTTTATAATATAGACCTTAAAAAACATTTTGAGCGAATCGTGCTAAAAATCAATAGGGCCGTGCCCGAGTAATCCCGTCTTTTCTAAATTGGGCAAAAAAAAAGCGTTGCTGACTTATCCTGTCCAATACAGGCTTTCGCACGCATACATACCCTATAAATTTTATAATATAGACCTTAAAGAACATTTGGAGCGAATCTGTTAAAAATCAATCAGGCCCTTCCCGAGTAATCCCATCTTTTCCAAATTTGCAAAAAGAAGCGTTGCTGACTTATCCTGTCCAATACAGGCTTTCGCACGCATGCAGACCCTATAAATTTTATAAAATAGACCTTAAAGAACATATTGAGCGAATCGTGCTAAGAATCAATATGGCAGTTCCCGAGTAATCCCATCTCTGATAGTTAGTGGTAACGACTGGTAGTTAGCGAAATAGGTAGTCATTCGCTAGCTACGCCGACTGCACGGGACATTATCCTCTTGTCATTTCCCAGCAAACCATTCTAGGAGCGCTCCGAAAAAGGAGTCAGAAAAGAGACCTATTATAGAGCATTTTCGGAGCGAAAGAAAAATTTGCTTGCTGCTATACTGAGACGGCTTTGACAGAAATTCCACTTAATTATGTGTATACCAAAGCGTTGATGTGCTGTTATTTGTGGTTTGCACGAAAAAAAAAACACAGCTGTACCACACACAGTGTATGTTGTTTTCGTGATATGATGAAATTCGTCGCACGAAGCGAAGCAGGTAGCAAAAACAATGTGTGCTTCATTACAAAGTGTGAATTTGTTGAGTAAGGTCAAGGAAGAACTTGTGAAATAAAGCTATAGTAATTATAAAAAAAAAATAAAACTCATAATAAAGTGGAAATAATGAGAAGAACAAGTAGAAACGAGAGTGCGAAAATTGTAAAAAATCTTAAAAGTGATCATTATACTCGTAAACAAAATGTTAAAGTTAAAGATTATGTTGAAATGGAAACAGAGTTGGGAAATAGTGATCTTGATAGCGATAGTTCTGATATTTTAAGTGATGAGCAATCTTTTAAAATTTTTGAGCATTCGAATAACGACCTTAAGAAAGAGTTAGCTCAATGGGCTGTTATGTTTAACATAAGTAATAGTGCCTTAAACTCTTTATTGCAAATATTGAACAGTACGAGTACAGACCTACCAAAAGATTCCAGAGCTTTCAAAAAAACGCCTAGAGATGTGAATTGTGTTCCAATAACAGGTGGCCAATATGTGCATTACGGCATCAAGGATGCACTAACCGATTTTTGTGAGGAACATTTAATTGAAACTAACGAAATAGAAATAAATGTAAATATTGATGGGCTGCCTTTGTTTAAGAGCTCAAAAACGCAGGCATGGCCAATATTGATAAATGTAAACAAATATTCAAAAGTACTAGTGTCAGGAGTGTTTGTAGGAAAAAGCAAGCCAGGTAACGTCAATGAATATTTGAATGCGTTCGTTTCGGATCTGATACTGTTACTTTCAGAAGGATTTGTTTACAAATCTAATATGGTGTTCAGACATGCACTTTTAATTAAAATTTTACAATTAACGCCCTAATTGAATTTAATTATCCATACAAAATTTTAATTAGCTAATTGCTCAATTAAACGTTAATTGTTCTAATATTTAGTAAAATTAAGAATGCAGCCCTGTGAGAAATGTGTTCAGTTAGCACAACAATACTCAATTTGATAAATAACATGTAAACAAACACAAACAAAAAATGGAGAGTCAAGTTGAATGTAAGTTTTTAATATAAAATTTTTAAAATAATTGTAATCTGTGATATAATTATAAATAAATAAAAAAATACCGATTTCTTTTTTGCAGCTGCAAGTATAAAGACAAGAAAAAAGAGGATGGTGTGGAACGAGGTAAGCGAAGCAGCACTGCTGGACATATGGCCAAGCAAAATGGATGGTATTCGTGGGCAAAGAAAAAACAGCCATATATATGCAGAAATAGCTGATGAAATGAACCAGCTTGGATATTTTTTTATCCCACGAGACATTCAAGTGAAATTGCAAAATTTCACACAGCGCTACAGGTGAGTATGCATTTACATTTGATTTGCTTAAAACAATCTTCGGGTGTCACTGTTTTGAAGCTGTGAAAAATATGAAATATGTGAAAAAATGAAAAGTGAGCAACAAATATAAAATATGTATGTTCAAAAAAAGTGCTCACTGCATAATTTTTTCCTCTACAGCTTTGAAGCAAAACAGTAGTCATCCGAAAATGTGTAGAATTTGTTTTAAACATTTTAATTCTTGCAGAAAAGAGAAAGCGGTAATGGGTGTATCTGGTGGATCGCCATCTACATGGGCACACTATGCCACTGTGCACCAGATTATTGGAGGATTTAAATGAAACCTCTTTACCGAGTTGACACTAGAAAGCATTGACGGTAAGTATTTTACATTATCAACCCTTTATTCAACAAACAAACGAAATATGAATTGTATAAAGTTTATGCAAAGGTATTCATATGTATGAATGTTTATTTGTTTTGTTTATTTATGGGTTGAAACAATGAACTTTTTCTACATTAAAAGATTACAAAGTTGGTCTAATAAATCAAGGTTTTATAATCAGTAAACATATACAAGTTAAGAAATCACTTTCGTCTAAATGCATAAACAAATTCAAATAAATTCTTTTGGGATCACATTGCAACACACGCTTAAAACATTCCCACATTTTATGCTGACACTATGTCTGCAACTTTAATAATATTAAAATATTAAAATATAAAAACGTTCCCACATTTATGCTGACAAGATGAAAATAAAAAGTTATTAATGCTTCTGGAAGAATAAGTTAGTCAGTTCTAAGTTAGACCTAAGCTTAACAAGTTGAAAAATAAAAATATATTTTTTTAACTAAAAACCCAACTTGAACTTTAATTGGCGCCCAACGTGGGGCCCCGCAAATTTTACACAATATTCTGAAAAAACCAAGTAAGAAGTGCTATCGCGGGTGTCCTCGAACAAAATTTACAAATAAGTATCCTAAAAATATAGGAAAAAAAAAAAACGTGTAAAAAAGTATCCTTTAAATAACAGGAGAAACAAAAGAAGACAGTGAAAAATCGTAAAATATCCTTTAAAGAAAGAAGATAAGTAAAAACGTGGAAAAAATTATAATAAAGGAGAATAGTATTCGTATGAATTGAACATTTGTAAAGTGAATAACTGTTTGCATTAAAAATTGACGAATTCTTCAAGTGCGGTTAAATAAAAACTAAAGGCTTGTGAACAAAAAACTTAAAAAAATTTTTGCAATAAAATTTTTGCTTGGAAAGCATTAATTTGCAGCCAAAAACGATAAAACAAAATTTTTTTTCCTTTGAATAAAAATTCCCTACAAACCATTGAATTTTTGTGCGCAAAACTAAAGAATAAAAGAATTTTAAAAAAAAACTGAATCTTTAACTGCGTGAATTTATACAAAAACTGAAAAAGTGTCCGTTGTGGAAAACCTGAAGCTTTGAAATTCGTTCCAAAAAGGAGGCCAAACCAACCAAAGACAACTGCCAATTTCATAGCGAGGAATTTATTAAGTGACAACAACAGAAAGAAAGCCAAAGAGGGAAAATATCAGCAATCAACAATCAAGAGAAGGAAACAAGCAGCAAAGAATTTTACCAAAATGCTACTAAATATGATCATGATGATACTTTTCACTCATATGGTAGTCACAGAGATACAAATCCTAGATTACTCAAACGCAAATTTTATTCAAATTCATTTGGGCCTGACGAGGCTGAAAAACGGAAATTTCAAACTGATACATGTTCTTGAAATGAATAAATACGCAGAATTGGTAGACACTCTAAATTCCGAATTAATGAAATTACCAAAAGAAAATACTGCTTTTCCCTTTATATTAGAAGAAATTACACAGCTTAAAAGCCAAATAAAGAGAATGACCCCCAGAAAGAAAAGATCACTCGATATACTGGGAACCGCGTGGAAATGGTTGGCGGGATCACCGGACCATGAAGACCACAGAATCATTGAAGACCATATTAAAGGTCTATTAACCAATAATGAAAGGCAGAGAATTATAAATAAAGAAATTATCGAAAGAATTAACGGAATCACTAAAGTGACTAATAATATAATGAAATTCGTGAGTTCTTCAAAAGAAGTTCAAAAAACATTAGAGGATAATCTCACTAACAAAATACGAATATTAAAAGAAGAAATTACTAACATAGAATATGCCTTACAATGGGCCAAGGTAGGAGTTATAAACTCATTCATTTTGTCAGAAAAAGAAATTGAAGAAGCTAAAATATTTTTAGAGTCAGAATTATTCCCTTACAATAACTTGGAAGAAGCCTTAAGCTTTGCCTCAATAAAAATTGCATCTAATGAAAATGCCATAATATATATAGCAAACTTGCCGTCTATTGACAAGGTTATTTGTGAAAAGTCAATAATTAAGCCAATAAGAAAGAATAATACAATTATAAAAATGAACTATGAAAATATAATACAATGTAAAAATTTTACCTTTGCAATTAAAGATAAATGTATTGAGTTAAATAAATTATGTATTTGCGATAAGAAAAACTTAGTAGATTTAAGTGAAACAAAATGTATCCCAAATCTTTTAACCAGCCAGAAGCATGAGTGTACAATTGTCAATAATCAACATGTTCCGTCTGTCGAAGAATTATACGAAGGTACAATATTACTAAATAATTTTAAAGGATCTGTAAATGTTGAAGGATATGAGACTTACGCTTTATCTGGAACATATCTAATCCAATTTCATAACGAAACTTTAATTATAAAAAATAAAACTTATACTTCAAAAGAGAATGTTTTTGTAAAACCTCTTCCAGCCATTTTTCAGTATTCCTCTGGGAATCAGCCAGGCGAGGAAATATTGTCTTTGGAACTTATCAAGGAACTTAACGTAAATAATATTGAAGAATTAAAATCAATTGATACAAAAAACAAGATCACAACCTCAATAAACTTTACTCTATCAATTCTAATGGTTGTGATAATATTATGTTGTTGCAAAAGATACAGGAATAGTTCCTCAGTGAATTTACCTTCTAATGTAAATACTACTTCACCAAGGGACAGTGATCCGAAAAACGAATCCTTGGAAATCCCACTTTATTAAGTAATTCAATTGGGGACAATTGATTTAAGGAAGAGGGGAGTTAAGAAATCACTTTCGTCTAAATGCATAAACAAATTCAAATAAATTCTTTTGGGATCACATTGCAACACACGCTTAAAACATTCCCACATTTTATGCTGACACTATGTCTGCAACTTTAATAATATTAAAATATTAAAATATAAAAACGTTCCCACATTTATGCTGACAAGATGAAAATAAAAAGTTATTAATGCTTCTGGAAGAATAAGTTAGTCAGTTCTAAGTTAGACCTAAGCTTAACAAGTTGAAAAATAAAAATATATTTTTTTAACTAAAAACCCAACTTGAACTTTAATTTACATACATACATACAATGTATTTCGATACAAAAATATTTATTTACAAGTTTTTATTTTTATGTGGCTTGCAACATTTTTGCTTGCTGTTTTAGATTTTTGAAAAGATACTTAATGTTTAAATTTTTTTGTTTTTCATTATATATGTATGTAGATGTCTCCAATTTGTCAATGCTGTCGTCACCTGCCACACCGTTGTCTGCACAATCATTGCCACTATCACCCTGCTCACCGTGTTCGCCACCGAGACCGTCATCAGCCAAAGAGACTGCAAAGAAAAAAAGAAAATTCAACTTCAGAGTCTGAACACAATGTTGCGATAATTTATTGCGGTGCGGTTTTTCATACGATTTTGAAGTAAAAAATCGCATTGCGGAGCGGTATAAAATTAAAATCTATTTTATTTTCATTGTGGAATTTCTTATTCTCTCAATTTTTGATACTCTTTCTCTTTCTGATGTTGCCATAGTTTTTGAATAATTGAAGGTGTTCACAACATTATTGTAAACAAAAAAACATGATTTTGAAGTACAGATACTTTGTGTAGCTTATATCTACAATCAAACAAATACAGTTAATAAATGTGATTCATTTAAGTGCATTGTGCTGCTGCACTTAATTAACTGTACAAGTGTCAAATTACCGACACACACAAAATATCTTGCTTGCAGTTTGTCAATGCTTGCATGTTGCGGTACTATTGAATCGCAATGCATACCACACACTGTTGGCCACATGCTACATTTCAAACTTACCAATCGCCCTAAGGCACTGCGGAAAACCAAGACTTTGAAGACTTACAAAGTCTTGTGTCGGAGGCAGTTTCTTCATGTACTGTGTGGACAACATTTGCCATACTTCCTCACAAAATTCTAGCAAAATTGTGCACACCGTTGACTTTCCAACACCAAACATCTCACCAACAACTCGGTATTCCCCTGACGAACTGAGTGTGAATAAAGCGATGGCTACGCGCTTTTGTAGCGTTATCGCTTTCCGCCACTTTGTGTGTTCTTTGTTCAGTTTTTCCAACAAACCACAAAGGACGTCAAAGCTGGCACGAGTCATTCGGAAATGTCTCTGGAAAAACCGGTCATCATTGCGATTGCAATTGAATTCCCAGAACGTAGATTGCAGATTCTGTGAATTGGAAAAGTTATATGTAATTTGTTTAATCAAAAATATTCACATTTTACTCACCAACTTACATAAGCTCTTTCTGAGCCCCAAAAACCATCGTAAAAGACTCTTTTCTGATATAAAATAAGAGCTCTTTCTGAGCCCCAAAAACCCATCATAAAATACTCTTTTATGATATAAATTAAGAGCTCTTTCAGGGCCCAAAAAAACCCTCATAAAAGACTCTTTTCTGACATAGATTTAGAGCTCTTTCTGACGGACCATTTTCAAAGGAATAGACCCACTTTTCTGAAGGTTTTCGGAGCAAAAATGATTGTTTTGTGGGCTCATAAAGAGCGTGAAAGCTCAGAAAAAGGAGTCAGAAAAGACTCTTTTCGGACTCATATGGCTTGCTGGGTTGTATTTGAAATCTTCTTTACCACAAACAACATAAACAACAACAACAGCATTATTACCAAAAATTGGTGTTAAAAGCATTTTAATTAAATTCAAAACCCAATGGACTCTTACAATATGACCAACAAACTTCAAACAATTCATGCACTGCAAACAAGTAAAAATGTTATATATAATCGGCTATAACGAACTTTCTGCATCCTTCACCACGGTGTAAAGTAATTAATATTGACAATATATGTATGTATATAATATTTGGATTAAAAGATTTCTAGAATAAGTTAGACCCTTTTGTTTTCAAATTAGATTCACTCCATATTAGCATTTATTTTCCCAATAAAGAAAGAAAAAATAATAATAATAATTTATTTTCTCTCTTAATATTTCAATAGTTTTTAGTGAAAATATGAATGTAATTTAAGTTGTTTGATACTCGAACAGCATTTTATGCACTTTTTTTCAATAATTTTTTATTCTTGCTTGATGTCTTCAAAGACATGAAAATAAAAAAAAGTTCAATAAACTTCAATTTAAACAATTTGTAAACTACATTTTGAACTCTCTCTCTCTAAAATCATTTGCGAAATATGTAAATGATAATTGGAATTTGTCTGAAAAACTCAATAATTTTTTGTCAATATTTATATTCTATTTTATTTTACCTTTTGTTTATATTTATTAGAATGTTTATTTAAGCTATAGGTCTTTTTATTTTAATATATATATATATTGTTGTTTATATTTATATTTATTTTCGATATTTCGCTAACAATTTGTTAGCATCTTCAGGAAAATTTTATAAATTATTTGAAATTTTAATATTGATTTGTGTATTGGGTGTCATAAAATTTTTTTTTTTTTTTTTTTTTTTTTCAATAATTTTTTATGGAAAAAGTCTAGGAAAATTTAACTACAGTATATAAAAAGGTTTTTGTATGAAATGTCACAAAAATTGTTTCCAAATTTTAACATAAAAACATTATTGAAAATGAGTTAAGTATTGGATAGATATAAAATTTTTAACATAGAAAAAATTATTAATAATGTTATGTTATAAAAATAGTTTTAAAAAATTAACATTGAATTTAATATATCAACACAATTAACATTAAAATGTATAGTATGTATCCAGGCTGTTTTTTAACATAGAAAAAATTATTAAAAATGTTATGTTATAAAAATAGTATTTAAAAAAATTTAACATTGAATTCAATATATCAAAACAATTAACATTAAAATGTGCAGTATGTATCTAGGCTGTTTTTTAAATATAAATATCAAAAATTATTTACAAATTTTTATAAGCTTTATAAAAGTTAAGAATAATAAAAATCCTACAGGAAATTAAGTTATTATTGGTGTAAAAACAAGAAGCAATAATGTGATTATTTTCCTGTGGGACCATAATATAATTAGATATGTAATTAAACAAAGTAACAAAAATTCATAGTGAAACAAGAAACAATCATTTAACATTTAGATTTTTACTAACTAAATATCTATAATTCTGTGCTAAATTTTCTGTATCTACTTTGAAATTTATTCTTTGTGTTGCTGGTGTATTAATTATTATTTTGTCAATATGTACATATATTGTTTCCTAATTAATTTTCATTTACCGATTCGAAGTTTTAATTATAAACAAAAACAATTGGGGAATTCATACTGTAGTCATAAAGTCATATGTCATATAACAATAACACACCAAAATATGACAAGAGTGAGAAATCGATTCGATTTGCAATGAAATCAAAGACTTAAATCGAATAAAATACTTTTAGGTGTGATGGAAATCGGATCGACTCTATTTACATAAATATTTTTGTGTGACGTCCGTCCGCTAGAAGATCCCTACTAATTTTTGCGACAGGAGTAATTTTTTCAAAGTTTTTACTTTCTAACATTTGCTCTCAAATCTTCTAAATTTTAGCAAGTTTATTTATTTTGGCGATTTTTAATGACTTTTTCCATTTCGCAAAGTTTTGGCAATTCTATTATTTCAGGTTGTTCAATTTGTAACGAATCATTGTAAAATTTAAACATTTTGTTGTTGATGGAAAATTTGATGGGATCTGCGCTACCTATTAATTCCGGCTATGCTTGTCGTTGGGATGGGTGTATGCCCATTTAATATTGAATGGTAAGGATTCTGTTACAAATGATTTGTAATTTAGGTAGCAAAGAAAGATAATAACCAATCACATATCAAAACAATAAACAAAAAAAAAATAACAGTTGATGGAATGTTGAGTAGCTTTAGATGTAGTTAACTACTTAAGTCATATAACCCACCCTCCTTGCTAACATTATTATATATGTATATTGTTAGCCCAGTTCAAAAAAAAATAAAAAAATAATTCTACCTCATACTTCCAATTTCACCTTTCGTAATAAAAAAAATCTTTATAGTTTCATGTTTAACATTATACAATCATATTTTTAAATTTTTATTAATTTTAAAGAAAAGAAGCTTAGAAGAAAAAATTAAACTCGTAACTATCTTCACTCAAGAGTCATTAATATTATATTGAATTAAAATTAATATAGTCCGATTGTATTAATAATAAATATAGCGTTTAGAAAATTTAAAAAGTTTTAAGGGTATTGAGTTTTCTTTGATATGTAATATAATTTACATAGTACATAGTTTGAAAAAAAAATTATTGTAAGTGTAAACATGTTTAGGTAATTATAATAAAGAAATAATCAAACTTACATTTTCTATAGGTCCAACGTAGTCATCAGGCGCCAGATAACCGTAGTTGTAGTAATAATTAAGTATGTATTTTGATATATTTTGTAAGTTTATTTTAGTATAAAGGAGTGAATATGTATGTGTGTTATTGCTGTGTGAATTCGCTATCAAAAGATTTTATTTTCTCTTGATAACGAAATTCCCACTGCAGTAAGTATGAACGCTTTGATTAGGTTTGAAATTAATTTTCTTTAAGGAAGACTTAAAAAATTTTCCAGACGTTGAAATACTAAAGGAATTGTTATTTTTGAGTAGAATGTGTAATATATAATTAATGTTTATTCACCTGAAAGTCGATGTACATTAGAATTGTAAGTTGACAACATTGTTGTCTTAAATATAAGATGGCAACCCCGTCATTGAACATTCTAGAGAAATAAAAGTCAATATATTCTGTGACGCCTACAAAACACGTTGATTTCAATCTTATAAAATAAAGTTGCTACCAAAGTTATTTTATTAAATACCACGTGGGCCGCCATCTTGATACATGGTGTCAGAAGAAACGAACAGAATCTAAGTTATTTCAACGGATAAGTACAAATCACAGTAAGAATAAATAATTTCCTGGAAGCTGATATAATCCAAAATGGCAGCGAGTGACCGTCTACCACCAGAACTTGACTGTTCAAATCTTGCCAATGAATGGCCGAATTGGAAGAGAAGTTTCCTTGTATTTATGATTGCAACTGGCAAGTCAGCGCAAGGGGAAAATAAAAAAATTGCAAATTTCCTTTGGCTAGTTGGGACAGGTGGTGCAAACATCTATAATACTTTGTTTCCGAACGATGGAACTGAAAATTCGTTGCTGGGCACTGAAGGTACGGGACAGACTTCAGTACAACGGTCATTGGAAGAGGTGTTAAAAAAATTTGACGAACATTGTTTACCACAAAGGAACATAGCTATGGAGTCATACAAGTTCAATATGGTCTCACAAAAAGAGCGACAAAAATTTGTGGAATTTGAGACTGAACTACGAAGTCAAATCCAGCACTGCGAATTTAAATGTGAGTGTGGAAAATCATATGAGGAGCGGATGCTACGTGACCGAATTATTGTTGGAGTGCACGATAAAAAATTGCAACTTAAACTCCTGGACGGACGTGACGAACAATTGTCACGTGTTATCGATGTATGCAAAACCTATGAGGCAGCAAACACAAATAAAGGCATACTGGATGCAAAGCCAGCACTCATAAATGTAGTAGAAGTCAATGACAAATTAGAATCAACAACAATTAGTGCGATTAATCGCTTCTGTTTTAACTGCGGGGGGCCATGGAAAGTTGGCCACGTTAATGAGTGTAAAGCGAAGGAGGTGATATGCCGATCTTGTTTTAAAAAAGGCCATTTCCAAAGAATGTGCCGCAAGCCCCGGGAAAAACCAGCCGAAGTAAAACATTCAATGAGAAATGTTGGCAGCAGCAGGAAGCAGAAGGTAGCAGGCCTGAATTGGAACGAAGTTGAAGGTAAAACATATGGTAAAGTTAGAAACTTAAGTAGATTATTAAGTTTTAAAAATTTTCGTAGATTAAATTCAATAACAACTGTAAGCAAGCGTTGGACCAAGAATTATTTGATAGGAGACGAAATAATAGAATTCAAGTTGGACACTGGGGCTGACGTCAATTGTGTACCACTAAGTTTAGTTAAGAAGTTAGGTATCAAGATGTATAATCAAAAGAACAATTTCCCTGTGTTTGACTACAATAACAATAAAATTAAAATTTTTGGTACGTGTATAATTGAGTGTGTGGATTTAGCTTCGAAAATAGGAAAATCAGCGGAATTTTTAGTTGTGGATGACAAACGTGAACCAATACTTGGGTTAAGAACTTGTGTGGAGTTTGATTTAATCAAACGACTAGATGTGAGTAGTATTGCCTGGACGGATGTGAAAGCATTGTTCATGGAGAGATATCATGATGTTTTTCAGGGACTCGGTAAATTTCCGGGAACTTTTTCTATTGCGCTAAAGGAAGGTTCAAAGCCAGTGCTTCATTATAGGAAGCGAATACCGAATTCCCTGCTGGACAAACTAAAACTGGAACTTGAAAAACTTGTTAGGGAGGGAATTATCTCACATGTTGACTACCCGACGGATTGGGTGAACAATTTACAATTAGTGGAAAAACCAAACGGTGAGCTACGAATTTGTCTGGACCCTAAACCTCTTAATGAGTGCATTAAGCGCGAATATTTTTTGATTCCAACAATAGAGGACCTTACATCGGGGCTAGCGGGAAAACGAGTTTTTTCGGTTCTCGACCTAAAGAGCGGTTTTTGGCATATGGAATTAGATAGGAGAAGTTCAGATCTTACGACATTTTTAACCCCTTTTGGTAGGTTTAAATTTATGCGTGTGCCCTTTGGGCTTAATTGCGCCCCGGAAATGTTTCAACAAGAAATGATAAGGATTTTTGGGGATATACAGGGAGTTTTAATTTATTTTGATGATGTGGCTATCTGCGCGGATTGTGAAGAGGAACATGATCGGATCATGGAGTTGGTAATGACTAGGGCTCGTGATAATAATATTAAGTTTAACCCGGAGAAAACTCAATACAGACAACGCGAAGTGAAGTTTATGGGGAATATTTTATCGGATGGAAAAATTAAAGCGGATTTTAAATACAGTGATGCGATATTGAAAATGAAAAAACCGGAAAATAAATCGGGTGTATTGAGATTTTTAGGCCTACTTAAATATTTGGCAAGATTTATACCTAATCTATCGAAAAATTCGGCGGAATTACGGTACTTGACTCGGAATGATGTGGAATTTAAATGGACAGAAAGGCACGATCAGGAATTCGAAAATTTATTGCGCATAGTGACAACAGGGCCGGTGTTGGCTATCTATGATCCAAAGTTGCCAGTGATTATACAGACTGACGCATCGAAGGACGGACTGGGTTGTGTATTAATTCAGAATGGACATCCGGTGGTTTTCGCGTCTCGAACACTCAGCAACAGTGAGCAGAAGTGGGCGCAAATTCAGAAGGAACTTTTGGCAATCGTTTTTGCCTGCCAGCGTTTTCATTTCTTCTTGTATGGAAGGGCCTTTACGGTCGAAAGTGACCACAAGCCATTGGAAGCTTTGGTTAAACGTGATATAGATAGTGTAACAATGCGACTTCAGCGCATGTTCATGTTTCTATTGAAATATCCACACATAACAATAATTTATAAGCCTGGTAAGGAAATGTTACTGGCTGACTGTTTATCAAGGGCTCAATTATCGGACGTGGCGGAAATAGAAGGGCTGTCAGGTGTCATACACTCAGTCACTAAATCGGTCTGTTTAACTCGGGAGAATTATGAGTATTATCGGGATATGTTAGACAGTGACAAGGAATATTCAAAGATTCGTAGGTATGTTGAGAGCGGTTGGCCGGGTTTTCATCAACTGGATGAACTGAGTCAGAAATTTTACAAATTAAAGACAGACTTACATGTTGAGAACGAGTTGTTGTTTTTTAATCATAGATTAGTTATTCCATCGTATTTGCAGCGTAGAATGGCGAATTGGCTGCACTCGCCACATCTCGGAATAGAGAAAACGCTTGCGCGTGCTAGAATGCTTTATTATTGGCCTGGGATGAATGGACAAATTAAGGACTTAGTAGTGTCTTGTAAAATCTGTGAAAGGTTCAGAAGGAATAATCGGAAAGAGCCATTACATCAGGAAGAAATTCCAAAGTATCCATTTCATATAGTGGCAATAGACCTTTTTGAGTACGCGGGCCGTAATTTTATTGCACTTATTGATGCATATTCTAATTACCTCATGTCTGTTAGCGTTCGGAACAAAACGTCAGGGCATATTATAGGTGAAATTCGTCGGATATGTGACATTGTGGGGTATCCAACTATCATTAAATGTGATAATAGTCCGTTCGGATCGGCAGAATTTGCACGGTTCTCAAACGAATTCAATATTCAATTTAAATTTTCAAGTCCAGGTTATCCTCAGAGCAATGGGCTGGCCGAAAAGGGCGTGGCAATAGCGAAAAACATGCTAAAGCGGTGTTTTGAAGTGAATGATGTTGACCAATTTCCATATCACTTATTGGAATATAACACGACGCCGCTAGCGGGCATGAATGTTACTCCATCTGAACTGTTCTTTGGGAGACTTTTGAAGACCAAATTACCGGTATCAAGTTCACTTTTGATCAGAAACAACTTGAATGAATGCGAAATTCAGACGAAATTGGAAAGGAAAAAGGAAAGACAAAAATATTATTATGATAGAAGTGCAAGGGCCTTGCCATTATTAAATGAGGGTGATTTAGTTATGTTCAAAAAGACCGGGAAGGAATGGCATTATGGCAGAATAATGTCATCGTTCAACGGTAGGTCGTACTTGGTAAGGGATGGTTTTAATAATTACTTTAGACGCAATAGACGTTTTATTACGAAAACTGGAAATGAGGATTTTAATGCCAGCGATCTGTTATTTGAGGACGACATGAAAGATGCTAGGAATGAAATTGTTGAAAAGTTAGGAGGGAGGACAGAACATAATGAGAAGAGTGAGGAAAGTAGCTCGATGACGGTGGATGGCGAAAATACGATTGAAGTTAGAAGTAACATTGATGAATCAGCCCCTTCTGTCGATGTTGAGCCTGTTGAATTGGCCGATAGTCAAGCGAGTACAGAAGCAACTGGTTCTGAAGTGAACGACTCTGCGATGGTAGGCTCTCACATTAGGGGGGAAAAAGCTACGAGAAGTGGTCGAACTGTTAGACCCCCAATGCGCTATGGCAGGGATTATGGTGTGGAGAATTGGCCCAAACGTTAGCATCTATCAAATTAAAATTATATTATAAGAAAATTAAATAAAAAAAAAAAAAAAAAAAAAAAAAAAAAAAAAAAAAAGAGCATGTAATATATAATTAATGTTTATTCACCTGAAAGTCGATGTACATTAGAATTGTAAGTTGACAACATTGTTGTCTTAAATATAAGATGGCAACCCCGTCATTGAACATTCTAGAGAAATAAAAGTCAATATATTCTGTGACGCCTACAAAACACGTTGATTTCAATCTTATAAAATAAAGTTGCTACCAAAGTTATTTTATTAAATACCACGTGGGCCGCCATCTTGATACATGGTGTCAGAAGAAACGAACAGAATCTAAGTTATTTCAACGGATAAGTACAAATCACAGTAAGAATAAATAATTTCCTGGAAGCTGATATAATCCAAAATGGCAGCGAGTGACCGTCTACCACCAGAACTTGACAGTTCAAATCTTGCCAATGAATGGCCGAATTGGAAGAGAAGTTTCCTTGTATTTATGATTGCAACTGGCAAGTCAGCGCAAGGGGAAAATAAAAAAATTGCAAATTTCCTTTGGCTAGTTGGGACAGGTGGTGCAAACATCTATAATACTTTGTTTCCGAACGATGGAACTGAAAATTCGTTGCTGGGCACTGAAGGTACGGGACAGACTTCAGTACAACGGTCATTGGAAGAGGTGTTAAAAAAATTTGACGAACATTGTTTACCACAAAGGAACATAGCTATGGAGTCATACAAGTTCAATATGGTCTCACAAAAAGAGCGACAAAAATTTGTGGAATTTGAGACTGAACTACGAAGTCAAATCCAGCACTGCGAATTTAAATGTGAGTGTGGAAAATCATATGAGGAGCGGATGCTACGTGACCGAATTATTGTTGGAGTGCACGATAAAAAATTGCAACTTAAACTCCTGGACGGACGTGACGAACAATTGTCACGTGTTATCGATGTATGCAAAACCTATGAGGCAGCAAACACAAATAAAGGCATACTGGATGCAAAGCCAGCACTCATAAATGTAGTAGAAGTCAATGACAAATTAGAATCAACAACAATTAGTGCGATTAATCGCTTCTGTTTTAACTGCGGGGGGCCATGGAAAGTTGGCCACGTTAATGAGTGTAAAGCGAAGGAGGTGATATGCCGATCTTGTTTTAAAAAAGGCCATTTCCAAAGAATGTGCCGCAAGCCCCGGGAAAAACCAGCCGAAGTAAAACATTCAATGAGAAATGTTGGCAGCAGCAGCAAGCAGAAGGTAGCAGGCCTGAATTGGAACGAAGTTGAAGGTAAAACATATGGTAAAGTTAGAAACTTAAGTAGATTATTAAGTTTTAAAAATTTTCGTAGATTAAATTCAATAACAACTGTAAGCAAGCGTTGGACCAAGAATTATTTGATAGGAGACGAAATAATAGAATTCAAGTTGGACACTGACTGGGCTGACGTCAATTGTGTACCACTAAGTTTAGTTAAGAAGTTAGGTATCAAGATGTATAATCAAAAGAACAATTTCCCTGTGTTTGACTACAATAACAATAAAATTAAAATTTTTGGTACGTGTATAATTGAGTGTGTGGATTTAGCTTCGAAAATAGGAAAATCAGCGGAATTTTTAGTTGTGGATGACAAACGTGAACCAATACTTGGGTTAAGAACTTGTGTGGAGTTTGATTTAATCAAACGACTAGATGTGAGTAGTATTGCCTGGACGGATGTGAAAGCATTGTTCATGGAGAGATATCATGATGTTTTTCAGGGACTCGGTAAATTTCCGGGAACTTTTTCTATTGCGCTAAAGGAAGGTTCAAAGCCAGTGCTTCATTATAGGAAGCGAATACCGAATTCCCTGCTGGACAAACTAAAACTGGAACTTGAAAAACTTGTTAGGGAGGGAATTATCTCACATGTTGACTACCCGACGGATTGGGTGAACAATTTACAATTAGTGGAAAAACCAAACGGTGAGCTACGAATTTGTCTGGACCCTAAACCTCTTAATGAGTGCATTAAGCGCGAATATTTTTTGATTCCAACAATAGAGGACCTTACATCGGGGCTAGCGGGAAAACGAGTTTTTTCGGTTCTCGACCTAAAGAGCGGTTTTTGGCATATGGAATTAGATAGGAGAAGTTCAGATCTTACGACATTTTTAACCCCTTTTGGTAGGTTTAAATTTATGCGTGTGCCCTTTGGGCTTAATTGCGCCCCGGAAATGTTTCAACAAGAAATGATAAGGATTTTTGGGGATATACAGGGAGTTTTAATTTATTTTGATGATGTGGCTATCTGCGCGGATTGTGAAGAGGAACATGATCGGATCATGGAGTTGGTAATGACTAGGGCTCGTGATAATAATATTAAGTTTAACCCGGAGAAAACTCAATACAGACAACGCGAAGTGAAGTTTATGGGGAATATTTTATCGGATGGAAAAATTAAAGCGGATTTTAAATACAGTGATGCGATATTGAAAATGAAAAAACCGGAAAATAAATCGGGTGTATTGAGATTTTTAGGCCTACTTAAATATTTGGCAAGATTTATACCTAATCTATCGAAAAATTCGGCGGAATTACGGTACTTGACTCGGAATGATGTGGAATTTAAATGGACAGAAAGGCACGATCAGGAATTCGAAAATTTATTGCGCATAGTGACAACAGGGCCGGTGTTGGCTATCTATGATCCAAAGTTGCCAGTGATTATACAGACTGACGCATCGAAGGACGGACTGGGTTGTGTATTAATTCAGAATGGACATCCGGTGGTTTTCGCGTCTCGAACACTCAGCAACAGTGAGCAGAAGTGGGCGCAAATTCAGAAGGAACTTTTGGCAATCGTTTTTGCCTGCCAGCGTTTTCATTTCTTCTTGTATGGAAGGGCCTTTACGGTCGAAAGTGACCACAAGCCATTGGAAGCTTTGGTTAAACGTGATATAGATAGTGTAACAATGCGACTTCAGCGCATGTTCATGTTTCTATTGAAATATCCACACATAACAATAATTTATAAGCCTGGTAAGGAAATGTTACTGGCTGACTGTTTATCAAGGGCTCAATTATCGGACGTGGCGGAAATAGAAGGGCTGTCAGGTGTCATACACTCAGTCACTAAATCGGTCTGTTTAACTCGGGAGAATTATGAGTATTATCGGGATATGTTAGACAGTGACAAGGAATATTCAAAGATTCGTAGGTATGTTGAGAGCGGTTGGCCGGGTTTTCATCAACTGGATGAACTGAGTCAGAAATTTTACAAATTAAAGACAGACTTACATGTTGAGAACGAGTTGTTGTTTTTTAATCATAGATTAGTTATTCCATCGTATTTGCAGCGTAGAATGGCGAATTGGCTGCACTCGCCACATCTCGGAATAGAGAAAACGCTTGCGCGTGCTAGAATGCTTTATTATTGGCCTGGGATGAATGGACAAATTAAGGACTTAGTAGTGTCTTGTAAAATCTGTGAAAGGTTCAGAAGGAATAATCGGAAAGAGCCATTACATCAGGAAGAAATTCCAAAGTATCCATTTCATATAGTGGCAATAGACCTTTTTGAGTACGCGGGCCGTAATTTTATTGCACTTATTGATGCATATTCTAATTACCTCATGTCTGTTAGCGTTCGGAACAAAACGTCAGGGCATATTATAGGTGAAATTCGTCGGATATGTGACATTGTGGGGTATCCAACTATCATTAAATGTGATAATAGTCCGTTCGGATCGGCAGAATTTGCACGGTTCTCAAACGAATTCAATATTCAATTTAAATTTTCAAGTCCAGGTTATCCTCAGAGCAATGGGCTGGCCGAAAAGGGCGTGGCAATAGCGAAAAACATGCTAAAGCGGTGTTTTGAAGTGAATGATGTTGACCAATTTCCATATCACTTATTGGAATATAACACAACGCCGCTAGCGGGCATGAATGTTACTCCATCTGAACTGTTCTTTGGGAGACTTTTGAAGACCAAATTACCGGTATCAAGTTCACTTTTGATCAGAAACAACTTGAATGAATGCGAAATTCAGACGAAATTGGAAAGGAAAAAGGAAAGACAAAAATATTATTATGATAGAAGTGCAAGGGCCTTGCCATTATTAAATGAGGGTGATTTAGTTATGTTCAAAAAGACCGGGAAGGAATGGCATTATGGCAGAATAATGTCATCGTTCAACGGTAGGTCGTACTTGGTAAGGGATGGTTTTAATAATTACTTTAGACGCAATAGACGTTTTATTACGAAAACTGGAAATGAGGATTTTAATGCCAGCGATCTGTTATTTGAGGACGACATGAAAGATGCTAGGAATGAAATTGTTGAAAAGTTAGGAGGGAGGACAGAACATAATGAGAAGAGTGAGGAAAGTAGCTCGATGACGGTGGATGGCGAAAATACGATTGAAGTTAGAAGTAACATTGATGAATCTGCCCCTTCTGTCGATGTTGAGCCTGTTGAATTGGCCGATAGTCAAGCGAGTACAGAAGCAACTGGTTCTGAAGTGAACGACTCTGCGATGGTAGGCTCTCACATTAGGGGGGAAAAAGCTACGAGAAGTGGTCGAACTGTTAGACCCCCAATGCGCTATGGCAGGGATTATGGTGTGGAGAATTGGCCCAAACGTTAGCATCTATTAAATTAAAATTATATTATAAGAAAATTAAATAAAAAAAAAAAAAAAAAAAAAAGAGCATGTAATATATAATTAATGTTTATTCACCTGAAAGTCGATGTACATTAGAATTGTAAGTTGACAACATTGTTGTCTTAAATATAAGATGGCAACCCCGTCATTGAACATTCTAGAGAAATAAAAGTCAATATATTCTGTGACGCCTACAAAACACGTTGATTTCAATCTTATAAAATAAAGTTGCTACCAAAGTTATTTTATTAAATACCACGTGGGCCGCCATCTTGATACAGAATGTTACAACCAAAAACATTGACTCTTGCTAGTGTTTCCTTCTTTTATTTAAATGCATAAAAATATGTCACTATATTTCTGAAAGTGGACCGTTTTTATACAATTCATCCAAGAGATTAATTCTGACGATTTCACACACAAATTGTTTTGATTATTAATTTTTTTTTTCTTCTCTGGATTTTTCAGTGAAATTAATTGGAATTAATTAAATGCCTTTATTTGAACAATAACTACAAATACGGGGAGGAAATTTGCTTAAATAGCCTATTGACACTTCTTTCCAGGCAATTCTTAAATGCCTAAGCCAATCCGAAACAAAAAAATCTAGAAATAAAACAGGTATAATAAAAAAACAACTCATATAAAGTTTAACCAATTTTTTCTTACTTAATTCAAATTGAAATTGAAGTCCGTGAAAAAAAATCCTTTATCAAGTCGAAAAAAATTATATTTCTTCTGAAGCGTCAATTTAAAATATTTTCACAACCGACTCAATGGAATTTATGTTCAAATAAAAATTGTGAACATAAAATTTTTTAAAACAAATAAAACTATGCCTACCAAAAGAAATTAAATTTATTATTTTACAGTATGTAAAAATTGATATACACCCAAAGCAAAAGTTAAGTATAAATAGTATATTAATTGTTAAAACATATGTCGCTATCACAAATTGTTAAAATTTGATAAGTTGCGTCGCGTAAGTGATAATCGAGAGTTAGGTTTTTAATATAGCACTTTTATTATCCCCAAAACTAGGCATTAGGCTATTTAGGTATAGATTTTCGTGTTACCAAGAGAGTGCAGCAGAAACTTTACTTCCGTTTTTGTTGAATTTGGCCGGAAGCTATACCGAAACAAATAAAAGACCAACAGCAATTGTGGAGTTAAAGTCGATTAAGTTAAAAATGGTAAGTATTCGAGTGGATCTATCCTAACAGAGCTCCTTCAAGGTTTTTGTAGACAAAAAATTACTAAAATTAAAGATTTTTGGAAATAGTGCATATGTGTTACAAAATATTTTTTTATTTTTAATACTTTGTTCTGGAAAAAGTGTTCAGGCTATATAATTTTTATACCAAATTGAAGGTAATAAGGTCCACTACAAGCTACAAGTGGTCTGGTCTCCAAACTTTTTGATGATTTTCATCTACAGTGAAATATATGTAGGCACTGAGTTTTCTTGTAATGATCATTAACTACTTTAATTTGCCAAGTTAGGTTGTTAACTTCCAATTTTTTTCAATAAGACGAATATCATGTATTCATAATAAATGAGCAGAATTTGGTTTTGATGTTGTGTATTTACATAAAGGATTTTTAAAACACTAATTTTTTGGTGCACAAGAGAGGGCGCAGTCTTCAATTTTGGCGAAACTGATTTAGAAGAGTGCACAAGAGAGGGAGCACGCTTCAAATTGAGCTAAAAAAAATTAGTTTATATCTGTAACTGGTTAACTTACGCGTGTGAAGAAAAAAACATGGAGTTATCAAAGCGGATGTTATGGTTTTTATGTTTTTTATATGCAAAATGTAAACAAAGTGTGAAAAAATTACGATTTGAATGCAATAATTTTAAAGTAATATTTTAATAAATTAAAAATATAAAAATGAGAATATATAGCAAAAGTCCTCTAGTATCAGATTTTATGACTGTCATTATTGACATTTTAATTATGTCGAATATATCCGGAGGTTTCTTCGAACGATTTTCAAAACACTATTTCATTGATATCTCAGAAACTAGAGAATGAGCGCATACACGTAACCGATTGAGGTTGAATATACGCATCGATTGTGGGTTCAATTATTTTCCCGGAGGTTTTCTGAGAAAAGTTATATTCCATGAAAAATATGAAAATCGGAAAATTATTTTTTGGTTTGAACATGTTGGGCAGCACTGTTCAATATTATAGCAAAGTTTTTTTTTCTGGGTTAACATATACAGTGAAACTTCGATATAACGAACTTTTTTATAACGAAAAACTTAATATAACGTATGTGTTATTGAGTCCCTTGAGAAAACCTCCTTGGCATCACTTGTAAGCAAAACATCTATGTATAATCGCGCTCGATATTAGGTCCGTTTGTTTACTTTTACAGTAAAATGCAGTAAATGAGTATAAATGAGTAAACAGCAGAATTTACTCTCCAGAAAAATGTTTACCCAAAAAAGTACGCGAACGGAAAAATTGTAAAAATTCGTAAGATTTAGGCAACAGCTGATGGAAAATAAATGTAGTGTTGAAAATTTGTTACATTTTTGGATATTTGAACAATTTATTCATGGGTACTCGATTAAATACTTTTTATAAGACAAATATTTTAATAAAATATAAAAAATTTTATTTATGTAATCTTTCCCATATCTTCTTTTTTTATTTTATTTGATTTTGCATATTTGTGTGTGGTTAAATTTATTCAAAGTACATGAATATTTGTTTTTGCTACTGACTATCGTAAAAAGAAGTGCAGTAATAAGTACCCAAGTACTTTAGAATTTCACAACTCCAAAGAATTAAAATAACAACTCCACAAAAGTAAAATAACTTTTATTTTCCATTAAAAGGCATGTAGGTAATTGTTTCACAAACAAGTTCAATTTAATGTTAATTTACTTTTAATTATATTTTATTTTCACTTAAATTTTTAGTTTGATAAATATTTTAGTCACAAATTGCACACTTTTGTTTGCTTACCTTTTGAATCATATGTTTTCTTGTTTTACTAAACTTTACTGCGAAAAATTTCTGCAGTAAAAATTTGCAAGTTCTCAATTAAGAACTGTCACTTTACGCTCTCAATTTGTGTTCTCATTTACTGTATTTTGTGTAAACGAACGCAATTTAGTAAAATGCAGTAAAGTTCAGTAAAAAATAGTAAAAACTTTTGCGTACTCGAACACACTTATTGTTAAACAATTATTTATTAATTTTAATATGTTTTGCAAAAGTTAAAGAATATTAAATTCAGACATTGTTAAGGAAATGTTGCAATGCTTCTTCTGTGGTGGGGATGTGCATATTAAATGCCGAAAGCATTCCAGCACGCCAGGAGAATTGATGGGAGATGTTTTCTTCGATTTTACATGTACTAAATGCATGCGACTCAAATTTGGTGCACCGTCCACATCTAAAGTCAAACATAATCAGCCCAATCACGAATATTCCCTCGGAATTTCTCTCCCACGGAAAATACTTTTCTCGAGAAAAATTTCCTCCAATTATAAATTCCGCGGGAACAAAAAAGTTAAAAAGTGGCATCACTGAATTTTGAAGCCAGCTGTTTTGCTTGTTGGCATATAATTTTCTTGTTTTTGTTTCCAATTTGCGGTTTTGTGTGTGCAAAGATAATTAAATAAAAATAAAAAATACTGAAATTGAGCCTGATAATATTAATTTTCATACGTCTATATATAAATTAATTTGTGTTAAAAAAAATTTGAAATGAATAATTTAACTTTACGAGCACTTGTTGTTGAAGAACAACACCAAGAAAGAAATAACCAACGGATCACCAGAAGGCAGTTGCGGGATGCATCTAATCCTCTTGAGTTGCCGCTGTCACTGTAAGTACATATGTAAATACAATTAATTACTCGATTTAAAGTTTTTAGCTTGCAACAGGTTTTAAAAGTACTATAGAGTAAATAAACCGGCTTTTCGGTATTTACTAGGTATTTGCTACCTTTATGGAAACCACAGGCAATGGCTGCATTGGATTCCATTAATGTTACCAAATGTTGCAATTGCGCTTTATTTGTGCTCTTCGACCTAAATAAACAATTAAATATTTTTTTTATTTATTTAAACTGTGTTTTATTAAAAATTACTTACATTTTTATGTAAACTCCCTTCAGTTTTCTAAGTGAAATATTTTTAGGGAAAAAACTGTATTTAAAGGCATTCAGAATAACTACTTTTTTCCCCATTCACTTTTATTCTCTTTCACACGGTTGATAAAAATCGTACAAATATGTAGAAAAGGTAAAGTGAGAAATCTCATGCGGGATTTTTATTCATAATAGGAGGAATGGGGAAAGGGAGAAAACTCACGCGGAATTATTATTCGTGATTGGGCTGATTAATTGTGTAGATGATGCAAAAGAGAAGTTTGTACGTCAACGAATGCCATATTTAATATTAATAACTATGGTTTTGTATAATCTATTAATTACATCAAAGGACTTAAGTCGTCATGGATATTTTCATTGGAGAACACATACATACTTATAGTGAATTTCATTGATAAAAATTGGAACTTCTCTCCGATCGCTCCATGTAAGTAAGTTGCTATTTTGCTTAATTGAACACAAATAAATGGGCAGCCTCGATTTCAGGGGCATTATCTCATAAGAGTCCAAAATATTTCACATCTAGTCAGGAACTATTTGAAGGAACTTGATGGCGGAAATTAGCACATGACATTGAAATGCCTAAACATATATGTAAGTATGTATTTAATTTATGTATGTATGCTTATTTTCATTAAAAACATTTGAAATTACAAAATACAATCTATATATATAAAAATGAATGTTTGTTGGTTGGTTGGTTGGTAAGCGATAAACTCCTACATTGCTCATCCGATCGTGTTGAAACTTGGCATGTATAAGTAATTTTTCATAGAATAAATTTTTGGACTATCAATTTTTCCGTAACTCTCCGCTAGGTGGCGCTGTAGATAAACTTCTACACACTGAAAACTGCTTGACTTAGAAACTTTTTTTTTTCGCCAATCTATTATAAATATCGGTCATGTGTTTGCTATTGAAATTCAGCAATATCGGTTCACGGGTAGCGGAGATATATCCAAAAAACCGGTTTTTTGGGGTCAAAATTATGCATTTTTTTGATAAATTTTTTGAAAAATTTTTTTTTGCGCCAAAGTTGGTAATATCACTTCTTATGGAGATTTGAAGGCAAAAAAAAAATTTTCCCGATATCGGTCCATATAAAGCCGAGATATAGCCAAAACCGATTTTCGATATAATTGGCCCTGGAAGCAAAGTAAAACAATTTTTGGTGATAAAAAGTAAATCTGATAATAGAAATAGGTCATTCAACCAAAAAAAAGCAAAGTAAAACAATTTTTGGGAATACAGAGTAAATCTGATGATAAAAAAAGTTAGAAAAAAATGAGAATTGGGAAATCGGTCCATATATCGCCAAAACCAATTTCGAAGAAATCGATTCTGGAAGCGAAGTAAAACAATTTTATCTTTTTACTCAATCCGATGGAAAAAATATTTGCTAATTTTTGAGCAAATATTTTGCGAAAATGAGCACTAAATTAAGTTAGTTGCAAGATTTTGTGAGTTTTTGCCTTTATTGAGCTAATTTTAAGTGTAGAATATGCTTTTCTTCCATATTTTTGAAATTCGTTAATAAGACTAAAAAAACCTTTAAACAAACTTCAGCTGACTGGACCGATTTGCATAAATTTTTTTGTAGGCGTTTGGGTGGCGCCCGGGTGGTTTAGATTTACAATTCGGTCCGATTGGACAAAGGGGCGTGGTACCTCCCATACAAACCACATATTAAAAATCTATTATTTCTGCTCCTAAATACGGTATTTGAACAAAATTTGGTACGTCGGTTTGGTGTGCATTTTTTTAATGGTGCTGCAAATATGGGCGGGATTGGACAAAGGGGCGTGGTACCTCTCATACAATTCACAAATTAAAAATCTATAATTTCTGCTCCTGATAACGGTATTTGAACAACATTTGGTATGTCGGTTTGGTGTGCATTTCTTAAGTGCTGCTACAAATATGGGCGGGATTGGACAAAGGGGCGTGGTTCCTCTCATACAAACCACAAATTAAAAATCTATTATTTCTGTTCCTGATAACGGTGTTTGAACAAAATTTAGTACGTCGGTTTGGTGTGCATTTTTTAAGTGCTTCTGCAAATATGGGCGTGATTGGACAAAGGGGCGTGGTACCTCTCATACAAACCACAAATTAAAAATCTATTATTTCTGCTCCTGATAACGGTATTTGAACAAAATTTGGTACGTCGGTTTTGGTGTGCATTTTTTTAGTGCTGCTGCAAATATGGGCGGGATTGGACAAAGAAGCGTGGCACCACCCATATAACCCAAAAATTTAAATCGCCATATTTTGGGCATTTTTTGACCTACGTAGATGATATTTGGTACATATGGTATTGGCATAATTTGAAATACGTACCGGGAGAAAAGTGGATGGGACCACGCTCCTTTTTAGGAAAATAAAAAATCGTAATATAGTCTTAACTACTGGACCGATCGTAACAATAGGATATATAAATACTTTTAATTTTATTTTATAACGAGGGGGGTAGCGAAGTACACCGGGATCAGCTAGTATAATATAATAATAAACAATTTTCTTGCTATAGTTTCTGTCGAATTCAATGCTTGCAAGAAGAGCAATACAAAATGTTGGTAGCTTGGTTCAAACATCATTTATGCAGCGCATTCTCAACCAAAGTGTCAAACTGTTATTCCATAGTACTATTATTCTCCAACAACCTAGCAAAAAACGAAAATGTAACTACGAAATTAATGTTTATCAAACTAAAATGTTATATATTATATTATATTTCAGCAAATTCCATCAGGAACATAGGCTGTGTACGTAAAATCTCCATCTCTGTCTGTCGGCTGCGATGTGTCTTAGTTCGCTAAAAGATTTACGTGTTTCGTTAAAAATTGTTCGTCTCCATGTTAACTTTGGTCGTCCTCGGTTTCTTGAGCCCTGCGGGTTCCATTCCAGTGTCTCATGGCATATTTCGTTATATGGTTTTCGTAGTGTATGTCCAAGCCAGTTGTATTTTCTCTTCTTTATTTGGGTGTTGATGTTGTCCTGGTTCGCGATTTGATTTGATTTGAAGAAGTTGTTCGTTAGAGACCACTCTAGGCCACCAAATTTTTAGAATATTTCGTAAACATCTATTGGTAAATGTTTGGATTTTGTGTTTAATGACTTCGCTTACCAACCAGGTTTCAGATCCGTAGAGGAGAATGGATTTTATGCAGGCGTTAAAAATATATAATTTAGTTTTAGGCGAAAGAGCATTAGATTTCCAGATATTTCTTAGGCTATAGTATGCTGTTTTGGCTTTTTGTATTCTGGAGTTTACATCACCGATAGCACCTCCGTCCGCAGTAATGTTGCTTCCTAGGTAGCAAAAGTTGTTGACGTTATGGATTGGCAGGTTGTTTAGCAAAAATGTTGGCGTTTGGTGGGATTTAACAGCCATACATTTTGTTTTGTTTGCGTTGATTCGCAAACCGTATTTCAATGCCGTTGAAGCTAAGTCATCTATCTTCTTTTGCATATCATGTTTGTTTGATGCTAAAAGGACTAAATCGTCCGCGTAATCTAGATCTTCAAGTTGTTCATTAATCCTCCATACCTCTACTTCCACCAGATGTTGTCGATAATATTTCGTCTAGTGCTGTAACGAATAAAATAGGGGACAGGAGACACCCTTGCTTAACGCCGCTTAATGTTTCAAAAGGTTGGCTAATTTTTCCGCAGTGTGACACCCGCATTTTGGAGTTGTCATATTGTGCTTTTATGAGGTGGATAATCTTAGTAGTTATACCCTTATTGGCAAGATCATGCTATATCTTGTTCCGGTCGATGGCATCGAACGCTTTCTCAAAGTCTACAAAGGTAAGATACATTGTGGTGTTGAATTCATTACACTGTTCAATTATCAAACGGAGGGTATTGATTTGGTCAACACACGAGCGGTTAGGACGAAAACCAGCTTGCTCCCTTCGTAGCTTTTCGTCTAAGGGTTGGAGGATACGGTTAAGAATTATCTTACTAAAAATTTTGCACACAGCGGGAGTTAGGGCTATACCCCGCCAATTATCACATTGTTTTACGTCCCCCTTTTTTGGGATTTTAATAATAAGGCTCTCTTTCCATGCATCTGGAATTGTTTCTGTTTCCCATATTCGCCTGAATATTGGTTGTAAGACATTTGCGGTTGTTTGGGAAGCTGCTGATATAAATAGTTCGGCTGGAAGGTTGTCAATACCAGGGGCTTTGTTGTTTTTGAGTTGATCAATAGCGGCTGTAATTTAATCTATACAAGGCGGGTCGATGTTTACCAAAATTTCACTACGTGAGTTTGTATTTGTGTAAGGCTGGGTTGTATCAGAGTTGTTGTTATGGTTTAAGACCTCTTGAAAATGTTCTCTCCACCTGCTGAGCTGATCTTCTACGGACGTAAGGATGATTCCAAATTTATCCTTGATTGGTGTGTTCGAGTAAGATTTCTTGCCAGAGAGTTTCCTGATAATATCAAAAACGGTCTTCAAGTTCCCCGTGTGAGCAGCGGCCTCGGCTTCGGATGCTAGGTTGTTAATGTGATTTCGCTTGTCATTTCTAGCTTGCCTTTTCACCTTCTTAACAAGGGATGTGTGTTTTACGCGTAACTAGTTTTTTCGAACAAGATTAGTTTCGTTTAGAAGGAGTTGTTGTGTTTCTCGTCTTTCCTCTACCAGGTTCCAAAAAACGTCCGAGAGCCATTCTTTATTTTCTCTTCCAGCATAACTAACTATTTCTTTAGCTGCGTCGCCGAAAATAGTGTCTAGTTTTCTCCATTCTTCGTTTACATCTATGGGCTGAGGTGACGGAATAAGTCGTTGGTAATTGTTGCTGACATTAGTAGCGTATCTATTTTTAACTACATCGGATTTCAGTTTCGATATATTGAATGGTCGTCGCTGGATTTTCTGCATATTTGGTTGGATACTGTGCCTTTTGAGCATCAGTTTGAGTTCATCTATAACTAGATAGTGGTCGGAAGCTATATCTGCACTTCTTAATACTCTGACGTCTTGAAGAGTTTTGAACCATCTCTTGGATATGCATATATGATCGATTTGACTAAGTATGGCCGAACGCGTGTCCCTAGATTTCCACGTGTACTTATGTTGTAATTTGTGGGGAAAGTACGATCCGCCAATGGCAAGGTCGAAGTCGGCGCATGTCTCCAGAAAAAGTTCACCATTTCCGTTTCTGTTGCCGGGACTATGTTTACCCATGATTTGCTCGAACCCATTGTTACAGCTTCCAACTCTTGCGTTTATGTCGCCCATTAGCACTAAGATGTCGTTTCGGTCGATGTTATTAAGGACTCTATGTAGTTCGTCGTAAAAATTCTCTTTATTAATGAATTCGGAAACCTCGGTGGGTGCATAGCATTGTACAATTGATATTTTCCCGATGCTAGAATTAAGGCGGGCTGTGATAATGCGTTTTAAAATAGCAGACCAACTTACGAGGGTATTTCGTATTTTTCTGCTCAGAAAAATACCCACGCCATGCGTATGTGGATCGTCTAAGTTTTCGTGGTCCGAGTAAAGAATTCGATCTCCCTGTGAGTTTGTAAAGTCGCCACTTCCATTCCATCTCATTTCGCTGATGCCTAAAACTGCTATTTTAAGCCTATTGCACTCTGCCGTTAGCTGTGCAAGTTTACCGGTTTGATAAAGTGTATTAATGTTCCATGTAGCAAATCGTATCCGGGGGCATGCGGGTGTCGTCATCAGTATGTTCGTTTGTTTATTTATTTTCCTTGTGTTGATTGTAGTAATCGCGGTTGTTTTCAGTACCAGTAGGGGATTGGCCTAGTGTTACCTAGTTTGGTGACAGGGCTGTTATCTTCATATAGATTTATTAACAAGAAGGCCTCCAAACCTGCCTCTCGTTGTTATTTATTCTGATCATTTACTTCAGAACATGTTGTTGTGTTGAAAGGTTATACCGCCTTTTGTTCGGACACCAGACAGTTGCTCGAGAGAGGCTATATGTGACGCATCAAGAACCATGGGACCCCAAACTAAAATGTTAAGGCGTTTTCTATTTTAATAATTTTAGCGAACTCAAACGACGTTTGAAGGCGGAGCAAAAAGCCTAAGAAAAATCTGAAAAGAATGCGAATATAATTGCCTTGGCGCCGGATGTTGGAGAAAGCAAAAAGAAGTCTTCTACTCCTGATGAAGAAATCGCACCCAATGATTATTTTAAGTTACGTACAGCTGCTGTAACCGAACTAAAAAAAGCTCCCGAATCACATCCCTATCCACATACACAAGTTTCATGCCTGTATTTCTTTAGAAAACTACATCAGTAAATATTCTAATCTTAAGGATGGTGAAATATTGGAGAACGATCAGTTCAGGTATGTTTTTAAAATATGTAATTTTAAAATTTTATTTATTTGTTGCGGGTTATCATCAGTAGATGTTTTACCCTTTATGTTTAAAAAATTCCAAAGCTCATCTATTTATACAAAAACTCACAAGCATATTTTTGTGAATTACAAAGCATAAAAATAGCCTTTAAAAAAAATTTTCAAACACACACAACAATAATTTTCCATTATGAATGTGTTTACTTTTCTACACCTATACAATTAGACATCCGCTGGTTGCCATTAAAAGTATTTTATAAGGCAAAAATGAAAAGCAAATCTCCCCGTTACAAAATTTTACATTTATTTTTTTTTTTTTTTTTTTTTTTTTAATTAGGACCAGCACTCAGGGAATGACCCCTACGTATGCAATGCATTGTGCCGGAACTTTGGGAGAGGGATAGGGTAGAGAAGATAGAGGTTGAAAATTTAGAAGGCTTAACTCTTTTACAACTCTGCTTTGCGCGTTATGTTGATTTTTTTAGCAGTGTTGAGGCGCCTCTGGTGTTAAGTAGACGCATTAAGTTTGTTAAGCTGTATTAGCAGGCATTTTATTTATTAATATTTTTACTTCGCCGATGTTTCTGCTAACCGACGAAGGAGGGCGATGTTGTGTACATTAGTTTGAAACAGCATCAATCGCTGTCGGAACAGTTTTTTAGTGACCAGTGCTATGCCTTCATCACTTAAATAGTCCGACAACAATTAATAACAATGTCTCACCAATGTACATTAGAAAAATTAATGATGTTAATTGACTTGCTCTGGCCAGGGTTTGAACCCAGGCCCCAAGTCATTGTTTGCTTAGTAGTCAACGCGCTAACCACCTCAGCCAACACCACCCCCATGCACTCAAGTATTTATGTTTAAAATTTTATTTATTTGTTGCGGGTTAGCAATATCTAGATATATATTTCGTTGGTAGCTATACCAATTCATCAGTAGATGTTTTACCCTTTATGTTGATGAGCTTTGGAATTTTTTAAACATAAAGGGTAAAACATCTACTGATGAATTGGTATAGCTACCAACGAAATATATATCTAGATATTGCTAACCCGCAACAAATAAATAAAATTTTAAACATAAATTCTTGAGTGCATGCTCAAATAAATGTAAAATTTTTTAACGGGGAGATTTGCTTTTCATTTTTGCCTTATAAAATACTTTTAATGGCAACCAGCGGATGTCTAATTGTATAGGTGTAGAAAAGTAAACTCATTCATAATGGAAAATTATTGTTGTGTGTGTTTGAAAAAAATTTTTAAAGGCTATTTTTATGCTTTGTAATTCACAAAAATATGCTTGTGAGTTTTTGTATAAATAGATGAGCTTTGGAATTTTTTAAACATAAAGGGTAAAACATCTACTGATGAATTGGTATAGCTACCAACGAAATATATATCTAGATATTGCTAACCCGCAACAAATAAATAAAATTTTAAACATAAATTCTTGAGTGCATGCTCAAATAAATGTAAAATTTTTTAACGGGGAGATTTGCTTTTCATTTTTGCCTTATAAAATACTTTTAATGGCAACCAGCGGATGTCTAATTGTATAGGTGTAGAAAAGTAAACTCATTCATAATGGAAAATTATTGTTGTGTGTGTTTGAAAAAATTTTTTAAAGGCTATTTTTATGCTTTGTAATTCACAAAAATATGCTTGTGAGTTTTTGTATAAATAGATGAGTTTTGGAATTTTTTAAACATAAAGGGTAAAACATCTACTGATGAATTGGTATAGCTACCAACGAAATATATATTTAGATATTGCTAACCCGCAACAAATAAATAAAATTTTAAACATAAATTCTTGAGTGCATGCTCAAATAAATGTAAAATTTTGTAACGGGGAGATTTGCTTTTCATTTTTGCCTTATAAAATACTTTTAATGGCAACCAGCGGATGTCTAATTGTATAGGTGTAGAAAAGTAAACTCATTCATAATGGAAAATTATTGTTGTGTGTGTTTGAAAAAATTTTTTAAAGGCTATTTTTATGCTTTGTAATTCACAAAAATATGCTTGTGAGTTTTTGTATAAATAGATGAGCTTTGGAATTTTTTAAACATAAAGGGTAAAACATCTACTGATGAATTGGTATAGCTACCAACGAAATATATATCTAGATATTGCTAACCCGCAACAAATAAATAAAATTTTAAACATAAATACTTGAGTGCATGCTCAAATAAATGTAAAATTTTGTAACGGGGAGATTTGCTTTTCATTTTTGCCTTATAAAATACTTTTAATGGCAACCAGCGGATGTCTAATTGTATAGGTGTAGAAAAGTAAACTCATTCATAATGGAAAATTATTGTTGTGTGTGTTTGAAAAAATTTTTTAAAGGCTATTTTTATGCTTTGTAATTCACAAAAATATGCTTGTGAGTTTTTGTATAAATAGATGAGCTTTGGAATTTTTTAAACATAAAGGGTAAAACATCTACTGATGAATTGGTATAGCTACCAACGAAATATATAGCTAGATATTGCTAACCCGCAACTAATAAATAAAATTTTAAACATAAATACTTGAGTACATGCTCAAATAAATGTAAAAAATATGTAATTTTTTACAATGAAAACAGATACATATATCTAAATTTGTTTTATAGCATTGCACCAAATGCAACAGCAACGTGTTCAAGACCAACAAACGCCTTACAACGTAATGATCATTCAAAATAAGCATGCATATCAATATTTGACTCAAAAATCAGACGATCCAATGTTAAGTCAGGTTAAAATTGAAAGTGATTTATTATACCACAAGCCAGAACAACAAGTGTTTCTAACGACTCCCAGGAGCTCCACAACTTAAAGAACCACTGAAAGAGGTATCTGTAGCTGGTACACAAAAGACCGCAGAAAAAATGAGGAAAGTCGAAGGTTAGTTATTATTTCTGCTACTCTTTTGTCACATGATTTCATATTTTCCATAACAGATTTTGGAGAAATGGCAACTATATCTGCCGTTTTGTATGCCAACACTCAGCATCCAGAGCTTAAGCAATTATGTATATCCTAACTGGAATAAACGTTGTAAACAAATTTTAAAGAAGTGGCGTTCTTTATCTACAGAAATGAAAGCTCCGTTTTTGCAACATGCGAAAGATAATCGTTCCGTTTTACGATTGAATATGGTTTACCTCCTACCTTATGCTTATGCCTATTAATTACTATTTTTACTTTTTATGGTTTACAAACTTTTTTCATTTTTTTTATTATTAATAAAAGTATTTTTTTATGTGTAAAGAACCGTTTTCGCTGAAAAGCATTTATTTATTATATCAATTTTTTAGGCCAAATCTCATGAAGACGGCGAAATGGGTTTATTCGTGTCTGTCATCAGTTCCGAACGTTTTCAATTAGAATGAAAATTTCCGAATCACAAAATAGAATATTTGTTGTCTGGCATACTTCCGAATATTTTTGCTCGATTGGTGGCTAATGTGGGAATTTTTTTAAATCTCCTTTTCCATTTGGGAACAAATGCACTTTAGTGAAGTTGTCCCAAACAAAATAACAATTAGCCTATGTGATAGAAAATTGAAAAATAAGAAGAAAACATTAAATAAAAAAAAAAGTTGGCGGCAACCCATATTTTCCGAGTTAGGGGCCTTTGAAATTTCATGTAAAAAGGAATAACCAATACATTTCTTAGTGAATTCGGTCAAAAACAAAAACAATATTGTAAAAAATTAAAAATAAGAAGAAAATATTAAACAAAAAAGTGGTGGCGATCCTTTGAAGATTTTATATAAAACAGTGGTTATTCACTATATTTCTCTGCATATGATTTTCTCCACCATGGTATTTTCTGACGCGGTGGTATATAGAATATATTTTCTGCATAGCCGGCCTCCGGCCGGGCTTAACGATTTTCTCCACCATGGTATTTCCCGTCACGGCGGTATATAGAACAGTTTTTCTGCATAGCCGGCCTCCGGCCGGGTTTAATAATTTACACCCAAACAATAATATAGAAAATATATCATTTATGGCAGCAGATTGTTCGCTGGATAAAGTCTGACAGCAATTTACACTAATTTATTATATTTTAATATAACTACAATAAAAACAATATTTTTTTTTAAATACCACTCAAATCTTTTGTATTTTAACAAATCTATTAAAATTAGTCAAAAGCTTTCAAACGAAACTTGGCCTTATACGTTGAAAAATGCAAAGGAAATCGCACATATATATGAAAACTTCAAAGGCCCATAACTCGGAAAATATGGGTTGCCGCAAACTTTTTTATTTAATAGTTTCTTCTTATTTTTCAATTTTCTATCACATAGGCTAATTTGTATTTTGTTTGGGACAACTTCACTAAAGTGTATTTAAGCCAGATTTTCTGCATAGCCGGCCTCCGGCCCGGCTTAACGATTTTCTCCACCATGGTATTTCCCGTCACGGCGGTATATAGAACAGTTTTTCTGCATAGCCGGCCTCCGGCCGGGTTTAATGATTTACACCCAAACAATAATATAGAAAATATATCATTTATGGCAGCAGATTGTTCGCTGGAAAAAGTCTGACGGCAACTCACACTAATTTATTATATTTTAATATAACTACAATAAAAACAATTTTTTTTTTAAATATCACTTAAATCTTTTGTATTTTAACAAATCCATTAAACTCTGGTCAAAAGCTTTCAAACGAAACCAAAATTGGCTTTATATGTTGAAAAATTCAAAGGAAAATCACACATATACATATATGAAAACTTCAAAGGCCAATAACTCGGAAAATATGGGTTGCCGCCAACTTTTGTTTTTATATTTTCTTCTTATTTTTCAATTTTCTATCACATAGGCTAATTTTTATTTTGTTTAGGCCAACTTCACTAAAGTGCATTTAAGCCTCCATTTGTTATTATCAAACATGTATATTGGTTTTTATTTCCGAATTAGGTAGATAAGATATCAAAATTAAGTTCAATCAATTTTTTTTCAAATTAAATTAGTTTTATTGTGTAATAAATGAGATTCTACTTGCTTTCACACAGCTTAGTGCAGTCGAAAGTGAAATGAAACAATTGTTCGGAAGTATTTCTGTTAAGTATACAACTTTTCTCAGAAAACCTCCGGGAAAATAGTTGAACCGACAATCGATGCGTATTTTCAACCTCATTCGATTGGGTGTAGTGTCATATGCGCTCATTCTCTAGTTTCTGAGATATCAATGAAATAGTGTTTTGAAAATCGTTCGAAGAAACCTCCGGATATATTCGATATAATTAAAATGTCAATAATGACAGTCATAAAGCTGATACTAGAGGACTTTTGCTATATATTCTCATTTTTATATTTTTAATTTATTAATATATTACTTTAAAATTATTGCATTCAAAGTCGTAATATTTTTTCACTCTTTATTTACATATTGCACACCGAAAAGTTAGCTAACCGGATGTGCGGTTTTGAACCTCACTATTTCCGGTTTGCTAAAATATTGTTTTCTTCTCACCAATGTTAACTTCACCACGATACTTTTTTTTCCGGTAAATACGGTTGTACATATGAGCACGGTTGGAACAAAAAGGTATATTATCGCACAAACGGGGCTCATTATTGTAATTTCAAGTTGATTTCGGCGAAATTAAGGGCCAATAATTGACTTCGTATTTAAATACTCATTCAGCTAATTTTCATTTAAATTTATGTTGCATTTAAGTGCTACTTCTGTTTTTCAGTCGTATTTAATTGTTCTTATTTATTTGTATTCAGAACTTGGTAGCACAACGTTATATAAAAAATTTCCCTTCAGAACAGCTGACTAGAACAAATAAAGTAAAATCCAAAAAATATACATTTTTATTTATTAAAACTTTATTTATTTGTTGCGGGTTAGCAATATTTAGATATATATTTCGTTGGTAGCTATACCAATTCATCAGTAGATGTTTTACCTTTTATGTTTAAAAAATTCCAAAGCTCATCTATTTATACAAAAACATACAAACATATTTTTGTGAATTAGAAAGCATAAAAATAGCCTTTAAAAAATTTTTTCAAACACACACAACAATAATTTTCCATTATGAATGTGTTTAATTTTCTACACATATATATATCTAGATATTGCTAACCCGCAACAAATAAATAAAGTTTTAAACGTAAACGCTTGAGTACATGCTCAAATGAATGTAAAATTATATATTTTTATTTTAGTTAAAATGAAGAATAATTAAGAAATGCTGAATATTTTTTGGAGAATAAAAGCAAATTTCAGAATGATTAAAAGTGTTACTATTTATTTTGTAACTTATTTCAGAATTAAAACACAAGAGACTATTATGATTTTAGTTATTACTTTAATTTTATTTACTTTTTAATTTTTATTACTTAGTCTAATTTTATTATTTTATAACCATCTCAGGGACCCGCTTTTTAAGGCTGGTGTTTGATCAGGTTGTTTGTTTTGTGTGTTATGTGTTAAGAATTGACTCGACTGACTAGACTCACTGATTAGAATCGAACCGACTAGACATCATACCAAATCACCCTCCGCTTTTATACCCAATTTCGCTGTCTGATTGAACGATGCTGCTGACGTTCGCTGCCGCCGGTGTGGTCATTGCTAAGTGTGCTAGTATGCAAATTCAGCATATTCTGTAGGAAAGTTACTGGCATATACATACATGTATGCAGCGGTATTGCATCGTCAGCATATACATATATGTAGGAAAATTACTGGTAATAACGTCAGTAATGCATGCAGCGGTATTTTGCTGCCGTTGGTATTTTTGTTGGTTGAGGGAAAATAACTCAACGTCAGTATGTGTGTGCAGCGTATGTTCTGCTGTCGCTGATACTTCTGTTGGTTAGGGGAAAATGACTCATAACATCCCTCCCCCCTTACGGACAAGAAACATCCTGTCTTAGGATGTTTCGTAGCCATCCTTCTGGAATCAAGTCAAAATAGATGTGTGTATGCATCCGACTACCTTGGCGATACAGCTTTGGCAGCTCTCGGAGTAATATGTAATTATCTCCCGAGCCTCGATTGCCTGAAGGTTCGCAGTTTACCATTAGTTGGTGACTGCTGAGTGTCTGTCGACTTGGTACGTTTGCTGCGTCACCAAGGAAAAAATATGATATTGTTGGTGAAATGTCGAGGTTGTTACTGACGTTGGGGTGATTTCCCATTTTCTAACGGAACTGCGTTTTCCGTCCATGTATGTGTTGTGCCATCGCATATAGCTTTAACTGTTGATTATGGTTGTGTGAGGTTGAAGGTTATGGCTGTCTGTCTGTTGATCGTTGGATTGGATTCTTTATTGTTGTCGGAACTGGGTTTTCCGTCCATGTATGCGTTGTGCCATCGCATATAGCTTTAACTGTTGTTTAGGGTTGCGGAAGGTTGATAAGCTTTAATTGTTGATTATGGTTGTGTGTGGTTGAAGGTTATGGGTTGCTTGTGAAACATCGGTCGGGTTTTAATATTTTTAATCTTATAACTAACAATTTCTTTTCTTATTTGTACTTAAATAAAAATTTCTTTTCTTATTTGTACTTATATGTCTTATATACATATATGTATTTCTTATTACTTTTATTTTTAATATGTATATTTTTCTTTAACTATTAGTTATATATGTATATATATATGTGTATTGTGTATTGTTAATGGTATGTTTTTTTTTTTTATTTTCAACTTAATATAAAATTGTATGTATGTATGACACACAAAAAATTATAATAGTTATGCATTTACAAGTTAGTTGTATAATTATTGTGTATGTGTATTGATATTTATATATATGTACTCTTATATTAACCTTGAAATAAACTTATACAAGAAAATGAAAATTTTTAAATTATTTGAAAACGTTGCAAAAATGAGTAAGAAAAAAAAACTTCATTACATTTAGTACTACATATATCAAATTTCAACTTATTTAAACATTTTTTCCTCTCCTTTTTTTTTATATATATAAAAAAAAATGAGTTTAGTTTAGCTTGAATTTATCCTTGTCTTTGTGAAAGAAATTTAACACCTTTGCTGTTTTAATGATTTGAAAGAAAAATTATTCACTTGCGTATAATTTTTTTAAATCAACAGCAAAAATGGAAGAAAATTAGGAAAGTTTAAAATTGCAAATAGTTTGTTATTTAGAAGAAAGACAAAAATAAATATTAATAGGAAATTTGTTGAAATTATTTCATAAGTTGCATGTTCTTCTTTATTTGAAAATTAAATTTTAGTTTCTGTACTTGAAATTTTTATTCATTGTTCATTGTTCATTATTCATTTTAGCTTAAAAGCTTACATTCAAACATAGATTAATTCGTGCTTTTTATTATTATTGTTAGTATTACTGAAATACCATGCATGTATGTATGTTTGGCTTTTATTTTTGTTTCAATGTCAATGCCAAACTTATTTGTATTCTTACACACATACATACATGGAAGTGTATATCTGTTTATTCAGTTGTACCCGGCTGTGAAATAGTCTGGCAGAATTTTGCTGTGTAATCATATTTCACAGTCAAGTACTCAACTAAAGTCATGCAAAAAAAATGAAAAAAAAAGAAAAATTGTTTCAGTTTGGATATATTGCATTCATTTTTTACCCTGCAGTTGTAAGCATGTGCAAACATTAAAAATGTTTGCAATTGCTTTATTTATGTTTCTACTAATGTGCATAAAACTGCAGGGTTTTGTTTTTTTCTTTTTTTAAACATTAAAACTGCACTAATGCACAAATTTAAAAATTAAATCTCATCGTGCAGTCTTGAAAACGGAATGAAACGGTACGGTTGCAATTTATAAAATTGTAAAAAAAAAAAATTCATTAAGTGAACAAAAAAAAATGTTTAACAACTAGAAAAAAGAAATTTATTTTGGTTGTTCATACAAAAAGTTATTAAGTTGTTTAAAATAAAAACAATTCAAAATCAAATTAATCATATTGTTTAAATAAAAACAATTTCAAATCAAATTAATTACAGTACGAGCTCGGTATGCGCAACCACCGATTATCGCAACACCCCGATTAGCGCAACAGGCATTTTTTTTACATTACAGGGTTTATAAGTGCAACTTTTTTCAAAAATAAGTCTCGATAATTGCAACTTTTTCTGTTTTATTAAATTTTAAGCAATTTTCTTTCTGAATTTATTTGTTCAGAAACGTAGTTTTGACAATTACTTAAGGTTTCAGCAAAGAACCCATCATAAATATGTTTTCCCCATGTCAGTGGTGGTTTTTTTTTTACTTATTTTATGGTCTTTATTTTTTTTTGTTCTCGCGCAGGAGCGGCGCTTAAACAGTTTTCATAATCTCATTATTTTCTAAGGTAATCGAATTCTACGCCAATGTAATAAACAAAAATGTTGTCTTTGAATATACAGTTAGCTTTTGTTTTGCTTTTTAATCTATACATAGCGTTGCACGTTGTGTTTAAAGTTTTACATTATTTAAGTGAAGATCATTGTTATGTACACATCATTTTAAAAAGTATGGCAGTAGTAAAAAAAGTGTATAAGCTAACAATTAAACAAAAATTAGAAATTTTGCACAAATTGCAAAATGGTGAATCCGTTAAAAAGATTTGTATTGATTACAAAGTTAACAAGTCCACAATCAGCAGAATAAAAAAAATGAACTTGCGATACGAAAATTTGCTAAAAACTCTGAATCCGGAACAGTAAATCGACTTACACTTAGGTCAGCTGAGTACCCACAAATGGAAAAACTCTCAGTGGTAAAAAAAACAAAACTAGCCGCATCCTTCACACATCAAATGCTAAGATACCAAGAAACCATACATTTTTACAAAATGATATCAAAAATATTCAGCGAACGAATTCAATTCCTAAAAAAAAAACTCATCAGAGCAAGACAAATTGCCCAACAAACGAAGGAAACAAAACAAAAACGTGATTGCTAACAAATATGATTCCATCAATATGGGACAGATTTCCACTCACTCCCAACAACTTCATCACTGTCTCAACAATAGCTTCAGCAACGAAAAGACGCTTAAAATCGAAAATCATCACGTCCACCTCAGGACATCAACCACCCAAAAATAAGACGTGCTACCATTGTAGTGTTCAAGTATGGTAAGTCAATACACCCCAAAAAAAAATTTTATTTAGTATCTTTAGTAATAAAAATTGTTGAAAAATATATAGGCAATTAGTCATGATTCTGAATCATGTCATCCTCAAGACTTCCTCTCCATTCCTGTTTACCACAATTCGGTAAGCCCTTCCTTGCACCACTATGTCCTTTCTCATATGCCTATTCGGTTTCCAATTCTGTTTCATGTCCCGCAAGACAGTCGTGAGTGCAGTTCGTACTTCCGTGCTTGTCTGCGAGTCAAACTTGAGCTTAGCTTGTGCCGTTCTCATCTCTTCTCCATTGGTAACTCTCATTCTCCATCTACTCATCACTGACGCCAATAATCCTCTCGTAATTGGTTGTTGGTATTGGGTGTGCTTACCGCAAAATCTTCGTAGGCACTGGTCCGCATTACAAATCACGTGTAGGCCACAATCCACCAAATTGGACTGTTGAATGCAGTCAGTGTACTTGATTGGAAGTAGATTCGTACAGTTGGTACCTTCTCTCTGGAACTGCCAGTGGTAGAGCAACCTGATGTAGTTTGCCGGCGTGTTCATATCGTGTGGTCTGAGTGAGTCGTATATTACTATACCGTCCTTTGTCACTGACGCCAACGTCCAGTGGTTCCGCTCCATGACAGGCATAATCATCAGTTGTTTGTTCGACAATACTATCCCCTTCAACCCGCGAGAAATTCTCTCTTGGCAGACAATTGAATCAGGTGCCTCGCCCAATCTCTTCAGTGCCTCATAAAACATTGCACTGAAGATTTGCACCTTACCCGCTTCCTTCGTGGTGAGTGCTGTCTTCGCCACCCAATGCAGGAATACATCTATATGGTTGTCGTTCAGCCAACAATTCCCCTTCAGTACCTGGAAATCTTCCTCCGTCATCATCCTGACTCTCTTGCCGATTCTGTATCCGCAATACTTATTTGTCATCATTTTCTTTCTTTTTTCTTTTATTTAAATTTATTTCGTTCACTGAGAAAAAAAAACAAACACTGTGCTTACTACTGATATCGTTAGCAGACTGTTGGCTTAACCACACGCTGATTTGTAAGTTGTATGCTCAAAATAATTCTCTCATCCTTCGCTTCTTCCCCTTTTCTTTGTCTGTAATTTCGGCACTGAATTCTGTCAACTTTCATGTTCAGATAACTCACTGAGAATTTACTGAACTATTCTTATCTACATATGCATGTCGACGACTGACGTTATATATAAAAATCTTTTAAATTTATTATTATTATATACCCCTTTTTTTTTTTTTTTTTTTTTTTTTTTTTTTTTGTGTCATTAACCTAAACTTTCAGTTAACCTAAACTGCGCTGTCCTCCTCTGTCAGCGCGCCCCTAATTTGGGACCTTCTCAGTCCCCTCCTGGTTATTCTGTTTTCCTGTATCTTAATCTTAACGTTGTTTTGTTTTCTGAACAATATCAATACCACTATTATTGATGCCAATATGGCAAGCAACGCGACGCCCCCTATTGCGGTATTTACCTGATCATGGAATTTCAGTTCCTCAATTGTTTCTAGGTTGTCTTCATGTTGTAGGGTAATATCCTGAAAAGTGAGGGATCGTTCCGTGGAGAACTTCCTCTGATACGATGGGAGGGCAAACGTTTGTGTGCTCTTATATATCTTGTTGCTGAAGCGTCTGCTGCCTATGTTGATAGTGCAGTTATTGAAGTGTAGAAAATAGTGTCCCGTTAAATTGAATCCTCTTTCATCGCAGCTGCTGTTGGCCGTTATGTTATACATGTTTACCAACACTATCATATTGCTGCTTACTTCTATGATCTGGTGCTCGGTGTACTTTACCACCGTGCATTTTCCCGTAAACGTACAACTTGTGGACGGCTTTAGTTCGAAGATTGCTTTGCCTTCTGCATAAATGTAAGTGTGGTTATTTATTTCGACCACTGCAGATGGTTGCTCCTTGATTTGGATGCCGTTGGTGTCCGGAAGTGGCAGCAATAAATGCTTGGTTGTATCTATTATGTCTGCAGGTACCATAATTATTATGCTTAATTCCCCATTCACCCACTCAATCAGTGCTGTACGGGTATTCTCCAATATCTCCAAGTCAATGTTAAATATTTCCACCTCTTCTATTGTTAGTATTGATGGTGAGAATACTCCCGCTTTTGCGGATACTATACTTTCTGCTATGTCCCTTAACTTGGATCGCAGGTGTTGTATTTGGAGTAGCTGTGTCACCGCTAGTTGTCGGGTTGCGAACTCCCGTTGCAGGGCCTCGAATTGAACCAACTTGCTCAGTTCCTCCACGTTAAGAGTGTGCACAATGTAGTTATAGTTGCGCACCACCCTGGCTCTGCCTATATTGATCTCGACGTATCCTGCTTGGGTTTGTAGTTTCTCGATGTAAAGACTCTTCTCCGCTTCTGATTGTAGTAGTATTGCCCCTCGATGAGTAACTGTAGATAGGCCGTTAGTACACCTTGCGGCCTTTTTAATAATAATTTGTTGTGTTAGTTGTTTGTAGTGATATGCCATTAATCTTTCTACTAATTCTATAGCGACAAAACAATCCAAAATTGTATGCAACTGTTTTAAATGAGAAGAACAAGCAGTCAAAAACATATGGAAATTCGTAAAACTTATGTAATATTTAAATGCACAATGTTGGCTATTTAATGTTGACTTAATTTTGCAGTGAAAAACTCAACTTTGTATATAAATAGCATTTAAAAATAAATGACACATAAATCAGAACTGAATTATTGGTCCTAACTAAAATGACTTAATTTAGGAATTGTCAAAACGCATTCGAAATAGCATAATTTCAACTTGATTTCGGTCGAAATCAGGAAATTACTTAATTTCGCTTCACGCTGAACGGGCTATAATAAATTATTTGTTTGAGCCGATTTTTGAGAAGCCGCTTAGACACTACTGTATCCGCCGGTTAAAGTTAACCACGCCGCCGCCGAACAACCCTTTATAGCCTTTTTCCACTAGCATACATTTTAGAGGAATGAATGGAATATGTTGAAAATGTCAAATTGCATTTCCATTGGCAACATCTAACATCTACCATCTTCTCAGCTGTCAAAAATATAAAAATACTTACAGCATAATTTATTGTGGAAAAAATTAAAATAAAATTAAAATGGATTTTGAAGAAGCATTAATAATTGGACTCGTTCATAATTTACAAGAACAAACAGAATTGTTAATGCAGTGTTCAGAAAAAAGCATTAACACGAACTTCTTATATGAATTCTTTGGTTTTTTATTTATTTAAAGTTTTTATATGCATAGCAAAAAAAGCGATTTCCTAAAAGACATGAGAGTTCTTTCTTGTGCCTCTCAACTCTTCTATTTTGTCATCCCATAAGTCCAGCAACATGTTTTCCAAATCCTGGTTCCATACTATGCGACGAGCAGTGCTTTTCTTTACTAAAACCAAAAATAAATTATTATATTTATATATGTACAACATATAAAATAAAGTTAAAAAGAAGTAAAAACTTACGTGTGCCACTCATTTTGATATACTTTTCTTTATTTTTTCTTACACAAGTATGTATACATACATATGTCATTCACAAAAAATTAAACTGTCAATATGTATGTATCTGTCATTTTGCTAGAGATGACATTAAAATTATCGGAATATGTTGATTGGAACAAAATGATTTAGGAACATCTTTTAAAGATGTAGAAAGATGTTGACTTTTAGTACTGTACATTTCTTATGGGAAGATGTTAACATCTTCTCAAATTGATGGTAGATGTTAGATGTTGCGTAGTGGAAAAAGGCTATTAGGCTTGTAACTCTGCCTAGCAGCAATAGCTTCAAAACGGCCAATTTGCATCGGCTGGAAAGCTGAGTCGGCTCAAACAAAGCCGCCGACATCGTCAGCTACGCCATTAAATTTTTTAGGTGGATGGGAATAATTATTTCACACAAATGCATTATGAAGTATGTACTAAGTCCCCTTTTATAATATGTTCACACGACAAGATGAAGCACTTGCTTCGCTTTCTGAAGCATGTTTATGAATCTAGCTGTTCACACGACTCATGTACTTGCTTCGATTTGACAGTTCTCTTTTTAATTACAAATAAAATCTAAAATGGAAAAAAAAAATAAGTTAAAATTATTACCCATTTTTAAAAATGCACAAACATATTTTTTGTTTCCATTGTTGTTTTATCTTTATAGTTTTAATTCAATTTTTCACTTTTAATTAAAGTTTTTGTTGTTTTTTTTTTGCAGCTAGTTCAGATAAACTTCCGATAAACTCCGATAAAATTTAGAGAAGACAGCAATTTTTCATGTTTCACAAGTAGATTCAATATAAATCTACATGCTTCGCTTTCAAAATTTTGTATGGCGAAGCATGTTGCTTCTCTCATGATTGGGGTGTGAAGCATGAATAGAGAGCGAAGCATGTTCCGTGTGAACGTAGTATTACATATTGGCAACTGAAGGGCAGACATTTTTGTAATTCTCTTTTGAACTTGAATGTATCTTTTACATATTGGAAATTAATAGACAGTCAGAAATTGTTCGTATCCCATTTTCGTTCTTTTCGCTGTTGTTGTTTATGCACATAATTTTACGCACCACTAATACTAAAATGACAATGGTGTGAGAAAAATAATATGAAGCAACAACATAAAAAATGCGAAGAGTGAAAGAGAAAAAGGAAAAATGTCCGGTACAGAGGGTCGTCTACTATACCCTCTGCATCTTCACCCCTTCTTAAACAAACTTCGTCTGTCTGCTTTCAATTGCCAATATGTAAAATGGGACTAAGGTTTTCATTAAAAATTAGTACTTTTTTGTATCTATATTTGTACCGTCTTGCGGAGCCAATTTTTGTTTTTTATAAACGTCAAAATCTACATATAAAATAGTCCACAACACTATTATACATTTATGTTGGTTTTTTAGTGTTGTATTGGTGCATAGATGTACATTGTTTATTATACCTATGTCCAAAGTAAGCAAAATGAACGATGAACGAAAGGAGCGACCTAGTTCCGTTAATCTTTGGGTCCGGTCGGAACGATTCCGCAATAGGAACGATTTTGCCCAACTCTAATTAGTAACACCACCTGGTACGTCAGCTGATTTTTATTTAAAGCAGCTTCACGCCACAGAATAATATACATACAGTCTACTTACACTAAAAAAATGCAAAAATCTGCGCAAGACTATTGTTTTTTTTTAATCTTTAAGAAGATCTGAAAAATAGGTGTAATATATAAAAAAGATTACAGCTATTGGAAAGGAACCTTTTAAGTTCCCTAAAAGGGCTATTAGACACGCATACTTGTCTGCAGACATGTACGATGGCATACTTTGCGTTTTGCTATTACACTATCGAACGCTGTCGGCATACTTCAGTACTTATATATGTTGTGTGTATGTTGGTGTGCGACAAACATCAGAAAATCAAAAATGGGCTACATGGCTGGTAAGAAAAACTTAAAAATCAATCCTGAATTGCCGTTTTCTTTAATAGAACAAATTAATTGCTTTGATTTGCAAGAAAACCAGTACAAAAGTTTGCTGAATAAAATATTAGAAATCAATCCTGAATTGCTATTTTCTTTAACAGAACAAATTAGTTGGTATGATTTGCAAGAAAACCAGTACAAAAGTTTGCTGAATAAAATATTTAATTTAATTTTATTGAATTAATGAAAATTCAAAATTACTAAGAGTTTTTTTATGTTGGAAAATATTATTATTTATATCCAATCAGTTTTTAGCAGAACGTATCAGTACTGATTTCAAGGCCGCTACACCTCTCATCAGCGTTCAATTGTCCATCTTTACAATTTTCGTAAAGTGGATACTAATTGAGAAGAATATCAACTATTTAACCAGTTTTCAACAGAAATAGAATATGAGAATTAATTTTTAATTCAATTTTTATTCTACTATGAAACAGTGCTGGTTAGTACGAAATTCCCTCATTACTGTTTGGAACTAATAATCAACACAAACTCATAGTCCGTTATCATCAAAGTATTCTACTTTGTATTTTAACGATTTTGTTGTTTTTACTCTATATTAGGGAAATTCACATATTACTGTGACCCTTGTTATTATTATAGCTTTTTTCTTAATTTCATCTTATTTTTTAAATAAGGCTGGTTTTCCAAGACATTATTTGTATTTACTCACTTGTGTTACTTTTTAAGCAAAAAAAAAATTAATAAAATTTGTTAACTTTTTTAAATAAGTAATTTACTTTAAAAACTATTTATATATAAAATTAACACAATAGTTCAGATAAATTGATTCTTTTTTGAAATCGATTTGTATCACATACCAGAAAGGCATTACAGATATAATTAGCATAAGATAAAAGTTTATATGTATATTAAATGGTATAAAGCTGTTTTTTCAGTTATTGAATTTGAAATAGTGGGTGAAACAGCTTAAAAGCATTTTCTGTGGACAATTGACGGGCCGGACTCGTCGTATTCTTGTTTTGAAATCCACATCTGTTGGAAGGTAGAAAGTGATGCCAAGATGGATGTTTTTTCATACACACACCGACTCGATAAGTCCTGCGTATTTCAAATACACAATTATTTGGAACAAAAGATAGAGGAGAAAAACAAAATATACGTACAAAACATTGAAAATGGGACAAGCGAAGCAAAAGGATAGAAAGGTGGTAGTAGGTGAAACAGCTTAAAAGCATTTTCTGTGGACAATTGAGGGGCCGGATTCGTCTTATTCTTGTTTTGAAATCCACATCTGTTGGAAGGTAGAAAGTGATGCCAAGATGGATGTTTTTTTCATACACACACCGACTCGATAAGTTCTGCGTATTTAAAATATACAATTATTTGGAATAAAAGATAGAGGAGAAAAAGAAAATATACGTACAAAACATTGAAAAGTGGACAAGCAAAACATAAGGAAACCAGCAGTATACTAAATATACATGACAGAATAATTTTGCAATAAACAAAGAAAAAGAAAACCAATAACGTTGCTAAAATCAAATATAATGCAATTTTCAATAAATAAAATTATATTAAAAACTGCTTACTACTAAAAATCCCATCATCCCTACATGCAAATCCCATCACAATGGGATCACGACTATATGTATGTGGGAATGCAATATTACAAAAAACTACATTACATTTTTTATATATTCGACACTTAAACAAAAAGTTATTTTTTATGTTTTATCATACATGCTTTGAAATTTAAATAATTTTAATTTTATAATTTTTCAATAAAGAGTTAGTTGTTTTTCAAATTTTCTAAATAAATGTGTTTTAATAACCACATTTAATTGGTGACCTCACGTTTTTTTAACTAAATTTTTAAAAAAAAAATGTCTTCTCCTTCAAGAGCATCTAATGATAATCAAGATTCAGCAGGGATTGGCTCAAGCGTTCATGTTGCCGCTTCAAGTATCCATAAGCTTCCACCTTTTTGGAAAGAAAATCCCAAGCTTTGGTTTTTTCAAATTGAATCAATTTTTGCCGTTTCGGGTATTACACGTGATGATACCAAGTTTCAGTATGTTATTGCCAATATTGACCCAAATTTTTTGCCGCATGTTTCGGATATTTTGGAATTACCACCATCTGAAGGCACTAGTAGGTATCAATCTTTGAAAGATCGTTTGATTGGAACATTTTCCGAATCGCAAGAATCAAAACTTCGAAAACTTTTAAAAAGGCATCAGTTAGGAGATCAGAAACCTTCACATTTTCTGCAAGTCATGAAGAATCTTGCTTCTGGTCAGCTAAACGAATCAATTCTTAAAAGTCTCTTTTTGGAACAATTGCCGGAAGATGTAAGATCTATTCTTGTTATAAGCCAAGTAAGTGATGTTTCTTCTTTAGCAAGTCAAGCAGATAAAATAATGAGTTTTCGCTCACCACAAATTTTTGAAATGAGTTCTAATTCTGGTAACTCAGAAATTGCCATGTTAGCTCGAAAGATTGATGCATTGGAAAATAAATTTAACAATTTCTTCCGAAGTCGCAGTACTGAGCGAAATGATAGCCGAAAAGCTGGTAAATTTAGAAACCGAAGTAAATCAAGAAATAGAGATTGGTGCTGGTATCACAACAAATTTGCAGACAAAGCAACTAAATGCATAAAACCCTGTACTTTTTCAAAAAACTAAAAAATCATTCGAATGTTGCGACAGCCTCGGATGTTCAGCTTTCCACGTGTCGCTTATTTGTAAAAGACAAAACTTCAAATAATTGTTTTCTAATTGATACTGGTGCGGACGTATCAGTCATTCCTCCGTTCAACCGCAATTTTAGCAAATCTTTAAATTTAGGAATAAAAATTTTTGCAGCCAATGGTACACAAATAAAAACTTTTGGTACTAAAATCTTACATTTGGATTTTGGCCTTCGTAAAAATTTTTCGTGGAATTTTATTATAGCTGACTTATCAAAACCGATAATAGGATCTGATTTTTTAAAATATTATCACCTTCTTCCCGATCTTAAGAAAAAAGCACTAATCGATGGCACAACATTGTTACAAGCTCCTGGAAAAGTTTTTAAATACCCACCACTGGAAATAAAAGTAATTATACATGATGATAGTGAGTTCAACAAGCTTTTGCAAAAATTTCCTGATGTGTATCAAACTAAAGTATTTCCGGGAGTAAAAAGTAAACAAAATATATATCACCATATTGAAACGACCGGTCCACCTGTATCTGCGAAAGTTCGCCGTTTAAACCCTACTCGTCTCCAAATTGCAAAGAAAGATTTTGAATTTTTAATGCAATTTGGAATAATTAGACCATCAAAAAGCAACTGGTCGAATCCACTTCATATGGTGCCCAAAAAAAATGGTGAGTGGAGATGTGTGGGTGATTATAGATTTTTAAATAAAATTACCGTGCCCGACCGTTATCCAATACCATTTATTACTGATGCCAATGTTAATATTGCTGGGTGCTCTGTATTTTCCAAGCTAGATCTCGTACGTGCCTTTTACCAAATTCCTGTTTTTCCTGATGATATACCAAAAACGGCAGTAACAACACCTTTTGGCTTATACGAATTTCTTAAAATGCCATTTGGATTAAGAAATGCTGCCCAAAGTTTTCAAAGGCTTATGGATGAAGTTCTTCGGGGATTATCCTTTGTGTTTGTATACATTGACGACGTTTTAGTTTTTTCAAAATCAAACACTGAACATCTTCAGCATCTCGAAATAATATTTACAAGATTTCAAGAATATGGCATTATTCTAAATCAAGGTAAATGCAATTTTGGAAAGAGCAAAATGGACTTTCTAGGATTTCAAGTAAGTGCTGAAGGACTCAGTCCAATTCAAAGTAAAGTAGAAGACCTTAAAAACTTTCCAAAGCCTAAGTCAATTAAAGACTTAAGACGTTTTCTTGCCATGATTAACTTTTATAGACGTTTTTTACCTCAAGCTGCTTTGGAACAAGCACCATTGAATAATTTTTTGAAAAAGTCGGTTAAAAACGACAAACGTTCTATACCTTGGACTAAAGAAACTGAAGAAGCTTTTGAGAAATGTAAGTTAAGTCTCTGCAATTCAACTTTATTATTTCATCCAATAAGTGATGCAGAATTAGCCATTAAAGTTGATGCATCTGATTTTGCGATTGGTGCCGTTTTGGAACAAAAACTTAATAATGAATGGCAACCTTTGTGTTTCTTTTCGAAGAAATTATCGAATACTGAAAAACGATATAGTACCTATGACCGAGAACTTTTGGCAATATACGCTGCAGTAAAATATTTTCGTGATTATGTTGAAGGGCGTGAATTTTCAGTACATACTGATCACAAACCACTAATTTTTGCCTTTTCTCAAAAGCCTGAAAAAGCTTCTCCTCGTCAACTTAGGCAATTAAATTTCATTGGACAATTTACCACAAATTTTAAATATATCAAAGGCACAGATAACGTAGTGGCTGATGCTTTTTCGCGTGTTGAATCAATAACTCTTCTTGATTACGATGAACTTTCGAAGTTACAGAAGCATGATGTAGAGCTTCAAAATCTTTTGAATTCAAACACGTCTCTCAAATTGCAACTCGTTTCTATTCCTGGTACTAAATCAAGATTATTTTGTGATATTTCAAACAATATTTCTAGACCATACATCCCAAAAGACTTAAGAAAATCAGTTTTTTATGGATTGCATAATTTGTCTCACGCTGGCGCTAAAGCCTCAACCAAAATTGTTTCTGAGAGATATATTTGGCCTTTTATGAAACGTGACTGCAAATACTGGGCAAAAATTTGTCAACCTTGTCAGAAGTCTAAAATTTCTCGCCATACTAAAAGTCCTGTTGGACTTTTTCCTATTGTTTCTCGTCGATTCGCAGAAGTTCATATTGATTTGGTTGGTCCTCTTCTTCCATCAAACGGACACTGCTACATGCTGACGTGTGTTGATAGATTTTCACGCTGGATGGAAGCTTTTCCAATACCAAATTGTACGTCAGAAACCATTTGCGAAACCTTTATGATTGGTTGGATATCACGATTTGGTTCCCCTAACATAATCCATACCGATAGAGGGCGTCAATTCACTTCGAATAATTTCAGATGTTTAGCTCAATTTTTAGGAGCCAAAATTAATTTTTCAACATCGTATCATCCGCAGTCTAATGGGTTAGTTGAAAGGTTTCACAGAACATTAAAAGCTGCCATTTCATGTCATGAAGAATCGCAATGGACAAGGATCTTACCTTTAGTATTGTTAGGATTACGTGTATCAACAAAGGAAACAATAAATTGATCTCCTGCTGAAATGGTGTATGGTGAAATTCTTCATGTTCCTGGGCAATTTTTTGACAATATTGTAACAACTATGACAAGTAGTGATTTTGTAAAACAATTACAAACGATTATGTCAAGAATTAAACCAATGCCATGTTCTAACAATTCCAAACCATCTGTTTTTGTCAACAAGGATCTAAAGCATTGTACTCATGTGTGGATCAGAAATGACTGTGTTTTGAAGCCACTTCAACCAAAATTCAACGGTCCTTATAAAGTTATTAAAAAGTACGAAAAATATTTTAACATTCAAATCGGAAACAAAACCGACAAGATATCAATAGATCGTGTTAAGCCTGCCTTTTTAGATGTTGGTTTTGAAAATTCTGAAATCAATCAAGATGTTATATTTGATAATGATTCAACGAAGAAAAAATTAAAAACTGTATCGTTTTCACTAGGAGGGGAGTAATGTGGGAATGCAATATTACAAAAAACTACATTACATTTTTTATATATTCGACACTTAAACAAAAAGTTATTTTTTATGTTTTATCATACATGCTTTGAAATTTAAATAATTTTAATTTTATAATTTTTCAATAAAGAGTTAGTTGTTTTTCAAATTTTCTAAATAAATGTGTTTTAATAACCATGTATATAAATTGTGGCAGTATCTTAAGTTTGCATGGGAAGACTGCAATGGAACGGAATTCTTCACGTTTCTTCTGTTTTAATTCTTCACGGTAGGCCGTAAATTTATCAAACAAATGATAATTAATGTCGGCCTGGAATATTTTAACACCCACTGAATCGGCCATTTTTTGTGCATCTCTCTCGATTTTGACATCAATATTATATTTTTGTCACAGTATGAAACATACACAAAAACATATTTATAATTTTACTTCCGAAATCAAATTTTCTACCAAGAAAATAGATAGAGTTGGTTGTTTTTGTATATCTGCATATACCTTATATTAATTTTATCATGGTTGCATATGTATATGTGTACTTGATATGCATAAACATACATACTTTTATAGCGAGCATAAAGGACACTATACATTCGTCAAAATAGTTGACATCAAGCTCGTATACGTGTGCTTGACGTTTACACATTCATTTGCTTGAAGCCCTGTCCAGCATTCATATTGCATTTTATTTTGAAGTGTTAACAACGAGACAGTATAGAGAAAAACTGGTGAATATGTCTGTTGTAGAGCTGCAAAACAATCGATAGTACTATCGATAGTTTTTTGTTGGACTGACTATCGATAGTTTTTTTTCGATAGTGATACTATCGACAATTTTTTAGAATATATTTTTGAAATATATGAAGCCGATTAAATGTAGCCAGTATAACATTTGTAACAACTTATTCTACGCAGGTTCGTAGCCGCCTTTAAATTTATATACTTTTACAAATATAAACAACAAACAAACAAACAAGTTATACTTCGCTACCTAAATCAGCCCGTTTAGCTACCTAAATCTGCCTGAATTGTTATTTGATTTTAATTATAAAAATTTATTTAAGCTTAACCAAAAAGAAAATTAAAAATTTTCAAAACTTCATCGCGGTTGGTGTGTGAACTTTTTTGACTTTAGCGAAAAAATAAATATACGTTCCCTTATAGTTTTTTATGCTCTATCGGACTGTGCTAAGCCAATTTTGATATTTTAAAAAATTGCTAAAAAGTTACGTCCCTAATGTACATACTTATGTATGTATGTATGTAGGTGTTAGCTAAAGTTTTTCAACTTTGTCAGTTATTTTCGCAACATTTAATGATTGAAAAAATTATTTTATTTAAATAAAAGAAAGTATTGATTGTTAAAACATAAATTTTATTTTGCCCATGAATAATATAAACAATTAAAAACTAAACGTATCGCACTTATAAACAAGAGGGTATTAACTCAAAATTTTTAATATTTAATTTTTTTTAAGTGGTTATATTTACAAAAAAATACATGTGTATCTCTCTTTGTGATAGAAGAGTAGTATTAAAAAATAAAGTTTTTTGCCTCTACTGTAAATTTTAAAATTTTGAGTTAATACCCTCTTGTTGATCAAGTGCGATACGTTTAGTATGTTTAGTTTTTAATTGTTTCTATTATTCATGGGCAAAATAAAATTTATGTTTTAACATTCAATACTTTCTTTTATTTAAATAAAATAATTTTTTCAATCATTAAATGTTGCGAAAATAACTGACAAAGTTGAAAAACTTTAGCTAACACCTACATACATACATACATACATAAGTATGTACATTAGGGATGTAACTTTTTAGCAATTTTTTAAAATATCAAAATAGGCTTAGCACAGTCCGATAGAGCATAAAAAACTATAAGGGAACGTATATTTATTTTTTCGCTAAAGTCAAAAAAGTTCACACACCAACCGCGATGAAGTTTTGAAAATTTTTAATTTTCTTTTTGGTTAAGAAAAAATATTAACTGCGTGGCCCACGATATCGAACGAATTTTTCTTTCGTACAATTTACATTTGAAACAAAAACAAAACTTTTAAAATTGCTGTCTTCTCTAAATTTTATCGGAGTTTATCGGAAGTTTATCTGAACTAGCTGCAAAAAAAAAAACAACAAAAACTTTAATTAAAAGTGAAAAATTGAATTAAAACTATAAAGATAAAACAACAATGGAAACAAAAAATATGTTTGTGCATTTTTAAAAATGGGTAATAATTTTAACTTATTTTTTTTTTCCATTTTAGATTTTATTTGTAATTAAAAAGAGAACTGTCAAATCGAAGCAAGTACATGAGTCGTGTGAACAGCTAGATTCATAAACATGCTTCAGAAAGCGAAGCAAGTGCTTCATCTTGTCGTGTGAACATATTATAAAAGGGGACTTAGTACATACTTCATAATGCATTTGTGTGAAATAATTATTCCCATCCACCTATAAAATTTAATGGCGTAGCTGACGATGTCGGCGGCTTTGTTTGAGCCGACTCAGCTTTCCAGCCGATGCAAATTGGCCGTTTTGAAGCTATTGCTGCTAGGCAGAGTTACAAGCCTAATAGCCTTTTTCCACTACGCAACATCTAACATCTACCATCAATTTGAGAAGATGTTAACATCTTCCCATAATAGCCTTTTTCCACTACGCAACATCTACCATCAATTTGAGAAGATGTTAACATCTTCCCATAAGAAATACACAGTACTAAAAGTCAACATCTTTAAAAGATGTTCCTAAAGGCCGTGCCGCACTATCCTACACAGTCGCGCGATTTGCAAAATATGACATGTGCGCTAAAAATGTATGGTAGTGTGGACTAAAAATGCAACTGTGTGACAGATTTTTTGGCAAGTCGTGCGATTTGTAATATTTTATGAAAATTTTCATAAAATAATAGTTTTCATGCGATCAGAGGAGTATTTATTGTCAACCAGATGTTTTGGCATCAGATTTGTATGATAGTGTGGCACCTACAACACCATTTTGAAACGATTTTTTAAAGTCGGTCAGATTTCTGCAAGATTTTCCTGTGAATGAATCGTACGATTGTGTAGGATAGTGAAGCACGGCCTTAAATCATTTTGTTCCAATCAACATTTTCCGATAATTTTAATGTCATCTCTAGCAAAATGACAGATACATACATATTGACAGCTTAATTTATTGTGAATGACCTATGTATGTATACATAATGTGTAAGAAAAAATAAAGAAAAGTATATCAAAATGAGTGGCACACGTAAGTTTTTTCATTTTTTTTTTAACTTTATTTTATATGTTGTACATATTTAAATATAATAATATATTTTTGGTTTTAGTAAAGAAAAGCACTGCACGTCGCATAGTATGGAAGCAGGATTTGGAAAACATGTTGCTGGACTTATGGGATGACAAAATAGAAGAGTTGAGAGGCACAAGAAAGAACTCTCATGTCTTTCAGGAAATCGCTTTTTTTGCTATGCATATAAAAACTTTAAATAAATAAAAAACCAAAGAATTCATATAAGAAGTTCGTGTTAATGCTTTTTTCTGAACACTGCATTAACAATTCTGTTTGTTCTTGTAAATTATGAACGAGTCCAATTATTAATGCTTCTTCAAAATCCATTTTAATTTTTCCACAATAAATTATTCTGTAAGTATTTTTATATTTTTGACAGCTGAGAAGATGTTAGATGTTAGATGTTGCCAATGGAAACGCAAGTTTGACTTTTTCAACATTTTCCATTCATTCCTCTAAAATGTATGCTGGTGGAAAAAGGCTTTAATAACTAACGTATCCCTTTCAGAGTTACAAGCCGAGGGGTTTCCATCGGCGGCGGCGGCTTGGTTAAAAATGATCGGCGGCGTGGGCAGTAGTGTCTCGGCGGCGGCTCAAATTTCGGCTCAAACCAATAATTTATTAACATTTTTTGGTTTCTTTTTCGTTTTTAATACATACATGCATACATATGCATAAGTGCAAATGGATATGCAAATGTATATACATAGACATTTGCAACCATGATGAAATGAATATAAGGTACATATGTATGTACATAAATGCAGAAATACAAGTAATACAACTCTATCAATTTTATTGGTGACAAATATTATAAAGATGATGCAGAACATTTTAAAGATTGATTTGATACAGAATAAGATGAGAATTCGAAACCGTAATTGATGTTAAGGATAACAAAAAGACATTAAACGGTTGTAAAAGTGATGAGAATGCAACGCCATCAATAACAAAACCTGAAAAGGATTCCATTAAATCGACATCTCCTAAACCACTTGAAACAACAGAAGAAGTTGGTTTCAATTATTTACTTGTTATGGCTGAATGTTTCGAAGTGGTCTCAAATGCTCCTAAAAATCATAAATATCACTTAATCATTTCCATCCAAATAATACTCAACAGTATAAGAGGGCTGTGCAATGTGAACATCGTTTGTTGAAAACTTCTTTACCTCCTGGTGTGTATGTAAAAGTTTATGAAGATCGCATGGACTTGTTAAGTGATAGAGGGACCAAAACGTACACCCTATGGAGACGGCATGTTTTTCTTTGATATTCAATTGGGTCGTGATTATCCTAACAGACCACCAGTTTGTCATTATATAAGCTACTGCTCTGATCGCCTTAATCCGAATCTATGTATGTATATGAAGACGGCAAAGTTTGTGTATCTTTGCTGGGTACTTGGGGCAAGGATACTGAAATATGGGGCCCCAAAGTACACTACTTCAAGTTATTGTATCCATACAAGGGCTCTATTGGTGCCTGAATCGTATTTCAATAAAGCTGGTTATGAAAAGCAAAAAGGCACTTAACAAGGTAAAGAAAATTCACGAATGTTTAATGAAATGGTTATCATAAATATGCCCAAAATACTTCCAACATTCAGCACTCCCGCACATGGTTTTAATGCAGGAGGCTTCTTTAATTTTTTTCTTCGTTTTTATTAAGTTTTGGTAATATGTTATAGCTTTTGCAACAGGTGTTTCAACACATTCAGGATCAGACTCACTTGATGAGTTTGCTTCAGAAGTTTGAGTTTTTAAAAAATATTCTTGCACTGATTTCTGCATTTTTTGGTAAAAGTAGACTGCTGTAATAAAAGTAGAAGCCACAGGTAACAGGTATGTATATTTTGTGGTAGAAGCTGCTTTAAATAAAAATCAACTGACTTACCAGGTGGTGTTACTAATACAGCGGAGCTACAATTTTCTTGCATAATGGAGGGTAATATGTCTCATTTTGTATATGCAAGCATAGGAGTCGATGTGTCAAACGTTGAACTTGTTGTGAAGTAACATCACCTGGTAAGTGTATTCGTCTTGATAAAAAGGAAATGATAACGATATTTCACATAGATACAAAAAAGTACTAAATTTTAATGAAAACCGTAGTACTTTATAATGCATTTGTGTGAAAACATTGCCATCCATTTAGAAAATTTAATGGCGTAGCTGACGAAGTCGGCGGCTTTGCCTGAGCCGGCTCAGCTTTCAAGCCGATTCAAAGTCAGCGGCGGCACGGCTCACAGAAAATAGGCGGCGGCGGGTAGCCGCCGATTTTGAGCCGGTCGGCTTGTAACTCTGATCCCTTTCACTTGAATTGTTGTATTGTTGTGAAGTAGCACATAAAAAACCGATAGTATCGATAGTTTTACTTAAACTATCGAAACTATCGATGGTGACGACTATCGATAGTTTTGCAGCTCTAGTCTGTTGCCGACGGAACTTTGAATATGAACTAAAAAAAATAACATGTTTATGAACAAAATAGAAAAGAAAACATGTCTTGTACAACAATAATAATTAACTTTTTTTTATTTAAACTGCATTTTATTATTGAATATTTAATAATCTACTTTTTTTATTTATATTTTCATTTCCTTAAATGCAATGCAATCATACATTGGTATTGAATGTATTGTTTATTTTCAACCGACATATTTAGCGTTTGTTCTCTTTGAAATATCGTTTTAATTTAAAAATGTGTACGTGCTTGAATATTAAAACCAATATATTCATCAAAATCACTCGTCAAACATGCCAAAAATCTAATTTTTTTGATTTTTCACCCAGCATCGTCGGTGTCACTCATACAAACAAATTTTCACTTATACCACCATAATGCTTGATGTGTTTTTGACGAATGTATAGTGCCCTTAATACATTTGCACTTATACATATGTATGTATGCATGTATGTACTAAAAACGAAATAGAAACAAAAAATGTTAATAAATTATTGGTTTGAGCCGCCGCCAAAACACTACTGCCTACGCCGTCGTCGCCGATCAATTTTAGTAACGCCGCCGCCGCCGATCGAAACCCCTCGGCCTGTAACTCTGTACCTTTTACGACGAAAATCTATAGCTCGTCCATTTTGTTATCGCTCCCAGTGGCATCCACAACGTAAGTTATAGTGCAGAATTATAAAATTTATAATTATTATTATGTACATATATATATTTGTACATAAATGGATTGGGAATAATTCAATAGTTCTGTGAAAGTTTATAAAAAAAGACAAAATACATTATTAAACAAAATGTTAACTTTATTTAGACATGTACTCGCTGACATGTGCTTCATGTGATGTTAGTGAGGTTATGTGAGTTGATTGTAGATATGCATGTGTTAAGAAATGGTTATTTATTTCTAGGTTCCGTAACTCTAAACGCGTTAAAATGTCGGGAGGCTTAAATATGTTGTCCCTCAAAGAGGAAGACATTACAAAGATGTTGGTAGCAACTACTCACTTGGGGTCCGAAACTGTCAACTTCCAAATGGAGCAATACGTTTACAAGCGTCGTCCCGATGGTGTTAACATAATTAACTTGGGTAAAACCTGGGAAAAATTGGTTTTGGCTGCTCGTGCTATTGCTGCCATTGAACATCCCCATGATGTAAGTGAAGAAAAAAATTCAATAAGTTTTGTTTTCATGTGATGAATAATATACTAATCTTTCGGGTCTGAAATTTAATGATGCTAACTTATAAGCTGACAAAAATCTTCCTAGGCGAATTATGGTATTGAATTTTTTTGTATTACATAGTAATCTTTGATTTTACAGGTTTTTGTCATATCTTCACGACCCATTGGTCAACGTGCTGTATTGAAGTTCGCCAAGTACACTGATACAACCCCCATTGCTGGACGTTTCACTCCTGGTGCATTCACTAATCAAATTCAGTCTGCTTTTCGTGAGCCCCGTTTATTGGTTGTAACTGATCCCTTGACCGACCATCAACCCATTATGGAAGCTTCCTACGTTAACATACCTGTTATTGCTTTTACCAATACCGACTCTCCTCTGCGTTATATTGACATTGCCATTCCATGCAATAACAAATCTCCACATTCTATCGGTTTGATGTGGTGGTTGCTTTCACGTGAAGTTCTACGTCTTCGTGGTACAATTACGCGCACTGTTGACTGGCCCGTAGTTGTCGATTTGTTCTTCTACCGCGATCCTGAGGAAGCTGAAAAAGAAGAGGCAGCCGCTAAAGAACTTATGCCTGCACCCAAGGTTGAAGAAGTTATTGACCACCCGGTGGAAGAATCTACGAACTGGGCTGAAGAAGTTGCCGCAGAAGCTGTTGGCGGTGCAGATGACTGGAATGACGATGCCGCTAAAACCTCATGGGGCAATGACGCCAACTTTTAAATAAAATCATTTCTGATTTCACTGAAATAAAATATTATTTCTATACATAAAATTCTCATTTAAAATATTTGTTAGTGGTCTTTTACAGTAGATATATTCAAAGGTTTCGAAGCATAGTTAAATTGAATTAGGTAATAAAACGCGATAAGATGTGTGGATACAAATAATGCGACCAATGTATGCCAAATTCATTATATAAATTTGACTGGCAAAACTACTAGGGGCCAAATTACGGCATCCGATATCGACGAAATTTAAATTGTATTGAAATTTCGATCGATATCGAGTGCCGTAATTTGGCACCAGGTTTCGAATCAACACCAATTGTAATCGGAATCGATTTACAATTCTGATAAATGGCAATTCCGGTGGATTTCATGACGATCCTGATTTGTGGGTAGTTGTACTCTATACATATGTACAACTTTTGCAGTGTTCTTAAAAAGTAAAATTTTGAAATATGCACATGTTTAATACAAAATGTCCATTGACATTTTTTTGTAAAACATTTTTAATGAATGCTTCAGCTCGCCTCTTAAGGTACGGTCATTTGCTTTAAATATGTTTTCAAAATTAAAGATAATTTGTTTTGTGGTCACACATCGTATATTTATTTGACCATTTTTGTTTGGTAAAACGTCCATCAAATAGTGTCATGTGCAAACATGGGAAAAAATATTTTCTGTGCGGTCACACTTAAGCTAGATTTACACGATTGAAGGTATTTTGAAGTCTTATCAAAATTTTGAAAATTAATTTTGATGGTCTATTTACACGTTTCAAAAATTTGATCAAAATAATCTTTCAATATATTTCAAAATCTTTTGATAAAAATTTGATCAAAATTTGTTGAAGTTAATTTACACTATTGGTAAACTTTTTATATTGAAAATATTTCATACAATACTCAGAGAGTATATGTATATACTCTCAGAGAGTATTTGTATGGTGCTTGTTCTTCTTTTGTATATCAATACAAGATTGAAGCCGATACAATATACACTAGGTGTTCACAAACACAAACAAAAGCGTATTTCATACAAGAAATGGCAATACAGGCATATTTATTAAAAATTAATTAAAAACCCTACAAATCGAAATAAAAAGTTCAATTCATTTATTTGGCAACTTAAAATAATCACATACTGTTTCTATGTATGTATGTATGTATATAAAAAATAAAATTAAAATATTAAAAAGAAATCACATTCTGTTCACATATAAAATATTCAAATAAAAATAAATTTTGAATCAAAAGAATGAACATGCTGTCAAATTATTTATAGTTATCAATATTGACAAATGCGATTTTGATGCTTATTTACACGGCATCAATAAAATCTTCAAAAGTTTTGTTCAATAAATTTTGATCAATAAATTTTGAAGAAATTTTGCTGTTTACACGAGTTTAAAGCATTTTGAAGAGCAATATTGAAGAAAATTTCAATCGTGTAAATCTAGCTTAACATCACTGTTGGCAACAGCTGTCATTTGCCAATGTTTGTTCTTACAAAAATTTTGTTAAGCTAGATTTACACGATTGATATTTTCTTCAAAATTCCTCTTCAAAATGCTTCAAACTCGTGTAAACAGCAAAATTTCTTCAAAATTTATTGATCAAAACTTTTTGAACAAAACTTTTGAAGATTTTATTGATGCCGTGTAAATAAGCATCAAAATCGCATCTGGCAATATTGATAACTATAAATAATTTGACAGCATGTTCATTCTTTTGATTCAATATTTTATGTATGTGTGTATGTATATGTGAACAGAATGTGATTATTTTAAGTTGCCAAATAAATGAATTGAACTTTTTATTTCGATTTATTGGGTTTTAATTAATTTTTAATAAATATGCCTGTATTGCCATTTCTTGTATGAAATACGCTTTTGTTTGTGTTTGTGAACACCTAGTATTGATATACAAAAGAAGAACAAGCACCATACAAATACTCTCTGAGAGTATATACATATACTCTCTGAGTATTGTATGAAATATTTTCAATATAAAAAGTTTACCAATAGTGTAAATTAACTTCAACAAATTTTGATCAAATTTTTATCAAAAGATTTTGAAATATATTGAAAGATTATTTTGATCAAATTTTTGAAACGTGTAAATAGAACATCAAAATTAATTTTCAAAATTTTGATAAGACTTCAAAATACCTTCAATCGTGTAAATCTAGCTTAAGATTAAATAAATTTTTGACCAAACAGACGAAAAATGTTTGACAAAGGGTGGTCACACTATGTTCACATTAGAGAAATTTTTTTTTGCCGTCAAACAAATTTGCTTTCTGTAAATATTGTTTGCCTTCAAAAATATTTTATGGTCAGATTTACGGCAATCAAAAATTTCATGTTTTTGGTCAAATGTTTTACAAATCTGACCGTACCTTAAATGTTGCATACCTACTAGTGATGTTACGAATACTCGTATTCGACTATTCGCCTGTTTTAAGATATTCGTATTCGCCAAATTCAAGCGAATAATTTTCCCATACATTTTCCAAAAAAATATCATACAAAAGTTTAAAAAAAGTACATAAAATGTAAAAAAATATATTAATTTTTATTAAAAAAACCCATTGTATTTCACGCCAAGTAATAACCTTCTTAAAAAACAAACAAAAATATATATACAGGCATGTTCTGTCAATCGCATTTCGCCTAACATTTGCGATGCGAGATGAAATCGCATGATAGGTGTTCTGGAGTTCACAATCGCAAGAAGTTTTGCGACTTCAACTCGCAAGCAAGTACTGAAGTGAACTGATGTATTTTACTTGAACTGAAGTTTAAACTAACAATACGGCAATGCACAAATTAAACTAAACATTTCTTAAATATTTTGTAAAAATTAATAAAACTGCCAAACTATTTAAGTTTAAAATATCAACTTTAAAATGTTTTCACAATTTTCTGTGCCAATTGTTTTTTTCAGTACTGGCGATTTAATTTAAACAGCTGTTTTACTTGATATAAAAAAAATAGCAAAACGCGTGAACGACAGAACATGTAGAAATAAGTTTGGCGATTTTCAAAACGCATGCGATTTCATATTCATGCGAGTGTCAGAACATGGGCGATAAATTATAATTTAAGTTGTCTCAAATGTATTAATAAAATTAAAAATGCTTTCGCAGCAGTGAATTGAACAAAGTACATCATCTATCGGCATAAATTGGAATATACTCGTATAACTTAAATGCATGATATTTAAAGAAACTCGGTGAGATGTTTTGATTCTGTTTATATGTAAATGTATAAGGGTGGGAAGCTACAGGAATCAAACTAAAACTTTTTATATATGAAATTCCACTGACACAGGTGGATGCGCCTTCTGCAAAAATATGTTCGCTAAACAGCACTGAATTATTAATTAAAAACCCAAACAGAGTAAGAAAAACGAAATCTGAAAGTATGTAAGTAAAATAATTAAAATATGTTCTGCAGAGGTTTTCAAATTCGGCATCTTAATGCAATAATAATGTTAAATCACTAAATTTTTACTAACGCAAAGGCAGGGATTTTTTCCAATTAAATTTGAAATATAAACCTCAAAAGAAATATTCGTATTCGCGAATACTAAAAATTGATATTCGTAACATCAGTAATACCTACATTCATACTTATATCCTTTGAAGTAAATTTGGAAATATTTTTAATGCTATTGCATCACAAATATAAGTATATTTTACAAACAAACAAACCGCGTAATTCGCTTTTTTCTTTGGCATATACAGGGGGGTTATTCTGGATTGCGATGCGCTGCGAAAGCAATCTTATTTACATTGTTTTCGCATGGCATTTGCTTCGGCATCGCAATCCAGAATAACCCCCCAGGCATGTTCTGAAATCACGGAAGTGATATTTAGGTGTTCTGAAAAGCACGAGATTTTTCATTTTTAGTGGTGATTTCATTGTTCTAAATCACGAGCAAACAACTTTTTTTTTTTTTTTTTTTTGTACCTTTAATAAATTTATCCAAAAATTTACGAGTTAAAGTTTTTGTAAATACATATCGTACTTGATCAACAATAGGGTATTAACTAGAGTTGTCAATTATTCGCCTTTCAACTTTGTTCGAATAATTCAAATAATTGATTTTGTTCGTTCGATCAAACGATTAAAGCTGAAAAATTTTTCGATTAATCGATGAGAACAACGAATAAAAAATGATTTAAACAATTTATTGACAAAAAATAAACATTTCATACAAAAAACTTAAAAATAAAATAGGTAATATTTTTATTAACAAAAAAATACATAAAACTATTAATTAAAATAAACATGCTTCATTCAGTCAAAAAATATCAAATGTTTTTTTTTGTGAAATCAGACAATTTGGGTTGTTCTTAAGCAATAATCAAGTTGTGAATTTTTTATTCGAACTGAGTGATATTTAATCAAAGAAATTTTTAATTTTTCAGGCTTAAGTTTGTTTTCTCTAAATATAATTTTGTTCTAAATTAAAGTATTATTTAAATTAGAAAGAAAAATCTAGTGGCTACTTGAACAGACTAAGAAAAATTAGACTGCGCGGAGGGTTGAACTGACATCGATGTTTCGAGACTAACCACAGTCTCATCATCAGAGTTGTCTACCACTTAGACCTCACTGCCACCACGGCAGCTGCAATCACATTAGTTAAAGATCCTCTATCATTAATTGAATCTGCTGAATTACATGTACTAGGTTTTTACACAACAAGAGGAGCAATCACCGATATCGATCTTGTTCCCATACTAACATAACCGTAGCTTTTGTTCGTAATTTGCCGATTGTAAGTGCTCCCGAATACTCCTTGCACTCGTACTAATCGTAATTTGAAGTATCCGATCTTAAGGTCCTCCGAATACTCCTTAAGTTCGTAGTTTGTAATTTGCCGATTGTAAGGGCTCCCGAATACTCCTTGCAGTCGTACTAATCGTAATTTGAAGTAGCCGATCTTAAGGGCCTCCGAATACTCCTTAAGTTCGTAGTTCGTAATTTGCCGATTGTAAGGGCCCTCGAATACTCCTTGCAGTCGTACTAATCGTAATTTGAAGTAGCCGATCTTAAGGGCCTCCGAATACTCCTTAAGTTCGTAGTTCGTCATTTGCCGAATGTAAGGGCTCCCGAATACTCCTTGCACTCGTACTAATCGTAATTTGAAGTAGCCGATCTTAAGGGCCTCCGAATACTCCTTAAGTTCGTAATTTGCCGAATGTAAGGGCTCCCGAATACTCCTTGCACTCGTACTAACCGTAACTTGAAGTAGCCGATCTTAAGGGCCTCCGAATACTCCTTAAGTTCGTAGTTCGTAATTTGCCGATTGTAAGGGCTCCCGAATACTCCTTGCAGTCGTACTAATCGTAGTATCCAGTAAATATCACCGAATCTTACCGATATTTTATCCGAATCATCTATTATATCTTTGCCAGATACCCAGACAACAACAACTAGAAATCACACCAGCACACTGATTGCCGTCACCCGCCATCATCCTACTTCACCGAATCACCAGCAACCGCACGAGCAAACTTCGTAGAAATAAGTTAGTCTTAAGTAGTATAAGTTTCGTTTAAATAAAAGCTTTGTTCCATACATCTTTAACATCTAAAAGATACGAGTATTTTATTTCAAAGGAAGTAGACCTTTGATAAGAATCTGGACAGACTGAGTAATACCCCAGCTGGAAAATTAAACTACGTTACAATGGCTTTCCTTTAGATGGAAAAACAAATATATAGAAAACCTTGGGAGAATGATCCAGCTTTTAAAATGTGGCTTAGATTAGCAAAAGATGAACTAAAAGCATATTGCATTTGTTGTAAATGTGAAATAGATTCACGATAAAGCGATTTACTCCGACAAAGTCGCACAAAAAACACATGAAAAAGCAATAGATCCAAATGAAAGTTTTTCATTGCAGCCAAGGCTGTCTTTTTATACACCAGACCCAAAACAAAATTAGGTTAGTGCTTTTGTACCCGAAATTTTTTTAATTTTTACCCTTTTTTACCCTATTTCCGTGGGCTCACAGTGCTTTTGATGTTGCAAGAGTTGGCATCAATGCTCTCGCCTAAAAACTCTCATTTTATAACAGCATAATTCATCCCGTGTGTGAAGGCACATTAAATCTACTTGCGAAGCATGAAAAATTGCTATCTTCTCTAAATTTTATCGGAAGTTTATCTGAACTAGATGTAAAAAACACAACAAAAACTTAAGCTATGTACAGACGATTGGCAGATCTTACAATATTGTCAGAAAAATGTTCAGAAAATGTCTCACAACCGTCTAAACTTACAATTTTTGTCTTGCAACGTTGCAAGAAAAAGCATTGTCAGTTCATTGTAAGACAATAATGTTGTCAGACATCTCACAATCGTGAGAACACTCTACTTTGCCATTATCAGATAATTGTCAGACATTGTAAGCTCTTGTTTTATTGGCAGATGTGTTTAAATTAATGCATCTGACAATGACACCATTGGCAGATAATATTTCTATTGGCAATGCTGTCCATAAATACTATTGGATTTGACAGTTCTGACAAAGTTTAACAACACATCTGGCAATTTTTCCACACAACAATCTGACGACCGTGTAAGCTGACAATTTTTGTTGGCAGATAAATTTATTGTCTGACAATTGTCTTACAATGAAATTGTAAGGTTTTCTTACAATCGTCTGAACTGACAATTTACCTTTTGGTAACAATTTTTCATTGTCAGGACGTTGTCAGCATATTGACATATCTTACAATATTGTAAGATCTGCCAATCGTCTGTACGTAGCTTTACACCCAATTTAGACGATGCCATTTATGTCGTCTTTTTTTCTTGATTCCCTTTTGAAGTTGCTACCAAATATTATTTGAATTCATACGAAGGGATTTTTTTCCAAGTCTTCTTCCGATTTATGACGCCAATACAATAAGAATGGAATAATAATAAAACGTAACAAGGAAAGAGTAAAGATAAATTCATGAAAACAGAAAAATAATCATTTTTTCTACCCCTCATTCTTCTCTACACCGCTCGCTTTAAAACCAAAAGTGACGTGAAAAGTTGCACGCCATAAATGGCATCGCCTAAATTGGGAGTTAATTAAAAGTGAAAAATTGAATTAAAACTATAAAGATAAAACAACAATGGAAACAAAAAATATGTTTGTGCATTTTTAAAAATGCGTAATAATTTTAACTTATTTTTTTTTGTCCATTTCAAATTTTATTTTTTATTAAAAAGAGAACTGTCTAATCGAAGCAAGTACATGAGTCGTGTGAACAGCTGGATTCATGGTGGAATAAAAAAAAACGACATGCATTTTGTTTGTGTAAAAATTAGCCAATGTTGTAAAAAAAAGCTGTATACATAACATACATACATAGTTATGCAAAAACAAAAAGCATAACGTAAAAAAAATATTCATGATGGCAGCCAAAAATGTAAACAACTTTTGACAAGAAAGAAGTAACTTACCATATTTTTGCAGATTATTTAACGGTCAAAACACAACCCTACAAAAAACCCATTTTCCTTCTTGCGCAGACCAGATTATTAGACCATGGCTAGATTCATAAACATGCTTCAGAAAGCGAAGCAAGTGCTTCATCGTGCCGTGTGAACATAGTATAACAGTGATTAAATCACAGCTACAGGGGCCGAATTCCGCAACGGTGAATTTTTTATCAGTGAACGCTGAAACTAAAACTCACCAAAGGTTAAAGTGTTCACTTTTCATTTAAAAGCGATTCCGCAAGAGCCGATGAATTTTATTGTGCTGAATGTGTTAGTTCTAGCTGAATGATAAGCTGACTTGTCAAATTTGCTTGTCACATAAATTGTCTAATAGATTTTTTATTTTTGTTTGTAAATTACTTTAATAAAAAAGAATTTAAAAGTGTTTGAGCTATGGACTACATAAATATGTATATATTAATAATGTTCGACACAGAGTACATCGATATAGAAGGAAAGTATTATGTTTTAAGAGCGCCTGTATTTCTTTGATGCGAAGACTTTATTTTAATGAAATAATTATAAAAAGTTAAAAAAAATTGGTTCTCATTCATTTGGTCAGTACAAAATTTTCTCCATTTTTGTGGATCTTTGATTGATCCACTAATGCTGTTTAGTTTTTGGGCAAGTTCCTTCCACCTTTCATGTCGCAATCTTGCTCAATCTGCTGATTCAAATCTTAAGGAATAAAATCGTTAAACTTTAAAATTTGTTTTACAAAATAATTAATTTCTTGCCTATCACAAGCAAACTCTACATTCATTTCCATGTAATCCAAGAGAGCCTCTTTTTGTGCCTCTGAAGGTTTTTTTAATCTATCCATCACTGAAATAAAATAAAAAATATCTTGTAAAATACCAAAATTCACCCCAAATTTTTTAGTGAACAAATTTTTTCTCTGGTGTTCACTAAAACTGTCAAATTTATTCATTCTCACCATTGCGGACACAAAAATCAAAACTGAACACTAAAATTGGTGATCACTTCGAAATTCATCGTTGCGGAATTTAGCCGCAGGAATATCGCTCATATCTACAAGGAATAGTATAGACCAGGGATGGCAAAGTTGGTACAATTTTACTTTTTTTGGTACAATTCAAACTCGAAAAGTACAATGATACACCAATGGCTAATTTAGTACAATTAAGGAATCTCCCCAGTTTTAGTAATTTTATATGGCAACTCATCATTGCAGTCATTTTACATTAACAGTGTTATTCACAAACGTTTTATTAGAGGCTAATAAGCAAAATGCGCTAAAGTAGTATTCACAAACGTTTAATAGCACTATGACGCGGTTATTACACGCTAATAAACTCGAAAATTTTATTGTAGGCATCACGCTACTTTAGCCGTTTAATAAGTTGACATTTGCATTTTTTAAAGTAAAAAAAATCACTATTTACTTCAAAAAGTATGAAAAATAAAAAAAGATTCGAATAAAGTAATGATTGTAATAAATATAATTTCGACATTCGTTAGTATTATACAAAATATATACATATAAGTACATAAAACTATAATTATTTTATTAAATTAAATATTTTGCAGATTATGTATTTCAACTCTCCCAGTCCTTCTGCAATGTTTACATACATATGTATGTATGTACGTAAAATAAGAAAATTCAAGAAGAAATACATCAATGTGAATATATGTACATATGTAAATATATGTACATATGTAAATATGTACATACATATGTACATACGTATGCATGAATGTTTACGTATGCAAGTATGTACACAAATGTGTCTGTATGTACTTATATGCATGTACATGCATATTTGTTCACATGCGTACATAACTTAAATTCTACCTGCTCTTTGAAATATTAATATTATTTCATCTTTTTTTCATGATTTTGTGCATAATTTGTCACATTTTAACCACAGCAAGATTAAAAACATTTCCAAATAAATAAAGCAAACATATTAGTGGTGTGTAATCAATTGCAACGAACTCGGTATTTGAATACTTTTGTAATAACTTATGAAAACACATTGCTAGCAATATCAATACAACACATATTAAAAAATTTTAATATTTTTTGAAATATTATAAGCAATACTCTATTACTCTAACTTGTTTAAATAAAATTTATATGACATTATTTTCACATTTTCAAACCATTAGAGACTACTTGCTTATCGAGTATGTTATTGTACACAACACTAATTATAACTTGACAAATAAAATGAAACAATGTTGCTAACACAGAATCACAAAACTGAAAAAATCACACAATAGTTAATTTGGCTTTATTAAACGTTTGTGAATAATGTTTATTATTACCGGGTAATAACACAAAAACTGATTATTAACTAATGTGTACTTTATCTCTACAATAAGAATTTTTTATGAATAACACTGTAATGGTGCCGTAAATTTAGCCCAGAAAACGTAATCAGTGGAAAAACTAATAGTATAGTACCACCAGTGATGCCAGGAGATTTTTGCAAAAATCCTATCGCTTATGAAAAAAATTCCCTTTTTTTCCCTCACACCCAATTTTTTCCCTACATTATCCTCTCCACAATTTTTTTTTTATTTTTCAAAAATAAAAATTTATTTTTTAATGTAACATTTGAGGTACATAAATAAATTGAGGTACATAAATTCAGGTTTCTTTAAGAATAATACAAAAATAACAAAAACCACTACAATAACATAAGAATAACATAACAATAATTTAAAAACATTTGGTTCGCCCTAATTGGCATTTTTTTATAATTAATAATGGTAATAAGTGGTCAATAGTTTGAACCGCTAAATTGTGTTCAGCAAAAAAGTCTTAAGCGGATTTCGAAATTGGCAGCATCATTGTTTTTTCCGGGACTTGTTTGTCAAATATGAATCCAATGTTCTAGTTTTTATTTTTGAAAGATTTTTTTGTGCATTTCAGTATTGGCATGTTTATTACGTTCCGATTTACCGCAATTTAATATTTTGCCACAAGCCGTGCATCTGCACTTGAAGTCTTCATCTTTTACCGGCTTCAGACATCCCATTAGCTTCTCGTCTTTCAACCAATTTGGACAAAATCTTTTTCATTTGCACCTCTCTGATGTGTTTTCATCATTATCAGAAGACGAATAGGACATTGTTCTTAAATTAGTTTTATATGTTTTAATTTATAATATTTTAGTGCTATGTATTTATTACTTACAAACTTGCTTACAAAACCAAAAAGAATTCCACACATGTATAAAAACTCACAAATAAAAGTATCACAAATTGCACAAAACATATAGGGTGGTATTATTGGTTCCGCACGAAAAAAAAAATTTAACGTAAAGAAATATCGACCGATATGCAAATTGTATTTATTCATTCCTGTGTAGTGCCATCCTTGGTAATTAGAGATAAGTCCAGTCTCGATAACGTCGAGTCTCGATGTACGTATAAATATAAGTATAACTAATAGCCTTTTTCCACTAGCATACATTTTAGAGGAATGAATGGAATATGTTGAAAATGTCAAATTGCATTTCCATTGGCAACATCTAACATCTACCATCTTCTCAGCTGTCAAAAATATAAAAATACTTACAGCATAATTTATTGTGGAAAAAATTAAAATAAAATTAAAATGGATTTTGAAGAAGCATTAATAATTGGACTCGTTCATAATTTACAAGAACAAACGCAATTGTTAATGAAGTGTTCAGAAAATTTGCGATCTATTATGGAAGAAGGCGAATATGAAGATAAGTTTTTAATTGACATAGGTGTGGCTGTTCCTCGAAAGGTGTGGATGTTTGTAAGTCGCAATATAATACGAATTTGTATGCATAAAAACTTATATATATAAATACATACATATGTACCTATTTTAGAACCGCTTTGGAACATTTTGGGAGAAAGATGTACCAAATAATACCGAGGAATTTTTTAAAGAAAGCTTTCGCGTCGAACGACAACCCTTTTGTTTATTAATTCAAAAATTGGACATTTTGAGAAAAAATGATACAAAATTTAGGAATGCAATACCTCTGGATAAGCGAATCGCAATTGCTTTGTACACCATTGGATCCTCAGCAGAATATCGTACCGTTGGAAGGCTGTTTGGGGTTTCAACCACTATGGTTTGTAAAATTTTACACGAGTTTTGTAAAGCTGTAATTAAAGAACTATCTGAGGAGTACCTTCAACCAGAGTTCTTAACAGAATACAAAATAGATGAATGCGTAGAAGGATTTAATAGAATAGGCTTTCCACAATGTTTAGGTGCTATTGGTAATCAAAATTATATTATTTGCATATGACTAGATTATTAACATGACATACATACTTATTTACTTTAAAAGATGGATGCCACATTGAAGTGAAACCATCAGCTGCTGAAGCTGTCGATCATTTTAACTATAAGGGTTGGTATTCGGTGGGTTTGTTTGCGTTGGTTGACTTCCGGTAAGATTTACTGCAAGTTAAAGTTTCTAATATGAACGATATGAGCTATTGTTACTTTTTTTATTAGTTACAGGTTTCTTTATGTGAACGTAGGGTGCCCAGGACGGTGCAACGATTCTTTAATATATCGAAAATCTCAATTAAGCCGTATGATAGATTCTTGTAATTTGTTGAAAGAAAAGAAGAAAGAAATAAGCGGTACACAAGTTCCAGTCGTTATTATTGGCGACTCGGCCTTCAAGTTCTCTCGTACGCTTATGAAACCTTACCTTGGTGTTTTTGTAAAAAAAATGTTTTTTTTTGTTAAGATTTTAGCTACGAGCTATTTAGTAATCAAAAAAAATGTTTGCCACGAGCGGTTAACGCTTACTGGCCCTAGGGTGCGACTTTAGCGCACCACTTTTAAAGTAAAAGTTTTAAATACATATATAAAAATTTTGATGTTGTTTTTGTTGGGCTCCTTTTGTCAGATCATTTGGGCTGGCGTTCTTCCCCATTTTATTTTTGGTGCCTCTTGGCCAGGCGGATCTTTATTTTTTTCCAAAGTCCCATGTTGGGGTGCCTTTTGGCTAGGCGGGCCCTCTCTAATGTTGGTTTGGTAATGTTGGGGTGCCTTTTTGATAAGCCTCAAATATTTTGTACCATTGTGGCAAAAAAAAATGTACCACTTTTTAAAGGTAGGTGCAAACTGTAAAAAGTGTTACACATTGAAAGGTCGACATTTTTGTTCAGAAAAGAAAACACCATAACATAAGAGTAAAAGAATAGAAATATATATTATTGTTGGGTAAGCATATTTAGCTTCCAACTATTTATGTATGGCACGTGTTCAACAGTCTTAAAGTTCAACGAGTGCATACTTAAAAGCAACAGATACTTTGTGTAGCTTATATCTACAATCAAACAAATGCAGTTAATAAATGTGATTCATTTAAGTGCATTGTGCTGCTGCACTTGATTAACTGCACAAAGTGTCAAATTACCGACACACACAAAATATCTTGCTTGCTGTTTGTCAATGCTTGCATGTTGCGGTACTATTGAATCGCAATGCATACTACACACTGTTGGCCACATGCTACACTACATCTTTAAAAGATGTGCCATTTTGTTCCAATCAACATTTTCCGATAATTTTAATGTCATCTCTAGCAAAATGACAGATACATACATATTGACAGCTTAATTTATTGTGAATGACATATGTATGTATACATAATGTGTAAGAAAAAATAAAGAAAAGTATATCAAAATGAGTGGCACACGTAAGTTTTTACTTTTTTTAACTTTATTTTATATGTTGTACATATTTAAATATAATAATATATTTTTGGTTTTAGTAAAGAAAAGCACTGCACGTCGCATAGTATGGAACCAGGATTTGGAAAACATGTTGCTGGACTTATGGGATGACAAAATAGAAGAGTTGAGAGGCACAAGAAAGAACTCTCATGTCTTTCAAGAAATCGCTGAAAGTTTGATGAAGTTTGGATTTTCTGGGTGTTGGACAGATGTTCGGACGAAAATAGACAATCTAACCCGCAAGTACAAGTAAGTAATTTTAAGCATAATTATTGCTGGTGAACCAAAAAGGTTATGTTTTTTTATAGACAGGAAAAAACAAAAAAGGCCAACAGGGGGGGGGGCGCCATCGGATTGGTGCCATTACAATAAAATAAACAGCATTTTGGGAGCATTTAAAGTTCACAATGTTGAAATTGCTATGCATGAAAGCACTGGTAAGCTAACTTTTTCATACAGACATGTCTATGTTCATACTTTAACAAAGCTAATTTTTTATTTTTTAGACATGTCAACTTTAATGGATGACTTGATCGAGTGTGATCCGAATGATTTTTGCACTACCCAAGTTGATGAGCCCGGTCAAGTTTCAAAAAGAAGGAAGTTGGACCCTAGTTCAGAGCTTGTGCGGTTGGCCCAAGAGCGCATGGAAATGCAGAGGCGGCATCATGAGGAAAGGAAGGAGCAGGCTAGCGAAATGCTGAAAAGGTTGGATACCATTTCCTCTCAAAATGTTGCCTTTCAAACAGAGCTCCTAAATATTTTGAGAGGAAAACATAAGTGATCGCAAACTTTAATATTTTGAAGCTCAAGATTACAAAGTTGTACAATTTTTCTGATTATAAATATTTCCGTAATGTTTTAACAACTTCAGAAAGTATGTATATAAGAGAAAAAACTGCCCGAAGGTATTAAAACATTACGGAAATATTTATAATCAGAAAAATTGTATACTTTGTAATCTTGAGTTTCAAAATATTAAAGTTTTTTCATTTTTATATATGTGATATGAATGCCTGCTTTGTTATTAATAAGCCTTTTTTTCAGTTTTTTATAATAAAATATAAACAGCAATGTTTTCTGTTTTTAACATTTGTTAAGTGCACTAATAATTCAAAAGTATTATTTTACGCATTCAGTAAGCCATTTGAATTTGATTACTGAGGAGACTGTCAACAATCAGTTTCAATGTATTTTTAATTAAATAATTTTACTAAATACGTAAAATAATAATTGGAAATTATTAGTGCATTTAAGAAATGTTAAAAACATAAAAAAACAATACTGTTGATAGTTTTTTATAAAAAGGTGGACTTAAAGCTTATTTAATATATGAAGAGTTTTGTTTGATGTTGGTTAAGCATCGCCTAATATGCCTTTTATTTCTGCTTATAAAAACTCATCAATAGGGCTTCAACGGAAAAATTTTTGGTTGAAGTCCTTGAAGAGTTTCATCAGCAGACACGAAATGCATATACATATGTACTTATATAAGTAGGTGTTTGCTTAACCAATACCAAACAAAACAAATGAAGTTTACTTATGTTATGTTTATTATGTTTGTTATGTTTGTTTGAATTTAATTTATTATTTTTTTACTTAGATGAGTATTCATCTTTATTTTCATTTTTATTTATTATTTTTTTACTTAGATTAGTCTTCATATTTATTTTCATTTTTGGGTTGGCCACTTTTTATTGTTGCCATTTTTTCATGGAGCTATTATTTAATTTGCCAAAGAATCTCTTTCGCATAAGAATTTGCTTATAGCCGCTCTGACATTTTCTGCATCCACGGATTGATCACCAGCTGTGTTAATGCTTTTTGGTTGTAGACGAGAAGTGTTTTGGTTAATTGTCCAATTTTCGTTTTTAAAGGAATTATGAACATTTAAGAAATTATGCAAAATGCATCATGTCATTATAATTCTGCTACTAAATTTTTGGTGATTGTCTAGGCCTTTTCCAATACGCCTAAACCTTGCCTTCAGATGGCCGAAAGCATTTTCAACTACACGTCTTGCTTTGGACAAATTATAGTTAAAAGTTTGTTGTTCTAAAGATGCCGCAGTTGAAAATGGGTAAGGTTTCATAAGCGTACGAGAGAACTTGAAGGCCGAGTCGCCAATAATAACGACTGGAACTTGTGTACCGCTTATTTCTTTCTTCTTTTCTTTCAACAAATTACAAGAATCTATCATACGGCTTAATTGAGATTTTCGATATATTAAAGAATCGTTGCACCGTCCTGGGCACCCTACGTTCACATAAAGAAACCTGTAACTAATAAAAAAAGTAACAATAGCTCATATCGTTCATATTAGAAACTTTAACTTGCAGTAAATCTTACCGGAAGTTAACCAACGTAAACAAAACCACCGAATACCAACCCTTATAGTTAAAATGATCGACAGCTTCAGCAGCTGATGGTTTCACTTCAATGTGACATCAATGCTGTTTATTTTATTGTAATGGCACCAATCCGATGGCGCCCCCCCCTGTTGGCCCTATTTTGTTTTTTCCTGTCTATAAAAAAACATAACCTTTTTGGTTCACCAGCAATAATTATGCTTAAAATTACTTACTTGTACTTGCGGGTTAGATTGTCTATTTTCGTCCGAACATCTGTCCAACACCCAGAAAATCCAAACTTCATCAAACTTTCAGCGATTTCTTGAAAGACATGAGAGTTCTTTCTTGTGCCTCTCAACTCTTCTATTTTGTCATCCCATAAGTCCAGCAACATGTTTTCCAAATCCTGGTTCCATACTATGCGACGTGCAGTGCTTTTCTTTACTAAAACCAAAAATATATTATTATATTTAAATATGTACAACATATAAAATAAAGTTAAAAAAAGTAAAAACTTACGTGTGCCACTCATTTTGATATACTTTTCTTTATTTTTTCTTACACATTATGTATACATACATATGTCATTCACAATAAATTAAGCTGTCAATATGTATGTATCTGTCATTTTGCTAGAGATGACATTAAAATTATCGGAAAATGTTGATTGGAACAAAATGGAACATCTTTTAAAGATGTAGTGTAGCATGTGGCCAACAGTGTGTAGTATGCATTGCGATTCAATAGTACCGCAACATGCAAGCATTGACAAACTGCAAGCAAGATATTTTGTGTGTGTCGGTAATTTGACACTTTGTGCAGTTAATCAAGTGCAGCAGCACAATGCACTTAAATGAATCACATTTATTAACTGCATTTGTTTGATTGTAGATATAAGCTACACAAAGTATCTGTTGCTTTTAAGTATGCACTCGTTGAACTTTAAGACTGTTGAACACGTGCCATACATAAATAGTTGGAAGCTAAATATGCTTACCCAACAATAATATATATTTCTATTCTTTTACTCTTATGTTATGGTGTTTTCTTTTCTGAACAAAAATGTCGACCTTTCAATGTGTAACACTTTTTACAGTTTGCACCTACCTTTAAAAAGTGGTACATTTTTTTTTGCCACAATGGTACAAAATATTTGAGGCTTATCATTACTTAACATTAATTAATTAAATATCGTTTTAATTATAAGTTTTTTCGCTTAAGTAAGTAGAATGACAAAAATACAAGTTCTTACTTGTATAAAAATATACTAAACAAAGTTGTAAAAATGGGCAGTATATCACCCCGACTTGATAGTAGAGGGCAAAATATGTTGCATATTTTGCCATTTATTGGTGCAACATAATTAGAAAGGAACGAAATCGCTTTTAAATATGTTACATATTTTTTAGAATGGATCACGAAAATTAAAGAATGTAGCATAAATGCAACACTTTTTCCAGAAAAGAAAACGCCATTAATGTACCCCTAAGAATTATTCTCATAATTAGTATATAAGCCAATGTCATTTAGTTTATAAATCAATTAATAAATCATCAGTCTTAGGAGCTCCAAATATTAAAGCTCTAAGACAAAAATAAAATTAAATAAAACAATTTTATTACATGGCGATCCTGCCAGTTTTCTTGGAGTGCTACTAGATTTGCACCCAGAAACAAGAGCAGAAGAAGGAGAGGGTCCGCCTGGCCAAAAGGCACCCCAACATTACCAAACCAACATTAGAGAGGGCCCGCCTAGCCAAAAGGCACCCCAACATGGGACTTTGGAAAAAAATAAAGATCCGCCTGGCCAAGAGGCACCAAAAATAAAATGGGGAAGAACGCCAGCCCAAATGATCTGACAAAAGGAGCCCAACAAAAACAACATCAAAATTTTTATATATGTATTTAAAACTTTTACTTTAAAAGTGGTGCGCTAAAGTCGCACACTAGGGCCAGTAAGCGTTAACCGCTCGTGGCAAACATTTTTTTTGATTACTAAATAGCTCGTAGCTAAAATCTTAACAAAAAAAAACATTTTTTTTACAAAAACACCAACAAAGGCACTTAAAATAGAAATATAATTAAAATGTTACTTAAATAAAAATTAAACCTTAATAAAATAAGACAAAAAGTAACACCTCAAGAATATTTTTAAATTTTTCAAAAAAAAAAATTTATAACTTTATAATGGATAAAAAAAAATTTAACTTAATAAAAGATAATAAAATTGTAAAATTAAATTAAATTTTAATACTTAGAATAAAATAATGAAAGTAAATTAATATTACATTTAACTTTTTAATGTTTTAAGAAAAAAAAAATATTCATAAAAATACTATTATAAAATTAAAGATGGGCAAAACGGAATCAAAATTAGAAAAGCCCAGTGCAAACGTGGTTACCAATTTGGAAATCATAGACCATAAGTCAGAAATAAATTCATTATGGCTACTAATGCTGATATTGGTGATAATATAGGCAAAAAATCTATTACTTAAGATATATCTGTTTCATAAATGAGCTCTACGGAAGAAATATGTTAGTAGAGCAAATGATTTGGATAAAATTTAATACATGTATTGACGAAATATTGCTAGTAGTTTTCGAAAATAATAATAAAAATAATTTGACATTATATATAGTAAAAATCGCAACAAAATCTATGGCATATAAACAACAAAGTAATATCGAAAATATTCAGCATCAAATTTAAAATAATGAAAAAAAAGCCCAATATGACGTCAGAAGAAAACTATTTACTAAAGGGAATCTTGACTTAGAACAAGTTTTCCCTAGGCTTGAAAAAGTGGCCGGTAAATTATATATAATGTTCATTAATGGGAATATTGACCTAGGACAATTTTTCCCAAGGCTTGAGAAAGTGGCCGGTGAACAAATGGCACCTAACGAGAAAATTTTAGAATTTATCTCAATTAAATAATTTATAAATAAAAGGGCATAAAAGTAGCGCTACTACTTAATGAGGTGACCAATATAAATGATAAGAATGCTCAGGCAATTCTTGATCAAATGCTGAAATACCACGATGATCCGATAGAGGGAGGACATTGTGGAATATATCGAACAATAGAAAATATAAAGAGGTATTACTTTTGGAAAAATATGATAAAAGACTAACGAAATATGTTAAATTATGTCAAAAATGCCAGAAATCAAAAATAATAATAGAAAAATAATAAACCATAATTGATTAGAAAAATGCTAAAGCCTTTCAAATTATTGTACACATCGAAAACTCTCAATATACTAAGAGAAGTCTATTGATACACATTTCATTACTGCCATAAAATTCAAAATTCAAAAAAGGGTTAAAGGTTGACAATATAAAATTATTACAATAATTTTTGGGTAATAATCATTTAAAACTGTTTTATTCTTGCCTCAAAGTCTAATGAAGACGTTCAATTTAGTCAAAGGTACAGAGTGAAAAGTTATTTGATTTTCAAACTAGTTTAATAACATAAAATTTATGAATATACACATACTTTTCTAATTAAAATTTTATTATTCAAAAAAAAGACCCAAAATAAAGAAAAAGTAAAACAAAATTGTAATTAAGATAAAAATATAATAGAAGAAAATTAATCAGAAAATCCTTTATATTGATTTTAGTTTTATTGGTCCGTATAAAATTAAGAAAATAGATTTAAGAAATAATGTTACCATAGTAGATAAGAAAACCAATAAACAACAAGTAGTTCATAAAAATAGACTTAAGATATGTAACATTTAATATTATTGGACGTCCAAACTAATATAAAATTAGAATATAAGTACATCTAAATATTATAATTTTTTTTTAAAAAACAAAATAAATATTATATTACACTTATACTTAGACTAATTAAAAACTAATTGTAAAAGAATGTCCATAAAACTAACGTTATATGAACATTCTTGTAAAGGGTGGAGGTGTAGCATGTGGCCAACAGTGTGTAGTATGCATTGCGATTCAATAGTACCGCAACATGCAAGCATTGACAAACTGCAAGCAAGATATTTTGTGTGTGTCGGTAATTTGACACTTTGTGCAGTTAATCAAGTGCAGCAGCACAATGCACTTAAATGAATCACATTTATTAACTGCATTTGTTTGATTGTAGATATAAGCTACACAAAGTATCTGTTGCTTTTAAGTATGCACTCGTTGAACTTTAAAACTGTTGAACACGTGCCATACATAAATAGTTGGAAGCTAAATATGCTTACCCAACAATAATATATATTTCTATTCTTTTACTCTTATGTTAATGTACCCCTAAGAATTATTCTCATAATTAGTATATAAGCCAATGTCATTTAGTTTATAAATCAATTAATAAATCATCAGTCTTAGGAGCTCCAAATATTAAAGCTCTAAGACAAAAATAAAATTAAATAAAACAATTTTATTACAGTAGAAAGATGTTGACTTTTAGTACTGTGTATTTCTTATGGGAAGATGTTAACATCTTCTCAAATTGATGGTAGATGTTGCGTAGTGGAAAAAGGCTATAAGAACTAATAAGAAAATAAAGGGCACTCTTGTCATACCAACCAAACGGAGCAGTTGCTTTTTATTAATATTACACCTGCGATACAAGCTTTCCGCAGAGTAGATTTAACATCTCTGTATTAACTATTTGTGTTGGCAGTGTTGTCACAAATACAAATATTTTGAACGCGCAGACATTGTTTTAATAGAGAAAAAAAATTTAAAAAGTAAAATATATTTTGAAAATGTGGACACAATAGTCTTTTTTGAATACATTGCTGTGATATGCGAATAGAAAGAAAAGCTTTGCACTATAAGTCTGAAGATGTGTTAAGATGAATGATAGAACTTTTTTTATTTCTTTTGGAGCACTTTGTCTAAAGCCACTGACAAAGTCGCTATTTTCTTTCATATTACTATGGCCAATTATTCCATTTGCACTTTATTTGAGTATTTGTCGCTTTTATTCCTATAAACAATTTTGTTTATTTGTTGTGGGTTAGCAAATCTATATGTACATATGTCGTTGGGTGCTAACCCACAACAGATAAATAATTATTTTTAGAAACATAAATTCTTGAGTATTTGCTCGAATAAATGTCATATTTTATTCCTATAAATATAAAATTAAATAAAACAAATTAAAATACATTTTCTTTGTGCGAAATTTAATACTTTTTCTTACATTTTTGTTCTTTACGTTAGCTTTTCGTCATAAAATGTTAGCGTATGTAAAATTAAGAAAAATATCTGCATTGCGGAACCAAAAATATGGCAATACCGCGATGACATAGATTATACCTCAAGAACGAAACGATACCGCAGCAACGAAATGATTAATTGCAAATTTTGTTTCCGCACGAAAAAACCTTTCCGCACTGCGGAACGGAATGAAGAATTAGACCCATAAAGTTTACAAAATCAAACATGGAGTCATGGTAAAACTAACAGGTATGCGCAGTTCGACAACAACTACAATAATCCAAAAAACATGTATTTTGTTAGTGTAAAGTACTCGCTTTAGATTAAAATACACAAACAAATTTAAAGCATTTACTTACGTTTTAACTCATTCAGTTTTAACTCTCGCAGTGTACAAACTCGTTTTTATAATCGTCACAACTGAATATTAAAAATTATTAAAAGTTAAAATCACAAAAAAAAACAATAACAAAACATTGATTAAACAGTTATTATACTGGTTTTATTTTATTTTTTGCTTGCGTGTAATATACATATATATTTGCAAATACAAACTCATATAGTGAACACAAAAAAAGAGAACTCTAAATGAGTTCATCTTCTACTAACAACAACAATAATAAACCTACAAGCAGTAAGAATGTTTATTTAACTTTGGTTCATGACAACGAAAATGAAAACCTGAATTATACACAACACACAACTGCTCGTGCGCTATCTTGCTCTCCAAACCTAAATATTGATCGAGAAGCAACAACAATTGCACCTATTAGCAAACTTGTCAGCTTAGCTGTACAATCAAACAAACAAACAAACAATAAATACCCAGGTGACCAACGTGCACAAAATAAATAAAATTATAGATGCAGTAAGTGAAAATACTGATAATAAAATTCAAACAGGTATGGATAGACACATAACTGTGTTAAAAAGTGGAAGAAGTCCTAAATCTGCTCAAATCGCGTCAACGGCAAAAGTTCCGAAAGATGGAAAATATATAAAAAATTCCGAAAATCGTTTCGCGATTTTAACTGAACAAGGTGATGAAGACACAACTACTACAAGTTCGAGTAAAACACCACCGATATACTTACGAGAACAGAAATCTAACTTTCTGGTAAAGCCTTATAACATTAATTGGAGAAAATGAGTTCTATGTAACTCCAATTAAGCGTGGGAAAACCAATGAAACAAAAATTCGGATAGCTCATGAAAATAATTACCGAAAAATAGTTTCAGATTTAGAATCTAAAAATAAAGGACTAACCATCGTAATAAAAGGTATAGACTCTTGCGTGGATCCAGAAGAGGTCAAGTCTGGCCTTGAAAATAGTGGCTACAAGGTGAAAAATGTCTCAAACATTAAAAATAGAGCAAAAATCCCCCAACCAATATTTAGAGTCGAGTTACAGCCAGATGACATAAAAATAAAAAAAAAAAGAAGCACATCCAATTCATGATCTAAAGTATTTGTTGCACCGGAGAGTTACCGTTGAGCAGCCACATAAAAGAGCTGGACCTATCCAATGCCTGAACTGCCAAGAATTTGGGCACACGAAGACTTATTGCAAGTTGCCTACAGTCTGCGTTATATGTGGTGAGTTACGCAGTACCGCTAACTGTGATAAAATAAAAGGTGATCCCGAGGCGAAGAAATGTTGCAATTGCGGCGGAAATCACACTGCCAACTATAGAGGCTCAAAATAGGAAGCATGGCTGAAACAAAGGCGACAGAATAAAATTTTACGTACAATTACAGCAGCCCCCTGGTATAACCGAAACCAGCGAATTCACAAAGATCTTGATGTTCCGTTGCTGAAGACAGTATTTTCAAAACACGCTAAAAAATATAAAAAAAACTTGAGTTGCACCCAAATGTACTTGCATGCAATATGTACTCTACATTATGGAGGCCACACCCGGCTTTTCTCGGCCGTACACGAGAGATTTAACACTACAAAAATTAACCGCTGAAACTGAAAAATTTTGTTTAGCATTGGCTAAACATCTATTAAAGTTTATTTTTTAGATTTAAGATTTGAACAACTTATTGATGTTTCAATTTACAATTGAAGATTCAATAAATAATAAAATTATCAAAAAAAAAAAATATTCTTACTTATGAGCATAGTTCTGTGCTTATGAGTACCATTATTTATGTACTCTCTTCAAACTATATCACTTTGCATGAAAATTTGTTATAAAGCGAGCTCAGTCAGCTGTGCTAGTAAGCTCACCTGTTGGATACGCCTTGCATGGAGTCATTGATATTAAAGATGCCACATGTTTACTTACTTCATATTACAGAAGTATTACCAGATTTAAGAATTTCTAATGATATACTTAAAGAAAAGTATATACATATATTTTTTTATTTTAAGGTCTACAACTTGAAAATATATAAGTTTACGTTGTTAAAAAGAAAAAATCTGCAATTTTTAAAAAATCCCTTCAAATTAACAAAAGTAAGAAATCTTTCCCTTTTTCCCTACATTTGCAATTTAACACAAAAATCCTTCCACTAATCATCACTCAGTAACACGATTAGTAAAATTGTTTCCAAACGAGTACCAAAATTTAGAGCTCTTGCAGATGTTCAACTATTAAAATCTTACAAAGATTCGATTATTAGCGATTTATGGGCAACAGTTGCTAAAATAAAAAAAAAAAATGAGGCAAATGAATTTATGTTTCCAGAACTTTCAAAAAATGTAAGAGGAATATTATGAGTTCCACACACACATACCCCGTTTATACGCATTTCTTATTTGCAAATAAAACTATTTGCAAAAACTTAACTCACTGTTTATACGCAAATAGCATTCAGAAATATTGTTATATATTTTGTAATGACACGCAGTAAATATATAGTCATCTGGTAGCATCACACATCTTATTTGCAAATAGCTTGTTATTTGCAAATAGTTTTCGAAACATTTTAATAAGCCATTTACACCAAAGCAAAATCTACTTCGTAGGAGATTTTGAGCAAAATCTACATCAAATCTACTAGATTTCCCATACAAAACAAAATCTACTTCGCCACTAGATTGAGGAAAAATCTAATGAAATCTGACTAGTACTAAGTGATGCAAGTGTGAATTCCTACATAATGTACCAAAAAAATACAGCACTGTAGAAGTAAAATTTGACAGTTTTGCAAAAAAAAAACAAGTGCAAGAAATAACTGAAATTATTAAATTTAAATTAATAAATTTAAAAATTGTTTATAAAAACCAACAGAATGAGTGAAAATATAAATAAAAGGTATGCAAGTTATACATATATATCAAAATATTAACAAAATTCCAAAATGTGAACTTGTTTACAGCAAACGCACCTACAAAAAGAAAAACAATGGAGCTTTGATGAAGAGGCCCTTCTTATTACGCTTTGGAGCGATAATATTGATGGTCTGAGGGGATGCAGAAAAAATAGTCACATATTTGGAGAGATGGCAATGGGCATGAAAAATAGCGGGTTTGAAATTACACCTGAGGAAATAAGGGTGAAGATTCACAACTTAACTAATAAGTACAGGTAAGTTGACATCTAATAAGTCCATATTAAATATTCGCATTAATAATTATTGATAAAAACTTATAGAGATGAAAAGCGTAAAGTTGGTCCCTCTGGTGGATCTCCTTAAAGTTGGCCATTCTTTGAAAGGATCCATGAAATTTTAGGAGCTTTTAAGTCGAATTCAATTGAAATGGTTATGGACGAAAGCATAGGTAAAACACACAGATTCACATACGTATACAAGTTATGAGGATTTAATTGAAAGACGTGTGTTCTGTTTACTCGTAATAACAACTGACTCTTTATTTTCTTCGTTTTCTTTTTATACAATGTTTTTGCTTAAAACTTATTTGACCTAATTTTAATATTTGCAATAAGTGCTTTATTTTATAATTAATAAATTTTGCTTATTTTATAAAACTTATTTTAACCCAATTTTAATATTTGCAATAAGTGCTTTATTAGCGATTTGTTTTTAATTGTTTATTAAATATTGTAGTTAGTTGAACTCTTGTGTGTTATTGTTGTTGTGAAAGTATAAGTTCTGTGTTAGCAGTTTTTTGAGCTATGTTTTGTTGTTGTAGTGTTTTTGGTGTCATTAGTAGTATTCACAGAATGTGCTAACTGATTCGAAGTATTCACAGAAGTTGCTAACTCCCCCCTTCTTAAGTGTCAGTGTCCCACTGATCAATTATGAAAAAAATTTTTATGGGTAATTAATTTTTAGTTCAGGAAAGTGCGGTGGGGTTGGAAATTGTAGAGTTGCTTGGTGATTTTTGCATTTGGAATATAATTGAACAATAATTATTATTGAAAAACCAATGAAAAGTAGGCCGAAGTTAGAGCTAATTGAAATTAAGCCCCTATATGAAAGGTTATCTAAATGTTTAATATTTTTGAGATGGAGATAGTGGAGATATTGTAAATCTAATTTGATTTCCTTTTCTGTCAGGTTGCCCTGTAGTACTGGTGGTAGGATTTGAGTAGAAGTTGTTTGCCAACTTGAATATTTCGTATTGTCAAGGGATATTGTTTCATTAAAGAAGTTGATGATGAAGGTACCATTTAAGATTTGTGAATTGTTTCCGTATGTAAAGTTTCCAATATAATTCGTTAAAAATATTGTGCCATCCGATATAAGTTCAATTATTGGCTGTTTGGTTATTTGGTATTCGCAAGTTGCATTTCCCCCATTAAGTATATTTACAATACAGTGATACGAATCTAAAATTTCTACCTGATCTTTCTTACATATAGTTACTCCTTCGATTATTGGGCAATCACCTTTAATTCCATATTTTTCTGTGTGAGAAACGAGTAGGTTAGTGAAACTGAGATATATTCTTTTGTTATCCCTAATTGTTGAGCGAAGTATTATTTTATTAAACATGATATCTTCCGTTTTTGGTAGGGAAATAATATATAAGAGAAGGGAATCTTTTACAACCATTGAAGGTTCAGCAAATTGAAGGGCTTGTAACTCATTTTTATACGGGAGTGTTTCGGTTTGAGAAAGTATGTTTGCGATATCTCCTTTATTCAATATTTGCGAATGTACGATACCTTTTTTCGCCAATTGGCCAGCCATTACAATTTGCGATATTTCGTCATTTATTAAGCCTAGTTTATTAAAGAGCGTTTGTGCGTGCCTGATGGTGTCATCTGTGTCTGCTTCCGTGACTATTCTATTGTAGTCGTCTACTAAATTTTTGGTTGTTTTTATCAAATATTCGTTGATGGTGTATTGCTTATTGTTATTATTTGTGATGGTGTCTGTTTGGCTGATAATGTTATCCCAATCGGTAGCATCAGGGGTACCTGCTATCCACTTCCAGGCGGATCCAATCCAGTTTATTGATCTCTTGTTTCTGGTAATGTGAAGTTGACTTAATAAATTCTCGATTTTGGCGAGTTGATGATCTATCTGTAGGCTTAATGTTCCTATGTTTTTTGTTCTGTAGTGCATCGTGGATTTGATGTCTTGAACAGCTTGTTCGTATTCTTTTAGGTTGATTGTATGAATTATTTTGTAGTTTCCATTGCAAATTTTCCCGACACCTTGCTTTATTACAACTAGTGGATTGTTGTACTCGTAGATGTCTACAGTTGCAATTACATAATGCGTTGTGAGTCTAGAAATAGATTTTAATTTTTAAGATGGGATTTGTGAATTCTTTTGTTATCAGTAGTTGTAATCGTAACAACATTATCTTTTTTAACGGTTTGTTTAACAAATAAAGGTTTATCTTTACCTTTAATTTGCTTGTTCTTTTTAAATACTATATCTCCAGAATTATATATTTTTGGTTTTCTTTTTTTTGCGTTATGACGGTAAAGTTGTATTTTTTGGTTCCTAGCTATTTCATTTCTCAGATCGTTATTAACTTTTAAAATCTGCTAGGTTTTGGTAGTTTATTCTATCTGTCCGACCGAAAAATATATCTGCGGGTTTCTTTTTAGTAACCGAGTGTACCGTATTATTATATCTGTCTACTGAAATGTTTATTAACTCTTTGATGGAGTAGTCTGGGTATTCCTCACTAAGGCATCTCAGTATTTCGATAATTGTGGAATGAACTCTTTCAATAGCACCATTTACTTCGCTTTTCTGTGGTGGTGCAAAGTATGTTTCAATTCCTAATCCTTCGATATAATTTAATACTATCGGGCTGATAAAACTACCTTCGTTATCCATTACTATTTTTTTGGGTGCGGAATAGAAATGAAGTAATTTTATCATTTTATCTCGAATGTGTAATACAGATTTATTTTTAATGTGGAAAAATTTTGCATATTTGGAGAATTTATCGACACATGTAATGAATTTCTCCTTTTGTATTTCCATTATGTCGATATGCAGAATTTCTGTAGGGTATGATGGAATTGGGGTTGGTTGTAATTCTGGGTTTAGAGGATGTCTATCATACTTATTTTTGTTGCACGTTTCGCAAGCTTTTGTAAAATTTTTTATTAATTTTGACATTTTTGGAAAGTAGTATTTTTCCAAGATTTGTTTTTTGTTTTCTTCCGAGTTTCTATGGGCTCTTTTGTTTACGTTTTGAATAATCAGAAATTGTTGATCCTCATTTGGGATGTCCTCTACCAACCTTTGTGTAATTCTTATTCGAAATCTGGAAAAATTATTCTTAAAAACGTCTTGTAGTAACGCGAGGTATTTTTCGGGGATTTTAATTCCATTCAATACTGCAGGATTTAGTTTTTCTTTAAGGGTTTGGGTCAAACTATATTTATTGAGTTTTTTAATTTTGACATAGTGTCTTTGGAAATTATCATGGGGATTTTCAAAATGATTGCAATCTATTTTCTCGGAAAAGATAATTTGATTTTTAAAGACGTTTAGTGGGGCCTCACAATGTGGTATGAGAAGGCTACTGTCCTCCTCGGCACTATGTTGGGAGTTATCATCTGATGATAACGTATTGATTTCAGGTGGTAACCTAGAAAGTGCGTCGGCCACGACATTTGTTTTTCCAGGTTTATAAATTAGTTTGTAATTGTATTCTTCTATCCTGGCCTTCCACCTTTTAAGTTTTGCATTATTATTGGCGTTACTTAATGCGAAGGTTAGTGGCTGGTGATCAGTTAATATCTTAATTTCGCGGGCTCCATATAAGTAGGAGCGAAGCTTGTCCAGAGACCATATGATCGCCAACATCTCTTTTTCAATAGTAGAATAATTCTCTTCAGTTTTGTTAAGAGATCTTGAGAGGTAAGTAATTGGTCGGTCTTTACCAAGTTCCCCCTGTGAAAGGACGCCACCTATTGCGTAATCAGAGGCATCCGTTGTTAGAATAAATGGTTTATCGAAAGCTGGGAAAACCAATATTTCCGACGATACTAAAAGTTCTTTTAAATCTTTGAATGACTTTAGAGCTCCATTGTCAAGTGTAATAGCGATTCGCTTTGATTGATTTGCTTTAATTTGTGCATTTGAACCGCTCGTCAGATTTGTCAGGAGTTTTGCTACTGCAGCGAAATCTCTTATAAATCTTCTGTAATAAGAAGCTAGTCCTAGAAAACTTTTTAGGTCTTTTAAGTTCTTTGGTGGTGAAATATGTTGTATTGCAGCGACTTTAGCAGGATCGGGCTGTATGCCATTTTGTGACACAACGTGTCCAAGAAATTCCACGTTTGTCCTGAGAAACTTGGATTTTTCCAAATTTATTCTTAAGTTGGCTTCATTTAATAGGGAAAATACTTTCCTGAGGTTTTCGATATGTTCGTTTTTATTCTTGCCGAACACAATAATGTCGTCTATGTAGACATAGCAGGCTTTTCCTAGTAGTGGGTGTAACACGTCATTCATCATCCGCTGATATATGGCTGGTGCATTTTTTAAGCCAAAAGGCAGCCGTAAAAATTCAAACTTGCCGTTAATTGTTGAAAAAGCTGTTTTCTCTATATCTTTATCCCTCATTCTGATTTGGTGAAATCCAGATGTTAAATCCAAAATGGTAAAGTATCTACATTCTCCTAGATTAGAGAGTGTATTGTTAATGTCGGGGATTGGGTACGCATCTGGGATAGTTACTGCGTTCAGCCGTTTAAAATCTCCAACCACTCTATATTGTCTTTCCCCATTTGGTTTAGGTTTCTTTTCAACTACCCATAAGGGTGAATTATATGGACTTTTTGATCGTCTTATTATACCATCTTCGAGCATTTGGTTGACTTGTTTCTCTATCTCAGATCTAAGGTGGTTTGGATAAGGATATTGCTTAGTATAAATTGGTTCGTCTGTAGATGTTCTTATTTCTGCCCGAACTGAGGTTTCAATTAATCCACTTCCGGAGAATGGTCCAAAAAGTGTACTGTATTCGTTTAACAGATCTTGGAAATCTTTGTCAAGATTTTGGGTTGATTCGATATTATTAACTTGTTTGGATATTCTTTTTTTAAGAGGGATTTTAGCTCCGTTTTTTAACTGTAGGTTAATTATGGCTTCTAGTTCCCTCAGAGTGTCATCGCCTATAATACCATCAAATGAGCGGAGTCCAGGGAGGACAAAAAAATCAAGGTAATCGTTTATTTTTAGACTTTGAAAAAATTTGCCACGAACTTTACGTGAAATAAGTATTTCGCCGGCAGCTGAATGAATTTTAAATGGTGAATTTACGGGTTTTGAATTATACGATATTTTTTCTGAAATAAAATTTTTGTTCGCGCCAGTATCAACGAGGAATTTTAAGATTTTACCATCCTTTAGGCGTAACTCTAGGTATGGTATGCTAGACAGGCCTCTGTCATAAAATTTATTTCATGTTCATTTTCTAAGTTTGCTTCGTCATAACCTTCTTCTTCCTCTTGGTAACTTTGCAGTACATCTTGTTCGTCGTCCTCCACAGTCTCTGTATTAAAGAGACGTCGTTGTTTTTGAGGAATATTAGAAGAATTATTGCTCGAGTTTGGCGACGGAGATTTCTGTGGTCTGTTCATATAATTAATTTGACGCGTTCTTACGGAAGGATCGACTTCCATTGGTACGGGTGGCTTTGGTTGAGTGGGCCTTGGAGGTGGGTTATTCTGTGTGTGTTTTTGATCCTGTTTTATTGGGATCGGTGTATTATAAATACGAACTTGTTCGGCTGTACTTGGTTTCTATATTGAGTTCCAAATCTACTTCGATTCATCGGACTATGTACCTGATTGATTGGTGCAACAATGGTATTATATTTATTATTGCGTGGGTGAATAGAGGTATTTCTATAATTCAAATTTTGGAATTCGAGACAGGAGGTATATGCCTCTGGGAGTGTTGCTGGTTTCTGAATAGCCAACATTCTTGATATGTCACCGTTTATCCCTCGGATAAATATGTCCAAAGCTCTATTTCTGTAGGTTGAGATTAAAACTTCCACTGTTTCAGCCGAATAATTATCTGATTTAATTTTATTTATGATCAGTGATAACTGGTGATTAACTCTAGCATAGAACTCATCAACCGTATTATTGCGCTGCGACATAGCACTTAACTCGTACTCTAAGGTTCTCACATCTCGTTTATCCGCATAATGCAAGGACAAACAATTTTTAATTTTCTCCCAACTCTCATCGAATATGTTATAAGATATTAAGGCCGCATCGGCGGGACCTCTCACTTTGTATCTTATATGTTGTAGAATTGCCCTATAAATTGGTTTATCCCTTACTATCTCATAGTCCCTCAATATGGATTCCACACTGTGGATCCAAGAAATATACTGGACGGGGTTACCGGCAAACACTTGTAAATCCCTTACGCAATCGGGAAGTTTCCGTATTTCGACCAGATCCGCTTCGGTCCTAGGAACAGGGAGTGTTGCATCCCCAGTGGGAGCAGGATTAATTCTACTTTCCAAGGTACCTATTCTATTGGTGAGAAGCCTCACTTGCTCTATTTGTGATTTAAGGGCACCGGTAAGCTGTGTTATAGCGTCTTGAATTCGTTCCATTTTAAATTTAAAAAACTATAGAAATCGTTTCGTGTAGAAAAATGTTTGTGTAGTTCTTGTTTGAAAAAAGGTGTTGGATTATTGAAAGATATTTCAACTTTGATAATTATAAAAATACTAGCTGATCCCGGTGTACTTCGCTACCCCCCTCGTTATAAAATAAAATTAAAAGTATTTATATATCCCATTGTGACGATCGGTCCAGTAGTTAAGACTATATTACGATTTTTAATTTTAATAAAAAGGAGCGTGGTCCCATCCACTTTTCTCCCGGTACGTATTCCAAATTATGGCAATACCATATGTACCAAATATCATCGACGTAGGTCAAAAAATGCCAAAAATATGGCGATTTAAATTTTTGGGTTATATGGGTGGTGCCACGCCTCTTTGTCCAATCCCGCCCATATTTGCAGCAGCACTAAAAAAATGCACACCAAACCGACGTACCAAAATTTTGTTCAAATACCGTTATCAGGAGCAGAAATAATAGATTTTTAATTTGTGGTTTGTATGAGAGGTACCACGCCCCTTAGTCCAATCCCGCCTATATTTGCAGCAGCGCTTAAGAAATTTACACCAAACCGACGTACCAAATTTTGTTCAAATACCGTTATCAGGAGCAGAAATAATAGATTTTTAATTTGTGGTTTGTATGAGAGGTACCACGCCCCTTTGTCCAATCCCGCCCATATTTGCAGCAGCACTTAAGAAATTTACAAAAAACCGACATACCAAATTTTGTTTAAGTACCGTTATCAGGAGCAGAAATAATAGATTTTTAATTTGTGGTTTGTATGAGAGGTACCACGCCCCTTTGTCCAATCCCGCCCATATTTGCAGCAGCACTTAAAAAATGCACACCAAACCGACGTACCAAATTTTGTTTAAATACCGTTATCAGGAGCAGAAATAATAGATTTTTAATTTGTGGTTTGTATGAGAGGTACCACGCCCCTTTGTCCAATCCCGCCCATATTTGCAGCAGCACTTAAAAAATGCACACCAAACCGACATACCAAATTTTGTTCAAATACCGTTATCAGGAGCAGAAATAATAGATTTTTAATTTGTGGTTTGTATGAGAGGTACCACGCCCCTTTGTCCAATCCCACCCATATTTGCAGCAGCACTAAAAAATGCACACCAAAACGACGTACCAAATTTTGTTCAAATACCGTTATCAGGAGTAGAAATAATAGATTTTTAATTTGTGGTTTGTATGAGAGGTACCACGCCACTTTGTCCAATCCCGCCCATATTTGCAGCAGCACTTAAGAAATTTACACCAAACCGACATACCAAATTTTCTTCAAATACCGTTATCAGGAGCAGAAATAATAGATTTTTAATTTGTGGTTTGTATGAGAGGTACCACGCCCCTTTGTTCAATCCCGCCCATATTTTCAGCAGCACTTAAGAAATTTACACCGAACCGACATACCAAATTTTGTTTAAATACCGTTATCAAGAGCAGAAATAATAGATTTTTAATTTGTGGTTTGTATGAGAGGTACCACACCCCTTTGTCCAATCCCGTTCATATTTGCAGCAGCACTTAAAAAATGCACACCAAACCGACGTACCAAATTTTGTTCAAATACCGTTATCAGGAGCAGAAATAATAGATTTTTAATTTGTGGTTTGTATGAGAGGTACCACGCCCATTTGTCCAATCCCGCCCATATTTGCAGCAGCACTTAAGAAATTTACACCAAACCGACATACCAAATTTTGTTCAAATATCGTTATCAGGAGCAGAAATAATAGATTTTTAATTTGTGGTTTGTATGAGAGGTACCACGCCCCTTTGTCAAATCCCTCTTATATTTGCAGCAGCACTAAAAAAATGCATACCAAACCGACTTACCAAATTTTGTTCAAATACCGTTATCAGGAGCAGAAATAATAGATTTTTAATTTGTGGTTTGTATGAGAGGTACCACGCCCCTTTGTCCAATCCCGCCCATAGTTGCAGCAGCACTTAAGAAATTTACACCAAACCGACATACCAAATTTTGTTTTAATACCGTTATCAGGAGCAGAAATAATAGATTTTTAATTTGTGGTTTGCATGAGAGGTACCACGCCCCTTTGTCCAATCCTGCCCATATTTGCAGAAGCACTTAAGAAATTTACACCAAACCAACATACCAAAATTTTGTTCAAATACCGTTATCAGGAGCAGAAATAATAGATTTTTAATTTGTGGTTTGTATGAGAGGTACCACGCCCCTTTGTCCAATCCCGCAGAATATTAAAATTTTATTACTTCCAAGTTTTGCCTGATTATGCATGTTTTTAACAAAGTAACTCACACAAAGTTTGATGACTCTCATTCTAACAGTGTTCCTGATTGATTTTGCCACGCCCTCCGCCCACCGACCAAAATATTTTTTCTTCCTAAACCTTCGCGTAACAATTACGAACAAACCCGCAGAAGGAAGTATCCAATTTGGTCCAGTCGTTTTCAAGTTTTAAGATAACGAACAAACCAAGATTCAATTTTATATATATAGATAATTTTCACTTTCTTAATTTTAGAAAATTTTCACGATTGAGTTAAAATTTCTTGTAATTTTTTGTTTTCTATTTATAATTTTCGCTTTCTTAATTCTATAAAATTTTCACGACAATTTAGTTAAAATTTCTTGTAATTTTTGTTTTCAATTATTTTAAAAAAATTATAATTTTCACTTTCTTAATTTTATAAAATTTTCACGACAATTTAGTTAAAATTCCTTGTAATTTTTATATAATTTTTAAATATGACTTACAAAATAGTTTGAATGAAGATCCACATTCCTCTTGGAGAGTCCGCGTTATCCTTTTTGAGGGTTTCAGCCGTCTACTTGGGTACGGATATTCGTCACTGATGTAGTTTCCTCTTTTCATTTCCCTTTGGTATCGGTGGTGTGTCTCTTCCTTTAGAGGTAACTTCCACGTTCTTAGGGTGAGTTGTATTAGTATGTTGCACAGTCACTGATGGCCTTCCGGAGTTTCCTTTTCACAGATCGTTTTTCCCGATTTTGTAAAGGTTTCACTGGGCTCTTATCCTTCAAATGTCCTCTTGTTTTAAATTATTAAGTTTAAAAATTTTATTTTTCACAAAACTTAATTTTTTCTTGTAAAAATTTCAACTTTTTTTAACTGTTTATTTTGGACTCTTATTTAATTTATTAATTTTTCGAATCCTTTTTTTTTTGTTAACCGTGGACTTTTTTACGATTTGCTCGGGTCCTTTTTATTTGTTAACCGTGGACTTTTTAAGATTTGCTCGGGCGCCAGTTATGCGGATTTAATTGAAAGACGTGTGTTCTGTTTACTCGTAATAACAACTGACTCTTTATTTTCTTCGTTTTCTTTTTATACAATGTTTTTGCTTAAAACTTATTTGACCTAATTTTAATATTTGCAATAAGTGCTTTATTTTATAATTAATAAATTTTGCTTATTTTATAAAAGTTATTTTAACCCAATTTTAATATTTGCAATAAGTGCTTTATTAGCGATTTGTTTTTAATTGTTTATTAAATATTGTAGTTAGTTGAACTCTTGTGTGTTATTGTTGTTGTGAAAGTATAAGTTCTGTGTTAGCAGTTTTTTGAGCTATGTTTTGTTGTTGTAGTGTTTTTGGTGTCATTAGTAGTATTCACAGAATGTGCTAACTGATTCGAAGTATTCACAGAAGTTGCTAACTTATATATATATATATCTGATTCCCATTTCTTCTATAAACTTTCATTTTTTTATTTCACCAGAACCAACTTGTTTGTCGAGCAGTTCTGACACGCTACTTAGTTTCGAAGTGGAACCCTACGAGCCTTTGGATGAATCTGAGGATGACGTAGTAGCTACCCCACTAGCAAAGAAGAAAAGAAAGGAAAATTTCCAAAAGGAGGTACTAAAAAAGATTGAAGAGTCCACAAACATTATCGAAAGAGAAGTAGAAAGAAACAGAGAAGTAGATAACAAAATGATTAAACTTCAAGAAGACATGATTGCAATAGAAAAGGAAAGAAATGAAATATTAAAATTGCTGTTGAACAAGTAGTTTTTATTTTTTTAATTTATCTTTTAATTTATTAGTTTGTTCTGTTAAGTTTTTATGAAATGAAATATTAAAATTGTTTTTGAATAAGTAGTTATTATCTTTTTAATTTATCTTTTAATTTATTAGTTTGTTCTGTTAAGTTTTTATGAAATGAAATATTAAAATTGTTTTTGAATAAGTAGTTATTATCTTTTTAATTTATTAGTTTGTTCTGTTAAGTTTTTATGAAATGAAATATTAAAATTGTTTTTGAATAAGTAGTTATTATCTTTTATTTTCTTTTTAATTTATGTAACTAAAATAAAACACTGAAGTTTGTTCTGTTAAGTTTTTATTTTTGTTTTTAATTAAATTATTGGATTAAAAAATTTGCGATTGAATCTCTAATTTTTTCACCTTTGGGGTTATAGTCATAAGTAAACTCTAAATTATTTGGTTGTTCTCTATCTGAATCATTAAAATTTTCCCAGGTATCCTTAATTATTTCATTTCTGTTGTTTAGAAAGTTGTGTAATACACAACAACATTTAATAATGTTATTAACATTTTCGATATTATTATCGATGCCTTTTCCAATGCGGCGGAATCTTGCTTTTAAATGCCCAAATGCGTTTTCTACAACTCTACGACATTTTGATAAAGAATAATTAAATTGTCTTTGTTTTTGCGAAGCGTTTATGTGAAATGGGTAAGGCTTCATCATACATTCGGATAATCGAAAAGCTGAATCGCCTATTAATAAAACCGGAACTTTTACGCCATCATAAAATACAGATTGCTGCTGAAATAAAGGGTCCTGCATTCTTTTCCTAAAAGTAGATTTTTCAAATATGCTTGAATCGTTACATCGACCTGGGCACCCGACATTAATGTATAAAAATCTGTATCGGTAGTCAACAACAGCTAGCAGAATCGTGAAATACCATCCCTTATAATTGTAGTAATCAGAAGCTTCTGAACAAGGGGGATGAACTTCAATATGACAGCCATCTGCACAAGAAAGAAAGAAATGAGATGAAAACAAAATATAATCTTTAATAGCAAAATGTCTACACCTACCTATTGCCCCAAAACACTGAGGGAATCCCATGTTTTTAAACCCATTAACACATTCTTTAATTTTCATTTCATTTATAAAGTTTGATGGTAAATATTCCTCTGAAAGATTATTCCACACTTCAATGCAAAATTCTTTAAGAATTATGCATACACTGGCTTTTGATACGCCAAACATATGGGCTATAGATGCATATTCGGAAGATGACTTGAGACAGTAAAGTCCAATGGCAATACGTTTTTCAAGTGCAATGCATTTCCTATAATTTGTATCCATTTTGCTCATGGTCTTCAGTTTCGAGCACAGGAACTGAAATGATTGCCGGCTCATTCTAAAGTTTTCGATGAATGTCTCCTCCGGCATAACAGGGACGTCTTTTTCCCAAAAAGAGCCTTGGCGAATCTGGAATGTAAATTTATTTACATGCATAGTTTATAAAACATTATTTTCTTTACTTGCAAGTGTCCAATCCAACCTGCTATGTAATAATTGTGCATAGTACATTTGCTTTAGTTGCTGGAATCGAATATTTAACAAATTCTTTTGTTTTCTCTTTCGCAACGATGTTATTTCTGCTTGAATTGTTTTAACTTTACATGAGTAATACAAAACAATTTTATCTTTATTTATGAAAATCGTATGCTTTTTAAATCAGCTGTATTTGTTATGAAATGAAATCTTGCTAAATGTCAGAAAACAGTGGTGTAAACGGTATAGATTTTAATAAAGATATCAATTCAAATCTACTAGATTTTGCTTTGGTGTAAATGTATTATAAGTTACAATAAAAAAGTAATACGGCAACGCTTTCCACTCTTATTTGCAAATATGTAAGAAGTGCGTATAAAGGGGGTAACAACAGATAACCAGAGATGACACGAGACGGAAGATTTTGCATACTTGTTTGTATACACTCATACCACAGATAACCAGAGATGACAAGAGACGGAAGATTTTGCATACTTGTTTGTATACACTCATACAATCGCGGGTTTTGGTGTTTTTCTTTGTGCTGTCTTTCTATCCAAATTAAAATTATAAATCGCAAAACTAATTAAATATCCATATATTTCTCTAATTCACATTAAAAATATTATTAATTAATTACTTTAAGTTGGTTTTCACTGATCGTTTGTATTTTATCACTATAATATCTGCAAAATATCAGAATTTATCAAGTATGTATGTATGCATGTGTGTATGTAAGTTAAAAACCACCACCATTTGGCAAATTTCCAGCATATATGTACGTATGTATATAAATTTAATATACTGAGTATATAAGAACACATTAAATTGTTTTATCACTTTATTTTCGAATTATATGCCGTAAATACTTAATATTATTACATTTTATTAAATTTAAGCGTGCTTTCATTAGCATTTTCCACTAAAAACTGAACTTTTTTTTGCTTTTCGTTTTGTTTACTTTCATAACAAACATACTTTTTCACGATCCCGGGTTATGACAAATAAAATATGATCCAAATCCAAATTTTTTTTTTGTCATCTCTGGTTATCTGTGGTTCCACATTCATCAGCAAATGTGGCAAGAATATTTTCTTACCAAAATATAATTAAAACCAAAAAGAGAAACAGATTACAAACTGCAACTCTTTGCGGTTTAATTCAAACAAAGGATTTACTGAATTCACAAAATTGGAATTGTTATGATATAAATATATCAAGTAAGCTATTATCAAAATTGTAATTGTGATGACGAAATCGATTTGAAAGCTAGAACGTAGTAGTTTAATTTTCTCTATATGTAAATGATTTATACATATTCAATGCTGCTTTTTGTTATATTATAGTACAAATGAAATTTAATATACCTTTTTTGTTATATTCTTAATAAATCTAAATAAAAATAATATAAAATTAAAAAAAAAAAAAAGTGTTTTAGTACAATTAGGGTAAAAAAAGTACAAATTTTCAAGTTATTAGGTACAATTTTAAAATTCCCGATGCCATCCTTTGTATAGACGAGCAATATTCAAAATGAGGTTTGATTGTTGCAAGGCAAATTCATACCAGGTATATGCAGGACTACAACAAATCGCCAACAAAACAAACAACAGGCATTTTGTTAGTGTAATCGGCGAATTCATTACCCTAGCTGTCAAAAGTAAAAGTGTAAACAAAACAATACAAGCAAAAATTTTATCTATTGGAGAATTAAGAAAAAACTTTTAATACGTAAATTGTGTAAAATAAAGTGAATAAATAAATAGAATAATAATAAATAAATAAATATGTATATGTTTTAACAGTGGAATCTGATGTTGAGGAGTTGATAATGAGGAATATAAAATTTGGAAGAAAAATACACCTACTGCAGTCGTTGAAGATGTGGCATGGAATTTACTTCACGAATCCTTGGTCGGTTCTGTGGCAGATGATCAAAAACTAATGATATGGGACACACGTAATAATAACACGTCTAAGATATCCCACACCGTAGATGCTCATACAGCTGAAGTTAATTGTCTTAGTTTTAATCCTTATTCAGAATTTGTAGTAGCATTGAAAGTTATATATCCAATAAAAGTGAAATAATGAACCCACCATCGGAATTATCATTTAATGGTAAAATAAAATATTGAAATACAACCCAAGAGACAGCAACAACTCAAAATTTCCATGGTAAAGATGATAACAAACTCGGATCAAATACAACAGAAACATTGAAAAAAGTCCAACAAGACTACTACAGATTGCTTTATGTTGAACAAACAGTAAGTTCTGCATCATTTCATTATATGTTATATTAAGGTGACCAACTATACTCATTTACTGAGTTTTGTACTCTTTTTTCGCAAACCGTACTCTTTTCAAATACTGTACTCTGAAAGTACTCATTTGTATAATTTTATACTCATTTGTTTTTCTAAAACATTTTTTCATTTTTACCCGTTTTTACCTTATTTCCATGGGCTCACAGTGGCATGATGTAATAAACAAGGTGGCAGCAGGAGAAAACAAGAACTTGGCAGCACGAGAAAAAGTAACGGCTAGCTAACTTAAGCTGTCAAAAATATAACCAGAAAAACAGCTCTTTGACATTTGAAGCGACCTAATAAGTAGAGCCAAAAATAGTGAGCTTTCGTAGCGCTGCCATCTTGTTTATTACATCATGCACATTACTTTTGATGTTTTCAGAGTTGGCATCACTGCTACGGCATGCCTGACAGCCTTGACGTATGCGTAGTATGTACGGAAAAGTTTTATGGGAATTCCCTTTCTGTTTAATTAATTTGAAGTTAGAGAAAACCATGGTCTAATAATCAGGTCTGCGCTAGAAGGAATATGGTTTTTGTAGGGTTGTGTTTTGACCGTTAAATAATCTGCAAAAAATGGTAAACTGCGCAATCTTGTCAAAAGTTGCTTACATTTTTGGCCGGCATCTTGAATATTTTTGTTTACGTTATGCTTTTTGTTTTTGCATAACCAATAAATACATACATATGTATAAACCACATTTTATTTGTTTGTAGACAGCTTTTTTTGACAATGAAGAAAAATTGAAGAAATGGAACGGTGAGAATATAGAACTTGACAAAAGATGGGAACAGTGAGAATTCGCAACTTTCTGTAAAAACATTATCTGCCGTCTTAACAGTCAAATTTAATATGCAAAATGAAAGTTGTTCGGATGTGGCTACATTATTAGACGAACATCCTCATTTAACAAAAAAAATCCACTCCGAAGAAAAATATGTTTTTAAAAGAAAATAAAGTTTTTATCGTTTTTTCATCTTTTTTTTCACCTATGAAATACTTGCAAAGTGTACTCTTTTTGAATAAAAAATAGTTGGTCACCTTAGTTATATTAACTTGTGTAGATTAGAACAAATTCAATTTTTTCATTGATTTCTTTCGAAATAATGCTTAGGGTAAAAGTTTGTTACTATTAAGTTAGATCAAGGCGAATTTATTACCAGGTGGATGCAGTGGCGAATTCGGGCGAATTATAATCAAGGCGAATTAACCTTAAATGTCAAATATTGTTTACATTTTCTCGCGCCATTAAAAATTCTATGAGTTCTTGTGCATGATTTGTGATTTATTTAATTGTTCCGAAATATAATATTACTTTATATTAAAATACATTTCAAGTGAAAAACTTAAAAAAATGAGAGTGTGCAGTGTGTGCAAAAAGAAATGGTGAATGGAGATGGTGGATGTTAATCAGGAGAACTTTCCCTTACACTCCTTCCACTGTAACTCACCCAGAAAGCTAAAAGCAAACAAAATGGACCCAAGTTACTGTCAGACTAAAATAGATTTTGATAACTTTATAGAATTCGTGCAAATGGTACGTAAAATACAAATAATATATATTTCCTTTTTATCCTGCAAAGTTAAGATAATACAAAAAGGAACCAAAACAAATCATAAACGAATAGAAAATAATTTATTTACTTTAACTTGTTTTCAACTAGTATCTTCATCCAATGCGTTGTGCTTCTGGTTCTTTGGAAAAACAACAAATGGTTAACACACATACACAACAACAACAACCAATGCCTTCGAGTTTGACCAATAGTTTTACAGAAAGCTCATCATCACAATATGCTGAAATGAACTATACCTTTTTTTCATTTTCAAGAGGACGCTGTTGGCAGCATGAGCATCATAATGAAATGAGTGATTCTTTATACAAACCTCTTCAAAAGCAGCTGCATTAAATAAACAATGATTTCTTAACCCAATCAAACATTGATGATGATAGTGAAACAGAAGAATTTATTTTACTTTAAATAAATCTTTTTTTAGTATTTAGTAAGCTTTTACTACGGGCCAACTTAAAACAAAAGAAAATATTATATATCATTACTATTCAAGTTTGAAGCAGTTCAGTACAGTTGGAAATTTTTATGCACTGTTTGAGAAAGAATAGTTTAAAAAAAATCTCATGCCATTAGATTATTCTATACTATTTACAAACATACGGTTTTTTGTGTAAAAACATGCATCTCAAAATTTCAAGACTTATTTACTAATTTTTCTTATCTAGCATCTATTAAACCTATTTTTGCCAATGAAAATTCGACTTTTTATTTTGTATACAATTTATACGCATTGTTTATTCATTATTTTTTATATACATTATTTATTACATTCTTAATTATTCTTATCGGAATTATTGCGTACACAAAAATGTTTATTTAATTTTGTTTGTATTTTAAGTTAACTCTACTAAGTAATCAAATTGTATAAAAAAAGAATTTATTTATTTAGACTTACATATATACTATGTCAATGTCATTTGTTTGGTATCTACTTTATATTGTCATTTTACATTAATTAATTACTGTCTTGTTTATCTCTAAGTATAAGTATGAAACATTAAATGTTGTTTAACGAAATATCTTTATTAAAATTCTTAACTATTAAAAACTACTTGAATTTCCAAAGTTAATTATGAAGGAATAGAGTGTTATGAATTTTTCTATTTGTATACTGTTTGCATGGCTTTGATTTTGTTGTTGTTTACATCAATTTCATGTATTAAACTTTGTGCCAAATGCAAACTTGTCAGCTTAGCTGTACAAACAAATAATAATAAGGTGACCAACGTTCACAAAATTAACTAAATGCCATGAGTACAATAAGTGATAATAAAATTCAAACAGGTATGGACAGATACATAACCGTACTAAAAAGGGGAAGAAGTCCCAAATCAGCGCAAACCGTTTCGCGATTTTAACTGAACAAGGCGATGACGACACAACTACAGCAAGGTCGAGTAAACCCCCAACGATATATGTAAGAGAGCAGAACTCTAGTTTTTTGGTAAAAAGCCTTATCTCCTTAATTGGAGAAAATGAGTTCTATGTAACTCCAATTAAGCGCGGAAATATCAACGAAACAAAAATCCAGGTAGTGCAAGAAAATGGCAACAGTGCCATTGGCTACATACTAGGCTTTTGCACTAAGTACATTTAAATTCAAAAACATTTGCTTTTTTAAAAATTCTCAGAGTAAATCCAAGTACAAAAGGGGATCAAAGCAAGTAAATACAAAACGAAAAAAAAAAAAAAACACAACATTTATTCTCTTTATACGCTCAGAGTATTTGTATTTACTCATTCTTATTCACTATAAGTAGAGTAAAGTAAACATTTTTTTTGCTAATATTCTGTAAGTATTTTGCAAGGTTCTTATTTTACCATGTGGGTATTTTAAGCATTTTCTTGGTTTTTATTTTTAGCATTAATTTAGCAGTTAATTTTATGGAATATACATATGTACATACCTATCTAAGTATATACAACTATTGATATGTTGATAAGTTGATCTTAACATCAAATTAAATAAAAGCGAAATTTCATACAAACCAAATAAAACTTACAAAAATACTCGAGTATTTTAGCAAATAGTTTAAGTAGTGGTTGTCTTTACTTAATGTGCTTGGTTCTTATTATGCTTAGTTCTTACATGCTTTAATACTTGCTGTATTTATTTCGTACAAGAACAGTATTTATTGTGTTTGTTTCCTATAATAGAGAACAGAAGAAGGTATAGTAAAGAGAGGGTATAATAAAACAAATACACGAAAAAAAGAGAATGCATTTAAGTATTTGTTTTTTGTACTTTTGCAAAAGCCTACTACATACTATTGAAAAATGTTTGCTGCCACATGTTTGGGACTGCTACATGCGTATGTAAAAATATTACAAATGTCAAAATTCAAATGTACCAAGTACACGACATGTCTAAAATACGCATGTTTGCATGTCTCTACAACGGAACATGTTGTACACATATCAATGTATACTGCATGTGAGTGTCACAAAAAGTGGAAGTACACGACATGTTGCCAATTTAGGTTGATGGTGACGTCAAAATTACGTCAGAGCCACATGCGAATAGGGCTTTTGACATGCCGTGTACTGTAAGCTTAAGGATAACGACTTTGCTAGACTAACAGCACAATGTCTCAATACGCAGTTATGTACACCATCAGGTCCGTGGTTGATCGAATTTGGTAGTCTTTTTAAATCGAATTCAATATCAGCACAAACGATTACTGGGAGGTTTATAGTTATGTTTGAACCAATTTTATACGGGTAACAACTGGTGCAATCATATTTGGCATCAGAATACGTTGTCGCAAAAAAGTCAGCAAACATGTTGGCAATAAGAGTGTTATCATCCGATTCATAATCTTGATATTTCATAACAGGTGGGTATTCACGAGATTTTCGTTTTGTGTTAACGAAATTAAAGAACGATTTTGGGTTTTTTTTAAAACTTGTTTTGACTTTGTTAATATAATTATTATAAAGAGATGTATGTAACCGATTAAATTCAGCTCTACAAATAGCTTATTTCCAGTAGTCAGTAATAGTATTGGTTTTCTTGTATTTTTTATAAAGTTTAATCTTTTTTATTTTTTAGGCACGAAAGTTGTTTAGAACTCCAAGGAGGACCTGATATTTTGTGGACAATACGTTTTGGTATACATTTTTCCATAACAGAATAAATAGATTTATAGAGTGTATTTACCATCATTTCAATGTTCAATGGGGTGCCATTAGATACGGTTAACAAATTTTGTCAGTCTATATTATCAAAACAACGATTCATCAATACGCTCGATTAAAACAAAACCCTTTTTCATTATTTCTAAGTGTCCTGAACAGTTTCAACTCTTGCAGTGCACAGACGCGTTTTTATAATCGTGGCAACTGAATATTAAAAATTTATTGAAAGAAAATTCACAAAAAAAAAAATACAATAACAAAACATTTATTTTACAGGTTTTATTTTATTTTTTGATTGTGTGTAAATACATAAATATTTGCATACACCAACTCATAAGTGAACACAAAAAAGAGAACTCTAAATGAGTTCACCTTCTAACAACAACAATAAACCTACAAGCAGTAGGAATGTACAATATATAACTTTGGTTGGTAACGACGACAAAAAAATGAAGTAAACACAAACCTGAATACTACACAACACACAAATACTCATGAGCGATCACTGTCTCCGTACATGTTAAATAGCGATCAAGAAGCAACAACAATTGCACATATTAGCAAACTTGTCATCTTATCTGTACAATCAAACAAACAATCAATAAATACCCAGGTGACCAATGTGCACAAAAATGTAAATGCAGTGAGAGAAAATAGTGATAATAAAATCCAAACTGGTATGGACAGATATATAACCGTGCTAAAAAGGGGAAGAAGTCCCAAATCAGCTCAAATAGCGTCAACGGCGAAAATGTCCACAGATAGGAAAATTAATATTAAACATTTTGAAAATCGTTTCGCGATTTTGAATGAACAAGTCGATGAAAACACAAGTACAACAAGGTCCAGTAAACCACCGCCGATATATTTAAGAGAACAGAACTCCAAATTTTTGGTAAAAAGCCTTATCTCATTATGTGGAGAAAATGAGTTCTATGTAACTCCATTAAGCGCGGCAAAATCAACGAAACTTAAATTCAGGTAACACGAGAAAATAATTACAGAAAAATTGTCTCAGATTGTGAGACTAAAAACAAAAACTTTTATTCATATCAACTGAAGAGTGCTAAAGGCCTAACAGTAGTTATAAAAGGAATAGATTCAAGCGTGGATCCGGAAGAGGTAAAGTCTGGCCTTGAAAAAAGTGGCTTCAAAGTGAAAAAATGTTTCACACATTAAAAACAGGGGAAAAATCCCCCAACCTATTTTTAGAGTCGAGCTACAGCCAGGCGACTTGAAAATTAAAAAAAATTAATCGCACCCAATCTATAGCTTAAAATACTTGTTGCATCGAAGAGTTACCGTTGAGCTGCCACATAAAAAAAACTGTACCTATCCAATGCATGAACTGTCAAGAATTTGGGCATACCAAAACTTATTGCCTACCGTTTGCGTTGTATATGGCGAGTTACACAGTACCGCTAACTGTGACAAAATAAGAGGTGATACCAAAGAAAAAAAATGTGGCAATTGCGGCGGAAACCACACTGCCAACTATAGGGGCTGCCCTCTTTACTCTCTTTTTAAAAATTCGTCGAACAGAAAAACAAATGCTACTCCCGATCAGCCCAACACCCCTTTAAACTACCCTCAGTTACCTCAACCTTCGTCTAGCCATAATCAATACTCAAATGTTTTAAAGTCTAACACGACTCTTACTCAACAAAAACCTAATAATCAATTTTCATACGCTAATATTTTAAAGAGTAACCAGACTCCGGCGCAAAAAACTGTACCAGCTAATGAAGAATCAGGCCATAATTTCAGTCGTATTGAAGCCTCGATAGAGATCCTAATACAAACAGTAAATACATTTACTCTCAACATGTCCTGTATGATGCAGGAAATGTTGAAAATGCAGTCTACCTTGTTGCAGGCTGTATTGGAAAAACCATGAACTTAAGAATCTGTTTTTGGAACGCAAACGGCATATGCCAACATAAAAATGAAATAGAATATTTTCTTCTGGATAAACAAATCGATGTTATGCTTATCTCAGAAACTCATTTGACGTCTCGAAGCTATTTTAGAATTAGTGAATATAATTTCTACGACACCAAGGATCCTCGAGGTAGAGCTTGTGCTGGCTCTGGAACCCTAATAAAAACTCGAATATAACATTACCTGCTAAATGACCTTCGTGAAGAAAATCTTCAAGCAACGAACTTCTGCATTGAAAATTTTTATAAAAAGCTTGTGATATAACCTTTTGTAGCGTATGTTTGTGTTGAATGTTTATATGTATGTAGGTTTGTCAATGTAACATGCAAGAACACAGCGATGTGTTCAGTGATCAAAATAAATAAAATAGTGTTGGTTAAGTGTTGCATATTTGTTTGTGAGTCCAAGGTCAAAATGGCAGAGTTCGTTGGCCGTGGAGAGTTATGCGAATGGTAGGAATGTTAACTGTAAAAAAAAAGCGGACATTGAAAGAGCATAGGTAGTAGAGTGGGACAAACATAGTTGGACAAAAGAATTTTTACGGCGAGTTGAAAAAATTTAGCTAGATAGAAAATTTGAAAAGTTGAGCAGGGATTGATTAAGTGATAGCCGGATAGATCAGACGAGAAGTCTGATAGAAAAAAAAAAAACATAAAGAAATTAAAGACAAATCTTAAATAAAAACTAAAATATTAAGAAAAAGTAGATACAATTATAGAAGATTAATAAAGAACCATCAATCAAACAATCTTGGAAAGCATAGCCTAGAGAAGCAGAAGAAGAAGCCGAAGATATCTAGAGCTGAGAAAAGATCAACAAGGAGAAAAAGAAGAAAGCCAAGAGACAGCATCCATCTTGAAAGGAAATAGCTGATTTTTGGGACTTATTTCTACGGTGTGGGTAATTTCCTGCTTAGCTAAGGCGCCAGTGATAAGTGGTGAGTCCACAGAAATTTATAGATACTTGATTTTCGTACCGGCTGCTACGTCGGACTATGTTTTTTTTTAAAGTATAGAGAAAATTTATTTATTTTCCGGCGGGAAAAAGAAAAAGAAACAATAAAAGAAAATATTTTTTTTTTTATAAAGAAAAGTGTGTATGAAAACTGTGTTCGATAAAGCCTAAAAAGGAAATTAAGATTTGAAAATATAAAATAAAAATTTATATAAATAAAATTAATAAAATTATAAAAATAATAGAAATCCAATAGTTGTTAGTATTAGTTAATATTAGTGTTAGTAAATATTAGTGGTTAGTATAGTGTTAGTAAAATAAAGCTTTGGTTTGTTAGCCCAAAACTACGTCACGTTAGTAGATTTTATCAGTTAATTTTTTTTGAAAGATTACGGAAATTTTTTGGAATAGACCATTTTAGAGAGCTCTCTCAAATAGGTAGTTAAACATTAGTTAATTTTCTTTTTGGCCCGTATCCTGTTTGACGAGTGTCCAGGAGATTTTTATAGGTATTTTTGGGATTAGTTTTTTGAGTCATATTTTTGTATTATTAATTAAGTTTTTTTTATGTTCATGTTTAAATTTTTAAGATAATCAGGTTAGTTCGAATAATTACCTTTTTTTTACATAAATATATTTTTATTCTTTTATCAAAAAACTAAGTTTTAATGACCAACATAACAAAATTTAAATTTCAATAAAAAATTATCAGTTGTAAGAAATTTTCAAAATAGAATTCGCATGTTTTTATTCGGTTGAAGGAAAAATTATAAGAATGTGCGGCTAAAAGTGTTTTGTGTTAAAGTAAGTATGTAAGTGTGTGACCAAATCTTTATCGTCTGTGGGGTAACATAGGAATTTTTGTGTTATGTTACCAAGGTAGGGTGGGCAGCTAGGGGACAAATTCCACCATATGTCCCAACCTCGTCATCGTTTAAATAATTGTGTCAAATGTCCGTCCGGAATTTCAATAATAAATAATCAGTCTGTTTCGTCATTTTTGATAGTTATTTTCTGTTAGGTTTTTTTTTGTTTATTTTCAAAAATAAATGTTTTTGTCCAGCCCTGTTTTGGAAGCCGTACTGTTTGGGTCGTACCTTCCCTGACGTCCCTAAGTTGGCTGGCAACAGATGTTTTTGCGGCTTTTCAAAACTCAAAACAAGGGTACTGCGACACTTTTTATTCTCCTCCCGGGTTTTCAATTTCAGAGAGTCAATATACCGCATTTTATACAACTCTGGGATCCCGTTTTCTAGCAGCTGGCGACTAAAACGCTAAACACACATTTTGGGGTTCACGTTTAATCAGTCCTAAGGGTCGTGTTTTGTTTGACACAATTTCAAAAATGGGTTTGAATGTAGTTTCAAGTGGTCAGCCAACATATTGGCCAACGGATCGTCAAAATTCCTGATGTTATCGACTTTGGAATTATGAAAGGAGTGCCCAGCGAAATGATTGAAGTAGAAGCATCTTTGGATTTGTCTTCAGATCACTCGCCTACTATTATCACTATTTACTCACACACAACTGCAACAGCAACATGTGATTTTCCGCTGACATCTGCACGTATTAACTGGCTGAAATACAAAAAATATTTGAGTGCTCATTGCACGGAAAATATGACATTGAGAACACCTACTGACATAGAAAATTCTATTAGGTTGATTGAAGCACATGCTAAACAAGCTGCTCTTAATGCTTCTTCAATTCAACTAAATCAACAAGCGAGATTTAACAATATTTTTTGTGCAGACATAGAAAGGCTATTGACTGAAAAACGGAGAGCGCGACGAGAATGGCAACGTTACATATCGCCTCAGCTAAAATTAAGGCTTAAAGAGTGTACCAAGCAGCTTAGAAAAGTTTTGCAAACAGAAAAAACAGCTTCGCTGCAAAAATTTCTGCAAGAACTCGATGCAACACCATCAACAGATTATTCGTTGTGGCGTGCAGCCAGAGGACTTAAAAGGCCAGTGATTTGCAAACCTCCATTACGAGCTTCTAATGGTGACTGGGCAAGAACTGATGCTGAAAAAGGTGATCTATTTGTTAAGCACTTAGAAAAAGTATTTACCCCGAATATTTCTGCTGATATTGTTGAACTGCCACCAGTCGTCTCCTTACCTGAAATACCGCTGAGATTTAACATGGTGGAGATTGAAAAGGCCATTACTAGTCTTAACACCAGAAAAGCCCCTGGTGTCGACAAAATAAGCAACAAAATGCTTCAAGAATTGCCTTACATTGCAAAAAGAATAATGCTATTCATTTTTAATGGTATTTTATGGCTGCAATACTATCCAAAAGAATGGAAGGTTTCGATGATTATTATGATACCAAAGCCCGGCAAGGATCATACGAAGGTTGAATCCTATCGGCCTATTAGTTTATTGCCCAACATTTCAAAACTATTTGAAAAGCTGTATATGAGCAAGCTGATGCCTATAGTGACTAGAAGTGGATGCATTCCAGATCATCAATTTGGTTTTCGCAGACAACGTAGCACTATTGAATAATGTTAGAGACACCTTTGAAAAAAGAAATATTGCTCTGTGCTCTTTATAGATGTTTCGCAAGCTTTCGATAAAGTATGACACGAAGGTCTTATACACAAAATAATGCAAAACCTACCCGCAAACATCGTCAGGCTTCTAAAAAGCTATCTAAAGGAAAGAAAATTTGTTGTTAGGGAAGTGAATTTTTTAAGCCATCCGCAGTCGATTGAAGCCGGAGTCCCTCAAGGCAGTATCTTCGGTCCATTACTTTATTTATTATATGCCTCTGACTTACCGTTAAGCAATAACATTCATACATCAACATTCGCTGATGATACAGCTTTTTTAAGCGTCCATGAAAATCCAGTAGAAGCTTCCATCAACTTACAAGGGTATATATCCAAATTGGAAAAATGGCTCAAACAATGGCACATAAAAGTAAACGAGCAGAAATGTGTACACGTCACCTTTATGTTGCGAAGGGAAACATGCCCGTCTATACAAATCAACACCGAGACTATTTCGCAACACACCGTAGTCAAATATCTAGGCGTTCACCTTGATCGCCGTTTAACATGGAAATCGCATATAGACGCAAAGTTGCTGCAAATGAAATTAAAAGCATCCCAAATGAATTGGCTTATGGGAAGAAATTCTACACTAAACCTAGACTGCAAACTTTTGTTATACAACGCGATCCTGAAACCAATATGGTGCTACGGAATCCAGCTATGGGGCACTGCCTCAGCATCGAAAGTAGAAAAAAATTCAAAGGCGACAAAATAAAATTCTACGTACAATAACAGCAGCCCCCTGGTATATCCGTAATCAGCGAATTCACAAAGACCTTGATGTTCCATTGGTGAAGACAGTATTTTCGAAACACGCGAAAAAATACATTAAAAAACTTGAGTTGCACCCAAACCCACTTGCGCACAATATTCTAGAGTATAGAGGCCACACCCGGCTTAGGAGGAGGGACACTCTTTCTATCAGCCGTACACGAGAGATGTAAAACAACAGAAATCAACCGTTGTAACTAAAAATTTTGTTTAGCATTGGCTAAACTTATATTTATTATTTTTAGATTTAAGATTTGAAAAACATATTGATGTTTCAATATATAATTGAAGATTCAATAAATTAAAAAATTTATCCAAAAAAAAAAAAAAAAAGATGTGATGAAAAACGAACGGTTTTACTTTCCATTTTTTGTTTCATCTTAAATAGTTTCATGTCAAACTACAACCTTTTGTTTTAAAAAGTAAACATTTGTTTGGATTTTAATAGCACTAAAAATGGAATTTATTATTTCGGCATCAATTTTACTAATTAATTATTCAAATCGAGTTTCAAATATTGAACGAAAAAGGCTGAGGGATGCATCAAATCCATTAAACATGCCGGAAAATAGGTAAGAGCATAGCACAATAGAATGAATAATTTGACCTGTTCTTTTAGTAATATTTTTAGTTTTAAGGAATATTTTCGTTTAAATAAAGAAGGCTTTGCTTGAAGTTTAAAAAAATTTGAAACACATGTAGAATCCAAATTAATTCCACTGGTAATGGAGTTAGCAGCCACAATAAGATCACCATGTATTCTTCTTGGGCACTATTTGTGTGTTTTACCCTAAAAATTCCATTTTAATATTTATTAAAAACCACATATAAGCTTTGGGTGCATACTATGTACATACATAAACACTTATATTTTCAATCATATGTATATTTTAACAAAATAAATTGTATGTATTATTTTATTAAATCGTGTACATAAGAGAGCTCGATTTTAAAACGGTTAAAACAGTAAATTGTCGTTTTCCATCACACTATTTTTTCTTCATAATTTCATAGAACAAAATGGAAAATGAAATCGAATTCGATTTGACAAACAAACAAGAAGAAGAACAAAACAAAACAGAAATAAGTGATGCCATCACCTATGTTCCAACTAGGAATTCTAAAGGACTAAATATATATCACAACTCGTTTCGATTTTACACCGTTTTTGGATCGAAATCGATTTTTATCACATACCTGTATATATCTTTATGGAAGTAGACATTGACAGTTGGTATCGAATTTTTTTGCAAATATAGTTGAATTACAAATCAAACTTTAAATTTTTTTCGATAACCATTCGCAAGATATTTAACTAAACAAAAAACTTGATTTTGAAGTATGTTTGAATTAGAGTTGTGCGCGTGAGTAAAATTACGCTCACGATCACGAAACATAAATATTTTTCACGCACGGGATGATTTAAAACTTTCACAATCACGCACGCTCACGAACGCAACATGTTTAATCACGTACTATCACGCACGACGGAAATAATTTTGCACGCTCACGGTGAAATACAAATTTCGCAATAAAAGATTTAGCATATGCTAAAAAAATTTATTTTGTAATTAATTTTTTTATTTACTTCAAGATCTCAATTAAATAAAAAAAACTACGGGTAGAACTCCGGGAGTGCCGACAGAAGTGAAAATGTTTTGTGATTAAAACAATACACGTGCTATTGTTATGTTTAAAATTAATACACTATTACTTGCTTTTATCTTTCAACTTTATTATTATAAAACTCCAATTCTAGGACTATAAATATTAACTTTACAACTCTTTGCTTTTACAACTGTATTCAACTGTCTTCTTTTACAACTGTATTCAACTGTGTTCTTTTACAACTGTTTGCTTTTTCAACTGTCTTCTTTTACAACTGTTTGCTTTTACAACTGATTTTCTATTTCTTAAACCTAGCTTATTTATACTTAATTACTATTCAATAATTATTCTATTTTAATGTTGCACAAATATTCTTAATCAGCTATTTATTAGTATTTAATAATTATTATTCTTTAATATTTTAATGTTGCACAATTATTCTTACTCAGCTATTTATTACTATTCTTCTGACCCAGTTTGTATTTAATAAAAATAGCTTAGTAAGCTTTTGGGCATTTCGCAATTTATCAACGCAAACAGTTGCACAATTAGTCAAGTCAATGAACTGGTGACTGTTTGTGTTAACAAGTTGCGAAATGTTCATGTAGGAGGGTTGATCAGGTCTGACTCATAACATTCCTCCCCCTTTGCGGAAGAAAACATCCAATTATAGATGTTTTCTCAATGTATGGTTTTCCTTGGGTCAGAAGATTTTTATTCTAAATCTTAAATGTAGTTGGTGTGTTCTGAGTTTAAATCTATTGGAGCTTGTTGCTGTTGTTGTAGTTGTTGGTCTTGATGCTGGTACGTGTATTTGGATACTTCAAACGTGGGGGAATTCTGGTCCTCTAAATGGTTTCCCACAATTCTATTCAACTCTGGGCCACGTTCCGGGAATTCATTGTTTATTTTGACCCTTATTTGATTATGTCGTTTGCACAACACCCATATGATTATTATTGCTGCTGTCGTAATAACGATTATTGTTGTATACGTAATGTTATTCAAAACATTCTGCTGGAATTTCAGTTCCCGGATCGTGTTGATGTTGCCGATCTGCTTTATGTGTAGATTCTCCAAGGTAGGTATAATTTCCGTGGCCACATTGTTGTTACCTCTTACTAACAGAAACTTCTGGGTTACATCTATGACATGGCTAACGAAGGTTTGGTCACCTATTGTTATGCTGCAATTGTAAAACGAAAACATGTAGGTTCCAGTGAGGTTTAAACGTCGGTCGTCGCAGTTTGTTGACATTGGTGTTTTGTCTGCATTGCTGACTACGATCGTACCTTCTTCTATTAGCTCTACGGTTTCTGCTTCGTGTAGGATCAGGTTGCACTTTCCTCTGAAAACGCATATTTTCGGTTGACTTAAGCTTTTGAAATCTCTTTCACCTTTGTACCCGAAAACGCGCTTGTCGTTCCTCACTACGTATTCTCTTTCGGCATCTATTTGGTGGTGGCTGTCGTTTGGAATGGGTATTATTAGGGATTTTTTTAAACTCATGGTTTCGATGGGCAATCTGATTATGAACATGAGGCTGCTATGCCTATGTAATGCTACTCCCATCTGCATGTCTTGTATAGTTTCCACATTTATTTTGTACTCCTGGATTTCTTCAATGGTCAATAGTGCTGGATTGAAAATTTTCATTTTCGCTAGTGCGATGGACTCTTGTACGGTCTTCACTTGGCTTTTCATCTCCATGAGTTTGAAAAGCTGGAAAATCGCAACGTCGCGGTAGTGCTGGAGCTCTGATTCCTGCTTGATCTGAGTCAAGCTGTTCAGAGTCTTCCTGTTCTCATTTATTGCTTCCACCTTCTGGTTAATTGACGTATTGAATCTATTGTTTATGTGAACCTGTTGATTTGACTGTTCGATGATTTGGTACCCATTAGCGTCAATCACCTCGAAATGTTATTTTATTAGTTGCCGGTCCTCCTCATCTAATGTGGCGTAGAGCCACTTCATCACTTTTCCTCCAACTTACTCGTCAAATATCTAGCTTTTCTTATCGGTCTCTGTATGGCTTTATTAAATTGTTATGGTAAACCTTCCCCCTGTTTTTTTATTCTTAATTTTACGTTTACTCTTGTTGGCACGTCTATAACTTCAAATGGCCCTAGCCATAAAGGAGCAAATTTATTTTTCCGAGTCTGGTTTTTTAACCAAACCCTTTGACCTATTTGATATTCTCGATGCTTTGAACCCCTTTCATAATACTGCTTCGATCTTAATTTTGCCTTCTCCTGATTTTTTCTGACGATTTCATGTGAACGTTGAATTTGATACTTTAGAATTTTGCTGTAATCATCCGTGTTGTATAGGGGTGCCGGAGGTCTTTTCAATACTATGGGCATTTCGAACTCGAACCCGAATAAAACTCTTGGGGGTGTGTGTTTTGTTGTTGTATGTTTGCTGTTATTATACACATGCGTAGCGTGACTGAGCCATTCGTCCCAGTTGGTACCATCCAAATTGACGAAATTTCTAAGAAATTCGGCCAACGGTCGATGGGCCCTTTCTAGAGCACCTTTAGCTTGTGGATGATAAGGCGTGATCAGTAGTTTTCTTATTCTTAGTATTCTGCACGTTTCCTTAAATAATTTTGAAGTGAAATTTGTTCCATTATCTGTTACCAAAACCTTGGGAATAAAATATATTGAAATTATTTCCTTAAAAAACACTTTTGCTACTGTTGATGCTTCTGCGTCTGGCACGGCGGCACACGCGAAAAATTTTGAAAAGTCGTCCTGGAATGTTACGATATATTTATTTCCCCTGGACGATTCAGGTAGTGGTCCCACCAGATCCATGAAAATCTTCTCGAACGGTCTGCTGGAAGTGGTTGTTATTACCAAAGGCATTTTTTCGTCTTTTGAGCATTTATTTTTCTGGCACAATGAACACGTTGCTACATATTTTTTAATCTGTCGGTACATACCGGCCCACTTGTATTGATTTCTGATGCGGGAGTAAGTTTTTAATGTGCCCTGGTGTCCTCTTAAATGTGTATCGTAGAATGTTTTTATAACCCTTTTGATATCTTCCGGATTTGTCAAATAAACGGCCATATCTTCGTGCCCAGGATCTTCGTCTGCCTCAATTTCATCCGTACTTTTTTCGTCTTTCTTATACTGGGTTGCGTGTGTCTCTCTTGCTTTCGCTCTGGTTATTGCCCCTACGTTTATTTCCTCTACTGGAAGGCGACTAAGGGCGTCCGCGTTTTGGTTTGTTTTTCCGGGCTTATATCGTACTTCGAAATCGTATTCTAAAAGTTTCAGTCTTAGGCGGCCCAATCTGCCCTCCTGGTTTTTTAAATTGGCTATGCCTTTCAGGGGCTTATGGTGTGTGAAAATTGTAAAATGTCTGCCCAGTAGATATGGCCTAACGTTTTTGTCGCCCATACGATGGCAAGCAACTCCTTCTCTATAGTGGAATATCGCCTTTCTGTTGCGCTTAGTACTCTGCTTGCGAAACTGATTGGTAAATCGCTACTTAGCTCTCCTTGAGAAAGAATAGCTCCTAGTGCTGTATTGCTGGCGTCCGTAGTCAGAATAAACGGTTTGGAAAAGTCACGGTACTGTAGTAGAGGGGGATTTGCTACTGCCGCTTTCAGTTTGTCCATGGCGCTCTGGCACTCCTGTGTCCATTCCCATTTTACGTTTTTTCTTAATAGTTTGCTTAGTGGCAATGCAGTTTCCGATGAGTTCGGAATGAACTTTCTGTAGTACTTGATCAACCCTGGGAATGCTTGAAGCTCTTTAATAGTCTTGGGAGAGGGTATGTCCCTTACAGATTTAGTTTTATTGGGGTCAGGTAGTACGCCTTTTTCTGAGCACTTGTGGCCCAGATAAACTACCTCCCTTTGCAGAAAGTGACATTTCTCGGGGTGCAACTTGAGGTTGTATCTTCTTAGGACGTCTAGTACACTTTTCAGACGTAACTGATGATCCGCAAGGTTTCTCCCGTAGATGACTTTATCGTCCAGGTAAACGAAGCAGTTAACTCCCTGTAGTCCTGTTAATATTGAGTTCATTATTCTTTGAAAAGTGGCTGGGGCCCCCGTTAATCCGAAAGGCATGCGATTGAATTCAAAATGACCCAAATTGGTACTAAAAGCGGTTTTCTGTCGGTCCTGTTTATCCATCAAAACTTGGTGGTATCCACTCGCTAGATCCAGAGTAGAAAAATACCGGCTGTACCCTAGTTGATCTAGGATTTCATCAATCCTCGGTATGGGGAATACTTGTTTTATTGTAGCATTTTTCACTTTTCTGAAATCTACCACTAAACGCCATTTTTTCTCCCCGTCCTTTCCTGCCTTCTTGGGTACTAACAGAATTGGGGAATTCCAAGGTGAAATGCTGGGTATGATGATTCCATCTTTGATCATCTGTCCTACTTGTCTATTAATTTCATTTTGGTGGACCTCAGGCAGCCTATATTGCTTAGTATTAATTGGAGGTTGCCTGGGGTCGGTTGGTATTTTATGGCTGAGTACATTTGTGTACGTTAGGTTATCCCCGGATAGATGAAACATGTCGTTGTATGATTTCAAGATGTTCTCGATCGAGCCCCGCTCTTCCGGATTCAAATCTGGGCTAAGCTGTAATGTTTTCAATAGTAATTCTGTTCTCGCCGTATTGTCCGTGGTACCTGTGGTATTTATGTTTGCCGTTGATTCTATTCTGAAGTTTTCGGGGTTATCATAATTCAGTTTTATTTTGTGGTCTGTGTTTATCGTAAAATCGTTGGTATTCAGGATAGGAATGAATGCTGTTCCCTCTTTGATGGATGTTAGGGTTTCCCCCACAAAGACCCCTGGCATGATTTCTGCTTTTTTTACTATTATTTCTCCCTTTGCTGTTGTTATTGCTGATACAACTCCCTGGCAGCGACCCTTGATAGCAGTTTTTTCTGCTTTATATAACTTTGGGGATTCCGGAATAAGTGGTAAGGAAGCTATCTCCTGCTGGCTCTCAAAAAATTTCACGTTTTTTGTAATTGTGTCCATTATTGATTTATTCCACATCATATCTCTGCCCAGTAGCCCATCTGCCGGCAAATTGCTACCCTTTGGTACTACGTGCATTTTTAAAGAAAGTGTGTATATGCTTTTATGGTTTACCGTTATGGTTCCCTCTGTACTTATGTTCCCTCCAAATGCTCCAAACAACGTCTTCCGCTCATTTGTGTGGATTTTTATGTGTGGTGCTAAAACCTTATTCTTTACAAGTGTAGTATCTGCTCCCGAGTCCACCAACAATAGTAGTGTTTCTTTTCTTGCTTCTATACAAGGAAAAGTTATGTATGCATCATCTGTCCTGTGTTCTCCGTTACTGTATTACAGCTCTTCCGTCTATGTTCTATTTTTGATTCTGTGTGGTGTGCATGATATCGTAGGAAGTTCCTTTTTCCCTTTACCTTGTCTTTTATATCATATTTTATGATTTTTATGTTACTCCATGCCACATTTACGTGGTGTAACATTATTGCCATATAATTCAGGAATTTATTTAAAATTTCCCTACTAACGCTGCAGATCGATTTTCCCTTTAACTTGTCATTTATATTATATTTTAATATTTTCATATTGTTCCATGTCACCATTAGGTAATGTAACATCGTTGCCATACAATTCAGGACTTTCTCTAAAACGTCTCTACTTTCGTGACACGTCGATCCTGTGGGTCTAGTGTCAGACAACAAGGTGATGCGAGTATTTTTCCTCCGACGTGGCTTTCTTGGTGAACTGCAGCATTTCTTCTCTTTCGTTGCTTTGTTGGCTTGAGTTGTTTCCGTATACGGGTTCCTGTTCTCTGGTTCTTCTGATATATCTATTCTATTGATATCCAAATTTGTAATGTTGAATGTCTGATCTTGAGCAGCTACCAAGTGTGGCTTTCTATTTTGTTTCTGATTAGTACTGGTTTGATTTGAGTTATCTCTGTATTTATTGGCGTTCCAGTCAGTTAATTTTGACTGGGCCGTTTCCCGAATCATTCGTATAGTTTCTATGCGTGTAATTGTTTCTATGCGTGTAGTTGTTTCTATTGCCGTTATTATTGCTTCTATTATTATTGTTGTCATTTCTGCTGCCGTTGTTACTATTTCCAGGGCAATTGGACGAAATATGTCCCTGTTGATTGCAGCTATAGCACCGTCGTTCTCTATCGTTGAATTAACGGAAAATTCTGCGGGTTAGATCTAGAGTTGTAAACAGCATACTCCTGCCATCTGCCTTGATTATAGTGGGTGCTGTTTCTTTTGTTAAAACATTCGCTCAACGAATGCCCTTGTCTATTGCAAAAACTGCAGTATTTTGTGGGGTTCCTCTGTATATTATTGTTCGGTATGGAGTGGCTAAATGTTATGTTATTCAGGGATAGTTGTCGCACTTCTCTTACCAGTTGCTTAACCGTTTCGTGTAAAGGTTCTTCGCCTTGCACTGTTGTGACGTTTGGAAAATACATGCTAGTATCCAATAGATTTTGAGCATTCTTGGTTATTTTTAGCAGGGTAGATAACTCGTTGTTTTCGTGACCAATGAAGTTTGATACCAGCTTGGGATCTCGTAAGCCTCTTATGTAACTTCTTACAGCTGATTGGTTACAATGGTCTATCATGGATTTTCGATGGGAAACGTCTTGCCACTGTGATGCAATTAGATCTGTTGCATTGCTAAGGAGTGCCTCTAGTCTCTCTCCAAATTCATACGCGCTTTCTGTTGAACTTTGCTTACTATTAAAGATTAATTCCTGTACCTCTGTTAATGATCTGGTCTTCGTAAATTTTTCTCGGATAGCCTTGCAAAGCTCTTCTACAGTTGCGAATTCCTTATTGTGTAAATATTTGTATGCATTTCCAAACAACCTCGTTTTTATACACCTAATTATGTCGACCACATCACCTGTTTCCCCTAGTTTATCCTTTGCCAACATGCATCCTTCAATAAATTTATTCGCTTCGGTACTGAGGTCTGGTCCATCTGTTCCATAGAAAATCGGTACCACATGGGAAATAGTTTTCAAAATGTCACTGAAACTTGTCATGTTGTTGCTGATTGTAACGTTGTTAGTGGAAATCTCTTTTCTCGTTCTGCCTTCCTTCAATTCGTGAATCTGTGCCTTCAGAGTTTCAATTTGTCGGGTTTTATCTCTGAATTCTTTTTTGTTCCCAATGGCATGCTGCAGCTGATCCGTAGTCAAATTAGGGTTAATACGCTGCACAAGATCTCTAAATACTTGCGTCTCTTCATCGCTTTCCAGAATTTGCTGTTCCGCTTCCTCAACGGTTTTCTTTAAGCTGTCGTTTTGCTGCTTCAAGATCCTGTTCACTTGGGAATATTCTTGTATTTCCGCTAATATAGTTGGATTTTTTTGATGTTCCTGCAGCCCCTGTAATTCTTCTAACAAAATATCTATCTTCTCGAATTCTGTGATGTTCCCTTGGCTTCTTATTTTATGCTTAATTAATTCTGTATACTCTTTTGTGTTGTTAAGATACCTAATAAGACTCCACACTCGTTCTAAAATTTCCCTTGACTCTTCTTGTGTTCTCTTTAGTTTCGCTTGTAAATCCTCCATATGATTTAAATTTCCCTAAAATTTTTATCCTATCTATTTAAATATATCTTCTCACGTAAATGTAAATTCCCTGCCAACGAGCTGTGTTTACTCCTTACTTTTAAATAACACAATTTAAAAATTCTATTAAATTAGTTACCAAATATACTGGTCCCATTTGCTTCGAGTAGCTTGTTTGGTCGTTGTTTAGCTTACCAATAGAATCGATACAACTTAAGGAAGCTAAAGTAGCTAATTAAAACCTTTAGAAGTTGGTGCTATTAGCTTAAAAAACAACGAGTCATTTTAACAAGGATTATGTATTATGAAATTAAATTGAGCTAAAATAGCTTTCTAATATCACAATACTTTTTTCCTGGTCGAAAGGTATCAAACCTGTACTCTGCAAATTGAACTACCGGCTGCGCCAAAAATGTTATGTTTAAAATTAATACACTATTATTTGCTTTTATCTTTCAACTTTATTATTATAAGACTCCAATTCTAGGACTATAAATATTAACTTTACAACTCTTTGCTTTTACAACTGTATTCAACTGTCTTCTTTTACAACTGTATTCAACTGTGTTCTTTTACAACTGTTTGCCTTTTCAACTGATTTTCTATTTCTTAAACCTAGCTTATTTACACTTAATTACTAGTCAATAATTATTCTATTTTAATGTTGCACAATTATTCTTAATCAGCTATTTATTAGTATGTAATAATTATTATTCTTTAATATTTTAATGTTGCACAATTATTCTTACTCAGCTATTTATTACTATTCTTCTGACCCAGTTTGTATTTAATAAAAATAGCTTAGTAAGCTTTTGGGCATTTCGCAATTTATCAACGCAAACAGTTGCACAATTAGTCATGTCAATGAACTGGTGACTGTTTGTGTTAACAAGTTGCGAAATGTTCATGTAGGAGGGTTGATCAGGTCTGACTCATAACACTATTGCCAAAAAAATTATGCGTAAATATAAACAATTATATAAATACATGCAACAAATTTAACCACTTATGCTTATGCAACAGGTGAGCTTACTAGCACAGCTGACTGAGCTCGCTTTATAGCAAATTTTCATACAAACTGATATAGTTTGAAGAGAGTACATAAAAAATGGTTACAGTTTGGTACTCATACGTATTAAAATGCTTTTAATTTGTTTGTGTGTTTTGATATGAAGCGAGTGCTTTATACCAATAAAATAGATGTAGTTTTTGGATTGTTGTACTTGTTGTCGAAATGCGCATACCTGCTAGTTTTGCCATACCACTTATGCTGGGAACATAATTGGGACGAACGACGAATTTTTCGTTGCGAATATTCGTGGTCAAAAATAGAACACATGCATTCATATGAAAGTGAACACAGCACCGACGTCGACGAAATTCGTCGTATGTGACGAATTCTCCGATAGATTTATTTCTATTTCATACGCCGACGAACGACGAAGAAATCAGTACAGCGTTACCATGTTTTTTTAGTTTTAAATTATATTAGTAAATAATGTTAATTTTTACTTTAATAAGTTCTTCTTTTTATGATATAGAGCATATTAGTTAAATATACACAATTATTAATGATGAAATTTGTTTTTAATAGTTTTTTTTAATGTTTAATTTTATAAAGGAATTATATTCTTTATACGGTAACACTATCGTTGTTATGTTTGTATGTATATAAAAACAAATTTGTAATAAAAAATACACACAATTTTTTGGATTATTATGACAGCAGTTGTTTGTTCGTCCCAGTTGTGCGCCACACGACGAATTTACGCAACGAACTTTTGCCAACGAATTCGTCGTGCTAGACGAAATTCGGCGTTCGTCCCAATTGTGTTCCCAGCATTATTGTAAACGCAAATGCAACTGCGCCCGAGAAATTAACAACCTAAATTTTATTCCCTAACATGAAGAGAGCGCCAGCTTTGGTGCACAAAAAAATGATTGTTTTTCTCATATATGACAACATCACCCACAAGAGAGGGCGCTCTCTTCATTGTGAGCGAAAAATTTAGGTGTTGGGCCTTACTACGGTTCTCGAATCGACTTTGACTGTTGTACTAGATTAAAGAAACACACAACATTTTTCCTTAATCTATTACAGCAGTCAAAGTCGAATCGAGAACCGTAGTAAACACCAATATCTGCAGGTTGATAACTGCATTCCGACCAGGCATTCCCACAAACAGAGATGCTACAAGCGTGACGGTGTCGCGAGTTCTGAGGTTTTGTCTCATCCAAAACCTTCGTACCGCGCCAATAGAAGTTTTCATTTCAAAAAAATATTAGTAAAAAGCACGCAAAATTAGCAATACAAAGGATAAACTTAATATAAAATATCTAGCACTGTCTGCCAAGGCAGGTTATTTAAATTTATTACTTATATGTAAAGGATTTCAAAAGGAGTACTAGTGTTGGTAGGTATAGGTTAACGTAAGATTTCCAAAGGTGTATGTATGTATGTATGTAGATACTACATACTACGGTTCTAGATAGTGTTTTTTTTTGGTATGTACATACAACATTTTATAACACCAACGAGATAAAATATCACATTGTAGCATCTTACATTATTTAAACCATTATTTCAAATATATATTTAAATTTAACGGTTACTCAAATGGAACTCTGTTCCCTGCACTTATTTGTAAATTTACTAACTCAGTGTATATATCAATTTTGTTATTTTTTTAAACAATTTTGTTATATTTTTTAAACAATTTTGTTATTTTTTTTAAACAAATTTTGTTATTTTTTTTAAACAACCAAACATTTAGAATTTTGCTATAAAAGCAGAAACATATGCCTTAAAATTTCAAATGGTCTTTGTGATTCAAACAATACACATCTTTGTCTAGACTTATTTTAAGTACCAGACTTGTGTGCACTGCTGATATTTCAACAACCCAATAAAGTTTTTTTATTTTAAAAACGATATTTTATTTTTTTTTTAATGATAAAATTACCTTACAATCTTCGCAATAAGATTGTTTCAGTGGCGCCCAACGTGGGGCTACAAAAACTCACGTAGAAGAATCCGAAGCCATTAAATCCACATCATCTGAAGCAAGTGAAAGTGAGGAAGAATTTTTTGTACCTAACGAAGACATCCAACAACACAACATGGCAACATTTTCAACGGAACAATTTCAGCAAAAAGGAACCAACAAACAACTTTATATGCAAAAAGAGACTGTTATTCTCTCAATTGAAAGTTCCTGTCAATGAGGAAATTCAGCTCAACATGATCTATGGACTGCTTCATATAAACATTCGTGAACGTGTTCGCCGCGAAAATATAAAAACATTTAGCGACCTCATTTCTGCAGGTAGAGAAGCAGAAATTTTCACAACAGAAATTCAACCAACAGCAAGAAAATCAGTCATCAAAGAGGAACCATCAACTGTGGTTTTTGCCGTTTAAAAGGCCATGGTATTGAGGACTGTTTTAAAAAGAAAAAACGAGATGAGCAGAGAGCTAAGGAAGAAGAACAACAGGGAAATCAGCAAAAGCAAGTGAGTCAACCATACCCTACCATACAAAAGAAACCAGCGTTCTAATGCTATGGATGTGGTACCCCAGGGGTTTATCGTTCAAATTGTACGATGTGTAGTACCCATTCTAAAGGAAGCCCTCAGTATCTAGCTTTTAATTCAATCTCGTCTACAATCATTGGTCACGCATTACCTACAACCCATATAGAAATTTTCGGTCTGAAAGGAGAGGCAGTTTTTGATTCTGGCGCAAAAACAAGTGTAGCCAGTCTTAATTTGAGGAACATTTTGGTGAACAATGGCAGCATATTCCAAAAGGTTCGTGCAGAGATTACTTTAGCCAACTGATGTACCACTACGGATAAAGTAGAACATACTATATGTGATGTCGTAATTGGAGACAAAATACGCCTCATTTATCTTCCTAATGCTGAAAAAAACCGTACGCTTCTGGGAGCAGATTTTCTAGAACAAGCAGGAATTGTTCTCAATATGGCGCAAAGATGCTGGTATTTTGAGGATACACCAAAAAACAGATTCTTGTTCACGAATCCCCTTGAATTAGGAGTTTTTGGTATGGACCTGAATGATGATAATGCTTCCCCATGCACCAAAGCTCTAAAGGATGTATCTAAATTCATCAGTTACGTAAAAAAAGAAGAAACTTATCTCACCATTGATGCATACACCAAAAAATTCGAATGACTATTCTCCACACGCGATTCAAAATATTTTCAGAGATGCAATACCTAATAAAGAGATAACACCTGAGAAGATTTCAACACTTTTCACACCTCCCATAAAAATCCAAAAAACGGACCGGGATGCTTACCTTGACAACATCTTCATACCATTATATTCATTGAATATCCAAATATTAAAAGAATCCGTGTAAGATTGGATAAATTGCTGACAGCTCATACGGATGTTTTTTCAGAACCTGTGAGAGCTACTCCATACACTATACACCGTATCCCTACTGAGCAGCATGCACCGATTGCAGTTCCTCCATATCGCTTATCACCTAGCAGAAAAACAGCACTCAGAGAAGAAATGACCAAAATGATTAAACAGGGTATCATTGTCGAATGTCAATCAGCATGGGCTGCTCCTGTTGTCATCATTCCTAATAAAACTGGTGGAATAAGGGTTTGTATAGACTATCGCGAACTAAACAATATCTCTACACCCGATCGATATCCATTACCAAGGGTAGATGACATTATACATGAAGCAAAAGCTACAAGCTTTATGTCTTTTCTTGATCTTCAGTGTGGTTACTGGCAGATTGGAGTCCATCCGGATGACCAAGAGAAAACAGCATTTGTTACCCCATTCGGCATGTACAAATTCACCAGGATGCCATTCGGTTTACGAAATGCTCCTGCAACATTCCAGCGCCTCATTGATCGTATAAAGACCTCTTTGGGAGATACGATTCTACCGGCATACTTAGAAGACATTATCTCGTGCTCATCCACGTTTGAACAACATTTGGTAGACTTAGAACTAATTTTCCAACGACTTCAAGAATTTGGTCTAAAAGCGAATTTGGAAAAATGCCGATATGCTTGTAACGAAGTTAAGTATTTGGGTCATATACTTACTTCTAAAGGGATTATGACGGATCCAGAAAAGGTATCAGCACTACGACAACGTAAAGAACCTAGAAATGTGAAAGAGCTACTTTCATTTTTGCAAGCCTGCTCCTGGTATCGACGATTTATACCTTCTTTTGCTGACGTGTCCAAACGCTTATCCGCTCTATCAAAGAAAAATGTCTTATGGACCTGGACGTCAGAACAACAGCATGCTTTCGATACACTGAAGGAATTGTTAACATCAGCGCCTATTTTAAGACAAGCTGATCAACCCTTCACAATAAAAACTGATGCTAGTGGTTACGCTCTTGGGGCGGTTTTGCTCCAGGGGGAGAGTGCAGATGAACATCCCATAGAATACGCCAGCAGACTGCTTTTTACAGCTGAACGGAACTACTCCACTATAGAACGAAAAACTCTAGCTATCACATGGGCCATTCAAAAACTTCGTGGGTACATCGAAGGTGCGAATGTAAAACTCATAACTGATCATCAACCACTTAAATGGTTAATGAATATTAAGTCTCCAACCGGTCGCTTAGCACGATGGGCCCTTGCATTACAACCAATCAACATACAGATTGAATACAAACCTGGAAAAACTAATGTCATCGCTGACACTTTATCTAGACCGCCATGTGAGAGTGATCACACCGATACATCCTCTTGTGAAATTTGTGCTTTTTCTATAGAATTGCCAAGAAAAAGCTCCGGAGAAATAAGAGAAAGCCAGCAACAAGATTCTGATCTCAAGGAAATTATTCATTGTATCGAAAATAATAGGGAAGATATTTCACACTGGTCTAGAAGGGGTTTTTTATGAACGATGGTATTTTGTATTGCTACAACAATGATGATGCCGATAATGCTCAACTTGTAGTGCCCAGGGACGAAAGGGCAGAAATTTTAAACCACTATCACAATGAAGACACGGCCGGTCATTATGGTATCAATAGAACTATAAACAAAATTACTTCTAGATATTATTGGCCAGGAATTCGTAAAGACATAGCAAAATATGTGAAAGAATGTATTGAATGCCAACGATATAAGGCAACAAATCTTAAACCTGCTGGTTTATACCAAACTGTACCCAGTAATCCAAGGTTTGAAGTGCTCGCTATAGACTTGTTTGGTGCTTTGCCTACATCACCAAAGGGCAACCAATGGATTTTTATTGTAGAAGACGTTGCCAGTAGATGGGTAGAACTCCTTCCCTTGGAAATTGCATCAGCAGAAGCATGCGCCAAAGCATTGATAGACGAAATATTTTTGCGATATGGAGTACCTCGTAAAGTAATTACCGATAATGGGTCACAATTCATATCAGCTGTCATGCAAAAGGTTCTATTTTGCTTAGATATGCAGCATATTTTAACACCAGTATATCACCCAGAGGCAAATCCCGTTGAACGAAAAAGTCGTGACATGAAGACTCAATTAGCAATACTCGTGGGAAACAATCATCAATCCTGGGATGAGAAAATACCAAGTATTCGTTTTGCAATGAATACACCAGTCTGCCAAAGCACAAAATATACTGCAGCGTTTCTGACATTTGGACGGGAGCTTAGAACATTAGATGATGTGCAACATGATCTTAAGGCAATTGTTCAGTCAGAAAATTTTGTGACTGAAATCACTCCATACCATCACACAATAGCAGATGTATTGAAGGATATCAAGGAAAATGTGTATGAACAACAAGACCGAAATAAACAATACAGCAATATTCATCGACGTAATCAACCGCCACTATAAATTGGTTCCAAAGTATTGGTGACAACACATATGTTAAGTAATGGTCAAAAAGGAGTTACATCCAAATTCACACCAAAGCGAGATGGTCCATATGTAATAATAGCCAAAAAGGGAACAACAGCATTCGTAATTGCACATGAAGATAACCTTACTCTACCTTTGGGAACTTATTATGCGTCAGCTCTAACACTTATGACGGACATTCAAAGGAATCTATACAACCAGTGCAAATAGTAAGAAAAAGAGGACGCCCTAGAAAAACTTAGCTGCTGCATCGCCGGGACGTCTTCAGCATCAGAGGGGGAGTCTGTAGCATCATACATTATTTAAACCATTATTTCAAATATATATTTAAATTTAACGGTTACTCAAATGGAACTCTGTTCCCTGCACTTATTTGTAAATTTACTAACTCAGTGTATATATCAATTTTGTTATTTTTTTTAAACAATTTTGTTATTTTTGCTATAAAAGCAGAAACATTTGCCTTAAAATTTCAATTGGTCTTTGTGATTCAAACAGTACACATCTTTGTCTAGACTTATTTTAAGTACCGGACTTGTGTGCACTGCTGATATTTCAACAACCCAATAAAGTTTTTTTTATTTTAAAAACGATATTTTATTGTTTTTTTAATGATAAAATTACCTTACAATCTTCGCAATAAGATTGTTTCAACATTACATATGTATTTTCATTATCTGTTTAAACATACAGAAAACAAAATGGATTTTCATATCTATGTACGTACATGGATATGTATGGATGTAGATTAATGTCTGCATTTGTAACGGAAATTTTAACATAGAGAACTGTTTTGAGTGCGTGAAAATTGTATTAAAAAATCACGCATGATCACGCACGGTATTATATTTTTGAATCACGTTAAGGCACGCACGCGTGATTTTATCAATTTGTAATCCCGTGATTTTTGCGTGAGTCACGCGTCACACGAAAAATTCACGACATTTGCACATCTCTAGTTTGAATGCAAGCATATATAAATTAATAAAAATGTAAATGTATAGCCGTCGGCGTCTTCCGTTGTATTATGTTTATTTTTCTCTCCCGCATCTAGAAATCGCACCGCACCGCAAACCACAAAATATACAGAAGTGACTCGAGACGGAAGATTTTGCATACTTGTTTGTATACACTCATACAGTCGTTCGTTTTGGTTTTTTCTTTGTGCTGTCTTTCTATCCAAATTAAAATTATACATCACAAAACTAAAAACTGAAAACCGATAGCGCTAGAAATTTGGCGTTTTTAAACCAGCAAGTGTATACTGAAGCGATCTGCAGCTATATTCTGTAATTCTCGTAGCTAAAGCTAAATCTCGATCGCAAAAACTTTTTGGGCGAAAATTTAGCGATTTTGCCAAAAAGGTATTCTGTAAGAGTCTGAACACAATGGTGCGATAATTTATTGCGGTGCGGTTTTTCATACGATTTTGAAGTAAAAAACCGCAGTGCGGAGTGGCATATAATTAAATGATGAAACAGAACTGAGGCTTGACGTTTTTCTTCATACAATTTGGCATATAAACGACGCGGCTGAAAGTTTGCCAGCGACTTTTCTTATGCTCTCACTCTCAGAGTAAAATGCTCTCAACAATGCTACCACACTTTTATTATATTTCATACAATTTGTAAACAAAACCATAGAAAAATAAGAACAAAAGAAAATAAAAAAAAACATTTGAAAGAGCAATATATTTATAATTTTCTACATTTGTAAATAAAATGAGTGATATTGTCGAAAAATTAATTGCAGAAGTGCACAAACATGATTTCATATATAATTTGCAGTCGTCAATGTACAAAAACAAGACTTGTGGATAAAAATTTGAATTATGAATGAAGTTGAAGCCGTCTCTTCAATTATGGGCCTTTTTTCTCTGAGAAGCGTTTTTGCTTGAAGTTGCAGACGTGTTCTGTTTCATCATTAAAATCTATTTTATTTTCATTACGGACTTTCTTATTCTCACAATTTTTGATACTCTTTTTCTTTCTGATGCTGCCATAGTTTTTGAATAATTGGCGATGTTCTCAACATTATTGTAAACAAAAAACCTTATTTGAAGTATGTTAGAATGTATACACATATAAATTAATAAAAATGTAAATGTACTGCCGTCGCCGTCTTCCGTTGTATTATGTTTAATTTTTTCTCCCGCATCGAGAAATCGCACCGCACCGCAAACATTGTGTTCAGATTCTAACTCTAACCGCTTAGCTAAAATTTACTTTTTTCGCAGTAGCTAATTGGCTATCATTACACCATTCCTTTCTTTCTTATTTGAAAATATAATATTGGAAAGAACAAATATATATGCATGTATACTTAACATTTTATATTAGTGTTACCATACATTATAATTTATACCCCGTAATAATGATTGTTTTATTTTTTTTTTATTTTTGAAATATGTTTTTTATTTATATTATTACGAATAAACGTAATTATTATTGGAACTTATATTGATGTACCTGTGAGAAGTAAAATTATTTAGGCTCAAGTTCAGTTTTATTGAATTACTGAAAATTCAAAATTACTAAGAGTTTTTTTTATGTTGAAAAAATATTATTATTTATATCCAATCAGTTTTTAGCAGTACCGATTTCAAAGCCGCTACACCTCCCATCAGCGTTCAATTGTCCATCTTTTGAGCATATACATATGTATGTACGAGTATGTATGTAAATACATACTTACATACATATGTTTAAAGGTTACATTTTTAATAGGGCAAAATTTACAAATTTAGGGACGTTGTATTTTTGCAGTTTCTTTTTAAATTTTGCTTTTAGATCAATTATTGCTAACGAACTTGCTCCAGGCATTTTTACCATATAATTACAAAAACATTAATTCGTTAATTTATTATATTTTTGTGATAAATTTCTTAAAGATACAAAATAAATGTTTGTAAACAGAAAAAATGAGCTGTTTGCTCGAGATTTAGAACAATGAAATCACCACTAAAAATGAAAAATCTCGTGCTTTTCAGAACACCTCAATATCACTTCCATGATTTTAAAAACGTTCCTTATTTGATATCACCGTGATTATAGAACATGCCTGAATATCAGCTATTTGCTCGTGATTTAGCGCAATTAAATCACCATTAAAAATTTCGTGCTTTTCAGAACACCTAAATATCACTTCCGTGATTGTAAAAACGTTCGTGATTTCAGAACATATGTATCTGATAAACCGCGTAATTCTCTTTTTTTTGCATATATGTATGTACATACATATTTCTTATATAAAAAAATACATATATTTAATCGGATATTAAATCCCTCTAAAATTCTACATGAAATGTTTTTGTTTTGAAGATTTCGAAGTCTTCTTAATTCAATTATTCGCCTTTCAACTTTGTTCGAATAATTCAAATAATAGGCCTTATCATGAGTGTCGTAGTCGTAGTCGAACTTTAACGACTCCCATGTAAAACATAAAGCGAACGTTGCCACATTTTACAGATTTGGTCACGACTACGACACTCGTGATAAGGGGAAATAGTTTTTGTTTGTTCGATCAAACGATTAATGCTAAAAATTTATTCGATTAATCGATGAGAACAACGAATAAAAAAATGCTTAAAAATAATTTATTGAAAAAAAAATAAATGTTTGTCATTAACACAAAAATGCATAAGTATATAATCAAAATAAATTAAAAATTAAATAGCTAATATTTTTATCAACTTTTATTTAATTGTTGCAGGTTATCAATATCTAAATGTATATTTCGTTGGTAGCCATACCAACTCATCAGTAGATGTTTTACCCTTTATGTTTAAAAATTTTTAAAGCTCATCCATTTATACGAAAACTCACAAATAAATTTGTGCATTACAAAGCTTTAACATTTTTTTAAAATAAAGGGTAAAACATCTACTGATGAGTTGGTATGGCTACCAACGAAATATATATTTAGATATTGCTTACCCGCAACAAATAAATAAAATTTAAAACATAAATACTTGAGTACATGTTCAAATAAATGTAAAATTTTATTTTTATCAACAAAAAAATATACATAAAATTAATAATACATAAAAAAAACTTAAAAATGCAATAACTGAGATTACTTCGATTTTAATACTTCAAACACAAATGTTTTATTCAGTCAAAATAACTCAAATGATTTTTTTTTATAGCTTTGCTATTTATGGCGCGGTAGGGGTTGAATTTTATTTTTCGTAAGATAAATAATCGACACTATTCCCGTTATGTTTTTCTTTTTTTGTTTTGATTAGCTCATCCTTTAAAAGCGACTTTGTTGTTGTTTTTTAAAATCAAGACGAGAAAATATGTATGTACATATATAGTGTGTTACTCACATTCAACCGCAATAACAAAAACAAAACAATAAATATACTCATATGAATACATATGTATGTATGTATGTGAAATATTTATTTTATTATTTAATTAATTAAAGTTTGTTTTCAGTGATCGTTTGTATTTTATCACTATAATATCTGCAATATATCAGAATTTATCAAGTATGTATATATATGTATGTATATGTACATATGTGTGTATGCAAGTAAAAAACCACCACAATTTGGCAAATTTACATCATATTCGCCTTGCAAGAAACGAAATTGCTTTTTTTTATTTTGATTTCAACTTTAACAAAAAACCGAAAATATTATGTGTACATACATATGTACATACTTACTTATTCTTATTCGCCTTCGTTCCTTATAAAAAAAAAAATGAGCAAAGCTATAACCGGGTGTCCTAAGACACCTCTCTTCTTTTTTTTTGTTAAATTAGACAATTTAGGATGTTCTTAAGAAATAATCTTTTAAAAACAATTTTTTTCCTTTCAAACGATTTTTGGTTTTTGTTTTTATTAAATTAGATTTTGAAAAAACTCTGCTAATTGTCGAGGTAGGTAGCATAAAATAGTTTATATATCAAATTTTTCTGCTCTTTTTTAGATTTGTCCAAATATACTATATCGTCTAATATATCGCTGAATTCTTTTTATTATCTGAATTTTTAATACTTTAAATAGAATTATTTAATTCGCATAAAAGATTGTTATTTTCATTAATAACAACTTCTTCTATATCATTATATTACTGTGGTTGCTTTCACCATAAAATAATCTAGAGTATAAATAATTAGCATTTTCTTTAGTTTAATTTTTGAAGAATATTTGAAAAACTTTCATCGCACTGAAAATTTCCAGAATTTAAAAAATATTATTAACGTATTTTAAAGTTTTATGCTCCTAACAACGTCTTCCGCTCATTTGTGTGGATTTTTATGTGTGGTGCTAAAGCCTCATTCTTTACAAGTGTAGTATCTGCTCCCGAGTCCACCAACAATAGTAGTGTTTCTTTTCTTGCTTCTATACAAGGAAAAGTTATGTATGCATCATCTGTCCTGTGTTCTCCGTTACTAGTATTACAGCTCTTCCTTCTATGTTCTATTTTTGATTCTGTGTGGTGTGCATGATATCGTAGGAAGTTCCTTTTTCCCTTTACCTTGTCTTTTATATCATATTTTATGATTTTTATGTTACTCCATGCCACATTTACGTGGTGTAACATTATTGCCATATAATTCAGGAATTTATTTAAAATTTCCCTACTAGCGCTGCAGATCGATTTTCCCTTTAACTTGTCATTTATATTATATTTTAATATTTTCATATTGTTCCATGTCACCATTAGGTAATGTAACATCGTTGCCATACAATTCAGGACTTTCTCTAAAACGTCTCTACTTTCGTGACACGTCGATCCTGTGGGTCTAGTGTCAGACAACAAGGTGATGCGAGTATTTTTCCTCCGACGTGGCTTTCTTGGTGAACTGCAGCATTTCTTCTCTTTCGTTGCTTTGTTGGCTTGAGTTGTTTCCGTATACGGGTTCCTGTTCTCTGGTTCTTCTGATATATCTATTCTATTGATATCCAAATTTGTAATGTTGAATGTCTGATCTTGAGCAGCTACCAAGTGTGGCTTTCTATTTTGTTTCTGATTAGTACTGGTTTGATTTGAGTTATCTCTGTATTTATTGGCGTTCCAGTCAGTTAATTTTGACTGGGCCGTTTCCCGAATCGTTCGTATAGTTTCTATGCGTGTAATTGTTTCTATGCGTGTAGTTGTTTCTATTGCCGTTATTATTGCTTCTATTATTATTGTTGTCATTTCTGCTGCCGTTGTTACTATTTCCAGGGCAATTGGACGAAATATGTCCCTGTTGATTGCAGCTATAGCACCGTCGTTCTCTATCGTTGAATTAACGGAAAATTCTGCGGGTTAGATCTAGAGTTGTAAACAGCATACTCCTGCCATCTGCCTTGATTATAGTGGGTGCTGTTTCTTTTGTTAAAACATTCGCTCAACGAATGCCCTTGTCTATTGCAAAAACTGCAGTATTTTGTGGGGTTCCTCTGTATATTATTGTTCGGTATGGAGTGGCTAAATGTTATGTTATTCAGGGATAGTTGTAGCACTTCTCTTACCAGTTGCTTAACCGTTTCGTGTAAAGGTTCTTCGCCTTGCACTGTTGTGACGTTTGGAAAATACATGCTAGTATCCAATAGATTTTGAGCATTCTTGGTTATTTTTAGCAGGGTAGATAACTCGTTGTTTTCGTGACCAATGAAGTTTGATACCAGCTTGGGATCTCGTAAGCCTCTTATGTAACTTCTTACAGCTGATTGGTTACAATGGTCTATCATGGATTTTCGATGGGAAAAGTCTTGCCACTGTGATGCAATTAGATCTGTTGCATTACTAAGGAGTGCCTCTAGTCTCTCTCCAAATTCATACGCGCTTTCTGTTGAACTTTGCTTACTATTAAAGATTAATTCCTGTACCTCTGTTAATGATCTGGTCTTCGTAAATTTTTCTCGGATAGCCTTGCAAAGCTCTTCTACAGTTGCGAATTCCTTATTGTGTAAATATTTGTATGCATTTCCAAACAGCCTCGTTTTTATACACCTAATTATGTCGACCACATCACCTGTTTCCCCTAGTTTATCCTTTGCCAACATGCATCCTTCAATAAATTTATTCGCTTCGGTACTGAGGTCTGGTCCATCTGTTCCATAGAAAATCGGTACCACATGGGAAATAGTTTTCAAAATGTCACTGAAACTTGTCATGTTGTTGCTGATTGTAACGTTGTTAGTGGAAATCTCTTTTCTCGTTCTGCCTTCCTTCAATTCGTGAATCTGTGCCTTCAGAGTTTCGATTTGTCGGGTTTTATCTCTGAATTCTTTTTTGTTCCCAATGGCATGCTGCAGCTGATCCGTAATCAAATTAGGGTTAATACGCTGCACAAGATCTCTAAATACTTGCGTCTCTTCTTCGCTTTCCAGAATTTGCTGTTCCGCTTCCTCAACGGTTTTCTTTAAGCTGTCGTTTTGCTGCTTCAAGATCCTGTTCACTTGGGAATATTCTTGTATTTCCGCTAATATAGTTGGATTTTTTTGATGTTCCTGCAGCCCCTGTAATTCTTCTAACAAAATATCTATCTTCTCGAATTCTGTGATGTTCCCTTGGCTTCTTATTTTATGCTTAATTAATTCTGTATACTCTTTTGTGTTGTTAAGATACCTAATAAGACTCCACACTCGTTCTAAAATTTCCCTTGACTCTTCTTGTGTTCTCTTTAGTTTCGCTTGTAAATCCTCCATATGATTTAAATTTCCCTAAAATTTTTATCCTATCTATTTAAATATATCTTCTCACGTAAATGTAAATTCCCTGCCAACGAGCTGTGTTTACTCCTTACTTTTAAATAACACAATTTAAAAATTCTATTAAATTAGTTACCAAATATACTGGTCCCATTTGCTTCGAGTAGCTTGTTTGGTCGTTGTTTAGCTTACCAATAGAATCGATACAACTTAAGGAAGCTAAAGTAGCTAATTAAAACCTTTAGAAGTTGGTGCTATTAGCTTAAAAAACAACGAGTCATTTTAACAAGGATTATGTATTATGAAATTAAATTGAGCTAAAATAGCTTTCTAATATCACAATACTTTTTTCCTGGTCGAAAGGTATCAAACCTGTACTCTGCAAATTGAACTACCGGCTGCGCCAAAAATGTTATGTTTAAAATTAATACACTATTATTTGCTTTTATCTTTCAACTTTATTATTATAAGACTCCAATTCTAGGACTATAAATATTAACTTTACAACTCTTTGCTTTTACAACTGTATTCAACTGTCTTCTTTTACAACTGTATTCAACTGTGTTCTTTTACAACTGTTTGCCTTTTCAACTGATTTTCTATTTCTTAAACCTAGCTTATTTACACTTAATTACTAGTCAATAATTATTCTATTTTAATGTTGCACAATTATTCTTAATCAGCTATTTATTAGTATGTAATAATTATTATTCTTTAATATTTTAATGTTGCACAATTATTCTTACTCAGCTATTTATTACTATTCTTCTGACCCAGTTTGTATTTAATAAAAATAGCTTAGTAAGCTTTTGGGCATTTCGCAATTTATCAACGCAAACAGTTGCACAATTAGTCATGTCAATGAACTGGTGACTGTTTGTGTTAACAAGTTGCGAAATGTTCATGTAGGAGGGTTGATCAGGTCTGACTCATAACACTATTGCCAAAAAAATTATGCGTAAATATAAACAATTATATAAATACATGCAACAAATTTAACCACTTATGCTTATGCAACAGGTGAGCTTACTAGCACAGCTGACTGAGCTCGCTTTATAGCAAATTTTCATACAAACTGATATAGTTTGAAGAGAGTACATAAAAAATGGTTACAGTTTGGTACTCATACGTATTAAAATGCTTTTAATTTGTTTGTGTGTTTTGATATGAAGCGAGTGCTTTATACCAATAAAATAGATGTAGTTTTTGGATTGTTGTACTTGTTGTCGAAATGCGCATACCTGCTAGTTTTGCCATACCACTTATGCTGGGAACATAATTGGGACGAACGACGAATTTTTCGTTGCGAATATTCGTGGTCAAAAATAGAACACATGCATTCATATGAAAGTGAACACAGCACCGACGTCGACGAAATTCGTCGTATGTGACGAATTCTGGTTTATAGTATAGTCCATATCCAGATCTATATGGTTTAAGATATAAACCTCTCCCCATGGCAATTGATTCCATTTGTTTATTATGTCTAGTAGCCTCTGCTAGTTGCTCTTTTCCATTTTTTATATCATTAACAGCCTTAATAATAGCTGATCCACCTGTAGCCAAACCTCCAAGTGCTGACAAAGCTGTTAGGATTGGAATAATTGGAAGAAATCCACCAATTTTTGGCATTGGTATAACTCTCGGTATAGCGATATTAGCTCTCTTCTTCCCTTTAAAGTTTAAAGTAACAGCTTTTCGTGCAATTTTAACAGCGGCATTTAAATTGTTTGGTTTTTCGGTTTTCAATAGTTTTAGAGTATTTTTAACAGTTGTTGAAAACAATTTTCTATTACATGCTTTTATCTTTTTACAGTTTCTCTTCTTCGATTTTCTATGTTTACGAGCTTTAGTATTCTCCATACCTAAACCAAATTTAACTTTTGCTTTCATTGCGTTTGTTACGAACCAAGCGTGTGCTCGTTCTTTGAAACCACTATCTCTTGATTTTACTTGTTGCCAGGCTTTTTCAGCTAATATTTGATCTGCTTTATTTCTTTTATTAATATTATTTGTTTGTGAATAGGTAATGTCGTGCTCTCTACAAGCTTCATCTAATAAATTTATCCCCTTATCTCCTCTTGCTAAACGTTTTTCAAGTTTTGTTCCAGGTCCGCAAAACTGATAACCAGGTAAATGTAGTTCAATAGGTAATTTGTTTATTAAGTTGTTTAGTAAACCGCTTCCAATCTTACACAGATTGTCTTTAACTCCTTTGTTATAGTTTATAACCATTTTAATGTTTGTTCTTCCTTAATATACATATGTTTGCGTAATGTGTTTCGGAGTAAAAATCAAAATGAAGATATTTCCGTATATAAGATTGAATTTATAGGTAAAACATATTAGTTATAACTATGCGATTAGTAAAGCAAGCTAAACAAATTGTTATAAAAAATGTCAACGTATCACAAGAAAAGAAACCTAAAATTAAACATAGCACATTACTACCCAATTCAATACGAGCACTAATTGTAGGACCTTCAAACTGTGGTAAAACTAACGTAATGATTAGTCTAATAGAAAGTCCTAATGGTCTTACCTTCAGAAACATATATATATATTCAAAGTCTTTATATCAACCAAAATACTCTTACCTTAAGAAATTGATCGATCCAATAAAAGGAATTAATCTTTTTACATTTTCGGAAAATGAAAAAGTTCTTACTCCAGCTGAAGCAAATTCTAATTCTATAATAATATTTGATGACGTTATATGTGGTAAACAAGATAATATTAGAGATTACTTTTGCATGGGTAGATATAAACATATTGACTGCTTTTATTTATGTCAAACATATACAAAAATTCCCAAACATCTAATACGTGATAACGCTAATATGATTATAATATTTAAACAAGATGAAATGAACTTACGACATATATATAATAATCATGTTATTGGAGATATGTCATTTAAAGAATTTACTGATATATGTAGTGAAAGCTGGAAGGATAAATATGGTTTCGTTGTTGTCAGTAAAGATGATGCGATAAATAAGGGACGATACAGAAAAGGTTTTGATAAGTTCATACAACTGTAAGTGGATAAAAAAGCAGATAAAAGCAGATATAAAACAGATAAAAGCAGATATAAAGCAGATAGAATACAGATCGATATCAGATATAAAGCAGTTCACAACCATATACAAACCATTTCGATATCAGATACATAGCAGTTCGATATGAAGAATAACAAATTATTAAAAGATATTGTTAAGACAAGAACGATATTAAAAGAAAAACTGAAAAATATAAAATTAATTGAAGCTGATAGATTTAACTTATTGGAAGATACATTTAAACCCATAACAAAACCACTGAATAAGATAATTAAAAAAATTGATGATTATCAAACCGATGATTTATTGGAAGATACATTTACACCTACAACAAATCCTTTAAATAAAATAATTAAAAAAACTCATGATTACAAATCAGATGATTATAAATTATATGATGATATATCTAATTCACAACTACCATCACTACAATCCGATGGCAGTTCTGATAATTTTAATGATGTTGAGGGATATAATGGTAATATAACTATTTACAGTCCTACCAGCAAAAGTAATAAATTAGTTGTAAAAAGTGATAGTGTTGGTAATGACAATGACAAAAGCAACCAAAAGGTGATTGAAAATGCTAGTAATCAGTATTCACTAGTTGAAAATATAGAATTGCTCCTGAGTAATAAGAAGCTAGACCTAGTTTATGGGTTCAACATAGATGAAAGTGGAAAGTGGCGATATGCAAATAATGAACTAAATTTTAATGAAGATAATTCTATTCGAATAGGAAATACAACATGGAAAATGACTCCAGGATTATTCGAATTAGTTTTTCATTCAAAACCTATACATTACACTAGAAATGATTTGAAAAATTACAAAGAGCTTTTAAGAAGTACAAATGCACACAAGCGTCAATATCAATCTAATGGCCAAATTAAAGGAACACGAGCATTTAAATATGTTAATATAATAAAACATTTATTTACTGCCAAATCAAGTGCATTAAAGAAAGGTAGTGGATTATCGTTAAAATCTGTAGACAATCGTAAGCCAAGCTATATATATTGGGATGATCCAAATGAATTAGTTGACAGATTACGTTTACTTATGTCATCGGAAAGTGTTGGTCATAATAATCACAAAAACGAAATAATTTCCATTGTTGAAGAATTGAGAGAAGCTAACATAATATATTAAAAAATGAGCTATATAAACAAATTTGGAGAAAGTTCGATTAAAAATACTCTAAATAGTAATTCAAGGTTAAGGACATACAAACAAAATTTACAAATAAATAATTTAACAAAAGATGTGCAGCAAATATATACTACGATAAAGATTTTTAAGAAAGAGTTCCGCAATGAAAATGTAGACTTTTTAAATAAAATGGAAAAAAAGTTAAAGAAAATCGAAGAACTTAAAAATGAATATGAGTCTCAATTAAATATTGTTAGAAGTGATATAAAAGGTTTACGAGAATTGATTACAAATGATATTGGTAAAGATGTTCAACTTATTGAAAATGCTGTGAAGGGACAAATATACTCGTCAAATAAAGATTTTATAAGGAAAATTGAAGAAAGGTTTAATCAAATTGAAGATTTTATATTTAAAAGTATTGATAGGAATGCTAATGTTGATGATGTAAAAAAAATAAAATTTGGATGGCCTAATATTAAAGTAGCAAAGTGATTGACGTACATATATAAAATAAAAACATTGTAGACATATACTCACATATACAAAATGAACGTGGATAAGAGAGAAATAGTTAATGAACTGCACAAACAAGCGCGAAAAAATTTTAAAAGAAGACGAGTTATAATGAAAGGAATTGATGATTTATGGCAAGCAGATTTGGTTGAAATGGGGAATTTTGCAGTACATAATAACGGATATCGATATCTTTTAACAGTAATAGATACCTTTTCAAAAAAAGCTTGGGCTATAGCAATTAAAAATAAAACTGCGGCCAACGTGACGATTGCTATGAAGAGTATTTTCACTAGCAACAACCGAAAACCAAGAAATTTACAAACAGATGATGGCAAAGAATTTTTCAATAATACATTTCATCACCTAATGCAATCGAATCAAATTAATCACTATTCTACATATAGTGTTCTGAAAGCATCCATAGTAGAACGATTTAACAGAACATTAAAAGGAATGATGTGGAAAGAGTTTAGTTACCAGGGGACATACAAATGGATAAACAATTATCAAGAACTTGTTAATAAATATAATAACACATATCATAGAACAATTAAAATGTCACCTAATGATGTAAACACCTCTAATGAAAAATCTCTTTTGGATACCGTCTATAATCACTTGAAAGTTTTTAAGAAGCCAAAGTTTAAAGTTGATGAAAAAGTACGAATAAGCAAATATAAGCATACATTTGAAAAAGGGTACACACCAAATTGGACTACAGAAATATTTAAAATTAAAACTATAAAAAATACAAACCCTAATACAAATTAAAGGTGGTTTTTAAGAACATGAGCTAATGAAAACTAAATTTCCAGATACATATTTAGTTGAAAAAATTTTGAAAAGAAGAAGAAATATGGTTTATGTTAAATGGTTAGGATTTTCTTCAGAACACAACTCTTGGATTAATATCGGTAATGCTTCATCATAAAAATCTTTGTATTTTTTAATAATAAACTATTCACTCATCAAACGTTAAAATGTCAATTACTTTAACACTAAACGGAGATTCTTCATATCTTGTTGCAAACTATTTTCCACCAATCGAAATAAATGAAAATTATGTTTGCGGCTTAATAAGCTTCGACACATATCACTCAATTCCGAATGGTGATGTAAAAAACAATTTATTTCATATTGGTAATCATGAAATAGAAATTCCAGTTGGATCATATGAATTAGATGATATAACTGAATTACTAAGAGAGAAATACCATAACCTGAATGAGAAAGGAACTCTTGACATACAAGCAAATTATAATACATTACAAACATACATCAAAAGCAAAACTGATTCTATTTATTTCAATAAAAAAAACTCTATCGGCTCCTTATTGGGTTTTAGCGCAAGAGTATTAGAGCAAGATATTGACCATTACTCGGATAAAACAATAGATATAACAAAAATAAATACAATAATCGTTGAATGTAATATTGTAAGCGGATCATTTATAAATAATATGGCTACACATATTTTGCATCAGTTTTCGCTTAATGTTAGCCCTGGATATAAAATTACAGAGGCCCCGTCGAATGTGATATATTTACCCGTGAATTCAAAAACAGTTAATAGTCTTGTTTTAAAAGTCGTCGATCAAGACGGAAATTTAATAAATTTTCGCGGTGAAAAAATAACAATAAGATTACATTTGAAACCTATGAGAGAATGATTATATATAATAAAAGTGAGTTGCAAAAAAATTCGGACTTCATTCTAGCATCAACAACAACGAAATACAAAGCAGAAAAGTCATCGCGCTGTGAAAGTCAATCAGAAGAGTATAAAAGAAAAATTAAAAGTATTAACCCCGAACTAACTACCATTCTTAGTAGAATGCTGCATAAATATATTTGTAGCTAAGAAGTTCACGTGTACTTCCAAAGCATGAACACTTACTCGAACTGAATTACAGAAACAATGTTCATATTTTTGAGAACACCAAAAACTTGTTGTCACTTCTTGTTGTTACTCGACTTAGTATGTGTTAGTTCACTGCTTGTGTGTTTTGCTATCATACTCGCAACATGTATGAACAAAACGATGTGAACATAATGCGACAGCCAAACTTCACTTGGTACTTGCAGTACTACGTGAAGTTTGGCAAATATGTACAAACGTAAAAGCCTTTAGGCTTGGAATTCAATATCTGTTTAATTGTTGAGAGTAAACAAAGCAAAATGGAAATAATCGATGTACATAAGTTCATATTTAATTAAGTTAGTTTTTATTTTTTTAACCTTTTTATAAAAATAAATAAACAAGGTTTTTATATGCAATGATAACATTAATAATTAAATAAACCTATTGTAATAATTGTATATACGAGTACATACATACATATGTATACTTAATAATTTAAATAAAAAAGTGAAAGAACATCATTGTACATATGTATGTATGTATTGTACATACATATGTATGTATATTGTATATGCTTACATATGTATGTATATATCGTTAGCTGAAATGAAAAACCACGTACCTAGAAAAAAATCAGAGTAGATATTTTAAATAATTTCATGTATTCTTAGTAAACATACCGATTATTTTTTATTATGCAGACGTCGAATGGCAATGCAATAAATTTGGTAGACACGAAGGCACAAATTTTAAGTGGGGAGTACAAAACATTTAAAAAAACTGGAAAAAGTAAGGTATGGGAGATTTACGAAGGAATTTTAAATGAAAATGGAATAGAAGTAGAAACTCTTGTGACCTGTAAAATATGCAGAAATGTCTTTAAATTAAATAAGAAAAGCACTACAAATTTACTAAAACATAAGTGTTACGTTCTAATTGCTTCTAAAAAGAATTATGGACCACCAATAAGTGTAGGCGAAATAACAAAAAAGAAAAGCGTGTGTATCATAACGGAATGGGTAGTCGAAAACTGTCGATCATTCAAAACTATCGAAGATTCAGGACTAAAAAAATTTGCCTCCTTTTTGATTTCTATTGGTGCGCAATATGGTGAAAATGTGAAACTAGAATCTTTATTGCCACACTCAACAACATTGTCAAGAAATGTTGGTAATCTGTACGAAAAGTATTTTGATAAAGTAAGGCTAGAAGTGAGTGGCATCAAGCTTAAAGGTTTTGGAGTCACAACAGACATGTGGACGGATAATTATTTAAAAATGTCATATATGGCTGTAACAATACATTATGTAAAGGAAGGAACTCTTAAAAATAGATTACTTGCATTGAGGTCTATGGAAGGAGAAAAAGCAACTGGTAAGATATTAAGTTATATATATATATATATATATGTATGTATATATTATTGAAGATATCATTATATATATATATATATATATATATATATATATATATATTATTGAAGATATCATTATATATATATATATATATATATATATATATATATGTATGTATATATTATTGAAGATATCATTATATATATATATATATATATATATATATATATATATATATATATATATATATATATATATATATATACTTATATAATGACATTTTTAATAATGTGGATTTAGCTTCGGAATTTAACATCAATTAATTAATAAACGAAAATGGGTTTTTCTGCAAACAAATTTTTTTTTTTATTTTATTAGGTACAATATTAATATCTTTCTTATTAACTAAAACTTTTGTTCATTTACCTGCAAACAAAAAAACGACATTAAAAGTTTATAATTCATATATACATACATACATATATTTGTATGTATGTGCACATGTTTTCCTTTGATTCTGCAATATAATGATCTTGAACAAATGCAGAAAACTTTGAAATTTTTTTAAAAGAATTATGCCCAAAAACCAGAAAATTTTATTTTCTCACAGAAGTAACTGTCTTACATATGTACATACATATGTAAATTTTATTTTAGTCTAACAATTATACAAAATTTCGAGAAAAATATTTTGTTAAAAAAATTATAATTTATTTAGGTGAAAACATAAAATTGAAAGTCATTAAAACTTTGGAAGATTTTGGTTGTGAATTAAATGATAAAGCAACAATTGTGACTGATAGAGGTTCTAATATGATTGCAGCATTCCGCTCATGTAACCACATTTTTTGTATAAATCATTTGCTTAATAACACTGTAGAAAAATCAATAAAAGAAACTCCAGATCTCGCGGAGCTTTGCAATAAATGCATAAAGCTTGTCAAATATTTTAAAAAATCTGGTATTAACTCGAAGCTACAATCTACCCTAAAAAGTTTTTCCCCCACACGGTGGAATACATTTTTCTATTTGTTGCAATCAGTGCAGACAAACTGGGTGGATGTTACCTCAATTCTTCAAAAGAAACATGAAATGGACAGAATAAATAACATAAATTTGAGTTCCATCAACAAAGTTCTAAATGTTTTGAGTTCTTTTGAAGAAACGTCCAAAAAGTTAGAGGCCGAAAATTATCCTACTTTGCATTGGGTATACATATACGTCCATCGCTTGAAGAAAGTTTGTGCAATCAACCAAGATGACATCGATATCATTAAAAATTTTAAAGAAAAATTAACCCATTTTTTAAATGAACTGGTAATGAAGAATATAAATATAAAACACAAGATTGCACTTTTTCTTTTTCCACCCACAAATAAACTAAAGCAGTTTACAGAATTCGAAAAAAGTCAGTTAAAAGATGAATGTAAAAAGCTTTTGAAGAGCATAGTAGAAAATATGAATGGAGAAAGTTATGATATACCATCCACATCCAATATTTCATCCTTCAACGCAGAACTTCTAACAGACTTTATACCACAAACGTCAGCAATAAATCCTGAAGATAAAATAGAACAAGAAATTCGAATGTATGAAAATATGGAAGTGAAATTTGAAGACAACTTCGATGTTTTAAAGTGGTGGAACTCCCACAAAGCAGAGTTTCCTTCTCTCTTCATATTAAGTTGTAACATACTAACTATTCCTGCTAGTAGTGCCGCTTCGGAGCGAACTTTCTCAATGGCGAGAAATCTTATTTCAGAAAAAAGGTCTGCTATCGGTACAAACTCAGTTACAGTCAACAGGATAATGTTTTTACATTCCAATATGTCAAAAACAAATATATACGATAAAGTAGAAGCAATAAGTGGTTCATAATAAAAATGACTTCACTATAAAACATAAGCAGAATGTGCGCTACTTATTCTTTATTTTTCTAATTTAATAACCCATTTATGTTTGCATTTTTAGAAAAGTTATCGGTATAAACAACTTGTTTATGGTGTATATGGAAATTGGATATATTTAAGTGTATTTTTTAAAAACATACATAGGTACAAAATTTTCAGAAAAATATGTAAGTAATTAGTCTAAACCAACACCGATTTTTTTTAATTTAAAATCTTGTCTTTTTTTGAAATATTTATAAGATTTTTTCAGTTATTTTCTTAAAATAAAATATGAATTTTGTACTGAATTAATTTAATTTTGTTATTTTCTTTAAATAAGATATTTTGTACTGAATTAATTGAATTTTGTTATTTTCTTAAAATAAGATATTTTGTATTGAAGTAATTTAATTTTGAATAAATATTCCCTTGTTTTCGTGGCAGCCAATTAATTTTTTATTTTATTCAATTATTTTTTATCTAATCATCATTTCATCAAACATATCATTAATATACACACACTTAAACGTTGTGTCCTTTTAATTTCATATGAAAAATAATTAAGAATGCATACTGTACCACATGAAGTGAACATAATTTTTAAGGTACTTCTTTTTTGTTGGCTATGGTTTTGTATGTTCATATTTTTCGGTACTCATTTAATCTGCCGTTGCTACTGGTTAGCATAGCTGCCAGATTTTTTGAGGTAATATCGTCATATTTTTGGAAAAAAATCGTCATTATCGTCAATATAGCTTATTGAAATCGTCATAAAAAGGTCAAATGAAAAACCCCGCTTTTTTACCAACAAAACATATTTTATCAGAGGCAAAACATAACAAAACTGTTAAATCAACAAATCTTATCAATAAAACAGCATTCTTTTAAATACAGAGATCAGATACTACAATTAGAATACACAATAAAATCACATGTATATATGTTGCATGTTTTTCAATACTTTTAAATATACACCCAATTCTCTTTTTACACGATAGATACGTTCCCAATAAATTCGTGTAAAAAAAATTCGTGTAAAAAAAGATACTAGCCAAAGATGAAAATAGTAGATTGGTTCCAGACCTAAAACATAACGTAAAAGTATAATAAATTAATAATAATTAATATTACATAAATAATATTACAGGTGATTTATGTGACATTGTGACCGGGCTACCAATATACAATAGTTAAGAAATAGTTATAATTAAACACAATTCTGATTTTCAATTAATAATGCAGCGATTTGGAAATTATTTAAAACTTACCTGTTATTGAGTTGATAAATTTGTACGAGCACTAACTTTACAGCAATTAAACGTCTTTGTAGAATATTTAAAATCGTGTTAAAACAAAACAATTCGTGTAAAAAGAGAAAAATGTTAACTTTTTAACTCGTGTTAAATGAAAATTCGTGTAAAAATAATTCGTGTAAAAAGAGAATTAGGTGTATACATATATATACATATATATATATACTTACGTTGTATGAAAAAAAATAAAAAAAATTCAATCCTTAATTTATTTTTTTCCAATTTAGGAAAATCTGCATTTTAAATTTCATTTTTGGAAACACTTTTTCTAAAAATGTAAAAAACTCAAAATTTTAAAATTTTCAGTAGAGACAAAAAACTTATTTTTAATACTACTCTTCTATCACAAAGAGAGATGCAACTGTATATTTTTTTTTTTTTTTTTTGAAAAATGGTGTAATATTTTTACAGTAGGTAGATATGACCACTGTACATCAATTTCTTGCAAAAAAATGAAATTTTAAAAGTTTCGAGTTAATACCTTCTTGTTGATCAAGTACGATATGTATAATGGGCCTTATTACGATTCTCGAATCGACTTCGACCGCTGTAATAGATTAATGAAACATTACTACGAGTTCTTTTAATCTATTACAACAGTCGAAGTCGATTCGAGAACCATAGTAAGGCTCAATATATTTTATAAATATATATTGCAAGTAACCATATTGATTAATTCAGGTAAAACTGCTAGATCATAGCAGCTACATTTGCTTAGCTTTAAATAATCTTTTGTTTATGCTTCCAAAGACGACTTTTTCAATGAATTTCTTACTTTATTCTTATTTATGTTTACCTGACTAAATGTTATTTCCACATTTGCTGAAGAATGTGGTAAAAATAGGATTTTTGTAATAAATTTAGTCAAAACCGGAAACAAAAGACTAGAATCCCAATCTAGATTGCATCTCTGATATTTTTTTTTAATCCAATAGTTATGTATATGTTTTCATCAGGACAATAATTTTAATTGTCTGAACTCAGTTTCTAGCTCTTGGCTTTCACTATCTTCTATAAAATATACAAATTCTTTTATAATTTCAGAAAACCAACTGTTTTCTTCATTAATAATATTAAATGTATTAATTTAGCGAAGAGCTTTATATATATATTTTCAAAATCAAATCTTGATAATATCTGATCACAAAGCTCTATATAAAAAATAACACAATTATTACTAATATCATATTTTTCTTTTGCATTTATTTATGCATCTTCCAAAACGTCTCTGGCAAATATTCCTATATATATGTATGTCTTCAAAATTTAAAAAAAATAGCTTTTGCTTTTATAATCAATTAAATAAAAGTTTTCAGTTTTAAGCAAACTAGTTTTTAAAAAGTTTCTCATGACAATTTTCAGCATTTCAAGGTTGCTTTAATAGTACAAATAAATGTTGCAAACTTGAATTATTTAAAATCGTCAAAATTAGGATATAAATCGTCCCATCGTCACTATGTAATTTTTAGGACCAAAAATCGTCAAAATGACGATAAATCGTCAAATCTGGCAGCTATGCTGGTTAGTATTTCTCAAACAAACAATCTGTTCTCTTCACTGCTTGTGCTCTGAGCGACAGAGCAAATATGTACTGCATTCGAGAGCGAGTTTCACACATGAAGAAAAAAGTTACTCGTTGCAGCCCTTTAATTTCTTAGTGAAGTTAATAAAAAGTTTTTAAGAAATTTGGGATTTTTATTAAAAAAAATAGAGTCAATCAGAGTCATATAGCTGCGAGCGTGAAAAATTTTATAAAAAATGAGTAATATTATTAATATTTTACAAAAACCACATTTTGTTAGTTCAATTATAAAAAAGGAGTATCACAGCTACACATCATATCTACAGTCATTTAAAAATAATGATGAAATTCGTATAACAATTCAAAATCAAGATTTATATGTTTTACCAAGCGAAAGTCTTTTATACATTGAAGGACTTGCAACAAAGGAAGATTCAACAGTTTCCACATCTATACGTCTCTTAAACAATTGTATTGCACATCTGTTTGATGAAATTCGATATGAAATCAATGGTGTAGAAATTGATCGTACACGTCGTTGAATAAATTAGAAAGTGATAATCTAGTAAATGCAGGATGGTCGCCACTTAACAATGATGATCTTACACTTATAGACGGTTATTTCAATTTCTGTATGCCACTAAAATTCTTACTTGGATTTGCTGAAGATTTTAATAAAATAATAGTTAATTCTAAACATGAATTGATTCTTTTGCGATCTAAAGATGATAAACAAGTTTTGAAATCGAATGTATCAACTGAAAAAACAAAGTTATCTATTTTAAACATTTCTTGGAAAATACCACAGATTCAACTTGCTGACGCTTACAAATTGCAGATGTTTAAAACAATAAACAATCGTCAACCTTTAAATATATCTTTCAGAAGTTGGGATATGTATTACTACCCCTCACTTCCAGAAAGTACAACGGTTTTATGGAATGTTAAGTTAGCCAGCGAAAACGAACGACCACGTTTCCTACTTTTAGGTCTTCGAAACAGTGCCAACAAATTTCAACATTGTGATTTGACAGATATAAAAGTACATCTTAACTCTGATACATATCCCTATGATGATCTAAACCTAAAATTTGATAGAAATCGTTTTGCTATACTATATGATATGTATTTAAAGTTTCAATCAAATTATTATTCACGCGATCCTCAACCACTATTAACACGAGAAAATTTTAAAGCTTTGGCTCCAATAGTTGTATTGGATGTAACACATCAAAATGAATCAATCAAGACAGGTCCACTTGATATACGGATTGAATTAAAAACCTTAAAAAATATTCCCGCTAATACGTCTGCTTATTGCTTAATTATACATGATAAAATGTTTGAATACATACCCCTCACAAATGAAATAAGAAAACTATTGTAGAAATACTGATTACTTATAAGTGTTTGTTTGTTCGTTTAATGAAAAATATCAGTAAATTAAAAATATGGTATAAATATCAAATCTAACTTCTTTAAGGTTTATTCACAAACACTGTGTCTACATATTAAGTCATTAAAAAAAGATGCTACTAAAAGATATATACGATTTCTTAAAACGGTGTTCCCATATTATTTCCGATGAAGATAAATATAAGCTCATGAATATTCAGTCTCATCTAGAAGCGGCAAATAACATTAACACAACGACAAATAAATTTGGAGAGCATTATGAAGATTGTTGTTGGTCTAACGAAAATGCAACCTGCGGACCAGACACCTGTAGATGTATACAACATAGGATACGTAATATTGAAATGGAGAAAGAAGCAACCACACTTATGAATTTCTATCATAATATATATAATGTTAGCAAATGTAAAAATTGTAATTTCCAAAAAAGCTAATTAGTAATAAAGTGAAATAATAAAATTAATGAGAGAGATATATTTATATATATTTTTTATTTGTTATGTTTTTGTTTACATTTATTCAATTATTATAAGTTTCTTGAATCCCGTCTAGTGTTATTTTATTTACTACCTCCATTAATACATCATCTTGACCATCATATAGTGCCAAGTATGATTTTACATCAAATGGAGGCAGTGTCAATATTTCCCGAATGTGAACAAGTTCTTTTGTTGTTGCTGTTGTTTTCGCTGATATTTTGGGTTCGATTATATTGAGAAACATATCCTCGTCTCCATCCAGAAGTTGAAGATATGCTTCAGTCTCTGATGTTGATGCTGTTGTTCTTGTTGCTGTTGCTTCTGCTGATAATCTTGCTGTTGTTGTCGTTGCTTCTGCTGAAGTTGTTGCTATTGTTGTCGTTGCTGCTGCTTCTTCTGATGTTGTTACCATTGTTGTCGTTGCTACTGCTGATATTGTTGGTATTGATGTTGTTGATGCTGCTGATGTTGTTGGTATTGATGTTGTTGATGCTGCTGATGTTTTTTGTAAAGTAGCCTTCACAATTTTATGATAGAGTGGGGTGTTCCACCTAGGCTTTTTCAAAACTATTTTATGGATATTTTTATAATGGCGTTTTTTTGCCCCACGTTGAAAACGTGATTATTTCGCAGATGTTACAGATAAATTTTGGTTCCATTTTTTTAAAAAATTTTTAGACAACACTTGTCCTTAGGAAAATACAACCGAACTAGAATTATGTGTGAAAAAATGTGTTATTTTATACTTTTCTGGACATACTACTACATAAGAGTCATGTATGACTGCAGTCAACGCCACTGTAGTGAACAGAAGTCACTTACAGAAAACGGCGATAACGTAAACATATTGTCATTGCGTTAAGTTGTGGTTGATCTTTTGTTTTCGGCCACACATGACGATTTATTGGAGGCATTTAATAAGAACGGCTTCTCCTATTACAATTTACATTTGTCCTATGAATTTGGGTTTCGACAAAGAGGACCATTTTTGCGTGTCAGCGTAAATGATTTAATAAAACAAAAGCAAGTTTAATGTTTACGTTTAAGTTTATTCTTTGTATTTTCTGTTACATACTAATACTTTCATAATTATAAGAAAAGTATGCATACGCATGTATTTCGATTGTGAAATTACATTTCATTTTATATATAAAATATATTTTTAACGAATAAGATGCATGCATATGCAAGTCTTTATGACCTCATAAATTACTACATTTGTATATCCTTCAAAAATATATTTCGCTGATGCACCCACACTCTACGACATACATACATAAGTAAAAGTATGCATACGCATGTATTTCGATTGTGAAATTACATTTCATTTTATCCAAAATGAAAGCAAGCATACGCAAGTCTTTCTTTCTTACGACTTTTTTTTTCATATAACCAGATGTTTATCTTCCACTGTGAAATTCCATATAATTTTTTTTTTCAAAATGACCTACAACCCTTTTTTCTAAATATGATAATAAATATATTTTTAACGAATAAGATGCATGCATATGCATGTTTAGACATAAATTAAATAAATAGTCGGGTTTCATATAGATACTTTACTATATAAATTTATTATATGAATGTATCAACTTTTTTTGATATTTAAGAATTTAGCTGTAGTTAAGTTCGAATATTGCAGAGCCATTTGGTGATTGACGTCCTTTGAAAATAATTGTCCAAATTTTGTCATTCATATTAGATAAGTAAGGATTCTCTCTGTTTAAATATTTAACGATTCTTTGCGGCATATAAAACCACTTATTGTTCTCCAAATGTACTATAACTTGGGATCCATATTGTGTAGCCTTCCATTCGAAATTTAAGATTTTGAATGGTTCATTTACGGGAATATCATCAATTTTCGTATATTCTGATTGTATTCCTTTAGCTAAGTTAATTATTTGTTGATAGATCTAAAAGCAAATATACATATAAAATTGTATAGATATAGATACATATATAAAATTATAGATATAGATATACATTTATAAAATTCTATTTTGTAAAACTGCGTACATACCATTTTGTTGAACGTAATTTCAGGTAAATTTGAAGAACAATAACTAAAATTAATTTCTGAAGGTTCTTTTATATTAATTTCTGTTGGTTGGTATAACTCTCATTTTTAGTATTTAATAAAAATAACTCAAATGAGAATCTCATTAACATGGTGGGATAAAATTTCTCATTCGAATTTCTGTTTATTATAAGAGTATACACATGGAAAAATATATGTATTTATGTATAACATAATGACCATATATTTTGTTTTTTCAAATAGTTAAAATGCTTACAAGTGTATTTTTCCATAAGGATAAAAAATTCGAATACGTGTATTTTTCCATAAGGATAAAAAATTCGAATACGTATATTTTTCCATAAGGATAAAAAATTCGAATACGTGTATTTTTCCATAAGGATAAAAAAATTCGAATACGTGTATTTTTCCATAAGGATAAAAAATTCGAATACGTGTATTTTTCCATAAGGATAAAAAATTTTAATACGTGTATTTTTCCATAAGGATAAAAAATTGGAATACGTGTATTTTTCCATAAGGATAAAAAATTCGAATACGTGTATTTTTCCATAAGGATAAAAAAGTGCCAGAATGCCCACAAATATACTACTAGTACCGCTTTATCTCAACATGCAATTTCAACTGGATAGAAAATACACTTTGACAACATGAGAATATTATGGCCAATAAATGAGTAGATATTTAATTATAGTTTTAGTTAATTTTCATAAAAATTTAAAATTCGTTTAAACACACTTTCATTTTTTCAGTCAAACTTAAAATTCTTATTTAATTACGATGAAAATATGGTAGCACTACGTAATATAAAAAATTTCCCAAAACAAAACAGCTGACTAGAGCAAATAAAGAAAAATCTAAAAAAAAAATATTATTATTTTAGCTATAAATAAGAATAATTAAGAACTGTTGAAATGTTTTAAAAGAATAAGAGCAACTTTCAGAAGGATTAAAAGGGTAATAGCGAAAAAAGATGCCAAAATATTATGCAACTTTTCAGCAGCCACAAATATTTTATTTGCCTTTTTTCAAACAAGAAGAACAAGCAGTCGAAAACATATGTTCAATTTGCATAAATTAGACCAAGTTTAAATACACAACGTTGGGTATTTAATGTTAATTTAATATTGCAATGAAAAACAAAATTTTTCATTTAAACAAGTTTTAAAAATAAATGAAACATTATCATCCACTCATGTATTGGCCATTAGATAAAGAAAAAAAATGAGAAAAAGAGATATTCAATAGAAAGTTTACGGATTCAAAAGAATATTAAGAAAACCATGAACCACAAAGAGGATACTCAAAACATTAGTAGCAGTTATAGATTAGCAATACTGTGACCAACTACCCTGTAATATTAATTTTAAGTTTTTGTAATTATACAAATTTGTGAGTAATGTCCGTAATTATGCAATTTTGTGTTTTTATGTTTACTGTAATTAATATCCAAAATGTCTTAATGTGAAATTTAAAAAATTCATATTGTAAGTTTTTATAAATTTATATTGTAAAATTATGGTGTCTTAATTTTGTGTTTTTCATTCATTAAATAGAGGACCCTTGAAGAAGTAACCAAAAATGTTACGAAACGTCGGGGAAATATGTAATAAAACTTTTTTTATTTGACATTAATAAAGTTAGGCCTGATTAGCTCAAACTAAAAATAATTACTTAATGTTTAATACATACTTGGCCAAATAAATAATAACGAAAAGATAATTTTATTATTTATTGAATCTTCAATTAAAAATTGAAACATCAATAAGTTGTTCAAATCTTAAATCTAAAAATAAAGTTAAATATATGTTTAGCCAATGCTAAACAAAATTTGTTAGTTTCAGCTGTTAATTTTTGTAGTTTTAAATCTCTCGTGTACGGCTGAGAAAAAGATTATCCCTTCTTTTCAGCCGGGTGTGGCCTCTATAATGTAGAATATTGCGTGCAAGTACATTTGGGTGCAACTCAAGTTTTTTTTATATATTTTTTAACGTGTTTTGAAAATACAGTCTTCACCAACGGAACATCAAGACCTTTGTGAATTCGCTGGTTTCGGTTATACCAGGGGGCTGCTGTTATTGTACGTAAAATTTTATTCTGTCGCCTTTGAATTTTTTCGACATTTGATGCTGAGGCAGTGCCCCATAATATAGAATTAATATAGAATTTCTTCCAATAAGCCAATTCATTTGGGCTGCTTTTAATTTCATTTGTGTCAACACTCGCGTCTATGTGCGATTTCCATGTTAAGCGCCCGTCAAGGTGAACGCCTAGGTATTTGACTACAGTGTGTTGGGGTATAGTCTCGGTGTTTATTTGTATATGCGGGCATGTTTCTCTGCGCAACGTAAAAGTTACGTGTACACATTTCTGCTAATTTACTTTTATCCGCCACTGTTTTAGCCATGTTTCCAATTTTGAGATGTACCCTTGTAGATTCCGGGAAGCTTCTACAGGATTTTCATGCACGCTGAGAAAAGCCGTATCACAGCAAATGTTGACGTGTGAATGCTACTGCTTAACGGTAAGTCAGAGGGATATATTCAGTATATTAAACGACCGAAGATACTGCCTTGAGGAACTCCGGCTTCAATCGACTGCGGAGGGCTTAAGAAATTGCCTTCCCTAACTACAAATTTTCGTTCCTTTAAATAGCTTTTTAAGAGCCTGACGATGTTTGCTGGTAGATTTTGTGTTAATTTGTCGACAAGACCTTCGTGCCATACTTTATCAAAAGCCTGTGCGACATAAAAAAGCGCTAAACAATATTTCTTTCTTTCAAAAGTTTCTCTAACTACATTCACAAGTCTGTTAGTTTGTCCAATAGTGCTATGTTGTCTGCGAAAACCGAATTGATGATCTAGAATGCATCCACTTCTAGTCACTACATCCATCAGCTTGCTCATATACAGCTTTTTAAATAGTTTTGAAATATTGGGCAATAAACTAATAGGCCTATACGATTCAACCTTCGTATGATCCTTGCCGGGCTTTGGTATCATAGTAATCATCGAAACCTTCCATTTTATTGGATAGTGTTCTAGGCGTAGAATACTGTTAAAAATTAATAGTATTATTCATTTTGCAATGAAAGGCAACTCTTGAAGCATTTTGTTGTTTATTTTGTCGACTCCTGGGGCCTTTTTGGTGTTAAGACTATTAAAGGCCCTTTCAATCTCCAAAATATTAAATCTTAGCGGTATTTCTGGTAAAGAGACGACTGGTGGCCGTTCAACAATATCAGCAAAAATATTTGAAGTAAATACTTGTTCTAAGTGTTTTACGAAAAGAGCGCCTTTTTCAGCATCAGTTCTTGCCCAGTCACCATTTGAAGCTCGTAATGGAGCTTCTTTTCCGTAGCAGCTTCTTTAACGTGTGCTTGAAACAACCGAATAGAGTCATCTATGTCAGAATGTGTTCTCAACGGGAAATTGTCCGAGCAATGAGCACTCAGGTATTTTATGTATTTCAGCCAATTAATACGTGCAGATGTTGTTGGTAAGTCCCATGTAGGTGATGAAGTTGTATGCGAGTATATAGTGACAATTGTAGGCGAGTGGTCTGAAGATAACTCCAAAGATGATTCAACTGCAATCATTACCCTGGGCACACCTTTCACGATTCCAAAGTCGATAACATCAAGAATTTTTTGTCGATCTGTTGGCCAATATGTTGGCTGACCACTTGAAAATACATTCAAACCCATTTTAGATATTGTGTCGAACAAAACACGACCCTTAGGAGTGATTAAACGTGAACCCCAGATTGTGTGTTTAGCATTGTAGTCGCCAGCTGCTAGAAAACGGGGGCCCAGTGATTTATAAAAATGCGTATATTGACTCTAGGTGATTGAAAATCTTGGGGGGGGGGGGGAATATACAGATGATATTACGAATTTTTTAAAGTAATTTTCAATGCAAATGTTCGTTGCTTGAAGATAATCTTCACAAAAATCATTCAACAGGTAGTGTTTAATTCGCGTTTTTATTAGGATTCCCGAACCACCACAAGCTCTACCTCGAAGATCCTTGGTGTCGTAGAAATTATATCCATAATTCTAAAATAGCTTCGGAAGGTCAAATGAGTTTCTGAGATAAGCATAACATCGATTTGTTTATCCAGAAGAAGGTATTCTATTTCGTTTTTATGTTGGCGGATGCCGTTCGCGTTCCAAAAACAGATTTTTGAGTTGATGGCTTGTTTAATACAGCCTGCAAAAGGCTAGACTGCATTTTCAACATTTCCTGTATCATACAGCACATGTTGCGAGTAAATGTATTTACTGTTTTATTAAGCTCTTAATTGAGGCTTCAATACGACTAAAATTAGACCCCAAGTCTTCATTTTCATTTACGGTTTTTTGCGTCGTACTCTGGTTCTTTTTAATATATTTATTATTAGCTTGTTGTTGAGCGCTAGTGGCCTTAGACTTTAAAACGTTTGAATATTGATTCTGGCTGTTGGACGGTTGAGGTAACTGTGGATAGTTAATAGGGGTTTTAAGCTGAGCGGGAGTAGCATTAGTTTTTTTTGTTTGGTGAATTTTTACAAAACGAGTAATGGGGGCAGCCTCTACAGTTGGCAGTGTGATTTCCGCCGCAATTGCCACATTTTTTCGCCGTGGGATCACCCTTTATTTTATCACAGTTAGCGGTACTGTGTAACTCACCACATACAACGCAGACTGTAGGCAACTTGCAAATTCTTAGCAGTTCAGGCATTGAACAGGTCCAGCTCTTTTATGTGGAAGCTCAACGGTAACTCTTCGATGCAACAAGTACTTTAAGTCATATATTGGATGTGCTTCATTTTTTTTAATTTTATGTCATCTGGCTGTAATTCGACTCTAAATATTGGTGGGAGGATTTTTTTCTCTATTTTTAATGTTTGAGACATTTTTCACCTTGTAGCCACTATTTTCAAGGCCAGACTTGACCTCTTCTGGATCCACGCAAAAGTCTATACCTTTTATTACGATGGTTAGACCTTTAGCACTCTTTAATTGGTACCTATAGAAGTTTTTATTTTTAGATTCAAAATCTGAAACAACTTTTCAGTAATTATTTTCATGAGCTACCTGAACTTTTGTTTCATTGATTTTTCCTCGCTTAATTGGAGTTACATAAAACTCATTTTCTCCAATTAATGAGATAAGGATTTTAACCAGCAAACCGGAATTCTGTTCTTCTAAATATATGGGTGGGGGCTTACTCGACCTTGTAGTAGTTGTGGCTTCACCGCCTTGTTCAGATAAAATAGCGAAACGATTTTCGTAATTTATTATATTGTTTTTTCCATCTCTGGGAACTTTCGCTGTTGCAGCAATTTGAGCTGATTTTGGACTTCTTCCCCTTTTTAACACGGTTATGTATCTATCCATATCTGTTTGAATTTTATTATTATCACTTATTGTATTCACCGCATTTACAATTTTCTGCACATTGGTCACCTGCTTACTAATTGTTTGTTTGTTTGTACAGCTAAGCTGATAAGTTTGCTAAAAGGTGCAATTGTTGTTCCTTCTCGATCAATATTTATGTTTGGAGAGCAAGATCGCGCACAATCTTGTGTTGTGAAGAATTCAGGTTTTTGCTTATATCATTTTTTTAATTTTCGTCGTCAGTTAAATAAACATTCTTACTGCTTGTAGGTTTATTATTGTTGTTGTTGGTAGAAGATTAACTCATTTAGTTCTCATTTTTTTTTTGTGTTCACTATATGAGTTTATATTTGCAAATATATATGTACATACTATGTATATTACACTCAAGCAAAAAGTTAAATAAAACCTATGAAAAGTAATATTATCAGGCTCAAGTTCAGTTTTATTGAATTAATGAAAATTCAAAATTACTAAGAGTTTTTTTTTTTTTTGTGTTGGAAAATATTATTATTTATATCCAATCTGTTTTTAGCAGAACGTATCAGTACTGATTTCAAGGCCGCTACACCTCTCATCAGCGTTCAATTGTCCATCTTTACAATTTTCGTAAAGTGGATACTAATTGAGAAGAATATCAACTATTTAACCAGTTTTCAACAGAAATAGAATATGAGAATTAATTTTTAATTCAATTTTTATTCTACAATGAAACAATGCTGGTTAGTACGAAATTCCCTCATTACTGTTTGGAACTAATAATCAACACAAACTCATAGTCCGTTATCATCAAAGTATTCTACTTTGTATTTTAACGTTTTTGTTGTTTTTACTCTATATTAGGGAAATTCACATATTACTGTGACCCCTGTTATTAGGGTATTTATAGCTCGTGCCCAAGCGGAATTAATATTTTTATATTATTATTATTATTACGAATAAACGTAATTATTATTTGAACTTATATTGATTTACATATGAAAAGGAATATTATCAGGCTCAAGTTCAGTTTTATTGAATTAATGAAAATTCAAAAATACTAAGAGTTTTTTTTTTTTTTTTTGTGTTGGAAAATATTATTATTTATATCCAATCAGTTTTTAGCAGAACGTATCAGTACTGATTTCAAGGCCGCTACACCTCTCATCAGCGTTCAATTGTCCATCTTTACAATTTTCGTAAAGTGGATACTAATTGAGAAGAATATCAACTATTTAACCAGTTTTCAACAGAAATAGAATATGAGAATTAATTTTTAATTCAATTTTTATTCTACAATGAAACAGTGCTGGTTAGTACGAAATTGAATTGAGGGTGGTGTTGGCTAAAGTGGTTAGCGCGTTGACTACTAAGTAAACAATGACGTGGGGCCTGGGTTAAACCCTGGCCAGAGCAAGTCAATCAACATCATTAATTTCTGTAATGTACATTAGTGAGAAATTGTATTAATTGTTGTCGGACTATTTAAGTGATGAAGGCATAGCACTGGTCACTAAAAAACTGTTCCGACAGCGATTGATGATGTTCCAAGCTAATGTACACAACATCGCCCTCCTTCGTCGGTTAGCGGAAACATCGGCGAAGTAAAACAATTAATAAAATGCCTGCCAATACAGCTTAACAAAGTGAATGCGTCTACCTAACACCGGAGGCGCCTCAACACTGCTATAAAAATTAACATAACGCGCAAAGCAGAGTTGTAAAAGAGTAAAGCCTTCTACATTTTCAACATCTATCTTCTTTACTCTATCCCTCTCTCTGCATTCCGGCACAATGCACTGCATACGTAGGGGTCATCCCCTGAGTGCTGGTCCTAATTAAAAAAAAAAAAAAAAAAAAAAATCCCTCATTACTGTTTGGAACTAATAATCAACACCAACTCATAGTCCGTTATCATCAAAGTATTCTACTTTGTATTTGAACGTTTTTGTTGTTTTCACTCTATATTAGGGAAATTCACATATTACTGTGACCCCTGTTATTAGGGTATTTATAGCTCGTGCCCAAGCGGAATTAATATTTTTATATTATTATTATTACGAATAAACGTAATTATTATTTGAACTTATATTGATTTACATATGAAAAGTAATATTATCAGGCTCAAGTTCAGTTTTATTGAATTAATGAAAATTCAAAATTACTAAGAGTTTTTTTTTTTGTGTTGGAAAATATTATTATTTATATCCAATCAGTTTTTAGCAGAACGTATCAGTACTGATTTCAAGGCCGCTACACCTCTCATCAGCGTTCAATTGTCCATCTTTACAATTTTCTTTTACAATTTTTTGAATTTTCATTAATTCAATAAAACTGAACTTGAGCCTGATAATATTACTTTTCATATGTAAATCAATATAAGTTCAAATAATAATTACGTTTATTCGTAATAATAATAATATAAAAATGTTAAATAAAACCAGTATAATAACTGTTTAATCAATTTTTTGTTTGTTTTTTTTTTTGTGATTTTAACTTTCAATAATTTTTAATATTCAGTTGCGACGATTATAAAAACGCGTGTGTACACTGCGAGAGTAAGAGCCTGTTCGGAAATGCATCTCTGCGCCGCATCTGATGCGCATGTGTGATTAATTTGCTCAGCTAATACAAAACAGCATATGAAGTGTTACCAGCCGTTGATTTTCAGAACGTACAGCGTACCAGATGCGGCGCATTGATGCATTTCCGAACAGGCCTTAAGTACATTAAATGATTCAAATACATAAATATTTATAAATAAATAAATATATACATACGGTTTCGTTTTACAAATATATATCTAAGTAGACATGGAAGATTAGTATTCTCCGGAATGTCACTTGGAACCTCTTATGATTATGCTCCACCCGATGAGTTGTATTCGTATTTTCCTGACCGATTTGGCCGTATGTTGTTGGGGATGATGTGCGGTTTTTTTTTTCTTTTTAGTTTTATTGCAGCACCCAAGGTAAGTATTTAATTTTATTGGTACCTAATGATTCGACTTCATTCTTTCCTCGCCAAAAAAAAAAAAATTTCCGAACCATCAGCGTTACCGTTGTGCCCCTAAAGGGGCACTTTTTCCCTTTTCTGACTGGTAAGCCCCTTTTGGGACCCTTTAATTTAAATCCCCTTTTGGATCAATATGATTTATTTTTTGCCCCTTTTTGAACAAAAAAGAATACATTTTAGAAACAAGCATAGAAAATAATGATTTTTTTAATGTTTTACGCATTAAAGATACTTTAATATATGTATATATATTAGCCATGAAGCCGACCTAGAAATAATTACTAACGAGATCTCAAGGAGTGATATTATGAATATTAAAAGCAAAATATTGCTTTTTTATCAAAAATTGTGTAGGGAAATTTGATCAAGAATTAATATTAGCGATAAAAGACTGTGTGTATTGAAGTATTTAGATCCATTTTTTATCAAATCAGTTGAGGACATTAACTACTTTGAAATTGTTTCTGTTTTTAGTGATATAATTAGTGAAACAGACGAATTTGTAACTGAGTTCAAGCTGTTAGAAAGCAAAGCGAATGTCAAAAACTATGAAGCAATTTTAAAAATATCTAAGCCTGAAATCTTTTGGCATGAAATAGGAAATTTAAAAAACTGTTTGGACGACAAATTATATCCAAACTTGTATAAATTTGCGTCATATATATTTACTTTGCCACATAGTAGTGCTTCTGCTAAACGTGTTTTTTCGAAGTTAGCACTACTAAAAAATAAATTAACAAATAGACTAAAAGTAGACACTTGTCAGTCCATGCTATCCGCCTTAAATTTGTTTCAAAGTGACTTGGAAGATTGGATTCCTAGTGATGAACTTATTCAAAAATGCAGAAGAACTGTTTAAAAAAATAGGTATTGAGTGTAAAACTATGAGACTTTACATATATTTTAATTTGCTTATATCTTTTAATTTAATAATGAGATGTATAGAAAATTTACAGAATTGTCTTTCTCTTGCAAATCGTATATGTATATAATTTGTTATCAACACTAAATGCTTTTCCTCTAAGAGAATAAATTTAGGTATCTGTGTCTTATCCTTTAGAAAACTTAAGTACGTTTATACATATTGTTACAATGAACTATATATATTTTATTTTTCGTAGCTATATTTTTTTTTTCATAAAATGAATATGTACATATATATTCGAATTTTATATTTATTTTAAATTTATGTACATACCATATGAGAAATTTTGTTTTCTCTTGCTTGTTTTTCGTTATATGTACATACATACATATATGTATATATTTTATAAAAATACTTTTAATGAAAATGTTTGTAAACCTTTGTTTTTAGAAATGAAACGTATTTATTTGCTTTATTTTTTTCTTGTTTTTGAAGACGCTCCTTTTTTTCATAGAAATTCCCTTTTTGTAACCCTTTTTTTTGGAAAATCCCCTTTTTGTGCCCCTTTTTGAAAATTGTCAACGGTAAGGCTGCGAACCACCGCTTTTTTTCCTTTTGGCGGTCTTGAAACTTCCCGAAATAATTCTGGTTAGTACGAAATTCCCTCATCACTGGTTGAAAACTACTAACCATCAACACAAACTCATAGTCCGTTATCATCAAAGCATGGTGGAATAATCAGGTGTGCGCAAGAAGGAATATGGTTTTTTGTAGGGTTGTGTTTTGACCGTTAAAAAAATGGAAAAGTATGCTTTATTTGTCAAAAGTTGCTTACATTTTTGGCCGCCATCATGAATATTTTTGTTTACGTTATGCTTTTTGTTTTTGCATAACCAATAAATACATACAAACCAACTTTTGTTTTGTTTTGTATACAGCTTTGTTTTGACAATTTTGAATTAATTTTACACAAACAAAATGCATGTCGTTTTTTATTGTTGTATACTTACGCGCACCTTATTATTGTTAAGTTAGTTTTAAAAATATAGTGAAATAAAAAAGACGCATAGTCGTCGGAAAAACATATTTTTTTACTAACCAAAATCAAGTGATTATTAATTCGCACCTTATTATTCCACCATGGTGCGGACGTGTTCTGTTTCATCATTAATAAACACAGAAGAAGTGTTTGTAAGTTTGCAGAGATTTAAAGAAGACGACTGCGTAACTGTTACAAATAACAGTGTACGCATACAGCACAAAATAAATAATAAACTTGAGGATTTAACTATGTATAACGGATGCTTTGCTTGTACCGAAACTTTCTGCGAATTTAATCTCTGTAAGTTGACTTACAGATAAAGGCTTTGAAATTAATTTTGTTGGTAACAAGTGCAAAATTACAAAGAAAAAAATTGTTTACATAGAAGCAGTTAAAGAAGGAAAATTGTACAAAATGAATGTGCCAACAAGAAATTATGCCGGAGTTACTAAAGAGACATGGCATAAACGATTGGGGCATGCTACTGAAAACAGCATAAGAAAACTTGAAAATTCGGGATTTAAATTTGACAAAAATTCTGTGTCGTGTATATGCGAATCGTGTGTGCAGGGTAAGCAATTTCGTAAGCCGTATAAGTACGGTGACCATCCGTCGTTTTTTTAAAGGGACAGTCCTTTTTTTGACACAACATTCTTTTAAATTTAAACAAAATAAATTTTCCTTTTTTTAATTAAATTGTCCTTTTTTTCCTTTCTTTTTGATGGCTAAAACGGCTATTAGACACACATACTTGTCTGCAGACATGGACGATGGCATACCAAAATTCACTGTCTAATTGTATGTATGTCGAGTACGTCAGACATGTATGTTGGTTTTCAATAATTTTTGATTTTCTGATGTCTGTCGCACACCTACATACACACAACATTTATGTGTACTGAAGTATGCCACCAGCGTTTGATAGTGTAATAGCAAAACCAAAGTATGCCATCGTACATGTATGCAGACAAGTATGCGTGTCTAATAGCTCTTTAATGTTCTTCTTTAGTTTCCAAAATTAAAAGTTTTATATTCTCAAAATACCGAAAGTTTATACTCAATACAATATAAATTTATAACCAGGAATTGCCTGGCAACACTGAAAAGTGTATGTTCAATGTGCCAAATTTTCTGTCGGCTTTCAAATGGACTGTGCAGAATTTAAATTGTTTTTATCAAATAACATTGATATCAGCGTTGTCAATTTCAAAAGGCACCAAAATGGAGAAAAAAACGCGCCATTTAACAAAAAACGCACCAAGTTCAGATTTTTTTTTATTGAAAATTTTTATTGAATTAATTTTGCGTCTTTACAACATTTAACTTTAGTCCAAAATTCTAATGTTGATATAATATTGTGCCAATGCATTAAGTGAATCATTCTCCATCCTTTTTCAATACTAGATAACATTTCGACATCGGATTCAAATTGTACTGCTAATGGCATGATATCATATTTGCAATGGGATAAAACATTTTGTACAATGCTGGTTGTTGATTTCGGTTGTAGCTAAATGGGCTTAAAGCTGCAATGTGTTTCCGTGTTCCACAATGCCGAACAAGGTTGAATATTTAGGCGTGATGTCGCATTTGCAATTAAAACATCTTGCTTTTGTGTTATTATTTGGTCAAGGCCGAATCCATTGCTTAAACTCACATTGTGATTCCCAAATCCTTTTGTATTTCGCTTATGATCTCCTTTTTAGACTCCATTATTGACACTAACTTTAAGTATTTCTTGTAGTAAATATAAATTTTATTAATTTTAGTGTTACAACCCTTTATATAAACTTTTACGCATTCTATAAAAAACGAACAATGAGCGCAAGGCTCAAGAATACTTTGTTTTTGCTAAGCTCTTTAACAGACTTGACAACAACTTTTGCGACAAAAAACAATTATGTACTCTGAAAATCTAAAAGGGACAACAAATTTCTTGTAATGAAATGTTTTAAATTATCTATAACAACAAGACGGTTTAACGGTTTTTGTAAATGTGTTTTGGTACCTCTTAAACATCATTAATGGTTGCTCTTAGTATGGTCTGTAAAATTTAATGTAAAAATTGTACACAAATTGAATGAAATGGTATTGAAACAGTTGAATTTTTTGTACAAAATTCTTTTTTCTCATACTGAAACAAAAAATTGTGTTATGATTTGGAGCCACCCAAAATTAAAAAAAACGCACCAAAATTAAAGAAAAAGCGCACCACGCACCAACTCAGATATTTTTCGCACAAAACATTTAGAAAAGCACCAAGTTGACAACGCTGATTGATATACTTACATAATAAAAAAATATACATTTTTCAGAAAAATATCAATAATAGATAATCCTTAAACTATTGTTTTTAGTTACATATTTTTATTTATTGAATTTTGTCATTTTTGTATTATTGGCTAAATTTAATGTCTTCGTTAATTTTGATTAATTAATTAATTTTTTGCTTTAACGACGTGTGAACTTCTAGGTACATTTAATTTCTGTTTTAAACATTAAAATAAGTACATACATACATATGTAACTACTTTTACTAGTCACTAATATTACATTGTTTGAATTATATTTTTATTGTATTGATATAAAATATATCTATGTAATTAAGTTAATACCAATAATTTTTATTTAATTTTGAGTGTCCTTTTTTTTTGTCGAAATATATGGTCACCGTACGTATAAGCCATCTGAATCACAAACTAATGATATTCTACAAATTGTACACACTAGGCTTTTGCAAAAGTACAAAAAACAAATACTTAAATACATTCTCTTTTTTTCGTGTATTTGTTTTATTATACCCTCTCTTTACTATACCTTCTTCTCAGCGTTGTCAACTTGGTGCGTTTCGCACCTTTTTTAGTGCTTTTCTAAATGTTTTGTGCGAAAAATATCTGAGTTGGTGCGTGGTGCGCTTTTTATTTAATTTTGGTGCGTTTTTTTAATTTTGGGTGGCTCCAAAGTATATTAAACACAATTTTTTGTTTCAGTATGAGAAAAAAGAATTTTGTATAAAAAATACAACTGTTTCAATACCATTTCATGCAATTGCGTACATTATTTACATTCAAATTTAAGAGCAAAAGTTGCTGTCAAGTCTGTTTAAGAGCTTAGCAAAAACAAAGTATTCTCGAGACTAGCGATCACTGTTCGATTTTTATAAATTGCATAAAAAATGCGTTTATATAAAGTGTTGTAACACTAAAATTAATAAAAATTCTATTTACTAAAAGAAATATTTAAAGTTAATGTCAATAATGGAGTCTAAAAAAGGAGATACGCGAAATACAAAAAGATTTGGGAATCACAATGTGAGTTTAAGCAATGGATTCGGCCTTGACCAAATAGTAACACAAAAGCAAGATGTTTTTAATTCAAATGCAATATTACGCCTAAATATCCAACCTTGTTCGGCATGCTGGAAAACGGAAACACATTGCTGCTTTAAGCCCATTACAAATATGATATCATGCCATTAGCAGTACAATTTGAATCCGATGTCGAAATATTATCTAGTTTCAATACTAAAGGGTGGAGAATGATTCACTTCATGCAATGGCACAATACTATATCAACATTGAATTTTGGACTAAAGTTAAATGTTGTAAGGACGCAAAATTAATTCAATAAAAAAAAAATTGGTGCGTTTTTTGTTGAATGGCGCGTTTTTTTCTCCATTTTGGTGCCTTTTGAAATTTCAAAGTTGACAACGCTGATCATTGGTGTAGAGTGATTCACTTCATGCAATGGCACAATATTCAGCCTTATTGTGTTTGACGCCAGATTTTTCTTTAACTAATTTTTCTTTAACACAATAAGGCTGATTGTATCAGCATTAGAATTTTGGACTAAAGTTAAATGTTGTAAAGATGCAAAATTAATTCAATAAAAATTTTCAATAAAAAAAAAATTCTGAACTTGGTGCGTTTTTTGTTGAATGGCGCGGTTTTTTCTTCATTTTGGTGCGTTTTGAAATTTCAAAGTTGACAACGCTGCTTCTTCTGTTCTCTATTATAAGAAACAAACACAATAAATACTGTTTCTGTACGAAATAAATACAGCAAGTATTAAAGCATGTAAGAACTAAGCATAATAAGAACCAGAGAACGGCGCGATCACACCGCAACCATAAATACACCGCATATGTACTCTATACTTTACACATCCGAGCACTTTAAACAACGCATAAAAAAATTTGCGGTGTTAATTTGACTCGCCGTTTATTTACAGAGATTTGATGCGATCATAATATGCTCGCTACTTTGCGGTGTTTGCGTACATAAAACCAATGAGCGCAAAAACCAGTAGCAACAAACATCGCAATCTGCATGAGCAAAACTTTTAGTATTTCGTCTTTTCATACTCTATTATTTTTTTATATTTGCTTTTGGAAGTTTTCTCTACAAACAATCAGTGATGCCAGATTTAAGATTAATCCTTACACAATAACAGATTCAAAATTACCCAAAAATTATATTTACGAATCAGTCTTTCACAAAACATTTCTTAAGGTGCTATCTGCTTATATTTGTATACAAGAATTCATTCCAAAAAATTTAATTTGTTCTTCAGCGTAGTTATTTTTCCTACTGAGATTGAAAAATGCAAGTGCGCAGCATTATTAAAAACCAAATTTCGATTCCGAAAAATAATCTGAAAGTGTTATGAGAGTTTAATAAAATAAACATTAAAAATAAGACGGGTTTTTATGTAGCATTTCGTTACCTGAAACGATAAATGCCCTAACTATCAACTTTATTATTTTACAAGAGAAGCGAAAAACATGATAGAGGTATACGGCATTTACACATAGATACATACATCTTATGTACATTCATATGAGTATATGCGTCGCTAATATTTTACATTTAATGATGAAACAGAACTGGGGCTGACGTTTTTCTTCATACAATTTGGCATATAAAAGACGCGGCTGAAAGCAGTCGTGAGATAGAATCTATTTTATTTTGCCAGCGACTTTGCTTATGCTCTCACTCTCAGAGTAAAATTCTCTCAACAATGCTACCACACTTTTATTATATTTCATACAAATTGTAAGCAAAACCAAAGAGAAATAAGAACAAAAGAAAATCAAAAAAACATTTGAAAGAGCAATATAATTATAATTTTCTAAATTTGTAAATAATATGAGTAATATTGTCGAAAAATTGATTGCAGAAGTGCATAAACATGATTTCATATATAATTTGCAGTAATCAATGTACAAAAACAAGACTTGTGGATAAAAATTGGAAATGTGAATGAAGTTGAAGCCGACGCTTCAATTCTGGGCATTTTTTCTCTGAGAGTCGTTTTTGCTTCAAGTTGCGGACGTGTTCTGTTTCATCATTTACTGCAATTTTTGCAGAACACAAAAGCTATATACAAATACATAGATGTTTTTTTCAAATTATTACAGCTTTTGTCTAATTACACAGTGGCAACGCTGTATTTACTTCAGATAAAGCACACATCAATGAGTGTGCTCGCATGTTCGTATACAAATATTGTTTTTGTTGTGTACGTTAACTATGAGTACGACTGCCGAATGTGTAAAAAACGTAAGGCAGAGCAATCACCGCGAACGCATATGATTGTGTATGCTAGATGCTCAAACGTAGCAATACTCAACTGTGTACGGATATGTCGAATACTTGAGCAAAAGCAATGCGGTGGCGATCACACCGCAACCGCATTTAAGACGAGTATACCTAAATCACGAAAACCTGTGATTGTGCAGTTCTCTGGTATGTATGTGTATATTCTCATAAATTCTTTTAAAAATTTTATATTTTATTTATTTGTTGCGGGTCAGCAATATCTAGATATATATTTCGTTGGTAGCTATACCAATTCATCAGTAGATGTTTTACCCTTTATATTTAAAAAAAATTCCAAAGCTCATCTATTTATACAAAAACTCACAAGCATATTTTTGTGAATTACAAAGCATAAAAATAGCCTTTAAAAAATTTTTTCAAACACACACAACAATAATTTTCCATTATGAATGAGTTTACTTTTCTACGCCTATACAATTAGACATCCGCTGGTTTCCATTAAAAGTATTTTATAAGTCAAAAATGAAAAGCAAATCTCCCCGTTACAAAATTTTACATTTATTTGAGCATGCACTCAAGTATTTATGTTTCAAATTTTATTTATTTGTTGCGGGTTAGCAATATCTAGATATATATTTCGTTGGTAGCTATACCAATTCATCAGTAGATGTTTTACCCTTTATGTTTAAAAAATTCCAAAGCTCATCTATTTATACAAAAACTCACAAGCATATTTTTGTGAATTACAAAGCATAAAAATAGCCTTTAAAAAAATTTTTCAAACACACACAACAATAATTTTCCATTATGAATGTGTTTACTTTTCTACACCTATATTTTTGCCTTATAAAATACTTTTAATGGCAACCAGCGGATGTCTAATTGTATAGTTTTAAGTAATTCTAAATTAAAAAACTCTTACACAGCTTCAGGTAAGCAACTAAAGCATGTCTACTCTGATTTCGAATGTTGTAGGCATACCGGATTCGAGCACTTGGAACAAAAAAAACGAGTAAGTCGGCGAATTTTTTCATCTCCCAATGTACAAAGCTGACAACTTTTTCTCTTTTGTAGAGTATCAGCACCACTTGAGCTAGGAAGTACTACTGGAATCTGAAATAAAAAAAAAAACCGAGGAAAATGATATGTAATGAAGGGCAAATGTTATATCAATCCAACTTACATTTAGTGGTCTTCCAAAATATGATTCCATGGCCAAACGAGTGAAGAACTGTTTGATAATTTGATTGTTATTCATTCGGTTTTCAATATTTGGAAGAACCAATGTATCAGCTAACGTAGTGAGAAAATTTCTTCTAGCACTATTTTTATTGAGACCATCAACTTCTTTGCAAATACAAAATGCAGCCAGTGCCATGGTGTCCAACATGTTGCAGAAAAACGCAAAAGTCCATCGTCTTGTTGACCGCTTTGTAGTAAAATGTGTAACCATTTGGTCCATACAATCTACGCCAGCTTTATTTTCATTGTAAAATAAAATTGCTTCGGGTTTCATTGCTTCCCCTTCACAATGTTTTGTATAATGAACGTTCGAAAGTAGGTTCACACATTTATTTTTTTTTCGTGGAATCCAAATAATGATAACAAAACAGGACGAGACCGATCCTTTCTCATTACCTTAGGAATACATTTTTTATTGGAGCGAATGGTACCAACAAATGCCAGACCAATTCTGGCCAGACGTTTTACTCCTTCTAGAGTAGTAAAAAAGTTGTTAGCTACAATTGTACGGCCAGTATTGCTGTACGGCTTTGCGAGTTGTATCAAAACATTTTCACCTTGATTCACTTCCCGTTCTTCTCCTTCTTGTCGACCGGTATAGAGCTTTCCTTGCTGTGGTTATTTTGATTTGGTTTCGCAAGCCCACCAAATTTTGATACCATATTTCGCTGGTTTTGATGGTATGTATTGAGTAAATTCAGTTTTTCCACGATATGGGAACAGTTGTTCATCAACTTTTATGCTGCCATGCGGACTATAGTTTTTGGCAAGATTTTCATTTAAAAAATTCCAAACGTCACGAATGGGTGCAGCTTTGTCATCGCGCAATCGTTGAGCGCGTGTTCTACCATCATCAAAACGAATGTATCGTGCCAGTGCAGAGAATCGATTAAAAGACATGGCTGCTCTGAATATGGGTAGATTATTTGACTGCCACAAAGCTTTTGTGGATTGCATATTATTGTGGGAATAACCAGCTGCTAAAAGAATGCCGACGAATGCGTCTAATTCAGTTGCGGTCAAATCTTTCCAAACTTTTTGTTTTTTACTGTGATTAGCTGCATTCCACTTCTCGACTACTGCTTTTCCATGGCGATTCGTTTCAGAAATGATAATAAATGTTATATTTGGTGTGAACAATTTTTTGAACACCTCAATTGGAACACTGTTTTGTTCCTTCGGACCAGGTCGAAATCGCATGATATTGTGTTGACGTAAACGAACTCCATTATTTGGTTCATTTTTACACCATATAGTACCGTCCTTACCAAGAAAAGAATCTTCGGTAGCATTCTGTTCTTCAATTTCTTCATCGTCGTCACTATCGTCTCTATGAAACTCTGCATCTGCTTCGACAACCCCATCATTTTCGACATCTGAGGCATCGCCATCGTCTGGCATATAATTTAGATCCATATCGTCGTCAACTCCTGGGAAGTCATCAATCTCATCATTTGCAACCTCTTCTTCAGCGGCTCTTTCACGCTCTAACTCATTGGCCAATGCTTCTGCTAGTCGTGTATGGAAATTCACATTACCACTACTAAATCGCGTATTATAAACAAACTGTACTTCACCCATTTTTTTTTTTCGAATAAATAAAAATTCTTCCGTAAATTATTGTCTGTACCTTTCAAAGTTCACTATGCAACTGAAGCGAAAATATATAAAAACCAAAAAAAAACCCTTGTTTGTGTTTGCAACCATTGCTGTGAGAGTGATTTGAGTAAACAAACGCAGAGAAAAATAAAAAAATACCAATAAAGTACAGTACTCTTCATACAAAATGTGTGTGTATCTGGCCAGATACATGCGCTACGTATACGATGTATAGATGAAAAAATCCACATAAATTTTGTTTGTTGTTTTGTTTTTAATGTGTTTTTTCATAAAACGATACCTAACAATATTTGTAGAGGGTACCTGGAGACTTAAACCCCTAGCTTAATTAGAAATATATTTAAATCACAGTTAAATTCGTAAAATATCTGGCCAGATACATGCGCATGACGGAGGGTTAAATTCGCAGTTTTTGCAAAGTATATGACGCGACTTAGTTCCGTTTTTTTTTTGTTTCTTTTTTTGAAATTTGGACGCAAATTATTACAAACAATTAAAGTTTAATGATACAATACAAGTTTAATACAATGAATCTTTTTGTTTTAAATATTTATACATTTTAGTAAAAATTGACAAAATAAAAGAACTAAAGAGAAATGTTTAAGAAAATTGATTTTAAAACATAAATGCTGCTTCGAATTTGGTTTATTTTCGGTTCTTTAAATTCTGTTGCTTTTAAACTTTCGAATAAAAGTTTCCCTGTAATTGACTTTTATTTGCAATGGAAAACTAAGTTACTGTGTGCGTTTTATTTTATCTTTGTGTCTGCCTGTTTGTATGATATTATTTGAACTTTCAAAATTAAAGTTTTTCACTAAATGGAAAAAATTACTGAAATTCGAATCAAATTCGTGATTTTAAAGCATTTCAAAATTTAAATAATAATTACAATTAAATAATTATTACAATTTCTTACAGAAAAAAAAAGCATTAAAGTTTAAAAACATTTAAAGTTTAATGATCCCTACTTCCAACAGTTACGGTAAACCTTTTCTACTTTTTTAGATAATTTCAGCATAAAATGCTGTATTTGTGTCAAAAACAGAAAAAATTTCCAGTTCTCCTATGTTTATTGTGTGGACAATGAAATTATATTTACAAACCACTCTGGCATCTCCTATGCTAATTTCAACGAAGCCGTTGTCCGGTTTTAGTTTCTCTATTTAGAGGCTTTTCCCTGCGAAGACTTCCATTATCATCCAACCCATGATTACCTGTATATAAGAAAATGGCATTTAATTTTATTTAATCTTCACCAGGTTACGATGTAAGGTTTTTAGCCTTCCTTTTACCAACATTTGGACATTTACTGGTATGGGAAAACTTTTAACTTCATAGAAAAGCCACAATTTTTTTCTCCGAAGTTGGTTTTTTATAAGTACTTTTCATGAAGCAATTAACAAAGATGACGCTGAAAAGTTGTCAAAATTTTTTTCTACTGCGCATGACGTCACACGGGATCGCAATTATTTGTTTACATCAAAGAAATGTTTGCAATTTGTTGTGAAATACTTCAAAAATTTGAAAAATAATCAAATAATTTTATTTTAACATATGTAACTAGAAAACAAAATAAATACATTTTATATAGTTTTGTTTTATTAAACTTATACATATTTATTGTGACACAGACAGGCGGGCAGTGGCAAGACAGCAGCCCAAATTTTGGCAAAAGATAAATATAAAAATACAAGAGTGGATTATCCCCATGAATCAGGACGATATTTACAATTTATCGACTTGGATCAAGCAAATTATCTATCACATTTTAGCGATACTGACTATGTGTTACAAGCCGACGACTGTTTAAGCCTGTGTGATATTATGCTGAATGAATACCTCGACGACTCTTTGGCACTCGTCGGATTAAATGTTGGCATAGGCAAATAATCATCCAGCAACAGGTTGGATGCTTCTTAAGGCACAAAGAAGTATTAAAAAATAAGAGACTTACCGTATAGGTGCAACGTATTACTAATTAAATAAATTTAAGTACTACATATTTCAGTATTTATTAAATCAATTTATAATTTTATTGAATTTTTTTTTCGAGATCTCGCGCTTTCTATTAAATTTTTATTTAATTTTCTTATTTTGAAATACATGAGAGACCTAAAAAAAAGCGTTTTTATTTTTTTATTACAGTCAACTTCATCGGCCTGTTCGATGAGGAACTTTAAATAATCATTTCGTATGTGACGACAAAAGTCCGAAACGTCGTTTTTGCCGCAACAACACCATACCTGAATTCATCATAGTTTAAGTATAAATGAATTTCCTGTATTTATGAATTATTGTTTTATTTTCTATTTTTATTATTTTACTTTATTTTATTTTATGGTCATTTTATATTGTTTTCGTGAATTATATAATTTTGTACCTAACCATAAAATAAGAATCGTATATAATCATTAGAATTAACCTCACTATCTATTTTAAATGAATTCAAACTAATCATTTAAAGTTAACGGACAAGTAAACTGCCATTGCATGGTAGATATGATATAAATAGTAACTTACCCTTACAATCAGCGCTGCACAACCCAGCCATCAAACAGCCGGTCACGCACACAACGTATGCACAATGTATGAGTACGGTTGTGTGTGTATATTGTGTGTGTCAGCATTTAGCTATAAAAGCGACACATGAATTGATCGAGTTGAGTTGGTTGGCAGCTGCTAATGCGGTAAGACCTCTTGTTTAACTTGTTTAACAAGAGCAATTATAACATTTAAGGTATAAACACATTCGCCACAGCAGACTACACGAACACAAGAACACAAATGCAGCTAGCTACCGTTGTAGCCGTTTAGCAGCTACTTAATTATTTTGGATACGACAGATACACAGTAAGCAGCTGATCCTGAATTGTTGCAACGATTCATTTATGTATATTACAGTGGTGATATTTAGCGCTTTTACTTTTTTAAGTTTTCTAGAGCGAATTGAATACGGCGAATTGAATTCGCCACTCACATTACTTTGTATGGATTCGCTTTGACTGAAAAAATTCATCTCATGGATCTCTTTTGGCTCCGGAGTTACGGGGTTGAAAACTTATTTTTTATTGACTCCTAGAATATGGAACGGATATAAGCGATGAGGATATCACTCTAAACTTCTCTAAAATACCTATGTATATGTGACGCGCAAAATAGAAAGGGACCTAAGGGTAAAAACCGGTTTTGTTCAGGAGAGCCATTTTAAAGATTTAAATACGTGTATCTTTGGTGTACCATCACTTACATAAAACGCGCATATCTCTGGGAGGGAACAGTTTTGGGGCATGTGATGCTCAGATGTTTATTTATTTATTTATTTTAATAGATTCATTTACTAATATGATAACAAAATTTGTTTAAATGTAAATAATGATCTATAACTGGCATAACATAAAGTTGTGAGCCAGATTGGCAAAATTAAATCTGTTAAAAATAAGAATTCATAATTTTATTTTTTTTTTTTACATATATACAACATAAATTAATTAACAAAAGTACTAAGTACAAATATTTATAATTAGATTTTTTTTTTTTTATATAGGAATTAAGCAAATTCATTTAATATCAATTTTCTGTTGATGTTGTCCACATCAAAAAAAAAAAAAAGTGAAAATTGATTTTTTTATTCAATCGATTTTTTTTCGGAATCGAGAGAGAGAGCACCTAAAAATTACACAAAAGTTTTTAGGTAAAAAAGGGCTATTACCCTGTGAGTTTTTTTAAAACTTTAACAATGTTGGTATTTTTGACTAAATTCAATATTCCATATAACAATAAAGCTAATAAAAATTCTTGATGCATATATATTATAACATTTAAATTTTGTTGTTTTCTTTTTTATTTTACAATAAAAAATATTTCTAATCACTAATTTGCTTTACATATTTTGTTATATTGTCATCACTGTTTTGGTTTTGTGGCCATCAGAAATAGAAATTAGTTTAATTCGACTACACGACAAAAGTAGCATGGACAAAAACCGGTTGCCGTGTTGCCTTGCTGTCTCCAATATAATCATTCTCATATGCACACATGTATTCTAATTTTGACAGGTGGTAGTCGGTAGTCTGCTGTGGCGAATGTGTTTAATGCTTTATTTGTGCAAACTGAATTCTGTTGTGGCGTGTGCTGGTCCGGTTACAACCGAATTTAGTGAAGGAGATTGTATAGTGGTGTGTGTGCTGGTCCGACATCACTAAACAGTCAACTTCAGTACAAAACGACTGGAACGAATTCTCTGAGAACACGGTGTATTATTGTTGTGTGTGTTGGTCCGACAACAATAGCACATTGATAGTGTCATAGATAGCTAGTGGTGTGTGTGCTGGTCCGACACCAAGAGAAATCTAGACACTGCTCTCTTACTCTTAAGAGACAACATAATTATCAATAAGATAAACAAACAAACCGTATAAGTTAGATACAAGTCCAAAATAAGAGAAATAAAGTGATACGAATTATAACGTACAAGAAACACTTTCCCGCATTTTCTCTTATTTCTGGAAATAAACAAATCTGTTAACGACCCTGGACAACGCTGAGCCTACCCCAGCTTCAAAGCGGAAACGTGTCGTTACAGTGGCGCCCGAGGAGGGACAGTGCATTGTCCAATCAACACTGACTTTGCATTGTCAAGCAGAAAAAAGTTTTATTAAATTAAAATTTTATAAAGAGAAATTTTATTAAATTAAAATTTTATAAAACCAAACACAACAATCAGAAAGATTTTTGGTTTAAAACAAAACACAAACAAATACAACAAGCAGCGATATAATTTTGTCGAGACTGTACCTCCCTCGTGACAAATAAGCAAAAACAATTATTGCGTGAAGAAAAAATTTGCTACAACTGTACGCCGCCAACAACAACAAATTGATATTTGTCAGCGACGCAGTTTGTAAAGCAACCACAAAACAACAAAATATTTCAACAAAGAAACTGAAAATAAACCAGTATAACTTCTTTTGTTTTTGTTGTCAAACGGTACACTTTTGATTCACGAACAAAAGTAAAAATATCGTATGTATGCATAATTGATATTTGTCAGCGACGCAGTTTGACAAACAACAACAAAATATTGTATCAAAGAAACTGAAACAAACCAGCTTGACTTCTTTTGCTTGTTACCAAACGGTAAAATTTTTTGCTTTACGTACAAGAATAAATATTGTATGTAAGAAAAAATTCCACAAGCACTTTGACGACAACTGTACAAGAATTTACAACGGTACACAAAAAACGCTTGCCCACGTGTACAAAAGAACAATCAACAGATATATATACATATATATTCGCAATTAAAAAAAAAAAACTACGAATATTACAAAAAATATATATATATACTAGCTGATCCCGGTGTACTTCGCTACCCCCCTCGTTATAAAATAAAATTAAAAGTATTTATATATCCTATTGTTACGATCGGTCCAGTAGTTAAGACTATATTACGATTTTTAATTTTCCTAAAAAGGAGCGTGGTCCCATCCACTTTTCTCCCGGTACGTATTCCAAATTATGCCAATACCATATGTACCAAATATCATCTACGTAGGTCAAAAAATGCCCAAAATATGGCGATTTAAATTTTTGGGTTATATGGGTGGTGCCACGCTTCTTTGTCCAATCCCGCCCATATTTGCAGCAGCACTAAAAAAATGCACACCAAAACCGACGTACCAAATTTTGTTCAAATACCGTTATCAGGAGCAGAAATAATAGATTTTTAATTTGTGGTTTGTATGAGAGGTACCACGCCCCTTTGTCCTATCCCGCCTATATTTGCAACAGCACTAAAAAAATGCTCACTGAACCGACGTACCAAATTTTGTTCAAATACCGTTATCAGGAGCAGAAATAATAGATTTTTAATTTGTGGTTTGTATGAGAGGTACCACGCCCCTTTGTCCAATCACGCCCATATTTGCAGCAGCACTTAAAAAATGCAAACCAAACCGACGTACTAAATTTTGTTCAAACACCGTTATCAGGAACAGAAATAATAGATTTTTAATTTGTGGTTTGTATGAGAGGAACCACGCCCCTTTGTCCAATCCCGCCCATATTTGTAGCAGCACTTAAGAAATGCACACCAAACCGACATACCAAATTTTGTTCAAATACCGTATTTAGGAGCAGAAATAATAGATTTTTAATATGTGGTTTGTATGGGAGGTACCACGCCCCTTTGTCCAATCGGACCGAATTGTAAATCTAAACCACCCGGGCGCCACCCAAACGCCTACAAAGAAATTTATGCAAATCGGTCCAGTCAGCTGAAGTTTGTTTAAAGGTTTTTTTAGTCTTATTAACGAATTTCAAAAATATGGAAGAAAAGCATATTCTACACTTAAAATTAGCTCAATAAAGGCAAAAACTCACAAAATCTTGCAACTAACTTAATTTAGTGCTCATTTTCGCAAAATATTTGCTCAAAAATTAGCAAATATTTTTTCCATCGGATTGAGTAAAAAGATAAAATTGTTTTACTTCGCTTCCAGAATCGATTTCTTCGAAATTGGTTTTGGCGATATATGGACCGATTACCCAATTCTCATTTTTTTCTAACTTTTTTTATCATCAGATTTACTCTGTATTCCCAAAAATTGTTTTACTTTGCTTCCAGGGCCAATTATATCGAAAATCGGTTTTGGCTATATCTCGGCTATATATGGACCGATTTCCCAAATTTTTTTTTTTTTTTGGTTGAATGACCTATTTCTATTATCAGATTTACTTTTTATCACCAAAAATTGTTTTACTTTGCTTCCAGGGCCAATTATATCGAAAATCGGTTTTGGCTATATCTCGGCTTTATATGGACCGATATCGGGAAAATTTTTTTTTTGCCTTCAAATCTCCATAAGAAGTGATATTACCAACTTTGGCGCAAAAAAAAATTTTTCAAAAAATTTATCAAAAAAATGCATAATTTTGACCCCAAAAAACCGGTTTTTTGGATATATCTCCGCTACCCGTGAACCGATATTGCTGAATTTCAATAGCAAACACATGACCGATATTTATAATAGATTGGCGAAAAAAAAAAGTTTCTAAGTCAAGCAGTTTTCAGTGTGTAGAAGTTTATCTACAGCGCCACCTAGCGGAGAGTTACGGAAAAATTGATAGTCCAAAAATTTATTCTATGAAAAATTACTTATACATGCCAAGTTTCAACACGATCGGATGAGCAATGTAGGAGTTTATCGCTTACCAACCAACCAACCAACAAACATTCATTTTTATATATATAGATATATAAATATATACAACAATAAAAGATTTTTTTAAAAGAGAAATCTTCGAAAGAAAAAAAACCCATCAACCAGAAAAATTTTTATCATCACCATGTTGAAGACTACGTGATTTTACTCCCTGAAAAAGGATGAGCTGGTCCAATATCTGACGCAGTTCGAGCTAGAAACTACAGGCACCGTGGAAGAACTAAGAAAACGCTTCGCCAAATTTGTGGCAGCTGAACATGAGGACGCGCAACAAGCAATACTGCTGGCCATACAAAATAAACATGATTACAGTTCCACCTCATCTAACAGGCTACAATTACCAGAGGGTGCGATGGACAATCTGCAAGTTTCACCAACTAAACGCGAACTTCCTGGCACATCGCAACACGCTATCGTAATGTTTGCAACCATTGCTGTGAGAGTGATTTGAGTAAACAAACGCAGAGAAAAATAAAAAAAATACCAATAAAGTACAGTACTCTTCATACAAAATGTGTGTGTATCTGGCCAGATACATGCGCTACGTATACGATGTATAGATGAAAAAATCCACATAAATTTTGTTTGTTGTTTTTTTTTTTAATGTGTTTTTTCATAAAACGATACCTAACAATATTTGTAGAGGGTACCTGGAGACTTAAACCCCTAGCTTAATTAGAAATATATTTAAATCACAGTTAAATTCGTAAAATATCTGGCCAGATACATGCGCATGACGGAGGGTTAAATTCGCAGTTTTTGCAAAGTATATGACGCGACTTAGTTCCGTTTTTTTTTTTGTTTCTTTTTTTGAAATTTGGACGCAAATTATTACGAACAATTAAAGTTTAATGATACAATACAAGTTTAATACAATGAATCTTTTTGTTTTAAATATTTATACATTTTAGTAAAAATTGACAAAATAAAAGAACTAAAGAGAAATGTTTAAGAAAATTGATTTTAAAACATAAATGCTGCTTCGAATTTGGTTTATTTTCGGTTCTTTAAATTCTGTTGCTTTTAAACTTTCGAATAAAAGTTTCCCTGTAATTGACTTTTATTTGCAATGGAAAACTAAGTTACTGTGTGCGTTTTATTTTATCTTTGTGTCTGCCTGTTTGTATGATATTATTTGAACTTTCAAAATTAAAGTTTTTCACTAAATGGAAAAAACTACTGAAATTCGAATCAAATTCGTGATTTTAAAGCATTTCAAAATTTAAATAATAATTACAATTAAATAATTATTACAATTTCTTACAGAAAAAAAAAGCATTAAAGTTTAAAAACATTTAAAGTTTAATGATCCCTACTTCCAACAGTTACGGTAAACCTTTTCTACTTTTTTAGATAATTTCAGCATAAAATGCTGTATTTGTGTCAAAAACAGAAAAAATTTCCAGTTCTCCTATGTTTATTGTGTGGACAATGAAATTATATTTACAAACCACTCTGGCATCTCCTATGCTAATTTCAACGAAGCCGTTGTCCGGTTTTAGTTTCTCTATTTAGAGGCTTTTCCCTGCGAAGACTTCCATTATCATCCAACCCATGATTACCTGTATATAAGAAAATGGCATTTAATTTTATTTAATCTTCACCAGGTTACGATGTAAGGTTTTTAGCCTTCCTTTTACCAACATTTGGACATTTACTGGTATGGGAAAACTTTTAACTTCATAGAAAAGCCACAATTTGTTTCTCCGAAGTTGGTTTTTTATAAGTACTTTTCATGAAGCACTTAAAAAAGATGACGCTGAAAAGTTGTCAAAATTTTTTTCTACTGCGCATGACGTCACACGGGATCGCAATTATTTGTTTACATCAAAGAAATGTTTGCAATTTGTTGTGAAATCCTTCAAAAATTTGAAAAATAATCAAATAATTTTATTTTAACATATGTAACTAGAAAAATTATCTATCACATTTTAGCGATACTGACTATGTGTTAAAAGCCGACGACTGTTTAAGCCTGTGTGATATTATGCTGAATGAATACCTCGACGACTCTTTGGCACTCGTCGGATTAAATGTTGGCATAGGCAAATAATCATCCAGCAACAGGTTGGATGCTTCTTAAGGCACAAAGAAGTATTAAAAAATAAGAGACTTACCGCATAGGTGCAACGTATTACTAATTAAATAAATTTAAGTACTACATATTTCAGCATTTATTAAATCAATTTATAATTTTATTGAATTTTTTTTTTCGAGATCTCGCGCTTTCTATTAAATTTTTATTTAATTTTCTTATTTTGAAATACATGAGAGACCTAAAAAAAGCGTTTTTATTTTTTTATTACAGTCAACTTCATCGGCCTGTTCGATGAGGAACTTTAAATAATCCTTTCGTATGTGACGACAAAAGTCCGAAACGTCGTTTTTGCCGCAACAACACCATACCTGAATTCATCATAGTTTAAGTATAAATGAATTTCCTGTATTTATGAATTATTATTTTATTTTCTATTTTTATTATTTTACTTTATTTTATTTTATGGTCATTTTATATTGTTTTCGTGAATTATATAATTTTGTACCTAACCATAAAATAAGAATCGTATATAATCATTAGAATTAACCTCACTATCTATTTTAAATGAATTCAAACTAATCATTTAAAGTTAACGGACAAGTAAACTGCCATTGCATGGTAGATATGATATAAATAGTAACTTACCCTTACAATCAGCGCTGCACAACCCAGCCATCGAACAGCCGGTCACGCACACAACGTATGCACAATGTATGAGTACGGTTGTGTGTGTCAGCATTTAGCTATAAAAGCGACACATGAATTGATCGAGTTGAGTTGGTTGGCAGCTGCTAATGCGGTAAGACCTCTTGTTAAACTTGTTTAACAAGAGCAATTATAATATTTATTTGTGCAAACTGAATTCTGTTGTGGCGTGTGCTGGTCCGGTTACAACCGAATTTAGTGAAGGAGATTGTATAGTGGTGTGTGTGCTGGTCCGACATCACTAAACAGTCAACTTCAGTACAAAACGACTGGAACGAACTCTCTGAGAACACGGTGTATTATTGTTGTGTGTGTTGGTCCGACAAAAATAGCACATTGATAGTGTCATAGATAGCTAGTGGTGTGTGTGCTGGTCCGACACCAAGAGAAATCTAGACACTGCTCTCTTACTCTTAAGAGACAACATAATTATCAATAAGATAAACAAACAAACCGTATAAGTTAGATACAAGTCCAAAATAAGAGAAATAAAGTGATACGAATTATAACGTACAAGAAACACTTTCCCGCATTTTCTCTTATTTCTGGAAATAAACAAATCTGTTAACGACCCTGGACAACGCTGAGCCTACCCCAGCTTCAAAGCGGAAACGTGTCGTTACACGTATGAGTAGGTTTTCTCCATTGTGCTTATCGAATATTTTTTTTAGTTGTCTCATAGTGCTCATAGTTTCTTCTGTCGGCTTTGTCAGGCCGCCCTCGGACAAATGGTCAATCCAAGTATATGTCGGTTCACTTTCATCGTTTTTTCGGGAAATGCCAGGAAGATCGTCCTTTAACCTGTGGCAAATGTAACCCGCAAAGTTTTCCAAGCCATCATAATGCATGTCTTTAAGTTCTTCGTCTGGTTCTTCCATATAAACATCAATATTAAATGTTCCATACAGACGCGACCATGCTTTGTGTTTACCTTTTTATTGCAACAAAACTTTATTCACTGCTATAATAGTTTAGGTTCCGATGGAAAGGTAAAGAAACTTATTTTGCGTTTGTCTTTTTTATTATTCTTGCAATTTTGCACTTCACATTTCATTTTAATTTATTTAATTTTTAATAATTTTGTCTAAAGTTTGTTGTTTGTTGTTTCTTCACTCGCTTTTTCTATTACAATAAAGAACAAAGAAAACTTTTAACGTCACACATACAGCTGACTGATGTAAACAACATAACGGACATGCGCAAGGCGTAATCTATTATTTTTGATTCATGAGTACTTTTCCCCCTACTATAACTGTTATTGGCCTACTGTTTCTGTCATATCTTTCCTTTGCGGCTAATTTGGCCTTGTTTTAACATGTTCTGGCTATCTCATGTGTTTTTTGAATTTGATGTTTCAATACTTTTTGGTAGTCATATGGATTGTAGAGTGGTGTACTGTTCTTTAGGTTTGCTGATAAAGGTGTGTCGAACCCACACATTACCTTAAACGGCGTCTGATTGGTGGATGTATGAATTGTATGATTATGTACATGCATTGCTGGTGCCAACCATTGGTCCCAGTTTGAGCCATCCTCTTTTGCGAATGATCGCAAGTACTCGGCCAAGGGCGGATGACTCCTTTCTAAGGATCCGTTAGCCTGGGGATGATAGGGAGTGATATGTTGCTTTTTAATTCCCAGCAGTTTACACACACTCCCAAAAAGTTTGGAGGTAAAATTTGTACCGTTGTCTGTAACCAATTTTGTTGGGAGACCATATTTCGCTATGATCTCGTTATAAAAAACTTTTGCCGCTGTTTCTGCCTCCGCGTCTTGTATCGGGGCACATATAAAAACTTTTGACAAATCGTCCTGAAAAGTGAGGATATACTTGTTACCCGCAGTAGTTGTTGGTAGTGGTCCGACCATGTCCATATAAACTTTTTCAAATGGTCTTCCTGGGGTGTCTGTAAGGACCATTTGCTCTTTGTTGCAGTGCCCACTTTTGTTTTTTTGGCATTTTGGACATCGTCTTATGTACTTTTTAATTTCCTTCAGCATATCCTTCCATTTTTATTGTTTGCTTATCCGTTTAAACGTCTTATTGACCCCCTGGTGCCCTCCAAGTGGCGAGTCATGGAAACTTCTCAGAACCTCCCGAATGTCCTTCTTGTCAGTTAAGGATACAGCTGTGTCCGTAGCTTCCTGATTTAAAGCGGGTTCTCCGATATCCTGCTCTACTATCCTTTCCTCCCTTGGATCCTTATGACCACTTGCATTTTCTGATAGTTTCTGCTGTGCCCTAGTCAATACCTGTATTTGATGTCCTTCCAGTGGCAGACGACTTAAAGCATCTGCATTCAAATTGTCTTTCCCTGGCTTGTAGACGATATCAAATTCATATTCTGAAAGTTTATGTCTAAACCGTGCAAGCCTCGACGTCTGGTCTTTGAGATTCGCTATTCCTCTCAGAGGTTGATGGTCGGTAAAAACAGTGAAATGCCGACCCAAAAGGTATGGCCGAAACGTATGCGTTGCCCATACCACACCCAACATTTCCTTCTCTATCGTTGAGTATCTCTTTTCTGTGTCATTCAGCGTTCTGCTTGCAAATGCAATAGGGTGGTCTTTGCCAACTCTTATCTGCGATAATACGGCCCCTAACGCAACATTGCTTGCGTCCGTGGTTACCCTGAAAGGCTCTGAAAAATCTGGGTAGATCAGAATGGGGGGGGGGTTGGAAATACTTTCTTTCACCTTATTTAAAGCTTCCTGGCATTCTGGTGTCCAAACGAATTTGCTGTCCTTTCTTAGCAACCTCGTTATGGGCGAGGCTAATTTTGCCATTCCGTTGACAAACTTTCGGTAATAATTAACTAAGCCCAACAAGGCTTGTACTTTTTTTACATTTCTGGGCGGCTTCAAATTTCTTACGCTCTCCACCTTAGCTGGATCTGGAAGGGCCCCCTTTTTCTGAGCACTTGTGCCCCAGGTAGACAATTTCTCTTCTTAGAAAGTGACATTTTTTGGTGTTTAGTTTAAGTCCACTTCCTCGTAACCTGGATAAAACGTTGCATATTTTCTTCTCATGGTCTGCTATAGTTCTTCCGTATACCACAATATCGTCCAGATATACGAAGCATTCCATACCCTGTAGGCCTGTTAATATTGTATTTATAATCATTTGAAACGTCGCGGGTGCACTTGTGAGACCGAAAGGCATTCTGTTAAACTCAAAATGTCCCTTGTCAGTGCTAAATGCTGTTTTCTCTTTATCATTTCCGTCCAATAGCACTTGATGGTATCCACTGGCTAAATCCAGTGTTGTGAAATATCTGCTATTCCCCAGCTGATACAGAATTTCATCAATTCTCGGAATTGGAAAAACTTGCTTTATTGTAACTTCATTTAGTTGTCTGAAATCAACGACCATCCTATATTTTTTCTGTCCATCCTGCGATTTTTTGGGAACCAAGAGAAGGGGTGAATTCCATGGAGATACACTAGGGCTTATTATACCATTTTCCAGTAAGTCTGAAACTTGACGGTTGATTTCATCCTTATGGATTTGTGGGAGATTATATTGCCTTTGGTTAATGGGCGGCTGATTCTCTCTAGTCGGAATCTTGTGTTTCATTCGCGACGTGAATGGCAGTTTATTTCCATCCAGCATGAATACATCGTGGTACCGTTCACATATTCTGTCCATTGATTCTTTCTCGTCTCTGTTCCAATTTTCTTCCTTGACTAACATACTCTTTAACTCCTGTATTCTCTATAAACACGGCTTTTCTGGCGGTCTAATTCCCTTATTTTCGGTATAATGGTTAAAGTTTGAGAACTCTACTTCAATTTTTTTCTCCAGAGGAACGTTGTGATCTGTTGAGTTAAGTATGGGTACTGCAGCTTTCCCATCCATTACGTTGACCAGCGTATTTCCCATATAAACTCCTGGAAAAATTTCTTGTTTGTAGACAACGACTGTCCTCTCTTTTGTTTTTATTCTGACTGGTACTATGGTCACCGTTCTTCCGCCGACACTCAACTTTCTCCGATTTAAAGTTGTAAAATCGGTCATTCCATTGTGAAGTTTGAAGGTTTTTATACATTGGTTATTTTCATTGAACAGCTTCAACGTCCCATTAACTGAGTTTATTATACTCTTATTCCAAATGTTGTCCCTTCCGAGAATGCCATCCCCTGGGAATTTGCTGTGATGGGATACTTCACCGAAATCCCACTGTATATTTTCTCTAGCGTGTATGTCCAACGTCATAGAAAATAATGTCGTGGCGTCTCCTCCAAATGCGCCCTTCAGTGTTTTTGTTTCCCTGAAATTCTTGTTAGGGTAAGCCTTCATTGCTCCTTCGTTTATTATACTGGAATCCGCTCCAGTATCTACAAGCAATACGAGTTTCCCTTCCTTGGCTTCTATGCAAGGAATAGTAATGAAAATTGTATCCGCTGATGCTGCATCACTGTTGCTAATATTTATATGCTGTGAAATTTTCCCAAGAACAATTCATTTGCACTCCTCTACCGATGCATTTTTCTTATGAAATGCATGCCCAGGATTATGAGGGGTATCCTCCTCACTTTTCCTATGTACTACTGCTTTATGCGTTATTCGCACAGGTACGTCTTCTTCAGAGTCACTACCTGACTTCCTCTGTTTCCACTTTCACCTTTTGCGCCTCTTTACCAATATTATCCGTTAACCCCTTCACATCCCTTTTATATTTCCTTGGATATATCATTGCCCTCACATATTCTGCTCTTGTTATCTTGTTGCCAATTAAGTTCGTCTTTTTTTTCGGTTTCCCGGCTATTGGCTGTAGCTGCGCCGAATAAAGTTTCCCGAAATGTTACCAGTATTATTTTCCTTATATCTAATGGTGTTTTCTTTTGTGAACAAAAATGTTGCCCTTTCAATGTGGAACACTTTTTACAGTTTGCACCTACCTTTAAAAAGTGGTACATTTTTTATTGCCACAATGGTACAAAATATTTGAGGCTTAACATTACTTAACATTAATTATTTAATTATCGCTTGAATTATAAGTTTTTTCGCTTAAGTAAGTAGAATGACAAAAATACAAGTTCTTACTTGTATAAAAATATACTAAACAAAGTTGTAAAAATGGGCAGTATCTCACCCCGACCTGAAGTTGAGGGCAAAATATGTTGCATATTTTGCCATTTATTGGTGCAATATAATTAGAAAGGAACGAAATCGCTATTAAATATGTTACATATTTTTTAGAATGGATCACGAAAATTAAAGAATGTAGCATAAATGCAACACTTTTTTCAGAAAAGAAAACGCCATTACCTTCTTATAATTTGTAAAATTTCTGTCATTTGGTTCATTACTTGCGCCAAATCCACTCCGGCAGGCACGCGCAAAATGCCCTGTTTGATTGCATTTGTAGCATTTCATCTGTGGAGGTCCCTTAGAGTGTTGTGGTATATTTCCGTTTCTATATCTTTGCTGTGCTTGGCCCGTATCATTGGACTTATCTCTTTGCCTCTGGTTCACCCTTTCGCGCTGCCGTGGACTACAAAACTTATTTTCGATGTGGCCGTTTGTCCCACAAGTTCTACAGTAGAGCAATGAGCTGATGCTCTGCCTACATCCTAATATCAGCTCCCTAATCTGGTCCAGGCTTTTCTTCTTCAAATATGCTTTTTTGATGGCATTACACAATGTATCCACAGATTCGAACTTCTGTTGCGATATTCTAGAATATGCCATACCCATAAGCCGTAATTTTAGGCATTCGATGACATTATCCCGTGCACTACTATCCTCTCCCGACAAAATTTCTCTTTCTACCATTTTACATCCTTGGATATATCTAAAGACCTCAGACGATAAATCGGGTCCATCAGTGCCAAAGAATGTCGGTACTATGATATTTACTATTTTAGTAATTTCCGATAAAGTTGGCATCCTGATTGTTTGCTGTCCTATATTTTCCCTATTTAATACTGGTCTAGGTGAGGATGTTTGCGTTTGCAAATAATTTTTTGTTTGTGATATTAATTTATAAAATTCCCCAATAATTCCAACGTCGGATATTTTTGTGTTGTCCAATCTATTAAATTCCGCTTTGTTTCTTTCAAGATCTTCTAATTTTCTTGCTCTAGTTTCGGCCGTGTAGCCCCTACTGCCTGCCTTTTTTGCGTTAGTCAAAATTACTTTAGTTTTATCTAATAACTCTAGAGCAACTGCCTCTTCCCTATAAGTTCCTACTCCGTCTACTACTCCTTCTTGGTCCTGAGTTATAATTATTGAAGGAATTTCCGTATCTACTGCTTCTGATAACTCCTCGTGTAACGATGGTGTTGGTGACCTCAACCTATGTATTGTATTTAGCTCGTGCCGGGCGCTTTCAAGCGCTATTTGCAATCTTTGAACCGTGTCGTCCTGTGTTTCTATCAGCTGTTGTTTTTTCAGTTGCTTCTTAAACTCCTTTTCACTTAACTCTTTTTGTTTTAATTGACTAATTAGTTCCGTATTTTCTTTGACTACTTCCTCGAGTAAACTTTCTGTGTAGCTTAGTTGCTCACGTATTTTTCTGCTATGATTTTCAAGTAATTCTTTTGTTTCCTCTAATTCGGTTACCCTTGTTGAAAATTCGTCTGATTGCTCTTCATTAATCTCCAACAACACTTGTAATATGTATCCTATTTCCTCTAACTTTGTCAATCTCCTTTTCCGCACGATCTCCCTATGCACGCTTGTTGAGCTCTTGTCTGACTTCAAATTAGCAAGTTCTGCCCATGCTAGAACTCGTAAGCTGTCTACCCCAAAATTGTATGTCTCTAACCTTGCCACTAAATCGTCTGTGTTTTTTTGTGGACTGTCCATTCATATAATAAGGAAAACTATAAAAATGTACCTACCAGTTTCAGGCTTAAATTTATCATCTCTTCACTCGTTTTTTAAAAGCTCGGAGCAGTGAACCGTTTTTATTATTAGTATTATTCGGAAACTTTCTCGTTTTAGTTATTTGAAAAAAAAAACCGTTTATTTAAGGTATGTATTTTTTTATAGTTAGGACATGGAAGCTTGTTAAGTCCTATACCCTCAACAATGCAGTATTAGACAGACCGAAGGTAGCTAGAATTTAGTCTCTTATCAGGCTGTCTATTCTGTACTGTTGAAAACTAACACTTAATCCGTTGAAATTTTGTTGAAGTTACCGGCTGCGACAATGTTATGTTGTTATTATCTTCGTTTAACATTTATTTTTAACACTATTTCTTCTTTACATGTCCAAACGTTCTCTTTTTTTAAATAACTTAGCACTAGCTATTTATACTATCTTAAAACTAGTTACACAAAGGGAATAATCAATTCTTCATATTTGATTCTGACCCAAATATTTTGGCTATTGCAAAAGAGCAACATTGCACAATTTGTCAACGCAAACAATACTCAAGTTAATGAACTGTTATTGTTTCATTAACAAATAAGTGCAATGACGATTGCACAATTTGTCAATGCAATTAATACTTAAGTGAATGAACTGTTGTTGCATTAACAAATAAGTGCAACGTAGGAGGGTAGTTCAATTGTGAATCATAACACTCCTCTTACCCGCTGCAACGAAATGCTTCAGTCGATTGAGAATGTAAATCCAGGTAAAAACGTATTTCCAGGAACATAAATAACTTTAATAAATTATCGTATTTCTTTCTAGAAACATCCCCTATTGAAGTTTTGAAAAACAAAATAAACTTATTGAATAGTAAGTATTTTATGATGTAACTTTTTTAGATATGTATGTATGTATAAAACGTGATTAATTTAATATATTTCTACAGATAAATGCGATGAATGTTTAAATTTGATTAAAAAAATGGACTATAAATTGGATACATTACTTTCCCAAGATATAAAAAAGTTGCATTTCCCAATAAAAATTGGGAAAAACTTTGATTTATTTGTAAGTTACGAACTAAAATTTAAATTCAAAATTTCGTTATTTTTATCGATAATAAATAATTTATATTTTTAGTTGCCAATTATTAAAAAAATTTTGCTACCTCAGGGACTTCAAAAAAATTTATCAAAAATTATTTCCGAGGAATTAATTATGGGTTATAATTATGAGGGAATAAAAGGAAAATTACCCTTTAAATCTTTCCAGAACTTAAATAAGGCATTGTATGGTACGTATAATAAACAGATAAACGTATGTAAAATCCTCATTTTATGTCCATTATTAATTTTCAGAGGTAGTATCACAGCGTGAGGGGTACAATGAAAAAGAATATTCTACAGACATCAAAAAAGCATTCCACCTCATAAAAGGGCGCCAGTTTAAAAAAAAAATTCTTACAATCAAAATGCAAGAACTAAAATTATTTGAATAGTCATTTCATATTATGTACTTTTTATTTTTTGTTGTTTTGTTTTTCTTCATATAGAATTTATTTAAGTTTTCAATTATTTGAATTTTTTTACCTTATAAGTTTTGTCTAATAAATATGCATATATACATGTATGAGTAATATATATATATATGTAAATAATAATAAGTTAAATAAACATAATGCATTCTTTAATATATATCGAGGAATTAAATATATAACACATTCAAATAATTCATTACTTTCAATAATATCAGGAAATTAATTATGTAATTAATTGTAAATGCATAAATAATATAATTCATTAATAAGAATGAATTATACAATTCATTCACCGGACACCTTAAAATAATTAATTATATAAATAACTTTAAATGCATTAATAATATAATGCATAAAAAGAAATGAATTATAGGATTTATTCGCCGTACACATTAAACGAATTCATTACTTTCCTAGGACATGTTCTGTGTTAGCAATAATGAATTCTGGAATGAAAAATTATACATTCTGTACAATACTCTCTCGTTTACTATTCATTACCTTTTCCCGCTGGGTACTTACAGAATATTAGCAAAAAAAATGTTTACTTTACTCTACTTATGATGAATAAGAATGAGTAAATACAAATACTCTGAGCAGCGTTGTCAACTTGGTGCGTTTCGCACCTTTTTTGGTGCTTTTCTAAATGTTTTGTGCGAAAAATATCTGAGTTGGTGCGTGGTGCGCTTTTTATTTAATTTTGGTGCGTTTTTTTAATTTTGGGTGGTTCCAAAGCATATTAAACACAATTTTTTGTTTCGGTATGAGAAAAAAGAATTTTGTACAAAAAATACAACTGTTTCAATACCATTTCATTCAATTGTGTACAATTTTTACATTCAATTTTACAGACCATAATAAGAGCAACCATTAATGACGTTTAAGAGGTACCAAAACACATTCACAAAACCCGTTTCTTGTTGTTATAGATAATTTGTAACATTTCATTACAAGAAATTGGTTGTCCCTTTTAGATTTTCAGAGTTTTTGTCGTAAAAGTTGGTGTCAAGTCTGTTAAAGAGCTTAGCAAAAACAAAGTATTCTTGAGACCTGCGATCATTGTTCTTTTTTTATAAAATGCGTAAAAGTTTATATAAAGTGTTGTAACACTAAAATTAATAAAATTTATATTTACTACAAGAAATATTTAAAGTTAGTGTCAAGAATGGAGTCTAAAAAACTATATCTTAAGCGAAATACAAAAGGATTTGGGAATCACAATTTGAGTTTAAGCAATGCATTCGGCCTTGACCAAATAATAACACAAAAGCAAGATGTTTTTATTGCAAATGCGATATCACACTTAAATATCCAACCTTGTTCGGCATGCTGGAACACGGAAACACATTGTAGCTTTAAGCCCATTTAGCTACAAACGACATCAAGAACCAACATTGTGCAAAATGTTTTATCCCATTACAAATACTTATGATGTCATGCCATTAGAAGTACAATTTGAATCCGATGTCGAAATATTATCTAGTATTGAAAAAGGGTGCAGAGTGATTCACTTCATGCAATGGCACAATATTCAGCCTTATTGTGTTTGACGCCAGATTTTTCTTTAATCTAGTACTTGGAGTAGTCGAAAAACGCCAAACACAATAAGGCTGATTATATCAGCATTAGAATTTCGGACTAAATTTAAATGTTGTAAAGATGCAAAATTAATTCAATCAAAATTTTCAATAAAAAAAAAATTCTGAACTTGGTGCGTTTTTTGTTGAATGGCGCGTTTTTTCTTCATTTTGGTGCGTTTTGAAATTTCAAAGTTGACAACGCTGACTCTGAGCGTATAAAGAGAATAAATGTTTTGTTTGTTTCTTTTTTCGTTTTGTATTTACTTGCTTTGATCCCCTTTTGTACTTGGAACTACTCTGCAAATTTTTAAAAAAGCAAATGTTTTTGAATTTAAATGTACTTAGTGCAAAAGCATAGTACACACTGATGTGTGCGGTAATGCTGGGAACATAATTGGGACGAACGACGAATTTTTCGTTGCGAATATTCGTCGTCAAAAATCGAACACATGCATTCATATGAAAGTGAACACAGCACCGACGTCGACGAAATTCGTCGTACGTGACGAATTCTCTGATAGATTTATTTCTATTTCATACGCCGACGAACGACGAAGAAATCAGTACAGCGTTACCATGCTTTTTTTAGTTTTAAAATATATTAGCAAATAATGTTAATTTTTACTTTAATAAGTTCTTCTTTTTATGATATAGAGCATTTTAGTTATATATACATAATTATTAATGATGAAATTTGTTTTTAATAGTTTTTTTAATGTTTAATTTTATAAAGGAATTATTTTCTTTATACGGTAACACTATCGTTGTTATGTTTGTATGTACATATTAAACATCTGCGTGAATTCATTCGTCCAACGAATGCACAACCGCATTCATGAATGATTCTTGCTAGTAAAGCTATAAACACATAGACCACAGCGAGCAGCAAGCAGCAATGTGTCAAAAATAAAACACAAGAGTTTATATGAAATTGATTATTTTGACGACAGCGAAGCAGGTTGTTGTCTATGCTAGTTTTGCTGTTGCTGCCAAATTAGACTAATTTCTATTTCCATAAGCAGCAATAAACTGATATAACGCTGCCAATATAATATAAATGTTACAGCAATGAGAGCTAGAAATATTTTGTGTTATTTAACCGAAAATAACATAACAAAATTAAAATAAATAAATATATTGATGTGCTTTTATATTTTTACTCAATATTATAACGTTTTGAGCTGGTAATTTCATTTTTATTCTTGTGAAATATTTATGTGGCAGCTCTGAAATATATAGTAAAACAATTATTGAAAAATAATGTCGAAACTTCAAGTTCATTTGTCAGCTGCTGTCGTTCTCAAAATAATTCAGTAGCTAACTACATGGCAGCAATTGAAGCCTACTGCATTTGAAGACTGCTGTTGTGAAGTCTGCTGTGGTCTATGTGTTTATTACTTCAGTGTGCAAAAAGACCATTGCATGAATGTTGTGTTGTACTTCGTTGAAGTTGTATTATACTTCGTTGTGCTTCGTCTGGGGTAGATTTTATTAATTCGTCCCATACACCGATCGAACTTGAACTCACAACATTCAATAATAGAGACAACAAAAAGTCAAGTGCTAGTAGCAATGAGTCCAATGAGTGATTAGTATACATTAGGTCCGTTTGTTTACTTTTACAGTAAAATGCAGTAAATGAGTAATAAATGAGTAAACAGCGGATTTTACTCCCCAAAAAAATTTTTGCCCAAAAAAGTACGCGAACGGAAAAATTGTAAAAATTCGTAAGATTTAGGCAACAGCTGATGGAAAATAAAGGTAGTGTTGGAAAATTTTTACATTTTTGGATATTTGAACAATTTATTCATCGGTACTCGATTAAATACTTTTTATAACACAAATATTGTAATAAAATATAAACAATTTAATTTACGTAATCTCTTCCATTTCTACTTTTTTTTTATTTTATTTGATTTTGCATATTTGTGTGTGGTTAAATTTATTCAAAGTACATGAATATTTGTCTTTGCTACTGACTATCGTAAAAAGAAGTGCAGTAATAAGTACCCAAGTACATACTTTAGAAATTCACAACTCCAAAGAATTAAAATAACAACTCCACAAAACTAAAATAACTTTTATTTTCCATTAAACGGCATGTAGGTAATTGTTTCACAAACAAGTTCAATTTAATGTTAATTTACTTTTAGTTTTGTTTTATTTTTACTTAAATTTTTAGTTTGATAAATATTTTAGTCACAAATTGCACACTTTTTGTTTGTTTACATTTTGAATCATATGTTTTCTTGTTTAACTAAACTTTACTGCGAAAAATTTCTGCAGTAAAAATTTGCAAGTTCTCAATTTAGAACTGTCACTTTACGCTCTCAATTTGTGTTCTCATTTACTGTATTTTGTGTAAACGAACGCAATTTAGTAAAATGCAGTAAAGTTCAGTAAAAAATAGTAAAAACTTTCGCGTACTCGAACACACTTATTGTATTGTGCATTCTCTCTCTTCACGCCAACAACGTTGTAACCACGTGCTTTCGGCGAATACATTGTATTTTTATTTTGTTGCTTTATTACATTGTTTCAGTATAGAGGTAAGATTTAATTTATATAAATTTTTTGGATTAGCGCCTAACACAGAAAAAAATAACAAGATTTAGTATGTAATTAATACATATTTTTTAAACTATTCTAAAATTTTCAACAATTTTCTGAATTAAATTGTCATATTAAAAATTTGTTTTAGTTGAAAAAATAAAAAAATTTTCTTTCAAAAATTTTCTATATAAAATCAGGGCTGCCAGGTACTTTTTTCCTTGTCCCCCAAAAAAAAAAAAATCCCCAAATTAAAAAACAAAACCTTAAAAAGTGAATATTTTTTTCATAAATAAATTAAATAATAATAAATTAAAATATCCACTACTCCATAAGCTAAGCTGCAAAATATTGGCAACTCCTGCAAGTAGTGCCTCATCAGAAAGAACATTCTCATGTGCTAGACACCTTCTTTCTGAAAAACGTTGCCTTATTGGGTCCAACCCTGTTTCGGTAGGAAAGATGATGTTTTTACATTCTAACATGTAGATTGTTTAGATTTTTAAAAACTTAATTTGACTTACATATTTATGAATTTAATATTTATTTGTGTTATATAAATACTTTTTTGTTTTCGTTACTAAGAAATAATTAAAAAAAAAATTTTGAATAAGTAAATATTGTGTTTTTCTTTTATGATCTTTCTTCAATTAACTCGGGTAACGCGAATAATATGTATAATTCGAATGCGCCTTACAAACTCATTGTATATAACAAAGTCGTACACGTAGTTTTCTCATTTGTACCAACATACAACATATATTCATACCGAAGCAACCATATTCAATACTTACCGAGTTGTGACGAGTGTGAGTCGTGGGTTGTGTGAACACTACAAGTTGATCGGGTTCGATGCTTTCATACTTTAAACAACTCAAGTATCTTTTTCACTCACTCATTGCTTCTCATTGCAAATTAATTAAATGAATATGTGCCGCTATTTTTTGTGGGTATCTCATACATAGCTGCCAGATTTTTTGAGGTAATATCGTCATATTTTTGGGCAAAAATCGTCATTATCGTCAATATAGCTTATTGAAATCGTCATTAAAACCTCAAATGGAAAAAACCGCTTTTTTACCTACAAAACATATTTTATTAGAGGCAAAACATAACAAAACTCTTAAATAAACAAATCTGATTAATAAAACAGCATAAAATCACATGTAAATAGATTGCATGTTTTTCAATACTTTGAAAACATGCATGGAAAAAGATTTGTATGGAAAAAAATAAAAAAATCAAAATCCTTTAGTTATTTTTACTTCAACTTAGTAAAATATACATTTTAAATTTCATTTTTGGAAATACATTTTCTAAAAATTTATAAAAACTAAAATATAATTTATACAATAAAAATATAATTGTTAAAGAAAATAGACTTGTATACATATACATACATATGTAAATGTATAATATATTTTACAAATATATATTGAAATTAAACATTGATTAATTCAGGTGTAACTGCTAGATCATAGAAGGTACATTTGTTTAGCTTTAAATAATCTTTTGTGCATAACACTGGTTTTTCAATGAATTTCTTACTTTATTCTTATTTATGTTTACCTGACTAAATATTCTTTCAACATTTGCTGAATAATGTGGTAAAAGTAGGATTTTTGTAATAAATTTAGTCAAAACCGGAAACAAAACAACTCTGATATTTTTTTTCCAAAAATCCAATAGTTATATGTTTTTATCAGGACAATAATTTTAATTTTCTGAACTCAGTTTCTAGCTCTTGGCTTCCACTTTCTTCAACAAAATAGGAAAAGTCTTTTATAATTTCAAACAACCAACTTCTTTCTTCATTAATAATATTAAATGGATTAATTCGGCCAAGAGCTTTATATTTATTTTTAAAATCAAATCTGTATAATATCTAATAAAATTAACACAATTATTATTTTTCTTTTGCACTTATTTGTGCTTCTTCAAATTCATCTCTGGCAAATATTCCTAAATAAATGTCTTCAAAATTTAAAAAATTGTTTTTGTTTTTATAATCAAATAGCTGAGCGCCCGGCTTCGCGCGGAAGCTATTTAGTTTTATAAATTTCGATTTACCTAATCAAAGCACATCACGACTTTCACGAAAAGTCATAACTCACGAACGCGTCGACCGATTTCGATAAATCATCTACACGACCATACGAACAAACCCTAAAAAATTAATCGAATTCGGTTTTACCGTCACAACACTCTTGCAACAATTTTTTATATATGTATATAGATTAAATAAAAGTTTACAGTTTTAAGCAAACAAGTTTTTAAAAAGTTGCTCATTAAAATTTTTAGCAGTTCAGTTGCTTTAATAGTACAAATATATGTTCCAAACTTGAATTATTTAAAATCGTCAAAATTAGGGTATAAATCGTCCCATCGTCACTATGTCATTTTTAGGACCCAAAATCGTCAAAATGACGATAAATCGTCAAATATGGCAGCTATGATCTCATAGCTGATTTTTTTTGCATTCATGCAGATGTTTAGTACATATATAAATACAAATTTGTAATAAAAAATACACACAATTTTTTGTGATTATTATGACAGCAGTTGTTTGTTCGTCCTAGTTGTGCGCCACACGACGAATTTACGAATTTCTCAGTTCAAGGTTGTTTTAATAGTACAAATAAATGTTGCAAACTTGAAATATTTAAAATCGTCAAAATTAGGGTATAAATCGTCCCATCGTCCCTATGTCATTTTTAGGAGCCAAAATCGTCAAAATGACGATAAATCGTCAAATATGGCAGCTATGGTCCTAATGGGTTGCAACACATGTTTGAAGAAAATTGCTGACATGTTTTGAAAATGTTGAGATTTGATGGAAAACGTTTTAGCAAAGACTATAAATATATAAAGATATTGCACGTAGAACATTGAATAAAAACAAAAATTGTTTGCGTTTATTGATGCTGTGGGGGGAAGTAGCAAGAGAAAAGACCACAAAAATTTTAGGCATACATACATATGTACGTACATAAGTATGTTTGTATGTAGTAATAATTTTGTCAAGTTTATTTTGTTGTTGTTTTTGAAACATTTTTGTTTTTTTTAACTCTACTAGAAATTATTTTCCACAGAAATTATGGTTTTTTTTTGTAGTTTACACATATAAATGATGCTTATTGAGAAATGTGTTTGTGTGTGTGTTATATTTCTTGTGCAAAGCACATTCAATAACAATATTAACCTTCCTGACCATTTCGTCGGTCTGTGAGACCGATGAATCACTTTTGTATTAATTTCACGAAAACAAAATATGATAACTCCGTCATTCTCTCAGTATCTTCATTATTTCTCATTATACAACGTTTAGTGTAACAAGTGCGTTTGAGTTGAAGTTTTGTACTGGTGATTGCTAATCATACGGTCTGTGAGACCGACTTATTGTTAAGTGTTACATTTTCGTCAGGTAAGTTGGTTTTGCTAAATTAGAAATTTTTAGATTAAAATGGACAATTCACGATCAGTTTATATAATTTAATAAAAGAATCATGTTCAAAAATAATTATCGTGAGATTTTCTTTAGATATGGCAGATATTGAGCTCATAAGAGCTATTCTCTATGAAATCGATTCAGATCCAGATTCTGATGTGGAAAGTGGTACTGAATACGAAGATAATATTGGTGTGTATGAAGCAAACACTGATACTGAACAAGACTCCGAGGAAAGTGATGTTGAAGATTCACAGGACGCTGAATCGAGTCACAATCACTAACGACTGATTGAAATTTAAAAAGACTAACCATAATAAGGCATATATTTTAATCATTTTGAAATTAATTTTTTTTTTAGTGTTCCTGTTTTTTTCTTGAAATCATTTTATATTTTTGTTTACTTTCAAGATACATATATGTTAATAGAAAAACATCATTTTATAAATGTTGTGTTTTGTGAATGATTTTTATTTTTATATTAGGTCTAACATCAAAAATGCCAAGTTATTGTGATGAAATATAAATTGATGCTGTGAGCTAAAAAAACTTAATTTTGTTTTTTTTCTTACTTCGGTTATTTCAGATTAGTTTGTTAAATATGTCCACTGCACAGGTTTTGAAAATTTTAGAATAGTTTTGAGATACTGAGAAATACTTGAAATCGGTCTGAGAGACCGAGAAATGTGAATGTGTCGCACAAAAATGAAAATAGTCAGGAAGGTTAACAACTAAAAGCAGTTTCTTGTTTTCATATACATAAATCATGTGCAAATAAACAGTGCAAAGCCAATGCGACCGATTTCTATGGCTGTAGGGTAAAATTACGTTTTTTGTTATTATACTATTGCATTTATGTTGATTCGCACCGAACTATGTATACTCATTTGTTTTATTAAATATTTTATTTTAGAATTTTCAATTGTATACATATGTAGTTAGAATATCTATGTATGTATATGCATAAATCAAATAAAACGTGCGCTTACCTGAGTTCGAAAACCATAAAATTTATTATTTTGTTTATAAAACTATTATAAAATTTATTAAAATCTTTTTAATAAGTGATAACTAGCACAAGAAATGTAATTATTTTTGGTGATTGGTACAAATTTAATAATTTTCTGGATTGAGCATATGTTTTATTGTTTCAAAATTTTAAGTTTTTCTGCGCTCGTTAATTTGTATTTGTATGTTTTCCACGAGGAATGCTTTCGTAAAAGTGTAAGAATTAATAAATTTAGCATCTCCATTCTGTGCTTATAGCATACGTTGTTTTCTTAAAACCAAAAGGAATATATTGTATATTTGGTGCAATTTACACATTACACATAATACATATGTATATAGCCTATATTTCAAGTTATACACTGTTAACATATCTGCGCGAAATTTCATTTAAATCGGTCCAGTAGTTTCGGAGATTAGCGAGAACAATCGTCGTGACACTTTATTTTTATATATGTATGTAGATATACATACATAGTTATATAAATTTCCAATTTTAAATAATATTAAATTCGGTGCGAATCGATGTTCTTGCAATAGTACAACAATAAAATACATATATTTGCCATTCAAATAAGAATCAGCGACATTAGCTTTACGTATCTTATGTCCACATATGTATGTATGTATATTGTGCGAACACAAAACGAGCCTTTGCTTCAAAAGCGTCATAATTCAAAATATGTCATTTTTGAGCTAATATATATGTATGTATGTACATAACTAATCACGATATCAATTTTTATATTGTTCAAAATTTTCATACAAATATGAAAGATCCCAGTTGGCAAAACCGTCTTAGACGACAAAGTCTTCGACGATTTAAGCACGATTTGTCCTCTTTGTTCAATTTTTCTAAAGACTTGGGCGACAGGATGGGCGACAATATCTTTTATATTGTCTTTAAAGTGTAGATTTTTTCGCTTTTGTGTAAGATTTCTATAAACGTGGGCGACAAGATGGGCGACAATGTCTTTTATCTTTTTTTCAAACTGTTAACGTTAACCATTTGTGCAAGCTATCGAAAAATTTAATGCTTGATGACAAGATGGGCGACAATGTCTTCTGTCTAGTCTTCAAACTGTTTAAGAAGCAACGAATTTCAAATAACGGGACTTTGAAAAGGGAACAAAAATGAAAATAGTTTTGATTGTGCGTTTTTGTTCAGTTGGATTTTATAAACAGTGAGTGAAGGTTTAATTTTAACTAGTTTTGTGAACTTCAGTTGCGTTGCCAGTTGGCAACCAAAAGCTTTTAGTTGCCAGAAAAACTAACAAATTTATCAGATTTTAGTTGCTAGCAGCTATCCATAATACAAAATTTGGCAACTGGCAACGCAACTAGAGTTCGGTTACTATCCGTAATCGGGCCATATTGTATATATTTCTATTTCATAGCTCTCATACAAAATAAAAACTTGCGCAATTAAAGTTTCTGTGCATGAATTTGGGGTAAGACTATACATACTAAATTTTTTTTTATCAGATAACTACAATGAGACGCATCTTGTCAGGCACCACTGCAAATATTTCAAGAATTTTTGGAAATCCCATTATTATGGACTTCAACTTCGATGGTACGAAAGGAAAAAAGTCACTTAAAACATATGGGAGCATATTAAACGGGATTTATGGTAATAAGAGACAACTTATAGAATTTATTTAATCCCTTTCAAAGCTAATTTATTTTTCGTTTATTTATAGAAGCTACGAAGGAAGACGGTCAACCCTATGAAGAGTTCGTTACGAATCTACGCTCAATTCTTCGTAAGATAAAAAACACAACAAACAAAAAAAATGCAAGAAAAGAAAATAAAAATCAAGTTTTAAATAAATGAATTTTTATAAACTTAAAAGCATACTCTTAAAATAAAAAAATAAAATAAATATGAATTCCTGAATACGAGTATATGTATGTACAAATTTAGAGCCTTATTTTATAAAACGAACCGTTTAGCGTTGGTGATTTTCGTATGGGAAAAATGTAAATTAAAAAAACAAAACACGTACAGAATTAATCAACGCTATGCGTTGCGTTTTACAAAATAAGGCCCTTAATTTATTTTTATTTGATTTAAGTGACCGTTGACTATGTGTTCGTCGACGATGAATTGCAGGAATTAGTCGCTCATGCATTCGTCGACGATGAATTGCAGGAATTTGTCGCTCATGCATTCGTCGACGATGAATTACATGAATTTGTCGCTCATGCAATCGTCGACGATGAAGTGCAGGAATTTGTCGCTCATGCATTCGTCGACGATGAATAGCAGGAATTTGTTGCTCATGCATTCGTCGACGATGAAGTGCAGGAATTTGTCGCTCATGCATTCGTCGACGATGAATTGCAGGAATTTGTCGCTCATGCATTCGTCGACGATGAATTGCAGGAATTTGTCGCTCATGCATTCGTCGACGATGAATTGCATTAATTTGTCGCTCATGCAATCGTCGACGACAACGTGGCCATTTGTTCGAAGATTTCGTCGACGATTTGCTTGAGCTGTCTTCAATATGTCTTCGACGATTTTCTATTGTCTTGTACCCGTCGTGTAAGATGTCTTGCAGACATGGCCAACTGGGATATTTGTATTTTATTATTCTCTTGGGAGAAGAATATTTTACCATTGATTTATAGGTAAATCCTAGACTTTAAATTCGTTTCCTGCCAAACAAGCTTTTTTGAATTATGACTCTATTGCAGCAAAGGCTCGAAAAGTTTTTTTGTTTGTTTATATGTAATCTTTCGTGTGTTTATTAAATGTACACACATGCACACATGTGTGTATGCAAAGACACAAACGTATGAACACATGTATATATTAGTGAAGTTACGAATACTCGTATTCGTATTCGACTATTCGCCTGTTTTAAGATATTCGTATTCGTATTCGCCAAATTCAAGCGAATATTTTTCGAATAATTTTCCCATACATTTTCCAAAAAAACATCATACAAAAGTTTAAAAAAAGTACATAAAATGTAAAAAAAATATATTATTTTTTATTAAAAAAAACCCATTGTATTTCACGCAGAGTAAGAAAAACGAAATCTGAAAGTATGTAAGTAAAATAACTAAAAAATGTTCTGTAGAGGTTTTCAAATTCGGCATCTTAATGCAATAATAATGTTAAATCACTAAATTTTTTTTTTTTCATTTATAGTTACTAACGCAAAGGCAGGGATTTTTTCCAATTAAATTTGAAATATAAACCTCAAAAGAAATATTCGTATTCGGCGAATACTGTTTTAAATATTCGTATTCGCGAATACTAAAAATTGATATTCGTAACAGCACTAGTATACATATCTAAATGAATAGTGGAGACATGAGAATAATAAATTCTCTGAGAAAATAAATGACTCTCTTGAAAAAAGTGGTTTTAGCATGGTTTTTATACTAAAACCACCAGCAAATTAAGCATTTGCCGTACAATGTATGGCAGTGTTACATCTTCATATATTTACATATAGTCTTTGGTTGAACACTGTCTTATTTTTATCATAGGTCGAATCAAACTTGTCAACTCGTGTACTTGCCTTTTCCACTCAACACACAAAATTCATTCAGTTTCAACTCTTGCAGTGTACAGACGCGTTTTTATAATCGTCGCAACTGAATATTAAAAATTTATTAAAAGAAAATTCACAAAAAAATATATACAAAAACAAAACATTTATTAAACAGTTATCTTACTGGTTTTATTTTATTTTTTGCTTGTGTGTAAATACATAAATATTTGTATACACCAACTCATAAGTGAACACAAAAAAGAGAACTCTGAATGAGTTCACCTTCTAACAACAACAATAAACCTACAAGCAGTAGGAATGTACAATATATAACTTTGGTTGCTAACGACGACAAAAAAAATGAAGTAAACATAAACCTGAATACTACACAAAACACAAATACTCGTGCGCGATCATTATCTTTGAACATGATAAATATCGATCAAGAAGCAACAACAATTGCACCTATAAGCAAACTTGTCAGCTTAGCTGTACAATCAAACAAACAAACAATAAATACCCAGGTGACCAAAGTGCACAAAATTGTAAATGCAGTGAGTGAAAATAGTGATAATAAAATCCAAACTGGTATGGACAGATACATAACTTGCTAAAAAGGGGAAGAAGTCCCAAATCAGCTGAAATAGCGTCAACGGCAAAAATGCCCAAAGATGGGAAAAATAATATTAAACATTCTGAAAATCGTTTTGCGATTTTGAATGAACAAGTCGATGAGGACACAAGTACAACAAGGTCCACTAAACCACCGCCGATATATTTAAGAGAACAGAACTCTAACCTTTTGGTAAAAAGCCTTATCTCATTAATTGGAGAAAATGAGTTCTATGTAACTCCAATTAAGCGCGGCAAAATCAACGAAACTAAAATTCAGGTAACACAAGAAAATAATTACAGAAAAATTGTCTCAGATTTTGAGACTAAAAACAAAAACTTTTATACATATCAACTGAAGAGTGCTAAAGGCCTAACAGTAGTTATAAAAGGAATAGATTCAAGCGTGGATCCGGAAGAGGTAAAGTCTGGCCTTGAAAATAGTGGCTTCAAAGTCAAAAATGTTTCAAACATTAAGAACAGGGAAAAAATCCCCCAACCTATTTTTAGAGTCGAGCTACAGCCAGGCGACTTGAAAATTAAAAAAAATGAATCGCACCCAATCTATAGCTTAAAATACTTGTTGCATCGAAGAGTTACCGTTGAGATGCCACATAAAAAAACTGGACCTATCCAATGCATGAACTGTCAAGAATTTGGCCATACCAAAACTTATTGCAAGTTGCCTACCGTTTGCGTTGTATGTGGCGAGTTACACAGTACCGCTAACTGTGACAAAATAAAAGGTGATACCAAAGCAAAAAAATGTAGTAATTGCGGCGGAAACCACACTGCCAACTATAGGGGCTGCCCTCTTTATTCTCTTTTTAAAAATTCGTCGAACAGAAAAACAAATGCTACTCCCGCTCAGCCCAACACTCATTTAAACTACCCACAGTTACCTCAACCGTCGTCTAGCCATAATCAATACTCAAATGTTTTAAAGTCTAACACGACTCTTACTCAACAAAAACCTAATAGTCAATCTTCATACGCTAATATTTTAAAGAGTAACCAGATTGCGGCGCAAAAAACTGTACCAGTAAATGAAGAATCAGGGTATAATTTTAGTCGTATTGAAGCCTCGATAGAGATCCTAATACAAACAGTAAATACATTTACTCTCAACATGTCCTGTATGATGCAGGAAATGTTGAAAATGCAGTCTACCTTGTTGCAGGCTGTATTGAAAAAACCATGAACTTAAGAATCTGTTTTTGGAACGCAAACGGCATCTGCCAACATAAAAATGAAATTGAATATTTTCTTCTGGATAAACAAATCGATGTTATGCTTATCTCAGAAACTCACTTGACGTCCCGAAGCTATTTTCGAATTAGTGGATATAATTTCTACGACACCAAGGATCCTCAAGGTAGAGCTTGTGGTGGCTCTGGAATCCTAATAAAAACTCGAATAAAACACTACCTACTAAATGACCTTCGTGAAGAATATCTTCAAGCAACGAACATCTGCATTGAAAATTTTTATCAAAAGCTTGTGATATCATCTGTTTACTCTCCTCCCAGGTTTTCAATTTCAGAGAGTCAATATACCGCATTTTATACAACACTGGGGTCCCGTTTTCTAGCAGCTGGTGACTACAATGCTAAACACACATTTTGGGGCTCACGTTTAATCAGTCCTAAGGGTCGTGTTTTGTTTGACACAATTTCAAAAATGGGCTTGAATGTAGTTTCAAGTGGTCAGCCAACATACTGGCCAACGGATCGTCAAAAAATTCCTGATGTTATCGACTTTGGGATTATGAAAGGCGTGCCCTGCGAAATGATTGAAGTAGAAGCGTCTTTGGATTTGTCTTCAGATCACTCGCCTACTATTATCACTATTTACTCACACACAACTGCAACACCTACATGTGATTTACCGCTGACACCTGCACGTATTAACTGGCTGAAATACAAAAAATATTTGAGTGCTCATTGCACGGAAAATATGCCATTGAGAACACCTGCTGACATAGAAAAATCCATTAGGTTGTTTGAAGCACATGCTAAACAAGCTGCTCTTAATGCTTCTTCAATTCAACCAAATCAACAAGCGAGATTTAACAATATTTTTTGTGCAGACATAGAAAGGCTATTGACTGAAAAACGGAGAGCTCGACGAGAATGGCAACGTTACAGATCGCCTCAGCTAAAATTACGGCTTAAGGAGTGTACCAAACAGCTAAGAAAAGTTTTGCAAACACAAAAAACAGCTTCGCTGCAAAAATTTCTGCAAGAACTCGATGAAACACCATCAACAGATTATTCGCTGTGGCGTGCAGCCAGAGGACTTAAAAGGCCAGTTATTTGCAAACCTCCATTACGAGCCTCTAATGGTGACTGGGCAAGAACTGATGCTGAAAAAGGTGATCTATTTGTTAAGCACCTAGAAAAAGTATTTACCCCGAATATTTCTGCTGATATTGTTGAACTGCCACCAGTCGTCTCTTTACCAGAAATACCGATGAGATTTAACATGACTGAGATTGAAAATAATATTACTAGTCTTAACACCAGAAAAGCCCCAGGTGTCGACAAAATAAGCAACAAAATGCTTCAACAACTGCCTTATATTGCAAAAAGAGTTATACTCTTCATTTTTAATAGTATTCTACGGCTGCAATACTATCCTGCAGAATGGAAGGTTTCGATGATTATTATGATACCAAAGCCCGGCAAGGATCATACGAAGGTTGAATCCTATCGGCCTATTAGCTTATTGCCCAACATTTCAAAACTATTTGAAAAGCTGTATATGAGCAAGCTGATGCCTATACTGACTAGAAGTGGATGCATTCCAGATCATCAATTCGGTTTTCGCAGACAACATAGCACAATTGAACAAACTCACAGACTTGTGAACGTAGTTAGAGACACCTTTGAAAAAAAGAAATATTGCTCTGCGCTCTTTATAGATGTTTCTCAAGCTTTCGATAAAGTATGGCACGAAGGTCTTATCCACAAATTAACACGAAATCTCCCCGTAAACATCGTCAAGCTTTTAAAAAGCTATCTAGAGGAACGAAAATTTGTTGTTAGGGAAGGCAATTTTTTAAGCCCTTCGCAGTCGATCGAAGCCGGAGTTCCCCAAGGCAGCATCTTCGGTCCCTTACTTTATTTAATTTATGCCTCTGACTTACCGTTAAGCAATAACATTCATACATCAACATTTGCCGATGATACAGCTTTTTTAAGCGTCCATGAAAATCCAGTAGAAGCCTCCATCAACTTACAAGGGTATATATCCAAATTGGAAAAATGGCTCAAACAATGGCGTATAAAAGTTAACGAGCAGAAATGTGTACACGTCACTTTTACGTTGCGAAGGGAAACATGCCCGCCTATACAAATCAACACCGAGACTATTCCGCAACATACTGTAGTCAAATATCTAGGCGTTCACCTTGACCGCCGTTTAACATGGAAATCGCATATAGGATGATTAGCATGTACTAAGAAAAAAAATAGAAAATATATATCTGCCTGGCGTGATAACAATATAACAATGTAATATTATCACTAAAATAGCATATTTTTCATATAAATGTACTGAAAAAAATAGTGTATCTGGCCAGATACATGCGCTACGTACGTGACTATCGGAACATGCGCATGACGGAGGGTTAAAGTTAAAATCACAAAAAAATAAAACAAAAACAAAACATTGATTAAACAGTTATTATACTGGTTTTATTTTATTTTTTGCTTGCGTGTAATATACATATATATTTGCAAATACAAACTCATATAGTCAACACAATAAAAGAGAACTCTAAATGAGTTCATCTTCTACCAACAACAACAATAATAAACCAACAAGCAGTAAGAATGTTTATTTAACTTTAATTCATGACGACGAAAATGAAAACCTGAATTCTACACAACACACAACTGCTCGTGCGCTATCTTGTCTCCAAACCTAAATATTGATCGAGAAGCAACAACAATTGCACCTATTAGCAAACTTGTCAGCTTAGCTGTACAATGAAACAAACAAACAAACAATAAATACCCAGGTGACCAACGTGCACAAAATAAATAAAATTATAGATGCAGTAAGTGAAAATACTGATAATAAAATTCAAACAGGTATGGATAGATACATAACTGTGTTAAAAAGGGGAAGAAGTCCTAAATATGCTCAAATCGCGTCAACGGCAAAAGTTCCGAAAGATGGAAAATATATAAAAAATTCCGAAAATCGTTTCGCGATTTTAACTGAACAAGGTGATGGAGAACAACTACTACAAGTTCGAGTAAAACACCACCGAGAACAGAAATCTAACTTTCTGGTAAAGCCTTATATCATTAATTGGAGAAAATGAGTTCTATTTAACTCCAATTAAGCGTGGGAAAATCAATGAAACAAAAATTCAGGTATCTAAAGATAATAATTAAAGAAAAATAGTCTCAAACTTTGAGACAAAAAATTAAAATTTTTATACATATCAGCTTAAGAGTGCTAAAGGTCTAATCGTTGTAATAAAAGGTATAGATTCTAGCGTGGAACCAGAAGAGGTCAAGTCTGGCCTTGAAAATAGTGGCTTCAAGGTGAAAAATGTTTCAAACATCAAAAATAGAGAAAAAATCCCCCAACCAATATTTAGAGTCGAGTTACAGCCAGGTGACATAAATATAAAAAAAAATGAATCCCATATAATTTATGATTATGAGAGTTACCGTTGAGGAGCCACATAAAAGAGCTGGACCTATCCAATGTATGAACTGCCAAGAATATGGGCACACGAAAACTAATTGCAAGTTGCCTACAGTCTGCGTTGTATGTGGTGAGTTGCACAGTACTGCTAACTGTGAAAAAATAAAAGGTGATACCAAGGCAAAAAAATTCGGCAATTGCAGTGGAAACCACACTGCTAACTATAGAGGCTGCCCTCTTTACTCGTTTTTTAAGAATTCATCAAACAAAAACACTAATGCTACTCCCGCTCAGCCTAAAACCCCTATTAACTACCCACAGTTACCTCAACCGGCCAACAGCCAGAATCAATATTCAAACGATTTTAAGTCTAACGCGACTAGTGCTCAACAACAATCTAATAATAAATTATCGTACGCTAGTATTTTAAAAAGCAACCAGAGTACGGCGCCAAAAACCGTAACAGTAAATGAAGATTCCGGTTCTAATTTTAGTCGTATTGAAGCCTCAATTGAGAGCTTAATAAAAACAGTAAATACATGTTCTCACAACAAGCCATGAACTTAAAAATCTGTTTTTGGAACGCGAACGGCATCCGCCAACATAAAAACGAAATAGAATACTTTCTTCTGGATAAACAAATCGATGTTATGCTTATCTCAGAAACTCATTTGACCTCCCGAAGCTATTTTAGAATTAGTGGATATAATTTCTACGACACCAAGGATCCTCGAGGCAGAGCTTGTGGTGGTTCGGGAATCCTAATAAAAACGCGAATTAAACACTACCTGTTGAATGATTTTTGTGAAGATTATCTTCAAGCAACGAACATTTGCATTGAAAATTACTATCAAAAATTCGTAATATCATCTGTCTATTCCCCCCCCCCCAAGATTTTCAATTACCGACAGTCAATATACGCATTTTTATAAATCACTGGGCCCCCGTTTTCTAGCAGCTGGCGACTACAATGCTGAACACACATTCTGGGGTTCACGTTTAATCACTCCTAAGGGTCGTGTTTTGTTCGACACAATATCTAAAATAGGTTTGAATGTAGTTTCAAGTGGTCAGCCAACATATTGGCCAACAGATCGACAAAAAATTCCTGATGTTATCAACTCTGGAATAGCGAAAGGTGTGCCCAGCGAGATGGTTGAAGTTGAAGCATCTTTGGACTTATCTTCAGACCACTCGCCTACAATTGTCACTATTTACTCACATAAAACTGCTACACCAACATATGCTTTACCGATGACATCTGCACGTACTAACTGGCTAAAATACAAAAAATATTTGAGTGCTCATTGCTCGGAAAGAATGCCGCTGAGAACACCTTCTGACATAGACGATTCTCTCAGGTTGTTTGAAGCACACGTTAAACAAGCTGCCTTTAGTGCTTCTTCAAATAAAACTAATCAACAAGTGAAATTCAACACTATTTTTTCTTCAGATATAGAAAGGCTGTTGACTGAAAAGAGGAAAGCTCGACGAGAATGGCAACGCTACAGATCGCCTCAGCTAAAATTAAGGCTTAAGGAGTGTACCAAGCAGCTTAGAAAAGTTTTGCAAACACAAAAAACAGCTTCCCTTCAAAAATTTCTTCAAGAGCTAGATGCAACACCACAAACAGATTATTCGCTGTGGCGTACAGCCAGAGGACTTAAAAGGCCAGTGATATGCAAACCTCCCTTACGAGCTTCAAATAGTGACTGGGCAAGAACTGATGCTGAAAAAGGCGCTCTTTTCGTAAAACACTTAGAACAAGTATTTACTCCAAATATTTTTGCTGATATTGTTGAACTGCCACCAGTCGTCTCTTTACCAGAAATACCGCTAAGATTTAATATTTTGGAGATTGAAAAGGCCATTAATAGTCTTAACACCAAAAAAGCCCCAGGAGTCAACAAAATAAACAACAAAATGCTTCAAGAGTTGCCTTTCATTGCAAAATGAATAATACTATTAATTTTTAACAGTATTCTACGCCTAGAACACTATCCAATAAAATGGAAGGTTTCGATGATTACTATGATACCAAAGCCCGGCAAGGATCATACGAAGGTTGAATCGTATAGGCCTATTAGTTTATTGCCCAATATTTCAAAACTATTTGAAAAGCTGTATATGAGCAAGCTGATGCCTATAGTGACTAGAAGTGGATGCATTCCAGATCATCAATTCGGTTTTCGCAGACAATATAGCCCAATTGAACAAACTCACAGACTTGTGAATCTTGTTAGAGACACTTTTGAAAAAAAGAAATATTGCTCTGCGCTCTTTATAGATGTCTCTCAAGCTGTCGATAAAGAATGGCACGAAGGTCTTATACACAAATTAACGCAAAATCTTCCCGCAAACATCGTCAGACTTTTAAAAAACTATTTAAAGGAACGTAAATTTGTGGTTCGAGAAGGCAATTTCTTAAGCCCTCCGCACTCGGTCGAAGCCGGAGTACCCCAAGGCAGCATATTTGGTCCCTTGCTGTACTTAATATATCCCTCTGACTTACCGTTAAGCAATAATATTCATACATCAACATTTGCTGATGATACAGCTTTTCTAAGCGTTCATGAAAATCGAGTAGATGCTTCCCGCAACTTACAAGGATACATATCAAAATTAGAAAACTTGCTCAAACAATGGCGTATAAAAGTTAACGAGCAGAAATGTGTACACGTACATAAGGTAGTTATTGAAGCATTTTGTTGCTTATTTTATCAATACCTGGGGCTTTTTTTGTATTTAGATTAGTAATAGCCTTCTCAATGTTAAATCTCAGCGGAATTTCTGGTATTGAAACGATTGGTGGCAGTTCAACAATATCAGCAGAAATATTTGGAGTAAATACCTTTACTAGGTGTTTAACACATTTTTCGGCATCTGTTCTTGCAGGAAAGCATCTTTTTTTTGGTCTAATATTGCTTTAAGGTTTTTGTACATTCCTTGAGGCTTAAATTTAGCTGAGTGGATCTGTAGCGTTGCCATTCTCGTCGAACTCTCCTTTTTATGCCTACAAAAAAACTTTTATTAAACCTCACTTGTAGGTTTGTAGAAGTTGCACTTAGAGCAGCTTGGGCCTGTTCGGAAATGCATGACTGCGCCGCAAAATTTTGATTTTCATAGTTTAACAATTACATTGTTTACAAAATGACCTAATTTTTCTGTTTCAATTTCATACGTTTCATATAAAAGCAGCTGGCTTAAACATACTCTTCTTTCTTCTTTTTCTTTCGATTAGGTTTTTTTTTTCAGAATAACAATTTTCGAATCGACCGTAACTGAATGCGGGAACGTAATCGAAACGCCGAATAAGGGTGATTATGAATAATTAATGTGCCGAAAATAACGTTTTTTTTTTGCAAATATGTGCAGATTTTTTGTCAAAATCTTCTGGCAGCCCTGACTACTACATATGTATTTTTAGATTGGAATTTATATAAATAAAAAATAGTTTTTGTAAAAATATATGGTTTATTTAAATATCGTATGCATTCTTTTTTTATATTGAGCAATCTATAATTAAATTAAATTTCATATAATGTAATTCTTAAACTATCAAGGCGCCGAATTTGAACACTGCAATATACACACATACATATCCGTTGATATTGAGGAATTGTTATTTATTTGTTTATATATATGTAATATACTTTACAAAGTAAATTTGCAAAATATATTTAATAAGGCGCCGGGTTACTGACCATATGCGCCGCTCGCAAAGAAATTAAGAAGAAAATAAAGAAATTGTTTTTAAACAAATTCCTAAAGTAGGAATCAAATAATTTTTTTCAAGAACCCAAAAACTGTGTTTTTTTTAACAGCCATATTACGAGTGTCGTTGTCGTGAAGAAAGCTGTAAAATGTGTCAACCTTAAGGGATAAGGAATGTTATTTTCTATACACATCTAGAAATAATTTCTTTAAAGTTCTGAAGATATGCATACAAATAATCAAAGATATAAAATTACAATGCATAAAAAAATAGTTCTTACTTGAATAAAAGAAAACGAAACAACACAATTAAATTATATTTATACCTATGCATGTATGTACAATTAAACATCTAACTAGATAAAAGTCTAAAATTTGATTTTATTGCTTCTTTTTCTTTTCTTCTGAATATATTTATGTTTTAAAATGAGTTGTCAAAAAATAATATACAGTTTTTGAATATACATTAATGTGGAAATGTTAATTGGTGTATTTTATTATAGACATCGTACTCTTGAAATTAATATAAAATCATTACAATATGTTAGGAAATATAAAATATATATAATAATTCAAATAATAAACGCAAATTTCTTGTAAAACATATCGCATTAAAGCAAACTTATAAAAAAATGTTAGTTGATTATAATAAGTAAAAAAAGTAAGATAATTAGTTGTTAGACATGTTGATTTTATAGTATCTGTTAATTATTTTATATTGGTCTGAGTGTTAAGATCTGCTTATCTATAAAAGGTTTGCGATGGAGTTAAAATTATTTGCAAGTGAACAATTGTTGTTTTTATAAATTATTATTAATTTTACTTTATTATGACTCCCAGAGATCAGAGCATAGTTTTAAACAATTGAGAGTTGTTGTTATAAGAAAACCACATTACAAATACGAACTTCTTTTAAGCAAGAGATGTTTTTGAGTAACAAACAAATTAAATGATAATTTTTTTTCTATTTAACATTTTTCTCCCATATAAAAGTGTATTACTTTTTGAAGGGGTTTGGTGTTGCTTTAAATGAAGTTGCTTTTCTTAATTCTTTGATGTACTGTTTCTCGAGCCTTTTACGTTGTTCTTCTTCCTAAAAAAAAAAGAAAGATATAAATGTTTGTGGTTTTTTGAAAAATTGGCAAAAAAATTTTGATAAAATTAAAAATTCAAGTGTATTTCTGCGAAAAAGGAATTTAAACAAAGAAAAATTTGTACGTCTAATCGATTTTTTTCATAAATAGCTACCAACTTATTTTTATAAAAGAACAAAAAGTTTTATTGCATTTTTCATTATTACAGTCATTTTATATATGAAAAAGCAATGTCAATTATATTTGAATACATCAATAAAAGTTTCTTTTAGAATATTTTTTTATCAATCGATTAGTTTTTTGTTTTCAAAAAGACCCTCTCAATCGATTAGTCCTACATATATAATTGCTTAGTTTTATAAATTTGTTGATATCCAATGATTTGGTTGTGAAGATGTTGCTAATGAATGTCAGAGGGATTTTGTTGAAAACGACCTAAATAACCGATTGGAAAACAAATATTAGATCGATAACATAGCATGATATACATATGTATGTACATTAAACTTTCTAATAGTTCCCGGTATGGTTTCTAAGTGCTTGATTCTAATAACGTACTTCCCAACTGTAAGCCTTTAATATTGTACCTAAAATAAAATGAATAACTTTTGTTTTATTTAATTTTTCGAATGACCATTACTAGCCCGAAGGTAACACCTATTAATGAATTACAAATTGGTAAAAAAAACTACATTAATAATTTTATATTTGGTGGAGGCTCAACAAGATCCCAGACATGATTTTTGTTCATAGCACTTAATTCATCATTAACTGCTTTTTTCCATTCATTCGAATCATCCCTACTGAGGATGTAATTAAAAATTTCTGGTATATCATTTTCCATGACTTCAGCTTCAAGACCAGTAATATAAATGTACTCGAAATAATTTATTTGGCAAACGACTTATTCGTTCACTTTTTTTTAGGCTGTTTGGATATTTGTTCTTGTACAATATTTTCGTTATTGTACTCCGTCGCTCCTGAGTATTTCGCTGCAAGCATCTTTAGTTGAATGTACAATATTATTATTGTTACTTTCATTTTCAATTTCAGCAGTCACAGCATTATCTAATTCTCCCTCTGGATCGTGGCTGCATCGTATTATAATTGTTTGCATTACTTGCATATTTTTATTTGTATAGGGAAAGCAGTTGTCATCAAACTACATTTCGAGCCAAAATTACCTTTTGCGTTTCACTACTCGTATTCCATAGCCGATATCATTTGGGGCATATACGATCATTACAGTTTTCGAACTCTTTAAATCTATCTCATTACGTTTTGAATTCGGAATCCAAGCACATGCTTTACATCAAAAAGCTCTTAACTTTTCAAGGTTTGGCTTTAACCCATACCACAATTACGCAGTTGTTATAGAACTTTGCAAAGCAATAGAAATTCAATTTATTATATAACTCTCTAAAGCTAAACCTCCATCGCTAAAAATGCCTTTTTTTTGTGGTAGTTTTATTATTTATTGAATCCTCAATTATAAATTGAAAAATCAATAAGTTTTTCAAATCTTAAATCTAAAAATCTTTATATATATAATTCTACTGTACGTGCGTTGTAACTGAACTCCTCCTAAACGGCTGGACCGATTTGCATAAATTTTTTTGTATGCGTTTGGGTGGCGCCCCGGGTGGTTTAGATTTACAATTCGGTCCAATTGGACAAAGGGGCGTGGTACCTCCCATACAAACCACAAATTAAATATCTATTATTTCTTCTCCTGATAACGGTATTTGAACAAAATTTGGTAAGTCGGTTTGGTATGCATTTTTTTAGTGCTGCTGCATATATAAGCGGGATTGGACAAAGGGGCGTGGTGCCGCCCATATAACCCAAAAATTTAAATCGCCATATTTTGGGCATTTTTTCGCCTACGTCGATGATATTTGGTACATATGGTATTGGCATAATTCGGAATACGTACCAGGAGAAAAGTGGGTGTCACCACGCCCCTTTTTAGGAAAATCAAACCCTTGGACCGATCTTCCTGAAATTTTCACAGCTGTTACTGTGACTCTGGAAGGAATAATATGCTATATGAAGTTTTGATTGGACAAAGAAGCGTGGCACCGCCCATATAACCCAAAAATTTAAATCGCAATATTTTGGGCATTTTTTGACCTACGTCGATGATATTTGGTACATATGGTATTGGCATACTTTGGAATACGTACCAGGAGAAAAGTGGGTGGCACCACGCCACTTTTTAGGAAAATTAAAAATCGTAATATAGTCTTAACTACTGGACCGATCGTCATTAAATTTTCACAATAGGATATATAAATACTTTTAATTTTATTTTATAACGAGGGGGTAGCGAAGCACACTGGGATAGGCTAGTACTTTAATATATGTTTAGCCAGTGCTAAACAAAATTTTTAATTCCAACTGTTGATTTTTGATGTTTTACATCTCTCGTGTACGGCTGAGAGAAAGAGTATCCAACCTTCTCACCCGGGTGTGGCCTCTATAATTTAGAATGTTGCGCGCAAGTGGATTTGGGTGCAATACTAGTTTTTCAATATATTTTTTTGCGTGTTTTGAAAATACTGTCTTCACCAACGGAACATCAAGATCTTTGTGAATTCGCTGATTTCGGATATAACAGGGGGCTGCAGTAATTGTACGTAGAATTTTGTTTTGTCGCCTTCGAATTTATTCTGCACTTGATGCCGAGGCAGTGCCCCATAACTGGATTCCATAGGACCATATTGGTTTCAGGATCGCGTTGTATAACAAATGTTTACAGTCAAGACTTAATATAGATTTTCTTCCAATAAGCCAATTCATTTGGGCTGCTTTTAATTTCATTTGTGTCAACTTTGCGTCTATATGCGATTTCCATGTTAAACGACGATCAAGATGAACGCCTAGATATTTTACTACAGTGTGTTGCGGTATAGTCTCGGTGTTGATTTGTATAGGCGGGCATGTTTCCCTGCGTAAAGTAAAAGTAACGTGTACACATTTCTGCTCATTCACTTTTATCCGCCATTGTTTTAGCCATGTTTCCAATTTTGAGATGTACCCTTGTAGATTCCGGGAAGCTTCTACAGGATTTTCATGAACGCTTAGAAAGGCCGTATCATCAGCAAATGTTGACGTGTGAATGATACTGCTTAACGGTAAGTCAGAGACATATATTAAATAAAGTAAAGGACCGAAGATACTGCCTTGAGGGACTCCGGCACCAATCGACTGCGGGGGGCTTGAAAAATTGCCTTCCTTAACTACAAATTTTCGTTCCTTTAAATAGCTTTTTAAGAGCCTGACGATGTTTGCGGGTAGATTTTGTGTTAATTTGTGGACAAGACCTTCGTGCCATACTTTATCAAAAGTTTCTCTAATAACATTCACAAATCTTTGAGTTTGTTCAATAGTGTTATGCTGACTGCGAAAACCGAATTGATGATCTGGAATACATGCACTGCTAGTTACAATAGGAGTCAGCTCGCTCATGTACAGTTTTTCAAAAAGTTTCGACATATTGGACAATAAACTGATAGGCCGATAGGATTCAACCTTTGTATGATCCTTACCGGGCTTTGGTATCATAGTAATCATCGAAACCTTCCATTCTGCCGGATTGTACTGCAGTCGTAAAATACTATTAAAGATTAATAGTATTATTCGTTTTGCAATGAAAGGCAATTCTTGCAGCATTTTGTTGCTTATTTTATCAATACCTGGGGCTTTTTTTGAGTTTAGACTTGTAATAGCCTTTTCAATCTCCACAATATTAAATCTTAGCGGAATTTCTGGTAAAGCGACGACTGGTGGCAGTTCAATAATATCAGCAGAAATATTTGGAGTAAATACCTTTTCTAAGTGCTTAACAAAAAGGGCACCTTTTTCAGCATCAGTTCTTTCCCAGTCAGCATGGAGGTTTACATATCACCGGCCTTTTAAGTCCTCTGGCTGCACGCCACAGCGAAGCTGTTTTTTGTGTTTGCAAAACTTTTCTAAGCTTCTTGGTACACTCTTTAAGCCTTAATTTTAGCTGAGGCGATCTGTAACGTTGCCATTCTCGTCGCGCTCTCCGTTTTTCAGTCAATAGCCTTTCTATGTCTGCACAAACAATATTGTTAAATGTCGCTTGTTGATTTAGTTGAATTGAAGAAGCATTAAGAGCAGCTTGTTTAGCAAGTGCTTCAATCAACCTAATAGAATTTTCTATGTCAGTAGGTGTTCTCAATGGCATATTTTCCGTGCAATGAGCACTCAAATATTTTTTGTATTTCAGCCAGTTAATACGTGCAGATGTCAGCGGAAAATCACATGTTGCTGTTGCAGTTGTGTGTGAGTAAATAGTGATAATAGTAGGCGAGTGATCTGAAGACAAATCCAAAGATGCTTCTACTTCCATAATTTCGCTGGGCACACCTTTCGAGATTCCAAAGTCGATAACATCAGGAATTTTTTGTCGATCCGTTGGCCAATATGTTGGCTGACCACTTGAAACTACATTCAAACCCATTTTTGAAATTGTGGATCCTTGGTGTCGTAGAAATTATATCCACTAATTCTAAAATAGCTTCGAGACGTCAAATGAGTTTCTGAGATAAGCATAACATCGATTTGTTTATCCAGAAGAAAATATTCTATTTCATTTTTATGTTGGCAGATGCCGTTTGCGTTCCAAAAACAGATTCTTAAGTTCATGGTTTTTTCAATACAGCCTGCAACAAGGTAGACTGCATTTTAAACAGTTCCTGCATCATACAGGACATGTTGAGAGTAAATGTATTTACTGTTTGTATTAGGATCTCTATCGAGGCTTCAATACGACTAACATTATGCCCTGATTCTTCATTAGCTAGTACAGTTTTTTGCGCCGGAGTCTGGTTACTCTTTAAAATATTAGCGAATGAAAATTGACTATTAGGTTTTTGTTGAGTAAGAGTCGTGCTAGACTTTAAAACATTTGAGTATTGATTATGGCTAGACAACGGTTGAGGTAACTGAGGGTAGTTTAAAGGGGGGGTGTTGAACGATCGGGAGTAGCATTTGTTTTTCTGTTCGACGAATTTTTAAAAAAAGAGTAAAGAGGGCAGCCTCTATAGTTAGCAGTGTGGTTTCCACTGCAATTGCCGCATTTTTTTGTCTTGGTATCACCTTTTATTTTGTCACAGTTAGCGGTACTGTGCAACTCACCACATACAACGCAAACGGTAGGCAACTTGCAATAAGTTTTGGTATGGCCAAATTCTTGACAGTTGTGGCATCTCAACTGTAACTCTTCTGTGTAACAAGTACTTTAGATTATAGATTGGGTGCGATTCATTTTTTTTTAATTTTCAAGTCACCTGGCTGTAGCTCGACTCTAAAAATAGGTTGGGGGATTTTTCCCTATTTTTGATGTTAGAAACATTTTTAACTTTGAAGCCATTATTTTCAAGGCCAGACTTAACCTCTTCTGGATCCACACTAGAGTCCATACCTTTTATTACGACGGTTAGACCTTTAGCACTCTTTAATTGGTACGTATAAAAATTTTTGTTTTTTGACTCAAGGTGTTTACGCATGGTAACCCTGTGCGGTTCGTTATTGTGTAACGAGTTTTTTTCCCCTCTCTTTTTCTGTTGTCTGGGTGATTGACATAAGAAGTTTTGAGAAAATGAGTTAGTCTTGAACTATCCATGAAAGTAAAGAAACCTAAAACCGGTGGTATATAAATAATTAAATAAAGAAGTTTAATAAATGTTGAGATAAAAATAAAGAAACTAAAATAGTAAAATTTGAAATCCTTTTCCTTATTTATTGGTAAAAGTAGCGACAATATTTCTTAAAAATTATTTTGATCGTGGAGATATTCTGGTTAAAACAGTTGCTCTAAATTTGTTCTTCGATTGTTATAATAACATAATATATAAACAGAAAAAGTTAAAATCTTTCAACTTAAAGAGAAAAATCATCAAGTGTGCGTGAACGACAATTAACATCAGGAAAGATTCCATCACATACCACAGCACCAACAACAACCACAACAACAACAACAACAACAACAACAAACACAAAAACAACAACAGCAGCAGCACAGCTTTATTCCAACAATAAGAACCCCACATCCATAACCAGGAACCATCGGTAAGTCTTCAGTTTTCTATTTAGACATTTTAAATTGTCCAACCCCCGTGTGCCCTGCACACAAGGTCAGAAACTATTTTTCGGTAATTACTTTCATGCACTACCTGGATTTTTGTTTCGTTAACTGGAGTTACATAGAACTCATTTTCTCCAATTAAGGAGATAAGGCTTTTTACCAAACAACTAGAGTTCTGCTCTCTTAAATATATCGGTAGAGGTTTACTCGACCTTGTTGTAGTTGGGTCTTCATCGCCTTGTTCAGATAAAATCGCGAAACGATTTTCGGAATTGTTTATAATGTTTTTCCATCTCTGGGAACTTTCGCTGTTGAAGCTATTTGAGCTGATTTTGGACTTCTTCCCCTTTTTAACACGGTTATGTATCTGTCCATACCTTTTTGAATTTTATGATCACTAGTTGCACTTACTGCATCTACCATTTTGTGCACGTTGGTCACCTTGTTACTTATTGTTTGTTTGTTTCTTTGTACAGCTAAGCTAACAAGTTTGCTGATGGGTGCAATTGTTGTTGCTTCTTGATCACTATTTAACATGTTCAGACATAATGATCGCGCACGAGTATTTGTGTTTTCTGTTAAATTCAGGTTTTTGTTTAATTCATTTTTTTTATTGTCGTCATCAGCAACTAAAGTTATATATTGTACATTCCTACTGCTTGTAGGATTATTGTTGTTTTTATCAGAAGATGAACTCATCATAGTTCTCTTTTTTTTATTTTCACTTATATTAGTTTGTGTATGCAAATATTTATGTATATTGCACACAAGCAAAAAATTAAATAAAACCAGTAAAATAACTGTTCAATAAATGTTTTGTATTTTTTATATTTTTTGTGACTTGAAATTTTTTTTTTATATTTTTTTTATTATTCCGACGATTATAAAAACGCATCTGTTCACTACGAGAGTTGAAACTGAAAAATGCCTAAAATTGTTTTATTAGAGATTTTTAGCTACATATTGAATTCTGTAATGCGTATTGCTAAATTAGTCAATGTCATAAAAATTGATTTCGCCGCAATTTTGGCGATTGCTGTCATCGTTTGCTGAAATCGGTACTGATACGTTCTGCTGAAAACTGATTGGATATACATAAATAATAATATTTTTTCAACATAATTAAAACTCTTAGTAATTTTGAATTTTCATTAATTCAATAAAACTGAACTTGAGCCTAATTAATTTTACTTCTCACAGGTACATCAATATAATTTCGAATAAAAATTACCAGGGTTTAAAATTAGTTTTTTTGATTTCTATTTTTTATACTAGCGACTGTGTGAAAATATGATCCGTTTCCATTTTTCATAGTAGAGAAACTAAAAATATTTACCTGATAACAAATAAATTTCTAGTTTTCTAAAAAAAATTGTTCAGCAACAATTTCATTCGGCTGTGTTCGGTTGCATAAATATATGAAGCCGAATGATGTTCGGAACATAGGTGTACGTTTGAGCAACACTGATCCATACACACATGATATCTCGTACACGATTTTTATTATAGACATCAAAATGACACAAAACTGCTTTATGCTTATGCGTAACAATATAATACAGAGAATTTATTTTCATTTTGTGTGCTAGTAAAAAACTTTTACTAGTTGTCAAGTACAAAATTTTTTTTAGAAAACTGGAAATTTATTTGTTATCAGGTAAACATTTTTCCAGTTTTCACATAAAATTATGGAATATGAGGGGAACTTCTACTAAATATATTAACTTTTTTAAAGCCTGATAATTACGTTTATTCGCAATAATATAAATAAAATATATATTAATTCAGCTTGGGCACGATCTACATACCCTAATAACAGGGGTCACAGTAAAATGTGAATTTCCCTAATATATAGAGTAAAAACAACAAAAACGTTAAATTACAAAGTAGAATACTTTGATGATAACGGACTATGAGTTTGTGTTGATTATTAGTTCCAAACAGTAATGAGGGAATTTCGTACTAACCAGCATTGTTTCATTGTAGAATAAAAATTGAATTAAAAATTAATTCTCATATTCTATTTCTGTTGAAAACTGGTTAAATAGTTGATATTCTTCCCAATTAGTATCCACTTTACGAAAATTGTAAAGGTGGACAATTGAACGCTGATGAGAGCTGTAGCGGCCTTGAAATCGGTACTGATACGTTCTGCTAAAAACTGATTGGATATAAATAATAATATTTTTTCCAACATAAAACAAACTCTTAGTAATTTTGAATTTTCAGTAATTCAATAAAACTGAACTTGAGCCTAAATAATTTTACTTCTCACAGGTACATCAATATAAGTTCGAATAATAATTACGTTTATTCGTAATAATATAAATAAAAAAACATATTTCAAAAATAAAAAAAAAAATAAAGCAATCATTATTACGGGGTATAAATTATAATGTATGGTAACACTAATATAAAATGTTAAGTATACATGCATATATATTTGTTCTTTCCAATATTATATTTTCAAATAAGAAAGAAAGGAATGGTCTAATGATAGCAAATTAGCTACGGCGAAGAAAGTAAATTTTAGCTAAGCGGTTAGAGCTAGAATCTGAACACAATGTTTGCGGAGCGGTGCGATTTCTCGATGCGGGAGAGAAAAATAAACATAATACAACGGAAGACGGCGACGGCAGTACATTTACATTTTTATTAATTTATATGTGTATACATTCAAACATACTTCAAATAAGGTTTTTTGTTTACAATAATTTTGAGAACATCGCCAATTATTCAAAAACTATGGCAGCATCAGAAAGAAAAAGAGTATCAAAAATTGTGAGAATAAGAAAGTCCGCAGTGAAAATAAAATAGATTTTAATGATGAAACAAAACACGTCCGCAACTTCAAGCAAAAACGCTTCTCAGAGAAATAAGGCCCATAATTGAAGCGACGTCTGCATTTTCACGAACTGTCATTTAATTTTTTGACATTTCTATTGTGTAAAGATACATACATTGTGTAAAGACACATACATACTAGCTGATCCCGGTGTACTTCGCTACCCCCCTCGTTATAAAATAAAATTAAAAGTATTTATATATCCTATTGTTACGATCGGTCCAGTAGTTAAGACTATATTACGATTTTTAATTTTCCTAAAAAGGAGCGTGGTCCCATCCACTTTTCTCCCGGTACGTATTCCAAATTATGCCAATACCATATGTACCAAATATCATCTACGTAGGTCAAAAAATGCCCAAAATATGGCGATTTAAATTTTTGGGTTATATGGGTGGTGCCACGCTTCTTTGTCCAATCCCGCCCATATTTGCAGCAGCACTAAAAAAATGCACACCAAAACCGACGTACCAAATTTTGTTCAAATACCGTTATCAGGAGCAGAAATAATAGATTTTTAATTTGTGGTTTGTATGAGAGGTACCACGCCCCTTTGTCCTATCCCGCCTATATTTGCAACGGCACTAAAAAATGCTCACTGAACCGACGTACCAAATTTTGTTCAAATACCGTTATCAGGAGCAGAAATAATAGATTTTTAATTTGTGGTTTGTATGAGAGGTACCACGCCCCTTTGTCCTATCCCGCCTATATTTGCAACAGCACTAAAAAAATGCTCACTGAACCGACGTACCAAATTTTGTTCAAATACCGTTATCAGGAGCAGAAATAATAGATTTTTAATTTGTGGTTTGTATGAGAGGTACCACGCCCCTTTATCCAATCCCGCCCATATTTGCAGCAGCACTAAAAAAATGCATACCAAACCGACTTACCAAATTTTGTTCAAATACCGTTATCAGGAGCAGAAATAATAGATTTTTAATTTGTGGTTTGTATGAGAGGTACCACGCCCCTTTGTCCAATCACGCCCATATTTGCAGCAGCACTTAAAAAATGCACACCAAACCGACGTACTAAATTTTGTTCAAAAACCGTTATCAGGAACAGAAATATAAGATTTTTAATTTGTGGTTTGTATGAGAGGAACCACGCCCCTTTGTCCAATCCCGCCCATATTTGTAGCAGCACTTAAGAAATGCACACCAAACCGACATACCAAATTTTGTTCAAATACCGTTATCAGAAATAATAGATTTTTAATTTGTGGTTTGTATGAGAGGTACCACGCCCCTTTGTCGAATCCCGCCCATATTTGCAGCAGCACTTAAGAAATGCACACCAAACTGACATACCAAATGTTGTTCAAATACCGTTATCAGGAGCATAAATAATAGATTTTTAATTTGTGAATTGTATGAGAGGTACCACGCCCCTTTGTCCAATCCCGCCCATATTTGCAGCACCATTAAAAAAATGCACACCAAACCGACGTACCAAATTTTGTTCAAATACCGTATTTAGGAGCAGAAATAATAGATTTTTAATATGTGGTTTGTATGGGAGGTACCACGCCCCTTTGTCCAATCGGACCGAATTGTAAATCTAAACCACCCGGGCGCCACCCAAACGCCTACAAAAAAATTTATGCAAATCGGTCCAGTCAGCTGAAGTTTGTTTAAAGGTTTTTTTAGTCTTATTAACGAATTTCAAAAATATGGAAGAAAAGCATATTCTACACTTAAAATTAGCTCAATAAAGGCAAAAACTCACAAAATCTTGCAACTAACTTAATTTAGTGCTCATTTTCGCAAAATATTTGCTCAAAAATTAGCAAATATTTTTTCCATCGGATTGAGTAAAAAGATAAAATTGTTTTACTTCGCTTCCAGAATCGATTTCTTCGAAATTGGTTTTGGCGATATATGGACCGATTTCCCAATTCTCATTTTTTTCTAACTTTTTTTATCATCAGATTTACTCTGTATTCCCAAAAATTGTTTTACTTTGCTTCCAGGGCCAATTATATCGAAAATCGGTTTTGGCTATATCTCGGCTATATATGGACCGATTTCCCAAATTTTTTTTTTTTTGGTTGAATGACCTATTTCTATTATCAGATTTACTTTTTATCACCAAAAATTGTTTTACTTTGCTTCCAGGGCCAATTATATCGAAAATCGGTTTTGGCTATATCTCGGCAATATATGGACCGATATCGGGAAAATTTTTTTTTTGCCTTCAAATCTCCATAAGAAGTGATATTACCAACTTTGGCGCAAAAAAAAATTTTTCAAAAAATTTATCAAAAAAATGCATAATTTTGACCCCAAAAAACCGGTTTTTTGGATATATCTCCGCTACCCGTGAACCGATATTGCTGAATTTCAATAGCAAACACATGACCGATATTTATAATAGATTGGCGAAAAAAAAAAGTTTCTAAGTCAAGCAGTTTTCAGTGTGTAGAAGTTTATCTACAGCGCCACCTAGCGGAGAGTTACGGAAAAATTGATAGTCCAAAAATTTATTCTATGAAAAATTACTTATACATGCCAAGTTTCAACACGATCGGATGAGCAATGTAGGAGTTTATCGCTTACCAACCAACCAACCAACAAACATTCATTTTTATATATATAGATACTTATGTTCATACATACCTATGTTTTTGTATATTGTAGATACCTAGCTAACGGTTGTAGCTTCCAAGTATTAGCCTGGGCATATAAAATAGGTATTTCTACTGCAAGGGAAATTGTTTACGAAACATGCGAAATCATCTGGGAAAACCTATTTGAAGTATATTTGGCAAACCCTAACATGGTGGACTGGTCAACAATTTCTTCTTCATTTTTTCAATAAACTAGGCTCCCTCACTGCCTAGGCACCATAGACGGGAAGCATATTCGCATGAAATGCCCAAATCAAAGTGGATCATTATTTTACAATTACTAAAAATACTTCAGTATTGTTTTGTTAGGTGCATGTGGTGCTGATTATGCCTTTACTTATGTGGACGTCGGAGCTTTTGGGAGCCAAAGTGAAGGTGGTATGTTCCGTGAAAGTGTTTTTGGGCGAAAAATTATTAAAACTCAAATTAATGCTCCACCTTCTACTTCATTACCAAATTCAAATATTGTATTCCCATACTATTTTGTAACTGATAATGCTTTCCCACTTTTAAAAAATATTATGAGACCTTACTCTGGGAAACACCTTACAGAAGATAAACGAAATTGCAACAAAATGCTGTCGAAAGCTAGGAGCAGAATTGAAATTTCTTTTGGAATACTTGCAAACCGATGGCGAGTCCTCCATACTACAATAAATGCGGCACCAAAAAATGTTGACAAAATAGTTTTAGCAACAGTTGTCTTGCACAATTTTTTAATTTTCCATAAGGACAAACAATATTTCAATCTGGAAAGTATTGATGAAAATATAGACGAACTAAATCGCATACGATTACTACCATCGAATCATTCATCTCATGATGCCTTTACCCTACGTAATACGCTAAAAGACTATCTATTTTCAAATATTACGTAGCTTTTAATAAAATAATAAAATCTACTGATGAATTGGTATTTAGCAACAAACGAAATGCATATAGATTTGGTAACAAATAAATAAAAATTTTTTAAAAACATAAATTTATTTTTATTTAAAAAAATTAAATTAGTAATTAAATAAAACTACAATCATAAATAATTTGTTATAATTATACTCATAGATTTTGTACTGTCTGTTTACTATAATAAAGAACTTATTGGTTAAATTAATTTGATTATAATATTAAGGAACAACCGCCACTTTCAGTCAAGCCGCTTCGTTAAATGAATTTCTTGCAATTGTACTTTTTTTATTGGTTAAATTCATTCATTTTTATGTAAATTAAAGAACAGACTGCACTTTCTATAGCATTAATTTGCTGATTTGTTAAACCGGTATTTTGTATTTTTTTTTTTGCCAAAGATTCAAACAATTGTTCTGTTGAAATTACTTTTATTTGAGATGCTATATTATTGATAGACTCTGTTGCAGCATTTAAAAATGTCTCCATTTGATTTTGGATATCAACGCGTTTCTTTTTTAATGGAGTCAATTTGGCCATACATCGCTGGAATCATCAACTATGGAATCCAATAAGACGTCATCCACATTACAAACAGTGCTGGATTAAATAAAAACAATAAAGTAAATAAAACACAGCCTAATTTTATGTTTCAGTACCTTCTTTTGCTTTGGATGTCGTCTAGAAAACGTAGACACTCAGCATATTTATATGGTTTGTAGAACACAGTCTCGCTTCCTGATGGTTGGTTTTCCCGTAGCTTGTACCTTTTGTACGAGTCCCGGACACTTTTCCAACTCTTCCTTGCATCATCCGCTAAAATAATCATAATATATATTACATTTTTAGAAAATAATAAATTAATATCAATACAAATTGCACTAACTTGTGACGCCGACAACATTTCCAATTTTTATCAACAAGTCTTGCTTGAAATAAAAGTTTTTGTACATTGGTGACTACAAATTATATATGCAATCATGTTTATGTACTTCTGCAATTAATTTTTCCACAATATCACTCATTTTTTTACAAATTTAGAAAATAATATTTTTATTGCACTTTTTATATGTTCTTTCTATTTTCTTCTGTTCTTATTTTTCTTTGCGCCAAAACTTCGAAACCATATGGTTTTGCTTACAAATTGTATGAAATATAATAAAAGTGTGGTAGCATTGTTGAGAGCATTTTACTCAGAGAGTGAGAGCATAAGAAAGTCGCTGGCAATATAAAATAGATTCTATCTCACGACTGCTTTCAGCCGCGTCTTTTATATGCCAAATTGTATGAAGAAAAACGTCAAGCCCCATTTCTGTCTCATCATTCTATCTCACGACTGCTTTCAGCCGCGTCTTTTATATGCCAAATTATATGAAGAAAAACGTCAAGCCCCAGTTCTGTTTCATCATTTAATTTTATGCCGCTCCGCACTGCGGTTTTTTACTTCAAAATCGTATGAAAAACCGCACCGCAATAAATTATCGCAACAAAATCGCTAAAATTTTCGCCCAAAAAGTTTTTTCGATCGAGATTTAGCTTTAGCTACGAGAATTACAGAATATAGCTGCAGATCGCTCCAGTATACACTGGCGGTTTGAAAACGCAAAATTTATAGCGCTATCGGCGTTTTCAAATGGAAAACGCTAATTTTAAGCGATTGGCGTTTTTGAGAAAATTACCGATTGGTGAGCATTTGGCTTCATTTTCTTTGAATTTTGTAATCACTTCCGACTTCTTCTTTATGTTGCAAATTATTGCAAAATGGCTAAAATCATCTATAAAAGAAACGAAGTATGTCGAACAATCCCAGGTTACAGGCGTTATTGGACCACAAATGTCCGAATGAACACGTTGCTGCAGGCGAGTTACTCTAGTCCTTGTTCCATCAAAAAGGTCTGGACATTGTTTAGCGTCAGTACAAACGTCACAAAAACCAATCTCTTCTCTTATGGTTTCACATCATCTCCAAATAAGTTTTGCTTTATTAAAATATCCATACCAGAGAACTGCAACGAGCACCCGTTTTTATGATTTACGACTCTTGCCTAGAAACGAGTTGCGGTGTAGTTAATATAGCATATTGTTTTTGTTACTGCTCGCCATACTCGCAATATACGAGCCTGTAACGAGCACAATGAATTTTATACACGTTGTTTGTTTAGTATTGTTTTCTAAATATTTTTTTTAACATTCGGCCATTGTACTCGTACTTCTGATAAATAATACAAGAAATGTTTGTGTAAGAGATACACACGTACATTATTAGCAAGAGTTATAGTTCTCAGAATTCAGCATTAAACACATTCGCCACAGCAGACTACCGACTACCACCTGACAAAATTAGAATACATGTGTGCATATGAGAATGATTATATTGAAGACAGCAAGGCAACACGGCAACAGGTTTTTGTCCATGCTACTTTTATCGTGTAGTCGAATTAAACTAATTTCTATTTCTGATGGCCACAAAACCAAAACAGTGTTGACAATATACAAAATTTGTAAAACAAATTAGTGATTAGAAATATTTTTTAATGTAAGATAAAAATAAATTAAAAAATTTAAATGTTATAATATCAAGAATTTTTATTAGCTTTATTGTTATATGAGAATATTGACTTGAGTCAAAAATACCAACATTGTTAAAGATTAAAAAAAACTCACAGGGTAATAGCCCTTTTTTACCTAAATATTTTTGTGTAATTTTGTCGGCACTCTCTCTTGATTCCGCAGTTACGGGGTTCAAAACTTTAATATATTATTGATAATAAGTCCTACAATATATAACGAATATGAACGACATAGGTATCATTTCAAAATGCTCTAAATAGCTCATTTAATTCTTAAAATCATGATTGAAGAAGCATAACTTACGTATTTCATCGGTGACAGCTTTCAAGTATACACCAAATAAAAGCATGGTAAGTTCTCTGTAAAAGTGAAAAGTCAGATAAAAAATTTTAAAATTGAATTTCACTCGCAATGGGTAAATTGTTTTAAAAAATTTGAATACCAGTATAAAGGTATTTTAGAGTGATGTCTACATCGCTTATATCCGTTCCATTTTCTAGGAGTTATGGCTAATAAAAAATAAGTTTTGAACCCCGTAACTCCGGAGCCAAAAGAGATCCATGAGATGAATTTTTTCGGTCAAAGCGAATTCAATTCGCCGTATTCAATTCGCCCCAGCAAACTTTAAAGAAGTAAAAGCGCTAAATATCACCACTGTAATATACATGAATGAATCGTTGCAACAGTTGAGGATCAGCTGTTTACTGTGCATCTGTCGTTTCCAAAATAATTAAGTAGCTGGCTAAACGGCTACATCGGTAGCTAGCAGCATTTCTAGTCTTGTGTTCGTGTAGTCTGCTGTGGCGAATGTGTTTATAGCTTTCATAACTGCACGTCTACATTAGACATGACATGCTGTTAAGACGTGCTGTTAAAACACGCGAATCTTTTAATGGTGGAGTATACGTATGTCATAATTTTTCATTATTTTTGTTTCGTCAACAAGTTAACTACGCTAGTTTTGTCTCTAGTTTGTGGTTGTGTCGAAAAAAAATACATACATATGTACATATGTAGTATATATCTACATATGTATAATATAATTCTTTTTAACTAAAATTGTAAACTCACATTATTTATGTTATTTATTTTCCTATTCAGGACGTATTTGCTACAAAAATTCAGTTTGCTTCACACTTTTTATAAAATATACACAACTATTACTTTTTCCACAATATTTGCTCAATTCACAAGCTCGTATTAACGTCATATGTGTTGTCTAATCGTATAATTATACAATATTGTATTTTTATTGTTGGTAATTTTCATACAAAAGTGTGTTATAATTATACGATTGAATTTTATATGTTTTTCAATTGTTATATTGAGGCCGGGTCTGGGAATATTCTATTTGTTAAATTAATTTGTAAAAATATTTTATATATGTGATAAGTAACACCAGAAAATACATTCTTCTTAATGATAAATATATACATGATTCATTTCAACTTAATTTTCAAACTAATTTAATCAAAATTGCTTGTCGCTAAAAGAGTTATTATATTTAGCGTCAAATTATAATTCCCACACCTGGTTTCACACCTTGATATTAAACTGACATTTAAAATACGACAAAATAACGATACAATAAATTTGTCTGTTCACAAGCACATAAACAAATATCGTCTTTTTTTAAACCATAAGACAGACGACTGAGCTTGTGAATTGAACAATTATTTCAGTTTTTTCCCTTAAAATAACAACGAAAACAAAACTTTGACAGCTAAACGTCATTTTCTGTTAAGACGGAGCTTTCAAGACAGCATTCGTCAATCTTACACTGAGAAAAAAAGTGCGCATTAAAATTAAATGTGAACACTTTCAAATTTTATTTAAAGTGCCTCAGTCTATAGGTTTTTATGGGAGGCCCAAAAAAAAATATTTTGTAAAAGTCCTAATTTTAATTTTTTAAAGTGTTTACTCTTAATTTAAAAGTAAAAAATTTTTGTTTTTAATGTAAAATTTTTAAATTTTAAAATTTTGACTTTATTTTATAATGACAAACTTTATATTTTAAAGTAAAATATATTATTTATAAAGTAATCACTTTTAAAAATGTATTAAAAGTGAATCCATTTAATTTAAAATTTTTAAACTTTAAAAAATAAAATTAAAACGTTTATTTTCAAAGTGGTAACTTTAAAATGTAAAGTGATCAATTTGCAGAAAAGTGTTAACGTTTACATTTAAAGTGTTCACTTTAATATTGACAGTTTTAGTTTTGAGTAAAAAGTTTTAACTTTAATTTTAAAGTTTTCACTTTAATATATAAAGCGCCAGTTTATTATTAAAAGTGTTCACTTTAACATTTAAAGTGTACATTTTGTATTAAAAGTGTTTACTTTTAAACTCAAAGTGTCTTTGTTGGAACTAAATGAGAACACTTTAAAACGCAACGTAAAATTTTTTATTCTCAAAGTGTTTAAGTTTATTTTAAAAGTTCGACTTTAAATTGTATCGTTAGCGGCATTTGTGTGATTTCGTTATAGTAAAGTGAATTTAGAAGTGTGAACAAGATACAAGAATGACCAGTCAGGGTAAAATTATACAAGAAAGTGACTTGCTGCAAATTCTTGGCAACGATATCCAAATTAATGAGCAGGGTGATTTAACGTACACGTGTGTTGAGGAAGATACGGATCTCCTTAATCTGCTAAAGGATTTTGATCTGGATATACTTTTTCTTGACCTAAAAAGTAAGTAAAAATTCTTAGGCAATATTAACACTTATGCAATATTATTAATGATCCTTAGATGCTGGAATAACTTTTCGAAGCTTAAAATTTTTGTCAAAAGAAGACATTGCGGAAGCAGTAAGAAATATTGGTCTTCGAGCGGAGTTTAGAGAAAAGTTGTTTTTCTGGCGCAAGTCAAAGGTAAATATAATATTAATTTTCAAGCTTATTTGAGATGTTACGCACGTACATAGATACAATTCCCATTTCCATATTACTACGTTTATAATTTAGCAAGCTTATTTTTTCAGTTTGGAATAGAAGACGAAACATTGAGCCAGACTTCGAAAGTTTTTGGTTGGCTAGAAAAAAAACTATCACAACGATTCACCTTGTTCTTCAAATAATTCAATAAGAAACGCATTTGGATCAAAGGTAAGAATATACAGTAAAAAGTTTTGTATTAAATTTAATAATACACTGCATTACAGCCCCTTTCAACATTTTTAAAGAATAACTCAGCCGGAAAGCAACTTATTAAATATTATGAGGAAAGGGCATGTTTTACGAATAAGCAACGCGATGACCTCATTAAAATAATTTTAGAAGATGTCATGTTAACAAAGGCAAAGCTTAGACCGGAACACTTTGCTAGTATTGTGGAAGAAATAATTGGTTTATTTCCCAAAGAAAAAGAGTCCCAGGTATTACTAAAAACGATATATTAAAAAGAACATATTATAAACTGATTTCTTTCAGGATTATTACTACATTCCTCGTCAAAGAAAAAAAAAACCCATCAGGCAAGCTCTATTCCAAATATTTTAACTTAAAGACAAAGATTAGAAAGAGTAGTCCATCTGCGGAAAGATCTCTTTCGAGTGAAGTACATGATCCATTAGTGGAAGAAAATTTTGAAGTTGACGAAACGCTGTCGTTATGTTTAAAAACTTCGCTTCAAAAAGATGCCAGTAATTGGGATGAGGTTATTGACAAATGGCAAAAAACATTTACATTTCGGAAGAAGGATTTGGCAAAGCGCTCAAATTCTGATTTTTTGCAGGAGTGGCCAATTTTAAAAGACTCCAGAGCACCATTTCTGGTATTTAAAAAGCACTTTAATACAAAATTCAAGGATATACAAATTTTTATATTTGTTTTAGATTAATCTAGATTTCAATTTGATTTGTCCACAAAAAGATAATCTTTTAAAAACGAAGTGGGATAATTTTAAAACCAAGATTGTGAACTACTACGATGTCAACATACGGAATCAGCAATCTATAGATCTTCTGAACCAAGCAAAAACGACGAAAAAATTGGTGAGTAACAATTATAGGCTTTTCGTTAAATTAATAAAATAACACTAAATAATTTTTTTTCAGATTATCAAGACTACATTTTTACAATTCTTCTCAATTCAGTTCTGCTGTCTTCAGCAAGATTTAGTGCAGATGGAAATACAAAAAAGAAAGCCACCATTAAAGATGCTAATGAAAGCTTCGTATTGCAGTTAACAACAATTAGCGATTACTCAAGACGAATAAAAGAACTTATCGGTAAATACTATTATAATAAATTGACTGTACAGCCGTTTATAATTATGGTAGGAGACTTCGTGGACGATCTTAACAAAAGAAGAATATTTTCCTCTAATATTGAACTTTGAAAATATTAACTATCAATCTGTTTATGTTTCGACTATAATACATTATAGGGGAATCGAGTATAAACAAAATAATTTTTTAACATTACTGAATGAAATAAATTGTTGTATCTATAAAATCAAACTTTTTATTTACGAAAATGAAATTATTTACGTTCTATGTTATCCTATTGAAATTATTAAATTTGATGTACATTTTCAATCTAACGAGACTGGTATAAAACAAAATTGCCTAAAACTGATTAACATTTCACATTTCACAAGCCTGCCTATGAATTTACATCAAATTAACAATGGAAAGACATATGCAAGATTAAAAAAGATATGATAACATAATGATTTATTTTTTAAATTTAAATTAAGTTATTTTATTTAATGAGTTTATTAATGAGTTATAAATAAGTTATTTGATAAATATAAAATAAATTTAAATATGTTTGAATAAAAAAAATGTGAATTAAAAACAATTAAAATAATCTGTTTCATTTAAAGTTTATAGTGAACACTTTTAAATTGCATTTGAAAGTGTTCCCTCTTAAAATAAAAGCTAAAGCTTTTAATTTGAGATTGAATATGTTAACTTTTAATTTAAATACAAACATTTTTAAATTGGGTTAAAAGTGTGAACTTTAAAATCAAAAGTGTTTAAATTGTATTCGAGAATGCGCATATTAAAATGTAAAGTTTTCACTTTAATATTCAAAGTGCTAACATTAATAATTTACATTTTAAAGTGTAAACTTGAAAATTAAATATTTTTCAATACGGCTGGTTTTCATACATGAAAATTTTTAATTTTAAAGTCCCTTGTACTGGATTTAAAGTGAGCTTAAAGTGTTTCTTTTCTGAGTGTATTAATAATGAAAGCAGCGTTGCCAGTAGGTTAGGGAAAAAATCAGTGATCGTATATTTTCTCGTTATTATTTATTTGGCCAAGTATTAAATATTAAGTAATTAATTTTAGTTCGAGCTAATCAGGCCTAACTTTATTAATGTCAAATAAAACAAAGTTTTATTACATATTTCCCCGACGTTTCGTAACTTTTTTGGTTACTTTTCAAGGGTCGTCTATTTAAATAAAAGAAAAACACAACATTAACACACCATAATTTTACAATATAAATTTGTAAAAACTTACAATTGTTCAATTCACAAGCTCAGTCGTCTGTCTTATGGTTTAAAAAAAGTCGATATTTGTTTATGTGCTTGTGAACAGACAAATTTGTTGTATCGTTATTTTGTCGTATTTTAAATGTCAGTTTAATATCAACAAATTTAAATGTCAGTTTTATATCAAGGTGTGAAACCAGGTATGGGAATTATAATTTGACGCTAAATAAAATAACTTTTTTAGCGACAAGCAATTTTGATTAAATAAGTTTGAAAATTAAGTTGAAATGAATCATGTATATATTTATCATTAAGAAGAATGTATTTTCTGGTGTTACTTATCACATATATAAAATATTTTTACAAATTAATTTAACAAATGTAATATTCCCAGACCCGGCCTCAATATAACAATTGAAAAACATATAAAATTCACGCCCGCTTTCACGATGTTCGATTAAAAAATAATCAACACTTTAACCGAAAGTCTGGCTAAATTGTATTACACAATATATGATTAACTCTTAACTGACAGAATTTAACAGAAAAGTTGATGTTAAATTTAACTGAAAGAAATTTGCCGGTTAGCACTCTAATCGGAGGAAAATAAAACAAAATGGATAGAGATACAAATCGATATTTATATTTTTGTAATATTTTTAATTTAAAAATTTCTGTTCACAAAACTTCAATAAGTTTATCCAAAATCTGGGCATCTGTTATTTTCGTAAAACGCAACATGGCACATCGAGACTGTAAGGGTTTGATGATATTTTCACTTGTAATACAAGCTAATGCAAAACGTGTGAAATTACTATAAATTTCCATTGTACCCCTCAGTGCTTGTTGTACACCCTCAGTAATGCTGTCAGCTTCATCTAGTATAACAATCTTATGATGTTCACGGGGTAGAGTGACTTTTTGTTGAGCAACAATTTTAATATTTTTTTCGCACTACTTCAATACCACGTTCATTTGAGGCATTTAATTCCAATGCTACTTCCTTATAGCTGTCACCAAATAATATTCTAGCCATCCATTGAATAGTTGTTGTTTTGCGCACAACAAACTGGACCCTATACCATACAAAAAAAAAAATCAGCTTTGGCTTATTTTTTTATACATAATTTTACTTACCGCTATAATAATGTTAGGAGCATTACCCTGCGTAGCAAATTCGGACATACTAGCTACAGTATCTTCATTGCCTACAATATCATAAAATTTTGCCGGTCGGTATTTTTCAATCCTAGATAAGAGTAATGGACATTAAATACGATTATGTATGTATGTACATATTTTTACATCATCTTACCATGGCAAATTTCGTCTCTTGGTTTATTTCCCATCATCTGGACACATCCAAACTAGATTCCTTCAACTACATATGTATGTATGTCCCAAATACATTGTCGTAGGAGAACATACTACAAACAAAAAATTTATATTAATGCTATATATGCATGTACATATGTATGTACAAATAACAATATTTTAATTATTACTTACCTGAATTTTACTATTATCATAAAGTTTTGTTTCTCAAATTTGCAAAAATTGTCTTTTTAATATTATTTTTTATGTAAACAAACCGATAGTAATGCCACATTTTTATTAAATTCTTTTGTTAGTTAACCGAAAGATGGTGAAACGAAAACTCGTAACCGTTGATTAAATAGTGCCCGTTAGCCTAACCAGCAATTAGTTAATTTTTTGCTAACAGACATTTTACCGAACATTGTGAAATCAGGCGTCAATCGTATAATTATAACACACTTTTGTATGAAAATTACCAACAACAAAAATACAATATTGTATAATTATACGATTAGACAACACATATGACGTTAATACGAGTTTGTGAATTGAACAAATATGATTTTTTTTTTTAAATTTCACATTAGATATTAATTACAGTAAACATAAAAACACAAAATTGTATAATTACGGATATAACACACAAATTTGTATAATTACACAAACTTAAAATTAATATCACAGAGTTGTTGATCACAGTATTGCTAATTTATAACTGCTAAGAGGATATTCAAAACATTAGAATATCCTCTTTGTGGTTCATATCATAATGAAATAAAATGTATTTAAAAGGTATTATAAGAAAAATTTTCATAGAAAATTTTAATTAAAATATATTACAAATGCGACAGATTTACGAATTTAAAAGGGGTGATTTTTATGTAACTTTAAAATTAACATTTTTTTATACTTCAATTTCATTTACGTGTAAATATTTGTTTTTTTTTTTTTTGCCTGTTGTAACTTTCTGTATCTTTACTCTTATTTTTTGGTCTAATTTGACCGGACTATAAACCAAATCATCAAAACGCCTTTAAATCGTCAAACCTACGACAAATTATCAAATCTGGCAGCCACGGCTTCAGTGAATGTTACTTAGCGTTTACACATGCAAGTGCAAGTGCGAAAAACTCAATACACTCACACTTTTTCACTAACACAAGCATAATTTTCGGACTTGCAGCTCTACTTGCAAGAGAATTTGCTTGTAAGTAAATTTTTGACACTTACCGCAAGTAAAATGACAAGTTAAGAAACAGTGTTACCGATGATGAGTTTTATATCAATTAACCAGTATTTAGTAAAATAAAAGTAATGTTTTAGCTGATTTTCTGTGTATTTATAAAAAATAAAAAACAAAAACGAGCACATCTATACAACAAAGCATCTTAATAGTATTTTCAAGCATTAATTTCATGCATTTTGAAAAAAAATTTGTTAAACCAAATATTCTTTTCAGTAATTTTATGATATCGACAACACGGCAATACTGGATTCACATATTTTTCATAGCATGCTTACGCCTCGAGAACATTTTGCAAATGAACTTACAACTGACTGTGTAAACGCTCGATCAACTTGCAAGACTTTTGGCTATAATTTCGACATTTTCGTTGATAATACGTATACACTACTTGCAAGTAATTACTTACATGTGTAAATGCAGTGTTAAATAGTATATACACAATTGGGGTGTTCACACTGTTGTCATAATGTCTTATTATTTTACAACAGTTTAAAAAAATTGTTGTTTTGCTTCAAGCAAAAAAGTCATATAATAATAAGACATTTTGAGGTATGTTTATGGTTTATCATAAAATAACAGTAGAAATCTTAGTCGAGCAGCTGCAACTCCTTATTCGAGCCGGCGATAATATATACAAGCCGACGCTACTTTTAAATAATACAAGAATGAAAACAAGGCAAATTCATTAGCATGTATATGCACGACCAAGGCGAATTAATTATAAGGTTAATGCAGTGGCGAATTCACGCGAATTTATAAATTGGGTAGTGTGAATAAAAAGGTAGTTTATACTACATAGTACTAAGAACTAGCACTAGCTTTAACTTTTCAGTACTAAGTGGGCCGCGTGAATAAAAAGGTAGCTAAAGCTAATACTAGGAAATATTAAGTTTAAACTAGATTTGAGGTGAATAAAAATTTAAGTTAAAGCTAGTACTTTTTGCAGTCTAGCACAAACTAGTTTTTCCAGCGTTTGCTGAAAATATGTGTGATTAAAAACTAGTAAGTACTTAAAATTACTAGTTTTAACTTGAATTTTTGTAAGCATGTCATTGAGGTGCTGGAAATAAGTTTATTGTTGCTTTATTCGTTATAAAGTGCATTGTCGTTTGTTTTTAATTAAATATGATGACTGCATTAATGAATTATGATCATTCCTCATGTTTTGAATTTGTTTTTTCAATTGACCAATTGTAATTTCCTGGCCAAATTTCTAAAAACAAAAAAAAAAGAAACACGCACTGCCTTTATCACCCATATATTTTCTATTTATTTATTAAGATTATAATTGTTATAATATGAAATATAATCACCCCTATGCGGACTTTCGATTACGTCTCCGCATTCAGTTACGTTACGATCAAAAATTGGTATTCCAAACAAAAACTGAATCGAAAGAACAAGAAGAAGACAACAATGTTACAAAACCAATTTGTTTACTATGAAATGTGGAATAGAAACAAAGAAATGAGCAAGTTTGTTACTATTTTAATAAACAAAAGTCACAACAAACAATAAAAATAGCAAAATAAAAAAAAATTGTGCGATTAATAATAATAAAATAATACAAAAGACTTGTGATTATTATTATTAAAATAATAAAAAGGTAATCATTTTTGTTTGCAAAATATTTAAGTGCTAAGAATTCTGTCAAGATATTTGTTTGCAAAATATTTAAGTGCTAAGAATCCTGGCAAGCCGGAGGTGGTATTTTTAATTTTTGTATTTGAAGGAGGAATGGAATCCATAGCAGTGGCTTTATTGGTGGAAGAGGAGAACAACATGAGTCAGAACACAGAGGTAAGGCTTGAAAAGCGAAAACTGAGGGACAGCTGCAATCCATTCGAGATGAGTGATCAGTTGTAAGTAATTATATATAATAAAATAAATATAAATTAATTTTTTAATTTAACTTTTACAGGTTTAAAAAGAACTTTCGTTTAAATAAAGACGCGTTTAAATATGTATTAGATACATTTGCACAAGAAGCACGACCCTGTTCATTAAAATCTTCATCACCGCTTAACCATGTTATGACGGCTTTAAGATTCTTTGCCGAAGGAGGCTATCAACATGGAGTTGGCGCTGATCATAATGTTGGAATGTCTCAATCGACAGTGTCAAAATCACTATCGTGTTTTCTCGATATAATGCAGACAAAGCTTTGCCGTCAGTGGATACAATTTGATGAAAGTGTGGAGGAAAAGATTCAAGCTAAACAACAATTTTATGCGAAGGCCGGCTTCCCAGGTGTCATCATGTGTGTTGATGGCACACATATAAAGATTATAAAACCATCAGAAGAGGCGTTCCTTTACTACAATAGAAAAGGATTTTTTAGTATTAATGCTATGGTGGTAACCGTTTTGTTTTTTAGGTGTGCGATAACAAAATGCGCATAAGGTGCATTGATGCAAGATATCCCGGGTGCAACCACGATTCGCATATATGGAACCTAAGTAAAGCGAGAACTCATTTAGAACTAAAATATCGTGAAGGAGAGAGAAACACTTGGCTATTAGGTATTTATTTGTGTACAAATATATGTAATAATTTCATAAACTAATCGCATTATTAACAGGTGATGCAGGTTATCCCCTGGAACCCTGGCTTATGACACCATACCGATCACCAAGTGCAGGAAGCCAGGAAAGTAATTATAACATTCGGCATTCAAAAACGAGGAATATAGTTGAGAGAACTATTGGAGTTTTAAAAAACCGATTTCGTTGTTTATTGGGTGCTAGAGAACTGCATTACTCCCCACAGAAAGTCAGCCAAATTATAAATGTTGTTTGTGCTCTACACAACATTTGTATATACTACCGGGTGGAAGATTTGGACATTAACGAATATCAATTTGAAAGTTCACAAGAAGATAGAGAAGAAGAAAACATAGATTCTAATTATCTATCTATAGCACAAAGTATTCGGGATAATATTCTTTCTTCTTTTTAAGTGATCTTTAACCATCTCAACTAAACGTATCAATAAGAAGACGCTTTTGCTTTTTAATTTTTGTATATTTTTTTTATTATTTTATACAGTAAATAAATTCATTTTATATTTAATAAAAATTAAAGCGTATTCAATTTTTTGGTATATTTGATATAAAAAGAATTAAAAACTAAATTTAACTTCAGTAGCAACAAAAAAAACTTATACGTAATAAAAAAAAAAATAAATCACATTCATTTGATTAAAAATCGTGTACTTATTATTCCATAGTTTAGTCAGAATCAAAGGATGGGTGCTCCAGCTTAAGCATTTTAAGTTTAATTTCAATTTTCTTTTGCAATAATTCCTCCTTTAATATATTATGCCGCAACTGTTTCGCTGCGGTTTCGGCCATTTTTTCAAGAGATCGGTTTATTCGCCTTAAATGTGTAGACACCTCGTCAAACTTTTTCAAACAGTTTTCTTTGAAGTTTTTAGATTCTTCATAAAACTCTTTCTGGGCATCTATTTGCTGTTGCAGCAAAGACAAGGTGTTCTCTTTTGGACTTGGACGTTTTTTTGAAGTGGTAGGTACGTCCGAAGGGTGTTCCGAGCGACAGGAAATATCCATTTCAGACACTTCATCCTGCACCTCACTCGCCACTCCAAAATCTACTGCACCCCTAATACCACTTGTGTTTGTTTCAAGCCCCGTCAAGTGGATTACTTTTTCTTCTAATGGGCCTATGTGCTGCAAGCGACAGTTTCCTCCTCCAGTGCTCATTAATTCTTTTTTATTTGCCGAAAGTTTCCGCTTTATGTAGCACTTCCAATCAATCCATACCTACATAGGATAATAAGTACATGCGACATATTTATAATAAGCCAAAAATACATTTTTCCATGCGGTGTCACTTTTTGTTGGTGGTCCTAATGCATTAAGGGTTTGTGTAACCTCCTGCCAAAACACCTGAACTTCCTCCTTGGACCGTTTATGGTAGCCGCAAGCAATATCTTGTTTTGTTGACATTAAACTTACCAGCTTTTCGTATTGCTCTGGTGTCGTTGTTTTTGACCTGGAAAAAAAAAGAAATGATTGGCCGTACAACAAAAATTTATATAAATCACTTTTTAAACATTTTATACTTACATTTTATAAATTAAACACTTTTTAAGTTTATAAAAAGAGCAATCGAAAAAAATTCCGCTGCTAAAATGTAAGCGTAGAAAAACGTAAATACGATCGTAATACAGAATACCTACAATCGAAAGAAACGGAGCGGAATCGAAACTCTGAATACCAAAGTTACCAAACGGAGAAAATTTCGATTCGAATCGAAAGTCCGAATAGGGGTGAATATAAATTGTAAAGAAAATCACTCACTTTGGTTGTTTTATACAACTTTTGTGAAACAATAACAAATGACATTATACGACGTTGCCACTATGATTTATTTAGAGTTTGCCGCGCAAATACCTTTTGTGACAATTTATTTTCATCCAGGTACAACGCCTAAATAGCAGCACAAAGTCAATAGGCACGCAACTTTAAGAAAACCAAATGCAAAATAATATAAAAAGTACTAAAACACCCGAAATTGTCTATACTATATGTACATATTATGCATTTTTGCAAAGTTCCTATTATTAAAGGTGTCAATTTTTCCTTTACTCCGCTTTAAAACCCAACATTTTTTATACGTGGGCATTTTTAATTGTTTCTAATACTTTTCTTAACGAGTTCTAAGAAAAGCCATTTCATATGTATATGTATATCATAGATAATTTTGTACAGTTTATTGCTTCTCCTGTAAACGTATGAAAATTGATGTTACGTTATTTTGCATTTTAGTTATGTATTAGCCGTATTTACAATCTTGTGCATTTGATATTGCAAATTTTTGCAATTGCAACTTTTTCCCATCAATTCTGAACGGACTGTTTGGTTGAACTTGAAATAATTATTGTAAAGCAAAAACTCGCTCGCTGATTGGGAAAATTTATTTCCAACTAAAGTTTCGAGTTAAACATCATATTAATATTTTTATAATATCCCCCTCCGAACATATTTAATTGGATTTATCTCTTTTATACTTTATAATTTTTGTGCTTTATAGTTTTTTTATTCTTCATACAATGTGATTTTCAAGATTTACAGAGTAAATATAAACTATGGGTTTTAGGTGTTGCTTATTTGCAAAGATATAGCAAGTTCATTTCTCTGTATTTTGGTTGTGTAGAGTATACGTATGCTTCACAAATTGAAATTCTTAAAACATTACGCCGGGATATAAAAGCAAAAAAGTGGCAACTCATCAATGATTTCTACCAGCTGTTAAATTTTCCAGCTTATGCTACCGCTTTTCAGAACTAGCTATGTAGCACTAGCAAAGACTTATTCACACTTTTTCTAGCTTTCACTAGTAGCTTTCGCTAGTGCTGAAAAGACAAAGCTACTGCTACTACTTGGAGCTTGGTAGCATACACTACATTTTTATTCATTCCGCCCAGTATGTTGAAAAGTATAAACTACAAAAAGTGTGAATATATCTTTGCTAGTACTACGTAGCTAGTACTGAAAAGTGATAGCTAGTACTGGAAAATTAAAAGATATGCGGCTTAAAAATCAGCTGATAGAAACTGTTTGGAAGTTGCCTCTGTTTAAAAAAAGGCAACTCTATAAGTTTGGTTTGATTATTTATTATCACGATGGGCGACAAGAATAGCGCGAAATTATTTTATATGCTCCAAAAGCATAAAAAATTCGCAAGTGCCTTCAGTGAGAGTGGCAAAAAATAATGCCTTGTTTTCACTCCATGAAGAGTATTGGAAGAGTTTGGGCAGGAAATTACAACAAATGGTCAATTGAAAAAAAAAACTTCAAAACATATTTAAATAAAAACAAAAATGCGCTTTTTGACGAATAAACCAACAATAAACTTAGTTCCAGCACCTCAATGACATGCTTACAAAAATTCAAGTAAAAACTAGTATTTTTAAATACTTACTAGTTTTTATTCACACATATTTTCAGCAAACGCTGGAAAAACTAGCTTGTGTTAGACTGCAAAAAGCACTAGCTTTATCTGAAAATTTTATTCACCTCAAAACTAGTATAAACTTAAGATTTGCTAGAACTACATTTTTATTCACGCTGCCCATTACCTACGAGTACACAGTCAAATTTGTTACATATTTTCCCGCGTCATTTTAATGTAGTTTTCGTGCAAAAGGCAAATTCATTACGATTACAAATTTGACAGTATTGGTAATGTATACATTTGCGTGAATTCGCCACTGTATCCACCTTATAATCAATATCAAATTATGTGTTTGTGTACCTGATCTGCCTGGCGGCTTGTGAACACTTTTCCACTTGCCGCCGTCCAAAAAAATAGTTCAGCTCATGTTACCGGCAACAGCTGTTTTTAATTATATTTATTTCAGCAAGTTCGTATAGATAAAAAAAATTTGAAAATTTTAATTGATAATGGACATTTTAGAAAATTTATAGGAAATTTATTGTTTTCTTTATTAACGATTAAAAAACATTTACATTTAAGCCAAAATGCAAACGTATGCGTAATAATCCGACTAAAAATGGAGTGTTGTTAAATGTTTATCAGCTGGCACAATTATGACATAGCACACTTACTTATGACGGGTTGTTCACACTTGTCATATTTTGGTGTGCTATTATTTTATGACATATGACTTATGACTACATTGTGAATACCCCAAATATGTACCAAATAAATATGCCGCGAATGTTGTTGTTACAACTTGCTCGTAACACCACCACCAAATGAAATATACACAAAACTGTGCTCTGACAGGTTGTGATATTATTTTTACTTTTTTCTACGCTGTTACTTCGTTCTGTAATCACCATATGTAGAAGTTAAAAAGTTATTGAGTATATTTTCATGCTTACGGCTCGCAGCATTTGAAGCGCGACCCAAAAATATAACAATTCAGTGAAAGCGAGTGCTTAAAAGTATTCGAGACTAAAACTTATGTATATAGTAAACAGCGAGTCCGCTCGCGAGTATTATGTATTGTTGCAGATCTCTGATCCACACCTGAGATACCAGCATGCCCAAGTCTTCTATGGCACGTAACCGCTGTGTCTTTGCTACACAAAAATACGTTTTTATTTTCTAATTTTAGAACTATTTCGTAAAGACTGCCGCGAAGTGCAGTTGATGCAATTATTTTTAATTTTGTAGGACAATAGCGGAATTGTCCACAAAATTAACTTGTTGCTTCGATTTCACAAGCTCTCGTAAGCATAACAAGTTATCTCTCAATTAGGGAGCAAATAGAACGTCCTTCATAACAACTTCAACACCTCTATTACCTGCCTTATATGCCTTAAATTTGTCTGCCCTTTGCTACAACAATTTCAACAGGGGTATTCTTTTAAGAAAACTGACTTGTTGTTCACTATATGATCACTGGCACCTAAATCTAGTTTAAAAAAACTTGATTATTTTTAGATTTACATATATATTATTTTTAAATGCCATAAATGATACTGCTTTTGTATTAGTCCTAGTGGATTGTGCATCTTTCCGCCAACAGTCCTTTGATTTGTGTCCAAACTTACTGTTTTATCTTGTATCATCTTCTAATCTGTTTGAAAATTTCGTTTCTTCTGAAATTAATCTTTTCTTCGCGCCATATTGAAAGTTAATTTGTCTCCTTCAAAGGGCAGTTACAAGCGGATCGAACTTTTCAGGTAGCGTTAAAAGTAATTGTTCCAATGTATCACTTTCTTCCATATTAGCACCCGATAATTTGAGTTGTGGAATTAAGTTTTCGAAATACATCACATGGCTTCTTACTGAATCTCCTTCATTCATTCTCAACTTTGCTAAATTCTTTCGGATCAGCAATTGATTAAGCACTGATTTCTTCTCAAACGTAGATTCGAGATTATTCCACATTTCTTTAGAGGTTTTCTTATCACGTACAAAGCTAGTGCAATCTGCATACAGAAAACCAGAGTTTCGAATTACTAATTTCAGCAGTCGTTTTTAGCACTCAAAGTCACTGTTTTCAGTTATGTTTAACAAAAAATGACCATGTTCTTTTTTCAACCAGATGCTTTCTGCTGATAGTTAACTGCGTACACAAATTACTAAAAAACAAAGCAAACAGCCTGCTTTTCTTTCAGCAGTCAAACAAACAAACAGGAAACCAGCGGGGTTACTCTGTAATACTATTCGAAAAGACAAAATTTCGAATTTGTATCTTATTTACATTGAAATTCGAAAGTATTTGCTTTCGATTCGAAATATAGAGTAACCCCCAGTGGTAGTTACAACAACACCCAAACTGAAGTCAGGAAAAGTTCTTAGGAGAGTTTGGTGTTTTAGGTGATAGCATTGATTTGATAGTAACGTATGTCCCTATTATGATTCACAACTGAATTGATTGTTGAGTTGTAGTTGTCAAATTCTTATTATGGATTACAACTCAACTCAACTTCAAATCGGCTGTTCAATAAGTTGTCTTCGTTAAGTTGTTACGAGTATTATGATTTACGACTATTCTGAGTTTAGTTGTATAAGCTGTCAAACTGCGACAACTACTTTTTATCAGTTGTGTTTCTGCCTCCGAGTGATAAAAATGGAAAAAACAATGTAACTTTATATAACTTTTATAAAATATACAATAAGAATTTATATTATAAAAAAAAAAGGATATTGACCGCCTAATTGAATAGTCGAAGATGCTTTGATCCATTGTGAACAAATGTGTTGTTCAATAATATTTAAAACATCATCTAGTTCATTCAGCAAATAATCTAAAATTACTAATGAATCAAAAAATATATGAGTAGCTTATTTTGCTTTCTTTAATGCATTTACGCACTTGGTAGTTGGTAATTCCAATAAGTTACTTCGACTTCTAATGCTGCGTCGGTACGCATAAGATCCACATTTTTTTCCTCTGAATCTTCCGAAAAATACATTTCGACAGATATATCCATTTTTATACATTAATTTATATAAATTTTCCAAAATTATTAAGGGTAATCACGATGGTGATTGTGCAAATATGCATTTTGCAAATTTGCTGTGCATATTAGTGTACTTCGTGAGCGTACTTTTAAATTTATTGCATTTTAGTGAAGAGCATGTAATTTTGTTCAGAAAAATGTGGCAGCCCATCAAAAATTCTGGCAGCACTGACTTTAGATGTCAAGTTACAAATGCATAAATTTATTATTTACTAATAAATTAAAAAAAGAATACTAAAACTTTTAAAATTAAATTAAAATTAGTTACAAAATTAAATTTTCTTTTTCTAAACATAAAAATATGATAGTCTGTATGTCACAAGTTATTGTTTATTTTCGTTTGCAATTGATAAAATATGCACTACTATCTTTGCTCATGGTTTTTTTAGTGCAAAATTAAGCAAATTGCAAATACATACATTTTGTTGTTATGTTGTGCAAATGTGTGTATATTTGCACACATTTGCATCGTTTGCACACTTTGCACTACCCATCGTGATTACCCTTATTATTAACACACTTTGAATATATGTACCTACATATGCATGTATGTATGTATCTAATAGTTGATTCAAGTTGTCATATTAATGTTGAGAAGAACTTAACGAAGACAACGAAAATTAGTTGTTAACCATAATGCAATGAAATAGTTGAGTTTAGTTGTAACATTGACAACTCAACCTAGTTGTGTTGTGAATCATAGTATCGTAACGTCAGACTGTGTGGTCGACCATGCAGTCTTTGCTGCGAGTTTTTAGAAGTAGTTTATTGCCGCGTTTTTTTTTTTTTGTGTTTAACAAGGAAACATGAAAACTATTCGTGTTGATGTGTGCATGTAAGTAAGTTGATGGATGTGTGTATATATAATTGTATATGAGTTACTGAATACAAGACTGTATGGACTTATGCTGTATGATATATTAAAAAGTTTTTATAAGAAAATTAAAACTAACTATGTATAAGTATACATACACTGCCCGCCACTTGAATAAGGAATCACATCTTTTTAACTTTAATTAAGTATATCTCCTAAGCTAAAGTTCAGAAAAAAATAATGTTTTGCACAACCAAATTTCAAAGTATTGGCTTTAGCTGACTCCTATAGTAACTAGAAGTGGATGTATTCCAGATCATCAATTCGGTTTTCGCAGTCAGCACAACACTATTGAACAAACTCACAGACTTGTGAATGTAGTTAGAGAAACTTTAAAAAAAAAGAAATATTTGTTCAATTCACAAGCTCAGTCGTCTGTCTTATGGTTTAAAAAAAGACGATATTTGTTTATGTGCTTGTGCTTTTGTCGTATTTTAAATGTCAGTTTAATGTTGTCAATTCATATGAGTAAATAGTTTATGTCAAAAAACAAATTTCTGTTTATCAAATAATAAAAAAACATGAAAAGTGAAACCAGGTGTGGGAATTATAATTTGACGCGAAATATAACTTTCTTTTTTAGCGACAATCAATTTTGATTAAATTAGTTTGAAAATTAAGTTGAAATGAATCATGTATATATTTATCATTAAGAAGAATGTATTTTCTGGTGTTACTTATCACATATATAAAATATTTTTACAAATTAATTTAACAAATAGAATATTCCCAGACCCGGCCTCAATATAACAATTGAAAAACATATAAAATTCAATCGTATAATTATAACACACTTTTGTATGAAAATTACCAACAACAAAAATACAATATTGTATAATTATACGATTAGACAACACATATGAAGTTAATACGAGCTTGTGAATTGAACAATTGTTTAGCGCTTTTTTTATGTCGCACAGGCTTTTGATAAAGTATAGCACGAAGGTCTTGTCCACAAATTAACACAAAATCTACCCGCAAACATCGTCAGGCTCTTAAAAAGCTATTTAAAGAAACGAAAATTTGTAGTTAGGGAAGGCAATTTCTTAAGCCCTCCGCATTCGATTGAAGCCGGAGTTCCTCAAGGCAGTATCTTCGGTGCTTTACTATACTTAATATATGCCTCTGACTTACCGTTAAGCAGTTGCATTCACACGTCAACATTTGCTGTGATACGGCTTTTCTAAGCGTTCATGAAAAGCCTGTAGAAGCTTCCCGGAATCTACAAGGGTACATCTCAAAATTGGAAACATGGCTAAAACAATGGCGAATAAAAGTAAATGAGCAGAAATGTGTACACGTAACTTTTACGTTGCGCAGAGAAACATGCCCGCATATACAAATAAACACCGAGACTTTACCCCAACACACTCTACTCAAATACCTAGGCGTTCACCTTGACGGGCGTTTAACATGGAAATCGCACATAGACGCGAAGTTGACACAAATGAAATTAAAAGCAGCCCAAATGAATAGGCTTATTGGAAGAAATTCTATATTAAGTCTTGACTGTAAACTTTTGTTATACAACGGGATCCTGAAACAAATATGGTTCTATGGAATCCAGTTATGGGGCACTGCCTCAGCATCAAAAGTCGAAAAAATTCAAAGGCGACAGAATAAAATTTTACGTACAATAACAGCAGCCCCCTGGTATATCCGAAAGCAGCGAATTCACAAAGATCTTGATGTTCCGTTGGTGAAGACTGTATTTTCAAAACACGCTAAAAAATATATAAAAAAAACTTGAGTTGTACCCAAATGTACTTGCACGCAATATTCTACATTATAGTGGCCACACCCGGCTGAAAAGGAGGGATACTCTTTTTCTCACCCGAACACGAGAGATGTAAAACTACAAAAATTAACCGCTGAAACTAATAAATTTTGTTTAGCATTGGCTAAACATATATTAAACTTTATTTTATTTTTTAGATTTAAAATTTGAACAACTTATTGATGTTTCAATTTATAATTGAAGATTCAATAAATAATATAATTATCAAAAAAAAAAAATATTTGATACCGACATGGCAAAATTTGATGCAATGCTATGAATTTTTCGTCTCTCTCTCTGGAGTTGTTGCCATTTTCTTCCGCCCTTTTGTACACAACTGTCTATTAATTTTTTTTTTTGGCTATTTGGACCGGATTCTGACCCTGAGATTTCAAAATCTTAATTTTTTCTTTTTCAGAGTTGTTAAGAGCCTTTGAATAAAAACAATTTAAAAACTATCAAATTTAAAATTCTCTAGCGGTTTATATTGAAAGAAATTCAAATCATAACCTTCCTGATTAATATTAAAATAATTCCATATTCAAGTGATACACGAAGTAGTATCTACCACAGAAATACATGTCTTTAAATAAATGCATAATTTTAGTATAATAAAAATATGTATATTTTTTTATTTCTTCAGGAAACTAAAGCCAACACTTTGAAATTTGGTTGTGCAAAACATTATTTTTTTCTGAACTTCAGTTTCAGAAATACTTAATTAAAGTTAAAAAAATGTTATTCCTTATTCAAGTGGCAAGCAGTGTATGTTCATACATAAGTACATTAGGGCAATATAACCAAATTTTTGGGATAGTACCACGGAGTGGCCAAGAATGGTTTAGTAATGAAAACACCTTTCTCCCGTCGTTTTGCGAAAAAAAACCTCACGCATTGAAGCAAATTTCTAAAACCTTCCAATAATATATAAATACGCAACAATTTCCATGCTTTCTAAAAAAATTTTAAATCTAAAGCAGTGGATAAATTCCAAAATAGCATTTTAGTGATACGTATAGAAATATATACATATCGACACCTTTTTGCAAATGTATCGTAAACGCCAATTTTTGCGAAATTGACTTTTTGATGCAAAATTGTTGTAACACCTATAACTCATCACCTGGTAAAATATTATAACTGTATTCGCTATAGGTATGTCGGAAACTTAGTTTAAATTTTATCGTATGTGACAGCACATATTTTGGTGACAGCAAATATATCGTATGTTACATACGTACATATAACATTGTAATTTATGTGTGGTGACATTTCAACCAATTTAAAAAGAATGTAAGTGGATGAGATCGATGACGTTTCACATTCGATATCTCTTCTTTCTTCTTATTTGTTTTACAGTTATTTCTATTCATTATTCATTTTTGTGCTCATAATTTTCTGTGAAAAGAGTTAGTTTTAGCAAGACATTTAACTAGTGTGGATACGAAAGTTTAAAAAGATAAAAAAAAATGTCAACGTCTCCAAAAAATGTAACATCATTATTATTTATTTGTGTTTAGTAATTAATATATTGTGTGAATGTGATGTTATATATATGTGTTAAACAAATAGTTGATTTTATAGTGATAATGTGTTATTTATTATATTTATATATGTATGTATATAGATTGTTAAAGGCCTAGTTCCCTACAGTGATAGCGATGATTGTAAGGAGGAGCGCTGCGTTGGTAAGCGCGGACACAAAAAAGAACGCAAGACCAAGATTAGCACACAAAATATGAGAATGGTACTTGCTAATCCGTGCTTAAAAAATATGTGCAAAAACGATTGCCTAAAAGTAACAGAAATTGAACGTTGTCACATAAATGAACACTACTGGGGAATGCCAGAAGCAAGGCGAAATTTGTGGCTTCTCTCTTGCATCAAACCAGTCCACATACGGAGAAGAAGACCTTGTCAAGAACCCAATAGTGAACATAGACGAGATCGTTCCTACAAATATTATTTAATACACAATGGTGAAGCTATCAAAGTCTGCCAAAAATTTATTTTAAGAACTTTAAATATTTCGCAAATGGTGGTAAGGCATGCATTGTTAAAAGAAAGTGGAGCTAAACAGCGGCGAAAGAGAGTGGCGCATAATAAAACAAATGAAGAACATATAAATTTAGTAAAAAAATACATTGAAAAACTGCCAGCTGTACCGTCGCATTACTGTCGTAGCAAATGCAATAAAGTATATATACCCCAGGAGTTTCGAAACGTGGCCAATATATACAAATGTTATGAGCATATCTCAAAGAGCAGGACTTAGGAAGCAGTATTGTGTCATTAAATATTTTTAGAAAAATTTTCAAAAATGATTTTTCCATTGGATTTCATTTACCCAAGAAGGATAAATGCATCACATGCGAAAATGTGAAAAATCTTAATGCGGAAGATAAAGAAAAGGTTTTAAATTCAGATGCACTTAAAATTCACTTAAAAATTAAAGACGAAATTAAAGGAATTTTTCTAAAAGAACAAACGAAGACAAAATCTAACCCACAATTTTTATGCGCTAGTTTCGACATGCAAAAAGTATTAAATACGCCATTTTCGAAAAATGTCACACTATTCTACTCCCGGAAATATGCCTACTACAACTTAAGCGTGTATGAAAGTGGGACACGAAATGGCTTTTGCTTCTTGTGGGGTGAGCGGGATGGTAAACGAGGATGCAACGAAATATGCACAGCACTTTTGAAGTACCTCTTAATTTTGGACAGCAGAAAAACCACCATGGAACTGAGTCTCTATTGCGACAGCTGCGCTGGTCAAAATAAGAACAAGGCTGTACTGTCGATGTTGGCTTATTTTTTAAATTCTTCCAAATGTTTGAATCAAATTACAATAACTTACTTGCTTCCTGGTCACACTATGATGCCAGTAGATTCAGTCCATAGCACAATCGAATCCTTTGTAAGAAATCGAACCATATGGGCACCTAGTGAATGGCCCACCGTTATCAGAAATGCTAGAACAAATCCATGGGGTTATGAATGCATTAAACTGAGCCATAACGATTTTTATAATTGGAAATTGTTTGCCGATTCATTACTTCCCATTAACATTAAGTTAAATATAACCAAACTGCGTATCGCTACCTTAAAGAAAAACCCTGTTTCAATAGAGTTAAAGTATACAAACTATGTTGAAGATTTTAATAAAAAGAATATAAATAATCTTAATTTTAACCATAACCTTAAATTACTATACCCTAACCAATTAAGCATTTCAACAAAAAAATATATTGACCTCAAAAATTTATGTGCTAAGAACAGTATTCCCCCTATATATCATAGTGAGTACCTAAATCTTCCCCATTCCAATAAAATTAAAGATACTTTGCAAGAAACGGACAACGAAGATTGAATTCAGTTTACTATAATAATAATTCACTTCATTTAAATAATTTACTTCATAATATAAGTAAATTTCGTTTTATACTTTTCTTTGCTCTAAAAAATATTTTATTACTGAATAAATGTAACTAAATTAATTTAAATAACTGCTATATTGAAATAAAGGTTTTATTTTGTTATTTTCATCGTTATACAATTTTGTTTTGATTTACTTTGATCGGTAATATTTTTGTCAATTTGTTGTATGTTACACATTTTGCGCCCAAGCATCCAAAACTTGAAGTGCCAAAAGTATCGTATGTGACAAAAATTTAAATATATCGAAAAATACTGCACATTTTACAAAATTTTTTTTTTTTTTTTTAAATTAAAGAAGTCTAGTAAAGGTATGTATTAAAAATTGGCTGCGACATTACCACCCAAACCGCAGGAAATCAAATAAAACCTTTTCCTGTAAAGTTTAGTTTGTAACATACGATACATTTGCAAAAAGGTGTCGATATATCAGGTGTATATTTTTTAAAATTTCCGTGATATAAAAATGGTTGTTTGCAAACTTCAACCCGATTCCTGCGTGAACTTTTTTAACGATCCAAAAAGATCACCATATTTTTTATTAACAACTTTTAATGTTCTACACGACTATACTACGCCGTTTTTGATATTCGCAGAAAGTGTGAAAAAGTTATAGCTCTAATATACATATATAGTGATTTGTAAAACACAACAAGTTCTAGTTGTTATAGCAAACGGTTGTTTTTGGGAGTGATTTTTATGTAAAAAATTCTACGAAAATTTAGTTTCATTGATTTCTGATTACATATTAATACGTCATACGTCCATACACAAATGTACATATATAGAACGTTTATTCTATATACATACGGTGACCATATTTTTCGAGAAAAAAAAGGACACTCAAAATTAAATAAAAATTATTGGTATCAACTTAATTACATAGATATATTTTATAAGTCTCGGTTCGCACTATGAAAGTTTCTTTCATGAAATTTCTGAAATTCTCTTTTAAAATTTCACTCTTGTCTGCACACTGAAAGTTAATTTCATGAACCTAAACATTTTTATATTTTTAATTTCATATGAATTGTCAACACACAGCAACAAATGTACGTGCTGACAATTACGAATTACAATACAAACAGAATTTCCGTGAACATGAAAGTGTGTACCCGACACCATTCTTCTCTCCCCTCTAACCAACAAACTGCCACTTTCATGAAATAAAATTTCATAGTGCGAACCGAGACTAACAAACAAAAAATTAATTAATTAATCAAAATTAACAAAGAAATTAAATTTAGCCAATAATACAAAAATAACAAAATTCAATAAATAAAAATAACTAAAAACAATAGTTTAAGGATTATATATTGATATTTTTCTGAAGAATGTATTTTTTTAATATATCAATGTTATTTTATAAAAACAATTTAAATTCTGCACAGTCCATTTGAAAGCCGACAGAAAATTTGACACATTGAACATACACTTTTCAGTGTTGCCAGGCAATTCTGTCTTGGGTGGTTATAAATTTTTATTGTATTGAGTTTAAAATTTGGGTATTTTGAGAAAATAAAATTTTTAATTTTGGAAACTAAAGAAGAACATTAGCCATCAAAAAGAAAGGACAAAAAAGGAAAATTCAATTAAAAAAAGGACAATTTATTTTGTTTAAATTGAAAAGAACGTTGTGTCAAAAAAGAGGACTGTCCTTTTTAAAAAAGGACGGATGGTCACCGTATATATACATATGTAGCTGATATCTAAAAGGATGTTTAGATATTAATTTTTTTTACATTGTTGCTTGAAATATGTTAACAATGTCTACTTAATATTTCTATGATTATTACCATTTACGAACTTTAGCATGTATAAATATTAATAATAATAAGCAGTTCGTAGTTCATAATTACAAAAATTACAATGACTTCCAAAACGTTCGTATACAATGTTTGTATACAGTATTGCTACTGTATTTAAATCACATGCATATGCAAAGTTCGAAAACAATGCAACAACTATAAACCCGATGCCTAGTTTGCCCTCTTACTGCGTTAAAAATACTTTGCGGCGGCGTTTTGAAATGGTATACATTGTATAACTATTGTACTGCGGCGTTATGAAATATGATGCTTTGTTCAAACACAAAGCAATTGACGTTTTGGAAGTCAGCCATACATACGTATGAAAAATAAGCAAGGACCAGTGCTAATTATATGTTCAAACGATCATAATCAAAAATATATAAGTACATAGTTAATTATAAAAATCAAACCAAAAAATATATTTTAATTGTAATTTTTTCTTTGTTGCTCGAAATACACTCCGGTTCACTTATTTAAAGGCACTAAAAATACCATATTCAGCAGCCTGTATCTTTTGCAATTTTTAAACGATGGCAGAATTTTAAAATGGAAATGGAAGTTCGACATCTTGAGATATAAAAAAAATCATGACAATAATGGTTTCTTAGCTAAAGAACTTTTTGAGCAATTAATAAATAAATCCAAAAATGTGCTATTTTTTTGGTTCACTTGAATAAAGGCACTTTAATTAATTTTAATGAAAAACAGTTTTGCTTAATTTTTTTAATTTATTTTACTTTAAGAACTCTTAAGCTACGTTCACATTTATCAAATATTTGTCGAAAAAAACGTAACCAAGAAAAAAACTAATAATTAATTTCCGTTAATTCCAATATTTTTTTAATTTTGGGTTCGAATTTTTTAAAAACTGTATAAAAATACTCTTTTGGAGAAGAATTAATTTTATAAAAATTATATAAAAATCGTGTTGAATGACACCATCCCTAAGCAAAACTATTGGTTACGTTTTTTTGTGCAAATATTTGATAAATGTGAACGTAGCTTTAGTAATGGGTACAAGCCCCTTTGTTTTCAAATATATGGGTTTTCATTGACAGATAAAGAGAATTTATGTAATCTAACGAAATTTGATTCCAAGCATCCTTATTGGCCTGAAATAGTGACTGCTTGTCTTCAAATTGTCCTTCATAGACCTTACGAGATAACCAACCCCAGACATTTTCGATAATGTTTAGATCTGGCGAATACGGTGGCCAGTCAAGAATATTAACATTTTGGCTTGCAATGAACTCCTTTACTATTCTAGCGTTGTGTATAGGGGCATTATCCAAGATATGGGACCAAAAAGTTCACTGAACTTTGAAAAAGACGACTCCAATAACGATATAGCTTGCACCAGTCATTTTTGCACTTTGAAATTCAAGATCGATGGTACGTAATAGCACCCCACACCATAACGCCGCCCTCTCGGCTGTGATGTCGGTTCATCACAGATTTCTTTGCGCAGATCATGGAAATAATAGTTGCAGCCTTCAGGCCCATCCAAATTAAACTTCCTCTCATCCGTAAATACAACGGTTCTCCAGTCATTTACATGACCTCTTTGCTGCACATCCCATACCAAGCAGTCTCTTGCGAATTGAAGCCTCTTTTAGTTACGAGAGGCATTAAGTGCCGGATTTTGTAATTCCAGGTACTAAAAGATACTCACTGCTCTTAATTACTCTGCGTACTGATGACTTGCTCGCTGGCACTCCAGCTTGAGCTCTTATTTTTGACAAGGGTAATGCAGAATTAGAAGCAATTGTGATGATTTTTCTTTTCTCATACGTAGATAAAGACAATGAAACCCTTCCTTTAAAATTTGTTGCATACCGCTCGGGGTCCTTGATGTAATTGTCGGCAACTGTTGGACTTCGTCCAATTTTTTTTAGCTATTGCGAGGTTAGAATATCCTTCAGAAAGGTAAACATCGATTTTAGTTTTTTCCGATAGATTTAAAATTTTTTGTGTTGCCATTTTAACCCGTAAAATGATTAAGATGTAATAAATTTTAATAAACAAACGCTCCCTATAAAAAATCATCGCTTACTTTAAAAATAATAAAGTGCCTTTATTCAAGTTAACCAGAAAAAATAGCACATTTTTGGACTTTTTTTTGATAAATTGCTTAAAAGATACAGGGTGCTTTTAAAAGAATGCTGTTTTATTAATTAGTTTTGTTGATTTAAGAGTTTTGTTTTGTTTTGCTTCTTTTAAAATAGGTTTCGTTGGAAAAAAAAACTGCTTTTTCATTTGACGTTTTTATGACGATTTCAATAAGCTATATTGACGATAATGACGATTTTTGCCCAAATATATGACGATATTACCTCTAAAAAATCTGACAGCTATGCTTGTTATCAATCCCTGCTCTATGTTAAAGAGAAGCCAAAACCTAAAGAGAGCGAGAGTAACAACAGTTTTTTTTGGTACACGTATTTGTTTGTTGCGTAAGCAGAATTTGTTTTTTTTCTTGCATTCCTATAACGCGTTATAGGCAAAGAAATGATTGAACATCTCGGATTTAAATTCAAAAATAAATATTCCCCCTATCGTGAATAAGAAGTGAAATTTTTGTTCACGTGAAATTTTAATTCCACTCGAAGGGAAAAATGGTATCGTGAATCTCCCGTGAAAAAATATTCCCGCTATCAGTTGTTAGTGAATGTAAAAAAGGGAAGAAGATTAAAAAAATAAAAAATCATACAACTTTTTGTTAAACTTTTTGTACAACTTTTGTTAAAATATACACGGACATATTTATTTTAAAGAAAACTTCACAAATCGAAGTTAAATATTCAGTTTTGGAGCTTTAGTTTGGTTGCTCCGTTTGTTTATTGCATTCTAACTTTTATGAGGTAAAATAATTCGGCTACTTTTTAGAAAGCCAACAAAACGAAAAAATGCCAACAAATTAAAGTTTCACAAATCTGCAGGCAATCGACCTGTTTTTTTGCATTTTGTTGAGGAATACATCAGTTTGTGCCTTATTATCAGAACTTTTCATTAAAATAAACTTTTTAAGCTTTAATATTCGAATTATAAGAAGAAGTACATATAATTTCTGTTCTATTCCCCATCAAAAATAAAATGAAAATATCAATGTGAGAAGTGAAAAAATTCCGAGGGAAATATTTATTCACGATAAGGGGAATTTTTTTCAGTGAACATTTTTCACGTTGTTATTCTGGACTGAATAAAATTTGTTCATGCGAGTTGTTCACGATTGCAAATACGTGAAAAGTGAAAAAATTTCACGTGGTAAATTATTCACGATAGGGGTGATTGTGAAATCTTTTTAAAAAAAAAATCAATAATTTTAATTGAAAAGTCAAATTTTTTGATATTTTTGACAAAAAAGTGAGCAGATCGTTCAGAAAAATTAATGAAATCAAAAGCTGCTACATATACATAAATTAGTAGCAGGTTTTTCTGCTGAACGCGTCCAATGTCGAATTTAATATTCCATGTAGATCAACTAGAAACTTTAATCCAATTTATTTAAAATGTCATCAATAAATTATGCAAATGCTGATTCCTTTAGAAAGTTATGTAAAAATTATAACGAGCTCTATAACTTTGTTGATTTTTCCTAAAATATTAATGTAATAACACGTAATATTGGGCCTGTTCGGAAATGCATCACTTCGTCGCATTTTCGTAAAATGAAATGAAAGTGAAAATTTCACAAGTTTTGTGTTCTTAAATTCGTTGGAAACTGGCCAGGGTTGTTCCCATCCCGAAGTCAGGAAATATGAATAGCACTGAGGACATGAGACCAATTTTTATTCTACCCTCTTTATCTAAAGTTGTGGAACTTATAATTAGGGAGCAAATATTTTCTTTTTTGACAACTAATATCTCTGACTCTCAATACGCATTTCGAAGTGGATTAAATTCAACTTAACTCTTGTTGAACCTTACAGATTCCATCAGGGAGTTGTAACTAATAAGCGTTTATGTGTTCTTATTTCACTAGACTTGAGTAAGGCATTTAATTCTACCTGTTTTTCCACTATAATAAAGAGCTTAGAGAGAAATTTAACTTTTCCAAATCAGCCTGTAGTCTTATTCCATCGTATTTACTTGATAGAACACAATTTGTTGATTATAAGGGTAGACGTTCTAGTATAGTACCTCTAACGTCTGGAGTTCCACAGGGTTCTGTACTAGGTCCCCTTTTGTTTTTACTCTATATAAATGATCTTCCTGAAAGAATAACATGAAGTATATGTAATCCTTTTTTGTTTGCTGATGACGTAATGCTTCTCTCTAACACTCTTTTCGCCGTAGCTAATTTGCTATCATTAGACCATTCCTTTCTTTCTTATTTGATAATATAATATTGAAAAGAGACAAATATATATACGTGTATATTTGGCATTTTATATTAGTGCTACCTTACAATATAATTTATACTCCGTAACAATGATTGTGTTTTTGTTAAAAAAATTTTAAAAATATGTTTTAAAACCATTTCACAAAGTTATACTCCAAACTTATTGTTGTTTTGCAGCACCTGCATTTTGAAAATTGTAAAGCGCATGATTTTTGCGTAGTAATTTCTCAAGACAGCATTACGTTCGAAAGTTATGGGAACATTTATCACTGTTAAGAAATAATTTCAGTAAACAATTGAATTTTTTTTTTATGTGGTATTAGCTGGCGGTACTGTGGCGTATTTATTTGAAAGTATTTATTTGTACAAAAATGTTTTTGATTCATATAAATTTAAAATTTGTGTACAGAGTTTTGATTAATTTTGTAATATTGTAAAAATCTTTTTTTTATTAAATACATTTTTATATAAAATTTAGTATTTGAGTTTTATTTAAATTAAACTACATACTCATAACAGCTAAAATACTTCAACCTATCATGGGCAAACTCTTTATGCTATTCCAAATACTAATGGTGTTTTATTTTCTACAAAAAAATGGTACATCTCCATGCAGAAAATGTACTTTGGTGTTCGTTTCTTAAAAATGTTTTGCTCTCTAAAAGGGCAGTGTGTTTGATTCTAAAAAAATCGCCCTCACTAAGGGTGGAAGGCATTGCACTTTTTGCCCCGTAAAAATCGACAGTGTTGATAGTGCCCTGTAAAACTTAGCAGCCAGCTGTTGAAAACAGGGCGTTCCACTTTTTCATAAGTTGTGTTCAGTTCTAGTGAAATAACAAGCTGCATCATTACAAGGTTGGCAAGACATTTTATATGTATATGTACCTTTCAATAAGGTGCCATTTTGTGTGTAGAAAAGAAAACACCATAAGTGAGCATGTATTTTTGCCCTTTTTTATCCTTTTTGTAGTTTCCTACATTATTTTTCTAAAGAAAAGGCTAAACAACAATGATATAAAAAATATTTTGCTTATATTACTTTTTAGCGCCTTCAAAATATCGTTGCTTAAATTTTAGCTGTTTTCAGAGATTTTATACCCCCCCCCCCCCCCCCCCCCCCCCCCCTTCATAACGCTTTTTACAAAATTGTCAGTGCAAAATTTCCAATCAGTAACAAATCTTTAACCCCCCCCCCCCCGACGGAGCGTTACGTAATATGTGCACAGCCCAGGGATGATAAAGTTGATACTTTGGTATTTTTTTTGATACTTTCTGATCTTCCGAAGTACCTTGGTACCCCAGTGACACATTTGATACTTTTTTGTACCATCTCAAATAAATACGTGATATGGTAACATTTTTTTTACTTCATCTTCTTTGCTGAGGTTTTCGTAACAGTTGATGAAATGTGTATGCTTTTTTACAATGACAATTGCAAACGTCTTCAGTTGAATTGTTGCATTTATTGATCGGCTTGTTACAGGTACGAAGAAAAAAACCAACATATTTTTCATCTTCTTTGTTGAGGTTTTCGTAGTAGTTGATAAAATGTGTATGCTTTTTTACAATGACAACGGCAACCAAAAAATATAATATTGACATGATATATATAATATTAGCATGTAAATATAATATTAACATGTAATATTGAGTATAATTTGAAAGACAGTGAAATATGTGCATAAAATATGTATTATTAGAAAATTGATACTTTTTCGACCTGAAAAGTACTTTTTTAAAACTTTTTTAGTACCATTTCATCGGTCTCATTTATCATCCCTGGCACAGCCCCTTAGAGAATACAAATGTATAACATTTTAGCGATGAGAGAGAGCATTGTTTGCTCTCAGAGCAAACGCTAAATTTGCGGCGAATTTAATTTTTATGATATTGCCTAATTCAGTGATGGAAAATTCAGTACTTTTGTACTATTTTCAGTACTTTTTCACAACAAAAATACCACAGTACCCCCACGTCATATTTAGTACTACTTTTTTGTTTTGCTTTGTTCCCTGTTTAGAAATCTGCGTTATTTTTATAATCAGTGAGCATTCACACACGAGATGAATTTTTATGCCGATAATTTTTGTTCTTTTGTTAACATACTAGACTATTTAATCTGGCATAAAATGTATACGTGTACTCAGCTTTGTATGTGCCTTAAGGCCCAACTATAATATGCATAACCTAGCTTAAGTCAGCTTAAGCAACTGTGCAAATACATGTAAATCGTATGTGGCAACTATAATGAACTTAAGCAAAATTTTCGTTAAGTTTTATGAAACGTCATTTGCTTAAGCAAAGTGCGAAACTGAACGCACATTCCGTACGGAATCAGCCTTTCTACTAATACATACATACATATGTATGTTTGTACGTAAAAATAAATTAATTTTGAAAATGGAAAAAGAAGACGAAATAGTTTACATATAAAATTTAATAGAAAATGTGGAAGAAAAGAAGTGTCTGTACACGAAAGTGACATTTCATATATTTTATTTAACATATTTTATTTCCACTAATGTATATTTTAGTACTTTTGCCCGTAAATAAAATAAATACTACAAAGTACATAATTTCGGTTTGATCTTTTCTTATTATTAGTAAAAATAATAATATATGTACATACGTATATTTTAGCATATTTTTTTTTTAATTACAATCGTTTTATATACATTTGAGTAAAAGACTCAATTTGTAGGATAAATAAGAAGATACAAATTTTTCGAAAAATTATTTATGCTACATATGTGTGCAACTATGACTACTTAAATTTTAAGTCGCATAAGTACATTATAGCCACCTAAAAGTCTCTGCAAATTTCCTTAAGCATTTGACAGACTTTTCGTTCAATTTTGACATTAGCTTAAGCCAGCTTATGCATATTATGGTTGGGCCTTTAGTGTTTTTGTACTCATTTGAAGTTTGTCTTTCGTTATACATATTACGGAATAAGTGATGATTAATTAGCAACTATTTTAAAGGAATTTCAAGTATAAAAAGCGAATTTACTGAATATTTTTGTAATGAGGGAAAATTTTAAACATCAATATAAAAAATTTTTTAATTGCTTCAAAACTTCTATACTAATAAAAAAACTTTAGCCAACATTTCTCAAAGTTTTTAATTTAATTTTGTATGTAACTTAATAATTCTCTTAGAACTATTGTAGTTTTTCAAGTAAATTCTGAGAATTTTTATAATTAATCGTTAAAAAATTTTATGTTTTTTAAAAGATTTATTGACAAATTTAATCAATTAACAATTAAAAAACATAAACCGCCTTATTTACAAAAAATATTTTCTGCTTATAAATAATATAAAAAAAATATAAAATACCTATAAAAAATTAAAAATTAATTGAGAATGTTTATTAAAAAATAAATGCATAACCTTTGTTGGCGCGACCAACCCCCTTCTTCTTTGAAGTTCATGTTCACTCGACCACAAATTAAGTTAGCACAACAATTGTTTTTTCGAAAACACACGAGACTAATTAATCTGGCATAAAATTGTATACATATACAGAGCTTTGTGTATTAGTGTATTATGTACACATTTGTTTTTTTTAATGTACATGTATTGGTTTTGTTCTGCTAATGCGGGGTTGAACCTGGTTGTAAAATTATGCCAACCAAAAACGACTCTCTTCACCGAAAATACCTACAAGCTGCCATGTTGTGCCAGCACAATTAATCTCGTGTAAATTGGACCATTCAAGCACCCAATTCTAATGTGTTTTAACTGTGTACATGGTTTCAATAACATGCTACTTCCCTACAAAAATTATTGGAGTATATGGTCCATTTTAGATAAAAGGAGTAGTTTTTAGACTACTCCTATGTAATGCAGCCGTGGACCATTTCATTTGGACACACATTTAGAGTTAAATACCATTTGGCAACACTAAAAATGTTAAAATTAAAACAAATTCATGGAAGCTTAAATAAACACAAGTTAGCTCGTGTTTTTTCAATTTCTGAATTTTATTTTGTATTTTTATATAATGTAATGGAAGGGCTGAATTCACAAATTTATATGTTCTTAAAATATCATTCAATTATATTAGTGACAGAGATATATACACAGATATGTATGTATGTATACATTTTTACCAGAGTTCCCCTGTGGTTACTCCATGGAATAGCAAAATAGAGTAGTTTCGAAACTAGTCCCTGTGGGTACTCCTTGGATTAGTAACATGGAGTAGTTTTTGGGTTACGTGGACATCGCAATGTAAATTGGACCATGTTTTTTTTCATACACTTTGGCTACATTTGGAGTACTCATACTCCATTGTGGAGTAGTCCATACACGCATGTATAGAGTACACTCATTTTTTGTAGGGTTTATACTACGTTCACACGGAACATGCTTCGCTCTCTATTCATGCTTTACACCCCAATCATGAGCGAAGCAACATGCTTCGCCATACAAAATTTTGAGAGCAAAGCATTTTTTTTTTTTTTTTTATTTTGATAATTTTATTATTTATTGAATCTTTAATTATTTAAATTGAATTATCAATAAGTTTTTCAAATCTTAAATCTAAAATATTAAATATAAGTTTAGCCAATGCTAAACAAAATTTTTAATTTCAACGGTTGATTTTTGTTGTTTTACATCTCTCGTGAACGGCTGAGAGAAAGAGTATCCCTTCTTTTCAGCCGGGTGTGGCCTCTATAATGAAGAATATTGCGCGCAAGTGGATTTGGGTGCAACTCAAGTTTTTTTATATATTTTTTCGAGTGTTTTGAAAATACTGTCTTCACCAACGGAACGTCTAGGTCTTTATGAATTCGATGGTTTCTGACATACCAGGGGGCTGCTGTTATTGTACGTAGGATTTTATTCTGTCGCCTTTGAATTCTTTCGACATTCGATGCTGAGGCAGTGCCCCATAACTGGATTCCATAGGACCATATTGGTTTCAGGATCGCGTTGTATAAGAGAAGTTTACAGTCAAGGCTTATTATAGAGTTTCTTCCAATAAGCCAATTCATTTGGGCTGCTTTTAGTTTCATTTGTGTTAACTTTGCGTCTATATGCCATTTCCATGTTAAACGACGATCAAGATGAACGCCTAGATATTTGACTACAGTGTGTTGTGGTATAGTCTCGGTGTTAATTTTTATAGGCGGGCATGTTTCCCTGCGCAACGTAAAAGTGACGTGTACACGTTTCTGCTCGTTAACTTTTATACGCCATTGTTTAAGCCATTTTTCCAATTTGGATATATACCCTTGTAAGTTGATGGAAGCTTCTACAGGATTTTCTTGAACGCTTAGAAAGGCTGTATCATCCGCAAATGTTGATGTATGAATGTTACTGCTTAACGGTAAGTCAGAGGCATATATTAAATAAAGTAAGGGTCCGAAGATACTGCCTTGAGGGACTCCGGCTTCAATCGACTGTGGAGGGCTTAAAAAATTGCCTTCCCTAACTACAAATTTACGTTCCATTAAATAGTTTTTTAAAAGCTTTACGATGTTTGCTGGTAGATTTTGTGTTAATTTGTTGAAAAGACCTTCGTGCCATACTTTATCGAAAGCTTGTGAGACATCAATAAAGAGCGCAGAGCAGTATTTCTTTTTTTCAAAAGTGTCTCTAACGACATTCACAAGTCTGTGAGTTTGTTCAATTGTGTTATGTTGTCTGCGAAAACCGAATTGATGATCTGGAATACATCCATTACTAGTCACTATAGGCATCAGCTTGCTCATATACAGCTTTTCAAATAGTTTTGAAATGTTAGACAGTAAACTAATAGGCTGATAGGATTCAACCTTTGTATGATCCTTGCCGGGCTTTGGTATCATAGTAATTAGCGAAACCTTCCATTCTTTAGGATAGTGTTCTAGGCGTAGAATACTGTTAAAAATGAATAGTATTATTCTTTTTGCAGTGTAAGGCAATTCTTGAAGCATTTTGTTGCTTATTTTGTCGACACCTGGGGCTTTTCTGGTGTTAAGACTAGTAATAGTATTTTCAATCTCCGTCATGTTAAATCTCATCGGTATTTCTGGTAAAGAGACGACTGGTGGCAGTTCAACAATATCAGCAGAAATATTCGGAGTGAAAACTTTTTCTAAGTGTTTAACAAAAAGTGCACCTTTTTCAGCATCAGTTTTTGCCCAGTCACCATTTGGGGCTCGTAATGGGGGTTTGCATATCACTGGCCTTTTTAGTCCTCTGGCTGCACGCCACAGTGAATAATCTGTTTGTGGTGTTGCATCTAGCTCTTGAAGGAATATTTGAAGGGAAGCTGTTTTTTGAGTTTGCAAAACTTTCCTAAGATGCTTGGTGCACTCCTTAAGCCTTAATTTTAGCTGGGGCGATCTGTAGCGCTGCCATTCTCGTCGAGCTCTCCGTTTTTCAGTCAATAGCCTTTCTATATCTACAGAAAAAATATTGTTAAATCTCACTGGTTGGTTTATTTCATTTGAAGTAGCATTAAAAGCCGCTTGTTTAACATGCGCTTCAAACAACCTGAGAGAATCGTCTATGTCTGAAGGTGTTCTCAGCGGCATTTTTTCCGAGCAATGAGCACTCAGATATTTTCTGTATTTCAGCCAGTTAATACGTGCAGATGTCGTCGCTAAATCACATGTTGTGTGTGAGTAAATAGTGACAATTGTAGGCGAGTGGTCTGAAGATAAGTCCAAAGATGCTTCAACTTCAACCATCTCGCTGGGCACGCCTTTCACAATTCCAAAGTCGATAACATCAGGAATTTTTTGTCGATCTGTTGGCCAATATGTTGGCTGTCCACTTGAAACTACATTCAAACCCATTTTAGATATTGTGTCGAATAAAATTCGTCCCTTAGGTGTGATTAAACGTGAACCCCAAAATGTGTGTTTAGCATTGTAGTCGCCAGCTGCTAGAAAACGGAGGCCTAGTGATTTATAAAAAGCCGTATATTGACTCTCGGTAATTGAGAATCTGGGGGGCGAATAGACAGATGATATTACAAGTTTTTGATAGTAAGTTTCGATGCAGATGTTCGTTGCTTGAAGATAATCTTCACAAAAATCATTCAACAGGTGGTGTTTTATTCGCGTTTTTATTAGGATTCCCGAACCACCACAAACTCTGCCACGGGGATCCTTGGTGTCGTAAAAATTATATCCACTAATTCTGAAACAGCTTCGAGATGTCAAATGAGTTTCTGAGATAAGCATAACATCGATTTGTTTATCCTGAAGAAAATATTCAATTTCATTTTTATGTTGGCAGATGCCGTTTGCGTTCCAAAAACAGATTTTTAAGTTCATGGTTTGCTTAGTACAGCCTGCAACAAGGTAGACTGCATTTTCAACATTTCCTGCATCATACAGGACATATTGAGAGTAAATGTATTTACAGTTTGTATTAAGCTCTCAATTGAGGCTTCAATACGACTAAAATTATACCCCGAATCTTCATTTACATTTACGTTTTTTTGCGCCGTACTCTGATTGCTTTTTAAAATACTAGCGTATGAGAATTTGGTGTTAGATTGTTGTTGAGCACTAGTCGCGTTAGACTTAAAAATGTTTGAAAATTGATTTTGGCTAGTGGACGGTTGAGGTAACTGTGGATAGTTAATAGGGGTTTTAGGCTGAGCCGGAGTAGCATTGGTTTTTTTGGTTGATGAATTCTTAAAAAACGAGTAAAGGGGGCAGCCTCTATAGTTGGCAGTGTGATTTCCGCCACAATTGCCACATTTTTTCGCCTTGGTATCACCTTTTATTTTATCACAGTTAGCAGTACTGTGTAACTCACCACATACAACGCAGACTGTAGGCAACTTGCAATAAGTCTTCGTGTGCCCAAATTCTTGGCAGTTCAGGCATTGAACAGGTACAGCTCTTTTATGTGGAAGCTCAACAGTAACTCTTCGATGTAACAAGTACTTTAAGTCATATATTGGATGTGCTTCATTCTTTTTTATTTTTATGCCATCTGGCTGTAACTCGACTCTAAATATTGGTTGGGGGATTTTTTCTCTATTTTTAATGTTTGAGACATTTTTTACCTTGAAGCCACTATTTTCAAGGCCAGACTTGACCTCTTCTGGATCCACGCTAGAGTCTATACCTTTTATTACGACTGTTAGACCTTTAGCACTTTTTAATTGGTACGTGTAGAAGTTTTTATTTTTAGATTCTAAATCTGAAACAATTTTTCGGTAATTATTTTCATGAGCTACCTGAATTTTTGTTTCATTGATGTTTCCGCGCTTAATTGGAGTTACATAAAACTCATTTTCTCCAATTAATGAGATAAGACTTTTAACCAGCAAATTGGAATTCTGCTCTCTTAAATATATGGGTGGGGGCTTACTCGAACTTATTGTAGTTGTGTCTTCATCGCCTTGTTCAGATAAAATCGCGAAACGATTTTCGGAATTTATTATATTGTTTTTTCCATCTCTGGGAACTTTCGATGTTGAAGCTATTTGAGCTGATTTTGGACTTCTTCCCCTTTTTAACACGGTTATGTATCTGTCCATACCTTTTTGAATTTTATGATCACTAGTTGCACTTACTGCATCTACCATTTTGTGCACGTTGGTCACCTTGTTACTTATTGTTTGTTTGTTTCTTTGTACAGCTAAGCTGACAAGTTTGCTGATGGGTGCAATTGTTGTTGCTTCTTGATCACTATTTAACATGTTCAGAGATAATGATCGCGCACGAGTATTTGTGTTTACTGTTAAATTCAGGTTTTTGTTTAATTCATTTTTTTTATTGTCGTCATCAGCAACTAAAGTTATATATTGTACATTCCTACTGCTTGTAGGATTATTGTTGTTTTTGTCAGAAGATGAACTCATCAGAGTTCTCTTTTTTATTTTCACTTATATTAGTTTGTGTATGCAAATATTTATGTATATTGCACACAAGCAAAAAATAAAATAAAACCAGTAAAATAACTGTTCAATAAATGTTTTGTTTTTTTTTTAATTTTTTGTGACTTGAAAATATTTTTTTTATTTTATTTTTTTTTTATATTCACTTGCGACGATTATAAAAACGCGTCTGTTCACTACGAGAGTTGAAACTGAATGAGAGCAAAGCATGTAGACTCATATTAAATCTACTTGCAAAGCATGAAAAATTGCTGTCTTCTCTAAATTTTATCGGAAGTTTATCTGAACTAGATGCAAAAACACAACAAAAACTTTAATTAAAAGTGAAAAATTGAACTAAAACTATAAAGATAAAACAACAATGGAAATAAAAAATATGTTTGTGCATTTTTAAAAATGCGTAATAATTTTAACTTATTTTTTTTTGTCCATTTTAGATTTTATTTGTTATTAAGAAGAAAACTGTCAAATCGAAGTAAGTACATGAGTCGTGTGAACAGCAAGATCATAAACATGCTTCAGAAAGCGAAGCAAGTGCTTCATCTTGTCGTGTGAACATACATAGTATAACACATTAATAGTCAATAAACATATATGTTTTGCTAAGAAATAAAGCACTTTTTGTCCCAGAATCTGCTTCTGCTTAATTTTATTTTTAAATAAAAATATATGTTTCATAAAAAGTACGACAAAGTTGAAAAAAGTACTCTTTTTGTTGACGGACAGTACCATTTCAATTTTTCATTTTTCCATCACTGGCCTAATTTAGCAATACGAATTGGAGAATTCAATATGTAGATAAAATTCTCTAAAATGATTTTAGACATTTTTAGCGATGGAGATTTAGCTTTAGCGAGTTACAGAATGTTTACGCATGGTAACCCTGTGCAGTTCGTTGTGTTGTAGCGAGTATTTTTTCCTCTCTCTTTGTTCTGTTTGTCTGAGTTTTTTTTGAACGAAGAAGTTTGAGGAAAGATATTCTGTTTCTGCTACAATTTAAAAAAACGAATCAATCGTTCTTAAACAACATACCAGACAACTACTAAAATTCACTAAAGAAATATACATACATATACATAAATATCAATAGATATGTAATAAAATAATTTTGGAATATCAATCATTCTTAAAAAACTTGTTATTATTGTTAAACAAACTGACCTGGCATCGGCAGATACACATAAATTTACAATATAGCTTCTTAAATTAAGTGTACATGTTTCATAAACTATAATGAAAGATAACAAATACAGCTAAATAAACTCTTATACCATTAATTAAATATATTGAATAAAAACATAAAAATTTTAAGAACTAAATTGAATTAATAAGTTGGTGTTTAATAAAATATTGTAAATCAAAAGAATCTTGTATAAATAGTTGGGAATTATTAAAACCTAATCAAATACACTTATCTATTGGAGTATCAGCAAATACCTTTCATAGATCATAGACAACAACAACACCAGTAAGAATAACTGCAACAGCACAGCTTTACTACCACAGCAAGAACCCCCACATCCATAACCAGAAGTCAACGGTAAGTCTTCATTTTTAATTAGACATTTTGAATTGTCCAACCCCCGTGTGCCCTGCACATTTTGGTCCTTCGAACCGGATCCGGGTCATCTATAACCCGGCCCCTCCCTTTTTGCTATCGGGAAAACCCCTTTTTTTTAAATATTTCAATTTTTGAGATATGCCGTTTTGTCAATAAACGGCAACTAACCCCCTTTATTTCATTTTTTGAGATATGCCGTTTTGTCAATAAACGGCAACTAACCCCCTTTATTTCATTTTGTGAGATATGCCGTTTTGTCAATAAACGGCAACTAACCCCCTTTATTTCATTTTGTGAGATATGCCGTTTTGCAATAAACGGTAATTAACCCCCTTTGTTTCGAACAAATACTGAGATATGCCATTTTTGCAATAAATGGCAATTAAACCCCGTTCTGAACATGTGTCTACAGTCTCGTCGTAAAACGTTTGTTTAACGGAAAAACTGTCCATTTGTATTACATTAGTGTTCTATTTTTTTTTTATATAAAAAAAAACACTAACGGTCCAAAACAAAAAAAAAAAAAATAAAACATACATACACAGATGTATGTATCTTCATACCTGCGAAGCAGACCATACATTCATATTTCTCGCACAAAGAGAAACAAACATAATCAAGAAAAAAAAATAAGCTGATGAGTTTGCCCTTGAACAAGTACAAATGTATGTACATGTCACATCACATCGCAACAGATATATATACATACATAAGGAAGTAAATAAAGATTGTCTGTGCCATTAACCACGTCACTATATGCAGTGCATACCAACAGCATTAATAAATAAAAGTTACCAAAGCAACTAATGTTGTGGTTCGTTGTTGCCCATCAAAAGTAAATGCCAACAAGAATCTCTAACTTGATATGCTTTACGTATAAAAGGTGGATGATTTTTTTTCTCATTACAACGCGAGTGAACGATCAAGCTCACAACTAAAACATACACACAGACATACGTTTGTATGTATGAATACATTTACGGTGGATGATATATTTTCACTACAAGAGCGAGTGAACGATCAACAAAAAAAAATAATAAAGCATACATACATATATATACTTGTATGTAAGATTGCATTTACTTCTGTTTAATAAATAGGTCAGTAGAACATACGCAACAGCTGATACATAAGAACATTTATTAACAGGTGGTTACGAGGGCAGCACCGCAAGTACCCAAAGGGAAAAACAAATTATATTTTATATTAATAAACCGAGATGTACTATTGAATACAGACTTCCTACGTAATTAACCCCCGTCGTACACACATGTCAGAGCATTAAATAAATATTTTTCGCTACATGAAATCCTGAAAATAATAAGTTGAAAATTTATTTAACTATTTTCAACACATACTACTAACCCCCATTATTTTTAAAATATATATATATAACCCCCATTATATTTAAAAATATATCTAACCCCCATTATTTAAAAAAATATATAACCCCCATACATTGGTCGCTTATACGAAGCACCACTGAAAATTTTCCTAAAAGTTTTCACCCATATATATAGGTCGCTTATAATCAGCACCTTTGAAGATTATTTTGAATCTTTATAACCCCCATACATTGGTCGCTTATACGAAGCACCACTGAAAATTTTCTTAAAATTTTTCACCCATATATAAAGGTCGCTTATAATCAGCACCTTTGAAGATTATTTTGAATCTTTATAACCCCCATATATTGGTCGCTTATACGAAGCACCACTGAAAATTTTCTTAAAATTTTTCACCCATATATAAAGGTCGCTTATAATCAGCACCTTTGAAGATTATTTTAAATCTTCATAACCCCCGATATACTGATCGTTACCTGTAAGACCAGTGACGATTTTTTTAAACCCCCATAACATACATTGTCAAACAATTATTCACGCCGAACGTTTTCATTGTAATGGCAGCGTTAAAAAATTTAATACGCGCTTCTGATCGCGTGGTGAGTTTTCAAAGCTATTTTAAAGGCTTGAAAGAAGAGACGCCCACTCTTCATACCTTGGAGGCTCAAAACCAACAGCTTGAGAAGCTATGGTCTAATTTCGAGACACTCTACGAAATAGCGCTGGATAAATATGAAACAATGAAGGATGAAATCGAAATGGCCGCATTAGAGAATCGTTTTTATTCCACTTTTGAGGCCTATACTGATATCCGCGGAAATATTCAAGAACGTAGCGCAATTATGCGGGCCCAGGCCACCGTCACTTCATCAGTGGAACAACACGTGGATATGACCCCACATATTTCCTTACCACCATGCGATACTGAAGTCTTTCATGGTGACTACAAATCGTGGCCGACGTTCCGTGATATGTTCACGGCCCTGTACCGCAACAACAAACGTCTATCGCCCGTAGAGAAAATGTGCCACTTGATGAAGAAAACGCAAGGCGAAGCACGTGAGCTTCTCAAAACTTGTCCCATGACCAACGAAGGTTTTGCTATGGCATGGGAGAACCTCATGCATCGTTATGAAAACAAGAGGGTCCTAGTCAACGCACAATTGAAATCCCTTTTCAATATCAAACCGATGTCGCGGGAAAATAGTTCGGATCTTAGGCGTCTGCAACGCACCATCAGCGATTGTATTACCAATCTCCGTTTGCTTCAAATTGAAACCGAGAATTGGGACCCAATATTTGTATATATCTGCTCGACCTGCTTGCCTGAAGTTACCCTTAATTTATGGGAACAATCTTTGCCGCCTACAACCGATTTGCCCACTTGGAAGGAGCTGGGTGGTTTTCTGACATCTCGATTTCACACATTAGAATCCGTTGCCGATATTCGATCAACATTTGCGAGTTCGAATACTTCGAAACCAGTGCATCTGGCTAAGCTGAATAAATCTAATTCGGCTTCTAAGCAAAAACTTCAAAGTTACCAGACTAATATTTCTAAAGGAAGGATGGAAAAATGTGCCCTTTGCCCACAATTTCATCCCCTTAGATTTTGTTCAGTTTTTCTAGCAATGCCAATCGCCGAGCGCTGTGCTACGGTCAAACTACAAAATCGATGTACAAATTGTCTGGGGACTTCTCATGGGTCTAAAACATGCAAAAGCAAATACGTCTGCCAGACATGCAAAGGAAAACATCACTCATTGCTTCATCGCAACCCCTCACAACGATCTAGCAATATAACCCCCGTAATTTCTCCACCTATGCAGGCCAATCTGAATAATAATCGGCCTCCGTTAGATAGGAGCCCATCAACGTCAGCACAAGCAGCTGACAGAACGCTGCAATCTTTTTCAACACATTTAACCCCCACTACACAATCCGTCATATTAGGCACTGCTCTCGTTGATGTATATCAAGACGATTGCAAATACACTGTTCGCGCGCTAATCGACTCTGCGTCTGAGGCAACTTTCATTTCACGCAAATTACAAAAGCGTTTAGGCCTCAGCACGCGATCTTCCCAAGCACAAATACATGGCTTAGGTGATTCATTAACTGCTACCTCAGCGCAGACATGTCCCATTAAAATAGGCTCTCCGATCGATCCATCGTTTGAACTGTTTTCAGAGGCCTTAGTCATCAGCAAGATGACAGGTCAGCTTGCATATTACCCCCCATCATCGCTGGCAAACAGCAGTTTTTCGCATTTGCCGTTAGCCGATACTTATCGCAGCGGTGGGTCCGACATTGACCTTCTTCTCGGTGGAGATGTTTACCCACAAATAATTCAAGATGGGCTGCACTGGGATATACAACGATCTTTGGTTGCGCAGAAAACTGTTTTCGGATGGATAATTACCGGTAAAGTAACCGTAAATCCATGTAAAAAGGCAATTTCATCATTTTTTAACACCGTCGCGTTGGATGATCAACTCCGACGCTTCTGGGAGCTGGAAGATCTACCAAAGAAAACAAAATCCTCACCAGAGGATAAATATTGCGAAAGTCTGTATACCTCTACTACCTTCCGCAATCAGGATGGTCGATACGTTGTATCACTACCTTTAAAACAGGAATACCCTGAAAAATTAAATATTGGTCAATCCCGAAAAATCGCATTATCACAATTTCTACGAAATGAAGCACGATTGACCAAAAACCCCCAACTCAAAGCTGAATATGATCGGGTTATTACCGAATATTCTGCTCTTGGCCAAATGGCCAAGGTAACCCCCGCAATTGGTGACAGCGGCGTATATTATTTGCCCCACCACGCTGTTCTAAAACCCGACAGCACCACAACAAAATTACGTGTGGTGTTTAATGCATCAAATCCCTCATCAAACGGCGTAAGTCTCAATGATCTGCTTCATACTGGTCCAGTTCTACAAGCAGATTTAATGATCTTAATATTAAGATGGAGATTTTTCCGCTACGTTTTTAACGCGGACATTGAGAAGATGTACCGCCAAATTTTGGTACAACCCTCTCATACCCCCCTTCAGCGAATTTTGCATCGCAATTCTCAAACAGAATCTCTCCAAGATTATGAGTTAAACACAGTCACATTTGGCGTGAACTGTGCACCCTATCTGGCAATCAGGACGTTGCTAGAACTCGCCAAGGAGAACGAAACCACTCACCCTAACGTCGCCGGAGTCCTACGGAACTATATGTATGTCGACGACGTCCTTTATGGAGCACATACCATATCATCGGCGTTGAAATCACGCGATGAACTCATAAAAGTTCTTGCTACCGCAGGTTTTTCGCTTCGTAAATGGACGGCAAACAATGAAATGTTACTACACGGTTTACCGCCGACACATTTGCTGGATGAAGAATTCCTCACATTGTCAGACTCCAGCATAACCAAAACTTTAGGACTCAGATGGAACGCAGGAGGCGATTATTTTTATTTTAAACTCAAATCTACACCCAATCGTACTTCCGCTACTAAGAGGTGTGTGCTATCTGAAATAGCAAGATTATTCGACCCAGCCGGTTGGCTTTCACCAAAAATCATCGCTGCGAAAATCATTATGCAACAAGTATGGAAAGATGGTACTGACTGGGACGAAGATTTGAACCCCCTGACGATGCAAAAATGGCATGAATTTCTCGACGACTACATAAACATCGAGCACGTTAAAATTCCCCGTTTCATTGATTTCGATCCCTCTTATAAGGTCGAATTACACGGCTTTTGTGACGCGTCGGAAAAGGCGTATGCAGCAGCCATTTACCTTCGCGCTGAGTCCCAAGGATATGTCACCAGTCAACTTCTCGTAGCCAAAACAAAGGTTGCGCCAGTGAAGTTTGTCTCGTTACCTAGGAAAGAGTTATGCGGAGCTGAACTACTAGCTAACGTGATAGAATCTACTCAAGCTCAGCTCAACCTCAAGGATTACAACATCTTCTTGTGGACAGATTCCACCATTGTGTTGGCATGGCTGAAAAAACCGGCCCACAAGTGGAAAACTTTCATCGAAAATCGAATTTCTTCTATTATTGAAAAGGTAGGCATGGATTGTTGGTCTCACGTGGACTCCAAAAATAATCCAGCTGATCTGGCATCTCGCGGTACTACGGTTACTGAATTGTCATCAAATGAATTGTGGTGGCATGGACCTCCATGGCTCAAACGTCCCCATGATGAATGGCCATCAAGAAAAACTGATTTTGAAACTGAAGAAGAAAAACGACCCGTACGAGTGCTTACTACTACAATTCACCCCGAAGATATTCTAGCAAGCTTTTCGGATCTTCCTCGTGCATTAAGAGTCATCTGTTACATCTTTCGTTTCTACAACCGTTTACGCGCCAAACAAATTTCATATAACATCAATACCGAGCTATCAGCTAAAGAAATCGTTTTCGCCAAAAATCGCTTGATAATGGTCTGCCAGAAATCATTATTTTTCGACGAATATTCCCAGTTATCGGAACAAAAACCGCTATCCCGCAAAAGTTCGCTCTTAACTTTCAACCCATTTTTGGACTCTAATGGAGCTATGAGAATTAATGGCCGTTTGGCAAATTCTCCCACATTAACTTACGATGAACGTTACCCCATTCTACTACCATATCATGCCAGTTTTACGCGATTACTTCTCAAATACTTACATCAATATTCTCTTCATGGTCAAAATGCGTTGTTATCTCGTCTAATGCGACTACGTTATTACGTCCCAAGACTCAAAACCTTGATAAAAACGATATTATCTCACTGTCTTATTTGTGTGAGACATAAACGCCAAATCAACCAACAAATTATGGCGGCGTTACCCCCCGAACGGACAAGTTTGTCTCGCCCTTTCTGCAACACTGGAGTCGATTTTGCCGGACCCTTTGACATAAAATCGTATGCGGGTCGCGGCTGCAAAATTACTAAGGGCTACGTACTGGTTTTTGTATGTTTTTCCACCAAGGCAATACATTTAGAGGCCACCGGAGACATTTCAACACAAGCCTTTTTAGCCGCATTCGCGCGCTTTTTTTCAAGAAGAGGAACACCTCATGCCATTTATTCCGATAATGGCACCGCCTTTGTCGGCGCCTCTAATATATTACGTCAAGATAAGCAACAGTTCATGTCTTTATTGAAAAAAGGGCTCTTATCTCAGGACAGTTTTAGCCCGGTCGAATGGCATTTTATCCCTCCTGGGGCTCCTCATATGGGCGGTCTCTGGGAGGCAGGGGTGAAGAGCTTTAAATCGCACTTTAAAAAGATTTTCCTCACTCAAAGTTTTACGTACGAAGAATTTACCACCATGCTCGTTCGAATCGAAGCATGTCTCAATTCACGACCTTTAAGCCCAATGAGTGACGACCCAAGCAATTTATGCGCTCTCACTCCAGGTCATTTTCTCGTCGGCACTCCACTCTTATCTCCGCCAGAGCCTGACTTCTCCAGCCATTCCCTTAATTACGTAAATCGTTGACAGAAGCTAAAAATACTTCATCATCACTTGGCCCGCCGGTGGAAAGAAGAGTATTTAGGCGAACTTCATAAACGAAATAAATGGAAATTCCCCCAAAGAGATTTAGAAATTGGCGATCTTGTAGTTGCCAAGCAAGAAAATTTACCCCCTAATCAATGGCGTCTCGGCCGTGTCGATAAGATTTTTCACGGCTCCGATAGCAAAGTACGGGTGGCCGAGGTACGCACTGCCAATGGCACCATTACTCGGCCGATCGTAAAACTAATTTTACTCACAATCCCCCCGTCAACATGACAAATAATTTTCCCCCTTTACTTCTTCCCCGTTGCAGCAAACATGCATCATCGTCGCCGCAATCACGACTCCCCACTTGAGGAACGCAAGCTCGCCATTCATCTCAAGGCTAAAGTTCCCGACTGCCGTTTATGTCGAAAAGACCACCCGTTGAGAAAATGCGTAAAATTTAATAAAATGACGGTATCAGCCAGGCTGGACGTCGTCCAACGCCATCGCTATTGCAAGAATTGTCTTGCCCATTCGCATCGTCTCCAAAATTGCCGTAGTCGTGAACGCTGCAACCATTGCAACCTCAATCATCACACCCTTCTTCATCCTCCTGAAATCACTAGAGTGAACGAGCCATTGAGCCGAGCAGACCCAACCACTGTTGTGCCTACCGTCATTATCCGCATGTGTTTGGATAATGAGTGGAATCTAGTTCGCGGACTGTTAAATCCGTGCGCCGTTACGAGTTCGATCGCGGCTTTTCTGGTTGACCGGTATCATCTGCCGTTTGAACGATTTAACGAGGACAAATGGTGCCATTTCAAGTTTCGCACTCGATTTGATGAAGAAGGAGGGACCTTCACTGTGAAGGCCCGTATTGCAGACGATTTGCCTGAAAGGCCTCCAGCAAAACGCCTGGATCGTAGTGTCACTGACACCTACCGCAACTTGCGCCTGGCTGATCCAGATTTTTTTGAAAGTCACACCATCAATTTTGTTCTGGGAGCCGATGTATATCCCAGACTGATCAGGAGCGGACTGCAAACAGCTGCTATAGGATCTCCGCTGGCACAGGATACTGTACTAGGATGGGTGATTATCGGCAAATTTGCCGTTTAAACATTTTCATTATACATTTTTTAAATAATTATACGCATTTATATTTACTTTGCATTTAAACCCTTCAATTATACTACAATATTTTTATAATTATTATATGCATTTATATTTAAACATTTGAATTATATCCTTATTTCAATTATACCCTAACATTTTTAATAATTACATGCCTTTACATTTATTTCATATTTGAATTATAAATAGTATTATACAGCATATATTTCTTTTTCATATCATTATACGCCGGCCCTCGTTGCTATTGCAATATAGCAAGGGGGGCGGGATGTTTACGCATGGTAACCCTGTGCAGTTCGTTGTGTTGTAGCGAGTATTTTTTCCTCTCTCTTTGTTCTGTTTGTCTGAGTTTTTTTTGAACGAAGAAGTTTGAGGAAAGATATTCTGTTTCTGCTACAATTTAAAAAAACGAATCAATCGTTCTTAAACAACATACCAGACAACTACTAAAATTCACTAAAGAAATATACATACATATACATAAATATCAATAGATATGTAATAAAATAATTTTGGAATATCAATCATTCTTAAAAAACTTGTTATTATTGTTAAACAAACTGACCTGGCATCGGCAGATACACATAAATTTACAATATAGCTTCTTAAATTAAGTGTACATGTTTCATAAACTATAATGAAAGATAACAAATACAGCTAAATAAACTCTTATACCATTAATTAAATATATTGAATAAAAACATAAAAATTTTAAGAACTAAATTGAATTAATAAGTTGGTGTTTAATAAAATATTGTAAATCAAAAGAATCTTGTATAAATAGTTGGGAATTATTAAAACCTAATCAAATACACTTATCTATTGGAGTATCAGCAAATACCTTTCATAGATCATAGACAACAACAACACCAGTAAGAATAACTGCAACAGCACAGCTTTACTACCACAGCAAGAACCCCCACATCCATAACCAGAAGTCAACGGTAAGTCTTCATTTTTAATTAGACATTTTGAATTGTCCAACCCCCGTGTGCCCTGCACACAGAATATAGCTGCAGTTCTCTCTTTGGTGTAATGCTAACTCATTATCAGCTAACCCTGCTAAATCTAAAGCTATGTTGTTTGGACTTTCTACTGATTTAATACCTGATATTAATATTCTAATAAATAATTCTGCAATTGATATTGTCAGCCGACATAAATTGCTGGGAGTTATAGTAGATAATGGTTTAACTTTTGCTCCACACTTTCAATCAGTTTATCGTAAAGTTATTATTACGCTGAGGAGAATTTACTCTATGAATATATATTTGCCATTAAGAGTAAAGCGGTGTTTAGCTCACGCGCTTCTTATGTCACATATCCTATATGGCTTTCAGGTTGTATCAGGTGCTACCTCGACAAATTTCAAATTATTAGAGAGAACTGTTAACACTATAGTTCGTTTTATTTTTAACATTCGGAGACGTGAACACATATCTGAGCATATAAAAAATTTTTGGGGTGCTATTTCAATCAATTTCCAAGGTTTCGTAATATAATCATGTTCCATCGCATAATTAAGAGCGGGTTTCCATTATCATTGTGCAATAGATTTGTTTTTTCTCGTTCCTCAAGAAATAAGCAAATCAACATTCCTAAGATAAACTGTTCTGTTTTTGGAAGGTCTTTTGCTGTTCGCGTAGCACGCTCTTGGAATGGCCTGCCGCATGAATGTGGCAGTGATCATCAATTCGCCGGATCTGATTTTCTTTTTACTTTACAATCAAAGAACATTTACTTTTTCGACGGCTGGGGTGCCAAGACACTATGATGATAACTTTATATAATATTAATTAATTAATAAACTTAATACACATATATTTAATTACTTTATTTTAAGTTACTCAGTGTATTATTGCTATGGAAATTAATACTAATAAAAAAGTGATATAAAAAGTAAAATTTAATTTCCAACTTGTTTCAAGTGAAATTGATGTGTTCTACAAATCATTTTCACTACATAAAAAAAGTAATTTGAAATCGGACGAAAACAGCCGTTTGAAATAAAATACTTTTTGGTAACAACATCAAAAATAGGGAAAAAATGCCCCAACCTATTTTTAGAGTCGAGCTACAGCCAGGTGACTTGAAAATTAAAAAAAATGAATCGCACCCAATCTATAACCTAAAGTACTTGTTACACAGAAGAGTTACAGTTGAGATGCCACATAAAAAAATGGACCTATCCAATGCATGAACTGTCAAGAATTTCGCCATACCAAAACTTATTGCAAGTTATTGGTGAGTTGCACAGTACCGCTAACTGTGACAAAATAAAAGGTGATACCAAGGCAAAAAAATGCGGCAATTGCAGTGGAAACCACACTGCTAACTATAGAGGCTGCCCTCTTTACTCTTTTTTTAAAAATTCGTCGAACAGAAAAACAAATGCTATTCAGCCCAACACCCCTTTAAACTACCCTCAGCTACCTCAACCGTCGTCTAGCCATAATCAATACTCAAAAGTTTTAAAGTCTAACACGACTCTTACTAAACAAAAACCTAATAGTCAATTTTCATACGCTAATATTTTAAAAAGTAACCAGACTACGGCGCAAAAAACTGTACCAGCAAATGAAGAATCAGGGCATAATTTTAGTCGTATTGCAGCCTCGATAGAGAGCCTTATCCAAACAGTAAATTCTTTTACTCTCAACATGTCCTGTATGATGCAGGAAATGTTGAAAATGCAGTCTACCTTGTTGCAGGCTGTATTGAAAAAACCATGAACTTAAGAATCTGTTTTTGGAACGCAAACGGCATCTGCCAACATAAAAATGAAATAGAATATTTTCTTCTGGATAAACAAATCGATGTTATGCTTATCTCAGAAACTCATTTGACGTCTCGAAGCTATTTTAAAATTAATGGATATAATTTCTACGACACTAAGGATCCTCGAGGTAGAGCTTGTGGTGGCTCTGGAATCCTAATAAAAACTCGAATAAACACTATCTGCTAAATGACCTTCGTGAAGATTATCTTCAAGCAACAAACATCTGCATTGAAAATTTTTATCAAAAGCTTGTGATATCATCTGTTTATTCTCCTCCCAGGTTTTCAATTTCAGAGAGTCAATATACCGCATTTTATACAACACTGGGGTCCCGTTTTCTAGCAGCTGGCGACTACAATGCTAAACACACATTTTGGGGTTCACGTTTAATCAGTCCCAAGGGTCGTGTTTTGTTTGACACAATTTCAAAAATGGGTTTAAATGATAGTGGTCAGCCAACATATTGGCCAACGGATCGACAAAAAATTCCTGATGTTATCGACTTTGGAATCTCGAAAGGTGTGCCCAGCGAAATGATTGAAGTAGAAGCATCCTTGGATTTGTATTCAGATCACTCGCCTACTATTATCACTATTTACTCACACACAACTGCAACACCAACATGTGATTTACCGCTGACATCTGCACGTGTTAACTGGCTGAAATACAAAAAATATTTGAGTGCTCATTGCACGGAAAATATGCCATTGAGCATAGAATACTGACATAGAAAATTCTATTAGGTTGTTTGAAGCACATGCTAAACAAGCTGCTCTTAATGCTTCTTCAATTCAACCAAATCAACAAGCGACATTTAACAATATTTTTTGTGCAGATATAGAAAGGCTATTGACCGAAAAACGGAAAGCTCGACGAGAATGGCAACGTTACAGATCGCCTCAGCTAAAATTAAGGCTTAAGGAAAGTACCAAACAGCTAAGAAAAGTTTTGCAAACACAAAAAACAGCTTCGCTGCAAAAATTTCTGCAAGAACTCGATGCAACACCATCAACAGATTATTCGCTGTGGCGTGCAGCCAGAGGACTTAAAAGGCCAGTGGTATGCAAACCTCCATTACGGGCCTCTATGGTGACTGGGCAAGAACTGATGCTGAAAAAGGTGCTCTTTTCGTTAAACACTTAGAAAAAGTGTTTACTCCAAATATTTCTGTTAATATTGCTGAACTGCCACCAGTCGTCTCTTTACCAGAAACACCGCTAAATTTTAATATTGTGGAGATTGAAAATTCTATTGCTAGTCTAAACACCAAAAAAGCCCCAGGTATCGATAAAATAAGCAACAAAATGCTTCAAGAATTGCCATATATTGCAAAAAGAATAATACTATTCATTTTTAATGGTATTTTACGGATGCAATACTATCCGGCAGAATGGAAGGTTTCGATGATTACTATGATACCAAAGCCCGGTAAGGATCATACAAAGGTTTAATCCTATCGGCCTATCAGTTTATTGCCCAATATGTCGAAACTTTTTGAAAAGCTGTACATGAGCAAGCTGACTCCCATAGTAACTAGCAGTGCACGTATTCCAGATCATCAATTCGGTTTTCGCGGTCAGCATAACACTATTGAACAAACTCACAGACTTGTGAACGTAGTTAGAGACACCTTTGAAAAAAAGAAATATTGTTCAGCGCTTTTTATTGATGTCGCACAGGCTTTTGATAAAGTATGGCACGAAGGTCTTGTCCACAAATTAACACAAAATCTACCCGCAAACATCGTCAGGCTCTTAAAAAGCTACCTAGAGGAACGAAAATTTGTAGTTAGGGAAGGCAATTTTTCAAGCCCCCCGCAGTCGATTGTAGCCGGAGTCCCTCAAGGCAGTATCTTCGGTCCTTTACTTTATTTAATATATGCCTCTGACTTACCGTTAAGCAGTAACATTTCATACATCAACATTTTCGGATGATACAGCCTTTCTAAGCGTTCATGAAAGTCCTGTAGAAGCTTCCCGGAATCTACAAGGATACATCTCAAAATTGGAAACATGGCTAAAACAATGGCGGATAAAAGTGAATGAGCAGAAATGTGTACACGTTACTTTTACTTTACGCAGGGAAACATGCCCGCCTATACAAATCAACACCGAGACTATACCGCAACACACTGTTGTCAAATATCTGGGCATTCATCTTGATCGTCGTTTAACATGGAAATCGCACATAGACGCAAAGTTGATCCAAATGAAACTAAAAGCAGCCCAAATGAATTGGCTTATTGGAAGAAACTCTATACTAAGCCTAGACTGCAAACTTCTACTATACAATGCGATCCTAAAACCAATATGGGCCTATGGAATCCAGTTATGGGGCACTGCCTCCGCATCAAATGTAGAAAAAATTCAAAGGCGACACAACAAAATTCTACGTACTATAACAGCAGCCTCATGGTATATCCGAAATCATCGAATTCACAAAGATCTCAATGTTCCGTTGGTTAAGACAGTATTTTCTAAACACGCGAAAAAATACATTAAAAATCTTGAGTTGCACCCAAATCCACTTGCGCGCAATATTCTGGAGTATAGAGGCCACACCCGGCCTAGGAGGAGGGATACTCTTTCTATCAGCCGTACACGAGAGATGTAAAAACAACAAAAATCAACCGTTGAAACTAAAAATTTTGTTTAGCATTGGCTAAACTTATATTTAATACTTTTAGATTTAAGATTTGAAAAACTTATTGATGTTTCAATATATAATTGAAGATTCAATAAATAATAAAATTAAAAAAAAAAAAAAAAATAGAAATATGTTAAGGGGTTGTGCACATATTACGTAACGCTGTTTTGAGAGATTTTTTCACCCCACCTTCGTAATGTTTTTTTTTACTAATTTTCCAGTGCAAAATTTCCAATCCGAAACAAATCTTTAACCCCCCACCCCCTGGAGCGTTACGTAATATGTGCTCAGCCCCTAATATTTGTACAGGCTAAAGTTCGTAAATGTTTATAACCAGAGAAATATTAGGTAGGCATTGGGCGCGTTCAGCAGAAAAACCTGCTACTAAACAGTTTAGATGTAGCAGCTTTTGATTTGATTAATTTTTCTGAACGATCTGCTCACTTTTTTGTCAAAAATATCAAAAATTTGACTTTTCAATTAAAATTATTGGATTTTATTTTGTAAAAAGATTTCATAATATTTATTTGTAAATTTAAATGAATTAAAATTTAAAAATATATTATGAAATTTGATTCAAAATTCAAACTGAACTGAAATATCGTAATTTGATAAAATGTATCGTACTTTTTCTTTGCTACCTAAAACAATGAGCACACACTCAACATGTTCGCTCATCGCGCAGTAATCAAAGCGTTCAACAGATTGTTGAGCAACAGTTGTGTAGAAAAATGTGTCTGCGGAACGCACCCATTGTTAACATATTTCGAGCAACAAAGTAAAAATTTAATATTTATTCATCCCTTTTGTAGATTTTTCAACAGCACTAGCTGAATAGAAACAAACATGTTTTTTCGGTAAAAACCACTAATCCTCATCAGTATACATGTGCAAATGCTTTTTTACTGATCACTAAATATCTTAGTCCTGTGAAATAAGTGTTGTTTTGACTACCCAGTACATGTTTTTGGTATTTGATTTAATGGGTTTTAATAATTAAAAATTCGTAGTGAAATGTATTTATTAAATGAACTTCTGTAAAACATTTTACACTTGTTTATTTTGTAGAGGACAATAAATTGTTTCTGGTTTAATAACACACGAAAATACATCTATGTACATTTACTGGAAAAGTAAACAAATGGACCGATTAATAATGTTCTTTATAACATTACATTTTGACTCTTTTTCCTTCGTTTTGTTTTGCTCTTTTTTACTTTGTTGCCATATGTAATAATAATATAATATAAGTAATTATAATTCTGATTTCGTATAGAGCGGGTGAATATTTATATTGGTGACATACCAACAATCAACCTTATCGTGTTTGGCGTTTTTCGACTACGCCAAGTACTAGATTAAAGAAAAATCTGACGATAAGGCTGAATATTCTTTGATTGCGTCTCATATTTTCATTAAAATATAATTAAGGAAAAGGAAACAAAGGCATCAGGGATGGCAAAGTTGGTACAATTGTACTATTTTTGGTACAATTCAAACCCCGAAAGTACAATGGTACACCAATGGCTAATTTAGTACAATTAAAGAATCTCCCCAGTTTTAGTAATTTTATATGGCAACTCATCATTGCAGTCATTTTACATTAAAATGGTTCGGTAAATTTAGCCCAGAAAACGTAATCAGTGGAAAAACTAATAGTATAGTACCACGATTAGTAAAATTGTTTCCAAACGAGTAGCAAAATTTTGATATCATAAATTCGCAATTAAGAGCTCTTGCTGATGTTCAAATATTAAAATCTTACAAAGATTCGAATATTAGCGATTTCTGGGCAACAGTTGCTAAAATAAAGAATGAGGCAAATCAATTCATGTTTCCAGAACTTTCAAATATTGTAAGAGGAATATTATGATTTCCACATTCATCAGCAAATGTGGCAAGAATATTTTCTTACCAAAATATAATTAAAACCAAAGAGAGAAACAGATTACAAACTGCAACTCTTTACGGCTTAATCCAAACAAAGGATTTACTGAATTCACAAAAGTGGAATTGTTATGATATAAATATATCAAGTAAGCTATTATCAAAATTGTAATTGTGATGTCGAAATCGATTTGAAAGCTAGTACGTAGTTTTTCTTGTTATATTCTTAATAAATCTAAATAAAAATAATATAAAAATTAAAAAAAAAAACTGTTTTAGTTTAATTAGGGTGAAAAAAATAAATTTTTTCAAGTTATTTGGTACAATTATAATATTCCCGATGACATCCCTGATTGGCATACATTCCTACACAAGTTTGTGTGTATGTATGCATATGTATGTATTAGGCTTTTGCACTAAGTACATTTAAATTCAAAAACATTTGCTTTTTTAAAAATTCTCAGAGTAATTCTCTGTACAAAAGGGGATCAAAGCAAGTAAATACAAAAAAAAAAACAAACAAAACATTTATTCTCTTTCTACGCTCAGAGTATTTGTATTTACTCATTCTTATTGTGGTTTCACACACGGGATGAATTTTTAAGCCGCACAATTTTTGTTCTTTTATTCACACACGAGTCTAATTATGCTGGCATAAAATAGGTGTGTTTACGTGATATTTTGTACAAATTGTTACAAAATGTTACTGGATCCTGTTCGATTACTTTCGCCAGCAAGTAAATTTATTTAAATAGAGAGAAAGAGAGTCAGCAATTGACATTTGAATGTCTGAGAACTTGCAAATTCTTGCTGGATAAATTTTGTTCAGTAAAATTTTGCAAGATAAAACAGATGTTTTTACTGCTTCTTCTTACCAATTAAAAAACAAAAAACCAATTAAAAAACAAAAAATATTTTCTGTTTATACTTACATAAAATAAAAACATATAAAATACCAAAATATAAAATTTTGCATTTATTTGAGAATGTACTCAAGAAAAAAAAAATTTAAAAACATATAAAATACCTTTTTATATTATTATTATTACGAATAAACGTAATTATTATTTGAACTTATATTGATTTACATATGAAAAGTAATATTATCAGGCTCAAGTTCAGTTTTATTGAATTAATGAAAATTCAAAATTACTAAGAGTTTTTTTGTGTTGGAAAATATTATTATTTATATCCAATCAGTTTTTAGCAGAACGTATCAGTACTGATTTCAAGGCCGCTACACCTCTCATCAGCGTTCAATTGTCCATCTTTACAAATTTCGTAAAGTGGATACCAATTGAGAAGAATATCAACTATTTAACCAGTTTTCAACAGAAATAGAATATGAGAATTAATTTTTAATTCAATTTTTATTCTACAATGAAACAGTGCTGGTTAGTACGAAATTCCCTCATTACTGTTTGGAACTAATAATCAACACAAACTCATAGTCCGTTATCATCAAAGTATTTTACTTTGTATTTTAACGTTTTTGTTGTTTTTACTCTATATTAGAGAAATTCACATATTACTGTGACCCCTGCTGTTTAAACTCCTCCGACACAAATTGCCTGCCATTATCACTGACAATAGATTGAGGAATACCGAAACGGCAAAAAATTTCCCTGAGTTTCGTGATAACAAAATTTGAAGTGATTTCCTTGGTCTTAAATGCCTCTACCCAGTTCGAAAATGAATCAATAATGATAAGAAAATAATAATTTTTGATTGGGCCTGCAAAATCCATATGGATTCTCTGCCATACAGAGCTTGTAAATTTCCATGGTATAAGTGTGCTTTTCTCTGGACTAGACATAAGCTTCTGACATGAAATACAAGATTTGACTAGATTCTCAATGTCTAAATCAATTTTTGGCCACCATACAAATGATCTTGCCATACTCTTACTCTTAACAACACCCAAGTGAGATTCGTGTAATATCATCAGTACAGACTTTCTTAATTTTTGTGGTACAACAACTCTGTATCCCCATAACAAACAATCGTGATCAACGGTCAACTCGCTATCCTTGTTGGTAAAAGCTTTAAATTCATCACCCTTTAAGTCCATTACTTTACCCTTGCTAACAAAATCGCATATCTTAGAAAGGATAGGATCACGTCGAGTAGCTCGTGCTATATCTTTGAAATCAAGGTTCAAAACATTTTCCTTTTGTATGTAGTTTACAAAAGAACTATCAATGTCAGTCTCATAACCGCATTTGTTCTCACGTTGAGGCATTCGTGATAAGTTGTCCGCTTCATTCAAATGACCTTTTATAAATTCAATTTCGTAATTAAATCCCGAAAGAATGAACGCCCACCTTTGTACACGAGCTGCCGCCATTACAGGCAAGGCCTTCTTTTCACCAAATATGGAAGTCAACGATTTATGATCCGTACGTATTGTGAAATAATTTCCAATTAAATATTGTTTCAACTTCACAACACAAAAAATAATTGCTAACGCTTCCTTTTCATGCGTGCTATATTTTTGCTCAGCTTTTGTTAAGGATCTTGAAACAAATGCTATCGGCTTATAACTTTTGTCATGAAATTTGTGTGAAAGTACACCAGCAATAGCAAAGTCTGAAGCATCAGTTCTCAAAATAATTGGCAACTTTGGATTAAAATGAACTAAAACTTTATCGGACGTAATTTCCTTTTTTACTGTATTATACGCTGTTTCACACATTTTGGACCAAACTAATTTTACATTTTTTTGTAATAGTTGATACAAAGGAGCCATGATCCCTCGAAATTATCAACAAACTTTGCATAATAATTTGCCATTCCTATAAAAGCGCGTAACTCTGAAATGTTTCTAGGAATAGGTGCATTCAATACCGATTTTACTCTTTCTTTATTCTTTCGCAGACCAAATTTATCAATGGTAAAACCTAAATAACATATTTCCTCTTTGAAAAATTCACATTTTTGCAAATTAAGCTTTAATCCTGCCTGCAATATTTTACTTAAAACCTTTTTCAAATTACAAATATGTTCCGACATATTTCTTCCTGAGACTGTGATATCATCTTGATATACAACCACAAATGGTATACCCTGCAATAAATTTTCCATTGTTTTTTGAAAAATTGCTGCAGCTGGCTTAATACCGAAAGGCATACGCTTCATTCGTAAAGTGCCCATGTGTGTTGACCATGTGCATAAAAGTTGAGATTTGTCATCCAGTGTCAATTGATTGTATGCATTGGTTAAATCTAGCTTTGAAAACAATTGACCACCTTGAAGTGATGCAAAAATCTCGTCTATCAATGGAAGTGGATATTTGAAATCTGTCAAATATTTACTTATTGTGACTTTGTAGTCTCCACAAATTCTTAAGCTACCATTTGGCTTTAAAATTGGAACGAGCGGTGTACCTCATTCTGAATGGTCCACTTGTTCAAGAACACCATCAGCAATTAACTTTTTTAAATTTTCCTCAACTTTGACTTTCCAAGCTAATGGCACTGAACAAAAAACTGGTTTCGCATCTTTTTCCATGCATAGAGTAATTTTACCAAATTTATAACAACCTAAGCCCGAACTAAAAACTTCGTGAAACTCACTTATTATTTGTTCTTTAATTATGGAAGATTGATTAGAAAATTAACATTATTGATTTGTACAAGTTCAAAATTGAAAGTGCGTAAAAAATTTCTGCCAAATAACGGATTGTTATTATTATTATCTGTTACTACGAGTTTCACAGATTTTTTTATACCCTTAACTTCAACCAATTCATAATATTCTCCTAATACTGGAATCCTATTTCCGTTATAATCAACATATGGTTCTTTACATGGCATTAGACTTACTGTTTTGTGTAATTTATTTAAAAACGACCTTGATACCAAACTGCACGGAGCACCAGAATCGCACATTACACTAAAAGTAGTGTTATCAAATTTTACTTTAGTGTTGTAGACCTCAGTTGAACTGTCAGAACCCTTGATACCGTAAATAGAAAAATTACTTAAATTAATTTTATTAAAATCTTCACTTTCTACATCTGAATCAGATACAAAGTTTACAAATTTTTCTTTGCATACTGACGCTAAATGACCCACTTTTCTACAAACGTTGCATTTACTGTTTTTATATCTGCACTCATCTGACCTGTGGTTTCTCCAACCACAATGGAAACAAGCTTTATGTGCTTTATTTTTATCACCAGTTGTATGTTGAAAGTTCTTTTTGTTACAATGTTCATAATTACGAACTTTTTTTGTTTTACTGTTGTTGTTGTTGGTATAGCCGCTTGATTTTTTTACCTGCTTAATATTTCCAACCTGTAGGTCGTTGGTTTCTTTGGATGATAATTTCATTTCCATAATTAGAGCCTTTCTAAGTGCCTCCTCAATTGTAATTTTCTCATCCTCCTCACATAGTCTTTCAAAAATTTGGTGTCTAATTCCCATTATAAATTTTTCCAAAACAAATGCATTTAAATTATCTCCAAATTTGCACGAAAGAGCTAGTTTTTTAACTCTTGAGTGCCACTCCGCTACCGTTTCATTTTCATTTTGCACTGCTGAGTGAAAATTTTTCCGCTCACGAAATATGATCGTTGGTGGTGTGTAGTGCTCTTTAAGTAATGTGCATAATTCTTTAAATGTCTTAGAAACTGGAGGATCTGCAGCTATATTCTGTAATTCTCGTAGCTAAAGCTAAATCTCGAAATTTTCGCCCTAAAAATTTTAGCGATTTTGCTAAAAAGGTATTCTGTAACTCTAATCGCTTAGCTAAAATTTACTCTTTTCGCCGTAGCTAATTTGCTATCATTACACCATTCCTTTCTTTCTTATTTGATAATATAATATTGAAAAGAGACAAATATATATGCGTGTATATTTGGCATTTTATATTAGTGTTACCTTAGATTATAATTTATACTCCGTAACAATGATTGTGTTTTTGTTAAAAAAAAATTTTAAAATATGTTTTAAAACGTCTATTTTTTAAAGCTATTTCACAAAGTTCTAGTCAAAACTTATTGTTTTTTTGCAGCACATGCATTTTGAAATTGTAAAGCGCATGATTTTTGCGTAGTAATTTCTCAAGAAAGCATTACGTTCGAAAGTTATGGGAACATTTATAAGAGATGGCATCACTGTTAAGAAATAATTTCAGTAAACAATTGAAAATTTTTTCTAAGTGGTATTAGCTGGCGGTACTGTGGCGTATTTATTTGAAAGTATTTATTTGTATAAAAATATTTTTGATCATAATAAATTTAAAATTTGTGTATAGAGTTTTGATTAATTTTGTAATATTGTAAAAATCTTTTTTTTTTATTAAATACATTTTTATATAAAATTTAGTATTTGAGTTTAATTTAAATTAAACTACTCATAACAGCTAAAATACTTCAACCTATCATGGGCAAACTCTTTATGCTATTCCAAATACTAAATGAGCATGTATTTTTGCCCTTTTTTATCCTTTTTGTAGTTTCCGACATTATTTTTCTAAAAAGAAGGCTAAACAACAATGATATAAAAAATATTTTGCTTAAATTACTTTTTAGCGCCTTCAAAATATTGTTGCTTAAATTTTAGCGTTTCTAGCTAGAAAAGTTGCTTAAATGTGCTTAGAGAATACAAATGTATATCATTTTAGCGATGAGAGAGAGCATTGTTTGCTCTCAGAGCAAAAGCCAATATTGCGGCGAATTTAATTTTTAAGACATTGCCTAATTTAGCAATACGAATTACAGAATTCAATATGTAGCTAAAATTCTCTAAAACGATTTTAGACATTTTTAGCGATGGAGATTTAGCTTTAGTGAGTTACAGAATATAGCTGCTGGACTGCACAAGTTATGCAGTGTTTCATATGCTACTGAACCAATTGACTTTAAAAGAGTTGCCTTTTTAACGTTTTCTTCACTGCAATTGATTTCAGCTAAGTGAATATCAAACTTTTCTTTCCATAATAACCAAGACTCGTTGCGTGGAGAAAATTGGGGAACATTACTTGGTTGATAAATCATAACTGTTCCACTCTGTGGGTTATTGTTACTTTCAAGTTCATTTGGCATTATGATTGACTTTGATCAAAAAAAAATCTTATGACGAAACTGTACTTTTTTATATTAAGTTTATGCGTTTTGCTTTTTGTGAAAAATCCCATCCTCGTCGCCAATGTTATGTATTGAAACGCATGACGGTTGAATGGTAATTGATTTTGTTATTAAGAATGCATTTATGATAATGCATCAAAGCTTAAAACTATGTAAATATAAATTATATAAAGAGAGTAAGGAAATGAGTAATTAAGTACATAAAGGGAAAACCAGATTAACTTAATCCCATCTTAATAATTATGATGTATGTATATATTAGACATATATATGTCACAAGTTATTGTTTATTTTCGTTTGCAATTGATAATATATGCACTACTATTTTTGCTCATGGTTTTTTTTAGTGCAAACGAAGCAAAATTAAGCAAATTGCAAATACATACATTTTGTTGTTATGTTGTGCAAATGTGTGTATATTTGCACACATTTGCATCGTTTGCACACTTTGCACTACCCATCGTGATTACCCTTACTGTTTTATTAAAAAATAAATGCATAAATTTTGTTGGCGCGACCAACCCCCCTCTTCTTTGTAATTCATGTTAAATCGACGATTGCTAACTAATGACTGAATATACATATGATGAAACAGAACACGTCCGCAACTTCAAGCAAAAACGCCTCTCAGAGAAAATAGGCCCATAATTGAAGCGACGGATTCAACTTCATTCACATTTCCAATTTTTATCCACAAGTCTTGTTTTTGTACATTGATGTCTGCAAATTATATATGAAATCATGTTTATGTACTTCTGCAATTAATTTTTCGACAATATCACTCATATTATTTACAAATGTAGAAAATTATAAATATATTGCTCTTTCAAATGTTTTTTTGATTTTCTTTTGTTCTTAATTTTCTTTGGTTTTGTTTACAAATTGTATGAAATATAATAAAAGTGTGGTAGCATTGTTGAGAGCATTTTACTCTGAGAGTGAGAGCATAAGAAAAGTCGCTGGCAAAATAAAATAGATTCTATCTCACGACTGCTTTCAGCAGCGTCTTTTGTATGAAGAAAAACGTCAAGCCCCAGTTTTGTTTCATCATTATGGTATGTAAAAAAAGAAAACACAGAACCTGTGTATTCGTAAGTGTGTATTTTTTATTAGTTTTGTGCTGCTTGTGCGGGTATGAGGCTGGATCACGGTTGCCAGATTTGACGATCTATCGTCATTTTGACGATTTCAGATGCCAAAAAAGGCAGTTTGACGACGTGACGATTTTGGTCATAAATTTGACGATTTTGAAACAATTATATACCCCGTTTATACGCACTTCTTATTTGCAAATAAGAGTGGAAAGCGTTGCCGTAATACTTTTTTATTGTAACTTAAAATGTTTCGAAAACTATTTGCAAATAACAAGCTATTTGCAAATAAGATGTGTGATGCTACCAGATGACTATATATTTACTGCGTGTCATTACAAAAAATATAACAATATTTCTGAATGCTATTTGCGTATAAACAGTGAGTTAAGTTTTTGCAAATAGTTTTATTTGCAAATAAGAAATGCGTATAAACGGGGTAATAAGTTGGCAGCGTTCTACAGAACATTGACACTACAATGACGTAATAAACAGTGTGGCAGCGCTACGAAAGCTGAATATTTTTTGCTTTACTTATTAGGTCGCTTCAAATGTCAAAGAGCTGGTTTTTCTGGTTATATTTTTGAGCATTCTATAACTACAAAAACGTTGGCTCTTACATTACAACAACATATAGCTTACATCTACAATTTCAACGGTCGGCTAAATAGGCCTTAAACCTCTTGGTGTTCATAATTTATCAACTGTTGTGTCAATATTTTAAAGCACGCCAAAAACTTGAACTTGAATAAGTGAGATTGTTGCTATGTATATACGTATGCATATTAAAATTGTTACACAAAATTTATGAAAATGGAAAGTGTGAGATCATTAAAAATTGTAGAAAGTTTTACTTTGAAGACAAATTCAAAGCATTAAGCTAAATTAATCCCTAAAATCTTATAAAAGAAAATAACAATTCATTTAATGATATTCTTAAAGTATTTTCACAATTTGTTAAAGAACGTGAAACACAGGAAATTGAATCTGAGTTCAGACAAATTAAATTACTAAATTTAGAATAATTCTTCCCGGATACGGACATAAAACTTTTAGATTTTGGAAAAAGATTTCAGAGATAAAAAAACTAGTCTTTTATTTCAAACGTTAACTAATTTTATTTAAAAAAATTTGGTTTTACCACATTCTTCGGCAAATGCAGAAATAGTGCTTAGTCAAGTTAATTCAATAAGCAAAAGTTAGAAATCGGTTACAGAAAGCTTCTTTGGAGGCAATTTTATATACTAAAGATCATTTAAAATTAAACAAGTGTAATTGTTTTGACATGAAAGTAGTACCTGATTTAATAAAACGGTTCAACTCCAATATATATGTTTATTTTTTTTTTAATTTTTACAAATGTGTTGTAACAAGAATAATACTATGTATCATCATTTTTAATTTAAACGCAAATTTTATCACTAATTTCTCTAAAAATTTAAACTTGCTAATATTTTGTGGATATGGTATGTAGCTATTGTATTAAAAAATGCACAAAACACCTGTTTATATTTTGTTTCAACAGCTGATCTCTTTATTGATAAGAATTAACTTTATTTTATATAAAAACCCTTGAATTTTATTTTTTATGTTTTGTTAAATAAAATGAATCTTTTGTTTGAAAAAATTGTGATTTTATATTCGACGATTTATTGACGACTTCGGAAAACTGTTTTGACGATTTTACGTTAAAAATTTGACGAATTTGGACCCATTTCATCTGGCAACTATGGGCTGGATGAAAAACGAAAAATCTCTTCACCCCTCTCGCCTAAAAACTCTCATTTTATGCCAGCATAAAGGTATAAACACATTCGCCACAGCAGACTACACGAACACAAATGCTGCTAGCTACCGTTGGAGCCGTTTAGCAGCTACTTAATTATTTTGGATACGACAGATACACAGTAAACAGCTGATCCTGAATTGTTGCAAAGATTCATTTATGTATATTACAGTGGTGCATATTTAGCGCTTTTACTTTTTTAAAGTTCGTTGGGGCGAATTGTCTACGGCGAATTGAATTCGCCACTCACATTACTTTGTATGGATTCGCTTTAACATAAACAGAAAAAATTCATCTCATGGATCTCTTTTGGCTCCGGAGTTACGGGTTCAAAACTTACTTTTTATTGGCCATAGCTCCTAGAATATGGAACGGATATAAGCGATGTGGACATCACTCTAAACTTCTCTAAAATACCTTTATACTGGTATTCAAATTTTTTAAAACAATTTACCCATTGCGAGTGAAATTCAATTTTAAAATTTTTTATCTGACTTTTCACTTGTACAGAGAACTTACCATGCTTTTATTTTGTGTATATTTGAAAGCTGTTACCGATGAAATACGTAAGGTATGCGTATAGAGCATTTTGAAATGATACCTATGTCGTTTATATTCGTTCTATATTGTAGGACTTATGATCAATAATATATTAAAGTTTTTAACCCCGAAACTGCGGAATCGAGAGAGAGCGCCGAAAAAATTACACAAAACTTTTTGAGGTAAAAAAGGGCTATTACCCTGTGAGTTTTTTTTAATCCTTAACAATGTTGGTATTTTTGACTCAAATCAATACTCTATATAACAATTAGAGGTGTGCGCGTGAGTAAAAGTACGCTCACGATCACGCACGATCACGAAATATAAATATTTTTCACGCACGCTTACGCACGACATGATTTGAAACTTTCACGATCACGCACGCTCACGAACACAATGTTTTTAATCACGTATTTTCACGCACGAACGGAATAATTTTGCACGCACGCGCACGATGAAATACAAATTTTGCAATAAAAGATTTAGCATATATGCAAAAAAATTTTATTTTGTAATTAATTTTTTTATATACTTCAAGATTATTAATTAAATAATAAAAATTCAGGAAATGCTCGAAAATTTAGCATTACAAAGTATAAACTTAATATAAAAAATCTATCACTGTCTGCCAAGCCAGGTTATTTAAATTTATTACTTATACTTACATATTTAAAGGAATTCAAAAGGAGTACTAGTGTTATTAGGTTTAGGTTAACGCAAGATTTCCAAAGGTGTGTGTATGCACAACGTACATGGATATGTATTCATCTGCACTCGAATGTCTGCATATGTATCGGAGATTTTAATGTATGAATCCATAATCATATATATGTACGTAATTACATACATATGTATATATGAATGGATGTAATTTTAGCAAAGATCAAAAATTCAAAAGAATAAAAAGCTTAACATAGAGAATTGTTTTGAGTGCGTGAAAATTATATTAAAAAATCACGCACGATCACGCACAGTATTATATTTCTGAATCACGATCACGCACGCACGCGTGATTTTATCAATTTGTAATCACGAATCACGTGGTTCACGCGTGAGTCACGCGTGACACGAACAATTCACGACATTTGCACATCTCTAATAACAATAAAGCTAATAAAAATTCTTGATGCATATATATTATAACATTTAAATTTTGTATTTTTTTTTTATCTGACAATAAAATAATATTTCTAATCACTAAAATGTTTTACAAATTTTGTATATTGTCAACACTGTTTTGGTTTTGTGGCCATCAGAAATTAGTTTAATTCGATTACGCGACAAAAGTAGCATGGACAAAAACCTGTTGCCGTGTCGCCTTGCTGTCTTCAATATAATCATTCTCATATGCGTACATGTATTCTAATTTTGACAGGTGGTAGTCGGTAGTCTGCTGTGGCGAATGTGTTTAATGCTTAATTCATCTCGTGTGTGAAGCCACATTTTCACTATAAGTAGAGTAAAGTAAACATTTTTTTTGCTAATATTCTGTAAGTATTTTGCAAGGTTCTTATTTTACCATGTGGGTATTTTAAGCATTTTCTTGGTTTTTATTTTTAGCATTAATTTAGCAGTTAATTTTATGGAATATACATTTGTACATACATACCTATCTAAGTATATACAACTATTGATATGTTGATAATTTGATCTTAACATCAAATTAAATAAAAGCGAAATTTCATACAAACAAAATAAAACTTATAAAAATACTTAAGTATTTTAGTAAATAGTTTAAGTACTGCTTGTCTTAACTTAATGTGCTTGGTTCTTATTGTGCTTACTTCTTACATGCTTTAATACTTGTTGTATTTATTTTGTACCAAAACAGTATTTATTGTGTTTGTTTCTTATAAAAGAGAACAGAAGAAGGTATAGTAAAGAGAAGGTATAATAAAACAAATACACGAAAGAAGAGAATATATTTATGTAAGTATTTGTTTTTTGTACTTTTGCAAAAGCCTAATATGTATGTACTTATATAAACAACCCGACTAATAGATTCAAAAGAGGGAAAAACATATTGAAGAAACAAATAGGCAGTTGCAATGAATAAAACTTGGTAAATACGTCTATATATGTAAGTATGTACGTACTTATACATAAGTACATACATATATTAAATTTAATTGATACAAATCGTTTTTATATATAAACGAAACAGCATTCGAGGTAGACAATAAATAAAAATTAGTTAATCATAGTTCCAAGTAAATACTTATAAATTAAACAGCATCATAACGTGCATTAAAAACAATATACTGCAACACTATACACCTTAAAGCCTGGTACTCTGTTCGAATTTGTGAAAACTGTTTAGCTACATTGATTATTTCGTACGAAAATTTTGACACAGAACTCATATGTATTATTCAAAGCATATCCAAAAGGTGAGCTAGAAAGCGCAGCTGACTCAATTCGCTTTATATTATACTAACTTTAAGATTCATACTAACTGATACAGTTTAAAAGCATACATGAATAATTGTTATAGTTTGGAAAGCAGTCGTAGGAAAACGTATTAAATTATTTGTGTTTTGATATAAACCCAGTACTTTATACCAACAAAATACATGCTGTTTTTTCATTGTTGTACTTGTTGTCGAACTGCGCATACCTGGCAGTCTTGCCTTGATTACAATTTATACATTTGTCAGCTGTTGACTAAAATTTCGTGCGAAAAAAGTACTGGCCATGTTGTTTCGCAGCTGAAAAAAAAAGTTGCTAGAAACATGTTTAATTCTAACAGATACAATTCGCGTGTTTTCCGATGTAAAAACACAGTACTACTTTTGCAACATAATTTCAGAAATGTTTCATACGAAATACTTTTAAATACAGTTTGACAGCATTTCGCACCAAATTATGAACAGGCTTTAGCCATAAATAATGAAATGTACTGAATTGCTTGATTATTAAATTACTGTTACATTTATTTGAGCATGTACTCAAGAATTTATATTTTTAAATTTTATTTATTTGTTTGGGGTTAGCAATATCTAAATATATATTTCGTTGGTTGCCATACCAACTCATCAGAAGATGTTTACCCTTATGACAACCAACGAAATATATATTTAGATATTGCTAACCCGAAAAAAAAGTCGTTTTTGGGTTTTGATCGAAGAAGGTTGTGTTCTAGCAATTAAAAAAAAATTGAAATTTTTTAAAAATAATTCAAATATAAAAATTAAAAATAAATAATTTTGTATTAAAAAAGTATAAATACATACTTACGCATATTGTACTACTGATTTATATTTTAATTTAAATGTATAACAGTCCATCCATATCTGAATGTGGTGGAAGGCCACCTGATAACTTAAATTCGCTTCCGTTAGGAAGTAATGGAAATGCTACCAGCATTCACACCTTAATTGATGCTATTCCGAATTCATCTCAAAATACTTGTTCTGGGATTACCAAGGAATCTTTAAAAGTCACTATGGAATCAAACACTGAAACTGTTATGGTAGAAAATATTCAACTCTCAAATGTTCAAGAAGCTATTGATTCGGATTCTGATATCTGCTCCTTGCCGGATAAGGATTATCAAATCGTCAACAATAAAAGAAAGAAGCGCTCTTTTCAAGGTGAAGTAAAAAGTGATCTTACTAAAATCAACCAACGAAATGTGAATTATGCAGATTCTATTAATCGTACCAATAAGTACACTTTATTAGGAGATTTAAATTTAGAACAAGAAAATCTTCAAACTAAGTCTTATTCAAATAATAATTGTAACAATAATAGTAGCAAAATAGAAGATAATTTAAAAACTAGAAATTCTTTTTGTCCACCAATATTTCTTCAGGGCGTTAACGTAAGGTCCCTTATTGATCAACTAAGTTCAAAAAACATCGATTTTAAAGTACAAAATCAATCAAAATTTCGAAGTAAATTGTATATAAAAGACGCATCTGTTCACTCTGAAATGATGAAATTATTAAATGAGAAAGAAATTCCTTCATATTCATATAATCCCAAAGAGTTCAAACGCCACAGTATTGTTTGTAGAGGATTGTATCACAAATCAGACGAAAATGATATAAAACTTCACATTGATAAAATTGTACCTGATACCGTTGAATCTGTTACTAAGTTTTTAACTGAATATTCGAGAAAAAAAGGAATTGATACAGGTTTGTTTTTAGTAACCCTTAAAGCAAATAGAAACATTAAAGAAATTTTAAGCATTAAATTTATTTTGAACCAAGTTGTTTCTTGGGAGCGTCCAAAGAAGAATACAAATATACCGCAATGTTGGAGGTGCCAACATTGGGGACACTTTTCAAAAAACTGCACGCGCCCATTTGCATGTTTGAAATGTAAAGAGAAACATAAGCCTGGCGAATGTACTTTTGTTTTTGATAATGAAACGCTTCCATTTTGTGTTAATTGTAATGCAAATGGACATACCTCTAATTATAAGGGATGCCCAGTATACAAAAAATTTGTTTTAAATAGGGAAAAATCTTTAAAAGAAAGAAAAACTATTAAAAATTCAGCTGCTTTCAATGTCGGAAAAGAGTTGTGTTCGAACAATATTGTAACGTCTGGTAAAACATTTGCCAATATACTAAAGGGTTATAAAGATCAAACGAACAAATATAATCCAAAAAACACGGCTCTTATTGAGGAGTTTTTGGAAATAGCTAAATTGTTATGCATTCCAGAGCCTATTTCTTTGGAAGATAGAATACAGTCTTTTATACAAAGTTTTAAAAAAATGCCTAAGGAACAAGCTAAAATGGAATGTTTAAGTATAATGAAGGATATTCAAAATGGCCCGTAGATCTATGAATTTATTAACTTAAAACGTAGGATCTCTAGTGAATATAAGCAGGAGAATTGAACTTAGCAATTTATTAGATCAATTTAACATTGATATTGCTTTTTTGCAGGAATTGCATTTGTCAAGAAACTCTCGTATATATTTAGATAACTATTTTGTTATAAAAGATGATAGCTCACTTGGGGTGGGTTTAGCCATAAGAAAATCCATTTCATATTCTAAAGTAAGTATTTCAAATTTAAGGTTTCAAAATATTTTTGTTGAAGTTGATATTTCAATAAATGGTAGCTTAAAAAAACTTATTTTTGGTTCCATATATTTTCAAAGTAACTGTCCTCGCTCAATTATTTGTGAAGGTCTAACAATAATTTTAAATTTTTCAAGAAACTATGATGGTTTAATTATAGGAGGTGATTTAAATTCAAAAAATATTGTTTGGGGTGATACTGTTAACAATTTTAATGGTGAAACTTTGCAAAACTGGCTCCAAAATGAATTTTTTACGCTTACTAGAATTTGTGATCCATACCCATCTTTTCCAAGAGGACTTTCACATTTAGATCATTTTGTAATAAGCAATAGTTTAATAGATTCATTTAATATTAACTACAAAACTTTTACACTTCCAACCTTCTCAGATCACATTCCTCTGAAACTACAAATTGTTTATCCAAATTTTCATTTTCTATTTAAAATTCCTGAAAATTTTGTATCCTATAAGAATACTGATTGGAATGCATTCAAATTTGACATAAGTTCTACATTGTTGAATCATTTTCCACCTGATAACAGAAATTTATTAAATAGTGAAATTAATTATTTTATTGATGAATTTGTTACTACAGTGAATTTTGCTTCTCAAATACATTCTAAGAAGTTAAAACAAACAGGATTTAAATTTGCAGTTTCGGATACAGTTAAAAAGATGCTGAAAATAAAATATAATTGGCAAAAAGACTTAAAGCGAATATTTCGTCAAACCTTAAATAGAAATAATGCTAACTACTTACTTATTTCAAAGCAAATAGAATTAATTAAGGTTTTAATTAAGGAGCAAATAGAATTGGAACAAGCAAAAAGTTTTAGTGAAAGACTTAAAAAAATAGTTCCAGGTCCTTTTGCTTTCAAACAGATTTTTAAGATTCTTGGGAAGAATAACAGATCATGTGCTCAAAATATTTCTGTAAACGGCGCAATTATTCAGGACAAATATGAAAAATTAAATGTATTGAAAAATCATTTCTCTTCTATTCTTCGTTAGATAGAGATACATCTCATATTGAAGAAATAATTAATAATGTTTTTTCGGAAGTACCAACTTATATGATTAATTTTGATAATAATTTTTCGTCATTAAATATTCATGAAGATTCTAATTTTACTTCACTAAATGCTGTTGTTGAATTTTCTAAATTAATTAATAATAAAAAATCCTATGGCTTAGACAATATTTCAAATTATTTGATAAAGAAATTTCCAAAAAATGCATTCAAATATTTAACTATAGTTTATAACAATTGTATTAATAATTGTTACTTTCCAAAAGATTGGAAAGTAGCCAAAATTATTCCAATACAAAAACAAAAGAATAATACTGACATTAGAAACTTAAGACCGATTTCCCTTTTGTCAAACTTAGGGAAACTGTTTGAGAAAATTCTATGTGAAAAGATGGAATTAAATTTAGCGGAACCATATATTTCCCAATATCAATTTGGATATAAAAAAGGAAATTCTACAACACATGCATTACTAAAATTCCATAATGATGTAATACAACATCTTAGAAATCGTCAATGTACTGTTGCAATTTCTCTTGATGTTGAGAAAGCTTTCGATACAGCATATCATAATGGTATTTTATATAAAATGACTACATTAGGCTTCAAGCCTTCTATTATAAAACTTATTAAAAGCTTCTTTGAAAATAGACGATTTTGCATTGAATTCGGTAATAGTCTTTCACAACAGGGGATTGCAACTTGTGGGGTTCCGCAAGGTTCAAATCTGTCTCCCCATTTATACAATATATTAATATCAGATTTTCCACACATGTATAATGATTCGTTGGGCATCCTTTATGCGGACGACTCCCTTTTACACGCGCACGATGAATCACCACTAGTTGCCTTACAACGTGTATCATCACATCTTAATCACGTAAATGATTTCTATTCGCTTTGGGGCATAAAAATAAATGCTTCAAAAAGTCATGCAATATGCTTACGAAATGCATCTGGAAAATGCAATTATAAAGTGGTACCAGAAAGCAAACGGTTACAGTTATCTTTAAATGGAAATGAAATTTTATTTATAGATGATATGAAATATCTTGGTGTTAATTTTAACAAACTCCTAAAGTTTAATAAACAAGTTTTATACAACTTAGAAAAGGCTAATAAAGTAAAATGGGCTCTTTCAAAGTTATTTAATAATAAATCGTTAGCAGTAAAAACTAAACTACTGATGTACAAAGTCTGTATAAGACCGATATTAATATACGCTTTTCCAATTTGGTTCAGTATTTCACCAACTTTTATGAAAAAAATGGAAGTATTTGAAAGACACATTTTAAGAAAATGTGTACAAAGAAATTATAAAACTCGCTTGAAAAGATTTTCAAACGCTTTTATTTATGATAAGGCTTCAATAACACCGATTTCGGTATATGCGATTAATCTGATGAAGAGATTTATTGAACGATTACATTTTTGTAATGACTCTATAATGCAGAATATAATCTGTAGTGAACGTGAACTTAGTTGGTCTAATACAAATTATCTTTCCGCAATGGGTATTTTGCGGGAGAGTCTTGATGGTATTTCTGGACAAAGCTTTTATAAAAGAATAACTCCTGGCATACACAGAGGGTAATATAAAATATTTTAGTTTTTAATATTTTTATTTTAGTTTTTAAGGTTTAGCTCTAAGTTTTAGTTTTAAGTATATTTTAAATAGGTTAATTACTCTATTAGTAAATGTAAATGTCGGGAGCAAACATTGTTACTTCTTTGCAATATTTAATTTTTATATACCTAAGTTTTTTCCTTTTTGTAAATCTGAAAGCACGATGCATTATTCTCTTTTAAAAATAATTAAAATAATACTTTATAATTTTAAGTTTTCAAGATCGTCATTGTTAGAAGAAAAAAAAATTTTTATGTAATTATTTAAAGACTCAATAAACAATCAATCAATCAAAAAAAAAAAAAATATTGCTAACCCGCAACAAATAAATAAAATTTAAAAATATAAATTCTTGAGTACATGCTCAAATTAAGAAATAACTTTAAAAACATTTATAAAATATAATATTATTAAAAGGATACAAGAAGTATTTATAATAAAGTGACGATAATTTGCAATAATTTTCCTCTACATATCGTTACCTTAATATAGAAAGGCCCTAACTCATTTATTTTTCAAATCAGATAATTTTGCCTTTATCGATAAACTTAGAAGTAGGGAGATCGATTATTCGACTTTTTCCGAAAACCGGGTTTTCAAATAGTTTGAATAGTTGCATTTAAAAAAAAACGGGTTTCGGAAAAATATGTAAAAATAACCGGTTAACCGATTATTTCATTAAAATATATAAAAAATTTGTTAAAAAAATAAGGTTTATTTATATAAAATAAGGGAATTCACAACAGTAACTAAATCAAATTTGCCTAAGTTCACATTTCATAAGTATGTACAGTACAACCTCCATAATCCGGACACTCGCTAATTCGGAATCCAGACATTTAAATTTTTCGACAGTTTATGGAATCTATAAAATGGTCTTCAAATTTGTTTTTGAAAGTATTTAAAAAAGGTACAAATAATATTTATCAATTAATCACAACAGCTATTGAGCAATTTTGAAATTCATAGACAAATTTTTGGAAACGAATAAATTCTTATTTTTTAAAATGTTTATTTTCGGTCCCTTTTAGTATTTTTCTTTGTGTTTTTTATAAATTAATTAAATATAAATGAATTCTTATCTGTACTTATATTTCTGTTCGGAAATAGAGGGTGGTGCTGGCTGAAGTGGTTAGCGCGTTGACTACTAAGCAAACAATGACTTGGGGCCTGGGTTTAAACCCTGGCCAGAGCAAGTCAATCAACATCATAAATTTCTCTAATGTACATTAGTGAGACATTTATTAATTGTTGTCGGACTATTTAAGTGATGAAGGCATTGCACTGGTCCTTAAAAACTGTTCCGGCAGCGATTGATACTATTCAAGCTAATGTACACAACATCGCCCTCCTTCGCCGGTTAGCAGAAACATCGGCGAAGTAAAACAATCAATAAAATGCCTGCTAATACAGAATAACAAAGTTAATGCGTCTACTAACACCGGAGGCGCCTCAACACTGCCTTAAAAATTAACATAACGCGCAAAGCAGAGTTGTGAAAGAGTTAAGTCTTCTAAATTTTCAAAATCTATCTTCTCTACCTTATCCCTCTCCCTGAGTTCCGGCACAGTGCACTGCACACGTAGGGGTCATCCCCTGAGTGCTGGTCTTAATTAAAAAAAAAAAAAAAAAAAAAAAAACAAATTTATATGTATTGCGTTTAAAAATTAATTTTAACTATAGTCCGGACGGTATACTAATCCGGACAAAGCTGAAACTATATCTGTCCGTATTAGGGAGGTTGTACTGTACATAAGTTCATACTTATGTTATCAGGTCAAGTTTAAATATGCACAAAATTAAAGAAAAAAGTAAGCAAAAAAGCACAAAATAAATGCAAAATAAGCCCAAGAATAAGCAAAATAAAGCTCAAATATGCTTTAAAAAATTAAACAATGTAACCACTTTTCATTTATTTTATTAAATAATTTTTTATTGGAAAGCCACAATCATATGTTTTTTAAGATTTTCAAAAAGAAAAGATCGATTATTGGGTGTAGTAGAAGCGAACTTAAACAATAATAATTCGCTTGGAGATAGCTTCGCTTTTGTTTAAAAAAATATTATTTTTAATTTTCACTAATGTTTGAATTTCAACGTTTCGATTCATAACTTTGTTGAACTTTTCAAAAAAATATTTAGTTTTCAAAATTTTTCATCTTTTCTTCCACTTTTTCTATCATAGACAAATTTTCTTTTAAATAAAGTCCTCTTCTTTCTAGTTTGATTATACTTCGGCAAATACACTCGAAATTATCTTTTATGTACGGGAGATCAGATTTTAAAGATGCATTTTTAAATAGAGCTTTTGCTTTATATGTATATTGATTCCACATCATCATCGGAAAGTGCATTTAACACATTGAAAATTTCTGTATAGTTGTCACAATATTAAATATATAGAAACGTGAACTAATTTTTTCCGTGGGTATTCACGGTTTTGTTCACGTCTTAGATTGCATTTTGTATCACTTTTTTCAGTATATTTTGTCGTTTGTTATATATTAAAATAAAGTACGTGGTTTTTTACCTATAACACGTTTTTCGATTCTACTTTTTGTAAGAAAAATAAATAATTTTTAAAAATAAAAAGGGTATGTTAAAATTATTTCATTCAAAGGCTTTATATAATATAATAAAAAAACTATTTTTTTTTACTTTTGTTGAATTTCCGTTGTAATTTTGATCAAGGGGCCTAATAAAAAAATTAATGATCTGGAGAGAGTATGGCCAAGGAAGGGAAAGGGCAATCGGAGGAAAAACACCCGTCTCCCAATGATGTGAATTTAATGAGCTGCTAGTAAGTTTTTGGAATGTGTATTTTAGTAGAAATTTTTATGCTGTCACTGATGAGCCGCAAGTAGCTAGTGGGTCGGTCCGAAAAAACGATATCACGTAATATATAATATATATAAATATATTGTAGTAGTATATTGTAGATAGTATGTATATTCCCAGGTTTTTCTTTAAGTGTACATGTATTTTTGAGAGTGTAATAATGTTTCGTCGTTATGAATGTTTTCCTTCTTTTAATAGCTTTTAAGTTTGTGTAAATATATCTGTCCTTTTTATATTCGCTGTCTAGTTTTAAGTTATGGCTATATTGTTACTTAGTCTTAAGAGAGAAGATCATTAATAAAGTAGACGTGAAACCGAACGGACATAAGTCTTTTACTCTGCTACAGTTTTCAGAAGTGGGATAAACTCAAAAATAATAATAAAATAATTGAAAGTGACAATTCCTTGAACATTTAAAATTTTTTTTTTTCCCGTATAAAGCATAAAGTGTTAAAGCAAAAGACAATTAAAAACGAGAAAATTTTACAACTAACAAAGTATACAGAAAATGAATACAGGCTAAAGAAACCTCTGGAAAAAAATATAATAAACGGTAAATTTGAAGATTCTAGTGTGCTTTGTTCTAAGAAAAGGAAAAAGAGAGAAATATTAATACATAAGCAGTAAGCAGCGAATATCAATGGATATTAATGCAAACAAATATACGGCTGCACAGCTACGTAGTTGGCTGCAACGTCTAAATTTACCGTCTACTGGTACAAAAAATATGCTCGTTTTGCGACTCAACGAAATTCCAGCAAATGAGAGAGGGGAGTGTCCAGTTGATAGCGACAGCGCTGCCGCAAATGCAAATGATGGTGTTGATAATGAAGGCGATGATGTACAAACGATTGAAAATGAAACAATACAAACAGGTGGGCAGAATCAAATGACTGAAAACGTACAAATGAAGGAGAATGAACAAATGAGTGTAGAAAATGAAACAATACAAACGAGTGAAACAGGTCAAACTAATGTAAATACAGAAATTAGAGAAAATGTACAAACGACTGGTGAAAATGAAGCAAGTGCAAATTGGGGTGGAATTAATCTTAATCAAATGAAAAGAGAACTCGAACTTTTGCAAAGAGAAAAAGAACTTTTAAGGAAAGAAAATGAATTTTATAGTAAAAAAAGAGAATTTGACAAAAGTCAAATGAGTGTTTCAGCATGCAGTGTTAATGACGTCCAAGAGAATTATAGAAATGTGTCTGATTTAAACTGCAACAACAACAACGTGAACATAGTAAATGAAGTGTTAAATAGTAACGATCAAAATGTAAACAATAACAACAACATTGTCTCACTAAGTTTGCTTAAAGATTTGTTGCCTGAATATGATGGTGTGGTTGGCCCTGAAGTGTGGATTTCCCAATTTAAGAATATTGCAAAAATGTATTCTGTTGATGACAGTACTTTAAAAGCTTTGTTGATGGTTAAGGTAAAAGGAAAGGCTCAAGTGTGGCTGTATTCGAAGTCAAATTATGTATATGAGAAACTTGATGACTTGTTTGCAGAAATGTTGGATATGTTTAGTTCAAGAGAAAACAAACTTATAATTCGACGTAATTTTGAGGCATGCAAATGGCAGTATAACGTAAGCTTTGTAGATTATTATAATGAAAAAGTTTTATTGGCCAATAAAGTTGGAGTTGGAGAAGAAGAATTGATTGACTATATAATTGATGGCATACCAGATGAAAACTTAAAAATACACGCAAGTTTACAATGTTACAAAAACAAAACGCAGTTATTGCAGGCATTCTCCAGAATTCAGCTAACAGAGCCAGTAACATCAACGACAACAGCGAAAAGTGAGACAAAATTAAGATGCTTCAACTGCAATTCGATTGGACATTTTGCTGCCGAATGCCGTAAGCCGAAAAGAGAAATAGGTGCTTGCTATGCTTGTGGAAGTCTTGGCCATCGTGTTGCAGCGTGCCCTGAGCGAAGAGGAGTTGGTCCAAAGGTGAATTATAATGAATTTTTAAGGTATTTTAAGTTTTGTAATAGTAATAATGACAATGATAATTTTTATTTAGAATGCTTAATAGACACAGGAAGTCCCGTAAGTTTTGTTAGGAGATCTAAGGTTGCGGAGAAGATTGATTTTGAGGAAATGTTAGACGTTGACTCATCTTTTTTTGGAATTAATAAAAGTAAATTGAATACTTATGGGAAAATTTTATTTTATGTTTTTTATGGAAATAAAAGAATTGAATTGGAAATTATTATTGTTAATAATGAGTCAATGGTGTATGATTGTATTTTGGGAAGGGATTTTTTAGAGAAAACTAAATTAAGATTAGTTTCGGAGATTGAGATAAAAGATAGTGTAAATGGTAGTGAAGATTTAGCATATGATGATGTAGTGAAAATGGTAATGGCTATTGACTGTGGGGAGAATGATGAGACTCAATTAATGGTTGGTGACAGTGTCGATAATACGGATCGTGAAAAGTTAGGTGACTTGTTTGTTAATTGTTATATACAGCCACAACGACCTACTGAACCTAAGGTGAGATGTGAAATTAAGTTAATTCTTGAAAATGTAAAGCCCTTTAGTTGTACTCCTCGTAGATTATCATATGATGAAAGGGAACGGCTACAGTTAATTATAGATGAATACTTAGAAAAGGGATACATCAGACCGAGTCAATCTGAGTTTGTTTCACCCATAGTTTTGGTGAAGAAAAGAACTGGTGATCTTAGAATGTGCGTGGACTACCGGTTATTGAATAAAATGACTGCTAAGGATAGTTACCCAATTCCACTAATAGACGATTTGTTAGATAGACTTGCAGGAAAAAAATATTTTACGAAATTAGACTTGAAGAATGGATTTTTCCATGTTTATGTTGAGGATGATTCGGTGAAATATACGTCTTTCGTAACTCCATTAGGGCAATATGAGTTCTTAAGGATGCCGTTTGGCCTTAAGAATGCCCCTTCAGTGTTCCAAAGGTTTGTGAATAGAATTTTCGCGGATATGGTAAGGGATGGAAAATTGATTATTTATTTGGATGATATAATGATAGCGACGACAGATATTAGGGAACATTTTGTAATTTTGAGGGAAATTTTTGATCGGCTGGTGGAGAACAAATTAGAGTTAAGGTTAGATAAATGTGAATTTTTACAAACGAGTGTAACGTATTTAGGCTATAAAATTGATGGCCAAGGTATTGGTGCAGATGATAGGGGTCTTAAAGCAATACAAGATTTTCCTTTACCAACGAACGTGCATTCGGTGCAAAGTTTTTTGGGACTTTGCTCATATTTTAGGAGATTTGTTAAAGATTTTTCAATGATAGCAAAACCTTTATATGATTTGACGAAAAAGGATAGACAATTTAATTTTGGTCCGAGCGAACTAGTTGCTTTTGAGTTATTGAAAGGAAAATTGATGGAATCGCCGATTTTAGCATTATATGATCCGAAGGACGATACAGAATTACATTGCGATGCCAGCAGCATAGGTTTTGGGGCCGTTTTGTTACAAAAAAAGGGTGATGGTAAAATGCATCCAGTATTTTATTTTTCTAAGAGAACGACTGAGGGTGAGTCGAAGTATCACAGCTTTGAATTGGAAACACTTGCCATAGTAAACGCTTTAAAACGGTTTCGTATATACCTACAAGGGAAAAAGTTCAAGATTTTGACTGATTGCAATTCTTTGACGATGACATTGAATAAAAAGGAACTGAACCCGAGGATCGCGCGTTGGGCTCTTGAGTTACAAAATTACGATTATATTTTAGAACATAGGGCGGGTTCGCGAATGCTGCATGTAGATGCACTTAGTAGATGTTTGAGTGTAATGGTGATTGAGAGTAATACGTTTGAGGAAAATTTGGTAATATGCCAGAATAAGGATTCAAAGTTAGCAAAACTTAAAGATGAACTTCAAAATAGACAACATAAAATGTTCGAGATGAGGAATGGGGTTATATATAGAAAGTCAAATGCTGATGTTTTATTATTTTGCGTGCCTGAGGATATGGAACACCATGTTTTTTATAAATACCATGATGAAATTGGTCATATAGGAATTGATAAAATGACGGAACTTATTTCCAAGAGTTATTGGTTTCCTAAGATTAGGGAAAAAGCGTCAGATCATATACGGAATTGTTTGAAATGTATTGCATACTCGGCGAAAAGTGGAAAAGAAGAGGGATTTTTGAATAACATTCCGAAACCAAAGACACCTTTTGATATAATTCATATCGACCATTACGGACCTGTTGACAATGGTAGGGCGCTGAAACATATTTTGGTTGTCATAGATGGTAGCACGAAATTCGTAAGACTTTATCCGACAAAAACGACGAACACAAAAGAGGTAGTTAGACACTTAAAAGAATATTTCAGGTCATACAGTCGGCCTAAATACATAGTGAGCGACAGAGGTACAGCTTTTACTTCTGTGGAATTCCGAGAATTTTTAAAGGAGAACAATGTACAACATGTGAAAGTGGCAACGGGTTCTCCACAGGCGAATGGTCAGGTGGAGAGGGTAAACAGAAGTATTGGTCCTATGATAGCAAAATTAGTTTGTCCTGAGGAAAATGTTTACTGGGATACAGTATTGGATAAAGTTGAGCATACACTAAATAATACAGTCCATAGAACAATAGGCGAACATCCGAGCGTTATGTTATTTGGCATATCACAGAGAGGTAATGTAATGGACTTTTTAAAGGAAACTTTGATTGATGGTGTACAGAACAGAGAACAGGCTGATCATAGTAGAATTCGTGAAAAAGCATCAGAGAGACAGAGAGTACTACAGGACTATAATAAGGATTACGTTGACAAGCGAAGAAGACCACCGACAACGTATTCTGTGAACGACTATGTTATGATAAAAAATTTTGATTCGCACACTGGTGTATCGCGTAAACTGATTCCAAAATTTAGAGGTCCGTTTAAAGTGTCGAAAGTTTTGAGAAATGATAGATATCTGTTAGAGGACATAGAGGGTTTCCAACAATCGCGTAACCCGTATAAGGGCGTATGGGCAATTGGTAATATCCGCCCGTAGTTCAAGGGTCGTAGGTTGCAGGATGATGCAACCGAGATCAGGTGATCTCGTGGTCAGGATAGCCGAATTGTAGTAGTATATTCCCAGGTTTTTCTTTAAGTGTACATGTATTTTTGAGAGTGTAATAATGTTTCGTCGTTATGAATGTTTTCCTTCTTTTAATAGCTTTTAAGTTTGTGTAAATATATCTGTCCTTTTTATATTCGCTGTCTAGTTTTAAGTTATGGCTATATTGTTACTTAGTCTTAAGAGAGAAGATCATTAATAAAGTAGACGTGAAACCGAACGGACATAAGTCTTTTACTCTGCTACAATATATATGTATATATTTGCAAAATTCAACAATAAAGAGATCTCACTAGTTAGATAAAATATATAATATATTTCAATGCAAGCTACTTAATAGCTATTTAATTGATTATTTTAAAAGTAATCTTTTAAAACTTAATTATTTGTTAATTATTCGTCTTTTTATTATAATATTGTTGAAAAATAAATTTTATTTAAGCTCGAGGCCAGTGGAGTAAAAATTATTCTTTATTGCCTATATTTCGCTACGTACATCGAGTAGCATCTTCAGGGCTAAGTACTCTAAAAAATGTATATAAATACAAATTATCACCAATGATAATAAAATACAGAACATAAGGATAAAAAACACAAGGAAAAATAATAATAATAAGTATATAATAACTAAAAAATCATAATAGTAACAAAACATAATCTAATATAAAGACAAACTCACATTTAAGTTTAAGCTCACTTAAAATCAAAACAAAGCAGTGTCACTGGTCTCGTCTAATATTGTACTGTTGGATAAACTTATATGTATGTATATATAGTCGCTATCTATTCTTACTTATTTTCTTATTATGTCGTGCCTATGTAAACCATGTCGCATCTGTTGGCTTTCTGTTTTCATATACAGTGGCGAGCACTTGTGGATAATACATATATCTCATGTATTAGTCAAAACCGCATCAAATCCTAAAATATATGTAATCAACCGGGTTTTCTACTATATGATCCAATTAAAGAACAGAAAAAATATTTTGTTGATCTTAAGTTAAACCGAAGTTTTGCCCAATTTCGCCCGCGTAAAGGAAAACATTTAAAAACAGTGAATAAGAAAAAGGAATATAATTTTATAATAGTTTTTACTGAAGATCCTAAAAATGCAAGTGGTATAAGATGTGATGGTGTATGTGAAAAGGTGTACCATTATACAAAAAAGTGCGCAGGGATAGATCAATACTCCGCTAAAATTCTTGATGAGGACAATTTTATAAGGTTTATCTGCGAAGACTGCATGCAGTATATACAGAATGTTGATTTCGTTCTAAAGGACATACAGGAAAGTGTAAACAAAAGCAAACAAACATTGGTTGATTATAAACATGAATTCGAAAGTACAGTTAAACGAAATGAAAAAGAAATTAAAAGATTATTGGAAGCAATTGAAAAACGGTATGATGAAAGATTTAAATATTTGGCAGATGTACATAAGACATGTGAAAAAAATGTGGCAGAAATAAAAAACATTTATGGAAATATCAGTGCAGTTGAAGATAAAAATAAAGACATGTATGAAAAAATAAACAATAACAATGTAAAGATGTGGGCATGGTGGAATTAGGGTTGTGTTTTGACGGTTAAATAATCTGCAAAAATATGGTAAGTTACTTCGGTCTTGTCAAAAGTTGTTTACATTTTAGGCCGCCATCATGAATATTTTTGTTTACGTTATGCTTTTTGTTTTTGCATAACCACTATGTATGTTATGTATACAGCTTTTTTTTGACAGCATTGGCTAATTTTTACACAAACAAAATGCATGTCGTTGTTTGTTGTTGCGTTGATAAGCGCACCTTATTAATTCCACCATGGATGTGGGAAGACATAAAAAATGGTTAAAGAAACAAGTGCAAAAAGCAAAATGTCATATGCAGAAACTGTGGCAAAAAATGTAGTGATGCCAGATGCACCAAAAAATGTCCCCTTAGTCATAAAACCAAAAGAAAAACAAACCGCACAAAAAACCAAAGCTGATTTAATGAAAAAGTCGATCCAATAAATTTCAAAATAACAAATGTTGAAAACAGAAGAAATGGCACAGTGATTATACAAAGTGAAAATGCTGAAGAAAGGGAAAAAATTAAAGAGGCAATACAAAATGAAATTAGTGAAAATTATGAAAAAAATTATGAAAATTATGAAAATTACTGTTAAATTTGTAAGTTTAAAGAAAAAATGTTTGGTGTATTTATGTTTTATTAATGTATTATAATTTTTTAATTAAATAGACGTAACCCTGATGAAGTCAACAAATAATTGACGAAACGTTGGAAAACATGTAAAGAAAAGTTTTTTATTTACATTAAATAATATAGGCCTAATTAGCTGATTTGATAAAATTCAAACATAAAATATTTATTAAAATTTGACCAAATAACACATTAGTATAAGAATTATGAAATTAGAAAAAGTTAATCTATATCAAAGAGCAGTATTTGAAAATAGCAGCTGTAGTGTGTTTGACTAACCACTACTGCATGCCGTCTGCATGCAGCAAGTGAAACATAACACTCTTGTTATTGTTTAAATAATTGTCCACGCTATAACCGCATGATCAGAATATACAGAATGTATTATGCTGATCATGCAGATTCCCACACATACTTTGTGTATGTGTTAGTTTAAGAAGTAGAATGTTTAAGTTAGATTTAAGATATAGAATAAAAATATGTACAGTTAAGAAATGTAAATCAAAGTGAACAGTCGCACAAGCGGCTGTTCAATCAATTAATAAATAAATAATAAACTATTGGAAATCAAATAATTCAACTAAAGACTTCAACAATTATTACATTGAATATATTAATGAACCTTGAAATAGGATAATACAATAATAAAACCATTTGTATAACATGGCGATCCTGCCACAATTATAATTATAATTATTAACGGCAATGAATACAGCAATCAAAAAGAGATCAACTAAAATCTATATGACTACATGATTTGGTGTTACATCGTTGGATTTGTGTTCGTGTAATGTTTGAAAAGATTGTCCAAAGGACTGAAGGTGCATTTTATCCCGATGTTTCCATCGAAAAGAAATCAACTAAAATCTATATGACTACATGATTTGGTGTTGCATCGTTGGATTTGTGTTCGTATGGTGTTTGAGAAGATTGTCCAAACGACTGAAGGTGCATTTTATCCCAATGTTTGTAAGTGACGAATGTATTTTAAAGCAGCATACACAAATGAAATGTAAGCATGAATTGAATTTGAAAAGTTTTGAAGAAATTAAATTTTTTTAATGAAATAAAAGGTTGTAAATTGAAATTCTTTTTAGTAAAATGAAATAATTGAAATTTTTTTTATGAAATGAAATAATTGAAGATTAAATTTTTTAATGAAATAAAAGGTTGTAAATTGAAATTCTTTTTGGTGAAATGAAATAATTGAAATTTTTTTATGAAATGAAATAATTGAAGATTAAATTTTTTTAATGAAATAAAGGGTTGTAAATTGAAATTCTTTTTAGTAAAATGAAATAATTGAAATTTTTTTTATGAAATGAAATAATTGAAGATTAAATTTTTTTAATGAAATAAAGGGTTGTAAATTGAAATTCTTTTTAGTGAAATGAAATAATTGAAATATCTTTGTGAAATGAAATAATTGAAGATTGAATTTTTTTTCTTTAATGAAATAAAATGATTGTAAATTGAAATTTTTTTTAATACAATGAAATAATTATAAATTGAAATTTTTTTAGTAAAATGAAGTAATTGAAAATTGAAATTTTTTGATAAAATAAATAATTGAAAATTGAAAAAAAAATATAAACAGAAATTTTTATAAGAAAATTCACTGAGAAACTCACGAGTCCCTCCAGTTGATGATGTACAAATAATACTTTCAATAGCATATACATGTGTATATCACTGAGAAACTCACGAGTCCCTCCAGTTGATGTATATATATGCTATTGCATAAGGGTAACCGTTTCGATCAGTAATTGGTACTGATCGATATATGTCTGATGACCGGTCCTCGGTATACAGAGTATACAGAGTGCTGAAACTTAGACATATGTACCAATTTTTTTTTTAAACTAATATGACCCATGACATAAAAAAAAAAAGGACATACTAACACTCATGCAGTTGCGTAAACTTAACTATAAGTAAAACAATTGTAAACTTGATTTTGTGTATGTAAGCAACTGTGTGAAGGACAAACTCGACTGGTTAAAGAGATTTGAAATATTAATTTGTTTATTTCGAGTTGAATTAAGTTCTGATTTATGATTGCTCTAGAGATATAAAGCTTCCTTGATTAGAAGTTCTAAAACCAGATTTTTTCTTTTGATTTGAGTCATATCAAATCCTCACAATTTTTTTTATGGGAATTTCAAGAGAGGTTTTCTTCATTTCTTATTAATTGCATGAGCTTAATAATAGCTTTTAAATTGATCCATAATATATCGTTCGAATATCTTTCCTTCATAATGGGAGGCAAAGAATCAAAAATAGAGAATCCTAACGCAAACGTTATCAATGAAGTCACGGTTAAGGTTGAATATCCGGTAGTGTATCTAGCAATAATTATTGCAATACTTTTGCTACAATTCCTAACAACCTTATACCAACTTCACAAAAGATCCTTGAAAAACAAATACGTAAAGAACTTCAGTACCATTTCCGGACTCGACAAAGTCTAGTGAAACGAATGGTGAAATAAATTAGAAATAAATCCTTGCAAATTTTGGAATTTTCATAACACTATCGAATAATACATTATATAAATGTATAAATCCTAACAAGTTTTAGAGTTTTCATTACTCTGACGAATAATACATGGTATAGATATATATGTTTAGTTCCAGGAATTGTTATCCTTTGATAAACAATCAAAGAAAACAGTTTCTTTTCTCCTTATTGCACATTCATTGTTGTAACATTGTAAGGATAATGAAGGTCATTTAATTTATATGTTTGAATTATGTTTGTTTAATGTTGTTGAACGTTTGTTTATTGTTTTGTGTTCTGGACAATATTATTGTTTCCTGCATTTGTGAAGAAAAATGTTTTGATCTTTGCAGTGTTTCTCTTTTGTTTTCTTCAACAAATTCATTAGAGTGCACATTGTGACCTCTGACTTCCAGAAATAAATCCTTGCAGTGGAATATATTTGCCTACAGTCAAACTATCATATCCTTGGTAAGACTGAGTTTGTTTGCATTGCTATCAAGTGATCCTTAAAATTGTCTTTGTTTGGCATCTCCTTTGTGTTGTTACACTTCATTTTATTCTTATACTTTTTCTTTTTATTCAAAAAGAAAAATTCTATTTTCATTCCTATTTTTTTTTCTCCTTTGTGTTGTTGCTGTTTGGCTTCCCTTCTACTCAATCCAGTTATTGCATATTGATACATCATTGATTGTAAATGGAATGGGAGAGTATTGTGAGAAAGTCAAGAATACTTAAGGAAGAATTCTTGAAATCATACAAATGTCTTAGTATAGATAGGGATACCAAGCCAGAAACAGTAGACAAGCACATAAGGATTCTGCTGAAACAATTGGAGAACATTAGAATACTCCTTAATGTAAATTACTTTCGTCTAACAGTAAGTCATAAAGCGGCAGCGGACGCTTTCTATGCAGACGTTAGAGAAAAACTTTTATCGGTAGCAATTAAAAAGGGAATGAATCTTGAAATCCCCTCTTCATTGCATGAGCAAATTTTGATATCTGAAACAGAGAAAATATTGATAATGCCTCAAACTGTTGTAGAATTTTTAGGGACCGCATCCAGGCTACTTCCTGATTATGATGGCACCCCTGAAAATTTGCAAAGTTTTATTGACGCGCTGAATTTAGTGGACTCAATAAAAGAGAGTCATGAATCAGTTGCAGTAAATCTAGTAAAGACCAAGCTAAAGGGTACAGCCAGAAATTTGTTGTCGGCTGAGACAACTTTACAGGATATAATATTGAAACTGAGATCTTCAGTTAAGGGAGAATCAGTAGACGTTATTACTGCTAAAATTATGAACATTAGACAGTCTGGTAAGAATGCTAATGCTTATGCCAAAGAGGTGGAAGACCTCACAAAAAAATTAGAAACAGCATATATATCAGATGGTCTGTCTAATGAAACCGCAAATAAATATGCAACTCGCTCAGCGGTTACAGCTATAGTAAAGAATGCCTCAAATGATAGAGTGAAACTGATCATGGAATCAGGCACCTTTAATAATATGAATGACGTAATGTCGAAATTTATCACTAGTTGTACCGATGTATACGGTCAACCAAATTCTATCCTGGCTTACGACTCACAGAACAGTCGTAATAACAATCCTTCTAATAGTCGAAATTCTAGAAATTTTAATAATTTCAATCCTAGAAATTTTAATAATTCTAATCGTAGAGATTTTAATAATTCAAATCCTAGAAACCTAAATAGTTCAAGAAACTATGGCCCTAGAAATAATAATTCCAACTCAAGGAATTATAATAATCCCAACTACGAGAATTTTAATAGAAATCCTAACAGAGGAAGAAATAACTATACAAATAATAACAGTAACCATTCAAATAGTAATGGATACAATTCAAGAAATAACAATAATGTACGATGCATTACCGATGAAAATAATTCGGGAAACGTACAGCCACCCCAACATACTTCTTAGATGAAAAAATTCATAACATACAACTAAACTTGTATAGCTATTTGATATCCCGAACTACTTTAAATGACAATAGGTCAACATTTTTAATAGACACTGGCGCAGACATATCAGTTATCAAGCATAATCAGGTTCTGAACGAACCAATAAATGTAACAAAAAGAACTAATATAAACGGTATTGGACAGGGTCTCATAACTACGCTGGGAAAAGTGAGAACTGATTTAAAAATAGATAGATTTCTTATAGCACATGAATTTCATGTTGTCGGAAATGAATTCCCTATTCAAGTTGATGGAATAATAGGAATGGACTTCATTAGAAAATACAGATGTGTATTAGATTTTCAAGATAATGAAGATATTATCACTTTAAGAACAAATGATGTTCCATATGATATATCTATCCCACTTATGAGTGCTCCTAACATTAATTCCATATCAGTTCCAGCAAGATCTGAGGTGATAAGACCAATTAAATTTGATTCTACTGAAACAGAGGTATTGGTACCACAACAAATGCTTCAAGATGGTGTATATATTGCTAACACAATTACATTACATTAAACATAAAAATACTTATTTTCTCTTTACACAGCATGGCATGGGCAAATTATAGGACCATGAGAAATAAATATAAAGTAAAAATAGAAAATGAAAAAAATAGATATATAAACAACAAAATATCTAACACAAGTTGTCAAAAAGAAATGTGGAGTTTGGTAAAAGAACTAGTGTTAAGGAATCCCAAAAATGTGATAAAAACTGTGATATTTAACCAAATAGAACACAAAGAGAGCATACAAACAACCGAGCAATTTAACCGTTATTTTGTAAATAGCATTAAAAACATAAGAATCTATTCACTATGAACAATATGAGAACCAAATACCTGTGATAAATATTAATTTTAAGTTTCGTGCAATATCTTTATTAGAGTTAAAAAGTATCATTAAGAATGTAAAAAAGAAACCTGACTATAAGAAAATAACGAAAGATATAATTCTAGATAATTGAAATGTGTTAGAGAAAATAATAAATCAATCGTTTAATAATGGAATTTTTCCCGATAACTGGAAAGAATCCATGGTTACACCAGTAGAAAATATAAAAAATACAAATAAATGTGAAGAATTCCGGCCCGTTAATGGTTTAAAAACGCGTGAAAAAATAACAGAACAAATTGTAAAAAATCAATTGCAGGATTATATGGAAGGCAATGGTTTAATATCCAAATATCAATCAGGTTTCCGCAAAAAACATTCATGCGAAACAATATAGGTGGAAGTTTATAAATAAAAAAAAAATAAAATATTGGCTATTTTCCTTGACTTTAAAAGAGCTTTCGAAACTATAGACAGAGACATACTTATAAATACGAGATAAAAAACTAAGTGGTTTGAGTCCTATTTAACAAATCGCAAAAGTGAATGGTGTGGAACTAGTGCTATAAACAATAATTATGGAGTACCACAAGGCTCAATACTAGGAGCTCTTTTATTTATCATATATATAAATGATATGGAAATGGTTTTAACAAAATGCGAAATTATTCAATATGCTGATGATACGCTAATATTCACGGAAGCAGAAACAGAAGAAGAATGCTACGAATTTATTACAAGAGATATGAATAATATAAATAATTGGCTAAAAATGAATAAATTAAAATTAAATGAAAATAAAACAAAGTTAATGGAAATAAATATGAATAGTGATATAACATATAAAATAAACAATATTGCGAACATATAAATTATGTAGGAAATATTCAAATATATATGTAACTTAAGGAATGCTAACGACTTCAGACTACAGAGGACACAAACAACAAATATGCAAAGATCACTATTTTATAAAGGATTGAAACTATATAATTCCAAGTCAAATTATATTAAAAATGAAACAAATGTATAATTTATTTAGAAAAAAAGTTATAAATTTTGTAAAGAATAAATAATAATTAAAAATTTTTATTCGGAGCATAGAAGACTATGGCTAAAAACTGTTAAAAATTGTAATCTTTTGAAAGTATTATAAATACTACTTATCTCAAATAAATAAAAAAAAAATAATTTACCCAATTTTGTAGACCAAAGTGCTTACCCGGAGGAAGAAGTTGCATTTCAATAAAATTTTAAACAATGCAATGGCCAGCGCAAAGTCCAGATCTCAACGCGATAGAAAACTTATGGGCTTTGCTGAAAAAGTCTTTCCCGTTACGATAATGTGCCAACAAATTTAAATGAACTTTGGTCCCGAGTACAAACTGAGTGGTCAAATATTCCGAAGCATAGCATTGAAAACCTGGTGGAAAGTATGCTAAGACGTGTCAGAAGTGTGATTAAAGCAAAAGGACTGTAGACAAAATATTGAAAATTTAAAGAAAAATAAGAGGATTTTTTTACATAGGACTTTTTCATGAAATTGCATTAATCTTCAGTTTATCCTTAAATATCATTGAATTTAATTTTGTTTTAATAAATTACTATTTTTATTAAATAGTTTAAATAAAAACTTTAAGTGGTTTTCCTTTATTTTATGTTTTTTACTCCCATTTTCAAATTTTTTAAACAAAGATGTAAAGGTGCTCGCCACTGTATATGTGCGATTTGCCTTTACATTTTTCAACGTATAAGACCAATTTTGGTTTCGTTTGAAAGCTTTTGACTAGATTTCAATGAATTTGTTAAAATACAACAGATTTCAGTGATATTTAAAAAAAATATATTGTTTTTGGACTCATTGCTTGGGTGTACAAGCTGCAGAAAATCATTAAGCCCGGCCACAGGCCGGTTATGCGCAAAATATATTCGTTATACTATTCTTTATTCTTTTTAATTTTCTACTACATTGTTTTGGACCGAATTCATTCAGAAATGTATTGGATATTCAGGTTTATCGGGGTTGTCATAGAATCCAATCTTGTCGTTATTGGATTTGAAAACGACAAAAAAAAAATACTTTGGTGTCATGAAATCCAATGTTATCGGTTTTATGTTCGAACTAGTATTTGTGTCGGTTTTAGGTGTCACAGAAACCAATGTTATCTGTTTTGTTATTGGAAATAAACCAAGCAGCTTACAGCTGTCGTTTTTTTTTATTGGAAATAAATAAAGTAGCCAAAAACTCCATTTTTCATTTTATTATTTTAAACATTTAGAGTTTTGTGAAGATGTAAGTAAATTAAAGTGGATAAATTGGTAAAAAATATTATTTATTTTAATGTTTGATAGGACCCTTCAGCTAAAAATCGCAACGAAGCTGCAACTTGCTGCAATGGCGGGATCTTAGAACGTGGAAGGGGTTCTTTTATTGTGTCAAGTATCATACATAAAGCATCTTTGTTTAAACGGTAATAACCTATGAATATGCTCAGCAGCTTAAAGTATGAACGTAGATTATATAACAAATGTATTTCGCTGTCTCCGGCAGTTCAAGGGGGTTGAAGCGATCTAGCAAGAGTCTTCTTCTAACCTTTTCTGCGCGCTCTTCCTCTAACAGCAAATATGCAACAACAGCAGTGCTCATTTTATTTATTTTTATAGATATTTAATTGTTTAAAGAACAACTTTTTATATTTTTACAACACAATATAACATTACACAAAGAACAAACGTAAATAATACAATGACAGAATTTAATTATTTTGTTTACTGTATTACTACTTAATCCTCCTTTTTATAATTTTTTATTAATAACACAATTTTTAATAATATTTTGGCGCAAAAACTATAATTTACAAAATTTTTAAACAAAAAATTGCATTAAAAGAAGTAAACAAATGAGCAAAACATAAAACAGCTGATTCGAATATCGGTTTTGTTTGCATTCGAAAATAACAAAACCGACTTGTTTTCATGACACCAATTGTTTCGTTAAATCTAACCATCTTTTATATGCTGATGATTTAAAATTTTATGGTAAACTAGTTTCTATACATGATGCGCAGATTATGCAAATGGAGCTCAATAAGTTAAGTGAATGGTGTCGTCTTAATGGTTTGTGTTTGAACATTAATAAATGTGTACATGTCTCTTTTCATAGGTCTCTTGCCCCTACTGCGGTGGAATTTTATATTGATGGAGTTATGTTGAATAAATCTAATTCTAAACTTGACCTAGGCGTATTGTTTGATAATTCCTTGTCGTTTGTTGCTCATGTGGAATACATAGTTCCGAAAGCCTATAAGATGCTGGGTTTTCTGAAAAGAACTTGTTCTGAGTTTGCTGACCCATACACTCTTAAGTATGTTTATACGTCATTTGTTAGGTCTAAGTTGGAATATGCTTCTGTTATCTGGAGTCCTCACGTAGCTAACCTTATCACTCGTTTGGAGAGAATTCAACGTATTTTTGTTAAGTTTGCTACGCGCTCGCTATCTTATTTGTCTGCGGTTCCATATGAGTCAAAATGTTTATTTATTGGTTTGCGTACTTTGGAATCACGTAGAAAAGTTCAATCTGCCCTGCTGCTGTACGACATTATCAATGGCTCTATTGATTGCCCAGATTTGCTTAACGCTATACGGTTCTATATTCCGCCGACGAATCTAAGGTTAGCTAAGCTATTCGATGTTCCGTTTCGTCGTACTGATTATGCACGTAATGGTACCCTAACCCGCGCGTTTGGTCTCTTAAATGACTTAAATTTTAATTTGCAAAGAGACTCTAACTCATTTATCGAATTCAGCACTGGTAAAATTGAGTTTAAATTGTTACTTTTTAGTGTATTAAAATAGTTTGGCTCAAATCGTCTTAATAAAAGAGTTATGTATATGCACACTGAACAAGCAAGATCTCTTACTGATATTTCTCTCAAATATTTCTGCAACCGAATAACGGTTCTACCAATTAAAAAGTAAAAACAAAGCTCTGTATAATTCTTAGCAAAAAAAAAAGAAAGTACAGTTTGTTTAAAATTACACATATAAAAAGTGCTTAAAAAATAAAAAAAAAAACATGAATAAACCTCCTGACGTGTCTAAACAAAAAGATTACGCATACAATTCTGGTCTTAAGCATGATTTCTCCAAAAGTATCACGTTGAACACTGCTGATTCTATCTACCTCGTTATGACGCGAGTTGACAGTGATAAAAACTTATCGAACGTGTCTCCCTTCTTAATTAAGAAGGTCATAGACTACACATGTAACGGAGAAGTATCAGAATGCAAAAAACTTCGCAATGGTTCCATACTCGTGAAAACAAAGAACTCAATCCAAGCTAATAGACTCATTAAACTAACCGCAATGAGCGAAGATATTAGGGTAGAAGTAACAGAGCACAAATCATTAAATTTCTCCAAAGGAGTAATATATTCATCTGATCTTTTCGGAGTACCTGAGGAAGAAATCATCAAAAACTTATCGCCCCAAAAGGTAACGGAAGTTAAAAAAATTCTTAGGAAAGAAAAGGAAGAATTAAAAGAAACTGGCCTATTAATCCTAACTTTTGCACAATCTACTCTACCTGAACACGTGTACATGGGCTACGAAAAAATCTACATTCGTCCATACATACCAAACCCGCTTAGATGTAACAATTGTCTACATTATGGTCACTTACAGAAATCCTGCACGCTCCCAAAGCTATGCAATAATTGCGGCAAAACCAACCACATAGACACAGACAACAATAATGAATGCATCACGGAATCAAGCTGTATCAATTGCAAAGAAAACTACATTGAAGACTTCAAACACCCGGCAAAAGACAGAAAATGTCCTATCTTCTTAAAAAACAAAGAAATCCAAGCCATACGAATCCTAGAAAAAACAACACAAAAAAACGCTGAAAAAATCTACAAAGATAGACATCTTAATAAGAACAACACCATTGCAGCTGCTACCAAATCCAATTACCAATCTACACCGCCTCAACGTGCTCAACTTGTCAGCTACAATGACCCATTATTAAGCAACAACAAAAACACCAGCACACAACAAAACATATCCGAACACAAATCAATCATACTAGATCGCATCGATCAATTACCATCTACAAGTGGTTCCGGTAGAACCAATCTCACTACAAAAATTCTACCAAGAAACACATCCAAACGATTAAAGGCACAACTAAAAGCAACGTTCAAGGCTAACATCAAACCAAACAACAACCCAACCTACCAAGACGAAGTCGAACAAGAGGATTTAATGGAGGAGTAAATTCCAACAAGTACTTCTATAAAAAATAATCATATCTATTATCTTTATTTATACCGCTTATACTACTTATCTTATTAACTAATTTATCACGCCTAAAAATTAGCCAATATGGACTTTAACATTATTCAATGGAACATTAGAGGATACTTAAACAACTACAACGAACTGCAATTGTTAGTAAAAACACACCACCCCAAAATTATAGCCCTACAAGAAACACATTTTCACTCTATAGTGGGCCTGCCCACGCCCTTAAACTATAGGATATTTTTCAAAAATACAGCAACCCACTCCTACGGAGGAGTTGCCCTCCTATCCCCAACTCCCTTCAAGTTTCGCCAGTCAATCTACCAAACAACTTCGATGCAATCGGTGTCAACATTCAAGCAAAAATAAAATTTACAATAATAAACGCATATATACCCCCTTCCGTCAACTTTGAACTTAATTCCCTCCAAAACATGTTTGATGGTGTAGATAATAATGTTCTTGTCTTGGGCGATTTTAATAGTTGGAACCCCATTTGGGGTTCCCAAACGGGTAACCATAGGGGAAATGTTTTAGCTAATTATATTGTTCAATCCAATTATGTAATTTTCAATGACGGTTCACCGACACATTTTAGCACCCATAATTCATTTACCCACGTCGATATCTCTTTCGGGTCTCCAAACCTAAAACTTCAATCAAATTGGAAAACGGATGGCGACCTACACGGAAGCGACCATTTTCCAATCTTAATTAGACTATTTACAACATCTCATTCCACCCCTACCAGACCCAGACCTAAATCTTTGACCAATAAAGCCAACTGGGAAAAATTTCAAGAACTGTCTAGGAAATTTAATGATGAACGCCCTCTCAGGAATAACATAAATAAGGAAGCCTCGAACATCCAAAAAATTATATTACAGAGCGCAAACGCCTCAATCCCACAAATAAAACAAGCCGCTACTAAAACAGTACCCTGGTGGTCGAAAAACTTAGAAAAATTAAAAAGAAATAAAAACATACTATGGAACATATTAAAAAGAAACATAAACAATGAAAACATAATAAATTACAAAAAAGCAAGCGCAATATTTAAAAGAGAACTAAAAATTTCAAAAAACAAATCAATATCACACTTCACCTCGGAAATCAACCCAGGAACTCCATCAAACAGAATTTGGGCGAACATAAGAACTTTTTGTGGGTTAAATTTAATGGTGTTTTCTTTTCTACACACAAAATGGCACCTTGTTGAAAGGCACATGAATAAAATGTCTTGCCAACCCTGTTACAATGCAACTCGTTATTTTAATAGAATAAAACTCGATTTATGAAAAAGTGGAACGCACTGTTTTTAACAGCTGACAGCGAAGCTTTTTCTACACAATTAAAAAAAATTCTACAAATCCTTTGACACGCGGATGAGGGCTATGACTTAATAAATTTAACATATCTTCCTCATCACATGAGGAGGATGAATCCAATAATTGACTGACAGTCATTTCTGCACATATAATAGATGCGGCAATATCCATATTTTTAACATTTTTGTTTAAAATTGCTGAATATGTTAAAAAATTCACAAATTTATTTTCATACAATACGTAAACATGAAAATACAGCTGCCAGATAGCTGATTTATCGATCTGAACTTTTAACGATTTTTTCATATGAAGATTTTGTTATGAGAGCAATTTTATAACACCGAATCCAGTAAGATTCTATATTACTGAAAATCTAGCATTAACAATGTAATGTTTTCTCATGGCTGGCCTATGAAACAATAGAAATTTTAACTTTAAAACCTTAACTTTTTTACTTCCCAATTCCAGGCGATTTTTTTCAACTTCGTCTGGTAACACTATTTATAAACAAAAACCCCATGTTAAGGCGAATTAATACCAGGTGGCGTTATTAGCGGAGATTATCTGCAGCTTTCTAACCAAAGTGTCAAACTCTATATGAAAAACTAAACAACAACTTTTTGTATATGCATTTAACATTACAGTTTGGTGAATGCTAGATCTTGTTGTACTAATAAGGCCACTTGGTATTAATTCGCTTTGCCATCTGTTTTACAGGGCACTTACAACACTGCCGATTTTAACGGGGCAAAAAGTGCAATGCCTTCCACCATTATTGAGGGCAATTTTTTAGAATCAAACACACTGCCCTTTTAGAGAGCAAAACATTTTTAAGAAACAAACACGTAAGTACACTTTCTGCATGGAGATGTAGCATTTTTTTGTAGAAAAGAAAACACCATAAGACAATCGATAACTACCATTCAATCACGAGTAGATACCAGCTTACATTTAACAGACAAACAGGACATAGCTGAAAAATTCGGGAAATATTGGTCAGATGAATCTGACGATAGTGCTTTCTCAGAAGAATTCAGATATAACAAAAATCAGTTGGGGAGAACACAATCACACTATAATCCAAACATAAAAGCAAAAATGATAGAGACAGACATTACCATAACAGAACTAGACTTCGCTCTTTGCAAACTGAAAGGGAAAACCCCAGGTATTGACAGGATCTCTTACCCCATGATTAGAAATCTTGACCTTAATACCAAAAACAGACTTATAAGGCTATACAACTTAATCCTATCAAACTACATACCTGACTTTTACAAAATTAGCACTATTACACCTGTTCTTAAACCAAATGCAGATAAAACAAAATTGCAATCATACCGTCCAATCTCTCTTAACCTGACCACCTCAAAATTATTGGACAAAATAATTGCTAACCGCCTTTGGTGGTTCATTAACTCAAGCAATGTAATATGCTCAAATCAAATTGGATTTAGAAAGGGAAAATCTATTGCTGACGCTTTACTTTTTATCGACCACCTCGTCTCCGACTCGCTATCACACAAAAATCACACCTCAATCATATCCTTGGACTTCTCTAAAGCATTCGACAAAATAGGAATTCACACAATCATTCACCAACTTTCAGACTGGGCCATAGGCCCGAAAATTATCAAATACATAAAAAATTTTCTCTCAAATAGACGAATCCGAATAAAACTACAGAACAATCATTCCAAACTATACCCATTATACAACGGAATCCCACAAGGGTCGCCACTTTCAGTTATACTATTTCTAATTTCATATAACAAAATAAGCAAAACCCTTTTATCACTCAAACAATACAACTTCTGCTTTTACGCAGACGACTTTTATATAATAAAGAAAATGGGGAAAGAGAAAAATGGAACAATGGACATTAACCAATTGGTTACCCTCATTGACAATTGGTGCAACTACTCAGGTGCCAATTTATCATTACAAAAATGCAAACATCTCCATATTTGCAGGAAAAAATTATGTAAGCCAAATGTCTCGGCAGGCTCATTTATTATAGAAAACTGCTCACAACTCAGAATCTTGGGATTAGTATTCAACAACAGGTATAACTGGAACGGACATATAGAACATATTTCAAAAAATCTAATTCATAAATTGAACATTATTAAATGTCTATCAAGCAGAAAATTCAACTGCAACTTGTACTCGCTGATATCAGTGATTAAGGCTCTAGTCATTTCCAAAATTCAATACGGAATTTACCTGTATGGCTTTTCCCCAAAATCTTCCCTTAATAAAATAAAAACTATCCTTAACTCCGCTCTAAGAATCGCATTTAAAGCTTTTAAAACTACCCCTATTCATAATATGCTATTTGAAGCAGGAATCAACACTTTGGAAACAAACAGAGACATCTCAACTTTTAACCTACTCAAAAATATCCTAAATAGCGCAGACTCTCCTATTTTCAAAATATGCAACAACCTTTCTATTAGACCTAACCAAAACAAAATAAAATCATCACTTAGCAGAATTAGCGAATTTGCCAGACTCAATGACCTTCCAAGCAAACCGTTAAAAAAGTTATTTACAAACAGTAAACCTCCCTGGGTCTTCCCATCTTACAACCTAGACTTAACACTGTCAAGATATTCTAAATCCAACACTTCACCATGCATCTACCGAAGATTATTCAATAGGTTCAAAGCTGAACATATAAACTACAAATTCATTTTCACTGACGGCTCTAAGAATGATAATATTGTCTCCTACAGTGTCACAACTTCTGACTCAACCTTAAAAACATCTGTTCTACCACCATACACTACAATTTTCTCAGCTGAAATAATAGCTATTTCTGAAGCGATAAAACACATAGGCAACAGTTCAACTAAAACCGTCATCTGTACAGACTCATTATCAGCCATCCAAGCTATCCGTAACATACACAATACAAACTTCTATACAACATTTATAAGAGAGACTCTTACAAGAAACACTAATATCAAAATAGTATGGATTCCCGGACACAGTCTTATTGAAGGAAACGAACTTGCTGACTCGATAGCCAAAACTTCCTTAAAATCTCCTCTCTTCCTAACACTCAATTTCAATCATCAAGACTTTAAATCACATATTAAGAATATCATAACACAGCATACATCTGTATGGACTAAAACATCAGATTGGTATAAATCCATTAATAAAGACAAAATTAATATAAACAATTATCTCAACTTCAATTATAGCAAATCATTTAGCAACCTTGAATGTACAAAATTTATCAAATTAAGACTTGGTCATACCTATTGTACACACAAACACGTCATCCAAACTGCTACAACCAATATCTGTCAATATTGCAACATAGACCCAATTTCCATAGAGCATATAATTAAACACTGCACCAAATTTGACTCCGAAAGAAATAAATCATTTCTATCCAACCCAATAAACTACATTTCCAATCCCTCACCAGAAAACATTATTATAATCTCTAAATTCCTAAAAATTATAAATATTTTTAAAGACATATAAAAAAAAAAAAAACAAATTACCTATATTTTATGTACATACTTAGCTAACAATCAACAGTATAATTTATAACCATTTATTAATTATCTCCACACTCTCAATATGTATTACTATTTAAGTAACACATAAGCTTAAGGCCTCAGTAGCCATAGCTTGTCATAATTAGCTTATAATTATTCATAATTTTAAGTTAATTAATAAATAAATAAATAAATAAATAAAAAAGAGTTATGTATATGCACACTTAAGTATTATTTTTATATTTACATCTACTGTGATTATGTTTGGTGTGATTTTATTTGTTCTTTCTTATTTATTTTATCTTATATTGATTTAAATTTTGTTGCTAGATAACCATAGTTTTATTTATTTATTTTATATTATACATATTATATTATCTTAGTCTGTAAGGACTTTTTTGTCTATAGACTGAAATAAACAAACAAACAAACAAACAAACCAATATTGGTTTGCAAAACCGACAATTAGCAAAACCGACTTGAATTCTATGACAGCCCCGTATATGAAAACTTCAGAGGACAATAACTCGAAAACCTCGGATTTCTGAGAAAGTTACAATATAAAATTTTCGTCTGATTTTTAGATTTTCTATCGCCCTATGCAATTTTTTTTTTATTTGAAGCTTTTTATGTTCCAATACGATTAATACGCGATTTGAATTAAATAAGGAGTTATTGCCTTTATACACTAATATATAATATGTAATATGTACGTACGTAATCTGTAAGAAGTCACAACTGTTCAAAAATTACTATGGAAGGACTTTGACCGCATATTAAAATATCCTTTTGCAACACACGACTTTTGCAATAAAACGACCCAACCAGCCTAATCAATCATGTAACAGTTTCTCTGAAAATTTCATTTCAATTACTTTAAGTATCTACTGCAGTGGTCGAATATTAATTGCAATTATTTTATATGGATATCAACCACACTACAGCTGTATCGCAAGTTCACGCCCAAAAGGGTTGGAATTTCTTGCTTCTTGTGTTTAGTTATCAACAGCGGTTCGGTTCTCATACATATTTGACTAAATTATTTGAATTTCTTACCATTTTATAAAAAATTAATCGAAAGGAGAATTAACATCTTCGCCGTTTAGAAAAGATATATAGATTAATACATAACAACTTCGTTTTCATAACATTTTAATATTGATTCTCATTTTGATTTCTTAATCACCCACACCCAACTTTTTTCCAATGAATGTAAATATCAGTTATTGGGTGTGTGACTAGCGCTCAACTGGGAGGTTGTTGTGGAAGTTTCGTTTTTTGTTGAATCATTAACTGATAAGATGCTGGTATCGCCATAAAATTTTGGCTGATCATGTTGCTCGGTGCCAGCACCGTTTATATCTTCGTCGGAATCGTCGTCGCCAGATGATTCTGCCGTATTGGCGTTTGAGTCATTGTGTGATTGGTGGCTAACAGAAGAATGAATTTTGGTCGATTCTTGCTTAACAGCTTTGCTAAGACGTTCATAACAAGAAGTGCACACTCTTTGAGGTTTAGAGCTCTGTTGCGGTAACAAGAACTTCTTAGACGAGCATGGGCCACATACGACAGCTCCACAATTGCGACAATGATGACGTCTTAGAATCATTGTAAATTGAGTTTTTTTGCAATGCATGCAAACAGTTGCCTCAGCATCTGGTACCCAAACGGCAGCATGATTTTCTACTGGTTTCTTACCAGATTTACGCAATAAATCTTCTACACACTTGTTGATATGAGCCATCCATTCTTGTTTTTCAGTTGCTGTTGCAGCACACACCACAAATGACTTTGTTGTTGTACGTATCAACCATCCGTTGCGATATTGAACACAATCGTCGATATTTTCCAGTGATACCTCTTCCAATGGCATTATGTGTTGTTTGTTGTATTTCTTCTTTCCTATGACAATATTTCCATACGCTAGAATATCATTGAAAAGGAAGAACTGCCGAGACTTTGGCCGTTTTCGACACATTTTCGTTAACACACCTTCACCTACTAGTACCCGACCTGGTATGGCCAAAGGTACACCCGAACTACCAAAACAATTTTCAACCATAGCTATGCGCCTTGAGTTAGCTTCTGAATTCACCAAACGATCAACCATTTTTTATGAAAGTTTTACAGATATGTATATGTATGTATGTAGTTTTAAAATATTTCTTGTTTAGTTTTCTTAATTTTTGTAGGCGTTTTTTAAGCTCAAAAACAGTTTGAGGAAACAAAGTCGTTTTAATAATGAACAAAAAGAAAACGAGTGCACGTATTTAGTCTTCTCTTTTTTGTCTTTCTTTGAACGAAAGTAACTTTTTTTTTCTTATTTGACAATTATACGCTTTTTGACCAAAAATAGTTTTCAACAGTCTTTAGATTGATATTTAATAACTATTTAGTACGGCTTTGAGGCATTTTCTATAAATCTAACAAATTTATTTAATTCGATATTAAAAATATATTCTGTATATAATTTATATATTTCCGTTTATTTTTTAATTTATGATTTCTAATCACTTTGTTCAATGATAAAAGTAAAATCATTTGCAAAATAGGGAGAGTCTGTTGATTGTCAAATCGTCGCTGTATTGTAGTGTTGGCAAGGCGTATCCAACAGGTGAGATTACTAGCACAGCTGACTGAGCTCGCTTTATAGCAAATTTTCATACACTGATATAGTTTGAAGTGAGTACATAAATAATGGTACTCATACGTAAGAATATGCTTTAAATTTGTTTGTGTATTTTGATCTAAAGCGAGTACTTTACACTAACAAAATACATGTTGTTTTTTGGATTATTGTAGTTGTGTCGAACTGCGCATACCTGATAGTTTTACCATGAGTGTTGGAAAGTGATAATCAAAAGCGAATTGACAAGCAGGTGGCGCCAGCTACAAACTAAACGTAAAATGTATTCAATGGTGTTCCGCAGACGAGTCTAAAGGTACGGTCACATCTGGCAAACATTTTCCCAAAAAAGCGTAACCACTAAATACTAACGCCTGATTTCACAATGTTCGGTAAAATGTCTGTTAACAAAAAAATTAACTAATTGCTGGTTAGGCTAACGGACACTATTTAATCAACGGTTACGTATTTTCGCTTCACCATCTTTCGGTTAAGTAACAAAAGAATTTAAGAAAAATGTGGCAATACTATCGGTTTGTTTACATAAAAAATGAATTAAAAAGACAGTTCTTGCAAATTTGAGAAACAAAACTTTGTAATAATAGTAAAATTCAGGTAAGTAATAATTAAAATATTGTTATTTGTACATAAATACATATGTACATGTATATAAAGCATTAATATAAATTGTTTGTTTGTAGTATGTTCTCCGGCGACGACGTATTTGGGACATACATACATAGTTGAAGGAATCTAGTTTGGATGTGTCCAGAGGATAGGAAATAAATCAAGAGACGGAATTTGCCATGGTAAGATGATGTAAATATACATATGTACATAATCGTATTTAACGTCCAATACTTTTATCTAGGATTTAAAAATACCGACCGGCAAAATTTGATGAAATTGTAGGCAATGGAGATACTGTAGCTAGTTTGTCCGAACTTGCTACGCTCCTAACATTATTATAGCGGTAAGTAAAATGATGAATAAAAAATAAGCAAACGCTGATTTTTTTTTGGTATGGTATAGGGTCCAACTGGTGTGAGCAAACCAACGACTATTCATTGAATATTACTTGGTACTAGAATATTACTTGGTGACAGCTATAAGGAAGTAGTATTGGAATTAAATGCCTCAAATGAACGTGGTTTGGACGTAGTGTGTAATAAAATTAAAATGTTTGCTTAACAAAAAGTCATTCTCTCCCGTGGACATCATAACATTGCTGTACTAGATGAAGCTGACAGTATGACTGAGGGTGCACAGCAAGCACTGAGGTGTATTATGAAAATTTATAGTAAGACCACACGTTTTGCATTAGCTTGTAATACAAGTGAAAAAACCATCGAACCCATACAGTCTCGATGTGCCATGTTGCGTTTTACAAAATTATCAGATGCCCAGATTTTAGCTAAACTTATTGCAGTTTCTTTCTTTTTTTTGTGAATAGAAATTTTTAATTTAAAAATATTACAAACATATAAATATCGATTTGTATCTATATACATTTTGTTTTATTTTCCTCCGATTAGAGTGCTAACCGGCAAATTTCTTTCAGTTAAATTTAACATCAACTTTTCTGTTAAATTCTGTCAGTTAAGAGTTAATCATATATTGTGTAATACAATTTAGCCAGACTTTCGGTTAAAGTGTTGATTATTTTTTAATCGAACATCGTGAAAGCGGGCGTAATTCTTCTTATAAATCGAATATTAAAGCTTAAAAAGTTTATTTTAATGAAAAGATCTGACAATAAGGCACAAACTGATGTATTCCTCAACAAAAATAAAAAAAAAAACAGGCCGATTTGTTAAGCTTTTATTGGCATTTTGTCGTTATGTTGGCTTTGCAAAAAGTAGCCGAATTATTTTACTACATAAAAGTTTGAATGCAATAAACAAATGAAGCAACCAAACTAAAGATCCAATACTGAATATTTAGCTTTGATTTTTGAAGTTTTCTTTAAAGTAAATATGTATGTCCGTGTATATTTTTGATCAAAGAGTTCTATGATTTCTTATTTTTTTAATCTTCTTCTCTTTTTTACATTCACTGAGAACTAATAGCGGGAATAATTTTTCACGGGAGATTCACGATACAATTTTTCCATTCGAGTGAAATTAAGTGCCTGTTCGCCGATATCGAAGAAGTTCTTTCTTTCGAGCAATTACATTTGAAACAAAAACAAAATTTTTGAATCTGTTTTTGTTTCAAATGTAATTGTTCGATAGAAAGAACTTCTTCGATATCGGCGAACAGGCAGTAAATTTCACGGGAACAAAAATTTCACTTGCTATTCACGATAGGGGTGATTATTTGGCTCTAAAACTTTAATATATATTCGTATTCGTCGAATATAGTTTCAAATATTCGTATTCGCGAATACTAACAAATTATTTTCGTAATATAAATACTTTGTAATACTACGTTCACACGACAAGATGAAGCACTTACTTCGCTTTCTGAAGCATGTTTATGAATCTAGCTGTTCACACGACTAATGTCCTTGCTTCGATTTGACAGTTCTCTTTTTAATAACAAATAAAATCTAAAATGGACAAAAAAAAAAATAAGTTAAAATTATTACCCATTTTTTAAAAAGCACAAACATATTTTTTGTTTCCATTGTTGTTTTATCTTTATAGTTTTAATTCAATTTTTCACTTTTAATTCGAGTTTTTGTTGTGTTTTTTGCATCTAGTTCAGAGAAACTTCCGATAAATTACGATAAAATTTAGAGAATACAGCAATTTTTCATGCTTCGCAAGTAGATTCAATATGAATCTACATGCTTCGCTCTCAAAATTTTGTATGTCGAAGCATGTTGCTTCGCGCATGTTTGGGGTGTGAAGCATGAATAGAGAGCGAAGCATGTTCCGTGTGAACGTAGTATTAATTAAAGTTTTTGTTGTGTTTTTTGCATCTAGTTCAGATAAACTTCTGATAAATTACGATAAAATTTAGTGAAGGCAGCAAGTTTTCATGCTTCGCAAGTAGATTCAATATGAATCTACATGCTTCGCTCTCAAAATTTTGTATGGCGAAGCATGTTGCTTCGCTCATGATTGGGGTGTGAAGCATGAATAGAGAGCGAAGCATGTTCCGTGTGAACGTAGTATAATTGTGTTTGAAATATTTCATCACACAATTTTTAGCATAATTTAATTTGAAATCGTAAATTAACTGGTATAAAATATCTCACAATAAAGTTTTGTCATATTGTAAAAAACGTTGTAATATATACAAAGGAAAAAATTTGGCACTGTTTAAGGAGGTTCGTGAGTTCCGGCGTTTCTAATGTTAAAAAAAAAAAGAATTGGAAAACCAAATGCATATTTAAATTCAGTGGTCCAAATTCATTAAGACAAGAAGACAATCTTAACCTGAATTTTCCCCAACTTGTGTAACGTTAAGATGAATTATTGTAAAATATCATAATATTAATTACAAATATCTTTAAAACATAAAGTAGTTATATGAAATGTTGCAAATAATTAATTTGCTTACAATTTCTACCTGTTTTTGTTTTTCTTCCCAGTCTTTTTTTTTAATTTCATCAAACTGTTTTCGCTCTTTAATTCGTTTCTCCATTAGCAATTTAAAGGGACACTGCTGAATTACAAGTGGTTTTTTTTCGGGAACAAATGGCTTCTCTATTAATACCGAAGGCGGTCGAGCCTCAAATTTCGGTGGTTGGTTCTTTTGTTTCCAGTCTTCCAACTGGAACATACAAACGCTATTAAGATTATATAATTTGAATAAAATTAGGTATAATATACCATTTTTCTTCGTTTTTCTTCTGCTTCACGAGATTTTTTCAGAACTTGTGGAGTAACCGGTATTGTGGCAGCATGCACAGGACCACGTTTTTGCAACAGCTGATGATGATGATTGAAATTGGGTACTGGCCGGGAATGAAATTGTCTCAACTTACGCTCCTCTTCATCTCTGCGACGTTCGGCTGCTTCGCGATTTCTTTGGTAAATTTCTTTAACCAAATATGCCTGCGGTGGAGGTGGCATACTCTTCGAAATTGCACCTTTGGAAGTCATGCCTTTCGAATATAAAGATTTTTTTGTTGACCATTCGCTTGCTAAGTTTGGAACTACTTTACGTGGTTCTTCCTGCATTACTTTTACACTGCTTAACGACGTGTTAGATAATATGGTTTCTTCATTTTGCTTGTCCGTAGTTGACGTAGATTTGGCGTCAACACATTCCTTATCGTCAACGTTTCGTTTATTTTCAACAAAATCGTTCAATTCATTTTTTACTAAAATTCAAGATAAATTAATAATACATACACAGTTGGATTTACATTCATTCATTCATACTCATTTTTTGCTGTAAAAACTCCATTTCATGTTCATAATGTTTTTTAGCTTAAATATACAAATTGAATTAATGACTTTTAAATATGTATGTATGCTGTTTTTTTGCTCCTCACATCTAGTTTAGATACACTGTTCAGAAAGAAAGTACCCTATCTAATAGTCACGAAAAATAAGGTATGTATATGACACCAATATTGACAACATTCTATGACAATATCCATAATTTTTACTGGAAGTTCTAAATCCCATAATTTGGGAAGTAAGGCCCGCCGACAACTTTTTTATTTAGCCTTCATTTATTTTCTATCGGATGGGGTACCTTTTCAACAATATTGCTTAACTAGATTTGATCAGTTATCATATAATTTCTAACCAGCTTGTACTCTTATCACTTACTAAAAAAATTCTGGGAATGATCCAGGTCTGTATTTCCCACATTTATGTTATCCCAGTCGAATTTATGTTGTTCTGCATGACCTTTCATGTCTAGAAAAGCCATTTTCTAGAGTAAATTATTAACAAAAAATATTATCCTCCCTCCAAACCACAGAATATAGCACACAAAGTGCGATTCACAGATACAAATAATTGAAATATGAATAAATGATGCGCGGCAGTTTTAAAAATTTCAAATCATAATGAATAGTATGTATAATCAGTAAGTAAGAAAGAGACTAACATATAAATTTATGAAGATATATGTCTACAGGGCTGCCAGTAATATTTTCCGAAAAATCGTCAAATTTTGGAAATAAAATCGTCAATATTAAAAAAAATCGTCACACAAAAATCTGTTATATACAACAACCAATAGTATTTTATATAAATAAAACAATCTTTTATTTAAAAATTAACAATTCAGCGGATTTAGTTAAAACAACAAAAACTTTAAACACAAAATAATGGAAAAATCAATAATATCCTAAACAGTTTTTGTTAAATTCAAAGCAAGATTTCAACAGATTTTGTGTCGAAACAGTTACAGCCTAAAGGCTGCTTTAGCCGACCGTAACTCTAGAAATGTAAATGCTGATGTGTCAGCTGATTGCTTCTGTTATATGCAAAAGCTACGAAAATACTTACTTGCCTGAAATGAAATGTTGCCGTAACGTACCAACCTGCAGAAAATAGAATTTCATTACGAGGTTACGTGACATTTATAGACAGTGATGGGATGGTTGTATTTTGAATTGCAATGGGGCACAGAAGTTCTTTGTTGGGAATTTTTTTTTGATTTGACTAGTTTTAGTTGTTAAATATGTACACATGCATGCTTTATTAATGGCGTTTTCTTTTCTGAAAAAAGTGTTGCATTTATGCTACATTCTTTATTTTTCGTGATCCATTCTAAAAAATATGTAACATATTTAAAAGCGATTTCGTTCCTTTCTAATTATGTTGCACCAATAAATGGCAAAATATGCAACATATTTTGCCCTCAACTATCAGGTCGGGGTGAGATACTGCCCATTTTTACAACTTTGTTTAGTATATTTTTATACAAGTAAGAACTTGTATTTTTGTCATTCTACTTACTTAAGCGAAAAAACTTATAATTAAAACGATAATTAAATAATTAATGTTAAGTAATGTTAAGCCTCAAATATTTTGTACCATTGTGGAATTAAAAAATGTACCACTTTTTAAAGGTAGGTGCAAACTGTAAAAAGTGTTACACATTGAAAGGGCAACATTTTTGTTCAGAAAAGAAAACACCATAAGTAAAGAAAGTTTTCTAAATAATTTTTTTCAATATCTAGCAAGAGACTGTAGCGATCGTTTGTGCTTATATATTTTATTGTAATGAATTTGATAATTGGTTAAATTATTGTTTAACATTCATATCTATATATGTATGTACATCATTGTTTTGATTATTAGTGTTACTTATTATTTAAAGGATTTTTTTTTGTGTACTTGAATGTATGTACATATGTATGTATATATGTATGTACATACAATTTTAAAAATTTTGTTTTTGTTTTAAATGTAATTTGTACGAAAGAAAAATTCGTTCGACATCATGTGCAAGGCAGTTATTATATAAAAGATTTTTTTTTTGTATACTTGAATGTATGTATGTATGTACATATGTATGTACATAAATTGATATGCTTACTTTGTAATTTCGTATACATACATATATAGTACTTATGTACATACATATGTGCATACATACATACATTCAAGTATACAAAAAAAATCTTTTAAATAATAAGTAACACTAATAATCAAAACTATGATGTACATACATACATACATAGATATGAATGATAAACTATAATTTAAACAATTATCAAATTCATTACAATAAAATGTGCAATAATATGATTCGGTACCTTTTAAATTATATCGTACTATTTGCGAACAATCACAAATATTGTAAACATTTGGAACTTCCATCAACGTTTGGAGCAGCTGTTTTGTATTTTATTTATAATTTACAAAGTGATAAAAAGTTGCAATGGACGACAAGAAATTAATACTACTGGTGATGGAAAATGAACAATTAGAATTCTCCGGGGCACAAGATTTCGAAGAAGGACAGAAAAATATGATTTAATATGATTAAGTTGTGAATTTTTTTTATTCGAACTGAGTGATATTTAATCAAAGAAATTTTTTAATTTTTCAGGCTTAAGTTCGTTTTCTCTAAATATAATTTTATTATAAACTAAATTATTATTTAAATTAGAAAGAAAAATCTAGTGGCTCTTAATATTTGTAGTTATAGAATGCTTAAAAACGTGTCACGTGACACATGAAAGTGCAGACATGCATATGTATGTATATACATACATAAAAAAACAAAAATTCTTACTAAACATATTAAATCATAATCAAAGAAATTTTTTAATTTTTCAGGCTTAAGTTCGTTTTCTCTAAATATAATTTTATTATAAATTAAATTATTATTTAAATTAGAAAGAAAAATCTAGTGGCTCTTAATATTTTCAAACAACATTTTCAAATATTAAGAGCCACTAGATTTTTCTTTCTAATTTAAATAATAATTTAATTTATAATAAAATTATATTTAGAGAAAACGAACTTAAGCCTGAAAAATTAAAAAATTTCTTTGATTATGATTTAATATGTTTAGTAAGAATTTTTGTTTTTTTATGTATGTATGTACATACATATGCATGTCTGCACTTTCATGTGTCACGTGACACGTTTTTAAGCATTCTATAACTACAAAAATGTTGGCTCTTACATTACATCAACATTTAGCTTACATCTACGATTTCAACCGTCGGCTAAATAGGCCTTAACCCACTATGTCGATCGATATCGCTCGCTTGCTTTTTTAACGACAACAGCTATTTTGCGCCCCACTAAAAGTTTTCAGCACGATAAGTCAATCGACAATGAAAGCGAGCGATAACGTAAACATTTTCATACAAATTTCCGACCCACTAAGAAATATTATGCGACAACAACTGTCAAAATCAGTCACGAAAGTTTTGTTGTCGACAAAGAAATTAATTTGACAAAATAATTTAAAATATGTTATTTTATATGAATGTATGTATGTACATATGTAATAATTTTAAAAAATTTCATGATGGGAAATTGGTAGGTATTTATGTAAATACATACATACTTACATATGTATGTACATTCATATACTATTAATAAATATATTGTTGTACAGATAATAATTATTGATTAGCATTTAACAGGCAAAATCGAAGCCGCTGCAGGGTCTTGTTGAATTTGTGAAACTAACAAAATACCAAAAATTATTTTGCTATAAATTATTTTTACAAAATTCATTTATTCAAAGCATATAGCTATAAACACATAGACCACAGCGAGCAGCAGGCAGCAATGTGTCAAAAATAAAATACATGAGCCTATATGAAGTTGATTATTTTGACGACAGCAAGGCAGGTTGTTGTCTATGCTACTTTTGCTGTTGCTGCCAAATTAGACTAATTTCTATTTTCATAAGCAGCAATAAGCTGATACAAAGCTGCCAATATAATTTAAATGTTACGGCAATGAGAACTTAAAATATTTTGTGTTATTTAAACGAAAATAACATAACAAAATTAAAATAAATAAATAAATTGATGTGCTTTTATATTTTTATTCGATATTATAACGTTTTTAGCTGGTAATTTCATTTTTATTCTTGTGAAATATTTATGTGGTAGCTCTGTAGTAAAACAAATATTGAAAAATTATAAAATTTCAAATTCATTTGTCAGCTGCTGTCGTTCTCAGTTGCCAACTACATGTCAGCAATTGAAGCCAACTGCATTTGAATTCTGCTGTTGTGAAGTCTGCTGTGGTCTATGTGTTTATAGCTTATGTTTTGTGTTTACATTTGTAGCAAGGCATATCCAAAAGGTGAGCTTACTAGTACACCAACCTCAATTCGCTTTATATTATACTAACTTTATATTCATACTAACTCATACAGTTTTGAAGCATACACAAATAATTGTTACAGCTTGGAAATCATTCGTAAGAAAATGTTAAATTTATTTGTGTTTTTTGATGAAAAGCGAGTACTTTATACCAACAATATACATGTTGTTTTTGGATTGTTGTACTTGTAATGGAACTGTGCATACCTGGTCGTTGTGCCACTTTCAAATGGCCATATATGTGGCTCAATTTACATGGAATATTTGATGTGGCATATAGTCATTTGACAATGATTACGTTGAAACGTAAATACAGACGACCGACAAGTCATTAAACAAATTTGCTGTGAATGGTTGTATGAAAATTTGATAAATTACTTACTTTTTGTTTAAAAATAGGAATCTATTTGGGGATATCAGTATTGTTAGTAAAGTCCTTTTTTATTTTTATGTACTTCGAATGAAATGCATATTTCAGAAAACTTAAAGGGCTATTAGACACGCACACTTGTCGGGAGACATGTACGATGGCATACCTTGCTTGTTGCTATTACACTATCGAACGCTGATGGCATACTTCAGTATACATATATGTTGTGTGTATGTTGGTGTGCGACAGACATCAGAAAATCAAATATTTTTGATCAATAGACTTCTCCAAGTTATATTGAGAGTTTTAAATGTGTACAACAATTTGAAAAGCTTTAGCATATTTCTAATCAATTTTTACATTAGTAATACCTGTTTATTTTTCTATTGTTCGATATATTCCACAATGTCCTCCATCTATCGGATCATCGTGGTATTCCAGCATTAGATCAAGAATTGCATTAGCATTCTTATCATTTATATAGGTCACCTCATTAAGTAGTAGCGCTACTTTTATGCCCTTTTATTTATAAATTATTTAATTGAGATAAATTCTAAAATTTTCTCGTTTGGTGCCTATTTGTTCACCGGCCACTTTCTCAAGCCTTGGGAAAAATTGTCCTAAGTCAATATTCCCATTAATGAACATTATATATAATTTACCGGCCACTTTTTCAAGCCTAGGGAAAACTTGTCCTAAGTCAAGATTCCCTTTAGTAAATAGTTTTCTTCTGACGTCATATTGGGCTTTTTATCATTATTTTAAATTTGATGCTGAATATTTTTGATATTACTTTGTTGTTTATATGCCATAGATTTTGTTGCAATTTTTAATATTGTATTAGTTTTTGTATTTATATCTTTTACCGCCATAAAATTGGGTTGTCTGTTTATTTATGTTGACATTTTATTTCTAATATTATTATTTGATGAACTACAGATTTTAGCATCAGGCTATTAATGCCTTGGCTGTATATTTGTGCCTTATATCTTAATTTTGGCATGTTTAAAATTTTTTTTTTTTTTTTTTTTTTATAATTAAACTAAGAAGTAAATATATTCGGATTTCAAATAAACCGGAGCTATTACCTTCTACAATTACTTTGTTTTTAGCATTTGGTTTTTCAACTTTCGACTGTTCATTCTTCATTTTAATTTTATAATAATAATGTTATTATATTATTTGTCTTAAAATTATTAAGAAGTAAAATGTAATTATTAATTTACTTTCATTATTCTATTCTAATTATTAAAATTTAATTTAATTTTACAATTTCATTTTCTTTGATTAAGTTTAATTTTAATTTTATACATTTTAAAAATTTTTTTTTTTTTTAAAATTTAGAAATTAAAAATATTCTTTAAGTGTAACATGTTAATTATATTTTTATTTTAAGTGCCTTTGTTGGCGTTTTTGTAAATAAAAATGTTTTTTTTTTTTTTTTTTTTATGATTTTAGCTATGAGCTATTTAGTAATCAAAAAAATGTTTGCCACGACGTATATGTCAAAATGAGCCATATTTGATATATTACCTACTTCTTCGTCTGATTTTAAATTGTTATCTTTACTTTCTTTTGTTAGAAGATTTTTTTTATAAGTGGTAACACTCTACTATATATTTCTTCAAATTTCTGAATTAATTTTACGCAATTTTCTTTAATTAATGATTGAGAATATTTTTCGAATTCTGTTTTTATTAATTGCAAACGTTTTAATTTTTCTAATTTATATTCTTTGGTGTAAACTCTATTTTTACTTTTGTTAATATTTACTTCAATTTTCTCTAATTCGTTTATAAATTTGTCTATAGATTCCATTTAGTACAGAAAAGTTTTTAGTCGCATCAAGGCGAATTCAATACCAGGTGGCCTCGTTAGCCAAAAGAGAGATCAGCTGTGAATCTGAGCTGTCAAAAACTGATTTTGTTTAAAAGTTGGGTTAACTTTTTTTTATTGTTTACAATACATAGTGAAGCAATAGTGAATTAAATTGGAAAAATAATAATAAAAAAACAATATAAATTATTGAGAAGTACTCGAATAAAATGTTATATTTTCCTAACAATAAATTATTTTTTCCACCTTTTTTTGTAGGGTTTTTATCACAGTGGTTGGTTTCTTCAAATTCTGGTATTTCAGGTAACTTGCTCAATATTTTTGCTGCTATTAAATGGTCTCCTCTTGATACTTTTATTGGTTTCGAGGAAGCTGTTTTAAAACCAGTGATGTTGCTAGATCCAGCGATTTCCATTGAGCTCTCAGGTGCTCTAAAATATTCAGCGCGATTTGGCGATTTACTAATAGAATCTTCTACAACATTCACCGTTATATTATGCTTGGTATGGACATTATGTTGTTCCAAAAGTTTTTCCGTGTTAATGCAAGCAAATATATCGTGACTATCATCTTCGTTCCAATCATCTAAGCGACTATTGTCTAAGCAGTAGTAAAATAAACAAAATTATAAATTGATGCCATTATTTATTTTTATTGCATTCAGATATTTTTTTGCATTTCACCTTTTAGTTTTCTAATTAAATATGTATTAAGTTTCTATATTTTCAATGTACATACATGCCTGTAGTTATAAAAAATTATTTCCTAATACTAAGCATAGTTACTTAAAATTTCAATTTTAATTTATTAAAACCTGTTATTTACCTTCCAAAGTATTCCACTGGGAAATATTAAGAACATCCAATTTTCGCGTTCTGTTTCGATTTGTATTCGTTACAGTTTCTTCAATATTTTTGTCGTCCATCAAATATTCTTTAATAGGAAATCATCAAAAGAATCGCACGAATCATAACGTATCATGGTAGGAGGGTATATTGAACGAGGAGTAAGTATATCGTTTAGAAGATCTTGCACATTAACTGAAACATTTTCCTGGCTATTCGTTGATAAACATGAATCAATTGGTTCTTGCATTTGCTGTTCATCTGATGAACTTTGTTGTGACTGATTTTGTATGTAATATTCGGATAAATTGAGATTTTCACATATATGTTGTGTGCTGCTTGCATTTGTTTCCTCTGATTGTTCGTTAAGGTTTACAACCAATGTAGCATCTTCTTGTATAGATAAAGAGGAAAAACTATTATTATCGTCATCGTTTTCTGACGCTTCTCTTGTAGTATGTGCTCCAAAGAGTTGGTTTAAATTTGTTTTGCACTATTTAAGAACTTACGACTATAAGTTTTTAGAGGTTTTCTTCGCAGGCGAAATTCTGGTGTATACTATAAAAAGGGCTTTTCTATAATTTGTCCCTCACGAATAGGAGATTGAGAAAAATCCTTTAGTATGGAATTAGCTAGCACCATATTATCGTTTTTATCAGGAGTTAGTTCATGTTCTACTAATTTAGCATTATATTGCTCCCCGGGAGTAACAATATCCAATATTTTTTCTGCTTGATCACAACAATTAATAAGTTCTGATTCTGTTATTAGAAATGAAGAACTTCTTAATTCACTATCTGTTTTTTGTTAATCTTTCTTTTAATAAAGTTTACATCATAGACTAAACAAAATATTCTGTGTTTTACATTTTAATGTTGAATTTTATACCACACATTGACGCATTTGTTTTGACAACTCAGATCAAGGCGAATTCTTTAATTCGCCTTGCGACTACCTGGTGTAAATTCGCCTTGAGTCGCATATGAATACTATTTTTAAATTCTATTTTAGTTTGATCCACTATGGCAACTCTTATTTATTTTCTTACTTTTCGTATTTTTTAACTTATATATATAGTGATTCATTTATTCACCTCAGTGTGGTGATTTTTTAAAATTGTTGACATTCCTTTTTATTGTGAAATTCTATTTCATAATTGGATTTTATTTAATTTGCCGGTAAAAGTTAGTGTATTTTTTTTTAATGTGAAAAAGTTTTGTGATTTTTTTTTTTATTTTTATATTGAATATAATATTATTATGTGTATTTCAGCATGTGTTTTAAAAATTCATGTTGTATATGTTTGTAATGTATTATTTTCATATACATACATACTTCATGCGAAAATTATAAGTGTATGTATGCATATATGTGTAAAAAAAAGATTTCTTTATTTATTTATATAAAAAAAATTTAATTTGGAAAAAAATATTGTTAAAAAAAAATCTATTTGTGTTTGTGTTGATCCATTTCGGCTTCAAGTCGGCCGATTTGCGTCCATATTTCGGATGCAATGTCCCAGGATGGTGGTGGAGTTTGGTTAACAGTATTCCTGAGTGCTGCCAGTTTACGGCGCAAACGAACAATTTTTCCTCCTCTCCGGTGTCTTGGCCTGATGACAGCTGGAATCTTGGTCAGTTCGATCTCCTTCTTGTTTTGCTGTCTTTTACGGTATTCAGTAATGGTTAGTGGTTTGGGGCCTGTGTTTGTTGCTTCAGTTTTCTTCATTTTTGTAGAGTTGTTCTTTTCTTCAATATTTTTATACTTCATCTTTGTTCTGATTCAGCTTCATTGTTCTATTGCAGTGTTGTTCTATTCTTCAGTATTTTTATATTTCATCTTTGTTGTGTTGTATTGTTTGATTTTCTTGTTGTTGCTGAGTTCGGTTAGCGTTCCATTAGTTATTGACGCCTTTTGGCCAGGCGCTTCCTTCTCAGTGTTTTTTTTTTTTTGGCTTAAACACTCTTCTGACGGAGGCTTGGCTGTCCGTCAGGTTCCGTTTGGTGCTAATTTTAAAGCACTTTGTAATCCAGGACTGGCAGGATCGCCATGTAATATGATTAAAACAATTTAGTTATTCTTAGTGTTTGGGTAGTATTTTTATTGTACTTGGAAGTATTTAAATTGCCGGCGCTAATAAACGCCACTGGGAAATAAAAGTAAAAGGCAGATGAATGCCAGTATGAATTAGTAATGCCGATTGAAGGCAAAGTATTAATTAATTTCTTAAACTAATTTACATTGGCTTATATACTAATTATGAGAATAATTCTTAGGGGTACCTTAACATAAAAGTAAAAGAATATAAATATATATAATTGTTGGGTAAGCATATTTAGCTTCCAACTATTTATGTATGGCATGTGTTCAACAGTTTTAAAGTTCAACGAGTGCATACTTAAAAGCAACAGATACTTTGGGTTGCTTATATTTACAATTAAACAAATGCAGTAAATAAATGTTATTCATTTAAGTGCATTGTGCAGCTGCACTTGATTAAACGTACAAGTGTCAAATTACAGTCACACAAAATATCTTGCTTGCAGTTTGTCAATGCTTGCATGTTGCGGTACTATTGAATCGCAATGCATACTACACACTGTTGGCCACATGCTACATAAGGCACGAATCGCAGAATATGTATAGTCTATGGCACGAATCGCTGTAGTGAACGTAGATTTCCGATTACTTTGCGAAGAGCTTTTGGCTCAGTGAGCGGTCTAGTTGGGTTTTTTGGTTTCATCCTTCATTTCGTTCGTTCGTTCACTCATGTCTGATTTTCTTATTATAGTTTTCTTCTATTTTAGTTCAATAGGAATAATATTTTTTTTTTGCGTATACACCAGCGTTTATACATACATATGTCTGGCATTTATAATTTTTATGTATATATAATTAAAATGTAGACATATTTACCTAATAATTTAGTTCAGTTGCATAATAAAATTTTGTTCATTTAATAAAATTTCACATAAAAATAAGCTTAAGTTACCTCTATAATAATCTACGGATTTACATCATACTTTTTTACATACATATGTACATATACAGTGAACTCGCAGAAACGTGAAGTAATTTTTACCGGTGGTGTTCACGTTTTCGATTTTGTTCACGTTTTAGATTGCATTTTGTATCACTTTTTTCAGTCTTTTTTGTCGTTTGTTTTATATTAACATATGTACGTGGTTTTTTTTACCTATGAAACATTTTCCAATTCTACTTATTGTAAGAAAAGTAAATAATTTTTGAAAATAAAACAGGGTCTGCTGAAATTATTTCATTCAAAGGCATTATATAACATAATAAAAATTATTTTTGTGGATGGATATTCACTTCAAAAATTCTTCAGCAGGGAACCTCAACATTTTTAAATAGGCTTATAAAACTAAATTTAAATGTTTGAAAAAAAGTTCACGTTTTAGAGCCCTTATTTAACCTTTGTTAAGGTTTTAAAGTAGTCAATCAAAAAAATGTTCATGTTACTCGATGTTAACATTGTAAAAATAAAAATAAACGTTAACTAGAATAGTGTAGCATTTTATTTGATAAGTTTATTGAAAAGAGCGTTGTATTTTATCGTTCCTCGTTCCGAAATTGCAAACCTGCTTGTGGAATTATTATTTATTTTATAAAAAGTCCACAACAGTATTAAAAATTTTTTTATACACTAGGTTAGGTTAGGTTTCGAGGGCCGCCACATCTGAGACGTGACGCACTTGGGTCCGTTAATTCGGTCCCTTTGTGATACCCTACAGCAGACAGGGCTCAGTCAATTGGTTATTCAATTGCCTGTAGTTGCCCTGTCGCCGAATCAAACCATCCTGATTGTTGCAAGAAGGAGGATATGTTGGTTAGCCCCATGTTCGCCAGACTGTCGAGGTCTGGCAGAGTGTTGGAGCCCATGGTAATCGCCCTAATGCTGTTAAGCGCGGGGCATTGACATAGAAGATGAAGATTTGTTTCTTCTTCCTCCTCATCGTTACAACTTCTGCAGTAGTCATTGTAACTTAGGCTCATCCTTTTGGCATGAGTACCGAAACACCAGTGCCCTGTTAGCACTGTTACTAGTCGTCTTGTGTGACATTTACCAAGCCTGAGTAGATCGCGAGTTCTGTGCAGGCTGTAGCGGGGTCAAGTGGACCTGGCTACTCGACAGGTGTGCTCTTGTTCCCACCTTTCTTGAGCAAGATTGTATGATTCCTGCTGGATCAATCGCTTGCAGTGAGATAGAGGAATGCCAACGAAGTTACATATCATCGAGTTGCTCAATGATGTGCCCTTTTTGGCAGTTTCGTCCGCAATATCGTTTCCAGTGCACTCTGAGTGCCCATCCAGACTAGTGTTACTCTTGAATGTCTCGCTATCTCGTTTAGAGACTTCCGGCATTCGTTTACCACCGTCGATGTAGTGTATACACCATTGATAGCAGCAATGGCCGCTTTGCTGTCGGTAAAAATATGGATGTCTTCCGATATCCTATAATACCTAAGCCATCTTTCCGCCCTTGTGATGGCCGAGACTTCGGCTTGCAGGACGCTACAGCCATCCCGAAGTCTGAATGGAACCTTGACGTTGAAGTTTTCCACATAGAAGCCTCCCCGAGTGTTTACGCCTCTTTTGGAGCCATCAGTTAAAACTCTGACGGCTCCTTCGGTGGCAGGGGGTAGGGAGTGATATTCCCTATTGGGAACAATGGATTGAAAAAGCCCACCAAAATAAGGTTCCGGTGGGCAGTAGTCGGTGAAGTCATGGAGAGCTTGGTGCTGCCTAAGAATCCTGGAGTGACCAAGATCGGTTCTCGTCCATGAACATGTAGCGTTCAGTCTGATCGCCGCAGTCAGAGCTAGCTGTTTGGCCAGAACATCCACCGGAAGCCAGTTCACTATGTTTGACATAAGAATAAATTGATAAGTCGTCAAGACGATTTTTTCAATTTGTTTTGTTCACTTAAGACCTCTTTACATGGTAATATGTACATGTATATCGGTATGTCAAAAATTGAAAAAATCTTATCATGTAAAGGCAAATTGTTATGAGTAAGAGAGAAAACGGATAAAAAATCTGACAAGCTTTCGGTAAATGTTTATTTTCTAAACCATTTTAAAAACTTACGTATATTCATTTTATCAGAGGTGTCTTTTTAAGAGAAATTTGGCAACACGACAAAAGAAAAAAAAAAAAACAAAAGGCAAAAAAATTTGGCAATTGCGGCGGAAATCACACTGCTAACTACAGGGGCTGCCCTCTATATTGGATTTTTAAGCGTTCGTCGAACAAAAAAACTAATCCTACTTCGGCTTAGCCTAAAACCCCTTTTAACTAGCCACAGTTACCTCAACCGTCTACCAGCCAGAATCAATATTCAAATGTTTTGAAGTCTAACACGACTATTGCCCAACAACAACCTTATTGTCAATTTTCATACGCTAATATTTTAAAAAGTAACCACACGATTCATGTACTTGCTTCGATTTGACAGTTCTCTTTTAATAACAAATAAAATCTAAAATGGACAAAAAAAAATAAGTTAAAATTATTACGCATTTTTAAAAATGCACAAACATATATTTTGTTTCCATTGTTGTTTTATCTTAATATTTTTAATTCAATTTTTCACTTTTAATTAAAGTTTTTGTTGTGTTTTTTGCATCTAGTTCAGATAAACTTCCGATAAATTACGATAAAATTTAGAGAAGACAGTAATTTTTCATGCTTCGCAAGTAGATTCAATATGAATCTACATGCTTCGCTCTCAAAGTTTTGTATGGCGAAGCATGTTGCTTCGCTCATGATTGGGGTGTGAAGCATGAATAGAGAGCGAAGCATGTACCGTGTGAACGTAGTGTAAGGGTCGTGTTTTGTTTGACACGATTTCAAAAATGGGGTTGAATTAGTGATGCAACCAATACCGATATATCGGCGATACTTCTGGTTTTCCGATATATCGATGTCGGCGATATTTTACTGTCGATACGCCGATACTTCTTATATTTTTCTTTAGAGTTTTTTGAACAAAATATTCAATTTTCAACACTTTTTTTTGCATGACTACTATGAGAAATAACATATTAAAAGCAGAACATAAAATCAAAACAGAATACATAATGAAATTGTTTCTTCTATTTTGCTTTGCACCATAGTAATAAAATGTTCTCTTAATGCTAAATCTTGTATGTGTTTGTATGTTTTAAGATTTTTTTCAAGGCGCATTAATACAAGTGGTGGTAATTCTACAACAATTACAACTTAAAATAACAACTGACATCGCTGCCCCTATTTCAACATGTACAAATTTAGAGGCTACAAAATCCATAAGCAAAGCCACTGCTACATTGTCTGACGCTATTCCGCTAGTTAACAGTCTTCGAACATTATTAGAAAACATGAATCAACGGAGATGGAGAGTCGTTCGGAGGATTTGAGGGTTTAGAGAATAATGAAACCTATTATTTATCTACAATTCTTGACCTCGATATATGTATTTCAAAGACAATCGACTTCTATCCTATCGAAAAAACGTCTTATTGAGCTGCTTAACATGACTCTACATTCCGAAAGTGTTGAAGACACAGTCCTCCCTACACCTCGCAAAAGTTCTGATAATTCTACGAGAAGTACTCGCCTTTGGGGCGTATGTGAAAAAATTATAAGAGCATCCGAGGAGGATGAGCCTCTATCCATCCTAAGCTGTGGTTCTGCTAACGAAGAAGTCGAGAGATACCTTAGATCTCCTAATATTCCTAGAGACGCAGGCCCTCTTGTTTACTGGCGCAATGACATATCCTACCCAAACTTAAAGAAAATGGCGCAGAAATACTTAAGTTTTCAAATGAGTTCTGTCGCATCTGAGAGACTATTTTCCACTGCAGATCTGCTTCAAACGGATTTGAGAAATCGTCTATCTCCGCAAAATTTTTGAACACTTTGTTTTTTAAACAAAAATCTTATTAATATAAATTTTAAATATTAATCTTTTGCAATGTTGTTTTTATAATTTTAATTTAATTTTAACATGATCTCAAATTTAATTCTTTCTTTTTTAAGTCTTAGGGCCTGTTTCACACTGTCGACAAGTCGATGTCGTTCTCTTATTTATATTGAAAACAAAAACAAAATATTTAAATTTGTTTTTGTTTTTAATATAAATAAGAGAACGACATCGACTTGTCGACAGTGTGAAACAGGCCCTTATTAATATCAATTTTAAATCTTGAGCCAATCTAAACTGAATGCCAACGTTTATTTTGTAAAATCATAAATATTGCAGACGTTTTGTTGTTTGAAAATTTGAAGTTGAGAAACTGAAATGTATTGACCATGGTATAATAAATAAGGTAGTCTTGTCCCTAAAACAAATACAACGTTATACTATGTTCACACAAACTGAAACACTAGGTTCGCTCCGTAAACCTCGATGGCGAACCAATGTGTTCTCACGACATATTCTATGTTGGTTCGTACTTCGACATTCTTTTATTGTTTAAAATATAATTGACTATTTATTGCTTTTTCATTTTATTTAATTATTTACATAAATATAAATATATGCTATATATTTGTTCAATGTTTTTATTAAATTTTAGCACTTATCAATTGTTTTTCTTTGTTAAAATAATTTTGCACAACTAGTTCAGATAAACTAGCGATAATTTGTTATCAAAATTAGAGATGATAGTAAATTATCTGGGTTCGCAACAAGGTTCAAAATGAAACACGTAGGTTCGCTCTCAAAATTTTGTATGGCGAAACATGTAGGTTCAATCAAGGTTGGCCCGCGAACCAAGAATGAGAGCGCGAACCTCTATAATTTCTGTCCGTGTGAACATAGTATTACAAAAACAACAAGCATTTTGTTAGTGTAAAATGTTTTCTGTGTGTCAAAAATAGAGAAACAAGAAAATAAAAAATACAAAAATTTTTTTTTGTAAAATAAATTTCAAACAAAATAAAAAAAACTGACATACAGAAATACACATCTACCATGGTATTGACAATTTTGATGATTTTAGAAAATAAGCAGTATGACATTCAGTTTGAATTGACTCATTAATAATATCTTACATTGTTATTTTGTGAAAAACAATAATTTATTTTTTGTTAACATGAATTCAAATCCAATTCTTTTTTTTTAAGTCTTATTAATATAAATTTTAAATCTTGAGCCAATCTAAACTGAATGCCATAGTTTATTTTGTGAAATCATAAATATTGCAGACGTTTTGTAGTTTAAAAATTTGAATTTTAGAAACTGAGAGGTATTGAAAATTCTGATGATTTGAATGGCTCATTAATAAACACTGTTATTTTGTATAATAGAAGAATTACTCTACTTGAGTTTTGGTAATTTTTACATGCGCTCAATTTCAATATGCGTATCGGTATCGCATCGGTATCGGCGATATTTATTTTTGAGTATCGGTATCGGATCGGCGAAATGGCCTATCGTTACATCCCTAGTTTGAATGTAGTTTCAAGTGGTCAGCCAACATATTGGCCAACGGATCGACAAAAAATTCCTGATGTTATCGACTTTGGGATTATAAAAGGTGTGCCCGGCGAAATGATTGAAGTTGAAGCATCTTTGGATTTATCTTCAGATCACTCGCCTACTATTATCACTATATACTCACACACAACTGCAACACCAACATGTGATTTACCGCTGACACCTGCAAAGCCCGGCAAGGATCATGCAAAGGTAGAATCCTATTAGTTTATTGTCTAACATTTCAAAGATATTTGAGAAGCTGTATATGAGCAAGCTGATGCCTATAGTGACTAGTAATGGATGCATTCCAGATCATCAATTCGGTTTTCGCAGACAGCATAACACTATTGAACAAACTCACAGGCTTGTGAATGTTGTTAGAGACACTTTTGAAAAAAAGAAATATTGCTCCGCACTCTTCATTCATATTGCACAAACTTTGGATGAAGTATGGCACAAAGGTCTTATACACAAATTGTCGCAAAATTTACCCGCAAACATCGTCAGACTTTTAAAAAGCTATTTAATGGAACAAAAATTTGTAGTTAGGGAAGGCAATTTTTTAAGCCCTCTGCAGTCGATTGAAGCCGGAGTCCCTTAAGGCAGTATCTTAGGTCCTTTACTTTATTTTATATATGCACACACGTCAACATTTGCTGATGATACAGCTTTTCTAAGCGTTCATGAAAATCCTGTATAAGCTTCCCGAAATTTACAAGGGTACATATCAAAACTGGAAACATGGCTAAAACAATGGCGGATAAAATTTAATTAGCAGAAATGTGTAGACGTCACTTTTACGTTTTAACAAACTAAATTACAAATTAACAACGAGACTACACCGCAACATACTGTAGTTAAATATCTAGGCGTTTATCTTGATCGTCGTTTAACCTGGAAATCGCACATAGATGCAAAGTTGATCCAAATGAAATGAAAAGCAGCCCAAATGAATTGGTTTATTGGAAGAAATTCTATACTAAGCCTAGACTGTAAACTTTTATTATACAACGCCATCCTGAAACCAATATGGTCCTATGGAATCCAGTTATGGGGCGCTGCCTCAGCATCGAATGTAGAAAAAATTCAAAGGCGACAAAACAAAATTCTATGTACAATAACAGCAGCCTCCTGGTATATCCGAAATCAGTGAAGACAGTATTTTCAAAACACGCGAAAAAATACATAAAAAACTTGAGCTGCACCCAAATCCACTTGCGCGCAATATTCAAAATTATAAAAGCCACACCAGGTTGAGAAGGAGAGATACTCTTTTTTTCAGCCGTACACGAGAGATTTAAATCAACAAAAATTAACCGTTGAAATTAAAAAATTAAACATATATTAATGCATTTTTAGATTTAAGAGTTGAAAAACTTATTGATGTTTCAATTTATAATTGAAGATTCAAAAAAAATAAAACATTTTATGTACATACATTTTAAACTTTTTGTATGACTCTCTTTGGGAAAATGTATGTGAAAATTATTCGAGAAATATTCGCTTGAATTTGGCGAATACGAATATCTTAAAAAAGGCGGATAATCGTATACGAATACGACTATTCGTAACATCACTAGTTCACACGACGAACTGAAACGCTAGGTTCGCTCCGTCAACCTCGATGCCGAACCCATGTGTTCACACGACATATTCTAGATTGGTTAGTACTTCGACATTCTTTTACTGTTTCAAATACGATTGACTATTTATTGTTTTTTCATTTTATTCAATTATTTACATAAATATAAATATAAGCTTTATATATGTATAAGCTTTATATATTAAATTTTTAAAATTTTCCTGAGGATGCTAACAAATTGTTAGCGAAATATTAAAAATAAATAGCTCTGTTTCTTTACTCAACATTGGGATCCCGCGGGATCCCAATTTGCACGAAAAGCGTTCCCGTACTCTAAAATTGGGCAAATGAGAGTGATTTTGAGAGAGCAATGTGCTTCTTCTTCATGCACGAAACTGCCCGTACTTTTTCTTCGGGCTAGTTTGTGCAAGTAGTTAATCAATCAGCTGTTTGTGAAATAAACAAAACAAAGAAAAAAATATTGCTTTAAAAAAATTAAAAGAAACATTTTAAAGATTGAAAAACGGTATAATTAAATAACATTCACGAATTATATTATTGTTGTATGTATAAGTATATATACATAAAATTGTGTTGTGTTCTGTTTCATAAATTTTTAAGTGTTAAGGGAGAAAACGTTTCAGGTACGCTAAAATGTAAGTATTTAGATAATGAAAATTAAATTAACAATTCCACCCATATAACATTTATAGAATGTCTGATGAAGAAGTATTTAAAATGACTGTTGAAGAACTTATGGACAGTTCCAGTGAATCAAGTGATGATGACAGTATTTTGCAGATTATTGAGCAGGATTCTGACATAGAAGAATCTTTGTTGGCTGGTATTTCCTCACAATCCAGGAAGTATTGATGGGACTCATATTGTTATCGATCCCCCTAAAGAATGCAAGGATGATTACATAGACCGCGAAGGCAACATAACGCTTACAATGCAAGAAGTTTGCGACAAAAACAAAAAATTTATAGATATTTTTGTTGGATTTCCAGGATCATCTCATGATAGTTGGGTCTTCCAGAATTCTCCACTATACCAAAATTTGCCATCACTATGTGGAGGTAATACACAAAGAATATAAGAATTTATAAGAATTATACATAACTAACAATTTTTTAATTACAGACTATTATTTATTAGGGGATTCAGCCTATCCTTGCACCAAATATGTGGTCACACCGTACAAAGATAATGGTCACATGACAAATGCACAGAAAATGTTTAACATGAAATTAAGTTCGGGTCGTGTGTGCATAGAACATTCTTTTGGAATGTTAAAGCAACGATTCAGGCAATTATATTATTGCAAACTGAAAGGTATAAGAAAGTTGTGCCACTTAATAAGAGCATGCTGTGTTTTACACAATCTTGCCAACGAAAACGATTTGGTATTTTCTAATGAAGAGGAGGAATCAAATTTAGAAAACGATTTAACCGTGGATGTATCAAGAGAAAATACCGTAAGAGATCCGATTTGTGCAGGTCTAATTTCAACTTTAAAATAACAAAGCATTTGAAATTTAAGTTTTACGGGTCTGTTCAGAAAATCATGAAATAGCATGAAATATGCCGTTTTAAAATTTCACGTGTATTTATATTTTATTTAATAAAAACTATTAATTGTTCAAGGAAACTAATAAAGTAAACATTGAGTAATTTATTTGAGTAATATTTTATGACTTTTGCCATATACTTATCGCAAAAATAACCAAGTGACTTGAAAAGTTTATAGCAGAACATGTTAAATGTTGTTTTTTCATTTCATTTATTATAAAAAAATATCATACGTGTAAACAAAACTTTTGGAAACTTAAAAATATAAATAACATTTTATAAAACTATAAAAATTCATTAAAAATAAAAACATAAGGCACAAAAGTTTAAAATAAAATTAAATAAAAATTTCTTGTTTGGTATACAAACTATTGCTTTTTTTGTTTCACTAATATTTCTAACAGCTCCAATTTTTTTTCAGCCCTTTCTTCCCTTTTCTCAGCGCGTTCATCTTTTTTCTTCATGAATTGTAAAATATTTTCATGAAAGGTTTTCTTTTCTTTCGCCATTTCCTCTATTTTTTCTAAAACCTTTTCTCTTACTCCATATCTTCGTTTATTAATAGGTATCGGACTTAGTTCATCATCTGTGCGTATAAAATTTTCATGCATATCATTGAATTCATATGTAAGTATACATACATATGTATAATAAATATAACCTTTCACAGAACTGTCCGTGTCAGCGTTGGTATCATCCGCTGGTATTGAACTTCCAGAAGCTCCTTCAACATCTGCACTATGCAATGTGAATTCCGGATGAATCCCCTTCTTTTTTCCAAGAATTCGGTCGAGCTCACTGGAAAGAGAACAAACATTTATTTAAATTGAAACCAAGAACTTCAACATCACTTTGTACGTACTCCCAGTAAGAACAGGTTTGTCTGCTTCGTCCAGTTCTCCTGTTGTTTAACACAGTATTTTTGTAAGACCGCTCTAGGCCCCTAAATTTATTTTCTATTTGAACTGTGTTGAAAAGGTATCCTTTCTCTGACATTTTATTTGCTATTATTTTATACATTTTGGCCTTTGTTTTGAAGCTTTTTCCCAATTTTGGCCGCAAGTCTTCTACCAAGCTCAGCATCAATTTTGTTGGAACGTCATGCCAATACTGTTTCTCATCTGAAATACACAGATAAACAAAAAATTAACATTCGATGATACTGAAACGAAAACAAACGTTGCACTGTTCATCTTACCACTTTCTTTTGTTGCTGTAAATATTTCATTATTTGCTTCTTCGGCCACTGACTCCTTCGGTGCTACTACTAATAATAATAATATAAATGAACTTTCACCTAGCATTTATTAAGTCACTAGCACTTACTTAATTCTTCTTCCACTGACTGCTTAAATATGACTTCATCATATGTTCCATCCTGCTCAGCCAGCACATCCTGAGTAAGTTTAAGCCTATAACTTTCATCTGTGAAATGTTGAAGCAAAATTATACATATGTACATATGTACATATGTTGAAAGAATTTAATTTATTATTCATACCATTTTGAACATGATGATAAGTGCCTGGAGAACAACAGATTGTAAGGGATTCCATTTATTTTTATTTGCCTTTTATTTGGTCGCTTACGAAAAACTTATACACAAAACGTATAATACAAACCAAAGCCAATGCACCAAATTGTTTGAAATCAGCTGTCAAAAGCCAGATGTTTTTTTTCGGTATAAACTTGGTTTTGTGCGTTCCCGTACTTTTGTTCATTTTTGTCTCTAATTGAGAGGAATTATAGTTTACGCTCATTTTACCGAACTTTACCAGAAAAGTAAAGAAACAGAGCTAATATAAACAACAATATATATATCTGTGGTCACAAGCAATAACAGCCTAAGTCGAAAATGATACTTTAGAGAAAAATCACTTTTTATATAGAGAAGTGTTTCTGAAAAAATTAAGAATGTGCATTAAAAAATTTATTGCAAAATTAAGAATACTTGCACGGCCAATCCTAAGACAAAAAACGACAATGAAATTCTCATTTGTTTAGGAGATATTTAATAAAAAGATAAATAAATGGTTATTGCGAATGGAAAATGTGAAATTGGAAGGAATATGTCTAATGAAGATTTTATTGTAAAGTAATGTTTCATTTATTGCCAGTCACATATTGAATTAAGCGATTATTGTACATTGAAATTTGCTTTATCATACATTAGCTCAATGAAATATTAATAGTTCGTAAAAAAAAACAAATGTTCTTAACAAAAAAAAACAAAATTTTATTTTCAAAAAACTTAAGATAATAGTACAGTATTAAAAATGTTAAAAAGGTAGATATTTAAAATATTTATCTAAGGACTAGTTTATGGGATGTTAGTTAAACTCTGTTTAGTTCATCCACAAACTAACTCCTTGAATAATATCAAATTTGATAATCGAAATAATAAAAAAAAAAATACTTTTTTCTGCTACAAATATTGGTCTGAATTGAAATTTAAAATACAATGGCACTCCAAAGCCCCTGTTCCAGTTGAAAACTGCGATAATCTACGTTTAAGGTTAATACACATCTAGAAAACTCAGCCTAAGTTATTCTGTTTCTGACTCATCTTCGACTAAATCTGGATGTATTTCTATAGATTCCTCCTGTGTTGATAAACTTTTATAAAATGGATGAAATAGTGGACTTATAAATGGAAGTAAATCCAGAAGATCCTTTTCCAATTTGAGCTGATTTTTACATCTACGTTGAGCATAGATATGTCTTCTTTGTTTATTGAGTTTACACCACGTTTTACCAAATTTAATACTTTAAAGGAGCATCCTTATCTAATGTGGTTTTATATTCAATTTTACCAAAATTAGTCTTTGTATATCTTAGCCATCTAATATTTTTCCAAACGAATTGATTTGTGGCTCTGTGATAAAATAGTTTTTATTTTATCTAATTTTGTCTTAGAGCTTGTATAGTTGGAGCTCCTAAGACTGATGATTTATTAATTAAATTATAAACTAAATGACATTGGCTTATATACTAATTATGAGAATAATTCTTAGGGGTACCTAAAAATAAGAGTAAAAGAATAGAAATATATATTACTGTTGGGTAAACATATTTATGTACATATGTATGGCATGTGTTCAACAGTTTTAAAGTCCAACGAGTGCACATCTAAAAGCAACAGATACTCCGTGTTGCTTATATTTACAATGAAACAAATGCAGTTAATAAATGTGATTCATTTAAGTGCATTGTGCTGCTGCACTTGATTAACCGTACAAGTGTCAAATTACCGTCACACAAAATATCTTGCTTGCTGTTTGTCAACGCTTGCATGTTGCGGTGCTATTGAATCGCAATGCATGTTCATATAACGCTAGTTTTATGGACATTCTTTTACAATTAGCTTTTAATTAGTCTAAGTATAAGTGTATTATAATATATATTTTGTTTTTAAAGAAAAGAAAAAAATCATTATAATATTTAGATGTAATTATATTCTAATTTTATAGTAGTTTGGACGTCCAATAATATTATATGTTATACATATATCTTAAGTCTATTTTTATGAACTACTTGTTGTTTATTTGTTTTCTTATCTACTATGGTAAAGCTGGATTCACTCATTTGTTCCGGACAAAATTTTTTATTCTGAAACATTTTTGCAACACGATTCACTTATTTCGAACAATTTGTCCGGAAAATCAAAGCTACCGTATGAAATACATGTGTTTTATTAATTTTACAAGGTGGCAGTACAGAAAGATGAATTAAATTTGGTGTTTTATTTGTCAAACGCACTTATTTTTTTTAGTGTTTAATAAGAAAATTACATGTTAAAAAAATTAATAAAACTCAGTTAGTTTTTTTACTGGATATAAGTTACTATGTGCTTTTATTATATATACTGCTAACATTATGTGGCAGCACATTTCAGCTTTGGCTGAAAAAATAAAATAGCTGACAGCTCATTTCAACTTTGTCCGGACAAAATTTAAAATTAAACCAATTCAACCAAAAAATGTTCCGAACAAATTTTGTTCTCTTCTTCTCTCTGTCTCAAAAAGAGAAACGTCAATCTACACATAAAAAAAATTTTGTCCGGACAAAAAATTTGTTCCGAAACAATGGGTGAATCCAGCTTAAGATTAATACGGACCTTTATATTGACTTTCCAATTTATGGACCGAATTATTCCCAAGTAAAACTAAATCTCCTATTTTAAAATTATGTTCTAAAATATTCCTATCATAATTTAATTTTTGTTTTATTTAATTTCTATCTTAAAGCATCTGAGCTCTTTTATATGCTAGTTCTAACCTAAATTTTGCTTCTTTGGCGTTAGTTATCCACATTGTATAGTGGTGTCACACTATCTACTTTAGCAAATTGTCTAAAATTGTTTGGTAATCTTGAAAATACTAACTCATAAGGACAGTAGTTATGTGCCGTTGATGGCGTCGTATTAAAACAGTAAATGAAATATTTTAACCATTCGTCCCAGTCCGTTTTGTCCACAGATATATAAGAACGAACATATTCGTTAAAAGTTCTATTACTTCTCTCTATTGTTCCTAGTGTCTGATGGTGATGTGCTGTGGAAGTTATATTTTCAATTTTTAGTAGTGTGTAGAGTTCCGTCAGTATAGAAGTTTTGTACTCTTTTCCCATGTCCGAGATGAACGTTTTCATTGGACCATAGGTTAATACAAAATTTTCAAATATCGCTTTTGCGATAGTTTTTGCAGATTTATCTGGTGTTGGTAATGTCACCAAATATTTAGTAAGATCACATATTAAAGTTATTGCATATTCATTTCCATTAATCGATTTTGGAAATGGCCCTATTGTATCTACATACACCGTGTCGAATGCTTTTTCTGGTGTTTCTGATATAGTCATAGGAGTTTTATTATGGTTTACTGTTTTTGATTTCTGGCATTTTTGATATGATTTGACATATTTTAATACATCTTTTATCATTTATTTTTCCAATATTAATACCTCTTGTTTTTCTCTATTGTTCTATATATTCCACAATGTCCTCCCTCTATCGGATCATTGTGGTATTTTAGCATTATATCACCTCATTAAGTAGCGCTACTATTAATTTATTTAAATATTTATTGCCCATATTTTTAAATTCATTTATGGAGATAAATTCGAAAATTTTCTCACTAGCTGCCATTTTTAGTGTCTCTACACAAAGTTTACCTGTTTCACACTGTCGACAAGTCGATGTCGTTCTCTTATTTATATTGAAAATTTTCAATATAAATAAGAGAACGACATCGACTTGTCGACAGTGTGAAACAGGCCGTAAGTCTAAACAAGAAAAATATTTTGCTATGCCGAGGTGATCCAGAATGTCGTCAATTCTAGGTAATGGAAACTTATTAGTTTTTTATTTATTTGCCTGCAGTCTATAACAAGTCTCCATCTTTTCTTATCAGAATTGGGCAGTGATTTCTTTGGTACGAGTAATATTGAACTGTTGTACTCAGAGCACGAAGGCTCTACAATTTGATCATCTATTAGCTTTTTGACCTGTTTATCTATTTCTGGTATACGATAATTTTTGATGCATACCGGTTCTTTATCTTTTATCCTTAACTTTTGTTCATAGAAATTATTTATTGTTATTTTTTCTGATTCTAAACCGAAAATATCACTGTATGTTGAGCATAACTCTGTTAATGTATTTTTAAATTGTTCCGGGAAATTTTCCTTCAAAATTTTTAGTATTTCTGATCTTTTTATATTTTTGCTAAAATTTTCTTTTGTTATATCATAATCAGAGATGTTTTCAGTTTTTATGTTACTTTTCTTGATTTTGGAATTAGTGTTATTAGTGTTTAAAAAACGAACGTATGCTTCATTAGTGTTAACTATTGTGTTTGGAATGAAGACGCCTGGTGCAATTCCTTGATTAGGAATTAGTATTTCACTGTTTAAATTGTTAAATTTTATTTGATGTATTATTTCACATCTTGGTGTTAAAGTTATTTCACTATTGTTATTTGTAATTGGTATATTGATTGTGTGTGGTATATTAAATGGTCTTAGGATAAGACAATCGTTGGTTTTGTTAAAATCCAACTTGCAATTATACTTTTTCAGGAAATCCATTCCAATTATTCCATCGCGTGGTATTGGGAAGTTATTGCATACCACGTGATATTTATGTGGTATTAAAATTTTTTCGCATTTTAGATCAAAAAATATACTTCCCATTGATTTTATATTGCCTTGTCCTATTCCACTAAAAACTGTTGGTGTCATTAGTATTTATTTTGTTTAATATGAAAATTTTTGATTTTATTAGTGAAATATCAGCACCAGTGTCTACCAAAAGTGTGAGTGTAGTGTCGGTATTATTTAGTTGAACATTAATAACTTAAATTAAACTTAAGTTGAGGTTTAGATGATAGATATTTACTGAATTGGTCTTAGGGGAAATTTGGAGTTTTCCGAATCATTTTGATTTGATTCTGTTGCTCTTATGTAGTTGTTGTTCCTACGGTTATTGGTGTATCTTTGACGGTAATTGTCATTATTGTTGTTATTGTTATATCTTTGACGGTTTCTGTTATAATTGTCATTACTGTTGTTATAGCTGTAGTGCCATCTCTGATGACGCTGCGCAGCACTGGCAATACGTACTAATTTTAAGCAACTATGTATAAGAATAAACTAGCGAGTAAAGAAAATGAAGATAATAAAGTTACTCTTTACATACCACTCAACTGAAACAGTCGTTCCAATTATTTCTTTAATATTATATGGCGACCGTGACAGGACAAATACATACATAGTAACAAGAACAGTTACAAAAAATAATATCAAAGAAATTTAAGTTTCATTTTCAAACTCATTGTTTCAATCATCCTTAAAATTAACTTACTACATATGTATATACATACAAACTTAAATACAAGGTTACATACATACATACACATATGTATAAATAAATAAAAAAAAAAATGCAACAAAAACAAACACAAACAGTTACAAATAAGTACAGAAAATTTTATATAAAAATCTTTTTTTTTTTTGCTAAACGTTTGAATAAGTACAGAAACTGTACTATATACATACTTACATACATATACATGACTATGAAAAAAAAAATTTTGAAAACCTTGGAACAAACACGAAAAAAAGTGAAATTTAAAACTAACAAAAACAAAAATTTCAACAGAAATATGTACATATATATGTACATATATTTTTTTCAACTTTTGGGCAATACTGTACCAAAATTGCAACTTCTTTAAACTAAAAATTTGATAACAAAAAGAATACAAAATATACAATACGAAAAAGGTATAGTAAAAACAAATTAATCAAACAAATTACACCTAGTAAAAAAAAAAATGGAAAATAAATCCAAAGAAACAAAATGAAAATGAAACAAAATGACAATGAAATGAAATAAAAATGAAAAAAATTAAATTGAAAAATTAAGTATATACATACATATGTACATTAAAAATAAAACTAAATGAAAACAAATAAAATAATAACAAAGAACTCAGAACAAACAATAAAAATAGAGACTTGAAAAAATGAAAATTTAAAAACATCACAAGAAAAAAAAAATGGAAAAGTAACGAAAAACAATGCTCATACATATACTAAATAAGTAAAAAAAAGTATAAAATAAAATACAAGAAAAAAAAAATCAACAAATATCATCAACAATAACAACAACAAGCAACAATTAAAAACAAAGAAAGCAAACCAACTGAAAAATGTACCAAAACAACAACAAGAACAAAAACTGGAGAAAAAAGTATCAACAAGTTTCAGACACAACAACAACAAAAAACAGCCCAAAAACCAACAGAATAAAAACATCAATATATACATACATACAACACAGACACAACAATAACAACCAATTCAAAACGAAGAAACAGAGAAGACAACAAAAGTCTACAACGTAGTAACAACAAAAAAAAAACAACAAGAGAGATGACAACAAGAGGCTTAACCAACAACGAAAAACGTTTATCATATATATATATATACATATATAAAAACAAATATATTTATACATATACATACATACATATGTATTTATTTTTATTAAATCTCCCAGCATACCATTGTCGGAGCGCTCTTATGTATGAGCTCATATATGAGAGTTTTTATGAGTTTCAATGAGTGCTTTCTGCGTAAATATTTTTTTATGAGTTTCAATGAGTGCTTTCTGCGTAAATATTTTTTTATGAGTTCTTTATGAGTGTTTTCTGCGTACACGCGCTGAAACATAACGGTAAATGCATGCTAAGCAGAAAAAAAAAAAATTTACCAATATATTCATTTGTGCATATTTTTAAAGGCGTACAGTCGCAATTGTGAGTAAATTTAATATAACAAAAAATAAAATAAATTAATATAATGAAAAGAGCAAGCTCTAAAGAAAGTAAATTAATAATAAGTGAACTTAAGATAAGATTATTTTATGCACTGAAATAAGAGTTCGAAATGCGTGCAAAAAAGATTCTTTTAATTATTCATAAAAGACTCTTTTATGCATAAAAGTTAGAGCTCTTTTATGAGTGACCACTTTAGTAGGAAAACACGCTCTTTTATGAGGCTTTTGAGATACTTTCTGATTATTTTATGAACTCATTATGAGCGACAGCGCTCAGATGACAGAGCCTTTATGTGCTCATTTAGAGCGCATATGGTATGCTGGGCTTATATACCTACACTTATACAAATATACAAACACCATCCAACACAATCAAATACATACATACCCTGCAGGAAATGTCTATAGTGAAACTGTACTGATTCACTACTGACATTGTCACCAGTACTAGTGACTTATCATACCCCAGACAATGTTATTTACTATAGACATTTAACATTAGCGTGTCATTGAAAATCCACTACTGACATTGGTACTATTGACTAGGTAGTTCTTTTGGGAACATATGTAGACATTGGAACCATTGATTCACTAGTTCAATTAAGAAATTATAGTCTACGCTTTTGGTGCTTTTCTAAAGCAGATGTCGATAATGAAAATGTATATTTTTTCACCTTAACAGACACATTATCTGCCATCTTTCGCCACCACAAATTTTTTTGTCATCAAAGCCAAATTTAAATTTGTAGACGCTTTATTGACAATGTCGCCTAATAGTCACCAATATTGTAAACAAAAGTGGTGACTTGGAGACACTTGCCCCCAGGACTCCTTCAGGGTAGTCAAACACAAAACACACAAAAATATACACACATAACCAACACAAAGAAAATTTCTAAAAAAATGTAAAGTAAAACCTTAAAATTTTATTTATTTACTACATGTTTACTTATATAATATACATTACAAATAAATTTGTAATATATAAGTGAATAAATAAATAAAAAAAATTTGAAATGAAAAAACTTCTTGCATTGTTTTATGTTGGAAACTGTATGTATGTATACGAATTGGATGTACACATGTGTGTTCTGTGAAGATTAAAAACCAAAATTTAAGGGTGTTTTTACCAAAATATTAAACATAGTACATATGTATAAAAATAATTTGTCAAAAAAACAATCAAGAAACACAAAATAAACAAAAACATTACAATAAAAACATACATACAATCAAATAAACTACATATGCGTGTATGTATGAAGATAAATATATGTATATATACATAAACAAAAATATATATATACATATGTATGGAAAAAAAATTTTTTTTATATACTATACACAAAGATGAAATGAAAAACAGTGAAGAGCAAAACAATACACACTGAAAATTTATTATAGATTCTCACTTGATTTCAGCAAAAAGCTACCAAAATTAGAACAAAATTATTAACATTGATGAAAGAAAAAGCGCATAAAATTAATATAAAAAAAATTTTTTTAACAACTGCTACCTGTTAAATTTGAGTTTATTAACTAAACAAATAGATCAGTCTAATTGCATTCGAGGCTACGGCCAATAATCACAACATTTACGATGCAGAATGGCCAAAATATAATTTATTTCCTACAATATATTGTTTATATATTTAAAGAAAAAGAACATGACATTAAGATTTGAAATCATTTGAAATCATTTTAACATTTTACATAAAAACGTAATTAATTTTTATTAATTGAATTACATCAAAACAAAAATATATAAATAAAAACATTGTACAGATTTTTATTATTATAAAATAAACAAATTTTCATAAAAAAAAAGAAAAAAAAAGAGAAAAACTATAATAAAATTTTTGCGCTTCTAGATACAAAAAAAAAGGAAAACCATTAGTACACAGAGAAATATTAATGATATGATTAAAAAAAAGTGCAAAAAGACAAACAAACAAAATAATTGAAACAAAAATTATTAACATTGATAAAACAACAAAAAAAAAACCGCATAAAACTTATATATATACAATTTTTTTTAAACAACTGCTGCATGTTAAATTTGGATTATTAACGAAACAAATAGATTAGTCTGCTTGCTTTCGAGGCTACGGCCAATAACCACAACATTTGCATAGCAGAGTGGCCAAAATAAGATTTACTTATACATACATGTACATACATGTAAAAAAAAAATTTAAAGAAGAAAAGAACATGGCACTAAGAACCTAAACATAAATCTTGAAATTATTTTTCTCTCACTTTCTCTATAAAAAAAAAGAATTTAAAATTTAACAATAAACTAAAATTTTTTCATTTCATTATCCAAAAATTAAAACATAAAATACATATTAAATCTATAAATTTATTTACCTAGAAAAAAAAAAACAAAAGCAAAAAAAAACTAAAATTAGTATGAATTAGTATAACTACAACAAAACAAACTTTCTATTTCATATTGCTAAAACAAATTTACCATTAAAAATTAAATGTAATTTTTATAAAAGAAAACAAAAACTAAAATTTAAACAAAATTTCTTTTTTTTTCATATACCTATTATTAAATATATTTTTATGTAATAATGAATCCTAATTGGATATACAATCAAATTGCTTTAAAAATTTTTCTACTTTAAAATTTAAAAGAAACTTAATTTTACATATGGAAAGTAATATTATCAGGCTCAAGTTCAGTTTTATTGAATTAATGAAAATTCAAAATTACTAAGAGTTTTTTTGTGTTGGAAAATATTATTATTTATATCCAATCAGTTTTTAGCAGAACGTATCAGTACTGATTTCAAGGCCGCTACACCTCTCATCAGCGTTCAATTGTCCATCTTTACAAATTTCGTAAAGTGGATACTAATTGAGAAGAATATCAACTATTTAACCAGTTTTCAACAGAAATAGAATATGAGAATTAATTTTTAATTCAATTTTTATTCTACAATGAAACAGTGCTGGTTAGTACGAAATTCCCTCATTACTGTTTGGAACTAATAATCAACACAAACTCATAGTCCGTTATCATCAAAGTATTCTACTTTGTATTTTAACGTTTTTGTTGTTTTTACTCTATATTAGGGAAATTCACATATTACTGTGACCCCTGTTATTAGGGTATTTATAGCTCGTGCCCAAGCGGAATTAATATTTTTATATTATTATTATTACGAATAAACGTAATTATTATTTGAACTTATATTGATTTACATATGGAAAGTAATATTATCAGGCTCAAGTTCAGTTTTATTGAATTAATGAAAATTCAAAATTACTAAGAGTTTTTTTGTGTTGGAAAATATTATTATTTATATCCAATCAGTTTTTAGCAGAACGTATCAGTACTGATTTCAAGGCCGCTACACCTCTCATCAGCGTTCAATTGTCCATCTTTACAAATTTCGTAAAGTGGATACTAATTGAGAAGAATATCAACTATTTAACCAGTTTTCAACAGAAATAGAATATGAGAATTAATTTTTAATTCAATTTTTATTCTACAATGAAACAGTGCTGGTTAGTACGAAATTCCCTCATTACTGTTTGGAACTAATAATCAACACAAACTCATAGTCCGTTATCATCAAAGTATTCTACTTTGTATTTTAACGTTTTTGTTGTTTTTACTCTATATTAGGGAAATTCACATATTATCGTGACCCCTGTTATTAGGGTATTTATAGCTCGTGCCCAAGCGGAATTAATATTTTTATATTATTATTATTACGAATAAACGTAATTATTATTTGAACTTCCCTAATTTCCCTAATATAGAGTAAAAACAACAAAAACGTTAAAATACAAAGTAGAATACTTTGATGATAACGGACTATGAGTTTGTGTTGATTATTAGTTCCAAACAGTAATGAGGGAATTTCGTACTAACCAGCACTGTTTCATTGTAGAATAAAAATTGAATTAAAAATTAATTCTCATATTCTATTTCTGTTGAAAACTGGTTAAATAGTTGATATTCTTCTCAATTAGTATCCACTTTACGAAATTTGTAAAGATGGACAATTGAACGCTGATGAGAGGTGTAGCGGCCTTGAAATCAGTACTGATACGTTCTGCTAAAAACTGATTGGATATAAATAATAATATTTTCCAACACAAAAAAACTCTTAGTAATTTTGAATTTTCATTAATTCAATAAAACTGAACTTGAGCCTGATAATATTACTTTCCATATGTAAATCAATATAAGTTCAAATAATAATTACGTTTATTCGTAATAATAATAATATAAAAATATTAATTCCGCTTGGGCACGAGCTATAAATACCCTAATAACAGGGGTCACGATAATATGTGAATTTACCTAATATAGAGTAAAAACAACAAAAACGTTAAAATACAAAGTAGAATACTTTGATGATAACGGACTATGAGTTTGTGTTGATTATTAGTTCCAAACAGTAATGAGGGAATTTCGTACTAACCAGCACTGTTTCATTGTAGAATAAAAATTGAATTAAAAATTAATTCTCATATTCTATTTCTGTTGAAAACTGGTTAAATAGTTGATATTCTTCTCAATTAGTATCCACTTTACGAAATTTGTAAAGATGGACAATTGAACGCTGATGAGAGGTGTAGCGGCCTTGAAATCAGTACTGATACGTTCTGCTAAAAACTGATTGGATATAAATAATAAAATTTTCCAACACAAAAAAACTCTTAGTAATTTTGAATTTTCATTAATTCAATAAAACTGAACTTGAGCCTGATAATATTACTTTCCATATGTAAATCAATATAAGTTCAAATAATAATTACGTTTATTCGTAATAATAATATAAAAATATTAATTCCGCTTGGGCACGAGCTATAAATCCCCTAATAACAGGGGTCACAGTAATATGTGAATTTCCCTAATATAGAGTAAAAACAACAAAAACGTTAAAATACAAAGTAGAATACTTTGATGATAACGGACTATGAGTTTGTGTTGATTATTAGTTCCAAACAGTAATGAGGGAATTTCGTACTAACCAGCACTGTTTCATTGTAGAATAAAAATTGAATTAAAAATTAATTCTCATATTCTATTTCTGTTGAAAACTGGTTAAATAGTTGATATTCTTCTCAATTAGTATCCACTTTACGAAATTTGTAAAGATGGACAATTGAACGCTGATGAGAGGTGTAGCGGCCTTGATATCAGTACTGATACGTTCTGCTAAAAACTGATTGGATATAAATAATAATATTTTCCAACACAAAAAAACTCTTAGTAATTTTGAATTTTCATTAATTCAATAAAACTGAACTTGAGCCTGATAATATTACTTTCCATATGTAAATCAATATAAGTTCAAATAATAATTACGTTTATTCGTAATAATAATAATATAAAAATATTAATTCCGCTTGGGCACGAGCTATAAATACCCTAATAACAGGGGTCACAGTAATATGTGAATTTCCCTAATATAGAGTAAAAACAACAAAAACGTTAAAATACAAAGTAGAATACTTTGATGATAACGGACTATGAGTTTGTGTTGATTATTAGTTCCAAACAGTAATGAGGGAATTTCGTACTAACCAGCACTGTTTCATTGTAGAATAAAAATTGAATTAAAAATTAATTCTCATATTCTATTTCTGTTGAAAACTGGTTAAATAGTTGATATTCTTCTCAATTAGTATCCACTTTACGAAATTTGTAAAGATGGACAATTGAACGCTGATGAGAGGTGTAGCGGCCTTGAAATCAGTACTGATACGTTCTGCTAAAAACTGATTGGATATAAATAATAATATTTTCCAACACAAAAAAACTCTTAGTAATTTTGAATTTTCATTAATTCAATAAAACTGAACTTGAGCCTGATAATATTACTTTCCATATGTAAATCAATATAAGTTCAAATAATAATTACGTTTATTCGTAATAATAATAATATAAAAATATTAATTCCGCTTGGGCACGAGCTATAAATACCCTAATAACAGGGCTCACAGTAATATGTGAATTTCCCTAATATAGAGTAAAAACAACAAAAACGTTAAAATACAAAGTAGAATACTTTGATGATAACGGACTATGAGTTTGTGTTGATTATTAGTTCCAAACAGTAATGAGGGAATTTCGTACTAACCAGCACTGTTTCATTGTAGAATAAAAATTGAATTAAAAATTAATTCTCATATTCTATTTCTGTTGAAAACTGGTTAAATAGTTGATATTCTTCTCAATTAGTATCCACTTTACGAAATTTGTAAAGATGGACAATTGAACGCTGATGAGAGGTGTAGCGGCCTTGAAATTAGTACTGATACGTTCTGCTAAAAACTGATTGGATATAAATAATAATATTTTCCAACACAAAAAAACTCTTAGTAATTTTGAATTTTCATTAATTCAATAAAACTGAACTTGAGCCTGATAATATTACTTTCCATATGTAAATCAATATAAGTTCAAATAATAATTACGTTTATTCGTAATAATAATAATATAAAAATAGAAACTAAATTTTGTTTACATATTTTTGGAAAATGTATTATTTTGAAATATCTAAAAACATACTATAGAAAATATTGAAGCAAACAAGATTGATCACCTTTTTTTGTTTCAACATTTTTTTATAAAAAAGGGAGGTGCATAGGTAGGTGGACAATGCCTATGTTTCCAAGCTTTAAAAACATATGTATATAAATGTTTCCAAATTTTCAAACATTTTAAAACATTTTAAAATACAAACACTTTAAAATACACATAAAATATAAACATTTTTAATTATATACAAAGACATTAAAATTCATAAAACTTTCAAACATTTTAATATTTAAACACTTCAGGATAAAAATAATAGTAAAATATTTTCATTTAGAAACAAAGATATTAAAATTTATAAAACTTTTATTATATTACAAATTATAATTAAATTATCTTTGTTTCTATAAAAGAAGGGAGGTGTAGTGCCATCTCTGATGACACTGCGCAGCACTGGCAATACGTACTAGTTTTAAGCAACTATGTATAAGCAACTATGTATAAGAATAAACTAGCGAGTAAAGAAACTGAAGATAATAAAGTTACTCTTTACATACCACTCAACTGAGACAGTCGTTCCAATTATTTCTTTAATATTATACTATTATTGTTACGTGGGAAATTATTTCTTCCACGGAATCGTGTATTATTGCCACGGTAATTGTTATTGGGTCTATATTTTTGCCCATAATATAGTATGGCATTCTGTTGGCCTGTGGCTTCGGTACAGCTATTGACAAATTTACTTATAGCATCATTCATGCTATTGAATTGGCCTGCCTCCATGATAAGCTTTACTTTATCAATGTTGCAGTTTTCGGTAAGTGCTTTTACAGCGACTTTTGTTGAATATTTGGTTGCTAATTCTGATGGTAATCCATCTGTTATATATGCACTTTCTAATGATTTTGCTAAACTTTCAATTTCATTGCAGTAGGCATTCGCCGTTTTACTGCTTTGTTTAATGTTCATTATTTTCGCAGATATTACTTCTACTGATTCACCTTTAACGGTTTGTTGCAACTTATTTATAATGTTTACTATTGTTGCCTCATCGTTGATAAGATTTCTTGCAGTATCCTTTAATTTTGTTTTTATGAGGGATAGGCTGTGGATTCGTGTCTCCTTTAATTGAATTTAGTAACGATAATGAGTCTATAAAAGAGCGTAAATTTTCTGCTCTGCCATCAAAGTCTGGAATTAGCTTTGAGGCTATATTTAAAAATTCCACTATTGAGCAATTCCATTTTATTTCAACGAACATTTTTTCGGTAGTGTCCGATTTTGATAAAACTTGGTGAATGTGTGTAGTAGTGTATGTATGTTCACAAAACGATTTTTAATTTTTTTGTTTTCGAAAACTGTGGCAGCCCTGCAGCTTAGAAATACTGAAAATTGCAGGGTAGGCACTACACTTAAAATTTCATAACTTTTGTTGTGAGCAAGATATTGAAAAAAGTCTTTTTGCGTGGGATTAGGCTTAAGAAATTTATTATTATTTTTTTTTTTTTTTAAATTTTAAAAATTAAAAAATTAAGATTTATTTTTTGAAAAAAAACCCATTTTTTAAAATTTTTATATTTTTTGCACAAAATGCCACATATGTGTTCTAAACATCCTAAAAATTTCAGAGCGGAATACCTCCTACTTTTTGAGATATATTAAAAAATGTAAACAAAAATATAATTCATTTTTTGAAAAAAAAAAGTATTTCTTATAAAAATAGCCACATGTACGTTCTAAATACCTTGAAAATTGCGGAATGTTTTCGAGATATGAGAAAAAATATAAAAGTATTTATAAGTATTTTATTATCTTAATAGATTTTGGAGTTTCAACTGAATTTGAAAAGGTTTTGGCAGCTATTTCTGTTCTTGAAATAGGTACGAATGAATGGAGTTTTTGTGTTCCTTTAATTGCAACAGATTTTTTTAAATCTAGTGTTTAGTTTTATTTCCTCTTCTTCATATTCATTTTTTGTGCAGAATGTTACATTGATATTAGGCAAACCCTTAGCGTATTCAAATAAATCTGTAGCATTTACAATTTGATTTTCTATTGGACGCTGAAGACTGGCAAGAGCTGCTGCTCTTTTTAGTGAACCTCCAACTCCATCACAAGGGCCTTTCCCATGTGATGTCGGAAAAAAGTGCCATTCAGCATCACAATCAAAATCGGTTTTATGGTATAGTAAATTTACAAAATTTTTTCGATTTTTATACTGAGCTGCGCAGCCGTCAGAAAAATATATTATTTTGTCAATGTTTTCATTAACATGTTCTTTTATAAATTGTACAAATTTCCTTTGAAATAAATGAACAGCGACTGTGTTGTGCTCCAAAATATCGGAAATGACAACAAAGCTTATGTGATCTATTTTTCCATCTGCATTTCGGAAATATGTCACAAAGGGGTGTATAGTGGCTTGAGAATTTGTCCAATGATAGCTCTGTATACAATCTTGGATAACAAATGTGTAATTTTCGGCAAAATCACAGATAGTCAAAAATTCTCCAATTTTTAAATTGGATTTTACCTCATCAAGAAACTTGTTCTGTTCTTTTGCCACAAAACTATGAAAAATTAATTTTATCATTTCTTCAGAAAGTTTGTCCACAAAGTCGTCAGATGGAGATGTTATGGTCAAAAGATTGGATCTGTCTACTTGAACCCATTGTTTGTATGTTATGTTTCCTGTGTTGTTAGTGGAATATGCGTTTTTAAGGGCATCTTTAAGGTAAGTATCCCCTGGACAAAGTGAACAATTTCCCATATAGCATTGTACAGTTGCTGGATTACAAATAGATTGAGCAATCCAATGCTTGTAAGTGGGAAAACCTATAACTTCCTCTTCAGCCAATTCCTTGATTTCCCCCCCAATAAACATAAGTTTGGAATTTTGGTGAATAGCACACACGCAAACTGTATGAGTGCCACTTCCCACAATCAAAATACATTCTTGTGGTCTCAGCTCTGAAAATTTTGAAAATCCAACTTTTACTGTTGGATAAACTTCTTGAAAGGAATTATGCAATTCTTTCAGATTACAAAGCATCAATCTCTTCTGTTTTTTTTCTTTCTCCCCATTACAACTCTTAACAGACTTATAAAGCATGTTTCCAGATAACAAGTACATTCTCATGCAAACAAGCGGTATACAGGCAAGTACGTAAGCAAATGAGTTTTTATAAAGTACTTGTCTGACTTACGTTTAGCTACGTTGCTTATATTGAGTTGTTAAACTGTATTATTGCCAAAGTATTTAATTTGATTTTTTGTTTACTTTTTCTCATGTTAATATGTGTAATGTGACAAATTGCCAAAATCTAATATTTTTTTTTAAATGATATAAAAACCATAAATATATATACATAAATGTGTATATATATATATATGTATGTATATGAATAATATATTCATAAATGGAAAAGGTTCGACTTAAAATAATTTCAATTGCTTTAAGGCGGATTCGTCCCTTTTTAAGATAGCCATTACTAATAGTACTTATCAATACAATATCTCTTACATATTTTTTTTTCTCTCCCAAATAATATTTCTGCTGATTTGCTTTATGCAACCTATTCGATCATGTATACCTATCTTTTCAAAAAAAAAAAAAAAAACGATATACATGATGATAGAGATATCGAGTACTGATATATTATTGTCTTTGTTTGCCTCCTGTAGTATGAATGAAAAAAAAAAAAGAATTTTAAAAAGTAATAGAATCATACATAATATGCATTCCAATAATCTCATGTATATTAGTATTTTGATAGAGAATAAAATATTATACTGTGAGAGCTTGACTTAAATTAAAAAGAAAAAAACTGCAACACATTCTTTTGATTTGCGGCAGCCGAACAGAAAACATCAATTCATACAGCTCAGAGCAAACAAATTAAAAACGCTGTTTTTTTTAAGTAATTGCGCAATTTTTTTTTATTTAATAATAGATAAATACAAATTGTATTAAATTGTGGTCAAGGTCATTCTTCCTTTTTTTTTGCGAGCAGGAAAATTCACCAAAGATTAAATATACATATATATATATAGAAGGTAAATATATTAATTGTAATAAGTCCCGCAAATTGCCTACTTATACTGTTAATTTTAGAGAACCTAAACAAATTCAACCTTCGAGGGAATTGGTTCCCCGGGCGCGAGACTCGATGAACACATAGAGTGTCCACTTGTCCGGACAATCACTCGAAACCATTCGCCAAGAAATGGGAAGAAGTACACTTCTAAATACCATCTAAAATTCCTGAAAAAAAAAAAGTTACAGCCAAATCCTGTTCAGAAATACGTCCACTAAAACTAAACATTTTCTTTATCATAAAGCGGGGTACATATAAACTCGGACATCGCTGGAAGGGTTTAAGTATTCCCTTAAGCCAATAAGTCTTCGAGCACTAAACCTATGACATCACTTCTTAACCTCAAAATTTTGTTGTAAATGGTTCACTAACTTATAACAATAAGCTGTAATACATAAATTAGTAACCCGAGAAAAAAAAATAACTAATGTCCTTATAACCTAACCCAATTGAACTACCCAAAACCCGTATTTAATATTTTTTTTTTTTCTAAAATCAAGTTTTTTTATATCCCATCTTCATATACTTAGGGTATAGGAAAAAAAAAAGAATTAATTTAACACCAAACCATTTTTGTCATTCAATTTTCTAAATCTATATATGTACATACACTAATAACTTTTTTATACTATACATAGAGCAAAACTAACTCGTATGAAACTAAATCCATAGTACCCTTATCAATATAAACTTTTAAATATTGATTAAAATTAACCCTACAATTACAATTGGAATGTAAATCGAATCCAATCGCCACAAGCAGAAGGCCTGCAGCATCGTTGGAATCGAGACCCTCCTGTAAGTCAAAAGAAAAAATATGTATGTATATAAAGAAATAATTTTTGTTGTTTTTATTTAAGCTCGTGTTGCTCAATTAATTTTTCTACTATCATTCATAAATTCGTTTCCTTATTTACATTTTTTTTCTTATATTTTTTTTATATATGCATATATATATATATATATATACATATAAATATATATACATATAGGTATGTTAACATGTAACTAAGAGAAAAAAAAAAAAAGAAGAATTTATAAACGTACATACTTACCTTATTATTGTTTGTTGAGATCGGATTTATCTCTGTTACATGTTAACATAAAACATCTACATTAGTATTAACATATATAAATTTTTACATAATGTATCTTAAATATTTATACATTAACATATATCGTAACATTTACATTTAAATTCGTGATTCTCAATTATAATTTGTACCTTCAGATTTTGTTTTTGTAATAATGCAGTAAAGGTGGATTGAAATATGATTGCTCTGTAATCCTTATTATTATGTAGACTTCAGGGACAGAGGTAAGGTTAAGTGTATTAGGGTGATTCGTAACAAAACAGAAGATTTTATTCTTCAGCCTAATCCGAATACCAAGGTTGGGTGGGTTAAGAGGCTTAGCTACTACATCATAGCTAACATAATTGATAATATGAAAGACGCTACTGGGTTTGTGGTTTAGTGAGAAAAAAAAAAAAACAAAAAAAAACAAAAGGGCATTCAAATCGCATGTAATAATTTTTTTTCTTATTGTGTGTCTATGGACCATTGGAACAAGATCCCTGCCCATATCCTCCTGATCTCAATTCAGTTTCAACTCTTGCAGTGTACAGACGCGTTTTTATAATCGTCGCAACCGAATATTAAAAATTTATTAAAAGAAAATTCACAAAAAAAAAAAAAAAAAATATACAAAAACAAAACATTTATTAAACAGTTATCTTACTGGTTTTATTTTATTTTTTGCTTGTGTGTAAATACATAAATATTTGTATACACCAACTCATAAGTGAACACAAAAAAAGAGAACTCTGAATGAGTTCACCTTCTAACAACAACAATAAACCTACAAGCAGTAGGAATGTACAATATATAACTTTGGTTGCTAACGACGACAAAAAAAAAATGAAGTAAACACAAACCTGAATACTACACAAAACACAAATACTCGTGCGCGATCATTATCTTTGAACATGTTAAATATCGATCAAGAAGCAACAACAATTGCACCTATTAGCAAACTTGTCAGCTTAGCTGTACAATCAAACAAACAAACAATAAATACCCAGGTGACCAACGTGCACAAAATTGTAAATGCAGTGAGTGAAAATAGTGATAATAAAATCCAAACTGGTATGGACAGATACATAACCGTGCTAAAAAGGGGAAGAAGTCCCAAATCAGCTGAAATAGCGTCAACGGCAAAAATGCCCAAAGATGGGAAAAATAATATTAAACATTCTGAAAATCGTTTTGCGATTTTGAATGAACAAGTCGATGAGGACACAAGTACAACAAGGTCCACTAAACCACCGCCGATATATTTAAGAGAACAGAACTCTAACCTTTTGGTAAAAAGCCTTATCTCATTAATTGGAGAAAATGAGTTCTATGTAACTCCAATTAAGCGCGGCAAAATCAACGAAACTAAAATTCAGGTAACACAAGAAAATAATTATAGAAAAATTGTCTCAGATTTTGAGACTAAAAACAAAAACTTTTATACATATCAGCTGAAGAGTGCTAAAGGCCTAACAGTAGTTATAAAAGGAATAGATTCAAGCGTGGATCCGGAAGAGGTAAAGTCTGGCCTTGAAAATAGTGGCTTCAAAGTCAAAAATGTTTCAAACATTAAGAACAGGGAAAAAATCCCCCAACCTATTTTTAGAGTCGAGCTACAGCCAGGCGACTTGAAAATTAAAAAAAATGAATCGCACCCAATCTATAGCTTAAAATACTTGTTGCATCGAAGAGTTACCGTTGAGATGCCACATAAAAAAACTGGACCTGTCAAGAATTTGGCCATACCAAAACTTATTGCAAGTTGCCTACCGTTTGCGTTGTATGTGGCGAGTTACACAGTACCGCTAACTGTGACAAAATAAAAGGTGATACCAAAGCAAAAAAATGTAGTAATTGCGGCGGAAACCACACTGCCAACTATAGGGGCTGCCCTCTTTATTCTCTTTTTAAAAATTCGTCGAACAGAAAAACAAATGCTACTCCCGCTCAGCCCAAAACTCATTTAAACTACCCACAGTTACCTCAACCGTCGTCTAGCCATAATCAATACTCAAATGTTTTAAAGTCTAACACGACTCTTACTCAACAAAAACCTAATAGTCAATCTTCATACGCTAATATTTTAAAGAGTAACCAGATTCCGGCGCAAAAAACTGTACCAGTAAATGAAGAATCAGGGCATAATTTTAGTCGTATTGAAGCCTCGATAGAGATCCTAATACAAACAGTAAATACATATACTCTCAACATGTCCTGTATGATGCAGGAAATGTTGAAAATGCAGTCTACCTTGTTGCAGGCTGTATTGAAAAAACCATGAACTTAAGAATCTGTTTTTGGAACGCAAACGGCATCTGCCAACATAAAAATGAAATTGAATATTTTCTTCTGGATAAACAAATCGATGTTATGCTTATCTCAGAAACTCACTTGACGTCCCGAAGCTATTTTCGAATTAGTGGATATAATTTCTACGACACCAAGGATCCTCAAGGTAGAGCTTGTGGTGGCTCTGGAATCCTAATAAAAACTCGAATAAAACACTACCTACTAAATGACCTTCGTGAAGAATATCTTCAAGCAACGAACATCTGCATTGAAAATTTTTATCAAAAGCTTGTGATATCATCTGTTTACTCTCCTCCCAGGTTTTCAATTTCAGAGAGTCAATATACCCAGAGTTGGGCAAAATACATGGTTTGCGGTATTTAAAATACAAAATACTTGCTGATCATGTATTTAAAATACAAAATACAAAATACTTTCAGGTTATGTATTTAAAATACAAAATACAAAATACTTACACATCATGTATGTATTTAAAATACAAAATACTTCCACGTCATGTATGTATTTAAAATACAAAATACAAAATACGTATTTGTATTTCAAATACGTATTTCAAATACATGTATTTCAAATACTGCCCAACGCTGAAGATGTATTCACTTTACAGGTGGTGTTACTAACACAGGCTCACACAATTCTTGCTAGTGAGAGGCACGTACAGACGTTGAAAATTGTTCGCCCTTATGTTGACTCCCAATGCAAAAAGAACCATGCTATTTTTTTATTGTTAAACTTGTTGTCGTAACAGTACTACCTGCAAAATAAAATCGCATTGTTAAAAATACTTTAGAGTTGACAGCTGAATTGCGTTGATGCCAACTCTAAGAATTTGTATAGTTACGTTTTTACGCGATTCTAGTTTTTGGTTATTGGTTTGACGCATGATACATTAAGGATAATCACGATGGGTAGTGCAAAGTGTGCAAACGATGCAAATGTGTGCAAATATACACACATTTGCACAACACAAAAACAAAATGTATGTATTTGCAATTTGCTTAATTTTGCTTCGTTTGGACTAAAAAAACCATGAGCAAAGATAGTACGAGTAGTGCATATTTTACCAATTGCAAACGAAAATAAACAATAACTTGTGACATATAGACTATCATATTTTTATGTTTAGAAAAAGAAAATTTAATTTTGTAACTAATTTTAATTTAATTTAAAAAGTTTTAGTCTTCTTTTTTTAATTTATTAGTAAATAATAAATTTATGCATTTGTAACTTGACATCTGAGGTCAGTGTTGCCAGAATTGTTGATGGGCTGCCACATTTTTGTGAACAAAATTACATGCTCTTCACAAAAATGCAATAAATTTAAAAGTACGCTCACGAAGTACACTAATATGCACAAAAAATTTGCAAAATGCATATTTGCACAATCACCATCGTGATTACCCTTATTATAAATAGATCAAAATGCAAACAACCATCACCGCACTATCCTACACACTCGCGCGATTTGCAAAATATGACATGTGTGCTAAAAATGTATAGTAGTGTGGACTAAAAATGCAACTGTGTGACAGATTTTTTGGCAAGTCGTGCGATTTGTAAAATTTTATGAAAATTTTCATAAAATGATAGTTTTCATGCGATTAGAGGAGTATTTATTGTCAACCAGATGTTTTGGCATCAGATTTCTATGATAGTGTGGCACCTACAACACCACTTTGAAACGATTTTTTTTAAGTCGGTCAGATTTTTGCAAGATTTTCCTGTGAATGAATCGTACGATTGTGTAGGATAGTGAAGCACGGCCTTAAACTGCCAAAATATATTTTGTTAACTATGTTTTTAAAATACAAAATACTGCCATTTTTTGTATGTATTTAAAATACAAAATACAAACTACTTCTATTTATTGTATGTATTTAAAATACAAAATACAAAATACTTGCAGGACATGTATTTAAAATACAAAATACTTTCAGGTTATGTATTTAAAATACAAATACAAAATACGTATTTGTATTTTAAATACGTATTTCAAATACATGTATTTCAAATACTGCCCAGCCCTGAATATACCGCATTTTATACAACACTGGGGTCCCGTTTTCTAGCAGCTGGTGACTACAATGCTAAACACACATTTTGGGGCTCACGTTTAATCAGTCCTAAGGGTCGTGTTTTGTTTGACACAATTTCAAAAATGTGTTTGAATGTAGTTTCAAGTGGTCAGCCAACATATTGGCCAACGGATCGTCAAAAAATTCCTGATGTTATCGACTTTGGGATTATGAAAGGCGTGCCCAGCGAAATGATTGAAGTAGAAGCGTCTTTGGATGTGTCTTCAGATCACTCGCCTACTATTATCACTATTTACTCACACACAACTGCAACACCTACATGTGATTTACCGCTGACACTGGACGTATTAACTGGCTGAAATACAAAAAATATTTGAGTGCTCATTGCACGGAAAATATGCCATTGAGAACACCTGCTGACATAGAAAACTCTATTAGGTTGTTTGAAGCACATGCTAAACAAGCTGCTCTTAATGCTTCTTCAATTCAACCAAATCAACAAACGACATTTAACAATATTTTTTGTGCAGACATAGAAAGGCTATTGACTGAAAAACGGAGAGCTCGACGAGAATGGCAACGTTACAGATCGCCGCAGCTAAAATTACGGCTTAAGGAGTGTACCAAACAGCTAAGAAAAGTTTTACAATCACAAAAAACAGCTTCGCTGCAAAAATTTCTGCAAGAACTCGATGCAACACCATCAACAGATTATTCGCTGTGGCGTGCAGCCAGAGGACTTAAAAGGCCAGTGATTTGCAAACCTCCATTACGAGCCTCTAATGGTGACTGGGCAAGAACTGATGCTGAAAAAGGTGATCTATTTGTTAAGCACCTAGAAAAAGTATTTACCCCGAATATTTCTGCTGATATTGTTGAACTGCCACCAGTCGTCTCTTTACCAGAAATACCGATGAGATTTAACATGACTGAGATTGAAAATACTATTACTAGTCTTAACACCAGAAAAGCCCCAGGTGTCGACAAAATAAGCAACAAAATGCTTCAACAACTGCCTTATATTGCAAAAAGAGTTATACTCTTCATTTTTAATAGTATTCTCCCCGCAAACATCGTCAAGCTTTTAAAAAGCTATCTAGAGGAACGAAAATTTGTTGTTAGGCAAGGCAATTTTTTAAGCCCTTCGCAGTCGATCGAAGCCGGAGTTCCCCAAGGCAGCATCTTCGGTCCCTTACTTTATTTAATTTATGCCTCTGACTTACCGTTAAGCAATAACATTCATACATCAACATTTGCCGATGATACAGCTTTTTTAAGCGTCCATGAAAATCCAGTAGAAGCCTCCATCAACTTACAAGGGTATATATCCAAATTGGAAAAATGGCTCAAACAATGGCGTATAAAAGTTAACGAGCAGAAATGTGTACACGTCACTTTTACGTTGCGAAGGGAAACATGCCCGCCTATACAAATCAACACCGAGACTATTCCGCAACATACTGTAGTCAAATATCTAGGCGTTCACCTTGACCGCCGTTTAACATGGAAATCGCATATAGACGCAAAGTTGATGCAAATGAAATTAAAAGCAGCGCAAATGAATTGGCTTATGGGTAGAAATTCAATACTGAGCCTAGACTGTAAACTTCTACTATACAACGCGATCCTGAAAACAATATGGTGCTATGGAATCCAGATATGGGGCACTGCCTCAGCATCGAATGTAGAAAAATTCAGAGGCGACAAAATAAAATTCTACGTACAATAACTGCAGCCCCCTGGTATGTCAGAAACCATAGAATTCATAAAGATCTAGACGTTCCGTTGGTAAAGACAGTATTTTCGAAACACGCGAAAAAATACATTAAAAAACTTGAGTTGCACCCAAACCCACTTGCGCGCAATATTCTAGAGTATAGAGGCCACACCCGGCTTAGGAGGAGGGACACTCTTTCTATCAGCCGTACACGAGAAATGTAAAACAACAAAAATCAACCGTTGTAACTAAAAATTATGTTTAGCATTGGCTAAACTTATATTTATTATTTTTTTTTTAGATTTAAGATTCGAAAAACTTATTGATGTTTCAATCTATTATTGAAGATTCAATAAATAATATACATATAAAAAAAAAAAAAAATATCCTCCCGATCTAGCTAGCTAGCAAGTACATGCGTACCGTTCCATCAAAGGAGACCATACAAAAACTTGCATAAACAAATTCGCAACCGCAAATGCTACAATAGAAAGAAATGGCGCCCAACGTGGGGCCCGAAAAAGTATCGAGTTTCAAAACTATCTAACTTGTTGGTTTCACATTTTTGTAATATAGATATATATTTTTGGGACCTCAACATTAACATCTTTTCATAAATTATTCTTTATAAACCTTATCGATTTTTTTTGTATCCATTATGTCACGAAGTGTGTTTGTTATATGGTTGGTTCAGGCCAAGAATGAAATTCCATTAGAATATAGCTGGAAATAATATAAATTAAAATGCAAAAGTTTTTTTTTATCCACTATTACTTCATGTGTATTCATTCCTCTTTGTTTGGTGATCATAATGGGTTAGATAAATAAATTCGAAAAAGAATTGTCTGGTACGTTGACTAAATTTATTGATTCGTATTTTTGAAGGAGAAGCATTGGATATACGATTTGAAAGCTCAATAAATAAGTTGCACAAATCGTCCACTTTTCATTATTAATATGTCATAAATTTTTTTTGCTTATGAGCCAATCTGTAAAAACTCGGTTCGTTTTTTTTATTATTAATAAACAATGTTATTAGTAACATACACTTATACATGGGTATATTTGCTCACTACCTTACCATAAAGTCCAAAATGAAGTTCTACGGAAATCCTACAAGATTTATTGATAATTTTTATTAAAATGTCTCTTCGTCACAGTGACGAAAATATTGTTTTTCAACCTGAAGAGGTTAATGTGCAGCAATGTTCAATCTGCAAGAAAGATTATGAACTGGATGACATTGTAGTTTCTACTCCTTGTGATCATATATTTCACAAAGATTGTTTAGTGAATGTACTAAAAGAAACTCAAGAGTGTCCTACTTGTGGAAAAGCATGTAGGCAAACAAAATTAAAGTCGCATAACATTTTAGCGGAGGCTAAAAATCCAAATTCCTTAGGAAAAAACTTTACTAGTAATACAAATCGAGGTGCTATACCAAAAGTTCATTCGCAGAATAAAAATATTAGGCGTAAGCTATTGGGGAATACCATAACACAAACTCCTAACTTTGATCAAGATGTCAATCAATTAGACAATTTACTTAATATTTCGCATAACACAGTAGGCTCTAAAAATGTACAACAAAACGTAGATCCGCAAAATGTTAGTGAAAATACACTTAAATTTTTAATCAATGAAGTGGTCCAAAATACTTTGGATTTATTAAATTTAAACCAAAATAATACTTTCAGACCAAGCTTAGCAAATCACGTAAATTTAAATCAGAATGGACGAAATCGATTTTTTCCTAATGCTAATAGAACAGATAATTCGAATTGTAGAGCTAGCTTTGACAATAATAATTTTTATGGCAATATGGGTCGAAATAATCAAAATCGACAAAACAATATAAGACCAGCATCCAATCAAAACGCAGACCTTACCACTGACAAAGTTTCCAACATCATGTCAGGTTGGCATTTAAAATATAATGGCCAAGATGAAGAGGGGTTGTCTGTTGATAATTTTATATATCGAGTGCATGCACTCACCGTTCAAAGTTTACGAGGCGACTTTGATATACTGTGTAGGCATGTCCATTTACTTTTTTGTGGCAAAGCCTTAGATTGGTTCTGGAGATTTCACCGAAATTGCATTCGAATGGATTGGGAAATATTATGTCACGAACTTAAAAATCAGTTTCGTGATCGACGAACAGATTTTGATTTAAGAGAACAAATTCGATGCCGAAAGCAAAGAATTGGGGAAAAATTCGAAGGGTATTATGAAGCGATTTTAAAAATCACCGACCGATTTCAAAATCCTCTCAGTGAGTTCGAACTAGTTGAAATTATTAAACGTAATTTGAAGCCCGAAATTCGAAAAGATTTATTACATTTCAATGTCGGGTCAGTGGCTCAATTAAAAGAGTTTGTACGCAAACATGAAATTTTAGAAGAAGAGCTGGAATCCCGTCGCTCGAATAGACCGTTTACGGCAAGAAAGATTATCTCTGAAATTGCTGAAGATGATATGGATGAAGAGGCTAACGAATTAAATGATGTTAAAGAAGTAATTTGTTGGAACTGTTCACAAAAAGGACACCGCTTTGAAGATTGTTTAAATGAAAGAAAAATCTTCTGTTACATATAAAACTAATTGTTCTAACTGTACTAAATTTTCAAAAAACTACCAGCAGAGGGCCAAGCAAAAACAATTGAAAAATCAAGCCACTCAAATTTAAGGTCCTCTGGAACTCAAACAGATCAAATTATAAATAATTCGAAAACCAAACCTTTAGAAAAAAATTCCATGCCAAAATATTTGAAGCCATATCATGTACGCCTTCGTGAATACGAAGAAACTAAATTGAAAATTTTTAACAATGAAATTATTGAAGATAAAATTTTTAGACGTGTTAAACGAAATACAAAGAGATTAAGGGAGTATTGGAAAAAATTATTAAAAACCGCAAATATTTTTGTTTAGCTGTAATATCGAATGTGCGTCAGTTCGACTTAAGACCTTTTGCTACAGTGAGTATTTTCAACAAAGATGTGGTTGGCTTAATAGATACTGGTGCGACAATCTCTTGCTTTGCGTCTGATTATGCTCGGATTTTTTTAGAAAACAAAACACATAAATATAAAAAATTTAAAATTGAATTAAAAACTGCTGATGGTACAAGCCACGCGGCTGTAGGTAGCGTAACAACATTAGTCACCTTTCGGGCAGAAACAAAGCCGTTAACGTTACTAATAATTCCACATTTAACACAAAATTTATATTTGGGAGTAGACTTCGTTAAAACTTTTCGTCTGGCTCAGGATTTGTTTATCGAAAATAGTAGATACAACAAATCAATTGATGAGATTGTGTTAAATGACAATTTTCATTGTTTAGATAAAGAGCAGAATTTGAGACTTGCTGCCGCTATAAATTGTTTTCCCTCATATGCTAAAGAAGGACTAGGTAGAACTTCTCTAGTCACTCATAGTATAGATACAGGCGACAGCAAACCAATTAAACAACGTCTTTCTTCCGTTTCACCTGCTGTGGAAAAACTCTTGTTCGCCGAAATTGATCGGATGATTGAGTTAGGAGTGATTGAGGAGTCTCAGAATCCATGGTCATCGCCTGTGGCTCTGGTGCGAAAACCAGGAAAGGTCCGTCTCTGCTTAGACGCCAGGAAGCTCAACTGCGTGACAGTCAAGGATGCTTATCCCTTACCTCTTATCGATGGAATTATCAGCAGGCTACCAAAGGCAAGATTTATCACGAGTCTAGACCTGAAGGATGCTTTTTGGCAAATTCCATTGGATGATAGGTCAAGGGAGAAGACAGCTTTCACTGTACCGGGTCGACCTTTATACCAGTTTGTCACAATGCCTTTCGGGTTGTGTAATGCACCACAGACAATGTCCCGCCTCATGGACCAAATAATACCGGCTAATCTGCGAACAAAAGTCTTTGTATATTTAGACGATTTGCTTTTAATAACAGAGACATTCGATGAACATGTCATGCTGCTACACGAGGTTGCACTTTATATAAGAAAAGCAAATCTTACAATTAATATAGGAAAGAGTAAGTTCCTGTTGAAGGAAGTGAAGTACTTAGGGCATGTCATAGGATATGGACAGATAAAAACCGATCCGGACAAAGTCCAGTCTATTCGTGAATTCCCCCTACCAACTTCAATACGACAGTTGAGACGATTTTTAGGTATGACTGGGTGGTACCGCCGGTTTGTGCGCAACTTTGCTACATTGACTGCACCCTTACCTGACATGCTTCGGAAAAACAAAAAAATGAACTGGTCTGTTGAAGCTAAGTCTTCATTTGAAGAGCTTAAAAACGCTTTGTGTTCAGCTCCCGTGCTGCATAACCCCGACTTTCTTCGTCCGTTTTCAATCCAGTGTGATGCAAGCCAATATAGCATAGGCGCGGTTCTCGCGCAGACTACTGACGACATGGATGAAGTACCCATTGCTTTCATGAGCCATAAGCTAACACCGGCACAGAGGAATTATACAGTATCTGAACAAGAATGTCTTGCTGCTGTTATGGCCATAAAAAAATTTCGAGCGTACGTGGAGGGCCAACAATTTGAAGTAGTAACGGACCATGCCTCACTCCAATGGCTCATGAATCAAACTGACTTACACGGACGACTAGCCCGTTGGGCCCTAAAGTTACAAGGATTTAAGTTCACTATCCGCCACAGAAAAGGAAGCAAAAATATAGTCCCGGATTCATTATCACGAATATACTCTGAAAATAATGAAGAAATTGTAATTAATACATATCAAAACGCTTTTATATCGGAAATCGAAAATTCCATAGAAATAGATTTAAATTCTTCTGAATTTAAATCGGTAGAGTATTTAACTTTAATAGGAAAATTAAAGCCTAAACTTGATTATCTTCCAGATTTTAAAATTGTGGATGGGTTTGTATATAAGCGGTGTGAATATGCTACAGGAGATGACCTGCAAGAAGAGCTTTCATGGAAACTTTGGGTTCCTACTTCAATGACAATTGATCTTATAAAAAGAGCTCATGACCACCCGCTATGCGCCCATGGTGGAATTGGAAAGACTTTATGTCGGCTTAAAACTTTTTATTTTTGGCCAAAAATGGCAACACAAACTGCAAACTATGTTGCATCGTGTGAAATTTGCAAATAAACGAAAGCACCTAATAAATGTCTACGACCACCAATGGGGCAACCATCCACATCAGTTCGTGTTTTTCAAAAGCTATATTTAGATTTGTTGGGTCCTTATCCCAGATCTACATCAGGAAATATAGGTATTATCATAGTTTTGGATCATCTATCAAAATTCCATTTTTTAGAGCCAATAAAAAAATTTACGGCAAACGTTATACTTGAATTTCTGGAAAAGCGTATTTTTCATATTTTTGGTGTTCCAGAATCTATTACCACCGACAACGGCGTGCAATTTAGATCTAATTTGTTTAAAGAATTTTTAGAAACTTATGGTGTATTCCATAACTTTACTGCACTCTATTCACGGCAGGCAAACGCTAGTGAGCGAGTAAATAGGTCAGTTTTGGCCGCAATAAGAGCATATGTTAAACCACAACAAAAAGATTGGGATGAAAAACTATCTGCAATCAGTTGCGCTCTTCGTAGTTCCGTACATAGTAGTACAGGGTTTTCGCCTTATTTTCTGCTTTTTGGCCAAAATATGTTGACAAACGGGAAATCATATTCTCTATTACGAAATTTAAACTTGCTCGAAACAGCACAGGTAAATGTAAAAAGTGATGAAAAAATGGAATTGTTACGCGAGAAGGCTCGAAGTAACATTCGGAAATCCTATGAAAAAAATGTAAAATATTACAATCTGCGGTCACGTCCTGTGAATTTTGATGTGGGGCAAATCGTTTACAAAAGAAATTTTGCTCAGTCTAAAGCAATAGACCACTTTAATAGTAAACTAGCAGATCAATTTGAAAAGGCTAGAGTCACGGCAAAGCATGGCTCATGTTATTATGATTTAGAGAATATGAATGGGAAGCCACTTGGAAAATTTCATGCAAAAGATATTAAAGAATAAGGAACATATTGCTGCTAAAATTGCAATTACATACATACATATAGATATTCAGCTTCTGCTTCATTATAAAAATAACTCACCAAAAGCTGTTTTTGTAATGTGACAAATTGCCAAAATCTAATATTTTTTTTTAAATGATATAAAAACCATAAATATATATACATAAATGTGTATATATATATATATGTATGTATATGAATAATATATTCATAAATGGAAAAGGTTCGACTTAAAATAATTTCAATTGCTTTAAGGCGGATTCGTCCCTTTTTAAGATAGCCATTACTAATAGTACTTATCAATACAATATCTCTTACATATTTTTTTTTCTCTCCCAAATAATATTTCTGCTGATTTGCTTTATGCAACCTATTCGATCATGTATACCTATCTTTTCAAAAAAAAAAAAAAAAAACGATATACATGATGATAGAGATATCGAGTACTGATATATTATTGTCTTTGTTTGCCTCCTGTAGTATGAATGAAAAAAAAAAAAAGAATTTTAAAAAGTAATAGAATCATACATAATATGCATTCCAATAATCTCATGTATATTAGTATTTTGATAGAGAATAAAATATTATACTGTGAGAGCTTGACTTAAATTAAAAAGAAAAAAACTGCAACACATTCTTTTGATTTGCGGCAGCCGAACAGAAAACATCAATTCATACAGCTCAGAGCAAACAAATTAAAAACGCTGTTTTTTTTAAGTAATTGCGCAATTTTTTTTTATTTAATAATACATAAATACAAATTGTATTAAATTGTGGTCAAGGTCATTCTTCCTTTTTTTTTTTGCGAGCAGGAAAATTCACCAAAGATTAAATATACATATATATATATAGAAGGTAAATATATTAATTGTAATAAGTCCCGCAAATTGCCTACTTATACTGTTAATTTTAGAGAACCTAAACAAATTCAACCTTCGAGGGAATTGGTTCCCCGGGCTCGAGACTCGATGAACACATAGAGTGTCCACTTGTCCGGACAATCACTCGAAACCATTCGCCAAGAAATGGGAAGAAGTACACTTCTAAATACCATCTAAAATTCCTGGAAAAAAAAAAGTTACAGCCAAATCCTGTTCAGAAATACGTCCACTAAAACTAAACATTTTCTTTATCATAAAGCGGGGTACATATAAACTCGGACATCGCTGGAAGGGTTTAAGTATTCCCTTAAGCCAATAAGTCTTCGAGCACTAAACCTATGACATCACTTCTTAACCTCAAAATTTTGTTGTAAATGGTTCACTAACTTATAACAATAAGCTGTAATACATAAATTAGTAACCCGAGAAAAAAAAATAACTAATGTCCTTATAACCTAACCCAATTGAACTACCCAAAACCCGTATTTAATATTTTTTTTTTTCTAAAATCAAGTTTTTTTATATCCCATCTTCATATACTTAGGGTATAGGAAAAAAAAAGAATTAATTTAACACCAAACCATTTTTGTCATTCAATTTTCTAAATCTATATATGTACATACACTAATAACTTTGTTATACTATACATAGAGCAAAACTAACTCGTATGAAACTAAATCCATAGTACCCTTATCAATATAAACTTTTAAATATTGATTAAAATTAACCCTACAATTACAATTGGAATGTAAATCGACTCCAATCGCCACAAGCAGAAGGCCTGCAGCATCGTTGGAATCGAGACCCTCCTGTAAGTCAAAAGAAAAAATATGTATGTATATAAAGAAATAATTTTTGTTGTTTTTATTTAAGCTCGTGTTGCTCAATTAATTTTTCTACTATCATTCATAAATTCGTTTCCTTATTTACATTTTTTTTCTTATATTTTTTTTATATATGCATATATATATATATATATACATATAAATATATATACATATAGGTATGTTAACATGTAACTAAGAGAAAAAAAAAAAAAGAAGAATTTATAAACGTACATACTTACCTTATTATTGTTTGTTGAGATCGGATTTATCTCTGTTACATGTTAACATAAAACATCTACATTAGTATTAACATATATAAATTTTTACATAATGTATCTTAAATATTTATACATTAACATATATCGTAACATTTACATTTAAATTCGTGATTCTCAATTATAATTTGTACCTTCAGATTTTGTTTTTGTAATAATGCAGTAAAGGTGGATTGAAATATGATTGCTCTGTAATCCTTATTATTATGTAGACTTCAGGGACAGAGGTAAGGTTAAGTGTATTAGGGTCATTCGTAACAAAACAGAAGATTTTATTCTTCAGCCTAATCCGAATACCAAGGTTGGGTGGGTTAAGAGGCTTAGCTACTACATCATAGCTAACATAATTGATAATATGAAAGACGCTACTGGGTTTGTGGTTTAGTGAGAAAAAAAAAAAACAAAAAAAAAACAAAAGGGCATTCAAATCGCATGTAATAATTTTTTTTCTTATTGTGTGTCTATGGACCATTGGAACAAGATCCCTGCCCATATCCTCCCGATCTCAATTCAGTTTCAACTCTTGCAGTGTACAGACGCGTTTTTATAATCGTCGCAACTGAATATTAAAAATTTATTAAAAGAAAATTCACAAAAAAAAAAAAAAAAAAATATACAAAAACAAAACATTTATTAAACAGTTATCTTACTGGTTTTATTTTATTTTTTGCTTGTGTGTAAATACATAAATATTTGTATACACCAACTCATAAGTGAACACAAAAAAAGAGAACTCTGAATGAGTTCACCTTCTAACAACAACAATAAACCTACAAGCAGTAGGAATGTACAATATATAACTTTGGTTGCTAACGACGACAAAAAAAATGAAGTAAACACAAACCTGAATACTACACAAAACACAAATACTCGTGCGCGATCATTATCTTTGAACATGTTAAATATCGATCAAGAAGCAACAACAATTGCACCTATTAGCAAACTTGTCAGCTTAGCTGTACAATCAAACAAACAAACAATAAATACCCAGGTGACCAACGTGCACAAAATTGTAAATGCAGTGAGTGAAAATAGTGATAATAAAATCCAAACTGGTATGGACAGATACATAACCGTGCTAAAAAGGGGAAGAAGTCCCAAATCAGCTGAAATAGCGTCAACGGCAAAAATGCCCAAAGATGGGAAAAATAATATTAAACATTCTTAAAATCGTTTTGCGATTTTGAATGAACAAGTCGATGAGGACACAAGTACAACAAGGTCCACTAAACCACCGCCGATATATTTAAGAGAACAGAATTCTAACCTTTTGGTAAAAAGCCTTATCTCATTAATTGGAGAAAATGAGTTCTATGTAACTCCAATTAAGCGCGGCAAAATCAACGAAACTAAAATTCAGGTAACACAAGAAAATAATTATAGAAAAATTATCTCAGATTTTGAGACTAAAAACAAAAACTTTTATACATATCAGCTGAAGAGTGCTAAAGGCCTAACAGTAGTTATAAAAGGAATAGATTCAAGCGTGGATCCGGAAGAGGTAAAGTCTGGCCTTGAAAATAGTGGCTTCAAAGTCAAAAATGTTTCAAACATTAAGAACAGGGAAAAAATCCCCCAACCTATTTTTAGAGTCGAGCTACAGCCAGGCGACTTGAAAATTAAAAAAAATGAATCGCACCCAATCTATAGCTTAAAATACTTGTTGCATCGAAGAGTTACCGTTGAGATGCCACATAAAAAAACTGGACCTATCCAATGCATGAACTGTCAAGAATTTGGCCATACCAAAACTTATTGCAAGTTGCCTACCGTTTGCGTTGTATGTGGCGAGTTACACAGTACCGCTAACTGTGACAAAATAAAAGGTGATACCAAAGCAAAAAAATGTAGTAATTGCGGCGGAAAGCACACTGCCAACTATAGGGGCTGCCCTCTTTATTCTCTTTTTAAAAATTCGTCGAACAGAAAAACAAATGCTACTCCCGCTCAGCCCAACACTCATTTAAACTACCCACAGTTACCTCAACCGTCGTCTAGCCATAATCAATACTCAAATGTTTTAAAGTCTAACACGACTCTTACTCAACAAAAACCTAATAGTCAATCTTCATACGCTAATATTTTAAAGAGTGACCAGATTCCGGCGCAAAAAACTGTACCAGTAAATGAAGAATCAGGGCATAATTTTAGTCGTATTGAAGCCTCGATAGAGATCCTAATACAAACAGTAAATACATTTACTCTCAACATGTCCTGTATGATGCAGGAAATGTTGAAAATGCAGTCTACCTTGTTGCAGGCTGTATTGAAAAAACCATGAACTTAAGAATCTGTTTTTGGAACGCAAACGGCATCTGCCAACATAAAAATGAAATTGAATATTTTCTTCTGGATAAACAAATCGATGTTATGCTTATCTCAGAAACTCACTTGACGTCCCGAAGCTATTTTCGAATTAGTGGATATAATTTCTACGACACCAAGGATCCTCAAGGTAGAGCTTGTGGTGGCTCTGGAATCCTAATAAAAACTCGAATAAAACACTACCTACTAAATGACCTTCGTGAAGAATATCTTCAAGCAACGAACATCTGCATTGAAAATTTTTATCAAAAGCTTGTGATATCATCTGTTTACTCTCCTCCCAGGTTTTCAATTTCAGAGAGTCAATATACCCAGAGTTGGGCAAAATACATGGTTTGCGGTATTTAAAATACAAAATACTTGCTGATCATGTATTTAAAATACAAAATACAAAATACTTTCAGGTTATGTATTTAAAATACAAAATACAAAATACTTACACATCATGTATGTATTTAAAATACAAAATACTTCCACGTCATGTATGTATTTAAAATACAAAATACAAAATACGTATTTGTATTTCAAATACGTATTTCAAATACATGTATTTCAAATACTGCCCAACGCTGAAGATGTATTCACTTTACAGGCGGTGTTACTAACACAGACTCACACAATTCTTGCTAGTGAGAGGCACGTACATACGTTGAAAATTGTTCGCCCTTATGTTGACTCCCAATGCAAAAAGAACCATGCTATTTTTTTTATTGATAAACTTGTTGTCGTAACAGTACTACCTGCAAAATAAAATCGCATTGTTAAAAATACTTTAGAGTTGACAGCTGAATTGCGTTGATGCCAACTCTAAGAATTTGTATAGTTACGTTTTTACGCGATTCTAGTTTTTGGTTATTGGTTTGACGCATGATACATTAAGGATAATCACGATGGGTAGTGCAAAGTGTGCAAACGATGCAAATGTGTGCAAATATACACACATTTGCACAACATAACAACAAAATGTATGTATTTGCAATTTGCTTAATTTTGCTTCGTTTGGACTAAAAAACTATGAGCAAAGATAGTACGAGTAGTGCATATTTTATCAATTGCAAACGAAAATAAACAATAACTTGTGACATATAGACTATCATATTTTTATGTTTAGAAAAAGAAAATTTAATTTTGTAACTAATTTTAATTTAATTTGAAAAGTTTTAGTCTTCTTTTTTTAATTTATTAGTAAATAATAAATTTATGCATTTGTAACTTGACATCTGAGGTCAGTGTTGCCAGAATTGTTGATGGGCTGCCACATTTTTGTGAACAAAATTACATGCTCTTCACAAAAATGCAATAAATTTAAAAGTACGCTCACGAAGTACACTAATATGCACAGCAAATTTGCAAAATGCATATTTGCACAATCACCATCGTGATTACCCTTATTATAAATAGATCAAAATGCAAACAACCATCACCGCACTATCCTACACAGTCGCGCGATTTGCAAAATATGACATGTGTGCTAAAAATGTATAGTAGTGTGGACTAAAAATGCAACTGTGTGACAGATTTTTTGGCAAGTCGTGCGATTTGTAAAATTTTATGAAAATTTTCATAAAATGATAGTTTTCATGCGATCAGAGGAGTATTTATTGTCAACCAGATGTTTTGGCATCAGATTTCTATGATAGTGTGGCACCTACAACACCACTTTGAAACGATTTTTTTTAAGTCGGTCAGATTTTTGCAAGATTTTCCTGTGAATGAATCGTACGATTGTGTAGGATAGTGAAGCACGGCCTTAAACTGCCAAAATATATTTTGTTAACTATGTTTTTAAAATACAAAATACTGCCATTTTTTGTATGTATTTAAAATACAAAATACAAACTACTTCTATTTATTGTATGTATTTAAAATACAAAATACAAAATACTTGCAGGACATGTATTTAAAATACAAAATACTTTCAGGTTATGTATTTAAAATACAAATACAAAATACGTATTTGTATTTTAAATACGTATTTCAAATACATGTATTTCAAATACTGCCCAGCCCTGAATATACCGCATTTTATACAACACTGGGGTCCCGTTTTCTAGCAGCTGGTGACTACAATGCTAAACACACATTTTGGGGCTCACGTTTAATCAGTCCTAAGGGTCGTGTTTTGTTTGACACAATTTCAAAAATGTGTTTGAATGTAGTTTCAAGTGGTCAGCCAACATATTGGCCAACGGATCGTCAAAAAATTCCTGATGTTATCGACTTTGGGATTATGAAAGGCGTGCCCAGCGAAATGATTGAAGTAGAAGCGTCTTTGGATGTGTCTTCAGATCACTCGCCTACTATTATCACTATTTACTCACACACAACTGCAACACCTACATGTGATTTACCGCTGACACTGGACGTATTAACTGGCTGAAATACAAAAAATATTTGAGTGCTCATTGCACGGAAAATATGCCATTGAGAACACCTGCTGACATAGAAAACTCTATTAGGTTGTTTGAAGCACATGCTAAACAAGCTGCTCTTAATGCTTCTTCAATTCAACCAAATCAACAAACGACATTTAACAATATTTTTTGTGCAGACATAGAAAGGCTATTGACTGAAAAACGGAGAGCTCGACGAGAATGGCAACGTTACAGATCGCCTCAGCTAAAATTACGGCTTAAGGAGTGTACCAAACAGCTAAGAAAAGTTTTACAATCACAAAAAACAGCTTCGCTGCAAAAATTTCTGCAAGAACTCGATGCAACACCATCAACAGATTATTCGCTGTGGCGTGCAGCCAGAGGACTTAAAAGGCCAGTGATTTGCAAACCTCCATTACGAGCCTCTAATGGTGACTGGGCAAGAACTGATGCTGAAAAAGGTGATCTATTTGTTAAGCACCTAGAAAAAGTATTTACCCCGAATATTTCTGCTGATATTGTTGAACTGCCACCAGTCGTCTCTTTACCAGAAATACCGATGAGATTTAACATGACTGAGATTGAAAATACTATTACTAGTCTTAACACCAGAAAAGCCCCAGGTGTCGACAAAATAAGCAACAAAATGCTTCAACAACTGCCTTATATTGCAAAAAGAGTTATACTCTTCATTTTTAGTAGTATTCTACGGCTGCAATACTATCCTGCAGAATGGACGGTTTCGATGATTATTATGATACCAAAGCCCGGCAAGGATCATACGAAGGTTGAATCCTATCGGCCTATTAGCTTATTGCCCAACATTTCAAAACTATTTGAAAAGCTGTATATGAGCAAGCTGATGCCTATACTGACTAGAAGTGGATGCATTCCAGATCATCAATTCGGTTTTCGCAGACAACATAGCACAATTGAACAAACTCACAGACTTGTGAACGTAGTTAGAGACACCTTTGAAAAAAAGAAATATTGCTCTGCGCTCTTTATAGATGTTTCTCAAGCTTTCGATAAAGTATGGCACGAAGGTCTTATCCACAAATTAACACGAAATCTCCCCGCAAACATCGTCAAGCTTTTAAAAAGCTATCTAGAGGAACGAAAATTTGTTGTTAGGGAAGGCAATTTTTTAAGCCCTTCGCAGTCGATCGAAGCCGGAGTTCCCCAAGGCAGCATCTTCGGTCCCTTACTTTATTTAATTTATGCCTCTGACTTACCGTTAAGCAATAACATTCATACATCAACATTTGCCGATGATACAGCTTTTTTAAGCGTCCATGAAAATCCAGTAGAAGCCTCCATCAACTTACAAGGGTATATATCCAAATTGGAAAAATGGCTCAAACAATGGCGTATAAAAGTTAACGAGCAGAAATGTGTACACGTCACTTTTACGTTGCGAAGGGAAACATGCCCGCCTATACAAATCAACACCGAGACTATTCCGCAACATACTGTAGTCAAATATCTAGGCGTTCACCTTGACCGCCGTTTAACATGGAAATCGCATATAGACGCAAAGTTGATGCAAATGAAATTAAAAGCAGCGCAAATGAATTGGCTTATGGGTAGAAATTCAATACTGAGCCTAGACTGTAAACTTCTACTATACAACGCGATCCTGAAACCAATATGGTGCTATGGAATCCAGCTATGGGGCACTGCCTCAGCATCGAATGTAGAAAAAATTCAGAGGCGACAAAATAAAATTCTACGTACAATAACTGCAGCCCCCTGGTATGTCAGAAACCATAGAATTCATAAAGATCTAGACGTTCCGTTGGTAAAGACAGTATTTTCGAAACACGCGAAAAAATACATTAAAAAACTTGAGTTGCACCCAAACCCACTTGCGCGCAATATTCTAGAGTATAGAGGCCACACCCGGCTTAGGAGGAGGGACACTCTTTCTATCAGCCGTACACGAGAGATGTAAAACAACAAAAATCAACCGTTGTAACTAAAAATTATGTTTAGCATTGGCTAAACTTATATTTATTATTTTTTTTTTTAGATTTAAGATTCGAAAAACTTATTGATGTTTCAATCTATTATTGAAGATTCAATAAATAATATACATATAAAAAAAAAAAAAAAATATCCTCCCGATCTAGCTAGCTAGCAAGTACATGCGTACCGTTCCATCAAAGGAGACCATACAAAAACTTGCATAAACAAATTCGCAACCGCAAATGCTACAATAGAAAGAAATGGCGCCCAACGTGGGGCCCGAAAAAGTATCGAGTTTCAAAACTATCTAACTTGTTGGTTTCACATTTTTGTAATATAGATATATATTTTTGGGACCTCAACATTAACATCTTTTCATAAATTATTCTTTATAAACCTTATCGATTTTTTTTGTATCCATTATGTCACGAAGTGTGTTTGTTATATGGTTGGTTCAGGCCAAGAATGAAATTCCATTAGAATATAGCTGGAAATAATATAAATTAAAATGCAAAAGTTTTTTTTTATCCACTATTACTTCATGTGTATTCATTCCTCTTTGTTTGGTGATCATAATGGGTTAGATAAATAAATTCGAAAAAGAATTGTCTGGTACGTTGACTAAATTTATTGATTCGTATTTTTGAAGGAGAAGCATTGGATATACGATTTGAAAGCTCAATAAATAAGTTGCACAAATCGTCCACTTTTCATTATTAATATGTCATAAATTTTTTTTGCTTATGAGCCAATCTGTAAAAACTCGGTTCGTTTTTTTTATTATTAATAAACAATGTTATTAGTAACATACACTTATACATGGGTATATTTGCTCACTACCTTACCATAAAGTCCAAAATGAAGTTCTACGGAAATCCTACAAGATTTATTGATAATTTTTATTAAAATGTCTCTTCGTCACAGTGACGAAAATATTGTTTTTCAACCTGAAGAGGTTAATGTGCAGCAATGTTCAATCTGCAAGAAAGATTATGAACTGGATGACATTGTAGTTTCTACTCCTTGTGATCATATATTTCACAAAGATTGTTTAGTGAATGTACTAAAAGAAACTCAAGAGTGTCCTACTTGTGGAAAAGCATGTAGGCAAACAAAATTAAAGTCGCATAACATTTTAGCGGAGGCTAAAAATCCAAATTCCTTAGGAAAAAACTTTACTAGTAATACAAATCGAGGTGCTATAACAAAAGTTCCTTCGCAGAATAAAAATATTAGGCGTAAGCTATTGGGGAATACCATAACACAAACTCCTAACTTTGATCAAGATGTCAATCAATTAGACAATTTACTTAATATTTCGCATAACACAGTAGGCTCTAAAAATGTACAACAAAACGTAGATCCGCAAAATGTTAGTGAAAATACACTTAAATTTTTAATCAATGAAGTGGTCCAAAATACTTTGGATTTATTAAATTTAAACCAAAATAATACTTTCAGACCAAGCTTAGCAAATCACGTAAATTTAAATCAGAATGGACGAAATCGATTTTTTCCTAATGCTAATAGAACAGATAATTCGAATTGTAGAGCTAGCTTTGACAATAATAATTTTTATGGCAATATGGGTCGAAATAATCAAAATCGACAAAACAATATAAGACCAGCATCCAATCAAAACGCAGACCTTACCACTGACAAAGTTTCCAACATCATGTCAGGTTGGCATTTAAAATATAATGGCCAAGATGAAGAGGGGTTGTCTGTTGATAATTTTATATATCGAGTGCATGCACTCACCGTTCAAAGTTTACGAGGCGACTTTGATATACTGTGTAGGCATGTCCATTTACTTTTTTGTGGCAAAGCCTTAGATTGGTTCTGGAGATTTCACCGAAATTGCATTCGAATGGATTGGGAAATATTATGTCACGAACTTAAAAATCAGTTTCGTGATCGACGAACAGATTTTGATTTAAGAGAACAAATTCGATGCCGAAAGCAAAGAATTGGGAAAAAATTCGAAGGGTATTATGAAGCGATTTTAAAAATCACCGACCGATTTCAAAATCCTCTCAGTGAGTTCGAACTAGTTGAAATTATTAAACGTAATTTGAAGCCCGAAATTCGAAAAGATTTATTACATTTCAATGTCGGGTCAGTGGCTCAATTAAAAGAGTTTGTACGCAAACATGAAATTTTAGAAGAGGAGCTGGAATCCCGTCGCTCGAATAGACCGTTTACGGCAAGAAAGATTATCTCTGAAATTGCTGAAGATGATATGGATGAAGAGGCTAACGAATTAAATGATGTTAAAGAAGTAATTTGTTGGAACTGTTCACAAAAAGGACACCGCTTTGAAAATTGTTTAAATGAAAGAAATATCTTCTGTTATGGGTGCGGAGCACCTAATACATATAAACCTAATTGTTCTAACTGTACTAAATTTTCAAAAAACTACCAGCAGAGGGCCAAGTAAAAACAATTGAAAAATCAAGCCACTCAAATTTAAGGTCCTCTGGAACTCAAACAGATCAAATTATAAATAATTCGAAAACCAAACCTTTAGAAAAAAATTCCATGCCAAAATATTTGAAGCCATATCATGTACGCCTTCGTGAATACGAAGAAACTAAATTGAAAATTTTTAACAATGAAATTATTGAAGATAAAATTTTTAGACGTGTTAAACGAAATACAAAGAGATTAAGGGAGTATTGGAAAAAATTATTAAAAACCGCAAATATTTTTGTTCAGCTGTAATATCGAATGTGCGTCAGTTCGACTTAAGACCTTTTGCTACAGTGAGTATTTTCAACAAAGATGTGGTTGGCTTAATAGATACTGGTGCGACAATCTCTTGCTTTGCGTCTGATTATGCTCGGATTTTTTTAGAAAACAAAACACATAAATATAAAAAATTTAAAATTGAATTAAAAACTGCTGATGGTACAAGCCACGCGGCTGTAGGTAGCGTAACAACATTAGTCACCTTTCGGGCAGAAACAAAGCCGTTAACGTTCCTAATAATTCCACATTTAACACAAAATTTATATTTGGGAGTAGACTTCGTTAAAACTTTTCGTCTGGCTCAGGATTTGTTTATCGAAAATAGTAGATACAACAAATCAATTGATGAGATTGTGTTAAATGACAATTTTCATTGTTTAGATAAAGAGCAGAATTTGAGACTTGCTGCCGCTATAAATTGTTTTCCCTCATATGCTAAAGAAGGACTAGGTAGAACTTCTCTAGTCACTCATAGTATAGATACAGGCGACAGCAAACCAATTAAACAACGTCATTTTTCCGTTTCACCTGCTGTGGAAAAACTCTTGTTCGCCGAAATTGATCGGATGATTGAGTTAGGAGTGATTGAGGAGTCTCAGAATCCATGGTCATCGCCTGTGGCTCTGGTGTGAAAACCAGGAAAGGTCCGTCTCTGCTTAGACGCCAGGAAGCTCAACTGCGTGACAGTCAAGGATGCTTATCCCTTACCTCTTATCGATGGAATTATCAGCAGGCTACCAAAGGCAAGATTTATCACGAGTCTAGACCTGAAGGATGCTTTTTGGCAAATTCCATTGGATGATAGGTCAAGGGAGAAGACAGCTTTCACTGTACCGGGTCGACCTTTATACCAGTTTGTCACAATGCCTTTCGGGTTGTGTAATGCACCACAGACAATGTCCCGCCTCATGGACCAAATAATACCGGCTAATCTGCGAACAAAAGTCTTTGTATATTTAGACGATTTGCTTTTAATAACAGAGACATTCGATGAACATGTCATGCTGCTACACGAGGTTGCACTTTATATAAGAAAAGCAAATCTTACAATTAATATAGGAAAGAGTAAGTTCCTGTTGAAGGAAGTGAAGTACTTAGGGCATGTCATAGGATATGGACAGATAAAAACCGATCCGGACAAAGTCCAGTCTATTCGTGAATTCCCCCTACCAACTTCAATACGACAGTTGAGACGATTTTTAGGTATGACTGGGTGGTACCGCCGGTTTGTGCGCAACTTTGCTACATTGACTGCACCCTTAACTGACATGCTTCGGAAAAACAAAAAAATGAACTGGTCTGTTGAAGCTAAGTCTTCATTTGAAGAGCTTAAAAACGCTTTGTGTTCAGCTCCCGTGCTGCATAACCCCGACTTTCTTCGTCCGTTTTCAATCCAGTGTGATGCAAGCCAATATAGCATAGGCGCGGTTCTCGCGCAGACTACTGACGACATGGATGAAGTACCCATTGCTTTCATGAGCCATAAGCTAACACCGGCACAGAGGAATTATACAGTATCTGAACAAGAATGTCTTGCTGCTGTTATGGCCATAAAAAAATTTCGAGCGTACGTGGAGGGCCAACAATTTGAAGTAGTAACGGACCATGCCTCACTCCAATGGCTCATGAATCAAACTGACTTACACGGACGACTAGCCCGTTGGGCCCTAAAGTTACAAGGATTTAAGTTCACTATCCGCCACAGAAAAGGAAGCAAAAATATAGTCCCGGATTCATTATCACGAATATACTCTGAAAATAATGAAGAAATTGTAATTAATACATATCAAAACGCTTTTATATCGGAAATCGAAAATTCCATAGAAATAGATTTAAATTCTTCTGAATTTAAATCGGTAGAGTATTTAACTTTAATAGGAAAATTAAAGCCTAAACTTGATTATCTTCCAGATTTTAAAATTGTGGATGGGTTTGTATATAAGCGGTGTGAATATGCTACAGGAGATGACCTGCAAGAAGAGCTTTCATGGAAACTTTGGGTTCCTACTTCAATGACAATTGATCTTATAAAAAGAGCTCATGACCACCCGCTATGCGCCCATGGTGGAATTGGAAAGACTTTATGTCGGCTTAAAACTTTTTATTTTTGGCCAAAAATGGCAACACAAACTGCAAACTATGTTGCATCGTGTGAAATTTGCAAACAAACGAAAGCACCTAATAAATGTCTACGACCACCAATGGGGCAACCATCCACATCAGTTCGTGTTTTTCAAAAGCTATATTTAGATTTGTTGGGTCCTTATCCCAGTTCTACATCAGGAAATATAGGTATTATCATAGTTTTGGATCATCTATCAAAATTCCATTTTTTAGAGCCAATAAAAAAATTTACGGCAAACGTTATACTTGAATTTCTGGAAAAGCGTATTTTTCATATTTTTGGTGTTCCAGAATCTATTACCACCGACAACGGCGTGCAATTTAGATCTAATTTGTTTAAAGAATTTTTAGAAACTTATGGTGTATTCCATAACTTTACTGCACTCTATTCACGGCAGGCAAACGCTAGTGAGCGAGTAAATAGGTCAGTTTTGGCCGCAATAAGAGCATATGTTAAACCACAACAACAAGATTGGGATGAAAAACTATCTGCAATCAGTTGCGCTCTTCGCAGTTCCGTACATAGTAGTACAGGGTTTTCGCCTTATTTTCTGCTTTTTGGCCAAAATATGTTGACAAACGGGAAATCATATTCTCTATTACGAAATTTAAACTTGCTCGAAACAGCACAGGTAAATGTAAAAAGTGATGAAAAAATGGAATTGTTACGCGAGAAGGCTCGAAGTAACATTCGGAAATCCTATGAAAAAAATGTAAAATATTACAATCTGCGGTCACGTCCTGTGAATTTTGATGTGGGGTAAATCGTTTACAAAAGAAATTTTGCTCAGTCTAAAGAAATAGACCACTTTAATAGTAAACTAGCAGATCAATTTGAAAAGGCTAGAGTCACGGCAAAGCATGGCTCATGTTATTATGATTTAGAGAATATGAATGGGAAGCCACTTGGAAAATTTCATGCAAAAGATATTACAGAATAAGGAACAGATTGCTGCTAAAATTGCAATTACATACATACATATAGATATTCAGCTTCTGCTTCATTATAAAAATAACTCACCAAAAGCTGTTTTTGTAATGTGACAAATTACCAAAATCTAATATTTTTTTAAATGATATAAAAACCATAAATATATATACATAAATGTGTATATATATATATATATGTATGTATATGAATAATATATTCATAAATGGAAAAGGTTCGACTTAAAATAATTTCAATTGCTTTAAGGCGGATTCGTCCCTTTCTAAGATAGCCATTACTAATAGTACTTATCAATACAACATTGGTACATCAAGAACAAATATCTCTTACATATTTTTTTTTTCTCTCCCAAATAATATTTCTGCTGATTTGCTTTATGCAACCTATTCGATCATGTATACCTATCTTTTCAAAAAAAAAAAAAAAAACGATATACATGATGATAGAGATATCGAGTACTGATATATTATTGTCTTTGTTTGCCTCCTGTAGTATGAATGGGAAAAAAAAAAAGAATTTTAAAAAGTAATAGAATCATACATAATATGCATTCCAATAATCTCATGTATATTAGTATTTTGATAGAGAATAAAATATTATACTGTGAGAGCTTGACTTAAATTAAAAAGAAAAAACTGCAACACATTCTTTTGATTTGCGGCAGCCGAACAGAAAACATCAATTCATACAGCTCAGAGCAAACAAATTAAAAACGCTGTTTTTTTTAAGTAATTGCGCAATTTTTTTTTATTTAATAATACATAAATACAAATTGTATTAAATTGTGGTCAAGGTCATTCTTCCTTTTTTTTGCGAGCAGGAAAATTCACCAAAGATTAAATATACATATATATATATAGAAGGTAATATTGATTAAAATTAACCCTACAATTACAATTGGAATGTAAATCGACTCCAATCGCCACAAGCAGAAGGCCTGCAGCATCGTTGGACTCGAGACCCTCCTGTAAGTCAAAAGAAAAAATATGTATGTATGTATATAAAGAAATAATTTTTGTTGTTTTAATTTAAGCTCGTGTTGCTCAATTAATTTTTCTACTATCATTCATAAATTCGTTTCCTTATTTACATTTTTTTCTTATATTTTTTTTTATATATGCTAACTAAGAGAAAGAAAAAAAGAAGAATTTATAAACGTACATACTTACCTTATTATTGTTTGTTGAGATCGGATTTATCTCTGTTACATGTTAACATAAAACATCTACATTAGTATTAACATATATAAATTTTTACATAATGTATCTTAAATATTTATACATTAACATATATCGTAACATTTACATTTAAATTCGTGATTCTCAATTATAATTTGTACCTTCAGATTTTGTTTTTGTAATAATGCAGTAAAGGTGGATTGAAATATGATTGCTCTGTAATCCTTATTATTATGTAGACTTCAGGGACAGAGGTAAGGTTAAGTGTATTAGGGTGATTCGTAACAAAACAGAAGATTTTATTCTTCAGCCTAATCCGAATACCAAGGTTGGGTGGGTTAAGAGGCTTAGCTACTACATCATAGCTAACATAATTGATAATATGAAAGACGCTACTTGGTTTGTGGTTTAGTGAGAAAAAAAAAAAAAAAACAAAACAAAAGGGCATTCAAATCGCATGTAATAATTTTTTTTCTTATTGTGTGTCTATGGACCATTGGAACAAGATCCCTGCCCATATCCTCCCGATCTAGCTAGCTAGAAAGTACATGCGTACCGTTCCATCAAAGGAGACCATACAAAAACTTGCATAAACAAATTCGCAACCGCAAATGCTACATATGCAATATTTTAATTTGTAAGGGGCAACCCTAAAAACCAAAGTTAAACAGCCGTGTTTTATTTACAATCAAAAATAATTTGTGTTAAATAAAATTTATATTTACAATTTAGTGATAAATCTAAAAGAAGAATGTTTCCTTCTGTCGAAATAAACTTTGATACCGACTCCAGTGAAAGTGAAGTGAGGACAATCGTTTATGTCGCAGAAATATACGGGATGGTTTCAATGTACTTGATCTAGCAAAGGAACAGTATTTAAAAAGTGCAACAAGTGGAAAATATTAAATCTTTATAATATTTTTATTTGATTGATGAGCTTGAGGTCAATTTTTTTATAAAAAACGTTATAAAATTTTTTATTTATCGATATTTCGCTACTCCTTTGTGTAGCTTCTTCAGGATTAGATTTGTAAGTAACAAAAAACTAACAACAATATTTTAAACAAAACAATATTCGCTTTAAATTGAATTTTTTCCGGTTTTTGAAATAAATTAAAAATTGTTTTTTATATTTCAAATGGTTTTTGAATTAAATCATTTTTTCCAAGTTGTCAATTGAAAAAAATATTTTAGTTTGAAACATGAGGAAATGAAAAAGTTTTGGAAAAACTTTAAATAAATTAGAAGGGTTTATAAATTTTGAAAACATAATGCTATTTAAATATTAAACTTTATACTTTATTTTGCCCTTTAGCTTTATATACTAAATGCCTATAACTCTGAGCTACACTATCAGTATCTGCTTTGAAGTTAATTCTTTTTTCTGGTGGTATATTAATTATCTGCAGCATTTCTAACATATATCTGCGTTTATATATATTTTCTGTATTTAAAATGGATATTTTTTCAAAATCTGGATAGTGATCTGAATCACGACAGTGTAAAGATAATGCAGTCTTTTGTGATGATGTATAGTTTCTATATTTTAAATTTGTTTTGTGTCCAGCTAATCTAGTTTTAAGTTTGTTTTTTGTAGTACCTACATAGACCTTATTACAAATTTCACTATCATTTCCTTTACAAGGTATTTTATAAACTACATTAGATTTTTCTAATTTATGTAATCCATCTTTTGTTTTGCTAAACAATTTAACTAACGTGTTACATGATTTATGTGCTATTTTATATCTGTTATTATCGAAAACATCTGACTTTTCTAACCGTTCTGAAATTATAGGAAGGTATGTTAGAGATTTGTATATTGTCGGTTGAGTTACTACATCCGTTTGAGTATTTCCACGTCTACTATACTGTCGTATTAAATTGCATGTTAGACCGATTGGAAAATCATTCCTAACCAATAATTCCTTAATAATATCCTTATTCTTCCTGTGGAATTGTACGTCACTAATAGTCAAAACTTTATCTATAAGATTCTTCGCTGTATTAATAATTATTCTCTTTGGGTGCTTTGAATAATAATTAATAATTCTACCTGAAGCTGTTGGTTTTCTATACCAATCCACTAACAAATTATTGCCATTTCTAATTACCAATGTGTCTAAATAAGGAATTCTGTTATCTTTTTCTTTCTCAAATGTAAATTGTATATCATTATGAAATAAATTAAATGATGTTAAAACATTCTCTATCTCAGAATTTGGAATTATACAAAAAATATCATCAACATATTTTGTTATAATTTTTGGTTTCACCGACAAACTACCTAAGCAACAATCTAATAATTCTTCCATAACAATATCAGCTATTATTGGAGATGCTGGAGATCCCATAGGAAGTCCCTTTTGTTGCATATATGATTTTTTATCATATTGAAAAAATCTGTTATCAACAATGCAAAATCTTAAAATTCTTAAAAATAAGTCCTTTTCTATATTAGTATGTTCTGCAATCTTATTCCAATTCGCTTCTATAACATTAATCGCTAATTCTACAGGTATACTTGGAAATAATGAAATAACATCAAATGAGACCAATATTTCATCATTTTCCATTCCTACATTTTTTATCTTTTCCTTAAATTGAAAAGAATCCCTCACGTTATATCTTGAGTCTTTAGTTAAATTTTCTGAAATTCCTGTAATGTATTTACTAAGTCCATAAGAAGGTGAATTTATAAATGAACAAATCGGTCTCAATGGGAAACCTTCCTTATGGATTTTCGGAACTCCATATAATTTGGGTGCTGTAGCTATATTCGCTACTAATTTATTTTTCTCTAAAGGTGTAATTAATTCTAATCTGAAAAGTTTTCCTACAATTTCATTATTTACCTTCTGTAATTTGTTTGTTGGATCTCTTTCTAAAATCTTATATGTTGAGATGTCATTAACAATATTTTCCATCCTCGAAACATAATCAAGTCTATTCATGGCTACTGTTGTGTTTCCCTTATCTGCATTTAAAATAAGTACTTCCCTGTTATTCTTCAAAAACTGTTCAGTATCATGTACCTTATTTAATACAAACTTATCTCTACCAGTCAGTTTCATTTTGTTCATATGGTCAGCTATTATGGTTGTTAATTTTGTTCTAGCTATTTCCTGATTTTCTTTTCCTTCTATAGTCTGAACAAGATCTTCTCCGTCCGATATCATTTTTAATACCGGAAAATGTTCTTTTCTAACTGGTAATGAATATTTTTGTCCTAATGAAAGAGTCCATTGAATGTCTGTGGGAATGTCTACACCTGTCTTATTTACAAACCACCCCTGATTAAATTTTATTCCTAATTTCCTTCTTTGTAAATTTTGCAAATTTTCAAATTTCTTTATATGTACCTGTTTTAATCTATTTGTTAATGAATCTGCCATTATGTTTTCAAATTCAAAAAACCTTTTCATTTCCGCATCACTCAAACATCTTCTTAATCTAATTCTAATAAAATGTATCTCCCTTTTCGCCTCATTTAGTAATTGGTGTCTATCTTTAATTGCCAAATTCAGAATTTTGTTGTGGATGTTTTCCAAATATCTCGTAAAAGTTTTTTGAACATGTATATGAAAAAGATTGGAAATGTTTTTAGTTGAGTTTTTAACAAACTTAGGAATAATACCTGAATTTCTGCAGCGATCAATCAAATAAAAATAACTTCAAGAAAAGGTCGAAAAATTAGCAATACAAATCTTTATAATATTTTTTTTTAGTTTTCTTGCAACATTTCGTATAAACAAGGAAGTTTTTGCAATGTTGCTTGCGGAAATAGCGCCAAAGTTGACAGTTGCTTATCGCAACACCCACATACCAGCACCTACAAAGCTTGCAACGTTTTTGAGTTTTCTTGCTACTGGTGGCTATCAGACATCAGTAGGAAATGAATATGTTTCTGCAATGTCTAAGTCGCAAGTATCAAAAATACTTTCAGAACTGCTCACCATATTTGAGGAAAACCTAGGCCCGAAATGGATTAAGTTGGATAGAAGTGTAGATGAAGAAAATGCAACAAAAGAGAGCTTTTATCAAATCGGTGGCATCCCCGGTGTTGTCGGCTGTGTGGATGGAACACAAGTTCGAATAAAAGCTCCCGGTAACGGAAAAAATCACCTATACTATAACAGGAAAGGATACTATAGCATAAACGTTATGTTGGTAAGTATTGTATTGTATGTACAAAGTAAAAGAAACCACCTAATAATGAATATACTTATATATGTATGTACATATGTATGTGTATTTTCTTCAGATTTGTATCCAAAATTTAACAATCACATATGTGGACGCACGACACCCTGGAGCTAACCACGATGCTTTCGTTTGGGACCAGAGTGCAGCAAATTATTTCTTCAAAACGAGGTATTTGAATGGAAAGCGAAATTCATGGCTTTTAGGTAAACCATATTTGAAATATACATACATGCATTTGTAACTAATATATGTATATATAATTTTTCAAAACAGGTGATTCCGGCTATAAGCTCCAGCCATACTTAATGACACCAATAAGAAATTCAACGGATTCACGTCAAAAGAACTACAATGATAAACATTGTAAAATAAGAAACGTCATTGAAAGATGCAATGGCGTTGTAAAAAAATCGTTTTAGGTACATGATAGGGTCAAGAGGATTGCACTATAGCCCCGATAAAGCAACAAAAATTATTAATGCATGTTGCATTTTGCATAACATCTGCATTTTTTACAAAAACAACTGGGAGCCTTCCATCAGTGACCTTAATGAGAATGCGAATAATGACGAGGCTGACGATTCTGGAGAACTTAGTGAAGAAGCAGTTGCTAAAGCAACCCGAGCAGAGATAGTAAGAAATTTGGTTTGAATGATAGTGAAGTTTTACAATATTTTTAAATTAAAAACTCATATTTATTATCTTTGAACTAAAAACAAAAACTTAAATAAAAATTTAATAAAATAAATTGAATAATGCACATATGTATGTAAGCAGTTATGTTATTTTTAAGTTTAATAATTTAGAGTTAAGTTTATTAATTAAAAACTCATATTTACTATATTTAAAGTAAAAACAAAAACTTTAATAAGAAATGAATAAAATAAATTGAATAATGCACATATGTATGTATGTATGTATGTATTTATGTTAATACTATAAGGTAAGTATGTATTTTGTTTCAGGAGTAATGTCCATCAATTTTGATCATGGTGCTCTAAAATTAAAAGAAATTTATAAAACGTAAAATTATGAAATGAAAAATTTTACCTAATGTTTTAAATAAATTAATCTTCATCTTTAAGGTGTTTGATTATGTCAATTAGTGCTTGTTCTATAACTTTTGTTGATTCAGCAATTTCTTTTAGTGTTTTAGCTTGGTCTTTGGCTGCTTCAGCTTGAGTTCTGGCTGCTTCAGCTTGAGTTTTGGCTGCTTCAGCTTGAATTCTGCCAGCTTCAGCTTGCATTTTCGCTGCTTCCATTTGTTTTTGCATAATGTCAAGCGTTTTGTTTTGTATGTCAACTTGCTGACGTACCAGCTTGAGCCTGTCATTATTTGCTTCAACATTTTTTCTTTTTCTATTATAATTTCGTGATTGTTTTATTGGTTCTGGGGTTGATGTCGTTACTTTTCTTTGTTGTGATATTGGATGCGAGTGGTGTAAAAATTTTATTGTTGGTGTAGGTGATATGTATGAGTGTTCCAAGACTATATCTGATATATTTGGAGTAAATATATCTAATGAATCTATCACTTGTGGCTCCATATTAACATCCACTTGTTTTGAAGAAGTGGGTGTTACAACAGCTACTTTTTTTGTAGAACATCTAGGTGGTGTGATGTCAACTGTATTATGAGCAGAAGGCAAGCCCGAAACGGTACCTCCTGGCGCTGCTGCTGACGAAAGATGGCATATTCTGTCAATATGTTGCTCTAATTCCGTCAAGTTATTTACGGTACAGGGGCCGCCACTAGTTCCATGAAGACTTTTGTTATTATCACTAATTTTTTTCTTAACTCTGCACTTCTGATCTTGCCACACCTAATACGTTTGTAATTGTATGGTAATTAATTTTTATTCAATAAAAATACATGACAATAATACCCTTTTCCATTCCAATCCACTTCTTATTGGAGGGCCGAAAGAGTTTATTTTTTTTGCAACGCTATCCCAAGTCTCTTCTACCAACACGTTGCTGCTTCCAAATGCAGGACTGCCTTTTGCCAGTTGTGGGTATTCCTCCATTAATTCAACTAATTTCTGGAACTGGCTTATATTGGTTTTCTTGATGCTGAAATTTAAATAAAGTTATTAATTTACTCCTAGTTTCTACATATGTACATATGTATATATATTCATATATATGTAATACACATATGTATATGTATTCTTGTCTACATAGATATATACTTACAATTTTTTATTGTTTAGATCCATAATTGTTGAGGAAATAATTACATATACTTATGCGAAAACGATTTCTTTTTTAGTATATGAAAATATAATATTATTATTTTATGCTCACAAGTAATAATTTCTGCTTGACTAATTCTGACAGTAGTGACAACTGAAATTGCAATGTAGAAACCACAAAAACTTCTAGTCTTACGTTTTCACTCAACAGAAATTGACACTTGTATTGTAAAACCCCAAAACTGAATTTTATACACACACAGACAAGAATTTTGAGTCACTTGTTATGTAGAAACATGCCAATAGTCTTTTTTCCCGGGCATAACGCGACTGTTTTTGTCGTTTCTATTAAAATCTTCAACTATAGATTTTGTCTCTGTCGAGAGGCCGGATCGTCTTTTTGGATGCGAAGAAAAATAATAATCGCCATTTTGAATTAGTTTTTTAGCTTTACGAGGCATACGAGCTCCCTAAGACTTTGCGAAACTTTACGAACACATTTTATTTTGTTTGTTTTATGCTTGAGTTTTCGGAAAGGATTACAACAAACTTTTCCAAAATGCATTTTAAGCAAATTAAAAATCTGTGAACAAATGTGTACTGCTCGAAATAAAATAGTTCTTGAAAATTATTAACAGAGAATAAAACTACTACGATGTTGACTTGTCAAAAATCTATAAACAATTAAAAAGCTACTCAACAACGCAAAGACATTAAAGAAATCTAAATCGTATTCATCGTTTTGTTTTTGAAATAACGGAACTTCTTAAGCATCAGCAAAAACAATTTTCAATGAATACAAACAATGCTTCCAATGAATTGCATACAAGCAAACTTAACTTATTAACTCAGTGGCACGTAGCAACTAGTAAAAGAGAGTATTTCTTATAAACATACCAGTACATTTCTTAATATATCTCAAAAAGTAGGAGGCATTCCACTCTGAAATTTTTAGGATGTTTAGAACACATATGTGGCATTTTGTGCAAAAAATATAAAAGTTTTAAAAAATGGGTTTTTTTTCAAAAAATAAATTTTATTTTTTTTTATATTTTATTTATTTGTTGCGGGTTAGCAATATCTAGATATATATTTCGTTGGTAGCTATACCAATTCATCAGTAGATGTTTTACCCTTTATGTTTAAAAAAATTTCAAAGCTCATCTATTTATACAAAAACTCACAAATATATTTTTGGGAATTACAAAGCACAAAAATAGCCTTTAAAAAATTTCTCAAACACACACAACAATAATTTTCCATTATGAATGTGTTTACTTTTCTACACCTATACAATTAGACAACCGCTGGTTGCCATTAAAAGTATTTTATAAGGCAAAAATGAAAAGCAAATCTCCCCGTTACAAAATTTTTACATTTATTTGAGCATGTACTCAAGTACTTGAGGTTGAGCGGTTGTCTAATTGTATAGGTGTAGAAAAGTAAACACATTCATAATGGAAAATTATTGTTGTGTGTGTTTGAGAAATTTTTTAAAGGCTATTTTTGTGCTTTGTAATTCCCAAAAATATATTGGTCTAGTTTTGTATAAATAGATGAGCTTTGAAATTTTTTTAAACATAAAGGTTAAAACATCTACTGATGAATTGGTATAGCTACCAACGAAATATATATCTAGATATTGCTAACCCGCAACAAATAAATAAAATATAAAACATAAATACTTGAGTACATGCTCAAATAAATGTAAAAATTTTTTATTTTTTTTTTTTTTTTAAAAATTTTAAAAATTAAAAAAAAAAAAATAATAATAAATTTCTTAAACCTAAAAACTTCACTAATCCCACGCAAAAAGAATTTTATCAATATCTTGCTCACAACAAAAGTTATGAAATTTTAGGTGTAGTGCCTACCCTGCAATTTTCAGTATTTCTAAGCTGCAGGGTTGCCACAGTTTTCGAAAACAAAAAAATTAAAAATCGTTTTGTGAACATACATACACTACTACACACATTCACCAAGTTTTATCAAAATCGGACACTTCCGAAAAAATGTTCGTTGAAATAAAATGGAATTGCTCTATTGTTTGGCCCATTGTAGTATTTATTGGTTTAGTGCTGAATTTATGAGGTGAATTTTCTTGGATGAATGTTGGTAGGTCAAGTCTAGAAAGGGGTACTTAGCTGCCAATTTGAAAATTTTTTCTTTTAAATCTACAAAGAATGCAAATGTTGCTGTTTTGTGTGAAATTTTAAGTATATTGTAGTGCACATTAAATAAAGTTTTTATTCTTTCCAAGCAACCTAAAAGTTTATCGAAATGTATTTTTATTGTTTCTTCTTTTGTAGGTCTGTCAATGTTTAGGCATTTATAAGAACGGTCAAAATCTTCCTTTATTAATCTGGCTTTGTGAAGTATTTTTGGCATTCCATAAGTATAATTTAATTTAATGTCTTTAATTAGTTTTTCTATTTTTATTTTCCTACTCTCTTTTTCTGTTTTCTATTCATCATAAAGGACCGTGTAAAAATTCATGTATAATAGTTTTATAAATATTTTAGCTACGAGCTATTTTGTAAACACAATTACAAAAATGTTTGCCACGAGCGGTTAACGCTTACTGGCACTAGTGTGCAAATTGAATGCACTACAGTTATAAATAAAATATGTAGAATAAAATGATTTATGTAATAAAATACTTATTTTCGCAGCTTCCCAGGATAGTGGTGGTATTTTAATGAAAGATGTTGGCTATCTCAAAGCCTTTTAGCCAGCCGGTCATCCTTCTTTGGTAGCCCTTTGGCCAGGCGGACCTTTATTTGGTTCCTCTGTTGGGGTGCCTTTTGGCTAGGCAGACCCTCTCATTATATTCTGCTCATTCCAAGGTGCTTAGTATTTTACAGCACTCTTGGAACTGGCAGGATCGCTATGTAATAAAATAGTTTTTATTTAATTTAATTTTGTCTTAGAGCTTGTATAGTTGGAGCTCCTAAGACTGATGATTTAGGTTATGATGAAATAATTTCAAGAGATGTCTAAAGAGATGCTCACCTTTGAAAACACTAGTTGAGATGCTTATTGCTTCGGATTTATATTTATCGCAATATAACTTATACATTTGAGATAGAGATAAATCAGCATGAAAGTATTTTGTTGTGATGAAAGTATGGTGGTAATTATTTATTAAAAATTTATAAATTTGCCGGCGCTTAATAACGCCACTGGCTAAAAGGTTTACGAGGCAGTTTTATATGCCTAAAGTTAAAAATAAAAACAAGCCGATTCAGAGGCTGAAATATAATTAATTTATTTTACTAAAATTACATCCTTAAATACTAACTTAACGGTAATCTTAAAGCTACAAAATTTAGATAATACTTAACATTAGTTGTTGTCTAAAACTACAATGTTCCAATAAATTCCAAGGAATTTATTAAGGAATTTGATATTAGGGTGGTATGTATTTATCAAGAGACATAAATATATCAGATACACTACAATTTGCAATTGTATCTCTCCTAGTATAATGGCTTTCATAATTTGGATAGCTGTTTATGTGGTCCTTTACAAGCTGAATTTTATCATCCGTCAGTTTATTTTTTCCTCCAACTGATCCACGCTGGTCACGAAATTCATTTTGTGTTTTCTTCAAAACACTTTTGACAAAACTTGCACTCTAATCAAAGCACTGCAGAAAACATTTTTGGCATACCTGTACTATTTGGGCTCCATATTCCACATTATAAGCAGCTTGAAATTTTTGTTCTTGCGGCTTTTCATGGTGATGTGAGATTTTTTTTTATTGATGTCAATCAAAGACCCAATAAATAAAATTCGCTGATTGCATGTGCCCAAAGACCAATATTTCCGAAAAATACTTTCTTGAAAAGTCCGCGGCACCTTTGCTTTGCAATTCATACGACAGCTGTGTACCAGAGGTCTTAATTTTCTCTCCGGAACTATATTTCCCATTAAATTTACGTATGATTTTCCCTGGTTTCGTCTTTCACATTAAATTTTTCGAGAATATGCACTTTGAGATGTGAACGGAGCTTCGTCCAGAACTAGGTCTTCTTCAACATCATTAGTATTCCCAGCCTCATCGGAAATTAAAGGTTCGATGTCGGGATCTAGAACTGAGTTATAACTGTCAAAGTGGAGAACTTCGTGACTAGTGGAGTTGTCTTCATCCTCACTACGTAGCTGAGTATCGAAAAGATTTGTTGGCAAATCAGCCCAGTGCTTTCTAAAAAAGACATTTGACTTTCATTGTTGACTTGCAAAGCATCTCCATCCTCCAAAAAAGTCATGCGACTGCCATCCTCATTATCTTTTTATTTTTAATATTAAAAAATTTAAGTTACTAAGGCATGTGTTTTTTCGTTTTTTACACAATTCTCTTACATCTTACACTATTTTTATTTTGTTTGTTGTCGATTTTATCCATTTTATTTTCCTTTATGTTTTTAATAAATTCATTAAAATTTAATGCTTTTTATTTAACATCTGGGTGTAGATTCTGGTTCTGCGATAACGTGAAATGTAAAAAAATGTTTTATTTTCGTTTTCATTACAACTTTACGTAATATCTTTTCGCAGTTGCACAAAATGCGATTCCCGTTTATATTATGAAAAAGTGTTTCATTCCATCTGTTGAAGTGTAACTTTATATCCATGTTATTCAACTTGAAATGTCATACACAGACAACGAAGTTGAACTATTTCGATGCGGTGCAAGGCCGCATGCAAATATATATTTGATTTTGCGGCTTTTACAACATGCATATATTCTTCATTGAAATTTTGAAGTTGATTTTTCAACATATATTACATTATATATGTACTTACATAGCTTATGTTATAGAAAATTGAATAAAAATTAGAAAATATTAAATAAACAAATTAGCGGTGGTGAAGAAATTGTATTACATAAGTAGGCAATTTTATTAATAGTCTATCATTACAGATACTGAGGTTATCCTACAAGTTGAATAAGGAATAAATATATGTATATTTGTATATATAATAGGAGATATTATTTAATGTCTTATTGACAAAAAAAAATATAATCGAAAAATAGTGTATAATCAAACTTTTATACTCTAATTTCAGATGGTAAAAACTCTGAAATTAAAATTCGATAGTTTGAAATATCGAAAATATAGATAGGTATAAATACCGGTATCGATAATATTTAAAATACAGTTTTGAACCGTTCCTTTAGTTTAATTCTATTTATTTACTTTTTTTTTTTTTTAATAAAATTATATGCTTTCAAATTACATACTCGTATGTATGCATGTTGCAAAGAGCAACAAATTTTTAAACGGGATTAATTCTAGATGTTTTAAAAATGAATTATTTAACCTTTCTCTTGTGCTCTCTGGAGACGATAAAAAGCACATCAACGTTCTAAGTGTGTGCGTGCAGTCGTGCTTTTTCGGGTACACGTATACGTTGTCGGCTCTGATTGATGAAAACCTTAATCTTTTGATTTATTATTTTGATAGTCTCCAATTGTGATTGACAAAGAAAATGTCAGTTATTTTTTATCGAAGTGTAATGAGTAAAAAGATGGCAGCACACGCATACTTGTTAATTTTATGCTCTGGTATTTTTGTGTATAAACAGTGTCGAACGCATGTATTTTTTTTGTTTTATGACAAAATTGCACAAGACGCCGCGAAGTCACAACAAAAATGATGATTGATGATTTTATTTGTACGTCTCCCTTTAAACGACAAAAACACGATACTCACACATTTGCACTGATTGACGAGTTTCTTTGATCGTCTCCAGGGCACTTTATAAGTAGTAAATCAAAACTTATGGCATGTTTCTACATAACAAGTGACTCAAAATTCTTGTCTGTGTGTGTATAAAATTCAGTTTTGGGGTTTTACAATACAAGTGTCAATTTCTGTTGAGTGAAAACGTAAGACTAGAAGTTTTTGTGGTTTCTACATTGCAATTTCAGTTGTCACTACTGTCAGAATTAGACAAGCAGAAATAATAATATTATATTTTCATATACTAAAAAAGAAATCGTTTTCGCATAAGTATATGTAATTATTTCCTCAACAATTATGGATCTAAACAATAAAAAATTGTAAGTATATATCTATGTAGACAAGAACACATATACATATGTGTATTACATATATATAAATATACATATGTAGAAACTAGGAGTAAATTAATAACTTTATTTAAATTTCAGCATCAAGAAAACCAGTATAAGCCAGTTCCAGAAATTAGTTGAATTAATGGAGGAATACCCACAACTGGCAAAAGGCAGTCCTGCATTTGGAAGCAGCAACGTGTTGGTAGAAGAGACTTGGGATAGCGTTGCAAAAAAAATAAACTCTTTCGGCCCTCCAATAAGAAGTGGATTGGAATGGAAAAGGGTATTATTGTCATGTATTTTTATTGAATAAAAATTAATTACCATACAATTACAAACGTATTAGGTGTGGCAAGATCAGAAGTGCAGAGTTAAGAAAAAAATTAGTTATAATAACAAAAGTCTTCATGGAACTAGTGGCGGCCCCTGTACCGTAAATAACTTGACGGAATTAGAGCAACATATTGACAGAATATGCCATCTTTCGTCAGCAGCAGCGCCAGGAGGTACCGTTTTGGGCTTGCCTTCTGCTCATAATACAGTTGACATCACACCACCTAGATGTTCTACAAAAAAAGTAGCTGTTGTAACACCCACTTCTTCAAAACAAGTGGATGTTAATATGGAGCCACAAGTGATAGATTCATTAGATATATTTACTCCAAATATATCAGATATAGTCTTGGAACACTCATACATATCACCTACACCAACAATAAAATTTTTACACCACTCGCATCCAATATCACAACAAAAAAAAGTAACGACATCAACCCCAGAACCAATAAAACAATCACGAAATTATAATAGAAAAAGAAAAAATGTTGAAGCAAATAATGACAGGCTCAAGCTGGTACGTCAGCAAGTTGACATACAAAACAAAACGCTTGACATTATGCAAAAACAAATGGAAGCAGCGAAAATGCAAGCTGAAGCTGGCAGAATTCAAGCTGAAGCAGCCAAAACTCAAGCTGAAGCAGCCAGAACTCAAGCTGAAGCAGCCAAAGACCAAGCTAAAACACTAAAAGAAATTGCTGAATCAACAAAAGTTATAGAACAAGCACTAATTGACATAATCAAACACCTTAAAGATGAAGATTAATTTATTTAAAACATTAGGTAAAATTTTTCATTTCATAATTTTACGTTTTATAAATTTCTTTTAATTTTAGAGCACCATGATCAAAATTGATGGACATTACTCCTGAAACAAAATACATACTTACCTTATAGTATTAACATAAATACATACATACATACATACATATGTGCATTATTCAATTTATTTTATTCATTTCTTATTAAAGTTTTTGTTTTTACTTTAAATATAGTAAATATGAGTTTTTAATTAATAAACTTAACTCTAAATTATTAAACTTAAAAATAACATAACTGCTTACATACATATGTGCATTATTCAATTTATTTTATTAAATTTTTATTTAAGTTTTTGTTTTTAGTTCAAAGATAATAAATATGAGTTTTTAATTTAAAAATATTGTAAAACTTCACTATCATTCAAACCAAATTTCTTACTATCTCTGCTCGGGTTGCTTTAGCAACTGCTTCTTCACTAAGTTCTCCAGAATCGTCGGCCTCGTCATTATTCGCATTCTCATTAAGGTCACTGATGGAAGGCTCCCAGTTGTTTTTGTAAAAAATGCAGATGTTATGCAAAATGCAACATGCATTAATAATTTTTGTTGCTTTATCGGGGCTATAGTGCAATCCTCTTGACCCTATCATGTACCTAAAACGATTTTTTTACAACGCCATTGCATCTTTCAATGACGTTTCTTATTTTACAATGTTTATCATTGTAGTTCTTTTGACGTGAATCCGTTGAATTTCTTATTGGTGTCATTAAGTATGGCTGGAGCTTATAGCCGGAATCACCTGTTTTGAAAAATTATATATACATATATTAGTTACAAATGCATGTATGTATATTTCAAATATGGTTTACCTAAAAGCCATGAATTTCGCTTTCCATTCAAATACCTCGTTTTGAAGAAATAATTTGCTGCACTCTGGTCCCAAACGAAAGCATCGTGGTTAGCTCCAGGGTGTCGTGCGTCCACATTTCGGGTCTAGGTTTTCCTCAAATATGGTGAGCAGTTCTGAAAGTATTTTTGATACTTGCGACTTAGACATTGCAGAAACATATTCATTTCCTACTGATGTCTGATAGCCACCAGTAGCAAGAAAACTCAAAAACGTTGCAAGCTTTGTAGGTGCTGGTATGTGGGTGTTGCGATAAGCAACTGTCAACTTTGGCGCTATTTCCGCAAGCAAAATTGCAAAAACTTCCTTGTTTATACGAAATGTTGAAAGAAAACTAAAAAAAAAATATTATAAAGATTTAATATTTTCCACTTGTTGCACTTTTTAAATACTGTTCCTTTGCTAGATCAAGTACATTGAAACCATCCCGTATATTTCTGCGACATAAACGATTGTCCTCACTTCACTTTCACTGGAGTCGGTATCAAAGTTTATTTCGGCAGAAGGAAACATTCTTCTTTTAGATTTATCACTAAATTGTAAATATAAATTTTATTTAACACAAATTATTTTTGATTGTAAATAAAACACAGCTGTTTAACTTTGGTTTTTAGGGTTGCCCCTTACAAATTAAAATATTGCATATGTAGCATTTGCGGTTGCGAATTTGTTTATGCAAGTTTTTGTATGGTCTCCTTTGATGGAACGGTACGCATGTACTTGCTAGCTAGCTAGATCGGGAGGATATGGGCAGGGATCTTGTTCCAATGGTCCATAGACACACAATAAGAAAAAAAATTATTACATGCGATTTGAATGCCCTTTTGTTTTTTTTTGTTTTTTTTTTTCTCACTAAACCACAAACCAAGTAGCGTCTTTCATATTATCAATTATGTTAGCTATGATGTAGTAGCTAAGCCTCTTAACCCACCCAACCTTGGTATTCGGATTAGGCTGAAGAATAAAATCTTCTGTTTTGTTACGAATCACCCTAATACACTTAACCTTACCTCTGTCCCTGAAGTCTACATAATAATAAGGATTACAGAGCAATCATATTTCAATCCACCTTTACTGCATTATTACAAAAACAAAATCTGAAGGTACAAATTATAATTGAGAATCACGAATTTAAATGTAAATGTTACGATATATGTTAATGTATAAATATTTAAGATACATTATGTAAAAATTTATATATGTTAATACTAATGTAGATGTTTTATGTTAACATGTAACAGAGATAAATCCGATCTCAACAAACAATAATAAGGTAAGTATGTACGTTTATAAATTCTTCTTTTTTTCTTTCTCTTAGTTAGCATATATAAAAAAAAATATAAGAAAAAAATGTAAATAAGGAAACGAATTTATGAATGATAGTAGAAAAATTAATTGAGCAACACGAGCTTAAATTAAAACAACAAAAATTATTTCTTTATATACATACATACATATTTTTTCTTTTGACTTACAGGAGGGTCTCGAGTCCAACGATGCTGCAGGCCTTCTGCTTGTGGCGATTGGAGTCGATTTACATTCCAATTGTAATTGTAGGGTTAATTTTAATCAATATTACCTTCTATATATATATATGTATATTTAATCTTTGGTGAATTTTCCTGCTCGCAAAAAAAAGGAAGAATGACCTTGACCACAATTTAATACAATTTGTATTTATGTATTATTAAATAAAAAAAAATTGCGCAATTACTTAAAAAAAACAGCGTTTTTAATTTGTTTGCTCTGAGCTGTATGAATTGATGTTTTCTGTTCGGCTGCCGCAAATCAAAAGAATGTGTTGCAGTTTTTTCTTTTTAATTTAAGTCAAGCTCTCACAGTATAATATTTTATTCTCTATCAAAATACTAATATACATGAGATTATTGGAATGCATATTATGTATGATTCTATTACTTTTTAAAATTCTTTTTTTTTTTTTTCCATTCATACTACAGGAGGCAAACAAAGACAATAATATATCAGTACTCGATATCTCTATCATCATGTATATCGTTTTTTTTTTTTTTTTTGAAAAGATAGGTATACATGATCGAATAGGTTGCATAAAGCAAATCAGCAGAAATATTATTTGGGAGAGAAAAAAAAAATATGTAAGAGATATTTGTTCTTGATGTACCAATGTTGTATTGATAAGTACTATTAGTAATGGCTATCTTAGAAAGGGACGAATCCGCCTTAAAGCAATTGAAATTATTTTAAGTCGAACCTTTTCCATTTATGAATATATTATTCATATACATACATATATATATATATATACACATTTATGTATATATATTTATGGTTTTTATATCATTTAAAAAAATATTAGATTTTGGCAATTTGTCACATTACAAAAACAGCTTTTGGTGAGTTATTTTTATAATGAAGCAGAAGCTGAATATCTATATGTATGTATGTAATTGCAATTTTAGCAGCAATCTGTTCCTTATTCTGTAATATCTTTTGCATGAAATTTTCCAAGTGGCTTCCCATTCATATTCTCTAAATCATAATAACATGAGCCATGCTTTGCCGTGACTCTAGCCTTTTCAAATTGATCTGCTAGTTTACTATTAAAGTGGTCTATTTCTTTAGACTGAGCAAAATTTCTTTTGTAAACGATTTACCCCACATCAAAATTCACAGGACGTGACCGCAGATTGTAATATTTTACATTTTTTTCATAGGATTTCCGAATGTTACTTCGAGCCTTCTCGCGTAACAATTCCATTTTTTCATCACTTTTTACATTTACCTGTGCTGTTTCGAGCAAGTTTAAATTTCGTAATAGAGAATATGATTTCCCGTTTGTCAACATATTTTGGCCAAAAAGCAGAAAATAAGGCGAAAACCCTGTACTACTATGTACGGAACTGCGAAGAGCGCAACTGATTGCAGATAGTTTTTCATCCCAATCTTGTTGTTGTGGTTTAACATATGCTCTTATTGCGGCCAAAACTGACCTATTTACTCGCTCACTAGCGTTTGCCTGCCGTGAATAGAGTGCAGTAAAGTTATGGAATACACCATAAGTTTCTAAAAATTCTTTAAACAAATTAGATCTAAATTGCACGCCGTTGTCGGTGGTAATAGATTCTGGAACACCAAAAATATGAAAAATACGCTTTTCCAGAAATTCAAGTATAACGTTTGCCGTAAATTTTTTTATTGGCTCTAAAAAATGGAATTTTGATAGATGATCCAAAACTATGATAATACCTATATTTCCTGATGTAGATCTGGGATAAGGACCCAACAAATCTAAATATAGCTTTTGAAAAACACGAACTGATGTGGATGGTTGCCCCATTGGTGGTCGTAGACATTTATTAGGTGCTTTCGTTTGTTTGCAAATTTCACACGATGCAACATAGTTTGCAGTTTGTGTTGCCATTTTTGGCCAAAAATAAAAAGTTTTAAGCCGACATAAAGTCTTTCCAATTCCACCATGGGCGCATAGCGGGTGGTCATGAGCTCTTTTTATAAGATCAATTGTCATTGAAGTAGGAACCCAAAGTTTCCATGAAAGCTCTTCTTGCAGGTCATCTCCTGTAGCATATTCACACCGCTTATATACAAACCCATCCACAATTTTAAAATCTGGAAGATAATCAAGTTTAGGCTTTAATTTTCCTATTAAAGTTAAATACTCTACCGATTTAAATTCAGAAGAATTTAAATCTATTTCTATGGAATTTTCGATTTCCGATATAAAAGCGTTTTGATATGTATTAATTACAATTTCTTCATTATTTTCAGAGTATATTCGTGATAATGAATCCGGGACTATATTTTTGCTTCCTTTTCTGTGGCGGATAGTGAACTTAAATCCTTGTAACTTTAGGGCCCAACGGGCTAGTCGTCCGTGTAAGTCAGTTTGATTCATGAGCCATTGGAGTGAGGCATGGTCCGTTACTACTTCAAATTGTTGGCCCTCCACGTACGCTCGAAATTTTTTTATGGCCATAACAGCAGCAAGACATTCTTGTTCAGATACTGTATAATTCCTCTGTGCCGGTGTTAGCTTATGGCTCATGAAAGCAATGGGTACTTCATCCATGTCGTCAGTAGTCTGCGCGAGAACCGCGCCTATGCTATATTGGCTTGCATCACACTGGATTGAAAACGGACGAAGAAAGTCGGGGTTATGCAGCACGGGAGCTGAACACAAAGCGTTTTTAAGCTCTTCAAATGAAGACTTAGCTTCAACAGACCAGTTCATTTTTTTGTTTTTCCGAAGCATGTCAGGTAAGGGTGCAGTCAATGTAGCAAAGTTGCGCACAAACCGGCGGTACCACCCAGTCATACCTAAAAATCGTCTCAACTGTCGTATTGAAGTTGGTAGGGGGAATTCACGAATAGACTGGACTTTGTCCGGATCGGTTTTTATCTGTCCATATCCTATGACATGCCCTAAGTACTTCACTTCCTTCAACAGGAACTTACTCTTTCCTATATTAATTGTAAGATTTGCTTTTCTTATATAAAGTGCAACCTCGTGTAGCAGCATGACATGTTCATCGAATGTCTCTGTTATTAAAAGCAAATCGTCTAAATATACAAAGACTTTTGTTCGCAGATTAGCCGGTATTATTTGGTCCATGAGGCGGGACATTGTCTGTGGTGCATTACACAACCCGAAAGGCATTGTGACAAACTGGTATAAAGGTCGACCCGGTACAGTGAAAGCTGTCTTCTCCCTTGACCTATCATCCAATGGAATTTGCCAAAAAGCATCCTTCAGGTCTAGACTCGTGATAAATCTTGCCTTTGGTAGCCTGCTGATAATTCCATCGATAAGAGGTAAGGGATAAGCATCCTTGACTGTCACGCAGTTGAGCTTCCTGGCGTCTAAGCAGAGACGGACCTTTCCTGGTTTTCGCACCAGAGCCACAGGCGATGACCATGGATTCTGAGACTCCTCAATCATCCGATCAATTTCGGCGAACAAGAGTTTTTCCACAGCAGGTGAAACGGAAAAATGACGTTGTTTAATTGGTTTGCTGTCGCCTGTATCTATACTATGAGTGACTAGAGAAGTTCTACCTAGTCCTTCTTTAGCATATGAGGGAAAACAATTTCTGAACAAAAATATTTGCGGTTTTTAATAATTTTTTTCCAATACTCCCTTAATCTCTTTGTATTTCGTTTAACACGTCTAAAAATTTTATCTTCAATAATTTCATTGTTAAAAATTTTCAATTTAGTTTCTTCGTATTCACGAAGGCGTACATGATATGGCTTCAAATATTTTGGCATGGAATTTTTTTCTAAAGGTTTGGTTTTCGAATTATTTATAATTTGATCTGTTTGAGTTCCAGAGGACCTTAAATTTGAGTGGCTTGATTTTTCAATTGTTTTTGCTTGGCCCTCTGCTGGTAGTTTTTTGAAAATTTAGTACAGTTAGAACAATTAGGTTTATATGTATTAGGTGCTCCGCACCCATAACGATTTTTCTTTCATTTAAACAATCTTCAAAGCGGTGTCCTTTTTGTGAACAGTTCCAACAAATTACTTCTTTAACATCATTTAATTCGTTAGCCTCTTCATCCATATCATCTTCAGCAATTTCAGAGATAATCTTTCTTGCCGTAAACGCTCTATTCGAGCGACGGGATTCCAGCTCCTCTTCTAAAATTTCATGTTTGCGTACAAACTCTTTTAATTGAGCAACAGACCCGACATTGAAATGTAATAAATCTTTTCGAATTTCGGGCTTCAAATTACGTTTAAGAATTTCAACTAGTTCGAACTCACTGAGAGGATTTTGAAATCGGTCGGTGATTTTTAAAATCGCTTCATAATACCCTTCGAATTTTTCCCCAATTCTTTGCTTTCGGCATCGAATTTGTTCTCTTAAATCAAAATCTGTTCGTCGATCACGAAACTGATTTTTAAGTTCGTGACATAATATTTCCCAATCCATTCGAATGCAATTTCGGTGAAATCTCCAGAACCAATCTAAGGCTTTGCCACAAAAAAGTAAATGGACATGCCTACACAGTATATCAAAGTCGCCTCGTAAACTTTGAACGGTGAGTGCATGCACTCGATATATAAAATTATCAACAGACAACCCCTCTTCATCTTGGCCATTATATTTTAAATGCCAACTTGACATGATGTTGGAAACTTTGTCAGTGGTAAGGTCTGCGTTTTGATTGGATGCTGGTCTTATATTGTTTTGTCGATTTTGATTATTTCGACCCATATTGCCATAAAAATTATTATTGTCAAAGCTAGCTCTACAATTCGAATTATCTGTTCTATTAGCATTAGGAAAAAATCGATTTCGTCCATTCTGATTTAAATTTACGTGATTTGCTAAGCTTGGTCTGAAAGTATTATTTTGGTTTAAATTTAATAAATCCAAAGTATTTTGGACCACTTCATTGATTAAAAATTTAATGGTGTTTTCTTTTCTACACACAAAATGGCACCTTGTTGAAAGGCACATGAATAAAATGTCTTGCCAACCCTGTTACAATGCAACTCGTTATTTCAATAGAATAAAACTCGATTTATGAAAAAGTGGAACGCACTGTTTTTAACAGCTGACAGCGAAGCTTTTTCTACACAATTTAAAAAAATTCAACAAATCCTTTGACACGCGGATGAGGGCTACGACTTAATAAATTTAACATATCTTCCTCATCACATGAGGAGGATGAATCCAATAATTGACTGACAGTCATTTCTGCACATATAATAGATGCGGCAATATCCATATTTTTAACATTTTTGTTTAAAATTGCTGAATATGTTAAAAAATTCACAAATTTATTTTCATACAATACGTAAACATGAAAATACAGCTGCCAGATAGCTGATTTATCGATCTGAACTTTTAACGATTTTTTCATATGAAGATTTTGTTATGAGAGCAATTTTATAACACCGAATCCAGTAAGATTCTATATTACTGAAAATCTAGCATTAACAATGTAATGTTTTCTCATGGCTAGCCTATGAAACAATAGAAATTTTAACTTTAAAACCTTAACTTTTTTACTTCCCAATTCCAGGCGATTTTTTTCAACTTCGTCTGGTAACACTATTTATAAACAAAAACCCCATGTTAAGGCGACTTAATACCAGGTGGCGTTATTAGTGGAGATTATCTGCAGCTTTCTAACCAAAGTGTCAAACTCTATATGAAAAACTAAACAACAATTTTTTGTATATGCATTTTACATTACAGTTTGGTGAATGCTAGATCTTGTTGTACTAATAAGGCCACTTGGTATTATTCGCTTTGCTGTTTTACAGGGCACTTACAACACTGCCGATTTTAACGGGGCAAAAAGTGCAATGCCTTCCACCATTATTGAGGGCAATTTTTTTAGAATCAAACACACTGCCCTTTTAGAGAGCAAAACATTTTTAAGAAACAAACACGAAAGTACACTTTCTGCATGGAGATGTAGCATTTTTTTGTAGAAAAGAAAACACCATAAGTGTATTTTCACTAACATTTTGCGGATCTACGTTTTGTTGTACATTTTTAGAGCCTACTGTGTTATGCGAAATATTAAGTAAATTGTCTAATTGATTGACATCTTGATCAAAGTTAGGAGTTTGTGTTATGGTATTCCCCAATAGCTTACGCCTAATATTTTTATTCTGCGAAGGAACTTTTGTTATAGCACCTCGATTTGTATTACTAGTAAAGTTTTTTCCTAAGGAATTTGGATTTTTAGCCTCCGCTAAAATGTTATGCGACTTTAATTTTGTTTGCCTACATGCTTTTCCACAAGTAGGACACTCTTGAGTTTCTTTTAGTACATTCACTAAACAATCTTTGTGAAATATATGATCACAAGGAGTAGAAACTACAATGTCATCCAGTTCATAATCTTTCTTGCAGATTGAACATTGCTGCACATTAACCTCTTCAGGTTGAAAAACAATATTTTCGTCACTGTGACGAAGAGACATTTTAATAAAAATTATCAATAAATCTTGTAGGATTTCCGTAGAACTTCATTTTGGACTTTATGGTAAGGTAGTGAGCAAATATACCCATGTATAAGTGTATGTTACTAATAACATTGTTTATTAATAATAAAAAAAACGAACCGAGTTTTTACAGATTGGCTCATAAGCAAAAAAAATTTATGACATATTAATAATGAAAAGTGGACGATTTGTGCAACTTATTTATTGAGCTTTCAAATCGTATATCCAATGCTTCTCCTTCAAAAATACGAATCAATAAATTTAGTCAACGTACCAGACAATTCTTTTTCGAATTTATTTATCTAACCCATTATGATCACCAAACAAAGAGGAATGAATACACATGAAGTAATAGTGGATAAAAAAAAAACTTTTGAATTTTAATTTATATTATTTCCAGCTATATTCTAATGGAATTTCATTCTTGGCCTGAACCAACCATATAACAAACACACTTCGTGACATAATGGATACAAAAAAAATCGATAAGGTTTATAAAGAATAATTTATGAAAAGATGTTAATGTTGAGGTCCCAAAAATATATATCTATATTACAAAAATGTGAAACCAACAAGTTAGATAGTTTTGAAACTCGATACTTTTTCGGGCCCCACGTTGGGCGCCATTTCTTTCTATTGTAGCATTTGCGGTTGCGAATTTGTTTATGCAAGTTTTTGTATGGTCTCCTTTGATGGAACGGTACGCATGTACTTGCTAGCTAGCTAGATCGGGAGGATATTTTTTTTTTTTTTTTTTTATATGTATATTATTTATTGAATCTTCAATAATAGATTGAAACATCAATAAGTTTTTCGAATCTTAAATCTAAAAAAAAAATAATAAATATAAGTTTAGCCAATGCTAAACATAATTTTTAGTTACAACGGTTGATTTTTGTTGTTTTACATCTCTCGTGTACGGCTGATAGAAAGAGTGTCCCTCCTCCTAAGCCGGGTGTGGCCTCTATACTCTAGAATATTGCGCGCAAGTGGGTTTGGGTGCAACTCAAGTTTTTTAATGTATTTTTTCGCGTGTTTCGAAAATACTGTCTTTACCAACGGAACGTCTAGATCTTTATGAATTCTATGGTTTCTGACATACCAGGGGGCTGCAGTTATTGTACGTAGAATTTTATTTTGTCGCCTCTGAATTTTTTCTACATTCGATGCTGAGGCAGTGCCCCATAGCTGGATTCCATAGCACCATATTGGTTTCAGGATCGCGTTGTATAGTAGAAGTTTACAGTCTAGGCTCAGTATTGAATTTCTACCCATAAGCCAATTCATTTGCGCTGCTTTTAATTTCATTTGCATCAACTTTGCGTCTATATGCGATTTCCATGTTAAACGGCGGTCAAGGTGAACGCCTAGATATTTGACTACAGTATGTTGCGGAATAGTCTCGGTGTTGATTTATATAGGCGGGCATGTTTCCCTTCGCAACGTAAAAGTGACGTGTACACATTTCTGCTCGTTAACTTTTATACGCCATTGTTTGAGCCATTTTTCCAATTTGGATATATACCCTTGTAAGTTGATGGAGGCTTCTACTGGATTTTCATGGACGCTTAAAAAAGCTGTATCATCGGCAAATGTTGATGTATAATTGTTATTGCTTAACGGTAAGTCAGAGGCATAAATTAAATAAAGTAAGGGACCTAAGATGCTGCCTTGGGGAACTCCGGCTTCGATCGACTGCGAACTGCTTAAAAACTTTCCTTCCCTAACAACAAATTTTCGTTCCTCTAGATAGCTTTTTAAAAGCTTGACGATGTTTGCGGGGAGATTTCGTGTTAATTTGTGGATAAGACCTTCGTGCCATACTTTATCGAAAGCTTGAGAAACATCTATAAAGAGCGCAGAGCAATATTTCTTTTTGGATTTTTGTATAGTTGACCTGTGATTTAATATGATGAAAATTCGTTTTGTTCGGCTTAAGGTCTTCTTTAATAAAAACAATTAAAATTTTTGTTTCATAAAGAACTTTTTTTAATTTATTTTTATTTTTGTTTTCCGATATTTCGGTTAACTTCACAACATTCTCAAGGAATCTAAAAAACAATGTAAATAAATTAAAAAAAAAAAGTTCTTTATGAAAGAAAAATTTTAATTGTTTTTATTAAAGAAGACCTTAAGCCGAACAAAACGAATTTTCATAATATTTTTTTTTTTCAAAGGTGTCTCTAACTACGTTCACAAGTCTGTGAGTTTGTTCATTTGTGCTATGTTGTCTGCGAAAACCGAATTGATGATCTGGAATGCATCCACTTCTAGTCAGTATAGGCATCAGCTTGCTCATATACAGCTTTTCAAATAGTTTTGAAATGTTGGGCAATAAGCTAATAGGCCGATAGGATTCAACCTTCGTATGATCCTTGCCGGGCTTTGGTATCATAATAATCATCGAAACCTTCCATTCGGCAGGATAGTATTGCAGCCGTAGAATACTATTAAAAATGAAGAGTATAACTCTTTTCGCAATATAAGGCAGTTGTTGAAGCATTTTGTTGCTTATTTTGTCGACACCTGGGGCTTTCCTGGTGTTAAGACTAGTAATAGTATTTTCAATCTCAGTCATGTAAAATCTCATCGGTATTTCTGGTAAAGAGACGACTGGTGGCAGTTCAACAATATCAGCAGAAATATTCGGGGTAAATACTTTTTCTAGTAGGAGGTATTCCACTCTGAAATTTTTAGGATGTTTAGAACACATAAGTATGTGGCATTTTGTGCAAAAAATATAAAAATTTTAAAAAATGGGTTTTTTTCAAAAAATAAATTTTAATATTTCAATTTTTAATTTTTAAAATTTAAAAAAAAAAAAATAATAATAAATTTCTTAAACCTAAAAACTTCACTAATCCCACGCAAAAAGACTTTTTTCAATATCTTGCTCACAACAAAAGTTATGAAATTTTAAGTGTAGTGCCTACCCTGCAATTTTCAGTATTTCTAAGCTGCAGGGCTGCCACAGTTTTCGAAAACAAAAATATTAAAAATCGTTTTGTGAACATACATACACTACTACACACATTCACCAAGTTTTATCAAAATCGGACACTACCGAAAAAATGTTCGTTGAAATAAAATGGAATTGCTCAATAGTGGAATTTTTAAATATAGCCTCAAAGCTAATTCCAGACTTTGATGGCAGAGCAGAAAATTTACGCTCTTTTATAGACTCATTATCGTTACTAAATTCAATTAAAGGAGACACGAATCCACAGCCTATCCCTCATAAAAACAAAATTAAAGGATACTGCAAGAAATCTTATCAACGATGAGGCAACAATAGTAAACATTATAAATAAGTTGCAACAAACCGTTAAAGGTGAATCAGTAGAAGTAATATCTGCGAAAATAATGAACATTAAACAAAGCAGTAAAACGGCAAATGCCTACTGCAATGAAATTGAAAGTTTAGCAAAATCATTAGAAAGTGCATATATAACAGATGGATTACCATCAGAATTAGCAACCAAATATTCAACAAAAGTCGCATTAAAAGCACTTACCGAAAACTGCAACATTGATAAAGTAAAGCTTATCATGGAGGCAGGCCAATTCAATAGCATGAATGATGCTATAAGTAAATTTGTCAATAGCTGTACCGAAGCCACAGGCCAACAGAATGCCATACTATATTATGGGCAAAAATATAGACCCAATAACAATTACCGTGGCAATAATACACGATTCCGTGGAAGAAATAATTTCCCACGTAACAATAATAGTATAATATTAAAGAAATAATTGGAACGACTGTCTCAGTTGAGTGGTATGTAAAGAGTAATTTTATTATCTTCAGTTTCTTTACTCGCTAGTTTATTCTTATACATAGTTGCTTATACATAGTATCCGTATTGGGGAGAAACAGTCCTAAAAACCTTCTTAAATAAAAATGATGTTGAAATAAAAACATTTAGATCAAATATTCTAACCGCAGATGGTTCTAAAATTAGATTTTAGGTAACTGCTCACTTCCAGTTACATTTAGAGGTTTGACAAAGCCCATTGTTTTTTTTATAGTTCCGTCTCTATCACAGGAAGGTTACTTAGGTGTAAATTTTTTGGGCGAATTTTTCCTTCGCACCTCAATTAATTCCACACATTTCTTGCATATAACTCCATATTGCGGATGAAGCATCGTTTCACGTTTTAAATCCTGAGCAGAGATACCAACTAAATAAAACAATATCAATTTTCCAACATATGAAAAGTTAGGACTTGGATACACACACCTTGTTGATCGATTGCCAGGCTTCGTGGGTCGTGCTACACGTTAGGCATAGAGAAAAAAAATTATCTCGGATATCATTAAAATTAATTGCATTTTACAGAATCCATTCCTTCCTGTTCGATCTTAACTATCTTACGATACGAAGCAGGTTTGTTACGCAATATTCTCCACCATGTCAATTTATTGATCATGTTACCATCCATAATACCATAATAGGTGGCAACACACGCCCCATACTTTAAAATTCAACTCTGATTTTAAGAATCTTTTATTATAGCGCTCCTTCTTTTGAACAGGGCAATAAAAAAAATGATCTGATAGTTCCGTTATAAAAATCAGCCAATAGCAGCGAGCCTCTTGGCATAGTAAAAGAAGGATCAAGAAATAACCAGTAGGTATAGTGGAGAATTAAAAAGAATTTTCTAGACAGTCGTGAAAGGAAAGTTAATTGAAGTGGTTCATCCATCGACAAGAAATTGAAGCGATATAAATAGCGAAATTGTCATTAAGGTTCAAGTGTTCTAAAGCAAATTCCACACTCAATATGAGTTTAATTAAGTTTTTCTTGAGATTATGGTTCAAATTACTAAGGAAAAAAAACAATGCATGTACTATGTAAATAAGAAAATTAAAGTCTTGTAAACCAACTCAATTTAACAAAATTTCACAAAGAAAAATATGAAAAAAAAACCCAAACCTAGTAACAAAAAATTACGAACAAAAAGAAGTAATTCAAAATCAGCAAAAGACAGCCTAAATTAAAAATTTTACTGCCTAACCCACGATATCGAAGGATGTCGATCGCTTGATTTTTAGACGTAAAAAATCTAGCTTGCGATCCACTAATAACTGATTTTATTTATTTGTTTAGCTTTTCTTCCAGTAAACAATTAATAAGTTAAATAAAATCGGTTATTAGTGGAACGCAAGCTAGATTTTTTACGTCTAAAAATCAAGCGATCGACATCGTTCGATATCGTGGGTGAGGAAGTTAAATGGAAAAAAATGCATACTTATGTGTAAAAACTAGGGATGCAACCGATACCGATATATCGGCGATACTTCTGGTTTTCCGATATATCGATATGGGCGATATTTTACTGTCGATACGCCGATACTTCTTATATTTTTCTTTAGTGTTTTTTGAACAAAATATTAAATTTTCAACTCTTTTTTTTGCATGACAACTATGAGAAATAACATATTAAAAGCAGAACATAAAATCAAAACAGAATACATAATGAAATTATTTCTTCTATTTTGCTTTGCACCATAGTAATGAAATGTTCTCTCAATGATAAATCTTGTATGTGTTTGTATGTTTTACGATTTTTTTCAAGGCGCATTAATACAAGTGGTGGTAATTCTACAACAATTACAATTTAAAATAACAACTGACATCTCAGCCCTTATGTCAACACGTACAAATTTTGACATACGAACATCTAATTTGCGCAAAAAAAAATAAAAAATAGGTATAATAACGGTTTAAACAAAATTTTTTTTAAATGCAAGAAAGAAAAAAATACTGTGTGGTTGACAACCAGTGTAACCAAAAAGAAATAATGAAAAACTTAGTAAAAGAACGTTAAGAAAAAAAAATACGAAATAAAATAAAGAAAACGAAAAATAAAAGCATAACCAGAAATAACAATATGTATATGAAAACTAAAAGAGAAAGAAAATGTTCAGCAACAAGTCGGCGATGAACATACATATCCAGCAACAAATCGATGTTATGCTTATCTCAGAAACTCACTTGACGTCCCGAAGCTTTTTTCGAATTAGTGGATATAATTTCTACGACACCAAGGATCCTCAAGGTAGAGCTTGTGGTGGCTCTGGAATCCTAATAAAAACTCGAATAAAACACTACCTACTAAATGACCTTCGTGAAGAATATCTTCAAGCAACGAACATCTGCATTGAAAATTTTTATCAAAAGCTTGTGATATCATCTGTTTACTCTCCTCCCAGGTTTTCAATTTCAGAGAGTCAATATACCGCATTTTATACAACACTGGGGTCCCGTTTTCTAGCAGCTGGCGACTACAATGCTAAACACACTTTTTAGGGCTCACGTTTAATCAGTCCTAAGGGTCGTGGATGTAATCGACTTTGGTATTATGAAAGGCGTGCCCAGCGAAATGATTGAAGTAGAAGCGTCTCTGGATTTGTCTTCAGATCACTCGCCTACTATTATCACTATTTACTCACACACAACTACAACACCAACATGTGATTTACCGCTGACACCTGCACGTATTAACTGGCTGAGTGCTCATTGCACGGAAAATATGCCATTGAGAACACCTGCTGACATAGAAAATTCTATTAGGTTGTTTGAAGCACATGCTAAACAAGCTGCTCTTAATGCTTCTTCAATTCAACCAAATCAACAAGCGATATTTAACAATATTTTTTGTGCAGATATAGAAAGGCTATTGACTGAAAAACGGAGAGCTCGACGAGAATGGCAACGTTACAGATCGCCTCAGCTAAAATTGAGGCTTAAGGAGTGTACCAAACAGCTAAGAAAAGTTTTACAATCACAAAAAAACAGCTTCGCTTCAAAAATTTCTGCAAGAACTCGATGCAACACCATCAACAGATTATTCGCTGTGGCGTGCAGCCAGAGGACTTAAAAGGCCAGTGATTTGCAAACCACCATTACGAGCCTCTAATGGTGACTGGGCAAGAACTGATGCTGAAAAAGGTGATCTATTTGTTAAGCACCTAGAAAAAGTATTTACCCCGAATATTTCTCCTGATATTGTTGAACTGCCACCAGTCGTCTCTTTACCAGAAATACCGATGAGATTTAACATGACTGAGATTGAAAATACTATTACTAGTCTTAACACCAGAAAAGCCCCAGGCGTCGACAAAATAAGCAACAAAATGCTTCAACAACTGCCTTATATTGCAAAAAGAGTTGTACTCTTCATTTTTAATAGTATTCTACGGCTGCAATACTATCCTGCAGAATGGAAGGTTTCGATGATTATTATGATACCAAAGCCCGGCAAGGATCATACGAAGGTTGAATCCTATCGGCCTATTAGTTTATTGCCCAACATTTCAAAACTATTTGAAAAGCTGTATATGAGCAAGCTGATGCCTATAGTGGCTAGAAGTGGATGCATTCCAGATCATCAATTCGGTTTTCGCAGACAACATAGCACTATTGAACAAACTCACAGACTTGTGAACGTAGTTAGAGACACCTTTGAAAAAAGGAAATATTGCTCTGCGCTCTTTATAGATGTTTCTCAAGCTTTCGATAAAGTATGGAACGAAGGTCTTATCCACAGTCTGTCTAAGTTGCTACAGGTTTCGGTGGTGGTTGACGATCAGTTGAGTTTCCTGCAGTAGTGGAAAGTTCAGCAACATCATAGGAGGGGATTTGTTTCCATTGCGATACACACGCACCTTACTTGGGTCAAAACGCCATAAACTTCGCCTGAAGATCCTACTTCCGCCTTACCGCAGTATAAAATTCTTTTTTTTATAAATTTTTCATTTTGTTTCTTTTCATTTTTTTTATTAGTTTTTTTTGAGATTTGATTGTTTTTTTTTTTTGATATTTTTCTTTATTTATTTAGATTTTGTTTTGATTAGAATTTACATATTCCTTTTGCTTATATATATTTTTTTTTCTAATATTGATTTTTATTTATTTTTTTTCTATTATTAATTTTGAATTTTTTTTTTATTATTAGGTTTGAACCTTTTTATTTATTATTTATTACTAATGTTGATTTTATTTTAGCTAGGTAATTTTTTTTTCTTTGAATTGGATTCTTTTCTTTTATTTTTCGAGAATTTTTTTTTATTTCGAAATTTTGTTTGTTTTGAATTTTTATAGTTTCAATTGTTCTAGATTTTTCTTTTTTTAGCTATAGAGTTTTTTTTTTTGGTTTGTTTGTAGAAAATAAGCCTGAGGGAGAAAATCCAATAAGTAATACTTAAATTCAAATTATTTGCATTAGTAGAAATTTACCTAGTACATTGATTTTGTTGAAATGGTCGAAACCCGTTCAACCAGAAATCAGAGATCCGTAGAGAATTCTAGTATGGAGAACGCGGCAAACCCTGTCAACGTGGTTCCTACGGCAACAGTCGGGGAAAATGGTTTAGCCATGCTCCAGGAAGCTCCTCAGTTGGAAAACGTTTTGAGTAGTAATGTTGATCAACAAATTCCACCAGGGGCACAAAAATTTTTAGCTAGGGCAGAAGGTGATGCCAGTTTTTCGGGGCAACTGAACAGTCCGAACAGTTCAATACCGTCACCCGAATTTAGTAGCGTCACCGCTAGAAATGTGCAGCAGGAGGTGCGTGCAAGTAGAGCTCTGTCGCAAATGGGCCAAGCTATGGCACCAGACAGGAGTGGACCACCCGAGTTTAGTATGACTAATTTCATACGAGAAGAGTTGACGCGCCAAATGCAGCAAATGCAAACAACTCTGCGGCAGGAATTAGCTCAAGCAGTAGGTCAAGCCGTTGGTCAACAACTTAATTCTAATTTAGCATCAATTAGAAGTAACATTATAGCATCGGTAACTCCACCAGAAAGCCGAGCCTCAGGTCCGCAACCGATAAGCAATGGGGATGGGCCTGGTTCAAACCATTCTGTAAATAGGCAAAGTGCATTAAATATAAATAGGCAACAAAATTATAACAGTCAAAACTTACCTAATCCGAATATTCCGTTTCTTGGCGCACAGTTTGCTGATCAGTACAGGCAGCCAAATTTACCATCACAGGCGCCTTGGCAAGTACCTACAGTCCCAACTAATTATGCTCGTCCCAGTCAACGAGACTTGTCCAAATGGGGTATTAAGTTTGACGGTACTGCCAAGGGTATAAGTGCGAAAGATTTTATTTTTCGGGTAGATACAATGAGGCTGGACCATAATGTGTCGTTTGAAGACCTTCGGCGAGACTTTAATTTGCTTCTGAAAGGGCCGGCATTGAACTGGTACTGGAATATACGTAAGCTAAATACTGCATTGACCTGGAATGAATTGGTCAGTGCATTTTTGAACCAGTACCGGCGATATGACAGCGAGTTTCAGCTCCAGAAAAAGATTATGGGTAGACGACAAGATCCTCATGAGTCGTTCGAGGAATATTTCGAGGCGGTGTTGAAGCTGAGAAATCAGCAGCGGAATCCATATTCCGAACGAGACCTGGTTGAGATAATGAAGGCCAATTTAAAACCGGCCTTAACCCAATTGTTATTCGCTGTGTCTATAGAAGGGCTAAATGACTTCTGTCAACAAGCCAAACGAGCCGAAAACTTAGTGGCGAACCACCGGCAACAGTTTCAAATGCGACAGCCTGCAACACCGAGGGTACACGAAATTGATTATGAAGAAGATTTACCCGAACAAGTAGACGTAGAAGCGATTTCGAGTACCGATCGTTATATTTGTTGGAACTGTAAGCAGCGAGGCCATGGTTTTATGGATTGTCCATCCCCTAATCGACGTATTTTTTGTTTTAAATGCGGACGTGATGGCGTTGTAACCCCGAAATGTCCAAAATGCCAGGGAAACCGGCCGCCGAACCAGTCTCGCACGGGAGAGACTCGTTCGACACAAACCTAAGCCCGCCGAACGTAACAACAAATACACCAGCTCAGCCCTATAAAATTTTAATTAACCCGGTTCAACATCAGCCGGAATTGCCGAAAAGAGAGGTTAGAGCTATAAAACCATTGCATCAACGAATTAAAGAATATAATGAGGCTAGGAAAATAACTTTTGGAGAAGTTTCTTCTAGAATCAAGAAGGCTAGGGAACGATATAAGATAAGAAAACGTTTGAGGAATGAAATAAATTCGGCTTACCTATATGAGGGCAACGATCCGCGAATTTTTATGAATATAGCTATAAATGGTTGCGACGTGTTAGGTCTCTTAGACAGCGGTGCCACAATCACATGTCTGGGAAAAGGCTGTCTACAATTCGTGGAAAAAGCAGGCCTAGCGGTGAGTGACTTTTCGTCCCAAATCCGAACAGCTGGTGGCAGTCCTCATTGTATAGTAGGCCGAGTTAAAACCAGAATAACGTTCAACGGCATGACTGATGATATAACATTTTATTTAGTTCCTTCGTTGAATAGAGCTTTGTTTTTAGGGGTCGACTTCATGAAGAAGTTTAAACTGCTTGCCAGCATCTGCAGTATTACCACAAATAATGTAGAGCTGTGCCCGGAGAGCGAAATCGAGGCGGAGCCTGATAACAGTCATACTTTGACACCAGAACAGCGGAGACGCTTGGACAAGGCGATAGCGAACTTTCCTTGCTACACCAAGAAGGGGCTGGGTCGAACCAGTCTGGAGCTGCATACAATTGACACCGGCGATGCAACTCCGGTGAAGGATAAGTTTTATCCAGTATCTCCAGCCGTCCAGAAGCTGATGTATGCCGAGCTGGACAGGATGCTTGATATGGGAGTCATTGAGCCTAGCGAAAGTCCCTGGAGTCATCCAGTTACTCTAGTGAGAAAGGGCGAAAAGAATAGGCTGTGCTTAGATGCACGTAAGCTCAATGCTCGCACTATCAAGGATGCTTACCCGCTCCCGCATATCGAGGGTCTGCTCAATCGGCTAGGAGATACTTATTTTATTTCTAGCGTCGACCTGAAAGACGCCTTCTGGCAAATCCCATTAGAGAGTTCAAGTAGAGAAAAGACTGCATTTACGGTACCAGGGCGGCCACCTTACCATTTCACGGTAATGCCGTTTGGGCTGTGTAATGCTGCTCAAAGGCTTTGCCGTTTAATGGATAAGGTGATTCCCACGGCGCTTCGTGATAGAGTCTTTGTCTATTTGGATGACCTTTTGGTGGTGGCACCAGATTTCAGCACGCACTTGGAGTTGTTAAAGCAGGTGGCAGATTGTTTAGCGGCAGCTGGTTTGACCATAAACGTGTCAAAGTCGAGGTTTTGCTTTAGGGAGCTCCGTTATTTGGGGTATATTGTAGGTGGTGGTAAGTTGAAGCCAGATCCCGAAAAAATCCAAAGCATAAGAGATTATGCATATCCCTGGTATAGACGCTTCATACCAGACTACGCCACGATTGCAGCTCCAATCTTTAACACCCTCAAAAAGGCTAAAGTCTTTAATTTTTCCGAAGAAGCCAAAGTGGCATTTGATCGGCTCAAAAGTGCCCTGATTACAAGTCCACTTCTTATTCATCCGGACTTCTCTAGACATTTTTACGTTCAGTGTGACGCGTCAGATGTGCGCAGAAGAATTATTCGGTTACTGAACGTGAATGTCTAGCGGTCGTCTTGGCGATTAAGAGGTTTAGGCCATATATAGAACTTATGCCCTTCTCTGTGATAACTGACCACAGTAGCCTTAAGTGGCTTATGTCACATAAGGATCTCACTGGCCGGTTAGCTACATCTGCAGTCGTACGATTTCACCATTGAACATAGGCAGGGGAAACAAAACGTAGTTCCTGATACCCTATCACGCTACGAGATGGATGAAGTCTCAGCAGAAGTAGAAGGATTGGTCGATTTCGACTCAAGTGCTTTTCAGTCCAGTGATTATTTAGAACTTGTTTCTACAATAGAGACAAATTCTGAACGCTTGCCGGACTTAAAAGTAATTGATGGCATTGCCTATAAGCGAGTACGACCTTATGATGGTGTAGTCATGAATGAGGATTTCTCATGGAAGTTATGGGTGCCTCAAGAATTGACTAAAACCATCATAGAAAAAACCATCACACAACTCACCGATAGCATCGCACGGAGGCATTGGTAAAACACTTCGGCGAATAAAAGAGTACTTTTACTGGCCAAATCAGAATGTTCAGGTACGCGACTTCGTGAAAAATTGTCAGGTGTGTAAAGAATCGAAGCCTGCAAATACTACATTGAGACCTCCCATGGGAGCAGAAATAGTCAGCGAAAGGCCGTTTCAAAGAATTTTTATGGATTTTCTAGGACCATATCCACGTTCCAAAAATGGAAATTGTTTTATCTTCATAGTGTTAGATCATTTAACAAAATTTGTATTGCTTAAGGCTATGCCAAAGGCTAGCACTAAAAATGTAGTAAAATTTTTAATTAGTGAGGTTTTTCATAAATTCGGTACTCCTGAGACCATAGTATCTGACAACGGGAAACAATTCGTAAGTAAAGAGTTCGCAGATTTAGTATCCAATTTTGGCATCAAACACATGCGAACGGCAATATATTCACCGCAGGCAAACGCGTCGGAACGGGTGAATCAATCTATTTTGTCTGCAATACGTTCATACCTGCAGAGTGACCATTCCGATTGGGACACACATTTGTCCGAAATAGAATATTCATTAAGGTCATCAATTCAGAGTTCGATTGGTGTTACTCCGTATTTTGCGTTATTCGGTATGAATATGATCGGCCACGGGAGTTTTTATAAATTAGCTCGGAAGCTGAAAAGCTTAGAAGATCACGAGCTGGATATATCGTCAGCCGATAAACTAGCGCTAGTACGGCAGAAAATACGCAAGACTTTACACAATGTGTACCTACGTAATGAAAAAACATACAACACGCGTTGCAGGCTAGTGAAGTTTGTCCCGGGGCAGGAGGTTTATCGCAGAAACTTCCAGCAGAGCGATTTTAAGAGCGGATTTAACTCAAAACTCGCACGCAAATTTATTAAATACAGCATTACAAAACCCATAGGAAACAGCCTTTACGAGGTAGAGGACCTTCAAGGGAAATCTCTGGGGGTATTTCACGCCAAAGATTTAAAGCAGTAGCTTTAATACCTTTGGTGGTTTTAGTCCCAGAATTTCCATCTCCTAACATTTATCACTAGTGACATCCGGTCGATTTTGTCCCAAGAGGTATGATGCGTTTCTGATGTTTGTACAGTGCTTGAGCTTACGTTTCTAAGCTGATTATATTTATAATCGTCATCGATCCATTGGTGCAACCCTATGATCATCCTGGGGAACTATGCCATTAAGGACTAAAGGTTCTTAGCCACCTGGATCGATAACTTTCTTCTGAGTCCGTTATTACAGCGAGTACTGACAAAGTAGCAGGAATGACATCATCAATGACTGCACCCAATTCATCGATGTCTCATCTAGACAAATTCGACTGGACCACAGGTGATGGTGGTGGTGGATGAATACACCGTGTTAAATCTTATTTTCAGGGCAAACTTTGTTCTAACCTGGCCATATATATATATATATATATATATATATATATATATATATATATATATATACTTATTTTTTTTGTTAAGACTCATTATGCCAAACTATATCCGAAACATTTCAACATTACCCGAATTGATCACGCAAAAGATACTAAATAAAGTGGTAAAAGGAAGTAAAGTTTAAGGAAAGGTAAAAACTTTTGAGTTTTGAACACCTTTTTGGTATAATCTTTTGAACTCATATGTACAAAAAAAAAAAAGGGCTCGGACATAAAAATTTAATTCAGTCAATGCTTAGTCGACAGAATTCAAAATTGATTTTATTTAATTTTTTTTTTTACAATTTCCATAATGCGGATGGTTTGTTTGGGTGGAGAACTTGTATGACAACCACTCAGTATTTTGAGTGATTCTCATGCAAGGTTTCTACTCGTGGTATCTGTCTGTACCCTGGAAACAATATATAAATAAATGCAAGTTCGGCTAACTGGAAAATAACTTAATTTCATTTTTATTTTGTTTATGGCCTCATTACAGTCCATTCTCGTTTTTTTTTTTATCTACATTTTCTTTTTATTTAAAAAAGAAGTCGGTTAATTTTAACTTGTGTTTTCTTTGTAGAAATTATAAACTTAATTAGATATTTTCCAGCTAACTAAACAAACGCAATTCGATTCATATTGCTGACCTTTGTCATACGAGATGAATGGCATAGAATTTTGGCCACTGAGCATACGTATGAATAATGTCCCCTTTTCAAATTACTCAAAAGCCTTAATTATTTTTACACTTAGTGAATGATGACTTCATTGCAATTTTTATGCAATAGTGAGTTCAATAATGTCGATTACCATGATAAATTATACTAGATGTGCAAGGCCGAACAGAGGGTCAAATGAAGTTTCTTTTAGCAAGTGTGATTACCACAACACGTATATTTTTATACTTCGTTATTTTCGAAACATGTATATATATTATAAATCCTGTGTGAAGCCCACTCAGTTGGAATGAGTGTTTCCCCATACAGAATATTTATTCAAGTTATTTATAAGTATTTTGGAAACAGCAACATACCTATATATACAATATGTCAAAAGAAAATATAGTATCCTATATACACAAGTATATCATATATTTTTTTTTCTTCCTCTTTGTTGTGGTGAAGCAATCACAAGCGCGTAAAAAGAAAGCCTGCTCAATTGGCACATATGGTCTAATGGAATGAGTAGTTTTATATAAATACAAACACCGAGAAAGATAAACATTGTTTTTTTGCATTTACTGGTGGGGGAATAAACCTATAGTGACCGCTTTATTTACAATTCACGAGTTAAGATTTGTCAAAGGTCATGGCAATAATAAATGGTAAACGAATACGGAATTTGTAAATTAAACAGATCGTCACTTATAAGGCTATACATTCCGTTCCCAGAACAATTTAATATTTAACTAAACTTTTTCACTCACACGAGATCGTTGGTAGCGAAAATAGCACAAAGCTAAATAAATTACTATTAATTATTTTTAAAAATAGTTCGACTGTGAATATTAATAATAATATATATAGATATAGAAACTCACGGTGATACGCGTGGCAAAGAATCCTTCGGGTCAAGGCATAACTCATTTTGAAAACACTACCTGGAAATTATAAAATAGCTCCGAGTTTAGCAATTAAAATAAATAACTCATACACTTACCGGTAGATGTATTACAATAAAACCTCCAGTGACACAGAAGGGGGGCCCAATTGTCCACTGCCCTATAGAAACCATAAAACACCACTATAGTTAGATAAAATAAAATTTCCGGTTTGGAATTCATTTGTTTCAATACTTACCAGCTCCCAGAGGGCGACCAATAACCGGCGTCAGGTGGTTGACGTAGGGGTGTAGCATGAAAGAAAAAAAAAATTTTTCAATATTATAATTTGGCTAAATAAAATAAATATACGATGCTCACCTCAACAACACCATGACCGTCGGGTAGCCCAGTACCTGTAAATAGAAAGAAATATTATTATAGATATAACTAGGAATAATACTAGAAAATAGAAAATTTACCATTGACACATCCGCGTAATTCATAACAGGTTCACCCCCATTCCAGGTCCACCGATGGACCGTGCAATGGTGGTGTTTGTGTCATGTGCACCCTGTAGTAGGGTAAAGCAGTGCGCACAAGAGCGCGACAGCTGATATCAGCTGTTGGAAAAAGTCTACACTGAAATACGCAAACACCAGCTGATTTAGTCCTGCTGCAGGGTGCATAGGGAGCAAAAAGAGACAAACAGAAAAATCAAGATGTCGTTCGGCAGGACAGCCATCTTTTTTTGGTTGGCGGGAACTGACGTGGGGCTGAGAGACAGAAAGGGATATAAGGAGGTGGCCGAGAAGAAAATGGGGAGTCTGATTGGAGAAATAATAAAGAAAAGACAAAATTTTTACAAGGCAGCAAAAGAAAAATTTTTATAAAAAAAAAAGAAATACAATTAAATAAAATTTATAAAAATAATAAAAAAACTGCAATACAAAAAGAAAATTTAAAGTTTATTTTAACAAAAATTTTGAATTACAAACAAAAATTAAACAAGTAAAATAAAAACTATACACCTACAATGAAAAGCAAAACTACAGAACCAAAGTACAATTAAATCAAATTTATATATATATATATATATATATATATATATATAAAGAAAAAAAAAACTGCAAACATTGACACAAAAATAAGAAATTAAAGAAAAGTTAAGAAATGAAAAACAGAAATGCAATTAGATGGAACTTAGCACAATAAACCTAAAGCTGAAACAAATAAAGTAAAATTGATCCAAAAAAAAAGTTTTAAAGAGAAGTGGGTGAAAAAACCAAAGAAGAGCGGCAGAAATTCGTTACCACGGTGCTAACGAGATACCGGCCCGTCCTCGGATGCAAATTGTCTCGATTATGGACCACTAAGGAAAACCGCCTGCCGATGGGATGTGAATGTCTGCGAGGTATTTTTCTGAAAGAAAAACAAAAATTGAATTTTGTATATATATGAAATTTTATTTAGTTTTTAATTAAAAATTTTGCTAATTAAATGATTTTACTTTCTTTAATTTAAATTGTTTACTTAACTTAATGTATATCCATCTTAACGTACAAAACCATACAATTTTCATTTGATAAATTTGGTAGTTAATATTTCGGATTAGGAGTTTCCTAACTTCGCGGCAATTGTTTTCGCCAGTCCAAGTAGATAACCTGTAGGTTGAGCTCATCCTGGGGGATATATAAATTGGTTTCGCGAAAATTTCTGAAAATAAGCTAACAAAATTATAGTACAAATTAAAATTGTAGTGGGAAATAACCATTTATACATAATTTTTTTTTCATTTTTGAATTTTTTTATTGTTACCAAAAGAAAAAAAGGTTTTATGATTAGTATCCTATAATTTGTTAGTAATAGTTAATTTTTAAAGAATAAATAAAGTTTATAATGTTATATATATATTGAAATGAAAAATAATTGCGATATTTGCGAGATGATTTGCTAATCCTTTGGGCGGTAAGTAAGGTGGGGTAGGGTTAATTTTCAGGTGAAGGAGCGTTTGGGACATGCCAATCAATAGGCGCATGTCACGGAGAGGTTGGATGGACCTCTGTAAAGGGAGGGCAAAATTCCCGGCATAACATCCGCCGGAAGTGACCTCAGGTGAGTGTGTGTGTGTGTGGCTGCGTGGACCGAATACTCTTCTACTTGCTTCGGGTCCCCTAAATTTTTATAGAAGTTTTTTTTTTTTAATGGCTGGTATGATTTTTTTGTTATCGCGGTAGCCAAAGCCCGATGGATCGGCAAGAACACCACACCAAGACGGCGAGCTTCTAGCCGGAGCAAACCGCTAGCATACCAGCGCCGCCGATCATCTGGCAACACAAATTAAAATGCGTAATGTCAACAAGCGAAAACACCAGCAGCACGATAACGGGTCAAAAAACTTACCAACCTGATAGAGCTAGTCGGGGAAATTTTATCTGCACCATGCCAAACTTCAATTAGTGTCTTTAACATTGTCAACATCATTTAAATAATACTTTTATTAAAGTTTAAATTTGTGAGCGTATACTCGTAACATATATGGCGCCCAACGTAATCGCCGCCGAAAGGCGACTTTTACATATTACAATTCATTCTCTCGATTTTTCTTACGGAATACAATTTTATTATGAATATGCAGATGTATTCTTGTTAACTTTACCTATAAAACTATTTTTTTTTTATTACTAACGTTAGTCGTTTCGGCTTGGCATAAGTCTTGACTACTGGAGATGAATCTGGTTCCAATTGCGATGCAGGCTGCAGCGATTTAACTAAAGTAATACATATATAATCTTAAATAACATCTAATATTTTGTCCTGAGTTTTGGGTTCTTATAAGTCCGAATTGACGACAAAGAGTCTGTCAATATCACGTTGCGATAATAACCAAAACGATATTGGACATCGTATGTTTAGAAATCCATCCAATCAAGTCCTTGTTTGGCTAGATTTATCAGGCACACAAGTTGCGGAATGGCATGGTTTGATAATAACTACATTGTAATGTTTAAAACATTATAGTTTCGAAGCAGATTATATTATAGTTATGTTACATACTAAATACTTGAGACATCAACTATTAATAAGAGATTAATAATGAATCAAGTTGAAAGCCAAGGTATATAAACATTCATTTCTTTTTATACTTGTATACTTGATCCTTATACTTGTCAGCCTTCAATTACCAAGCATTCCTCTCATAATGGAATAATTTTTGAAACACTTTTTTTTGCTTACAATTTTTTTTGTGCATATTGATTTAATTGTCACAATTCTTGTAACGATTTAAATTTTCGTCTTTCATTTTGAAATAACTTCTATATACCTTATTTAACTCTAACACTTTTTAGCTTTTATTGGAAGTTTCCCTCGCACCTCAATTAATTCCACAAATTTCTTGCATATAACTCCATATTGCGCATTAAGCATCGTTTCACGTTTTAAATCCTGAGCAGAGATACCTGTTTAGAATTAAACGTGTAAATTATTTTATTAGTATGACTTTGCTCAAACACTTGAATTTGAACTGTACTAATTTTGTTTGTGTGGTTTACTTTCAAGCACTTGTAACTTGATTACGTTCAAGTTCAATGAATAAAAAGCGAGTTTTTACTATTGACAAAGAAATATAATTTTATTGTGATATTTATACTAAAAATATTAACAATTAATTGTTGAGTCAACAAAATACTTAAAACTAAAATTTACGTTATATTGATCAATCAAATTGAAGTAGCAATGTTTGCAGTTAATTCATTGTGTAATATGATATCCTTTTGTTAAACAATATTAAGGGAGTTCACTAACGTTTATATTATCATTAACAATTAATAAGTGTGTTCACAACTTCTTAAACATTCTCCCCCGCGTTGAACGACTGTTCAAAACAAAATAAATAAAAAATAAACATTGGGAGAAAGTTTAGAGTAAAAATGGAATTTCAAAGTATGTTGGGAAATAAAGTTATTAGTTACATGAGTATAAGCTAAACTAAGTTAGTAATGAATTGATTGATTGTTGTCATCAGCTGCTAGACATCAAGGCTGAATTTGCACTGCTGGCGTGGCATTGGTAGTGGGGTCATCTTGCGTTCTTCGGCGTGTGGTTGAAGCTCAATGTTATCTCTAGTGGATTCAATTGATGTAGTTGGATGTGAGTTTAGTGCATTTTTATCGGATTTGCATCTGGAAAGCAGAATTGTATAGCTGTGTGTCTGGTGGGCCTTTAACTTATTAGGTAGCTCAGCGATTTCGTGTTGTTCCAGCGACTGTTGTAGAGTTGTTAGGTCCTTAATATTCTTGGCATATACACTCTCCAAATTTGTTGAGGTTGATTCGTTATTATTTATGAAGGCTGTAGAGTTCTTTGGTAATGGTAAGGCTGAGATTTGGCCAATGCTTGTGTATGAAAACCTCACTGTGCTTGATATAGATTTTAGTCCGTTCATGTTGACAAACTCGTGCCTGAGGGTACACTCTGGATCAAGTATCAGCAAACCGGAGCCTTTTAGTTATATAGGAATGATTTCCTTGTTGCAACCTGCTGTTGCTCTTGAGGGTGGTGACGCAACATATTGTAACGACACGTTCTATTCCGCTGGTTGCGGGGATAGGCTCAGCGGCGTCCAGGGTGTCGTTGATGTTTAATTCTTCTTATGTAAAGAAACCACGTTGTGTTTTTCTTTTTTTTTTTTAACTTTATAAAATTTATTGTCTTCTTATATATTTGTATTTAGTCTATACCTTAGAAATAAGCCCTTAATTTAATCTTTGTACATACGAACTTTTGCCTAACGTGTACACGGGTCGTGTCAAGAATCGGAAAATTGCACCGGTGGATACCTTATTGCAATTTCCGTCTCACCACGGTTTTCCTCGAGAATGAGCAGTTACTAAGCCGGTCGAAACCTGTCCCCAATATCTACTACTTCTCGGCAGTTGGGGGCGATTCTTATTGGCTGTTTCCTTGAGAATAAGCAGTTGCTAAGCCGGTCGAAACCTGTCCTCAACAACTATTCCTTCTCAGTAATTGGAACAGCTATTGTATACAACAAGATGCTTATTAACAGTGTTTAAAAAACTTAAGTCAAAAGTTAATAAGTCGCAAAATTTTTGCTTTTCACTGCTTTTACTTTTCTCTGCTTTTTAAAATGAAACATTGGTTCTGTTGAAACTTATGAAAAACACGGTAGTCGTATTGTAAGCGAGAAGCAGATAACTTATTCTAAACACTTGTAATATGCTTGCAACAATAATAGCCTTTACATTTTTCAACTTCATTGCTCTTCTGCATTTGATCAGTAACAAAAGCAAAATCACAAGCAGAGTATTTGCTTTTAAAAGTTCTCAGCAGTCGCAGTCTTAGAAGCAAGCGTTCTTTTTTGCTTTGTACATTTTTAGCAGAAAAATATTCTCTTTTCTCTTCTATACTTTTTTTACAGTTACATATACTTACTCATATACATATATATATATATATATATATTGCACATCCGTTCGTATGGCGACCTAAAAATTATTAACTTTTTTAGATGCAATAATAAAAAATAAGAAAAAACATTTGTATAGACACCGATATTTTTTTTCCAATTGCTGTTTAAATGGAAGAGATTCAACTATAGAAATTCCGCGCATCGTTATCGGTCCGCTTTTAATTCAGCACATTCTTTGTAGACCTGACTGCAAACGAACTGCTGTTTATACGACAATTTTTGTTGCCAGATTTTTGACAATTTCCCCGGTTTTTCTCTACCGCCGTTAAGTTTTTAATAGTTCCGCAGAACTGTGGCTTATTGATAGAGCACACAATGGTACATTATTAAGGTAGGCGCACTCAACCAGCTCATCGCTAATGCTCACGAGTAAAAATTAATTTTGCTATGCAAATTGTTCCAGTAGCAAAACATACATACCTACATATGTTTAAGTAATTAATCAGCAAAATTAATAAATATACTAGATAATATAAAAGTGGTCAAAAAACTAAATATAAGAGTTAAAGTTAGTGTTTTAAACAAATTTTTTGAATGCCTAGAGCACGTTCGTTAGACATAATTGAATTAATATGATATCAATAAAGTCTTAATTCTAATTTAGCAACATTGCTCAAAAATTAGTGTTCTAAAAGTAAAGAAACTTTGTTTCTCCGAAGATTTCATTTTTGTTTTGTTTCAAACAAATTTTTAAAATAATGTGGAAACAACTCTAGTTTCGCTGCGTTGTTAAAAAAAATATCCTATCCGATGGAGAATTCCAGTACAAAATTGTGAATGTATGATGCATGTTTCATATAATGTGGTCAATATTGGTATCATTTAAAAGCTTTTGAGAAGATGATAAATGATTTGCTAAACTTTTAACTGAACTAGCTGTCAAACTAAAAAAAACGTGAAAAATTAAATTAAAACTAAACAGCTAATAAAAAACAATAGAGACAAAAATATATGTTTGTGATTTTTAAAAAAAATCATAATAATTAAATTATTTTTTCGTCCATTTTATATCTTTTTCACGAAATTTTGTAATTAAAATCTTATTTCAATAGAGAATTGTCAAATCGAAGCAAGTAGATGAGTCGTGTAAACAGCATGATTCATAAACATGCTTCAGAAAGCGAAGCAAGTCCTTCAGTTTGTCGTGTGAACATAGTATAAAAGATTATAGAACGCAACACTGATTAAAAATTCCGAAAAATCTAAAAAAACTTCACGGCGAAACTGACAAAGTCTTGAGCCGGCTCAGCTTTCAAAAGAATGAAGGCCGGCGGCGGCGCGGCGCACAGAAAATAAGCGGCATGTAACTCCGTTGCAAATTGCTCCAGTAGCACGGATTCGACACAACATGGTAGCCGCGCCGCCGGTATTTCTTCTAGTTTTACCGTCGATGTTTATGATTTTCTACACGGCGAAATTAAAACATAGCGCAAAGAAGTCAACTATAATTTCAATATGTAATCTTTACTGTTGTATCAAATATATATATTGACAGCATCTAATTGTTAGCATTAGCAAAACACTGGTTACTGGATTTACGAAAAAATTGGAGAAATTGGTAAAAATAATCGTATATTTGGTTGACATTTATATTTCCTATAGTGAAGAGATTTGTTAGCATATCTTAAAGCAAGGCTACTGGCCACAAATTTTGCGAAAACATTGAAGAGATTGGTAAAACAATCATATATTTGGTTGACATAAATATTTGCTATAGTGAAAATATGTGTTACCATGTCTAAAAACTTGGCTACTGGTCACAAATTTTACGAAAACATTGAAGAAATTGGTACAATATTAATAAATTTGGTTGACAAAAATATTTCCTATTAAGAAGAGATGTGTAAGCATGTCTAAATAAATGGCTACTGCCTACAAATTTTACGAAAACATTTAAAAAATTGGTAAAAAAGTCATACATTTGGCTGGCATAAATATTTCCTACAGTGAAGACATATGTAAGCATGTCTAAATAAATGACTACTGCCTACAAATCTTACGAAAACATTGAAGAAATTGGTAAACAAATCATATATTTGGCTGGCATAAATATTTCCTATAGTGAAGAGATGTGTTAGCATGTCTAAAAGTATGGCTCTTGGCCATAAATTTTACGAAAACATTTAAAAAATTGGTAAAAAAGTCATACAATTGGTTGACATAAATATTTCCTATAATGAAGACATATGTAAGCATGTCTAAATAAATGGCTACTGGGCAAAACTTTTACGAAAACATTGAAGAAATTGGTAAAATAAACATATAAAAAGATGTGTTAGCATGTCTAAAAACATGGCTACAGCCTTAAAATTTTACAAAAACATTGAAGAAATTGGTAAAATAAACTTATATTTGGTCGACATAATTAATTCCTATAGTAGATAGATGTATTGGCATGTGTAAAAGCATAGTTACTTATACTGCGCTAGTACCTCCAATGTGCCGCCGATTGCAGCTTTTGCGCCGGCTGTAGGAAAAGGTAAAGCGGCAGCCTTTATTTTATTTTTGGCGCGAAACGTTAAAATAAATTTGTCGCCTGTACATTGCAATTTGCGAACGCCGTAAAACTCGGGAAATTTATTAAGGAATTAGGAATTAATTTAGACTAAGTATGGCAACACAAAATGCGGCAATTTTATTTTAAAATCAAATATATTGATAGTTAAAGGTTATAGATCGATATAAGAGTATCGATATAACATAAAACTAACATGACTGATCCCATTAACACAAAAAAAAAATTGAAAAAAAAAGACCGCAAACGCACAAGACCGCAATGAAGATATATAAAATTGTGCGGACCGACCGCATATGAACAAAATTACTGCATACAATAGGGAACAACGAAAAACCGACTTCTATCAAAATGCTGTGCACAAAAAATAAAAAATTTAATGTTAAATTTATTTTTTTCCAATTTAGTAAAATATTCATTTTAAATTTCATTTTTGGAAACACTTTTTCTAAAAATGTATAAAAACTACAATAAATTTATAATTGTTAAAGAAAATAGACTTGTATACATATACATATATCACTCTTGATCACAAAGAGGGTATTAGGGGCTGTGTACATATTACGTAACGCTATTTTCAGAGATTTTATACCCCCCTTCGTAACGCTTTTTACTCATTTTTCAGTGCTAGATTCCCAATCCGTAACAAGTCCTTAACCCCACTCGAGTCTTACATACATAATATGTGCACAGCATCTTAACTCAAAATTTTAAAATTTTCAGTAGAGGCAAAAATCTTTTTTAATATTACTTACTCTTCTATCAAAAAGAGAGGTGCAATTGTATTTTTTTTTTTTGAAAGAGTGGAGAAAACGGTGTAATATTTTTACAGTGGGTAGATATGACTACTGTACATCAATTTCTTGCAAAAAATTCAATTTTAAAAATTTCGAGTTAATACCCTCTTGTTGATCAAGTGCGCTATGTATAATATATTTTACAAATATATATTGCAATTAACCATATTGATTAATTCAGGTAAATCTGCTAGATCATAGCAGCTACATTTACTTAGCATTGAACAATCTTTTGTTTTTGCTTCCAAAGATGGCTTTTTCAATGAATTTCTAACTTTATTCTTACATACTTATGTTTACCTGTCTAAATAGTATATCCACATTTTCTGAAGAATGTGGTAAAACTAGAATTATTGTAGTAAACGTAGTCAAAACCGGAAACAAAAGACTAGAATTCCAATTTGGATTGCATCTCTGATATTTTTTTTTTTTTTTTTTCAAAAATCCAATAGTAATATGTTCTTATCAGGACAATAATTTTAATTGTCTGAACTCAATTTCTAGCTCTTGGCTTTCACTATCTTCAATAAAATAGGGAAATTCTTTTATAATTTCAGAAAACCAATTGTTTTCTTCATTAATAATATTAAATTGATTAATTTGGCCAAGAGCTTTATATATATTTTCAAAATCAAATCTTGATAATATCTGATCACAAATTAACACAATTATTACTAATATTATATATTTCTTTTGCATTTATTTATGCTTCTTCCAATACGTCTCTGGCAAATATTCCTAAATAAATGTCTTCAAAATTTACAAAAATAGTTTTTGCTTTTATAATCAATTAAATAAAAGTTTTCAGTTTTAAGCAAACTAGTTTTTAAAAAGTTTCTCATAACAATTGTTGCAAATCACTTGTTTTTTATTTCAGGTGTTAAATTTTGATTTGTATTTATTTATTAAATTTACATATAATTTAAATTTTAAATTTACATATACTTATTTATTTACACATAAACGTACACACATACATATTTATACTTTTGACTTCCGAAGAATTTTTTTGTTGGGTTTGTTGTAGAGATGCATGTATTATTCGGTTATGAGTATACTATTATAATCAGGGTTGTTATATGTTTTGTAATAACCCTGTTTTTATGACAAAGCGTTGTCGCTCTTGTTTAGGTATGGTATTTCAGCGTTAACGCTAGGCGGTAGAAATCGTTCCGCTTTCCGCTCTTGGTTAGGTATGGCTGTCAGAGTTTGCGTCACCTATTGTTGGTTAGAAAGAAAACGGCGGGTTTGAGAACGTGCGTAGACTACAGGACCTTAAACAAAGTAACGATGAAATATAATTACACGATTCCTCTGATAGATGATCTATTGGACCGGCTTTCTGGCGGCAAGTTTTTACGAAACTAGATTTAAAAAAAGGTTTTTTCCATGTGTTTGTTCATCCTGAGTCAGTAAAGTATACCTATTTTGTAACGCCGCTGGGGCAATTCGAGTTTTTGAGGATGCCATTCGGCTTAAGGAATGCTCCTTCAGTATTTCAAAGGTTTCTTAATAAAATTTTTGCTGATATGGTAAGTAGGGTTCCCACCTTTTTTTTTTGCAATTAAAGTACATTGGTTGTTAAAGGTTAGGAAAAAAAAGTACACAGTATAAAAATAAAGTACAATTTATTTTTCTTTATTGTTATATTTGAAAACGTATTTTTTATTGCCTTTCGCAAGTTTTATCAAATAATTATCATATTGAAATTAAAGTAAATAATTAATTCATTTTTTATCAGATTCAGAGACGCTTTGTTTCTTTCGTCTCGCCATTTGCTCTTCATTGCAGAAAAAACTCTCTCTGTGAATGCTGACGTGGCAGGAATAGAAATTAAAAATGAAATTACTTTATACAAATTTGATAAATTATCATCAGTCTTATTAAATAATAGCTGCCATTTACTTGCTGTAGATAATTCCGCATAACCTTCAAAAGTGTATATCTGATCATAAATTTTGTTTAATGACGCAATTTCTCTATAAAGATCATCCATATTTACATATGTATATTAAGTTTTTGCAGATTTAAATTTTCGTTTATGCTAACAATATTATCAAAATCAACTTTGCTCTTAAAATTTGTATTGCTAATTGTAAATAACCAGTTTGTATTTTTAAAATCAAACCCCTTTATTCAGGTACTCTAAGGCTTTATCGATAAATAATAAAAAATTCATGTGAATTTCCCTGGTCAGTTCCGGTGCAGACAAAAGGTTAATTTTTTTGCTTGTTTCATATCCAAATATCCAAATTGCCATGACATAGTCTTAAGAAAGAATCGCCACTGTAAGAAAACGTCAACAAATGACTAATATAACCCGAATCTATTTTGAATTGCAGATAAATCAAATCATGCGAAATAAAGTATTTTGGTGTACTTTATTGTTTCTATAAAGTATAGAGTACAATAATTAAAAAAACGTACAATACTTTATTATAAGGTACGGGCGGCAAGCCTAATGGTAAGGGATGATAAAGTTGTTATATATTTAGATGATATTATGATTGCGACTGTTGCTAAAGATGAACATTTTAAAATATTAAGGGAAGTTTTTATTCGAATGGTTGATAATAATTTGGAACTAAGGATGGATAAATGTGAATTTTTTCACACTTCTGTTAGGTATCTAGGCTATACGATCGATGATGACGGTATTAGGGCTGATGAAAGAGGATTAAAGGCGATAAAAGATTTTCCTTTACCAGACAAGCAGCTTTCTGTTCGAAGCTTTTTATGTTTATCTTCCTACTTTAGAAGATTTGTTAAAGATTTTTCGATATTGGCAAAACCATTATATGATCTGACGAAAAGGGACAAACAATTTTGTTTCGGAGAGGTTGAATTGAAAGCTTTTGAGTTACTTAAAGTAAAACTTATGGAATCACCAGTTCTTGCACTTTATGATCCAAAAGATGAGACTGAACTTCATTGCGATGCGAGCTCTGTTGGGTTTGGAGCTGTCTTATTACAAAGGAAAGAGGATGGAAAATTCTATCCAGTTTTTTATTTTTCAAAGCGAACTACGGACTCTGAATCTAAGTATCATAGCTTTGAACTCGAAACGTTGGCAATAGTTTATGCGCTGCGACGTTTTCGAATATATCTGCAAGGAAAGATGTTCAAGATTGTAACGGATTGTAATTCTTTGACATTGACGCTGCATAAGAAGGAGCTTAACCCAAGGATCGCAAGGTGGCCATTAGAGCTTCAAAACTTTGAATATGATCTCGAACATCGATCAGGTAGTAGAATGCAACATGTTGATGCGCTTGGTAGGTGCAATAATATATTGACAATTGAAGCGATTACATTTGAGGATAATTTGATTATTTTTCAGAATAGAGACCAGGGTCTGAAAGATTTGAGACTCAAGCTGCAGAAAACTGAGCACAGCTTGTATGAGATGCGCAATGGGGTATTATACAGGAAGACCAATGATGGTAATTTATTGTTTTATGTTCCAGAAGATATGGAAAATCATGTTTTGTACAAATACCATGACGAGATGGGGCTGTGGGAATAGATAAAATGACAGAACTTATATTAAAAAGCTATTGGTTTCTGAAAGTTAGGGCAAAGGCTGGTATGCATATTGGTACACAATTGCGTAAACTGCATCGCATATTCTTCTGCGAAAGACTTCGTTCATTTGAACAAATACATTTGAAACAAAAACAAAATTTTAGAATTTGTTTTTGGTTCAAATGTATTTGTACGAATGAACGAAGTCTTTCGCAATACAGAAATAGGCAGTTTGTTTTTTAATTTTATTAAAAGAATTATATAAAATTCCTTTAAAATATATATGTACTCGTATATACAGAATACAAAGCGCACACGAACACATATAGGAACATACATATCGCTCATTTACTCATACATCGTCATAACTCAAAATTTTAAATTTTGGATGTAATCATAATGTATATAAGTTTGATCTCTATGTCTTTTGTACTTTCCACGTTTTATGAGAAAAAGTCAGACACTTTTCTAGATTGGGCGAACAAATCGAAAACTTCAACTGCAATTATCTCGAAATGGATTTTTTTAAGTTATGAAGTTGCATTAGTAAATGATCGATATGTAGGAATACACATATGTGTGTATAACATTTTTTTAATAGACACGCGTTCTATGCAGTCTGTTGTGTAACTTGTCATATACAATTACACTAATTCAACTTTTTTGACAGCCGCGTGAAAAGCGGCGACGGGTAGAACGCGTGATATGTAACTTCACCTTAATTACTAACTATTTTTTGTGTGCACAGTAGCATTTTTACTCCACAGCATTTTCAGCAAACATGTCGTATTTGGCAGATCACACGAATGTGTAGGATAGTGAGGCACGGCCTTTAGTGGTTATGTTAAAACAATCAAGCTGGACGTCCATACTACGCGTTTCACGAGTTTACGCATCGTACGCGGCTGTCAAAAAAGTAAAATCAGTGTAATTGTATGTGAAAAGTTACACAGCGCAACGCGTAGAACGCTCAAACGCGTACTACGCGTAAAGTAGGTTTATTTTCTACTTTTGTACGCGTCGCTCGCGCCATGATAAAATGACAGCTGTTTTGGATAGTCAAGGATGACAAATTATATCATACTTTCAATGTTATCGATATGTATGTTTGTTTCGTAAATTAATTTCTTTTATTTTTTGTACTAATAATAATTTTTTTTATGAAAATAATTACACCACAGCTGATCAAAACAAATCAATTAGAGCGTAAAAATCGTTGAATGAAACTTGAATTTAAATACGCGTATGAAGCGTGAAACGCGCAACGCGTAAAACAACCCAACAAAAAAATATCTGGTGATTTGTACAGACGTTGTAATTTTCGCCTTTTTAGGAAACATATTGAAACTAATATTTATTTTTATTTTTTTTTATAGTATTTATATACAATGTGGGGCATTTTAGGTAAAAAGGGGCTATTACCCTGTGAGTTTTTTTAATCTTTAACAATGTTGGTATTTTTGACTCAAGTCAATATTATACATATATATAAATAAAACTAATAAAAATTCTTGATGCATATATATTATAACATTTAAATTTTGTATTTTTTTTTATTTTACAATAAAAAATATTTGTAATCACTAATTTGCTTTACATATTTTGTTATATTGTCAACACTGTTTTGGTTTTGTAGCCATCAGAAATAAAAATTAGTTTAATTTGACTACACGACAAAAGTAGCATGGACAAAAACCTTTTGCCGTGTTGCCTTGCTGTCGTCAATATAATCATTCTCATATGCACACATGTATACTAATTTTGACAGATTGTAGTCGGTAGCCTGCTGTGGCGAATGTGTTTATACCTAAACATGACGATCTTACAATGAGTAATATTTAAAAATTTTTCTCTTTGCGTCAACAACTATCAACCCGAAAAATTACTCAAAATATTCTGAATGCCAAAAAAAATATGTGTTGAAAATAGCAGATTGCAAGAATTTTTAACGACGTTCAACCAAAAAGCAGTGTGTGTAATTTTGATGTGTATAATATAAGTCGTATAGGAGAATCATTATGTTTTATATGTGTGTTTTTGCTTTTTTGTGTGGATAGCTAGTTTTCATTGACAAGAAATTTTTGCTGAACAATATATATACATACATTTTGTGTGCTAGTAAAAAACTTTGCTATGCAGATATTGCTGGCGTGTAAAGCTATGTACAGACGATTGGCAAATCTTACAATATTGTAAGATATGGCAATATGCTGATAACGTATTGAAAATGAAAAATTGTTACCAAAAGGTAAATTGTCAGTTCAAACGATTGTAAGAAAACCTTACAATTTCATTGTCAGACAATTGTCAGGCAATAAATTTATCTGCCAACAAAAATTGTCAGTTCACACGGTTGTCAGATCGTTGTGTGGCAAAAACTGCCAGATTCGTTGTTATAGTATGTCAGAACTGTCAAATTTAATCGTATTTATGGATAGCGTTGCCAATAGAAAAATTATCTGACAATGGTGCCATTGCCAGATGCATTAATATAAACACATCTGCCAATAAAAAAAGAGCTTACAATGTATGACAATTATCTGACAATGGCAAAGTAGAGTGTTCACACGATTGTCAGATGTCTGACAATATTATTGTCTTACAATGAACTGACATTGCTTTTTCAGACAACGTTGTAAGACAAAAATTGTAAGTTCAGACAGTTGTCAGACATTTTCTGAACATTTTTCTAACAATATTGTAAGATCTGCCAATCGTCTGTACATAGCTTAAGGAACTTAATGTTTTATTTAGTTGTAAAGCATAAATTTTTTTTTAGAAAACCGGAAATTTTTTTTGTTATCAGTTTAATATTTTTCTAGTTTTTAAATAAAATTATGGAATATGAGGGGAACTTTAGTAAATATATTAGTTTTTTTAAACCCTGCTTTTACTTTCTGTTCTGTGCCGTTCTGTTGTTAAATTTTTGAAGTTAAAAGTTCTCTAAAAACGTATCAGCTGTTTCTGGCAGCAAAAACAACGTCGAATATACATATATTATCGGCGGAGGCGGCGGTGTTCACATATTTAAAACGGCGCTCTGTCTTAATTATCAGGTTGAATAATTTTAAAGAAAATAAGTAAAAAACGTTATTTAATTTAAAAAAACTCTACTCACTCACGTTGTTTTGCCATACAAAATATTTCTGGGGAATTAGTGGCTTCTACCGAAAACAACGTTTGTTTTATTAGGCCAGTGCAGTTGAAATCTAAAAAGGAGTTTTAGATATTAAGTTTTTCCTTTGTTGCTCGAAATATTTTTAAGCACAAATCCCTGGCAATTTGTTGGCGGAAAATTTGTTATCGTATTCTCCCCTTTTAATGTCATTCATAATAATCACCCCTATCGTGAATAATTTTCCACGTAAAATTTTTTCACTTTTCACGTATTTGCAATCGTGAACAACTCGCATGAACAAATTTTATTCAGTCCAGAATAAGAACGTGAAAAATGTTCACTGAGAAAAATTACCCTTATCGTGAATAAATATTTCGCTCGGAATTTTTTCACTTCTCACATTGATATTTTCACTTTATTTTTGATGGGGAATAGAACAGAAATTATATGTACTTCTTCTTATAATTCGAATATTAAAGCTTAAAAAGTTTATTTTAATGAAAAGTTCTGATAATAAGGCACAAACTGATGTATTCCTCAACAAAATGCAAAAAAAAAACAGGTCGATTGCCTGCAGATTTGTGAAACTTTAATTTGTTGGCATTTTTTCGTTTTGTTGGCTTTCCAAAAAGTAGCCGAATTATTTTACAACATAAAAGTTAGAATGCAATAAACAAACGGAGCAACCAAACTAAAGCTCCAAAACTGAATATTTAACTTTGATTTTTGAAGTTTTCCTTAAAATAAATATGTCCGTGTATATTTTTGAACAAAAAGTTGTATGATTTTTTATTTTTTTTATCTTCTTCCCTTTTTTACATTCACTAACAACTGATAGCGGGAATAATTTTTCACGGGAGATTCACGATACCATTCTTCCCTTCGAGTGGAATTAAAATTTCACGTGAACAAAAATTTCACTTCTTATTCACGATAGGAGTGAATACCTACTTTTCTCCCGGGGAAGAGATTCCCATTTTCGAAGTTCATTTAGAATAAGGGAATAGGGAGAAATCTCCTTTTATTGAGAATAGGGAACAGAGAGTAGGGAGAAAACTCCCGGGGAATTGTTATTCATAATTGGCTGTTAACAGGGAAAAGGGAATAGGGAGAAATCTCAATTATGAATATTCAGTTGAAATCTAAAATTCGCCTTGGCCTTATCGCTACAACAAAAAAAAAACAATATGAAGAAAATATGAATTTCGCCGCAAATAATCTCAAAATCGCAAATAAGTCAAAAAAATCCAACACTACACAACTAATTTGTTTAAAATTACGTGAAAAAAATTTATTGAAAAGAAGATGTGTTTGTCCATCAAAGCGCTATTGTTAAAATAACATAGACTATACACTATTCTGTAGTTAATAATAATCCCAAAAAGGCAGTAAGATCTGTTGACGACGGTGAAGTGGTAGAATTTGATATACATAGTAATTGCGGCTGATACACAATATTTATAAAATTTTCAGTATCGATTGTACTTAGATTCAAAGTGTGGTCTAGTGATTTTTTAATTTCATCATCAACAAAAAATATGTAAGGTGTTGCTTCTTTTCTTTGTTGCAAAGAATTACAAATAAGACCCAATTGTTCAACGGTCACTCCAACTGGTAAATCTATAGGCGGACCGGGTTCTTCTCCAGTATCTGAAATAAGTGTTGCCTGCAAAGTGTGTGTTTCATGGTTTTCGGCTATTTTATTTTCATTCAATTTAATATGTTTCGAATCCATTTTTGTAGTGAAAAATATACATAAAATAGAGCACGTGTTTGTCCATCAAAGCGCTATTGTTAATAATAATCCCAAAAAGGCAGTAAGATCTGTTGGCCACGGTGAAGTGGTAGAATTTAATGTAGTAATTGGTGAAAAAGGCAACGAGGCTGCAAATGTTACTGGGCCGTCGGGAGAGCCAGTACGTGGTAGCCAATCCGCAGCCGATAGACGTCGCAATCTTCTAATTTTTTTTTTTTTTTTTTTTTTTTTTAAATTAGGACCAGCATTCAGGGGATGACCCCTACGTATGCAGTGCATTGTGCCGGAACTCAGAGAGAGGGATAGAGTAGAGAAGATAGATTTTGAAAAATTAGATGGTTTAAATCTTTTACAACTCTGCTTTGCGCGTTATGTTAATTTTTATAGCAGTGTTGTGGCGTCTCCGGTGTTAGGTAGACGCATTAACTTTGTTAAGCTGTATTGGCAGGCATTTTATTAATTGTTTTACTTCGCCGATGTTTCTGCTAACCGACGAAGGAGGGCAATGTTGTGGACATTAGCTTAGAACATCATCAATCGCTGTCGGAACATTTTTTTTAGTGACCAGTGCTATGCCTTCATCACTTAAATAGTCCGACAACAATTAATACAATGTCTAACTAATGTACATTACAGAAATTAATGATGTTGATTGACTTGCTCTGGCCAGGGTTTGAACCCAGGCCCCACGTCATTGTTTGCTTAGTAGTCAACGCGCTAACCACTTCAGCCAACACCACCCTCAATAGACAATAAAAGAAGTTATTTTTTATTAAGCAATGATAATATAACGAAAAAGTTAACAAGTTTACTAAAATGTTTATTAAAAATTAATCAATAAAGACCCCGGCTGAACAAGACGTTGTGTATGTTAGGCGCTGGCTAGTCCAGAGAATAATTTTTTTATTCACTGTTGAAAGTAATGTGCTTTTCAAGCCAAAAGTATGAACGTAGGTTAAGGGCATGAAAGTTGTTCCCGGCTAACCCTGTGGTAGGTATATTCGGTTCTCAACCCGGTTCTACAGCGCACGAATATATAGCACTGCCTACATGCCATAATAAGTATACCCTAGGCTGTGTTGAAAATACTATAAAAATGATTCAAAATACGATTGTACAGACAATGTGTCGTAGTTAGTATGTAACTATTTCACTCACCCACTCTTCTTCTTACCACAACACTCCCCAAACCAATTTGTTAACGCAGCATTTCAAATTTTAAATTCACCATTTATTAAAAAAAAAATATGATGGAACGAAATTTTTATGAATAAAATTTAAAGTAACTAAATCCAAATTATGGCGAATTAATAAATGTCTTAGAATTATGTGTTTAGTAGGTAAGGGTTAATGATGAGTTAATTCATTAATAATATTTTAAAAAAAGATGATTGTGATTGATGATAATATATGTATAATTAAATTAATAATATGTACATGTAAAATCTATTGAATAAAAATACAATACTTAGGAATAAATACCCTTCCCTCGGAGGTTACGGCGTTGGATTTTGGCGGCTTACTGGCACGGTGACTGACTGGCATTTCAGCTCGAAGTCTATGCTTGCTGATTTTTTTGTTTTTCTCTTCTTGTGGTTGTTAAAATTGTCGTTATTGTTGTAAACTTGTTGTTGTTGTCAAGCTGGTGTTGTTGTTGTTAAGCTGGTGTTGTTGTTGTTGAAATTTGTGTTTGCTCGAAAGCTTGTTAAATTTGTGGCTGTTGTTGTTTTTATTGGTGCTGTGGTTGTTGTAAAGTCTCGCTGTCTTTTATTTTATTGAAAATGATTTTAGGGTTTTACGTTTCCACGTTGCCTTTGTTGTAGATCCCAAAATTCGGTTCGCCGGCAACAAAGTCTTCGCACATATATTGGTCATCTTAAAAATTAAGTTTACGTTTGTTTGATATATTTTTTTTTTTTTTTTAATATAAAAATTGTTTCTGCAGGTTCGATTTTGAATAAAGTACTTCCACACTACTGTTACAATTTATTTTGTAACTTATTTTTTAGAATTAAGAACACAAGACATTAGGATTATTTTGAATTTAGTTATTTAGTTTATTTAGATTTTCATTTTTGTTTTCTATTCTAGGTTTATTAAATTATAACCATCTCAGGGACCCGCTTTTTAAGGCTGGTGTTTGATCAGGTTTTTGTTATGTGTGTTATGAACTGACTCGACTAGAGCTGACTTCACTGACTACAGTTGACTAGCGTTGGCTGGATAGACTGAATAGAAGACTGCCATACCAAATCACCCTCCGCTTTTATACCCACTTTTGTGCTGCTCGATGAACGGTGCTGCTGACGTTCGCTGCCGCTGGCGTGGTCGTTGCTAAGTGTGCCAGTATGCAAATTCAGCATATTCTGTAGGAAAGTTACTGACATATGCATGTATGCAGCGGTATTGCATCGTCAGCATATATCTGTAGGAAAATTACTGGTAATTACTTCAGTAATGCATACAGCGGTATTTTGCTGTCGTTGGTATTTTTGTTGGTTGAGGGAAAATAACTCAACGTCAGTATGTGTGTGCAGCGTATGTTCCGCTGTCGCTGATACTTCTGTTGGTTAGGGGAAAATGACTCATAACACTACGAACAATTTAATTAGTTATTTTGCCAGTGATTAGTGGAACCACACTGTAACAGGCAAGGAATTCGGTCGTTTTTCTTGCAGACTTCGTTACACAACCATCGAATAATGGAGTGCACCGCGTTTTATTTATTTGCCTCGTGACAAGAAACTTTCAATTTAACTTTCAGCATGCGCATTTATTCTTCACTTCGAGTATCAGATATTATTCAAGATAATTATAATTCAATTATAATTCAAGATAATTATATCTTTGGTTCTAATTTTTTTTTTTTTTGCTTCTTTTAAACTATTTACTACCTTTGTGGTAATAGTTGGTTCATTGCCCAAATTGTGGGACTGACTTTCTGTTATAAGACAATGCTCACTTACGAGTATATAAAAATTCCCTTTTCAAGATATTTAACCATTAGTAATTTTATGTTTTCGTTTTTTTTTTTATTTGTTTAATTGAATTTTAAATATATTCTGTTTAATGTAGATTTATAAGCGTGTATTGTATTTGTGTAAAAGGTTGAAAATCACGATACATAATTAATTAATTTATTGTTCTATCTCTGATTTACTTTCAATTAAAACAATGAGTTTTTAATTCGTATTTAGTACTTCTTTAAATGGTTTATTTTAAATATTCATCTTTAGTTTTCCTTTTTTAATCACTGTTGCACAACCGATATACTACTTTTCTTTTTAATTTATTTATTTAATTTAAAAAAAGGTTATTATAAAAAGAAGTTCACTGTATCTTGACAAAGCACAACCGATCTCAGCATTGTCGACCGATTCCTAGCTTAGATTTTTCTCGACTCCGCGTGTTCAGACTTTTTTCCCTTTTCAAACACTAAAATTTTCCTTCTTTTCCTATTCCCTTTCGCACGTAAAATCTAGTTGTCACAATCTGATTGGTCGATCGATGTTCGCAATCATTTTTCCTTATATTTTTTTTGTAAGAAGAAGCGCGTTACCAAAAGGGATCTTGTAAAGTTAGTGTTGGCCAATGATTATAATTTTGGACACAGTTGCCACGTAGTCGATAAGTGAAATAAAGGGACGTTATATTATTTTAATCGATTATTGTAGCTTGAGGCATGCTTCAGATTTTAAATTGAGTTCTGAGTCATTCTGCAAGCGTACAAAGTAATATAAGGGAATATGTCTACTTACACATCCGTAACATGTACATAGTTTATCTTAATTATAAAAAAAGTCATTTTATAAAAAGGAATAAACAATTGTAAAAAAATGTTTTGATATTCTACTTATGTACATATGATTATACTTATGTGTGTATATTTATCTATATATGTATATAAAAATCAAACTCTGTGTATTAGTCTCGCTAAAACTCGAGAACTACTTGACCGATTTGTATGAATTTTTTTTGTTTTGTTCGTCTAATCACGAGGAAGGTTTAGAAAAAAAGAAAGTCCAGAAAAGCCCAAAAAAATGTTAAAAAATCGAAAAAAACACAAAATGTGTTTTGTATGCAAATTTTACTTTGCACCATTAATTGCTGTTCGTTAGTCTCGCTAAAACTCGAGAACGGCTGAACCGATTTGGTTAATGTTGGTCTTATAGTGCATTTACATTGTCTCGAAATCTAGTATTTACGAGATTTCGAGCTAAATCTAGTTTTTTTTTACTAGATTTCCCATACAAAATGAAATCTACTATGTCACTTGATTTGGACGAAATCTACCTAAATCTAGTAGTACTTAGTGATGCAACTATGGTTTCTTTCCAAATTGTACCAAAAAATACTACGCTGTACAAAAAAAAAAAAAACCGGATGTTATTGCATATATGAGGGGTATAGATGCAAAGGCTGCAATCACCACTTTTTTCACAAACCTAACTAATAATACCTTTTAGTTGTATTTAATGAATGCTTCCGATTAGTGAATATATCATTACCAAATACACTTTTATCTTATAAAAATGTGTGTTTGAAAATTACGAATTGATGCAAAAACGGCAATGTCCATTGGATATTGTCGTTTTTGCTATGATCACAGTTTGTTAAGCTCTTTTTCTTCAAACTATTTTCGAAAATGCATGCTATGTTTTTATTTTGTTTCTTTTTTTGCAAAACAAAACTAAAAAGAAATTAAAAAATTAACAATTTCTTTTTAATATGAAACAGTTAGTTTTAATGTTAATTTTATAACTTTGTCATTAGTCGTAATTATGGAGCTGAGTTGTTATGAAGTTCCTCCAAATCAATCAAGAAAAAAAGGCAAGAGACACCAACAAATGGAAAAGGAATTTAGAAAAAATAAAAAGGTATGTATCAAGGCCAATTGATAATTAGGCGGTGGTATTACGACAGCTGGCTATTATTTTCTCGTTTTATTAGGAATGCATAGATACGAAATTATGTAAAATAAATGCAAAGAAAACTTTGCTAAAATATTTGAAATACGAGAAGAATTGTTTTTTTCTTGAATTCGCCATGTTGTTGTAGCTGCCGTAGTAACACCAAGTGGTAGTCAATTCACCTTGTATGTAAAATATCTGAAATATTTTAGTGTTTACATGTGTTAAGTATATACATACTACATACATAACCACAAAAGCATTTAAATTGGCTTACAGATATTCATCAAAGAAATCGGCGAAAATAGTTTGTTCCCACAATAGTAAAACTTACGATTGCAAGTCACTAAATGAACTGGACATTCAAAGTTATCATAATACATTTTATGCGGAAAAATCCAAGTCTTATCACTAATTCAAAGAAGAAGACCTACAAAAGGTGAGAGAGCTCCAAAGACCTTCCAAGCAAAATGTTTTGTTCGTAAAATAAGTAGTAAGCGTTTGGTACCTGTTTGTCAATACTTGGCATTAGAAGATGTAGATTAAGCCACGTTATGAAGATATTTCATAGAGACGGAAAGCCACCTACTGAAAGACGTGGTTGAGATCGTAGGAGTTACAAATATAAGGCGAAGAAATCAGCTATAGTAAGTTTTTTAGGATCTCTAAAATGTGTTGAGTCACACTATTGTCGAGCACAGACTAAAAGAATATACCTTTCGAGTGATTTAAGTATAAGCAAACTATTTAAAATATATAATTAGAAAATATCGAATGAATTAAAAGTGAAGAAAAGCTATTTTCGTTCAATATTTAATTCAAAATTCAATCTGGGTTTCAAAGTTCCAAGATTAGACGTCTGTTCAACTTGCACGGAGTTGTGTGAAAAAATAAAAAGATGTAAAGATGAACATTTAAAGCAAACTTACATATCAGAAAAACGAATACATTCATTGAAATACAAGGGGTTTTACAAATATTTAAAAGACGAGAGTCCTGAAGTTTTAATTCTGAGTTTCGACTGTCAGAAAAATCAAGTTGTTCCTAAAGTTTTCGATCAGGCAGCGTATTCCAGTAGACAACTTTACTTTCAAAATTTCACTATTGTTCAAGGACCATCTACTGCAAAATTCTACCGCAATAATGTTTTGATTTATACATGGACTGAAAATCAATTTTCAAAAAATTCAAATTTAATTGTATCGGCTGTCATCGCTTACAAAATACACATTTTAATGACAACATTGCTACATTACGCCTTATAGCAGACGGCTGTGGTGGGCAAAATAAAAATTCTATTATGATTGGAATGATATCAAATTGGTTTCCGCAAGTTCCTTCTTCATTGAAAAAAATTGAATTCATTTTTCCTGTTGCCGTTCACTCGTATTTACCTGCTGATAGAGTTTTTGGCAATGCTGAGAAACGAATAAAGAAAATGGAAAACATCTTATTGGCTGAAGAATATGAAAAAGTTTTAGCAGAATTTGGTACCGTCGAAAGAATTATAGATGTTTGTCCTGTAAATGACTGGAAAGAATCAAGCAAAGAGTTTATGCTCCCACCTGCAAAATGGGATGCAATTTAAATTCTCCACAGCAAAAACATTTTTTCTCAGAAAAACAAATCAGGGACAAGTTATTATTACAGGTGAAGAAAATTACAGGAACTATTACAATCAAAACAACTTTCGCGGTATCTGTAAAAGAAATTTTAAATTTGGAAATATGCAACCAAGACAGATACAACCATACTTTGTAAAAATTAATTCCCTGAAGATTAAGGACGTTAGTAATTTATTGAAAAAACACTTTGGCGAGCACTGGCAGAATGATTAAAGCCTTAAATTTTATGCAGATATTGTTAACAACTCACAAGATCAAATCGTTACGGAAGATGATACCCAAAATGAAGAATACTGCTCTGAATTCATAGAAGAAGCACCATTATTAAAAATTTGATTTCATACTAATTTAAGTTCTTTGCTTAAAAGTCTAAATAGGTTGAATTAAGCCTTTGTTAATTTTTAGTTAAGAATTTTATAATAAAAAATCTTGGATTAAAAACAAAACTGTATTATTTATCTCAGAACAAATCAAACATTACAAAATCCATATTCGATTAATTCAAAAGCGGCAATGTCCATTTGATTATAGCAAACACAGCAATCTCCAATTTTATTATTATAATTGCCAGCAAACCGCTATATCGATTTGGTTGAAACTTGCGTCATATCTTCATCATATTCTTATTTACTGAGTAGCAAAACATACAGTTAATAAATATGAATATACTTTGAGCTAGAGGTTTTTACTATTTATTACGAAAACTATAAATGTGGAGATTGTAGCCTTTGCATCTATACCCCTCATATGTACTTAAATGTACCCATTCCATTCTGCTGTTTAACAATTGTGTGTAGCAATACATTTGAATTGTTTTCTGAAATTTTATATTTAACAAATGCTGGAGCTTCTTTTTACGCAACAACATAATTTCCGATTGGATTTTTTTCGCTCTGGATGAACAAAATACTAATAAATGTTCTATATTTTTCATTGTTGTTTATTATCAAATACAATTTGAATATACATACATACATATGTATAACAATTTTTTTTTACATTTTAGTCAGCTGTTTTTGTTAAAAATATAAAATCTAACTAATGTCAAAAACATGCAATGTAAACGAGCTAGATTTTGAGAGAGATTAAAAATCTAATCCACTAATGCACTATTAAACTATTTGTGGAAGTCTAGAAAAGGTCTAAAAGTACTTTTCGTACTGTTTGTTGGTACTTTGTTTAATGGATTTTGATGAAACTTGATAGGGTACTTTTAAAGTTTCAAAAAGGCGTAAAATGTGTACATTGACTTACAGCGTACTTTCTTCGGGGCAAAATATTATAATTAGAAAAATTGCGTTTGGAATATATGCTTCAAAAGAATATACTCGTATTAAAATTATTTGTAAAAACGCTTAAAACAAGTAGGTTTTGTAACTGGTTTTTAAAATAATCCTGAAATGTTGATTATTTTTACCTAGCAAAACACCCCAGGTGGTTATCATCACTTGTTTTCAGAAGGTATTTATATTGAAACTGTCAAAAAATCACATTCTCGAAATTTTCGTTGAAAGCAGAGATGAAAGTAGGCTGAAACTGACAAATATATGAATGTGTTAGTGAAGAATTGTGAGGGTTTTGCGACTTTCATGGAATTACTTTCATGTACAAACGCTATGTAACTTGTCAACTTAATCCATTTTTTACAGTTCTGGACTGCACAGCTGATGACGACATAGCCTAATAAGGCCACCTGGCATTGAATTCAAATGTTGTTGAAATTTTGTGTTTATTGTAGAATTAACACCACCTGTAAAGTATATAAAACAATAAATATAAATAGAACAGTATGGTTACTATTGAAAGTATGGCAACACAACATAATTAATGAATTACGCATGAAAAAGACAACAATGTATACTCATATTGCTTATTAGTCTTTAATATCATTTTACATTAAATTCTTTTTGTTTTCATAATAGTAATAAATCTACCATCGAACGAAACAGTCGAATTGTCTTTTATTTAAACTAGAGATGTGCAAATGTCGTGAATTGTTCGTGTCACGCGTGACTCACGCGTGAAACACGTGATTCGTGATTACAAATTGATAAAATCACGCGTGCGTGCTTGATCGTGATTCAAAAATATAATACCGTGCGTGATCGTGCGTGATTTTTTAATACAATTTTCACGCACTCAAAACAATTCTCTATGTTAAGCTTTTTCTTCTTTTGAATTTTTGATCTTTGCTAAAATTATATCCATTCATACATACATATGTATGTAATTACGTACATATGTATGATTATGGATTCATTCATTAAAATCTCCGATACAAATGCAGACATTCGTGTGTAGATGAATATATATCCATGTACGTTGTGCATACATACACCTTTGGAAATCTTGCGTTAACCTAAACCTAATAACACTAGTACTCCTTTTGAATTCCTTTACATAAGTATAAGTAATAAATTTAAATAACCTGCCTTGGCAGACAGTGCTAGATTTTTTATATTAAGTTTATCCTTTGTATTGTAATTTTTCGACCTTTTCCTCAATTTTTTTTTATTTAATTGATAATCTTGAAGTAAATACAGAAATTAATTACAAAATAAAATTTTTTAGCATCTGCTAAATCTTTTATTGCAAAATTTGTATTTCACCGTGCGCGTGCAAAATTATTCCCTTCGTGCGTGAAAATACGTGTTTAAACATATTGTGTTCGTGAGCGTGCGTGATCGTGAAAGTTTCAAATCATGCCGTGCGTGAGCGTGCGTGAAAAATATTTATGTTTCGTGATCGTGCGTGATCGTGAGCGTACTTTTACTCACGCGCACACCTCTAATTTAAACTAACAGGTTATGGGCCCAGGCAGGCAAAGTGACACAGAAACATACATATGTGCATAACATCACGTCGGTTTATTAAAAGAAACAAAAAACTGTTATTAAATTTTTCTAAGTGAAAATAATTAAAAAAAGAGATCTGTGTGAAACAAAAACAACATAAGGGAATTCTGTGTGGATTCAGTAAATAAAAATATATGTATGTAAGTGAGTGGTAGTTTTGTTTAAAGATGAATTCAATAATGCAAATTAAAAAATTGGATGATACCAATTATGCTACCTGGTGTGTCCAGATGAAAAGCGTATTGGTAAATTCAGATTTGTGGGCAATTACCTCTGGACGAGAAGTTAAGCCAGAAAATGCTACGGGCCAAGAAGAAATTATTTTTGAAACAAAACAGGAAAAGGCGTTGGCGTCAATTTTGTTGTGCGTGAAACCAACACAAATTAACCACATAAAATTGTGTACCTCAGCAACAGGAGCGTGGACAAAACTGCGAGAAATTCATCAACCTAAAGGACCTGCCCGTAAGATAATGATATTTAAGAAACTTTTATATATGAAAATGGCAGAGGGTTTGAATATTACGGACCATGTAAATGAATTTATAAGCGCTGTGGAAAGTTTATCTGAAGTTGAGGTCAACGTGCCTGATGAGATGCTGACCATTATACTTTTGTCAAGTCTTCCTAAAGAATATGAAAATTTTGTCGTGGCAATTGAGTCAAGAGACACGTTACCAACATTGAATGTTTTAAAAATAAAGTTGATGGAAGAAGGAGCTAGACAAAAAGAAATTAAAAACTACGCATCAGAAATTAATACAACAGAAGTATTAATGCAAGCAAAACGTGAAAGGAAATTTGGCAAGAAAGACAATGTAAAGAAGTTTGAAAATAACAACAAAAAGCATAATGAACAACGAAACAGAAAATGTTATAACTGTGGACAGCCAGGGCATTTTGCAGCGAAATGTAAAACACAAAAAGAAAGAAATTCTTGTTTTATGACGCATGCCGCAATGCTAAACAACAACAATAACATCAATAGTGTGAGTGTTTGGTGTATTGACAGCGGCGCAACTTGTCATCTCGCTTGTGCGCGTGAATTGTTTATGTACTTCATATGAAAATGTTGAAGAGAAAATTGTGTTACCGAATAATATGTGTGTTAAAGCAATCGGTCGCGGCGACGTCAACATTCGTGGTACAGAAATAACACTTAAAAATGTTCTGCATGTAAAACAAATACAAACAAATTTCATCTCAGTTAGCAAAGCTGTAGAAGCTGGTATGTGCGTAATTTTTAAAGACAATTTCGTAACAATAAAGAACAAAAATAACAAATGTATTTTAAAAGCAAAAAATAACAAAGGGTTGTTTTTATATAAAAGTAAATACATACATGAAAATAATGTGTGTAACAATGTATCAAAACAGGAAAATGACGCAATAAAATGGCACAATAGATTTGGACATGTTAATTACAACTGTTTGAAAGATATGATTAGTAAAAACATAGTGCGCGGTATTAAAATTAAAGATATGCCAAATTCGCTAGAATGCATCACATGTGCAAAGGGAAAAATATGTGTTAAACCGTTTCCTCAAAAGTCGGAAAACCGTTCGAATGAACTTTTACAATTAATTCATAGTGACGTGTGCGGGCCGATTAATAAACAATCAATTGGAGGCTCAAAATTTTTTGTAACCTTTATAGATGATTTTTCAAGATATGTAACAGTATATTTTTTAAAATCTGAGGACGAAGTGTTTATTGCATTTAAAGATTACAAAAATGAAGTCGAAAAAGAAACGGGAAAAAAGATAAAATTTCTGAGAACAGACAACGGGCGCGAGTACCTGAGCACGAAATTCGATAATTTTTTACGCGAATACGGTATAAAAAGGCAATTAACGATTCCGTATACGCCCCAACAAAACGGTGTTGCGGAAAGAGCAAACCGTACGCTTGTCGAAATGGCAAGGACGATGATAATACATTCTGGGCGGAAGTGAGAACATCGACCTATTTGCGCAATCGAACTGTAACAAAAATCTTGTGCGATAAAACACCATTTGAAATATGGAAAGGCTTTAAGCCTGCTGTTGGTCATTTAAAAGTTTTTGGAGCAAAAGCCGTCGTGCTTAACAAAACAACAAAAAGTAAATTTTCACCAAAGGGAACTGAGTGTGTAATGATCGGCTATAGTGAAGTAAGTAAAGGCTATAGATTATACAATCCTAAAAATAGGAAGGTAATTGTCGCTAGAGACGTTGTATTTCTGGAAAATATATTTGATTCCAAAGAAAACTCGGATGATGTTGTTATATTTTATGATAATGTTCCAAATGATTCACTAATGTTGAAAGAGGCTATAAGTGTTGAGACTGATACAGAGTTAAACGCCGAAGAAGAAGCCACTATACCTGAAGAAGATGTTCATCAAGAAGGAGTTAATGCTGAACCTGCTAATAAAATTGGACGAGGTAGACCAAGGTTGGTACGTGATGGAAGCAGAGGCCGTCCTAGAAAAGAATATAATTTAGTTCAAGCTATGGGTAAGTGTGAAATTAAAACCCCAGAAAGTGTTGAAGAAGCATTAAGTAGTCCCTACGCTGAAGAGTGGAAAAAATCTATGCAAGCCGAATACAATACGCTAATAAAAAATAAAACATGGGAGGTAGTGAGTTTACCACCAGGTCAAGTGACAGTAGGCTGCAAGTGGGTTTTCGCCGTGAAAAAGAATAAAGATGGAGGTATCAATAAATTGAAATCTAGATTAGTTGCCAAAGGATGCAGTCAGCGGTATGGCAGCAACTATGAAGAAACTTTTTCACCGGTTGTGCGGTATGGGAACTTAAGACTGGTTATAGCTTTAGCGGTAGAACATGGTATTTATCTACATCAAATGGATATATCTTCTGCTTATTTGAACAGCGGCTTAGACGAATTAGTTTTTATGAAGCAACCACCATATTTTGACGATAAAAGCGGTAACGTTTTAAAATTAAAGAAATCTCTATATGGTTTGAAACAAAGTGGCAGACAATGGAACGCGAAGCTAAATGAAACTCTGAAGAAATTTGGCTTTAAACCATGTATTAGTGATCCATGCATTTATATAAAACGGAATAATGGAATATATAATTTAGTAGTAGTTTACGTAGATGATTTAATTGTTGGCAGCACATCATTGTCAGAATTGGAAAAGACAAAGAAATTAATAGCGTCAGAGTTTGAAGTGGTAGATGGTGGCGAGCTGTGTCATTTCCTAGGCATGGAATTTAATCGTGAAGGTGAGCTTGGCTCTATAACAATATCGCAGAAGCAGTAATATATTAGATATGCTTGAACAGTATGGAATGCTAGAGTGCAAAGAGGCTGCAACACCATTAGAAACAGGATTCCAAGTAAATGGCAGCAATGAAAGTCGGAATTATGCAAGCCCCAAAATTAGTTACAATCGAAAATAAATGGAAAAAATGCAAAAATTACCAAGTTCTCGAAGAGTGGCTAATCAGCCTAAGAAATCACTAAACTGGTCAAGAATAAATATATGTTCTACATACATATATACATATATTATACAGATATTAATTCGAGGATCTAAAAAACCTAATATATTTACTAAAATAGCCCTCATAGTATTTCATAATTTTTTGTGAAAACTAAAAAAATTTTATATTAATTGTAATTTTTTAAATTACTAAGAACTGTTTATTACTAATATTTGTTAATATTTGTACAATTTTTACCTGATAACAAATACATTTACAGCTTTCTAAAAAAATTATACTTGCAAGCTAAATAATATATTAAGTGCTTACACGCCAGAAATATCTCCATCGTAAAATTTTTTAATAGCACACAAAATGAAAATAAATTCTCTGTTTTTTTCTCATTTTTGTGTGGATAACTAATCTTCATTGACAAGAAATTTTTGTTGCGCAGTTTATTACAGAGAATAATAATTAATAATAATTTTTGCAAAAAATACTAAATAAAATACATAAGTATGTAAGTTAGTGACTAGTAATGGATGTATTCCAGATCATCAATTCGGTTTTCGCAGGCAACATAACACTATCGAACAAACTCACAGGCTTGTGAATTTTGTTAGGGACACTTTGAAAAAAGAAATATTGCTCTGCGCTCTTTATAGATGTTTCTCAAGCCTTCGATAAAGTATGGCACGAAGGTCTCATATACAAATTAACGCAAAAACTTCCCGCAAACATCGTCAGGCTTTTAAAAAACTATTTAAAGTAACGCAAATTTATAGTTCGAGAAGGCAACTTTTTAAGCCCTCCGCAGCCGGAGTTCCCCAAGGAAGCATCTTCGGTCCCTTGCTGTACTTAATATATGCATCTGACTTACCGTTAAGCAGTAACATTCATACATCAACATTTGCTGATGATACAGCTTTTCTAAGCGTTCATAAAAATCCCGTAGAAGCTTCCCGCAACTTACAAGGATACATATCAAAATTAGAAAAATGGCTAAAACAATGGCGTATAAAAGTCAACGAGCAGAAATGTGTACACGTCAATTTTACGTTGCGCAGAGAAACATGCCCGCCTATGCAAATAAATACCTAGACTATACCCCAACACACTGCAGTCAAATACCTAGGCGTTCACCTTGATCGCCCCTTAACATGGAAATCGCACATAGACGCGAAGTTCACACAAATGAAATTAAAAGCAGCCCAAATGAATTGGCTTATTGGAAGGAACTCTATACTAAGCCTAGACTGTAAACTTCTATTATACAACGCGATCCTAAAACCAATGTGCTCCTATGGAATCCAGTTATAGGGCACTGCCTCAGCATCGAACGTAGAAAAAAATTCAAAGGCGACAAAACAAAATTCTACATACAATAACAGCAACCTCCTGGCATATCCGAAAACAGCGAATTCACAAAGATCTTGATGTTCCGTTGGTGAAGACAGTATTTTCAAAACACGCGAAAAAATACATAGAAAAACTTGCGTTGCACCCAAATCCACTTGCGCGCAATATTCTAAATTATAGAGGCCACACCAGGTTGAGAAGGAGCGATACTCTTACTCTCAGTAGTACACGAGAGATGTAAATCAACCGTCGAAATTAAAAATTTTGTTTAGCATTGGCTGAACATATATTTAACATTTTTAGATTAAGATTTGAATAACTTATTGATGTTGTAATAAAATTGTTTTATTTAATTTTATTTTTGTCTTAGAGCTTGTATAGTTGGAGCTCCTAAGACTGATGATTTATTAATTGAATTATAAACTAAATGACATTGGCTTATATACTAATTATGAGACTAATTCTTAGGGGTACCTTAACATAAGAGTAAAAGAATAGAAATATATATTATTGTTGGGTAAGCATATTTAGCTTCCAACTATTTATGTATGGCATGTGTTCAACAGTTTTAAAGTTTAACGAGTGCATACTTAAAAGCAACAGATACTGTGTGTAGCTTATATTTACAATCAAACAAATGCAGTTAATAAATGTGATTCATTTAAGTGCATTGTGCTGCTGCACTTGATTAACCGTACAAGTGTCAAATTACCGACACACACAAAATATCTTGCTTGCATGTTGCGGTACTATTGAATCGCAATGCATACTACACACTGTTGGCCACATGCTACACCTCCACCCTTTACAAGAATGTTCATATAACGTTAGTTTTATGGACATTCTTTTACAATTAGTTTTTAATTAGTCTAAGTATAAGTGTAATATAATATTTATTTTGTTTTTAAAGAAAAGAAAATTATAGTATTTAGATGTACTTATATTTTAATTTTATAGTAGTCGTATGGACATACAATAATATTAAATGTTAGTTATTATTATATATCTTAAGTCTATTTTTATGAACTACTTGTTGTTTATTTGTTTTCTTATCTTCTATGGTAACATTATTTCTTAAATCTATTTTTTTAATTTTATACGGACCTTTATATTGATTTTCCAATTTATGCCTAATTATTCCTAAGTAGAACTAAATCTCCTATTTTAAAATTATCATAATTTAATTTTATTTTTATCTAAAAGAATTTGCGCGCGCTTATGTGCTACTTCTAACCTAAATTTTGCCTCTTTGGCATAGTTATCCACATTGTATAGTGGTGTCACACTATCTACTTTAGCAAATTGTCTAAAATTGTTTGGTAATCTTGAAAATACTAACTCATAAGGACAGTAGTTATGTGCCGTTGATGGCGTCGTATTACAGCAGTAAGTGAAATATTTTAACCATTCGTCCCAGTCCGTTTTGTCCACAGATATATAAGAACGAACATATTCGTTAAAAGTTCTATGACTGCTTTCTATTGTTCCTAGTGTTTGATGGTGATGTGCCGTGGGAGTTATATTTTCAATTTTTAGTAGTGTGTAGAGTTCCGTCAGTATAGAATTTTTGTACTCTGTTCCCATGTCCGAGATGAACGTCTTCATTGGTCCATAGGTCAATACAAAATTTTCAAATATCGCTTTAGCGATTGTTTTTGCAGATTTATCTGGTGTTGGTATTGTCACCAAATATTTAGTAAGATCACATATTAAAGTGATTGCATATTCATTTCCATTAATCGATTTCGGAAATGGCCCTATTGTATCTACATACACCGTGTCGAATGCTTTTTCTGGTGTTTCTGTTATAGTCATAGGACTTTTATTATGGTTTACTGTTTTTGATTTTTGGCATTTTTGACATGATTTAACATATTTCGTTATGTCTTTTATCATATTTTTCCGATAGTAATACCTCTTTATTTTTTCTATTGTTCTATATATTCCACAATGTCCTCCCTCTATCGGATCATCATGGTATTTCAGCATTATATCAAGAATTGCCTTAGCATTCTTATCATTTATATTGGTCACCTCATTAAGTAGCGCTACTTTTAATTTATTTAAATATTTATTGCCCATATTTTTAAATTCATTTATGGAGATAAATTCGAAAATTTTCTCACTGGGTGCCATTTGTAGTGTCTCTACACTAAGTTTACCGGCCACTTTCTCAAGCCTGGGGAAAAATTGTCCTAGGTCAATATTCCCATTAGTAAACAAATCATTTATATTTATATATGTAATAACAGATTTTCCTCGTTTGATGTAACATTTTACAGGAGTAATCTTTAATTTATAGTACTTTCTGACGTCAGTGTTCTTTAGTGGTACATATATATTGGGCTTTTTATCATTATTTTTAATTTGATGCTGAATATTTTCGGTATTACTTTGTTGTTTCTTTTTATATGCCATAGATCTTGTTGTAATTTTTAACACCGTACTAGTTTTTATATTTATATCTTTTAAGTTATCAATCGTTATTCTTGATAACCCGTCTGCAACATAATTATCTTTTCCCCTAAGATATTCTATAGTAAAATTGTATTCTTCCAAATCTAACCTCATTCTTGTTAATTTTGAACTTGGGTTTTTCATAGAAAATAAATATGATAATGGTCTGTGATCAGTACGAACAAGAAAATGTTTACCATATATGTATGGTCTGAAGTGTGTAATAGCCCAATGGATAGTGTAATAGTCAATTCCTGTTCGATGGTAGATTTATTGCTTTCGCCTTTGGTAAAAGATTTTGATGCGTATGCTACTGGTAATTGATTTCCATCATATTCCTGCGTTAATACGGCTCCACAAGCTTGTTTGCTTGCGTCCGTTGTTATACAAAATTCTTTTGTGAAATCAGGGTATTGAAGTAATGTGGGTTTTATTACAGCTTTTTTCAGGTATTTGAATGCATTGTCACAATCTTTAGTCCATTCAAATTGTACTTCTTTTCTGGACAATTTCGTTAGATGTCTGGAATATTCTGAGAAGTTTTTGATGAATCTTCGATAATAATTACAAAATGCAACGAATCGTTTTGCACTATCCGCATCCTTAGGTGTTGGATAGTTTTCGATAGCTGCGTATTTGCTATCATCAGGTAATATTCCTTTGTCTGTACATTTGTGTCCAAGATAAGTAACTTCTGTCCTGAAAAATGAACATTTTGATGAAGTTTTAAGTTGTGTTTTCTACACAAATCAAATACCTCTTTTAAATTTGAAAGCATATGTTTTTCTGAACAACCTAACACCACTAAGTCATCCATGTACAGGAAAGCCTGCTTTGGTTTTAAACCAGCAAAAGCAAGTGTCATCATTCCTTGAAACGAATTTGGAGCTATTTTTAAACCATACGGTAATCTAGTAAATCTGTATGAGCCATTGTTTCTTGAAAATGATGTTAAGTCCCTAGATTTGTTCTCCAAGCCAATTTGGTGAAAACCTGACATTACGTCTAAACAAGAAAAATATTTTGCTCTGCCGAGCTGGTCTAGAATATCGTCTATTCTAGGCAATGGAAACTTATCTGCAATTAGTTTTTTATTTATTTGCCTGTAGTCTATAACAAGTCTCCATCTTTTCTTATCAGAATTGGGCAGTGATTTCTTTGGTACGAGTAATATTGGACTGTTGTACTCAGAGTACGAAGGCTCTACAATTTGATCATCTATTAGCTTTTTGACCTGTTTATCTATTTCTTCTTTATGTGTATGTGGTATACGATAATTTTTAATGTATACCGGTTCTTTTACCCTAAACTTTTGTTCATAAAAATTATTTATTGTTATTTTTTCTGATTCTAAACCGAAAATATCACTGTATGTTGAGCATAACTCTGTTAATGTATTTTTAAATTGTTCCGGAAAATTTTCCCTCAAAATTTTTAATATTTTTGATTTACTTGATATATTTTTGTTAAAATTTTCTTTTATTATATCATAATCAGAGATGTTTTCGGTTTTAATGGTATTTTTTTTGATTTTGGTATTAGTGTTATTAGTGTTTAAAAAACGAACGTATGCTTCATTAGTGCTAACTATTGTGTTTGGAATGAAGACGCCTGGTGCAATTTCTTGATTAGGAATTAGAATTTCACTGTTTAAATTTTTAAATTTTATTTGATGTATTATTTCACATCTTGGTGGTAAAGTTATTTCGCTATTGTTATTTGTAATTGGTATATTGATTGTGTGTGGCATATTAAATGGTCTTAGGATAAGGCAATCATTGTTTTTGTTAAAATCGGTATTCGGTGTCGGTATTATTTAGTTGAACATTTATAAAGAAACTTAAGTTGAGGTTTAGATGATAGATATTTATTGATTTTGTCTTAGGGGAAATTCGGAGTTTTCCGAATCATTTTGATTAGATTCTGTTGCTCTTACGTAATTGTTGTTCCTACGGTTATTGGTGTATCTTTGGCGGTAATTGTCATTATTGTTGTTATAGCTGTTATTGCTATTATTGTTACGTGGGAAATTATTTCTTCCACGCAACCGTGTATAATTGCCACGATAATTGTTATTGGGTCTATGTTTTTGCCCATAATATAGTATGGCATTCTGTTGGCCTGTGGCTTCGGTACAGCTATTGATAAATTTACTTATAGCATCATTCATGCTATTGAATTGGCCTGCCTCCATGATAAGCTTTACTTTATCAATGTTGCAGTTTTTGGTAAGTGCTTTTACAGCGACTTGTGTTGAATATTTGGTTGCTAATTCTGATGGTAATCCATCTCCTATATATGCACTTTCTAATGATTTTGCTAAACTTTCAATTTCATTGCAGTAGGCATTCGCCGTTTTACTGCTTTGCTTAATGTTCATTATTTTCGCAGATATTACTTCTACTGATTCACCTTTAACGGTTTGTTGCAACTTATTTATAATGTTTATTATTGTTGCTTCATTTCTTGCAGTACCCTTTAATTTTGTTTTTATGAGGGATACTGCTGTGGATTCGTGTTCTCCTTTTATTGAATTTAATAACGATAATGAATCTATGAAAGAGCGTAAATTTTCTGCTCTGCCATCAAAGTCTGGAATTAGCTTTGAGGCTGTATTTAAAAATTCCACTATTGTTTGGCCCATTGTAGTATTTATTGGTTTAGTTCTGAATTTATGAGGTGAATTTTCGTGGATGGATGTTGGTAGGTCAAGCTCTACCCCTTTCTTAGCTGCCAATTTGAAAATTTTTTCTTTTAAATCTGCAAAGAATGCATCTGCTGCTGTTTTGTGTGAAACTGTAAGTCTATTGTAGTGCACATTAAATAAAGTTCTTATTCTTTCCAAGCAACCTAAAAGTTTATCGAAATGTATTTTTATTGTTTCCTCTTTTGTAGGTCTGTCAATGTTTAGGCATTTATAAGAACGGTCAAAATCTTCCTTTATTAATCTGGCTTTATTAAGTATTTCTTGCCATTCCATAAGTATAATTAGATTTAATGTCTTTAATTAGTTTTTCTATTTTTATTTTTCTGCCCTCTTTTTCTGTTTTCTATTCATTATAAAGGACCGTGTAAAAATTTATGTATAATAATTTTATAAATTTTTATTTTAATTTACTTTATTCTTATTTCTATTAAAATTATGATATTTTTAATTAATTTATTTTACTTGTATCCATCTTAAGGTGTTATGTTTAAATTAAAAGATTTATTTTTATTATTTATTTTTATTATTTATTTTTATTAACCACATGTTATGTTTAAAATGTTACTTAGCCTTCACAGGGACCCGCTTTTTAAGGCTGGTGTTTGATCAGGTTTTTGTTTATAAAAATATATTAAGCCTTCACAGGGACCCGCTTTTTAAGGCTGGTGTTTGATCAGGTTTTTGTTATGTGTGTTATGTGTTAAGAATTGACTCGACTGACTAGACTAGACTAGCCTGACTAGGATCGACTGACTACTGTTGACTAGAGTTGACTAGGCCGCCATACCAAATCACCCTCCGCTTTTATACCCAATTTCGCTGTCTGATTGAACGATGTTGCTGACGTTCGCTGCCGCCGGCGTGGTCATTGCTAAGTGTGTTAGTATGCAAATTCAGCATATTCACACCCGTGGAACTTCCAGCCGATTGCGGTTCTCACGATATTGCAATGTCAGCATATATCTGTAGGAAATTTACTGGCATATATATGTATGCAGCTGTATTGCAACGTCAGCATATATCTGTGTATGTATGCAGCGTATGTTTTGCTGCTGTAGGTATTTTTTGTTGGTTGAGGGAAAATAACTCAACGTCAGTATGTGTGTGCAGCGTATGTTCTGCTGTCGCTGATACTTCTGTTGGTTAGGGGAAAATGACTCATAACATCCCTCCCCCCTTACGGACAAGAAACATCCTGTCTTAGGATGTTTCGTAGCCATCCTTCTGGAATCAAGTCAAAATGGATGTGTGTATGCATCCGACTACTTTGGCGATACAGCTTTGGCAGCTCTCGGAGTAATATGTAATTATCTCCCGAGCCTCGATTGCCTGAAGGTTCGCAGTTTACCATTATTTGGTGGCTGCTGAGTGTCTGTCGACTTGGTACGTTTGCTGCGTCACCAAGGAAAAAATATGATATTGTTGGTGAAATGTTGAGGTTGTTACTGACGTTGTGGTGATTTCCCATTTTCTAACGGAACTGCGTTTTCCGTCCATGTATGTGTTGTGCCATCGCATATAGCTTTAACTGTTGATTATGGTTGTGAGAGGTTGAAGGTTATGGCTGTCTGTCTGTTGATCGTTGGATTGGATTCTTTATTGTTGTCGGAACTGGGTTTTTCGTCCATGTATGCGTTGTGGTATCGTATATAGGTTTTGCGGTTTTTTTTTTTTTTTTTTTTTTTTTTTTTTAATTAGGACCAGCACTCAGGGGATGGCCCCTACGTATGCAGTGCATTGTGCCGGAACGCAGAGAGAGGGATAGAGTAAAGAAGATAGATGTTGAAAATGTAGAAGGCTTAACTCTTTTACAACTCTGCTTTGCGCGTTATGTTAATTTTTATAGCAGTGTTGAGGCGCCTCCGGTGTTAGGTAGACGCATTAACTTTGTTAAGCTGTATTGGCAGGCATTTTATTAATTGTTTTACTTCGCCAATGTTTCTGCTAACCGACGAAGGAGGGCGATGTTGTGTACATTAGCTTGGAACATCATCAATCGCTGTCGGAACAGTTTTTTAGTGACCAGTGCTATGCCTTCATCACTTAAATAGTCCGACAACAATTAATACAATGTCTCACTAATGTACATTACAGAAATTAATGATGTTGATTGACTTGCTCTGGCCAGGGTTTGAACCCAGGCCCCACGTCATTGTTTACTTAGTAGTCAACGCGCTAACCACTTCAGCCAACACCACCCTCGTATATAGGTTTTGCGGTTGCGTGAGGTTGATAGATATAGGCTGCTGTTGATGATTGTTGGATTCTTCATTGTTAACGGGATGATGATTGTTGGTTGATTTTTAAAACGCTGGTTAATATTTTAAATCTTATAACTAACAACTTCTTCTTACATATACTTATATCAAAATTTTTTTTTTTACATGAAACTATTTGTTCTATCTATTCTAGAAGTAATTTTTCAATATATATATATATATGTGTATTTCTAATTGTATGTTTTTTTTTTCTATTCAACTTAATACAAAATTGTATGTATGTATGACACACAAAAAATTATAATAGTTATGCATTTACAAGTTAGTTGTATAATTATTGTGTATGTGTATTGATATTTATATATATGTACTCTTATATTAACCTTGAAATAAACTTATACAAGAAATTGAAAATTTTTAAATTATTTGAAAACGTTGCAAAAATGAAAAAAAAACTTCATTACATTTAGTACTACATATATCAAATTTCAACTTATTTAAACATTTTTTCCTCTCCTTTTTTTATATATATATATAAAAAAAATGAGTTTAGTTTAGCTTGTATTTATCCTTGTCTTTGTTAAAGAAATTTAACACCTTTGCTGTTTTAATGATTTGAAAGAAAAATTATTCACTTGCTTATAATTTTTTTTAAATCAACAGCAAAAATGGCAGAAAATTAGGAAAGTTTAAAATTGCAAATAGTTTGTTATTTAGAAGAAAGACAAAAATAAATATTAATAGGAAATTTGTTGAAATTATTTCATAAGTTGCTTGTTCTTCTTTATTTGAAAATTAAATTTTAGTTTCTGTACTTGAAATCTTTATTCATTGTTCATTGTTCATTATTCATTTTAGCTTAAAAGCTTACATTCAAACATAGATCAATTCGTGCTTTTTATTATCATTGTTAGTATTACTTTAATACCATGCATGTATGTATGTTTGGCTTTTATTTTTGTTTCAAATGTCAATGCCAAACTTATTTGTATTCTCACACACATACATGCATGTGTATATCTGTTTATTCAGTTGTACCCGGCTGTGAAATAGTCTGGTAGAATTTTGCTGTGTAATCATATTTCACAGTCAAGTACTCAACTAAAGTCATGCAAAAAAAATTAAGAAAGAAAAAAAAAAAATTGTTTCAGTTTGGATATCTTGCATTCCTTTTTTACCCTGCAGTTGTAAGCATGTGCAAACATTAAAAATGTTTGCAATTGCTTTATTTAGGTTTCTTTTAATGTGCATAAAACTGCAGGGTTTTGTTTTTATTACTCAAACAACTACTGACGCAAGCATGTGCAAACATTAAAAATTTTTGCAATTGCTTTCTGTTTCTACTGCTATGCAGTTATTAATTTTGTGACAAAAAGTTCTAAATAAATTGAAAAATAAAACAAAATCGGCACTAAAAAGAAATAAATAATAAAATGGCCAAATATTGAGTTAATTATACACAAGTGAAGTGTACAAACATATCAACAGAAAATGATAAGAATACTTCCACCCAAAAGGTATGTTTCATTAAATTGGTGTAGAATCTGTTGAACTTCGTGCTAAAAACTAGTGTGTATTTGACTATAGGTTCTGCTGTTAAATTATGCTGTTTATGTGGTTGCTGTTGTTAATTTTTGGTTTCTCTCGATTTTCTTTAAATTTGGTGTTTCGTTTTGATTTATACTTTTAAATATTTTAATTTCAAAATATTGTTCTTTTTCCTTTTTATAGTTTTTCTTTAATTTATTTACTGCTTTTTTCTATAAAAATCCTCAATGTTATTGTTTAACAAAATGATTTTATTTTGGGTAGAAGAAAACAAAAATAAAATATAATTAAGTGATCGGACGTGTTTTTCAAAAATTAAATAAGTAATCGGGCGTGATTTCGTGATTATCGGTTTCCAATTTTTCTTCATGTCCCGCAAGACAGTGAGCGTAATTCGTACATTCAACACAAAATAATCTGGAGTAAAATTCATTTGGATATTCTTTAGTTTCATTTTTGAAGAATATTTTTCAAAAACTTTCATTGCTCGCAAAATTTCTAGCATTTAAATATTATTAAAAAAAAATTTTATACGTCTCTTATTTATTCTTATTTTAATACGTTTTCGTAAATCTGTTGCGGCTTCTAACTAATCTGTCTGCTTAATTTTATTTTTAGAAAAGTATCCGTTGGTCGATTAGAAGGTGATACCGTGTAAGTAGCGTTCCATCCTTTTTTTAACCTTTCCCTTTTACTAATTATTTTGCTTCTTTCAGAGCCTTGACGTCAACCTGGGTCCCCGGTTCCTCAAGTTGGAACCATCGTGACAAAAATTTTTCATTGTCCCTTTAAGGTATGTTCCATTGTTTCTTATTATAGTCCTATATAAATATGTATTTCTTGTATATTTCAGCCATTGAAGACCCTAAATATTCATACCGTCGATATTTCGGTGAGTTTTTCCTTCTTCTCTTTTTCCAATTCATTTCCGTCATAATGTTGGTTTTTAGACGCCTTATTCTTTCCTCCTGTTTTGCCAATGACAATGTGTGTTGTTGTGTTCCTCCATACTGCGTGTAGTGGTTGAATTTTGAAAATCTCGACTGGATCTCCTTCCTCCATGGGATATCTTTCTCGGTTGCGTTCAGTATGGGTACTGCTGTGCCTCCATTTTTAATGTTGACTACAGTATTTCCAACATAAACTCCAGGGGAAATCTCCTGTTTTTGTACAACCACAGTTTTATCTCTCGAAATGATATTAACCGGCACTTTAGTAACTGCTCCCGTATCTACAAGTAAGACCAATCTTCCCTCCCTAGCTCCTTGGCAGGGTAGCTTCATAAAAACTGTGTCCACATTGCTCGGTGATTCAGTACTATTATTTATATTTGGCATTATCTCTTCACTTTGTTTCTCTTCATATTTATGTTTTAATACTTTTTCTTTTTCTGCTCTCACTTCCAAAGTTTGCCCGTTCTCTTGATTTGCCCGTTTATGCACAACCACGGTTTTATCTCTTGATATGATATTAACCGGTACTTTAGTAACTGCTCCCGTATCTACAAGTAAGACCAATTTTCGCTCCCTAGCTCCTTGGCAAGGTAGCGTAATAAAAACTGTGTCCACATTGCCCGGTGATTCAGTACTACTATTTATATTTGGCATTAGCTCTTCACTTTTTTCCCCCTTTTTTTTGTTTAATTTATTATCTTTTGCAGTATTTTCTTCTATAGTGTGCCCGTTCTCCTTATTTTCCGAGTGTACAACTGCATCGGTTACTATCCTGGTTGGCTGCTCTGTTTCTGAGTCAGTCTCCGTATCATCTTTATTTATTCGACTCTTTGTTTCTGTTTCTTTATTATACTTGTATTTGTTCTCTTTTTTATGCCAATCTAATTTTCTGTTAATTTGCGGGACCCCAGTTATTGGCGATAACTGGGCCGAATTTCGTTTCCCTGAGCATATGTCCGATTTGTGTTGCTATGGGCCTCTACGGCATTGTTAGCTAGGTCCCTGCCGTTGTTGCTATTTCGTGCCTGTTGGTAGATCCCTGCATCCATTGCTTCAGTCTGTCTAACATTACTTCTGCAGTCCCGTGCAAAATGTCCTTGTTGCTGACATTTAAAACAGGTTGGGCGTGTACCAATGTTTCTATTTGCCCCTCTGTTTATGTTTTGTCCCGTAGCTACTTGTGGGCCTCCACGGAATTCTGTGTTTGTTATCCTCCTATTGTTTTCTGCCGTCCGTCTATCTGATTGATTTTGGTTGGGTAGGTTTTTTCTTGGCTCACAGAAAGGGGTTTCCTTGTGACCGTTTATCTTACACAATCGGCAGTATAGGGAGCCTAATCTCTTTCTGCAGTTTTCCACATCGTGCCCGCTGTTTCCACAGAACGTACAGCTCACGATATTCCTGCACAGTGGCCCCATTTCATGGCCGTATTTTCCACAGCTCATACAGTATGGTGTGTTTAGCCGCTTTTTGCAGCTATTCCATTCATGCCCCATCCTGTTGCAAAAACTACAGGGGACTTCTGAATCTATTACGTTGATACTGTGCGTTGGTTCGCCAAACAATTCCTTTGCATTTTCCACTATCTCTATCAACTTATTTAGCTCTTCCTCTTCCTGACCCACAAATCGAGCTTTGAGAGCATGGTCTTTCAACCCCTTGATGAAACTTCTCACTGCTATCCGTTTGAAGTCCTTCAGCATGGTTTCCCGGCCAGGTCCCACCGGCCATTCGTTCTCTATTGTTGTTTTTGCCTCATTTAATAGGCTATCCAGGCGTTCTCCAAAGTTGCATGCCGATTCTCTGATGCTCTGTTTGCAACCCAAGATCAGCTCCCTTATCTTATCCAGGCTTTGATTTTTTAGATAAAACTTCTTGATGGTGTTACAGTATGCGTCCACTGAACCAAAAGTCATCTGGGATATTTTTGAGTATGCACCCCTCAGCAGTCGCAATTTCAGGCACTGTATCACATCTTGTGTTAGGACATTATTTGCACCTGTGAGGACTTCTCTTTCTACCATCTTGCATCCTTGTATGTACCTGCATACTTCTGATGGTAAGTCAGGTCCATCGGTCCCGAAAAATGATGGGACTGTGTTGTTAACTATCTTAATAATTTCATACAGCGAAGGCATTTTGATCCTTTCAATTTCCGCTCTCTCAGTAGTATGGTTTTGCTGGGGTGACGGTGATCGTCTTTCTATGTTCCGCTGGTAATCATCTTGATAGTGGGCTGTGTCCAGGCAAGAACTTGTAGACTGTCCATTTAATAACTATACTTGCCGTTCTTTTAATTTGTCTGTCTTTGTCTGTGGATTGGCCATTAAAGCTGTCTTCTACTTACCCATATTCCGCTGGTTATTATCCTCATAGTGCTCTGTGGTTTAGGCTTATTTTCACTTTATATTATTATTTTATATTATGTGTTTGTTCGCAACCGCGCAGAATTTTTACAATCAAAGTAATTCTCCTTTTTGCCTTGATCCGCTTTAGCGATTAGTCCTGCAACGACAATACAAGGTAGCTAGAATTTAGACTTTTATGTATTTGTCCTGTGCAGTTCTACACCGTCGAATGTAGGATGCAACAATACAAGGTAGCTAGAATTTAGACTTTTATGTATTGTTGGTTTTGCTACACTGGACAGTTTTTTCTTGAGCAAGATCAACACAAGGATTATTATAGTTCTTTGATGTTATTATTTACGCGGCTACCGGCTGCGCCAAAATGTTATGTTTAAATTAAAAGATTTATTTTTATTATTTATTTTTATTAACCACATGATATGTTTAAAATGTTACTTAGCCTTCACAGGGACCCGCTTTTTAAGACTGGTGTTTGATCAGGTTTTTGTTTATAAAAATATATTAAGCCTTCACAGGGACCCGCTTTTTAAGGCTGGTGTTTGATCAGGTTTTTGTTATGTGTGTTATGTGTTAAGAATTGACTCGACTGACTAGACTAGACTAGACTGACTAGGATCGACTGACTAGAGTTGACTAGGCCGCCATACCAAATCACCTCCGCTTTTATACCCAATTTCGCTGTCTGATTGAACGATGTTGCTGACGTTCGCTGCCGCCGGCGTGGTCATTGCTAAGTGTGTTAGTATGCAAATTCAGCATATTCACAACCGTGGATTATTCTTTAAGTGTTACTTTTTTAATTTTAATTTAAGTAACATTGCTAATTTTCTTAATCCCCTTTTTGTGTTTTTGTAAATATGAGGTTCTTTAAAATATAATAGCTGCGAGCTATTTTGTAAAGGCAATTAAAAAAAATGTTTGCCACGAGCGGTTAACGCTTACTGGCCCTAGTGTGCGACTTTAGCTCACCACTTTTAAAATAAAAGTTATTAATTAATTAATTGTAAAATACATATGAAGAAAAATATATTTTTTGGTGATTTTGTGGTCTTCTTGGTTCTCTTCAGATCATTTTGGCTGGCTGATGGAGGTGATATTTGTATTGAAGATGTCGTCCTTCTTTGGCTACCTTTTGGCCAGGCGGACCTTTATTTGCTTCTTTAATGCTGGGGTGCCTTTTGGCCAGGCGGACCCTTTCCTTCTTCTGCTCTTGTTTCTGGGTGCAAATCTAGTAGCACTCCAAGAAAACTGGCAGGCTGCTCTTGCTTCTTCAGGGTGCAGTTTAGTAGCACTCGCTGAAGAAGACTGGCAGGATCGCCATGTAATAAAATTGTTTTATTAAATTTTATTTTTGTCTTAGAGCTTGAATAGTTGAAGCTCCTAAGACTGATGATTTATTAATTGAATTATAAACTAAATGACATTGGCTTATATACTAATTATGAGACTAATTCTTAGGGGTACCTTAACATAAGAGTAAAAGAATAGAAATATATATTATTGTTGGGTAAGCATATTTAGCTTCCAACTATTTATGTATGGCATGTGTTCAACAGTTTTAAAGTTCAACAAGTGCATACTTAAAAGCAACAGATACTTTGTGTAGCTTATATTTACAATCAAACAAATGCAGTTAATAAATGTGATTCATTTAAATGCATTGTGCTGCTGCACTTGATTAACCGTACAAGTGTCAAATTACCGACACACACAAAATATCTTGCTTGCAGTTTGTCAATGCTTGCATGGTGCGGTACTATTGAATCGCAATGCATACTACACACTGTTGGCCAAATGCTACAATGTTTCAATTTATTATTGAAGATTCAATAAATAATAAAATTATCAAAAAAAAAAAAAAAAAAAAAAAAAATGAGATAAGTAAGTCAATGGCAGAAATATTTGATATGTTAAATAATTACGTACATATGTATGTACTTATGTACGAGTATATACATTATGCATGCATAAGTATGCATATTCTTCTAATATTAAAATACTCCAAAATTGAATGCATTATACAAAATTTAAGCCGAATATACCGAATTACATTACACAAACTCGCACAAAATTTCTGGTAATAGTTTTCCCTTGACGCGTGTGGCAGGGCTCTCTAATTGTTTATCTACGTATGAGAAATAAAATTTAAAACATCTCCATTCTATTAAAAAAAAATTCAAACGAAACTAAAGGGTAATTTTTATAGAGTGACATACGTTTAACCCCTCAATACTGACGGGACACATGTGTCCCATTGAGTCTTCATGATTAACTAAAACGTATTTATGAACATGTTGTACTCCGTAAAATAAAAATGCACTTGTTGTTACTTTAAAGATTATGATACGAATGTTACGAATGTTCTATTCGTTTCTTTATTGTTCTTTCTATACCTACAACACATCGATGCCATCGAGTCTCGTCGAGTCTCGATAACATCGATTATATGCAAAGTGCCAGAGATGGCACTACACCTCCCTTTTTATAAAAAAAATGTTTTTAATATAATTTTATTTTATAGCTTAATTATTAAATATTATTTAAAAAAAAGTTTTACAATTAAGTTATTATATGGAAATTAAGTTTTAAAGTTTGGAGACACAGGCATTGTCCACCTACCTATGCACCTCCCTTTTTATAAAAAAAATGTTGAAACAAATAAGGTGATCAATCTTGTTTGCTTCAATATTTTCTTTAGTGTGTTTTTATAGATTACAGAATATTACATTTTTCAAAAATATGTAGACAAAATTTATATATAATTTTTTTTTTTTATTTTAAAAGTAGAAAAAATTTTAAAGCAATATGAATTATGGGTATTTGGTTAAATTAATTTGGTTAAGAGTAATATGCTTAAGATAATTTGATTGAAAGTAATGTAATTAAAAGTAATATGATTTGATTAAATAAATTTGATTAAAAGTAATATACTTAGAGTAATTTGATTGAAAGTAATGAAATTAAAAGTAATATGATTTGATTAAATTAATTTGATTAAAAGTAAGTATCTATATATATTTATCAAGTTTTATTTTAAATAAACAAATTTAAAGATTTTGTATAAAAGTTTTTTTTTTATTAATTTAATTAATTGCAAAAAAAATAATTTATTTTTTTATACACTTGAAAATTTGTATTTTTCATATTATTTGTTTATACTTTTCAATATTTTTCCTTAAATTTCATAACTTTTATATTCTATTATTTTATATTATAATAAAAAAAATTTTGTAAATTCATACAAATTTTGTTTTATTATTGGTTTTTTTTTAACATGTATTTTATTTTGTTATCATAATGTTCTTTTTGCAAATATACAACATCATTCAATTCCAACAATATGGGTTTTGAAAATTTATCAAAGTACACTTTACTTCTCTCTTTATGTTTATCAATCAGTTCAGTAAGAAATATCTCCAAGACTTCTAATGTTTTACTACCCTGATCCTTTAGATCCTGTATGGTAAAAATTTTGAAAAATAAATCGATTTTTTTTTATATATATAACTCTGCATGGTAAATTCCGAGTTTGTTGGTTTTCTAACCTCGAAAGCAGAAAGCCTAAGCTTGGTGTTTCGTTAACAAATTCGAAGTCCACACACAACAGTTTTTTAAATCTTTTATATGCATATATGCTAAATTTTATAATATTGTCATCATATCTATGGATTACTGTCTTAAATTTTGCTATTTTCTTACTGAAATCATGCGAGAATTTATCATAAATTTTCAAATTTAAATTTTTATTAATGTACAAAGAATGATGATGTTATTATGTTCGCTGGGATGTCTTATTTACTACCTTTTTCCTTTCCATAGTCAAAACCGAACATTATTGCAAAAATAAAATTGTAAAAAAAGAAAAACAATTTGATTAAACTGTCATACATGTACATATGTATGTTTATTTGATTTTATGTATGTATGTATGTTTTTATTGTAATGTTTTTGTTCATTTTATACATACTATGTAAGTATGTACTATGTTTAATGTTTTGGTAAAAACAACCCTTAAATTTTGCTTGTTACTTTTCACAGCACACACTTGTGTACATCTAATTTGTATACATATACACAGTTTCCAACATAAAACAATGCAAGAGGTTTTTTCATTTCAAAAAAAAAAATTTTTTTTTTATTTATTTATTTATTCATTTATATAGTAGTAAATACATATAGTAAGTAAATAAAATTTTAGGGTTTTACTTTACTTTTTTATATAGAAATTTTCTTTGTGTTGGTTATGTGTGTATATTTTTGTGTGTTTTGTGTTTGACTATGTATGTATTTGATTGTGTTGGATGGTGTTTGTATATTTGTATAAGTGTATGTATGTATATATATAATTTATTAAAAATGAATATATATGTATATGTATAAATATATTGGTTTATGTATATACTTATTTATGATACCCGATTTTCGTTGTTGATTAAGCCACTTGTTGTCATCTCTCTTGTTGTTTTTCTGTTGTTACTGTGATGTACTTTTGCTGTCGTTGTCTTCTCTTTTTGGTTTCTTTGTTGAAATCGAATATGTATGTACATAGTTGGTTGTTTTTGTTTGCTGCTTACTTGATTGTCGTTGAATTTCGTCTTCTTGTGTTTATAATTTTCTTGTTGTTGTTGTGCGTGGCTATTGTTGTTTTAGTTGTTGTTGTTGTTGATTATATTTGTTGAATTTTTTTCACATTTTGGCTCATACTCTTTTGATCGTTTTCTTTGTAATTTGTGTTGTGTCTAACACTAATAACTTTTTTTTCATATTAAATTAATTGTCGAGTGTAGCCTTGTGCAGTTTTGTTTCAATTCTGGTTAATACATAAGTACATATTTTGTTCTTTAGTCTCTTTGTTAAAGTTTTTGTAGTATTGTAGTTTTGTTTTTCGTTACTTTTCCATTTTTTTTTGTGATGTTTTTAAATTTTCACTTTTTTCAAGTCTCTATTTTTATTGTTTGTTCTGAGTTCTTTGTTATTATTTTATTTGTTTTCATTTAGTTTTATTTTTAATGTATGTATATAATTTTTCAATTTCATTTTTCATTTTTATTTCATTTCATTGTCATTTTGTTTCATTTTCATTTCGTTTCTTTAGATCTTTTTTCACTTTCTTTTTTCGTTCAAATTCGGCTTTTTCCATTTGTACATATGTATTTTAATTTTTCATGTTGTTTTATTATTTTTCTCTATCTTTTTTTTTCTGTAGTTTTCGTTGCTGTTCATTTCATTTCGTTTTTATATTTTTGCTGTTTTACAGTTTTTTTTTTCATTTTGATTTCTTTGGATTTTTTTTTTGTGTTCTTGTTACTATGTAAGTAAGTGTAATTTATTTGATTAATTTGTCTTCACTTTCAGTTCTTTTTATGGTTTTTTTTTTCTACGGTTATATTTTTTAACTGTTATTTGTCTTTTGAGTTTTCAGGTTTTTAAATTGTATTTTTCCGTGGCTGTACTTTTCTTTTTTTTTTGTTTTTAGTTGATTGTACTTTTTGTTGTTGTAAACATTTTACATATCTTGTCTTTTCCTTTTTGTACAGGAATGTTTAAATTTGTTTGATTATTAATAATGATTATTTTTGTTTTTTATGTTATAACATAGTAGGTAGTCTAGTTAGTAGTTTTTGTAGTATAATTAAATATGTTTAAATATGTATGTATAACTTTTTTTTTTTTTAATTTTTCTTCTTTTCCACTTTTCTTTTTTATTGTTCATTTTTTTCGTCACGGTCGCCATGTTGTACTCCGTAAAAAAAATGCACTTGTTGTTACTTTATACTACGTTCACACGGAACATGCTTCGCTCTCTATTCATGCTTCACACCCCAATCATGAGCGAAGCAACATGCTTCGCCATACAAAATTTTGAGAGCGAAGCATGTAGATTCATATTGAATCTACTTGCGAAGCATGAAAAATTGCTGTCTTCTCTAAATTTTATCGTAATTTATCGGAAGTTTATCTGAACTAGATACAAAAAACACAACAAAAACTTTAATTAAAAGTGAAATATTGAATTAAAACTATAAAGATAAAACAACAATGGAAGCAAAAAATATGTTTGTGCATTTTTAAAAATGCGTAATAGTTTTAACTTAGTTTTTTTTTGTCTATTTTAGATTTTATTTGTTATTAAAAAGAGAACTATCAAATCGGAGCAAGTACATGAGTCGTGTGAACAGCTAGATTCATAAACATGCTTCAGAAAGCGAAGCAAGTGCTTCATCTTGTCGTGTGAACATAGTATTAAAGATTATGATACGAATGTTACGAATGTTCTATTCGTTTCTTTATTGTTCTTTCTATACCTACAACACATCGATGCCATCGAGTCTCGTCGAGTCTCGATAACATCGATTATATGCAAAGTGCCAGAGATGGCACTACAAACATTTTTTTGTACATGTTTTTATCCCATCAGATTTTTACAAGCAATGTATTTGTTTACGCTGTCTTTGATTCCGTTATTCTGCATATTTGTGTAGAAATAAGCTTTTATTTTGCAGTTGATTGTGGTACGTGCCAGTTCAGTGAGGAAAAAAGTTGTGTTTTTTGCGAATTTACGGTCGATTCTATTTAGAACAGAGATCTGCAAAACACCGCACATGTGCGAATGCTCTCTTACTAATGAAGAGAGCATAAGAAGATAATTTGTATTTTTATTTAATAAAATCATTTAGTCTTGTTGGATAATTCATGCGAGCAGGTTGTGTAGTCGCTTGCTTCTTTTTCCAGGGTTGCCATTTATATTTTATATAATTCCTATGAGCAGGTTGTGTAGTAGTACTTAGTGTGCCAACGCACTGTTTTTTGTTTTTCCTATCTTGCAGCTGATGGTTGAATTCTGTTATATTAGCCAAGAACGTAAAATCTAACAATTTTTTTTCTTGAAAATTATAAGAATCTCGTTTGTATCTTTTAAAGGATTTTTCTCTATATATAAAATTTTAGCGATGAACCTTTCAAAGTGACGTCCGTATATTTTTTTTACCTCCCAAGCTTTCATTAAAAGTTTATATGACATTAAGTCTTTATTTGAGTACAAAATAAAATAACAAATTAAATTGTATTTTTAATATAATTATCACATGTGGCGATTTGTGTTAATTTTTTTTTTAATTTGTTCGGGGACAGCACCAAATATGTCCTGGCGACCCTAATGCAATGAGAGAAAAATAAATTACGCTCAAAATCAAACAACCAGAACAAACATAAATGTGAATGTATGTGTGTGGGGATCCCTGATTTAGAACTTACTGAAAAATGTCGAGGTACGTTAATATCAATACCAGTAAATATTTATGCAGAACAAAACACAACAAGTTGTAGTGGCAGCATTGTCGCCTAATACCTCTTCAACTTATCCCTGTTACTTACTACTATTTAAGCAACTACGTATCGAATTAGTGAGTAATAGCCTTTTTCCACTAGCATACATTTTAGAGGAATGAATGGAATATGTTGAAAATGTCAAATTGCTATTTCCATTGGCAACATCTAACATCTACCATCTTCTCAGCTGTCAAAAATATAAAAATACTTACAGCATAATTTTTTGTGGAAAAAAAATAAATGTTAAATTAAAATGAATTTTGAAGAAACATCAATAATTGGACTCGTTCATGCTTTACAAGAACAAACACAATAGTTAATGCAGAAAATTTGCGATCCATTATGAAAGATGGATATGAAGATAATTTATGTATGTATGTCATTCATGTACATATGTCATTCACAAAAAATTAAACTGTCAATATGTATGTATGTATCTGTCATTTTGCTAGAGATGACATTAAAATTATCGGAATATGTTGAATGGAACAAAATGATTTAGGAACATCTTTTAAAGATGTAGAAAGATGTTGACTTTTAGTACTGTGTATTTCTTATGGGAAGATGTTAACATCTTCTCAAATTGATGGTAGATGTTAGATGTTGCGTAGTGGAAAAAGGCTATAAGCAAAACGATTAAATAAAGATACTCTTAACATACCACTCAACCAGTGAAGTTGTTTCATATTATTACATGGCGACCGTGGCAGCTGAATTTGCGACGGAAAATTATATATAAAAAAAAATTTTCTTAAAAGAAAAAAATGTAGAAGTGGAAAAAAAGGAAAATTAAACAGTCTTAGAAAAACTAAGAATAAATAAAAATCAATCTTATAAAAACAAAAATAATCATGAACTAAAAAAAATACTAAATATAAAAGTTACATACATATATATAAAAAAAAAACAAAACTAAAAAAAAAAACCAAAAAAAATAATTATAAAAGCATTTTAAAAAACTAATTATTAAATAAAAACTAAAAGACGAAACTTGTTCTTTGAGCTACGAAGCGAAAAAAAACCAAACTATTGAAACTTACAAAAAGAATTGTGTAAATCACAGTACAAGTTTTGTTTCCAAGAAAGTGTTTGATCGATTGTAATTTTTAACAATAGCAACCACGCAAACATCGTAAAATCTAAATAAAAAAATCTAAGATTGCGAAAAAAACTGTTTAACTAAAAATTCCTGAAAAATAAAGAAATAAGCAAAGTTTTGGGTACAACTGTACCAATTAAAAAAAAAATCCTGCTAAAGACAAATTTAAAAACAGTATAAATACAAAAAAAAAAACCCGTTATTCGAAAAAAAGATGGCTACCAAAAAAAAGAATAGAACAAAAACGAAAAACGTAGTGGAAAAAACAGGTACAGAAAAAAAAACCACCTAGTAACAAGAATAAAATCGGGGAAAAATTAACTGAAAAGAAGAAAGACCAAAAAGGTAACGAAACGAAAAATGAAACATACGAAAGACAAATGGAAGAAACAAAATGAAATATATGAACAATTAACTGAACCACTACTGAAACAAAATGAAAAAGAAACATATAAATAAACATGAAAATAAAGTGAAAAATTTTAGTGTTAAAAAAAATATACTTTCAAATTTACTGCTGAAATAATACCATGAAAAAAAAGGAAAAGAAGAAAACTTTAAAAACAAACGAATTTTAAAACAAAAAAAAAAAAATACAAAACTAAACTCTTTTCATGCCTATCATCAAAAAAAAATTTTAACAAATAGGCACTACAAAAATACTTCTAAATGCTTCTACAACAACTTATGTACACAAATTTAAAATATTTTAAATAAAAAAACACAACAATCACAACATTAAATATAAAAATACAGAACAAACAATAAAAGTAGAAATACCTGAAATAAAAAATGAAAATTTAAAAACATTACAAGAAAAAAATGGAAAAGTAAAGAAAAACAATGCTCATACATATACTAAATAAGTCAAAAGAAAAGTATAAAATAAAATACAAGAAAAAAAATCAACAAATATCATCAACAATAACAACAACAACCAACAAATTAAAACAAAGAAACCAAACCAACTGAAAAATGTACGAAAACAACAACAAGAACAAAAACTGGAGAAAAAACAAGTAAGAGTGCTATATTCGGCTGTGCCGAATCTTATATACCCTTCACCAATGCATATATAAGTATGTGATTCGCAGAATATAATAAGCCTGTATATCCTTTGTTAATATCCTTTGATAATACTGTAAGCAGTATGTGTGCATGTTTTATCATTACTTTTTTTCTCACTGAGTTTAAAAGGAATCTAAAATGAAAAACAAATCACATATTTTTTACTTCTAAATACAAATGCATTTTTAACATACACACATATATGTACATACATATATATATATAAATTAATATGTTTTTGTACATTTTATGTACTACTTTTTTATGACTTTTTTTTTTTTTTTGGAAAATGTACCTACTCTGTGCAAATTATTCGAGAAATATTTTTAAATGAAATATGTAGAAATATGTAGCTATTATACATATTAGGTACATATGTATGTATGTACTTATATTATCCAATCAGCCTAACAGAACGTATCAGTTTATCGATTTCGAGAAGGCTAAAACAATATTCATTGTTCTAACGTAGGGCTAGTTCAAATAGTAATTATGTAAGTTATTTATTCTTCGTTATTGACCTATTACATAGGTACTTATGTATGCATGTACATATCAAAAAACACCTCATAGAAGGGAAAGTTATTTTACTGGTGACAAAATACTTTTTAGCGACGGCTCATTTCAATTATGTATACAGTATTTTTCGGTTAATTGACCCTACGGTTAATTGGTTTCCACGCTTAATTGAACCACATAATCGGGCAAAAAAATATTGCATACGAAAACACATGTAAATTTCCTCGGATAATTGAACTCGGTTAATTGATTTTCCCGCTTAATTGGTTCAAAATTCATGTAATCAAAAATAAATTTCCTCTTACTTTTACCCGGTTAATTGCATTATTATTGAAAAATAATCTGGCATTTTTGCACATACATTATTGACATCATTTGTGAAAAAATTTGTGTTCAAGTTTATGTTTTTTTTGTAAAACCAATATATGAATTGTTTTTTATTTAGTTTATAAATTTAATTTTTTTGTAAAACTCATGTGCACACAAATAGTGCATTTAATAGTACATAGTATGTACCTACAATAATAAATACCTGCGATACACATATATGTACATTTTTTTCTGTTACTTGCCTTTTTTTTTGTTTAAGGTAAAAAAAAATTATTTTGAAAAACTTAAAGTGCACATATGCGATTTCTTTTAATTCATTAGTATGTAGTTCCAATTATGCGTGATTTCTGTAATTGAACAAATTGTTCAATTAAACGGGATTCTTGTAATTGAACGAATTGTTCAATTAAGCGGGTATCGGCTAATTGGTTCCCCGGTTAATTGAACAAAAAGTTGTGCAAATTTTGATGTGCAATTAACCGAAAAATACATATATACCTATGTGTATATATATACACAAATGTATATTTAGCGTGTAGTACCTACACCTGTATCATACCATAGCGTTTTAATTTACTTTAGCAAAAATAAAATTTCGGTTCTGATTTTTGATTACATACATATATACAATTTTATAACCCTTTCAGAAATAAATTTAAAATAAATAAATACTCCAGTATTGAACTGAGGAATCGCTCACAATAATCCAACACACGACCCATCGTGCTACTGAGGCTAGATAGTTCTTTGTGTATATTAATTTAAAAATATATATATATATATATATATATATATATATATATATATATATATATATATATATATATGTATAAAATAACCTGTTTATTATTTTCAAAAATAGTTACAAGCCTATGTACATATATTTCAATTTTTAAAATGAAAAACAAATTGACAAATATACAACATTTTAAAAGATAAATACAGAAGCATTTTTAACATATGTACATATAAATACATCAGAGTATATATGTAATCATCAGTGTGCGACATTTTTTTCCACAGAGTTGACTTGTCTGGTACGTATGTATAGTGTTCTAAAAACGATTTGTGTGCATACATACATATTTATGTTTATAATGTGCTTTGGTGAAAAAAAAATTGAAATTTTTTATGTGTGTAGAATAGTGCTTGGTATCAGAGCTGCCGTTTTTTGTTATTTCTAACAAAAATTGGTAATGTTATTTTTTAATGTGAGATGCGAATATTTTTTCATTTTGGTTAGTTTTTTTCGTTTGAATATTTTTTAACTATATATACATATAACTTGTTAAGCTTTGAAAACAATTTTTGAAAATTTTTAATTACCTGTTCATAGTACGATTGGGTCCCAACACTGTCAACACCTCTCCGTACTACTAAATGATCTGCTCTGTGTTATCAAAAAATATTCAATGATTCACATCTAACTAGACCTGACAACTTTCAAAACAAAAATGGGACGAACGAAAAAACTTTTGAACAACTTTTTTATTTCGTACAAAATTTATTATCATTGCCACATAGTTCTGCTGCAGCCGAAAGAATGTTTTCACAGCTTAATTTAAACAAAACCAAATTTCGTAATAGTCTTGATTTTAAAACTATTAACAATATTATCCAATCGAAATATTTGTGCAAAAATCAAAATGTTGCCCATTATTTACGGTCTGCCAAAGATATGAATTGAAAATTCGTATATAATTTCTAATCTCAATACTGTGAATTGTAAATCTATTAATTTTTTGATTTAAAAGAAAAATTTTGTAAAACAATTACATTTTTTTCCTGAAGTACAAATATTGTTTATTTTAAATAAATAAACACTTTAAAAAGTTTGTTTAAATTTAAGTTTCTTGTTATGTTTTTCACTTATTAATAAGAAATTTATTAATATGTAAAAACAATTTCTTTTTTTCCTTTCTTATTATAGCTTTGCTATTTATGGCGCGGTAGGGGTTGAATTTTATTTTTCGTAAGATAAATAATCGACACTATTCCCGTTATGTTTTTCTTTTTTTGTTTTGATTAGCTCATCCTTTAAAAGCGACTTTGTTGTTGTTTTTTAAAATCAAGACGAGAAAATATGTATGTACATATATAGTGTGTTACTCACATTCAACCGCAATAACAAAAACAAAACAATAACAAGTATGTATATATATGTATGTATATGTACATATGTGTGTATGCAAGTAAAAAACCACCACAATTTGGCAAATTTACATCATATTCTCCTTGCAAGAAACGAAATTTCTTTTTTTTATTTTGATTTCAACTTTAACAAAAAACCGAAAATATTATGTGTACATACATATGTACATACTTACTTCTTCTTATTCGCCTTCGTTCCTTATAAAAAAAAAATGAGCAAAGCTATAACCGGGTGTCCTAAGACACCTCTCTTCTTTTTATTTATAAATGTGCAGTACAAATTTTGTTTATTGTAATGATCCTATTCAAAAAAAATTTTAATTTATAAACTTTCAATCAAATGAATTTTGTATAAACATTTGGCAGGTTTAACTCTTATAAAAAAAACTATTTTTACGAATAAGGGCTCAAATAAACAAAAACTGATTTCAATTTAAGTTTCTCCTTTTCATTTACTATTAGTATGATTTTTTTTTTTTCGTTTTCTTGTTTTGCAATTATTATTTAACTATGTATAAAATGCAAATAAACTGTATGTAATGCTACTTTAAATAAATTTAAATATTTTTTGTTAATAAAATATGCATTTTAAATTTGGTTATTTTTTCACATTTGGTAACTTTTTCAAAATATTTGGTTGTAATATTTTTTTGGTCGTGGCAGCACTGCTTGGTATGTTAAAAGCAAATAACGATTTGAATGTGTTGATCTTTCAAAAGCAAATGCCTTGTATTTTTATACACACATGCTTAGATGTGTGACAAAAAGGGGTTTGTACGAAAAAATGCGTAAAGTTATAATTAAGTTAATATACATTCAACACTAACAAGCCTCTGTAGCACAATGGTTAGTGGGTAGAATTATAGTGAGCGACTCCTTAGTTCCATACTGGAGCACAAAGTATCTATTTTAAATTTATTTTTGATAGGTTTATAAAATTGTATATATGTAATCAAAACTCAGAACCGAAATTTTATTTTTGCTAAAGTAAATTAAAACGCTATGGTATGGTGTAGGTACTACACGGTAAATATATGTGTATAAAGTCGAATTCGGATAAGAACGCACTGTTTATATGTAAAAAACGCTTAATTGAAAATAAAAATTGTTATTTATATTTATTATTTTTGATCAATCTCAAAGCACTTGCTTGCATTTGCTTAAAAGAAAACCTGCTGATTGAAACATATTTTGTTTAGAAATAATCTAATTTATATGAAACAAACATCCCATAAAAGGAAAAATGTTTAATTTCTGGTAACAAAATACTTACTTGTCGAATACGAATAAAAATATATTAAAATAAGCAAATAGTTGAAAAATCGAATACGAGTATTCGTAACATTACTAGTACGTAGGTACATACATAAAATAAAGATAATGGAAATTTTTTCAACATCCATCGACAGCTTCTATTATTTATTCATGGATAGCTCAAATATATTTATTAGATCAACATCAAGCTTAGTTAGAACTTTAAAATTCAACAAACATTAACATTTTCAACACAAATACTTACATATATATGTAATGCTGCTTCTGTGTGTATAAATATTATTGTTTGCAAGTATTTTAAATACCCTGCAGTCGGCGTAGCTAGCGAATGTCTAGCTATTTCGCGAGCTACCAGTCATTTCCTCTAACTACCAGCCTAACAACTAGCAATGCACTCGACTGACGATTTTAACATACGGATGACATTGACGGTAATCACTTGACACGATCAGACCGATGAGATCACTGGTGAGCAACTCCCAACTATTTCTCTAGTCAAAATGTACCAGTTAGATCAACAATGATATTTCCTAAATGAAAATACTACAGAAATTTAATTTTTTTTTGATACATATTTGTTTATTTATCAAATTTCTTTTTCAATAGTTATAAAATATTCAATTAATTGTTCTTTTTCTTTGTTTATGCAACGTTTTAGTTGACTTCTGCTCATTTTACCTTTAAAAACACTTTTTTTACATGTATATGTGTGAGAGAGTCAAAGGCGAACTCTTGCATTACTTGTGGCCACTGTAGTATTTAGTCGGATTTTCGTTAGGGAAATACTTAACGATTTCGATTAAAATTCTACTTTTAAAAATGCAGGGTATGCCCTTTTTATGAAAACATTCAGGCATACATACATATATATATACATACATATAATTATATAATTGTACGTATGGTTGGGCGCATGGGCAATAATACAAAATATTTATTTTGTTTTTCTACCGTAAGACATTTCTGTATTATGTCTGAAGTTATACCTATTTGATGTTTACAAGTTTTAAATTGAGTTTGTGAAGAGAAACATTTTTTTAAAAAATTTAATTATTAAGTAAGTATTGCAAAATCAGGTAAACTTCGTTAATACAGTCTTTTTCGGTTAATTGCACATCAAAATTTGCACAACTTTTTGTTCAATTAACCGGGGAACCAATTAGCCGATACCCGCTTAATTGAACAATTCGTTCAATTACAAGAATCCCGTTTAATTGAACAATTTGTTCAATTACAGAAATCACGCATAATTGGAACTACATACTAATGAATTAAAAGAAATCGCATATGTGCACTTTAAGTTTTTCAAAATAATTTTTTTTTACCTTAAACAAAAAAAAAAGGCAAGTAACAGAAAAAAATGTACATATATGTGTATCGCAGGTATTTATTATTGTAGGTACATACTATGTACTATTAAATGCACTATTTGTGTGCACATGAGTTTTACAAAAAAATTAAATTTATAAACTAAATAAAAAACAATTCATATATTGGTTTTACAAAAAAAAACATAAACTTGAACACAAATTTTTTCACAAATGATGTCAATAATGTATGTGCAAAAATGCCAGATTATTTTTCAATAATAATGCAATTAAGAGGAAATTTATTTTTGATTACATGAATTTTGAACCAATTAAGCGGGAAAATCAATTAACCGAGTTCAATTATCCGAGGAAATTTACATGTGTTTTCGTATGCAATATTTTTTTGCCCGATCATGTGGTTCAATTAAGCGTGGAAACCAATTAACCGTAGGGTCAAATAACCGAAAAATACTGTATTATTTTTAGTTCAATAGATAAATATAATTAACATGAAAAATTTAATAAAATTTACAAGATAAATAGTGTTTTATCACGTGCAGATCTTTAGTCAATTAAAAATGATTACGAAAACATTAAGAATAGTCTAAACGACATTATTAAGACATATTTTTACAAATCGAAACTTTCAAATTCGTTACAAAATCGAAGTTTTTGGTTTGATGGGTAATTTTTTTTTATATTTATACGCACATTTTTACATACATATGTACATACATATGTTTGCCTTATGTTGGCTTGTTACTTTCATTTCAGCACGGATTTAAAGTTGATATTGTTATATGTACATATTGATATAATTGCTATGTAGGTACCTACATATGTATGTATGTATATTGTTATTTGTTACACACATAATTACCTATTATTTTAACTGTAGGTAGTAATTTGATATTTGAAAAGTCAACACTATTTTGAGTTAGCTTAAAACTTAGTAGGTACATATGTACATACCTACTTGCTTAGATGAAAATTCAAATTACTAGGGGGTTTTTAAAAACACATACATATGTACATACATATGTATGTAGCTATTATACATATTAGTTACATACATATGTACTTACTTAGATTATCCAATCAGCCTAACAGAACGTATCAGTTTATCGATTTCGAGAAGGCTAAAACAATATTCATTGTTCTAACGTAGGGCTATTTCAAATAGTAATTATGTAAGTTATTTATTCTTCGTTATTGACCTATTACATAGGTACTTATGTATGTATGTACATACATTTCAAAAAACACCTCATAAATGAAAAGTTATTTTACTGGTGACAAAATACTTTTTAGCGACGGCTCATTTCAATTATGTATATGTATATATATATATATATGTATAAAATAACCTGTTTATTATTTTCAAATATAGTTACAAGCCTATGTACATATATTTCAATTTTTAAAATGAAAAACAAATTGACAAATATACAACATTTTAAAAGATAAATACAGAAGCATTTTTAACATACATATAAATACATCAGAGTATATTTGTAATCATCAGTGTGCGACATTTTTTTCCACAGAGTTTACTTGTCTGGTACGTATGTATAGTGTTTGTGTGCATACATACATGTTTATGTTTATAATGTGCTTTGGTGAAAAAAAAATTGAAATTTTTATGTGTGTAGAATATTGCTTGGTATGTAAAAGCAAATAACGATTTGAATGTGTGTGATCTTTCAAAAGCAAATGCCTTGTATTTTTATACACACATGCTTAGATGTGTGACAAAAAGGGGGTTGTACGAAAAAATACGTTGAGTTATTATTAAGGTAATATACACAAAGAACTAACAAGCCTCAGTAGCACGATGGGTCGTGTGTTGAATTATTGTCTCTGACACATATTCAATGCGCGTGACCCCGTATTCAATACTACTGAGGCACCTAGTGTATTTATAAATTTATTTCTGCAATGAATATATATATATCTTCATTTATTTGTATATATATCCATTTCAGAATCGATACTTTTATTTTTGCTGATTTTCAATACGAAGCATCCTTAGAAAAATCCCTACATTTTACTTTAAGAAACAATTCTCTAGCTCTTCTTGTGTCTTCAGAAAATGGATTTCACGTACAGACAGACGGATTGACGGACAGACGGACAGGGCTCAGTTAAATTTTTTTAATTATAAGGATCCAGTATATATATACTATATGGACCTCATATAAATATTGTGGAAATTACACACGTAATGACAAACCTATAAATACCCTTACCATTTTTGGTGAAGGGTATAAAAAAGTATCAACAAGTTTCAGACAACAACAACAACAACAACAAAAACCAGCCCAAAAACCAACAGAATAAAAACATCAATATATACAACACAGACACAACAATAACAATCAATTCAAAACGAAGAAACAAAGAAGACAGCAAAAACGTATAGCAACATGGGTAACTGAAGCATGCAAAAACAAACATACATATGTATATCTTTTATATTATCATTGTTTATTATTTACATATATATACATATATATAAAATACATTTGTACCATAAATACAAAATATTTCTTATTATACATATGTATGTACATATTTACAAATACTAACGAGTAATACAATTTATCAAAACTAATTCTACTTAAACTACATACATACTAATTTCATAAATAAATACATACATATGTATATGTATGAGAACAAAATTTTTTTTATGACACAGAGAAAAAGAAACACAGTGAAGAGCAAAACAATATAACACTGCAAATTTATGATTTAAAAAAAAAAGTGCTAAAATTTAAAACAAAAAAATTATTTACATTGATAAAACAACAAAAAAAAAGCGCATAAGAGTATATCAAATTTTAAAGAAACTGCTACCTGTCAAATTTGGATTATTAACGAAACAAATAGATGAGTCTACTTGCTTTCGAGGCTACGGCCAATAATCGCAACATTTGCAGAGCAGAATGGCCAAAATATAATTTATGTATCATATCAGATATACAATTTAAGGAAGTAAAAGAACATAGCACTAAGATGTTAAAAAAAAAAAACATTGAAATCATTTTAAAAAATTTTTTTTTCTTTATGTCATTTAAAATACAGCACTAGATAAAAGTTATGAAATTTAAAAAAAAATATTGAAAATTATAAGCAAATAATATGGAAAAACAAATTTTTATTATAATAAATTTATTTTAATTACTAACAACAATAAAAAAAAAACACAATGTACAAACGAACAAAAAAAAATAATAAACAAATTTTTTATTTCTTTTGAAAATCAAAACATTTAATACAAAAAAATAGTTTTTTTGATATTTACTATTAAACATATTTTTAAAAAATTTAAACTAAAAATTTTTATAAAATTAAAACAAAACAAAATTTCTAGTGTACATTCCTAAAATAGTCTTTTATTTGTATAAGCTAGTATAATAATATATAACAATAACATAAATATATAATTGGTAATATAAACAAAATTATATTATGGAAAATCTTGAAACAAGCAAGACTGATCATCTTGCTTGGTCCAACATTTTTTTATATAAAAAGGGAGGTGCATAGGTAGGTGGCCAATGCTTATGTTTCCAAACTTTAAAAACAAAATACAAATACTTTCAAATTATAAATATTTTCAAATAGAAAAAAACCAACATATCAACATTTTCAATAATATAAATATTTTTAAAAAACAAAAACAGAAATAAATATTTGCAAAGTTATGATTGTATTATAAGTAATAATTAATTTATATTTTTTCTTTAAAAGAAGGGAGGTTTAGTGGCAGCACTGTCGCCTACTACCTCTTCAACTTATCCCTGTTACTTACTACTATTTAAGCAACTACGTATCGAATTAGTGAGTTTGCAAAACGATTAAATAAAGACACTCTTAACATACCACTCAACCAGTGAAGTTGTTTCATATTATTACAAAGTTATGAATTCTACAAAAAAACTAAATCTGGGACATATGTATCCCAGCAGTAACTTCCACTGGGCCACATTTGTCCCAATAGGTACGAAAGTAATTTAGTTATTTCTAATAATTTGTGATGTTTTTGAAATAGAAAGCGCCGAACATTACTTGATGAGGAAAAGATTCGAACCTTTTTGGAACACTCCGATTCCGACAGTGGCAGTGACTTCGATGGTGACAGCATTGTTGACACAACTTACTCTAATGGAAGTGATAGCTCATCTGAAGAGTACACTGATGTTGAAAAAAACGAAACCTCTATTCCATATGAACAGGATACGCCAATCAACAGCGAAGTTATATGGAACAGCGACGATAATAATTTTTTGCCTCGAAAAATAATTCCGAACTTTGAACAGTTAGTTATTTGTGCCAATATTGATAGGGGTTCTAAAGAACTTGAAATTTGTTTCAAAGTTTTTCCGAGAAGCTGGTTGATAAAAAAGCAAAACTTGAAATGCATGCTACTGATCCATATGAATAAATCAATACAGTATTAAAGATTACAGATAACAAGTCTTATAATTCCTTTAGTTGTTTTTGCTTTATTCTGTTACTGTTGGGACGTATGTGTACCTTAGTCAATTACTGGTGGGACATCTGTGTCCCAGGATATATTTCTTATATTGGTTATCCTTTACTTATTTCCACCTTACGGAGCACTGGTTGATCCATAATCAGCCAACCAACGCAATAAAAGAGTTAGTATCTCAAAAAAAAAAAAAATCCGTATTGAAAGGGTTAAATCATAATAAAACAAGGAAATATATTTTTAATATCAATGAAACGGGCTTTATTGGAAAGAAAATTTTATGAATGTTTAAATATGATTTTTGCCATATGGCCGCCACGGTTGGCGCGTATAAGGCGCAATCTGGAACACCAATTTGCAAATAACTTTTCGTAACATTTGAGGCCGTATTTCGCCGATAACTTTTCGACTGTTGGTTTCCAGAGTTCAATTGTTTGTGCTTTATCGACTAGACAAGTGACTTAACATAACCCCAAAGAAAATAATCTAATGGGGTCAAATCACACGTCGTGGTTGTCATTACGTGAAATTATTTTTTCATAAAAAGTTTCTTTGAGTAAATAAATTGTAGTGCTCGCTGCACGGTGAGTTTGACGAATAGAACAATTATTTTGATTAAAAATTTCAACAATTTGTACGCGTTGCTCTGGTGTAAGTCGATTCATAATGAAATTTCAAATAGAGCTGTGTCGTTCCGGAACGAACGGGTACAAAGGAACGAATCACTGTAGTGAACGAAGGATCCGGTTACTTTGCGGAGCGCTTTTGGCTCAGTGAGCCGTCACTCATGTCGGATTTTGTTGTTTTGGTTTTTGTAACCATATGTTAGCTTTTTCTATTTTAGCTCAATAGGAATAATTTTTTTTTAATCTGCATATATACCGTCATTTATATTTATGTATAGTTAAAATGTTGACATATGTATGTATTTAACTAATATTTTAGTTCAGTTGCATAATAAAATTTTGTTCATTTAATTAAAAAAGGGCCTAAGTTATGAACACATTGTAAATATAAAAATACTTTAACTATAATAGTGTAGCATTTTACTTAATAGGTTAATTGAAGAGAGTGATGGATCGAAATGAAAGAACGGGCCCGTTCCTCTGAATTGAACGAAAAGGGGCGCTCACCAAAAGGAACGTTTGGCACAGCTCTAATTTCAAAGCAAACTAAGCAAAAACAACTATCAGCTGTTAAATGGGTGCTCTAATAAAAAACAGCAATTATCTTGATTTTTTTATATCATGTCTTTCATTAACTATCAAAAATTCAATTGTGGTTTGTGTCAGTTACGGCCTTTTGGATATTAGGTGACGATATGTCACTTTTTTCAAATTTCCTTCCAGGGGGCTAATTCTCGCATCCGCTTACGAGCGAGTTCATACTAGAACGTGCGAGTTTTTGCACTTTTGGGATTCTCTTATTCGATATCTAATAAAGTGTATCGAAATCTCTAATGATAACATTCGATAGCGAGCGAGCATTCGAATGCAACCATGCGAGTTTTTACTCGTCACCAAAAAGTCATTCGAAATAAAATTTAATAGTGTACAAATACAATTTAATACTAAAAAATTAGAAAAATAAAACTAAAAAGGAACGTGCAATTGGAAGTAATTTATTTACATATAAAATGTAAGTTATATTTTAAACATAAGTACATACATACTTACATATATAAAATAATAATTGTATTAATTTAGGTCAAAAATAAACTATACCCAAAAAGAAATTCTCTCCAGCTTTATGTCAGCACACAATGATTTAGCAAAAAATATTTTGCCAAACAGTTCCCAGGGAAAAACAAGAGCCAACCAACTTTGGGAGCAGCTAACTAACAAGCTAAATGCTTCTGGACTTCCCATAAAAGATTCCAAATGTGGCATAAGGTAACTAAAACATGAACACATTTTTTATAAGCTCAATAATTTGTTTGGCTTAAATCTACTAGATATACAACACATTTCTGCATGAATTCGGAATCTAATTTCCAGAAACCTGCTAACCTATATTAAAATACAATAGATTAGTGTAAATTGCTGTCAGACTCTTCCTCCAGCGTACAATCTGCTGTCATAAATATTATATTTTCCATAGCATTGTTTGTGTGTACAAGGTGGAAAAAATCATTAGGCCGGCTATGCAGATAATATTCTACAACCGCCGTGTCGGGAAATACCATGGTGGCGAAAATCATTAAGTACGGTCGAAGGCCGGCTATGCAGAGAAACATAGTGTATAATATATATATATACCTATATATAATATATAGTTTTAAATGTATATTTAATTAAAGTTTTATTTGAAATTAAGTTTTTTGATTCACTTTTTTTTTATAAACATATGTTTTTTATTCAGTGTTGTAAAATCACTTTTATACAGTTTGTTTCAACACTAAAACAAAAATTCGATTCGTTTCGTATCGAATAACATCATTAGGAATTCTCACACTATCGAAATTAATTTCGATTCGAATGCAATTTCGATCACGAGAGTGAGAATCAGGGCCCAGGGGCCAAATTGCGGCACTCGATATCGATCGAAACTTCAATACAATTTAAATGTAAATTTCGATCGATATCGAATGCGGTAATTTAGACCCAGGTTTTTTCCACGGCGGTGCTAATAATTGAAAACTCATTTTAAAATTTTTATTTTTGTATACATTTATTGCATTTATTATTTTGCTTCAGTATCTACCACAACAATTTTTAATTTATTTCTTTTTTAAATTTGTTTTATTTTTTAATTACCATCAATTATTTTAATATTTTTTTAATTTTTCGTTTTTAGTAAAAGTTATAATATTGTTTATACTTTGCAACAATGATTTACATTTAAATTTTATTTATGATTTATATTAAATTATTTAAATTTTCTTTTTTTAGTATGTAGTACATATGTGTGTATGTATTTTAAAATTTTAATGCGGTTTTTTGTCAAACTTAAAAATATTTCAATTCGTATTAATTTTTTTAAAATTCCACGTGGGCAAAAAAAAAATTTATATTTCTTGTTAGTCTGTCGTTATTGTTGTTATTTTAAAGAGAAAAAAGTTTCGTTGTGACAATTGGCCACCGTTATCGATCGAATGATGCTGCTTCAGATTTCCAAGTTTTTTTTTAGGTTTTAAAATTATTGAATCTTTTCTCTCATCGAAACTATTTTCACGATATATGTATGTATACATATATATTAGACCTGGCGCAGCTAATATGGTGTTTTTTATTTTTTTGAATTTTGAATGCGGGTAGCAATGAAAATATGCGATTTAATGCCAAAATTGATGTAGTAAATTTTCAGGCTGATCGCATGGTGCCTACCCGTGCCATAATGGGGTCAAAGGTCAAAATTTTGAAAAATCACCAAAATATTTTTTTTTTTTTTGCATTTGATAATTTTTTTAATAAGAAATACTATAAATATGTTTTTTTATTTTATTTTTATTTCATATGCTTATTATTTTTATTTTAAATCAACGAAGATTTTGTGTAGGTAGGAAAGTCCTTGCGGTAGCCCTCTACAATGTGTAATAAATATTGTTTATCAGCTTCGTTGTGTGTTAAGGATCTGTTAAAGTCAGTTATTAGTTTAACTTTCCTTTCGGCGGCATCATTTACAACATTAATGCATTTTGCGATCTGTTCCCCTTTACAAAACGCTTCGCTCTTAGGCCAATTTGACGGATCTAAGAGTAAGAAATCCATAGAAATTTCCAAACGAGAGAAAAAAAAATTTTGTTTTGGTAGTCACAAAAGAACTCACATCCTTGGATGTGAACAATTGCATTTCATCAACGCTTACGCACACTTTTTTAGAAGGGAAAACATTTACATCATCACCGATATGATTGTCTTCTTTGGACTCTATTTGCTGAAAAATTGATAGCTATCCCGATCATTAAAGATGGAACAGGTGCTGCAGTTGCTCAATCAGTCTACGAATATTTGCTAAAAATGAATATGCAGAATTCGTTAGAAATGATATGTTTTGACACAACTGCTGCAAATACTGGCTCTCATAGTGGTGCTGGAACTTTATTGGAACGCAAACTGGAACGCAGCTTATTGTGGTTACCATGTCGCCACCATATTGCAGAAATTCTATTAAAAGCTGTATTTGAGATTAATGTAGGAAAATCAAGTGGCCCAGAGGTGGCGATTTTTGAACGATTTGTACGAGTATGGAGCACATTTTATTCAAAGGGACTCAGCACTTGTATGCAGGAAGATCAAGTTTTGAAAGTCATACCTGTCCAAGAACGCGAAGCAAGCAAGAACTTTTGTCTTGAATATTTAGCTAAAGTTCACATTCGTCATGATTATAGAGAACTCCTACAACTTGCATTCATTTTTCTTGGTGGTAGCATTCCCAATTTCACTTTTCGTACACCTGGAGCTACGTCTCATGCAAGATTCATGTCCAAGGCTATCTATTGTCTAAAAATATACTTGTTTCATGCACACTTTAAAATTTCTGCGAATCAGTTGAATGGAATTCGTAATATCTGCATTTTCTTAGTAAGTCTCTATATTCGGTACTGGTTCAGAACCGGAAATGCAGTTGAAGCGCCAAATAGAGATATGCAGCTGATAAAGGGGATTATTACCTATTATAATAAAGAAGTATCTACAGTGCTATTGGAAAAAATTCGGAACCATCTGTGGTATTTATCAGAGGAGGCAATTGCACTTGCCTTTTTTGATCCTCATGTAGACTCGGAAACAAAGAAAAAGATGGTTTTGGCATTGCAAATAGAGTCCAAAGAAGACAATCATATCGGTGATGATGTAAATGTTTTCCCTTCTCTTCCCTTCCCACCTCTCGTTTGGAAATTTCTATGGATTTCTTACTCTTAGATCCGTCAAATTGCTCTTAGGCAAAGCGTTTTGTAAAGGGGAACAGATCGCAAAATGCATTAATGTTGTAAATGATGCCGCCGAAAGGAAAGTTAAACTAATAACTGATTTTAACAGATCCTTAACACACAACGAAGCTGATAAACAATATTTATTACACATTGTAGAGGGCTACCACAAGGACTTTCCTACCTACACAAAATCTTCGTTGATTTAAAATAAAAATAATAAGCATATGAAATAAAAATAAAATAAAAAAACATATTTATAGTATTTCTTATTAAAAAAATTATCAAATGCAAAAAAAAAAAAATATTTTGGTGATTTTTTAAATTTTTGACCTTTGACCCCATTATGGCACGGGTAGGCACCATGCGATCAGCCTGAAAATTTACAAAATCAATTTTGGCATCAAACCGCATATTTTCATCGCTACCCGCATTCAAGTTTCCAAAAAAAAAATTTAACGCCAGGTCTAATATATATGTACATATGCATGTAGGTACATACATAAGAACATACATAGAAATCAATTGAATAGGAATATATCGATAGAATCATTGTTAATGGATCAAATGCGATCTAAAAGCCAATGGATTATGATTATGCATTTGCCAATTTATTTTCTTTTCTTATTTTGAGTTCATGAATATTATTTAATAAATACGCTTTCTTTGATATTCATAGATCATCGAAATATCCTTTTTACTTTTTGACGTTTTTATTAATTTAATTTATAAATAAAATATGTGTGTACATATGTATGTATTTATATATTTTCTTTTATACAAACAAAAAACATTTAATAAAAAAATCTTTTGTTTGTTTTCTTCCTATTTTGTTTGTTTTTAAATTTATTTTCACATTTCTTTTATGTTATTTAATTGTATGCATTTATAATAACTTTTAAAATTACTAACTACTTATAAAATGTAATGTTAACTTGTTTTGCTTTCATTTCATTTCTTTCTTCTTAGTTTCTCCCATTAATTGGTTTGTCACTTAAATAAAGCCAACATAAATAACTAAACATCTAATACAAAGGTTAATTTATCAGCATTGGCCAAACATGCAAAATCAAATACACATCAATTTGATTTTGAAAATGCTAAAATACTAAAAACTGAACAGAACAAATTTAAATTGCAAGTACATGAAGTTAACCAGATTGTCAAGTATGAAAAATGTACATGCAATGAGAAAAGTGATAAGAAAAATTATATTAATACTTATTGTAATTCAATATCTAATATTAATTAATTATAGTATTCATTTTAATTTTATTCATAAATTATTTTGATTGTTTGGAAAAAAAAAAAATTATTGTTTAACATAAACAGTCAAGCTACATACATAGGTAATTTTAAATTTAATTTAATTTTAATTAATTTTTATGTAATGAAAAATAAAAAACATATTGTGTAATTTTTATAGATCCTGAAGATGAACCAAATAATTCGAAATATATAGATTGGAAAAAACTACACATGTTTTTTATTTAAGTGAATCTCAAGAACTTATTATAATAATTTGAAAGATTCAGCAATACAAAATTTGATTTATTTTATAAATCATCACATAATAAATAACTAAATTGAAAACTTCTTCTTAATTGTATTGTAGAAAATGGTTCTTAAATCATAAATGAGACCAGTACCATATATTAAAAAATAATAAAAAATAAAGATAGTTTCAAACCTCAGTAGAGGAATGCTAAAATTCAAAAATGTAGCAACTAAAATTTAATATGTGAAAGTCCACGACACAGGTGGCTGTGCCTTCTGCGAAAATATGTTCTCCCAAACAAAACTAATTAAAAGCGCAAGCATAGTAAGAAAAACAAAATCTTAAAATATGTATGTATGTAAGTGAAATAATTTAAAATGTGCAGTAGAGTTCTTCAAATTAGGCAAGTAAATTTTTTTTCAGTTTATTGTTACTGACACAAAGGGAGGGATTTTTTCCAATTAAATTTGAAATATTAGATAGATCTAAAGGGGCTATTACATGGTCCAACTTGGTGTGTGAACATGGTATGATCGCATACCATCACACTCGTCTAATAGTGCAAAATGCGTGTTTGTCATCACACCATCATACTCGTTTAATAGCAATTCTGTCAGGCTCAGTGCAAATTTCATTTGTGTGTTCGTAAGCGAAGGGTAAAGATGACTCTCTTAATGCGCACATTTTTAAAGGAGTTAATTGAAATTTATGAAAGTTTGCCCGAATTGTGGTAAAAAGTAAAATATACCACATTACACACGTTAAGGGCCAATTTTGGACTTGTTATTTAAGTTATAATTATTTTTAAGTTGTAATTAAATACCAAATTGTGTTTTTGACTTCATATACATATAAATAAGAAAATTACTTAATTGATAATTAAATGAACAACCTTTTGTATTTAAATAATAATGAAGATTTACGAATTTCCATATGTTTTTGATTGCTTTTTCTTCTTATATAAAATAAATCCAATAAAATATTGGTGGCTGCTGGTAAATTGCATAAAATTTTGTCTTGTTGTGTCGCTATTAACCATTTATTCATTTTGAAAGTGGCTTTTATTCTTTTAAAAAATTTCAGCTCTTCTTAGTTATTCTTATTTTTAGCTAAAATCAAAATGTATTTTTTCTTTATTTGTTCTAGTCAGCTTTTCTTTAGGGAAATTTTTTATTTTACGTAGTGCTACCATTTTTCCATCGTAATTAAATAAGAACTTTAATTACTCACTGAAAAAATTGAATCTTATTTAAATATAACATAAATTTAAATAAAAATTAACTAATTACGTACTTAAATATGAAGTCAAAAGCTGGCCATAAGTATAAGGCTAAGGGCCAATAAATTGGTGGATGATAATGTTTCATTTATTTTTAAAACTCGTTTAAATATAAAATTTTGTTTTTCATTGCAATATTAAATCAACATTAAATAGCCAACGTTGTGTATTTAAACACTACATAAGTTTTACGACTTTCCGACTGCTTGTTCTTCTTGTTTGAAAAAAAGGAAATAAAATATTTGTGGCTGCTGACAAGTTGCATCTTTTTTTGCTATTACCCTTTTAATCGTTCTGAAAGTTGCTCTTATTATTTTAAAACATTTCAGCAGTTCTTAATTATTCTTATTTATAGCTAAAATAAAACTAAATATTTTCTTCCATACGTCTGATTAAGTACGTGTAAATAAGAGAATAACGTAGTGCCCATGGGCGCCTTTTTGCCTGACTATCCCTTAAAGTTTAGTTTTTAGTTTTTTATTGTACCTACAAAAAAGGGACAAATTTTTTTTCTCTGGTAACGCAGATTCTTAAAGTATGCGATACACACAACCTGTCTGTTTGAAGGCTCAAGCACAGATAACCAGATGCGACGAAAAAAAAAAATTTGGACTTGGATCATATTTAATTTTTCATAACCCGGCATCGTGAAAAAGAGACAACATTAGTGTGTTTGTTATGAAAGTAAACAAAACGAAAAGCAAAAAAAAAAGTAAAGTTTTTAGTGGAAAATGCTACATGAAAGCACGCTTAAATTTAATAAAATGTAATAATATTAAGTATTTACGGAATACAATTCGAAAATAAAGTGATAAAACAATTTAGTGTGTGCTTATATACTCTGTATATTAAATTTATATATATACGTACATATATGCTGTAAATTTGCCAAATGGTGGTTTTTAACTTACATACACACATACATACTTGATAAATTCTGCTATTTTGCAGATGATATAGTGATAAAATACAAACGATCAGTGAAAACCAACTTAAATTAATTAATTAATAATATGTTTAATGTGAATTATAGAAATATATGGATATTTAATTGTTTTTGCGATTTATAATTTTAATTTGGATAGAAAGACAGCACAAAGAAAAAAACCAAAACCCTAGATTGTATGTGTGTATACAAACAAGTATGCAAAATCTTCCGTCTCGAGTCGTATCTGTATATCTGTGGCTCAAGCGAGACTGATTAAGAGTCTGAACACAATGGTGAGATAATTTATTGCGGTCATAGCTGCCAGATTTGACGATTTATCGTCATTTTGACGATTTTTGGTCCTAAAAATGACGTAGTGACGATGGGACGATTTATACCCTAATTTTGCAACATACATATATTTGTATTATTAAAGCAGCCTTGAAATGCTGAAAATTGTTATGGGAAACTTTTTAAAAACTAGTTTTCTTAAAACTGAAAACTTTTATTTAATCTATATAAATAAAAATGAAACGTTGTCCGTTGCTGAGCGCATAACTTGAGAACGGCTACACCGATTTCGCTAATTTTTTCATCTTATTGCTTAAAGTGATCCGAGAATGGTTTATAGCACAAAAAAGTGACCACACCCACGGCTACACCGATTTCGCCTGTTCCCGTGTTGGGAAACCATCAGCTTTGTTTGTTTACGCGCCAGACAGCAAAACAAAAAATGTCGTGTATCGTAAAGCATTAGAATGAAAGAAATGGTTAAAGTGAACCAATCGATACAAAACATATTTTTGTTTTGCTACTCAAACGTCGTTCTTATATTCGAAGTGTAAATAAAACTCTTTTAGAATCTCCGTGATCTCAATTCAAAATAAAACATGATCAAAATCTTTACAAAAATAAAAACTGTTAAAATGATCATCAATCAGAAATGCCTTTTTTTCCTCAACAAGAGGGTATTAACTCAAAATTTTTAAAATTTAATTTTTTGCAAGAAATTGATGTACAGTGGTCATATCTATCCACTGTAAAAATATTACACCGTTTTCTAAATTGGAAAAAAATAAATTAAACATTAAATTTTTTATTTTTTTCCATACAATGTATACATATATATATATATATATATATATATATATATATATATATGATATATACATATATATATATTTCAAAGTATTGAAAAACATGCAACATATTTACATGTGATTTTATTGTGAATTCTAATTGAAGTATCTGATATCTGTATTTAAAAGAATGCTGTTTGATTGATAAGATTTGTTGATTTAACAGTTTTGTTATATTTTGCCTCTGATAAAATATGTTTTGTTGGTAAAAAAAAGCGGGTTTTTCATTTGATGTTTTTATGACGATTTCAATAAGCTATATTGACGATAATGACGATTTTTGCCCAAAAATATGACGATATTACCTCAAAAAATCTGCCAGCTATGAACACAACTCGTATGATTGCTTATCAACAAGCATGTTGTTGTCGTTGGTGTTTGTGCATTTTTATAAGGCTTGAAATAATATTATAGGTGTACATATGCGAGCACACTTTTTCGGCAATGACACATGACACAAACATAAAAACAAACAATTATTCATTTTTAAACATACTCCTACATATATTTTTATTTATTGTATTATTATTTTTATATTATTATATTATTTTTTATGTAAATTTGTTGTTTATCTAATTCCATTTTCCTCACTCTAATACATTAAACAAGATAAATTAAATTTTAAATTTTGATAACATTATCAGCAATTGGTATTAGTTCTTTTTATAGTTAAATTATTCGAAAATTGCTAACAATAACCATGTGATTTTTTAAATTATGGTACTTACAAAAAGCAATAAAAATATTAATAATATTTATGATTGTAAGTAAGTATGTATATATATTTACAATATGTACTCGTTTTTTCATCCTTGCAACAACCAAAATTCTGTCGACATATCAAAAAATAAATCTTGTATAATTATAATTTTCAAATATAAAATTTGTTACATAGTTATTTTCTTTTTAAATTTTATAAAAATACTTAAATCCTGTTTCGTTTTTACTGTATCATTTGCTTTGGTTTCTTCCTATAATTAATTTTTAAGGATCAATTAAAAATAAATATAAATACAGTAAAATAAGTTATCGCAACTAAACAATTGCTTTGGTTCGAAACACAAATAAATTGCTGTTGGCGGTATCCACAAAATGTTGCTGTATGGATATCTTGCTTCAACTTTATTATTTTTTTCTAACACAATTAATTCTAAAACAATTAATTCAAATCTCTCCATCTGTTTTTTATCCTACACCTAGTTCAAACGATGTTTTATATTATACATTAGTTACAATTTTGATTTTAAAATTAATTTGTATTTTAAAATCATAAGTAAAAAGCCAAGAACGAAAGATTACACAAAACTATGTAGCTCGTACAAGCATAGATTTTTTCATTTTCATTACTAATGGCCAATAAATGAGTGGATATTTAATTATAGTTTTAGTTAATTTTCATAAAAATTTAAAATTCGTGTAAACACTATTTCATTTTTTCAGTCAAACTTAAAATTCTTATTTAATTACGATGAAAATATGGTAGCACTACGTAATATAAAAAATTTCCCACAAAATTCCCAAAAAAAAAACAGCTGACTAGAGGAAATAAAGAAAAATCTAAAAAAAATGTTTTATTATTTTAGCTATAAATAAGAATAATTAAGAACTGTTGAAATGTTTTAAAAGAATAAGAGCAACTTTCAGAACGATTAAAAGGGTAATATAGCGAAAAGATGCCAAAATTTTATGCAACTTGTCAGCAGCCACAAATATTTTATTTGCGTTTTTTCAAACAAGAAGAACAAGCAGCCGAAAACATATGTTCAATTTGTATAACTTAAACCAAGTTTAATTACACAACGTTGGCTATTTAATGTTGATTTAATATTGCAATGAAAAACTAAATTTTTCATTTAAACGAGTTTTAAAAATAAATGAAACATTATCATCCACTCATTTATTGGCCATAAATTTATGTAAAATTTGCACGGCGACCTCCTACGAATTTTTTTTCTTAATTGAAACAATGCATACATACATATGTACATATGTATCAGCCATACCTAAACAAGAGCGGCAAGCGTTTTTTAGCTGTCAAAAGTTCGCATGCCCATACAATTTGTATGGAGCATCCCGAAATATTGCGGCGGTAACATTTTGCAATTGGAAAATCCGATTTTGACAGTGCGTTCAATAGGAAGTTAGCTGCAAAAGACAAGAACACATGATACAATGACTATAAGGTAGTCTTACCAGCCCAGCTGACAATTGTTGTAAATCACTTGTTTTTTATTTCAGGTGTTAAATTTTCATTTGTATTTATTTATTAAATTTGCATATAATTTAAATTTTAAATTTACATATATTTATTAAATTTACACATAAACATACACACATACATATTTATACTTTTGACTTCCAAGGAATTTTTTTTTTGTAGAGATGCATGTATTACAGCCATACCTAAACAAGAGCGGCAAGCGTTTTTTAGCTGTCAAAAGTTCTCATGCCCATATAATTTGTATGGAGCATCCCGAAATAACGCGGCGGCAACATTTTGCAATTGGAAAATCCGATTTTGACAGCGCGCTTAATAGTGAAGTTAGCTGCAAAAGACAAGCACTCATGATACAATGACTATAAGGTAGTCTTACAAGCCCAGCTGACAATTCTTGTAAATTACTTGCTTTTTATTTCAAGTGTTAAATTTTGATTTGTATTTATTTTTTCGTATTTGAATGAATAATTTTTATTTATATTTTTATCACAGGTTGAAACATACACACATACACATTTATACTTTTGACTTCTGAGCAATTTTTTTGTTGTGTTTGTTGTAGAGATGCATGTATTATTCGGTTATGAGTATACTATTATAAACAGGGTTGTTATATATTTTGTAATAGCCCTGTTTTTATGACAAAGCGTTGACGCTCTTGTTTAGGTATGGCATTTCAGCGTTAACGCTAGGCGGTAGAAAACCTTCCGCTTTCCGCTCTTGTTTGGGAATGGCTGTATGACTTGATGCTCCAAAGCAGTGTTCCCAGATTTCTTTTGAGTCGCATCCCCAATTTCAAAATTTTCATCCCCGAAATTCCCCAAAAAGCAATTTATACTATCCCCAAAAATCGCCACTAAAAATAATACTACTTCAATTTCAATTCACTTAAGTATTAACTTATGTATACTTTATTTGCACTGTAGTTCATTTCTAAGTATATACTTGTATATGTGTTCTAACAAATTAGTTAAGTTGACTGATAAAATCAAAAAGTTCGGAGTCCAAATATTCTTTACCGCTGTCTGAAGAAATTTTTTGGTAAATGCTTTTAGAATTAAACAATTTTACCATTTCTGGAGATGGATCAAAAGTTTCACAACAAATTCCATTATTTTTAAAATGTATATTAATTCTCAACAGAGATTCGAGCAACTCGTACTGCATTTTGTTTCTAATTTTTGCTTTTACCGTGTTCATTGCCGAAAAACTCCTTCAACACAAGCGTTGCTCGTTGATACGTAAAGTAAATTTAATACCAACTCTGCCAGGTCTTTAAACTGCCGTGATCCAGCGGCATCTTGATATGAATAAACTTCTGTTCAAAACATATTTAAGTTGTTTGTTATTTGTATATCAAATAAATCATTCCACCTTATAAATGGCATTTTTTTCCACTGTGACTCAAGTATATCTCTTGGAACATTTTCATTTGATGCTGCTTGTAGTATTTTTATGATTGAACTAAATTTGGTTTGTCCTAATGGGTTGCAACACATGTTTGGAGAAAATTGCTTATATGTTTTGAAAATGTTGAGATTTGATGGCAAATGTTTTAGCATTTGTTTCAATAAAGTTTTTAGGTATAAAAAAAACAAGTCTGCTTTACTTTTAATAACAAAGTTTTTTTACCACACTAAAAACACTTATGTACTCAAAAAAGAACAATTAGAATATGTTGAAATTAAAATAATAGTCCAAAAAATAAACCAAATTATATAAACAAAATAAAAATCCCCCAAAAAACTCATAAATTCCCCAAAGCATATAAATTATCCTCAATGAATTCCCCAATCCCCAAACCAAATTTGTCATCCCCATTTTGAAAAAAATCCCCGTTTTGGGGATAAATCCCCTAATCTGACAACACTGCTCCAAAGGGATTAAAAATTTTGCACTGAAAAAAAGTTTAAAAGGGTTAAAAGTGGTGTGAGGTATGAAATCTGCAAAAAGAGCGTTACGTAATATCGCCCCTAAGCGATTTCATCACCCCTTTTTGGGTAAATAATTTTTTAAAATGCACCAAATTATCATCTATTAAATTGCCAGAGTCATATTTAGAAATAGGATAATATGCAAATAAAAATTTTGAAAAACAATTATAGAATTTGAGAGATTTTTCGTACTTAAACTATTTATTTTAATTTAGATTTTTTATAACTGTTTTTCGAGACAACATTAAAAAGCGAAAAAAATAAAAACAATTTTAAAGCCTAGATGTGAGATTTGTTTTGCGTATTTGGGAGAGATAATTTAAAAAATAATCACAATATATAGTATATGATTTTAAAAATAATTACGTCAATTAAATTAACATACGAACAACGATTTTCATTTTTTGCATTCAAATATATTTTTGGGAAGAGTTTGTTCTTCATGTTTTTCTATAATGAAATAATTTTTGTAGTGATGAGTTATTGCAAGCAAACAAACATGCGTTTAAAAACTTTAAAGATTTCAATAGCATCAATCTTAAAAGCTTTAAGATTTTACTTTAATAGAAGTTAGTTCGTGTATTATGTTTGTATGTATTTCATACAAAATTCCAATGTGTAGTTTTTTATTAAAAACTTTAAAGCTCCTTCTAAATTTTTGTGTTTTTTTTTTGTTTTTTGGAATACTTAACTATTTTGATTTTAAAATGTTAATGTCTGCCAGACTGTCTATCTGCTAGTTGTGGTGTTGTCACGGGTGTGCAAATTTGTTAGCAATTCTTGAATTTGTATGTTCTTTATATATTTATTTTTTTATTACATTTTTGTCTTCAAATAAGAAGACAATAAATTACAATATTAAACACTCATTTTTAGCATACATGGAACTTTTTCATTGGCATTATTTTAAACATTTACAATGAAAAAAAATCAGTACCAATAAATAAATGCCAATACCTTTTTTTAAATATAATTTTTCTACTATTTATAATCAAAAAACAATGAAAGCTTTCAAATACTAATTACAATTGATAAAAATATAATTAACACTATCTGTATATAAAAAAATATGGTCACAATAGCTTTTGGAAAAATAAAATTAATAAATAAAATACCAACCAAGCTACATATGTATGTAGATACATACTCGTATACATTTACATAAGTATATATGTACATCCATACATATGTACGTCTGAGAGTTTATGATAATGCTTTTGAAAAACTTTATCATTAATTACACGGTGCTACAGTGAAAATATATTTGGAAAGCGACCTAGTGTAAGTTGTAGGCACTATTAAGTAGATCATAAATCAATTTTTAAAAGTTCGGAAACACCCCCAAATTTCGGAGTTATTCCGAAAAAACTATTTTCGGGTAGGTCCGAGTACTTATGAACACGTAACTCAGTTGATTTTAATCCGATCTTCAATTTTTAAATGGTTTCAGAAAGACAAAGAATAGATATTTCCAACCGTATACATTTTATGCTATATTAATTAATTATTGGTAGTAATTTTCGTAATAACATCTGCAATTTTTTTTATTTTTTTATGTTTTTTTAACTTTGAGTTCTTTTTTTTATAATTTTTTCTATAAAAGCAGATGTATTTGTATTAAAAATTTTAACTAGAATTTTATAACAAATAAAATGAACTTTAGTTTTTTTAAATCGGACAATATTTGTGAAAGTTATTAAACTTTATTTAAATTTAAATAGCACTTGATACCCCCAAGCGGAAAAAAATTTAAGTGAGAATAATTTTTTTTTATACTTTTTTTAATCATATATTCTTAATTTCTAAATAAAATAGTTTGAATACTGTTATTTTAAAATATTTATATAATCATATCATTATAAGATTAAAAAAATAAAAAAAATGTAGTAGCTATTGATCAATATTTGTAAAAGCAAAATTTTTAACTTTTGAAAAACCTTAATAACTTTTTTATTTTTTACTCGATTTTATTTATTGAAAGCTGGTTTAACTCAGAACTAAATTAGCTTTAATGAAATATATACATATGGGTATGTTTTTGAACAATCTAATTTAAAAAAATGGCGCCAAAGTTGAAAAACCTAGAAAAAATAAAATTAAAATCAGATATAATTGAAAATATCACTGCAAAAAGTTAATATATATACCAATAATATATATATATATATTTAGAAAAGCACATTTTTCTTCTTTAGAAACCATTTAAAAATTGAAGATCGGATCAAAATCAACTGAGTTACGTGTTCATAAGTACTCGGACCTACCCGAAAATAGTTTTTTCGGAATAACTCCGAAATTTGAGGGTGTTTCCGAACTTTTAAAAATTGATTTATGATCTACTAAATAAGGTATATAACCTACACTAGGTCCCTTTTCAAGTATAAAAAAAAAGTACTCATTTGTAGCAGCGTGTTATTTGTAATGCTTTTACTTTTTAACTAATTAATAATGAAATTATTTCATTGAAAAGCATTATCATTGTTGAAAATAATGATAATGCTAAAAGAGTTTGTTTATAATATGTAAGCCAATGAGGCCTAAAATTCCTTATGTTAATAAAAATGCGTAGTTTTTATTACATATTTTCCCGACGTTTCGTGAATTTTATGCTCACTTCTTCAAGGGATTCGTATTGTGTAAATACATTACGTTAAGAAATGTAAAACAGTTTTTATTTAAATTTTATATTTTAAAAAAACACACAAACTTAATGGTAAAAAATATGACAGTAGTTTTAAATGTTTATAATATTGCTAATCTATAGTTAGCGCTTAATTTGTCATTGTCATTTGATAAATGATCGTTAAACTTATGAAAATAGCTTTATACAAAAAAACACGAACAGCTTTGCCATATGGCAGTTTTGTAGTTAGCAATTCACACATGCTAGTGACGTACAAAAATAAAATAAAGTAATCATGCAAATGATTACTAATAAGATTAAGCAAATGTTGTAAATGAATGAAATTAATTAGAAATACAAGTTAATAAAAGGAGAGCCGCTACAGTCTCCCCCTTTGGCAAACATGATCTCGACCCGAGCAGTACGACAACATCTTCTAGGCTTCATCACTTCGTTTTTTGGTCGGCCACGTCTCTTCATGGGATGAACTGGCATTGGGGCTTCTTTACTATTTGTACCCTTGTACAAAGTTAATGCCGATGCATGGTAAGTACCAAGTGGAATAGTCAAGTTATCTGGCGATGACACTTCATATGAGGATGATCCAATCTTCTTAGTGATTAGGTACGGGCCATCACGCTTAGGTATAAACTTGGATAAGATGCTCTTACCTGCGTTACTTAAAATGTGTTTTGTAATCAGTACTTCAGTACCAGTGTCAAAATTGGGCTGCGGTCTTCTTTGTCTGTCGACATACGCTTTGTTTTTGTCCTGAATTTTCGCTTCAGTTTCCTTGGCGTTCCCTAAAGCGATGGAAATCGTCCGGAGGTATGATGTTATTTCAGGTATGAAACTCTCAGACTCTATTATGGCTGTGACATCATGTTTAATGTCATCTGGCACTTTGCAGTAATCATTGCGAAACGTATAGCAGCTAAGCGTTGATGCCAATTGTTGTGTTGTTGCTGCACGAAAATAGCCAGTTGACTCTTCAGATCCCTATTTTTACGTTCCACAGGGTTTGCTTCCGGGTGGTAAACTGGTGTAAATTGTTGTTGTATACCAAGGCAGTATGTTACCTGCTGCATTATAGCTGACACAAACTGTACGCCGTTATCAGATTTTATGCGTCTCGGTATGCCATAACGTAAAAATATTTCATCGGTAAGTATTAGTGCATACGCCTGCAGTTGCATCTTGTAGCTTGAAAAGTTCTATCCAGCGGCTGGCTATATCTTCAACAATTAATATCCATCGGTAACCGTCTTCAGTTTGGGGTATTGGACCAAATAAGTCCACGCCTACGATTTCAAATCTCTGTTTGCTGCCAGTTGTTTGTAAAAGACCTGTAGGTTTCATGTTTGATGCTTTGAAACGTTGACATTCAATGCATCTTTTTACATATTTAGCGATTTCGCTGCGCATCCCTGGCCAAAAATATCTACTAGCAATACGAGCTATAGTTCTTTCTACGTCATAATGTACGACAGTTTTCTCATCGTGATATGTTTTTAAAATGTCTGGTCGATCTTGTGTAGGTAAAACCAATTGTGCATCTTCGCAATCATCATTACCGTAACAATACAAAACACCATTATTCATCAGATAACTTCTGTTCATCCAACGCATGGAGTTTTCATCTTCATTTTCTAGCGTCGTTATTATATCCTTCAGGTAGTCATCTTTCATTTGCTCTTGTCGAATTTCCGTAGCGCCCTTTGATGGCATATGCACAAAAAAGGCACAAAAACCACTACTTTCATCCTCATGTATTGTGCAGGGCGGTCTGGAAAGCATATCAGCTGCGGCATTTGTTTTTCCAGGAACGTGATCTATTGTAAAATTGTATTGTTGGATTTGCAGTCCCCATCTAGCAAGTCGGACAGCTGGCGATTTTAGTGTTAATTACCACTTTAATGGTTTATGGTCTGTAAGAAGTTTTATTTCTTCACCCTCTATGTAGCCACGAAATTTACTACGTGTCCAAACTATAGCAAGGCTTCTCGTTCCGTAGTAGAGTAGTTGCGTTCTGCACTGCTGAATAAACGGCTGGCATATTCTATAGGATGCTCCTCTGGACCCTCCCCCTGGAGTAAAACTGCACCCAGAGCATAAGCACTTGCATCTGTCCTAATAGAATATGGCACGTCAACAGCTTGTTTTAATACTGGTGAAGTTGTTAAAGCCTTCTTCAAACCGTTGAAAGATTTCAACTCCTCTTCTACCCATTTCCATGCAGCAGTCTTTTTTGTTAAATTTGTTAGAGGTCTAGCAATTTCGGCATACTGTTCTATAAATCGCCTATAATACGAACACGTTTGGATAAATGATATGAGCTCCTTAATATTTCTGGGCTCTTTGCGCTCAGCGATTGCTTGTGTTTTACCTGCATCTACAGATATCGCTTCTGCGGTAAGTATATGTCCAAGAAACTTTACGCTGGAACAAAAAAATCTACATTTCTGGCAATTTAAACGTAATCCAAACAATAACAACCGATTCAAAACTGTGTCGAGGTCATAAATATGCTGCTGAAACTCTTAGAGCATATGATAATATCGTCGAGGTAAGCAAATATACAAATTTTGTGAATACCTGACTTAAAACGGTTTATAAGCCTTTTAAACGTTGCGGGTGAATTCCGTAGCCCGAAGGGCATTCTTTTGAAACGATATGTTCCAAATGGAGTGAGCAAGTCTTATCACGATCTTTTGGGTCCACTTGAATCTGATAATATCCCGAGAAGATCTAATGTTGTCATATATTTTGTACTTTTCGCTGAATGCAACAGGTCATCCATACGAGGTAGTGGATACCTGTCGGGCACAGTTATGGAATTCAATTTTCTATAGTCCACACATACCATCTCTTTTGGTAACCATAACTACTGGTGATGACCATGCAGACTCACATTCTTCTATTACTTCACTATCCAGCATAGCTTCTCTTTCGCGTTTCAAATCACGTGTTCTAGCAAACGAAAGGCGGTAAGGGGGCAAAGAAATTGGCTCGTTGTTGCCAGTATCAATTGTGTGAACGGCATTTGGTGATGGCTGGCCTAAGCCACCAAACACGGAGCTATGTTTATCTAAAACATTATCTAACAATATTTTCTGCTCATAATTCAAATCAGCACATCTGCTGGTTTTAAAACTTTGTAGTCGATTGAGTAAAGCGGTGTGAAAATTTGTTCTTCCTCCTCTAAAAGTGGCTTGTACACAACACCACTAAAAAGGCCACAATCTTTTGATCCATTCGGCGTGTTTTAGTGTTTTATTACTTTTATCCTCTGGAGAAATCAAAAATTTTATGTTCAGGCATCTACCTCCGAGAACATTTTTATATTTTGTAGTAAGGCTCGTTCTGTTAAAAGAAGTACCGTCGGCAAGAGACACATTGCATACGATTGACTCATATTGGCAGCATTTAAATTCCATTATTTACTTCAAATTTGTGCTAGCCGCGGTTGTCCTAGCACCAGAATCAAAATAAGCCTGACCAGGGATACCAAACATTTGAACATTAACCACAGGGATATTTCTGCCCAAACATAAGCCCACTGTATTGAAACTTACACTCATTGGTGAAATATTACTAGCCTTCTTGCTACGATTCGGACAATTTGCTCTGACTACGCCAGGCGCGTTGCATCCGTAACAAACAAATTTTTGTTTTAATGCCACGGGGTTAGTACTCACGGGTTGTTGTTTGGAGATGACATATTATTTTTTAAAACAATTTTCAATAGTATGTCCCTTTTTGCGACAAAAGGAACAACGTTTCGGACCGCCTTCAGGACCACTAATAATTTTAGTAACATCAGCATTCACTGTGCCACGTTCACATAATTTATGCTCTGCTTCACGAGCATCTTTTAATAATTCATCAAAGGAGCTTACCTTGTACCGAAAAAGACGTTCTCTGCTTTGAGAGTGCAGCATACCAAATACCATATCTATTTGGTCTGATTCCGATGGACTGTTAGTCAGCTGGGCAACATCATTAAAAGTTTCAACATTTGCCTTTACCGCACGCCACCATTCTGCTGCATCACCTTCCAAAAGCATTGTCATACCATTTACCGCATCACTGTCGGAAATTTTCTCCACTACTTTAAATGTTGAAATTGCTGAAATAAATTCTTCCACCTTTGAAGGATTTCTTTCTCCTCCATAACGTGCGGAACAGGTGCTAAACGAACCACTTCTATCATTAGGCTGATTAACGGACTTCAAAAATTGTTGAAATTGTTCAGTAGTCAACGTAACCATTTTCGTTCTTTTTGCAAGACGTTCACTTGTAGCCATCGGGGCCATCCAAATTAAATTTTTTTTTCATCCAAAAAAACTACTTTTCGCCAATCCTTATCGCCTTATTGTTTTTGAACATCCCATGTCATATGAACTTTGGCAAATTTAATGCGCTGTTGTTGACGGATTGCATTTAATGGAGGTTTTTTCTTTAGTTTTCGGAGTTGTAAATGTTCACGGCTTAAAATAGCGCACCGAACTGTTGATTGACTTGCATTAACTTCTACTTAATGATTAATTTTAGAGGTAGAATGGGCTGAATTTGAGGCAGTTCGAAGAATTTTTCGCTTGTCCTGTGGTGTTAGAGCTGCGCAAGTACCTCCTTTGTAATTTTTATTATATTTTTCACGATGTTTTATGTCATTCATAACTACATTATGACTTCGTCCGATTTTTCTAGCGATTTCGCGATAAGAATACCTTTCAGAATGGTAAACATCAATTTTTACCATTTCAGACGAATTTAAAGAACTTTTTCTTCCCATATTGATTTAGCTAACTGCAGTCAGAAACTGTAATTTTAATTTTATTTGGTTTTTATAAAGATTTATCATAACCGCCTACAGATTTAAGCTAAAAATGTAAGTGGTTCTATTCTGTTGAACCAAAAAATAAATGAAGAATTTTATACTTTACTACAAAGAAAGAGAAAAAAAGTACCGTTATAATCCATTCTCATACCACTTTTTTGTGTTTAAATTGTCATTTGAAGTATAAATTATTTTTCTGCAAAGCTAACTTTTTTTATTTTATCTGTATTTGTAATTTATATAGTTTTCTTACTTTAAAATGTGTTGGTTCTATCCTGATGAACCACAGTGTATGTTTATCTGTTGACTATCTAAACCAACCTGCAAATACGGAATGGGCATTTTTTGAAATGCTATACAAGCGTGTATAGCAAGAAAATTCTGTTTGCGCGACGTCGACACATGTATACTATAAGCATCTTCGTGTAGGTTATGAGAATTAACGTTCGGTTGTTGCTTCGTTATCATTTCGCCAAAGTAAATCAAACCAGTCGCTGATCAGCACTTGTTTGAGTAAGACCTCGCTTAACAATTTTGTGTTTACACTCAAAGCAAAATGTTCAATGAAGAATGGGAAAATGATTTTTTGTTATAATTTTGTTTTTATTCGAACTTTTTATTTTCACTATCGAATTTAATAAATTATCAAGCTTGAGGGCTTCGTTTTTAATAAATTTTATTTATTTATTATGTTTTCTCGATATTTTTTTACTTATTAAATATGATATTTTATTTCATTCATTGTGTAGCTAGTTTATTATTAAATGAATATTGTTTTCGTTATTATTATATTAACATATTATATTGACGAAGGCATAGCACTGGTCACTGAACACTCTAACGACAGTAATTAATATCATTGGTATCGGCATCACAAAGTGGGCGTCCGATTTGAATTTTGCATATTTTTATGGTAGGTCAATTCAGAGCTGTCCGAACAGTGAAATTGTCGGTGCTGGTGATTTCAATGTTCACAACTAATCTAGGCTTCACCATTAGAGCCACACAACCCCAGAAGGCCAATATGTTGAGCTTTTCGCCGCGCATAATGACCTTGCGCAACTAGTGAATGAGCCAACACATATTTCATGTGTTGAAGGGCACAATAACAACACTCTCGACCTTTTTCTCACTTTGCACCCTGAAAAGAACGAAGTGAGTGTTAATGCACCTCTCGGTAACTCGGATCATTGTACCATTTCCGCCACCTTTTCGTTCTCTAATATTCGCAACGTCTCCCAATCAGCTACGAGACGCTTAAAATATATGTACGAAAAGGCTCGTTGGGCGGAGCTCAACTAATTTTTCTGGTATTTCAATTGGAAGCTATGCTTTCTAGACAACAACGTCGATGCCATGGCGAAAATAGTAGAAAATATATAGTTTTGCTGGGAATGAAAGTTTTGATTGCATCTAAGCAAATTTTGATTAAACCGAAAGTTAAGTCTTGGTTCAATCAGACGTGCAGAAATGCAATCAGATCCAGAGAGGAAGCATTTAGTGTCTGGCATAATAACAGAAACGCCGATACTAATTCGCTGCGCAAAAAAGCGAGATCTTCATGTGCCAGAGTACTAAGGCTCGAAAAAGCTTTGTACGAGCAGCGCCTTCGCACTAAAGTTCATGATGCTCCACGGGGTAGCAAGAGCTTTTGGTCATTCGTTAAAAGAGTCAAGGATAATGCTAGTTCCTCAATTCCAACTCTTTTAAAGGACGACCATATATTCACTGACCCGGTTGATAAACCTAACCTTCTGGCTGAAATGTTCGCAAGAAATTCTCATTTGCCGGAAAGCAGTCAAAGCAAGTCTAATGAAATCAGGGAACTTGCTCCCGAAACCCATCACTTCTCACGTACAACACGCTCTTCATCAAGAGCACATCCCTTTGTGGTCGATATGTCAGTGAACAGCACCACGCATTACAGAGAGAATTCGCACTTTAGCCGTACTTTTCGCATGTGGAATAAACTCCCCGCAGAGGTCTTTCCAGCCACTTTCAATGTGTCAGGGTTCAAATCGAATGTCCACAAACACTACTCCCTTTATCTTCCTTCCCAAAACCTATTTTCCTAGTTTCGGCTCAATGCTTTGCATACGTAGGGGTCATCATCTGAGTGCTGGTCCTAATTAAAAAAAAATATTAACATAAAAAGTATTATTGAAAAAACTTCAAATCAAATCAAAATACTAAAAGGCAAGAAATGTATTTTACTTTTGGTAACAGACAAATTTTTCGAGTGTATTATTATTGACCGTCGTTCGTTTTTTGCTGCTTCCCACACCAACACATATGAGAGAGTATGTGTGTGCCCTTCACTGTTTTATACACACAAGAAAGAGCTTTTATTTGATAAATGATCGTTAAGCTTATGAAAAGAGCTTTATACAAAAAAACACGAAGAGCTTTGCCGTATGGCAGTGTTGTAGTTAACAAGTCACACATGCTAGTGACGTACAAAAATAAAATAAAGTAATCATGCAAATGATTAATAATAAAATTAAGCAAATGTTGTAATTGAATGAAATTATTTAGAAATACAAGTTAATAAAAGGTGAGCCGCTACAAATTTAAATAAAAACTGTTTTACATTTCTTAACGTAGTGCATAAACACAATACGAATCCCTTTAAGAAGTGAACATAAAATTCTCGAAACGTCGGGAAAATATGTAATAAAAACTACGGATTTTTATTAACATAAGGAATTTTAGGCCTCATTAGGTTACATATTATAAACAAACTCTACTAAAATTAACTTGGCCAATAATATAAAAAGAACGATAATGCTAAAAATTTAATTGGCATTGTTTATAAGTCAATGCCAATGAAATCGACAATTAATTAGTGAATTTATTTAATTACTCCCATGTATGATTTGTAGTATATTGGTACACAGCTACATATGTATGTATGTATGGGCTCTGTTTTTTCAAATTGTTCTTACGCAGTTCTCCATTGCTGGTCAAAGGATACATTTGTGATAAGAAGAGTGCGTTTATTGCGTAAAAATTCGTATAACGACATATGTAGATACATACAATTTTAAATAATTTCCGATAATTTATGCATGGCAAGTTTAAATTTAATTTTTTAAATTGAATATGTACTCGTATCATTCACATTTTCGTTCTAGTCCTTCATTATAGTACAAATAAATTTAAATACCGTTTCTTTCTAGACGCCGAAAAAAGCAGAGATGGTATGTATACATATACTTTTTTAATATTTGATTTTAGGTAGCTTGTACATAAATGCGGCGCACAAAAAGTTGCTTGTTTGTTGAATGTTTCCTTTTATTTTATTATATTATTTGTTCAAATCCTGAAGTTTTCTTATTGCTATTTAACTCAAGCGCTTAGCTTGCTTCCATTTTGATGTTGTCGATGTCATTCCAAAATATTTTTCCTGTTTAATCTTCTCGTGTGTGTCACCATAACAGAATTTTCATTTATCCTCTGAACTTTACAGGACTGTTTCCATTTCCGCTATTTCCGTTTTATAGGACCTGCAATTTGTTTGTCAAGGGAAAGTTAGAGAAAATATAAAAATCTTTGATATAAAATTGATTTGAACAAATAAAATAATTTTTATAAATCTATATCTAATGAATTTATGTACACATATACAATGGTTTGTGAAGAATTTTAATGATTTTTATTATCTGACTTTTATAAATCTGGTTTTAATTCTTGTTAATTCAGTGTTCTGTGTTTCAGTTTGCACTTTGTTATCTTATAACTAACTACACAAATAAATACAATTTTAAAATTAAAAAACATTACACCACCATTAACGAACCATTTTGTTTTCTGCATACAAGCTAATCGCTTTGCAGGTGGTAATCGAGCTTCAGGTTAAAAAAAAAAACAACATGTATGTATGTATGTAACCTGTTTTCAACATCACATGGAGCAAGAATTTCTCCGATATTTCTCATTTATTTGCAGATATGTAAGAATGTAATTATTTTATGACTTTTTGATTCTCTTAAATAAAAAAAATAGAGTCCAGTATCTTTAAATGCATTGAAAATATTACTTAAGTCCTTAATTTTTTAATACTTTTATCAAGTTAAGTTTTATACCATTAATGAAAATTCGAAATACTAAAGCTCTGTACAGACGGTTGTCAGATCTAACAATATTGTCAGATCTTACAATTTGCTGGCAATGTACTGACAATAAAAAATTGTCAGGACATTGTTTATTGCCAGTTTACACGGTTGTAAGAAAATTGTCAGAAATGCTTACAATTTATTGTCAGACATGTGTACGACAATAAATTTATCTAGCAACGTTGTCAGTCAATAAATTGTTTGTTCACACGGTTGTCACATTAAAAAATTGTCAGATATTGTTAATTATCAATCAATAGCGTTTTTGTAGAAGATTAAAAGGGAAAACATAATAATAGAAATTATTATGGACTATGAGCAAGCTGTTCCAACGATTTTAGCTGCATGCGCGTTTGAAAATAACGAGGAAGTAAAGTGAAAAAATGCCGCAAAGTTTGGGTAAAGGACTGGGTGCGCCGCCGCAAGCAGCAAGGATTTTATGCCAAACTACTAATCCAACTGCGGACCGAACAATTAGATAATCTCCTAAAATTGGTAACCCCATATATACAAAAACAAAAAACGAACATGCGCCAGAGCATTCCTGCTGGTGAGCGAGTCGTACTAACTCTTCGATATCTAGCTACAGGCGAAAACTTTCAGTCACTGCAATACTTATTTCGGATTCCGGTGTCAACGATCTCGTCAATTATTCCAGAGGTTTTAGATGCTATATACAATGTGCTCGTGGATGCATATCTTGAGGAAACTATATTTCATTCATTATAGTACAAATAAATTTAAATACCGTTTCTTTCTAGACGCCGAAAAAAGCAGAAGTTTGGGAAGCTGTTGCCGGAAAGTTTAATGAATTGTGGCAATTTCCTAACTGCATTGGAGCAGTCGATGGAAAGCATGTTGCAACTACAAGGGCCCACAAAGTATAATATTGATGCGGGTTGCTGACCTAGAATATAAATTGATGTACGTTGATGTAGGTCGTAACAGCCGATTTTCCGATGGCGGGGTATTTAATCGTTGCACATTTGGGCAAGCTCTGGACTAGAATCAGCTTTGTTTGCCACGTTTTAAGGCACTACCCGGTCGACAGCGCCCCTGTTCCGTACGTCCTCGTTGCTGACGGTGCATTCGCTATGCGACACAATCTTCTAAAGCCGTACAGCCGACGCGGTGTCACAATGGTTCAGCGTGTGTATAGCTATCGCCTAAGTCATGCTCGCCGGATTATTGAAAATGTATTTGGCATCATGTCTGCACATTTCAGAGTGTTGCGTATATCAATATGCTTGAATCCCGAATAAACTAAGAAAGTGACTCGTGCATGTTGCGTGCTCCACAACTATCTGATGACGAAAAATAAAAAAATATTCCCCGGCCAATGTATTGGACCATTACGATGGCAACGGCATACTTATCCCGGGTGATAAAATTTGAATCCAGAGAGTTCAGTTGGCAAGCGTACGTTTTCTTTGAAAAAGGTCGAATAGTAAATATTTGGTATATGCGTAAATAAATATGTGTATGTATTTATTCATGAAGAATGTGTGAGTATGCGTATGAAAGCAAATTTTCATACGTTCAATCCCTGCAGGAAATGTCTATAGTGAAATTGTACTGTTTGGCTGATTGACTTTGTCAACAGTACTACTCTAAATTTACCCGTTACAACGATATGTGCTATAGAATTTTAGCATGTGCTTGTCATTGAGAATGTTGACTAGGTAGTTATTACGTGGTTCTCATGGGACCAAATAGAGGCATTCCAATCAGAAAAACACAGGTACTTTTCTATAATTTAAGTCTATCTATCAAAGCAAAATAATAAGTATATACAAACTAATCGACAATTTTATGAGATGGCGTCAAGAAGTCACCAAACTATTCCACACACGTTGTGATTTGGAGACAGTTGGCCTCAGGCTTCCTACAGGGATCATACGGGCATATACATAATATGAAAATACGCACGCACGCACATGTACTCACACTTGCAATGTTATATTCTTAATAAACATACGAAATGTATTTAGTAAAAGTTTATTGAAATAATATTAGATTACTAAGATAGCAGCCCTATCACCGAAATAGGTGTCGTTGGTCTAATCAACCATGATTACCGAATATAAATCGATTCGAGTATTTACAAGGAAAAATAATGAACGGAAACACTTGATGACGAACAATAGCAATGTTAAACGGATACGAATTGGGCAATGGAATGTAAGGACGTTATATCAAGCTGGTAAATTTGCAGAATTATCACGAGAGATTGAAAGACTGAACATCAGCATCTGTGGGTTAAGCGAAGTAAGATGGAACGGAAATGGGGAGGTGCGAAACAGAAAAGGAGATGTCTTTATATATTCCGGTATGCCAAACGAGGATGATGTACATGCAAGAGGAGTAGGAATATTCTTAAAAAAACCGCATACAGCGCATTAAAAAATTGGAAAGCTGTCTCAGAAAGAATTATCACTGCAACACTAAGAACTAAGTACAACAATATTACCCTAATACAGTGCTATGCCCCTACAGATGATAAAAATTTATATGATAAAGAGAGCTTCTACAGTGAACTGTTCTAGCACAGGTTCCCCGTAAGGATATTACCATACTCCTTGGCGATTTTAACGCACAAATTGGTCCTGACAACGAATGGTATGAAGATGTTATTGATAAACACGCTATTGGCTGCCGCAACGAAAACGGTGAACTCCTGATTGAACTATGTACAAATTTTTAATTAAAAATAGGCGGATCTATGTTTCCCCATAAAAGGAGCCACAAGGTATCATGGTTGTCATCCGCAGGAAACTTTGAAAGCCAAATAGATCACATATGTGTTTCTAGAAAATGGTGTAACATTCTATGTGATGTACGTAACAAGAGGAGCGCAGAAATCGGTAGTGACCATTATCTTATAATCGCCGAGATAAAGCTAAAATTACTTTCCAAGAAGAGAATTCCTCCCCAGACAAAACGTTTCGACATTTCTAAATTACAAAACGAACCAACAAAGCGATTGTTTACAAATAATATAGGAAATATCGACATAAATTCAAGCGTATCAACTGGAGAATACTGGAGCAAGTTTAAGAATGAAGTACAAGATATTTGCAAAACAATTCTGGGAAATAAGCAGAATCAGCGTAAGGAGTGGATAACAACAAGCTCCTGGGGACTTATAGAAGAAAGAAAATCAATAAAAGTAAAACTGTTGAGCGAAAACGATGTTATACAGAAAGAAGAATACAAAAATAAGCATAAACTTTTGGGCAAGAAAATCAAAAATAATACAAAAAAGGACAAAAACGAATATTATGAAAAAATGGGAAATATTGCGCAAGTCGCAGCAGATAAAGGTGATTCTAAAGAATTATACAAAATTATTAGATCCCTAAGTGGAACTATAACCACAACTACAGGTATACCAGTTGAAGATGAATGCGGTACCCTCGTTACCTCTAAAGACGACCAACTAAGGATTTGGAAACAGCATTTCGAGAGAACGTTAAATATTATACACGAGGATCAAGAAAACTTTCAAATAAACAGAAGGCACGAAACAAACATACACGTCTCAACCGAAAATCCATCCTTACAAGAAATTATAGCTGCAATACATGGTCCAAAAAAACGGTAAAGCTCCCGGGAATGATAACATACCAGAAGAATGTTATAAAGCGTGCATAGAAGTTTTTTCTGAAAATTTATACCCTCTATTTCAAAGAAATCGGTAGTGACCATTATCTTATAATCACCGAGATAAAGCTAAAATTACTTTCCAAGAAGAGAATTCCTCCCCAGACAAAACGTTTCGACATTTCTAAATTACAAAACGAACCAACAAAGCGATTGTTTATAAATAATATAGGAAATATCGACATAAATTCAAGCGTATCAACTGGAGAATACTGGAGCAAGTTTAAGAATGAAGTACAAGATATTTGCAAAACAATTCTGGGAAATAAGCAGAATCAGCGTAAGGAGTGGATAACAACAAGCTCCTGGGGACTTATAGAAGAAAGAAAATCAATAAAAGTAAAACTGTTGAGCGAAAACGATGTTATACAGAAAGAAGAATACAAAAATAAGCATAAACTTTTGGGCAAGAAAATCAAAAATAATACAAAAAAGGACAAAAACGAATATTATGAAAAAATGGGAAATATTGCGCAAGTCGCAGCAGATAAAGGTGATTCTAAAGAATTATACAAAATTATTAGATCCCTAAGTGGAACTAAAACCACAACTACAGGTATACCAGTTGAAGATGAATGCGGTACCCTCGTTACCTCTAAAGACGACCAACTAAGGATTTGGAAACAGCATTTCGAGAGAACGTTAAATATTATACACGAGGATCAAGAAAACTTTCAAATAAACAGAAGGCACGAAACAAACATACACGTCTCATCCGAAAATCCATCCTTACAAGAAATTATAGCTGCAATACATGGTCTAAAAAACGGTAAAGCTCCCGGGAATGATAACATACCAGAAGAATGTTATAAAGCGTGCATAGAAGTTTTTTCTGAAAAATTATACCATCTATTTCAAAGAATCTACGGGTCGGAGACATGGCTAACGACTGTTGCCATAGTTAATAAACTGCAATCTTTTATTAATAGATGCCTACGGTCCATTTTAAAAATATGATGGCCACGTACTATCTCCAATCAAAGATTATGGACAATTACTCATCAAAGGAGTATACACAATGAGATCATCAAAGGAAAATATGGCTGGCTCGGTCATACTCTAAGAACGTAAGCGATATATCACACTCTGCTCTTCAATGGAACCCACAAGGTCACCGATCCAGAGGGCGACCAAGAAATACGTGGCATAGGACAATTAATACTGAAACTGACAAATCAATAGACCAGTTAAGATATATAGCAAGAAATAGAAATGAATGGAAATCCTTTGTAAATAGACTAAGTTTATAATTTAATAAATAAAATATGAACATGTCAAAAAAAAAAAATGGGAATGTTTATTTGTGTTGGCATCGGATTTTTGTAACATTTTCTAACTATATTCTAAGTAATTAGAGGTTTTTCTTTTGAATGAATGAATATTTACTCTATTGAGTTTGTAACGAAATATTGGTATAATCATTGGATAACAAGGAAACATGCCAGCCGGAGTTTCAAGTACTAAAGTGTTTATTTGTGCGATTGCTAAATCTACAAAAAGTTGCATGCAAGAACGATTTAGTAAACAAAAAACTTACCACCTGTATAAATCTTGTGCGCTGGCTGCTAAACTCAAATTTCCCATCAAAGGAGGTCGTTCTTTGAGATGTTGGCGATTCAATAAATCCGATGATGAAGCCAGTCTATAAAGTGATAGTTTTTGAGATATAATAACATTAATAATGAGAGTAATATATTACTGTAGTATACCTTAATTGAGGAGCTTTAATACCATGTTTATCCATTGTGTTTTCCAATTGCCGCACTCTAAGACGAGTCATGTCCAATTCATGCTTCACTTTCCACAAATGCGTGTCACAAATTGGATCGTTACACCGATGTTTCTTAAGTATTTCAGTGGCTTCAAACACTGCACCACGAAAAGTTAATGATTTGCCCATCGAGAGTGAGATAAGAGCACAGCAATGCCCGCCATCTTTTTTCGCTATCCGTTTCCGTATGTATTTGAAGTAGACATGTTCGAGTAGTAGCAATAATGCGGCCAGTAAAATGCCAGCCATTAGAAGTAAAAATGCTGACAAAAACTGTTCCAAGGCGAGAGGGTCAGATGACTTGTGCTCTTGCTTGCCCGGCCTACATGAGCCGGTCATCCAGTAGCGACGTAACCGCTCTAAATCACCATTCGCTCGAAACTCAAGCAAGCGTTTGTTAAACATTTGGACGTATTTTGAGTTTCGGCTAAAGGCCAAGCCATAGCCTAGAAAAGACAAGAAATATGTGTGACGCATAGTTGTGAAACCTAGTGGGTCATTCCATACCGGTCATTGCATACCAATTGCCAACCGTCATGAGGCGGCAGTCTTCATCTTGTGCTACCAAATAATCCAAAACAGTGCCATCATAAATAAAGCAGTCCAAGTTACCATTTAAAACAGCTGCAACACCATCCGCCACACTTGTTTTATTGTATCTAAACCAAACATTGACGAGCAATCATAATAAGAAAAAAAAAAAGAACAGAACAAAACAATGAGATGTTATTTTGTTTTTTTAATTCCAGTTATCTCTTTTTCGCCCCAAACAATTGTAAAAGGTTTGGAACGAAATGTTACAATTAATGCAGTTGTGATGACCTACTGTCTCATATAATAATGCATTTCCTTGTAGTATTTAATGATTGTGGAGTCTGTATGACTGTAGGGAATCGTGCCAAATTTAAAGGTTGGCCTATGTGAATAGGGATGAACCAAGCGACTGTCATTTAAACCGCTAAATTCGTGAAACTCCTCCCTTAAATGAAAAGAAAAACTTTAATAGTAATCAGTAAAGTGCGATAGATAGCTCAAGTGCTTAAGTATACCTCGTTATCATGAAGGCAGCCAAGTTGGCAGTATATATAGCAAGAAATACGACGGCAAAAAGAGCCCAGACATTGGTCATAAAGCGGGAAGTGAAACCTCTAGGCGAATCTACGTGAACAGCAGCTTGAAATAGAACTGCCCACACCAGCCAGTATGTACGAAATAAAGAAAATCGGTATGGTGTAACGTTAGTGTTTTGTAGATATAATTTCATATCGTAGCCGCTGGGTGAAAGCCATTCAAAAAGAAATATCATAAATGTGGCGGCTTGTATGGCGACAATGCCAACCAACATCCAAGAAGCCGTGTCAAATGGTTCTAAAAATGCTGTGGGTGATATAATGCCCGTTCGCTTTGCCACAACAATGGCAATGCCCGTCTCCATGAAGGGCTCGCTAAAATCCACCACAGCTTCACGTTCGGTATTGATCATTAGTGAGGTCAATACCATGTCGGTTTTACGATTTACCAATTCGGCAATTAAACCATTCCATTTACCATTCTCAAGGGTACCCCATTTACCATCTTCGACCCGTACTAGTTCGTATGTAAAGCCCAGCTCCTCGGCAAATTTCTCTAAAAGATCAATGCAAAAACCACTACAGCACTGGTAGAAAGATTCGTTGCGGTGAGCCTGTCCCACATCGATGTCAGCCATCTCATGATCGGCTGCCACACGACATAAGACACCACGATCCATAAGACATTTGCCACTAACTGGGTCGGCGGGCGACAGATTGATATAGGGTGCTTCCTCGAGAAATGTTATTTTTAAATGGAATTTTTCGGGAACACCCTGTGGTGGAGCGTGTGAGTTGCCTGGCCATGCTATATCGCGTATATCAAGTTTTTGTGTTTCCCATGACTTCCATACACCGATCTGAAAATTTAATTGAATTGAAATTAAAAATTTCTTAATGAAAACAAAATACTTTTAAATTAAAATGTTCAGTTCACCTCTTCCCATACTAAATTTTTATTGTTGGCACCAGGACGAAGGTTCATAATTTTTAATTCTGCAGATTTTAGATCACCATCGGCAGTAAATTCAATGTTTGGTTTATTTAAGTCTCCATCTATCGATACATTTCTCAAGTATTTAAAAAACCTGTGTGTGTGAGAGAATTGTTAATTTAGAATTCATATTCCGCTACATATGTATGTATGTATATATATGCAACATATTTCACTAATTTTTTAAACTTACAATTCTCCGTTATCCCAACGCCCCCTACCCTCATCTTCACATGACAGTGACTGGGTATTTAATTTCTTTCCATGATTTGCCGGGTCTGATAAGTAGGCTTCAACGCCATAGCCGTAGATTTTTATGGCATTCGATATTTCATTCATTAGAGCACCGCTACTGGTATCGAAGTGGACACCCAACATCCCCACTGGAAACTGAGGATGAGCATCTTTTTTTTCAATGACTGATTGACTGACAACCCAAACATAGTTTTCGCCAGTTAACTTCAGATCTTCAGCAGCTCTAAGAATAGTGATTGCTTCAGCTTGCGTGGCATAGAGGAGCATTACTCTTGCCTCGCTATTGACAAGTTCCATCAAGTCACTAGTGCGGGTTACAACAACCGAATTGAGGATGGTAAATTTAAAATGATCATGCATTTCAGCTACACGCTCCCTTACAGCTTGAACAAAATCATCATGACCGGCTATCTGGGAGGTGACTACCGAAAACTGGTGCCATTTGTAACGTTCTAATATGCTCAACATAGCAGCACTTTGATGCTCTATACTTGGAGCTAACTGAAGTTGAAGCGTTGATTGTGAGGCACGTCTCTCTAATCCAGAATTATCCGCATTCCACGATATCACCGGTATACCCAAATAACCAGCAAGCTGTAAAAAGTATTGTGCCGACGCAGTGCTATGACCAAATTGTTCATTATTCATCATGTATAAAATTGCAGAAACATTGAACTGAAGGAACTCTTTACACAAGGTACTCAGAATGGCTGGACATCCAGGTGGAATAGTAGTTCAAATTCAAGAGCAAGAAATAAAAAAAAAAAAAAAAGAAAAATCCTTAGACATATACAATATAGTGCTTACGATTTATTTCATATCGATTTCGTAAATATTTAACATCAATTCTATATTAGTTTAGATATAAAATATAGGCTAGATCATGAATCAAAATCTCTAAAAACTTTGTTTGTAAAAAGTTTTTCTATTTAATTATTTTTCATTTTTTATTAATGTGAAGTGAGTTAAAAGAGAAACGATCAGTTTATATTTTAAAAGCGCGATAAAGGTTCACACATGCATACCTATATACTTACAGTGTTATTCATAAAAAAATTCTTATAGAAGAGATTATGTACACATTAGTTAGAAATCAGTTTTTGTCTTATTAGCCGCTAATAAGAAACATTATTCTTAAACGTTTAATAAAGTCAAATTAACTATTGTGTCTAGGCTTGGCACCCGTACTTTATAATAAAGTATTCTACGTTTTTTTGATTATTTGTACTCTATACTTTATAGAAACAATAAAGTACACAAAAATACTTTATTTCGCATGATTTGATTTATCTACAATTCAAAATAGATTCGGGTTATATTAGTCATTTGTTGACGTTTTTTACAGTGGCGATTCTTTCTTACGACTATGTCATGGCAATTTTGATATTTGGATTCTGCACCGGAACTGACCAGGGAAATTCACATGAATTTTTTTATTATTTATCGATAAAGCCTTAGAGTACCTGAATAAATGGTTTGATTTTAAAAATACAAACTGGTTATTTACAATTAGCAATAAAAATTTAAAGAGCAAAGTTGAATTTGATAATATTGTTAGCATAAACAAAAATTTAAATCTGCAAAAACTTAATATAAATATGGATGATCTTTATGGAGAAATTGCGTCATTAAACAAAATTTATGATCAGATATACAGTTCTAAAGGTTTTGCGGAATTATCTACAGCAAGTAAATAGCAGCTATTATTTAATAATACTGATGATAATTTATCAAATTTGTATTAAGTAATTCCATTTTTAATTTCTATTCCTGCCACGTCAGCATTCACAGAGAGAGTTTCTTTGTAATGAAGAGCAAATGGGGAGACGAAAGAAACAAAGCGTCTCTGAATCTGATTAAAATGAATTAATTATTTACTTTAATTTAAATATGATAATTATTTGATAAAACTTGCGAAAAGCAATAAAAAATATGTTTTCAAATATAACAATAAAGAAAAATAAATTGTACTTTATTTTTATACGGTGTACTTTTTTTCCTAACCTTTAACAACCAATGTACTTTAATTGCAAGAAAAAAAAGGTGGGAGCCCTAATTGTGTCATTTTTTCAGTTTTGTGATTCTGTGTTAATAACATTGTTTCGTTTTAATTGTTAAGTTATAATTAGAGTTGTGTACAATAACATACGCGATATGCAAGTAGTCTCTAATGGTTTGAAAATGTGAAAATAATGTCATATAAATTTTATTTAAACAAGTTAGATTAATAGAATAGTGCTTATAATATAAAAAAATATTTAAATTTCTTAAGAGGTGTTGTAGTGACATTGCTAGCAATTTGTATTCATAAGTATTCAAATACCAAGTACGTTGCATTTGTTGACGCACCACTAACTTGTTTGCTTTATTTATTTGGAAATTTTTTAATCTTTTTGTGGTTGAAATGTGACAAATTATGCACAAAATCATGAAAAAAGAAGTAATGGTATTAATATTTCAAGGAGCAGGTAGAATTTTATTTATGCATGTACATGCATATACATATGTACATAAGTACATGCAGACACATTTGTGTACATACATACGTAGGTATGTATACATACATACATACATATTTTACGTACATATGTATGTATGTAAACTCTGCGGAAGGACTGGAAAAATTAAAATATATAATCTGGGGGCTTACTCTCTATTGCGATGCGAAAGAAAAATCGTACGAAATCGAAGAATTGGTTCTCTTTAATGCGTTTGTGCATTTGCCTTTCGCATTTAGTTTATCATATTTTCGCAAATCTCCCAGCACCGCACTCTGTAAAGCGAAAGCGTATGTACATATGTATGTATGTCAAAATCGTTTGATAAATACATACATATGTATGTATATCTTGCGGTAGTAAAATACCAAACGCAAATAAAGAAAAAGATGTACGTACTTGGAAAATTATATATATACATACATACATATATTATTTATTTTTTCTTTTTAATAAATATATGTACAGTCGAATTTGGTTAAGCGAAATTGAAAAATTACTAGTACTTTGTTCCGCTTATGCGAGATTTTCGATAAAAGGAAGTTTGGAGAAGTGAAAAAAGTTTCAGTTAAATGAACTCACTTGAAAATTGCTCTGTAAAACGAAAATATAGCATTAGAAGTAAAACATTTGTGATTTGTTTTAAATTTCAGATTAATTTTAAAAATTATATATTTTGCAACATTTGAAAATAATAAATAGTGAATTATATTTCATTGAAATAAGCGGACACTAAAAAGTTTTTCGTCACCAGTAAATTAATAATTTTTTCTTATATGCAGTGTTTATTTTGTATAAAATAGCTTATATCTAACGAAAATATGTGTCAATTAAAAGGGATTTCTTTTAAGCGGATTTTCTCTAATGCAAATGTAATTTCTTTGAAATTGATCAAAAATAATAAATAAGAATATATATTTTCAATTAAGCGACTTTTTCTATTAAACTTCTTGCACTTATCCCAAATCGACTGTATATTAATATTTTTGGGGAAAAACCAAAAAAGTTGCATACTAAACAGCGATAGTTTGAAATTTTGATTGATTTCATGGTGCAACACAACCATTGGCCAAGGGACATTTACAGACAGCAAATGCTAAGCAAGTCGCAAATAATTTATATAAGAAATTGTCGGGTGACCTTAACTCTAATGGAACTCTTGTAAGAGATATAGCTGGCTGGAAAAAGGTAATATTGATTGCTTTAATTTATGTATATGAAATGTGATGTTAATTATTTTTAATTATGCTATATAAGTTTGGTCCGATTTAAAAAACCACACAAAAATATAAATGTGGAAAAATAAATTGAGTATTTATAGCACGGGTGGCTGAATCTTGCCCGCTATCTTCCACAGAAGAACAAATTGTAATTCTTTTTAAAAAGATTTGGTAAGGTATAATAGGAAAATGTTTGAACTAAAGGAGAAGAAGCAGGTTTTTGCCAAAGAAAAATTTATATTTAAAAAAGAATGCGAAATACAAAATCAAAAATTAAAATTAGAAAAATTGTAATTAAAATAATTTTTTTTTAATTAGGACCAGCACTCAGGGGATGACCCCTACGTATGCAAGGCATTGCGCCGGAACTAGGAAAATAGGTTTTGGGAAGGAGGATAAAGGGAGTAGTGTTTGTGGACATTCGATTTGAACCCTGACACATTGAAAGTGGCTGGAAAGACCTCTGCGGGGAGTTTATTCCACATGCGAACAGTACGGCTAAAGTACAAATTCTCACTGTTATGCGTGGTGCTGTTCACTGACATATCGACCACAAAGTGATGTGCTCTTGATGAAGAGCGTGTTGTACGTGAGAAGTGATGGGTTTCGGGAACAAGTTCCCTGATTTCATTAGACTTGCTTTGACTGCTTTCCGGCAAATGAGAATTTCTTGCGAACATTTCAGCCAGAAGGTTAGGTTTATCAACCGGGTCAGTGAATATATGGTCGTCCTTTAAAAGAGTTGGAATTGAGGAACTAGCATTATCCTTGACTCTTTTAACGAATGACCAAAAGCTCTTGCTACCCCGTGGAGCATCATGAACTTTAGTGCGAAGGCGCTGCTCGTACAAAGCTTTTTCGAGCCTTAGTACTCTGGCACATGAAGATCTCGCTTTTTTGCGCAGCGAATTAGTATCGGAGTTTTTGTTATTATGCCAGACACTAAATGCTTCCTCTCTGGATTTGATTGCATTTCTGCACGTCTGATTGAACCAAGACTTAACTTTCGGTTTAATCAAAATTTGCTTAGATGCAATGAAGGTTTTCATTCCAAGCAAAATTATATTTTCTACCATTTTCGCGTTGGCATCGACGTTGTTGTCTAGAAAGCATAGCTTCCAATTGAAATACCGGAAAAATTAGTTGAGCTCCGCCCAACGAGCATTTTCGTACATATATTTTAAGCGTCTCGTAGCTGATTGGGAGACGTTGCGAATATTAGAGAACGAAAAGGTGGCGGAAATGGTACAATGATCCGAGTTACCGAGAGGTGCATTAACACTCACTTCGTTCTTTTCAGGGTGCAAAGTGAGAAAAAGGTCGAGAGTGTTGTTATTGTGCCCTTCAACACATGAAATATGTGTTGGCTCATTCACTAGTTGCGCAAGGTCATTATGCGCGGCGAAAAGCTCAACATATTGGCTTCTGGGTTTGTGTGGCTTGAATGGTGAAGCCAAGATGAGTTGTGAACATTGAAATCACCAGCAACGACAATTTTACTGTTCGGACAGCTCTCAAGGATCTTCGAAATTGAATCTCAAGGATCTTCGAATTGAAAGGGAATCGAAGTTGGATAAGGTTTTATCTTTGCCGCGTTTGGACTTCTGTAAAGAAACCCGAAATGTAAATGGTGTGTCCTGATTTTTAATTTAACCCAAAGACAGCTAAATTCGGGATCAGACGTGCCTAATGGTTGCTGGCACTGGTACACAACTTCATTACGTATCTACATTGCAAGACCCCTGTGAAGATTAAAAAGCGATAGGAGGTGATAACCAGGTATATGAAAATCCTGTGGATCAGAGTTTTCAGACACCTGGGTCTCACATAAGGCGAAAACATCCGGCCGATGGAGACAAATGTGAGCATACACATACATAGCCCCCTAATGTTACAGAAATCAATTCTGAATTGACCTACCATAAAAATATGCAAAATTCAAATCGGACACCCACTTTGTAATGCCGATACCAATGATATTAATTGCTGTCGTTAGAGTGTTCAGTGACCAGTGCAATGCCCCCGTCAATGAACAGTCAAACAGCAACTAACACAGCGGCATCAGCATAACAAATGTTTTTTTTTTTTTTTATTTAGGAAAAATGGAACGGCTGACACTAATTTAGAGCCATAAAATCCCTGGGCTGGTCATTTACGAGCATTATAATTATAATTAATTTTTATTTTGTGTGTCACGGGGTCAGCACTATTCACTGTACCAACACTGTTGCCCGTTATAAATTGTTTTGAGTTTGGTTTTTATTGCTTTTATGTTATATACACAGATAAAAAAAATTGTTAATACAAACAAACTTTTTGTAAATACAAACAAATTTTTTCTTGAAATTGCTCCTATACTAGATCTTGTAAATACAAACAACATGACTGTAGCTTGATTGTTAAATTTATTTCAATAACATAGTCAACAAACGAATTTGTTGAAATTAAAAGCAAATTTTAACAAACGATGTTGTTAACTTGATTGTTAATTTTTTTTTTCAAATAAAGAGTCATATTAACAAACGAGTTTGTTGAAATTCAAAACAAAATTTAACAAACAAATTTGTTGATTTTTAATAATATTTTAATTGAAAACCCCCCTTTAAATAAAAAAATACAAAAGTTTTTAATATTTATTTTTCAAAACAATATTATTTAATAAAAAGTAATTTAAAAAGAAACATAACAAAACGTAAAACAAATAAAGTATTCATCTATATATATAAAATTGTAACGTTACTGACTGACTGATTCATCATCGCACAGCCTAAACGCCTGAAGGCAAAAACGGTAACCTTATATCTCTAAAACTAAAAGAGATACAAAAAATATTTAATGCTTATCGTTGTTCTTTAGAAAAATAAGCGGAAGTCTGGTACTTTTTGGAAATTCAGACCTTTAACGGAGTAAACGGGTAAAACCTGCATTTTGGTATTGATTTGTCACCCCATCTATCTTTTAAACCCATAAACACAGAAATAAGGCTTATATCACATTTGAAACTTATTTAAAAAATCCAAATACATATATGGTACCTTTTCGAAATTCGGACGTTTAAGGGGTAAAAAGCGTAACTATTTTTGGTACTTTTTTTATAAAACATTTTTTTTTTATTTAATGACATAAACGTATTAAATTATGGGCTCCCACTACAATAATTAAATTTTTCATGCTTCAATGGGGAGAAAAATAGTACCAAAAATGGGAAATACGGGAAATTTAATCTCTTACTTTAGCTTTTTAGTTCTACAACTGGCAATTTATTTTAATTATCGTTAATATTGCCCCTATTAACATAAAATTAAACATGCAAGGTCCTGAGTGAATGAGAATTTGTTAGAGGGATCTTTTTGGTACTTTTTCGTTCTTCAACTGGTACTTTTCTCATTTTCGTTAATATTGGACATATGAACATAAAACTAAAAATGATTGGGTCTGAGTTAATGAGAATTTGTTAGAGGGATCCTTTTGGTACTTTTTCGTTCTTTAACTGGTACTCTTTGAATTTTCGTTAATATTAGACCTATTAACATAAAATTAAACATGCAAGGTCCTGAGAAAATGAGAATCTGTATAGGAACTTTTTGGTCTTTAACTGTTTGAATTTCCGTTAGTATTAGACCTAGAATCATAAAATTCAACATTAAATGTCCTGAGTGGAATCTATAAGATGGATTTTTTAGTTTTTTTAACTGGTACTGTTCATAATTGTATTATTTTTGTTTGTTGTACAATTTTAAAAATTTATTAATTTTTAGTTTTCATTCTTTTCCATAAAGTTGAGCAATTCTTTTGTAGATCATGCATTTTTTTATTATTTGTATTTGTCTTGTTCATAAAATTGTAATACAATACATAGAATGCAATTTTATTAGTTTCGTTTATTATATATTTGTTTGTAATTGACGATTGTTTATTATGCAGTTTTTATTTTATTGAACTGTTTATGTAGTGCGTTCACCTATATCCACAAAATTGCATTCTAGGTATTTGTAAATTAACTCGTTTGTTAATTTGTTCTAGATGTTAATCACAGCACATAAACTGGATTAAACTTAAAATTTCTAAAACAACAAGCGGCACTTGAAACCAAGTTGTTTTCCAAAATGTAGATTAACTCTTTTGTTAATTTGTTATATATTTTAATCACAGCACATAAACTGGATTAAGGTTAAGCTATTAAAACAACAAGCGGCACTTGAAACCGATTTGTTTTCCAAAAGAAATGATTGAGGCACACTCTTCAATGTTCAAACATAAAAAAAGGCGATCTTTATTTAAATTTTACTTCTTTTATACAATATTCATTCTTATTAATTTTACATACTTGGCATTTTTAAATTTAAGTTCATTGGCTGTGTGGCCATGAACATGAGACAACCAAAAAATACCTAGAATGCAATTTTGTGGATATAGGTGAACGCACTACATAAACAGTACAAAAAAATAAAAACTGCATAATAAACAATCGTCAATTACAAACAAGTATATAATAAACGAAACTAATAAAATTGCATTCTAAGTATTGTATTACAATTTTATGAACAAGACAAATAAATATAAAAAAATGCATGATCTACAAAAGAATTGCTCAACTTTATGGAAAAGAATGAAAACTAAAAATTAATAAATTTACAAAATTGTACAACAAACAAAAATAATACAATTATGAACATCCTCCCCCCGTTGAGCGCAGCTCAAAAGCCTGTGTTTAAGATGCTGGTGGTGGCAGTTTATGATATTCTGAGTTGAAGTGCCGGGTAAAAAAAATCTTCTTGTTTAAATATGTACTGTGAAATCCGATGTTGTTTGCAGGTTGCGAGGAGCTGGAGTTGGTGTTGGCTTGATTTACATTTCCCTTTGATGATTAAATAGACCACGATGCATCCAGTAATGATTAATGTGGAATAGCCGATCGTTATGTGGTGGTAGTTGTGTGCATCAATTTGGTTTGGAAGCTGGAATATCTTTTGTTCTGCTAATGAAGTTTTTAATGCTGTTAAGTTCTGTATTTGTGAGATGTACTCGCTTTTATGCATTTCATGTAAAAGCGGTTTGACAAGTTTCGTATGTGTTTCTTCCGTGATTTTCCAGAACTTGATGTATGATGTCTTTGTCGAACTGGATATTTTCTGCCGTGCCTGTATGGTTGTGGTATTGTGCTGCAGCACTCATTCTGGTTCCAAACTAAGTAAGCCTGATCCTTTTAGAGTTGCATATATCCACATTAATTGGTTTTTCTCAACATTCTACCCGAGCACTCAAAAGGTGCTTAGAAGAATTAAAACGTGTTGCAGCTAGAAGCAACATTCAAAAAATCTAGCAAGGATAAATGAAATTAAACACATTATATGGCGATCCTGCCAATTTCGAAATCGGACAAAAATTTTCTGAAAAAAAATTTTTTTTTACAACTTTGAAGTCTGACAAAATTTTCTAAATAATTTAGAATTCCACAAAAAAACTTTGATATTTTAAAATTTCTTTTGATGTCACTCGATACAACTCCATCTCAAGAGGAGATAGACGAAATTTTTTCAAAATATTGTGTGGAACAGTACATACCGGGAGGAGGTACGGAAGACTACCCCAAATACACTCCAACACCGAAAAATTACGGCCCTAAGCCGTTAACCATAGAGGAGTACAAGAAAAGAACGTCATCAAGACCAGCACAACAAGAAATAGACATCCCCAAGAAAACTAAAAGAGGTGGAAAAAAGCTGCGTTTAAAGAACGAAAAAAGGGACATCCGACGCCTAATGGGCATAGTTTCTGGCGAGGAGAAGCGACAACTCTACAAGAAACTCCGCCAACTTGAATGATGGGTACAACAAAGTCCAAAGAGACAATAACCATTAATATAATATTATATTCTCTGCCGTGCCTGTATGGTTGTGGAATTGTGCTGCAGCACGCATTCTGGTTCCAAACTAAGTAAGCCTGATCCTTTTAGAGTTAAATGCGTGATCTCCTTTTTGCATACGGCAGTTGCATGAGATGAAGATTGTGTTGCATATATCCACTTGTTCTGATGCCGTAGTGAGACCCACGCAAAATTTGCTGTTAACTGCTGTAATCTACAGTCTGACTTTGTTTTATTTCTAAACAGATTAACTTCACAAGCGCATGCTGCTGCACCTTGCCCGTATTGAATTTGACCCTTGGAGCATATATACATTTCTTCTTTGAGAGTGATGCACCCATCGAGTTCCGAGTTAATCATGCTAAAATATTTGTTTTGAATACTATTGATTGCTAACAGCGGAGCACATGGTTTTATTGATACCAGCGTGTTGTTAATCCACCTTGGTATTGGTATCAGATTGAACAGATCGAATTTTTCACTCTCAATTAGTGGTAAGGTAACACTAAAAATTGTTGTGGTATTTGTTAGTCCTCCTGTGACCTTCATGAGTTTGTATAGTTGTAGGAAATCTTCTCTTTTTGCAGGTAAGTGAAGTGATTCGGGCAGATGAAGTGATATTTTGTCTATTTCATGTTGTAGTTGAATCGAAGTAAGTAATGACGGGCTTATAATACCATGATGTGTATTTGTTAGAATATCTAGAATTAAGGATTGCGTTTGGTCTAAACTTGCTGCCATAATTGTAAGTTGAATGCTTAATGACGAGAAAATACGATAGGTTCTGTCTTCTTCATTGTTGTCACGTATCCGGTTGTATATTTGTGTTATTTGGAAATCCATGTTGTCAAACTTTTTCTTCATGGCTTCTTGGTCCAATTTAATAATGTTAATTGTAGAATCAATAATTGACGTTTGATTCTTTAATAGTGTAATATGATTAAAACAATTTAGTTATTCTGGTGCTCTCTAGGGAGCTCTCAATTTATTGTGGAGGATTTGATGATGATAAGAGTTTAAGAAATTAAATAATAGTGCCGGCGCTAATAAACGCCACTGGCAAATAAAAGTAAAAGGCAGATGAATGCCAGTATGAATTAGTAATGCCGATTGAAGGCAAAGTATTAATTAATTTCTTAAACTAATTTACATTGGCTTATATACTAATTATGAGAATAATTCTTAGGGGTACCTTAACATAAGAGTAAAAGAATAGAAATATATATTATTGTTGGGTAAGCATATTTAGCTTCCAACTATTTATGTATGGCATGTGTTCAACAGTTTTAAAGTTCAACGAGTGCATACTTAAAAGCAACAGATACTTTGTGTAGCTTATATCTACAATCAAACAAATACAGTTAATAAATGTGATTCATTTAAGTGCATTGTGCTGCTGCACTTAATTAACTGTACAAGTGTCAAATTACCGACACACACAAAATATCTTGCTTGTAGTTTGTCAATGCTTGCATGTTGCGGTACTATTGAATCGCAATGCATACCACACACTGTTGGCCACATGCTACAATAGGTTGAGTAAATGGGCTTCATTTTGTTTAACTTGCGCTATTGTGTGTGCCATTGTTTTTGCATATTCGGAGTCTAGTACTCCAAATAATGTATGCGCAATATTTCCGACAAGATCAATTGCAGCTCTTTTATGCCTTTTTCCTGAAAGTAATGTGCTGTCCATTAGTAGCCTAGCCTCAGTATGTTCAAAATAATTGACTAGATCTGTGCATGGTGTCTTTAGCTGCATTTCTTTGCATAAATGACTAAGTGCCTTGGTTCCACTTGAGAATAGAGCTTATTCAGACCAGAACCCTTCCAACTCATAATAAATTAAAAATTGCCATTCTCTAGGTGAAATAAGTGAAGTCCCAATTCCCTCATAGTAAATGCCAGGCTGTGTTCCAAATTCTTTATTGTAGATATTTGTTCCTAGTACCAGTGGTAACAGCATAAGAGTCATTACCATCGTAGCAAGGTTGAATTGATGATTGGACGTGCGTCTCCTATTTCTTTTTAGATGTTTTATGTCGTTTTCAAAATCTGACTGCATTGCTCGTACGACAACTACCAGAGCTTGTTCTAGTTCCATTACTGTTAAAGAGATTTCCGCACGTTTCTCATTTATTTTTCTTGTGTTGCTGATAAAACGTAGCATGTATGCTACAATTCTTTGTAATGTTCGAAAAGATCCTTTGTGGTTGATGTTGTAGATAATTGTTGTTGCATTTTCAATTGCAAGAACGGCAGCTGTTTTCTTTCGCTCCATGTTGTTTTCAAGTACTTCTGTGGCCCTTGAGTATTTTTGTGGCCAAGCTGCTTCATGCCCATGTAGGAAGATAGGCCCATAAAACCATAGGTTGCATGCTGTTAATGCTTTCGGAGATAGTCCTCGGGATATGATGTCCGCAGGATTTTCCCTTGAACTTACATGTCGCCATTGTTCGGGCATTGTCAACTCCTGAATTGCGGATATTCGATTGGCTACAAACGTTTGATATGATGATGACTGTGAATTGATCCAGGCCAAAACAATCATTGAGTCTGTCCAAAGGAAAGTAGGAGTATCCTCAAGTTTTAAATCTCTTTTAACCCTGCCAGTTAGTTGAGCACCCAAGTGTGCTGCGCAGAGCTCCAGACGGGGAAGACTTTGGTTTTTTAAAGGTGCTACTCGTGATTTTGCGCATAGTAGTCTTAATAGTCGAGCCAAATCTGAGACTACTGTTCGTTTAGTAACACGACTTGTATCCCCCAAACGTACCTTTACACAGAACTCATCAACCTTTGGTATCCATGTCAATCCCAGAGTTTTGACTGTTTGATGGTTTTCGTTGTTAAAATCAATGTTTACTTCTTCTCTTGTTGAGACGTTTTGAAGTAGTTGGTGATGATTTGCACTCCACTTTTGTAAATTTAGACCATGCTGGTTCAATATGTGCTTTAATTCTTGCTGAATTGCGATTGTTGTGCTCAAACTATCATCTTCTCCCATTCCGTCATCGACGTAAAAATTATTGAGTAGAAACTTGGTTCCAAGAGGGTACCGTCCTATATTCTTATTTGCAATTTTCTGTAGACATTTAGTTGCGAGGTACGGTGCAGCTCGTGTACCTTAGGTTATTGTGTTCAATTGATAATACTTGATTGCTGCAGTTGGATTCTCTCTCCAAATAACAGTTTGAAATTTCCTGTCTTCCGGGTGTATAAACATTTGTCGATACATTTTTTCGACGTCCGTGGTGAAAACAAAGCGTGGTAGTCGAAAACGGAGTATGATGGAAAACAGTTCACTTTGAATTGTTGGACCAGTATACATTAAGTCGTTCAATGATATCCCAGTAGAGGTCTTAGCCGAAGCATCCAATACTACTCTTAATTTTGTTGTCGAACTTTCAGGCTTGAGTATGCAGTGGTGAGGAATGAAGAAGTTAGGTTTAACTAAGGAATTGACATCTATTTCGGTCATATGACCTAGTGACTCATACTCTTCTATGAATCGTATGTATTGCTTTTTAGTTTCTGGTGCTTTTGCAAGTCGGCGCTCTAATGCAAGAAATCTGTTGAAGGCTATACCCTGAGACTCCCCTAGTTCCTCAGGATTACTGCAAAATGGTAGTCTAACAACAAATCTTCCATTTTGATCAATTGTATAATTATTTGCGATATGATTTTCACAAAGCTTTTCTGAAGGAGAAAGCGTCTTGTCTGCTGCTTCTACCTTTTCTAGTTCCCATAGTTGAGTAATGCTTTCTTCTAGATTGATTTCTTCTTCACTACAGATCCCACAGGTTGCCGATGATAGCTGACTTTCACCAACCCTTCCTGAAATGACCCATCCTAATACCGTATTTTGCAAAGTCGGCAACTCATTACCCAATTTTATTTGTCCGATTGACAATAATTGATGATAGAATTCTGCACCTAGAAGCACATCTATTTTATCAGGGCGATTGAACTCCGGGTCTGCAAGTTTGATATTTTTGGGAATTGGCCAATTATGAATGTCAATTATTTTTGAAGGCTGTGAGGAGATTATTTGAGGAAGAAAAGCTGCTTCAATTTGCGTAGTGAAGTTGTTGAGCCTCGAATGTAATGCGATATTGACTCTATGCCGAACCTTAGTGTTGCTTGCTCCAATGCCGCTTATACAGATCGAAGCTGGCTTTGTTGAAAGGTCTAAGCGCTTAACTAATCGTTCGCTGACAAAATTTAGTTGAGATCCTGAGTCGAGAATTGATCAGCATTGTATTTCTTTTCCGCTTGCTTTAACGATGATCAATGCTGTGCTGAGAAGAATGTAATTGCTTGAACTGGAACTTTTTGCTGTGGTTAATGATGCAGCTTCTTGTGCTGCAAGAGTTAGGCTTCCTTCAGATGCCCGAATTGTTTTTGAAGCCAAGTTGCTTCTGTTTTGTTCTGAGGTTTCTAGGTGAAGAAGTGTGTTGTGCCTTTTGTTGCACTTCATGCAGCTTCTAGAAATGCAATTCTTTACGTTATGGCCCGTTTTTAAGCAATTAAAGCAATATTTTTTCTTTTGAACCAATTGAACGCGAGCTGACGGTGATAATTGAAGGAACATCTTGCAAGAAAATAATGGGTGTTTATCGTTTTTGCACATGACACAAGGTTGCTCTTGAGTTACCACGGAAGTGAAAACTTTCGGTTGTGAAATTGGGCGTTTCTTTTTGGCTCCCATTGCTTCCATCGACTGAAAGTGTCTTTCCAAAAACTTCAAAAATTCCTTAATTGTTGGAACTTCTCGTGATTGTGATAGCGATTGTTCAAAGCGCAATCGTGAGACTTGGTCTAATCGTTTCAGTAATAAGTGCAGCAGAAGCGGGTCCCAAGATGTTGTATCAATTTGAAGGTTGTGTAGTGCTAAAAGGCACTCTTGAGTCTTGTCATGAAGCTCTTTAAAGTTGTCATTCAGTCTATTATCTGAATCATCGACCAATTCATGAACTAGTCTGCTGACTAGCAGCCGCTTGTTGTTGTAGCGGTCTACGACCATCTTCCATGCGGCTTCAAAATTTTCTTCCGTTGCTGCAAAATGTTTTATTAAGTTTGCTGCCTCTCCTACCAAGTGCGTTTTTAAGTACCAAATTTTTAGTACACTTGTGATCGGCTGGTTGACGACCAGTGATGAAAACAAATCATGAAACTCCTGCCATTTTAAATGATTTCCATCAAATTTGGGTATAGTGATTTTTGCCATTGGAATAGTTTCTGCCTGATAATGAACGAACTCTGATGGTTGTGTTGTGGACCTGCTGGTTACCTTTCTCACCGCTTTCCTTAGATTGGTTCCCAGTTCTATGAATCGTTCCATATTATATGCATGGTCTGTTGGATTATAGCACAATTCGACAATCTGTAAATGTACGTCTTCAATATTTTGCCACAATGTAGTGGCAGTGGAGACATCTTTTTCTGTAAACTCATCCGTCAATAAGCGCTCGAGAGCTCCCATCATCGCACCCTGTCTACGAATTAGTTTTGTTATTCCACTAGAAACCTTTGCTTGGATCCCACTAGCTTCTGTTGATGCTGCTTCTGCACCTGCTGCATGAGCCTCTTGTCCTAGCGGTTTGCCTGCTGTTTGTGTAATCTTCAACATTGCTTGTTGTAGTACTTCCTTGTACTGCTGAACGATATTTCGAATAGCTTCGTAGTATTCATTGACGAAATACTCATGATCTAACGGTGGAGCTTTTAAAAAACGGATTTCGTTGTCGTTAGCCTCAAATGCCGACCACTCGTCCTCCAACCTCAAGACTCAAGAGTGCCTTTTAGCACTACACAACCTTCAAATTGATACAACATCTTGGGACCCGCTTCTGCTGCACTTATTACTGAAACGATTAGACCAAGTCACACGATTGCGCTTCCAACAATTAAGGAATTTTTGAAGTTTTTGGAAAGACACTTTCAGTCGATGGAAGCAATGGGAGGCAAAAAGAAACGCCCAATTTCACAACCGAAAGTTTTCACTTCCGTGGTAACTCAAGACCAAGCTTGTTTCATGTGCAAAAACGATAAACATCCATTATTTTCTTGCAAGATGTTCCTTCAATTATCACCGTCAGCTCGCGTTCAATTGGTTCAAAAGAAAAAATATTGCTTTAATTGCTTAAAAACGGGCCATAACGTAAAGAATTGCATTTCTAGAAGCTGCATGAAGTGCAACAAAAGGCACAACACACTTCTTCACCTAGAAACCTCAGAACAAAACAGAAGCAACATGGCTTCAAAAACAATTCGGGCATCTGAAGGAAGCCTAACTCTTGCAGCACAAGAAGCTGCATCATCAACCACAGCAAAAAGTGCCAGTTCAAGCAATTACATTTTTCTCAGCACAGCATTGATCATCGTTAAAGCAAGCGGAAAATAAATACAATGCCGAGCAATTCTCGTATCAGGATCTCAACTAAATTTTGTCAGCGAACGATTAGTTAAGCGCTTAGGCCTTTCAACAAAGCCAGTTTCGATCTGTATAAGCGGCATTGGAGCAAGCAACACTAAGGTTCGGCACAGAGTCAATATCGCATTACATTCGAGGCTCAACAACTTCACTACGCAAATTGAAGCAGCTTTTTCTTCCTCAAATAATCTCCTCACAGCCTTCACAAATAATTGACATTCATAATTGGCCAATTCCCAAAAATATCAAACTTGCAGACCCGGAGTTCAATCGCCCTGATAAAATAGATGTGCTTCTAGGTGCAGAATTCTATCATCAATTATTGTCAATCGGACAAATAAAATTGGGTAATGAGTTGCCGACTTTGCAAAATACGGTATTAGGATGGGTCATTTCAGGAAGGGTTGGTGAAAGTCAGCTATCATCGGCAACCTGTGGGATCTGTAGTGAAGAAGAAATCAATCTAGAAGAAAGCATTACTCAACTATGGGAACTAGAAAAGGTGGAAGCAGCAGACAAGACGCTTTCTCCTTCAGAAAAGCTTTGTGAAAATCATTTCGCAAATAATTATACAATTGATCAAAATGGAAGATTTGTTGTTAGACTACCATTTTGCAGTAACCCTGAGGAACTAGGGGAGTCTCAGGGTATAGCCTTCAACAGATTTCTTGCATTAGAGCGCCGACTTGCAAAAGCACCAGAAACTAAAAAGCAATACATACGATTCATAGAAGAGTATGAGTCACTAGGTCATATGACCGAAATAGATGTCAATTCCTTAGTTAAACCTAACTTCTTCATTCCTCACCACTGCATACTCAAGCCTGAAAGTTCGACAACAAAATTAAGAGTAGTATTGGATGCCTCGGCTAAGACCTCTACTGGGATATCATTGAACGACTTAATGTATACTGGTCCAACAATTCAAAGTGAACTGTTTTCCATCATACTCCGTTTTCGACTACCACGCTTTGTTTTCACCACGGACGTCGAAAAAATGTATCGACAAATGTTTATACACCCGGAAGACAGGAAATTTCAAACTGTTATTTGGAGAGAGAATCCAACTGCAGCAATCAAGTATTATCAATTGAACACAATAACCTAAGGTACACGAGCTGCACCGTACCTCGCAACTAAATGTCTACAGAAAATTGCAAATAAGAATATAGGACGGTACCCTCTTGGAGCCAAGTTTCTACTCAATAATTTTTACGTCGATGACGGAATGGGAGAAGATGATAGTTTGAGCACAACAATCGCAATTCAGCAAGAATTAAAGCACATATTGAACCAGCATGGTCTAAATTTACAAAAGTGGAGTGCAAATCATCACCAACTACTTCAAAACGTCTCAACAAGAGAAGAAGTAAACATTGATTTTAACAACGAAAACCATCAAACAGTCAAAACTCTGGGATTGACATGGATACCAAAGGTTGATGAGTTCTGTGTAAAGGTACGTTTGGGGGATACAACTCGTGTTACTAAACGAACAGTAGTCTCAGATTTGGCTCGACTATTCGACCCGCTGGGAATTGTGTCTCCAATCGTAGTGACAGCAAACATGTTCATTCAGGAATTGTGGCAGTTGAAACTTGTATGGGATGAAGCCTTGCCAGCAGAGCTACATACTAGATGGATGAATTTTCGGAACGACTTAAAACACATAGAAGTTTTCGAGACATATTTTTCAAGGCCAGGTTGCATCAAGTTGATGCCTCGGAGAGGGCATATGGGGCAGCAATATACATAAGGTCAGTTATAAAAAATGGTCTAAAAATAGTAAGACTACTATGCGCAAAATCACGAGTAGCACCTTTAAAAAAACAAAGTCTTCCCCGTCTGGAGCTCTGCGCAGCACACTTGGGTGCTCAACTAACTGCCAGGGTTAAAAGAGATTTAAAACTTGAGGATACTCCTACTTTCCTTTGGATAGACTCAATGATTGTTTTGGCCTGGATCAATTCACAGTCATCATCATATCAAACGTTTGTAGCCAATCGAATATCCGCAATTCAGGAGTTGACAATGCCCGAACAATAGCGACATGTAAGTTCAAGGGAAAATCCTGCGGACATCATATACCGAGGACTATCTCCGAAAGCATTACCAGCATGCAATCTATGGTTTTATGGGCCTATCTTCCTACATGGGCATGAAGCAGCTTGGCCACAAAAATACTCAAGGGCAACAGAAGTACTTAAAAACAAAAATTTTTTTTTTTTTTTTTTTTGATAATTTTATTATTTATTGAATCTTTAATTATTTAAATTAAATTATCAATAATTTTTTCATATCTTAAATCTAAAAAATATTAAATATAAGTTTAGCCAATGCTAAACAAAATTTTTAATTTCAACGGTTAATTTTTGTTGTTTTACATCTCTCGGGAACGGCTGGGAAAAAGAGTATCCCTTCTTTTCAGCCGGGTGTGGCCTCTATAATAAAGAATATTGCGCGCAAGTGGATTTGGGTGCAACTCAGGTTTTTTATATATTTTTTCGCGTGTTTTGAAAATACTGTCTTCACCAACGGAACGTCTAGGTCTTTATGAATTCGATGGTTTCTGACATACAAGGGGGCTGCTGTTATTGTACGTAGGATTTTATTCTGTCGCCTTTGAATTCTTTCGACATTCGATGCTGAGGCAGTGCCCCATAACTGGATTCCATAGGACCATATTGGTTTCAGGATCGCGTTGTATAAGAGAAGTTTACAGTCAAGGCTTAGTATAGAGTTTCTTCCAATAAGCCAATTCATTTGGGCTGCTTTTAGTTGCATTTGTGTTAACTTTGCGTCTATATGCCATTTCCATGTTAAACGACGATCAAGATGAACGCCTAGATATTTGACTTCAGTGTGTTGTGATATAGTCTCGGTGTTAATTTTTATAGGCGGGCATGTTTCCCTGCGCAACGTAAAAGTGACGTGTGCACATTTCTGCTCGTTATCTTTTATACGCCATTGTTTGAGCCATTTTTCCAGTTTGGATATATATTCTTGTAAGTTGCGGGAAGCTTCTACAGGATTTTTGTGAACGTTTAGAAAGGCTGTATCATCCGCAAATGTAGATGTATGAATGTTACTGCTTAACGGTAAGTCAGAGGCATATATTAAATAAAGTAAGGGTCCGAAGATACTGCCTTGAGGGACTCCGGCTTCAATCAACTGCGGAGGGCTTAAAAAATTGCCTTCCCTAACTACAAATTTACGTTCCATTAAATAGCTTTTTAAAAGCTTTACGATGTTTGCTGGTAGATTTTGTGTTGTCGAAAGCTTGTGAGACATCAATAAAGAGCGCAGAGCAGTATTTCTTTTTTTCCAAAGTGTCTCTAACGACATTCACAAGTCTGTGAGTTTGTTCAATTGTGTTATGTTGCCTGCGAAAACCGAATTGATGATCTGGAATACATCCATTACTAGTCATTATAGGCATCAGCTTGCTCATATACAGCTTTTCAAATAGTTTTGAAATGTTAGACAGTAAACTAATAGGCCGATAGGATTCAACCTTTGTATGATCCTTGCCGGGCTTTGGTATCATAGTAATTAGCGAAACCTTCCATTCTTTAGGATAGTGTTCTAGGCGTAGAATACTGTTAAAAATAAATAGTATTATTCTTTTTGCAGTGTAAGGCAATTCTTGAAGCATTTTGTTGCTTATTTTGTCGACACTTGGGGCTTTTCTGGTGTTAAGACTAGTTATAGTATTTTCAATCTCCGTCATGTTAAATCTCATCGGTATTTCTGGTAAAGAGACGACTGGTGGCAGTTCAGTAAAATCAGCAGAAATATTCGGGGTAAATACTTTTTCTAAGTGCTTGACAAAAAGAGCACATTTTTCAGCTTCAGTTCTTTCCCAGTCACCATTCGTAGGTCGTAACGGATGTTTGCATATCACTGGCCTTTTAAGTCCTCTGGCTGCACGCCACAGCGAATCTGTTTGTGGAATTGCATCGAGTTTTTTAAGAAATTTTTGAAGGGAAGCTGTTTTTTGTTTTTGCAAGACTAGCCTAAGCTGCTTGGTACACTCCTTAAGCCTTTATTTTAGCTGGGACGATCTGTAGCGTTGCCATTCTCGTCGAGCTCTCCGTTTTTCAGTCAATAACCTTTCTATATCTACAGAAAAAATATTGTTAAATCTCACTGGTTGGTTTATTTTATTTGAAGTAGCATTAAAAGCAGCTTGTTTAACATGCGCTTCAAACAACCTGAGAGAATCGTCTATGTCTGAAGGTGTTCTCAGTGGCATTTTTTCCGAGCAATGAGTACTCAGATATTTTCTGTATTTCAGCCAGTTAATACGTGCAGATGTCGTCGCTAAATCACATGTGTTGTGTGAGAAAATAGTGACAATTGTAGGCGAGTGGTCTGAAGATAAGTCCAAAGATGCTTCAACTTCAACCATCTCGCTGGGCACGCCTTTCACAATTCCAAAGTCGATAACTTCAGGAATTTTTTGTCGATTTGTTGGCCAATATGTTGGCTGTCCACTTGAAACTACATTCAAACCCATTTTAGATATTGTGTCGAATAAAATTCGTCCCTTAGGTGTGATTAAACGTGAACCCCAAAATGAGTGTTTAGCATTGTAGTCGCCAGCTGCTAGAAAACGGAGGCCCAGTGATTTATAAAAATCCGTATATTGACCCTCAGTAATTGAGAATCTGGGGGGCGAATAGACAGATGATATTACAAGTTTTTAGTGGTGGTGTTTTATTCGCGTTTTTATTAGGATTCCCGAACCACCACAAGCTCTGCCACGGGGATCCTTGGTGTCGTAAAAATTATATCCACTAATTCTGAAACAGCTTCGAGATGTCAAATGAGTTTCTGAGATAAGCATAGCATCGATTTGTTTATCCTGAAGAAAATATGCTATTTCGTTTTTATGTTGGCAGATGCCGTTTGCTTTCCAAAAACAGATTTTTAAGTTCATGGTTTGCTTAGTACAGCCTGCAACAAGGTAGACTGCATTTTCAACATTTCCTGCATCATACAGGACATGTTGAGAGTAAATGTATTTACAGTTTGTATTAAGCTCTCAATTGAGGCTTCAATACGACTAAAATTATACCCCGAATCTTCATTTAAATTTACGGTTTTTTGCGCCGTACTCTGATTGCTTTTTAAAATACTAGCGTATGAAAATTTGTTGTTAGATTGTTGTTGAGCACTAGTCGCGTTAGACTTGAAAATGTTTGAAAATTGATTTTGGCTGGTGGACGGTTGAGGTAACTGTGGATAGTTGATAGTGGTTTTAGGCTGAGCGGGAGTAGCATTGGTTTTTTTGGTTGATGAATTCTTAAAAAACGAGTAAAGGGGGCAGCCTCTATAGTTGGCGGTGTGATTTCCGCCGCAATTGCCACATTTTTTCGCCTTGGGATCACCTTTTATTTTATCACAGTTAGCAGTACTGTGTAGCTCACCACATACAACGCAGACTGTAGGCAACTTGCAATAAGTCTTCGTGTGCCCAAATTCTTGGCAGTTCAGGCATTGAACAGGTCCAGCTCTTTTATGTGGAAGCTCAACAGTAACTCTTCGATGCAACAAGTACTTTAAGTCATATATTGGATGTGCTTCATTCTTTTTTATTTTTATGCCATCTGGCTGTAACTCGACTCTAAATATTGGTTGGGGGATTTTTTCTCTATTTTTAATGTTTGAGACATTTTTCACCTTGTAGGCACTATTTTCAAGGCCAGACTTGACCTCTTCTGGATCCACGCTAGAGTCTATACCTTTTATTACGACTGTTAGACCTTTAGCACTCTTTAATTGGTACGTGTAGAAGTTTTTATTTTTAGATTCTAAATCTGAAACAATTTTTCGGTAATTATTTTCATGAGCTACCTGAATTTTTGTTTCATTGATGTTTCCGCGCTTAATTGGAGTTACATAAAACTCATTTTCTCCAATTAATGAGATAACCAGCAAACTGGAATTCTGCTCTCTTAAATATATGGGTGGGGGCTTAGTCGAACTTATTGTAGTTGTGTCTTCATCGCCTTGTTCAGATAAAATCGCAAACGATTTTCGGAATTTATTATATTGTTTTTTCCATCTCTGGGAACTTTCGATGTTGAAGCAATTTGAGCTGATTTTGGACTTCTTCCCCTTTTTAACACGGTTATGTATCTGTCCATTCCTGTTCTCCCGTGAAAAATTATTCCCGCTATCAGTTGTTAGTGAATGTAAAAAAGGGAAGAAGATTAAAAAAATAAAAAATCATACAACTTTTTGTTCAAAAATATACACGGACATATTTATTTTAAAGAAAACTTCAAAAATCAAAGTTAAATATTCAGTTTTGGAGCTTTAGTTTGGTTGCTCCGTTTGTTTATTGCTTTCTAACTTTTATGTGGTAAAATAATTCGGCTATTTTTTGGAAAGCCAACAAAACGAAAAAATGCCAGCAAATTAAAGTTTCACAAATCTGCAGGCAATCGACCTGTTTTTTTGCATTTTGTTGAGGAATACATCAGTTAGTGCCTTATTATCAGAACTTTTCATTAAAATAAACTTTTAAGCTTTAATATTCGAATTATAAGAAGAAATACATATGTACATATAATTTATATTCTATTCCCCATCAAAAATAAAGTGAAAATATCAATGTGAGAAGTGAAAAAATTCCGAGGGAAATATTTATTCACGATAAGGGGAATTTTTTTCAGTGAACATTTTTCACGTTGTTATTCTGGACTGAATAAAATTTGTTTATGCGAGTTGTTCACGATTGCAAATACGTGAAAAGTGAAAAAATTTCACGTGGAAAATTATTCACGATAGGGGTGAATATGTTTTTGTACATTTTATGTACTACTTTTTTATGATTTTTTTTTTGGAAAATGTACCTACTCTGTGCAAATTATTCGAGAAATATTTGTAAATGAAATACCTATGTAGAAATATGTATCTATTATACATATTAGGTACATACCTATGTATGTATGTACTTATATTATCCAATCAGCCTAACAGAACGTATCAGTTTATCGATTTCGAGAAGGCTAAAACAATATTCATTGTTCTAACGTAGGGCTAGTTCAAATAGTAATTATGTAAGTTATTTATTCTTCGTTATTGACCTATTACATAGGTACTTATGTCTGTACATACATACATATCAAAAAACACCTCATAAAAGGAAAAGTTATTTTACTGATAAATATTTTAAAAGATAAATACAAAAGCATTTTTAACATACATACATATAAATACATCAGAGTATATTTGTAATCATCAGTGTGCGACATTTTTTTCCACAGAGTTTACTTGTCTGGTACGTATGTATAGTGTTTGTGTGCATACATACATATTTATGTTTATAATGTGCTTTGGTGAAAAAAAAAATTGAAATTTTTATGTGTGTAGAATATTGCTTGGTATGTAAAAGCAAATAACGATTTGAGTCTGCTGATCTTTCAAAAGCAAATGTCTTGTATTTTTATACACACATGCTTAGATGTGTGACAAAAAGGGGTTTGTACGAAAAAATACGTAGAGTTATTATTAAGTTAATATACACAAAGAACTAACAAGCCTCAGTAGCACGATGGGTCGTGTGTTGAATTATTGTCTCTGACAAATATTCAATGCGCTTGACCCCGTATTCAATACTACTGAGGCACCTAGTGTATTTATAAATTTATTTCTGCAATGAATATATATATATATATCTTCATTTATTTGTATATATATCCATTTCAGAATCGATACTTTTATTTTTGCTGATTTTCAATACGAAGCATCCTTAGAAAAATCCCTATATTTTACTTTAAGAAACAATTCTCTAGCTCTTCTGGTGTCTTCAGAAAATGGATTTCACGTACAGACAGACGGATAGACGGACAGGGCTCAGTTAACTTTTTTGTCTATAAGGATCCAGAATATATATACTATATGGACCTCATATAAATATTGTGGAAATTACACACGTAATGACAAACCTATAAATACCCTTACCATTTTTGTGAAGGGTATAATAAATGAGAAACGTGCGGAAATCTCTTTAACAGTAATGGAACTAGAACAAGCTCTGGTAGTTATCGTACGAGCAATGCAGTCAGATTTTGAAGACGACATAAAACATCTAAAAAGAAATAATGAAGTAAATAAGTCAAGTCCATTCAACAACCTTAGCCCATTCTTGGATTCGAACGGTATAATTAGAGTAGGAGGACGATTAAGCACATCTTTGCTTTCATATGATGCCAAACATCCAATGCTGCTTCCCTACAATGACCCAATTTCAAAATTATTCATGCAAATAGTGCATGATGAAAATAGACACTGCGGTCCCCAAGCACTCCTTTCACATATGAGACAGAGATATTGGCCAATCAAGGGAAAGGCAGCAGCCAGATCTATTGTACAACATTGTGTTCGATGCGCCGAGGCCAAGCCAAGATTACTCAATCAGATCATGGGCAATTTACCAGCTGCGCGTGTCACACCAGCTCGACCATTCATCAACTCTGGGGTTGACTTTTGTGGACCGTTTTGGGTTCATTACAAGGTGAGAGGGAAGAAGCCTCAAAAGGTGTTCATCGCAGTGTTTTGCTGCTTTGCTACTAAGGCAGTACACTTGGATCTAGTTACTGATCTTACCACCGAAGCCTTTATAGGATCATTAAAAAGTTTTATAAGTAGGCGAGGTCAGTGTCGGAATCTCTATTGTGGCAATGCTACCAATTTTGTAGGGGCAAAAAATCAGTTAACAGAACTATCAGAAACTATCCATTCTGGCTCAGCTCAAGACATAATTAACAGAGAATGTACATCGAGAGGAATAACATTTCATTTTATACCCCCAAGAGCACCACATTTCGGTGGTTTATGGGAAGCCGCTGTAAAGTCAGCAAAACATCTTCTTGTCCGAAGTGCCACAACAGCATCGCTCACTTATGAAGAGCTGGACACAGTAGTAATTGAAATTGAAGGAATTCTCAATTCAAGGCCAATCAGCCCGTTGTCAGAAAACCCGAATGATTTAGCAGCGTTAACTCCGGAACATTTCTTGATTGGGGAACCACTAAATGCTCAAGTTGACGCAAATTGCACACAAGAACTAGGTAACTTACTGACAAGGTGGAAATTAGTAACTCATCTAAAAAACGAGTTTTGGAGGCGATGGTCGCGGGAATATTTAAATGAACTACAATATCGACACAAATGGAAAACTCAAGCAATCAATATTAAACCCGGGGACATGGTAATAATCAGAGAAGACAACACAGCTCCGCTACAGTGGCCCTTGGGCAGAGTCATAAAGGTACATCAAGGAGATGACGATCTCGTCCGAGTAGCCGACGTTAAAACCTCAACCGGCTGCTACAGAAGGCCAATTACACGTTTAGCCCCGTTACCAATATATAGTGAAGACGTTAACGACATATCTGCACAAGATTAAGTAATTGAGTCAAACATCCACCAAAACAATAACGAATCTGAAAGTCCCACGAAAAGGAGACGCATGTCCAATCATCAATTCAACCTTGCTACGATGATAATGACTCTTATGCTGTTACCACTGGTACTAGGAACAAATATCTACAATAAAGAATTTGGAACACAGCCTGGCCTTTACTATGAGGGAATTGGGACCACACTTATCTCACCTACAGAATGGCAATTTTTAATTTATTATGAGTTGGAAGGGTTCTGGTCTGAATTAGCTCTATTCTCAAGTGGAACCAAGGCACTTAGTCATTTATGCAAAGAAATGCAGCAAAAGACACCATGCACAGATCTAGTCAATTATTTTGAACATACTGAGGCTAGGCTACTAATGGACAGCACATTACTTTCAGGGAAAAGGCATAAAAGAGCTGCAATTGATCTTGTTGGAAATATTGCGCATACATTATTTGGAGTACTAGACTCCGAATATGCAAAAACAATGGCACACACAATAGCGCAAGTTAAACAAAATGAAGCCCATTTCCTCAACCTATTAAAGAATCAAACGTCAATTATTGATTCTACAATTAACATTATTAAATTGGACCAAGAAGCCATGAAGAAAAAGTTTGACAACATGGATTTCCAAATAACACAAATATACAACCGGATACGTGACAACAATGAAGAAGACAGAACCTGTCGTATTTTCTCGTCATTAAGCATTCAACTTACAATTATGGCAGCAAGTTTAGACCAAACGCAATCCTTAATTCTAGATATTCTAACAAATACACATCATGGTATTATAAGCCCGTCATTACTTACTCCGATTCAACTACAACATGAAATAGACAAAATATCACTTCATCTGCCCGAATCACTTCACTTACCTGCAAAAAGAGAAGATTTCCTACAACTATACAAACTCATGAAGGTCACAGGAGGACTAACAAATACCACAACAATTTTTAGTGTTACCTTACCACTAATTGAGAGTGAAAAATTCGATCTGTTCAATCTGATACCAATACCAAGGTGGATTAACAACACGCTGGTATCAATAAAACCATGTGCTCCGCTGTTAGCAATCAATAGTATTCAAAACAAATATTTTAGCATGATTAACTCGGAACTCGATGGGTGCATCACTCTCAAAGAAGAAATGTATATATGCTCCAAGGGTCAAATTCAATACGGGCAAGGTGCAGCAGCATGCGCTTGTGAAGTTAATCTGTTTAGAAATAAAACAAAGTCAGACTGTAGATTACAGCAGTTAACAGCAAATTTTGCGTGGGTCTCACTACGGCATCAGAACAAGTGGATATATGCAACACAATCTTCATCTCATGCAACTGCCGTATGCAAAAAGGAGATCACGCATTTAACTCTAAAAGGATCAGGCTTACTTAGTTTGGAACCAGAATGCGTGCTGCAGCACAATTCCACAACCATACAGGCACGGCAGAGAATATAATATTATATTAATGGTTATTGTCTCTTTGGACTTTGTTGTACCCATCATTCAAGTTGGCGGAGTTTCTTGTAGAGTTGTCGCTTCTCCTCGCCAGAAACTATGCCCATTAGGCGTCGGATGTCCCTTTTTTCGTTCTTTAAACGCAGCTTTTTTCCACCTCTTTTAGTTTTCTTGGGGATGTCTATTTCTTGTTGTGCTGGTCTTGATGACGTTCTTTTCTTGTACTCCTCTATGGTTAACGGCTTAGGGCCGTAATTTTTCGGTGTTGGAGTGTATTTGGGGTAGTCTTCCGTACCTCCTACCGGTATGTACTGTTCCACACAATATTTTGAAAAAATTTCGTCTATCTCCTCTTGAGATGGAGTTGTATCGAGTGACATCAAAAGAAATTTTAAAATATCAAAGTTTTTTTGTGGAATTCTAAATTATTTAGAAAATTTTGTCAGACTTCAAAGTTGTAAAAAAAAATTTTTTTTCAGAAAATTTTTGTCCGATTTCGAAATTGGCAGGATCGGCATATAATGTGTTTAATTTCATTTATCCTTGCTAGATTTTTTGAATGTTGCTTCTAGCTGCAACACGTTTTAATTCTTCTAAGCACCTTTTGAGTGCTCGGGTAGAATGTTGAGAAAAACCAATTAATTCATTTAAACTAAAAAGTATTCTGATTTTTATTTAAGAAATGTTTCTTATTTATACTATTTATAATTCTTAATTCTATGTTCTATCCTATCCTCTCTAACCTACGATGAGGTTTATTCAGTCAAAATACTAGATTTTGATTGGTCAGTGTTTTAACCCAATTTTCACTCAATTTCTTATTTTAAATTATTTTCTGTCATTCATTCAATCTTTTACTTGGAATATTGCTCATTGTACTATTTAAAGTGCATTGGTAATATTTCGAATGCAATATTTTAAGTCAAACCGCTTGCATTGACATAATTTCAAGTGCAATGCCTTTTGCTTGTACACACAAACATTGTCTTGTGTGTGGTCTCACTAAAAGTGTGCCAAGTGGTTTCGTGTTGCAGTAAAATTAAATTAAAGAATTTTGTGTTGTTGGTGTTGGATAGTTCACATTTTTATACCCTTCACCAAAAATGGTAAGGGTATTTATAGGTTTGTCATTACGTGTGTAATTTCCACAATATTTATATGAGGTCCATATAGTATATATATTCTGGATCCTTATAAATACAAAAGTTAACTGAGCCCTGTCCGTCTGTCCGTCTATCCGCCTGTCTGTACGTGAAATCCATTTTCTGAAGACACTAGAAGAGCTAGAGAATTGTTTTTTAAAGTAAAATGTAGGGATTATTCTAAGGATGCTTCGTATTGAAAATCAGCAAAAATAAAAATATCGATTCTGAAATGGATATATATACAAATAAATGAAGATATATATATATATATTCATTGCAGAAATAAATTTATAAATACACTAGGTGCCTCAGTAGTATTGAATATGTGTCAGAGACAATAATTCAACACACGACCCATCGTGCTACTGAGGCTTGTTAGTTCTTTGTGTATATTAACTTAATAATAATTCAACGTATTGTTTCGTACAAACCCCTTTTTGTCACACATCTAAGCATGTGTGTATAAAAATACAAGGCATTTGATTTTGAAAGATCAGCAGACTCAAATCGTTATTTGCTTTCACATACCAAAAAATATTCTACACACATAAAAAATTTCAATTTTTTTTCACCAAAGCACATTATAAACATAAATATGTATGTATGCACACAAACACTATACACACGTACCAGACAAGTAAACTCTGTGGAAAAAAATGTCGCACACTGATGATTACAAATATACTCTGATGTATTTATATGTATGTTAAAAATGCTTTTGTATTTATCTTTTAAACTGTTGTATATTTGTCAATTTGTTTTTCATTTTAAAAATTGAAATATATGTACATAGGCTTGTAACTATATTTGAAAATAATAAACAGGTTATTTTATACATATATATATATACATATACATAATTGAAATGAGCCGTCGCTAAAAAGTATTTTGTCACCAGTAAAATAACTTTTCCTTTTATGAGGTGTTTTTTGATACATATGTATATACATACATAAGTACCTATGTATGTAATAGGTCAATAACGAAGAATAAATAACTTACATAATTACTATTTGAAATAGCCCTACGTTAGAACAATGAATATTGTTTTAGCCTTCTCGAAATCGATTAACTGATACGTTCTGTTAGGCTTATTGGATAATCTAAGTAAGTACATATGTACATATGTATGCATATGTATGTGTTTTTAAAACCCCCCTAGTAATTTGAATTTTCATCTAAGCAAGTAGGTATGTACATACATATGTACTAAGCTTTAAGCTAACTCAAAATAGTGTTGTCTTTTCAAATATCAAATTATTACCTACAGTTAAAATAAAAGGTAATTATGTGTGTAACAAATAACAATATAAGTACATACATATGTATGTAGGTACCTAAATAGCAATTATATCAATATGTATAACAATATCAACTTTAAATCAGTGCTGAAATGAAAGTAACAAGCCAACATAAGGCAAACATATATATGTACATATGTATGTAAAAATGTGCGTATAAATATAAAACAAAGTTACCCATCAAACCAAAAACTTCGATTTTGTAACGAATTCGAAAGTTTCGATTTGTAAAAAAATTTCTTAACAATGTCGTTTAGACTATTCTTAATGTTTTCGTAATAATTTTTAATTGACTAAAGACCTGCACGTGATAAAACACTATTTATCTTGTAAATTTTATTAAATTTTTCTTGTTAATTATATTTATCTATTGAACTAATAATAGTACAGTATTTTTCGGTTAATTGACCCTACGGTTAATTGGTTTCCACGCTTACTTGAACCACATGATCGGGCAAAAAAATATTGCATACGAAAACACATGTAAATTTCCTCGGATAATTGAACTCGGTTAATTGATTTTCCCGCTTAATTGGTTCAAAATTCATGTCATCAAAAATAAATTTCCTCTTACTTTTACCCGGTTAATTGCATTATTATTGAAAAATAATCTGGCAGTTTTGCACATACATATTTGACATCATTTGTGAAAAAATTTGTGTTTAAGTTTATGTTTTTTTTGTAAAACCAATATATGAATTGTTTTTTATTTAGTTTATAAATTATATTTTTTTGTAAAACTCATGTGCACACAAATAGTGCATTTAATAGTACATACATATGTACCTACAATAATAAATACCTGCGATACACATATATGTATGTAAATTTTTTTCTGTTACTTGCCTTTTTTTTTGTTTAAGGTAAAAAAAAATTATTTTGAAAAACTTAAAGTGCACATATGCGATTTCTTTTAATTCATTAGTATGTAGTTCCAATTATGCGTGATTTCTGTAATTAAACGGGATTCTTGTAATTGAACGAATTGTTCAATTAAGCGGGTATCGGCTAATTGGTTCCCCGGTTAATTGAACAAAAAGTTGTGCAAATTTTGATGTGCAATTAACCGAAAAAGACTGTATTAACGAATTTTACCTGATTTTGCAATACTTACTTAATAATTCAAATTTTAAAAAAATGTTTCTCTTCACAAACATTACATTATAAACATAAATATGTATGTATGCACACACATCGTTTTTAGAACACTATACGTACCAGACAAGTAAACTCTGTGGAAAAAAATGTCGCACACTGATGATTACAAATATACTCTGATGTATTTATATGTATGTACAGTGTAGCCAGGTGTGGGGATTTGTCCCCAAATTGGGGATTTTAGCTGATTTTTGGGGACAGATTATTGTGGGGAGGGATTTGGGGATTTTCATTTTCAGTATACCTATTATCAATTTTGCTTTATTTTACCATTATCTTTCATACATTTATTTACATACATATATGTTTATGTATTTTGGCGTTTTTTTTCTCCATATAACGATTATTTCAAGGCGATGGTATTGAGGATGTTGGTTTTTATAACAATTTGTTCAAAATTTTTAAAACCAGAATTTATTGAATTCGATATTGCCAAAAAGGATTTACTAATTGACGATAAGGAAAGGAATTTGGTTGTTGCTGAAATTGATGTTGGCATAGAATGTTCAAAGGAATTAGAAGCAAAAGGATTTCAAAAAAAATTTTCTAGATTATTTAACTGTACTAGCAAAATAAACGCTTAAAATATTCACTGAGAGTATGGAAAATTTTGATTTATTTATAAATTTACAACTCGAAAGCATAGAAAAAAGAATAAATTTGATTCCGTGTATGGAATTTGAAAATATTCTATCACTTCAAAAGTTCCATTGAGTACATACGAACGCATTAACTTAAATAAATGTATGTAATAAAATAAATCAAAAAATTATTTTTTATGATGCTTAATATACATATATTTATTAGGGACAAAATTTGGGATTTCCAGTTTTAAAATGGGGATTTTTGGGGTCAACACTCTTTAATTTTGGGACATTAGACAATATTTACCTGGCTACACTGTGTATGTATGTTAAAAATGTTTTTGTATTTATCTTTTAAAATGTTGTATATTTGTCAATTTGTTTTTCATATTAAAAATTGAAATATATGTACATAGGCTTGTAACTATATTTGAAAATAATAAACAGGTTATTTTATACATATATATATATATATATATATATATACATATACATAATTGAAATGAGCCGTCGCTAAAAAGTATTTTGTCACCAGTAAAATAAATTTTCCTTTTATGAGGTGTTTTTTGATATGTATGTACATACATACATAAGTACTTATGTATGTATGTAATAGGTCAATAACGAAGAATAAATAACTTTCATAATTACTATTTGAACTAGCCCTACGTTAGAACAATGAATATTGTTTTAGCCTTCTTGAAATCGATAAACTGATACGTTCTGTTAAGCTCTGTACAGACGGTTGTCAGATCTAACAATATTGTCAGATCTAACAATTTGCTGGTAATGTACTGACAATACAAAATTTCCAGCACAAGCTTTATTGTCAGAAAAGCTTTTAATTTATTGTCAGACAATAAATTTATCTAGCAACGTTGTAAGTCAATAAATTGTCTGTTTACATAGTTGTTAGATATAACAATAATTGCCAGATTCTCTCAGAGAGCATAAACACCATGAAATGTAAAGAATACTTTTAAGAGAAAGAGAATACAGTCGGATTCGGCTAAGCGAAAATTTATGTTTTTCATTTCAGATTCATTTTAAAAACTGAAATATAAGCTTGTAACTATATTTGAAAATAATAAATAGTTAATTATATTTAATTGAAATGAGCAGTCGCTAAAAAGTATTTCGTTGCCAGTAAATTAATAATGTTTTCTTTTAAGTGGTGTTTGTTTTATAAATTATCTTATTTCTAACCGAAATATGTTTCAATTAAACGAGGTTACTTTTAAGCGGATTTTTTTAAGCGATAGTAAATGCTTTGAAATTGATAGAAAAAACTAAATAAAAATTTTTATTTTCAGTTAAGCAATCTTATCAAAATTCGACTGTAATAAAAGCTTTTGCTTGTTTATTTACTGACAATGAAAAAATTGTCAGATTCACAAAACTCGAACATCTGACAATGAAAAATTGTCTGACAATTACCTGGCAATGAAAGCGAATTGTGTTCTCACGATTGTCATATGTCTAACAATTTTTTGATATTTTGTAGTAAAACAATTCAATGACAATGGTTTTTCTGGCAATGTTGTCAGACAAAAATTGTTAGTTCAGACGGTTGTAATAAATTTTCAACACATTTTACTGACAATATTGTTAGATCTGACAACCGTCTGTGCAGAGCTTTAGGCTGATTGGATAATATAAGTACATACATACATATGTACCTAATATGTATAATAGCTACATATTTCTACATACATATTTCATTTACAAATATTTCTCGAATAATTTGCACAGAGTAGGTACATTTTCAAAAAAAAAAAAAACATAAAAAAGTATTTATCTTTTCAATTAGTATTTTTTTATTGTTTATTGGGAGGAATTATCTATTCTATTCTGCCCTTTGGAGAACGCTGTCACATACATAAGTATATAGCTCTGAAGAAAATATGAAAGTGTGTCCAAGTATGCAGTTTTAACTTACTTTTTGTATTGTTTGAAATGTTATATTTATATAACAAAGGATATACAGGCTTATTATATTCTGCGAATCACATATATATGCATTGGTGAAGGGTATATAAGATTCGGCACAGCCGAATATAGCACTCTTACTTGTTTTTAGGTAGTTGTGATGCGTTCTGACAAACACACTACACCTCTGCCCTTAAGATTGAATTTAGGATTGAAATGAAATGAATTAAATCTTTAAAAATACTTGTGTTTGTAATAAATATAAAAATGTATTATTATTATTTTATATTTTAGATTTCTTATTGTCTATTTGTTACATTAGGTTTATATAATTTAAGTATATTGTTGTGATAAATCTTTTCCAAGTTATCAACTTTTAATAAAGAATTTACTCCTAATCTTTTTATTATTTCATATGGTCCCTTGTATGGGCTTTGATTTTTTTTTAGATTCTAGTTTTATTAATACTAAATCTCCTACATTAAAGTTACTATTATTTATATTTCTATCATAAATTTCTTTTGATTTATGTTTTGCTATGTTTGTTAATTTTTTATTTTATTTTATTTTATTTTATTTTATATATTTTCTAAAGATTTTCTTAATCTGATTTTTACTTCATTAGCGTAATTTTCTATATCATAGCATTTATCTGTGTTTTGTATTTTGTCTGTAGGTAATGTTGCTAGTTTACCGTATATTAATTCAAAAGGTGAATAGTCAGTGTTAACATGTGGTGTCGTGTTGTAAGCAAATGTATAGTATGGTATCCATTTATCCCATTCATAGTCATCTACAATTTTTAATAAATATTCATTTAATACACGATGATTACGTTCTATAGAGCCTATGGATTGGTGGTGATATGGTGCTGAGAATTTTTGGTTTATGTTAAGTAAACTGCAAACTTCTTTTAACAATTCATTGTTAAATTCATTACCTCTATCAGATTTTAAGATTTTAAAATATCCATACTTCAAAATAAACTGTTCAACTAATGTTTTGGCAATACTTCTAGCATCTTTCGTTTCAATTGGGTGCGCTATTACATATTTAGTTAATTCGCACTGCAACGTAAGTATATATCTGTAACCATTTGATATTCTTAAATGTCCTACAGTATCTATTTCTATTGTTTCAAAACTTGTGTTAGGTGTTTCCGTTATAACCATTTTTTCTTTAATATGTTTTGTCTGTTTATTTCTTAGGCATTTGTCACATTTGTTAAGCTCTGTACAGACGGTTGTCAGATCTAACAATATTGTCAGTAAAATGTGTTCAAAATTTCTTACAACCGTCTGAACTAACAATTTTTGTCTGACAACATTGCCAGAAAAACCATTGTCATTAAATTGTTATACTACAATATCTCAAAAAATTGTCAGACATCTGACAATCGTGAGAATACAATTCGCTTTCATTGCCAGGTAATTGTCAGACAATTTTTCATTGTCAGATGTTTGAGTTTTGTGAATCTGACAATTTTCTCATTGTCAGTAAATAAACAAGCAAGAGCTTTTATTACAGTCGAATTCGGATAAGATTGCTTAACTGAAAATAAAAATTTGTATTTAGTTTTTTCTATCAATTTCAAAGCATTTACTATGGCTTAAAAAAATCCGCTTAAAAGTAACCCCGTTTAATTGAAACATATTTCGGTTAGAAATAAGATAATTTATATAAAACAAACACCACTTAAAAGAAAACATTATTAATTTACTGGCAACGAAATACTTTTTAGCGACTGCTCATTTCAATTAAATATAATTAACTATTTATTATTTTCAAATATAGTTACAAGCTTATACATATTTAAGTTTTTAAAATGAATCTGAAATGAAAAACATAAATTTTCGCTTAGCCGAATCCGACTGTATTCTCTTTCTCTTAAAAGTATTCTATACATTTCATGGTGTTTATGCTCTCTGAGAGAATCTGGCAATTATTGTTATATCTAACAACTGTGTAAACAGACAATTTATTGACTTACAACGTTGCTAGATAAATTTATTGTCTGACAATAAATTAAAAGCTTTTCTGACAATTTTCTTACAACCGTGTGAACTGACAATAAAGCTTGTGCTGGCAATTATTTATTGTCAGTACATTGCCAGCAAATTGTTAGATCTGACAATATTGTTAGATCTGACAACCGTCTGTACAGAGCTTTAATGTAATCTCTAACCATCTTTCGCATGTTTTTCTATACATAACGTTGTTTTAATTTTAGTACTGTTTTTCTAAAGCTCTGTACAGACGGTTGTCAGATCTAACAATATTGTCAGTAAAATGTGTTCAAAATTTCTTACAACCGTCTGAACTAACAATTTTTGTCTGACAACATTGCCAGAAAAACCATTGTCATTAAATTGTTATACTACAATATATCAAAAAATTGTCAGACATCTGACAATCGTGAGAATACAATTCGCTTTCATTGCCAGGTAATTGTCAGACAATTTTTCATTGTCAGATGTTTGAGTTTTGTGAATCTGACAATTTTCTCATTGTCAGTAAATAAACAAGCAAAAGCTTTTATTACAGTCGAATTCGGATAAGATTGCTTAACTGAAAATAAAAATTTGTATTTAGTTTTTTCTATCAATTTCAAAGCATTTACTATGGCTTAAAAAAATCCGCTTAAAAGTAACCCCGTTTAATTGAAACATATTTCGGTTAGAAATAAGATAATTTATATAAAACAAACACCACTTAAAAGAAAACATTATTAATTTACTGGCAACGAAATACTTTTTAGCGACTGCTCATTTCAATTAAATATAATTAACTATTTATTATTTTCAAGCTTATACATATTTAAGTTTTTAAAATGAATCTGAAATGAAAAACATAAATTTTCGCTTAGCCGAATCCGACTGTATTCTCTTTCTCTTAAAAGTATTCTATACATTTCATGGTGTTTATGCTCTCTGAGAGAATCTGGCAATTATTGTTATATCTAACAACTGTGTAAACAGACAATTTATTGACTTACAACGTTGCTAGATAAATTTATTGTCTGACAATAAATTAAAAGCTTTTCTGACAATTTTCTTACAACCGTGTGAACTGACAATAAAGCTTGTGCTGGCAATTATTTATTGTCAGTACATTGCCAGCAAATTGTTAGATCTGACAATATTGTTAGATCTGACAACCGTCTGTACAGAGCTTAATACCGAAGTGTCCTGATAATGGTGAATTGTGGAACTCTTTTATAATATCCATCTGTGATTTCTTATTCGTAATATATTGCAAAGGTTTATATAATATGATATTTAGTTCGAAATTTCTATATTTATTTGATTTCAATATTCTTTGGTATACCTCATTGTCAAAATAAATATGCCGACAACTGTAAGTTTTCTTTAAATATTCAATTGATATGAGCTCAAAAATGTTATCTTCGCATGACAAAGCGAGATTTTTTATATTCTGCTTATGCATATAAATAATCAATTTCTCTAGAGACAAAACGTATTTTGCTAGATCTTCATTAATATTCATTACAAAGCTGTTATCTTTGTTTTCTATGGTACCATCTTTAGGTCCATCTTTTATATTTCTTTCACCGGTATTAATAATATTAAATTTTAATTCGCGAATATTCTTTATATCTTGTAAAGATGTACATTCCCACATATGATTTTTATGTTGGCCTTGGGATATGTTATTATTTATTACTTCATTGTTAGAAATTTCCTTTGCGTTCATTCCACGTGTTGTTACCAAAATTTTTGATGGTTTATTACTATCATCTTCTACAGGCATCATATTTTTTAACATATCAGAATCTAATTTTATTCTAGATAAATCGTCTGCGTTAGTGTTTATTTTTCCTTTTTTATAAATAATTTCAAAATCATAGTCTGATAAATCTATTCTTATTTTTTTTTTTTTTTTTTTTTTTTTTTAATTAGGAGTGCAGTGCATTGTGCCGGAACTCAGAGAGAGGGATAGAGTAGAGAAGATAGATGTTGAAAATGTAGAAGGCTTAACTATTTTACAACTCTGCTTTGCGCGTTATGTTAATTTTTATAGCAGGGTTGAGGCGCCTCCGGTGTTAGGTAGACGCATTAACTTTGTTAAGCTATATTAGCAGACATTTTATTAATTGTTTTACTTCGCCGATGTTTCTGCTAACCGACGAAGGAGGGCGATGTTGTGTTCATTAGCTTGGAACATCATCAATCGCTGTCGGAACAGTTTTTTAGTGACCAGTGCTATGCCTTCATCACTTAAATAGTCCGACAACAATTAATACAATGTCTCACTAATGTACATTAGAGAAATTAATGATGTTGATTGACTTGCTCTGGCCAGGGTTTGAGCCCAGGCCCCACGTCATTGGTTGCTTAGTAGTCAACGCGCTAACCACTTCAGCCAACACCACCCTCATACGAGTTAATTTTGACGAAGGATTTTTATGAGAAAAAAGTGAAACAAGTGGTCTATGGTCTGTTACTACAATAAATTTTTTACCAAATAAATAAGGTCTAAAGAATTCTATACCCCAATGTATAGCAAGAAGTTCTTTCTCAATTACTGGTTTATTTAAATCATGTTTCCCTAACGTTTTGCTTGCATAAGATATCGGTAAATCTTCTCCTATTTGCCCCTGAGATAATATAGCTCCTAATGCATAATTTGATGCATCAGTAGTCAAAACAAATGGTTGTTCAAAGTCAGGGTATCTTAATATTGGCGCGTTAATTAATTTTGTCTTTAGTTTGTTGAAAGCTTGTTGACATTCTTCTGTCCATTCAAATTCTTTTCCTTTTTTTGTTTGATCATTTAGACATTTTGTGATTTCTACGAAATTTTCTATGAAGCGTCTGTAATAATTACAGAATGCTACAAATCTTTTAACTTCGTCTTTGTCTTTTGGAATTGGGTATTGCTCAATAGCTCTATGTTTTGAAGGATCTGTTCGTATACCGTCTTTTGTTATTTGGTGTCCTAAATAAATTACCTCTGATTTTAGAAATACACATTTTGATGCATTTAATTTTAAATTGTATTTTGTCAAACGCTCAAATACTCTAATAAGATTTTCATTGTGGTGTTTTAAACTAGAACCAAATACAATAGTATCGTCTACGTATAAGAATGCTTTGGAATCTAGTCCACTAAGTGCTATTGTTAACATTCTTTGGAAACTATTGGATGAAATTTTCAAACCAAATGGTAGTCTTTTAAACTGATAATGACCATTACTAGTTGAAAATGCAGTTAAATTCCTTGAAACTTCGTCTAAATTTATTTGATGGAATGAGCTTGTCATATCTAAAGTGGAAAAATATTTAGTTCTTCCAAGACGATCTAAAACATCTTCTAACCTTGTTAATGGAAATTTATCATTCACTATCTTTTTGTTAAGTTGTCAAAAATCTACTACCAGTCTCCATTTTTCTTTTCCGTTTTCGCTCTTTTTTGGTACTACCAATAAAGGTGAATTGTATGCACTATTTGACGGTTCTATTATATCATCATCTAATAATTTCTGTACTTGATTATTTATTTCATCATATTGTGTGTGCGGTAATCTATAATATTTAATATATACCAGTGTATTGTCCGAAACTCTTAAGTTCTGTGTATAAAAATTAATTGAAGTTAGTGTCTCTTCTTCCAAGTGAAAAATATCCTGATAATATTCGAAGATTTTTATCAATTCCGTTTTCGCTTTTTCGTCATTAACGTCAATTTTTAAGATGTCAAGTAACTTTTTATATCTTTCTGTATTAACATTTCTTTTCTTTGGTCTGTATGCTTCGGTTACTAAAATGTAATTTTTTAATGGTTCCATTACAAAATTAATGTTTTCTAAAACTACATCATTATCCGTTGTGTTTAATATTTTGACATTGTGATTTCCATTTCCTGGTACTATTGTATTACTGACGAATATCCTTGGTTGAATTTCTTTGTTTAGAATTATGCTATCTTCCTTAATATCTAAATTTATAGGATGAATACTTTCTGACCGTTTTCCTACTTCTATGCAATAACTTTTGTTTATCCATGATTTCATGGGTATTGTAATTTCCTCATTTTCTAAAGTAAGTGTTATTGTAAATGTTTCATAGTCAATCTTACATAAGAATTTCGTAAAGAAATCTCTTCCTAAAATTCCGTCTGTTGGTATTGGAAAATTTTCGTCAATGATGTGAAATGTATGTTTTTCGCTTATGTCATTTATAACAAAACCTAGTTTTGATGTTCCTATAGATTTAATTTTCTCTGATGTTATTCCTGTGAAACTACTTGATTGTTCCCTATTTATATTTATTGAGTCTTCTTTTAATTTGTTTAGTTTACACAAAGATATGTCTGCTCCTGTGTCTATTAAAAATGTAAGTACTACATTTTTGCCTAAGTTTAAGTTTATAAAATTGGTTAAATTATTCGATATCTGAAAAACATTATTTAATCTTCTTGTTGTTCCTCCGGATGGTGGGTTTGTGCAGCTCCTTGACTCACATCCGGAATCTGGTAGTTTTCCTGTACGATGTGTACATTTCTTCGGTTATTTTGACCGTTACTTCTATTATAATTACGAGTATTAGCTCTATTAATGCCATTAATATTTCTCTGATTTGTTCTGTTGTTGTAATTATTATAATTGTTTCTTCCGTAATTTCTGTTTGTATTGTTATTGTAACCGTAATCATTCGTTTGTCCGTTATTGTTGTTATATGGTCTATTAATATTATTATTATTATTTGCTCTGTTATTGCTATAGCGGTTATTGTTGGGGTTAAAAGTATTTCCTCTATTATTGTTATTATTCCTATTGGTATTGTTCGTATTTCTTCTGTTGTCTTTTCTATTCCCATTATTTGAAAAATAAAGGACATGGTCATTGTTGCCAGAAAATTCTTTTTCTAATTCTAAGGCTAGCTGTAGGGCTTCATCAAGACTTTTTGGTCTAGATGCAAAAATTGTTGGTTTAAGTTCTCCAATCAAACCGTTTTTAAATACATTTAAAGCATAACTTTCATTTAGTTGTTTGATAGTATTAGCCTGTGTAGTATTGCAATTTTGTATCTCTGCTATTTGGAGTTCGTTTAGTTCGGCTAATAAATTTAAAAGTTTTTCATGATATGTGTTCACATTCATGTTCTTTTGTGAAAAAGTGCTAAGGGTAGCTTGTATATGTGAAACTGTTTTTTTCGTCTTATACCTGCCAGAAAGTAGCGTTTTTAATTCTTGAAACGTTGTTGGTGCAGATGTCCCTAATGATGTTCTGACTATGCTGTTAAATTTTACGCTGCATACGAAATTTAGTAGTATTGCCTTCTGGTCTTCTGCCAAACCATTGTTGATCAATTCAATTATGGTAAGGAATGAATTAAGGTCTTTGTAATTCCCTGTGAATTGTGGGATTACCTTTAAAGCAATTTCTAAGTTAAATTCTTGAGTTGTCATGTTTGTTGAGTTATTTGATTTGTCATCTGCTATTACTTTGTTTTCCAATCCTTCCTCTAAAAGTTTTTTGGCAGCGTTATAATATTTTTGAAAAATGCTTGTGCTTTTTGCTATTTGATCTGTATCAATTAATTTCCTTTCTATTAAATCTGAAAATTCTCTTTTCAGTAATTCTATTTCTTCTAACTTTAGTTTTATAGTGGATACTAAATATCCTCTAGAGCCTGATTTTTTGTAATTACTTATAATTCTTTCTAACCTACCAACGATAGATTCCATAGAAAATATGAATTTTATGTACTCATTTATTTATTTATTTTTTTTTTCAGACTTGTACAACCGATTTCTTTTGGACGTAGTCCTTAAAGTATTTGTTAATTCTATGAATTAAATAAATTATAACTAATATACATAGTAAAATAAAAGTATCGACTCTAATAGAACTGCCTAGCTCCATGTCTTGGTTGTTGCTTATAGAAGCTTCGTTTTCGTTCTTTAAACGCAGCTTTTTTCCACCTCTTTTAGTTTTCTTGGGGATGTTTATTTCTTGTTGTGCTGGTCTTGATGACGTTCTTTTCTTGTACTCCTCTATGGTTAACGGCTTAGGGCCGTAATTTTTCGGTGTTGGAGTGTATTTGGGGTAGTCTTCCCTACCTCCTCCCGGTATGTACTGTTCCACACAATATTTTGAAAAAATTTCGTCTATCTCCTCTTGAGATGGAGTTGTATCGAGTGACATCAAAAGAAATTTTAAAATATCAAAGTTTTTTTGTGGAATTCTAAATTATTTAGAAAATTTTGTCAGACTTCAAAGTTGTAAAAAAAAAATTTTTTTTAAGAAAATTTTTGTCAGATTTCGAAATTGGCAGGATCGCCATATAATGTGTTTAATTTCATTTATCCTTGCTAGATTTTTTGAATGTAGCTTCTAGCTGCAACACGTTTTAATTCTTCTAAGCACCTTTTGAGTGCTCGGGTAGAATGTTGAGAAAAACCAATTAATTCATTTAAACTAAAAAGTATTCTGATTTTTATTTGAGAAATGTTTCTTATTTATACTATTTATAATTCTTAATTCTATGTTCTATCCTATCCTCTCTAACCTACGATGAGGTTTATTGAGTCAAAACACTAGATTTTGATTGGTCAGTGTTTTAACCCAATTTTCACTCAATTTCTTATTTTAAATTATTTTCTGTCATTCATTCAATCTTTTACTTGGAATATTGCTCATTGTACTATTTAAAGTGCATTGGTATATTTACTGTATGTTTGCATTTACACTTTGTGTTTTGTAATATTATCCCTCGTAATATTTCGAATGCAATATTTTAAGTCAAACCGCTTGCATTGACATAATTTCAAGTGCAATGCCTTTTGCTTGTACACACAAACATTGTCTTGTGTGTGGTCTCACTAAAAGTGTGCCAAGTGCTTTCATGTTGCAGTAAAATGAAATTAAAGAATTTTGTGTTGTTGGTGTTGGATAGTTCACATTCTTTTTAGGTAGTTGTGATGCGTTCTGACAAACACACTACAATTTCCAGTTTGATAAAGACATCATACATCAAGTTCTGGAAAATCACGGAAGAAACACATACGAAACTTGTCAAACCGCTTTTACATGAAATGCATAAAAGCGAGTACATCTCACAAATACAGAACTTAACAGCATTACAAACTTCATTAGCAGAACAAAAGATATTCCAGCTTCCAAACCAAATTGATGCACACAACTACCACCACATAACGATCGGCTATTCCACATTAATCATTACCGGATGCATCGTGGTCTACTTAATCATCAAAGGGAAATGTAACTTCAAACCAACACCAACTCCAGCTCCTCGCAACCTGCAAACAACATCGGATTTCACAGTACATATTTAAACAAGAAGATTTTTTTTATTTGGCACTTCAACTCAGAATATCATAAACTGCCACCACCAGCATCTTAAACATAGGCTTTTGAGCTGCGCTCAAGGGGGGAGGATGTTCATAATTGTTTTATTTTTGTTTGTTGTACAATTTTGTAAATTTATTAATTTTTAGTTTTCATTCTTTTCCATAAAGTTGAGCAATTCTTTTGTAGATCATGCATTTTTTTTATTATTTGTATTTGTCTTGTTCATAAAATTGTAATACAATACTTAGAATGCAATTTTATTAGTTTCGTTTATTATATATTTGTTTGTAATTGACGATTGTTTATTATGCAGTTTTTATTTTTTGTACTGTTTATGTATTGCGTTCACCTATATCCACAAAATTGCATTCTAGGTATTTTTTGGTTGTCTCATGTTCATGGCCACACAGCCAATGAACTTAAATTTACAAATGCCAAGTATGTAAAATTAATAAGAATGAATATTGTATAAAAGAAGTAAAATTTAAATAAAGATCGCTTTTTCTATGTTTGAACATTGAAGAGTGTGCCTCAATCATTTCTTTTGGAAAACAACTCGGTTTCAAGTGCCGCTTGTTGTTTTAGCTATTTTAAGTTTAATCCAGTTTATGTGCTGTGATTAATTTACAGGTACATTAACTAAATATGCAATGTACTGAGTGCATGAGAATCTGTAACAGAGATTTTTGGTACTTTTTAGTTCATTAACTGGTACTTTTCAAACTTCCGTTAGTATTGGACATACATATATCAAATTAAATATCCATGGTCCTGAGAGAATGAGAATCTGTAAGAGGGATCTTTGTGGTACTTTTTCGATTTTAACTGGTACATTTTTGTATTCGTTAATATTGAACATAGAATTTCCTGAGCGGAAGCGAATCAAAGACAAGGACCGTTTTTGTTTTTCAACACGTACTTTTTAATCTTTGTAAGTATTGGACCTACAAACATAAAATTAAACATGCAATGCCCTGAGTGAATGCAACATAAGCTTTGGCGTAAAAATATGTCCACGAAAGAAAGGAATACGCTAAAGAAGTATCGGGTTAAATGCTAGTATTAACATAAAATAATAAAAAACTAATAAAATATAAAGAGATTAGAAGGATATTGATGTGTTTTAAAAGAATATTTAAGGGACAATTTTTGATAACAATTACCAAATTTGCACTGGTATTGTTCTTTGTCTTCTGCATTTTTCGGAAAGCATCCATTTAAATGCTTGAAAAACTTATTCGGGCAAATAAACAATTTATCGCAAGAAAAACAATTAATAAATTCTACCATTTTCAACACTTTATTATCAATTTTCAAGTTTTTTCACAAAATTTTTTTAAATTCACAAATTGTTTCGCGCTTGTGTGTATAACAAGAATTTAAATGTTTTGTTTTCTTTTAACTTGTTGTTTTCTCTTTCTTGTGTGTATAAAGAATCACAGGTATAAGTGTTGCATATTATTATATTTTTAAACATCAAAACGCCGTAAAAATCTCAAAAACTCAGATATATTTTTAGTGAATTTTTTTTAATTTAAACTAACTTTAATAAGTAGTAAAACGAATAAAATATTTTTTTATGAAAAATATACATTTTTTTATTTATAAAACTAATAAAATATATTAAGTAATGTTAAACTAACGTTTTAATCATTTTACTCGTAGTCAAAGGCACAAAATGCTATTGACATCATTGCTATTGTTAAGATGTTTGGGTTTCAACAAACACAATTGTTGACACGTTTATTTGAAAATAAGCTTGACAATTAGTCAGATCAACAACAAACGTATTGAATATAATAAAAATGTTGTTGAAATTAAAAATTGACTTTTAACAACTACTTTTATCACTTAAAATTTGGTGATATTTTTATCTGTGTATATGTAATTTTGGAATGCAGCTTTTTTTTTTGTTTTTGTATAGATATATGCACTTTATAATTTTTATATATTTTTCTTTGTCGTTTGTATGTATGTATATATGTTTATGGCGTTTTTATATGTAAGTATGGTTATTTTATTATTTGTATTTTTTTTTGTGCATTTATTTATTAGTTTAAAATTTTTTAGTTTGTTTAATAAAAGATGTTTGACGACAATGACAAAAGAAACAATTGTTTACGTAACTGGACGACACGCGGACAACATGTTTACACAACGAAGGATGAAACACTGATTTAGAGACTAGAATGCGATATTTTTATTTTTAAAAAAGATTTTCTACGTATGCCAACTAAGTGCCTTTTGTAATTTAGCAATGTGATTTATGTACTATATTATTTTATATTAGTATTTTTAACGAAGTCTTAATTTTAGTTTGTAATAGTTTTTTCTAATGAAGTGCCATTTTTAATTTAGTTAATTGTGTTCATGTTCATAAATAGATTCATATGTATAATTCATGTGGATCCAGAAGAGGTCAATTCTGGCCTTGAAAATAGTGGCTTCAAGGTGCAAAATGTTTCAAACATCATGTGGTGAATAGATGAAGAGTAGTGTTTACGATAAGTAAATATTAGTGCCCCCACTGGCTAGTGTTTATATAAGGCAGTTTTATATGCCTGTGTTTTAAATAAATAAAAAGCCGATTTGAGGCTATGATAGTGAGTGATAAAATGAAAAAGAATAGCCGATAGGATAATTTTGATTAGAGTACCCCTGATTTCTGTACCCTGTGTAATTTCTATTAGTTCTTTGTGAGTTATTAACACGTTCATTTTCACGCCTGTTGATTCTGAAAATACTATTATCATTACTATTTGTTTGTAAACTTCTTTCTATGGTTACGCATTTCTCTAGTGCTTCGCTAAGCGTTTTGGGACTACTTACCACTAATACGTTTTGGTATTCTAAATTAACACCCTTATTGAAAACATTTAAAGCCATATTTTCGCTCATTTTATAGATCGCATTATTAGTTTCTAGCGATGGATTTTCTATCGCTTTTATTTCAAAATTACTTAATTGTTCCGATGGTAATGCAACTTTTTCCCTGTAGGCTAAAATATTCATATTTCATTGCTTAATTTTACCTAACTCATTTAAGACTTGTTGCAAAGTTCTAGGGTTTGGGTACGCATCAATCAGCAACTTCTTCAACTCAGCAAACGTAGTTGGTCTGTTTGAACGTCCTAAGACACCTCGGACATGCGCAGCTAGTTTGAAGTTATAGACGTACTTAATGAATATCTCTCGGTCTTCTGTTCTCAAAATATCATGTAATAATTCTGTTTGAACTATTAAATCTTCCAACACCTAATATGAACCCTTAAAAACGCTAAGGTTTTTACCTACTATTCCTATATCGAACTGTGCAATAGTGACAAATTTTTCTTTAAGTGTATCTACTGAGCCACCATGTAATTCTTTAGTTTTATAATTATACTACGTATCAAATTTTCAACCTTCGTGTGTAATTTTTTGAATTTTAATATAGTTGATTTGGCCTATTTTTCTTCCAAACGGTTACTAATATTCTCTACCTCTTCTTTAATTTGGGACAAACGCGATAATTTTTCCGATTTATATGCAGAGGAGTAAACTCTGTCTTTGCTCTTTTTTATATTTTTCTCTAACTTATCTAACTCATTGAAGTACTCATTTAAACCTTCCATATATTACAAAATGTTATCTATTTAAATTCGATATTTAAATCTCACGTTTTGTAACGTTCTTAACATTAAAAGTAATTCCAATAAAATAGTGTAACTTGGTAGCACTTTTCCAACTGTTATACTGCGATCTAATTTTTATGATATGGCAATATTATGTACATATATATATTTTTTTTTTGACAGCTTCTTATTTACTTTACTTTTCATTATGTATTTCATTTCATGTGTTATTATTATTTGCAAAATTTTAATTAATTTCTTTTCTTGTAAAAGAATTGTGATATATTTTTTTTTAAATATTTCATCATGTATGAGGATGTGTCGCCAAATTGGTGCCTTCTTTTCATACGATGCATTCAATGCATGGTTTTTACTTCGGCCGGGACGTAAGGGATGTATTCTCTACAGGTATTGAATTTTTTTCTTAATTCGTTGGGCATGATGCCTGTGTTTTAATTAAATAAAAAGCCGATTTGAGGCTATGGATAGTGAGTGATTTATTATCTCGAAAACAAGGACTTAAATACTAACTTAACGGTAATCTTAAAGATACAAACTTAATATTAGTTGTTGTCCTAAGTTACAAATATTCCAATGTAAATTCCAAGGAATGTCTTAGGAATTTACATTAGGGTAGCTCAAAACAATGCGATATAAATAATAATGAAAAAGTATAATAATATAAATAATGTTGTGATATAGGATACACTACAATAGAGAAAAAATCCCCCAACACATATTTAGAGTCGAGTTACAGCCAGGTAACATAAAGATCAAAAAAATGAATCCCATCCAATTTATGATCTAAAGTATTTGTTGCACCGGAGAGTTACCGCTGAGCAGCCACATAAAAGAGCTGGACCTATCCAATGCCTGAACTGCCAAGAATTTAGGCACAAGAAAACTTATTGCATTGCCTACAGTCTGCGTTGTATTTGGTGAGTTACACAGTACCGCTAACTGTGACAAAACAAAAGGTGATCCCAAGGCGAAAAAATGTAGCAATTGTGGCGGAAATCACACTGCCAACTATAGAGGCTGCCCTCTTTACTCGTTTTTCTAACGCTCCTCGAACAAAAAAGGAAATAATATCCCCGCTAAGCGTATCACAGCTATTATTAAGATACCCTCAGTTACCTCAACCGTCTGCCAGTTAGCAACAATATTCAAAAGTATTGATATCAAACGCGACTATTGCTCAGCAACAACCTAATAGTAAATTTTCATACGCTAACATTTTAAAAAGTAACCAGAATACAGCGCAAAAACCAGTACCAGTAAACGAAGCTCCAGGGTCTAATTTTAGTCGTATTGAAGTCTCAATTGAGAACTTAATACAAACAGTAAATACTTTTACTCTCATCATCCCCACCTGGATAACAATCTTGTCGCGATGTGGTGGCTTAAGTGCAGGCTGTGGTATCTGCCTTTTCCTCAGAAACCATGGTACCTCTGAACCTAAGACATGCAACTATAAAGGCCTGTAACTAAAGGTTATCCAACCCCTAAACCGAGGTGTTACGCGACCTGTGCCTTTTGGATCTTTGCAGTCAGGGGTAAGAGACTCTATTATAACGGAGATTTGCAGATAGCTGGGCACCTCAGCAAATAATGACGCCCTTGCGGCGTTGCAGGAGTCTATGACAAAGCGGACTTACTGACCCCCATACTCGTGGGAACTTACATGGATGAAATTAACAAAAACAAAAACAACTAACGACACGGCACAACAACTGGACTCGAGTGACGGGACTGACGACGGCGAGCGTGGTGGCTACACAAGACCCTGTCAGCTTACAGACAACTGCTGCGGTGGCACACCCAACCAAGCGATTCGCCAAAATGTAGCACAGCCAAAATACGGCAGCCAAAGAACACGCGGTGAGGCACATGCGGACTTCAAGCCCGGTACCTCAAAGGCCGCTAAAGCCATTGCCGCCAAAACGACTAAACCTTCCTTTTCAGGGGCCAGGTCGGTCAAGGCTAAGCCAGACAAATCTGGCGCCCTGAATGTGTGCACTGCAGGGAAAAGGACCGGTAGGATAACCTCTGACCCCAATACCCTGCCAACTCCTGCAATACAACAGCACCCGGACATATTACACACTCAAAAAGGGCTGCAACAACAAGGCATTCCGCCTTACGTTTTATTTCGATCCTAAGGATCATTACCGGCTGATCAGCTCATGATCAGCTTCACTCACCTGGGCGAAAGCACACTTGGCTGCACTGCGCAGCAATCCTCCCCCTGCTGCAGGGCCTAAACATCAACGTTCAGAGGAGGAAAACGCAGCTGCAGTCCCCCCCGGGGACTAAACGTCCAAAATATACCTCTGCCGGCAATGGCTCTTACACTGAGGTGGCCAAATGCCATCTCGTAAGGGCCATCATAGACAGGGGTGTAGGTGACGGCGCCATGTCACACGACAAGTGGGACATGGTAAATAAGAAAGGGGGGGGGGGGTTTCTGGAAAGTACACCAAATCAAGTTTTTTAATGTACATTTTCGCGTGTTAACAATATACTGCCTTAACCAACGGAACATCGAGATCTTTCGTGAATTCGATGATTTCGAAGCTGCTGTTATAGTACGTTGAATTTTGTTTTGTCGCCTTTGAATTGTTTCGACATTCGATGCTGAGGCAGTGCCCCATAACTGGATTCCATAGGCCCATATTAGTTTTCGGATCGCATTGTATAATAGAAGTTTACAGTCTAGGCTTAGTGTGGAGTTTCTTCCAATAACCCAATTCATTTGAGCTGCTTTTAGTTTCATTTGGATCAAATTTGAGTCTATGTGCGATTTTCATGTTAAACGAAGATCAAGATGAACGCCTAGATATTTGACTACAGTGTGTTGGAGTATAGTCTCTGTGTTGATTTGTATATGTTTCCCTGCGTAACGTAAAAGTGACGTGGACACATTTCTGCTCATTAACTCTTATCCGCCATTGTTTTAGCCATGTTTCCAGTTTTGATATGTCCCTTGCAAATTCCTTCGAAAGGATTTTCATGAACGCTTAGAAAAGCTGTATCATCAGCAAATGTTGACGTGTGCATGTTAATGCTTAACGGTAAGTCAGAGGCATATATTAAATAAAGTAAGGGACCGAAGATGCTGCCTTGGGGAACTCCGGCTTCGATCGACTGCGGAGGGTTTAAAAAATTTCCTTCCCTAACTACAAATTTTCGTTCCATTAAATAGCTTTTTAAAAGCTTGACGATGTTTGCAGGTAGATTTTGTGTTAGTTTGCGAATAAGACCTTCGTGTCATACTTTATCGGAAGCTTGTGCAACATCAATAAAGAGTGCAGAGCAATATTTAATTTTTTTTTTCAAAAGTGTCTCTAACAACATTCACAAGCCTGTAAGTTTGTTTAATAGTGTTATGCTTTCTGCGAAAACCGAATTGACGATCTGGCATGCTTCCATTACTAAGCACTATTGGCATCAGCTTGCTCATATAAAGCTTTTCAAATAGTTTTGAAATTTTGGGGCAATAAACTAATAGGCCAATAGGATTCAGTTTTCGTATGACCCTTGCCGGGTTTTGGTATCATAATAATCGTCGAAACCTTCCATGCTTTTGGATAGTATTGTAGCCGTAAAATACCATTTAAAATCAATAGTATTATTCTTTTTGCAATATATGGTAATTCTTGAAATATTTTGTTGCTTATTTTGTCGACACCTGGGGCTTTTTTGGTATTAAGACTAGTAATGGTCTTTTCAATCTCCACAATCTTAAATTTTAGCGGTGTTTCTGGTTAAGAGACGACTGGTGGCAATTCAGCAATATTAACAGAAATATTTGGAGTTAACACTTTTTCTAAGTGTTTAGCGAAAAGAGCGCCTTTTTCGGCATCAGTTCTTGCCCAGCTACCATTAGAGGCTCGTAATGGAGATTTTCATATCACTGGCCTTTTGAGTCCTGGCGTGCAGCCAGAGGACTTAAAAGACCAGTGATATGCAAACCTCTCTTACGAGCTTCGAATGGTGACTAGGCAAGAAAAAGTATTATCCCGAATATTTCTACTGATAGTGCTTAGCTGCCACCAGTCGTCTCTTTACCAGAAATTCCGATAAGATTTATCATTGTGGAGATTGAAAAGGCCATTACTAGTCTTAACACAAAAAAAGCCCAAGGTGTCGCGAAAATAAGCAACAAAATGCTTCAACAACTGCCTTATGGTGGCACGAAATAAGCCCCAAATCGAAAAATGAAATAAGCCCCAAAAAATTTTCAAATTTTTTGTTTGGGGTTTATTTCATTTTTTTGGGGCTTATTTCGTTTTTTAAAAATTTGGGGCTTATTTCATAAAATTTTTTGGGGCTTATTTCATTTTATTTGTGGATTATTTCATTTTATTTGGGGCTTATTTCATATTTGTAAAATAGATCTAAAATCCTTGCGCCCGGCCGTAGTCCGGTTATGCGGAGAATACTTTGAACGCGAAGCCGGTGTTCGATATACCATAAAGTATAAATTTCTTGCGCCCGGCCGTAGGCCGGTTATGCAGAGAATGCTTGTAACGCGAAGCTGGTGTTCGATATACCATAGAGGATAAATTCCTTGCGTCCGGCCGTAGGCCGGTTATGCAGAGAATACTTTGAACGCGAAGCCGGTGTTCGATATACCATAGAGGATAAATTTCTTGCGCCCGGCCGTAGGCCGGTTATGCAGAGAATGCTTGTAACGCGAAGCTGGTGTTCGATATACCATAGAGGATAAATTCCTTGCGTCCGGCCGTAGGCCGGTTATGCAGAGAATACTTGTAACGCGAAGCTGGTGTTCGATATAATTTAGAGTATAAAATTCTTGCATTTTATGATTTCTTCTTAAGCTTACTTCATAAAGTTAACAAATTTGGGGCTTATTTAATTTTTTTTGGGGTTTATTTCATTTTTTAAAAATTTGGGGCTTATTTCATAAAATTTTTTGGAGCTTATTTCATTTTATTTGGGGCTTATTTCGTAAATTTTGTTTGGGGCTTATTTAATTTTTTTTGGGGTTTATTTCATAAAATATTTTGGGGCTTATTTCATTTTTCGATTTGGGGCTTATTTCATTGGGGCTTATTTCGTGGTGCCCTGCCTTATATTGCAAAAAGAATTATACTATTCATTTTAATTCATTTTTTTTTTTTATTCTTTCGCTGCAATACTATCCAACAAAATGGTTTCGATGATTACTATTATACCAAAGCCCGGCAAGGATTATACGAAGGTTGATTCATATAGGCCTATTAGTTTATTGCCCAACAATTCAAAACTATTTGAAAAGCTGTACACTGAAAAAACAGTTTCACATGAATTCAACGAACTCCCGTTCCTTGAACTAAATTCTTTGAAATTTAACGTATTATACGTTGTTTCAGTAAAATATTCCTTGAAATTCAAAGGAAAAATTTTATGTATTTATGAACTCAACGTTGAAACCATTATTTGATTTTATTCGTTGAATTAAACAATTAACTAGTTTTTTGATTTAACGTATAATACGTTAAATTTAAGAAACTCATTCATTTATTTAAACACAAAATGAACAAATAGTTTGATTCAATGAACCTGTTTCTTGATTTTTATAATACACTGGATCAAGAAATAAATTCTTAAGGCTCCGTTAGCCGAGCGGATCAGTACCGTAATGTGTCAGCTGTTCGTCTATAGCATGGGAAAAGCCATACAAAAGCTTACCGAATTTATAACTAACGTACCCGTAATGTATGGGTTAAAATAAAATAGAATTTCATACGGCCGTTAAGTGACATTTGTAAGCCAGTGATGGGCTGTTAGTTTGTTTTATGCTAAGGGGGTATTTCCGCTCTTTTTTTTTGGTACTATTCTATAATGATGATAAACTATGATTAAACAACTTAAAATAATCCAAACATGTAAATATACATATAATTGCATATATACATATATGTAAATGTACACACATATTCATGCTTAGATGTATAAAATAAACAAGTAGACATATCAATGGCTGCAAAAACATTTTTTATATATGCACATGTAAAAAGAATTTTATATACACATACATATATGCATAAATTTTATATGTACATACATATACATATATTATATATTATAGATTATAGTTCTATGATATTATTGGGATCATTGTGTAATAAAAAAATTTAATTTTTTAGAACATAAATTGCTTTTGATATATTGATTCATTGAAATTCGTGAAGCAAAAAATTATCACATGGCTTGGCGATGCCACTTGGTTTAATAAACTTTGATTTGGATATAAATTATTTTTATATGAACACATGGGTGGTGTTGGCTGAAGTGGTTAGCGCGTTGACTACTAAGCAAACAATGACGTGGGGCCTGGGTTCAAACCCTGGCCAGAGCACGCCAATTAACATCATTAATTTCTGTAATGTACATTAGTGAGATATTGTATTAATTGTTGTCGGACTATTTAAGTGATGAAGGCATAGCACTGGTCACTAAAAACTGTTCCGACAGCAATTGATGATGTTCCAAGCTAATGTACACAACATCGCCCTCCTTCGTCGGTTAGCAGAAACATCGGCGAAGTAAAACAATTAACAAAATGCCTGCCAATACAGCTTAACAAAGTTAATGCGTCTACCTAACACCGGAGGCGCCTCAACACTGCTATGAAAATTAACATAGCGCGCAAAGCAGAGTTGTAAAGGAGTTAAGCCTTCTACATTTTCAACATCTATCTTCTCTACTCTATCCCTCTCTCTGAGTTCCGGCACAATGCACTGCATACGTAGGGGTCATCCCCTGAGTGCTGGTCCTAATTAAAAAAAAAAAAAAAAAAAAAAAATATACTGAACATTTTTATACCATATATATATATATATATAAATATATATCTTAGGTACTTTTTCTTCACAACAGTAACAATTTGAAAATTTTTAATGCCCATCACTGTGTTGTAAACAGCTGAATTTTTCATAAATTATTTATTTATTTTATATATACTACCCAGCAAACCATTTCATAAGCAAAATGTAACTCGTATAATAAACTTATAACAGATTTACTACAACTTTTAATAAGCATGATATTTATAAACTTTTTATATACAAAATGCAGTTTTCAAATACTTTACAATTTTTATACACTTAATTGTTTATATAACAATTTAACACATATATTCGCAAATGAGTCATGCCATAGTTTTGTGTTTTTTTTTTTTTTTTTGTTACCGGAAAGAGTTAATAGTTCAAAAGTTATTTAAAAAAGAAAAAGAGTGTGCGTAGCCTGAGTGCAAATGGAGCTATAGAAATAAAATATGTTTTTCATATAATATGCATATCAAATGGCATAACTATTTCCTTTTAAAATTTTTCAGATATTTTAAATTCAATTGGAGTAGGAGAAAACCAACTTAAGTTCGCCAAAAAGTTGAAAAGAATACCGCAGGAAACAAGTTTGTTAAACAAGAATAAATTTATTTAATTAAATAAAGAAAAGTAAATTATATATGTCTATAGTAAACATGTTATTTTTAAATAAACCAAATGACAAATCCTGATGAAAACTATTTTTTTTTATTTAAGCTTACAAAATTATTGGGAATCTAAGTTTATTTTAGTGACCCATTATTACTTATCTATTTTTCTCTAAGCTTATTAGATAAGCAATATTATCTAAAGGGGCGCTGTTCATTACTAAAATATTGTTAATAAAATTTTTACAATAGTATTCACAACACTTTTTTAAGCTTAGAACTCATGTTGGTAAGCATGGCTGCATTCCTAAACACATATTGCTTTGCAGTGCAACAATGTCAGGTATTTTCAATCGCAACTGCGTAAACACTGACAAAGTATGGCATTCCTAAACTCATCTGTTTCGCATCTGATATGCAAATAAACGCAACTAGCGCACTATGAAAATCGTGTATGTTTTTTATAAACAACAATGGTGGAAAAGGATAGGTGCAAGATGATTTCGTTTAAAACAAAAAAGCTATTAATTATATTGCTCGTGGAGTGTTTTCCAAAAGTTTTAAAAATAATTTGTGTCGGTGTCATTGTAATGTTAAGTATGCAAAGCAAAGAAGTGTTTCTAATGATAATGTATTTGATTTACAGAGCTGTAAAATAAAATTGCTTGATTTTAACACTGCTTTGACGTTGCATAAAGACGTTTAGGAGGCAGCCCTTGTTACAAGGGATTTCTAAATCGTTTTGGTTTGTTGGGTAATTCTTTTTTGTTTATGTATAGTCAAACACGTTTTTAAATATTCTATAAGTACACCAACGGGCTAACAGTACGGTACAGTACGGGTACGGTAGAGCAGCGCTCGGCTAACGGAGCCTTTTTCTTACTCTCTCTTATTCTCTTCTTACGTACGGTGTCTTAACTTCAACGAAGTGGTACGTTGAATTCAACAAGCCAAAGAATTGCCATACGTTGAATCAAAGAACCTGTTTCTTGATTTTAAGTAATATTCGTTGATTTTGTCGTCAAGAGAAGAAGAATATATATTTTTCAATGAATAAGTACTTTGAATCAAAGAATCTGTTTCTTGATTTTTGTTCTACAAAGAAAATATATACATAAAGCCATCAGTTGTTATACATCATTAAACAAACAAGGCTGTAAATAGAAAATTAATAAGTTTCAAAATAAAAAAGTGATAAAAAGTAAGTAAAATGCATTGTTTTAATTGCAAAAAGAAATTTACATGCGTAAATATATTAATTCGAAATACGAGTATAAGAAAAACGCACGAGTTTGGTATACATATATCGATGCTATGAAAATAATTGTTGATTAGTTTTTACCGTTTCTTTAAAAATTTCAGACAATGTTACTTCTTGGTGGTTGGTTTCCATTGGACTTCCTGCAGACGTAGAGTGCCATGAACATTGCGACAAAGTTTTCGGTGGTTCAGCACAAAGATCTTGCAAACTTATTGAGAAGGACTTACGCAATTTCTCTATGTTTTTTTTTTTTTTTAAATTTTAACATTTGTTGTTAATTAATGTATGTATGTGTAGTGGCAGCACTGTCACTTACTACTATTTAAGCAACTAAGTATTGAATTAGTGAGTAAGCAATGATTAAATAAATAAATTACTCTTAACATACAAGTCAAACAGTGAAGTTGTCTTTATTATATTAGTTGTCCTTTATTATATTACATGGCGACCGTGAAGGCGTGGAATAAATACATATAAATATTATATGGATTATTCTACTAAACAATTAAAAAAATAATATACACACAAAAATATAAAGAAAAACTTAATTAAACATCAAATACATAAGTACATAGTTGTGTAAATATAAGCAATAAATGAAAAAAAACTGAATTTAAAAGAGGAAAAAGTGAAAAAAAAATGAAATAAAGAAAAATTAAAAAAAAAAACTGTAATAAATTCAACTTAAAGCAAACACCAAGCAACATTTAACAGAGAATTCCAAATATCTACAATCAAAACACATTTAATAAACTAAAAAAAAAAACCAATACACATTAAAAATGGAAAATTGGAAAAAGAGAAAAAAAAGATGTACAGTCACAGCAAAAATTTGTGCTACAAAATTTAACTAAACAGAAAAACTCAAAATTTCCAGAAATAATAAGAAAAATGCCATTTAATTAAAGAAAAAATTGAAAAGTGGAAAAAAAACTGGAAACAAAAAACCATTATTAAAAAAATGGCTACCGAAAAAATAAAACCAGAATTTTTTTTTACATACTTATAACCTAAAAAACTACAAAATAAAAACCATAAAACAAGCATACATGCATGCAAACATAATTATTGAAACATACAAATAAAATTATCAACAGTTATCAAAATAAAAAAAATAATACGTACAACAAAACAACACAAGAAGAAATACTTTAAACAAAAAGTTTTACAAATTTTTAACACAAACAATAATGAAGTTTAAATTAAAATAAAATAGAATACCTATAAACGAAAAATATGAAAATTAAACGAAATAGAAATTAAAATATGAATAGAGAAAAAATACATACATATATACCTACAGAAAAAAGTACAGTCGTGTCAAAACTCAACTCAAAATTTATAAAAAAAAAACACAAGAACATAACAAATACATATACATATAACCAACTGGTCATAATATATTTCTTTGACCGACAACAAAAAGTAAGAACTAAAAACAAATTAAAATAAAAGAACAGTTACAAAAATATCACACCCAGCAACAAAAAGTACATGAAAAGAAAAATGAATATAAACCACTTAAAGAGAAAGAATATACTATACAAAGAAAAATAGAGAAAACGAAAAAAAGAAATAACGGAAAAAATTGGAAAATATGAAAAAAAAAAATAAAAATACATGGCAATGATAAAATCTTAAAACTATTTATGCAATCAAACAAATTAAAAGAAGCCATAATTTTAAATCATTCATGACTATGTGAACGTAGAAACTATGCAAGTAATAAAATATGTGGAGTTAGTTTCAAAAAAATATAGATAACAAACTTATGTATATTATATTACATACTCATATCAATTTCACAATTTATTTTTATTATATATAGATAGAATACATTTGTACAATAAATACAAATTATATATATACCACAAAAAAATAAACTTTATATACACATTTATATACATGTATTTAAACACTTAGTTACACTCTAACACAATCACATGCATATACAGTCAAACACAAACAGAAACATACACACATAAATGACACAAATACAATATACATTAGAATTTAATTGTAAAATTGTAATATATAATCAAACGTAAATATAAATAAATGAATGAAAAAAAAATGAAAAAAAAATTAAAAAATAATGAAAAAAAAAATCTTGCGTTATTTATGTTGGAAATTTTATATACATACATATGTATACGAGTTGGACGTACACATGTATGTGCTTGCGAAGAGTGAAAACGAAACTTAAGGGTAGTTTAATCAAAAAAATTATTATTTCTCTCAAAAAAAAAAAAAAAACAAACAAGAAATAAAAACATATATTCATTTTAAACAGCAAAAACAAAACAAACATAAACAATTTGAAACCTTTCACATATTTAGATGTGTATAATATAAATAAATACATGTCAACTATTAATATACATACATACATTGAATTTTGTATTGTTAAATACATATAAATGAAAAAAAATCATAGTGATTCATATACATAGTATGTATGGAAAAAATTTTATTTTTATATACTATACACAAAGATGAAATGAAAAACAGTGAAGAGCAAAACAACGCACACTGAAAATTTATTATAGATTCTCACTTGATTTCAGCAAAAATCTGCCAAAATTAGAACAAAATTATTAACATTGATGAAAGAAAGAAGCGCATAAAACTAATATATAAAAAAAAAAAATCTTTTTAAACAACTGCCACCTGTTAAATTTGAGTTTATTAACGAAACAAATAGATTAGTCTAATTGCTTTCGAGGCTACGGCCAATAATCACAACATTTACGGTGCAGAATGGCCAAAATATAATTTATTTCCCAAAATATATAAACAATTTAAAGAAAGAGAACATGGCATTAAGATTTGAAATCATTTGAAATCATTTTAACATTTATACATCACTGAATGAACACTGTATGTTACAATAACTTTATTAATAACTAATAATAATAACATGTTATGAAAAAAAAAACATAAAAATTTGTATTAAACTATAAATTTGTTTATTTAAAAACAAAACCTTTTAAAAAAAAAAAAAAACTTTTTTTTTGGGAATTAAACATAACAAAAATAACATATTATATATATTATTAAACTAAATTTGTAGAAATTGAACAAATAATATGAATATCACAAAACTTTATTATAATAACGTCGTTATATATATAACAACAAAAACCCAAAATTTAAATTACATCTATTCATACATTTATTTAAAAACAAAACTTGAACAAATATAAATTTATACCTTAAATAATCTAAGGTCAAAAATATACTCAAACAGAAGAAAAGAAAATTAACTAAATAATATCAAAATAAATAGAAGTAACAAAAACTTTGTATAAAAAAATTTTTAAACTAAATTTTCCTACAAACAAACAAAACAAAAATAAGAAATAAAATTTTTTTTTATTCTTTTTGCAAAATCAAACATATAACATTAATAATATTTTTAGATACTTATACATAAAAAAAAAATCAATCAAACTTTGTAGAAAATTAAAACAAAATATAAATTTTTTTTTTTTATATATTGTTGGAAAATGCTGAATCAAACGAGACTGATCACTTCGGTTTGATTCAACATTTTTTATAAAAAGGGAGGTGCATAGGTAGGTGGCCAATGCTTATGTTTCCAAACTTTAAAAACAAAATACAAATACTTTAAAATTATAAATATTTTCAAATAGAAAAAAACAACTAACATATCAACATTTTCAATAATATAAATATTTTTAAAAACAAAAACAAATATAAATATTTTTCTATTATAAGTTATAATTAATTTATATTTTTTCTTTAAAAGAAGGGAGGTGTAGTGGCAGCACTGTCACTTACTACTATTTAAGCAACTATGTATTAAATTAGTGAGTAAGCAATGATTAAATAAATAAATTACTCTTAACATACAAGTCAAACAGTGAAGTTGTCTTTATTATATTAGTTGTCCTTTTATTATATTACATATGTATATTTATGTATATTTTTTTTAATTAAATAAAATATATCAAAGAATAAATTCTTAAAAATCAAAGAATGTGTTCATTAGATCAAGGAATAGATTTCTTAAATTCAAAGAACTATTTCCTTGAATTCAAAGTATGACTACGTTGGATCAAGGAAAAAATTCTTAAAAATCAATGAATTGGTTCATTGGATCAAGGAATAGGTTTCTTTAATTCAAAGAACTATTTCCTTGAATTCAAAGTATGAATACGTTAGATCAAGGAAAAAAATGCTTAAAAATCAACGAATGGGTTCATTGGATCACGAAACAGGTTTCTTAAATTCAAAGAACTATTTCCTTAAATTCAAAGTATACATACGTTGGGTCAAGGAAGAAGTTCGTTGCATTCAACATATATGAAGTTTCAATGAATTTATGTACGGTTTCAACGTATGGTTTCTTCACTTCAACAAACTGGTACGTTGAATTCAACAAACCAATGATTGACATACGTTGAATACAAAGAACCTGTTTCTTGGGTGAAAAATAAGGAATAAATTGGTTGAATCAACGAATTTTTTCCTTGAATTTAATTGATTTTTTGGTTGAGTGTATATGAGCAAGCTGATGCCTATAGTTACTAGAAGTGGATGCATTCCTGATCATCAACTCGGTTTTCGCAGACAACATAGCACTATTGAACAAGCTCACAGACTTATGAATGTAGTAAAAGACACCTTTGAAAAAAAGAAATTTTGTTCTGCGCAATTTATAGATGTTTCTCAAGGGCTCATCCACAAATTAACACAAAATCTACCAGCAAAAATCGTCAGGCTTTTAATAAGCTACTTAATGGAACGAAAATTTGTAGTGAGGGAAGGGAATTTCTTAAGCCCACCGCAGTCGATCGAAGCCGGAGTTCCCCAAGGCAGTATCTCCGGTCCATTACTTTATTTAATATATGCCTCTGACTTACCGTTAAGTAGTAAAATTCATTCATACATCAACATTTGCCTATGATACAGCTTTTCTAAGCGTTCATGAAGATCCTGTAGAAGCTTCCCGCAATTTACAAATATCCAAATTGGAAAAATGGCTCAAACAATGGCGTATTAAAGTTAACGAGCAGAAATGTATACACGTTACTTTTACGTTGCGCAGGGAAACATGCCCGCCTATACAAATTAACACCATAGAGACCATACCGCCGTTTAACATGGAAATCGTATATAGACGCAAAGTTAACACAAATGAAATTAAAAGCAGCCCAAATGTATTGGGTTATTGGAAGAAATTCTATACTAAGCCTATACTGTAAACTACTATTATACAACGCGATCCTGAAACCAATATGGTCCTATGGAATCCAGTTATGGAGCACTGCCTCAGCATCAAATGTCGAAACAATTAAAGGCGACAGAATAAAATTCTACGTACAATTACAGCAGCCATCTGGTATGTCAGAAATCATCGAATTCATAAAGATCTAGATGTTCCGTTGGTGAAGACAGTATTTTCATAAAACGCTAAAAAATATATAAAAAACTTGAGGTGCAACCAAATGTACTTGCACGCAGTATTTTAAATTATAGAGGCCACACCCGGCTAAAAAGAAGGGATACTCTTTTTCTCAGCCGTACACGAGAGATATAAAACAACATTAATTAACCGTAGAAATTAAAAATTTTGTTTAACATTGGCTTAACTTATATTTAATATTTTTAGATTTAAGATTTGAAAAACTTATTGATAATTTAATCTACATACATATAATTGAAGATTCAATAAATAATAAAATTTATCAAAAAAAATATGTGTAATTCATGATTAGTATAAGATTTTCTTATAATTGAAAAAAAATATATCATTTCCTGAAGAATCTACACATTGAGAAAGCGAAATATTGAAATAAAATAATTGTTAATTGTTGACCTTAAGTTTCGGTTTCAGCAACTTCGTCTAGTGGCTGATGAATGTTGAAATTCACGCAAATATTGTGTAACGCACAGCAAACGTTCATTACTTGACCAACTTTTCTGGCGCATAATGTAATTCTCTAGCTTCAAACAGGCACCGGAATCTTCCCTTTAAAATACCAAACACTCTTTCAATAATGGACCTTCCCTTGCTAAACTTGTCATTACAATATACCTCGGCAGAGTTCTCCGTAGCGTTTCTGTATGGCCAAGGCTCCAAAGGGTGTCCCGAATCGCCTCTACAAAATTAAAAATAAGTAAAAATTTGAAAATTCGAATATGTATTTATATTTTTAAATTACATACCAATAACCAAAAAGCCCTTCTCTCCTCTTTCAAAACGGTCTTTTAGCTTTTATTTTGCACCGGAAAGACTGCTAACATGTGAGTCATGGCACGCACCGCCGTATCGGCAAATGTGATTACCATTTTGTGATTACATATCAAAAAAAGTACAATCAAGATAAAAGGTAAACAGCCCAATTAACAAAGAAAAGAACTCACCATCATAGCATTCATACTATCTATCATACGGTCTAAGCACTTGTGAGTGCCATCCACTGCTCCAATCACGCTAGGAATGCCGCGTGATAGTAAAATGCTGTTAGCCTCTTTTTCCTCACCCGCTGATAGATTACAATGTACATGCTTGGCACACAGTATTCTCTCAATCACGCCACAAGCTTCTCTCAAACAACGAGACAATGACTGTTGAGATAGCCCTAAAAGATGGTCTTGACCGATTTGGTGCTGATAACTTCCTTGCCTAAGCAATTTTAATGCAGCGCCCAGTTTTATTACACTTGGAATTCCTGTGGATCTTCTTAGAGCTTTCAGGTCGGGTTGAATAGCGATTAAAATAGAAATTAACGCTTCTTTGTTTAAACGGAAATTTTGTACAAAGCTGAAACAAACAACATTTTAAAACATTTCCCGCAATCAATTTATTTTTTCTTACATGCGGTCATTTAAGGAGAGTATATCGGACCTATCTCTTAATATGCTTCTAGTAATTCGGTCCACAAGTTCGTTTTCGTCTTCCAACCATAAAGCTATGGAATCCATCGCACTTTATTTTATTTTTAATAAAACAAATAAAAATAATTACACTTTTCTTTTTAAAAATGTTTTTTTATAAATATTATTTTGACATTTTATAATTGTCAACCACCGTCAGAATTGCCTACTTTTCAAAAAATGTTACGAAAGGTTTTGCGAAAGTGATAGATACTACAATATTACCATCTTATCGCATTTAGCTTTCGTATCGAAATTAATTTCGCATCGCAATAGAGAGTAACCTCCCTGTAAAATATTTCATTTAAAAAAAAATTATAGTTATATGTACTATATACATATATTTTGTATAATACTAACGAATGTTGAAATTATATTTATTACAATCATTACTTTATTTTAATCTTTTTTTTATTTTTCATACTTTTTGAAGTAAACAGTGGCGTGATACCTACAACAAAATGTTCGAGTTTATTAGCGTTTAATTAACTCCTCATAGTGCTATTAAGTGTTAGTGAATATTACTTCAGCGAATTTTGCTTATTAGCCTCTAATAAAACGTTTGTGAATAACACTGTTACATTCTAAGCCCCTTCTTTATTAACGGTTGATAAAGTTATTGTGCACATAAAAAATTTGTACATTTATAATACTTTTTGAATAAGGGGGTTTATGTTGTACATAAGTTTTTCGGGAGCGTTGTATTAAATAATACTGGTTTTAAACTCTAAAATTACGGTAACAAATAAATATTTGCATAAAAAAGCGTAAACACTGAATACCAATGAAAACCTTTTTGATTTATACACGACTTTATTAAAGTAAACAGTTTCCAAAGATATTGCATTTTATGATGTTTTCTGTATGTTACCCTGTCTGCACAAGCCATCGACTGCAACATGAAAGAACATAATAGCTGTGTTCATTTACTAAAAATTGTTACAAATTTGTAACAATTGTTACTAGAAAGCGTTCATTAACCCAAAAAATTTGCAACGAGAGAGCGTCGAAAAAGCGTAAAAAATTGAGAGACAGAAAAATTCTTGCAAGTTTTTACAAGTAAAATTTTTACTTGTAATAATTATTCAAACAGCTGTTTTGCGTTTGTGTTTACAAAACAATATTTCTAAATTAAGTTGCAAATAAAAATATTTTGGAAAATTTAAGAAATTGTAAGTAAATGTGAACTTTTAAAACGATAAAAAGTATTAAAAAGATGTATCCTAGGAACAACAATAATAATAATAATATTTTTCTAGTTTTAACAGCCTCTGAAATGTTTTTGTTTTCTTTTTTCTTTAATTTTCACAGACCAGCTGTTTTTTTTAATATTGTAAATATTGTGAGTACCTAGGTACTCGGTACTTTACACTAAGCAGGCAAATAATTCAATTAGTTCAGATATATATTTGCAAATAAATTAAAATATTTTTAAAATTAACTTTGAAATAGTAATGTTTTTAACTATCAAATTCTATTTCTACCACCATATGTCCACATGTGCACCGCAGAGAGATTTATTTTCACTTATATTGCGAAATGATTGTTCGAACTTATGTTTAACAAATTAATTGGTTGCTTTTTCTTTTGCAGTTGTTTTTATTTACCTTAATTACATAAATAAAAGAAACTTTATAAAATTTGAAAAATAGTCTAATTTATAAAAAAATTTAAATGTACTTCCAATCTTCAAATTACCTAATTTATTTTTTGCCTTATTAACAGTTATTAATTATTATTTATAAGCGTAAATTAACACATAATTTATTAAATTACTTTTTTACTGCTTTTGGGGCTTAATGCTGGCAGCAACATGATATTTAATTTGGATAAAGCTTTTTATTACAGTACCTCAGGTAGCAATTTAGAAATTAATCGAAAAAGCTACAATAATCTAACGAATAGCGTTTTTTTCTAAGAAATAACGAAATCGGACAAAAAATTTATAATAATTTGTAAAAGTAAATCACGAAAATCATCCATTACAAAAATATATTTCTTAAATATGCCAGATAATATGTTATAGCGTATGAACTAATTAAAAATAGATATTTTATTCATTCATTTTATTCAAAAGTAGCTAATCACCCTTATCGTGTTTACTGTATTTCGACTACGCCTAGTACTAGATTAAATAAAATTGGAAAACTTTTCATCATTCTATTACAAGCAGTACTCGAAAAACGCCAGTCACGACAATGCTGAATATAAATGACCATAATCACATTATTTTTATAATAATATACATATACATATGTATAATTTGTCCAAAAAATATAGAGGTAGTTATTAAGTACTCATATATACCTATACATTACAACACTACTTTAACTTGCAAATTGTTTCTAGTAAAGTGTTCATTTACTTTTTCACATTTTTTAGAGTAATTTTGGAAAAATTTTTGTTACTCTCTCGTTACTAATTTTTACTAGTAAAGTAAATGAACACACTTAATGTCTTCAGAGCAACGGTAATAATATGTTCTAGTATGTGGCAAAGACTTATATAACATCGGCCAAAACCTCAGTACAGTTTTTTAAATGATAATTTTTTTAAGAAAACAATGTTATTAAAATTCTTTTTTTTATTTATGTATATCTTTAAGGAATTCAGAATTTACTAAAAAAAAGTTAAAATTCAAAAATATTTTAAGTCGCAAATATAAGCGGACTAAACTAAAGCAAATTGTTTGGAAATTTTACTATGCTACTGCGACATTACTGTATTAGTTAAAGCTACACTCTAAAAATGCAGCAGCTATTAAACAGCAGTGTTAGGTGTTTATGCGAAATATGTCATTGTTTTAAAGTTTTCGTTTAGATAAGAGTAATGGCACGCAATAAGTACTCAGTGAATTAGAATTCTTGATGATTGGAGAGCCGGCTTATCAAGACATCAATTGAGTGCAAAATATTCGATCAACAGATCAATTATTTCTAGGCTAGTTTTTGCAGACTGGTCGCACATGTCCAACTCATTCTGGACGAAGGCCACGTGACAATTCGCGACATGAAGACTCCTTAATTAAAAGGACAATCCAAAATGATCCTACAGCATCTTCTAGTCACATACGAAACCCATTAGATTTAAAAATTAGCGAAAGAACGATTCGCAGAAGGGCGGTAGAGGCCGGATTATTCAGTCGACGACCAGCAAAAAAACCTTTCATATCGTTCAAAAATGGAGGACTGTGCTGTTTTCTAACGAATCTAAGTTTAATTTAAAGGATTCAGATGTCATAAGGCGTGTACGCAGACCAAATGGACAACGGTTGAATTCTAAATATTGCAAAGGCACTGTAATGCATTGAGGCGGCAACATAATGGTCTGGGGTTGTTTATCTGGGCAAGGGATTCGGCTAATTCATAAGACTGATGGAATTATGGATCCTTTCATGTATCGTGACATATTAAAAGACGTGATGTTGCCTTATGCTGAAGAAGAGATGCCACTTAAATGGACATTCCAGCAAGATAACGACCCAAAACATACGTCAAAATTGGTTAAGGAGTGGTTCCAGAACAATTTGATAGAAGTTCTCCGTTAGCCTGCCCAATCCCCTGATTTTAACCCAATCGAGAACTTGTGGGAGATCTTTAACTTAAAAATCAACCGAGAAAATTGCAAAACCAAAGAAAATTTATTTGAAGCCAAAAAAATAGCTTGGGAAGCAATATCACCTGATATAATTAATAATTCAATATCCTCTATGCCTAAAAGATGTGCGTGTGTCATCCAGAATAAAGGATTTGCAACTAAATATTGATTTCAATATTTTTAGTTTAGTCCGCTTATATTTGCGACTTAAAATGTTTTTTTGAATTTTACCTTTTTTTTTTATTAAATTTTGAATTCTTTAAGTTTGTGTTTTTCAATAATAAAATTATAAAAAAATAAAAAAAAAAATTTAATAACTTTGTTTTCTTAAAAAAATACTGAAGGGGTGCTTAGGTTTTGGCCGATACTGTAGACGTTCATGTGCCTTTCTCCACTAGCATACATTTTAGAGGAATGAATGGAATATGTTGAAAAAGTGAAACTTGCGTTTCCATTGGCAACATCTACCATCTTCTCAACTGTCAAAAATATAAAAATACTTACAGCATAATTTTTGGTGGAAAAAAAAAATTAAAATGGATTTTGAAGAAACATTAATAATTGGACTCGTTCATGCTTTACAAGAACAAACAGAATTGTTAATGTAGTGTTCAGAAAAAAGCATTAACACGAACTTCTTATATGAATTCTTTGGTTTTTTATTTATTTAAATTTTTTATATGCATAGCAAAAAAAAAGCGATTCCCTGAAAGACATGAGAGTTCTTTCTTGTTCCTCTCAACTCTTCTATATTGTCCTGCCACAAGTCCAGCAACATATTTTCAAAATCCTGGTTCCATACTATACGGAGACCTATGCTTTTCTTTACTAAAAACAAAAATAAATTATTATACTTACATATGTATGTACAACATATAAAGTTAAAAAAAAAAACTTACGTGTGCGACTCATTTCAATGTAAAATATTTTTCTTTTTTTTTCGTACACAATTATGTATGTATTTATGTATGTCATTCACAAAAAATAAAACTATCAATATGTATGTATGTATCTGTCATTTTGCTAGAGATGACATTAAAATTATCGGAAGATGTTGATTGGAACAAAATGGTTTAGGAACATCTTTTGAAGATGTAGAAAGATGTTGACTTTTAGTACTGTGTATTTCTTATGGGAAGATGTTAACATCTTCTCAAATTGATGGTAGATGTTAGATGTTGCGTAGTGGAAAAAGGCTATAACCATAATTTTTACTATGTCAAAGCGTTTGTATAGTTCATGTGTTTTGTTTTGTGTATATTTCATGTGATAATTGTATTTAAAAGTGTTTTTGTGCTTTTTGTGCAGTGTTTGGTGCAAAACTATATTTAATTGAAAAATAAGCTGTAGTATCCTAAAAGAAGAAACTGTCAAATAGAAAATGACATTTAATGGCCAACCTCATGGCGAACATTGTTGCTCAGTCATAAGTTCGGACATTGATGTCAGAGCATGAGCGAAACATAAACACGTGCGGTCTACATTAGCCATATGCGATGTTCGTCATGATGCTCATACCAAGCTAATGGAGACGCCTATTATGTATGAAACTGATTAACCTAATAAACACGTTTACACAAATGTTTACCCAGTGTGACCGTACCTTAACAAGCATATTCTTACAGCCGTATTCATAAAAAAGTCTTATTTCATGTTTAAAACCCATAATAGTTGTTAAAGGTTTTTATTCTTATAAACCATTATAAGAGATTCGTATTCATAACAGCTTAATATCAGATTAAATGTTAAATGTGTGGCAGCTCTGTTTGTTTTTGCTTGCTATTTTTTGCAGAGTGACATTGAAATCGACTTTACGATTTAATCGGTATTCACGTGAGTAACTAAGTATTGCCATTATTTCTATGCTGAAAAAGTATGCATTCAAATAAAAATATATTTAATAGATTTTTCAAAACAACATTAAGCAAAAAGTATGCAAAAATATATTTATTAGCTATTTTCAACTATTTTTGTAATCGGCAACACGGGTACTGGCTTTGTTTACATTTTTTCTACATCACTATCAAAAAACATAAACTCTTTGCAAAATTTTGTTGGGAATTAGCTTTGTTGAAGCAATAATTTTTAATTAATTTAAATATTAACTAAAAACTTTTCAAAATGGATAATATAAAAGTGGTATTACCAGAACAATTTAATGTCGAGTCGAAGGTATGCTATGTAACAAATGGTTACAATATCTTAATTTGCAGAATTCCAAAGGAAAGGAGGAAGTAAAGAAAAATTGCTGCGAAAACTGGAGCGAGACTGATAAGGTAAGTCAATATACTTCTTTTTATAATAATAAATAAATATAAAAATCTTCCACGTGCAGGAACTATTAAAGCAACTTATAAAAAGTAATGTTAAGGAAATAGAAAATAAAAACACTGACACCAACACAAACCAACAAAAAAGAAAGCTTGGGCAGATGTACATAAGGAGTATGTAATTCAATTAAAGTATTTCCAACGATATTTCACTAATGTTTTGTTCATTTTACAGCTTCTCTAGCCTAAAGCTAGTTTTACACGATTGAAGGTATTTTGAAGTCTTATCAAAATTTTGAAAATTAATTTTGATGTTCTATTTACACGTTTCAAAAATTTGATCAAAATAATCTTTCAATATATTTCAAAATCTTCTGATAAAAATTTGATCAAAATTTGTTGAAGTTAATTTACACTATTGGTAAACTTTTTATATTGAAAATATTTCATACAATACTCAGAGAGTATATGTATATACTCTCAGAGAGTATTTGTATGGTGCTTGTTCTTCTTTTGTATATCAATACAAGATTGAAGCCGATACAATATACACTAGGTGTTCACAAACACAAACAAAAGCGTATTTCATACAAGAAATGGCAATACAGGCATATTTATTAAAAATTAATTAAAAACCCAATAAATCGAAATAAAAAGTTCAATTCATTTATTTGGCAACTTAAAATAATCACATTCTGTTTCTATGTATGTATGTATGTATATAAAAAATAAAATTAAAATATTAAAAAGAAATCACATTCTGTTCACATATAAAATATTCAAATAAAAATAAATTTTGAATCAAAAGAATGAACATGCTGTCAAATTATTCATAGTTATCAATATTGCCAAAAAAGAAATTTCAGATTTTCGCTTGAAAGCAAAGCAAACTGGAGGAGGACAACCACTTGCTACAGTGGAACCTTTAGGTAATGACATCAGTGTTTGGCTTCCGAACGAATTTGTTGTCGATAGTAATAAGTTCGACATTGATAATATTTTAACAAAGGTATGTAACTATAGTGCATTCTAAAAACTATTTTAACAAACTTCATACATACATATAATTTCAGGATGAAGAAGAAATCTTCAATGAATTATTGGAGATTTGTTTTGATGAAGACAAACCAGGTATGTCGAAGCAAACTAATATTATAATGGAAGGTGCGTATTGAAATTATTAAGTCAATATGTAAAATAATATTGTTCTTTGTTTAGAAAAATGCTACGGGCAAAATTAGATTTAGAGTACGAACTTAAATTTTTATAAAAACAAGTCTCTAGGTAAGTATTTATATTATGAATATGAAAATTCTTATTTTAGTTATGTATGTACATATATATTGTGACCAATTTAGATTGTTTATGTTATTGTTTTTATCCAGGCTGTTTATGATCAGTTTTCTTTATTTTTGTGACGCAAATAAAACAAATTTATTTCATATTTTTTCTTAACGTTTGGTCAGCTTTTTTGTTTTATTTGCATAAGGAAAACTGACCATAAGCAGCCTGGTTAAAAACAATAACATAAACAATTTTTCTATACATAAACATTTATATTATTCCTATAGGTTGAAAGTAGTTTTAAAATTTATTTTGGGAAAAAAATGGTGATGAATAAATTAATCCTTAACTGCTGCTAGTTATTTAAATTTAATTTTATTTCATGACTTCATATATCTGTTTTGTTATTGTTATTATTATTTTTTATATTGATATGTATGTATCCTTAACTTTGCTAGTCATTTAAATATAATTTAATATCTACATACATACATACATATATATTAACATTTGAAGTTATTAAATAAATGAATTTGGTTTAATTTTTAATACATAATGACTTTTTATTTAGTTGAGTTACATATTTAAAAGTTATTTTCAATAAACGATTTCAAAATTATTTTTGCTCTTGCATCTAGGCCTTGGAGCAATTTTGGTTTTGAATTGTTTCACATTCTCTCTGTAAATCTTCATCAAATAATAAGTAATTGTTGGCAAAATTTGTTTGCCTTTATAATATGGGAAAGAATTCTTGGAAAAATATTGCCAAGCTTATAGGTTGCCTAGAAATGAGATGGAATTGTACCTATCAAGAACTTGGTCCTTATTTTAATGCCAGTACTTTTTACGGCCGAAACTTTTTGGATACGAACTTGGCCTTATTTTCACATTTATGTTTTTGTGTGGATCTCACTTCTTTTTTCTAAGTTGTTTTTGTATAAATATTTATATGTATTGCTTATCTGGGCCTACCTGTGTAGAAAATTTCAGCTTTCTAGCTATACTAGAAGTGCCCTATAATAAGAAGTGGAATCATAGTTGCACCAGATGAAAAGTGCCGGTTTAAAAATCATTTTCGTTAATTTCTTATCAGGACCTGTGTACCAAATTTCAGCTTTCTAGCTATACTGGAAATGCCCCATACAAATAAGGGAACCCTAGTCCCCCCAGGTAAAAAGTAAACGTTTAAAAATATTTTTGTTAAATTCTCATCAGGACCTACCTGTGCACGAAATTTCAGATTTCTAGCTCTACTAGAAGTGCCCTATTCAAAGAAGGGGCATGATTGTCCCCCCAGATGAAAAGTGCCCGTTAAAAAATCATTTTCGGTAATTTCTCATCACTACCTGCCTGTGTACTAAATTTCAGCTTTTTAGCTATACTGGAAGTGCCCCATACAAAGAAGGGGAACCCTAGAGCCTCCCGGGTGGAAAGTGCCCGTTTTCAGATTTTTCTGGTTATTTTCTCACCAAGACCTACCTGTGTACCAAGTTTCAGCTCTCTAGCTTTATCGGAAGTGCCCAATAATATTGATGAGTCAGTGAATATGTACTAAAATGTGGACTTTTCACACCTTAATATCTCGGGAAGCTTTTATGGTAGAACTTTCAAATTTAACCTGTGAGGTCACCTCTGTGGGGAGACCTTATGTTTCAAGTTTATTATATTATGATCAGGGGGAGCAAAGTAATGAGGGGGTAAAAACAGCTCGAATGGTTTCGTGTAAATATACACACTGTGTGGCCGAACTTGGCCTAGATAGGATTTAAAATTTTCGTATTGAAAGCAAAACTTAACTTACTTGCACATATAGCGAATAAAATCCTTTCCTGTTTATATAAAACTGAGCAAGATCACCCCCAGTTTTTCTTATTTTTATGTGGGTGCAATCGATTGCACCAATAATTCCGGAAAATTCGGATTGCCTTAAAACCTCGCATTAGTGATGCTTCCTCCTCCAAAGATACTGGCATTTTAATTTTGTCATTTGCATGACAAGCCAAAGCGCGAGCAACTCTTCCACAAATCCGAGATACTGTTGGTTGTGTAAACCATGTAGATCTGCAGCATCATCTTGGTACTAACGCGATATAAATATGCATATATGTGCGCTATTATCGAAGAATAATAACATTAAATCATAACTTACCTCTCCACGGCCCCAACAGCACAAGGCAATCATTACCTGCAGCTCAACAGACGTTTCGCTACCTCTGCTATCTAAGATGATGCTTTCTTTCACTTTCTATTGATTTTTTTAAAGCTGTTATGTTTAAAATTAATACACTATTATTTTCTTTTATCTTTCAACTTTATTATTACAAAACTCCAATTTCGCAATTTATCAACGCAAACAGTTGCACAACTAGTCAAGTCAATGCACTGGTCAAGTCAATGAACTGGTGACTGTTTGTGTTAACAAGTTGCGAAATGTTTATTAGGAGGGTTGATCAGGTCTGACTCATAACATTCCTCCCCCTTTGCGGAAGAAAACATCCAATTATAGATGTTTTCTCAATGTATGGTTTTCCTTGGGTCAGAAGATTTTTATTCTAAATCTTAAATGTAGTTGGTCTGTTCTGAGTTTAAATCTATTGGAGCTTGTCGCTGTTGTTGTAGTTGTTGGTCTTGATGCTGGTACGTGTATTTGGATACTTCAAACGTGGGGGGATTCTGGTCCTGTAAATGGTTTCCCACAATTCTATTCAACTCTGGGCCACGTTCCGGGAATTCATTGTTTATTTTGACCCTTATTTGATTATGTCGTTTGCACAACACCCATATGATTATTATTGCTGCTGTCCTAATAACGATTATTGTTGTATACGTAATGTAATTCAAAACATTCTGCTGGAATTTCAGTTCCCGGGTCGTGTTGATGTTGTTGACCTCCTTTATCTGTAGATTCTCCAGCGTAGGTATAATTTCCGTGGCCACATTGCTGTTACCTCTTACTAACAGAAACTTCAGGGTTACATCTATGACATGGCTAACGAAGGTTTGGTCACCTATTGTTATGCTGCAATTGTAAAACGAAAACAGGTAGGTTCCAGTGAGGTTTAAAAGTCGGTCGTCGCAGTTTGTTGACATTGGTGTTTTGTCTGCATTGCTGACTACGATCGTACCTTCTTCTATTAGCTCCACGGTTTCTGCTTCGTGTAGGATCAGATTGCACTTTCCTCTGAAAACGCATATTTTCGGTTGACTTAAGCTTTTGAAATCTCTTTCACCTTTATGGTGTTGGCTGTCGTTTGGAATGGGTATTATCAGGGATTTTTTTAAACTTATGGTTTCGATGGGCAATCTGATTATGAACATCAGGCTGCTATGCCTATGTAATGCTACTCCCATCTGCATGTCTTATATAGTTTCCACATTTATTTTGTACTCATGGATTTCTTCAATGGTCAATAGTGCTGGATTGAAAATTTTCATTTTCGCTAGTGCGATGGACTCCTGTACGGTCTTCACTTGGCTTTTCATCTCCATGAGTTTGAAAAGCTGGAAAATCGCTTGATCTAAGTCAAGCTGATCAGAGTCTTCCTGTTCTCATTTATTGCTTCCACCATCTGGTTAATTGACGTATTGAATCTATTGTTGATTTGACTGTTCGATGATTTGGTGCCCGTTAGCGTCAATCACCTCGAAATGTTGGTTTATTAGTTGCCGGTCCTCCTCATCTAGTGTGCCGTAGAGCCACTTCATCACCTTTCCTTTCCTATTTGTTGGATATCGATGTGATGTAGGATGTATTCAAATTTTGAGGCTATTTTTACCAACCCCATGTGTATTTCAGCGTAACCATCAACTGACTCCAGTTTTACAATGTGCATCTCTCCGTCCGTGAACCAGATTCCCACGAGAAGAAGTTCTAAAATCTGAATTCAACTGTTAAGTTTATTAGAGGGCTCTCGTGTAATCGTCGAACTTGCTGTTGTGTAAATACATATCTGCTGCCATGTACAATGCAGCTCCAAAAATATTTATGAAGTGTTCAAATTATATACTTATAACAGTTTTTTGTTTATTATTATTTGAAAACTAACTTTGTAAATACTATTTTGATTTTATAATATATTGCTATTATTATATATATATATATCTATATATACATATATATATATATATGTATATTGTTTTTTATTTAAATATTTTGAACACAGGCTTCAAATTACAAATATATTTTTATAATTTTTCTTACATTACTTAGTCAATTTAAAATATTTTAGGTGGGGGTTTGCTTTTTTTTATGTTAAATTTTCCAAAAAAAGTTCTTTTTATTTTTCTATTTTCTTTTACCCTCTTTTTTTTTTTTAATCTATCGTACAAGTTTTCTAAAGTTTTTTAATTGTTTCCTTTCCTCCCCGCCCAATAATCAACACATAGTCCTTTTCTTCTATTCGCACGATTTTCCTTAGGTACCGATTTACTTTCCAGTCCCCTTTTAACTCTGATAGCACTGAACGTAAATTTCCTCTGTGTTCTATTGGTATTTCCGCCTTACTTTCTGTGCTAAACTTATTTGTCCACCTACTCATGGCTTTTGCAATATTTCCTCTGTATATTCTGCTACCTTCGATGCTTATTTTTGTCTCCCCTATTCCATGTCCGTTGTTTATATTCTTTGCCAAATTCTCTGCAAATTTTTATGAGGAAAATACCACAATCTGTCAAACTATCTTGCTGGGAATAATCTTGGTAGCATTTCTGTAATGGTTCCTGCAAAAAATTGCTTTCTACATCGTACTTCCTTGCTTCATGCATAATAAACTCTCCCACAAACTTGAAAATGTGGCCAATGTTTCTAGGTCTTAGTGAATCTAAGACTATTATTTTAGGCCATGAAATTACGCCCAACATCCAGTGCTGGTCCTCACAAATCGGAAATATTATATGCTTTTTCTCGAGTATATTTACTCGCTTAGTTGCGAGGTTAATCCTGAGTGTACTTCCCTCGGTCGTTGAAGCGCACCAATCTTTAATGGCAGTATAGAATTGTGCCCCGAAGATGTGCACGTCCTGCCTTTTTGATGCTTTCAGTGTATTAGTGATGACCCAATGTAAAAACACGTCGATGTGTTTATCGTTCAACCACCGTCTCTGTATGACGTCTGAATAATCATTGGCTGTCATATCTATACATCTTTTACCATTTTTGTATCTACAGAAAGTTTCCTATTGTCTTCCGTACTTGCTGTTGGTTTCTTTGAGTAATTCATTTTCAGTGCTGTTTGCTTTAGCTACCAGTATAGGGAGAAGTTGTACTGATTCTCGAAATGTCACCTCAGAATATATTTATTAACTGAAATTGCATAAAATGTAACCTCTAAATTATTGCGGTTGAAGCTCTATTTTTTTTAATTTTTGAGAACATTTAAGCGTTTTCTTTCTTAATTTCTATCTATGTATGTCGTGTCCCGCCTATCAATTATCTTCTTACTATCCAGCTCTTTCTTTCCCCCTAAATTACTCGTCAAATGTCCCCTTTTTCTTATCGGTCTCTGTATGGCTTTATTAAATTGTAATGGTAAACCTTCCCCCTGTTTTTTATTCTCAATTTTACGTTTACACTTGTTGGCACGTCTATAACTTCAAATCGGCCTAGCCATAAAGGAGAAAATTTATTTTTCCGAGTCTGGTTTTTTAACCAAACCCTTTGACCTATTTGATATTCTCGATGCTTTGAACCCCTATCATAATACTGCTTCGATCTTAATTTTGCCTTCTCCTGATTTTTTCTAACGATTTCATGTGAACGTTGAATTTGATACCTTAGAATTTTGCTGTAATCATCCATGTTGTATAGGGGTGCCGGATGTCTTTTCAATACTATGGGCATTTCGAACTCGAACCCGAATAAAACTCTTGTGGGTGTGTGTTTTGTTGTTGTATGTTTGCTGTTATTATACACATGCGTAGCGTGACTGAGCCATTCGTCCCAGTTGGTACCATCAAAATTGACGAAATTTCTAAGAAATTCGGCCAACGGTCGATGGGCCCTTTCTAGAGCACCATTTGCTTGTGGATGATCCGTACTTTTCTTATTCTTAGTATTCTGCACGTTTCCTTAAATAATTTTGAAGTGAAATTTGTTCCATTATCTGTTACCAAAACTTTGGGAATAAAATGTCTTGAAATTATTTCCTTAAAAAACACTTTTGCTACTGTTGATGCTTCTGCGTCTGGCACGGCGGCACACGCGAAAAATTTTGAAAAGTCGTCCTGGAATGTTACGATATATTTATTTCCCCTGGACGATTCACGTAGTGGTCCCACCAGATCCATTAAAATCTTCTCGAACCGTCTGCTGGAAGTGGTTGTTATTACCCCTGGTGTCCTCCTAAAGGTGTATCGTGGAATGTTTTTATAACCCTTTTGATATCTTCCGGATTTGTCAGATAAACGGCCATACCTTCGTGCCCAGGATCTTCGTCTGCCTCTATTTCATCCGTACTTTTTCGTCTTTCTTATACTGGGTTTCGTATGTCTCTCTTGCTTTCGCTCTGGTTGCTGCCCCTTCGTTTATTTCCTCTACTGGAAGGCGACTAAGGGCGTCCGCGTTTTGGTTTGTTTTCCCGGGCTTATATCGTACCTCGAAATCGTATTCTAAAAGTTTCAGTCTTAGGCGGCCCAATCTGCCCTCCTGGTTTTTTAAATTGGCTATGCCTTTCAGGGGCTTATGGTCTGTGAAAATTGTAAAATGTCTGCCCACTAGATATGGCCTAAACGTTTTTGTCGCCCGTCGTCGATGGCAAGCAACTCCTTCTCTATGGTGGAATATCGCCTTTCTGTTGCGCTTAGTACTCTGCTTGCGAAACTGATTGGTAAATCGCTACTTAGCTCTCCTTGAGAAAGAATAGCTCCTAGTGCTATATTGCTGGCGTCCGTAGTCAGAATAAACGGTTTGGTAAAGTCAGGGTACTGTGGTAGAGGGGGATTTGCTACTGCTGCTTTCAGTTTGTCCATGGCGCTCTGGCACTCCTGTGTCCATTCCCATTTTACGTTTTTTCTTAATAGTTTGCTTAGTGACAATGCAGTTTCCGATGAGTTCAGAATGAACTTTCTGTAGTACTTGATCAACCCTAGGAATGCTTGAAGCTCTTTAATAGTCTTGGGAGGGGGTATGTCCCTTGCAGCTTTAGTTTTATTGGGGTCAGGTAGTACGTCTTTTTGTGAGCACTTGTGGCCCAGATAAACTACCTCTCTTTGCAGAAAGTGACATTTATCGGGGTGCAACTTGAAGTTGTATCTTCTTAGGACGTCTAGTACACTTTTCAGACGTAGCTGATGATCCGCAAGGTTATTCCCGTAGATGACTATATCGTCCAGGTAGACGAAGCAGTTAACTCCCTGTAGTCCTGTTAATATTGAGTTCATTATTCTTTGAAAAGTGGCTGGGGCCCCTGTTAATCCGAAAGGCATGCGATTGAATTCAAAATGACCCAAATTGGTACTAAAAGCGGTTTTTTTTCGGTCCCGTTTATCCATCAAAACTTGGTGGTATCCACTTGCTAGATCCAGAGTAGAAAAATTTCATTTCGGTGGACCTCAGGCAGCCTATATTGCTTAGTCTTAATTGGAGGCTGCCTGGGGTCTGTTGGTATCTTATGGCTGAGTACATTTGTGTACGTTAGGTTATCCCCGGATAGATGAAACACGTCGTCGTATGATTTCAAGATGTTCTCGATCGAGCCCCGCTCTTCCGGTTTCAAATCTGGGCTAAGCTGTAATGTTTTCAATAGTAATTGTGTTTTCGCCGTATTGTCCGTGGTACCTGTGGTATTTATGTTTGTCGTTGATTCTATTCTGAAGTTTTCGGGGTTCTCAAAATTCCGTTTTATTTTGTGGTCTGTGTTTACCGTAAAATCGTTGGTATTCAGGATAGGAATGAATGCTGTTCCCTCTTTGATAATTGTTAGGGTTTCCCCCACAAAGACCCCTGGCATGATTTCTGCTTTTTTTACTATTATTTTTCCCTTGGCTGTTGTTATTGCTGATAGAAGTCTCTGGCAGCGACCCTTGATAGCAGAGTTTTCTTCTATATATAACTGTGGTGGTTGCGGAATAAGTGGTAAGGAAGCTATCTCCTCCTGGCGCTCAAAAAATTTCACGTTTTTTGTAATTGTGTCCATTATTGATTTATTCCACATCATATCTCTGCCCAGTAGCCCATCTGCCGGCAAATTGCTACCCTTTGGTACTACGTGCATTTTTAAAGAAAGTGTGTATATGCTTTTATGGTTTACCGTTATGGTTCCCTCTGTACTTATGTTCCCTCCAAATGCTCCTAACAACGTCTTCCGCTCATTTGTGTTGATTTTTATGTGTGGTGCTAAAGCCTCATTCTGTACAAGTGTAGTATCTGCTCCCGAGTCCACCAACAATAGTAGTGTTTCTTTTCTTGCTTCTATACAAGGAAAAGTTATGTATGCATCATCTGTCCTGTGTTCTCCGTTACTAGTATTACAGCTCTTCCGTCTATGTTCTATTTTTGATTCTGTGTGGTGTGCATGATATCGTAGGAACTTCCTTTTTCCCTTTACCTTGTCTTTTATATCATATTTTATGATTTTTATGTTACTCCATGCCACATTTACGTGGTGTAACATTATTGCCATATAATTCAGGAATTTATTTAAAATTTCCCTACTAGCGCTGCAGATCGATTTTCCCTTTAACTTGTCATTTATATTATATTTTAATATTTTCATATTGTTCCATGTCACCATTAGGTAATGTAACATCGTTGCCATACAATTCAGGACTTTCTCTAAAACGTCTCTACTTTCGTGACATGTCGATCCTGTGGGTCTCGTGTCAGACAACAAGGTGATGCGAGTATTTTTCCTCCGACGTGGCTTTCTTGGTGAACTGCAGCGTTTCTTCTCTTTCGTTTCTTTGTTGGTTTGGGTTGTTTCCGTATCCGGGTTTCTGTTCTCTGGTTCTTCTGATATATCTATTCTATTGATATCCAGATTTGTAATGTTGAATGTCTGATCTTGAGCGGCTACCAAGTGTGGCGTTCTATTTTCTTTCTGATTAGTACTGGTTTGATTTTGGTTATCTCTGTATTTATTGGCGTTCCAGTCAGTTAATTTTGACTGGGCCGTTCCCCGTTTCCCGAATCATTCGTATAGTTTCTATGCGTGTAATTGTTTCTATGCGTGTAGTTGTTTCTATTGCCGTTATTATTGCTTCTATTATTATTGTTGTCATTTCTGCTGCCGTTGTTATTATTTCCAGTGCAATTGGACGAAATATGTCCCTGTTGATTGCAGCTAAGCACCGTCGTTCTCTATCGTTGTTGCCTTGAAAACGAGTTCTGTTTTGATTTAACGGAAAATTCTGCGGGTTGGATCTAGAGTTCTAATCAGCATACTCCTGCCATCTGGCTTGATTATAGTGGGTGCTGTTTCTTTTGTTAAAACATTCGCTCAACGAATGTCCTTGTTTATTGCAAAAACTGCAGTATTTTGTGGGGTTCCTCTGTATATTATTGTTCCACTCCAAACGTTATGTTATTCTCAGGGATAGTTGTCGCACTTCCAGTTGTTTAACCGTTTCGTGTAAAGGTTCTTCGCCTTGCACTGTTGTGACGTTTGGAAAATACATGCTACTCGTAGTATCCAATAGATTATGAGCATTCTTGGTTATTTTTTAGCAGGGTAGATAACTCGTCGTTTTCGTGACCAATGAAGTTTGATACAAGCTTGGGATCTCGTAAGCCTCTTATGTAACTTTTTACAGCTGATTGGTTACAATGGTCTATCATGGATTTTCGATGCGAAACGTCTTGCCACTGTGATGCAATTAGATCTGTTGCATTACTAAGGAGTGCCTTTAGTCTCTCTCCGAATTCATACGCGCTTTCTGTTGAACTTTGCTTACTATTAAAAATTAATTCCTGTACCTCTGTTAATGATCTGGTTTTCGTAAATTTTTCTCGGATAGCCATGCAAAGCGCTTTTACTGTTGCGAATTCCTTATTGTGTAAATATTTGTATGCATTTCCAAACAGCCACCTAATTATGTCGACCACATCACCTGTTTCCCCTAGTTTATCCTTTGCCAACATGCACCCTTCAATAAATTTATTCGCTTCGGTACTGAGGTCTGGTCCATCTGTTCCATAGAAAATCGGTACCACATGGGAAATAGTTTTCAAAATTTCACTGAAACTTGTCATGTTGTTGCTTTCTAGCTATACTAGAAGTGCCCTATAAAAAGAAGTGGAATCATAGTTGCGCCAGATGAAAAGTGCCGGTTTAAAAATCATTTTCGTTAATTTCTTATCAGGACCTGTTTACCAAATTTCAGCTTTCTAGCTATACTGGAAATGCCCCATACAAATAAGGGAACCCTAGTCCCCCCAGGTAAAAAGTAAACGTTTAAAAATATTTTTGTTAAATTCTCATCAGGACCTACCTGTGCACGAAATTTCAGCTTTCTAGCTCTACTAGAAGTGCCCTATTCAAAGAAGGGACATGATTGTCCCTCCAGATGAAAAGTGCCCGTTAAAAAATCATTTTCGGTAATTTCTCATCACTACCTGCCTGTGTACTAAATTTCAGCTTTTTAGCTATACTGGAAGTGCCCCATACAAAGAAGGGGAACCCTAGAGCCTCCCGGGTGGAAAGTGCCCGTTTTCAGATTTTTCTGGTTATTTTCTCACCAAGACCTACCTGTGTACCAAGTTTCAGCTCTCTAGCTTTATCGGAAGTGCCCAATAATATTGATGAGTCAGTGAATATGTACTAAAATGTGGACTTTTCACACCTTAATATCTCGGGAAGCTTTTATGGTAGAACTTTCAAATTTAACCTGTGAGGTCACCTCTGTGGGGAGACCTTATGTTTCAAGTTTATTATATTATGATCAGGGGGAGCAAAGTAATGAGGGGGTAAAAACAGCTCGAATGGTTTCGTGTAAATATACACACTGTGTGGCCGAACTTGGCCTAGATAGGATTTAAAATTTTCGTATTGAAAGCAAAACTTAACTTACTTGCACATATAGCGAATAAAATCCTTTCCTGTTTATATAAAACTGAGCAAGATCACCCCCAGTTTTTCTTATTTTTATGTGGGTGCAATCGATTGCACCAATAATTCCGGAAAATTCGGATTGCCTTAAAACCTCCTCCAAAGATACTGGCATTTTAATTTTGTCATTTGCATGACAAGCCAAAGCGCGAGCAACTCTTCCACAAATCCGAGATACTGTTGGTTGTGTAAACCATGTAGATCTGCAGCATCATCTTGGTACTAACGCGATATAAATATGCATATATGTGCGCTATTATCGAAGAATAATAACATTAAATCATAACTTACCTCTCCACGGCCCCAACAGCACAAGGCAATCATTACCTGCAGCTCAACAGACGTTCCGCAACCTCTGCTATCTAAGATGATGCTATCTTTCACTTTCTATTGATTTTTTTAAAGCTGTTATGTTTAAAATTAATACACTATTATTTTCTTTTATCTTTCAACTTTATTATTATAAAACTCCAATTTCGCAATTTATCAACGCAAACAGTTGCACAACTAGTCAAGTCAATGCACTGATCAAGTCAATGAACTGGTGACTGTTTGTGTTAACAAGTTGCGAAATGTTCATGTAGGAGGGTTGATCAGGTCTGAATCATAACAAAGCGATATTTAGCTTTAAATTGTTCATTAGGTAATGAAAATGGGCTTGTCCTTTTGTTGTATACTTTCCTTTGTCGATAATCTGAAATGTATGCCAAAGTCACTGTAAAAGTAAGAAATATTAATTAAAAATGCTGAAATTTTAAATTTTACTTACCTATTCTATGAATTGTGTTTAAAATGTCCATATTATTACTTATTTTTATATTTGTATAAATATTTTTCACAAATTGTAAAAAATTGGCGCAAAAATATAATTTCTAAAATGTAAACAAACGTAGAGCAGCTGTTTGAATGCTGACCTGTCAGCTTATTTTTGGTTTATAGAAGGGTGAAACCATCAATAAAATTTTCAATTTTATTTTTGGTTTATTAAACGTATAATAGGCTATTAAACGCTTATGAATACAATTTTTAGCAATTTTCCCTAAAAACGCTTAATAAACCTTCAATAACTTTTTATGAATACGGCTGTTAAAATATAGTAATATTAGTGTTGGTTAAATGCAGGAGTTTTTTTATTAATGCATACAGGGCACTAGTTCAATCATAATCTTCTCTATCTGTCTTGTTCGTTTTTGAAAGAATTTTCAGTTATTTTTGTGTTTTAGATTCTTCTGTTCTTCTATTTCCCATTCTAAGCTTTCGCTTAAAAAATTCATATATGAAACCAAAAACAACCTTAATAATCATTTATGAATTGCAGGGTTTGTTAGGGTTGCTTGTTTGACAAAATGTAGCAAGATATTTCCTCTGTATTTTGTGAGTGATGCAATACCATTTGCACAATACATTGAATTGGATCACTGTATTCATAATGATTATGAGCCATTGTTTTCTTATCTATATGTAGATAGAAAGACATAAAAATTTAATTAAACGTTATTCAACAACAACTTAACAAATTAAATAACTTTTTCTTCGTCAGCAGTTTATTTTTCTTTGATGATGCTGGAAAGTTTTTAAAGAAAATTGAATTGTATGATAATTAATATTCAGACAAAGAATTGAATTGACATAGACACATTGAAGTGTTGATAATTCAGAACATAAACAGTTATTTTTTTATATGTATTTGCAGATAATGTTTTCTTAGGATCCGGTAAATTTTGCTAGAAAAAGTTCTTCAAATTATGTTAACAAGTAAAGAAAACAAGAAAATCGCAATTTTCACTAAATAAAAGATTGAATTAAGAGCGTTATGAAAACCCTGCAAGTGAAAACGGTTACTCACATTTTAGAATGAACGGATCTACGCGGAATCGAGGGAATTCGCAAAGCTGATATTCCATACCTAGGAAATGAAAAATTCCGTGAAAAGAAAACTCTGAGCCATAGGTATGCATATACAATACACAAACCATCAAATGCAGAAATACACTTCAAGTATTGCAAACGTATTGCCTGTATCAAAAATATTATTGCTGTAATACTCGATTTCATATTGCGGAAATAAAATTTTTCGAAAAGAAATTTGTCTCGACGGATATGCTCCTAAGCAATACGATATGCGATTCTTCCAGATGTTAAACTGGCAAAATCGCCAGGAAAATCAGGAGATACCGCAAATTATCAATAGGAAAAGAAAAATTTTTAAATATGTCATACATACTCACATATACTATGAAGTGATGTTACGAACAAATTCAAAAATTTTGTTTTTGTTTCAAATGATCTAAGCAAGAACTTCTTCGATATCGGCGAAGAGGCAGTAAAATTGTTTATATTTAATAAAACGCGAAAAAAAAAACGAAATAAGTAGGAAAAAGGAAGCTAGCGCGAAAAAGGACGCGGAATTCAAATGTTCAGGTAAGCTATAATTGGAAATATTCTAAAAACCACAAACTAAATCTTTGTTTTTCAAACACACAAGAAGTCACGGAATTAACACAAAGTACCAATGTATATAATGACCGAAGGTATATTTTAAATTAGTGCTTAAGATGTAGTTTTTTGTTCATGAGCCTTGCATTTGGCCTCATACATATATGTAACTGTATAGGAATTAAAGTAATTAATAAAAACAAATTATATACATCCCTACCAGAAATAAATGACGTGTACTAACCCACTCAAACATCAAAACCTCAATATAAATATAATAAACTAGTTGACCCCGGTGTGCTTCGCTACCACCTCGTTATAAAATAAATTTAAAAGTATGTATTTATATATCCTACTCGATTTTTCGACTTTTCCGGAGGGATTTTCCAAAATTTTCTTCAAAAACCTTCTCCTCGAAAATACGAACAACTGACAAAAAATTTTACAGAAATCGGCCCAGCCGTTCTCATTTTATGAATTACTATAAATTTTTACACCATTTTTATATATATAGATTATATGTATGTATATGTATGTAATTAAATAAAATAATTACTAAATTAATTTAAAGTTTGTTTATATATGTATTATATGTATATAATCACATACATGTAGTCTTTTAATATTTCCGTTCCCACAAACTACCAGACGCAAACGTTAGCTCATTTCTTTAATTGCAATTTTAAATTTAATAATAATTTTTTAACAAACAAACTTCTACTGTTACAGCATGAAGCAACAACGTTGTTCGTATTGTTAATTTTTAAGTTCAAGTTGAATTAAGTTAGCTTGTAAAGCTCAGTTTTTAATAAAGACTCGAAAACAACAGACATAGTTGTTTTAATTATTATTGGCGCAGTCGGTACACCAAATAGAGAAATGATCGGTTAGAAAAGGAAAAACTATCAGCGAGTTAAAATAAGAAGTCTAAGGTGCGGTATTTATAAGCAACTAAGTGTAAGAAACAATGAAAAAAAAAAAAAAAAAAAGGATCAATTTGAGGTAGCTAGGAAGTGTATTTGTTCGATACAACAATTTAATGGAAATACATCAGACCTACCAAACGTCATTAAGCGAATAGAATCATTAGCATCCATTATGGAACCCCTGACAGTAGAGCTGAAAAGAATTTTATTAGGTTACATAGAAGACGGATTAGTAGGTAGGGCTAGAGACTCTCTATCCAGGAATGGCCAAGTCCAAACATGGCTGGAGTTACGAGCAGTGCTGATTAGGGAACATGGTGATCATACACCAAAAGAGAGAATTTTAGACGAAATAACTCTGTGTCGATGCACAGATGGAATAAACAAATTTTATTGTAAATTAAATGAACTTCTAGTTAGACTTAACAATTCCTACTTGCTTGATGACAGCTTAACGACACTTCAAGCTACAAGGAATAAAAATCTGGTTTTAGAGACATTTAAACGAATCTTACCTGAGCCAGTAAAAGGAATAATCATTAGTAGAAATCCAGCTACCATGGCAGAAGCTTGTGCAATAATAGAAGAAAATGGTTATTTAAATTTTTCCGGACTCTCATTCAGTAGCGCATATCGCCATAATAAGAAACAATTTCAAAGCAATAATACTTATGGCTATAGAAGAAATGATTCGGGAATAAGAAATTTTCGTTGTCCACAGCGAAGTGGAAACTTTCGTCAAATGGATAGTTTTCAGCCAAATAATCAGAATCTAGGAAATAATTATAGAAATAATGCAGGGCAAGGATCTTCGCAATCACGTAGAGGAAATTTTTCCGGACAATCGCAAAGGTTAAACATACCACAACACGCTCGAAATGAACCAGATCAACCAGTGGAACCAATGGACATTTCGAACACTTTTCAAAATTTTCGGACAAGGGGCCTTCCAGATACATGCCCTATATAGTTATCGATAACCCGATTAGGAAACTTAGATTTATAATAGACACTGGGGCAGAATTTAGCATTATTAATCCTGGAGTATGTAATGAAAAATGGAAATCGCCCATAAATATAACACTTAAAGCAAGTAAAAATGACATTATAATTAGGAAAAAATGTATAATACCACTTTTTAAAGAGTTTGGACTCGAAAACTTTTACGTAGACTTTTTGGAATACAATTTCGCTGATGGATTTGATGGACTCATAGGTAATAACATTTTAGTGAGCCTTGACGCCAACATTTCCTACAAGGACCGAGTAATTTCGACAGAAAACAGCATAATTAAATTATTCTTTAACAGGGAGGAGGAAGAATATTACAGTCGTTCTTTTGATGAATCAGGTATTTTGGCAGGTGAAGAACCAAATATTTTTCATAACACTATACAGTCAAAAGATTTTATACAATACATAAATGTAGACCACCTTAACGAAAGGGAAATGAAAAGTTTGAGAGGTTATTTTTTAAATACACAAATACATTTTATAAAGAAAATGACGATTTGACTTTCACCAATGAAGTCAAATATAAAATCAAAACTACGAACGACATCCCAATTTAAACCAAATTATACAGATATCCCCAGGTACATAGGGAAGAAGTTGACAGACAAATAGCAGAAATGTTGAAGCAAGGTATTATAAGACCTTCTCGAAGCCCGTATAATGCACCTATATGGGAAGTACCCAAAAAGAAAGACAACTCAAACGTCTAGAAGTGGCGTATAGTCGTTGACTATAGGAAGCTCAATGCTTTAACTATCGACAATAAATTCCCCATGCCAAACATGGAGGACATGTTCGACAAATTAGGACGATGTAATTACTTCACCACGATTGATCTGGCCAAGGGTTTTCATCAATTAGAAGTGGATCCTGTGGATATACATAAGACAGCATTCTCTACTTCGACAGGACATTATGAATTCTTGAGGATGCCCTTTGGGTTAAAAAACTCTCCCGCTACTTTTCAGAGAATGACGAACAACGTCCTTGCTGATTACATTAATAAAATTTGCGTCGTTTATCTTGATGACGTTTTGGTATTTCGACATCTATTGAAGAACACTTGAATTCGCTAAGGCTGATTCTACAACGCTAAAATGAAGCTAATCTCAAGATACAACTCGACAAATGTTCATTTTTACAGAGACAAACTGAATTTTTGGGACATTTGGTTACTGATAATGGTATTAAACCAAAACCTCAGAAGGTAGAGGCAATCCAAAAAATAGAGCTACCAAAAACAGAAAAAGAAATTAAATAGTTTTTGGGAATTACTGGTTATTACCGGAAATTCATTAGAGACTACTCGAAAGTAGCCTATCATATGACGAAGTATTTGAAGAAAGGTGTAAAAGTAAATACTTCTGACAAAGATTACATTAATGCATTTAAGAAACTTAAACAGCTCCTGATGAATGACCCAATTCTCATCTATCCCGACTACTTGTCACAGATGCATCAAATTTTGCGATTGGCGCTGTTTTAGTGCAAACCGAAAAAGTCGTTTCATATTATAGTAGAACATTGAACGAACATGAACGTAGGTATTCCACAATAGAAAAAGAACTACTCGCTATAGTAGCAGCAACTAAGTACTTTAGACAGTATTTATGGGGTAGAAAATTCACTATTAAAACGGATCATAAACCTTTGGTTTGGCTGGATTCATTGAAATTGCCAAATCTTAAACTGCAACGATGGAAAATTAAGATAAATGAATTTGATTATGATATCGTGCATGTTAAGGGAAAAACAAATGTGGCGGATGGTTTGTCAAGATTACCAAATTTAGAAATAAATAATGGTGAATTGGTTTCAGAGGAAGAAGACCAAAACGACACAAGTTCAAATTGTGCGACCATACATAGCGGGGAAGAGGGCAGCTCTTGCTATATTTGTTTTCGGAAAAACCGATTAATGTTTACAAAAACCAACTATATTTCCAAAAGGGATCTACAGAAAAATTCGTTATGCAAATCAAGAATAGAAAAGTAAAAAATTTTATTACACTCACTGATAATAGTGACATACTAATGATACTGAGGAAAGTACTGAAAGATAAAGGCGTCTTGTGTATTTTTTGCGAAGACGATCGACTTTTTGTACAACTTTAGGATGTTTATGTACAATTTTTTTCCAGTAACAGAAATTTAAGAGTGCTAAGATCCACGAAAAAATTAATTAAAATTACAAATAGAGATGAAGTCTTAAAAATAATAAAAGACGAACACTTGAGGAACAATCACCGTGGCATTAATGAAGTATTTGGAGAGCAGAAATTTAAATATTACTTCCCTGGATTGGTAAACTTAATAACGAAATTTATAAATAGTTGCGAAGTTTGTCAATTAGCTAAATTCGATAGAAGACCTGCAAAAGTTCAATTTCAGCTGACTGAATCACCAGGCTGTTTTAACGACATTGTCCACATGGATATTTGGTTCCCATTTCGAACCGTAATGTTTTTAACAACTATAGATAAATTTTCAAAATACGCAACAGTACATAAACTAACCGATAGAAGGTGGCTTTCTATACTAACTACACTCAAAGAAAGAATAAGATTTTTAGGGAAAATGAGAAAAATTGTCTATGACAATGATAGGTGCATACTTCACGAATATGTTAAATTCTTTTTAACCAAAAATAGCATTGAAACTCATGTGACGACCGCTCGCCACAAGACGGGTAACTCGGACGTCGATCGTCAACATGGCACTCTAAATGATCATATTCGAATTATTACAGCTGATACAACGGTGACACATGAAGATACAGAAGATAAAATACATAGGATAATTACAATTTACAACAACACTATTCATTCAGCGACTAAACTACGACCCATTGATTTTATTGAGAAAAATTTCGACAAGGAAAAGATCCAAGAGCTTGCAGAACAATTTAGGAGAAAAAAACTTTTAAAATTAATAGATTAAACGAAAATCGAAACGAAAATTTTGACTTGACCGATACAATTGTACGGAAGAGAAACATACAAAAAAATAGTCCTAAATATAGAAGACTCTTACAGTTCAAGAAAGACGGTAATTATGTAATAGGCACTACTAATAAGAGAAATAAGAAATACTACAGAGCTCAAATGAAACGCAGGTTGAAACAACAGATTTAATGTTTTTGCAGAATGGACTTCTTCACTATTATCATACTGATGCTGGTGGCAAGATCAATCGCAAACAAAATTGAAACTTATCAGATAAATCCAGATAATGGATTTGTGATTTATAAAATGGAACCCGAATCAGTGGTAGACAAATACTTTAATGTGTTGCATATTGTGGATTTGGAGGTTTTCGAAATTTGCTTAGAAAGGATAGAAGAAAATTTGGTAAAACTTAACCTCGTTGACGAACACGATATCGACTTGATTCAACGAGAAATTAAACTGGCAAGAACAGCTCTATAAGCACTGATTCCACACTCCTATAGAAATAGCAGAGCAAAAAGAGGACTGATTAAAAGTGTTATGGATCGTTTTTAAAAGTGTTATGGGGAACAATGGACGATGATGACGCAAAGGAAATTTATAATCATCTGACAACATTAGACGACAACGCAAAACAGATAACCGACCAAATGAACAAGCAAGTAAAAATCAATAATGAACTGATTAAGAATCTTGATAATGTGGTGAAAAGTGTTAACAAGCAGCAGAATGAATTGAATGAATTTTTGTCAAATATTATAGCTAGAATCAACAAAGCCCTAAATGTTGTGGAGAAGTTTAGGTTTGTTTTGCAAACATATGCCGATCTTAGTATTCTGAACAAACAGATAGAAAAAATATCAGACGTTGTTGTGATGAGCAAACAGAACATATTACCGCACGACATACTGACTGAAGAAGAAAAGATTAGATACAATATCACGGTAGAAACTTTACCTTACCTTAAAACAAGCATAATGTTTTTGAAGATAAATTAGTTTTCGTGCTTCAAGTTCCAAAATTTACAACGGAAACATACTATAGGGCCCTCATTATACCGTTTCCAAATGATCGCTGTGAGGAATTAGACTTGTCAATAGAAGAAGTGTTGCTGCAGGGTGATGTGGTATACAAAAACAGAGGAAAATTAATCGTAAAGAAAAACCTTTTGATCCATGATAACAATTGTGTAAGAGATTCTTTTAAGCAGAATAATGATTGTAAACTTAGAATAAATAAAGAAACAATAATTAAAGAAATTAAAGCAGGCCTTGTTATAACAAAGTTAATTGAATTTACCCAAGTATATCACAACTGTAATGATAAGCCATATTTTGTTAAAAGAAATAGTATTATTAAGTTTGATAACAGTACGATTAAAATAAAAAAACTTGCATTTGAAAATTTTTTTCATAAATTTAGTCATGGAGTACTTATACCTTTGAGCTATGTAAATTTTACAAAGAACATTAACAACTTTACTTTGGAGGGACTTCATCTCCAAAGCATTAAGAATAGAGAAATCATTAAATACATCGAATTTAAAAATAACGTAGCACAGGGTACTGCTATAAGCTTGGTTGTTATACTTTTAATAATAATTGTTATTTTAACCATAAAAGTTAATGCCCCTATTACGGTTTACAACTTCAAATCGGCATTATCGATTACAACTCAACCTATCAAAAATGTAAAAGTTGAAACTATTTCGTATTACAACTTTTTTTTTGGTATTATCGATTACAACTCAGTGTTAGTGAGGTTGTCTAAAATGCCAAGAAATTACAACTGCTCAGTAGCAGTTGTTAAAAAAATCTTAAGCAAATAAAATGGAGAAGGGGTTAGTCAAGTTTTTTTTTAAATGCCTTTCATGAATTTATTAACGATTGATAAGTTATTTATAGAAAAAAACAGAGTTATAACGAGAAAACAGAGGGTTTTGCTCTTCTTCAGTCATTTCTGTTATTATCCATTTTGCACAAACATATTGCTCAAAGATATTTAATACTTCTTTAATCACTACACATATTGTAAGATGTGCCAATACAACGTTAACATCATTTCCACAACTTTTTTGATACATAACTGCCGTCAGCAAGGAACCTAAGAGTTGCACATAGTGTTATTATGTGAGGTATACCTGTACCTCGCACAGGCTTCTGGAAATGTTCCTTCAGCTCATTATAAAATCATATTAAATATATACATATGTATATTAAAAAGCCATTTAATTATAACTTAAATTTTTTCTTACATAGCATCGGGAAGTTCCAAGGGATTGTAGTGATTACGAAGATTTTTTCGTATGCGCAACTCGTCAATGTTAGCATCATCACTTTCGTCAGAGTCAAATAAATCATAAGATATATCCATTTTTTTCACTTAGTACAATTTTATTATTTCTTAAACAAAACAAAAAGTACAATTTAACAATAAACCAATTTTTTTATGTTTTTGCCTCAAAAAATACCATAAACTGCTTTATCAACTGTCAAATCGTTGCTTTTGAGGCTGGCAACATCAATACAACTTCAACTATAATGAGTTGTAATTCATAATACCAAAAATGAGTTAAGTTGTTTGAAAGTTGAGTTGTTTCAATTTCAACTCAACTTGGTTGAGTTGTAAACCGTAATAGGTGCATAAAGGCCCAACTATAATGTGCTTAATGTAACTTAAGCAAATGTGCGAATAAACACAATCAAATGCATACAACTATAATGTACTTAAGAGACTTTTCGTCAAGTTTCGTCAAGTGTCATTTGCTTAAGGAAAGTGCGGTCAATTTCGCTCTTCCTTAAGCAAATGACACATCAGCTGTATTATAAAAATTTTCCAATATACATAATAGATACATATAATTGTTTACAATTAAAAGATGCAACCACTGTTGCTTTTTTTAGTACTTTTTTATTTTAGTTTTCGTTTACTTTATAAATTAATAAAAGATAAACATGGATTTACTTGTTTATGGTAATATATTTATAACTTTTACAAATTAAATGAGATTTCGTAAAAAATATTACATTTTAAAGAAATAAAAACGAAAATAGTTTTTGCAAAAGTACAAATGTTTGCAACTAAGTGTAGAAAGTTTTTAACCTCAATAAGTACAATATAGCCACCTAAAAGTCTTCAGTAATTTACTTAAGCATTTGACATGCTTTTCGTTGAATTTTGACACTAGCTTAAGTTACATTAAGCACATTATAGTTGGGCCTTAAGTGTTGTAAGGTTAGAAAGAACAAAATAGAACTGAAAATGAAAGACTGCCCTGATCCATTTGCCCGGAGAGCAAATACTAAGGGTGGGGAAATCACATACATGTAGTCTTTTAATATTTCCATTCCCACAAACTACCAGACGCAAACGTCAGCGCATTTCTATAATTGCAATTTTAAATTTAATAATAATTTTTTAACAAACAAACTTCTACTGTTACAGCATGAAGCAACAACAAGTAAATGTGCTTATTGTGCACATTTGTTCTTTCTCGCCACCAATTCGTATTGTTAATTTTTAAGTTCAAGTTGAATTAAGTTAGATTGTAAAGCCCAGTTTTTAATAAAGACTCAAAAACAACAGACATAGTTGTTTTAATTATTATTATATTTTATCTAATCGCAAGTGATGAGTGGTCATCTGTGACTGCTTTATCCAAAGTAAATGGATGGTAATGTGTGACAGCTTGTTGACCAGTAAAAAGTAGTATAGTTAGCAGTACATATATATGTTACGCACTCAAGAAAATTTCACAAGTGCGAGAGAAATCCAAAATCACACGTACACAAAATAAGTGGTAACATTCTTCATATTTCTCTTAAGACTTAATTTGAGGCTGTGATCACTTGAGGGGTTCAATGATAGTAAATTTACTAGTCAATAACGAGTCACGTTCTGGTAGGCTAAATCTTCTTCTAATATGTAAAAATCTCGTGTCACGATGATTGTTACGAACTCCTCTGAAACGGCTCGACCGCTTTTAATAAAATTTTTTATGCATATTTGGTAGGTATGAGATTAGGTTTTCAAGTATATTTTAAACCGCAATGGGCTTGATGAGGGGTGGCAGGGGGCAATTCCTGTATTTACTAAACTATTAACCCAATTCGTATTTCAACTAGAAAAAATTATTTATGTTGTTGAATGACAGATGGTGCTAAGTCCGCCTATCAAAATTGAAAAAATGGGTTGATGAGTGAGGTGAATGGTTCCCCCATATTAGAAAATAGCTTCCGGATGAAGCCGGGACAATCATCTAGTACAGTATTTTTCGCTTATAGTCCACTACTACAGTTGCACAACTTTTGTGGACTATAAACGGATTTGGACTATAACCGAATTTTTTTTATAAGCCACTTATGGATAATAAGTGAATCCTAGTATAATCCACATTTGGATTCTATAAAAATTATTTTCTTCAATAAAACCACTCTTTTTAAACAATATAAAAGTTTATTTAAAACAACCAAATATTCATTTAATTCAAATAAAGATTATTATTACTAATTAATTCAAAACCATATAATAAAAACGAAAAGGTACAAAGTAAATAATTTCAGTGCTTCATAAGCTTAAAGTATGAGATTCATTTTGGATGACTGAATCAAACAACATAAATAACAATTTCATAGATAGAATACATAGAATGTTTTTACAAAAAATCTGTAATTTTAGTTTGTTTCTTTTTTAAAGAAGCTTGCACAATATATGATTCTATTTGATCAAAAATCAAGTTTTCTTCAATTTCTTTTTCTTGGCAAAATTTTCTTATAATGTCAACGGAATCTAAAACTTCTTTTGAAGTAATTTTTGTTTGTTGGCAATCGAAAACTTCAACCGCAGAATCGTAAGGATCTTCATCATCAACATTATTAAGATATTGCTCAGCAAATTTGTCCGAAGCCACATCGTCCAAAATATCAGCATCACTCAAGATTCCATGGCAAATAAGCTCGTCATCACAATGTTGATATTCTGAGGAAAACGTCAAAATTTGGCTTACACAATCTTCCTCGTCCTCAATCTCATGCAAATCTCTAATATTGTTAAAACCTGCCTGAAAATATAAAAATATGTACATACATATGTATGTATAATTTTTGCAATAAAAGTAAATTTAAAAATTTAAAAGTACCTTTTTGAAACAATTTTCAATACATTCCGGCTTTACTAACCACCATGCCCGCTTTATAAAATGCAAAGCATCCAATATGGATATTGATTTAATATATTCAGGAACAGTTTTTCCTTTCTCAATAGCACATATCTGCTTCTTAACGATGATCTGTCTATATTGCTGCTTAAATGAATGAATTATTCCTTGGTCGAGAGGCTGAATAATAGCTGTAGTATTTGGAGGAAGATATTGAACCGTAATATTTTTTAAAGCTATTGTCGTCTTATGGCATGATGCGTTGTCAACAAATAGAATTATTTTTTTTTTAATTTTATTCATGTCTTCATCCAATATAGACAGTATATCATTCCAGATAAGAACAGTCATCCAACTGTTTTTATTTGCAAAATATTTTATAGGAATGTTTTTATTTTTAAAACATCGAGGCTGCATAGGCTTTCCAATTACAAACACCCGTTTGTAAGAACCCGTTGAGTTACAAATGAAGAGAAGTGTTAAGCGGCTTTTTTGCATTTTCCATCCTTTTGGTGGACTGCCTTTGTTGAAATAGGTTGTGCTAGGCAACGCTTTGTAGTATAAACCACTTTCGTCCGCATTAAAAATACATTCTGGTGAATAATCTTCAATAATTTGAGGCAACTGGTTCTCTACAAAGTGTGAAGCACTGTTTTCATCATTGTCTTTTGATTCCCCATAGATTTTGCCTACACATATTCTGTTTCTTTTCTTCCAACGAAATAGCCATGATGCATTTGGTTCAAAATCCTTTTCCAAATTCACTGCAAATTCTTTTGCTTTATTTTAAAGCATCAGGCCAGTTACCACTGCATCCTGGCCACGCATTTCGTTAAACCATATAAGAAGCGCCTTTTCAATATCAGGGTGATCCCCTTTTCTTTGACGCAATGTTTTTAAACTGCATGAATTGGACACTTCTTTTATTTTTGCACTATTTTTTACTATTTTATAGACTGTGGATTTGTCCACTTTATATTTAGAGCTCAGTTGTGCACATTTCATTAAATTATGTTCATAGTCTTTTATTAATTTTAGTTTTTTTTCCACACTTAACACAACGCGTTTACTCATTTTTTCTACTTTTATGAATCAAGCAAAATTTGACATTTATAAAAGTTGCCAGAACGGTAGATAAAAACATGTTGCCAGTTTGCTAAAAAAAATATAAAAAACAGTGTGGACTATAAGCGATTTTTTTGCATTGAGTATTAGATACGCGTGCAAAGAAAATGTGGGTTATAAACGAAAATGGACTACAAGCGAAATGGACTATGGAGCAAATAATTTGTATGAAATTCGTAAAAATTTGCACGTGAATATGACAGTTTTGGCTTATATCCGTTTTTGGCTTATATCCGGAATGGACTACAAGCGAAAAATACTGTATGTATATGTACATAAATACAAAATTTTGTTTGTTTCTGGGTAACCTTTTATTATTTTTATTCTACACTTTCATTCTATTATCTCCTAAAATCCTCAGATTTGTTTTTTGAAAATAAATTCAAATATATGAAGAATGTTAATTTTGTTAGAAATGTATATTATATACTAAAAATTACGCTTAATTCGAAACATACAATTTATATCTAAATACTTAGCACTCCGAAATCTTCAAAACAAAAACATATTGAATTAGAATTTTAGATGTAGGATTGAGTATCCGATCGAATATACATATATTTGATATAAGAAATATTTGCAAAAAACTACGCGGTTTGTGTTTGTAAAGTATATATATATTTTATGCAATAGTATTCAAAATATTTCCAAATTTACTCGACGCAAATTTTTAAAATTAAAAATGTATATGAATTTGATGTGTTTAAAAAAAATTTAATGAACATTCATCCCTATCGTGAATAATTTTTCCTTCGTAATTTTTTCACTTTTCACATATTGGCAATCATAAAAAAATCCTATGAAAAAAGTTTATTCAGTCCAGAATATATACCAGGGGGCGCTGTAATTGTACATAGAATTTTGTTTTGTCGCCTTTGAATTTTTTCTACGTTCGATGCTAAGGCAGTGCACCATAACAATATTGGTTTCAGTATCGCATTGTAAATACAAGTTTACAGTCAAGGCTTAGTATAGAATTTCTTCCAATAAGCCAATGCATTTCGGCTCCTTTTAATTTGTGTCAACTCTGCGTCTACATGTGATTTCCATGTTAAGCGACGATCAAGATGAACGCCTAGATACTTGACTTATTGATATTTGTTGCGGTATAGTCTAAGTGTTGATTTGTATAGGCGGATATGTTTCCCTGCACAACGTAAAAGAGATGTGTACACATTTCTGCTCTTTAACTTTAATACGCCATTGCTTTAGCCATTTTTCCAATTTGGATATATACCTGTAGGGATTGCCTTCCACGTTGCAGCAATGTGGTAGCACAGTTTTTGCTTTTGACAGCTTTCTGAATTCAACGTGTGTTAGAGTTTTTTTACATATATACAACAGAACGTGAGAAAAAGTAGATGTGTTTTATTTAATACACTAAAGTGGTGACCACCGACATTAAAAATGAGTACGGCAAATGAAGACAGGGAAGTATTTGCAGATGCAGAAAACATGCAAAATGAAGCAGTGAAAGTGTCTAGAGTGGCTGCAAAGCCACCACCATTTTGGAAGCCGGATCCGAATCTCTGGTTCATGCAAGTCGAGGCCCAATTTAAACGAGCTGGGATAACAACCGATGACACAAAATATTACACTCTCGTGTCAGAGATTGACTCGTCTATTTTAAAGTGCGCGTCGGACATAAAAATGTCGCCGCCGGAACATGATAAATACGAAGCACTAAAAAACAGATTAATTGCCGAGTTTAGCTAATCAGAAGACACTCGTTTCAAACGACTTTTTGACGATTTATCGGCAGAAGGAAAAAAACCGTCCACATTGTTGCGGGAGATAAAAGATTTATCAGGAAATGGGTTAAGTGCTGAAATTTTGAAGTCATTGTGGCTGCGCCAGCACTTTCAAAGAGAAAGCCACAAAGTGTGGTCCTCCTTGCAGTTTTCGCCTGCGTCTGTCGGAAAACTGGTAAGCCCTCCGTTTTCGGCGATGAACGATAGAGGGTGATTTCAAAACACACGCCCTTGACTTGAGGGATAAAAAAAATCGAATTTAAGTTCTTTGATTGACACAGGGGCGGAAGTATCCGTAATTCCTAAACAAAGAAATACTCACCTAAAGCCAACTTTAATTAAATTACTAGCAGCAAACGACACCGAAATTAATACATACGGAAAAAAAATCACTTTCCGTAGATTAAGGCAGTTTAACTGGATTTTACCATCGCTGACATATCGCATGCAGATTTTTTGGAAAATTTTAATATTTTGGTCGACATAAAAGGCAAGGCCTTAGTGGATGGAACAACGCTCCTGCGACATAATTGTCAGCTTATACGTTGCCCATCAACATATGTTACATTAGTAAGATCAAGAAATGCATTTCAAGACCTGTTCGCACAATATATAGATCTTACCAAGGACTCATCAAAGCTCGTTAAAAAAACTTCAGAGGTTTTGCACTACATAGAAACAAAGGGACTTCCTATATCGCAAAAAGTTCGTAGGCTGTCGCCTGAAAAGCTGGAAACAGCCAAAAAAGAATTCGAGTATTTTGTAGCATGTGGCCAACAGTGTGTAGTATGCATTGCGATTCAATAGTACCGCAACATGCAAGCATTGACAAACTGCAAGCAAGATATTTTGTGTGTGTCGGTAATTTGACACTTGTACGGTTAATCAAGTGCAGCAGCACAATGCACTTAAATGAATCACATTTATTAACAGCATTTGTATGATTGTAAATATAAGCTACACAAAGTATCTGTTGCTTTTAAGTATGCACTCGTTGAACTTTAAAACTGTTGAACACATGCCATACATAAATAGTTGGAAGCTAAATATGCTTACCCAACAATAATATATATTTCTATTCTTTTACTCTTATGTTAAGGTACCCCTAAGAATTAGTCTCATAATTAGTATTTAAGCCAATGTCATTTAGTTTATAATACAATTAATAAATCAACAGTCTTAGGAGCTCCAAATATACAAGCTCTAAGACAAAAATAAAATAAATAAAAACTATTTTATTACATGGTGATCCTGCCAGTCTTCTTCAGCGAGTGCTAGTAAACTGCACCCTGAAGAAGCAAGAGCAGACTGCCAGTTCCAAGTGCCAGCCAAAATCATCTGAAGAGAACCAAGAAGACCACAAAATCACCAAAATATATATATTTACATATATTTTACTTCATATGTATTTTAAATTTAATTAATTAATAACTTTTATATTAAAAGTGGTGCGCTAAAGTCGCACACTAGGGCCAGTAAGCGTTAACCGCTCGTGGCAAAAATTTTTTTTTGATTACTAAATAGCTCGTAGCTAAAATCTTAAAATAAAAAACATTTTTTTATTTACAAAAACGCCAACAAAGGCACTTAAAATAGAAATATAAATAAAATGTTACTTAAATAAAAATTAAAGCTTAATAAAATAAGACAAAAAGTAACACCTCAAGAATAATTTTTAAATAAAAAAAAAAAAAAAAAAAAAAAAAAAAATTTTTATAACTTTATAATGGATAAAAAAAATTGAACTTAATTAATTAAAAATAATAAAATTGTAAAATTAAATTAAATTTTAATACTTAGAATAAAATAATGAAAGTAAATTAATATTACATTTAACTTTTTAATGTTTTAAGACAAAATAATATACATAAAAATCTATATATATAAAAGAAAGTCGTGTTAGTTACTTCGCTTATAACTCAAGAACGGCTGAACCGATTTAGCTGAAAATTGGCAGGGAGGTAGTTTAGAGCCAGGAATAGGCTATAGGATACTTATGGGCGGGATTGAACAAAGGGGCATGGTACCTCTCATACAAACCACAAATTAAAAATCTATTATTTCTGCTCCTAATAACGGTATTTGAACAAAATTTGGTATGTCGGTTTGGTGTAAATTTCTTAAGTGCTGCTGCAAATATGGGCGGGATTGGACAAAGGGGCGTGGTACCTCTCATACAAACCACAAATTAAAAATCTATTATTTCTGCTTCTGATAACGGTATTTAAACAAAATTTGGTATGTCTGTTTGGTGAAAATTTCTTAAGTGCTGATGCAAATATGGGCGGGATTGGGCAAAGGAACGTGGTACCTCTCATACAAACCACAAATTAAAAATCTATTATTTCTGCTCCTGATAACGGTATGTGAACAAAATTTAGTACGTCGTTTTGGTGTGCATTTTTTAAGTGCTGCTGCAAATATGGGTGGGATTGGACAAAGGGGCGTGGTACCTCTCATACAAACCACAAATTAAAAATCTATTATTTCTGCTCCTGATAACGGTATTTGAACAAAATTTGGTACGTCGGTTTAGTGTAAATTTCTTAAGTGCTGCTGCAAATATGGGCGGGATTGGACAAAGGGGCGTGGTAGCTCTCATACAAACCACAAATTAAAAATCTATTATTTCTGCTCCTGATAACGGTATTTGAACAAAATTTGGTAAGTCGGTTTGGTATGCATTTTTTTAGTGCTGCTGCAAATATGGGAGGGATTTGACAAAGGGGCGTGGTACCTCTCATACAAACCACAAATTAAAAATCTATTATTTCTGCTCCTGATAACGGTATTTGAACAAAATTTGGTACGTCGGTTTGGTGTGCATTTTTTAAGTGCTGCCGCAAATATGATCGGGATTGGACAAAGGGGTGTGGTACCTCTCATACAAACCACAAATTAAAAATCTATTATTTCTGCTCCTGATAACAGTATTTGAACAAAATTTGGTACGTCGGTTTGGTGTGCATTTTTTTAGTGCTGCTGCAAATATGGGCGGGATTGGACAAAGAGGCGTGGCACCACCCATATAACCCAAAAATTTAAATCGCCATATTTTGGGAATTTTTTGACCTACGTCGATGATATTTGGTACATATGGTATTGCCATAATTTGGAATACGTACCGGGAGAAAAGTGGATGGGACCACGCTAATTTTTATTAAAATTAAAAATCGTAATATAGTCTTAACTACTGGACCGATCGTCACAATAGGATATATAAATACTTTTAATTTTATTTTATAACGAGGGGGTAGCGAAGTACACCGGGATCAGCTAGTAATATTATAAAATTAAAAGATGGGCAAAACAGAATCAAAATAAGAAAAGCCCAGTGCAAACGTGGTTACCAATTTGGAAATCATAGACCATAAGTCAGAAATAAATTCATTATGGCTACTAATGCTGATATTGGTGATAATATCAGCAATAAATCTATTACTTAAGATATATCTGTTGCATAAAAGAGCTCTACGGAAGAAATATGTTAGTAGAGCAAATGATTTGGATAAAATTTAATACATGTATTGACGAAATATTGCTAGTAGTTTTAGAAAATAATAATAAAAATAATTTGACATAATATAAAAATGTATTAGTGTAGACGACCTATATATATTAAATATGGCAAAATTAAGATATAAGTCACAATTATACAGCGAAGGCATTAATAGCCTGATGCTAAAATCTGTAGTTAATCAAATAATAATATTAGAAATAAAAAGTCACCATAAATAAACATACAACCCATTTTTGTGGCAGTAAAAGATAAAAAAAAAATTAATACAGTATTAAAAATCACAACAAAATCTATGGCATATAAACAACAAAGTAATACCGAAAATATTCAGCATCAAATTAAAAATAATGATAAAAAGCCCAATATATATGTACCACTAAAGAACACTGACGTCAGGAAGTACTATAAATTAAAGATTACTCCTGTAAAATGTTACATCAAACGAGTAAAATCTGTTATTACATATATAAATATAAATGATTTGTTTACTAATGGGAATATTGACCTAGGACAATTTTTCCCAAGGCTTGAGAAAGTGGCCGGTAAACTTAGTGTAGAGACACTACAAATGGCACCCAGTGAGAAAATTTTCGAATTTATCTCCATAAATGAATTTAAAAATATGGGCAATAAATATTTAAATAAATTAAAAGTAGCGCTACTTAATGAGGTGACCAACAATAAATGATAAGAATGCTAAGGCAATTCTTGATATAATGCTGAAATACCACGATGATCCAATAGAGGGAGGACATTGTGGAATATATAGAACATTAGAAAAAATAAAGAGGTATTACTATTGGAAAAATATGATAAAATATGTAACAAAATATGTGAAATTATGTAAAAAATGCCAGAAATAAAAAATAATAAGCCATAATAAAAGTTCTATGACTATAACAGAAACACCAGAAAAAGCATTCGACACGGTGTATGTAGATACTATAGGGCCATTTCCAAAATCAATTAATGGAAATGAGTATGCAATTACTTTAATATGTGATCTTACTAAATATTTGGTGACAATACCAACACCAGATAAATCTGCAAGAACAATCGCAAAAGCGATATTTGAAAATTTTGTATTAACCTATGGTCAAATGAAAACGTTCATTTCGGGCATGGGAACAGAGTACAAAAATTCTATACTGACGGAACTATTCACACTACTAAAAATTGAAAATATAACTTCCACGACACATCACCATCAAACACTAGGAACAATAGAAAGAAGTCATAGAACTTTTAACGAATATGTTCGTTCTTATATATCTGTGGACAAAACTGACTGGGACGAATGGTTAAAGTATTTCACATACTGTTTTAATACAACACCGTCAACGGTGCATAACTACTGCCCTTATGAGTTAGTATTTTCAAAATTACCAAACAATTTTAGGCAATTTGCTAAAATAGATAGTGTGACGCCACTATATAATGTGGATAACTATGCCAAAGAGGCAAAATATAGGTTAGAACTAGCTCATAAACGCGCGCAGTTATTTTTAGATAGAAATAAAATAAAACAAAAATTAAATTACGATGAGAATATTTTAGAACATAATTTTAAAATAGGAGATTTAGTTTTACTTAGGAATAATTCAGGGCATAAATTGGAAAATCAATATAAGGGTCCGTATAAAATAAAAAAAATTGATTTAAGAAATGATGTTACCATAGAAGATAAGAAAACAAATAAACAACAAATAGTTCATAAAAATAGACTTAAGATGTTTAATAATAACTAACATTTAATAGTATTGTTTGGCCGAACTAATATAAAATTAGAATATATGTACATCTAAATATTATAATATTTTCTTTTCTTTAAAAACAAAATAAATATTATATTACACTTATACTTAGACTAATTAAAAACTAATTGTAAAAGAATGTCCATAAAACTAACGTTATATGAACATTCTTGTAAAGGGTGGAGGTGTAGCATGTGGCCAACAGTGTGTAGTATGCATTGCGATTCAATAGTACCGCAACATGCAAGCATTGACAAACTGCAAGCAAGATACTTTGTGTGTGTCGGTAATTTGACACTTGTACGGTTAATCAAGTGCAGCAGCACAATGCACTTAAATGAATCACATTTATTAACAGCATTTGTATGATTGTAAATATAAGCTACACAAAGTATCTGTTGCTTTTAAGTATGCACTCGTTAAACTTTAAAACTGTTGAACACATGCCATACATAAATAGTTGGAAGCTAAATATGCTTACCCAACAATAATATATATTTCTATTCTTTTACTCTTATTTTTAGGTACCCCTAAGAATTATTCTCATAATTAGTATATAAGCCAATGTCATTTAGTTTATAATACAATTAATAAATCAACAGTCTTAGGAGCTCCAAATATACAAGCTCTAAGACAAAAATAAAATAAATAAAAACTATTTTATTACAATTTGCTGGATTGTTCGAATTCAAATACGTGACCTTTGGTTTACGAAACGCCGTCTAAACTTTTCAGCGTTTCATGGATGATACAGTGAAAGGCCTTGATTTTGTTTTTCCATACTTAGATGATGGTTTAGTAGCATCAACGTCAGTTGAACAACATTTACAGCATTTGCGACAACTAATTGAACGATATAGTGAATGAGTTAGGCCAACAGAAAGTCGAGTTCCTAGGACACATCATTAGCAGAAGGTATAAAGCCACATCCTAGAAAGGTGTCCACAATCACGGATAGGAAAAAACCAACAGATGTACAAGGACTGAGAAGTTTCTTGGGTGCCGTGAACTTTTACTGAAAGTTTATACCGCACGCGGCGGAGATCGAAATTCCCTTACAAAAAATGATGGGGCCGTGTAAAAAGCGTGACCGTTCCACATTAAATTGGACAAAAGCAACAGAAAGAGCATTTGGAAAGATAAAGGATGAACTCACAACTACAGCTTTGTTAGCATTTCCGCCATGGTAAGAACGTCTGTCACCACGGCAGACAAGACAGTTAAATTTTATAAGCCAATTTTGCTTAGACATCCGACATATATATAGGCCGATACGTTGTCACGGGTGGAAACCATAAAAATGCCATCAACTATTGACTACGCATTGTTGTATGAAGAGCAAGCAAAATGTCCTGAGTTGCAACATCTTATGCAAACCAATTCATCATCGCTGACCTTCCATAAGGTAAAGGTGCCAGGCTTAGATGCTGAAATAATATGTGATACCTCTACAGGAAAGGTACGTCCACATATTCCACACACCTTGCGCCAGCAAATATTCAGAACTTTACACGGGTTATCGCACCCGGGGGCAAAAGCATCAATTTAATTAATTTCCAAAAAGTATGTTTGGAAAAAAATTAATACCGAGATACGAAATCTCGTAAAAAACTGTCAACAATGTCAACGCTGTAAGATTTCACGACACACCAAAAGCGACTTACATACATTTACAGTTCCGGACAGAAGATTTGAGCACATAAACATTGACCTAATCGGTCCATTACCAAGATCAGACAATTTTACATGCCTAACATGCGTGGAAAGGTATTCCCGACGGATTGAAGTAATTCCCATTTCAAACATAACAGCTGAAACCGTGGCGAAGGCATTGCTCATTGGGTGGATAAGTCGCTTTGGCGTTCCGAAATTTATAACGACAGACCAGGGCCGGCAATTTAAATGCAATCTCAATAAGTTTTGGTATGGCCAAGTTCTTGACAGTTCATGCATTGGATAGGTGCAGATTTTTCATATGGCAGCTCAACGGTAACTCTTCGATGCAACAAGTATTTTAAATTATAGATTGGGTGCGATTTATTTTTTTGTAATTTTCACTTCGCCTGGCTGTAGCTCGACTCTAAAAATAGGTTGGGGGATTTTTTCCCTGTTCTTAATGTTTGAAACATTTTTGACTTTGAAGCCACTATTTTCAAGGCCAGACTTTACCTCTTCCGGATCCACGCTTGAATCTATTCCTTTTATAACTACTGTTAGGCCTTTAGCACTCTTCAGTTGATATGTATAAAAGTTTTTGTTTTTAGTCTCAAAATCTGAGACAATTTTTCTGTAATTATTTTCTTGTGTTACCTGAATTTTAGTTTCGTTGATTTTGCCGCGCTTAATTTGAGTTACATAGAACTCATTTGCTCCAATTAATGAGATAAGGCTTTTTACCAAAAACTTGGAGTTCTGTTCCCTTAAATATATCGGCGGTGGTTTACTGGACCTCGTTGTATTTGTGTCTTCATCGACTTGTTCATTTCGCGATTTTGAATGAACACTAAAATTCAGGTAACACAAGAAACTAATTACAGAAAAATTGTCTTAGATTTTGAGACTAAAAACAAAGGTAGAATCCTATTGCCCTATTAGTTTATTGCCCAACTTTTCAAATTTATTTGAGAAGCTGATGTACCAAAGTGGATGCCTAAGTGACTAGTAATTGATGCATTCCAGATCATCAATTCGGTTTTCGCAGACAACATAGCACTATTGAACAAACTCACAGACTTGTGAATGTAGTTATTGACACTTTTGAAAAAAAAAATATTGCTTTGTGCTATTTATTGATGTTTCACAAACTTTCGATAAAGTATGGCACGAATGTCTTATCCACAAATTAACGCAAAACCTACCCGAAAACATCGTCAGGCGTTTAATAAGATACTTAATGGAATGGAAATTTGTAGTGAGGGAAGGCGGAGTTCCCCACTGTACTTAATATATGCCTCTGACTTACCTTTAAGCAACAGTATTCAACATTTGCTGATGATACAGATTTTCTAAGCTTTCATGAAAATCCTGTAGAAGTTTCCCGAAACTTACAAAGGTATTTAGTGTATTAAATAAAACACAACTACTTTTTTTCACGATCTGTTTTATATAAAAAACTCTAACACACGTTGAACTGTTCTGCCACATTGTTGCAAAGTGGAAGGGAATCCCTACACACCCCCTTTCTAGAATGATCGTGCAACGAGAATGAGTGTTGATTCCGGAACGTAACTTTTCGCGGCCTACTTTCGCTTCTGTTCAACTCGCTGATCTCTATTGGAAAGTATGCTGGCTTAAGCCTGTCTATGGACACTGTTCTAGGTTTGGTTCCGATTTCTATGGTGTAAGTCTTCGGATGGCGCTCGAGAACCTTATACGAGCCATCATATGGTGCCTTTATTGGACCCCTTAACGTGTCGTCTCTGAGAAACACATGTTCACAAAAACGCAAATCTTTCGGCACATATACCGCCTTTTTTCCATGCTGGGTTGTTGAGCTTGGGCGTAGGTTTTCAAAATTTTGTTGTATGTATTTTTGTGAAAAACTCGATTTCACTGAGCTTAGAATTTGATTCTTCACTCAAAAAGCTGCCGGGCACCTTTATCGCTTGCCCGTATACCATTTCCGCTACTGATACACCCATGTCTTCCCTCACGGCCGTCCTCAGACCCAACATTACTATTGGTAGCACCTCGGTCCAATTGTTGTCGATTTCATGGCACTTTAAGCTGCCAATAACACGCGATGCCACCGCTCTATTAGATCGTTATGCTGAGGATGGTATGGTGTTGTCCGAATATGTTTAATGCCTATTATTTTCGAGAGGTTGTTGAAAAGATTGCATTTAAATTGCCGGCCCTGGTCTGTCGTTATAAATTTCGGAACGCCAAAGCGACTTATCCACCCACTGAGCAATGCCTTCGCCACGGTTTCTGCTGTTATGTTTGAAATGGGAATTACTACAATCCGCCGGGAATTCCTATCCACGCATGTTAGGCAATATGTAAAACTGTCTGATCTTGGTAAGGGACCTATTAGGTCAATGTTTATGTGCTTAAATCTTCTGTCCAGAACTGTAAATGTTTGTAAGTCGCTTTTGGTGTGTCGTGAAATCTTACAGCGTTGACATTGTTGACATTTTTTTAACGAGATTACGTATCTCGGTATTAATTTTTTTCCAAACATAATTTTTGGAAATTAATTAAATGGATACACAACCCGTGTAAAGTTGTGAATATTTGTTGGCGCAAGGTGTGTGGAATATGTGGACGTACCTTTCCTGTAGAGGTATCACATATAATTTCAGCATCTAAGCCTGGCACCTTTACCTTATGGAAGGTCAGCGATGATGAATTGGTTTGCATAAGATGTTGCAACTCAGGACATTTTGCTTGCTCTTCATACAGCAATGCGTAGTCAATAGCTGATGGCATTTTTATGGTTTCCACCCGTGACAACGTATCGGCCTATATATATGTCGGATTTCTCAGCAAAATTGGCTTATAAAATGGCACCTTTACCTTATGGAAGGTCAGCGATGATGAATTGGTTTGCATAAGATGTTGCAACTCAGGACATTTTGCTTGCTCTTCATACAGCAATGCGTAGTCAATAGCTGATGGCATTTTTATGGTTACCACCCGTGACAACGTATCGGCCTATATATATGTCGGATGTCTTAGCAAAATTGGCTTATAAAATTTAACTGTCTTGTCTGTCGTGGTGCCAGACGTTCCCACCAACGGTTTATGATCCGTGAATTCAACGAACTGTGTACCTTCCAAATTTTTTTTTTTTTTTTGATAAATTTTATTATTTATTGAATCTTTAATTATATATTGAAACATCAATAAATATTTTAAATCTTAAATCAAAAAATATTAAATATAAGTTATGCTAAACAAAATTTTTAGTTACAACGGTTGATTTTTGTTGTTTTACATCTCTCGTGTACGGCTGATAGAAAGAGTGTCCCTCCTCCTAAGCCGTGTGTGCACTCTACACTCTAGAATATTGCGCGCAAGTGGGTTTGGGTGCAACTCAAGTTTTTTAATGTATTTTTTCGCGAGTTTCGAAAATACTGTCTTCACCAACGGAACGGATATACAAGGGGGCTGCTGTTATTGTACGTAGAAGCTATAGCAGTGCCCCATAGCTGGATTTCATAGGACCATATTGGTTTCAGGATCGCGTTGTGTAATAAAAGTTTGCAGTCTAGGCTTTGTATAGAATTTCCTCCCATAAGCCAATTCATTTGAGCTGCTTTTAATTTCATTTGCATCAACTTTGCGTCTATATGCGATTTCCATGTTAAACGGCGATCAAGGTGAACGCCCAGATATTTGGCTATGGTGTGTTGCGGAATAGTCTCGGTGTTGATTTATATAGGCGTGCATGTTTCCCTTCGCAACGTAAAGGTGACGTGTACACATTTCTGCTCGTTTACTTTTATACGCCATTGTTTGAGCCATTTTTCCAATTTGGATATATACCCTTGTAAGTTGATGGAAGCTTCTACTGGATTTTCATGTATGCTTAACCCATTTTTCGCCGCACATAGTTCCTGTTGACCAATTTTCATAAAATTTTATATTTTACCTAATATGATGCTAATTAAGAAAATTGAAAACTTTAATTACGATTGTTTTTTTTAGTTTTCCGGAAAATTAGTGGTGATTATAATCACCACCGGCGAAAAATGTAAACACATGAAATTTTTCAGGAAACAAACTCAAGACCACATGTGCTCCAAGGCCGATTTCCTTACTATAGGGCTGTTGGGAACCAGCGTAGGGCATACAATTATACATATATCCGTCAGATGAAGTGAGAACCCACAACTTGAAACCGAAACGAATGGGTTTATTCCTTATGTACATTTTGCTTGAATGCCTTCCAAGGTATGGCACCATTTGCTCATCGATTGATATATGCTCACTAAAAACTCCAAATTGCAAAAACTTTTTGTTTAGTCCATCAAGTAAGGGTCTAATTTTCGCAAAACGATCGTTTTTATCTAAAGCGTTGTTATTACAAACATGAAGATATTTCTTCATCCACCGAAATTCGGAACGTGTTATGGCTTGTTTTACAATTGGAACCCCTAGATCTGGCTGCTGACTCCAATAATTTTCATATTGTGGAACGGTGTGGTATCCAGTAAGTATTAAAAATCCGAGAAAACGCTGCAACAATTGTACTGTGCACATGTTATCTAGAACATTATTCTGCCTCGCATACTTGTTAGTATTCGACACTATTAGTTCTATAATCTCCTCATCAAAAAACAACTTGAATAGGTCCAAAGGTGTTCTTTCACCTAAATTAATTCATAGAAAATAAAATAAAAAAAAACTAATCCATGCATTACCTACTCAATAACTGATAGAGATTTTCTTGATCGCACTATTTTCTTGACCACCAACGATTGTTTCGTCAATGTCCTCTTCATCACTCATAATGTCAACTCTAGGCGGAATATACACAACATTGCGAGCATTATTGCGAATCTGCGCATTAGCCGATTCATCATCCGATTCTTCCAGCACATCAACTATTTCCCTCATTGTTAAAGCACGCTTGACTCCAAAACTAGATAAAGTTAGTGTTTATTTTAACAATTTTCTATAACACTATTACTTTTCATATAAATACATACGATCCTGACATTTTTTTTATAATATCACTTCACTTCCAAAAAAAAATCACTTGTAATTATACTGTCCGCTTTGAAACAAGTTCAACACTAAACTAATATTTTTCATAAATATTTTGCAAATTCTCTTAAAAAATAATATATACTGTTTTCGTATACCGTTAAAATACCAAACACATAGATGCTTCTGTTTTTACAGTATACATAAAATTCTTGCATGTATGTTTATAAAGCTCACATTTAGGTATACCTTTTTCGCCAATGGTAATTATAATCACCACAATGTTGAATACTCAGTTACTCATTATAAATACATATTTTATGTAAAAAATTCGATGCAATAAGAAAACTAAATAACAAATTTTAATGATACATACGAAATTGTTAAAAATCGTATTATCATAGCATTTTAATCTTCACATTTTTAAATGACCTTTTTGACCTCTTTTTTAAATTTGTAAAAAAAAATATTATGCATTAAAAAAAACTCAACCTAGTTAAATAAATATATATATAAGGACATTTATAAGTAATTAAAAAAGTCATACGAAATAAAAAGTTTTTTCTTTAGAATTTATGACGCCTGGAAGTGCTGGTAATTATAATCACCGGTCGGCGAAAAATGGGTTAAAAAAGCTGTATCATCAGGCGGATGTTGATGTATGAATGTTATTGCTTAACGGTAAGTCATAGGCATATATTAAATAAAATAAAGGAGCAAATAAAATCGAAAATATCGGATCGCTGCATATATTGCCATTAATTCCCGGTCATACGTACTGTAGCGTTGCTCTGTTGTGCTTAACTTTTTTGAAAAAAAAAACCGAGTGGTTGCCAGTTGCAATTTACTTGTTGTTATAGAGCTGCTCCTATAGCTTTATCGGATGCGTCTGTCATTAGGGCCACCATGGCACATTTCCACGGAAATGTTAACAAAGCTGTAGTTGTGAGTTCATCCTTTATCTTTCCAAATGCTCTTTCTGTTGCTGGTGCCCAATTTAATGTGGAACGGTCACGCTTTTTACACGGCCCCATCATTTTTTGTAAGGAAATTTCGATCTCCGCCGCGTGTGGTATAAACTTTCAGTAAAAGTTCACGGCACCCAAGAAACTTCTCAGTCCTTGCACATCTGTTGATTTTTTTCTATCCGTGTTTGTGGACACTTTTCGAGGATGCGGCTTTATACCTTCTGCTAATGGTGTGTCCTAGGAACTTGACTTTCTGTTGGCCTAACTGACATTTTTCGGTATTTATGATGAGACCTCGTTTTCTGTATCGTTCAAATAGTTGTCGCAAATTCTGTAAATGTTGTTCAACTGACGTTGATGCTACTAAAACATCATCTTAGTATGGAAAAACAAAATCAAGGCCTTTCACTGTATCATCCATGAAACGCTGAAAAGTTTGGGCGGCGTTTCGTAAACCGAAGGTCATGAATTTGAATTCGAATAATCCAGGCAATACTCGAATTCTTTTTTGGCTATTTCCAGCTTTTCAGGCGACAGCCTACGACCTTTTTGCGATATAGGAGGTCCCTTTGTTTCTATGTAGTGCAAAAACCTCTGATGTTTTTTTAACGAGCTTTGATGAGTCCTTGGTAAGATCTATATATTGTGCGAACAGGTCTTGAAATGCATTTCTTGATCTTACTGATGTAACATATGTTGATGGGCAACGTATAAGCTGACAACTGTGTCGCAGAATTGTTTCATCTACTAAGGCTTTGTCTTTCATGTCAACCAAAATATTAAAATTTTCCAAAAAATCTGCATGCGATACGTCAGCGATGGTAAAAATCCAGTTAAACTGCCTAAATCTAATTAAAGTGACTTTTTTCCGTATGTATTAATTTCGGTATCGTTTGCTGCTAGTAATTTAATTAAAGTTGGCTTTAAGTGAGTATTTCGGTGGCACGAAATAAGCCCCAATGAAATAAGCCCCAAATCGAAAAATGAAATAAGCCCCAAAAAAATTTTCAAATTTTTTGTTTGGGGTTTATTTCATTTTTTTTGGGGGCTTATTTAATTTTTTAAAAATTTGGGCCTTATTTCATAAAATTTTTTGGGGCTTATTTCATTTTATTTGGGGCTTATTTCATATCCGTAAAATAGATCTAAAATCCTTACGCCCTGCCGTAGGCCGGTTATGCAGAGAATACTTTGAACGCGAAGCCAGTGTTCGATTTACCATAGAGGATAAATTTCTTGCGCCCGGCCGTAGGCCGGTTATACAGACAATACTTTGAACGCGAAGACGGTGTTCGATATACCATAGAGGATAAATTCCTTGCGCCCGGCCGTAGGCCGGCTATGAAGAAAATACTTTGAACGCGAAGCCTGTGTTCAATATACCATAGAGGATAAATTCCTTGCGCCCGGCCGTAGGCCGGTTATGCAGAGAATGCTTGGAACGCGAAGCCGGTGTTCTATATACCATAGAGGATAAATTCCTTGCGCCCGGCCATAGGCCGGTTATGCAGAGAATGCTTGGAACGCGAAGCCGGTGTTCGATATACCATAGAGGATAAATTCCTTGCGCCCGGCCGTAGGCCGGTTATGCAGAGAATACTTTGAATGCGAAGCCGGAGTTCGATATACCATAGAGGATAAATTCCTTGCGCCCGGCCGTACGCCGGTTATGCACAGAATACTTTGAACGCGAAGCCGGTGTTCGATATACCATAGAGGATAAAGTCCTTGCGCCCGGCCGTAGGCCGGTTATGCACAGAATACTTCGAACGCGAAGCCGGTGTTCGATATACCATAGAGGATAAATTCCTTGCGCCCGGCCGTAGGCCGGTTATGCAGAAAATATTTTGAACGCGAAGCCTGTGTTCGATATACCATAGAGGATAAATTCCTTGCGCCCGGCCGTAGGCCGTTTATGCAGAGAGTACTTTGAATGCGAAGCCGGTGTTCGATATACCATAGAGGATAAATTCCTTGCGCCCGGGCGTAGGCAGGTTATGCAGAGAATACTTTGAGTGCGAAGCCGGTGTTCGATATACCATAGAGGATAAATTCTTTGCGCCCGGCCGTAGGCCGGTTATGCAGAGAATGCTTGGAACGCGAAGCCGGCGTTCGATATACCATAGAGGATAAATTCCTTGCGCCGGCCGTAGGCCGGTTATGCAGAGAATACTTTGAACGCGAAACCGGTGTTCGATATACCATAGAGGATAAATTCCTTGCGCCCGGCCATAGGCCGGTTATGCAGAGAATACTTTGAACGCGAAGCCGGTGTTCGATATACCATAGAGGATAAAGTCCTTGCGCCCGGCCGTGGGCCGGTTATGCACAGAATACTTCGAACGCGAAGCCGGTGTTCGATATACCATAGAGGATAAAGTCCTTGCGCCCGGCCGTAGGCCGTTTATGCAGAGAGTACTTTGAATGCGAAGCCGGTGTTCGATATACCATAGAGGATAAATTCCTTGCGCCCGGCCGTAGGCCGGTTATGCAGAAAATATTTTGAACGCGAAGCCTGTGTTCGATATACCATAGAGGATAAATTCCTTGCGCCCGGCCGTAGGCCGTTTATGCAGAGAGTACTTTGAATGCGAAGCCGGTGTTCGATATAATTTAGAGGATAAAATTCTTGCATTTTATGATTTCTTCTTAAGCTTACATCATAAAGTTAACAAATTTGGGGCTTATTTCATTTTTTTGGGGGTTTATTTAATTTTTTTTTAAATTTGGGGCTTATTTCATAAAATTTTTTGGGGCTTATTTCATTTTATTTGGGTCTTATTACGTAAATTTTGTTTGGGGCTTATTTCATTTTTTTGGGGTTTATTTCATAAAATTTTTTGGGGCTTATTTCATTTTTCGATTTGGGGCTTATTTCGTGGTGCCAGTATTTCTTTGTTTAGGAATTACGGATACTTCCGCCCCTGTGTCAATCAAGGAACTTAAATTCGATTTTTTTTATCCCTCAAGTAAAGGCGGCGTGTGTTTTGAAATCACCCTCTATCGTTCATCGCCGAAAACGGAGGGCTTACCAGTTTTGCAACAGACGCGGGCGAAAACTGCAAGGAGGACGACACTTTGTGGCTTTCTCTTTGAAAGTGCTGGCGCAGCCACAATGACTTCAAAATTTCAGCACTTAATCCATTTCCTGATAAATCTTTTATCTCCCGCGGTTTTTTTCCTTCTGCCGATAAATCGTCAAAAAGTCGTTTGAAGCGAGTGTCTTCTGATTCGCTGAACTCGGCAATTAATCTGATTTTTAGTGCTTCGTATTTAACATGTCCCACATTATTATGTCCGACGCGCACTTTAATATAGACGAGTCAATCTCTGACACGACAGTGTAATATTTTGTGTCATCGGTTGTTATCCCAGATTGTGTAAATTGGTCCTCGACTTGCATGAACCAGAGCTTCGGATCCGGCTTCTAAAATGGTGGTGGCTTTGCAGCCACTCTAGACACTTTCGCTGATCCATTTTGCATGTTTTGTGCATCTGCGAATATTTCCCTGTCTTCATTTTCCGTACTCATTTTTAATGTCGGTGGTCACCACTTTAGTGTATTAAATAAAACACATCTACTTTTTCTCACGTTCTTTTGTATTTAAACAACTCTAACACACGTTGGATTCAAAAAGCTGTCAAAAGCAAAAACTGTGCTGCCACATTGTTGCAAAGTGGAAGGGAATCCCTACAGGTATATATCCAAATTGGTAAAAAAAATGGCTAAAGCAATGTCGTATTAAAGTTAAAGAGCAGAAATGTGTACACGTCACTTTACGTTGTGCAGGGAAACATGTCTGCCTATACAAATCAACACTTAGACTAAGCCGCAACAAATATCAATAAGTCAAATATCTAGGCGTTCATCTGGATCGTCGTTTAACATGGAAATCGCTTGAAGACGCAAAGTTGACACAAATTAAAAGGAGCCGAAATTCATTGGCTTATTGGAAGAAATTCTATACTAAGCCTTGACTGTAAACTTGTATTTACAATGCGATACTGAAACCTATATGGTTATGGTGCACTGCCTTAGCATCGAACGTAGAAAAAGTTCAAAGGCGACAAAACAAGATTCTATGTACAATTACTGCAGCCCCTGGTATATCCGAAATCAGCGAATTCACCAACGGTAGAAGACAGTATTTTCAAAACACGCGAAAAATATATTAAATAAGATTTTTATATTTAACATTTGAATAACTTATTGATGTTTTAATTATACTTGAAGATTACAGTAAATATAGTGTTGAAGCGATAGATTATTTGCAGCGTTTGTTTATTGCATTCTAACTTTTATGTGGTAAAATAATTCGGCTACTTTTTGGAAAGCCAACAAAACGTAAGAATTACTGCAAATTAAAGCATCACAAATCCGCAGGGAATGTTATTATTTTAATTTGGTATAAAAGCAAGAATAAAAATAAAGAATTTATCAATCTTCTTAAGGCATTTAAAGTGTTTTATTGATTGATCTTCTCAACGGTTTTTCAAGTGCTTGGAGTGAAATTACTATAGCCACAAACAAACATTGGTGAACCTAATTTTTTCTAAATTCACTGATATTCCACTCACCAGTGGTAAGGAATTCTTTAGAATTTTGAGAAAATAGAGAAACAGGCAACCACGTGTAGAACATCAGTTCGCACAGCAAATATACAACAGAAGCCACAAACAGTAGCACAGGGCTACAATCTTAACTTCCAAAGAGTACAAACAGTAGCACAGGGCTACGACTGAAAACTCATAAGAAACTACAAACAGTAGGACAGGGCTACAATATCCAACTCTTGTAACTGTTTTACATTGAAAACTCAACACTCTTCATCAAACGCAACACGAAAAATTACTCAAGATGTCATCAGTACAAGAACTTATGCAACAACAGAAGGCGAGTGTAAGCGAGATTGAAAGAATCATTTCAACCATAAGAAAAGCTCCGCTAGAAAGAAGAACAGAGGTATTTTACAAGGCAAAGCAAAATGAATTAACTAGCATATGGCAATCCTTCGAAAAAATCAAAAATAAAATTCGGAATGATGCCACCTTATCAGAGGAGGATCCATATATTACGAGGGACCTTTACAAATCTTTTGGCGAACAATACAGTTCAACAATTGAATATATTGAGGTGCCAACTAAAAAAGTGCACGACACCATCTACCAAACCTGTACCATCCGTAAGAACACAAGTAAATAATTCAGTCAACCAGTACAATCACGAAGAAACACGAACACCAGGACTTTCCAGGTTAATAACTGCAAGTATGACAGCATTAAGACGTTTGTTGCAAGGGGTAGTCTCCAGCTACATGGCCCATGACCACGGTGAGCGTCCACCAAACAACTTGGTACGTGGGATAGTGGCTAAAGCTGATAGCACAAGGATGCCAATCATAATCTGTGCTGATGCGAACTCGCACCACATCACATGGGGCAGTACTGACACCAACGCACGAGGTGAGTCTCTTTCATTTTATTATCAATAATAATCTTGAAATAGTAAATAGGGGTTCAGAACCGACTTTTATTGTCTCAAACCGAAGTGAGGTTTTAGATATTACACTGATTAGTGCACACCACAACAGTTTAATTAGCGACTGGAAGGTCTCGGACGAATTCCTTTTCTGACTAACGTTATATTGATTTCTCCATAGGGTTTTGCGTGGATAGACTAAATCCTCTGCTAAACAGAAGGAAAACTAACTGGGAGTTGCAGAACAATCTCCTCCGTAACACTCTAAGCTCCGTCCCCGTTATAAACAACACGACGGATATCGATACGGCAATAGATCTCTTCAATAAATCTTTCTGCTATGCAACAAATATGTCTTGCAAAACCACGACACGCAAAGGCAACAGTAAACCACCATGGTGGTGCCCTGATATCGCACACTCGCGAAGCGAGTGCCGTAGACTTTTTAACGAGGCTAAGCAAACAGGTGACTGGTTGCGATATAAGTCCTCGCTTAACAGGTTCAAAAACCTTGTTAGAAGCGCAAAAAGGAAGTCTTGGAGGAATTTCTGCAGTGGCGTAGAGAGCTCCTCCGAAACCAACCGATTGCGCAAGATATTAGCTACCTCACCGGTGGTACCCACCTACATACAAAAATCATGTGGAAGCTGGCCTCTAAGCAGCCATGAAACGCTCAGCGTACTTCTTGACACCCACTTTCCCGGTAACGCCCCGGTTTCTACTACAGTTACCGCTACCGGTGACACAAGTACTTCGCCTGAGCCAGTTATTGCACCGCTGGACAATGACAGAATCAGATGGGCGATCAGTACCTTCGATCCATTCAAATCTCCTGGACCAGACGGAATTATTACAGCGGACCTACAGAAAAATATGGACCTAGTCGTGCCCTGGCATTCTGAAATCTTTACAGAGTGACTGAAAAGGGCATACATTACGGCTTGCTGGAACCTGTGTAAGGTCGTCTTCATCCCCAAGGGGTGCAAGACGTCTCACACTAAACCTAAAGACTTTAGGCCTATCAGCCTGACGTCCTTTCTGCTCAAAACACTGGAAAGAGCTAAAGATATACATCTCAGAATGTCCTATCCCCCTCACAGCACGCCTACACAAAGGGCAAGTCTGTCGAAACTGCTCTCCACTCCTTGGTCAGTCACATAGAGAAATTCCTCGTACAAAAGGAATTCACTAGGGCGCCTTCAACTTTGTCAAACCGGACTCAATCATCAACAGCATGATAGAGTTGGGGATTGACTTCAATATCTGCAGGTTCGTAAAAAATCTGCTAACTAGAAGGGTCATAAGTGCATCTTTTGGATCTGCCACTGAATACAGAGCAGTGAATCGGGGCACCCCACAAGGGGGTGTCTTGTCACCGCTCTTGTGGAATTTGACCATCAACTCTCTACTGCTAAGCCTAGAGCGGAAATTGGTTAAAACCGTAGCTTACGCTGATGACGTGGCAAAAGCTATCTCTGGCAAATAGCTGAGCACAATATCTCAGTGTATGGAATCTGCTCTGACACTCCTCAGCAAATGGAGTGTTAGCTGCGGGCTTGGCTTCAATCCGGCGAAAACCGAATTGGCGCTATTTACCAGGAGGCACAAAATCGGAGACTATGCGCCCCCCAAACTAAACGGGACCACACTGAAAGTCTCGGACAACGCTAAGTACCTGGGCGTAATCCTAGATAGTAAACTATCTTGGAACCTAAACACCCAGTATAGAGCAAATAAGGCCCTCGTGGCTATTTACACCTGCAAAAGAGCAATTGGTTGAAGCTGGGGCATCGAACCGCGAGGGACCAACGGGATCTTTGAGACGGTAATTAAGCCCATAATTTTCTATGGGGTTATAGTATGTTAGGAAACGGTAGAGAAAGCCTCCCACCGACGAACTATAGAGAAAATTTTTCGGCTATCGGCGATCCTGATAACGGGAGCGCTCAGGTCTACTCCAACGAAGGCCAAACAGCTAGCTTTGACTGCGGCGATCAGACTGAACGCTACATGTTCATGGACGAGAACCGATCTTAGTCACTCCAGGATTCTCAGGCAGCACCAAGCGCTCCATGACTTCACAGACTACTGCCCACCGGAATCTTATTTTGGCGGGCTTTTTCAATCCATTGTTCCCAATAGGGAATATCACTCCCTACCCCCTTCCACCGAAGGAGCCATCAGAGTTTTCACTGATCGCTCCAAAAGAGGCGTAAACACTGGGGGAGGTTTCTATGTGGAAAACTTCAACGTCAAGGTTCCATTCAGACTTCGGGATGGCTGTAGCGTCCTGCAAGCTGAAGTCTCGGCCATTACAAGAGCGGAAAGATGGCTTAGGTATTATAGGATATCCGAAGACATCCATATTTTTACCGACAGCAAAGCGGCCATTGCTGCTATCAATGGTGTATACACTACATCGACGGTGGTAAACGAATGCCGAAAGTCTCTAAACGAGATAGCGAGACATTCAAGAGTAACACTATTCTGGATTCCAGGGCACTCAGAGTGCACTGGTAACGATATTGCGGACGAAACTGCCAAAAACGGCGCATCATTGAGCAACTCGATGATATGTCACTTTGCTGGCATTCCTTTATCTCACTGCAAGCGATTGATCCAGCAGGAATTATACAATCTTGCTCAAGAAAGGTGGGAACAAGAGCACACCTGTCGAGTCGCAAGGTCCACTTGGCCCCGCTACAGCCTGCACAGAACTCGCGATCTACTCAGGCTTGGTAAATGTCACACAAGACTACTAGTAACAGTGCTAACGGGGCACTGGTGTTTCGGGACTTATGCCAAAAGGATGGGCCTAAGTTACAATGACTACTGCAGAAGTTGTAAGGCTTATGAAAAATTATTAGAACAATTTAAAACAGATGAGCCAAATGCAACAATTGGAGTTGTTAAAAAAAATTAAATAGATTGCGTTAATGTTACAGACGCGAATTAAAAAAAAAAAAATAAACCGAGAAGTTAGTAGCTTCACGCGAATTAAAGATTTACTTTCTTTACTTAATAAAAAAAATATATTTTTGACACAAAGTGTCCTTTCTATATTTTAATATTATTATTTTTTATTATTATTACGAATAAACGTAATTATTATCCGAACTTATATTGATGTACATATGAAAAGTAATATTATCAGGCTCAAGTTCAGTTTTATTGAATTAATGAAAATTCAAAATTACTAATAGTTTTTTTTATGTTGAAATAGAATACGAGAATTAATATAATTCATTTCATTTTATTTGTACCCATCACTGGTTGGAAATTACTAATAATCAACACAAACTCATAGTCCGTTATCATCAAAGTATTCTACTTTGTAATATAACATTTTTGTGTTTTTTACTCTAAATTAGGGAAATTCACATATTACTGTGACCCTTGTTATTAGGGTATGTATAGCTCGTGCCCAAGCGGAATTAATATTTTATATTATTATTACGAATAAACGTAATTATTATTCGAACTTATATTGATGTACATATGAAAAGTAATATTATCAGGCTCAAGTTCAGTTTTATTGAATTAATGAAAATTCAAAATTACTAATAGTTTTTTTTATGTTGAAATAGAATACGAGAATTAATATAATTCATTTCATTTTATTTGTACCCATCACTGGTTGGAAATTACTAATAATCAACACAAACTCATAGTCCGTTATCATCAAAGTATTCTACTTTGTAATATAACATTTTTGTGTTTTTTACTCTAAATTAGGGATATTCACATATTACTGTGACCCTTGTTATTAGGGTATGTATAGCTCGTGCCCAAGCGGAATTAATATTTTATATTATTATTACGAATAAACGTAATTATTATTCGAACTTATATTGATGTACATATGAAAAGTAATATTATCAGGCTTAAGTTCAGTTTTATTGAATTAATGAAAATTCAAAATTACTTACAGTTTTTTTAAGTTGAAAAATATTATTATTTACATCCAATCAGTTTTTAGCAGAACGTATCAGTACCGATTTCAAGGCCGCTACACCTCTCATCATTGTTCAATTGTTCATCTTATTATAAGAGCAAAACATATTTTGTTAGGCGTGTCATTAAAATTTAAAATATTTTGGAGTATATCTCGGGAACAATAATTATTGCAGTATTGTGAGATATGTAAATAAAATGTAGTTGCTTGGTCACTATAACAGCTAATACTAAAAACAGAAAGTGTTGAAAGCTATACAGTTCTATGACATCTAACAGCGACATATGTAAGTATTTAAATTACTTATAAACGTAGACAATTTTTATTGGCTTTAAGGACACAACAACAACTTAGAAACTTAAATGTATATATTTCTATGGAATTTTTACAGATCTACTCATGTTTTTACCAACATAATTGAAGTACTTTTATTTAAAAATACTTGGAAATTCAACAAGCCTTCAACAATAAAATGACTTTCATAAAATATACTTAAATCTTTTATTAAATAACACTTATAATTTATTAAATTTTTATTGTTTTCGTTCTGCAGAACAAGTGATTTTTACACATTCATTTATTTTACATGGTTTATTGCATTGATAACACTTTATTGTTTATTGTCGCCACTAAAAATAGAAATTAGAGTAATTGGACAGCTACTACAAAATCAGCATGAGCAAGAACTTGTTGACTTGATGTAATCAATATAATCATTCTCATATGAACACATATATGGTATAAACACATTCGCCACAGCAGACTACACGAACACAAAACTACAAATACTGCTATCTACAGTTGTAGCCGTGTAGCCAGCTACTTAATTATTTTGGAAACGATACATAGTAGACAGCTGAATTTAGCGCTTTTACTTTTTTAAAGTTCGCTGGGGCGAATTGAATTCGCCACTCACATCACTTTGTATGGATTCGTTTTGACATAAACCGAAAATACTCATCTCATGGATCTCTTTTGGCTCCGGAGTTACGGGGTTCAAAACTTATTTTTTATTTGCTATAACTCCTAGAAAATATATCGGATATAAGCTATGTGGATATCACTCTAAACTCTAAAATACCTTTATACTGGTATACAAATTTTTTAAAACAATTTACCCATTCAATTTTAAAATTTTTTTATCTCACTTTTCACTTTTACAGAGAACTTACCATGCTTTTATTTGGTGTATATGTACTTGAAAGCTGTCACCGATGAAATGCGTAAGTTATGCTTCTTAAATGATAATTTTAAGAATAAAATGAGTTATTTAGAGCATTAGAAATGATACCTATGTCGTTTTTATTCGTTATATATTGTAGGACTTATGATCAATAATATATTAAAATGCTTTAGTCGATGTTTAGCGAAATGCCTAACGATTTGGAGTCAATTTCTGCTTTTAAAACTGCTTTATAATCGTCGCAACAAAATATTAAAAATTACTGAAAGTTAAAATCACAAAAAAAAAAAAAAAAATTATTAAACAGTTATTTTACTGCTAACTATAGAGGCTGCCCTCTTTACTCTTTTTTTAAAAATTCGTCGAACATAAAAACAAATGTTACACCCGATCAGCCCAACACCCCTTTAAGCTACCCTCAGTTACCTCAACCGTCGTCTAGCCATAATCAATACTCAAATGTTATAAAGTCAAACACCACTCTTACTCAACAAAAACCTAATAGTCAATTTTCATACGCTAATATTTTAAAGAGTAACCAGACTCCAGAGCAAAAAACTGTGCCAGCTAATGAACAGTAAATACATTTACTCTCAACATGTCCTGTATGATGCAGGAAATGTTGAAAATGCAGTCTACCTTGTTGCAGGCTGTATTGAACAAACCATGAACTTAAGAATCTGTTTTTGGAACGCAAACGGCATCTGCCAACATAAAAATGAAATAGAATATTTTCTTCTGAATAAACAAATCGATGTTATGCTTATCTCAGAAACTCATTTGACGTCTCGAATCTATTTTAAAATTAGCGGATATAATTTCTACGACACCAAGGATCCTCGAGGTAGAGCTTGTGGTGGCTCTGGAATCCTAAGAAAAACTCGAATAAAACACTACCTGCTGAATGATCTTCGTGAAGAATATCTTCAAGTAACGAACATCTGCATTGAATATTTTTATCAAAAGCTTGTGATATCATCTGTTTATTCTCCTCCCAGGTTTCCAATTTCGGAGAGTTAATATACTGCATTCTATGCAACACTGGGGTGCCGTTTTCTAGCAGCTGGCGACTACTATGCTAAACACACATTCTGGGGTTTACGCTTAATCACTCGTAAGGGTAGTGTTTTGTTCGACACAATTTCTAAAATGGGTTTGAATGTAGTTTCAAGCGGTCAGCCAATATATTGGCCAACAGATCGACAAAAAATTCTTGATGTTATCGACTTTGGAATTTTGAAAGGTGTGCCCAGCGAAATGATTGAAGTAGAAGAATCTTTGGATTTGTCTTCAGATCACTCGCCTACAATTATCACTATTTACTCACACACAACTGCAACACCAATATGTGGTTTACCGCTGACATCTGCACGTATTAACTGGCTGAAATACAAAAAATATTTGAGTGCTCATTGCACGGAAAATATGCCATTATATGCCATATGCAGCTAAAAATAAGACTTAAGGAATGTACCAAACAGCTCAGGAAACTTTTACAAACGCAAAAATTTCTTCAAGAACTTGATGCAACACCACAAACAGATTATTCACTGTGGCGTTCAGCCACAGGACTTAAAAGGCCAGTGATATGCAAACCTCCTTTGCGAGCTGCGAATGGTGACTGGGCAAGAACTGGTGATGAAAAAGGTTCTCCTTTTGTCAAACACTTGGAAAAAGTATTTACCCCAAATATTTCTGCTGATATTGTTGAACTGCCACCAGTCGTCTCTTTGCTAGAAATACCGCTGAGATTTACAATTGTGGAGATTGAAAAGGTCATTAATAGTCTTGACACCAAAAAAAAAGCCCCAGTTGTCGACAAAATAAGTAACAAAATGCTTCTAGAACCACCTTTTATTGCAAAAAGAATAACACTATTCATTTTTAACAGTATTCTACGCCTAGAACACTATCTAAAAGAATGGAAGGTGTCGCTGATACCAAAGCCTGGCAAGGATCATACAAAGGTTAAATCCTACGGACCTATTAGTTTATTGTCTAACATTTCAAAACTGTTTGAAAAGCTGTACATGAGCAGGCTGCGGCCTATAGTGACTAATAATGGATGCATTCCAGATAATCAATTCGGTTTTCGCATAACACGATCGAACAAACTCACAGGCTCGTGAAAGTTGTTAGAGACACTTTTGAAAAAAAGAAATATTTCTCTGCGCTCTTTATAGATGTTTCTCAAGCTTTCGATAAAGTATGGCACGAAGGTCTCATACACAAATTAACGCAAAATCTTACCGCAAACATTGTCAGGCTGTAATATATTTAAAAAGTGGTTCGTATTATTTAAATAAAAGAAATGAACTTCACCTTTACGTTGGTATGACAAAAGTGTTTTATTCTTCTAATTTGTTCTATAACTACTACTTATATTTATATACATCGAGTTATCGAGACTCGACGAGACTCGATTTATATTTAATAAACGAGGGTGGCACTACACCTCCCCTTTTTATAAAAAAAAATTAATTATAATTATATTTTTAGTTTAGATTGTTTTAAGTTTTCAAAAGTTTATTGTAATTATATTTTTAGTTTAAATAGTTTAAAACATTGAGTCACATAGCATTGACCACATGCCTATGCACCTCCCTTTTTATAAAAAAATGTTGAAACAAACAAGGTAATTCTTGTTTAGTTCGAGATTTTTCATTTTATACCTTATATCTTATATTTATTTGTGTATGTCTAAAAAATTTGTTTTGTTTTAATTTATTATAAATTTTAGTTTAAGTTTTTAGAAATATGTTTAATAGTAAATATCAAAACGAAATTTTTTGTGTTAAATATTTTGATTTAAAAAAAAAAAAACTAAAAGATTTTTTTATTATTTCTTCCTTTTTTTTCGTAAAAAATTTGTTTAAGTTATAATAATAAGTTTTTGTTCAATGTGTTCTTAAGTTGTTTATATTTTCGTTTTGACATGATTTAATTATCTTTCTTTTTACCATAAAGTTCATTTAAGTTTTTTTTTTTTTTTTAATGATATTTTTAGGCCATTATGCTGTTTATAACTATTGTGATATTCGGCTTCTATTTCTTGCCTCGAAAGCAGAAGTCTATACTTATGTTTCGTTAAAAAACGCAATAGATATTGTTAGCATTTTCTCAAAACTTATTGTACATTTTTATATATATAATTATCGGAAATTTGTCTAACTTTTGATTTAATGTTGCTTTCGATTTATGTAGATCTTTTAATTTTTTCTTTTTATAAGAAACATCTGTTTTTTTGTTATTTTTCAAAATTTCTTTTTTTTTATGAATTTTAATAAAGACTTAGTGATATCTACAATATTATTAAAAAAATTTTTTTTTTATTTTATTATTTAAATTACAAGAGTTTTATATAATAGCTTTTTTTTTCTAAAAAAAAAATTTAAATGTAACTTTTTTAAGAAAAAAAAAGATAATACTAGTAATGAAAATTATACATATGTGATATTGTGTCATCTTGCAGGCCTTTTGCTTCGGCCCTCGCTATTAGCTTTGCTATGCTGAATGTTGATGTTAATGTTGTGTTGATGGTGTTTGTTGTTATTTTGTTTTCGTACATCTTTCTTGTTGAACTTATGTTGTTGCTTCTGTTGTTGTTGTGTGTTTTGTGTAGTGTATCCTATATCACAACATTATTTATATTATTATACTTTTTCATTATTATTTATATCGCATTGTTTTGAGCTACCCTAATGTAAATTCCTAAGACATTCCTTGGAATTTACATTGGAATATTTGTAGCTTAGGACAACAACTAATATTAAGTTTGTATCTTTAAGATTACCGTTAAGTTAGTATTTAAGTCCTTGTTTTCGAGATAATAAAGCACTCACTATCATAGCCTCAAATCGGCTTTTTATTTAATTAAAACACAGGCATATAAAACTGCCTTATATAAACTCCAGCCAGTGGCGTTCTTAAGCGTCGGCACAAATATTACTTATCGTAGACACTACACTTCATCAACTCAATTTGAGGGTGGTGTTGGCTGAAGTGGTTAGCGCGTTGACTACTAAGCAAAGAATGACGTGGGGCCTGGGTTCAAACCCTGGCCAGAGAAAGTCAATCAACATCATTAATTTCTGTAATGTACATTAGTGAGACATTGTATTAATTGTTGTCGGACTATTTAAGTGATGAAGGCATAGCATTGGTCACTAAAAAACTGTTCCGACAGCAATTGATGATGTTCCAAGCTAATATACACAACATCGCCCTCCTTGATCGGTTAGCAGAAACATCGGCGAAGTAAAACATTTAATAACATGCCTGCCAATACAGCTTAACAAAGTTAATGCGTCTACCTAACACCGGAGGCGCCTCAACACTGCTATAAAAACTAACATAACGCGCAAAGCAGAGTTGTAAAAGAGTTAAGCCTTCTACATGTTCAACATCTATCTTCTCTACTCTATCCCTCTCTCTGAGTTCCGGCACAATGCACTGCATACGTAGGGGTCATCCGCTGAGTGCTGGTCCTAATTATATATAAAAAAAAAAAAAAAAAAAATTCACCACATGGCGATCCTGCCCAACGGATTAAGAAAAAAATAAAATACCTGTAGAGAATACATTCCTTACATCCCGGCCGAAGTAAAAACCATGCATTGAATGCATCGTATGAAAAGAAGGCACCAATTTGGCGACACATCCTTATACATGATGAAATATATTAAAAGTCCACAGTCCGTATTCGTCTACTGCTGATTATCCAAATACATTAAAAGAAAAAATATCACAATTCTTTTACAAGAAATTAATTAAAATTTTGCAAATAATAATAATAACACATGAAATGAAATATATAATGAAAAGTAAAGTAAATAAAAAGCTGTAAAAATAAAAAATTTATATAATATTGCCATATCATAAAAATTAGATCGCAGTGTAACAGTTGGATAAGTGCTACCAAGTTAATATAGAATACCAAAACGTACTAGTGGCAAGTAGTCCCAAAACGCTTAGCGAAGCAGTAGAGAAACGCGTAACCATAGAAAGAAGTTTACAAACAAATAGTAATGATAATAGTATTTGCAGAATCAACAGGCGTGAAAATGAACGTGTTAATAACTCACAAAGAACTAATAGAAATTACACAGGGTACAGAAATCAGGGCTACTCTAATCAAAATTATAACAGAAATTATAACAATCGTGATAATGGTTTTAATAATGCTAATGCAAACTATTACAATCGCAATGGATACAGAAAGGGTAATAGTAACAAAAATTCCGATAGATATAGAAATAATAATAATAATGGAGCAAATAGTTAGAAACAGTTAGTTAGGTGCATCAAGAAGTAATAATATAAACCCATTTAATAACAACAATAGAAACGGCTTCTCAATCAGATTTGGCAACAACAGAAATAATCAGGGAAACTAACAAACCCGGATAACAGAGTTTGTTATCCAGAAGGGCGAAAATGTTTCAAAATTTCAAATAATACTGATAATTATATAGCAATTAATTGCAATACTATTAATAAGGAGCTCATGTTTTTAATAGACACTGGAGCCGATATTTCAATTTGCAAAAGAGATAATATAGATAATATAGATGAACGTGATATATCATCACTGAGTGGTATTACTACAGGTACTATAGAAAGTCTCGGTACTGCATGTTTAACTTTAAAATTAGATAACAAACGTATAACACATATAACGTATTTAATATATGCCTCTGACTTACCGTTAAGCAATAACATTCATACATCAACATTTGCCGATGATACAGCTTTTCTAAGCGTTCACGAAAATCCTGTAGAAGCTTCCCGCAATTTACAAGGGTATATATCCAAATTGCAAAATTGGCTCAAACAATGGCGTATTAAAGTTAACGAGCAGAAATGTGTGCACGTAACTTTTACGTTGCGCAAGGAAACATGCCCGCCTATAAAAATTAACACCGAGACCATACCGCAACACACTGTTGTCAAATATCTAGGCGTTCATCATGATCGTCGTTTAACATGGAAATCGCATATAGACGCAAAGTTAACACAAATGAAATTAAAAGCAGCCCAAATGAATTGGCTTATTGGAAGAAATTCTATACTAAGCCTAGACTGTAAACTACTATTATACAACGCGATCCTGAAACCAATATGGTTCTATGGAATCCAGTTATGGGGCACTGCCTCAGCATCAAATGTCGAAAAAATTCAAAGGCGACAAAATAAAATTCTACGTACAATTACAGCAGCTCCCTGGTATGTCAGAAATCATCGGATTCATAAAGACCTAGATGCTCCGTTGGTGAAGACAGTATTTTCAATAAACGCTAAAAAATATATAAAAAAACTTGAGGTGCACCCAAATGTACTTGCGCGCAATATTTTAAATTATAGAGGCCACACCCGGCTGAAAAGGAGGGATACTCTTTTTCTCAGCCGTACACGAGAGATGTAAAACAACATAAATTAACCGTTGAAATTAAAAATTTTGTTTAGCATTGGCTAAACTTATATTTAATATTTTTTTAGATTAATATTTTTTTAGATTTAAGATTTGAAAAACTTATTGATAATTCAATTTTAATAATTAAAGATTCAATAAATAATAAAATTATCACAAAAAAAAAAAAAAACGTATAACACACAAATTTCACATAGTCGAAGATAATTTTCCAATTAATACTAATGGAATCATTGGTAGAGATATTTTAGAAAAGTATGGATGTAAAATTGATTTTGAAACTTATACGACGTCTTTCAATATACATAGATAATGAAGAGATTATTCTACCAATAACCCCTAAACGCGTTTATAGAACCGAAATATGTATACCAGCACGCTCAGAACTAATAGCACTTATTAATATACGTACTGATGAGGAAAGCATCGTTTTTTTTTAAATTTTATTATTTATTGAATATCCAATTATATATTGAAACATCAATAAGTTTTTCAAATCTTAAATCTAAAAATATTAAATATAAGTTTAGCCAATGCTGTTATGTTTAAAATTAATACACTATTATTTTCTTTTATCTTTCAACTTTATTATTATAAAACTCCAATTCTAGGACTATAAATATTAACTTTACAACTCTTTGCTTTTACAACTGTATTCAACTGTCTTCTTTTACAACTGATTGCTTTTTAAACTGATTGCTTTTACAACTGATGTTCTATTTCTTAAACCTAGCTTATTTATACTTAATTACTATTCAATAATTATTCTTTAATATTTTAATGTTGCACAATTATTCTTAATCAGCTATTTATTAGTATTTAATAATTATTATTCTTTAACATTGTAATGTTGCACAATTATTCTTACTCAGCTATTTATTACTATTCTTCTGACCCAGTTTGTATTTAATAAAAATAGCTTAGTAAGCTTTTGGGCATTTCGCAATTTATCAACGCAAACAGTTGCACAATTGGTCAAGTCAATGCACTGATCAAGTCAATGAACTGGTGACTGTTTGTGTTAACAAGTTGCGAAATGTTCATGTAGGAGGGTTGATCAGGTCTGACTCATAACATTCCTCCCCCTTTGCGGAAGAAAACATCCAATTATAGATGTTTTCTCAATGTATGGTTTTCCTTGGGTCAGAAGATTTTTATTCTAAATCTTAAATGTAGTTGGTGTGTTCTGAGTTTAAATCTATTGGAGCTTGTTGCTGTTGTTGGACTTGATGCTGGTACGTGTATTTGGATACTTCAAACGTGGGGGAATTCTGGTCCTCTAAATGATTTCCCACAATTCTATTCAACTCTGGGCCATGTTCCGGGAATTCATTGTTTATTTTGACCCTTATTTGATTATGTCGTTTGCACAACACCCATATGATTATTATTGCTGCTGTCGTAATAACGATTATTGTTGTATACGTAATGTTATTCAAAACATTCTGCTGGAATTTCAGTTCCCGGATCGTGTTGATGTTGCTGATCTGCTTTATGTGTAGATTCTCTAAGGTAGGTATAATTTCCGTGGCCACATTGTTGTTACCTCTTACTAACAGAAACTTCTGGGCTACATCTATGACATGGCTAACGAAGGTTTGGTCACCTATTGTTATGCTGCAATTGTAAAACGAAAACAGGTAGGTTCCAGTGAGGTTTAAACGTCGGTCGTCGCAGTTTGTTGACATTGGTGTTTTGTCTGCATTGCTGACTACGATCGTGCCTTCTTCTATTAGCTCTACGGTTTCTGCTTCGTGTAGGATCAGGTTGCACTTTCCTCTGAAAACGCATATTTTCGGTTGACTTAAGCTTTTGAAATCTCTTTCACCTTTGTACCCGAAAACGCCCTTGTCGTTCCTCACTACGTATTCTCTTTCGGCAGTAGTGTATGAATGCCGTTCTCAATTTCACTGAGTTCTTTTATGATGAGTTCCCTATAGGGAATCGGTAGTATCTTTGGTAGGTTAAGGCGGACCTCGCTGACAGAGTCTGCTATTTGTTGGATATCGATGTGATGTAGGATGTATTCAAATTTTGAGGCTATTTTTACCGACCCCATGTGTATTTCAGCGTAACCATCAGCTGACTCCAGTTTCTCAATGTGCATCTCTCCGTCCGTGAACCAGATTCCCACGAGAAGAAGTTCTAAAATCTGAATTAAAATGTTAAGTTTATTAGAGGGCTCTCATGTAATCGTCGAACATGCTGTTGTGTAAACTCATATCGGCTGCCATGTACAACGCAGCTCCAAAAATATTTATGAAGTTATAAAAGTGTTTTGTTTATTATTATTTGAAAACTAACATTGTAAATACTATTTTGGTTTTATAATATATTGCTGTTATTATATATATATACATATGTATATTGTTTTCTTATTTAAATATTTTGAACACAGGCTTCAAATTACAAATATATATATATTTTTTAATTTTTCTTACATTACTTAGTCAATTTAAAATATTTTATGCAAACCCCCAGCTTTTTTTTTTTTTTTTATGTTAAATTTTCCAAAAAAAAAAGTTCTTTTCATTTTTTTTTTTTTTATGTTAAATTTTCTATTTTCTTATATCCTCCTTTTTTTCAAATTTATCGTACAACTTTTCTAAAGTTTCCAATAATCAACACATAGTCCTTTTCTTCTATTCTCACGATTTTCCTTAGGTACCGATTTACTTTCCAGTCCCCTTTTAACTCTGATAGCACTGAACGTAAAGTTCCTCTGTGTTCTATTGGTATTTCCGCCTTACTTTCTGTGCTAAACTTATTTGTCCACCTACTCATGGCTTTTGCAATATTTCCTCTGTCTATTTTGCTACCTTCGATGCTTATTTTTGTCTCCCCTATTCCATGTCCCTTGTTTATATTCTTTGCCAAATTCTCTGCAAATTTCAGGAGGAAAATACCACAATCTGTCAAATTATCTTGCTGGGAACAATCTGGGTAGCATTTCTCTAATGGTGCCTGCAAAAAATTGCTTTCTACATCGTACTTCTTTGCTTCATGCATAATAAACTCTCCCACAAACTTGAAAATGTGGTTAATGTATCTAGGTCTTAGTGAATGTAATACTATTATTTTAGGCCATGAAATTACGTCCAACATCCAGTGCTGGTCCTCACAAATCGGAAATATTATATGCTTTTTCTCGAGTATATTTACTCGCTTAGTTGCGAGGTTAATCCTGAGTGTACTTCCCTCGGTCGTTGAATTGCACCAATCTTTAATGGCAGTATAGAATTGTGCCCCGAAGATGTGCACGTCCTGCCTTTTTGATGCTTTCAGTGTATTAGTGATGACCCAATGTAAAAAAAACGTCGATGTGTTTATCGTTCAACCACCGTTTCTGTATGACGTCTGAATAATCATTGGCTGTCATATCTATATATCTTTTACCATTTTTGTATCTACAGAAACTTTTCCTACTGTCTTACGTACTTGCTGTTGGTTTCTTTGAGTAATTCATTTTCAGTGCTGTTTTCTTTAGCTACCAGTATAGGGAGAAGTTGTACTGATTCTCGAAATGTCACCTCAGAATATATTTATTAACTGAAATTGCATAAAATGTAACCTATAATATATTGGGGTGAATCTCTATATATATATATATATTTTTTTTTTTTTTTGTTAATTTTTATCTATGTATGTCGTGTCCCGCCTATCAATTATCTTCTTACTATCCAGCTCTTTCTTTCCCCCTTAATTACTCGTCAAATGTCCACTTTTTCTTATCGCTCTCTGTATGGCTTTATTAAATTGTTATGGTAAACCTTCCCCCTATTTTTTATTCTCAATTTTACGTTTACTCTTGTTGGCACGTCTATAACTTCAAATGGCCCTAGCCATAAAGGAGCAAATTTATTTTTCCGAGTCTGGTTTTTTAACCAAACCCTTTGACCTATTTGATATTCTCGATGCTTTGAACCCCTGTCATAATACTGCTTCGATCTTAATTTTGCCTTCTCCTGATTTTTTCTGACGATTTCATGTGAACGTTGAATTTGATACTTTAGAATTTTGCTGTAATCATCCGTGTTGTATAGGGGTGCCGGAGGTCTTTTCAATACTATGGGCATTTCGAACTCGAACCCGAATAAAACTCTTGTGGGTGTGTGTTTTGTTGTTGTATGTTTGCTGTTATTATACACATGCGTAGCGTGACTGAGCCATTCGTCCCAGTTGGTACCATCCAAATTGACGAAATTTCTAAGAAATTCAGCCAACGGTCGATGGGCCCTTTCTAGAGCACCATTAGCTTGTGGATGATAAGGCGTGATCAGTAGTTTTCTTATTCTTAGTATTCTGCACGTTTCCTTAAATAATTTTGAAGTGAAATTTGTTCCATTATCTGTTACCAAAACCTTGGGAATAAAATATCTTGAAATTATTTCCTTAAAAAACACTTTTGCTACTGTTGATGCTTCTGCGTCTGGCACGGCGGCACACGCGAAAAATTTTGAAAAGTCGTCCTGGAATGTTACGATATATTTATTTCCCCTGGACGATTCAGGTAGTGGTCCCACCAGATCCATGAAAATCTTCTCGAACGGTCTGCTGGAAGTGGTTGTTATTACCAAAGGCATTTTTTTGACTTTTGAGCATTTATTTTTCTGGCACAATGAACACGTTGCTACATATTTTTTAATCTGTCGGTACATACCGGCCCACTTGTATTGATTTCTGATGCGGGAGTAAGTTTTCAATGTGCCCTGGTGTCCTCCTAAAGGTGTATCGTGGAATGTTTTTATAACCCTTTTGATATCTTCCGGATTTGTCAAATAAACGGCCATATCTTCGTACCCAGGATCTTCGTCTGCCTCAATTTCATCCGTACTTTTTTCGTCTTTCTTATACTGGGTTGCGTGTGTCTCTCTTTCTTTCGCTCTGGTTACTGCCCCTACGTTTATTTCCTCTACTGGAAGGCGACTAAGGGCGTCCGCGTTTTGGTTTGTTTTTCCGGGCTTATATCGTACTTCGAAATCGTATTCTAAAAGTTTCAGTCTTAGGCGGCCCAATCTGCCCTCCTGGTTTTTTTAATTGGCTATGCCTTTCAGGGGCTTATGGTCTGTGAAAATTGTAAAATGTCTGCCCAGTAGATATGGCCTAAACGTTTTTGTCGCCCATACGATGGCAAGCAACTCCTTCTCTATAGTGGAATATCGCCTTTCTGTTGCGCTTAGTACTCTGCTTGCGAAACTGATTGGTAAATCGCTACTTAGCTCTCCTTGAGAAAGAATAGCTCCTAGTGCTGTATTGCTGGCGTCCGTAGTCAGAATAAACGGTTTGGAAAAGTCAGGGTACTGTAGTAGAGGGGGATTTGCTACTGCCGCTTTCAGTTTGTCCATGGCGCTCTGGCACTCCTGTGTCCATTCCCATTTTACGTTTTTTCTTAATAGTTTGCTTAGTGGCAATGCAGTTTCCGATGAGTTCGGAATGAACTTTCTGTAGTAGTTGATCAACCCTAGGAATGCTTGAAGCTCTTTAATAGTCTTGGGAGGGGGTATATCCCTTACAGCTTTAGTTTTATTGGGGTTAGGTAGTACGCCTTTTTCTGAGCACTTGTGGCCCAGATAAACTACCTCCCTTTGCAGAAAGTGACATTTCTCAGGGTGCAACTTGAGGTTGTATCTTCTTAGGACGTCTAGTACACTTTTCAGACGTAGCTGATGATCCGCAAGGTTTCTCCCGTAGATGACTATATCGTCCAGGTAGACGAAGCAGTTAACTCCCTGTAGTCCTGTTAATATTGAGTTCATTATTCTTTGAAAAGTGGCTGGGGCCCCTGTTAATCCGAAAGGCATGCGATTGAATTCAAAATGACCCAAATTGGTACTAAAAGCGGTTTTCTGTCGGTCCTGTTTATCCATCAAAACTTGGTGGTATCCACTCGCTAGATCCAGAGTAGAAAAATACCGGCTGTACCCTAGTTGATCTAGGATTTCATCAATCCTCGGTATGGGGAATACTTGTTTTATTGTAGCATCGTTCACTTTTCTGAAATCTACCACTAAACGCCATTTTTTCTCCCCGTCCTTTCCTGCCTTCTTGGGTACTAACAGAATTGGGGAATTCCAAGGTAAAATGCTGGGTATGATGATTCCGTCTTTGATCATCTGTCCTACTTGTCTATTAATTTCATTTCGGTGGACCTCAGGCAGCCTATATAATTGGAGGTTGCCTGGGGTCGGTTGGTATCTTATGGCTGAGTACATTTGTGTACGTTAGGTTATCCCCGGATAGATGAAACACGTCGTCGTATGATTTCAAGATGTTCTCGATCGAGCCCCGCTCTTCCGGATTCAAATCTGGGCTAAGCTGTAATGTTTTCAATAGTAATTCTGTTCTCGCCGTATTGTCCGTGGTACCTGTGGTATTTATGTTTGCCGTTGATTCTATTCTGAAGTTTTCGGGGTTATCATAATTCAGTTTTATTTTGTGGTCTGTGTTTATCGTAAAATCGTTGGTATTCAGGATAGGAATGAATGCTGTTCCCTCTTTGATGGATGTTAGGGTTTCCCCCACAAAGACCCCTGGCATGATTTCTGCTTTTTTTACTATTATTTCTCCCTTTGCTGTTGTTATTGCTGATACAACTCCCTGGCAGCGACCCTTGATAGCAGTTTTTTCTGCTATATATAACTTTGGGGATTCCGGAATAAGTGGTAAGGAAGCTATCTCCTGCTGGCTCTCAAAAAATTTCACGTTTTTTGTAATTGTGTCCATTATTGATTTATTCCACATCATATCTCTGCCCAGTAGCCCATCTGCCGGCAAATTGCTACCCTTTGGTACTACGTGCATTTTTAAAGAAAGTGTGTATATGCTTTTATGGTTTACCGTTATGGTTCCCTCTGTACTTATGTTCCCTCCAAATGCTCCTAACAACGTCTTCCGCTCATTTGTGTTGATTTTTATGTGTGGTGCTAAAGCCTCATTCTTTACAAGTGTAGTATCTGCTCCCGAGTCCACCAACAATAGTAGTGTTTCTTTTCTTGCTTCTATACAAGGAAAAGTTATGTATGCATCATCTGTCCTGTGTTCTCCGTTACTAGTATTACAGCTCTTCCGTCTATGTTCTATTTTTGATTCTGTGTGGTGTGCATGATATCGTAGGAACTTCCTTTTTCCCTTTACCTTGTCTTTTATATCATATTTTATGATTTTTATGTTACTCCATGCCACATTTACGTGGAGTAACATTATTGCCATATAATTCAGGAATTTATTTAAAATTTCCCTACTAGCGCTGCAGATCGATTTTCCCTTTAACTTGTCATTTATATTATATTTTAATATTTTCATATTGTTCCATGTCACCATTAGGTAATGTAACATCGTTGCCATACAATTCAGGACTTTCTCTAAAACGTCTCTACTTTCGTGACATGTCGATCCTGTGGGTCTCGTGTCAGACAACAAGGAGATGCGAGTATTTTTCCTCCGACGTGGCTTTCTTGGTGAACTGCAGCGTTTCTTCTCTTTCGTTTCTTTGTTGGTTTGTGTTGTTTCCGTATACGGGTTCCTGTTCTCTGGTTCTTCTGATATATCTATTCTATTGATATCCAAATTTGTAATGTTGAATGTCTGATCTTGAGCGGCTACCAAGTGTGGCTTTCTATTTTCTTTCTGATTAGTACTGGTTTGATTTGAGTTATCTCTGTATTTATTGGCGTTCCAGTCAGTTAATTTTGACTGGGCCGTTCCCCGTTTCCCGAATCATTCGTATAGTTTCTATGCGTGTAATTGTTTCTATGCGTGTAGTTGTTTCTATTGCAGTTATTATTGCTTCTATTATTATTGTTGTCATTTCTGCTGCCGTTGTTACTATTTCCAGGGCAATTGGACGAAATATGTCCCTGTTGATTGCAGCTATAGCACCGTCGTTCTCTATCGTTGTTGCCTTGAATACGAGCTCTGTTTTGATTTAACGGAAAATTCTGCGGGTTGGATCTAGAGTTATAATCAGCATACTCCTGCCATCTGCCTTGATTATAGTGGGTGCTGTTTCTTTTGTTAAAACATTCGCTCAACGAATGACCTTGTCTATTGCAAAAACTGCAGTATTTTGTGGGGTTCCTCTGTATATTATTGTTCGGTATGGAGTGGCTAAATGTTATGTTATTCAGGGATAGTTGTCGCACTTCTCTTATCAGTTGTTTAACCGTTTCGTGTAAAGGTTCTTCGCCTTGAACTGTTGTGACGTTTGGAAAATACATGCTAGTATCCAATAGATTTTGAGCATTCTTGGTTATTTTTAGCAGGGTAGATAACTCGTTGTTTTCGTGACCAATGAAGTTTGATACCAGCTTGGGATCTCGTAAGCCTCTTATGTAACTTCTTACAGCTGATTGGTTACAATGGTCTATCATGGATTTTCGATGGGAAACGTCTTGCCACTGTGATGCAATTAGATCTGTTGCATTACTAAGGAGTGCCTCTAGTCTCTCTCCAAATTCATACGCGCTTTCTGTTGAACTTTGCTTACTATTAAAAATTAATTCCTGTACCTCTGTTAATGATCTGGTCTTCGTAAATTTTTCTCGGATAGCCATGCAAAGCGCTTCTACAGTTGCGAATTCCTTATTGTGTAAATATTTGTATGCATTTCCAAACAGCCTCGTTTTTATACACCTAATTATGTCGACCACATCACCTGTTTCCCCTAGTTTATCCTTTGCCAACATGCACCCTTCAATAAATTTATTCGCTTCGGTACTGAGGTCTGGTCCATCTGTTCCATAGAAAATCGGTACCACATGGGAAATAGTTTTCAAAATTTCACTGAAACTTGTCATGTTGTTGCTGATTGTAACGTTGTTAGTGGAAATTTCTTTTCTCGTTCTGCCTTCCTTCAATTCGTGAATCTGTGCCTTCAGAGTTTCGATTTGTCGGGTTTTATCTCTGAGTTCTTTTTTGTTCTCAATGGCCTGCTGCAGCTGATCCGTAGTCAAATTAGGCTTAATACGCTGCACAAGATCTTTAAATACTTGCGTCTCTTCTTCGCTTTCCAGAATTTGCTGTTCCGCTTCCGCAACGGTTTTCTTTTAGCTATCGTTTTGCTGTTTCAAGATCCTGTTCACTTGGGAATATTCTTGTATTTCCGCTGATATAGTTGGATTTTTTTGATGTTCCTGCAGCCCCTGTAATTCTTCTAATAAAATATCTATCTTTTCGAATTCGGTGATGTTCCCTTGGCTTCTTATTTTATGCTTAATTAATTCTGTATACTCTTTAGTGTTGTTAAGATACCTAATAAGACCCCACACTCGTTCTAAAATTTCCCTTGACTCCTCTTGTGTTCTCTTTAGTTTCGCTTGTAAATCCTCCATATGATTTAAATCTCCCTAAAATTTTTATCCTATCTATTTAAATATATCTTCTCACGTAAATGTAAATTCCCTGCCAACGAGCTGTGTTTACTCCTTACTTTTAAATAACACAATTTAAAAATTTTATTAAATTAATTACCAAATATACTGGTCCCATTTGCTTCGAGTAGCTTGTTTGGTCGTTGTTTAGTTTACCAATAGAATCGATACAACTTAAGGCAGCTAAAATAGCTAATTAAAACCTTTAGAAGTTGGTGCTATTAGCTTAAAAAACAACGAATCCTTTTAACAAGGATTATGTATTATGAAATTAAATTGAGCTAAAATAGCTTTCTAATATCACAATACTTTTTTCCTGGTCGAAAGGTATCAAACCTGTACTCTGCAAATTGAACTACCGGCTGCGCCAAAAATGTTATGTTTAAAATTAATACACTATTATTTTCTTTTATCTTTCAACTTTATTATTATAAAACTCCAATTCTAGGACTATAAATATTAACTTTACAACTCTTTGCTTTTACAACTGTATTCAACTGTCTTCTTTTACAACTGATTGCTTTTTAAACTGATTGCTTTTACAACTGATGTTCTATTTCTTAAACCTAGCTTATTTATACTTAATTACTATTCAATAATTATTCTTTAATATTTTAATGTTGCACAATTATTCTTAATCAGCTATTTATTAGTATTTAATAATTATTATTCTTTAACATTGTAATGTTGCACAATTATTCTTACTCAGCTATTTATTACTATTCTTCTGACTCAGTTTGTATTTAATAAAAATAGCTTAGTAAGCTTTTGGGCATTTCGCAATTTATCAACGCAAACAGTTGCACAATTGGTCAAGTCAATGCACTGATCAAGTCAATGAACTGGTGACTGTTTGTGTTAACAAGTTGCGAAATGTTCATGTAGGAGGGTTGATCAGGTCTGACTCATAACAATGCGAAACAAATTTTTTAGTTTTAAATAAGGAAATAAATCCTGGAATTTTCGTAGGAAATAGTATTATACCAGCCGTGGGAATACAACACGTGAAATTATTAAATACTACTGACAAAGATGTAGTCTTGAACAATTTAAAGTTAGAAATTAAACCATTGTCAAAGTACAAAGTATATAGTTGCAAGAGGATAAATAATAAAGAGAAAGAGCGAGTGCATAAAGTTTTGCAAGATTTAAAAATAGAATCCATAGATCCGTTAGCAAGACAATCTTTGAAAGACATAATTGCAAACTATAATGATGTCTTCCACCTTGATGGTGACAAGTTCACTGTTAATAATTTTTATAGTCAGAAAATTCAGATGGCAAGCATATAGGCTCGCTGAGTCACAAATGTGCGAAATAAACAAGCAAGTAACTAAATTATTAGAAGATGATATTATTGAAACATCCGATAGTCCGTACAACTCACCATTGTTAGTGATACCAAAAAAATCAGCAGATGACACGAAAAAGTGGAGATAAGTAGTTGATTTCCGCAAAGTAAATGAAAAAATCATAAGTGATAAGTTTCATAAGTGATTCTAGACCGTTAACATCGTTTTCTACTAGAAATGGTCATTTTAAATTCACTCGTTTACCCCTTGGATTGAAAATATCGTCTAATAGTTTCCAAAGGATGCTCACAATTGCATTGAGTGGATTGAATCCTGAAGCATTTTTATATGTCGATGACATTATTGTGTTTGGTTGTAGTATACAACACCATCACGACAATTTAGTAAAAGTTTTTGAAAAGTTGAGGCAATATAATTTAAAACTAAATACAAATAAATACTGTTTCCTAAAGACAGAAGTAGTCTATCTAGGTCACCTAATAACTGATAAGGGGATATGTACAGACCCTGCAAAGCATGAGGTTATAAAAAACTATCCAGTTCCCAAAAATATTGATTAAGTCAGACGTTTTGTGGCGTTCTGTAATTACTACAGGCGTTTTGTTAAAAATTTTGCAGAAATAGCTAAGGATTTGAACACATTGTTAAAAAAAAGATAGAAATTTTAAATGGGATGAAAATTGTCAAAGGTCTTTTGAGACATTAAAATCTAAATTAATTAACCCACCAATACTCCAGTATCCTGATTTCAGCAAACCTTTTATATTAACAACAGATGAATCCAATTTTGCACTAGGAGCAGTATTGTCGTAAGGTGAAATTGGGTCAGATTTACCAATATCATATGCGAGCAAATCGTTAAATAAACATGATATAAACAAACCTGTTATAGAAAAAGAATTATTAGCCATATATTGGGCAATTAATTTTTTCCGGCCATACCTCTATGGTAGAAAGTTCTACGTAATTACTGATAATAGACCCTTAGTATCGTTATTTTCTCACAGAAATCCGTCATCAAAAATGACTAGAATAAGATTGGATTTATGTGACTACGATTTCGAAATATCATATAAAAAAGGTAAGATGAATACCAATGCCGACGCATTATCTAGAATTGTTATAAATAGCGAATCATTGAAAACATTAATCCCTACCGAAAGCGAACATACACGCAAAGATATACTAGTTGTAACTAGAAATATGAAGAATAAATTAAACGCGCGAAAAGATATAGACCATACAGTTAATACTTCGAATAAAGAGCATGAACAAGAGTGTATTTGGGAATGCACTTCAATCTCTGACATTTAAGCGATGAAGAAACTTAAGTTTGAAATAATAGAAAAAAGTAAAATAATACAAGTAGTAATACACGATTTGGAAATAGTAGTGAGATGTGGTGATAATCCATCTAACACACGGATGTATTTGGAGAAGCTATTATCAAAAATGTTATTAAAGAACGTGAAAGAACTAGCATTAAATGCTAAAGATGAAATTTTTAACTTAATAACAAAAGAACAGTTTAAAGAAATGTTTAAAAAAGTAATAAGTAAAAGTAAATCGATTTTGAAAATTCTTAGGTATATATAAAGAACCAGAAAGAGTAACGAATAGAGAGGTACAGAATAGTCTCATTAGTGAGTATCATAATTCAACAATAGGAGGACACTTAGGTATCAGAAAAACAACAATAAAGCTTAAACAAAAATACGTATGGAAGAATATGAATAAGATGATTAAACAATATATATTAAATTGTAAAGAGTGCAAAATCAATAAGCAGACAAAGCACACTAAAGAGAAGTTAACTATAACATATACGCCAGGGACAAGTTTTGAAACGGTGTCAATAGACACGGTAGGCCCACTTAGATTTTCGAATAACTATAGATACGTACTAACTATACAGTGCGATTTAACTAAATATATCATTGCATGTCCCATTGAAACGAAAGAAGCTAAGACTATTGCAAAGGCTCTAGTAGAAAATTTGATTTTAAGGTACGGACACTTCAAAGTTCTCAAATCAGACAAAGGTACTGAATTCGTAAACGAGTTGATGTCGGAAGTATGCCAATTATTAAAAATAAAAGGAGTCATAGAGTGCTAAATGAATTTCTTTTAGGCTTATGTAAAGATAATGAATGGGACCACTGGATCCCTTATTTTTGTTTTGCGTACAATACAACACCACATATGGATACTAATTACACTCCATATGAATTGATATTTGGTAGATTACCAAATTTGCCTAATGACAAGATATTGACTTTCGAAACAGTATATAATATTGATAATTATTCAAAAGAATTAAAACCAAGGTTAAAATTTTCATTGCAAAAAGCTAAAGAATTATTAGAAATATCTAAAATCAAACGCGTTGAACAGTGTGTAAAATTCAATACATTAAATTTAAATATAGGAGACATGGTCTTAGTAAAAAACTTTAACAGAAAAAAGAATCAGCCACCTTACCATGGTCCATATAAAATTGTTGAAACGAAAGGAGTAAATTGTGTCATATACCCCGTTTATACGTATTTCTTATTTGCAAATTAGACTATTTGCAAAAACTTAACTCACTGTTTATACGCAAATAGCACTCAGAAATATTGTTATATATTTTGTAATGACACGCCGTAAATATATAGTCATCTGGTAACATCACACATCTTATTTGCAAATAGCTTGTTATTTGCAAATAGTTTTCGCAACAATTTAAGTTACAATAAAAAAGTAATACGGCAACACTTTCCACTCTTATTTGCAAATAAGAAGTGCGTATAAACGGGGTAATAGATATAAGAGGCAAAATAAAAGAAATACACAATAATAACTTAAAAAAATATTAATTGTCAAAACATTAATAATAAATTTTAAAATTTTAATTCATAAAAATTGTAAAATTTAAATTCATAAAAATTGCAAAAATTTTCTTAAGGGATAGGGTGTAGTGTATCCTATATCACAACATTATTTATATTATTATACTTTTTCATTATTATTTATATCGCATTGTTTTGAGCTACCCTAATGTAAATTCCTAAGACATTCCTTGGAATTTACATTGGAATATTTGTAGCTTAGGACAACAACTAATATTAAGTTTGTATCTTTAAGATTACCGTTAAGTTTGTATTTAAGTCCTTGCTTTCGAGATAATAAAGCACTCACTATCATAGCCTCAAATCGGCTTTTTATTTAATTAAAACACAGGCATATAAAACTGCCTTATATAAACTCCAGCCAGTGGCGTTCTTAAGCGCCGGCACAAATATTTACTTATCGTAAACACTACACTTCATCAATTCACCACATACATATGTATAAATTGATGTTTTTCTTCTCTATTGTTTCTCTGCTTACTTTGCTGTGTTGTATAAATGTTTTTGTTTCTTGTATTTTGCTTTTATTCCATACTTTTTTGTTGTTTTAGCGTTGTTCAATATATATGTATATATGTATATGTTTTTTTTACTCCTTTTTAAAATAGAAATGATGATGTGTTGAAAGAACATATAAAGTTTCTCTATTTTCTATTGTTGCTTGTTGTTGTTCGTTGCTTAATTTTAATTTGTGTATTGTCTTTTTTTTGTAGTTTTGTGGTTTTTGTTGCTGTTCATTTCATTTCGTTTTTCTTTTGTTATTAATTTTTGTTTGTTTTTTTTCAATATTATGTATTTGTCTAATTAAATTACAATATTTATTTTTCTTGTTATTGTGTTCTGTTATAACATTTGGTTATGTCTATGTATTTAAATTAGTTATACAATATTGCATAATATACAATGTATATACCTATATGTTTTTTCTTTTATGTAGGTATATACATATCTACATAAGTACATTTTGTATATATTGTATGTAATTTTATTTTCGTGTCTCATATCTTTTCACGTTTTATTTTGTTGTGTAGATATTTTATATGTTGCTTATTGTTTCGTCTTCATTTAGTTAGCATTTTTTTGTAGTTATGTTTTTATTTTACTTTGTATGTTGCACTAATTATGTTTGTATGTATGCATGTATGCTTGTTTGTTTGTGTTATTACAGTTGCTAACATTATTTTTTAAAATGTTAATTTTTGTGTTTGTATTTTGCTTTCGACAATTTTCCCTGTTTTGTTGTGTTGTAAAATAGCTTGTCAAATTTTGTGATAAAATTTTGTTTTAATATATTCTGATTATGAATTTTTTTTGTACAGTTTTAATTAAAAATTTAATATTTTTTTCTTTGTTATTTTTTTTTTCAGCAGACACTTTCTACATATTATCATCTAATGCGTGTTACTTTATATTAGGCCGTAATTTCATTTTGCATTTTGCATTTGCATTTGCATATTGTTTATTCATTTAGCGTTTTTTTTTTTTTTTTTTTGTTTAATGAAAAAATTTTTTTTGTTGGCTTTAAGTGACGTGTTTGTTCGTACACTAAAATAAATTTATTTTTGTATTTTTTCCAACAACCTGTCTCGGTCGCCATGTAATATATTTAAAAAGTGGTTCGTATTATTTAAATAAAAGAAATGAACTTCACCTTTACGTTGGTATGACAAGAGTGTTTTATTCTTCTAATTTGTTCTATAACTACTACTTATATTTATATACATCGAGCTATCGAGACTCGACGAGTCTTCCTACCTGTGCCAGGGCCTCAGGGCGGCCAAGCGCTTTATCCCGGCAGGAAGAATCCCAAACATCCGACTACATTTTCCATCAAGTGCAGCACGTCTGGCACAAGAACGCGATCTCCTATGTGCCTGCAACCCACCTGATGAACGCATAGAACAACTCATGACACAGATAACTTCCTAAGTTCACGAACAGCGCCGTAATAAATGGTTAGTCCACTTTAAGCAATGTTCTATACACTCCAAAAAGCTATGGTCAACAATTAAAAGTCTATCTGGCTCACGCAAGCAGAAAAATCTGGTTGCTATAGGCTTCAACAACACACAGTAGCACTGGATTTCCTAGCACGGATCCTAAATCTATCAATACACCAACTGATGATTCCGAATATATGGAAAGTTGCTAGAATAATCCCGATCCCAAAACCTGATAAACCCGCTACCCAAGGAGATTCATATCGCCAAATCTCCTTTCTATCACCAATAGCAAAGATTTTGGAAGCGCTACTGTTACCATCCCTGAAAGAGCACTTCCCGCTTGCCACTCACCAGCATGGCTTCAGGGAAGCCCATAGCACCACGGCGGCTTTGAATTTTATATCTACCCATTTCTCTAATATCCTAAATCAGCACAGACCGTTTCACCGCTCAATTGTTACTGCACTTGACCTATCCAAGGCTTTTGACACGGTCGATCACACGATGCTGACTAATGACATTTTGAACTCCAGGCTTCCCAACGATCAGGAGGAGTACTATCACCCTTGCTCTTCAGCATTTATGTTGCCAACATCCCAACCCCCCTCAGGAAGTCTCACTGGTGTCATATGCTGATGACTGAACCATCTAGGCGTCAGGTGTCAGCATACCCGACATACATAAGTGCCAAAATTACCAACTACTTGGCCGCCATTACAGACTTCCTGAAAGAGTGTAACTTGAAACTATCACCTTCAAAGTCGTCAGTGTCACTTTTCACTTCCTGGACTAAAGAAGTAAGGATTGAATTAGACATCTCTTTCGAAGGAAGACGCACACCTACGGTGCGTAACCCTAAAATACTGCGCGTAGTATTTGACAGCCTCCTTCACTTTGCCTCGCACGCCACATGCATCAGCCAAAAAGTAAAAGCCCGGAACAAAGTCCTAAAAGCCCTTTCGGGCACCTCCTGGGGCATGACTAAAGAGGTCCTCGTAACGACGTATAAAGCCATAGGTCGTTCCCTCTTAAAATATGCTGCACCAGTATGGACCCCGTACCTTAGTGATACACAGCGTTGATCACTGCAAACAACACAGAACAATGCTTTTAGAATCGCTACAGGATGTAAAAATGACCAACATTGACCATCTGCATGAGGAGACATTAATGCTACCCGTCAGGCAGCATAATGTGATGCTTTCAAAGTAATTCCTGTTGGCATGTCAGCTGCCAACACACCCAAACCAACAAATAGTGTTGCAGGACCCTCTCCCGAGACGCATCCGTAAGGACTTCCGGCGCTATAGTGAGGACATCAGAAACGGTATTCCACCAGATGTTACACAGTTGTCCATCACAAGTGCCCTGAAGAAGTTGTATCAACACGCGGTCATAGAAACAACAAACGTATACAGATGCAACAAGGTACTTAACTCAAGACCACCCACGATCGCTGATAGCGACCGGCAGCTCCCCAGACAATCTCGATCAATCTTGGCGCAACTTAGAGCCGGCTGGAGCAGTATCCTTAACTAGTCCCCGGCTCTATAGACAGATGACCAGATTGTCTCCAGAGCTGGCACAACATTCGGCACATGTTCAAATGCCCCAATAGGTCAACATCCCTTAGCCCAATAGACCTATGGTTAAGACCAACTGAGGTGGTAGGGTTCCTCCAATTCCCAACCCCAAATCCACCAAATGACAGACATTAATATAATTAATTTTTTTTCAATTAATCCCACTCAAACATATTTTCAGGAAAGAACTACGGTTTCCAACAGCAACAGAGCTGTTACAACAACAACAACTTTATTTTGAATTTTTCAGAACACTGCTTTAGGCTGTTAACTTCTCGGGCACGAAAATCATTATGTATCATTATGTAAGTTAAGAGCACTGTTAGGTACAGGCCAACCAGGTATTACTTACATGTTATATTTAAGTTCAGTAACCTTATTTAATTGTAAGTATGTCACAATAATAAATAAAAGCTTGTAAATCAAAATATTATTTGACAATAAGTTAACAATAAAGTTAAATGAAACCAATACTAAATTTAAGTTTACAATTCAGAATTTGGCAATAAATTAATAATAAAATAAAATAAAATAAGCAAATAATCCATGTTAGCATATTTTAATAAGAGACAGTAAATAAAATTGTAGCGTCAGTTGACGTTGATGTTGTGACATGTATCGGTTTGTGTTTCATTTAAACGATTTAATTATTTTGGTTTTCACTAAAAGAAAACCATAACTGGCGCCCGAGCAGTTAAAGTTTATTAAAAAGTTAAATTTAAAAATCCTGAAAAACTTTATAAAAATAATTAAAATTAAAGTTTTACCAGCGGAAAAAAGGTCTTAAAAAAAGTGAAATTTAAAAATCCTGAAAAACTTTACAAAAATAATTAACTTAACCGTAGTACAACCCGTGCGGAAGTAGACGATAGAATCTTTCTAAAAGGGAACCACACGGACTACCCAATCGAGGAATGAAATACTTCATCATAACAATACTGTAAGATTGTATTATTATAAAATATTATAAATTTTAAACAGAAAAGCTATTTTTATTAAATGTATAACTATATACTAAGGAAAATACTACACTAAGAAAAATACTATTGCAAGAAATATATTTAAATCCTTAAAATACTCGCATATAAAGAAAACAATTAAAAAAAATATTATATTGAAAAACATTAAGTCTAAGTAAAACAAGTGACAATTATAATTATAATCCCTATATAAAGCAAATACTCCTCAATCTTTTTTTTTTGGCAATATGGCACCTGGGGATAATAAAACAGTAGAGTGGTTGCAGGAAAGCAAAGTGCAGCTAACTGGAGCACTTAATGCACAGATGGATCAAGTAAAAACATTAGATAATAGAATACAGCAGTTAAAAGGAAGTGTTCCACCGCGCCCCATAGTGGAGAAACATCCAATTTTCAATCAGAACAAATATATATTTTAATTAAAAGAATTCAACAACTAGAGGCTAGGATTTCTCTACCTCGAGTATGTAGTGAAGAATTGTATGTCCCCAGAAATGAACAGGAATTAAATGAAAAAAAAAAAAAATCCCAGACTGTGTTATAGACCTCCAGGTGTTTGAGGGCAATCCAACCCAATACATTTCCTGGGTCCATAGCGTAGAGGCAATACTAAAGGACTATGAAATAGTAAAGAAAAAACCTATTTATAGAGCTATACTTCCAAGAGGAGGAGCAGCAGACAGCGCTCTTATATCTTACAACATATTTGACGATAATTGGCAAAATATTAAAAAACTTTTATAATTACATTACGTAGACAAACGCCATTTACGAACACTTCTGCATGAGTTAAATCTAATGAGACACTGAAAAATTATAGAAATAGCGCTCTCTAGCGTACCATACCTAGAATATTTCTCTAAAACCGGACAACCCTATAAATTTCTTATGGACACAGGAGCTAATAAAAATTTCATTAGCGAAAAGTTAGGCTATAATTCAAAACCCAATTAAGACCCCATTCCAAATTCAATCAGCAACAGGACAAATAACTATAACAAGGAAAGTAAAAGGACCATTCTTTTAAAGTGTAGGAGTTAACAACCATCTTGATTTTTGTATTTTACCAAGACTATCATCATTCGATGTTATAATCGGCGATGATACCCTTCTCAAATTAGAAGCAGTCATAGATAGGAAAAATCAGATTTTAAAATTATGATCAGGAGTTAAACTAAAACTTAAAGCTAAAGGTTCTAAACAAGTAAACAATATAGATCAAATACCTGACGACCCTGATCTTCGTATTATCGTGGAAAGATAGGGCTTTCTTTCTTCTTGGACCGGTTTGCGACAGCGGAATTATAGATACTAGAATTAGAGCGAAAATTCGGACTACAATGGACGAACCAGTTTGCACGAAATCATATGTTTTCCCAACACACTTAAGACCAGAGGTAGAAAGACAAGTGTCACAAATGTTAAAAGACGGAATTATTAGGCGTTCCCGAAGCTCTTACAATTCTCCACTAGTTCCAAAGAAGGAAAATTCGGCGGGTGAAAAACAGTATAGACTAGTCGTGGACTTTAAGAGGCTGAACGCTATAACAATACCCAATGCTTATCCAATTCCGGACATAACTAATACCCTCGCTAGCATGAGGTATTCCGAATTTTCTACTACGTTAGATCTCACATCCGGATGTCATCAAATTAGAATGAAGGACCGTCCGAACGTGTCTTTTCTATGACAGCATTTTCAAGCGCTAATGGAAAGTTAGAATTTTTAAGGCTTCCTTTTGGTCTTAAATATGCCCCAGCAATTTTTAAAACCACTTATAGGGAAATGTTGTTATATATACATTGACGATATTATTATATTTGAAAAAAGTAAAGATGAGCATTTGAAAAACATGAACAAAGTATTTTCCCTCTTGGGCGAAGCAAATTTGAAAGTCAATCTAGAGAAATCTAAATTTTTGCGAAAAGAAGTTGAATTCTTAGGTTACATCATTACCAGAGGAGGAATTCGACCTGACCCAAAGAAAATACAGGCAATAGAAGAAATGCCTGTTCCCAAAAATCTAACAGCCCAATTACGAATATTCCCTAGGAATTTCTCTCCCACGGAAAATATTTTTCTCGAGAAAAAATTTCTCCAATTATAAATTTTTATATGTAAATACAAAGGAAAAGTGAAAAATCTCATGCGGAATTTATATTCATAATAGGAGGAATGGGAAAAGGGAAAAAATTCCCCCGCAATTATTATTCGTAATTGGGCTGTAAAAGAACTTAAAAGCTTTTTAGGTCTTGCGTCGTATTACACGAAGTTTATTAGAGACTTCGCGAAAATTGCGAAACCTCTTACCAACTTAACGCGGGGAGAAACCGCACAGATAAAGCAGGACGATCGCGTAGGATAGAAATTAATCTCGATCATAACGCACTAAAAGCATTCCAGGAGCTCATGTCATCTGATATCTTAATATTTCCCAATTTTGAAAAAAACGTTTATCCTAACGACAGACGCATCTAATTATGCAATTGCAATTAATTGGAGTAAATTAATTGGAGTGGTGCTCTCACAGGGTGAGATTGGAAAGGATTGACCAATCATGTTTATCTCAAGATCTCTTAATTAAACGGAAGAAAGTTATTCTACGATTGAGAAGGAAATGCTAGCCATCGTATGGAGTCTTGACAACCGTAGGACGTATCTGTACGGAGCTTAAGGATTAACTGACCACCAGCCGTTAACGTTTGCACTCAGCAACAAAAATAACAATGCAAAGCTTAAAAGGCGGAAGGTGAGGATCGAAGAATTTAACTATCAGTTGGTTTATAAGGGCGAAAAATTTATTACGGCCTTTGATAAATTTTCAAAATTTTCCAAATTTTTTCGTATAAAAAACAAGCCGTTACTTCATGTTAGAGACTAATTAATTAAGCTACTCCATTATTTCACAGTTCCAAAAATCCTCGTTATGGATAGAGAAGGTAGCGTTGTAAGCCCCATTGTGTTAAATTATCTAAAGGGACTCGGCATAACAATTTCTCTAGCACCACCACAGAAAATTGAGGTCAATGGAAAAGTGGAAAGAAACCATTCCAAGATTCTTGGAAATATCAGGTGTCTTATACAGGAATATCCAGATTTTTCTTTAAAAGAAGTTACTACTATAGCCGCAGATAGATATAATAACACTGTACATTCGTAACAAAAAACAGCCATCAGACATTTTTTTAATAGATCACAAAGGATAAATTATCAGGACGTAGTTAACTTTAAGAATATACTAAATTCAGATCTAAGGATCGAAAAAGCCAGGAATTAAGAAAGAACCCTTTATAGACGTAACCGTACTAGAATGAAGCTTAAAAATTTGAACTCAGGTGACATCATTTATAGAAGGAATAACAAAATAAAAGGGAAAAACAAGCCGTTATACGAAAAAGAAACTATAGAAAAAGGTAATACAGTTACTGTACTGGTTCGAGAAGGCAATTTTTTAAGCCCTCCGCAGTCGATCGAAGCCGGAGTTCCCCAAGGTAGCATCTTTGGTCCCTTGCTGTACTTAATATATGCCTCTGACTTACCGTTAAGAAATAACATTCATACATCAACATTTGCTGATGATACAGCTTTTCTAAGCGTTCATGAAAATCCAGTAGATGCTTCCCGCAACTTACAGGAGTACATATCAAAATTAGAAAAAGGGCTAAAACAATGGCGTATAACAGTCAACGAGCAGAAATGAGTACACGTCAGTTTTACGTAGCGCAGAGAAACATGCCCGCCTATACAAATAAACACCGAGACTTTACCCCAACATACATAGACGCAAAGTTGACTCAAATGAAATTAAAAGCAGCCCAAATGAATTGGCTTATTGGAAGGAACTCTATACTAAGCCTAGACTGTAAACTTCTATTATACAAAGCGATCCTGAAAACAAAATTCTACGTACAATAACAGCAGCCCCCTGGTATATCCGAAATCATCGAATTCACAAAGATCTTTTTGTTCCGTTGATGAAAACAGTATTTTAAAAAAACGCGAAAAAATACATAGATAAACTTGAGTGCACCCAAATCCACTTGCCCGCAAAATTTTAAATTATAGAAGCCACAGCAGGTTGAGAAGGAGGGATACTCTTACTCTCAGCCGTACACGAGAGATGTAAATCATCAAAAACCAACCGTCGAAATTAAAAATTTTGTTTAGCATTGGCTAAACATATATTTAACATTTTTAGATTAAAATTTGATTAGCTTATTGATTACATTGTAATAGTTTTTGACCCGAAAAAAATGAACTTCGATGAATCCTTTTCGAACTATTAGGGGGGAGTCCCCTGAGTGCGAAAGTACATTTGGATATATTCATTGATATATACCGATTTCGCAAAAACTGGAGCCAATCTGACACTTCCAAATGTTCTTTCGCACTCATTCGACTCCCCCTAATAGTTCGAAAAGGATTCATCGAAGTTCATTTTTTCGACTATCACAGTGTTATCAAAAAAAAAAAACTTAGAACTTCTTTTTTCAGAATACCTCTTTATTGGACACATGCAACACGTATGAGTACAACAATCCCCATCTTACAATTAAGACAGGAAATGCGAAAAGTTTTAAAGGAACTTTTTCATACTATCAACCTGAAAACCACTAACAGTATTATAGGAAATTATTATAAAATTATCAACATGATAGATATAAACGATTCCGCTAGGCTCAAACAATACCTCTTTAACAAACTACAGTTTCTAAAAGACGAAGTAGAGCAAATTAAAATGGCAGTACAAATGGCGAAGAGAGGAATTGTATACTCTAACTTATTAGACAGATCGGAAATATCTAGCATTATAGCACAAACAGAAACTCTTCCTTTTAGAAACGAAATTCAAGCTATAGAATATGCAGAACCCATAACAGTAGTTAAGGACTCGCTTCTCCTATAAGTATTATCTATACCACAGACCGATGATACACTTTTCAACAATATTTTAGTAAGACCAACTAATAAAAATAATAAACTAATTAGTTCCGAATATTCAAGTCTTTTTGTATCTCAAAGAGATAAATTGATAGAAGATGTGAAAATGTGTAAAGAGAATGAGTTAAAAAATTAGATCCCAATCACTGTATATCTTGAATTTTAAACGGGAAAAAGCTCTGTGCACCTATCAATATCAAAACCAGCCCGTTATAGAACTCATTCATGATGGCACAATATTTGCAACGAACTACGTAGGAAATGTTACTTACAGAAATATCACGCAAACGATTAACGGATCAGTAATTATTGATTTTTTTTAATGAAACGATAACGCTTACCGGAATAGAGTCCAGTAACTTTGAAATTATTTCCCACCAAATCTTACCTCCGGTACTACTAAGCAACTCGACCGAGAAAGACATATAAATAGGCCTTTAGTATCTTCAGAAGCTTCACTTAGATAATGTAGAACAATTAGACAAAATTTCATTGCAAGGCATTGCTTCCATTAGTTCTGGAGTTGCAATACTATTAGCAACTTGCGTAATTATTTAAAGAACTGTAAAAAACTTATTAATTTCCCAATAATAGAGCCAATAAAGTTAAACTATTAATCCACGAGATGCATATTCTTAAGAAGGGGGAAGTTAACAACACTGTTAGGTACAAGCCAAGCAGGTATTGCTGACAGGGTATATTTAAGTTCAGTAACCTTATTTAATAATACTTACATGTCACAATAATAAATTAAAGCTTGCAAATCAAAATATTATTTGACAATAAGTTAACAATAAAGTTAAATGAAACCAATACTAAATTTAAGCTTAAAACTCAAATTTATAAAAAAAACAAATAATAAACTAAAACTTGCAAATCAAAATAAGTTAAGAATTAAGTAAATGACCCCAATACAAAATTTAAGCTTACAATTCAGAATTTGGCAATAAATTAATAATAAAATAATATAAGCAAATAATCCATGTTAGCATACTTTAAGTTATAAAAGACAGTAAATAAAATTTTAGCGTCAGTTTACGTTAATGTTGTGACAAGTATCGGTTTGTGTTTCATTTAAACAATTTAATTTTTTTGGTTTTCACTAAAAGAAAACCATAACTTGTTAGTAACATATATGAATATAAACTGACAAAATTGAAAAACGCTATAAATGTTGTTAATTAAGAGAATAGAACTGAGCTTTCGGAAATAAACACAACAACTGTGAATACGTCACCCGTCACAAATATTACAGGGATTAATGATACTCGATTTAATATAGAAATACAACAAAATTGCTCTGTATTGAACTTGTACTGAAACTATATCAACAGAAGAACAATATAAATTGTAAGCGGTAAAGGGAAAAGCGGTTTGTTTTTAAGAATATGTTTTGTCTAACGGTATCTGTTTGTTTTCAAGGTTTTCTGACGTCACACGTACTCAGCTTTACTATTATTCTTAGCCACGTAGTCACCCTTGTTTCCCCACTGTTTATGGATAAGTAGGTATTTTTTCATGAAAAGACGAAAAATGAAATATAAAAAAAAGAATTAAAAAGCCCATTAACAAAGAATGTTTTGTAAAATACAGTGAAACTTCGATATAACGAATTCCAAGGGGATCCGAAAATACTTCGTTATAGCTATTGCTTCGCTATATATATAACCAGCAATGACTTGATATAACGAAATTTGAAGATATACGAAAAAAATTCGTTATAACTATAGTTTTCTTTATTCAAATCTATTTAACATGAGATTCTTAATAACGGCCTGAATTATAGAATTTTTTTTCTCGAATAGATATTGATTTACGCTTTCTTTACTAGTTTTGACAAGAATCAAGTCAATACTGATTACATACGTTTCTAATGCATTACATTTGCACACACATTTAGAATTCGTTCTTTTGATAACGGCACTTTACCATTTTGCTTTAAATTTTATTCTTATTTCGTTGTATAGAGGCTTTTGTACGAGTACTTCGTTGTATAGAGGCCTTACAAATGCGCTAATAAATACATTTAGCTTTCGCTGTTTTTATAACGCGACTTTACCATTTAGGATTTATTCTGATTTCGTTATATTGAGGCATTTGAATAATATTTCGTTATATAGAGGCTTTTTTGATCAGAATTTATTCGTTATAGCTATAGTGCAATTTTGTATGAAAAACTTTGCAATAAAGAGGTTTTCTCAAGGAACACAATAAAACATACATTGTATTGAGTTTTTCGTTATAACGAAGTTCGTTATATCGAAGTTTCACTGTACAAGCAAATATTCAAGATGAAAACATTTACTGTCGGCAGGATTGTCGTTGTGAGCACTATTATTGTTTTTGTTTTTATTATTGTTCTTGTAGTTGTTTATGTATACTTTAAACAATTATTTTTTTTGCTGTTGTTTTATTTTTTATAAAGCACTATTGTTTTATTAAATCATTATTGTTGGGCATACTTGTGTTGTAAAAATAATGGAAACCGAATATAATTAGTGTTTTCTTTGTTATTAGAATCTGTATTTGCTTATAAATCTTTTGTTGCATAGAAAATTTTAAAATTTAATAATTATTTTTTTCACTTTGTTTAATAAAATATTAAGTTTATTTTTCAATGTCGGTCATGTTAAATATTGAATGTGCTCATCTATAATCCACTGAATTCAAGGGTTAGAGAATATTTTTAAATTATATTTCTCATATACATATTTATTTTGATGCAATTGTGATATTAAGGATAACAAATTTGAGAAAAGAAAATAAAGCATTATGCTCTCATTTTTTTTCAAATTTACATTTTTAGTGACTTCAATACATTTCACACAAATACACCTCGTCAAAAAAATGTATTTGAATACTATCAAAAATAATGGTTTTAATTGCAATTGTATAACAATAGTTATGTTTTGATCATTACAGTTCTTATAACGTTTTTACCATCTCTTAAAGTAAAGTTTCAATTATGTGAGTTAGGGCCGTTATACATGAGCCCAACGATAATATGTACGTAGTGCTTTCTATAAAAATATTTAATTTTTAATTTCGGATCATAATAATCAATGTTACCAAGAGTTCTTTACTACTCTCTGTGTAATGGGAAATGTAAACGTTAAGAGAGATTTATTGATGTAGACGATTGAAACCGACTTGATCTACACATCAAGGTTACATAATTACTGTTAGTATTTAGCAGAACGTGTCAGTACTGATTTCAAGGCCGCTACACCTCTCATCAGCGTTCAATTATCCATCTTTACAATTTTCGTAAAGTGGATACTAATTGAGAAGAATATCAACTATTTAACCAGTTTTTAATAGAAATAGAATATGAGAATTTATTTTTAATTCATTTTTTATTCTACCTTGAAACAGTGCTGGTTAGTACGAAATTCCCTCATCACTGTTTGGAAATTACTAATAATCAACACAAACTCATAGTCCGATATCATCACTGTATTCTACTTTGTAATTTAACGTTTTTGTTGTTTTTACTCTATATTAGGGATATTCACATATTACTGTGACCCTAGTTATTAGGGTATTTATAGCTCGTGCCCAAGCGGAATTAATAATTTTTATATTATCTATGCGCACGGTTGTGCGCCAGGCCAATTTCGGCCACACAGTGTGCATATTTACACGAAACCATTCGAGCTGTTTTTACCCCCTCATAACTTTGCTCTGCCTGATCATAATACAATGAAACTTGAAACATAAGGTCTCCCCACAAAGGTGACCTCACAGGTTAAATTAAATTTCTAATATGGGAAAGAATTCTTGGAAAAATATTGCCAAGCTTACAGGTTGCCTAGAAATGAGATGGAATTGTAACTATCAAGAACTTGGTCCTTATTTTTATCTCAGTACTTTTTACGGCCGAAACTTTTTGGATACGAACTTGGCCTTTATGTTTTGTGTGGATTATTATTACGAATAAACGTAATTATTATTCGAACTTATATTGATGTACATATGAAAAGTAATATTATCAGGCTCAAGTTCAGTTTTATTGAATTAATGAAAATTCAAAATTACTAGGAGTTTTTTATGTTGAAAAATATTATTATTTATATCCAATCAGTTTTTAGCAGAACGTATCAGTACTGATTTTAATTGAGAAGAAAATCAACTATTTAAAAAGTTTTCAATAGAAATAGAATATGAGAATAAATTTTTAATTCATTTTTTATTCTACCTTGAAACAGTGCTGGTTAGTACGAAATTCCCTCATCACTGTTTGGAAGTTACTAATAATCAACACAAACTCATAGTCCGTTATCATCAAAGTATTCTACTTTGTAATTTAACGTTTTTGTTGTTTTTACTCTATATTAGGGAAATGCACATATTACTGTGACCCTAGTTATTAGGCTATTTATAGCTCGTGCCCAAGCGGAATTAATAATGTTTATACTATTATTATTGTTGGTGATTTTTGATATTAAGCGAAGTGAAAGTGCAACTTATACAAAATACTTCGAAGTAAAAATGAAACACCGTGTCGTTCAATTCAAAAATATAAAATTATCTAATATAAAACTTTATTTAAGATTTAAGATTCATTAATATTACGAAAGAAGTAAGTTGTTCTTCAGTCAACGGTTTTTTACGAAGTGCAAAAATTAGATAAATACTAACATGCAGTTGGAATTTATTTTACGATTGGAACAGAATATAATTCCAATACATTGTTGATTACATTTGGATTGAATCAGGGCACGAAAAATTATTCAACAATCTCCCCCACAAACCAAATGTACAAAATTTGAAAATTTATTTTAAAATACAATTTTTAACATATTGCAGCCATTTTTGTGTTTCTGCTTTGCCAGAACCTTGGTTAATATATCCGCAGCATTTTCATCGGATGTTACATATTGGATATCGATTACTTTCTCCTCATACTTCTGCCGGATGTAGTGGTGACGAATGTCGATGTGTTTACTTTTCTTTTGAACCGTTGCATTCTTCACCATAAACGCTGCAGCTTGATTGTCACATAATATTGGTGTGGGTTTGTCAACATATTGGTTAAACCCCATTTCACTAATTAGGCTACGGATAAACACGACTTCTTTGGATCCCTGACATAGAGCAATATATTCAGCCTCCATGGTGCTAAGAGCAACGACAGGTTGTTTACGCGACTCCCAAGCAACAGGACCAGCAGCTGCAAGCACAACGTGACCAGAATATGACTTTCTGTCGTGTGTATAACTCCCCCAGTCAGAGTCTGTAAAGCAGTGCCATTCAACCTATGGAAAAATTTCCAGATGGTACGCCAAATCTTTTAAAATTTTAACGATTTCTATTTTGTAATCCAACACAAAAAATAGCTTTCCAAAACACGAATCTTTTTTCATATTGGACGAAACAGAAAACTGAATATGAATCGTTATATCGTGAAGCAGTTAAGTATTTGTTGCCATTCACCTCCACATATTTATGTGAACAAGGATTTTCCTCAATGGTGATAATCAAAAATAAATACCGAACATCAATGAACTTGGAGCCAAATATGAGATTAAAGTTAACAAAAATTGAACCAGACATAAAATCTATAATATCAAAAATGCAGTGCCAACGATCTCATTGATTCAGATTTTTATAAAATTAATTGCAAATACATTTTTGTTTCGTTTTTTTTTTTTACTTTGAATAGTTCTATTGTAAAGTTTCTTTTTCTAATTTTTTATTAAATTATATTTAATAGTTGGATAAAAATCAAATGAAAGATCTCTTAATTAGAATATATTTTTAATTTACTCGTTCTGTTAAGTTTTTTATAAATGCATTATTTTTAATTTTATTTCGTTTTTTATTAACTTTGAATAATTCTTTCTTAATGTTTAATTTCTTAAATTTTTTAAAAATTTCTTTTTTTACTAATTTATTATAAGTTGTATAAAAATTAAATGAAAGATTTCCTTATTAAAATATATTTTAAATGTACATGTTCTTGTTATGTTTTTTGTTATTTTTATTATTTTTTTTTAATTTTATTGTTTTTTATTATTAATAAATAAAATGGATTAAAAATTTTAAAATTGTTTGGTATTTATTGATCTAATTATTTTTTCAGTACATTATATATTTTTTGGTGGTACGCGAAAAGTTTGTCGTGAATTTAGTGGTACACGAGCCAAAAAGATTGAATAACACTGCTGTAAAGCATAAAAACTTGTCGCTATTTAAAGAACATTTTATTTTACCTGCTGGATTCTTTTTTAAGTATCTAAGAACATATTTTGCAGCTTGAAAATGTTCTGTATGAGGATGAGAGTTGAACTGGGACAACTTAGAAACCACATGAGTTATGTCCGGTCTAGTTATCACAGCCAAATACATTAGAGCACCAATAAGACTTTGATAATCTTTTGCATCAATACATTTACAATCATCTTCACATTTGTTCAGAATGTTTCCGCTGGTCCAAGGCGTTGCTGCAGGTTTACAGTCAGCCATGCCCCATCTTTTCAATATTTCTTCAGTGTATTTGCTTTGATGAACTGTTATATCACCTCGTAAGCCATCGCGACTAATTTCCATACCAAGATAAAATGATATTGGACCACGATCAATTGCTTCTACCGAATGATTCATATCTTTTAAAAATTTTTTCATTTCTAATTCACTTGAGCAAGCTATTAACATGTCATCGACCTATAGGGCAATTATACAAATATTGTTTTCATTTCTTTTTATATATACACAAGTTTCAGACTTGCATCTCATAAAACCCACATCAATTAAAATATCATTTATTCTTTTGTTTCATTCACGTCTGTCTTGTTTCAAACCTTATAGAGCCTTTTTTAATTTGCATACCATGTTTGGATATGTTTTGTTTTCAAACATTGGTGGTTGAACCATATACACGTCTTCTTCTAAATTACCATTTAAAAATGCAGCCACTATATCAACGTGATTCACCGGCAATTTATGCTTTATCGTCAATGCTAACAGCAGCCTTATTGTCGAATGCCTTACAACAGGTGCAAAAGTTTCTTGAAAATCTACATTATACTTTTGAGAACATCCATGGGCTTCTAATCGCGCTTTGTATTTTTCAACTGTACCATCAGGATTATGTTTCAGTGCAAATACCCACTTGCAACCGATAATATTTTTTCCGACTGGCTTTTCGACTAGCTCCCACGTTCTATTTTTAATCAAAGATTTATGTTCAGCTTTCATAGCTTCTAAACATTTATTTGAATCTTTACTTTTAAGTGCTTCCGCCACCGTATTAGGATTTTCAATAATTGAATTTATAATTTGTGGTTCTGGACAATAAATCTTTTTAGGTCTACCCTTACCACCGTCTCTCACTAATTTTGGTCTTCCACGTTTCCTTTTGTGTGTCACATTGTCAAATTGTTTTACATCTGATTCACTAGTTTCAGTTTCCATTTCAATATCTACCATTTGATCTTGTAGCTCTATTTTAACTTCATTTGTTTTTGGTTCATTACTTTCATTTGGTTGTTCAACATTTTTCATGTTTTTCATCATCACTTTGTTGCTCACTTTTATCCGTTGTATTTTCATATTTATTGGTTATATTTTCCATGAATTCATTATCAGCTTTTTGATGTACATACAAATCATTTTCAAAAGATTTTTCAAAGATAATAACATCACGTGCTATTGTAATTTGCCTTGTGCCTTTATTATATAAACGATATGCTTTAGTGTATGATTGATAGCCAACGAATTTCATTTTTGTACCTTTGGGCTTAGGACCTTTCTTTAGTACTACAGCGTCACAGCCAAACGTTTTTAAATGAGATACACTGGGTTTTTTCCCGCACCATTTTTCATAAGGAGTTACATCTCCAAGAACTTTAGTTGGAACAAAAACCCAAAAACTTTGTGGTAATCCAGATGGATTTAGTAAACACCTAGCCATTTCTACAAGGGTTCTATTGGCACGCTCAGCTACACCATTTTGTTGAGGTGAATACGCAACCGTTGTCTGATGAATGATACCTTTATTTGAAAAATATTGTTTGAATTTAGATTTCACAAACTCCTTGCCATTGTCACTACGAAGAATTTTGATTTGGCGGCCTGTCTGCTTCTCCGCGAGCCCAGCAAAATGTGTGAATGCATCAAAAGCATCACCTTTTTGTTTCAAAAAATATGTATATGTAAATATGCATCTTTGGTAGCCTGACGTTGAGAGTCGTTGAAGTAGGCGGGCACTGTGACAACAACATTCATTCCTTGGAAATCGTGCACGCCATTTGTGAAATTCAGTGTAAAATTTTCCAAAGTAGAATTATTACCAAATAAATTTAAAAATAATAATTATAAAATTCGACATAGACTAAACAAAATAATAATTATTTAAAAAAATGTTGCGCGTTACTAATTTTTTACCACGTTTGGTTAGTCAACGTCAATCCAATTAGGTGACCGGAAAATATTCTAGCATATTCGAAAATCAGTCATCAGTCTTGGGCAATGGAATCGTCTCCCAATTGCGTCACAAATCCGGTGAAGTTAAAGGTGCCATTATCGGTATTGATTTAGGTACCACAAACTCCTGCGTAGCCGTGATGGAAGGCAAACAGGCTAAAGTTATCGAAAATGCTGAAGATGTTCGTACCACTCCCTCTCATGTTGCGTTTACAAAAGACGGTGAACGATTGGTTGGTATGCCCGCTAAACGTCAAGCTGTTACAAATGCCGCCAACACTTTCTACGCCACAAAACGTTTGATTGGTCGCCGTTTTGAAGATCCCGAAATCAAAAAGCACATGAAAAATTTGTCATACAAAGTTGTGAAAGCTTCCAATGGTGATGCCTGGGTTTCATCGACCGAGGGAAAAGTATACTCTTCCTCTCAAATTGGTGCATTCATTTTAACGAAAATGAAGGACACGGCTGAAGCTTATTTGAATACTCCAGTAAAGAATTCTGTTGTTACAGTGTCCGCCTACTTCAACGACTCTCAACATCAGGCTACCAAAGATGCTGGTCAAATAGCAGGTCTTAATGTATTGCGTGTAATTAACAAACCTACTGCTGCCGCATTGCATTGGCTTATGGTATGGACAAAACCGATGATAAAATCATTGCGGTATATGATTTAGGTGGTGGTACCTTCGATATTTCAATTTTGGAAATTCAAAAGGGTGTTTTCGAAGTAAAATCCACTAATGGTGACACAAAGGATCCGTTTGCTATGTAGCGTCTTAAAGAAGCTGCTGAAAAAGCCAAGTGCGAATTGTCTTCTTCACAACAAACTGACATCAATTTGCCTTATTTGACTATGGATTCTGCTGGTCCCCAACACATGAATTTGAAAATGACACGCTCTAAATTATAAAGTTTGGTTGGTGATCTCATCAAGCGTACAATTGCACCTTGTCAAAAGGCTTTATCCGACGCTGAGGTCAACAAACCAGATATTTGCTATGCTGTGAATTTACTTAGTCGCTTCAACAATAATTTTGAAATTCAACATTGGACTGCAGCAAAGCGTATTTTAAGGTACTTAAAAGGTACAATTATTTTCAAATTAACGTTTAAAAAGCAAAAGAGCTTTGAGACTTCATGCTTTTGTGATGCCGACTATGCAGCTGATCCAGAAGAAATAAAATCAGTTAGCGGATACGTACTAATCAAGAAAGGTGCTGCTATATCATGGGGTTCCAAGAAGCAGCGAACCACAGCTTTATCAATTTGTGAAGCTGAGTATATGGCTATGGGCGTAGCAGTCCAGGAATTGCTCTGGTTAAGAGGATTAGAAGAAGAGCTGTTTCGTAGTAAGTTGGAAGCAACAAAATTGTTTTGCGACAGTCAAAGTACCGTTCAACTAGCACTAAAGGAGTCATATCACTCTAAAACAAAACACATCTATGTAAGACATCATTTTATTAGAGACAACATTCTCTCAAACAACGTAACCTCTAAGTCTATAAGATCCAATGAGATGGTTGCAGATATTCTGACAAAACCCCTTTATAGATGATATGGGTCTGAAGCAAAAGTAAATGAATTTTTAGTGAGGATGTTAAAAATGAAAAATTAATTAACAGCTAAATTGACATTACTAATATCAATTTACATTCATTTTTATATCTTTAATATGGTAACCCTAAAGTTACATTAAATAAATTGTCATTCCTTTTATATATTTTAACAATTCAACACAAGTGTTTTATTTGTAGCAGTTTTTGGTCTATTTTCCCATCGAGATTTCAACAGTGCATATGAGAATGATTATATTGAAGACAGCAAGGCAACGCGGCAACAGGTTTTTGTCCATGCTACTTTTGTGGGGTAGTCGAAATAAACTAATTTCTATTTCTGATGGCCACAAAACCAAAACAGTGTTGACAATATACAAAATTTGTAAAACGAATTAGTGATTAGAAATATTTTTTATTGTAAGTTAAAAGAAAAAAAAATATATATAAATGTTATAATATATATGCATCAAGAATTTTTATTAGCTTTATTGTTATATAGAATATTGACTTGAGTTAAAAATACAAACATTGTTGAAGATTAAAAAAAACTCACAGGGTAATAGCCCTTTTTTACCTAAACATTTTTGTGTAATTTTTTCGGCGCTCTCTCTTGATTCCGCAGTTACGGGTTGCAAAACTTTAATATATTATTGATCATAAGTCCTTCGACATAGGTATCATTTCAAAATGCTCTAAATAACTCATTTAATTCTTAAAATCATCATTAAAGAAGCATAATTTACGTATACACCAAATAAAAGCATGGTAAGTTCTCTGTAAAAGTAAAAAGTCAGATAAAAAAATTTTAAAATTGTATTTCACTCGCAATGGGTAAATTGTTTTAAAAAAATTGTATACCAGTATAAAGGTATTTTGGAGAAGTTTAGATTGATATCCATATCACTTATATCCGTTCCATATTCCAGGAGTTATGGCCAATAAAAAATAAGTTTTGAACCCGTAACTCCGGAGCCAAAAGAGATCCATGAGATGAATTTTTTCTGTTTATGTCAAAGCGAATCCATACAAAGTGATGTGAGTGGCGAATTCAATTCGCCGTATTCAATTCGCTCCAGCGAACATTAAAAAAGTAAAAGCGCTAAATATGCACCACTGTAATATACATAAATGAATCGTTGCAACAATTCAGGATCAGCTGTTTACTGTGTATCTGTCGTATCCAAAATAATTAAGTAGCTGCTAAACGGCTACAACGGTAGCTAGCAGCATTTGTGTTCATGTAGTCTGCTGTGGCGAATGTGTTTATACCTTTAGACTCTGTGTTTCTCTTTTCTGTTTGATTGAATTTCTGTTGCGCATTTTTAACATAGATATTTTTATAATTAAGTTGTGAATTTTTTATTCGAACTGAGTGATATTTAATAAAAGAAATTTTTAATTTTTCAGGCTGAAGTTCGTTTTTCTCTAAATGAAATTTTGTTATAAATTAAATTATTATTTAAATTAGAAAGAAAAATCTAGTGGCTCTTAATACTTGAACAGACAAAGAAAAATTATTGAATTAATAAAAATTTTAAATTACTAAGAGTTTTTTTATGTTGAAAAATATTATTATTTATATCCAATCAGTTTTTAGATTTTTAGGCCGCTACACCTCTCATCAGCGTTCAATTGTCCATCTTTACAATTTTCGTAAAGTGGATACTAATTGCGAAGAATATCAACTATTTAACCAGTTTTCAATAGAAATAGAATATGAGAATGAGAGGTGTAGCGGCCTTGAAATCAGTACTGATACGTTCTGATAAAAACTGATTGGATATAAATATGTAATAATATTTGTCAACATAAAAAAACTCTTAGTAAATTTGAATTTTCATTAATTCAATAAAACTGAACTTGAGCCTGTAATGTTTGAATTAAAACATTATTTGTATTATTTATTTATTATTATTTTTATTTATTAACCACAGACTATTTTAAGACATTACTTAGCCTTCACAGGGACCCGCTTTTTAAGGCTGGTGTTTGATCAGGTTTTGCTTTATAAAATATATTAAGCCTTCACAGGGACCCGCTTTTTAAGGCTGGTGTTTGATCAGGTTTTGCTTTATAAAGTATATTAAGCCTTCACAGGGACCCGCTTTTTGAGGCTGGTGTTTGATCAGGTTAGTTGTTACGTGTTAAAGAATATTCCCGAACTGCTTTCTATCAAGACTCTACAGACTAGATGACTCTACAGACTACACAGACTCTACAGACTAGAACCTCCATACCAAATCACCCTCCGCTTTTATACCCAATTTCGATGTCTGATTGAACGATGCTGCTGACGTTCGCTGCCGCCGGCGTGGTCATTGCTAAGTGTGTTAGTATGCAAATTCAGCATATTCATACCCGTGGAACTTCCAGCCGATTGCGGTTCTCACGATATTGCAATGTCAGCATATATCTGTAGGAAAATTACTGGCGTATATATGTATGCAGCGGTATTGCAACGTCAGCATATGTCTGTAGGAAAATTACTGGTAATAACGTCAATAATGCATGCAGCGGTATTTTGCTGCCGTTGGTATTTTTGCTGCTTGAGGGAAAATAACTCATGACAACGTCAGTATGTGTATGAAGCGTATGGTTCGCTGCTGCTGATATTTTTGTTGGTTGGGGGAAAACGACTCAAAACATCCCTCCCCCCTTGCGGACAAGAAACATCCTGTCTTAGGATGTTTCATAGCCATCCTTCTGGAATAAAGTCAAAATAGATGTGTGTATGCATCCGACTACCTTGGCGATACAGCTTTGGCAGCTCTCGGAGTAATATGTAATGATCTCCCGAGCCTCGATTGCTGAAGGTTCGCAGTTTACCATTAGTTGGTGACTGCTAAGTGTCTGTCGACTTGGTACGTTTGCTGCGTCACCTAGGAAAAAATATGATATTGCGGTTGTTATTGACTTTGTAGTTGTCATTGGCGTTGTAGTGATTCCCCCTTTCCAACGGAACTGGTCATTCCGTCTATGTATGTGTTGTGGTATCGTATATAGGTTTTGCGGCTGCGTGAGGTTGATAGATATAGGCTGCTGTTGATGATTGTTGGATTCTTCATTGTTGTTGGGATGTTGATTATTGGTTCATTTTGAAACACGGGTTAATATTTTTAATCTTATAACTAACAATTTTTTCTTACGTATAGTTATATAAAAATGTCTTTTCTTACATATTGTTAACAATTTTTTCTTTTTACTATTAGTTCTTATTATTATTATATTGAATATTTTGGATTGTTATACTCAACCAGTTACAGGATTTTATTTATATGATTTCAAAAAAAAATTTTTACATATATTTGCTTATTTCGTTTTTTAATTCTAATTATATTGATCAAAAATTTTAATTTTCAAATATTTGTTATTTGTTTGTTTATTTCTAACTGCCTGTTCGCCGATGTCGAAGAAGTTCTATCATTTGAAACAAAAACAAAATTTTTGAATTTGTTTTTGTTTCAAGTGTAATTACTCGAAAGAAAGAACTTCTTCGATATCGGCGAACAGGCACTAAGTTTTATAAGTTAAGTTTGTATCATTATTTGGTTGGTTTTTTATTTTTGTATACATTTCTCTCAATTACTTATTACTAGTTGAGAAGAGTTGTTTTAAAAATATAATTCTTTTAATTTTCAACTTTAAATTGTATGTATGCCTGAATAATAAATCGTATTTTGTTTAACATTTTTCATAAATTTAATATAAATCCAATTTTTCTTAATCTACTTTTACGATTGCAAATATGTATTTTATTTTCTCTATTAAAAATTTTCGGCCTTAATACAAGTCTTGACTGTTAATTTACAGGACAACATTTACAGGAATTTAAAAAAAATTATTAACTTTATTTTTATGTGGCAGTTTTCTCTTAAAAAAAATTAAGTAAGATATTTTTCTTAATGACGTAAGTACTATGTAATAGAAAAATAAGATCTTCTGCCTATAGATAGAGATTGTAAAAATGTTAGCGTAATCTTTTTCGATTCAAGTTATTTTCAAAATTATATGAATTTTCTATAAGTGTATTGTGCATGAGTATGACCTTAATTTTTACTTAATATTAAATTGTATGTATGTATAACAAATTCTTTGTTTGATATTTGAAAAAAAATTTTAACATTGGCTTTATTTACATTTCTAACCTCATAAAAAACAAGGGAAATAAAAAAATTTTTTAAACTGATAATTAAAATTTCTTCGAAAAATTGTACAATGAGTAGGAAAAACTTCCACTTCATTTTTGCATTTTACAAAATTTCAACTGATTGAAGCACTTTTTTTATTAAAAAGTGAGTTCAGTTGCATTTGTTAGTGTTTTGTCAGCGAAAAAAAAAATTAATACTTTTGTTGTTTCTGTTGATCTGAAAGAAAAATTATACATACGCGTATAATTTTTTTCAAATCAATAACAAACAGAAAAAAAATCCGAAAAGTATTTTATTATTGTTACTGTTTGCATATCCATATGCCCACATATACGTACATATACATATGCACATACGTACATTACCCGCTTGTTTTGCAAATAGTCAATTGCCTTTTTTATATAGTTATAAATCTAGTTACATATATCAATTGCTATTTTGTCAGAAACTTTTAGAATGGAAATTCGAAAATTGGCAGGTTTTATCAATTACACTACTTATTAACAGGCTATATGTAGTGCAATAAGTATTAAATAGACTTTTTATGCATTACCTATAGCTAATTAAGTTACTAGTTTGCATACATACATATTTTTTGTCTCTTGTTTTTTTACATCATACATTACTATTGGACTTACAAATAGATAGAACAATCGCAAGTTTTTTTTCGTACAATTAACGAGCAAAAAAAAACAAAAAGATCCGTTATCCTCGCTTCAAATATTGTACAGTTTTGTCATTATTCTTTCTTTATTTAGTATGTTTTACAGATTTAAATAAAAAAGACGTGCGGTGCGGTTAAAGTGATTTTGTTAAGGTTAAGTTGTTAAAGTGATTTAAAATTAAAAAGGTAACAATGATATGTAAAAGGAATTTAAAAAGATTAATAAAAAAAGAACAAGAATAGTACTTGGACAAATTTCATCAAGTTGAAAAAGAATGTATGGAAAGGCTACTAAACAACCTAAAATTATAGATTTTGATTTTAAAACTAAAAAAGACAAAGAAATTACTGAAAATGCAGACGATGAAATTGTTAAAACTGACATTTTAAAAAAGGTTCCGGATTTAAGTCTAAGTGAGAAACTAAAGGAATGGAGTTTAAAGCATAGAGTGTCAAGAAATTGGGCAAATGATTTAGTTAAAATTCTGACAATCGAACACTTGGCTGTAACACCATTTTATAAATTCAACTGCCCAACAAAGCCTGTGATAGAAAATATTTGTGGAGGCTCATATATGCATATTGGCATTATATGTCACTTGAAAAAAATATCCCAAGTAACTGAGCTTCCCAAAAATATGATATTTGACATCAACATCGACGGTTTGCCTCTTTTTCGCAGCTCAAAGAAGCAGCTCTGGCCAATTTTACTGAGAGCAGTCAATGTTAAAAGTCAGCCCGTCTTTCCAATAGGAGTTTTTTTAGGCACAAGTAAGCCCTCCTGTTGCGACATTTTTCTCAAAAAAGTGGTGGATGAATTATTGTTTTCTACTCACAATGGATTAGAATTGGAAGGTAAATTATATTGAGTAGAAGTAAGGGCAATTCTATGTGATGCTCCGGCACGTGCATTTATTACGGGTACTCCCTCTCATACTTCTCGCTATGGGTGTTCCAAGTGTACCCAAATTGCAAGAAAATCCGATGGGGTTTTGACATATAGTACAACGTCTGGAGTGCTTATCACAGATGAGGACTTTCGTATTCGCCAATATCCAAATCACCATACTAAATCATATTTAACAACAAAAACTGCGTTGGAAAAGTTAAATATATCAATGATAACACAAGTGCCTCTTGACTGTATGCATTTGGTTGATCTGGGGGTAATGCGAAAATTTTTATTAAGACTTATAAAAAAAAAATCATTTCCGATAAAAGTGTCAAAAATATATCCGACAAACTTAGAAGTATGCGCAATAACGTAACACAAGATTTTGTACGTAAACCTCGTTCATTGGACGAGATTTCGAACTGGAAAGCCACAGAGTTAAGGCAATTTTTGCTTTATACTGGACTGATTGCTTTGAGAGGTGAAGTGGAGGAAGATATTTATTATGAATTCCTGTTATTGCATTGCGCATATAGGATTTTGTGTTGTCCAAAGCAATGCATTTCAAATTTAGAAACTTCACAAATTCTGCTCAATACTTTTGTGGAAAACTTTCCAATAATATTCGACGAAAATAGTGTGTCATATAATGTACACGGATTGCTTCATCTTAAAGAAACTATAAAAAAAAATTGGTTGTCCAACACAGAACTCATGTTATGCTTTTGAAAATGAATTGCAAAATATTAAAAAGACTGTAAAAAACGACAAAAATTCTTCAACAAATATATAGAAAAGTTATTGAGAAAAAGGTTTTACTTTCCGACTGTTTCGACGGTCTAGACGCATTGGGAAAAAAGTATACATTTCAAAACAGCATTTTAAGTAAAAAAATGCCAAACAATATTTGTTATGTTAAAAATACAATAGCTGTACAAATTCATGATTTTTCTCACGATAATGGAGGAATACTAATATGTCGAAGATTTAAAAATATTGAAAGTTTTTACAATGACCCATGTGACTCGATATCATTGGGCGTTTTTTTGGTAGATTTAGAACCATCGGAAATAAAAGAAATATTTTCATTGTCAGACATAGAATGTAAAGCTGTAGCCATTCCATACATGAACAAGTTACTAATATTGCCACTCTTACATGGATGTCGTTAATTTTATTATATTATTGTTACCTTATTTTAATTAAAAGAATATAATCACCAAAAATAACTATGTGGGATCCCATTAGTCCCAGTAAAAAAATAAAACGAGTAGAACTTGCAATAAATTCTGAAAGCAAGTATAATGTTATAGTCCTTTTTAAAGTTTTTGAGGCAGTAAAATAATTTTCTCAGAATTACAACTTCTTCCTCTGTATATCTGCGGGAGAAAAAAAGGTTTTTGAGCATCATATCATTTTGTACAAAAACGGTTGAAATATTAATGTTCTAAAAATTTGTTTTTAACCACAGATATGCAGGTGAAGTAGTCGGAATTCAGAAGAAAATGGTATCCTAGAGTAATAATTTAGATTACTATAATATATAAATTAAATTTTAGACAAAGTTCCTACAAACTCAGAAAATAACTCCATAACCAAAGGTATGAATGAAGTAAAAGACATTGTAACAAATATGCAGCAAGAAGTTTATGTTATTCGAGGTACCTCTTTTCATTATTACTCCGGATGGTCAAGCCGTTATAAATTATAAATTAATTTTTGTAGGTCAAATTAAAATTCTTATGGAAGCAGTCTCAGAAATCAAAGTAGTGGTAGAGAATCTTTTAAAGAAACAATGTGCCGAAGTTCCGATTCACAAAGAATTTCCTATAACTACGGTGGAAAAGCTGATTCATCTCAATGAGACGATTAATGAAGAAAATAGGAATATATACGTGAGTATTTTTTTATGACCATTATATATTATATTCATATATTATATTAGTAATCAGACTATTTTCTTGGCGCCCATTCCTTTATACTTTATTTTGTAAGCAAAATTTTTTTGGTTTTATCAATTAACGTACTTTTTATAAATCTCATAGGTTCAGGTTGTAACATCAATTTTAGAAACTGGTGGTGTATTAAAAAGTTTTAAGTATGTTATTGATAACAAGGTTTCATTGGAATTTAATGTTGATGGTGTCCATGGTAAACATAGTCTGAAGAAATTGGAAAATATATATAGTGTCCTCATAGGTAATTGTTTATGGTTATGGTTTTTTCTTAATCTAAAAACTTATCAAAACGACACTACTGTTGGATCACCAGAAAAGAAAATTCGCAAAGCAATGCAAAGACAGAAAAAACGCCAGTTTAAATATAAATGTGTTTCAAGACCAACAGCTGATGATAGTACCTAATACCAAAAATGATATATATTTTTTTTTTCATATAATGTACTTTTTTGATAAAACAAATTAATTATTTTAAGTTTATTTTCGTATTCTTAATGAAACTGTATTATATTTTTAATTTGTCTTCAAATTCGTTTAAATAAAAATTGTATGTTTAGTAAAAAAATGCGTTAAAAGTACCTAATTACTATACTAGATAATGTCGACCAATTACCTACTGAACTAGTAATTTGTATCTAGCAATTTAGCTGATTACTTATCACCAGAAATAGCGTCAAATAACTAGTACGTTTTGAATACTTAAGTAGTTGGTTACTGAACTAGATATTGGTAATGCAGAGAATAGCCAATTGACCCCCTCCAATGACATCCCAATGTTAAAGTAAACAGTATTTAAAACTGAAAATAGATTTGGTGGTAACTACTTCTGGTTACTATGTAACTAACGAATCTCCTAGTTCAAAACTAGTTACCAGAACTAGCGGGTAAACTATGCAGTTTGATTTAGTTGTCATTGGCCGTGAAATTGTCTGGCAAAATTTTGCTGTGGAATCATGTTTCATAACCAAGTACTCATGCAAAAAAAAAACGAACCAAATAACCCGGTTGGAAATTTTCAGATTTTAATTTGAGTTCAATTCTTTGTTTCAAATTATAAATTAAACCTATACTTAATTGATTTCGTTAACCTTTGTCATTGTTGATGCATAAATGGCTGACAATTTTCGTCACTGAACATAATTGTGAACAGTTTTGCATTTCAAGTTTTATGCAATACCTATGTATAACAATTTTGTATTCATTGCGCCATGAATCAATCACAACTTTGTAAGAACTATTGGGCTCAATAATTGAGCGATTATTGCTATAAATGTGTATGTATATTTTACTATACATATTTTATATCGTTTTAATTTTTTACTCAATTGGATGTCTATGCCAATTGGGTCGCTTTTTGTTCATGTATTTAAGTTCTAGTATATTTCACAAAATAATTTTGGAGAACATTAAAACTGCACTAATGCACAAATTTAAAAATTAAATCTCATTGTTCAGTCTTGAAAACAAAATGAAACGGTGAGTTACAAAATGTTACAATTTATAAAATTGTAAAGTTGTAAAATTCTATATAAAAAAAAAACAAATTCATTAAGTGAACAAAACAAAAAAATTTTCCGTGAAGTAACAAAAAGTTTTCAACAAATTGAAGAAAGAAAGGAAAAAAAAAAACAAAATCCCTTGCAATTGGATTAAAAAGCAGGACTAAATAGATTTCCGCAAAATAAAATATTGAGGTAATTATACGCAATTGATGTGTACATAATTTGTAAAGCCAACATTTTTCTTCCCCATAATGGTTTCAATAGAAAACGATAAGAATACTTCCACCCAAAAGGAATTTTCACCAGCTGCAACTCAACCAACACCAGCAGCCGGTCGTCCAGAAGCCAAACAAAAAAAAATAAAAAAAATATGCAGTAATACAGGTAATAAAAATAAATTTTTGTTTTCTTTGCTTATTTAAAAAATGCATTTTGTTGCATAAACCCTAGTGTTCCATTCATTAACGATTTGAGAGATGTTCTTAATATAAAATTGAAAACGAAGTATGTATTTTTAAAGTGCAAAAGTTAAGGGAGTTTTATTTAATTCAGCTGCACAAAAAGTACTTTGTAAAATCTTAAGAAACTGCTCTGAAAAATTGTTTCCTTTGTTTCTTATATATTTTTTACATTTTCGCATTGTAGTAATATATGTAGGTAATTTGAATGTCTGCAAAACAAAAATAAATTTTTGTGTTCTTTTCATTAAACGATTTGAGAGATGTTCTTTATATAAAATTTAAAATGAAGCATGTATCTTTAGTAAAAATGCAAAAGTTAAGGGAGTTTTTCTTCAAGATTATTTAGCTTGAAAATCAAGTGCAATTTTTTCACGCGTTCCTCTAAATTACAATGCCCTTAAGATTTCCTCCCCTTCTTGTTAATTAAAAAAAAATTGTTTGTGTTCTTTGCTTGTTGCGGCTTCCAACTAATTTGTCTGCTTAATTTTATTTTTAGAAAAATATCCGTTGGTCGATTAGAAGGTGATACCGGGTCAAAAGCGTTCCATTCTTTTTTTTTAACTTTCCCTTTTACTAATTATTTTGCTTCTTTCAGATCCTTGACGTCGACCTACGTAATTAAAGAGATAGAAAAAAAATTCCCTCCGGCATGTTAAGTTTCATTGTTTCCTATTATAGTCCTGTATAAATATGTATTTCTTTTTCTATTTCAGACATTCAAGACCTTACGACCATGATAGGCATGGTATCAGCGTTACTTCTAGCGTCGATTTTGTGGTGAGTTTTTCCTTCTTCTCTTTTTCCAATTCATTTCCGTCATAATGTTGCTTTTTAGACGTCTTATTCTTTCTCCCTTACTTGACAACGATAATATGCTTTGATCTGTCCCTCCATACTGTGTGTAATGATTGAAATTTGAAAATCTCGACTGGATTTCCTTCCTCCATGGGATATCTTTCTCGGTTGCGTTCAGTATGGGTACTGCTGTGCCTCCATTTTTAATGTTGACCACAGTATTTCCAACATAAACTCCAGGGGAAATCTCCTGTTTTTGTACAACCACACTTTTATCTCTCGAAATGATATTAACCGGCACTTTAGTAACTGCTCCCGTATCTACAAGTAAGACCAATTTTCGCTCCCTAGCTCCTTGGCGGGGTAGCGTAATAAAAACTGTGTCCACATTGCTCGGTGATTCAGTACTATTATTTATATTTGGCATTATCTCTTCACTTTGTTTCTCTTTTTTTTTTGTTTGATTTGTTATCTTTCGCAGCATTTTCTTCTATAGTGTGCCCGCTCTCCTTATTTACCGAGTGTACAACTGCCTCGGTTATTATCCTAGTTGGCTGCTCTGTTTCTGAGTCAGTCTCCATATCATCTTTATTTACCCGACTCTCTCTTTTTATTTCTTTATTATAATTGTAGTTGTTGTCTTTTTTATGCCAATCTGATTTTCTGTTAATTTGCGTGACCCCAGTTATTGGCGATAACTGGGCCGAATTTCGTTTCCCTGAGCATTTGTCCGATTTGTGTTGCTATGGGCCTCTACGGCATTGTTAGCTAGGTCCCTGCCGTTGTTGCTATTTCGTGCCTGTTGGTAAATCCCTGCACCCATTGCTTCAGTCTGTCTAACATTACTTCTGCACTCCCGTGCAAAATGTCCTTGTTGCTGACATTTGGTCGTGTACCAATGTTTCTATTTGCCCCTCTGTTCATATTTTGTCCCATCGCTATTTGTGGGCTTCCACGGAATTCTGTGTTTGTTATCCTTCTATTGGTTTCTGCCGTCCTTCTATCCAATTGATTTTGGTTGGGTATGTTTCTTCTTGGCTCGCAGAAAGAGGTTTCCTTGTGACGGTTTATCCTACACAATCGGCAGTATAAGGAGCCTAATCTCTTTCTGCAGTTTTCCACATCGTGCCCGCTGTTTACACAAAACGTACAGCTCACGATATTCCTGCACAGTGGCCCCATTTCACGGCCGTATTTTCCACAGCTCATACAGTATGGTGTGTCTAGCCGCTTTTTGCAGCTATTCCATTCATGCCCCATCCTGTTGCAAAAACGACAGGGGACTTCTGAATCTATTACGTTGATACTGTGCGTTGGTTCGCCAAACAATTCCTCTGCATTTTCGACTACATCTATTAAGTTTGTGAGCCCTTAGTCTTCCTGTCCCACAAATCGAGCCTTGAGTGCATGGTCCTTCAAACCCTTGATAAAGCTCCTTATCGCTATCCGTTTGAAGTCTTTCAGCATGGTTTCCCGGCCAGGTCCCACCGGCCATTCGTTCTCTATAGTTGTTTTTGCCTCATTCAATAGGTTATCCAGGCGTTCTCCAAATTTGCATGCTGACTCTCTGATGCTCTGTTTGCAACCCAATATTAGTGTCCTTATTTTATCTAAGCTCATGCTTTTTAGATAATATTTCTTGAGCGCATTACATAACGCGTCCACGGAACTGAAATTCATCTGCGAAATTCTTAAGTAGGCGCCCCCTAGGAGTCTCAATTTCAGGCATTGTATTACATCTTGTGTTAGGACGTTATTTGCACCTGAGTACTTCTCTTTCTACCATCTTGCATCCTTGTATGTACCTGAATACTTCTGATGGTAAGTCAGGCCCATCGGTCCCGAAGAATGATGGGACTGTGTTGTTTACAACCTTAATAATCTCGGATTGCGAAGTCATTCTGATCGTTCCGTTTTCCGCTCTCTCAATAGTATGGTTTTCCTGGGGTGACGGTGATCGTCTTTCTATGTTCCGCTGGTAATCATCTTGATAGTGGGCTGTGTCCACGCAAGAACTTGTAGACTGTCCACCGAATAATTGTACTTGTTGATCCGTTCTATTAATTCGTCTGTCTTTGTCTGAGGGTTGTCCATTAACACTGTTTTCTACTTACCCATGTTCCGCTGGTTATTATCTTCATAGAGGTCTGTGGTTTAGGCTTATTTTCACTTTATATTATTTTTTTATTTTATTTTTGTTCGCAACCGCGCAGAATTTTTACGATCAAAGTAATTCTCCTTTTTGTCCTGATCCGCTTTAGCGATTAGTCCTGCAATGACAAAATGAGGGTAGCTAGAGTTTAGACAGTTTACACACCGGACAGTTTTTTCTTGAGCAAGATCAACACAAGGATTATTATATTTCTTTGATGCTATTATGAACGCGGCTACCGGCTGCGCCAAATGTTATGTTTAAATTAAAACATTATTTTTATTATTTAGTTATTATTATTTTTATTTATTAACCACAGACTATTTTAAAATATTACTTAGCCTTCATAGGGACCCGCTTTTTAAGGCTGGTGTTTGATCAGGTTTTGCTTTATAAAATATATTAAGCCTTCACAGGGACCCGCTTTTTAAGGCTGGTGTTTGATCAGGTTTTGCTTTATAAAATATATTAAGCCTTCACAGGGACCCGCTTTTTGAGGCTGGTGTTTGATCAGGTTAGTTGTTACGTGTTAAAGAATATTCCCGAACTGCTTTCTGTCAAGACTCTACAGACTAGACAGACTCTACAGACTAGAACCTCCATACCAAATCACCCTCCGCTTTTATACCCAATTTAGCTGTCTGACTGAACGATGCTGCTGACGTTCGCTGCCGCCGGCGTGGTCATTGCTAAGTGTGTTAGTATGCAAATTCAGCATATTCATACCCGTGGAACTTCCAGCCGATTGTGGTTCTCACGATATTGCAATGCCAGCATATGTCCGTAGGAAAATTACTGGCAATAACGTCAGTAATGCATGCAGTGGTATTTTGCTGCCGTTGGTATTTTTGCTGGTTGAGGGAAAATAACTCATGACAACGTCAGTATGTGTATGCAGCGTATGTTTCGCTGCTGCTGATATTTTTGTTGGTTGGGGGAAAACGACTCATAACAAGCCTGATAATATTACTTTTCATATGTACATCAATATAAGTTCGAATAATAATTACGTTTATTCGTAATAATAATAATATAAAAATTACTAGTTTAAAATATTTTTTTTTTTTCATACGAAAGTGCACTATAATAATACAATTCCATACATGCTATGTTTATGATAATGTCAAAAGAAATGTTTTCTTTTTTGTAGTTATTTTTCGATAAAATTTTTTAATTGCGTGCGTGTTTTTAACAATTTTATCTAAAAAATGTATTGCTATTTCAATATTTTAAATAAGCCATAATCTTGATCAAAAATCGATAGAAGTTTATTATATGCAAAACATTAAAAAAAAAAAATGGCAAAAAATAAAAAAAAAAACGCTTAACAAAAAAAAAAAAAATTACGCTGTCGCGAAAATTTTTTAAAAATTGGATATTTTTATACAAGCCAAAATTTTTATTTCAAATATGCAAAATATGAACCAATGCAAAACATTAGTTAGAAATAGCTAAAATTTATCGCTTTCGGAAAAAAACGCGAAATTTATGAAAGTGCAGAAACTTGCTAAAATTTATGTTTGATTAAAAGTCTTTAAAGATGTAAGAATGCCAAAAACTTTGCAAAATTTACGCACATTGCGAAAAACTGCAAAAATTTTAAAGATATCATAATTGTGATTAAAAATTGCCAAAACTTTGAGAAATGAAAAAAGACATTTAAATTTTAATCGATTTCTATCACATACCTGTACCACGGGGTGCTCACACTTGTCATATTTTGGTGTGTTGTTATTTTATGACATATGACTTTATGAATACAGTGTGAATACCCCAAATATATAAAATATCCATTCAAAAGTATAGAGTGTGCTATTTTTATGCAGACCACTATTTAGTTTGTAATTAAAGAAATTTTGTTAATTTTAAGTATTTTTATTTTTCATTGCCACAAGCCAAATTTGTAAAAAAAACAAAAAAAGCAACATCAGCATTTCCCACGGTTTAAAAAATTTACGTTTAATTAATGTAAACAAAATCAATTTGGGTAAATTCTGATGATAGGTAAAATTTAGTATATAAGCCATTGATTAATTTTAATATAATCAGAAATAATTTTAGCATTCATAAAATTTGATTGTCTATTTTATTTCTCAACAAAAGGGCATTAAGCTGCCAGGATAATGCGGCAGAAGTGCTCAGCAAATACTTAAACTTTTTTGAAACACACTTACACTAAATCACACCTCCATATATTTACATGACCACTACAAAAGTTTTATTTCTGAATTTATTGTATGAATAATTTTTACGGGATGAAGTCGCTTTAACGATATAATATTTTTATAAATAAAAGGATTACTATTAAATCCGGTGTTGTCTGCAGAATTACATTAAATTGCATTTAATTAAAAATAGTTTAGTAATCTAATGAAAAAAACTTAACAGGTGAATTTAACTAGACGTTACGTTAACTGAATTGTAATGTAATTTTTCATGAAACAAATTTCTAAATTCAATACTTTCCTAAGCAGGTTATTAAAATTTTAACAATTTAGAAATAAAAATATATGAAAACACTTACCGGTTGGACTTGGTGTTAAAGACATCATGTCAAAGCGGATGTTACTTTGTTGGAATTGATAGTCTTTAAAAAATGTTAACTTAGCACCTCGTGTTCTGTTAAAACCTTGTACAGCACTGTGTATGGCGCGTAAGTATTCACGTCTGCCAAAATTTGTGTGTGGCGCAATCAAACCGATATAGAGTTGTTCTTTGGTAGCAGATGAGCTTTTTGTCATGCTATTTGCCAAGCGAAGGGCGTATGTAGCAGGGCATGCACAAATACAAATCAGGCCGAATAGTAAAAGGATATAAAAAATTGAGGGATGTGGTAAAAGTTTTCCAGTGTAAGGGACTCTTTCAGAAGGCCTTGTTTTTTTGTGCTCGTTATTTTTTATAGTGGAGATGACCGAGGAAGCGTTTGTTAAATTGGAGGTTGAATCGTTGCTTATGTAAGTGTTTATGTTATTGTTGTTTTTGTTCTTGTTATCGTTGGTAGTCATGAATAAGGCAAATCTCGCTGGTGATGAAATAAAGGTCCTGCTGCTGCTGCATATGGTGCTTGCTGTTGTTGTCCCTTGTAAACAAAAAAAATATATACTTCTAGGATTTAAAAATTTAGTTGTGCTGTAATGATAATAATAATTGTTGCTGTTGTTATTATTTATGACGTTGGTGGTGGTAGTTAGGCTGTGGGTATTAGTAATAATGGTTGTTGGCTTTTCGATGGTGTTTTGTATTAAATGATGTTCTAAATTGCTAACACAAGGGCTGTTGATGCCGTTTGTCTGACAGTTGTGACGATGACGACAATTACTGAAGGTGTTAATTGCAGTTTGTTTTCTACACTTTAAATCGGCAGTGATTTCGGTGTTATGTTTACAACTTGTTTTTTTTATTGCTGTTGTCGTAAAAATTTTCACGTTCTTCTGTTTCCATCTTTCGTACGGTTGTTTAATATTTACTTGGAATATTTGTCTTTTCAATTTCGATACCAGATCTTTCTGAATTGTAATCTTACCACCTGCTTCATTCCATAGTTGTTGTATGTCAATCTTTTTAATACTCCTGCTGCCTTTTGACTTATACCGACTGTTCAGACGTTCCTTTAGACGTCTTTTTATAATACCTTTCATTTTTTTAATATAAGTTGTGTTCTTCCGCCTTCTTGTTTGGGCCTCTTCCTCTGTTTAGTACATATTTTTTTTTAAATCTTCATTTTGAATGGATTTGTATTTGTTGGATTGTAAAGAGTTTTTGTGTTTTTTATAGTTTACTTTTCCTTACACTCTTGAATAAAATTAACAACATTGCTCGAATTTATTAGGATTTTCTTAAAGTTTTTGTTATATGTATCTTTTCGTTGCTTGAAATCAACGTCAAATCAAATGAAATTGCAAACGATTGTGCTGGTGTGTGCAATGTACCTTCACCCTCTTACGACTTGTGTATTTAAATTTTGTTACTGAAAACAGCAGGACATTATGCCAACCATTTTCTGAACGATTTTATTTTGTTATTCTGCAAGCTACAGAAAAATACATTATTTTGATTTCTAATTTTTCGCTGTTTGATTAGAAGGTTTCTTCTTCTGATGTTTATTTCTGTTCGCTGGTTTCTTATATATATTCCTTTTTTCTCATTGTCTAGTTTCTGTATTCAATTCTGTAACAAGAGGGTATGGTAGACGGTGATTAGTTTAGCCAATATTAGTTATGCTTATATTTATACTTAAAAATAAAGACAGATACACAACAAATACAATATATCGTCACATGAAACGCAAAACCAAGTAAGCACAAAAATTTCAAAATCAGGGTTTTAATTAATTATTGTACATATTTTTAGGACTAGCAGTCGAAAATCGGAACATTAGGCACCTCTAGTGTTAAGTAGACACATTAACTTAAGTTGTATAGCAGACATTTTATTAATTGTTTTATTTCGCCGCTGTTTCTGCTAACCGACGAAGGAGGGCGATGTTGTGTATATTATATTGGAACAGCATCAATCGCTGTCGGAGCAGTTTTTTAGTGACCAGTGCTTTGTCTTCGTCACTTAAATAGTCCGACAACAATTAATACAATGTCTCACTAATATACACTAGGGAAATTAATGATGTTGATTGACTTTCTCTGACCAGGGTTTGAACCCAGGCCCCAAGTCATTGTGTGGTTAGTAGTCAACACGCTAACCACTCCGATATACTTTAATATGAATGTATACCAAAAAAAATTACATTATATATAATTCAACCAGTGTTAGAATATTCATATAAAACAGGTATTCAACACAGTGATACAAAAGTATTTCATAGATTAACAACTCTGTGGAGACTACGAAATCAGTTATCCTTATTACGATTATAATTATTAAAGGCACGTAGACTATCCATAGCAATTGGTCCTGTCATACTCCCCTAATTTTTGCGTTTTAAGACTAATTAATAATTGCAATGTCAAGTACAGATGTTCAAAAAAAACATTTAATGCAAACTTTGAAACTGCCTGTCAAACAAGTCGAAGTGTGTCCTGGCATGCATTCAATGTCTACGGGTACGGCTAAAGCGAATTAATCTGAGGTCAGCGTTTTTTTATGACATTTAATTCGAATATAATAGGCAAGACCATCTTTATGAATTTTATTTACTTATTATACAACCGATTTTGAAAAAACTTAAATCAATCTAAGAAATCTTATTGAACGAAGTGAACGAGTTATAGTGTGCTAAATCAGTTCGGTACATACATACATAATTACACAAGCTGTTTTATTAACATTAACTACGTTAGGCCTTATTAGCTTAAAGAAGAAAAATATCATTAACAACAAAAATTGCATCATTGGCCAAATAATTCCTACAAACTCAAAATAAATTTATTATTCCTGTCAGTCCAATTGAATTTAAAATGAACTACAAAATAAATTGAAGGTCTCTAGCTTATGGGTGATGCTATTGACCTAAATCTAATTGATGTTTTTTTTTCCCCTTTTATTTAAGCTGGATTCTCACCCATTGTTTCGGAACAAATTTTTTGTCCGGACAAAATTTTTTTTATATGAAGTTTGACGTTGCTCTTTTTGAGAGAGAGAAGAAGAAAACCAAATTTGTTCGGAACATTTTTTGGTTGAATTGGTTTAATTTTAAATTTTCTCCGGACCATGGTGGAATTAATAAGGTGCACTTATCAACGCAACAACAAAAACGGCATGCATTTTGTTTGTGTAAAAAAAACATGATATTGTCAAAAATAGCTGTGGTTTGTATGTATTTAGTGGTTATGCAGCAACAAAAAGCATAGCGTAAACAAAAATATACATGATGGCGGGCAAAAATGTAAACAACTTTTGACAAGACCATAGGACTTACCATATTTTTGCAGATTATTTAACGGACAAAACACAACCCTACAAAAAACCATATTCCTTCTTGCGCGCACCTTATTAATTCCACCATGCTCCGGACAAAGTTGAAAAGAGGGGCTGACTTCCAAAACGTCAATTGCTTTGTGTTTGAACAAAGCATCACATTTCATAACGCCGCAGTACAATGATTATACAATGTATACCATTTCAAAACGCCGCCGCCAAGTGTTTTTAACGCAGTAAGAAAGCAAACAAGGCATCGGTTTTATAGTTGATTCATTGTTGCGGTACTTTGCATATGTATGAGATTTAAATGCTGTAGCAATACTGTAAACAAACTTTGTATACGAACGTTTTGGAAGTCAGCCAGGCTGCCAGCTATTTTATTTTTTCAGCCAAAGTTGAAATGAGCTGCCACCTAATGTTACAAGTATGTATATTAAAAGCACATAGTAACTTATAAGCTGGAGGTCCATATCATTTTTAAATTCAAGTTACATGCAACTCTTTTTACGCGCTAATTGTTTCGTTTTGATCATGTGTGGTGTAAGTATTTTCATAAAAAAATTATTATTAGTACAAAAAATAGAAGAAATTAATCCACGAAACAAATATATTTATCGATAACATTGAAAGTATAATATAATTTGTCATGCTTGGCTATCAAAAACAGCTGTCATTTTATCATGGCGCGAGAGACGCGTACAAAAGTAGAAAGTAAACATACTTTACGCGTCGTACGCGTTTAAGCGTTCTACGCTTGTGCTGTGTAACTTGCCACATACAATTACACTGATTCTACTTTTTTGACAGCCGCGTAACGCGTTGTATGGACCTCCAGCTATAGCCAGTAAAATAACAATAATGAAAAGCTCAATGGGGCTCCACACACGAGATGAATTATGCTGGCATAAAATGAGAGTTTTTAGGCGAGAGGGGTGAAGAAAGCGGTTTTTCGTTGTCACTATTTTTCAACCAGCCTCATACCCGCATCAGCAGAACAAAACTAATACATACACACTTACAAATACACAGGTTCTGTGTTTTTTTTACAGACTGTATTTATTCTCTTTTAGCAATCGTCGAGTTAACATGAATAACAAAAAAGAACCGGGTTGGTATCGCCAACAAACTTTATGCATTTATTTTTTAATAAAACTATGAAACATTCTCAATTCATTTTTAATATTTTTTATAGGTATTTTATATTTCTTTATTTTATATTTTATTTATTTGTTGCGGGTTAGCAATATCTAGATATATATTTCGTTGGTAGCTATACCAAATCATCAGTAGATGTTTTACCCTTTATGTTTAAAAAATTCCAAAGCTCATCTATTTATACAAAAACTCACAAATATATTTTTGTGAATTACAAAGCATAAAAATAGCCTTTAAAAAATTTTTTCAAACACACACAACAATAATTTTTCATTATGAATTCATCTACTGATGAATTGGTATAGCTACCAAAGAATTATATATCTAGATATTGCTAACCCGCAACAAATAAATAAAATTTAAAACATAAATACTTGAGTACATGCTCATATAAATGTAAAATTTTTCTTTATTTTATTTATAAGCAGAAAATACTTTTTGTAAATAAGGTGGTTTATGTTTGTTAATTGTTAATTGATTAAATTTGTCAATAAATCTTTTAAAAAACATAAAAATTTTTAACGATTAATTACAAAAATTCTCAGAATTTACTTAAAAAATACAAAAGTTCTAAGAGAATCAATAAGTTACATACAAAATTAAATTAAAAACTTTGAGAAATGTTGGCTAAAGTTTTTTTATTAGTATGGAAGTTTTGAAGCAATTTAAAAATTTTTTATATTGATGTTAAAAATTTTCCCTCATTGCAAAAATATTCAGTAAATTCGCTTCTTAAACTTGAAATTTCTCCTAAAATAATTGCCAATTCATCATCATTTATTCTCGCCATATTTCTGCCAACTCTGTTCCGTATGTACAACGAAATGTATACAACGAAAGACAGACTACAAATGAATAAAAAAACACTAACACACAAAGCTGAGTACACGTATACATTTTATGCCAGATGAATTAGTCTCGTGTGTGAATAAAAGAACAAAAATTGGACTGCTTAAAAATTCATCTCGTGTGAGGAACCCCAATTGCTAATAAAAAAATCTAATTGACTTATTAATTTTTTTTTTAACATGTAATTTTATTATTAAACAATAAAAAAATAAGTCCGTTTGACAAATAAAACACCAAATTTAACTCATATGTCACTGTACTGCCACCTTGTAAAATTAATAAAAAAAAAACATGTATTTCATACGGTAGAATAGATTTTCCGGACAAATTGTTCGAAATGAGTGAATAGTGTTGCAAAAATGTATCAGAACAAAAAATTTTGTCCTGACAAAAATTTTGTTCGGAAACAATGGGTGAATCCAGCTTTATTGTTGTAATAAAAATAAAACACAATGGGCCGTAACTATAGTCAAACACTTAAGTCTGTTCTTTTTAAAAGCAATTTAAATTTTAACACCTCACTTTAATTTTTTCTCTACTATAGCCAAAACAGAAGTTGTTTTTAAATTGAATTGGCTTGTAATGGGTGACAAGATAAATTCACGAAACTTTTGCATACAAACTATAATATTTAAATAAGTGGCATCTTGAACAGCTGACAGCGAAAATTTCGACATTAAATTAAAGCGGCAAAATACAATCCAAAAAAGATTAATTGGAAAAAATTTTTTACAAATTAATTTAGTTGTGAAAAAATAAAATTTTTCTCGCAATGGAAAATTTAGGAAAGGTAAGGCTTATATTATTGAAATTATTTCATTTTTCAAATTAGTGCTTTATAATTTTTTTATAGGATCAAAAGAAACGGGAACGAGAGTCTAACTGGAGTAAAAATTGAAAAGAACTCCTGCGCGAGTACATCAACGTACATTTGGAAATTGTAGAAAGCAAAGGAAACGAAACTTCAATTGCTTTAATTTTTAAAATTTTTCTACACAAATCACAAAATCAACCTAAAATTTTATTAACTTTTAATTGTTCTTTCTTTGCTTGTGTTTATTTTCTTTTAGCTGCAATCAGCTGATCCATTTAGAGCAGCGATAGGCAACCTATACTATTACATTTTGCTACTGTGTGAGTTATATTTATTCTCCCTCTCACAATAAAACGGTGCTGCCACTGGTAATGTTTGATGCCCATATAAAAATGTGGGTAAGTTTGGTTTTTTCTGGATTAAGAATGTCTATAAACATTTCGTTAGTGCAAAGTTCTTAGATTTTTATTTTTGTTATTTTTTTGTTGTTGCTACGTCTCTCGCTAAACCTTGCCGTCGTTTATGCGAATTTTTGAAAGAGCAATGATTTCCTTAAATGTTTTGGTACTGAAAATCATAAGGGATATTCCATTGTCTTCTCGCACAATTGCTCGTCGCACTGAGCAAATCAGTGCATTTATCTTTTCAAATATTAAGAAAAGATTGCTAAATTGCAAATTTTTCTCAATATGTTTGGATGAAACCACTGATATAAACGATATATCCCAGCTTATTATTTGTATTAGAACTGTAGATGAAAGTTTTGAAGTTCATGAAGAAATGTTTTCTCTGCATGGCTTACACGGCAGTGTAAAAGGAAAACTTATTTTTGATATCGTTAATGAAAATGTTCTTTATTTAGCTGATAAGAATAAGTTTAGTTATGTATGCACCGATGGTGCCAATGTAATGATGGGTAGAAAATATGGTTTTGTAGGGCATTTACTTAAAACTAATTTGAATATTAATGTTTTTCATTGTATTATACATCAACTGGCATTGTTTACAAAAAATTCAAATGTAGTGAATACAACGAAAGTAGTTGTTCAAATTGTTAATAAAATACGAGTAGGCCATAATGCGTTAAATCATAGAAAATTCAAAGAATTTAAATTTTAATTACGTTAATTAAAAAAAGAAAAATTAAGTCTATTATTGGTATTGCATAACGTTATCAATATTTATTTCGTATGGGCAACATTTTATCCGTAATAAGCTTTCTAAATGCTTATCTGTTAAACGATTTCTATTTTTATTTTAAATATGTCGCAGTAAAGAAAATGTTGATTCACATATGTATATAGGTCGACCCAAACATAGAATATAGTTTTAAAATTTTATTTTTTAATGTTGGCTATGTATCTGTTGAAATATTTTTAAAGAAAATAAAAAGTTCATTGCATATTGTTCATCACACATCTTTTCTTATTTTACCTACAAAACAAGTTGGGAAAAATTTTTTTTTCTGGCAACGTTGAGATTGTTAAAGAATGCGATACACACAACCTGTCTGTTTGAATGCTCAAGCTAGACTGATTAAAGTTGTTTATTTCTCTACAATGCGTGTACACACGTACATAAGAAAAGAGAATCCAAAAGGCGCGGCCTGTTTTTGCCTATCGCTGATTTAGAGTTATGTTAATTTGGTTAAAGTGAACATCTTCTAGTTTTAATTTTAAAACAGATTTTTACGGTTAAATTATGCTTTTTCATGTTTATAGTAGACATAAAACATACTTTTATTTAAATATGAGTTAAGATTTCCTAAAGTATACTTTTTTTGATCACTATAGCTACGCTCCAATAACTTAAGAAAATAAAAAAAATGTCTTATTTATCTACTCAGTTTTAAATAGAGCGGTAATTTTTATTAGCAAAATTAACGTTTACCTTTTCCTCTCTCGCAGTTTTTGTTACTGGTATTTTGATGGTGCTGCTGATGATGATGATGATATTTTCTTTTTGTTGGTATTCTTATAAATATTTTTTTATATGTATGTATGTATGTATGTATGTATGTATGTATGTAAATATTTTAAATTCCATTAATAAACATTTAAAGTTTTCTCCATTGCCGTAAAAATAATTTTATACGAGAACTTGTATCTCTTTCCAGGAAAAAATCAACCAAAAGAATAAATATGTACATATATATTAATAACAAAATATACACACAAACATATTATTATCCTTACAAACATACTTGTGAAGATAGTTTCATGTATAGATAGGTGTATTTAGAAGCAGGGAATGTTGCTGCAAAAACATTAGATTCTTCTTATATGTTGTTTTGTTGGGTCTTTGGTTGTGTGGCTGATAGACGTCATACTACTGGTTGGCTCTCGTGTGTGTGCTGACGCGTGTCGTATTTAGTTTTGACTTATTGATTTGTTCTTAGTTTTTTGCTTGTTTTTATTATAGGTGTTATTTATATTTTATTATTATAAGGACGGTCGTTATATTCTTTTGTTTTTTTTTTTTTTCAATGGATTCCGTAATTTTGGTTTGTTTTATTGTTTTGCTGATTTGGTTTTTTTTTTTATTCTTTTATTTACTTTTTGCACTTTTTCTTTGTTGTTGTATACTCGTCTGTGTTTTTGGAAATTTTGTTCTTTTCAGTTGTTTTACATTGGTATGTACATATGTATATAAAATGTGAGTTAATTTTGGGTGGGTTTGTTTGACTGGTTGGTAATAAATTTAAGAAATAGAAGCTGCCTTAGAAAACAACAACAACAATTCACTTGTATTTAATACATTCTTCTGTTTAAAATGGGAGTTATGCCTTTTTTATACATATATAATTGCCTTGATTTTTATTAAAAATTATAGCTGCTGCAGCTATGTAGTTTTATTTTTGTTTTAGTTTATTTTGCAACTTTTATGTTAACTTTTATTTTTACTAATTTATAGTTGTTCACTTTGATAACATCTGAAGTTAGATTTGTTAGAATATTCCAATAGAAGAGTTGTTAATAGAGTTGTTTATTTATAGTGAGAAGATAGTGTTGATAGGGTATCTGTCGAAAAAAATATTCATAATAGGTATTGCATTAATTTTTTTGGTCAAATTACGTACACAATTTGAGGAAAGATCCAACTTGGAGTTAATAAGCAACTTAGTTCGTAATAACCTCTTAGTTTTTCTTAAATTATTTCATACATAAAAATATGTTTATTGTAAAGTATTGTTTTATGTAAAGAACACAGTTTTGTCCTTTAATGATGTTTGTGTACGTTAGCTTGGCACAGTATCATTTCCTGTCGGAATGGTTTTTTTTAATGACCAGTGGTATGCATTCATCACTTTAAATAGTCCGACAACAATTAATACAATGCCACACTAATGTACATTACAGAAATTAATTAAATTCAAGACATTGTTTGCTCAGTAATCAACGCGCTAACCACTTCAACGAACACCACCATTTTGCTATTTTACTGAACTTTGTTTAATATACATATGGGCAATGCTATACGTAAATTCAGTGTAGCCAGGTAAATATTGTCTAATGTCCCAAAATTAAAGAGTGTTGTCCCCAAAAATCCCCATTTTAAAACTGGAAATCCCCAATTTTGTCCCCAATATATATATCATAAAAACTATTTTTTTATTAATTTTATTACATACATTTATTTCAGTTAATGCATTCGTATGTGCTCAATGGAACTTTTGAATCGATAAAATATTTAAAAATTCCCTACACGGAATCAAATTTATTTTTTTTGCTTTCGAGTTGTAAATATATAAATAACACAAAATTGTCCATACTCTCATGAATATTTTAAGCATTTATTTTGCTAGTACAGTTAAATAATCTCAAAAAATTTGTTTGAACTCCTTTTGCTTCCTTTGAACATTTTTTGCCAACATCAACTTTAGCAACAACCACATTACTTTCCTTATCGTACATCCATTTTGGGAACATCGAATTCAATAAATTCTGGTTTTAAAACATTGTCGGGCGATTTTTGAAATGCTAAGCACACGTGCTTAGCAAGAAAATTCTGTTTGCGCGACGTCGACACACGTATACTATAAGCATCTGCGTGTAGCTGATGAGAATTAACGTTCGGTTGTTGCTTTGTTATCATTTCGTCAAAGTAAATCAAACCAGTCGCTGATCAGCACTTTTTTGAGTAAGACCTCGCTTTACAATTTTTTGTTTACACTCAAAGCAAAATGTTCAATGAAGAATGGGAAAATGATTTTTTTTTTATAATTTTGTTTTTATTCGAACTTTTTATTTTAATTATCGAATTTAATAAATTATCAAGCTTGATGGCTTCGTTTTTAATAAATTTTATTTTTATTTATTATGTTTTCTCGATATTTCTTCACTTATTAAATATTATATTTTATTTCATTCGTTGTGTAACTAGTTCATTATTAAAAAAAAGCCAAGAAATGTATTTTACTTTTGGCAACAGAAAAATTTTTCGAGTGTATAATTATTGACGGTCGTTCGTTTTTTGCTGCTTCCCATACCAAAACATATGAGAGAGTATGTGTGCGCCCGACACTGTTTTAAAATTTTTTAACAAATAGTTAGAAAAACCAACATCCTCAATACCATCGCCTTGAAATAATCGAAATATGGAGAAGAAAAACGCCAAGATACATAAACATATACATATGTATGTAAATATATGTATGAAATAAAATGGTAAAATAAAGCAAAATTGATAATAGGTATATGGAAAATGACAAATCCCCAAATCCCTCCCCACGATAACATGTCCACAAAAACCACCTAAAATCCCCAATTTGGGGAGAAATCCCCACACCTAGCTACACTGCGTACAATATATATTGTGATACTTGTGTCGCGATCCATTTCAATGGATTGATAGTTCGCTACATGTTCAGTATTTACATATTTTTGTGCTGTGTGGATATGGGAAAAACCAAAAAAAAAAAGCCTGCGATCTGCGATCCACGATTCAGATTTCTTATTTTAGCGTAATTTGTTCCTCGTTTGTGTAATTCTCGCATCGTAAAATTTTTCACATGAAGTGTGAAACGAAAAATTCCATCGTTTCTCGATTTGTGAGAAAAAAGTGTTTCTGTATTTGCATGCGAAAACAGACTGCGATGATTTTGTTGTTACTGGAATGTTTCCAATTATTAAGTGTCAAATGTAAAAGAAACGTCAACGAGGGAAATAATTATAACAAAAGCAAAACAATGAAAGGCTGAAAAATTTTAAATTACAAAACAAAAATTGTTCTTTATAATTTTTTTTTATTTAAATAAAAACCCAAATGTATAGTGGAGTGCTAGTTTTCATTCAAATTAAAAAAAATATTTAAAAACATATTCTTGTGTTTATTTAAAATTTTTGCTACATACATAATATGTATGTATATTAGCCCGTCCCTTATATATGAAAGTTTCATTTTTCTAATGTATACCCTCTAATATTGTTCGAAATGGTCTAGAAGAGCTAAATTAAAAATATTTAACCTTTTGGACAAGGTTAACCCATGCCAAGACTCGGTCAAATTTTACATTTGGGGTCATATAAGGCTATATATGGAGTTTCTAAAAAAAAAAAACTTTTGATAGACAAATTTAATAACAACATTATGAAATATGATAATTATTATAAAAATTACCCATCTGTAGCCAATACTAACCCTTTCTGGCCCATATTAAGTACATACATACATATGTACATTATCTGTTGATTTCTGTTCCACATTTATACATACGAATTAAAAAATATTTATATTATACTAGATGACCCGGAAAACGTTGTTTTGCCATACAAAATATTTCTAGTGCATATTTTGGGTGATATATAAAAAATAGCGAATGTGTTAAGTGTGTGACGATGACCGCCGATGAAAAAAATACCAAACAATAATTTTGTTCTGTTTGAAATACGAACAAGGACGATTCTCCTGCATGAGGCGGACATAGAGCCATCTGTCATTCAACAACAAAAATAATTATGACGCGGACTTAATCCATCTGTTGGGTTAATAGTTTAGTAAATACAGAAATTGCCCCCTCCCTAACCTCCTCGTGCCCCTAGCAATTTAAAATATACTTTAGATCCTATTCTCATATCTACCAAATATGCATAAAAAATATCATTAAAATCGGTCCAGCCGTTTCGGAGGAGTTCGATAACAAACATCGTGACACTAGAATTTTACATATTAGAAGATTTACTTTTCATATGTATATTTATATTTATTTAAATTTTGATTTTCTCGCACCAATTTGAAATGTGAGTTATTTTGACACTTCTTGTGAGAAACTTTCCGCTAAATGTTGTTAGAGAAACACTTTTTCTCACATACTTCCAATAATTGCTGGAAAATTATTAAAATGACAGATCATTCTCGCAAAGTACATATACAGAAACACTTGTGTGAGAAAAACCATATTTTGTTTCATTTTACACTGTTTTTGTTGCAATTCACTCATTTCATGCGAGAAATACAGAAACGAGCTACTGGATATGGATAGCGATTAGGCTTGCCACCCGTACTTTATAATAAAGTATTGTACGTTTTTTTGATTAATTGTACTCCATACTTTATAAAAACAATAAAGTACACCAAAATACTTTATTTCGCATGATTTGATTTATCTACAATTCAAAATAGATTCGGGTTATATTAGTCATTTGTTGACGTTTTTTACGTGTTTCTTAAGACTATGTCATGGCAATTTGGATATTTTGATATGAAACAAGCAAAAAAATTAACCTTTTGTCTGACCAGGGAAATTCACATGAATTTTTTTATTATTTATCGATAAAGCCTTAGAGTACCTGAATAAATGGTTTGATTTTAAAAATACAAACTGGTTATTTACAATTAGCAATAAAAATATAAAGAGCAAAGTTAATTTTAATAATATTGTTAGCATAAACGAAAATTTAAATCTGCAAAAACTTAATATAAATATAAGTGATCTTTATGGACAAATTGCGTCATTAAACAAAATTTATGATCAGATATACAGTTCTGAAGGTTTTGCGGAATTATCTACAGTAAGTAAATGGCAGCTATTATTTAATAAGACTGATGATAATTTATCAATCTTGTATAAAGTTATTTCATTTTTAATTTCTATTCCTGCCACGTCAGCATTCACAGAGAGAGTTTTTTCTGTAATGAAGAGCAAATGGTGAGGCGAAAGAAACAAAGCGTCTCTGAATCTGATAAAAAATGAATTAATTATTTACTTTAATTTAAATATGATAATTATTTGATAAAACTTGCGAAAAGCTATAAAAAATACCTTTTCAAATATAACAATAAAGAAAAATAAATTGTACTTTATTTTTATACTGTGTACTTTTTTTTCCTAACCTTTAACAATCAATGTACTTTAATTGCAAAAAAAAAGGTGGGAACCCTAATCGGGATACAAGTATCACAATATAAGTATATTGTACGTGTAGCATTGTCCTATGGAACTATATGTGTTCATAGGATTTCATGAAGTTTTGTTTTGCTCGCATACTTTAAAACTGATTAAAGTTATACACTACAACAAATTAAAGATTTTATGATTTCTTATAATAAACTGTTTGACTAAATTTATTTATTAAGCTTCCTCAAGTTATATTTTAAGATTTGATGTTTCTTATAGAATGTAAAGGAAAGGTTTTTTAGGGAAAATTTTTCACTTATTCCAAAACAAGAAAATATATGGCACATAAGATAGTCATGGATCGAATATTTTGAGGGTTGAAATGTTTCACAAAATGTTTCTTGCATACAAATTTTCAACATATCATCTACATGAAAAATAAGATTTGTAAGATTTCCTATGCCGATTCGCTGTGGAACTTTAGCAGTCACTAAAAAATAGATCAGACTAAAACTTTACTTTTAAAGCGCTGGATCACATACAATTTTTATTTGGAAAATTTAGATTTTTTTTGTGCAGTTGAATAAGTTTATAGAATTTCATGTAATAAAAATATTTCGTTTTCAACTAAAAAAAAAATAATTAAAATTTAAATATCGATGGCTTAATATAAAAAAGGCGTAACCCGATTTTTTTCTAAAAGCGTTATTGCATATTCTGTTAGATACATAAATGTCAAATACACAATGCTTTCAAAATAAAATAAATTGATGCATAAGATTTGTTGACTTTTTTATAAAAATTGCACTAAAACATTTTTATATGTACTTTAAAATTTACGGATTTTATTGCGATTTCTAGTTCAAACTTAAAGAAAAAAATCGAGTTACGCCTTTCTTATATTAAGCCATCGATATATACTTACATATTCGTATCTATCATGAATTCCGTACGTTTTCAATTAGAATGAAAATTTCCGAATCACGAAATAGAATATTTCTTGTCCAGCATATTTCCGAATATTTTTGCCCGATTGGTGGCTAATGTGGGAATTTCATTAAATCTCCTTTTCCATGTGTTATTATTAAACATATATTGGTTTTTATTTCCGAATTAGGTGTATAACATATCAAACTTAAGTTCAAAAAAGATTTTTTCAAATTAAATTAGTTTTATTGAGTAATAAATGAGATTCTATTTGCTTTCACACAGCTTAGTGCAGTGGAAAGTAAAACGAAAAAATTGTTCGGAAGTGAATGTGACCAAAATATTCGGAAAAGATTCACTTTCACACGAATGTGAAACTCGTGACAGACACGATTGTAAAATAATTGAAAAAAGAATTAAAAAAAACATTGTAAATATTTTTCAAAGATAAAATAAACATCAACAACTTTTTTTCAGCTTATAATCCAGTCTAGAGTCAGTGACCTTTTCACGCCAACATTAATAATTTCACGTCCCATTGCAAATATGAGTTATGTTGCACAATTTCGTATTTTATTATGTTAGAAGTCTAAAAGACATTCAATTGCAAAGGAAACCTCTTACAAGACAAGTTACATCGTTCGTCCCAAGAACTAGTACCTAGAGGTCTGTCAACTTTAGATGGTGTTTCAATATTTGAGTTTTTCAATTGACATTATTAAGTGGCTCATTGACAGTGAGATTATTTTGTTAGAATTTTTGTTATAGTTATATATTTTATTGGCCCATTGGACTTTGTATTACGGAACTGAATAAATAATAAAATGAATAAAATAAATAAGTGTGCTATCTTTTTAGCACTTACGAATCGGGAACATATTGATTGCATCACTACCATTTCCTTCAATCATTGAACATTTACGTGCAGATTTCTTTAATGTGTGCAATTCTAAATAACATTATAATTCTAAATATTTAAGTAATAAAAAAAACAAGTAACATTATCCACTTTGATTCTTTCAATAATGCCAGCATCTTAGACTAGATATTTTGTGAAAATAAATTCGGCAAATTCCACAAAAAATTCCACTTCTTGCCGCGTTACGTGACGAAACAATTAAATTGAAAACCATTCATGTAAAATTTTTAATTTATTTTAATTAATTTAACGACATATAAGTTTAATATACAAAACATAAAGAAATTAAAACTAAATTTTGAGTATTTATTTTGCATTGCTGTCGCATTATTAAAAGAAATGTTTATTTCAATAAATTTCATATACAAAGTTTATGTGTGTACTTCGCTAATGTGAACATTCCTACATATTAGAGGGAATATTAAAAAAAAGGAAACATCATAGCAATGCTGATATAATTTTTTATAAGCAAGTGCCTCAACAAAAACAAAATTACATAAAAAAGAATGAAAAGAAGTACACATACGGGTACATACAAGCAAAGACTGAAAGAACTATTTATTAGATTTGTCGTTCCTTTTTTATAGTTGCGATAATAAAAAGGGCCTTTTTTAACTTTATTGGAACCAATAGCGACAGCGAATGTGTACATCGGACGATTTTTGTTGCTAAAGATGTTAATGATGATGCTGATGGTGATGATGGTGATGATGTGTTATGGGTGTATAAACTTATTATATCGTTTGCAATTTGTTTTCAACACACATTCAATGTCATTTACACCATCAACACATCTATAATTGCATAAACATTTTTTTTTAATAAAATTTGCTTGAAGTTGCTTTTACTTATTGTTATTGTGACTCCTATCAAGGATTTCAAAGTAATTTTTATTTTGTAATTAATTTAACCATTTGTCCCCAGTACAACTATATGAATCAGTGACATCTTTTTTATTTATTTCCTTAATATACATATTTCATTAGAAGGAACTCTTATTTGTGATGCTTTGTTACAATTAAGTACATACATATTAAAAGGACACAGCGCTCATACATTTTCATACATAAAATATTTCAAGGACTTTAACATTGAACAATACATACACAAACAAAATGTACATAAATTTATGTAGACCACAGTTTTTAGAAAAAAATTTATTTTCATTTACTTTTTATTTGATTAGAATTTTGTTACTATTGCAATAATGAAATAATTATACAATTTATAAAGATTTTTGTAGTTTTTGGTAAATAAAAACAAAAGCATTCAATATCACTGCTAAAAGAAAAGGTCCACACCCAAAATTATAGCATTTGTGTTTCCTTTTTCTATGTTTTATTTTTTCTTTCTTTATAATTGAGCATTCACTTGTTCTTGTTACCCCTAAATCATCATGCTCATAATATTTGTACGTTTTCTAGTAGACTACATTAGACCGTTTATATTATCTTTTTATTTCTTTTTTTGCTTAACATTACCGCTGGAATCTAATTCGGAAGATGTTGACGTTTTAAATGTTTAGAGCAGACTAAATAATCCCATCACATTCTTTTCGGCAGCACCGTTATTAGGATAAACTTACAGCTGCTAGGCTAGGCGCGTCTCGTCATTAAATAAATACATTAGTTAAGCACACATACTCTCACATTTTACATCTTTCTTTCTTCATAGTTCGTTTCGCATGCTTTCGTATCTCTCTTATTTCGGTTTTTAACTCTACACAGAGAGTATTTTTACTTTACTTTTCTTATTGTGGTGTGGCTTTTTGTCTAGGCTTGTTTTTTTCATACTACACATGGACATAATAGTTTTTCACAAGGCAAATTCATAACAGGTAAAGTTAATACTACATCAAGTACACCATTACAACAATATTTGACATATGAGCCCCTATGCTTGCATGTACAAATTTTGACATGCGAGCCTCCATTATGCAAGAAAAAAGTAGATCAGCTGTGTTTTCAGCTTTACCTGTTATGAATTTGCCTTGGTTTTTCATATAAATTAAGATGTTAATGATGATGATGGTGATGGTGATGATGTTGTAATTTTCCTTCCGCGTTCATCTGTTTTATGCAATCGTCAAGCACTGATTTTCTGTTCTACCAAAAAAATGAGGAGAGAAAATAATTCATATATTTAGTTTTAATAGACGAGAAAATAGCATAAAGTGGAATTCAAAATGATAAAAACTCTTTTATTTCTGTCAGTGGTTAAATTGTTAATTCAAAAGCATTTTAACAAAAGAGTTCCAAAATTCGTAATTGAATAGTTACTATTGGTAAAAGTTTCTAAATTATTTAATATACATATTAATATAATGTCACGTTTCTCAATTATACCATTTGTGAATGTTAATATACGATGAAAAGAACAGTTGGCTGTGCTTTTTGGAAAAAAAATTTTGTACTGTCGTATTTTTTTAAACGCCTCTCTTTTACACAGTCTAGAAGAAATAACAACTTGATCCAGATAAGATTTAAGAAATTGATATCTGAATGGCAGTTTTACGTCCACAGTATTCGTCTATAAAACTTAATACCACCAACTCTACAATAAATTGGTAATACAACGCAGTTTAGGAAACGAATTTTTTGCTTTTATTCTTAAACCCAAAATTAGTAATTTCTGTATTTATATTTTCATTAATTAAAAATGATATTCCGAATTTCACATTTAGATTTGTTTTATGTAATTCTTTAGATTATAAGGAGGACAAATATGATGGAGTTGTCTTATACGCATTTGAATCTATACGCAGCATATTTAATAGTACAGTAAATATAGCACTTCTAAATCAAGAAAATTATTTTTTAGGTCAACGTTTGAGAAATATGGTATTGGAAATTTTTGTAAAACGTGTATTTCCTACATAATTTATTCCAAATTGTCTTCAGATTTTTAATTTTCATTTCTTCCTGTAAAATAATTTGAGAACGGAAAAATAAATGAAAATCAAATATGTAGTTTGTTCGAGGCTTATGTTGGCGTGGAAAAATTTCTATGGAAGTTCTTTTTTAATTCCATGGAAAAGTCTTCACAAATCAATTTTTTTGATTCTGTTACATTTTTGGACTTGCAAATTCAGGTGGACTGTCGTGATATGGAATTTGGTTAATGAACTAAGCGATTGTAGAAAATTCTTCAATTGATTTGAGGAAAAATCTTAGGATTGGCTGTAATAAGAACCATTTTTTTTGTTAACAGAAACCCAAAGTTTACGTTAAAAATGTTCACATAGCATTTACATTTACATATGTATCTCTGTTTGTATGAAATATGAATTTAAAGTATGACTTAAATAGGCTACTTTTCGTAATTATAAAAGAACTTAAACACAAAAAATAGATCTTATAATATTGTTTTATCTATTTATGTATGTATGTATGTGCGATGTATTTTTATAAGAGCATAACTTTGACCTGTCTGCTCTCTTACAATATGAATATATGGTATGTACATACATATGTATATTAGAATTTGAATTAAAGTAATTATTTTTTTTTCTTTTTGTACTGCAATGTCAACGTTGTGTTAAAGATAATTAAATCTATTTTTTTTATTCTTTTTTGCGCAACACACTCCCTAACATTTTTACAGAATAACAAAAATTTTTCTCTTCTACGAGTATATCGTATTACGTATGATTTTTTTTACATAAATATTAGGTATACGTTGTCTGTTACAGTAAATTTTAAAATTGTTGTCATTTTTATATACATATATAGCTTTTATTAACTTCACCTGTGGTATGTTTGTAACTTGTTTTAATATTATCGCACTACGAGGCGTATGAGTGTTATTCTCTTTTGAAAACCACGAAATATTCGTCATACGCACCAGCAGCCAGTTATTCTTAATTAGTCTTGCTATCGTGCTTAATTTTTCCTTAACCTAGCACTGAAAACTAAACCGATATCCCCCAATTTAAAAATATATTTTCATTCATGATTTACTAATAGAAGAATTAGTAAAATGAAAATCCATCCCTTTAGGCCACACATACACATAAACCTCAGTTCATGCGAAACATCAAAGCTCTCTTTTTTCTTCCCAATTAGTATCCACTTTACGAAAATTGTAAAGATGGACAATTGAACGCTGATGAGAGGTGTAGCGGCCTTGAAATCGGTACTGATACGTTGTGCTAAAATGATTGGATATAATAATAATATTTTTTTAACATAAAAAAAAATTATAAAAATATAGTTTAAAAATAAATTGGACTAAAAAGTAAAAAATAAATATAGTTTAAAAAAACTAAAAAACACGCTTTTATAGCATATGAAACTAAAAAAAAAAATAAATGTTATTAAGGAAAACTAAAAAACATGTTTCTGAAGAACATCGAAAAAAAAGTTAAACATAATTTTCAAAATAAAAATAAAACAAAAATAATTTTCAAAATAAAATTAAAAAAAAAATGAATGAAAAAATACTAGTATTATTGAGAAAAAAGCGTGGGCGCTTTGTGCCATATTTCTTGTATTTTAAGCGCCCACGCTTTTTTTTCAATAATACTAGTATTTTTTCATCCATTTTTGTTTTAATTTTATTTTGAAAATTATTTTTGTTTTATTATATTTTTGAAAATTATTTTTAACTTTTTTGTTCGATGTTCTTCAGAAACATGTTTTTTAGTTTTCCTTAATTACATATATTTTTTTTTAGTTTCATATGCTATAAAAGTGTGTTATTTAGTTTTTTTAAACTATATTTATTTATGGTTAGAATGTATAAACAAACCATGCTACAACAAGAATATCAAAGGCAAATGCCACACAGTTGCAGCTTAAAAGGAAATATTTATATGTTATTTATATACATACATACACATACACAGATACTTGTATGTACACACTTAAATATATAAAAAAAATTATATCCATAAAGCATCAAAAGTCAAACTTTTATTTAGTTGCAAATAAATTTATAATTTTGATTACATAATTTTAACAAAATTTATCATAGAAAGCTTACTACTTTAAATATTGTTAAAAGTAAAAAAAACAAGACTTTACTATTACCTAAAATGTTTTGTATGATTTTATGACCATACTAGCATCTACACTTTAATTGGCAAACTCAACACTACGCATGACATGCCTTGCCTTTTTTTATTATTTTGGTACATTCCCACTCGTACTCGTTGTACGAGACGTGAAGTAACCAGCATTATGTTTCTAGATTCATCATACAAATACATACATACATACATACATATTTAAATATGTATAGTTGCATTAGGGGACCCCTATTCCTGGATGTATTAATTCAATTGAATTCCTGCACTCGGCGTAGCTAGCGAATGACTAGCTATTTTGCTAACTACCAGTCGTTACCACTAACTACCAGACTAAGTACTAGCAATGCACTCGACTGACGATTTTATAATGGGGATGACATTGACGGTAGTCAATTGACAAGATCAGACCGGTGAAATCACTAGTCACCAAAACCCAACGCTAGTCAAAACGTACCAGTTAGATCACTAATGATATTTCCTTAATGAAAATACTACAGAAATTTAAATTTTTTGGATTTTTGTGTATTTATCAAATTTTTTTTTTAATATATATAAAATTTTCAACTAATTCTTATCATTTTTTTATGCAACGTTTTAGTTGACTTCTGCTGCTCATTTTACCTTTCTAAAAAATTTTAATTAATTTTCTTTGGAATAAGGGCACAGGTTTTTTCAACTCGTAAAAAAAAAATTGAGGTTGAAGGCATTAACATTTATGCATGTACTGAGTGCGTGTGCATTTGCATGAGTGAGAGAGTCAAAAGGCGAACTCGTGCATTACTTGTAGCCAGTGAAGTAGTTAGTCCATTTTTCGTTAGCGAAATACCTAACGATTTCGAGACCATTTCTATTTTTAAAACTGGAACGATTGTTCAGAAAAAAAATTTAACACAATTTATGCTGTAATCGTAGAATCGGTTTAAATTTGTCAAGAGTAGTGATGTGCAAAACTGAAGGATGAAAATGCTATTTGTCATCTCATATACAGTTTGATTGGTAATCAGAGTGTGTTTTTTTTAGAGAACATTAAAGATGTCATATATCTGATAATTATCTGAATATCAACAATTTATAAACTTTTTTCCAATTTAAGCAAATCTCGACGGAATAAGCAGCAACACTCAAACTAGTGTTTTTAGAAATTTGTAAAAGGGCTATTAGACACGCATACTTGTCTGCAGACATGTACGATGGCATACCAAAACTCACTGTCTAATAGCATGTATGGCGAGTACGTCAGACATGTATGTTGGTTTTAAAAAATTTTTGATTTTCTGATGTCTGTCGCACACCAACATACAAACAACATATATATGTACTGAAGTATGCCGTCAGCATTCGATAGTGTAATAGCAAAACGCAAAGTATGCCATCGTATTATAATATAATATATGTATGTACATATTCCAGAAATAATGACTCGAATAATATGGGGCAGCCTAATTTACATACGAATGTGGTTAAGTATGTGTGTATATAGCAAAATGATAAACAACTACACATGCACACAAAAAAAACATACAAACAATTAAGTTAAAAATATTGGTACATACTTTTTATGGCTTCTAATGTTATGATGCCGATGATGATGATTTTTTACTTCATTATTATAAAGTTGGAACCACGTGTTGATATTCTATGATCATGCGCTTGATTATAACCTTCAAAACTTTGGTTTCAACCTTTTTATTTCCCACTCTTAAGCTATAAGCACATAGACCACAGCGAGCAGCAATGTGTCAAAAATAAAATACAAGAGTTTATATGAAAATGATTATTTTGACGACAGCGAAGCAGGTTGTAGTCTATGCTACTTTTGCTGTTGCTGCCAAATTTGACTAATTTCTATTTCCATAAGCAGCAATAAGCTGATACAAAGCTGCCAATATGATATAAATGTTAATAAATGTTACAGCAATGAGAGCTAAAAATATTTTGTATTATTTAACCGAAAATAACATAACAAAATTAAAATAAATAAATATATTGATGTGCTTTTATATTTTTACTCGATTTTATAACGTTTTGAGCTGGTAATTTAATTTTTATTCTTGTGAAATATTTATGTGGCAGCTCTGAAATATGTAGTAAAACAAAAAATTTAAAAATAATATCGATACTTCAGTTCATTTGTCAGCTGCTGTAGTTCTCAAAATAATTCAGTAGCTATCTACATGGCAGCATTTGAAGCCAACTGCATTTGATGTCTGCTGTTGTGAAGTCTGCTGTGGTCTATGTGTTTATAGCTTTAAGCGTTTCATCTCTCGCTCTCTCCTAAAATTTAAAATTTACATTTCTCTTGTGAATTTTTGCGTATTTTATTTTGCTTTTTGTGAGTATAGATATGATGTACATTCGTATACATATATGAATGTATTTACCGTCAAACAGCCATACTTAAACAAGAGCGGCAAGCGTTTTTTAGCTGTCAAAAGTTCTCATGCCCATACAATTTGTATGGAGCATCCCGAAATAACGCGGCGGTAACGCGGCGGCAACATTTTGCAATTGGAAAATCCGATTTTGACAGCGCGTTTAATAGTGAAGTTAGCTGCAAAAGACAAGCACTCATGATACAATGATTATAAGGTAGTCTTACAAGCCCAGCTGACAATTCTTGTAAATTACTTGTTTTTTATTTCAAGTGTTAAATTTTGATTTGTATTTATTTTTTCGTATTTAAATGAATAATTTTTATTTATTTTTTTTTCAGAGGTTGAAACATACACACATACACATTTATACTTTTGACTTCTGAGGAATTTTTTTGTTGTGTTTGTTGTAGAGATGCATGTATTATTCGCTTATGAGTATACTATTATAATCAGGGTTGTTATATATTTTGTAATAACCCTGTTGTAGCATGTGGCCAACAGTGTGTGGTATGCATTGCGATTCAATAGTACCGCAACATGCAAGCATTGACAAACTGCAAGCAAGATATTTTGTGTGTGTCGGTAATTTGACACTTGTACGGTTAATCAAGTACAGCAGCACAATGCACTTAAATGAATCACATTTATTAACTGCATTTGTTTGATTGTAAATATAAGCTACACAAAGTATCTGTTGCTTTTAAGTATGCACTCGTTATACTTTAAAACTGTTGAACACATGCCATACATAAATAGTTGGAAGCTAAATATGCTTACCCAACAATAATATATATTTCTATTCTTTTACTCTTATGTTAAGGTACCCTTAAGAATTAGTCTCATAATTAGTATATAAGCCAATGTCATTTAGTTTATAATACAATTAATAAATCAACTGTCTTAGGAGCTCCAACTACACAAGCTCTAATACAAAAATAAAATAAATAAAAACTATTTTATTACATGGCGATCCTGCCAGTCTTCTTCAGCGAGTGCTACTAAACTGCACCCTGAAGAAGCAAGAGCAGCCTGCCAGTTTTCTTGGAGTGCTACTAGATTTGCACCCAGAAACAAGGGCAGAAGAAGGAGAGGGTCCGCCTGGCCAAAAGGCACCCCAGCATTAAAGAAGCAAATAAAGGTCCGCCTGGCCAAAAGGTAGCCAAAGAAGGACGACATCTTCAATACAAATATCACCTCCATCAGCCAGCCAAAATGATCTGAAGAGAACCAAGAAGACCACAAAATCACCAAAAATATATATATTTTACTTCATATGTATTTTAAAATTAATTAATTAATAACTTTTATATTAAAAGTGGTGCGCTAAAGTCGCACACTAGGGCCAGTAAGCGTTAACCGCTCGTGGCAAACATTTTTTTTATTACTAAATAGCTCGTAGCTAAAATCTTAAAAAAAAACATTTTTTTATTAACAAAAACGCCAACAAAGGCACTTAAAATAGAAATATAAATAAAATGTTACTTAAATAAAAATTAAAGCTTAATAAAATAAGACAAAAAGTAACACCTCAAGAATATTTTTAAATTTTTCAAAAAAAAAAATTTTATAACATTATAATGGATAAAAAAAAATTGAACTTAATTAAAAATAATAAAATTGTAAAATTAATTTAAATTTTAATACTTAGAATAAAATAATGAAAGTAAATTAATATTACATTTAACTTTTTAATGTTTTAAGACAAAATAATATACATAAAAATAATATTATAAAATTAAAAGATGGGCAAAACAGAATCAAAATTAGAAAAGCCCAGTGCAAACGTGATTACCAATTTTGAAATCATAGACCATAAGTCAGAAATAAATTCATTATGGCTACTATTGCTAATATTGGTAATAATATCAGCAATAAATCTATTACTTAAGATATATCTGTTGCATAAAAGAGCTCTACGGAAGAAATATGTTAGTAGAGAAAATGATTTGGATAAAGTTTAATACATGTATTGACGAAATATTGCTAGTAGTTTTCGAAAATAATAATAAAAATAATTTGACATAATATAAAAATGTATTAGTGTAGACGACCTACATATATATATTAAATATGGCAAAAAAGATATAAGTCACAATTATACAGCGAAGGCATTAATAGCCTGATGCTAAAATCTGTAGTTAATCAAATAATAATATTAGAAATAAAAAGTCACCATAAATAAACATACAACCCATTTTTGTGGCAGTAAAAGATACAAAAAATTAATACAGTATTAAAAAACAACAAAGTAATATCGAAAATATTCAGCATCAAATTTAAAATAATGATAAAAAGCCCAATATTACGTCAGAAGAAAACTATTTACTAAAGGGAATCTTGACTTAGGACAAGTTTTCCCTAGGCTTGAAAATGTGGCCGGTAAATTATATATAATGTTCATTAATGGGAATATTGACCTAGGACAATTTTTCCCAAGGCTTGAGAAAGTGGCCGGTGAACAAATAGGCACCTAATGAGAAAATTTTAGAATTTATCTCAATTAAATAATTTATAAATAAAAGGGCATAAAAGTAGCGCTACTACTTAATGAGATGACCAATATAAATGATAAGAATGCTAAGGCAATTCTTGATATAATGCTGAAATACCATGATGATCCGATAGGGGGAGGACATTGTGGAATATATAGAACAATAGAAAATATAAAGAGGTATTACTATTGGAAAAATATGATAAAAGACATAACGAAATATGTTAAATCATGTCAAAAATGCCAAAAATCAAAAACAGTAAACCATAATAAAAGTCCTATGACTATAACAGAAACACCAGAAAAAGCATTCGACACGGTGTATGTAGATACAAAAGGGCCATTTCCGAAATCGATTAATGGAAATGAATATGCAATCACTTTAATATGTGATCTTACTAAATATTTGGTGACAATACCAACACCAGATAAATCTGCAAAAACAATCGCTAAAGCGATATTTGAAAATCTTGTATTGACCTATGGTCCAATGAAAACGTTCATCTCGGACATGGGAACAGAGTACAAAAATTCTATACTGACGGAACTATGCACACTACTAAAAATTGAAAATATAACTTCCACGGCACATCACCATCAAACACTAGGAACAATAGAAAGAATTCATAGAACTTTTAACGAATATGTTCGTTCTTATATATCTGTGGACAAAACTGACTAGGACGAATGGTTAAAGTATTTCACATACTGTTTTAATACAACACCGTCAACGGTGCATAACTACTGTCCTTATGAGTTAGTATTTTCAAAATTACCAAACAATTTTAGGCAATTTGCTAAAATAGATAGTGTGACGCCACTATATAATGTGGATAACTATGCCAAAGAGGCAAAACATAGGTTAGAACTAGCTCATAAACGCGCGCAGATATTTTTAGATAGAAATAAAATAAAACAAAAATTAAATTACGATAAGAATATTTTAGAACATAATTTTAAAATAGGAGATTTAGTTTTACTTAGGAATAATTCAGGGCATAAATTGGAAAATCAATATAAAGGTCCGTATAAAATTAAGAAAATAGATTTGAGAAATAATGTTACCATAGTTAATAAGAAAACTAATAAACAACAAGTAGTTCATAAAAATAGACTTAAGATATACAATAATAACTAACATTTAATATTATTGTATGGCCATACGACTACTATAAAATTAGAATATAAGTACATCTAAATATTATATTTTTTTTTCTTTAAAAACAAAATAAATATTATATTACACTTATACTTAGACTAATTAAAAACTAATTGTAAAAGAATGTCCATAAAACTAACGATATATGAACATTCTTGTAAAGGGTGGAGGTGTAGCATGTGGCCAACAGTGTGTGGTATGCATTGCGATTCAATAGTACCGCAACATGCAAGCATTGACAAACTGCAAGCAAGATATTTTGTGTGTGTCGGTAATTTGACACTTGTACGTTTAATCAAGTGCAGCTGCACAATGCACTTATGTGAATAACATTTATTTACTGCATTTGTTTGATTGTAAATATAAGCTACACAAAGTATCTGTTGCTTTTAAGTATGCACTCGTTATACTTTAAAACTGTTGAACACATGCCATACATAAATAGTTGGAAGCTAAATATGCTTACCCAACAATAATATATATTTCTATTCTTTTACTCTTATGTTAAGGTACCCCTAAGAATTAGTCTCATAATTAGTATATAAGCCAATGTCATTTAGTTTATAATACAATTAATAAATCAACTGTCTTAGGAGCTCCAACTACACAAGCTCTAATACAAAAATAAAATAAATAAAAACTATTTTATTACACTGTTTTTATGACAAAGCGTTGACGCTCTTGTTTAGGTATGGTATTTCAGCGTTAACGCTAGGCGGTAGAAAACGTTCCGCTTTCCGCTCTTGTTTAGGTATGGCTGAAAGAGTTTCTTTCAATGTTTATTTCTTGGGAATCGAAGAAGAAACCCAAACAAAACTTACATATGTATGTAATTAAGTTGATGTGCACATTATACGTAACGTTGCAAGGGAAATGGATTACGGATTGTAAATTTCGCGCTGAAAATTGTGTAAAATTCGTTACGGAGGGGGGAGAGGAGAATAACATCTCCGAAAACAGTGTTACGTAATATGTGATTGGCCATTAACCTATATCTACCTCTTGACCTAATACCAGGAGTGCGTTATAATTTTATCTCTCAAACATTTGCATCATAAAATCTGAAAATTTTTCTACCTCATTGTCATTTTCATTGCCATCATCTGGTTTTCATACAAACACGTTTGTTTTTGATTGCTGCCATTGGTCTTGTTACAACAGTTTATGGCTTCTTAAAAAACGAAGTGAGTAAAATTTTACTAATGTTTCGTTTTATAAAGCTACATATAAACACATAGACCACAGCAGACTTCACAACATCAGCAGCTATATTCTGTAACTCGCTAAAGCTAAATCTCCATCGCTAAAAATGTCTAAAATCGTTTTAGAGAATTTTATGTAGCTACATATTGAATTCTGTAATTCGTATTGCTAAATTAGGCAATGTCATAAAAATTAAATTCGCCGCAATTTTGGACTTTGCTCTCATCTTTAAAATTTTATACATTTGTATTCTCTAAGCACATAGAAGCAACTTTTCTAGCTAGACGCTAAAATTTAAGCAACGATATTTTGAAGGCGCTAAAAAGTAATATAAGCAAAATATTTTTTATATCATTGTTGTTTAGCCTTTTTTTAGAAAAATAATGTAGGAAACTACAAAAATGATAAAAGGACAAAAATACATGCTCATTTAGTATTTGGAATAGCATAAAGAGTTTGCCCATGACTGGTTGAAGTTTTTAGCTGTTATGAGTAGTTTAATTTAAATAAAACTCAAATACGAAATTTTTACAATATTAGAAAATTAATGAAAACTCTGTAAAATTTTAAATTTATTATGATCAAAAACATTTTTGTACAAATAAATACTTTCAAATAACTACGCCACAGTACCGCCAGCAAATACCACAGTTTTAACATAGAAAAATTTTCAATTGTTTACTGAAATTATTTCTTAACAAAGGTGCCATCTCTTATAAATGTTCCCATAACTTTCGGACGTACATAACACGCGTTCTACGCGTTTCAAGCATTTTATACATTCTACGCTTTTCTTAATTTCAAGTTACATACGGAGCGTTTTTTGCAGCAAAATAAAAATCATCTGTTATTAATTTCATAAGTTGATTTAAAATAGAAATTACTAAAATGGATTGTGAACATACAGTTTTCAAAGATTTGATGAAATTAGTTGAATTTGTGAACATAACTTTAGATGCATTTAATTCTTAGAAAAAGTTACAAAATACAGGAAGACGATTTTGGGTGCACCCCTTGTTTTTGGAGCGAGACGTAAATGTCTTTTCTACTGCAACATTTCAAAAATTAAAAACAAACGATCCGGATCAATTTCATATAGCCACAAAAATGTCCCCAGATGTATTCGATTGCCTTTTTGTTCTCCCTAAAGACAAGCTCGAGAAAAATTCAGTTAGAGCAAAATTTTTAATTTCAACGGTTAATTTTTGTTGTTTTACATCTCTCGTGAACGGCTGAGAAAAAGAGTATCCCTTCTTTTCAGCCGGGTGTAAGTTATTTAGCGCATGGTACTAGTAGGCAGTATTTGTCGCTTAGATACTTTTAAAATGTCAGTCAGCGTGGTAAGGAGAATCGTGTTGGGAACGTGTGAGATTATATGGAGTGAGTTAAGTGGCGTCTACTTATCCTTTCCTAACACGTATGAATGGAAGAGAATAGTGGACGACTTTACAACAATGTGGGATTTACCAAACTGTATCGGCGCAATCGACGGAAAACATATTTCTATAGCATGCCCACCTGGCTCAGGATCTAACTACTTTAATTATAAAGGCAGGTTAAAAAATATTTATTTACATACATACTTATGTGAATTTTTTTTTTTTTTCGCAGGAACATATAGCATTGTTTTTTTAGCTATATGCGATGCAAATTACACTTTTACAGCAGTCGATGTTGGTGCTTATTGAAGTCAAGAGCGACGGTGGAGTTCTAAACTATTCAGAACTTCAAAGGCACTTTCGATCAGGAGACATTAATTTTCCATCAGAGACTTTATTTAATTGGATATTGGTCCTTAGACGATATCCAGGTCTTTTATTAAATGAAGAGAAGCAAAATTTTAATAAAAGGTTGTCCAGATCTCGAAGAACCATCGAAAATGCCTTTGGTATTTTAACAGCTAGATGGAGAATATTGAGAGGAACTTTAAATATGACACCCAGTTCTGCCGAAAAAGTTCTTTGCGCCACAATTCTACTTCACAACTTTTTGAAAATGAATGATGGAACATACTATCCATCAGATTTCGTTGACCGAGAGCAAAACGGGTTAGTTATCGAAGGGTTGTGGAGGCAAAAATTTTCATCAAATAACTCAAACAAAAGTTCATTTAGCCAGAGAGACGTATTATGCGAATACTTATTTCGAAATAAAATATGAAATTTAATTAATTTTTAATCAGAAACTGCTTAATTTTATATTTTGGAAACTTTGAATAAATAATAGCAGTGGTTTTTTAAACAAAAAAGTATTATCAAGCTCAAGTTCAGTTTTATTGAATTAATGAAAGTTCAAAATTACTAAGAGTTTTTTATGTTGAAAAATATTATTATTTATATCCAATCAGTTTTTAGCAGAACGTATCAGTACCGATTTCAAGGCCGCTACACCGCTCATCAGCGTTCAATTGTCCATTTTTACAATTTTCGTAAAGTCGATACTAATAGTTTTCAACAGAAATAGAATACGAGAATTATCTAATTCATTTTACTTTATTTTCACCCATCACTGGTTAGAAATTACTAATAATCAACACAAACTCATAGTCCGTTATCATCAAAGTATTCTAATTTGTTATTTAACGTTTTTGTTGTTTTTACTCTATATATTAGGGATATTCACATTTTACTGTGACCTTTGTTATTAGGGGATGTAGCTCGTGCCCAAGCTCAATTAACATATTTTTTATTTATATTATTACGATTAAATGTAATTATTATTCGAACTTATATTGATATACCTATGAGAACTAAAATTATTTAGGCTCAAGTTCAGTTTTTATTGAATTAATGAAATTTAAAAATTACTAAGAGTTTTTTATGTTGAAAAATATTATTATTTATATCCAATCAGTTTTTAGCAGAACGTATCAGTACCGATTTCATCAGCGTTGAATTGTCCATCTTTACAATTTTCGTAAAGTGGATACTAATGGGGAAGGATATCAACTGTTTAACTAAGTTTTCAACAGAAATAGAATACGAGAATTAATTTAATTAATTTTATTTTATTTTTACCCATCACTGGTTGGAAATTTCCATAATAATAATCAACACAAACTCATAGTCCGTTATCATCAAAGTATTCTACTTTGTTATTTAACGTTTTTGTTGTTTTTACTCTATATTAGGGGAATTCACATATGACTGTGACCCTTGTTATTAGGGTATATATAGTTCATGCCCAAGTGGAATTAATATTTTTATATTATTATTACGAATAAACGTAATTATTATTCGAACTTATATTGATGTACATATGAAAAGTAATATTATCAGGCTCAAGTTCAGTTTTATTGAATTAATGAAAATTCAAAATTACTAAGAGTTTTTTTATGTTGCAAAATATTATTATTTATATCTAATCAGTTTTTAGCAGAACGTATCAGTACCGATTTCATCAGCGTTGAATTGTCCATCTTTACAATTTTCGTAAAGTGGATACTAATGGGGAAGGATATCAACTGTTTAACTAAGTTTTCAACAGAAATAGAATACGAGAATTAATTTAATTCATTTTATTTTATTTTTACCCATCACTGGTTGGAAATTTCCATAATAATAATCAACACAAACTCATAGTCCGTTATCATCAAAGTATTCTACTTTGTTATTTAACGTTTTTGTTGTTTTTACTCTATATTAGGGGAATTCACATATGACTGTGACCCTTGTTATTAGGGTATATATAGCTCGTGCCCAAGGGGTATTAATATTTTATATTATTATTACGAATTAACGTAATTATTATTCGAACTTATATTGATGTACGTATGAAAAATAATATTATCAGGCTCAAGTTCAGTTTTATTGAATTAATGAAAATTCAAAATTACTAAAAGTTTTTTATGTTGAAAAATATTATTATTAATATCCAATCAGTTTTTAGCAGAACGTATCAGTACCTATTTCAAGGCCGCTACACCTCTCATCAGCGTTCAATTGTCCATCTTTACAATTTCCGTAAAGTGGGTACTAATGGGGAAGGATATCAACTATTTAACAAATTTTTCAACAGAAATAGAATACTTGAATTAATTTAATCTAATTCATTTTAATTTATTTTCACCCATCACTGGTTAGAAATTATAAATAATCAACACAAACTCATAGTCCGTTATCATGAAAGTATTCTAATTTGTTATTTAACGTTTTTGTTGTTTTTACTCTGTATATTGGGGACATTCACATTTTACTGTGACCTTTGTTATTAGGGTATGTAGCTCGTGCCCAAGCTCAATTAACATATTTTTTATTTATATTATTACGATTAAACGTAATTATTATTCGAACTTATATTGATATACCTATGAGAAGTAAAATTATTTAGGCTCAAGTTCAGTTTTTATTGAATTAATGAAATTTCAAAATTACTAAGAGTTTTTTATGTTGAAAAATATTATTATTTATATCCAATCAGTTTTTAGCAGAACGTATCAGAACCGATTTCATTAGCGTTGAATTGTCCATATTTACAATTTTCGTAAAGTGGATACTAATGGGGAAGAATTTCAAGTATTTAACTAAGTTTTCAACAGAAATAGAATACGAGAATTAATTTAATTCATTTTATTTTATTTTTACCCATCACTGGTTGGAAATTAATAATAATCAACACAAACTCATAGTCCGTTATCATCAAAGTATTCTTATTTGTTATCGAACGTTTTTGGTTTTTTACTCTATATTAGCTAAATTCACATATTACTGTGACCGTTGTTATTAGGATATGTATAGCTCATGCCCAAGCGGAATTAATATTTTATATTATTATTACGATTAAACGTAATTATTATTCGAACTTATCTTGATATACATATGAAAAGTAATATTATCAGGCTCAAGCTCAGTTTTATTGAATTAATGAAAATTCAAAATTACTAAAAGTTTTTTTATGTTAAAAAATATTATTATTTATATCCAATCAGTTTTTAGCAGAACGTATCAGTACCGATTTCATCAGCGTTGAATTGTCCATCTTTACAATTTTCGTAAAGTGGATACTAATGGGGAAGAATATCAACTATTTAACTAAGTTTTCAACAGAAATAGAATACGAGAATTAATTTAATTCATTTTATTTTATTTTCACCCATCACTGGTAGCAAATTACTAATAATCAACACAGACTCATAGTCCGTTATCATCAAAGTATTCTACTTTGTAATTTAACGTTTTTGTTATTTTACTCTATATTAGCTAAATTCACATATTACTGTGACCCTTGTTATTAGGGTATGTAGCTCGTGCCCAAGCCCAATTAACATATTTTTTATTTATATTATTACGATTAAACGTAAATATTATTCGAACTTATATTGATATACCTATGAGAAGTAAAATTATTTAGGCTCAAGTTCAGTTTTTATTGAATTAATGAAATTTCAAAATTACTAAGAGTTTTTTTATGTTAAAAAATATTATTATTTATATCCAATCAGTTTTTAGCAGAACGTATCAGTACCGATTTCATCAGCGTTGAAGTGTCCATCTTTACAATTTTCGTAAAGTGGATACTAATGGGGAAGAATATCAACTATTTAACTAAGTTTTCAACAGAAATAGAATACGAGAATTAATTTAATTCATTTTATTTTATTTTCACCCATCACTGGTTGCAAATTACTAATAATTAACACAGACTCATAGTCCGTTATCATCAAAGTATTCTACTTTGTAATTTACCGTTTTTGTTGTTTTTACTCTATATTAGCTAAATCCACATATTACTGTGACCCTTGTTATTAGGGTATGTATAGCTCGTGCCCAAGCGGAATTAATATTTTTTATTATTATTACGATTAAACGTAATTATTATTCGAACTTATCTTGATATACATATGAAAAGTAATATTATCAGGCTCAAGCTCAGTTTTATTGAATTAATGAAATTTCAAAATTACCAAGAGTTTTTTTATGTTAAAAAATACTATTATTTATATCCAATCAGTTTTTAGCAGAACGTATCAGTACTGATATCAAGGCCGCTACACCTCTCATCAGCGTTGAATTGTCCATCTTTACAATTTTCGTAAAGTGGATACTAATGGGGAAGAATATAAACTATTTAACTAAGTTTTCAACAGAAATAGAATACGAGAATTAATTTAATTCATTTTATTTTATTTTTACGCATTACTGGTTGGAAATAACTAATAATCAACACAAACTCATAGTCCGTTACACGGTGCTACAGTGAAAATATACTTGGAAAGTGACCTAGTGTAAGTTGTAGGCATTATTAAGCAGATCATAAATCAATTTTTAAAAGTTCGGAAACATCCCCAAATTTCGGAGTTATTCCAAAAAAACTATTTTCGGGTAGGTCCGAGTACTTATGAACACGTAACTCAGTTGATTTTAATCCGATCTTCAATTTTTGAACGCTTTATGAAAGACAAAGAATAGATCTTTCCAACCGTATACATTTTATGCTATATTAATTAATTATTGGTATTAATTTTCGTAATTGCAATTTTTTTTATTTTTTTATGTTTTTTTAACTTTGAGTTCTTTTTTTTATAATTTTTTCTATAAAAGCAGATGTATTTGTATAAAAAATTTGAAATAGAATTTTGTAACAAATAAAATGAACTTTAGTTTTTTTAAATCGGACAATATTTGTGAAAGTTATTAAACTTTATTTAAATTTAAGTAGCACTTGATACCCCCAAGCGGAAAAAAATTTAAGTGAGAATAATTTTTTTTTATACTTTTTTTAATCATATATTCTTAATTTCTAAATAAAATAGTTTGAATACTGTTATTTTAAAATATTTATATAATCATATCATTATAAGATTAAAAAAATAAAAAAAATGTAGTAGCTATTGATCAATATTTGTAAAAGCAAAATTTTTAACTTTTGAAAAACCTTAATAACTTTTTTATTTTTTACTCGATTTTATTTATTGAAAGCTGGTTTAACTCAGAACTAAATTAGCTTTAATGAAATATATACATATGGGTATGTTTTTGAACAATCTAATTTAAAAAAATGGCGCCAAAGTTGAAAAACCTAGAAAAAATAAAATTAAAATCAGATATAATTGAAAATATCACTGCAAAAAGTTAATATATATACCAATAATATATATATATTTAGAAAAGCACATTTTTCTTCTTTCTGAAACCATTTAAAAATTGAAGATCGGATCAAAATCAACTGAGTTACGTGTTCATAAGTACTCGGACCTACCCGAAAATAGTTTTTTCGGACTAACTCCGAAATTTGAGGGTGTTTCCGAACTTTTAAAAATTGATTTATGATCTACTAAATAAGGTCTATAACCTACACTAGGTCCCTTTTCAAGTATAAAAAAAAGTACTCATTTGTAGCAGCGTATTCTATTATTAAATTATTCTACTTTTTGATGAATATTATGCTTTGTTATGTTGTATTTGTATCTAATTTTGTTATAAAAATATCTGCTAAGTAACCAATTTTACTTCAAATTATTGAACAAGAGTAATATAATTTTTGTATTAGTAATAATCGCTTATAGCTACTTTTGCTACATATATTTACACATTCTAATACAGTGTATTTCTTATTATAGTCCATTTTGTATCTAATGTTCGACATTATAGGAAAATTAGTGACCGGTCAGCCCTTGGTTTTGCCATATTTTACTTACCATTTTGGTTTCATACATGGGAAATAAAAAATAGCCTTTTAACTTAAAGTAAGAATTTTATTTTATTAAGAATATTTTTCATTTTGTTTTAATTTACATGTTTAGTTTTAACATAAGTTTTGGAAAATTCATATTTTTTTCTTTAAATTAATTATGTGAGAAGCAACATGAAATACAAACTTATAATTAAGTTCTATAGGAGTAAATGTTGGGATTGAAATGAGATCAAATAATTCAAAATAAGAATTCGTGGTCAAAAATAATTGTGTGTCGGTAGTTTTTTCGACTACGTAACAACATCTGTGCCCATCATAATATAATATATTGAGCTTGCTCACTACAAATTCTAATTTTGAATTATTTAATTCTATAATATGTAGCACCTGGTAAAAATTCTTATACTCTTCTCCAAACCCGAAACTAATTACACTATCAATTTTAATTTTTCGGTTATTTAATACTATCCATTTATAAAAATTCATATCTGATAATTGTTTGCCTGCCCCTGAAATATTTTGAAGAGTACTGGAATTAATTTTGGGCCCTTTTGGCTCTACGAAATAAAAACAATTTACAAAATTTTGTAGTTTAGCAAATATTTTTTCTAGATGTAGATTTTGCTATTTGCTTTAATTCCTTGTGTTTTGCTTCACAACGCATACTCCAGACTTGGGTGAGTGGTCCAATTTTTCTCATTGCTTCTGGATAATGCAACATAAAATGGTGTTTAGGTCTAAGTGGCTTATCGTAAACTTTAAAAAAAAAGTGTATGGTGTTCGGTAATGAGAGTTTGCAAATGCTTTACTAAATTCTCATTTACTGAATCACTCAGAACAATTTCTGAAATTTCTTTTAATAAAAAGAAAACTTGCCACTTTTGATTTTGATAACTGATCCATTCCCCTATTAAAACACCTAAAAATTTTGTTAACCACATTATCTCTGAAGCAGAATATCGCAATTTACCGACTTTTAAATTGTCAATACTAATTGGTTGAGGTTTATTAATACTTGCATATTCACCATAATTAAAGTAATGAACTTTGATGTTAAAGTCTTCCAAACTGAAAAATTTTTCCACTTGAATAAAGGAGTATAACATAATAGCTATTTCATAATTTAACACGCCTTCAAAAAGATCATGCATTATATCAACCGACGGATTATTAGTAGCATGAAAACTTGATATTTGGTGAAATATACATTCCTCAACAATGCCAGTTTCTTTTACATAGGCTGACTTCCAAAACGTTCGTATACAAAGTTTGTATACAGTATTGCTACTGTATTTAAATCACATACATATGCAAAGTTCTGAAGCAATGCAACAACTATAAAACCGATGCCGTGTTTTCTTTCTTACTGCGTTAAAAATACTTGGCGGCGGCGTTTTGAAATGGTATACATTGTACAATTATTGTACTGCGGCGTTATGAAATGTGATGCTTTGTTCAAACACAAAGCAATTGACGTTTTGGAAGTCAGCCATAATTTGATTGTAAATCCACACAATAATTAGTAAGCGTACGAACGAAATACGCAAACTCATTAACGCTTTTCTGACACAATTTTTTTGGCATTTTACAAATTCGGCAATAAATTGATGAATTAAATGAATCTGTAAAACCCAACATTGAATTCAAACCCTTATTATCACCAATACAAACAGGCAACACAAAATTTATCACTCCAATATTTGGTACAATAATTCCTTCCTGTTCTAACAATTTTAGTTCATCGACAACTGGCTGAAAAACACGGTTCTTAAAAGTTTTTTTGTCAATACTGTTAAAAAGAAGGCTTGGGAAAATGAATTTAAATTTTGAGCGATATTTTACCTGCAAAAATGGAAAAGAGAAGTAAACACCACCAAGATTTTGCAACCGACTTTTTGAACCAAGCGGATTATTGGTTTCAAACTCATTATAATATATACATAATTAAGGGTAAAACATAGTTGCCTTTTCTTAAAAAATTAACGGATTCTACCTTTAATTTCCAAAAATTTGTCTGCATAATATTAACAATGCCGCCAGTATTTGATGTTAAAAGTTCTTTAACGTAATTCATTATTAAGATTTGATTTTCTGTTTCTCGAAACATTACGGACAAATATTGTGATAGCGAATTAAATGACATTGTGCATTTTACTGGTTTCAAAATTGCACGTTCATTCTGCGACTGGTGTCAAACCTTTCTCCCACCTCGACTAATTTAGAATCCAAGTGATTCAAAGAATTTCGTTTTAAATATTGTAACCGTTTATCCTGGGTTTAATATTCAGAAAAATATTTCTAATCTTTTTGAACTCTTGCATTATAAATTCTGAATTTTCAGCAACATTTATTTATTTATTGAATCAAGTGCATAACAAGACTTAATCTTATAATTACAATGCAGGGTTGTTTTGTGTACAATAAGTTCGCCAACATAATAAAATTTAAGAAAAAAAAAAGAAATTTATATAAATAATTTTAAATTGCTTATTAAATAAGAGTTTTACAAAGTAAGGGCATATGTATGTACTTAAGTATGTAGAAAATATTTAATCTAATCAAAATAATTAAAAAGAAATTTTTTAAAATTTGTTGCGTTGCTGTTAATTTGTTGATAATGTGGAAGAGAATTCCAAAGACGAACAGCATGTAAAAAGAAGTGCCATTCAGAAACATGACAATGATATCTAGGTATTATAATATTTTTGCCTCTTAAAGATCTGGCAAATCTAATCTTCTGAAATAGATATTCAAGCTTTTGGGTGTATATAATTTTGTGGAGGAAAATTAATGTTCTTATCTTTAGGAGATTTTCAAATAATACACCATATAATGTTTTGACATGCAATGAAACATGATCACGCCTCTTGAGATTATAGACATATCTTACTATATTATTGTATAATACTTCGAGTTTCCTCTTGCTAACACTATCGCAACTAGAAAACAATTCACAACCATATATAAGGCTTGGAACCAAATATGCTTTAGCAAGTAGCATTCTTACTCTCAGAGGTGTGAAGTGTTGAACAGTCCATAATGTTCTAACTTTAACATATAATTTAGCAACCAGTGCATTGATATGACTTGACCATGTCAGATTGTTATTAAATACAATTCCTAGATTTGTCGCAGTATCCACTAACTCAATTTTTTGTTAATTAATTACAATATCATCTTCTATACACGTATGTATAGTTTTCTTATGAATTACCAGACATTTGGATTTCTTAGGGTTTAAGTGTAGACGATTTGCAGATGCCCACATATATATGTTATTTAAATCATGATTTAGTTTGGTTATATTCTCCACGATTGATTGAGTTAGGCTGCTGAGCCATAATTGCACATCATCTGCATACATACGGACGTTGCAGTGAGATAGTTTACGCGGCAAATCATTGGCATATATCGAGAAAAGAAGCGGTCCCAAAATGGACCCTTGGGGAACACCTCTTGTTAATTTAACAGGATTGGACACTGTATTGTGCACACACACTGATTGTGTACGATCTGTTAGATACGACAACATTAGCTGTGCTGCAGTCGAAGAAAATTTAAAGAAAGTTCTAAGCTTGCTATATAATATTTCATGGTTAACTGTATCAAATGCTTTCGAATGATCGAGAAGCACTAAAAAACTAATTTTTCCATCATCCAGATCACGTCTTATATTCTCCGTGACATCCACCAAAGCAGTTACACAACTGTGATTTGGTCGGAAACCTGATTGTTTATCAGATAATAATTTATTATTATAGATGTAATTACTTATTTGGTGGTGCAAAATTTTTTCTAATGCTTTCGAAAGGAAGCTTAATATAGCTATTGGACGATATTCATTGTTTGGTTTAGGAACTGGAATTATTTTAGCATGTTTCCATTTCAGTGGAAAACAGCTTGTGGTAATGATGGTGTTAAAGAAATATGTTATATATGGCAGAAGAGAGGGTAACATTATTTTAATAAACTTGGGATGCATATTGTCTAATCCTATCGCATTTGATTTTATTTGCGCAAAACTTGAAAGCACATCAAGCTGACTGACGCATGTGAAACCGAACATGTTCAACCCAAACATATTAGGGTCATTCATAACTGAAAAACCGTCTTCTGTGACATCCACTGCCGGTATATTATTCACAAACATATTGTTGAGCTGATCAACATCAATGGAGCAATCTACACCAGTGTTTTTTTTCGCCAATCCCAATATCGCTAATAGTTTTCCAAGTGCGCCTGGATTCGAGAGCAGAACCAAATCTTTTTGAATAATAGTCACATTTAGCCATTTTTATGAGTTTATTTGTATCACTTCTAGCAGAACGGAAAAGAGCCATTAAATCATGTGTCCGGAAACGTTTCCACCGCGAATACGCTAAGTCCCTACGCCTTATAGACTCTCGTATATTCGGATTGAACCATGGCTTTTTTGTCGCTGTAATAGTTTTCGTTCTAATGGGTACTGCATCATCATAGAGCTTCAATATATTGTACTCAAGAAACGACAACATAAATTGTTTGAAATTCAGTTTCTTTTGGAAAAAGTAAAATTATTTGTTTTCTTAGTTCCAAAAAACGATCTGTTGTTATTTTGAATATCGTAGTGCTAAATGAAGGAAATTTTTAATTTAGAAGAGTATTGCGATGAATATGCTTCTAATATTCAAAGAATAATAACAAAAATGGTAGACTTTCAAGAACGGGATAGTGGTTGGACTCTAATTCAACTTTTAAAACTTCATATAAATCTAAATAAATACCAACCACTAAAAGGTTCCAGTTTTATACCTCTTCCAAATAAAATAAAGTTAAAAAAAGCATGTATAAATGTGCAAAACAATGATGAGTTTTGCTTCAAATGGGCAATACTATCAGCCTTATCAACCCATAAAAATCCTCAAAGAACAAGCAGTTACGGAGTCAACATCTATGAAGAACTTATTAACTTTAACGGCTATTGCTTAAATTTTAGTGGGTTATGCTTCCCACTAAAAATAAGAGATATAAAAATTTTTGAAATTAATAATCCAAATATTAGTATAAATGTCTTTGGATATGACATGTGTTGACATTAGTTGATAGACATGTCCCCTATGCTATATCATATTTCATTAAATGTAGCTTTAACGACAATTTAAATAAGTTTTGTAGCTTTAAAGGTTTAGATTCACCTAGACAGTTTATAGAGAGTTTAATTGGATACGTAAAATATTTAAGCAATAACTATTTATCTATAGTAAAGCCCATGCTACCCCTAACAGAAGAAGAAAATTTACATTACCATTCGACCAATATATGTCACATTTGTTCTAAACTTATTTTAGATGATTCAAAAGTTAGGGATCATTGTCATATGAGCGGAAAATATAGAGGCGCTGCACATAGTTCGTGTAATCTTAATTACAAAGTGACAAAATTCTTTCCAGTAATATTCCACAATTTTTCTGGTTATGACTGCCATTTATTTGTGAAGGAGCTAATTAATATAAATGATGGTCCTATAAATATTATTCCACTCAATAAAGAGCTTTATATATCTCTCTCTAAAACTATAACTGATGATGATAGTCGTAAGATTGAAATTCGATTTTTAGATTCCTATAGATTTTTACCAGCAAGCTTAAATGATTTGGTTAAAAATTTAGCTAAGAAAGATTTAAGAGTAGTAAAATCAATAATTGGAGAAAACGAAAGTAAATTTAATTTGCTTATTAGAAAAGGTGTCTTTCCATACAGTTATTTAAATTCAATAGAAAAACTTAGAGAAACTTCTTTACCAAATATAGAGAGCTTTTATAATAAATTAACAGATGAAGATTGTTCTCAAGAAGATTACACCCATGCTAAAGAAGTATGGAGTACGTTTGAGTGTACAACTTTAGAAGATTATTTAATTCTATATTTGAAATCTGATGTCTTGTTGTTAAGAGATGTTTTTGAAAACTTTAGATTTATTAGCAAAAATATTTATAAATTAGACCCTTGTCATTACCAGGACTTTCCTGGGATGCAATGTTAAAAATAACAGATATTAAATTAGAGTTGTTGGCAGATATAGAAATGATTCATTTTATACAAAAGGGGATAAGAGGAGGAATAGTACAGTGCTCTCAACGACTTTCTATTGCAAACAACAAATATATGAATGATTACAATGAGAATCTTCCATCTAAGTATTTAATGTATTTAGATGCAAATAATTTGTATGGATGGGCAATGTCTGAAGCTCTACCAGAAGGTAATTTTGAGTGGGAAACAGACATAGAAAACTTTTGTTTGGATAGTATACCAGAAGACTCAGCTACTGGATATATATTAGAAGTTGATTTGTTGTATCCAATACAAATTCATGATATTCATAACAATTTACCATTTTGTTGTGAAAATAAAAATCCTCCAAATTCTAGCGAAAAGAAATTAATTGTAGATTTAAATAATAAATATGGATATGTAATATATTATAAAAATTTACAGCAATGTTTAAAACATGGTTTAAAGCTACAAAAAATTCATCGAATTTTGAAATTTAAGCAATCAGCTTGGTTAAAACCATATATTTCATTAAACAACTTACATAGAACTAAAGCTCAAAACACGTTTGAAAAAAATTTCTTCAAATTATTAAATAATACCGTATACGGTAAAACAATGGAAAACGTGGACAAGCGTAAGAATGTAAAAATTGTTAATGAGTGGGAGAGCGTAGGGAAGAAAATGGGTGCTCGTGTTCTTATTGCCAAACCAGAATTTCATTCATTCAGTATATTTGAGGAAAATATGATAGCTGTGGAGCTAAACAGAAGTTATTCGTTTTATAATAAACCCATTTATTTAGGATTTACAATCCTAGAACTTTCAAAGTGGAAGATGTATAACTTTCATTATGATTATATACTACCAAAATATAATATCAAAGCAGAGCTGAATTATATGGATACCGATTCGTTTATATACACAATTGAAACTGATGATTTTTATAAAGAGATCATAAACGATATTGATACAAAGTTTGATACATCAGATTATGAACCGAATAATAAATTTGGCATTCCACAAAAAAATAAAAAAATATTAGGTATGATGAAGGATGAAAATAATGGTAGGGTAATGAAGGAATTTGTAGGGTTGAGAGCGAAAATGTACTCATACAAAATGGAAGATATGAATGAAGTTAAAAAAGCAAAGGGTATAAAACGTAATATATCTAAAAATTTAAGTCTATTAGATTATAAAAATTGCTTGTATAGTAAGAAAGTCTATTATAGAAGTATGTATACTTTTAAGTCAAAACTACATGTTTTATATACGTCTTTAATAAATAAGGTATCTTTAAGTTATTTAGACAACAAAAGATATGTGTGTAACAATAGTGTAAATACCCTTGCTTGGGGGCATAATCAAGAATCATTTATAAACGATAGCAATGATGATTTTCTAATGGAAATCGATCATGTAGACAATCAAAATTCACTTGATTGTATAGATCAATTTATAAATGATTCTGCTGACGATAATTTGTTAATGGAAATTGATTGTTAATGTTTTTTTATTTTTTTAGATTTAAGCAAAAATTTTTTTTTTAAATATTATACAAATAATATATTTATTAATCTTTATAAATTTTACAACTTAATTCAAATTTTTTAATTTTTTTATTATTTCAATTTATATTTATTGAATAAAAATTTTAGACAAAGGTGACCACAATTAAATGTATTAAAGTTTTGTTTTCGCTCATAATTATATTCAATAGGTCTCCTTAAATAATTAACTATTTCAATTGGAGGTTGTAAGTTTCCAAAGCTATCAAAATATTCTTTATAATTGTGATTTTTATAATAAGCTACCCAATGAGTTCCAGGACCGTGAAAATTATCTAAATTAACAATACCACATTCTTGAAGTAATGGCTTTTTAGGTAAACGGTCACGCATAAAAACTCCTCTAAATTTACTTAGGTTTTTACCATATTTCATCAAATCTAGATCGGTGAGTGGTCGATTGGGTAGTTCTTTTAGAAGTTTTTTGGAGCTGGTTTATAGTATAGTCCATATCCAGATCTATATGGTTTAAGATATAAACCTCTCCCCATGGCAATTGATTCCATTTGTTTATTATGTCTAGTAGCCTCTTCTAGTTGCTCTTTTCCATTTTTTATATCATTAACAGCCTTAATAACAGCTGACCCACCTGAAGCCAAACCTCCAAGTGCTGACAAAGCTGTTAGGATTGGAATAATTGGAAGAAATCCACCGATTTTTGGCATTGGTATAACTCTCGGAATAGCGATATTAGCTCTCTTTTTCCCTTTAAAGTTTGAATTAACGGCTTTTCGCGCAATTGTAACAGCGGCATTTAAATTGTTTTTGTTTTCATTTCTCAAGAGTTTTAGAGTATTTTTAACAGTTGTTGAAAACAATTTTCTATCACATGCTTTTATCTTTTTACAGTTTCTCTTCTTAGATTTTTTATATTTTCGAGTTTCAGTATTCTTCATACCTAACCCAAATTTAACTTTTGCTTTCATTGCGTTTGTTACGAACCAAGCGTGTGCTCGTTCTTTGAAACCACTATCTCTTGATTTTACTCGTTGCCAGGCTTTTTCAGCTAATATTTGATCTGCTTTATTTCTTTTATTAATATTAATTGTTTGTGAATAGGTAATGTCGTGCTCTCTGCAAGCTTCATCTAATAAATTTATCCCCTTATCTCCTCTTGCTAAACGTTTTTCAAGTTTTGTTCCAGGTCCGCAATACTGATAACCAGGTAAATGTAGTTCAATAGGTAATTTGTTTATTAAGTTGTTTAGTAAGCCGCTTACAATCTTACACTGATTGTCTTTAACTCCTTTGTTATAGTTTATAACCATTTTAATGTTTGTTCTTCCTTAATATACATATGTTTGTGTAATGTGTTTCGGAGTAAAAATCAAAAATGAAGATATTTCCGTATATAAGATTTAATTTATAGGTAAAACATATTAGTTATAAATATGCGATTAGTAAAGCAAGCCAAACAAATTGTTAGAAGAAATGTCGACGTATCACAAGAAAAGAAACCTAAATTTAAACATAGCACATTACTACCCAATTCAATACGAGCACTAATTGTAGGACCTTCAAACTGTGGTAAAACTAACGTAATGATTAGTCTAATAGAAAGTCCTAATGGTCTTACCTTCAGAAACATATATATATATTCAAAGTCTTTATATCAACCAAAATACTGTTACCTTAAGAAATTGATCGATCCAATAAAAGGAATTAATCTTTTTACATTTTCGGAAAATGAAAAAGTTCTTACTCCAGCTGAAGCAAATTCTAATTCTCTACTAATATTTGATGACGTTATATGTGGTAAACAAGATAATATTAGAGATTACTTTTGCATGGGTAGACATAAACATATTGACTGCTTTTATTTATGTCAAACATATACAAAAATTCCCAAACATCTAATACGTGATAACGCTAATATGATTATAATATTTAAACAAGATGAAATGAACTTACGACATATATATAATGATCATGTTATTGGAGATATGTCATTTAAAGAATTTACTGATATATGTAGTGAAAGCTGGAAGGATAAATATGGTTTCGTTGTTGTCATTAAAGATGATGCGATAAATAAGGGACGATACAGAAAAGGTTTTGATAAGTTCATACAACTGTAAGTGGATAAAAAAAAGCAGATAAAAGCAGATATAAAACAGATAAAAGCAGATATAAAGCAGATAGAAAACAGATCGATATCAGATATAAAGCAGTTCACAACCATATACAAACCATTTCGATATCAGATACATAGCAGTTCGATATGAAGAATAACAAATTATTAAAATATATTGTTAAGACAAGAACGATAATAAAAGAAAAACTGAAAAATATAAAATTAAACGAAGCTGATAGATTTAACTTATTGGAAGATACATTTAAACCCATAACAAAACCACTGAATAAGATAATTAAAAAAATTGATGATTATCAAACCGATGATTTATTGGAAGATACATTTACACCTACAACAAATCCTTTAAATAAAATAATTAAAAAAACTCATGATTACAAATCAGATGATTATAAATTATATGATGATATATCTAATTCACAACTACCATCACTACAATCCGATGGCAGTCCTGATAATTTTAATGATGCTGAGGGATATAATGGTAATATAACTATTTACAGTCCTACCAGCAAAAGTAATAAATTAGTTGTAAAAAGTGATAGTGTTGGTAATGACAATGACAAAAGCAACCAAAAGGTGATTGAAAATGCTAGTAATCAGTATTCACTAGTTGAAAATATAGAATTGCTCCTGAGTAATAAAAAGCTAGACCTAGTTTATGGGTTCAACATAGATGAAAGTGGAAAGTGGCGATATGCAAATAATGAACTACATTTTAATGAAGATAATTCTATTCGAATAGGAAATACAACATGGAAAATGACTCCAGGATTATTCGAATTAGTTTTTCATTCAAAACCTATACATTACACTAGAAATGATTTGAAAAATTACAAAGAGCTTTTAAGAAGTACAACTGCACACAAGCGTCAATATCAATCTAATGGTCAAATTAAAGGAACACGAGCATTTAAATATGTTAATATAATAAAACATTTATTTACTACCAAATCAAGTGCATTAAAGAAAGGTAGTGGATTATCGTTAAAATCTGTAGACAATCGTAAGCCAAGCTATATATATTGGGATGATCCAAATGAGTTAGTTGACAGATTACGTTTACTTATGTCATCGGAAAGTGTTGGTCATAATAATCACAAAAACGAAATAATTTCCATTGTTGAAGAATTGAGAGAAGCTAACGTAATATATTAAAAAATGAGCTATATAAACAAATTTGGAGAAAGTTCGATTAAGAATAATATAAATAGTAATTCAAGGTTAAGGACATACAAGCAAAATTTACAAATAAATAATTTAACAAAAGATGTGCAGCAAATATATACTACGATAAAGATTTTAAAGAAAGAGTTCCACAATGAAAATGTAGACTTTTCAAATAAAATGGAAAAAAAGTTAAAGAAAATCGAAGAACTTAAAAATGAATATGAGTCTCAATTAAATATTGTTAGAAGTGATATAAAAATTTTGCGGGAATTGATTACAAATGATATTGATAATGATGTTCAACTTATTGAAAATGCAGTGAAGGGACAAATATACTCGTCAGATAAAGACTTTGTATTTATTGCTTGTATAACTAAAACCATAACGTAAGCATTTCAATTAAATTGTGTCAATGTACTTATTGCTTGTATACTAAAAATTACAACCTATACATTTTAGTTAAATTTAAATCAAACTACAAACGCATGCATTATTTTTAATAATACAAATTATACTTAATGTCGTCACCTGGCACAATTCTTATATATTAATTTGCAATATTTATTTAGGTCAACTTTATTTAACTGTTTATTATTCACTTCCGCATTATTAAGTACGAAAATTAATTAAGTTGCTATTTTGTATTTTGTATAAAAGATGAACCATTTTTACAAATAAATTAATTAACTCTACAGTTTTCAAACAAAAGGGTCTTGTCTTGTCTATTATTTAAAAGTACAAAGTCTTTCAGTTACAAGTGCTAGAAAGACACAGGAAAATCGAAATAGTGTAATTCTGACGAAACGTTTGAATTAATATCACTAGAACTTCCTAACTGTACATTTTGGTGACCCCGACGTGATAGTCAGGACGACCTCTTTTTGTAAGAAGGCACGATCAGTTTTACGTTAACAAAGTGCAATTCGAGTAAGCGAACCAGCAGTTATTCGAACAAGTCGTATTGAATCATCATTATCAACATGTCATCAATGGAAGAGTTAATCAGCCTACAGAGTATCTTAGGTGAAAACATTCAGCAGATTATCCGGAACTTCAAAAAGGATCCTACTGATAGAAAAAATAAGGTTTCCTATTTTGAGGAACGCCGTCGTCGACTTTCAGACAAATGGAACGAGTTTAATGAGGTGGACGAAAAATTGCGCATACTTGTTAAAGATCAATCAGAAGTAGACTACTTCAAAACCAATTATTTTGGACAGATTCGGTCATTGGCTGAAGAATACATTGACCTATTTCAAACTGAATTGGTACGTTTGAAAAAGGAAGTACTCAAAAACCCGCAGGTAACTCAACATGAGCACAGTGAGCAGCCACCTATGGGAATTTCCCAAATACCTAGTAGCAAGAATCATGGATCCAAGGACGATTCTTCACATGGATTGATGGGGAAATTTGCCGCTCGGATGTCAGCATTGGAGAGGTTGATAGTTGGTATCTCAGGGGTGAATAGCGATGAGCCTCAACAATTCTACAACATCAGAATCGAGACCATAAACAAGTTATGGAACCAAATCGAAGAGCTATATGAGCAAGTATGGGATCAATGTTCAAACCCTCTTGTCAATGGTTTAAATCAAGACGACTATGAAAACCTTAGAGGAATGGTTATTGATAGCTTGACAAAGTTACAAGTGTTGTCAAACCAAACATCAAACGCTATTTCGGCAGGCCAACATACAGTCATGGCAACATCATTGCCGCTGCCGAAGATCTCAATCCCCAAGTTCGATGGGGATTAAGCAAAATGGACGCAATTTTACAACATGTTTTTCCATATGGTCCATCAACAACCGATACCTGATGTCCAAAAGATGTGGTATCTTAAGTCCAATCTTACAGGGGAAGCTGAAAAGTTTGTCAGCCATCTATCAACGACAGAGGGCAACTATGATTCAGCGTGGACAATGTTACAAGAACGGTACAACAACAAACGGGTCCTTGTAACAACTCTGGTCGAGAAAATCATTAGTCAGCCGTTATGCACGTCCAACTCTGTCACCATTAAAAAGCTACATGACACAACTCGAGAGTGCCTTTTAGCACTAAACAACATTGGAATTGAGACGAAAGCATGGAACCCGCTCCTTTTTCAAATTTTGATAAAAAAGCTAGATCGAAGTTTGCATATGCGGTTCGAACAATCTCTCAGTCAACCGAAGGAGCTACCAACAGTTGAAGACCTTTTATCATTTCTGGAATTCCAGTTCCAAACAATCGAATCCATCAATCACAGGGAAAAATTGGTACATACGTCAAATAAAATAGCAGCTACTGTGGTCAAAAGAGGAATTAGCTGCAATTTCTGTAACAATGGGAACCATGCGTTATACCACTGTGGAAAGTTCTTAAATGTATCAGAAATAGAACGGCTAAGATTCATACAATCACGAAGACTATGCGTCAACTGTTTCAAAGGAGACCACTCCTCAAAAGACTGTTCATCAAGCTCGTGTAGAAAATGCAACAAGAAACATAACACTTTGTTGCATATTGAGGCAAAATGTAATCCACAAATAAACGCAGACCTCCAGTTCTGTCCCAAACATCGAAGTAAAACCAAAGGCTTCCAACGCAACAGTAACATCAGCATCTGCAAATGCCTCATCAACGCAGAGGGATTATGTCATACTTGCAACAGCAAGAGTAAAAATAACAGCATCAAACGGAAATTCAGCAGAATTCCGTGCAATTCTTGATTCTGGTTCGCAGGTGAACCTTATATCTGAGCACGTTGTTAGAAAGTTGGGTGTATCAACTTCAACAGCCTCGCTGTGTATCTATGGTGTTGGAAATGGCAAAAAACGCGTAACAAGAAGGATAAACGTAAAGCTACAATCAAGAAATAATAAATTTGAAACAAACCTGGAAGCATTTGTGATCCCAACAATCATTCCTCCTCAGCCAAGTCAACATATTGATATTTCGAAATGGCAAATTCCAAACTTAAGCCTAGCTGACCCATACTTTAATCAGCCAGGAAAAATAGATATTCTTTTGGGTGCCGAATATTACTTTAATCTGATGCAACGCGAAAAAATAGAGCTATCAAGCAATCTTCCAATTTTGTTAAACACATCACTTGGATGGATCATCAGCGGAAAAATATCTTCAAGTCAAGGGGCAAATGACGCTACAACTTGTGCAATTTTCACCACTAAACTAGAAGACTTTAACGACGAGCTATTAAACGACGTCATTGAACGGCTATGGAAAATGGAAGATGATGGATCAACTGAAAAGGGACTCTCGCAGGACGAACAACAATGTGAATCACTGTTTGTCCAAAACACTCAAAGAAACGATGAAGGACGTTTTGTTGTCAAGTTACCCTTCCGTGAAAATCCATCTGCATTAGGAGATTCTAAGACAACAGCCTACAAACGATTCCTTAGTCTTTAACGACGATTAATGAAAGATTCGGCGACCAGAAATCAGTACTTACATTTTATGAACAAATATAAACAACTGGGCCATATGACGGAAATAGATGTCAACTCAATACCAACCCCCAACCATTTCATTCCACATCATTGTGTACTAAAACCAGATAGCACAACTACTAAACTTCGTGCCGTGTTCGATGCTTCCGCCAAAACATCATCCAGCTATTCACTTAACGACTTAATGTACACTGGCCCAATTGTTTAAAGTGATCTATTTTCGATACTCATTCGTTTCCGTTTACCAAGATTTGTCTTTACAACAGACATTGAAAAAATGTATCGACAAGTCTTGGTACATCAAGACGACAGGAGATACCAGATAATTCTATGGAGAAATGATCCTTCTGAACCCATAAAATATTATCAACTTCACACTGTCACGTATGGGACACGAGCTGCTCCATATTTGGCGACAAGGTGTCTTCAACAAATCGCCTTCGAAAATGATACTGACTACCCACTAGGTGCTCAAATTCTAAGAGATAATTTCTATGTTGACGACGGTCTTGGAGGATCAAACAGCTTAAGTACTGCAATCGAGAAACAACAACAACTAGCTTACATACTCAGAAAACATGGCACAGAAGGAGTCTATTAAAACTCTGGGTCTGATATGGCTGCCCAAACCAGACCATCTTTGCGTAAAGGTAAAGGTGGAACCTGTAGACATGATTACTAAACGCACAGTAAGCTCTGACTTGGCAAAACTTTTTGATCCACTTGGACTCTTGACACCAATTGTAGTTAAGGCGAAGATATTTATTCAACACTTATGGCAGATGAAGCTGACATGGGATGAAGTTCTACCTGAAGATCTCAGTTCAGCCTGGTCAATCTTCCGGGAAGGTTTAAACACAATCAACAATCTCCAAATAACACGACACATATTCAAGGATGACATCCCATTAACTACTCAACTTCATATCTTTGCGGATGCATCCGAAAAGGCTTTTGGGGCCGCAGCATATATTCGATCAACATTTAAAAACGGTAGAATCGTAACAAAACTACTATGTGCGAAGTCTCGCGTCTCACCAATCAAAAAGCAAACCTTACCACGGCTGGAACTTTGTGCAGCACTTCTAGCTGCAGAACTATCTCAACGTCTTCGAAAGGTTATGCAGATTAAAAATTTACCAATTTTCTTATGGACAGACTCTGAGATTGTCTTGTCATGGATACACTCAAAGTCATCATCCTTCCAGACATTTGTGGGTAACAGGATATCCAAAATACAAACTTTAACTTTTGCAGAGCAATGGCGACATGTTTCGTCAAAGGATAATCCAGCAGACATTCTCTCAAGAGGTTTATCAGCAAAGGCACTTGCAGAGTGTCATTTATGGTTTTTGGGACCATTATTTTTACACGGAAAGCAAGAATGTTGGCCTGCAGAATTTCGGCCACATTTACAAATTACTTCTGATCTCGAAAGAAAGAAAGAGTCACCTATCGTTTTGTTAACCTTAAACAACTACAACTTTGTACACAATATCGACCATAAAGGTTCATTTAAGAAGTTACAGCGAATAATATCATATGTTTACCGCTTCGTTAAAAACACCACTGAAAAATCTTCCCTAAGACCACAACTGAATGCGTTAAGTACAGAAGAACTTGAGATCTCACTTAGAACAATCATACGTGCCATCCAAAGCTATGATTTTCCTAATGAAATCAAACAATTAGAAGAAAAACAAATGCTCGCGAAACATAGTCCAATCCTTAGCTTAACTCCATTTGTCGATAATGAAGGCATCCTTCGAGTGGGAGGACGGTTGGAGGAGTCAAATTTATCATACGATTCAAAACATCCAATAATTCTTCCATATAATGATGTGCTTGTGAAACTTTTATTTAAGTCAGTGCATGAAGAAAACAAGCACTGCAGCCCGCAAGCATTATTGGGAATAGTGAGGCAGAGAATCTGGCCGATCAAAGGAAAATCTATAGCAAGATCAACCGTTCAAAAGTGCGTACAATGTTGCAGGGCTCGTCCCAAGCTATGCCAACAATTAATGGGGAACCTTCCACATGACAGAGTCACACCTGCAAGGCCATTCATTAACACAGGCGTTGATTATTTTGGACCAATGTGGATCCACTACAAAATAAGAGGAAAACGGCCAACAAAAGCATATGTAGCAGTATTTTGTTGCTTTGCGACTAAGGCAGTTCATTTTGAACTGGTTAGTGATCTCTCAACTGATGCTTACATTGGTGTCTTAAAACGCTTTATTTGTCGAAGAGGACGTTGCCAAAATATCTATAGTGATAACGCAACAAATTTTGTTGGAGCCAACAATAAACTCACTGAACTCTCTCAATCAATATTTTCTGAAAATGGGAAGGAGTCGATAGTTTCAACATGTAGCTCAAAAGGAATACAATTCCATTTTATTCCACCCAGATCTCCCCACTTTGGAGGACTTCGGGAAGCAGCGGTAAAATCGGCTAAAAATCTATTGGTTCGAAGCTTAAGCACAGCTTCACTAACATATGAAGAATTGGAAACGGTTATCATAGAAATTGAAGCTATCTTAAATTCTCGCCCATTAACACCTATGTCAGCCGACCCATCCGATATATCTGCATTAACTCCAGGACACTTCTTGATCGGCGAAGCTCTTACGTCTCAGGTGGATATCGCAGCCAACTCTAAGAGAATATCACTCTTATCTCGATGGGAACTCGTATCAAAAATAAAACATGAATTTTGGAAAAGATGGTCAAATGAGTACCTACACGAATTGCAGCAGCGTCATAAATGGAAAACTCAAAGTGCAAATATCAACCCAGGATATATGGTTATCGTTAAAGAAGATAACACTGTGCCGATGAAATGGCCGCTAGGACGAATATTGAAAGTTTATCCTGGAAAGGATGGATCAATTCGGGTTGCTGACATCAAAATCGCATCGGGAATTTGTAAAAGACCTATACATCGTCTTGCGTTGCTTCCAATTGAGGAAAATCTAGAGTCAAACTCAACAAACAAAAGTACAGATACAACAGTCGCAGATCAAACTAGCGAACCCAAAGGCAAAAGAACAAGGCTACTAAACAATAATATATGCATAACATTGCTGGCTTTACTACTCATTTTCCCAGTGATCATGGGAATACCAATCGAAAACAAACGATTTGTATCTCAGCTGGGAATCCATTTTGAAGAATTAGGATCTACGCATATATCTACAAGTCAATGGAATCTAGTCGTATATTATGATCTTTCAGCATACTGGACTGACACATCATTTTTAGCAAACGGCACCAAATCACTAGAACAGCTGTGTTAAAAAATGGAGTCTAATACATCGTGTACTAATATAATAGAACACTTGCAGCATATTTTAACTGACTTGAGTCTGGATAACAGACTACTGTACAAATCTCGACAGAAAAGAGGTGCCATTGATGTTGTCGGAAATATCGCAAATTCACTGTTTGGTGTACTTGACTCTGGATATGCAGAAAAAATGTCGTCAACTATCACCAAATTACAAGAAGACGATTCATTCATGTTAAAACTCATAAAGGACCAAACTTCAGTCGTAAACTCCACTATGAATATCGTTAAACAAGGTCTAACTGCAGCAAAATTCAAATTTGACAGCTTTCAATCAACGCTGAATGAAGTAGTAAAAGGCGAGGAATTGCATAACGAAGAATTGTATCAGTTGAAGCTTGCAAACATGTTCAACGTAGGCTTTATGCAACTATCACTTATCGCAAACAACTTACAAAAAATGCAAACATGCATTCTGGATGTGTTAACTGATACTCACCATGGAAAAATCAATCCGTTACTGTTAACTCCAACACAAATAGAGATCGAAATACAACAAATCAAAATACATATGCCTGAATCGTTAATGTTACCAGTATTCGCAGATAACTTGCTAGAATTTTATAAGCTAATGAAGGTAAAGGGAGGACTTACCCAGGAACACGTGATGTTTAGCATAACGCTGCCATTAATAGAGCATGATCAATTTAAATTATATAATTTAATTCCTATCCCTAACACAATAAACAACACAATGCTAACGATAGAAACATGCAGCCCTATACTAGCGATAAACACAAACCGAAGACACTATTTTCCGGTATCATTAGATCAACTTAAATCATGTACTATCATCAGGAAGAACATATTCATATGCTATAATATACAACTGGAATACAATTTCGGAGCGGAAAGGTGCTCATGTGAAATTAACTTATTTAACAACATTACTATTCGAAATTGCAACCTAATGAAGCTCCATGCAAACGTAACATGGACACCATTAAATCATAAAAACCAATGGATATACTCCTCATCCTCAATCACTCAAACCACAGCGGTTTGTGGAAAGGAAATTACGACTTTATATCTAGAAGGCTCTGGATTATTAACCATTAACCCCGATTGCATCCTTAAGCATGAATCTATTCACGTGACTGGTCAACAATCGATATCAACAATTACTGGGTCATCATACACGAGCCTGGCAAATATTTCAGAAATTGCATATCACCATCTTTCAAAAGGCGAAAACATTAAAACCAACTACACATTAATAACAGACCAGATTTCGGTACAACTCAATAAAATGAAAGACTTGCAACAAAGGTTAGAATCTATAAACACTTCAACTTTTCAACATCATTCAACTTCAACACACGGTACTACAATTGCCATAATACTGGTGTCAGTTATAACGGCAATCCGAAGAAAGTATAGTGCTGCTGAAGTAACAAAAATAACGCATTCATCGCATACTCCATAACCATCCAACAATAAGGCAACACCCACACCACATCCACGTGAGAACTTCACAGTTCAAATTTGAATCTCATTTTTTTATTTTATTTTTGTTTTCGTTTTTATTGACTACTCGTCAATGCCGGGGAGAATGTATTTATTGCTTGTATAACTAAAACCATAACGTAAGCATTTCAATTAAATTGTGTCAATGTACTTATTGCTTGTATACTAAAAATTACAACCTATACATTTTAGTTAAATTTAAATCAAACTACAAACGCATGCATTATTTTTAATAATACAAATTATACTTAATGTCGTCACCTGGCACAATTCTTATATATTAATTTGCAATATTTATTTAGGTCAACTTTATTTAACTGTTTATTATTCACTTCCGCATTATTAAGTACGAAAATTAATTAAGTTGCTATTTTGTATTTTGTATAAAAGATGAACCATTTTTACAAATAAATTAATTAACTCTACAGTTTTCAAACAAAAGGGTCTTGTCTTGTCTATTATTTAAAAGTACAAAGTCTTTCAGTTACAAGTGCTAGAAAGACACAGGAAAATCGAAATAGTGTAATTCTGACGAAACGTTTGAATTAATATCTCTAGAACTTCCTAACTGTACAGACTTTATAAGGAAACTTGAAGAAAGGTTTAATCAAATTGAAGATTTTATATTTAAAAGTATTGAAAGGAATGCTAATGTTGATGATGTAAAAAAAATAAAACTTGGATGGCCTAATATTAAAGTAGCAAAGTGATTGACGTACATATATAAAATAAAAACATTGTAGACATATACTCACATATACAAAATGAACGTGGATAAGAGAGAAATAGTTAATGAACTGCACAAACAAGCGCGAAAAAATTTTAAAAGAAGACGAGTTATAATGAAAGGAATTGATGATTTATGGCAAGCAGATTTGGTTGAAATGGGGAATTTTGCAGTACATAATAACGGATATCGATATTTTTTAACAGTAATAGATACCTTTTCAAAAAAAGCTTGGGCTATAGCAATTAAAAATAAAACTGCGGCCAACGTGGCGATTGCTATGAAGAGTATTTTCACTAGCAACAACCGAAAACCAAGAAATTTACAAACAGATGATGGCAAAGAATTTTTCAATAATACATTTCATCACCTAATGCAATCGAATCAAATTAATCACTATTCAACATATAGTGTCCTGAAAGCATCCATAGTAGAACGATTTAACAGAACATTAAAAGGAATGATGTGGAAAGAGTTAAGTTACCAGGGGACATACAAATAGATAAACAATTATCAAGAACTTGTTAATAAATATAATAACACATATCATAGAACAATTAAAATGTCACCTAATGATGTGAACACCTCTAATGAAAAATCTCTTTTGGATACCGTCTATAATCACTTGAAAGTTTTTAAGAACCCAAAGTTTAAAGTTGTTGAAAAAGTACGAATAAGCAAATATAAGCATACATTTGAAAAAGGGTACACACCAAATTGGACTACAGAAATATTTAAAATTAAAACTATAAAAAATACAAGCCCTAATACCTATATCTTGCAAGACTATCAAGGTCATCAAATTAAAGGTGGTTTTTACGAACATGAGCTAATGAAAACTAAATTTCCAGATACATATTTAGTTGAAAAAATTTTGAAAAGAAAAAGAAATATGGTTTATGTTAAATGGTTAGGATTTTCTTCAGAACACAACTCTTGGATTAATATCGGTAATGCTTCATCATAAAAATCTTTGCATTTTTTAATAATAAACTATTCACTCATCAAACGTTAAAATGTCAATTACTTTAACACTAAACGGAGATTCTTCATATCTTGTTGCAAACTATTTTCCACCAATCGAAATAAATGAAAATTATGTTTGCGGCTTAATAAGCTTCGACACATATCACTCAATTCCGAATGTTGATGTAAAAAACAATTTATTTCATATTGGTAATCATGAAATAGAAATTCCAGTTGGATCATATGAATTAGATGATATAGCTGAATTACTAAGAGAGAAATACCATAACCTGAATGAGAAAGGAACTCTTGACATACAAGCAAATTATAATACATTACAAACATACATCAAAAGCAAAACTGATTCTATTTATTTCAATAAAAAAAACTCTATCGGCTCCTTATTGGGTTTTAGCGCAAGAGTATTAGAGCAAGATATTGACCATTACTCGGATAAAACAATAGATATAACAAAAATAAATACAATAATCGTTGAATGTAATATTGTAAGCGGATCATTTATAAATAATATGGCTACACATATTTTGCATCAGTTTTCGCTTAATGTTAGCCCTGGATATAAAATTACAGATGCCCCGTCGAATGTGATATATTTACCCGTGAATTCAAAAACAGTTAATAGTCTTGTTTTAAAAGTCGTCGATCAAGACGGAAATTTAATAAATTTTCGCGGTGAAAAAATAACAATAAGATTACATTTGAAACCTATGAGAGAATGATTATATATAATAAAAGTGAGTTGCAAAAAAATTCGGACTTCATTCTAGCATCAACAACAACGAAATACAAAGCAGAAAAGTCATCGCGCTGTGAAAGTCAATCAGAAGAGTATAAAAGAAAAATTAAAAGTATTAACCCCAAACTAACTACCATTCTTAGTGAAGTTAATAAAAAGTTTTTAAGAAATTTGGGATTTTTATTAAAAAAATAGAGTCAATCATATAGCTGCGAGCGTGAAAAATTCTATAAAAAATGAGTAATATTATTAATATATTACAAAAACCACATTTTGATAGTTCAATTATAAAAAAAGGAGTATCACAGCTACACATCATATCTACAGTCATTTAAAAATAATGATGAAATTCGTATAACAATTCAAAATCAAGATTTATATGTTTTACCAAGCGAAAGTCTTTTATACATTGAAGGAGTTGCAACAAAGGAAGATTCAACAGTTTCCACATCTATACGTCTCTTAAACAATTGTATTCCACATCTGTTTGATGAAATTCGATATGAAATCAATGGTGTAGAAATTGATCGTACACGTCATTTGGGCATTGCAACAGAATTAAAAAACTATGTGTCGTTGAATAAATTAGAAAGTGATAATCTAGTAAATGCAGGATGGTCGCCACTTAACAATGATGATCTTACACTTATAGACGGTTATTTCAATTTCTGTATGCCACTAAAATTCTTACTTGGATTTGCTGAAGATTTTAATAAAATAATAGTTAATTCTAAACATGAATTGATTCTTTTGCGATCTAAAGATGATAAACAAGTTTTGAAATCGAATGTATCAACTGAAAAAACTAAGTTATCTATTTTAAACATTTCTTGGAAAATACCACACATTCAACTTGCTGACGCTTACAAATTGCAGATGTTTAAAACAATAAACAATCGTCAACCTTTAAATATATCTTTCAGAAGTTGGGATATGTATTACTACCCCTCACTTCCAGAAAGTACAACGGTTTTATGGAATGTTAAGTTAGCCAGCGAAAACGAACGACCACGTTTCCTACTTTTAGGTCTTCGAAACAGTGCCAACAAATTTCAACATTGTGATTTGACAGATATAAAAGTACATCTTAACTCTGATACATATCCCTATGATGATCTAAACCTAAAATTTGATAGAAATCGTTTTGCTATACTATATGATATGTATTTAAAGTTTCAATCAACTTATTATTCACGCGATCCTCAACCACTATTAACACGAGAAAATTTTAAAGCTTTGGCTCCAATAGTTGTATTGGATGTAACACATCAAAATGAATCAATCAAGACAGGTCCAATTGATATACGGATTGAATTAAAAACCTTAAAAAATATTCCCGCTAATACGTCTGCTTATTGCTTAATTATACATGATAAAATGTTTGAATACATACCCCTCACAAATGAAATAAGAAAACTATTGTAGATATACTGATTACTTATAAGTGTTTGTTTGTTCGTTTAATGAAAAATATCAGTAAATTTAAATATGGTATAAATATCAAATCTAACTTCTTTAAGGTTTATTCACAAACACTGTGTCTACATATTAAGTCATTAAAAAAAGATGCTACTAAAAGATATATACGATTTCTTAAAACGGTGTTCCCATATTATTTCCGATGAAGATAAATATAAGCTCATGAATATTCAGTCTCATCTAGAAGCGGCAAATAACATTAACACAACGACAAATAAATTTGGAGAGCATTATGAAGATTGTTGTTGGTCTAACGAAAATGCAACCTGCGGACCAGACACCTGTAGATGTATACAACATAGGATACGTAATATTGAAATGGAGAAAGAAGCAACCACACTTATGAATTTCTATCATAATATATATAATGTTAGCAAATGTAAAAATTGTAATTTCCAAAAAAGCTAATTAGTAATAAAGTGAAATAATAAAATTAATGAGAGAGATATATTTATATATATTTTTTATTTGTTATATTTTTGTTTATTAGAATGTTTGTTTAAGCAATAGGTCTCTTGATTTAATATATATATATATATTGTTGTTTTATTTATATTAATTTTCGATATTTTGCTAACAATTTGTTAGCATCTTCAGGAAAATTTTATAAATTATTTGAAATTTTAATATTGATTTGTGTATTGGGTGTCATAAAATTTTTTTTTCAATAATTTTTTATGGAAAAAGTCTAGGAAAATTTAACTACAGTATATAAAAAGGTTTTTGTATGAAATGTCACAAAAATTGTTTCCAAATTTTAACATAAAAAAATTATTGAAAATGAGTTAAGTATTGGATAGATATAAAATTTTTAACATAGAAAAAATTATTAAAAATGTTATGTTATAAAAATAGTTTTAAAAAATTAACATTGAATTTAATACATCAACACAATTAACATTAAAATGTATAGTATGTATCCAGGCTGTTTTTTAACATAGAAAAAATTATTAAAAATGTTATGTTATAAAAATAGTATTTAAAAAAATTTTACATTGAATTCAATATATCAAAACAATTAACATTAAAATGTGTAGTATGTATCTAGGCTGTTTTTTAAATATAAATATCAAAAATTATTTACAAATTTTTATAAGCTTTATAAAAGTTAAGAATAATAAAAATCCTACAGGAATTTAAGTTATTATTGGTGTAAAACCAAGAAGCAATAATGTGATTATTTTCCTGTGGGACCATAATATAATTAGATATGTAATTAAAAAAGTAAAAGCAAACGAATTTCCTATTTTAAAAATAATTTCTGAAGGAGAAGAGTTAGTTAGAACTTTTAATAGAAAGGAAGAACAAGAAATAGCTAGAAATAGATTAACAGCAGTTATTGATAATCATTTAAATAAAAATAGATTATCTAATAGAGATAGGTTTATGATAGATAAGGTAAATATAGCTGATAGATTTTTAAAAAAACACAGGGATATATTTATTGTTAATTCAGATAAAGGTAATACTACTGTAGCAATTAATAGACTTGATTATAATTCTAGGATTAATGATATTATAGGAGATACTAGAGAATATACTTTATTAAATAGAGACCCAACTAGCAAGTTACAAAAAATTAACAATAATATAGTTGAAGAATTATATAGGAAGGAAATAGTATCTTCTACTGAGAAAAATAGGCTTAAAACATACGTTGCAATTGCACCGCGTTTATATGGATTACCAAAGATCCATAAGGAAGGTTTTCCATTAAGGCCTATATGTTCTTTTATTAATTCTCCATCATATGAGTTATGTAAATACATAACAAATATTTTACGGAATATTACGAAGAACTCTAGATATAATATCAAGAATTCTGTAGAGTTTAAAAACAGGATAAAAGATCAACAGATATCAAATGATGAAATATTGATTTCTTTTGATGTTGTGTCTTTATTTCCCAGTATACCTGTTGATGTTGCGATAAATACCATTGAAGAAAAATGGGATATGATTAAGGATTATACAAATATAGATAAGGATTTATTTTTACGTATTTTAAAATTTTGCATAGAGGATAATAGATATTTTCAATATAATGGAAATATATTTATGCAACAAAATGGTCTTCCAATGGGATCTCCAGCATCTCCAATTGTTGCAGATATAGTTATGGAGAAATTATTGGATTTATCTATTCAAAAACTGAATGCGATTCCCAGATTGATGACTAAGTATGTAGATGATCTGTTTTGCATTATTCCTGAATGTGAAATTGATAAGGTGCTTTTGACATTTAATGAATTTAATTCTAATATTGAATTTACTGTTGAAAAGGAATATAACTCAAGGATCAATTATCTAGATACTAGTATTATTAGAAAAGATAATAGATTATTGATAGATTGGTACCAGAAACCAACAGCATCGGGGAGGTTATAATTAATTAACCTCCCCGATGCTTCTAATAAATATAAAGAAAAGGTCAAATAAAATAGAATATAAATATGTTATATTTTTGTTTACATTTATTCAATTATTATAAGTTTCTTAAATCCCGTCTAGTGTTATTTTATTTACTACCTCCATTAATACATCATCTTGACCATCATATAGTGCCAAGTATGATTTTACATCAAATGGAGGCAGTATCAATATTTCCCGAATGTGAACAAGTTCTTTTGTTGTTGCTGTTGTTTTCGCTGATATTTTGGGTTCGATTATATTGAGAAACATATCCTCGTCTCCATCCAGAAGTTTAAGATATGATTGGGTTTCTGATGTTGATGCTGTTGTTCTTGTTGCTATTGCTTCTGCTGATAATCTTGCTGTTGTTGTCGTTGCTTCTGCTGAAGTTGTTGGTATTGATGTTGTTGATGCTGCTGATGTTTTTTGTAAAGTAGCCTTCACAATTTTATGATAGAGTGGGGTGTTCCACCTAGGCTTTTTCAAAACTATTTTATGGATATTTTTATAATGGCGTTTTTTGTTGCCCCACGTTTAAAACGTGATTATTTCGCAGATGTTACAGATAAATTTTGGTTCCATTTTTTTAAAAAATTTTTAGACAACACTTGTCCTTAGGAAAATACAACCGAACTAGAATTATGTTTGAAAAAATGTGTTATTTTATACTTTTCTGGACATACTACTACATAAGAGTCATGTATGACTGCAGTCAACGCCACTGTAGTGAACAGAAGTCACTTACAGAAAACGGCGATAATGTAAACATATTGTCATTGCGTTAAGTTGTGGTTGATCTTTTGTTTTCGGCCACACATGACGATTTATTGGAGGCATTTAATAAGAACGGCTTCTCCTATTACAATTTACATTTGTCCTATGAATTTGGGTTTCGACAAAGAGGACCATTTTTGCGTGTCAGCGTAAATGATTTAATAAAACAAAAGCAAGTTTAATGTTTACGTTTAAGTTTATTCTTTGTGTACTTAATAAAACATAAGCAAGTTTAATGTTTACGTTTAAGTTTATTCTTTGTATTTTCTGTTACATACTAATACTTTCATAATTATAAGAAAAGTATGCATACGCATGTATTTCGATTGTGAAATTATATTTCATTTTTTCCAAAATGAAAGCAAGCATACGCAAGTCTTTATGACCTCATAAATTACTACATTTGTATATCCTTCAAAAATATATTTCGCTGATGCACCCACACTCTACGACATACATACATAAGTAAAAGTATGCATACGCATGTATTTCGATTGTGAAATTACATTTCATTTTATCCAAAATGAAAGCAAGCATACGCAAGTCTTTCTTTCTTACGACTTTTTTTTCATATAACCAGATGTTTATCTTCCATTGTGAAATTCCATATAATTTTTTTTCAAAATGACCTACAACCCTTTTTTCTAAATATGATAATAAATATATTTTTAACGAATAAGATGCATGCATATGCATGTTTAGACATAAATTAAATAAATAGTCGGGTTTCATATAGATACTTTACTATATAAATTTATTATATGAATGTATCAACTTTTTTTGATATTTAAGAATTTAGCTGTAGTTAAGTTCGAATATTGCAGAGCCATTTGGTGATTGACGTCCTTTGAAAATAATTGTCCAAATTTTGTCATTCATATTAGATAAGTAAGGATCCTCTCTGTTTATATATTTAACGATTCTTTCCATTCGAAATTTAAGATTTTGAATGGTTCATTTACGGGAATATCATCAATTTTCGTAAATTCTGATTGTATTCCTTTAGCTAAGTTAATTATTTGTTGATAGATCTAAAAGCAAATATACATATAAAATTGTATAGATATAGATACATATATAAAATTATAGATATAGATATACATTTATAAAATTCTATTTTGTAAAACTGCGTACTTACCATTTTGTTGAACGTAATTTCAGGTAAATTTGAAGAACAATAACTAAAATTAATTTCTGAAGGTTCTTTTATATTAATTTCTGTTGGTTGGTATAACTCTCATTTTTAGTATTTAATAAAAAGAACTCAAATGAGAATCTCATTAACATGGTGGGATAAAATATCTCATTCGAATTTCTGTTTATTATAAGAGTATACACATGGAAAAATATATGTATTTATGTATAACATAATGACCATATTTTGTTTTTTCAAATAGTTAAAATGCTTATAAGTGTATTTTTCCATAAGGATAAAAAATTCGAATACGTGTATTTTTCCATAAGGATAAAAAGTGCCAGAATGCCCAAAAATATACTACTCAATGAAGAATGCTGGTATAATTTGCGATTCTGAGTCAAACTTTTCAAGTCCTATTTTAATAGTACAAAAAAAGAATGGAGAAAAGCGTATTTGAATAGACTACAGGGCTCTTAACAATGTTACCAAAAGAATACAATATCCATTGCCTTTAATACACGACAACATCAACCGTTTAAAAAATAAGAGATTCTTTGCAGCTCTTGATATGAAAAGTGGGTATTATCAAATACCTGTAAAAAAAGAATCAAGACATCTAACCGCATTTGTTACCCCTGATGGCCACTTCGAATTCTTGCATATGCCATTTGGTGTGTGCAACGGCCCAGCGGTTTTTCAACAACTTATTAATAAAGTGCTGGGTTCATTACGTTTTTCTATTGCACTGGTGTATTTTGATGATATCCTCATACCAAGTGAGTCAGCACAAGAAGGTTTGAACAACTTGCAAACTATTTTAAATGTTTTAAATAAAGCGAATTTAAAATTAAATATCGCTAAATGTAAATTTCTTTTCAATAAGCTTGAGTATCTGGGATTTGAAATACAGTGCGGTATGTTGAGGCCTTCTGAGGACAAAATAAAAACCGTTGCAGAGTTCACAGTTCCTAAAAATGTGCACAATGTTAGGCAATTTGTTGGGCTGGCAAGCTTTTTTCGGCAGTTTGTTAAAGATTTTGGTAAAATGGCTCAACCTTTAACAAAATTAACTCGTAAAAATGCAATATGGTGTTGGTCAGCAAAAGAATAGCTTGTATCTCGACCCGTTTTACATGGCTAAAACCGCCACACGCAAAAACAGAGATACATACCGATGCCTGTCAAGCTGGGCTCGGTGGAATGTTATTACTAGAGCAGGACGATAAAAAACTACAGCCTGTAGCTTACCTTAGTAAACAACCAACCCCGGAGGAGAGTAGATACCATCAACAGAGCTAGAGACTCTTGCCATCGTGTGGGCTATGCAAAAATTCCGTGCTTATTTAATCGGCATAAATTTTACTGTGGTAACAGACTGTAACGCTGTAACAGACTGTAACGTGGCTTCAGCTTCAAGAATTCCAGTTCGAAATTGTGCATAGGTCTGGAAGTAAAATGCAGCATGTTGATTCTTTAAGCCGCAATCCGGTTAGTGGCGCTAGGGAAGTAGACACTGTGGCTGATGTTGTTGCTTTATATAGCACTTTAAGCGAAAATGATTGGTTGATATTATTGCAACAAACCGACCCTGTCATAAATGAGATTTGTAACACTTTAAAAAAGACAGAAGATTTAGACGACTTCGATAAAAACATTAAATCAAACTACGTGTTGAAGAATAACACGGTATTTCGACTAACATGCAATGAGGAAAAGTTTTATGTCCCTAGTAAAGCACGATGGAAAATTGTAAATAATTATCACGACATGTTAGGTCATATCGGCTTAGAAAAGACTGTATTGAAATTAAGAGAGTACTATTAGTCCCCAAGAATGAAGAACAACGCAAAAAATTATATTGGAGCATGCGTTGTCTGTATCACAAGCAGCCGGGAGGAAAAAACAAGGTATGTTGCACCCTATCGACAAAATTGGAATACCCTTCCACACCGTACATTTAGACCACTTGGGTCCTTTTGTTAAAAGTGCCAAGGGAAATTCATATATTTTGGCAGCCATTGATGGTTTCACAAAATTTTGTATTTTAAAAGCTGTTCGTAATACTAAATCCAATACAACTGTCCGAGTCGTTGAAGAAATGATCACTCTATTTGGTACCCCAACCAGGTTTATTACTGATGTCGGTACCTTTTATTAACTATTGTAAACAATTTAATATTACTCACGTAAAGAACGCAACAGCTACCCCAAGGGCAAACGGCCAAATTGAGAGATTAAATAGAAGTATAACACCAATGATAGCTACTTTGAGTAAACACCCGAACAACAAGGACTGGGACAATTTCGTCGGCATCACCCAGTATAGTCTAAACAATACTTATCACAGGACTATTAAAACTACTCCGTTTAAAATACTTCTGAATTATTCTCCTAAGAACATTTCAGGAGGCGCTCTGGAAGATGCTTTGCGCAAACATCAAATGGTAACCAATATCGAAGAGCAAGGAGAACAAGCATTACAAAATATCATCGAACAACAAAAAAACAAAAAACAGCATACGACAAAGCACGATGTAAAGCCTCAATCTATATACCTGGAGACGAACGCAAAAACTTTGTGAAGGTATTGTCGCAGTAGACCAAATCAAACAGGTATTGGCTCCGGATGATGAGGATGACAGTAAAAAGTGTGATTCTGATGATGCAACCCAAACAAAGAACAGCTCTTGTGCAACTCGTAAAAGTCAACGCTTGATAGAAAAGGTCCCGAAACGTAAATAACTCGAGGGCGATTTGGCCTAAGAGGATGGCCGAATGTAAAGATTCCTAGTTTTTATGTTACTCGTATGTATATTCAACAATAATTAGTTTTCGAAACCCTATGTTTATTTCCCATTATTTACATGCTATCTCTATCAATATATTTGCATAATTATGTTGTCATTGTTTTCGTTATATCTTTAAATAGAGTGTCATTGAAGTGACATTCAATTGACTTTAAAATGATATTACTTAAAAACACCAAATATAATCATGCGATGATTAATTTTTAGATTAATTGTGAAGAGAACTTGAAAGAGTACAGAGGAGCTAAATAAATAAGTATATCTTCTTATTAAAATTGCTTTTCATTTTTTGAGATTTCCACAGTAGGATAATTTTGTTTTTCAAATCAATCAAAATTTTCGTCAGTAAATTTCTATAATATGTATCTAAACTCTGATTTTTTTGATAATACAAATTGACCAATTTTGCTTCAGCACATTCAAGATATGAAATTTCATTAGTTTCTTCATATGAGTTAATTAATCTTAGACCACAATTTGCGGGAATGCTTATGTCAAGATTTCGGTTACTGTTTCCTGTAATAGACTATAGGAATATAAAAAATTATTATTATGCAACTAAATATTTGTTAAGAAAAAACTCGTTTTATATATATTATATTTACAATGTAAATATAATAATATATATATATAAGATTTATATTTTTATTTTATGAAAATTATTATATTATATAGTAAAAGTAGCTATATAATTTTACTAAATATATTTTGTAATGTAGCAGAATTAGCTTTATAATTTTACTTAATATATTATATTACATAGCAGAAGTAGCTGTATAATTTTACTAAATACAATACTTACATTTTCAAGAGATTCTATGGTATAGTTTTGAAGTGTTGGTTCACTATTCCCAGTTTCGTAACTTGTTGAATTATCCGCCTGTTGAATATTTTATATTTGGTTTTATTTTAAAAACATCAGGTCCAATATCTTTTGTTGTAAACTTACTTGATCAATATATTCAGCTCTGAAACGTTTCCAAAACAAAGCTCGATCTGATTGATTTTTTACAATTTCAGCAATTCCGTAGTAACCCAAACTTTGAAAAGCCTCTAAAGTAAAAATAAAAATTTAATAAAAGTATTATTATTTATATCCAATCAATTTTTATCAGAACGTATCAGTACCAAATTAAAGGCAGCTACACCTCTCATCAGCGTTCAATTGTCCACCTTTACAATTTTCGTAAAGTGGATACTAATGGAGAAGAATATCAACTATTTAACTAAATTTTCAACAGAAATATAATTTTATTTTATTTTAACCCATCACTGGTTGGAAATTACTAATAATCAACACAAACTCATAGTCCGTTATCATTAGAGTATTCTACTTTGTAATTTATTGTTTTTGTTGTTTTTACTCTATATTAGGGACATTCACATATTACTGTGACCCTTGTTATTACGGTATGTATAGCTCGTGCACAAGCGGAATTATTATTTTTTAATATTATTACGAGTAAACGTAATTATTATTCGAACTTATCTTGATATACATATGAAAAGTAATATTATCAGGCTAAAGTTCAGTTTTATTGAATTATTGAAAATTAAAAATTACTAAGAGTTTTTTTATGTTGAAAAATATTATTATTTATATCCAATCAGTTTTTAGCATAACGTATCAGGACCGATTAGAAGGCCGCTAAACCTCTCATCAGCGTTCAATTGTCCATCTTTACAATTTTCGTAAAGTGGATACTTTAACTAAGTTTTCAACAGAAATAGAATACGAGAATTAATTTAATTAATTTTATTTTATTTTTACCCATCACTGGTTGGAAATTACTAATAATCAACACAAACTCATAGTCCGTAGTTAGTCATAGTTAGTAGTTCGTAGCCAAACGCTCTTTTATTTTGCGAGCGTAAAATATAATTGTTTACTCTCATTCAGAGGGAAATATCGCAAGGTCTGCTTAGTGGCCTCTAAACAGAAATAATATATATATATATATATATATATATATATATATATATATATATATATATATATATATATATATATAAATATATATAAAAATAAATATACATAAATATAAAGACTTTATTTGGCTATTGTAAACTTCAAATTATTTTTATTCATCATTTAGACAATAACGGTTAAGTAAAATTTATTTATTAATCGTGTAGAACCTTTAGAAAGGCCTCGCAACCGCACATTTCTCCTGCGGAGAATGTAAGAGATAAGAGTAATCTCACCAACACAATCTTAATTGACATCACTGCTTTAAAATGATGTTTGATACATTTGGTATGATAGTCTGGGTTCACACGTGAAAGTTTTCTTTCATGAAAGTGGTAGTTTGTTGGTGAGAGCCCAGAGAAGAATGGTACCCGACACCATAGTCTAATAGCAAAACACTCTTTCTCATCACACCATGTTCACACACCGAGTTTGACCATGTAATACCCGCTTTAGTTTCGCTAAAACTCGTGAACAATGTCAAGCAGTTCAGTCGTTAACTATTGGATTTTTGGAAAAAATATCATAGAAGCAAACGACGGATTCTAGTCCTTTGTTTCCCGTTTTGAATAAATTTATTTCAAAAATCCCAGTTTTACGACATTCTTCAGTAAATGTTGAAAAATATTTAGTCAGGTTCCGTTTTAACTCTTGCAGTGTGCAGACGCTGGCTTTATTTTATTTTTTGCTTGTGTTTAAATACATAAATATTTGCATACACAAACTCATATAAGTGAACTAAAAAAAAAGAACTCTAAATGAGTTCATCTTCTGGCAACAAACACAACAATAAAGCTACAAGCAGTAGGAATGTTTATTTAACTTTGGTTGCTGATGATGACAATAAAAAAAATGAATTAAACACACACCTGTTTTCTACACAAAACTCAATTACTCTTGCGCGATCATGCTCTCCGTACATGATAAATAGTGATCAAGAAGCAACAACAATTGCACCTATTAGCAAACTTGTCAGCTTAGCTGTACAAACAAACAAATAAGTGATAATAAAATTCCAACAGGTATGAATAGATACATAACCGTGTTGAAAAGGGGAAGAAGTCCAAAATCAGCTCAAATAGCTTCAACAGCGAAAGTTCCCAGAGATGGAAAAAACAATATAAAAAATTCCGAAAATTGTTTCGCGATTTTATCTGAACAAAGCAATGAAGACACTACTACAACAAGGAGAAAATGATTTTATGTAAACCCGGAAAAATCAACGAAACAAAAATTCAGGTAGCTCATGAAAATAATTACCGAAAAATAGTTTCAGATTTAGAATCTAAAAATAAAAACTTTTACACATAACTGAAGAGTGCTAAAGGCCTAACAGTCGTTATTAATGGTAAAGATTCTTGCGTGGATCCAGAAGAGGTAAAGTCTGGCCTGGAAAATAGTGGCTTCAAAGTAAAAGATGTTTCAAACATTAAAAATAGGGAAAAAAAATTCCCCAACCTACATATATTTAGAGTCGAGCTACACCCAGGTGACTTGAAAATAAAAACAAATGATGCGCAATTTATGAATTAAAATATTTGTTGCACCGAAAAGTTACCGTTGAGCTGCCACACAAAAAAACTGGACCTATCCAATGCATGAACTGCCAATATTTTGGCCATACCAAAACTTATTGCAAATTGCCTACCGTTTGCGTTGTATGTGGTGAGTTACACAGTACCGATAACTGTGACAAATTAAAAGGTAAGGTACCAAGGCAACAAAATGTGTCAATTGCGGCCGAAAGCATACTGCTAACTATAGGAGCTGCCCTCTTTATTTCTTTTTTAAGAGTTCGTCGTACCTATATACTACCCAGTTACCAGTTACGTTTTCAAGTCCCACACGACTATTGCTCAACAACAACCTAATATTAAATTTTCATACGTCAGTATTTTGAAAAGCAACCAGATTACGGGGCAAAATCCGTACCAGTAAATGAAGACTCGGGGTCTTATTTTAGTCGTATTGAAGCCTCAATAGAGAGAGAGCTTAATACAAACAGTAAATTCATTTACCATCAACATGTCCTGTATGATGCAGGAAATGTTGAAAATGCAGTCTACCTTGTTGCAGGCTGTATTGAACAAACCAATAACTTAGGAAAATGTTTTTGGAACGCAAACGGCATCTGCCAACATAAAAATGAATTAGAATATTTCCTTCTGGACCAACAAATCGATGTTATGCTTATCTCAGAAACTCATTTGATGTCTCGAAGCTATTTTAGAATTAGTAGATACAATTTCTACGACAATAAGTATCCTCGAGGTAGAACTTGTGGTGGCTCGGGAATTCTAATAAAAACGCGAATAAAACACTATCTGTTAATTGATTTTTATGAAAATTATCTTCAAGCAACGAACATCTGCATTAAAAATCATTATCAAAAGCTTTTGATATTATCCGTTTATTCTCTTCCCAGGTTTTCAATTTCACAGAGTCAATAGTTAGTTTAACATATTTATTTATGTATTAAACTTTAGTTAATTATTTAAGCTTCAACAAATGTAATTTGTCAAAAATATCTCTGAAAACGTATCTGATTCTATTACTGTTATTTGTAATATATTATACCTCGTTGCTTTAGAAAGGCAAATAATAAATACAAACACAATATACGGAGTTTTATAAATCACTGGGCCACCGTTTTCTAGCATCGGACGACTACAATGTAACACACATTCTGGGGTTCACGTTTAATCACTCCTAAGGGTCGTGTTTTGTTCGACACAATATCTAAAATGGGTTTAAATGTAGGTTTAAGTTGTCAGCCAACATATTGGCCAACATATCGACAAAAAATTCCTGATGTTATCGACTTTGGAATTGTGAAAGGTGTGCCCACCGTAATGATTGCAGACCACTCGCCTACATTTGTCACTATATACACGCATACAACTTCATCAAATACATGTGACCTACCAATGAAATCTGCACGTATTAACTGTTTGAAATAAAAAAAAGTACCTGATTGATCATTGCTCGGACACTATGACTTTGAAAACACCTTCTTACAATATGACTCTATTAGGTTGTTTCAAGCACACGTTAAACAAGCTGCTCTTAATGCTACCTCAAATAAAACAAATCAACCAGTTAGATTGAACAATATTTTTTCTGTTGATATAAAAAGGCTTTTATCTGAAAAAAGGAGACCTCGACGAGAATGGTAAGGTTACAGATCGCCTCAACTAAAGTTTAGGCTTAAAGAGTGTACCGAGCAGCTTAGAAAAGTTTTACAATCGCAAAATACAGCTTCCCTTCAACAATTTCTTCAAGAACTAGATGCAGCACCACTGTTGTGATTCACAATTGAACTACCCTCCTACATTGCACTTAGTTGTTAATGCAACAACAGTTCATTCACTCAAGTATTAATTGCGTTGACAAATTGTGCAATCGTCATTGCACTTATTTGTTAATGCAACAATAACAGTTCATTAACTTGAGTATTGTTTGCGTTGACAAATTGTGCAATGTTGCTCTTTCGCAATAGCGAAAATATTTGGGTCAGAATCAAATATTAAGAATTGCATATTCCCTTTGTGTAACTAGTTTTTAAGATAGTATAAATAGCTAGTGCTAAGTCATTTTAAGGGAGAGAACGTTTGGACATGTAAAGAAGAAATAGTGTTAAAAATAAAACGAAGATAATAACAACATAACATTGGCGCAGCCGGTAAATTCAACAAAATTTCAACGGATTAAGTGTTAGTTTTCAACAGTACAGAATAGACAGCCTGATAAAAGACTAAATTCTAGCTACCTTCGGTCTGTCAAATCCTGCATTGATGAAAATATAGGACTTAATGCGCAACAGTACAGAATAGACAGCCTGATAAGAGACTAAATTCTAGCTACCTTCGGTCTGTCTAATACTTCATTGTTGAGGGTATAGGACTTAACAAGCTTCCATATCCTAACTATAAAAACATACATAATTTAAATAAACGGTTTTTTTTCAAATAAGTAAAACGAGAAAGTTTCCGAATAATACTAATAATAAAAACGGTTCACTGCTACGTGTTTTTAAAAACGAGTGAAGAGATGACAAATTTAAGCCTGAAACTGGTAAGTACATTGTTATAGTTTTCTTTATTATATGAATGGACAGGCCACAGAGGAGCACAGACGATTTAGTTGCAAAGTTAGAGACATACAATTTTGAGGTAGACAGCTTACGAGTTCTAGCATGGGCAGAACTTGCTAATTTGAAGTCAGACAAGAGCTCTACAAGCGTGCATAGGGAGATCGTGAGGAAAAGGAGATTGAAAAAGTTAGAGGAAGTAGGATACATATTACAAGTGTTGTTGGAGATTAATGAAGAACAATCAGACGAATTTTCAACAAGGGTAACCGAATTAGAGGAAACAAAAGAATTACTTGAAAATCATAGCAGAAAAATACGTGAGCAACTAAGCTACACAGAAAATTTACTCGAAGAAGTAGTCAAAGAAAATACGGAACTAGTTAGTCAATTAAAACAAAAAGAGTTAAGTGAAAGGGAGTTTAAGAAGCAACTGAAAAAACAACAGCTGATAGAAACACAGGACGACACGGTTCAAAGACTGCAAATAGCGCTGGAAAACGCCCGGCACGAGCTAAATACAATACATAGGTTTAGGTCACCAACACCATCGTTACACGAGGAGTTATCAGAAGCAGTAGATACGAAAATTCCTTCAATAATTATAACTCAGGACCAAGAAGGAGTAGTAGATGGAGTAGGAACTTATAGGGAGGAGGCAGTTGCTCTAGAGTTATTAGATAAAACTAAAGTAATTTTGACTAACGCAAAAAAGGCAGGCAGTAGGGGCTACACGGCCGAAACTAGAGCAAGAAAATTAGAAGATCTTGAAAGAAACAAAGCGGAATTTAATAGATTAGACAAAACAAAAATATCCGACGTTGAAATTATTAGGGAATTTTATAAATTAATATCACAAACAAAAAATTATTTGCAAAAGCAAACATCTTCACCAAGACAAGTATTAAATAGGGAAAATATAGGACAGCAAACAATCAGGATGCCAACTTTATCGGAAATTACTAAAATAGTTAATAACATAGTACCGACATTCTTTGGCACTGATGGACCCGATTTATCGTCTGAGGTCTTTAGATATATCCAAGGATGTAAAATGGTAGAAAGAGAAATTTTGTCGGGAGAGGATAGTAGCGCACGGGATAATGTCATCGAATGCCTAAAATTACGGCTTATGGGTATGGCATATTCCAGAATATCGCAACAGAAGTTCGAATCTGTGGATGCATTGTGTAATGCCATCAAAAAAGCATATTTGAAGAAGAAAAGCCTGGACCAGATCAGGGAGCTGATATTAGGATGTAGGCAGAGCATCAGAGAACCAGCCAGTGGATTCGGAGACCGTATTGAGGTCATGCTCAATGACGCGATCAGCACAATAAAGGAAGAATGGTCAGCAGACAGTGTTGAGGTTATGATAAAGGACTTCAAACGAATAGCTGTGAAAAGCTTTATTAAAGGGCTTAGAGATCAAACTCTCAGAGCAAGGTTTATTGGACAAGAAAGACAGGAACTGAGAACTCTTATAGCCATAGTAGAAGAAGCGGAAGAGTTGTTTGGAGAAAACCCAGGCACGATCAACACAGTGTTGGAGTCAATCCCATGTAGTTTTTGCAACAAAAAGGGACATGAGAGGTTAAATTGTAGGGAGCGATTAAATGCACCTTATTGCATTAACTGTGGGACATATGGCCATGAAGTAGGTCCTCAGTGCGGCGATAGGGAAAAGTTTTACAACACTTGCACTTACTGCAGAAATAAAGGGCACACATTTGACAACTGTAGTAGGAGGTTGTCATCGCTCTACTGTAGAACTTGTGGGACAAACGGCCACATCGAAAATCAGTTTTGTAGTTCACGGCAGCCCAAAAGGGTGAACCAGAGGCAAAGAGATAAGTCCAATGATACGGGCCAAGCACAGCAAAGATATAGAAACGGAAATATCACAACACTCTAAGGGACCTCCACAGATGAGATGCTACAAATGCAATCAAAAAGGACATTTTGCACGTGCCTGTCGGAGTGGATTTAGCGCAAGTAATGAACCAAATGACAGGAATTTTACAAATGAGAAGAAGGTAAGAAATAAGGAAAATAATACTGGTAACATTTCGGGAAACTTTATTCGGCCAAGCTACAGCCAATAGCCGGGAAACCGAAAAAGGAGGACGAACTTAATTGGCAACAAAATAACAGGAGCAGAATATGTGAGGGCAATGAGAATGAGTGTGAGGAATTAATAGAGACGGTGAAATATAAAAGGGATGTGAAGGGGTTAACGGATAATATTGGTAAAGAGGCGCAAAAGGTGAAAGTGGAAACAGAAGAAGTCAGAAGGTCAGGTAGTGACTTTGAAGAAGACGTACCTATGCGAATAACGCATAAAGCAGTAGTACATAGGGAAAGTGAGGAGGATACCCCTAATAATCCTGGGCATGCATTTCAAGGAAAAATGCATCGGTAGAAGAGTGCACAGGAATTGTTCTTGGGAAAATTTCACAGCATATAAATATTAGCAACAATGATGTAGCATCAGCGGATACAATTTTCATTACTATTCCTTGCATAGAAGCCAAGGAAGGGAAACTCGTATTGCTTGTAGATACTGGAGCGGATTCCAGTATAATAAACGAAGAAGCAATGAAGGTTTACCCTAACAAGAATTTCAGGGAAACAAAAACACTGAAGGGCGCATTTGGAGGAAACGCCACGACATTATTTTCTATGACGTTGGACATACACGCTAGAGAAAATATACAGTGGGATTTCGGTGTTGTATCCCATCACAGCAAATTCCCAGGGGATGGCATTCTCGGAAGGGACAACATTTGGAATAAGAGTATAATAAACTCAGTTAATTGGACGTTGAAGCTGTTCAATGAAAACAACCAATGTATAAAAACCTTCAAACTTCACAATGGAATGACCGATTTTACAACTTTAAATCAGAGAAAGTTGAGTGTCGGCGGAAGAACGGTGACCATAGTACCAGTCAGAATAAAAACAAAGGACAGGACAGTCGTTGTCCACAAACAAGAAATTTTTCCAGGAGTTTATATGGGAAATACGCTGGTCAACGTAATGGATGGGAAAGCTGCAGTACCCATACTTAACTCAACAGATCACAACGTTCCTCTAGAGAAAGAAATTGAAGTAGAGTTCTCAAACTTTAACCATTATACCGAAAATAAGGGAATTAAATTGCCAGAAAAGCCGTGTTTAGAGAGAATACAGGAGTTAAAGAGTATGTTAGTCAAGGAAGAAAATTGGAACAGGGACGAGAAAGAATCAATGGACAGAATATGTGAACGGTACCACGATGTATTCATGCTGGATGGAGATAAACTGCCATTCACGTCGCGAATGAAACATAAGATTCCGACTAGAGAGAATCAGCCGCCCATTAACCAAAGGCAATATCGTCTCCCACAAATCCATAAGGATGAAATCAACTGTCAAGTTTCAGACTTACTGGAAAATGGAATAATAAGCCCTAGTGTATCTCCATGGAATTCACCCCTTCTCTTGGTTCCCAAAAAATCACAGGATGGACAGAAAAAATATAGGATGGTCGTTGATTTCAGAAAACTAAATGAAGTTACAATAAAGCAGGTTTTTCCAATTCCAAGGATTGACGAAATTCTGGATCAGCTGGGGAATAGCAGATATTTCACAACACTGGATTTAGCCAGTGGATACCATCAAGTGCTATTGGACGGAAATGATAAAGAGAAAAAAGCATTTAGCACTGACAAGGGACATTTTGAGTTTAACAGAATGCCTTTCGGTCTCACAAGTGCACCCGCGACGTTTCAAATGATTATGAATACAATACTAACAGGCCTACAGGGTATGGAATGCTTCGTATATCTGGACGATATTGTGGTATACGGAAGAACTATAGCAGACCATGAGAGTAAAATATGCAACGTTTTATCCAGGTTACGCGGAAGTGGACTTAAACTAAACACCAAAAAATTTCACTTTCTAAGAAGAGAAATTGTCTACCTGGGGCACAAGTGCTCAGAAAAAGGGGCCCTTCCAGATCCAGCTAAGGTGGAGAGCGTAAGAAATTTGACAAGAAGGACATTCGGGAGGTTCTGAGGAGTTTCCATGACTCGCCACTTGGTGGGCACCAGGGGGTCAATAAGACTTATAAACGGATAGGGAAACAATACAAATGGAAGGGTATGCTGAAGGAAATTAGAAGGTACATAAGACGATGTCCAAAATGCCAGAAAAACAAAAGTGGGCACTGCAACAAAGAGCAAATGGTCCTTACAGACACCCCAGGAAGACCATTTGAAAAAGTTTATATGGACATGGTCGGACCACTACCAACAACTACTGCGGGTAACAAGTATATCCTCACTTTTCAGGACGATTTGTCAAAATTTTTTATATGTGCCCCGATGCAAGACGCGGAGGCAGAAACAGCGGCAAAAGTCTTTTATAACGAGATCATAGCGAAATATGGTCTCCCAACAAAATTGGTTACAGACAACGGTACAAATTTTACCTCCAAACTTTTTGGGAGTGTGTGTAAACTGCTGGGAATTAAAAAGCAACATATCACTCCCTATCATCCCCAGGCTAACGGATCCTTAGAAAGGAGTCACCGGCCCTTGGCCGAGTACTTGCGATCGTTCGCAAAAGAGGATGGCTCAAATTTGGACCAATGCTTGGCACCAGCAATGCATGTACATAATCATACAATTCATACATCCACCAATCAGACGCCGTTTAAGGTAATGTACGGGTTCGACACACCCTTACCAGCAAACCTCAAGAACAGTACACCACTCTACAATCCATATGACTACCAAAAGGTATTGAAACATCAAATCCAAAAAACATATGAGATAGTCAGAACATGTCAAAACAAGGCCAAATTAGCCGCAAAGGAAAGATATGATAGAAACAGTAGGCCAGTAACACTTATGATAGGGGGAAAAGTACTTATAAAAAATCAACTTCGGAAAAACAAATTGTCGCCTTTGTGGGAAGGCCCCTATGAAGTTAAAAGTTTTCCCACGCCAGTAAATGTCCAAATGTTGGTAAAAGGAAGGCTAAAAACATTACACCGTAACCTGGTGAAGCCCTATAAAGAGTAAAAAATTAAATGCCATTTTCTTATTTACAGGTAATCATGGGTTGTTTGATGATGAAAGTCTTCGCAGGGAAAAGCCTATATATAGAGAAACTAAAAACGGACAACGGCTTCGTTGAAATTAGCATAGGAGATGCCAGAGTGGTTTGTAAATATAATTTCATTGTCCACACAATAAACATAGGAGAACTGGACGACATGGTAAACGAGATGGAGGAAACAACTGAACTACAAAAGGATACGGTTTACAGTAGAATAGCCATGGAAGAAGTCACAGAAATGAGGAAAATCCTGCACATATTCAAGGCTCATCGCCAAAGCAGGGGATTAATAAACGCGGGTGGATCAATGTTAAAATTTGTTTGGGGTGTGATGGATGACGACGATAGAAAATTAATAGAAGAGCATCAGAAAGTAATCGATGAAAATAACCATCAGTTGATACAGGGGATGAATCAGCAGATAATGATTAATGACGCATTTAATAAATATATCATGAATCTTAAGGAAGCTATCACGTATGACAGAGATATTATCTCAGAATTCGCCAAGAACATGGGGGATCTGAATAATAGATTCATTAATAACGAATTCGCGGTCACTCAATTCTTCAAGGTTCAAAATTTAAAGAATAAAATACGAGTTATCGCGGACGAGGTAGCAAATGCCAAAATAGGGTTAGTTTCACCAGAGCTATTGACACCAAAAGAAGTGGAAATATTTGGGATCGATTTGGAAAGATTTGAGCAAATCAGGACAGCGTTAGTACAATGGGCCAATGACAACCTGAGTATAATAATAAAGGTTCCCTCCGAAGTCATTGAGACAACAAAAAAATTTTTTATCCCAATTCCCAACAATATAGAGAATGAAATCGTGCAAGATCCGGAAAAAATCATAGAAATACACAACAAAACATACACATATTTGGAAAACAACTCAATATTTGAGTTAAAACAATCTGATAATTGTATACTGCGCTCGCGGTGCCAGATAATAAGGAACGTGGAACCTCGAATATTAGAAATAGATAGCAGCATGGTAGTTTTGGTCAACATACAAAAGGTTACGTTTTCCAGCTCTTGTGATCTGAGGAGTTTCCAATTGGAGGGACACTACTTTATGCATTTCAAAAACTGCACAATACAGTTTGGAAACAGAACCTTGGGAAAAAAAATTTTTGAAACAATGCAGACATTCTCGCTCCCAACGAAGCAACTAATATTCTCCACTGAAAGAATACTAACATATCAAGAGATAACCCTAGAACAACAAAATAACTTAAAAAAGATAGAAGAAATAAAACTCCACAGTACGATAGTTACAATAACAGGAGGAACAGCGATGATAGTAATAATAATTCTAGTTATTGCTACGGTGATCCTATGTAAGAAGCAAACCAAGGTGAAAGTAAAGATTACAAAAAACAAAATAAATAAGAATAGCATAAAAGGGACACAGATCAAGAAACAGGTTTCAGAAAGAGAGGACACAGTCTAAAAAGAAAACCAACTGTTCTTGCGTCTCCATCACATCACCGACAAAATACAGGAGACAACCGACATTTTGACAGTTTAAACTTAATATATAAAAAAAAAGAAACCATACATTATTTTAAAATTAATATATCATTACAGCTTTGGTAAACATTACATGCTCATAAGAAAGATAATACCAAAAGGCAATTTTCAAAAGAAAGGTATCACCATGACCAATCTTCATTGTAAGTACAAGATAGGAAGTAGATTCAGAGAACTTACACAGAAAGATTACCAATTGGTTGAAAAGGGAGGATGGTTCAACGACAACCACATAGATATATTTCTCGACTGGGTCTCCAAAACGGCCATTACATTGGATCAAGCAACGCAGATTCACATATTTAGTGGTTCATTCTATCAGGCACTACAACAGTACAACCATGACCCAAGTGATATAAATAACCAGAATAGGGTCCGTAGGGCTTTCAAAGGAATAGACCCCATGGGAAAACGTTTATTTCTCATACCAGTTAATGAAAAGTTCCACTGGACCCTCGCAGCGGTCACGAAGGAAGCGATAATAATGTACGACTCACTGAAACCTCACAAATTAGAGAAGGCCGCAGAAGCAATAAGGAGTATGTACGGAGTTTTTCCTGAACTTGGAACTATGGCAACAGAAACATTCTTACCGGTGAAGTATGCGGAATGCCCGCAACAGGAGAACCTGGTGGACTGCGGATTACATGTAGTAAGGAATGCGGATTTCTGTCTTAAACAATTTTTCAATGCTCAACCTTTGGATCGGCGTCAAACAGATATTTCTAACTCACGACCCAAATCTGCATCAATTGATAGACGCTTGCTGTCTAAAGTCATGAGGAAATGGTCGAAAAGGAATGTAGGGGACAGGGGCAGTACTAACTCAAACATTAACAACACAGTCCAGTCGTTTCTGCAGGACATGGAGGAAAAATGGACAAAAGGCAAGTATATGAGGAAAGATATAGAGATGAACGACATAACCTACCGATTGACTGTTGACAGACACGGTACAGGAACGGTAAGGCTATTATAAACTTTTATGGGCGCCTAAAAAAAACAAAAAGAAAAAAAAGGAAATTTTTTCTGTTTTTGACATAAATACAGCATTTTATGCTGAGATTATCTAAAAAGGTAGAAAGGGTTTACCGTGACTGTTATCATTGAACTTTAATTTTTTTTTTTAAGAAATTGTAATAATTATTTAATTGTAATTATTATTTAAATTTTTAAATGCTTTAAAATCACGAATTTGATTTGAATTTCAGTAATTTTTTTTTTTCATTTAGTGAAAAACTTTAATTTTGAAAGTTCAAATAATATCATACCCTGCAGGAGGTGCAACTAGTATCAAACTAGTATTTCACTAGTACCAAAGTCACCAGTACTAGTTCTCAACTGTAAACTTTCCTATACCATGTTAATACTCAAATTAACATTGGGTGTGTCGGGAAAATTACTAGTACCATTGGTACTAAATGAGTACTAGTACAATTGATTCTAGACGGATACTAGTACCGTTTTTTTTAAGTACACTAGTTCCATTGGTACTAGTCGGATACTAGTACAATTGGTTCTACCTACTTACTAGAGCACTTGGACCCGACTGGGTGCTTAACCACTTATTTCTTCCTTCAAGCACAGTTCGGTTTATAAATTCTTCACAAATTCTAATTTGTTTTTGGGGATTTCCATTACAAAGCACCCTGTTATTATATTCACTAATCTGTTTTTTTAATTTTCTTTTAAAATATCTTTTTGCGTTACTCATTTTTAGAAAATTTAAAAATTACCTTTTAATATTATTTTATTTTTTAAAATGTCACTCAGAAAACCGCTTCTTACTTTAATGTACGAATAACTAAACTGCAAAGTCGGCTAATAATTTTCAGTGAAAAATTACGCAGCATACTGTTCTTTGTTTTAAATTTGAATTTGTTTAAAAAGTGTTGCAACAATTAAAAAAATGAAAATGGCAATTCGCATTTAAATATCATCCAAAAAGTGATAAGAACTATATCATTAATGATGGCTTACGTGGCTGCCTGTTACGCACAAGCATTCAAGTAGAATCATAAGATTCCGTTTTGACAGTCCGTATTCGTTGCCCTCAAAAGCAATGAATCGAACTGTTCGTGCAGACTTTTAGGGAAAGCACAAAACAACCATCATTAATGATATGTGTCAAATCAATCTACAAATGAACTACTTGAAGTACTAGTACTTTCCTACATAAACTATAGCACCTTTTGAACTACTGCTGTTTGTACTAGTAATTGTACCAGTAGCTTTTAGACAATTAACGTTAAATCTCCTGCAGGGTACGAACAGACAGACACAAAGATAAAATAAAACACACACAGTAACTTAGTTTTCCATTGCAAATAAAAGTCAATTACAGGGAAAATTTTATTCGAAAGTTGATAACAGCAATTAAATTAAAAGAACCGAAAATAAACCAAATTCGAAGCAGCATTTATATTATAGATTTTCTTAAACATTTCTCTTTAGTTCTTTTATTTGGGAAATTTTTACTAAAATGTATAAATATTTAAAACAAAAAAAAATCATTGTATTAAACTTGTATTGTATCATTAAACTTTAATTGTTTGTAATAATTTGCGTCCAAATTTAAAAAGAAAAAAAAAAAAAAAAAAAAAAAAAAACGGATTTAAGTCGCGTCATATATTTTGCAAAAACTGCGAATTTAAACATATAATTTAACTACTGAATTATTTCTGCAACAACAGAAAAGAAAAAATTTTTTTTTAACCGCATATGCATACAATTGTGAAATTTGAAACAATTTAAAAAACGTCATACAATGTTTATAAAGCTGGCTTCATTTGCACAGACATCAGGCTTTGTTTGTTTTTGCAACTGAAGCAAAAATTTCTACGAGTTTTCTTAAGATAGGTCAGTTACATATGTGTTCACTGAAAAAAAAAAAAAAAAAAAAAAAAAGAAGAAATATATATATATTACAAAGCAATAATGGTATTTTTGATAAAATGCATAATCAGGGATATTAAAATAAGAAAGTAAACAATTAGTCACAGCTATATTCAAATAAATTAATAAATAATATTAAAAACTAATTCCAAGAAATGAGAAAAATCATTCTTAAATTTAATTCGAAATAATTTGTAAAAGGGTTTATGAAAATATACACATACATACTATGTAAATGTAAATAAGTAAAAAAAAAAAATTCCAATTATAGTTTCTACATTTAAAAAACTATTAACTAAAAAGAAAATGAAAATGAAAAATTTTGTAGTAATTAATATTTTATTAAAGTTTAATTAATTGAAACTTGATTTTTCAGTAAAGTAATACATATAAAGAAAGAGTTTGTTTTAATTTTTACAAACTTAACTAGTTTTTTTTTAATTGTAATTTAATCCTTTATTGAAATTAGTGTAACGTAGGAATAAGGAAATAAAAAGTTTTTGAAAAAATTACATAATCACCTAATATTAAAACACTTGTATAAGCAAATATTAAAAGACATGTAAACAACAAATAAACTAAGTTAAATCTATATGGAAAAGGAGAAAATAAATAAAATAAAGGAAGACACACACCAAAAGGACGACATCCAAGATTGCGCAGCCAGCCTAAGAGGATGGATAAGGTTGTTAAGGAGGAGAGGGAAGTTGCGGTGTTATGTTTAAATTAAAAGATTTATTTTTATTATTTATTTTTATTATTTATTTTATTAACCACATGTTATGTCTAAAATGCTACTTAGCCTTCACAGGGACCCGCTTTTTAAGGCTGGTGTTTGATCAGGGTTTTGTTATGTGTGTTATGTGTTAAGAACTGACTCGACTTCACTAGACTAGAGCTGACTACAGTTGACTAGCGTTGACTGGATAGACTGAATAGACCTCCATACCAAATCACCCTCCGCTTTTATACCCACTTTTGTGCTGCTCGATGAACGGTGCTGCTGACGTTCGCTGCCGCTGGCGTGGTCGTTGCTAAGTGTGCCAGTATGCAAATTCAGCATATTCTGTAGGAAAGTTACTGACATATGCATGTATGCAGCGGTATTGCATCGTCAGCATATATCTGTAGGAAAATTACTGGTAATTACTTCAGTAATGCATACAGCGGTATTTTGCTGTCGTTGGTATTTTTGTTGGTTGAGGGAAAATAACTCAACGTCAGAATGTGTGTGCAGCGTATGTTCCGCTGTCGCTGATACTTCTGTTGGTTAGGGGAAAATGACTCATAACATCCCTCCCCCCTTACGGACAAGAAACATCCTGTCTTAGGATGTTTCGTAGCCATCCTTCTGGAATCAAGTCGAAATAGATGTGTGTATGCATCCGACTACCTTGGCGATACAGCTTTGGCAGCTCTCGGAGTAATATGTAATTATCTCCCGAGCCTTGATTGCCTGAAGGTTCGCAGTTTACCATTAGTTGGTGACTGCTAAGTGTCTGTCGACTTGGTACGTTTGCTGCGTCACCAAGGAAAAAATATGATATTGTTGGTGAAAATGTTGAGGTTGTTACTGACGTTGGGGTGATTTCCCATTTTCTAACGGAACTGCGTTTTCCGTCCATGTATGTGCTGTGCCATCGCATATAGCTTTAACTGTTGATTATGGTTGTGTGAGGTTGAAGGTTATGGCTGTCTGTCTGTTGATATTTGGATTGGATTCTTTATTGTTGTCGGAACTGGGTTTTTCGTCCATGTATGCGTTGTGGTATCGTATATAGGTTTTGCGGTTGCGTGAGGTTGATAGATATAGGCTGCTGTTGATGATTTTTGGATTCTTCATTGTTAACGGGATGATGATTGTTGGTTGTTTTTTAAAACGCTGGTTAATATTTTTAATCTTATAACTAACAATTTCTTCTTACGTATACTTATATAAAATTTTCTTTTCTTACAATTTTTCCTTATTACTATTATTTCTTATTATTATTATATTGAATATTTTGGATTTGTTATACTCAACCAGTTACAGGATTTTATTATTATGATTTCAAAAAAAAAAATTTTCTTACATATCTTTGCTTATTGCGTTTTTTAATTCTACTTATTTTGATCAAAAATTTAAAATATTTGATAGTTGTTTCTAAGTTTTATAAGTTAAGTTCGTATCATTATTTGGTTGGTTTTTTATTTTTGTATATTTTTCTCTCAATTACTTATTACTAGTTGAGAAGAGTTGTGTTAAAACTATAATTCCTATAATTTTCAACTTTAAATTGTATGTATGCCTGAAATAAATCATATTTTGTTTAACATTTTTCATAAAGTTAATATAAATTCAATTTTTCGTAATTTACTTTTACGATTGTACATAGGTATTTTATTTTCTCTAAAAAAAAATTTTTCGGCCTTAATACCAGTCTTGACTGTTGATTTACAGGACATTTACCGGTATTTAAAAAAGTTATTAACCTTATTTTTATGTGACAGTTTTCTCTTCAAAAAGGAATTAAGTAAGATTTTTTCCTAACAATGTAAGTACTAAATAATAGAAAATAAGATCTTCTGCCTACAGATAGAGAAAAGAATGTTAGTGTAATCTTTTTCGATTCAAGTTATTTTCAAAATTATATAAATTTTCTATAAGTGTATTGTGTATGAGTATGACCTTAATTTTTACTTAATAATAAATTGTATGTACATATGTGTGACAAATTCTTTGGTTGATAAAATTTTTAACATTGGCTTTATCTTTTGTCTTAACCTTGAAATAACTTTTACATGAAATTGAAAATTTTTTTAAAAACATTTTAAAACGTTGCAAAAATGAGTAGGAAAAATTTTACAAAATTTCAACTGATTAAAGCACTTTTTTTTTATTAAAAAGTGAGTTCAGTTGTATTTGTTAGTATTTTGTTAGTGAAAGAAATTTAATACTTTTGTTGTTTCTGTTGATCTGAAAGAAAAATTATACATACGCGTATAATTATTTTCAAATCAACAACAAACAGAAAAAAATCGAAATGTTTTTTTTTTTTTGTTACTGTTTGCATATCCATATGCACACATATACGTACATATACATATGCACATACGTACATTAAACTATGCAGTTTGATTTAGTTGTCATTGGCCGTGAAATTGTCTGGCAAAATTTTGCCGTGGAATCATGTTTCATAACCAAGTACTCATGCCCAAAAAAAAAACGTATATAACCCAGTTGGATATTTTTGGAATTTAATTTGAGTTCAATTCTTTGTTTCAAATTTATAAATTAAACCTAAACTTAATTGATTTCGTTAACCGTTGTCATTGTTGATGAATAAATGGCCGACAATTTTTGTCACTGAACATAATTGTGAACAGTTTTGCATTTCAAGTTTTATGCAATACGTATAACAATTTTGTATTTATTGCGCCATGACTCAACCATAACTTAGTAAGAACTATTTGGTTCAATAATTTAGCGATTATCGCTATAAATGTGTATGTATATTTTTACTATACATATGTTATATCTTTTTAATTTTTTTACTCAATTGGATGTCTATGCCAATTGGGTCGCTTTTGTTCATGTATTGCAGTTCTAGTGTATTTCATACAATAATTTTGTAGAACATTAAAACTGCACTAATGCACAAATTTAAAAATTAAATTTCATCGTGCAGTCTTAAAAACGGCATGAAACGGTGCGGTTGCCGTTTATAAAATTAAATTAAAAAAAAATTTTAAATTCCCATTTCTTAAAAAAAAATTTTGTAATGCAACTTTGGTGATTAAAAGACCAAATTTTAGAAAACAGTTCATATGTGGAGATTGAATAACAATTTCATTAAATATATATTATAGCACAATTGCTATTAAAATAAATTGTAATAAAAGTACTGCCAGTGACAAGCCAAAGTGAAGAAAAAAAATAATTTTGAATGTGTGTGTGGAAAAGGAAACCATTAGTTAAAAGGCAGTATAATGCGAAATCGGCAGTGATAAATTTCATTTAAAAACTAATTATGAAATAAAATGCTAAATTAGCTAAAAGTTTGTGAAAATAAAGTTATGTGCATAAACTAAACAGATGTTTAATATGTAATTCAACGAACAATAAAATCTATGTTTATACATACATACATATATAAACAAAGGTTAAATACGACGGTTTTCTTTAATTAAAAAAAATGCCAGGTAGTGAGTGGAAGTAAAATTAATAATCAAGCCAAAATAAACAGCATGGCCAAATATTCATTAAATGCTTGATTTGTATATGTATGTATTTCAAATATTGCTTATATATTCCGCCAACATTAAAGCAAATTTGCAAGACGACAACCACATTGATGAAAATGTAGTTTTGGTGAATAAATGTTGTGGAAAATTCGAAATACACAATGAATTTTAATAAGTGAATAATTCTTCAAAAAAAAAATTTTTAAAGGAATAATTGAAACATTTAAAAGTTTTGAAGTATAACTTGACTAATTTCGCAAGTTGTAAGAGAAAAAAAAAAACAAACCTAAAAACAAATACTCGTGGCGTAGAATACAAAGGATCATTTCGGTTTAAGAGGAGTGTTAAAAGGTCTATTCGATATAATGCAAATACTCTGAACAACAACACCGCCAACTCTAACTCTGCGATGAACACAGGTAAGTTGGGTGTCTGCCCAAATTTTTTATTTTACTTTCTCTTGGTTTCCTTTAAGTTCGTTGTTGTCATATTTTTTCGCTTTGATTCATACCTGCTAATAGTTTAATTTCAAAATATTGTTCTTTTTCCCTTTTATAGTTTCTCTTCAATTTAAAAACTTTCAATGTTATTGTCCATCAAACTAATGTTATCTGGTTTTTACTTTTAAATATTTTAATTTCAACATATTGCTCTTTGTTAAAGTTTTTCTTGAATTCATTTACTGCATTTTCCTATAAAAATTTTCAATGTTATTGTCCAACAAAATAATGTTATTTTGTTTTGATTTATACTTTTAATTTATTTGGCGAGAAGAAAACAAAAATAAAAATAAATAAGTGATCGGACGTGTTTTGCAATAATTAAATAAGTAATCGGGCGTGATTTCGTGATTATCAGTTTCCAATTTTTCTTCATGTCCCGCAAGACAGTGAGTGTAATTCGTGCTTTCAACACAAAATAATCTGGAGTGAAATTCATTTGGATATTCTTTAGTTTCATTTTTGAAGAATATTTTTTAAAAACTTTCATTGCTCGCAAAATTTCTAGAATTTAAATATTATTAAAAAAAATTTTATACGTCTCTTATTTATTCTTATTTTAATACGTTTTCGTAAATCTGTTGCAAAAGAATTATTAATTTTATTTTTTCTTTCTGTTGTTTATCCAACAATTTTATATACTTTAGGACACTTACTTACTTACATGTGACCTTGTTTTCTCTTTTTTTTTTAGATTTTTGCTCTGATTGATTGATTAATCAAATTATTCTTAATTTTTATTTCTAGAGCAGTATTCGTTGGTCGATTAGAAGGCGATACCGGGTCAGTAGCGTTCCATCCTTTTTTAACCTTTTCCTTTTACTAATTATTTTGCTTCTTTCAGATCCTTGACGTCAACCTGGGTCCCCGGTTCCTCAAGTTGGAACCATCGTGACAAAAATTTTTCATTGTCCCTTCAAGGTATGTTCCATTGTTTCTTATTATAGTCCTGTATAAATATGTATTTCCTTTATATTTCAGCCATTGAAGACCCTAAATATTCATCATCAATACCGTCGATATTGCGGTGAGTTTTTCCTTCTTCTCTTTTTCCTTTTTGTTTCTTTTTTTTTTTTTTCTTTTTCCCTAAAATATCACTTATTGACTGTATGGCTTCACCAAATTACGGTGTAGGGTTCGAAGTCTTCCCTTCACCATTATTTGAACGTTTACTGGTGTGGGGAAACTTTTAATTTCATAGGGTCCATCCCATAGTGGCGTGAATTTGTTTTTACGTGCTTGTGTTTTTACTAGGACTCTGCCTCCTATTTTTAAAGTATAAGACCTTGACTGTTTGTCGTACTGCTTCTTTGCCCTAGCCTTAGCTCTTTCTTGATTTTCCTTGGCAATCTCGTAAGCCCTTTGTATTTGATGTCTCAATAATTTGGGATAATCGTAGGGGTTATATAAGGGTATGCGTGTTTGTAGGTTTGATGGCAGCGGTGCATCAAATCCATATAGTATTTTAAATGGTGTCTGCTTTGTGGCCGTGTGCTCTGTATGGTTGTGTACGTGCATTGCTGGAGCAAGCCACTGATCCCAGTTCGAACCATCTTCTTTTGCGAAACTTCGCAAATATTCTGCTAATGGTCTGTGACTTCGCTCTAATGACCCGTTAGCTTGAGGGTGATAGGGAGAAATATGTTGCTTCTTAATTCTCAAAAGCTTACATACACTTCCAAACAATTTCGAGGTGAAGTTTGTTCCGTTGTCTGTAATTAATTTTTTGGGAATACCATATTTTGTTACTACCTCGTTATAAAAGACTCTTGCTGCCGTCTCTGCTTCGGCGTCTTGCATGGGTGCGCAGACAAAAAATTTTGATAAATCATCCTGTAGGGTAAGAATGTATTTGTTTCCCATGGTGGTTGTCGGCAGGGGCCCCACCATATCCATATATACCTTTTCGGTCTGTTTGCTGTATCTGTGAGGACCATGGGCTCTCTATTGAGAAGTCCACTTTTATTTTTCTGACATTTAGGGCACTTTTTGATGTAGGTCTTGATATCGTATTGCATCCCCTTCCACTTGTACTGTTTTTTTATTCTATAGTAGGTCTTCCTGACTCCTTGATGTCCGCCCAGCGGTGAGTCATGAAAGCTTCTAAGAACTTCTTGGATATATTTTTTCTCAGATAAAAATGTCGCCGCGGAGGTTTTGTCACTATTTTCACACTGTTCTTCCTCTGCAAGAGCTTTCTGTTGCTCTTTTTGCTTTGTCCTTTCCTCTTCCGATTTTCTCGAGCTTGCTTGAACTGTTTCAACCATAATCATTCAACTAAACAATGTACGATGTTAGGCCGCTGCCAGAAATGTGGAAAAAGGCACCACACTCTAGTTCATTTGGAATCAACCACTCAATCAAACATGTTATCCTCTAACGTAAATAAATCTCCTAGTAAGGAAACTCCTGCAACAAGAGGAGAATACAAACCCCCGATACAATCAACAACGCTGAATTGCCAATCAACCGAACACGCGGCATCTTTGGTCGCCACGCCAAAGGTAGAAGTCAATGGTAAGGCAGTAAACTATGCAAACAAGAGACCGTAAGTCCTCTTGGGAACAGCACTGGTCAAGGTCAAAACAAATGATTTAACAATCGAATGCAAGGCTATTCTCGATTCAGGATCACAAGTTAACCTTATAACCGAAAGATTAGTAACACGACTTAGGCTCCCAATAAGACCATCATCCGTTTCTATCAATGGTATTGGAAAAAATAGGACCAAGGTTCAACATCGAGTCAACATAGAACTTCAATCTCGAGTGAATAATTTTTCGACGCGATTGGAGGCCTTTGTACTTCCACAAATCATTGCTCCCCAACCAGCGCAACCACTTTACATCGAAAAATGGTCCATTCCAAACAATGTCACCCTGGCAGACCCAACCTTTAATCGACCGAACCAAATTGATCTACTATTGGGAGCGGAATATTATCACCAATTACTCACCATCGGCCAAATCAAATTGGCTGATGATCTTCCAGTATTGCAAAATACAACCTTCGGCTGGATAGTAGCAGGAAAGGTATCTAGCGAGCAACTATCAGCGGCAACATGCGGTATATGTACTGAAGACGATACAATGACGATGGTGTGACGGATGCATCTGAGCACTCTAAATAAAAATACGGTGTGCTGGTTTCTAGTAATCATAGTCGACTGACTCGTAGATCTTTATTTTAAAACGAAGAAGGTTACATAAGTAAACTTAACGAATATGTTGATTAAGAACTAACAGTAAGTGTAAGTAGGTCTGCTATATTATTTAACATAGAATTAATATAAATAAGTAAGAGAAGTACATATGAATATAATGCATGAGTAGGTTAGCTATATGATTAATGTAAATAGGTTAGCTATATTATTTAATATAAAATGAATATAAATAATGGGTGATGCATTGTATTTGCCTTACACCTCCCTTCTTAAAAAAAAATGTTGAATCAATCAGGTGATCAATCTGTTGATTCAATATTTTTCTAATAATATATTTGTGTGTTAAAAAATTTTTATTTCGCTTTTAATTTCAGTTTTTTTTTTTATCTTATATTAATTTTTTTTATATTAATTTTTTGTTGTTGTTTTTTTTTTTTTTTTTTTTTTTTTTTCTTATACATATATAAGTATATAGGTATTTATAAAAAAATTCGTTACATTTATATTTATGTTATACTAAATTGCATTTACAAATTTTGTTGTTTGTTTAGATATGTTAAATTATGTTTAAAGTTTTGTAAATAAAAAATTTTTTATTTATTTTATTTTCTAACGATGAATTTTGTACCATAAATATATGGCCTGAACTGGGTTATAGCAAAATATATTGCAAACAGTTCTTGCTCGATTGTTGGTTTTTTCTGTTCGGCATGGTTAAAAGATTTTGATGCGTAGAATATTGGTAAATTATCTCCATTAAAGTTTTGACTAAGAATAGCGCCACAACCAATCCTAGAAGCATCGACTGTTACTAAAAATGGTTTGGAAAAATCTGGGTATTGAAGTATTCTTGGTGAAATTAATTCGGATTTTATTTTCTCAAATGATTCTTGACAGGTTTTGTCCCAAATAAAATTAACCTTCTTTCTTGTGATATAATTTAACGATGCAGCAAGGGCAGCGAAATTCGGTATAAACCTTCTGTAATAGTTTGCAAAGGCAACGAATCGTTTGACAGAATCTTTGTCTGTAGGTATAGTGTATTTATGAATAGCTGAAGTTTTAGTTTCGTCTGGTAGAAGACCATTAGATGTACATTTATGTCCTAGGAATGTTACCTCAGGTCTGAAAAAATTGCATTTGTTCGGGTTGATTTTCAAATTACATCTTCTTAATACATTAAAAACACAGGTTAAATTTTTCAAATGATGTTTCCTACTACATCCAATCATAATGATGTCATCAATGTACAGAAATGCTTTATTTGGTTCTAAACCGGAGAATGCTATCGACATCATGCACGAAAACGAATTTGGTGCTACATTTAAGCCGAAAGGTAAAACTTTCCACCGAAATGCACCCTGATCTGTACTAAACGATGTTAAATCTCTAGAATCAACATGTAGTGGTATTTGGTGAAAACCGGAAAATAGATCAATTATTGAAAAATATTTGGCTCTGCCAAGATTATCAAGAATGTCGTCAATTCTGGGCAATGGAAATTTTTCTCCAATCAGTTTCTTATTAATTGACCTAAAATCGACGCACATTCGGTATGATTTTGTATCTTCACTACTTTTCTTCGGTACTAGAATCAACGGACTATTGTAATATGATGTACTTGGTTCAATCAAATCGTTTTCTATTAATGTTTGGACTTGCTTTATTATCTCACTTCTCTGAGTGTATGGAAGACGGTAATTTTTAACGTATACTGGTGAAGTATCACTGAGCCTTTCTGTTAGTAAAAGTTATTGATAGTCATTTTATCATTTTTCAAAGTAAAAATATCCGCAAAATTTTCGCAAAGTGGCATCAAATCATTTTTGACATGATTTGGCATTCTATCGTTTAGAATTTTTCTTAGATATTCAATTCGATCATTTTCAAAAGTAGCTTCATGAATTGAATAAATGTGGAAATTAGAAAGATTTTCAAACTTTACGTCATAGTTAGATATGAATTTCGTTTCATCTGATGTATTTAAGATACGTAAGATAGGATTTCTAGAATTTACCACACATTTACTGATAAAAACACCTGAACAGATTTCTTGTGAATCGATAAAAACTGGTCCTTTTATATTATTTAGATGAAATTCTCTGAAGACTTCACACCTTGGTGGCAAAAAACAAGTATTTTTCTTAATTCCTTGAGAAATTGGAATTATAACTTCATTATTATAAACTTGGAAAGAAACTGCCATTTTATTATAGTCGATTTTACATTTGTTTGTTTTTAAAAAATCTTTTCCTAATATGCCATCTGACGGTATATTGAAGTCATCGGGAACGACATGAAATATTTGTGATATAGCGTAATTAGAAATTAACAATTTTGAACTGATACTACCTAGTGATTTTAGTGTCTCTATTGTTATTCCGACAATATTAATAGTGTTGCTAGTGTTTATTTTGTTCATATCTTTTAAACATGAAACTTTTATAATTGATACATCCGCTTGTGAGTCAACTAGAAATGAATTTGATTCGTGTGTTGTATTGCATCTTAGGTTTATGAAATCTGCACAATTCAAGTTAAAAAAATAGATTGATTTAAACAAATTGTTGTTATAAGAATCTAATTATGTTCTTCCCTCAACATGTCCCGTTGAGGGACATCCGCGTTTAAAATCCTTACCGCGGGTTGTCTCCTCTGGAAGTTGTTTCTATCATTTGGAGTATGATTTCCCCTATTATGTCTACCCTGAGTGTTGTTACGTCCTTGAAATCGATTAAAATTGCTATGATTTCTATGATTTGTCGTGGACATACTATTATACGATCTACCCCTAGAATAGTTGCTGTTATTATCTCTAAAAAACGAAAATTGTTGTTCGGTTGATAATTCGAGTTTATTCTACCTCTACTGTAACGCATTGTTAAAATTTGTTTGTCTTTCTCAACATTTGTTTCTTCTATAACCAATTTTGCAACGACGTCTTTTGGGTCTTTAAAAACAGTTGATGCCAAGATTGCCTTCACCATTTCCGACTTAGTGTTCTTTCTACATATTTTTACTGTTTCTTCTATCGCCTTTTCCTGAGCCTTTTCTTTTGTAATACCCTCAATTACGAGCGAACGTTGTAGAGCATCTGCCAAATTCTCAACATCTTTTCCGAAATCTGTATAATTATTTTGTTTAACATGCAATGATGCAATTCTACCTGCTACTACCTTCGAATTATCTGGTTTTATTCTAGTTTTAAGGGCATTTTTAATCTGAGCTACACTTTCTATATTGTCTGGCAAGATTTCTCTAGCTTTCCCATCTAATTTGGATTTAATGAAATTAATGAAACATGTATTTAAGTTAGCGGCAGTAAGGTCTTGGATCAAATCGATTTTGTCTAAAAAAGAATTCAGTGTCAGAGGATTGCCTTCATAATTATCACGTATGATACCTGAGCACATTGTGATAAACTTTGTTTTCTCTTCTATTGTTGCCATTTCAGAGCTTTTTCTATTAATAGTATCTACAAATTCCTTAGTGTTTTCTGTATCAGCTTCTAATTTATTTTCAAAGTTACGTTTATCCTCATCACTGTCAGAATTGACTTCACTAAAAATTTCCTTTTGTACAACTTCAAATATATCGACACCATATGGAACTTTGATTTTGCATTCCAATTTATAAAAACTTCTTAATAAAATTTCCCTACAATGTAAAATTTTATTATGTACTTTTTGTTTATCTGCTGTGGACAATTTGTCACTATGCGGTTTCGTATATAGCAATATATTGTTATAAGCATCAATTAAGAGGTTTATGTATTCTTCAATTTTAGTTTTATTGCTAGAAATAGGTCGGTTTTGTAAAACTCTTTTCTTGATTTTTTGGAATTCTGAAATTAATTCATAAAAATTTTGAATTTCAAAATTCTGATTTGACATTTACTGTTGTTTATATATTTTTCTTGTTTTATCAAAATAATTCTTCTGTTCTGTGAATGAGTAACAAGGAAATTTGTTTATTATGTATTTCATTTTGTATATTTTTTTTTTTATACAAGTATGAAAAATATTTGTGTATAATATAAATTTTCCTTTGTCAATAATTCAAAGTTTTAATAAAACAAGGAAAAATATTTATAAGTCTGTTAATTTTTTTCGAGTAGGTAAGTGTTATTATATTTTTCTGAAAATATTATAAATGGAAATAGAATGCTAATTAGGAATAAATATATACATATGAATAATAAGAAGTATATAGTATTACAATCTGAAACTATTTTTAATAATAAAATAATTTTGTGGTGTTAATATTCTTCACCCTGTTTTGTAGAGAATAATACGTATGTATGTATCGTTGGTTCTGCCTTGACATCCACTGCAGCATGTTGTTAGTTGTTCTGGCATTTCAACTTCTTCCTTCTTTTTTTCTTCTTTAACTTCTTTTGTCTTTGTACTTGCCCTTTTTTTTGTTGTATGTAATTTTAAGTTTCAGTTGTTTGCTTTATTTTCTTTTCTGTTTTTAAATCTTATATTTTTCTTATGTTTGTTTTATTCTTACTGTTTAGTGGTATTAAAATTTTTAATTTCTTTTGCTTTTATTATTGTTGTTGACATTTCAGTTTTTAAATATTATTTGTTCAAATATTTTCCGCATTTTTCAATTTATGTCGTTTGTTTTGGGTTTTCAATATTTGGTATTTAAATTAAAGTTGTTTTGTATTTTTTTTTCACTTTATAACTTATGCTTTGTTGTTTTGTTTTCTCTTGTTAAGAACTTTTTCCTTTTTCCCTCTTTATGAACGTTTTTATTTTTTTTTTAGTTTTCCATTTCTGAGTTCTTTCGTTGAGTTTTTCGATTTGCCTTTTTCAGTATTCGTACATTCTCGAATTTTTTTTTTCAAACTTGGATAACTGTTGTTTTTTTTTTTCTTTCGTGTCTGGCTTTAGTTTACAAATTGCAATAACTGTTTATTTTCTTACGTTTTTGTTAATCTTTTCTTTTTCTTTGGCCGGTTTTTTTTTCATTCTTATTACTTTATATTAATCTGTCTTGTTACTAAGGGAATTTTTTTTTTCTTTTTTTTTTCTAACGGTCTTTGTCTTCACTTTTTATTTTTGTTGTTTTTGTTTTATTATTTTTTCAATTTTTAGTTGTTGTAAAAGATTTTTGTTGCACCTTTGGTTATAAATGCATTTTAATATTTTTAATATTGCTTTGTAAATTTTGCTTAGCCGTTTTGTCACTTTTGCACTGAACTAATTTTTTTTAGTTTTAAGTTTGTATGTATGTATATATGTATGTTTTTGTAATTTTGTTACAGTCACTTCTTTGTTTTTATTTAATTCAAGTGGATAGGTACATGATATTTGTACAGTACATATGGTATATAAGAATATCCATTTGTAATATTTTTCCACTTATAATTTGTACATACATAGGTATATCTTTTTATTTATTTTTGTTAGCCACGGTCGCCATGTGACGGATGCATCTGAGCACTCTAAATAAAAATACGGTGTGCTGGTTTCTAGTAATCATAGTCGACTGACTCGTTGATCTTTATTTTAAAACGAAGAAGGTTACATAAGTAAACTTAACGAATATGTTGATTAAGAACTAAGAGTAAGTGTAAGTAGGTCTGCTATATTATTTAATATAGAATTAATATAAATAAGTAAGAGAAGTAGATATGAATATAATGCATGAGTAAGTTAGCTATATGATTAATGTAAATAGGTTAGCTATATTATTTAATATAAAATGAATATAAATAATGGGTGATGCATTGTATTTGCCTTACAATGGCAATTGAACGTTTTTGCAAACTTGAGGAAATCGAAAATCCACAACAGCAACTATCCCCCTTTGATGCACAATGTGAATCACACTTTAGTCAGCATACTCGACGCAATGAAAACGGCAGGTTCGTGGTTCGGCTTCCATTTTGTGATGATACATCTATTTTGGGAGACTCACACAGTATCGCTTTTAACCGTTTCCTCTCATTAGAGCGTCGTCTAGCAAGAGACCCTTCATTAAAGGAACAATATACCCAATTTATGAAGGATTATGAAGCGTTGGGACACATGACGAAAACTAATTTAGCTGATCTCGAAGGATCTAAGTACTTTATTCCTCATCACTCAGTGTTACGTCCTGAAAGCAGCACCACCAAACTTCGGGTTGTTTTTGATGCCTCATCAAAAACATCGTCAGGAACATCACTAAACGATATATTGCATACTGGACCACCTCTACAGAATGAACTGTTTACTATTTTGCTTCGATTTAGGCTGCCCCGTTTTGTTTTTACAACAGATATAGAGAAAATGTATCGCCAAATCATAATCCATACCGACGACAGGCGATTTCAGATAATCCTATGGCGACATAATATCACTGAGCCTATAAGTTATTTCAAGCTAAATACAGTTACCTATGGAACCAGGCCAACCCCGTACCTTGCCATTAAATGTTTAAAAGAAATAAGCAAAACTGTCAAGAGTCAATTCGAATTAGCTGCTACGTTTTTGGATAAAAACTTTTATGTTGATGATGGATTGGGGGGAGCCGACAGTCTGACTACAGCACTAGAAACTCAACGCCAACTGCAACACGTCATGGCAATGTACGGCTTTAACTTAAGAAAGTGGTGCGCTAATCATCCTCAGCTCCTTCACAATATCCCAGGTCATGATCAAGAATTTAATTTAGATCTCTCAACCGACGATAGCGACTATAAAAAAACATTAGGGTAAGCATGGTTACCTAAAAATGATTTGCTAAAGATTAAAGTAAGCCTTCAACCAATAAAGGCTGTAACTAAACGCAGTGTAACTTCAGATCTGGCTCGGATATTTGACCCACTCGGGCTCCTATCCCCCGTAGTAGTCAAGGCAAAAATGTTCATCCAGGAACTATGGATGCTGAATCTATCATGGGACGAAGCTGTTCCTTTAGAATTTGACACTCGCTGGCGGCGGTTCCGAAATAGTCTAAGTGAGCTTGAAAACTTTCAAGTCCGTCGCCATATCTACAAAGGAGAGACTCCTTCCAGTACCCAGCTACATGTCTTTACCGATGCTTCAGAGAAGGCATATGGAGCAGCAATATACGTCCGAACTTCTCTTTCAAATAAAATTCTCAGTGTATACTTACTTTGTGCGAAAACTCGCATAGCACCACTTAAAAAACAAACGTTACCTAGGCTGGAGTTGTGTGCTGCTCAGTTGGGAGCTAATCTAGCTGCAAAAGTCAAAAGCAGTTTGGATATGGCCTCTACATCAAAATTTTTCTGGTCTGATTCAAAGATAGTGCTGACATGGATAAATTCAAGATCTTCTTCATTTCACACCTTTGTAGCAAATAGAATCGCTGCTATTCATGAATCTACTCTCCCCGAACAATGGCGACATGTAAGCTCAAAAGACAATACAGCAGAAATTATATCCCGAGGATTGGACCCACCACAGCTGCAGCAAACGCCACATTGGCTCTATGGGCCCTTCTTTCTCCATGGAAATGAAAACCATTGGCCAGCTACATTTACTTTGAGCTCCGAAGCAACAATTATCGAACGAGAACAGAATCCTCACAAATCACCGAAATTCGTTTAAAACCCTTCAGCGAATTATAGGATATGTTTTCAGATTCATAAAAACGCCAGAACTCCCAAAGAAGACCGACAAACTCGACGAGCTCTGACTCCCGTTGAGCTCCATGATTCACTTCTTATCATCGTTAGAGCGACTCAAAGGTTTGCATTTCCTGAAGACATCAAGCAGTTGCAAAGACAGAAGGGACTTAAAGGATCAAGTCCGATCAAAAGTCTGTCACCATTTTTCGATGAAAATTGCATCTTAAGAGTTGGAGGTAGGCTCGAAGAGTCAACTATGCCATTCGATACAAAACATCCAATGCATAGTCAGCGGACTAATTTATGAGTCAATACACAAGGAAAATAAACATTGCGGAGCCCAGCCCTCCTTGCAGCCGTCCGGCAACGGTTTTGGACCATCAAAGGCAAACACTTAGCACGAGAAACCATTCATAAATGTCTTTCCTGTGCAAGATCAAGGCCAAAACTGCTTCAGCAGATTATGGGAAATCTACTGGCAACAAGGGTAACCCCAGCAAGACCATTCATAAATTCCGGAGTTGACTATTGTGGTCCTATATGGCTTCACTTCAAAACCCGAGGGAAACGACCACAAAAAGCATATATTGCAGTATTTTGCTGTTTCACCACGAAAGCGGTACATCTAGAACTCGTCACAAACCTTACAACAGAGGCGTTTATCGGAGCACTAAAACGATTCATCAGTCGCAGGGGGCACTGTTAGAATCTGTACTGCGACAACGCAACCAATTTTGTCGGAGCTCGAAACCATCTAGCGGAATTATCAACAGCCCTCTTTACTACAACAGCTCAAGAAACAATCCAACGGGAATGTACGAGTAAAAACATTACTTTCCATTTCATCCCTCCACGAGCACCGACTTTCGGAGGATTATGGGAGGCAGCAGTTAAGTCAGCCAAAAAACTATTAGTCAAAGAGCTGGCAACTGCGTCCTTAACGTATGAAGAAATGGAGACTGTGGTCATAGAGGTCGAGGCTATTCTTAATTCCAGACCTCTTACAGCACTATCAAATGACCCTAATGATGAAGCTGCTTTAACTCCTGGCCATTTCCTGATTGGAGAACCTCTCACGGCACAAGTCGATGCAACTGCACAATCGACATCGGCATCACTCGCCAACCGTTGGGAGCTGGTATCAAAACTCAAGTACCTCACTGAACTCCAGCAGCGCAACAAATGGCAATCCAGCTCTCAAAGCTTACAAGTGAGTACTATAGCTATAATCAAAGATAGCACTCCTGTCATGACGTGGCGACTCGGGAAAGTGATCGAAACATTCCCTGGGCCCGATGGAATCGTCAGAACGGCAACGGTTAAAACATCTACTGGTATCATTAAACGGGCAATTCATTTACCTGCTCCACTTCCTCTGGACATACCCCCAACCACTACTGGCAGTGAACGTGCAGAAAACAGTCCTCTTCTCAAACGAAACCATCAATCCACCAACCCAAGTAAAAACACTAGCTCTGGACTCAAAAGAAACCAATCCTCCACTGACAAAACTGCCACACCATCCCCATAACGGTTCAACTTAGCTACAACAAGCCTGCTATTTATTCTCGCTCTATTCTTTCCACTAGCGACATGCCAACAAAGTCTTTACACAAAAATCAGTAGCACTCCTGGGCTGCACTTTGAACAGATTGGTTAAGTTAAACCAATTATCTCAGACTGGAAACTCCTAGTATATTTTGAACTTGCACCATTCCTCAATGAATTACAACTTCTAACAAACGGAACCAATACTTTAATGAACTCTTGCAACAATTCAGACCTCAAGCATCAATGTATCGGCCTTGCGACACACTTTAACAACATTATAGGCAAAGTAGTGGCCAGTTTCGAAAACCTCATAAGAAGAAAGAAGCGAGGAGCAATTGATTTCGTTGGAAATGTAGCAAATTCATTATTTGGAGTCCATGATTCACAGTATGCCGAAAAAATGACCAGCACTATCAACAGTATAAAAACCAACGAAGACCACTTGTCGCAGCTCTTACGAAATCAAACATCATTTCTTGACTCTACACTTAATATTATGAAGCAAACTGAAGCTCATACACAAGCTATCCTTGAAAAATTCAATTTTAGACTGAAAAGGCTAGAAAACTTCACAGTCAATGATACCCATCAATCACAACTCATTCTGTCGCTTAGCATTCAGTTAATTGTTATTGCAGACAATGTGCAAACAATGCTAAAGGCCATAATGAATCTACTAACCGATACATATCATGGTAGAATAAGTCCCTCTGTACTGACGCCACAACAATTCGCTACAGAAGTTTACAATATCAAGGCAAATCTTCCATCGGATTTAGCACTACCAGTCACGGATATACTTCATCTATACGGGATAGTGACAGCCCATGCAGCCGTCTCAAATCAGCACATTATTTGCACCTTGGTCATCCCAGTAGCACATACAGAGGAATTCGACTTGTTCTATATTACTCCAGTTCCACAGCTAGTAAATGGTTCGTTGGTTGCCATCAAGCCAACAACCAATATGATGGCTCTTAACGCTCACCGAGACGAATATTTCCCGATTGATGATACCAAGCTTCATGATTGCAACATACTTGAGCATGATATTTTCTTATGCCCGAATATCCAAGCTACACATTCCAAAAATTCACCAATGTGTCACCAATGTGAAATACATTTATTCAATAATGAATCAGATTCAAGCTGTAATCCAGAGCTAATAGCCAATGATAATGTATGGTACCAACTCTATAAAAAGAACCAATGGATATTCGCAACTAAAAATCCGCTCAAATTAAGTACTGCATGCAATGAAAGCAATTATCAAGTTCTGCAAGGAACTGGATTGCTTACCTTAGCAGCAGGATGTACAATGAAAAACGAGGTAATAACCATATATGGCCACCAAACCATCACCTCGACTCTGCATCAATCCTACACAAGCACCGGCATTTCATTTCCACATTTACAACAGAAAGTTATCAATTTAACTCGAGCATCGCCAAGCCTAGAGAGCATTGTGAACATAACCAGGCTGCAAGAGGAAGTAAGGGAACAGATGCGCAATATACCTACCCCAACCATCAACCATGGCGTGCACAGTCTTGCAGTGAGCTATGGAGGACTAGCTCTCATATTGACTGTAATTATCGTCATTTCACTAAAACAAATACGCAAAATACCAATACCTACAATACCAACTCCACAGCCACGGCCAAGATCGAATTGGGATATTGCTGTAGAACCATAAGCTTAGATATATCACACACATATATGATAACAAGCCGCATTTCGTTCATTTCTTAATACCACTGTATTATATTGCACCCCCTGGGGGCCGCAGTATGTTAATTCTTTATGATTTTTTTTTTGTTTGTTAACAAATTACAAAAGAATCATCATTCGAATTAATCCTCAAATATTTATATTTTTTGTTTTACTTAACACGCGCGAACTTATTGTCTACGTTTTATTCAAAGCGTGAGATTCAATAAGTCAGCAGAATTTTTTGATTTTAAATTTAGTTTCTTTTACATATTTTTTGTTTTGTTACCGTTTAGTTCCAGACAGAAAGAAATTGGATATTTGTCTTTTATTCTGCTAGAGCTGAACGTGTGAGAAAAATTTATTACAACGGCAGCATATGAATGAACGATTTCCGGCTACCAGCAAATATTTCTTTCTTTTATTTTTTTTTTTGTTTTATTTTGTCTACATTGCACTTTATTTATTTATTTGATAATTTGCAATTTAATTTTATTATATTTTTTGTTTATGTTTTTCTTTAGTTTTAGTATAAATAATTTTGAATTTTTAATAAAAATCATCATAACTGATCAATCAATCAACCTGCGTTTTTCATTAATTCACTATAAGTTATTCTGGTGTACCACTCGGATAACTTTCATTTCTACAAAGTTACTATATAATAGTTTGGTGAACTACCAACCTATTAGTCCTTTTTTGTTATTCACTTATTTATTCCGTTAAGCAAGGCAAACGAGCCTATGCATTAACAAATAAATTTTATTTATTCATTACCAAAGAGAAATATTACAGAAGACAGCATAAAGAAATTAGCATAATGTAATATTCTACGCAAAGGGGAACTGCATGCTCTCCAAATGGAAGCAGCGAAACCTGAATAAGGAACATGTTTAGATTGATGACAAGATGAAAGAAATAAATTGCAGATAGAGGCAGAAAAAAAGAGATTATGAAACTTGGATGAGGAAATCGCTATGTTACGAGCAAGTAGGATGTTTTATGAAAACAAATTGCTTGGTATGTGCGTAATTCAACGTGGATGTATAAATTAAATTCTTTCTAAATAAATTTATTATTATTGTACAGCAATTTATTGGTCTATTATTTAATATTTATCACCTGAAGTTATAAGTTTGTTTTACTTAATTTTTTTTCCATTAAAATTTTTTACAGATACTAAAGGAAATTGATCAAAAGACATAAACAGAAAAAAAGTATTTTTAAGTTATATTATTGGTTATTTCAAATTTGTTGTTTTAATTGTTGTATTTATTTTATTTTAATCTAATTTAATTTATTGTTTTAATTCCTTTATTTATCATGGTTTAATTGTTTATTTATTTTAGTTTAATGTAATTTAATTTATTGTTTTAATTCTTTTATTTATCTTGGTTTTATTGTTTTAATTGTTTATTTATTTTAATCTAGTCATATGAAATTGAATACACCTACAATGACATCTTCCTAAAAATATTATTGTATAAAGTTTTCTCTTGTTGTTCTCCCACTGCTGTGTAAGCCATTTTCTGAAATTTCAGGAAAGTCTTCTTCAATTGGGTTCTATTCGTAGTCCTCTGAAACAGATATGTATATTTGTAAATATGATTCATAAGAGCATGACAGCTAAAGCTACTATGATTTCTTTAACGCTTCAAGTAAGCATCGGAATCGCTGTTTCCATATTCCAAAGCATCGCTCTACAGCAATACGTGTTGCAATGTGAGCTATGTTATACATCTTCTCTTTTTCATTTTGAAGTTGTTGCAGTGGGGTAAATAAGTAAGACGTTAGTTTGTTTCGCGAATCACCAATCAACCGACCTTTAAATTCATTTCTTTCAAATCTTTCATTGATTTTCGATTCATTGAAAATCCGGCAGTCATGTGTACTGCCCCTCCACCTTGCCACTATATCTAATATTTTAAGACGGGCGTCGCAAACCACCTACACTCATTCATACATATGTATATAATGACAATTAATTAATCATATATGATATTATAAATTACAATTGTTACCTGCACATTCAGTGAATCTCTTTCTATTTATATAGTATTGGGCTAAGTCACCTCCAGTTTTTTTTAATTTTAATGTGGTTTCCATCTATAGCTCCGATAATACCAGGAAAGTTTCTAATGTCCTTAAACTACTTTGCTATTTCAGCTTGCTGTTCAATGGTCGACGGCTTTTAATATAAGTTTTAACATGCTTAGCTCAGGCACGTGCAACTTTGGCACATATCCTGCTCACCGTAGGTTGAGAAAGACCATGTAGGTCTCCGGTATCATCCTGAAACTAGAAGCACAATTTGTTTAACATTTCACTTTTACCTCCACAATATACTTACAAACTTCTCTTCGTCCCCAACAACGTAAAGCTACCAAAACCTGAAGTTCAGGTGACGTACCATATCCCCTCGATTTAACAGAAATATCAGACTTTATTAAATTTATAATTTTCGAAACAGTTGGTTTATTAAAACGATATTTCTGTTTGAATTGGTTATCGGGAATGGAAAATGGATCTATCCTTTTTTTGTAATTTTTTTTTTGGCGTCCATTTGAAATTTCAGCAATATTCAATAATTTAAGAACTTATTTTATTTTCTTTTATATATTTTAGAATTGTTATACAAAGTTAGAGTCTGAACACAATGTTGCGATAATTTATTGCGGTGCGGTTTTTCATACGATTTTGAAGTAAAAAACCGCAGTGCGGAGCGGTATAAAATTAAAATCTATTTTATTTTCATTGCGGACTTTCTTATTCTCTCAATTTTTGATACTCTTTCTCTTTCTGATGTTGCCATAGTTTTTGAATAATTGGCGATGTTCACAACATTATTGTAAACAAAAAACATGTTTTTGAAGTATTTTTGAATGTATACACATATAAATTTATAAAAATGTAAATGTATTGCCGTCGCCGTCTTCCATTGTATTATGTTTATTTTTCTCTCCCGCAACGAAAAATCGCACCGCACCGCAAACATTGTGTTCAGACTCTTAGAAATGTAAACAACTAACAGAGATGTAATTTTAAAATAGCAATAAATTGACAGAGATGACATTTTGAAATAGGTTTAAACATGCCTGCAGTCAATTTTAAAATTTCGTTTTTTACACAAGGTGAAAAAAGAGGATTTTAAGCTAAAATTCTATTATGAATACAATTTTAGCGATTGTAGCTTAAACCAAATTTGAAATGCGGTTTAAAAGTATTATGAATACGGTTGTTAGAAAAACTACTATTTACTCCAAATATTTCTGCTGATACTGTTGAACGACCACCAGTCGTCTCCTTACCCGAAATTCCGCTAAGATATAATATTGTGGAGATTGAAAAGGCTATTACTAGTCTAAATACAAAAAAAGCCCCAGGTATTGATAAAATAAGCAACAAAATGTTTCAAGAATTGCCTTATGTTGCAAAACAAATAATACTATTCATCTTTAATAGTATTTGACGACTGCAATACTATCCAACAGAATAGAAGGTTTCGATGATTACTATGATACCAAAGCCCAATAAGGATCATACAAAGGTTGAATCCTTTCGGCTTATCAGTTTATTGCCAAATATGTCGAAATTTTTTGAAAAGCTGTATATGATATATGAGCTAGCTGACGGCTATAGTGAGTAGCAGTGGATGTATTACAGATAATCAATTCGGTTTTCGCAGTCAGCATAACACTATTGAACAACCTCACAGACTTGTGAATGCAGTTTGAGAAACTTTTGAAAAAAAGAAATATTGTCCTGCGCTTTTTATTGATGTCGCGTTTGATAAAGTATGGCACACAGGTCTTATGCACAAATTAACACAAAATCTACCCGCAAACATCGTCAGGGTCCTAAAAAGCTATCTAAAGGAACAAAAATTTGTAGTTAAGGAAGGCAATTTTTAAGCCCTCCGCTGTCGATTGAAGCCGGCGTCCCTCAAGGCAGTATCTTCGATCCTTTACTTTATTTAATATATGCCTCTGACTTATATTTAAGCAGTAACATTAACATTCACACGTCAACATTTGTTGATGATACGGCTTTTTTAAGCGTTCATGAAAATCCTGTAGAAGCTTTCCGGTATCTACAATAAGGTGGGCCGAAAAATTTTTTTTCCGAATATCATATGTCCTGTGTCACTAAAAGTTGTCATGTGGATGTAGTATGTATGCTGCAAAATTTTGATTTTCTAGAATAATATCTTGAGGTGCCTAGTTGAGGTCAAAGTTGACAAAATTATGAAAAATTTCATAAACTCGAGAGCCAGTAATTTACTCGGTGATTTGTCTTAACTTGTTTATCCACATAGCTGGCCTTTTTAAAATAAATACTGATGATCTTACAAATTCATCGTAACACGTGCAACTAAGCGTAAATGTGTCAACATGGCGCACGCAACTGTGTAAACGAATACCAATATTACACCGCCGTACGTCTGCTGTTCCTGTACCGACAAGTTAAGTTGTTTCGACGCTGTCGACGTGTGACGATGTATTGTTTTCTATTAATTGAACTAATACTGTTTATTTTTTATGCATTTGCAAAAACAAAGTCCCTAAAACAGAACAAGAGTTTTTAAAGGACCAAAGAACGGAACGAAAAATGTGTATTGGAAATGTCGACGTTCAATTAACAAAGGTTTTACAAAATCGAATGAAAAGGAAAGCCAAAGCCAAAGCCAAAAAAGAACTGATGATCGGTCAAAACCGCCAAAACAAGATACCATTAATAACAGAATCTAATGTTCTAGATACAACTTCTTCTCCAGTGAAGGAAAATTATGAATTATCTGAAAGCTCGTCATCATCAGCAAGTGAATTTAATTTTCATATTGATAGCCCATCAACTACGAAAACAACAAAAAAAGACCTTCGAGGAGTGAACTTCAACAATTTAGCAGAAGCTTGCGATCGAACTGGAGTTTCCGATAGATCTGCTTCTCTTCTTGTAAATGCTGTTCTTCAAGATCTTGGCGTTGTCAGTAGACAAGACCCTTCAAAACTGTTAAACCGCAGTAAATTAAGACGATAAATAAAAAGAACAAGAACTGAACTGAAAAAAGGATCTACTAACAACTTGAAAGTTACAGCGGTCTATTTCGATGGTAGAAAGGACAGAACATTGGTAATGGAGAAAAAAGGAAACACTTTTCACAAGAAATACATATTAGAGGAGCACATTGTTCTGATTGCAGAACCTGAATCTATTTATTTGGGACATGTAACGCCTAGCTCAGGAAACGCTAAAAACATAAAATCAAGTATTTTCGACTTTTTAAGTGGTCATTTGGGATCTGTTCAAGAAATTGCGGCGATAGGATGTGACGGAACCGTTGTAAATACAGGGTTTAAGAATGGAGATATAAAACAATTAGAAGTAGAAATTGGACACTCGCTACAATGGCTGATATGTTTATTTCACGCCAATGAACTGCCGCTTCGGCATTTAATTGAGAAAATTGACAGTAAAACCAACGATCCAAAAGGATTCTCAGGGCCGATTGGAAAGCTTCTTTTAACATGTCAGAACCTTCCAGTAGTTAAGTTTAAAAAAATTTATGGTACATTACCAGAATTCGACCTGAGGGACTCCAGTACCGATCAGATATATCTTTATGAAATATGTTCTGCGATCGCACGGGGTGATGTGTCCTTAAATTTATTATATCGTGAACACGGAAAAATGGGACATTCAAGATGGCTCACAACGGCTAATAGGGTTTTAAGACTCTATGTAGGCACAGAACAACCGTCGAATGAACTAAAAACATTAGCGGAATTTATAATGAAAGTATATGCTCCTGTTTGGTTTGATATTAAAATCAAATCATCGTGTACTGAAGGCTCCAGACACTTATTCTCTCTGATAACGAGATCACGATTTTTAACACCGGAAATTAAAGCAGTAATCGATCCAGTAATACGCAGAAATGCATTTTTTTCCCATCCAGAAAATATTTTGTTGGCAATGATTACAGATCATAGAAAACATATCAGAGAACTTGGATTAAGAAGGATACTCAAATGTAGGGTAGACGGTTTTCAGACTAGCAACATTCGACAGTTTAAAGTTCCTGAACTTAACTTTGAAGCTCAGGATTACACAGAATTAATAAACTGGCAGTCAGTTACTGTAACTGAACCCCCACTCACAAAGCAAATATCCAATGATACTTTGCAAGAGATGATTGTCACAGTTCCCGGCGATATTGAAATTTGAAGTACCCGTACCCGTGTCATTCACAAGCTGTTGAACGATGTATTAAAACTGTTAGCGAAGCCTCTGCCTTAGTAAGTGGAGCAGAATCAAGAGATGGACTCATTCGAAGTCGGATAGTATTAAGAACAAAAATTCCAAAAACTGAGACAAGGCAGCAATTTTTGAAGGCTTTAGAGCAATAAACTGACTTTTTTTTGGGTGGTGGAAGGAATTTAGGGAGGAACTCGTCATGTAGCCACCTCCACGTGGTGAGTTCTGGGTTATTTCAGTCAATAACATTATTTTATTGATAGAAATAAGCGAAGAGCTACATTGTTCACTCAGGGGCTACAAGCTCTTGGTGGCCAATGGTGCAGGTAACATCAGATCTTGCAAATTGGCTAAAAACTCTTTACGCATCTTCATTTTATCTGATTACAGTGATGAGGATACTGTGACTGCAGCTATGGAGACTGAAACCGGCAACATTTGGGTCGTCCCGAGCTACATGGCTCACGACCACGGAGAGCGTCCACCAAACAACTTGGTACGTGGGGTTGTCGCTAAAGCAGAAAGCACAAGGACGCCAATCATAATCTGTGCTGATGCGAACTCGCACCACATCACATGGGGCAGTAATGACACCAACGCACGAGGTGAGTCTCTCTTCGATTTTATTATCAATATTAATCTCGAAATAGTAAATAGGGGTTCAGAACCAACTTTTATCGTCTCAAACCAGAGTGAGGTTTTAGATATTACACTGCACACCACAGTTTAATTAGCGACTGGAAGGTTTCGGATGACTGTTCCTTTTCTGACCATCGTTATATTTATTTCTCCATAGGGTTTCGTGATAAACAGAAGGAAAACTAACTGGGAGTTGCAGAATAATCTCCTCCGCAACAATCTTAGCTCCGTCCCCATTATTAACAACACGACGGATATCGATACGGCAATAGATCTCTTCAACGAATCTTTCTGCTATGCAACAAATCTGTCTTGCAAAACCACGATATGTAGGGGCAAAAGCAAACCACCATGGTGGTGCCCTGATATCGCTCACTCGCGAAGCGAGTGCCGCAGACTTTTTAACGACGCTAAGCGAACAGGTGACTGGTCGCGATACAAGTCCTCACTAAACAGGTTCAAAAACCTTGTTAGAAACGCAAAAAGGAAGTCTTGGAGGAATTTCTGCAGTGGTGTAGAAAGCTCCTCCGAAACCAACCGATTGCGTAAGATAATAGCTACCTCACCGGTGGTACCCAGCTACATACAAAAACCATGTGGAAGCTGGATTCTAAGTAGCCAAGAAACGCTCAGCGTACTACTTGATACTCACTTTCCCGGCAACGCCCCGGTTCCGACCACAGGGACCGATGCAGGCGATATATATACTTCGCCTGATTCAGTTATTATACCGCTGGACAATGACAGAATCAGATGGGCGATCAATACTTTCGATCCATTCAAATCTCCTGGACCAGATGGTATCATTCCAGCGGATCTACAGAGAAATATGGATCTAGTCGTGACCTGGCTCTCTGAAATTTTTAAAGAGTGTCTGAGAAGGGCATACATTCCGGCTTGCTGGAATCTGTGCAAGGTCGTCTTCATCCCCAAGGGGTGTAAGACGTCTCACACTAAACCTAAAGACTTCAGGCCTATCAAAAACACTCAAAACACTGGAAAGAGCTATAGATATACATCTCAGAATGTCCATACCAAAGGAACTTCTATCCCCCTCACAGCACGCCTACACAAAGGGCAAGTCTGTGGAAACTGCTCTCCACTCCCTGGTCAGCCACATAGAGAAATCTCTCGAATACAAGGAATTCACTATGGTGGCTTTCCTGGACATAGAGGGCGCCTTTAATTTTGTCAAACCGAACTCAATCATCAACAGCATGGTAGAGATGGGAATCGATATCAATATCTGCAGGTTTGTAAAAAATCTGCTAACTAAAAGGGTCATAAGCGCATCGTTTGGATCTGCCACTAAACACAGGGCAGTGAATCGAGGCACTCCACAAGGGGGCGTCTTGTCACCTCTCTTGTGGAATCTGACCATCGACTCTCTTCTGGTAAGCCTAGAGCGGAAGCTGCTTAAAACCGTAGCTTACGCTGACGACGTGGCAATAGCTATCTCTGGCAAATACCTGAGCACAATATCTCAGTGTATGGAGTCTGCTCTGACGATCCTCAGCAAATGGAGTGTCAGCTGTGGGCTCGGCGTCAATCCGGCGAAAACCGAATTGGTGCTATTCACCAGGAGGCACAAAATCGAAGACTTTGCGCCCCCTAAATTAAACGGGACCACACTAAAGATCTCGGACAACGCTAAGTACCTGGGCGTAATCCTAGAGAGTAAACTATCTTGGAACTTAAACACCCAGTATAGAGCAAATAAGGCCCTCGTGGCTATTTACACCTGTAAAAGAGCGATTGGTCGCAGCTGGGGCATCGAACCCCGAGGGACCAATTGGATCTTTGAGACGATAATTAAGCCCATAATGTTTTATGAGGTTATAGTCTGGTGGGAAGCGACAGAGAAACACTCCCACCGACGAACTATAGAAAAAATTTTTAGGCTAGCGGCGATCCTGATAACGGGAGCGCTCAGGTCTACTCCAACGAAAGCACTGTTCGCTATGCTGAACTGGCTTCCGGTAGACGTTCTGGCCAAACAGCTAGCTCTGTTAGCGGCGATCATACTGAACGCTACATGCTCATGGACGAGAACCGATCTTGGTCACTCCAAGATTCTCAGGCAGCACCAAGCGCTCCATGATTTTACTGACTACTGCCCACCGGAACCTTATTTCGGCGGGCTATTTCAATCTATTGTTTTCAATAGGGAAAATCACTCCTCACCCCCTGCCACCAATGGGGCCACCAGAGTATTCACTGATGGCTCCAAAAGAGGCGTAAACACCGGGGGCGGTTTCTACGTGGAAAACTTCAATGTGAAGGTTCCATTCAGACTTCGGGAAGGCTGTAGCGTCCTACAAGCTGAAGTCTCGGCCATTACAAGAGCGGCTAGATGGCTTAGGTATTACAGGATATCGGGAGACATCCTTATTTTTACCGACAGCAAAGCGGCCATTGCCGCTATCAATGGTGTATACACTACATCGACGGTGGTGAATGAATGCCGGAAATCTCTAAACGAGATAGCAAGACAAGAGTAACACAAGTTTGGACTCCAGGGCACTCAGAGTGCGCTGGAAATGATATTGCGGACGAAATTGCCAAAAGAGACGAATCATTGAGCAACTCGATGATATGCCACTTCGTTGGCATTCCTCTATCTTACTGCAAGCGATTGATCCAGCAGGAATCATACAATCTTGCTCAAGAAAGGTGGGAACAAGAGCATACCTGTCAAATCTCCAGGTCCACTTGGCCCCGCTACAGCCTGCACAGAACTCGCGATCTGCTTAGGCTTGGTAAATGTCATACAAGACGATTAATAATAGTGCTAACAGGGCACTGGTGCTTCGGGACTCATGCCAGAAGGATGGGCCTAAGTTACAATGACTACTGCAGAAGTTGTAACGATGAGGAGGAGGAAGAAACAGTTCTTCATCTTCTATGTCAATGCCCCGCCCTTAATAGCGTTAGGGCGAGTACTTTGGGCTTCAACACTCTGCCAGACCTTGACATTCTGGCGAACATGAAGCTAATCAGCCTATCCTCCTTTTTACAACAATCAGGATGGTTTGATTCGGCGACAGGACAATCACAGGAAATTGAATAATCAATCGACTGTGCCCTGTCCGCTGCAGGGTATCACAAAGGGACCGAATTAACGGACCCAAGTGCGTCTCGTCTTGGACGTGACGGCCCTCGAAACCTAACCTAACTTGTTCACTCATATTTCAATAGAAAGTTATAAGAAAAATACAAGTCGGCTTAGGCACCTGAAGATGGAATTTGTTAGAGTCGAAATATTGCATGGTTGATCAACTATAGTAATGATAACTTTCTGGCACTCAGGCAAATTGAAATCTCACCCTTTATTTTTTTCCCATATAGATCGACCCACTCTAATCTACAGGGCTACATCTCAAAATTGGAAACATGGCTAAGACAATGGCGAATAAAAGTTAATGAGCAGAAATGTGTACACGTCACTTTTACGTTACGCAGGGAAAAATGCCCGCCTATACAAATTAACACCGGGACCAAATATCAAGGCGTTCATCTTGATCGTCGTTTAACCTGAAAATCGCACATAGACGCAAAGTGGATCCAAATGAAATTAAAGGATGGTGTTGGCTGAAGTGGTTAGCGCGTTGACTACTAAGCAAACAATGACTTGGGGCCTGGGTTCAAACCCTGGCCAGAGCAAGTAAATCAACATCATTAATTTCTGTAATGTACATTAGTGAGACATTGTATTAATTGTTGTCGGACTATTTTGTAAGTGATGAAGGCATAGCACTGGTCACTAAAAAACTGTTCCGACAGCGATTGATGATGTTCTAAGCTAATGTACACAACATAGCCCTCCTTCGTCGGTTAGCAGAAACATCGGCGAAGTAAAACAAGTAATAAAATGTCTGCCAATACAGCTTAACAAAGTTAATGCGTCTACCTAACACCGGAGACGCCTCAACACTGCTATAAAAATTAACATAACGCGCAAAGCAGAGTTATAAAAGAGTTAAGCCTTCTACATTTTCAACATTTATCTTCTCTACTCTATCCCTCTCTCTGAGTTCCGGCACAATGCACTGCATACGTAGGGGTCATCCGCTGAGTGTTGGTCCTAAAAAAAAAAAAAAGCAGCCCAAATGAATTGGCTTAACGGAAGAAACTCTATACTAAGTCTTGACTGTAAACTTTTATTATACAACGCGATCCTGAAACCAATATGGTCCTATGGAATGTAGAAAGAATTCAAAGGCGACAATACAAAATTCTACGTACATTCTACGCATTGGCTAAACATATATTAATCATTTTTAGATTTAAGATTTGAATAACTTATTGATGTTTCAGTTTATAATTGAAGATTCAATAAATAATAAAACTGAAAAAAAAGGGAAACATAAATAAGACTAAAGTAAGAAATTAATTTAAAAAGTCGTCTTTGGAAGCAATATTATTTACAAAAGATTATTTAAAGCTAAACAAACGTAGTTGCTATGATATAACAGTTGTACCTGTATTAATCAATAGCCGTATTCACAATCTTGTGCATTTTAGATTGCAAATTTATGTGAATAGTCTCATTGGGTTAGGTGTCAATGTTTGTTGCAAAACACAAAAATTAACAGCTGATTGATAAATAAAGTAATTATTTTCCACTAAAGGTTTGTCCTAAAAATACATATGTCTAAGAAAAGCTTTAAAAAACATCTTGACATCTTAATAGACGAAGCTACTGAAGAAATTATATCCAGTGAAGGTATGATATGTATGTATATAAGCTGATATATTTCATTCAATACCAATATTTTTACAGATATGGAATAAATTGCTGAAGCAGTGTTAGATGAACTGGCAGAAAATTTATCGGCTTGGTTCACTGCGTATCAGCTGTCTTTTTGCAATTAAGTGTTGCATAAGTACAGTAAGTATAAGCTATTAGGGGAAATCACGCTTAGTATTGTAATCATTGCAGATCTTGCAAATCTAGCTTATTCCATCAGTTTGCAGCAATGCAATAACAAAATATGTAAATAAGCTATAACTGAAAGATCTGCAACGTATGCAAGAGCAGTTTTCAACTAAGAGTGATTACCCTCAATGATTTTTCGTGTTGCTTATTTGCAAAGATTTCTCTGTATTTTGTTAGTATAGAGTAAAAATATACTACCGAATTTTGCAAATGCATTGATGCAAGACCATTTGCACAAGTTTGTGAATAGGGCTAATATGTTTAATTGCGGTATACATATATTAATTTGTAAAATATATTCATATCTATTCCAGAAAACGCGTCGAAGAAGCGAAAATTTACATGCATACAAAAACAAAATTTCAAGAATTGTTTTTGCTTTTCATACATTTCTTAAATTAAATATACGCGAGAAATTTAACGCGTTTCTCTCTCTATGAAAAGCTGTAAAATTTATTTGATAAACAAAAACAAATTTTTTAAATGTATTCAATTTTGTTTTTGTTTTCCATGTAAATTTTCACTTCTTCGACGCGTTTTCTGGAATAGACACCATTATACATATATGTATATTAGGGCGGGTTGATTTGTATGGAGGCAAAAAAATCGCTCAAATTACAAGGAAAATCGTATTCTAGGGATCAAAATAAGAAACTTTGCCGAAGGAACCATACCCCTACAATGTATTTTGATGTCCCGACTTTTGACCCAAAGGGTCAAATTTTAAGATATCACACTTTGACCAATTTAGAGTGCCTCAATCGAGTCAAATTGAATGAACCGACCCCCACTTATTTTGGAGGGCCGACCCACCTGTGCCAGTGACATACCCCCTGGAACCACCCCTGGTGACCCGCCCTAATGTATATGCACATATAAGTCTATTTTCTTTAACAATTATATTTTTATTGTATAAATTTTATTGTAGTTTTTATACATTTTTAGAAAAAGTGTTTCCAAAAATTAAATTTAAAATGCATATTTTACTAAATTGGAAAAAAAAATAACTAAGGGATTTGAATTTTTTAATTTGTTTCCATAGAATGTATGTAAGAATCCTCTAATGTTTCTTTAAAAGAAAACTCTTTAGTAGTTTTTATTATTTTTAAATTATTGTTTTTTATTTCATAAAGGTTATTGTTTTGTTTTTTTTTTCTTATGCTTAAAGGTTATTGTTTTTATTTTATTTTTAGTACTAATAACATATCGCTCCTTTATTGCAACATAGTCATATCTCAAAAAACAAAATTTTTCAGTTACTGACGAAAAAGAGTTTCTCAATACCTTCTTTATTTGTAAAAAAAAATTTGCATAAACATATCTCTATCTAAACCCAAGTTATAACCATTTACATGCTCAAGCCATCCATATAAATGCTTACGCTTTGAAAACTTTAAATGCATTTTGCCACGTTTGTGTTTTTTTGAGATATGACTACGTTGCAATAAAGGAGCGATATATGTAGTAAATTATGCACACAGTTTTGTCTTCTTTTTTTCAAAACTTCTTACTTGCTTCTCTAAAATTCAACTGCTGTCTCGATTTCAATTTTTGTGCTACTGTTCTCTTGTTTTTTTCTTATTTCAATTCTACTCATCTGTCTCTTGTTCGTTACTTTCTTATATGTAAATACAGTCAGTCTCGTAAAGTATGATACCCTACATTCGGCCCTCCTGAAGCCAATACGGCTCGGATTGTCACCTCTTCATATATTCTGCTACGGAGGTGGATCGGTTTGGTTCCCGACTTTCTCTAGCTCATATCTGCCGTGGGCTAGCTTACTAGTTACCTTATAAGGACCAAGGAACCTCCCTCTCAACTTAAGCCCGGTGCCATATTGAGTACGTTTGATGGCGACCAGCTCGTCAACCTCATATTCAGCTTCTGGCTTACGCTTTTCATTATATGTTTTGCAATTTTCTGCCTGAATCTTAGCTATATTTTCTCTAGCTTCAACGCGCATTTCATTTCTGTCTTCTTCGAACTGATTTTCGACTTCATCGCGCAACATTTCCTGTAAGTCTGTATAGGTTGGTATCCCCATTTCTACACCAGTTAACAACTTGAAGGGCGAGAACTGGGTACTTCTCGGGGGTGAAGAGTTTATAAGCATTTGCACCCGGCGTACATGTCTGTACCAATTCATAGGGTTCTCACTGAACAGTTTAGTCAGCATGGGCACAACGATTTTGTGCAGTCGTTCCACTTGCCCATTTCCACGTGGGACTCCGGTAGCTATACACAGATGTTGGATGCCCTCTTCGCTACAGTATTCACTAAACGGTTATAATCCTCATAGGATTTCCAAAAATAGACGACTGCCTCTCCAGGCATTCGATCAATGCTTTCGCGTCTGTAGATTTCGTCGGGTGAAGCCAGACGAATTTCGTAAAAGCGTCTACAACGACAAACAAATAATTATACGCCTTCTTCGTCATTTCCATGGGACCAACATGGTCGAGATGGTAAGTCATTAAGGGTCGATCAGCTTTATCTTTCGGCCTTAGATACCCCTCCTTCTTGCCCGTTTTCGCTTCGGTGATGATACACTCGATACAGCTTTTAACTATTTTGGGCACTTTCGTGGCCAGTCTCGGAATGTATAATTGTTTCTCGATCAACTCACGGGTTTTCACTATTCCGTAGTGGTCCTGGTTGTGCGCTATTTTGATAATGTCATCCTCTAACTGGACCTGTATAACAATAAGGTCCTTCGTGGGATCCTTATATAGTACTCCATTTTGCATAAAAAAGTCGTCGTATTCCCTATACTCTAGAATCGCCCGAAGGGCCTTGGTGCATTCTTCACTTTCTTAGTCCTTCAACGAGATCTTCATTTCTACAGGACTTTTCAACGCTTTCTTCGGTTCGTACTGCGTAATTGCTTTTATAACTTGCGACTCGATGAATTTATCTAGATGACCCAGTTCGACTTGAGGTTTAGGCTCGCATTTCTCCGCGTTCAAACAGATGCTTCCAAACTCTTCCAACAAAAAGTTCTTCTCAACAGGCTTTATAAAACTGCCTCTTCTTTGGTAATGGTTACATCTGCTCGCCGCAGGAGACTATTTCATATCATGATCGAATGGTTGATATCCCGTTCACCAACTACATAAAAAGTAACCTCGATCTCTAAATCATCGATTTTGACAATTTCACTAAAACGGCCCATCGTAAAGATTTCGCTGTCCCCAATTCCGTATAACCTCAGTTTTTGCGGAATGAGGCTAACTTCGCCAAGGATAAATAGCATATCCACCCGCTTCAAAAACGGCTCGCATCCCGTATCGACAAGCACACTATACTATTTTTCTCGTATCATGTCGATTTTAAATATCAATCCGGAACACTTGCGCACAATGTTCGCCTGACCACCTTCTGTCTTGACAACTGGTTTACTTGAGCTTTTTTGTGGGCATTCGAACGAACGATGTCCAAATCTTTGACACTTAAAACATTTATACTGCTTAGGACAGTCCTTCGCAATGTGGGATTTTTCGCCGCACTTAAAACATCTTTTATCCTTTTCCTGCGGCTCCGTCTTTGGAAATTCCTTTTTTACAACGGGTACGAACTCTTTCCCCTTGTATGATGATCGGGGGTAAACTCTGGTTTTCTCATACACCGCCAGCTGCTTTTTCAATTCGCCAATATTATCAGCCTGATACAACATGCTCTTGTTTTGCCTCGAGTCGGGAATTCCCTCTATAACATAGTCCACCATACTTTTTTCGTCTAAGCCTATTTATCCTCTTGTTTCCATGATGCTTTACAGGTATTCGATCAGCGTCGATTTCGTATTTGTCGTATTACCTCTGCGGTTGACACGCGCGTACCAAGTTCCTCGCTTAACGACTCTTTTAATGGCAGCCAAACCCGAATGCCTCTCTGACTCTTGACGAACATCTTACCAACAGTTTCTTGCCATACACGTACATCTGGAGCGACGACCATTTGAGAATCATAGCCATCTCACTGAATAACATCAGGTTTTCCGGAAAATTGCGATAAGCTATCCTCTACGTCTCTGAGGGTGTACATACTTCTCATCGGGGAAACTCCTACAGCCCCCTCACCTAAGCAGCATCCGCCCATGTGTCAGGAGCATCGGCTGTTCCAGTACCTAACTCCGCGTCCTCTCTGGTGTTCGACAACTCAAACTCATAGTACCCTTACAACCTCTTCTGCAACTAGTCTTTGACCCCCACCGTACTCTGTCCTAACTCGCTCAACTTAGCGCGTAAAGTGATGACATTTAAACTCAAAACTTCTTCCCGATTCATGTCTAAAAGTCAACTAACAACTGATCATACGAAACTGTCTAAAGTTGTAACCATAAAGAAGTTACAATAATATATAGAAATTATATAAAATTTTTAATATATAAAGTAAAATATAATGTCTATGGAAAAATTATGGTAATATGTGTATAAACGTTCACTATGTTGACTCAACAACTTTTATCTTTAATTATCTTTCCTTTTTAGCACATTTTTCTTTAAACTTTCTTCACTTTAATTTTCCAACTTTTATTAATTTTATTTCTAAATCAAATTTAAAATTTTTTCATCTTTAGTTAATCTTCTTCTTTAACAAACTTCAAAATTTTTTCGTCTTTAATTAATTTTCCTTCATCAACAAATTTTGAAATTTGTGTCTTTAATGACTTTTTTATTAAAAACTCCGATTTTTTCTTCTTTAATGAATTTTAAAATTTCTGTCTCTAATAAATTTTTTCTTCTTTAATTTTTACAAAAATGAAAATCAAATCTCCCCGTTAGAAAATTTTTACATTTATTTGAGCATGTACTCAAGTATTTATTTGCTTTTCATTTTTGCCTTATAAAATACTTTTAATGGCAACCAGCGGTTGTCTAATTGTATAGGTGTAGAAAAGTAAACACATTCATAATGGAAAATTATTGTTGTGTGTGTTTGAGAAATTTTTTAAAGGCTATTTTTATGCTTTGTAATTCACAAAAATATATATGTGAGTTTTTGTATAAATAGATGAGCTTTGGAATTTTTTTTAAACATAAAGGGTAAAACATCTACTGATGAATTGGTATAGCTACCAACGAAATATATATCTAGATATTGCTATCCCGCAACAAATAAATAAAATATAAAACATAAATACTTGAGTACATGCTCAAATAAATGTAAAAAAAAAAAAATAAATGTTTAAATTCATAATGAAATAAAATACTCATCCGGTTTTCCTGCTTGCACCTCACTGTAACCTCATAAAATTCGTTCTTCAAAAAGTCTGCTTAACCTCTGCCGCTTCAGCTGCTAAATCTTCTCCACCTTCGCTACTGCGATGTCTAACAGCGACAACTCACTTGATGATATGACTCAACCACAACCACAAATTGTCGGAACCAACCGACAGAATAACGATTGTTCAGAAATGTCGTTAGTGAAATTATACTGACTCGCTTTTGACTTTGTCACCAGTACTACTCTCTATTACCCCCATACAATGCTTTGTGCTATAGACATTTAGCATGTCATTGTCATTGAAAATATACTAGTAACATTAAAAGTGTTGACTAGATAGTGATTACGTAGTTCTAATGGGACCAAGTGGAGATATTCAAACCAGAATGTTACTAGTACTAGCTGTTAAAACAAACTAAAAAATTGTTGACAAAGTCATCAAGAAGTCAGCACTAGTCGTCAAATTGGTGACCCAGTAAGAAGTCACCAAACAAGTAGACAAAAGTGGTGACTTGGAGACAATTGGCCCCGAGTTTACTACAGGGCGTTCATATGATCAGCTACGCACACACACTATTGCTTCTTAATAACATTGCTTATTAGTGTGCTGATGTAAATGTTGTTTGGTTGCTTAAGGTACGGTCACATCCGCCAAACAAATACCAATGAAAAACTGTTTTGATTTATGCATTTATTTATTAAGTTAAACAGCATCTAATAAGATAAGATTCTTTTACATTTTCTATAAATTATGTATGAAACTGTTTAACGTAATGAACAGGTATCTAAATCAAAAGTGTTTTCATTAGTATTTAGTGGTTACGCTATTTTAGGCAAATGTATGCCAGATGTGACCGTACCTTTAATCTCGCTCTCGGTTATTTTTGTATGTTTGTTTGCATTTTTATTTGCTTATATACATGTGTAGCTGGAATTGTAATCATAGCTGCCAGATTTTTTTGGTAATATCGTCATATTTTTGGGCTAAAATCGTCATTATCGTCAATATAGCTTATTGAAATCGTCATAAAAACGTCAAATGAAAAAATCGCTTTTTTACCAACAAAACATATTTTTATTAGAGGCAAAACATAAAAAACTCTTAAATCAACAAAACTTATTAAAAACAGCATTATTTAAAATACAGAGATCAAATACTTCACTTAGAATTCACAATAAAATCACATGTAAATAGATTGCATATTTTTTAAACAAACAACAACTGCGTACAACAAAATTTAAATTATTTCTCCAACAATAATAAGTCACTTTTTCTACAAACTCTTAAAACACATACTAAATATAACCATACTTACTCAAACAAATATAAGCAAATGTATACCAGAAGTAATAAAACTGTTAACATAAAAAAAAGAAACACCAAAAAATTATCAAAAAATCTTGATACAAGTGAAACCTCAACTTTTAGCAACAGTATGCGAGAGCCCGACAACAACATTGATTCAATATCCTCTTTAAATACTCCTGTGCAAATAAACCAAAGAGATATTTTAAAAAAATCACACTTAGGAAATGTTAATCAATTATCTCCGCTATCTGCCGTTCAATCACCCTTTAAGCTAGCTACAATGTTGGACAATCGGTTTGAGAAATTAACAGATCAACTAAATGTTATTATTGAAAACAAATTTAAACAGTGCAAAGAAGAACTCTTAAGTGAAATAGATAAGCGCTTTACTTATCTACAGAATGATTTACATTCATTGAAAGAAAGAGTATCACTAATAGAAAATACAACCATAAGCTCATTAAAAAAAGTGTAAACAGTTTAGAATCAGAAATTTCTGAGATAAAATATATTAAAACAGAAATGATTAATATAAAGAGACAATTAAATAAACAAGATAATTCGGTCGTGGCTGGCAGTGTACGACTCTGTGGTGTACCGTACTATAAAGATGAAAATTTGTGTGAAATTTTTAACACAATATGCAATAATTTAAATGTAGAAGTGCCCAAAATAGATAAAGCATACAGACTTAATAAAATTTATAAAGACAACGCAACATATACACCTAAAGATGATACCATAGTCGTAAAAATGCTTTCGCCATATGAAAAGAATTTTCTTCTACAGACAATTGCCAAATATAGACGAGATAACAAAACAACATTGTGCCTTAGACATGCTGGTTTTGAAAGTGACAGACCTATATATATTAATGAAAATTTAACGCCACAAAATCATAAAATTTTTCAGGAAGCGCTAAAAATTAAAAAAGCCAATCTTATAAAAACAGTATATACCCTTCGTGGTCTGGTTTATATAAAAACTACACTTTCTGCTGAGCAACAGAACAACTCCAACAGTTTTTTATATGCTTTTTTCCCTCATTCGCTAATGTATTCGTTTATTATAATATCAAAATATATATGTCATACAAGTATTAACACTGTCACTAATTTCGTATGTAAAAATTATAATTATACATCCATTAAACATAACATTTATATCATTCTCATAATAAAAAAAATAATTGTAAATAGAATTAGCGTTGCTAAAAGTAAATTTCAACCTCAACATTTTATATATGATTCAAAAAGCAAATAGTAGATCTTATTCTAAAGACGTTACGGCGAATATGTTAAAAATCCTTTGTAAGCAAAGACAGGAACTTAAAATTTGTCACATAAATGCGCAAAGCCTTTTTAACAAAATTGATGAATTTCGTTATATATTTGAAAATTCTGGTATGCATGTCAAGTACAAACAAGACACCTAATGATAAAGTTGAACATTTATTTGTAGAGATATGTTATGAGGGTAGAAAATTCTTAATTGGTAGTGTGTACAGACCAAATAATCGTATGGATTTATCCCATTTTTATAACACAATGGAAGAACTAACGCCGCTTTATGCAGAGGTAATCATAGCAGGGGATTTTAATTCAAACCTTCTATCTGATTCAAGATTGGCTGAAAATATGAAATTTTTCGGCCTTAGTCCAACAAATATAAGCATTCCAACACACTACTCTTCAACTGCTAATACTTTACTTGATTTGTTCTTTGTATCCAAAGAGACCAATGTTTTGATTTATGAACAATTATCAGCATCGTGTTTTTCCAAACATGATCTTATTTTTATGATATATAACATCCCAATTAGTCCTAATAATAAAATAATAAGTTTTCGTAACTTCAAGCGCGCCAATCAAATTATGTTGGAAGAAGAGATTTACAAGATAGATTGGAGCCAAGTATACTATTATTCAACAGTAGACGAACAGTTAGCATTTCTAAACTACCATGTTTTGGCATTGTATGATATAGTGATACCAATCCAAACGAAGGTAATTAAAAGTAAGGATAAGCCATGGTTTACCCCGCACATTAAGCGTTTAATAAAAGAGCGCGATGTTGCCTACTCGCGATGGAAGAAATATAAAACACGTCAATTATATGAAAGTTATCGAATGGCTAGAAAAGATGCAACCAAAGCAATTAAACAAGCAAAGTTAGTGTTTTATGCGGACAAATTTGAAAATTCGGCAAGTGTAAAGAAAACGTGGAACATCATAAGAGAAATTGGGATCGTTCAGGGGAAACGCGTTGAAGTTCGCCCGAGTTCAGATCCAAACACAATTAATAGAAATTTCATTGATATCCCAATGCGAACAGCTGATCACTCATTTTATAATAAGCTTCATGATGAAAAATCAGCAAGCAGACCTTTTAGCTTTGATTGTGTCAGCGACTTCGATGTTTTGAGAAGCTGCCTTTCCATCAAATCACCGGCTATAGGAGCTGACGGAATTCATCCAGTGTTCCTTAAAATGCTTCTTCCCTATATCTTGCCTTTTATAACACATATATGTATTTAATTTTATAATCACAACTAGCTCTTACACAAAAATGTGGAAACTGGCTAAAGTCCGTCCTATCCCAAAATCATCCTCAGATTACCGTCCTATTGCTATATTACCTTATTTATCAAAGGCTTTCGAAAAACTCCTACATAAACAAATAACAGAATATCTTGATGATCAAAAACTCCTAACAAGCAAACAATCCGGCTTTCGTACCGGACACATAGCTGCCAGATTTGACGATTTATCGTCATTTTGACGATTTTGGGTCCTAAAAATGACATAGTGACGATGGGACGATTTTTACCCTAATTTTGACGATTTTAAATAATTCAAGTTTGCAACATATATTTGCACTATTAGAGCAACCTTGAACTGCTGAAATTGTAATGAGAAACTTTTTTAAGAACTAGTTGCCTAAAACCGAAAACTTTTATTTAACTGATTATAAAAACAAAAACTATTTTTTAAATTTTGAAGACATTTATTTAGGAATATTTGCCAAAGACGTAATGGAAGAATCACAAATAAATGCAAAAGAAATATATGATAGTAGTAATAATTGTGTTAATTTTTATATAGAGCTTTGTGATCAGATATTATCAAGCTTTGATTTTGAAAATATATATAAAGCTCTTGGCCAAATTAATCCATTTAATATTATAAATGAAGAAAAAAAAGTTGGTTTTCTGAAATTATAAAATAATTTTCCTATTTTGTTGAAGAAAGTAAAAACCAAAAGCTAGAAACAGAGTTCAGACAATTGAAATTATTGTCCTGATAAAAACATAAAACTATTGGATTTTTGGAAAAAACTATCAGAGATGCAAACGAGGGATTCTAGTCTTTTGTTTCCGATTTTGACTAAATTTATTACAAAAATCCTAGTTTTACCACATTATTTAGCAAATATGAAAAGAATATTTAGTCAGGTAAACGTAATATTATATTCAAAAGATTATTTAAATCTAAACAAATGTACCTGCTATGATCTGACAGTTGTACCTGAATTAATCAATATGGTTAATTGCAATTTGTAAAAAATTATAGTTTTATTGTATAAATTTTATTGTAGCTTTTATACATTTTTAGAAAAAGTGTTTCCAAAAATGAAATTTAAAATGCATATTTTACTAAATTGAACAAAATAACTAAAGGATTTGAATATTTTTATTTTTTTCCATACAATGTATAAATATACTTCAAAGTATTGAAAAACATGCAATCTATTTACATGTGATTTTATTGTGAATTCTAAGTGAAGTATTTGATCTCTGTATTTTCAATAATGCTGTTTTTATTAAGATTTGTTGATTTAAGAGTTTTGTTATGTTTTGCCTCTAACAAAAATATGTTTTGTTAGTAAAAAAAAGCGGTTTTTTCATTTGACGTTTTTATGACGATTTCAATGAGCTATATTGACGATAATGACGATTTTTGTCCAAAAATATGACGATATTACCTAAAAAAATCTGGCAGCTATGACCGGACATAGTTGTATTACAGCCCTCGTAGATGTAGCAGAAGATATAAGAGAAGAGCTTGATGATGGTCACATAGTTTTATTGGTCCTACTAGACCATTCCAAGGCTTTTGATACTCTTGATCATACTATATTGCTTCAAAAGTTGGAAAAAATTATGCATTTCTCTTCTACCTCTTCCAAGTTGGTTCGGACTTATCTCAGTAATCGAGAGCAATTTGTAGAGATCAACTCATCCGCCATGTCAACTTCCCTGCCTGTCATTAGGGGTGTCCCACAGGGTTCAATTTTGGGGCCATTATTTTTCTCAATATATTCCAGCTATTTGTCAAATCAGTTGATGCATTGTAAAATCAGAATGTATGCAGACGACGTCCAAATATATATAAGCAACAAAAATGAAGACTTCGAAAATAAACTAAATGAAGATCTAGAAAGAATATCTACATGGGCTGCGGTTAACGGCCTGAGTATCAACCCTAAAAAATCAAAATGTCTTTTGATCCATAAAAGATTCCAACAAATAATAGAAAAACCAAATGTTATTGTTGACAGCCAGAAAATTGAAATCGTGAATAAACCCAAGAACCTAGGAATTACATTCAATAGTACACTAACTTGGTCAGATCACATCACAATCACTTGCGGGAAAATATTTGCGATGCTCCGAAGCCTATGGCCTAGTCAGTATTGCACGCCTTTCAGAATCAGGCTACTTCTTGATCCCAATATTAACCTATGGATGCGAAATTTTCGCGAACTGCGATGCAAAAAGCAAGTTAAGGCTTAATGTTATATTTAATAGCATAACCAGATATGTTTTTGGGCTTAAGTCCTATGGGAATCATCACCATATTAGTTTCTACGCAAGGCAAATTTTTGGCGTCCAGTTTAATGATTTATTGAGAATTAAAGTCTTGGTGTTCCTACATAAAATAGTAACTTCTTTTCAACCTGTAGAACTATATAATCGGCTCAGTTTTAGTCGTTTCGGTAGAAACAAATCGATAATACCACTAAGAAGTAAAACATTAATTTCAAATTGGCAATTTTTCATATCCGCGATACGTCTTTGGAATACTATCCCACCAGATATTAGGGGAATTAGCAACGTCTTACTTTTTAAAAGGAAAATTTTTCAACACTACACTTAACTGTAATTTAGTGACAGTATTTTTATTGTTATTCTTGTTATTATTATAATTATTAATATTATTATTATAACAACTGATAAAAACTGAAAAGCTGTTTAATAACACATCAATTCATTTTAACTGTTTTTAATTTATTTTGTTTAATTAATATTTTTATTTGGTTTTTTTATATATATTTATTTGTTTTAATTTTATTATTATGTATTCTTATTTATTTCTTCTCTGCACCCAAAATCTTATATAAAGAAAATGTTAAAATAACAATTAGAATACTTCTGCTGCTTTAAGACTTAAGTTTTGTTGTAGAAGGTTCCGAAATTAATAATAAACTAAACTAAACTAGGATTTTTGTAATAAATTTAGTCAAAATCGGAAACATAAGACTAGAATCCCTCGTTTGCATCTCTGATAGTTTTTTCCAAAAATCCAATAGTTATTTGTTTTTATCTCTTTTGAATTCTGTTTCTAGCTCTTGCTTTTCAGTTATTTTATAATTTCAAGAACCAACTTTTTTTCTTCATTAATCCTATTAAATGGATAATTTTGGCCAAGAGCTTTATATATATTTTCAAAATCAAATCATGATAATATCTGATCACAAAGCTCTATATAAAAATTAACACAATTATTACTAATATCATATTTTTCTTTTGCATTTATTTGTGATTCTTCCAATACGTCTCTGGCAAATATTCCTAAATAAATGTCTTCAAAATTTCAAAAATTGTTTTTATTTTTATAATCAGTTAAATAAAAGTTTTCAGTTTTAAGCAAAGTAGTTTTTAAAAAGTTTCTCATTACAATTTTCAGCAGTTCAAGGTTGCTCTAATAGTAATATGTGCAAACTTGAATTATTTAAAATCGCCAAAATTAGGGCATAAGTCGTCCCATCGTCACTATATCATTTTTAGGACCCAAAATCGTCAAAATGACGATAAATCGTCAAATTTGCCAGCTATGATTGTAATAGGTACACAATTTTTAGGTGTGCGAATGGTTACTAGAACATTCAAAGTCTCATTGCTTTATTTCGGTTTTTTTTCAACGTTTGACTTTTCTGTGTTTGTTGTTGTTCTTCTCTAATCAGTACCCGGTTTCTGGTTTTTACCGTTTTCTTCTTTTTTTTTATTCATCACAAACACACACGATGTCTTCAACAATGTTTTATATATAAATTAATTATTTTTATGATTTATTTTTAAAAAAAAAATTTTTTTTGTGCTTCTGGCCATTCTTTATTTGTTCGAAACTTAATTAGAACTAAAACTAAAATACAATCATTCTTAATGTTACCTGTTGACAATAATAGTGAAATACTTATTTGAATAAAATTTAATTATGGCCAGACGCACCGTCAGCAGAATTTCTTTGTTGTTCGTTATTTCATGAGGAAATGTTGTGCGCGTGTGCCTTGTCAGAAGAATTCCTTGCTGTTTGTGGGAAAATATTGTGCGCGTGTGTTTTGATAGTTTAAATGAGGAATGTGTTAACTACCCCCCCTATAATTCAAACGTCCACGTTTGATGTCTTTGATTTATTGAATAATTGGTTTAATCCTTCTATTGCTGTATCTGTTAGGTAAATTTGTTCTTTCTTTTTTTGGTTTCCAAATGCTCTTTGCGATGACTATAATGATGATGATGTACATACATAAGAGTGGATTTTACACTGTTTTTTATTTTGTTTCCTTTTTCCATAGTATCTATGTATGTGATTAGTGTTATTAGTGTTTATTTGTAAGGAAATAATTTCTTCGATATTATTGGATGTGGACGGGGGTTGAAGGATTGCTGGTAGTGGTTTGCTTGTTGTTTTTTGCGCATTATTATACTTCTTCTCTTGAATTGCGATAGTGGAATTACTAAAGTGTATTAAAAATGTTCCACTTATTGTAGTTGTTTCGTTTTCAATAATGACCTCTCCTTAAAATTTATCTAGGAAATATACCAGGTGTTATTTCTTCAATATTTAGGGTGTGCTGATTGTTGATTTTAGTGCAGTTCGGTGCGCGGCTTTTTAAAAGGTTACTTATACAGGTATCATTACTTAAATCTACTATTTGATTTCTAAATTTTTATTTGATTTCTAAATGATTATAACACTTACAATTTTATTTAATTCCATACATTTAGTTTTCACAAATCAATATTTCATTAAACTTTATTTTATTAATTCTTTCATTTTGTTTTACTGCTCTAACTTCAATTGCTTTACATATATTATTATTAACGGTTGGTGAGCTTATTATGTAAATTATAATTTTTCCATCAGTTGCAATCTCAATTTCAGAAAATTCAAATGCTTCGTCTTAATTTATAAAAGGTATGTTTTCTTTATGAATAATTTTTTTGGCTGTATCGATTTCTTCATTAGACAAGATATAAGAATTTATTATGTTGGCTTTTGCCCAATGTATTGCATATGCAATATTTACAACTTTCTCTTTAATGATTTCTAATTCAAATTTTAGTTTCAAAAATACATAGATCTATATCTGTGCATTTATTGTTTTCCATTCTCTTTGCAAGATTATTGATAATATTAGTAATTTCATTAATTTTTTTATAGTTAGTTTATTTATCAACACTTGATTGTTATTATTGTCCAAGACATTGTTTAATTTGTTCAGAACAATTTCATGGTCATGGTGGTCAGGACTACCTGCTATCCACTTCCATGCACTACCTATAAAATCTAAAGATATTTTATATTTTTTTACTCTTAAGTTGTTTAAATGTGTTTTTATCTGTGATATCAGCAATGATATGAAAGGGTAATGAGGATTTCGTTCAATGTTAGACGTTTGTATTGTCCTCTCAATGTTTTCTATTTTGTTTGAGTATTCCCGAACTGCTATACAGACTAGAATTCTACAGACTAGAATTCTACAGACTAGAACCTCCATACCAAATCACCTTCCGCTTTTATACCCAGTTTCGCTGTCTGATTGAACGATGCTGCTGACGTTCGCTGCCGCCGGCGTGGTCATTCCCGCGATATTGCTAAGTGTGTTAGTATGCAAATTCAGCATATTCATACCCCTGGAACTTCCAGCCGATTGCGGTTCTCACGATATTGCAATGTCAGCATATGTCTGTAGGAAAATTACTGTTAATAACGTTAGTAATGCATGCAGCGGTATTTTGCTGCCGTTGGTATTTTTGTTGGTTGAGGGAAAATAACTCAACGTCAGTATGTGTATGCAGCGTATGTTCTGCTGTCGCTGATACTTTTGTTGGTTAGGGGAAAATGACTCATGACTTCTGGAATCAAGTCAAAATAGATGTGTGTATGCATCTGACTACCTTGGCGATACAGCTTTGGCAGCTCTCGGTTGCCTGAAGGTTCGCAGTTTACCATAAGTTGGTGACTGCTAAGTGTCTGTCGACTTGGTACGTTTGCTGCGTCACCAAGGAAAAAATATGATATTGCTGGTGAACTACTGCGGTTGTTATTGACTTTGTAGTTGTCATTGGCTTTGTACTGATTCCCCCTTACCAACGGAACTGGTCATTCCGTCTATGTATGTGTTGTGGTATCGTATATAGGTGTTGCGGTTGTGTGTGGTTGATAGATATAGGCTGCTGTTGATGATTGTTGGATTCTTCATTGTTGTTGGGATGTTGACTATTCGTTGATTTTGAAACACGGGTTAATATTTTTAATCTTATTACTAACAATTTTTTCTTACGCATAAAAATTTTTTTCTTACGTATACTTATATTATATAAAAATTTCTTTTCTTACATATTAAAAAAAATTTTATTACTCTATTAGCTATTAACCATAGATGTAAGATGCAAGTTTCTACATGAAACTATTTTGAAAAAGTTTTCTATGGTAATAATTCTTGGTTTTAAAATGTCCCCTTTTTATATTTTATAATTAAAAACTTAAAAACAAATTGTTAAAAACCTTTTAATAATTCGATTGAATCACCAAAAAGTATGGACGCTTCATAAACATTTTTCATAAATTTAATATAAATCCAATTTTTCTTAATCTACTTTTACGATTGTAAATATGTATTTTATTTTCTCTATTAAAAATTTTCGGCCTTAATACAAGTCTTGACTGTTAATTTACAGGTATTTAAAAAAAATTATGAACTTTATTTTTATGTGGCAGTTTTCTCTTAAAAAAAAATTAAGTAAGATATTTTTCTTAATAACGTAAGTACTAAATAATAGAAAAATAAGATCTTCTGCCTACAGATAGAGATTGTAAAAATGCTAGTGTAATCTTTTTCGATTCAAGTTATTTTCAAAATTATATGAATTTTCTATAAGTGTATTGTGTATGAGTATGACCTTAAGTTTTACTTAATATTAAATTATATGTATGTATGACAAATTCTTTGTTTGATATTTGAAAAAAATTTTAACATTGGCTTTATTTACATTTCTAACCTCATAAAAAACAAGGGAAATAAAAAAATTTTTTAAACTGATAATTAAAATTTCTTCGAAAAATTGTAAAATGAGTAGGAAAAACTTCCACTTCATTTTTGCATTTTACAAAATTTCAACTGATTGAAGCTGTTTGAGAAAGAGCTATTAAAAGATTTTATTGAAATATGGATTTATTTTTATTTGGTATAACTTCTCGCTTTAGTAACTCAAATATAATTAAAATACAAAACTGTAATACTTTACCATTAAAGCAAGAATTAGAAGCATATAGCGGTTTACTAAAGAATGTCGAAAAACAAGTTTTGAGAACAATATTAATATTATTAAGCATATAACAAAAAGATATACGTATATAATTATATGTAGGTAAGTAGTTAATTATATGTATTAAATAAACATCAGTTACAATTCCAGTATATAATTAATTGAGAGCCAATATATACCTATATGTATATGATAATAAAATTACAGTGACGAATAAAACAAAATTTATATATTTAAGAAACTACATATATTAACATTATTATTATTGTTGACAACATACTCCGCCCCAAGAACTATTCTTCTTAAACGTGTTGAAATGTAGGTTCGCCGGTGGAAGAAATTTAGTCGGATCTTTTCGACCCCGCTATGCTTCGACTCACAGCGAAATATGAAAACCTACATTTGTGATCTAGTTAATTTTCGTTTGATTTCTCAATGGGATCTGAAAAGATATCATTTGAAGGAAGTAAACATAATTTAGTTATAGTTCTTTTAAAAATTTTCTGTTTAGATAAAATTGATACAACTCGTACGACTCCATCCCTTCCAGGGTGAATATCTTCAATTCTCCCAAGACACCACTGTCCTAGTGGGCATCTTTCATCCTTTATAATGACTAAGTCTCCTATCTGTAAGTTTCGATGGTTATCTACCCATTTTGGGGGAGATTGCATTCTGTTAAGATACTGAGCGTACCATCTTTTCCAAAAGGATTGTTTAATTTTCTCAACGACTTTCCAGCGTGATAAATACGTTACGTTTACATCAAGTAGAGTTTCTTCTTGAAGACATACAGTGGGCTCTCCAATTAGAAAGTGAGCGGGAGTAAGTACATCAGTGTCACCCGGATCGGTAGAAAGAGGGCAAAGAGGTCGTGAGTTTAGGCAACCCTCAACCTGGCACAGCAGGGTGGAGAACTCCTCATAAGTTAAGACGTGATCATTTAGAACACGTTTTAGATGATATTTGGCAGATTTAACAACAGCCTCCCACAAACCACCAAAATGTGGGGAGGCTGGCGGAATGAAATGCCAATTTGTGCCATTACACAACAGATTCTGTCGAAGGTCTTCTGGTAGAGACGATTGGCTTCTAGAGTGAAGAACTTGGAGCTCTTTGGACGCGCTAACAAAATTAGTTCCGCAATCTGAATATATATCTGTACACGAGCCTCTGCGGGACACTAAACGTCGAAAAGCAGCCAAAAATCCAGTAGTACTAAGGTCAGATACCACTTCTAAATGTATGGCTTTATACACTACTGCGGACCTCAATTTTGAACCCTTTAATTGAATTGGACCGGCAAAATCCACCCCGCTATGTTTAAAAGGTCTGGACATATTGAGGCGCACAGAAGGTAGATTTCCCATTATTTGTTCTGACGTCTTGGCATTGTATCTGAAACAGCTAACACAATTATTAATAACCTTTTTAGCTATTTGATTACCTGAAATAATCCAAAATTTTCGACCAACGTATGACATAGTTAATGTCAAACCACCATGAAGTGTTTTATGGTGAGATTCTAATATTATTAGAACTAACAGCGGTTTATTCTTAGCAAGTAAAATTGGGTGTTTTGAAGAAAAGATAAACTGGAGTTTTGCAATCTTCCGCCAACACGGAGAATACCAACGTCATCAAGGAAAGGCATTAGTTTTAGAATATGTTTGTTTTTAGCACGGTTACTTGAAAGTATGTTTTTTATATCTATATTAAAATCTATGGCTTGAGTTATTTTAACCAATCTATATAATGAATCCTGGAGCTCCTGAGTGCTAATTGTTCCCAAAATTCTAAAGTTTCTATTTCCTTTGCAGTTATTAGAAAATCGCAAACAAAGTGCAGTAATTCTTATTAATTTATTGAGCGATGAATACTTATGTAAAATATCAGGATAAGTCAATGCAATGTTTACAATATTAACTATCTTTGATTTATGCTCTTCTAACGTTGTTTCGTTACCATAAATATTTTTGGCCATTGTGAAGGTGGATGCCTTAGAAAATCTGGTCCATTCCACCAGGTGTTATTTTTCACACGATCTTGTGGTAAAATTCATCTGGAAGCACAATCTGCCGGATTGTAAGCTGAAGGCACATATCTCCACTGTTGAGCATTAGTATAGCGCTGTATATCGGCAACTCTATTTGATACATATACAGTCCATCTAGACGGATGCTTTCTCATCCAGCTCAGAACTGTTGAACTTTCACTCCAGTATACTACTTGTTTGAATGAAATGTCTGAAAGAGATTCTTTTACCCTTTGGACTAATTTAACTAAAAGAGTTGCTGCGCACAATTCTAATCTCGGTGTAGTTACAGTTTTTACTGGCGTCACTTTGGTCTTTGCCTGTAATATTTCTATATTCTCATAATCTCCATTAAACACTTTTGCGTACACCACTGCAGCGAATGCATCATTGGATGCATCACAAAAACAATGAAGCTCTACAATGGAATCAGGACTATATTTTAGCCACCGTGCGATTTTTATTTGTTCTAGGCTTTTAAAATTTCTCCTATACCTAAGCCATGAAGTCTTTATGTGTAATGGAACTTCCGAGTCCCAGTCTACACCCTCTAACCATAATTTCTGAAACATAATTTTGGCTAAAATTGTAGATGGCGAGAGCCATCCCAAAGGATCAAAAAGTTTCGCAGTTTCAGAAAGAATTGACCTCTTTGTTATTCGATCAACTTGGGATGTACTAACTTTAAAAGAAAAGCTGTCGAAATTAGGAAACCATTGAATACCTAGCGTCTTTACCACATTATCGTTGTCAAAGGACACAGAAGTTTCTCTGAGCTCTTCAGGTATTTCAAGCATCAACTCAGGTGAATTTTAAATCCACTTTCTAAGATTAAATCCACCATTTGTAAGCATAGTACATAAGTTTCTTTGTATGGCGACAGCATCATCCAATGAATCTGCGCCAGAGATAATATCATCAACGTATGAATCATCGGTTAAGAGTTTAGATTCAGCTGGGAATGAACATGAGTTGTCTTCGGCTAATTTCCGCAAAACTCTAATGGATAAATAAGGAGCGGGGGTAGTACCGTAAGTAACGGTATTCAGCTCGTAAATAGAAATTTCATCGGTAGTGTTCGATCGGCATAATATCTGTTGGAAACGTCGATGATCTTCACAAATTTCAATTTGTCTAAACATTTTCTCTATGTCTGCACAAAACCCTGTTCTATGGCGTCTCCATTTATTAATTATCTGTGCTAAATCACTTTGCAGAGCTGGGCCAGAGCAAAGTTTTTCATTTAGAGAATCTTGACCAATTCGATGGCTGCTGCCGTCAAAAACGACTCTCAATTTAGTTGTGCTGCTGTTTTCTTTTAATACTCCGTGATGAGGTAATATATATGAATTTTTCTGAATGTTTGCCGGATAACTACCTACTTTTCTCATATGTCCTAAATCTTCATATTCGCGCATAAATACTGTGTACCTTTCGCAAAAAATTGGCTGGCTTTCGAAGCGTCTCTCTAGTTGTATTAAGCGTTTATAATCATTGATATGATTGTTATCTACTTCAATTAGCGATGAGCCAGCAATCACGGATTTAAATGGTAGACTCACAGTATAGTGCCCATTTGTTTTGCATTGTATTGTCTGTAAAAAATATTGTTCGCACAGTGATTCTTCCTCCGTGTAGTTTCTTTTCACTTCCACCTCTTCTTGTTCCCAAAATAATTTTAAAGTTTCATCTAAACTGACAGTATGTACTGTAACATGCGAGGCCGATTGATACTCAGTAGGACCAGAAAAGACCCAACCAAAGCGAGTTTGTTGGAAAAACAAATGTTCATATTTAAATGAATTACCTGGTATCAATATTGAACTCAGAATGTCTGCTCCAAGAATAAAGTCAATTTGGTCAGAATGATCAAAGTGCGGATCAGCTAACGACTGCACAATATTTTTAGGTATTGATATTTTGTTGAAATATATACTAGGTGTGTAATTCGTTAATTTATTGAGTACTAATGCAGCACAGTTAGTTACTGGTCCATAATGAGTAGAAAGTAGTTCCAGAACTACCCATGCTTTGCAGCTGTTAACTTTACCTTCGCCTACACCTTGAACACTACAATTAGATTTATGTCTCTTTGAATTCAAAAGTTGGACAACCCTTTCTGTCACCAAAGTTCCTTGAGATCCTGGATCCAAAAGTGCTCTGAAGTTAAATTTACCATTTGCAGAATTTACTATTAAGCGAATAGTTGAAAGTATAACGTTGCTAAATAAATTTACATTGTTAGATGAAATATAATCAATTGCTGAAGAAGAATTATTATTATGTTGGATAGTATTTCGTAAGTGCATACCGCCGGAAGTGTCCGGTATATTTTGATGCAGAATAGTGTGATGAGATTGTTTGCATATATTGAAACGGTAAGAGAAGGACAGTTGTTGTGCTGATGACCACGTGTAAGGCAATTACGACAAATGCCATTATTTTTAACAAAATCTTCCTTGGATTTTGAGTTAAAAGCAATAAATTTGTAACATTTCGACAATGCGTGAGGTTTCTGACAAAGTGAACACAATGCGCTTTGTTTCTGTGTTATTTGATTTGTATGAAAAACTGGTTTCTTTGAATGATTTCTCTTTTGCAACCGGTCGTTTCTATTTGAAGACGGCATTTCTTCATGTAAAGATTCAAGAGTTCTAAAAGTTCTCTCTAGAAAAGTGAGCAATTCGTCAAGCGAAGGTACAGTCGTTGACGATTTTAAAGAATGTTCCCAATCTCTTCGAGAAGGTAAATCAAGTTTCTGCCCAATAATTGTAATCAAAATTGGATCCCAAGAAGAAGTGTTACACCCTAGATTTTTTAACTGGAACTCTCGGATAAATTATAGGCTATATGAAGTTTTGATTGGACAACGAGGCGTCGCACCGCCCATATAACCCAAAAATTTAAATCACCATATTTTGGGCATTTTTGGACCTCCGTCGATGATATTTGATACATATGGTATTGGCATAATTTGGAATACGTACCAGGAGAAAAGTGGGTGGAACCACGCCCCTTTTTTGGAAAATGAAAAATCGTAATATTGTCTTAACTACTGGACCGATCATCATTAAATTTTCACAATAGGATATATAAATACTTTTAATTTTATTTTATAACGAGGGGGTAGCGAAGCACACCGGGATAAGCTAGTTATTAATAAAAGAATATTTTTTTATATGTAAAGAACCGTTTATTCTGAAAAACATTTATTTATTATTTCATTTTTTAGGCCAAATCTCATGAAGACGGCGAAATAGGTTTATTCCGAACGTTTTAATTAGAATGAAAATTTCCGAATCACAAAATAGAATATTTGTTGTCTGGCATACTTCCGAATATTTTTGCTCGATTGGTGGCTAATGTGAGAACTTTTTAAAATGTCCTTTTCCATGTGTTATTATTAAACATATGTATGTTGGTTTTTATTTCCGAATTAGGTAGATAAGATATCAAACTTAAGTTCAAAAAAGATTGTTTTCAAATTAAATTAGTTTTATTGTGTAATAAATGAGATTCTATTTGCTTTCACACAGCTTAGTGCAGTCGAAAGTAAAACGAAACAATTGTTCAGAAGTGAATGTCAGGACACCAAAATATTCGAAAAAGATTCACTTTCACTCGGGTGTGAAACTCATGACAGACACGATTGTTTGTTTTTAAATGTATCACTTTTTTAAAGTTTGATTTATTCTTCCAGCTTTTTCAAGCGTCTCTCATAACAGATTCGTTCTTAAACTTTACAAGATTTACTATTCAAACGTATAACTTCTGATTTATTGTGGCGTACAAAATTTTCCTCCAGATATAAAGAAATTTTACTATTATCTAGTACTTGACGTAGTCGAAAAACTCCAAACACAATAAGACTGAATGTGTAATCATATAAATAAAATTATAATAAGACTTTCTTTATTAATTATATTTCAGTTGACATTTCATGAAAACTCATTAAAAACCATAAATAATAATATTAAGTTGTACTTATTCATAATTCATTACTTCTGTATTGTCTGTTTCACCGATGATTAAATTTTCATTAGCAGCGGCGCCTGTGTCTGCCGATACTAATGGTGCCGCAACTGCTGTTGGTGCTGGGCCATCCGGTGGTGGTGGTGCGCCATGCGGTGCCAAGTATGTACCAGTTGATGGTGGGTCATGCCGTGGTTGTGGAGGGCAACATGGTACCCAGTACATAGGCAGAACTTGGGCAGCGCCAGCATTTGATAGTGGCCGTTGTTGTGGAGGGCCATATGGTACCCAATATTGTATTTGATGGCCCATTGTTGGTGCTACCCAGTACTGTCTTTTTTCTGCGGTACCTGAGTCACGGCTCATTGTTGGTGGTGCGCTTCCTGATGGCTGGGCAATTGACGTCGCTGCTAGTGGTGACATGGTTGGCAATGGTGCATGGTCCGGTTGCGGTGGATGGTCGGGTCGCGGTGGACGATTGTTGCGCCATTGCGATACCTACAGAAATGAAAAATATATTTATAAACAACACACTAAAATGTTGTTTACACATTACAGACATATGGTTAGAGTAGAAATTTTGTATAGGAATTTCTTTAAAAGCTGAATGCTTTTCATACATATGTACATACATATGTATTTTCTACTCCAACCATTTGTTTGCATTATGGAAACCGTACTTAGGCTTTCTTACTTACCCTTCCAATTCGACCCCAGGTTCTTCTGCTCCTGCCTCTACCGGGATGGAACCTCCTCCTCTTATAAATTGCTTTTAAAATTGCCTGAAATAATTATAAAATTAATATACATACATACATATGAAAGCATTGTAAATATGTATACTTACAACCACGTCCTTATCCATTTTGCAAATGTAATTTAATGAAAAATTTTTAGTAGAAATAGTGGAATGGTACAACAGTTATAACTGTAAAGTACGAAAAGAATACCAGAAAATGAGAAAACTATGTAAAAACCATCAATGCCAGATAGTTTCGTTTTAGACATTTGGTAGTATTATTCGCTTGATGATGTGTTATATAATTTATTGAAATCATATAAGTATACATATATACACGTTCATATGAAAATTGGAAATTATTTTACTTTTGACTTCCGAAATTTAATATTCTAACAACAATATACAAAGTATATCAAAATCAAGTACATGCAAATTCTCCAGCAACTTAAAAATTGAAAATTGGGTAGAAAGAAAAATGAAATAATTTTTACAACAGTCACTGAATATATGTATTAAAAAACACGACCCTTTGTTTTTTATTGCATTTTAGTGACGTTACGAATACTCGTATTCGATTATTCGACTATTCGCCTATTTTAATATATTCGTATTCGCCAAATTCAAAGAAATATTTCTTGAATATTTTTTATTCAAAGAAAGAAAGCCCTTTGTCTTTGACGCAAAACAAATGAAAATTATATTTCGTAACTATCATTTGAAAGTAAAGTCTTATATGTAAATTCATATCATGTTAAGTTAGTAATCAATTCTCAGTAGAGGAATGTTGGACTTCAAAAATGGAAGAACTAAAATCTAATATATGAAAGTCCACCGAGATATGTGGCTGCGAAAATATATTCTCCTAAAAACACTGAATTACTAATTAAAAGCGCAAACAGAGTAACAAAAACGAAATCTTAACATTAAAAGCAATATTCGTATCCGGCGAATATTATTTCAAATATTCGTATTCGCGAATACTAAAAATTGATATTCGTAACATCACTATTGCATATACCCCTCATGTTTCATGTTTGTTAAAACCCATAATTCCAGGATTTTTATAAATTTCGTGTGGCAGCACTTCTTAAGAAAAATTTTGTAAAGGTTGGTTCAGCTTTCGTTTGAATTTTTTTATAAAAAGTTCAAATAGAATATAAAAATACAATAACCAAAAAAAAGTGAAATTCTTAGTTTTAAGTTTAAAAGTGTTAAATTTAAAGTTTTTAATTTTAATATTTATAATAATATACTACTTAACCAAAAAAAAGTTGAGGTATGTTTTTAAAATATGTAATTTTTTTATAATGAAACCGATATATTGTAGTGTGTTTGACTAACCACTACTGTATGCCGTCTGCATGCAGCAAGTGAAACATAACACTTTTGTTATTGTTTGAATAAATCTCCACATTCCAATTGTATGATCAGAGTGTATTATGCTGATCATGCATATTCCCACACATACTTTGTGTATGTTTTTGTTTAAGAAATAGAATGTTTAAGCTATGTTAAGATTTAATACTGAATAATAATTAAGTTCATAATTGTGTCTCTTACTGGACAGTCGCACAAGCGGTGTTCAATACCATCAAACTTCTTACAACGCAATGAGTATTCAGAAGAAGCATGCATATCAATATTTGACTCCAAAATCAGACGATCCAATGTTATCAGGTTAAAATTTAAAATTATCTTATACCACAAGCCACAACAACAAGAGTTTCTAACGACTCCCAGGAGCTAGCTCCACAACTTGAAGAACCACTGAAAGAAGTAGCTGTAGCTGGTACACAAAAGACTGATGAAAAAATGAGGAAAGACGAAGGTTAGTTATTATTTCTGTTACTCTTTTGTCACATGCTTTCATATTTTCCATAACAGATTTGGGAGAAATGGCAACTATATCTGACGTTTTGTATGCCAACACTCAGCATCCAGAGCAATTATATCCTAACTGGAATGAACGTTGTAAAAAATTTTTAAAGAAGTGGCTTTCTTTATCTACAGAAATGAAAGCTCCGTTTTTGCAACATGCGAAAGATAATCGTTCCGTTTTACGATTGAATATGGTTTACCACCTATCGGAGGTTTTGGTATGGGTATTGATAGATTAACTATGTTTCTTACAGATGCAAATAATATTAATATTACGTTAGAAATATATATTCAACATTTTTCTCTTTTATAGGAAGTTTTATTGTTTCTTGGTATGAAAACAGATGATCCTTACCGCGCCCATCCGCCGGACCTGAATAATTTGGAAGAACAGAAACAATGAATATGACTAAAAGAATATATGTATATCGGATTCTAATGATGACATAAATTTTTAAACGTTCAATGATTTTTTTTACTTTCTAAACAATGTTTTACGTAACAATTAAAGTTCGTTAATGTTTTTGCCAACACTTAAAAATACGACCATTTTTCAAGTTTGAAGAAAGTTCCAAATAAGGTTTTTGTAATGATGTATTTATTTTTGACAGAGGAATAACGCATGGAATTCGGACATGACCATGTACATATCTTAACTTATTCAAAGCAAATGCTTATTAATTACTATTTTTACTTTTTATGGTTTACAGACTTTTTTCACTTTTTTATCTACATATATATAAAACAGAATGTGTGTTTGTTTATTTGTTTGTTTGTTCCTTATAGGAGGCCAAACCCTTGGACCGATCTTCCTGAAAATTTCACAGTATTTAACTGGAACTCTCGGATAAATTATAGGCTATATGAAGTTTGGATTGGACAAAGAGGCGTCGTACCGCCCATATAACCCAAAAATTTAAATCGCCATATTTTGGGCATTTTTGGACCTACGTCGATGATATTTGGTACATATGGTATTGGCATAATTTGGAATATGTACCAGGAGAAAAGTGGGTGGGACCACTCCCCTTTTTAGGAAAATTAAAAATCGTAATATAGTCTTAACTACTGGACCGATCGTCATTAAATTTTCACAATAGGATATATAAATACTTTTAATTTTATTTTATAACGAGGGGGGGTAGCGAAGCACACCGGGATAGGCTAGTATATAATAAAAATGTTTATAATTAAAATAAATGATAAAACTATTTTGCATTATAGTGTAGATAGGGCCTTTGGTATCAGAAAATTAAGGTAAAAAAGGACCTAACTAACATAGCCATTCAAATATCACAAAATTTTATTTTATTCTGCCAGAAATCAATTTGTCACATCTTTTTTAATAATACTGGTGAAAATCATGCTGATTGAAACTATACTTTTGGTTTAAAACAGTATTTTGCTTCTCCTGTAAAATTTCAAAAATGTTAGTTAGGGCCGTTTGCGTTTTAGCTGACGATGTATATGTAGAAAAGTTTGCTCTTGGAGCCAAAAGAGATCAATTTTTTTTTATAATAGTATTTGGGTTTTAGTTACAATAGAAGCATATGTATTTCTTGAATTAAAAAATTTTTTAAGTATGGCTTAAAAGTTGAGATTCTTGCAATGGTTTTTATTTCATTTGGAAGCTGATTGAATTCGCGCAGCCGGCATATTCTAAACGTTGTTTCGTAGTTTCTAATCAACACCTCTTTACCAGTAGATTTCTATTGTTTCGAGTACTGGTTGAAAGTAAATTCTATGCAATGAAACCCAATATTTCTTACAGCTTTCTACATGTATGTTAATAGTTGCATTTTGTATAATCCAAAAACGCGCAATATTTTTCTTGATATATCTCTGTATAAGGATACTGTTGAGTACATTATTGGAAGATTGTAAACTATTTTCAACGCTATAGTTTGTAATCTTTCAAGGGATTTGAGATTTGTTGTTTTCTTGTAGGCATATATCATTTGTAAGTAAATCAATTGACTTTAAATTAGAGCCTTGTATAATAGAAGTTTCGTCTTCTGATTGAATAACTTTTTAAACTTGTAAAGTATACCCATGGCAGGAGCTATTTTATTCTTTAAATGGTGCATATGATTGTTCCATTGAAGATTACTTTGAATTTTCATTCCCAGGTATGTTACAGTGTTACTTTCATTAACTTCCGATTCTCCAATATTAACTTTAAAAAATGTAGAGTCAGTACTAGAGAAATACGGTCGTAATCTTGTTATTTTTGTTTTGTCTTTATTCAAAGATAATCTATTGATTATGATTTTATTTTAGATCTGGCTTTTTTGGCAGATACATCTAATATCTTAAATGAATTCAATTTAAAGCTTCAAGGAAAAGGAAAAAGTCTTAGTGAACTAACAAAAATATTTTTTGACTTTAAGACAAAAATATTTTTGTTAATTGAACTAATTGACTGAAAAGACTTTTCTAGCTTCCAAAAAACTCTGACTGTTTATAATAAGCAGAAATGCTTTAAAAAGTATGAGTATTTAAGTATATTAAAAACACTTTTTTATAACTTTAGCGATCAGTTTAAGGACTTTGAAAGTATTTAACCATTGGTTGATATTTTCGATAATCCTTTTAAATGCGACAATTCGATGTATGAATTGAAAATCTATACAGAACTAATAATACTTCGTAGCGAAGTTGTAGCTCGAGCACAATTCGATAATATCGAACTTTGGAGAAATGTGGATTCTGATTTATATCCCGAAATTAAAAAAATCTTTTCGGATTTAAAATTTATTTGTTTTAAACTGAGCGATAAATTGAGCTCAATACGCTTAAAAAATATACTTTTGTTGCGAAACTGCAACAAAAATATTAAAATTTCAAATTTTCTTGAGCACTAAAATGAAGATAAGTTGAAGGAAATAAATCAAACATTTCAAAGAAATTTTAAAGTAATAAAAAAGTGTTAACACATAATTAATTACTTAACGTATGTATATCTGGGGGCTTACTCTGTATTGCGATGCTTAAGAAAAATGGTACCTAATCGAACAATTGGTACTCTGTATTGGAGGAAATTATAAATCTCCTACATATGGAAGAAGCCGTGAACGGGCTGCCAACATCAGCACGCTTTGACACAACTAGTAATGCTATTCAGGATGTTTCAGCAAGCAAAGAGCCTGCAGAAGAAGTTTTTTATCTTCGCAAAATGAAAATAGCATTTTAAATGAACCGGTGAACGCTGCCAAACTTAGCTGTTTGGATGACAGTTTTCAGACGGCCAAACGTACGTCGCTGCCAAACCAAAAGGACCGTGATATTCTGCTGAAAACTCAAGTAGAAAATCAAGGAATATTTCACAACGAATCCACCAAACTTTGAGGCGAAGTACGCAATACGTCTAAGGAATTAGTGAGGTATAAAAGAAAAAATTTTGAGTTAAAGGAAAGGGAAGTAGCATTTAGCAAAGAAAAATATGAATTTAAAAAATAATACAAGCTAAAAAAACAAAAAATTTAAATAGAAAAGCTTAAATTAAAAAAGAAAAATTTACAATTGGAAATTGAAAAAAGTTGAAATTGTGATAATTTTATTGTGTGATGTGCATAGCAGTCGACTTTTATGTTTTATAATTTTATTTTTATGTTTATTAATCGTTATTTTTTTAATGAATTTTATACTTTTGCAATGAATTTTATGTTTTACTAGTTGAAAAGCCTATGCATGCCAGGCGCACCGTTCCGCTCAAGTCTAAGTACACGCACTCAGTACGTGTACACGCCGTTGACGTCGTTTCTAAAATGGGTTTGAACGTAGTGTCAAGTGGTCAGCCAACATATTGGCCAACAGATCGACAAAAAATTCATAAGCTAAGAGCAGTTGGTCTCAATATCGATGAAGAATGGGTAGGATCGATGTTATTAGCAGGGTTACCAGAAGAATACAATCCAATGATAATGGGGATTCAAAGTTCCGGAATCAACATAATTGGTGACGCTGTAAAATTAAAATTGTTACAAGAAATTAAAAAAGACACATCAGATGTAGCATTAGCAGGTCATAAAAAATAAAGGTCCAAAATGTTACAATTGTAACCAGTATGGGCATATTGCTACAAAATGTCCTAACAAATCTGAAAAATCTAAATACAAGAAATATGTGAATGCGATGATAGGATGTTTCTCTGCTGGACAGCTAAATACCAGAGAATGGTTTTTCGATTCGGGAGCAGCAGCACATACTTATGTGTTCAGACTCTACATTTTATACGATCTTCAAAGAAAAACATGCCGAAGTCACAATTGCAAATAACGAAACTATGCAGGTAATGGGTGTAGGCGAAGTAAATATGACTGCAAAGGTTGGAAAATTTAACGAAGAAGATATTTCTTTACGAGATGTTCTATATATTCCCAATCTTTATGTGATGAACCTATTATCAGTTTCTAAAATATTTCAGAGCGGTTATGAAATCGTATTTAATAAAAACGGTTGCAGAGTTATAAATATTTTATCATTCGTTATTAAAATCATTCGTGTTTCAACTCTCGTAGTGAACAGACGCGTTTTATAATCGTCGCAACTGAATATAAAAAAAAAATTAAATAAAAAAAAATATATTTTCAAGTCACAAAAAATATAAAAAAACAAAACATTTATTGAACAGTTATTTTACTGGTTTTATTTAATTTTTTGTTTGTGTGCAATATACATAAATATTTGCATACACAAACTAATATACATAAGTGAAAATACAAAAAAAAGAGAACTCTAAATGAGTTCACCTTCTAACAACAACAATAAACCTACAAGCAGTAAGAATGTACAATATATAACTTTGGTTGCTAACGACGACAAAAAAAATGAAGTAAACACAAACCTGATTACTACACAAAACACAAATACTCGTGCGCGATCATTATCTCTGAACATGTTAAATAGTGATCAAGAAGCAACAACAATTGCACCTATTAGCAAACTTGTCAGCTTAGCTGTACAATCAAACAAAAAAACAATAAATACCCAGGTGACCAACGTGCACAAAATGGTAGATGCGGTGAGTACAATAAATGATAATAAAATTCAAACAGGAATGGACAGATACATAACCGTGTTAAAAAGGGGAAGAAGTCCAAAATCAGCTCAAATAGCTTCAACAGCGAAAGTTCCCAGAGATGGAAAAAACAATATAATAAATTCCGAAAATCGTTTCGCGATGTTATCTGAACAAGGCGATGAAGACACAACTACAATAAGTTCGAGTAAGCCCCCACCCATATATTTAAGAGAGCAGAATTCCAGTTTGCTGGTTAAAAGTCTTATCTCATTAATTGGAGAAAATGAGTTTTATGTAACTCCAATTAAGCGCGGAAACATCAATGAAACAAAAATTCAGGTAGCTCATGAAAATAATTACCGAAAAATTGTTTCAGATTTAGAATCTAAAAATAAAAACTTCTACACGTACCAATTAAAGAGTGCTAAAGGTCTAACAGTCGTAATAAAAGGTATAGACTCTAGCGTGGATCCGGAAGAGGTCAAGTCTGGCCTTGAAAATAGTGGCTACAAGGTGAAAAATGTCTCAAACATTAAAAATAGAGAAAAAATCCCCCAACCAATATTTAGAGTCGAGTTACAGCCAGATGGCATAAAAGTAAAACAGAATGAAGCGCATCCAATATATGACTTAAAGTACTTGTTGCATCGAAGAGTTACTGTTGAGCTTCCACATAAAAGAGCTGGACCTGTTCAATGCCTGAACTGCCAAGAATTTGGGCACACGAAGACTTATTGCAAGTTGCCTACAGTCTGCGTTGTATGTGGGGAGTTACACAGTACTGCTAACTGTGATAAAATAAAAGGTGATACCAAGGCGAAAAAATGTGGCAATTGCGGCGGAAATCACACTGCCAACTATAGAGGCTGCCCCCTTTACTCGTTTTTTAAGAATTCATCAACCAAAAAAACCAATGCTACTCCCGCTCAGCCTAAAACCCCTATTAACTATCTACAGTTACCTCAACCGTCCACCAGCCAAAATCAATTTTCAAACATTTTCAAGTCTAACGCGACTAGTGCTCAACAACAATCTAACAACAAATTTTCATACGCTAGTATTTTAAAAAACAATCAGAGTACGGCGCAAAAAACCGTAAATGTAAATGCAGATTCGGGGTATAATTTTAGTCGTATTGAAGCCTCAATTGAGAGCTTAATACAAACTGTAAATACATTTACTCTCAACATGTCCTGTATGATGCAGGAAATGTTGAAAATGCAGTCTACCTTGTTGCAGGCTGTACTAAGCAAACCATGAACTTAAAAATCTGTTTTTGGAACGCAAACGGCATCTGCCAACATAAAAACGAAATAGAATATTTTCTTCAGGATAAACAAATCGATGTTATGCTTATCTCAGAAACTCATTTGACATCTCGAAGCTGTTTCAGAATTAGTGGATATAATTTTTACGACACCAAGGATCCCCGTGGCAGAGCTTGTGGTGGTTCGGGAATCCTAATAAAAACGCGAATAAAACACCACCTGTTGAATGATTTTTGTGAAGATTATCTTCAAGCAACGAACATATGCATCGAAACTTACTATCAAAAACTTGTAATATCATCTGTCTATTCGCCCCCCAGATTCACAATTACCGAGAGTCAATATACGGCTTTTTATAAATCACTGGGCCTCCGTTTTCTAGCAGCTGGCGACTACAATGCTAAACACACATTTTGGGGTTCACGTTTAATCACACCAAAGGGACGAATTTTATTCGACACAATATCTAAAATGGGTTTGAATGTAGTTTCAAGTGGACAGCCAACATATTGGCCAACAGATCGACAAAAAATTCCTGATGTTATCGACTTTGGAATTGTAAAAGGCGTGCCCAGCGAGATGGTTGAAGTTGAAGCATCTTTGGACTTATCTTCAGACCATTCGCCTACAATTGTCACTATTTACTCACACACAACATGTGATTTAGCGACGACATCTGCACGTATTAACTGGCTGAAATACAGAAAATATCTGAGTGTTCATTGCTCGGAAAAAATGCCGCTGAGAACACCTTCAGACATAGACGATTCTCTCAGGTTGTTTGAAGCGCATGTTAAACAAGCTGCTTTTAATGCTACTTCAAATGAAATAAACCAACCAGTGAGATTTAAGAATATTTTTTCTGTAGATATAGAAAGGCTATTGACTGAAAAACGGCGAGCTCGACGAGAATGGCAGCGCTACAGATCGCCCCAGCTAAAATTAAGGCTTAAGGAGTGTACCAAGCGGCTTAGGAAAGTTTTGCAAGCTCAACAAACAGCTTCGCTGCAAAAATTTCTGCAAGAACTCGATGCAACACCATCAACAGATTAATCGCTGTGGCGTGCAGCCAGAGGACTTAAAAGGCCAGTGATTTGCAAACCTCCATTACGAGCCTCTAATGGTGACTGGGCAAGAACTGATGCTGAAAAAGGTGATCTATTTGTTAAGCACCTAGAAAAAGTATTTACCCCGAATATTTCTGCTGATATTGTTAAACTGCCACCAGTCGTCTCTTTACCAGAAATACCGATGAGATTTAACATGACGGAGATTGAAAATACTATTACTAGTCTTAACACCAGAAAAGCCCCAGGTGTCGACAAAATAAGCAACAAAATGCTTCAAGAATTGCCTTACACTGCAAAAAGAATAATACTATTCATTTTTAACAGTATTCTACGCCTAGAACACTATCCTAAAGAATGGAAGGTTTCGCTAATTACTATGATAACAACGCCCGGCAAGGATCATACAAAGGTTGAATCCTATCGGCCTATTAGTTTACTGTCTAACATTTCAAAACTATTTGAAAAGCTGTATATGAGCAAGCTGATGCCTATAGTGACTAGTAATGGATGTATTCCAGATCATCAATTCGGTTTTCGCAGACAACATAACACAATAGAACAAGCTCACAGACTTGTGAATGTCGTTAGAGACACTTTTGAAAAAAAGAAATACTGCTCTGCGCTCTTTATTGATGTCTCACAAGCTGTCGATAAAGAATGGCACGAAGGTCTTATACACAAATTAACGCAAAATCTTCCCGCAAACATCGTCAGACTTTTAAAAAACTATTTAAAGGAACGTAAATTTGTAGTTAGGGAAGGCAATTTTTTAAGCCCTCCGCAGTCGATTGAAGCTGGAGTCCCTCAAGGCAGTATCTTCGGACCGTTACTTTATTTAATATATGCCTCTGACTTACCGTTAAGCAGTAACATTCATACATCAACATTTGCGGATGATACAGCCTTTCTAAGCGTTCACGAAAATCCTGTAGAAGCTTCCCGCAACTAACAAGAATATATATCCAAACTGGAAAAATGGCTCAAACAATGGCGTATAAAAGTTAACGAGCAGAAATGTGCACACGTCACTTTTACGTTGCGCAGGGAAACATGCCCGCCTATAAAAATTAACACCGAGACTATACCACAACACACTGTAGTCAAATATCTAGGCGTTCATCTTGATCGTCGTTTAACATGGAAATGGCATATAGACGCAAAGTTGACTCAAATGAAATTAAAAGCAGCTCAAATGAATTGGCTTATTGGAAGAAATTCTATATTAAGTCTTGACTGTAAACTTTTGTTATACAACGCGATCCTGAAACCAATATGGTCCTATGGAATCCAGTTATGGGGCACTGCCTCAGCATCGAATGTCGAAAGAATTCAAAGGCGACAGAATAAAATCCTACGTACAATAACAGCAGCCCCCTGGTATGTCAGAAACCATCGAATTCATAAAGACCTAGACGTGCCATTGGTGAAGACAGTATTTTCAAAACACGCGAAAAAATATATAAAAAAACTTGAGTTGCACCCAAATCCACTTGCGCGCAATATTCTTCATTATAGAGGCCACACCCGGCTGAAAAGAAGGGATACTCTTTTTCTCAGCCGTTCACGAGAAATGTAAAACAACAGAAATTAACCGTTGAAATTAAAAATTTTGTTTAGCATTGGCTAAACTTATATTTAATATTTTTTTTAGATTTAAGATTTGAAAAACTTATTGATAATTCAATTTTAATAATTAAAGATTCAATAAATAATAAAATTATCACAAAAAAAAAAAAAAAAAAAAAAAGAGTTATAAATGACAAGGGTAATGCTATTGCAACAGGCGAATTGGTTAATGGAATGTTTAAACTAAATATGGCAAGGAAAAATGCTCTTGTTTCGGAAGTTAAGAATAGAGAATACAGCCTGTGGCATAAGCGTTTTGGACATGCAAATGGCGACCTTTTGAAGACTATGAATTCGGGTGCAGTTATTGGTGTCAAATGTGAAGCGACCAGTCAAAATTGCATTACTTGTTTAAAAGGAAAGCTATCAAGATATCCGTTCAAAGTTCCAGGTACACGAGCAACTGAAGTACTAAGCCTAATACATTCAGACCTCTGTGGACCTATGGAAGTTCCGTCATTAAATGGATCGAGGTGTATGTTAATTTTCATTGACGATTATACCAGAAAAGTATTTTTCTATTTTATTAAAAATATATCAGAAGTAACAGACAAATTTTTAGAGTTTTCAAAATTTGTTGAAAATCAAACTGTCAAAAGAATTAAAGCTTTGAAAAGTGACAATGGAACGGAATATTTTAATAGCAGAATGAAGAACATTTTCCTTAAATGCGGAATTCAACATCAAAATACAGTGCCTGCCACGCCCCAACAAAATGGCATGTCAGAGAGAATGAACCGAACAATTATAGAGAAAACAAGATGCCTTTTAATCGAATCCAGTTTAACGAAGAATTTCTGGGCAGAAGGGGCAAATGCAGCAGTGTATTTAATAAATCGTACACCCTGAAGAATCTTGGTCAGGTAGAAAACCAAATTTGAAACACCTTTGAGTGTTTGGATGTAAAGCCGTAATATATATACATAAGCAGAAGAGAAAAAAGCTTGATGCAAAGGCAAAAGAGTGCATTTTCGTTGGTTACTGTACTAACTCGTCAACTTACCGTTTTTATGATCCCTTAAACAAAAGAGTGGAATTGAGCAGAGATGCTAAATTTTTTGAAGAGACTAGTGATGACTCCAAATTTTATATCATTCCCAGGTGCGATTCAGTGGGGGATGTGGATGATCCAGTAGATGCTGTTGAAATATTTTCTGAAGAACATAGTTCAGAAACTCCAAATGCTGTAAAAGAAAGGGATTCTGAAGAAGAACAATATTTTTCCGAAACCAATGAAACATCTCATAATGACAATGGAGTATTGATTGGGCTCCTGGACCATCTGCGTCGAGAATCACATCACCTGAAAATCTGAGAAGGTCGACAAGAGTTCCAAAACAAGTGAAAAGGTATGGGTATGATTGCAATATTGTTCAAGTTGACGAAGTACCCAAAACAATGAAGCAAGCATTAGAAAGTAGCCATAAAGAGCACTGGCAAAAAGCAATAAACGAAAAACTTAGTGCATTGAATCAATATGAAACGTGGAAAGTAACGGAACTACCAAACGGAAAGAAACCTTTTGATAGCAAATAGTGTGTCAAAATCAAGAAGAATTCTAAAGGTGATGTAGACAGTTATAAAGCCAGGTTGGTTATAAAAGGCTACACTCAATGGTATGGAATCGACTACGAAGAATCGTTTTCTCCGGTAGTTCGGTATTCATCGATACGTTTACTTTTAAGCTTGACAGTGCAATATAATTTGGATATCGATCAAATGGACGTGGTAACAGCTTTCCTTCAGAGTGAAATTAGTGAGAAAATATATATGAAGTTACCTGAAGGATGCAGAGGAAACAATAATATGGTATGTAAATTAAATAAATCGTTGTATGGGCTAAAGCAAGCAAGTAGAATTTGGAACCAAAAGCTGGACCGAACTTTTAAAAAAATGGGTCTCTACCAATCTAAGACGGAGCCTTGTATTTATTATAAATTAAACAACGAGGAGATGACCTATGTTGCCATATATGTTGATGATATTTTGATATTTACAAATAATACAAAAATTAAGTTAAACATTAAGAAGAGTCTAGCAGAAAATTTCAAAATGAAAGACATTGGCGAAGCTAACTTCATCTTAGGAATCACTAGAGATCGAAGCAACGGAAAATTGTGGTTGATCAGGAGCAATATATAAAAAATCTTTTAAAGAAGTTTAACGTGGATGACTGCAAATCAATTTCAACTCCTATATATGTCAATCAAAAACTTTCTAAGGAAATGTGACCAAAATCTAAAGAAGAAATAAACGAAATGAAGAATAAACCATACCAAGAAGCAATTGGAAGTAGAGGTGAGTAGCTCCTGAACGAGCTAGTTCAACTGAACGATTCACACAAGTGAGCTAAATGAGCCGCTCACTTTACTGAGCGTTTTTAGCTCAATAAGTGAGCGCACTTTACTACACGTCTCCACGTTCAATAATTATTTCCGAACATAAGCAATAACGTCGGCAGATTAACTGCATAATTATGTTCATGTGTGAGCTAATGTTGAGAGCTATAGAACACGTATTGAGTTTTTTTTTTTTTTTTGATAATATTATTATTTATTGAATCTTTAATTATGTAAATTAAATTATCAATAAATTTTTCAAATCTTAAATCTAAAAAATATTAAAAAATTTTTAATTTCAACGGTAAATTTTTGTTGTTTTACATCTCTCGTGAACGGCTGAGAAAAAAAATATCCCTTCTTTTCAGCCAGGTGTGGCCTCTATAATGAAGAATATTGCGCGCAAGTAGATTTGGGTGCAACTCAAGTTTTTTCATATATTTTTTTCGCGTGTTTTGCAAATACTGTCTTCACCAACGGAACGTCTAGGTCTTTATGAATTCGATGGTTTCTGACATTCCCTGGGGGGCTGCTGTTATTGTACGTAGGATTTTATTCTGTCGCCTTTGAATTCTTTCGACATTCGATGCTGAGGCAGTGCCCCATAACTGGATTCCATAGGACCATATTGGTTTCAGGATCGCGTTGTATAAGAGAACTTTACAGTCAAGAAAAGAGTTTCTTCCAATAAGCCAATTCATTTGGGCTTCTACAGGATTTTCGTGAACGCTTAGAAAGGCTGTATCATCCGCAAATGTTGATGTATGAATGTTACTGCTTAACGGTAAGTCAGAGGCATATATTAATAAAGTAAGGGTCCGAAGATACTGCCTTGAGGGACTCCAGCTTCAATCGACTGCGGAGGGCTTAAAAAATTGCCTTCCCTAACTACAAATTTACGTTCCATTAAATAGCTTTTTAAAAGCTTTACGATGTTTGCTGGTAGATTTTGTGTTAATTTGTTGAAAAGACCTTCGTGCCATACTTTATCGAAAGCTTGTGAGATATCAATAAAGAGCGCAGAGCAGTATTTTTTTTTCAAAAATGTCTCTTACAACATTCACGAGTCTGTGAGTTTGTTCAATTGTGCTATGTTGTCTGCGGAAACCGAATTGATAATCTGGAAAGCATCCATTACTAGTAACTATAGGCATCAGCATGCTCATATACAGCTTTTCAAATAGTTTTTAAATGTTAGACAGTAAACTAATAGGCCGATAGGATTCAACCTTTGTATGATCCTTGCCGGGCGTTGTTATCATAGTAATTAGCGAAACCTTCCATTCTTTAGGATAGTGTTCTAGGCGTAGAATACTGTTAAAAATGAATAGTATTACTACTTTATTTAATATATGCCTCTGACTTACCGTTAAGCAGTAACATTCATACATCAACATTTGCCGATGATACAGCTTTTCTAAGCGTTTACGAAAATCCTGTAGAAGCTTCCCGGGACTTGCAAGGGTACGTATCAAAACTGGAAACATGGCTAAAACAATGCGGATAAAAGTTAATAAGCAGAAATGTGAACACGTCACTTTTATATTGCGCAGGGAAACATGCCCGAGTATACAAATCAACACCGATACTATACTCCAACACACTGTAGTCAAATATACTTAGACGCTAAGTGAACACAAATAAAGTTAAAAGAAGCCCAAATGAATTGGCTTATTGGAAGAAATTCTATACTAAGCCTAGACTGTATACTTCTATTATACAATGCGATCCTGAAACAAATATGGTCATATGGAATCCAGTTATGGGGCACTGCCTCAACATCGAATGTCGAAAAAATTCAAAGGCGACTGAATAAAATTCTACGTACAATAACAGCAGCCCCTGGTATGTCAGAAATCATCGAATTCATAAAGATCTAGACGTTCCGTTGTTGAAGACAGTATTTTCAAAACACGCGAAAAAATATATAAAAAACTTGAGTTGCACCCAAATCCACTTGCGCGCAATATTCTTCATTATAGAGGCCACACCCGGCTAAAAATAATTTATACTATTTTTCTAAGTCGTTCACGAGAGATGTTAAACAACAAAAATTATTCGTTGAAATTAAAAATTTTGTTTAGCATTATATTTAATATTTTTAGATTTAAGATTTGAAAGACTTATTGATATTACAATCTAAATTGAAGATACAATAAATAATAAAATTATCAAAACAAAAAAAAACGTGTACACGCACTCAGTACAAATGTTATAATTATAAATGTTAATACCTTTTTGGATCGTAATATTCTTAGAAATGGTGGCTGGTATGAAAAAAAGTATTAAAAGGTTTTGTTTGGTCAAAACACTATAAGTATATTTTTATTTCCTGTCTTTTATATATTATGAATGAATTCACTCCTTTAAATAACTTACTGCTATTGTCACATATCTTGCATACAAAACGAAACAATACACATGTACATACATACTCACTTTTGTCTCATTATATATGTATACATAAATACACATTTCTGTAAATCTGTACATAAAAGCTAACGGGATCGCATTCTTGCATTCTTGCATTCCAATCAAATTTCTTTGGTTTAAGCATTGTAAAACTTTAACCATAATTTTAATATAGAGAATTTATACGACGAATAAACATCAACAAAACAATTTGCGCAAAGACCTTTTTTGTGAACAACAACAGCATTGTTAAAGAACAATTTATTTTAAAGGTAATTTATGTATCAACATAAAATATGGCGACCGTGACAGGACTACGTTTAATTATATGTATGTAAGTATATAATTGGAAAATAATCAAAATCTATAATTAAATCTGTGGTTCCTGTAAACTTTAAATAAAAACTTTTCGAAAGTAAAGGATCAAATAGTCAAAAAGAGTCGTGGTTTAAAAGCCTAAGAAAAATTAAAAAACTATAAAAACGAACACACAAGAAGTGAATTTATTAAAAAAAAAAAAACATAAAAGACATTCAATAAAAACGCACCAATCATCGTCGTCGCTCATCGAAAAATATTCCTTGTGTTTCTTCAACAATCATGAAATTTTTCGTGGTCATCATTAGTTTTTCGACATCGCTAGTTACCAACTGCTGCATCAAATCAACATTGTCGCTGGAAACTTCATCAAACAATTCATCATCAAGTTCATCGGTTAAATTAGCAAAATCATAACATTGGTAATAATCATCATTCAACCAAGTAAGTGGAATATTTAATTTCTCTTATGGCCAATAAATGAGTGGATATTTAATTATAGTTTTAGTTAATTTTCATAAAAATTTAAAATTCGTTTAAACACACTTTCATTTTTTCATTCAAACTTAAAATTCTTATTTAATTACGATGAAAATATGGTAGCACTACGTAATATAAAAAATTTCCCACAAATTTCCAAAAAAAAAAAGCTGACTAGAGCAAATAAAGAAAAATATATAAAAAAATAAATTATTATTTTAGCTATAAATAAGAATAATTAAGAACTGTTGAAATGTTTTAAAAGAATAAGAGCAACTTTCAGAACGATTAAAAGGGTAATAGCGAAAAAAGATGCAAAATTTTATTCAACTAGTCAGCAGCCACACATATTTTATTTGCTTTTTTTCAAACAAGAAGAACAAGCAGTCAAAACATATGTTCAATTTGGATAACTTAAACCAACTTTAAATACACAACGTTGGCTATTTAATGTTGATTTAATATTGCAATGAAAAACAAAATTTTTCATTTAAACGAGTTTTAAAAATAAATGAAACATTATCATCCACATTTATTGGCCATTAAATATCAATTTCGCTCATCGTTCTGACACATTTTCGTATGCACACGAACACACGCATACATTCACATCGGTACATTCTCTTCATTTATTTTTGGAATAAATCAATGTTGGCACTCACTATCAGTGTTGGCCTTTTTAAACAAAATTTGGTACTTTTTAAAATCTTGCAGTACTTTTTCGTAGTTCTGGACTTTAATTAATTTAATACTCATTTAATCACATTTTATCAACTTTTAAACAACTTGAACCGATTTTCAAGCAACTTTGATCAACTTTAATTATATTTTTAGAAGCCATTGCCCTAAGTAAAACAACCTTGAAATATTTTCGTGAAATTTGTTTGAAACATGATCACTGATAATATGAACAGCGATAAATCAGAGTTTGGAGCCAATTTGCTTCCATTGTTAAAGCAACATCGCTCAAAAATGAAAAGAAATATAACCCAAATGAAGTCAAAAATTGAAAAAGATGGTGGTTCTTCGGATTTTACTATACTCGAGTGCCGACTGCAAATCCTTGAGTCATACTTTAAGCAAATTAGCCACATAGTCACAAAGTGAGAAGTTGGATGAGTCTGATACACATCGATCCGATATTGAAGAACTTTTTATTTCCGCAAAGGCTCCATTGATAAATTTTATGAATAAAAAACGTACGTCCAACGATGTTGAGCAGAGTTTTTTAAATACAACTTCACCGTTTGTTACACACCAAAACCGTCTGCCACAAATAAAGTTACCAAAATTTGATGGAAAATATTCGGAGTTCTCTAGATTTATTAGTACTTTTAACCCACTGGTTCATAATGAAACAAGTATCCAAATAATTGATAAAGTCAATTATCTACTCAACTGTTTATCTGGCCAAGCATTGGCAGTTATTGAACCGTTTCAAGTCGTAGAGTCGAATTATCAAAAAGCTTTAGATAGTTTAATAGGCAGATATGATAACAAATCCTTAATTTTTATCGACCATATTAACTCATTATTTTCGATTACGCCCATGAATAAACCTAGCGCTTCTCAGCTACGTTCCGTCATAGATAATGTTGCGGCTCTTCGTAGTTCTTTTCTTTCGTTGGGATCTGAGCTTTTTTTTTGTCAAAAAAAAATGGGGAATCAAAAAAAGTCTACGATGAAAAACTGGATTTTAAATCTTTGCCATCATGAGACAATTGCTTTTCGATTCTTAGCCATCGTTGCCAGTTTTTGGAGAGTCGTGTCACAGAAGCGGACTCATATCAACTTCGTGATACTAACGGCCTGTTTCACACTGTCGACAATTCGATGTCGTTCTCTTATTTATATTGAAAACAAAAACAAAATATTTAAATTTGTTTTTGTTTTTAATATAAATAAGAGAACGACATCGATTTGTCGACAGTGTGAAACAGGCCGTTCATCGAAACAAATTCCTAACCGTTTGGGGTCATCATTTGTCGTTTCTGCAATGATATGCGAATATTGCAAATCAAAAGAACATTATACTGGAACATGTTTAAATTACTTAGCGCTACCAATTTCTCGTCGTTTCGATTTCGTCAAAAGCTCAAAGCTATTGTTACAATTTATTTTGTAACTTATTTTTTAGAATTAAAAACACAAGAGACTATTATGATTTTAGTTATTACTTTAATTTTATTTACTTTTCAATTTTTATTACTTAATCTAATTTTGTTATTTTATAACCGTCTCAGGGACCCGCTTTTTAAGGCTGGTGTTTGATCTGGTTTTGGTTTATACAAATATATTAAGCCTTCACAGGGACCCGCTTTTTAAGGCTGGTGTTTGATCAGGTTTTTGCTATGTGTGTTATGTGTTAAGAACTGACTCGACTAGAGCTGACTTCACTGACTACAGTTGACTAGCGTTGACTGGATAGACTGAATAATAGACTTCCATACCAAATCACCCTCCGCTTTTATACCCACTTTTGTGCTGCTCGATGAACGGTGCTGCTGACGTTCGCTGTCGCTGGCGTGGTCGTTGCTAAGTGTGCCAGTATGCAAATTCAGCATATTCTGTAGGAAAGTTACTGACATATGCATGTATGCAGCGGTATTGCATCGTCAGCATATATCTGTAGGAAAATTACTGCTAATTACTTCAGTAATGCATACAGCGGTATTTTGCTGTCGTTGGTATTTTTGTTGGTTGAGGGAAAATAATTCAACGTCAGTATGTGTGTGCAGCGTATGTTCCGCTGTCGCTGATACTTCTGTTGGTTAGGGGAAAATGACTCATAACATCCCTCCCCCCTAACGGACAAGAAACATCCTGTCTTAGCATGTTTCGTAGCCATCCTTCTGGAATCAAGTCAAAATAGATGTGTGTATGCATCCGACTACCTTGGCGATACAGCTTTGGCAGCTCTCGGAGTAATATGTAATTATCTCCCGAGCCTCGATTGCCTGAAGGTTCGCAGTTTACCATTAGTTGGTGACTGCTAAGTGTCTGTCGACTTGGTACGTTTGCTGCGTCACCAAGGAAAAAATATGATGTTGTTGGTGAAATGTTGAGGTTGTTACTGACGTTGGGGTGGGTTTTTCGTCCATGTATGCGTTGTAGTATTGTATGTAGGTTTTGCGGTTGCGTGAGGTTGATAGGTATAGGCTGCTGTTGATGATTGTTGGATTCTTCATTGTTAACGGGATGATGATTGTTGGTTGTTTTTTAAAACGCTGGTTAATATTTTTAATCTTATAACTAACAATTTCTTCTTACGTATACTTATATAAAATTTTCTTTTCTTACAATTTTTCCTTATTACTATTATTTCTTATTATTATTATATTGAATATTTTGGATTTGTTATACTCAACCAGTTACAGGATTTTATTATTATGATTTCAAAAAAAAAAATTTTCTTACATATCTTTGCTTATTGCGTTTTTTAATTCTACTTATTTTGATCAAAAATTTAAAATATTTGATAGTTGTTTCTAAGTTTTATAAGTTAAGTTCGTATCATTATTTGGTTGGTTTTTTTTATTTTTGTATATTTTTCTCTCAATTACTTATTACTAGTTGAGAAGAGTTGTGTTAAAAATATAATTCCTATAATTTCAACTTTAAATTGTATGTATGCCTGAAATAAATCATATTTTGTTTAACATTTTCCATAAATTTAATATAAATTCAATTTTGCGTAATTTACTTTTACGATTGTACATAGGTATTTTATTTTCTCTATTAAAAAGAATTTTCGGCCTTAATACCAGTCTTGACTGTTAATTTACAGGACATTTACCGGTATTTAAAAAAAATTATTAACCTTATTTTTATGTGGCAGTTTTCTCTTCAAAAAGGAATTAAGTAAGATTTTTTCTTAACAATGTAATTACTAAATAATAAAAAATAAGATCTTCTGCCTACAGATAGAGAAAAGAATGTTAGTGTAATCTTTTTCGATTCAAGTTATTTTCAAAATTATATGAATTTTCTATAAGTGTATTATGTATGAGTATGACCTTAATTTTAACTTAATATTAAATTGTATGTACATACATATATGTGACAAATTCTTTGGTTGATAAAATTTTTAACATTGGCTTTATCTTTTGTCTTAACCTTGAAATAACTTTTACATGAAATTGAAAACTTTTTAAAAACATTTTTAAGCGTTGCAAAAATGAGTAGGAAAAATTTTACAAAATTTCAACTGATTAAAGCACTTTTTATACCCTTCACCAAAAATGGTAAGGGTATTTATAGGTTTGTCATTACGTGTGTAATTTCCACAATATTTATATGAGGTCCATATAGTATATATATACTGGATCCTTATAATTAAAAAAATTTAACTGAGCCCTGTCCGTCTGTCCGTCTGTCCGTCTATCCGTCTGTCTGTACGTGAAATCCATTTTCTGAAGACACAAGAAGAGCTAGAGAATTGTTTCTTAAAGTAAAATGTAGGGATTTTTCTAAGGATGCTTCGTATTGAAAATCAGCAAAATTAAAAGTATCGATTCTGAAATGGATATATATACAAATAAATGAAGATATATATATATTCATTGCAGAAATAAATTTATAAATACACTAGGTGCCTCAGTAGTATTGAATACGGGGTCACGCGCATTGAATATGTGTCAGAGACAATAATTCAACACACGACCCATCGTGCTACTGAGGCTTGTTAGTTCTTTGTGTATATTACCTTAATAATAACTCAACGTATTTTTTCGTACAACCCCCTTTTTGTCACACATCTAAGCATGTGTGTATAAAAATACAAGGCATTTGCTTTTGAAAGATCACACACATTCAAATCGTTATTTGCTTTTACATACCAAGCAATATTCTACACACATAAAAATTTCAATTTTTTTTTCACCAAAGCACATTATAAACATAAACATGTATGTATGCACACAAACACTATACATACGTAACAGACAAGTAAACTCTGTGGAAAAAAATGTCGCACACTGATGATTACAAAAATATACTCTGATGTATTTATATGTATGTTAAAAATGCTTTTGTATTTATCTTTTAAAATGTTATATATTTGTCAATTTGTTTTTCATTTTAAAAATTGAAATATATGTACATAGGCTTGTAACTATATTTGAAAATAATAAACAGGTTATTTTATACATATATATATATACATATACATAATTGAAATGAGCCGTCGCTAAAAAGTATTTTGTCACCAGTAAAATAACTTTTCCTTTTATGAGGTGTTTTTTGATATGTATGTACATACATAAGTACCTATGTAATAGGTCAATAACGAAGAATAAATAACTTACATAATTACTATTTGAAATAGCCCTACGTTAGAACAATGAATATTGTTTTAGCCTTCTCGAAATCGATAAACTGATACGTTCTGTTAGGCTGATTGGATAATCTAAGTAAGTACATATGTATGTAACTAATATGTATAATAGCTACATACATATGTATGTACATATGTATGTGTTTTTAAAAACCCCCTAGTAATTTGAATTTTCATCTAAGCAAGTAGGTATGTACATATGTACCTACTAAGTTTTAAGCTAACTCAAAATAGTGTTGACTTTTCAAATATCAAATTACTACCTACAGTTAAAATAATAGGTAATTATGTGTGTAACAAATAACAATATACATACATACATATGTAGGTACCTACATAGCAATTATATCAATATGTACATATAACAATATCAACTTTAAATCCGTGCTGAAATGAAAGTAACAAGGCAACATAAGGCAAACATATGTATGTACATATGTATGTAAAAATGTGCGTATAAATATAAAACAAAGTTACCCATCAAACCAAAAACTTCGATTTTGTAACGAATTTGAAAGTTTCGATTTGTAAAAATATGTCTTAACAATGTCGTTTAGACTATTCTTAATGTTTTCGTAATCATTTTTAATTGACTAAAGATCTGCACGTGATAAAACACTATTTATCTTGTAAATTTTATTAAATTTTTCATGTTAATTATATTTATCTATTGAACTAAAAATAATACAGTATTTTTCGGTTATTTGACCCTACGGTTAATTGGTTTCCACGCTTAATTGAACCACATGATCGGGCAAAAAAATATTGCATACATAAACACATGTAAATTTCCTCGGAGAATTGAACTCGGTTAATTGATTTTCCCGCTTAATTGGTTCAAAATTCATGTAATCAAAAATAAATTTCCTCTTACTTTTACCCGGTTAATTGCATTATTATTGAAAAATACTCTGGCATTTTTGCACATACATTATTGACATCATTTGTGAAAAAATTTGTGTTCAAGTTTATGTTTTTTTTGTAAAACCAATATATGAATTGTATTTTATTTAGTTTATAAATTTAATTTTTTTGTAAAACTCATGTGCACACAAATAGTGCATTTAATAGTACATAGTATGTACCTACAATAATAAATACCTGCGATACACATATATGTACATTTTTTTCTGTTACTTGCCTTTTTTTTTGTTTAAGGTAAAAAAAAATTATTTTGAAAAACTTAAAGTGCACATATGCGATTTCTTTTAATTCATTAGTATGTAGTTCCAATTATGCGTGATTTCTGTAATTGAACAAATTGTTCAATTAAACGGGATTCTTGTAATTGAACGAATTGTTCAATTAAGCGGGTATCGGCTAATTGGTTCCCCGGTTAATTGAACAAAAAGTTGTGCAAATTTTGATGTGCAATTAACCGAAAAAGATTGTATTAACGAAGTTTACCTGATTTTGCAATACTTACTTAATAATTAAATTTTTTAAAAAAATGTTTCTCTTCACAAACTCAATTTAAAACTTGTAAACATCAAATAGGTATAACTTCAGACATAATACAGAAATGTCTTACGGTAGAAAAACAAAATAAATATTTTGTATTATTGCCCATGCGCCCAACCATACGTACAAATATATATTATATAATTATATGTATGTATATATATATGTATGTGTGCCTGAATGTTTTCATAAAAAGGGCATACCCTGCATTTTTAAAAGTAGAATTTTAATCGAAATCGTTAAGTATTTCCCTAACGAAAATCCGACTAAATACTACAGTGGCCACAAGTAATGCAAGAGTTCGCCTTTGACTCTCTCACACATATACATGTAAAAAAAGTGTTTTTAAAGGTAAAATGAGCAGAAGTCAACTAAAACGTTGCATAAACAAAGAAAAAGAACAATTAATTGAATATTTTATAACTATTGAAAAAGAAATTTGATAAATAAACAAATATGTATCAAAAAAAATTAAATTTCTGTAGTATTTTCATTTAGGAAATATCATTGTTGATCTAACTGGTACATTTTGACTAGAGAAATAGTTGGGAGTTGCTCACCAGTGATCTCATCGGTCTGATCGTGTCAAGTGATTACCGTCAATGTCATCCGTATGTTCAAATCGTCAGTCGAGTGCATTGCTAGTTGTTAAGCTCTGTACAGACGGTTGTCAGATCTAACAATATTGTCAGTAAAATGTGTTCAAAATTTCTTACAACCGTCTGAACTAACAATTTTTGTCTGACAACATTGCCAGAAAAACCATTGTCATTAAATTGTTATACTACAATATATCAAAAAATTGTCAGACATCTGACAATCGTGAGAATACAATTCGCTTTCATTGCCAGGTAATTGTCAGACAATTTTTCATTGTCAGACGTTTGAGTTTTGTGAATCTGACAATTTTTTCATTGTCAGTAAATAAACAAGCAAAAGCTTTTATTACAGTCGAATTCGGATAAGATTGCTTAACTGAAAATAAAAATTTGTATTTAGTTTTTTCTATCAATTTCAAAGCATTTACTATGGCTTAAAAAAATCCGCTTAAAAGTAACCTCGTTTAATTGAAACATATTTCGGTTAGAAATAAGATAATTTATATAAAACAAACACCACTTAAAAGAAAACATTATTAATTTACTGGCAACGAAATACTTTTTAGCGACTTCTCATTTCAATTAAATATAATTAACTATTTATTATTTTCAAATATAGTTACAAGCTTATATTTCAGTTTTTAAAATGAATCTGAAATGAAAAACATAAATTTTCGCTTAGCCGAATCCGACTGTATTCTCTTTCTCTTAAAAGTATTCTATACATTTCATGGTGTTTATGCTCTCTGAGAGAATCTGGAAATTATTGTTATATCTAACAACTGTGTAAACAGACAATTTATTGACTTACAACGTTGCTAGATAAATTTATTGTCTGACAATAAATTAAAAGCTTTTCTGACAATTTTCTTACAACCGTGTGAACTGACAATAAAGCTTGTGCTAGCAATTATTTACTGTCAGTACATTGCCAGCAAATTGTTAGATCTGACAATATTGTTAGATCTGACAACCGTCTGTACAGAGCTTTAGGCTGGTAGTTAGAGGAAATGACTGGTAGCTCGCGAAATAGCTAGACATTCGCTAGCTACGCCGACTGCAGGGTATTTAAAATACTTGCAAACAATAATATTTATACACACAGAAGCAGCATTACATATATATGTAAGTATTTGTGTTGAAAATGTTAATGTTTGTTGAATTTTAAAGTTCTAACTAAGCTTGATGTTGATCTAATAAATATATTTGAGCTATCCATGAATAAATAATAGAAGCTGTCGATGGATGTTGAAAAAATTTCCATTATCTTTATTTTATGTATGTACCTACGTACTAGTAATGTTACGAATACTCGTATTCGATTTTTCGACTATTTGCTTATTTTAATATATTTTTATTCGTATTCGACAAGTAAGTATTTTGTTACCAGAAATTAAACATTTTTCCTTTTATGGGATGTTTGTTTCATATAAATTAGATTATTTCTAAACAAAATATGTTTCAATCAGCAGGTTTTCTTTTAAGCAAATGCAAGCAAGTGCTTTGAGATTGATCAAAAATAATAAATATAAATAACAATTTTTATTTTCAATTAAGCGTTTTTTACATATAAACAGTGCGTTCTTATCCGAATTCGACTTTATACACATATATTTACCGTGTAGTACCTACACCATACCATAGCGTTTTAATTTACTTTAGCAAAAATAAAATTTCGGTTCTGAGTTTTGATTACATATATACAATTTTATAAACCTTTCAAAAATAAATTTAAAATAAATACTTTGTGCTCCAGTATTGAACTAAGGAGTCGCTCACTATAATTCTACCCACTAACCATTGTGCTACAGAGGCTTATTAGTGTTGAATGTATATTAACTTAATTATAGCTTTACGCATTTTTTCGTACAAACCCCTTTTTGTCACACATCTAAGCATGTGTGTATAAAAATACAAAGCATTTGCTTTTGAAAGATCAACACATTCAAATCGTTATTTGCTTTTAACATACCAAGCAGTACTGCCACGACCAAAAAAATATTACAACCAAATATTTTGAAAAAGTTACCAAATGTGAAAAAATAACCAAATTTAAAATGCATATTTTATTAACAAAAAATATTTAAATTTATTTAAAGTAGCATTACATACAGTTTATTTGCATTTTATACATAGTTAAATAATAATTGCAAAACAAGAAAACAAAAAAAAAAAAATCATACTAATAGTAAATGAAAAGGAGAAACTTAAATTGAAATCAGTTTTTGTTTATTTGAGCCCTTATTCGTAAAAATAGTTTTTTTTTATAAGAGTTAAACCTGCCAAATGTTTATACAAAATTCATTTGATTGAAAGTTTATAAATTAAAATTTTTTTTTAATAGGATCATTACAATAAACAAAATTTGTACTGCACATTTATAAATAATAAGAAAGGAAAAAAAGAAATTGTTTTTACATATTAATAAATTTCTTATTAATAAGTGAAAAACATAACAAGAAACTTAAATTTAAACAAACTTTTTAAAGTGTTTATTTATTTAAAATAAACAATATTTGTACTTCAGGAAAAAAATGTAATTGTTTTACAAAATTTTTCTTTTAAATCAAAAAATTAATAGATTTACAATTCACAGTATTGAGATTAGAAATTATATACGAATTTTCAATTCATATCTTTGGCAGACCGTAAATAATGGGCAACATTTTGATTTTTGCACAAATATTTCGATTGGATAATATTGTTAATAGTTTTAAAATCAAGACTATTACGAAATTTGGTTTTGTTTAAATTAAGCTGTGAAAACATTCTTTCGGCTGCAGCAGAACTATGTGGCAATGATAATAAATTTTGTACGAAATAAAAAAGTTGTTCAAAAGTTTTTTCGTTCGTCCCATTTTTGTTTTGAAAGTTGTCAGGTCTAGCTAGATGTGAATCATTGAATATTTTTTAATAACACAGAACAGATCATTTAGTAGTACGGATAGGTGTTGACAGTGTTGGGACCCAATCGTACTATGAACAGGTAATTAAAAATTTTCAAAAATTGTTTTCAAAGCTTAACAAGTTATATATATAGTTAAAAAATATTCAAACGAAAAAAACTAACCAAAATGAAAAAATATTCGCATCTCACATTAAAAAATAACATTACCAATTTTTGTTAGAAATAAGAAAAAACGGCAGCTCTGATACCAAGCACTATTCTACACACATAAAAAATTTCAATTTTTTTTTCACCAAAGCACATTACAAACATAAATATGTATGTATGCACACAAATCGTTTTTAGAACACTATACATACGTACCAGACAAGTAAACTCTGTGGAAAAAAATGTCGCACACTGATGATTACATATATACTCTGATGTATTTATATGTATGTTAAAAATGCTTCTGTATTTATCTTTTAAAATGTTGTATATTTGTCAATTTGTTTTTCATTTTAAAAATTAAAATATATGTACATAGGCTTGTAACTATTTTTGAAAATAATAAACAGGTTATTTTATACATATATATATATATATATATATATATATTTTTTTAAATTAATATACACAAAGAACTATCTAGCCTCAGTAGCACGATGGGTCGTGTGTTGGATTATTGTGAGCGATTCCTCAGTTCAATACTGGAGTATTTATTTATTTTAAATTTATTTCTGAAAGGGTTATAAAATTGTATATATGTATGTAATCAAAAATCAGAACCGAAATTTTATTTTTGCTAAAGTAAATTAAAACGCTATGGTATGATACAGGTGTAGGTACTACACGCTAAATATACATTTGTGTATATATATATACATAGGTATATATGTATTTTTCGGTTAATTGCACATCAAAATTTGCACAACTTTTTGTTCAATTAACCGGGGAACCAATTAGCCGATACCCGCTTAATTCAACAAATCGTTCAATTACAAGAATCCGCATAATTGGAACTACTAATGAATTAAAAGAAATCGCATATGTGCACTTTAAGTTTTTCAAAATAATTTTTTTTTTACCTTAAACGAAAAAAATGCAAGTAACAGAAAAAAATGTACATATATGTGTATACGCAGGTATTTATTATTGTAGGTACATACTATGTACTATAAATGCACTATTTGTGTGCACATGAGTTTTACAAAAAAATTAAATTTATAAACTAAAAAACAATTCATTTGCAATTAACCGGGTAAAAGTAAGAGGAAATTTATTTTTGATGACATGAATTTTGAACCAATTAAGCGGGAAAATCAATTAACCGGGTTCAATTATCCGAGGAAATTTACATGTGTTTTCGTATGCAATATTTTTTTGCCCGATTATGTGGTTCAATTAAGCGTGGAAACCAATTAACCGTAGGGTCAATTAACCGAAAAATACTGTATACATAATTGAAATGAGCCGTCGCTAAAAAGTATTTTGTCACCAGTAAAATAACTTTCCCTTCTATGAGGTGTTTTTTGATATGTACATACATACATAAGTACCTATGTAATAGGTCAATAACGAAGAATAAATAACTTACATAATTACTATTTGAACTAGCCCTACGTTAGAACAATGAATATTGTTTTAGCCTTCTCGAAATCGATAAACTGATACGTTCTGTTAGGCTGATTGGATAATATAAGTACATACATACATATGTACCTAATATGTATAATAGCTACATATTTCTACATACATATTTCATTTAAAAATATTTCTCGAATAATTTGCACAGAGTAGGTACATTTTCCAAAAAAAAAAAAAAAAAGTCATAAAAAAGTAGTACATAAAATGTACAAAAACATATTAATTTATATATATATGTATGTACATATATGTGTGTATGTTAAAAATGCATTTGTATTTAGAAGTAAAAAATATGTGATTTGTTTTTCATTTTAGATTCATTTTAAACTCAGTGAGAAAAAAAGTAATGATAAAACATGCACACATACTGCTTACAGTATTATCAAAGGATATTAACAAAGGATATACAGGCTTATTATATTCTGCGAATCACATATATATGCATTGGTGAAGGGTATATAAGATTCGGCACAGCCGAATATAGCACTCTTACTTGTTTTTATTAAAAAGTGAGTTCAGTTGTATTTGTTAGTATTTTGTTAGTGAAAGAAATTTAATACTTTTGTTGTTTCTGTTGATCAGAAAGAAAAATTATACATACGCGTATAATTATTTTCAAATCAACAACAAACAGAAAAAAATCGAAAAGTTTTTTTTTTTTTGTTACTGTTTGCATATCCATATGCACACATATACGTACATATACATATGCACATACGTACATTAAACTATGCAGTTTGATTTAGTTGTCATTGGCCGTGAAATTGTCTGGCAAAATTTTGCCGTGGAATCATGTTTCATAACCAAGTACTCATGCCCAAAAAAAAACGTATATAACCCAGTTGGATATTTTTGGAATTTAATTTGAGTTCAATTCTTTGTTTCAAATTTATAAATTAAACCTAAACTTAATTGATGTCGTTAACCGTTGTCATTGTTGATGCATAAATGGCCGACAATTTTTGTCACTGAACATAATTGTGAACAGTTTTGCATTTCAAGTTTTATGCAATACGTATAACAATTTTGTATTTATTGCGCCATGACTCAATCATAACTTAGTAAGAACTATTTGGTTCAATAATTTAGCGATTATCGCTATAAATGTGTATGTATATTTTTACTATACATATGTTATATCTTTTTAATTTTTTTACTCAATTGGATGTCTATGCCAATTGGGTCGCTTTTGTTCATGTATTGCAGTTCTAGTGTATTTCATACAATAATTTTGTAGAACATTAAAACTGCACTAATGCACAAATTTAAAAATTAAATTTCATCGTGCAGTCTTAAAAACGGCATGAAACGGTGCGGTTGCCGTTTATAAAATTAAATTAAAAAAAAATTTTAAATTCCCATTTTTAAAAAAAAAATTTTGTAATGCAACTTTGGTGATTAAAAGACCAAATTTTAGAAAACAGTTCATATGTGGAGATTGAATAACAATTTCATTAAATATATATTATAGCACAATTGCTATTAAAATAAATTGTAATAAAAGTACTGCCAGTGACAAACCACAAGCCAAAGTGAAGAAAAAAAATAATTTTGAATGTGTGTGTGGAAAAAGAAACCATTAGTTAAAAGGCAGTATAATGCGAAATCGGCAGTGATAAATTTCATTTAAAAACTAATTATGAAATAAAATGCTAAATTAGCTAAAAGTTTGTGAAAATAAAGTTATGTGCATAAACTAAACAGATGTTTAATATGTAATTCAACGAACAATAAAATCTATGTTTATACATACATACATATATAAACAAAGGTTAAATACGACGGTTTTCTTTAATTAAAAAAAATGCCAGGTAGTGAGTGGAAGTAAAATTAATAATCAAGCCAAAATAAACAGCATGGCCAAATATTCATTAAATGCTTGATTTGTATATGTATGTATTTCAAATATTGCTTATATATTCCGCCAACATTAAAGCAAATTTGCAAGACGACAACCACATTGATGAAAATGTAGTTTTGGTGAATAAATGTTGTGGAAAATTCGAAATACACAATGAATTTTAATAAGTGAATAATTCTTCAAAAAAAAATTTTTAAAGGAATAATTGAAACATTTAAAAGTTTTGAAGTATAACTTGACTAATTTCGCAAGTTGTAAGAGAAAAAAAAAACAAACCTAAAAACAAATACTCGTGGCGTAGAATACAAAGGATCATTTCGGTTTAAGAGGAGTGTTAAAAGGTCTATTCGATATAATGCAAATACTCTGAACAACAACACCGCCAACTCTAACTCTGCGATGAACACAGGTAAGTTGGGTGTCTGCCCAAATTTTTTATTTTACTTTCTCTTGGTTTCCTTTAAGTTCGTTGTTGTCATATTTTTTCGCTTTGATTCATACCTGCTAATAGTTTAATTTCAAAATATTGTTCTTTTTCCCTTTTATAGTTTCTCTTCAATTTAAAAACTTTCAATGTTATTGTCCATCAAACTAATGTTATCTGGTTTTTACTTTTAAATATTTTAATTTCAACATATTGCTCTTTGTTAAAGTTTTTCTTGAATTCATTTACTGCATTTTCCTATAAAAATTTTCAATGTTATTGTCCAACAAAATAATGTTATTTTGTTTTGATTTATACTTTTAATTTATTTGGCGAGAAGAAAACAAAAATAAAAATAAATAAGTGATCGGACGTGTTTTGCAATAATTAAATAAGTAATCGGGCGTGATTTCGTGATTATCGGTTTCCAATTTTTCTTCATGTCCCGCAAGACAGTGAGTGTAATTCGTGCTTTCAACACAAAATAATCTGGAGTGAAATTCATTTGGATATTCTTTAGTTTCATTTTTGAAGAATATTTTTTAAAAACTTTCATTGCTCGCAAAATTTCTAGAATTTAAATATTATTAAAAAAAATTTTATACGTCTCTTATTTATTCTTATTTTAATACGTTTTCGTAAATCTGTTGCAAAAGAATTATTAATTTTATTTTTTCTTTCTGTTGTTTATCCAACAATTTTATATACTTTAGGACACTTACTTACTTACATGTGACCTTGTTTTCTCTTTTTTTTTTAGATTTTTGCTCTGATTGATTGATTAATCAAATTATTCTTAATTTTTATTTCTAGAGCAGTATTAGTTGGTCGATTAGAAGGCGATACCGGGTCAGTAGCGTTCCATCCTTTTTTAACCTTTTCCTTTTACTAATTATTTTGCTTCTTTCAGATCCTTGACGTCAACCTGGGTCCCCGGTTCCTCAAGTTGGAACCATCGTGACAAAAATTTTTCATTGTCCCTTCAAGGTATGTTCCATTGTTTCTTATTATAGTCCTGTATAAATATGTATTTCCTTTATATTTCAGCCATTGAAGACCCTAAATATTCATCATCAATACCGTCGATATTGCGGTGAGTTTTTCCTTCTTCTCTTTTTCCTTTTTGTTTCTTTTTTTTTTTTTTCTTTTTCCCTAAAATATCACTTATTGACTGTATGGCTTCACCAAATTACGGTGTAGGGTTCGAAGTCTTCCCTTCACCATTATTTGAACGTTTACTGGTGTGGGGAAACTTTTAATTTCATAGGGTCCATCCCATAGGGGCGTGAATTTGTTTTTACGTGCTTGTGTTTTTACTAGGACTCTGCCTCCTATTTTTAAAGTATAAGACCTTGACTGTTTGTCGTACTGCTTCTTTGCCCTAGCCTTAGCTCTTTCTTGATTTTCCTTGGCAATCTCGTAAGCCCTTTGTATTTGATGTCTCAATAATTTGGGATAATCGTAGGGGTTATATAAGGGTATGCGTGTTTGTAGGTTTGATGGCAGCGGTGCATCAAATCCATATAGTATTTTAAATGGTGTCTGCTTTGTGGCCGTGTGCTCTGTATGGTTGTGTACGTGCATTGCTGGAGCAAGCCACTGATCCCAGTTTGAACCATCTTCTTTTGCGAAACTTCGCAAATATTCTGCTAATGGTCGGTGACTTCGCTCTAATGACCCGTTAGCTTGAGGGTGATAGGGAGAAATATGTTGCTTCTTAATTCTCAAAAGCTTACACACACTTCCAAACAATTTCGAGGTGAAGTTTGTTCCGTTGTCTGTAATTAATTTTTTGTTACTACCTCGTTATAAAAGACTCTTGCTGCCGTCTCTGCTTCGGCGTCCATATCCATATATACCAGCCGGTAGCCGCGTTAATAATTGCATCAAATAAAATAATCCTTTTAATTGATCTTGCAACAGAAAAAACTGTCAGGTGTAGCAAAACCAACAATACATAAAAGTCTAAATCCAGCTACCTTGTATTGTTGCATCCTACACACGACGGTGTAGAACTGCACAGACAAATTGAATAAAGTCTAAATCCTAGCTACCTTCATATTGTCATTGCAGGACTAATCGCTAAAGCAGATCAAGGCAAAAAGGAGAATTACCTTGATTGTAAAAATTCTGCGCGGTTGCGAACAAACTTATATAATAAAATAATAATAATAATAATAATATAAAGTGAAAATAAGCCTAAACCACAGACCACTATGAGGATAATAAACAGCGGAATATGGGTAAGTAGAATACAGCTTTAATGGACAATCCACAGACACAGACAGACGACTTAATAAAACGGATAGATAAGTATAATTATTCAGTGGACAGTCTACAAGTTCTTGCGTGGACAGAACTTAAGGGTTTAGAAGCAGACAAAACATTCCTGGACAACCATAGGGAAACAATAAGAATACAAAGACTGACAAAGTTAGAAGAAGTTAGTTATGTGTTACAATTAATAAGTGAATTAAGTAGGGATAGATCATTGGAGTTTGTGAAAAGAATCGAAGAACTCGAAGAGACAAAAACATTCCTTAAGGGACATTGCGAAAAGCTAAGAGGACAAATAGAGTACACAGATACTTTGTTGGAGGACGTAGAAAAGGAAAATTCAGAATTAGTAGAACAGTTGAAAGGAAAAGGACTGAGTGAAGAGAATTTTAGGAAACAGTTAAAACAGAAACAGTTAATAGAGACACAAGACGACACTATCCAAAGGCTACAAACAGCATTGGAAAACGCAAGAAGAGAGTTGGATACAATTCACAGAGCTAGTTCACCAAATCCTTCACTGCTCGAAGAACTAAACGAAGTAGGACTACCAACAATAGTCATCTCGCACGAGAAAGAAACACATGCCTTGACGCTGTTGGAAAAAGTAAAAACCCTAATAAACAACGCAAGGAAAGCGGGTAGCAGGGGGTACTCCGCGGAAACAAAAGCCAGGAAATTAAAGGAGTTAAGCGAATACACCCTGAGATTCGGTGAATTGGAAGACACCGAAGAAGTTGACAGCGGAATAACGGAAGAATTTAATAGACTGCTCCCAGTGGCCCAAGAAATTTTGGAAAGACGATCACCATCACCCCGGCAAAACCATACTATTGAGAGAGCAGAAATCGAAACAATCAGAATGACGTCGCTATCCGAGATTATTAAAACAGTTAACAACACAGTCCCATCATTCTTCGGGACCGATGGACCTGACTTACCATCATAAGTATGCAGGTACATACAAGGATGCAAGATGGTAGAAAGAGAAGTACTCACAGGGGCAAATAACGTCCTAACACAAGATGTGATACAGTGCCTGAAATTGCGACTGCTGGGGGGTGCATACTCAAAAATAACCCAGATCACTTTTGGTTCAGTGGACGCATACTGTAACACCATCAAGAAGTTATATCTAAAAAATAAAAGCCTGGATAAGATAAGGGAGCTGATCTTGGGGTGCAAACAGAGCATCAGAGAGTCAGCATGCAAATTTGGAGAACGCCTGGATAGCCTATTAAATGAGGCAAAAACAACAATAGAGAACGAATGGCCGGTGGGACCTGGCGGGGAAACCATGCTGAAGGACTTCAAGAGGATAGCGGTAAGAAGCTTCATCAAGGGTCTGAAGGACCATGCTCTTAAAGCTCGATTTGTGGGGCAGGAGGAGGAAGAGCTCACTAAGTTGATAGAGATAGTCGAGAACGCTGAGGAATTGTTTGGCATCAACACAATAGATTCAGAAGTCCCCTGTAGTTTTTGCAACAGGGCGGGGCATGAATGGAATAGCTGCAAAAAGCGGCTAAACACACCATACTGTATGAGCTGTGGAAAATACGGTCATGAAATGGGGCCACTGTGCAGGAATGTCGTGAGCTGTACGTTCTGTGGAAACAGCGGGCACGATGTGGAAAACTGCAGAAAGAGATTAGGCTCCTTATACTGCCGATTGTGTAGAATAAATGGCCACAAGGAAACCCCTTTCTGTGAGCCAAGAACAAACCTACCCAACCAAAATCAATTGGATAGAAGGACGGCAGAAACAAATAGGAGGATAACAAACACAGAATTCCGTGGAGGCCCACAGCTAACGACGGGACAAAACATGAACAGAGGGGCAAATAGAACCAATGGTACACGCCCAACCTGTTTTAAATGTCAGCAACAAGGACATTTCGCACGCGACTGCAGAAGCAATATCAGACAAACTCAGACAATGGGAACAGGGATCTATCAACAGGCGCGAAATAGCAACAACGACAGGGACCTAGCTAACAGACCAGTAGAGGCCCACAACAACACAAATCGGACAAATGCCCAGGGAAACGAAATTCGGCCCAGTTATCGCCAATAACTGCAAATTAACAGAAAATCAGATTGGCATAAAAAGGAGAACAACTACATATATAATAAAGAAACAGAAACACAGAATCGGGTAAATAAAGATGATACGGAGACTGACTCAGAAACAGAGCAGCCAACCAGGATAGTAACCGAGGCAGTTGTACACTCGGTGAACAAGGAGAAAGGGCAAACTATAGAAGAACATACTGAGAAAGATAGTGAATTAAACAAAAAAAAAGGAGAAAAAAGGTAAAGAGATGATGCGAAATATAGAAGATAGTGCTGAATCACCGGGCAATGTGGACACAGTTTTCATTACGCTCCCCTGCCAAGAAGCAAGGGGGGGAGGATTGGTCCTACTTGTGGATACCGGAGCAGATTTCAGCATAATAAAAGAAGACTCAATGAAGATTTTTCTCAGTAAGAACAGAAAGCAAACTAAAACTCTTTCTGGAGCCTTCGGAGGAAAGACTACGACACTGGGCACTACCGAGATCAGGATAGGAGATAAAAGGCAGTTGTCGTGGGTGTTCCATATTGTGTCGCGGGAAATACAAATCCCTGGAGATGGTATTCTCGGAAGAAATAATATGTGGAACAGATGTATAGTGAACACCATAGACAGAACCTTGAGTATATTTGATAGCGAACATTGGGTGAAGATGTTTACCCTTCGTACGGAAATAGATTGTCAAACAAATCATCAACAGGGTGTCTGTCTGAGGAAGAGAGCAGTCACTATAGTACCAGTCAATATTATATCGAGAGACAAAACTGTGGTTGTGCATAAACAGGAGATTTCCCCTGGAGTTTATGTTGGAAATACTGTGGTCAACATTAAAAATGGAGGCACAGCAGTACCCATACTGAACGCAACCGAGCAGGACATACCATGGAGGAAGGACATTAAAGTGAAATTTTCAAATTTCAACCACTACACGCAATATGGAGGGCGAGATCAACCCCCTTCGTCGGTGACAAATCAGGACGATAGAATAAGGCGTCTAAAAAACACTATTATGACGGAGAGGGATTGGAACATGGAAGAAACAGAGTCAATGAACCGGATATGCGAGGAATATCATGACTTATTCATGTTGGACAATGACAAATTGCCATTCACCACATTGGTGAAACATAAAATACCAATAAAAGGTGAACAACCACCCATTAATCAACGACAGTATCGTCTACCTCACGTCCATAAAGAAGAAATCAACCGGCAAGTGTCGGAGCTACTACAGGAAGGTATAATAAGTCCAAGCATATCCCCATGGAATTCACCAATATTGTTAGTGCCCAAAAAATCTCAAGACGGTCAGAAAACCTTTAGACTGGTAGTCGATTTTCGAAAACTAAATGAGGCTACAATAAAACAGGTATTCCCTATTCCTAGAATTGATGAAATTTTGGATCAATTAGGAAATAGCAGGTATTTCACTACCTTAGATCTGGCGAGTGGATATCACCAAGTACTAGTTGACGAAGGAGATAAGGAAAAGACTGCCTTCAGCACCGATAAGGGTCATTTTGAATTTAATAGAATGCCCTTCGGCCTAACAGGAGCACCAGCCACATTCCAGATGGTCATGAACACGATCCTTACAGGCTTACAGGGCCTGGACTGTTTTGTGTACCTCGACGACATAGTCGTATACGGAAGAAACGTGGCAGATCACGAAACGAAGATCATGAACGTTCTATCAAGACTACGAGAGGGTGGTCTTAAACTAAACACGAAGAAATGCCAATTCTTGCGTAGAGAAATAGTTTACTTAGGACACAAATGTTCCAACGAGGGAGCGCTACCAGACCCTTCGAAAGTGGAATGTGTCAAACAACTTAAGCCACCAAGAACAATAAAAGAAGTACAAGCACTCCTGGGCTTGATCAACTATTACCGAAAATTTGTGGCAGGAATGGCAAAATTGGCTGCACCAATAACAAAGCTGTTAAGAAAAAACGCTAAGTTTGTGTGGACGTCCCAATGCCAAGAGGCCCTGGACAAAGTCAAAGAAAGTATTGCAAACCCTCCAATATTGATTTACCCGGATTTTGAACAACCCTTCAGAGTAACAACGGATGCAAGTAACGAGGCCTTAGGAGCAGTCTTGTCACAGATACGAAACGAAATGGATCATCCGATAGCATTTGCCAGCCGAACGCTCAGTGATACCGAACAAAGATATTCGACAATAGAAAAAGAAATGCTTGGTGTGGTGTGGGCAACACATACTTTCCGCCCATATCTCCTGGGGCGACACTTCACCGTATTTACTGACCATCAACCCTTAAGGGGGATAGCAAACCTCAAGGACCAAACCTCAAGACTTGCACGGTTTAGGCATAAATTATCAGAATACGAGTTTGAAATTGTGTACAAACCAGGGAAGACTAACTTGAATGCAGATGCATTAAGCAGATTACCAACAAAAAATCAAAATATCGGAGTGATAACTAGAGCTCAAGCAAGCTCGAGAAAATCGGAAGAGGAAAGGACAAAGCAAAAAGAGCAACAGAAAGCTCTTGCAGAGGAAAAACAGAGTGAAAATATTGACAAAACCTCCGCGGCGACATTTTTATCTGAGAAAAAAGATATCCAAGAAGTTCTTAGAAGCTTTCATGACTCACCGCTGGGCGGACATCAAGGAGTCAGGAAGACCTACTATAGAATAAAAAAACAGTACAAGTGGAAGGGGATGCAACACGATATCAAGACCTACATCAAAAAGTGCCCTAAATGTCAGAAAAATAAAAGTGGACTTCTCAACAGAGAGCCCATGGTCCTCACAGATACAGCAAACGGACCGTTCGAAAAGTTATATATGGATATGGTGGGGCCCCTGCCGACAACCACCATGGGAAACAAATACATTCTTACCCTACAGGATGATTTATCAAAATTTTTTGTCTGCGCACCCATGCAAGACGCCGAAGCAGAGACGGCAGCAAGAGTCTTTTATAACGAGGTAGTAACAAAATATGGTATTCCCAAAAAATTAATTACAGACAACGGAACAAACTTCACCTCGAAATTGTTTGGAAGTGTGTGTAAGCTTTTGAGAAATATGTTGCTTCTTAATTCTCATGCGATATGTTTTGCTTACAAGTACTGCCAAGTCAATATGTTAACTCAGAAAAAAACGTATTCGCTAAAATATTGAACAGTGCTGCCCAATAAGTTCAAACAAAAAAGTCTTTTTCCGATTTTGATATTTTGATGGAATATAACTTTTCTCAGAAAACCTCCGGAAAAATAGTTGAAACCACAATCGATGCGTATTTTAAACCTCATTCGATTGTGTGTAGTGTCATATGCGCACCCTTTCTACTTTATGAGTTATTTCCAAATTACTAAAAGTGCTTTTTTTTTTAAATGTTGATGAGAATATAACTTTTCTCAGAAAACCTCCGGGAAAATAGTTGAAACCACAATCGATGCGTATTTTCAACCTCATTCGATTGCGTGTAGTGTCATATGCGCATCCCTTATACTTTATGAGTTATTTGCAAATTACTAAAAGTGTTTTTTTTTGTAAAAAAAATGTTGATAAGTATACAACTTTTCTCAGAAAACCTCCGGAAAAATAGTTGAACCCACAATCGATGCGTATTTTAAATCTCATTCGATTGCGTGTAGTGTCATATGCGCACCCTCTCTAGTTTCTGAGATATCAATGAAATAGTGTTTTGAAAATTGTTCGAAGAAACCTCCGGATATATACGTTATAATTAAAATGTCCATAATGACAGTCATAAAATCTGATACTAGAGGACTTTTGCTATATATCCTCATTTTTATATTTTTAATTTTTTAAAATATTACTTTAAAATTATTGCATTCAAAGTCGTAATTTTTTTTCATTCTTTGTTTACGTTTAGCACGTACCAAGTGCCGAATGATGTTTTTTACAAAATATATGTGATGATTTTGCTTACAAGTGCTGCCAAGTCAATATGTTAACTCAGAAAAAAACGTGTTCGCTAAAATATTGAACAGTGCTGCCCAATAGATTCAAACAAAAAAATCTTTTTCCGATTTTCATATTTTTAATGGAATATAACTTTTCTCAGAAAACCTCCGGGAAAATAGTTGAAACCACAATCGATGCGTATTTTCAACTTCTTTCGATTGCGTATAGTGTCATATGTGCACCCCTTCTACTTTGTGAGTTATTTGCAAATTACTAAAAGTGTTTTTTTTTTTGTAAAAAAAATGTTGATAAGTGTACAATTTTTCTCAGAAAACCTCCGGGAAAATAGTTGAAACCACAATCGATGCGTATTTTCAACCTCATTCGATTGCGTGTAGTGTCATATGCGCACCCCTTATACTTTATGAGTTATTTGCAAATTACTAAAAGTGTTTTTTTTTTTTTTGTAAAAAAAATGTTGATGAGAATATAACTTTTCTCAGAAAACCTCCGGAAAAATAGTTGAAACCACAATCGATGCGTATTTTCAACCTCATTCGATTGCGTGTAGTGTCATATGCGCACCCCTTCTACTTTATGAGTTATTTGCAAATTACTAAAAGTGCTTTTTTTTTTTAAATGTTGATGAGAATATAACTTTTCTCAGAAAACCTCCGGAAAAATAGTTGAAACCACAATCGATGCGTTTTTTAAGCCTCATTCGATTGCGTGTAGTGTCATATGCGCACCCCTTCTACTTTATGAGTTATTTGCCAATTACTAAGTGTTTTTTTTTTCTAAAAAAATGTTGATAAGTATACAACTTTTCTCAGAAAACCTCCGGAAAAATAGTTGAACCCACAATCGATGCGTTTTTTAAACCTTATTCGATTGCGTATAGTGTCATATGCGCACCCTCTCTAGTTTCTGAGATATCAATGAAATAGTGTTTTGAAAATTGTTCGAAGAAACCTCCGGATATATTCGTTATAATTAAAATGTCCATAATGACAGTCATAAAATCTGATACTAGAGGACTTTTGCTATATATTCTCATTTTTATATTTTTAATTTATTAAAATATTACTTTAAAATTATTGCATTCAAAATCGTAATTTTTTTTTCACTCTTTGTTTACATTTTGCACGTTGAAAAGTTAGCAAACCGGATGTGCGGTTTTTTACCTTACTGTTTCCGGTTTGCTAAAATGTTGTTTTCTTCTCGCCGATGGCTTAGAGCATGATAAAATAAGAACTGTATATGCACCACTACAACAATACAACACTAAGAAAAACAACAGGCATTTTGCTTAAGTAAAAGTGAACTGAAACCCCATATAACAATTTTCTCCATGCATAAAAAATGGTATTAATATGGCGCAGAAAAATTTGTACCAAATTTGACATATAGAGGAACGGAATAATTGGCCCGAATTCGCCACTGCATCTACCTGGTAATGACTTCGCCTTGACTTGGAGAACACAGGTGATTAATGGGAAGCTGTTTGCAGGCCAATTGGGCCAGTTATACCTTTTATTAATATGTTGTTGCGCAAGGCGAATTCAGTATGAAGTGAATGCAGTTGCTACAAATTTTCAGGCGCTAGTTGCATACAATTTTTTATGCATGCAGAACTGGAGTGATGAATTCGATTTTTGCACAAACAAAATGCTTGTTGTTTTTCTTAATATTATGTTGTTGTAACCGTGCATGTACCTTGTTTATTATATAATGGACTTGGGTATCATGCATGTTAAACAAGGTAAATGCACCACCACAACAACACAAAACTAATAAAATCAACAGGTATTTTGTTTGTGCAAAGAGCGATTTCATCATCTTGTCTATCAAAATTTTCCATGCATAAAAAATTATATAAAAAAGGCTGCGGAAAATTGACCATATTTGACAGTTCAGGTGATGGATAAATTCGCTCGTATTCGCTACAGCATTCATCTTGTAATTAATTCGCCTTATTGAGAGTCAATCAGGGAAAATTAATAACAGTTTGTGACTTACTCATAACCATAGAAAACAGCTCTTCACACAAAACTTATGAAACACAATGAAGTTTGTTAGAGGTCACTTACCATAACGCCATATCCATAACCAATGAAACCAATTGAATTTAGGTTTTTCGACATAACCATAAACAGCTTTTTGCTGATTAGAGAAATTTGTTGGCTTTTATTGCGATTTGAATATGTTTTCATTTACACTATTGTATGGTCGTTCACAAACGGGATGAATTGTTATGGCGTTAAATGATAGCTTATTGGCAAGAGAGGTAAATAGTGGTTTTTCGCTGGCATAATTTTTCAACCAGATACAACCCCGCATTAGCAGCACAAAACCAATACAAATACATTTTGAAACAACAAATAAATAAAAAAAAACACTTATACACACAAAGCGGTGTGCACATATAAATAAATAGTTTTCTTTTATTAGTTCTATAAGAACATTATTGCATATATTTTCACATATTGAATAAGTTTTAGTGGCGAATTTTATTGATGTAGAAAATAAGGCGTATTAATTATGTGGACGTCATTATCAGCTGACGAATCCTAAACTGTCAAAAACTTGCTATGTTATATTTCTGTATATATTTCTATAAGAACATTGTTGCATTTAATATTTTGATGGTGATAGTTTTAGCGGCAAATGTTATTGCTATAGGGATAAGAATACCTTGTATGAATTCGCCTTGGTAGTTATTAAATTGACTGGTATTAATTCGGCGTTAAATGTCGTAAGAAATTTAATTTACTAAAGTAAAAATATTGAGAACTCATAGCTTACGAGATATAGCCTTCTGAAGCTTTCATTCATTTACGAATTGCAATAAATTTCTGAATGCTTTGCATTCAAGAAAAATTAAAAACTAAACGTGATGCAAGGGGAATTCAGCACCAGTTGGTCTTATTAGCCTACGTCATCATCAGTTGTGCAAACCTGGCTGCCAAATATTTTTTACGTTTACAAGTTATGTTAGTTTTCTTAAATTAGTTCTATAAGAACATTGTTGCATATGTTTTCACATATGGAATCAAGGCGAATTAATTATCAGGTGGATGCAGTGGCGAATTCGGGCGAATTTATCCATTACCCACACTGTCAAATTTAGTACATATTTTCCGGCACCATTTTTATGTAACTTTTTATGCATGGAGAATTTTGACAGCGTGGGTAATGAATTCGCCGTTTACACAAACAAAATGCCTGTTGTTTGTTTTGATGGCGAATTGTTGTAGTCGTGCATGAATTTGCCTTGATATGAATTAAGTTGTAGTGGCGAATCGTATTGATGTAGGAAAGGCGAATTCATAATAGGTAAAGTTAAAACTACAACAAGTACAACTAATGACAAATCAGTCCCTATGCTTGCATGTACAAATTTTGACATGCCAGCCTTCATTATGCAAGAAAAAAGTAGATCAGCTGTGTTTTCAACTTTAGCTGTTAAGCATTAGCCTTGGATGTAGGCTTAATAGCCTATGTCATCTTCAGCTGACCAATCCTCAACTGTCAAAAACTGCTTATGTTAAAAAGTTAGGTTATCTTTCTGTGTATATTTCCATACGAACAATGTTGAATTTACTTAACTAAAGGTTATAGTTTTAGCCGCAAATTTTATTGCTATAGGGATAAGACTACCTGGTTTGAATTCGCCTTGGCAGGTATTAAATTGACTGATATTAGTTCGGCGCTCTATGTCGTAAGAAATTTTCAATGAAAATTATAATAATAAATAAAATATATTAGCAACTCATAGTTTACGAGATATAGCCTTATGAAGCTTTCATTTTTTTACGAATTTCAATAAATTTCTAAATGCTTTGCATTTATGAAAAATTAAAAACCAAACATTGATGCCTTATTAGCCTACGACATCATCAGCTGTGCAAACCTGAACTGTCAAAAATTGTTTGTTTAAAAGCTTCTAAAGTTTTCATACAATTACAAATTTTTCAAAAACTTTCGGGATGCATTTTATCAAAGAAAAATTAAAAACCCATCAATTTTGTAAGGCGAATTCATAAAATGGGACTTAGTAGCCTATGCCATCATCAGTTGTGCAAACCTAAAATTAAAAAAATTATGTGTAGAAGTGTGGTTGATTTTCTTAATTATTTGTATTAGAGCATTGTTACTTATGTTTTGACAGATGGAGTAACATGTAGTGGTGAAGTTGGTTTATGTAGGGATAAGATTGGCGCGTATAACTTTGCATTGCAATGTCGTAGAAAATTAAGAAAAAAATTAAATAGCAAAGCAAGTAAGAACTCAAAACTTTCGAGTTATGATTTAGAAAAATTTGTACTAGGCAAACCAGACCCTAATCGTTGTGCGAAATATCTACATCTAATGTCAAATAATGTAGTAAACAATGTGTTAACAAAGCTTCTGAAATTAATCACTAATAGTCGTCCAAATGAATTTTCTTTTCGAAATATCGGCACAAAAAATTACATTTTACATTTTTCATGATATTTGTATTATGCAATTGTAATTAAATTTTGCCTTTTTTTTTGCTGAAACCCGATTTTCGCAACCTGTCTGAAACAGGGATTCGACTACCGTAGAAGAAATCATAAACTTCAGGGCTGCTGAAAATATCTAACGCAGTCGTGAAAAGCCATGCAAATTTTAGCAGAAGTCTGGCATTGTATTTATATGCACATATAGAGCTTCGTTAAAGGACATGTTCCCAACTTGCTCGCAATGTATACAAAATGTCCTGCAACAAAACATAATATAAAAAGTGTTAATTTTTAATAAAATAATTAAAAATTATTGCTAAATATTGATTTAAAACTTAAGGTAAATCAATAATTTTTACAAATACATAACAAAAACCATACATTTTTTATGTCCCTAAACTTGCCACAATGCACACATATATATATATATATATATATCTGGCGGTAGTACTTTTTCAATAATCTCAACATTGGCTTGTTTTTGAACTGCATCACAAGTATGTCAGCCATCACCGCACATATAAATACATTGCTCCACTAAAGAAATTGAAAGCTACCAAAAGAAGTGCAGACAACACCACCAAGACCTTGCGATAAGGGAAAGAAAAACCAATAAATCCTAAACGAAAAGATTTCTAAAATAGTATTGATGGAAGTTAAGGGATAGTTGGGATAACCACTTTGTGGAAGAACGACACACCTCCTATACCATATTAGCATCAGTTCAACAATCATCCACTTGGAAAACTACTAGTTTTTTTTTTTTTTTTTTTTTTTTTTTTTTGTGATAATTTTATTATTTATTGAATCTTTAATTATTTAAATTGAATTATCAATAAGTTTTTCAAATCTTAAATCTAAAAAATATTAAATATAAGTTTAGCCAATGCTAAACAAAATTTTTAATTTCAACGGTTAATTTTTGTTGTTTTACATTTCTCGTGAACGGCTGAGAAAAAGAGTATCCCTTCTTTTCAGCCGGGTGTGGCCTCTATAATGAAGAATATTGCGCGCAAGTGGATTTGGGTGCAATTCAAGTTTTTTTATATATTTTTTCGCGTGTTTTGAAAATACTGTCTTCACCAACGGAACGTCTAGGTCTTTATGAATTCGATGGTTTCTGACATACCAGGGGGCTGCTGTAATTGTACGTAGAATTTTATTTTGTCGCCTTTGAATTTTTTCGACATTTGATGCTGAGGCAGTGCCCCATAACTGGATTCCATAGAACCATATTGGTTTCAGGATCGCGTTGTATAATAGTAGTTTACAGTCTAAGCTTAGTATAGAATTTCTTCCAATAAGCCAATTCATTTGAGCTGCTTTTAATTTCATTTGAGTCAACTTTGCGTCTATATGCGATTTCCATGTTAAACGACGATCAAGATGAACGCCTAGATATTTGACTACAGTGTGTTGTGGTATAGTCTCGGTGTTAATTTTTATAGGCGGGCATGTTTGCCTGCGCAACGTAAAAGTGACGTGTGCACATTTCTGCTCGTTAACTTTTATACGCCATTGTTTGAGCCATTTTTCCAGTTTGGATATATATTCTTGTAAGTTGCGGGAAGCTTCTACAGGATTTTCGTGAACGCTTAGAAAGGCTGTATCATCCGCAAATGTTGATGTATGAATGTTACTGCTTAACGGTAAGTCAGAGGCATATATTAAATAAAGTAAGGGTCCGAAGATACTGCCTTGAGAGACTCCGGCTTCAATCGACTGCGGAGGGCTTAAAAAATTGCCTTCCCTAACTACAAATTTACGTTCCATCAAATAGCTTTTTAAAAGCTTTACGATGTTTGCTGGTAGATTTTGTGTTAATTTATTGAAAAGACCTTCGTGCCATACTTTATCGAAAGCTTGTGAGACATCAATAAAGAGCGCAGAGCAGTATTTCTTTTTTTCAAAAGTGTCTCTAACGACATTCACAAGTCTGTGAGCTTGTTCTATTGTGTTATGTTGTCTGCGAAAACCGAATTGATGATCTGGAATACATCCATTACTAGTCACTATAGGCATCAGCTTGCTCATATACAGCTTTTCAAATAGTTTTGAAATGTTAGACAGTAAACTAATAGGCCGATAGGATTCAACCTTTGTATGATCCTTGCCGGGCTTTGGTATCATAGTAATTAGCGAAACCTTCCATTCTTTAGGATAGTGTTCTAGGCGTAGAATACCGTTAAAAATGAATAGTATTATTCTTTTTGCAGTGTAAGGCAATTCTTGAAGCATTTTGTTGCTTATTTTGTCGACACCTGGGGCTTTTCTGGTGTTAAGACTAGTAATAGTATTTTCAATCTCCGTCATGTTAAATCTCATCGGTATTTCTGGTAAAGTGACGACTGGTGGCAGTTCAACAATATCAGCAGAAATATTCGGAGTGAAAACTTTTTCTAAGTGTTTAACAAAGAGTGCACCTTTTTCAGCATCAGTTTTTGCCCAGTCACCATTTGGGGCTCGTAATGGGGGTTTGCATATCACCGGCCTTTTTAGTCCTCTGGCTGCACGCCACAGTGAATAATCTGTTTGTGGTGTTGCATCTAGCTCTTGAAGGAATTTTTGAAGGGAAGCGGTTTTTTGAGCTTGCAAAACTTTCCTAAGCTGCTTGGTACACTCCTTAAGCCTTAATTTTAGCTGGGGCGATCTGTAGCGCTGCCATTCTCGTCGAGCTCGCCGTTTTTCAGTCAATAGCCTTTCTATATCTACAGAAAAAATATTGTTAAATCTCACTGGTTGGTTTATTTCATTTGAAGTAGCATTAAAAGCCGCTTGTTTAACATGCGCTTCAAACAACCTGAGAGAATCGTCTATGTCTGAAGGTGTTCTCAGCGGCATTTTTTCCGAGCAATGAGCACTCAGATATTTTCTGTATTTCAGCCAGTTAATACGTGCAGATGTCGTCGCTGAATCACATGTTGTGTGTGAGTAAATAGTGACAATAGTAGGCGAGTGGTCTGAGGATAAGTCCAAAGATGCTTCAACTTCAACCATCTCGCTGGGCACGCCTTTCACAATTCCAAAGTCGATAACATCAGGAATTTTTTGTCGATCTGTTGGCCAATATGTTGGCTGTCCACTTGAAACTACATTCAAACCCATTTTAGATATTGTGTCGAATAAAATTCGTCCCTTAGGTGTGATTAAACGTGAACCCCAAAATGTGTGTTTAGCATTGTAGTCGCCAGCTGCTAGAAAACGGAGGCCCAGTGATTTATAAAAAGCCGTATATTGACTCTCGGTAATTGTGAATCTGGGGGGCGAATAGACAGATGATATTACAAGTTTTTGATAGTAAGTTTCGATGCAGATGTTCGTTGCTTGAAGATAATCTTCACAAAACTCATTCAACAGGTGGTGTTTTATTCGCGTTTTTATTAGGATTCCCGAACCACCACAAGCTCTGCCACGGGGATCCTTGGTGTCGTAAAAATTATATCCACTAATTCTGAAACAGCTTCGAGATGTCAAATGAGTTTCTGAGATAAGCATAAAACGATTTGTTTATCCTGAAGAAAATATTCTATTTCGTTTTTATGTTGGCAGATACCGTTTGCGTTCCAAAAACAGATTTTTAAGTTCATGGTTTGCTTAGTACAGCCTGCAACAAGGTAGACTGCATTTTCAACATTTCCTGCATCATACAGGACATGTTGAGAGTAAATGTATTTACAGTTTGTATTAAGCTCTCAATTGAGGCTTCAATACGACTAAAATTATACCCCGAATCTTCATTTACATTTACGGTTTTTTGCGCCGTACTCTGATTGTTTTTTAAAATACTAGCGTATGAAAATTTGTTGTTAGATTGTTGTTGAGCACTAGTCGCGTTAGACTTGAAAATGTTTGAAAATTGATTTTGGCTGGTGGACGGTTGAGGTAACTGTGGATAGTTAATAGGGGTTTTAGGTTGAGCGGGAGTAGCATTGGTTTTTTTGGTTGATGAATTCTTAAAAAACGAGTAAAGGGGGCAGCCTCTATAGTTGGCAGTGTGATTTCCGCCGCAATTGCCACATTTTTTCGCCTTGGTATCACCTTTTATTTTATCACAGTTAGCAGTACTGTGTAACTCACCACATACAACGCAGACTGTAGGCAACTTGCAATAAGTCTTCGTGTGCCCAAATTCTTGGCAGTTCAGGCATTGAACAGGTCCAGCTCTTTTATGTGGAAGCTCAACAGTAACTCTTCGATGCAACAAGTACTTTAAGTCATATATTGGATGCGCTTCATTCTTTTTTATTTTTATGCCATCTGGCTGTAACTCGACTCTAAATATTAGTTGGGGGATTTTTTCTCTATTTTTAATGTTTGAGACATTTTTCACCTTGTAGCCACTATTTTCAAGGCCAGACTTGACCTCTTCCGGATCCACGCTAGAGTCTATACCTTTTATTACGACTGTTAGACCTTTAGCACTCTTTAATTGGTACGTGTAGAAGTTTTTATTTTTAGATTCTAAATCTGAAACAATTTTTCGGTAATTATTTTCATGAGCTACCTGAATTTTTGTTTCATTGATGTTTCCGCGCTTAATTGGAGTTACATAAAACTCATTTTCTCCAATTAATGAGATAAGACTTTTAACCAGCAAACTGGAATTCTGCTCTCTTAAATATATGGGTGGGGGCTTACTCGAACTTGTTGTAGTTGTGCCTTCATCGCCTTGTTCAGATAACATCGCGAAACGATTTTCGGAATTTATTATACTGTTTTTTCCATCTCTAGGAACTTTCGCTGTTGAAGCAATTTGAGCTGATTTTGGACTTCTTCCCCTTTTTAACACGGTTATGTATCTGTCCATTCCTGTTTGAATTTTATTATCATTTATTGTACTCACCGCATCTACCATTTTGTGCACGTTGGTCACCTTGTTACTTATTGTTTGCTTGTTTGTTTGTACATCTAAGCTGACAAGTTTGCTGATGGGTGCAATTGTTGTTGCTTCTTGATCACTATTTAACATGTTCAGAGATAATGATCGCGCACGAGTATTTGTGTTTACTGTTAAATTCAGGTTTTTGTTAAATTCATTTTTTTTACTGTCGTCATCAGCAACTAAAGTTATATATTGCACATTCCTACTGCTTGTAGGATTATTGTTGTTTTTTTCAGAAGATGAACTCATCAGAGTTCTCTTTTTTTATTTTCACTTATATTAGTTTGTGTATGCAAATATTTATGTATATTGCACACAAGCAAAAAATAAAATAAAACCAGTAAAATAACTGTTCAATAAATGTTTTGTTTTTTTTATATTTTTTGTGACTTGAAAATATTTTTTTTATTTAATTTTTTTTTTTTGTATTCAGTTGCGACGATTATAAAAACGCGTCTGTTCACTACGAGAGTTGAAACACGAAAAAAGGAAAACTACTAGTGATAAGGGAATCATCAGAACATAAAATTGTTTTTTTCGTAACTAAAAAAAAAAAATAACTTGTATTAATTACCATTTATTATCGATGTAAGTAAAACAACAATTTCTTAATGCACAATAGAAATACTATGTACAAGAAGTATATAAGAATTTAATTAACAAAACCTAAAGAGACAGAAAAAAAAACCATAAAAACTTTTATCGGCACAAAGATACATACCTATGTACATACATGCCTACTCCGCTCTATTATTGTGTTTTCCTAATTAAATTATTTTATAATTAAATTCTCACTAAATATCTCTTTTCTCTATCATACATACTATCATTGTTTCCAGTGCATATTAAGAAATTTCTGTTTTAAACCTTTATTAAAATATGTATGTATATAATAATTATCATGATATTTAATTTAGTTTAAAATCATATACATAAGTGTTTGCATGGAGTATCCACAATTATTAGTTTGAAGCTCGAGTTATATTTTTATATACCAACTAGGTACATAGCTACCTACATCCATACATATTTACAATTAACCCGTTCAGATCCAGCCATTGAAGAGGCCTCCTCAACAGCAGCTGCAACATCAGAATTCGGTGAGTGATCAAAAACATTATAGATATTAACGTACCTACCTACCTACACATATACTTAAACAAAAGTCCAAAACAAAACATTGTTTTCGATCTATATGTACGTAAATCTATGTCGTTAATTTCTAGACACATGCGTACAGAAACATTGTTGCCAGTCAATAAATTTGATTATCTCTTGGTTATTTTCATTTGCGTAGTTTTACCCTTGAGCTTCTATTAACGAATACTTCAGGGAAATTTAATTATCGTTCTAAGAATATTGTTTTATAAAACTTTAAAATGAAATACTTTTATTCAAAATCTTTTTTTTATATTCTTAAATTTTTAATATTCTAAATACTCTTCATTATAGTGTAGAATAACAATGATTGATTTAATAAAACGTGAATTTAATTGAGTATTATGAAAAACTAATTTCTTTAACGTTTTCTTACGTGATGTGAGGTGATCCGGAGGGGGTAGCGTGTTGTGGGATTTTAGTTAACATTCTAACACTACTAAAATCATAGGTAGGGAGGGTAAAGATGTATATCTATCCTTTACAGCTCGGATAGATCATTTTTTTTCTCGTCATGTAATAGTTGAGTTATAGTAAAATTGCAGTATTTTAGTTGATCATGATAAGGGCTTTAATTACAGCTAGAAGCATATGATCAGATCAACTTTTGGCCCCTTTTTCTTGTATTATAGTACCTTCGGGGAGTCTGTAATATTAATTTATGTATGTAACCCGCTTCTGTTGACCATGGAAAATAAGAAAACAAGAACCCCCCCAACCGATTGTACGCTAGTGGCTATTGATGGCTCCCATTCGTTTTCTATTTTCTTCTAAAGAGCACTGCCCGTCAATAGATTATCTGCCAAGGTTAATTCAGGCCTTGTCGTTGATACGTTAAAACCTAAAAGCATGTTTGTACATTACAATAATTAGAATTAAAAAACGAAATAAGCAAATATATGTAAAAATTTTTTTTGAAATCATATAAATAAAATCCTGTAACTGGTTGAGTATAACAATCCAAAATATTCAATATAATAATGATAAGAAATAATAGTAATAAGAAAAAGTTGTTAACGATTTGTAAGAAAAGAAATTTTTATATAAGTATACGTAAGAAAAAATTTTTAGTTATAAGATTAAAAATATTAACCCGTGTTTCACAATCAACAAATAATTAACATCCCAACAACAATGAAGATCCAACAATCATCAACAACAGCCTAAATCTATCAACCTCACACAACCATAAACCTATGTACGTATATACGATAACTCAACACATACATAGACGGAATGACTAGTTCCGTTGGAAAGGGGGAATCACTACAACGCCAATGACAACTACAAAGTCAATAACAACCGCAGTAGTTCACCAGCAATATCATATTTTTTCCTTGGTGACGCAGCAAACGTACCAAGTCGACAGACACTTAGCAGTCACCAACTAATGGTAAACTGCGAACCTTCAGGCAATTGAGGCTCGGGAGATCATTACATTTTACTCCGAGAGCTGCCAAAGCTGTATCGCCAAGGTAGTCGGATGCATACACACATCTATTTTGACTTGATTCCAGAAGGATGGCTACGAAACATCCTAAGACAGGATGTTTCTTGTCCGCAAGGGGGGAGGGATGTTATGAGTCATTTTCCCCTAACCAACAAAAGCATCAGCGACAGCAGAACATACGCTGCATACACATACTGACGTTGAGTTATTTTCCCTCAACCAACAAAAATACCAACGGCAGCAAAATACCGCTGCATGCATTACTGACGTTATTACCAGTAATTTTCCTACAGACATATGCTGACGTTGCAATACAGCTGCATACATATATATGCCAGTAAATTTCCTACAGATATATGCTGACATTGCAATATCGTGAGAACCGCAATCGGCTGGAAGTTCCACGGGTATGAATATGCTGAATTTGCATACTAACACACTTAGCAATGACCACGCCGGCGGCAGCGAACGTCAGCAGCATCGTTCAATCAGACAGCGAAATTGGGTATAAAAGCGGAGGGTGATTTGGTATGGAGTTTTAATCAGTATAGTCGAGTGCTGTAGAGTAGATCTAATCAGTAGAGTCGAGTGCTGTAGAGTCTGTATAGTCATTCTATTCTAATCAGTGAGTTCTAGTCGGTAGAGTCTTGACGAAAAGCAGTTCGGGATTATTCTTTAACACGTAACAAAAACCTGATCAAATACCAGCCTTAAAAAGCGGGTCCCTGTGAAGGCTAAATAATGTTTTAAAGTAGTATATATTTATATATCTATATTTTATAAGTCAAAACCTGATCAAACACCAGCCTTAAAAAGCGAGTCCCTGTGAAGGCTAAGTAACATTTTAAACATAACATGTGGTTAATAAAAATAAATAATAATAACTAAATAATAAAAATAATGTTTTAATTCAAACATAACAAAAGCTTGTGATATTATCTGTATATTCTCCTCCCAGCTTTTCAATTTCAGACAGTCAATATACCGCATTTTATACAACACTGGGATCCCGTTTTCTAGCAGCTGGCGACTACAATGCTAAACACACTTTTTGCGTTCACGTTTAATCAGTCCTAAGGGTCGTGTTTTGTTTGACACAATTTCAAAAATGGGTTTGAATGTAGTTTCAAGTGGTTGGCCAACGGATCGAGAAAAAATTTCTAATGTTATCGACTTTGGAATCTCGAAAGGTGTGCCCAGCGAAATGATGGAAGTAGAAACACCTTTGGATTTGTCTTAAGATCACTCGCCTACTATTATCACTATTTACTCACACACAACTGCAAGACCAACATGTGATTTACCGCTGACATCTGCACGTATTAACTGGCTGAAATACAAAAAATATTTGAGTGCTCATTGCACGGAAAATATGCCATTGAGAACACCTACTGACATAGAAAATTCTATTAGGTTGTTTGAAGCACATGCCAAACAAGCTGCTCTTAATGCTTCTTCAACTCAACCAAATCAACAAGCGAGATTTAACAATATTTTTTGTGCAGATATAGAAAGGCTATTGACTGAAAAACGGAGAGCTCGACGAGAATGGCAACGATACAGATCGCCTCAGCTAAAATTAATGCTTAAGGAGTGTACCAAGCAGCTTAGAAAAGTTTTGCAAACACAAAAAACAGCTTCGCTGCAAAAATTTCTGCAAGAACTCGATGCAACACCATCAACAGATTATTCGCTGTGGCGTACAGCCAGAGGACTTAAAAGGCCAGTGATTTGAAAACCTCCACTACGAGCCCCTAATGGTGACTGGGCAAGAACTGATGCTGAAAAAGGTGATCTATTTGTTAAGCACCTAGAAAAAGTATTTACTCCGAATATTTCTGCTGATATTGTTGAACTGCCACCAGTCGTCGCTTTACCAGAAATACCGCTAAGATTTAATATTGTGGAGATTGAAAAGGCTATTACAAGTCTAAACTGAAAAAAAAAAATAAGCAACAAAATGCTGCAAGAATTGCCTTTCATTGCAAAACGAATAATACTATTCATCTTTAATAGTATTTTAGGACTGCAATACTACCCCGCAGAATGGAAGGTTTATTGTCCAATATGTCGAAACTTTTTGTCGTGATAGTGGTGTAGTGTTTTTATATTTTAAATTCCTGCCTAATAAAGTTTGCCGGTGCTTAAGAACGCCACTGGCAATAAAATTTAAAAGGCAGTTGAATGCCTGTATTTTTAATAAATGAAAAGCCGATTTGAGGCTGAGTATTGATTGATTTATTTTATAAAAATTTGTTCCTTATATACTAAAATAACAGTACCTTAAAACTACAAAAATTCCTTATTCAATAATATAATTTGTGGTATACACTAATAATGTAATGTATAATAAAAGTAGCAAAAGTTGTTGTGTAAAATAACAATTAAGATAAGGTATACTAGTTGTTGTATTTTTACATTACAGGAATTTGCTTAATTTTAGCATAGCATTGTTGTTGTGTATTGTTATTAAAGGAATTTACTTAAAACTAAGGTTACGAGGGCAGTTCTAAAATTACAAATGTAATAATCAAAGTAAGATTCACTACACCCTACCCCTTAAGAAAAATTTTACAATTTTGAGGTTTAAAATTTTAAAATTTTCTATAAATTAAAGTTTTAAAATTATTTTTTTTTTTTTACTATTTTTATGAATTAAAGTTTTAAAATTCATTATTAACGTTTTGACAATTAATATGGCAGAATTTAAATTTTTGTATGACAGAGTTTAAATGTATGACAGATTTAAATTTTGTATGACAGATTTTAAATATTTGTATGACAGATTTTAAATATTTGTGTGACAGATTTTAAATATTTGTGTGACAGATTTTAAATATTTGTGTGACAGATTTTAAATATTTGTGTGACAGATTTTAAATATTTTTGTGACAGATTTTGAATATTTGTGTGACAGATTTTATTCCTTTTTAAACGCGTTTTTGAACATTGAAAGTTTTATTATTTGTTTTACTCTTTTGCTTTACTCTTCTTCTTCTTCCTCTAATTATCTTTACTCTTCTTCTTCTTCTAATTACTTTTACTCTTCTTCCTTTTTCTAATTACCTTTACTCTTCTTCTTCTTCTAATTACCTTTACTCTTCTTCCTTTTTCTAATTACCTTTACTCTTCTTCCTTTTTCTAATTACCTTTACACTTTTTCTTCTTCTAATTACCTTTACTCTTCTTCCTTTTTCTAATTACCTTTACTCTTTTTCTTCTTCTAATTCTGTTTCCTTAAGAACCCGTTTGTAGCATAAAATTTATCAATAGTATTCTTGAGAGTAGTTTCTCCAAATGCATCTGTGTGCTAGATGGATTATCGCTACATCTCACTATCTCCAAATTGTGCGATACTACGTGTGGTATAAAAGTTCATTCCCAAATGAAAAGTTCATGACGCTTTCCCTTAAGAATAAAATCTTCTTTCTTAATTTCCTTTCTTTCTTAATCTTCTTTCTTAAATTTTCTTTCTTAAATTTTCTTTCTTTCTTAATTTTCTTTCTTAAATTTTCTTTCTTTCTTAATTTTCTTTCGTTAATTTTCTCTCTTTCTTAAATTTTCTTTCTGTCTTAATTTTCTTTCTTTCTTAATTTTCTTTCTTTAATTTTCTCTCTTTTTTTATTTTATTTCTTTCTTAATCTTCGTTCTTTACTTTTCGCGATTATATTTTTTTTGATTTTTAATGGTAAAGGAATAAATTCTGTCTTATCATTTTTTTTTTTTGAAATATAAATACAATTTGGTATTTGAAAAAAAATTGTTATGGCAACTTTGAGATTAAATTTTTCTTATCGCCCTCTATTTGTGAACTTTAAAAAAATTTTGACTATGTATAATACAGTGGTAGCATTGTTTTTTTTTTTTTTTGTTTCTATTGGCAACTTCAAATTGATTTTTGACATTCTATTTAAGATATCTTCTTCTTCGCGGTATTTCATATTTCATTTCTTTTACTAAGTTTATCTTTTCAAATTAATTTTGTTATTAATTTAATATTTCTTTTAAATTTAGTGAATAATTAAGTTTTTACATTTAGTTCAATCTTTATTTGTGTTTTTCTTTTAATATTTTCTAAAATTTTATGTATATACATATATTAACTTTTTTTGTGTTTAAAAAAATTTTTTCTTCTATTTCATGTAGTGTTCTTTTTTCATTTTGTTTTAAAGATTTTATTTATTAATTTTTTTTTGTTTAAAAATCGCTCTTGGAGCGCCTCCAATGCTGCAATTTGCAGCCACAGCTCGGATGCTACTTCCCAGGACGGTGGTGGGTCTGCGTTGACTGTAGCCCTTAATGCAGCCAGCTTTCTGCGGATATTCACCTGTGTACCACCTCTTCTATGCTTGGGCCTGTTTCTTTGTGGTATCGCGGTAAGTTTTTCATCTACCCTTTTCAGCTGTCTTCTTTGGTAGTCCTCGACGGTTAAGGTAGAAGTACATAACACGCGTTAATGCGCGAGAGCGCTGTAAACTTCTGTCAAAAAAAGTTAAACTAGTGTTTTTTCATAGAACAAGTTACATAAAAAACATTTTGACGCGTTTGCGGCGGAAAGTTGGTTAACTTTCAACTTTTTAACGCGTTGTGCATTTTTGACAAGTAATCAGCTGACAAATATTTGCTGAAATTATACAAATTTGTGAATAATGGAGATAAAACTAATTGAAGAAGTTAAAAAACATACAGTTTTGTATAAAAAAGGAAGCCAGGACTACAAAAATAAAAAAAAAATTCCATAAGTAAAGTGTTAAACATTCCAGGTAAGAAAATGTTATATAAAAAAATACAAAAAAGGCTTATTCAGAAAATTTCAGAGTCTGCTTGCCAAACCCGCTGGAAGACCTTGCGCGATCGCTACGTAAAAGAATTTAACAAAATCCATTTTGCATCAGGAAGCGCATATGAAATTATAGAAAGCCAGTGGGTATATTTCACAAATATGCAATTTCTTCATGAACAAATAGTACCAAGGAAGTATGCATTTACTAAAATGTTTTTATTTATGCATCTAATTTAAAAAGTTTTGTAGAACAAAATCCAGTATCCTATCGGACTCTCTTGATACAAGCAAAGATAATGTTGATGTAAATTCCGATGGAATATTATCAGAAGACTCGTTTATTGATTACAGTGACTGTGCGATTGTGAGTAAACCGTTTTGCTTTCTTTATTAATTTAATATCTTAAATTATTATTTGTATGAATGTATGTATTTGTAGACATCCATTGAAGATTGCTCAAGTGAAAAACCTTCAACAAGTAAACGTAGCCGAAAAAGAAACGCCAATTCAGATGATCTTTCTGATTTTTTAACGCACTGATGAGGGGCCACAAGATGATAAACATAAGGGGTTTTTTTAATGGTTCAGGATCTGTTTAAAAAAGTTCCAGACAACCTTATTGATGATAGCAAAATTTTTTTTATAAATTAATTGCATAACCTTATTAAAGATTTGAATGGGAATATAAAAACTTAGATTTCTTTTGCATACATCACTGATGAAAACGGTACAACAAAAAACATAAGGAATGGCCGGCCCTTTTGAACTTAAACATTTTATTTTTTTTCCAGTGCCTGTGGTTTTCACAATATAGAAGTTATGTCTGTGACTTTAGAAATTAGTTTATGTATGTATATCTATTTTATATTATATGATTTTTGATAAATTAATTTTTGTGCTTTTTATGGATTTATGTTTGTTTTATATTATGCTTTAATTATTTTAATAACTTATGGAAAAGTTTTAAAATTTCACGTTTAGTAAATGGATTTTTGTTTTTGTTATGTTTGTTTTCTGCTATGCTTTCTATTATTTTAATGGCTTATGGAAAATAAATTAATTTCAAAAATAAAATTATATGTTACACGGAAAAAAATTACATACATGGAATGTTTTCATAAGTAGTAGATATGAATTGAACATGATAATTTTTTTCCCAAGCTTTTTTCATTAAAGTTAATTATAGCAAAAAATTATACTTACAAGTTAGGTAGCCTAAGAAAGATTGAAAAGAGAATTGTTGAATTGAGCTTGTATAGTCCGTTGTACTTTGGCGCAACTCTTTCCATTCTGCCAAAAAATTTTAGAATTTGTTTACAAAGAGCAACTTAGATTTTATAAATTTCTTTATTCAATTTAAATTTTATTTAAGTATAAATAATTACATAAAATATTTCTTAGATTAAATGCGTCTCTTGAAGAATTATATGAAGAAAATTTGGAAACTCTTTGTAATGGAGAAACCTCCCTTCGCCATAAGCCTTCTAAAATTTCTCCATTGACATATGTATCAACGAAATATGGGGGACAATATGTTGCATCATGCATTTTAATATAATTATGGAGAACTATAGCGGAACAAACAATTTTTTCAGCGGATTCAGGTGCCATATGCAATGTTCCTCGTAAAACTCTCCATCTGGCTGTCAAAATACCAAACGCGTTCTCTATTGTTCTACGAGCTCTTGATAGCCTATTGTTGAAGTTGTTTTTTTCATCAGTTAGCAGAAGACCGGGATACGGTCGCATTAAATAAGATTTAAGCGGGAAGGCAGCATCACCAACAAGATAAAATGGGAAAACTATATTACTGTTTGGCAGAGCAGAATCGTGAGGGAAACCAAGGGTGTTACTAAAAAGTTTTTTTCAGAATTCGGAGTAAGTTAAAAACCCTCCATCACTCTGACTACCATATGCTCCTACATCTACAGCAATGAAGTTGTAGTTAGCATCGCACACAGCAAGGAGAACAATACTATAGGTACCTACATACAATAAAACAGTTATACATGTACATAATTATATCTGAAAGGTAGTCCAAAGCTTTACATACCTTTATAGTTATACAATTGAGACCCTGAATTCGGAGGGCATGTAATCGCAATGTGTTTGCCGTCGATGGCACCTACACAATTAGGAAAATTCCATGCAGAAAGAACATTCTTCTCCCTAGTGGGCCATGAACTAAGAAACTAATTTCGTTTTATTACTCTTTTATTTTCAGTCAAAATATACATACATACTTACATTAACGTTAAAAACAATCGACAGTCTGGGGGAATTGCTCGTGTCGAATTTTTTCCCAATTTTTCTGCTAATGCGCTATAAAGTTCTTCAAAGACGGCTGGTTGCATTCTAGTAGCTATAAAAAATTGCTCTGGATCACTTTTTAGTTTTTGAAAACTTGTAGCAAAAAAACCAGCGCAATCTCTCTCTAAAAATATTTCCCGCACCCAAAATCTTCTTTTATTTAAACGCGAATTATAAATATTGACCGTATTCCAAACAAATAGAACAAATTCAACAAAATAAAAAAAAACTTGATATATTTGCAAATCCATTTTACAATGTAAAAATAAAAAACAGCTGACGGAAAAGGCTCTATAGCGCGCGTTGTGTAACTTGCAATTTTTGATGCGGTAAAGTTTTTAAACGCACGAAACGCGTGTTATGTACTTCTACCTTTAGTCTTTTGGGGCCTGCTTGTGATGGAGTTGGTTGGTACTCTGGTACTTCTCGTGTACCACCAATCGGTACGTACTCCTCTACGGGTGCCTGGTCGCCAAGGTTTGGCAGGATCGCCATGTCGTGGTAAAGGGTGTAGAATTTTAAATATGTGTCGTATGTATGTAAGTATGTGCCTGCAGGATCGCCATGTCGAGGATTTATGATGTGAAGAATTTAAGATCATGGCAGGATCGCCATGTCGTGATAGTGGTGTAGTGTTTTTATATTTTAAATTCCTGCCTAATAAAGTTTGCCGGCGCTTAAGAACGCCACTGGCAATAAAATTTAAAAGGCAGTTGAATGCCTGTATTTTTAATAAATGAAAAGCCGGTTTGAGGCTGAGTATTGATTGATTTATTTTATAAAAATTTGTTCCTTATATACTAAAATAACAGTACCTTAAAACTACAAAAATTCCTTATTCAATAATATAATTTGTGGTATACACTAACAATGTAATGTATAATAAAAGTAGCAAAAGTTGTTGTGTAAAATAACAATTAAAATAAGGTATACTAGTTGTTGTATTTTTACATTACAGGAATTTGCTTAATTTTAGCATAGCATTGTTGTTGTGTATTGTTATTAAAGGAATTTACTTAAAACTAAGGTTACGAGGGTAGTTCTAAAATTACAAATGTAATAATCAAAGTAAGATTCACTACATTTTTTTAAAAACTGTACATGAGCAAGCTGACTCCTATAGTAACTAGCAGTGCATGTATTCCAGATCATCAATTCGGTTTTCGCAGTCAGCATAACACTATTGAACAAACTCACAGACTTGTGAATGTTAGGTTAGGTTAGGTTAGCAGGCTGCTGGTAAAGGGAAGATTAGATTCCAGCTCACTTGGGTCCTGATATGGTCCCATTGTGCTACCTGTAGTGAAGACGAGTGATGGAGGAAAGGAGATTAGAAGAGTCGGAAGGAGTGTAGATGAGGGAAGACCATAGAGGAGCAAGAGAAGAGTAGAAAGCAGAAACAGGTGGGAAAAACCAAAGCAAGGAGTTGTCTTGCAGAACAGCCAGAATGTCGAGCCCCCTATTGGGCGAACCATCCACTGCTCCTGATGAAGGAGCTAAGAGAACCGAGTTCCGTATTTGAGAGCTCGGAGAGGGTACTGAAGGACCTGCTGCCTAGAAAGCGGAGGCGGTGATCCTCCATAGCTGGGCAGAGGCATAGAAGGTGTGCGATGCTTTCTTCTTCTTCCTCGTCATTGCAGCTGGAGCAATACTCATTGTATGGTAGACCCATGCGTCTGACATGGGTTCCGAAGGTGCAGTGTCCCGTGACCGTGGCCACAAGATTGCGCAATTGCGTTTTTGGAAAGTTCAGCAGGTTTTTTGGTTGTTGATATCAATGCAACGCCATAGGGTCCTTGCTGTGGTACAGGATGGTTCATTAAACCATCTTGTTTGTGCCTCTTGCATAAGGGCTTTCTCGATTCGCCTCCAGCCGGCCAAGAGCGGAAGACCACAGAAATTGTCAATTTCAGCGGCCTCTAACTCTGTACCTCTCCTGGCAAGATTGTCAGCGATGAGATTGCCTGTGTTTTCTCCGTGTCCCCCGCACCCATATAAGGATAACACTAGAACAATTAGCCACTGTATTAAGTGATTTCCTGAATTCCAGGGTAAGGAGGGATGTTGTGTACACACCCGAAATTGCTATTATTGCAGGTTTGCTGTCGGTTATAATTTGAATAACTCTATTTGTTATCCTATAGTACCGTAGCCAGTTTTTTGCCTTTTTGATGGCGGATATTTCAGCTTGTAAGATACTACATTCGTCCGGGAGTCTGAAGGAAATCCTGATCCCGAAGTCTTCAATGTAGACACCCCCGCCAACCCTGGAGCCCCGTTTGGAACCATCCGTGAACACTCGTAGGGCCCCGTGCGGTGTAGGAGAGAGGTCCTCCGATAGAGAGTAGTTAAATACTCTATAAAAGGAAGGTCTTGGAATGCAATAGTCGATGAGATCAGGGATAGTTCCCATGGTCTCTACAATGCTAGCGTGACGCCATGGTCGATATTTCCATGCGTCAGTTGTACTAAGTCGCACCGCAGTGCGTATAGCTAGCTTCCTAGCCAACAGATCGACTGAAAGCCAGCCCAGCATAGCAAAAAGGGCCTTTGTGGGCGTAGTTCTAAGGGCACCAGTTATCATGATTGCCATTAAGCGGAGAGTTCTCTCAATTCGCTGTCGGTTTGTTGCCAAGTCCAGTGCTTTCCACCAGATTGTTACACCATAGAAAAGAGTTGGTTTGATGACCGTTTCAAATATCCAATTAATCCCCTTGGGACTTATGCCCCAGGTAGGAGCAATGGCTTTCTTGCAAACATATAATGCCGCTATGGCTGCTAGAGCATGAAGATTGTCTCTCCATGTTAATTTATCATCAAGGATAATGCCTAAGAATTTGGCTTTATCCGATAGGGCTAGTGTAGTGCCATTTATTTTGGGTAGAGTGAAGGTGGGAATTTTGTATTTTCTAGTGAAGAGCACTAGTTCCGTTTTGGTTGGGTTGACGCTGAGGCCGTTCTGTGAACACCATTTGCAGACCTCGCTGAGTGCATCTTCCAGCCTGTGCGTAATTGTGTCAAGATGGAAGCCCGAGATAGTCACTGCCACATCATCTGCATATGCAACAGTATTGACGCACATGGACTCCAGTTTACTAAGCAGGATGTTTAATGCCACATTCCATAGCAGAGGGGATAGGACACCACCTTGTGGCGCATCCTTGCGGGCGTACCTGGTAATGCGTGCTTCCTCCATGGTAGATGTGATGGCTCTGTGAGAGCTTGGGTAATAGCATCCGAGTTGATATTGTTAAAGGCGCTCTCAATGTCCATGAAGGCCACTAGAGTATAATTCTTATGCTCAAGTGACCCTTCAATGTGACCTACTAGCGAATGTAACGCCGTCTCAACCGATTTGCCTTTGGTGTAGGCGTGTTGATTGGCTGATAAAAGATTTCTGTCGATTGTTATAGTTCTAATATGAACGTCGATCAGTCTTTCTAAAGTCTTTAAAAGAAAAGATGTAAGGCTGATAGGTCTAAAGTCCTTTGCCTTCGAGTGCGATGCTCTTCCCTCTTTTGGGATGAAAATTACATCGCGTTTAGTCCATTGTTGCGGAATATGGGACCAGTCAAGACATGCTATGAATATTATGAGCAGCCAGGGTGTAACAAGGTCTAAATTGTGTTGTAGATCTGCGGGAATGATTCCGTCCGGACCAGGTGATTTGTACGGATGGAAACTTTTCATAGCCCAGTGAAGTCTGTCAGTAGTTATTGCTACGTTCGTCATACTCCGGGCAGGAGGGGAAGCGTTTTGTACCTTCATAAAAGGGGAGCAGCCCGGAAAGTGAGTTTCCATTAGGGCTTCTAGGGACTCCAAGGAGTTAGTAGTCCATTTGCCATCTAGTTTCTGGATGAATCCAGGTACGGATGGTTGTTTGGCCAGAATTTTGCGCAGCCTGTTAGTGTCGGAGAGGGATTACACATTTCCGCAGAAATCTCTCCAAGACTTACGTTTAGCGTTTCTAACCTGATTTTTGAATTTATTGTGTATTGTTGTGTATTGTTATTAAAGGAATTTACTTAAAACTAAGGTTACGAGGGTAGTTCTAAAATTACAAATGTAATAATCAAAGTAAGATTCACTACATTTTTTAAAAACTGTACATGAGCAAGCTGACTCCTATAGTAACTAGCAGTGCATGTATTCTAGATCATCAATTCGGTTTTCGCAGTCAGCATAACACTATTGAACAAACTCACAGACTTGTGAATGTTAGGTTAGGTTAGGTTAGCAGGCTGCTGGTAAAGGGAAGATTAGATTCCAGCTCACTTGGGTCCTGATATGGTCCCATTGTGCTACCTGTAGTGAAGACGAGTGATGGAGGAAAGGAGATTAGAAGAGTCGGAAGGAGTGTAGATGAGGGAAGACCATAGAGGAGCAAGAGAAGAGTAGAAAGCAGAAACAGGTGGGAAAAACCAAAGCAAGGAGTTGTCTTGCAGAACAGCCAGAATGTCGAGCCCCCTATTGGGCGAACCATCCACTGCTCCTGATGAAGGAGCTAAGAGAACCGAGTTCCGTATTTGAGAGCTCGGAGAGGGTACTGAAGGACCTGCTGCCTAGAAAGCGGAGGCGGTGATCCTCCATAGCTGGGCAGAGGCATAGAAGGTGTGCGATGCTTTCTTCTTCTTCCTCGTCATTGCAGCTGGAGCAATACTCATTGTATGGTAGACCCATGCGTCTGACATGGGTTCCGAAGGTGCAGTGTCCCGTGACCGTGGCCACAAGATTGCGCAATTGCGTTTTTGGAAAGTTCAGCAGGTTTTTTGGTTGTTGATATCAATGCAACGCCATAGGGTCCTTGCTGTGGTACAGGATGGTTCATTAAACCATCTTGTTTGTGCCTCTTGCATAAGGGCTTTCTCGATTCGCCTCCAGCCGGCCAAGAGCGGAAGACCACAGAAATTGTCAATTTCAGCGGCCTCTAACTCTGTACCTCTCCTGGCAAGATTGTCAGCGATGAGATTGCCTGTGTTTTCTCCGTGTCCCCCGCACCCATATAAGGATAACACTAGAACAATTAGCCACTGTATTAAGTGATTTCCTGAATTCCAGGGTAAGGAGGGATGTTGTGTACACACCCGAAATTGCTATTATTGCAGGTTTGCTGTCGGTTATAATTTGAATAACTCTATTTGTTATCCTATAGTACCGTAGCCAGTTTTTTGCCTTTTTGATGGCGGATATTTCAGCTTGTAAGATACTACATTCGTCCGGGAGTCTGAAGGAAATCCTGATCCCGAATTCTTCAATGTAGACACCCCCGCCAACCCTGGAGCCCCGTTTGGAACCATCCGTGAACACTCGTAGGGCCCCGTGCGGTGTAGGAGAGAGGTCCTCCGATAGAGAGTAGTTAAATACTCTATAAAAGGAAGGTCTTGGAATGCAATAGTCGATGAGATCAGGGATAGTTCCCATGGTCTCTACAATGCTAGCGTGACGCCATGGTCGATATTTCCATGCGTCAGTTGTACTAAGTCGCACCGCAGTGCGTATAGCTAGCTTCCTAGCCAACAGATCGACTGAAAGCCAGCCCAGCATAGCAAAAAGGGCCTTTGTGGGCGTAGTTCTAAGGGCACCAGTTATCATGATTGCCATTAAGCGGAGAGTTCTCTCAATTCGCTGTCGGTTTGTTGCCAAGTCCAGTGCTTTCCACCAGATTGTTACACCATAGAAAAGAGTTGGTTTGATGACCGTTTCAAATATCCAATTAATCCCCTTGGGACTTATGCCCCAGGTAGGAGCAATGGCTTTCTTGCAAACATATAATGCCGCTATGGCTGCTAGAGCATGAAGATTGTCTCTCCATGTTAATTTATCATCAAGGATAATGCCTAAGAATTTGGCTTTATCCGATAGGGCTAGTGTAGTGCCATTTATTTTGGGTAGAGTGAAGGTGGGAATTTTGTATTTTCTAGTGAAGAGCACTAGTTCCGTTTTGGTTGGGTTGACGCTGAGGCCGTTCTGTGAACACCATTTGCAGACCTCGCTGAGTGCATCTTCCAGCCTGTGCGTAATTGTGTCAAGATGGAAGCCCGAGATAGTCACTGCCACATCATCTGCATATGCAACAGTATTGACGCACATGGACTCCAGTTTACTAAGCAGGATGTTTAATGCCACATTCCATAGCAGAGGGGATAGGACACCACCTTGTGGCGCATCCTTGCGGGCGTACCTGGTAATGCGTGCTTCCTCCATGGTAGATGTGATGGCTCTGTGAGAGCTTGGGTAATAGCATCCGAGTTGATATTGTTAAAGGCGCTCTCAATGTCCATGAAGGCCACTAGAGTATAATTCTTATGCTCAAGTGACCCTTCAATGTGACCTACTAGCGAATGTAACGCCGTCTCAACCGATTTGCCTTTGGTGTAGGCGTGTTGATTGGCTGATAAAAGATTTCTGTCGATTGTTATAGTTCTAATATGAACGTCGATCAGTCTTTCTAAAGTCTTTAAAAGAAAAGATGTAAGGCTGATAGGTCTAAAGTCCTTTGCCTTCGAGTGCGATGCTCTTCCCTCTTTTGGGATGAAAATTACATCGCGTTTAGTCCATTGTTGCGGAATATGGGACCAGTCAAGACATGCTATGAATATTATGAGCAGCCAGGGTGTAACAAGGTCTAAATTGTGTTGTAGATCTGCGGGAATGATTCCGTCCGGACCAGGTGATTTGTACGGATGGAAACTTTTCATAGCCCAGTGAAGTCTGTCAGTAGTTATTGCTACGTTCGTCATACTCCGGGCAGGAGGGGAAGCGTTTTGTACCTTCATAAAAGGGGAGCAGCCCGGAAAGTGAGTTTCCATTAGGGCTTCTAGGGACTCCAAGGAGTTAGTAGTCCATTTGCCATCTAGTTTCTGGATGAATCCAGGTACGGATGGTTGTTTGGCCAGAATTTTGCGCAGCCTGTTAGTGTCGGAGAGGGATTACACATTTCCGCAGAAATCTCTCCAAGACTTACGTTTAGCGTTTCTAACCTGATTTTTGAATTTATTGTGTATTGTTGTGTATTGTTATTAAAGGAATTTACTTAAAACTAAGGTTACGAGGGTAGTTCTAAAATTACAAATGTAATAATCAAAGTAAGATTCACTACATTTTTTAAAAACTGTACATGAGCAAGCTGACTCCTATAGTAACTAGCAGTGCATGTATTCCAGATCATCAATTCGGTTTTCGCAGTCAGCATAACACTATTGAACAAACTCACAGACTTGTGAATGTTAGGTTAGGTTAGGTTAGCAGGCTGCTGGTAAAGGGAAGATTAGATTCCAGCTCACTTGGGTCCTGATATGGTCCCATTGTGCTACCTGTAGTGAAGACGAGTGATGGAGGAAAGGAGATTAGAAGAGTCGGAAGGAGTGTAGATGAGGGAAGACCATAGAGGAGCAAGAGAAGAGTAGAAAGCAGAAACAGGTGGGAAAAACCAAAGCAAGGAGTTGTCTTGCAGAACAGCCAGAATGTCGAGCCCCCTATTGGGCGAACCATCCACTGCTCCTGATGAAGGAGCTAAGAGAACCGAGTTCCGTATTTGAGAGCTCGGAGAGGGTACTGAAGGACCTGCTGCCTAGAAAGCGGAGGCGGTGATCCTCCATAGCTGGGCAGAGGCATAGAAGGTGTGCGATGCTTTCTTCTTCTTCCTCGTCATTGCAGCTGGAGCAATACTCATTGTATGGTAGACCCATGCGTCTGACATGGGTTCCGAAGGTGCAGTGTCCCGTGACCGTGGCCACAAGATTGCGCAATTGCGTTTTTGGAAAGTTCAGCAGGTTTTTTGGTTGTTGATATCAATGCAACGCCATAGGGTCCTTGCTGTGGTACAGGATGGTTCATTAAACCATCTTGTTTGTGCCTCTTGCATAAGGGCTTTCTCGATTCGCCTCCAGCCGGCCAAGAGCGGAAGACCACAGAAATTGTCAATTTCAGCGGCCTCTAACTCTGTACCTCTCCTGGCAAGATTGTCAGCGATGAGATTGCCTGTGTTTTCTCCGTGTCCCCCGCACCCATATAAGGATAACACTAGAACAATTAGCCACTGTATTAAGTGATTTCCTGAATTCCAGGGTAAGGAGGGATGTTGTGTACACACCCGAAATTGCTATTATTGCAGGTTTGCTGTCGGTTATAATTTGAATAACTCTATTTGTTATCCTATAGTACCGTAGCCAGTTTTTTGCCTTTTTGATGGCGGATATTTCAGCTTGTAAGATACTACATTCGTCCGGGAGTCTGAAGGAAATCCTGATCCCGAATTCTTCAATGTAGACACCCCCGCCAACCCTGGAGCACCCGTTTGGAACCATCCGTGAACACTCGTAGGGCCCCGTGCGGTGTAGGAGAGAGGTCCTCCGATAGAGAGTAGTTAAATACTCTATAAAAGGAAGGTCTTGGAATGCAATAGTCGATGAGATCAGGGATAGTTCCCATGGTCTCTACAATGCTAGCGTGACGCCATGGTCGATATTTCCATGCGTCAGTTGTACTAAGTCGCACCGCAGTGCGTATAGCTAGCTTCCTAGCCAACAGATCGACTGAAAGCCAGCCCAGCATAGCAAAAAGGGCCTTTGTGGGCGTAGTTCTAAGGGCACCAGTTATCATGATTGCCATTAAGCGGAGAGTTCTCTCAATTCGCTGTCGGTTTGTTGCCAAGTCCAGTGCTTTCCACCAGATTGTTACACCATAGAAAAGAGTTGGTTTGATGACCGTTTCAAATATCCAATTAATCCCCTTGGGACTTATGCCCCAGGTAGGAGCAATGGCTTTCTTGCAAACATATAATGCCGCTATGGCTGCTAGAGCATGAAGATTGTCTCTCCATGTTAATTTATCATCAAGGATAATGCCTAAGAATTTGGCTTTATCCGATAGGGCTAGTGTAGTGCCATTTATTTTGGGTAGAGTGAAGGTGGGAATTTTGTATTTTCTAGTGAAGAGCACTAGTTCCGTTTTGGTTGGGTTGACGCTGAGGCCGTTCTGTGAACACCATTTGCAGACCTCGCTGAGTGCATCTTCCAGCCTGTGCGTAATTGTGTCAAGATGGAAGCCCGAGATAGTCACTGCCACATCATCTGCATATGCAACAGTATTGACGCACATGGACTCCAGTTTACTAAGCAGGATGTTTAATGCCACATTCCATAGCAGAGGGGATAGGACACCACCTTGTGGCGCATCCTTGCGGGCGTACCTGGTAATGCGTGCTTCCTCCATGGTAGATGTGATGGCTCTGTGAGAGCTTGGGTAATAGCATCCGAGTTGATATTGTTAAAGGCGCTCTCAATGTCCATGAAGGCCACTAGAGTATAATTCTTATGCTCAAGTGACCCTTCAATGTGACCTACTAGCGAATGTAACGCCGTCTCAACCGATTTGCCTTTGGTGTAGGCGTGTTGATTGGCTGATAAAAGATTTCTGTCGATTGTTATAGTTCTAATATGAACGTCGATCAGTCTTTCTAAAGTCTTTAAAAGAAAAGATGTAAGGCTGATAGGTCTAAAGTCCTTTGCCTTCGAGTGCGATGCTCTTCCCTCTTTTGGGATGAAAATTACATCGCGTTTAGTCCATTGTTGCGGAATATGGGACCAGTCAAGACATGCTATGAATATTATGAGCAGCCAGGGTGTAACAAGGTCTAAATTGTGTTGTAGATCTGCGGGAATGATTCCGTCCGGACCAGGTGATTTGTACGGATGGAAACTTTTCATAGCCCAGTGAAGTCTGTCAGTAGTTATTGCTACGTTCGTCATACTCCGGGCAGGAGGGGAAGCGTTTTGTACCTTCATAAAAGGGGAGCAGCCCGGAAAGTGAGTTTCCATTAGGGCTTCTAGGGACTCCAAGGAGTTAGTAGTCCATTTGCCATCTAGTTTCTGGATGAATCCAGGTACGGATGGTTGTTTGGCCAGAATTTTGCGCAGCCTGTTAGTGTCGGAGAGGGATTACACATTTCCGCAGAAATCTCTCCAAGACTTACGTTTAGCGTTTCTAACCTGATTTTTGAATTTATTCAATGAGGTTTTGTAAAGAGCCCAGTTACCTGTTCTTTTTGGCCCATTAAAGAGTCTGCGGCAGCTCCTGCGAGACTCTTCTAGGCTGACAGACCATCAAGGTGGTTTGCTATTTTTGCGTTGTGTGGAAGATTTGCAAGAGATTCTTGTTGCTTCCTTAAAAGCGTTTGGTAGATTATTGACATCTATTTCTATATCGGCTACTTCCTCTATGTTTGGAGGATGTGCAATTGAGTTGGTGAGGATATTCTTATGTTCCTCCCAGTTCGTTTTACGCCTATTAACGAAAAGCTTGGTGCTTCCGGTTTTTAAGCTGATATTGAATTCAATATAGCGGTGATCAGAAAAGGAGCAGTCAGCTGAGACCTTCCAGTCCCTAATTATATGAGCGTGTCTCGCACTAGCAAGTGTAATGTCTAGTACCTCTTGTCTGTTTGAGACTACAAAAGTTGGTTCTGAACCTTGATTCAGCACTACTAAGTTTTTATCAATACTGAAGTCGAATAGAAACAAACAGGATTGGTATGCCTTTCAAGTTGGCGTTGTGTGCCATTTTGTGGACCAGATTGTGTGGTGGTTGGTCCGCATGATCATGCGCCATGTAGCAGGATAGGATCCATATGGTTGATCCTCCTGTCTCCCATGCTGCAGTTACAGTGCCTTCATCACTAAAATCGGATAGAATGAAGATATTTAGATTTGTTTTTACTAAGATACAGGATCGAATGTTTTTTATCGTTGTTACCTGTTTTTGTTGCATACAGCAGTTTGTTGCCAGTGGTGCTAAGTCCAAGTATTCTGCCGTTTTTGGTCCACGGCTCTTGGACTACCACAATGTCCTCCCCTTTTTCTGAAAGGCGGAGGGTTAATGCAGCTGATGCTGCCTAAGAGTGCTGCAGATTAACCTGTAGCACTTTCGCCATTGTCCGTGTCGGGGTCATAGACGGCATTTGCCTCGGCATCACCCTGACTCGGGTTCAGGAGTGCGTCCTCATCATCTCCAAAAATGAGTCCCTCCAGGAGATCCCCACCCAAACCGGCTGTTGATTGGGAACATCCTGAAGTGACCGATTCCGTGGAGTCGCCTATGACCTCCGTACCGGCTGGCTTGTCAGATGTTGTTTTTGCCAGCTCCTTCACATGGCCGCTAGCGTTGTCGGAATCGCGTTCGCCATCGCCGCGGTACACACTGAGCCTGATTCCCATAAAACCATAGAAGACCAGGCCCTGTCTGTCCCGAAGTAGAGGCAACGTCTCCTTATTCAGGACAACGATCACCTTCCTACGTGCATCTTCTGCCCCGAAAACCTTGACCACTTTCCAATCGCTGGTTGGTAGGTCAGGGTTCGCACGACGGAAGATGCCTAGGAGAGCCTCTGGGTCATGCGGCTCTACCGGAATGGTAGCAACTGCTCTCGGTCTACGAGGAATTTCGTTTACCGGGACCAGCTCCAACCTCGCGCCAGGCCACACCTCGCCAAGAGACTCGATCACCAGCTTGAGTTTGGTGACCGACCTCTCGTCCGTGCAAGAAACCAGTTTAGCACGGCCCTGGACCCAGCCAGCGTCCGTGAATTGAGGCGAGGTTTCTTGGACCTCGCTGGTATTAAGCAGGTAGACGTCAAGCAGCTTTTGACAGATCAATCCCCATTGAGCATGGACGATTGATCCGTCGCTATTGCTGCGATCCAGAACAGCTCTTATCAGCGGATTTTTTGCAACCTCGCTGTAAGATCTGTTCGTGATTTTGCCGTCTCCCTGTCTCGGTTTTTTATTTTGTGGCTGCATATGCTGCTGAGACGAATCCTCTCCTGATCTTGGTTTTTTGGGGCAAAAACTTGAAGCACAGAATATGCACAGAATTCTCAACTTTGACAATTTAAAAAGGCGTTTCTCATATGTTAACTGGGTTTTGCAGAACGAAACGGAAGATAAAGTAATACCATAGAAATTTGTATGTATTAGAAGAAATGGTTATACGTAACCATTTCTAAGCATATGTTTTAATAAAGCTATAGCAAAATGCATAGAAAATTTAAGTGGAAATCATAGAATCAAAGAATAAAATTTAATTGTTAGAAAAATTAACAAATTATATTAAAATATATTGATATAAATATATATAAATATAAACAGTCTTATGCAAAAAAAATTAACACAGGTTGGTAAACCAATGTTAAGCAAAATTCCTTAAAGTATCATGCAAAAATGATTGTTAGCTTAACATACGTCATGTAAAACGATGTTAACATCAAATAATTTAAAGCAGCTACATACCTACTAGTGATGTTACGAATATCAATTTTTAGTATTCGCAAATACGAATACGAATATTTAAAACAGTATTCGCCGAATACGAATATTTCTTTTGACGTTTATATTTCAAATTTAATTGGAAAAAATCCCTGCCTTTGCGTTCGTAACTATAAATGACAAAAAAAATTTAGTGATTTAACATTATTATTGCATTAAGATGCCGAATTTGAACATTTTTTAATTATTTTACTTACATACTTTCAGATTTCGTTTTTCTTACTCTGCGTGAAATACAATGGGTTTTTTTAATAAAAATTAATATATTTTTTACATTTTATGTACTTTTTTTAAACTTTTGTATGATTTTTTTTTGGAAAATGTATGGGAAAATTATTCGAAAAATATTCGCTTGAATTTGGCGAATACGAATACGAATACGAATATCTTAAAACAGGCGAATAGTCGAATACGAATACGAGTATTCGTAACATCACTAATACCTACTTTAAAGCGATGTTAAATATTTTATTGTTTTAACGAATACAGTTTCTGTGAATAAATTTTATTAAATCATTTTAAATTGTGTAAATTAATGGTATAAAAAATGGATACTTTAAATTTAATGAATAGAATTGGTAAAATTAATTTTTATATTATGCGAAAATTATTTTGTAATGTGTAATTTTTCATTAAGAGCGTATAAACCAATTATCGGGCTATTATCGGGCACGTACCTATAAAACCAGGATTGATGGCTTCTCCCTTCGGATGACCACTTCAAAGGGAAATATCGATATTGAGCGTTGTCCTCCGACACATAAGCTGTTGAAGCTACAAATAAAATAAATTTGTTTGTTAAATTTGATAAACATACATACATATGTATGTATATAAAATTTATTTATGTTTATGAATGTATTGTATTCTGTGTCACCTCCATCCATGCTTTTTTCTTTGAATGGTTGGTGTTGGTATCCGTATTTTTATTTTCAATAATTTTTACATTCTTTCTTATGAGTTCCTTAAGCAGCACCTACATATGTGTCTATGTAAATAACATCCAAAGTATTTTTAACAAAAATTTTACCAAACTATAACAATAATTATACTTACTTTGTCCTCTTCGTTCCAATTTTCGGATCTTTTTCTTTTGATATCCTCAGGCTTATCCATTTTTTATTAATTTACAAAATATGTGAGCACTTTTATAAGAAAATTTCTTGCCAAAATAATGTAAATATACAAATCTTTATAGTGATGTACATACAATCAACACAAGTAAACAAAGCTCGTTCTTCGAATAATCGGTTTAAACCCTTAACAATTGGCGTATTTATTATTGGCGTATTTATTATTTTACATTACTATAACTGCTTAACCCACGATATCGAACGATGTCGATCGCTTGACTTTTAGACGTAAAAAATCTATCTTGCGTTCCACTAATAACCGATTTTATTTATTTGTTTAGTGTTTCTTCCAGTAAAAAATTAATAAGTTGAATAAAATCGGTTATTAGTGGAACGCAAGATAGATTTTTTACGTCTAAAAATCAATCGATCGACATCGTTTGATATCGTGGGTTAGGCAGTAAATGTATTTAGTTTATATTTTTTATACAGTATAATATTAATTTACATCTTAAATGAAGAAAAATGTAATTTTATATGAAAACTATACAAAACACTATTAATATATCCGAATATCCGGATGAATTAAGAATTGTTTTTTTGCATCGTTAACTATAAAGAGACAAGAGAATGATGGTATTGCCAGTATCAATATGTTAAATTTATTAAAGCATACATTAGTTAACATAGTGTTTTTGCATACTATTTTTTAACATAGGTTTGTTAGCGTTAAAGTCGATGGTAACTAACATGAACTTCAAACCTCAATTAAGATTTTTTTTTGCATAAAGCTGAAAGTGTTTTGTGAAAAAAACGGCCACAACAGTGGAGATTTAGTGCATTGATTTAGTGATTCCAAGCAGATTGATTCAACTGCGTTGTGTTTGTTTATTTTAGCCCAGACAAAATAAGATGCCAGTGACCAAGAAGGTTATCCCAGCTTCTTTGGTTGTTAAGAAGCCAGTTGTGAAAATAAAATATTGCAAAAAGCAGAATACCAGCAAGAGGAATATATTGTATGGGCTATAAGACAATGGATTTCCATTGCTTACGAAAAAGGAATGTATAAGAAACTTACCCCACACATTTGCAAGACGATATTGATTATATTCGTCTTGGTGGCAATGTCAATGTAAGTCCAGCGGAGCAAGAATACGATGAGATGGAAGTTAATTGGTTAGGAAAGTTAAATGGTACATATCAAAAAACTTGTAATATGTTAGAGATGCTCTTGGCAGATGCCAACTCAGTAAGTTTCATTAAACATTACAAAACTTGAAATGACCATACATGGGGTGACTTGGCTATAATCAACCATAAAGATGTTCAAATTAATGCACGCAGCTATTTATTAAATACTACGAACGCAGTCGAAGAATATGATGAAACTTTCAAAAACAATTGTGCGCATTTTAAAAGTACGAAAATTGCTCCTTGGATTTCAAATGATCGCAATAGCAAAATTAAGTTGGGACGTTTCACACTTATTGAACGATGGCGCAACAATTAACGCCTATTGGCACCAAATGAAAATCCTTTAAAGTTGCTTATAAAATGGTGTGAATATGCCAACGATGTGCAATTTTTATTGCAGAGTTCAGAAAGTAAGCAGCAGCAACAACAAACAGCATGAACAGATGCAACATATAAAACAAGAAACGCAGCAACCACACAACACAACTATTAATAATATTAATAATAACAATGAAAGCGCAACTGTGATGTTTAATAATAAAAAGACTGGGTTTAAGCAATATTAATAACAACAACATCATTAATAATAATAATAATAACAGTAGTAATTTAAATAAGCAAAATAACAACAATAACATTAATAATAATATAATTAATAATAGTATCAGCAATACAATTGATAGTGCGCTTAATGCAAATACAATTAGACAACACCCGCAGCAACACCAAAAACCTTTAACTATGGAATCAAGTTTAAATGCTGCCCACGAACGGGCCAAAGAATTGAAGAAGAGTTTTTGGTAAGTTGTAAAAAAGAATACTAGACCAAAAGTCTAAATTATCGAGACTCGAACTCAAAATTTATTCAATCAAATGCTTTTCCTTTTTGTATTTTCAGTGTTGTTCACGATGCAGAATTTTCCGAAAACATCGGTATTGTTAAGGGAATAACACAGCGCAATAACAACTTTTTGGGGGAAGGTACAACAACAGATACAATAAAAGCAGCAGCCACAGCAGCAACAAATTTAATACCACGTCATAAAAATCCCATTCAAATCCCATAGAAATGCGATCAAATACTTCCAGTGCTGGCCTTGGCAGCTTTGATGGTGGTAATAATTTATTTAAAGGAAATGGTGCTTATAAAGAACACAACAGCAACAACAATAACATATCTAATAACTCAAATAATATTTATCAACAACTGGGTGGTCACAATAGCAAATCTATAAAAGAAATAAATTTAGCTGAATTACGCAACGCTTTAGATCGTAACAATATGCTGACAACAATTCTCCAATTCGCCCAATGATTTGTATAAACAAGCAACTAGTGCAAATGGTGCATTAGTGCCACCGCCCTACAGAGATCCACCGCCACTACGTAAGAGTCCATTGCAACAACTAAATGTTCCTTCAACAGCGGCAGTAACACAGCTACAAAAGTCACATTCATTTTATTATTTTTATTTACTAGCAAACTAAAAATATACTTAATAGACAAATTAACAACACAGTTACCACTATGTAAATGTTTTAACTATTTTACTTAAGCTCTTAAAACAAAATAAGTCATTAAAATTGTTAAACGTGAATTTACATGAGAATTGTAATTTTTAAAAAATGTAACAAATCTCAACAGGAAAAAAGTGTGCAATTTGTGACTGAAATATTTATCAAACTAAAAATTTAAGTAAAAATAAAACAAAACTAAAAGTAAATTAACATTAAATTGAACTTGTTTGTGAAACAATTACTTACATATGTACATGCCTTGATAGTCAGTAGCAAAAACAAATATTTATGTACTTTGAATAAATTTAACCGCACACAAATATGCAAAATAAAATAAAAAAGAAGAAATGGGAAAGATTACATAAATTAAATTGTTTATATTTTATTAAAATATTTATGTTATTAAAAGATGAATAAATTGTTCAAATATCCAAAAATGTAAAAATTTTAATTTTTTTCTGTCCTTTGCAAAATATTAATGAAATGAAATAATATGAAATAAATGGTAGTTACAAAAAGAGAAGACATTCAAGTGTTCTTATTAAAAAGGGGTTTAGGATATACTGCAAGGTTTTTATACTAAATCTGTTCTATATTAATAATAAATAATTAAATGAATTATTCATAAGCCTACTTGTATCACTTATTGTTGTATATGAAAAACACTGTTTCAAACAAAATAAAAACAATAATAAGCTATACAACTAGGCTTGTGAATAAAGTTTTTATTAATTGTGTAGGTTTCCACACAACCATTGAGGTACTACACTCAGTGCGTTGCCAATTATTTTTAATGGCTGGCTTCCCCAGTAGGCCTAAACCATTATAAATCCAAACTATTTCAAATGTACCTTAAATTTTCTTCAAATTCTCAATATCTTCAATCAGTTTAAGTTACCTTTCATTGGTTTGGGTTTTGTTTTAATAAATAATAAATTGTACAGTTTTCTATAATTAATAATTCAATAATTAATATAAAAATGAACTTATAAAACTCAATTCAGTAAACATTTTTCAGCAACAATAAATATATAAATGAACACAAAAAATTCAATTCAATAAATACTCAATAACATTTGAATTTCATTTATAAACAATAACAAAACTAATAATATTTAATGCTTTTGTTGCATTTCAAAGCAATAATGTAATGTTTGTGTAATGTGTTTTAAGTTCATGTTTAATAGTCTTTAAATTATCAGGTACATATGTATGAGTGTTGGAAGTGTTTTTGAAATGAATAAATGAAACACATAATGAAAATTAGTTACAATAATAATGGAAAAAAATAAGGAAATCCAATGATAAAAATTTAAATATGTACATAAGTAGTTAGATGAGAAATGTTGAACTAAAGTATTTCCGAATTCGATGTAGGTATTTAAAACGTTTTTAGTTAATATAACCGACTTTAAATTGTGCATCATGTGAGAAATGTAATTAAATCTATAAAAAATCTAATCGAAATCAAAGGGAGTCATAAGGAAAACCTAATCGAAATTATTTGAGAAAAAATAAAAAGAGAGTTACTATTAGAAAAATTAAGAAAAAAGGCCGACGAAACAAAAAAATTAAATTATTTGTTGCTAACACATAGAATTTTTTGCTTGAAATTTGGCTCTTTAATTTTTTTGTTAAAAAACCGTAAAATGAAATAAATTCTAATTCTAATAAAGAGATTAAGAACATCCTCATGTGTTACTTTATCGCAACAAAGATAAGGTTTTTCCTTAAAAAGTTCTTTGAAAATTATTTTGCTAATTCCATGCCGATGACAATTTGCATTAAAAATGGAATGAAATTGTTTATCTAAGGCTGAAAAATAATCAACAAAGCCTTGTGGGGGTTTTACTAAATGGCAATTGTCATACTGCTTTTGAGAAGTAAAATAATAATCTGCAGAAACAGGCTCATTTTCTTCAAAGGTAGGAAGGGGTGAATTACAAACATGACCTTGCTGAAGCTTATGATAAAAATAGCCACAAACATACACAAAAGCATTACGCTCTAAGACTACACACTCCTCATTTCCACCTCTTTCTTGAACGTCCATCTCAGCTAATGAAGGGTAAGCATTTGGTAAATTATGAAAACTATCCCATTGCACATGGTTTGTATCGAAACTATACGCTAAGTCTACAATTGAGAAATCCAACATCTTGTCGTCGGAAGATATGCCTTCACAATTTCCATTAACTACTACGTTGACATAGTGCAACCCCCAACGTTTTTAAAAGAGCTGGAAAAGTTTCTAGCAGTAATGCGGACGCAATTTCCAGAACCTTTTCGAATTTGACCAAAAAAATGTTCCAAATGGTCTTGGGTCAGTCGACGCGTTCTTAAACTAGGAAATCCTACTTCTTTAAGGTACAACGAAATACTCTTTAATGCTGAAATATTAACAAGCCAACCAGATATAAACTTGAGGCTATTTGTTATGTTATTTCCCTTTTCGTCGATGATTTTAATAGTAGGAAGTTTTTTCGATGACAGCCTAAGAAGATCCAATTGTTCTTCAGAACTAGTAAAGGCGGCAAAACTCGCTCTACTATTAAAAACATCAAAAAGGTTATTGAAGAACTCCAAATAGTCTGCCGTATTTAGAAAAGTTGACAACCTTGACGAATTTAGCTTCCCTGATCCATGCAAAGTTCTCATACCTTTGGCAACAGTACGACTTAGTACTTGGGCAGCTAAGCTAACTCTCATCCTTTGGAAATTATTTGGGTTAATGTGTTCCAAAGTAAGCTTAGGAGCACATTTCACCGAATTGGAATCTACCTTATAAAAATGAGTAATATCTGCCCATGACACTAGTTTACCATCGAAATAAACTTTATGTTCTAAATTTAGAAGGCAGTTTCTAGCACTTTCATTTATAAATAAAAATTTATATGCACTTTCGTGCATAAAGAAAACCCTTTTTCCATTCACTTCAAAATATGGACGCTGCTGAGTAACTCCAACAATCTTTGCAAACGAAACAAAATTAGCCCCTTGATCGCAAACAAAATGACAAGGGTTTAAGCCAATTTCTTGCAAATTGGATATTGCCTCAAAAATGTATTGCTTCATAATATACTCTTTACAATTTCCCTGTAGAAAAAAATAGGACACCGCTTGAGACCAGCTATTGCCACCAATGCCACTTGCCATGATTACCATGGCGCTTGTCGCTAAATTCCGCGAACGATTTTCGTCACCGAAGTCCTGCAAACCTATAATTTTATCCTTAAACCTATCATAGTCCAAGTAACTTTTAATTGACATTTCATCACATGAAACACTAACATATCTCTCTTTCTCACTGAAATTACCCGCACGCACTTTTAAAGCTTGAAATGTTCCATTCAAGTTACCGGGAGACTTTGGCCAATCCTTTACAAAACGTTGTAAAGTTCTAACATCAGGCCAATCTAATATTTTCATTAAATAACGATAAACTAGAGGAGATGGAAAATATACCGCTAGAGCAATTAATTTTACTCCAATATCATACCGACGTTTTCTTGCTTCGCGTGTATGATTAATCAAACTATTTTCAACGCATACCGATAATGATTTTGACATTTTCAAAGACATGTCGTTCTTTTTCGTCAGCTCAAGCTCCAATACTTTAATCTTCTCCTTACATTTATCTAATTGATTAGATAGCCTAGCATTGTCTGCCTTGATTTTACAAGTCTGTTTCCTTTCTTTCAAATATTTCGTCCGGTAATGGTCTAGTGCGCATTGTACAGTCCTCAATTTTGAAGAATTAATTGTTTTTGAACCCGGAATATTACCGACCGTGTCATTTTCTATATACTCTGAGTCCATTGTCTCTTCAGTATTGTGGCATTCATTGTTTGCCTCCGTTATGTCATTACCTATTGCACATTAGCGCACTTCCTAACATTGGAACCTGAGCCGAATGCATTATATTTGATTCAAAAACCGGTGTAAGAATTCGCCTTTAGTTCAACTCTTTTACTTTTTGGATAAGCAAACTTAGAAGTTTTCTTTCCAAAAATAAAATAATCCGAAAAGTGCCGACTGCATACAAACAGGGTTTTTACCGAAGACTTCAAGCCTAAAATTCGAAGCCATTCGGAACGTCTAAAATAAAGAAATGGAAAAAGCAAACAAATTAATTATTGCTTTTGAAAGTGATGTTCAAGATTCCCATAGCACCGTTGTTATAATTATTAATTTATTCCAGCAATGCTTTGAAAATTTTGAACAATTTAATTTCGTATAAAATACAACAATATTTTAAATATACGCAAATTATTGAAGACCCAAAACCAAGAAAAGATTAAGAATGGTAAAATAGTCACCTATACCATAAATACAATTTTTTATATTACAACAAAATAACGTGCATATGAATTTATGAAAAATTGTTAATATTTAACAATATCATTTACTGCCTGTTCGCCGATATCGAAGATTGTTCAAAATAAATAACTTCTTCGATATCGGCGAACAGGCACTTAATATTAAAGTTTCATGCAGAAGTAGATTAAATACCCCTTTCCATACAAAAATAAAATACATAAAAACTAAAACTAAATTTGTAAAAATTGCATTAATTTATTTTTAATATTTATATTTAATCACCATATATAGTCAATAGGCAAGACCATTTTTATTTATATATTTTATTGAGACTTTAAAACGTAAATAGTAAAGTTCCAACCCATTGAAATTTTTTTTTTTTTTTTTTTTGATAAATTTTATTATTTATTGAATCTTCAATTTTAAATTAAATTATCAATAAGTTTTTCAAATCTTAAATCTAAAAAATATTACATATAAGTTTAGCCAATGCTAAACAAAATTTTTAATTTCAACGGTTGAAATGATAAAGATTTTGTGTAAAAACTTTCATGTGACTCAGTAGATTCAATTAATGATACAGAATCTTTAACTAGTTGATTGCATCTGCCATGGTGACAGTGAGTTTCGATCTCATACGACGTGATATTTCCAATTAAATATGGAAACAAAGAAAACTCAAAATCCAAAACAAATTTTTCACAATTTTAAAAAAAATTGTTTATCAATCGTTTAATTAAGAAAACACAAATACACACACACAAAAAAACTACATCAACTATTATTAACTAAACTGCAATATTTTATTGGAAAGCGAAAATCCCTAAAAAAATAACATCAAACGTGACACAACGAAATAGAAAACTTAAATTATCAGGTACATATGTATGACCGCATATATGGGTGTTGTAATGTTGTAAAAATTCCTAATTCAACGCTTAGCCACTGCTGTTGCTGCTTCTGTTGGGTGTTTTTAAAAGTTTCACTTCACTTTTACAGCCTTTATCCTTTGGCTGTTAATGTTTTTTTCTTTTGTACAAGGAAAAGCTTTAATAATTCCCAACTCAACACTTGGCCACTGCTGTTGCTGCTTCTGTTGCGTGTTTCTATATGTTTCACTTCACTTTTACAGCCTTTATCCTTTGGCTGTTAAGGTTTTTTTCTTTTGTACAAGGAAAAGCTTTAAAAATTCCCAACTCAACACTTGGCCACTGCTGTTGCTGCTTTTGTTGGGTGTTTCTATATGTTTCACTTCACTTTTACAGCCTTTATCCTTTGGCTGTTAATGTTTTTTTCTTTTGTACAAGGAAAAGCTTTAATAATTCCCAACTCAACACTTGGCCACTGCTGTTGCTGCTTCTGTTGCGTGTTTCTATATGTTTCACTTCACTTTTACAGCCTTTATCCTTTGGCTGTTAAGGTTTTTTTCTTTTGTACAAGGAAAAGCTTTAAAAATTCCCAACTCAACACTTGGCCACTGCTGTTGCTGCTTTTGTTGGGTGTTTCTATATGTTTCACTTCACTTTTACAGCCTTTATCCTTTGGCTGTTAATGTTTTTTTCTTTTGTACAAGGAAAAGCTTTAATAATTCCCAACTCAACACTTGGCCACTGCTGTTGCTGCTTCTGTTGCGTGTTTCTATATGTTTCACTTCACTTTTACAGCCTTTATCCTTTGGCTGTTAAGGTTTTTTTCTTTTGTACAAGGAAAAGCTTTAAAAATTCCCAACTCAACACTTGGCCACTGCTGTTGCTGCTTTTGTTGGGTGTTTCTATATGTTTCACTTCACTTTTACAGCCTTTATCCTTTGGCTGTTAATGTTTTTTTCTTTTTTACAAGGAAAAGCTTTAATAATTCCCAACTCAACACTTGGCCACTGCTGTTGCTGCTTTTGTTGGGTGTTTCTATATGTTTCACTTCACTTTTACAGCCTTTATCCTTTGGCTGTTAATGTTTTTTTCTTTTGTACAAGGAAAAGCTTTAATAATTCCCAACTCAACACTTGGCCACTGCTGTTGCTGCTTCTGTTGCGTGTTTCTATATGTTTCACTTCACTTTTACAGCCTTTATCCTTTGGCTGTTAAGGTTTTTTTCTTTTGTACAAGGAAAAGCTTTAAAAATTCCCAACTCAACACTTGGCCACTGCTGTTGCTGCTTTTGTTGGGTGTTTCTATATGTTTCACTTCACTTTTACAGCCTTTATCCTTTGGCTGTTAATGTTTTTTTCTTTTGTACAAGGAAAAGCTTTAATAATTCCCAACTCAACACTTGGCCACTGCTGTTGCTGCTTCTGTTGCGTGTTTCTATATGTTTCACTTCACTTTTACAGCCTTTATCCTTTGGCTGTTAAGGTTTTTTTCTTTTGTACAAGGAAAAGCTTTAAAAATTCCCAACTCAACACTTGGCCACTGCTGTTGCTGCTTTTGTTGGGTGTTTCTATATGTTTCACTTCACTTTTACAGCCTTTATCCTTTGGCTGTTAATGTTTTTTTCTTTTGTACAAGGAAAAGCTTTAAAAATTCCCAACTCAACACTTGGCTACTGCTGTTGCTGCTTCTGTTGGGTGTTTCTATATGTTTCACTTCACTTTTACAGCCTTTATCCTTTGGCTGTTAATGTTTTTTTCTTTTTTACAAGGAAAAGCTTTAATAATTCCCAACTCAACACTTGGCCACTGCTGTTGCTGCTTCTATTGGGTGTTTCTATATGTTTCACTTCACTTTTACAGCCTTTATCCTTTGGCTGTTAATGTTTTTTTCTTTTTTACAAGGAAAAGCTTTAATAATTCCCAACTCAACACTTGGCCACTGCTGTTGCTGCTTCTGTTGGGTGTTTCTATATGTTTCACTTCACTTTTACAGCCTTTATCCTTTGGCTGTTAATGTTTTTTCTGTTGTACAAGGAAAAGCTTTAATAATTCCCAACTCAACACTTGGCCACTGCTGTTGCTGCTTCTGTTGCGTGTTTCTATATGTTTCACTTCACTTTTACAGCCTTTATCCTTTGGCTGTTAATGTTTTTTTCTTTTGTACAAGGAAAAGCTTTAAAAATTCCCAACTCAACACTTGGCCACTGCTGTTGCTGCTTTTGTTGGGTGTTTCTATATGTTTCACTTCACTTTTACAGCCTTTATCCTTTGGCTGTTAATGTTTTTTTCTTTTTTACAATGAAAAGCTTTAATAATTCCCAACTCAACACTTGGCCACTGCTGTTGCTGCTTCTGTTGGGTGTTTCTATATGTTTCACTTCACTTTTACAGCCTTTATCCTTTGGCTGTTAATGTTTTTTCTTTTGTACAAGGAAAAGCTTTAATAATTCCCAACTCAACACTTGGCCACTGCTGTTGCTGCTTCTGTTGGGTGTTTCTATATGTTTCACTTCACTTTTACAGCCTTTATCCTTTGGCTGTTAATATTTTTTTCTTTTTTACAAGGAAAAGCTTTAATAATTCCCAACTCAACACTTGGCCACTGCTGTTGCTGCTTCTGTTGCTTGTGTTTTTAAAAGTTTCACTTCACTTTTATAACCTTTATCCTTTGGCTGTTGATGTTTTTTTGTTTTGCCATTGCTGTTGCTGTTACCGCTTATCAATCTTGTTTGGGAGTATATGTTTCACTTCACTTGTACTTTAGTTGTACTTTAGTTATTCCCAATCTTGTTTGGGAGTTGATGTTACACTTCACTTCACATTATTTCGTTGTTGTATGTTGCTGTACAGCACATATCCTTTTTTTCATTTTATTACAATCCTAAGTGGTTGTACTTTACTTATCCCCAATCTTGTTTGGGAGGATATGTTTCACTTCACTTCAGTTCACTTCTAATTCACTTTTGCTTTAGTTTTTCCCAATCTTCTTTGGGAGTTGATTGTTTTTTAAACAAGTATTTTGCTTGTGCCCCATGTCAATTTGAAAAAATAGGGGTGGTTTTTCACGCTGCATTTATATATCATTTAATTTCACGTACCAGTTAATATCGCTAGGAACCTGGTGTAGATTCTCCCAGTCTGGACATCCCATTGCACATCGTCGACTCCTGAAAAAGTTTAAAAGAGAAATATTAAGTTTTATGTTATATTTTTTTAATCGAAAAAAAAATTTCATACTTACATCTTCGCGCCTGTTTTTTTAATGCTTCCAACGTATTTTTGTATGACTATGTATTGGTAATATGTGGACAAAATAGTACGTAACATTTTGACCACAAATTACCAACCAATATGTCTCCAGAATTTCACTATTTCACTATTGTAAACAAAAAAGTAAAATGACAGTTCTGGCGATTTACAGAGAGAGAGACAGATATATACCATACCTAAAATTTGTTGTCCTTCACTGCAAAACGCCGTGACGATTTTATAGGTGCCTTGTCTAGTTATATAGTCTATGACTTGAAGGCGGTTTGGCAGTGCCCTCAGGAGAAGATCCGTCTACAGTAGCCAGATGTGTCTTGGCCCAAGCTAGCGGGGATTTCTCCGCGCTAGTGAGTTCCGCCGCCGCTTTATTGCCCAACCGCTCGATATAGCGTCGAGCGGCCCGAGTCTCGGAAATGGCTTTGCGGGACGAGAACTTCCTGTCTCGTGAACTTGTCGAGGCGGATACATCAGGCACAGTTGCCTTCGCTACAACCGGCGTATCCGCTTCGATGGTATTGGGTTCAGTTGGCGCGACTGGAGCGTGTACAGCCGGCGCACCCTTTGATTCACTGATTGCTGGTGCATTACGCACACCTGCTTTGACCGCAGCCGGCGCACCCGCAGATGTTTGTTTGGGTACACGAGGCAGAGCAGAGGATTTATCAGCCGGCGTACCCGTTTTGATGTTGGTGGCTAGGTTTTTATCAGCCGCGGAGGTGCCTGGACTTTCATCCCTGGACACACTCCGCTGCATTCTTGCCCTACCTAGCGACAGGGCAGCTGGTTTATTATTTTGTTTGTTTGTTTGTTTTTGTTTTAGTGTTTATTTTATTTTTATTTTCAATTTTGTTCCCACTTGTGAATGTTATAAGAGAAACTTTTGGAAAAAAGAAATATTGTTCAGCGCTTTTTATTGATGTCGCACAGGCCTTTGATAAAGTATGGCACGAAGGTCTTGTCCACAAATTAACACAAAATCTACCCGCAAACATCGTCAGGCTCTTAAAAAGCTATCTAGAGGAACGAAAATTTGTAGTTAAGGAAGGCAATTTTTCAAGCCCCCCGCAGTCCGGAGTGCCGCAAGGCAGTATCTTTGGTCCTTTACTTTATTTAATATATGCCTCTGACTTACCGTTAAGCAGTATCATTCACACGTCAACATTTGCTGATGATACGGCCTTTTTAAGCGTTCATGAAAATCCTGTAGAAGCTTCCCGGAATCTACAAGGGTACATCTCAAAATTGGAAACATGGCTAAAACAATGGCGGATAAAAGTGAATGAGCAGAAATGTGTACACGTTACTTTTACTTTACGCAGGGAAATGTTATGTTGTTATTATCTTCGTTTTATTTTTAACACTATTTCTTCTTTACATGTTCAAACGTTCTCTCCTTAAAATGACTTAGCACTAGCTATTTATACTATCTTAAAAACTAGTTACACAAAGGGAATATGCAATTCTTAATATTTGATTCTGACCCAAATATTTTCACTATTACGAAAGAGCAACATTGCACAATTTGTCAACGCAAACAATACTCAAGTTAATGAACTGTTATTGTTGCATTAACAAATAAGTGCAAAGACGATTGCACAATTTGTCAACGCAATTAATACTTAAGTGAATGAACTGTTGTTGCATTAACAACTAAGTGCAATGTAGGAGGGTAGTTCAATTGTGAATCACAACATCCCTCCCCCCTTTGCGGAAGAAAACATCTAGATATAAGTGTTTTCAGTTAGGAAAATTTTCAGCTATTTGGGACAGAATCATTTATATGCTATTTAAATAGTTACTGACAATTGTTTTGCAAATTATTTCTAGTTTAATAAATTAATATAAATAGACTTCTGCATTACGGTTGATAACGTGTCTGAGAAAATCATCATTAGTTATTGGTTGTCGTTGATGTAGTTGGGTATGTTGTTAAAAATCTCTTATGTCTGCTACTATTGTTGTGAGGTTGGTTAGGGTGAGAAGTTAGTTGCAGTTGGAAACGTCCAAACATAATGGTTGATATAGTTTTGCTGCTGGTGGTCTCTTCTTCATGTCTTCTGGGTAGTCTTCTATTTCCTCAAAATTTTCTCTACTCCAATTATATTGTTTTTGTTTTTCGGCTTGCTTCTCTGTTTCTTTATCCTTTGTGTCATCCGATTTTTTGTGAAATGACTTATATTATTTCTTGTTTCTTCTCCTCGTCTTTTTTTTCTTCTTTTTGTTTTATCCTTTTGATTTCTTGAATGTTATTCTCGTTATATTTCTTTATCATTTTGCTTTTCATATTTATTTATTTGTTTTCGTAATTCTTTTCAGCCACTTTTTCAATCTCGTCCTTTTCGATTTCTTATTTTGATACCACTGATTCCGAAGAGTCCGTTTCTTCTTCTTTTTGTAATGACCTTGTTTAAAAAATGTTTAGTCGGCTACTCTTTGTAACTTATTCGTGTTTTTCCCCTACTGTGGCTGTTTCGGGTTCTGACAATTCTTCATGATCTTTTATATTCTCCATGGTTTTCTTTAACGTTCTTCAGTTTTCCCTTTCTTATCTTCTTTTAGATACTCCGCGGCCGTAATACTTTCATCAACCCCACTTCTTTTTTCTGCATATCCATATCTTCCACTTTGTTCTTTGTTTCCGCAACTTCCCTCTCCTCCTTAACAACCTTATCCATCCTCTTAGGGTGGCTGCGCAATCTTTGATGTCGTCCTTTTGGTGTGTGTCTTCCTTTATTTTATTTCTTTGTTTAATAATATTATTAATATTAAAAAATTTTTTATTTTCTCCTTTTCAATATAGATTTAACTTAGTTTATTTGTTGTTTACATGTCTTTTAATATTTGCTTACACAAGTGTTTTAATATTAGGTGATTATATAATTTTTTCAAAAACTTTTTATTTCCTTATTCCTACGTTACACTAATTTTAATAAAGGATTAAATTACAATTAAAAAAAACTAGTTAAGTTTGTAAAAATTAAAACAAACTCTTTCTTTATATGTATTACTTTACTGAAAAATCAAGTTTCAATTGATGGTAAAAAATGAAACTTTAATAAAATTTTAATTACTACAAAATTTTTCATTTTCATTTTCTTTTAATTTAATAGTTTTTTTTTTTAACTATAATTTGAAGGGTTTTTTTTTATTTTATTTACATATACATAGTATGTATGTGTATATTTTCTAGTTCATAAACCCTTTTACAAATTATTTGGAATTAAATTTAAGAATGATTTTTCTCATTTCTTGGAATTAGTTTTTAATATTATTTATTAATTTATTTGAATATAGCTGTGACTAATTGTTTACTTTCTTATTTTAATATCCCTGATTATGCATTTTATCAAAAATACCATTATTGCTTTGTAATATATATATATTTCTTCTTTTTTTTTTTTTCAGTGAACACATATGTAACTGACCTATCTTAAGAAAACTCGTAGAAATTTTTGCTTCAGTTGCAAAAACAAACAAAGCCTGATGTCTGTGCAAATGAAGCCAGCTTTGTAAACATTGTATGACGTTTTTTAAATTGTTTCAAATTTCACAATTGTATGCATATGCGGTTAAAAAAAATTTTTCTTTTCTGTTGTTGCAGAAATAATTCAGTAGTTAAATTATATGTTTAAATTCGCAGTTTTTGCAAAATATATGACGCGACTTCATTCCGTTTTTTTTTTTCTTTTTTAAATTTGGACGCAAATTATTACAAGCAATTTAAGTTTAATGATACAATACAAGTTTAATACAATGAATTTTTTTGTTTTAAATATTTATACATTTTAGTAAAAATTGACAATATAAAAGAACTAAAAAGAAATGTTTAAGAAAATTGATTTTAAAATATAAATGCTGCTTCGAATTTGGTTTATTTTCGGTTCTTTAAATTCTGTTGTTTTTAAACTTTCGAAAAAAAGTTTCCCTGTAATTGACTAAGTTACTGTGTGGGTTTTATTTTATCTTTGTGTCTGCCTGTTTTTATGATATTATTTGAACTTTCAAAATTAAAGTTTTTCACTAAATGGAAAAAATTATTGAAATTTAAATCAAATTCGTGATTTTAAAGCATTTAAAAATTTAAATAATAATTACAATTAAATAATTATTACAATTTCTTACAGGAAAAAAAAATGCATTAAAGTTTAAAAACATTTAAAGTTTAATGATCCCTACTTCCAACAGTTACGGTAAACCTTTTCTACTTTTTAGATAATTTCAGCATAAAATGCTGTATTTGTGTCAAAAACACAAAAAAATTTCCAGTTCTCCTATGTTTATTGTGTGGACAATGAAATTATATTTACAAACCAATCTGGCATCTCCTATGCTAATTTCAACGAAGCCGTTGTCCGTTTCTAGTTTCTCTATATATAGGCTTTTCCCTGCGAAGACTTCCATCATCATCCAACCCATGATTACCTGTAAATAAGAAAATGGCATTAAATAATTTTTTTTTTACTCTTTATAGGGCTTCACCCGGTTGTTATGAGTCATTTTCCCCTAACCAACAGAAGTATCAGCGACAGCGGAACATACGCTGCACACACATACTGACGTTGAGTTATTTTCCCTCAACCAACAAAAAATACCTACAGCAGCAAAATATACGCTGCATACATACATACACAGACATATGCTGACGTTGCAATAACGCTGCATACAATACTGACGTTATTACCAGTAATTTTCCTACAGATATATGCTGACATTGCATTATCGTGAGAACCGCAATCGGCTGGAAGTCCCACGGGTATGGATATGCTGAAGTTGCAATAACCGCACACTCAGCAGTATCGCGGGAACAACCACGCCAGCGGCAGCGAACGTCAGCAGCACCGTTCATCGAGCAGCACAAAAGTGGGTATAAAAGCGGAGGGTGATTTGGTATGGAAGTCGACTATTATTCAGTCTATCCAGTCAACGCTAGTCAACTGTAGTCAGTGAAGTCAGCTCTAGTCGAGTCAGTTCGTAACACATAACACACATAACAAAAACCTGATCAAACACCAGCCTTAAAAAGCGGGTCCCTGTGAAGGCTTAGTATATTTGTATTAACAAAAACCTGATCAAACACCAGCCTTTAAAAGCGGGTCCCTGAGACGGTTATAAAATAACAAAATTAGATTAAGTAATAAAAATTGAAAAGTAAATAAAATTAAAGTAATAACTAAAATCATAATAGTCTCTTGTGTTTTTAATTCTAAAAAATAAGTTACAAAATAAATTGTAACATTTTGGCGCAGCCGGTAGCCGCGTAAATAATAACATCAAGGAAATATAATTATCCTTGTGTTGATCTTGCTCAAGAAAAAACTGTCAGGTGTAGCAAAACCAACAATACATAAAAGTCTAAATCCTAGCTACCTTGTATTGTTGCATCCTACACACGACGGTGTAGAACTGCACAGACAAATTGAATAAAGTCTAAATCCTAGCTACCCTCATATTGTCATTGCAGGACTAATCGCTAAAGCATATCAAGGCAAAAAGGAGAATTACCTTGATTGTAAAAATTCTGCGCGGTTGCGAACAAACTTATATAAAAAAATAATAATATTAATAATAATATAAAGTGAAAATAAGCCTAAACCACAGACCACTATGAGGATAATAAACAGCGGAATATGGGTAAGTAGAATACAGCTTTAATGGACAATCCGCAGACACAGACAGACGACTTAATAAAACGGATAGATAAGTATAATTATTCAGTGGACAGTCTACAAGTTCTTGCGTGGACAGAACTTAAGGGTTTAGAAGCAGACAAAACATTCCTGGACAACCATAGGGAAACAATAAGGATACAAAGACTGACAAAGTTAGAAGAAGTTAGTTATGTGTTACAATTAATAAGCGAATTAAGTAGGGATAGATCATTGGAGTTTGTGAAAAGAATCGAAGAACTCGAAGAGACAAAAACATTCCTTAAGGGACATTGCGAAAAGCTAAGAGGACAAATAGAGTACACAGATACTTTGTTGGAGGACGTAGAAAATGAAAATTCAGAATTAGTAGAACAGTTGAAAGGAAAAGGACTGAGTGAAGAGAATTTTAGGAAACAGTTAAAACAGAAACAGTTAATAGAGACACAAGACGACACTATCCAAAGGCTACAAACAGCATTGGAAAACGCAAGAAGAGAGTTGGATACAATTCACAGAGCTAGTTCACCAAATCCTTCCCTGCACGAAGAACTAAACGAAGTAGGACTACCAACAATAGTCATCTCGCACGAGAAAGAAACACATGCCTTGACGCTGTTGGAAAAAGTAAAAACCCTAATTAACAACGCAAGGAAAGCAGGTAGCAGAGGATACTCCGCTGAGACAATAGCAAGGAAAATAAACGAGTTAGGCGAATATAAGGCGAAATTCAGCGAATTGGAAGAAAAAGAAGACATTGACAGCATAGTAGCGGAAGAATTTAATAGACTGATCCCAGTGGCCCAAGAAATTTTGGAAAGACGATCACCATCACCCCGGCAAAACCATACTATTGAGAGAGCAGAAATCGAAACAATTAGAATGACGTCGCTATCCGAGATTATTAAAATAGTTAACAACACAGTCCCATCATTCTTCGGGACCGATGGACCTGACTTACCATCAGAAGTATGCAGGTACATACAAGTATGCAAGATGGTAGAAAGAGAAGTACTCACAGGTGCAAATAACGTCCTAACACAAGATGTGATACAGTGCCTGAAATTGCGACTGCTGGGGGGTGCATACTCAAAAATATCCCAGATGACTTTTGGTTCAGTGGACGCATACTGTAACACCATCAAGAAGTTATACCTAAAAAATAAAAGCCTGGATAAGATAAGGGAGCTGATCTTGGGATGCAAACAGAGCATCAGAGAGTCAGCATGTAAATTTGGAGAACGCCTGGATAGCCTATTGAATGAGGCAAAGACAACAATAGAGAACGAATGGCCGGTGGGACCTGGCCGGGAAACCATGCTGAAGCACTTCAAGAGGATAGCAGTGAGAAGTTTCATCAAGGGTCTGAAGGACCATGCTCTTAAAGCTCGATTTGTGGGGCAGGAGGAGGAAGAGCTCACTAAGTTGATAGAGATAGTCGAGAACGCTGAAGAATTGTTTGGCGAACCAACGCACAGCATCAACACAATAGATTCAGAAGTCCCCTGTAGTTTTTGCAACAGGGCGGGGCATGAATGGAATAGCTGCAAAAAGCGGCTAAACACACCATACTGTATGAGCTGTGGAAAATACGGTCATGAAATGGGGCCACTGTGCAGGAATGTCGTGAGCTGTACGTTCTGTGGAAACAGCGGGCACGATGTGGAAAACTGCAGAAAGAGATTAGGCTCCTTATACTGCCGATTGTGTAGAATAAATGGCCACAAGGTAACCCCTTTCTGTGAGCCAAGAAGAAACCTACCCAACCAAAATCAATTGGATAGAAGGACGGCAGAAACAAATAGGAGGATAACAAACACAGAATTCCGTGGAGGCCCACAGATAACGACGGGACAAAACATGAACAGAGGGGCAAATAGAACCAATGGTACACGCCCAACCTGTTTTAAATGTCAGCAACAAGGACATTTCGCACGGGACTGCAGAAGCAATATCAGACAAACTCAGACAATGGGAACAGGGATCTATCAACAGGCGCGAAATAGCAACAACGACAGGGACATAGCTAACAGACCAGTAGAGGCCCATAGCAACACAAATCGGACATATACTCAGGGAAACGAATTTCGGCCCAGTTATCGCCAATAACTGGGGTCCGACAAATTAACAGAAAATTAGATTAGCATAAAAAAGAGAACAAATACAAGTATAATAAAGAAACAGAAACAAAGAATCGGGTAAATAAAGATGATACGGAGACTGACTCAGAAACAGAGCAGCCAACCAGGATAGTAACCGAGGCAGTTGTACACTCGGTATATAAGGAGAACGGGCACACTATAGAAGAAAATACTGCGAAAGATAATAAATTAAACAAAAAAAAGGAGGAAAAAAGTGAAGAGATGGTACGAAATATAGAAGATAGTACTGAATCACCGGGCAATGTGGACACAGTTTTTATGACGCTACCCTGCCAAGGAGCTAGGGAGCGAAAATTGGTCTTACTTGTAGATACGGGAGCAGTTACTAAAGTGCCGGTTAATATCATATCAAGAGATAAAACCGTGGTTTTGCATAAACAGGCAAATCAAGAGAACGGGCAAACTTTGGAAGTGAAAGCAGAAAAAGACAAAGTATTAAAACATAACTTATAAAACTTAGAAACAAATAAGCAAATATATGTAAGAAAATTTTTTGGGAATACCATATTTTGTTACTACCTCGTTATAAAAGACTCTTGCTGCCGTCTCTGCTTCGGCGTCTTGCATGGGTGCGCAGACAAAAAATTTTGATAAATCATCATGTAGGGTAAGAATGTATTTGTTTCCCATGGTGGTTGTCGGCAAGGGCCCCACCATATCCATATATACCTTTTCGAACGGTCTGTTTGCTGTATCTGTGAGGACCATGGGCTCTCTGTTGAGAAGTCCACTTTTATTTTTCTGACATTTAGGGCACTTTTTGATGTAGGTCTTGATATCGTGTTGCATCCACTTCCACTTGTACTGTTTTTTTATTCTATAGTAGGTCTTCCTGATAATTACAGACAACGGAACAAACTTCACCCCGGCATCTCCACCAAAAATGTTACAATTTATTTTGTAACTTATTTTTTAGAATTAAAAACACAAGAGACTATTATGATTTTAGTTATTACTTTAATTTTATTTACTTTTCAATTTTTATTAGTTAATCTAATTTTGTTATTTTATAACCGTCTCAGGGACCCGCTTTTAAAGGCTGGTGTTTGATCAGGTTTTTGTTAATACAAATATACTAAGCCTTCACAGGGACCCGCTTTTTAAGGCTGGTGTTTGATCAGGTTTTTGTTATGTGTGTTATGTGTTACGAACTGACTCGACTAGAGCTGACTTCACTGACTACAGTTGACTAGCGTTGACTGGATAGACTGAATAATAGTCGACTTCCATACCAAATCACCCTCCGCTTTTATACCCACTTTTGTGCTGCTCGATGAACGGTGCTGCTGACGTTCGCTGCCGCTGGCGTGGTTGTTCCCGCGATACTGCTGAGTGTGCGGTTATTGCAACTTCAGCATATCCATACCCGTGGGACTTCCAGCCGATTGCGGTTCTCACGATAATGCAATGTCAGCATATATCTGTAGGAAAATTACTGGTAATAACGTCAGTATTGTATGCAGCGTTATTGCAACGTCAGCATATGTCTGTGTATGTATGTATGCAGCGTATATTTTGCTGCTGTAGGTATTTTTTGTTGGTTGAGGGAAAATAACTCAACGTCAGTATGTGTGTGCAGCGTATGTTCCGCTGTCGCTGATACTTCTGTTGGTTAGGGGAAAATGACTCATAACATCCCTCCCCCCTTACGGACAAGAAACATCCTGTCTTAGGATGTTTCGTAGCTATCCTTCTGGAATCAAGTCAAAATAGATGTGTGTATGCATCTGACTACCTTGGCGATACAGCTTTGGCAGCTCTCGGAGTAATATGTAATTATCTCCCGAGCCTTGATTGCCTGAAGGTTCGCAGTTTACCATTAGTTGGTGACTGCTAAGTGTCTGTCGACTTGGTACGTTTGCTGCGTCACCAAGGAAAAAATATGATGTTGTTGGTGAAATGTTGAGGTTGTTACTGACGTTGGGGTGATTTCCCATTTTCTAACGGAACTGCGTTTTCCGTCCATGTATGTGTTGTGCCATCGCATATAGCTTTAACTGTTGATTATGGTTGTGTGAGGTTGATGGTTATGGCTGTCTGTCTGTTGATCGTTGGATTGGATACTTTATTGTTGTCGGAACTGGGTTTTTCGTCCATGTATGCGTTGTAGTATCGTATGTAGGTTTTGCGGTTGCGTGAGGTTGATAGGTATAGGCTGCTGTTGATGATTGTTGGATTCTTCATTGTTAACGGGATGATGATTGTTGGTTGTTTTTTAAAACGCTGGTTAATATTTTTAATCTTATAACTAACAATTTCTTCTTACGTGTATAAAATTTTCTTTTCTTACAATTTTTCCTTATTACTATTATTTCTTATTATTATATTGAATATTTTGGATTTGTTATACTCAACCAGTTACAGGATTTTATTATTACGATTTCAAAAAAATGTGTGTGCAGCGTATGTTCCGCTGTCGCTGATACTTCTGTTGGTTAGGGGAAAATGACTCATAACACGGTTACGATGTAAGGTTTTTAGCCTTCCTTTTACCAACATTTGGACATTTACTGGTGTGGGAAAACTTTTAACTTCATAGGGGCCTTCCCACAAAGGCGACAATTTGTTTTTCCGAAGTTGATTTTTTATAAGTACTTTTCCCCCTATCATAAGTGTTACTGGCCTACTGTTTCTATCATATCTTTCCTTTGCGGCTAATTTGGCCTTGTTTTGACATGTTCTGGCTATCTCATATGTTTTTTGGATTTGATGTTTCAATACCTTTTGGTAGTCATATGGATTGTAGAGTGGTGTACTGTTCTTGAGGTTTGCTGGTAAGGGTGTGTCGAACCCGTACATTACCTTAAACGGCGTCTGATTGGTGGATGTATGAATTGTATGATTATGTACATGCATTGCTGCTGCCAACCATTGGTCCCAATTTGAGCCATCCTCTTTTGCGAACGATCGCAAGTACTCGGCCAAGGGCCGATGACTCCTTTCTAAGGATCCGTTAGCCTGGGGATGATAGGGAGTGATATGTTGCTTTTTAATTCCCAGCAGTTTACACACACTCCCAAAAAGTTTGGAGGTAAAATTTGTACCGTTGTCTGTAACCAATTTTGTTGGGAGACCATATTTCGCTATGATCTCGTTATAAAAGACTTTTGCCGCTGTTTCTGCCTCCGCGTCTTGCATCGGGGCACTTAAAAAAAATTTTGACAAATCGTCCTGAAAAGTGAGGATATACTTGTTACCCGCAGTAGTTGTTGGTAGTGGTCCGACCATGTCCATATAAACTTTTTCAAATGGTCTTCCTGGGGTGTCTGTAAGGACCATCTGCTCTTTGTTGCAGTGCCCACTTTTGTTTTTCTGGCATTTTGGACATCGTCTTATGTACCTTCTAATTTCCTTCAGCATACCCTTCCATTTGTATTGTTTCCCTATCCGTTTAAAAGTCTTATTGACCCCCTGGTGCCCACCAAGTGGCGAGTCATGGAAACTCCTCAGAACCTCCCGAATGTCCTTCTTGTCAGTTAAGGATACAGCTGTGTCCGTAGCGTCCTGATTTAAAACGGGTTCTCCGATATCCTCCTCTAATATCCTTTCCTCCCTTGGATCCCCCTTTTGACTACTTGCATTTTCTGATAGTTTCCGCTGTGCCCTAGTCAATACCTGTATTTGATGTCCTTCCAGTGGCAGACGACTTAAAGCATCTGCATTCAAATTGTCTTTCCCTGGCTTGTAGACGATATCAAATTCATATTCCGAAAGTTTATGTCTAAACCGTGCAAGCCTCGACGTCGGGTCTTTGAGATTCGCTATTCCTCTCAGAGGTTGATGGTCGGTAAAAACGGTGAATGGCGACCCAAAAGGTATGGCCGAAACGTATGCGTTGCCCATACCACACCCAACATTTCCTTCTCTATCGTTGAGTATCTCTTTTCTGCGTCATTCAGCGTTCTGCTTGCAAATGCAATAGGGTGGTCTTTGCCAACTCTTATCTGCGATAATACGGCCCCTAACGCAACATTGCTTGCGTCCGTGGTTACCCTGAAAGGCTCTGAAAAATCTGGGTAGATCAGGATGGGAGGGTTTGAAATACTTTTTTTCACCTTATTTAAAGCTTCCTGGCATTCTGGTGTCCAAACGAATTTGCTGTCCTTTCTTAGCAACCTCGTTATGGGCGAGGCTAATTTCGCCATTCCGTTGACAAACTTTCGGTAATAATTAACTAAACCCAACAAGGCTTGTACTTCTTTTACATTTCTGGGGGGCTTCAAATTTCTTACGCTCTCCACCTTAGCTGGATCTGGAAGGGCCCCTTTTTCTGAGCACTTGTGCCCCAGGTAGACAATTTCTCTTCTTAGAAAGTGACATTTTTTGGTGTTTAGTTTAAGTCCACTTCCGCGTAACCTGGATAAAACGTTGCATATTTTACTCTCATGGTCTGCTATAGTTCTTCCGTATACCACAATATCGTCCAGATATACGAAACATTCCATACCCTGTAGGCCTGTTAGTATTGTATTCATAATCATTTGAAACGTCGCGGGTGCACTTGTGAGACCGAAAGGCATTCTGTTAAACTCAAAATGTCCCTTGTCAGTGCTAAATGCTGTTTTCTCTTTATCATTTCCGTCCAATAGCACTTGATGGTATCCACTGGCTAAATCCAGTGTTGTGAAATATCTGCTATTCCCCAGCTGATCCAGAATTTCGTCAATCCTTGGAATTGGAAAAACCTGCTTTATTGTAACTTCATTTAGTTTTCTGAAATCAACGACCATCCTATATTTTTTCTGTCCATCCTGTGATTTTTTGGGAACCAAGAGAAGGGGTGAATTCCATGGAGATACACTAGGACTTATTATTCCATTTTCCAGTAAGTCTGAAACTTGACGGTTGATTTCATCCTTATGGATTTGTGGGAGACGATATTGCCTTTGGTTAATAGGCGGCTGATTCTCTCTAGTCGGAATCTTATGTTTCATTCGCGACATGAATGGCAGTTTATCTCCATCCAGCATGAATACATCGTGGTACCGTTCACATATTCTGTCCATTGATTCTTTCTCGTCCCTGTTCCAATTTTCTTCCTTGACTAACATACTTTTTAACTCCTGTATTCTCTCTAAACACGGCTTTTCTGGCGATTTAATTCCCTTATTTTCGGTATAATGGTTAAAGTTTGAGAACTCTACTTCAATTTCTTTCTCTAGAGGAACGTTGTGATCTGTTGAGTTAAGTATGGGTACTGCAGCTTTCCCATCCATTACGTTGACCAGCGTATTTCCCATATAAACTCCTGGAAAAATTTCTTGTTTGTGGACAACGACTGTCCTGTCCTTTGTTTTTATTCTGACTGGTACTATGGTCACCGTTCTTCCGCCGACACTCAACTTTCTCTGATTTAAAGTTGTAAAATCGGTCATTCCATTGTGAAGTTTGAAGGTTTTTATACATTGGTTGTTTTCATTGAACAGCTTCAACGTCCCATTAACTGAGTTTATTATACTCTTATTCCAAATGTTGTCCCTTCCGAGAATGCCATCCCCTGGGAATTTGCTGTGATGGGATACTACACCGAAATCCCACTGTATATTTTCTCTAGCGTGTATGTCCAACGTCATAGAAAATAATGTCGTGGCGTTTCCTCCAAATGCGCCCTTCAGTGTTTTTGTTTCCCTGAAATTCTTGTTAGGGTAAGCCTTCATTGCTTCTTCGTTTATTATACTGGAATCCGCTCCAGTATCTACAAGCAATACGAGTTTCCCTTCCTTGGCTTCTATGCAAGGAATAGTAATGAAAATTGTATCCGCTGATGCTACATCATTGTTGCTAATATTTATATGCTGTGAAATTTTCCCCAGAACAATTCCTGTGCACTCTTCTACCGATGCATTTTTCCTATGAAATGCATGCCCAGGATTATTAGGGGTATCCTCCTCACTTTCCCTATGTACTACTGCTGTATGCGTTATTCGCACAGGTACGTCTTCTTCAGAGTCACTACCTGACTTCCTCTGTTTCCACTTTCACCTTTTGCGCCTCTTTAACAATATTATCCGTCTCTATTAATTCCTCACACTCATTCTCATTGCCCTCACATATTCTGCTCTTGTTATCTTGTTGCTAATTAAGTTCGTCCTTTTTTTTCGGTTTCCCGGCTATTGGCTGTAGCTGGGCCGAATAAAGTTTCCCGAAATGTTACCAGTATTATTTTCCTTATTTCTTACCTTCTTATCATTTGTAAAATTCCTGTCATTTGGTTCATTACTTGCGCTAAATCCACTCCGACAGGCACGTGCAAAATGCCCTGTTTGATTGCATTTGTAGCATCTCATCTGTGGAGGTCCCTTAGAGTGTTGTGGTATATTTCCGTTTCTATATCTTTGCTGTGCTTGGCCCGTATCATTGGACTTATCTCTTTGCCTCTGGTTCACCCTTTCGGGCTGCCGTGAACTACAAAACTGATTTTGAATGTGGCCGTTTTTCCCACAAGTTCTACAGTAGAGCGATGACAACCTCCTACTACAGTTGTCAAAGGTGTGCCCTTTATTTCTGCAGTAAGTGCAAGTGTTGTAAAACTTTTCCCTATCGACGCACTGAGGACCTACTTCATGGCCATATTTCCCACAGTTAATGCAATAAGGTGCATTTAATCGCTCCCTACAATTTAACCTCTCATGTCCCTTTTTGTTGCAAAAACTACATGGGGTTGACTCCAACACTGTGTTGATCGTGCCTGGGTTTTCTCCAAACAACTCTTCCGCTTCTTCTACTATGGCTATAAGAGTTCTCAGTTCCTGTCTTTCTTGTCCAATAAACCTTGCTCTGAGAGTTTGATCTCTAAGCCCTTTAATAAAGCTTTTCACAGCTATTCGTTTGAAGTCCTTTATCATAACCTCAACACTGTCTGCTGACCATTCTTCCTTTATTTTGCTGATCGCGTCATTGAGCATGACCTCAATACGGTCTCCGAATCCACTGGCTGGTTCTCTGATGCTCTGCCTACATCCTAATATCAGCTCCCTGATCTGGTCCAGGCTTTTCTTCTTCAAATATGCTTTTTTGATGGCATTACACAATGCATCCACAGATTCGAACTTCTGTTGCGATATTCTAGAATATGCCATACCCATAACCCGTAATTTTAGGCATTCGATGACATTATCCCGTGCGCTACTATCCTCTCCCGACAAAATTTCTCTTTCTACCATTTTACATCCTTGGATATATCTAAAGACCTCAGACGATAAATCGGGTCCATCAGTGCCAAAGAATGTCGGTACTATGTTATTAACTATTTTAGTAATTTCCGATAAAGTTGGCATCCTGATTGTTTGCTGTCCTATATTTTCCCTATTTAATACTTGTCTTGGTGAAGATGTTTGCTTTTGCAAATAATTTTTTGTTTCTGATATTAATTTATAAAATTCCCCAATAATTCCAACGTCGGATATTTTTGTTTTGTCTAATCTATTAAATTCCGCTTTGTTTCTTTCAAGATCTTCTAATTTTCTTGCTCTAGTTTCGGCCGTGTAGCCCCTACTGCCTGCCTTTTTTGCGTTAGTCAAAATTACTTTAGTTTTATCTAATAACTCTAGAGCAACTGCCTCCTCCCTATAAGTTCCTACTCCGTCTACTACTCCTTCTTGGTCCTGAGTTATAATTATTGAAGGAATTTTCGTATCTACTGCTTCTGATAACTCCTCGTGTAACGATGGTGTTGGTGACCTAAACCTATGTATTGTATTTAGCTCGTGCCGGGCGTTTTCCAGCGCTATTTGCAGTCTTTGAACCGTGTCGTCCTGTGTTTCTATCAGCTGTTGTTTTTTCAGTTGCTTCCTAAACTCCCTTTCACTTAACTCTTTTTGTTTTAATTGACTAACTAGTTCCGTATTTTCTTTGACTACTTCTTCGAGTAAATTTTCTGTGTAGCTTAGTTGCTCACGTATTTTTCTGCTATGATTTTCAAGTAATTCTTTTGTTTCCTCTAATTCGGTTACCCTTGTTGAAAATTCGTCTGATTGTTCTTCATTAATCTCCAACAACACTTGTAATATGTATCCTACTTCCTCTAACTTTGTCAATCTCCTTTTCCTCACGATCTCCCTATGCACGCTTGTAGAGCTCTTGTCTGACTTCAAATTAGCAAGTTCTGCCCATGCTAGAACTCGTAAGCTGTCTACCTCAAAATTGTATATCTCTAAATTTGCAACTAAATCGTCTGTGCTCCTCTGTGGCCTGTCCATTCATATAATAAAGAGAACTATAACAATGTACTTACCAGTTTCAGGCTTAAATTTGTCATCTCTTCTCTCGTTTTTAAAAACACGTAGCAGTGAACCGTTTTTATTATTAGTATTATTCGGAAACTTTCTCGTTTTACTTATTTGAAAAAAAACCGTTTATTTAAATTATGTATGTTTTTATAGTTAGGATATGGAAGCTTGTTAAGTCCTATACCCTCAACAATGCAGTATTAGACAGACCGAAGGTAGCTAGAATTTAGTCTCTTATCAGGCTGTCTATTCTGTACTGTTGCGCATTAAGTCCTATATTTTCATCAATGCACGATTTGACAGACCGAAGGTAGCTAGAATTTAGTCTTTTATCAGGCTGTCTATTCTGTACTGTTGAAAACTAACACTTAATCCGTTGAAATTTTGTTGAATTTACCGGCTGCGCCAATGTTATGTTGTTATTATCTTCGTTTTATTTTTAACACTATTTCTTCTTTACATGTCCAAACGTTCTCTCCCTTAAAATGACTTAGCACTAGCTATTTATACTATCTTAAAAACTAGTTACACAAAGGGAATATGCAATTCTTAATATTTGATTCTGACCCAAATATTTTCACTATTGCGAAAGAGCAACATTGCACAATTTGTCAACGCAAACAATACTCAAGTTAATGAACTGTTATTGTTGCATTAACAAATAAGTGCAATGACGATTGCACAATTTGTCAACGCAATTAATACTTAAGTGAATGAACTGTTGTTGCATTAACAACTAAGTGCAATGCAGGAGGGTAGTTCACAACAGAAACATGCCAGCCTATACAAATCAACACCGAGACTATACCGCAACACACTGTAGTAAAATATCTAGGCGTTCATCTTGATCGTCGTTTAATGGAAATCACACATAGACGCGAAGTTAACACAAATGAAATTAAAAGCAGCCCAAATGAATTGGCTTATTGGAAGAAATTCTATATTAAGTCTTGACTGTAACCTTTTGTTATACAACGCGATCCTGAAACCAATATGGTCCTATGGAATCCAGTTATGGGGCACTGCCTCAGCATCAAGTGTAGAAAAAATTCAAAGGCGACAAAACAAAATTCTACGTACAATTACTGCAGCCCCCTGGTATATCCAAAATCAGCGAATTCACAAAGATCTTGATGTTCCGTTGGTGAAGACAGTATTTTCAAAACACGCAAAAAAATATATTGAAAAACTAGTATTGCACCCAAATCCACTTGCGCGCAACATTCTAAATTTTAGAGGCCACACCCGGTTGAGAAGTTGGGATACTCTTTCTCTCAGCCGTACACGAGAATTGTAAAACATCAAAAATCAACAGTTGGAATTAAAAATTTTGTTTAGCACTGGCTAAACATATTGTTATGTTTGAATTAAAACATTATTTTTATTATTTATTTATTATTATTTTTATTTATTAACCACAGACTATTTTAAAACATTACTTAGCCTTCACAGGGACCCGCTTTTTAAGGCTGGTGCTTGATCCGGTCTACTTTATAAAGATTCGTTATGCCTTCACAGGGACCCGCTTTTTAAGGCTGTTGTTTGATCAGGTAACAACTACGTGTTTAAAGAATATTCCCGAACTGCTTTCTGTCAAGACTCTACAGACTAGACAGACTAGAATCTCTACAGCACTAGACTCCATACCAAATCACCCTCCGCTTTTATACCCAATTTCGCTGTCTGAATGAACGATGCTGCTGACGTTCGCTGCCGCCGGCGTGGTCATTCCCGCGATATTGCTAAGTGTGTTAGTATGCAAATTCAGCACATTCATACCCGTGGAACTTCCAGCCGATTGCGGTTCTCACGATATTGCAATGTCAGCATACATCTGTAGGAAAATTACTGGCATATATATGTATGCAGCGGTATTGCAACTTCAGCATATGTCTGTAGGAAAATTACTGGTAATGACGTCAGTAATGCATGCAGCGGTATTATGCTGCTGTTGGTATTTTTGTTGGTTGAGGGAAAATAACTCAACGTCAGTATGTGTATGCAGCGTATGTTCTGCTGTCGCTGATACTTTTGTTGGTTAGGGGAAAATGACTCATAACAATATATTAAAGTATATTTAGATTTAAGATTTGAAAAACTTATTGATGTCTCAATTTATAATTAAAGATTCAATAAATATTTTTTATATATTATTTATTTGTTGCGGGTTAGCAATATCTAGATATATATTTCGTTGGTAGCTATACCAATTCATCAGTAGATGTTTTACCCTTTATGTTTAAAAAAATTCCAAAGCTCATCTATTTATACAAAAACTCACAAATATATTTTTGTGAATTACAAAGCATAAAAATAGCCTTTAAAAAATTTCTCAAACACACACAACAATAATTTTCCATTATGAATGTGTTTACTTTTCTACAGGGTAAAACATCTACTGACGAATTGGTATAGCTACCAACGAAATATATATCTAGATATTGCTAACCCGCAACAAATAAATAAAATATAAAACATAAATACTTGAGTACATGCTCAAATAAATGTAAAAATTTTGATTCAATAAATAATTAAAACTACCACAAAAAAAAAGTGTATAAAGACCAAATATACAACCAAATCTTCGGTATGCCCATGGGCAATCCTTTGTCCCCTACAATAGCAGGCATATTACTAGACAACCTACTAGTTGCTGCCTTAGACGAACTCAAACGTAAAAATATCCACGTAAAATATATAGCAAAGTATGTAGATGATATCTTAGCTATTGTAAAGGTTTTATGTTGTTAACTTTCTAATTCCCTATAACCGCTGTATTTATTTTATACAGCTGAGGGGGGCACAGCTCATTTGGTAGGCGTTCAAAGGAACTGCCAAAAGATTGAAACTTTAAAAAGAAAACAAGGCTGAATAGCCGATTTATCATTCAAATTAAAAGTCTGTTTTATTATGATTTTGTTTGGTCTTATATACTACTTATGAAAATAAATCTTAACCTTTCTTATTCTAAACATACAATTTTATCATTCTTCTCTTTCAGTACCATGAAGGATCATATTCACATTTCTGTTTGACCAATCATGTACTTTGTATTTACAATTTCACTCAAACAGAAATGTGTCACTCAAATAGTTCCTCATAAGCAATTTGCATTGCACCATGCATAGAACAAAAGAAATGTTATTGATACTTAATTATTGTTTTCGTTGTGTTCACTATACAAGCATAATAGACTTGTGTGATACACTACACCCTCACCCTTAAGAGAAAAATTAGGGAGGAATTTTTCTAATCAACTTCATAGTACTGTTACAATAATTCTTATGATTTACTTATATACATAATTAGTTTGAATATTTACATATGTGTATATCTTATTTTTACGTATATATGTTAGTATTTTATTCTATAATGTCTTAAATGGTTTTAAATTGTTGTTGTGGTATGTTTTCTTTATTCCTTTGTAATCTATCGTGGTGTTCACACCATCCCTACTTACTATTTTAAATGGACCTTTATATGGACTTTGGTGTTTTTTTCTATCTTCTACTTTAACTAATACTAAATCTCCTACATTAAGATTAAGTTCATTTTTATTTTTATCATTAATTGTTCTTTTTTCTTTTGTTTTTACTAGTAATTCCTTTGCCTTATTTAACGCAAATTGTAATGTGACTCGTAGCTCTTGCACATAGTCATCATAATTGTATGTGGTCATTTTATTATTTATGGTGTCAGATGGTAGGCTTGGTAATTTCCCATAAACTAATTCGAAAGGCGAGTAGCCCGTATCTATGTGTGGTGCCGTATTGTAAGCAAAAGTGAAATATGGAATCCACTTATCCCATTCATAATCATTTGCGGTTGTCAACAAGAACTCATTAAGAACCCTATGGTTTCTTTCTATTGAGCCTAATGTTTCATGATGGTATGGTGTTGAAAATATTTGCTTGATTTGTAGTAATGAACATATGTTTTTCATAAGTTCATTTGTAAATTCTGTACCTCTGTCGGATTTAAGTATCTTAAATTGACCATATTTCAAAATAAACTGTTCAACCAATGTTTTTGCTGTTACAAGTGCATCTTTTGTCGGCATTGGGTGTGCAACGACAAATTTTGTCAGTTCGCATTGCATTGTTAGAATGTAGCGGTAGCCGTTTGAAATACGAAGAGGACCAACGGTGTCGATTGAAATCACTTCAAAACTGTTGTTTGGTGTGTTTGTTAGTGTAAGTGGTTCTTTTATGTGTCTTGTTTGCTTATTTTTGTTACAACTGTCACAATATGATACAAATTGTTTTACCATCTTGTTCATGTTTTTCCAAATATATCGCTGTTTTAATTTAATTATTGTTTTTCTTACTCCTAAATGACCTGCGTGGGTGGTATTGTGGAATTGGTCAATTAGTTTGTATTTTAAAATGTCATCTGTTATTCTTTTTGGGGCATTATATATTAATATTTTAAGTTGAGGACTTTTATTATTTATTCTTAATTTTGCATATGCTTCTTTTAATTCTTCTTTGTTATATATATTAAATATTTTATCTTCATTTGATAGCGCTAATTCATTTATATTCTTTTTACTCATTTTAGATATCAGTTTCCTCAGTATCGAATCTAGTTTCGCTGATTTATCGCTGAATCTTGCATGCATATTATTTTCATTTTGTATATTTTTGGCATGTAACTTCTTCATAATCGAATCTTGTTTCGATGAATTATCGTTACATCCTATATTCATATCATTCTTATTTTGAGTACGTGATTTCTTCATGGTCGAAACTGGTTTCGATGAATTATCATCACGTCCTATGTGCACAATATTATTTTCAATAATTATATCTTTATGTTCTATATTTTCAAATTTATTAAATTGCAATTTTTTCATATTTTTGACGTCATTAATGGATATACATTCCCATATTTGAAGTTGATCAGACTTCTGAGAATTGCATTTTTCCTCTACACTTGTTTTATTATTTTCATTTGCCTCATTAATTTTATCTTTCATTGCCCTTGTTGTTACTAACATTTTTTTTCTTTTTCGTCATTTTCTTGTGGTATCATTTGTTTTAATATGTCTGAATCTAGGTCTATCCTAGAAAGTGCGTCAGCATTTGTGTTCATTTTTCCTTTTTTATAAATAATTGTAAAATCATAATCACTTAAATCTAGTCTTATCCTTGTCATTTTTGATGAAGGATTCTTGTGTGAAAATAGTGAAATTAATGGTCTGTGGTCTGTAACTACAATGAATTTTCTGCCATATAAATAAGGTTTAAAGAAATTTATGCTCCAATGAATTGCTAAAAGTTCCTTTTCAATTACTGGTTTGTTAATGTCATGTTTTTGCAATGATTTACTAGCGTATGAGATAGGTAAATCTTGTCCTATTTCGCCTTGAGATAAGACTGCTCCTAACGCGTAGTTTGATGCGTCCGTTGTTAAAATAAATGGTTTTTCAAAATTTGGATATTGTAGTAATGGTGGGTTCATTAATTTTTCTTTTAATTCTTCAAAAGCATGTTGGCATTGTTCAGTCCATATAAATTTTGTCGATTTCTTTAATAGTACGTTCAAATCTTTGGCAATGTCGGCAAAATTCGGTATGAATTTTCTGTAGTAGTTGCAGAATGCAACGAATCGTCTTACTTCGTCCGCGTTTTTCGGTATGGGATAGTTTTTTATGACTTCATATTTTGATGGGTTTGTTTTTACACCATTCTTTGTTATTAAATGCCCTAAGTAAATTACTTCTGGTCTTAAAAAACAACATTTCTTTGGATTCAGTTTTAGATTGTACTTTTGTAATTTGTCTAGTACTTTTATTAGGTTTTGATTATGGTGATTTAAACTACAGCCGTATACAATTATGTCATCAACATAAAGAAATGCTTCGGATTCTAATCCAGATAATGCTATAGTAAGCATTCTTTGAAAACTATTTGAAGAAATTTTTAGTCCAAATGGAAGTCTTTTAAATTGGAAATGGCCTTGTGTTGTCGAAAAAGCAGTTAGTGGTCTGGAGTCTTTATTTAATTCAATCTGATGAAAAGAACTAGTCATGTCAAGTGTAGAAAACCATTTTGCTCTACCTAGTTTGTCCAAAATATCTTCTAATCTAGTTAGAGGAAATTTGTCATTAACAATTTTATCATTTAGTTTTCTAAAATCTACAACAAGTCTCCATTTTTTTTTTTTGTCTTCTGTGTTCTTTTTTGGTACTAATAAAAGTGGAGCATTGTAAGGGGAAGTTGATGGCTCTATTATTTCGTCATTAAGCATTTTTTGTACTTGTTCGTTTATTATGTCTGTATGTGAGTGTGGTAGTCTATAGTTTTTTATATAAACGGGTGTGTTGTCTGAGGTCGTGATTGTTTGTTTGTAAAAATTGTTGACGGTTAATTTTTCGTCTTCTAAATGAAAAACATTTTGATAGTGTTTAAATATTCTTATTAATTGTTCTTTTGCAAATTCGTCATTGTGTTCTAGTTGCAGTTCATTCACTATTCTTTCAAAACGTTCGTTGTCGTTTATATTATTGTAACTTAATATCTCATAGTTTTTAAGTGGTTCAGTCTGGAGTTGAATGCCTTTTAGTGTTATGAAATCGTTTGTTGTATTTAAAATTTTTATGTGTGTCATGCCGCTTTTGGGTGCTATTGAATTACTTAAAAATATTCCCTCTTGTAATTGTTTATTAAATATGACGCAATCTTCTTTTAGCTCTAATTTTATGGCTTGAATAATTTCTGTTCTGGGTGGTATTTTTATTTGTAGTGACGTAAATGCTTTTGTATGCATTGGTAGAGTTATCGTAATATTATTTATGAATAAAGATATTGTAAATGTTTCATAATCTATTTTGCATAGATATTTCTTTAAGAAGTCTCTACCTATTATGCCGTCCGTTTCTATTGGGAAATCTGATTTTACTAATTGGAAAGAGTGACTACATTTTTCGTCAATCAATGTTATTTCTAGATCTATTGTGCCTAGAGAATTAATTTCTTCTGTCGTGATTCCTGTCAATTTGCATTTATTTTCTGGTTCAAATTGTTCACCTTCAAATTCTTTTCGCATGCGACAAAGTGATATGTCGGCTCCTGTGTCTATGAGGAATGTTAATTGTTTATTTTTGTATTTAGTGATTATGAAGTTGGTGTTATTTTCTGATATTTTGCATACTTTTAATTTTGGCTGTCTGGAATATCCATGTATTCCGAGCCTGTTATGTTTCCCGAATCTTGTATGGTGTGTATATGTCTGTTGTTGTTATTAAAGTTTCTTCTGTAATTGTTATTTTGATTATTGTTGTTATTCCTATTGTTAGTGAAACTATTATTGTTGTAGTTATATCTATTGAAATTATTGTTTCTGTTTATGTGGCTGTTAGGTATGCTATTTTGGTGATTGTTGTTGAAGTTGTTACTCCTAGAGAAATTATTATTGTTGTTGCTCCTAGTGTATTTGTTAGTATAATTGTTTTGGTTAAAGTTATGATTGTTGTGTGGCCTGTTATTATTATTGAAGTTAGAAAATGTGTGGTTGTTTCTGTGATTTGTTTGTTGATATCGTGGATTCTCTTTTCTGAAATGTAGAATTTCGTTATGTGTTGCTTTCCGTTCATTCTCAAGTTCAATTGCAAGTTCTGATGCTTCTTGTAAAGTGGTCAGTCGAGCAGCGTATATGGTCGATTTAAAGTACTCATTTAGCCCTCGTTTGAATGTTTCTAAAGCCAGTTTATTATTTAATCGAATTATGATGTTTTTTTTCAGCCTCTGAGGCTTGATTACCTAATTCTTCTATTCCTAATTTATTGAGATTATCTATAATGCCTGTTATTTTCTCCATATACGAATTAATTGACGTTTTCCCTTGGCATAGTGTATTAAGTTTAGTTTGCAATTCTGGAATAGTTTTGTTGCTTCTGTAGCGTTGTTCTAATAATCTCTTGAGTTCCTCAAAATTTTCTGGTTTAGTATAGCTACCAATGGCTGTTCTGACTTGTGATGTTAATTTAGCATGATAAACATACTGAAGGAAATTTGTTTTCGCTGTGTCCGACAGGGTTTTGTTGATTAGTTCTGCGGTTATTATAAAATTTCTAACTCAAGATAGTTGCCACTGAATAATGGTAGTGCTTTTGAAGTTGTTTCTAAGCTGAATGGTGCCATTGTTGTATTTTGTGTCTCTAATTCTTTTGGATTTTCCAATAAAATTTATTTAATTCTTGTATATATACTACTAGCTGATCCCGGTGTACTTCGCTACCCCCCTCGTTATAAAATAAAATTAAAAGTATTTATATATCCTATTGCTACGATCGGTCCAGTAGTTAAGACTATATTACGATTTTTAATTTTCCTAAAAAGGAGCGTGGTCCCATCCACTTTTCTCCCGGTACGTATTCCAAATTATGCCAATACCATATGTACCAAATATCATCTACGTAGGTCAAAAAATGCCCAAAATATGGCGATTTAAATTTTTGGGTTATATGGGTGGTGCCACGCTTCTTTGTCCAATCCCGCCCATATTTGCAGCAGCACTAAAAAAATGCACACCAAAACCGACGTACCAAATTTTGTTCAAATACCGTTATCAGGAGCAGAAATAATAGATTTTTAATTTGTGGTTTGTATGAGAGGTACCACGCCCCTTTGTCCTATCCCGCCTATATTTGCAACAGCACTAAAAAAATGCTCACTGAACCGACATACCAAATTTTGTTCAAATACCGTTATCAGGAACAGAAATAATAGATTTTTAATTTGTGGTTTGTATGAGAGGTACCACGCCCCTTTGTCGAATCCCGCCCATATTTGCAGCAGCACTTAAGAAATGCTCACCAAACTGACATACCAAATGTTGTTCAAATACCGTTATCAGGAGCAGAAATAATAGATTTTTAATTTGTGAATTGTATGAGAGGTACCACGCCCCTTTGTCCAATCCCGCCCATATTTGCAGCACCATTAAAAAAATGCACACCAAACCGACGTACCAAATTTTGTTCAAATACCGTATTTAGGAGCAGAAATAATAGATTTTTAATATGTGGTTTGTATGGGAGGTACCACGCCCCTTTGTCCAATCGGACCGAATTGTAAATCTAAACCACCCGGGCGCCACCCAAACGCCTACAAAAAAATTTATGCAAATCGGTCCAGTCAGCTGAAGTTTGTTTAAAGGTTTTTTTAGTCTTATTAACGAATTTCAAAAATATGGAAGAAAAGCATATTCTACACTTAAAATTAGCTCAATAAAGGCAAAAACTCACAAAATCTTGCAACTAACTTAATTTAGTGCTCATTTTCGCAAAATATTTGCTCAAAAATTAGCAAATATTTTTTCCATCGGATTGAGTAAAAAGATAAAATTGTTTTACTTCGCTTCCAGAATCGATTTCTTCGAAATTGGTTTTGGCGATATATGGACCGATTTCCCAATTCTCATTTTTTTCTAACTTTTTTTATCATCAGATTTACTCTGTATTCCCAAAAATTGTTTTACTTTGCTTCCAGGGCCAATTATATCGAAAATCGGTTTTGGCTATATCTCGGCTATATATGGACCGATTTCCCAAATTTTTTTTTTTTTTGGTTGAATGACCTATTTCTATTATCAGATTTACTTTTTATCACCAAAAATTGTTTTACTTTGCTTCCAGGGCCAATTATATCGAAAATCGGTTTTGGCTATATCTCGGCTTTATATGGACCGATATCGGGAAAATTTTTTTTTTGCCTTCAAATCTCCATAAGAAGTGATATTACCAACTTTGGCGCAAAAAAAAATTTTTCAAAAAATTTATCAAAAAAATGCATAATTTTGACCCCAAAAAACCGGTTTTTTGGATATATCTCCGCTACCCGTGAACCGATATTGCTGAATTTCAATAGCAAACACATGACCGATATTTATAATAGATTGGCGAAAAAAAAAGTTTCTAAGTCAAGCAGTTTTCAGTGTGTAGAAGTTTATCTACAGCGCCACCTAGCGGAGAGTTACGGAAAAATTGATAGTCCAAAAATTTATTCTATGAAAAATTACTTATACATGCCAAGTTTCAACACGATCGGATGAGCAATGTAGGAGTTTATCGCTTACCAACCAACCAACCAACAAACATTCATTTTTATATATATAGATTAAATTCTAGTTTTATAGAAGTTAATTTTTCTTCATCCTCTTCTTCGAGTGTATTTGAAAGAAATTCTTTTCTTATATTCTCTATTGTTTCTAACTTGTTTTGAATTGTCTTCTCTGTATATGTCCTTCCTGGACTTTTCTTTAAAATATTTAATACCTCTCTTAAGTCCGAAATATTGCTCTCCATTTAAAATGTTTTATTAATAGTTTCAATATATATTATAAAATTTTTTTTTGTTTCTAAATGTTTTAGACTTGTGTTGTATTAATACTATTAAAATTCTTACGCTTAATTATGTAATTTTTAAAATATTGAAAAATTTTAGTTATTGTATACATTAAAAATAGTATTACAAGCAAAAGTAATAAAATATTAGATAGAAAAGGTTCATTAGTTTCATTTGAATTATTGTTTGTAATTTGTTTGTTTTGTTTTGTATCCTTAATAGGGTTTCCCCAAATTGGACCTACCATGTTCTTATTTTATCAATAGTGAAAAAAAAAATTTTATATATTTTAGTTTCCATACATTAGTAATTGCGTTGTTATGTCTGTTTGTATGTTTAATGACATAGTCTTTAAAATATTTATTTATCTTGTGTGCAGTGTATAAAATAATTACTACTATTCCAAAAAAAATTATGTGTTCTAAAGTAATTGTATTCTCCTTATTATTTGTTGTACCATTTGACAAAATATTCTCTTGGATTTCCACTTTACTTTGTGGTTTACCCATTTTGAACAATGCCTATATTTTTTTGTTTCTTTTACGAAAATTTTCTTTTCTTTAGATGTTATATAATTTTATTTTAAATGTTTATGTTGTAAATTTTTTTTTTTTTTATAGCTTTGCTATTTATGGCGCGGTAGGGGTTGAATTTTATTTTTCGTAAGATAAATAATCGACACTATTCCCGTTATGTTTTTCTTTTTTTGTTTTGATTAGCTGATCCTTTAAAAGCGACTTTGTTGTTGTTTTTTAAAATCAAGACGAGAAAATATGTATGTACATATATAGTGTGTTACTCACATTCAACCGCAATAACAAAAACAAAACAATAAATATACTCATATGAATACATAAGTATGTATGTATGTGAAATATTTATTTTATTATTTAATTAATTAAAGTTTGTTTTCAGTGATCGTTTGTATTTTATCACTATAATATCTGCAATATATCAGAATTTATCAAGTATGTATAAGTATATACATATGTATGTATATGTACATATGTGTGTATGCAAGTAAAAAACCACCACAATTTGGCAAATTTACATCATATTCGCCTTGCAAGAAACGAAATTGCTTTTTTTTATTTTGATTTCAACTTTAACAAAAAACCGAAAATATTATGTGTACATACATATGTACATACTTACTTCTTCTTATTCGCCTTCGTTCCTTATAAAAAAAAATGAGCAAAGCTATAACCGGGTGTCCTAAGACACCTCTCTTCTTTTTTTTTATATATATTTATTTTTTATAGCAAAAATTTTAACATTGTTGTGTTAAATATTTAGAAAATATGTATACACCTTGACTATTGTATATTCCTTAGATATTTAATTTTGTCCTTGATGGCAGCCTTGGACTCCAATGTTGTTGAAAGATTGAATTCCTTATAAAGTAAGGCTAATTCTTTCCGCTTCTGGAACTTCTTACCAGCCCTTTTCTTTTTTGTAATAATTGGGGTGCTCACTATGTCGGCTTTCACTATTCGATTTCTTCTCCTATACTCCTCGATAGTGATTGCTTTGGGACCTGCGGAACGTGGAAGTGGTGTGTACTTAGGCGCTGATTCACAAGTGTTGGCAGGTTCGTATTCTTCAATTTTGTCTTCCTCTAGGTATTTCTCCCAGCGGGAAATAATATCCTGTACTTCAGCTTCTAGCGCTTCAGACATCGGATGTAGTCAGGATCAGTCTGCAGGTGTTATAGATGTCGCAGGATCGGTCTGCAGGATCGCCATGTAAAGGTTTTATGTTGTTAACTTTCTAATTCCCTATAACCCCTGTATTTATTTTATACAGCTGAGGGGGGCACAGCTCATTTGGTAGGCGTTCAAAGGAACTGCCAAAAGATTGAAACTTTAAAAAGAAAACAAGGCTGAATAGCCGATTTATCATTCAAATTAAAAGTCTGTTTTATTATGATTTTGTTTGGTCTTATATACTACTTATGAAAATAAATCTTAACCTTTCTAACTTATTCTAAACATACAATTTTATCATTCTTCTCTTTCAGTACCATGAAGGATCATATTAACATTTCTGTTTGACCAATCATGTACTTTGTATTTACAATTTCACTCAAACAGAAATGTGTCACTCAAATAGTTCCTCATAAGCAATTTGCATTGCACCATGCATAGAACAAAAGAAATGTTATTGATACTTAATTATTGTTTTCGTTGTGTTCACTATACAAGCATAATAGACTTGTGTGATACACTACACTATTATTAATTTCGACGACAAAGATGAAATATTAAAAACACTCAATAGCTACCACCCCAAAATAAAATTTACTATTGAAGTGGAACAAAAACAAGTACTAATATACCTGGATATTAAACTACACAAAGCCAATAAAAAAATATAATTTGACTGGCATACAAAATGCACATCAACAGGCAGAATTATAAACTTCAACTCAACACAACCAAAATCACAAATAATCAACACTGCAAAAAATTTTGTTCAAAGAGTACTAGATATCAGCGACAAACAATTTGACACGCAAAACATAATGAAAATTACAAAAATATTAACAAATAATAGTTTTCCTATTGGAATAACAAAATCATTAATTAAATCCTACAAACCGACAATAATCAATAATCATGGCAACTCTAACCAAGATAAACTGTTTTTCAGTATTAAATATATACCTGGCCTTACCGACAAAGACACCATAAAAACAGCAATAGATAATAATAATATAAATTTTGGTTACAAACCAAATAAAACACTTAATACAATTTTTTCTTAATTAAAAACACCAACCGAGATATTACAACAAAACAACGTTGTATACGAAATACCATGTAATGGCGCAGACAATAACAGCTGTAATCTTGTGTACATAGGCACAACAAAAAGAAGTTTGGAAACAAGAGTAAAAGAGCATCAAGCTGACATAAACAAACACAAAGAAAACACTGCATTATCCCAACATATCACAAACTCTAACCACAAACCAGACTTTGACAATGTAAAAATTCTGGACAAAGTAAACAATACAAGAAAGAGATATATAACAGAAAATTTAAGAATACAACAAAAAATAAGCAAAACAGTGAACATCAAAGAGGACACAGACAATTTGAGCGCAAGCTATAATTGTAATTTATTTAATAATCAATTAAATAAAAGTTTTCAGTTTTAAGCAAACTTGTTTTTAAAAAGTTGCTCATTACAATTTTCAGCAATTCAAGTACAAAGAAATTTTGAAAACTTGAATTATTTAAAATTGTCAAAATTATGGGATAAATCGTCCCATCGTCACCACGTCATATATAGAACCCAAAATCGTCAAAATGACGATAAAACGTCAAATCTGGCAGCTATGCTTGTGATGAAGACAGTTAGTGAATTCGCCGTAAACTGTATTTTGCAAGGCAAATTTATTACCACGTATATTCACGACTACAACAATTCAACAACAGGCATTTTGTTCGTGAACCGGCGAATTTCCATCCTACGCTGTCAAAATTCTCCATGCATAAAATATTACATAAAATGGGGCACCACGAAATAAGCCCCAAATCGAAAAATGAAATAAGCCCCAAAAAATTTTATGAAATAAACCCCCAAAAAAATGAAATAAGCCCCAAACAAAATTTACGAAATAAGACCCAAAAAATATGAAATAAACCCCAAATAAAAAATGAAATTAGCCCCAAATTTTTCATTTAATGAAATAAGCCACAAAAAAAACGAAATAAGCCCCAAATTTGTTAACTTGATGAAGTAAGCTTAAGAAGAAATCATAAAATGCAAGAATTTTATCCTCTATGGTATATCGAACACCGGCTCCGCATTCAAAGTACTCTCTGCATAACCGGCCTACGGCCGGGCGCAAAGAATTTGTCCTCTATGGTATATCGAACACCGGCTTCGCGTGCGAAGCATTCCCTGCATAACCGGCCTAGGGCCGGGCGCAAGGAATTTATCGTCTATGGTATATCGAACACCGGCTTCGCGTTCGAAGCATTCTCTGCATAACCGGCCTACGGCCGGGCGCAAGGAATTTATTATCTATGGTATATTGAACACCGGCTTCGCGTTCAAAGTATTTTCTGCATAACCGGCCTACGGCCGGTCGCAAGGAATTTATCCTCTATGATATATCGAACACCGGCTTCGCTTTCAAAATATTCTCTGCATAACCGGCCTACGGCCGGACGCAAGGACTTTATCCTCTATGGAATATCGAACACCGGCTTCGCGTTCAAAGTATTCACTGCATAACCGGCCTACGGCCGTGCGCAAGGACTTTATTATAACACAGTTGAAACTTGAAAATAACATACAATTTTAATCAAAATTTGTTTACATCTATTTTACGGATATGAAATAAGCCCCAAATAAAATGAAATAAGCCCCAAGAAATTTTATGATATAAGCCCCAAATTTTTAAAAAATGATATAAGCCCCAAAAAAAAATGAAATAAAGCCCAAACAAAATATTTGAAAATTTTTTGGGGCTTATTTCATTTTTCGATTTGGGGCTTATTTCAATGGGGCTTATTTCGTACCACCTAAAATGGCGCCGGAAAATATGTACCATGATGGAATAATATAAGGTGCGCTTATCAATACACCAATAAAAAACGACATGCATTTTGTTTGTGAAAAAAACATGATATTGTCAAAAATAGCTGCGGTTTGTATGTATTTAGTGGTTATGCAGCAACAAAAAGCATAGCGTAAACAAAATATTCATTATGGCGGCCAAAAATGTAAACAACTTTTGACAAGACCATGGGACTTACCATATTTTTGCAGATTATTTAACGGTCAAAACACAGCCCTACAAAAAATCATATTCCTTCTTGCGCACACCTGATTATTAGACCATGATATGTACCAAATTTGACAGTGCAGGAAATGGATAAATTCGCCCGAATGCTGCATCCACCTGGTAATGAAATCGCCTTGGTATTATGAATTGTTTAAATCCCATGTTCAAACATCTGGGAAAAACATTTGATTATGGGAGATAGATTGAATTAATTCAAAGATTTATCAAAATAATTCCAAAAATGCCAAAATTACAGAGCGATCAAACCCTTCAAGGACACAAAGGCCGCATTTGGTGTGTATCGTGGCATCCTAAAGGCAATGCCTTTGCGTCGTGTGGTGAAGATAAAACCATTCGAATATGGTCATTGTGCGGAAACACTTGGTCAACAAAAACCATCCTTTCGGATGGACACAAGAGAACAATTAGGGAAATTGCATGGTCAAAATGTGGACAATTTCTTGCTTCAGCAAGTTTTGATGCCACTACTGCAATTTGGTCGAAAACAACAGGTACATAATTTTGAAATTAATCTATAGACACTTATTTTCTAAATATTTAAGGAGAGTTTGAATGCAGTGCCACTTTGGAGGGTCACGAAAATGAAGTAAAAAGTGCCTGTTGGTCTAATTCAGGAACATTGTTGGCAACATGCTCACGAGATAAATCAGTTTGGATCTGGGAGGTAACTGGTGATGATGAATTCGAGTGTGCCGCTGTGTTAAACGCACATACACAAGATGTCAAGCGTGTAGTATGGCATCCAACGAAAGAAATTTTAGCTTCCTGTTCATATGACAACACAATTAAAATGTATGCTGAAAACACATTGGACAATGATTGGGATTGTACCGATACTTTAGCTGGCCATTCAAGTACCGTATGGGCCATAGATTTTGATGTTGATGGAGAAAGGTTGGTGTCAGTTAGTGATGACCGTACCATGAAAGTTTGGCGTGCTTATCCTCCTGGTAACCCTGAAAATATAGCTACACCTGATAATGAAACCCTATGGAAATGTGTTTGTACAGTAGCAGGAGAGCACTCACGAACAATTTATGATGTGTCTTGGTGTAAGTTGACTGGTCTCATTGCCACAGCTTGTGGGGATGACTCAATAAGAGTTTTTAAGGAAGATTCTGAAAACACAACAAGAAACGAACCAGTATTTGTATTAGCTTCATCACAGGATAAGGCCCATTTACAGGACGTTAACAAAGTGTCATGGAATCCAGTGCATTCTAATCAATTGCTCTCGTGTAGTGATGATGGTACTATTAAAATATGGAAATATAGTGATGAATAAATCACAACTTGATTATTAGCATGACCATATTTTAATAATCGTTTATACCTATACTCATCTATTTTCGGAAATAAATAATTTGGATTAAAAATATTAATACTTTATTGTCCTATAAAAGATTCCTGAAACGTTGTAAATAGCTTTTTGGCTTTACGGGGACCAAGACCAATAACCTTGGATAAGCGATCTTCACTTGCATTTATCAGGTTTTCCAAGTTGCCAAAGTTATGCAAAAGGGTTACAGCATCGGTTTTGTTTACGGGTTTTATGTTTGTTAAGGCATTTACCATCTATAGAAACAAATTAATGTTTTCGAAATATGAGAATAATTAAATGAAGGCCATATACATATGTAGGTACAAACATACTTTTTGATGAGGATTTGATTCTACTTTTTCCATTATCAAATCTGGTCCTCGTTTTTCAAATAATTTATATGTCTCAATTATTTTACCAGCTTCTTCAGCGTTCCAAGCCAGCATCAAAGTCAAGTCTGCCAACAAACTTATTCGAGTAAGGCTTTTTAGTGCGTTGTGAGGTTCTGGTGTATCTACCTGCACTAATAAGACTCTAAGCTCATATTGTTTTCCTAATTCTTTTAAGCGTTGACATATATAGTCGGGATTAAGGTTGTGATATTTTAGAGATAAATATAGAATACAAGTAGTTCTCCCGACCACATAGTCAGGCACGATGTCATTTCGAAACTCCAAAGGAGCATTTTGAATGAATTTCAAAATCGGGTTCCCTCTTTGCTTCGGATGAACCAAAATACAACGTGGGTTGGCTATCGTGCACTTTGCGGCTATTTCAGACTTCTGGGCTTTATCAATCGGCAAATTGTTTTCAGAGTTTGATTGCGAGGCACTGATCGGTGTTATATATTTTCTTGGTACTTTTGGTGGAGCTGGTAATTCCATTGTGGCAAGAACCAAATCAAAAGAATCACGTTCAGCATCCATTTTTAACACCATAGACTATACATACATACATATGTATATATCACAGAATATTATATTAGTCTATGGTATATATCACAGGGTAGTACATATACTATACTGTGTTTAACACATAATATCAGCGTTGCCATTTTGGTGCTTTTCGGGTATTTTTTGGTGCTTTTTTACTCAAGCAATACCCGAAATTTTATTAAATACTCGTTTTTATAGTGCTTTTAACAATTTCTCACAGTGCTTTTTAAATAATCAACATTTTTGGCATTACCCTACAAAAATTATTGGAGTACATGGTCCATTTTATATAAAAGGAGTAGTTTTTGGACTACTCTTATGTAATGAGGCCGTGGAACATTTCATTTGTACACACATTTGTAGTTAAATACCATTTGGCAACACTAAAAATGTTTGGAGTTAAATTGAAACTGTGGCAGCTCTCCTGTTTCAATTAAAACAAATTCCATGGTGGAATAACGCATGAGAAGAAAACAAACTTTGGAAAAATGGCAAACTTTTTTCCAGAGTTGATAAAACTGCAGTTGTACTTGGCAAACTTTTTTTCCAGGCTGAAAAAACAAGTAGTAGCACTAAAAAAACTTTTTCAGAGACGATAAAACCGTACTTATACTTGGCAAACTTTTTTAGTGTAGAGATGTAGCGTTTTTTTTTAGCAACTTTTTGTGAGTATAAGGTCAATATACAGAAAACTTTTTGGTAATATAATTATTAATAAAAAAGTTTTCGCTAATAATATAATAATGCAATAACACATAAAAACTGATAAAGCGTAAAAGTCAATAAAAACTGTATGCTGTAATTTTTGAAAACACTTGCATTCAAAAGTTATGTGCAACAAACTTTTCAAAATTAGCGAAAAACAGGGAAAAGTGTTACGTCTGTAAAACGAAAAATATTCTTTGTGCACAAAATTGAACAATTGTTGTCGATAGAGGACCCTCATACAATTTTGTGGGTGGAAATGTCACATTCTAAAAGACTTGCATTTAGAAGTTATTCCCAGCAAACATTGGTGCAATTAGCAAAATTCGCTGAAAAATGTTTTTGCTTATAAAACGAGAAATTGTTCGAAGAGTTGAAAAAGACAAAACGCCAATCGATAGAGCGTGAAAAAACAATAAAAACTGTATGCTGTCATTTTTGAAAACACTTGCATTCAAAAGTTATGTGCAACAAACTTTTCAAAATTAGCGAAAAACAGGGAAAAGTGTTACGTCTGTAAAACGAAAAATATCATTTGTGCACAAAATTGAACAATTGTCGTCGATAGTGGACCCTCATACAATTTTGTGGGTGGAAATGTCACATTCTAAAAGACTTGCATTTAGAAGTTATTCCCAGCAAACATTGGTGCAATTAGCAAAATTCACTGAAAAATGTTTTTGCTTATAAAACGAGAAATTGTTCGAAGAGTTGAAAAAGTAAAAACGCCAATCGATAGAACGTGAAAAAACAATAAAAACTGTATGCTGTCATAATTGAAAACACTTGCATTCAAAAGTTATGTGCAACAAACTTTTCAAAATTAGCGAAAAACAGGGAAAAGTGTTACGTCTGTAAAACGAAAAATATTCTTTGTGCACAAAATTGAACAATTGTCGTCGATAGTGGACCCTCATACAATTTTGTGGGTGGAAATGTCACATTCTAAAAGACTTGCATTTAGAAGTTATTCCCAGCAAACATTGGTGCAATTAGCAAAATTCACTGAAAAATGTTTTTGCTTATAAAACGAGAAATTGTTCGAAGAGTTGAAAAAGTAAAAACGCCAATCGATAGAGCGTGAAAAAACAATAAAAACTGTATGCTGTCATAATTGAAAACACTTGCATTCAAAAGTTATGTGCAACAAACTTTTCAAAATTAGCGAAAAACAGGGAAAAGTGTTACGTCTGTAAAACGAAAAATATTCTTTGTGCACAAAATTGAACAATTGTCGTCGATAGTGGACCCTCATACAATTTTGTGGGTGGAAATGTCACATTCTAAAAGACTTGCATTTAGAAGTTATTCCCAGCAAACATTGGTGCAATTAGCAAAATTCACTGAAAAATGTTTTTGCTTATAAAACGAGAAATTGTTCGAAGAGTTGAAAAAGTAAAAACGCCAATCGATAGAGCGTGAAAAAACAATAAAAACTGTATGCTGTCATTTTTGAAAACACTTGAATTCAAAAGTTATGTGCAACAAACTTTTCAAAATTAGCGAAAAACAGGGAAAAGTGTTACGTCTGTAAAACGAAAAATATTCTTTGTGCACAAAATTGAACAATTGTCGTCGATAGTAGACCCTCATACAATTTTGTGGGTGGAAATGTCACATTCTAAAAGACTTGCATTTAGAAGTTATTCCCAGCAAACATTGGTGCAATTAGCAAAATTCACTGAAAAATGTTTTTGCTTATAAAACGAGAAATTGTTCGAAGAGTTGAAAAAGTAAAAACGCCAATCGATAGAGCGTGAAAAAACAATAAAAACTGTATGCTGTCATAATTGAAAACACTTGCATTCAAAAGTTATGTGCAACAAACTTTTCAAAATTAGCGAAAAACAGGGAAAAGTGTTACGTCTGTAAAACGAAAAATATTCTTTGTGCACAAAATTGAACAATTGTCGTCGATAGTGGACCCTCATACAATTTTGTGGGTGGAAATGTCACATTCTAAAAGACTTGCATTTAGAAGTTATTCCCAGCAAACATTGGTGCAATTAGCAAAATTCACTGAAAAATGTTTTTGCTTATAAAACGAGAAATTGTTCGAAGAGTTGAAAAAGTAAAAACGCCAATCGATAGAGCGTGAAAAAACAATAAAAACTGTATGCTGTCATTTTTGAAAACACTTGCATTCAAAAGTTATGTGCAACAAACTTTTCAAAATTAGCGAAAAACAGAGAAAAGTGTTACGTCTGTAAAACGAAAAATATTCTTTGTGCACAAAATTGAACAATTGTCGTCGATAGTGGACCCTCATACAATTTTGTGGGTGGAAATGTCACATTCTAAAAGACTTGCATTTAGAAGTTATTCCCAGCAAACATTGGTGCAATTAGCAAAATTCGCTGAAAAATGTTTTTGCTTATAAAACGAGAAATTGTTCGAAGAGTTGAAAAAGTAAAAACGCCAATCGATAGAGCGTGAAAAAACAATAAAAACTATATGCTGTCATTTTTGAAAACACTTGCATTCAAAAGTTATGTGCAACAAACTTTTAAAAATTAGCGAAAAACAGGGAAAAGTGTTACGTCTGTAAAACGAAAAATATTCTTTGTGCACAAAATTGAACAATTGTCGTCGATAGTGGACCCTCATACAATTTTGTGGGTGGAAATGTCACATTCTAAAAGACTTGCATTTAGAAGTTATTCCCAGCAAACATTGGTGCAATTAGCAAAATTCACTGAAAAATGTTTTTGCTTATAAAACGAGAAATTGTTCGAAGAGTTGAAAAAGTAAAAATGCCAATCGATAGAGCGTGAAAAAACAATAAAAACTGTATGCTGTCATTTTTGAAAACACTTGCATTCAAAAGTTATGTGCAACAAACTTTTCAAAATTAGCGAAAAACAGGGAAAAGTGTTACGTCTGTAAAACGAAAAATATTCTTTGTGCACAAAATTGAACAATTTTCGTCGATAGTGGACCCTCATACAATTTTGTGGGTGGAAATGTCACATTCTAAAAGACTTGCATTTAGAAGTTATTCCCAGCAAACATTGGTGCAATTAGCAAAATTCACTGAAAAATGTTTTTGCTTATAAAACGAGAAATTGTTCGAAGAGTTGAAAAAGTAAAAACGCCAATCGATAGAGCGTGAAAAAAAAATAAAAACTGTATGCTGTCATTTTTGAAAACACTTGCATTCAAAAGTTATGTGCAACAAACTTTTCAAAATTAGCGAAAAACAGGGAAAAGTGTTACGTCTGTAAAACGAAAAATATTCTTTGTGCACAAAATTGAACAATTGTCGTCGATAGTGGACCCTCATACAATTTTGTGGGTGGAAATGTCACATTCTAAAAGACTTGCATTTAGAAGTTATTCCCAGCAAACATTGGTGCAATTAGCAAAATTCACTGAAAAATGTTTTTGCTTATAAAACGAGAAATTGTTCGAAGAGTTGAAAAAGTAAAAACGCCAATCGATAGAGCGTGAAAAAACAATAAAAACTGTATGCTGTCATTTTTGAAAACACTTGAATTCAAAAGTTATGTGCAACAAACTTTTCAAAATTAGCGAAAAACAGGGAAAAGTGTTACGTCTGTAAAACGAAAAATATTCTTTGTGCACAAAATTGAACAATTGTCGTCGATAGTAGACCCTCATACAATTTTGTGGGTGGAAATGTCACATTCTAAAAGACTTGCATTTAGAAGTTATTCCCAGCAAACATTGGTGCAATTAGCAAAATTCACTGAAAAATGTTTTTGCTTATAAAACGAGAAATTGTTCGAAGAGTTGAAAAAGTAAAAACGCCAATCGATAGAGCGTGAAAAAACAATAAAAACTGTATGCTGTCATAATTGAAAACACTTGCATTCAAAAGTTATGTGCAACAAACTTTTCAAAATTAGCGAAAAACAGGGAAAAGTGTTACGTCTGTAAAACGAAAAATATTCTTTGTGCACAAAATTGAACAATTGTCGTCGATAGTGGACCCTCATACAATTTTGTGGGTGGAAATGTCACATTCTAAAAGACTTGCATTTAGAAGTTATTCCCAGCAAACATTGGTGCAATTAGCAAAATTCACTGAAAAATGTTTTTGCTTATAAAACGAGAAATTGTTCGAAGAGTTGAAAAAGTAAAAACGCCAATCGATAGAGCGTGAAAAAACAATAAAAACTGTATGCTGTCATTTTTGAAAACACTTGCATTCAAAAGTTATGTGCAACAAACTTTTCAAAATTAGCGAAAAACAGGGAAAAGTGTTACGTCTGTAAAACGAAAAATATTCTTTGTGCACAAAATTGAACAATTGTCGTCGATAGTGGACCCTCATAGAATTTTGTGGGTGGAAATGTCACATTCTAAAAGACTTGCATTTAGAAGTTATTCCCAGCAAACATTGGTGCAATTAGCAAAATTCGCTGAAAAATGTTTTTGCTTATAAAACGAGAAATTGTTCGAAGAGTTGAAAAAGTAAAAACGCCAATCGATAGAGCGTGAAAAAACAATAAAAACTGTATGCTGTCATTTTTGAAAACACTTGCATTCAAAAGTTATGTGCAACAAACTTTTAAAAATTAGCGAAAAACAGGGAAAAGTGTTACGTCTGTAAAACGAAAAATATTCTTTGTGCACAAAATTGAACAATTGTCGTCGATAGTGGACCCTCATACAATTTTGTGGGTGGAAATGTCACATTCTAAAAGACTTGCATTTAGAAGTTATTCCCAGCAAACATTGGTGCAATTAGCAAAATTCACTGAAAAATGTTTTTGCTTATAAAACGAGAAATTGTTCGAAGAGTTGAAAAAGTAAAAATGCCAATCGATAGAGCGTGAAAAAACAATAAAAACTGTATGCTGTCATTTTTGAAAACACTTGCATTCAAAAGTTATGTGCAACAAACTTTTCAAAATTAGCGAAAAACAGGGAAAAGTGTTACGTCTGTAAAACGAAAAATATTCTTTGTGCACAAAATTGAACAATTTTCGTCGATAGTGGACCCTCATACAATTTTGTGGGTGGAAATGTCACATTCTAAAAGACTTGCATTTAGAAGTTATTCCCAGCAAACATTGGTGCAATTAGCAAAATTCACTGAAAAATGTTTTTGCTTATAAAACGAGAAATTGTTCGAAGAGTTGAAAAAGTAAAAACGCCAATCGATAGAGCGTGAAAAAAAAATAAAAACTGTATGCTGTCATTTTTGAAAACACTTGCATTCAAAAGTTATGTGCAACAAACTTTTCAAAATTAGCGAAAAACAGGGAAAAGTGTTACGTCTGTAAAACGAAAAATATTCTTTGTGCACAAAATTGAACAATTGTCGTCGATAGTGGACCCTCATACAATTTTGTGGGTGGAAATGTCACATTCTAAAAGACTTGCATTTAGAAGTTATTCCCAGCAAACATTGGTGCAATTAGCAAAATTCACTGAAAAGTGTTTTTGCTTATAAAACGAGAAATTGTTCGAAGAGTTGAAAAAGTAAAAACGCCAATCGATAGAGCGTGAAAAAACAATAAAAACTGTATGCTGTCATAATTGAAAACACTTGCATTCAAAAGTTATGTGCAACAAACTTTTCAAAATTAGCGAAAAACAGGGAAAAGTGTTACGTCTGTAAAACGAAAAATATTCTTTGTGCACAAAATTGAAACATTGAACAACATTGAACATTTTTCAGTGAATTTTGCTAATTGCACCAATGTTTGCTGGGAATAACTTCTAAATGCAAGTCTTTTAGAATGTGACATTTCCACCCACAAAATTGTATGAGGGTCCACTATCGACGACAATTGTTCAATTTTGTGCACAAAGAATATTTTTCGTTTTACAGACGTAACACTTTTCCCTGTTTTTCGCTAATTTTGAAAAGTTTGTTGCACATAACTTTTGAATGCAAGTGTTTTCAATTATGACAGTGTTATGAGTCATTTTCCCCTAACAAACAGAAGTATCAGCGACAGCAGAACATACGCTGCACACACATACTGACGTTGAGTTATTTTCCCTCAACCAACAAAAAATACCTACAGCAGCAAAACATACGCTGCATACATACACAGACATATGCTGACGTTGCAATAACGCTGCATACAATACTGACGTTATTACCAGTAATTTTCCTACAGATATATGCTGACATTGCATTATCGTGAGAACCGCAATCGGCTGGAAGTCCCACGGGTATGGATATGCTGAAGTTGCAATAATCGCACAGTCAGCAGTATCACGGGGACATCCACGCCAGCGGCAGCAAACGACAGCAGCACCATTCATCGAGCAGCACTAAAGTGGGTATAAAAGCGGAGGGTGATTTGGTATTCAGCGCATTTCAGTTTATTCAGCGCATTCAGTCCACTACTATTATTGAGTCTATCAAGTCAGCTCTAGTCGAGTCAGTTCGTAACACATAACACACATAACAACAACCTGATCAAACACCAGCCTTTAAAAGCGGGTCCCTGTGAAGGCTTAACATATTTCCCAAACAAAAACCTGATCAAACACCAGCCTTAAAAAGCGGGTCCCTGTGAAGGCTTAATATATTTAAATTAGACTAAGAAATAAAAATAGAAAGTAAATAAAAGTAATAACTAAAATCCCAATAGTCTCTTGTGTTTTTAATTCTAAAAATAAGTTACCAAATAAATTGTAACATTTTGGCATTTTGGCGTGGTTAATAAAATTAAATAATAATAAATAATAAAAATAAATGTTTTAATTTGAACATAACATTTTGGCGCAGCCGGTAGCCGCGTAAATAATAACATCAAGGAAATATAATTATCCTTGCGTTGATCTTGCTCAAGAAAAAACTGTCAGGTGTAGCAAAACCAACAATACATAAAAGTCTAAATCCTAGCTACCTTGTATTGTTGCATCCTACACACGACGGTGTAGAACTGCACAGACAAATTGAATAAAGTCTAAATCCTAGCTACCCTCATATTGTCATTGCAGGACTAATCGCTAAAGCAGATCAAGGCAAAAAGGAGAATTACCTTGATTGTAAAAATTCTGCGCGGTTGCGAACAAACTTATATAATAAAATAATAATAATAATATAAAGTGAAAATAAGCCTAAGCCACAGACCACTATGAGGATAATAAACAGCGGAATATGGGTAAGTAGAATACAGCTTTAATGGACAATCCACAGACACAGACAGACGACTTAATAAAACGGATAGATAAGTATAATTATTCAGTGGACAGTCTACAAGTTCTTGCGTGGACAGAACTTAAGGGTTTAGAAGCAGACAAAACATTCCTGGACAACCATAGGGAAACAATAAGAATACAAAGACTGACAAAATTAGAAGAAGTTAGTTATGTGTTACAATTAATAAGTGAATTAAGTAGGGATAGATCATTGGAGTTTGTGAAAAGAATCGAAGAACTCGAAGAGACAAAAACATTCCTTAAGGGACATTGCGAAAAGCTAAGAGGACAAATAGAGTACACAGATACTTTGTTGGAGGACGTAGAAAAGGAAAATTCAGAATTAGTAGAACAGTTGAAAGGAAAAGGACTGAGTGAAGAGAATTTTAGGAAACAGTTAAAACAGAAACAGTTAATAGAGACACAAGACGACACTATCCAAAGACTACAAACAGCATTGGAAAACGCAAGAAGAGAGTTGGATACAATTCACAGAGCTAGTTCACCAAATCCTTCACTGCACGAAGAACTAAACCAAGTAGGACTACCAACAATAGTCATATCGCATGAGAAAGAAACACCTGCCCTGACGCTGTTGGAAAAAGTAAAAACCCTAATTAACAACGCAAGGAAAGCAGGTAGCAGAGGATACTCCGCTGAGACAATAGCAAGGAAAATAAACGAGTTAGGCGAATATAAGGCGAAATTCAGCGAATTGGAAGAAAAAGAAGACATTGACAGCATAGTAGCGGAAGAATTTAATAGACTGATCCCAGTGGCCCAAGAAATTTTGGAAAGACGATCACCATCACCCCGGCAAAACCATACTATTGAGAGAGTAGAAATCGAAACAATCAGAATGACGTCGCTATCCGAGATTATTAAAATAGTTAACAACACAGTCCCATCATTCTTCGGGACCGATGGACCTGACTTACCATCAGAAGTATGCAGGTACATACAAGGATGCAAGATGGTAGAAAGAGAAGTACTCACAGGTGCAAATAACGTCCTAACACAAGATGTGATACAGTGCCTGAAATTGCGACTGCTGGGGGGTGCATACTCAAAAATATCCCAGATGACTTTTGGTTCAGTGGACGCATACTGTAACACCATCAAGAAGTTATACTTAAAAAATAAAAGCCTGGACAAGATAAGGGAGCTGATCTTGGGGTGCAAACAGAGCATCAGAGAGTCAGCATGTAAATTTGGAGAACGCCTGGATAGCCTATTGAATGAGGCAAGGACAACAATAGAGAACGAATGGCCGGTGGGACCTGGCCGGGAAACCATGCTGAAGGACTTCAAGAGGATAGCAGTGAGAAGTTTCATCAAGGGTCTGAAGGACCATGCTCTTAAAGCTCGATTTGTGGGGCAGGAGGAGGAAGAGCTCACTAAGTTGATAGAAATAGTCGAGAACGCTGAGGAATTGTTTGGCGAACCAACACACAGTATCAACACAATAGATTCAGAAGTCCCCTGTAGTTTTTGCAACAGGACGGGGCATGAATGGAATAGCTGCAAAAAGCGGCTAAACACACCATACTGTATGAGCTGTGGAAAATACGGTCATGAAATGGGGCCACTGTGCAGGAATGTCGTGAGCTGTACGTTCTGTGGAAACAGCGGGCACGATGTGGAAAACTGCAGGAAGAGACTAGGCTCCTTATACTGCCGATTGTGTAGAATAAATGGCCACAAGGAAACCCCTTTCTGTGAGCCAAGAAGAAACCTACCCAACCAAAATCAATTGGATAGAAGGACGACGGAAACAAATAAGAGGATAACAAACACAGAATTCCGTGGAGGCCCACAAATAACGACGGGACAAAACATGAACAGAGGGGCAAACAGAAACAATGGTATACGCCCAACCTGTTTTAAATGTCAGCAACAAGGACATTTTGCACGGGACTGCAGCAGTAATATTAGACAGACTGAAGCAATGGGTGCAGGGATCTACCAACAGGCACGAAATAGTAACAACGGCAGGGACCTAGCTAACAGACCAGTAGAGGCCCATAGCAACACAAATCGGACAAATGCTCAGGGAAACGAAATTCGGCCCAGTTATCGCCATTAACTGGGGTCCCGCAAATTAACAGAAAATCAAATTGGCACAAAAAAGAGAACAACTACAAATATAAAGAAGAAACAGGAGCAAAGAGTCGGGTAAATAAAGATGATACGGAGACTGACTCAGAAACAGAGCAGCCAACCAGGATAGTAACCGAAGCAGTTGTGCACTCGGTAAATAAGGAGAACGGGCGCACTATAGAAGAAAATACTGCGAAAGATAATGAATTAAACAAAAAAAAGGAGGGAAAAAGTCAAGAGATGATGCGAAATATAGAAGATAGTGCTGAATCACCGGGCAATATGGACACAGTTTTCATTACGCTCCCCTGCCAAGAAGCAAGGGGGGGAGGATTGGTCCTACTTGTGGATACCGGAGCAGATTTCAGCATAATAAAAGAAGACTCAATGAAGATTTTTCTCAATAAGAACAGAAGGCAAACTAAAACTCTTTCTGGAGCCTTCGGAGGAAAGACTACGACGCTGGGCACTACCGAGATCCGGATAGGAGATAAAGGGCAGTTGCCCTGGGTGTTCCATATTGTGTCACGAGAAATACAAATCCCTGGAGATGGTATTCTCGGAAGAAATAATATGTGGAACCGATGTATAGTGAACACCATAGACAGAACCTTGAGCATATTTGATAGCGAACATTGGGTGAAGACGTTTACCCTTCGTACGGAAATAGAGTGTCAAACAAATCATCAACAGGGTGTCTGTCTGAGGAAAAGAGCGGTCACTATAGTACCGGTCAATATTGTATCGAGAGACAAAACTGTGGTTGTGCATAAACAGGAGATTTCCCCTGGAGTTTATGTTGGAAATACTGTGGTCAACATTAAAAATGGAGGCACAGCCGTGCCCATACTGAACGCAACCGAGCAGGACATACCATGGAGGAAGGACATTAAAGTGAAATTTTCAAATTTCAACCACTACACGCAATATGGAGGGCGAGATCAACCCCCTTCGTCGGTGACAAATCAGGACGCTAGAATAAGGCGCCTAAAAAACACTATTATGACGGAGAGGGATTGGAACATAGAAGAAACAGAGTCAATGAACCGGATATGCGAGGAATATCATGACTTGTTCATGTTGGACAATGACAAATTGCCATTCACCACTTTGGTGAAACATAAAATACCAATAAAAAGTGAACAACCACCCATTAATCAACGACAGTATCGTCTACCTCACGTCCATAAAGAAGAAATCAACCGGCAAGTGTCGGAGCTACTACAGGAAGGTATAATAAGTCCAAGCATATCCCCATGGAATTCACCAATATTGTTAGTGCCCAAAAAATCTCAAGACGGTCAGAAAACCTTTAGACTGGTAGTCGATTTTCGAAAACTAAATGAGGCTACAATAAAGCAGGTATTCCCTATTCCTAGAATTGATGAAATTTTGGATCAATTAGGAAACAGCAGGTATTTCACTACCTTAGATCTGGCGAGTGGATATCACCAGGTACTAGTTGACGAAGCAGATAAAGAAAAGACTGCCTTCAGCACCGATAAGGGTCATTTTGAATTTAATAGAATGCCCTTCGGCCTAACAGGAGCACCAGCCACATTCCAGATGGTCATGAACACGATCCTTACAGGCTTACAGGGCCTGGACTGTTTTGTGTACCTCGACGACATAGTCATATACGGAAGAAACGTGGCAGATCACGAAACAAAGATCATGAACGTCCTATCAAGACTACGAGAGGGTGGTCTTAAACTAAACACGAAGAAATGCCAATTCTTACGTAGAGAAATAGTTTACTTAGGACACAAATGTTCCAATGAGGGAGCACTACCAGACCCCTCGAAAGTGGAATGTGTCAAACAACTTAAGCCACCAAGAACAATAAAAGAAGTGCAAGCACTCCTGGGCTTGATTAACTACTACCGAAAATTTGTGGCAGGAATGGCAAAATTGGCTTCACCAATAACAAAGCTGTTAAGAAAAAACGCTAAGTTTGTGTGGACGCCCCAATGCCAAGAGGCCCTGGACAAGGTCAAAGAAAATATTGCAAATCCTCCAATATTAATTTACCCGGATTTTGAACAACCCTTCAGAGTAACAACAGATGCAAGTAACGAGGCCTTAGGAGCAGTCTTGTCACAAATACGAAACGAAATGGATCATCCGATAGCATTTGCTAGCCGTACTCTCAGTGACACCGAACAAAGATATTCAACAATAGAAAAAGAAATGCTGGGTGTGGTGTGGGCAACACATACTTTCCGCCCATATCTCCTGGGGCGACACTTCACCGTATTTACTGACCATCAACCCTTAAGGGGGATAGCAAACCTCAAAGACCAAACCTCAAGACTTGCACGGTTTAGGCATAAATTATCAGAATACGAGTTTGAAATTGTGTACAAACCAGGTAAGACTAACTTGAATGCAGATGCATTAAGCAGATTACCAACAAAAAATCAAAATATCGGAGTGATAACTAGAGCTCAAGCAAGCTCAAGAAAATTGGAAGAGGAACGGACAAAACAAAAAGAGCAACAGAAAGCTCTTGCAGAGGAAAAACAGAGTGAAAATATTGACAAAACCTCCGCGGCGACATTTTTATCTGAGAAAAAAGATATCCAAGAAGTTCTTAGAAGCTTTCATGACTCACCGCTGGGCGGACATCAAGGAGTCAGGAAGACCTACTATAGAATAAAAAAACAGTACAAGTGGAAGGGGATGCAATACGATATCAAGGCCTACATAAAAAGGTGCCCTAAATGTCAGAAAAATAAAAGTGGACTTCTCAATAGAGAGCCCATGGTCCTCACAGATACAGCAAACAGACCGTTCGAAAAGGTATATATGGATATGGTGGGGCCCCTGCCGACGACCACCATGGGAAACAAATACATTCTTACCCTACAGGATGATTTATCAAAATTTTTTGTCTGCGCACCCATGCAAGACGCCGAAGCAGAGACGGCAGCAAGAGTCTTTTATAACGAGGTAGTAACAAAATATGGTATTCCCAAAAAATTAATTACAGACAACGGAACAAACTTCACCTCGAAATTGTTTGGAAGTGTGTGTAAGCTTTTGAGAATTAAGAAGCAACATATTTCTCCCTATCACCCTCAAGCTAACGGGTCATTAGAGCGAAGTCACAGACCATTAGCGGAATATTTGCGAAGTTTCGCAAAAGAAGATGGTTCGAACTGGGATCAGTGGCTTGCTCCAGCAATGCACGTACACAACCATACAGAGCACACGGCCACAAAGCAGACACCATTTAAAATACTATATGGATTTGATGCACCACTGCCATCAAACCTACAAACACGCATACCCTTATATAACCCCTACGATTATCCCAAATTATTGAGACATCAAATACAAAGGGCTTACGAGATTGCCAAGGAAAATCAAGAAAGAGCTAAGGCAAGGGCAAAGAAGCAGTACGACAAACAGTCAAGGTCTTATACTTTAAAAATAGGAGGCAGAGTCCTAGTAAAAACACAAGCACGTAAAAACAAATTCACGCCCCTATGGGATGGACCCTATGAAATTAAAAGTTTCCCCACACCAGTAAACGTTCAAATAATGGTGAGGGGAAGACTTCGAACCCTACACCGTAATTTGGTGAAGCCATACAGTCAATAAAGGATATTTAAAAAAAAAAAAATATATATATAAATACAAAAAGGAAATAATAAGAGGAAAACTCACCACAAAATCGACACTGGTGCAGTGTTGTAATACCATGCATTTCATGGTCTTGGGGTCTTCAAGGGCTGAAATAGAAAAATAAACACATATTTATACAGCACTATAATAAGGGATAATGGAACTTCACATACCGGAAATAAAAACGGACGCAGACCGAAGGAGGTTCCTGGGATAAAAGCTGAGCACTGATGACGGACATCGAAAACGATCAATAATCGGCTACATAATTCAAACCCAAGCAGGGAGGGTTTTCGATATGGAGCATGAAACTTAACACAGAAGTAGTGGAAGCTCATGCTCGAAGATTGTTAAATGAACCTATAGTCCTGCGCAGTTGAAACGCTGATTGGACACGTGAAGTTCGAAACCTTCCCAGGTTTGGACCTTAAGAACTATCGCTCCACATGTGTCAGAATACTTCAACCCAAAAAGGAATTTTCACCAGCTACAAATCAGCAAACACCAACAGCCGATCGTCTGGAAGCAGTAGTACACAAAATCTGCACAGGCACATCCCCGACAGAAATTGTCCGGAACCCAGGTCGACGTCAAAGGAGCTGAAAGAAGCGAAATAATTAGTAAAAATGAAAGAATTAAAAGGGCATGGAACGCTACTGACCCAGTATCGACTTTTTAGTCGGCGAACGAAAACTTTTCTAAAAAAAAAAAATATAGAGAGAAAGAGGATTAGTAGAGCGTTCATTGGCAACATATAAAGAAAAGAAAATAATAATAATAAAATAGAGCATGTCACTACAAACAACTAACACAACAAATTATTATTAAAAAACCGCAAGGTGTACTAACGGACTATCTACAGTTACTCATTGTAGGGGCAATACTATTACAATCAGAAGCGGAAAAGAGTCTTTACATGGAGAAACTACAAACCCAAGCAGGATACGTCGAGATCAACATAGGCAGAGCCAGGGTGGTGCGCAACTATAACTACATTGTGCACACTCTTAACGTGGAGGAACTGAGCAAGTTGGTTCAAGCTTCCCGGGACACTGTCGCACTTCTAGGTGACAACGAATATGTTAGGCTAGCCAAGGACGAGATTCATGAAATGGAGAAGATTCTAAGTATGCTCCACCCCCACCGATGGAAGAGAGGCTTGATAAACGCCGGAGGTTCATTGCTGAAGTTTGTATGGGGAACCATGGACGACGAAGACAGGAGGCAGATTGAGCAACATCAAAAGATAATAGAGGAAAATAATCACCGCCTGGTAAACGGACTAAACCAACAGATATTGATCAACAACGCTTTTAACAGGTCTATGACCACTTTGCGAGATGCGGTAATCTACGACAGGGAAATAATAACAAAACAAGTAGAGGAATTCGAGACCCTGCAACGGGAGTTCGCAACCCGACAACTAGCGGTGACACAGCTACTCCAAATACAACACCTGCGATCCAAGTTAAGGGACATAGCAGAAAGTATAGTGTCCGCAAAAGCTGGGGTATTCTCACCATCAATACTAACAATAGAAGAGGTGGAAATATTTAACATTGACTTGGAGATATTGGAAAATACCCGTACAGCACTGATTGAGTGGGTGAATGGGGAATTAAGCATAATAATTATGGTACCTGCAGACATAATAGATACAACCAAGCATTTATTGCTGCCACTTCCGGACACCAACGGCATCCAAATCAATGAGCAACCATCTGCAGTGATCGAAATAAATAACCACACTTACAGTTATGCAGAAGGCAAAGCAATCTTCGAACTAAAGCCGTCCACAAGTTGTACGTTTACGGGAAAATGCACGGTGGTAAAGTACACAGAGCACCAGATCATAGAAGTAAGCAGCAATATGATAGTGTTGGTAAACATGTATAACATAACGGCCAACAGCAGCTGCGACGAAAGAGGATTCAATTTGACGGGACACTATTTTCTGCACTTCAATAACTGCACTATCAACATAGGCAGCAGACGCTTCAGCAACAAGATATATAAGAGCACACAAACATTTGCCCTCCCATCGTATCAGAGAAAGTTCTCTACGGAACGATCCCTCACTTTTCAGGATATTACCCTACAACATGAAGACAACTTAGAAACAATTGAGGAACTGAAATTCCATGATCAGGTAAATACCGCAATAGGGGGCGTCGCGTTGCTTGCCATATTAGCATCAGTAATAGTAGTGTTGATATTGTTCAGAAAACAAAGCAACGTTAAGATTAAGATACAGGAAAACAGAATAACCAGGAGGGGACTGAGAAGGTCCCAAATTAGGGGCGCGTTGTCAGAAGATGAAAGCGCGGTTTAGTTTAAGGGAAAAACTATGATGGCGATATGCATATAAAATAGAATAGAAAATAATTTAGAAACTAATCAAAATGTTTTAATAACCAAGGTCTTAAAGATTCTCACTGAGTAGGCTAGACACAAACGTTGGCAGAATTCAGTGTCGAAGAAAAAAAAAAAAAAAAAAAAAAAAAAAAAATATATAGCAATAATAATAATGATAAAAGAAAAAATAATAAATTGTAATAGGAAATTTGATACCAACCACTAACCGTTTTTGGTTTAAAAAAAAAAAGGGGTATATTTTTTTTTTAAAAAGAAAAGAAAAAGCCAAAGCAGCCTGCGTACAAATTAATGTGTGTATGTGGCGTCACTCTATCAGCGAACTAGACAGGAAGCACAGTGTTTTTATTTTTCTCTCAAGACGAAAGGAAAGACAAGAAAATCTAAGATGACAAGTAAATATTGCGAATACAGAATCGGCAAGAGAGTCAGGGTGATGACGGAGGAAGATTTCCAGGTACTGAAAGGCTATGGTTGGCTGAACGACAACCATATAGATGTATTCCTGCATTGGGTGACGAAGACAGCACTCACCACGAAGGAAGCGGGTAAGGTGCAAATATTCAGCGCAATGTTTTATGAAGCACTGAAGAGATTCGGCGAGGTGCCTGATTCAATTGTATGCCAAGAAAGAATTTCCCGCGGGTTGAAGGGGATAACATTGTCAAGCAAAGAGCTGGTGATTATACCTATCATCGAACGGAACCACTGGACGTTGGCGTCAGTAACAAGGGACGGTATAACGGTATACGACTCACTCAGACCACACGATATGAGCATACCGGCAAACTACATCAGGTTGCTCTACCACTGGCGGTTCCAGAAAGAAGGCACGAACTGTATGAATCTGCTTCCACTCAGGTACGATGACTGTGTTCAACAGGCCAACTTGGTGGACTGTGGCCTACACGTGATTCGTAATGCGGATCGGTGCCTGCGAAGATTTTGTGGTAAACACACCACATACCAGCAACCAATTACAAGAGGATTATTGGCATCAGTGATGGGAGGATGGAGAATGAGAGTTGCCAATGGAGAGGAGATGAACACGGCACAAGCTAAACTCAAGTTTGACTCGCAGGCGAGCGCGGAGGTACGAACGGCACTCACGGCTGTCTTGCGGGACATGAAAAAAAATTGGAAACCGAATAAGCATATGAGAAAGGACATAGCGATGCAAGGAAGGGTTTATCGACTTGTGATAAGTAGGAATGGAGAGGAAGTCTTGAGGATGACATGATTCGGAATCATGACGAATTGCCTATGTATTTTTCAACGATTTTTGTTAGACATTAACACTGAGGATTTTTTTTTATAGAAAGAAAGAAATCAGTAAATAAATTAAAGAAAATTTGAAAAAACAAAATAACATTGTTTTGTTGGACATTAACATTGAAAATCTTTATAGGGAAAAGCAATAAATAAATTCAAGAAAAACTTTAACAAAGAACAAAATTTTTGAAAATAAACTGTTAACAAGTATAAATCATTAAAAACAGCAACCAAATAAGCAGCATAATTAAAGCAAAAATTTAACAGCAGAACCTATAGTCAAATACACATTAGTTTTTAGCACGAAGATCAACAGATTCTACACCAATTTAATGAAACATATCGGAAAGATTAATTTAAAATTGAAAAAACAAAATAATATTGTTTTGTTGGACAATAACATTGAAAATTTTTAAAGGAAAAAACAATAGATAAATTAAAGAAAAACTTTAAAAAGAAACAGAAAAATATTTTGAAATTAAACTATTAGCAGGTATGAATCAAAACGAAAGAATATGACAATAACAAACTGAAAGGAAACCAAGAGAAAGTAAAATAAAAAATTTGGGCACACACCCAACTTACCTGTGTTCATCGCAGGGTTAGAGATGGCGGTGTTGTTGTGAATGTTTTTTATTATTCCATGAATAAAAACGGGACCATTACCTCTAATCAAATTGAATGTAGCTGAGGTTTCATAGAATTCAATGTCGGGATTAACGGCGCGCGTTTCACCGGCTCCAAAACGGCAATAGGGATCTTCAAGTTGTCTTTAACAGAGTGCACCTCTACAACATTGAATTCATCCTCCCTTGCTTCTGCACCCAGAAGAATTTGTCTGATGATTAATTTTTGGCCGCGGGGATAATCCTCATCATTGGATAATACTCCCCATTCAGCCGAGTCGTTTTCGCCTTTCAAAGTAACTCCATAGAATGATTCGTCGGACATTGTGATTTTGGGGATTCTTTGGGATTGGATTTGTATAATGAATTATTCACGTAACTCGTGTTATTTGCACACAAAATGATATTTTCCACACACACATTCAAAATTATTTTTTCTTCACTTTGGCTTGTGGTTTGTCACTGGTAGTATTTTTATTACAATTTATTTTAATAGCAATTGTGCTAGAATATATATTTAATGAAATTGTTATTAAATCTCCACATATGAACTGTTTTCTAAAAATTTGGTTTTTTAATCACCAAAGTTGCATTAAAATTTTTAAAAAAAAAAAATAGGAATTTAAAAACGGCAACCGCACCGTTTCATGCCGTTTTTAAGACTGCACGATGAAATTTAATTTTTAAATTTGTGCATTAGTGCAGTTTTAATGTTCTACAAAATTATTGTATGAAATACACTAGAACTGCAATACATGAACAAAAGCGACCCAATTGGCATAGACATCCAATTGAGTAAAAAAAAAAAAAAAAAAAATTAAAAAGATATAACATATGTATAGTAAAAATATACATACACATTTATAGCGATAATCGCTAAATTATTGAACCAAATAGCTCTTACTAAGTTATGGTTGAGTCATGGCGCAATAAATACAAAATTGTTATACGTATTGCATAAAACTTGAAATGCAAAACTGTTCACAATTATGTTCAGTGACAAAAATTTTCGGCCATTTATGCATCAACAATGACAACGGTTAACGAAATCAATTAAGTTTAGGTTTAATTTATAAATTTGAAACAAAGAATTGAACTCAAATTAAATTCGAAAAATTTCCAACTGGGTTATATACATTTTTTTTTGGGCATAAGTACTTGGTTATGAAACGTGATTCCACGGCAAAATTTTGCCAGACAGTTTCACGGCCAATGACAACTAAATCAAACTGCATAGTTTAATGTACGTATGTGCATATGTATATGTACGTATATGTGTGCATATGGATATGCAAACAGTAACAAAAAAAAAACTTTTCGATTTTTTTTTCTGTTCGTTGTTGATTTGAAAATAATTATACGCGTATGTATAATTTTTCTTTCAGATCAACGGAAACAACAAAAGTGTTAAATTTCTTTGACTAACAAAATACTACCAAATACAACTGAACTCACTTTTTAATAAAAAAGTGCTTTAATCAGTTGAAATTTTGTAAAATTTTTCCTACTCATTTTTGCAACGTTTTAAAATGTTTTTAAAAAAGTTTTCAATTCCATGTAAACGTAATTTTTAATGTTTGCACATGTTTACAACTACAGGGTAAAAAATGAATGCAACATATCCAAACTGAAACAATTTTTTTTTTTTTCTCTTAATTTTTTTTTTGCATGACTTTAGTTAAGTACTTGACTGTGAAATATGATTACACAGCAAAATTCTGCCAGACTATTTCACAGCCGGGTACAACTGAATAAACAGATATACACATGCATGTATGTGTGTAAGAATACAAATAAGTTTGGCATTGACATTGAAACAAAAATAAAAACCAAACATACATACATGCATGGTATTTCAGTAATACATACTAACAATAATAATAAAAAGCAGGAATTAATGAAATAATTTCAACAAATTTCCTATTAATATTTATTTTTGTCTTTTATCTAAATAACAAACTATTTGCAATTTTAAACTTTCCTAATTTTCTGCCATTTTTGCTGTTGATTTAAAAAAAAAAACTATAAGCAAGTGAATAATTTTTCTTTTAAATCATTAAAACAGCAAAGGTGTTAAATTTCTTAACAAAGACAAGGATAAATGCAAGCTAAACTAAACTCATTTTTTTATATACACATAAAAAAAGAAAGGGAGAAGAAAAGATGTTTAAATAAGTTGAAATTTGGTATATGTAGTACTAAATGTAATAAAGTTTTGTTTTTCTTACTCATTTTTTTTTGCAACGTTTTCAAATAATTTAAAAATTTTCAATTTCTTGTATAAGTTTATTTCAAGGTTAATATAAGAGTACATATATATAAATATCAATACACTTACACAATAATTATACAACTAACTTGTAAACAAATTAACAATACACATATACATATATATATATATACACATATAACTAATAGTTAAAGAAAAATATACATATTTAAAATAAAAGCAATAAGAAATTTTAACTAACAGAAAATCTAGTTAAAATATTAAAATTTTATAAATAACCTACAAAACATGTCTAATTAATAATAAGTGAAAAATATATAAAAAAAAAAGAGAAATACATATATGTATATAAGACATATAAGTACAAATAAGAGAAGAAATTTTATATAAGTATACGTAAGAAAAAATTGTTAGTTATAAGATTAAAAATATTAACCAGCGTTTTAAAAAACAACCAACAATCATCACCCCGTTAAAATGAAGAATCCAACAATCATCAACAGCAGCCTATACCTATCAACCTCACGCAACCGCAAAACCTACATACGATACTACAACGCATACATGGACGAAAAACCCAGTTCCGATAACAATAAAGAATCCAATCCAAATATCAACAGACAGACAGCCATAACCTTCAACCTCACACAACCATAATCAACAGTTAAAGCTATATGCGATAGCACAGCACATACATGGACGGAAAACGCAGCTCCGTTAGAAAATGGGAAATCACCCCAACGTCAGTAACAACCTCAACATTTTCATCAACAATATCATATTTTTTCCTTGGTGACGCAGCAAGCGTACCAAGTCGACAGACACTTAGCAGTCACCAACTAATGGTAAACTGCGAACCTTCAGGCAATCAAGGCTCGGGAGATAATTACATATTACTCCGAGAGCTGCCAAAGCTGTATCGCCAAGGTAGTCGGATGCATACACACATCTATTTTGACTTGATTCCAGAAGGATAGCTACGAAACATCCTAAGACAGGATGTTTCTTGTCCGTAAGGGGGGAGGGATGTTATGAGTCATTTTCCCCTAACAAACAGAAGTATCAGCGACAGCAGAACATACGCTGCACACACATACTGACGTTGAGTTATTTTCCCTCAACCAACAAAAAATACCTACAGCAGCAAAACATACGCTGCATACATACACAGACATATGCTGACGTTGCAATAACGCTGCATACAATACTGACGTTATTACCAGTAATTTTCCTACAGATATATGCTGACATTGCATTATCGTGAGAACCGCAATCGGCTGGAAGTCCCACGGGTATGGATATGCTGAAGTTGCAATAATCGCACAGTCAGCAGTATCACGGGGACATCCACGCCAGCGGCAGCAAACGACAGCAGCACCATTCATCGAGCAGCACTAAAGTGGGTATAAAAGCGGAGGGTGATTTGGTATTCAGCGCATTTCAGTTTATTCAGCGCATTCAGTCCACTACTATTATTGAGTCTATCAAGTCAGCTCTAGTCGAGTCAGTTCGTAACACATAACACACATAACAACAACCTGATCAAACACCAGCCTTAAAAAGCGGGTCCCTGTGAAGGCTTAACATATTTCCCAAACAAAAACCTGATCAAACACCAGCCTTAAAAAGCGGGTCCCTGTGAAGGCTTAATATATTTAAATTAGACTAAGAAATAAAAATAGAAAGTAAATAAAAGTAATAACTAAAATCCCAATAGTCTCTTGTGTTTTTAATTCTAAAAATAAGTTACCAAATAAATTGTAACATTTTGGCATTTTGGCGTGGTTAATAAAATTAAATAATAATAAATAATAAAAATAAATGTTTTAATTTGAACATAACAACAGCATACAGTTTTTATTGTTTTTTCACGCTCTATCGATTGGCGTTTTTACTTTTTCAACTCTTCGAACAATTTCTCGTTTTATAAGCAAAAACATTTTTCAGTGAATTTTGCTAATTGCACCAATGTTTGCTGGGAATAACTTCTAAATGCAAGTCTTTTAGAATGTGACATTTCCACCCACAAAATTGTATGAGGGTCCACTATCGACGACAATTGTTCAATTTTGTGCACAAATGATATTTTTCGTTTTACAGACGTAACACTTTTCCCTGTTTTTCGCTAATTTTGAAAAGTTTGTTGCACATAACTTTTGAATGCAAGTGTTTTCAATTATGACAGCATACAGTTTTTATTGTTTTTTCACGCTCTATCGATTGGCGTTTTTACTTTTTCAACTCTTCGAACAATTTCTCGTTTTATAAGCAAAAACACTTTTCAGTGAATTTTGCTAATTGCACCAATGTTTGCTGGGAATAACTTCTAAATGCAAGTCTTTTAGAATGTGACATTTCCACCCACAAAATTGTATGAGGGTCCACTATCGACGACAATTGTTCAATTTTGTGCACAAATGATATTTTTCGTTTTACAGACGTAACACTTTTCCCTGTTTTTCGCTAATTTTGAAAAGTTTCTTGCACATAACTTTTGAATGCAAGTGTTTTCAATTATGACAGCTTACAGTTTTTATTGTTTTTTCACGCTCTATCGATTGGCGTTTTTACTTTTTCAACTCTTCGAACAATTTCTCGTTTTATAAGCAAAAACATTTTTCAGTGAATTTTGCTAATTGCACCAATGTTTGCTGGGAATAACTTCTAAATGCAAGTCTTTTAGAATGTGACATTTCCACCCACAAAATTGTATGAGGGTCCACTATCGACGACAATTGTTCAATTTTGTGCACAAAGAATATTTTTCGTTTTACAGACGTAACACTTTTCCCTGTTTTTCGCTAATTTTGAAAAGTTTGTTGCACATAACTTTTGAATGCAAGTGTTTTCAAAAATGACAGCATACAGGTTTTATTTTTTTTTCACGCTCTATCGATTGGCGTTTTTACTTTTTCAACTCTTCGAACAATTTCTCGTTTTATAAGCAAAAACATTTTTCAGTGAATTTTGCTAATTGCACCAATGTTTGCTGGGAATAACTTCTATATGCAAGTCTTTTAGAATGTGACATTTCCACCCACAAAATTGTATGAAGGTCCACTATCGACGACAATTGTTCAATTTTGTGCACAAAGAATATTTTTCGTTTTACAGACGTAACACTTTTCCCTGTTTTTCGCTTATTTTGAAAAGTTTTTTGGGTATAACATTTGAATGCAAGTGTTTAAGAAAATGACAGCCAAAAATTTTTATTTTTTCATGTTTTATCGATCGGCGTTTTTTGTAATTAACATTATTAGCTAATATATATATAATTAACTAAATTCTCAAAAAGTTTGATGCGGTTTGTCTTTTTAGTCGCTAGTTACTGGCAAAAACGCTAGATGCGCAGCACTGTACATGTTTTGCATCCCTGAAAAAAGTTAGTTAATTCCATGTACCTTTTTTTTCAACTATGGTAAAAAACTTTTTACGTGACAGAAAAAGTTTGCCAAGTGACAAAAAAAAGTTTGTTTTGTTCACGGCGATGGTGGAATAATAAGGTGCGCGCAAGAAGGAATATGGTTTGTTGTAGGGTTGTGTTTTGACCGTTAAATAATCTGCAAAAATATGGTAAGTTAATTCGGTCTAGTCAAAAGTTGTTTACATATTTGGCCGCCATCATGAATATTTTTGTTTACGTTATGCTATTTGTTTGTGCATAACCACTATGTATGTTATGTATACAGCTTTTTTTTGACAACATTGGCTAATTTTTACACAAACAAAATGCATGTCGTTTTTTGTTGTTGCGTTGATAAGCGCACCTTATTAATTTCACCATGACAAATTCATGGAAGCTGAAAGAAACACAAGCATGTAGAGTTGGGTTTTTCAGCTCAGTTGAGTGAGCGCTCTTTTCCGCTCAGCTCAGTTAACTGAACTAGTTCGCTCTTTTAGTTCAATAGCTCACTTTAGTTCAGTAGCTCAGTTTAGTTCAATAGCTCACTTTAGTTCAGTAGCTCAGTTTAGTTCAACAGCTCACTTTATACTAAGTTCACACTTGTGTTTTTAAACGTGTTTAAGGCAAATGTTTTAGAATCTAAACACAACCGTTCACATTACATTTGAGATGTTTAAGATTGACGTTTCGTCAGCTGATTATTGTGTTTTTGTAATATTGCGAGTTTGAGAAACTAATATTATGTTACAACTGGAAAGAAATATCAGTAAAAAACTATTATTTATATTATTATTTTCTTCCTAATGGAATTAGTAAAATTGCTAGCTTATTTAAAGGTGAAATATATGCTTATTTGCATATACAATTTTTTTTTTTTTATGTGACGTCATCTAATAGCATTGCAAAATGACAGAGTTGATGAAAAATTTTTGACGTGGCGCCATTTAATAGCAAACACAAACATTACAGAGTTGTCAAAAAACACACTGAACATACTCCAAATATATTTGTAACCCTGCCTTTTGCGTGTTTAGCGAGATGTTTAATTCTAAAACTTGTCGTTTGAGATGTTTAACAAAACAAGTCAATGTATGGTAAAACATATCAAAATCGAAGTGTTTAAGCTCTTAAACACGAATGAGACGTTAAACACATAAGTGTGAACATAGTATTAGTTCAATAGCTCACTTTAGTTCAGTAAAATACATTAGCTTTATTGGTTTCAGCTCAGTCTATCCTTGTTACGAAAGTAAACAAAGCGAAAACAAAAAATGTTTCTGCTATATCAGCGTTACCATAACGTTTTTATTTTTAAACAACTAATTTGGAAAACAACTTAATTTTAGTTATATAAAAATAAGCTCCAATATACAGCTAATTTTATATATTTTTTATTAAGACATAGCCTAACATAGCTCTCACACGATCAAGTTTTCATTTAATTTTTGTTTCAAGATTCAATCCTCTCTCATTTTTTTACCAATACACTCACACTTTTAAAATTTGCTGAGAATTTGCTTTAAAATTTTCGTTCAATTGAGTGTTTCAAATTGCTTTCAAGAAAGCAGCTGATTGCCATTTGATTATAAACTCTCGTTAGTTTTCATATACATACATAAGTACATATATTCTGCCGCCATAATATTTGTGTTCTTGAAAGCAAATTGCGTGCAGCCTACGTCACAGCCTTCAATTTTTGTGAATTTTGACTAGCAGTTTGTGTAAATTTCTTGAAAGAGAATTGAATAAAAACTTGAACGTCTGACTGCAGTGTTACTTGAATGAAAAATTGAAACAAAACTTAAAAGCAAAATTTATATAAAATTGATAGTCAATTTTTAAATGTGTGACTGTTTAGTAAATTGAAACAAATCTTAATCAAGTGACACCCATGTAAAAAAAAAAAATATAAGAAAAATTCAAAATAATTAATTTATGTAAAAAAATTGTGAAAAAATATTCATGCATCAAAAAATTTTATAAATGAGTGATTTTTCGGAAAATTGCTTAAATATTTTCCTTTGCCCCAAACATATTTTTAAGTTTCTATTATTTGAAAATAATGATACTAAATTTAAAGTTGTTAGTATAATTGGTGTTCCAATAATTCTGTTCCCAAAACTTATCAATAAACTTTTTTTTTAAATTATTCGTTAAACCTAATGAGTATCAGTCATCATCATCTGTTTCATGATTTACGTTTGGCGTTAAATGATTTAATTCAAAAATACTTTGGTTGTTATTCTTCCCAATATTAGCAGGTAAGGTAGAAACATACCAAACGTTTAGATTCAATGGGGTTCCGCACACCAGATGAATTTTTAAGCCGCACAATTTTTGTTCTTTTTTTTACACACGAGACTAATTCATCTGGAATAAAATGTATACGTGTACTCAGCTTTGTGTGTGTTAGTGTTTTTTGTATTCATTTGTGTGTGTATTAGTTTTGTGCTGCTTGTGCGCGTATGAGGCTGGTTGAAAAATTGTTCCAACGAAAAACCGCTCTCTTCACCCCTCTCGCCAAAAAACTCTCATGTTATACCAGCATAATTAGACTCATGGTGGAATAATAAGGTGCGCGTATCAACGCAACAACAAAAAACGACATGCATTTTGTTTGTGTAAAATTCATTCAAAATTGTCAAAACAAAGCTGTATACAAAACAAAACAAAAGAGAAGCAAGTCGATGGGTTTTTGTCGGTTTTTTTTTTTTTGCAACATATTTTGCCCTCTACTATCAAGTCGGGGTGATATACTGCCCATTTTTACAACTTTGTTTAGTATATTTTTATACAAGTAAGAACTTGTATTTTTGTCATTGTACTTACTTAAGCGAAAAAACTTATAATTAAAACGATAATTAATTAATTAATGTTAAGTAATGTTAAGCCTCAAATATTTTGTACCATTGTGGCAATAAAAAATGTACCACTTTTTAAAGATAGGTGCAAACTGTAAAAAGTGTTACACATTGAAAGGTCAACATTTTTGCTCAGAAAAGAAAACACCATTAGAAAAACTATAAATTAAAGATAAATTAGCTTATTTGGCAACGCTGGCTATCAAAATCAACCCTTATTTAATACAATACTGTAGATACTATCGCAAAAGTATTGTATTGTGCCAAATGTCATATTCCATACGAAATAAAAGCTCTTTAGGGTACGTAAAATCCAATTGTCATAATACATGAAATTGAATTGATTGATTGTAAAGAGCGCTCACTTACTGAGCTAAAAACGCTCAGTAAGATGAGCGGCTCATTTAGATCACTTGTATGAATCGTTCAGTTGAACTAGTTCGTTCAGGAGCTACTCACCTCTACAAGCATGGTACAATAAATAAGGTAGTCTTGTCCCTAAAACAAATACAACATCACAAAAACAACAGGCATTTTGTTAGTGTAAAAGCTTGGCTGTTGTCAAAATGTGATGTGTAAACAAAACAAAAATTAAATTAAAAAACACATTTGCATAAAATAAAAATATAAAGTTAAAATTGTTTACAATACATAAAACAAAAAGGTGTTGATAGATATATGTATAAAATCAGGATGTGTCTTTTATTAGGGTACTAGGAAACAATTTCCTCCCTTTGCAAATGCATTTGTTGAAGGCTGGAGTTATGATAAATTAACTGCATCGAAAAGTGGAATTAGATCATAAGAGAATACTGCCCATATAAGTATACGTAAAATTTACCAGTGCTAGAGGCATTGGAGAAGAATGTTGCTTCAAACAAAATTATATGTATGTATCGAAAAATTCCTAGTAAAATTTAAAGAAAGTATATGTATCCTCCTTTCCAGGATATTTTGCAACAACGCAATATTGAACGTATTTGTAAATGCTGTTGTTGGAGCAACGGAAAATGTTAAAGATGGAAATGCACAATTCACGATTAGACTTTACCTTTTTTCCAGCATGTAAAATGCTTGATGGCAAAAAGTGAGAGCTATGTACATACATAAAAGAGAAGCTGGTGTGAAATTCCTGAAACAAATTTCGCTACATATACTTCTCAGGCGCTTTTCTTTGGGTACTTGGAACAACTTTCCTTCCCCCTTTGCAAACACTACCCTACAAGAACAGTGACGGTCATTTGACTGTCATTGCTGACAGAAATATCCATCATCGCGTAGAACAAAGTTTCTATCACATTCTTAAGGCCAATATGAAGAATGTGATGGAAACTCTTGTGTACATGTGAGTCAGCGTTGATAGAAATATTGGTCACATTTGATTAATCAAAATTGACGGATTTAGCAGTCACATTTGACTAATCAAAGATGATGAATTCATTGGTCATAGTTGACTTATCAAGCATGATGGCTATAATCGTCACTGTTGACGCAGAAAGTAGTAAAAATAAAACACGATTTATTTGTATTCAATTCCTTATAATTTTATAAAAAAAAATTATATATAGGTACATATATAAATTAATTTTAAGACAAAATTTAATAATACGAAATTTGTAATCTGTGGTGAACATGCTGCATTGACTTCTTCAAGTATTTTTCCAATTCAGGCCCACCTTGATGTTGAAAAACATCTGAAATTCGCAGAAATTGTTGAAATAAAAAAAGCTACAAAAAGTTTGAATATGAGTATCTTTCTACGTACCTTTTAATATTTTGTTCACACTTTTAAAATAAAAAACTCTTATTTTTTTATAAAATTTTGAAACTTTTATAACACGCAAATGCTTAATGCAAACTTTTCATGATTAACTTCAAAACTTTATGTCAAAAATGAAACTGCAACATAATTTCTTCAACGATGATGGATAACTCCACCAACAATGACAATCATATGTTCGCTCAAATAAAATTTCTGCAAGTGTGTTAGTGAAAATATTTTCTGTGTATTAGTTTCGGTCAACCATTTCTTGTAGGGTACATACACGCATTGTAATTGATATTTTTAATTTTAATTAAATTTTAAAAATTTTTCACGCGTTTTTTTTTCAATTTCTTAAATTTTAATTAAATAAAAAATATGTCACAATATTATTATAAAAACACAACGAAGTTTTGACATCAAAAAATCGATCAGCTGACGTCAATTTTAGCTAATGCGACTACCTGATAATTAATATACCTTGAACACAAGTTAGCTCGTGTTTTTTCAATTTCTGAGTTTTATTTTGTATTTTTATATAAATGTAATGGAAGGGCTGAATTTACACATTTGTATATACTTAAAATATCATTCAATTATATTAGTGACAGAGATACATACATATATGTATACATATTTACCGGGTACTCCATGGAATAGCAAAATAGAGTAGTTTCGAAACTAGTCCCTGTGGGTACTCCTTGGATTAGTAACATGGAGTAGTTTTTGGGTTACGTGGTCCAGCCCTAGGACATCGCAATGTAAATTGGACCATGTTTTTCCCATACATTTGGATTAGTTTTGGAGTAGTCCTACTCCATTGTGGAGTAGTCCATACACGCATGTATGGACTAGTCTCATTTTTTGTAGGGTAATGCATTTTCCTACTACATATTCTTTAAACCCACCTAATACTTTTCTAACCAACTGCGTATTATTTTCATCTATATTTTGATTAGTACTCGCAAACTGTAAAAAGTTTGAATTCTAGAATTTCTTAAGCATATTTTTTTTAATTCGTAAAAAAATTGCATGATTTATTTCTTTAGCAACGATTTACATTTAATTTACATATCCGTTGTGTTGTGTAAATATAATCAAGAAAGTGCCAGTTATTAAAAGTAACTTCTTCATTCATTTTATATGTGTTAAAGTTCATCATCTAACAATGGCTTTCCTTTAGATGGAAAAACGCCCGAAGAAGCTAAATGAAGGAAAGCCCAAAATAGTCGTCATAGTGAAGAAACACCCCAAAAACCGTGCCCGATCGCCCAAAAAAAGATGAAGGAAAATCCAAAAGTGTGAAATGAATAATCGCCCAAAGATTTTAGATGTTTGTTCATTATGTAAAATCATCCGAATTGAGAGTGAATAATCGCCCAAAAATTTTTGTTGGGTTTTTTAACTCTTTACAAAAATTTGGCAATTATTCATTATGAACAAATACCCAAAAATAGGAAAATGTTGATTCGCCCAAAGTCGATGAACGATCACCCAATTTATTTTAAAACAATTTTTGGGCGATCCTACATATTTGTTATTCGGTCGATTTTCACTTGGGTGATTATTCGTACAGCCGGAAAAACGAATATATAAAAAAGCTTGGGAGAATGATTTAACTTTTAAAAGGTGGCTTAGACCAGCAAAAGATGAACTAAAAGCATATTGCATTTGTTGTAATTGTGAAATAAATGCACTATAAAAGCGATTTACTCCGAATAACTCGCACAAGAAAACATGAAAAAGCAATAGCACAGGGTAACCAGAGATGACACGAGACGGAAGATTTTGCATACTGATTTGTATACACTCTTACAATCCTTCGTTTTCGTTTTTTTCTTTGTGCTGTCTTTGTATCCAAATTAAAATTATAAATCACAAAACTAATAAAATGTCCATATATTTCTATAATTTACATTAAAAATATTATTAATTAATTAATTTAAGTTGGTTTTCACTCATCGTTTGTATTTTATTACTATATACATCTGCAAAATATCAGAATTTATCAAGTATGTATGTATGTATGTGTGTATGTAAGCAAAAAATCACCACCATTTGGCAATTTTACAGAATATATGTACGTGTGTATATAAATTTAATATACAGAGTAAATAAGCACACACTAAATTGTTTTATCACTTTATTTTGGAATTATATGCCGTAAATACTTAATATTATCACATTTTATTAAATTTAAGCGTGCTTTTATGTAGATTTTCCACTAAAAACTGAACTTTTTTTGCTTTTCGTTTTGTTTACTTTCATAACAAACACACTAATGTTTTCTCTTTTTCACGAAGCTTACTTATGACAAATAAAATATGATCGAAGTCCAATTTTTTTTGTTTTTGTCATCTCTGTTTACCCTGTGGCAATAGATCCAAATACAATTTTTTCAGTACAGCCAAGGCTGTCTTTTGATCTACCAGACCCAAAACAAAATTAAGTTAGTGCCTTTGTACCCGAATTTTTTTTCATTTTTACCCTTTTTTACCCTATTTCCATGGGCTCACAGTGCCTTTGATGTTGCAAGAGTTGGCATCACTGCAAAATATGTTTATTATTGTGGATTCACACGTTCAAGTTTTCTTGCAATTCTCTTTCAAGAAATTTACACATACTGCTACTCAAAATTTACAAAAATTGAAAGCTGTGACGTAGGTGGCATTCAATTTCAAAGCAATTTGCTTTCAAAAACACAAAAATGTATGGCGGCAGAATATATCGTCCCCTTAGTATAACAATAGCGTATAATACGCTATTATATATAGCACATAGGCTATTGTTATACTAAGGGGACGATATGTACTAATGTATGTATATGAAAACAAACGAGAGTTTATAATCAAAATGGCAATCAGCTGCTTTCTTGAAAGCAAATTGAAACGCATAATTTGAAGGAGAATTTGAAAGCAAGCTACCATCAAATTTTAAAAATATGAGTGTGTTGGTAAAAAAATGAGAGAGTAATAAAATTTGAAACAAAATTTGAAACAAAACTTGATCGTGTGAACCCCAAGTAACTATATCCTACAAGAACAGTGACGGTCATTTGACCTATCATTTGACTGTCATTGCTGACAGAAATATCCATCATCGCGTAGAACAAAGTTTCTATCACATTCTTAAGGGCAATATGAAGAATGTGATGGAAACTCTTGTGTACATGTGAGTCAGCGTTGATAGAAATATTGGTCACATTTGATTAATCAAAATTGACGGATTTAGCAGTCACATTTGACTAATCAAAGATGATGAATTCATTGGTCATAGTTGACTTATCAAGCATGGTGGCTATAATCGTCACTGTTGACGCAGAAAGTAGTAAAAATAAAACACGATTTATTTGTATTCAATTCCTTATAATTTTATTAAAAAAAAAATTAAATATAGGTATGTAAATTAATTTTAAGACAAAATTTAATAATACGACATTTGTAATCTGTGGTGAACATGCTGCATTGCCTTCTTCAAGTATTTTTCCAATTCAGGGGCACCTTGATGTTGAAAAACATCTGAAATTCGCAGAAATTGTTGAAATAAAAAAAAGCTACAAAAAGTTTAAATATGAGTATCTTTCTACGTACCTTTTAATATTTTGTTCACACTTTTAAAATAAAAAACTCTTATTTTTTTATAAAATTTTGAAACTTTTATAACACGCAAATGCTTAATGCAAACTTTTCATGATTAACTTCAAAACTTTATGTCAAAAATGAAACTACAACATAATTTCTTCAACGATGATGGATAACTCCACCAACAATGACAATCATATGTTCGCTCAAATAAAATTTCTGCAAGTTTGTTAGTGAAAATATTTTCTGTGTATTAGTTTCGGTCAACCATTTCTTGACAGTATACTGTCATAAAATGAGAGTTTTTAAGCGAGAGGGGTGAAGAGAGCGTTTTTTCGTTGGCACAATTTTTCATACCCGCGCAAGCTGCACAAAACTAAACATACACACTTACAGCCATACCTAAACAAGAGCGGCAAGCGTTTTTTAGCTGTCAAAAGTTCTCATGCCCATACAATTTGTATGGAGCATCCCGAAATAACGCGGCGGTAACGCGGCGGCAAAATTTTGCAATTGGAAAATCCGATTTTGACAGCGGGTTTAATAGTGAAGTTAGCTGCAAAAGACAAGCACTCATGATACAATGACTATAAGGTAGTCTTACAAGCCCAGCTGACAATTCTTGTAAATTACTTGTTTTTATTTCAAGTGTTATATATTGATTTGTATTTATTTTTTCGTATTTGAATGAAAAATTTTTATTTATATTTTTGTCACAGGTTGAAACATACACAATTACACATTTATACTTTTGACTTCTGAGGAATTTTTTTGATCGCCGTGAACAAAACAAACTTTTTTTTGTCACTTGGCAAACTTTTTCTGTCACGTAAAAAGTTTTTTACCATAGTTGAAAAAAAAGGTACATGGAATTAACTAATTTTTTTCAGGGATGTAAAAAATGTACAATGGTGCGCATCTAGCGTTTTTGCCAGTAACTAGCGATTAAAAAGACAAACCGCATCAAACTTTTTGAGAATTTAATTAATTATATATATATATATATTAGCTAATAAACTAATAATGGTAAATACAAAAAACGCCGATCGATAAACCATGAAAAAATAAAAATTTTTGGCTGCCATTTTCTTAAACACTTGCATTCAAATGTTATACCCAAAAAACTTTTCAAAATTAGCGAAAAACAGGGAAAAGTGTTACGTCTATAAAACGAAAAATATTCGTTGTGCACAAAATTGAACAGTTTTTGTCGATAAGGGACCCTCATACAATTTTGTGGGTGGAGATGTCACATTCTAAAATGCTTGCATTTAGAAGTTAGTACCAGCAAACATTTGTGCAATTAGCAAAATTCGCTAAAAAATGTTTTTGCTTATAAAACGAGAAATTGTTCGAAGAGTTGAAAAACTAAAAACGCCAATCGATAGAGCGTGAAAAAACAATAAAAACTGTATGCTGTCATTTTTGAAAACAGTTGCATTCAAAAGTTATGTGCAACAAACTTTTCAAAATTAGCGAAAAACAGGGAAAAGTGTTACGTCTGTAAAACGAAAAATATTCGTTGTGCACAAAATTGAACAGTTTTTGTCGATAAGGGACCCTCATACAATTTTGTGGGTGGAGATGTCACATTCTAAAATGCTTGCATTTAGAAGTTAGTACCAGCAAACATTTGTGCAATTAGCAAAATTCGCTAAAAAATGTTTTTGCTTATAAAACGAGAAATTGTTCGAAGAGTTGAAAAACTAAAAACGCCAATCGATAGAGCGTGAAAAAACAATAAAAACTGTATGCTGACACTTTCGAAAACACTTGCATTCAAAAGTTATGTGCAACAAACTTTTCAAAATTAGCGAAAAACAGGGAAAAGTGTTACGTCTGTAAAACGAAAAATATTCGTTGTGCACAAAATTGAACAGTTTTTGTCGATAAGGGACCCTCATACAATTTTGTGGGTGGAGATGTCACATTCTAAAATGCTTGCATTTAGAAGTTAGTACCAGCAAACATTTGTGCAATTAGCAAAATTCGCTAAAAAATGTTTTTGCTTATAAAACGAGAAATTGTTCGAAGAGTTGAAAAACTAAAAACGCCAATCGATAGAGCGTGAAAAAACAATAAAAACTGTATGCTGTCATTTTTGAAAACAGTTGCATTCAAAAGTTATGTGCAACAAACTTTTCAAAATTAGCGAAAAACAGGGAAAAGTGTTACGTCTGTAAAACGAAAAATATTCGTTGTGCACAAAATTGAACAGTTTTTGTCGATAAGGGACCCTCATACAATTTTGAGGGTGGAGATGTCACATTCTAAAATGCTTGCATTTAGAAGTTAGTACCAGCAAACATTTGTGCAATTAGCAAAATTCGCTAAAAAATGTTTTTGCTTATAAAACGAGAAATTGTTCAAAGAGTTGAAAAACTAAAAACGCCAATCGATAGAGCGTGAAAAAACAATAAAAACTGTATGCTGTCATTTTTGAAAACAGTTGCATTCAAAAGTTATGTGCAACAAACTTTTCAAAATTAGCGAAAAACAGGGAAAAGTGTTACGTCTGTAAAACGAAAAATATTCGTTGTGCACAAAATTGAACAGTTTTTGTCGATAAGGGACCCTCATACAATTTTGTGGGTGGAGATGTCACATTCTAAAATGCTTGCATTTAGAAGTTAGTACCAGCAAACATTTGTGCAATTAGCAAAATTCGCTAAAAAATGTTTTTGCTTATAAAACGAGAAATTGTTCGAAGAGTTGAAAAACTAAAAACGCCAATCGATAGAGCGTGAAAAAACAATAAAAAGTGTATGCTGTCATTTTTGAAAACAGTTGCATTCAAAAGTTATGTGCAACAAACTTTTCAAAATTAGCGAAAAACAGGGAAAAGTGTTACGTCTGTAAAACGAAAAATATTCGTTGTGCACAAAATTGAACAGTTTTTGTCGATAAAAGACCCTCATACAATTTTGTGGGTGGAGATGTCACATTCTAAAATGCTTGCATTTAGAAGTTAGTACCAGCAAACATTTGTGCAATTAGCAAAATTCGCTAAAAAATGTTTTTGCTTATAAAACGAGAAATTGTTCGAAGAGTTGAAAAACTAAAAACGCCAATCGATAGAGCGTGAAAAAACAATAAAAACTGTATGCTGTCATTTTTGAAAACAGTTGCATTCAAAAGTTATGTGCAACAAACTTTTCAAAATTAGCGAAAAACAGGGAAAAGTGTTACGTCTGTAAAACGAAAAATATTCGTTGTGCACAAAATTGAACAGTTTTTGTCGATAAGGGACCCTCATACAATTTTGTGGGTGGAGATGTCACATTCTAAAATGCTTGCATTTAGAAGTTAGTACCAGCAAACATTTGTGCAATTAGCAAAATTCGCTAAAAAATGTTTTTGCTTATAAAACGAGAAATTGTTCGAAGAGTTGAAAAACTAAAAACGCCAATCGATAGAGCGTGAAAAAACAATAAAAACTGTATGCTGTCATTTTTGAAAACAGTTGCATTCAAAAGTTATGTGCAACAAACTTTTACAGACGTAACACTTTTCCCTGTTTTTCGCTAATTTTGAAAAGTTTGTTGCACATAACTTTTGAATGCAACTGTTTGTGCAATTAGCAAAATTCGCTAAAAAATGTTTTTGCTTATAAAACGAGAAATTGTTCGAAGAGTTGAAAAACTAAAAACGCCAATCGATAGAGCGTGAAAAAACAATAAAAACTGTATGCTGACACTTTCGAAAACACTTGCATTCAAAAGTTATGTGCAACAAACTTTTCAAAATGAGCGAAAAACAGGGAAAAGTGTTACGTCTGTAAAACGAAAAATATTCGTTGTGCACAAAATTGAACAGTTTTTGTCGATAAGGGACCCTCATACAATTTTGTGGGTGGAGATGTCACATTCTAAAATGCTTGCATTTAGAAGTTAGTACCAGCAAACATTTGTGCAATTAGCAAAATTCGCTAAAAAATGTTTTTGCTTATAAAACGAGAAATTGTTCGAAGAGTTGAAAAACTAAAAACGCCAATCGATAGAGCGTGAAAAAATAATAAAAACTGTATGCTGTCATTTTTGAAAACAGTTGCATTCAAAAGTTATGTGCAACAAACTTTTCAAAATTAGCGAAAAACAGGGAAAAGTGTTACGTCTGTAAAACGAAAAATATTCGTTGTGCACAAAATTGAACAGTTTTTGTCGATAAGGGACCCTCATACAATTTTGTGGGTGGAGATGTCACATTCTAAAATGCTTGCATTTAGAAGTTAGTACCAGCAAACATTTGTGCAATTAGCAAAATTCGCTAAAAAATGTTTTTGCTTATAAAACGAGAAATTGTTCGAAGAGTTGAAAAACTAAAAACGCCAATCGATAGAGCGTGAAAAAATAATAAAAACTGTATGCTGTCATTTTTGAAAACAGTTGCATTCAAAAGTTATGTGCAACAAACTTTTCAAAATTAGCGAAAAACAGGGAAAAGTGTTACGTCTGTAAAACGAAAAATATTCGTTGTGCACAAAATTGAACAGTTTTTGTCGATAAGGGACCCTCATACAATTTTGTGGGTGGAGATGTCACATTCTAAAATGCTTGCATTTAGAAGTTAGTACCAGCAAACATTTGTGCAATTAGCAAAATTCGCTAAAAAATGTTTTTGCTTATAAAACGAGAAATTGTTCGAAGAGTTGAAAAACTAAAAACGCCAATCGATAGAGCGTGAAAAAACAATAAAAACTGTATGCTGACACTTTCGAAAACACTTGCATTCAAAAGTTATGTGCAACAAACTTTTCAAAATGAGCGAAAAACAGGGAAAAGTGTTACGTCTGTAAAACGAAAAATATTCGTTGTGCACAAAATTGAACAGTTTTTGTCGATAAGGGACCCTCATACAATTTTGTGGGTGGAGATGTCACATTCTAAAATGCTTGCATTTAGAAGTTAGTACCAGCAAACATTTGTGCAATTAGCAAAATTCGCTAAAAAATGTTTTTGCTTATAAAACGAGAAATTGTTCGAAGATTTGAAAAACTAAAAACGCCAATCGATAGAGCGTGAAAAAATAATAAAAACTGTATGCTGTCATTTTTGAAAACAGTTGCATTCAAAAGTTATGTGCAACAAACTTTTCAAAATGAGCGAAAAACAGGGAAAAGTGTTACGTCTGTAAAACGAAAAATATTCGTTGTGCACAAAATTGAACAGTTTTTGTCGATAAGGGACCCTAATACAATTTTGTGGGTGGAGATGTCACATTCTAAAATGCTTGCATTTAGAAGTTAGTACCAGCAAACATTTGTGCAATTAGCAAAATTCGCAAAAAAATTTTTTTGCTTATAAAACGAGAAATTGTTCGAAGAGTTGAAAAACTAAAAACGCCAATCGATAGAGCGTGAAAAAATAATAAAAACTGTATGCTGACACTTTCGAAAACACTTGCATTCAAAAGTTATGTGCAACAAACTTTTCAAAATTAGCGAAAAACAGGGAAAAGTGTTACGTCTGTAAAACGAAAAATATTCGTTGTGCACAAAATTGAACAGTTTTTGTCGATAAGGGACCCTCATACAATTTTGTGGGTGGAGATGTCACATTCTAAAATGCTTGCATTTAGAAGTTAGTACCAGCAAACATTTGTGCAATTAGCAAAATTCGCTAAAAAATGTTTTTGCTTATAAAACGAGAAATTGTTCGAAGATTTGAAAAACTAAAAACGCCAATCGATAGAGCGTGAAAAAATAATAAAAACTGTATGCTGTCATTTTTGAAAACAGTTGCATTCAAAAGTTATGTGCAACAAACTTTTCAAAATGAGCGAAAAACAGGGAAAAGTGTTACGTCTGTAAAACGAAAAATATTCGTTGTGCACAAAATTGAACAGTTTTTGTCGATAAGGGACCCTCATACAATTTTGTGGGTGGAGATGTCACATTCTAAAATGCTTGCATTTAGAAGTTAGTACCAGCAAACATTTGTGCAATTAGCAAAATTCGCTAAAAAATGTTTTTGCTTATAAAACGAGAAATTGTTCGAAGAGTTGAAAAACTAAAAACGCCAATCGATAGAGCGTGAAAAAACAATAAAAACTGTATGCTGACACTTTCGAAAACACTTGCATTCAAAAGTTATGTGCAACAAACTTTTCAAAATGAGCGAAAAACAGGGAAAAGTGTTACGTCTGTAAAACGAAAAATATTCGTTGTGCACAAAATTGAACAGTTTTTGTCGATAAGGGACCCTCATACAATTTTGTGGGTGGAGATGTCACATTCTAAAATGCTTGCATTTAGAAGTTAGTACCAGCAAACATTTGTGCAATTAGCAAAATTCGCTAAAAAATGTTTTTGCTTATAAAACGAGAAATTGTTCGAAGAGTTGAAAAACTAAAAACGCCAATCGATAGAGCGTGAAAAAACAATAAAAACTGTATGCTGTCATTTTTGAAAACAGTTGCATTCAAAAGTTATGTGCAACAAACTTTTCAAAATGAGCGAAAAACAGGGAAAAGTGTTACGTCTGTAAAACGAAAAATATTCGTTGTGCACAAAATTGAACAGTTTTTGTCGATAAGGGACCCTCATACAATTTTGTGGGTGGAGATGTCACATTCTAAAATGCTTGCATTTAGAAGTTAGTACCAGCAAACATTTGTGCAATTAGCAAAATTCGCTAAAAAATGTTTTTGCTTATAAAACGAGAAATTGTTCGAAGAGTTGAAAAACTAAAAACGCCAATCGATGGAGCGTGAAAAAATAATAAAAACTGTATGCTGTCATTTTTGAAAACAGTTGCATTCAAAAGTTATGTGCAACAAACTTTTCAAAATGAGCGAAAAACAGGGAAAAGTGTTACGTCTGTAAAACGAAAAATATTCGTTGTGCACAAAATTGAACAGTTTTTGTCGATAAGGGACCCTCATACAATTTTGTGGGTGGAGATGTCACATTCTAAAATGCTTGCATTTAGAAGTTAGTACCAGCAAACATTTGTGCAATTAGCAAAATTCGCTAAAAAATGTTTTTGCTTATAAAACGAGAAATTGTTCGAAGAGTTGAAAAACTAAAAACGCCAATCGATAGAGCGTGAAAAAATAATAAAAACTGTATGCTGTCATTTTTGAAAACAGTTGCATTCAAAAGTTATGTGCAACAAACTTTTCAAAATGAGCGAAAAACAGGGAAAAGTGTTACGTCTGTAAAACGAAAAATATTCGTTGTGCACAAAATTGAACAGTTTTTGTCGATAAGGGACCCTCATACAATTTTGTGGGTGGAGATGTCACATTCTAAAATGCTTGCATTTAGAAGTTAGTACCAGCAAACATTTGTGCAATTAGCAAAATTCGCTAAAAAATGTTTTTGCTTATTGTTTTTTCACGCTCTATCGATTGGCGTTTTTAGTTTTTCAACTCTTCGAACAATTTCTCGTTTTATAAGCAAAAACATTTTTTAGCGAATTTTGCTAATTGCACAAATGTTTGCTGGTACTAACTTCTAAATGCAAGCATTTTAGAATGTGACATCTCCACCCACAAAATTGTATGAGGGTCCCTTATCGACAAAAACTGTTCAATTTTGTGCACAACGAATATTTTTCGTTTTACAGACGTAACACTTTTCCCTGTTTTTCGCTAATTTTGAAAAGTTTGTTGCACATAACTTTTGAATGCAAGTGTTTTCGAAAGTGTCAGCATACAGTTTTTATTATTTTTTCACGCTCTATCGATTGGCGTTTTTAGTTTTTCAACTCTTCGAACAATTTCTCGTTTTATAAGCAAAAACATTTTTTAGCGAATTTTGCTAATTGCACAAATGTTTGCTGGTACTAACTTCTAAATGCAAGCATTTTAGAATGTGACATCTCCACCCACAAAATTGTATGAGGGTCCCTTATCGACAAAAACTGTCCAATTTTGTGCACAACGAATATTTTTCGTTTTACAGACGTAACACTTTTCCCTGTTTTTCGCTAATTTTGAAAAGTTTGTTGCACATAACTTTTGAATGCAAGTGTTTTCGAAAGTGTCAGCATACAGTTTTTATTATTTTTTCACGCTCTATCGATTGGCGTTTTTAGTTTTTCAACTCTTCGAACAATTTCTCGTTTTATAAGCAAAAACATTTTTTAGCGAATTTTGCTAATTGCACAAATGTTTGCTGGTACTAACTTCTAAATGCAAGCATTTTAGAATGTGACATCTCCACCCACAAAATTGTATGAGGGTCCCTTATCGACAAAAACTGTTCAATTTTGTGCACAAAGAATATTTTTCGTTTTACAGACGTAACACTTTTCCTTGTTTGTCGCTTATTTTGAAAAGTTTTTTGGGTATAACATTTGAATGCAAGTGTTTAAAAAAATGGCAGCCAAAAATTTTTATTTTTTCATGTTTTATCGATCGGCGTTTTTTGTATTTAACATTATTAGTTTATTAGCTAATATATATATATATATATATATATATATATATAATTAATTAAATTCTCAAAAAGTTTGATGCGGTTTGTCTTTTTAATCGCTAGTTACTGGCAAAAACGCTAGATGCGCACCATTGTACATTTTTTACATCCCTGAAAAAAATTAGTTAATTCCATGTACCTTTTTTTTCAACTATGGTAAAAAACTTTTTACGTGACAGAAAAAGTTTGCCAAGTGACAAAAAAAAGTTTGTTTTGTTCACGGCGATGCCATTTTTTCAAAGTTTGTTTTCTTCTCATCCGTATTTTTTTGTTGTGTTTGTTGTAGAGATGCATGTATTATTAGGTTATGAGTATACTATTATAATCAGGGTTGTTATATATGTTTTAATAACCCTGTTTTTATGACAAAGCGTTGACGCTCTTGTTAAGGTATGGTATTTCAGCGTTAACGCTAGGCGGTAGAAAACGTTCCGCTTTCCGCTCTTGTTTAGGTATGGCTGTTACGAATACACAGGCATAGTTGCCAGATGAAATGGGTCCGAATTCGTCAAATTTTTAGCGTAAAATCGTCAAAACAATTTTCCGAAGTCGTCAATAAATCGTCGAAAAAAATCAAAATTTTTTTCAAACAAAACATTTATTTTATTTAACAAAACATAACATAACAAATAAAATTCAAAGGTTTTTATATAAAATAAAGTAAATTCTTATCAATAAAGAGATCAACTGTTGAAACAAAGTATAATAAGGTGTTTTGTGTATTTTTTAATACAATACCTACATACCATATCCACAAAATATTAGCAAGTTTAAATTTTTAGAGAAATTAGTGATAAAATCTGCATTTAAATTAAAAATGATGATAGTATTATTCAAGTTGCAACACATTTGTAAAAATTAAACATATACATATATTGGACTTGAACAGTTTTATTAAATCAGGTACTACTTTCATGTCAAAACAATTACACTTGTTTAATTTTAAATGATCTTTAGTATATAAAATTGCCTCCAAAGAAGCTTTCTCTAACCGATTTCATATTTTTGTCTTGTTGAAATTAGCTTGGCTAAACATTATTTCTACATTTGCCGAAGAATGTGGTAAAACCAAATTTCTTTAATAAAATTAGTTAACGTGCGAAATAAAAGACTAGAGTGTTTTCTTCATCTCTGAAATATTTTTCCAAAAATTTAAAAGTTTTATTTCCGTATCCGGAAAGAATTATTCTAAATTTAGTAATTTCAATTGTCTAAATTCAGATTCAATTTGCTGTCTTTCACAAAGTGTGAAAATACTTTAATGTGGGTGGTGTTGGCTGAAGTGGTTAGCGCGTTGACTACTAAGCAAACAATGACGTGGGGCCTGGGTTCAAACCCTGGCCAGAGCAAGTCAATCAACATCATTAATTTCTGTAATGTACATTAGTGAGACATTGTATTAATTGTTGTCGGACTATTTAAGTGATGAAGGCATAGCACTGGTCACTAAAAAACTGTTCCGACAGCGATTGATGATGTTCTAAGCTAATGTACACAACATCGCCCTCCTTCGTCGGTTAGCAGAAACATCGGCGAAGTAAAACAATTAATAAAATGCCTGCCAATACAGCTTAACAAAGTTAATGCGTCTACCTAACACCGGAGACGCCTCAACACTGCTATAAAAATTAACATAACGCGCAAAGCAGAGTTGTAAAAGAGTTAAGCCTTCTACATTTTCAACATCTATCTTCTCTACTCTATCCCTCTCTCTGAGTTCCGGCACAATGCACTGCATACGTAGGGGTCATCCCCTGAGTGCTGGTCCTAATTAAAAAAAAAAAAAAAAAAAAAAAATAGCCTTTTTCCACTAGCATACATTTTAGAGGAAAGAATGGAATATGTTGAAAATGTCAAATTGCATTTCCATAGGCAACATCTACCATCTTCTCAGCTGTCAAAAATATAAAAATACTTACAGCATAATTTATTGTGGAAAAATTAAAATGGATTTTGAAGAAGCATTAATAATTGGACTCGTTCATAATTTACAAGAACAAACAGAATTGTTAATGCAGTTTTCAGAAAAAAGCATTAACACGAACTTCATATATGAATTCTTTGGTTTTTTATTTATTTAAAGTTTTTATAGGCATAGCAAAAAAAGCGATTTCCTGAAAGACATGAGAGTTCTTTCTTGTGCCTCTCAACTCTTCTATTTTGTCATCCCATAAGTCCAGCAACATGTTTTCCAAATTCTGGTTCCATACTATGCGACGAGCAGTGCTTTTCTTTACTTAAACCAAAAATAAATTATTATATTTAAATATGTATGTATGTACAACATATAAAATAAAGTTAAAAAAAAGTAAAAACATATACATACATATGTCATTCACAAAAAATTAAACTGTCAATATGTATGTATCTGTCATTTTGCTAGAGATGACATTAAAATTATCGGAATATGTTGATTGGAACAAAATGATTTAGGAACATCTTTTAAAGATGTAGAAAGATGTTGACTTTTAGTACTGTGTATTTCTTATGGGAAGATGTTAACATCTTCTCAAATTGATGCTAGATGTTAGATGTTGCGTAGTGGAAAAAGGCTATAAGAATTTCATTAAATGAATTGTTATTTTCTTTTATAAGATTGTAGGAATTCATTTGGCTTAATGCATTGAATTTGTCTTCAAAGTCAAATCTCAATAAAACTTGGTCACACAGTTCTACGTAAAACTTTTTAAAATTTTTAATGATCTCACACTTTCCATTTTCATAAATTTTAACATACATATGTACATATGTACATAGGAACAATCTCACTTATTCAACTTCAAGTTTTTGGCGTGCTTTAAAATATTGACACAAATTTATGTATGTAAATAACAGTTGATATATTATGAACAGGTTTAAGCAGCCTAATATACTAAAATTATCTCAACTCAAAAACATCTAAATATGATAAAACTATCTCTTTTACTGCTTACTTTTCTAACATACTGCGGCAAAAGCTGCCAAGTTCTTGAAAAAGTACAAAGTAATGTCATTGTTCTGCAGAACGCTGTCAACTTATAATTGCTTAAAAATCGTCAAATTTAAGAAACAAATCGTCACATCGTCAAACTGCTTTTTTTGGCATCTGAAATCGTCAAAATGACGATAGATCGTCAAATCTGGCAACCGTGCTCGTGTGTGAATAAAAGAACATAAATTGTGTGGCTTAAAAATTCATACCGTGTGTGAAACTACAATGGAAACAAAAAATATGTTTGTGCATTGTTAAAAATGCGTAATAATTTTAACTAATTTTTTTGTCCATTTTAGATATTATTTGTAATTAACATGGTCTAATAATCAGGTCTGCGCAAGAAGGAATATGGTTTTTTGTAGGGTTGTGTTTTGACCGTTAAATAATCTGCAAAAATATGGTAAGTTAATTCGGTCTTGTCAAAAGTTGTTTACATTTTTGGCCGCCATCATGAATATTTTTGTTTACGTTATGCTTTTTGTTTTTGCATAACCAATAAATACATACAAAACAACTTTTGTTTTGTTTTGTATACAGCTTTGTTTTGACAATTTTGAATGAATTTTACACAAACAAAATGCATGTCGCTTTTTATTGTTGTATTCTTACGCGCACCTTATTATTCTACCATGGTAATTAAAAAGAGAACTGTCAAATCGAAGCAAGTAAATCAGTCGTGTGAACAGCTAGATTCACGGATGAGAAGAAAACAAACTTTGAAAAAATGGCAAACTTTTTTACAAGGTTGATAAAAGTGCAGTAGCACTTGGCAAACTTTTTTTCCGGGCTGAAAAAACTAGTAGTAGCACCAAAAAAACTTTTTCAGAGACGATAAAACCGTACTTATAATTAGCAAACTTTTTTAATGTAGAGATGTAGCGTTTCTTTAGCACCTTTTTGTGTGTATAAGGTCAATATACAGAAAACTTTTTGGTAATATAATATATTAATGAAAAAGTTTTCGCTAATAATATAATAATGTAATAACCAATAAAAACTGATAAAGCGTAAAAGTCAATAAATAAATAACAAAATTGAACTGTTGTTGTCATACAAGTTTGTGGGTGAAAATGTCACATTCTAAAAGACTTGCATTTAGAAATTCGTGAAGTGAAGTATAAAACGAGAAATTGTTCGAAAAGTTGAAAAACTAAAAACGCCAATCGATCGAGCGTGAAAAAACAATAAAAACTGTATGCTGTCATTTTTGAAAACAGTTGCATTCAAAAGTTATGTGCAACAAACTTTTCAAAATTAGCGAAAAACAGGGAAAAGTGTTACGTCTGTAAAACGAAAAATATTCGTTGTGCACAAAATTGAACAGTTTTTGTCGATAAGGGACCCTCATACAATTTTGTGGGTGGAGATGTCACATTCTAAAATGCTTGCATTTAGAAGTTAGTACCAGCAAACATTTGTGCAATTAGCAAAATTCGCTAAAAAATGTTTTTGCTTATAAAACGAGAAATTGTTCGAAGAGTTGAAAAACTAAAAACGCCAATCGATAGAGCGTGAAAAAATAATAAAAACTGTATGCTGTCATTTTTGAAAACAGTTGCATTCAAAAGTTATGTGCAACAAACTTTTCAAAATTAGCGAAAAACAGGGAAAAGTGTTACGTCTGTAAAACGAAAAATATTCGTTGTGCACAAAATTGAACAGTTTTTGTCGATAAGGGACCCTCATACACTTTTGTGGGTGGAGATGTCACATTCTAAAATGCTTGCATTTAGAAGTTAGTACCAGCAAACATTTGTGCAATTAGCAAAATTCGCTAAAAAATGTTTTTGCTTATAAAACGAGAAATTGTTCGAAGAGTTGAAAAACTAAAAACGCCAATCGATAGAGCGTGAAAAAATAATAAAAACTGTATGCTAACACTTTCGAAAACACTTGCATTCAAAAGTTATGTGCAACAAACTTTTCAAAATGAGCGAAAAACAGGGAAAAGTGTTACGTCTGTAAAACGAAAAATATTCGTTGTGCACAAAATTGAACAGTTTTTGTCGATAAGGGACCCTCATACAATTTTGTGGGTGGAGATGTCACATTCTAAAATGCTTGCATTTAGAAGTTAGTACCAGCAAACATTTGTGCAATTAGCAAAATTCGCTAAAAAATGTTGTTGCTTATAAAACGAGAAATTGTTCGAAGAGTTGAAAAACTAAAAACGCCAATCGATAGAGCGTGAAAAAACAATAAAAACTGTATGCTGACACTTTCGAAAACACTTGCATTCAAAAGTTATGTGCAACAAACTTTTCAAAATGAGCGAAAAACAGGGAAAAGTGTTACGTCTGTAAAACGAAAAATATTCGTTGTGCACAAAATTGAACAGTTTTTGTCGATAAGGGACCCTCAAACAATTTTGTGGGTGGAAATGTCACATTCTAAAATGCTTGCATTTAGAAGTTAGTACCAGCAAACATTTGTGCAATTAGCAAAATTCGCTAAAAAATGTTTTTGCTTATAAAACGAGAAATTGTTCGAAGAGTTGAAAAACTAAAAACGCCAATCGATAGAGCGTGAAAAAACAATAAAAACTGTATGCTGTCATTTTTGAAAACAGTTGCATTCAAAAGTTATGTGCAACAAACTTTTCAAAATGAGCGAAAAACAGGGAAAAGTGTTACGTCTGTAAAACGAAAAATATTCGTTGTACACAAAATTGAACAGTTTTTGTCGATAAGGGACCCTCATACAATTTTGTGGGTGGAGATGTCACATTCTAAAATGCTTGCATTTAGAAGTTAGTACCAGCAAACATTTGTGCAATTAGCAAAATTCGCTAAAAAATGTTTTTGCTTATAAAACGAGAAATTGTTCGAAGAGTTGAAAAACTAAAAACGCCAATCGATGGAGCGTGAAAAAATAATAAAAACTGTATGCTGTCATTTTTGAAAACAGTTGCATTCAAAAGTTATGTGCAACAAACTTTTCAAAATGAGCGAAAAACAGGGAAAAGTGTTACGTCTGTAAAACGAAAAATATTCGTTGTGCACAAAATTGAACAGTTTTTGTCGATAAGGGACCCTCATACAATTTTGTGGGTGGAGATGTCACATTCTAAAATGCTTGCATTTAGAAGTTAGTACCAGCAAACATTTGTGCAATTAGCAAAATTCGCTAAAAAATGTTTTTGCTTATAAAACGAGAAATTGTTCGAAGAGTTGAAAAACTAAAAACGCCAATCGATAGAGCGTGAAAAAATAATAAAAACTGTATGCTGTCATTTTTGAAAACAGTTGCATTCAAAAGTTATGTGCAACAAACTTTTCAAAATGAGCGAAAAACAGGGAAAAGTGTTACGTCTGTAAAACGAAAAATATTCGTTGTGCACAAAATTGAACAGTTTTTGTCGATAAGGGACCCTCATACAATTTTGTGGGTGGAGATGTCACATTCTAAAATGCTTGCATTTAGAAGTTAGTACCAGCAAACATTTGTGCAATTAGCAAAATTCGCTAAAAAATGTTTTTGCTTATTGTTTTTTCACGCTCTATCGATTGGCGTTTTTAGTTTTTCAACTCTTCGAACAATTTCTCGTTTTATAAGCAAAAACATTTTTTAGCGAATTTTGCTAATTGCACAAATGTTTGCTGGTACTAACTTCTAAATGCAAGCATTTTAGAATGTGACATCTCCACCCACAAAATTGTATGAGGGTCCCTTATCGACAAAAACTGTTCAATTTTGTGCACAACGAATATTTTTCGTTTTACAGACGTAACACTTTTCCCTGTTTTTCGCTCATTTTGAAAAGTTTGTTGCACATAACTTTTGAATGCAACTGTTTTCAAAAATGACAGCATACAGTTTTTATTATTTTTTCACGCTCTATCGATTGGCGTTTTTAGTTTTTCAAATCTTCGAACAATTTCTCGTTTTATAAGCAAAAACATTTTTTAGCGAATTTTGCTAATTGCACAAATGTTTGCTGGTACTAACTTCTAAATGCAAGCATTTTAGAATGTGACATCTCCACCCACAAAATTGTATGAGGGTCCCTTATCGACAAAAACTGTTCAATTTTGTGCACAACGAATATTTTTCGTTTTACAGACGTAACACTTTTCCCTGTTTTTCGCTAATTTTGAAAAGTTTGTTGCACATAACTTTTGAATGCAAGTGTTTTCGAAAGTGTCAGCATACAGTTTTTATTATTTTTTCACGCTCTATCGATTGGCGTTTTTAGTTTTTCAACTCTTCGAACAATTTCTCGTTTTATAAGCAAAAACATTTTTTAGCGAATTTTGCTAATTGCACAAATGTTTGCTGGTACTAACTTCTAAATGCAAGCATTTTAGAATGTGACATCTCCACCCACAAAATTGTATGAGGGTCCCTTATCGACAAAAACTGTCCAATTTTGTGCACAACGAATATTTTTCGTTTTACAGACGTAACACTTTTCCCTGTTTTTCGCTAATTTTGAAAAGTTTGTTGCACATAACTTTTGAATGCAACTGTTTTCAAAAATGACAGCATACAGTTTTTATTATTTTTTCACGCTCTATCGATTGGCGTTTTTAGTTTTTCAACTCTTCGAACAATTTCTCGTTTTATAAGCAAAAACATTTTTTAGCGAATTTTGCTAATTGCACAAATGTTTGCTGGTACTAACTTCTAAATGCAAGCATTTTAGAATGTGACATCTCCACCCACAAAATTGTATGAGGGTCCCTTATCGACAAAAACTGTTCAATTTTGTGCACAAAGAATATTTTTCTTTTTACAGACGTAACACTTTTCCTTGTTTGTCGCTTATTTTGAAAAGTTTTTTGGGTATAACATTTGAATGCAAGTGTTTAAAAAAATGGCAGCCAAAAATTTTTATTTTTTCATGTTTTATCGATCGGCGTTTTTTGTATTTAACATTATTAGTTTATTAGCTAATATATATATATATATATATATATATATATATATATATATAATTAATTAAATTCTCAAAAAGTTTGATGCGGTTTGTCTTTTTAATCGCTAGTTACTGGCAAAAACGCTAGATGCGCACCATTGTACATTTTTTACATCCCTGAAAAAAATTAGTTATTTCCATGTACCTTTTTTTCAACTATGGTAAAAAACTTTTTACGTGACAGAAAAAGTTTGCCAAGTGACAAAAAAAAGTTTGTTTTGTTCACGGCGATGCTAGATTCATAAACATGCTTCAGAAAGCGAAGCAAGTGCTCATCTTGACGTGTGAACATAGTATAACAAGGTTCAGAAAGCGAAGCAAGTGCTTCATCTTGTCGTGTGAACATAGTATCAAGGTATATTAAATAAGGTAGTCTTGTCCCTAAAACAAATACAACATCACAAAAACAACAGGCATTTTGTTAGTGTATAAACTTGGCTGTTGTCAAAATGTGATGTCTAAACAAAATAAAAATTAAATTAAAAAACACATTTGCATAAAATAAAAATATAAAGTTAAAATTTTTTACAATACATAAAACAAAAAGGTGTTGATAGATGTACATATGTATAAAATCAGGATGTCTCTTTTATTAGGGTACAAGGAACAATTTCCTCCCTTTGCAAATGCATTTGTTTAAGGCTGGAGTTATGATAAATTAACTGCATCGAAAAGTGGAACAACAAAGTTTTGACAACAAAAAAATCAGTCAGCTGTTGTCAATTTTAGCTAATGCTACCTGATAATTAATTAATTAATAATATTAATATACCTTGCATAGCAATAAAAAATTGTCGATAGTATTACTATCGAAAAAAAACTACCGATAGTCAGTCCAAAAAAAAAAAAACTATCGATAGTACTATCGATTGTTTTGCAGCTCTAATGCTTTGCTGCCCTACAATTGAGAAATTTGCGAATAAAATCTCTATCTTGTCTCTACACATTATCAATCAATAAAAGATATCTTGTAAAGTGATGTTAATTGAAGGGATTTAAAATAACAAAAATGAATGGGTTAATTGTATTTAACAGCGCAAACGATGTGGTTTATCAGAAACTAAATTTAAAGCTGCTGGAACATTTGTGTGAAAAGGCAATAAACCAAGGGCTTATATCAGAGGATTTCCTAAAGGGTGCATCGGTACCACAACATGGAATTCTTGATGCTAATGTGCTGCTGCAGTTATATAGTCCTCTTGTAAACTCACAGAAAATTATGCATTGCCAGTTTGATAACTGCTATTCCTCCATACAATGTGATCATAGCTTGAACTTTGTTTTCGGAGATGTACTTGGATTTAATTTTCTAAAAATTTCACAAGATTGTATGGAATACATACAACGACAAATGGGCGTTCTAATATCTCTAGCAAAACACTTACACGGTCCCAACATGTTTGCAAGCGATGTTCAAGAGGATTTGTTCACAAAGTGCATGGAATGCTACGAGGAAGAGACTTGGGATAAAGATATGATACTACAAGTAGAAGCATTACCGCGGGTTTTAATTAATAGTGAACTAAGAAGAGCTGTAAAAGGCAGCTTGAACCAAGCACTTGATTGTCATAAAGATAATGGACATTTGAGATGTCACGCCTTGTTGTTTGTTGGAATTAAATTTGTAGCAATTTATTCGGCGAAAACTGCGATGCAGTTAAGCCCATCCGATCTGCTATTTCTGGCTTTATTAATTAGGGCACTTCAAAAGGAATCAAAAGGCCTTAACAAAACTGTAGCCATATTTCTCCAAGGTCTTAGCCAGGACCTCCATTCTGGATGTGTCCCTTGCATTGCTCAATTAAATAAATTAAGCAATGGCGTCGTTTTTATACAAATTGTTGAATATGCACCATTACCCGTTGCTTGCAGTTTATACGACACACAATTTGTATTGCAAAAAATAATTTCAATACAAATGCAAGGAGATGCAGAGGCTTTAAAGCCTACATACGAATCACTAGAATATTTCGTCAGACAGTCGATTGATGCTCTTAAGAAGTCCAAACTAAGAAATGACGATTTGGAAACATGTTTAAAGAAATTTTCTTCAAAGTGGGAAAATCTGAAGAAAATGTACAATGAATTTCTAAAAACTTACGATAGAGATTTGATTGTACGTATAGAATCAAACATTCCATCCTTTCAAGAAGATCTCAAACAATTATTTACAATTGCTTGCTGCGATTCATCTACCATTAATTTTCAACAGTTGCCTGAAGTAGCATCTGTAGTGGAAGGAAAACTTCTGGAATTTTCCGAGTTCCTAGCAGTGAAAGCCGATAGAAATATATCAATAGATGCGTATTTAGAAGACTTTCCTGGTCTTATACACTTCATCTATATTAATCGTTCTTCAGGATTGATGATCGCTCCTGACTTGAAGAATTCCACTCCTCTAATACCGAATGAGAAACTGTCAGAAATGTTAACGTTTTCGCGCAGGCATTTGAAAAAAGGTCATTCATCTGTAATGTGGAAAGATAAATCATTTAATTATGCTTACTTCCTTTGGTTTGAAGACCTGACAACAGCTTCATCGAAATCTATAGATTTGCAAAAACATTTTAACGCTTCACAACATTCCGTCAATGCATTTAAGCCAAACTTTGAGCCTGGGTTATTAGCTGGAGATTATTATCATCTACTTACAGGTGCGTGCTTTCCAAAAACGCCAGCTATTAAAATAAAATGTTATGAATTGTATTGTGTGCATTTGGGTTTGGTAACAGCTACGTGTGCCATTGAGCACTCCAGACGTTTGGTGGCCACAATTTCTGATGTAGTAGGGGATGACATATTTTAAAAAAGATATACATACAACCTTTTTCCACATTAAAAATCATTAAAGTGATAAACATTCCCATGAAAAAACTCCCAATTTTTTTTGTTTTACTATCGTGAATGATTCCCATAATTTTTTTTTGGGAATGAATTCCCATACCTTACAAATATGGCATCGCAAATGTTTACTCCCGCGAATAATTTGGCTAAAATTATTACCAACAATTGAAAGTGGGAACAAGAAGTGAACATGTAAGTAGCAATTTGTTTTTTAATCCAGAACTTCATGTAATCAGTTTTTCTCTTATTTATTCACCCCTATCGCGAATAAACATTCCCATGAAAAAACTCCCAAATTTTTTGTTTTACTATCGTGAATGATTCCCATAAATTTTTTTTTGGGAATGAATTCCCATACCTTAAAAATATGGCATCGCAAATGTTTACTCCCGCGAATAATTTGACTAAAATTATTCACAACAATTGAAAGTGGGAACAAGAAGTGAACATGTAAGTAGCAATTTGTTTTTTAATCCAGAAATTTATATAATCAGTTTTTTCTCTTATTTATTAACACAGGAGTGTTAATAAAGAACAAATTAATTGTCTGGTTGATGCAATGTGCGCGAATCAAGACTATGGCAAAGGTTTCCAAAAGGATAAAAAAGAGTACGTGGGTAAATTTTGAAACGAGTTAAGGTTTTGTAAATGGTGTTAATTATTAGTTTAACAAGCCGCAAATAAACGCTATTCATAATTTTTAGCTTTAATTTCTTTTATTCATACACCACAAAATAAATCCCGCAAAAATTATATGTTAAATCAAAACAAACAATTCAAAATAAAAACTTTTATTCCCAAGTAATTCACAATAGAGACTTAAACTCCCAAAATATTCGCGATAGCAATTTGTTGGGGATGGGAATACAATTTTTCTCCCAAACAACTTACTCCCATAATATTCGCGATAGGGGTGATTAACACAGGAGTGTTAATAAAGAACAAATTAATTGTCTGGTTGAAGCAATGTGTGCGAATCAAGAATATAGCAAAGGTTTCCAAAAGGATAAAAGAGAGGACGTGGGTAACTTTTGAAATGAGTTAAGCTTTTGTAAATGGTGTTAATCGGCTGGAGTATCGACTAAAAAGGGAACATGAGAAAAAAATTAACTGAAAACAAAAAAAAAAAAAAAACCGCTCCAAAACAAAGCGGATCAGATTCATCACGTATTTGTCCTCGCTGCAGTCGTTCTATGGATTGATTTTCCTTTTCCAGCAACAGAAAACGCAAATAAACGCTATTCATAATTTTTACCTTATTAGCTTTAATTTCTTTTATTCATACACCACACAATAAATCCCACAAAATATTTGTTAAATCAAAACAAACAATTCAAAATAAAAACTTTTATTCCCAAGTAATTCACAATAGAGACTTAAACTCCCAAAATATTCGCGATATCAATTTGTTGGGGATGGGAATACAATTTTTCTCCCAAACAACTTACTCCCATAATATTCGCAATAGGGGTGGTTATTTAAAATTAAACTGTATCTAAACATGGTATACTAATTTATACCATTTTTAATATAGCATGAATCTAACATGAGTTTTACACTATAATATATGTCACCATGATGCAATTATTATATGATACAATTGTATCATGATACCTACATATATGACATTAAAAATCTCTAATTATTATATTCTGATTTTCAATGTCAAACTGGATAGACAACTTGATAAGGTCCAGTTCAATTTCAGCACTTACCAGAGTTTTGTATGCATATCATTAGTACGTTATACTGTGAAAGATAGCTAAATTCATATATCTTTATTTTCAATAAAGTGCAATATTTCGCGATACCACCGTAATTAATATTGCAGTCATCAGTTTACTGCTTCAAACATCAATGAATATATAGCGCATGTGTTGTCCATTAAAAAATAATTGACCAAGCTTACTTTGCAATTTATTCTATCACGATCAGTTATAAGTTTATGTGAATTTAGATATGTGTGCTATTAATTTTAAGAAAATATATGAAAATGGCTTAGTACTTTCGACTAATAAAATGAAAAAGTTAAAACCAAAATTGAGCACAGAATTCAATTAACAACTTCAATCGTTAGTTTGTGCACAATAGATTCATCGTTGTATTAGGAGTGCTACATGATACTTTTTTCTTATTTTTTTATTTAACATTTTTTAAATGATTCAAATATGTAAATCCAGTCATTTGGTTACAGTTTGTTGCAAACAAAACTGATTAAAAAAAAAAATTTTAGTCCATATAATATAGTTTTCACTAAATGAACCGCTACAACTTTCATGGCTGCATAAAAATCTGCTGAACTTTCCAAAACCGCAACTGCGCAATCTTGTGGCCACGGTCACGGGACACTGTACCTTCGGAACCCATGCCAGACGCATGGGTCTACCATACAATGAGTATTGCTCCAGCTGTAATGACGAGGAAGAAGAAGAAAGCATAGCACACCTTCTATGCCTCTGCCCAGCTATGGAGGATCACCGCCTCCGCTTTCTAGGCAGCAGATCCTTCAGTACCCTCTCCGAGCTCTCAAATACGGAACTCGGTTGTCTTAGCTCCTTCATCAGGAGCAGTGGATGGTTCGCCCAATAGGGGGCCCGACATCCTGGCTGTTCTGCAAGGCAACTCCTTGCTTTGGGTTTTCCCACCTGTTCTCTGCTTTCTACTCTTCTCTTGCTCTTCTATGGTCTTCCCACATCTACTCTTCTTCCGACTCTTCTAATCTCCTTTCCACCATCACTCGTCTTCACTACAGGTAGCACAATGGGACCATATCAGGACCCAAGTGAGCTGGAATCTAATCTTCCATTTACCAGCAGCCTGCTAACCTAACCTTCATGGCTGCATTATGCTACTGTTTTTGCGGAAATTTACTAAATTTTATTTACTATTGAAAACAACCCTGTTCTACCTTTTTACAATTATTTATTTTTGCTTTCATTTAATGATCTCGTTAAATCAACAATAATAATTTGATTTTTAGCTTGAGGAAGACGCCACCAGCGGCCCCATTTATGTTCTTGGCCAATTGCAGCAAACAATTTGGTTCCGTTTGTATTAAACGATAAACTATTCACAAATCCTACAACGGGTATTTTTAAAATTAACTTAAGTTTACGGTAATTTTCCGCGCAGTGCCAGATGCGAATGAAGCCATCACTAGAACCTGTAAGAATTAAATGCGTTGATATAATTTAAAGTGGTAGTTGCGTTAATACTATAGTACCAGAGGCTATTAAATCTGAGTTTACAACACAAGCTGTTGCCGTAATCCAATTAGGTTCTCCATTAGGTTGTGTTCCATGCGTAAGCGCTTCAGTAGAAAGTGCTTTTTTCTTCAAAGCTGACCATATACACAGTGATCTGAAAGAATATATTTATGTATTTAATAATTTATTATGTAAACTAGACATCCTCGAATAGTTGTCAAACTTTCGATTTCATATGTACGCAAAATATATACATATGTTCTTATTACATATTTTTTTATTTTAATTTAATTTATTCATTCTTATTTACGAAACCGAGCTTAAAAGCCATATTTGGTTTCACTAAAGCTACTACATGAGTTTTTTTTATTAATATTAACAATATATAGGTATAATATATAAAATAAGCAATAAATTTAAATATAATTAAAAAAAAATAAGCAAAATAGGCCAAATAAGAATAGTATAAAAATAAACGACAGTACATTCACCTCAGCAGGTACATAAATTATAAATTAATATTCAAACTTACCCATCAATACCTGACGAAACAAAATTCTCGTCATTAATAAATTTCACATTTTCAATGCTACCGCGATGCCCATTATAAATTAATTGCGATTCTTCAGTTATTTTCCATATCCTTAGAGTGCAATCAGGCCCACCACATGTTATAGCACGTTCGCGGGATAATGCATCAATACCGGTAATACCAGCCTGGTGGCCAAATCTAGGAATAATAAATCAATACAAAAATTAATTAATATTACAAAAGGTGTACTTACAAAGTTTCGATATAGGCCATTTCATCCAATGACCAAATCTTTACAGATCTATCTCTGGATGCAGAGTACAGTTCATGTGTATCTTTACGAAAAACCAAAGATGTTACAACATCTCTATGGCCGTGAAAGGTTTTTAAATGCTTTAATTCTTTAGGGCACCAAATTTGTATAGTTTTGCCACCTTCCGCCAAAGCTAAATAACGAAAATCATTTGACAGACTCAATGCTACTACTTTTGATCTTCGTTTTATGTCTACATTTGGATCTTCATTATGTGCCTGCACATCGATACTGCCCTCAACATGATTAGACTTTAAATTCCATTTTAAAACAAATCTAGTTTTTGCGCCCGTGAATACATATTGACCATCCGAAGAGACCGAAAGTGAACACATGGGTAAATGTTGCTTTTTGTGTTTAAGTTTTACAATATTTTCACAATCGTAGCCCTCTATCGAGGCCGCTAAATTTCTGCGAAGTTTGCCAACACTATCCAAATATTCAGTTTGCAGTCTGTGCGAAACTTGATCATGAAGTTGTTTCTCTTCAGCTTTATCGGCTTCTTGTTTTTCGATTTCTTCCAAATACTGTTTAGCTAAACGTAGTCTTTTATCTTGTGGCGTTTCCTCTTCAGCATCATCGGAAGAAAACACTATATTGGTTGCTCCATCCCCTTCAACACTACTTTGGTATTCATCATCGCTAGCAATTTCTTCGTCTTTTATCGTTATTTGTTTTCTTAAGGTATCATTCAACTTATCTTTGCTTTTACCTTTTCCACCTAAAGTTTTAGACTGACCAACTGGAAACTAAAATGTAAAGGGAATGTTAATACAATTATCCAACAGTTTCAATGCTTCTCTCACCTTGCGCTTTTTAATTTTCAGTTCTTTTTTAAGAAAGAATGATGAAGACATTTTGCTTATATGTTTTTAAATTATTTGGTTTAATAAACTTTTATTAAATAATATTTAAAAGTAATAAAGATTGTTGGTATTGATTTAGTTTCTACGCAAAACACACGTGAATGTATTTGACAATTCGTACACAAACAAAGTTGTTCTGCTCATCAAGAGCTGCCATATGATAATTTCAAGTAGTAGTTGTCAGTGTAGCCAGTAAATATTGTCTAACGTCCCCAAATTAAAGTGTTATCCCCTAAAATCCCCATTTTAAAACTGGAAATCTCCAATTTCGTCACCAATAAAGATATGTATATTAAGCATCATAAAAAACATTTTTTTTTATTAATTTTATTACATACATTTATTTAAGTTAATGCATTCGTATGTGCTCAATGGAACTTTTGAATCCATAAAATATTTTAAAATTCCATACACGGAATCTATGCTTTCGAGTTGTAAATTTATAAATAACTCAAAATTTTCCATACTCTTAGGGCCAATAATTGACTTCCTATTTAAATACTCATTCAGCTAATTTTCATTTAAATTTATGTTGCATTTAAATAAGATTCCATTTTTTCAGTGAGTAATTATAGTTCTTATTTAATTACGATGAAAATATTGTAGCACTGCGTAAAATAAAAAATTTCCCACAAATTTCCCTAAAGAACAGCTGACTAGAACCACTAAAGAAAAATCCAAAAAAATATATTATTATTTTAGCTAAAAATAAGAATAATTAAGAACTGCTGAAATGTTTTTAAAGAATAAAAGCAACTTTCAATACGATTAAAAGGTTAATAGCGACAAAACAAGACAAAATTTTATGCAGTTTGCCAGCAGCCACATATATTCTATTGGCTTTATTTTATATAAGAAGAACAAGCAGTCAAAAACATATGGAAATTCGTAAAACTTATGTAGTATTTAAATACACAATGTTGGCTATTTAATGTTGACTTAATTTTGCAGTGAGAAACTTAATTTTGTATATAAATAGCATTTAAAAATAAATGACATATAAATTAGTACTGAATTATTGGCCCTTAGTGTATATTTTAAGCATTTATTTTGGTAGTACAGTTAAATAATCGAAAAAAAAATTTTTTGAGCTCCTTTGAGCTTCTAATTCCTTTGAACATTCTATGCCAACATCAATTTTAGCAACAACCAAATTACTTTCCTTACACTGCCTTTACACATGAAAGTACTTTCTTGAAATTTTTGTATACGTATTATCAACGAAAATTTCAAAGAAATAATCAAATTTCATGAAAGTTAGTTGAAAGTTTACACAGGAAAGTGAAAGTTTACTTATATTGAAAATGTCGTCAAAGGGAAAACTTATAGCGAAAATTCATAAGTTTGTTTTTTAAATCATTTCGTCTACATATATGACTTATGGTTCATATCCCACAAAATCGCATGGGAGCGGTCCAAATTTATTAATTTTGCTATATTTTCCTTGCTTAATTTTGCGTCCATTATTACTGTTTTGCTTATTTTATCTCTCAGAGTTGCCAAGATCATTACTTCAGTCGATTTTTCGGTAACGCGTTGGCAATAATAATTATTGTTATATATTTTCATGACATTTATGTCTTAAAGCAATACTAATTGCCTTCTTTATATTTATTTGAAAAAAATATTTAAAATTTTTTAGTATATATTCACAAAATAAGTCAAATTTATAATTAATATTTAACACAATCCTGATATTTCCTAAAAATATTTTCAATGGGCAACTCTGTTTATCTCCTTGTCATTTTACACTGCAGTCACACGTTCAAGTTTTCTTTAAATTCTCTTTCAAGAAATTTACACATACTGCTTCTCAAAATTTACAAAAATTGAAAGCTGTGACGTAGGTGGCAATCAATTCTAAAGCAATTTGCTTTCAAAAACACAAAAATTTATGGCGGCAGAATATATGTACCAATGTATGTATATGAAAACAAACGAGAGTTTATAATCAATATGGCTATCAGCTGCTTTCTTGAAAGCAAATTGAAACGCATAATTTGAAGGAGAATTTGAAAGCAAGCTACCATCAAATTTCAAAAGTATGAGTGTATTGGTACAAAAATGGGAGAGTAATAAAATTTGAAACAAAACTTGATCGTGTGAACCCCAAGTTACTTTCAGAAAGTGTCAAATAATTACTGTCTTGAAAAATTCGTTGAAAGCTGATCAGCTAGCATTTTCAATCGTGCTAGAGTCTACTGGGAATCTCACAAAGAGCACTTTTGATCGTCGACGAGCGCATTTTTTAATCGCAGAAGATCCCTAGCACGGGAGAAACTGTTACACGAGCTGATTCTTCTGTGAGATTCTTCCACAACACAGCGAAGGACGCTTATATTCATCGTTGAGGGGATCGCTTGAGATCTGTGTAGAGATTATCTAACGAGTCTTTCATAAAGAATGTCAAGAATCGTATGAGAATCTTGTAGGGATTATCTTGCAACTCGTGAAATGCTCAGCCGTGTAATTCTTATATGATTCATACAGAGAGTCGCAAACGGCTCATTCGATGATAGTTTGAAGAATCATATAATGCGCAGTAGGATTAGGCCAAATATTAGGCCAATTCACAAAATGTGGCATTTGTTTTATGTCGTAAATTGTTGTTGGTAATTTCGGTATAAACATTTGCTTCGAAGCATGTTTATATGGAAAAGACCAACAAAATTTTCTACTTACAACTCATACAAGATTTTGTAAATTTGCTAATTAATAAGAATTGATGGGCTTAGTGCAATAACTCGGTAAGCCACATAAAATCAAAAATTGGTTTTATGTGCTCATTTTCTTGATAGGTGCCAAAGCTTTGCATCCTAGAAAAATTTTTGGATAAATTCTAGTGTTTTACAACTAATTATGCTGCGTATTTAAAGTAGAAAATTCCAAAAACCACACAATTTTAAATTTTGTTTAAAATTAAAATGCGATTTATTCCATTTTTTTGTGGCATGTGGAGTTATTTCACTAAGTTGTATTATTGTATTCACTAAGTTTGTATTGTATTTTTTTTAAAGGAACATGGGCTTAGCGTTTATTTATTTAATTAAAATAATTATTTAATTTTAAAACAAAAAAAAAAAAACAATTCAATGTAAAAAAGCAAAGCAAACTTTTTTTTTGGCATATTACGATAGATGAGCACATATCTATCGTAACTTTACAAAAACTCGATATGAAAAAATAAATGAGTTAGGGCGTTTCTATATTAAGGTAGCGATATGTATACACATACATATGTAATACATATTAATTTGAAAGTGTCTTCTTTCTTTGCCGTCTCTCTATTCTGTCCTTGGCGTGGACAAAATGTTGCTGAAATGTCCGGTTAATGATTACATCATCAATCCTTGGAAATTTGGAATGGCAAAGATCTACAAAAGTATTTACGGAATTAATCAAGTAAATTCGTTTCTGTAAAAAGTTATAAACATACTTCTTATAATAGATATAATAATAAATTTTTGGATGCTCTCTTTTCCGCTTGTTCCTCTCCAGGAAAATTCTGTTGCTATTTCGTCAACCATCAACTGTTTTATTGCCCCTCTTATAAAATTTGGCGCATCAATTGCTGCAACTTTTCCCAATACATATTTCTAAAAATTTAAAAATAGTATGTTAATTACCTTGCACTTGTTAATGAGCGTACGTAAATAACTTACTAATTGAACGCACACATTATCGTTTTTTAACTCTTCGCAAAACAATTTGAAAGACTCCAAATCTTCGGTTGGGAGCTTTGGAAGCAAATTCGTCGGCATGTCTTCAGGGACCGATTTTAGTTATCGTACTTCATTCCTCAATGTTAATACTTCCTTTGTTAGATTTTCTAATAATTTGGTCTGGTTTTGTTCTAAAGCATTAATGCGATTATATAAATTCCGTAGCTCACTAAGAATTTCATTATTTTGGATGGTTCCTGAAAAAAGATTAAAATAAAAATGTTATTCGTTTTTGTAACATTTATAAATGTTAATATTGATTGATTGTTATATCCAAGCATGCTTACGCAGTTGTGCTTTGCTCATGCTTTAGGAACTCATCAGTAAGATCAGAGAATCGCCTTATGAAAATACATGGAAATCTTTTTTATTATGTTCAACTTACTTTAAAAAGCAAATAAGATAATTACAATTTGCATACATATATTTCATAAAGAGATAACTAGATCCAGCTGATGACTCCTTGAGCAGGAAAGAAACACTAGTGTCTAGGAATGATTGAGAAAAACAAGCAAGGAACATGTTTGGAATAAATATAAAACATACCTTGATTTACATTTCGCAGTTCAATGTATTGAGTTTCTAGGGGATTAGAATAATTATAGTTTTCGGCAGCCATTTAAATTATTAGAATAAAAATGGACAACTGGTTTTTTTTATCTTCAAAGAGCGCAACTTTTTTTAATAATTTTTAAATACAAACACTTCACTTTTTAATTTACCTTTTTCCAAAACAAAAATCACCACTTGCACGTTTTAAAATCAAAACTTGAATAAATAGTTGATGAAAAACGAAGAATAAATTAAGACGCGCTATTTGTTTCTGTTTATCTATAACAGTAAATTGCATATTAATAAAAACGACAACAAACATTTTTAATCATCGTCCATTAAACATTTCAAGATTAAAAAGAGAGTGTTTCCGAAAAAAACATGAAGAAAGATAAATAAAGTATAACATTATTGTTTTTGTACTCTTCAAATAATCACTAGAAGATTTTTAAAGGATTTGCATGTTAAACATTCCAAGATTAAAAGACGATCGTGCCAGAAATTGTGTAAAAAAGTAATAATTAAGAGAAAAAAGTAGATGTTTTTTTAAAGGATTTGCATGTTAAACATTCCAAGATTAAAAGACGATCGTGCCAGAAATTGTGTAAAAAAGTAATAATTAAGAGAAAAAAGTAGATGTTTTTGTTATTGTTACTCATCAGATCATCATCAGAAGATTATTTTAGGACTTGTTTATTAAACACAATCGTCCTACAAACAGCCTATTGCTAGCTGGGGAGAGGAAAGTAGAGAAAATTTAAGTGTGTTAGTGAAAAAGTGTGAGTGTAATTGCGACTTTCTTGCAATTACTTTCATGTGCAAAGGCTATGTTATCGTCAATTTGTCTTGATATTTGTTATATTTTATGTTATATATATTTATTTATTCTTAGTTCATTTCATTAATAAAATATAACATATATACTTAAGATTAATTGAATGTAGTTAGTGGATTATTTTAGATGTACTTATATCTTCTGTACTCCGGTATGGGTTTTCACTTGACTCGCGGTCTTTTTTTTTTTTTTTTTTTTTTTTTTTTATTTGAGATAAGTAGTATTAATAATACTTTCAAAAGAAAAAATTTTTAATAGTTTTTAGCCATAGTCTTCTATGCTCTGAATAAAAATTTGTAATTATTATTTATTCTTTACAAAATTTATAACTTTTTTTCTAAATAAATATACATTTGTTTCATTTTTAATATCATTTGACATGGAATTATATAGTTTCAATCCTTTATAAAATTGTGATCTTTGCATTTTTGTTGTTTGTGTCCTCTGTAGTCTGAAGTCGTTAGCATTCCTTAAGTTATATGGTTGAATATTTCCTACATAATTTATATGTTCGGTTAGGTACTCAGGTGCATCTCCTTTCTTCATTTTCTGAATAAAGTTTATTGTATTAATTTCCAGTCTTTGTTTTATATTTAACCATTTTAACATATCTAACATTAAATTTATTGACGTAAAACGATGACATTTTAAAATTGCACGCATGGCTTTATTTTGTAGTTTTTGTAGTCTTATTATTTGTTGGTCTGAGCAACACGTATATAAAATAGTTGATCCGTATTCAAAATGTGGTTTAATAATTGTATTGTATATATTAATTGCTGTTATTATGGACATCTTGTTTCTTATACGTTTAAAAAAACTTATCTTTTTTCCAATTTTTCTGCATATATATTCCATATGGTCAGTAAATTTTAATTCTTTATCTATAATGAAACCCAAATATTTCAAGTTATTTACTTTTTCAATTACAATATTGTTTATTTTATATGTTATATCACTATTCATATTTATTTCCATTAACTTTGTTTTATTTTCATTTAATTTTAATTTATTCATTTTTAGCCAATTATTTATATTATTCATATCTCTTGTAATATTTTCGTAGCGTTCTTCTTCTGTTTCTGCTTCCGTGAATATTAGCGTATCATCAGCATATTGAATAATTTCGCATTTTGTTAAAACCTTTTCCATATCATTTATATATATGATAAATAAAAGAGCTCCTAGTATTGAGCCCTGTGGTACTCCATAATTATTGTTTATAGCACTAGATTCCACACCATTCACTTTTGTATATTGTCTGCGATTTGTTAAATAGGACTCAAACCACTTTAGTTCTTTATCTCGTATACCATATTTATATAATTTATTTATAAGTATGTCTCTGTCTATAGTTTCGAAAGCTCTTTTAAAGTCAAGGAAAATAGCCAATATTTTATTTTTTTTTTTATTTATAAACTTCCACCTATTTATTACACAATTTATAGTTGTTTCGCATGAATGTTTTTTGCGGAAGCCTGATTGATTTTTGGAAATTAAACCATTGCCTTCCATATAATCCTGTAATTGATTTTTTACAATTTGTTCTATTATTTTTTCACATGTTTTTAAACCATTAATGGGCCGGAATTCTTCACATTTATTTGTATTTTTTATTTTTTCTACTGGTGTAACCATTGATTCTTTCCAGTTATCGGGAAAAATTCCATTATTAAACGATTGATTTATTATTTTCTCTAACACATTGCCCGTTAAATTCCAATTATCTAGACTTATATCTTTCGTTATTTTCTTATAGTCAGGTTTCTTTTTTACATTCTTAATGATACTTTTTAACTCTAATAAAGATATTGCACGAAACTTAAAATTAATATTTATCACAGGTATTTTGTTCTCATATTGTACATAGTCAATAGATTCTCTTATGTCTTTAATGCTATTTACAAAATAACGGTTAAATTGCTCGGTTGTTTGTAAGCTCTCTTTGTGTTCTATTTGGTTAAATATCACAGTTTTTATCACATTTTTGGGTTTCCTTAACACTAGTTATTTTACCACACTCCACATTTCTTTTTGACTACTTGTGTTAGATATTTTGTTGTTTATATATCTATTTTTTCATTTTCTATTTTTACTTTATATTTATTTCTCATGGTCCTATAATTTGCCCATGCCATGCTGCTATTTTCAAATACTGCTCTTTGATATAGATTAACTTTTTCTAATTTCATAATTCTTAGTTCATTGTTAAACCATTTATTGTTAGTTATTTCTTTTATTTTCTTTTTTACTATAGATTTTTTTACAACACTTTCCATACATTCATCCAGATTTTTAGCTTGTTCATCTACAGTAAGATTTTCATTAAATGATAATATTGCACACAATTCAGTCTTTGATATAGATTAACTTTTTCTAATTTCATAATTCTTAGTTCATTGTTAAACCATTTATTTGTATTTATATTCTATTTTATTTGACCTTTTCTTTATATTTATTAGAATGTTTATTTAAGCTATAGGTCTTTTTATTTTAATAAAGACCTATAGCTTTAATAAACATTCTAATGAACCATTTATTGTTAGTTATTTCTTTTATTTTCTTTTTTACTATAGATTTTTTTACAACACTTTCCATACATTCATACAGATTTTTAGCTTGTTCATCTACAGTAAGATTTTCATTAAATGATAATATTGCACACAATTCAGTATTTGATATAGATTAACTTTTTCTAATTTCATAATTCTTAGTTCATTGTTAAACCATTTATTGTTAGTTATTTCTTTTATTTTCTTTTTTACTATAGATTTTTTTACAACACTTTCCATACATTCATCCAGATTTTTAGCTTGTTCATCTACAGTAAGATTTTCATTAAATGATAATATTGCACACAATTCAGTTTTAAAAATATTTTTATTATATTTAAAGATTTCTATTTCTTTGTTTTTTTCTTCTGATAATTCCGCACCGCAATTAATAAAAATGTTTATAGACTCATGATCTGATATTTTGTTATTTATATTAGTTTTAGCTGATATCATTTCATTATTCGTAATTATATAGTCAATTGTAGTTTTTGAGTTATGAGTTATTCTTGTATATTCATTCATTATTTGTTTAAGTCCATTGTCGTTAAGTATACTTTGTATTTTATTTTTGTAATAATCATATTTCCAATCTATATTTATATCACCAGCAATTATAATATCACAGTTCTGCTCACATATATCTTCTAGGAAGTCTTGAAGTGTCTGACAGAAATCCGCCTTTGCTTGGGGATCTGTATATAGCTATTAATATGAAAGATATGTTCTTGTATTTTGCCCTTATTGCACTAATCCAGTATAGAGAATCTTGTACTTCGCTTTTTATATATTCGACCGTCCATTGTTTTTTAAAATAAATAATGACTCCACCTGTTTTTGAAGAATTCGATAATGTGGGATATTGATTGTATTGTCTTAATTCAATTTCATTTACTTCTGTTTGATTTGTCATATGGGTCTCGGATAGAATTATAAAGTCTGGGTTACTGGTTTCAGCTACTGTTTCCAATTGAGTAAAACTATTTGTTAATCCCTGTATGTTTGTGTATATGCCATATATATTTTTTGTTTGTTATACATATATTTATATCTAAACCAATTCTCTTCATTTTTAAATTAAATTTATTTTTATATACGGGACATTCCCTATTATTCGTTGCATGATTTTCGTCCAGTCCTAGATTAAAGCGTTTATTCTCTCTTACACAGTTTAAGCATTTATATGTTGTCTCCTTATTGCAGTCCTTACTTCTATGATTGCCATGGCATTTGTAGCATATTTCATCATTTCTGCAGTCTGATGCCTTGTGGTTATATCCTTGGCATTTGTAGCATTGAATTATGCTGGTGCCATCAAACACTCTACATCTATCCCAACCAATGTTTAATTTCTGTTGTAATATAGCCTTGTTATACGATTCGTTATCTATTTTCATTTTTACATTATATATGATTCTATTAAATCTTTTTGTCTCATAACATTTCACTATTTCAATTTTACTATCCTTCATTATATCATTTTGCTTTTTAATTTTTCAACCATTTCTCCTTCTTTAATTTTAAAATTCATGTCTGTTATTATAATGTGCATATCCATTTGTTTTGGGATTTTTACTTCATAATTTTCACTAATTTCATTTTGTATTGCCTTTTTAATATTTTCCCTTTCTTCAGCATTTTCACTTTGTATAATCACTGTGCCATTTCTTCTGTTTTCAACATTTGTTATTTTGAAATTTATTGGATCGACTTTTTCATTTAATTCAGCTTTGGTTTTTTGTGCGGTTTGTTTTTCTTTTGGTTTTATGACTAAGGGGACATTTTTTGATGCATCTGGCATCACTACATTTTTTGCCACAGTTTGTGCATATGACATTTTGCTTTTTGCACTTGTTTCTTTAACCATTTTTTTTATGTCTTCCCACATCTTTACATTGTTATTGTTTATTTTTTCACACATGTCTTTATTTTTATCTTCAACTGCACTGATATTTCCATAAATGTTTTTTATTTCTGCCACATTTTTTTCACACATGTACATCTGCCAAATATTTAAATCTTTTATCATACCGTTTTTCAATTGCTTCCAATAATCTTTTAATATCCTTTTCATTTCGTTTAACTGTACTTTCGAATTCATGTTTATAATCAACCAATGTTTGTTTGCTTTTGTTTACACTTTCCTGTATGTCCTTTAGAACGAAATCAACATTCTGTATATACTACATGCAGTCTTCGCAGATAAACCTTATAAAATTGTCCTCATCAAGAATTTTAGCGGAGTATTGATCTATCCCTGCGCACTTTTTTGTATAATGGTACACCTTTTCACATACACCATCACATCTTATACCACTTTCTCCCCTTATTGATGATCTTTTCAACAATGGCGTTTTTATGATGTTCTTCTTTTCTTTTGTCAGTGCTTTTCTATGTCGTTGCCAAATTATTATTTATTCTAACATCCACTTTTATTTGAAGTTTTAGTAGATCTCGTAGTCATCTAGTCTCTTCTTAGTTTTGCGCTCTATACGTGATCTTTGTGAAGGTTGGTTGTTCGGTTGTTCCGTTTCGTATGTAGCTTTCTGACCACGGAATTTGTTGTTGATGTTTTCTTCAGTTTGTGGGATTGGCTTTAGTTGTTCTTGGCTTTCTGGGGTTTCGGATGCTTGATATGTCCTCGATAACGGTTGATCTGGTTATTGCGTTGTTTCTATATGTTGATCATTTGTTGTTTGAAAACGAGATTTAGTTGCTTGAAGATTCTGTGGGCGTGCATTTGGTTTCATTATATGAATGGTGTTTCGTCTATATAACTTGTCCTTGGCGCTTATAACAAATGATCGGTTTGATAGTTTCTGTTCTATTTCGCCTTTTACCCATTTTTCTTTCGGATTTTGTTTTATGTATACTTGGTCCCCTGTTTGGAAGTTTTTTTCGTTTTGTGTTCCTCTGGCAAAATACTTTTTGTTATATAAACGTTGTTGCTTTATTTGCTGTGGTACATCGAGTACTAATTCATGATTTAAATTTCTAGTTGGAATGCCGCACCTTAGCCATCTGCAGAAAAAACGTTTGGATGGGCTGGAACCAATTTTGTTCGGTGTATTTGTCCAGATCAGCAGTGCTTTCTAAAAGTCCGAATTGGAAGCTAGTGCTTTTTTATTAAATGTTTGGCGATTTTTACAGCTGCTTCAGCTTTTCCAATAGCTTTTTGGTGGTGTGGGCTGGATGTTTCGTGATTAAATTCCCATTGATCTGTAAAGTTCCTGAATTCGGCACTGGAAAAATTTGTGCCGTTGTCTGTGATGACTTTAGCGGGTATACCATGTCTGCGGAAATTCTTCCGACATATGTTTACAGTAGTAAGAGCTGATAAATTATCTAGTTCGTCGATTTCGAAGAAGTCCGAATAGTGGTCAACAGTGATTAGAAAGTATTTCGTTTTATTTTTGATTTTCAATTCGAAAACATCCATTGAAACAATTTCAAATAGAGTTCGTGGGATTTCTGGAATCCTAGTGGTTCACGTTGTTGTTGTCTCGCATATGAGTTACAGATGTCGCAGGATTGTATCATTCGTTTGATTTCGTCGGTAATGCCTATCCAATATACGCTTTATCTTGCCAGTTTTAGTGTTGATTCGATGCCTACGTGTGGCTGGTGAAGCTTATTCAACATTTCGTATCTCATCTGTTGTGGTACTATTAGCCGATTTCCTTTGAAAACCAAGTCATTGTTTAATACCAGCTCATCTCTGATTTTCCAATATTGTTTGATGTTGTCGTTAATTTTTGATTTATCTTCGCTTCACCCTTCCTTTATTGTTTTTATCAAACTCTGCATTACATTGTCATCTGCTGTAGCTTGTTGTAGTTTTTTTGTTGTTTTTGTGCTGATCGGCATGTCTTCGATGTCATTGATTGTGTCGAATTTCTTGAAATCTTTGTTAATTTTAAAAATCTCGACTGCGCTTTGAAAATGGGCCTCTAGTGGTGCCCTGGACGGAGTGTCGGCTAGATACATTTCAGATCCTTTTTTATACTTAATATTGAAATTATATTTTTGTAGTTCTAGGATCATTTGTTGAAGTCTTTTTGTTGAAGTGGCTTTTTGAATATGTTAATTAACGGGGAGTGATCAGTTTCGATAGGTATGTTTCTTCTGCCGCAGATATACTGGTGAAATCGTTTGCACGCGAATAATACAGCTAGCATCTCCTTTTCGATTTGTGCGTAGATGTGTTGTGTTGGTGTTAACGTTTTTGATGCGTATATTATGGGATGTCCGTTTTGAAGCAATGCACTACCTATCGCGAACGAAGATGCATCGGTCTGTATTGTAGACGGTTTGTTGACGTCGTAATATTTTAATACTGGTGTCTCTGTTAAAACGTTTTTCAGCTTTGCAAATGCAACATCTTGTTCGTCTTTCCACTCGAAGTCGCTTTTTATGTGTGTATTTTTTCGCAGGGGTTCTGTTATTTCGGATAAATTTTTTATGAATTTGCTTACGTATGTTACTAGTCCTAGGAACCTTAGTGTTTCAGCTTTATCTTTTGGTGTTGGCATATTTTTTATTGCTGTAATTTTTTCAATGTCCGGTTTTACGCCTTCGCTCGTGTTATGAGTCGTTTTCCCCCAACCAACAAAAATATCAGCAGCAGCGAAACATACGCTGAATACACATACTGACGTTGTAATGAGTTATTTTCCCTCAACCAGCAAAAATACCAACGGCAGCAAAATACCGCTGCATGCATTACTGACGTTATTACCAGTAATTTTCCTAGCCGCGTTAATAATAGCATCAAAGAAATATAATAATCCTTGTGTTGATCTTGCTCAAGAAAAAACTGTCCGGTGTAGCAAAACCAACAATACATAAAAGTCTAAACTCTAGCTACCTTGTATTGTTGCATCCTACATTCGACGGTGTAGAACTGCACAGGAGTCGACAATTGAGTAACGTCTAAATTCTAGCAACCCTTATATTGTCATAGCTTAGTGCAGGACTAATCGCTAAAGCGGATCAGGACAAAGAGGAGAATTACTTTGATTGTAAAAATTCTGCGCGGTTGCGAACAAAAAATAAAAAAATAATATAAAGTGAAAATAAGCCTAAACCACAGACCACTATGAAGATAATAACCAGCGGAACATGGGTAAGTAGAAGACAGCATTAATGGCCAATCCACAGACAAAGACAGACGAATTGATACAACGGATCGACAAGTGTAATTATTCAGTGGACAGTCTACTAGTTTTTGCGTGGACAGAACTTAAGGGTTTAGAAGCAGACAAAACATTCCTGGACAACCATAGGGAAACAATAAGATACCAAAGACTGACAAAATTAGAAGAAGTAAGCTATGTCCTACAATTAATAAGTGAGTTAAGTAAAGATAGATCACAGGAGTTTATAAAGAAGATCGAAGAACTAGAAGAAACAAAAACATTTCTAAAGGGCCATTGCGAAAAGCTAAGAGGACAAATAGAATATACAGACAATTTATTAGAGGACGTAGTAAAGGAAAATACGGAATTAGAGAAACAATTGAAAGGGAAAGGACTTAGTGAGGAAAATTTTAGAAAACAATTGAAACAACAGCAGTTGATAGAGGCACAAGACGACACTATCCAAAGGCTACAAACAGCATTGGAAAACGCTAGAAGAGAGTTGGACACAATTTACAGAGCATGTTCACCAAATCCTTCACTGCACGAAGACCTAAACGAGGCAGGACTACCAACAATAGTACTATCACACGATAAAGAAACACCTGCCTTGACGCTGGTGGAAAAAGTAAAAACCATAATAAACAACGCAAGGAAAGCGGGTAGCAGGGGGTACTCCGCGGAAACAAAAGCCAAGAAATTAAAGGAGTTAAGCGAATACTCGCTGAGATTCGGTGAATTGGAAGAAACCGAAGGAGTTGACAGCAGAGTAGCGGAGGAATTTAATAGACTGATCCCAGTAGCCCATGAAATTTTGGATAGACGATCACCATCACCCCGGCAAAACCATACTATTGAGAGAGCAGAAATCGGAACGATCAGAATGACTTCGCTATCCGAGATTATTAAGATTGTAAACAACACAGTCCCATCATTCTTCGGGACCGATGGGCCAGACTTGTCATCAGAAGTATTCAGGTACATACAAGGATGCAAGATGGTAGAAAGAGAAGTACTCACAGGTGCAAATAACGTTCTAACACAAGATGTAATACAATGCCTGAAATTGAGACTCCTAGGGGGCGCTTACTCAAGAATTTTCCAGATGAGTTTCAGTTCCGTGGACGCGTTATGTAATGCGCTCAAGAAATATTATCTAAAAAACAAGAGCTTAGATAAAATAAGGGAACTAATATTGGGTTGCAAACAGAGCATCAGAGAGTCAGCATGCAAATTTGGAGAACGCCTGGATAACCTATTGAATGAGGCAAAAACAACTATAGAGAACGAATGGCCGGTGGGACCTGGCCGGGAAACCATGCTGAAAGACTTCAAACGAATAGCGGTAAGGAGTTTTATCAAGGGTTTGAAAGACCATGCTCTCAAAGCTCGATTTGTGGGACAGGAAGAGGAAGAGCTCACAAACTTAATAGAGGTAGTCGAAAATGCAGAGGAATTGGTGGCGAACCAACGCACAGTATCAACGTAATAGATTCAGAAGTCCCCTGTAGTTTTTGCAACAGGATGGGGCATGAATGGAATAGCTGCAAAAAGCGGCTAAAAACACCATACTGTATGAGCTGTGGAAAATACGGCCATGAAATGGGGCCACTGTGCAGGAATATCGTAAGCTGTACGTTCTGTGGAAACAGCGGGCACGATGTGGAAAACTGCAGAAAGAGATTAGGCTCCTTATACTGCCGATTGTGTAGGATAAACGGTCACAAGGAAACCCCTTTCTGTGAGCCAAGAAGAAACATACCCAACCAAAATCAATTGGATAGACGGACGACAGAAAGAAATAGGAGGACAACAAACACAGAATTCCGTGGAAGCCCACAACGGGACATAACATAAACAGAGGGGCAAACAGAAACAATGGTATACGCCCAACCTGTTTTAAATGTCAGCAACAAGGACATTTTGCACGGGACGGCAGAAGTAATGTTAGACAGACTGAAGCAATGGGTGCAGGGATCTACCAACAGGCACGAAATAGCAACAACGGCAGGGACCTAGCTAACAATGAAGTAGAGGCCCATAGCAACGCAAATCGGACAAATGCTCAGGGAAACGAAATTCAGCCCAGTTATCGCCAATAACTGGGGTCCGCCAAATTAACAGAAAATTAGATTGGCATAAAAAAGAGAACAAATACAAGTATAATAAGGAAACAGAAACAAAGAGTCGGGTAAATAAAGATGATACGGAGACTGACTCAGAAACAGAGCAGCCAACCAGGATAGTAACTGAGGCAGTTGTACACTCGGTAAATAAGGAGAACGGGCACACTATAGAAGAAAATACTGCGAAAGATAATAAATTAAACAAAAAAAGGAGGAAAAAAGTGAAGAGATGGTACGAAATATAGAAGATAGTACTGAATCACCGGGCAATGTGGACACAGATTTTATTACGCTACCCTGCCAAGCTAGGCAGCGATAATTGGTCTTACTTGTAGATACGGGAGCAGTTACTAAAGTGACGGTTAATATCATATCAAGAGATAAAACCGTGGTTGTGCATAAACAGGCAAATCAAGAGAACGGGCAAACTTTGGAAGTGAAAGCAGAAAAAGACAAAGTATTAAAACATAAATGTGAAGAGAAACAAAGTGAAGAGATAATGCCAAATATAAATAATAGTACTGAATCTCCGAGCAATGTGGACACAGTTTTTATGACGCTACCCTGCCAAGGAGCTAGGGAGGGAAGATTGGTCTTACTTGTAGATACGGGAGCAGTTACTAAAGTGCCGGTTAATATCATTTCGAGAGATAAAACTGTAGTTGTACAAAAACAGGAGATTTCCCCTGGAGTTTATGTTGGAAATACTGTGGTCAACATTAAAAATGGAGGCACAGCAGTACCCATACTGAACGCAACCGAGAAAGATATCCCATGGAGGAAGGAAATCCAGTCGAGATTTTCAAATTTCAATCATTACACACAGTATGGAGGGATAGATCAAAGCAAATTATCGTTGTCAAATAAGGGAGAAAGAATAAGACGTCTAAAAAGCTACATTAATATTTTTGTGTGTGCTTAAAAAAGATTTTTTAGAGGCTATTTTTATGCTTTGTAATTCACAAAAAATATATTTGTGAGTTTTTGTATAAATAGATGAGCTTTGGAATTTTTTAAACATAAAGGGTAAAACATCTACTGACGAATTGGTATAGCTACCAACGAAATATATATCTAGATATTGCTAACCCGCAACAAATAAATAAAATATAAAACATAAATACTTGAGTACATGCTCAAATAAATGTAAAATTTTTTTTATATTATTTAAATTCTAGAAATTTTCCGAGCAATGAAAGTTTTTAAAAATATTCTTCAAAAATGAAACTAAAGAATATCCAAATGAATTTCACTCCAGATTATTTTGTGTTGAAAGCACGAATTACACTCACAGTCTTGCGGGACATGAAGAAGAATTGGAAACCGAATAAGCATATGAGAAAGAACATAGTGGTGCAAGGAAGGGCTTACCGAATTGTGGTAAACAGGAATGGAGAGGAAGTTCTAAGGGCGATATAATTCGAAATCACGTCCGATTACTTATTTTAATTATTTCAAAAACACGTCCGATAACTTATTTATTTTTTATTTTTGTTTTCTTTTCCCCAAATAAAATTATTTTATTGGACAATAACACTGAGGATTTTTATAGGAAAAAGCAGTAAATAAATTCAAGAAAAACTTTAAAAAGAAAAAGAACAATATTTTGAAATTAAAATATTTAAAAGTATAAATCAAAACGAAACACCAAATTTAAAGGAAACCGAGAGAAACCAAAAATTAAAAACAGCAACCACATAAACAGCATAATTAAAGCAAAAATTTAGTAGCAGAACCTATAGTCAAATACACACTAGTTTTTAGCACGAAGTTCAACTGATTCTACACCAATTTAATGAAACATATCGGAAAGATTAATTTAATAACAAATTTAAAAAAAGAAAGAAAAGACCGATATAATTTAGAGGAACGAGTTAATGCAGACATTCAAATTACCTGTATTACTGTGTCTTTTTATTGGAAATTTTTTTTTTTTGGCTTCTAGACGACCGGCTGCTGGTGTTGGTTGATTTGCAGCTGGTGAAAATTCCTTTTGGGTGGAAGTATTCTTATCATTTTCTGTTGAAACCATTATGCGGAAGAAAAATGTTGGCCTTACAAAATTTGTAAACTTCACTTGCGTATAATTAACTCAATATTTTACTTTGTGGAAATCTATTTAGTCCTGTTTTTTAATTTTGTTTTTTTTTCTCTTTCAATTTATTGAAAACTTTTTGTCACTTCATGAAACAATTTTTTTTCTCAGTTTGTAATTGTATAAAGTTTTTACAAAACACGCACTTAATTTTAATTAAACTTAAACGAATTTAGTTAAAAAAAAAAGTATTCACATCTATGTAAATTTTTAATAAAATTAATGACTGCATAGCAGTAGAAACAGAAAGCAATTGCAAAAATTTTTAATGCTTGCACATGCTTGCGTCGGTAGATGTTTGAATAATAGAAACAAAATAATAATAACAAAAACAAAATAAAACCCTGCAGTTTTATGCACATTAATAGAAACATAAATAAAGCAATTGCAAGCATTTTTAATGTTTGCACATGCTTACAATTGCAGGGTAAAAATAAATAAAAGATATCCAAACTGAGATGAAATGCAGTTTTAATGTTATCCAAAATTATTGTATGAAATATACTAGAACTCAAATACATGAACAAAAAGCGACCCAATTGGCATTGACATCCAATTGAGTAAAAAATTAAAAAGATATAAAATATGTATAGTAAAATATACATACACATTTATAGCGATAATCGCTCAATTATTGAGCCCAATAATTCTTACAAAGTTGTGATTGATTCATGGCGCAATGAATACAAAATTGTTATAAGTATTGCATAAAAGTTGAAATAGCAAAACTGTTCACAATTATGTTCAGTGACGAAAATTGTCGGCCATTTATGCATCAACAATGGCAACGGTTAACGAAATCAATTAAGTTTAGGTTTAATTTATAAATTTGAAACAAAGAATTGAACTCAAATTAAAATCCAAAAATTTCCAACTGGGTTATTTGGTTCGTTTTTTTTTTGCATGAGTACTTGGTTATGAAACATGATTCCATAGCAAAATTTTGCCAGACAATTTCACGGCCAATGACAACTAAATCAAACTGCATAGTTTAATGTACGTATGTGCATATGTATATGTACGTATATGTGGGCATATGGATATGCAAACAGTAACAATAATAAAATAATTTTCGGATTTTTTTTCTGTTTGTTGTTGATTTTTTTTTTTATTTATTTATTATTATTATTATTTATTATATTCAATTCTTAATATTAATTTTAATTAATTTTAATAACCTGCGAAGCCTATTGGCTTATCTGCAGGTAAATTAATTTAATGAAATTATTTCTTACATTTTACATTATTTTACATAATTACATTTTACATTTTATTGCGAGGATAATAAATATTTCTTAATATTTTTCTTGATTTTGGAATGCTCGGTATTACCCATTAAGCTCGTTGGCATTTCGTTATACATCTTTGGCAATAATACTTTTAATGTTCGATCACCGTATCTGTTTTTTGTAGTCGCAATTTTAAGACGTCCTTCTGATCGGAGCCGAGTGTTGTATTTGTGAGTGATTGGTTGTAGTAGTTGGGAATCGTTCAGTTCAGTCAGAACAGTTAAACGATATATATTTTTAACGTTCAGGATATTAAGTTGACGTGGTAGGTTTTTAAATAACGTGTTGTTGTTGTTTGAAAATGATTGTGTGTTGTTTCCTACTTGATTACGGTTTGTTTCGTTGCTTTGTTCAATTGGTTGCATGTTCAGAGTGCTTGTAGCGTTATTTACATATCTAGTATTGTTATTATTTGACGAATAGTTATTCGATTGTGTATTGCGGTGGTTGTTGTTGGGAGTTTGGTTGTAGTCATATTCGGTGTTTGTTTGTTTTTTAAGCAGTATTTTAAGAAGACGATTTTGGGTGTATTGGAGATTTTTACAATGTGACGAGTTTCCCCAAGCTGTTATGCCATGCCGTATATAAGATTCTGCCAGGGAATAGTATACCTGACGAAGTACCGTGTTCGTAGCAGCGTAGCTGAGGTGGTATAATGAATAACCAGCTTTTCGAAGTTTCTTTTGCAGCTCTTTTATATGTGTCTTCCATTTGAAGGTGCTATCTACGTGTACACCTAGGTATTTATATGTGTTGACAGTTTCAATTTTGGTGTTACAATTGTCATTGATATCATTTGCCTTGTTATGTATGCATTTAATATCATGATATTTCAATTTTATACAAATTTGCTTCACATGTGGCTGTCTAATATGCATCAGTTTTGTTTTGGATGCGTTGATCGTTAGACCGTTATCGTGACACCATTTCGATACTATATCCAGCTGATTTTGCATCTTTATTGTAGCTGTTTCAATGTTTTTATGTGTAATAACAATTGCTGTATCATCAGCATATGCATAAGTATCGCAATCCTTTAGAGTATTGAGCATATCGTTTGCGTACATCAGGTATAGGATTGGGCCTAGTTTAGATCCTTGTGGGACTCCGGACTGTGATTCAATTGCGCTACTTAAATTATTTTCAATTTTAATGCGATAGCTTCGGCAACTTAGATAGTCCTCAAACCAAGATAAAACATTTCCTCGTATTCCGTTTCTATGTAGCGTTGACAGAAGTTTTTTGTGTGAAAGAGTGTCGAATGCTTTGCTGAAGTCGATGAATAAAACTAGGCACTGTTCATTTTTACTGAGAGCGTTATTTATTTTATCGGCGAATTTACCTAAGAGTTTATTTATATTTTTATCTTTCTGAAAACCGAATTGATTTGAGTGTATTATTTTATATTTGTATAAGAAATTTTTTAGTCTATTAACAATGACTTCCTCTAATACCTTTTCTATCACCGATAGTATTGATATTGGCCTATAATTATTAACATTGCCCTTTTCATCACTTTTGTAAACAGGTCTAACTATGGATGTTTTTAAGAGTTTAGGTATTGCAGATTGGTTGATGCTTTGATTAATTAATGTCGTAATTACATGTGTTAGAATTACAGCATTGTTTTTAATGTCTTTGGGTCTGATTTCATCGATACCTGCACCTTTGTTTTTATTTAACTTTGTTAAGATATTAAAAATTTCATATTCATTTGTGTGTTCTAAGTACATCGAGTTTTGAATAGTGTTTTTTGTGTGTGTGTATTTGTTTTTACATCGCATGAGTGTATTATTTTTATCACGTTTTCATTAAAATTCGTAGCAAATTTGTGTAATAAATTTTCAATATTGTAGTTTTTAAAGTTCTGTATAATTATGCTATCGATTTTTTTGGAAGTTTTGCCATTGATTTCGTTTATTATTTGCCAAGTTGCTCGAGGATTATTTCGATTTTCTAAAAATTTTTGTCTGTAGTATTGGTTTTTTTCTTGAAAAATTTTCTTATTAAGTTGATTTCTGAATTTTTTATATTCTTGTTCATAATTTAAGTTTCTTTTATTGTTTAGCCATTTTTTATAAAGTTTATCCCTATATTCACAACACTTAATTAATTCATCAGTAATCCAGGGATTCACAGATCTTTTTTTTTGATTCTATATTTTTTACTTTCGAGTTTTTATAAATTTCGCAGAACTTGTTGAAAATTTTGTTATATGATATGTTATATATAGTTATGTTATTTTCGACTATAAGATTATGCCAATTTGTTTCGCTAATGAATTTGTTAATTTTATAGTTACTGATGTGGGTGGGCCATCGTAAACATGCTGAGTGTCTCTGATCATTATTATTTGTGCTGTTTGTTGAAACATGTTTGATGCAACAAAAAGTCGAATAGTGGTCTGATATTGTTGTTTTAATTATGGCTGATTTGATACATGTTTGACCTTGTAGGGTTTTAATACAACAATGATCGATACATGTTTGTGTGTTTTTCTTAATGTCTATACGTGTTGGTTCATTTATTATATTTTGTAATCCGTTTGACATGAGCATATCAATGTATGTTGTTGTTACATTATTGTCTTTTAGCGTATCAATATTCATATCACCCACGACAGCAATGTTTTTTTTTTTGGGTTCGAGTTTGTTTTATAATTTCTTCCAATTCATTTATAAATATGTTCGTATTGTTTTTTGGCGGTCTGTAAATTGAGATGAGGGAGAAGGGTTTATTATATATTTCAAACTCCAATTGTATGTGTTCGAAAGATGTTGTGTTTATATTAATTTGCGTGCAGTTAATATTTTCTTTGGCGTATACAATAGAGCTGCAAAACAATCGATAGTACTATCGATAGTATCGATAGTTATTTTTTGACTGACTATCGATAGTTTTTTTTCGATAGTGGTACTATCGACAATTTTTTAGAGTATATTTTTATATATATGAAGCCGATTATATGTAGCCAGTATAACATTTGTAACAACTTATTCTACGCAGGTTCGTAGCCGCCTTTAAATTTATATACTTTTACAAATAAAAACAACAAACAAACAAACAAGTTATACTTCGCTACCTAAATTAGCGCGTATAGCTACCTAAATCTGCCTGAATTGTTATTTGATTTTAATTAAAAAAATGTATTTAAGCCCAAGGAATGTGTTGAACTAAATATATGTTCTACTTGCTTTTTATGATTTCTTATTTTTTATACAATTATACATACATATGTACATACATATATCGCACTTGATAAACAAGAGGGTATTAATTTAAAATTTTTTAAATATAATTTTTTTTAAGTGGTTATATATACAAAAAAATACAGTTGTATCTCTCTTTGTGATAGAAGAGTAGTATTAAAAAATAAAGTTTTTTGCCTCTACTGTAAATTTTAAAATTTTGAGTTAATACCTACCCTCTTGTTGATCAAGTGCGATACGTTTAGTATGTTTAGTTTTTAATTGTTTATATTATTCATGGGCAAAATAAAATTTATGTTTTAACAATCAATACTTTCTTTTATTTAAATAAAATAATTTTTTCAATCATTAAATGTTGCGAAAATAACTGACAAAGTTGAAAAACTTTAGCTAACACCTACATACATACATACATAAGTATGTACATTAGGGATGTAACTTTTTAACAATTTTTTAAAATATCAAAATTGGCTTAGCACAGTCCGATAGAGCATAAAAAACTATAAGGGAACGTATATTTATTTTTTCGCTAAAGTCAAAAAAGTTCACACACCAACCGCGATGAAGTTTTGAAAATTTTTAATTTTCTTTTTGGTTAAGAAAAAATATTAACTGCTTGGCCCACGATGTCGAACGAATTTTTCTTTCGTACAATTTACATTTGAAACAAAAACAAAACTTTTAAAATGTTTTTGTTTTCAATGTAATTTGTACGAAAAAAAAATTCGTTCGACGTCGTGGGCCAGGCAGTTGAAACAAAAAATAGCTCAAGTATGAAATTTCATTAATATTTAGAGATGGTAAGAGGTTTTTCCGCAAACCAAAACATATCTTTAAACTTTTATAACGAAAAAAAATTAAAAATGCATAAAAAACACCGTATGAAATAATGAATATTCAATATAATAACTGTTTAGAAAAACCAATTGGTGCGTGAAATTTTTTGGGAAAATTACAAATGATTATCTATGATTTTCGTGGTTACTAGGACTTGGTTGACCTCATGGTACTATACCAAAATATTGGTTATTCCCCTAATGTACATATGTACATACCTGCGTATGTTTACTAACGTATCCCTTTCACTTGAATTGTTGTATTGTTGTGAAGTAGCACATAAAAAAACCGATAGTATCGATAGTTTTACTTAAACTATCGAAACTATCGATGGCGACGACTATCGATAGTTTTGCAGCTCTAGTATACAACAATACCTCCGCCTTTATTTGCTTCTCTGTTTAGGAAAAAAGAATTAAAACCGCGAATATTATAAAACCGATTTTCATCATTCTTGATGTTTATTTCAACAAGCACTATAAATCTTATTTTTTCTATTATATTGTTTATTGTGGCTATGAAAGTTTGGAAATGTTTTCTGTTTTTTTTTTTTTTTTTTTTGATAAATTTTATTATTTATTGAATCTTCAATTGTAAATTAAATTATCAATAAGTTTTTCAAATCTTAAATCTAAAAAATATTACATATAAGTTTAGCCAATGCTAAACAAAATTTTTAATTTCAACGGTTAATTTATGTTGTTTTACATCTCTCGTGTACGGCTGAGAAAAAGAGTATCCCTCCTTTTCAGCCAGGTGTGGCCTCTATAATTTAAAATATTGCGCGCAAGTACATTTAGGTGCACCTCAAGTTTTTTTATATATTTTTTAGCGTTTATTGTAAATACTGTCTTCACCAACGGAGCATCTAGATCTTTATGAATCCGATGATTTCTGACATACCAGGGAGCTGCTGTAATTGTACGTAGAATTTTATTTTGTCGCCTTTGAATTTTTTCGACATTTGATGCTGAGGCAGTGCCCCATAACTGGATTCCATAGAACCATATTGGTTTCAGGATCGCGTTGTATAATAGTAGTTTACAGTCTAGGCTTAGTATAGAATTTCTTCCAATAAGCCAATTCATTTGGGCTGCTTTTAATTTCATTTGTATTAACTTCGCGTCTATATGCGATTTCCATGTTAAACGACGATCAAGATGAACGTCTAGATATTTGACAACAGTGTGTTGCGGTATGGTCTCGGTGTTAATTTTTATAGGCGGGCATGTTTCCTTGCGCAACGTAAAAGTTACGTGCACACATTTCTGCTCGTTAACTTTTATACGCCATTGTTTGAGCCATTTTTCCAGTTTGGATATATATTATTGTAAGTTGCGGGAAGCTTCTACAGGATTTTCGTGAACGCTTAGAAAGGCTGTATCATCCGCAAATGTTGATGTATGAATGTTACTGCTTAACGGTAAGTCAGAGGCATATATTAAATAAAGTAAGGGTCCGAAGATACTGCCTTGAGGGACTCCGGCTTCAATCGACTGCGGAGGGCTTAAAAAATTGCCTTCCCTAACTACAAATTTACGTTCCATCAAATAGCTTTTTAAAAGCTTTACGATGTTTGCTGGTAGATTTTGTGTTAATTTATTGAAAAGACCTTCGTGCCATACTTTATCGAAAGCTTGTGAGACATCAATAAAGAGCGTAGAGCAGTATTTCTTTTTTTCAAAAGTGTCTCTTACAACATTCACAAGTCTGTGAGTTTGTTCAATTGTGCTATGTTGACTGCGAAAACCGAATTGATGATCTGGAATGCATCCACTTCTGCTCACTATAGGCATCAGCTTGCTCATATACAGCTTTTCAAATAGTTTTGAAATGTTAGACAGTAAACTAATAGGCCGATAGGATTCAACCTTTGTATGATCCTTGCCGGGCTTTGGTATCATAGTAATTAGCGAAACCTTCCATTCTTTAGGATAGTGTTCTAGGCGTAGAATACTGTTAAAAATGAATAGTATTATTCTTTTTGCAGTGTAAGGCAATTCTTGAAGAATTTTGTTGCTTACTTTGTCGACACCTGGGGCTTTTCTGGTGGCAGTTCAACAATATCAGCAGAAATGTTCGGAGTGAAAACTTTTTCTAAGTGTTTAACAAAAAATGCACCTTTTTCAGCATCATTTTTTGCCCAGTCACCATTAGGGGCTCGTAATGGGGGTTTGCATATCACCGGCCTTTTTAGTCCTCTGGCTGCACGCCACAGTGAATAATCTGTTTGTGGTGTTGCAACTAGCTCTTGAAGGAATTTTTGAAGGGAAGCTGTTTTTTGAGTTTGCAAAACTTTCCTAAGCTGCTTGGTACACTCCTTAAGCCTTAATTTTAGCTGGGGCGATCTGTAGCGCTGCCATTCTCGTCGAGCTCTCCGTTTTTAAGCCAATAGCCTTTCTATATCTACAGAAAAAATATTGTTAATTCCCACTGGTTGGTTTATTTCATTAAAAGCTGCTTGTTTAACATGCGCTTCAAACAACCTGAGAGAATCGTCTATGTCTGAAGGTGTTCTCAGCGGCATTTTTTCCGAGCAATGAGCACTCAGATATTTTTTGTATTTCAGCCAGTTAATACGTGCAGATGTCATCGATAAATCACATGTTGTGTGTGAGTAAATAGTGATAATAGTAGGCGAGTGATCTGAAGACAAATCCAAAGATGTTTCTACTTCAATCATTTCGCTGGGCACGCCTTTCATAATCCCAAAGTCGATAACATCAGGAATTTTTTGACGATCCGTTGGCCAATATGTTGGCTGACCACTTGAAACTACATTCAAACCCATTTTTGAAATTGTGTCAAACAAAACACGACCCTTAGGACTGATTAAACGTGAGCCCCAAAATGTGTGTTTAGCATTGTAGTCGCCAGCTGCTAGAAAACGAGACCCCAGTGTTGTATAAAATGCGGTATATTGACTCTCTGAAATTGAAAACCTGGGAGGGGAGTAAACATGATATCACAAGCTTTTAATAAAAATTTTCAATGCAGATGTTCGTTGCTTGAAGATATTCTTCACGAAGGTCATTTAGTAGGTAGTGTTTTATTCGAGTTTTTATTAGGATTCCAGAGCCACCACAAGCTCTACCTTGAGGATCCTTGGTGTCGTAGAAATTATATCCACTAATTCGAAAAGAGCTTCGGGACGTCAAGTGAGTTTCTGAGATAAGCATAACATCGATTTGTTTATCCAGAAGAAAATATTCAATTTCATTTTTATGTTGGCAGATGCCGTTTGCGTTCCAAAAACAGATTCTTAAGTTCATGGTTTTTTGCCCAAATTCTTGGCAGTTCAGGCATTGGATAGGTCCAGCTCTTTTATGTGGCTGCTCAACGGTAACTCTGCGGTGTAACAAATACTTTAGATCATAGATTGGATGGGATTCATTTTTTTTTATCTTTATGCCATCTGGCTGTAACTCGACTCTAAATATTGGTTGGGGAATTTTTTCTCTATTTTTGATGTTTGAAACATTTTTCACCTTGAATCCACTATTTTCAAGGCCAGACTTGACCTCTTCTGGATCCACACTAGAATCTATACCTTTTATTACAACGGTTAGACCTTTAGCACTCTTAAGCTGATATGTATAAAAATTTTTATTTTTAGTCTCAAAGTCTGAGACTATTTTTCTGTAATTATTTTCTTTAGATACCTGAATTTTTGTTTCATTAATTTTCCCACGCTTGATTGGAGTTACGTAAAACTCATTTTATCCAATTAACGAGATAAGGCTTTTTACCAGAAAGCTGGAGTTCTGTTCTCTTAAATAAATCGGTGGTGGTTTACTCAAACTTGTATTAGTTGTGTCTTCATCACCTTGTTCAGTTAAAATCGCGAAACGATTTTCGGAATTTTTTATATTTTTCCCATCTTTAGGAACTTTTGCCATTGACGCAATTTGAGCAGATTTGGGACTTCTTCCCCTTTTTAACACAGTTATGTATCTATCCATACCTGTTTGAATTTTATTATCACTATTTTCACTTACTTTATCCATAATTTTATTCATTTTGTGCACGTTGGTCACCTGGTAATTTATTGTTTGTTTGTTTGCTTGTACAGCTAAGCTGACAAGTTTGCTAATAGGTGCAATTGTTGTTGTTTCTTGATCACTATTTAACATGTATGGAGAGCATGATCGCGCACGAATAGTTGTGTTTTGTGTAGAATTCAGGTTTGTGCTTAATTCAATTTTTTTATTGTCGTCATCAGAAACAAAAGTTAAGTAAGCATTTCTACTGCTTGTGGGTTTATTGTTGTTGTTGTTGCCAGAAGATGAACTCATTTAGAGTTCTCTTGTTTTTTTCACTTATAAGAGTTTGTGTATGCAAATATTTATGTATACACAAGCAAAAAAAAAATAAAATAAAACCAGTATAATAACTGTTTAATAAATGTTTTGTTTTTGTATTTTTTGTGACTTTAAATTTTTGATAATTTTAATATTCAGTTGCGACGATTATAAAACGCGTCTGTACACTGCGAGAGTTGAAACTGAATCGAAATGTTTTCTTAATGAGCGAATATTCATGCTGATTATTGTGAAGGGATAACTTAAGAGATTGTTTTCAATTTCATTAAAATTGCTTAAGGCCGTGCCGCACTATCCTACACAGTCGCGCGATTTGCAAAATATGACATGTGTGCTAAAAATGTATGGTAGTGTGAACTAAAAATGCAACTGTGTGACAGATTTTTTTGGCAAGTCGTGCGATTTGTAAAATTTTATGAAAATGTTCATAAAATGATGGTTTTCATGCGATCAGAGGAGTATTTATTGTGAACCAGATGTTTTGGCATCAGATTTGTATGATAGTGTGGCACCTACAACACCATTTTGAAACGATTTTTTAAAGTCGGTCAGATTTTTGCAAGATTTTCCTGTGAATGAATCGTACGATTGTGTAGGATAGTGAAGCACGGTCTTTACTGATAAAATTTCAATCGTATTCATTTTTAACTTGCTATTTTAATATTTAATAATTTTCTCTATTTAATTTTTTGTTATATTATACAAACAGATAGATATTTTATATCTTAAATGGAATTTATTGATTCGATATCTGTGGTGTTGTTTATGATAATTAAATGGGAATTTTCATTCTTTCTGGCGCATATGGAGCCATTTCTAACCCATACAAATTTCCAACCACATTCCTTCGCTTTGGTTTTAGCTGTCCATAGCAAACGACGGTTATGTGCAGTGAGTTGGTCATTAATATAAATATATCTGTTTTCATTATTCTCTTCGTTAATTATTCTTGCATCAATTCTGTGCCGTTGTATTTTGCTCATAAATTCTCTTTTTTTAATGAGGGTGGTAAATTCTATTATTGTTTTATTTCCAGCGTTTTTTACACGATATGCATTATTAATATCGTTGTTATTTAATTCTATTTCTATTGACTCTGCAATTTTTATGACTATCTCATTCGCACTTAGCTCTGGATTGGAAACGTTTTTTATTTCTATATTATTTTTTACATTTTTTCAGTTTCAACTCTCGTAGTGAACAGACGCGTATTTATAATCGTCGCAACTGAATATAAAAAAAATATAAAAGAAAAAAAAATTTTTCAAGTCACAAAAATATAAAAAAACAAAACATTTATTGAACAGTTATTTTACTGGTTTTATTTTATTTTTTGCTTGTGTGCAATACACATAAATATTTGCATACTCAAACTAATACATAAGTGAAAATACAAAAAAGGGGACTCTAAATGAGTTCACCTTCTAACAACGAGTATTTGTGTTTTGTGTAGTATTCAGGTTTGTGTTTACTTCATTTTTTTTTGTCGTCGTTAGCAACCAAAGTTATATATTGTACATTCCTACTGCTTGTAGGTTTATTGTCTACAAGCAGTAGGAATGTACAATATATAACTTTGGTTGCTAACGACGACAAAAAAAAATGAAGTAAACACAAACCTGAATACTACACAAAACACAAATACTCGTGCGCGATCATTATCTCTCAACATGTTAAATAGCGATCAAGAAGCAACAACAATTGCACCTATTAGCAAACTTGTCAGCTTAGCTGTACAATCAAACAAACAAACAATAAATACCCAGGTGACCAACGTGCACAAAATTGTAAATGCAGTGAGTAAAATTAGTGATAATAAAATCCAAACTGGTATGGACAGATACATAACCGTGCTAAAAAGGGGAAGAAGTCCCAAATCAGCTCAAATTGCTTCAACAGCGAAAATACCCAAAGATGGGAAAAATAATATTAAACATTCTGAAAATCGTTTTGCGATTTTCAATGAACAAGTCGATGAAGACACAAGTACAACAAGGTCCACTAAACCACCGCCGATATATTTAAGAGAACAGAACTCCAACCTTTTGGTAAAAAGCCTTATCTCATTAATTGGAGAAAATGAGTTCTATGTAACTCCAATTAAGCGCGGCAAAATCAACGAAACTAAATTTCAGGTAACACAAGAAAATAATTATAGAAAAATTGTCTCAGATTTTGAGACTAAAAACAAAAACTTTTATACATATCATTATAACAGTAGTTATAAAAGGAATAGATTCAAGCGTGGATCCGGAAGAGGTAAAGTCTGGCCTTGAAAATAGTGGCTTCAAAGTCAAAAATGTTTCAAACATTAAAAACAGGGAAAAAATCCCCCAACCTATTTTTAGAGTCGAGCTACAGCCAGGCGACTTGAAAATTAAAAAAAATGAATCGCTTAAAATACTTGTTGCATCGAAGAGTTACCGTTGAGATGCCACATAAAAAAACTGGACCTATCCAATGCATGAACTGTCAAGAATTTGGCCATACCAAAACTTATTGCAAGTTGCCTACCGTTTGCGTTGTATGTGGCGAGTTACACAGTACCGCTAACTGTGACAAAATAAAAGGTGATACCAAAGCAAAAAAATGTAGTAATTGCGGCGGAAACCACACTGCCAACTATAGGGGCTGCCCTCTTTATTCTCTTTTTAAAAATTCGTCGAACAGAAAAACTAATGCTAGGAACACAACTGGGACGAACGCCGAATTTCGTTTAGCACGACGAATTCGTTGGAAAAAGTTCGTTGCGTAAATTCGTCGTGTGGCGCACAACTAGGACGAACAAACAACTGCTGTCATAATAATCCAAAAAATGGTGTGTATTTTTTATTACAAATTTGTTTTTATATACATACAAACATAACAACGATAGTGTTACCGTATAAAGAAAATAATTCTTTTATAAAATTAAACATTAAAAAAAACTATTAAAAACAAACTTCATCATTAATAATTATGTATATTTAACTAAAATGCTCTATATCATAAAAAGAAGAACTTATTAAAGTAAAAATTAACATTATTTACTAATATATTTTAAAACTAAAAAAAACATGGTAACGCTGTACTGATTTCTTCGTCGTTCGTCGGCGTATGAAATAGAAATAAATCTATCAGAGAATTCGTCACGTACGACGAATTTCGTCGACGTCGGTGCTGTGTTCACTTTCATATGAAATCATGTGTTCTATTTTTGACGACGAATATTCGCAACGAAAAATTCGTCGTTCGTCCCAATTATGTTCCCAGCATAATGCTACTCCCGCTCAGCCCAACACTCATTTAAACTACCCACAGTTACCTCAACCGTCGTCTAGCCATAATCAATACTCAAATGTTTTAAAGTCTAACACGACTCTTACTCAACAAAAACCTAATAGTCAATCTTCATACGCTAATATTTTAAAGAGTAACCAGATTCCGGCGCAAAAAACTGTACCAGTAAATGAAGAATCAGGGCATAATTTTAGTCGTATTGAAGCCTCGATAGAGATCCTAATACAAACAGTAAATACATTTACTCTCAACATGTCCTGTATGATGCAGGAAATGTTGAAAATGCAGTCTACCTTGTTGCAGGCTGTATTGAAAAAACCATGAACTTAAGAATCTGTTTTTGGAACGCAAACGGCATCTGCCAACATAAAAATGAAATTGAATATTTTCTTCTGGATAAACAAATCGATGTTATGCTTATCTCAGAAACTCACTTGACGTCCCGAAGCTCTTTTCGAATTAGTGGATATAATTTCTACGACACCAAGGATCCTCAAGGTAGAGCTTGACCTTCGTGAAGAATATCTTCAAGCAACGAACATCTGCATTGAAAATTTTTATCAAAAGCTTGTGATATCATGTTTACTCTCCTCCCAGGTTTTCAATTTCAGAGAGTCAATATACCGCATTTTATACAACACTGGGGTCCCGTTTTCTAGCAGCTGGCGACTACAATGCTAAACACACATTTTGGGGCTCACGTTTAATCAGTCCTAAGGGTCGTGTTTTGTTTGACACAATTTCAAAAATGGGTTTGAATGTAGTTTCAAGTGGTCAGCCAACATATTGGCCAACGGATCGTCAAAAAATTCCTGATGTTATCGACTTTGGGATTATGAAAGGCGTGCCCAGCGAAATGATTGAAGTAGAAACATCTTTGGATTTGTCTTCAGATCACTCGCCTACTATTATCACTATTTACTCACACACAACATGTGATTTATCGATGACATCTGCACGTATTAACTGGCTGAAATACAGAAAATATCTGAGTGCTCATTGCTCGGAAAAAATGCCGCTGAGAACACCTTCAGACATAGACGATTCTCTCAGGTTGCTTGAAGCGCATGTTAAACAAGCAGCTTTTAATGAAATAAACCAACCAGTGAGATTTAACAATATTTTTCTGTAGATATAGAAAGGCTATTGGCTGAAAAACGGAGAGCTCGACGAGAATGGCAGCGCTACAGATCGCCCCAGCTAAAATTAAGGCTTAAGGAGTGTACCAAGCAGCTTAGGAAAGTTTTGCAAACTCAAAAAACAGCTTCCCTTCAAAAATTCCTTCAAGAGCTAGATGCAACACCACAAACAGATTATTCACTGTGGCGTGCAGCCAGAGGACTAAAAAGGCCGGTGATATGCAAACCCCCATTACGAGCCCCTAATGGTGACTGGGCAAAAACTGATGCTGAAAAAGGTGCATTTTTTGTTAAACACTTAGAAAAAGTTTTCACTCCGAACATTTCTGCTGATATTGTTGAACTGCCACCAGTCGTCTCTTTACCAGAAATATCGCTCAAATTCAACATTGTGGAGATTGAAAAGGCTATTACTAGTCTTAACACCAGAAAAGCCCCAGGTGTCGACAAAGTAAGCAACAAAATGCTTCAAGAATTGCCTTACACTGCAAAAAGAATAATACTATTCATTTTTAACAGTATTCTACGCCTAGAACACTATCCTAAAGAATGGAAAGTTTCGCTAATTACTATGATACCAAAGCCCGGCAAGGATCATACAAAGGTTGAATCCTATCGGCCTATTAGTTTACTGTCTAACATTTCAAAACTATTTGAAAAGCTGTATATGAGCAAGCTGATGCCTATAGTGAGCAGAAGTGGATGCATTCCAGATCATCAATTCGGTTTTCGCAGTCAACATAGCACAATTGAACAAACTCACAGACTTGTGAATGTTGTTAGAGACACTTTTGAAAAAAGGAAATACTGCTCTACGCTCTTTATTGATGTCTCACAAGCTTTCGATAAAGTATGGCACGAAGGTCTTTTCAACAAATTAACACAAAATCTACCAGAAAACATCGTAAAGCTTTTAAAAAGCTATTTAATGGAACGTAAATTTGTAGTTAGGGAAGGCAATTTTTTAAGCCCTCCGCAGTCGATTGAAGCCGGAGTCCCTCAAGGCAGTATCTTCGGTCTAAAAGTTAACGAGCAGAAATGTGCACACGTCACTTTTACGTTGCGCAGGGAAACATGCCCGCCTATAAAAATTAACACCGAGACTATACCGCAACACACTGTAGTACAATATCTAGGCGTTCATCTTGATCGTCGTTTAACATGGAAATGGCATATAGACGCAAAGTTAACACAAATGAAACTAAAAGCAGCCCAAATGAATTGACTTATTGAAAGAAACTCTATACTAAGCCTTGACTGTAAACTTCTCTTATACAACGCGATCCTGAAACCATATATGGTCCTATGGAATCCAGTTATGGGGCACTGCCTCAGCATCGAATGTCGAAAGAATTCAAAGGCGACAGAATAAAATCCTACGTACAATAACAGCAGCCCCCTGGTATGTCAGAAACCATCGAATTCATAAAGACCTAGACGTTCCGTTGGTGAAGACAGTATTTTCAAAACACGCGAAAAAATATATAAAAAAACTTGAGTTGCACCCAAATCCACTTGCGCGCAATATTCTTCATTATAGAGGCCACACCCGGCTGAAAAGAAGGGATACTCTTTTTCTCAGCCGTTCACGAGAGATGTAAAACAACAAAAATTAACCGTTGAAATTAAAAATTTTGTTTAGCATTGGCTAAACTTATATTTAATATTTTTTAGATTTAAGATTTGAAAAACTTATTGATAATTTAATTTATAATTAAGGATTCAATAAATAATAAAATTATCAAAAAAAAAAACAAAAATATTATTTTTTAATAACTCTTGGTCTATTTGGTTCACTTTATTATTTATTTGTACAATTTTTTCTTCTTGCTTACTCTCTCTTGCACATAGATCACTAACTTGTGCTGCAAGTGTTGCTACAGATGATGCCATAGCTGTGATGGAGTTTTTAAGTTCATCCATCATGCTAGAGTTTTGTGTACTATTCGTGTTCACCGTGTTATTTAAGAGTTGTATAGAACTTTTTATCTCTTTTAGTTCCGATTGTACCGAAACTAAGCCAGAGTTTAAGGAACTTAATGTTAGTCCATCTTTAAATTTTTTACTGGAGCAGTTGCTTTCCTCATCTTCTTCTCTTTGCTTTTTTTGCTGGGATATGTCTTCATACACACCGCTCTGATATGCATTGTTCGATTCGGATCTTGTTTGAACCTTGCAGCGATGACATGTCCATTCTGAATTTTTATACACTGCATTGTTGTAGCCCTTTTCGGTAATTGCACAGCAGGGGGAGAAGTGATAATTTGCACTACATTTTGTACATTTCACATATTTTGTTGTTGTTATGTTGGAGTTGCATTGCTTGCATAAGGTCTTTTCGGCCGTTGAACTCATTTTTTTTTTTTATTGTATTATTGTATTACTTTTTGGTTTTTTGTTTTATTTTTTATGTATGCATGTATTCTTGGTAATTTAATCGAACTGGTTTTGTGGTTGTTTATTTGTTAGAAATTTTTGTTATTTTAATATTTTAAGATTATTATTATTTTAAAAAAGAGCACCGATTATTATTAAAAATATTTATTATGTTTTATACTATTTAGGAACAGGTTCTGTGTTGTATATTTATTAATAATTTAGGTGATATTTTAGCGCTCTCAAAAGATACACGTCCGATCTCAACGACAGTTCAAAATGATTATACGCGTATGTATAATTTTTCTTTCAGATCAACAGAAACAACAAAAGTATTAAATTTTTTTTCGCTAACAAAACACTAACAAATGCAACTGAACTCACTTTTTAATAAAAAAAGTGCTTCAATCAGTTGAAATTTTTTAAAATGCAAAAGTGGAAGTTTTTCCTACTCATTTTACAATTTTTCGAAGAAATTTTAATTATCAGTTTAAAAAATTTTTTATTTCCCTTGTTTTTTATGAGGTTAGAAATGTAAATAAAGCCAATGTTAAAAATTTTTTTCAAATATCAAACAAAGAATTTGTCATACATACATACAATTTAATATTAAGTAAAAATTAAGGTCAAACTCATACACAATACACTTATAGAAAATTCATATAATTTTGAAAATAACTTGAATCGAAAGAGATTACACTAACATTTTTATAATCTCTATCTGTAGGCAGAAGATCTTATTTTTCTATTATTTAGTACTTACGTTATTAAGAAAAATATCTTACTTAATTTTTTTTTAGGAGAAAACTGCCACATAAAAATAAAGTTAATAATTTTTTTTTAAATTCCTGTAAATGTTGTCCTGTAAATTAACAGTCAAGACTTGTATTAAGGCCGAAAATTTTTAATAGAGAAAATAAAATACATATTTGCAATCGTAAAAGTAGATTAAGAAAAATTGGATTTATATTAAATTTATGAAAAATGTTAAACAAAATACGATTTATTATTCAGGCATACATACAATTTAAAGTTGAAAATTATAAGAATTATATTTTTAAAACAACCCTTCTCAACTAGTAATAAGTAATTGAGAGAAATATATACAAAAATAAAAAACCAACCAAATAATGATACAAACTTAACTTATAAAACTTAGAAATAAACAAACAAATAACAAATATTTGAAAATTTAAATTTTTGATCAAAATAATTAGAATTAAAAAACGAAATAAGCAAATATTTTTTTAAATCATATAAATAAAATCCTGTAACTGGTTGAGTATAACAATCCAAAATATTCAATATAATAATAATAAGAAATATTAGTAATAAGAAAAAGTTGTTAACAATATGTGAGAAAAGAAATTTTTATATAAGTATGTAGTGCCATCTCTGGCACTTTGCATATAATCGATGTTATCGAGACTCGACGATACTCGATGGCATCGATGTGTTGTAGGTATAGAAAGAACAATAAAGAAACGAATAGAACATTCGTAACATTCGTATCATAATCTTTAAAGTAACAACAAGTGCATTTTTATTTTACGGAGTACGACATGGCGACCGTGACGAAAAAAATGAACAATAAAAAAGAAAAGTGGAAAAGAAGAAAAATTAAAAAAAAAAAAAAGTTATACATACATATTTAAACATATTTAATTATACTACAAAAACTACTAACTAGACTACCTACTATGTTATAACATAAAAAACAAAAATAATCATTATTAATAATCAAACAAATTTAAACATTCCTGTACAAAAACGAAAAGACAAGATATGTAAAATGTTTAAACAACAAAAAGTACAATCAACTAAAAACCAAAAAAAAAGTAAGTACAGTCACGAAAAAATAAAATTTGAAAAACTAAAAACTCATAAGAGAAATACCAGTTAAAAATAACTGTAGAAAAAAAAACATAAAAAGAACTTTAAAACACAGAAAGAATCTAAAACATAAAGAAAACTGCAAACAAATCATTACAAAAATATATTAAAACAATACCAACTAAAATTTTAGCAGAAAAATTAGATGATCTATTTTACAACAAAACATATGAAAAATTGTCAAAATCAAAATACAAACACAAAAATTAACAAGTTTATAAAATAATGTTAGCAACTGTAATAAAACAAACAAACAAGCATACATACCTACATACAAACATAATTAGTGCAACATAGTTATGTTAAATAAAACATAACGACAACAGAAAAAAATGCTAACGAAATGAAAATTAAACGAAACAGAAAATAAGAAAGGCAAAAAGAACGAGTGATGGATAGATAAACTGTAACAGAAAACCCAATATGAAGAAAACAAAAATACAACAAGAATATAACAAATATGTACATACATTTACTTACATATAACCAACTGGTAATAATATATTTTTTTAAAGACAACAAAAAGGAAGAACTAAAAACAAAATATAAAAAAAAATATATCAACAAAATTTATACAACACAACCAAGTAAGTGGCAGACACAACAACAACAACAATAGAATTCAGCGAGACATACATAGAAACAGAGAAAACAACGACAACAAAAGTCTACAACGTCATAACAACAAAAGAAAACAACAAGAGAGATGACAACAAGACGTTTAACCAACAACGGAAAACGGGTATCATATACATATATATATATAAAAAAAAAAAAAAATTATACAAACATATCTATTATACATACACATACATTATTTCTTATTAAAATTTTATACATATACACATAACTACACTTTTATATACATACTTTTACACATTTAGGTACACTCCAACACAATCAAATACATACATACATACACCAAAACAAACTAAAATACACATCATCATACACAAAAAAAAAAAAAAATATAAAAAAATAAATTTAGAAATAAAAACAATAAAAACTTGAAATGAAAAAAAAACTTGCATTCTTTATATTGGAAGTATGTACGTATAATAAGAGTTGGGAAGGAGATGTACACATGTATGTAATTATAAAAAAAAATATATAAGAAAAATTTAAAGCAAACCATAAAAATGATTTTTCAAGAAAAAGAATACAAGTAACACAAAACAAACAAAAACAGTACAATAAAAACATACATACAATCAAATAAACTACATACATATGCGTGTATGTATGAAGATAAATATATATATAAACAAACATTAATGAACATATATATGGATATATGTACATAAACAAAACTAAATGTAAATAAACATACATATGTACATGTATGTCAGTTCATTCAAATTGTTTTTTTTACAATTTTATTATTGCAAGAATATTCGGTTTTGACTATGAAAAGGAAAAAGTTAGTAAGTGAGACATCCTGGCGAACATAATAACATCTAATAGATGTCTAAGTTGCATAATAAGACTAATAATACAGTTCTTGCAGTAACGACTCGCGCAATGGCTAGACGACAATGTGACAACAATAATAGCACTGAAAATTCTTTAAACGTTAATAAAAATTTAAATTTGAAAATTTATGATAAATTTTCGCATGATTTCAGTAAGAAAATAGCAAAATTAAAGACAGTAATCCTTAGATATGATGACAATATTATAAAATTTAGCATATGTATATGCATATAAAAGATTTAAAATACTGCTGTGGGTGGACTTCGAATTTGTTAACGAAACACCAAGCTTAGGCTTCCTGCTTTCGAGGTTAGAAAACCAACAAACTCGGGATTTACCATGCAGAGTTACAAAAAAAAAAAAAAAAAACGATTTATTTTTCAAAATTTTTACCATAAAGGATCTAAAGGAACAGGGTAATAAAACATTAAAAATCTTAGAGATAATTCTTACTGAACCCATAGAAGTAATAACTGACGAGAAAAAAAAAACAGCTGATTGATAGACATAAAGAGAGAAGTAAAGTGTACTTTGATAAATTTTCAAAACCCATATTGTTGGAATTATATGATGTTGTATATTTGCAAGAAGAACCTTATGGCAAACACAATAGCATATATGACGGGTTATACTGTAAAAGAAATCGAAGGCACTAATGTTAAAATTCAAAAATATAACAATAAATACCGAAATTGTAAGCAAATAGCATTCATAAACATATATATATATAAAAAATCATAAAACTTTATTATTATTAAAGTAAATTACTTTAAATACATCAAATAATCAAAAACAGAAAAATTAATTATATACAAAAAAAAAAATTTAATATATACAAAAATATTGTATAAATATTCATCATTAATAATTAAACACAATTTTTATTAAAAAAAAAAAAAAAAGAGGAAAAATTAAAATATTTTTTCCTAATACGAAAATTAAAACAAAATTTTTTTTCTCATATACCTATTATTAAATATATCTTTATATAAGAAGGAATCCTACTTGGATATACAATTAAAAACAAAACAAAAATTTCTCCACATATATACCATTGAAAAATATTTTTTTGCAAATACTTAAATTAATTCCATTATTATAAAACCAACAAAATATTACATTAAATCTTTAAATTTGCTAATTTAAAATTAAACTAAAGAACAATATAAATATAGATACTTAATTTTAATAATCATATTACTTTTACTCAATTACTATTAATCAAATTATCTTAACTAAAATTTCTTTTTTTTTCTAGTTTTAAAATTAAAAGGAAGAGCTTCAATTAAAAAACAAAATTTTAAAGAAAATAAATTTTGTTTATATGTATATCCCAAAAAAAAAATTAAATACACATTTTATAACCTCTAAAAACATACTATGGAAAATATTGAAGCAAACAAGATTGATCACCTTATTTGTTTCAACATTTTTTTATAAAAAGGGAGGTGCATAGGTAGGTGGACAATGCCTATGTTTCCAAACTTTCAGATATATACAGAATTTAAACATTTACAAATATAAACTTTCAAACTTTTAAATATTTACAAATATAAACTTTCAAACTTTTAAACATTTACAAATATAAACTTTCAAACATTTACAAATATAAACTTTCAAACTTTTAAACATTTACAAATATAAATTAACAAAATTGTTACACAATTTTTATAAAAGAAGGGAGGTGTAGTGCCATCTCTGGCGCTTTGCATGTAATCGATGTTATCGAGACTCGACGAGACTCGATGGCATCAATGTGTTGTAGGTATACATAGAAAGAACAATAAAGTATCAACAAGTGTTTTATTTATTTGTACGGAGTTTCAATATTATAAGACGTAAGTTCAACAAGTATACGTAAGAAAAAATTGTTAGTTATAAGATTAAAAATATTAACCCGTGTTTTAAAATCAACCAATAATCATCATCCCGTTAACAATGAAGAACTCAACAATCATCAACAGCAGCCTATATCTATCAACCTCACACAACCGCAAAACCTATATACGATACCACAACACATACATAGACGGAATGACCAGTTCCGTTGGAAAGGGGGAATCACTACAACGCCAATGACAACTACAAAGTCAATAACAGCCGCAGTAGTGCACCAGCAATATCATATTTTTTCCTTGGTGACGCAGCAAACGTACCAAGTCGACAGACACTTAGCAGTCACCAACCAATGGTAAACTGCGCACCTTCAGGCAATCGAGGCTCGGGAGATCATTACATATTACTTCGAGAGCTGCCAAAGCTGTATCGCCAAGGTAGTCGGATGCATACACACATCTATTTTGACTTGATTCCAGAAGGATGGCAATGAAACATGCTAAGACAGGATGTTTCTTGTCCGCAAGGGGGGAGGGATGTTATGAGTCGTTTTCCCCCAACCAACAAAAATATCAGCAGCAGCGAAACATATGCTGCATACACATACTGACGTTGTCATGAGTTATTTTTTCTCAACCAGCAAAAATACCAACGGCAGCAAAATACCGCTGCATGCATTACTGACGTTATTACCAGTAATTTTCCTACAGACATATGCTGACATTGCAATATCGTGAGAACCGCAATCGGCTGGAAGTTCCACGGGTATGAATATGCTGAATTTGCATACTAACACACTTAGCACTGACCTCGCCGGCGGCAGCAAACGTCAGCAGCATCGTTCAATCAGAGAGCGAAATTGGGTATAAAAGCGGAGGGTGATTTAGTATGGAGGTTCTAGTCTGTAGAGTCATTCTAGTCTGTAGAGTCATTCTAGTCTGTAGAGTCATTCTAGTCTGTAGAGTCTTGGCTGAATAGCAGTTCGAGAATATTCTTTAAACACATAACAACTAACCGGATCAAACACCAGCCTTAAAAAGCGGGTCCCTGTGAAGGCTAAGTAATATTTTAAAGTAGATATAAAGCTAAAATTTTGTAGTGTGTGGTTAATAAATAAAAATAATAATAAATAAATAATAAAAATAATGTTTTAATTTAAACATAACACTCGTGAGTACATGTCCGAAAAATTTTATTTCATTTTGGCAAATTTTAATTTTGTTTTTGTTGATTTTGAGGTTTTCTTTTTGAAGTCGCTTTAGTAACTGCTCTAAATTGTTGTTGTGGTCGTTTGTTGCTTCTTCTTTGTTTTCGAATTTTCCGTACACCAAGCTATGCAAACTACACCTTTTAATCCGGCTATTATCTGATTCTGACGCATTTGGAAAATTTCCATAGCGGGCTTAATGCCAAATGAAACACGTTTAAATCTATACTTGCCAAATGGTGTCCAAAAAAATGTTAGTTTGCTGCTCTTTTCATCCAGCACTAGTTGCCAAAATTCATGTTTGGCATCTAATATTGAAAAAACTTTCGCGTCGGTGAGTTTTGCTAAAATTTCCTCTACGGTTGGTAGTTGATATTTTACATCTTTGGGCGCAACGTTTAGGTGCTTTGGATCAATACATAATCTCAACTTGTTGTGTTTTTTACTAGCACTAGGTTACTGGTCCACTCTGTAAAATCTGGTTCTTTTGTGATGACGTTCATGTTCTCCATCTCTTCTAGTGTTGACCTCAGTTGCTCACGCAAGGCAATTGGAATTGTTCTTGGCGGTTCGTTTCTGGGAACAACGGTATTATCGATTTCGAGTGAAATGTTTCCTTTTAATTTTTCCAGCCCCTGAAATACATCCTCATATATTTCTATAATTTTATGTGCTTTGAAGTCGACTCTATTGTCATCAACGTTCTTATATATCTCGATGAGTCTTAGCAGTTGGCATATTTGAAGTGACAGTAGTGGACAATGTTCGCTTTTTATGACGTAGAATGATAACCTGTATTCGGAATTTTTGTGTTTAATTGTTAGTTTTGTTTTGCCTATGGGTATTATTTGTGGCCCTTCTACTATCTTAAGTTTTGTTTTTGTTATTATTGGTGTTGTTTCTATTGCTTTAAAACTTTGTATGCCAATAAGATTAAAAGTTGCACCTGTATCTAATTGACATTTTGTAGAACAAGTTTTCTTGTTTTTATTGATAATGTTTAGCTTGACGTAAAACCCATTTTCTTTTGTACGTTCCACAAACGTCTGTAGCACAAATTCTTCGTCTTCTGATTCAGATGTGACATTGTTGTCTATTGTTGTCACTTTGACCGTTTTTCTGTTTTGTTCTCTCGCTTTTGTTAAACAAACATTTGCCCCGTGGTCTATCTTGTTGCAAATTCTACATACTGAGTATCTTGCTCTGCATTGTTGTAGATTCTCATAGTATTCTAAACCACAGAACATACATGTTGCCCGATCTGTTAATTTAAATTTTGAGTGTTCATTCTTACCTTTCCTCATTGGTCGAACCTTGTTTATTTCCACTGGGTTGTTTTCAATACCTCTCATTTGTTTCTCTGTCGTCTCCTTCGATCTACATGTTTCTATAGCTTTCTCCAAAGTGATATTGTTATCTAGCCATAGTTTTTCTCTTAAGCTGTGATCTCTTATTGAACAGATGAGATGAGTAGGAGATCTTCTTCTAGTTGCCCATATTGCCCATTTTTGATGAGGCCTCTCAGCCTGTTGAAGTACTCGTCGTATGATTCATCTTGTTCTTGTTAAATATGGCTCTTATATACCACTTATTAGTTTTTGGACTTAGTTGTTTTTCGATTTCAATTAATAATGCGCTTGCTGTTGTTGCAGCGGTTTCAGGTATGGGCATGTTCGCATACCTTTTGAAAACATCGTCTACTCGTGCTGTCAGTGAAATTGCTTTTTTTGTTGATTCCTGTTGGCTGCTTAACCCTGTTGCTGCAAGGTAATTTTCCCACTGTTGTTTAAAATGTCTGAGATTTTCGCTTATGTCGCCGTCCCTTATGTTCGGAGGTCCTGGAAGTGGAATTTGTGGTAATATATTTTGCGTTGCTACTTTCTGCGATGGTGATGTAGCCTTTATTTCTGCACGTAGCGCAGCTACTTGGTCTTTCAATTCTTCCAAATCACTCATGATGGTACGTGTTGCGTTTTTTCTGTGCGTTGAAGTTTTTTCTTTTTAACCTTACTTTAAATTTCCACACCTGACACCATGTCTTGATATTTGTTATATATTATGTTATATTAGTATATTTATTTATTATTAGTTCATTTCATTAATAAAATATAACATACATATATACTTAAGATTAATTGAATATAGTTAGTGGATTACTTTAGATGTATATCTTCTGTACTCCGGTATGAGTTTTCGCTTGACTCGCGGTCTTTTCAACAATGGCGTTTTTATGATGTTCTACTTTTCTTTTGTGAGTGCTTTTCTTTGTCGTTGCCAGATTAATTTTTATTCTAACACAATTAGTACATCCATTTTGGCAACATCGAATTCAATAAATTCTGGTTTAAAAATTTTGAACAAATTGTTATAAAAACCAACATCCTCAATACCATCGCCTTGAAATAATAGAAAAACGCCAAGATACATAAACATTATGAAAGATAATGGTAAAATAAAGCAAAATTGATAATAGGTATCAGTGATGTTAACCGTACGGTAATTACCGTATTGTACGGTAATTTAGACCTCCAAAAGGTAGGCAGGTAATTTCAATATTTGTACGGTAATTTTATAAAGCTTTAATTTTAATCAAATCATAAAACCCACGGTTTTCCTAAAACATTGTAACAATACCAATTGTATAATTGGATAAATGTTAAAAATTTCTCTTATGGAATATATATACAGGTACCCGCATTAGCTAAAATTTTGTTTTTTGCTTGGGTGCCCTGCGGTGTAGAACGATATGGATCGGTGGTTTTCTAGATGTAAAAAAAATAATTTGTATTTCTCTAATAACCAATTTTATTTAACTTATTATTTATTTACTGCCACAAAAGCTAAATATGCAAATAATAATAAATTGATGGTTAGAAGGTCGCAAACCGGTTGTATTTCGTTTAGAATTTCAGCATTATCGATCGATCTACATCACGGGGTGGGCCGAAAATATATAAAATCCTTGATTAATCTATGAATAACACTCAGCTTTAAATATAAAATAATTTATATACTTATCTATGCATACACAGCTATATACACATATGTGTGTATATAGACTTTAAGACAATGGGGATTGAATGTATAAGTTTTAAATCTAATATTTTATTAATACTAATTGATTCTTAAGTTTTTGTTGTCTTTTAAATATGTGCGTATATTGATTAAAAATTATAACGTATTTTACGCCTGATTTCACAATGTTCGGTAAAATGTCTGTTAACAAAAAATTAACTAATTGCTGGTTATGCTAACGGGCACTATTTAATCAACGGTTACGTATTTTCGTTTCACCATCTTTCGGTTAAGTAACAAAAGAATTTAATAAAAATGTGGCAATACTATCGGTTTGTTTACATAAAAAATGAATTAAAAAGACAGTTCTTGCAAATTTGAGAAACAAAACTTTGTAATAATAGTAAAATTCAGGTAAGTAATAATTAAAATATTGTTATTTGTACATAAATACATATGTACATGTATATAAAGCATTAATATAAATTGTTTGTTTGTAGTATGTTCTCTGGCGACGACGTATTTGGGACATACATATTTGAAGGAATCTAGTTTGGATGTGTCCAGAGGTAATAAATAAATCAAGAGACGGAATTTGCCATGGTAAGATGATGTAAATATATGTATGTACATAATCGTATTTAACGTCCAATACTTTTATCTATGATTTAAAAATACCGACTGGCAAAATTTGATGAAATTGTAGGCAATGGAGATACTGTAGCTAGTTTGTCCGAACTTGCTACGCTCCTAACATTATTATAGCGGTAAGTAAAATGATGAATAAAAAATAAGCAAAAGCTGATTTTTTTTTTGGTATGGTTTAGGGTCCAACTGGTGTGAGCAAACCAACGACTATTCATTGAATATTACTTGGTACTAGAATATTACTTGGTGACAGCTATAAGGAAGTAGTATTGGAATTAAATGCCTCAAATGAACGTGGTTTGGACGTAGTGTGGAATAAAATTAAAATGTTTGCTTAACAAAAAGTCGCTCTCTCCCGTGGACATCATAACATTGTTGTACTAGATGAAGCTGACAGTATGACTGAGGGTGCACAGCAAGCACTGAGGTGTATTATGAAAATTTATAGTAAGACCACACGTTTTGCATCAGCTTGTAATACAAGTGAAAAAACCATCGAACCCATACAGTCTCGATGTGCCATGTTGCGTTTTACGAAATTATCAGATGCCCAGATTTTAGCTAAACTTATTGCAGTTTATTTCTTTTTTTTTCTGAATAGAAATTTTTAATTTAAAAATATTACAAACATATATGTAAATATCGATTTGTATCTATATACATTTTGTTTTATTTTCCTCCGATTAGAGTGCTAACCGGCAAATTTCTTTCAGTTAAATTTAACATCAACTTTTCTGTTAAATTCTGTCAGTTAAGAGTTAATCATATATTGTGTAATACTTTCGGTTAAAGTGTTGATTATTTTTTAATCGAACATCGTGAAAGCGGGCGTTAATAGTAATATATTACTATTTCTATACAACGCTTTACCCGTACGGTAATTTTACCCAAAATTTTTTTAAGGCTGTACGGTAATTGGGAAAAATTAGTTAACAGTACTGATAGGTATACTGAAAATGAAAAATCCCCAAATCCCTCCCCACGATAATCTGTCAATAAAAAACCGCTGAAATCCCCAATTTGGGCTGAAATCCCCATACCTGGCTACACTGGTAGTAGTAGTATTTATTTCTTCTTCACTATCCTACACAATCGTACGATTCATTCCCATTCACACACGAGTCTAATTACGCTGGCATAAAATGAGAGTTTTTAGGCGAGAGGGGTGAAGAGAGCGCTTTTTCGTTGGCACAATTTTTCATCCAGCCTCATACCCGCACAACGAGCACAAAACTAATACATACACACTTACGAATACACAGGTTCTGTGTTTTCTTTTTTTACAGACCGTATTCAGTGGTTAGTTAGCAATCACAGATACCCAGGGATGACAAAAAAAAAATTGGATTTCGATCATATTTTATTTATCATAACAACATTAGTGTGTTTGTTATGAAGATAAACAAAACGAAAAGCAAAAAAAAGTTCAGTTTTTAGTTGAAAATGCTACATGAAAGCACGCTTAAATTTAATAAAATGTAATCATATTAAGTATTTACGGCATATAATTCGAAAATAAAGTGATAAAAAAATTTAATGTGTTCTTATATACTCACAGTGTTATCCATAAAAAATTCTTATTGTAGAGATAAAGTACACATTAGTTAATAATCCGTTTTTGTGTTATTACCCGGTAATAATAAACATTATTCACAAACGTTTAATAAAGCCAAATTAACTCTTGTGTGATTTTTTCAGTTTTGTGATTCTGTGTTAGCAACATTGTTTCATTTTATTTGTCAAGTTATAATTAGTGTTGTGTACAATAACATACTCGATAAGCAAGTAGTCTCTAATGGTTTGAAAATGTGAAAATAATGTCATATAAATTTTATTTAAACAAGTTAGAGTAATAGAGTATTGCTTATAATATTTTAAAAGATATTAAAATTTTTTAATATGTGTTGTATTGATATTGCTAGCAATGTGTTTTCATAAGTTATTACAAAAGTATTCAAATACCGAGTTCGTTGCAATTGATTACACACCACTAATATGTTTGCTTTATTTATTTGGAAATGTTTTTAATCTTGTTGTGGTTGAAATGTGACAAATTATGCACAAAATCATAAAAAAAGATGTAATAATATTAATATTTCAAAGAGCATGTAGAATTTAAGTTATGTACGCATGTGAACAAATATGCATGTACAGCAAAACACCGCACATGTGCGAATGCTCTCTTACTAATGAAGAGAGCATGAGAAGATAATTTGTATTTTTATTTAATAAAATCATTTAGTCTTGTTGGATCATTCATGCGAGTAAGTTGTGTACTCGCTTGCTTCTTTTTCCAGGGTTGCCATTTATATTTTATATAATTCCTATGAGCAGGTTGTGTAGTAGCTTGTTACTAGACAACACTGAATAAAATGTTTAATATAGAATGGGAGAATGCTTTTTTATTTGCCGAAAATTACTTCTGAATTCTGTTATATTAGCCAAGAACGTAAAATCTAAGAAATTTTTTTTCTTGAAAATTATAAGAATCTCGTTTGTATCTTTTAAAGGATTTTTCTCTATATATAAAATCACATTTTAGCGATGAACCTTTCAAAGTGACGTCCGTATTTTTTTTACCTCCCAAGCTTTCATTAAAAGTTTATATGACATTGAGAAAACCTTTGCTTTAAATATGTTTCCCCATATCGCAATAAAATGTTTTCAAAACTAAAGATAATTTGTTTTGTGGTCACACATCGCATATTTATTTGACCATTTTTGTTTGGTAAAACATCCATCAAATAGTGTCATGTGCAAACATGGGAAAAAATATTTTCTGTGCGGTCACACTTATGTCAAACAAAATATTTAATACAAAGGTTTAACCAAAGTGACAAAATTTAAAAATATGATTTCCCAGATAGTTTAGTAAAAATTTGTTCCACATACTATATTTGCATTTTCTGCAAATCACTTTTTGTGGAAGTGATTTGAAATCACAAAAAAAGGTTTCTGCGTACAAAGCTTTTTGAATTTTAATATTTGAAATTTTATTAAAAATTGTAGTGCATTCTAAATAATATAATATTATATGTATTATTATATTTTACTAGCTGATCCCGGTGTACTTCGCTACCCCGCTCGTTATAAAATAAAATTAAAAGTTTTTATATATCATATTGTGACGATCGGTCCAGTAGTTAAGACTATATTACGATTTTTAATTTTCCTAAAAAGGAGCGTGGTCCCATCCACTTTTCTCCCGGTACGTATTCCAAATTATGCCAATACCATATGTACCAAATATCATCGACGTAGGTCGAAAAATGCCCAAAATATGGCGATTTAAATTTTTGGGTTATATGGGTGGTACCACGCCCCTTTGTCCAATCCCACCCATATTTGCAGCAGCACTTAAAAAATGCACACCAAACCGACGTACCAAATTTTGTTCAAATACCGTTATCAGGAGCAGAAATAATAGATTTTTAATTTGTGGTTTGTATGAGAGGTACCACGCCCCTTTGTCCAATCCCGCCCATATTTGCAGCAGCACTTAAAAAATGCACACCAAACCGACGTACCAAATTTTGTTCAAATACCGTTATCAGAAGCAGAAATACTATATTTTTAATTTGTGGTTTGTATGAGAGGTACCACGCCCCTTTGTCCAATCTCGCCTATATTTGCAGCAGCACTTAAGAAATGCACACCAAACCGACGTACCAAATTTTGTTCAAATACCGTTATCAGGAGCAGAAATAATAGATTTTTAATTTGTGGTTTGTATGAGAGGTACCACGCCCCTTTGTCCAATCCCGCCCATATTTGCAGCAGCACTTAAGAAATGCACACCAAACCGACATACCAAATTTTGTTCAAATACCGTTATCAGGAGCAGAAATAATAGATTTTTAATTTGTGGTTTGTATGAGAGGTACCACGCCCCTTTGTCCAATTGCACCGAATTGTAAATCTAAACCACCCGGGGCGCCACCCAAACGCATACAAAAAAATTTATGCAAATCGGTCCAGCCGTTTAGGAGGAGTTCAGTTACAACGCACGTACAGTAGAATTATATATACTATTGGAAAAAGTGGGCTTACTGAAGCGACTATAACTCATAAACCAATCCACACACAAAAACCGTATATACATAAAAACCTTGGTATTGACGTCACCTTTCATGAGAAGTTTACAGAATTGAAATCGGTTCAGGCATTACAGAGAACATCAATGCCAAACACAATGCTCTACATTTTTATATATATAGATAAGTGAGTAAACTTATTGCACTCACTGTTCTTAATATTACTTTTGCACACGGCACTCTATTAATATTACTAACATAGACAATGTATTATTATATTTATATGTAAGTGTACTAATTACACTTACTGTTCTTAATATTACTTTTTGCACACGGCACTTTTTTAATGTTACTACCATTATTACAGCAAACATAATACGATTGTTATTTTTTATATTACAACAATTGTATTGTTCTATATTGAACATGTTGTTATTGTAATACAACAATTATGTATAATGTATTTTATATTTTCTCAAACTACATTTATATTTAGTGAATAAGAAATTTTGTAGTTTTAGAATACAGTTAGTTTAGAATATAAGGAACAAATTTTTGAAAATAAAATTAATCAATACTTTGCCTTCAAGCGGCATTAGACTTATAAAAACATATCTTTTTATAATTGCCTTAAATCGGCATACTCACTTTGGCATACATCTGCCAAGTAGATATATTTGCCAGTGGCGTTTATTAGCGCCGGCATATCTTCATAATTTTTCAATAAATACTTCCATACACCGGAACCATTACATGGCGATCCTGCCAAATAACAGAAATCTACCCGGAAAAGGAGCACGTGAAGCAACAAACACAGGCCCCAAACCACTAACCATTGCTGAATACCGTAAAAGACAGCAAAACAAGAAGGAGATCGAACTGACCAAGATTCCAGCTGTCATCAGGCCAAGACACCGGAGAGGAGGAACAATTGTAAGACTGCGCCGTAAACTGGCAGCACTAAGAAATACACTGAACCAAACACCACCACCATCCTGGGAAATTGCGTCCGAAATATGGTTGCAGATCGGCCGATTGGAAGCCGAAAAGTACAACTACAAAAACAAATAAATTTTTGTAATAATATTTTTTTTTTAAATTCTTTAAAATAAAAATATTTTTTTTCATTTATATAAATAATGAAATTTTTTTTTCGCACATGTATGTATACATACAAATAAATTTTGATGAAATATATTAAAATAATATATTATAAACATATACAACATGAATTTTTTAAGACACATGCTGAAATGTACATAATAATATTATTTTCAATATAAAAATAAATACTACACTAATCTTCACTAAACTTTTTCACATAAAAAAAACTTTACTACACCCGACAAATTAAATAAAATCCAATTATGAAATAGAATTTCACAATAAAAAGGAATGTCAAAAATTTTAAAAAATCACCACACTGAGGTGAATAAATGCGACACTATATATATAAGTTTAATATGTGAAAAGTAAGAAAATAAATAAGAGTTGCCATAGTGGATCAAACTAAAATAGAATTTAAAAATAGTATTCATATGCGACTAAAACCCTTACTGTATTAAATGGAATCTATAGAAAAATTTATAAACGAATTAGAGAAAATTGAAGTAAATATTAACAAAAGTAAAAATAGAGTTTACACCGAAGAATATAAATTAGAAAAATTAAAACGTTTGTAATTAATAAAAACAGAATACGAAAAATATTCTCAATCATTAATTAAAGAAAATTGCGAAAAATTAATTCAGAAATTTGAAGAAATATATAGTAGAGTGTTACCACTTATAAAAAATCTTCTTACAAAAGAAAGTAAAGATACCAATTTAAAATCAGACGAAGAAGTAGGTAATATATCAAATATGGCTCATTTTGACATAAACGTCGTAGGTAAAAATCTACATGTGTTTAAGGGTCCGTATGAGGCGTTGCAAGACTTTTTGTTGCAAACAGAACTATTGCACGATATGATTCCGACAGAAGAGAGAGAGCTTTTTATAAAATATGTTTACAATTTTAAATTAACTACAAATGTTCGTAGCACAATTGGACGTGCAAACAGAACACCAATAACATTTTTAGAGAAAAAATCTAAACCAAAAATGTAACAACGAGAATGACAATAACGGCTCAAATAAAAAGCCTGATCAACTTTTTATATAGGAATGTACGTCAATCTCAGATGTCAAAAATATGAAAATATTAAAATTTTAATTAGATTCAAAAATCAAAATACCCGATATTGCAATTAGTGATGTAGAGATAGTAATTAGGTGCAGCGACAATCCATCGAACATACAAATGTCATTGGAGAAACTTTTACCAAAAATGCTATCATCCCTAGGTATACACAAATTAGCATGTTATGAGTCATTTTCCCCTAACCAACAGAAGTATCAGCGACAGCGGAACATACGCTGCACACACATACTGACGTTGAGTTATTTTCCCTCAACCAACAAAAATACCAACGACAGCAAAATACCACTGTATGCATTACTGAAGTAATTACCAGTAATTTTCCTACAGATATATGCTGACGATGCAATACCGCTGCATACATGCATATGTCAGTAACTTTCCTACAGAATATGCTGAATTTGCATACTGGCACACTTAGCAACGACCACGCCAGCGGCAGCGAACGTCAGCAGCACCGTTCATCGAGCAGCACAAAAGTGGGTATAAAAGCGGAGGGTGATTTGGTATGGAAGTCTATTATTCAGTCTATCCAGTCAACGCTAGTCAACTGTAGTCAGTGAAGTCAGCTCTAGTCGAGTCAGTTCTTAACACAAAACACACATAACAAAAACCTGATCAAACACCAGCCTTAAAAAGCGGGTCCCTGTGAAGGCTTAATATATTTGTATAAACCAAAACCTGATCAAACACCAGCCTTAAAAAGCGGGTCCCTGAGACGGTTATAAAATAACAAAATTAGATTTATTGAATTAATGAAAATTCAAAATTACTAAGAGTTTTTTTGTGTTGGAAAATATTATTATTTATATCCAATCAGTTTTTAGCAGAACGTATCATTACTGATTTCAAGGCCGCTACACCTCTCATCAGCGTTCAATTGTCCATCTTTACAATTTTCGTAAAGTGGATACTAATTGAGAAGAATATCAACTATTTAACCAGTTTTCAACAGAAATAGAATATGAGAATTAATCTTTAATTCAATTTTTATTCTACAATGAAACAGTGCTGGTTAGTACGAAATTCCCTCATTACTGTTTGGAACTAATAATCAACACAAACTCATAGTCCGTTATCATCAAAGTATTCTACTTTGTATTTTAACGTTTTTGTTGTTTTTACTCTATATTAGGGAAATTCACATATTACTGTGACCCATGTTATTAGGGTATTTATAGCTCGTGCCAAAGCGGAATTAATATTTTTATATTATTATTATTACGAATAAACGTAATTATTATTTGAACTTATATTGATTTACATATGAAAACTAATATTATCAGGCTCAAGTTCAGTTTTATTGAATTAATGAAAATTCAAAATTACTAAGAGTTTTTTTGTGTTGGAAAATATTATTATTTATATCCAATCAGTTTTTAGCAGAACGTATCAGTACTGATTTCAAGGCCGCTACACCTCTCATCAGCGTTCAATTGTCCATCTTTACAATTTTCGTAAAGTGGATACTAATTGAGAAGAATATCAACTATTTAACCAGTTTTCAACAGAAATAGAATATGAGAATTAATCTTTAATTCAATTTTTATTCTACAATGAAACAGTGCTGGTTAGTACGAAATTCCCTCATTACTGTTTGGAACTAATAATCAACACAAACTCATAGTCCGTTATCATCAAAGTATTCTACTTTGTATTTTAACGTTTTTGTTGTTTTTACTCTATATTAGGGAAATTCACATATTACTGTGACCCATGTTATTAGGGTATTTATAGCTCGTGCCCAAGCGGAATTAATATTTTTATATTATTATTATTACGAATAAACGTAATTATTATTTGAACTTATATTGATTTACATATGAAAAGTAATATTATCAGGCTCAAGTTCAGTTTTATTGAATTAATGAAAATTCAAAATTACTAAGAGTTTTTTTGTGTTGGAAAATATTATTATTTATATCCAATCAGTTTTTAGCAGAACGTATCAGTACTGATTTCAAGGCCGCTACACCTCTCATCAGCGTTCAATTGTCCATCTTTACAATTTTCGTAAAGTGGATACTAATTGAGAAGAATATCAACTATTTAACCAGTTTTCAACAGAAATAGAATATGAGAATTAATCTTTAATTCAATTTTTATTCTACAATGAAACAGTGCTGGTTAGTACGAAATTCCCTCACTACTGTTTGGAACTAATAATCAACACAAACTCATAGTCCGTTATCATCAAAGTATTCTACTTTGTATTTTAACGTTTTTGTTGTTTTTACTCTATATTAGGGAAATTCACATATTACTGTGACCCCTGTTATTAGGGTGTTTATAGCTCGTGCCCAAGCGGAATTTATATTTTTATATTATTATTATTACGAATAAACGTAATTATTATTTGAACTTATATTGATTTACATATGAAAAGTAATATTATCAGGCTCAAGTTCAGTTTTATTGAATTAATGAAAATTCAAAATTACTAAGAGTTTTTTTGTGTTGGAAAATATTATTATTTATATCCAATCAGTTTTTAGCAGAACGTATCAGTACTGATTTCAAGGCCGCTACACCTCTCATCAGCGTTCAATTGTCCATCTTTACAATTCTCGTAAAGTGGATACTAATTGAGAAGAATATCAACTATTTAACCAGTTTTCAACAGAAATAGAATATGAGAATTAATTTTTAATTCAATTTTTATTCTACAATGAAACAGTGCTGGTTAGTACGAAATTCCCTCACTACTGTTTGGAACTAATAATCAACACAAACTCATAGTCCGTTATCATCAAAGTATTCTACTTTGTATTTTAACGTTTTTGTTGTTTTTACTCTATATTAGGGAAATTAACATATTACTGTGACCCCTGTTATTAGGGTATTTATAGCTCGTGCCCAAGCGGAATTTATATTTTTATATTATTATTATTACGAATAAACGTAATTATTATTTGAACTTATATTGATTTACATATGAAAAGTAATATTATCAGGCTCAAGTTCAGTTTTATTGAATTAATGAAAATTCAAAATTACTAAGAGTTTTTTTGTGTTGGAAAATATTATTATTTATATCCAATCAGTTTTTAGCAGAACGTATCAGTACTGATTTCAAGGCCGCTACACCTCTCATACAAGTATGCAAGATGGTAGAAAGAGAAGTACTCACAGGGGCAAATAACGTCCTAACACAAGATGTGATACAGTGCCTGAAATTGCGACTGCTGGGGGGTGCATACTCAAAAATATCCCAGATGACTTTTGGTTCAGTGGACGCATACTGTAACACCATCAAGAAGTTATATCTGAAAAATAAAAGCCTGGATAAGATAAGGGAGCTGATCTTGGGGTGCAAACAGAGCATCAGAGAGTCAGCATGCAAATTTGGAGAACGCCTGGATAGCCTATTAAATGAGGCAAAAACAACAATAGAGAACGAATGGCCGGTGGGACCTGGCCGGGAAACCATGCTGAAGGACTTCAAGAGGATAGCGGTAAGAAGCTTCATCAAGGGTCTGAAGGACCATGCTCTTAAAGCTCGATTTGTGGGGCAGGAGGAGGAAGAGCTCACTAAGTTGATAGAGATAGTCGAGAACGCTGAGGAATTGTTTGGCGAACCAACGCACAGCATCAACACAATAGATTCAGAAGTCCCCTGTAGTTTTTGCAACAGGGCGGGGCATGAATTGAATAGCTGCAAAAAGCGGCTAAACACACCATACTGTATGAGCTGTGGAAAATACGGTCATGAAATGGGGCCACTGTGCAGGAATGTCGTGAGCTGTACGTTCTGTGGAAACAGCGGGCACGATGTGGAAAACTGCAGAAAGAGATTAGGCTCCTTATACTGCCGATTGTGTAGAATAAATGGCCACAAGGAAACCCCTTTCTGTGAGCCAAGAAGAAACCTACCCAACCAAAATCAATTGGATAGAAGGACGGCAGAAACAAATAGGAGGATAACAAACACAGAATTCCGTGGAGGCCCACAGCTAACGACGGGACAAAACATGAACAGAGGGGCAAATAGAACCAATGGTACACGCCCAACCTGTTTTAAATGTCAGCAACAAGGACATTTCGCACGGGACTGCAGAAGCAATATCAGACAAACTCAGACAATGGGAACAGGGATCTATCAACAGGCGCGAAATAGCAACAACGACAGGGACCTAGCTAACAGACCAGTAGAGGCCCACAACAACACAAATCGGACAAATGCCCAGGGAAACGAAATTCGGCCCAGTTATCGCCAATAACTGGGGTCCCGCAAATTAACAGAAAATCAGATTGGCATAAAAAGGAGAACAACTACATATATAATAAAGAAACAGAAACACAGAATCGGGTAAATAAAGATGATACGGAGACTGACTCAGAAACAGAGCAGCCAACCAGGATAGTAACCGAGGCAGTTGTACACTCGGTGAACAAGGAGAAAGGGCAAACTATAGAAGAACATACTGAGAAAGATAGTGAATTAAACAAAAAAAAGGAGAAAAAAGGTAAAGAGATGATGCGAAATATAGAAGATAGTGCTGAATCACCGGGCAATGTGGACACAGTTTTCATTACGCTCCCCTGCCAAGAAGCAAGGGGGGGAGGATTGGTCCTACTTGTGGATACCGGAGCAGATTTCAGCATAATAAAAGAAGACTCAATGAAGATTTTTCTCAGTAAGAACAGAAAGCAAACTAAAACTCTTTCTGGAGCCTTCGGAGGAAAGACTACGACACTGGGCACTACCGAGATCAGGATAGGAGATAAAAGGCAGTTGTCGTGGGTGTTCCATATTGTGTCGCGGGAAATACAAATCCCTGGAGATGGTATTCTCGGAAGAAATAATATGTGGAACAGATGTATAGTGAACACCATAGACAGAACCTTGAGTATATTTCATAGCGAACATTGGGTGAAGATGTTTACCCTTCGTACGGAAATAGATTGTCAAACAAATCATCAACAGGGTGTCTGTCTGAGGAAGAGAGCAGTCACTATAGTACCAGTCAATATTATATCGAGAGACAAAACTGTGGTTGTGCATAAACAGGAGATTTCCCCTGGAGTTTATGTTGGAAATACTGTGGTCAACATTAAAAATGGAGGCACAGCAGTACCCATACTGAACGCAACCGAGCAGGACATACCATGGAGGAAGGACATTAAAGTGAAATTTTCAAATTTCAACCACTACACGCAATATGGAGGGCGAGATCAACCCCCTTCGTCGGTGACAAATCAGGACGATAGAATAAGGCGTCTAAAAAACACTATTATGACGGAGAGGGATTGGAACATGGAAGAAACAGAGTCAATGAACCGGATATGCGAGGAATATCATGACTTATTCATGTTGGACAATGACAAATTGCCATTCACCACATTGGTGAAACATAAAATACCAATAAAAGGTGAACAACCACCCATTAATCAACGACAGTATCGTCTACCTCACGTCCATAAAGAAGAAATCAACCGGCAAGTGTCGGAGCTACTACAGGAAGGTATAATAAGTCCAAGCATATCCCCATGGAATTCACCAATATTGTTAGTGCCCAAAAAATCTCAAGACGGTCAGAAAACCTTTAGACTGGTAGTCGATTTTCGAAAACTAAATGAGGCTACAATAAAACAGGTATTCCCTATTCCTAGAATTGATGAAATTTTGGATCAATTAGGAAATAGCAGGTATTTCACTACCTTAGATCTGGCGAGTGGATATCACCAGGTACTAGTTGACGAAGGAGATAAGGAAAAGACTGCCTTCAGCACCGATAAGGGTCATTTTGAATTTAATAGAATGCCCTTCGGCCTAACAGGAGCACCAGCCACATTCCAGATGGTCATGAACACGATCCTTACAGGCTTACAGGGCCTGGACTGTTTTGTGTACCTCGACGACATAGTCGTATACGGAAGAAACGTGGCAGATCACGAAACGAAGATCATGAACGTTCTATCAAGACTACGAGAGGGTGGTCTTAAACTAAACACGAAGAAATGCCAATTCTTGCGTAGAGAAATAGTTTACTTAGGACACAAATGTTCCAACGAGGGAGCGCTACCAGACCCTTCGAAAGTGGAATGTGTCAAACAACTTAAGCCACCAAGAACAATAAAAGAAGTACAAGCACTCCTGGGCTTGATCAACTATTACCGAAAATTTGTGGCAGGAATGGCAAAATTGGCTGCACCAATAACAAAGCTGTTAAGAAAAAACGCTAAGTTTGTGTGGACGTCCCAATGCCAAGAGGCCCTGGACAAAGTCAAAGAAAGTATTGCAAACCCTCCAATATTGATTTACCCGGATTTTGAACAACCCTTCAGAGTAACAACGGATGCAAGTAACGAGGCCTTAGGAGCAGTCTTGTCACAGATACGAAACGAAATGGATCATCCGATAGCATTTGCCAGCCGAACGCTCAGTGACACCGAACAAAGATATTCGACAATAGAAAAAGAAATGCTTGGTGTGGTGTGGGCAACACATACTTTCCGCCCATATCTCCTGGGGCGACACTTCACCGTATTTACTGACCATCAACCCTTAAGGGGGATAGCAAACCTCAAGGACCAAACCTCAAGACTTGCACGGTTTAGGCATAAATTATCAGAATACGAGTTTGAAATTGTGTACAAACCAGGGAAGACTAACTTGAATGCAGATGCATTAAGCAGATTACCAACAAAAAATCAAAATATCGGAGTGATAACTAGAGCTCAAGCAAGCTCGAGAAAATCGGAAGAGGAAAGGACAAAGCAAAAAGAGCAACAGAAAGCTCTTGCAGAGGAAAAACAGAGTGAAAATATTGACAAAACCTCCGCGGCGACATTTTTATCTGAGAAAAAAGATATCCAAGAAGTTCTTAGAAGCTTTCATGACTCACCGCTGGGCGGACATCAAGGAGTCAGGAAGACCTACTATAGAATAAAAAAACAGTACAAGTGGAAGGGGATGCAACACGATATCAAGACCTACATAAAAAAATGCCCTAAATGTCAGAAAAATAAAAGTGGACTTCTCAACAGAGAGCCCATGGTCCTCACAGATACAGCAAACAGACCGTTCGAAAAGGTATATATGGATATGGTGGGGCCCCTGCCGACAACCACCATGGGAAACAAATACATTCTTACCCTACAGGATGATTTATCAAAATTTTTTGTCTGCGCACCCATGCAAGACGCCGAAGCAGAGACGGCAGCAAGAGTCTTTTATAACGAGGTAGTAACAAAATATGGTATTCCCAAAAAATTAATTACAGACAACGGAACAAACTTCACCTCGAAATTGTTTGGAAGTGTGTGTAAGCTTTTGAGAATTAAGAAGCAACATATTTCTCCCTATCACCCTCAAGCTAACGGGTCATTAGAGCGAAGTCACCGACCATTAGCAGAATATTTGCGAAGTTTCGCAAAAGAAGATGGTTCAAACTGGGATCAGTGGCTTGCTCCAGCAATGCACGTACACAACCATACGGAGCACACGGCCACAAATCAGACACCATTTAAAATACTATATGGATTTGATGCACCGCTGCCATCAAACCTACAAACACGCATACCCTTATATAACCCCTACGATTATCCCAAATTATTGAGACATCAAATACAAAGGGCTTACGAGATTGCCAAGGAAAATCAAGAAAGAGCTAAGGCTAGGGCAAAGAAGCAGTACGACAAACAGTCAAGGTCTTATACTTTAAAAATAGGAGGCAGAGTCCTAGTAAAAACACAAGCACGTAAAAACAAATTCACGCCCCTATGGGATGGACCCTATGAAATTAAAAGTTTCCCCACACCAGTAAACGTTCAAATAATGGTGAAGGGAAGACTTCGAACCCTACACCGTAATTTGGTGAAGCCATACAGTCAATAAATGATATTTTAGGGAAAAAGGGGAAAGAAAAAAAAAAAAAAAAAAAAAACAAAAAGGAAATAATAAGAAGAAAACTCACCACAAAATCGACACTGGAGCAGTGTTGTAATACCATGCCTCTCATGGTCTTAAGGTCTTCAATGGCTGAAATAGAAAAAGAAATACGTATTTATACAGGTCTAAATTAAGGAATAACGGAACTTAACATGCCGTAGGGAATTTTTTTTTATTTATCCCTCGCTTGTAATTTCCTATTACTTTTATAGGTTGACGTCAAAGGATCTGAAAGAAGCAAAATAATTAGTAAAAGGAAAAGGTTAAAAAAAGGATGGAACGTGACTGACCCGGTATCACCTTCTAATCGGCCAACGGATACTATTCTAAAAATAAAATTAAGCAGACAGATTAGTTAGATGCCGCAACAGATTTACGAAAACGTATTAAAATAAGAATAAATAAGAGACGTATAAAATTTTTTTTTAATAATATTTGAATTCTGGAAATTTTGCGAGCAATGAAAGTTTTAAAAAAATATTCTTCAAAAATGAAACTAAAGAGTAAATTTTAAATTTTACTTTTTCAAATTTGTTTGTTTTTGCAAGCAAATCATTAATGAATTGAAGATGAAGTGCACATACATACATATGTGCATGAATACTTTAACTACGCTGTAGTCTAGATATTTATTATTTTTTAAAAAAAAAAGTGTTGACATAGCTTAAGCTGCTTGCTAGAGACAATGAAGCAGATCTATTGAGAATTTGTTATACAGATTCTTAAAGATTGCTCGAACATACAGGGATATTGCTTTTGCTTTTGCTTTTGAAAGAAAACGAGTGGAAAGTGAAACTTATAATTGCTTGAAGAAGATAATAAATGGAATCGTATGTAAATCTTTCTAATAGAAATTCAGTCATGGAAATATTTTTATAATTGCGTATTTGCACATACACATTTGGATAAGTGTACATAAAGATACCTTTATTATTTGATTTTTTCCTGAAATTATTATAGATAATCACACACACACATATATATACATATATATATATATATAAAAGATAAAAAATTTAGGGATAAAATAGATATTTAATTAGTTTTACAAACTATTATAGTCTCTTGATTTTCTAAACATTAAAACGTGACTTGTCACAGCTGATAGTGGTGGTTGAAAAATGTAGAAATATTTTTATTGTTCATTGCTTATGTGAAATTTGTAAATATGTATGTATGAATGCATGTACATAAATAAGGCCACGCAATTTGTTATAGTACATTTTAATAGAGTATTTTATTATACAGGTATTTTTCTCTATGTTTGCACAATTAAAAAATTTATGACTTGTTTCGATTCCGTAAGATGTTTTTTTATAAATTTTAAAATTAAGTTTAAAGAGGGCCCGGTTTCAAAACATACAAAACATTGGTATCAAAATAAAGCAGGCAAAGGTTTTGTAGATTATTTGCAATAAACTTTTCTTTTGGTGAAATAAAAAAAAAATTTAACTGATTTAATTAGTGCAACGACGAAATGAGAAAATTGTATGTTAGGATTTTTGTTCCATTGTAACGTGAAAACCTCTTAATGGGTTTAGATGGAATTTGGTAGACGGATAGCATATGATCCAGAATTACTTTTTTTACAAACTTTGTCATTTGTTATTATAAATGCATTACTATTTTGATAAATTTTTCATGTTGTTGTACTCCGTCAAATAAAAATGCACTTGTTGTTACTTTAAAGATTATGATACGAATGTTACGAATGTTCTATTCGTTTCTTTATTGTTCTTTCTATACCTACAACACATCGATGCCATCGAGTCTCGTCGAGTCTCGATAACATCGATTATATGCAAAGTGCCAGAGATGGCACTACACCTCCCTTTTTATACAAAAAATGGTTTTTAAAATAATTTTATTTTATAGCTTAATTATTAAATATTATTTAAAAAAAGTTTTACAATTAAGTTATTATATGGAAATTAATTTTTAAAGTTTGGAGACACAGGCATTGTCCACCTACCTATGCACCTCCCTTTTTATAAAAAAATGTTGAAACAAATAAGGTGATCAATCTTGTTTGCTTCAATATTTTCTTTAGTGTGTTTTTATAGATTACAGAATATTACATTTTTCAAAAAATATGTAAACAAAATTTATATATAATTTTTTTTAAATTTTAAAAGTAGAAAAAAAAAATTTTAAAGCAATTAGATTTATGGTTATTTGGTTAAATTAATTTGGTTAAGAGTAATATGCTTAGAGTAATTTGATTGAAAGTAATGTAATTAAAAGTAATATGATTTGATTAAATTAATTTGATTAAAAGTAAGTATCTATATATATTTATCAAGTTTTATTTTAAATAAGCAAATTTAAAGATTTAATATAAAGGTTTTTTTTTAAGTAATTTAAGTAATTGCAAAAAAAAATAATTTATTTTCTATACACTTGAAAATTACTTTTTTGTATGTAGAGAAATTTTTTGTTTTGTTTTTAATTGTATGTCCAATTAGGATTTTTTTTTTTTTTTAATTTTATTTAAGTAAATAGATTTCTGAATTTACTTAAAATTTTTTTTCATATTGTTGTAAGTAATTATAATAAATTTGTATTTTTCATATAATTTGGTTATAATTTTCAGTATTTTTCTTAATTTCATAACTTTTATCTTCAATGAAAAAATAAAAAAAATTTAGTAAATTCATACAAATTTTGTTTTATTATTGGTTTTTTTTTTTTACATGTATTTTATTTTGTTATCATAATGTTCTTTTTGCAAATATACAACATCATTCAATTCCAACAATATGGGTTTTGAAAATTTATCAAAGTACACTTTACTTCTCTCTTTATGTTTATCAATCAGTTCAGTAAGAAATATCTCTAAGATTTTTAATGTTTTATTACCCTGATCCTTTAGATCCTGTACGGTAAAAATTTTGAAAAATAAATCGATTTTTTTTTATTTTTATATATATAACTCTGCATGGTAAATTCCGAGTTTGTTGGTTTTCTAACCTCGAAAGCATGAAGCCTAAGCTTGGTGTTTCGTTAACAAATTCGAAGTCCACACACAACAGTTTTTTAAATTTTTTATATGCATATATGCTAAATTTTATAATATTGTCATCATATCTATGGATTACTGTCTTAAATTTTGCTATTTTCTTACTGAAATCATGCGAGAATTTATCATAGATTTTCAAATTTAAATTTTTATTAATGTACAAAGAATGATGATGTTATTATGTTCGCTGGGATGTCTTATTTACTACCTTTTTCCTTTCCATAGCCAGAACCGAACATTATTGCAAAAATAAAATTGCAAAAAAAAAGAAAAACAATTTGATTAAACTGTCATACATGTACATATGTATGTTTATTTGATTTTATGTATGTATGTATGTTTTTATTGTAATGTTTTTGTTTATTTTATACATACTATGTAAGTATGTACTATGTTTAATGTTTTGGTAAAAACACCCTTAAATTTTGCTTGTTATTTTTCACAGCACACACTTGTGTACATCTAATTTGTATACATATACACAGTTTCCAACATAAAACAATGCAAGAGGTTTTTTCATTTCAAAAAAAAAAATTTTTTTTTTTTATTTATTTTCTTTGTGTTGGTTATGTGTGTATATTTTTGTGTGTTTTGTGTTTGACTATGTATGTATTTGATTGTGTTGGATGGTGTTTGTATGTTTGTATATTTGTATGTATGTATATATATAATTTATTAAAAATGAATATATATGTATATGTATAAATTTATTGTATAAGTATGATTTTTTTTTTATATATATATATGATACCCGTTTTTCGTTGTTGGTTAAGCCTCTTGTTGTCATCTCTCTTGTTGCTTGTCTGTTGCCACTGCGTTGTAGACTTTTGTTGACGTTGTCTTCTCTGTTTTCCGTTTCTTCGTTGAATTCTAATGTTGTTATTGTTGTTGTGTCTGTTGTTTTTGGTTATGTTGTGCGCATAAATTTTCTGTTGAGTTTTTTTTTCTTCGTATTTTCGTTGTTTGTTATGGCTTTTTTTTATGTTATGTTCTTGCTTTGTTTAAGTTTGTTTATGTAGATAGGTACATATGTATGTACATATACGTATAATATTTATACTTTATTTTCAATATTTTGTTTTTCCAATATTTTGTTTTTGTTTAATTATCTTACAATATTTATTATTCTTTTTATTGTGTTCTGTTATAACATTTGGTTATTTGTATACATATATTGTATGCTGATGGTTAATTTCATGTTTCACATATAGTTTTATCGTTTCATTTAGTGTTCTTCTTTCTGTGATGTTCTTAAATTTAAATTTTTTTTCAAGTCTTTATATTTTCTTTGTTTATTATGTGGGTTCTTCTTTATTATTTTATTTCTTTCATATTGTTTCGTTTTCATTTAGTTGTCTTGTTTTTTTTTCTTAATGTATATAATTTTAAATTTCAGTTTGTTTCTCTTTTTTTTTTATTCGTTTTATTTTCTATTTCATTTTGTTACGTTTCATTGTCATTTTATATTGCTTCGTATTTACCATGGTCTAATAATCAGGTCTGCGCAAGAAGGAATATGATTTTTTGTAGGGTTGTGTTTTGACCGTTAAATAATCTGCAAAAATATGGTAAGTTAATTCGGTCTTGTCAAAAGTTGTTTACATTTTTGGCCGCCATCATGAATATTTTTGTTTACGTTATGCTTTTTGTTTTTGCATAACCAATAAATACATACAAAACAACTTTTGTTTTGTTTTGTATACAGCTTTGTTTTGACAATGTTGAATTAATTTTACACAAACAAAATGCATGTCGATTTTGTTGTTGCGTTGATACGCGCACCTTATTATTCCACCATGGTATTTATTTATTTTTGATGTTTTTTTTTTTTTTTGTGTTTCTTTCTTAGTATTTTCAAAATTTGTTTTTTTTTATATTAATTTTTTTTTTGTTTTGGTATTTTTGTAGCTTCCGTTATTTCTGGTATTATACATACATATATTACAATTTATTGTAGTTGTTGCCACTTTTAAAAACTTAACAATTAAGATTATTTATATAAGTCTGTTTTATGTTGCTTATTTTGTATTGTAGTTTTTTTTTTTGTAGTTGTAAGTATTAAAAATTTTTTTTTTTTTTTTTTTTTAATTTTGTAATTTTATTATTCTGTATATAAAGTTAGGTATGTACTTATGTCTTGTTTGAAAATTTGTCTTATATGTATTTCACTTTTGGTTCTTTTTGCTTCGGCCCTCGTTATTGTGTTTTCTTCGCTGTACTGCATGTTGATGTTAGAGTTGTATTGTTGTTGTTGTTTGTGATAACTGCTATATAAGTAAGTGACAACTGCTAGTTGTTCCATTTTTGTTTTGTTTCTTTTCATCTTTTTTTTTTTGTTATTTTTCAGTTATTTTTAGTTACTGTTTTTTTCTGTAAATTTAAATTTTTCGTTTAATTGTATTATAAAGAAGAGGCAACTGCTGTTGTTGGATGGTATGTTAAGAGTGTAACGTTGTGATATAAGTACATACTCGTATGTACATATTAATACCAGTTGGTTATGTACATATTTTGTTATGTATTTTTTTTTGTATGTTTCTTTTCTTCGAAATCAGTTTTCTTGTTTTAGTTTATGTATGTACCTATGTATGTATCTTTCCATCACTGTTTCTTTTTTTGTAGTTTTGTGGTTTTCGTTGCTTTTAATTTCGTTTTAATTTTGTTATTCATTTTTTCAATATTTTGTTTTTGTTAGTTAAATTTCAATATTTATTTCTTTTTGTTGTATTATTTTAATTTTGTTTCAGTTCCATTTAGTTTCTTTTCATTTTCGTATACTTGTTACTAAGTGTTATTTAATTTATTTGTACCTGTTTTAGATTTGTTCTCTGTTTTAAAGTTCTTTTTATGTTCTTTTTTCTACAGTTATTTTTAACTGGTATTTCTCTTATGAGTTTTTAGTTTTTCAAATTTTATTTTTTCGTGACTGTACTTACTTTTTTTTTGGTTTTTAGTTGATTGTACTTTTTGTTGTTTAAACATTTTACATATCTTGTCTTTTCGTTTTTGTACAGGAATGTTTAAATTTGTTTGATTATTAATAATGATTATTTTTGTTTTTTATGTTATAACATAGTAGGTAGTCTAGTTAGTAGTTTTTGTAGTATAATTAAATATGTTTAAATATGTATGTATAACTTTTTTTTTTTTTTAATTTTTCTTCTTTTCCACTTTTCTTTTTTATTGTTCATTTTTTTCGTCACGGTCGCCATGTCGTACTCCGTAAAATAAAAATGCACTTGTTGTTACTTTAAAGATTATGATACGAATGTTACGAATGTTCTATTCGTTTCTTTATTGTTCTTTCTATACCTACAACACATCGATGCCATCGAGTCTCGTCGAGTCTCGATAACATCGATTATATGCAAAGTGCCAGAGATGGCACTACAGTAGACACATATAATATACATTCATACATACTTAAGTATGTGTATAGAATTCGTAATATAACGTTTACAATTTTCTCATATTTAATAATTTCGATGTTGTGGATGATGGGTTTGTTGTTGTGGATTTATTGAAATACGTGCAAGACATTTATACTTTATTTTAGTATCAAGTAAATCGGATTTTCCTGGACAGTCAATAAATTCTTTAGTTGTCATATTATTGAAACTTACCAATTTCAAAAGATTTTGTTTGAAAATAGAAATATCATTGAGATCCTCTTTTACACCTTCTGTACATTTCATTTTCCCATTAATTTTGGTGTCATCTTTTTTTTTTTATTTGAACAAATCTGATCGTTGGCTTTTGCATCTTTTGCTGCCAATAACTTATTGTCCATATTTTTGTAAGCAACCTTATTTTTAATTAAATTATTATGATTGAAATAACTGCTAATGGCATTGAATATGTATATGGGCGGTTGTCCTTCGGATAACTTTTTGACAAAAAGTATGTAGTCGTAAAATAATTTTGGAGAATAATCATTTATTTTCTCATTTAGTATAATATCAACATCATATTCGGAAATTTTCTTTTCAATAGCAGCTTGTAGGCTTTTATCTTCCAGCTTTGAAGCAAATTCATATGATAGGATTAATCGCTCAAAAGGAATAGATTTTGTAGCAGATGGCGTCAAAAATGAAATGCAGTTGTTACACACGGATGATACCAAATATTTGTTAGCTATACGATATATTTCAAATATTTGTTCAAGAGAAAAGTCGGAATAATTTTCGATATCCTTGTGGTAAAGTATGTATCGAAAGTTTCTAAAATCTTGTGGAAGCACATCATCAATTCGTATTTTATCATTTTTTGCTTCAGCGAAGTCGCCAAACAGCAAGGCTTCGAACACGGGCGATTCTAATGCAAACATTAGCTTATGGCCGCTTATTGTTTCAGCTGATGATTTTTCTGGTCCCACAAGAAATTCGCAGTCTAATAAGAGATCATCATCCAACAGTTTGTCTATTTTGTCGGGATATTCCATATCTTGCCAACAATCTATCTCCGATGTCGAACTGAATTCCATGATGAAATAAAAAAAAAAATAAATAAATTTAGCTTTAAAATTAACTATAGCACGATCACTTCACGGATTGACAACAAATTTTTTTTTTTATTTATTTTAATTTTATAAACGGCAACCGCACCGTTTCATGCCGTTTTTAAGACTGCACGATGAAATTTAATTTTTAAATTTGTGCATTAGTGCAGTTTTAATGTTCTACAAAATTATTGTATGAAATACACTAGAACTGCAATACATGAACAAAAGCGACCCAATTGGCATAGACATCCAATTGAGTAAAAAAATTAAAAAGATATAACATATGTATAGTAAAAATATACATACACATTTATAGCGATAATCGCTCAATTATTGAGCCCAATAATTCTTACAAAGTTGTGATTGATTCATGGCGCAATGAATACAAAATTGTTATAAGTATTGCATAAAAGTTGAAATAGCAAAACTGTTCACAATTATGTTCAGTGACGAAAATTGTCGGCCATTTATGCATCAACAATGACAACGGTTAACGAAATCAATTAAGTTTAGGTTTAATTTATAAATTTGAAACAAAGAATTGAACTCAAATTAAATTCCAAAAATTTCCAACTGGGTTATATACGTTTTTTTTTGGCATGAGTACTTGGTTATGAAACATGATTCCACGGCAAAATTTTGCCAGACAATTTCACGGCCAATGACAACTAAATCAAACTGCATAGTTTAATGTACGTATGTGCATATGTATATGTACGTATATGTGTGCATATGGATATGCAAACAGTAACAAAAAAAAAAACTTTTCGATTTTTTTTTCTGTTTGTTGTTGATTTGAAAATAATTATACGCGTATGTATAATTTTTCTTTCAGATCAACAGAAACAACAAAAGTATTAAATTTCTTTCACTAACAAAATACTAACAAATACAACTGAACTCACTTTTTAATAAAAAAAGTGCTTTAATCAGTTGAAATTTTGTAAAATTTTTCCTACTCATTTTTGCAACGTTTTAAAATGTTTTGAAAAAGTTTTCAATTTCATGTAAAAGTTATTTCAAGGTTAAGACAAAAGATAAAGCCAATGTTAAAAATTTTATCAACCAAAGAATTTGTCACATATATGTATGTACATACAATTTAATATTAAGTAAAAATTAAGGTCATACTCATACACAATACACTTATAGAAAATTCATATAATTTTGAAAATAACTTGAATCGAAAAAGATTACACTAACATTCTTTTCTCTATCTGTAGGCAGAAGATCTTATTTTTTATTATTTAGTAATTACATTGTTAAGAAAAAATCTTACTTAATTCCTTTTTGAAGAGAAAACTGCCACATAAAAATAAGGTTAATAATTTTTTTTAAATACCGGTAAATGTCCTGTAAATTAACAGTCAAGACTGGTATTAAGGCCGAAAATTCTTTTTAATAGAGAAAATAAAATACCTATGTACAATCGTAAAAGTAAATTACGAAAAATTGAATTTATATTAAATTTATGGAAAATGTTAAACAAAATATGATTTATTTCAGGTTCATTTATTTAAAGTTGAAATTATAGGAATTATATTTTTAACACAACTCTTCTCAACTAGTAATAAGTAAGTGAGAGAAAAATATACAAAAATAAAAAAAACCAACCAAATAATGATACGAACTTAACTTATAAAACTTAGAAACAACTAACAAATATTTTAAATCAAAATAAGTAGAATTAAAAAACGCAATAAGCAAAGATATGTAAGAAAATTTTTTTTTTAAATCATAATAATAAAATCCTGTAACTGGTTGAGTATAACAAATCCAAAATATTCAATATAATAATAATAAGAAATAATAGTAATAAGGAAAAATTGTAAGAAAAGAAAATTTTATATAAGTATACGTAAGAAGAAATTGTTAGTTATAAGATTAAAAATATTAACCAGCGTTTTAAAAAACAACCAACAATCATCATCCCGTTAACAATGAAGAATCCAACAATCATCAACAGCAGCCTATACCTATCAACCTCACGCAACCGCAAAACCTACATACGATACTACAACGCATACATGGACGAAAAACCCAGTTCCGACAACAATAAAGAATCCAATCCAAATATCAACAGACAGACAGCCATAACCTTCAACCTCACACAACCATAATCAACAGTTAAAGCTATATGCGATGGCACAACACATACATGGACGGAAACCGCAGTTCCGTTAGAAAATGGGAAATCACCCCAACGTCAGTAACAACCTCAACATTTCACCAACAACATCATATTTTTTTCCTTGGTGACGCAGCAAACGTACCAAGTCGACAGACACTTAGCAGTCACCAACTAATGGTAAACTGCGAACCTTCAGGCAATCGAGGCTCGGGAGATAATTACATATTACTCCGAGAGCTGCCAAAGCTGTATCGCCAAGGTAGTCGGATGCATACACACATCTATTTTGACTTGATTCCAGAAGGATGGCTACGAAACATCCTAAGACAGGATGTTTCTTGTCCGTAAGGGGGGAGGGATGTTATGAGTCATTTTCCCCTAACCAACAGAAGTATCAGCGACAGCGGAACATACGCTGCACACACATACTGACGTTGAGTTATTTTCCCTCAACCAACAAAAATACCAACGACAGCAAAATACCGCTGTATGCATTACTGAAGTAATTACCAGTAATTTTCCTACAGATATATGCTGACGATGCAATACCGCTGCATACATGCATATGTCAGTAACTTTCCTACAGAATATGCTGAATTTGCATACTGGCACACTTAGCAACGACCACGCCAGCGGCAGCGAACGTCAGCAGCACCGTTCATCGAGCAGCACAAAAGTGGGTATAAAAGTGGAGGGTGATTTGGTATGGAAGTCTATTATTCAGTCTATCCATTCAACGCTAGTCAACTGTAGTCAGTGAAGTCAGCTCTAGTCGAGTCAGTTCTTAACACATAACACACATAACAAAAACCTGATCAAACACCAGCCTTAAAAAGCGGATCCCTGTGAAGGCTTAATATATTTGTATAAACCAAAACCTGATCAAACACCAGCCTTAAAAAGCGGGTCCCTGAGACGGTTATAAAATAACAAAATTAGATTAAGTAATAAAAATTGAAAAGTAAATAAAATTAAAGTAATAACTAAAATCATAATAGTCTCTTGTGTTTTTAATTCTAAAAAATAAGTTACAAAATAAATTGTAACAAGCACTAAAAAAAATAATGATGTTATTTTCAAGAATATAAACATTGAACAATTTAAGAATATTTTTAATAAATTAAAAAGAAATGAGTGTGAGAATTTAAATATTTTATTATATAGAGAACCCATTAGAATCACAGACAAAAATCGTCAAACCAATTTAATTAATGAATATCACAATTCAATTTTAGGAGGTCATTTAGGTGTAAGAAAAACTACCCTAAAACTTAAACAAAAATATATATGGAAGAGCATGGGAAAAATGGTCAAAAAACATATACAAAACTGCAACGAGTGCAGAATAAATAAACAGACCAAACACACAAAAGAAAAACTAATCATTACTGATACACCACGAACAAGTTTCGAAACAATATCAATAGATACTGTAGGCCCATTGAGGTATTCAAACCAGTATAGATATATCTTAACAATGCAAGATGATCTGACAAAATATGTATATTGTAGCATGTCCTATAGAAGCAAAGGATGCAAAAACAGTTGCCAAGAATATAGTAGAAAATTTAATTTTAGTATATGGACACTTTAAAGTTCTCAAATCTGACAGAGGTACTGAATTTCTAAACGAATTATTGTTTGAAGTATGCAACATTTTACAAATTAAACAAGTTTTTAGCACACCATATCACCATGAGACTCTAGGATCAGTAGAGAGAAATCATAGAGTACTCAATGAGTTTCTTTTAAATTATTGTAAGAATGATGAGTGGGACAAATGGATTCCTTACTTCTGCTTCGCATACAACACAACACCTCATATAGACACAAATTACACGCCATATGAGCTAATATTTGGCAAATTACCGAACTTTCCTAATGAAGAAATTTCAAGTAATAAACCAATTTACAACCCTGAAAATTATGCCCAAGAATTGAGGTTCAGATTACAATATTCTATAACTAAAGCAAGAGAATATTTAGAAAAGTCGAAACAAAAAGAAATAGACAAATGTTTAAAAACGAATCCCCTAAATTTAAAAGAAGGAGACTTAGTACTCGTTCGAAAATTTAACAGAAAAAAAAATCAGGCACCATATCATGGTCCATATAAAATGGTCAAAAGAAAAGGAGTCAATTCTATTTTAGAAATAGGTAATGAATTCAAAGAATACCATAATAATAATTTAAAAAAATATAAAAAACAAAAAAAAAAAAAAAAAAACACAAAACAAAAACAAACAAATTTTAAATTTTAATCCTAAAAATTGTAAAATTTTTCTTAAGGGGAAGGGTGTAGTGCATTCTAAATAATATAATATTATATGTATTATTATATTTTATAAGTGAGTAAACTTATTGCACTCACTGTTCTTAATATTACTTTTGCACACGGCACTTTTTTAATGTTACTACCATTATTACAGCAAACATAATACGATTGTTATTTTTTATATTACAACAATTGTATTGTTCTATATTGAACATGTTGTTATTGCAATACAACAATTATGTATAATGTATTTTATATTTTCTCAAACTACATTTATATTTAGTGAATAAGAAATTTTGTAGTTTTAGAATACAGTTAGTTTAAAATATAAGGAACAAATTTTTGAAAATAAAATTAATCAATACCTTGCCTTCAATCGGCATTAGACTTATAAAAACATATCTTTTTATAAGTCTAATTAAATCGGCATACTCACTTTGGCATACATCTGCCAAGTAGATATATTTGCCAGTGGCGTTTATTAGCGCCGGCATATCTTCATAATTTTTCAATAAATACTTCCATACACCGGAACCATTACAAAATATTAAAATATTATTTTCTTTAAATATTTTGTTTAAAACACTATTTATTTTTCAATCCATAAAAAATGTCGCCACATCAAAACAAAAGTCAGCTGTTGTATTGTGTTTTCGAAAATCCAAAAACACATCGAAAAGTAAACATTTTTGTGATTTGCAAAACAGCATAAAATTGCAATTGTGATTTTGAAATCACTTTGTGATTTGCAGAACAGACGTGATATACTTGCAACTCCAATATTCGATGGATTTGTAAAGTTGTCTGTTACCCCGTTTATACGCACTTCTTATTTGTAAATAAGAGTGGAAAGCGTTGCCGTATTACTTTTTTATTGTAACTTAAAATGTTTCGAAAAATATTTGCAAATAACAAGCTATTTGCAAATAAGATGTGTGATGCTACCAGATGACTATATATTTACTGCGCGTCCATACAAAAAATATAACAATATTTCTGAATGATATTTGCGTATAAACAGTGAGTTAAGTTTTTGCAAATAGTTTTATTTGCTATTAAGAAATGCGTATAAACGGGGTATGTTACGTAAATAAAAATATATTTATTTTAATATGAAGAACTGACTTAAATCTAGTTTAGCAATATGTGTTGTAGGAATTATTTGGCCAATGATGCAATTTTGTTGATAATGATATTTTTCAATCTTTAAGCTAATAAGGCCTAACGTAGTTAATGTTAATAAAACAGCTTTATTACATTTTTTACCCAACGTTTCGTCAATTGTTTTGTCTATTTAAAATTTAAAAAACATTATATGTATATTTTGAAAAAGTTTTTTCACCGTACCATGGTATAATAAATTAGGTAGTCTTGTCCCTAAAACAAATACAACGTCACAAAAACAACAGGCATTTTGTTAGTGTAAAAACTTGGCTGTTGTCAAAATGTGATGTGTAAACAAAACAAAAATTAAATTAAAAAAAAAATCAATTGCGTAAAATAAAAATATAACTGCCGATTTCACGATGTCGAAAGAAGTTTGAATTTTATTTTCATTCGTACAAATACATTTGATACAAAAACAAAATTTTAGAATTTGTTTTTGCTTCAAATGTAATTATACGAATGAAAACATATGGAAATTTTCTTTCGACATAGTGAAATAGGCAGTAAGTTAAAATTATTTACAATACAGAAAACAAAAAGGTGTTGATAGATGTATGTATGTATAAAATCAGGATGTGTCTTTTATTTGGGTACTTGGAAAAACTTTCTTTCCCCATTTGCAAATTTTTTTTGCAGACACTACATACACGCATTTTAACCGATATTTTTAATTTTAATTATATATTAAAAATTTTTCACGCTTGTTTTTTCACTTTTTTAAATTTTAATTAAATAAAAAAAAATGTCACAATATTTTTATAAAAACATAACAAAGTTTTGACAACAAAAAATCAATCAGCTGATGTCAATTTTAGCTAATACGACTACCTTATAATTAATATACCTTGCACCGTACATTATTTACTTACAATAATACAAATGTTAATTAAAAAGAATTGCAATATGAAATTGTTTTTGACATTTTTTAATGCCGAAAAAAATTTTTAAAAAATTAATAAATAAAATTATACTGTAAAAACACACACAGTTGGTGTTATTATTTGATTGCAACAATATAACTAGCGCCGATATTGTCGGTGTCCTCTTTTATGTTCATCGTTCTCTCTATGTTCTTTTATATGCGCAAGCTTTCAATTGTGTATCTTTTTCTCTCTATATTTTCTCTGTCTAAAATTCTCACATTATCAAAATCAACTGTATGTTTGTTGTTGATGATATGTGTTGACAAAGCTAGTTTAGCCAAACCGGTTCAAAAGAAATAAAAATTAGCTTATGTTGTAAGTTAGCTGCGATCCATATTTTTCGAGTAATATGCTTCTGGGGGGTTATTATGTATTTCGATTCGAATCGGAAAATTTACGAATGGTATTACATCGATTTTCGAAAATTTATTTCCGAACTTTCTTAATTTATGGAAATTGTTTTAATCCCTTTCGGAAAGCAATAAGTTCCTTTCGAAAGCATTTTCGATTCGAATCAAAATGCATAATAACCCCCATGAAGTTTTCATATGAAAGTTGAAAAGATAATGGGATAATATTGGTGTCTTTTAAAAGATATGTACAGAGAATCTTTTCTAAATAGCCCTGCGTCGGGAAATATCATGGATGAGAAAATATTTAAGTGCAAATTTTTTATTTACATTTTCTTATTATTGTTCAATTTCCTACAACATAAGGAAAACTAGATTTGTTACGAAAAAATTTCTGTATACATATATGCATATACATATATATGTACATATGTATATTGTTTTTCTTGAAATGTATTTTCTTTTAGCCATTTTTGGGAAAGAAGTTACATTACAAATTTTGAAACGTCATATCTTTGAATAAAGTTAACTTCTGGCTAAATGGTTTTGTAAAGAAGCAAAACTTTTCGTAATTTAATATTATGGTTCTACGCTAGAAGTAACATCACTGTTGGCAACAGCTGTCATTTGCCAATGTTTGTTCTTACAAAAATTTTGTAAGATTAAATAAATTTTTGACCAAACAGACGAAAAATGTTTGACATAGGGTGGTCACACTATGTTCACATTAGAGAAATTTTTTTTTGCCGTCAAACAAATTTGCTTTCTGTAAATATTGTTTGCCTTCAAAAATATTTTATGGTCATATTTACGGCAATCAAAAATTTCATGTTTTTGGTCAAATGTTTTACAAATCTGACTGTACCTTAAGGCTTTATTTGAGTACAAAATAAAATAACAAATTAAATGGTATTTTGAATATAATTATCACATGTGGCGATTTGTGTTAATTTTTTTTTTTAATTTGTTCGGGGACAGCACCAAATATGTTCTGGCAACCCTAATGCAATGAGAGAAAAATAAATTACGCTCAAAATCAAACAACCAGCACAAACATAAATGTGAATGAATGTGTGTGGGGATCCCTGATGTACATGCCCTTCAGAAGAAAGTAGTAGTGCAGAAGTACTCTTGGACTAGCCGCAAAGCGATACCGAGTAGTCGCTCTTCATTTCCCCGTTAATGCTTTCAAGTGACGATTTTAACATTGGGCTGTCATACGAAAACTACTACTCGCTTTTGTATCGCTTTTGGAGTGATGCACCACTGGTCACTTTGGTAGTGGTGCACGACTACAGAGTTAGTGAGTTGTGCACGACTGCAGGGTTTTAGCCTTTTTCCACTAGCATACATTTTAGAGGAATGAATGGAATATGTTGAAAAAGTGAAACTTGCGTTTCCATTGGCAACATCTGACATCTACCATCTTCTCAGCTGTCAAAAATATAAAAATACTTACAGCATAATTTTTTGTGGAAAAAAATAAAATTAAAATGCATTTTGAAGAAACATTAATAATTGGACTCGTTCATGCTTTACAAGAACAAAAACAATTGTAAATGCAGAAAATTTGCGATCCATTATGAAAGATGAATATGAAGATAATTTATGTATGTAGGTCCTTCATGTACATATGTCATTTATGTATGTCATTCACAAAAAATGAAACTATCAATATGTATGTATCTGTCATTTTGCTAGAGATGACATTAAAATTATCGGAAGATGTTGATTGGAATAAAATGGTTTAGGAACATCTTTTAAAGATGTAGAAAGATGTTGACTTTTAGTACTGTGTATTTCTTATGGGAAGATGTTAACATCTTCTCAAATTGATGGTAGATGTTAGATGTTGCGTAGTGGAAAAAGGCTATTTGGAAGTAATTTTTCAGCATTCGCCTTTGAACTAATGCACGAGTAGGTATTTATGGATAAAATGGTATTGAGAAATATTAAAAAATGGACACAAAGATTTTTTTAATACGTTTATTTTAATTATTTATTCATTAAAAGTGTAAAAAAAGAGTTAAAAACTTAAATTACATAAAAAATACAAAAACTAAAATTTGTACAAGGTATTTCATTGGCTTTTTTAACATAAGAAAAGCTTAAGTTATAAATTCCTCAATGGCTTCAATATGACTGTTTTTGAAACGTTAAAATATAAAAAAAATTAAAATATAAGGCCCTTCATTGGCTTTGTTATCATAAGAAAAACTAAATTAAATTATATACATATGTATGTAATTCAGTCTGAACTTTCAAGCAGTTCGTGGTTGTTTGGTTGTTGTTTCAGGTTACTGTAGTGAACTCGTCTCCTCATGGTTATCCACACTTAGCTGAGCGCGATTTTCTTTTGTCTTCTGTTTACTGTTGATTTTGTGGTATTTCTTCTTCTCATGATGGAGAGCTGCTCTGAATTTCTCTTCTGGACGATCATCAGAAATTGCATCTAAAAAATCAATATGATTTTATCAACTGTGACTGCAAAATTGCAAGCTTTTTAAACGTAGGCATACCAATAATAGCATCGTAGACATTTTTAAAGTCTTTCAACCTCTTTTTGCCTTGCACTCCTTCAGCGTTAAATGCCATAACAATTTCTCGTCCAAGAATTTGGCCAAGATTTTTGCATATGTCTCCTTTTATAAGAGATTTTATGTAGCGAACCTGTAACGTTATAGTTTATATTAATGTTCTAAAGTCTGTTATAAAAATTGTGTTTTATATGTGATAATTACTTACATACAAATCATTCTGGCTTTCAAGTACTTTTTCAAGCTCGTGGAGTTGGATCTCTGATTTTAGAGAGAAAATCTTCATAATATTGTATAAAGCCTTGTTTTTGTCGAGAAGCTGATTTAAAAGCACTTTATGTTCCGCAAGAATATCACATATTTTCATGTTTTGTTTTTTTGCTGTTCAAGCGTTTCTGTGAAAGATTTTAAATAGAATATAATTTGAGGTTTGAACTCCTGTAAAAATAAACTAGCTTACCTTTCATGTCGTCCAGTTTTTTATGAACTTCTACGCAGCCATCGCACTTCGAGCCACCTAAAATTCAAATTTATACAAAAATTGTTAGTATTAGCTTTAAAGAAAATGTTCACAGTCGAATTAACTCACCTTTTGTCGAGAAGTGTTTTATTTTTGAAGCCATTATGATGGAAATTTTTCGTACTGTGTTTATGAACAGCTGTGCAAAATTTTTATTTTTTTCTTATAAGAAAATATACATATTTACTTTTTTTTAGTTTTTATTTGTAAGACACAACAATATTCCTCGCAAAGACTTATCAAATTTTAATTTTTCGAGACAACAATTGTTGACAGCTTTTAGCAGCACTGCCAACCTAAACATATGTTGATAGTGTTGCCAAATTAAAAAATGAGTTCAGCATTTGCGACTAGTCTACCAGTACTTTCCACACGTATATAAATAGTATCCGTTGCGACTACTGACTTTTATTCCAGTATAGCACCACTCGTCAAGCGTCAATGCCTCTACCTTCTTCTGCAGGGTATTTACATACATATATTCACATTTATGTATTTCTTCTTGAATTTTCTTATTTTACGCACATACATACATACATATGTATGTAAACATTGCAGAAGGACTGGAAGAATCGGGAGAGTTGAAATACATTATCTGCAAAATATTTAATTTAATAAAAAAATTATAGTTTTATGTACATATATGTATATATTTTGTATAATACTAACGAATGTCGAAATTATATTTATTACAATCATTACTTTATTCGAATCTTTTTTTTTATTTTTCATACTTTTTGAAGTAAATAGTGATTTTTTTACTTTAAAATATGCAAATGTCAACTTATTAAACGACTAACGCTACCTTTACACATGAAAGTAGTTTCATGAAATTTCTGTATACGTATTATAAATAAAAATTGTGATGAAATAGACGACTTTCTTGAAAATTTCTTGTCTGTTTACACAGGAAAGTGAAAGTTCATTTTAAATATGTCGTCGATGAGAAAGGTTGCTAAATTTGTTATTCTTGATACGCAATGAGCGAATTTTCTTCTTCACTGTTTCAGCCACCATACACATTTCACTTGCAATATTTTCATATGCTTTATTTTTTAAATCGTTCCGCCTATATGATTTATTGTTCATATCCCATAATATTGGGTATGACCGGTATAAATTAATTAATTTTGTAGTATTTTGTAAACTTAATTTTTCCTCCATTTTGATCGTTTTGTGTACTACATAAAAAGAGTTGCCAATATACATACACATAGACATCAATAGGGCAATAGTTGGAAATAATTACAATTGATAATTTTTTAATGAATTTATTATTACAAAACAAATGAAATGGTTTAGTTTTGTATATATAAAGAAAAATACTGTAATTATATTCATATATATGTACAAAATAACTAAAATGTTGAATTATCCGTTTAACACAATCCTGTAACTGTGTACAAGTCTGTTTAGTGGGCAACACTGCTTCCCGTTCTGTCATTTTACTTTCAGAAAGTGTCAGAAAATTACTGTCTTGAAAAATTCGTTGAAAGCTGAGTGGAAAGTAGAAAACGTTTAAGTGTGTTTTTGAAAAAGTGTGAGTGTATTGCGACTTTCTTGCAATTACTTTCATCTGTAAACGCTATGTAAAGTAGCATGATACCTACAATAAAATTTTCGAGTTTATTAGCGTGTAATAACCGCGTCATAGTGCTATTAAACGTTTGTGAATACTACTTTAGCGCATTTTGCTTATTAGCCTCTAATAAAACGTTTGTGAATAACACTGTCAATATATTAAATTTATATACATACATACATGTATGTATGTACGTAAAATAAGAAAATTCAAGAAGAAATACATAAATGTGAATATATGTATGTAAATATGTATGTACATATGTATGATTGTTTACGTATGTATGTATGTACACAAACATACATAACTTAAATTCTACATGCTCTTTGAAATATTAATATTATTACATCTTTTTTTTATGATTTTGTGCATAATTTGTCACATTTCAACCACAACAAGATTAAAAACATTTCCAAATAAATAAAGCAAACATATTAGTGGTGTGTAATCAATTGCAACGAACTCGGTATTTGAATACTTTTGTAATAACTTATGAAAACACATTGCTAGCAATATCAATACAACACATATTAAAAAATTTTAATATCTTTTAAAATATTATAAGCAATACTCTATTACTATAACTTGTTTAAATAAAATTTATATGACATTATTTTCACATTTTCAAACCATTAGAGACTACTTGCTTATCGAGTATGTTATTGTACACAACACTAATTATAACTTGACAATTAAAATGAAACAATGTTGCTAACACAGAATCACAAAACTGAAAAAATCACACAATAGTTAATTTGGCTTTATTAAAAGTTTGAGAATAATGTTTATTATTACCGGGTAATAACACAAAAACTGATTATTAACTAATGTGTACATTAACTCTACAATAAGAATTTTTCATGAATAACACTGTGATGAGTATATAAGAACACATTAAATTGTTTTATCACTTATTTTCGAATTATATGCCGTAAATACTTAATATTATTACATTTTATTAAACTTAAGCGTGCTTTCATGTAGCATTTTCCACTAAAAACTGACCTTTTTTTTTGCTTTTCGTTTTGTTTATCTTCATAACAAACACACTAATGTTGTCTCTTTTTCACGGTGTCTCGTTATGACAAATAAAATATGATCCAAGTCCAATTTTTTTTGTTTTCTTCATATCTGGTTACCTGTGGTCGAGTGAACATAAATTACAAAGAAGGGGGTTGGTCGCGCCAACAAAATTTATACATTTATGTATGTTTTAATAAAACAGTATGAAACATTCTCAATTCATTTTTAATTTTTTTTTAGGTATTTTATATGTTTTTAAATATTTTTTCTTGAGTACATTCTCAAATAAATGTAAAATTTTATATTTTGGTATTTTATATGCTTTTATTTTATTTATAAGCAGAAAATATTTTTTGTAAATAAGCGGTTTATGTTTATTAATTGTTAATTGATTAAATTTGTCAATAAATCTTTTAAAAAAACATAAAATTTTTTAACGATTAATTATAAAAATTCTCAGAATTTACTTAAAAAACTACAAAAGTTCTAAGAAAATTAATAAGTTACATACACAATTAAATTAAAAACTTTGAAAAATGTTGGCTAAAGTTTTTTTATTAGTATAGAAGTTGTGAAGCAAATTAAAAATTTTTTATATTGATGTTTAAGTCTGGGTTCACACGTAAAAGTTTTCTTTCATGAAAGTGGTAGTTTGTTGGTGAGAGGGGAGAGAAGAATGGTGTCGGATGCTATGCTCTCACCAACAAACTACCCACTTTCATGAAAGAAAACTTCCACCTGTGAATCCAGACTAAAATTTTCCCTCATCCCAAAAATATTCAGTAAATTCGCTTCTTATACTTGTAATTCCTCCTAAAATAATTGCCAATTCGTCATAATATTTCTGCCAACTATGTATGTTCCGTATTGTGTATAATAATAATAATGTGTATGCAACGAAAGACAAACTTCAAATGAATACAAAAAACACCAACACATACAAAGCTGAGTACATGTGCATATACATATTATGCCAGCATAATTAGACTCGTGTGTGAATAAAGCTGAATTCACCCATTGTTTCCGAACAAAATTTTTGTCCGGACAAAATTTTTTGTTCTGAAACATTTTTGCAACTCGATTCACTCATTTCGAACAATTTGTCTGGAAAATCAAAGCTACCGTATGAAATACATGTGTTTTATTAAATTTATAAGGTGGCAGTACAGCAGTGTCGGGCGATTTTTGAAATGCTAAGCACGCTTGCTTAGCAAGAAAATTCTGTTTGCGCGACGTCGAAACACGTATACTATAAGCATCAGCGTTGTCAACTTTGAAATTTCAAAAGGCACCAAAATGGAGAAAAAAACGCGCCATTTAACAAAAAACGCACCATGTTCAGATTTTTTTTTATTGAATTAATTTTACGTCTTTACAACATTTAACTTTAGTCTAAAATTCTAATGTTGATATAATATTGTGCCATTGCATGAAGTGAATCATTCTCCACCGTTTTTCAATACTAGATACTATTTCGACATCGGATTCAAATTGTACTGCTAATGGCATGATATCATATTTGTAATGGGATAAAACATTTTGTACAATGCTGGTTGTTGATGCCGGTTATAGCTAAATGGGCTTAAAGCTGCAATGTATTTCCGTGTTTGCTAACTTTGCAGCGTGCAAAATGTAAACAAAGAGTGAAAAAAAATTACGACTTTGAATGCAAAAAATTTTAAAGTAATATTTTAATAAATTAAAAATATAAAAATGAGAATATATAGCTCAAGTCCTCTAGTATCAGATTTTATGACTGTCATTATTGACATTTTAATTATATCGAATATATCCGGAGGTTTCTTCGAACGATTTTCAAAACACTATTTCATTGATATCTCAGAAACTAGAGAATGAGCGCATATGACACTACACGCAATCGATTGAGGTTGAAAATACGCATCGATTGTGGGTTCAATTATATTCCCGGAGGTTTTCTGAGAAAAGTTATATTCCATGAAAAATATGAAAATCGGAAAATTGTTTGTTGGTTTGAACCTGTCGGGCAGCACTATTCAATATTTTTGCGAAACACGTTTTTTCATTTGGCTAACTATTTGGTACGTGTTAAACGTAAACAAAGAGAGAAAAAAACATTACGACTTTGAATCACGGTTGCCAGATTTGACGATCTATCGTCATTTTGACGATTTCAGATGCCAAAAAAGGCAGTTTGACGACGTGACGATTTTGGTCATAAATTTGACGATTTTTAAACAATTATAAGTTGGCAGCGTTCTACAAAACATTGACACTACCTTGATGTAGAAAACAAGGTGGAATCGCTACGAAAGCTGAATATTTTTTGCTCTACTTATTAGGTCGCTTCAAATGTCAAAGAGCTGTTTTTCTGGTTATATTTTTAAGCATTCTATAACTACAAAAACGTTGGCTCTTACATTACAACAACATATCGCTCCTTTATTGCAACATAGTCATATCTCAAAAAACAAAATTTTTCAGTTACTGACGAAAAAGAGTTTCTCAATACCTTCTTTATTTGCAAAAAAATTTGCATAAACATATCTCTATCTAAACCCAAGTTATAACCGCTTACATGACATCCATATAAATGCTTACGCTTTGAAAACTTTAAATGCATTTTGCCACGTTTGAGTTTTTTTGAGATATGACTACATTGCAATAAAGGAGCGATATAGCTTACATCTACAATTTCAACGGTCGGCTAAATAGGCCTTAAACCTCTTGATGTTCATAATTTATCAACTGTTATTAACATACATACATTTGTGTCAATATTTTAAAGCACGCCAAAAACTTGAACTTGAATAAGTGAGATTGTTCCTATGTATATACGTATGTATATTGAAATTGTTACACAAAATTTATGAAAATGGAAAGTTTGAGATAATTAAAAATTGTAGAAAGTTTTACGTAGAACTGTGTGAACAAGTTTTATTGAGATTTGACTTTGAAGACATATTCAAAGCATTAAGCTAAATTAATCCCTACAATCCTATAAAAGAAAATAACAATTCATTTAATGATATTCTTAAAGTATTTTCACAATTTGTTAAAGAACGTGAAAGACAGGAAATTGAATCTGAGTTCAGACAAATTAAATTACTAAATTTAGAATAATTCTTCCCGGATACGGACATAAAACTTTTAGATTTTTGGAAAAAGATTTCAGAGATAAAAAAACTCTAGTCTTTTATTTCCCACGTTAACTAATTTTATTAAAAAAAATTTGGTTTTACCACATTCTTCGGCAAATGCAGAAATAGTGCTTAGCCAAGTTAATTCAATAAGACAAAAGTTAGAAATCGGTTACAGAAAGCTTCTTTGGAGGCAATTTTATATACTAAAGATCAGTTAAAATTAAACAAGTGTAATTGTTTTGACATGAAAGTAGTACCTGATTTAATAAAAAGGTTCAACTCCAATATATATGTTTACTTTTTTTTTAATTTTTACAAATGTGTTGTAACATGAATAATACTATGTATCATCATTTTTAATTTAAACGCAAATTTTATCACTAATTCCTCTAAAAATTTAAACTTGCTAATATTTTGTGGATATGGTATATAGCTATTGTATTAAAAAATGCACAAAAAACCTGTTTACATTATGTTTCAACAGCTGATCTCTTTATTGATAATAATTTACTTTATTTTATATAAAAACCCTTGAATTTTATTTGTTATGTTTTGTTAAATAAAATGAATCTTTTGTTTGAAAAAATTGTAATTTTATATTCGACGACTTATTGACGACTTCGGAAAACTGTTTTGACGATTTTACGCTAAAAATTTGACGAATTCGGACCCATTTCATCTGGCAACTATGCTTTGAATGATCAAATTGAAGAGAGCGCCCTCTCTTGTGCACTCTTCTAAATCAGTTTGTGTGTGCCCTCTAGCATTAAACACATTCGCCACAGCAGACTACCGACTACCACCTGTCAAAATTAGAATACATGTGTGCATATGAGAATGATTATATTGAAGACAGCAACGCAACACGGCAACAGGTTTTTGTCCATGCTAATTTCGTCGTGTAGTCGAATTAAACTAATTTCTATTTCTGAAGTTATAAACACATAGTCCACAGCAGACTTCACAACAGCAGCCTTCAAATGCAGTAGGCTTCAATTGCTGCCATATAGTTAGCTACTGAATTATTTTGAGAACGACAGCAGCTGACAAATGAACTTGAAGTTTCGATATTATTTTTCAATATTTTTTTTACTATATATTTCAGAGCTGCCACATAAATATTTCACAAGAATAAAAATGAAATTACCAGCTCAAAACGTTATAATATTGAGTAAAAATATAAAAGCACATCAATATATTTATTTATATTAATTTTGTTATGTTATTTTCGGTTAAATAACACAAAATATGTTTAGCTCTCATTGCTGTAACATTTATATTATATTGGCAGCTTTGTATCAGCTTATTGCTGCTTATGGAAATAGAAATTAGTCTAATTTGGCAGCAACAGCAAAACTAGCATAGACAACAACCTGCTTCGCTGTCGTCAAAATAATCAATTTCATATAAACTCTTGTGTTTTATTTTTGACACATTGCTGCTTGCTTAATGGCCATAAAACCAAAACAGTGTTGACAGTATAACAAAATTTGTAAAGCAAATTAGTGATTAGAAATATTTTTTATTGTAAAATAAAACAGAAAATTTCAAAATTGAAATGATATAAGATATATGCATCAAGAATTTTTATTAGCTTTATTGTTATATAGAATATTGACTTGAGTCAAAAATACCAACATTGATAAAAAGTAAAACAACTCACAAGGCTATAATTTTTTACCTAAAAATTTTTATATTGATGTTTAAGTCTGGGTTCACACGTGAAAGTTTTCTTTCATGAAAGTGGTAGTTTGTTGGTGAGAGGGGAGAGAAGAATGGTGTCGGATGCTATGCTCTCACCAACAAACTACCCACTTTCATGAAAGAAAACTTCCACGTGTGAATCCAGACTAAAATTTTCCCTCATCCCAAAAATATTCAGTAAATTCGCTTCTTATACTTGTAATTCCTCCTAAAATAATTGCGAATTCGTCATAATATTTCTGCCAACTATGTATGTTCCGTATTGTGTATAATAATAATAATGTGTATGCAACGAAAGACAAACTTCAAATGAATACAAAAAACACCAACACATACAAAGCTGAGTACATGTGCATATACATATTATGCCAGCATAATTAGACTCGTGTGTGAATAAAGCTGAATTCACCCATTGTTTCCGAACAAAATTTTTGTCCGGACAAAATTTTTTGTTCTGAAACATTTTTGCAACTCGATTCACTCATTTCGAACAATTTGTCTGGAAAATCAAAGCTACCGTATGAAATACATGTGTTTTATTAAATTTATAAGGTGGCAGTACAGCAGTGTCGGGCGATTTTTGAAATGCTAAGCACGCGTGCTTAGCAAGAAAATTCTGTTTGCGCGACGTCGAAACACGTATACTATAAGCATCAGCGTTGTCAACTTTGAAATTTCAAAAGGCACCAAAATGGAGAAAAAAACGCGCCATTTAACAAAAAACGCACCATGTTCAGATTTTTTTTTTTATTGAAAATTTTTATTGAATTAATTTTACGTCTTTACAACATTTAACTTTAGTCTAAAATTCTAATGTTGATATAATATTGTGCCATTGCATGAAGTGAATCATTCTCCACCGTTTTTCAATACTAGATACTATTTCGACATCGGATTCAAATTGTACTGCTAATGGCATGATATCATATTTGCAATGGGATAAAACATTTTGTACAATGCTGGTTGTTGATGCCGGTTATAGCTAAATGGGCTTAAAGCTGCAATGTATTTCCGTGTTCTAGCATGCCGAACGAGGTTGCGTGATATCGCATTTGCAATAACAACATCTTGCTTTTGTGTTATTATTTGATCAAGGCCGAATCCATTGCATAAACCCACATTGTGATTCCCAAATCCTTTTGTATTTCGCTTAAAATTTCTTTTTTTAGACTCCATTCTTGACACTAACTTTAAATATTTCTTTTAGTAAATATAAATTTTATTAATTTTAGTGTTACAACCCTTTATGTAAACTTTTACGCATTTTATAAAAAACGAACAATGAGCGCAAGTCTCAAGAATACTTTGTTTTCGCTAAGCTCTTTAACAGACTTGACAACAACTTTTACGACAAAAAACAATTATGTACTCTGAAAATCTAAAAGGGACAACAAATATCTTATAATGAAATGTTACAAATTATCTATAACAACAAGACGGTTTAACGGTTTTTATGAGTGTGTTTTGGTACCTCTTAAACATCATTATGGTCTGTAAAATTGAATGTAAAAATTGTACACAAATTGAATGAAATGGTATTGAAACAGTTGTATATTTTGTACAAAATTATTTTTTCTCTCATACTGAAACAAAAAATTGTGTTTAATATGATTTGGAGCCATCGAAAAATAAAAAAACGCACCAAAATAAAAGAAAAAACGCACCACGCACCAATTCAGATATTTTTCGCACAAAACATTTAGAAAAGCACCAAAAAAGGTGCGAAACGCACCAAGTTGACAACGCAGATAAGCATCTTCGTGTAGCTTATGAAAATTAACGTTCGGTTGTTGCTTTGTTATCATTTCGTCAAAGTAAAGCATTAAACACATTCGCCACAGCAGACTACCGACTACCACCTGTCAAAATTAGAATACATGTGTGCATATGAGAATGATTATATTGAAGACAGCTAGGCAACACGGCAACAGGTTTTTGTCCATGCTAATTTTGTCGTGTAGTCGAATTAAACTAATTTCTATTTCTGATGGCCACAAAACCAAAACAATGTTGACAATATAACAAAATATGTGAAGCAAATTAGTGATTAGAAATATTTTTTATTGTAAAATAAAAAAGAAAATTTCAAAATTGAAATGTTATAAGATATATGCATCAAGAATTTTTATTAGCTTTATTGTTATATAGAATATTGACTTGAGTCAAACATACCAACATTGTTAAAAATTAAAAAAACTCACAGGGCTATAATTTTTTACCTAAAATTTTTTTTTTTTTATTTTTATATTGTTATTATTACGAATAAGCGTAATTATTATTCGAACTTATATTGACGTACATAGGAAAAGTAATATTATCAGGCTTAAGTTCAGGTTTATTGAATTAATGAAAATTCAAAATTCCTAAGAGTTTTTTATGTTAAAAAATATTATTATTTATATCCAGTCAGTTTTTAGCTCTAGTATTTTTTTCTCGTATTCTATTTCTGTTGAAAACTGGTTAAATAGTTGATATTCTTCTCAATTAGTATCCACTTTACGAAAATTGTAAAGATGGACAATTGAACGCTGATGAGAGGTGTAGCGGCCTTGAAATCAGTAGTGATACGTTCTGCTAAAAACTGATTGGATATAAATAATAATATTTTTCAGCATAAAAAAACTCTTAGTAATTTTGAATTTTCATTAATTCAATAAAAGTGAACTTGAACCTGATAATATTACTTTTCATATGTACAAAAACGTTTTTGTAATTTTTTCGGCGCTCTCTCTTGATTCCGCAGTTACGGGTTTCAAAACTTCAATATATTATTGATCATAAGTCCTACAATATAGAACGAATATAAACGACATAGGTATCACTTCAAAATGCTCTAAATAACTCATTTAATTCTTAAAATCATCATTAAAGAAGCATAACTTAAAGGGCTATTAGACACGCATACTTGTCTGCAGACATGTACGATGGCATACTTTGTGTTTTGCTATTACACTATCGAACGCTGATGGCATACTTCAGTACACATGTATTTTGTGTGTATGTTGGTGTGTGGCAGACATCAGAAAATCAAACATTTTTGAAAACCAACATACATGTCTGACGTACTCGACATACATGCTATTAGACAGTGAGTTTTTGTATGCCATCGTACATGTCTGCAGACAAGTATGCGTGTCTAATAGCCCTTTTACGTATTTCATCGGTGACATCTTTCAAGTATACACCAAATAAAAGCATGGTAAGTTCTCTGTAAAAGTGAAAAGTCAGATAAAAAAATTGAATTTCACTCGCAATGGGTAAATTGTTTAAAAAAAATTGTATACCAGTATAAAGGTATTTTAGAGAAGTTTAGAGTGATATCCACATTGCTTATATCCGTTCCATATTCTAGGAGTTATGGCCAATAAAAAATAAGTTTTGAACCCCTTAACTCCGGGGCCAAAAGAGATCCATGAGATGAATTTTTTTCGGTCAAAGCGAATCCATACAAAGTGATGTAAGTGGCGAATTCAATTCGCCGTATTCAATTCGCCCCAGCGAACTTTAAAAAAGTAAAAGCGCTGAATATGCACCACTGTAATATACATAATTGAATCATTTCAACAGTTAAGAATCAGCTGTTTACTGTGTATCTGTCGTTTCCAAAATAATTAAGTAGCTGCTAAACGGCTACAACGGCAGCTAGCAGCATTTGTGTTCGTGTGTTCGTGTAGTCTGCTGTGGCGAATGTGTTTATACCTTAAATCAAACCAGTAGAGCTGCAAAACTATCGATAGTCGTCGCCATCGATAGTTTCGATAGTTTAAGTAAAACTATCGATACTATCGTTTTTTTATGTGCTACTTCACAACAATACAACAATTCAAGTGAAAGGGATACGTTAGTAAACATACGCAGGTACATATGTACATTAGGGGGGGGTATAACCAATATTTTGGTATAGTACCATGAGGTCAACCAAGTCCTAGTAACCACGAAAATCATAGATAATCTTTTGTAATTTTTCTCAAAAAATTTCACGCACCAATTGGTTTTTCTAAACATTTATTATATTGAATATTCATTATTTCATACGGTGTTTTTTATGCATTTTTAATTTTTTTCGTTATAAAAGTTTAAAGATATGTTTTGGTTTGCGGAAAAACCTCTTACCATCTCTAAATATTAATGAAATTTCATACTTGAGCTAATTTTTGTTTCAACTGCCTGGCCCACGATGTCGAACGAATTTTTCTTTCGTACAAATTACATTGAAAACAACAACAATTTTAAAAGTTTTGTTTTTGTTTCAAATGTAAATTGTACGAAAGAAAAATTCGTTCGACATCGTGGGCCACGCAGTTAATACTTTTTCTTAACCAAAAAGAAAATTAAAAATTTTCAAAACTTCATCGCGGTTGGTGTGTGAACTTTTTTGACTTTAGCGAAAAAATAAATATACGTTCCCTTATAGTTTTTTATGCTCTATCGGACTGTGCTAAGCCAATTTTGATATTTTAAAAAGTTGTTAAAAAGTTACATCCCTAATGTACATACTTATGTATGTACATATGTATGTAGGTGTTAGCTAAGGTTTTTCAACTTTGTCAGTTATTTTCGCAACATTTAATGATTGAAAAAATTATTTTATTTAAATAAAAGAAAGTATTGATCGTTAAAACATAAATTTTATTTTGCCCATGAATAATATAAACAATTAAAAACTAAACATACTAAACGTATCGCACTTGATCAACAAGAGGGTAGGTATTAACTCAAAATTTTAAAATTTACAGTAGAGGCAAAAAACTTTATTTTTTAATACTACTCTTCTATCACAAAGAGAGATACAACTGTATTTTTTTGTAAATATAACCACTTAAAAAAAATTAAATTTAAAAAATTTTAAATTAATACCCTCTTGTTTATCAAGTGCGATATATGTATGTATGTATGTATAATTGTATAAAAGATAAGAAATCATAAAAAGCAAGTAGAACATATATTTAGTTCAACACATTTATTGGGCTTAAATAAATTTTTATACTCTAAAAAATTGTCGATAGTATCACTATCGAAAAAAAACTATCGATAGTCAGTCCAAAAAAAAACTATCGATACTATCGATAGTACTATCGATTTTTTGCAGCTCTACAAACCAGTCGCTGATCAGCACTTGTTGGAGTAAGACCTCGCTTTACAATTTTTTGTTTACACTCAAAGCAAAATGTTCAATGAAGAATGGGAAAATGATTTTTTTTTTATAGTTTTGTTTTTATTCGAACTTTTTATTTTAATTATCGAATTTAATAAATTATCAATCTTGAGGGCTTCGTTTTTAATAAATTTTATTTTTATTTATTATGTTTTCTCGATATTTCTTCACTTATTAAATATTATATTTTATTTCATTCGTTGTGTAACTAGTTTATTATTAAATGAATATTGTTTTCGTTATTATTATATTAACATAAAAAGTATTATTGAAAAAAAATTCAAACCAAATAAAAATACTAAAAGCCAAGAAATGTATTTTACTTTTGGCAACAAAAATTTTTCGAGTGTATAATTATTGACGTTCGTTCGTTTTTTGCTGCTTCCCATACCAAAACATATGAGAGAGTATGTGTGCGCCCGACACTGCAGTACAGTGACAGATGAATTAAATTTGGTGTTTTATATGTCAAACGCACTTATTTTTTATTGTTTAATAAGAAAATTACATGTTAAAAAAAATTAATAAAAATCAGCTAGTTTTTTTAATAGCAATTGAGCTTTTCTTTATTATTATTTTACTGGATATAAGTTACTATGTGCTTTTATTATACATACTTATAACATAATGTGGCAGCTCGCTTCAACTTTGGCTGAGAAAATAAAAAAGGTGGCATCTTGTTTCAACTTTGTCCGGACAAAATTTAAAATTAAACCAATTCAACCAAAAAATGTTCCGAACAAATTTTATTCTCTTTTTCTCTCACTCTCAAAAAGAGAAACGCCAAACTTCATATAAAAAAAATTTTGTCCGGACAAAAATTTGTTCCGAAACAATGGGTGAATTCAGCTTAAAAGAACAAAAATTGTGCGGCTTACACCCAATTCACACCATGAAATTTTACATGAATTTTATTTCACGATATTTTGTGTTTGTAGGCGAACGGGGTAGAGAAGCAAAAGGGGTAACAAAAAATTCACATTTTCAGTTCTCCGCGAGTTTTTCTTATATATTTCTTTACACATATTCGTTTTTTGTTATTTTGCTTTATTTCATATTTCATTTTCATGTGGCAATACGCATATTCGTTTGCACGAAGTTTGTACGGAAATAACAAATTGATGTACATACACACATACACATGTCAGATTGTTTTTATACAAATAATAAAGTAAAGAAGAATAACCGATTACGGAGAAAAAAATCAACATTTAAATCATGGGAAAAAATCATCGTATGAATCTGTAAAGTTTTTAGAAGCAACTTTTGAAGAGAACTAAAGAAAAATCGTGAGTTTTATTTCATAGTGTGAATTGGGTGTTAATAATTAAACTCGTGTGTGAAAAATCTCACCGACTTTAAAAAATCGTTTCAAAATGGAGTTGTAGGTGCCACACTATCATACAAATCTGTTGCCAAGACATCTGTGGTGGGATTCAGTAACTTTCATTACGATAATCGTATTGTTAAAATTAATATAACGAAAATTTATCGAATTTGGTATTCAGTAACACTTTTAACGATATTCGCTATCGGTATGTAAACGACAATAATTTTTCGTTTGTTATGAAATAAATAAAAGTCAGCAGTTCAATCATAGCACGTGTGTTATGCAAAGAACAAAATTTATTTTTTATAACAATATACACAAACACAGAATCTTTTATGCATAAAAAATAATATTACCATTATTTAAACATGCATATCTCTAAATTTCGTATAATTTAACATTCATTTTTTTAAATTCTAAAAAACTTTTGGGAAAAATTTCAATAAATAAATTAATTTATTTATTTTACAAAGAAAATCAGAAAAAAAAACACTTTTAGTAATTTGCAAATAACTCATAAAGTATAAGGTGAGCGCATATGACACTACACGCAATCGATAGAGGTTGAAAATACGCATCGATTGTGGGTTCAACTATTTTCCCGGAGGTTTTCTGAGAAAAGTTATATTCCATGAAAAATCGGAAAATTGTTTGTTGGTTTGAACCTGTCGGGCAGCACTATTCAATATTTTTGCGAAACACGTTTTTTCATTTGGCAAACTATTTGGTACGTGTTAAACGTAAACAAAGAGAGAAAAAACATTACGACTTTGAATCACGGCTGCCAGATTTGACGATCTATCGTCATTTTGACGATTTCAGATGCCAAAAAAGGCAGTTTGACGACGTGACGATTTTGGTCATAAATTTGACGATTTTTAAACAATTATAAGTTGGCAGCGTTCTACAAAACATTGACACTACCTTGATGTAGAAAACAAGGTGGCAGCGCTACGAAAGCTGAATATTTTTTGCTCTACTTATTAGGTCGCTTCAAATGTCAAAGAGCTGTTTTTCTGGTTATATTTTTAAGCATTCTATAACTACAAAAACGTTGGCTCTTACATTACAACAACATATCGCTCCTTTATTGCAACATAGTCATATCTCAAAAAACAAAATTTTTCAGTTACTGACGAAAAAGAGTTTCTCAATACCTTCTTTATTTGCAAAAAAATTTGCATAAACATATCTCTATCTAAACCCAAGTTATAACCGCTTACATGACATCCATATAAATGCTTACGCTTTGAAAACTTTAAATGCATTTTGCCACGTTTGAGTTTTTTTGAGATATGACTACATTGCAATAAAGGAGCGATATAGCTTACATCTACGGTCGGCTAAATAGGCCTTAAACCTCTTGATGTTCATAATTTATCAACTGTTATTAACATACATACATTTGTGTCAATATTTTAAAGCACGCCAAAAACTTGAACTTGAATAAGTGAGATTGTTCCTATGTATATACGTATGTATATTGAAATTGTTACACAAAATTTATGAAAATGGAAAGTTTGAGATAATTAAAAATTGTAGAAAGTTTTACGTAGAACTGTGTGAACAAGTTTTATTGAGATTTGACTTTGAAGACATATTCAAAGCATTAAGCTAAATTAATCCCTACAATCCTATAAAAGAAAATAACAATTCATTTAATGATATTCTTAAAGTATTTTCACAATTTGTTAAAGAACGTGAAAGACAGGAAATTGAATCTGAGTTCAGACAAATTAAATTACTAAATTTAGAATAATTCTTCCCGGATACGGACATAAAACTTTTAGATTTTTGGAAAAAGATTTCAGAGATAAAAAAACTCTAGTCTTTTATTTCCCACGTTAACTAATTTTATTAAAAAAAATTTGGTTTTACCACATTCTTCGGCAAATGCAGAAATAGTGCTTAGCCAAGTTAATTCAATAAGACAAAAGTTAGAAATCGGTTACAGAAAACTTCTTTGGAGGCAATTTTATATACTAAAGATCAGTTAAAATTAAACAAGTGTAATTGTTTTGACATGAAAGTAGTACCTGATTTAATAAAAAGGTTCAACTCCAATATATATGTTTACTTTTTTTTTAATTTTTACAAATGTGTTGTAACATGAATAATACTATGTATCATCATTTTTAATTTAAACGCAAATTTTATCACTAATTCCTCTAAAAATTTAAACTTGCTAATATTTTGTGGATATGGTATATAGCTATTGTATTAAAAAATGCACAAAAAACCTGTTTATATTATGTTTCAACAGCTGATCTCTTTATTGATAATAATTTACTTTATTTTATATAAAAACCCTTGAATTTTATTTGTTATGTTTTGTTAAATAAAATGAATCTTTTGTTTGAAAAAATTGTAATTTTATATTCGACGACTTATTGACGACTTCGGAAAACTGTTTTGACGATTTTACGCTAAAAATTTGACGAATTCGGACCCATTTCATCTGGCAACTATGCTTTGAATGATCAAATTGAAGAGAGCGCCCTCTCTTGTGCACTCTTCTAAATCAGTTTGTGTGTGCCCTCTAGCATTAAACACATTCGCCACAGCAGACTACCGACTACCACCTGTCAAAATTAGAATACATGTGTGCATATGAGAATGATTATATTGAAGACAGCAACGCAACACGGCAACAGGTTTTTGTCCATGCTAATTTCGTCGTGTAGTCGAATTAAACTAATTTCTATTTCTGAAGTTATAAACACATAGTCCACAGCAGACTTCACAACAGCAGCCTTCAAATGCAGTAGGCTTCAATTGCTGCCATATAGTTAGCTACTGAATTATTTTGAGAACGACAGCAGCTGACAAATGAACTTGAAGTTTCGATATTATTTTTCAATATTTTTTTTACTATATATTTCAGAGCTGCCACATAAATATTTCACAAGAATAAAAATGAAATTACCAGCTCAAAACGTTATAATATTGAGTAAAAATATAAAAGCACATCAATATATTTATTTATTAATTTTGTTATGTTATTTTCGGTTAAATAACACAAAATATGTTTAGCTCTCATTGCTGTAACATTTATATTATATTGGCAGCTTTGTATCAGCTTATTGCTGCTTATGGAAATAGAAATTAGTCTAATTTGGCAGCAACAGCAAAACTAGCATAGACAACAACCTGCTTCGCTGTCGTCAAAATAATCAATTTCATATAAACTCTTGTGTTTTATTTTTGACACATTGCTGCTTGCTGCTCGCTGTGGTCTATGTGTTTATAGCTTAATGGCCACAAAACCAAAACAGTGTTGACAGTATAACAAAATTTGTAAAGCAAATTAGTGATTAGAAATATTTTTTATTGTAAAATAAAACAGAAAATTTCAAAATTGAAATGATATAAGATATATGCATCAAGAATTTTTATTAGCTTTATTGTTATATAGAATATTGACTTGAGTCAAAAATACCAACATTGATAAAAAGTAAAACAACTCACAAGGCTATAATTTTTTACCTAAAAATTTTTATATTGATGTTTAAGTCTGGGTTCACACGTGAAAGTTTTCTTTCATGAAAGTGGTAGTTTGTTGGTGAGAGGGGAGAGAAGAATGGTGTCGGATGCTATGCTCTCACCAACAAACTACCCACTTTCATGAAAGAAAACTTCCACGTGTGAATCCAGACTAAAATTTTCCCTCATCCCAAAAATATTCAGTAAATTCGCTTCTTATACTTGTAATTCCTCCTAAAATAATTGCCAATTCGTCATAATATTTCTGCCAACTATGTATGTTCCGTATTGTGTATAATAATAATAATGTGTATGCAACGAAAGACAAACTTCAAATGAATACAAAAAACACCAACACATACAAAGCTGAGTACATGTGCATATACATATTATGCTAGCATAATTAGACTCGTGTGTGAATAAAGCTGAATTCACCCATTGTTTCCGAACAAAATTTTTGTCCGGACAAAATTTTTTGTTCTGAAACATTTTTGCAACTCGATTCACTCATTTCGAACAATTTGTCTGGAAAATCAAAGCTACCGTATGAAATACATGTGTTTTATTAAATTTATAAGGTGGCAGTACAGCAGTGTCGGGCGATTTTTGAAATGCTAAGCACGCGTGCTTAGCAAGAAAATTCTGTTTGCGCGACGTCGAAACACGTATACTATAAGCATCAGCGTTGTCAACTTTGAAATTTCAAAAGGCACCAAAATGGAGAAAAAAACGCGCCATTTAACAAAAAACGCACCATGTTCAGATTTTTTTTTTTATTGAAAATTTTTATTGAATTAATTTTACGTCTTTACAACATTTAACTTTAGTCTAAAATTCTAATGTTGATATAATATTGTGCCATTGCATGAAGTGAATCATTCTCCACCGTTTTTCAATACTAGATACTATTTCGACATCGGATTCAAATTGTACTGCTAATGGCATGATATCATATTTGGAATGGGATAAAACATTTTGTACAATGCTGGTTGTTGATGCCGGTTATAGCTAAATGGGCTTAAAGCTGCAATGTATTTCCGTGTTCCAGCATGCCGAACGAGGTTGCGTGATATCGCATTTGCAATAACAACATCTTGCTTTTGTGTTATTATTTGATCAAGGCCGAATCCATTGCATAAACCCACATTGTGATTCCCAAATCCTTTTGTATTTCGCTTAAAATTTCTTTTTTTAGACTCCATTCTTGACACTAACTTTAAATATTTCTTTTAGTAAATATAAATTTTATTAATTTTAGTGTTACAACCCTTTATGTAAACTTTTACGCATTTTATAAAAAACGAACAATGAGCGCAAGTCTCAAGAATACTTTGTTTTCGCTAAGCTCTTTAACAGACTTGACAACAACTTTTACGACAAAAAACAATTATGTACTCTGAAAATCTAAAAGGGACAACAAATATCTTATAATGAAATGTTACAAATTATCTATAACAACAAGACGGTTTAACGGTTTTTATGAGTGTGTTTTGGTACCTCTTAAACATCATTATGGTCTGTAAAATTGAATGTAAAAATTGTACACAAATTGAATGAAATGGTATTGAAACAGTTGTATATTTTGTACAAAATTATTTTTTCTCTCATACTGAAACAAAAAATTGTGTTTAATATGATTTGGAGCCATCGAAAAATAAAAAAACGCACCAAAATAAAAGAAAAAACGCACCACGCACCAATTCAGATATTTTTCGCACAAAACATTTAGAAAAGCACCAAAAAAGGTGCGAAACGCACCAAGTTGACAACGCAGATAAGCATCTTCGTGTAGCTTATGAAAATTAACGTTCGGTTGTTGCTTTGTTATCATTTCGTCAAAGTAAAGCATTAAACACATTCGCCACAGCAGACTACCGACTACCACCTGTCAAAATTAGAATACATGTGTGCATATGAGAATGATTATATTGAAGACAGCTAGGCAACACGGCAACAGGTTTTTGTCCATGCTAATTTTGTCGTGTAGTCGAATTAAACTAATTTCTATTTCTGATGGCCACAAAACCAAAACAATGTTGACAATATAACAAAATATGTGAAGCAAATTAGTGATTAGATATATTTTTTATTGTAAAATAAAAAAGAAAATTTCAAAATTGAAATGTTATAAGATATATGCATCAAGAATTTTTATTAGCTTCATTGTTATATAGAATATTGACTTGAGTCAAACATACCAACATTGTTAAAAATTAAAAAAACTCACAGGGCTATAATTTTTTACCTAAAATTTTTTTTTTTTTATTTTTATATTGTTATTATTACGAATAAGCGTAATTATTATTCGAACTTATATTGACGTACATAGGAAAAGTAATATTATCAGGCTTAAGTTCAGGTTTATTGAATTAATGAAAATTCAAAATTCCTAAGAGTTTTTTATGTTAAAAAATATTATTATTTATATCCAGTCAGTTTTTAGCTCTAGTATTTTTTTCTCGTATTCTATTTCTGTTGAAAACTGGTTAAATAGTTGATATTCTTCTCAATTAGTATCCACTTTACGAAAATTGTAAAGATGGACAATTGAACGCTGATGAGAGGTGTAGCGGCCTTGAAATCAGTAGTGATACGTTCTGCTAAAAACTGATTGGATATAAATAATAATATTTTTCAGCATAAAAAAACTCTTAGTAATTTTGAATTTTCATTAATTCAATAAAAGTGAACTTGAACCTGATAATATTACTTTTCATATGTACAAAAACGTTTTTGTAATTTTTTCGGCGCTCTCTCTTGATTCCGCAGTTACGGGTTTCAAAACTTCAATATATTATTGATCATAAGTCCTACAATATAGAACGAATATAAACGACATAGGTATCACTTCAAAATGCTCTAAATAACTCATTTAATTCTTAAAATCATCATTAAAGAAGCATAACTTAAAGGGCTATTAGACACGCATACTTGTCTGCAGACATGTACGATGGCATACTTTGTGTTTTGCTATTACACTATCGAACGCTGATGGCATACTTCAGTACACATGTATTTTGTGTGTATGTTGGTGTGTGGCAGACATCAGAAAATCAAACATTTTTGAAAACCAACATACATGTCTGACGTACTCGACATACATGCTATTAGACAGTGAGTTTTTGTATGCCATCGTACATGTCTGCAGACAAGTATGCGTGTCTAATAGCCCTTTTACGTATTTCATCGGTGACATCTTTCAAGTATACACCAAATAAAAGCATGGTAAGTTCTCTGTAAAAGTGAAAAGTCAGATAAAAAAATTGAATTTCACTCGCAATGGGTAAATTGTTTAAAAAAAATTGTATACCAGTATAAAGGTATTTTAGAGAAGTTTAGAGTGATATCCACATTGCTTATATCCGTTCCATATTCTAGGAGTTATGGCCAATAAAAAATAAGTTTTGAACCCCTTAACTCCGGGGCCAAAAGAGATCCATGAGATGAATTTTTTTCGGTCAAAGCGAATCCATACAAAGTGTTGTAAGTGGCGAATTCAATTCGCCGTATTCAATTCGCCCCAGCGAACTTTAAAAAAGTAAAAGCGCTGAATATGCACCACTGTAATATACATAATTGAATCATTTCAACAGTTAAGAATCAGCTGTTTACTGTGTATCTGTCGTTTCCAAAATAATTAAGTAGCTGCTAAACGGCTACAACGGCAGCTAGCAGCATTTGTGTTCGTGTGTTCGTGTAGTCTGCTGTGGCGAATGTGTTTATACCTTAAATCAAACCAGTAGAGCTGCAAAACTATCGATAGTCGTCGCCATCGATAGTTTCGATAGTTTAAGTAAAACTATCGATACTATCGTTTTTTTATGTGCTACTTCACAACAATACAACAATTCAAGTGAAAGGGATACGTTAGTAAACATACGCAGGTACATATGTACATTAGGGGGGGGTATAACCAATATTTTGGTATAGTACCATGAGGTCAACCAAGTCCTAGTAACCACGAAAATCATAGATAATCTTTTGTAATTTTTCTCAAAAAATTTCACGCACCAATTGGTTTTTCTAAACATTTATTATATTGAATATTCATTATTTCATACGGTGTTTTTTATGCATTTTTAATTTTTTTCGTTATAAAAGTTTAAAGATATGTTTTGGTTTGCGGAAAAACCTCTTACCATCTCTAAATATTAATGAAATTTCATACTTGAGCTAATTTTTGTTTCAACTGCCTGGCCCACGATGTCGAACGAATTTTTCTTTCGTACAAATTACATTGAAAACAACAACAATTTTAAAAGTTTTGTTTTTGTTTCAAATGTAAATTGTACGAAAGAAAAATTCGTTCGACATCGTGGGCCACGCAGTTAATACTTTTTCTTAACCAAAAAGAAAATTAAAAATTTTCAAAACTTCATCGCGGTTGGTGTGTGAACTTTTTTGACTTTAGCGAAAAAATAAATATACGTTCCCTTATAGTTTTTTATGCTCTATCGGACTGTGCTAAGCCAATTTTGATATTTTAAAAAGTTGTTAAAAAGTTACATCCCTAATGTACATACTTATGTATGTACATATGTATGTAGGTGTTAGCTAAGGTTTTTCAACTTTGTCAGTTATTTTCGCAACATTTAATGATTGAAAAAATTATTTTATTTAAATAAAAGAAAGTATTGATCGTTAAAACATAAATTTTATTTTGCCCATGAATAATATAAACAATTAAAAACTAAACATACTAAACGTATCGCACTTGATCAACAAGAGGGTAGGTATTAACTCAAAATTTTAAAATTTACAGTAGAGGCAAAAAACTTTATTTTTTAATACTACTCTTCTATCACAAAGAGAGATACAACTGTATTTTTTTGTAAATATAACCACTTAAAAAAATTTAAATTTAAAAAATTTTAAATTAATACCCTCTTGTTTATCAAGTGCGATATATGTATGTATGTATGTATAATTGTATAAAAGATAAGAAATCATAAAAAGCAAGTAGAACATATATTTAGTTCAACACATTTATTGGGCTTAAATAAATTTTTATACTCTAAAAAATTGTCGATAGTATCACTATCGAAAAAAAACTATCGATAGTCAGTCCAAAAAAAAACTATCGATACTATCGATAGTACTATCGATTTTTTGCAGCTCTACAAACCAGTCGCTGATCAGCACTTGTTGGAGTAAGACCTCGCTTTACAATTTTTTGTTTACACTCAAAGCAAAATGTTCAATGAAGAATGGGAAAATGATTTTTTTTTTATAATTTTGTTTTTATTCGAACTTTTTATTTTAATTATCGAATTTAATAAATTATCAATCTTGAGGGCTTCGTTTTTAATAAATTTTATTTTTATTTATTATGTTTTCTCGATATTTCTTCACTTATTAAATATTATATTTTATTTCATTCGTTGTGTAACTAGTTTATTATTAAATGAATATTGTTTTCGTTATTATTATATTAACATAAAAAGTATTATTGAAAAAAAATTCAAACCAAATAAAAATACTAAAAGCCAAGAAATGTATTTTACTTTTGGCAACAGAAAAATTTTTCGAGTGTATAATTATTGACGTTCGTTCGTTTTTTGCTGCTTCCCATACCAAAACATATAAGAGAGTATGTGTGCGCCCGACACTGCAGTACAGTGACAGATGAATTAAATTTGGTGTTTTATATGTCAAACGCACTTATTTTTTATTGTTTAATAAGAAAATTACATGTTAAAAAAAATTAATAAAAATCAGCTAGTTTTTTTAATAGCAATTGAGCTTTTCTTTATTATTATTTTACTGGATATAAGTTACTATGTGCTTTTATTATACATACTTATAACATAATGTGGCAGCTCGCTTCAACTTTGGCTGAGAAAATAAAAAAGGTGGCATCTTGTTTCAACTTTGTCCGGACAAAATTTAAAATTAAACCAATTCAACCAAAAAATGTTCCGAACAAATTTTATTCTCTTTTTCTCTCACTCTCAAAAAGAGAAACGCCAAACTTCATATAAAAAAAATTTTGTCCGGACAAAAATTTGTTCCGAAACAATGGGTGAATTCAGCTTAAAAGAACAAAAATTGTGCGGCTTACACCCAATTCACACCATGAAATTTTACATGAATTTTATTTCACGATATTTTGTGTTTGTAGGCGAACGGGGTAGAGAAGCAAAAGGGGTAACAAAAAATTCACATTTTCAGTTCTCCGCGAGTTTTTCTTATATATTTCTTTACACATATTCGTTTTTTGTTATTTTGCTTTATTTCATATTTCATTTTCATGTGGCAATACGCATATTGGTTTGCACGAAGTTTGTACGGAAATAACAAATTGATGTACATACATACATACACATGTCAGATTGTTTTTATACAAATAATAAAGTAAAGAAGAATAACCGATTACGGAAAAAAAAATAAACATTTAAATCATGGGAAAAAATCATCGTATGAATCTGTAAAGTTTTTAGAAGCAACTTTTGAAGAGAACTAAAGAAAAATCGTGAGTTTTATTACATAGTGTGAATTGGGTGTTAATAATTAAACTTGTGTGTGAAAAATCTCACCGACTTTAAAAAATCGTTTCAAAATGGAGTTGTAGGTGCCACACTATCATACAAATCTGATGCCAAGACATCTGTGGTGGGATTCAGTAACTTTCATTACGATAATCGTATTGTTAAAATTAATATAACGAAAATTTATCGAATTTGGTATTCAGTAACACTTTTAACGATATTCGCTATCGGTATGTAAACGACAATAATTTTTCGTTTGTTATGAAATAAATAAAAGTCAGCAGTTCAATCATAGCACGTGTGTTATGCAAAGAACAAAATTTATTTTTTATAACAATATACACAAACACAGAATCTTTTATGCATAAAAAATAATATTACCATTATTTAAACATGCATATCTCTAAATTTCGTATAATTTAACATTCATTTTTTTAAATTCTAAAAAACTTTTGGGAAAAATTTCAATAAATAAATTAATTTATTTTTTTTACAAAGAAAATCAGAAAAAAAAAACACTTTTAGTAATATGCAAATAACTCATAAAGTATAAGGTGAGCGCATATGACACTACACGCAATCGATAGAGGTTGAAAATACGCATCGATTGTGGGTTCAACTATTTTCCCGGAGGTTTTCTGAGAAAAGTTATATTCCATGAAAAATATGAAAATCGGAAAATTGTTTGTTGGTTTGAACCTGTCGGGCAGCACTATTCAATATTTTTGCGAAACACGTTTTTTCATTTGGCAAACTATTTGGTACGTGTTAAACGTAAACAAAGAGAGAAAAAACATTACGACTTTGAATCACGGCTGCCAGATTTGACGATCTATCGTCATTTTGACGATTTCAGATGCCAAAAAAGGCAGTTTGACGACGTGACGATTTTGGTCATAAATTTGACGATTTTTAAACAATTATAAGTTGGCAGCGTTCTACAAAACATTGACACTACCTTGATGTAGAAAACAAGGTGGCAGCGCTACGAAAGCTGAATATTTTTTGCTCTACTTATTAGGTCGCTTCAAATGTCAAAGAGCTGTTTTTCTGGTTATATTTTTAAGCATTCTATAACTACAAAAACGTTGGCTCTTACATTACAACAACATATCGCTCCTTTATTGCAACATAGTCATATCTCAAAAAACAAAATTTTTCAGTTACTGACGAAAAAGAGTTTCTCAATACCTTCTTTATTTGCAAAAAAATTTGCATAAACATATCTCTATCTAAACCCAAGTTATAACCGCTTACATGACATCCATATAAATGCTTACGCTTTGAAAACTTTAAATGCATTTTGCCACGTTTGAGTTTTTTTGAGATATGACTACATTGCAATAAAGGAGCGATATAGCTTACATCTACGGTCGGCTAAATAGGCCTTAAACCTCTTGATGTTCATAATTTATCAACTGTTATTAACATACATACATTTTAAAGCACGCCAAAAACTTGAACTTGAATAAGTGAGATTGTTCCTATGTATATACGTATGTATATTGAAATTGTTACACAAAATTTATGAAAATGGAAAGTTTGAGATAATTAAAAATTGTAGAAAGTTTTACGTAGAACTGTGTGAACAAGTTTTATTGAGATTTGACTTTGAAGACATATTCAAAGCATTAAGCTTAATTAATCCCTACAATCCTATAAAAGAAAATAACAATTCATTTAATGATATTCTTAAAGTATTTTCACAATTTGTTAAAGAACGTGAAAGACAGGAAATTGAATCTGAGTTCAGACAAATTAAATTACTAAATTTAGAATAATTCTTCCCGGATACGGACATAAAACTTTTAGATTTTTGGAAAAAGATTTCAGAGATAAAAAAAACTCTAGTCTTTTATTTCCCACGTTAACTAATTTTATTAAAAAAAATTTGGTTTTACCACATTCTTCGGCAAATGCAGAAATAGTGCTTAGCCAAGTTAATTCAATAAGACAAAAGTTAGAAATCGGTTACAGAAAGCTTCTTTGGAGGCAATTTTATATACTAAAGATCAGTTAAAATTAAACAAGTGTAATTGTTTTGACATGAAAGTAGTACCTGATTTAATAAAAAGGTTCAACTCCAATACATATGTTTATTTTTTTTTTAATTTTTACAAATGTGTTGTAACATGAATAATACTATGTATCATCATTTTTAATTTAAACGCAAATTTTATCACTAATTCCTCTAAAAATTTAAACTTGCTAATATTTTGTGGATATGGTATATAGCTATTGTATTAAAAAATGCACAAAAAACCTGTTTATATTATGTTTCAACAGCTGATCTCTTTATTGATAATAATTTACTTTATTTTATATAAAAACCCTTGAATTTTATTTGTTATGTTTTGTTAAATAAAATGAATCTTTTGTTTGAAAAAATTGTAATTTTATATTCGACGACTTATTGACGACTTCGGAAAACTGTTTTGACGATTTTACGCTAAAAATTTGACGAATTCGGACCCATTTCATCTGGCAACTATGCTTTGAATGATCAAATTGAAGAGAGCGCCCTCTCTTGTGCACTCTTCTAAATCAGTTTGTGTGTGCCCTCTAGCATTAAACACATTCGCCACAGCAGACTACCGACTACCACCTGTCAAAATTAGAATACATGTGTGCATATGAGAATGATTATATTGAAGACAGCAACGCAACACGGCAACAGGTTTTTGTCCATGCTAATTTCTTTGTGTAGTCGAATTAAACTAATTTCTATTTCTGAAGTTATAAACACATAGTCCACAGCAGACTTCACAACAGCAGCCTTCAAATGCAGTAGGCTTCAATTGCTGCCATATAGTTAGCTACTGAATTGTTTTGAGAACGACAGCAGCTGACAAATGAACTTGAAGTTTCGATATTATTTTTCAATATTTTTTTTACTATATATTTCAGAGCTGCCACATAAATATTTCACAAGAATAAAAATGAAATTACCAGCTCAAAACGTTATAATATTGAGTAAAAATATAAAAGCACATCAATATATTTATTTATATTAATTTTGTTATGTTATTTTCGGTTAAATAACACAAAATATTTTTAGCTCTCATTGCTGTAACATTTATATTATATTGGCAGCTTTGTATCAGCTTATTGCTGCTTATGGAAATAGAAATTAGTCTAATTTGGCAGCAACAGCAAAACTAGCATAGACAACAACCTGCTTCGCTGTCGTCAAAATAATCAATTTCATATAAACTCTTGTGTTTTATTTTTGACACATTGCTGCTTGCTGCTCGCTGTGGTCTATGTGTTTATAGCTTAATGGCCACAAAACCAAAACAGTGTTGACAGTATAACAAAATTTGTAAAGCAAATTAGTGATAAGAAATATTTTTTATTGTAAAATAAAACAGAAAATTTCAAAATTGAAATGATATAAGATATATGCATCAAGAATTTTTATTAGCTTTATTGTTATATAGAATATTGACTTGAGTCAAAAATACCAACATTGATAAAAAGTAAAAAAATGTACATACTTATGTATGTATGTATGTATGTAGGTGTTAGCTAAGGTTTTTCAACTTTGTCAGTTATTTTCGCAACATTTAATGATTGAAAAAATTATTTTATTTAAATAAAAGAAAGTATTGATCGTTAAAACATAAATTTTATTTTGCCCATGAATAATATAAACAATTAAAAACTAAACATACTAAACGTATCGCACTTGATCAACAAGAGGGTAGGTATTAACTCAAAATTTTAAAATTTACAGTAGAGGCAAAAAACTTTATTTTTTAATACTACTCTTCTATCACAAAGAGAGATACAACTGTATTTTTTTGTAAATATAACCACTTAAAAAAAATTAAATTTAAAAAATTTTAAATTAATACCCTCTTGTTTATCAAGTGCGATATATGTATGTATGTATGTATAATTGTATAAAAAATAAGAAATCATAAAAAGCAAGTAGAACATATATTTAGTTCAACACATTTATTGGGCTTAAATAAATTTTTATAATTAAAATCAAATAACAATTCAGGCAGATTTAGGTAGCTAAACGCGCTAATTTAGGTAGCGAAGTATAACTTGTTTGTTTGTTTGTTTGTTGTTATTATTTGTAAAAGTATATAAATTTAAAGGCGGCTACGAACCTGCGTAGAATAAGTTGTTACAAATGTTATACTGGCTACATATAATCGGCTTCATATATATAAAAATATACTCTAAAAAATTGTCGATAGTATCACTATCGAAAAAAAACTATCGATAGTCAGTCCAAAAAAAACTATCGATACTATCGATAGTACTATCGATTGTTTTGCAGCTCTACAAACCAGTCGCTGATCAGCACTTGTTGGAGTAAGACGTCGCTTTACAATTTTTTGTTTACACTCAAAGCAAAATGTTCAATGAAGAATGGGAAAATGATTTGTTTTTATAATTTTGTTTTTATTCGAACTTTTTATTTTAATTATCGAATTTAATAAATTATCAATCTTGAGGGCTTCGTTTTTAATAAATTTTATTTTTATTTATTTTGTTTTCTCGATATTTCTTCACTTATTAAATATTATATTTTATTTCATTCGTTGTGTAACTAGTTTATTATTAAATGAATATTGTTTTCGTTATTATTATATTAACATAAAAAGTATTATTGAAAAAAAATTCAAACCAAATAAAAATACTAAAAGCCAAGAAATGTATTTTACTTTTGGCAACAGAAAAATTTTTCGAGTGTATAATTATTGACGTTCGTTCGTTTTTTGCTGCTTCCCATACCAAAACATATGAGAGAGTATGTGTGCGCCCGACACTGCAGTACAGTGACAGATGAATTAAATTTGGTGTTTTATATGTCAAACGCACTTATTTTTTATTGTTTAACCCTAATCATACCAACATGTGTCTGTGAGACACATTTTGATGTTTAATTCAATGTAGTAACGAAAATATTCGCCATACCGCAACCAAACTTCTTGACTTTTATTTTACATATGTTTTGTATAGTTTAACAAAAAAAAATATTTAAAATTCTAAATTATTCTATTTTTTATAAGTCAAAACAAAAAAAATGCAACATCAACTACCGACATGTGTCTCCTAGACATATTCACTTGTTGCTCCCCAAATACGTCAAAGGTCACGTAATAAATTACAACGGCCTATAGTTCAGTGCATGCAGCAAGTTCTTCAGGAAGAAGCTTCACCAAATCTTACTAATTGTTCAACAAATAAACGCAAAATATGATATATGTGTGATATTAAAAAAAAGTCGTATAGTTAAACAATACTGTCAAAAATGTTATAATAATGTTTGTAATGAACATGGTATAAAAACTTTTGTATGCAAAATATGTGTTGAATAAAAAATTTCATCCAAATTTACTTGTTTTTAATTAATTAAAGCCTTTTCTTCAAAATTTTCACGTGTGTGTCTCAGAGACACATGTTGGTACGATTTGTAATATTTTATGTCGGTATGATTAGGGTTAATAAGAAAATTACATGTTAAAAAAAATTAATAAAAATCAGCTAGTTTTTTTAATAGCAATTGAGCTTTTCTTTATTATTATTTTACTGGATATAAGTTACTATGTGCTTTTATTATACATACTTATAACATAATGTGGCAGCTCGCTTCAACTTTGGCTGAGAAAATAAAAAAGGTGGCATCTTGTTTCAACTTTGTCCGGACAAAATTTAAAATTAAACCAATTCAACCAAAAAATGTTCCGAACAAATTTTATTCTCTTTTTCTCTCACTCTCAAAAAGAGAAACGCCAAACTTCATATAAAAAAAATTTTGTCCGGACAAAAATTTGTTCCGAAACAATGGGTGAATTCAGCTTAAAAGAACAAAAATTGTGCGGCTTACACCCAATTCACACCATGAAATTTTACATGAATTTTATTTCACGATATTTTGTGTTTGTAGGCGAACGGGGTAGAGAAGCAAAAGGGGTAACAAAAAATTCACATTTTCAGTTCTCCGCGAGTTTTTCTTATATATTTCTTTACACATATTCGTTTTTTGTTATTTTGCTTTATTTCATATTTCATTTTCATGTGGCAATACGCATATTCGTTTGCACGAAGTTTGTACGGAAATAACAAATTGATGTACATACACACATACACATGTCAGATTGTTTTTATACAAATAATAAAGTAAAGAAGAATAACCGATTACGGAGAAAAAAATCAACATTTAAATCATGGGAAAAAATCATCGTATGAATCTGTAAAGTTTTTAGAAGCAACTTTTGAAGAGAACTAAAGAAAAATCGTGAGTTTTATTTCATAGTGTGAATTGGGTGTTAATAATTAAACTCGTGTGTGAAAAATCTCACCGACTTTAAAAAATCGTTTCAAAATGGAGTTGTAGGTGCCACACTATCACACAAATCTGATGCCAAGACATCTGTGGTGGGATTCAGTAACTTTCATTACGATAATCGTATTGTTAAAATTAATATAACGAAAATTTATCGAATTTGGTATTCAGTAACACTTTTAACGATATTCGCTATCGGTATGTAAACGACAATAATTTTTCGTTTGTTATGAAATAAATAAAAGTCAGCAGTTCAATCATAGCACGTGTGTTATGCAAAGAACAAAATTTATTTTTTATAACAATATACACAAACACAGAATCTTTTATGCATAAAAAATAATATTACCATTATTTAAACATGCATATCTCTAAATTTCGTATAATTTAACATTCATTTTTTTAAATTCTAAAAAACTTTTGGGAAAAATTTCAATAAATAAATTAATTTATTTTTTTTACAAAGAAAATCAGAAAAAAAAAACACTTTTAGTAATTTGCAAATAACTCATAAAGTATAAGGTGAGCGCATATGACACTACACGCAATCGATAGAGGTTGAAAATACGCATCGATTGTGGGTTCAACTATTTTCCCGGAGGTTTTCTGAGAAAAGTTATATTCCATGAAAAATATGAAAATCGGAAAATTGTTTGTTGGTTTGAACCTGTCGGGCAGCACTATTCAATATTTTTGCGAAACACGTTTTTTCATTTGGCAAACTATTTGGTACGTGTTAAACGTAAACAAAGAGAGAAAAAACATTACGACTTTGAATCACGGTTGCCAGATTTGACGATCTATCGTCATTTTGACGATTTCAGATGCCAAAAAAGGCAGTTTGACGACGTGACGATTTTGGTCATAAATTTGACGATTTTTAAACAATTATAAGTTGGCAGCGTTCTACAAAACATTGACACTACCTTGATGTAGAAAACAAGGTGGCAGCGCTACGAAAGCTGAATATTTTTTGCTCTACTTATTAGGTCGCTTCAAATGTCAAAGAGCTGTTTTTCTGGTTATATTTTTAAGCATTCTATAACTACAAAAACGTTGGCTCTTACATTACAACAACATATCGCTCCTTTATTGCAACATAGTCATATCTCAAAAAACAAAATTTTTCAGTTACTGACGAAAAAGAGTTTCTCAATACCTTCTTTATTTGCAAAAAAATTTGCATAAACATATCTCTATCTAAACCCAAGTTATAACCGCTTACATGCCATCCATATAAATGCGCACGCTTTGAAAACTTTAAATGCATTTTGCCACGTTTGAGTTTTTTTGAGATATGACTACATTGCAATAAAGGAGCGATATAGCTTACATCTACGGTCGGCTAAATAGGCCTTAAACCTCTTGATGTTCATAATTTATCAACTGTTATTAACATACATACATTTGTGTCAATATTTTAAAGCACGCCAAAAACTTGAACTTGAATAAGTGAGATTGTTCCTATGTATATACGTATGTATATTGAAATTGTTACACAAAATTTATGAAAATGGAAAGTTTGAGATAATTAAAAATTGTAGAAAGTTTTACGTAGAACTGTGTGAACAAGTTTTATTGAGATTTGACTTTGAAGACATATTCAAAGCATTAAGCTAAATTAATCCCTACAATCCTATAAAAGAAAATAACAATTCATTTAATGATATTCTTAAAGTATTTTCACAATTTGTTAAAGAACGTGAAAGACAGGAAATTGAATCTGAGTTCAGACAAATTAAATTACTAAATTTAGAATAATTCTTCCCGGATACGGACATAAAACTTTTAGATTTTTGGAAAAAGATTTCAGAGATAAAAAAAACTCTAGTCTTTTATTTCCCACGTTAACTAATTTTATTAAAAAAAATTTGGTTTTACCACATTCTTCGGCAAATGCAGAAATAGTGCTTAGCCAAGTTAATTCAATAAGACAAAAGTTAGAAATCGGTTACAGAAAGCTTCTTTGGAGGCAATTTTATATACTAAAGATCAGTTAAAATTAAACAAGTGTAATTGTTTTGACATGAAAGTAGTACCTGATTTAATAAAAAGGTTCAACTCCAATATATATGTTTATTTTTTTTTTAATTTTTACAAATGTGTTGTAACATGAATAATACTATGTATCATCATTTTTAATTTAAACGCAAATTTTATCACTAATTCCTCTAAAAATTTAAACTTGCTAATATTTTGTGGATATGGTATATAGCTATTGTATTAAAAAATGCACAAAAAACCTGTTTATATTATGTTTCAACAGCTGATCTCTTTATTGATAATAATTTACTTTATTTTATATAAAAACCCTTGAATTTTATTTGTTATGTTTTGTTAAATAAAATGAATCTTTTGTTTGAAAAAATTGTAATTTTATATTCGACGACTTATTGACGACTTCGGAAAACTGTTTTGACGATTTTACGCTAAAAATTTGACGAATTCGGACCCATTTCATCTGGCAACTATGCTTTGAATGATCAAATTGAAGAGAGCGCCCTCTCTTGTGCACTCTTCTAAATCAGTTTGTGTGTGCCCTCTAGCATTAAACACATTCGCCACAGCAGACTACCGACTACCACCTGTCAAAATTAGAATACATGTGTGCATATGAGAATGATTATATTGAAGACAGCAACGCAACACGGCAACAGGTTTTTGTCCATGCTAATTTCGTCGTGTAGTCGAATTAAACTAATTTCTATTTCTGAAGTTATAAACACATAGTCCACAGCAGACTTCACAACAGCAGCCTTCAAATGCAGTAGGCTTCAATTGCTGCCATATAGTTAGCAACTGAATTATTTTGAGAACGACAGCAGCTGACAAATGAACTTGAAGTTTCGATATTATTTTTCAATATTTTTTTACTATATATTTCAGAGCTGCCACATAAATATTTCACAAGAATAAAAATGAAATTACCAGCTCAAAACGTTATAATATTGAGTAAAAATATAAAAGCACATCAATATATTTATTTATATTAATTTTGTTATGTTATTTTCGGTTAAATAACACAAAATATTTTTAGCTCTCATTGCTGTAACATTTATATTATATTGGCAGCTTTGTATCAGCTTATTGCTGCTTATGGAAATAGAAATTAATCTAATTTGGCAGCAACAGCAAAACTAGCATAGACAACAACCTGCTTCGCTGTCGTCAAAATAATCAATTTCATATAAACTCTTGTGTTTTATTTTTGACACATTGCTGCCTGCTGCTCGCTGTGGTCTATGTGTTTATAGCTTAATGGCCACAAAACCAAAACAGTGTTGACAGTATAACAAAATTTGTAAAGCAAATTAGTGATTAGAAATATTTTTTATTGTAAAATAAAACAGAAAATTTCAAAATTGAAATGATATAAGATATATGCATCAAGAATTTTTATTAGCTTTATTGTTATATAGAATATTGACTTGAGTCAAAAATACCAACATTGATAAAAAGTAAAAAAACTCACAAGGCTATAATTTTTTACCTAAAAATTTTTATATTGATGTTTAAGTCTGGGTTCACATGTGAAAGTTTTCTTTCATGAAAGTGGTAGTTTGTGGGTGAGAGGGGAGAGAAGAATGGTGTCGGATGCTATGCTCTCACCAACAAACTACCCACTTTCATGAAAGAAAACTTCCACGTGTGAATCCAGACTAAAATTTTCCCTCATCCCAAAAATATTCAGTAAATTCGCTTTTTATACTTGTAATTCCTCCTAAAATAATTGCCAATTCGTCATAATATTTCTGCCAACTATGTATGTTCCGTATTGTGTATAATAATAATAATGTGTATGCAACGAAAGACAAACTTCAAATGAATACAAAAAACACCAACACATACAAAGCTGAGTACATGTGCATATACATATTATGCCAGCATAATTAGACTCGTGTGTGAATAAAGCTGAATTCACCCATTGTTTCCGAACAAAATTTTTGTCCGGACAAAATTTTTTGTTCTGAAACATTTTTGCAACTCGATTCACTCATTTCGAACAATTTGTCTGGAAAATCAAAGCTACCGTATGAAATACATGTGTTTTATTAAATTTATAAGGTGGCAGTACAGCAGTGTCGGGCGATTTTTGAAATGCTAAGCACGCGTGCTTAGCAAGAAAATTCTGTTTGCGCGACGTCGAAACACGTATACTATAAGCATCAGCGTTGTCAACTTTGAAATTTCAAAAGGCACCAAAATGGAGAAAAAAACGCGCCATTTAACAAAAAACGCACCATGTTCAGATTTTTTTTTTTATTGAAAATTTTTATTGAATTAATTTTACGTCTTTACAACATTTAACTTTAGTCTAAAATTCTAATGTTGATATAATATTGTGCCATTGCATGAAGTGAATCATTCTCCACCGTTTTTCAATACTAGATACTATTTCGACATCGGATTCAAATTGTACTGCTAATGGCATGATATCATATTTGCAATGGGATAAAACATTTTGTACAATGCTGGTTGTTGATGCCGGTTATAGCTAAATGGGCTTAAAGCTGCAATGTATTTCCGTGTTCCAGCATGCCGAACGAGGTTGCGTGATATCGCATTTGCAATAACAACATCTTGCTTTTGTGTTATTATTTGATCAAGGCCGAATCCATTGCATAAACCCACATTGTGATTCCCAAATCCTTTTGTATTTCGCTTAAAATTTCTTTTTTTAGACTCCATTCTTGACACTAACTTTAAATATTTCTTTTAGTAAATATAAATTTTATTAATTTTAGTGTTACAACCCTTTATGTAAACTTTTACGCATTTTATAAAAAACGAACAATGAGCGCAAGTCTCAAGAATACTTTGTTTTCGCTAAGCTCTTTAACAGACTTGACAACAACTTTTACGACAAAAAACAATTATGTACTCTGAAAATCTAAAAGGGACAACAAATATCTTATAATGAAATGTTACAAATTATCTATAACAACAAGACGGTTTAACGGTTTTTATGAGTGTGTTTTGGTACCTCTTAAACATCATTATGGTCTGTAAAATTGAATGTAAAAATTGTACACAAATTGAATGAAATGGTATTGAAACAGATGTATATTTTGTACAAAATTATTTTTTCTCTCATACTGAAACAAAAAATTGTGTTTAATATGATTTGGAGCCATCCAAAAATAAAAAAACGCACCAAAATAAAAGAAAAAACGCACCACGCACCAATTCAGATATTTTTCGCACAAAACATTTAGAAAAGCACCAAAAAAGGTGCGAAACGCACCAAGTTGACAACGCAGATAAGCATCTTCGTGTAGCTTATGAAAATTAACGTTCGGTTGTTGCTTTGTTATCATTTCGTCAAAGTAAAGCATTAAACACATTCGCCACAGCAGACTACCGACTACCACCTGTCAAAATTAGAATACATGTGTGCATATGAGAATGATTATATTGAAGACAGCTAGGCAACACGGCAACAGGTTTTTGTCCATGTTAATTTTGTCGTGTAGTCGAATTAGACTAATTTCTATTTCTGATGGCCACAAAACCAAAACAATGTTGACAATATAACAAAATATGTGAAGCAAATTAGTGATTAGAAATATTTTTTATTGTAAAATAAAAAAGAAAATTTCAAAATTGAAATGTTATAAGATATATGCATCAAGAATTTTTATTAGCTTTATTGTTATATAGAATATTGACTTGAGTCAAGCATACCAACATTGTTAAAAATTAAAAAAACTCACAGGGCTATAATTTTTTACCTAAAATTTTTTTTTTTTTATTTTTATATTGTTATTATTACGAATAAACGTAATTATTATTCGAACTTATATTGACGTACATAGGAAAAGTAATATTATCAGGCTTAAGTTCAGGTTTATTGAATTAATGAAAATTCAAAATTCCTAAGAGTTTTTTATGTTAAAAAATATTATTATTTATATCCAGTCAGTTTTTAGCTCTAGTATTTTTTTCTCGTATTCTATTTCTGTTGAAAACTGGTTAAATAGTTGATATTCTTCTCAATTAGTATCCACTTTACGAAAATTGTAAAGATGGACAATTGAACGCTGATGAGAGGTGTAGCGGCCTTGAAATCAGTAGTGATACGTTCTGCTAAAAACTGATTGGATATAAATAATAATATTTTTCAGCATAAAAAAACTCTTAGTAATTTTGAATTTTCATTAATTCAATAAAAGTGAACTTGAACCTGATAATATTACTTTTCATATGTACAAAAACGTTTTTGTAATTTTTTCGGCGCTCTCTCTTGATTCCGCAGTTACGGGTTTCAAAACTTCAATATATTATTGATCATAAGTCCTACAATATAGAACGAATATAAACGACATAGGTATCACTTCAAAATGCTCTAAATAACTCATTTAATTCTTAAAATCATCTTTAAAGAAGCATAACTTACGTATTTCATCGGTGACAGATTTCAAGTATACTCCAAATAAAAGCATGGTAAGTTCTCTGTAAAAGTGAAAAGTCAGTTAAAAAAATTTTAAAATTGAATTTCACTCGCAATGGGTAAATTGTTTTAAAAAAATTGTATACCAGTATAAAGGTATTTTAGAGAAGTTTAGAGTGATATCCACATTGCTTATATCCGTTCCATATTCTAGGAGTTATGGCCAATAAAAAATAAGTTTTGAACCCGTAACTCCGGAGCCAAAAGAGATCCATGAGATGAATTTTTTCTGTTTATGTCAAAGCGAATCCATACAAAGTAATGTGAGTGGCCAATTCAATTCGCCGTATTCAATTCGCCCCAACGAACTTTAAAAAAGTAAAAGCGCTAAATATGCACTACTGTAATATACATAAATGAATCGTTGCAACAATTCAGGATCAGCTGTTTACTGTGTAGCTGTCGTTTCCAAAATAATTAAGTAGCTGGCTAAACGGCTACAACGGTAGCTAGCAGCATTTGTGTTCTTGTGTTCGTGTAGTCTGTGTTTATACCATCTCTTGTGCACCAAAAAATGAGTGTTTTTCTCATATCTGGCAACAGCACACACAACAATGCTGTCAATATACGGAGAAAACATGATATTCTCCCTAATAAAAAAAAAAACGCGGAAGTTAACAACCTAACAGCCACACCTAAACAAGAGCGACAAGCGTTTTTTAGCTGTCAAAAGTTCTCATGCCCATACAATTTGTATGGAGCATCCCGAAATAACGCGGCGGTAACGCGGCGGCAAAATTTTGCAATTGGAAAATCCGATTTTGACAGCGCGTTTAATAGTGAAGTTAGCTGCAAAAGACAAGCACTCATGATACAATGACTATAAGGTAGTCTTACAAGCCCAGCTGACAATTCTTGTAAATTACTTGTTTATTATTTCAAGTGTTAAATTTTGATTTGTATTTATTTTTTCGTATTTGAATGAATAATTTTTATATATATTTTTGTCACAGGTTGAAACATATACACATACAGATTTATACTTTTGACTTCTGAGGAATTTTTTTGTTGTGTTTGTTGTAGAGATGCATGTATTATTAGGTTATGAGTATACTATTATAATCAGGGTTCTTATATATTTTGTAATAACCCTGTTTTTATGACAAAGCGTTGACGCTCTTGTTTAGGTATGGTATTTCAGCGTTAACGCTAGGCGGTAGAAAACGTTCCGCTTTCCGCTCTTGTTTAGGTATGGCTGTAACTTATCAAACTAAGAAATATCAGTGCATATATATATTTGAATATAGCTGAAAACTAACAAAAAGTTCGGGGACCGGACCACTTGTAGCTTATAGTGGACCAAAATACCTGCATTTTGGTATATAAATTATTTTGCCAACCAGTTTTTGGCTGAACAAAGTTTTAAAAATAAAAAAAAAATTTTCTGCCACTTATGCACTATTTCCGGTCTAGGTCGAAAAAAACAAAATGTTCGGGGACCGGACCACTTGTAACGTATAGTGGACCTAAATACCTACATTTTGGTATATAAATTATTTTGCCAACCAGTTTTTGGCTGAACAAAGTTATTAAAATAAAAAAAAAATTTCTGCCTCTTATGCACTATTTCCGGTCTAGGTCCAAAAAACCAAAAAGTTCGGGGACGGGACCACTTGTAGCTTATAGTGGACCTAAATACCTACATTTAAGTATATAAATTATTTTGCCAACCACTTTTTGGCTGAACAAAGTTATTAAAATAAAAAACTAAATTTCTGGCACTTATGCACTATTTCCGGTCTAGGTCGAAAAAACAAAAAGTTCGGAGACCGTACCACTTGTAGCTTATAGTGAACCTGAATTCCTACATTTTGGTATATAAATTACTTTGCCAACTAGTTTTTGGCTGAACAAAGTTATTAAAATAAAAAAAAAAAAAAATCTGCCACCTATGCACTATTTCCGGTCTAGGTCGAAAAAAACAAAAAGTTTGGGAACCGGACCACTTGTAGCTTATAGTGGAACTAAATACCTACATTTTGGTATATAAAGTGTTTTCCCAACCAGTTTTTGGCTGAAGAAAGTTATTAAAATAAAAAACAAAATTTCTGCCACTTATGCACTATTTCCGGTCTAGGTCGAAAAAAACAAAAAGTTCGGAGACCGGACCACTTGTAGCTTATAGGGGACCTAAATACCTACATTTTGGTATATAAATTATTTTGCCAACAAGTTTTTGGCGGAACAAAGTTATTAAAACAAAAAAAAAAAATTTCTGCCACATATGCACTATTTCCGGTCTAGGTCGGGACCGGACCACTTGTAGCTTATAGTGGACCTAAATACCTACATTTTGGTATATAAATTGTTTTCCCAACCAGTTTTTGGCTGAACAAAGTTATTAAATTATGAATAATTATAAGCTAATTAGGGCAAGCTATGGCTACTGAGGCCTTAAGCTTTTATATTAAGTTTGTGTTTGTCCCGTTTACACTAAAAACTGAGATATTTTAAATAATGTAGAGGAAAGATTAAATGTAAGTAAAATACAATTAGCTAATAATATTTAAAAAAATTAATATTATTGTCTTAAAAAAAAATTTCTTTTTTGCTTTTATATATATTATGGTTGCCAGATTGTAATAAAGACAACATCCCTGAAGAAGTTGGAAAATCCCAACGAAACGTAGGATGAAAACCTAAAATACATAAATAATCTTTTAATTATTATTTATATATTCTAGTAATGATCTTGAATTTTTGGGGAATAAAACAAAAATCAAAATAAAATATAAATCAAATAAATTCATTTAGGTGCTGTTTCCACAATACAGACAAATGATTTGTGGAAGAATTTTGTATGGTAATCACTCAAAAAACTGAGTGGTTTTCATACAAATTTTCTACTCAAACCAATTGTTTGTATTGTAGAAACCGCACATTATAAAAAAAAAATTAAAAGTGCGGTTTTACACACGTCAAGTTTCCTTGATCAAGCTTTAATTTAGCTGGGAGGAAATATAAATTATACAGCAATATAAATTTCTCTGTCTTTCTCTCAGCACCCATCGATCAAAAAGATTCAAGTATTGAAATAATAGAAAAAGACCACAGCTACATAAAAGAAGTTTCTTATATTGAACCTGTGGAAGAATGGACGAAAAAATATTTAAAAAAACAGAAAGCTATCCAACCCAAAGTAATGCTTGCATCAAAAGCAACAAAAAAAATTTCGGGAAGTCAGAAAAAAGAATTAGCATCAAAAGAATCACAAGATAAATTTTATATTTTTAAATTTGATTTGTTGTTCAACGAAGTTAACAATATAAATGGTTCAGTTACATTTGGATTTTTCGATACTTTGGAAACGTCTGACTGGAACTCATTAAATAATGGAAATTGGTTGACAAATTTTGTTGTAGATGCTTGCCTTTTATGCATTTTAAAAGAAAGTAGATTAAATGACTGCTTTAGCATGCCCTGACAAACCAATGAAATAAACGTTGAGTTTCATAATACTCTATGCATTCTTAAGTTTAGCACTCATGAGTTCATGTTTGTTAATTCCAATGATTACTTAAATTCTGGAAGAAAAATATACAATCTTTTCATAGCCAAGCTAAAAGCTAATGAAAACCTGTGGAAATACAGAGAGATTAATGTTTGCATTAAGAGTAATTGAAAATAAACCACTTACGAACTTGTGGAACCCCAAAGATTTCCGAAAAAAATGAAATTATTATTACTCAACCATCAGGGTGACAGATCAAGATTTTGTTGCCATTGTTGCTGCTTAAAAAAAGCCAATTGTGATGTTTTTATATGTAACGATTGTAAATTTTATGTTTGTGTGAATTGCACATATGTATAAACATTGCGAAAGCGACTCAAATGTTTGCAAAATAATTAGCCAAGATATCTTTGCAATATGAAGAATGAGTTACACATATATATGTATTTAATAAGTTAAACAATATAAAATTTGTGATATAACCTAAGTTAGACAATATCAAACCTGTGATATAAACTATGTTTATTTACAAAATTTTTACATTTATTTGAGCATGTACTCAAGTATTTATGTTTTATATTTTATTTATTTGTTGCGGGTTAGCAATATCTAGTTATATATTTCGTTGGTAGCTATACCAATTCATCAGTAGATGTTTTACCCTTTATGTTTAAAAAAATTTCAAAGCTCATCTATTTATACAAAAACTCACAAATATATTTTTGTGAATTACAAAGCATAAAAATAGCCTTTAAAAAATTTCTCAAACACACACAACAATAATTTTCCATTATGAATGTGTTTACTTTTCTACACCTATACAATTAGACAACCGCTGGTTGCCATTAAAAGCAGCGTTGTCAACTTTGAAATTTCCAAAGGCACCAAAATGAAGAAAAAAACGCGCCATTCAACAAAAAACGCACCAAGTTCAGAATTTTTTTTTATTGAATTAATTTTGCGTCTTTACAACATTTAACTTTAGTCCAAAATTCTAATGTTGAATCAATATTGTGCCATTGCATGAAGTGAATCATTCTCCACACTTTTTCAATTCTAGATAATATTTCGACATCGGATTCAAATTGTACTGCTAATGGCATGATATCATATTTGTAATGGGATAAAACATTTTGTACAATGTTGGTTCTTGATGTCGTTTGTAGCTAATTTGGCTTAAAGCTGCAATGTGTTTCCGTGTACCAGCATGCCGAACAAGGTTGGATATTTATGTAGGCGTGATATCACATTTGCAATATCATCTTGCTTTTGTGTTATTATTTGTTCAAGGCCGAATCCATTGCTTAAACTCACATTGTGATTCCCAAATCTTTTTGTATTTCGCTTATGATATCCTCTTTTAGACTCCATTATTGATACTAACTTTAAATATTTCTTTAGTAAATAGAAGTTTTATTAATTTGAGTGTTACCACAATTTATATAAACGCATTTTTTATGCATTTTATAAAAATCGAACAATGATCGCTAATCTCCAGAATACTTGGTTTTGCTAAGCTCTTTAACAGACTTGACAGCAACTTTTACGACAACAAACAATTATGTACTCTGAAAATCTAAAAGGGACAACAAATTTCTTATAATGAAATGTTACAAATTATCTATAACAACAAGACGGTTTTTGTGAATGTGTTTTGGTACCTCTTAAACATCATTAATGGTTGCTGTTATTATGGTCTGTAAAATTGAATGTAAAAATTGTACACAATTAAATGAAATGGTATTGAAACAGTTGTATTTTTTGTACAAAATTCGTTTGTGTTTAATATGCTTTGGAGCCACCCAAAATTAAAAAAACGCACCAAAATTAAAAAAAAAGCGCACCACGCACCAACTCAGATATTTTTCGCACAAAACATTTAGAAAAGCACCAAAAAAGGTGCGAAACGCACCAAGTTGACAACGCTGATTAAAAGTATTTTATAAGGCTAATTGTATAGGTGTAGAAAAGTAAACACATTCATAATGGAAAATTATTGTTGTGTGTGTTTGAGAAATTTTTTAAAGGCTATTTTTATGCTTTGTAATTCACAAAAATATATTTGTGAGTTTTTGTATAAATAGATGAGCTTTGAAATTTTTTTAAACATAAAGGGTAAAACATCTACTGATGAATTGGTATAGCTACCAACGAAATATATAACTAGATATTGCTAACCCGCAACAAATAAATAAAATATAAAACATAAATACTTGAGTACATGCTCAAATAAATGTAAAAATTTTGTAACGGGGAGATTTGCTTTTCATTTTTGCCTTATAAAATACTTTTAATGTCAACCAGCGGTTGTCTAATTGTATAGGTGTAGAAAAGTAAACACATTCATAATGGAAAATTATTGTTGTGTGTGTTTGAGAAATTTTTTAAAGGCTATTTTTATGCTTTGTAATTCACAAAAATATATTTGTGAGTTTTTGTATAAATAGATGAGCTTTGAAATTTTTTTAAACATAAAGGGTAAAACATCTACTGATGAATTGGTATAGCTACCAACGAAATATATATCTAGATATTGCTAACCCGCAACAAATAAATAAAATATATGTTTATTTACGTTAAGATCTATGATATGTAGCATTTGGAAGATTGTTTTGTCAAAAATCACCTAACTGAGTCATCCACGGGTACTTTTGACGATTAAAAACTGATTAATCACTCGCTTGAAAAAAGACTCGAAAATGATTCGTGATTATGCTTAAAAAGTAATTTATTGAAAATATGTACAATAACAAAACATACAGCAATCGAACATGGATCATACAGGTGTTTGAAATATGACTGTTTTGAAGTTATTTATGAATAATTGTTACAAATGTTTGTACTTTAAACAATTCTACCTTGGAGTTAAAAAATAAATATACTATGTTTCATGGATTTTAAATGAATTATTATTATTAATTATTTTGATTTTTTAAATAAGATTGAAGAAAAGAATAAAACTGAAAGGAACTAAAATTTTGAACATATGTAAGTTATCTCGTGGTGTAAAGTTTAAATACTAAATTATAATTTTTAAAACTTTATATTGTATTAAATATATTATATTAAAATTAAAAATAAATACAATTTTGTGAAAAGTGATTTTTAAATAAAAAAAAGTAATATCAGCCAAACAAATAAAAAGATTGGCAAAAAAGGAAGCGGAAAAATTAATATCGCCAAAACTCCAGAAAACTAATTCTCAGGGCAATCGAACAAACAATGAAATTTATTTTAATGATGACATTTTAAATAATTCTGATATTGGAAGTGAAGAGAGTTCTTTTTATGATTCTGATAGTGAAAGTAAAGAAAATATAGTGAAAGTGTCGACGATGAATTTAATTCGTGCGATGAACTGGCAAAATGGGCTATTCAATTTCAAATAAGCTTTGCTGCAATTAATGCACTTTTATTGGTGTTATTGAAATGTAGCATTATGCAAATTATACAGCTAATTGTAGCTTATTTTTATAATAATTTTTATAATCATATATGCTGTTCGCTCAAAAATAAAATAATTTAAATTCAAATTTATTCGATTTGATAAACTTTTGATGGTGTTATAAAAAAATAAAGAAAAAGTTTATAATTAAATAAATTTTCAATGATTTTCTCTCCGTTAACAAAGTACTCATTGTAACAGCCTTGTCCGTCAATACGTTTACGTCAGTTGAAAAAGGTGACGGATAACGGATTCTATGTGTCTTGGCCTTAACGCTGATATAGCAGAAACATTTTTTGTTTTCGCTTTGTTTACTTTCGTAACAAAGATAGACTGAGCTGAAACCAATGGAGCTAATGTATTTTACTGAACTAAAGTGAGCTGTTGAACTAAAGTGAGCTATTGAACTAAGGTGAGCTATTAAACTAAAGTGAGCTATTGAACTAAAGTGAGCTATTGAACTAAAGTGATCTATTGAACTAAAAGAGCGAACTAGCTCAGTTAACTGAGCTGAGCGAAAAAGAGCGCTCACTCAACTGAGCTGAATAACCCAACTCTACTAAAAAGTTTGGATTATTGCAAACTCCTTAATTCAAAGTCAATGGGGTTCCACATACGAGATGAATTTTTAAGCCGCACAATTTTTGTTCTTTTATTCACACACGAGTCTAATTCATGACGTAATAACACAGATATAAGTATCTGTGGTAATAATATAAGGTGTGCGCAACAAGGAAAAAGGTTTTGTGTAGGGTTGTGTTTTGACCGTTAAGTAATCTGGAAAAAAATGGTATGTAAGTCCTACGGCCTTCTCAAAAGTTGCTTACATTTTTGGTTGCCATCATGAATATTTTTGTTTACGCTATGCTTTTTGTTGCTGCATAACCACTAAATACATACAAACCAACTTTTGTTTTGTTTTGTATTAAAGAGCTGCAACGAGTAACTTTTTTCTTCATATGTGAAAATCGCTGTCGAATACAGTAGATATTTGCTCTGTCGCTCAGAGCACAAGCAGTGAAGAGAAGAGATTGTTTGTTTGACAAATACTAACCAAAATATACTACCACGTGCTTACTGTGATTGGTGGTGTTTCGTGTTCCCATTAAAAAGTTTTTCGTTTTTGATCAGAGATTGTAAAGTTTTTGAATAATAAACTAAAATTTCCAAATTATCAGTGGAATGTTGAAATTTTTGCCAAATCCACTCAAATATATATACATTTATTAATAACTAATAAAAACAACAATCAAACATACCAGCTGTTTCTATTTCGCAAAATACTGGCAACACAGATAACCAGAGATGACAAGAAAAAAAAAAATTGGATTTTGATCATATTTTATTTGTCATAACCCGGGATCGTGAAAAAGAGACAATATTAGTATGTTTGTTATGAAAGTAAACAAAACGAAAAGCAAAAAAAAGTTCAGGTTTTAGTTGGAAATGCTACATGAAAGCACGCTTAAGTTTAATAAAATGTAATAATATTAAGTATTTACGGCATATAATTCGAAAATAAAGTGATAAAACAATTTAGTGTGTGCTTATATACTCTGTATATTAAATTTATATACATACATACGTACATACATATGTATATGATGTAAATTTGCTAAATGGTTGTGGTTTTTAACTTACATACACACATATATACATACATACATACTTGATAAATTCTGATATTTTGCAGATTTTATAGTGATAAAATACAAACGATCAGTGAAAACCAACTTAAATTAATTAATTACTATTATTTTGAATGTGAATTATAGAAATATATGGATATTTAATTAGTTTTGTGATTTATAATATTAATTTGGATAGAAAGACAGCACAAAGAAAGAAACCAAAACCCGCGATTGTATGAGTGTATACAAACAAGTATGCAAAATCTTCCGTCTCGTGTCATCTCTGGTTATCTGTGCTGGCAATTCTACCATATAGTTTATAAAGCACTGCTTAAATAACAGCACTACTTCGGTTACTCTTTTACCATTTTAAAACTGCACTGCCAGCAATTATAGTGAACACAATACTAAGGCTACGTTCACACAACAAATATATGTCCAAAAGACAAAACAACCAAAAATTGTATTAGATACTAACAAAAAAGTTAAACAAACAACAACTGCGTATAATAAAATTTAAATTATTTCTCCAACAATAATAAGTCACTTTTTCTACAAACTCTTAAAACACATACTAAATATAACCATACTTACTCAAACAAATATAAGCAAATGTATACCAGAAGTAATAAAACTGTTAACATAAAAAAGAAACACCAAAAAATTATCAAAAATCTTGATACAAGTGAAACCTCAACTTTTAGCAACAGTATGCGACAGCCCGACAACAACATTGATTCAATATCCTCTTTAAATACTCCTGTGCAAATAAAACAAAGAGATATTTAAAAAAAATCACACTTAGGAAATGTTAATCAATTATCTCAGCTATCTGCCGTTCAATCACCCTTTAAGCTAGTTACAATGTTGGACAATCGGTTTGAGAAATTAACAGATCAATTAAATGTTATTATTGAAAACAAATTTAAAGAGTGCAAAGAAGAACTCTTAAGTGAAATAGATAAGCGCTTTACTTATCTACAGAATGATTTACATTCATTGAAAGAAAGAGTATCACTAATAGAAAATACAACCATAAGCTCATTAAAAAAAGTGTAAACAGTTTAGAATCAGAAATTTCTGAGATAAAATATATTAAAACAGAAATAATTAATATAAAGAGACAATTAAATAAACAAGATAATTCGGTCGTGGCTGGCAGTGTACGACTTTGTGGTGTACCGTACTATAAAGATGAAAATTTGTGTGAAATTTTTAACACAATATGCAATAATTTAAATGTAGAAGTGCCTAAAATAGATAAAGCATACAGACTTAATAAAATTTATAAAGACAACGCAACATATACGCCTAAAGATGATACCATAGTCGTAAAAATGCTTTCGCCATATGAAAAGAATTTTCTTCTAAAGACAATTGCCAAATATAGACGAGATAACAAAACAACATTGTGCCTTAGACATGCTGGTTTTGAAAGCGACAGACCTATATATATTAATGAAAATTTAACGCCACAAAATCATAAAATTTTTCAGGAAGCGCTGAAAATTAAAAAAGCCAATCTTATAAAAACAATATATATACCCTTCGTGGTCTGGTTTATATAAAAACTACACTTTCTGCTGAGCCAATACACATAGAATTTTTTGAACAACTCCAACAGTTTTTTCGAGAATAATATATGTATATAAAACAATAAATGCTATTTTCCCTCATTCGCTAATGTATTCGTTTATTATAATATCAAAATATATATGTCATACAAGTATTAACACTGTCACTAATTTCTTATATAAAAATTATAATTATACATCAATTAAACATAACATTTATATCATTCTCATAATAAAAAAAATAATTGTAGATAAAATTAGCGTTGCTAAAAGAAAATTTCAACCTCAACATTTTATATATGATTCAAAAAGCAAATAGTAGATCTCATTCTAAAGACGTTACGGCGAATATGTTAAAAATCCTTTGTAAGCAAAGACAGGAACTTAAAATTTGTCACATAAATGCGCAAAGCCTTTTTAACAAAATTGATGAATTTCGTTATGTATTTGAAAATTATGGTATGCATATCATATGCATATCCGAAACCTGGTTTCGTCACTCAATTACAGATACTATAGTACCCATGAATGGTTACAAAATATATAGAAATGATAGAGAGGATGGATACGGCGGCATAGCAACGTACATAAAATCCGAATTGGCTTGCAAAGTTAAAAGTACAAACAAGACACCTAATGATAAAGTTGAACATTTATTTGTAGAGATATGTTATGAGGGTAGAAAATTCCTAATTGGTAGTGTGTACAGACCAAATAATCGTATGGATTTATCCCATTTTTATATCACAATGGAAGAACTAACGCCGCTTTATGCAGAGGTAATCATAGCAGGGGATTTTAACTCAATCCTTCTATCTGATTCAAGATTGGCTGAAAATATGAAATTTTTCGGCCTTAGTCCAACAAATATAAGCATTCCAACACACTACTCTTCAACTGCTAATACTTTACTTGATTTGTTCTTTGTATCCAAAGAGACCAATGTTTTGATTTATGAACAATTATCAGCATCGTGTTTTTCCAAACATGATCTTATTTTTATGATATATAACATCCCAATTAGTCCTAATAATAAAATCAAATTATGTTGGAATAAGAGATTTACAAGATAGATTGGAGCCAAGTATACTATTATTCAACAGTAGACGAACAGTTAGCATTTCTAAACTACCATGTTTTGGCATTGTATGATATAGTGATACCAATCCAAACGAAGGTAATTAAAAGTAAGGATAAGCCATGGTTTACCCCGCACATTAAGTGTTTAATAAAAGAGCGCGATGTTGCCTACTCGCGATGGAAGAAATATAAAACACGCCAATTATATGAAAATTGAAATCGTGAATAAAGCCAAGAACCTAGGAATTACATTTAATAGTACACTAACTTGGTCAGATCATATCACAATCACTTGCGGGAAAATATTTGCGATGCTCCGAAGCCTATGGCCTAGTCAGTAGTGCACGCCTTTCAGAATCAGGCTACTTCTTGCAAAAACCTACCTGATCCCTATGGATGCGAAATTTTCGCGAACTGCGATGCAAAAAGCAAGTTAAGGCTTAATGTTATATATAATATCATAACCAGATATGTTTTTGGGCTTAAGTCCTATGGGAATCATCACCATATTAGCTTCTACGCAAGGCAAATTTTTGGCGTCCAGTTTAATGATTTATTGAGAATTAAAGTCTTGGTGTTCCTATATAAAATAGTAACTTCTTTTCAACCTGTAGAACTATATAATAGACTCAGTTTTAGTCGTTTCGGTAGAAACAAATCGATAATACCACTAAGAAGTAAAACATTAATTTCAAATTGGCAATTTTTCATATCCGCGATACGTCTTTGGAATACTATCCCACCAGATATTAGGGGAATTAGCAACGTCTTACTTTTTAAAAGGAAAATTTTTCAACACTACACTTAACTGTAATTTAGTGACAGTATTTTTATTTTTATTGTTATTCTTGTTATTAGTATAATTATTAATATTATTATTATAACAACTGATAAAAACTGAAAAGCTGTTTAATAACACATCAATTCATTTTAACTGTTTTTAATTTATTTTGTTTAATTAATATTTTTATTTGTTTTTTATATTTTTTTTTGTTTGTTTTAATTTAATTATTATGTATTCTTATTTATTTCCTCTCTGCATGTAAAATCTTATATAAAGAAAATGTTAAAATAACAATTAGAATACTTCTGCTACTTTAAGACTTAAGTTTTGTTGTAGAAGGTTCCGAAATTAATAATAAAAAACTAAACTAAAAACAACCGCAAATTAAATGAGTACCGAAAAATATGAACATACAAAACCGTAGCCAACAAAAAAGAAGTACCTTAAAAACTTTGTTCACTTCATGTGGTACAGTGCAATGCTGAAAATTAAAAATTTTCAATTTTAGTCTTTATATCCACATTGGCTAATATGCCGGCGTTTTAAGTCTTCAAAATAAATAATGGAAAAATTATTCATACATATTAGAGTTGTCAATTATTCGCCATTCAACTTTGGTCGAATAATTCAAACAATAGTTTTTGTTCGTTCGATCAAACGATTAAAGCTAAAAATTTATTCGATTAATCGATGAGAACAACGAATAAAAAAATGCTTAAAAATAAATTATTGACAAAAAATAAATGTTTGTCATTAACACAAAAATGTATAAGTATATAATCAAAATAAATTAAAAATTAAATAGTTAATATTTTTTTATCAACTTTTATCAAAATACTCATCAGTTGATGTTTTACCCTTTATGTTTGAAAAATTTTAAAGCTCATCCATTTATACGAAAACTCACAAATAAATTTGTGAATTACAAAGCTTTAAATTTTTTTTAAAATAAAGGGTAAAACATCTACTGATGGGTTGGTATGGCTACCAACGAAATATATATTTAGATATTGCTAACCCGCAACAAATAAATAAAATTTAAAACATAAATACTTGAGTACATGCTCAAATAAATGTAAAATTTTATTTTTATCAACAAAAAAAATATACATAAAATTAATAATACATAAAAAACTTAAAAATGTAATAACTGAGATTACTTCGATTTTAATACTTCAAACACACATGTTTTATTCAGTCAAAATATCTCAAATAGTTTTTTTTTTTGTTAAATTAGACAATTTAGGATGTTCTTAAGAAATAATCTTTTAAAAACAATTTTATTGCTTTCAAACAATTTTTGGTTTTTGGTTCATATAAAGTACTCGCTTTGTTTCAAATCATACAAACAAATTTAATACATTTTTTACGTATGCAAAAATATGTTCGATTAATTGACATAAATTAATCGATTTATTCGTTATTAGAAATTCGGCATTTTAAAATTATTCGAACAAGAATTTAGTTTTGTTTGATCGATTAATCGAATTATTCTTAATCGGTTGACAACTCTAATACATATGCATTATTTTTTTTTTTCATAAATTCAATTAACATTTTTTGAAAAGGAAAAAATGCCTAATTTTTAATAACTTTAAACATAAGTAATTAGTAACTAAATAACAAAAATCTAAATAAATAATATGATGTATAAACTTGCCTCACTTAATTCCATTTTTTTACTACACTCAACAGAAAGATTTTTTTTTTTTATTTGCCAACCTTCACGTAGTCACAGATAACACGTAGTACTGCAAGTACCAAGTGAAGTTTGGCTGTCGCATAATGTTCACCTCGTTCTGTTCTTACATGTTGCGAGTATGATAGCAAAACACACAAGCAGTGAACTTACACACGCTAAGTCGAGCAATAACAAGAAGTGACAACAAGTTTTTGGTGTTCTCAAAAATATGAACATTGTTTCTGTAACTCATTTCGAGTAAGTGTTCATGCTTTGGAAGTACACGTAAACTTCTTAGCTACACATCTATTTATGCAGCATTCTATTTTGTATACAGCTTTTTTTTTTTTACAATATTGGCTAATTTTTACACAAACAAAATGCATGTCGTTTTTTATTGTTGTGTTGATAAGCGCACCTTATATTATTACACCATGATTTCTAGCATTTTATGATATTGCCACTATTTTCATGAATGCAGTGGTACCCAATTAGAAGGAAAATCTCAATTTTATTATTCAATCAAGTTATCAAACGCTTTTTTATTAAGTTTTCAATAATCTACAATTATTATTTATTTACGTATATAATTGAAATTACGTATATAATTTTCTTGTTATCATTATTTTGAACAATGGTAATGCTTTTCAATGAAATAATTTCATTATTAGTTAGTTAAAAAGTAAAACCATTACAAATAATTAATAATACAAATGATAAAGTTTTTAAAAAGCAGCCAGAAATAAATAAAATATAGCCAGAGGACTTAAAAAGCCAGTGACTTGCAAACCTCCATTACGAGCCTCTAATGGTGACTGGGCAAGAACTGATGCTGAAAAAGGTGATCTATTTGTTAAGCACCTAGAAAAAGTATTTACTCCGAATATTTCTGCTGATATTGTTGAACTGCCACCAGAAATACCGCTGAGATTTAACATGGCGGAGATTGAAAATACTATTACTAGTCTTAACACCAGAAAAGCCCCAGGTGTCAACAAAATAAGACACAAAATGCTTCAAGAATTGCCTTTCATTGCAAAAAGAATAATACTATTCATTTTTAATGATATTTTACGGCTGCAATACTATCCGGCAGATTGGAAGATTTCGATGATTACTAAGATACCAAAGCCCGGCAAGGATCATACGAAGGTTGAATCCTATCGGCCTATTAGCTTATTGCCCAATATTTCTAAACTATGTGAAAAGCTGTATATGAGCAAGCTGATGCCTATAGTGACTAGAAGTGGATGCATTCCAGATCATCAATTGATGTTGCACAAGCCTTCGACAAAGTATGGCACGAAGGTCTAATACACAAATTAACACAAAATCTACCCGTAAACATTGTCCAGCTTTTAAAAAGCTATTTAAGTGAACCGAAGTACCTCAAGGGTAGTGTTGGCTGAAGTGGTTAGCGCGTTGACTACTAAGCAAACAATGACGTGGGGCCTGGGTTCAAACCCTGGCCAGAGCAAGTCAATCAACATCATTAATTTCTGTAATGTACATTAGTGAGACATTGTATTAATTGTTGTCGGACTATTTAAGTGATGAAGGCATAGCACTGGTCACTAAAAAAACTGTTCCGACAGCGATTGATGATGTTCTAAGCTAATGTACACAACATTGCCCTCCTTCGTCGGTTAGCAGAAACATCGGCGAAGTAAAACAATTAATAAAATGCCTGCCCATACAGCTTAACAAAGTTAATGCGTCTACCTAACACCGGAGACGCCACAACACTGCTATAAAAATTAACATAACGCGCAAAGCAGAGTTGTAAAAGAGTTAAGCCTTCTACATTTTCAACATCTATCTTCTCTACTCTATCCCTCTCTCTGAGTTCCGGCACAATGCACTGCATACGTAGGGGTCATCCCCTGAGTGCTGGTCCTAATTAAAAAAAAAAAAAAAAAAAAAAGGCAGCATCTTCGGTCCTTTACTTCTTTTAATATATGCCTCTGACTTACCGTTAAGCAGTAACATTCACACGTCAACATTTGCTGATGATACAGCTTTTCTAAGCCTTCATGAAAACCCTGTAGAAGCTTCCCGGAATTTGCAAGGGTACGTATAAAAACTGGAAACATGGCTAAAACAATGGCGAATAAAAGTTAATGAGCAGAAATGTGTACACGTCACTTTTACATTGCGCAGGGAAACATGCCCGCCTATACAAATCAACACCGAGACTATACCGCAACACACTGTAGTAAAATATCTAGGCGTTCATCTTGACCGTCGTTTGACGTGGAAACCGCATATAGACGCAAAGTTGACACAAATGAAATTAAAAGCTGCCCAAATGAATTGGCTTATTGGAAGGAATTCTATACTAAGCCTAGACTGCAAACTTCTCTTATACATCGCGATCCTGAAATCAATATGGTCCTATGGAATCCAGTTATGGGGCACTGCCTCAGCATCGAGTGTAGAAAAAATTCAAAGGCGACAAAATAAAAGTCTACGTGCAGCCCAATGGTATGTCAAAAATCATCGAATTTATAAAGATCTTGATGTTCCGTTGGTGAAGACAGTATTTTCAAAACACGCGAAAAAATATGTAAAAAAACTTGAGCTGCACCCAAATCCACTTGCGCGCAATATTCTACAGTATAGAGGTCACACCCGGCTGAGGAGGAGGGATACTCTTTCTCTCAGCCGTACGCGAGAGATATAAATCAACAAAAATCAACCGTTGAAATTAAAAATTTTGTTTAGTATTGGCTAAACATATATTTAACATTTTTTATTATTTAGATTTAAGATTTGAACAACTTATTGATGTTTCAATTTATAATTGAAGATTCAATAAATAATAAAATTGGAAAAAAAAAATATAATGTAATGGAAGGGCAGAATTCACACATTTGTATGTACATACTTATAATATCATTCAATTATATTAGTGACAGAGATACATATGTACAATGTACATTGTACATATTTATGTATGTATATATTTTTAGCGGAGTACCTACCCCTATGGGTACTCCATGGAATAGCAAAATAGAGTAGTTTCGAAACTAATCCCTGTGGGTACCCCTTGGATTAGTAACATAGATTAGTTTTTAGGTTACGTGGTCCAGACCTAGGGTATCGCAATGTAAATTGGACCATTTTTTTTTTCATACACTTTGGCTACATTTGGAGTACTCATGCTCATAGTCCATACACGCATGTATAGAGAACACTTATTTTTTGTAGGGAAGCAGCACAAAACTAATACATTCAAACTTACGAATACGCAGTTTCTGTGTTTTATTTTTTTACAGACCGTATTTAAGTAGCTGGGTCGTTAATTTCTCCTTCTTTATTTAATTCAGCTCACACTATTTCTGGTTATAAAGAGATATTTATTTACACTTATACTAATGATAACTGTACAAATCCGCTAATTTGGATAATAAAATATATATAATATATTTTATTTATGTTAAATAAGTGTGGAGGATTTATGAAGTATAGTGTTTGTATTTAATAAATAGAAGTGCCGGCGCTTAAGAACGCCACTGGCTAGTGCATATTTAAGGCAGATTTATATGCCTGTGATTTAAATAAAAATAAGAAGCCGATTTGAGGCTGAGTTAAGAGTGATGCCGATTCAAGGCAAAGTGTAGATTGATTTATTTTATAAAAATTTGTTCTTTATATACTAAAATAACAGTACCATAAAACTACAAAAATTCCTTATTCAATAACATAATTTGTGGTATACATTAACAATGTAATGTATAATAAAAGTAGCAAAAGTTGTTGTGTAAAATAACAATTAAAATAAGGTATACTAGTTGTTGTATTTTTACATTACAGGAATTTGCTTAATTTTAGCATAGCATTGTTGTTGTGTATTGTTATTAAAGGAATTTACTTAAAACTAAGGTTACGAGGGCAGATCTAAAATTACAAATGTAATAATCAAAGTAAGATTCACTACACCCTACCCCTTAAGAAAAATTTTACAATTTTGAGAATTAAATTTTAAAATTTTATTATTGATATTTTGACTACTAATAAAAATTTTTTTTTTTTTTATTTTTTTGTATGACAGAGTTTAAATGTATGACAGAGTTTAAATGTATGACAGAGTTTTTGAATGACAGAGTTTTTGAATAACAGAGTTTTTGAATGACAGAGTTTTTGAATGACAGAGTTTATTCCTTTTTTATGTAAAGATTTCTTTCTTTTGAATTTTAAATTTTATTTCACGCGTTTAAATTTTTCTAATGACGAAAATTATTAATTAATTTAATACCTCTTTAAATGTTTCTTTAAGAACTCGTTTGTAGCATAAAATTTATCAATAGCATTTTTGAGAGTAGCTTCTCCAAATGCATCTGTGTGCTAGATGGATTATCACTACATCTCACTATCCAGCGGTGCCATTTTGGTGCTTTTCGGGTATTTTTTGGTGCTTTTTTACTTAATCAATACCTGAAAATTTGTTAAATACCCGTTTTTGAACCATTTTCCTACTATTCTTTAAACACACCTAATACTTTTTTAACCAACTGCGTATTATTTGCATATATGCATGTTTTGATTAGTACTCGCAAACTGTTAAGCTTGAATTCTAGAATTTCTCAAGCATCTTTTTTTTTAAATTCGTGCAGAAATGTTTATGATTGATCTTACTTTTAATAATAGTACATATCCTTTGATTTGTTTGTTGTGCAAATTTAAACAAGAAAGTGCCTGAACAGTTATTAAAAGTAAGTTCTTCATTGATGTTAAAGTTCATATGTGTTAAAGTTCATCATCTAACAATGACTTTCCCTTAGATCGAAAAACAAATACTTATATAGAAAACCTTTGGAAAATGATCCAGCTTTTAAAATGTGGCTTAGATCAGCAAAATATGAACTAAAAGCATATTTTATTTGTTGTAATTGTTAAATAAATGCACGATAAAGCGATTTACTCCGACAAAGTCACACAAAAAGTTATGAAAAAGCAATAGATCTGTCTTTTGATCCACCAGACCCAAAACAAAATTAGGTTAGTGCTTTTTTACCCGAAATTTTTTTCATTTTTACCCTTTTTTACCCTATTTCCATGGGCTCACAGTGCTTTTGATGTTGCAAGAGTTGGCATCACTGTCACTATCTCCAAATTGCGCGATACTACATGTGTATAGAAGTTCATTCCCACATGAAAGTTGATCAGGCTTCCTCTTAGGAATGAAATTTTCTTTTTCTTAATTTCTTTCTTAATTTCCTTTATTTAATTTTCTTTCTTTCTTAATTTTCTTTCGTTAATTTTCTCTCCTTCTCTTTCTTAATCTTCCTTCTTTAATTTTCTTTCTTTCTTAATTTTCTTTCTTTAATGTTCTTTCCTTCTCTATCTTACTCTTCTTTCTTTAATTTTCTTTCTTTCGTTAATTTTCTCTCTTTCTTAATCTTCTTTCTTTAATTTTCTTTCTTTCTTAATTTTCTTTCGTTAATTTTCTTTCTTTAATTTTCTCTCTTTCTTTAATTTTCTTTCTTTAATTTTCTCTCTTTCTTAATCTTCTTTCTTTAATTTAATTTCTTTAATTTTCTCTCATTCTTAATCTTCTTTCTTTAATTTTCTTTCTTTAATTTTCTCTCTTTCTTAATCTTCTTTCTTAATTTTCTTTCTTTAATTTTCGCGATTATTTTTCGATATTCAAAAGGAATAAATTCTGTCTTTATGATTTATTAATTGATTAAATTATTATATATTTTTTTGTTTGAAATATTTAAAGAACATGTTTATTTTTTTCCTTTGCTAATACTTGTTTTCTTTTTTTTTCATTTTATCAACTAATTATCTTCAATTTTGGGTTTTTTTTTATTTTGTTGTTGAGAAAATAATTTTTTGTTTGTATCATTAAAGTGCATAAAATATTTGAGTTTTGTTTTTATTAATAAATAAGGAGGTCTACTCCTTTTTTTCTTTTTTCTTTTAATTAAAATGAAATTTTGTTTTTTCTTATTTGTTTTTTCTATTTTGAATATTTTTTTATTTTTCTTTTATTTTTCTTGTCTAAAAAAAGCTTATGCTGTGTAGGTTTTTATTAATGTTTTGTTTTTTTTCAGTAGTACTATTACAATTATTTAACATTTAAGCAATATTTTCATTAATTTTTTTTTTTTTAACGTAATCTATATTTCAAAAATATTCATGTTTTGTTTAAAGATATTTTTAATGTTTTTCAATCCGTTTTTTTTTTTTTTTTTTAAATTTCTACAAATACATTTGAGTATATAGTGTGGTTTTGCATAGTGTGTGTATAATAATAATGAAATAGTAATGTTTTGTTTTAAGATAAATATTAATAGATTTTTTTTTATATTTTGAATTTACGCATAAAATGTACGCAAGGTTTTTTTTTTTTATTTTTATTTATTTATTTATTTATTTTTTTTTTAAATTGGCTTTGGATTGCCTCTAATGTAAGCCGCTTAGGGCCAGCTTCTAGCGGTGTTGCCTTGTATTCCGGTGGCTCTTTGTAATCGCCAGCGGGCTTGTATTCTTCTACGGGCATTGCTTCTAGGTTCGCGGGCAGGATCGCCATGTGGAGAAAAGATGTGTGTAGTGTTTGTGAAAATGGCAGGATCGCCATGTTGAGGATTTATGATGTGAAGAGTTTAAGTAAAATAAATAATAGTGCCGGCGCTTAAGAACGCCACTGGCTAGTGTATATATAAGGCAGATTTATATGCCTGTGATTTAAATAAAAATAAGAAGCCGATTTGAGGCTGAGTTAAGAGTGATGCCGATTCAAGGCAAAGTATAGATTGATTTATTTTATAAAAATTTGTTCTTTATATACTAAAATAACAGTACCTTAAAACTACAAAAATTCCTTATTCAATAACATAATTTGTGGTATACATTAACAATGTAATGTATAATAAAAGTAGCTGTGTAAAATAACAATTAAAATAAGGTATACTAGTTGTTGTATTTTTACATTACAGGAATTTGCTTAATTTTAGCATAGCATTGTTGTTGTGTATTGTTATTAAAGGAATTTACTTAAAACTAAGGTTACGAGGGCAGATCTAAAATTACAAATGTAAAAATCAAAGTAAGATTCACTACATAAGGAATGTTTTATTAACTTCTATTTTTCCAATTTTATAAATCTTTTTTACAATAGCTGTTCCGATCTAAAATCACAGTTCAATGCTCATGTTGATCTTCTTGACGGCGTTGTTATGTTCGCAGCTTATGCAGGTCGCCACATCCCTCCAATGTTTTTCAGATGAAGCTTTAAGGTCTGGGAACCGGAACTATCAGTGTGATAATAAGATGATGTTGATTTGGGTAAAGATGTCAACACATTAAAAGATGAAGAAGGCAAATCCTCGGTATCAGAAGCTATTATTTGAGTCGTTTGACTTTCTGTTTCCTTGGGTGAGGACTCCACAGGAACTTTCTTTAAATGACACACATTTCTTCGCAGTGTTTTTCCATCAGCTGATATCTCTACTATATTACCATTTCTGGCTGTTACAACATATTCAGTTGAATCAAAATTTGGAGTTAACTTGTGTGGGAAAATAACGTTCTTTACCAATACCTTGTCTCCAACTGCTACATCTGACTCCTTTGCCCCTCTCTTTTTATCAGATCGCATTTTTCCTTTATGTTTAAGCAAACAATCTTGATCTTTTTCTGCAGAATCAACTGTTGCTTCTTTCATGTCTTCAATGCCAGGAATTTTATCTCTGATTATCCGATTAAACATAAGCTGAGTTGGAGCAACACCTGTTGTGCTATGTGGAGTGACATTATACATATGAACAAATTTTTGTAGCTCTTCCAATAAATTATTGCGATTTGCATGAGCTATCTTAAGCCGTTTAACCAGAGACTTGTTCATATTTTCCACTTCGCCGTTAGCTTGTGGCCAATATGGTGGGGTTAATATTTGCTGAATACCACTTTCTTTACAATATTGATTGAACTCCGAACTTATATATTGTCTTCCATTATCGGTCCTTATAGATTTAGGATAACCGAGTCTGCAAAAGATTTCTTTCATTGAATTTATAATAGCCTGTGATGATATTGTACGAAGAAGTTTGAATTCCATATATCGGGAAAAATAGTCAATGAAAACCAAAACATATTGTCCATTTGGCAATGGCCCCAATTAGTCACTTGCTAATGTAATCCAGGGACCTTCCGGAAATGGATGTCTATCCATTGAAACTGGACGCGCCGGTTGTGATACCAATATGCAATCTTTTGCACGTTTTAACATATTTTTCTGCCTCCCGATCTATGCAAGGCCACCAAACTTTAGATCTCAGTCTGCGCTTCATCACAGATTCTCCGGGATGGCTTTCATGTGCAAGTTCTAACACTTTATCTTTCAAAACAGTTGGAATAATGATTCGTGTACCTCTCAAGAAAATGCTACCCAAAAAAGACAGTTCGAAACGAAATGGGTAGTAATTGTTGCTTGTAGCATTAGACCATGAATCATTAGTGAGGCACATAATCGCGTCTATGATGTCTTCATCCAAAGAACTTTTATCAGCGATTTCCGTAATTGATAAAGCAACAGGAGTGCTCATGGACACAACATGTAAAATACTTGGCTCCCCTTTCCAGTCAAATGAACAAGGATTATTTCCTTGGCACAGTCTAGATAATGAGTCTGCAATGTTTTCTTTTTCAGCTTTGTAAATAACCTTGAATTTAAATGCCTGAAGCCGAAATAACCAGCGTTCAATGCGTGCTGGAGGTTTCGAAGTTGGTTTAAAAATAGCTTCCAACGGCTTGTGATCAGTCACTAACTCAAACTCCAGACCAGCCAAGTAATAATAGAACTTTTCTACTGACCACACTAAAGCCAGGCTTTCTTTCTCAGTCTGAGAATAGCGTTTTTCAACATCTGATAAGGATTTACTGGCAAATGAAATTATTTGTGGATCATTTCCATCGAACTGAATTAGAACTGCGCCTAATGCCACGGGACTTGCATCCGCTATTAGGCGAGTTTTCTTTGTTAAATCAAAATATGAAAGTTTTGAAACATTGGCCAAACTTTTCTTCAAACACTCAAAAGAGTTCTTCATTTCTATGGTCCATTCAAATTTCATATGAGCTTTCAACAAACGTCTTAGAGCATCAGTGTGATGAGCCAAATTCGGTATGAATTTTCCTACATAAGTTATTAAACCAAGAAAACTGCGAAGTTCCTCCTTATTTTTGGGGTCTCTAAAACCCATAATCGTTTCGACCTATTCTGGTTCAACTTCTATACCTTCACTGGATAAAATATGTCCCAAAAATGCTAGCTTGTGGGTTTTCCAAATACATTTGTCATCATTCAATAATACATTATTCTCAGCAAATATCTTCAAAACTTCCTTGACAACTTTATCATAATGTTCTTCAGTTTGAGCAAATACTATAACATCGTCAATATAATTCATGGCATTTGGACATGATGCTAACATTTCTTCCAATCGTCTTTGAAAAATTTCGGGGGCCGAATTTACGCCAAACAAAAGACGCTTATATCTGAATAATCCACGAGGTGTAATAAATCTCTCTGCTGTCTTCATGAAGCTCAATTTGATGGTACGCATTTTTCAAGTCCAAACGAGAAAAGTATTTTGCTCCTTTGAGTCTTGAAATGAATGTTTCAAATGTTGGAAGAGGATAATTTTCTCTTAATATAGCTTTATTTGCTCTTCGCATATCAATACACATTCGGATATCACCGTTTTCTTTAAAAACTAAAACAGTAGGAGATATCCAACAGCTTGGACCGAATACGGGTTAAATGATATCAGCTTTAACGCCTTCCTCCAGTTTTTGAATAACTTTTTCTTCTAACGCAATAGGAATACGACGAACTGGTTGCTGTATAGGTGTTACATTTGAATCAATAGATAATTTTACCTTAATGTTTTTCCATTTCGGAAATGTTGTAAATTCGTCAACTTTATTTATATTATGTCCCAAGCGCAACACGTTTAATTTAATAGCTGTATCTTTTCCTAATAACGATTGTCTACCTAATAACGATTGTCGATTAAACAAATGTTTTCGATTTCAAGTTTTGTCGTACCAAACAAACATTTTGACATTTGCTGTCGCAATCTCAAAACGAATTGATTGAAATTTTCACCTACAATCACATTTATATTGCGAAATACATGTCTCTCAAACACAGAGTTGCGTTTTGGTGTAAAATGTTCATTTAACTTGTCAACCAATATCTGGAATACATCCTTTTGGTTCTTCTCGTCGAACGTTTCAATTGCTCCCGGTATTGAGTAAGCGACTTCTTGCAATTGTGGTCCTCCAATATGCAATAATTTATTTCTTTTCTTCAAACATGAGGTTATTTCCTCTGACTCGACATATATTTGGAAAGATCTTAGCCATTTTTCCCATTCCGGGCGAATCAATGGTTTTTCAATGGACGCACACATAAATGCCTTCAAGTTTTCAGCCATTTCATAGGATTTTCTGAAACAATAAAACATTTCATAAATATGTTGACAATTAACTAATAAAATTGTCATTTTATTTTACTCATATGTATATTAATTTAATTGTTTCTATACTAATATTTTTTTTTGTTTCCTTTTTCTTCGAATCAACTATACTTTTCTGGTTATTTTGTTTTAAACATTGGGCCACAGCCACTGGTTTTACCCAGATAATTTCATGGCAAACTGCCTCTGGCCTTTGCCAGCTAATTAATATCTTTGATAAGCTCGGCCAACTGCCCCTGGTTTTTCTTAAACCAGCTATTCCACTTTTTATTTTGCGACAATCTGTCTCTGGCATTTTCCAAATTATTTGGCCAACTGCCTCTGCCATTTTAACAGATCATATTTTGTTCCGGCAATTGCCCCTGCCCTTGGCAGAAAATAATTTACATGTTTTCATTGTTGAAACATTTATCAAACAATTTGCAAACACGTTTTGCAAAATTTTTTTCACAAAACCTTAATTTCCTTACTTAATTTCTTAAGACACCGATTTACCTCGTCGCCAATGTACAAATCCGCTAATTTGGATAATAAAATATATATATTTTATTTATGTTAAATAAGGAATGTTTTATTAACTTCTATTTTTCCAATTTTATAAATCTTTTTTACAACAGCTGTTCCGATCCAAAACCACAGTTCAATGCTCATGTTGATCTTCTTGGCGGCGTTGTTATGTTCGCAGCTTATGCAGGTCGCCACAAAAACTTATTCCTAAGTTTAGGGAACCAGAATGGTTGGTAACAGTTAAATGACCTGAATCACTGGTATGGTAGCCGGCGGCTAAATTTCTATGAGTGAAACCCCAAAAGCAAAAGCAATGGTTTGCCGGAATTTTAAATTCCAGGACAAATGTAGGCTCCCACAATAAGGCACTCTAAATGGCCGCAAGTGTACTAAAAGTCGACCAGGCAAATTGCTTGTGGAATTATTAATTCCTGGAATTATAAATTCCTGATAAGCGACCTGCCAGGGAAATATTCACGGCACTATGAGTGAAACCCAAAAGCAAAAACGGTTTGCCGGAATTGTAAATTCCTGGACAATCGCAGGCTCTCACAGTAAGGCACTCTAAATGGCCGCAAGTGTACGAAAAGTCGACAAGGCAAATTGCTTGTGGAATTATAAAAATTACTATTCCGCAAATAATTTAAAAAAAATTTAAACTAATTAATAAAGAAAATACAAATAATTCATTTCTATATAAAAATACAAATTATATAATAAAGAAAATACAAATAGTTCTTTACACTTGTGTCGCTAAAAATGAGGGCACGATTTTTAGCGTTACATCACCTCCCCCCTTTAGTGCAGCGTTGATCGTTCCGTTATGTTTGTGTCGGTAGCCATGAAATGAATTAAATATGCTTACTTCCCCCTCGATTCTCACAATTACGGGTGATATAAAATCTTTCACAATGTATGGCCCCCCAAGCTTCGGCGCTAATTTTGCTGCGAAGTTATCACAAGCTTTTGGGAGCGGGTGTTGGCTTAGTAACACTTGATCTCCAACCTGCGGCTTCCATCGGCGGCGACGCAAATTATAGTGATATTGTTGTTTCTGTGATGCTTGTTCTAGATTTCGGCGGACTATTTGTAACTCGTTCGCCCTTTCTTGCGGTAAAGGATTTCGTGCTTTCGTGCCCAGGGTTACTTGATCATACAAGGCGTTCGGCAGACGTGGTTCTCGTCCTTGCGTGAGATACGCGGGTGAAAAGCCAGTGGACTCCGCAACACTAGTGTTGATGGCCAACATGATTTCTGGGATCCATTCGTCCAATGAATTATGCTGCTGGCCAGAAAACTGCGCAATTATGGTTTTGATCGTGCGGTTTGCCCTTTCGGTCGGGTTTTCTTACGGAGTGTACGGCGCCGTAAATTGATATCGAGTACCATGCTTTTCAATGCACTTTCTAAATACGCGGGACGTAAATTGGCTCCTATTGTCTGTAATGATCCACTTAGGGACCCCATATCGGGCCACGATGCGTTCGCGGAAAGCTTTGACCAGACCTTCGCCGGTAGCCTTTCTCACGGGTATCAATTCGCACCATTTTGAGAATGTGTCGAAGAAAACCAGAAGCATCGTGTTTCCATGCTTCGTCCTCGGTAGTGGGCCCACAAAATCTGCGGATATGGTGGCCCAAGGCTCTTCCGGGATGCGAGTCAGCATTTCTCCGGCTGGACGTTGTTGGCTCACTTTGTACCTTTGGCAAGATTCGCAATTTCGTACATAGCGTTTACTATCCCTAGCCATTCCTGGCCAGTAATATCGGCACGCCACCTTATGTAACGTCTTCTTAGTGCCCAAATGTCCACCTGCAGCGCTATCGTGGTTTTCGCTGATCAGCTGTTTCCGCAACAGTGTGGCTACGCACAATCTTCATCATTGGCACCTCGTGTGTAATGTTTATACATCTGATTCTTACTAATCGTGAAGTTAGCAAATTTTTTTGGATTCTGTCGGACCTCGGTCATTTGGCATTCCAGCCATGGACACTTCTCCCGGGTAACTGTTTGTACCACGTTGACGCTATCGACAGGTTGTCGAGAAAGTGCATCAGCCACAACGTTCCGCTTCCCTTTCCGATATCGAATAGTGAACCGATACTGCTGGAGCTCCAGCGCCCATCGTGCAGGTCGGCCTGTGGGATTATCGATGGAGTTAAGCCATTTCAAGGCCAAATGGTCTGTTAAGACTATAAACTCGTAACCTTCAAGATAGGGACGAATTTTACGGATGCCCCAGATAATGGCCAAGCACTCTTTTTCGGAAGCGGAATAATTCTTCTCCGCTCCGTTCAGGTGGCGGCTGTCATATGCGATGATGCGTTCCGTGCCGTCTAGCTCCTGGGTCAAGGCCGCCCCCAGCCCATATTCACTGGGCAGGCTAAGACCGGAGCTTGGGTTAGTTTTTCTTTGAGCCGGATGAACGCGTTTTGATGTTCGACTCCCCACTTCCAATGTTTACCTTTTTTTAATAGCTGCGTCAATGGCTGAGAGAGAGCAGCGAAGTACGGTACGAATCGTCGATACAATGACGTAACACCCAAGAAGCGGCGGACGGCTTTTACGGTGGCCCTTATTTATCAGGGTCAGTGTGTATTCCATCCTGGGTGACCACGTGGCCCAAATATTTGGTTTCAGCCTTAAAAAATTCGTACTTTTCGTGGTTAATTCGTAACTTTGTCACCCGTAGGCGGCGCATAACTTCTCTTAGGTTACTGGCTTCTTCTAGTGGGATTTTCCAGTACCCATCCTTCAGGTCCAGGCTACTGATAAACTTGGCGTTCCTTAGTCTGTTGAGAATCGTATCAATACGTGGTAGTGGATATGCATTGGGTATAGATCGGGCGTTGAGCTGACGGAAATCCATACACGTCCTCTACGTACCGTTCTTTTTTTTTACTAAGGTAATGGGAAAGCTATAGGGGCTTCGAGAGGGCTCAATACACCCCTGTGCGATGAGTTTTTTTACTTCGGCGTCGATAATGGCTTGCATGGCAGAGTTTCTATGGGCATATCGCAGTTTAATGGGACGATCGTCCTTCATCACAACTTTATGCTTGGCAACAGTTGACAGCCCGGTAATGGCCTGAAATTTCGGCAATTCCTCCTCCAGGAATCGAATAATCTCGCTTTGCGGTGTTTGGGCGTTGCTATTATCTGCTTCTGGTCTTTCGGTACATACTGACCTGATATTTTTAGAACTAATTTGAATACTGCTTACCTGCGCTGTGCGTCGTTTATTCCTGCTGTTCACTTCCAGACTGTCGGTCGTTGTTGTTGTACACTTAGCTACCAGACCCGCTTTAGAAAGTCCAGCCTCAAAATTACGTCTTCCATTGCTCTTTCCATAATAAGGAATGTACAAGGTGCAGTTATTTGACCTAGCGTTACTATTAATTTTACGGCTTGTATTATAATTTTTTTCGTGCTGTCTGCCAAGAAGACTTCGGTATGCGTAGGGGCCTTGCTTATACGTTTGAGTTGGTTGGGCGAGAGAAAACTCCTGGTGGCTCCGGTGTCGATGATGGTGGATACTACTCTGCCACCAATTAATACAAACGCCTTTAATTTTTCCTCCTGAAAAACCAGACGAGTTTTAGTTGCTACGTCAGGATCTGGTGCGGTTGGCTTAGATCGTACGTAGGGTGCGCGATTTTCTTTCTTCGACTTTTCTCGTTACCATTGGGATGATGTGGGAATACTTTCCAAATCATAGGCCAACTGCATTAATTCGTTTAGCGTGGTAAAGTCTCTTCTACGGATATACCATTGATAGTCGGGATGGATGTTACGAAAAATACGCTCAAGCTTTTGATCCTCGGTAAGGTTGGTAGGCTGCATTAGACATTGCAGTGCCAGCACATAGTCCGTAAAAGACTCATGTGGACGTTGCGCACGTTCTCTAATCTCATCTTCTAGTTTTTCAAAATAACGTGGCGGTAGGAAAATTGCTAGAAAATCTTGTCTAAACGTTATCCACTCGTTCCAGCCTTGGTTGTTGTTACGGTACCATATTATCGCTCGCTCCCTCAACACCTCTGACATGACGTGGGGTACATAGTTCAAATTAATATTATACATGTACTTGCTGTGGAACAAACTGATGACATATGAGGATCTGGCTCGGCCATTTGGCTGTTGGACTCAGTTTCTCCTTTTACTGTTGATGCTGGTGCTTTTGCCGTCGATGACGTAGACTCATGTTTTGCCTGTATCGCTAAAAGAAATTTCTGTGGTTCTGCTTTGTGGTCACCTGCCACAAATTTCGCCAATCGTTTGCGCAAATCTTCTGATATTAAATGATATTAAAAATATTCAGTTTTTCTTTCTTAAAAAAAAACTTATCAGTATTAGATAAATAGTTTAACAAACGAAGGAAACAAAACAAAAGCGCATGGCAAATTCCACTAAAACAATAAGAACTCTGAAATAAATTCCGAAAAATTTGAAAACAAAACAAAAAAAAAAAAAAAAAAACGTTTAGACAGAACCAACTGCACTTACGAAAATCACATTATAAACTGCACAATGGAATTTAATTTTTAAATTTGTGCATTAATGCAGTTCTGATGTTCTTCTAATTTGTTGTATGGGATACACTGGAACTCAAAAGTGATGTGACGGACATGAAAACAAGTGATTGTTCAAATACTGACTATTGTTCTCAATTGGTACAGCGCACAAATAATAACATAGCGAGAAAAGACTACCAATTGAGAGATTTAGTTGATATTTTTTTTGCATAACTGTAGTTGAGTAATTGGCTATGAAACATGATTCCACGGCAAAATTTTGCCAGGCAATTTCACGGCCAATGACAACTAAATCAAACTGCATAGTTTAATGTACGTATGTGCATATGTATATGTACGTATATGTGAGCATATGGAGATGCAAACAGTAACAATAATAAAAAACTTTTCGGATTTTTTTTTTTTTTTTTAGTTATTAAATTTAGTTTATTTAGATTTTCATTTTTATTATATATTCTATGTTTATTAAATTATAACCATCTCAGGGACCCGCTTTTTAAGGCTGGTGTTTGATCAGGTTTTTGTTACGTGTTAAAGAATAATCCCGAACTGCTTTCTGTCAAGACTCTACCGACTAGAACTCACTGATTAGAATAGACCCTCAATACCAAATCACCCTCCGCTTTTATACCTAATTTCGCTTTCTGATTGAACGATGATGCTGACGTTCGCTGCCGCCGGCGTGGTCATTGCTAAGTGTGTTAGTATGCAAATTCAGCATATTCATACCCGTGGAACTTCCAGCCGATTGCCGTTCTCACGATATTGCAATGTCAGCATATATCTGTAGGAAAGTTACTGGCATATATATGTATGCAGCGGTATTGCAACGTCAGCATATATCTGTAGGAAAATTACTGGTAATAACGTCAGTAATGCATGCAGCGGTATTTTGCTGCCGTTGGTATTTTTGTTGGTTGAGGGAAAATAACTCAACGTCAGTATGTGTATGCAGTGTATGTTCTGCTGACGCTGATACTTCTGTTGGTTAGGGGAAAATGACTCATAACATAGCTCAGCGTAGTCCAGGGTCGTTAATTTCTCCTTCTTCCTTTAATTAAGCTCTCACTATTTCTGGTTATAAAGAGATATTTATTTACACTTATACTAATGATAACTTATTCCTAAGTTTAGGGAACCAGAATGGTTGGTAACAGCTAAATGACCTGAACCACTGGTATGGTAGCCGGCGGCAAAATTCACCAAGGCAAATTGCTTGCGGAATTTTAAATTCCTGTTAAACAATCTGCCAAGGTAATATTCACGACACTAGGCGCGAAACCCAAAAGCAAAACAATGGTTTGCCGGAATTTTAAATTCCTGGACAAACGTGGGCTCCCACAATGCGGCACTCTCAATGGCCGCAAGTGTACGACAAGTCGACCAGGCAAATTGCTTGTGGAATTATAAATTCCAGATGAGTAACCTGCCAGGCCAATATTCACGGTACTATGAGTGAAACCCCAAAAGCAAAAACAATGGTTTGCCGGAATTTTAAATTTCAGGACAAACGTTGGCTCTAACAATAAGGCACTCTAAATGGCCGCAAATGTACTAAAAGTCGACCAGGCAAATTGCTTGTGGAATTATAAATTCCTGATAAGCGACCTGCCAGGGAAATATTCACGGCACTATGAGTGAAACCCAAAAGAAAAAGCGGTTTGCCGGAATTGTAAATTCCTGGACAAACGTAGGCACTCACAGTAAGGCACTCTAAATGGCCGCAAGTGAACGAAAAGTCGACAAGGCAAATTGCTTGTGGAATTATAAATTCCTGATAAGCGACCTGCCAAGGAAGTGTTCGCTACGCTTGGAGTTAAACCTGGAGCAAGATATTTTATTTGCGAAAACTATAAATTCCGCGCAAACTTGATGTCTTAGCAGATGGCCAGCCACTCACTAACTAACTCTTATCGTCAATTGGTCGTGCTTTTATACTTTTACGTGCTCGTATGCTTACATACAATTCTGTATGTGTGTGTGTCGTTGCGAAAGTCCCCTTTTACATATTGGCAACTGAAGGGCAGACATTTTTCTAATTCTCTTTTGATCTTGAATGTAGCTTTTACATATTGGAAATTAATAGACAGACAGAAATTGTTCGTATCCCCTTTTCGTTCTTTTTTGCTGTTGTTGCGTATGCACATAATTTTACGCACCACATGCAGTAATACTAAAATGACAATGGTGTGAGAAAAATGATATGAAGCAACAACATAAAAAATGCGAAGAGTGAAAGAAAAAAGGTCCGGTACAGAGAGTCGTGTACTATACCCTCTGTATCTTCACCCCTTCTTCAACAAACCTCGACTTTCAATTGCCAATTTGTAAAAGGGCACATACTCGCCCTATGAGAGGCTGTGTTTCATTAACATTAACAGCTGACTGATTTCAGGGCTGCTATTACCTCGTTTGGTACTACCATTCATTTGGCCGTTACATTCAAATTGTTTTAACTTATACAAGTAATGCTACGTAACAACCATTCTGGCAGAAACAAATTATTTCTATTATTACTATTATTGTTATTATGATTATTATTATTCTTATTATTGTTATTTGTGTTCAATGTGTTGAACATAAAAGAAAAATTACAATTCCGCAAATAATTTAAAAAAAATATAAACTAATTAATAAAGAAAATACAAATAATTCATTTCTATATAAAAATACAAATTAATTAATAAAGAAAATACAAATAGTTCGGTACACTTGTGTCGCTAAAAATTAGGGCACGATTTTTAGCGTTACATATTGATGTTTAAAATTTTCTCGCATTGCAAAAATATTTAGAAAATTCGCTTCTTATACTTGTAATTCCTCCTAAAATAATTGCCAATTCATCATCACTTATTCTGGCCATATTTCTGCCAACTATGTATGTTCCAAAGTAAATTTATACCAAGTATATGCAAGTGTACAACAAAAAAAAACAACATGTATTTTGTTTGTGTAAAAATAATGGATGAATGTCAAAAAAAGATGAGTACATCATGAAGAAACAACAACAACAACACAATTTGTAGAATTATAACACCCGATTTACACGATGACTTTTGCGACGTCGCTTTTTCGACGTCTATTTTTGCTTGTTGGTGAGCGGTGTAGGGAAGAAAGAGGGGTAAACAAATAGTCTTGATTTATGTTTTTCAAGACTTTTCTTCCATTTCTCTTTTGTACTTTTCATTATTTTTCTTACTTTTGTTATTTATCTTTGTTACTTACATTACTTCAAAACAAAATGGGAAAAAAGACATGAAACTAAAAGACATCGTCTTAACACACAAAGATTTTGGTAGCAACTTCAAAAGGGAATTCAGTAAAAACGACGTCGCAAAAGTCATCATGTGAATTTAGTGTTACAAAGCAAAACAAACCAAAATGGCGTACGAAAATTGTAAACAGCTTTTGACAGTCATACATTACCACTAAACGCGAAATAAATGAATCATCTGTTTAGTTGCATATACTTGGTATAAATTTACTTTGGTATGTTCCGTAATGTGTGTAAAGCACCCCATACACGTTTCAATCCGAACTTGTTTAGTTTAAATTTTTAAAGAATATTTGAAAAACTTTCATTGCACGGAAAATTTCCAGAATTTAAAAAATATTATTAACGTATTTAAAAATTTTATACGTCCCTCATTTATTCTTATTTTAATACGTTTTCGTAAATCTGTTGCAAAAGAATTATTAATTTTTTTGTTGTTGTTCCAACAATTTTGTATACTTTAGGACACTTGTTACATGTGACTTTGTTTTTTTTTTTAATTTTTGTGCTTGGTAAAATACTTCCAAAACGAGCTCAATTTTTTGGCTTCAGTGTATTGCTGGGAACACAATTGGGACGAACGCCGAATTTCGTCTAGCACGACGAATTCGTTGGCAAAAGTTCGTTGCGTAAATTCGTCGTGTGGCGCACAACTGGGGCGAACAAACAACTGCTGTCATAATAATCCAAAAAATTGTGTGTATTTTTAATTACAAATTTGTTTTTATATACACACAAACATAACAACGATAGTGTTACCGTATAAAGAAAATAATTCCTTTATAAAATTAAACATTAAAAAAAACTATTAAAAACAAATTTCATCATTAATAATTATGTATATTTAACTAAAATGCTCTATATCATAAAAAGAAAAACTTATTAAAGTAAAAATTAACATTATTTACTAATATATTTTAAAACTAAACAAACATGGTAACGCTGTACTGATTTCTTCGTCGTTCGTCGGCGTATGAAATAGAAATAAATCTATCAGAGAATTCGTCACGTACGACGAATTTCGTCGACGTCGGTGCTGTGTTCACTTTCATATGAAAGCATGTGTTCTATTTTTGACGACGAATATTCGCAACGAAAAATTCGTCGTTCGTCCCAATTATGTTCCCAGCATATTTCTAACTTATTCACCTGAGAGTAAAAAAACCCCATTCTTGAAAATTGTTTATCGTTTCATTTAAAACATAGCACGACTACTAGGTATGCGCAGTTCGACACCAACTACAAACATCCAAAATAACATGTATTGGTTGATATAAAGTACTCGCTTTGTTTCAAATCATACAAACAAATTTAATACATTTTTTACGTATGCAAAAATATGTTCGATTAATTGACATAAATTAATCGATTTATTCGTTATTCGAAATTCAGCATTTTAAAATTATTCGAACAGGAATTTAGTTTTGTTTGATCGATTAATCGAATTATTCTTAATCGGTTGACAACTCTAATAAACACCCTTCCTTCGATGAAGAATAAAGCGTTGATCTGGTTGCAGGCGGCATGTTGACGCGGCGACTTGCTGGCATCGAAGCTTGTTGCTAAGCTCGCTGATTTTATTATTGTTGTTTTTGTTGTTGTTGTCTTTCTTGAATTCGTTGATGTTAAAGTTTCGTTGCAGCCATACCTAAACAAGAGCGGAAAGCGGAACGTTTTCTACCGCCTAGCGTTAACATTGAAATACCATACCTAAACAAGAGCGTCAACGCTTTGTCATAAAAACAGGGTTATTACAAAATATATAACAACCCTGATTATAATAGTATACTCATAACCGAATAATACATGCATCTCTACAACAAACACACCAAAAAAATTCCTCAGAAGTCAAAAGTATAAATGTGTATGTTTCAACCTGTGACAAAAATATAAATAAAAATTATTCATTCAAATAAGAAAAAATAAATACAAATCAAAATTTAACACTTGAAATAAAAAACAAGTAATTTACAAGAAATGTCAGCTGGGCTTGTTAGACTACCTTATAGTCATTGTATCATGAGTGCTTGTCTTCTGCAGCTAACTTCACTATTAAACGCGCTGTCAAAATCGGATTTTCCAATTGCAAAATGTTGCCGCCACGTTATTTCGGGATGCTCCATACAAATTGTATGGGCATGAGAACTTTTAACAGCTAAAAAACGCTTGCCGCTCTTGTTTAGGTATGGCTGTGGGACTCATGCAAACTTGTTGTTGTCGTTGTTGTATTAGATGATGTTGAAGTTTCGTTGCTGGGACCATAGCTGCCAGATTTGACGATTTATCGTCATTTTGACGATTTTGGATCCTAAAAATGACATAGTGGTGATGGGACGATTTATACCCTAATTTTGACGATTTTAAATAATTCAAGTTTGCAACATTTATTTGTACTATTGAAGCAACTGAACTGCTGAAAATTTTAATGAGCAACTTTTTAAAAACTAGTTTGCTAAACTTTTATTTAATCTATATATATAAAAAATTGTTGCAAGTGTGTTATGACTTTATAACTCAATTGGATTAAATTTTTAGGGTTTGTTCGTATGGTCGTGTAGATGGTTTATTGAAATCGGTCGACGTGTTCGTGAGTTATGAGTTTTCGTGAAAGTCATGATGTGCTTTGATTAGGTAAATCGAAATTTATAAAAGTAAATATGTTCCGTCCGAAGCCGGGGCGGGCGCTCAGCTAGATGATTATAAAAAAAAAAACAATTTATTAAATTTTGAAGACATTTATTTAGCAATATTTGCCAGAGATGAATTTGAAGAAGAACGAATAAGTGCAAAAGAAAAATAATAATTGTGTTAATTTTTATATAGAGCTTTGTGATCAGATATTATCCAGATTTGATTTTGAAAATAAATATATAAAGCTCTTGGCCAAATTAATCCATTTAATATTATTAATGTAGAAAAAAGTTGGTTTTCTGAAATTATAACAGAATTTTCCTATTTTGTTGAAGAAAGTGAAAGCCAAGAGCTAGAAACTAGAAACAAATTATTGCAGTGATAAAAACATATAACTATTGAATTTTTGGAAAAAAATATCAGAGATGCAAACGAGGGATTCTAGTCTTTTGTTTCCGGTTTTGACTAAATTTATTACAAAAAAACCTTGTTTTACCACAATCCCCAGCAAATGTGGAAATAATACTTTGTCAGGTAGACATAAATAAGACTAAAGTAAGAAATTCATTGGAAGCAATATTAATTACAAAAGGTTATTTAAAGCTGCAATGATTTAACAGTTGCACCTGAATTAATCAATATATTATACATATATGTATGTATTAGTATACAAGTATATTTTCTTTAACAATTATACATATTTTTATTGTATAAATTTAATTTTAGTTTTTATACATTTTTAGAAAATGTGTTTTCAAAAATGAAATTTAAAATGCATATTTTACTAAATTAGAGTAAAAATAACTAAAGAATTTGGATTTTTTTATTTTTTTCCATTCATCTTTTCAAAGTATTGAAAAACATGCAATCATTTACATGTGATTTTATCGTGAATTCTAATTGAAGTATCTGATCTCTGTATTCGAAAGAATACTGTTTTATTAATCAGATTTGTTTATTTAAGAGTTTTGTTATGTTTTGCCTCTAATAAAATATATTTTGTATAAAAAAACGGTTTTTTTCATTTGACGTTTTTATGACGATTTCAATAAGCTATTTTGACGATAATGACGATTTTTGCCCAAAAATATGACGATATTACCTCAAAAAATCTGGCAGCTATGGCTGGGACTTATGCAAGCTCGTTGTTAATATTTGACAATTCGTTGTTGTTGCTACTACTGTTGGCTTGCATGCTATGTATAGACATATGAACGCGCATGTACACATGCAACCACATACATATATTTTCTTTAATTCGTTTAGACACTCGATTTTTAAAATGTTTTATTCATTTCTATTGATTCTTTTTTTGTATTATTCTGTTGATAGTACAATATAAATTATGTTGTATAAAATTTAAAGGAACTTCTTAAAATTCTTCGTGGCTTAGAACCTTGTGACGTTTTCCAAGTATAATGGTCGCGTTCATAAGGCGTAACAGCCATACCTAAACAAGAGCGGAAAGCGGAACGTTTTCTACCGCCTAGCGTTAACGCTGAAATACCATACCTAAACAAGAGCGTCAACGCTTTGTCATAAAAACAGGGTTATTACAAAATATATAACAACCCTGATTATAATAGTATACTCATAACCTAATAATACATGCATCTCTACAACAAACACAACAAAAAAATTCCTCAGAAGTCAAAAGTATAAATGTGTATGTGTGTATGTTTCAACCTGTGACAAAAATATAAATAAAAATTATTCATTCAAATACGAAAAAATAAATACAAATCAAAATTTAACACTTGAAATAAAAAACAAGTAATTTACAAGAATTGTCAGCTGGGCTTGTAAGACTACCTTATAGTCATTGTATCATGAGTGCTTGTCTTCTGCAGCTAACTTCACTATTAAACGCGCTGTCAAAATCGGATTTTCCAATTGCAAAATTTTGCCGCCGCGTTACCGCCGCGTTATTTCGGGATGCTCCATACAAATTGTATGGGCATGAGAACTTTTGACAGCTAAAAAACGCTTGCCGCTCTTGTTTAGGTATGGCTATATTTGTTGAGCTCAACTGTTGAAACTGTTGGCAACTGTTAAGGCCTATTTAGCCGACGGTTGAAATCGTAGATGTAAGCTAAATGTTGATGTAATGTAAGAGCCAACATTTTTGTAGTTATAGAATGCTTAAAAACGTGTCACGTGACACATGAATGTGCACACATGCATATGTATGTACATACATACATAAAAAGAACAGAAATTCTTATTAAACATATTAAATCATATTTTTCTGTTCTTCTCCGAAATCTTGTGCCCCGGAGAATTGTTATTGTTCATTTTCCTTCACCAGTAGTATTAATTTCTTGTCGTCCATTGCAACTTTTTATCACTTTGAAAATTATAAATAAAATACAAAACAGCTGTTCCAAACGTTGAAGTTCCAAATGTTTACAATATTTGTGATTGTTCGGAAATAGTACGATATTATTTAAAAGGTACCGAATCATATTATTACACATTTTATTGCAATGAATTTTATAATTGGTTAAATTATAGTTTAACATTCATATCTATATATGTATGTACATATGTACATCATTGTTTTGATTATTAGTGTTACTTATTATTGAAAAGATTTTTTTGTAGACTTGAATGTGTATATGTATGTACATAAGTACACTATACATGAAATTACAAAGTAAGCATATCAATTTATGTATGTACATACATACATACAATTTTAAAAATTTTGTTTTTGTTTTAAATGTAATTTGTACGAAAGAAAAATTCGTTCGAAATCATGTGCTTGAATGTATGTATGTACATATGTACATAAATTGATATGCTCACTTTGTAATTTCATATATATTGTACCTATGTGCATACATACATATGTGCATACATACATACATTCAAGTATACAAAAAATTCTTTTAAATAATAAGTAACACTAATAATCAAAACTATGATGTACATACATATATACATACATAGATATGAATGTTAAACTATAATTTAAACAATTATAAAATTCATTATAATAAAATATATGTATAAGCACAAACGATCGGTACAGTCTCTTGCTAGATATTGAAAAAAAATTATTTAGAAAACTTTCTTTACTCAATAAAGCATGCATGTGTACATATTTAACAACTAAAACTAGTCAAAACAAAAAAAAGTACTAACAAAGGACTTCTGTGCCCCATTGCAATTCAAAATACAACCATCCCATCACTGTCTACAATTGTCACGTAACCTCGTAATGAAATTCTATTTTCTGCAGGTTGGTACGTTACGGCAACATTTCATTTCAGTCAAGTAAGTATTTTCGTAGCTTTTGCATATAACAGAAGCAATCAGCTGACACATCAGCATTTACATTTCTAGAGTTACGGTCGGCTAAAGCAGCCTTTAAGCTCAACAGTTACGTCTTAGAAACATCTTGATGAAAATTGCAAAATGAACAGCTGATAAATGTAAACAATTGAATAGAAATACAAGAGGGGCAAAAGAAATATGTAATTTAAATTAACAAAATTTAATAGTTTAGCTGAAAAGTATGGATAGTAATAGAATGCAAAAGTCATCAGCCCACCGATTTTCCATTTTTATTTTATTTTAAAATTGTATTTAAAATTTATTGAATTTGCACAACAAGACAAAAAACACTGAATTAAAATGAGAAGGCTGCGCCGATAACATTTCTACTCAACGCTGAGCCGCCACCGTGTTCAAAAATCATTCAACGTTATAGTGAATTAAGTATGTGGTATAAATATAACAAAACACTATAATAAACACGTATTTAGTGAAATTATTATTATTTTAATTGCATTTCTTTATTTTGTTATTTATCACATTTGTCATGTTACATTGAACACTTTAGTTTGCAGCCGCCAACTAGCAAAGCGGCGTTGAATTTTCATATAAACGCCATAACTCTCTTGGATCAGCTGTGGAGGCTGAGCACAACATGTTGAGTTTATTAGCTGAATAATTTTATGATAGAAAAAATGGCCGCTAATATTCAACTGTTGAGCTGAGCGGAACTGCTCAACTATGCGTTTCTAAGACAAACACTCAACGGTTGCACAACAGTTACGCCTTATGAACGCGACCATTGCCATACATTTCTCGAAAAATATAACTTTTCTTATTATACATATGTACATACATACATATGTATGTATGTATGTATGTACTTTAAACTTACACCATATCTTCGAAATTAGATTGAATTTAGTTGCACAATGTTTTTTTTTCACAACGTTTTCTGGCTATTATCAATTAATTAGGTTCTATATTAAAATAATATCATAATATATTTTCCAGGATTTTATTGTAAACTTTAGTATCTATTATTTGTACATTATTTTGATTGTTTTACTTTATTATTCTGCAGCTGGTGTTCACAAATAATTTTTTTTGTTAAAATCGATTCCAGCAGTACTTTTATAAATTTGTACATCAATTCACTTATTCTGTAACAATTTTAGACATTTCGTTCTTTTTTTTATTTAATAGTTGGTGATGTTTTATTATATTCAAAATATTCTTTTTCTGAACTTTGAAAATAAACACGAAAGAAACGAAAAACACCTCCACAATTCCTTTTTCAAGTGCACATTTTTTCACAACTTTGCAGTATATTTTTTCCTTTTAATTTATTTATTTAATTTTAAAAATAAAGGAAACCAAAGGGTTATTATAAAAAGAATGTGGCTATATTTTATCAAAGCACAGCCGATGTACGTATTGTCAACCGATCTCTAGCTTAGATTTTTCTCGACTGCCCCGTGTTCAAATTTATCGCTTTTCAAACACTAAAAATTCTCATTATTTCTTTATTCCTTTTCGCACGCAAGCCAGTTGTCGCAACCTGATTGGTCGTTCGATGTAACGGGTTTCTTACGCCATAATTTTTCTTTAATTTTTTCATAGGGAGAAGCGCGCTAACAAAAGGGATCTTGCAAAAATAGTGTTGATCAAGGATTTTAATTTGAACATGGCTGCCACGTAAACAACAAATGTAATACGGGAACGTTATCTTATTTTTATCGATTATTGTAGCTTGAGGCATGCTTCAGGTTTTAAAATGAGCTCTGAGCCATTCCGCAAGCGTACAAATTAATATAAAAGAATATGTATGCGAACACATCCGTAACAAACCTGCTTCGTGCTCAGAACCTGAGATTAAGGCACGAACAGGAAGGATTGAGTTTCCTTGTGGGATTGGAACATTGCCTGGGACAGATATCGATAAAAAACCATTCCTTTAAATAAGGACAATTGAAACACGAGTGTTCAACGTGTGGCACGACCCACGAAGCCGGGCTAATACGCAACCATGTTCTAAGAATTGATACTACTGTTGTGATTTGTTCTAATTGACGGAGCGCTAAAATGATTGGCCGACTAGCTCGATGCGGTTGGTTCTCGGGTGTGTTCCCTCCCTCATTCTAGCCTCAGAACAACCAACAATTAATGACATTTTATATTACTTTTTACACTAACTCTACTTCGACACGCTTTGGAATTGGGAGATAGGTTTAACCCTCCAACCGCCCTGCCCTTCCAAGGTCACCAGGGTATCCATGAACATTTCTTGATGACCCCTAACACCCGCATTTTCAACGCGCACTTACCTTTCACCAGCAACCCATATTATAAATTTAGACCTTCATATTTTCTTTATCACTTAATTACATAATTCTTTATTAAATCAATTAACTAACCTATTCTATTTAGCCTATATTTCCTTTAAATTTTCAATTAATCTATGGAACTGATTATTATACTATAAAATTTTTTAAACAGTACACTTATGAACAATACACTACATTTATTCAGGTACAGAAACAAAGTTAATTTAGTAGCTTTGCATTAAATTTTTTTGAAATAAACAAAAATCACAAATGATAAAAAAATCAGTACTCCAATGGTATAGATCGTACAAAAAAGACACAAATCCTACACCTGACTGAGCTCACTCAAATGTAATTTTTAATAATTTAGCCGCGTAATTATTTCCCTCTATTTGTGACCCTTTTTTTTCCCACGGAAGTCTACCAAATTTGTTTGCCTTGGTTTCCACTTACAAAGAAAACAATAATTGAATCCTTAACATACGTATACAACGATCGATTGGCATCACTGTTTTCAACCTGTCAAAACGCACAAAGTTCTTGCTGTGAATTTAATTAATTAGTTTTCTTATTAAATCAAGATAAATTCGGTAAAAACTATTAAAGTATTCATATTTGGGTGATTTGTCTTTGCTGTTTGTTGGAGTACATCAAGTTTATTGGATATCAACACCTGTTACTAAAAGTGGCTGCTGTGTACATATATGTATGGTGTTTTCAAGTTATCTTTTTTGTTTATCGTTCTTCGCCGTAGCCGCTATTAGAATATTGTTACTGCTGATTATTTTACATTGGCTGATTTCTTTTTTTGAAAATTTTTAGGCTTCTGCCTAAAAGCATGCTTTGAAAATTATATGAACAATAAACGTAGTCATAGTCAGTTGTCTCCTGAACAGCTGTTTAATAACCAAAACAAAAAACAAAATACAGAAACTATTCAAAGTAAACAAATTCAACAAAATATGAGCAATAGTCAAAAGTCTGCTGCCGCTGATGCTTTTTCAAGGAACAAACTTTGTATTTTGCTTGATGACAAACTGAAGGATGTTGCTAAAAAAGAAGATGTTCTTTCGATAAAAAAAGAAATAGATGAGCTAAGAGAGGAAAATGTTGTTCTTAGAAATGAAGTTAAAATGCTTTCTTCACGTATTGGACAAATCGATCGCAGATCCCGTTCAACAAACATTGTTGTTAGTGGAATGGCTAGTGCTAACGCAACAGCAGCAAAATTAGATTTTGTTAATTTATGCACAAATAATCTAAACGCAAATGCAAATGTAGTAACAGTTCGTGCATTACCATCTAAAGGTACTTTTATGTTTACATTGGAAACGTATTTGCAAGCCAATAATATTCTAGCTGCCAAAGACAAATTAAAGGGAGGTACGATCTTTATACAAAAGGATTACACAAAGGAAGAGCAAAATACTCGTTATAATTTAAGACAATTAAACAAAAAAATTTCAAATCTAAATTTAAACATAAAGGTGAGACTTGGAGAATTTTGTACTTTTATCGACAACAAAAAATACTCTTGGATGCCGGGAAAATTTGTTGCCTACTCTAATGAGGATGCCGATTATTTAAAAAACCTGCTGGTTCAAGCTAATTACTCCATGGATGTCATTGTGAAAGTCAATATAGCTGCAATTTCAAAGGCGAATAACAATGTATATGCAAATGAACAATAGCAATACAATTCATGTCGTGTCCTGTCTTATAATGTCGCTAATCTTGCTAAAAGTGTTAATTTTGGAAATTTTATAACCTATATTAATAAATTTGATATATTTTTTCTATTCGAAACTCATGTGTTGCCAGATAAACAAATGTGGTACGCTAATTATTTACAAAATTACAATTTGCACTGGATCGAAGCCAAGAAAATTCACAACGCTGGTCGTGCTAGTGGTGGGTGTTTGTATGGGTACAAAAAAGTATTGAAAAAATTATTTAATCTAAAATTTTTTAATCTTTCTAATGGCAATGTCGTATTAACTGCTAGACTAAATAATGATCTTTTTTACTTTATACCACGATATCTTAACTGCACAAACTGGAATGTTGATTTTGAGTCGTTTGAAAATTTCTTAAATGATCTTTGCCCTACAAATTTTTGCATTGTTGGTGACTTAAATGCTCGCATCGGAGAAGGACAATATATATTGGATACTAATCTATTAACTAATCTACCACACGTTAACAAAATCAGATGTTCTAAGGATAAAGTAACAAATAATCAAGGAAGAATATTAATGGATTTAATAGAAAGCATAGGTGGTATTGCCGTGAATGGCAGAATGGATGGTGATGTTGAAGGTGATTTAAGCTTTTATGGAGGTAGAGGTAATTCGTTAATTGACTACTGTATTTGCTCCGATAGCTTTTTGTTGTTTTTTGAGAATTTTAAAATTGATTGTAAGCCCTATTCAGACCATATGCCTATAGACTTTAAGCTTAACTTTCCTAATATCAACAATAATACACTGAGAACTGATTTACGTCCACATAAAATACATTGGAATAAAAATAATCCTGAAAGATATATTGAAAAACTTAGTCAGCTAGCATGTACTCCATATTTCGATCAAAATAATTCAGTTGATAACCTGGTTCTCTCAATTAAGAACAAAATCCTTGATGCTACCGTAAAAACAAAATCAAATTTTAGCTTCGAACCCAAGCAAAAATGGTTCAATTGGAACTGTGCCCGTTCTCGTAGAAAAATGCTTAAAAATCTTAAAAAGTACAGAAAAAAACATTCATCTGCAAATAAACTAAAATATATGTCATCAAAAAGCAAATATTTGAATGTGTGCCAAAAAAGTAAACTTCAATACTACAATTCTAACCTTAATAAATTGAATAATATACGTTGCAGCAAAGAGTGGTGGAAATTGGCTAATGATTTGAAGTCTCGTCCATATTCCATACGTGGTGATTTAAGTGCGGATGATTTTCTACAACACTTTAGCAGTATTTTACAAAATTCAAATCCAATAACTACTTTTCATTGGTGCATGCCTTACAACATTGATGCATGCTACGAATTTTTCAAATATGCGCCAGTAAACTTTATTATTGAGGTACTTTATGTTTTAAATGTTATATTTCTTAGAGAAAATATACCAGCTAGTTTTAAAACTGCAATTCTTATTCCACTACTGAAAAAAGGTGATCCAAACATTCCTTCTAATTATCGCGGATTGTCTCTAATAGATACTCTATGCAAAATTTTTAATAGCATTATAATGAATCGTATATCGTACTGGATTGTTGAACATAATATTTTAAATGAATACCAAGCTGGGTTTAGAAAACAATATTCAACCGTGGATAATGTATTCAATCTAACAAATATTGTTCATTTAAATAAACTCAATAATAAAAACACGTATGCCTTTTTTGTTGATTTTACTTGTGCATTTGATTCGATTCCCAGGAATTCATTGTTTTACAAGCTTGCAAATATGGGATTGTCATCAAAAATAATACGAATACTGCAACAATCGTATGATAACACCTCCAGTCAAATACTGTTCGGAAACTCATTCTCCAATTCTTTTAATGTGAACCTTGGTGTCAAACAGGGTTGCATATTAAGCCCAATTTTGTTTGCATTATACTTGAACGACTTAGCCGACGTCCTTACTGGCGGGATAATTGTTGACAACATCACAGTAAAAGTTCTTCTTTACGCAGACGACATTGTCATACTATCTGATTCACCCAGTGGTCTCCAAACGATGATTGATTCCCTTCTTGTGTATAGTAACTTATGGCAGTTAAAAGTCAACCTTGCTAAATCCAAAGTATTAGTTTTTCGCAGTGGCACCAGAATATCAAACAACTTAAAGTGGACATTTGGAGAAAATGAAATTGAAATCGTAAATTTATATAAATATCTTGGCATGGACTTGTGTTACAATTTATCATTTAGAAAACATATGGAAAATAAACTAACTACATCAAAAATGGAAATAGCTTCATCTTGGTCAAAATATATAAACCATCCCGTAATATCTAATAAAAATAAACTTAAAATCTAGTTTAAAGTTTTACGGAGCCCAAATATGGGGTTACATGAAATACGAAATAGTTGAAAAACTATTTAGATTCTTTATTAAAAAGATGTTACTTTTACCTAGCAACACTCCAAACTATATGCTCTTTTTAGAAACGGGCTTAAACTCTTTATACCTGGATACGTTAAAATTGCATTTTGATTACATCAACAAAGTTCTTAACATGCCTTGCAACAGATTACCTCGAAAGCTTGCAGAAATGATAATCGCTAAACAAACCTTTTGGGCTGAAGATTGGACGACCTTGTGTGCTAAAATTAATTTTGTACCAGATAATAATTCTGTACCACTAAGCAAACATTGCAAATCAATTTTACCTCTTGTTAAAATTTATGAAAATCAAACTTTTATTGCCGACGCTAGAAACTCTCAGTTTCATGATTTATACTCACAATTAAATTACCCTCTACTACAAATCACTACTACGGAACTCTCGTCTCGTGCGATAAGTATATTGATAAGAGCAAGAGGAGGACTTTTGGATATAAATGCTAGATCTTTTAGAAGTACATCAGACGGAATCTGCACTCTCTGTAATCTAGACGCAACGGAAAATACTCTACATTTTATTGGTACATGCCCCATTTATAGTGGGTTTAGAAATACATTTTTCAACAAACATCAACTACACCTACTCGACGTTCTAAATATTCTGAATGGGGATGCCTTTAATTTTGGTTCCCTTGTCAATTACCTGGAATCCTGCCTCAAATTCAGAAAATTGATATTAAATGAATTCGCTTAGTCCCTTTTTACATTTTATATTTTTAAAATTTATATAAATATTTGAACTTAGTTCTTGTGTTAAACAATTTTATGCTTTAAATATGTTTACAAATTTATCTTTTTGAATTTTTATTCTTAACAGCTTTAATTTTGCCAATCTGGCTCACAACTATATGTTATGCCAGTTATAGATCATTATTTAAATTTAAACAAATTTTGTTATTATATTAGTAAATGAATCTATTAAATAAATAAAAAAAAAAAAAACGATCCTAAAGTTCTTTCAAACGGTTCCCGAAACTTTCGGACCGCTATTCAAATTCCTTTGTAACTTTTTATTATTTTTTTCTTTTTGAAAAAAGTTTAATTACCAAATATTTCAAATTATTTATACATACATACGTTTTTCTTTTACATATAAAAACAAGTAGATTTCAAAAATAGTATTGCTAGTAAAGCCTCACAACTTTCTACTCCTCTAGTAACAAATGTCCCCGTATTCTGTAGACTGTTATTGATGGCGGACCTCAGCTCTCCGGTTATCTCGGCTTGTGTAGGCAGATAATTTTTCCACTTTGTTGGCCGGGTTCTGTTGTAGGTTTACACTATTATTTTTCAACTTTATGTATCTCTACAGGTAAGTATGATTTCTTTCTAGGTATTTCAGTATTTTTCTTTTCAGCTTTAACTTCTGTTAACTTCTTATTTAATTTTCAAATTTTTTCTTTTGATAGTTTTATTTAGCAAAGTTTTTTCTTTTTTTTTCTGGCGGTCCCAGCTATCGCCACAACAAAAACATTTTTAACATATTTTTCTTCCATCGCCATCTAATTTCGCCAGCGAATCGCCAAAATTTTTATTCTTTTATATATTTATTTCTTTTCTCCAGCTGCTTAGTCAATTGAATGTAGCTTCCCTGTATCAGCAGCTATCAGCTGTCGACACGGTTTTATCATGTAGAGACTACAGGGTGCGCCTGACACATAAACATTTTATTCATTATGAATTGCCACCGCTACACTACATCAATTGTTAAGGATGTATATCCGATGCATGGTACTTTCCTACATAATTACCCTGTAGATCTTCAATTTCGTACAAAGAGTTGCCAATTCGCTTCCTGATCCTACACTTGATGAATTTGGGATGAAATTTTGCATTAACTCCCCTTTTAAAATCGCTCTGTGAGTGAGTCTTACGGTAAACTTCCTGACCTTAGTTAAAACTTACTGACTTTGATCTGGTATTATAAACTTTCGAAGCCTTTTCATGCGCTATAGTTAGGTTTTTAAATATTTTCTCACGAATACTCTGCAGGTGGTCACTACGATTTACTACTGTATCATCAGATAACATACTTAGCCTATCTAACAATGGATATGCTGAACCTTGGTTGATCATAGGTTGAAATAGGGTGTACATTGTATGGATGAGTACACGTCGCTGCGCAAAATTAACAAAATTTTTGGTATATTTTTGTCCCAGTTTGTATGGTCAGATTCATTCTTGGAAAAGTAATTTATTTTGGAAATAATTTCTCTGTCTGCCCTTTCTGAGGCATTCGCCTGTGGGGAATAAAATCCACTTGTAATATGGTTAATACCATACACTGAGAAACAGTCTTCTATTTCTTTGGATGTGAACTGCTTCCCATTGTCGCTATGTACGTATTGTGGAATGCCATAGGTGCAAAAAATTTCATTTTGAAAATAGTCGATGGCATTGCTTGATGTTGCTGACCTTAACGGTTTTAAAAATATAAACTTGGTGAAGTGATCTATTACGATAAGTATTTGGCGATTTGTAGATTTACTGCTTGGATATGGACCTAAAAAATCGCAATATAATCTTTGGAATGGTCGATACGTCCCATAGGGGGACGTAAGGTTTGATTCACCGGCTTTATAAGCTTGCAATCTTCACACTCTCCGATATAAGATTTTACATCGCGAGTCATACGAGGCCAGTAATATTTCTGCCGAATTCTGAAAATCGTTTTGTCATATCCGTTTGTACTAATAGTTTCCCTTAAACTATTGTATTCTTCACAGTCAAAATCTTCTGAAGTGATATCAATTTCAGGTGGATTAAAATTTGTCGTGAGCTCGTCTACGTCAAACCTAGAGAGGGTGTCTGGCACCACATTTTGAGAACCTTTGCGGTGTTCCATTATAAAATCGAAATTTTGTAGAGCTAGGCTACCGTGCAGGTCTTTTTGACTCATTAGCCAGCGAAGGCTGGAATGATCTGTTATTATTTTAAACGGGAATCCTTCAATATATTGCCTAAATCGCTTTACACATACCACAGCGGCAAGGCATTCTATTTCCGTTAATGTATAATTATGTTGAGCTCGATTAAGCTTTTGAGATACGAATGCAATTGGTCGCTCTCTGTGTTCGTCAATTAATTGGTATTAAACACCACCCACACCCACGCGTGATGCGGCGCATTGTATTACGAATTGTTTCGTAAAATCTGGCTGTGCCAGTACGGGTGCGTTTGAAAGGGCTATTTTTAGTTCGTTGAATGATTCGATTGCTTCTGCAGACAAACGAAATGGTTTGTTGGTCTTACATATGTAGGCAGTCTGTAAGTGGCCCTGCTAGGTTCGAAAAATTGTTTATAAATGATCGGTACCAATTGGACATACCGAAAAACGTTTTATTTGACGAGGTTATTTTGGCAGGGGAAATTCCGTAATTGCTTTAATTTTATCTGGGTCTACACTTAAATTGCCACCACAAATAATATAGCCAAGATATTTGATTTGTCGTTGGCAAAACTTGCTTTTGCTTACATTTATAGTGAGGCCAGCGGATTTTAGGCATTGCGCTACTTCGGAAAGTAGATTAATATGACTATCAAAATTTTCACTACACACAAGCAAATCATCTAAATAGATGAAAATGTTTTTTCGTAGTCTTGATGGGATCGCTTTATCCATGAGGCGACTCGTAGTCTGTGGGCCGTTGCAGACTCCAAACGGCGTAACTCTATATTGATGTAGGGGGCTGTGGGGGGGCAGTGCAAATACGGTCTTTTCTTTTGACGCAGAGGATAATTTAATTTGGAAAAATGCGTCTTTCAAATCTATTCCGCTTATGTAGTGGGTATCCTTAAGCCTACTGAGCAAACCATTTATATGGGGAAGTGGATACGAGTCTTTCTTAGTTAAGGAATTCAATTTTCGGCAGTCAAGGCATAGTTGTATTTTACCTGGCTTGCGTACTGCAATTATTGGACTACACCAGGGAGAATTAGATTCTTCAATCACTTTTAATACTAATAACCTCTCAAGTTCTTTGTAAATTTCTTCCTGTCTAGGAGGAGAAAGGGGATAGTGCTTCGACTTCACTGGAGAAGCATCACTCGTATCGATGAGGTGCTCAAGGAGGTTTGTGCAACCAAGAACTAATTTTTCATAGGACGGAAAATTTAAAACGGCTTCATCAAGTCTATATTTCTCTTCAGGATCGAGATTATGGAAAAAGAGGTTAGGTTTGTCGTGAAGTTTAATACAAGACACTTCAGGTATTATTTGCGGTGCAAGAGCAAAAGCTCTCCAAAAATTAACTCCGAGGTAGCCTTCTTGTGATAGTGAAGGTGCTACGTAAAAAGTTAACGATTCTGTTATTCCTCTAAATGTAATAGGTAGCGTACAATAACCTAAAATTTCGTTCTTCGAGCCGTTAGCTGTTAAAATTTTTGATTTGAACGTTATTTTTGCTTATAACGTCTAAACGTTCGCTCCTGAATCTAACAGAAATAATAACTCATGCTCAAAAATTTTTATCTTAGCGTATGGCCTGCAATCATCAGCGTTCGTCAGATATGTAGCTTCAATGATTTTTCTAAAACTTTTCCTTATTTTATGTCTTGATCTACTTTTTAGAACGCGCAAGAATTTTCGAGATTCTAAAGCGTTTTTCCGTTGTTGAAAATAAAGTTGTCTACGACTGTGTAGGGAAGTATTTGGTAATACAGAATTTAAAGTATTATCCGGGTTTGAATTAGAGTTTAGGTCAGGTTGGGAAAGTTTTTGAGGTGAAACCGACTCTCGATCTCGGGGTTTTTTTTTGAGGAACGACCTTCCCCGGTCACAAACTCGCTCCTGCGCCTGTTTTCCGGGTGCGATCTGGTACATTTGGGTGTAGTAATACCTCTTTGGCCGCACTTATAGCAGAAAACAGAACGAGTTTCTTCTGGACAGTAAATGTAGCTATGTCCCATTTCTAAACAGTTCCAGCACTTTACTCTGGAATAGTCTCCTTTAACATAGGGTTTGGATAGGTTTAGGGTTTCTATCTGTGGATCTGTTTCTTCTCCAAACTCTTCGTCTAGAAACTCAACTTCGTTCACATGCTTTACTCGATTGGCACTACTAACAGATGCTTTATTTTCGTGAAGGCACTTCTCAGTTCTTCTTGCCAATACGCGCAATTCACCTAAACTTTTAGGGTCAGATATAAAAAGCATTGTTTTTAGATCAGGGTTAACGTTTCCTTTGATAATTTCTATTAAAGAGAGATCTGTCATAGGATTTATAAGTTTAAGGTTTAAATGAACGATTGCTGCGTGGAAATCATCATAACATTCTTTAGCCAATTGCTTGCGATTTGAAATTCTCAAGAGGATTTCATGATCAGTTTCTAATGAACCAAATTCGTTCGATAAAGCTTCTTTTAACATTGTGTAGGTTGCATTGGGGTTTTGTTTTCTAAAGGTCCAATACCAAGTTTCTGCCTTATTCGTTAAGAAAACGTGAAAACTTGCCATAAGGTAATCAACTGGACACTGGGATCGTTCTGATAGGGTATCTATTTTAAATAAAAAATCACTAACGCTGTCATCACTACTGTACGAAATCTTCCAATCCTTCAGTTTTATTGGCGAAGGAGCAAATGGATCATTTGGTGGAGGGTTGTTTCTATTACTATTCGAACCAGAGGGACTATCTCCTCGGGACTGAGACATAAGTTCTCTCATGTCCGTCATTTCTCTTCTAAATTGGTCCTGTGTTGTTCTCAAAGTAGCTTGAAAATAGTCTATTAATTCTGTACTAAAAAATGGTCCTTGACCTTCATTATTACCGCCTGTAGCCATTTCGGACTCCTTGTTAGATATATGTATCTTGACTAAAACCAAAACTACTTTCTTCTAATTCCTTTAAACTATCACTAGGTAAAGATTTGTTTGCGTCCTCGCAGTTCGTACGGGTTTTCTCTTGAAAGGAGATGATTACTTCTTATTGATTATAAGAATCAAGAGACCTGGTTGGTGAAGATGTTCTTAGGGCCCTAATGCTTGTACTTGAGCTAGAACTTGCTAAACTTGCAGCACTGAGCGTTTTTGCACACTATGTGTGGTTTTGCCTCTTCCTGACACACTGGCTGTTTGGTTTTGTTTTCCTCTGCATCTGGTTGTTAATGATTTGGGTTCTGAACCTCGAGATACGTTTGCAGCTGATACAGTGCTTTCGTGCATTCTGCACTAAGCATAAAAAAAAGAAAATTTTATATACTCCCGGACAATTAGCGTACGAGCCAAGGAAAAAGAAATGGGAAAATATAAGAAAAATTAAGGAATTCACCTGTGATGCCAAAAGTCAACAGCTCTCGTTTTTGGCTCACAGAACGCAATTTACTAAAATATATTTATTTTTATACCTTTGCTTGTATATGAACCTCTGTATATTTTACATCCCCTTGATTTTATTTTATCAAAATGAATTATTCTTATATTGTATGTACCTATTTTTACTAAGATATTATTTAATTGTTATTATAATAATACTTCAGCACGAAGTAATAGTGTGTAAGTTTGTATAGAAACTTAAGTGGTGGACGGTTTCGGAGTGCCGCCATCTTCATAACAGGTAGTGTTAATACTACAACAAGTACAACATTACAACAACATTTTACATATGAACCCCTATGCTTGCATGCAGTGATGTTAACAATACGGTAAGTATTGTACGGTAATTTAGACCTCCAAAAGGTAGGCAGCAGAGATCAGCAATGAGTCGGTTTTTCGCTACTTATAATCACTCATGAAATTTTAAGTATAAATGCGTAGACATCATTTAAATTTAACTACTCTGATCTACTTACACACACAATAACGTTGATTTATGAGTATAAGTTGGAATAAATGTAAATGCGAAGTCGTCAGCATGTTCATAACATACTCTCACTAATACCGTTTATAAATCTCCTCAGTTTGCATTGTAGATTGAGAAAAATACTTATAATACTTATAGTTGATTCACTTCATTCAATTCACCCATGTACATATGTTTATAAGCTTAGTCATTAAAAAGTTCTCAACTGGTATACATACACTGCATGAAAATATACAAAAGCATAAAACTGTAAGTTTATAGAGAAACATTTTGGGAGAATTAAATTATTTTATTATTGTATACAAGTTAAATTTTTAAATGTTCCTTTTTATTAAAAAAAACTAAATAGTTTTTTTTATTTCCTTTTTTATTTACTTTTATTTTTTATTAATTTATTCTTATTAGTTTATTTTATTAATTTTCATTGAGACACTATGTGTCCGTTTTTTCTAGAGTTAATTTTACAACTGAACTTATAAACGAATTCTTAACTTAATTACAATTTTTGTTAATTGTGCATTTCTTTTATTGTTCTATTTTTAAACTTATTTCCTATATTGAAATTATTGCTGTTTAATTGTTTTATTGTTCTTCTTTTATTTACTTATTTCCTATATTGAAATTATTGCTGTTTAATTATTTTATTGTTCTACTTTTTATAAAAATAATAAAGCTTCCGCTTAACTAAGCATTTAGTTAATCGAGCTGTATTTAGGTCAATAATAAATGTTTAGTTAACTACAGTGAATTTCGTAATTTGTATGTTAAATATTTGTTACCTTAACTTACATATCGTTGCCTTAATTTACAAAAGGCATATCTAACTTTTAGAAATATATAAAAAGAGATAAAATTCATAATAAAATGATTACAAAACAGGATTATATGTATATATTTAAAGAACTTTGATATATGTAAGATGGATCTTTTCCTACAATTCTTTTAGTTCTAAAACTATACATAATTTTTTTGTAACCCACACTTAAAAATTTGTTTTGTATATTAAAGTAACGATATAATTTTTATGAACAAATTAGGAAAAATTGATAACAATAGCGAGATTGAGGAAAAACTCAATAGCGAAGTTTTTCAATTAGTGCAAAAACGTAGGGGTAAAAGCGAAATATGGTCAATATTCTCACAAATTTTAAAGGATGACGAAACAATTCTAGACGGGTTTGTATGCTGCCGCGCTTGTAAACGTATATATAAGTATAATGGACGAAATTCATCCAATCTGAATCGCCATAAGTGCTTCAATTTAACCTCAGCAAGTGGTTCTCTTAAAAGGTTAAGTGAGGAGGATAAGCAAGAAGCTATTGAAGCTTGTACAACGTGGATAATTGAGGACTGCGCGTTATGGCACAAATGTTGACATCAATGATTTTCCACCTGATCCATCCACACTTTCACGCCGAATAACGAAAACAGCACAAGAAAAGAAGAACAAAGTGAAATCAGAAATTGCAAAAATAGTAAGTAATGGTGAAGCATCTGTAACTATTGATCTTTGGCAAGATAACTATGTGAAGAGAAATTTTTCGTGCGCTACTTTACACTTCCAAAAGAAGTTTGAGTTGATTGATGTTGTCCTGGGGATGAAATCTATGGATTTCATGAGTAGTACTGGGAAAAATGTTCACTATAAATTGCAAAATTTACTTAGTGAATTTGGTATAGATAATTTAAAAAATATTGTTTTCGTAACTGACAGGGGAAGCAATGTAAAGAAAGCTCTGGAAAACTACACAAGGCTCAACTGTTCAAGTCATTTATTTTCCAATGTTCTGGACTCTGCGTTTGACTGTACAGACGAGCTAAAAGAAATTACTAGCTATTGCAAAAAAAAAGTAAAATATTTTAAAAAGGCAAGTCTCCAACATCTGCTGCAAACTTCATTGAAAAGCCATTGCCTTACACGTTGGAATTCACATTATGCCATGTTTAAATCAATTTGAGACAACTGGATAAAAGTAAATGAAATTTTAATACTATGTTCATACGACAAGATGAAGCACTTGCTTCGCTTTCTGAAGCATGTTTATGAATCTAGCTGTTCACACGACTCATTTACTTGCTTCGATTTGACAGTTCTCTATTTAATAACAAATAAAATCTAAAATGGACAAAAAAAAATAAGTTAAAATTATTACGCATTTTTAAAAATGCACAAACATTTTTTTTGTTTCCATTGTTGTTTTATCTTTATAGTTTTAATTCAATTTTTCACTTTTAATTAAAGTTTTTGTTGTGTTTTTTGCATCAAGTTCAGATAAACTTCCGATAAATTCCGATAAAGTTTAGAGAAGACAGCAATTTATCATGCTTCGCAAGTAGATTCAATATGAATCTACATGCTTCGCTCTCAAAATTTCGTATGGCGAAGCATGTAGCTTCGCTCATGATTGGGGTGTGAAGCATGAATAGAGAGCGAAGCATGTTCCGTGTGAACGTAGTATAACCGATAACTCGGAAGCGCACAGATTATCAAGTATAAATATTTCAATTCTGCAATGTTTGGTTGATATGTGTCAGCGTTGCCATTTTGGTGCTTTTCGGGTATTTTTTGGTGCTTTTTTACTTAAGCAATACCCGAAATTTTGTTAAATACCCGTTTCAGAAAAGCGGGTATTTATAGTGCTTTTAACAATTTCTCGCAGTGCTTTTTGGTGCGTTTTAAATAATCAACATTTTTGACACTGAACCATTTTCCTACTATTCTTTAAACACACCTAATACTTTTTTAACCAACTGCGTATAATTTGCATCTATATTTTGATTAGTACCCGCAAACTGTTAAGAGTTTGAATTCTAGAATTTCTCAAGCATATTTTTTTTTAAATTCGTTCAGAAATTATTATGATTTATTTGTTTAAGGCCGTGCTTCACTATCCTACACAGTCGCGCGATATGCCAAATATGACATTTGTGCTAAAAATGTATGGTAGTGTGGACTAAAAATGCAACTGTGTGACAGATTTTTTTGGCAAGTCGTGCGATTTGCAAAAGTTTATGAAAATTTTCATAAAATGATAGTTTTCATGCGATCAGAGGAGTATTTATTGTCAACCATATGTTTTGGCATCAGATGTGTATGATAGTGTGGCATCTTTAACACCATTTTGAAACGATTTTTTAAAGTCGGTCAGATTTTTGCAATATTTTCCTGTGAATGAATCGTACGATTGTGTAGGATAGTGAAGCACGGCCTTTAGCAGTGATCTTACTTTGAATATTAGTAAATATCCTTTGATTTGTTTTTTACGCAAATTTAAGCAAGAAAATGCCTTGGTTACCAAGCTGCACAGTTATTAAAAGTAAGTTCTTCATTGATGTTAAAGTTGATATGTGCTAAAGTTCATCATTTAACAATGGCTTTCCCTTAGATCGAAAAACAAATACTTATTTAGAAAAGCTTGGGAAAATGATCTAGCTTTTGAAACATGGCTTAGAATAGCAAAAGATGAACTAAAAGCACATTTTATTTGTTGTAAATGTGAAATAAAAGTTCGATAAAGCGTTTTACTCCGACAAAGTCACACAAAAAGCCATGAAAAAGCAATAGATCTGCCTTTTGAGCCACCAGACCCAAAACAAAATTAGGTTAGTGCTTTTGTACCCGAAATTTTTTTTATTTTTACCCTATTTCCATGGGCTCACAGTGCTTTTGATGTTGCAAGAGTTGGCATCACTGATATGTGTGCCTCTTTTGACGTCATTTTCAAAAAACTTCAAGGATGTAGTTTCCATTCAATATGTTTTATTATTCCATCAATTAACCGTCTGATGGAAATTTGTGAAGTTAAACAAAATGATGTACAAGAAATTTCAGCATTGAAAACAAATACATATATTGAAACAGTTAGATGAGACTTGGGTTTCAAATTTGAGTATATGGCACAAAACTGCTTTTTTTTGTATCCACCAGCAATTAATGAGCAAAAGTGATTTCGATGAAATAAACGAGTTCTGTGTGAGTGAAATTACATATTATGAGCAAAATGAGTCTCAATCAATTCCTGCATTACCAACTACAACATCGGATTTGCCATACAACGTAACTAGTTTAACTCCATCGCCACTGAATTTATTATATCCAATTTCACCCTTGCCAATATCACCATCACCTAATTTACATATACATATCTCACAATAATATCTCAAGTGAAAGTCCTACAAATATTTCACCTAATTCCCATACTTCATTAATCAAAGAAGTGCGTTTTTTTTTTCCAAATTTATTGAGACGCTCTATGATGACAGCCCCCGAAAGTGCAAGGGAAGAGGTATCACGCTACTGTATGGAAAACATACTAATAGATGAATATTTTGATGTTATGCAATGGTGGAAAGCCAATTCTGAAAAATATCCGAGATTATCAAAGCTAGCATTTCGCATTCTATCAATTCCAGCCAGCAGTGCTGCGTCGGAGCGAGTCTTTTCTTTGGCTGGAAATATTATTACTGAAAAGCGCAATAGATTAGCCCCCAAAACGGTTGACAATATTTTATTCCTTAATTCTTTTTATAAGAATATGTTCTTTTAAATATGAAATTATTTCTATTAAATTATCATTTTTGGATTTATTTGTTTAATATGTATGTATGTATGTACATATCGTCACCTAAAGGTTGATTTCCAAATTTCGCTATTAAGAATAAAATAGTCTGAAATTTATAAAGTGTTTTCCTCCTCCTGTAAAAAACTGAAAAGTGTACTTACGGCTTTTTGGATTTTAGATGACGATATGTACTTACATATTTATAGTTTCAGATGGAAACAGCAAAAATAAAAAATTCTTCAAAAATATCGCCTAGTATGTATTATGTATGTAATGTGAAATGTAAAAATTAATATACATACTTATTTCATTTTTTATATTTTATTGCTTTGATATACCTACTAGTGATGTTACGAATATCAATTTTTAGTATTCGCGAATACGAATAAGAATATTTAAAACAGTATTCGCCGAATACGATTACGAATACGAATATTTCTGTTGAGGTTTATAAATATTTCAAATTTAATTGGAAAAAATCCCTGCCTTTGCGTTAGTAACTATAAATGAAAAAAAAAATTTTGTGATTTAACATTATCATTGCATTAAGATGCCGAATTTGAAAACCTCTACAGAACATTTTTTAATTATTTTACTTACATACTTTCAGATTTCATTTTTCTTACTCTGTTTGGGTTTTTAATTAATAATTCAGTGCTGTTTAGCGAACATATTTTTGCAGAAGGCGCATCCACCTGTGTCAGTGGAATTTCATATATAAAAAGTTTTAGTTTGATTCCTGTAGCTTCCCACCCTTATACATTTACATATAAATAGAATCAAAACATCTCACCGAGTTTCTTTAAATATCATGCATTTAAGTTATACGAGTATATTCCAATTTATTGCCGATAGATGATGTACTTTGTTCAATTCACTGCTGCGAAAGCATTTTTAATTTTATTAATACATTTGAGACAACTTAAATTATAATTTATATATATTTTTGTTTGTTTTTTAAGAAAGTTATTACTTTGCGTGAAATACAATGGGTTTTTTTTAATAAAAATTAATATATTTCTTACATTTTATGTACTTTTTTTAAACTTTTGTATGATTTTTTTTTGGAAAATGTATGGGAAAATTATTCGCTTGAATTTGGCGAATACGAATATCTTAAAACAGGCGAATAGTCGAATACGAGTATTCGCAACATCACTAATACCTACCTAATATAATAATAACAAGTGTAAAAGTGAAGAAACAAAGCAAATATATATGTACATATGAAATAAGCAATACAAATCTTCATTTCTTCGTTTATCTTTGCTAAAAAAAACATACGTAGTAAAAAAGGAAACACAGAACGGCTGACTTCCAAAACGTTCGTATACAAAGTTTTTATACAGTATTGCTACTGTATTTAAATCACATACATATGCAAAGTTCCGAAGCAATGCAACAACTATAAAACCGATGCCGTGTTTTCTTTCTTACTGCGTTAAAAATACTTGGCGGCGGCGTTTTGAAATGGTATACATTGTACAATTATTGTACTGCGGCGTTATGAAATGTGATGCTTTGTTCAAACACAAAGCAATTGACGTTTTGGAAGTCAGCCAACTTCATAATGAGCATTATGACTTACATACGAACGCGAGTCACACTCGTATTTTCCATCGTCTTTAAGGTATAAACACATTCGCCACAGCAGACTACACGAACACAAGAACACAAATGCTGCTAGCTACCGTTGTAGCCGTTTAGCCAGCTACTTAATTATTTTGGAAACGACAGATACACAGTCAACAGCTGATCCTGAAGTGTTGTAATGATTCATTTATGTATATTACAGTGGTGCATATTTAGCGCTTTTACTTTTTTAAAGTTCGCTGGGGCGAATTGATTACGGCGAATTGAATTCGTCACTTTGCTATTGCCCTGAGAGTTTTTTTAATCTTTAACAATGTTGGTATTTTTGACTCAAGTCAATATTCTATATAACAATAAAGCTAATAAAAATTCTTGATGCATTTTTTTTTTAAATTGTATAAACAACTGTATAAACACATTCCTAGCTACGTGCCTTTAGTTTTGTAATTAATTTGTGAAGTTTTTATTCGAACTGAGTGATGTTTAATCAAAGAAATTTTTAATTTTTCAGGCTTAAGTTCGTTTTCTCTAAATTTAATTTTATTATAAATTAAATTATTATTTAAATTAGAAAGCAAGACAAATCTAGTGGCTCTTAATACTTGAAACAGACAAAGAAAAAGTTTTTTGACTGCGCGGAGGGTTGAACTGACATCGATGTTTCGAGACTAACCACAGTCTCATCATCAGAGTTGTCTACCGCATAGACCTCACTGCCACCACGGCAGCAGCAATCAAATCAGAAAGAAAGACAAATCTAGTGGCTCTTAATACTTGTATAATGTGTTTAATTTCATTTTTTCCTTACTAGATTTTTTGAATGTTGCTTCTAGCTGCAACACGTTTTAATTCTTCTAAGCACCTTTTGAGTGCTCGGGTAGAATGTTGAGAAAAACTAATTAATTCCTTTAAACTAAAAAGTATTCTGATTCTTTATTTAAAAATCTTTCTTATTTATACTATTTTGTGATATTTACAATTCCTAATTCTATGTTATATTCTACCCTCTCTAACCTATTATGAGATTTATTGAGTTAAAACATTTCATTTTGATTGGTCAGTGTTTTAACCCAATTTTCACTCAATTTCTTATTTTAAATTATTTTCTGTCATTCATTCAATCTTATACTTGGAATATTGCTCAATGTACTATTTAAAGTGCATTGGTATATTTACTGTATGTTTGCATTTACACTTTGTGTTTTGTAATATTATCCCTCGTAATATTTCGAATGCAATATTTTAAGTCAAACCGCTTGCATTGACATAACTTCAAGTGCAATGCCTTTTGCTTGTACACACAAACATTGTCTTGTGTGTGGTCTCGCTAAAAGTGTGCCAAGTGGTTTCATGTTGCAGTAAAATGAAATTAAAGAATTTTGTGTTGTTGGTGTTGGATAGTTCACATTCTTTTTAGGTAGTTGTGATGCGTTCTGACAAACACACTACACCTCTGCCCTTAAGATTGAATTTATGATTGAAATGAAATGAATTAAATCTTTAAAAATACTTGTGTTTGTAATAACCTTGAGTATACTTAATACAAATTAAAAATAGTTAAATATAAAAATGTCTTATTATTTTATAATTTTATTTCTTATTGTCTATTTGTTACATTAGGTTTATATAATTTAAGTATATTGTTGTGATAAATCTTTTCCAAGTTATCAACTTTTAATAAAGAATTTACTCCTAATCTTTTTATTATTTCATAAGGTCCCTTGTATGGGCTTTGATTTTTCTTTTTAGATTCTAGTTTTATTAATACTAAATCTCCTACATTAAAGTTACTATTATTTATATTTCTATCATAAATTTCTTTTGATTTATGTTTTGCTATGGTTGTTAATTTTTTAGCATTTTCTAAAGATTTTCTTAATCTGATTTTTACTTCATTAGCGTAATTTTCTATATCATAGCATTTATCTGTGTTTTGTATTTTGTCTGTAGGTAATGTTGCTAGTTTACCGTAAATTAATTCAAAAGGTGAATAGTTAGTGTTAACATGTGGTGTTGTGTTATAAGCAAATGTATAGTATGGTATCCATTTATCCCATTCATAGTCATCTACAAATTTTAATAAATATTCATTTAATACACGATGATTACGTTCTATAGAACCTATGGATTGGTGGTGATATGGTGCTGAGAATTTTTGGTTTATGTTAAGTAAACTGCAAACTTCTTTTAACAATTCATTGCTAAATTCAGTACCTCTATCAGATTTTAAGATTTTAAAACATCCATACTTCAAAATAAACTGTTCAACTAATGTTTTGGCAATACTTCTAGCATCTTTCGTTTCAATTGGGTGTGCTATTACATATTTAGTTAATTCGCACTGCAACGTAAGTATATATCTGTAACCATTTGATATTCTTAAAGGTCCTACAGTATCTATTTCTATTGTTTCAAAACTTGTGTTAGGTGTTTCCGTTATAACCATTTTTTCTTTAATATGTTTTGTCTGTTTATTTCTTAGGCATTTGTCACATTTGTTAATGTAATCTCTAACCATCTTTCGCATGTTTTTCCATACATAACGTTGTTTTAACTTTAGTACTGTCTTTCTAATGCCGAAGTGTCCTGATAATGGTGAATTGTGGAAATCTTTTATAATATCTATCTGTGATTTCTTATTCGTAATATATTGCAAAGGTTTATATAATATGATATTTAGTTCGAAATTTCTATATTTATTTGATTTCAATATTCTTTGGTATACCTCATTATAAGTTTTCTTTAAATATTCAATTGATATGAGCTCAAAAATGTTATCTTCGCATGATAAAGCGAGATTTTTTATATTCTGCTTATGCATATAAATAATCAATTTCTCTAGAGACAAAACGTATTTTGCTAGATCTTCATTAATATTCATTACAAAGCTGTTATCTTTGTTTTCTATGGTACCATCTTTAGGTCCATCTTTTATATTTCTTTCACCGGTATTAATAATATTAAATTTTAATTCGCGAATATTCTTTATATCTTGTAAAGATGTACATTCCCACATATGATTTTTATGTTGGCCTTGGGATATGTTATTATTTATTACTTCATTGTTAGAAATTTCCTTTGCGTTCATTCCACGTGTTGTTACCAAAATTTTTGATGGTTTACTACTATCATCTTCTACAGGAATCATATTTTTTAACATATCAGAATCTAATTTTATTCTAGATGAAGCGTCTGCATTAGTGTTTATTTTTCCTTTTTTATAGACAATTTCAAAATCATAGTCTGATAAATCTATTCTTATACGAGTTAATTTTGACGAAGGATTTTTATGAGAAAAAAGTGAAACAAGTGGTCTATGGTCTGTTACTACAATAAATTTTTTACCAAATAAATAAGGTCTAAAGAATTCTATACCCCAATGTATAGCAAGAAGTTCTTTCTCAATTACTGGTTTATTTAAATCATGTTTCCTAGTGTTTTGCTTGCATATGAAATCGGTAAATCTTCTCCTATTTTCCCTTGTGATAATATAGCTCCTAATGCGTAGTTTGATGCATCAGTAGTCAAAATAAATGGTTGTTCAAAATCAGGATATTTTAATATTGGTGCGTTAATTAGTTTTGTCTTTAGTATGTTAAAAGCTTGTTGACATTCTTCTGTCCATTCAAATTCTTTTCCTTTTTTAGTTTGATCATTTAGACATTTTGTGATCTCCGCGAAATTTTTTATGAAACGTCTGTAATAATTACAGAATGCTACAAATCTTTTAACTTCGTCTTTGTCGTTTGGGATTGGGTATTGTTCAATAGCTTTATGTTTTGAAGGATCCGTTCGTACACCGTCTTTTGTTATTTGATGTCCTAAATAAATTACCTCCGATTTTAAAAATACACATTTTGATGCATTTAATTTTAAATTGTATTTTGACAAGCGTTCAAATACTCTAATAAGATTTTCATTGTGGTGTTTTAAACTACAACCAAATACAATAATATCGTCTACGTATAAAAATGCTTTGGAATCTAGCCCACTAAGTGCTATTGTTAACATTCTTTGGAAACTATTGGATGAAATTTTCAAACCAAATGGAAGTCTTTTAAATTGATAATGACCATTACCAGTTGAAAATGCAGTTAAATTTCTTGAATCTTCGTCTAAATTTATTTGATGGAATGAGCTAGTCATATCTAAAGTGGAAAAATATTTAGCTCTTCCAAGACGATCTAAAACATCCTCTAATCTTGTTAATGGAAATTTATCATTCACTATCTTTTTGTTAAGTTGTCGAAAATCTACAACTAGTCTCCATTTTTCTTTTCCGTTTTCGCTCTTTTTTGGTACTACCAATAAAGGTGAATTGTATGCACTATTTGACGGTTCTATTACATCATCATCCAATAATTTTTGTACCTGCTTATTTATTTCATCATATTGTGTGTGCGGTAATCTATAATTTTTAATATATACTGGTGTATTGTCAGAAACTTTTAAATCTTGTGTATAAAAGTTATTTGAAGTTAGTGTCTCTCCTTCTAAATGAAAAATGTCCTGGTAATCCTCAAATATTTTTATCAAGTCCATCTTTGCTTTTTCGTCATTAACGTCAATTTTTAAAATATCAAGTAACTTTTTAAATCTTTCTGTTTTAATATTTCTTTCCTTTCTGTATGGTTGGGTTACTAAAACGTAGTTTTTTAATGGTTCTATTTCAAAATTGATGTTTTTTAAAATTACATTGTTATCTGTTGTGTTTAAAATTTTTACATGGTGATTTCCTTTTCCTGGTACTATTGTGTTACTAACGAATATTCCTGGTTGAATTTCTTTGTTTAGAATTATGCTATCTTCTTTAATATCCAAATTTATAGGATGAATACTTTCTGACCGCTTCTCTACCTCTATGCAATAATTTCTGTTTATCCATGATTTCATAGGTATTGTAATTTCTTCATTTGCTAAAGAAAGGGTTATTGTGAATGTTTCATAGTCGATCTTACATAAGAATTTCGTAAAGAAATCTCTTCCTAAAATTCCGTCTGTTGGTATAGGAAAATTTTCATCTATGATGTGAAATTTATGCTTTTCGCTTATGTTATTTATGATAAAACCTAGTTCTGATGTTCCTATAGATTTAATTTTTTCTGATGTTATCCCTGTAAAACTACTTGATTGTTCCCTGTCTATGTTTATTGAATCTTCCTCTAATTTGTTCAGTTTACATAAAGAGATATCTGCTCCTGTGTCTATTAGGAAAGTAAGTATTATATTTTTGCCTAAGTCTAAATTTATGAAATTAGTGAAATTGTTTGATATTTGAAAAACATTATTTAATCTTCTCGTTGTTCCTCCGGATGGTGGGTTTGTGCAGTTTCTTGACTCACATCCGGACCCTGGTAGTTTTCCTGTACGATGTGTACATTTCTTCGGTTATTTTGACCGTTACTTCTATTATAATTACGAGTATTAGCTCTATTAATGCCATTAATATTTCTCTGATTTGTTCTGTTGTTGTAATTATTATAATTGTTTCTTCCGTAATTTCTGTTTGTATTGTTATTGTAACCGTAATCATTCGTTTGTCCGTTATTGTTGTTATATGGTCTATTAATATTATTATTATTATTTGTTCTGTTATTGCTATAGCGGTTATTGTTGGGGTTAAAAGTATTTCCTCTATTATTGTTATTATTCCTATTGGTATTGTTCGAATTTCTTCTGTTGTCTTTTCTATTCCCATTATTTGAAAAATAAAGGACATGGTCATTGTTGCCAGAAAATTCTTTTTCTAATTCTAAGGCTAGCTGTAGAGCTTCATCAAGACTTTTTGGTCTAGATGCAAAAATTGTTGGTTTAAGTTCTCCAATCAAGCCGTTTTTAAATACATTTAAAGCATAACTTTCATTTAGTTGTTTGATAGTATTAGCCTGTGTAGTATTGCAATTTTGTATCTCTGCTATTTGGAGTTCGTTCAGTTCGGCTATTAAATTTAAAAGTTTTTCATGATATGTATTCACATTCATGTTCTTTTGTGAAAAAATGCTAAGGGTAGCTTGTATATGTGAAACTGTTTTTGTCGTCTTATACCTGCTAGAAAGTAGCGTTTTTAATTCTTGAAACGTTGTTGGTGCAGATGTCCCTAATGATGTTCTGACTATGCTGTTAAATTTTACGTTGCATACGAAACTTAGTAGTATTGCCTTCTGGTCTTCTGCCAAACCATTGTTGATCAATTCAATTATGGTAAGGAATGAATTAAGGTCTTTGTAATTCCCTGTGAATTGTGGGATTACCTTTAAAGCAATTTCTAAGTTAAATTGTTGAGTTGTCATGTTTGTTGAGTTATTTGATTTGTCATCTGCTATTACTTTGTTTTCCAATGCTTCCTCTAAAAGTTTTTTGGCAGCGTTATAATATTTTTGAAAAATGCTTTTGCTTTTTGCTATTTGATCTGTATCAATTAATTTCCTTTCTATTAAATCTGAAAATTCTCTTTTCAGTAATTCTATTTCTTCTAACTTTAGTTTTATAGTGGATACTAAATATCCTCTAGAGCCTGATTTTTTGTAATTACTTATAATTCTTTCTAACCTACCAACGATAGATTCCATAGAAAATATGAATTTTATGTACTCATTTATTTATTTATTTTTTTTTTTTTTTTTTCAGACTTGTACAACCGATTTCTTTTGAACGTAGTCCTTAAAGTATTTGTTAATCCTATAAATTAAATAAATTATAACTAATATACATAGTAAAATAAAAGTATCGACTCTAATAGAACTGCCTAGCTCCATGTCTTGGTTGTTGCTTATAGAACCACCGTTGATGTTCTCGTTAATGGTTATTGTCTCTTTAGACTTTGTTGTACCCATCATTCAAGTTGGCGGAGTTTCTTGTAGAGTTGTCGCTTCTCCTCGCCAGAAACTATGCCCATTAGGCGTCGGATGTCCCTTTTTTCGTTCTTTAAACGCAGCTTTTTTCCACCTCTTTTAGTTTTCTTGGGGATGTCTATTTCTTGTTGTGCTGGTTTTGATGACGTTCTTTTCTTGTACTCCTCTATGGTTAACGGCTTAGGGCCGTAATTTTTCGGTGTTGGAGTGTATTTGGGGTCAGAACGCATCACACTTGAAACAGACAAAGAAAAAGTTTTTTGACTGCGCGGAGGGTTGAACTGACATCGATGTTTCGAGACTAACCACATTCTCATCATCAGAGTTGTCTACCGCTTAGACCTCACTGCCACCACGGCAGCTGCAATCAGACCAGTTAAAGATCCTCTACATTAATTAATTCTGCTGAATTACATGTAAGTTTTACACTTCACAAATTAATTACAAAACTAAAGGCACGTAGCTAGGAATGTGTTTATACAGTTGTTTATACAATTAAAAAAAAAAAAAAAAACAGCTGTATATATAAGCGCATTCCAAATAAAAACCCCTAGAGTATTGGTAGCCGAAGGCTGCCACCTGGGAATGAAATAAGAGACACTAGAATAAAGCTCAACTTGAACAAGATAGACTTTGAAAAAAGTATAGTAAAGTTCCAACCCATTAAAAATTATAAAAAGCTGTAGTGTAAAACTTACATTTATTCAGCAGATTTAATTAATGTAGAGGATCTTTAACTGGTCTGATTGCTGCTGCCGTGGTGGCAGTGAGGTCTAAGCGGTAGACAACTCTGATGATGAGACTGTGGTTAGTCTCGAAACATCGATGTCAGTTCAACCCTCCGCGCAGTCAAAAAACTTTTTCTTTGTCTGTTTCAAGTATTAAGAGCCACTAGATTTGTCTTTCTTTCTAATTTAAATAATAATTTAATATATAATAAAATTAAATTTAGAGAAAACGAACTTAAGCCTGAAAAATTAAAAATTTCTTTGATTAAACATCACTCAGTTCGAATAAAAACTTCACAAATTAATTATAAAAAACAATTTTTAATATATTTCAAAAACCGGAAAAAAAATTCAATTTAAAACGAATATTGTTTTGTTTAAAATATTGTTGTTATTTTTTTTTACTTACAAATCTAATCCTGAAGAAGCTACACAAAGGAGTAGCAAAATATCGAGAAAATAAAATTTTATAACGTTTTTTATAAAAAAATTGACCTCAAGCTCATCAATCAAATAAAAATAAAGTAAGAAATTAAATTTTCCGTATTTCCCCTTTTTGGTACTTTTTTCTCCCCATTGAAGCACGAAAAATTTAATTATTGTAGTGGGAGCCCATAATTTAATACGTTTATGTCAATAAATAAAAAAAAATGTTTTATAAAAAAAGTACCAAAAATAGTTACGCTTTTTACCCCTTAAACGTCGAATTTCGAAAAAGTACAAAATATGTATTTGGATTTTTTAAATAAGTTTCAAATGTGATATAAACCTTATTTCTATGTTTATGGGTTTAAAAGATAGATGGGGTGACAAATCAATACCAAAATGCAGGTTTTACCCGTTTAATCCGTTAAAGATCTGAATTTCCAAAAAGTACCAGATAACTGTCCGCTTATTTTTCTAAAGAACAACGATAAGCATTAAATTTTTTTTGTATCTCTTTTAGTTTTAGAGATATAAGGTTACCGTTTTTGCCCTTTTTTACCCCCTAAACATTCGAATTTCCAAAAATCCCGTCTTAGTGGATCGATTTGGGGAGAGACCAAGCCCTGGTCCAAATTTCAAGATTTTGCCTTCAGGCGTTTAGGCTGTGCAATGATGAATCATAATCAGTCAGTAACGTTACAATTTTATATATGTACTTACATATATAGATATACATATGTATATGTATATACTTATGTACATAATTGAAATGAGCCGTCGCAAAAAAGTATTTTGTCACCATTAAAATAACCAACGTTGTCAACTTGGTGCGTTTCGCACCTTTTTTTGGTGCTTTTCTAAATGTTTTGAGCGTAAAATATCAGAGTTGGTGCGTGGTGCGCTTTTTTTTAATTTTGGTGCGTTTTTTTAATTTTGGGTGGCTCCAAAGCATATTAAACATAATTTTTTGTTTCAGTATGAGAAAAAATAATTTTTTACAAAAAATACAACTGTTTCAATACCATTTCATTCAATTGTGTACAATTTTAACATTCAATTTTACAGACCATAATAAGAGCAACATTCGCCACAGCAGACTACACGAACACAAGAACACAAATGCTGCTAGCTACCGTTGTAGCCGTTTAGCCAGCTACTTAATTATTTTGGAAACGACAGATACACAGTCAACAGCTGATCCTGAAGTGTTGTAATGATTCATTTATGTATATTACAGTGGTGCATATTTAGCGCTTTTACTTTTTTAAAGTGCGCTGGGGCGAATTGATTACGGCGAATTGAATTCGTCACTTTGCTATTGCCCTGTGAGTTTTTTTAATCTTTAACAATGTTGGTATTTTTGACTCAAGTCAATATTCTATATAACAATAAAGCTAATAAAAATTCTTGATGCATATATATTATAACCAGGGCAAGTTTAAATATGCGCAAAATTAAAGAAAAAAGCACAAAATAAACGCAAAATAAGCCCAATATTAAGCAAAAAAAAGCTCAAATATGCTTCCAAAAATTAAAGAATGTAACCACTTTTCTTTTATTTTATTAAATAATTTTTTATTGCAAAGCACAATCATATGTTTTTTTAGACTTTCAAAAAGAAAAGATGTATTATCGCATAAAACTGTAGAATAAATTTAAAAAACTCATTCAACATCATTGGATGTAGTAGTAATTCGCTGGAAGATAGCGAATAGAATGTATTCATAAGCTTCGCTTTTGTTAAAAAAAAAATATTATTTTTAATTTTAACTAATGTTTGAATTTCAACGTTGCGATTCATAACTTTGTTGAACTTTTCAAAAAACATTTTATTTTCAAAATTTGTCACCTTTTCTTCCACTTTTTCTATAAGACAAATTTCCATTAAATAAAGTCCTCTTCTTTCTAGTTTGATTATACTTCGGCAAATACACTCGAAATTATCTTTTATGTACGGGAGATCAGATTTTAAAGATGCATTTTTAAATAAAGCTTTTGCTTTATATATTGATTCCACATCATCGTCGGAAAGTGCATTTAACACATTGCAAATTTCTGTATAGTGTCACAATATTAAATAACACCTTTAAGCCAATCTAGTTTGCAATGTCAAGAGTTAAAGAATAGAAAATTGCATGTGTGAAAAAAGGACAATCTTTTGCTTTTTGTTTGCAACAGAAGGATTCAAAAATTATTTTGAAGGGCTGCCAAAGTACATTATAAGCAAATTCAAGCAGAGTATATCAAATAAAGCAATTTTGCAAAAAAAGGTACAAAATAAGCGAAATCAAGCTTTTCCAGCAAAAAGCTTAAAAAACTTGCCCTGATTATAACATTTAAATTTTGTAATTTTCTTTTTTATTTTACAATAAAAAATATTTCTAATCACTAATTTGCTTTACAAATTTTGTTATATTGTCAACATTATTTTGGTTTTGTGGCCATCAGAAATAGAAATTAGTTTAATTTGACTACACGACAAAAGTAGCAGGGACAAAAACCTGTTGCCGTGTTGCCTTGCTGTCTTCAATATAATCATTCTCATATGCACACATGTATTCTAATTTTGACAGGTGGTAGTCGGTAGTCTGCTGTGGCGAATGTGTTTAATGCTTAAAGGTATAAACACATTCGCCACAGCAGACTACACGAACACAAGAACACAAATGCTGCTAGCTACCGTTGTAGCCGTTTAGCAGCTACTTAATTATTTTGGATACGACAGATACACAGTCAACAGCTGATCCTGAATTGTATCAACGTTTCATTTATGTATATTACAGTAGTGCATATTTAGCGCTTTTACTTTTTTAATAAAGTTCGCTGGGGCGAATTGAATACAGCGAATTGAATTCGCCACTCACATCACTTTGTATGGATTCGCTTTGACATAAATTGAAAAAATTCATCTCATGGATTTATTTTGGCTCCGGTGTTACGGGTTCAAAACTTATTTTTTATTGGCCATAACTCCTAGAATATGGAACGGATATAAGCGATGTGGATATCAATCTAAACTTTTCCAAAATACCTTTATACTGGTATACAAATTTTTTAAAACAATTTACCCATTGCGAGTGAAATTCGATTTTAAAATTTTTTATCTGACTTTTCACTTTTACAGAGAACTTACCATGCCTTTATTTGGTGTATATTTGAAAGCTGTCACCGATGAAATACGAAGTTATGCTTCTTTAATGATGATTTTAGGAATTGAATGAGTTATTTAGAGCATTTTGAAATGATACCTATGTCGTTTATATTCGTTCTATATTGTAGGACTTATGATCAATAATATATTAAAGTTTTGAAACCCGTAACTTCGGAATCAAGAGAGACCGCCGAAAAAATTACACAAAAATTTTTAGGTAAAAAAGGGATATTACCCTGTGAGTTTCTTTTAAAACTTTAACAATGTTGGTATTTTTGACTCAAGGCAATATTCTATATAACAATAAAGCTAATAAAAATTCTTGAGGCATATATATTATAACATTTAAATTTTGTAATTTTTTTTTATTTAATCAAAGAAATTTTTAATTTGTGAATTTTTTATTCGAACTGAGTGATATTTAACCAAAGAAATTTTTAATATTTCAGGCTTAAGTTCGTTTTCTCTAAATATAATTTTGTTATAAATTAAATTAGAAAGAAAAATCTAGTGGCTCTTAATATTTTTTTTTATCTTACAAATAAAAAATATTTCTAATCACTAATTTGTTTTACAAATTTTGTATATTGTCAACACTGTTTTGGTTTTGTGGCCATCAGAAATAGAAATTAGTTTAATTCGACTACACGACAAAAGTAGCATGGACAAAAACCTGTTGCCGTGTTGCCTTGCTGTCTTCAATATAATCATTCTCATATGCACACATGTATTCTAATTTTGACAGGTGGTAGTCGGTAGTCTGCTGTGGCGAATGTGTTTAATGCTTAAAGCTATAAACACATTCGCCACAGCAGACTACACGAACACACGAACACAAATGCTGCTAGCTACCGTTGTAGCCGTTTAGCCAGCTACTTAATTATTTTGGAAACGACAGATACACAGTAAACAGCTGATCCTGAATTGTTGCAACGATTCATTTATGTATATTATAGTGGTGCATATTCAGCGCTTTTACTTTTTTAAAGTTCGCTGGGGCGAATTGAATACGGCGAATTTATTTCGCCACTCACATCACTTTGTATGGATTCGCTTTGACATAAACCGAAAAAATTCATCTCATGGATCTCTTTTGTCTCCGGAGTTACGGGGTTCAAAACTTATTTTTTATTGGTTATAAATCCTAGAATATGGAACGGATATGAGCGATATGGATATCACTCTAAACTTCTCTAAAATACCTTTATAAAAACAATTTACCCATTGCGAGTGAAATTCAATTTTTAATTTTTTTTATCTGACTCTTCACTTTTACAGAGAACTTGTTCTATATTGTAGACTTATGATCAATAATATATTAAAGTTTTTAACCCCGAAACTGCGGAATCAAAAGAGAGCGCCGAAAAAATTACACAAAAATTTTTAGGTAAAAAAGGGCTATTACCCTGTGAGTTTTTTTAAAACTTTAACAATGTTATACTATGTTCACACTTATGTGTTTAACGTCTCATTCGTGTTTAAGAGCTTAAACACTTCGATTTTGATATGTTTTACCATACATTGACTTGTTTTGTTAAACATCTCAAATGACAAGTTTTAGATTTAAACATCTCGCTAAACGCGCAAAAGGCAGGGTTAAAAATATATTTGGAGTATGTTCAGTGCGTTTTTTGACAACTCTGTACTGTTTGTATTCCTATTAAATGGCGCCACGTCAAAAATTTTTCATCAACTCTGTCATTTTGCCATGCTATACATGACGTCACATCAAAAAAAAAAAAAAATTATATATGCATATAAGCATATATTTCACCTTTTAATAGGCTAGCAATTTTACTAATTTCATAAGAAAGAAAATAATAATATAAATAATAGTTTTTTACTGATATTTCTTTCCAGTTGTATTATAATATTAGTTTCTCAAACTTGCAATATTACAAAAACACAATAATCAGCTGACGAAACGTCAATCTTAAACATCTCAAATGTAATGTGAACGGTTCTGTTTGGATTCTAAAACATTTGCCTTAAACACGTTTAAAAACACAATTGTGAACTTAGTATTAGTATTTTTGACTCAAGTCAATATTCCATATAAGAAAAAAGTTAATAAAAATTCTTGATGCATATACATATATTATAACATTTAAATATTGTTATTTTCCTTATTATTTTACAATAAACAATATTTCTAATCACTAATTTGCTTTACAAATTTTGTTATATTGGCAACACTGTTTTGGTTTTGTGGCCATCAGAAATAGAAATTAGTTTAATTCGACTACACGACAAAAGTAGCATGGACAAAAACCTGTTGCCGTGTTGCCTTGCTGTCTTCAATATAATCATTTTCATATGCACACATGTATTCTAATTTTGACAGGTGGTAGTCGGTAGTCTGCTGTGGCGAATGTGTTTAATGCTTAACACATTGAGTTAAGGAGAGTCGAAATCAACAACGTCGTAAATGTTGTCAAGTATGAGTATGATGATCACCACATATGTAAGTACTTCAAGAGTGGATATGAGCTTCGACAAAATCGCAATAAATATGAATGCGTATAAGTACATTGTATGTAAAATTATGGATCATGATGCAACTCTACTCACGTTTTTCATCTTCATTGCTGATCTCTGGTAGGCAGGTAATTTCAATATTTGTACGGTAATTTTATAAAGCTTTAATTTTTAATCAAATCATAAAACCCACGGTGGTTTTCTAGATGTAAAAAAATTATCTCGCATTTCTTTAATAACCGATTTTATTTAACTTATTATTTTTTTACAGCCACAAAAGCTAAATATGCAAATAATAATAAATTGATGGTTAGAAGGTCGCAAGCCGGTTGTATTTCGTGTACAATTTCAGCATTATCGATCGATCGGGCTGGGCGGAAAATATATAAAATCTTTAATTAATCTATGAATAACACTCAGCTTTAAATATAAAATAATTTGTATACTTATCTACATATGTATATACACATTTGTGTGTATATAGCCTTTAAGAGAATGGTGATTGAATGTATAAGTTTTAATTCTAATATTTTATTAATACTAATTGTTTCTTAAGTTTTTGTTGTCTTTAAAATATGTACTTATAATGATTAAAAAATATAACCTATTTTAATAGTAAAATCAAAGACTATAAATATATATATATATATAAGACTATAAATATATATATATTTATAGTCTTTGGTAAAATATTACTATTTCTATAGAACGCTTTAAGGCTGCTTTAGCCGACCGTAACTCTAGATATGTAAATGCTGATGTGTCAGCTGATTGCATCTGTTATATGCAAAAGGTATGAAAATACTTACTTGACTGAAATGAAATGTTGCCGTAACGTACCAACCTGCAGAAAATAGAATTTCATTACGAGTTTAAGTGACGATTGTAGACAGTGGTTGTATTTTGAATTGCAATGGGGCACAGAAGTCCTTTGTTAGTACTTTTTTTTGTTTTGACTAGTTTTAGTTGTTAAATATGTACACATGCATGCTTTATTAAGTTAAGAAAGTTTTCTAAATAATTTTTTTTTAATATCTAGCAAGAGACTGTACCGATCGTTTGTGCTTATGTATATATTTTATTGTAATGAATTTGATAATTGTTCAAATTATAGTTTAACATTCATATCTATGTATGTATGTACTGTAACGCTCGTTGCTCATTTACACGCTATCTCATGGTGAGAGTATTAGTATTCTTGTCAGTTGTCATCGGCTGGGGTTTGTGGCAGTGATGAGATGACAATGATGAGTTCCAGCACTGAGGTGGTTGTTGCTGTCGAACTTGGGTAGCACACAACGTCGATCATTCGTGTTTTGACGAGAGTTTGTGAGTACCAGTAGCGGCGGAGCAGCGTATAACACAAATTCTCAGGCAGGCAGAGTTCGCTCATATCTGTCGTGATGGCGCAGCGTATCACGCAAATACTCAGACGGAAAGAGTTCACTGATGTCCGTAGTGATGGAGCAGCATATAATGCAAATACTCAGACGGAGAGAATTCACTGATCTCCGTAGTGATGGAGCAGCGTATAAACTCACTGCGCAAAACCATGTGATATGATCAAAGACAAACTTAATTTTAATCTAAAAATCTTAAAAAAAAAACCAATTTTGACTTTAATGTAAAATGGACTGGCTTCTTTCTTTAAATAATTTTATATATTATTTTAGCACATATTTTTTTTTTTAATTTATTTGTTTTCATTTTTTTTAAGATGTTTTCTTTATTTTTTTTTTTTTAATTTTAATTTCAAGCAATTCAAAAAAAACTAAACAGAATACAAAAAAAAAAATCATTTTGTTTTGCCACAAAAGTAATTCAAACCTTGTGGTGTGTGTGTGTTTTATTGTATTGTATCAAGTATAAAAAAAAATATTTATATGCTTTTCTCGTTTGTCATAGCGCAACAACTACTGCACGCTTTTGTTGTTTATTACCGTTCGCGTCACTTGTTTGGTTGTTGTTTTGTTTGTATTATGGTGTATAACCCAATTTTTTAGGCTCAGCTTTTATCGATTTAGTAAAAAAATTAACTGTTTATTTTTGTCCCGTTCGTTGTTGTTTTTTTTCAATTTCACATTAATTTTTTGTTATAATATTTAAAGTTTATTTTACCGTTGATTTGTTTTTTTTTTCTTAAAGTTTATGTTATGTGTTTCTTTCACTCTCTGAGGCTTTTAGTTAGAGACATTTTACTTACATAGGTCCCTGCTCGGGCGCCATTGTAACGACACGTTTTCGCTGGTTGCTGGGGCGGAGACTCGCGGCGTCCAAGGTTGTTACAAATATTTATATTTAAGTAAAAGCAGAGGAATGAAGAATCGGTACACTCGGTTTTTTTCAAATACGTTATAATCTTTATTTTCTTAATGTCTCTTGTTCTATATATTCATTTACACGCTATCTCATGGTGAGAGTATTAGTATTCTTGTCAGTTGTCATCGGCTGGCCTTTGTGGCAGTGATGAGATGACAATGATGAGTTCAAGCACTGAGGTGGTTGTTGCTGTCGAACTTGGGTAACACACAACGTCGATAATTCATGTTTTGACGAGAGTTTGTGAGTACCAGTAGCGCAGCGTATCACGCAAATACTCAGACGGAAAGAGTTCACTGATGTCCGTAGTGATGGAGCAGCATATAATGCAAATACTCAGACGGAAAGAGTTCACTGATATCCGTAGTGATAGAGCAGCGCATAACGCAAATACTCAGACGGAGAGAATTCGCTGATCTCCGTAGCGATGGAGCAGCGTATAACGCAATACTCAAGCAGAGGGCTTGGATAAGCCGATAGTTAGCAGAGCAGCGTAATACGTCAATACTCAGACGGAGGGAATTCGCTGGTATCAGCAATGATGGAGCAGTGTAAGACACGATACTCAATCAGAGAGAGTCTAGTAGCTATAGTAATGTCTGAGCAGTGTAAGACACGATACTCAGGCAGAAATCTATACTACGAGTTCGGTAGCAGTGGCGGGGCAGTGTAAGACACGATACTCCGTACTACGAGTTCGGTAGTAGTGGCGGAGCAGTGTAAGACACGATACTCCGTACTACGAGTCAGCCACTAGTCTTGCGACTATTAAATGAGGTCTTACTTGCTTGCTGGCCTCTTGCTGACTCACTAGCTGTTCGCGATTGTCTGAGTTTATTAACAGCGTTGTCAACTTTGAAATTTTAAAACGCACCAAAATGGGGAAAAAACGCGCTATTTACCAAAAAACGCACCAAGAACAGAATTTTTTTTTTAAATTAAATAATTAATTATTTGTTTTTACAACATTTAACTTTAGTCCAAAATTCTAATGTTGAATCAATATTGTGCCATTGCATGAAGTGCATCATTCTCCACACTTTTTCAATACTAAATAATATTTCGACATCGGATTCAAATTCTCATTCTTATTCAAATCATATTTGTATTGGGATAAAATATTTTGTAGCTAAATGGGCTCAAGGCTGCAATTTCGATGTCGCATTTGCAATAAAAGTAGCTTGCTCTTGTGTTATTATTTGACCAAACCCGTTACTTAAACACACATTGTGATTCCCAAATCTTTTTGTATTTCGCTTATGATCTCCTTTTTTAGACTCCATTATTGACACTAACTTTAAATACTTCTTTTAGTAATTATAAATTTTATTATTTTTAGTGTTACAACACTAAACGCATTTTTTATGCATTTTATAAAAATCGAACAATAATCGCTAGTGTCGAGAATACAACAAATTTCTTGTAATGAAATGTTACAAATTATCTATAACAACAAGACGGTTTAACGGTTTTTGTAAATGTGTTTTGGTACCTCTTAAACATCATTAATGGTTGCTCTTATTATGGTCTGTAAAATTGAATGTAAAAATTGTACACAAATTGAAAGAAATGGTATTGAAACAGTTGTATTTTTTGTACAAAATTCTTTTTTCTTATTAATCGATACTCGTCGGACATCTATTACCGTTCCTGTGAAAAATTTTCTTAAGCGCTTTTTGCCAAGCGTGTTTAATTTTAAAAAGATTTTTTAAGGAATCTGGGATAAAAACCAGTTTGTTTTTCATCTCAATTTTCATTGAGTGTCTATCTATATCGGCGCTAATATAATTATTAAACTGTGATATATTAAAGTCAATTTCGTCATTACTCAAATTTCTGTCGTCAGGAATAGATATCCTTAAAATATCATGATGAACATCATTACGAAATTCTTCCCAGTTAGTGTTTTACCCGAAAACGGGTTTCCTGCAAAAAACATATATCAACTTTATGAAAGTTGAGAATTTTAACTAATTCTATACGTCTGCTCAATTCGACTAACGATCTTACATTCATTGTGACAAATTTTAAATTATTACGGGCCATAACGGGAAATAACTTCACTCAATAAGTTACTATACTTTTGTCTCGCCACATCTAATGCCATTGGCTTGTAAGAACTCAGAAAATTCAAAATTTTATATTCTAACGTTTGAGATTTAGACTCTCTAAAATATTCCCCGATCTTAATGAAACTCTCTACAAGCGGTGGTAGATTATGTTAATTTTCGACCCGATTACCTTTATTAGAACTAAAAAGACTAGCGAAAGATGATTTTTCTTTAACAAATTTACTATCTATTATTGCAGATTTTACATTATTCTTAATTTCCTCCCTTCTATTCTTAACCTTGTCCAATAACTCTTTTTTGGTTCTCAAATAGTTTTTGTATGAAGGACAGCCTTTATAATTGGCGGCGTGACCCATTTCATTACAATTTACACAAATTGGAGAAGATTCCCCTTTTATAACACTACATTGACCAGGTTCGTGACTAACATTACATTTTACGCATTTGTAAACTGAGTTGCAGTTTCTCGCCGAATGACCCCAGGTCTGACACCTATAACATTGAATCACTCTTTTTTTTGACTTGGGTGATTCCCAAGTAATAGATTGGTTCAAAATATAACATAATTTACTGACATCATTAATTTTTTTCCCTTGTGATAAAGTCACAATAAATAAACCAGTATCAAAATTGTTTTTGGAAGAAAATTAAGTAACTTTACTAACTTTTTCAATTGTATTTGGTAATTCAACTTTAAGAGCAGTTTCAATTTCAGACACTTCAGTCAGATGATATAAACCTCTTAAAATAACCGATACTCTTCTTAGTTCCAAAGGAGTAAAAGAATAAGACTTTATACCTTGGGCTCTTAAAAGTTCCATCATTTCCAAATGAGCAGATAAATCTTCGAAATAAATTTTGCTTTTGTTTCGAGATGAATTAATAATTTTATATACGACTTTAGGTGATCTATCGTTTAATTGGTCAACAAGTTTTTTCACGTTAACATTATGTAAAATAATAGGTGGACAAAAATTTTTTTTAATCGCAGACCTACCAGATTTTTTTCCGATATTCTTAATTACATCTGCATTCATGGCTTGTTTGCTTGAAGACGGAATCCCGTTTACTTCAATGTCCAGTTTTCCCAAGATATCGAAACGGTTTTGTGAAATTTTTGTAGACCCAAAGCTGGAAACGTCTACATTTGCCTTTACCATATTTCTAGCAACGAAAGGAATAACATTTTCTCCCTTTAGGTTTCTTTTATGGCGTTTTGAGTTGAATTCCTTGAAATCCTCATCACTATCTATGTCACTTAAACTCATTTCCATCTTTTTGCTCCCAGATTGTGTCGGAATGCCACTTCGGGATATCAATTCACCAATAAAATTACTCGCCGAGATTACTTTATCTGGCGGTAATTTATCGAAGATATTATTACTCGCCGGGTTGTGTTTATCCGACGATAAATTTACCGAATTTGGTATCGGGACAACCGAATCAGGCAATAAGTTATTATCCATAAAGCCAATGAATAATAACTATCCCGTAAAAGAGTTTTTAATTGAAATTTTCAAAATTTATTTATTTATTTATGTATTTGATTTAAGCGGAAAAAAAAGGTATTTTGCCTTTGAAAGGAAAATCAAAACTCCATAAAAAAAAAGAAAGAAATCATTAACATGCATTTTTGTCCACAAACACAAATGTACAAACATGCATGCATAAAACACTTGAAATATTAAAATATTTTAATTGTTCTTTTCCAAGAATGCTGTTTGCATATCCAACATATTCTGGGTGGCCAAATGTTAACTAGAACAATTGATTTCGAAATATGAACTTCTTGGGAAATATTGCCCAATAACTAAAATAGAACGACCAACTTTCTTTTGTAAACAATTGATTTCTTAATAGTTCATAAGAATTTCCAATAAGCATAAAATTGGCGCAGTCGGTAGGATATCGCAGTCCTACCCAACATAAAAGAAGAAGTTTTATACGGTAGTGATTGAATTTTTATTCTTAGTGCGATACCATTTACAAAAAAAAAGGAAAAACAAAGAGTGAACGAAAACCTTTGTAAACTTACTTTTTACGAAATTTTTGAACTTTTTGTGCTCGTAATATGAAAAATCATATTAACGTTATACCTTTTAATTATTGAACTTTGTAAATTTTTTTTTTACTTTGCGTTGACTACGAAAGATCGTAGCAACAGAACTTTCAATAAAGAACATTTGTAAACTTATTTTTTACAAAACTTTGAACTTTTGTGCGCGCAATATATAAAAAAAAAAAAAAAATCACATCATACTATTAATTTTTGAACTTTGTGAACATTAATATTTTGTGTTGTGCGTTAACTACGGAAGATCGTAGCAACAAATCTTTCAACAAAAACATTCATATATCACATCCTCACAAGGACATCCGATATTGAAGCAACCACCCACAATACATCACATCTTTATCATCAAGATCGTAGCAACAAATCTTTCAACAAAAATATTCATACATCGCATCTTCAAGGACATCCGATATTGAAGCAACCATCCACAATACATCACATCTTTATCATCAAGGTAAAGCGATAAATAACTTTAAGAATATTTGTTTTTCTTTACTTATATTACTGCCTTCGGCAATTATAAAATATATTTTTGTGCAAATAATAAAATTCAAGTGTTAAAGTGTGTTGATAAAAACAAAATCAAATTTTTTCTTTACTTAAAAGAAGTGGTTCAAAAAACAGGAAATTTTTTTTTAAGTGTTAAAAATGGCCCAAATAAATTTCGATCCCCTAAAATATTTAGGACACCTTCCTGAATTCAACGGAGACGGTAGTGGGTTGCAAAATTTTATAAATTTAATAGATAGAGAACACCACAATTTGCAAGGCTATGATGAATTATCACAAGGTCTATTCTCTGACCTTATTAAAAGCAAATTGAAAGGCAAGGCTAGGGACGTAATAGAAATAAATTTTCAAGCAATTTCCTGGACAGACATTAAACTAGTGTTACAAAATAATTTTGGTGACAGACTTAGTTGTGATGAACTTTTCGATTCCCTCAGAGCAGTAACGTTTAAAACCACCAGTTTAAAATTTTACGAAGAAATTAAAGGTAGACTTCGTCGACTCAATAATAAAACGTTATTTGTAATGGGACAAGGACAACAACAAGAAACATTAAACGCAGTAGCCAGTAATAATTCTCGCACAGCTTTAAATGTATTTAAATCAAAAATTCCTGAGCCAATGAAAACAATATTAGCATACAGAAACCCAACAACATTAGAAAGTGCTATGAATATTCTTTTTGAGGCAGGATATGCACATCTCCGGGTAGATATGCAACAACAGTTCTACAACAGACATGAACATAAAAAACAAAATCAAAAAACCCATAATTCTGCACAGAACTATCAAGGACCAAGACATGTTTCACAACCCTTCCAAAGCCAAGGAAGAAACCCTTCATACCAAAACCACGGAAGGAATTTCCCGTCGCAAAATCCTCAAGTACGTTTTTCTCAACCATTCCCAAATTACGACCGGAATTTTTAACAACCACGCACATATCAACAAACAAACTGTTATGTCGTCAATTCATAAGGTTATGACTCAGCTCGTTAGGTGGTATATCAAGAGTGATGTTCTTTCCTTTATTCTTCTTACTCTTACTTAAAATATACATGGTTGCTTAAGATTAGTATTGAATGCCGGAGTTGCCTAGTGCCACCAGAGATGGCACTACACCTCCCTTCTTTTATAAAAATTGTGTAACAATTTTGTTAATTTATATATGTAAATGTTTAAAAGTTTATATTTGTAAATGTTTAAAAGTTTGAAAGTTTATATTTATAAATGTTTGAATTCTGTATATATCTGAAAGTTTGGAAACATAGGAATTGTCCACCTACCTATGCACCTCCCTTTTTGTAAAAAAATGTTGAAACAAATAAGGTGATCAATCTTGTTTGCTTCAATATTTTCCATAGTATGTTTTTAGAGGTTATAAAATGTGTATTTAATTTTTTTTCTTGGGATATACATATAAACAAAATTTATTTTCTTTAAAATTTTTTTTTTTTTTAAATTGAAGCTCTTCCTTTTAATTTTAAAACTAGAAAAAAAAAGAAATTTTAGTTAAGATAATTTGATTAATAGTAATTGAGTAAAAGTAATATGATTATTAAAATTAAGTATCTATATTTATATTGTTCTTAAGTTTTATTTTAAATTAGCAAATTTAAAGATTTAATGTAATATTTTTTTGGTTTTATAATAATGGAATTAATTTAAGTATTTGCAAAAAAATATTTTTCAATGGTATATACATACATATGTGGAGAAATTTTTGTTTTGTTTTTAATTGTATATCCAAGTAGGATTCCTTCTTATATAAAGATATATTTAATAATAGGTATATGAGAAAAAAAAATTTTGTTTTAATTTTCGTATTAGGAAAAAATAATATTTTAATTTTTTCCTCTTTTTTTTGTTTTTATAAAAATTATGTTTAATTATTAATGATGAATATTTATACAATATTTTTGTATATATTAAATTTTTTTTTTTTGTATATAATTAATTTTTCTGTTTTTGATTATTTGATGTATTTAAAGTAATTTACTTTAATAATAATAAAGTTTTATGATTTTTATATATATATATATATGTTTATGAATGCTATTTGCTTACAATTTCGGTATTTATTGTTATATTTTTGAATTTTAACATTAGTGCCTTTGATTTCTTTTACAGTATAAGGCCTGTCATATATGCTATTGTGTTTGTCATAAGGTTCTTTTTCTCTCTTTATGTTTATCAATCAGCTGTTTTTTTCTCGTCAGTTATTACTTCAGTTATTTCTTCTTTTTTACACAAAACACAAATACTCGTGCGCGATCATTATCTTTGAACATGTTAAATATCGATCAAGAAGCAACAACAATTGCACCTATTAGCAAACTTGTCAGCTTAGCTGTACAATCAAACAAACAAACAATAAATACCCAGGTGACCAACGTGCACAAAATTGTAAATGCAGTGAGTGAAAATAGTGATAATAAAATCCAAACTGGTATGGACAGATACATAACCGTGCTAAAAAGGGGAAGAAGTCCCAAATCAGCTGAAATAGCGTCAACGGCAAAAATGCCCAAAGATGGGAAAAATAATATTAAACATTCTGAAAATCGTTTTGCGATTTTGAATGAACAAGTCGATGAGGACACAAGTACAACAAGGTCCACTAAACCACCGCCGATATATTTAAGAGAACAGAACTCTAACCTTTTGGTAAAAAGCCTTATCTCATTAATTGGAGAAAATGAGTTCTATGTAACTCCAATTAAGCGCGGCAAAATCAACGAAACTAAAATTCAGGTAACACAAGAAAATAATTATAGAAAAATTGTCTCAGATTTTGAGACTAAAAGCAAAAACTTTTATACATATCAACTGAAGAGTGCTAAAGGCCTAACAGTAGTTATAAAAGGAATAGATTCAAGCGTGGATCCGGAAGAGGTAAAGTCTGGCCTTGAAAATAGTGGCTTCAAAGTCAAAAATGTTTCAAACATTAAGAACAGGGAAAAAATCCCCCAACCTATTTTTAGAGTCGAGCTACAGCCAGGCGACTTGAAAATTAAAAAAAATGAATCGCACCCAATCTATAGCTTAAAATACTTGTTGCATCGAAGAGTTACCGTTGAGATGCCACATAAAAAAACTGGACCTATTCAATGCATGAACTGTCAAGAATTTGGCCATACCAAAACTTATTGCAAGTTGCCTACCGTTTGCGTTGTATGTGGCGAGTTACACAGTACCGCTAACTGTGACAAAATAAAAGGTGATACCAAAGCAAAAAAATGTAGTAATTGCGGCGGAAACCACACTGCCAACTATAGGGGCTGCCCTCTTTATTCTCTTTTTAAAAATTCGTCGAACAGAAAAACAAATGCTACTCCCGCTCAGCCCAACACTCATTTAAACTACCCACAGTTACCTCAACCGTCGTCTAGCCATAATCAATACTCAAATGTTTTAAAGTCTAACACGACTCTTACTCAACAAAAACCTAATAGTCAATCTTCATACGCTAATATTTTAAAGAGTAACCAGATTCCGGCGCAAAAAACTGTACCAGTAAATGAAGAATCAGGGCATAATTTTAGTCGTATTGAAGCCTCGATAGAGATCCTAATACAAACAGTAAATACATTTACTCTCAACATGTCCTGTATGATGCAGGAAATGTTGAAAATGCAGTCTACCTTGTTGCAGGCTGTATTGAAAAAACCATGAACTTAAGAATCTGTTTTTGGAACGCAAACGGCATCTGCCAACATAAAAATGAAATTGAATATTTTCTTCTGGATAAACAAATCGATGTTATGCTTATCTCAAAAACTCACTTGACGTCCCGAAGCTATTTTCGAATTAGTGGATATAATTTCTACGACACCAAGGATCCTCAAGGTAGAGCTTGTGGTGGCTCTGGAATCCTAATAAAAACTCGAATAAAACACTACCTACTAAATGACCTTCATGAAGAATATCTTCAAGCAACGAACATCTGCATTGAAAATTTTTATCAAAAGCTTGTGATATCATCTGTTTACTCTCCTCCCAGGTTTTCAATTTCAGAGAGTCAATATACCGCATTTTATACAACACTGGGGTCCCGTTTTCTAGCAGCGGGTGACTACAATGCTAAACACACATATTGGGGCTCACGTTTAATCAGTCCTAAGGGTCGTGTTTTGTTTGACACAATTTCAAAAATGGGTTTGAATGTAGTTTCAAGTGGTCAGCCAACATATTGGCCAACGGATCGTCAAAAAATTCCTGATGTTATCGACTTTGGGATTATGAAAGGCGTGCCCAGCGAAATGATTGAAGTAGAAGCGTCTTTGGATTTGTCTTCAGATCACTCGCCTACTATTATCACTATTTACTCACACACAACTGCAACACCTACATGTGATTTACCGCTGACACCTGCACGTATTAACTGGCTGAAATACAAAAAATATTTCAGTGCTCATTGTACGGAAAATATGCCATTGAGAACACCTGCTGACATAGAAAACTCTATTAGGTTGTTTGAAGCACATGCTAAACAAGCTGCTCTTAATGCTTCTTCAATTCAACCAAATCAACAAGCGAGATTTAACAATATTTTTTGTGCAGACATAGAAAGGTTATTGACTGAAAAACGGAGAGCTCGACGAGAATGGCAACGTTACAGATCGCCTCAGCTAAAATTACGGCTTAAGGAGTGTACCAAACAGCTAAGAAAAGTTTTACAATCACAAAAAACAGCTTCGCTGCAAAAATTTCTGCAAGAACTCGATGCAACACCATCAACAGATTATTCGCTGTGGCGTGCAGCCAGAGGACTTAAAAGGCCAGTGATTTGCAAACCTCCATTACGAGCCTCTAATGGTGACTGGGCAAGAACTGATGCTGAAAAAGGTGATCTATTTGTTAAGCACCTAGAAAAAGTATTTACCCCGAATATTTCTGCTGATATTTTTGAACTGCCACCAGTCGTCTCTTTACCAGAAATACCGATGAGATTTAACATGACTGAGATTGAAAATACTATTACTAGTCTTAACACCAGAAGCGCCCCAGGTGTCGACAAAATAAGCAACAAAATGCTTCAACAACTGCCTTATATTGCAAAAAGAGTTATACTCTTCATTTTTAATAGTATTCTACGGCTGCAATACTATCCTGCAGAATGGAAGGTTTCGATGATTATTATGATACCAAAGCCCGGCAAGGATCATACCAAGGTTGAATCCTATCGGCCTATTAGCTTATTGCCCAACATTTCAAAACTATTTTAAAAGCTGTATATGAGCAAGCTGATTGATGCCTATAGTGACTAGAAGTGGATGCATTCCAGATCATCAATTCGGTTTTCGCAGACAACATAGCACTATTGAACAAACTCACAGACTTGTGAACGTAGCTAGAGACACCTTTGAAAAAAAGAAATATTGCTCTGCGCTCTTTATAGATGTTTCTCAAGCTTTCGATAAAGTATGGCACGAAGGTCTTATCCACAAATTAACACGAAATCTCCCCGCAAACATCGTCAAGCTTTTAAAAAGCTATCTAGAGGAACGAAAATTTGTTGTTAGGGAAGGCAATTTTTTAAGCCCTTCGCAGTCGATCGAAGCCGGAGTTCCCCAAGGCAGCATCTTCGGTCCCTTACTTTATTTAATTTATGCCTCTGACTTACCGTTAAGCAATAACAATCATACATCAACATTTGCCGATGATACAGCTTTTTTAAGCGTCCATGAAAATCCAGTAGAAGCCTCCATCAACTTACAAGGGTATATATCCAAATTGGAAAAATGGCTCAAACAATGGCGTATAAAAGTTAACGAGCAGAAATGTGTACACGTCACTTTTACGTTGCGAAGGGAAACATGCCCGCCTATACAAATCAACACCGAGACTATTCCGCAACATACTGTAGTCAAATATCTAGGCGTTCACCTTGACTGCCGTTTAACATGGAAATCGCATATAGACGCAAAGTTGATGCAAATGAAATTAAAAGCAGCCCAAATGAATTGGCTTATGGGTAGAAATTCAATACTGAGCCTAGACTGTAAACTTCTACTATACAACGCGATCCTGAAACCAATATGGTGCTATGGAATCCAGCTATGGGGCACTGCCTCAGCATCGAATGTAGAAAAAATTCAGAGGCGACAAAATAAAATTCTACGTACAATAACTGCAGCCCCCTGGTATGTCAGAAACCATAGAATTCATAAAGATCTAGACGTTCCGTTGATAAAGACAGTATTTTCGAAACACGCGAAAAAATACATTAAAAAACTTGAGTTGCACCCAAACCCACTTGCGCGCAATATTCTAGAGTATAGAGGCCACACCCGGCTTAGGAGGAGGGACACTCTTTCTATCAGCCGTACACGAGAGATGTAAAACAACAAAAATCAACCGTTGTAACTAAAAATTATGTTTAGCATTGGCTAAACTTATATTTATTATTTTTTTTTTAGATTTAAGATTTGAAAAACTTATTGATGTTTCAATCTATTATTGAAGATTCAATAAATAATATACATATAAAAAAAAAAAAATATTTTTTTTTATAATTACATACATGTGTACATCTCCTTCCCAACTCTTATTATACGTACATACATCTTTCAATATAAAGAACGCAAGTTTTTTTTGATTTCAAGTTTTTATTGTTTTTATTTCTAAATTTTTTTTTTTTATATATTTTTTTTTTTTGTGTATGATGTTGTGTATTTTAGTTTGTGTTGGTGTATGTATGTATGTATTTGATTGTGTTGGAGTGTACCTAAATGTGTAAAAGTATGTATATAAATGTGTAGTTATGTGTATATGTATAAAGTTTTAATAAGAAATAATGTAGGTGTATGTATAATAGATATGTATGTTTGTATAAATTTTTTTTTTTATATATTTACAATATCAGTACCCCTGGTGCTGCTTGTTGCTAGGCTGTTGTTGTTTTCCTTGATTTGGTGTCTCTGTTGTTTTTTTTTCTTTTTTTTTCGGATTTTTCTTGTGTTGTTGTTTCTTATTGTTGTTGTTGTTGGCGTTCTGACGTCTTGGCTTTGCATTTTGTCTTCTTTTTATGTTGATTTCGTCGTAAAGTGTTGGAGTTGTATAGTTGTCTTCTTTATATGTTGCTTTTCTGTTGATTTGGTTTTAGGATGCTGTATATTTTCTTTTTTTTTAATTTGTCTGTTGCTCTTTTTTTTGTAGTTTTGTGGTTTTCGTTGCTTTTAATTTCATTTTAATTTTGTTATTCATTTTTCCAATATTTTGTTTTTGTTAATTAAATTACAATATTTATTTCTTTTTTTTTTGTTGTATTATTTTAATTTTGTTTCAATTCCATTTAGTTTCTTTTCATTTTCATTTTATTTCAATTTTATTTCGTTTTCTCTATTTTTCTTTGTATGTCTTGTTATATGTGTTTTATCAACTTTCTTTACATGTAAATACATTTGACCTTTTTTTTTTTTTATTCTTATTTTGTTTCTTTGAGTTTCTTTTTTTTTCGTTTACTTGTTACTAAGTGTTATTTAATTTATTTGTACCTGTTTTTAGATTTTTCGTTTTTGCTCTAGTTTTTTTTTCGGTATCCATCTTTTTAAGTTTGTCTCCTTTTTTTTTGAAATTTTGAATTGTCTTTTCGTAGGACAGTACTTGTTTCATTTTGTATTTTTTTTTTCTTTAAATATTTAGTACTTATTATTTCTGGTAATTTTTCAGTTTGTAGGTATGTTTAGTAAAAAAAAATTTTTTTTCCTTGTAGCACAAATTTTTCTGTACTGTACCTCTTTTTTCCTTTTTTTTCATTTTTCCTTTTTTCGTGTTCATTTTTAATTTGTTTTTAATTAATTTTAAATTTAGTTTAAACAATTTTCAAAATTTTTTTTTCAGGTATTTTTAGTTAAACTGTTGTTGCCATTTCTATTTTGTTCTTGCGACTTGTTTTTAAGTTCATAATGTTTCTTATTTCATTTAGTTGCCAAGTGTAATATTTGTTTTGTGTGTGTTACTGTATGTTTTTTTTTTTAGTTAGTTTTTTTTTCTTTGTATATTCTTTTTGAGTTATATTCTTTTAACTGTTTATTTTGGCACATCTTTAGGCAATTTTAATTGTTTTTAATTGCACTTTTCTTTTTTTTTCTCCTCTTCCAATTTTCCATTTCTACTTTAGTTTTCTTAATTTATTAAATGTGTAGCGTTTTGTGTTTTGTTTATTCTAAATTCAGTTTGCTACAGTATTTTTTGTAATCTAATTTTTCTTTATTTCACTTTTTCCTTTTTAAATTTAGCTTTTATTTTATTTTATTTAACAAACTTTGCGTTCGCAAATTCTGCCGTCTCGGTCGTCGTCAATTCATAAGGTTATGACTCAGCTCGTTAGGTGGTATATCAAGAGTGATGTTCTTTCCTTTATTCTTCTTACTCGCTAGATAATTATATAATTAAAATATACATGGTTGCTTAAGATTAGTATTGAATGCCGGAGTTGCCTAGTGCCACCAGAGATGGCACTACAAAACCAACAACATCAGATTCCCCAAAATACACATATTAATAGGCCAAATTTTAGGAACCAAGCCGAACCAATGGGTATTGGTAAAGTAGAAGTAACAGAAAATTTTTCAGGAATCAGCCTCGGGCACAAATTACCATTTATAACAATAAAAACTAAGTTAGGAATAATCAAATTAATAATAGACACAGGAGCTACAAATTCCATCCTAAACCCAGGAATTTGTAATCCAAAAAGAATTTTTTCAACAAACCCAATTCTTATTAAAACACTTAAACACCAATTTTACGTAAAAGAAAAAGCTATAGTACCTTTTTTTGAGGAATTTAATATTGACGAGTCAGACAAAACACTGGAATTTTACATAATAAAATTTCACAATTTTTACGACGGTCTGATAGGTAATGACATATTAAGACCATTAGACGCTTGCATAGATTATAAGAATAAAGAAATAACCTTTGGTAATAAAACATTACCAATGCTTTTTGAAAATGAAATAATAAATAAAAAGACGATACAAACTCCATATGATACTGAGTTAATTTATTTTAAAGAAGAAAATCATGAAAAAAATTTTAAGAGAAGGCATTTTAAATATAGAGCACGGAGAAGTAGAAATTATTTTATTATCTGAAAATAATCGTTTGACTACGCAGAAGGTAGATCACGAAAATTTCAGTATAATTGAAGAAAAGGAAATTAAGCCACTACAAGAACAAATTAGAACAGAACACCTTAATTTTGAGGTAAAAAGAGAACTATTAAAACTGGTAAAAAACTACTCAGATATTTTCTATCAAGAAAATACAAGATTGACTTTTACCTCTGCCATAAAACACGAAATCAGAACCTCTGATAATGTACCCATTCACACTAAATCCAATCGTTATCCATTTGTACATAAGAACGAAGTTCAAAAACAAATTCAAGATTTGCTTGACAATAAAATTATCAGACATAGTAATTCCCCTTATTCCGCACCTATTTGGATCGTTGCGAAGAAGGCCGATGCAAGCGGAAAAACTAAATGGAGACTTGTCATCGACTATCGGAAACTTAATGAAGTAACCATAGATGACAGGTACCCAATTCCCAATATTGATGGAATTCTGGATAAACTGGGAAGATGCCAGTATTTTACCACGCTAGATTTAGCGAAAGGATTTCACCAAATAGAAATTAAGGAGGAAGACATTCATAAGACCGCCTTCACTGTAGAAGGAGGACACTATGAATTCCTAAGAATGCCGTTTGGGTTGAAGACAGCTCCAGCGACATTCCAAAGGCTAATGAATAATATTCTTAAAGATTATATAAACAAAATTTGTCTTGTTTATTTAGATGACATAATCATCTTTTCCACCTCTCTCCAGGAACACATTAATTCCATTAGTTTAATATTCGAACGTTTACAAGAAGCAAATCTTAAAGTACAATTGGACAAATCAGAATTCTTAAAAAGAGAAACCGAATTTCTTGGACATATAGTAACCCCGCTAGGAATAAAAGCTAATCCCAAAAAAATTGAGTGTGTAAAATGCTTTCCAATCCCTAAAACCCCTAAACAAATAAAACAATTCCTTGGATTAACCGGATATTATCGGAAATTTATAAAGGATTATTCCATGATCGCTAAACCCATGACCAAATACCTAAAAAAGGATACCAAAATAAACATTGCTGACCCGCAATACGTAGAAAGTTTCAATACTCTCAGAACATTATTAACACACGACCCAATCCTAGCATACCCAAACTTTTCATAAAAATTCAACCAAAAATTATATTGTCAACAATAATAATAATGTTTATATACTCTCAGAATTCGATTACGAAATAAAGTATAAAAAAGGGACAAAAAATAGCAATGCGGATGCGCTTTCGAGAATAGAACCTGAAACTACCAATATTTATTCTCTAGAAACAGAAGTTATTAATATAAAAATAACCGAATCTCCTATTAACATGTTTAGGAATCAAATTATTATTAATAAGATTTTCTCAGGAGCAGCTAGAATTAAAAGTGAAAAAATATTTAAAAATAATAGGAAAATTATAGCAATTAAAGAACTAGATAGAGAAACTTCAATTTCCTTTTTAAGGAACCATTTCAACCCAAATCAATTAAACGCAATTTTTATAGAAGACGAATTTTTTGACACAATCAAGAACACTTATGAGGAACTATTTTCAAACAACAATAAAAGTACCACTTAAAATTAGCGAAACCCCCTCGAAACCAAGAGAAATTTTACACATAGATGTATTTTACACGTTGAAGAAGGAAATGTTTATGACAATGATAGACAAATTTTCAAAACACGCGGTTGCTTACAAAATCAACAGCAGAACTTGGACAGAATTCAAAACTAAGCTCTTACAGTACATAAATAGACACGGTAAAATAGAAAAAATAATTGTCGATAATGAGTTAGGATTCAAAGCTATCCCAATGCAAGAATTCTTTAAGGAAGAAAATATTAATATATGTATGTACATTTTACATGAAATAGTAATCACACATCAAATTCGGACATCGAAAGGTTACACAACACTATTAACGAGCACATAAGATTATTAAGACACGACGAGAGGAATAAAGACGAAACTACTGAAGAAAAAATTTTTAGAATAATAGGATTTTACAACAACACAATACATAGAACCACTAAAATTAAGCCAATAGACTTTTTAAACGGAAAAGTGGACGAGGATAAATACAGTGAAATACACGACCTAATTTCTAGGAAAAAAAGAAGAATACATAAATAAAATAAATAAAAGCAGGAAAGATGTAAAAATAGAAGAAGGTATAAATTACATTAAAGAAATTAGAGGAGGTAAAAACCATCAAAAGTATAGGAAAATTAATTCAAAGAAAATCGATGAAGAACATGTCGAAAGTACTAAGACAGGACACAAATATTATAAAACACACATAAAACAGAATAAAAAAATTCAAGACAAAAATAATCCCAAAATAAAAGCTAAATAATAAACCTTTCTATATACAGATGACAACGTGGACACTTCTAATTACCCTTTTTACAATTACGAATGTACAATTCATCGACATACAGGACCTAACAAATAACCATGGATATATACCAATCAAAATAAAAGACGTAAACATCATCGACAAATATATAAAAATAATACACGTTATTAATACAACCCAGTATCTAGAAACAGCAAATATATTACAGGAAAACATTCATAAACTAGCAAACACTTACACAAACATTAGCCCACTATTGGACAGTGTGAATAAAAGTATGGAAATATGTAAAACAAAAATAAAAAACTTGACACCTAAATTCAGACAGAAACGAGGACTAGTTAACGCAATAGGTAAAGGACTGAAATATGTGACAGGAACAATGGACAGCGACGACGAAAAAGAAATATTCAACAAAATCAATACCCTTATGAAAAATAATAGAGACACAATGACAGCTCTAGACGAAATTTCATATCTAAGCACTACTATGTCAGACAAAATATTTAATATTACAAACCACATAAATAGCCAACAAAAAATCGTGCAAAAATACGTAAATAAATTCAAGACAGAATTACAAAATAAAATTCTTGACTTAGAGGACGAAACCATTTTTCTTCAGACTGTCTTTCAAATAAATAACGATGTAAAACTATTAATGGACCACGTAAACGAAATTGGACTTGTTATTTTTAATTCCAAATTAGGAATAATCCCATCGGACATACTGACGAAAGAAGAATATATCTTTATAGATAGAATAGAATCGTATCTTCAGACAAAAGTATCCCTAACATACAGAGAAAATTTCGTAGTTTTAACATTGAGTGTACCAAGATTTCTAAAAGAATCATTTTCTGAAGTAATATTTGAACCACTTCCTAATAATGAAAATAAAACCTTAATATTAAACCAAAACACTGTTGTTATCTACAAAAATGAAACATATAAACCAAACACATTAGAATACAAAAACCTAGCAAAAATAAATGATAATTGTTTAACAGATATTATACAAAATGTAGAACCTAAATGTAATATGAGTACAACAAAAAATCAAGAAGAAAGAGAAATTTTCCCTGTAGTGCGATTCTCTATTCAATTTTAACGTCAATTGAATTGTTAAAAATTTTTAACAGCTAAATTAACGTCGATGTTATTCAGTAAGGATTTTAACAATATCGTTTAGCATTATATTCAATTATAACGTCGAATTTTTCAGTTAACTTAACAGCAATAATTTTTTCATTGTTTATTCTTAAAGTTGTTGTTATTTTGAAATGTTCAAAAAATATATTTTCGTCAAATAAAATAGAGCGCACTCTCCTGTACACTATTCTGACTAAAAATTTATTGTTTAAATGTAATGATTTTTAACAAAAAATAAAGAGAGCGCCCTCTCTTGTGCACTCTTCTGGCTTAAAATTCATTGTTTTTTTAACAAATATGCCACCTTATTGAATTTTTTAACAATGTTGGTTATACTGAGTTACAGAATTGATGCATTGTTACCAGAAGCAATAAATTGTGTTGGTAAAATTAACGTAACGTTTATTGTTAAAAGTTACAGAATCGCACTACTGGTTTACTTATATTTAAGCATTATAAACATAAAATTGAAACTAATTGTAAAAACCCATACAAATTGGAAAGTTTTAAGACTTATCTATTAAAGTTCGAAAACTGCATTGTTAAAACACAACTTAGAACTTACGAAAACTATAAAATAAATGTAAAAGAAATATTCATTTTGGAAAAATTTATTTTAAAAATCAAAGAAAGCAATTCTTCATTTAATGACTTAGACCTTAGAAATACATTTTGACGAAACGATTAAAATTGTGAAACATAAACTTTTAAGAAATACTTTCATTAACACTGGAAGCAATATACTTAGGAATTTCTATTATTTTTATTGCTATCTTTATTGTAATTTATGTAAAAACACAAAGAACAAAAACATTGTTTCTTCGTCGGAGCCTCACTCTAACGAAGGGGGAGTTATAGTTACCCCTAATAGAATTATAATATAATACTTACTCTATAAGACTTTCCCTATAATTTCTTTAAATACTTACAATAAATTTTGGAATTAAATGTTTACAAAGAAAATGAAATTTAATATATTTTTTTAAAAGAAACCTTTTTGAACGTTTGCTCGCAATAACTGCAAACAAACGTACACATTTAAAATATAAACTAAAGTGTATGCACAAATATACTTACGTACACATTTTGTGTTATTTGCTTTTCATAAAAAAAAGAAAGAAATCATTAACATGCATTTTTGTCCACAAACACAAATGTACAAACATGCATGCATAAAACACTTCAAATATTGAAATATTTTAATTGTTCTTTTCCAAGAATGCTGTTTGCATTTCCAACATATTCTGGGTGGCCAAATATTAACTAGAGCAATTGATTTCGAAATATGAACTTCTTGGGAAATATTGCCCAATAACTAAAATAGAACGACCAACTTTCTTTTGTAAACAATTGATTTCTTAATAGTTCATAAGAATTTCCAATAAGCATATTTTTATTTGTAAAACGTTTCATGTTTAGAATATAAGATTAAGATTTTTAAAAAATAAAGTTAGTCATTTATTCTGATTCAAGCAAAACACAACAACGGTTTTTTTCTTTTAAAAGAAATTTTATTTAAAAACCAAAATTATTCAATTTTTGTTTCAACTAAAGGGCCAAATAAACTACACAAGCGGTTTGACAAACAAGCAAAATTTTACGTGTGTTTGTTGTTTTTTAACAGTTTGAAACTGTTATACAAAACAACAACCACACGTAAAATTTTGCTTGTTTGAGGTAATTTTTAAATATTTAGTTCTTGGAGTATACTTATGTATGTATAAGGTTCTCTTGTACGTTCGTTTGTGGTTTGAATGAGGGTCCTGGTTGACGGGCTCATACTTCTGGCAGACCTAATGTACATGCATAGTTATACATTCTTAGCATACGTAGATAAAATTAAAAGAAATAAACACGTAACAACAAACTACTTAACCTTATCCAGCGTTTAATAAATTCTCATAATTGAGATTGCTTTTCTTCAAGGCAAATTCATAACAGGTAAAGTTAATACTTCAACAAGTACAATATTACAACACCATTTGACATATGAGCCCCTATGCTTGCATGTTATGAATTTCCATTGCTTTTCTTCAACTAATCTATACACAAACAATTTGTACACCGGACGACATGTTCGAATAGTTTATGGTTCGACTGCATGGTGGAATAATCAGGTGTGCGCAAGAAGGAATATGGTTTTTTGTAGGGTTGTGTTTTGACCGTTAAAAAAATGGAAAAGTATGCTTTTCTTGTCAAAAGTTGTTTACATTTTTGGCCGCCATCATGAATATTTTTGTTTACGTTATGCTCTTTGTTTTTGCATAACCAATAAATACATACAAAACAACTTTTGTTTTGTTTTGTATACAGCTTTGTTTTGACAATTTTGAATTTATTTTACACAAACAAAATGCATGTCGTTTTTTATTGTTGTATTCTTACGCGCACCTTATTATTCCACCATGGTTCGACTGCAACTCTTATTAAATTCGGAATTTAAAAAAGTAAGGACGTTGTGTGTGTTTTTATTTTAATTTTGCTATATGATTTTGTACATATATGTTTATGTACATATGTACATGCATAGTTATTAGAGTTGTCAATCATTCGCCTTTCAAATTTGTTCGAATAATTCGAATAATAGTTTTTGTTCGTTCGATCAAACGATTAAAGCTATAAAATTATTCGATTAAACGATGAGAACAACGAATAAAAAGATGCTTAAAAATTATTTATTGACAAAAAATAAACGTTTGCTATTAACACAAAAATGCATACATAACCAAAATAAATTAAATATAAAATAGTTAATATTTTTATTAACAAAAAAAAAAAAATACATAAAATTAATAATACAGTAGAATCTTAGAAAAGCTAACTCGCGAAAAAGTTAAACACGCGGATAACTTAAATGTTTTTCATAATCAACGTGCAGCTCTTTTTAGAGCGTGTAAATTTTTTAAGATGATGCAAATCATGTGGCAACCTAATCAATATGCTCATGAAAATGATGAAGAGATATTATACAAAAGAAAAGAAACAAACAAGCCTTGACTGCTTCTTTAAACCACTATAAACTAATATTTTTATGCGCACGAAAAAACTGAGCTTGACTGTGCAATTGAACACCCAATACAAAGTAAACCTGAATTTTATTAGTACAAAAAATAGAAGAATAGAATTATTAAATTCGCATAAAAGATTGTTATTTTCATTACTAAAAAATTCTTCTATGTCATTACTTTTATCTGAATTATTGTGGTTACTTTCAATATAAAATAATTTAGAGTATAATTCATTTGCATATTCTTTAGTTTAAATTTTTGAAGAATATTTTAAAAACTTTCATTGCTCGGAAAATTGCCAGAATTTAAAAATATGATGAAAATTCGTTTTGTTCGGCTTAAGGTCTTCTTTAATAAAAACAATTAAAATTTTTGTTTCATAAAGAACTTTTTTTAATTTATTTTTATTTTTGTTTTCCGATATTTCGGTTAACTTCGTTAACCATTCTCAAGGAATCTAAAAAACAATGTTTATTTTACATATAATACTTGTAATAGTTATGATTTACATTAATTATTACATACATTTTTTTATTTTTTATTTTTATTCACAATGACACTCTCCTATATGTTTTAATCCTATTTATGTTTATTTATGATGTGTCGATATAATTGTGCACACTTGTCTGTATCTGTTTTGTAGTTGAGACGTTTGTGAATTGGTACATTTATAATGTGTAGCATTTCCAATATGAATCTTTTCTTATAATTAGTCTCTTCTTGTAGTACTCTCAAATTATCAAAATCTGGTTTGTGTCCGCTCAATGCACAGTGGGCAGCAAGTGCGGTTTTTTGCTCTAGCGGTTTATTATTTTGTTTTATATCAGATTTATGTGCTGATATTCTTGTTTTTAGTTTTGTTTTTGTTGTACCAACATACGATTTATTGCAACCATTTTTATCATCACCAATACAGGTTATCTCATAAATCAGATTGGATTTATCCTCTTTATGAAGGGCGTCTTTAGTGTTGCTGAATATTTTCTTTAAAGAGTTATTCGTTTTCATAGCTAATTCATATTTATTATTGTCATATATGTCCGTGTTTTTAATCCTCTCCGACAGTCCAGGTATATAAGTCATTTGTTTGTATATCTTCTCAGTGTTGTTATTGTTTGATTTGTTTGGCTTAGAAACAACGTGTTTTATAAGTTTCTTTATGGTTGAGTTGGGAAATTCGTTTTGTTGTAAAATGTTTGTAATTTTTTGTTTATTTTCTTTATGAAATTTGTTGTCACTTATATCAAGTACTCTTCTTATAAAATTGGTGGCTGTGTTGATTATGACGTGTCTAGGGTGTTTTGAATAAAAATTGATTATCCTATTTGATGCCGTTGATTTTTGGTACCAATCTATGTGAAGTACGTTCATATTTCTTTGGACTATACAGTCTAGATAAGGTAGCTTGTTGTCCTTTTCTAGTTCTATCGTAAACTTTATTTGGTTGTTATACCTATTTAATTTTGTTAAAGTCTCATCTAGCATATCCTTTTTTACAATTGCGAAAATATCATCCACATACTTAGTTACTAATCTTGGTTTTCTATCCATTTTGTTAAAGGCAGTATCTAAAACCTCTTCCATAATGATGTCTGCTACGACAGGTGAGATTGGAGATCCCATGGGCATTCCTTTCCTTTGGTCGAAAATTTTACCATCGTATTTAACAACAATTCCATTATTTATAAGAAGAGTACTTGATATAAGTGACAACAAATTTCATAAAGAAAATAAACAAAAAATTACAAACATTTTACAACAAAACGAATTTCCCAACTCAACCATAAAGAAACTTATAAAACACGTTGTTTCCAAGCCAAACAAATCAAACAATAACAACACTGAGAAGATATACAAACAAATGACTTATATACCTGGACTGTCGGAGAGGACTAAAAACACGGACATATATGACAATAATAAATATGAATTAGCTATGAAAACGAATAACTCTTTTTTAAAGAAAATATTCAGCAACACTAAAGACGCCCTTCATAAAGAGGATAAATCCAATCTGATTTATGAGATAACCTGTATTGGTGATGATAAAAATGGTTGCAATAAATCGTATGTTGATACAACAAAAACAAAACTAAAAACAAGAATATCAGCACATAAATCTGATATAAAACAAAATAATAAACCGCTAGAGCAAAAAACCGCACTTGCTGCCCACTGTGCATTGAGCGGACACAAACCAGATTTTGATAATGTGAGAGTACTACAAGAAGAGACTAATTATAAGAAAAGATTCATATTGGAAATGCTACACATTATAAATGTACCAATTCACAAACGTCTCAACTACAAAACAGATACAGACAAGTGTGCACAATTATATCGACACATCATAAACAGCGTTGTCAACTTGGTGCGTTTCGCACCTTTTTTGGTGCTTTTCTAAATGTTTTGTGCGACAAATATCTGAGTTGGTGCGTGGTGCGTTTTTTTTTAATTTTGGTGCGTTTTTTTAATTTTGGGTGGCTCCAAAGCATATTAAACACAAAAGAATTTTGTACAAAAAATACAACTGTTTCAATACCATTTCATTTAATTGTGTACAATTTTTACATTCAATTTTACAGACCATAATAACAGCAACCATTAATGATGTTTAAGAGGTACCAAAACACATTCACAAAAACCGTCTTGTTGTTATAGATAATTTGTAACATTTCATTATAAGAAATTTGTTGTCCCTTTTAGATTTTCAGAGTACATAATTGTTTGTTGTCGTAAAAGTTGCTGTCAAGTCTGTTAAAGAGCTTAGCAAAACCAAGTATTCTGGAGATTAGCGATCATTGTTCGATTTTTATAAAATGCATAAAAATGCGTTTATATAAATTGTGGTAACACTCAAATTAATAAAATTTCTATTTACTAAAGAAATATTTAAAGTTAGTATCAATAATGGAGTCTAAAAGAGGATATCATAAGCGAAATACAAAAAGATTTGGGAATCACAATGTGAGTTTAAGCAATGGATTCGGCCTTGAACAAATAATAACACAAAAGCAAGATGATATTGCAAATGTGATATCACGCCTACATAAATATCCAACCTTGTTCGGCATGCTGGTACACGGAAACACATTGCAGCTTTAAGCCAAATTAGCTACAAACGACATCAAGAACCAACATTGTACAAAATGTTTTATCCCATTACAAATATGATATCATGCCATTAGCAGTACAATTTGAATCCGATGTCGAAATATTATCTAGAATTGAAAAAGTGTGGAGAATGATTCACTTCATGCAATGGCACAATATTGATTCAACATTAGAATTTTGGACTAAAGTTAAATGTTGTAAAGACGCAAAATTAATTCAATAAAAAAAAAATTCTGAACTTGGTGCGTTTTTTGTTGAATGGCGCGTTTTTTTCTTCATTTTGGTGCCTTTGGAAATTTCAAAGTTGACAACGCTGATCATAAATAAACATAAATAGGATTAAAACATATAGGAGAGTGTCATTGTGAATAAAAATAAAAAATAAAAAAATGTATGTAATAATTAATGTAAATCATAACTATTACAAGTATTATATGTAAAATAAACATTGTTTTTTAGATTCCTTGAGAATGGTTAACGAAGTTAACCGAAATATCGGAAAACAAAAATAAAAATAAATTAAAAAAAGTTCTTTATGAAACAAAAATTTTAATTGTTTTTATTAAAGAAGACCTTAAGCCGAACAAAACGAATTTTCATCATATTAAATCACAGGTCAACTATACAAAAATCCAACACAGAATTTAAAAATATTATTAACGTATTTTAAAGTTTTATACGTCTCTTATTTAATCTTATTTTAATGCGTTTTAGTAAATCTGTTGCAAAATAATTATTAATTTTTTTGTTGTTGATCCAACAATTTTGTATACTTTAGGACATTTGTTAGAGGTGATTTTGATTTCTTTCTTTTTTGTTCTTGGTAAAGTACTTCCAAACCAAGCTCATTCTGAAAGATAATTATGTAATTAAAAAATAGAATACAATAACATTATTTTCTACTTACAATGTAAGATTTATATAAAGCAATTGCTTCTTTTTTGGCTTTTAGTGTATTTCTAACTTATTCACCTGAGAGTGAAAAAAACCCCATTCTTGAAAATTATTTAACGTTTCATTTAAAACATAGCATGACTACTTGGTATGCGCAGTTCTACAACAACTACAAACATCCAAAATAACATGTAGTTGGTTGATATGTATAAAGTATTCGCTTTGTTTCAAATCACACTAACAAATATAAAACATTTTTTACGTATGCAAAACTTTGTTCGATTAATTGATTAATTAATTAATCGATTTATTCGTTATTCGAAATTCGGCATTTTAAAATTATTCGAACAAGAGTTTCGTTTTGTTTGATCGATTAATCGAATTATTCTTAATCGGTTGACAACTCTAATAGTTATAGAGGGTTTTCCAATAGGTACTTGACAACTTTGAATTTAATTTGTGAACGCACTATTTCACTGATCATCTAACTGTTACTTTCCTTTTATAATAATAAAATTCATAAATGTTTTGATTGTATTGCAAGTCGATCATAAAGTTTTGGAAATATCTAAAATGGTTTGCTTTTTATATAAAGTTGAAGTAAAGTTGACTGCCTGTTTTAAGAAGAATCATTTACAACAGGTTGGTTTTCTTTGGCCAGTGACAATTTAAGAAGTCAAGGAAGTAGTTTACATTTAATATTAATTTACGGTATTCTCGTTTTGTTTTGTGAGCTTATTTGTTTGTGTTGTATGTATGTATGTATGTATGTACATATTTCGCGTGTACTGTGGATAAAAAAAATTGTTTTCTTTAATTTATTAATTTCTGGTAAGTATAGTTGCAAATTAACAGTATTTTATAAAGAAATTAAAAACAGATCATTACAGTAAAAGCTTGATAATCCGGATAATTGATTGTAGACCCTAATACGGATTATCAAGTTATCCGTGTTACCTAATAAAAATTTTAAAACATTATTTTTGCATTAAAAATGCTTTTATAGCACTAAAGAACGTTGAAGTGTTATGTATGTTTTAGGTACAATTCAAAACGAATTTAATAATTTATACATAAAACAACACAACTTAATTCAATTTTCCAAACTTTAGGAGAGGAAAACTACGAAAATATGGAATTAAAAATTTAACGTTCACATTTAAAGACTAAAGAACGTTGAAGTATTATGTATGTTTTAGGTACAATTCAAAACGAATTTAATAATTTACACACATAACAACACAACTAATTCAATTTTCCAAACTTTAGGAGAGCAAAACTACGAAAATATGGTATTAAAAATTTAATGTTCACATTTAAAGAAAACTAAAAATTAAATTTTTGTATGCCATATATTTTTCAATTTTGGTTTTCGTTATAATTTTGATTTAGTTCATAAAAATAGAAGAAAGAAATTATTACATAAAAAAATTGATTTGCTAAATAAATTTACAAAAAATTTTTGACAATAAATTTCTATGAAAATTTTTCAATATGTTGAATAGCGTTGCTTTTTTTTTCCTGAAAATAGTTTTCAATAAAAGCACGTATTTCAATTAAATTGCAGTGCATTTCAGGAACCATACTTCGTAGAATCTTCTAAGTCGACTTAAGATATTTTAAATATGACATATTTTTTTCGAGTCGGAAAAGAAATTAAAAGCTCATTGAAAGAATTTAACGTATGTACAACCACAGAGTTGTATTTGGTCGTCGTTTATAAATTCGCATTGGCATTCTCAACTCAACTTATGGTTGACTTTTTGGTTGTGTTCACAATTTTTAGTGTTATTGTCATATGCAACTATGCACAAGTTTGGTTGACAAAAACGATAAATACACACAACTGCTTATTAGTAGTTGGGTTTTTGTTCGTTACAGTTTACTTCGACATAAAGTACAGAAAAATAGAGAGATCGTAAGTAGAAAAATTTATTGTGCTTAATATTGCAGTTTCTCAGCATTTAATATATTTAAAGACCTTTGAAAATTACAACGACAGCCTAATTTGAGAGACTTGTTCAGCTAATGAAAAAAATCCAGAGATTGCTCGTGGGAAACCAAAATTTGGCATGACCAAAAATCATGCTCTGCTCTAGCACATCTAACACTTCTTTTAAAACAAGTGACATTGTAGATTGAGCTAATTCTATATTGAATTAGTTATACAATCACCTGTTTAATATGACGTATGGCTGTAGTATACAATTTTATATGAGAAAGAAAGAAATGTAATAATACAAAATATTGTTTTCAATAGCTCTGTTTCTTTACTCAACATTGGGATCCCGCGGGATCCCAATTTTGCACGAAAAGCGTTCCCGTACATAGCTGCCAGATTTGACGATTTATCGTCATTTTGACGATTTTGGGCCCTAAAAATGACATAGTGACGATGGGACGATTTATACCCTAATTTTGACGATTTTAAATAATTCAAGTTTGCAACATATATTTGCACTATTAGAGCAACCTTGAACTGCTGAAAATTGTAATGAGAAACTTTTTTAAAAACTAGTTTGCTTAAAACAGAAAACTTTTATTTAACTGATTATAAAAACAAAAACAATTTTTTAAATTTTGAAGACATTTATTTAGGAATATTTGCGTATTGGAAGAATCACAAATATATGCAAAAGAAAAATATGATACTAGTAATAATTGTGTTAATTTTTATATAGAGCTTTGTTATCAGATATTATCAAGATTTGATTTTGAAAATATGTCTAAAGCTCTTGGCCAAATTAATGAAGAAAAAAAAAGTTGGTTTTCTGAAATTATAAAATAATTTTTCTATTTTGTTGAAGAAAGTAAAAACCAAAACCTAGAAACAGAGTTCAGACAATTGAAATTATTGTCCTGATAAAAACATAAAACTATTGGATTTTTGGAAAAAACTATCAGAGATGCAAACGAGGGATTCTAGTATTTTGTTTCCGATTTTGACTAAATTTATTACAAAAATTCTAGTTTTACCACATTATTCAGCAAATATGGAAAGAATATTTAGTCAGGTAAACGTAAATAAGACTAAAATATGAAATTTAAAAAGTCGTCTTTGGAGGCAATATTATATTCAAAAGATTATTTAAAGCTAAACAAATGTACCTGCTATGATCTGACAGTTGTAGCTGAATTAATCAATATGGTTAATTGCAATATATATTTGTAAAAAATTATATTTATAAATTTTATTGTAGCTTTTATACATTTTTAGAAAAAGTGTTTCCAAAAATGAAATTTAAAATGCATATTTAACTAAATTAAAAAAAATAACTAAAGGATTTGACTTTTTTTATTTTTTTCCATACAATGTATAAATATATTTCAAAGTATTGGAAAACATGCAATCTATTTACATCTGATTTTATTGTGAATTCTAAGTGAAGTATTTTCACTTTTTTGATCTCTGTATTTTAAATAATGCTGTTTTTAATAAGATTTGTTGATTTAAGAGTTTTGTTATGTTTTGCCTCTAACAAAAATATGTTTTGTTAGTAAAAAAAGCGGTTTTTTCATTTGACGTTTTTATGACGATTTCAATAAGCTATATTGACGATAATGACGATTTTTGCCCAAAAATATGACGATATTACCTAAAAAAATTTGGCAGCTATGTTCCCGTACTCTAAAATTAGGCAAATGAGAGTGATTTTGAGAGAGCAATGTGCTTCTTCTTCATGCACGAAACTGCCCGTATTTTTTCTTCGGGCTAGTTTGTGCAAGTAGTTAATCAATCAGCTGTTTATGAAATAAACAATTACAAATAAGAAATTTGAATTTTAACTAACAAGAATTATGATGAAATAATTGTTAGTTTTGCAAAATGCAAAGCAAAATATGTATGTTTGGAGGTACAAACAGACATATGTATGTGTGTACTAACTAAAATCTCTTAAAAAGTGAAATACTAATCAAAAACAGTATTTATTTTTTTTTGTTTACTTTCCCAGCAATTTCATACAATTTTTTGGGCTACAAATTTGGTTTTGTGCGTTCCCGTACTTTTGTGCATTTTTGTCTCTAATTGAGAGGAATTATAGTTTACGCTCATTTTACCGAACTTTACCAGAAAAGTAAAGAAACAGAGCTAATGTTGGAAAACGAAAAAATAAAAATTAGTACTGCCAAATGTAAATAATAAAGTAAATGTTAAAAAGGCATATTTTCAAGGTAAAGTTTATGAAAGGTTCAGTAAAATTTGCTGTTTTAATATTTTTTATTTTTCTGCAGTTAGTAAAATAGTACAAAAATTTTATGGTACAAAAATAGTACAAATATTTTTAAATAGTACAGTTTTTGTACTATAGTACAGAAAGTGGCAACGCTGATGTACATCCATATAATAAAATTAAACAACTTTCAACAGTATACTTTTCTGGCAAAATTTTATTTGCCATCACAAAATAAGTTAAAGATTGTTATTTATTTTATTTACATATTTTAAAATCTTGCATATACATATATATACTCGTATGTGTATATGTATTTAAATATATAAAAATACACTTGGCCAATTTAAATAAAAATACACTTGGCTAATTTAATACAATTTTGAACAGATTGCCGTATTCACAATTTTGTGCATTTGGGATTGCAAATTTATGCAATTGCAAATTTATTCTCTCAATTGTGAATGATATACATATTTGGGTAAGGTTGCAATGCTTATTGCAAAACAGAAAATTCACAGCTGATTAATTAATAAAAAATACAGATGTCTCAAAATATTTGCTTAATTAAATATTCTGATTTCTATTATAAAAATAAGGATTAATTTGTTAGTTTGTCAGGATTTTAAATAATACATACATTTATGTAAATGTGAACAATTTGATTTTTTATGTTTTGCGTTTTGTAAATTTTTATTTTTTGTTATTAAATTTTTTTATTAAATTAATTTTTGTTAGCCTTTTGCTTTGTTTTATAATTTTGAATAATATTTTTAAAATTTGAATAAGCAAAATCGGCTCAGTTCACTGCGTTTCAACTGTCGTTTTGCAATTAAGTGTTGCATAAATATAGTAAATATAAGCTATTGGTTTTTAGTGTTGCATATTTGCAAAGATGTATCATGTGCATTTTGTTAGTGTAGAGTAAAAATATACTACACCATTTTGCAAATGCAATGATACAAGACCATTTGCACAAGATTGTGAATAGGGCTAATATACTTAAGTTTAGTGGCGACATATTTGGAAATAAATTTTTTATTTTAATCGAGTTAATTAACCTTTTTTACGTAAGTAGCAATACTTTAAGAAAATTATAAGGCAAAATTAAACTATGTAGATGCTTGTGTAATACAAACTTACACCCAATTCACATGATGACTTTTGCGACGTCGTTTTTACTGAATTCCCTTTTGAAGTTGCTACCAAAATCTTTGTGTGTTCAGACGATGTCTTTTAGTTTCATGTCTTTTTTCCCATTTTTGTTTTGAAATAATGTAAGTAACAAAGATAAATAACAAAAGTAAGAAAAATAATGAAAAGTAACAAAGAGAAATGAAAGAAAAGTCTTGAAAAACACAAATCAAGACTTTTTGTTTACCCCTCTTTCTTCCCTACACCGCTCACCAACAAGCAAAAAGAGACGTCGCAAAAGCAAAAATTAACTATGCTGGAAGTTGTTAGCTACAAGTATTCGTCAACGAATGAAGAAAACTAAATAACGCATTATTAAATATTTGCAGTGTTATTCATAAAAAATTCTTATTGTAGAGATAATGTACACATTAGTTAATAATCAGTTTTTGTGTTATTACCCGGTAATAATAAAGATTATTCACAAAAGTTTAATAAAGCCAAATTAACTATTGTGTGATTTTTTCAATTTTGTGATTCTGTGTTAGCAACATTGTTTCATTTTAATTGTCAAGTTATAATTAGTGTTGTGTACAATAACATACTCGATAAGCAAGTAGTCCTTAATGGTTTGAAAATGTGAAAATAATGTCATATAAATTTTATTTAAACAAGTTAGAGTAATAGAGTATTGCTTATAATATTTCAATAAATATTAAAATTTTTTAATATGTGTTGTATTGATATTGCTAGCAATGTTTTTTCCTAAGTTATTACAAAAGTATTCAAATACCGAGTTCGTTGCATTTGTTTACACACCACTAATTTGTTTGCTTTATTTATTTGGAAATGTTTTTAATCTTGTTGTGGTTGAAATGTGACAAATTATGCACAAAATCATGAAAAAAAGATGAAATAATATTAATATTTCAAAGAGCAGGTAGAATTTAAGTTATGTACGCATGTGAACAAATATGCATGTACATGCATATATGTAAGTACATACAGTCACATTTGTGTACATGCATACGTAAATATACATATTATGTATGTATGTATGTACATATTCACATACATTCATATTTATGTATTTCTTCTTGAATTTTCTTACTTTACGTACATACATACTTATGTATGTATGTAAACATTGCAGAAGGACTGGAAGAATCCGGAGAGTTGAAATACATATGTATGTACATTATCTGCAAAATAATTAATTTAATAAAAAATTATAGTTTTATGTATACATACTTATGTATATATTTTGTATAATACTAACGAATGTCGAAATTATATTTATTACAATCATTACTTTATTCGAATATTTTTTTTATTTTTCATACTTTTTGAAGTAAAAAGTAATTTTTTTACTTTAAAAAATGCAAAAGTCAACTTATTAAACGGCTAAAGTAGCGTGATGCCTACAATAAAATGTTCGAGTTTATTAGCGTGTAATAACCGCGTCATAGTACTATTAACCGTTTGTGAATACTACTTTAGCGCATTTTGCTTATTAGCCTCTAATAAAATGTTTGTGAATAACACTGAAAAAATATATTTCATATATTTATTTCATATCATACGTTAAACAAAAACAAAATGTACATTGATGATCGTTGTCGTCAATGTTTACCAGCAAAGTATACGAAAGTGTTGTTGCTTTGCTCTTGCGTGTATACAGTGAAGAACGAACAAAATCAATGCGGGTCATCTATGATGTTTTGGACAATTGCTTAAAACTTTCATGTACGACGCCAAAGAAAATTCAGCATCTGTCATTGATGATTTAATATTGTCAGTATTTTTCACGATGAATCATCATGACATTCGTCACTGTTAAGGTTATATGAAAACTTAGTAGTGACATAATACTGCCAAACATTTACAGATATTTAAACATAAATAAATATATTCATAAAAGCTAAATACAAACTTTTCTACATTAGCTATAAACTATTTATGCAATATATACATACATACTTAAATACAAATGTTCATATTTATAACTAAAATAAAATGCGTCTGGCTCATCTCCTTTGGTTTCATCACGACGTATTAACCAGTTCTCATCGCCACTGCAGGACTGTGTCAACGCCCTCTAAAATTTTTCATAAATTTTCTTAGCATATTCTATGGAGAGTTTGAAAGCGAGTGGCACCAAAAAATATACATATGTATGTACGTTATTTTTGTATTGTTGCTCTGATCGTGTTGCACTAGCAATTGTCATTGAACTACCATAGCACAATAATACCAGGTACACGCATCAGCAAATTTGCTTGTCAGCGGATTTTTCTATACGTTTGTGTGTGTGCCCCTCTTGAGTGCTTGTCAGATTTTTGTTGTTTACAATATGTCTGCTAAAAAAAAATTGTGCAAAAAGTAACGGAAAATTACTTCAAAGTAATTGTTGCAAATCAAGAAAATCAAGTGCTTGTATTGAAAATAATAAGATTTTATAATAAAAGAAAAATGCGTTGGTGTACGGTGTGTCGAAAAAGTTTTTCTAAGGGCAGTGGCAATTTATTCAATGTGCCAAAAAACATTGAAATGAGACAGAAATGGGGTGAAAATTGTGGCAAGAATTTTAAGCCAACGTCACAGATATGTAGCGACCATTTTTTGCCATCAAGCCTCAGACGAGTTGGAAATAGAATTTCTCTTATGCCAAATGCTGAGCCTTTTTTCTTTACAGATAGTTCCGATTCAAGGTAAGTACAATAAATTGTTATTTGTTCAAGAAATTATATTTGCGAAATTTCATTTATGTGTTTGTTATTGGTTAGGTAATCTATATGCAGTTCAGTATCTACTGATGAGTTGGTATTTAGCTGATAATGAACTCCAGGATTAGCTAACTCATAACAAATACATAAATAAAAGTTTGCAAACATAAATTCTGGAGCAGCTCGAATAAAATGTTGTATTAGTAAGTGACTTTTATATGGCAAGCAAAAACACTAATTCAAATATTTAAAAATTTTGTTTTCGTTTTTCATATTTTATAAAATTAATGGTAATGAAATATCCCATTGCCCGAGCTTAAAAGAAATGCTAATACAAAATAGCGAAAATATAGATTTACCGGAGGAGATCAAAAAAATGTTTTATAAATGCAGGATATATTTCCGAATAAAACATTTGAATAACCGGTTAAAAAAGCAAAAATCAAAGCAACGGCTGATGGGATTTAGTAAATTACTAAAAATGAAAATGTAAAAATCTTGGGACAGACCCTTGGCGGAAGGCTGGAGTCAAAAACAAAACAACACACCCGGAAAAAGGAGAGTAACACTAAAATTAGTTTTTCTATTTGTTACAATTTAATAACATTAATATTGTCACTATTTTCAGGTACTTCTAAATGATACTGTGGACAGACACACCCTTGGCGGAAGGCTGGAGTCAAAATCAAAAAAACACACCCGGAAAAAGGAGAAACACAACACACTCTTGGAAAATAAATATACAATTTTAACAACATTTATATTTTTTAACAATTTTTGTATTTATTTATTAATTTTTTATTTATTCTTTACAATGCATTAGCCTTCAGGCCACTACTATAAAATATATAAGAATATTCACAAATATATAAAATTTCATTATATAAACAACAAAATTCATTATATAAACAACAATAAACATATTTTTCATTTGAATTTTACATTTTAACAAGTTTTTTCTTTTATTTATCACAAAACTACATTAATTTATCACTAAGCAATGAAACTTTTTTCAACAAAACAAATAGAATTTTGACAACTCGCCAGAACTTATTGACAAGTCACCAGAACTTTTTGACAAGTCACCAGAATGTAAAAAAACACATACTCACACATACTTTTTCATGAAAACGCAGGGTTGCATGGATGCGTGTACCTGGTATTATTGTGCTATGTTGAACTACTTTTCATTTGCTTTATTTTTTCTGAGTTTTCTTCAGAAAACTTAGTTATGATATTCGGCTATTCAAGTTTAAACAAAAATTATTCTAGATATTAGGCCTGGCAGTCACAGTAATTTTATTTTCAACACGATCATTTAGGTTATCCAGAGCATTAAATAGTCATACGTAAAACATATTCTTGTGTAGATCTACATATTCGTCTGACTTTTATCGCTAGGTCGTTGCTAAAAACCTTGGCAGATAGTCCAACAGTCTTCAAGGCTTTGAAATAAAGACAAAACAAGAATATTTTCGATTCTATTTATTAGGTCCGTTTGTTTACTTTTACAGTAAAATGCAGTAAATGAGTAATAAATGAGTAAACAGCAGAATTTACTCTCCAAAAAAATGTTTGCCCAAAAAAGTACGCGAACGGAAAAATTGTAAAAATTCGTAAGATTTAGGCAACAGCTGATGGAAAATAAATGTAGTGTTGAAAAATTTCTACATATTTGGATATTTGAACAATTTATTCATCGGTACTCGATTAAATACTTTTTGTAACACAAATATTTTAATAAAATATAAACAATTTAATTTATTTATACTTTCCCATTTCTTCTTTTTTTATTTTATTTGATTTTTCATATTTGTGTGTGGTTAAATTTATTCAAAGTACATGAATATTTGTTTTTGCTACTGACTATCGAAAAAAGAAGTGCAATACTAAGTACCCAAGTACTATAGAATTTCACAACTCCAAAGAATTAAAATAACAACTCTAAAAAACTAATATAACTTTTATTTTCCATTGAAAGGCATGTAGGTAGTTGTTTCACAAACAAGTTCAATTTAATGTTAATTTAGTCCACACAAAAACATAAATGTGAAAATAAGGCCAAGTTCGTATCCAAAAAGTTTCGGCCGTAAAAAGTACTGAGATCAAAATAAGGACCAAGTTTTTGATAGGTATAATTCCATCTCATTTCTAGGCAACCATAAGCTTGGCAAAATTTTTCAAAGAATTCTTTCCATATTAGAAAGGCAAAAAATTTTTGCCAAGCTTACAGGCTTTGCTTTATTTTTACTTACATTTTTAGTTTGATAAATATTTTAGTCACAAATTGCACACTTTTTGTTTGTTTACCTTTCGAATCATATGTTTTCTTGTTTTAATAAACATTGCTGCGAAAAATTTCTGCAGTAAAAATTTGCAAGTTCTCAATTAAGAACTGTCACTTTACGCTCTCAATTTGGGTTCTCATTTACTGTATTTTGTGTAAACAACGCAATATAGTAAAATGCAGTAAAGTTCAGTAAAAAATAGTAAAAACTTTTGCGTACTCGAACTCACTTATTGTTACGTAACCAAACTTGATGCGAAGTCAGTGTAACACAATTTTGACAGTTTTTGCAGTACATACAAATAAATGATCTAATGATGATGTTTAGACAGACTGTAAAAAATTCAAATTTTTTTGTTTCTCTTCAAAGAAAAAGAAATGGATTATAGGATACTGAATACCAGTACGAAGAAAATTTCTTGATAAGCTAACTTCCTGCTATTTTCAGTTTATTAAGCATTGTATTAAAAAAAATCATAAACTTATATGCACTTTTTCTAACGCTTACTATTTAAATGAAACCTTGCTTTATTTAAACTATGAGTATTACATTAAAAATTCCATCGGCAAGGCTCATCTGTCGGTCCTAATGTTCAAAGCCGATGTCATGTTCGAAGATGTCCCTCTTGTTTCCTGATCACAGACAATTGCCTTTACACTAGGATCAATTGTTTCGTGATTTGTTATTGTTAAATTCTTTTTATGATTATCAGTCGTCTGATGTTGTTTATTTGTTGATTTGCTTGAAGTTTGAGTTGCTTCAGAGGTTGTAGAATGAAACAGTTGGAAAAGACTGGAATGCTTGACAATTGGAGGGAATATAAAGTTGCTCATCGCTTTGATTGGACTGATCTTTTTATGATGATGTCGTGTTCTGGGATAATGAGATGATGGGTGGTGGAACGTAGAATAATTAAGATTATTATTTTTGGTAGATTGATCCGAAGGTAGAGATATATTGTGGTGTGAGGCATTGGAAATCGTGCTGCTGCTATTTGTGTATGTGGAATGTCGTGAAGGATTTAAATACCTTTGTGGTGAAATTGACGTGGAAGTATCACTGCCACATGAACAAGAACGCGTTAATGATTTCCCATTTAAATTTAAAGAGTTTGTGGCTTGTGCTGGCTTCCGAAACTTTGGCTTGTGTCCCGTCGAAAGATTTTTCGATCCAGTATCTATAATAAAAATGGAAGCATTACTTAAGCAGCCATTTGAGTTGGAAAGATGTGCAGGGGTTTGGCTTCGTCTAGGACTATGTGGTTTTAGTTGATTCGGTGTTAAAGGTGGAGAGTTGGCTTCTGTTTGAACTTTATGATTTGGTGTTGTAGATTTCGAATTTTCATTACTTGTTATTTCGAAATCGCTTTGCGAGTTTGGTGTACTAGGAGGTTTATGATTCACATCCCATCTTAATTTATCTCGCATGGCACATGCTTTTAAAGAATTATTTAGTGCATTATGATCAACACCACCTTTCTGGATAGGACTGGATAAAAATACCTTTTCGAAGTCATTGTTATCATGAATCGGTGTATAAGTGCAATTGTCGTAGGAAAAATGGCTATCGCAGTCTTCTTTCTTATATTGCGATTTTCGATGATGCCTAGGTGGAGGTGTCGGTGTTGCCGAATTTTCTTCACCAGGGAATATAAAATTTACTTCCCCCAACTCTGCTCCACTCGAAGCTTCCATAATATTCCACATTTCCCTCTCAATATCGGTGGTAACAGAAGCAACAGCAGCAACAGTTTGATGTATATTATTTAGACATTTGGGAACGATTTGTACATTTTTTAGCGATTGCTGCTGCTGTTGTCGCAGCCAAATAGGAGAATCTGCAAGATTTCGAATTTAAATTAGTCTATAAAATGTATTAGCCAAAGAAAAAACCTACCAATATAAATTCTAGTGTGCATAGGATTCCTCCTGTTAACATCCATCGATTGCAGACGATGCTGCGAAGCCAATGAATAATGGTGTTGGACTTCTAAAGTTTGATCGGCTTCTATACCCAATATTTTTAGAATTAGATTCTTCAAAGCCAATCTAAAGTCCTTCAAATGATAAGCGTATAATACTGGATTGACGGCAGAGTTAAGATGAGAGAGTATAATGCAAAATAAAGTTAATTTGGGATGTATTGAACACGATGGACAGAAAGCTTTTATACAATTAATAGTGTAGAGCGGTATCCAACAGATCATAAAGAAAAGTACAATGATCGAGAGATTTTGTGTGGCCTTGACATCACGTTTACGAGCAGCACCTAAGACTCTTAACATTGTGCCGCCATGACATGATCTAACTGGATTTGCAATCTGGGCTACAGACGATCGGCGACTATTGTCGCCAAGAGGATTCATTGTGACAATTTGGCGCACTTGTTTTACTATCACTTTATAAATGTGAGCATAGAATGCCAACATTAATAAGGCCGGTGTTATTATTGTAGCGAAATATAAAAACACCAAGTAATTGTAGTCCATGACCTCAACAAATAGACAAGCCTGATTATCATCGACTGCTGCGTGCCATCCAAAAAGTGGTAAAAATCCCACGACTGTACCGGCAACCCAACACATTGAAATTATAACTGAAAAGAAAACAATTAATATGAATTCGCAATAAAATAATATTATATTTTTTATATAGTTTCTAATATAAAATATAATTAAGGGCAAAATGGAAGTGAAAATCTCATTATGTTGAAATTGTAATATCTATATAAACTTAAATTTTTGTTCTTTCTATCTAAACAAAACTCGGTACTCTGTGCTAGGATCAGATTCGTTTTTATAAAAACTTTATTAAGCACTTTAATTTGTTTTTAGTATTTCCCTCTATCACTCATCGGCAGTTTCATATCGTGAAGTAGCCAAATTAATTGATAATGTTTTATAACTAATCAGTAACCTAATTAATTTAAAATGTAAGCATATTCTTTATTTAGTTTACTACTAAATATATTAATTGAATTAATATTTAAACAATTAGCAGAAAATATGAATTATTAATGCTTAAATACAGCGGATAATGGCGATCACGGTTATAATTGTTTGCACACACTTCTGTTGACCAACAAGAAGTGAGTTGTATGTTTCATTCTTTTAACGCTTATTTACTACTGTCATAAGAAAAACTAATTGCTTTTTTATGCTTGCACTTTAATTTTAAAATAAAAACATTCTGGTCTGTGTAACCTGCCTCTTTTTTTTTTTTGGTGACACTGTGGTGAACGATATTAGAACACCTGTTATTAATACGAAACGATCTTAATTAAAAGAGTAAACAAATCAATAGTTAAACTGCAAAATACACATTATTTGTTTATGTACAATAAACGTATAATAGAATTATGTATATTAATTGTAATTTTTTAAATTACTACGAACTGCTTATTATATTTATATTTGTTAATCTTTATACAGGCTAAAGTTCGTAAATGTTAATAATCAGAGAACAAACGTTGTTTTTTTTAAACTGTTAAATCAACAAATCTTTTTAATAAAACAGCATTCTTTTAAATACAGAGATCAGATATTTCAATTAGAATTCACAATAAAATCACATGTAAATATGTTGCATATTTTTCAATACTTTGAAATATATATATAGGTGTATACATTGTATTGAAAAAAAAATATATAAAAAATTCAATCCTTAATTTATTTTTTTCCAATTTAGTTAAATATTCATTTTAAATTTCATTTTTGGAAACACTTTTTCTAAAAATGTATAAAAACTACAATAAAATTTATACATTAAATTTATAATTGTTAAAAAAAATAGACTTGTATACATGTTAGAGTTGTCAACCGATTAAGAATAATTCGATTAATCGATCAAACAAAACGAAACTCTTGTTCGAATAATTTAAAAATGCCGAATTTCGAATAACGAATAAATCGATTAATTAATGTCAATTAATCAAACAACTTTTTTTTAGTTTAAAATGCATGCGTCAAAAATGTTTAAATTTTTTTGTATGATATGAAACAAAGCGAGTACTTTATATCAACCAAATACATATTAGTTTGGATGTTTGCAGTTGTTGTCGTACTGCGCATAGCTACATAGTAGTCGTGCTATGTTTTGAATGAAACGTTAAAAAATTTTCAAGAATGGGGTTTTTTCACTCACTAGCCAAAAAATTGAGCTCGTTTTGGAGGTATTTTACCAAGCACAAAAATTTAAAAAAAAACAAAGTCACATGTAACAAGTGTCCTAAAGTATACAAAATTGTTGGAACAACAACAAAAAAATTAATAATTCTTTTGCAACAGATTTACGAAAACGTATTAAAATAAGAATAAATGAGGGACGTACAAAATTTTTAAATACGTTAATAATATTTTTTAAATTCTGGAAATTTTCCGAGCAATGAAAGTTTTTTAAAATATTCTTAAAAAAGTGAAACTAAAGAATAAATTATACTCCAGATTATTTTATGTTGAAAGTAACCACAATAATTCAGATGAAAGTAATAATAAAGAAGATGTTACTAGTAAAGAAATTAACAATCTTTTATACGAATTAAATAATTATATTAAAATTATTAAAAATTCAAAATATAAAAAGACTTCAGCGATATATTAGACAATATGCTATATATTTGAAAAAATGTAAAAAAAGAACAGAAAAATTAGATAAACTATTTTATGCTCTTCTCACAATATCACCTACCTCGACAATTAGCGAAAGGTTTATTTCAAAAACCAAAACCAAAAATCGTTTGAAAGCTAAAAAATTTAGTCAACTTTTATTTGTAACAGATTATTTCTTAAGAACAACCCAAATTGTTTGATTTCACAAAAAAAAAAAAAAAACATTTGATATTTTTTGACTGAATGAAGCATGTTTATTTGAATTAATAGTTTTATGTATTTTTTTGTTAATAAAAATATTAACTATTTTATTTTTAAGTTTTTTGTATGAAATGTTTATTTTTGGTCAATAAATTTTTGAAATAATTTTTTATTCGTTGTTCTCATTATTCTCAAATTATTCAGCTTTAATCGTTTGATCGAACGAACAAAATCAATTATTTGAATTATTCGAACAAAGTTGAAAGGCGAATAATTGACAACTCTAATATTTACACAGAATGTAACGTCTGCTGAAAATTTTGGATACTTACGAGTATATGTATGTATATATGTTCATAATAATTTCTTTAAATTCAGTACTTATTTTATATATTATACATATATCACTCTTGATCAAGAAGAGGGTATTAGGGGCGTTACATAATATGTGCACAGCCGCTTAACTCAAAATTTCAAAATTTTCAGTACAGGCAAAAAACTTTTTTTTTAATATTACTTACTCTTCTATCACAAAGAGAGGTGCAACTGTATTTCTTTTTTTTTTTTTTTTTTTTTTTTTGGAAAGAGTGGAGAAAATGGTGTAATATTTTTACAGTGGGTAGATATGACCACTGTACATCAATTTCTTGCAAAAAATGATATTTTAAAAATTTTGAGTTAATACCCTTGTAACGACCAAAAGTCGTAGACTCGTTTTTGGTATACATAATATAGTATACTATCGCATTAGGTATTAACCATTAGTTAGAAATTATAATGATCTACTAATAATCTAGATATACTTTTAACATTACCATTAATAGTATTAAAATCCATATCATTATTATATTATTATATTAATGTATATCTACTATTAAATATACTCATTTGAAAATACGCTGCACAGTAACGGCCAGCCAAAGAAATCACCACCGAAAACCAACCACACTCAACTACCATGGTGAACTACTATAATAAACAACATTGATCAGCTGGTGTGGTCAAACCAATGTAGTTGCACACAGAAAACACAGAAAACATCAACTTAATAAACTCAGACAATCGCGAACAGCTAGTCAGTCAGCAAGAGGCCAGCAAGCAAGTAAGACCTCATTTTATAGTCGCAAGACTAGTGGCGAACTCGTAGTACGGAGTATCGTGTCTTACACTGCCCCGCCACTACTACCGAACTCGTAGTATAGATTTCTGCCTGAGTATCGTGTCTTACACTGCTCAGACATTACTATAGCTACTAGACTCTCTCTGATTGAGTATCGTGTCTTACACTGCTCCATCATTGCTGATACCAGCGAATTCCCTCCGTCTGAGTATTGACGTATTACGCTGCTCTGCTAACTATCGGCTTATCCAAGCCCTCTGCTTGAGTATTGCATTATACGCTGCTCCATCACTACGGATATCAGCGAATTCTCTCCGTCTGAGTATTTGCGTTATGCGCTGCTCCATCACTACGGATATCAGTGAACTCTTTCCGTCTGAGTATTTGCATTATATGCTGCTCCATCACTACGGACATCAGTGAACTCTTTCCGTCTGAGTATTTGCGTGATACGCTGCGCCATCACGACGGATATCAGCGAACTCTGCCTGCCTGAGAATTTGTGTTATACGCTGCTCCGCCGCTACTGGTACTCACAAACTCTCGTCAAAACACGAATGATCGACGTTGTGTGTTACCCAAGTTCGACAGCAACAACCGCCTCAGTGCTTGAACTCATCATTGTCATCTCATCACTGCCACAAAGCCCAGCCGATGACAACTGACAAGAATACTAATACTCTCACCATGAGATAGCGTGTAAATGAATATATAGAACAAGAGACATTAAGAAAATAAAGATTATAACGTATTTGAAAAAAACTGAGTGTACCGATTCTTCATTAGTCTGCTTTAACTTATATATAAATATTTGTAACAACCCTGGACGCCGCGAGTCTCCGCCCCAGCAACCAGCGAAAACGTGTCTTAAAAATAAATTAGTTTAATTCATGAAACTGTATAATTTTATATTGTAAAATGAGGTATACATTTCTTGGTAATTCTATATAAAATTTTTTTTTTTAAAGGATGAGTGTAATTTTATCATGTAGAAGTCAAAAATAATGAGTCTACTTCATGGGAATGCATAATTAATATATAAAATGACAAATACCTTTCTTGGTAATTATATAAACAAGAAGTTATAAATTTTATTAAAAATTAAATGAATTTATGTTATAATTATGAGGTTAAAGAATATATTTCTTAGTAATTAAGTAGAAATAAAAAAAAATGAGTCTACTTCATGGGAAAGTATAATTAATACATAAAAATGAGAAATACATATAATTTATTATAATTGCTAAGATGTAAAAGAAATTTGTTTAGGATATAAAGGGTTTCAATTCCCCCAGGTGTGCAGTGCGTGACTCTTTATTTTCCCTCGTCTTTAGTTTCACGATGACGGGGGAGATAAATCGATCTACGATAAATGGACCTTCATACTTGGGAGCCAGTTTGGCTGCAAAATTGTCGATGGCTTTGGACAAATGATGTTGCCTTAACATCACTTTGTCGCCAACTGTGGGTTTCCAAGCCCTACGCCGCAGATTATAGTGTCGGCTTTGTTCGCAGAATGCCTTTTTAATATTTCGACGGACGATTTCGAAGATCTCCTCCATTTCACGACCGTGTTCAGCTGGGTTATGATGGTGTGCCCCTGTACCCATTGTGACCTCATCGTACAGTGCCTTTGGCAACCGGGGTTCTCGTCCTTGGGTAAGGTATGCTGGTGAGTATCCTGTGGCCTCTGATACGCTGGTGTTTATGGCCAACATAATTTATGGTAGGAACTCGTCCCACTTATTGTGTTGGGTTTCGGTGAATTGCGCCATCATGGTCTTGATGGCGCGGTTGGCCCGTTCTGTCGGGTTCTCCTGGGGTGTATATGGTGCGGTTAATTGCTGTGACACCCCGTAATCAGCGAGACATTTTTTTAAGGCCCGTGCAGTAAACTGGGTACCGTTGTCCGTTATTAACTGTTTTGGGCTTCCGTATCTGGCGATGATGCGTTCCCTCAACGCTTTTATGACCCCTTCGGCGGTGGCTTTCCTTAGTGGGATGAGTTCGACCCAGTTTGTGAATCTGTCTATAAAGACTAACAGCATGTTATTTCCGTGTTTAGAGCGTGGTAATGGCCCAACAAAATCGGCGCACACTGTAGCCCATGGTTCTTCGGGAACACGTTGTAACATTTCCCCGGCTGGGCGTTGCTGACTCGCCTTGTGACGTTGGCAGGACTCACATTTACGTACATAACGACTTATATCTCTGGACATACCTGGCCAGTAGTATCGTGTGTAAATTCGGTTGGTAGTTTTTCTGATACCTAAGTGTCCTGCGTGGACAGAATCGTGGTTTTCAGCTAATACACGTTCTCGTAGTGGTCTCGCGACACATAGCTTCCATGGGTTGGAATCGTGGTCGTCTATATTACGGGAAAAATGACGATATAACTGGCCATTCACCACACTGTATTCGGGATACTTTTCTAGCTGTTCGGCTACGGCTTTTATGCGTCCTTCAAACCAAGTACATGAAATAGGGGTTGCTGGCGTATCGACAATGTTGAGGGTTTCCCGTGGCTGTCGGGAGAGCGTATCGGCAATTACGTTATGTTTACCTTTTCTGTAGTTCACCACGAATTGGTATTGTTGTAATTCTAAGGCCCATCTGGCCAGCCACCCCGTAGGACTTTCAATGGTGTTTAACCACTTTAAGGATAGGTGGTCTGTGATGATATTAAACTGGTACCCCTCTAGGTAGGGTCTCATCTTCCGAATGCCCCATATAATGGCTAAGCATTCCTTTTCCGTGGTCGAGTAATTTAATTCGGCTTTGTTTAGATGACGGCTGGCATAGGAGATGACACGTTCGGCTCTGTCCAGTTCCTGGGTTAAGACGGCTCCGAGGCCGTAATCACTGGCATCCGTTTGCAACGTAAAAGTCTTTTTGAAGTCGGGGCATGCTAGTACGGGAGCTTCAGTGAGTTTGCATTTGAGTGTCTCAAATGCTGTTTGTTGTTCCTCTGCCCATTTCCAATGTCTTCCCTTTTTTAACAGGGCTATTGGTTGGGCTATTTCGGCAAAATTAGGTACAAACCTCCGATACCACGAGGCTACTCCAAGAAATCTGCGAATTTCTTTGATATTCTGTGGAGGTTTCATTTCCCTGATGGCAGCTACCTTTTCCGGATCCGTTTTTATACCCTCTTCACTTACGATATGACCCAGGTATTTCGTCTCCCGCTTGAAGAACTCGCATTTTTCTGGATTGATTCGTAGTTTGGCGGCTCGCAGGCGACGGAAGACTTCTTTTAAATTTTCTAGATGTTCTTCGAGTGTTCGGCCCACCACAATGATATCATCGAGGTAGGCGAAAGCATATGGTTCCATATCTACCCCAATAACGCTATCGAGGGCTCTCTGGAAGGTGGCTGGTGCTGAATGGAGTCCAAAAGGCATGACACGCCATTGATATAACCCACGTCCGGTCACGGCAAAGGCGGTGTATTGCTTGCTATTTTTGTCCATTGGAATCTGCCAATACCCATCCTTCAAGTCCAGACTACTGACGTACGCGCCATTTCGCAACCTGTTCAAAATGGTATCTATTCTAGGTAATGGATAAGCATCTTGTACTGACCTTGCGTTAAGTTGCCGGAAGTCCATACACATCCTCCAGGTACCATTCTTCTTTCTGGCCAGCGTTATTGGAAAACTATATGGGCTGTTTGAGGGTGCGATTAATCCCTTTGCGATTAATTTATTTACCTCTGCATCAATTATGGCTTGCATCGCCGGGTTTCTTTGGGCGTAACGCAATTTGATGGGGCGTTCATCTTTCATTATTATTTTGTGTGTTGCGATTTTTGAAAGTCCGGTGATGCCATTAAATAACCGTAACTCCTTCTCTAGAAAGTTATTGATGTGTCGTTGTTCCTCGGGGTTGTGCTCATTAATAGACCGGTTCCTAGCGCTTCCGGGCGGTTGCGATTTGGGGTCGGAATGTGAGCTTGGTGTATTGATGGTCGGTTTTGGGCTCTGATAAGCACAACTGGTTGTTAGGCCGGCACAGCTTAATGTGGCACCGAAGTTCCGTAGGAACTGTAGACCCAATAGCATATCTGCGCTGCATTCTGGCATGATAAGGAAGGTGCTCGGCTTGGTCAAGTTCCCCAAAGTGACGTCATAAGTTACTTGTTGAGAGAGGTGTTTGCATGAGCCGTCGGCTAGAATGACCTCAATATCATCGGTTAGCTTGCTGGGTGGCACCCCGAGTTGTTTCACGAGCGTTGACTTAATGAAATTTCTCGATGCCCCTGTGTCAAGGGTGGAGGTGATTAGTCTGTTTTTAATACGGATTCTCGCGCTGATTCGGCTTTCTTCACATTGTAATGCGGTGTTGTTATCTGAGGTTCTTTTCTTTGGGGGGTCAGCCAGCCTCAGACCTGTGGTCCCCCGGCGGCGTTTCCCGTACCACTTGCCCTATCGTCTCTATTTTGATTGCGGTATTGATTGTTAAATGGAGCTGCACCCGTGTTTTGGTGATTTGGCTTTCGTATGTTCTCCAGTTCTTCCGTTAGAGTAAGGAGTTCTGGCAATGAAGAAAAATCCTTTCGACGGATGTACTACAAATAATCGGGATGAGCGTTCCTGTAGATCCGTTCCAATTTCTGTTCCTGGTTCAGGGTAGAATGTCTCATGAGATTCTGGAGGGCTAGGAGGTAGTCTTTGAACTGCTCCCTGTGCTTTTGCCGGCGATTCTGGTTTGTCTCATCTAGATTTTCATAATATTTGGGTGGCAAGAAAAATGAACACAGGTCGACCTTGAATTTCTCCCAGGTCGGCCATTCGTTGTTGTTATTACGGAACCAGACCAGGGCTTTTCCATGCAGGAATTCTGGCATCAAGGGTGGCAGGATATCCATTGGGATGTGATACATACGAGACAATTCTTCCATTCGATCGATGAAATCTCGTGTACCATCATAGCTGACGTTCAATTTTCATACTTGGTCGATTACATTCAAGCGAGTGTCGGTAATATTTTGTTTTGGTTGTTCGTCGAGGAAATTTCCTTTGATTTTGTCGCCACTATCTTTAACAGGTATGCTGACTTCGGGGAGGCCCTCGTAATGAGTTGATACACCCGGGGATAGTGTGCTGGTGGTCGCGTCATGTTTGTTCTGTATTTCTAGCAGACGTTTCATCTGGTCTTCGGTATGTGTGTTGCCTAGGAATTTTCCCCAGCGTCTACGGAGTTCTTCCACATTTCCCGTGGTATCCATTTTGAATTCTGTTAGGTATATTATTAGATCTTCCCGTTTAAGGGAATAACCCCAAGACGTGCGGAGCATTTTTATTCTTTTTTTTTTTTAATAATTTACACCACAGTTGTTTTTTTTTTTTTTTTGTATTTGGTTTTATATTTTTATCAAATATCCAACAAAATATTTATATGCTTTTCCCGTTGATTTTGTAATAGCTTATGGTACAGTTTCTTTTTTTTTTATATATATATTCTGCTTTATACTTTATCAAAATAAAATATTTATATGATTTTCCCGTTTGTCGTAATGTAACAACTACTTCATGCTTTTGTTATTTATTACCGTTCGCGTCCACTGTTTGGTTGTTGTTTTATTTGTATGACCAAATTTTGTGGGTTCAGCTTTTTATTGATGAAAAAAAATTTAACTGTTCATTTTTTTTTTTTTTTTCAATATTTGATACACAACAATTTGTGGAAATATTCAAAGTTTAGTTTACCGTTGGTTTGATTTATTATTATATATATTTTTTTTCTTTCTCTTGTCTCTACGAATATCAATTCGTTTTATTGATTGTTTCTAAAAATGTCACTTATTTAAGAGTGTACTTTATATATTTTGTTATAATTGTTTATTTCATTAAATCTCTTAGTCTATATGTTTACACGTTTTCTCTTTATTAAGAGTATTATTATTATTACTGCTCGTTAATCTCGGCCGGGCTTTATGTCGGTGGTGGAAGGAGAACTGCTGAGAACACACACTGCGGCGGTTGTTTCGGTTAATATTGAGTAACGCACCACGTTGGCCACTCGTGTTTCTTTTACGGGAGTATATATCCAATAGTGTCTGAGCAGTGTAAAACACAATACTCAGGCAGCACAAGTTCGCTGGTATCAGCAGTGGGGGAGCAGTGTAAGACACAATACTCAATCAGAGAGAGTTTGGTATCTGTATTCGTGTCAGAGCAGTGTAAGACACGATACTCAGGGGGGAGGCAATGTAACGACCAAAAGTCGTAGACTCGTTTTTGGTGTACATAATATAGTATACTATCGCATTAGTTATAAACCATTAATTAGAAATTATAATGATCTACTAATAATCGAGATATACTTTTAACATTACCATTAATAGTATTAAAATCCATTACATTATTATATTATTATATTAATGTATATCTACTATTAAATATACTCATTTGAAAATACGCTGCACATTAACGGCCAGCCAAAGAAATCACCACCGAAAACCAACCACAGTCAACTACCATGGTGAACTACTATAATAAACAACATTGATCAGCTGGTGTGGTCAAACCAATGTAGTTGCACACACGCACATGTATATGCGTGGTGAGACACAGAAATATCAACTTAATAAACTGAGACAATCGCGTACAGCGAGTCAGTCAGCCTAAGGCCAGCAAGCAAGTAAGACCTTATTTATTAGTCGCAAGACAGTGGTTGACTCGTAGTATAGATTCCTGCCTGAGTATCGTGTCTTACACTGCTCAGACATTTCTATAGCTACCAAACCCTCTTTGATTGAGTATCGTGTCTTACACTGCTCAGACATTACTACCACTACCAAACTCTCTTTGATTGAGTATCGTGTCTTACACTGCTCCTCCACTGCTGATGCCAGCAAACTTGTTCTGCCTGAGTATCGTGTCTTACACTGCTCAGACACGACTACAGCTACCAAACTCTCTCTGATAGAGTATCGTGTCTTACACTGCTGATAGCAGCGAACTTGTGCTGCCTGAGTATTGTGTTTTACACTACTCCATCATTGCTGATACCAGCGAATTCCCTCCGTCTGAGTATTGACGTATTACGCTGCTCTGCTAAGTATCGGCTTATCCAAGCCCTCTGCTTGAGTATTGCCTTATACGCTGCTCCATCACTACGGATATCAGTGAACTCTTTCCGTCTGAGTATTTGCATTATATGCTGCTCCATCACTACGGACATCAGTGAACTCTTTCCGTCTGAGTATTTGCGTGATACGCTGCGCCATCACGACGGATATCAGCGAACTCTGCCTGCCTGAGAATTTGTGTTATACGCTGCTCCGCTGCTACTGGTACTCACAAACTCTCGTCAAAACACGAATGATCGACGTTGTGTGTTACCCAAGTTCGACAGCAACAACCGCCTCAGTGCTTGAACTCATCATTGTCATCTCATCACTGCCACAAAGCCCAGCCGATGACAACTGACAAGAATACTAATACTCTCACCATGAGATAGCGTGTAAATGAATATATAGAACAAGAGACATTAAGAAAATAAAGATTATAACGTATTTGAAAAAAACTGAGTGTACCGATTCTTCATTAGTCTGCTTTAACTTATATATAAATATTTGTAACAACCCTGGACGCCGCGAGTCTCCGCCCCAGCAACCAGCGAAAACGTGTCTTAAAAATAAATTAGTTTAATTCATGAAACTGTATAATTTTATATTGTAAAATGAGGTATACATTTCTTGGTAATTCTATATAAAATTTTTTTTTTTAAAGGATGAGTGTAATTTTATCATGTAGAAGTCAAAAATAATGAGTCTACTTCATGGGAATGCATAATTAATATATAAAATGACAAATACCTTTCTTGGTAATTATATAAACAAGAAGTTATAAATTTTATTAAAAATTAAATGAATTTATGTTATAATTATGAGGTTAAAGAATATATTTCTTAGTAATTAAGTAGAAATAAAAAAAAATGAGTCTACTTCATGGGAAAGTATAATTAATACATAAAAATGAGAAATACATATAATTTATTATAATTGCTAAGATGTAAAAGAAATTTGTTTAGGATATAAAGGGTTTCAATTCCCCCAGGTGTGCAGTGCGTGACTCTTTATTTTCCCTCGTCTTTAGTTTCACGATGACGGGGGAGATAAATCGATCTACGATAAATGGACCTTCATACTTGGGAGCCAGTTTGGCTGCAAAATTGTCGATGGCTTTGGACAAATGATGTTGCCTTAACATCACTTTGTCGCCAACTGTGGGTTTCCAAGCCCTACGCCGCAGATTATAGTGTCGGCTTTGTTCGCAGAATGCCTTTTTAATATTTCGACGGACGATTTCGAAGATCTCCTCCATTTCACGACCGTGTTCAGCTGGGTTATGATGGTGTGCCCCTGTACCCATTGTGACCTCATCGTACAGTGCCTTTGGCAACCGGGGTTCTCGTCCTTGGGTAAGGTATGCTGGTGAGTATCCTGTGGCCTCTGATACGCTGGTGTTTATGGCCAACATAATTTATGGTAGGAACTCGTCCCACTTATTGTGTTGGGTTTCGGTGAATTGCGCCATCATGGTCTTGATGGCGCGGTTGGCCCGTTCTGTCGGGTTCTCCTGGGGTGTATATGGTGCGGTTAATTGCTGTGACACCCCGTAATCAGCGAGAAATTTTTTTAAGGCCCGTGCAGTAAACTGGGTACCGTTGTCCGTTATTAACTGTTTTGGGCTTCCGTATCTGGCGATGATGCGTTCCCTCAACGCTTTTATGACCCCTTCGGCGGTGGCTTTCCTTAGTGGGATGAGTTCGACCCAGTTTGTGAATCTGTCTATAAAGACTAACAGCATGTTATTTCCGTGTTTAGAGCGTGGTAATGGCCCAACAAAATCGGCGCACACTGTAGCCCATGGTTCTTCGGGAACACGTTGTAACATTTCCCCGGCTGGGCGTTGCTGACTCGCCTTGTGACGTTGGCAGGACTCACATTTACGTACATAACGACTTATATCTCTGGACATACCTGGCCAGTAGTATCGTGTGTAAATTCGGTTGGTAGTTTTTCTGATACCTAAGTGTCCTGCGTGGACAGAATCGTGGTTTTCAGCTAATACACGTTCTCGTAGTGGTCTCGCGACACATAGCTTCCATGGGTTGGAATCGTGGTCGTCTATATTACGGGAAAAATGACGATATAACTGGCCATTCACCACACTGTATTCGGGATACTTTTCTAGCTGTTCGGCTACGGCTTTTATGCGTCCTTCAAACCAAGTACATGAAATAGGGGTTGCTGGCGTATCGACAATGTTGAGGGTTTCCCGTGGCTGTCGGGAGAGCGTATCGGCAATTACGTTATGTTTACCTTTTCTGTAGTTCACCACGAATTGGTATTGTTGTAATTCTAAGGCCCATCTGGCCAGCCACCCCGTAGGACTTTCAATGGTGTTTAACCACTTTAAGGATAGGTGGTCTGTGATGATATTAAACTGGTACCCCTCTAGGTAGGGTCTCATCTTCCGAATGCCCCATATAATGGCTAAGCATTCCTTTTCCGTGGTCGAGTAATTTAATTCGGCTTTGTTTAGATGACGGCTGGCATAGGAGATGACACGTTCGGCTCTGTCCAGTTCCTGGGTTAAGACGGCTCTGAGGCCGTAATCACTGGCATCCGTTTGCAACGTAAAAGTCTTTTTGAAGTCGGGGCATGCTAGTACGGGAGCTTCAGTGAGTTTGCATTTGAGTGTCTCAAATGCTGTTTGTTGTTCCTCTGCCCATTTCCAATGTCTTCCCTTTTTTAACAGGGCTATTGGTTGGGCTATTTCGGCAAAATTAGGTACAAACCTCCGATACCACGAGGCTACTCCAAGAAATCTGCGAATTTCTTTGATATTCTGTGGAGGTTTCATTTCCCTGATGGCAGCTACCTTTTCCGGATCCGTTTTTATACCCTCTTCACTTACGATATGACCCAGGTATTTCGTCTCCCGCTTGAAGAACTCGCATTTTTCTGGATTGATTCGTAGTTTGGCGGCTCGCAGGCGACGGAAGACTTCTTTTAAATTTTCTAGATGTTCTTCGAGTGTTCGGCCCACCACAATGATATCATCGAGGTAGGCGAAAGCATATGGTTCCATATCTACCCCAATAACGCTATCGAGGGCTCTCTGGAAGGTGGCAGGTGCTGAATGGAGTCCAAAAGGCATGACACGCCATTGATATAACCCACGTCCGGTCACGGCAAAGGCGGTGTATTGCTTGCTATTTTTGTCCATTGGAATCTGCCAATACCCATCCTTCAAGTCCAGACTACTGACGTACGCCGCATTTCGCAACCTGTTCAAAATGGTATCTATTCTAGGTAATGGATAAGCATCGGGTACTGACCTTGCGTTAAGTTGCCGGAAGTCCATACACATCCTCCAGGTACCATTCTTCTTTCTGGCCAGCGTTATTGGAAAACTATATGGGCTGTTTGAGGGTGCGATTAATCCCTTTGCGATTAATTTATTTACCTCTGCATCAATTATGGCTTGCATCGCCGGGTTTCTTTGGGCGTAACGCAATTTGATGGGGCGTTCATCTTTCATTATTATTTTGTGTGTTGCGATTTTTGAAAGTCCGGTGATGCCATTAAATAACCGTAACTCCTTCTCTAGAAAGTTATTGATGTGTCGTTGTTCCTCGGGGTTGTGCTCATTAATAGACCGGTTCCTAGCGCTTCCGGGCGGTTGCGATTTGGGGTCGGAATGTGAGCTTGGTGTATTGATGGTCGGTTTTGGGCTCTGATAAGCACAACTGGTTGTTAGGCCGGCACAGCTTAATGTGGCACCGAAGTTCCGTAGGAACTGTAGACCCAATAGCATATCTGCGCTGCATTCTGGCATGATAAGGAAGGTGCTCGGCTTGGTCAAGTTCCCCAAAGTGACGTCATAAGTTACTTGTTGAGAGAGGTGTTTGCATGAGCCGTCGGCTAGAATGACCTCAATATCATCGGTTAGCTTGCTGGGTGGCACCCCGAGTTGTTTCACGAGCGTTGACTTAATGAAATTTCTCGATGCCCCTGTGTCAAGGGTGGAGGTGATTAGTCTGTTTTTAATACGGATTCTCGCGCTGATTCGGCTTTCTTCACATTGTAATGCGGTGTTGTTATCTGAGGTTCTTTTCTTTGGGGGGTCAGCCAGCCTCAGACCTGTGGTCCCCCGGCGGCGTTTCCCGTACCACTTGCCCTATCGTCTCTATTTTGATTGCGGTATTGATTGTTAAATGGAGCTGCACCCGTGTTTTGGTGATTTGGCTTTCGTATGTTCTCCAGTTCTTCCGTTAGAGTAAGGAGTTCTGGCAATGAAGAAAAATCCTTTCGACGGATGTACTACAAATAATCGGGATGAGCGTTCCTGTAGATCCGTTCCAATTTCTGTTCCTGGTTCAGGGTAGAATGTCTCATGAGATTCTGGAGGGCTAGGAGGTAGTCTTTGAACTGCTCCCTGTGCTTTTGCCGGCGATTCTGGTTTGTCTCATCTAGATTTTCATAATATTTGGGTGGCAAGAAAAATGAACACAGGTCGACCTTGAATTTCTCCCAGGTCGGCCATTCGTTGTTGTTATTACGGAACCAGACCAGGGCTTTTCCATGCAGGAATTCTGGCATCAAGGGTGGCAGGATATCCATTGGGATGTGATACATACGAGACAATTCTTCCATTCGATCGATGAAATCTCGTGTACCATCATAGCTGACGTTCAATTTTCATACTTGGTCGATTACATTCAAGCGAGTGTCGGTAATATTTTGTTTTGGTTGTTCGTCGAGGAAATTTCCTTTGATTTTGTCGCCACTATCTTTAACAGGTATGCTGACTTCGGGGAGGCCCTCGTAATGAGTTGATACACCCGGGGATAGTGTGCTGGTGGTCGCGTCATGTTTGTTCTGTATTTCTAGCAGACGTTTCATCTGGTCTTCGGTATGTGTGTTGCCTAGGAATTTTCCCCAGCGTCTACGGAGTTCTTCCACATTTCCCGTGGTATCCATTTTGAATTCTGTTAGGTATATTATTAGATCTTCCCGTTTAAGGGAATAACCCCAAGACGTGCGGAGCATTTTTATTCTTTTTTTTTTTTAATAATTTACACCACAGTTGTTTTTTTTTTTTTTTTGTATTTGGTTTTATATTTTTATCAAATATCCAACAAAATATTTATATGCTTTTCCCGTTGATTTTGTAATAGCTTATGGTACAGTTTCTTTTTTTTTTATATATATATTCTGCTTTATACTTTATCAAAATAAAATATTTATATGATTTTCCCGTTTGTCGTAATGTAACAACTACTTCATGCTTTTGTTATTTATTACCGTTCGCGTCCACTGTTTGGTTGTTGTTTTATTTGTATGACCAAATTTTGTGGGTTCAGCTTTTTATTGATGAAAAAAAATTTAACTGTTCATTTTTTTTTTTTTTTCAATATTTGATACACAATAATTTGTGGAAATATTCAAAGTTTAGTTTACCGTTGGTTTGATTTATTATTATATATATTTTTTTTCTTTCTCTTGTCTCTACGAATATCAATTCGTTTTATTGATTGTTTCTAAAAATGTCACTTATTTAAGAGTGTACTTTATATATTTTGTTATAATTGTTTATTTCATTAAATCTCTTAGTCTATATGTTTACACGTTTTCTCTTTATTAAGAGTATTATTATTATTACTGCTCGTTAATCTCGGCCGGGCTTTATGTCGGTGGTGGAAGGAGAACTGCTGAGAACACACACTGCGGCGGTTGTTTCGGTTAATATTGAGTAACGCACCACGTTGGCCACTCGTGTTTCTTTTACGGGAGTATATATCCAATAGTGTCTGAGCAGTGTAAAACACAATACTCAGGCAGCACAAGTTCGCTGGTATCAGCAGTGGGGGAGCAGTGTAAGACACAATACTCAATCAGAGAGAGTTTGGTATCTGTATTCGTGTCTGAGCAGTGTAAGACACGATACTCAGGGGGGAGGCAATGTAACGACCAAAAGTCGTAGACTCGTTTTTGGTGTACATAATATAGTATACTATCGCATTAGTTATAAACCATTAATTAGAAATTATAATGATCTACTAATAATCGAGATATACTTTTAACATTACCATTAATAGTATTAAAATCCATTACATTATTATATTATTATATTAATGTATATCTACTATTAAATATACTCATTTGAAAATACGCTGCACATTAACGGCCAGCCAAAGAAATCACCACCGAAAACCAACCACAGTCAACTACCATGGTGAACTACTATAATAAACAACATTGATCAGCTGGTGTGGTCAAACCAATGTAGTTGCACACACGCACATGTATATGCGTGGTGAGACACAGAAATATCAACTTAATAAACTGAGACAATCGCGTACAGCGAGTCAGTCAGCCTAAGGCCAGCAAGCAAGTAAGACCTTATTTATTAGTCGCAAGACAGTGGTTGACTCGTAGTATAGATTCCTGCCTGAGTATCGTGTCTTACACTGCTCAGACATTTCTATAGCTACCAAACCCTCTTTGATTGAGTATCGTGTCTTACACTGCTCAGACATTACTACCACTACCAAACTCTCTTTGATTGAGTATCGTGTCTTACACTGCTCCTCCACTGCTGATGCCAGCAAACTTGTTCTGCCTGAGTATCGTGTCTTACACTGCTCAGACACGACTACAGCTACCAAACTCTCTCTGATAGAGTATCGTGTCTTACACTGCTGATAGCAGCGAACTTGTGCTGCCTGAGTATTGTGTTTTACACTACTCCATCATTGCTGATACCAGCGAATTCCCTCCGTCTGAGTATTGACGTATTACGCTGCTCTGCTAAGTATCGGCTTATCCAAGCCCTCTGCTTGAGTATTGCCTTATACGCTGCTCCATCACTACGGATATCAGTGAACTCTTTCCGTCTGAGTATTTGCATTATATGCTGCTCCATCACTACGGACATCAGTGAACTCTTTCCGTCTGAGTATTTGCGTGATACGCTGCGCCATCACGACGGATATCAGCGAACTCTGCCTGCCTGAGAATTTGTGTTATACGCTGCTCCGCTGCTACTGGTACTCACAAACTCTCGTCAAAACACGAATGATCGACGTTGTGTGTTACCCAAGTTCGACAGCAACAACCGCCTCAGTGCTTGAACTCATCATTGTCATCTCATCACTGCCACAAAGCCCAGCCGATGACAACTGACAAGAATACTAATACTCTCACCATGAGATAGCGTGTGAATGAATATATAGAACAACAGACATTAAGAAAATAAAGATTATAACGTATATGAAAAAAACTGAGTGTACCGATTCTTCATTCCTCTGCTTTTACTTAAATATAAATATTTGTAACAACCCTGGACCTCGCGAGTCTCCGCCCCAGCAACCAGCGAAAACGTGTCGTTACACCCTCTTGTTGATCAAGTGCGCTATGTATAATATATTTTTTTTAAATATATATTGCAATTAACCATATTGATTAACTCAGGTAAAGCTGCTAGATCATAGCAGCTACATTTGCTTATTAGCATTAAACAATATTTTGTGTTTGCTTCCAAAGACGACTTTTTCAATGAATATCTTACCTTATTCTTATATATGTTTACCTGACTAAATAGTATTTCCACATTTCCTAAAGAATGTGGTAAAACTAGGATTTTTGTAATAAATATAGTCAAAACCAAAACTAAAACTAAAAGACTAGAATCCCAATCTGGATTGCATCTCTGATATTTTTTTTTTTTCAAAAATCCAATAGTTATATGTTTTTATCAGGACAATAATTTTAATTGTCTGAACTCAGTTTCTAGCTCTTGGCTTTCACTATCTTTAATAAAATGGGGAAATTCTTTTATAATTTCAGAAAACCAACTGTTTTCTTCATTAATAATATTAAATGGATTAATTTGGCCAAGAGCTTTATATTTATTTTCAAAATCAAATCTTGATAATATCTGATCACAAAGCTCTATATAAAAATTAACACAATTATTACTAATATTATATTTTTCTTTTGCATTTATTTATGCTTCTTCCAATACGTCTCTGGCAAATATTCCTAAATAAATGTCTTCAAAATTTAAAAATAGTTTTTGCTTTTATAATCAATTAAATAAAAGTTTTCAGTTTTAAGCAAACTAGTTTTTAAAAAGTTTCTCATATTAATTTTCAGCATTTCAAGGTTGCTTTAATAATACAAATAAATGTTGCAACCTTGAGTTATTTAAAATCGTCAAATATAGGGTATAAATCTTCCCATCGTCACTACGTAATTTATAGTACCGAAAATCGTCAAAACGACGATAAATCGTCAAATCTGGCAGCTATGTAAAGGGGATTGATTTTTTGTTTCTTTGTTTGAAATGAATAGGCTCCGAAACTACTTAACCGATTTTGATGAAATTTTCAGGGAATCTTCAGAATATTCAGGCGGGTGACATAGGCTATATGAAGTTTTGATTGGAAAAAGAGGCGTGGCACCACCCATATAGCACAAAAATTTAAATCGCCATATTTTGGGAATTTTTTGACCTACGTCGTTGATATTTGGTACATATGGTATTGGCATAATTTGGAATACGTACCAGGATAAAAGTGGGTGGGACCACGCCCCTTTTTAGAAAAATCAAACCCTTGGACCGATCTTTTTGAAATTTTCACAGCATGTTACTGTGACTTTTTAAGGAATAATAGGCTATATGAAGTTTTGATTGGACAAAGAGGAGCTGCACCGTCCATATAACCCAAAAATTTAAATTGCCATATTTTGGGCATATTTTGACCTACGTCGATGATATTTGGTACATATGGTAATGGCGTTTCAGTTTCAACTCTCGTAGTGAACAGACGCATCGTCGCAACTGAATATAAAAAAAAAATAAAATAAAAAAAATATTTTCAAGTCACAAAAAATATAAAAAAAACAAACCATTTATTGAACAGTTATTTTACTGGTTTTATTTTATTTTTTGCTTGTGTGCAATATACATAAATATTTGCATACACAAACTAATATAAGTGAAAATAAAAAAAGAGAACTCTGATGAGTTCATCTTCTGACAAAAACAACAATAATCCTACAAGCAGTAGGAATGTGCAATATATAACTTTAGTTGCTGATGACGACAGTAAAAAAAATGAATTTAACAAAAACCTGAATTTAACAGTAAACACAAATACTCGTGCGCGATCATTATCTCTGAACATGTTAAATAGTGATCAAGAAGCAACAACAATTGCACCCATCAGCAAACTTGTCAGCTTAGCTGTACAAACAAACAAACAAACAATAAGTAACAAGGTGACCAACGTGCACAAAATGGTAGATGCGGTGAGTACAATTAATGATAATAAAATTCAAACAGGAATGGACAGATACATAACCGTATTAAAAAGGGGAAGAAGTCCATAATCCGCTCAAATTGCTTCAACATCGAAAGTTCCCAGAGATGGAAAAAACAATATAATAAATTCCGAAAATCGTTTCGCGATTTTATCTGAACAAGATGATGAAGACACAACTACAACAAGTTCGAGTAAGCCCCCACCCATATATTTAAGAGAGCAGAATTCCAGTTTGCTGGTTAAAAGTCTTATCTCATTAATTGGAGAAAATGAGTTTTATGTAACTCCAATTAAGCGCGGAAACATCAATGAAACAAAAATTCAGGTAGCTTATGAAAATAATTACCGAAAAATTGTTTCAGATTTCGAATCTAAAACTAAAAACTTCTACACGTACCAATTAAAGAGTGCTAAAGGTCTAACAGTCGTAATAAAAGGAATAGACTCTAGCGTGGATCCAGAAGAGGTCAAGTCTGGCCTTGAAAATTGTGGCTTCAAAGTTAAAAATGTCTCAAACATTAAAAATAGAGAAAAAAAAAATCCCCCAACCAATATTAAGAGTCGAGTTACAGCCAGATGGCATAAAAATAAAAAAGAATGAAGCACATCCAATATATGACTTAAAGTACTTGTTGCATCGAAGAGTTACTGTTGAGCTTCCACATAAAAGAGCTGGACCTGTTCAACGCCTGAACTGCCAAGAATTTGGGCACACGAAGACTTATTGCAAGTTGCCTACAGTCTGCGTTGTATGTGGTGAGTTACACAGTACTGCTAACTGTGATAAAATAAAAGGTGATACCAAGGCGAAAAAATGTGGCAATTGCGGCGGAAATCACACTGCCAACTAAAGAGGCTGCCCTCTTTACTCTTTTTTTAAAAATTCGTCGAACAGAAAAACAAATGCTACTCCCGATCAGCCCAACACCCCTTTAAACTACCCTCAGTTACCTCAAGCGCCGTCTAGCCATAATCAATACTCAAATGTTTTAAAGTCTAACACGACTCTTACTCAACAAAAACCTTATAGTCAATTCTCATACGCTAATATTTTAAAAGGTAACCAGACTCCGGCGCAAAAAACTGTACCAGCTAATGAAGAATAAGTGCATAATTTTAGTCGTATTGAAGCCTCGATAGAGATCCTAATACAAACAGTAAATACATTTACTCTCAACATGTCCTGTATGATGCAGGAAATGTTGAAAATGCAGTCTACCTTGTTGCAGGCTGTACTAAGCAAACCATGAACTTCAAAATCTGTTTTTGGAACGCAAACGGCATCTGCCAACATAAAAACGAAATAGAATATTTTCTTCAGGATAAACAAATCGATGTTATGCTTATCTCAGAAACTCATTTGACATCTCGAAGCTGTTTCAGAATTAGTGGATATAATTTTTACGACACCAAGGATCCCCGCGGCAGAGCTTGTGGTGGTTCGGGAATCCTAATAAAAACGCGAATAAAACAACACCTGTTGAATGATTTTTGTGAAGATTATCTTCAAGCAACGAACATCTGCATCGAAACTTACTATCAAAAACTTGTAATATCATCTGTCTATTCGCCCCCTGATTCTCAATTACCGAGAGTCAATATACGGCTTTTTATAAATCACTGGGCCTCCGTTTTCTAGCAGCTGGCGACTACAATGCTAAACACACTTTTTGGGGTTCACGTTTAATCACACCTAAGGGACGAATTTTATTCGACACAATATCTAAAATGGGTTTGAATGTAGTTTCAAGTGGACAGCCAACATATTGGCCAACAGATCGAAAAAAAATTCCTGATGTTATCGACTTTGGAATTGTGAAAGGCGTGCCCAGCGAGATGGTTGAAGTTGAAGCATCTTTGGACTTATCTTCAGACCACTCGCCTATAATTGTCACTATTTACTCACACACAACATGTGATTTAGCGACGACATCTGCACGTATTAACTGGCTGAAATACAGAAAATATCTGAGTGCTCATTGCTCGGAAAAAATGCCGCTGAGAACACCTTCAGACATAGACGATTCTCTCAGGTTGTTTGAAGCGCACGTTAAACAAGCTGCTTTTAATGCTACTTCAAATGAAATAAACCAACCAGTGAGATTTAACAATATTTTTTCTGTAGATATAGAAAGGCTATTGACTGAAAAACGGCGAGCTCGACGAAAATGGCAGCGCTACAGATCACCCCAGCTAAAATTAAGGCTTAAGGAGTGTACCAAGCAGCTTAGGAAAGTTTTGCAAACTCAAAAAACAGCTTCCCTTCAAAAATTTCTTCAAGAACTAGATGCAACTCCACAAACAGTTTATTCACTGTGGCGTCCAGCCAGAGTACTAAAAAGGCCGGTGATATGCAAACCCCCATTACGAGCCCCAAATGGTGACTGGGCAAAAACTGATGCTGAAAAAGGTGCACTTTTTGTTAAACACTTAGAAAAAGTTTTCACTCCGAATATTTCTGCTGATATTGTTGAACTGCCACCAGTCGTCCCTTTACCAGAAATACCGATGAGATTTAACATGACGGAGATTGAAAATACTATTACTAGCCTTAACACCAGAAAAGCCCCAGGTGTCGACAAAATAAGCAACAAAATGCTTCAAGAATTGCCTTATATTGCAAAAAAAATAATACTATTCATTTTTAACAGTATTCTACGCCTAGAACACTATCCTAAAGAATGGAAGGTTTCGCTAATTACTATGATACCAAAGCCCGGCAAGGATCATACAAAGGTTGAATCCTATCGGCCTATTAGTTTACTGTCTAACATTTCAAAACTATTTGAAAAGCTGTATATGAGCAAGCTGATGCCTATAGTGACTAGTAATGGATGTATTCCAGATCATCAATTCGGTTTTCGCAGACAACATAACACAATTGAACAAACTCACAGACTTGTGAATGTCGTTAGAGACACTTTTGAAAAAAAGAAATACTGCTCTGCGCTCTTTATTGATGTCTCACAAGCTTTCGATAAAGTATGGCACGAAGGTATTTTCAATAAATTAACACAAAATCTACCAGCAAACATCGTAAAGCTTTTAAAAAGCTATTTAATGGAACGTAAATTTGTAGTTAGGGAAGGCAATTCTTTAAGCCCTCCGCAGTCGATTGAAGCCGGAGTCCCTCAAGGCAGTATCTTCCCATGTTCGAGATGAACGTCTTCATTGGTCCATAGGTCAATACAAAATTTTCAAATATCGCTTTAGCGATTGTTTTTGCAGATTTATCTGGTGTTGGTATTGTCACCAAATATTTAGTAAGATCACATATTAAAGTGATTGCATATTCATTTCCATTAATCGATTTCGGAAATGGCCCTATTGTATCTACATACACCGTGTCGAATGCTTTTTCTGGTGTTTCTGTTATAGTCATAGGACTTTTATTATGGTTTACTGTTTTTGATTTTTGGCATTTTTGACATGATTTAACATATTTCGTTATGTCTTTTATCATATTTTTCCAATAGTAATACCTCTTTATTTTTTCTATTGTTCTATATATTCCACAATGTCCTCCCTCTATCGGATCATCATGGTATTTCAGCATTATATCAAGAATTGCCTTAGCATTCTTATCATTTATATTGGTCACCTCATTAAGTAGCGCTACTTTTAATTTATTTAAGTATTTATTGCCCATATTTTTAAATTCATTTATGGAGATAAATTCGAAAATTTTCTCACTGGGTGCCATTTGTAGTGTCTCTACACTAAGTTTACCGGCCACTTTCTCAAGCCTTGGGAAAAATTGTCTTAGGTCAATATTCCCATTAGTAAACAAATCATTTATATTTATATATGTAATAATAGATTTTCCTCGTTTGATGTAACATTTTACAGGAGTAATCTTTAATTTATAGTACTTTCTGACGTCAGTGTTCTTTAGTGGTACATATATATTGGGCTTTTTATCATTATTTTTAATTTGATGCTGAATATTTTCGGTATTACTTTGTTGTTTCTTTTTAAATGCCATAGATCTTGTTGTAATTTTTAACACCGTATTAGTTTTTATATTTATATCTTTTAAGTCATCAATCGTTATTCTTGATAACGCGTCTGCAACATAATTGTCTTTTCCCCTAAGATATTCTATAGTAAAATTGTATTCTTCCAAATCTAACCTCATTCTTGTTAATTTTGAACTTGGGTTTTTCATAGAAAATAAATATGATAATGGTCTGTGATCAGTACGAACAAGAAAATGTTTACCATATATGTATGGTCTGAAGTGTGTAATAGCCCAATGGATAGCTGTCAATTCCTGTTCGATTGTAGATTTATTGCTTTCACCTTTGGTAAAAGATTTTGATGCGTATGCTATTGGTAATTGCTTTCCATCATATTCCTGTGTTAATACGGCTCCACAAGCTTGTTTGCTTGCGACCGTCGTTATACAAAATTCTTTTGTGAAATCAGGGTATTGAAGTAGTGTGGGTTTTATTAGAGCTTTTTTCAGATATTTGAATGCATTGTCACAATCTTTAGTCCATTCAAATTGTACTCCTTTTCTTGACGATTTCGTTAGATGTCTGGAATATTCTGAGAAGTTTTTGATGAATCTTCGATAATAATTACAAAATGCAACGAATCGTTTTGCACTATCCGCATCCTTAGGTGTTGGATAGTTTTCGATAGCTGCGTATTTACTATCATCAGGTAATATTCCTGTACATTGTCTGTACATTTGTGTCCAAGATAAGTAACTTCTGTCCTGAAAAATGAACATTTTTCTGGATGAAGTTTTAAGTTGTGTTTTCTACACAAATCAAATACATCTTTTAAATTTGAAACCATATGTTTCTCTGAACAACCTAACACCACTAAGTCGTCCATGTACAGGAAAGCCTGGTTTGGTTTTAGACCAGCAAAAGCAAGTGTCATCATTCTTTGAAATGAATTTGGAGCTATTTTTAAACCATACGGTAATCTAGTAAATCTGTATGAGCCATTGTTTATTGAAAATGCTGTCAAGTCCCTAGATTTGTTCTCCAAGCCAATTTGGTGAAAACCTGACATTAAGTCTAAACAAGAAAAGTATTTTGCTCTGCCGAGCTGGTCTAGAATATCGTCTATATTAGGTAATGGAAACTTATCTGCAATTAGTTTTTTATTTATTTGCCTGTAGTCTATGACAAGTCTCCATCTTTTCTTATCGCAATTGGGCAGTGATTTCTTTGGTACGAGTAATATTGGACTGTTGTACTCAGAGTACGAAGGTTCTACAATTTGATCATCTATTAGTTTTTTGACCTGTTTATCTATTTCTTCTTTATGTGTATGTGGTATACGATAATTTTTGATGTATATCGGTTCTTTATCTTTTACCCTCAACTTTTGTTCATAGAAATTATTTATTGTTATTTTTTCTGATTCTAAACCGAAAATATCACTGTATGTTGAGCATAATTCTGTTAATGTATTTTTAAATTGTTCCGGGAAATTTTTCTTCAAAATTTTTAGTATTTCTGATTTTCTTGTTATATTTTTGCAAGAATTTTCTTTTATTATATCATAATCAGAGATGTTTTCGGTTTTTATGTTACTTTTCTTAATTTTGGTATTAGTGTTATTAGTGTTTAAAAAACGAACGTATGCTTTGTTAGTGTTAACTATTGTGTTTGGAATGAAGACGCTTGGTGCAATTTCTTGATTAGGAATTAGTATTTCACTGTTTAAATTGTTAAATTTTATTTTATGTATTATTTCACATCTTGGTGGTAAAGTTATTTCGCTATTATTATTTGTTATTGGTATATTGATTGTGTGTGATATATTAAATGGTCTTAGGATAAGGCAATCATTGTCCCTGTTAAAATCCAATATGCAATTATACTTTTTCATGAAATCCATTCCAATGATTCCATCGCATGGTATTGGAAAGTTATTGTATACCACTTGAAATTTATGTGGTATTAAAAATTTTTCGAATTTTAGATCAAAAAATATACTTCCCATTGATTTTATATTGCCCTGTCCTATTCCACTAAAAACTGTTGTGTCATTAGTATTTATTTTGTTTAATCTGAAAAATTTTGATTTTATTAGTGAAATGTCAGCACCAGTGTCTACCAAAAGTGTGAGTGTAGTGTCAGTATTATTTATTTGAACATTAATGAAGAAACTTAAGTTGAGGTTTAGATGATATATATTTACTGAATTGGTCTTAGGGGAAATTCGGAGTTTTCCGAATCATTTTGATTTGATTCTGTTGCTCTTATGTAGTTGTTGTTCCTACGATTATTGGTGTATCTTTGATGGTTTCTGTTGTAATTGTCATTATTATTGTAATTGTTATTATTATTGTAATTGTTATTATTATTGTTATTACGTGGGAAATTATTTCTTCCACGGAATCGTGTATTATTGCCACGGAAATTGTTATTGGGTCTGTATTTTTGCCCATAATATAGAATTGCATTTTGTTGACCTGTGGCTTCGGTACAACTATTGACAAATTTGCTGACAGCTTCGTTCATTGTATTAAAGGTTCCTGCTTCCATAATTAGTCTTACTTTGTCTATGGTGCAGTTCTTAGTCATAGCTTTTACAGCATGTTGTGTAGCATATTTATTTGATATTTCTGGTGTTAACCCATCAGAAATGTATGCTCCTTCCAGTGATTTTGTAAGTGTTTCAATTTCACTACAATATGCATTTGCTGTTTTGGTGTTTTGTTTAATGTTCATTAATTTGGCTGTCAGTACCTCGACTGATTCGCCTTTTACGCTATTTTTTAATTTATTGCTAATGTCAGCTATGGTGTTTTCTGTACTAACAAGGTTTCTTGCATTGCCTTTTAATTTTGTTTTTATTAAGTTTACTGCCAAAGATTCGTGATTGCCTTTTATGGAATCAACTAAAGACAGTGAGTCTAGAAATGGCCGTAAATTTTCAGATTTACCATCGAAATCTATAATTAGCCTTGCAGCTGTGTTTAGAAAATCTATTGCTGTTTGTGCCATTATGGATGTGTTTGATGTACAAATTTGTTGCAGATCTATTTTTTCGTGCAATGTTTGTGGTAGTTGTATTTTAATAGTTTTTCTTTCCGCTATCTGTATTACTCTATTCCTTATATCTTGGGAAAATGCTTCGGCTGCTATTTTATGTGAAGGTGTTAATCTTTGATAATTTACGTTTAAAATAACCCTTATTTCTTCTAAATATTGTATAAGTTTTTTATAATGTTTATTAATTGTGTCCTCTTTTATTGGTCTGTCTATATTGTCTATTTGTAACTTTTCTCAAATTCAATTTTGATTTTTCTGCAGTGTTCTAGGATGTCTAACCAGTCCATGTGAAAATTTTATACTTTGTCTAGATCAGTTGCTCTGCTTAGATATTGCTTCCTTAGGGATCTTTTATGTAACAAGTAAATTTTTAATAGAAGACTAACTGTGTTTATTACCACCAATATTAATAGTAGTGTCCATAACGAGCCTATGTGTTCTGTATGGTCAATAATTTCTAAATTATTTACTACGTTAGCGTTTGGTTTTTCTATTTTGGATTGCGGTTTTCCCATTTTATTCTTATTTCTACGTATTTTGACAATATAAGTGACCGTTTACATTGAATTATTTGTATGGGATATCAATTTTGCTTTATTTAGTTTTGAATTTAATTATTTTTGATTAAGTTTTAATTTTATTTTTACTTATTATAAAGCTTATAAAAGTTAGTTAGTTAGTTTTTTTTTTTTATTTTTAGTTTGATCCACTATGGCAACTCTTATTTATTTTCTTACTTTTCATATATTTTTTTTTTAACTTATATATATATAGTGTTTCATTTGTTCACTTCAATGTGGCAACTCTTAAAATTTTTTTTTTTTGACATTTCTTTTTATTGTGAAATTCTATTTCATAATTGGATTTTATTTAATTTGCCGGTAAAAGTTAGTGTATTTTTTTTTTTTTTTTTTTGTGAAAAAGTTTTGTGATCTTTTTAGTTTTATATTGAATATAATATTATTATGTGTATTTCAGCATGTGTTTTAAAAATTCATGTTGTATATGTTTGTAATGTATTATTTTCATATACATAATTCATGCGAAAATTATAAGTGTATGTATGCATATATGTGTAAAAAAAAAAAGATTTCTTTATTTATTTATATAAAAAAATTTAATTTGGGAAAAAAATATTGTTAAAAAAAATCTATTTGTGTTTGTGTTGATCCATTTCGGCTTCAAGTCGGCCGATTTGCGTCCATATTTCGGATGCAATGTCCCAGGATGGTGGTGGAGTTTGGTTAACAGTATTCCTGAGTGCTGCCAGTTTACGGCGCAAACGAACAATTTTTCCTCTTCTCCGGTGTCTTGGCCTGATGACAGCTGGAATCTTGGTCAGTTCGATCTCCTTCTTGTTTTGCTGTCTTTTACGGTATTCAGTAATGGTTAGTGGTTTGGGGCCTGTGTTTGTTGCTTCAGGTGCTCCTTCTCCGGGTAGATTTTTGTCTTCAATGTTTGGCAGGATCGCCATGTAATACCATTAAAACAATTTAGTTATTCTTAGTGTTTGGGTAGTATTTTTATTGTACTTGGAAGTATTTAAATTGCCGGCGCTAATAAACGCCACTGGCAAATAAAAGTAAAAGGCAGATGAATGCCAGTATGAATTAGTAATGCCGATTGAAGGCAAAGTATTAATTAATTTCTTAAACTAATTTACATTGGCTTATATACTAATTATGAGAATAATTCTTAGGGGTACCTTAACATAAGAGTAAAAGAATAGAAATATATATTATTGTTGGGTAAGCATATTTAGCTTCCAACTATTTATGTATGGCATGTGTTCAACAGTTTTAAAGTTCAACGAGTGCATACTTAAAAGCAACAGATACTTTGTGTTGCTTATATTTACAATTAAACAAATGCAGTAAATAAATGTTATTCATTTAAGTGCATTGTGCAGCTGCACTTGATTAAACGTACAAGTGTCAAATTACAGTCACACAAAATATCTTGCTTGCAGTTTGTCAATGCTTGCATGTTGCGGTACTATTGAATCGCAATGCATACTACACACTGTTGGCCACATGCTACACCTCCATCCTTTACAAGAATGTTCATATAACGTTAGTTTTATGGACATTATTTTACAATTAGTTTTTAATTAGCCTAAGTATAAGTGTAATATAATATTTATTTTGTTTTTAAAGAGGAAAAAATATTTTTTTTTTTTTTTATTACGAAAAAAAATAATTTTAATATGTAGATGTACTTCTATTCTAATTTTATAGTAGTTCGGCGCCGATCAATAATATTAAATGTTAGTTATTATTATATATCTTAAGTCTATTTTTATGAACTATTTGTTGTTTATTTGTTTTCTTATCTTCTATAGTAACATTATTTCTTAAATCTATTTTTTTTATTTTATACGGACCTTTATACTGGTTTTCCAATTTATGGCCTGAATTATTCCTAAGTAGAACTAAATCTCCTATTTTAAAATTATGTTCTAAAATATTCCTATCATAATTTAATTTTTGTTTTATTTTATTTTTATCTAAAAGTATTTGCGCGCGCTTATGTGCTACTTCTAACCTAAATTTTGCCTCTTTGGCATAGTTATCCACATTGTATAGTGGTGTCACACTATCTACTTTAGCAAATTGTTTAAAATTGTTTGGTAATCTTGAAAATACTAACTCATAAGGACAGTAGTTATGTGCCGTTGATGGCGTCGTATTAAAGCAGTAAGTGAAATATTTTAACCATTCGTCCCAGTCCGTTTTGTCCACAGATATGTAAGAACGAACATATTCGTTAAAAGTTCTATGACTTCTTTCTATTGTTCCTAGTGTTTGATGGTGATGTGCCGTGGAAGTTATATTTTCAATTTTTAGTAGTGTGCATAGTTCCGTCAGTATAGAATTTTTGTACTCTGTTCCCATGTCCGAGATGAACGTCTTCATTGGTCCATAGGTCAATACAAAATTTTCAAATATCGCTTTAGCGATTGTTTTTGCAGATTTATCTGGTGTTGGTATTGTCACCAAATATTTAGTAAGATCACATATTAAAGTGATTGCATATTCATTTCCATTAATCGATTTCGGAAATGGCCCTATTGTATCTACATACACCGTGTCGAATGCTTTTTCTGGTGTTTCTGTTATAGTCATAGGACTTTTATTATGGTTTACTGTTTTTGATTTTGGCATTTTTGACATGATTTAACATATTTCGTTATGTCTTTTATCATATTTTTCCAATAGTAATACCTCTTTATTTTTTCTATTGTTCTATATAATTCCACAATGTCCTCCCTCTATCGGATCATCATGGTATTTCAGCATTATATCAAGAATTGCCTTAGCATTCTTATCATTTATATTGGTCACCTCATTAAGTAGCGCTACTTTTAATTTATTTAAGTATTTATTGCCCATATTTTTAAATTCATTTATGGAGATAAATTCGAAAATTTTCTCACTGGGTGCCATTTGTAGTGTCTCTACACTAAGTTTACCGGCCACTTTCTCAAGCCTTGGGAAAAATTGTCCTAGGTCAATATTCCCATTAGTAAACAAATCATTTATATTATATATATAATAATAGATTTTCCTCGTTTGATGTAACATTTTACAGGAGTAATCTTAATTTATAGTACTTTCTGACGTCAGTGTTCTTTAGTGGTACATATATATTGGGCTTTTTATCATTATTTTTAATTTGATGCTGAATATTTTCGGTATTACTTTGTTGTTTCTTTTAAATGCCATAGATCTTGTTGTAATTTTTAACACCGTATTAGTTTTTATATTTATATCTTTTAAGTCATCAATCGTTATTCTTGATAACGCGTCTGCAACATAATTGTCTTTTCCCCTAAGATATTCTATAGTAAAATTGTATTCTTCCAAATCTAACCTCATTCTTGTTAATTTTGAACTTGGGTTTTTCATAGAAAATAAATATGATAATGGTCTGTGATCAGTACGAACAAGAAAATGTTTACCATATATGTATGGTCTGAAGTGTGTAATAGCCCAATGGATAGCTGTCAATTCCTGTTCGATTGTAGATTTATTGCTTTCACCTTTGGTAAAAGATTTTGATGCGTATGCTATTGGTAATTGCTTTCCATCATATTCCTGTGTTAATACGGCTCCACAAGCTTGTTTGCTTGCGACCGTCGTTATACAAAATTCTTTTGTGAAATCAGGGTATTGAAGTAGTGTGGGTTTTATTAGAGCTTTTTTCAGATATTTGAATGCATTGTCACAATCTTTAGTCCATTCAAATTGTACTCCTTTTCTTGACGATTTCGTTAGATGTCTGGAATATTCTGAGAAGTTTTTGATGAATCTTCGATAATAATTACAAAATGCAACGAATCGTTTTGCACTATCCGCATCCTTAGGTGTTGGATAGTTTTCGATAGCTGCGTATTTACTATCATCAGGTAATATTCCTGTACATTGTCTGTACATTTGTGTCCAAGATAAGTAACTTCTGTCCTGAAAAATGAACATTTTTCTGGATGAAGTTTTAAGTTGTGTTTTCTACACAAATCAAATACATCTTTTAAATTTGAAACCATATGTTTCTCTGAACAACCTAACACCACTAAGTCGTCCATGTACAGGAAAGCCTGGTTTGGTTTTAGACCAGCAAAAGCAAGTGTCATCATTCTTTGAAATGAATTTGGAGCTATTTTTAAACCATACGGTAATCTAGTAAATCTGTATGAGCCATTGTTTATTGAAAATGCTGTCAAGTCCCTAGATTTGTTCTCCAAGCCAATTTGGTGAAAACCTGACATTAAGTCTAAACAAGAAAAGTATTTTGCTCTGCCGAGCTGGTCTAGAATATCGTCTATTCTAGGCAATGGCAACTTATCTGCAATTAGTTTTTTATTTATTTGCCTGTAGTCTATAACAAGTCTCCATCTTTTCTTATCGCAATTGGGCAGTGATTTCTTTGGTACGAGTAATATTGGACTGTTGTACTCAGAGTACGAAGGCTCACAATTTGATCATCTATTAGCTTTTTGACCTGTTTATCTATTTCTTCTTTATGTGTATGTGGTATACGATAATTTTTAATGTATACCGGTTATTTATCTTTTACCCTCAACTTTTGTTCATAGAAATTATTTATTGTTATTTTTTCTGATTCTAAACCGAAAATATCACTGTATGTTGAGCATAATTCTGTTAATGTATTTTTAAATTGTTCCGGGAAATTTTTCTTCAAAATTTTTAGTATTTCTGATTTTCTTGTTATATTTTTGCAAGAATTTTCTTTTATTATATCATAATCAGAGATGTTTTCGGTTTTTATGTTACTTTTCTTAATTTTGGTATTAGTGTTATTAGTGTTTAAAAAACGAACGTATGCTTTGTTAGTGTTAACTATTGTGTTTGGAATGAAGACGCTTGGTGCAATTTCTTGATTAGGAATTAGTATTTCACTGTTTAAATTGTTAAATTTTATTTTATGTATTATTTCACATCTTGGTGGTAAAGTTATTTCGCTATTATTATTTGTTATTGGTATATTGATTGTGTGTGATATATTAAATGGTCTTAGGATAAGGCAATCATTGTCCCTGTTAAAATCCAATATGCAATTATACTTTTTCATGAAATCCATTCCAATGATTCCATCGCATGGTATTGGAAAGTTATTGTATACCACTTGAAATTTATGTGGTATTAAAAATTTTTCGAATTTTAGATCAAAAAATATACTTCCCATTGATTTTATATTGCCCTGTCCTATTCCACTAAAAACTGTTGTGTCATTAGTATTTATTTTGTTTAATCTGAAAAATTTTGATTTTATTAGTGAAATGTCAGCACCAGTGTCTACCAAAAGTGTGAGTGTAGTGTCAGTATTATTTATTTGAACATTAATGAAGAAACTTAAGTTGAGGTTTAGATGATATATATTTACTGAATTGGTCTTAGGGGAAATTCGGAGTTTTCCGAATCATTTTGATTTGATTCTGTTGCTCTTATGTAGTTGTTGTTCCTACGATTATTGGTGTATCTTTGATGGTTTCTGTTGTAATTGTCATTATTATTGTAATTGTTATTATTATTGTAATTGTTATTATTATTGTTATTACGTGGGAAATTATTTCTTCCACGGAATCGTGTATTATTGCCACGGAAATTGTTATTGGGTCTGTATTTTTGCCCATAATATAGAATTGCATTTTGTTGACCTGTGGCTTCGGTACAACTATTGACAAATTTGCTGACAGCTTCGTTCATTGTATTAAAGGTTCCTGCTTCCATAATTAGTCTTACTTTGTCTATGGTGCAGTTCTTAGTCATAGCTTTTACAGCATGTTGTGTAGCATATTTATTTGATATTTCTGGTGTTAACCCATCAGAAATGTATGCTCCTTCCAGTGATTTTGTAAGTGTTTCAATTTCACTACAATATGCATTTGCTGTTTTGGTGTTTTGTTTAATGTTCATTAATTTGGCTGTCAGTACCTCGACTGATTCGCCTTTTACGCTATTTTTTAATTTATTGCTAATGTCAGCTATGGTGTTTTCTGTACTAACAAGGTTTCTTGCATTGCCTTTTAATTTTGTTTTTATTAAGTTTACTGCCAAAGATTCGTGATTGCCTTTTATGGAATCAACTAAAGACAGTGAGTCTAGAAATGGCCGTAAATTTTCAGATTTACCATCGAAATCTATAATTAGCCTTGCAGCTGTGTTTAGAAAATCTATTGCTGTTTGTGCCATTATGGATGTGTTTGATGTACAAATTTGTTGCAGATCTATTTTTTCGTGCAATGTTTGTGGTAGTTGTATTTTAATAGTTTTTCTTTCCGCTATCTGTATTACTCTATTCCTTATATCTTGGAAAAATGCTTCGGCTGCTATTTTATGTGAAGGTGTTAATCTTTGATAATTTACGTTTAAAATAACCCTTATTTCTTCTAAATATTGTATAAGTTTTTTATAATGTTTATTAATTGTGTCCTCTTTTATTGGTCTGTCTATATTGTCTATTTGTAACTTTTCTCAAATTCAATTTTGATTTTTCTGCAGTGTTCTAGGATGTCTAACCAGTCCATGTGAAAATTTTATACTTTGTCTAGATCAGTTGCTCTGCTTAGATATTGCTTCCTTAGGGATCTTTTATGTAACAAGTAAATTTTTAATAGAAGACTAACTGTGTTTATTACCACCAATATTAATAGTAGTGTCCATAACGAGCCTATGTGTTCTGTATGGTCAATAATTTCTAAATTATTTACTACGTTAGCGTTTGGTTTTTCTATTTTGGATTGCGGTTTTCCCATTTTATTCTTATTTCTACGTATTTTGACAATATAAGTGACCGTTTACATTGAATTATTTGTATGGGATATCAATTTTGCTTTATTTAGTTTTGAATTTAATTATTTTTGATTAAGTTTTAATTTTATTTTTACTTATTATAAAGCTTATAAAAGTTAGTTAGTTAGTTTTTTTTTTTTATTTTTAGTTTGATCCACTATGGCAACTCTTATTTATTTTCTTACTTTTCATATATTTTTTTTTTAACTTATATATATATAGTGTTTCATTTGTTCACTTCAATGTGGCAACTCTTAAAATTTTTTTTTTTTGACATTTCTTTTTATTGTGAAATTCTATTTCATAATTGGATTTTATTTAATTTGCCGGTAAAAGTTAGTGTATTTTTTTTTTTTTTTTTTTGTGAAAAAGTTTTGTGATCTTTTTAGTTTTATATTGAATATAATATTATTATGTGTATTTCAGCATGTGTTTTAAAAATTCATGTTGTATATGTTTGTAATGTATTATTTTCATATACATAATTCATGCGAAAATTATAAGTGTATGTATGCATATATGTGTAAAAAAAAAAAGATTTCTTTATTTATTTATATAAAAAAATTTAATTTGGGAAAAAAATATTGTTAAAAAAAATCTATTTGTGTTTGTGTTGATCCATTTCGGCTTCAAGTCGGCCGATTTGCGTCCATATTTCGGATGCAATGTCCCAGGATGGTGGTGGAGTTTGGTTAACAGTATTCCTGAGTGCTGCCAGTTTACGGCGCAAACGAACAATTTTTCCTCTTCTCCGGTGTCTTGGCCTGATGACAGCTGGAATCTTGGTCAGTTCGATCTCCTTCTTGTTTTGCTGTCTTTTACGGTATTCAGTAATGGTTAGTGGTTTGGGGCCTGTGTTTGTTGCTTCAGGTGCTCCTTCTCCGGGTAGATTTTTGTCTTCAATGTTTGGCAGGATCGCCATGTAATACCATTAAAACAATTTAGTTATTCTTAGTGTTTGGGTAGTATTTTTATTGTACTTGGAAGTATTTAAATTGCCGGCGCTAATAAACGCCACTGGCAAATAAAAGTAAAAGGCAGATGAATGCCAGTATGAATTAGTAATGCCGATTGAAGGCAAAGTATTAATTAATTTCTTAAACTAATTTACATTGGCTTATATACTAATTATGAGAATAATTCTTAGGGGTACCTTAACATAAGAGTAAAAGAATAGAAATATATATTATTGTTGGGTAAGCATATTTAGCTTCTAACTATTTATGTATGGCATGTGTTCAACAGTTTTAAAGTTCAACGAGTGCATACTTAAAAGCAACAGATACTTTGTGTTGCTTATATTTACAATTAAACAAATGCAGTAAATAAATGTTATTCATTTAAGTGCATTGTGCAGCTGCACTTGATTAAACGTACAAGTGTCAAATTACAGTCACACAAAATATCTTGCTTGCAGTTTGTCAATACTTGCATGTTGCGGTACTATTGAATCGCAATGCATACTACACACTGTTGGCCACATGCTACACCTTCTATCCTATCTATTTTATGTATAAGGAGTGACCCATAGCCAACTGTAAGGCATTCCGTGCTTTACATGGGGTCTACACTTGGGATAATCTCAGAGATATTTTTATCAGTAATTTTCAATTTCAATCGCAGAGATAGTTTTCTCACGTGTAGACTTCAAATTAGTTCCATGAGATTTTTTATGAAAGAGTTGCCATGAGATCTCCCATGAAACCATTTCATGAGATGAGCTGTCAAAAACACACACAAAACTACGAAAAGCTGCCTTGAGAATTTTTAAAGCACATAAATTACCAAAGCTATTGATTATTTCCATTAGTTAATTTATTATCTCACAACATAAAGTTATTTCCTTACAATATAGAAAAAATTCACAATTGAAATATGTACAACATAGATACATACGTATAAAAGTTTACAACTCAAAGGTCAGAATATTATGAAATTTCATGGGATTAATATGAGTTAGTTTCTCCTTTCTTGGCATTTAAAAAAATCTACTTAGTTATTCTCGTTCTGCGATAACGTGAATTAACATTTTTTTCATTTTGCTTCTGATTCCCGTTCTGAACAAATGAACATAAAAAAATGGAATGACACAAATTTTTTCCAGGTTTACAGCAAGACTGATTCTCGTTTTATGTAACTGCGCAAACAAATGTCAAAACCGTTTAATATGAAAAGTTTTTTTTTCACTTAAAATTTGTCAGTGAAAATGGAAAAAGCATCAAAAGGACAGCGCGCAAGCGAAAATCAAAAAGAATTTTTATTAATTTTATAGAAGAAAATGTCGATATTGCACGCGATAAGTAAGTATGTACATTATGGACATAACTTTTTAACAATTTTTTAATATATCAAAATTGGCATAGCACAGTCTAATATCGCATAAAAAACTATAAGGGAACGTATATTTATTTTTTCGCTAAGGTCAGAACTCTTGACACCGTGATGAAGTTTTGAAAATTTTTAATTTTCTTTTTGGTTAAGAAAAATTAATAATACGAGTGTGTTTATTTAAAACAAAAAAAGCTCAAGTATGAAATTTCATTAATATTTAGAGATGGTAAGAGATTTTTCCGCAAACAAAAACGTATCTTTATAAAAAAAAAAATTAAAAATGAATAAAAAACACCGTATAAAATTATGAATATTCAATATAATAACTGTTTAGAAAAACCAATTGGTGCGTGAACTTTTTTGAGAAAAATTACAAATGTACATATATGTATGTATGTAGTTCAAAAATAAAAAAAAAATATTTGAATAATTGATCATTTCTAAGCAACCTATCAGCTATACAATATTTTTCCAAGAATTCTTTCCCATATTAGAAAGGCAAAAAAAATTTGCCAAGCTTACAGGTTGCCTAGAAATGAGATGGAATTGTACCTATCAAGAACTTGGTCTTATTTTTGTTAGAAATTTCCAACGCTGATCACAAGCCAATACATACAACTCTGATATTCTAATTGTTATATTATTAAAATTTATAACTGTTCGATTTTACCCTTCTTTGCTTTTAAAAGTCATTCCTATAACTTTCATCAACCTAACAAGGTCAAACTAAAAGAAAAAAACTGAATTTGTATTTTATTAAATAAAACTTAATTTTAACTTTTCTAAATTACTCGACGGCCTTTTATTAAAAAATTTTAGTTTTGCTTCCGCAAATAGTTTTTAATAAAGATAAAAACTAACAAAGTTTATGGGCCCAGGGCGCTGGTAACTAAAATTTGGTTAAATAATACATATACATACATACATACTTATGTATGTATGGTACTCTTGGTTTCTTGCTTTGTCCGGTGCTAAAAACCAAAATTAACAATGTCGAGTGGTATCGCAAGTATTGAAAAATTAAATGGTGAGAATTCTTCAACATGGTGCATACAAATAAAAAGTTTGTTGATCACAATGGATTTGTGGAACACGGTTGGTGAAGCTTGCCCAGATGAGGATGCAAAAAAGGTTATATGGCAGAACAACGACAGCAAGGCCCTCGCAATGATAAATTTAAGCATAAAGCCAAGCGAGTTGATCCACGTTAAAAATTCTTCGACAGCAAAAGCTGCCTGGAATGTGTTAAGTTCAATGTACAAGTCTAACACTGCTTCAAGAAAAGTTAATTTGTTTAAAAAACTTATTTAATTTAAATTTCAAAGCAATGAAAAGCTATCACCACAGTTAAATGAATTTTGTTCTATAGTCGATAATTTAAAAGAAATTGAAATCATATTAAATGATGACTTTGACCCCTTTCGCACACGCAAAGTTTACTTAGCAAAGTCTTGAGTTTGTTCGAGAGAAGGGAAAGAAGGATGAGGGTGAGTACAGTCTTTGATGTTCTCGCAAAGTTGCTTTATTCTCCGTTCGTCGTTTATACATACTTGAATTTGTAATGTATGTATGTAAGTATGTATATATATACGTATTATAGAGATATAAAAAAACACTAAGAAGTCTTTGTTCTTCTAAAAGAGAATTTGTAAAAGAAAACTTTGTGTGTCCGAACACCAAACAAAGTTTAAAAGAAAACTGAAATACTTTGTCAAAGTAAACACTGTGTGTGCAAAAGGGGTCTTACTTTCAATTTTGTTGTTGTGTAGCCTTCCCGATGAGATGGAAAATTTTGTAGTGGCCATTGAAAGTCCCGATAATTTACCTAAATATGAACAATTAATATCAAAAATATTGGTATGTAGAAGAAATTGTCCAAGATAATAAAATAAATTGTTCTTGAACGGAAAATGCATTTGCAACCAATGCAAATAATATGAACAATAAAAGAAATAAAAAATATCTTAACAGCATTAACAACAACTATAAGAACAAACATGTCCCAAAACCTGTAAATAATTATAATAGTAACAGCAGCAATGGTAAGAGTGATTATCATGTTAATGGTCTTTTTCACATTAACAAACTAAGCCATGAAGTTTTAAGTTCCATATGCATTATAAGATCTCATTTGCAAGCTAATTTAATTAATTGTACAAATTTTAGATGTACACCTACACACTTCAAAAAATTTAATTATAAATTTAATTATAAACTAAACAGGTTAAATTATTAAATATCTTTACATATACCTAAGTACATTTGTATGCATATATTTAATCAAATCAGTTTTTAAATTAATTTTTTTATGAAAGTTTAACGTTCTGATATTCTTACTTTTTGAAAAAAAAAACAATTCTTGTACCAATTAGAATAAGAATGTGCACCTAGTCATTTCAAAAAACTTAATTATATATGCAATTTAACACACTTACTAACTGCATTTAAAACCATTTAAATTTTTAAGTTTAATTATTGATATTATTCTAACGATATGTTTAATATACCCTTCACCAAACATGGTAAGGGTATTTATAAGTTTGTCATTACGTGTGTAATTTCCACAATATTTACATATATGACGTCCATATAGTATATCAGCCCAATCACGAATAATAATTCCGCGTGAGTTTTCTCCCTTTCCCCATTCCTCCTATTATGAATAAAAATCCCGCATGAGATTTCTCACTTTACCTTTTCTACATATTTGTACGATTTTTATCAACCGTGTGAAAGAGAATAAAAGTGAATGGGGAAAAAAGTAGTTATTCTGAATGCCTTTGAATACAGTTTTTTCCCTAAAAATATTTCACTTAGAAAACTGAAGGGAGTTTACATAAAAATGTAAGTAATTTTTAATAAAACACAGTTTAAATAAATAAAAAAAATATTTAATTGTTTATTTAGGTCGAAGAGCACAAATAAAGCGCAATTGCAACATTTGGTAACATTAATGGAATCCAATGCAGCCATTGCCTGTGGTTTCCATAAAGGTAGCAAATACCTAGTAAATACCGAAAAGCCGGTTTATTTACTCTATAGTACTTTTGAAACCTGTTGCAAGCTAAAAACTTTAAATCGAGTAATTAATTGTATTTACATATGTACTTACAGTGACAGCGGCAACTCAAGAGGATTAGATGCATCCCGCAACTGCCTTCTGGTGATCCGTTGGTTATTTCTTTCTTGGTGTTGTTCTTCAACAACAAGTGCTCGTAAAGTTAAATTATTCATTTCAAATTTGTTTTAACACAAATTAATTTATATATAGACGTATGAAAATTAAAATTATCAGGCTCAATTTCAGTATTTTTTATTTTTATTTAATTATCTTTGCACACACAAAACCGCAAATTGGAAACAAAAACAAGAAAAATATATGCCAATAAGCAAAACAGCTGGCTTCAAAATTCAGTGATGCCACTTTTTAACTTTTTTGTTCGCGCGGAATTTATAATTGGAGGAAATTTTTCTCGAGAAAAGTATTTTCCGTGGGAGAGAAATTCCGAGGGAATATTCGTGATTGGGCTGTATATGTATATTCTGGTTTTTATATTATGCGAATGATATGAATTCACAATAAAAGTACAAAAAAATTTGTTCGTGCAGCATTTTAAAGAAAAATGGCGTAGGGAATAATGTAGGCAAATATATTTACTGAATTGTGTGAAACACAACAGAAGATTGTCTTAGCATCAGGTGAGAGCATTAGCGCTGAAGGTATTGGTAACATAAAATTTAAAACATCTTACTGTAACCTTGAATTAAAAAATGTTTTGTTTGTGCCACAACTAAATTAAATTTTTTTTCCATCAGCAAAATTGTAAAAGCTGGGCATGTTGTTGAATTCGCTGGAAATAAAGCAGAAATAAGAAGTAAAAACGAAACAAAAATTTTGAGAGCTGATCTCAAAGGTGAAATTTTTGTAGCTAATACAGTGATGCAAAAATAAAATGAAATATATATTTTTATTCAAAAATTAAATTAAAAATCCATTTATATAAAAAAAAAATTAAATGAAGAAACTTAAATTGTTTTTGTTATAAATAAATATATATTTAAAATACTTTACTCAAAAAAATTTATTTACTTATGCCGATCTATCGCTTACAGGTTTCAATGATAAGAATCTATCCCTACATTTTCCAACGAAAGTTCTCACAACGATTGACACGTTCTTTGAGACCGTGCAGTCTTTACCTTCATCAATAATAATTGAAAAATAATTATCTTTAAAAAACTTTGAAATCATCTTTGTATTTTCTGGTCCCATTACAGAAGTTATTATACTTTGGGCCTTTTGTCGATTAATTAAAAAAATTTTTAGTTGTTTGCGAATCAGAAATTCCGTTTTTAATAATGTTTTTTAATAAAGGTGGTCAAGTATCGCAAATGGCAAGTTGTGTTCTGCCACAAACAAAGCATTGTTTCCAATTTTTTGCTGATTCCGTACTGGTGCAATGAGTGGTTTCTAAAAATGTATTAATTTTCGGGGTGTTCTTTGCCATTTGCAATTTATTAATGTGACTTTCGCGGCTGGCATGCCGTTGTATGTGGCTCAATTCACCAAGTACACCAACAGTACATATGACTAACGTGACCATACGTCCCGTTTTGAACGGGACAGTCCCGTTTTCAGCTACTTTGTCCCGTTGTCCCCGACAACAACTCGGGGACGCAAAAATGTCCCGTTTTCAGAAATTCGGCAAAGATAATTTTTTTTAATATTGATACATACTTATGTACATTTTTTTTTTTTGATAAATTTTTATTTATTGAATCTTCAATTATAAATTGAAACATCAATAAGTTGTTCAAATCTTAAATCTAAAAATGTACATATGTATGTATGTATGTATGTTAAAATACATCACAAGTCACTTTCTTCCATATTCAGTCCGTGGTTTACTTGAAAAATTAAAAGAAGATTGTTACACCGATATTGACGAGAATTTCGTGAAAATTAAGGCTAAAGAATTTTATAAAACTAGTCGAGAGTATTTAGAGCAATGGACTGTTTATAACAAAGATTTAGAAAAACTTAATTGGGCAAATTTAACAGAAGTACCACAGTGGAAAGATGTTCAAAAAGTTCTAGATATATTGATCGAAAAAGAACACATCGATTGCAATAAAGATACGGAAGTATTCGATGAATTTTCACTCGTATCTAAATACGTAACATCGCAGAAAATTGATAAATGGAATCAACAAAATATTTCTACGGAAAATCGTTGGGTGGAAGTATTTAAACATTTTAAAAGCAATTACCTAAACCATGCAAATTTGCAAGTTATAGTTGAATATATTTTATGTTTGCCTGGTACAAATGCGCCGGTTGAACGTGTATTTTCCTTAATGAATAAGTTGTGGACCGAAGATAAAACTCAATTAAGGGTATCAGTGCTTAAGGCTATGTTAATTATTAAAGTTAATATTAAAAAATCCTGCCAAGAGTTCCACACATATTTGAAATCGTCACCTAAAATTTTGAAACAAATTTGTGCCTCTGAAAAATATAACAATGTATAAACAATGTTTTTTTAGTGTCCATTTACTATGGACAAATAAAATATTATTACATTATTTATGCATTTCTATTTCATATAACCGAACCCATCAGAATTATTCGATGTCCCGTTTTCAGGTAAAAAAAATATGGTCACTTTACATATGACGCACTTTTTGCCATTTAACTTGTCCTTAATTAACCATGGAATTTTTTCCCTCCATTCGTCTCGAAAATCGGCAACATAAACTTTCTTCTTTCTAAAATTGTATACATATGTATGTAAGTATAAATTAATAAAAGTACACAAAATTTAACATTTTAGTTACCCATTAGAAGCAGACTCCATATTTTGGAAAGTTTTAAATCACTACTTTAGTTTAATTTTAAATTCTAGGACATAAAGTGCTTTATTTCTTAGTGGTGTGCAAAATATATATGCTTATTGACTAGTAATGTGTAAAGTATAATGTTATCGAAACCATGTACATAGTTAAAACATATTAGAATTGGTTGCTGGAATGGTCCAGTTTACACGAGATTAATTCTGCTGCCATAACATGGCAGGTTGTTGGTATTTTCTGTGAAGAGAGGCGTTTTTGGTTGGCATAATTTTTTAACCAGGTTCAATCCCGCATAAGCAGAACAAAACCAATACATGTTCATTAAAAAAAATGTGTATATGTATACAATTTTATGCCAGATTATTTAGTCTCGTGTGTTTTCGTAAGAACAAAAGTTATGCGAACTAATAATTAATCTCGTGTAAATTGGACCAATAACATTAACAAATTTTGCAAAAAAACACACACTACCAACAATGTTGTCAATGGGGATCCACACACGGGATGAATTTTGAAGCCGCACAATTTTTGTTCTTTTATACACACACGAGTCTAATTATGCTGGCATAAAACGTATACGTGTACTCAGCTTTGTATGTGTTGGTGTTTTGTTATTCATTTGAAGTTTGTCTTTCGTTGTATACACATTATCTAGGCGCACGGTAGTGCGCCAAGCCAAGTTCGGCCACACAGTGTGTATTGTAAAGTGTTGGTAAAGGTTTTCTATAGCCCTTTTTTTATTTTAAAACAGCTGAGGGGGTTCCAGCAATATTTTACAAATTCATAAATAAAAGAAAATAGAAATTAAAGTTACAATTATCAAATATTATATTACATTTTAAATTTACAACAATAATGCAAGCAAACAATATTCTTTTACCCACTTCAACATGTGTAACCCAAGCGTTTATTGTTTGTTGGTTGCACTACTTTGTTGAAGTTGTGCATATTGTATGGCGACATGGGTACACTATACCCTCACCCTTAAGAGGAAAATTATGGGAGAAATTTTTCTTATTCTATAGCATTATTATTACAAAATTAATTATTGTGTAATTTTTTTTTTATATGATATTTATTTCAATTCTTAATGTGTATAGTATGGTTTTAGGTTATTATTGTGTATTTCTTTTTCTATACCATTATAATTTATTACCGTATTTACATTGTTTCTTTTTAAAATTGTATAGGGTCCTTTATATGGACTTTGATTTTTCTTTCTATTTTCTACTCTGATTAACACTAGGTCTCCTATTTTTAGATTTAATTTGTTTGTGTATTTTGTATTGTTAATTTTTTTTCTTTAGCTCTTAATAGCATATTATTAGCTCTATTTAGAGAGTATTTTAGATTGGTTTTTAGTTCTAGTACATAATCTTCATAATTGTAAAAATTTCCTTCAGTATCTAAACTATCGGATGGCAAGTGTGGTAATTTTCCATAAACTAATTCGAATGGTGTATACCCTGTGTCTATGTGTGGTGCTGTGTTATATGCGAAAGTAAAATATGGAATCCACTTGTCCCATTCTTGATCATTTGCTGTAGTCAGTAAAAATTCATTCAGAACCCTATGGTTTCTTTCAATTGCTCCTAGCGTTTCGTGATGATAAGGGGTTGAGAATACTTGTTTAATTTGTAATAATGAGCATATGTTATGCATAACTTCAATTGTAAATTCTGTCCCTCTGTCGTACTTAAGTACCTTAAATTGACCATATTTCAAAATAAATTGTTCGACTAATGTTTTTGCTGTAGTGATTGCATCTTTTGTTTGCATGGGGTGTGCAACAACAAATTTTGTCAGATCACATTGCATTGTTAAAATGTATCGGTAATCATTTGAAATACGAAGAGGACCTACGGTGTCAATTAAAATCACTTCAAAACTATTGTTTGGTGTGTTTGTTAGTGTAAGTGGTTCTTTTATGCGTTTTGTTTGTTTATTTTTGTTATAATTGTCGCAGTATGATACAAACTTCTTTACCATTTTATTCATGTTTTTCCAAATGTATCGCTGTTTAAGTTTAATAATTGTTTTTCTAATTCCTAAGTGGCCTGCGTGTGTGGTATTGTGGAATTCGTCAATTAGTTTATATTTTAGAATGTCATCTGTTATTCTTTTTGGGGCATTGTATATTAATATTTTTAGTTCAGGACTTTTGTTATTTATTCTTATCTTTGCATATGCTTCTTTTAATTCTTCTTTCGTATATACTTAAAATATTTTATCGTTATTTGCTAGCGCTAATTCTTTTATATTTTCTTTACTCATTTTTGATATCAGTTTTCTCAGTATCGAATCTAGTTTCGCTGAGTTATCGCTGAATCTTGCATGCATATTATTATCATGTATATTTTTGCAGTGTTATTCACAAACGTTTTATTAGAGGCTAATAAGCAAAATGCGCTAAAGTAGTATTCACAAACGTTTAATAGCACTATGACGCGGTTATTACACGCTAATAAACTCGAAAATTTTATTGTAGGCATCACGCTACTTTAGCCGTTTAATAAGTTGACATTTGCATTTTTTAATTAAAAAAAATCACTATTTACTTCAAAAAGTATGAAAAATAAAAAAAAAGATTCGAATAAAGTAATGATTGTAATAAATATAACTTCGACATTCGTTAGTATTATACAAAATATATATAAGTACATAAAGCTATAATTTTTTTATTAAACTAAATATTTTGCAGATAATGTATTTCAACTCTCCCGATTCTTCCAGTCCTTCTGCAATGTTTACATACATATGTATGTATGTACGTAAAATAAGAAAATTCAAGAAGAAATACATAATGTGAATATATGTATGTAAATATGTACATACATATGTATGATTGTTTACGTATGTACTTATGTACACAAATGTGTCTGTATGTACTTATGTATATGCATGTACATGCATATTTGTTCACATGCGTACATAACTTAAATTCTACATGCTCTTTGAAATATTAATATTATTACATCTTTTTTTCATGATTTTGTGCATAATTTGTCACATTTCAACCACAACAAGATTAAAAACATTTCCAAATAAATAAAGCAAACATATTAGTGGTGTGTAACCAATTGCAACGAACTCGGTATTTGAATACTTTTGTAATAACTTATGAAAACACATTGCTAGCAATATCAATACAACACATATTAAAAAATTTTAATATTTTTTGAAATATTATAAGCAATACTCTATTACTCTAACTTGTTTAAATAAAATTTATATGACATTATTTTCACATTTTCAAACCATTAGAGACTACTTGCTTATCGAGTATGTTATTGTACACAACACTAATTATAACTTGACAATTAAAATGAAACAATGTTGCTAACACAGAATCACAAAACTGAAAAAATTACACAATAGTTAATTTGGCTTTATTAAACGTTTGTGAATAATGTTTATTATTACCGGGTAATAACACAAAAACTGATTATTAACTAATGTGTACATTATCTCTGCAATAAGAATTTTTTATGAATAACACTGTTGGTATGTAACTTCTTCATAATCGAATCTTGTTTCGATGAATTATCGTTATATCCTATATTCATATTATTATTATTATTATTATTATTTTGGGTACACAATTTCTTCATGGTCGAAACTGGTTTCGATGAATTATCATTATGTCCAATGTGCACAATATTATTTTCAATATATATGTATGTATGTCGACTTCTTTTATGTTTTCAAATCTATTAAATTGCAATTTCTTAATATTTTTTATATCACTTATGGATGTGCATTCCCATATTTGAAGTTGATCAGGCTTCCGAGAATTACATTTTTCCATACTCTTTTCTTCTACACGTGTTTCACTAAAATTGTTATTTGTCTCATTATGTTCTTTATTATTTGCCTCATTATTTTCTTTGTTTTTATTCTTCATGGCCCTCGTTGTTACTAATATTTTTTTTTCTTTTTCGTCGTTCTCTTGCGGTATCATTTGTTTAAGTATGTCTGAGTCTAGTTCTATCCTAGAAAGTGCATCGGCGTTTGTATTCATTTTTCCTTTTTTATATACAATTGTGAAATCATAATCACTTAAATCTATTCTTGTTCTTGTCATTTTTGATGATGGATTTTTGTGTGAGAATAATGAAATTAATGGTCTATGGTCTGTCACAACTATAAATTTTCTGCCGTATAGGTAAGGTTTGAAAAAATTTATACTCCAATGAATCACTAAAAGTTCTTTCTCAATTACTGGTTTGTTAATGTCATGTTTTTGTAATATCTTACTAGCGTATGAAATTGGTAAATCTTGTCCGATTTCACCTTGAAATAAAACTGCTCCTAATGCGTAATTTGATGCGTCTGTTGTTAAAATGAAAGGTTTATCAAAATTTGGATATTGTAATACTGGTGGATTCATTAATTTTTCTTTCAATTCCTCAAAAGCAGTCTGGCATTTTTCCGTCCATATAAATTTTGTTGATTTCTTTAACAGTGCGTTTAGTTCTTTGGCAACGTCAGCAAAGTTGGGTATAAATTTTCTGTAATAATTGCAAAATGCGACAAATCGTCTTACTTTGTCCGCGTTTTTTGGTACTGGGTAGTTTTTTATTACGTCGTATTTAGATGGGTCTGTCTTTACACCGTTCTTTGTTATTAAATGTCCTAAGTAAACTACTTCTGGTCTTAGAAAATTAAATTTTTTTGGATTTAGTTTAAGATTGTATTGTTGTAATCTATCGAGAACTCTTATTAAATTTTGGTTGTGGTGATTTAAGCTGCAACCGTATACGATTATGTCATCTAGGTAAAGAAATGCTTCGGATTCTAGTCCGGATAATGCTATTATAAGCATTCTTTGAAAACTGTTAGAAGAAATTTTTAGTCCGAATGGAAGTCTCTTAAATTGAAAATGTCCTTGTGGTGTGGAAAAAGCAGTTAACGGTCTGGAGTCTTTATCTAATTCAATTTGATGAAAAGAGCTTGTCATATCAAGTGTAGAAAACCATTTGGCTCTACCTAGTTTGTCCAAAATATCTTCTAATCTCGTTAGAGGAAATTTGTCATTAACAACTTTATCATTAAGTTTTCTAAAATCTACAACAAGTCTCCATTTCGTTTTATCTTCTATGTTTTTCTTTGGTACTAAAAGGAGTGGAGCATTATATGGGCTAACTGATGGTTCTATTATTTCGTCATTTAGCATTTTCTGTACTTGTCCATTTATTATGTCGGTATGTGAATGTGGTAGTCTGTAGTTTTTTATATAAACAGGTGTGTTTTCTGAGGTCGTGATTTTCTGTTTGTAAAAATTGTTGATGCTTAATTTTTCGTCTTCTATGTGAAAAACGTTCTGATATTTTTTAAATATTTCTTTTAATTGTGTTTTTGCATATTCGTCATTATGGTCTAATCGCAAGTCATTCAAAATTTTGTTAAAACGTTCGTTGCAGTTTATATTTTTGTCGTAATTTAATATGTCATACTTGTTTAGAGTGTCAGTTTGGAGTTTAATGCCCTGTAAAGTTACTTCTTCGTTCGTTGTGTTTAAAATTTGTAAGTGTGTCATGCCGCTTTTTTGAGCTATTGAATTACTTAAAAATACACCTGGGGCCTAATCACCGCATACGATATCGAACAAAATTTATCGAAATTTTCCATTTTGGTATTATCGCATACTATATCGAATGAATTATATCGTAATTTGACGCATCGTATGCCATAATTTGCTTATTCGACACGTATCGTAATGTTATTCGATACGATAGTTAATCCGATATCGTATGCGGTGATTTGGCCCCTGGTTTTGTTTCATTATTAAAAATTACGCTGTCTTCAATTAAATTTAATTTTATTGCTTGTACAATTTCAGTTCTCGGAGGTATTTTTATTTGTAGTGACGTAGATGTTTTTGTGTGCATTGGAAGAGTTGTAGTAGTATTATTTACGAATAAATATATTGTAAACGTTTCATAATCTATTTTACAGAGATATTTCTTTAAAAAGTCTCTACCTATTATGCCGTCTGTTTCTATTGGAAAATTGGTGTTTACTAATTGAAAAGAATGATTACATTTTTCGTCCATTAATGTTAGTTCTAAATTAATTGTGCCTAAAGAATTGATTTGTTCTGTAGTTATTCCAGTAAGTTTACATTTTTCTTCTGGATTATATTGTTTACCTTCAAATTCAGTACACATGCGACATAGTGATACGTCTGCACCTGTGTCGACAAGAAATGTTAGTTGTTTATTTTTGTATTTTGTGATTATGAAATTTGTGTTGTTGTCAGATACTTTGTATATTTTTGTTGTGTTTCCCGAATCTTTGATAGTGTGTACATATATGTCTGTTGTTATTTCTGTTGCTGTTATCGTGACTGTTGTTGAAGTTTCTCGTGTTATTGAATCTGTTATTTTGGTAGCTGTTGTTGAAATTATTATTAAATCTGTTAGGGTTGAAGTTATTTCTATGATTGTTATTTCTAGAGAAATTATTGTTTCTGGGTGAATTATTATTACTGGTATCATAATTGTTTTTCCTATTGTAACTGTTTATGTTAGCGTTGTGGCTGTTGTGTGGCCTGTTATTGTTGTAGTTAGAAAATGTATTGTTATTTTTAGTGTAATTTTGTGATTGATACCGTGGTTTCTCTCTTCTGATATGTAGAATTTCGTTATGTGTCGCTTTCTTTTCGTTTTCAAGTTCAATTGCAAGTTCTGATGCTTCTTGTAAAGTAGTTGGTCTAGCAGCTTATATGGTCGATTTCAAGCTTTCATTTAAAACTTTTTTGAAAGTATCCAAAGCTAGTTCACTGTTTAATCTAATTATTACGTTCTTTTCTGCTACTGACGCAGTGCTTCCTAATTCTTCTATCCCCAATTTGTTTAGACAATCTATTATATATAATATTTTTTCTTTAAATAAATTAACTGACATTTTTCCTTGGAATAATGTGTTTAACCTATATTGTAATTCTGGTATTGTTTTAGTACTTTTGTACCTTTGGTCTAACAAATTTTTTAGAGTTTCAAAATTTTCTGGTTTGTTATATTGCTGTTCTAACATTAGATGTTAGTTTGTCATGATAAATGTATTGAAGAAAATCTATTTTCTTTCTAATTCCAAATAGTTACCAGTGAACAATGGTAGTGCTTTTGATGCTGTTTCTAAATTAAATGCTGCCATGTTTGTAGTCTTCTTTTCTAATTCTTTCGGACTTTCCAATAAGTATGCTTTAATTTTTCTATATATATTATTAAATTCTAATTTTAGAGCAGATAATTTATCTTCATAATTTTCTTCGAGCGTATTTGACTGAAAATCTTTTCTTATATTCTCTATTGTTTCTAATTGGCTTTGAATTGTTTTTTCTGTATATGTCCTTCCTGGACTTTTCTTTAGGTTTTTTAATATATCTTTTAAGTCTGAAATATTTTGTTCCATTAAAATTATTTATTAAGTATGTATGTATAATACATATTTTCTTTTTATTATTATGATTTAAACTTGTGTTGCATTGTTGCAATTTATATTTTGACGTTTAATTATGTAAATTTTGAAGTATTGAAAATTTTTATCTATGGTATATACTAAAAATATTACTACAATTAAAATTAATAAAAGATGTGAATTTGATATAAAAGGTTCATTAGTATTATTTGAATTATTGTTTATAATTTGTTTGTCTAGGTGGGTATTTTTTATAGGATTTCCCCAAATAGGACCTACCATTTTTAAATTTTGTTGCCTTGATTTTTATTAATAGGTAAAAGTTTGCTTTCTATAATTTTATACATTTGTTATAGAATTGCTTTGTCCATTAGTGTGTTTAATTACATAGCCTTTAAAATATTTGTTTATTTTGTGTGCAACATATAAAATAATCATCACTATTGCAAATATGATTATGTGATCTAATGTAATTGAATTTTCTTTGGTATTGGCTGTACCATTGGTGAGAATATTTTCTTGAATTTCCACTTTACTTTGTGATTTACTCATTTTTATTTTCTATTTTGTTTTTATTTGGGTTTATTTGTTTGTTATACATAAGTTTTTTATTTTTGAAATAGTTAAAGATAAGATTTATGCATTTACAGTTTTAATTCTTGTTAAATTTTAAATTTTCTTATTAATGGCAGTCTTAGCTTCTAGAGTGGTTGCCAGTATTAGTTCTTTGTAAAGTGTTGCTAGTTGTCTACGCTTCTGAAATTTCTTGCCAGCCCTTTTCTTTTTTATGGGTTTTTTGGTTGCTTTTGGGATGTCTTCCACTTTTTTGTTTCTCTTCCTGTATTCTTCGATGGTAATTGCCTTGGGACCTGCGGAACGTGGAAGTGGTGTATATATTGGTGCCGATACCAACGCGTTGGATATGATGGAAGGCTCGTATTCTTCGGTTTTGCTATCCTCAATATATTGTTCCCAGCGGGCGACAATTTCATTTATTTCCGCTTCTGACATCAGGCGATAAAGGTTTTGTCTTCTGACATCAGGATGATCGTAGGAAAAATTTTTTTTTTTATTCGTTCGTTAAGGGCAGGATCAGGTTTCAGGTTTTGTAGGCAGGATCGCCATGTAAAGTGTTGGTAAAGGTTTTCTATAGCCCCTTTTTTATTTTAAAACAGCTGAGGGGGTCCCAGCTAAAACTTAGGCGTTCAAAAGAACTGCCAAAAGAATGGAGATTAAAACAAAAGGCAAACAAGTGCCGAATTCAGTTACTTGTAATAATCTGATTTTATTTACAATTTGTTCTAGCTTATATACTAAAATTTCTTATTTTTCAAATTCATAAATAAAAGAAAATAGAAATTAAAGTTACAATTATCAAATATTATATTACATTTTAAATTTACATGTGCCAACAATAATGCAAGCAAACAATATTCTTTTGACCCACTTCAACATGTGTAACCCAAGCGTTTATTGTTTGTTGGTTGCACTACTTTGTTGAAGTTGCTATGTATACATTGTGCATATTGTATGGCGACATGGGTACACTACAGTATATTTACATGAAACCATTCGAGCTGTTTACCCCCCTCATAACTTTGCTCCTCTTGATCATAATATAATGAAACTTGAAACATAATGTCTCCCCACAGAGTTGACCTCACAGGTTAAATTTGAAAGTTCTACCATAAAATCTTCCCGAGATATTAATGTGTGCAAAGTCCATATTTCAGTACATATTAACTGACTCATCAATATTATTGGGCACTTCCAGTAAAGCTAGAGAGCTGAAACTTGGTACACAGGTTGGTCTTAGTGAAAAAATAACCAGAAAAATCTGAAAAGTGGAATTTTCCACCCGGGGGGGACTAGGGTTCCCCTTCTTTGTATGGGGCACTTCCCGTATAGCTAGAAAGCTGAAATTTGGTACACGGGCATGTAGTGATGAGAAATAACCGAAATTGATTTTTTAACGCGCACTTTTCATCTGGGGGGACAATCATGCCCCTTCTTTGTATGGGGTACTTCTAGTATAGCTAGAAAGCTGAAATTTCGTGCACAGGTAGGTAGTGATGAGAAATTAGCAAAAATAATTTTTAAACGGGCACTTTTCACCTGGGGGGACTAGGGTTCCCTTATATGGATGGGGCATTTCCAGTATAGCTAGAAAGCTGAAATTTGGTACACAGGTAGGTCCAGTTGTAAAAGCAAACAGTTGTAAAAGCAAACAGTTGTAAAAGCAAACAGTTAAAAAAGCAAACAGTTGTAAAAGCAAAGAGTTGTAAAAGTGAAGTCAATATTTATAGTCATAGAATTGGAGTTTTATAATAATAAAGGTGAAAGATAAAAGAAAATAATAGTGTATTAATTTTAAACATAACATTTTTGGCGCAGTCGGTAGGATATTTGCAGAGTACAGGTTTAATACCTTTCGATCAGGAAAAAAGTATTGTGATATTAGAAAGCTATTTTAGCTCAATTTAATTTCATAATACATAATCCTTGTTAAAAGGACTCGTTGTTTTTTAAGCTAATAGCACCAACTTCTAAAAGTTTTAATTAGCTATTTTAGCTGCCTTAAGTTGTATCGATTCTATTGGTAAACTAAACAACGACCAAACAAGCTACTCGAAGCAAATGGGACCAATATATTTGGAAATTAATTTAATAGAATTTTTAAATTGTGTTATTTAAAAGTAAGGAGTAAACACAGCTCGTTGGCAGGGAATTTACATTTACGTGAGAAGATATATTTAAGTAGATAGGATAAAAATTTTAGGGAGATTTAAATCATATGGAGGATTTACAAGCGAAACTAAAGAGAACACAAGAAGAGTCAAGGGAAATTTTAGAACGAGTGTGGAGTCTTATTAGGTATCTTTACAACACAAAAGAGTATACAGAATTAATTAAGCATAAAATAAGAAGCCAAGGGAACATCACCGAATTCGAGAAGATAGATATTTTGTTGGAAGAATTACAGGGGCTGCAGGAACATAAAAAAAATCCAACTATATCAGCGGAAATACAAGAATATTCCCAAGTGAACAGGATCTTGAAGCAGCAAAACGATAGCTTAAAGAAAACCGTTGAGGAAGCGGAACAGCAAATTCTGGAAAGCAAAGAAGAGACGCAAGTATTTAAAGATCTTGTGCAGCGTATTAACCCTAATTTGACTACGGATCAGCTGCAGCAGGCCATTGGGAACAAAAAAGAACTCAGAGATAAAACCCGACAAATCGAAACTCTGAAGGCACAGATTTGAAGGAAGGCAGAACGAGAAAAGAGATTTCCACTAACAACGTTACAATCAGCAACAACATGACAAGTTTCAGTGAAATTTTGAAAACTATTTCCCATGTGGTACCGATTTTCTATGAAACAGATGGACCAGACCTCAGTACCGAAGCGAATAAATTTATTGAAGGGTGCATGTTGGCAAAGGATAAACTAGGGGAAACAGGTGATGTGGTCGACATAATTAGGTGTATAAAAACGAGGCTGTTCGGAAATGCATACAAATATTTACACAATAAGGAATTCGCAACAGTAGAAGCGCTTTGCATGGCTATCCGAGAAAAATTTACGAAAACCAGATCATTAAGAGAGGTACAGGAATTAATTTTTAATAGTAAGCAAAGTTCAACAGAAAGCGCGTATGAATTCGGAGAGACTAGAGGCACTCCTTAGTAATGCAACAGATCTAATTGCATCACAGTGGCAAGACATTTCCCATCGAAAATCCATGATAGACCATTGTAACCAATCAGCTGTAAGAAGTTACATAAGAGGCTTACGAGATCCCAAGCTGGTATCAAACTTCATTGGTCACGAAAACAACGAGTTATCTACCCTGCTAAAAATAACCAAGAATGCTCAAAATCTATTGGATACTAGCATGTATTTTCCAAACGTCACAACAGTGCAAGACGAAGAACCTTTACACGAAACGGCTAAACAACTGGTAAGAGAAGTGCGACAACTATCCCTGAATAACATAACATTTAGCCACTCTATACCGAACAATAATATACAAAGGAACCCCACAAAATACTGTAGTTTTTGCATAAGACAAGGTCATTCGTTGAGCGAATGTTTCAACAAAAGAAACAGCACCCACTATAATCAAGGCAGATGGCAGGAGTATGCTGATTACAACTCTAGATCCCACCCGCAGAATTTTCCGTTAAATCAAAACAGAACTCGTATTCAAGGCAACAACGATAGAGAACGACGGTGCTATAGCTGCAATCAACAGGGACATATTTCGTCCAATTGTCCTGGAAATATTAACAACGGCAGCAGAAATGACAACAATAATAATAGAAGCAATAATAACGGCAATAGAAACAACTACACGCATAGCAACAATTACACGCATAGAAACTATACGAATGATTCGGGAAAGGGGAAACGGCCCAGTCAAAATTAACTGACTGGAACGCCAATAAATACAGAGATAACACAAATCAAACCAGTACTAATCAGAAAGAAAATAGAACGCCACTCTTGGTAGCCGCTCAAGATCAGACATTCAACATTACAAATTTGGATATCAATAGAATAGATATATCAGAAGAACCAGAGAACAGGAACCCGGATACGGAAACAACCCAAACCAACAAAGCAACGAAAGAGAAGAAACGCTGCAGTTCACCATGAAAGCCACGTCGGAGGAAAAATACTCGCATCACCTTGTTGTCTGACACGAGACCCACAGGATCGACATGTCACGAAAGTAGGGACGTTTTAGAGAAAGTCCTGAATTGTATGGCGACGATGTTACATTACCTAATCGTGACATGGAATAATATGAAATTATTAAAATATAATATAAATGACAAGATAAAGGGAAAATCGATCTGCCGCGCTAGTAGGGAAATTTTAAATAAATTCCTGAATTATATGGCAATAATGTTACACCACGTAAATGTGGCATGGAGTAACATAAAAATCATAAAATATGATATAAAAGACAAGGTAAAGGGAAAAAGGAACTTCCTACGATATCATGCACACCACATAGAATCCAAAATAGAACATGGACGGAAGAGCTGTAATACTAGTAACGGAGAACGCAGGACAGATGATGCATACATAACTTTTCCTTCTAGAGAAGCAAGAAAAGAAACAGTACTATTGTTGGTGGACTCGGGAGCAGATACTACACTTGTAAAGAATGAGGCTTTAGCACCACACATAAAAATCAACAAAAATGATCGGAAGACGTTGTTAGGAGCATTTGGAGGGAACATAAGTACAGAGGGAAGCATAACGGTAAATCATAAAAGCATAGACACACTTTCTTTAAAAATGAACGTAGTACCAAAGGGCAGCAATTTGCCGGCAGATGGGCTATTGGGCAGAGATATGATTTGGAATAAATCAATAATGGACACAATTACAAAAAACGTGAAATTTTTTGAGAGCCAGCAGGAGATAGCTTCCTTACCACTTATTCCGGAACCACCACAGTTATATATAGCAGAAAAACCTGCTATCAGGGGTCGCTGCCAGGGAGTTGTATCAGCAATAACAACAGCCAAGGGAAAAATAATAGTAAAAAAAGCAGAAATCATGCCAGGGGTCTTTGTGGGGGAAACCCTAACATCCATCAAAGAGGCAACAGCATTCATTCCTATCCTGAATACCAACGATTTTAACGTAAACAAAGACCACAAAATAAAACTGAATTATGAGAACCCCGAAAACTTCAGAATTGAATCAACGCAAACATAAATACCACAGGTACCACGGACAATACGGCGAGAACAGAATTACTATTGAAAACATTACAGCTTAGCCCAGATTTGAATCCGGAAGAGCGGGGCTCGATCGAGAACATCTTGAAATCATACGACGACGTGTTTCATCTATCCGGGGATAGCCTAACGTACACAAATGTACTCAGCCATAAGATACCAACCGACCCCAGGCAACCTCCAATTAATACTAAGCAATATAGGCTGCCTGAGGTCCACCGAAATGAAATTAATAGACAAGTAGGACAGAGGATCAAAGATGGAATCATCATACCCAGCATTTCACCTTGGAATTCCCCAATTCTGTTAGTACCTAAGAAGGCAGGAAAGGACGGAGAGAAAAAATGGCGTTTAGTGGTAGATTTCAGAAAAGTGAACGATGCTACAATAAAACAAGTATTCCCCGTACCTCTCACACTGCCAGGCCGAGTAAAACGTGGTTTGCTGAACATTAAAGGAAAGGTGATGAAGTGGCTCTACGGCACACTAGATGAGGAGGACCGGCAACTAATAAACCAACATTTCGAGGTGATTGACGCTAACGGGCACCAAATCATCGAACAGGTCCACATAAACAATACATTCAATACGTCAATTAACCAGATGGTGGAAGCAATAAATGAGAACAGGAAGACTCTGAACAGCTTGACTCAAATAAAGCAGGAATCAGAGCTCCAGCACTACCGTTACGTTGCAATTTTCCAGCTTTTCAAACTTATGGAGATGAAAAGCCAAGTGAAGACCGTACAAGAGTCCATAGCATTAGCGAAAATGAAAATTTTCAACCCAGCACTATTGACCATTGAAGAAATCCAGGAGTACAAAATAAATGTGGAAACTATACAAGACATGCAGATGGGAGTAGCATTACATAGGCATAGCAGCCTGATGTTCATAATCAGATTGCCCATCGAAACCATAAGTTTAAAAAAATCCCTGATAATACCCATTCCAAACGACAGCCAACACCATAAAGGTGAAAGAGATTTCAAAAGCTTAAGTCAACCGAAAATATGCGTTTTCAGAGGAAAGTGCAATCTGATCCTACACGAAGCAGAAACCGTGGAGCTAATAGAAGAAGGTACGATCGTAGTCAGCAATGCAGACAAAACACCAATGTCAACAAACTGCGACGACCGACTTTTAAACCTCACTGGAACCTACCTATTTTCGTTTTACAATTGCAGCATAACAATAGGTGACCAAACCTTCGGTAGCCATGTCATAGATGTAACCCAGAAGTTTCTGTTAGTAAGAGGAAACAACAATGTGGCCACGGAAATTATACCTACCTTGGAGAATCTACACATAAAGCAGATCAGCAACATCAAAACGATCCGGTAACTGAAATTCCAGCAGAATGTTTTGAATAACATTACGTATACAACAATAATCGTTATTACGACAGCAGCAATAATAATCATATGGGTGTTGTGCAAACGACAAAATCAAATAAGGGTCAAAATAAACAATGAATTCCCGTAACGTGGCCCAGAGTTGAATAGAATTGTGGGAAACCATTTACAGGACCAGAATCCCCCCACGGTTGAAGTATCCAAATACACGTACCAGCATCAAGACCAACAACTACAACAACAGCAACAAGCTCCAATAGATTTAATTTCAGAACACACCAACTACATTTAAGATTTAGAATAAAAAACTTCTGACCCAAGGAAAACCATACATTGAGAAAACATCTATAATTGGATGTTTTCTTCCGCAAAGGGGGAGGAATGTTATGAGTCAGACCTGATCAACCCTCCTACATGAACATTTCGCACCTTGTTAACACAAACAGTCACCAGTTCATTGACTTGATCAGTGCATTGACTTGACCAGTTGTGCAACTGTTTGCGTTGATAAATTGCGAAATGCCCAAAAGCTTACTAAGCTATTTTTATTAAATACAAACAGAAGAATACTAATAAATAGCTGAGTAAGAATAATTGTGCAACATTAAAATATTAAAGAATAACAATTATTAAATACTAATAAATAAGCTGAGGAATAATTGTTGTGCAATATTAAAATAGAATAATTATTGAATAGTAATTAAGTATAAATAAGCTAGGTTTAAGAAATATAATGACAGTTGTAAAAGAAGACCGTTGAAAAAGTAAACAGTTTTAAAAGCAGTCAGTTGTAAAAGCAAACAGTTGAAAAAGCAAACAGTTGTTAAAGCAAAGAGTTGTAAAAGCAAACAGTTGTAAAAGCAAACAGTTGAAAAAGCAAACAGTTGTTAAAGCAAAGAGTTGTAAAAGTGAAGTCAATATTTATAGTCATAGAATTGGAGTTTTATAATAATAAAGTTGAAAGATAAAAGAAAATAATAGTGTATTAATTTTAAACATAACAGAGTACTGAGATCAAAATAAGGACCAAGTTCTAGATAGGTACAATTCCATGTCATTTCTACTGTCGTTGAAGTTACCAAATTGGGCTACAAACTACATGACCGTGTCAGAAGGCCAGGATTTGGTAACTTCAACGACAATATCGGGTGTAACAGGGGTATCGGGCTGTTAATATTGAAATAATGTTAATAATAAATGTTAATACGAAATTATTTATTGCGACAAAAAGTCTACCTTTTCAAATAAAGCTTGAATACTTGCAGTAGGGAAGCATTAGTCATGGTCAAACCTTCATATAAATTTTTTAAATGCGGATTACTATCATTTATTTGATCTTGTGGCACTGCTTTAGTTGCATGACCAAATATGTCGGCAAACTTCGAGGAAATCTTTACAAAATGATTTACGATATTTGTCTAACAATTCATTGTTTTTCTCCTTCAATTCTAAGACTTCTTTGTTTAAAGATTCCACATCGCTGGCCAATTTTTTTATATGTTCAATTTCGCCGGTAGCAGTATGTCCTGTTTGTGCGTCTGCATTTTCAGCTAAAAATAAATAATAATATAAATATAATAAAAGGTTTATAAAATTATTAAAGTTTACTTAAAGTTAGAAAATTTGTGTTCATGATATAAAAAAAATCATTTTACCTTTCATATTTACATTCGTTACTTTAGCCTGCATTAACTTTAATTGTCCCTTGCTAATCAGTCCCTTGCTGTTCAACTTCTTGGTACAAACAGTCATCTCTACAGGAATGGAAACGGATTTGTATATACATACATGCATACATATGTATATTCAATTTGTACTTACCACTTAAAGAAACTGCAGCCTCTTGTTCCACTGGGCGGTCATTTCTAAAAAGTGTGTTATAATATTATTTTGCTTTGAAATTTCCAAACTCTACTTACTGAGACAAATGTTCCAAAAACGGCTCAGCATTTCGCATAAGAGACAGTCTGTTTCCAGCCTTAACAATGCTTGAAGCCATGAAATGTTTGGAGCAAATACGAGCTGCTGCACAAAGGCTAACGCAACAAATATCACTCCACTTCTTTCTCTCATTCTTGTCTCTAGGAACACTGAACAAGCTTTCAACTCCCTTCGCATATTTAACTTTACATACCGCACAAAGTCGAATGTACTTATTTAAAAATTTATTTTATTTTTATTCAATTAAATTTTATTATAACTTTTTTATTTTCACAAGCACAATCAGATTAAAACATAAACAATTTTTGACACTACTATAGGTAAGTAGCCATTTGTATTATGCACAGCTGATCACGGCGAATGCTAATGAGGTCACCTGGTATAAATTCGCCTTGACGGGGACTAAGCAGTACAAAAGTAATACATACGCACTTACGAATACACAGGTTCTGTGTTTTCTTTTTTTACAGACCGTATTCAGTCGTTATTTAGCAATCGTCGAGTTAACATTAATTACAAACAAGAAGGGGGTTGTTCGCGCAAACAAAATTTATGCATTTATGTTTTAATAAAACAGTATGAAACATTCTCGATTAATTTTTAATTTTTTTATAGGTATTTTATATGGTTTTAAATTTTTTTTCTTGAGTAAATTTTCAAATAAATGTAAAATTTTATATTTTGGTTTTTTATATGTTTTTATTTTATTTATAAGCAGAAAATATTATTTGTAAATAAGCGGTTTATGTTTATTAATTGTTAATTGATTAAATTTGTCAATAAATCTTTTAAAAAACATAACATTTTTTAATGATTAATTATAAAAATTCTCAGAATTAACTTAAAAAATTACAAAAGTTCTAAGAGAATTAATAAGTTACACACAAAATTAAATTAAAAACTTTGACCAATGTTGGCTACAGTTTTTTTATTAGTAGAGAAGTTGTAAAGCAATTTAAAAATTTTTATATTCATGTTTAAAATTTTCCCTCATTGCAAAAATATTCAGTAAATTCCTTCTTATACTTGAAATTCTTCCTAAAATAATTGCCAATTCATCATCACTTATTCTCGCCATATTTCTGCCAACTATGTATGTATGTTCCGTAATGTGTATAATAATAATCCACACAAAAACATAAATGTGAAAATAAGGCCAAGTTCGTATCCAAAAAGTTTCGGCCGTAAAAAGTACTGAGATCAAAATAAGGACCAAGTTCTTGATAGGTACAATTCCATCTCATTTCTAGGCAACCTGTAAGCTTGGCAAAATTTGTTTGCCGGTCTAATATTGGAAAGAATTCTTGGAAAAATATTGCCAAGCTTATAGGTTGCCTAGAAATGACATGGAATTGTACCTATCTAGAACTTGGTCCTTATTTTGATCTCAGTACTCTGTTATGTTTAAAATTAATACACTATTATTTTCTTTTATCTTTCAACTTTATTATTATAAAACTCCAATTCTATGACTATAAATATTGACTTCACTTTTACAACTCTTTGCTTTAACAACTGTTTGCTTTTTCAACTGTTTGCTTTTACAACTTTTTGCTTTTACAACTGTTTGCTTTTACAACTGTTTGCTTTTACAACTGTTTGCTTTTACAACTGTCTGCTTTTACAACTGTTTACTTTTTCAACTGTCTTCTTTTACAACTGTCATTCTATTTCTTCAACCTAGCTTATTTATACTTAATTACTATTCAATAATTATTCTATTTTAATATTGCACAACAATTATTACTCAGCTTATTTATTAGTATTTAATAATTGTTATTCTTTAATATTTTAATGTTGCACAATTATTCCTACTCAGCTATTTATTAGTATTCTTCTGTTTGTATTTAATAAAAATAGCTTAGTAAGCTTTTGGGCATTTCGCAATTTATCAACGCAAACAGTTGCACAACTGGTCAAGTCAATGCACTGATCAAGTCAATGAACTGGTGACTGTTTGTGTTAACAAGGTGCGAAATGTTCATGTAGGAGGGTTGATCAGGTCTGACTCATAACATTCCTCCCCCTTTGCGGAAGAAAACATCCAATTATAGATGTTTTCTCAATGTATGGTTTTCCTTGGGTCAGAAGTTTTTTATTCTAAATCTTAAATGTAGTTGGTGTGTTCTGAAATTAAATCTATTGGAGCTTGTTGCTGTTGTTGTAGTTGTTGGTCTTGATGCTGGTACGTGTATTTGGATACTTCAACCGTGGGGGGATTCTGGTCCTGTAAATGGTTTCCCACAATTCTATTCAACTCTGGGCCACGTTACGGGAATTCATTGTTTATTTTGACCCTTATTTGATTTTGTCGTTTGCACAACACCCATATGATTATTATTGCTGCTGTCGTAATAACGATTATTGTTGTATACGTAATGTTATTCAAAACATTCTGCTGGAATTTCAGTTACCGGATCGTTTTGATGTTGCTGATCTGCTTTATGTGTAGATTCTCCAAGGTAGGTATAATTTCCGTGGCCACATTGTTGTTTCCTCTTACTAACAGAAACTTCTGGGTTACATCTATGACATGGCTACCGAAGGTTTGGTCACCTATTGTTATGCTGCAATTGTAAAACGAAAATAGGTAGGTTCCAGTGAGGTTTAAAAGTCGGTCGTCGCAGTTTGTTGACATTGGTGTTTTGTCTGCATTGCTGACTACGATCGTACCTTCTTCTATTAGCTCCACGGTTTCTGCTTCGTGTAGGATCAGATTGCACTTTCCTCTGAAAACGCATATTTTCGGTTTACTTAAGCTTTTGAAATCTCTTTCACCTTTATGGTGGTGGCTGTCGTTTGGAATGGGTATTATCAGGGATTTTTTTAAACTTATGGTTTCTATGGGCAATCTGATTATGAACATCAGGCTGCTATGCCTATGTAATGCTACTCCCATCTGCATGTCTTGTATAGTTTCCACATTTATTTTGTACTCCTGGATTTCTTCAATGGTCAATAGTGCTGGGTTGAAAATTTTCATTTTCGATAATGCTATGGACTCTTGTACGGTCTTCACTTGGCTTTTCATCTCCATAAGTTTAAAAAGCTGAAAAATTGCAACGTAACGGTAGTGCTGGAGCTCTGATTCCTGCTTTATTTGAGTCAAGCTGTTCACAGTCTTCCTGTTCTCATTTATTGCTTCCTCCATCTGGTTAATTGACGTATTGAATGTATTGTTTATGTGGACCTGTTCGATGATTTGGTGCCCGTTAGCGTCAATCACCTCGAAATGTTGGTTTATTAGTTGCCGGTCCTCCTCATCTAGTGTGCCGTAGAGCCACTTCATCACCTTTCCTTTAATGTTCAGCAAACCACGTTTTACTCGGCCTGGCAGTGTGAGAGGTACGGGGAATACTTGTTTTATTGTAGCATCGTTCACTTTTCTGAAATCTACCACTAAACGCCATTTTTTCTCTCCGTCCTTTCCTGCCTTCTTAGGTACTAACAGAATTGGGGAATTCCAAGGTGAAATTCTGGGTATGATGATTCCATCTTTGATCCTCTGTCCTACTTGTCTATTAATTTCATTTCGGTGGACCTCAGGCAGCCTATATTGCTTAGTATTAATTGGAGGTTGCCTGGGGTCGGTTGGTATCTTATGGCTGAGTACATTTGTGTACGTTAGGTTATCCCCGGATAGATGAAACACGTCGTCGTATGATTTCAAGATGTTCTCGATCGAGCCCCGCTCTTCCGGATTCAAATCTGGGCTAAGCTGTAATGTTTTCAATAGTAATTCTGTTCTCGCCGTATTGTCCGTGGTACCTGTGGTATTTATGTTTGCCGTTGATTCAATTCTGAAGTTTTCGGGGTTCTCATAATTCAGTTTTATTTTGTGGTCTGTGTTTACGTTAAAATCGTTGGTATTCAGGATAGGAATGAATGCTGTTGCCTCTTTGATGGATGTTAGGGTTTCCCCCACAAAGACCCCTGGCATGATTTCTGATTTTTTTACTATTATTTTTCCCTTGGCTGTTGTTATTGCTGATACAACTCCCTGGCAGCGACCCCTGATAGCAGGTTTTTCTGCTATATATAACTGTGGTGGTTCCGGAATAAGTGGTAAGGAAGCTATCTCCTGCTGGCTCTCAAAAAATTTCATGTTTTTTTTAATTGTGTCCATTATTGATTTATTCCAAATCATATCTCTGCCCAATAGCCCATCTGCCGGCAAATTGCTGCCCTTTGGTACTACGTTCATTTTTAAAGAAAGTGTGTCTATGCTTTTATGATTTACCGTTATGCTTCCCTCTGTACTTATGTTCCCTCCAAATGCTCCTAGCAACGTCTTCCGATCATTTTTGTTGATTTTTATGTGTGGTGCTAAAGCCTCATTCTTTACAAGTGTAGTATCTGCTCCCGAGTCCACCAACAATAGTATTGTTTCTTTTCTTGCTTTTCTAGAAGGAAAAGTTATGTATGCATCATCTGTCCTGCGTTCTCCGTTACTAGTATTACAGCTCTTCCGTCCATGTTCTATTTTGGATTCTGTGTGGTGTGCATGATATCGTAGGAAGTTCCTTTTTCCCTTTACCTTGTCTTTTATATCATATTTTATGATTTTTATGTTACTCCATGCCACATTTACGTGGTGTAACATTATTGCCAATTCGGCCTTGACCGAATACTAACACAAAAGCAAGATGCTTTTATTGCAAATGCAACATCACGCCTAAATATCCACCCTTGTTCGGCATACTGGAACACGCAAACACAATGCAACTTTGAGCCCATTTAGCTACAAACGACAACCATTATACCATTACAAATATGATATCATGCCAATAGCAGTACAATTTGATTCCGATGTCGAAATATTATCTAGTATTGAAAAAGTGTGAAGAATGATGCACTTCATGCAATGGCACAATATTGATTCAACATTAGAATTTTGGACTAATGTTAAATGTTGTAAAAACGCAAAATTATTTCAATAAAAATATTCAATAAACAAAATTCTGAACTTGGTGCGTTTTTTGTTAAATGGCGCGTCAGTATTCATGTGCAAATGCTTTTTTCACTACTTGTTAGGTAGCTTCGGTCAACGTCATTACATACTCTATTTAAATACAATTACAAATACAAATAGAATACGCGACTTATTTCTACTAGATGCTAGCTGGGGAATTTTTTATATTTTTGTTTTTATTTGGTATTATACAATGCCCAATCTCCTGATTTTTTGTTCTACTTAAGACAAATGTTTTTGGTTTGATTTTTAAACTTAGGTATATTTTTGATTAATATTCGTTTATGAACATATAATTAGCACAGGCCGTTGCTTTTTTGTATATGTATATTAATTGTAATTTATAGTTTTCTAATTTTCTTGACCTTTTTAATTTTAATTTTATAATAATTTTTAAAGCTTAAGGTCGTTTTTATATAAAAATGTTTTTAATTTTAATTTTTCGATATTTCGCCTCACCGTTGGTTGGCTTCTTCAGGAGAAATTGAGTTAAATCTAATCATACTAATATTATAAATGTGAATGTAAGTTTGTTTGTTGCGCTTTCACGCAAAAACTACTTAGCCGATCATCATGAAACTTTGTACACATATTATTGGAGCTATTAGAAGTATCATAGGATACTTTTTATTAAAAAAATTTATTTCTTACGAAAGATAAAAAAAATTGGTTGTCAATGTAATGAAGCTCCAACCCTGCGTGTTGTAATACCGTCGCACTGTATTACCGACAGTCAAGTCAATATCCAATCCAATTTCCTATAGTATGGCTTCAATGCGAGCGAAGCCGCGGGAAAAAGTCAGTTTATAATAATTTGAACAAATACCAATCAAAAAATTAGTCAATTGAAAATAGTTATTTCTTTTTTCTTTCGAAACAAAAAACTTCAAATTAATTTAACAAAAAACAAAAACAAAATACATTGATTGAAAAAATTTAAACCAATGAACAAATATTTTTGAATATAAACCTACACATAAATACAAATTACATTTTCCTATTTTTATCTCTTACTAACTTATAGTCTTAAATTCTAATTTCAATTTCCTTAACTGCTCTAAACTTAATTTTATTTATAACTATATAAATACATTAATAAAAAGTACATGTGAAATGTTCTATCCGCACAAAAACATAAATGTGAAAATAAGTCCATGTTCCTATCCAAAAAATTTCGGCCGTAAAAAGTACTGAGATCAAAATAAGGACCAAGTTCTTGATAGGTACAATTCCATCTCATTTCTAGGCAACCTGTAAGCTTGGCAAAATTTTTCCAAGAATTCTTTCCTATATTATAAAGGCAAAAATATTTTTTTTTGTTAATTTCTCATCAGGACCTACCTGTGTACGAAATTTCAGCTTTCTAGCTATACTAGAAGTGCCCCATACAAAGAAGGGGCATGATTGTCCCCCCAGATGAAAAGTGCGCGTTAAAAAATCAATTTCGGTTATTTCTCATCACTACATCCCTGTGTACCAAATTTTACCTTTCTTGCTATACTGGAAGTGCCCCATACAAAGAAGGGGCATAATTGTCCCCCCAGATGAAAAGTGCCCGTTAAAAAATCATTTTCGGTAATTTCTCATCACTACCTACCTGTGTACGAAATTTCAGCTTTCTAACTGTACTAGAAGTGCCCCATACAAAGAAGGGGCCTGATTGTACCCCCAGATGAAAAGTGCCCGTTAAAAAATCATTTTCGGTAATTTCTCATCACTACCTGCCTGTGTACCAAATTTTAGCTTTCTAGCTATACTGGAAGTGCCCCATACAAAGAAGGGGGACCCGAGTCCCCCCGGGTGGAAAGTGCCCGGTTTCAGATTTTTCTGGTTATTTTCTCACCAAGACCTACCTACCTCTGTACCAAGTTTCAGCTCTCTAGCTTTACTGGAAGTGCCCAATAATATTGATGAGTCAGTGAATATGTACTAAAATATGGACTTTTCACACCTTAATATCTCGGGAAGCTTTTATGGAAGAACTTTCAAATTTAACCTGTGAGGTCACCTTTGTGGGGAGACCGTATGTTTCAAGTTTAATTTTAAATTGATCAAGAGGAGCAAAGTTATGAGGGGGTAAAAACAGCTCGAATGGTTTCGTGTAAATATACACATTGTGTGGCCGAACTAGATCTTTTTGTAACTAAATGTCTGTAATTTTGAGCTATATTTTCAATATCTGTCTTAAAATTCTTTGTTGTATTGGTGTGTTAATTATTTGTAACATTTCTAACATATATCTGCGTTTGTAATTATTTTCTGTGTTTAAAACTGATACATTTTCAAAGTCTGGATGGTGATTCAATTCAAAACAATGAGAGGATAATGCTGTTTTTTCTGAATTAATGTTTCTATATTTCTGATCTGATTTATGTCCTGCAATCCTTGTTTTTAATTTATTTTTCGTTGTACCTACATAAACCTTATTGCAATTTTCAGTATTATTTCCATTACAAGGTATCTTATATACTAAATTTAACATATCCCATATTGTAATTTTATCTTTTGTCTTACTAAATAATCTATTTAATGAGCTATAAGTTTTATAAGCCATCCTATATTTCTCTGTATCATAAATCTTTGATTTTCCTAAACGTTCTGATATACCTGGTATATATGTCATAGATTTATAAATCTTTGGTTCTACTATATTAACGGTATTATTATATCTCCTTTCCCTATATTGACCAATCAATTTGCAAGCAATGTCAATTGGAAAATTATTGTCAGTTAATATGTTTCTAATTTTAACTTTATTTTTCTTATGAAATTCTTTTTCACTTATCGTTAGTATTCTATTAAATTTTTAGCTGTATTTATAATAATTCGTTTGTTATGTTTTGAATAGTAATTAATTATTCTACCCGAAGCTGTTGGTTTTCGGTACCAGTCTACTACTATTCTGTTAATATTTCTAATCAATAAAGTATCTAAATAATTAAGTTTTGTTGATAATATTTTATCAATTTCGATCTCAGGTATTACACAAAACAAGTCATCAACATATTTCGCCATTAATCTAGGCTTCACATTTAATTTTTCAATTGAATCATCTGTTAACTTTTGCATTACAATATCAGCTATAATTGAAGAAGCTGGAGAACCCATTGAAAGTACTTTTAATTTAGTATATGTATATATTATTTTTAACCTAAAATATCTATTGTCTTCTATACAAAATCTAAGGATACGTAAAAATAAATCTTTCTCAATATTTCTGTGTTCTTGTAATATACTCCATTTCTCTTCTATTATATTTATGGCTAGATCAATTCGTATGCTAGGATATAATGATACCACATCTAGTGAAATTAATTTCTCATTATAATTTATTATCTGATTCTTTATTCTATTCTTAAACTGTAAAGAGTCCTTAATGTTGTATTTAGAATTTTCAGTAATTTTTCTCAAAATGTTTGTAATATATTTACACAATCCATAAGAGGGCGAATTGATGAAAGAACAAATTGGTTTCAATGGAAATTACTCTTTGTGAATTTTTGGTAGTCCGTATAATTTAGGTACCGTAGTAATGTTTGTCTGAAGTCTGTTTTTCTCTATAGTTGTAATAATTTCTTTTCTAAATAGTTTCTCAATAAAATCATTATTGATTTTCTGTAATCTACTCGTTGGATCTCTATTGAGTAATTTATACTTACTATTATCTTCTATAATATTATTTATTCTTATGTCATAGGCCTGTTTATACATAGCTCCTGTTGCATTACCTTTATCTGATTTTAAAATACAAATATCCTTATTTCTTTTTAAGAACTTCTCTGTTTCCATCACTTTATCTAATATAAACTTATCTCTGTTTGTCAAGTTCATTTTATTTACATGATTGTCAATAATATTTGTTAATCTGTTTCTAGCTATTTCCTGTTCTTCTTTTATTTTAATAGTCTGTATAAAGTTTTCACCTTCTGATATTATTTTCAAAATCGGAAATTCTTCGTTTTTAACAGGTAATGTATGTTTTTGTCCTAGTGAAAATATCCATTTTTAATCATCAGGGATATCTATATCTGTTTTATTTATAAACCATTTATTATGAATTTTAAGTCCTAGTTCTTTGTTTTGTAAATTTCTAAGTCGTTCAAATTTATTTCTATGAACTTTTCTTACCTTTTGATTTAATAAAAATGCTAATCTTTCTTCATATTTCATATTATTACTATGATACCAAAGCCCGGTAAGGATCATACAAAGGTTGAATCCTATCGGCCTATTAGTTTATTGTCCAATATGTCGAAACTTTTTGAAAAACTGTACTTGAGCAAGCTGACTCCTATAGTAACTAGCAGTGCATGTATTCCAGATGATCAATTCGGTTTTCGCAGTCAGCATAACACTATTGAACAAACTCACAGACTTGTGAATGTTATAAGAAAAACTTTTGAAAAAAAGAAATATTGTTCAGCGCTTTTTATTGATGTCGCACAGGCCTTTGATAAAGTATGGCACGAAGGTCTTGTCCACAAATTAACACAAAATCTACCCGCAAACATCGTCAGGCTCTTAAAAAGCTATCTAGAGGAACGAAAATTTGTAGTTAAGGAAGGCAATTTTACAAGCCCCCGCAGTCGATTGAAGCCGGAGTCCCTCAAGGCAGTATCTTCGGTCCTTTACTTTATTTAATATATGCCTCTGACTTACCGTTAAGCAGTATCATTCACACGTCAACATTTGCTGATGATTCGGCTTTTCTAAGCGTTCATGAAAATCCTGTAGAAGCTTCCCGGAATCTACAAGGGTACATCTCAAAATTGGAAACTTGGCTAACACAATGGCGGATAAAAGTGAATGAGCATAAATGTGTACACGTTACTTTTACTTTACGCGGGGAAACATGCCCGCCTATACAAATTAACACCGAGACTATACCGCAACACACTGTAGTAAAATATCTAGGCATTCATCTTGATCGTCGTTTAACATGGAAATCGCATATAGACGCAAAGTTGACACAAATGAAATTAAAAGCAGCCCAAATGAATTGGCTTATTGGAAGAAATTCTATACTAAGCCTAGACTGTAAACTACTATTATACAACGCGATCCTGAAACCAATATGGTTCTATGGAATCCAGTTATGGGGCACTGCCTCAGCATCAAATGTCGAAAAAATTCAAAGACGACAAAATAAAATTCTACGTACAATTACAGCAGCTCCCTGGTATGTCAGAAATCATCGGATTCATAAAGATCTAGATGTTCCGTTGGTGAAGACAGTATTTTCAATAAACGCTAAAATATATATAAAAAAACTTGAGGTGCACCCAAATGTACTTGCGCGCAATATTTTAAATTATAGAGGCCACACCCGGCTGAAAAGGAGGGATACTCTTTTTCTCAGCCGTACACGAGAGATGTAAAACAACATAAATTAACCGTTGAAATTAAAAATTTTGTTTAGCATTGGCTAAACTTATATGTAATATTTTTTAGATTTAAGATTTGAAAAACTTATTGATAATTTAATTTAAAATTAAAGATTCAATAAATAATAAAATTGATCAAAAAAAAAAAAAAAAAAATAATTAGTATATAAGCCAATGTCATTTAGTTTATAATTAATTAATAAATCATCAGTCTTAGGAGCTCCAACTATACAAGCTCTAAGACAAAAATAAAATAAATAAAAACTATATTTTTACATGGCGATCCTGCCAGTATTCTTCAGCGAGTGCTACTAAACTGCACCCTGAAGAAGCAAGAGCAGCCTGCCAGTTTGCTTGGAGTGATACTAGATTTGCTCCTATAAACAAGAGCAAAAGAAGGAGAGGGTCCACCTGGCCAAAAGGCACCCCAGCATTAAAGAAGCAAATAAAGGTCCGCCTGGCCAAAAGGTAGCCAAAGAAGGACGACATCTTCAATACAAATATCACCTCCATCAGCCAGCCAAAATGATCTGAAGAGATCCAAGAAGACCACAAAATCACCAAAAAATATATATTTTACTTTATAAGTATTTTACAATTAATTAATTAATAACTTTTATTTTAAAAGTGGTGCGCTAAAGTCGCACACTAGGGCCAGTAAGCGTGAACCGCTCGTGGCAAACATTTTTTTTAATTGCCTTTACAAAATAGCTCGTAGCTATAATATTTTAAAGAACCTCATATTTACAAAAACACAAAAAAGGGGATTAAGAAAATTAGCAATGTTACTTAAATAAAATTTAAAACAGTAACACTTAAAGAATAATTTTTCAAAAATTTTGTTGGAATAAAATTAAAATTAAACCTAAATAAGACAAACGTTTTAAAAAATTATTTTTTAAATTTAAGATGGATACAAGTAAAATAAATTAATTAAAAATATCATAATTTTAATAGAAATAAGAATAAAGTAAATTAAAATAAAAATTTATAAAATTATTATACATAAATTTTTACACGGTCCTTTATAATGAATAGAAAACAGAAAAAGAGGGCAGAAAAATAAAAATAGAAAAACTAATTAAAGACATTAAATTAAATTAAATTATACTTATGGAATGGCAAGGAATACTTAACAAAGCCAGATTTATAAAGGAAGATTTTGGCCGTTCTTATAAATGCCTAAACATTGTAGGTCTGCAAAAGAAGAAACAATAAAAATACATTTCGATAAACTTTTAGGTTGCTTGGAAAGAATAAGAAATTTATTTAATGTGCACTACAATAGACTTACAGTTTCACACGAAACAGCAGCAGATGCATTCTTTGCAGATTTAAAAAAAAAAATTTTCAAATTGGCAGCTAAGAAAGGGGTAGAACTTGACCTACTAACATCCATCCACGAAAATTCACCTCATAAATTCAGAACTAAACCAATAAATACCAAAATGGGCCAAACAATAGTGGAATTTTTCCAGGCTTTGATAATTCCAGGCTTTGATGCCAGAGCAGAAAATTTACGCTCTTTCATAGATTCATTATCGTTACTAAATGCAATAAAAGAAGAACACGAATCCACAGCAGTATCCCTCATAAAAACTAAATTAAAGGGTACTGCAAGAAACCTTATCAACGATGAAGCAACAATAATAAACATTATAAATAAGTTGCAACAAACCGTTAAAGGTGAATCAGTAGAAGTAATATCTGCGAAAATAATGAACATTAAGCAAAGCAAGAAAACGGCGAATGCCTACTGCAATGAAATTGAAAGTTTAGCAAAATCATTAGAAAGTGCATATATAACAGATGGATTACCATCAGAATTAGCAACCAAATATTCAACACAAGTCGCTGTAAAAGCACTTACCAAAAACTGCAGCATTGATAAAGTAAAGCTTATCATGGAGGCAGGCCATTCAATAGCATGAATGATGCTATAAATAAATTTGTCAATAGCTGTACCGAAGCCACAGGCCAACAGAATGCCATACTATATTATGGGCAAAAATATAGACCCAATAACAATTATCGTGGCAATAATACACGGTTGCGTGGAAGAAATAATTTCCCACGTAACAATAATAGCAATAACAGCTATAACAACAATAATGACAATTATAACAGAAACCGACAAAGATATAACAATAACAACAATAGTGACAATTACCGCCAAAGATACACCAATAACCGTAGGAACAACAACTACGTAAGAGCAACAGAATCAAATCAAAATGATTCGGAAAACTCCGAATTTCCCCTAAGACCAATTCAATAAATATCTATCATCTAAACCTCCACTTAAGTTTCTTTATTAATGTTCAACTAAATAATAATACCGACACTACACTCACACTTTTGGTAGACACTGGTGCTGATATTTCTCTAATAAAATCAAAATTTTTCAGATTGAACAAAATAAATACTAATGACACTACAGTTTTTAGTGGAATAGGACAGGGCAATATAAAATCAATGGAAGTATATTTTTTGATCTAAAATTCGAAAACTTTTTAATACCACATAAATTGCAAGTGGTATACAATAACTTTCCAATACCATGCGATGGAATCATTGGAATGGATTTCATGAAAAAGTATAATTGCATGTTGGATTTTAACAAAAACAATGATTGCTTTATCCTAAGACCATTTAATATGCCACACACAATCAATATACCAATAACAAATAATAATAGCGAAATAACTTTACCACCAATATATGAAATAATACATCAAATAAAATTTAATAATTTAAACAGTGAAATTCTAATTCCTAATCAAGAAATTGCACCAGGCGTCTTCATTCCAAACACAATAGTTAACACTAATAAAGCATACGTTCGTTTTTTAAACACTAATAACACTAATACCAAAATACCAAAAAAGTAACATAAAAACCGAAAACATCTCTGATTATGATATAATAAAAGAAAATTTTAGCAAAAATATATCAAGAAAATCAAAAATACTAAAAATTTTGCGGGAAAATTTCCCGGAACAATTTAAAAATACATTAACAGAGTTATGCTCAACATACAGTGATATTTTCGGTTTAGAATCAGAAAAAATAACAATAAATACTTTTTATGAACAAAAGTTGAGGGTAAAAGATAAATAACCGGTATACATTAAAAATTATCGTATACCACATACACATAAAGAAGAAATAGATAAACAGGTCAAAAAGCTAATAGATGATCAAATTGTGAGCCTTCGTACTCTGAGTACAACAGTCCAATATTACTCGTACCAAAGAAATCACTGCCCAATTCTGATAAGAAAAGATGGAGACTTGTTATAGACTACAGGCAAATAAATAAAAAACTAATTGCAGATAAGTTTCCATTGCCTAGAATAGACGATATTCTAGACCAGCTTGGCAGAGCAAAATATTTTCTTGTTTAGACGTAATGTCAGGTTTTCACCAAATTGGCTTGGAGAACAACTCTAGGGACTTAACATCATTTTCAACAAACAATGGCTCATACAGATTTACTAGATTACCGTATGGTTTAAAAATAGCTCCAAATTCGTTTCAAGGAATGATGACACTTGCTTTTGCTGGTTTAAAACCAAAGCAGGCTTTCCTGTACATGGATGACTTAGTGGTGTTAGGTTGTTCAGAAAAACATATGCTTTCAAATTTAAAAGAGGTATTTGATTTGTGTAGAAAACACAACTTAAAACTTCATCAAAATGTTCATTTTTCAGGACAGAAGTTACTTATCTTGGACACAAATGTACAGACAAAGGAATATTACCTGATGATAGCAAATACGCAGCTATCGAAAACTATCCAACACCTAAGGATGCGGATAGTGCAAAACGATTCGTTGCATTTTGTAATTATTATCGAAGATTCATCAAAAACTTCTCAGAATATTCCAGACATCTAACGAAATTGTCCAGAAAAGAAGTACAATTTGAATGGACTAAAGATTGTGACAATGCATTCAAATACCTGAAAAAAGCTGTAATAAAACCCACATTACTTCAATACCCTGATTTCACAAAAGAATTTTGTATAACAACGGACGCAAGCAAACAAGCTTGTGGAGCCGTATTAACGCAGGAATATGATGGAAATCAATTACCAGTAGCATACGCATCAAAATCTTTTACCAAAGGCGAAAGCAATAAATCTACCATCGAACAGGAATTGACTATTACACTATCCATTGGGCTATTACACACTTCAGACCATACATATATGGTAAACATTTTCTTGTTCGTACTGATCACAGACCATTATCATATTTATTTTCTATGAAAAACCCAAGTTCAAAATTAACAAGAATGAGGTTAGATTTGGAAGAATACAATTTTACTATAGAATATCTTAGGGGAAAAGATAATTATGTTGCAGACGCGTTATCAAGAATAACGATTGATAACTTAAAAGATATAAATATAAAAACTAGTACGGTGTTAAAAATTACAACAAGATCTATGGCATATAAAAAGAAACAACAAAGTAATACCGAAAATATTCAGCATCAAATTAAAAATAATGATAAAAAGCCCAATATATATGTACCACTAAAGAACACTGACGTCAGAAAGTAATATAAATTAAAGATTACTCCTGTAAAATGTTACATCAAACGAGGAAAATCTGTTATTACATATATAAATATAAATGATTTGTTTACTAATGGGAATATTGACCTAGGACAATTTTTCCCATGGCTTGAGAAATTGGCCGGTAAACTTAGTGTAGAGACACTACAAATGGCACCCAGTGAGAAAATTTTCCAATTTATCTACATAAATGAATTTAAAAATATGGGCAATAAATATTTAAATAAATTAAAAGTAGCACTACTTAATCAGGTGACTAATATAAATGATAAGAATGCTAAGGCAATTCTTGATATAATGCTGAAATACCATGATGATCCGATAGAGGAAGGACATTGTGGAATATATAGTACAATAGAGAAAATTAAGAGGTATTACTATTGGAAAAATATGATAAAAGACATAACAAAATATGTTATATTATGTCAAAAATGCCAAAAATTAAAAACATTAAACCATAATAAAAATCCTATGAGTATAACAGAAACACCAGAAAAGGCATTCGACACGGTGTATGTAGATACAATAGGGCCATTTCCGAAATCGATTAATGGAAATGAATATGCAATCACTTTAATATGTGATCTTACTAAATATCTGGTGACAATACCAACACCAGATAAATCTGCAAAAACAATCGCTAAAGCGATATTTGAAAATTTTGTATTGACCTATGGACCATTGAAGACGTTCATCTCGGACATGGGAACAGAGTACAAAAATTCTATACTGACGGAACTATGCACACTACTAAAAATTGAAAATATAACTTCTACAGCGCATCACCATCAGACACTAGGAACAATAGAAAGAAGTCATAGAACTTTTAACGAGTATGTTCGTTCTTATATATCTGTGGACAAAACGGACTGGGACGAATGGTTAAAATATTTCACTTACTGCTTTAATACGACGCCATCAACGGCACATAACTACTGTCCTTATGAGTTAGTATTTTCAAGATTACCAAACAATTTTAGACAATTTGCTAAAGTAGATAGTGTGACACCACTATACAATGTGGATAACTAACGCCAAAGAGGCAAAATTTAGGTTAGAAGTAGCACATAAGCGCGCTCAAATACTTTTAGATAAAAATAAGATAAAACAAAAATTAAATTATGATAGGAATATTTTAGAACATAATTTTAAAATAGGAGATTTAGTTCTACTTAGGAATAATTCAGGCCATAAATTGGAAAACCAGTATAAAGGTCCGTATAAAATTAAGAAAATAGATTTAAGAAATAATGTTACCATAGAAGATAAGAAAACAAATAAACAACAAGTAGTTCATAAAAATAGACTTAAGATATATAATAATAACTAACATTTAATATTATTGATCGGCGCCGAACTAATATAAAATTAGAATACATCTAAATATTATTATAATTTTTTTTTTTTCTTTAAAAACAAAATAAATATTATATTACACTTATACTTAGACTAATTAAAAACTACTTGTAAAAGAATGTTCATAAAACTAACGTTATATGAACATTCTTGTAAAGGGTGGAGGTGTAGCATGTGGCCAACAGTGTGTGGTATACATTGTGATTCAATAGTACCGCAACATACAAGCATTGGCAAACTGCAAGCAAGATATTTTGTGTGTGTCGGTAATTTGACACTTGTACAGTTAATCAAGTTAATCATTTATTAACTGTATTTGTTTGACTGTAGATATAAGCTACACAAAGTATCTGTTGCTTTTAAGTATGCACTCGTTGAACTTTAAAACTGTTGAACACATGCCATACATAAATAGTTGGAAGCTAAATATGCTTACCCAACTATAATATATATTTCTATTCTTTTACTCTTATGTTAAGGTAACCCTAAGAATTATTCTCATAATTAGTATATAAGCCAATGTAATTTGGTTTATAATTCAATTAATAAATCATCAGTCTTAGGAGCTCCAACTATACAAGCTCTAAGACAAAAATAAAATAAATAAAAACTATTTTATTACAATATTTATATGTATTGCTTATCTGGGCCTACCTCTGTACGAAGTTTAAGCTTTCTAGCTATACTGGAAGTGCCCCATACAAAGAAGGGGCACCCTAGTCCCCCCGAGTTTAAAGTTCCCGTTTTAAAATTTTTCTGGTTAATTTATCACCAAGACGTACCTGTGTACCGAGTTTCAGCTCTCTAGCTATACTGGAAGTGCCCAATAATATGGATGAGTGAGTGAGTGAGTGAATATGTACTAAAATATGGACTTTTCACACCTTAATATCTCGGGAAGCTTTTACGGTAGAACTTTCAAATTGAACCTTTGAGATCACCTCTGTAGGAAGACCTTATGTTTTAAGTTTCTTTATATTATGATCAAGAGTAGCAAAGTTATGAGAAGGGTAAAAACACCTCGAAAGGTTTCGTGTAAATATACACACTGTGTGGCCGAACTTGGCCTAGATGTAAGCTCAAAATTTTCAACAATTCGACGAATAGCAAGCACACTTGAACGATTATTACGACCATAAATTGGCAAAAGCCTACGAAAAGTTGTAATTGGAGAATGATTATTTTGATAATTGTTAACACGTAATATAATTTCAACACAAAAAAAATATAATACACAAAAAATGATTCAAAATAGTTTATTAAAAATGCAAAATTCTTATATGACAAAATGCAGTCATTTCCCTTTTTGAAATGTTTACCATAAATGAAGTTATTTACCTTTAGAATTGCTTTACATTGAGAAAGGTTTTATGTTACAATAAATAAAGTTATTTACCTTTAGAATTGTTTTACCTTGAAGCGCACAAGAACTTCCAGTGGACAAGTGGGACGCCATAATGGTTCACATACTATTGAAAAAACTTGATCACTCAACTCAAACAATATTTGAACAATCACTAGAAGACAATAAGAACCTCGTAAGTTTAAATGCACTACTTAGATTTCTCGATCATCGCTTCCAAGCACTGGAAACACGCGGAAGGTCTCACGAATGTGGCGGGGGGAAGGATAGAGCCAAAATTATTACAGCAGCTATATCAACCCAAACTTGTTAGGTATGTGGATCGACAGGACATCCCATATATTACTGCGAAAAGTTCCTAAAAAGGTCCCCAGCTGAGAGACTACAATGGACACAAAAAAAAAACAGACTTTGCGTCAATTTCTTTAAGTCAAATCATGCTACCAAGGCATGCACTTCACGGTCTTGCTCAAAGTGTACAAAGAAACACAACACATTGTTGCACCAATAATAGGGGTAGATAGTCGTTTTTCAAACAACAGAAATAATGAAATAAATTTTCATCGAAATCAAAGTAACACGCTGATGACAGAGTGCAGAATAGTGATTCTAGAAACAGACAGGGAAACTTGAGTGGCAGGGTAACACAATTGTTCCCCTAAGCCAAGAATTTTTCCATTTTCACCAACAATAGACAACGCATTAAGCATGGATTGCGAATCTGCTCAAGGAAATCTGAAATTTTTGTTAGACACAGGTGTAGATATTTCGGTTTATAAAAAAAAGAAGTATAAATAACATAAATCACAACGAAACTTAAATTTTAAGCGGTATTACCTTAGAAACGCTAGAAAGTATTGGCACAACACATTTAAAACTGCATTTTGATATCAAACATATAGATCATAAATTTCACGAGGTCGCGGATGAATTTCCCAATCCCACTGACGGAATCTTAGGATGGGATGTGTTGGAAAAATACAGGTGCAAGATTGACCTTGATAATTACACAACCACTTTTACTATAGCGGGTGAAGATTTCGTTTTACCAATGAATCGTACATGTATTTGTATTTCTGACGTCTGTATACCAAAACGTTCACAGGCAAAAATACCAGTTAATATTTGCACGAATAAAGATAGTTTGATTTTAAACAAAGAAATAGCTCCAGGCGTATTTGTAGCAAATAGTGCTATACCGGCAGTAGGTAAAAAACACATAAAAATTTTAAATACAACTGATGAAAACGTTTTTTTTTTTTAATAAAATTGAGTAGAGAAGAGGGATTTGTGCAATTACAACATTTATAACTGAAATGATAACAATAAAGCAAACAATAACAACAACAACAATTTCTCGTATAAGTTTATTTCAAGGTTAATATAAGAGTACATATATATAGATATCAATACACATACACAATAATTATACAACTAACTTGTAAATGCATAACTATTATAATTTTTTGTGTGTCATACATACATACAATTTTATATTAAGTTGAAAATAAAAAAAAAAGTAAAAAAAAAACATACCATTAACAATACACATATGTATATACATACATGATTATATTGAAAAATTACTTCTAAAATAAGTATTGGAAAATGGTATAGAAAATCATTTAATAGTGGCTAACTAAACACTTAAACAAACAAATCACAAGTATTTGAAAATTGAAATATTAGATCAAAATAATTAAAAACATGTAAAAATTTTAAAATTAATATAAAAAAAATCCTATAACTGATTGAGTATAACAATCTAAAATGTTTATGAAACCTCCATCATTGTTAGTGATTCAATTTAATTATTTAAAAAGGGGGGATTTAAAAAAAAAAAACACAAAGAATTATTACGTTAGACAACTCTTTCAAAATAGTTTCATGTAAGAAAAGAAATTTTTATATAAGTATATGTAAGAGAAAATTGTTAGTTATAAGATTAAAAATATTAACCCGTGTTTTCAAAATCAACCAATAATCATCACCCCGTTAACAATGAAGAATCCAACAATCATCAACAGCAGCCTATATCTATCAACCTCACACAACCGCAAAACCTATATACGATACCACAACACATACATAGACGGAATGACCAGTTCCGTTGGAAAGGGGGTATCACTACAACGCCAATAACAACTACAAAGTCAATAACAACCGCAGTAGTTCACAAGCAATATCATATTTTTTCCTTGGTGCCGCAGCAAACGTACCAAGTCGACAGACACTTAGCAGTACCAACTAATGGTAAACTGCGAACCTTCAGGCAATCGAGGCTCGGGAGATAATTACATATTACTCCGAGAGCTGCCAAAGCTGTATCGCCAAGGTAGTCGGATGCATACACACATCTATTTTGACTTGATTCCAGAAGGATGGCTACGAAACATCCTAAGACAGGATGTTTCTTGTCCGTAAGGGGGGAGGGATGTTATGAGTCATTTTCCCCTAACCAACAGAAGTATCAGCGACAGCAGAACATACGCTGCATACACATACTGACGTTGAGTTATTTTCCCTCAACCAACAAAAATACCAACGGCAGCAAAATACCGCTGCATGCATTACTGACGTTATTACCAGTAATTTTCCTACAGATATATGCTGACGTTGCAATACAGCTGCATACATATATATGCCAGTAAATTTCCTACAGATATATGCTGACATTGCAATATCGTGAGAACCGCAATCGGCTGGAAGTTCCACGCCGGCGGCAGCGAAAGTCAGCAGCATCGTTCAATCAGACAGCGAAATTGGGTATAAAAGCGGAGGGTGATTTGGTATGGAAGTTAGTTCGAGTTCAGTTCTATTCTAATCAGTTCTCTTTAACACGTAACAAAAACCTGATCAAACACCAGCCTTAAAAAGCGGGTCCCTGAGATGGTTATAATTTAATAAACATAGAATAGAAAACAAAATTGAAAATCTAAATAAACTAAATTTAATAACTAAAATCAAAATAATCCTATTGTCTTGTGTTCTTAATTTCAAAAATAAGTTACAAAATAAATTGTAACAATAATTTAAACGTTGAATCGATTGATCCCATCGCTAAACAATCCCTAATAGATATCATCATTAAATACAATGAAATTTTTCATATAGAAGGAGACAAACTTTCCATAAACAACTTTTATACTCAACATATAAGCACTACGGATAACACTCCGGTTTTTATAAAACAATACAGGTTACCAGAGGCACAAATGGCTGAAATAAGCAAACAGGTATATAAGCTACTGGAATTTTTTTTTTTTTTTTTTGATAATTTTAATATTTATTGAATCTTCAATTCAGATTGTAATATCAATAAGTTTTTCAAATCTTAAATCTAAAAATATTAAATATAAGTTTAGCCAATGCTAAACAAAATTTTTAATTTCGACGCTTGGTTTTTGTTGATTTACATCTCTCTTGTACGGCTGAGAGTAAGAGTATCCCTCCTTCTCAACCTGGTGTGGCCTCTATAATGAAGATTATTGCGCGCAAGTGGATTTGGGTGCAACTCAAGTTTTTTTATATATTTTTTCGCGTGTTTTGAAAATACTGTCTTCACTAACGGAACGTCTAGATCTTTATGAATTCGATGATTTCTGACATACCAGGGGGCTGCCTTTATTGTACGTAGAATTTTATTCTGTCGCCTTTAAATTTTTTTGACGTTCGATGCTGAGGCAGTGCACCATAACTGGATTCCATAGGTCCATATTGGTTTCAGGATCGCGTTGCATAATAGAAATTTTCAGTCTAGGTTTAGTATAGAGTTTCTTCCAATAAGCCAATTCATTTGGGCTGCTTTTAATTTTGTGTTAACTTTGCGTCTATATGCGATTTCCATGTTAAACGACGATGTAGATGAACGCCTTTATACTTGACTACAGTGTGTTGTGGTATAGTCTCGGTGTTAGTTTTTATAGGTGGGCATGTTTCCCTGCGCGACGTAAAAGTAACGTGTATACATTTCTGCTCGTTAAGTTTTATACGCCATTGTTTGAGCCATTTTTTCAGTTTGGATATATGTACATCCTTGTAAGTTGCGGAAAGCTTCTACAGAATTTTCATGAACGCTTAGAAAAGCTGTATCATCAGCAAATGTTGACGTGTGAATGTTATTGCTTAACGGTAAGTCAGAGGCATATATTAAATAACGTAATGGACCGAAGATACTGCCTTGAGGGACTCCGGCTTCAATCGACTGCGGAGGGCTTAAAAAATTGCCTTCCCGAACCACAAATTTACGTTCCATTAGGTAGCTTTTTAAAAGCTTGACGATGTTTGCTGGTAGACTTTGCGTTATTTTGTGTATGAGACCTTCGTGCCATACTTTATCGAAAGCTTGAAAAACATCTATAAAGAGCGCAGAGCAATATTTCTTTTTTTTTCAAAGGTGTCTCTAACCACGTTCACAAGTCTGTGAGTTTGTTCAATGGTGTTATGCTGACTGCAAAAACCGAATTGATGATCTGGAATTCATCCACTGCTAGTTACTATAAGAGTCAGCTTGCTCATGTACAGTTTTTCAAAAAGTTTCGACATATTGGACAATAGACTGATAGGCCGATAGGATTCAACCTTTGTATGATCCTTACCGGGCTTTGGTATCATAGTAATCATCGAAACCTTCCATCCTGCCGGATAGTATTGCAGCCGTAAAATACTATTAAAAATGATTAGTATTATTCTCTTTGCAATGAAAGGCAATTCTTGAAGCATTTTGTTGCTTATTTTTTCGACACCTGGGTCTTTTCTGGTGTTAAGACTAGTAAACGTATTTTTAATCTCCACCATGTTAAATCTCAGCGGTATTTCTGGTAAAGAGACGACTTGTGGCAGTTCAACAATATCAGCAGAAATATTCGGGCTATATACTTTTTCTAAGTGCTTAACAAATATATCACCTTTTTCAGCATCAGTTCTTGCCCAGTCAGCATTCGAATCTCGTAACGGAGATTCGCAATTCACTGGCCTTTTAAGTCCTCTGGCTGCACGCAACAGCGAATAATCTCTTTGTTGTCTTGAATCTAGCTCTTGAAGAATTTTTTGAAGGAAAGCTGTTTTTTGTGTTTGCAAAACTTTTCTAAGCTGCTTGGTGCACTCCTTAAGCCTTACTTTTAGCTGGGGCGATGTGTACCGTTGCCATTCTCGTCGAGCTCTCCGTTTTTCAGTCAATAGCCTTTCTATATCTACAGAAAAAATATTGGTAAATCTTACTTGTTGGTTTGTTTAATTTGAAGTAGCATTAAAAGCAGCTTGTTTAACGTGCGCTTCAAACAACCTGAGGGAATCGTCTATGTCAGAAGGTGTTCTTAGCGTCATTTTTTCCGAGCAATGAGCACTCAGATATGTTCTGTATTTTAGCCAGTTAGCACGTGCAGATGTCATCGGTAAATCACATCTTGGTGTTACAGTTGTGAGTGAGTAAATAGTGACAATTGTAGGTGAATGATCTGAAGATAAATCCATAGATGCTTCAACTTCAACCATCTCGCTGGGTACACCTTTTGCTACTCCAAAGTCAATAACATCAGGAATTTTTTGTCGACCTGTTGGCCAATATGTTGGCTGTCTACTTGAAACTACGTTCAAACCCATTTTAGAAAAGACGGCAAACAAAACTCGTCCCTTAGGAGTGATTAAACGTGACCCTCAGAATGTGTGCTTAGCATTGTAGTCGCCAGCTGCTAGAAAACGGGGGCCCAGTGATTTATAAAAAGCCGTATATTGACTCTAAATAATTGAAAATCTGGGGGGCGAATAGACAGATGATTTTACAAATTTTTGATAGTAATTTCCAATGCAGATGTTCGTTGCTTGAAGATATCCTTCACATAAATCATTCAACACTCTAATTCAACATTCTAATTCTGAAATAGCTTCGAGACGTCAAATGGGTTTCTGAGATAAGCATAACATCGATTTGTTTATCCAGAAGAAAATACTATATTTCGTTTTTATGCTGACAGCTGCCGTTTGCGTTCCAAAAACAGATTTTTAAGTTCATGGCTTGTTTAATACAGTCTGCAACAGGCTAGTTTGCATTTTCAACATTTCCTGCATCATACAGGATACGTTGTTATTAAGCTCTCGATTGAGGCTTCATTACGAATAAAATTAGACCGTACTCTGGTTGCGCCGTACTCTGGTTGCTTTTTAAAATACTAGCGTATGAAAATTTGTTGTTAGCTTGTTGTTGAGCACTGGTCGCGTTAGACTTGAAAATGTTTGAATATTGATTTTGGTTGGTGGACGGTTGAGGTAACTGGATAGTTAAAAGGGGTTTTAGGCTGCTAGTTACTATAGGAGACAGCTTGCTCATGTACAGTTTTTCAAAAAGTTTCGACATATTGGACAATAGACTGATAGGCCGATAGGATTCAACCTTTGTATGATCCTTACCGGGCTTTGGAATCATAGTAATCATCGAAACCTTCCATTCTGCCGGATAGTATTGCAGTCGTAAAATACTATTAAAGATGAATAGTATTATTCGTTTTGCAATGAAAGGCAATTCTTGCAGCATTTTGTTGCTTATTCTATCAATACCTGGGGCTTTTTTTGAGTTTAGACTTGTAATAGCCTTTTGAATATCCACAATATTAAATCTTAGCGGAATTTCTGGTAAAGCGACGACTGGCGGCAGTTCAGTAATATCAGCAGAAATATTTGGAGTAAATACCTTTTCTAAGTGTTTAACAAAAAGAGCACCTTTTTCAGCATCAGTTCTTGCCCAGTCACCATTTGAAGCTCGTAATGGACGTTTACATATCACCGGCCTTTTAAGTCCTCTGGCTGCATGCCACAGCGAATAATCTTTTGATGGTGTTGCATCGAGTTCTTGCAGAAATTTTTGCAGCGAAGATGAAAATAATTAAATATATTTTGTTAATTTTAATTCAATAAATATAAAAATTTTCATAACATTTACATTTTTTTCAACATTTGGTTTATCTTTAACAGCGATAAAATTTAAACAGCGATAAAATTTAATTAATTCCAGTATGAAATTTTTTTCATCCATATTTTATTTATTGCGCTATCAAATTTTCCGCGTACGATATTGTCGCTGCGCAAACTAAACAAAAATGAGATTTGATGTAATTACGCAGCAACACATCAAATTTGCTTCAAATTACAGTATCGACGGCAGTGAATATCTAAATTGTTTTGATTTTCGTCAAACTCACACGGACATACTTATACGTGAGAGTTTTTTTTCACTGACACAATCAAAAAACCCTTGGTTTGTCAAGCCAATTTGATACGTGGCCATGGCGCTTATAGCTAAGAGTTTTACAAAAACAAATGAGCATCAAGACTCTTGATTCAAGAGCATAGGGCTTGGCCACTCCTGCTGTAGAGAAAAACTTTTCGAATGAAGCTTGATTTATTTTGGTGAGAGTCATGTTTTGATACACTTATTTGTTTTGGTATTTAAGATTACAGTGGAATACAGTGATTGGAAGCAGTGATGGATTTTGAGTTTTTCTGTTTTGGGCCTAATTGACAATTTAAAAGGGCCAAAATAGCGTCGAAAAGGCCAACAAAACTTTTTTGGAATATATTTGATAACAAGCTTTTTATTTAAATAAAAACAATAGTAATACTAATACAGTACCTATATGGGCAAGGCCACGAAAAATGAAACCACATAGATTTTTTTTTTCTGACACAAAGCCCAAATTTTTTTTTTACATTTGATATGTCAAATATGTATAGAGTATGGCTGCACTATATGCCAGTGCAAAATTTGTGTCTGCTTTGACATTTTACATTCTTTTCATAAGTGGCACGTGCAAGGCGTAGTTGGAAAACATAGCAATGTCGGCGAAAAAGGTAAATTTTGTTGTTATTTATTTGTACTTTAGGCAAATCAAACTATTGATTAGCAAGCAAATTTGTGTACAAAGCTTGGCTTTTGGACCAATTAGGGCTTAAAGTAATCAGCCGCAAATTAGTGGTGACGTTAGTGACAAATTTTTATAAAATGTTTTTTTATGCATTAACTAATTAGAAAAGAGGTTGGATGAGCTGATTTTTTTTGAGTATTTTTGAAGTACTTTCACAATCAATGCTTAAATGAAGCATTATTTGCATATAGCAGGGTATTTTTGCAAAAAAAGATTGCGTGACGTTACTGACGGATTTTTTTTTAAATTTTTTTTTACTTTTTTGCTTAATAATTTTGTTTTTAATTGCTAGACTCCGATTCCTGGTGCACAAAGAGACAAGCGTTATGTTGAAAAGCTAAAAGAAAGCAACATCCAGTAGAAATAAGTCGCGTATTCTATTTGTATTTATAATTGTGTATAAATAGAGTATGTAATGACGTTCAACGAAGCTACCTAACAAGCAGTGAAAGCATTTGCACATGAATACTGACGAGGTTTAGTGGGGTCTACCGAAAAACAACGTTTATTTCTATGCAGCCAGTGCTGTTAAAAAATCTACAAAAGGGATGCATAAATATTAAATTTTTCCTTTGTTGCTCGAAATATGTTAACAATGTCTACCTAATATTTCTCTGATTAGAAACATTTACGAACTTTAACCTGTACATAATATTAACATATGTTTATTTATGTTTAAAAAAACTACAACTGCAACAATTAACAAGACTGAAATAAATAAAGATTTTTTTATTTTCCGATAATAATATGTTTTTATTCTACAGTGTCCTGACTTTAGTTCAAAATCCTGACACAAAATTTTTATCACCATTTAGGAAGAAATTTCACAAATATTTCGCAAAAAAAAAGAAAAACAGAAGTCAATTCGACATTTTTCGTAATAAATAGCCCCTGAGAAGTAGGAAAAAATTACAAATTTTCATCGGCTTGAAAGCTGAGCCGGCTCAGGCAAAGCCGCCGACTTCGTCAGCTACGCCATTAAATTTTCTAAATGGATGGCAATGTTTTCACACAAATGCATTATAAAGTACTACGGTTTTCATTAAAATTTAGTACATTTTTGTATCTATGTGAAATATCGTTATCATTTCCTTTTTATCAAGACGAATACACTTACTAGGTGATGTTACTTCACAACAAGTTCAACGTTTGACACATCGACTCCTATGCTTGCATATACAAAATGAGACATATTGACCTCCATTATGCAAGAAAATTGTAGTACCGCTGTATTAGTAACACCACCTGGTAAGTCAGTTGATTGTTATTTAAAGTAGCTTCTACCACAAAATATACATACATACCTGTTACCTGTGGCTTCTACTTTTATTACAGCAGTCTACTTTTACCAAAAAATGCAGAAATCAGTGCAAGAATATTTTTTAAAAACTCAAACTTCTGAAGTAAACTCATCAAGTGAGTCTGATCCTGAATGTGTTTAAACACCTGTTGCAAAAGCTATAACATATTACCAAAACTTAATAAAAACGAAGAAAAAAATTAAAGAAGCCTCCTGCATTAAAACCATGTGCGGGAGTGCTGAATGTTGGAAGTATTTTGGGCATCTTTATGATAACCATTTCTTTAAACATTCGTGAATTTTCTTTACCTTGTTGAGTGCCTTTTTGCTTTTCATAACCAGCTTTATTGAAATACGATTCAGGCACCAATAGAGCCCTTGTATGGATACAATAACTTGAAGTAGTGTACTTTGGAGCCCCATATTTCAGTATCCTTGCCCCAAGTACCCAGCAAAGATACACAAACTTTGCCGTCTTCATATACATACATAGATTGCGATCAGAGCAGTAGCTTATATAATGACAAACTGGTGGTCTGTTAGGATAATCACGACCCAATTGAATAGCAAAGAAAAACATGCCGTCTCCATAGGGTGTACGTTTTGGTCCCTCTATCATTACACTTAACAAGTCCATGCGATCTTCATAAACTTTTACATACACACCAGGAGGTAAAGAAGTTTTCAACAAACGATGTTCACTCATACTCGTACATACATTCAAGTATACAAAAAAAATCTTTCATATAATACCTGCCTTGCACATGATGTCGAACGAATTTTTCTTTCGTACAAATTACATTTAAAACAAAAACAAAATTTTTAAAATTGTATGTACATATGTACATAAATATATTGATATGCTTACTTTGTAATTTCATGTATACTGTACTTATGTACATACATATATACATACATACATTCAAGTATACAAAAAAAATCCTTTAAATAATAAGTAACACTAATAATCAAAACATTGATGTACATACATATATAGATATGAATGTTAAACTATAATTTAACCAATTATCAAATTCATTACAATAAAATGTGTAATAATATCGTACTATTTGCGAACAATCACAAATATTGTAAACATTTGGAACTTCCATCAACGTTTGGAACAGCTGTTTTGTATTTTATTTATAATTTTCAAAGTGATAAATAGTTGCAATAGGCGACAAGAAATTAATACTACTGGTGAAGCAAAATGAACAATAAGAATTCTCCGGGGAAAAAGATTTCAAAGAAGAACAGAAAAATATGATTTAATATGTTTAATAAGAATTTTTGTTCTTTTTATGTATGTATGTACATACGAGGGCGGTTCGGAAACTTCTTAGCCTATCAATGAAAGAGAATAGTTAGTTTTTCAAAAATATTTTTATTTTTCAATATAATCTCCTGAAACTTCAATACACTTAGTCCAACGCTTTTCTAGCAATTCTATCCCTTGATTAAAATAGTTGTCCTCAAGGTCTTCAAAATAGTGGTTTACAACTGTAATTGCATCTTCATTTGAGGTAAAACGCTTGCCAGCAAGCCATTTTTTTAGATTTGGGAACAGGTAAAAGTCACTGGGAGCTAAATCAGGAGAATAAGCTGGGTGGTCAAGCAACTCGTACTTTAATTCGTTGATTTTAGCCATTGTTAAAACACTCTTGTGCGCTGGTGCGTTGTCTTGATGAAAAATAATTTTTTTGTGTTGTAAGCCAGGACGTTTTTCTCGAATTTGTACATTTAATTGATCCAAAGGGTTGCAATAGTACTCTGAATTTTTTGTTTTACCCTTTTGCAGATAGTCAATCAATAAAATACCTTTGAAGTCCCAAAAAACCGTTGCCATAACCTTACCAGCCGATTGAATTGTTTTGGCCTTCTTTGGGGCACTTCCTCCAGCTTCAGTCCATTGTTTGGATTGTTCTTTTGTCTCTGGAGTATAGTGGTGGATCCATGTCTCACCAACAGATATGAAACGACACTTAAAATCCATTTTATTTCGCTTAAAACGATCCAAACAAGCTTGAGAAATATTCACTCTTATGCGTTTTTGGTCGACTGTTAACAAATGCGGCACCCATCTTGCAGAAAGCTTTTTCATCTGTAGTTTTTCATGCAAAATTAAATGAAATCGATCATTTGAGATGCCCATGATATTAGCTTTTTCACGCACTTTTATTCGTCGATCATTTAATACCATATCATGCGCTTTGGCTACAATTTCTGTTGTTGTTGCTGTTTTTGGACGTCCACTACGTTGTTCATCTTCAATGCTTGTACGACCACGTTTAAATTCAGCAACCCAATTTTTTATTGTTGCATATGAAGGAGCACTTTCATCTAACCCATTCACCATATCATTATGAATTTCTTGTCCCGATAAACCTGTTTTATGTAAATATTTCTAATTTTTCCATTGTAAAAAAATCGCGGATGCGTCTTTTGTGAACACATGTTTCTATATGAAGGAGTTGCCAGATCGAAACAAAATTTAACATGTGTTCATAGCAGAGATGGAAGTTTCCAAAACACTTAACTTTTTTCTGTTTATACCGCGCTTTTTGTGCTAGGCTAAGAAGTTTCCGAACTGCCCTCGTACATATGCATGTCTGCACATTCATGTATCACGTGACACGTTTTTAAGCATTCTATAACTACAAAAATGTTGGTTCCTACTTTACATCAACATTTAGCTTACATCTACGATTTCAAACGTCGGCTAAATAGGCCTATAGGCTGATCTAATGTACTTACATACGTTTTTTCAAAGTATTGCCACATTTGAAATTTTAATAGTGTTAGCTATTTTCTTTCAAATTGTCAAAATCACTAATAATTATTAATTATTATAATTAGTTTGATATATGTACATATGTATAAAAATAAGCGAAGATAGATATGTATAAAAAAATTACAAGCAAATAATAAAGACAAAGTATGAATTTAAAATCAACAATATATGTATGTACAATGTACATACATACTTCTGAGCAAAATATAAAATAGTATTTCCGCAAAGATTATATCAGCAAAATATTGGAAATCAATAAAAAACTTTAGAATAAACTAATTTTCTCATTATAAAATCCCAAGAAGAAATTAATATGCAAAATAGTATGTTTCAGCTATAACTTCTCCCTCCACCAAAATACTAAAACTGCATCTGCGGCTAAACGGTGCGGTGGGAGGGTGGCGCCGTTGGAATAATCGATTGGGCGGATTTGTCATTCACGATGTCGCAGAGGTCGAGTGAGCATCGCGCGTTCGATGTGGAGAATTTTTTAAGACTAATGATTCTTACGTAATTGCTCGTCGACAATTTTGTTCAAAGTTCGGTTCGGTTTTTTTCGTTCGACATCATTTTTTTTGTATACTTGAATGTATGTACGAGTATGTCCATATGTATGTACATAAATGGATATGCATACTTTGTAATTTCATATATATTGTACTTATGTACATACATGCATATGTGCATACATACATACATTTAAGTATGCAAAAAAACATCTTTTAAATAATAAGTAACACTAATAATCAAAACTATGATGTAGATACATAGATATGAATGTTAAACTATAATTTAAACAATTATCAAATTCATTACAATAAAATATATAAGCACAAACGATCGGTACAGTCTCTTGCTAGATATTGAAAAAAAATTATTTAGAAAACTTTCTTTACTCAATAAAGCATGCATGTGTACATATTTAACAACTAAAACTAGTCAAAACAAAAAAAAAGTACCAACAAAGGACTTCTGTGCCTCATTGCAGTTCAAAACACAACCATCCCATCACTGTCTACAATTGTCACGTAACGTCGTAATGAAATTCTATTTTCTGCAGGTTGGTACGTTACGGCAACATTTCATTTCAGTCAAGTAAGTATTTTCATAGCTTTTGCATATAACAGAAGCAATCAGCTGACACATCAGCATTTACATTTCTAGAGTTACGGTCGGCTAAAGCAGCCTTAAGGATCAGTGATGGAAAATGCAGTACTTTTGTACTATTTTCTTTTCACTGTCATTGACATCAAGCGCGTGTACGTATGCTTGATATCAAGCATACCCAATATCTAAATTTTTTGATTTTTCATCAGGCGTCGTCGGCGCCACACATACAAACAAATTTTTACTGTTACAACCTTAAAAGCTTGATGTGATTTTGGCGAATGTATAGTGCCCTTTAGGGCCAAATTTACAGTAATTAGTTAGCTATTAGTAAACTAAAATGATAACTGTTGTTTAACTAACACTTCATATTCACAGTGTATTATATAACCAACACTCTTAATATGAACAAAAAATGGTAACCCTATCAAACTATTAACTTTCAGTACTGGCAATTCTGTTACAGCATATGGCTTTTGTTTACATTTGATTTATTATTTCTTAAAAAATGGCGTATACATTCAAGAACTTGCCACGTCACCTACTTGCTAAGACGGAATCTACCCATAAAATCTTTTTAGATTACGTTGGCGACGCTCAGCAACAATATTTCGCGTATTATCAGTACCAGTGTCACTCTCAATATCTGACTCCGCGTTTTCAATTTCACATGCCACATCTAAAATTTTTCACAAAACAAAAATACTAATAATAAATTCCAACGAATCAGTGGTGGGATTCAGTAACTTTCATTACGATAATCGTATTGTTAAAATTTGGATTTTGGTATTTAGTAACACTTTTAACGATATTCGCTATCGGTATATAAACGACAATAATTTTTCGGTTGTTATGAAATAAATAAAAGTCAGCAGTTCAATCGTAGCATGTGCGTTATGCAAAAAAAAAAATTATCTTTTATAACAATATACACAAACACAGAATCTTTTATGCATAAAAAATAATATTACCATTATTTAAACATGCAATTTAACATTCATATCTCTAAGTGCATGTTCGCCGATATCGAAGAAGTTCTTTCTTTCGAGCAATTACATTTGAAACAAAAACAAATTCAAAAATTTTGAAAAAATTTTGTTTTTGTTTTAAATGTAATTGTTCGAAAGAAAGAACTTCTTCGATATCGACGAACAGGCAGTAAATTTCATAAAATTTAACATTCATTTTTTTAAATTCTAAAAAAATTTTGGGAAAAATTTCAATAAATAAATTAATTTATTTGTTTTTTGTTTATTTTTCTTTGTGCTTTTCTTATATATTGATAAAGATGCCAAAGTAAAAGGAAATTATAACGATGTTGTTAAGAAGCAATTAGTGAATAACAAAATCGTTACTGCAAATCGCAATAATTGTCGGTAAATTTAACAATTATCGAATTGTTAAAAGTTACTGAATCGCACTACAGGTGTTGTCTAACTATTAGTTAACCAATGACGTTTGATGGTTTAACTAATGTTAAACTAGAAGCTGTGAATCAAATATTATTAGTTAAACTTTTACTATTAGCTAACTAATGACTGTGAATTTGGGCCTTAATGTTATTGGTCCAATTTACACGAGATTAATTTTTAGTTCGCATAACTTTTGTTCTTTCGAAAACACACGAGACTAAATAATCTGGCATAAAATTGTAAAAATATACATATGTGTGTGTAGTTAGTGTATTTTGCACACATTTGTTTTTTTTTAATGTACATGTATTGGTTTTGTTCTGCTAATACAGGGTTGAACCTGGTTGAAATATTATACCAACCAAGCTGCATTGTTTTCTTCATTTAATATTTTTTTATTATAAAATGGATTCTTATTTTATTTTTGAATAAAAATATATGTTTCACAAAAAGTACTTGAAGTACCACATGAAGTGAACATAGTTTTTAAGGTACTTCTTTTTTGTTGGCTACGGTTTTGTATGTTCATATTTTTCGGTACTCATTTAATCTGCCGTTGCTACCGGTTAGTATTTGTCAAACAAACAACCTCTTCTCTTCACTGCTTGAGCTCTGAGCGACAGAGCAAATATCTACTGTATTCGACAGCGAGTTTCACATATGAAGAAAAAAGTTACTCGTTGCAGCCCTTTAGTCTAATAGCCCTTTTATATAAAAAATAGCGAATGTAATGTAAGTGTGTGACGATGACCGCCGATGAAAAAAAATACCAAACAATAATTTTGTTCTGTTTGAAATACGAACGACGACGATTCTCCTGCATGAGGCGGACATAGCGCCATCTGTCATTCAACAACAAAAATAATTATGAGGCAATGGATTAATAGTTTAGTAAATACAGAAATTGCCCCTACCTCCCCTCCTCGTGCTCCTAGAGGTTTGAAAAATATATAGTAGCCGATTCTCAGACTTACTGAATATGCATAAAAAATTTCATAAGAATATGTCAAGCCTTTTCGGAAATACAGAAATTGCCCCTTCCCTCCCCTCCTCGTGATCTTATCGGTTTGAAAAATATATAGTAGCCGATTCTCAGACTTACTGAATATGCATAAAAAATTTCATAAGAATCGATCAAGCCGTTGCGGAGGAGTATTTTAGCAAACATTGTGACACGAGAATTTTATATACATATATGATTGGCAGCTTTGTATCAGCTTATTGCTGCTTATGAAAAAAGAAATTATTCTAATTTGGCAGCAACAGCAAAAGTAGCATAGACAACAACCTGCCTTGCTGTCGTCAAAATAATTAACTTCTTAGGCCCAAATTCACAGTCATTAGTTAGCTAATAGCAATAGTTTAACTAATATTATATGATTCACTAATATTATATGATAGTTTAACATAAGTTAAACCATCAAACGTCATTGGTTAACTAATAGTTAGACAACAGCTGATTCTTTGGAATTTATTATTAGTATTTTTGTTTTGTGAAAAATTTTAGATATGGCATGTGAAATTGAAAACGCGGAGTTCGATATTGAAAGTGATACTGATACTGATAATACGCGGAATATTGTTGCTGAGCGTCGCCAACGTAATCTAAAACGATTTTATGGAAAGATTCCGTCTTAGCAAGTAGGTGGCATGGCAAGTTCTTGAATGTATACGCCATTTTTTAAGAAATAATACATCAAATGTAAACAAAAACCATATGCTTTAACGGAATTGCCAGTACTAAAAGTTGATAGTTTGATAGGGTTACCATTTTTTGTTCATATTAATAGTGTTGGTTAAATTATACACTGTGAATATGAAGTATTAGTTAAACAATAGTTATCATTTTAGTTTACTAATAGCTGGTGTGTTTTAATTGCTGCCTGTTGCTCGCTGTGCTCTATGTGTTTATAGCTTATATCATTAAATATTGGGTCAGTAGCAGGATTGTCAGACTCATTATGACCTTTATCGACAAATTCAATGTCAAAAATCGCCAAAGGGGTTGTGCACATAATACGTAACGCTGTTTTCAGAGATTTTATACCCCCCCCCCCCCCCCACACCTTAACGCTTTTTAGTAATTTTTCAGTACAAAATTTCGAATCCGTAACAAATCTTTAACCCCCTGGGGCGATACGTAATATGTGCACAGCCCTAAAACCATTTTTTGTATAATCGAATCGCTAAAATTCGCCAAAAATGGAAAAAAGTCGCCATGATATATATTTTGTTTAATTTTTATTTAAAATAATGTAAAAATCATTAATGAATACTAAAAAGGGTCAATGTTTACTATAAAATACTTAATAGTTGTCTACTTAAAGCAACAAAAAAAGAATTTTTGTGGGTAGTATTAGAAATATTTGATATACATATATCTATTGGATAAGTTGCAGTTCTGTCATATATCTAAAACGCTACATACTTCATCGTCAAGACATTGTATGGGAATTAAATTTATTCAACAAATGTTGCGAAAGTACAAAAGAAGTGCAACATGTGCTATTAACATTCATATAACTTATAACTTGTAATAAAGCGTCGAGCAGTTCGCATTGCATTCTATTTTGAAGCAAACTTTTTTTGGAGTGTATTATTGAAAATAATCCTTCAACACAAGCGTTACTAGTTGAAATTAGCTGCATATTAAGTACAACCAAAGCAAGTTCTTTAAAATGGCGCGTACTTGCCGCATCCTTGTAGTTATAAAATTTTGGCCAAAACTTATTGAGATTAAATGGAATATTTTCATTAAAATAATCTTTCCAATTAACAAATGGTAACTTTGTCCATAAACATCCTGTGGGATATAATATTTACATAAGCTGTAAATGTTCTTAACACACCATCTACACGAGCGATCAAGTTGTTTGCGTACAATTGAATACCTCGAATTTCATACAAAAAAATACCAGAATAAAATGCTACTTTTAGATAATGTAGTAGTATTTATTTAGTAGCATTAAATATACTTTTACAATATTTCAATTTATACATTATAAGCTTTGATGAATATTATCAATTTTCAAGAGTTTAACAATTTTATTTTTAAAAACATTTGAATTAGTTTCAATTTTAATGTTGTTTGGAAGAATATTATATAATTGAAGTCCTTTATAAAAGAGTGACCTCTGCATTCCTACATTTATAGCTCTTTGTATCCTAAAGTTTTCAGCGTTTCTTAATGGATATGGTTGTGTTTTTCCAACAAAGTTCAGTTGTTCAGTCAGGTACTCGGGTGATTTACCAGTTTTCATTTTTTGTATGAAAATAAGCGTGTTATTTTTCAGTCGATTTGGTATATCAAACCATTTTAACGTTTCTACCATGAAGTTTATTGATGTGTAACGATAACATTTTAATATTGCACGCATTGCTTTATTTTGCAGCTTTTGAAGTCTATTTATTTGGTTTGCTGTACAGCTAGTATATAGTATTGCTGACCTAAATTCAAAATGAGGTTTTATTATCACATTGTATATATTTATTGCTGTAAGTATCGCAGTTTTATTTCTAATACGTTTGAAAAAGCCGATTTTTTACCGATTTTTCTACATACATATATATTTAATATGTTCTTTAATTTTAGATTTTTATCTAATATAAATCCGAGATATTTAATTTGATCAACGTTCTCTGTATTTTTATTATTAATTCTAAATACTGTTTCATTGCCCACATTTATTTGCATAACTTTCGTTTTGTTTTCATTTAATTTAAGTTTATTCATTTTCAGATATATATTCACATTGTTCATATTATGTGTTAAATTATTTTGACATTGCTCGTCTGAGCCCGCTTCGGTGTATATTAATGTGTCATCTGCGTAGAGAACCATTTCACATTTTTGTAGTACATTAGGTAAATCATTCATGTATATAATAAATAACAGTGCTCCTAGAATTAAACCTTGCGAAACACCAAATTCCTTCTTTATTGTGTTCGATATTATATCATTTACTTTAACCATTTGCATTCTGTCAGTAAGATACATTTAAACCACATCAACTCAATTCCTCTGATCCCATACATGTAAAGTTTTCTTATCAGAATTTTTCTGTCTTGAAATCCAAGAAAATTGCCATAATCTTATTGCTCTTGGTTTTACTCTTCCATCTGTTAACAACAAATCTAACCGCTGTTTCACATGAGAATTTTTTTCTGAATCCAGATTGGTATTTTGATAAAATGTTGTTATGCTCCATATACGTCTCTAGTTGATGTTTTACGACATTTTCCAGGATCTTTTCGCATATTTTAAGAATATTTATCGGACGAAACTCTTCACATTTTGTCGTTTATTATACCTTTTCGATAGGGGTTATAACAGTTATTTTCCAATTATCAGGAAAAATTCATGTTTCCAACGAATTATTTATTATGTGCATTAGGTTATGTTCCACTTATCGAGTATAATTTTGATTGATAGGTTGGTGTAGTCTGGTTTTCCATTCATTTTGTTACATATTTGTCTCAGCTCTATTAAATTTACTGCACGGAATTGAAATGTCGAGTTTATCACAGGGATTTGATTCGCATATTGCACTTCATCTATATCTGTTCTAATTAATTTAATACTGTCGACAATGAACAATTTTTAAATGAAATTCACGGCTTATTAAAAATAGACAACAAAGTCGCCAACTATTTTATAAGTCGCCATGTCGCCAAATCGAAAATTAGGACGCCAAATAGGTTTTAAAATCGATAAGTTTTTCAATTACCGAGAGTCCCTATACGGCTTTTTACAAATCATTGATCCCTCGTTTTCTAGCAGCTGGCAACTACAAAGCTAAACACACTTTTTGGGGTTCACGTCTAATCTCTCCTAAGGGTCGTGTTTTGTTTGACACAATTTCTACAATGGGCTTGAATGTAGTTTCAAGTCAGCCATCGTATTGGCCACCAGACCGAAACATTTTTTTTTTTTTTTTTTTTTGATAATTTTATTATTTATTGAATCTTTAATTATTAATTAAATTATCAATAAGTTTTTCAAATCTTAAATCTAAAAAATATTAAATATAGGTTTAGCCAATGCTCAAGTTTTTTTATATATTTTTTCACGTGTTTCGAAAATACTGTCTTCACCACCGGAACGTCTAGATCTTTATGAATTCGATGGTTTCTGACATACCAGGGGGCTGCTGTTATTGTACGTAGGCTTTTATTTTGTCGCCTTTGAATTCTTTCGACATTCGATGCTGAGGCAGTGCCCCATAATTGGATTCCATAGGACCATATTGGTTTCAGGATCGCGTTGTATAATAGTAGTTTACAGTCTAGGCTTAGTATAGAATTTCTTCCAATAAGCCAATTCATTTGGGCTGCTTTTAATTTCATTTGTATTAACTTTGCGTCTATATGCGATTTCCATGTTAAACGACGATCAAGATGAACGCCTAGATATTTGACAACAGTGTGTTGCGGTATGGTCTCGGTATTAATTTATATAGGCGGGCATGTTTCCTTGCGCAAAGTAAAAGTTACGTGCACACATTTCTGCTCGTTAACTTTAATACGCCATTGTTTGAGCCAATTTTGCAATTTGGATATATACCCTTGTAAATTGCGGGAAGCTTCTACAGGATTTTCGTGAACGCTTAGAAAAGCTGTATCATCAGCAAATGTTGACGTGTGAATGTTACTGCTTAACGGTAAGTCAGAGGCATATAATAAGTACAGCAAGGGACTAAAGATACTGCCTTGGGGAACTCCGGCTTCGATCGACTGCGGTGGGCTTAAAGAATTGCCTTCCCTAACTACAAATTTTCGTTCAATTAGGTAGCTTATTAAAAGCCTAACAATGTTTGCGGGTAGATTTTGCGTTAATTTATGTATAAGACCATCGTGCCATACTTTATCGAAAGCTTGAGAAACATCTATAAAGAGCGCAGAGCAATATTTCTTCTTTTCGAAAGTGTCTCTGATAACATTCACAAGTCTGTGAGTTTGTTCAATAGTGCTATGTTGTCTGCGAAAACCGAATTGATGATCTGGAATGCATCCACTTCTAGTCACTATGGGCATCAGCTTGCTCATATACAGCTTTTCAAATAGTTTTGAAATGTTGGGCAATAAACTAATAGGCCGATAGGATTCAACCTTCGTATGATCCTTGCCGGGCTTTGGTATCATAATAATCATCGAAACCTTCCATTCTGCAGAATAGTATTGCAGCCGTAGAATACTATTAAAAATGAATAGTATAATTCTTTTTGCACTATAAGGCAGTTGTTGAAGCATTTTGTTGCTTATTCTGTCGACACCTGGGGCTTTTTTGGTGTTAAGACTAGTAATGGCCTTTTCAATCTCCACAATGCTAAATCTTAGTGGTATTTCTGGTAAAGAGACGACTGGTGGCAGTTCAACAATATCAGCAGAAATATTCGGGGTAAATACTTTTTCTAGGTGCTTAACAAATAGATCACCTTTTTCAGCATCAGTTCTTGCCCAGTCACCATTAGAGGCTCGTAATGGTGGTTTGCAAATCACTGGCCTTTTAAGTCCTCTGGCTGCACGCCACAGCGAATAATCTGTTGATGGTGTTGCATCGAGTTCTTGCAGAAATTTTTGCAGCGAAGCTGTTTTTTGTGATTGTAAAAGTTTTCTTAGCTGTTTGGTACACTCCTTAAGCCTTAATTTTAGCTGAGGCGATCTGTAACGTTGCCATTCTCGTCGAGCTCTCCGTTTTTCAGTCAATAGCCTTTCTATATCTGCACAAAAAATATTGTTAAATCTCGCTTGTTGATTTGGTTGAATTGAAGAAGCATTAAGAGCAGCTTGTTTAGCATGTGATTCAAACAACCTAATAGAATTTTCTATGTCAGCAGGTGTTCTCAATGGCATATTTTCCGTGCAATGAGCACTCAAATATTTTTTGTATTTTAGCCAGTTAATACGTGCAGGTGTCAGCGGTAAATCACATGTTGGTGTTGTAGTTGTGTGTGAGTAAATAGTGATAATAGTAGGCGAGTGATCTGAAGACAAATCCAGAGATGCTTCTACTTCAATAATTTCGCTGGGCACGCCTTTCATAATCCCAAAGTCGATACCATCAGGAATTTTTTGACGATCCGTTGGCCAATATGTTGGCTGACCACTTGAAACTACATTCAAACCCATTTTTGAAATTGTGTCAAAGTTTGTAATATAATTCCTGATGTTATTGACTTTGGAATAGTGAAAGTTGTGCCCAACGAAATGATTGAAGTTGAAGCAACTTTAGATTTATCTTCAGACCACTCGCCTACAATTATCACTATTTACTCACACAAAACTGAAACACATGCATATGATTTACCGCATCATCTGCATGTATTTACTGGCAGAAATACAAAAAATATTTGAGTGCTCACTGCACTAAATATATGCCGTTGAGAACACCTTCTGACATTGATGATTCTCTCAGCTTGTTTGAAGCACATTTTAAGCAAGCTGCTCTTAATGCTTCTTCAAATCAAATAAATCAACAAGTGAGATTTAACAATACTTTTGGTAAAGATATAGAAAGGCTATTGACTTTTTCACGGAGAGCTAGACGACAATGACAACGTTACAGATCGCCTCAGCTAAAATTAAGACTTAAGGAATGTACCAAACAGCTCAGAAAACTGTTACAAACACAAAACACAGCTTCTCTGCAGAAATTTCTTCAAGAACTCGATGCAACGCCACAAACAGATTACACACTGTGGCGTGCAGCGGAAGGACTTAAAAGGCCGGGGATTTGCAAACCTCCATTACGAGCATCAAATGGTGACTCTTTTTTTTAAACACTTAGAAAAAGTATTAACTCAAAATATTTCTGCTGATATTGTTGAACTGCCACCAGTCGTCTCTTTACATTTCAAAACTATTAGCAAAGCTGTATATGAGCAAGCTTATGCCTATAGTGACTAGTAATGGATGCATTCCAGATCATCAATTCGGTTTTCGCAGACAACATAGCACTATTGAACAAACTCACAGACTTATGAATGTTGTTAGAGATACTTTTGAAAAGAAAGAAATATTACTCTGCGCTCTTTATTGATGTTTCACAAGCTTTCGATATAGTATGACACGAAGGTCTTATACACAAATTAACGCAAAATCAACCCGCAAACATCGTCATTCTTTTAGAAAGAAGGCAATTTTTTAAGCCCTCCGCAGTCGATCGAAGCCGAAGTTCCCCAAGGCAGCATCTTCGGTCCCATGCTGTACTTAATATATGCCTCTGACTTAAAGTTATGCAATAACATTCATACATCAACATTTGCTGATGATACAGCTTTTCTAAGCGTCCATGAAAATCCAGTAGAAGCTTTCAGCAACTTACAAGAGTATATATCCAAATTGGAAATATGGCTCAAACAATGGCGTATAAAAGTTAACGAGCAGAAATGTGTACACGTCACTTTTACGTTGCGCAGGGAAACATGCTCGCCTATACAAATAAACACCGAGACTATACCCCAACACACTGTAGTCAAATACCTAGACGTTTACCTTGATCGCCGCTTAACATGGAAATCGCACATAGACGCGAAGTTGACACAAATGAAATTAAAAGCAGCCCAAATGAATTGGCTTATTGGAAGGAACTCTATACTAAGCCTAAACTGTAAACTTTTATTATACAACGCGATCCTGAAACCAATATGGTCTAGTTATGGGGCACTGCCTCAGCATCGAATGTAGAAAAAATTCAAAGGCGACAAAACAAAATTCTACTTGCAATTACAGCAGCCCCCTGTTATATCCGAAATCAGCGAACTCACAAAGACCTTGCCTTCCGTTGGTGAAGACAATATTTTCAAAACACTCGAGAAAATATATAAAAAAATTTGAAATGTATAAAAGATATATTAAAAGATTTGAATAACGTATTGAATAAATCGCCACTTCTGACAATCCTGGGAGTAGATTCTCGTTCTGCGATAACGTGAAATGAAAAAGAAGGTTTCATTTTCGTTCTCATTATAACTTTACACAATATCTTTTCACAATTGCACAAAATGAGATTCCCGTTTATATTATGAAAAAGTGTTTCATTCCATCTGTTGCAGTTCAACTTTATATCCATTTTCAGCGTTGTCAACTTTGAAATTTCAAAACGCACCAAAATGGAGAAAAACGCGCCATTCAACAAAAAATGCTCCAAGTTCAGAATTTTTTTTTTATTGAAAATTTTTATTGAATTAATTTTGCGTCTTTACAACACTTAACTTTAGTCCAAAATTCTAATGTTGATACAATATTGTGCCATTGCATGAAGTGAATCATTCTCCACCCTTTTTCAATACTAGATAATATTTGGACATCAGATTCAAATTGTACTGCTAATGGCATGATATCATATTTGTAAAGGGATAAAACATTTTGTACAATGTTATTCTTGATGTCGTTTATAGCTAAATGGGCTTAAAGGTGGTGTTTAAAAAACTAATATATTTAGTAAAAATTCCCCTCATATTCCATAATTTTATGTGAAAACTAGGAAAATATTTACCTGATAACAAATAAATTTCCAGTTTTCTAAAAAAAATTTTGTACTTGACAACTAGTAAAATTTTTTACTAGCACACAAAATGAAAATAAATTCTCTGTAATATATTGTTCAGCAACAATTTCTTGTCAATGAAAACTAGCATCTACACAAAAATGCAAAAACACACATATACAAAATATTCTTTTCATACAATATGCCGCTATCAAACATACCAAACAATAAAATATATGCCAGTCCAACCAAACACAAGTTCGACTAATTGACAAACATGTCGATCTTACAATGATTAGTATTTAAAAATTTTTCTCCTTGAATCAAAAACCAGCACCCAAAAATTTTTTCAAAATATGCGTTGATATAATTGCTGCTTCAAAGAATTTTCAACGACTTCAGATATGTATGTACATGTACATTGTAAATACTATGTATGTTGCTATACACAAGGTAAGTGATGCAGTAGACACGCTTCTCAGTAAGAGATGTTTGGCGGATTTGACTGCCGCTGCCCAAGGCCCACCAAAGTGGGGGGCTCTTGGTGGAATGAATTTAAAGTTTATTGATTGATTGCAGCATATTCGTGTAATTTTGTCTTGCGCTGATTGAGAATATACATATTGATTCTTCTAATTTGGTGATTTTGTTGTTTGCTCCCACAAGGTTAGTAGCATTGTCGCAGTACAATGCCTGCACATGGCCTCTTGTACTGATGAAACGTCGCAGTGCTCCTATGAAGGCTTCTGTAGACAGATTAGACACGACCTCCATGTGAATGGCCGTAGTTGCGACACAACAAAACTCTGCGATATAAGCTTTGTCTGGTATTTTTCCTCCGATTTTGTGATGAATCCAAATCAGCCTAAAGTAATCAACTCCTGTAGTTATGAATGGGCGCGCTGGTGTCACTCTGTCAGTTGTTTAAAAACCACTGGCCTAGCCTTGGTGCAACGTATGCATTTATGGACAGTACTACGCGCTAGTGATTTTCCGATCGTAATCCTGAATTGTGACCTGGATGCTGCCAACAGTGCCTGTGGGTCGCAATGACGACTTTCTTCGTGTAGCATGTGCATCAAAACTTTTATCATGAGGTGACTGTGTGATAAAATCGCTGTACGCTTTGCTTTGAACGGTAACGTTGACTGCTCCAGGCGACTGTAATGTGCTGGCATAGAAAATATATTTGCTAACTATATATTAGAATATTGCTCATCCAAAATAGCTTCTTTGAAAATTTGTTTATTTAAATTTCTTATTGAAGCTATACTCTATTCAATCTTTAATAATGGTGCACCATCCCAAATAAAATTTTATCAGATTGTACCACTGTCAAGTAAAGTACATAGTATCTCACGTGACTGAGGGGAAAAATAAAAAAAAAAAAGTTACTGTTCACATAATCAGATGATATTTGTTCTACAAATTTCTTCAGCAGATTAATTAAAGCGCCAATTTTTATTAAGCAATTTAGTAGGTGAATTTTAATAGTAAAAAAGGGCAAAATCACATGGTAAACTGATCATTTCAGTACTGCATATAAAAAGTAAAGTCATACTTATACAAACATGGTTCAATTAATTATTGAGTATATTGTGATATCTTTTGCAAAAATAAAGAAATTCTTTTAAAATAATAATTGCCTAAAAGTTTTTGTTTTGTACAAAATAAAAATATAACATCATCCAAGCTACGAACTTGTCAAGTTCCAGTGTGAACTTATATTCTTTTGGTGCCATATCCCAAAGATAAATCATATTACAAACGGAATTTCTGGTAACTGGTGATTTATAACCACATGTGATTAATTTCAGATTTGGCACCAAATATCATCTTAATTATTGGGTTGATTCATTTCGAGCTAAATTATTACAACCCATTGGTCAATAAAATTTCATGCATCAAAGCCATTTGAAAAAAAAGGACTATCGTCATCTGAGGAGTTGAAATTGTATGGGGCAAAACCATATGTATGCACTTCGCTGATATACATATATTCATATATTGTTCATAATTGTATTATTTTTGTTTGTTGTACAATTTTGTAAATTTATTTCTTTTTAGATGTTTTATGTCGTCTTCAAAATCTGACTGCATTGCTCGTACGATAACTACCAGAGCTTGTTCTAGTTCCATTACTGTTAAAGAGATTTCCGCACGTTTCTCATTTATTTTTCTTGTGTTGCTGATAAATCGTAGCATGTATGCTACAATTCTTTGTAATGTTCGAAAAGATCCTTTGTGGTTGATGTTGTAGATAATTGTTGTTGCATTTTCAATTGCAAGAACGGCAGCTGTTTTCTTTCGCTCCATGTTGTTTTCAAGTACTTCTGTGGCCCTTGAGTATTTTTGTGGCCAAGCTGCTTCATGCCCATGTAGGAAGATAGGCCCATAAAACCATAGATTGCGTGCTGGTAATGCTTTCGGAGATAGTCCTCGGGATATGATGTCCGCAGGATTTTCCCTTGAACTTACATGTCGCCATTGTTCGGGCATTGTCAACTCCTGAATTGCGGATATTCGATTGGCTACAAACGTTTGATATGATGATGACTGCGAATTGATCCAGGCCAAAACAATCATTGAGTCTGTCCAAAGGAAAGTAGGAGTATCCTCAAGTTTTAAATCTCTTTTAACCCTGGCAGTTTGTTGAGCACCCAAGTGTGCTGCGCAGAGCTCCAGACTTTGTTTTTTTAAAGGTGCTACTCGTGATTTTGCGCATAGTAGTCTTACTATTTTTTGACCATTTTTTATAACTGACCTTATGTATATTGCTGCCCCATATGCCCTCTCCGAGGCATCAACAAATGCATGAATTTGTATTCCTGATGCAACCTGGCCTTGAAAAATATGTCTCGAAAACTTCAGGTTGTCTATGTGTTTTAAGTCGTTCCGAAAATTCATCCATCTTGTATGTAGCTCTGCTGGCAAGGCTTCATCCCATACAAGTTTCAACTGCCACAATTCCTGAATGAACATCTTTGCTGTCACTATGATTGGAGACACAACTCCCAGCGGGTCGAATAGTCGAGCCAAATCTGAGACTACTGTTCGTTTAGTAACACGACTTTTATCCCCCAAACGTACCTTTACACAGAACTCATCAACCTTTGGTATCCATGTCAATCCCAGAGTTTTGACTGTTTGATGGTTTTCGTTGTTAAAATCAATGTTTACTTCTTCTCTTGTTGAAATGTTTTGAAGTAGTTGGTGATAATTTGCACTCCACTTTTGTAAATTTAGACCATGCTGGTTCAATATGTGCTTTAATTCTTGCTGAATTGCGATTGTTGTGCTCAAACTATCATCTCCTCCCATTCCGTCATCGACGTAAAAATTATTGAGTAGAAGTTTGGCTCCAAGAGGGTACCGTCCTATATTCTTATTTGCAATTTTCTGTAGACATTTAGTTGCGAGGTACGGTGCAGCTCGTGTACCGTAGGTTATTGTGTTCAATTGATAATACTTGATTGCTGCAGTTGGATTCTCTCTCCAAATAACAGTTTGAAATTTCCTGTCTTCCGGGTGTATAAACATTTGTCGACGTCCGTGGTGAAAACAAAGCGTGGTAGTCGAAAACGGAGTATGATTGAAAACAGTTAACTTTGAATTTTTGGACCAGTATACATTCAGTCGTTCAATGATATCCCAGTAGAGGTCTTAGCCGAGGCATCAAATACTACTCTTAATTTTGTTGTCGAACTTTCAGGCTTGAGTATACAGTGGTGAGGAATGAAGTAGTTAGGTTTAACTAAGGAATTGACATCTATTTTGGTCATATGACCTAGTGACTCATACTCTTCCATGAATCGTATGTAATGCTTTTTAGTTTCTGGTGCTTTTGCAAGTCGGAGCTCTAATGCAAGAAATCTGTTGAAGGCTATACCCTGAGACTCCCCTAGTTCCTCAGGATTACTGTAAAATGGTAGTCTAACAACAAATCTTCCATTTTGATCAATTGTATAATTATTTGCGAAATGATTTTCACAAAGCTTTTCTGAAGGAGAAAGCGTCTTGTCTGCTGCTCCCACCTTTTCTAGTTCCCATAGTTGAGTAATGCTTTCTTCTAGATTGATTTCTTCTTCAGTACAGATCCCACAGGTTGCCGATGATAGCTGACTTTCACCAACCCTTCCTGAAATGACCCATCCTAATACCGTATTTTGCAAAGTCGGCAACTCATTACCCAATTTTATTTGTCCGATTGACAATAATTGATGATAGAATTCTGCACCTAGAAGCACATCTATTTTATCAGGGCGATTGAACTCCGGGTCTACAAGTTTGATATTTTTGGGAATTGGCCAATTATGAATGTCAATTATTTGTGAAGGCTGTGAGGAGATTATTTGAGGAAGAACAGCTGCTTCAATTTGCGTAGTGAAGTTGTTGAGCCTCGAATGTAATGCGATATTGACTCTGTGCCGAACCTTAGTGTTGCTTGCTCCAATGCCGCTTATACAGATCGAAGCTGGCTTTGTTGAAAGGCCTAAGCGCTTAACTAATCGTTCGCTGACAAAATTTAGTTGAGATCCTGAGTCGAGAATTGCTCGGCATTGTATTTCTTTTCCGCTTGCTTTAACGATGACCAATGCTGTGCTGAGAAGAATGTAATTGCTTGAACTGGAACTTTTTGCTGTGGTTAATGATGCAGCTTCTTGTGCTGCAAGAGTTAGGCTTCCTTCAGATGCCCGAATTGTTTTTGAAGCCAAGTTGCTTTTGTTTTGTTCTGAGGTTTCTAGGTGAAGAAGTGTGTTGTGCCTTTTGTTGCACTTCATGCAGCTTCTAGAAATGCAATTATTTACGTTATGGCCCGTTTTTAAGCAATTAAAGCAATATTTTTTCTTTTGAACCAATTGAATGCGAGCTGACGGTGATAATTGAAGGAACATCTTGCAAGAAAATAATGGGTGTTTATCGTTTTTGCACATGACACAAGCTTGGTCTTGAGTTACCACGGAAGTGAAAACTTTCGGTTGTGAAATTGGGCGTATCTTTTTGGCTCCCATTGCTTCCATCGACTGAAAGTGTCTTTCCAAAAACTTCAAAAATTCCTTAATTGTTGGAACTTCTCGTGGTTGTGATAGCGATTGTTCAAAGCGCAACCGTGTGACTTGGTCTAATCGTTTCAGTAATAAGTGCAGCAGAAGCGGGTCCCAAGATGTTGTATCAATTTGTAGGTTGTGTAGTGCTAAAAGGCACTCTTGAGTCTTTCATTAAGCTCTTTAAAGTTGTCATTCAGTCTATCATCTGAATCATCGACCAATTCATAAACTAGTCTGCTGACTAGCAGCCGCTTGTTGTTGTAGCGGTCTACGACCATCTTCCATTCGGCCAAATTTTTTGTACTCTTGTGATCGGCTGGTTGACGACCAGTGATGAAAATAAATCATGAAACTCCTGCCATTTTAAATGATTTCCATCAAATTTGGGTATAGTGATTTTTGGCATTGGAATAGTTTCTGCCTGATGATGAACGAACTCTGATGGTTGTGTTGTGGACCTGCTGGTTACCTTTCTCTCCGCTTTCCTTAGATTGGTTTCCAGTTCTATGAATCGTTCCATATTATATGCATCGTGTGTTGGATAATCGCACAATTCGACAATCTGTAAATATACGTCTTCAATATGTTGCCACAATGTAGTGGCAGTGGAGACATCTTTTTCTGTAAACTCATCCGTCAATAAGAGCTCGAGAGCTCCCATCATCGCACCCTGTCTACGAATTAGTTTTGTTATTCCACTAGAAACCTTTGCTTGGATCCCTCTAGCTTCTGTTGATGCTGCTTCTGCACCTGTTGCATGAGCCTCTTGTCCTAGCGGTTTGCCTGCTGTTTGTGTAATCTTCAACATTGCTTGTTGTAGTACTTCATTGTACTGCTGAACGATATTTCGAATAGCTTCGTAGTATTCATTGACGAAATACTCATGATCTAACGGTGGAGCTTTTAAAAAACGGATTTCGTTGTCGTTAGCCTCAAATGCCGACCACTCGTCCTCCAACCTTTTCACTCGCTCTTGAAAATAACTTCTAGTTGTTTTCCTTGATGACGGGTCCTTCTTGTAATTTCGGATGACCGTCTCAATTCTTTCACCGATGGCCTCTTGTTTAATGATTAGTTCTTCAAATGTTGCCATAGTTGCTGATCTCGATTAGTTGGCTTCTGGGAATTCGCTCCAAATGTGGTCTGTAGTACCCTTCGGACTGATGTCCTGATGCCGGGATGAAGAATTTGCAAAAAGTTGATTTGGCTCTAGGACTGTTTATGTCCTGTTGTAAAGACTGATGATGTCCTTGTATGCGAATTTGAAAGAGGATCCTGTGCCTTGTCACAGAATCACGTCGGGGTCACCAAAATGTAAATTAACTCGTTTGTTAATTTGTTCTAGATTTTAATCACAGCACATAAACTGGATTAAACTTAAAATTGCTAAAACAACAAGCGGCACTTGAAACCGAGTTGTTTTCCAAAATGTAGATTAACTCTTTTATTAATTTGTTATAGATTTTAATCACAGCACATAAACTGGATTAAGGTTAAAATTATTAAAACAACAAGCGGCACTTGAAACCGAGTTGTTTTCCAAAAGAAATGATTGAGGCACACTCTTCAATGTTCAAACATAAAAAAGGCGATCTTTATTTAAATTTTACTTCTTTTATACAATATTCATTCTTATTAATTTTACATACTTGGCATTTTTAAATTTAAGTTCATTGGCTGTGTGGCCATGAACATGAGACAACCAAAAAATACCTAGAATGCAATTTTGTGGATATAGGTGAACGCACTACATAAACAGTACAAAAAAATAAAAACTGCATAATAAACAATCGTCAATTACAAACAAATATATAATAAACGAAACTAATAAAATTGCATTCTAAAGGTACGGTCACATTGGGGAAACATTTGCTTCAAATATGTTGGTTCGTGTTTAACAAAAATTAAGGTAAATAAATACACAACTTGTTTTGTGGTCACACTAGGCACATTTATTTTCCCATTTTGTTTGATGAAACAGCTGTCAAACAACGGCAGGTGCTAACATGGGTAAACATATTTTCCCGGTGGTCTCACTTGAACAAATATTTTCCTTAACAAAATATTAGAAAAAACTACCAAAAAACATAAATTTGTTTTTTAACAAACATTTCGTTGCTAATGATTAGTTTCTGCAGTTGGGCAACAAAAAAGTAATATTAACAAAATATTTTTGCAAATTGCACAAAAAATATTACTTTCACGCTTATTCCATATTTCGTCGTCAATTTTGAGACAACACCGATTTGTACATTTCAACACAAGTAATAAGCAATTTTGTTTTGCGAAGTGTGATTTTTCGCGTTTTTACCATTTATTTTTATTTTAAGAGTTTTTTTCTGATTAATTTATGTGCAAGTTTGTGTGTTTGTAATTTTTTCGTTAACAAGATTTGCAAATTTTCGCCATATTCTCGATTTAGGAAGAATTGTTTTGCATTCTTTAAGGCTTTAGCGTTTTTTTCTTTAATATTATGGCTGTATTGATATATAATAATTTTTCGCAAGTTGTCGCTTTTTCGCGAAATTTGCAATTCTGCCAAACAAATTTTTTTTAACAGTTTTGCGATTTCTGATTAATTTATGTGCAAAATTGTGGGTTTGTAATTTTTTCGTTAACAGGATTTGCAAATTTTCGCCATATTCTCGGTTTAGGAAGAATTGTTTTGCATTCTTTAAGGCTTTAGCGTTTTTTTCTTTAATATTATGGCTGTATTGATATATAATAATTTTTCGCAAGTTGTCCCTTTTTCGCGAGATTAGCAATTCTGCCAAACTTCTTGCCTGTTTTTAATTTTTTTTGTTTTTATTTAATTTTGGCTTTTTAAAAATATTACAATTTATAGAGATTTTTCGCTTTTCTCGCAGAAGGAAGCAACATAATTTTTTAAAGTTTTTATCAGCCAGCAGCAGTAGTAGTTTTAGAGAATCACGAGGCATGCCGAACAAAGCAGCCAAAAAAATATCTGCCGTAAAAATCTTTTATTGAAGCATTTTGTCTAAAGGTAGATATTTTTTATTTGACTCTGTTTGTTCTTACAAAAATTTTGTAAGATCTAATAATTGTTTTCCCAAAATAAATAAAAATATTTGCCTTTTAGTGGACACACTTTGTTCACATTAGACACATTTCTGTTTGGCAGCAAATAATTTTGTTTGCCATTACACAGCTCTTTTGCTGTTTCCCTCTAATAAATATTTTATGGTCACACTACAGCAATCAAATATTTAATATTTTTCATCAAATGTTTCCCCAATGTGAACATACCTTAAGTATTGTATTACAATTTTATGAACAAGACAAATAAAAATAATAAAAAAATGCATGATCTACAAAAGAATTGCTCAACTTTATGGAAAAGAATGAAAACTAAAAATTAATAAATTTACAAAATTGTACAACAAACAAAAATAATATAATTATGAACATATATAAAAAAAAAACTAGTATTGCACCTCATTAAATAGTCCTAGTACAGACGATTTGTGTGTCTGCTACAAACCAAAATGAAAAATACTACCTATTAAACAACTATTCATCGGCATATTTCATCCCTTAAAAATACTCCAGCGTTTGTCCTGAAACAAATTTTTTATCTAGGAACTTTTTTCATATATTAAACATATTAATAATGTTGCTATAAGTTGCGAAACATTGTTGCTGAGCCTTACTTTTCTTCGTTTCGTCGAACAAATAATATCAAAATAAAATTGCAAATCAATTTCACGACCACATCAATAAAATTTAATTATAATTATTCGTCTCTTTTAAACACACTTAGCTACGCATTGCTGAATGGCCATTCATGATGGAGACCTATAAAACAAATATACATACATACACACATATGTAAGTAACCAATTGATATTTATTGTACATTGATCAGAACTTGAAGCGGGAGTAATTTTGGGAAAAAAAAAATTAGTTATATTAATAAAAATAGAAAAAACAAGACAAACGAATAAATATAAGAATAAATATACAGTTCAAGGATTAAATTATGTTGCCATAAATTTTCTTGATGTGAGAAATGAATATATAAAGTATAAAATTATAAAAATTGTATAAAAGAAACAAAAAAAAAAATATTAAGAAGAGAAAATTAACAAAAGAAAAAAAAAACGAAGAGGAAAATGTAAGTTTGGCCTCAGGAATACTGTAAGCATAGAACTTTCTTAAACTATTAGTTATAAATTATTATTAATTAATTTGAAAAAAATATATATATATTTATAAATATAAATATATATGTATGTATTTAGTGATAGGTAATTTGCAATTGCCTTTTGAATCTATGATAAATAATTTTAATTACTAAAAACTTTAATTTTGAGACAGATCCCTCCCGGTTTGTTTTGTCACGTCTCTGGTCGTCAAAGTTTTTCATTCTTTCTTAATTCATATTCTTAAAACCTGACCTACATTAATGACCTAATTTCGATTTTGCTTTATGGATTTTTTTTTTCTTTTATATGTAATATTCATACCGGGTGTGAAATCAAAATCCTGAAATTAAAAAATAAATAAATAAGAAAATTTTTTTTGTGCTATGAAATGTAGACATTATTTTGATAAACACCCTGCGGTATTTAAGATGAAGCTATTCAATTTGTTGTTAAATAAAATTTAAATCATGAAGTGCTAAAACTATTGGTTTTGTTGCTTGCTACAGGGATAAGTTAGAAAGTGATACAGAAGTGGGATTGTCAAAAGAGTAAATCGCTTATGGATATTTACAGATGATCATGGTTGGGTTGGGCTTCATGTTGCAAATTTCACCCGTTGTCAACATAGTTTGTAGTTGCAATTCTTGTTAAAATGTTGATTATAGTATAATTAAACTCCTTGTTTTAATTTATTTAGTCCACTAGTTTTTTTTTTGTTATATTTTCCTATTGGCAATAGATCTTATTATTATCACTAAGACGCATGCAATTAAAATAAATCTTGTTGTTTGTAACTATTTGTTCCACCTTGAGTTAAGTTCATAACCCGCCCGATTGCCGACGATCCAGAGCCGGAATAATAAAATGCATGCGTGAACTTAACTTGAATCCACTGAAATTTAACTTTCTTTGGTTGTATGTTACACGACCACTTACTCGCATGATCCGATGCTCATCTAAGAATGGATTTAATAAAGCCAACGGACTTGATTTATATACAAGTGTTTGCAACTCTTTCCCGAATTCTGCCGCTTAGACGATCTTGATGATAACATTCATAGCTTCTTCCATTTCATATGAATCGAGTACTCTTTTGGTTGGACGAAAACCTTTTGTGGTCTTGGAGTTTCTGATAAATCTTAACACATAACCAATCGCGTGTTGACGAGTTTTGAATGAATTGCGATGGTTTATAGTTTTGCTGCGAGGTTGATATTGTTAAGACCTGCTCCTTACCTGCGACCCTACGTTCTTCGTTACAAGGTTGTAACAACAAAAGTCGGCCCTCGTTTTTGTTAACATCGCGAATGAAAAATGTAAAATGAATTAGTAATATTTGTCTTCCTATATTCATTTATACATAAATATTGTCTTATACAGTTACTTGAAGTATACTCTTTAGTTTTAGTTCACATATCATTATATGTACATAATTATTGTTTCTTTGTATTTTAAATAATCATACCCGCCTTAACAAGTAAGAGAATTTATTACAAATTGTTTTCTTTATTATATACCTACTGGTATTTACTATTTTACTTATATACAACTCAATAATGAATTTAAGAGAAACAGTAGCGCGCAACACAACATAAGTATTTGCGTATATCAAGACAGATATTCGCTGGCTGTACATCAGTGTTCCGCAAAATTCCAAATATGGTTGTATTGCTGTTTAATTAGCGAATTCACCCAGCAAACAATATTAAGCGTTATTTTATTATTATTATTATTATTTTTTTATTATTATTATTATTATTTATTGAGTAGTATTTGAAATACTTTTACAAAACATTTACATTATAGTTTACATATTTGAGCTCGGCTCATTATTTCTAACAAATAAAACAATATTTTTTCTAAAAACATTAATGTTTCGTTCAGTCTTTAAATTTCTTGGCATTTTGTTATATGTATTTAACCCTTTATAAAACAACGATTTCTGCATGGCAATGGTATTTGCTCGCTGTAGTCTAAAATCCAAAGCATTTCTCAATCTATACGGCTGCGCTTCTCCAACATATAGTAGCTGCTCAGTTAGATATTCTGGTGCTTCTCCCATCTTTAATTTTTGAATAAAGTTTAGCGTGTTAAATTCTAATCGTTGTCGCACATTAAGCCATCTTAGCGTATCCAGCATAAATGTTATTGGTGTAAATCTGCTGCATTTTAGTATAGCACGCATCGCCTTATTCTGTAGTTTTTGCAGTCTTGATATTTGTTGCTCGGAACAGCATGTGTATAGTATAGTTGATCCGTATTCAAAATGTGGCTTTATGATAGTATTGTATATGTTAATTGCTGTTATCATTGAGACTTTATTTCTTAACCGTTTGAAGAATCCTATCTTTTTACCGATTTTTTTACAAATGTATTCTAAGTGTTCTTTTAATTTTAGTTCTTTATCAATTAAGAAACCGAGATACTTTATATTATTAACTTGTTCTATTATAACGTTATTAATTGCGAACGTTTTATTCGTGTTCATATTAATTTCCATTAATTTTGTTTTATTTTCATTTAGTTTAAGTTTGTTCATTTTCAACCATTCATTTATATTTTCCATATCTGAGTTTAGATTTTCATAGCATAATTCGCACGTCTTTTCTTCAGTAAAGATGAGAGTGTCGTCAGCGTACAAAACAATTTCGCATTTTTTTATTACATGTTCAATATCGTTTATGTATATTACAAACAGTAGAGCTCCTAGTATTGAGCCTTGCGGTACCCCAAAATCATTCACTTTTATACTCGATTCAATATTATTTACTTTTGTTATCTGTTTACGCCTTGTTAGATACGTTTGAAACCATTTTAGTTCATTATTTTGAACACCATATTTAAAAAGTTTTTGTAGCAGAATATCTCTGTCTATTGTCTCAAATGCTCTTTTGAAATCTAAAAATATTGCCAAAACTTTACGATCATGATTTATAAATTTCCATCTATTTATGACATAATTAATTGTAGTTTCACATGAATATTTTTTTCGAAAGCCTGATTGATATTTCGATAGCATTTTGTGTTGCTCAAAATAGCCTTCTAATTGGTTTTTTACTATTTTTTCAATGATTTTTTTTAACATGTTTTTAGGGTATTGATCGGACGGAATTCTTCAGATTTATTCGTATTTTTAATTTTTTCTACAGGTGTGATCATCGATTCTTTCCAGCTTTCTGGGAAAATTCCAGTTTCTAACGAATTATTTATAATTTTAAGTAACATATTACCAGCTGTGTCCCAATTATCTAATATAATGTTAGTTGAAATTTTTTTGTAGTCCGGTTTTCTTTTCATATTTTTGCATATATTTTTTAATTCTAATAAAGATATTGAACGGAAACGGAACTTATAGTTTGTATCAGGTACTTTGTTTTCATATTGAACGTTTTGTATTGAGTTACGTATTTCTCTAATGCTATCAACGAAGTATTTGTTAAAATTTTCGGCAATTTCTAAATTATTTGTATATTCTATGTTTTCAAATATCACATTTTTTATCACATTTTTGGGATTTTTTAGTACTAGTTCTTTTTTTTTTATTAGAATGTTTGTTTAAGCAATAGGTCTTTTGATTTAATATATATATATTGTTGTTTTATTTATATTTATTTTCGATATTTCGCTAACAATTTGTTAGCATCTTCAGGAAAATTTTTTTAAATTATTTGAAATTTTAATATTGATTTGTGTATTGGGTGTCATAAAATTGTTTTCAATAATTTTTTATGGAAAAAGTCTAGGACAATTTAACTACAGTATATAAAAAGGTTTTTGTATGAAATGTCACAAAAATTGTTTCCAAATTTTAACATAAAAAAATTATTGAAAATGAGTTAAGTATTGGATAGATATAAAATTTTTAACATAGAAAAAATTATTAAAAATGTTATGTTATAAAAATAGGGTTAAACAATTAACATTGAATTTAATATATCAACACAATTAACATTAAAATGTATAGTATGTATCCAGGCTGTTTTTTAACATAGAAAAAATTATTAAAAATGTTATGTTATAAAAATAGTATTTAAAAAAAAAAAATTTAACATTGAATTCAATATATCAAAACAATTAACATTAAAATGTGTAGTATGTATCTAGGCTGTTTTTTAAATATAAATATCAAAAAATTATTTACAAATTTTTATAAGCTTTATAAAAGTTAAGAATAATAAAAATCCTACAGGAAATTAAGTTATTATTGGTGTAAAACCAAGAAGCAATAATGTGATTATTTTCCTGTGGGACCATAATATAATTAGATATGTAATTAAACAAAGTAACAAAAAATTCATAGTGAAACAAGAAACAATCATTTAACATTTAGATTTTTACTAACTAAATATCTATAATTCTGTGCTGTGTGTATTAATTATCTCTAACATTTCTAACATCAAACGCTGTTTATAATTATTTTCTGTATTCAGAATTGAAACATTTTCAAAGTTGGGAAAGTGAACTAATCTGGAACAATGAGATGACAACGCTGTCTTCTGTGAATTGATATGACTATATTTCTGATCTGACTTATGACCTGCTATTCTCGTTTTTAATTTATTTTTGGTAGTACCTACATATACCATGTTACAATTCTCTCCATCATTTCCCTTGCAAGGTATTTTGTAAACTACATTCGATCTATCCCATTTATCAATTTTGTCCTTAGTTCTACTAAATAATTTATTTAATGTGTTATAGGTTCTATGAGCTATTCTATATTTGTTCGTATCAAAAATCTTTGATTTTGTCAATCTCTCTGAAATCTCAGGAATATACGTTAAGGATTTGTATATTCTCTGTTCTGTATTACTATCCATATTATTAATTATTTTATGTTTGCGTCTATATATTAATTTATTAATTAAAGAACTGGGGTAATCATTCTCTCTCAAAATACTTCTTATCTTCCTCTCATTCTTGTTGTGAAACTGTTTGTCACTTATAGTTAAAACTCTTTCTATGAAATTTCTAGCTGTATTAATAATAATATGTTTGCTATGTTTAGAATAGTAATTAATTAACCTTCCCGATGCTGTTGGTTTCTGGTACCAATCTATCAATAATCTATTATCTTTTCTAATAATACTAGTATCTAGATAATTGATCCTTGAGTTATATTCCCTTTCAACAGTAAATTTAATATTAGAATTAAATTCATTAAATGCCAAAAGCACCTTATCAATTTCACATTCAGGAATAATGCAAAACAGATCATCTACATACTTAGTCATCAATCTGGGAATCGCATTCAGTTTTTGAATAGATAAATCCAATAATTTCTCCATAACTATATCTGCAACAATTGGAGATGCTGGAGATCCCATTGGAAGACCATTTTGTTGCATAAATATATTTCCATTATATTGAAAATATCTATTATCCTCTATGCAAAATTTTAAAATACGTAAAAATAAATCCTTATCTATATTTGTATAATCCTTAATCATATCCCATTTTTCTTCAATGGTATTTATCGCAACATCAACAGGTATACTGGGAAATAAAGACACAACATCAAAAGAAATCAATATTTCATCATTTGATATCTGTTGATCTTTTATCCTGTTTTTAAACTCTACAGAATTCTTGATATTATATCTAGAGTTCTTCGTAATATTCCGTAAAATATTTGTTATGTATTTACATAACTCATATGATGGAGAATTAATAAAAGAACATATAGGCCTTAATGGAAAACCTTCCTTATGGATCTTTGGTAATCCATATAAACGCGGTGCAATTGCAACGTATGTTTTAAGCCTATTTTTCTCAGTAGAAGATACTATTTCCTTCCTATATAATTCTTCAACTATATTATTGTTAATTTTTTGTAACTTGCTAGTTGGGTCTCTATTTAATAAAGTATATTCTCTAGTATCTCCTATAATATCATTAATCCTAGAATTATAATCAAGTCTATTAATTGCTACAGTAGTATTACCTTTATCTGAATTAACAATAAATATATCCCTGTGTTTTTTTAAAAATCTATCAGCTATATTTACCTTATCTATCATAAACCTATCTCTATTAGATAATCTATTTTTAATTAAATGATTATCAATAACTGCTGTTAATCTATTTCTAGCTATTTCTTGTTCTTCCTTTCTATTAAAAGTTCTAACTAACTCTTCTCCTTCAGAAATAATTTTTAAAATAGGAAATTCGTTTGCTTTTACTGGTAAAGCATGTTTTTTCCCGAGTGAAAGAATCCACTGAACATCGCTAGGTATATCACAATTGGTTTTATTAACAAACCACTTCGCATTATACCTAATATTTAACTCTTCTAATTGTAATATTTTAAGATTATCAAATTTCTTCTTATGTATAATATTTACCTTCTTCATATATGTAACCGTTAAATTCTCCTCAAAATATAAGAACTCAACCATTTCCTCCAGAGTGAAATGTTTCTTCAATTCACCAATAATTATTTCCCTTTCCCTTTGAAAATGTTTCAATAATTCGTGTTTTTCTCTTATTGCTATCCTTAAAACTCTGTTCTGTATATCCTGTGTATATTTTGAAATTTGTTGTTGAATCCTGGGTAGTCTATCCTTATTGAAAATGTTCGAAATATTCCTCGTTGTGACCTTTATGAAATTTGGAATTATCCCTGCATTCTTACATCTTGTTAAAAAGGTTATTGCTGACTTCGTCCGTACAAATTTATTCCTAATTGACTTCATCAAGTTTGTATATTTCCTAGTTTGGTTGTTCTTCTTGAAACAGCTATAGTCCATTTTGTTGTTTGATTTGCTCTCTTTATTTATATTTATATTCTATTTTATTTGACCTTTTCTTTATATTTATTAGAATGTTTGTTTAAGCAATAGGTCCAGCATCTCCAATTGTTGCAGATATAGTTATGGAGAAATTATTGGATTTATCTATTCAAAAACTGAATGCGATTCCCAGATTGATGACTAAGTATGTAGATGATCTGTTTTGCATTATTCCTGAATGTGAAATTGATAAGGTGCTTTTGGCATTTAATGAATTTAATTCTGATATTAAATTTACTGTTGAAAGGGAATATAACTCAAGGATCAATTATCTAGATACTAGTATTATTAGAAAAGATAATAGATTATTGATAGATTGGTACCAGAAACCAACAGCATCGGGAAGGTTAATTAATTACTATTCTAAACATAGCAAACATATTATTATTAATACAGCTAGAAATTTCATAGAAAGAGTTTTAACTATAAGTGACAAACAGTTTCACAACAAGAATGAGAGGAAGATAAGAAGTATTTTGAGAGAGAATGATTACCCCAGTTCTTTAATTAATAAATTAATATATAGACACAAACATAAAATAATTAATAATATGGATAGTAATACAGAACAGGGAATATACAAATCCTTAACGTATATTCCTGAGATTTCAGAGAGATTGACAAAATCAAAGATTTTTGATACGAACAAATATAGAATAGCTCATAGAACCTATAACACATTAAATAAATTATTTAGTAGAACTAAGGACAAAATTGATAAATGGGATAGATCGAATGTAGTTTACAAAATACCTTGCAAGGGAAATGATGGAGAGAATTGTAACATGGTATATGTAGGTACTACCAAAAATAAATTAAAAACGAGAATAGCAGGTCATAAGTCAGATCAGAAATATAGGCATATCAATTCACAGAAGACAGCGTTGTCATCTCATTGTTCCAGATTAGTTCACTTTCCCAACTTTGAAAATGTTTCAATTCTGAATACAGAAAATAATTATAAACAGCGTTTGATGTTAGAAATGTTAGAGATAATTAATACACACAGCACAGAATTATAGATATTTAGTTAGTAAAAATCTAAATGTTAAATGATTGTTTCTTGTTTCACTATGAATTTTTTGTTACTTTGTTTAATTACATATCTAATTATATTATGGTCCCACAGGAAAATAATCACATTATTGCTTCTTGGTTTTACACCAATAATAACTTAATTTCCTGTAGGATTTTTATTATTCTTAACTTTTATAAAGCTTATAAAAATTTGTAAATAATTTTTTGATATTTATATTTAAAAAACAGCCTAGATACATACTACACATTTTAATGTTAATTGTTTTGATATATTGAATTCAATGTTAAATTTTTTTTTTTAAATACTATTTTTATAACATAACATTTTTAATAATTTTTTCTATGTTAAAAAACAGCCTGGATACATACTATACATTTTAATGTTAATTGTGTTGATATATTAAATTCAATGTTAATTGTTTAACCCTATTTTTATAACATAACATTTTTAATAATTTTTTCTATGTTAAAAATTTTATATCTATCCAATACTTAACTCATTTTCAATAATTTTTTTATGTTAAAATTTGGAAACAATTTTTGTGACATTTCATACAAAAACCTTTTTATATACTGTAGTTAAATTGTCCTAGACTTTTTCCATAAAAAATTATTGAAAACAATTTTATGACACCCAATACACAAATCAATATTAAAATTTCAAATAATTTAAAAAAATTTTCCTGAAGATGCTAACAAATTGTTAGCGAAATATCGAAAATAAATATAAATAAAACAACAATATATATATGTATATTAAATCAAAAGACCTATTGCTTAAACAAACATTCTAATAAATATAAAGAAAAGGTCAAATAAAATAGAATATAAATTAGTACTAGTTCTTTAATTTTTTTCCACATTTCCTTTTGATTATTAGTGTTGGTTATTTTGCTATTTACATAATTGTTTTTTGCATTTTCAACTTTAGCTTTGTATAAGTTTCTGGCTAATTTATAATTGTTCCATGACTCATCAGAGTTTTCGAGTATAGCCTTTGATATTTTCTAATTTTATCCCTCTTGGATACTCTTAGTTCGTTGGTAAACCATTTATTTTTATTTTGTTTGTTTACTTTTGTCCTAGATGTAAACTGTTCTACTGTATTATCAAGACAAAAGTCAAAATTGCATACATATTCATTCAAGTTATTTATTTCTTCACATTTCAACATCGAATTCAATTTGTTTTTAAATTTATTTTTGTTATATTTAAAAATGTACACTTCATTATTCTTTGGTTCATCTTCATCATTTTCTCCTTCAATAAATATATCTATTGATTCGTGATCAGCTATTTTATTGTTTATATTCACTTTCGCCGAAACGTTCTTTGTATTTGTAATTACATAGTCTATTATCACTATATTTTTTGCAACAGTTTGCGCGTATGAAATATTTGTTTTTATATTTGTATCTTTGACCGTTTTCTTTATTTCATTACACGTTTTCGCATTAGCCTTCTCAATTTTTTCACACATATCTTTGTTTTTGTTTCCAATTTCGCTTACATTTCCAAATAGATTCTTAACTTCTTGCATATTTTTCTCACATAGCTTCTGGATATTATCCATTTTTCTAAGTCTTTCTTCATAACGTTTTTCGATAGCTTCCAGTAATGATTTTATTTCACTTTCATTTTGCTGCAATGCTCTTCCAAATTCATGTTTGTAATCTTTCAATAACTGTTTGTTTTGCTTAACACTGTCTTGTATGTCTTTTAATACAAGATCTACATTCTGAATATATTGAATGCAATCATTACAAATATATCTAATAAAATTGTCCTCTTCGATAATTTTAGCAGAATATTGGTCTATTCCGGCGCACTTTTTTGTAAAATGGTATACTTTATTGCATATTCCATTACACCTCATTCCACTTTCCCCTCTAATTACTGTTCTGCATTTGCTGCACTCAGCCATATTTTGGGACTTTTACCAACCAAAACACTTATTTTATAATCGTTTTTGGATTTAATTAGTTTCTGTTTGTTTATTTAAACCTTCTATAGTATCTTTTTATTTTTTTGTCTATATTATTTATATATTTTTAAAATTTCATGCGGAGCTTAACTTTTTTGCTTGCTTAACACTGGCGTTGCCACGCAACTTACTTAGGAAATTATTTAGAACTTTCACAAAAAATTTAATTGTCTATTTCAAAAAATGCATGGCACTACATCTGCGTTCTTTGTGATTGGGTAATTTTTGATAACATCATGTTTGTTGGGGTCTGTACGAATTCCTTTGTTTGTGATGAGGTGACGTAAATAAACTACCTCAGTTTTCAAAAAACAACATTTTTTTGTGTTCAACTTTTTTTTTTTTTGATAATTTTATTATTTATTGAGTCTTTAATTATTTAAATTGAATTATCAATAAGTTTTTCAAATCTTAAATCTAAAAATATTAAATAGAAGTTTGGCCAATGCTACACAAAATTTTTAGTTACAACGGTTGATTTTTGTTGTTTTACATCTCTCGTATACGGCTGATAGAAAGAGTGTCCCTCTTCCTAAACCTGGTGTGGCCATTATACTCTAGAATACTGCGCGCAAGTGGGTTTGGGTGCAAATCAAGTTTTTTAATGTATTTTTTAGCGTGTTTCGAAAATACTGCCTTTACCAACGGAACAACTTTAAATTGTATTTCCTTAATCTTTCAAAAACTTTCGACAAGTTGTCATGGTGGTGTGGAATACTGCAACCCAAGACGATGACGTTATCGACAAATAAAAATGCTTCTGAACTCAACTCACTCAACGCAATTGTTATCATGCGTTGGAAACTATTTGACGATATCTTAAGGCCAAATGGTAAACGCTTAAATTGAAAATGTCCGTCTCTTGTTGAAAATCAAGTTAGTGGTCTAGACTCTTCGTCCAATCTAATCTGGTGGAAAGAACTTGTCATAGCTAATGTCGAAAAGTATTTTGCAATTCCAAACTTGTCTACCACATCCTCAAGTCTTGTTAGTGGAAATATGTCATTGACAATCTTTCCATTCAATTTGCGAAAATTTACCACCAATCTCCATTTGCTCTTGTCATTCGCTGACTTTTTCGGTACAACTAGCAAGGGGAATTGTATGGGCTTGCGGACGGCTCAATAATGCTGGGAACATAATTGGGACGAACGACGAATTTTTCGTTGCGAATATTCGTCGTCAAAAATAGAACACATGCATTCATATGAAAGTGAACACAGCACCGACGTCGACGAAATTCGTCGTACGTGACGAATTCTCTGATAGATTTATTTTTATTTCATACGCCGACGAACGACGAAGAAATCGGTACAGCGTTACCATGTTTTTTTTTAGTTTTAAAATATATTAGTAAATAATGTTAATTTTTACTTTAATAAGTTCTTCTTTTTATGATATAGAGCATTTTAGTTAAATATACATACATAATTATTAATGATGAAATTTGTTTTTAATAGTTTTTTTTAATGTTTAATTTTATAAAGGAATTATTTTCTTTATACGGTAACACTATCGTTGTTATGTTTGTATGTATATAAAAACAAATTTGTAATAAAAAATACACATAATTTTTTGGATTATTATGACAGCAGTTGTTTGTTCGTCCCAGTTGTGCGCCACACGACGTATTCACGCAAGGAACTTTTGCCAACGAATTCGTCGTGCTAGACGAAATGAGGCGTTCGTCCCAATTGTGTTCCCAGCATAATGTCATCTTCCAGTAGCTTCATGCAGTTTCAACACTCGTAGTATACAGACGCGTTTTTATAATCGTCGCAACTAAATATTAAAAATTACCGAAAGTTAAAATCACAAAAAAAAAATATTTATTAAACAGTTATTATACTGGTTTTATTTTTTTTGCTTGCGTGTAATATACATAACTATTTGCATACAGTAACTCATATAAGTGAACAAAAAAACAAGAGAACTCTAAATGTGTTCATCTTCAGCCAACAACAACAACAATAAACCTAAATGCAGTAGAAATGCAGTAGAAATGCTTATTTAAATTTTGTTTCTGATGACGACAATAAAAAAAATGAATTAAACACAAACCTGAATTCTACACTAAGCACTCGTGCGCGATCATGCTTTCTGAACATGTTAAATAGTGATCAAGAAGCAACAACAACAGCACCCATTAGCAAACTTGTACAAACAAACAAATAATAATAAGGTGACCAACGTGCACAAAATATTAAATGCGGTGAGTACAATAAGTGATAGTAAAATACAAACAGGAATGGACCGATACATAACCGTACTAAAAAGCATCTACGCCGAAAGTTCCCAAAGATGGGAAAAATAATATAAAGAATTCCGAAAATGGTTTCGCTATTCTAAATGAACAAGGCGATGACGAAACAACTACAACAAGGTCGAGTAAACCTCCACCGATATATTTAAGAGAGCAGAACTCGAGTTTTTTAGTAAAAAGCCTTATCTCCCTAATTGGAGAAAATGAGTTCTATGTAACTCCAATTAAGCGCGAAAATATCAACAAAACAAAAATCCAGGTAGTGCAGGAATGTAATTACCGAAAAATAGTTTCTGACTTTGAGTCAAAAAACAAAAATTTTTATAGGTACCAATTAAAGACTTCTAAAGATCTAACCATCGAAATAAAAGGTACGGACTCTTGCGTGGATCCAGAAAAGATAAAGTCTGGGCTTGAAAATTGTGGCTTCAAAGTTAAAAATGTTTCAACCATTAAAAATAGGGAAAAAATTCCCCAACCTATATTTAGAGTCGAGCTACAGCCTGGTGACTTGAAAATAAAAAGGAATGAATCCCACCCAATTTATAATCTAAAGTACTGTTTACACCGAAGAGTTACCGTTGAGCTTCCACATAAAAAACTGGATCTGTTTAATGCCTGAACTGCCAAGAATTTGGGCACACGAAAACTTATTGCAAGTTGCCTACAGTCTGCGTTGTATGCGGTGAGTTACACAGTACCGCTAGCTGCGACAAATTTAAGGTGATCCCAAGGCGAGAAAATGTGGAAATTGCGGCGGAAATCACACTGCCAACTATAGAGGCTGCCCACTTTACTCGTTTTTTAAGAATTCATCAAAAAAAAAAGCTAATGCTACTCCCGCTCAGACTAAAACCCCTTTTAACTATCCAGTTACCTCAACCGTCCACCAACCAAAATCAATATTCAAACATTTTCAAGTCTAACGCGACCAGTGCTCAACAACAAGCTAACAACAAATTTTCATACGCTAGTATTTTAAAAAGCAACCAGAGTACGGCGCAACCAGAGTACGGTCTAAATTTATTCGTAATGAAGCCTCAATCGAGAGCTTAATAACAACGTATCCTGTATAATGCAGGAAATGTTGAAAATGCAAACTAGCCTGTTGCAGACTGTATTAAACAAGCCATGATCTTAAAAATCTGTTTTTGGAACGCAAACGGCAGCTGTCAACATAAAAACGAAATATAGTATTTTCTTCTGGATAAACAAATCGATGTTATGCTTATCTCAGAAACCCATTTGACGTCTCGAAGCTATTTCAGAATTAGAATGTTGAATTAGAGTGTTGAATGATTTATGTGAAGGATATCTTCAAGCAACGAACATCTGCATTGGAAATTACTATCAAAAATTTGTAAAATCATCTGTCTATTCGCCCCCCAGATTTTCAATTATTTAGAGTCAATATACGGCTTTTTATAAATCACTGGGCCCCCGTTTTCTAGCAGCTGGCGACTACAATGCTAAGCACACATTCTGAGGGTCACGTTTAATCACTCCTAAGGGACGAGTTTTGTTTGCCGTCTTTTCTAAAATGGGTTTGAACGTAGTTTCAAGTAGACAGCCAACATATTGGCCAACAGGTCGACAAAAAATTCCTGATGTTATTGACTTTGGAGTAGCAAAAGGTGTACCCAGCGAGATGGTTGAAGTTGAAGCATCTATGGATTTATCTTCAGATCATTCACCTACAATTGTCACTATTTACTCACTCACAACTGTAACACCAAGATGTGATTTACCGATGACATCTGCACGTGCTAACTGGCTAAAATACAGAACATATCTGAGTGCTCATTGCTCGGAAAAAATGACGCTAAGAACACCTTCTGACATAGACGATTCCCTCAGGTTGTTTGAAGCGCACGTTAAACAAGCTGCTTTTAATGCTACTTCAAATTAAACAAACCAACAAGTAAGATTTACCAATATTTTTTCTGTAGATATAGAAAGGCTACTGACTGAAAAACGGAGAGCTCGACGAGAATGGCAACGGTACACATCGCCCCAGCTAAAAGTAAGGCTTAAGGAGTGCACCAAGCAGCTTAGAAAAGTTTTGCAAACACAAAAAACAGCTATCCTTCAAAAAATTCTTCAAGAGCTAGATTCAAGACAACAAAGAGATTATTCGCTGTTGCGTGCAGCCAGAGGACTTAAAAGGCCAGTGAATTGCGAATCTCCGTTACGAGATTCGAATGCTGACTGGGCAAGAACTGATGCTGAAAAAGGTGATATATTTGTTAAGCACTTAGAAAAAGTATATAGCCCGAATATTTCTGCTGATATTGTTGAACTGCCACAAGTCGTCTCTTTACCAGAAATACCGCTGAGATTTAACATGGTGGAGATTAAAAATACGTTTACTAGTCTTAACACCAGAAAAGACCCAGGTGTCGAAAAAATAAGCAACAAAATGCTTCAAGAATTGCCTTTCATTGCAAAGAGAATAATACTAATCATTTTTAATAGTATTTTACGGCTGCAATACTATCCGGCAGAATGGAAGGTTTCGATGATTACTATGATACCAAAGCCCGGTAAGGATCATACAAAGGTTGAATCCTATCGGCCTATCAGTCTATTGTCCAATATGTCGAAACTTTTTGAAAAACTGTACATGAGCAAGCTGACTCTTATAGTAACTAGCAGTGGATGAATTCCAGATCATCAATTCGGTTTTTGCAGTCAGCATAACACCATTGAACAAACTCACAGACTTGTGAACGTGGTTAGAGACACCTTTGAAAAAAAAAGAAATATTGCTCTGCGCTCTTTATAGATGTTTTTCAAGCTTTCGATAAAGTATGGCACGAAGGTCTCATACACAAAATAACGCAAAGTCTACCAGCAAACATCGCCAAGCTTTTAAAAAGCTACCTAATGGAACGTAAATTTGTGGTTCGGGAAGGCAATTTTTTAAGCCCTCCGCAAAAATAAGCAACAAAATGCATCAAGAATTGCCTTTCATTGCAAAGAGAATAATACTAATCATTTTTAATAGTATTTTACGGCTGCAATACTATCCGGCAGGATGGAAGGTTTCGATGATTACTATGATTCCAAAGCCCGGTAAGGATCATACAAAGGTTGAATCCTATCGGCCTATCAGTCTATTGTCCAATATGTCGAAACTTTTTGAAAAACTGTACATGAGCAAGCTGTCTCCTATAGTAACTAGCAGTGCATGTATTCCAGATCATCAATTCGGTTTTCGCAGTCAGCATAACACTATTGAACAAACTCACAGACTTGTGAATGTCATTAGAGAAACTTTTGAAAAAAAAAAATATTGCTCAGCGCTTTTTATTGATGTCGCACAGGCCTTTGATAAAGTATGGCACGAAGGTCTTGTCCACAAATTAACACAAAATCTACCCGCAAACATCGTCAGGCTCTTAAAAAGCTATCTAGAGGAACGAAAATTTGTAGTTAAGGAAGGCAATTTTACAAGCCTCCGCAGTCGATTGAAGCCGGAGTCCCTCAAGGCAGTATCTTCGGTCCTTTACTTTATTTAATATATGCCTCTGACTTACCGTTAAGCAGTATCATTCACACGTCAACATTTGCTGATGATTCGGCTTTTCTAAGCGTTCATGAAAATCCTGTAGAAGCTTCCCGGAATCTACAAGGGTACATCTTAAAATTGGAAACATGGCTAAAACAATGGCGGATAAAAGTGAATGAGCAGAAATGTGTACACGTTACTTTTACTTTACGCAGGGAAACATGCCCGCCTACACAAATCAACACCGAGACTATACCGCAACACACTGTAGTAAAATATCTAGGCGTTCATCTTGATCGTCGTTTAACATGGAAATCGCATATAGACGCAAAGTTGACACAAATGAAATTAAAAGCAGCCCAAATGAATTGGCTTATTGGAAGAAATTCTATATTAAGTCTTGATTGTAAACTTTTGTTATACAACGCGATCCTGAAACCAATATGGGCCTATGGAATCCAGTTATGGGGCACTGCCTCAGCATCAAGTGTAGAAAAAATTCAAAGGCGACAAAACAAAATTCTACGTACAATTACTGCAGCCCCCTGGTATATCCGAAATCAGCGAATTCAGAAAGATCTTGATGTTCCGTTGGTGAAGACAGTATTTTCAAAACACGCTAAAAAATATATTGAAAAACTAGTATTGCACCCAAATCCACTTGCGCGCAACATTCTAAATTATAGAGGCCACACCCGGTTGAGAAGGAGGGATACTCTTTCTCTCAGCCGTACACGAGAGATGTAAAACATCAAAAATCAACAGTTGGAATTAAAAATTTTGTTTAGCACTGGCTAAACATATATTTATGTATTTTTAGATTTAAGATTTGAAAAACTTATTGATGTTTCAATTTATAATTGAAGATTCAATAAGTAATAAAACTACCACCAAAAAAAAAAAAAAAATTATTTTCATAATAATTTAATATAAAGGCTCTGTAAGTCAATTGCATATAAAAAAAATATAAGGTAATTGATATCATAAATATTAATAAATAAAATTAAGAAAATTTTGTTAGCAAAAAATATTTTGCGACCAAAAACATCACACGTTCTTATCATTCAAAAGTAACTTTCAAATGAAATTTGACGGCATGAATTTGACACGTGGCTGTGTTAAGCAAAATAATATTTACCAACACATACATGTTATTTGTCAAGCCAATTTGATACGTGGCCATGGCGCTATAGGCTGTGTGAGCAATATGAAATAAATTTGTTTTTTTGTCGTTCTTCACTGTGCAAAGCAACAACACTTTCGTATGCTTTGCTGGTAAACATTGACGACAGCGTAGTAAAACTAACAGGTATGCGCAGTTCGACACCAACTAAAATAACCCAAAAAACAACATGTATTTTGTTAGTGTAAAGTACTCGCTTTGGATACGCCTTGTGCTTGTGTTTTCAAAACAAATAGAATACCAACACAAACACAAACAATGAAATAAAGAAACGGTAAATCATAGCAAAAGCATCGAGTGAAGTAGAAAATTTACAAAAACGTAAATAGGAATTCAAAAAAATTCACAGTGATCATTAGCTTAAAAACAGAAATGGATACATTATACTTATGTATGTAAGCGAAATTGTATTTTTTTAATTTTTTCTTTTCTAATTCATAACAAAACACAAATGTTTCTTCCTATTCAAATTTCTCTTTGGTCTAAAGCTAAGATCCCACTATCGGCGCAATGCACCCATTTTCGTCGCAATTCATGTGCCGATAGTGTGACCGCACACAATTTTTCAAAATGCGACAATCTGCGCCGAAATTGTGCTGAGTATGGACAATCAAAATCAACCTTGATGCGCCGATAATGTGAACCCACTATTGCACAATGTTAAGCAATCAATTTGTAAAAAATGCGCCGATTTTTGTCGGCCACTCGTGCGCCGATCACAGTCGACAACCAGTGCCGATACACGGGCTGGAAAACCGAATTTTGAAATTGCACACCTTGTAAAACTATTTTTTTTAAGCTTAGCTGTACCAAAATTAATTTTTTATTATCTCTTATGCATTTAAATTTTATTTATTTGTTGTGGGTTAGCAAATCTACATATATGCAAAAAATTAATAAAAATTTTAAAATCAAATTCTTGAGTATTTGCTCGAATAAATTTTATATTTTATTCATATATTGTTAAAAAATTGTTATGGGGTGGGTAATCTATGTATATGCATTTCGTTGTTAGCTTAATACCAACTCATCAGTAGATATTTACTATTCATGTTTAAAAAGTTCCAAAACTCATCTTCTCATACATAAACTCGCAATAATAAGTTTGCGAATTACTAAAGCATACGCAAAATTGCTTTTAAAAAACTTTAAAAACATCACACAAATAATTTTTTTTCATTCGATATAAATCTGTTTACTTTTCTTATAACTTTTATACAGTTACACAACCTTTTGTTGGCAATAAAAGTTTTTATAAGGCAAAATAAAAACAAACTTCCCTTTTACAAAATATAACCTTTTACTCAAGTATTCATGTTTTTAGTAAAGATCAACTGATGAGTTGATATTTAACTACCAACGAAATGCACATATGTAAATTAGCTAACCCATAACAAGTAATAATATTTTAAAAACATATATTCCTAAGTATTTGTGCGAATAAGATGTTATATTTTATATATATATCATGGTGGAATAATAAGGTGCGCGTAAGAATACAAAAATAAAAAACGACATGCATTTTGTTTGTGTAAAATTCATTCAAAATTGTCAAAACAAAGCTGTATACAAAACAAAACAAAAGTTTTTTTGTATGTATTTATTGGTTATGCAAAAACAAAAAGCATAACGTAAACAAAAATATTCATGATGGCGGCCAAAAATGTAAACAACTTTTGACAAGACCGAATTAACTTACCATATTTTTATCGCCGTGAACAAAACAAACTTTTTTTTGTCACTTGGCAAACTTTTTCTGTCACGTAAAAAGTTTTTTACCATAGTTGAAAAAAAAGGTACATGGAATTAACTAATTTTTTTCAGGGATGTAAAAAATGTACAATGGTGCGCATCTAGCGTTTTTGCCAGTAACTAGCGACTAAAAAGACAAACCGCATCAAACTTTTTGAGAATTTAATTAATTATATATATATTAATTATATATATATATATATATATATATATATATATATGTATGCATTGTGCTATTATTAGGCACAATTTTTTGATATATTGTCATTATTGATGCCTTTTGCTATTACTGAGGACGGTCCCCTATAATCTAATGGGTCCATCGTCATTTTTGAGGACTTGTATTATTAGGGACAGCTTATTAATTTTTTTTTTTTTAATTTCTATTGATTACGGCTAGTTTGTTTAATGCTTATATAATATTTTTATATCGATATATGCCTGTTAACAATTAGTAAATTTGATTTAAAAATAAAATAATTGCTTTTGGCGCTGCCATATATTTTCATATTTTTCCCGGCTTTCACGGCGTTAAAAAGAAATTGCTATCTGGCGGCTATATATTTTATACTGTGGATCTTTATAGTGGTAGCAACACGCAGTCATCAAACGCACTTTTGTCGTAAGATACAGAAATTAATAGTATAAAAATTTTGGCTAATTGTTCTATTTTATGTGTAAAATACATGCAAACAACAAAAAGAACATTAAAATATATATATTTTTTTAATTTTTCCTATAGTAGGGTTTCTGGATTTTTTTTATATATATTTTTTCAGTTTTCTACACTAAAGCTTGGTTTTTATATATTGTGGACCTAATTATTAAGAAATCTATTGCAAATTCTCGTTAGTATAAAAACTTCAGAAGTTTTCAGTTTTCTACACCAAAGCTTGGTTTTTATATATTGTGGACCTAATTATTAAGAAATCTATTGCAAATTCTCGTTTGTATAAAAACTTCAGAAGCTCATAACCATAAGTTGCTGCAAATTTTTTTATTTAACAGTTTATTTTTATTTTTAAATTTCCTTCAACGAAGATTGATTTTTATATTTCTTGGACTTAAATATTCCAAAATTTATTGGAAATACAACCCGTATATAAAGGGCGAATTCATAACAATTGTTTTTTGGCAGCTCAGATCATCATTTTCGCTGTGTTCGGGATCTAGTTGATATGTCAAATGCTTTGTTGACACATTGTTCGGTACATTAGTTAATATCTATCAAAGCGAATTGAAGCGAGAGCTCCTGTTATGAATAGGCCGTGCTCATAGCTCGTACATTACGAATTGCTGCCAATATATTTATTTAATACTTTCTTTTTACTTTTCGATTTTCAACAACAAAGTTTCTTTTTTACATCTGTGGGCTTTAATTCATTCACAAAATTTTCTTCAAAATCGCCATTTCATGAGAACTTCAGAAATTAATAACTTCTAAACTATAAACTGCTGCTAATTATTTATAATATCTTATGCTTATTTTTGCATTTCCCACAACAAGGTTTAGTTTTTATTTCTCCTGAATGCAATTCGTTCATAATTTTATTGCGAATTCGGGTTTGTAAGGCGAATTCATAACAATTGTTTTGACAGCTCAGATGATAATTCTCGCTGTGTTTGGGATCCAGTTGATATGTCAAATGCTTTGTTGACACATTGTTCGGTACATTAGAAAATCAAAGCGAATTGAAGCGAGAGTACCTGTTAGAAAAGGCCGTGCTCATAGCTCGTAAATTTTGAGGTGCAGCCAATATTTTTATTTAATATTGGCTTCTTACCTTACGCTTTTCTACAACATAGTTTGTTCTTTAAATCTGTGCTTCAATTCATTCACAAAATTTGCTGCAAATTCGCCATTTTATGAGAACTTCAGAAGGTCGTAACTTCTAAACTATAAATAGCTGCTAACTATTTTATAACAATTTCTGTTTATTTTTGCAATTCCTACAACAAGGTATACTTTTTATTTCTCATGAATTCAATTCATTAATAAATTTAGTACAAATTCGGGTTTGTAAAGCGAATTCATAACAATCCCAATATTTTTATTTAATATTTTCTTCTAACTTTACGATTTCCTTAAACACAGTTTGTTTTTTAAATCTCTGTGCTTCAATTCATTCACAAAATTTACTGCAAATTCGCCATTTTATGAGATTTACAGAAGGTCATAACTTCTAAACTATAAATTGTTGCTAATTATTTTATAATATTTTCTGCTTATTTTGCACTTGCTTCAACAAGGTATAGTTTTTATTTTTCTTGAATTAAATTCATTCTTAAATTTATTGCGAATTCGGGTTTGTAAAGCGAAATCATAACTATGGTTAGAGTCGGCTACAACCGGTAAAACTTTGCCGCCGATGATTATTGATAGTTGCTGCCAAGGAGATATAATAGCCGCCGATTAATTTTTTTGCTTTCATTTTGTTCAAGTAGAATTCAAGGCGAATTGATACCAAATTGCAAGCGAATTCTTAAATACTGTTTTTGACAGCTCTATCAAAGCGAATTAAAGCGATATTACCTATGCCATACTTGTAACTCTTAAACTATAAGTTGACTCCAATTCATTTATTTAATATTTTCTTCTTACTTTACGATTTTCTACAACATAGTTTCTTTTTTAAATCTCTGGGCTTCAATTCATTCACAAAATTTTCTGTAAGTTCGCTATTTTATGAGAGCTTTAGAAGGTCATAACTTCTAAGCTATAAATTACTGCTAATTATTTTAAAATATTTTCTGTTTAGCTGTTCTAAAAAGGCTCATAGCTCTAAATTTTGAGTTGCACTCAATATTTTTATTTAATATTTTCTTCTTACTTTACGATTTCCTACAACAAAGTTTGTTTTTTAAATCATTTGGCTTCAATTCATTCACAAAATTTACTTCAAATTCGCCATTTTATGAGAACTTCAGAAGGTCATAACTTCTAAACTATAAACTGCTGCTAATTATTTATAATATCTTATGCTTATTTTTGCATTTCCCACAACAAGGTTTAGTTTTTATTTCTTCTGAATGCATAATTTTATTGCGAATTCGAATTTGTAAGGCGAATTCATAACAATTGTTTTGACAGCTCAGATGATAATTCTCGCTGTGTTTGGGATCTAGTTGATATGTCAAATGCTTTGTTGACACATTGTTCTGAACATTAGTTAATATCTATCAAAGCGAATTGAAGCCAGAGTACCTTTTATAAATAGGCCATGCTCATAGCTCGTAAATTTTGAGGTGCAGCCAATATTTTTATTTAATATTTTCTTCTTACTTTACGATTTCCTACAACAAAGTTTGTTTTTTAAATCATTTGGCTTCAATTCATTCACAAAATTTACTTCAAATTCGCCATTTTATGAGAACTTCAGAAGGTCATAACTTCTAAACTATAAACTGCTGCTAATTATTTATAATATCTTATGCTTATTTTTGCATTTCCCACAACAAGGTTTAGTTTTTATTTCTTCTGAATGCATAATTTTATTGCGAATTCGGGTTTGTAAGGCGAATTCATAACAATTGTTTTGACAGCTCAGATGATAATTCTCGCTGTGTTTGGGATCTAGTTGATATGTCAAATGCTTTGTTGACACATTGTTCTGAACATTAGTTAATATCTATCAAAGCGAATTGAAGCCAGAATACCTTTTATAAATAGGCCATGCTCATAGCTCGTAAATTTTGAGGTGCAGCCAATATTTTTATTTAATATTTTCTTCTTACTTTACGATTTCCTACAACAAAGTTTGTTTTTTAAATCTTTTGGCTTCAATTCATTCACAAAATTTATGCAAATTCGCCATTTTATGAGAACTTCAGAGTGTCATAACTTCTAAACTATAAACTGCTGCTAATTATTTATAATATCTTATGCTTATTTTTGCATTTCCCACAACAAGGTTTAGTTTTTATTATTCCTGAATTCAATTCATTCATAAATTTATTGCGAATTTGGGTTTGAAAAGCGAAATAATAACAATTGTTTAAGTACGCGTGTGAAGAAAAAAACATGGAGTTGACATTTTAGTTATATTTAATATATCCGGAGGTTTCTTCGAACAATTTTCGAAACACTATTTCATTGACATCTCAGAAACTAGAGAGAGTGCGCATATGACACTACACGCAATCGAAAGAGGTTGAAAATACGCATCGATTATGGGTTCAACTATTTTCCCGGAGGCTTTTTGAAAAAAGTTGCATACTTAACAACATATTTTTTACAAAAAAAAAAAAAAAAGATTTTTAGTAATATGTAAATAGCTCGTAAAGTAGAAGGGGTGGGCATATGATACTATTCGCAATCGAATGAGGTTTAAAATACGCATCGATTATGGGTTCCACTATTTTCCCGGAGGTTTTCTGAGAAAAGTTGTTTATTTAACAACATTTTTTGTACAAAAAAATAAAAAAAATATATACTTATAGTCATTTGCAAATAACTCATAAAGTAGAAGGGGTGGGCATATGATACTATTCGCAATCGAATGTGGTTGAAAATGCGTATCGATTATGGATTCAACTATTTTCCCGGAGGCTTTCTGATAAAAGTTGTATACTTTACAACATTTTTTTTACAAAAAATATTTTTTTTTATTAAATATTGTCTTCTTACTTTACGCTTTTCTACAACATAGTTTGTTCTTTAAATCTGTGCTTCAATTCATTCACAAAATTTACTGCAAATTCGCCATTTTATGAGAAATTTAGAAGGTCGTAACTGCCAAACTATAAATAGCTGCTAAAAATTTTATAACATTTTCTGTTTATTTTTGCAATTCCTACAAGAAGGTATACTTTTTATTTCTCATGAATTCAATTCATTAATAAATTTAGTACAAATTTGGGTTTGTAAAGCGAATTCATAACAATCCCAATATTTTTATTTAATATTTTCTTCTTACTTTACGATTTCCTACAACAAAGTTTGTTTTTTAAATCATTTGGCTTCAATTCAGTCACAAAATTTACTTCAAATTCGCCATTTTATGAGAACTTCAGAAGGTCATAACTTCTATACTATAAACTGCTGCTAATTATTTATAATATCTTATGCTTATTTTTGCATTTCCCACAACAAGGTTTAGTTTTTATTTCTTCTGAATGCATAATTTTATTGCGAATTCGGGTTTGTAAGGCGAATTCATAACAATTGTTTTGACAGCTCAGATGATAATTCTCGCTGGGATCTAGTTGATATGTCAAATGCTTTGTTGACACATTGTTCTGAACATTAGTTAATATCTATCAAAGCGAATTGAAGCCAGAATACCTTTTATAAATAGGCCATGCTCATAGCTCGTAAATTTTGAGGTGCAGCCAATATTTTTATTTAATATTTTCTTCTTACTTTACGATTTCCTACAACAAAGTTTGTTTTTTAAATCTTTTGGCTTCAATTCATTCACAAAATTTATGCAAATTCGCCATTTTATGAGAACTTCAGAAGGTCATAACTTCTAAACTATAAACTGCTGCTAATTATTTATAATATCTTATGCTTATTTTTGCATTTCCCACAACAAGGTTTAGTTTTTATTATTCCTGAATTCAATTCATTCATAAATTTATTGCGAATTTGGGTTTGAAAAGCGAAATAATAACAATTGTTTAAGTACGCGTGTGAAGAAAAAAACATGGAGTTGACATTTTAGTTATATTTAATATATCCGGAGGTTTCTTCGAACAATTTTCGAAACACTATTTCATTGACATCTCAGAAACTAGAGAGAGTGCGCATATGACACTACACGCAATCGAAAGAGGTTGAAAATACGCATCGATTATGGGTTCAACTATTTTCCCGGAGGCTTTTTGAAAAAAGTTGCATACTTAACAACATATTTTTTACAAACAAAAAAAAAAAAAAAGACTTTTAGTAATATGTAAATAGCTCGTAAAGTAGAAGGGGTGTACATATGAAACTACACGCAATCGAATGAGGTTGAACATACGCATCGATTATGGATTCAACTATTTTCCCGGAGGCTTTTTGAAAAAAGTTGTATACTTAACAACATATTTTTTACAAAAAAAAAAAAAAGATTTTTAGTAATTTGCAAATAACTCATAAAGTGGAAGGAGTGGGCATACGACACTACACGCAATCGAATGAGGTATAAAATACGCATCGATTATGGGTTCCACTATTTTCCCGGAGGTTTTCTGAGAAAAGTTGTTTATTTAACAACATTTTTTTTACAAAAAAATAAAAAAAAAATATACATATAGTAATTTGCAAATAACTCATAAAGTAGAAGGGGTGGGCATATGATACTATTCGCAATCGAATGTGGTTGAAAATGCGTATCGATTATGGATTCAACTATTTTCCCGGAGGCTTTCTGAGAAAAGTTGTATACTTTACAACATTTTTTTTAACAATTGTTTTTGACAGCTCTGATGATCATCTCGCTGTGTTTGGGATCTAGTTGATATGTCAAATGCCATGTTGATACATTGTTGGTACATTAGTTAATAACTATCTAAGCGAATTGAAGCGAGAGTACCTGTTATAAATAGGCCGTGCTCATAGCTCGTAAATTTTGAGGTGCAGCCAATATTTTTATTTAATATTTTCTTCTTACTTTACGATTTCTTACAACAAAGTTTGTTTTTTAAATCTTTGGGCTTCAATTCACGCGTGTGAAGAAAAAAACATGGAGTTATCAAACCGGATGTTATAATTTTAATGTTTTTTATATGCAAAATAAAAACAAAGAGTGAAAAATATTACGACTTTGAATGCAATAATTTTTAAGTAATATATTAATAAATTAAAGATATAAAAATGAGAATATATAGCAAAAGTCCTCTAGTATGACATTTTATGACTGTCATTATTGACATTTTAGTTATATTTAATATATCCGGAGGTTTCTTCGAACAATTTTCCAAACACTATTTCATTGACATCTCATAAACTAGAGAGAGTGCGCATATGACACTACTCGCAATCGAAAGAGGTTGAAAATACGCATCGATTATGGGTTCAACTATTTTCACGGAGGCTTTCTGAGAAAAGTTGTATACTTAACAACATTTTTTTTACAAAAAAAAAAAAAATAAACACTTTTAGTAATTTGCAAATAACTCATTAAGTAGAAGGAGTGGGCAAATGACACCACACGCAATCGAATGAGGTTTAAAATACGCATCGATTATGGGTTCCACTATTTTCCCGGAGGCTTTCTGATAAAAGTTGTATATTTAACAACATTTTTTTTACAAAAAATATTTTTATTAAATATTGTCTTCTTACTTTACGCTTTTCTACAACATAGTTTGTTCTTTAAATCTGTGCTTCAATTCATTCACAAAATTTACTGCAAATTCGCCATTTTATGAGAAATTCAGAAGGTCGTAACTGCTAAACTATAAATAGCTGCTTACTATTTTATAACATTTTCTGTTTATTTTTGCAATTCCTACAAGAAGGTATACTTTTTATTTCTCATGAATTCAATTCATTAATAAATTTAGTACAAATTTGGGTTTGTAAAGCGAATTCATAACAATCCCAATATTTTTATTTAATATTTTCTTCTAACTTTACGATTTCCTAAAACACAGTTTGTTTTTTAAATCTCTGTGCTTCAATTCATTCACAAAATTTACTGCAAATTCGCCATTTTATGAGATTTTCAGAAGGTCGTAACTTCTAAACTATAAATTGTTGCTAATTATTCTATAATATTTTCTGCTTATTTTTCACTTGCTTCAACAAGGTATAGTTTTTATTTTTCTTGAATTCAATTCATTCTAAAATTTATTGCGAATTCGGGTTTGTAAAGCGAAATCGTAACTACTGTTTGAGTCGGCTACAACTGGTAAAACTTTGCCGCCGATGATTATTGATTGTTGCTGCCAAGGAGATATAATAGCCGCCGATTAATTTTCTTACTTTCATTTTGTTCAAGTAGAATTCAAGGCGAATTTAAACCAAATTGCAAGCGAATTCTTAAATACTGTTTTTGACAGCTCTATCAAAGCGAATTAAAGCGACATTACCTATGCCATACTTGTAACTCTTAAACTATAAGTTGTCTCTAATTCATTTATTTAATATTTTCTTCTTACTTTACGATTTTCTACAACATAGTTTCTTTTTTAAATCTCTGGGCTTCAATTCATTCACAAAATTTTCTGTAAGTTCGCTATTTTATAAGAACTTTAAAAGGTCATAACTTCTAAACTATAAATTACTGCTAATTATTTGAAAATATTTTCTGTTTACCTGTTCTAAAAAGGCTCATAGCTCTAAATTTTGAGTTGCAGTCAATATTTTTATTTAATATTGTCTTCTTACTTTACGGTTCTCTACAACATAGTTTGTTCTTCAAATCTGTGCTGCAATTCATTCACAAAATTTACTTCAAATTCGCCATTTTATGAGAACTTCAGAAGGTCATAACTTCTAAACTATAAATTGTTGCTAATTATTTATTAATATTTTCAGCTTATTTTGCATTTGCTTCAACAAGGTATAGTTTTGACTTCTCCTGAATGCAATTCATTCATAAATTTATTGCGAATTCGGTTTTGTAAGGCGAATTCATAACAATTGTTTTTGACAGCTCAGATGATAATTCTCGCTGTGTTTGGGATCTAGTTGATATATCAAATGCTTTGTTGACACATTGTTCGGAACATTAGTTAATATCTATCAAAGCGAATTGAAGCCAGAGTACCTGTTATAAATAGGCCATGCTCATAGCTCGTAAATTTTGAGGTGCAGCCAATATTTTTATTTAATATTTTCTTCTTACTTTACGATTTCCTACAACAAAATTTGTTTTTTAAATCTTTTGGCTTCAATTCATTCACAAAATTTATGCGAATTCGCCATTTTATGAGAACTTCAGAAGGTCATAACTTCAAAACTATAAATTGTTGCTAATTAGTTTATAATGTTTTCTGCTTATTTTGCATTTGCTTCAAGAAGGTATAGTTTTTATTTTTCCTGAATTCAATTCATTCATAAATTTATTGCGAATTCGGGTTTGAAAAGCGAAATCATAACAATTGTTTCAGTACGCGTGTGAAGAAAAAAACATGAAGTTATCAAACCGGATGTTATAATTTTAATGTTTTTTATATGCAAAATAAAAACAAAGAGTGAAAGCTATTACGACTTTGAATGCAATAATTTTAAAGTAATATATTAATAAATTAAAAATATAAAAATGAGAATATATAGCAAAAGTCCTCTAGTATGACATTTTATGACTGTTATTATTGACATTTTAGTTATATTTAATATATCCGGAGGTTTCTTCGAACAATTTTCCAAACACTATTTCATTGACATCTCATAAACTAGAGAGAGTGCGCATATGACACTACTCGCAATCGAAAGAGGTTGAAAATACGCATGGATTATGGGTTCAACTATTTTCACGGAGGCTTTCTGAGAAAAGTTGTATACTTAACAACATTTTGTTACAGAAAAAAAAAACACTTTTAGTAATTTGCAAATAACTCATTAAGTAGAAGGAGTGGGCAAATAACACCACACGCAATCGAATGAGGTTTAAAATACGCATCGATTATGGGTTCCACTATTTTCCCGGAGGCTTTCTAAGAAAAGTTGTATATTTAACAACATTTAAAAAAAAAAAAAAAAAAAAAAAAAAAAAACATATATAGTAATTTGCAAATAACTCATTAAGTAAAAGGAGTGGGCAAATGACACCACACGCAATCGAATGAGGTTTAAAATACGCATCGATTATGGGTTCCACTATTTTCCCGGAGGCTTTCTGAGAAAAGTTGTATATTTAACAACATTATTTTTACAAAACAAAACAAAGCGAATTCAAGCAAGAGTACCTGTTAGAAAAGGCCGTGCTCATAGCTCGTAAATTTTGACGTGCAGCCAATATTTTTATTAAATATTGTCTTCTTACTTTACGCTTTTCTACAACATAGTTTGTTCTTTAAATCTGTGCTTCAATTCATTCACAAAATTTACTGCAAATTCGCCATTTTATGAGAAATTCAGAAGGTCGTAACTGCTAAACTATAAATAGCTGCTAACTATTTTATAACATTTTCTGTTTAGTTTTGCAATTCCTACAAGAAGGTATACTTTTTATTTCTCATGAATTCAATTCATTAATAAATTTAGTACAAATTTGGGTTTGTAAAGCGAATTCATAACAATCCCAATATTTTTATTTAATATTTTCTTCTAACTTTACGATTTCCTAAAACACAGTTTGTTTTTTAAGTCTCTGTGCTTCAATTCATTCACAAAATATACTGCAAATTCGCCATTTTATGAGAACTTCAGAAGGTCATAACTTCTAAACTATAAATTGTTGCTAATTATTTTATAATATTTTCAGCTTATTTTGCATTTGCTTCAACAAGGTATAGTTTTTATTTCTCCTGAATGCAATTCATTCATAAATTTATTGCGAATTCGGGTTTGTAAGGCGAATTCATAACAATTGGTTTTGACAGCTCAGATGATAGTTCTTGCTGTGTTTGTTATCTAGTTGATATGTCAAATGCTTTACACATTGCTTGGAACATTAGTTAATATCTATCAAAGCGTATTGAAGCCAGAGTACCTGTTATAAATAGGCTATGCTCAAAGCTCGTAAATTTTGAGGTGCAGCCAATATTTTTATTTAACATTTTCTTCTTACTTTACGATTTTCTACAACATAGTTTCTTTTTTAAATCTCTGGGCTTCAATTCATTCACAAAATTTTCTGCTAATTCGCCATCTTATGAGATCTTCAGGTTAAATATTTCGTTGCCACATTGTTTTCAATTTTATTTGTCATCAGAAGAGATATTTTTCAAAGTTAGTTAATTAGAGTTTATCTGAATAAATGTGCCCCGATCATAACCTGTAAATTTAAAGTTACTGCCAATATTTTTACATAATATTTTCTACTTGTTTTTTTTATTTCTACTACATTTTTTGTTTTTTATTCTCTCGGCTTGAAACCGTTCAGAAATTACTGCAAAATCGTCTTTGTATTTCTAATCCAGTTAATGTACAAACCAAGGCGAATTCATTATAAGGTTTATGCAGGGGCGAATTTGTGCGAATTTATCCAGCAAAACTGACAAATTTGGTTCATATGAGAACAGTTTTACGTGACGCGAAATTAAGTTATTTCAAGTTGAAATTACGAACGAAATCCAAAGTGTTCATGCTGGTACATTTGACACATGAGTTAATTTTAAGAACAGCTGATAATATTATGCGTAGGTATATATGCATGTACTTACTTTGCCACTTTAATATGTACATATATATACACTATTAAATTTCAAAAAACAAACAACTAATAAAAAATTTCAGTTTTAAATATTGAATTCAATATATTTTGTAAACAAACGACACTTTTTTCGCGGTAAACACGGTTGTACATATGAGCACGGTTGGAACAAAAATGGTATTTATCACAAAAAAGGGTTGATTATTGTAATTTCAAGTTGGTTTCGGTGAAATTAAGTAAAATTACTTAATTTGGGAATTGTCAAAACGCATGCGAAATAACATAATTTCAACTTGATTCCGGTCAAAATCAGGAAATTACTTAATATTGCGTCACGCTGAACGGGCTATTAACATTAACAAAATGCCTGTTGTGTTTTTAGTGTTGTTTTGTTGTAGTGGTGCATATACATTGTTTATAATGTGTTATGTGTTACTAAAGGCCGTGCTGCACTATCCTACACAATCGTGCGGTCTGCCAAATATTACATGTGTGCTCATAAACTATGGTAGTGTGGACTAAAAATGCATCTGTGTGACAGATTTTTTTGGCAAGTCGTGCGATTTGTAAAATTTTATGAAAATGTTCATAAAATGATAGTTTTAATGCGATCAGAGTAGTATTTAGTATCAACGCGCTGAGAATATTCACAAACAGATGTTTTGGCATCAGATTTGTGTAATAGTGTGGCACCTACAACACCATTTTGAAACGATTTTTTAAAGTCGGTCAGATTTTTGTAAGATTTTCCTGTGAATGAATCGTACGATTGTGTAGGATAGTGAAGCACGGCCTTAACACAGATGAGCTAATGTTATCTTGCAGAATGGAGGTCGATATGTCAAATGTTGTAATATTGTACTGTGCACCACCTGGTAAGTGGATTCGCCATTGTACAGACATATAACGGTATGTTAAAAATTAAATAATTTCATCATGTAAACTTAGAATGTATGAACCGGAGAGAATACATATACATATATACAAAATCATGCAAGCGGATGGTAAATGTTAATTTTATAAACCATTTTAAAAATTAATGTTTACTTATAATATACATTGAAGAACAACAATAAAAATAAACTTATGTAGTTTTTATATATTAAAGATGGCGTCATTTTTATACAATAATTACAAAAACAACTAAAATAAACGTATACTATCTTTACAAATTGAAGATGGGATCATTTTTATAAAATTATTACAAAAACGACCAAGATAAATGTATATTATTTTGTATATTGAAGATGGCAAAACTTTTATACAATAATTACAAAAACAACCAAAATATACGTTTAGTGATTTTGCAAATTGAATATGGCATCATTTTTATACAATAATTACAAAAACAACCAAAAAATACACATATAGTGTTTTTGCAAATTGAAGATAGCATCATTTTTATACAATAAGTACAAAAACAGCTAAAATATACGTATACTGTCTTTACAAATTGAAGATGGGATCATTTTTATACAATTATTACAAAAACAACCAAGGTATACGTATATTGCATTTGTATATTGAAGATGGCATCATTTTTATACAAAAATTACAAAAACAAGTAAAATAAATGTATGTTGTTCTTGTAATTTTTGTAGAACAGTAACCACCAGCTATTTCGTATCAAACATCAATGGCACTTTGGAAATACATGCCGCCGTCAGTAAAAAACCGGGGAAATATAGTGACAGTCTGGCAAGATTTATACACTGTAATTGTTGAGGACTGGTGCCGAAAAATTACTAAATAATGCTTACAGTCCCTTATAATGGCAGAGTGTTAATTAAACGCTCTTACTCCCACATAAATAAAATTTAATTAAAAATATTGAATTTAGTTCCTTATTTATTTATATTTTATACGAAAATGTTAAAAAAAGTTATATATTTTACCGTCCCCAATAATGCCGCAATGCATACATATATATATATATATATATATATATATATATATATATTAGCTAATAAACTAATAATGTTAAATACAAAAAACGCCGATCGATAAAACATGAAAAAATAAAAATTTTTGGCTGCCATTTTCTTAAACACTTGCATTCAAATGTTATACCCAAAAAACTTTTCAAAATAAGCGACAAACAAGGAAAAGTGTTACGTCTGTAAAACGAAAAATATTCTTTGTGCACAAAATTGAACAGTTTTTGTCGATAAGGGACCCTCATACAATTTTGTGGGTGGAGATGTCACATTCTAAAATGCTTGCATTTAGAAGTTAGTACCAGCAAACATTTGTGCAATTAGCAAAATTCGCTAAAAAATGTTTTTGCTTATAAAACGAGAAATTGTTCGAAGAGTTGAAAAACTAAAAACGCCAATCGATAGAGCGTGAAAAAATAATAAAAACTGTATGCTGTCATTTTTGAACACAGTTGCATTCAAAAGTTATGTGCAACAAACTTTTCAAAATTAGCGAAAAACAGGGAAAAGTGTTACGTCTGTAAAACGAAAAATATTCGTTGTGCACAAAATTGGACAGTTTTTGTCGATAAGGGACCCTCATACAATTTTGTGGGTGGAGATGTCACATTCTAAAATGCTTGCATTTAGAAGTTAGTACCAGCAAACATTTGTGCAATTAGCAAAATTCGCTAAAAAATGTTTTTGCTTATAAAACGAGAAATTGTTCGAAGAGTTGAAAAACTAAAAACGCCAATCGATGGAGCGTGAAAAAATAATAAAAACTGTATGCTGTCATTTTTGAAAACAGTTGCATTCAAAAGTTATGTGCAACAAACTTTTCAAAATTAGCGAAAAACAGGGAAAAGTGTTACGTCTGTAAAACGAAAAATATTCGTTGTGCACAAAATTGAACAGTTTTTGTCGATAAGGGACCCTCATACAATTTTGTGGGTGGAGATGTCACATTCTAAAATGCTTGCATTTAGAAGTTAGTACCAGCAAACATTTGTGCAATTAGCAAAATTCGCTAAAAAATGTTTTTGCTTATAAAACGAGAAATTGTTCGAAGAGTTGAAAAACTAAAAACGCCAATCGATAGAGCGTGAAAAAATAATAAAAACTGTATGCTGTCATTTTTGAAAACAGTTGCATTCAAAAGTTATGTGCAACAAACTTTTCAAAATGAGCGAAAAACAGGGAAAAGTGTTACGTCTGTAAAACGAAAAATATTCGTTGTGCACAAAATTGAACAGTTTTTGTCGATAAGGGACCCTCATACAATTTTGTGGGTGGAGATGTCACATTCTAAAATGCTTGCATTTAGAAGTTAGTACCAGCAAACATTTGTGCAATTAGCAAAATTCGCTAAAAAATGTTTTTGCTTATAAAACGAGAAATTGTTCGAAGAGTTGAAAAACTAAAAACGCCAATCGATAGAGCGTGAAAAAACAATAAGCAAAAACATTTTTTAGCGAATTTTGCTAATTGCACAAATGTTTGCTGGTACTAACTTCTAAATGCAAGCATTTTAGAATGTGACATCTCCACCCACAAAATTGTATGAGGGTCCCTTATCGACAAAAACTGTTCAATTTTGTGCACAACGAATATTTTTCGTTTTACAGACGTAACACTTTTCCCTGTTTTTCGCTCATTTTGAAAAGTTTGTTGCACATAACTTTTGAATGCAACTGTTTTCAAAAATGACAGCATACAGTTTTTATTATTTTTTCACGCTCTATCGATTGGCGTTTTTAGTTTTTCAACTCTTCGAACAATTTCTCGTTTTATAAGCAAAAACATTTTTTAGCGAATTTTGCTAATTGCACAAATGTTTGCTGGTACTAACTTCTAAATGCAAGCATTTTAGAATGTGACATCTCCACCCACAAAATTGTATGAGGGTCCCTTATCGACAAAAACTGTTCAATTTTGTGCACAACGAATATTTTTCGTTTTACAGACGTAACACTTTTCCCTGTTTTTCGCTAATTTTGAAAAGTTTGTTGCACATAACTTTTGAATGCAACTGTTTTCAAAAATGACAGCATACAGTTTTTATTATTTTTTCACGCTCCATCGATTGGCGTTTTTAGTTTTTCAACTCTTCGAACAATTTCTCGTTTTATAAGCAAAAACATTTTTTAGCGAATTTTGCTAATTGCACAAATGTTTGCTGGTACTAACTTCTAAATGCAAGCATTTTAGAATGTGACATCTCCACCCACAAAATTGTATGAGGGTCCCTTATCGACAAAAACTGTTCAATTTTGTGCACAACGAATATTTTTCGTTTTACAGACGTAACACTTTTCCCTGTTTTTCGCTCATTTTGAAAAGTTTGTTGCACATAACTTTTGAATTCAACTGTTTTCAAAAATGACAGCATACAGTTTTTATTGTTTTTTCACGCTCTATCGATTGGCGTTTTTAGTTTTTCAACTCTTCGAACAATTTCTCGTTTTATAAGCAAAAACGTTTTTTAGCGAATTTTGCTAATTGCACAAATGTTTGCTGGTACTAACTTCTAAATGCAAGCATTTTAGAATGTGACATCTCCACCCACAAAATTGTATGAGGGTCCCTTATCGACAAAAACTGTTCAATTTTGTGCACAACGAATATTTTTCGTTTTACAGACGTAACACTTTTCCCTGTTTTTCGCTCATTTTGAAAAGTTTGTTGCACATAACTTTTGAATGCAAGTGTTTTCGAAAGTGTCAGCATACAGTTTTTATTGTTTTTTCACGCTCTATCGATTGGCGTTTTTAGTTTTTCAACTCTTCGAACAATTTCTCGTTTTATAAGCAAAAACATTTTTTAGCGAATTTTGCTAATTGCACAAATGTTTGCTGGTACTAACTTCTAAATGCAAGCATTTTAGAATGTGACATCTCCACCCACAAAATTGTATGAGGGTTCCTTATCGACAAAAACTGTTCAATTTTGTGCACAACGAATATTTTTCGTTTTACAGACGTAACACTTTTCCCTGTTTTTCGCTCATTTTGAAAAGTTTGTTGCACATAACTTTTGAATGCAACTGTTTTCAAAAATGACAGCATACAGTTTTTATTATTTTTTCACGCTCTATCGATTGGCGTTTTTAGTTTTTCAACTCTTCGAACAATTTCTCGTTTTATAAGCAAAAACATTTTTTAGCGAATTTTGCTAATTGCACAAATGTTTGCTGGTACTAACTTCTAAATGCAAGCATTTTAGAATGTGACATCTCCACCCACAAAATTGTATGAGGGTCCCTTATCGACAAAAACTGTTCAATTTTGTGCACAACGAATATTTTTCGTTTTACAGACGTAACACTTTTCCCTGTTTTTCGCTCATGTTGAAAAGTTTGTTGCACATAACTTTTGAATGCAACTGTTTTCAAAAATGACAGCATACAGTTTTTATTGTTTTTTCACGCTCTATCGATTGGCGTTTTTAGTTTTTCAACTCTTCGAACAATTTCTCGTTTTATAAGCAAAAACATTTTTTAGCGAATTTTGCTAATTGCACAAATGTTTGCTGGTACTAACTTCTAAATGCAAGCATTTTAGAATGTGACATCTCCACCCACAAAATTGTATGAGGGTCCCTTATCGACAAAAACTGTTCAATTTTGTGCACAACGAATATTTTTCGTTTTACAGACGTAACACTTTTCCCTGTTTTTCGCTCATTTTGAAAAGTTTGTTGCACATAACTTTTGAATGCAAGTGTTTTCGAAAGTGTCAGCATACAGTTTTTATTGTTTTTTCACGCTCTATCGATTGGCGTTTTTAGTTTTTCAACTCTTCGAACAATTTATCGTTTTATAAGCAAAAACATTTTTTAGCGAATTTTGCTAATTGCACAAATGTTTGCTGGTACTAACTTCTAAATGCAAGCATTTTAGAATGTGACATCTCCACCCACAAAATTGTATGAGGGTCCCTTATCGACAAAAACTGTTCAATTTTGTGCACAACGAATATTTTTCGTTTTACAGACGTAACACTTTTCCCTGTTTTTCGCTAATTTTGAAAAGTTTGTTGCACATAACTTTTGAATGCAACTGTTTTCAAAAATGACAGCATACAGTTTTTATTATTTTTTCACGCTCTATCGATTGGCGTTTTTAGTTTTTCAACTCTTCGAACAATTTCTCGTTTTATAAGCAAAAACATTTTTTAGCGAATTTTGCTAATTGCACAAATGTTTGCTGGTACTAACTTCTAAATGCAAGCATTTTAGAATGTGACATCTCCACCCACAAAATTGTATGAGGGTCCCTTATCGACAAAAACTGTTCAATTTTGTGCACAACGAATATTTTTCGTTTTACAGACGTAACACTTTTCCCTGTTTTTCGCTAATTTTGAAAAGTTTGTTGCACATAACTTTTGAATGCAACTGTTTTCAAAAATGACAGCATACAGTTTTTATTGTTTTTTCACGCTCGATCGATTGGCGTTTTTAGTTTTTCAACTTTTCGAACAATTTCTCGTTTTATACTTCACTTCACGAATTTCTAAATGCAAGTCTTTTAGAATGTGACATTTTCACCCACAAACTTGTATGACAACAACAGTTCAATTTTGTTATTTATTTATTGACTTTTACGCTTTATCAGTTTTTATTGGTTATTACATTATTATATTATTAGCGAAAACTTTTTCATTAATATATTATATTACCAAAAAGTTTTCTGTATATTGACCTTATACACACAAAAAGGTGCTAAAGAAACGCTACATCTCTACATTAAAAAAGTTTGCTAATTATAAGTACGGTTTTATCGTCTCTGAAAAAGTTTTTTTGGTGCTACTACTAGTTTTTTCAGCCCGGAAAAAAAGTTTGCCAAGTGCTACTGCACTTTTATCAACCTTGTAAAAAAGTTTGCCATTTTTTCAAAGTTTGTTTTCTTCTCATCCGTCCATATTTTTGCAGATTATTTAACGGTCAAAACACAACCCTACAAAAAACCATATTCCTTCTTGCGCGCACCTTATTATTCCACCATGATATATATTAAAACATTTAATATAACATTTGTACTGTTGAACAGAAAAAAAAACGATTTTACCATCCCTGAAAACATCTGTATACAAAATAACAAGAATAGAAGTACGTGCTGCGTAGTAGTAAATTCAATTAAAATTCATTAATTTTTTATTATTATATACATATTAATACTCCTATATTAATTATATACACAATATATGTATGTATATGGCCAAAGCAGTTTTCTCTTTTTCATTGTAATAAATGCCGAAAATTAAACTGTATCTGCCAACAAGCAAATAAACAAACGCATATACATACATATATACTCGTACATACAATACATACATGATTTAATTTGCCCAATATTGCACGATAGTGGGATCGCATTGTACCAATTATTGTCGCAATTGAGATTTGGCAGATATGAGCCGAAAAAAACTGTGGCAATATGCGACGATAATGGGAACGCCCAAAAATTAATTGTGCAATATTTTTACATGTGTGCGGATATAGCACGATAAAAATTGTCGCAGATTGTGCTGTTTGCGCCGATAGTGGGATCTTAGCTTAAGTCTACCATCAAAACATTCTAACATGTTTTGAATGTTCTATTTCAGTTTTAATGTTTTACTCAGCGTTGCCATTTTGGTGCTTTTCGGGTATTTTTTGGTGCTTTTTTACTAAAGCAATACCCGAAATTTTGTTAAATACTCGTTTTTGAAAAGCGGGTATTTATAGTGCTTTTAGGAATTTCTCACAGTGCTTTTAGGTGCGTTTTAAATAATCAACATTTTTGACACTGAACCATTTTCCTACTATTCTTTAAACACACCTAATACTTTTTTAACCAACTGCGTATTATTTGCATATATGCATGTTTTGATTAGTACTCGCAAACTGTTAAGCTTGAATTCTAGAATTTCTCAAGCATCTTTTTTTTAAATTCGTGCAGAAATTTTTATGATTGATCTTACTTTTAATAATAGTACATATCCTTTGATTTGTTTGTTGTGCAAATTTAAACAAGAAAGTGCCTGAACAGTTATTAAAAGTAAGTTCTTCATTGATGTTAAAGTTCATATGTGTTAAAGTTCATCATCTAACAATGACTTTCCCTTAGATCGAAAAACAAATACTTATATAGAAAACCTTTGGAAAATGATCCATCTTTAAAAAGGTGGCTTAGATCAGCAAAATATGAACTAAAAGCATATTTTATTTGTTGTAATTGTTAAATAAATGCACGATAAAGCGATTTACTCCGACAAAGTCACACAAAAAGTTATGAAAAAGCAATAGATCTGTCTTTTGATCCACCAGACCCAAAACAAAATTAGGTTAGTGCTTTTTTACCCGAAATTTTTTTCATTTTTACCCTTTTTTACCCTATTTCCATGGGCTCACAGTGCTTTTGATGTTGCAAGAGTTGGCATCACTGTCACTATCTCCAAATTGCGCGATACTACATGTGTATAGAAGTTCATTCCCACATGAAAGTTGATCAGGCTTCCTCTTAGGAATGAAATTTTCTTTTTCTTAATTTGCTTTATTTAATTTTCTTTCTTTCTTAATTTTCTTTCGTTAATTTTCTCTCCTTCTCTTTCTTAATCTTCCTTCTTTAATTTTCTTTCTTTCTTAATTTTCTTTCTTTAATGTTCTTTCCTTCTCTATCTTACTCTTCTTTCTTTAATTTTCTTTCTTTCGTTAATTTTCTCTCTTTCTTAATCTTCTTTCTTTAATTTTCTTTCTTTTTTAATTTTCTTTCTTTAATTTTCTCTCTTTCTTAATCTTCTTTCTTTAATTTTCTTTCTTTAATTTTCTCTCTTTCTTAATCTTCTTTCTTTAATTTAATTTCTTTAATTTTCTCTCATGCTTAATCTTCTTTCTTTAATTTTCTTTCTTTAATTTTCTCTCTTTCTTAATCTTCTTTCTTAATTTTCTTTCTTTAATTTTCGCTATTATTTTTCGATATTCAAAAGGAATAAATTCTGTCTTTATGATTTATTAATTGATTAAATTATTATATATTTTTTTGTTTGAAATATTTAAAAAACATATTTTTTTAATTAAACCCTTGGACCGATCTTCCTGAAATTTTCACAGCATGTTACTGTGAGTCTGGAAGGAATAATAAGCTATATGATGTTTTGATTGGACAAAGAGGCGTGGCACCGCCCATATAACCCAAAAATTTAAATCGCCATATTTTGGGCATTTTTTGACCTACGTCGATGATATTTGGTACATATGGAATACGTACCAGGAGAAAAGTGGGTGGGACCACCCCCCTTTTTAGGAAAATTAAAAATCGTAATATAGTCTTAACTACTGGACCGATCATAATTAAATTTTCACAATAGGATATATAAATACTTTTAATTTTATGTTATAACGAGGGGGTAGCGAAGCACACCGGGATAGGCTAGTTGTAAAATAAAAAAGAAAATTACAAAATTTAAATGTTATATATGTATATGAATCAAGAATTTTTATTAGCTTTATTGTTATATAGAATATTGACTTGAATCAAAAATACAAACATTGTTAAAGATTAAAAAAACTCACAGTGTAATAGCCCTTTTTTACCTAAAAATGTTTGTGTATTTTTTCGGCGCTCTCTTGATTCCGCAGTTACGGGTTTCAAAACTTTAATATATTATTGATCATATAGAACGAATATAAACGACATATGTAGGTATCATTTCAAAAAATTTTAAAATTGAATTTCACTCGCAATGGGTAAATTGTTTTAAAAAATTTGTATACCAGTATAAAGGTATTTTGGAGAAGATTGATATCCACATCGCTTATATCTGTTCCATATTCTAGGAGTTATGGCCAATAAAAAGTAAGTGTTGAACCCGTAACTCCGGAGCCAAAAGAGATCCATGAGATGAATTTTTTCTGTTTATGTTAAAGCGAATCCATACAAAGTAATGTGAGTGACGAATTCAATTCGCCGTATACAATTCGCCCCAACGAACTTTAAAAAAGTAAAAGCGCTAAATATGCACCACTGTAATATACCTAAATGAATCGTTGCAACAATTAATGTGGATTCACCCATTGTTTCGGAACAAAATTTTTGTCCGGACAAATTTTTTTTTATATGAAGTTTGAGGTTTCTCTTTTTGAGAGTGAGAGAAAAAGAGAATAAAATTTGTTCGGAACATTTTTTGGTTGAATTGGTTTAATTTTAAATTTTGTCCGGACAAAGTTGAAATAAGCTGCCACCTATTTTATTTTCTCAGCCAAAGTTGAAGCGAGCTGCCACATAATGTTATAAGTATGTATAATAAAAGCACATAGTAACTTATATCCAGTAAAATAAAAATAAAGTAAAGCTCAATTGCTAGTAAAAAACTAACTGACTTTTATTAATTTTTTTAACATGTAATTTTCTTATTAAACAATAAAAAATAAGTGCGTTTGACAAATAAAACACCAAATTAAATTCATCTGTCACTGTACTGCCACCTTGCAAAATTAATAAAACACATGTATTTCATACGGTAGCTTTGATTTTCCAGACAAATTGTTCGAAATGAGTGAATCGTGTTGCAAAATTGTTTCAGAACAAAAAATTTTGTCCGGACAAATATTTTGTTCGGAAACAATGGGTGAATTCAGCTTTATGGATCAACTGTTTACTGTGTATCTGTCGTTTCCAAAATAATTAAGTAGCAGGCTAGACGGCTACAACGGTAGCTAGCAGCATTTGTGTTCTTGTAGTCTGCTGTGGCGAATGAGTTTATACCTTCATTCATTCAGTCGTCGATTATCAAGCGACGAGTACACATGAGGCGGATGCTTATATGTATATTTTTATTCATTTATTACATTTTTGTTGTTGTTTGGTCTTCCCGTTTTTTTAAAAAATTTATCCAGCAAACATTTATTTACAGGTTAATACAATGGTGCAAGTTGGTAAATATTTCATGCATGTGAATGCTTTTGGCAATATCCAATGCCTCTTATGCTATAAAACATTTACAAATAAGAGTGAATATACATATCATATATTTTCTTAACTTTCATTCATGCTCAGCACTATAAAGGTATTCCTAGATTTATTTTATATATGTATATTATTTTATATCAATACACTAAAATAATATTTCTTTAAGTCGATTTAAAATACCTATTAAACAGGGATGGCAAAGTTGGTACAATTGTACTTTTTTTGGTACAGTTCAAACTCGAAAAGTACAATGGTACACCAATGGCTAATTTAGTACAATTAAGGAATCTCCCCAGTTTTACCAATTTTATATATGGCAACTCATCATTGCAGTCATTTTACATTAAAGTGGTTCGGTAAATTTAGCCCAGAAAACGTAATCAGTGGAAAAACTAATTGTATAGTACCACGATTAGTAAAATTGTTACCAAACGAGTACCAAAATTTTGATATCATAAATTAGCAACTCTTGCTGATGTTCAAATATTAAAATCTTACAAAGATTCGAATATTAGCGATTTCTGGGCAATAGTTGCTAAAATAAAAACTGAAGCAAATGAATTCATGTTTCCAGAACTTTTAAAAATTTTAAGCGGAATATTATGACTTCCACTTTCATCAGCAAATGTGGCAAGAATATTTTCTTACCTAAATATAATTAAAACCAAAGAGAGAAACAGATTACAAAGGGTGGTGTTGGCTGAAGTGGTTAGCGCGTTGACTACTAAGCAAACAATGACTTGGGGCCTGGGTTCAAACCCTGGCCAGAGCACGTCAATCAACATCATTAATTTCTCTAATGTACATTAGTGAGACATTGTATTATTTGTTGTCGGACTATTTAAGTGATGAAGGCATAGCACTGGTCACTAAAAAACTGTTCCGACAGCGATTGATGCTATCCAAGCTAATGTACACAACATCGCCCTCCTTCGTCGGTTAGCAGAAACATCGGCGAAGTAAGACAATTAATAAAATGCCTGCGAATACAGCTTAAAAAAGTTAATGCGTCTACTTAATTAACACCGGAGGCGCCTCAACACTGCGTTAAAAATGGCCCTAATTAATTAAAAAAAAAAAACTCTCTACGGCTTAATCCAAACAAAGGATTTACTGAATTCACAAAATTGGAATTGTTATGATATAAATACTTATATCAAGTAAGCTATTAATTATCACAATTGTAATTGTGATGTCGAAATTGATTTGAAAGCTAGAACGTAGTACTTTAATTTTCTCTATAAGTATGTAAATTATTTATACATATTCAATTCTGAATTGCTTTTTGTTATACTCGTATTATAGTACAAATGAAATTTAATGTGCCTTTTTTGTTATATTCTTAATAAATCTAAATAAAAATAATCACCCCTATCGTGAAAAAAATGTGCAATATTTGTTCCCATGAAATTTTCATTCCCAATGAAGTGAAATTTGGTATCGTGAATTTCATGGGAACATTTCTTTACACATTTCTGCCCGCAATCAATTCGTAGTGAATGTAAAATAAGGAAGAATATTAAAAAAATAAAATAAATTTTTGTTCAAAGATATACTCGGGTATATATGTATATTTTAAAGAAAACTTAAAAAAATAAGAGCTAAATATTCCGTGTTGGAGCAATAGTTTAGTTGCAGCGTTTGTTTATTGCATTCTCACATTTATGTCGTAAATTAATTTGGCTTCCTTGTGGAAAGCCAACAAAATGGAATAATTCCAACAAATTAAAGCTTCTCAAATCAGGTATTGAACATGTTTTTGTAGAGCAATCCATCTGCTTGTGCATTATTATCAGACATTTTTCTCAAAATAAACTTTTTAAGCTTTAATATGCAAGTTGTATGAAGAATTACATACATACATGTTTTGTTCTATTCCCCATCAAAAATAAAGTGAATAAATTTAAGGGAAAAGTGAAATAACTTGTGGGAAAAAAATTAATCACGATAAGGGGAATTTTTTCATGGGAGTTGTTCACGATTGCAATTACGGGAAAAGGGAAAAAATTACGAGGGAAAAATTTTTTCCGATAGGGGTGAATATAAAATTTAAAAAAAAAACGTGTTTTAGTACAATTAAGTATTATTTGGTACAATTTTAAAATTCCCCATGCCATCCCTGACACACACTTTATAAATTTAATGAAATTGCTTGTAAGCCATTTGTCGTGTGCTTGTGCAGCTTATTATGAGTATGTACATATGTATGTATTTATTTGTGTCTATTCTGGAAAGAAAAGATAGAAGAATTACATATGTACATACATATATAAATTAAATTGTGTTTACTTACCAATAGCTGTTTTGGTGCGAACATTTCTTGAATATGCCATTGGATATAAGATTGCCCAGTAACGATCAACAGATACTGCGACTAGGCAAAATATCGATATCGTACATAGAACAACCAGCAGTGATACAGTGAATAGACAAGCATGCAAATTCGTTGGGAGGCCAATGGATGCCAATATAGCAAATGGTACTCCCAGAGATCCAACCAGAAAATCAGCAATGGCCAAAGACACTATATAATAATTTGTGCGACGTCTTAATTTACGATCACGCTGAAAAACTATAATGACCATAAGATTGCCAATGATTGCAAAAATTGCCACAAGCACTTCAAATACGGTGTAGGGTACATTCAATTCGTGGGATATTTCATCGACAGTAGTTTTTTTTGTAGGTTGAAATGGTGCTATGGGCAGCTGGAAAAAGCTCAGCGAACGATTGTTGTAATATTCATAATCCGTAAAAGAAAAGAAGCGAAACTCTGACATTTTCAATTTAAGTTGGAAGGAAATTTGTTACTGTTTCCGATTGCGTTCCAAAAAACCAATATGCATGTATGTATTTGCAAAAAGTTTTGTACTTTTAATGTTGTTAATTCAATTCTTACTTTAATTTGCTCGTTAACTTTTTCTTATTTGTTTTAGTCCTTTGCTTTTGGGTATCGCTTATTGAATTATTAATTTTTGCACAATTTGCTTTTGTAATGTTGCCTTTGTCAATATTTAATTAGTTTTTGTTAATGTTGCATATTGTTGACATGTTTGACATTTGTTTACACTCTTCATTGGCCATTGTTTGTGTTGGCTGATATTGAGACATTCATTCGATTTGAATTTAATATTTTTAATTTGTTTAATTTGAACAAAGACTTGACTAAGATATAGTTGTTGCTGCTGTATCTGCACGTCTTATTAGTTTGTGACTTACTTATGGCACGTGTTTATTTTATTATGAGTTCATCTAATGAAGAAAAAAAAAATTTTTATATAAAATGAATATGAAATATTAAAAATTTAGTAGAAAATTGCCCAAGACACTTTCAAAATAATTATTTTACTACAAAAATTTCGCAAAAGTAATAATTCGAGAAATACATACATATATACTAAGAAGTGTGCTTTTGCAAAATACGCACAAAAAATTTGGGTAGATCTAACTAATTTTGTTGGTTAGAATTGCACCAACAAATGAAAATAGTAAGAACAACAAATAAAAATTGCAAAATGACATTATTTTACAAAAGTTATGGTAACTGCACACTATTTGTGGTTTCGTTACACTTTTATAATATTATTGCACACATATTTATCCTGGAACATAATGACTTGATATTTTTAATACTTAAATATATTAAATCTTTTTACTAACGCATTTAATTTTCAAATTTGTTTTTGCCCACTCTTGGCATTGAACATAGAACTCACATGATGGTAACACATCGCCTTAGATAAGTCAGCCACAGTAGAATATTAACATAAACAAATTAAAGCAAATGCATAGATGTTTGTAGCTTAAGCTATGTTCACATTATGTGTATTTGTCAAATGGAATGTCACTTTTCTGTACACATGAGATTTCATGTGTATGTCAAAATCTGCGTTTTACATAAGGTTTATAATTTTCATGTTCACTTGTTGATATGTTACGTACATTTGACATAACCTATCAAGAAAAACAATATTAAAACAGCTGAGTCGGTGTATGTAAAAATAAAATAGAAATTAGTGATAAAATAAAATTTGCATTTTAAAATGGAACCAAACTTTGTTGAAATAGTTGCATGCAGCAGTATTGCAATTACAGCTTACATTAAAATAAAAAAGAGAAAAGAAAAAGGGAGACCTAAAAGAAGTAGAGTGTTGTGGAGTCATAACTGGTTGCTGCGAAGGGACACTGGTCTAGGATTTACATCAATGGTGATGGATGAACTGCGTTTAGAAGATCCCAAGTCGTTTAGAAGCTTCTGCAGAATGTCGCAGTCGTCCTTTGCAGAGTTGCTTGAGATGGTATCGCCTCTGATCTCGAGACAAAACACTCAAATGCGTGAAGCTATTTCTGCTACTGCAAGGTTAATAAAATTTTTGTTCACAATGCCTGTTTCATAAAACTTTTAATCCTTTTTCCTTTCAGATTGCTCCTAACTTTACGATTTTTAGCGACTGGTGAAAAATACAAAGAATTGTCGTATGGATTTCGGATTTCTGTGGCAGCAATAAGTGAGATTATACCGGAAACGATTGATGCTATATACTCAGCATTGAAAAACGATTTTTTAACGGTTCGTATTAAATTAACATCATTTTACACAAATACATACCTACGTATTTATCATTTCCCAGCCTATAAATTTTTGTGTAAAAAATCGACATAACCTAAAGTAAATACATACATACCTATATTTTAAGTTTCCTCAAAACGCCAGTGAGTGGAAGGTTATTGCTGACGATTTTGAAAAAAAGTGGAATTTTCCCTTTTGCTTAGGAGCCATAGGTAATAAACACCAACACACATCTATATAAATATCTATTTAAAACATACATATATGTAAATATGTATATTATTTTTTTTATTTTCGAAGACGGCAAACATATCGCTATAAAACCGAAGAGAGAATACGGCTCCTTTTACTATAATTATAAAGGCTTTCATAGCGTAGTGTTATTGGCAGTTGTGGATTCAAACTACAACTTTTTATATGTGAATATTGGCTGTAATGGGAGAGCAAACGATGCAGCAGTATTTAACGAATCATCCTTGCATAAGGGTATAAAGAACAATTTGTTCGATTTTCCACCCGACACTGAGTTACCTGGCTCTTCAAACAAAGTTCCCTATGTTTTTGTTTCCGATGAGGCCTTCCGTCTAACGTCAAGAGTTTTAAAGCCATATGGAGAGAAGTCAGTGAATGCAAATAAGGTATTTAACTACAGATTGAGTCGGGCACGTCGCGTAGTAGAAAATGCATTTGGCATTTTAGTCAACAAATTTCAAATCTTCCAAAAGGAAATTGATTTAACAGTTGAACAAATTAATAAAATAACGTTTGCTACATGCGCTCTACACAATTTTCTCAGAGCACGAGAAGGCTTGGATGTAAAGTTAGTAGATTTTGAAAATACCACGGATGTGACATATAAATATGGATCTTGGAGAAATGAGGTCATGCTGACAGATCTCCAAAGAACCCAGGGCAACCGTTCAGGAGAAGATGGAAGGAAAGTGAGGAATGTATACTCCACATATTTTAACACAAAGGGTGCGGTTCCTTGGCAAAATGATGCCATAAATAATTTCAATTTTTAGAATTTAAAACAAGTAATGTAAGGTAAGACATTTTATAATATCATTTACTTACATACATAAATAATATTTTATATTTCGTTTCTCTTACACAGCCATGAACAGAAAAATAGCGCACCTGAAATGGATGCATTTGCATTTCATAAAAATACGGCCTCTGGTTCTAATTTTCTAGCAATTGATGCAAAGCTATTGAATTAGTTTTATTGTTATTATTATTTATTTTTATATTCATTCATTCATACTACCAATTAAAAACATAAACTTATATTAAACTAAAAATGAAAATTCACAATACTTCAAAGAAAATGAAATTATCACATACAAATAAAAATGGTGAAAAAAATAAAAACTAAAATGAAACACAAATTGTTATTAATTATGTATGTTATATTACTAAATAACAATATACATATATGTATACATATTACTAAATAACAAAATAAAAAATATTTTTTTAAAATTAATGGAATATTCATATTTTGGTTTGTTTCTCTTATGTCTTTAAAAGACATTGAGATCTAATATTATTTTTATAAAAAAAAGCTAAAAGGTGAATTCTAAAGCTTAAGAGTTTTGCTTGCGACATCTTTGTTTTTTTTTTCGTTTCAAGAAGAGCTAATGTTATTGTTTCCAAAAAGGGATTCTTTAGATCATCATCTATATCATTCAGCTCAGTTTTTAAATAGTTACAAAATGCATCATCCTTTTCATTTCCAATTTTTCGGCTATTAACAATTGACTCAAGTGCTGATGTTGCTGCTGATAACATGACGTTTTCTTCGCTCATAGTACAACTTGAAAGTGGCTTATCGTTTTTTGCTCTTTTGCGGGGCTGCGAAGGCGACAAGTCATTATCCAACAAGGAATCATCCAGTTCTGTTTCTTGCTGTAGATTAAACATTAAAATTATAAAATTTTACATTTATTTGAGATTTACTTTTCATTTTTTGCCTTATAAATACTTTTAAGGGCAACCAGCGGTTGTCTAAATGTATAGGTGCAGAAAAGTAAACAAATTCATAATGGAAAATTATTTGTTGTGTGTGTTTAAAAAAATTTTAAAAGCTGTTTTTATGCTTTGTAATTCACAAATATATATTTGTGAGTTTTCGTATAAATAGATGAGCTTTAGAATTTTTTAAACATAGAGGGTAAAACATCTACTGATGAATTGGTATGGCTACCAACGAAATATATATCTAGATATTGGTAACCCGCAACAAATAAATAAAATTTAAAACATTAAAACTATATCTGAAAAATGAAATTTTTTGGAAAATACTCACATATAAATTACATGCCCCTTTTTTAATTTTAATAAACTCTTCCAGGAAACCCATTTCATTAAACCAAAACACACATGGCACATGCACATCATCAGCACCGGCCCCACTTCTTCTTTCTTTTGCTTTTGCAATTTCCCGGCTATATTGACCGCGCAAATACGTTATTTTATTCTGGAAATAGATGGTAAAGTATTGCGCTGCGTTTATTACAAATAACACTCATAGCAAATAGAATCTCATTTATTATACAATAAAACTAATTTAATTTGAAACAAATCATTTTTGAACTTAAGTTTGATATCTTATCTACCTAATTTGGAAATAAAAACCTATATATATTTGATAAAAACACATGAAAAAGGAGATTTAAAAAAATTCCCATATTAGCCACAAATCGAACAAAAATATTCGGAAGTATGGCGGACAACAAATATTCTATTTTGTGATTCGGAAATTTTCATTCTAATTGAAAACGTTCGGAAATCATGACACACGTTTGACTATGCTTTACCTTTACTTCATTAGGCCCAATAGATGAATTGAAGACTTTTAACTTGTCGGCCATATCATAGAGCGCTGCGTACCTGGCATGCTTATTATGGTAGAACTTATTCCTCGGGTTATATAAACATTCCTTCTCTTGCCACATCTCTATCAAATGTAGCACCGCTTCTTTACACCAATCGAACTGGAACAACATAAAAATGTATGTATGTATGTATGTAGCTATGGATGTAAATTGTCTGCCTTATCATAAAAAACAAACACTTACCTTTGGTAAATCCTTTTCAATTTTTCCCTCCATTTTCAATAATTATTATTGTAATATATTATGTATATATAGTGTATTATTTTTTTTATTTATTAAAATTTTATTTAACTTTCGCCGCCATACAATTGCTTCATTAAAAACCAGCTGATGTCAGATGCTTTGTCACTTGAAAATAGAACTCGTTCTAAATCGCAGGTGTCATATGTATTGTACACAGAGATGTAACACATGCTATTGTTTAAAGGCGTTCAGACTATATGTACAAATTTACCATGTGAAAAAGTGACATTCCATTTGACAAATACACATAATGTGAACATAGCTTTAACATTGTGTATGGGTCCGTTTCACGCTTCATACGCGTATTTAAATTCAAGTTACATGCAACGCTTTTTTCGCCCGCGAACCAAGAATGAGAGCGCGAACCTCTATAATTTCTGTCCGTGTGAACATAGTATTATCAACAAGCATGTTGTTGTCGTTGCTGTTTTTGTTGAAAAACAAACACACAGTTGAAATTGAAAATAACCCTGTAGTTTTTTCGTGACAATTTACCCCAAAAGTGGCAGTACTATACAATGTGGACTGGTTATAAAACTATCCACATTGATCCTATACTCTGAAGACTGGTTATTAAACTATCCATATTGGTCCTATACTCGAAAGACTGGTTATAAAACTATCCACATTGATCCTATACTCGGAAGACTGGTTCTAAAACTGTGGAAAATTTTACTGTCACTTTGTGCTGGCACTTAGCTGTCTTTTTGTGTCGCAGATGGTGGATAGTAAAAAATGTATGTCATTAAACACACATAGCTTAAGTAGTACAAGTACCAGTGAGTGTAGCTGAGTGGGCTGAGATGTTGATTAGCAGTCGGAAGGTTGCTAGTTCAATTCTCAATACAGTCAAAATACATTTACAAAAATAGTGCAATGTTACGCATCCTTACTAAGTTACAAGTGGGCTGTAGGAACATTATTGTACTGCAGTGGGAATAAGCAGGATGAAGATGACTAGGATGAAGATAAATAAAATAATAAGAATAATAATAAAAAAATAGCTGAAAGCAAAATTTAATTATTATATTAATTAATTATTATTATCTTTTTAATTAATAAATGAATTTGTTATGTTTTTTTTTTGACGAAATAATTTTTTTTTTAAGTTAAATAAATTATAAAATGACTTTTATTTCATAAAAAATAGGGAATGGGCCGCGTGAATAAAAAGCTAATACTAGGAAATTTTAAGTTTAAACTGGATTTGAGGTGAATAAAAATTTAAGTTAACGCTAGTACTTTTTGCAGTCTAGCACAAGCTAGTTTTTTCAGCGTTTGCTGAAAATATGTGTGATTAAAAACTAGTAAGTACTTAAAATTACTAGTTTTAACTTGAATTTTTGTAAGCATGTCATTGAGGTGCTGGAAATAAGTTTATTGTTGGTTTATTCGTCATAAAGTGCATTGTCGTTTGTTTTTATTTAAATATGATGACTGCATTAATGAATTATGATTCCTCATGTTTTAATTTGTTTTTTCAATTGACCAATTGTAATTTCCTGGCTAAATTTCCAAATACAAAAAAACAGGGCATTATTTTTTGCTACTCTCACTGACAGCACTTGAGAATTTTTAAATATAATTTTATGCTTTTGGAGCATATAAAAAAAATTTCGAGCTATTTTTGTCGCCCATCGTGATAATAAATAATCAAAACATACTTCTAGTGCTGCCAAAATGTGTTACCACAAGTTTTGCTTAGAACTTATAAGAAAAATGTTTTTTTTCTAAACAGAGGCAACTCTTTTTTTCAGCCGCATATGTTTATTTTTCCAGCATATGCTAGACTTATTCACACTTTTTCTAGCTTTCACTAGTAGCTTTAGCTAGTGCTGAAAAGAAAAAGCTAGTGCTACTACTTGGAGCTTGGTAGCATACACTACATTTTTATTCACTCCGCCCAATGATTTGGGGTTTTTAAGGGAGTGGTTTGGCAGGTATAAGGAGACGGTTAAGGGTAAGCCAAGAAGAACCGGCTTATGAACTGTCTTATTGTGGCCTCTTGGTGACAATTAACCCCATCGCAGGACATCCCCTTGTTAAAGTGGCCAGTCATATGGCTAGCATTCGGACTGGTTGTGTCATAAAGGGGCTAGTATTATAACCAGCTCGGAGACAGCCACTTAAACTACAGGGAAGATAAAAAAACAGCTCAAGTGAGTATTTTTATGTTTATGTATGTAAATTCCAAAAACAATTTACACAAGTAGTTCAGTTACTGCTGTGACATGGTTAATTTTACCAATAGCAATAGTATGACACTTAAAACTGCAACAACAATTTACATTAACAGTTTATTAATCACTAAAATTGGTTAATCTAACCAACAACATTTTTTGTGTGTACTATTTGAGTTTTGTACACAGGAATCAAATCTTCTTCTGCATAGCCTAAAAACAGATCTCTTTAATTTAAAATGCCGAAAACAAAATTGAAATTTGGGTCAATAGCTTTTTTTTATTATTTATATGCAGTCTGGGTTTCGTCCAAAACATGGCTGTGTTTCTGCATTACTTGATGTATATGAAAATATAAGACATAAATTATATGAAGGAAAACTAAATTTCTTTATTCTTCTTGACCATTCCAAGGCCTTTGATACGGTCGATCATGGAAAACTGTGCGTGAAGCTCCAGCATTATTTTTAGTTTGCTAGAACTTCAACCTACCTCTTATCGTCCTTCTTATCTAACCGATCTCAGAATGTGTATTCTAACCATACTCAATCTTCCTTTTTGCGTTTAACTAGAGGAGTACCTCAAGGATCAATTCTCGGCCCGCTCCTTTTCTCGATCCACGCGAATGATTTGCCAAGACAACTTTCGCACTGCAATGATGTGCAGTCCAATACAATCTGTCATTGAGAATGTTACGAGAATTAATGATGACTTAAGTAAAATCTATCGCTGGGCAACGGCAAATGGTTTTTATCTGAACCCACATACATCAAAATGTTTTAGTAATTAGTAGGAAAAAGGTCGATTCATATTACGATGTTGATTGTGGAATTTCAGTAAAAAAAATGTATATTTACATGGAGCTACAGAGCAGCATATTGTGCAACGTAAACGCTTGAGAAACGGCAAACGTTCTCCAAAAAAAAAAAAAACCTCTGGAAGAAGCAATTCATAAAAGATTAGAAAACACTAGTGCAGAACCTGTAAATTGCCTAAGGAAATGTTAGATGCAATTTATAAAAAGTGACCAGAAAGCTTTCAGCCTCTGTGAAAGACCCCGTACCCCTATAAAATGTTTTATAAAGAATCTATGGAAGTGGATAAATAGTTCAAAATACTTATTTATTTATTACCTTGTCAGTTAAGACCAAGGAAATTCAACAAAATAAAATTAACACCATTATACAAAAATGTATGTACGTCCCATTTCAACTCCTAAGTATAAGGATATGATGGAGTTACTAAGGTATATACCACCTAAGTACCATGAATATTTTAACAATCTCACAGATAATCTAAATGAGGAGAAATAATATGGCGAAATCTTTAATATTATCCTTAATAAATGAATGTAAATTTAATTTTTTAAAATATGAATTAATATTTATTTTTAAAAACATTTTTTTAATCTAATATATATAAAAATGAGTTGGCGTGTGTTTGTGACAGCATAACTAAAGAACGGAGTGACGGATTTGGCTGATTCGTTTTTAGTTTTGTTCACTGTTGACCCCGAATGGTTTGTAGAAAAAAAAATCTACAAAAAGGCGTGGCACCGCCCATATAACCCAAAAATTTAAATCGCCATATTTTGGGCATGTTTGACCTACGTCGATGATATTTGGTACATATGGTATTGACATAATTCGGAATATGTACCAGGAGAAACGTGGGTGGGACCACGCCCCTTTTTTTAGGAAAACCAAACCCTTGGACCGATCTAGCTGAAATTTTCACAGCATTTTACTGTGACTCTGGAAGGAATAATAGGCTTTATGAAGTTTTGATTGGATAAAGAGGCGTGGCACCGCCCATATAACCCAAAAATTTAAATCGCCATATTTTGGTACACATGGTATTGGCATAATTTGGAATACGTACCGGGAGAAAAGTGGGTGGGACCACGCCTCTTTTTAGGAAAATTAAAAATCGTAATATAGTCTTAACTACTAGACCGATCGTCATTAAATTTTTACAATAGGATATATAAATACTTTTAATTTTATATTATAACGAGGGGGTAGCGAAGCACACTGGGATAGGCTAGTTACATAAATAAAAATCTGTATCTAAATTGAAAGCTTCCCATAAAATATTTATACATAATTTCTATTATTTAAGTTCTTTAATATAAGTGGACTTATTCCTTTTCACAAACAAAAAAGTAATTTTATTAATTTTGAAAGTGGTTTAAGTCCATTTTAGGTTCTGAAACACACCTTATTTTTCTAGTAAAGTTTACAAAATGTATTACGTTATATATTCTAACATGTTTAAGGTCACAAAGCCATAAAAAAAAATTTACACTAGTTAACAATATTTTTGAAACAAATCAAACACAAACCCTTAAATATCTCAATATAAGAAAAAATGGACTTAAACCACTTTCAAAATAAACTACTCATTTGTTTAATATCAAAAGAATACTAGTGTTTAATATTTATGCATCAATTTAATAGAAGAAAAGCACAAAACGATTGAACAGAATTCAGTAGATAAACAAAGATTTTGGATAAAATTATACGGCATACTATTTAGGTTTAAATTTCACGGATAAAAAAACAAATAAAAGGTTGCCAAATCAAGGCAGAACAAAACACGTCCTACTCTCACGACTATCTGATTTACAGGTTAGGGCCATTCACATATTAAGTAACGCTTTTTACACATTTTACAGTGCAAAACTTACAATCCGTAACAAATCTGTAACCCCCAAAACAAAATGTATCACCGCAACTAGAATAAAACAAGAATCCAACTCGTTTGTAATTGTATTAATATTTCTATTCCGCACTCACCCACCCATGCAGCTGTATAATATATATTAGAGATGTAAACGTGATTATATTTTATAAATTTATCATACACACTCAGAACAAATCTACTTATCATTTAAAGTTTTCAAAAGAGCAATTTCTTGCTGACTATAATGATCCACCCGGCTCCAGTTAAAAGTTGTATTTCCCCTTAGTTATCAAATCATTTCAATATTTTTAAATCTTGTTACATATTTAAAAATTTTAGATATATTTTTTTATTTTTTCTCACAAACGTGATATGAATTGAAATTTAGTTTTAGTTTCAGCTGAAACCATCTTATTAGCTGCAACTAAACTGATAAGTCGTAGAACTTCAGCAACAACAATAAAAACTATAGCAGTCTTAATTTGAAAATGGAAATACTATAAGTAAAAAGTAGTTTCTTGATTATAGAAAATAAAAATATACATAATATAAAAGTAAACAATCAGTTTGACTTAAGTACAACAAAAACATCAGGAGATTGGGCATTGTAAAATATTATTCACTACTGGCAACACTTGAATGTTTAATACGAGTATGTGGTAAAAATAAAGTTACCAGCAGCTATATTCTGTAACTCGCTAAAGCTAAATCTCCATCGCTAAAAATGTCTAAAATCGTTTTAGAGAATTTTAGCTACATATTGAATTCTGTGATTCGTATTGCTAAATTATACTATGTTCACACGACAAGATGAAGCACTTGCTTCGCTTTCTGAAGCATGTTTATGAATCTAGCTGTTCACACGACTCATGTACTTGCTTCGATTTGACAGTTCTCTTTTTAATAACAAATAAAATCTAAAATAGACAAAAAAAAAATAAGTTAAAATTATTACGCATTTTTTACAATGCACAAAAATATTTTTTGTTTCCATTGTTGTTTTATCTTAATAGTTGTAATTCAATTTTTCACTTTTATGCTGGGAACACAACTGGGACGAACGCCGAATTTCGTCTAGCACGACGAATTCGTTGGAAAAAGTTCGTTGCGTAAATTCGTCGTGTGGCGCACAACTGGGACGAACAAACAAGTGCTGTCATAATAATCCAAAAAATTGAGTGTATTTTTTATTACAAATTTGTTTTTATATATGTACATACAAACATAACAACGATAGTGTTACCGTATAAGGAAAATAATTGCTTTATAAAATTAAACATTAAAAAAAAACTATTAAAAACAAATTTCATCATTAATAATTATGTATATTTAATTAAAATGCTCTATATAATAAAAAGAAGAACTTATTAAAGTAAAAATTAACATTATTTACTAATATATTTTAAAACTAAAAAAAACATGGTAACGCTGTACTGATTTCTTCGTCGTTCGTCGGCGTATGAAATAGAAATAAATCTATCAGAGAATTCGTCACGTACGACGAAGTTCGTCGACGTCTGTGCTGTGTTCACTTTCATATGAATGCATGTGTTCTATTTTTGACGACGAATATTCGCAACGAAAAATTCGTCGTTCGTCCCAATTATGTTCCCAGCATTAATTATAGTTTTTGTTGTGCTTTTTGCATCTAGTTCAGATAAACTTCCGATAAATTACGATAAAATTTAGAGAAGACAGCAATTTTTCATGCTTCGCAAGTAGATGCAATATGAATCTACATGCTTCGCTTTCAAAATTTTGTGTGGCGAAGCATGTTGCTTCGCTCATGATTGGGGTGTGAAACATGAATAGAGAGCGAAGCATGTGAACGTAATATAATTTTATATGGTATATAGTAGTTCTAGACGTTTCAATACAAACATGATTTAATTTTATATGTTTCTTTTCATTAAGTTTATATTTCTATAATTAATTTATTGTGTTTATCTAATTTAACATTCAATAAATAATTAATTATGTATATAAATAAAACAGCATATTACTGATATGGTTTGATGAAAATAATAATTACGTTTATTCGTAATAATAATATAAAAAAAATTATTTTTATTTTTAAAACTATTTCTTAATTTAATTTTAAAAATACAAATGTCAACTTTTGAACGATTAAAGTAGGGTTACAGCCAAAGTATACTTATACTTATGTACATATATAAAAGCAATTACTTCTCTAATATTTCTCTATTCTGTGTTATATACCAAAAATTAAAAAATTTGGCCAAATATAACAAAATTATACATGTTGGGCCTTAAATTGTTACGAAAAATGAAACAAATGTAACCAAGCGGCACCCATAGCTGTCAGATTTTTTAGAAGTAATATCGTCATATATTTGAGCAAAAATTGTCATTATCGTCAATATAGCTTATTGAAATCGTCATAAAAACGTCAAATGAAAAAACCGTTTTTTTACCAACAAAACCTATTTTAAAAGAAGCAAAACAAAAGAAAACTCTTAAATCAACAAATCTTATTAATAAAACAGTATTCTTTTAAATACAGAGATCACATACTTCAATTACAATTCACAATAAAATCACATGTAAATAGATTGTATGTTTTTCAATACTTTGAAATATATACATATGTATATAAACATATGTATATATTGTAGGGAAAAAATAAAAAAAAATCAATCTTTAAATTATTTTTTTCCAATTTAGTTAAATAAGCATTTTAAATTTAATTATTGAAAACACATTTTGTAGAAATGTATTAAAACTACAATAAAATTTATACAATAAAATATAATTTTTTAAGAAAATAGACTTACATTTTATTTATTTGTTGCGGGTTAGCAATATCTAGATATATATTTCGTTGGTAGCTATACCACTTCATCAGTAGATGTTTTACCTTCTATGTTTAAAAAATTCCAAATATATATCTAGATATATATATATATATATATATATATCTAGAAATATGTATATATCTAGAAATATATATCTAGATATTGCTAACCTAAAACATAAATACTTGAGTACATGCTCAAATAAATGTAAAATTTTGAAAATAGACTTAAGCCTACAGTACACGGCATGTCAAAAGCCACATTCGCATGTGGCTCTGACGTCACGAGAATTTGCAGCATTTTATTTACATTTACTAAACATGCAGAAGTGTCTACATGCTTCAAAATTTTGGTAGTACATGAAATGTTGTTTTGTCCCAAAATTTATATGTGACAAATGTAGCCGAAGCGTACACATTTGCAATAGCAGCATATGTGTGAACTGTTGATTGGCTACATATGTATTGTCATTACACCGCATGTAACATACGTACACATTTTTCATATTAACATGTACAACAGTCATATGTTTTTGGCGCTTGTTTAATTTTTAAAATTTTGTGTGAAGTCAAATTTATAAAATGTCGAAGAGAAAGAAGAAATAAAACAACATCTAATAAAAAGTAAAAGAAATTCACTTTTATCATGAAATAATTCCCATGAACAATAAAATGATGAAAAAAATTAAATAATACTGCACTGACACAAAAACAACGCAACAATTGGCGATCACAGTTGTTTTATTAATTATTGAATAAATTTACTATTTATACATGAATTTTTTCATCTTAGCTTTGAAAGTATCTTTTGCATGGTTTAGAACAAGAACGAGAAGTAATAACAAAAACCCAAACTTATTAAGCTGTTAATTAAGATATTAATTAATAAAACAAAAACCCCAAAGCAAAGAGAAATACAAATAAATGCATGGAAAAGAGAAAATATGATCATTTTTTTACCCTTCTTTTATCTCTACCCTACTCGTAAACCAAAAAAATTTTTTCGTCATTAAATTCCTACCACATTTTGTTGCAGAAAATCAACATTGGCAAGAGTGCCATTGGCTACATACTATTGAAAAATGTTGTGTCAAAAATGTTTGCTGCCACATGTTTGGGACTGCTACATGCGCATGTAAAAATATTACAAATGTCAAAATTCAAATGTACAAAGCTAGTACACGACATGTCTAAAATATGCATGTTTGCATGTCTCTACAAATGAACATGTGGCACACATATCAATGTGTGCTGCATGTGAGTGTCACAAAAAGTGGAAGTACACGATATGTTGCCAATTTAGCTTCATGGTGACGTCAAAATTACGTCAGAGCCACATGTGAATGTGGCTTTTGACATGCCGTGTACTGTAAGCTTTACTTATATACATATGTATGTATATGTTTAATATATTTTACAAATATACAGATATTGCAATTACCCATATTGATTAATTCAGGTACATCTGCAGCTATATTCTGTAACTCGCTAAAGCTAAATCTCCATCGCTAAAAATTTCTAAAATCGTTTTAGAGAATTTTAGCTACATATTGATTTCTGTAATTCGTATTTCTAAATTAGGCACAGTGATGCCAACTATTTATAATCGAAATGCGCACAGGAGTGTAACAAAAAACGCCAAAATGCGCTAAATATTAATAAAACATAAGGCGCTGAAAAGCGCTAAAAATATTAATTTAAATATAAGCTTTTTTATTAATTAAAAAAAAGTTAGAGCTAATTTGTACCTTTGAGATCGGTTGTTATTATTATACTATTTTTGTAAACGTAAAGTAAAATAAAAAAAATCGATTTAAAATAGTTCGTTTTCGAATAAAATATTATCATTTTCATCTTCAAGGCATAAAACCGTTTCCATATATAATTTCGACTTTCTGTATGTTTAATTTGAATTAATTTTTGCCCTAACATTTGCAGGTATTTTGTAATCCGAACAACATGATGGATTAGTTAGTTAACTGTATTTAGACATACTGTTTCTTATTTTGGTTTTAAAAATATTAATAACGTTAAAAGATCTTTCCACCTCTGCATTTGAATATGGAAATGATAATATATTAATAACAAAAGTTGATAACTTCAAAAATGGATTTTTATTCACTGAATTTTTGAAGTTATGTACTTTAATCCAAAATAAATCAGTTCTGTCTCTTTTTTTCCATTCAACAAACTTCAAATTTTGAAGACAGTTTTCTATTTCTTCTATCTCCTTTTTATCATTTATAAATTCTTTTATAAATGTAATGACATCTTCGGTGTTTTTTTTTTCCACTGAAAACTTCAAAAGATCAATTGCAAAAAATGTTATTATAAAAGTATATACGATATTCTTTAAAATGAACAGTTGTATTAAAAAGGCGCTAAAAGCATCAAACTAAAAAACAAAAAGCGCTAATTTTGGCTTAGCTGACTGCGTATCAGCTGTCGTTTTACAATAGTAGAGTAAATATATGGTATTGGTTTTTAGTCGTGCTTATTTACAAAGATATAGCGTGTGCATTTCTCTGTATTTTGTTAGTGTAGAGTAAAAATATCCTACACCATTTTGCAAATGCAATGATGCAAGACCATTTGCACAAGATTGTGAATAGGGCTATTATATATTTAACAACGTTGTAGAAATCATGTTACTAGCAATTATTATGTACTTATAAATTTTTTTACTTAGTCAATATACATAATATGTATATAAGTACATAATAATTGCTAGTAACATGATTTGTACAACGTTGTTAAATAAATAATAGCCCTATTCACAATCTTGTGCAAATGGTCTTGCATCATTGCATTTGCAAAATGGTGTAGTATATTTTTACTCTACACTAACAAAATACAGAGAAATGCAATGCTTCATCTTTGCAAATAAGCAACACTAAAAACCAATAGCTTATATTTACTCTACTTATGCAACACTTAATTGCAAAACGACAGCTGATACGCAGTGAACTAAGCCGATAAGTGATGCAGCTGCGACCTCATCCGACAGAGAAGACGCTCAATCAACCTCCTCGTTGGTTGGCGGCTTCTTTGAACGGTTGAACGTCGCGGATGGTGACGAAGACGACCTGCTGGCCTCTAATGAGGACCAGGAGGACGTCGACGTCACCTTAACAGAAAAAAATGGAGGATGGTGAAGGTGACTCAAGTCAACCTGCACCACTCTAAAGCAGCATCTGCTGCAATGCTCCTCCGGGTGGTGGAGAAAGAGGAGGAGCTAATCATGGTCCAGGAACCCTGGGTCCATAAAGGATGGGCTTGTGGACTAAACCTCAGGGGCTACAAGCTCTTGGTTACCAATGGTACAGGTAATATCAGATCTTGCATATTGGCTAAAAACTCTTTACGCATCTTCATTTTATCTGATTACAGTGATGAAGATACTGTGACCGCAGCAATAGAGACCGAGTCCGGCATCATCTGGGTAGTCTCCAGCTACATGGCCCATGACCACGGTGATCGTCCACCAAACAACTTGGTACGTGGGATTTTATTTCATTAATTTTTGTTTGTCTGGTTAACTTCCTTATGCTTGAAATATTTTTGTTTTATAATTTTGATTAAAATTATTAATATTTGAATAAGCAAAATCGGCCTAGCTCACTGCGTATCAGCTGTCGTTTTGCAATTAAGTGTTGCATAAGTAGAGTAAATATATGCTATTGGTTTTTAGTGTTGCTTATTTGCAAAGATATAGCGTGTGCATTTCTCTGTATTTTGTAAGTGTAGAGTAAAAATATCCTACACCATTTTGCAAATGCAATGATGCAAGACCATTTGCACAAGATTGTGAATAGGCCTATTATGTATATTGACTTAGTAAAAAAATTTGCAAGTAAATGTTCTTGGACTCGTATCGATATTGCAGTGATCCTAGAACCATTTAGAAGAACCTCAAGCATTGTGAATCGGACACAACTTCTTCAGCCAATTCCGGACTTAAGCGGTAGAGTTTTTTAAATTCCGTCCCTGCCAACTCAAAAGGGTTATCCAGATCGCGAATTTGACGCCGGTTGATTGGAGGAGCGCTATCAAATGGCTCATTTACTAATAAATTGTATGCTAAATACTCAAAAGCCATTTCATAAACTATTAAATACGCACAACGACAACTAAACACTTTTATAAACAAATTAAACCACACCAAAAATATTGTGTGGTTAAAAATAACAGCTGAATGAAACAACTGACTTTTAACACTTGCAGATGTGGTTAAGTATTAGTGAATAATAAAATGCTTAATTTTGTGGTTAAAAATGTCAAACTAAACAAAAGTGGTTTAAAAAGCATTGTGAATCGCACTACTGGAACAAAACATTACACAATTTTTTATTTTAAAATCTTTATAGGTTAAGCCAGCCTTGTTTTTCTTATTTCTTTTCCTTTTTATTTTTTGAATTCTATATAAAAGTCTACTTTCCAAACATACAAACATATAAGTATATACCATAAGCTTTATTCCAATACTGAATATGTAACTTTTTTACTTTTAAAAGAAACATAAATTTAGTTATAATATATTTTGTTTTTTAAACTTTTATGAATAATCAAGAAAGTATGTACATACATATGTGATAGAAATCGATTTCTATAAAATAAAAAGAAAATAATATTTAATTCTTGGTCAGTCGATATCGATTTCCTTCTCACACATTTCATTTTTATTTATTTTAACTGAAACTTTATAGAAAATAACAAATTTTTATATGGTCCTAATAGAACTAGTTAGCCAATAGTTCCAACGTCAGTAACAGATTTTCAATGGCAAACAGATGTTAAATGTCAATAGAAAAACGTATTGTATCGGGTATAACATGTCAACAATACTGTTGAAAATGTCGACAGAGAAATACTAGTTCCACGGTCCAGAACCATCTAGTCACTATTTTTTAGGTCACTTTTGGATTTTTAATGACAAATGCTTGTTAAATGTCAGTAGAAAAAATATATGGGGTATAATTTGTCACTAGTACTGGTGACAAAGTCACTAACAAGTTTCACTTTTGACATTTCCTGCAGGGTTGGTACTCTTTTGATGTCCAACGTATGTACTTGTGTACAAACTGAGAAAAAAAAATAACCAGCACTATCGTGAACAAAATGTGAAATTTTTGTTCCCATAAAATTTTCATTCCCCATGAAGGGAAATTTGCTGTCGTAAATTTCAAGCAAGAAGATCAAAAAATAAAAAAATTTTTGTTCAAAAATATACTCGGGCATACATATATATTTTAAAGAAAACGTAAAGAAATGAAAGCTAAATATTCAGTGCTGTAGCGATAGTTAAGTTGCAGGGCTTTTTTTATTGCATTCTTACTTTTATGTGGTAAAATAATTCGGCTCCTTTTTGGAAAGCCAACAAAACGAAATAGTTTCAACAAATTAAAGCTTCACAAATCCGCAGGCAATCGACTTGTTGTTTTGCATTTTGTTGACCAATACATCTGTTTTGGCCTTATCAGATATTTTTCCTTAAATAAACTTTGTAAGTTTTAATATTCAAATTATAAGAAGAACTACATATGTACATGTTTTTTTCTGTTCCCCATCAAAAATAAAGTGAATAAATTGACGGGAAAAGTGACAAAACTTGTGGGAATAAAATTATTCACGATAAGGGGAATTTTTTGAAGTGAACATTTTTTCACGTTATTATTCTGGACTGAATAAAATTTTTTCATGGGAGTTGTTCACGCTTGCATCTATGGGAAAAGAGAAAAAATTACGAGGGAAACTTTGTTCACGATAGGTGTGAATATATAAAAACAAAAAAAATAACATATTTTAAAGAAATAATTATTCATATCATCACTTGTGGATCTCTTAATTTATAATAAATAATCATATGCACATTTCAACAACCTGAACCTGTTTTAAATAATTACATCTATACTTCAATTTGCGAACTTAATATTAAACAATAACTCTTAGAGTGAGTTTTTAGGTGTCCAATCAGAGATTTACACAACTTTAATCTGAATTAACTGTTTTTAGGATGACAATTAAGTACATTTACTTGTAAGTTTAAACGGCCAATGTTGGTGGTTAAACTTACTGAACTATGGTAACACAACACATGTTTAAAAAGCCAGCTTTCAAAATTTTATAAACAAAATAATAAGAAGAACATAAATAAAAATTTATTTTTAATTTTATTATTGTTTTTTTAATAAAAAAACTTAATACAATTCAAAAGGGTGGAATTTCTTTTTCTTTTGCATAAAATTCAGTGTTGCTTGGAAAAAAAACATTGCCATTTATGTATAGTGTTGCCAATTTTTAATATTCAGTATGGCCATTTTGCACGGTTTAAGCTATCACTTAAAAACGGGAAACACAATTAAACTCGATTAAATCCGGACTTAAGGCGCGCGATGCTGATGCACTTGCGGATCAGGGCAAATTCCTGCATTGGAGTTGTTCTCGCTGTAAAAATATCAAACTTATTTCTATAAGTTATTTAAAAGTTATATATATGATTTTAATCAACTGAATGAGGAATTTTTGTCGGTTCAATCAAAAATTTCGATATTTGGTGTTATATAAACACTTTTTTTCGCGATGGAAAAAGTAAGACGCTTACAGCTCCAGAAATTCCTTTGGATACAAATCGTGCGATGACTTTAAGCTCTGTTTGCGTCGATGATATATCTGTTTTTCCTTTGCCTTCCTTGAATGCAGCATCGTCACGATAAATGTTATCTCGATTAATGAATGCTGAAAGCAGATCTTCCAACATCAGATCAACTTTAATATTCACCAACAGTAAATAATTCTAACGTTACAACAAACAATCAAGCAGTGATCGAGTAATTCAGCAAAAAAATAGTATTTGTTTCTTGCTTGGCTAGTGGCACTTCATCGGAGGATGTGAAATACTACTTAAAATCTAGAATTAGACAAAATGCTGATATTGTGGTCGATAAATTTGGATTTTTCTCATCCAAGACCTATTTCATCATTAAAGATTTACGTTCCTAGTAATATTTTTGAGCATATTATTGTTTATCCAAACTTTTATCCTGTTAACACTCTGGTCCGAGAATACTCCTATAAAGAAAAACATAAACCTAGAAATATTGGCTATCTTCGCAAAGAGGGGATATGTTTCAAAAATAACAAATACTTCTGCTGTTATACCCACTGTAAATCAACCTGTCTCAATCTGTTTAAACCCTGGAAATTTTACATATAATGTTTTTACAAAAGCACCCACCCCTAGTAATAGTTCACATTCTCTTTACTCTTATTTATTATCAACATGTTAGTGGTATGAGAACCACGGATCGTGATTTCTCATTATTTATATCTCACATGAATACGTCATTATTGTTATTATTACCGAAACATGGCTTAATTATAATATTAACAGTGCAGAGTATTTTGATAATTATTACACAGTCTATCGTCCCCCGTACCCAGGGGCAACGTTTTGTCATCTTGCTGATATCCACACCTTGGTGCTGTGCCTGCTGGGAAAAAGGGTAATTGTCTTTTCCAGAAATTACCTTATGTCAATTAGCCATAAAAGTTGTATGTTACTACCCAATCTCTGAAACAACAGAGCAACGGATGTACATATAAGGTAGATAAAGGAAGTATGTAAACTATGTTAGTCTGGTAGAAGGTTAAAGGGCACCTAAGGTCTCGCTAAAGACCACGGTAGCTGGTAATCAACACGGGAGAGTGCCTACCGGGGATAGGGAGTGCTGTCCTATATTGAACACACATTTGCGATTTGATGTTGCGAGACGCATATCTGTTTTCTTGGGGATGGATGTGCATTGGCGTATTCCTTCTCATATTATTGTAGAGGTTTCCTTCGGGAGTACACGTGGTGGATGTGGTTGTTGCCAAAAGCTGGGGGAAGTACTGATTTAAGGACAAATGGTCGACCAGTACTAGTGGCTGGTTGGACTTCGGTGTACCAAGAAAAAAGCCTCTACGTGCTGTTGCGAAATAACAAATAAAATAGATTAGATAGCTCGCACTTCTATTCCTTCGAGGTAGCTCGGGGGTGCTTGTGAACATTTATGTTCACACGGTGGATGTTGGGGTGAAAACCTGGTAGGTGATGATTGTCCGGTAGATTAAAAACACCTTTAATTTTTTGTAATTTGTATACTTTATGTTTAGATTTATTTGGTATGTTGTTAGGTTTTAATATACATATGTTTGTATGTATCTTGTTTGTTCTTTTGTTTGTTTTAATGTATGTATGTATAAAATATGTACTTATGTTTTAAGTGTAAGTAGAATACGTGCTATTGTTTATGTATGTACACTTGGTTTATAGGGTTTTGTGTAGGTATCAAATTTATGTTATTTGTTTGTATTTTACACAATTTGTTTAATTGTTTTTCATTTTCAAATATTGATTGTATATATGTAGGTATGTATGTAAATATTTTTGTTTTTGTCACTGTTCACTGTCCCTTTTGTATAACGCACTTGTTGCTTGCTTAAAATCACGAAATCAAGTGAAGTTTCGTGCAAACCGAAATAATAATTTTGGTGATTGCGAATAAGATTCAAAAACGCACAAAAAAGAGTGTGGTAGCCTTTAGCGGTTTAAATCAGACCACAACAAAAGGGCCGCGCGTATACATCCCGCCCCCCTTGCTATGGTGCAACTTGTGAAAAGGGGTATGATTAGGGAGCAACACAGTGGGGCAAAAAGAGAGAGTGGCGTGATCAGCTTAGTGTATATATAAATTAGGTACTATAATTCAAGTGGTGATACGAATAACTATAAAATAGGTAGGTGTATAAGCCAAGTATAAATAAGTATAAATTAGGTAATAGCATAATTCATATATAAGTAAAGGTAAGTATAAGTTATATTTTATAATTCAGTAGTTAATAAGGTAAGTATAGGGATAATTTATAATTCAGTTTTTAATGAGGTAAGTAGAGGGGTTAATATATATAAAATTCAGGTAATGTATAAATTCATATATGTAATTAATTCAAGGTAAGTATAATATGTATAAGTATAAGTGTATATGTTTAAGTGTATAATATAATTCATTAATAAATTCTGTTAATGGTTGAATGAAATTGTAAATTTATAAAGTTAAAAACCAAATTTTCCAATAATTTTTTTTTTTTTTTTTTTTTTTTTAATTAGGACCAGCACTCAGGGAATGGCCCCTACGTATGCAATGCATTGTGCCGGAACTTTAGGAGAGGGATAGGGTAGAGAAGATAGAGGTTGAAAATTTAGAAGGCTTAACTCTTTTACAACTCTGCTTTGCCCGTTATGTTGATTTTTTTTAGCAGTGTTGAGGCGCCTCTGGTGTTAAGTAGACGCATTAACTTTGTTAAGCTGTATTAGCAGGCATTTTATTAATTGTTTTACTTCGCCGATGTTTCTGCTAACCGACGAAGGAGGGCGATGTTGCGTACATTAGTTTGAAACGGCATCAATCGCTGTCGGAACAGTTTTTTTTAGTGATCAGTGCTAAGCCTTCATCACTTAAATAGTCCGACAACAATTAATAACAATGTCTCACCAATGTACATTAGAAAAATTAATGATGTTAATTGACTTGCCCAAGTCATTGTTTGCTTAGTAGTCAACGCGCTAACAACCTCAGCCAACACCACCCATCCCAACAGGGTATCTTGTGCCATGGGTGAGACCAGTGATTGGGGCTGAATGCCGTTCCTGATCAACTGAGGATAAATATCGGCTCCCAGAATGATGTTGATTGGACCGCTGGTGTAGAAATCAGGATCGGCAAGCCTCAGGTTTTGGTAACCTTCCGCTTCTCGGTTGTCGAGTTCCTTTTTAGGTTGTGGGGTTGGGAGCTTTTTGGTCACCTTGGCGTTGACTTGTAAGTTATTCCCTCATTGAAACGTGAAGTGAAGGATAAACGGCACCATTGTTCACCATCACGTGATTCCTGTGGGAGTTTGTGCCTTTCGATGAGACAGGCTGCAATGGAGCTGTACTCGACACAGGGGTTGAGAAGGCCTCGAATCCGACCCCAGCTACCATTTAGGTGAAGTCAGATGATGACAGTCGGTACGACAGTTGTCGTGCCACATTCCGATCGGGTGTGTCGCGTAGGGGTGCGCAGGCGTTCATGGCGATGTAGAAGCGTGTGATGCTTACCACTACACGTTCGGCAACGTTCTTTTGTTTTACAGCTCGATAGTCGGTGTGAGTGAGCAAGGCAGTTTTCACAGTATTGAAACCGTTTAACCGTCTTTATCCGGGCGGAGACGTTCATCCTTTGGAATGCAGAGCATTTCCGTAGCGGATGATTCTGCTTGCATATACTGCATTCATATCTAGACCGCTTGTTACTGGACTTAGTGCGGGATGGAAGACGGCTTCGTGTTTCTGCGGGTAATGCACTTCTGTGGTGGTGACGAGACATGACGGCTGAAAAGGAGGAAAAAACAAAGAAGCAATATAGTCATTGTTGATCGGAGTTGGGTAGCAAAATTAATTTAGCTATGGGCCTTGTAATGACGCCATTAGCGGTGCGTATGTCAGTCACTCTGACCCGTCCATCAGGGCCGGGGTGAGTCTTGCCGATACGACCTAGTCGCCATTGGTTGGGGGTAAGTTATATTGTCTGATTACAACGAGATCGCCCACAACATAATCGCGTTCGGGGTATTTCCACTTTATTCGTTTGTGGAGTTCTATTAAATATTCCTCTTTCCACCGCCGGGCTAATTGTTGATGGAGGATTTTTAGTTTTTGCCATCGATTGACGTAGCTTAGGGAATGGTTAGACAAGTCTGGTTCAGGAGGGGATAATAATGGCGCTCCGATGAGGAAATGGCCTGGAGTCAAAGCACATAAATTCGAAGGGTCATCGCTCATTGGGCTGAGAGGTCTAGAATTTAGGCAGGTTTCAATACGAGCCAGCATTGTATCGAACTCTTCGTATGTGAAGCTTTGACTGTGGCACAACTTTTTAAAATGGGATTTAAAGCTTTTTACACCGGCTTCCCAAAGGCCTCCTATATGTGGAGCGCCGAGGGGTATAAAATGCCATTCAAGGGGAGAAAAACTATCTTGGGACAATAGATTTTTACGTATTTGACTTAGAAATTGTTGCTTATCGCAGTTCAAAATATTAGAGGCGCCAACAAAAGCCGTTCCATTGTCAGAGTACAACGACTGGGGTGTTCCACGCCTAGAGAAAAATCTAGCGAATGCGGCTAAGAAAGCTTGAGTTGAGATGTCACCAGTCACTTCCAGATGAATTGCTTTGGTTGCAAAACAGATGAAAACAAGTACGTAGCCTTTTGTCGTCTTGCATCCACGTCCAACGTACGATTTGATATCGAATGGCCCAGCGAAGTCTATGCCGGTGTCGTAAAAAGGGCGTGACAGGCTGGTACGCTCCGGGGGTAATGCCGCCATAATTTGCTGGCTTCGTTGGCCTTTCTGCTTCACACACACGATGCACTGGGAAATGATTGTTTTTATTAATGTTTTCAACTTGGGGACATAAAAACGAGTTCTCATTAAGCGATATAGAAGCACATTTTGGCCATGAATGGAGCATTTATGGAGGTAATTGAGAAATAGCCGGGTGAAACGGGCGTGGTAAGGGAGCAAGACGGGATAGCGTTCATCATAGCTAAGTGTCGGAGCGTTTGCTAACCTGCCGTTAATTCGCATCATTCCATCAGCACCGATGAATGGATTAAGCGTTAAAAGATTGCTTTTGCGGGATAGTGAGTGACCAGCGCTTAAGTTGTCATATTCAGTAGAAAAATAGAATTTTTGACAAGCAATTATTAAACGATTTTGAGCATGCTTCAACTCACTTGAAGACAGTTCGGCACTCATGACAGCGTTATGATTAAGTTTGGAACTTATTCGGGATTAAAAACGGAATACGCGACAAATAATGCGCAAAGCCTTAGGGAGATCTGAAAAATCATTCAGAATGTCATGATTTGAAATTAAAGTCGAATGTACTAGGATGGGCCTAGCTTCTTCTTCAGTTGAGTAGGGGGAGTTGCGCAGCGGCCATTCCGAATGTGGGTGTCGTAGCCATGACGGTCCGTGCCACCACAAGTCATTTGAAACTAGTTCAGTTACCGTGATACCACGAGAGGCCAAGTCAGCGGGGTTACTTTTGGATTCCACATGAGCCCATGAATCATTTCCTACCTTTTCAATAATGGAGGAAACTCTGTTTTCCACGAAAGTTTTCCATATATGTGCGGGTTTGTCCAACCATGCTAAGACGATGGTTGAGTCTGTCCACAGAAAAAGCTTATAATTTTTGAGGTTAGGTCGGGGTTGAATATAATCGATCATAGTCGCCATTAATTCTGCTCCGCAAAGTTCCTTACGTAATAAAGAGACAAACTTAACTGGGGCAACTTTTGTCTTTGCCATTAGCAGATGAGTGGAAACAAACCCGTTGCTTTCCGCGCGGATATAAAACGTAGCTGCGTATGCTTTTTCTGACGCATCGCAAAATCCGTGCAATTCAATATTGTACGATGGATCGAAGTCTACGTAGCGCGGGATCTTAATATGTTCAATATGTGCATAGTCGTCTAAGAACGCGTTCCATTGATGCAGTGTTGATGGGTGTAGATCTTCATCCCAGTCAGTACCGTCTTTCCAGATTTGCTGCATAATGATCTTAGCGACAATGATCTTGGGGGATAGCCAACCGGCGGGATCAAACAACTTTGCGATTTCAGAAAGTACCGCTCTTTTCGTGGTCATATTACGCTCGGGTTGGGTTTTCAATTTAAAATAGAAGTGGTCGTTTCCAGCATTCCATTTTAAGCCGAGAGTTTTAGTAATGCTAGAATCTGACAGTTTAAGAAACTCATCATCTAGTAAGTGATTTGGGGGAAGATCTTTCAGCAAGTAATAGTTATTTGCTGTCCATTTATGGAGTGAGAATCCAGCTGACTCCAGAACTGCTATGAGTTCATTTCGTGACTCGAGGGCTGAGGATAATGTGTGGGCTCCTGCTAGTACGTCATCGACATACATGAAATTTTTGAGAATTTCAGAAGCTCGGGGGAAATGCAATTCACAATCCTTAGCAAGTTGTAATAGGGTTCTAATGGCCAAATAGGGGGCACAGTTCACGCCGAAGGTGACTGTGTTTAGCTCATAATCATGGGGTTGCTCGTGAGGGGGGCTACGAAAAACTATACGTTGGTAGCATGTTTGTGAAGAGTTCACGAGAATCTGTCGGTACATCTTCTCAATGTCAGCATTGTAAACGTACCTAAAAAGTCTCTATCGTAAAATTAGGGTAGGTAAATCCGCTTGTAGAATAGGGCCAGGATGGAGAAGATCGTTGAGGCTCACACTATTGCTCGAGGGATTCAAGGCGTTAAACACAACTCGTAATTTAGTTGTGGTACTGTCTGGTTTAAAGACAGCATGATGAGGGAGATAATAGCCTCTAGTATCATTTAGCACGGGGTTGACTCTGGTCATTTGCCCTAGGGTTGAATATTCGCTAATAACGCGATCATATTCCGTTTTAATTTGGGGGTTTTTCTTCATTTCGGAAGTATTGGGATAGCGCAATATTACGGGATATTCCTACATTCAAAGTTTCGGGAAATTCTTTTTTAAAGGGGAGTGAAACAATAAATCTACCTTCGCTGTTACGAGTTGTTGTAGTCTCATACGGGTTTTCGCAATACAAGTCCTCCGGGGACGACCGTGGCTTATGTGGAATATCTTCAAGCTCCCACAACCGTTGAAGTTGGTTAGATAGGGTTATTTCATTAAAAAATGAAACTACGGATTTTTTGTAGGGGTTGGCCTGAATCTTACCTGTCACAATCCATCCGAACACTGTATTTTGCGCAACTAAAGTTTGGGATTGGTCCCAATGTAGGCCATTCTGAATCACCTTCGGGTACACGTCGCCTCCAAGAAGCAAGTCGATTTCAGAGCAGGATTGACGGTACGGATCGGCTAACTGAAGATGAGCAAAGTTGCCATCAGTTACGCGGGACATTGGGCAATATGGGAGTTGACCCGTGAGACTTTTTATGACCAAAGCTTGAACGTAAATCTCGAACGTATTGTTTATGGGGGATCCGATTTTAAGAGGGCATATTTGAGTTGATGTGGCAGTCAATAACTCATTTAGTCCATGAATTTCAGCTTGGGTAGCGCTTGTTTTAAGGCCCAGCTTGGTGTGCAATTTCTTCGATATAAAAGTTGCTTCGGACGCCGTTGTACACATCAACAAGGGCGGTGCGAAGAACAACAGAGTGTGGGGTCGATTCCAATTGAGTGGAGAACGATTGCAGAGATCGATCGGCTGCTTGACGAGAGGTGGATGGAGTGGAGTCCAATATCTGAGGCCTGTTATCTATTTGATTTTGGGGTTTATTAACTGCAAAAGTAGACGCGGCAGACTTAGGGTTAGGATTCACGTATTGATTGGATGTTGAGTTGGAATCTGCGCGGTGTAGGAGAGAATGGTGCTTTTTGCTGCACGCATTGCAAAGAAAACGACTTTTACAGTTTTTGAAATCATGGGAAGTTCCGAGGCAATTAATACATAATTTGCGTTGTTTCACGGCATTGAATCGTTCGTTAACTGACATATTCAGAAACGATGGGCAACGGCGAATGGGGTGATAGTTAGGGCATATAACGCATTTTCCTGGCTCACGATTAGCTACATTAGTATTATAGCTATTGAGTTTTTTCGGTTCAATTTTCTTGGGGGCTTGCAGTTTATTAGGATGTGAGGAGGATGGGGTTGAAAATGTTGCTCGAATATCTGCCACAGATTCCAGGGTTTGAAAACGGGTTGTCAAAAAAGCATCCATCTGCTTCCATGTGGGTAACTCTGTGCTATGCGGCAGGGATTGTTCCCACAGATTTAGGGTTACATCGGGCAGACAAGTTGAACATATGTATACGAAGATGATATCCCAGTTCTTAGTGTCGATTTGCAGCAGGGTTAAATTCGTGACGCAGTCATTAATTGTACGCTGTAGACGTCTGATATTGGGGCCAGTCTCTTTCATGAGGGGGGATATATTGAACAGGCTTTTTAATTGTGCGTTGACCAGCACTCTTTTGTTTTCATAGCGATGGACGAGATTTTTCCACGCCATTTCGAAACCGTCATTAGTTATGGGGCAGGTTTTTAGAAGCACGCGAGCTTCTCCCTGGGTCTTCTTCAGCAGGTGACACATCTTTTCGACTGGTGAGAGGCGTTTGTTCGTTCCATACAGGGCCATGAACATGTCGCGGAACGTGGGCAATGACTTATAGTCACCATGGAAAATCTCTGTGTCACACGGGGGTAGAGAAATATGACTGGTGTGATCAGAGTGGGTATCAGAATGGGAGACGACTGGTTTATGCCGCTGACGGAAACTATCAATGACTTCATTTACTTTTGCCAAGATTTCAACGTGGGCCTTGAAAGTAGAAGCGAAACGAGCCCTAAGAGTTTCCATATCGATCTCCTTTTTTAAGGCATCATATTTATCTAGGGCGTCATCATAATAGGATCGGAAGGAGGACCAAAGACGTGGGATTTCACTTTTATAGACCTCCATCGTATGAATGGAGTATTCAGCTTCATCGCGTTGCGCCATGAAGGTCTTGAAATCGACGATGCGATTGGAAGCACGGATCAGGGAAGTTATCACCGACATATTGAAACAGCGGAGATTGAAGGGGATTTAGATAGATTGAAAAAAGACCGATAAAAATTATGGTACTCGGGGAACGAACTTCGTAGAAGTCGCGTATAAATTTTATGCGTAACGAATTTTTTTTTTTTCGATTAGACGACAAAAAATTTATTTTATTTTATAAAAATTGTAAAGGTAAAATTTTTCAAAAACTTTGGGGACGCGCCTCGTAGAAGCGGCGTAGAATGTTTGAGCAATTTGTAATGGCACGAATAGCCGGGGAAAAATAGATTTAATTTTTTTTTCTTTGATAAAAATTTGGGGACGCGCCTCGTAGAAGCTGCGTTAAATAAATTTGAGCAAAGTATATGTCTCGAAAAGACAGGAAAAATAAATAATTTTTATACAAAAAATTATTATATAACTTTTTTATAAAATTCGGGGACGCGCCTCGTAGAAGCGGCGTTGAAAATATTTTACAAAGTGTATGTCTCGAAGAGACGGGAAAAATAATTTTTATACAAAAAAATTATTATAAAAATTTTTCTCTTTATAAAATTCGGGGACGCGCCTCGTAGAAGCGGCGTTGAAAATATTTTTCAAAGTGTATGTCTCGAAGAGACGGGAAAAATAATTTTTATACAAAAAATATTATTATAAAAATTTTTCTCTTTATAAAAATTCGGGGACGCGCCTCGTAAAGCGGCGTTGAAAATATTTTAATACAAATTTAATAATGAGACGGGGAAAAATATTTTTTTTTGTTAAATTTATATATATAAAATTTTTTAGAAAATTTTTGGGGACGTGCCTCGTAAAGGCGACGTATGTAAAATAATTTGCAAGAAATTTAGTAATGTGTCGAAGAGACGGGAAAAATATTTTGATTTTTTGATTTTATTAAATTTATATATATAAATTTTATAAAAAATTCAGGGACGTGCCTCGTAAAGGCGACGTATGTAAATAAATCGCAATAAATTTAATAATGTCTCGAAGAGACGGGAAAATATAATTTTTGATTTTGTTTATAAAAGTTATAAACGAAAATCTTATAAAAAAAACTGTGGGGACGCGCCTCGTAGAAGCTGCGTATACATGTACATACATAAATGTGTCCAGATGGGATTTGCCCTGTGTACTATATTCAGAGTTGGGCAAAATACATGGTTTGCGGTATTTAAAATACAAAATACTTGCTGATCATGTATTTAAAATACAAAATACAAAATACTTTCAGGTTATGTATTTAAAATACAAAATACTAAATACTTACACATCATGTATGTATTTAAAATACAAAATACAAAATACTTCCACGTCATGTATGTATTTAAATACAAAATACAAAATACGTATTTGTACTTCAAATACGTATTTCAAATACTGCCCAACGCTGAAGATGTATTCACTTTACAGGTGGTGTTACTAACACAGGCTCACACAATTCTTGCTAGTGAGAGGCACGTACATACATTGAAAATTGTTCGCCCTTATGTTCACTCCCAATGCAACAAGAACCATGCTATTTTTTTTATTGTTAAACTTGTTGTCGTAACAGTACTACCTGCAAAATAAAATCGCACTGTGAAATAATGCTTTAGAGTTGACAGCTGAATTGCGTTGATGCCAACTCTAAGAATTTGTATAGTTACGTTTTTTAGCGATTCTAGTTTTTGGTTATTGGTTTGACGCATGATACATTAAGGATAATCACGATGGGTAGTGCAAAGTGTGCAAACGATGCAAATTTGTGCAAATATACACACATTTGCACAACATAACAACAAAATGTATGTATTTGCAATTTGCTTAATTTTGCTTCGTTTGGACTAAAAAAACCATGAGCAAAGATAGTACGAGTAGTGCATATTTTATCAATTGCAAACGAAAATAAACAATAACTTGTGACATACAGACTATCATATTTTTATGTTTAGAAAAAGAAAATTTAATTTTGTAACTAATTTTAATTTAATTTAAAAAGTTTTAGTCTTCTTTTTTTAATTTATTAGTAAATAATAAATTTATGCATTTGTAACTTGACATCTGAGGTCAGTGTTGCCAGAATTTTTGATGGGCTGCCACATTTTTGTGAACAAAATTACATGCTCTTCACAAAAATGCAATAAATTTAAAAGTACGCTCACGAAGTACACTAATATGCACAGCAAATTTGCAAAATGCATATTTGCACAATCACCATCGTGATTACCCTTATAATAAATAGATCAAAATGCAAACAACCATCACCGCACTATCCTACACAGTCGCGCGATTTGCAAAATATGACATGTGTGCTAAAAATGTATAGTAGTGTGGACTAAAAATGCAACTGTGTGACAGATTTTTTGGCAAGTCGTGCGATTTGTAAAATTTTATGAAAATTTTCATAAAATGATAGTTTTCATGCGATCAGAGGAGTATTTATTGTCAACCAGATGTTTTGGCATCAGATTTCTATGATAGTGTGGCACCTACAACACCACTTTGAAACGATTTTTTAAAGTCGGTCAGATTTTTGCAAGATTTTCCTGTGAATGAATCGTACGATTGTGTAGGATAGTGAAGCACGGCCTTAAACTGACAAAATATATTTTGTTAACTATGTTTTTAAAATACAAAATACTGCCATTTTTTGTATGTATTTAAAATACAAAATACAAACTACTTCTATTTATTGTATGTATTTAAAATACAAAATACAAAATACTTGCAGGACATGTATTTAAAATACAAAATACTTCCAGGTTATGTATTTAAAATACAAATACAAAATACGTATTTGTATTTTAAATACGTATTTCAAATACATGTATTTCAAATACTGCCCAGCCCTGACTATATTAGATAGTCACTGATCTACATCCATACATATACATATGTATGTGTAACAAATTAAACTTGTTTTATTTAGTCGTTGACTTCTTGTTTCTTGTAAGTAAGTATGTATATATGTATATACAGAAGTATGTAGAGATATACAATGTACCTTGTACGTACATACATATGTACATAAAGTGTTGATAAGCGATTTTTTTTTTTTTTATATACTTTTTTTTGATCAAGCGAATTGCGGTGGAATGACAAGAATGCAAGAATAAAGGGCACAAGCAAGGTTACAAATAACTTGCAAATTCCGTGTTATGGAATGTTATTGTTTGTTGAATTTTTTCAACGGGATAAAATTCTTGACTATATAAGTATGTATGTATGTATGTCGGAATGTATGTACCGTATGTATGTCGGAATGTATGTATGTACCGTATGTATGTACATATATTGAGGACTTGATCATATATAGTATGTATGTATATATATTTTAGGTCGCACCAAAATCATCCACTAGACGTATGTAAGTATGTATGTTTGATGTGAACATACCCGGTGGCGAATGTCATGATGATTCATCGTGAAAAGTACTGACAATGTTAAATCATCAATGACAGACGCTGAATTTTCTTTGGCGTCATACATGAATTTTATAAGCAATTGTCCAAAATATCATAGATGATCCAAATTGATCTTGTTTAGTAGGCGTCCGCGTATTAGTGAGTCCTAACAGACAATATCAACGTTATTCATATATGTATGAATTTTTATGTAATTCGTCACCATCAATCCGTTATTGTTTTTTTTCCTTCAACCATTAACGAATACTTGTAGCAGACAAATTCCAGCCGATTTCAGCTTAGTATCGACAATGTTGATTACTTCCAACTTTCTTTTATAAGGTGAATCTACTATAAAAATGTCTACAAAACTGTCTGTAGCTGTGTCGTTGTCACGTACATTCATCGACATTTCGATATTTTCATACAAATTTCGCCTTGAGACCTAGTTTGTAAGGAGGAATCATAGATGAAAATATCAATATGACAAAGTCGCTCAAAAAACGCAACCGGGTAAGTATATATGTACATATGCACGTAAGTATGTATGGATTTATGGGCACAGTACCAAGGGATTGTACGTGAATATGGACAGTGGACTCACCTGGTTTGATGGAAATATCAGAATTTAGGGGGTTTGTAGGGGGTTTGTTGCTGCCTAGAAATGGTTGTTGGGTCAGTTCCAGTGGCGGTGGATCCAAGGAAGGCGCTGGATCCGGTTCGAATGACCAAAAATGTTGGGGTGAAAACCTGGTAGGTGATGATTGTCCGGTGGATTAAAAACACCTTTAATTTTTTGTAATTTGTATACTTTATGTTTAGATTTATTTGGTATGTTGTTAGGTTTTAATATACATATGTTTGTATGTATCTTGTTTGTTCTTTTGTTTGTTTTAATGTATGTATGTATAAAATATGTACTTATGTTTTAAGTGTTAGTAGAATACGTGCTATTGTTTATGTATGTACACTTGGTTTATAGGGTTTTGTGTAGGTATCAAATTTATGTTATTTGTTTGTATTTTACACAATTTGTTTAATTGTTTTTAATTTTCAAATATTGATTTTTTTATATTTGTGTATATATGTATGTATATATGTAGGTATGTATGTAAATATTTTTGTTTTTGTCACTGTTCACTGTCCCTTTTGTATAACGCACTTGTTGCTTGCTTAAAATCACGAAATCAAGTGAAGTTTCGTGCAAACCGAAATAATAATTTTGGTGATTGCGAATAAAGGCCTATTTAGCCGACGGTTGAAATCGTAGATGTAAGCTAAATGTTGATGTAATGTAAAAGCCAACATTTTTGTAGTTATAAAATGCTTAAAAACGTGTCACGTGACACATGAATGTGCAGACATGCATATGTATGTACATACATACATAAAAAGAACAAAAATTCTTATTAAACATATTAAATCATATTTTTCTGTTCTTCTCCGAAATCTTGTGCCCCGGAGAATTGTTATTGTTCATTTTCCTTCACCAGTAGTATTAATTTCTTGTCGTCCATTGCAACTTTTTATCACTTTGAAAATTATAAATAAAATACAAAACAGCTGTTCCAAACGTTGATGGAAGTTCCAAATGTTTACAATATATGTGATTGTTCGGAAATAGTACGATATTATTTAAAAGGTACCGAATCATATTATTACACATTTTATTAAAATGAATTTGATAATTGGTTAAATTATAGTTTAACATTCATAGCTATGTACATCATAGTTTTGATTATTAGTGTTACTTATTATTTAAAGGATTTCTTTTTGTATACTTGAATGTATGTATGTATGTATATATGTATGTATGTACATACGTACACTATACATGAAATTACAAAGTAAGCATATCAATTTATGTATGTACTTACATACCAGTGATGTTATATGTAGGGAAAAATCCCTACTCGTAGGGATTTTCGTCCAAAAAAAGGACCGTAGGGAAAAAATGACAGATTTGTTGAAATCATTAAAATTTAGGGACTTTTCAATAATATGACAAAAATAATTAGGCAACCTTCTTCAATTTGGTCTTGGAAGAAATACATCAAATATTACCCCTCAAAACAGAAATATTCAGAGAAATGGGGTTCTTAAACCTTGAAATTACATTGGAAAAAAAAATGAAATAAAAATGAATTTTCATTTAAAAATATTTCGAAAATTATAAAAGTGGACGCTAATTCTCGTCTATTAGAGTGGATATCCTTTTTAAATTTACTTTTTCAGAGCAAGAAATATGTGATTTGTTAAATATGGACATCGAAAAGTTTTGAAGTACAGTTACCAAAATGAACAATTTTAATGAGAATTTCATTTTACCCCTTTGTCGAAATTAGCTACGTTTGCTTTATCACTGCCACATGCCAATACAGACAGGGAGAGAATTTTTCCCATCATCACTGATGTTCGCACTAAGAAAAAATATAAGCTAAGTCATAAAATTTTAACTTAATTTGCATTGTCCGCTCATTTTAACAAGGCAAATGTAAAAATGGTATACCTTCCAATGTACCGAAACTGATTTAAAAAAACTGGTATCCTTACGACATGTCAGGAAATCACCAGTCAAAAATAACACGGACAAACAATTATGATATATTATAATTTAAAAGTTGTAGGGGTTTTTGTAAAGACAATTTTTTGAGCGCGTAGGGAAAAATAGGGATTTTTTTTAATTGCTGCGTAAAGACTTTTCAAAAAAGTGTATAACATCACTGGTACATACATACAATTTTAAAAATTTTGTTTTTGTTTTAAATGTAATTTGTACGAAAGAAAAATTCGCCCGACATCATGAAACACAACATTTATTCTCTTTATACGCTCAGAGTATTTGTATTTACTCATTCTTATTCACTATAAGTAGAGTAAAGTAAACATTTTTTTTGCTAATATTCTGTAAGTATTTTGCAAGGTTCTTATTTTACCATGTGGGTATTTTAAGTATTTTCTTGGTTTTTATTTTTAGCATTAATTTAGCAGTTAATTTTATGGAATATACATATGTACATACCTATCTACAATAGGTACATACAACTATTGATATGTTGATAATTTGATCTTAACATCAAATTAAATAAAAGCGAAATTTCATACAAACCAAATAAAACTTACAAAAATACTCGAGTATTTTAGTAAATAGTTTAAGTAGTGCTTGTCTTTACTTAATGTGCTTGGTTCTTATTATGCTTAGTTCTTACATGCTTTAATACTTGCTGTATTTATTTCGTACAAGAACAGTATTTATTGTGTTTGTTTCTTATAATAGAAAACAGAAGAAGGTATAGTAAAGAGAGGGTATAATAAAACAAATACACGAAAAAAAGAGAATGTATTTAAGTATTTGTTTTTTGTACTTTTGCAAAAGCCTAATACATACATACATTCAAGTATACAAAAAAAAATCTTTTAAATAATAAGTAACACTAATAATCAAAACTACGATGTACATACATACATACATAGATATGAATGTTAAACTATAATTTAAACAATTATCAAATTCATTACAATAAAATATATAAGCACAAATGATCGGTACAATCTCTTGCTAGATATTGAAAAAAAATTATTTAGAAAACTTTCTTTACTCAATAAAGCATGCATGTGTACATATTTAACAACTAAAACTAGTCAAAACAAAAAAAAGTACTAACAAAGGACTTCTGTGCCCCTTTGCAATTTAAAATACAACCATCCCATCACTGTCTACAATTGTCACGTAACCTCGTAATGAAATTCTATTTTCTGCAGGTTGGTACGTTACGGCAACATTTCACTTCAGTCAAGTAAGTATTTTCATAGCTTTTCCATATAACAGAAGCAATCAGCTGACACATCGGCATTTACATTTCTAGAGTTACGGTCGGCTAAAGCAGCCTTTACTGTCGGCTAAAGCAGCCTTAAGATTCAAAAACGCACAAAAAAGAGTGTGGTAGCCTTCAGCGGTTTAAATCAGACCACAACAAAAGGGCCGCGCGTATACAGTGGAGTTAGGCCGTAATGGCAGGTACCCACCTTAATCTGTAACACATCTGTTCATCGTCACTATCGTTGCTTTACATTATCAGAGAAAGATAAATATGGTGGAGTCTTAATAGCAGTGCGAGCTGACATCAAATCGGATTTTGATTCTCTTAATTTTACCAATAGTATTGAAAAGTTATGTAAAAAATTACCTTTTGCTAACAATTATAGCATTTTCATTTTTAATTCTTATATTACTCCTAATAGTAATTTTGATATCTACCAATATCATTTAGAGAATATTGAAACATTTTTGGATGCATTGAACTTAAACCAATATTTTCAATTGTTTGGCGAATTTAACTTACCAAATATTAATTGGAATTTAGAAGATAATGTCATACTACCTTATTATATATAGATGAATTTGTAACTGGATTTTTTCTTTTAAATGATTTAATGAAAGCAGAGTGTTTATTTCAAAAATGATATTGACAGGATTCTTGATCTAATATTCGCGAACGATTTTATTGAAGTATCTTGCAATTTGGCGGATTTATAGTTTCTCAAAAGACAGTACATCTTAACGCTTTAAAATTTAATTTTGAGTTTTTTTCTTTTGATAGAGAGATTTATAATCCCTTATTCAAATATATTTTTAATAAAGCTAATTATGAGGGTTTAAGTGATTACTAAAAAGTAGATAGTTTATTGGTCTGAGTGTAATGAAATTAATGATTCGAGCAGAATTTACTCGTTCACATGCCACCCACCACTTTGATATGGCCATTAGCCTTAACGTAGATTTCTTAGATCCTAAATATGGCAATAAACCTCCGTGGTGTAATGTAAGATTATGCCATATGATAAATATTAAGAATAAAGCATATTTAAAGTTCAGAACGTCATATAGTGAGTTTGATCGTAAACATTTTTTCTTGGTACGAAATGAATACAAGTTCTTCAGAAAATAAAATTAAATTAAATTAGATTCTTCGTCCTTTTGGCAATTTTTAAATAGAAAAAAAGACAACAATGGTATTCCAAATCGTATGCACTACACGCAGAGAAAAGACATGATTGCAAAATGTTAATGTCAACCATGGTGGAATAATATAAGGTGCGCTTATCAACACAACAATAAAAAACGACATGCATTTTGTTTGTGTAAAAATTAGTCAATGTTGTCAAAAAAACCTGTATACAGAACATACATAGTGGTTATGCAAAAACAAAAAGCATAACGTAAACAAAAATATTCATGATGGCGGCCAAAAATATAAACAACTTTTGACAAGACCGAAGAGACTTACCATTTTTTTTGCACATTATTTAACGTTCAAAACACAACCCTACAAAAAACCATATTCCTTCTTGCGCACACCTTATATTATTCCACCATGATGTCAACTAAGTATATCTGCCACAACCAAATAATTATTCATTGAAGCAAATATGGTTGCATTAAACTAAATAATTGAATTAATTAAATTAAATAATTGAAAAAATTATTAAAATATTTGTTGCGACAATAATATAATCATTCTAGGTTTCGTCCCATAAAAATTGAATGTATCAAAAAAGTGTTTTCGCTGCTATAAGAATATCTTTTGCAAATGAAAATAATAAAAATTTATTTAAAATTAAAGTTTATTGTGACCATACATTGTTTGTGTTCTGAAAAGAAACAAAATAGCTGTCAATCGTATGTAACTTCAGACGTTCATAGAATTTAATAATACGAGAAGATGTGAAGTGAAAAAAATTAATGTTGAAATTATAATTATATGATGAAAGTAAATTAATTTTACAACAAAATAAAATTTCACCTGTACATACTAATTAATACATGGAGTGAATTAAATATACGAATGTACATATGTTTCTTTGTAGCATGACAAAAAAAAATACTACGGAAGTGCAAAAGATGGCAATTGGATTTCACATATATATGCCGATAAAGAAGTTAATTATTTTGAATTTAATTTGTCCAGAAAAGTTTATTCGATTAATATTTTTAAATAAAACAGTTTTTGTGTATAATATAATTTGATTTAATTTAATAAGAATTCGTGTGTGCATTTTTCTTTTATCTAAGCAAAATGTCAAATTGTTTACATAAACCAGGAAACAAACATTTTCATAGTTAATATAATGCGCTCAAATTTTAAAGCATTTGCGGAGCATAAAAATGGGATTGTCAGAGGTAGATTTATGAGGACCATATCATGTTTCTTGGATGAAACCTGCAAAATATAGTAGACTCAATCATTTATATGAACATGAAATGATAGTTTGCGATTTTGATTCCATCACCCATGTTTTTTCTTTGCAATCCCATACGTGCGATCTTTTCTCGAATTATTTTTAGAGCACATTTGATAAACCTTAGCAATTACAATTCTGAACTTGATGTACACAAAAACTGTGAAATTTATTTTACATGTAACTGAGGCTATAAGTGCCTTAAAAAATAGCACCTATTTCGCACCATCGCTATTTTTCAAGAAATGTTCTTCAAATATTGTTGTAATTATTGTCAAACTTTTTAACATCTTCCTCATATGGAAAATTTTTATAGGCCCATAATCAAACAAAGCTTCTTTTTCTTTCTTGCAGGTAGCATAGTTTTATACCAAACAGATCTACTACTAATTTACTTTTAACTACTCGTGTCATGCAATGGAGCGTAGGTCTCAATGTATTTGAAATTAAAAATTTTGTTAAGCATTGGCTAAACATGTATTTAACATTTATAGATTAAGATTTGAATAACTTATTGATGTTTCAATTTTCAATTAAAGATTTAAAAAATAATAAAACTACAAAAAAAAAATATTATTCTTAATATATCTCTGATTATTAACTGGTTTGTATAAATATTAATAAATATTAATAATAAAGCACTTCGTAGTAATTTAAAATATTACAATTAATATACGTATATAAAAAATCAAGGGCCTGTGCTAATTATATGTTCAAAACGAACATTAATAAGGGTAATCACGATGGTGATTGTGCAAATATGCATTTTGCACATTTGCTGTGCATATTAGTGTACTTCGTGAGCGTACTTTTAAATTTATTGCATTTTAGTGAAGAGCATGTAATTTTGTTCAGAAAAATGTGGCAGCCCATCAAAAATTCTGGCAACACTGACTTCAGATGTCAAGTTACAAATGCATAAATTTATTATTTACTAATAAATTAAAAAAAGAAGACTAAAACTTTTTAAATTAAATTAAAATTAGTTACAAAATTAAATTTTCTTTTTCTAAACATAAAAATATGATAGTCTGTATGTCTCAAGTTATTGTTTATTTTCGTTTGCAATTGATAAAATATGCACTACTATCTTTGCTCATGGTTTTTTTAGTGCAAACGAAGCAAAATTAAGCAAATTGCAAATACATACATTTTGTTGTTATGTTGTGCAAATGTGTGTATATTTGCACACATTTGCATCGTTTGCACACTTTGCACTACCCATCGTGATTACCCTTAATATACTTATGTAAGTTTAAAAATTAAACCAAAAAAATTTGTCTTAAGTAGAACAAAAATAATCAGGAGATTGGGCATTGTAGGATATAATTCGCTGGGACTACTGTAATGTTTAATATATAATGATAAATAAAAATAAAATAAAAAATTCCCCAGCTAGCATCCAGTAGTAATGAGAAGTCGCGTATTCTATTTGTATGTGATAGTGTATAAATAGAATATGTAATCACATTCAACAGAGCTACCTAACAAGTAGTGAAAGCATTTGCACGTGAATACTGACGAGGCTTAGTGGCTTCTACCGAAAACGTTTGTTCTATTCGGCCAGTGCGGTTGAAATCTAAAAAAGGGATTTTAAGATATTAAATTTTTCCTTTGTTGCTCGAAATATGTTAACAATGTCTACTTAATATATCTCTGATTATTAACATTTACGAACTTTAGTCTGTTCATACATATATGTATATACATATGTATATATTAACTAAATTCAAATTTATTTAATTTGATAAAGTTTTGGTGGTGTGTTATAAAACAATAAAGAAAAAGTTTATAATTAAATCAAATTCTCTCCGTTAACAAAGTATTCATTGTGCCAACATTATCGTTCATTGCGTTAATGCCGGTTGAAAAAGGCAACGGATGACGTACATATGTATGTATGACGGATTCTATGTGCCCTGCCTTTTATTCTAAATAAAAACTACAAAACATACCCGCTTGTTTTGCAAATAGTCAATTGTCTTTTTTATATAGTTACATATAAATCTAGTTACAAATATCAATTGCTATTTTGTCAGAAACTTTTAGAATGGAAATTGGAAAATTGGCAGGTTTTATCAATTAAACTACTTATTAACAGGCTATATGTAGTGCAATAAGTATTAAATATACTTTTTTATGCATTACCTATAGCTAATTAAGTTACTAGTTTACATACATATTTTTTTGCCTCCTGTTTTTCTACATCATACATTACTATTGGATTTACAAATAGATAGAACAATCGCAAGATTTTTTTTTTGTACAATTAACGAGAAAAAAAAAAACAAAAGATCCGTTATCCTCGCTTCAAATATTGTACATTTTTGTAATTCTTCTTTCTTTATTTAGTATTTTTTACAGATTTAAATAACAAAGACGTGCGGTGCGGTTAAAGTGATTTTGTTCATGGTGGAATAATCAGGTGTGTGCAAGAAGGAATATGGTTTTTTGTAGGGTTGTGTTTTGACCGTTAAAAAAATGGAAAAGTATGCTTTTCTTGTCAAAAGTTGTTTACATTTTTGGCCGCCATCATGAATATTTTTGTTTACGTTATGCTTTTTGTTTTTGCATAACCAATAAATACATACAAAACAACTTTTGTTTTGTTTTGTATACAGCTTTGTTTTGACAATTTTGAATTAATTTTACACAAACAAAATGCATGTCGTTTTTTATTGTTGTATTCTTACGCGCACCTTATTATTCCACCATGATTTTGTTAAAGTTAATTTGTTAAAGTGATTTAAAACTAAAAAGGTAACAATGATAAGTAAAAGGAATTTAAAAAGATTAATAATTATTAATTAATTTTTCTCACGATAATGGAGGAATACTAATATGTCGAATTTTAAAAATATTGAAAGTTTTTACAATGACCCATGTGACTCGATATCATTGGGGGTTTTTTGGTAGATTTAGAACCATCGGAAATAAAAGAAATATTTTCATTCTCAGACATAGAATGTAAAGCTGTAGCCATTCCATACATGAACAAGTTACTAATATTGCCACTCTTACATGGATATCGTTAATTTTATTATATTATTGTTACCTTATTTTAATTAAAAGAATATAATCACCAAAAATAACTATGTGGGATCCCATTAGTCCCAGTAAAAAAATAAAACGAGTAGAACTTGCAATAAATTCTGAAAGTAAGTATAATGTTATAGTCCTTTTTAAAGTTTTTGAGGCAGTAAAATAATTTTCTCAGAATTACAACTTCTTCCTCTGTATATCTGCGGGAGAAAAAAAAAAGGTTTTTGAGCATCATATCATTTTGTACAAAAACGGTTGAAATATTAATGTTCTAAAAATTTGTTTTTAACCACAGATATGCAGGTGAAGCCGTCGGAATTCAGAAGAAAAATGATATCCTAGTGTAATAATTGAGATTACTATAATATATAAATTAAATTTCAGACAAAGTTCCTACAAACTCAGCAAATAACTCCATAACCAAAGGTATAAAGGAAGTAAACGACATTGTAACAAATATGCAGCAAGAAGTTTATGTTATTCGAGGTACCTCTTTTTATTATTACTCCGGATGGTCAAGCCGTTATAAATTATAAATTAATTTTTGTAGGTCAAATTAAAATTCTTATGGAAGCAGTCTCAGAAATCAAAGTAGTGGTAGAGAATCTTTTAAAGAAACAATGTGCCGAAGTTCCGATTCACAAAGAATTTCCTATAACTACGGTGGAAAAGCTGATTCATCTGAATGAGACGATTAATGAAGAAAATAGGAATATATATGTGAGTATTTTTTTATGACCATTATATATTATAATTATATATTATATTAGTAATCAGACTATTTTCTTGGCGCCCATTCCTTTATACTTTATTTTGTAAGCAACATTTTTTTGGTTTTATCAATTAACGTACTTTTTATAAATCTCATAGGTTCAGGTTGTAACATCAATTTTAGAAACTGGTGGTGTATTAAAAAGTTTTAAGTATGTTATTGATGGTTTCATTGGAATTTAATGTTGATGGTGTCCATGGTAAACATAGTCTGAAGAAATTGGAAAATATATAAAGTGTCCTCATAGGTAATTGTTTATTGTTATGGTTTTTCCTTAATCTAAAAACTTAACAATTTAATTGCATCTTTCAATTTCAGAAGCTGTGTCACTTCAAAACGACACTACCATTGGATCACCAGAAGAGAAAATTCGCAAAGCAATGCAAAGACAGAAAAAACGCCAGTTTAAATATAAATGTGTTTCAAAACCAACAGCTGATGATAGTACCTAATACCAAAAATAATATATATTTTTTACTTCAAATAATGCACTTTTTTGATAAAACAAATTAATTATTTTAAGTTTATTTTCGTATTCTTAATGAAAATGTATTATTTTTTTAATTTGTCTTCAAATTCGTTTAAATAAAAATTGTATGTTAAGTAAAAAAATGCCTTAAAAGTACCTAATTACTATACTAGATAATGTGGACCAATTACCTACTGAACTAGTAATTTGTATCTAGCAATTTAGCTGATTACTTATCACCAGGAATAGCGTCAAATAACTAGTACGTTTTGAATACTTAAGTAGTTGGTTACTGAACTAGATATTGGTAATGCAGAGAATAGCCAATTGACCCCCACCAATGACATCACCATGTTAAAGTAAACAGTATTTAAAACTTAAAATAGATTTGGTGGTAACTACTTCTGGTTACTATGTAACTAACGAATCTCCTAGTTCAAAACTAGTTACCAGAACTAGCGGGTACATACAGACATACAAGTACATATGTACTTAATGCATATGTTTGTACGTATAAAATAACTGTAAAAACTGTACGTACATACACACATCTGTATAGGTATGAATCTTTCAGATGTCTTAAGGTACAAAACTTTTGTGTTTATGATTTATTTAAGTTTTGACCATTGAAGCAAAAAATCAAGGTGGGAAATAAATTAAATTAACAACAAAACCAAGTAAAAGTGGTATATTCGGCTGTACCGGATCTTATATACCCTTCACCAAGCCGTAAATGTATAAATCATTGAATATAATACAGGATTTCCCTTCTTAAATAAGTATGCACATACGAGTATATCTATTTACATGCATATAATTAGAATTTTTAGAAAATGCAACCTTTCTTACAACCCAAATGCTTACAACTGTGTTAAAAATTATTGCAGATTTTTTATTCAACTCTGATACGTTTTAACTTCCTTTCTAAGAAACACATTTTTACTTACTTCTTCTTTATCTATCACTCGATGCAACAAGACATACATAAGTATGTATACTTGAATTATTAAATTATATTTTTATTACTGAGTTAACCTGACCAATATTTTTATTTCGATTACTGATGTATCCATCCACTACGTAAGTACTCTGAACAAACAACAAGTTTTATCCAACAAAGGTTATGGGCCCAGGTACCTACGTACAAAGTAATTGAAAAAATTGTTTGGGGTTATAAACGACCTGGCAGAGCTTATTTAAGGTTTTCATTGTTTTACCTGATATATAAAACAAGGTTTTAAGAATGGCAACAGGCGTTGCGTGCATTGATAAACTGAATGGCGAAAATTACGCTACATGGTGCATTCAGGTCAAAAGTTTACTCATCACATTGGATTTCTGGCATACGGTCACTGAATGTAAACCAATCAAAGAAGAAGACAAAAGTAGATGGGATATAGATGATCATAAAGCTCTGGCTACCATTACATTGAGTGTCAAGCCAAGTGAATTAATCTACATAAAAAATTGCGAAACAACTAAAACGGCTTGGGAAGTCTTGAGTTCCTTGTACAAAGCAGATACGGCATCGAGAAAGGTTAATTTATTCAAAAGACTAGTTCGATTTAAGTTCAACAGTAACCAGAAGTTTGCAACGCAAATAAATGATTTTAGTTGTATTGTTGATGAACTGAAAGAAATTAATATTGCGTTAAACGACGATTTACTGTCAATTTTATTACTCTGCAGTCTACCCGATGATATGGAAAATTTTGTTATTGCCATAGAAAGCAGAGATGAATTGCCCGGCATTGAAAAATTAGTTCCCAAAATACTGGAAGAGGAGATGCGACAATCAACGAAAAATTATAACCAAAATGAAACTGTATTCGCTGCAAATTCTAAGAACGAACACAAAGGTTAACAGCTTTAATAAATTCCACAACAACAATAATCAGTGCACAAATCGTGTTAAATATGATCAACGTGAGAAAAAGCTATTCAATGTTAACAACATAAAATGTTATCGCTGTGGTAAAAAGGGTCATTTTCAGCGTTGTCAACTTGGTGCGTTTCGCACCTTTTTTGGTGCTTTTTTAAATGTTTTGTGCGAAAAATTTCTCAATTGGTGCGTGGTGCGCTTTTTTTTAAATTTTGGTGCGTTTTTTTAATTTCGGGTGGCACTAAAGAAAATTCAACACAATTTTTTGTTTCAGTTTGAGAAAAAAAATTTTGTACCTTACTGTTTCAATACCATTTCATTCAACATTGTAAAATTTTTACAATTAATTTTATAGACCACAATAAGAACAACCAGTCATGATATTTAAGACGTGCCAAAACATATGCACAAAGTAAAACCGTCTTGTTGTAGATAATTTTATTATGAAGCATTTCATTATATGGAATTTGCTGTCCCTTTTAGATTTTCATAGTACATAATTGGTTTTGTAGTAAAAGTTTCTGTCGAGTCTGTTAAAGAGCTTAGCAAAAACAAAATATTCTCGAGACTAGCGATCATATAAAGTGTTGTAACACTAAAATTAATAAAATTTCTATTTACTAAAAGTAATATTTAAAGTTAGTGTCAATAATGGAGTATAAAAAAGGAGATTATAAGTGAAATACAAAAAGATTTGGGAATCACAATGTGAGTTTAAGAAATGGATTCGGCCTTGATCAAATAATATCACAAAAGTAAGATGCTTTTATTGCAATTTGCGACGTCACGCCTAAATATCCACCCTTGTTCGGCATGCTGGAACACGGAAACATATTCCAGCTTTGAGCCCATTTAGCTACAAACGACATCAACAAGCAATATTGTACAAAATGTTTTATCCCATTACAAATATGATATCATGCCATTAACAGTACAATTTGAATCCGATGTCGAAACATTATCTAGCATTGAAAAAGTGTGGAGAATGATGCACTTTATGTAATGGCACAATATTGATTCAACATTAGAATTTTAAACAAAAGTTAAATATTTTAAAAACGCAAAATTAATTCAATAAAAATTTTCAATAAAAAAATCTGAACTTGGTGCGTTTTTTGTTAAATGGTGCGTTTTTTGCTCCATTTTGGTGCGTTTTGAAATTTCAAAGTTGACAACGCTGGACATTTTCGTTCGCAATGTAAAGAAAATGATAAAACAAATTTTGCCTGTTCATTATATGAAAATAAACCAGACATAACAGAAAAGTTCATACTAGACAGCGGAGCTACTTCGCATATATGCAGAAGCAGATAATATTTTACAGACTTAAAAGAATCAACACAAGAAATTGAGCTTGCGTCGGGTGAGAGCATAAATGCAAAAGGACTTGGTGTTGTTAAAATAAAAACAAAATTTTGTAATCTCACCTTACATAATGTTTGGTATGTACTAAAGGTGAGCACAAGTCGCGTAAAAGTGTACAGTATTGCATTTTTTTCAACTGCGAATATTGATTGTAGTTGTTATTATAATTGAGAGTAAAGCAAATATAGAGAACAATGAAACAACAACACACAAAACTGTTGTACAACATTTGAATAGACAGTTGTTGGACGTGTACAATAAAACTACTGTACACTTCAAAGTACACATTATTTCACAAGCATTTTATAGAAATAGAAAAACAATTTAATTTTTTGTAACGAAATTTTATTTCCATTGTCTTATCTACCATTTCTGCTTGTAAAAATTATCTGCAGTTTTCCCCTTTTATTACAAATTTTGCCTTCAACATAAAATCAAAAAGATTTTTGCTTTCACATTTTAAATTTTGTATTTATACACTATTTTTTAAAAGGGCAATAGGTACATACATACATATGTATGTATGTACATATATTAATTTCAAAAAATAACAATTTATAATTATACAGCCCAATCACGAATATTCCCTCGGAATTTCTCTCCCACGGAAAATACTTTTCTCGAGAAAAATTTCCTCCAATTATAAATTCCGCGGGAACAAAAAAGTTAAAAAGTGGCATCACTGAATTTTGAAGCCAGCTGTTTTGCTTATTGGCATATATTTTTCTTGTTTTTGTTTCCAATTTGCGGTTTTGTGTGTGCAAAGATAATTAAATAAAAATAAAAAATACTGAAATTGAGCCTGATAATATTAATTTTCATACGTCTATATATAAATTAATTTGTGTTAAAAAAAATTTGAAATGAATAATTTAACTTTACGAGCACTTGTTGTTGAAGAACAACACCAAGAAAGAAATAACCAACGGATCACCAGAAGGCAGTTGCGGGATGCATCTAATCCTCTTGAATTGCCGCTGTCACTGTAAGTACATATGTAAATACAATTAATTACTCGATTTAAAGTTTTTAGCTTGCAACAGGTTTCAAAAGTACTATAGAGTAAATAAACCGGCTTTTCGGTATTTACTAGGTATTTGCTACCTTTATGGAAACCACAGGCAATGGCTGCATTGGATTCCATTAATGTTACCAAATGTTGCAATTGCGCTTTATTTGTGCTCTTCGACCTAAATAAACAATTAAATATTTTTTTTTATTTATTTAAACTGTGTTTTATTAAAAATTACTTACATTTTTATGTAAACTCCCTTCAGTTTTCTAAGTGAAATATTTTTAGGGAAAAAACTGTATTCAAAGGCATTCAGAATAACTACTTTTTTCCCCATTCACTTTTATTCTCTTTCACACGGTTGATAAAAATCGTACAAATATGTAGAAAAGGTAAAGTGAGAAATCTCATGCGGGATTTTTATTCATAATAGGAGGAATGGGGAAAGGGAGAAAACTCACGCGGAATTATTATTCGTGATTGGGCTGATAATTAAACTCCTTACATCTATGTATATCCGTGATATTATTTTAATTCTATGTTTAGTAAATTGTTAAATTAATTATAAATGATAAAGCTTAGAACAGCATCACACACGAAATAAAATACAAAAGGCACGCTCAAAGTACGTGTCGTTCTTTGGTTTTCTTCACACATGCACATATTGTCACACTATAATATTTCTGTTGACAATATTGTCAATGGCATTGCAATAGTGAAATTTGCTTTCCACACTACAATAAATAATGCCGTTGCTTGGCAGATACATAAAGGCCATGTCAGATAAAACTTTTGCTTCGCGTTGCGTTGTGAATTCGCTTTGACATCTAAGATAAAATGTAGGTACTTATATGAAACATGTCACATAAAGCACTTTTGACGCAACGCGAAGCCAAAAGTTAGGCAACTCTCAACTTTTTGTGCGCTTTGACAATTATATGTAAAAACCGTAAAAACTACCAACACTTTTTATAGGTAAAGTGAGTGTTGTCAAAGTTTTTATTGTGTCATACAGCTTTTGCTTTACGCCTTTTCATTAAAGTTAGAAACGTCACGCAAAGCGATGAAGTTGTATCTGACACGGCCTTAAATGTTGTTGTATACTTTTGATTAAAGGGAATAACAATTTTAGTGTTCTCATAAAATCAAGAGCAATAAAACAAAGACAACAACTCAATACTGTACATCTTGTGTCTTAAGCAAGCGTATGTTTTGTGCTCACGTTTAGTATGTACCCAATTTACATTCCAATTTTATTTCTGTTAACAAAATATTAAAAGCTGGATATTCTGTTACTTTCCAAAATAAAAAAGCTTTAATTAGAAGTAGACAAAATGAGAATATATTATAAGCTGTTTTAAGTGAAGGATTATTTGTGGCGAAGGTGGATGTAATTAATAACATTGAAAAATTAAATAATATAAAAGAAGATAAAAAAAAGTGGCACTGCAGATATGGACACATAAATATGACCGACTTAAATAAACTATTAAATAAAAACATGGTGAAGGGTTTGAATTTCAAAGTAGCTAACAAAATTGATTGTTTGACTTGTGCTATGAATAAAATCACTGTAAAGCCTTTCAAAAATTATTCAAAAGTTCAAACAAATGACTTATTAGAACTTGTGCATACGGACTTATGTGGTCCGATTGGAGTGAATTCTGTTGGTGGTTCGTCATACTTTATGATTTGTATTGACGACTAATCTCGATATATGTCGGTTCATTTTCTAAAAAATAAAAGTGAATTTTTCTGCTATTGCGAAGAAGCAGACTGGCCGCCAAATTAAAATTGTCAGAAGCGACAATGGTAAAGAATTTAGGAATTTTAAGTTTAAAGAATTCTTTGCTCAAAAAGGAATTATACACCAAACTACTGTGAGTTATACGCCACAACAAAACGGTGTTGCTGAAAGGCCCAACAGAACCCTAGTTGAGATGGCACGTTGTTTATTGGAACAATCCAAAATACCACAAAGTTTATGGGGTGAAGCTGTTAACACAGCTGTATATATTAGGAATAGATCTCCCACTAAAGTTATTGAAGCTGTCACGCCTTACGAAAGGTGGACAGGTAAGCAACCGTCAGTATATCACTTTAAAACATTTGGATGTGATGTGATCGTTTTAGACAAAAGTGTTAAGCCAAAAGGTGTAAAGATGAAGTTTGTCGGATACCAATCACAAACAAAAGCTTATCTTTTGTACAATATTACTACAAAACAAATAGTTATTGCCCGTGATGTCATATTTTTTGAAAACTCATATGAAAAAATGTTCGTAAGCGCTAATGAAGAAGACAAATTCTATTGCAACATACTTCAACAAAAAGATGAAGAACAAGCTCAGTCTGAAGCTCAAGTTGTAGAAGATTGTTCAAACAAAAATGTTGATGAAGAACAGGTGAGTCTATCTAGTAGTGAATCTGATAGCGAAGAAATAACCTCTGTAAATAATAAAAGAAAAAGAGGTAGACCTAAATTAGTTAGAACTAAAGGAAGGGGCAGACCCCGTTAAATATATAAAACTGAATGTCTACCTGAAATGATAAATTCTGTAATAGAAAACCCAAATACTATTAACGAAGCATTAAACTCAGAAGATTCTGAAAAATGGAAAAATGCAATGCAAAAGAATACGATTATTTAATAAAAAATAAAACATGGCAATTAGTTGATAGGCCAACTAATAAAAACATAATTGGGTGCAAATGGGTTTTCGTAGTAAAACGATTGCCGAATGGTGAAATAGAAAATTATAAGACAAGGTTAGTAGCATTTGGATGCTCGCAAAAGTACAATGTTGACTACCGTGAAACATTCGCGCCAGTAGTCAGGCACTCTACCATTAGACTTTTACTCGCGTTAGCTGCTAAGCACAAATTACTGGTGAATCATGTAGATGTAGAAGCTGCATATTTAAATGGAGAGTTGTCAGAGGATGTTTATATGATGCAACCGAGAATATTTGAAGATAAAGATAATCCAAATAAAGTTTGTAAACTTAATAAAGCACTCTATGGTTTAAAACAGGCTGGTAGAGAGTGGAATAAGAAAGTTAACGTAATATTGTTAGAAATGGGTTTTAAACGATGTAAATCCGATACGTGCGTGTACGTAAAAAGAACTAATAATGAATTATGTTTAATCGCAATTTATGTTGACGATATGTTGTTAGCATGCTCAACTGAGCAAGAAATGAAAAATGTTATAGCAAATTTAAATAAAAATGTGAAAGGTGTTGATAGAGGTCCAATTTCTTTTTATTTGGGGATGGAGATTAATCGAGATGGACTTCGAGGTGATATTTCAATTCATCAAAAACGATACACTGAAGAATTACTTGAGCGATGGTGTATGTCACATTGTAAACCAGCAGCTACTCCATGGCCAAGTGGTGTAATACTTGAAAAATGTAAAAGTAAATGTGAAAATTTAGAAACAACGGCATACCAAAAACTTATTGGAGCGTTAATGTATTTATGTGTAATAACAAGACCAGATTTGATACATGTGGTTTCAAAACTTTCTCAATTTAATACACATCCACATAAAGAACATTTCGCAACCGCTAAATATGTCCTCAGATACCTTAAGAAAAATACTATATCAAAAATTACCTACTCAAATGATTGTAATAATTTTGAATGCTACACAGACTCGGATTGGGCAAGTGATGCCTCTGACAGGAAGTCCTAGTCAGGTTTTGTTATGTTTATGGCTGGTGGAGCAATTGCATGGGAGTCTCGAAAACCATCTGTGGTGGCTCTAAGCTCGATGGAAGCTGAGTACATTGCTTTGTGCCAGGGTACGAAAGAAACTACTTTCCATCGGTGCTTACTTCAAGAAATAGGATTTGAAGATTATATTACATATCCAACTCCAATTTTTTGTGACAACCAAAGTGCAACTTTTATGGTAAAAAATCCTACGGTGCAGAAGAGAAGCAAGCATATTGACATCCGATACCACTATATAAGAGAAAAGTACAACAACAAAGAGATTGATGTAAAATATGTCCCCACAAATGAAAATGCAGCAGACATTTTAACAAAAAATTTAAACAAACAAAAACACTTATATTGTTGCAATTTACTTAAATTAAAAATGTAAAATTTTTGCAAAGATTCTAATCTAACAAAAACAAATATTGTAATTTTTTTAATTAATTAATAATTGTATTTTTTTTAAACAGCATTTGGTTTGAAGGGAATTTGTTAGAAAATGCAACCTTTCTTACAACCCAAATGCTTACAACTGTGTTAAAAATTATTGCAGATTTTTTTATTCAACTCTGATACGTTTTAACTTCCTTTCTAAGAAACACATTTTTACTTACTTCTTCTTTATCTATCACTCGATGTAACAAGACATATGTATACTTGAATTATTAAATTATATTTTTATTACTGAGTTATACTGACCAATATTTTTATTTCGATTACTGATGTATCCATCCACTACGTAAATACTCTGAACAAACAACAAGTTTTATCCAACAAGAATGAATTACATACACACTTTTCGATAAAAACATATGTATGTACAAAAGATTCGGAATGTTTAATATATTTTACAATTTTCCATCCATCACTAAACAAAAACGGGTTGTACGAAAAAATACATAAAGTTATTATTAAGGTAATATCTACATATATACATACATACATAACACTAACAAGCCTAAGTAGCACGATGGTTCGTGCGTTGAATTATAACACAGGTCAACAGAGAAAACGGGCTTGAATAACCACTATATAGATTTGATGCATCATGGATACCTACATAAGTACAAAAATGGTAAAATTTTTCAATTCTATGGATCTTTTTTTTTAATTTTTTCTGAAATTTGGGGTTTTCGAAGGGGCTGATTTACCAATTTTATCATAACTGTGAACGACTTGTTCAATTTTATCACAAAAAATAGGTATCCATGATGCATCAAATCTATATAGTGGTTATTAAAGTCTTTAAAATTTTTTCGATTTTGTTCCCCTGTGTAATCGAAAGATTCCTTATTCAATACTGGGGCACCTCATGTATTTATAAATTTATTTCTGAAAGGGTTTATATATATATATATATCTACATTTATTTGTATATATAATCTAATATCAGAATCCTTACATTTCAGTTCAAGATCTAAGTCTTCTTGTGTCTTCGGAAAATCGATTTCACATACAGACATTCGTACAGACGGACTGGCTCATTCCACTTCTCTATCTATAAGGATTCAGAATTTGGATCTCACATAAATATTGTGGAAATTACACACGTAGTGACAACCCTATAAATACCCTTACCATTTCTGGTGAAGGGTATAACAATCAGTGATGGAAAATTCAGTACTTTTGTACTATTTTCAGTACTTTTTCCCAACAAAAATACCACAGTACCCCCAGGTCATATTTAGTACTAGTTTTTTGTTTTGCTTTGTTCTCTGTTTAGAAATCTGCGTTATTTTTATAATCATTGACAACATTGGCTTCAAACAAGAACATAAGGAATGCACAATTCGTTATTCATGTTGTTAGTGTATGTTTTTCGCAAAAGTTGTTAATGTTATTGGTCCAATTTACACGAGATTAATTTTTAGTTCGCACAACTTTTGTTCTTTCGAAAACACACGAGACTAATTAATCTGGCATAAAATTGTATACATATACAGAGCTTTGCGCGTATTAGTGTATTTTGCACACATTTGTTTTTTTATTTATGTACATGTATTGGTTTTGTTGAATAAAAATATATGTTTCATAAAAAGTACCACAATGTTGAAAAAAGTACTCTTTTTTTTGACGGACAGTACCATTTCAATTTTTCATTTTTCCATCACTGATAACAATACTGGTAGTGTAGGATGTGTATGTACTTATGTACATAGCCAAATACATAAGTTGGGGTGAAATTTTTTGGCATTAATTGTGTAAATAACCTAAAAAACGTTCTTCATAATATTTCTATATTATTATTATTACGAATTAACGTAATTATTATTTGAACTTATATTGATGTATATATGAAAAGTAATATTATCAGGCTCAAGTTCAGTTTTATTGAATTAATGAAAATTCAAAATTACTAAGCTATAGGCGGGCATGTTTCCCTGCGTAAAGTAAAAGTAACGTGTACACATTTCTGCTCATTCACTTTTATCCGCCATTGTTTTAGCCATGTTTCCAATTTTGAGATGTACCCTTGTAGATTCCGGGAAGCTTGTACAGGATTTTCATGAACGCTTAGAAAGGCTGCAATATTAACAGAAATATTTGGAGTAAACACTTTTTCTAAGTGTTTAACGAAAAGAGCACCTTTTTCAGCATCAGTTCTTGCCCAGTCACCATTAGAGGCCCGTAATGGAGGTTTGCATACCATTGGCCTCCATTGGCGATTAAACTGTTGATGGTGTTGCATCGAGTTCTTGCAGAAATTTTTGCAGCGAAGCTGTTTTTTGTGTTTGCAAAACTTTTCTTAGCTGTTTGGTACACTCCTTAAGCCGTAATTTTAGCTGAGGCGATCTGTAACGTTGCCATTCTCGTCGAGCTTTCCGCTTTTCAGTCAATAGCCTTTCTATATCCGCACAAAAAATATTGTTAAATCTCGCTTGTTGATTTGGTTGAATTGAAGAAGCAATAAGAGCAGCTTGTTTAGCATGTGCTAAATTAGCGAAATCAAAACTTTTAATTCGTTTTCTGCAAAATTACTTTTCTTGAGTTTTTTGAGACTGACAGTATTGCAGCAAAAGAACGATAAATATACATATGTCAATCCAAAGCAATGAAGAAACAAATGTCAAACGAAGAATATTTTTTTTTTTTTTTTGATAAATTTTATTATTTATTGAATCTTCAATTTTAAATTAAATTATCAATAAGTTTTTCAAATCTTAAATCTAAAAAATATTACATATAAGTTTATCCAATGCTAAACAAAATTTTTAATTTCAACGGTTAATTTATGTTGTTTTACATCTCTCGTGTACGGCTGAGAAAAAGAGTATCCCTCCTTTTCAGCCGGGTGTGGCCTCTATAATTTAAAATATTGCGCGCAAGTACATTTGGGTGCACCTCAAGTTTTTTTATATATTTTTTTGCGTTTATTGAAAATACTGTCTTCAACAACGGAACATCTAGATCTTTATGAATCCGATGATTTCTGACATACCAGGGAGCTGCTGTAATTGTACGTAGAATTTTATTTTGTCGCCTTTGAATTTTTTCGACATTTGATGCTGAGGCAGTGCCCCATAACTGGACTCCATAGAACCATATTGGTTTCAGGATCGCGTTGTATAATAGTAGTTTACAGTCTAGGCTTAGTATAGAATTTCTTCCAATAAGCCAATTCATTTGGGCTGCTTTTAATTTCATTTGTATTAACTTTGCGTCTATATGCGATTTCCATGTTAAACGACGATCAAGATGAACGCCTAGATATTTGACAACAGTGTGTTGCGGTATGGTCTCGGTGTTAATTTTTATAGGCGGGCATGTTTCCTTGCGCAACGTAAAAGTTACGTGCACACATTTCTGCTCGTTAACTTTAATACGCCATTGTTTGAGCCAATTTTGCAATTTGGATATATACCCTTGTAAATTGCGGGAAGCTTCCACAGGATTTTCGTGAACGCTTAGAAAAGCTGTATCATCGGCAAATGTTGATGTATGAATGTTACTGCTTAACGGTAAGTCAGAGGCATATATTAAATAAAGTAATGGACCGAAGATACTCCCTTGGGGAACTCCGGCTTCGATCGACTGCGGTGGGCTTAAAAAATTGCCTTCCCTAACTACAAATTTTCGTTCAATTAAATAGCTTATTAAAAGCCTAACAATGTTTGCGGGTAGATTTTGTGTTAATTTATGTATAAGACCTTCGTGCCATACTTTATCGAAAGCTTGAGAAACATCTATAAAGAGCGCAGAGCAATATTTCTTCTTTTCGAAAGTGTCTCTGATAACATTCACAAGTCTGTGAGTTTGTTCAATAGTGCTGTGTTGTCTGCGAAAACCGAATTGATGGTCTGGAATGCATCCACTTCTAGTCACTATAGGCATCAGCTTGCTCATATACAGCTTTTCAAATAGTTTTGAAATGTTGGGCAATAGACTAATAGGCCGATAGGATTCAACCTTCGTATGATCCTTGCCGGGCTTTGGTATCATAATAATCATCGAAACCTTCCATTCTGCAGGATAGTATTGCAGCCGTAGAATACTATTAAAAATGAATAGTATAATTCTTTTTGCAATATAAGGCAGTTGTTGAAGCATTTTGTTGCTTATTTTGTCGACACCTGGGGCTTTTTTGGTGTTAAGACTAGTGATGGCCTTTTCAATCTCCACAATGTTAAATCTTAACGGTATTTCTGGTAAAGAGATGACTGGTGGCAGTTCAACAATATCAGTAGAAATATTCGGTGTAAATACATTTTCTAAGTGCTTAACAAAAAGAGCACCTTTTTCAGCATCAGTTCTTGCCCAGTCACCATTCGAATCTTGTAACGGAGGTTTGCAAATCACTGGCCTTTTAAGTCCTATGGCTGCACGCCATAGCGAATAATCTGTTTGTGGTGTTGCATCGAGTTCTTGAAGAAATTTTTGCAGCGAAGCTGTTTTTTGTGTTTGTAAAACTTTTCTGAGCTGTTTGGTGCATTCCTTTAGCCTTAACTTTAGCTGGGGGGATCTGTAACGTTGCCATTCTCGTCGCGCTCTTCGTTTTTCAGTCAATAGCCTTTCTATATCTACAGAAGAAATGTTGTTGAATCTTACTTGTTGATTTGGTTGATTTGAAGAAGCATTAAGAGCAGCTTGATTAACATGTGCTTCAAACAACCTAATAGAATTTTCTATGTCAGTAGGTGTTCTCAACAGCATATTTTCCGTGCAATGAGCACTCAAATATTTTTTGTATTTCAGCCAGTTAATACGTGCAGATGTCACCGGTAAATCACATGTTGATGTTGCAGTTGTGTGTGAGTAAATAGTGATAATAGTAGGCGAGTGATCTGAAGATAAATCCAATGATGCTTCAACTTCAATCATTTCGCTGGGCACACCTTTCATAACTCCAAAGTCGATAATATCAGGAATTTTTTGTCGATCCGTTGGCCAATATGTTGGCTGACAACTTGAAACTACATTAAAGCCCATTTTTGAAATTGTGTCAAACAAAACACGACCCTTGGGACTGATTAAACGTGAACCCCAAAATGTGTGTTTAGCATTGTAGTCGCCAGCTGCTAGAAAACGGGACCCCAGTGTTGAATAAAATGCGGTATATTGACTCTCTGAAATTGAAAACCTGGGAGGAGAATAAACAGATGATAACACAAGTTTTTGATAAAAATTTTCAATGCAGATGTTTGTTGCTTGAAGGTAATCTTCACAAAATTCATTTAACAGGTAGTGTTTTATTCGCGTTTTTATTAGAATTCCCGAGCCACCACAAGCTCTACCTCGAGGATCCTTGGTGTCGTAGAAATTATATCCACTAATTCTAAAATAGCTTCGAGACGTCAAATGAGTTTCTGAGATAAGCATAACATCGATTTGTTTATCCAGAAGAAAATATTCTATTTCATTTTTATGTTGGCAGATGCCGTTTGCGTTCCAAAAACATATTTTCAAGTTCATGGTTTGCTTAATACAGCCTGCAACAAAGTAGACTGCATTTTCAACATTTCCTGCATCATACAGGACATGTTGAGAGTAAAAGTATTTACTGTTTGTATTAAGCTCTCAATTGAGGCTTCAATACGGCTAAAATTAGACCCTGGAGCTTCGCTTACTGGTACCGGTTTTTGCGCTGTATTGTGGTTACTTTTTAAAATGTTAGCGTATGAAAATTTATTATTAGGTTGTTGCTGAGCAATAGTCGCGTTTGATTTCAATACGTTTGAATATTGTTGCTGACTGGTAGACGGTTGAGGTAACTGAGGGTAGCTTAAAAGTGTGATAGGCTGAGCGGGGATAATATTTTCTTTTTTGTGCGAGGAGCGTTTAAAAAACGAGTAAAGAGGGCAGCCTCTATAGTTGGCAGTGTGATTTCCGCCGCAATTGCCACATTTTTTCGCCTTGGGATCACCTTTTGTTTTGTCACAGTTAGCGGTACTGTGTAGCTCACCACATACAACGCAGACTGTAGGCAACTTGCAATAAGTTTTCGTGTGCCCAAATTCTTGGCAGTTCAGGCATTGGATAGGTCCAGCTCTTTTATGTGGCTGCTCAACGGTAACTCTCCGGTGTAACAAATACTTTAGATCATAGATTGGATGGGATTCATTTTTTTTTATCTTTATGTCACCTGGCTGTAACTCGACTCTAAATATTGGTTGGGGGATTTTTTCTCTATTTTTGATGTTTGAAACATTTTTCACCTTGAATCCACTATTTTCAAGGCCAGACTTGACCTCTTCTGGATCCACACTAGAATCTATACCTTTTATTACAACGGTTAGACCTTTAGCACTCTTAAGCTGATATGTATAAAAATTTTTATTTTTAGTCTCAAAGTCTGAGACTATTTTTCTGTAATTATTTTCTTTAGATACCTGAATTTTTGTTTCATTAATTTTCCCACGCTTGATTGGAGTTACGTAAAACTCAATTTCTCCAATTAACGAGATAAGGCTTTTTACCAGAAGGCTGGAGTTCTGTTCTCTTAAATAAATCGGTGGTGGTTTACTCAAACTTGTATTAGTTGTGTCTTCATCACCTTGTTCCGTTAAAATCGCGAAACGATTTTCGGAATTTTTTATATTTTTCCCATCTTTGGGAACTTTTGCCGTTGACGCAATTTGAGCAGATTTGGGACTTCTTCCCCTTTTTAACACAGTTATGTATCTATCCATACCTGTTTGAATTTTATTATCACTATTTTCACTTACTTTATCCATAATTTTATTCATTTTGTGCACGTTGGTCACCTGGGTATTTATTGTTTGTTTGTTTGCTTGTACAGCTAAGCTGACAAGTTTGCTAATAGGTGCAATTGTTGTTGTTTCTTGATCACTATTTAACATGTATGGAGAGCATGATCGCGCACGAATAGTTGTGTTTTGTGTAGAATTCAGGTTTGTGCTTAATTAAATTTTTTTATTGTCGTCATCAGAAACAAAAGTTAAATAAGCATTTCTACTGCTTGTGGGTTTATTGTTGTTGTTGTTGCCAGAAGATGAACTCATTTAGAGTTCTCTTGTTTTTTTCACTTATAAGAGTTTGTGTATGCAAATATTTATGTATACACAAGCAAAAAAAAATAAAATAAAACCAGTATAATAACTGTTTAATAAATGTTTTGTTTTTGTATTTTTTGTGACTTTAAATTTTTGATAATTTTAATATTCAGTTGCGACGATTATAAAACGCGTCTGTACACTGCGAGAGTTGAAACTGAATGAAGAATATAACAAAATCATTCATAGGTAATAATTTTAAGAGCTTTTAACTTAGACTACGAGATGCTTAGTGATATTTTAGGTTTTATACCATCCAATTTTTATTATATTTTCGTTGACACACCATTAATTGCAGTTTCAATTACTCGTACTATATTCCAACAGTGTTATTCACAAACGTTTTATTAGAGGCTAATAAGCAAAATGCACTAAAGTAGTATTCACATACGTTTAATAGCACTATGACGCGGTTATTACACGCATCTTTTTTCATGATTTTGTGCATAATTTGTCACATATCAACCACAACAAGATGAAAAATATTTCCAAATAAATAAAGCAAACAAATTAGTGGTGTGTAATCAATTGTAACGAACTCGGTATTTGAATACTTTTGTAATAACTTATGAAAACACATTGCTAGCAATATCAATACAACACATATTAAAAAATTTTTATAATTTTTTTGAAATATTATAAGTAATACTCTATTACTCTAACTTGTTTAAATAAAATTTATATGACATTATTTTCACATTTTCAAACCATTAGAGACTACTTGCTTATCGAGTATGTTATTGTACACAACACTAATTATAACTTGACAATTGAAATGACACAATGTTGCTAACACAGAATCACAAAACTGAAAAAATCACGCAATAGTTAATTTGGCTTTATTAAACGTTTGTGAATAATGTTTATTATTACCGGGTAATAACACAAAAACTGATTATTAACTAATGTGTACATTATCTCTACAATAAAAATTTTTTATGATTGATTGATTGATTTTTTTGTGTTCTTATACCTAATTAACACATTTATAAGAGAGACAGACGATTTTTGCTATAACTTCTATAATGTGGGTGGGTAATCACTCTTGGTTGAAAACTGTTCTTGCATACGTGGTAGATCTTGCAGGTATAGCTTATTTACACATTTTGTTATTGCATTGCTGCAAACTGATTAAAATAAGCTAGACTTGCTAGACTACAATACTAAGAGTGATTTCCTCCAATATGTCCTGATTTATTCAATGAAGGAAATAATTTCGGTTACTCAACAACTGTGTGCATCTATTTTGTGTAATATAATCATGAAAGAAACTTTTGTGACGCAGTATAGGAGGAGACGTAATATGTAAAAAAATTCACTTCAAATACAATAAAGTATGGTATTTTCTTGTTATTGTAAGGTATCTTTTTATTATGACTGAAACGCAAAATGTTTACGTGTGTGTGCTTGGGCGTGTTTGAGTGTGTGTGTGTGTGCGTATAATTAAACGTAAAAGGTAACTTAAAATATCTCTAGCATCGTCTTATATGCAGTCTATTACTGCTTTCTTCATCAGTGTAGCCAGGTAAATATTGTCTAATGTCCCCAAATTAAAGCGTGTTGTCCCCAGAAATCCCCATTTTAAAACTGGAAATCCGTAATTTTGTCCCCAATAAATATATGTATATTAAGCGTTACAAAAAACCATTTTTTTATTAATTTTATTACATTTATTTATTTAAGTTAATGCATTCGTATGTGCTCAATGGAACTTTTGAATCCATAGAATATTTTAAAATTCCATACACGGAATCAAATTTATTTTTATCTATGCTTTCGAGTCGTAAATTTATAAATAACTCAAAATTTTCCATACTCTCAGTGAATATTTTAAGCATTTATTTTGCTAGTACAGTTAAATAATTTAAAAAAATTTGTTTGAACACATTTTGCTTCTAATTCCCTTGATCATTCTATGCCAACATCAATTTTAGCAACAACCAAATCACTTTCCTTATCGTCAATTAGTACATTCATTTTGGCAATCTCGAATTCAATAAATTCTGGTTTTAAAAATTTTGAACAAATTGTTATAAAAAACAATTGTTAAGAAAAACGCCAAGATACATAAACATATATGTACGAAAATATATGTATGAAAAAAAATGGCAAAATATAGCAAAATTGATAATAGGTATACTAAAAATGAAAAATCCCCAAATCCCTCCCCACGATAATATGTCCCCAACAACCAGCTAAAATCCCCAATTTGGGGAGAAATCCCCACACCTGGCTACACTGTTCTTCATTCTAGTTAATGATCCCAAGCAAAAGCTTTGTTTACTTGCAAAATAATAAAAACAACTAAATTGTGCTGAAAAGTGTTCGTAAAAAAATTAAATTGTCTCAATAAATAGTGTTTAGAAATATTAAATTGCTTTTGAGAAATTTTTTCTATTGCGTAGACTGAGTGACGGTGATGGTAACAGAATTGGATAGAAGTGAGTTTTTTAGCCGCAATTTCACTAATAAATACACAATAGATTTGTAATTGTCATTAAGATTAAGAGAAAGGACATGCAGAAAGTGCAACCATAAATTGTGGTTATAAGTTGAATACAATATACATACATATGTATATATATATAGACATATATACATATATTGTTTTTAAATATTTCTTAATAAATTCCAGCTTAGCGATTAATGTTAGTGGTTTAGTACTTAGCTAGCAAAAAACTTTAAAAAAAGAAGAGAGCTGTCTTAGGACACCCGGTTAGAACTATGCTCATTAGGTATGTATGTATATACCTACATAAAATAAACTTCACGAGTTAAATAACAATACAAAAAAAATATTTTTATTATTAAAACTATTTCTTAATTTAATTTTAAAAATACAAATGTCAACTTTTAAACGATTAAAGTAGGGTTACAGCCAAAGTACAATACATATATACAAGCAATTACTTCTCTAATATTTCTCTATTCTGTGTTATATACCAAAAATTAAAAAATTTGGCCAAATATAACAAAATTATACATGTTGGGCCTTAAATTATTACGAAAAATGAAACAAATCTAACCAAGCGGCACCCATAGCTGTCAGATTTTTTAGAAGTAATATCGTCATATATTTGAGCAAAAATTGTCATTATCGTCAATATAGCTTATTGAAATCGTCATAAAAACGTCAAATGAAAAAACCGTTTTTTTACCAACAAAACCTATTTTAAAAGAAGCAAAACAAAACAAAACTCTTAAATCAACAAATCTTATTAATAAAACATTATTCTTTTAAATACAGAGATCAGATACTTCAATTACAATTCACAATAAAATCACATGTAAATAGATTGTATGTTTTTCAATACTTTGAAATATATACATATGTATATATTGTAGGGAAAAAATAAAAAAAATTCAATCTTTAAATTATTTTTTTCCAATTTAGTTAAATATGCATTTTAAATTTAATTATTGAAAACACATTTTGTAGAAATGTATTAAAACTACAATAAAATTTATACAATAAAATATAATTTTTTAAGAAAATAGACTTACATTTTATTTATTTGTTGCGGGTTAGCAATATCTAGATATATATTTCGTTGGTAGCTATACCAATTCATCAGTAGATGTTTTACCCTTTATGTTTAAAAAATTCCAAATATGTATATATATATCTATATATATATATATATATAGAATTATATATATATCTAGAAATATATATCTAGATATTGCTAACCCGCAACAAATAAATAAAATTTAAAACATAAATACTTGAGTACATGCTCAAATAAATGTAAAATTTTGAAAATAGACTTACTTATATACATATGTATATGTTTAATATATTTTACAAATATACAGATATTGCAATTACCCATATTGATTAATTCAGGCACATCTGCAGCTACATATATTCTGTAACTCGCTAAAGCTAAATCTCCATCGCTAAAAATGTCTAAAATCGTTTTAGAGAATTTTAGCTACATATTGAATTCTGTAATTCCATGGTGGAATAATAAGGTGCGCGTATCAACGCAACAACAAAATCGACATGCATTTTGTTTGTGTAAAATTGATTCAACATTGTCAAAACAAAGCTGTATACAAAACAAAACAAAAGTTGTTTTGTATGTATTTATTGGTTATGCAAAAACAAAAAGCATAACGTAAACAATAATATTCATGATGGCGGCCAAAAATGTAAACAACTTTTGACAAGACCGAATTAACTTACCATATTTTTGCAGATTATTTAACGGTCAAAACACAACCCTACAAAAAACCATATTCCTTCTTGCGCAGACCTGATTATTAGACCATGTGTAATTCGTATTGCTAAATTAGGCACAGTGATGCCAACTATTTAAAATCGAAATGCGCACAGAAGTGTAACAAAAAACGCCAAAATGCGCTAAATATTAATAAAACAAAAGGCGCTGATAAGCGCTAAAAATATTAATTTAAATATAAGCTTTTTTATTAATTCAAAAAAAGTTAGAGCTAATTTGTACCTTTGAGATCAGTTGTTATTATTATACTATTTTTGTAAACGTAAAGTAAAATAAAAAAAAATCGATTTAAAATAGTTCGTTTTCGAATAAAATATTATCATTTTCATTTTCATCTTCAGGCCATAAAACCGTTTTCATATAAAATTTCGACTTTCTGTATGTTTAATTTGAATTAATTTTTGCGCTAACATTTGCAGGTATTTTGTAATCCGAACAACATGATGGATTAGTGAGTTAACTGTATTTAGACATACTATTTCTTATTTTGGTTTTAAAAATATAAATAACGCTAAAAGATCTTTCCACCTCTGCATTTGAATATGGAAATGATAATATATTCATAACAAAAGTTGATAACTTCAAAAATGGATTTTTATTCACTGAATTTTTGAAGTTATGTACTTTAATCCAAAATAAATCAGTTCTGTCTCTTTTTTTCCATTCAAGAAACTTCAAATTTTGAAGACAGTTTTCTATTTCTTCTATCTCCTTTTTATCATTTATAAATTCTTTTATAAATGTAATGACATCTTCGGTGTTTTTTTTCCACTGAAAACTTCAAAAGAGCAGTTGCAAAAAATGTTATTATAAAAGTATATACGATTTTCTTTAAAATGAACAGTTGTATTAAAAAGGCGCTAAAAGCATCAAACTAAAAAACAAAAAGCGCTAATTTAGCGCTTTTTTAAAAAAAAACGCGCTGATGGTGAAAAATGCGATTTTGGGTAGTTGAAAAGCGCTAAATATTGCGCGAAATACGCTAAATTGGCATCGCTGATTAGGCAATGTCATATATATTAAATTCGTGGCAATTTTGGCGTTTGCTCTGAGAGCAAACAATGCTCTCTCTCATCGCTAAAATGTTATATATTTGTATTCTCTAAGCACATTTAAGCAACTTTTCTAGCTAGAAACGCTAAAATTTAAGCAACGATATTTTGAAGGCGCTAAAAAGTAATTTAAGCAAAATATTTTTATATCATTGTTGTTTAGCCTTTTTTTAGAAAAATAATGTAGGAAACTACAAAAAGGATAAAAAGGGCAAAAATACATGCTCATTTAGTATTTGGAATAGCATAAAGAGTTTGTCCATGATAGGTTGATGTGTTTTAGCTGCTATGGGTAGTTTAATTTAAATAAAACTCAAATACTAAATTTTATATAAAAATGTATTTATTAAAAAAAAGATTTTTACAATATTACAAAATTAATCAAAACTCTATACACAAATTTTAAATTTATTATGATCAAAAATATTTTTGTACAAAGAAATACTTTCAAATAAATACGCCACAGTACCGCCAGCTAATACCACTTAGAAAAAAATTTCAATTGTTTACTGAAATTATTTCTTAACAGTGATGCCATCTCTTATAAATCTTCCCATAACTTTCGAACGTAATGCTTTCTTGAGAAATTACTACGCAATAATCATGCGCTTTACAATTTTCAAAATGCATGTGCTGCAAAAAAACAATAGCCCTATTCACAATCTTGTGCAAATGGTCTTGCATCATTGCATTTGCAAAATGGTGTAGTATATTTTTACTCTACACAAACAAAATACAGAGAAATGCAATGCTACATCTTTGCAAATAAGCAACACTAAAAACCAATAGCTTATATTTACTCTACTTATGCAACACTTAATTGCAAAACGACAGCTGATACGCAGTGAACTAAGCCGATTTTGCTTATTAAAATTTTAATAATTTTATTCAAAATTAAAAAACAAAAATATTTCAAGCAAAAGGAAATTAACCAGACAAACAAAAATTAATGAAATGAAAAAAAATAAAAATTAACAAAACACAAAACATATAAATATGTATTATTTAAAATCCTGACTAACTAACAAATTAATCCTTATTTTTATAATAAAAATTAGAATTATTTGATTAAGCAAGTGTTTTATACTTGAGTAATTTCTTAGACATATGTACATATGTATTTTTTAGGCCAAAACTTCAGTGGAAAATTATTTTTTATTTATCTATCAGCTTGTGTTTTGCAACAAGCATTGCAACCTAACCCAAATATATCATTCACAATTGATAGAATAATTTTGCAATTGCATAAATTTGCAATCTCAAATGCACAAGATTGTGAATACGGCTAATAAGTTTTGACTAGAACTTTGTGAAATAGCTTTAAAAAATAGACATTTTAAAACTTATTTAAAATTTTTTTAACAAAAACACAATCATTGTTACGGAGTATAAATTATAATGTAAGGTAACACTAATATAAAATGCCAAATATATACGCATATATATTTGTCTCTTTTCAAAATCATATTATCAAATCAGAAAGAAAGTAATTCTCTAATGATTGCAAATTAGCTACGGCGAAAAGAGTAAATTTTAGCTAAGCGATTAGAGTTACAGAATACCTTTTTAGCAAAATCGAGATTTAGCTTAAGCTACGAAAATTACAGAATATAGCTGCTGCTAGATCATAGCAGCTACAAATGCTTACAGTGTTATTCATAAAAACTTCTTATTGTAGAGCTAATGTACACATTAGTTAATAATCAGTTTTTGTGTTATTACCCGGTAATAATAAACATTATTCACAAACGTTTAATAAAGCCAAATTAACTATTGTGGTGTGATTTTTTCAGTTTTGTGATTCTGTGTTAGCAACATTGTTTCATTTTAATTGTCAAGTTATAATTAGTGTTGTGTACAATAACATACTCGATAAGCAAGTAGTCTCTAATGGTTTGAAAATGTGAAAATAATGTCATATAAATTATATCAAGTTCAGTTTCAACTCTTGTAGTGAAAAGACGCGTTTTTTATAATCGTCGCAACTGAATATAAAAAAAATATAAAAGAAAAAAAAATTTTCAAGTCACAAAAAATATAAAAAAAACAAAACATTTATTGAACAGTTATTTTACTGGTTTTATTTTATTTTTTGCTTGTGTGCAATACACATAAATATTTGCATACACAAACTTATATAAGTGAAAATAAAAAAAAGAGAACTCTGATGAGTTCATCTTCTGATAAAAACAACAATAATCCTACAAGCAGTAGGAATGTACAATATATAACTTTAGTTGCTGATGACGACAATAAAAAAATGAATTAAACAAAAACCTGAATTTAACAGAAAACACAAATACTCGTGCGCGATCATTATCTTTGAACATGTTAAATAGTGATCAAGAAGCAACAACAATTGCACCCATCAGTAAACTTGTCAGCTTAGCTGTACAAACAAAAAACAAACAATAAGTAACAAGGTGACCAACGTGCACAAAATGGTAGATGCGGTGAGTACATTAAATGATAATAAAATTCAAACAGGAATGGACAGATACATAACCGTGTTAAAAAGGGGAATAAGTCCAAAATCTGCTCAAATAGCTTCAAGAGCGAAAGTTCCCAGAGATGGAAAAAACAAAATAAAAAATTCCGAAAATCGTTTCGCGATTTTATCAGAACAAGACAATGAAGACACAACTACAACAAGGTCGAGTAAACCTCCACCGATATATTTAAGAGAGCAGAACTCTAGTTTTTTGGTAAAAAGCCTAAAAATGAGTTCTATGTAACTCCAATTAAGCGCAGAAATATTAACGAAACAAAAATCCTGGTAGTGCAAGAAAGTAATTACCGAAAAATAGTTTCTGACCTTGAGTCAAAAAACAAAAATTTTTATACGTACCAATTAAAGAGTGCTAAAGGTCTAACCGTCGTAATAAAAGGTATAGACTCTAGTGTGGATCCAGAAGAGGTAAAGTCTGGCCTTGAAGATAATGGCTTCAAAGTGAAAAATGTTTCAAACATTAAAAACAGGGAAAAAATCCCCCAACCTATTTTTAGAGTCGAGCTACAGCCAGGCGACTTGAAAATTAAAAAAAATGAATCGCACCCAATCTATAGCTTAAAATACTTGTTGCATCGAAGAGTTACCGTTGAGATGCCACATAAAAAAACTGGACCTATCCAATGCATGAACTGTCAAGAATTTGGCCATACCAAAACTTATTGCAAGTTGCCTACCGTTTGCGTTGTATGTGGCGAGTTACACAGTACCGCTAACTGTGACAAAATAAAAGGTGATACCAAAGCAAAAAAATGTAGTAATTGCGGCGGAAACCACACTGCCAACTATAGGGGCTGCCCTCTTTATTCTCGTTTTAAAAATTCGTCGAACAGAAAAACAAATGCTACTCCCGCTCAGCCCAACACTCCTTTAAACTACCCACAGTTACTTCAACCGTCGTCTAGCCATAATCAATACTCAAATGTTCTAAAGTCTAACACGACTCTTACTCAACAAAAACCTAATAGTCAATTTTCATACGCTAATATTTTAAAGAGTAACCAGATTCCGGCGCAAAAAACTGTACCAGTAAATGAAGAATCAGGGCATAATTTTAGTCGTATTGAAGCCTCAATAGAGATCCTTATACAAACAGTAAAAACATTCACTCTCAACATGTCCTGTATGATGCAGAAAATGTTGAAAATGCAGTCTACCTTGTTGCAGGCTGTATTGAACAAACCATGAACTTAAGAATCTGTTTTTGGAACGCAAACGGCATCTGCCAACATAAAAATGAAATTGAATATTTTCTTCTGGATAAACAAATCGATGTTATGCTTATCTCAGAAACTCACTTGACGTCCCGAAGCTATTTTCGAATTAGTGGATATAATTTCTACGACACCAGGGATCCTCAAGGTAGAGCTTGTGGTGGCTCTGGAATCCTAATAAAAACTCGAATATAACGCTACCTACTAAATGACCTTCGTGAAGAATATCTTCAAGCAACGAACATCTGCATTGAAAATTTTTATCAAAAGCTTGTGATATCATCTGTTTACTCTCCTCCCAGGTTTTCAATTTCAGAGAGTCAATATACCGCATTTTATACAACACTGGGGTACCGTTTTCTAGCAGCTGGCGACTACAATGCTAAACACACTTTTTGGGGCTCACGTTTAATCAGTCCTAAGGGTCGTGTTTTGTTTGACACAATTTCAAAAATGGGTTTGAATGTAGTTTCAAGTGGTAAGCCAACATATTGGCCAACGGATCGTCAAAAAATTCCTGATGTTATCGACTTTGGGATTATGAAAGGCGTGCCCAGCGAAATGATTGAAGTAGAAGCATCTCTGGATTTGTCTTCAGATCACTCGCCTACTATTATCACTATTTACTCACACACAACTACAACACCAACACGTGATTTACCGCTGACACCTGCACATATTAACTGGCTGAAATACAAAAAATATTTGAGTGCTCATTGCACGGAAAATATGCCATTGAGAACACCTGCTGACATAGAAAATTCTATTAGGTTGTTTGAAGCACATGCTAAACAAGCTGCTCTTAATGCTTCTTCAATTCAACCAAATCAGCAAGCGAGATTTAACAATATTTTTTGTGCAGATATAGAAAGGCTATTGACTGAAAAACGGCGAGCTCGACGAGAATGGCAGCGCTACAGATCACCCCAGCTAAAATTAAGGCTTAAGGAGTGTACCAAGCAGCTTAGGAAAGTTTTGCAAACTCAAAAAACAGCTTCCCTTCAAAAATTTCTTCAAGAACTAGATGCAACTCCACAAACAGATGATTCACTGTGGCGTCCAGCCAGAGGACTAAAAAGGCCGGTGATATGCAAACCCCCATTACGAGCATCAAATGGTGACTGGGCAAGAACTGATGCTGAAAAAGGTGATCTATTTGTTAAGCACCTAGAAAAAGTATTTACCCCGAATATTTCTGCTGATATTGTTGAACTGCCACCAGTCGTCTCTTTACCAGAAATACCACTAAGATTTAGCATTGTGGAGATTGAAAAGGCCATTACTAGTGTTAACACCAAAAAAGCCCCAGGTGTCGACAAAATAAGCAACAAAATGCTTCAACAACTGCCTTATATTGCAAAAAGAATTATACTATTCATTTTTAATAGTATTCTACGACTGCAATACTATGCTGCAGAATGGAAGGTTTCGATGATTATTATGATACCAAAGCCCGGCAAGGATCATACGAAGGTTGAATCCTATCGGCCTATTAGTTTATTGCCCAACATTTCAAAACTATTTGAAAAGCTGTATATGAGCAAGCTGATGCCTATAGTGACTAGAAGTGGATGCATTCCAGATCATCAATTCGGTTTTCGCAGACAACACAGCACTATTGAACAAACTCACAGACTTGTGAATGTTATCAGAGACACTTTCGAAAAGAAGAAATATTGCTCTGCGCTCTTTATAGATGTTTCTCAAGCTTTCGATAAAGTATGGCACGAAGGTCTTATACATAAATTAACGCAAAATCTACCCGCAAACATTGTTAGGCTTTTAATAAGCTACCTAATTGAACGAAAATTTGTGGTTAGGGAAGGCAATTTTTTAAGCCCACCGCAGTCGATCGAAGCCGGAGTTCCCCAAGGCATTATCTTCGGTCCATTACTTTATTTAATATATTCCTCTGACTTACCGTTAAGCAGTAACATTCACACGTCAACATTTGCTGATGATACTGCTTTTCTAAGCGTTCACGAAAATCCTGTAGAAGCTTCCCGCAATTTACAAGGGTATATATCCAAATTGCAAAATTGGCTCAAACAATGGCGTATTAAAGTTAACGAGCAGAAATGTGTGCACGTAACTTTTACTTTGCGCAAGGAAACATGCCCGCCTATATAAATTATACCGAGACCATACCGCAACACACTGTTGTCAAATATCTAGGCGTTCATCTTGATCGTCGTTTAACATGGAAATCGCATATAGACGCAAAGTTAATACAAATGAAATTAAAAGCAGCCCAAATGAATTGGCTTATTGGAAGAAATTCTATACTAAGCCTGGACTGTAAACTACTATTATACAACGCGATCCTGAAACCAATATGGTCCTATGGAATCCAAATATGGGGCACTGCCTCAGCATCGAATGTCGAAAGAATTCAAAGGCGACAAAATAAAATCCTACGTACAATAACAGCAGCCCCCTGTTATGTCAGAAACCATCGAATTCATAAAGATCTAGACGTTCCGTTGGTGAAGACAGTATTTTCAAAACACGTGAAAAAATATATAAAAAAACTTGAGTTGCACCCAAATCCACTCGCGCGCAATATTATTCATTATAGAGGCCACACCCGGCTGAAAAGAAGGGATACTCTTTTTCTCAGCCGTTCACGAGAGATGTAAAACAACAAAAATTAACCGTTGAAATTCAAAATTTTGTTTAGCATTGGCTAAACCTATATTTAATATTTTTTAGATTTAAGATTTGAAAAACTTATTGATAATTTAATTAATAATTAAAGATTCAATAAATAATAAAATTATCAAAAAAAAAAAAAATATATAAATTATATTTAAACAAGTTAGAGTAATAGAGTATTGCTTATAATATATCAAAAAATTTTAAAATTTTTTAATATGTGTTGTATTGATATTGCTAGCAATGTGTTTTCATAAGTTATTAAAAAAGTATTCAAATACCGTGTTCGTTGCAATTGATTACACACCACTAATACTTACATATGTTTGCTTTATTTATTTGGAAATGTTTTTAATCTTGTTGTGGTTGAAATGTGACAAATTATGCACAAAATCATGAAAAAAAGATGTAATAATATTAATTTTTCAAAGAGCAGGTAGAATTTAAGTTATGTACGCATGTGAACAAATATGCATGTACATGCATATAAGTACATACAGACACATTTGTGTACATACATATTCACATACATTCAGATTTATGTATTTCTTCTTGAATTTTCTTATTTTACGTACATTTATACATACATATGTATATAAACATTGCAGAAGGACTGGAGGAATCGGGAGAGTTGAAATACATTATCTGCAAAATATTTAATTTAATAAAAAAATTATAAAATTTTTACATTTATTTGAGCATGTACTCAAGTATTTATGTTTTATATATTATTTATTTGTTGCGGGTTAGCAATATCTAGATATATATTTCGTTGGTAGCTATACCAATTCATCAGTAGATGTTTTACCCTTTATGTTTAAAAAAAATTTCAAAGCTCATCTATTTATACAAAAACTCACAAATATGTATATTTTTGTGAATTACAAAGCATAAAAATAGCCTTTAAAAAATTTTCCCAAACACACACAACAATAATTTTCCATTATGAATGTGTTTACTTTTCTACACCTATACAATTAGACAACCGCTGGTTGCCATTAAAAGTATTTTATAAGGCAAAAATGAAAAGCAAATCTCCCCGTTACAAAATTTTTACATTTATTTGAGCATGTACTCAAGTATTTATGTTTTATATTTTATTTATTTGTTGCGGGTTAGCAATATCTAGATATATATTTCGTTGGTAGCTATACCAATTCATCAGTAGATGTTTTACCCTTTATGTTTAAAAAAAAAAAAAAAAAAAATTTCAAAGCTCATCTATTTATACAAAAACTCACAAATATGTATATTTTTGTGAATTACAAAGCATAAAAATAGCCTTTAAAAAATTTCTCAAACACACAACAATAATTTTCCATTATGAATGTGTTTACTTTTCTACACCTATACAATTAGACAACCGCTGGTTGCCATTAAAAGTATTTTATAAGGCAAAAATGAAAAGCAAATCTCCCCGTTACAAAATTTTTACATTTATTTGAGCATGTACTCAAGTATTTATGTTTTATATTTTATTTATTTGTTGCGGGTTAGCAATATCTAGATATATATTTCGTTGGTAGCTATACCAATTCATCAGTAGATGTTTTACCCTTTATGTTTAAAAAAAAATTTCAAAGCTCATCTATTTATACAAAAACTCACAAATATGTATATTTTTGTGAATTACAAAGCATAAAAATAGCCTTTAAAAAATTTTTTCAAACACACACAACAATAATTTTCCATTATGAATGTGTTTACTTTTCTACACCTATACAATTAGACAACCGCTGGTTGCCATTAAAAGTATTTTTTAAGGCAAAAATGAAAAGCAAATCTCCCCGTTACAAAATTTTTACATTTATTTGAGCATGTACTCAAGTATTTATGTTTTATATTTTATTTATTTGTTGCGGGTTAGCAATATCTAGATATATATTTCGTTGGTAGCTATACCAATTCATCAGTAGATGTTTTACCCTTTATGTTTAAAAAAAAAATTTCAAAGCTCATCTATTTATACAAAAACTCACAAATATGTATATTTTTGTGAATTACAAAGCATAAAAATAGCCTTTAAAAAATTTCTCAAACACACACAACAATAATTTTCCATTATGAATGTGTTTACTTTTCTACACCTATACAATTAGACAACCGCTGGTTGCCATTAAAAGTATTTTATAAGGCAAAAATGAAAAGCAAATCTCCCCGTTACAAAATTTTTACATTTATTTGAGCATGTACTCAAGTATTTATGTTTTATATTTTATTTATTTGTTGCGGGTTAGCAATATCTAGATATATATTTCGTTGGTAGCTATACCAATTCATCAGTAGATGTTTTACCCTTTATGTTTAAAAAAAAAATTTCAAAGCTCATCTATTTATACAAAAACTCACAAATATGTATATTTTTGTGAATTACAAAGCATAAAAATAGCCTTTAAAAAATTTCTCAAACACACACAACAATAATTTTCCATTATGAATGTGTTTACTTTTCTACACCTATACAATTAGACAACCGCTGGTTGCCATTAAAAGTATTTTATAAGGCAAAAATGAAAAGCAAATCTCCCCGTTACAAAATTTTTACATTTATTTGAGCATGTACTCAAGTATTTATGTTTTATATTTTATTTATTTGTTGCGGGTTAGCAATATCTAGATATATATTTCGTTGGTAGCTATACCAATTCATCAGTAGATGTTTTACCCTTTATGTTTAAAAAAAAAAAAAAAAAAAATTTCAAAGCTCATCTATTTATACAAAAACTCACAAATATGTATATTTTTGTGAATTACAAAGCATAAAAATAGCCTTTAAAAAATTTCTCAAACACACACAACAATAATTTTCCATTATGAATGTGTTTACTTTTCTACACCTATACAATTAGACAACCGCTGGTTGCCATTAAAAGTATTTTATAAGGCAAAAATGAAAAGCAAATCTCCCCGTTACAAAATTTTTACATTTATTTGAGCATGTACTCAAGTATTTATGTTTTATATTTTATTTATTTGTTGCGGGTTAGCAATATCTAGATATATATTTCGTTGGTAGCTATACCAATTCATCAGTAGATGTTTTACCCTTTATGTTTAAAAAAAAATTTCAAAGCTCATCTATTTATACAAAAACTCACAAATATGTATATTTTCGTGAATTACAAAGCATAAAAATAGCCTTTAAAAAATTTTTTCAAACACACACAACAATAATTTTCCATTATGAATGTGTTTACTTTCTACACCTATACAATTAGACAACCGCTGGTTGCCATTAAAAGTATTTTATAAGGCAAAAATGAAAAGCAAATCTCCCCGTTACAAAATTTTTACATTTATTTGAGCATGTACTCAAGTATTTATGTTTTATATTTTATTTATTTGTTGCGGGTTAGCAATATCTAGATATATATTTCGTTGGTAGCTATACCAATTCATCAGTAGATGTTTTACCCTTTATGTTTAAAAAAAATTTCAAAGCTCATCTATTTATACAAAAACTCACAAATATGTATATTTTTGTGAATTACAAAGCATAAAAATAGCCTTTAAAAAATTTTCCCAAACACACACAACAATAATTTTCCATTATGAATGTGTTTACTTTTCTACACCTATACAATTAGACAACCGCTGGTTGCCATTAAAAGTATTTTATAAGGCAAAAATGAAAAGCAAATCTCCCCGTTACAAAATTTTTACATTTATTTGAGCATGTACTCAAGTATTTATGTTTTATATTTTATTTATTTGTTGCGGGTTAGCAATATCTAGATATATATTTCGTTGGTAGCTATACCAATTCATCAGTAGATGTTTTACCCTTTATGTTTAAAAAAAAAAAAAAAAAATTTCAAAGCTCATCTATTTATACAAAAACTCACAAATATGTATATTTTTGTGAATTACAAAGCATAAAAATAGCCTTTAAAAAATTTCTCAAACACACACAACAATAATTTTCCATTATGAATGTGTTTACTTTTCTACACCTATACAATTAGACAACCGCTGGTTGCCATTAAAAGTATTTTATAAGGCAAAAATGAAAAGCAAATCTCCCCCTTACAAAATTTTTACATTTATTTGAGCATGTACTCAAGTATTTATGTTTTATATTTTATTTATTTGTTGCGGGTTAGCAATATCTAGATATATATTTCGTTGGTAGCTATACCAATTCATCAGTAGATGTTTTACCCTTTATGTTTAAAAAAAAATTTCAAAGCTCATCTATTTATACAAAAACTCACAAATATGTATATTTTTGTGAATTACAAAGCATAAAAATAGCCTTTAAAAAATTTTTTTTTTTTTTCTCAAACACACACAACAATAATTTTCCATTATGAATGTGTTTACTTTTCTACACCTATACAATTAGACAACCGCTGGTTGCCATTAAAAGTATTTTATAAGGCAAAAATGAAAAGCAAATCTCCCCGTTACAAAATTTTTACATTTATTTGAGCATGTACTCAAGTATTTATGTTTTATATTTTATTTATTTGTTGCGGGTTAGCAATATCTAGATATATATTTCGTTGGTAGCTATACCAATTCATCAGTAGATGTTTTACCCTTTATGTTTAAAAAAAAAATTTCAAAGCTCATCTATTTATACAAAAACTCACAAATATGTATATTTTTGTGAATTACAAAGCATAAAAATAGCCTTTAAAAAATTTCTCAAACACACACAACAATAATTTTCCATTATGAATGTGTTTACTTTTCTACACCTATACAATTAGACAACCGCTGGTTGCCATTAAAAGTATTTTATAAGGCAAAAATGAAAAGCAAATCTCCCCGTTACAAAATTTTTACATTTATTTGAGCATGTACTCAAGTATTTATGTTTTATATTTTATTTATTTGTTGCGGGTTAGCAATATCTAGATATATATTTCGTTGGTAGCTATACCAATTCATCAGTAGATGTTTTACCCTTTATGTTTAAAAAAAAAAAAAAAAAAATTTTAAAGCTCATCTATTTATACAAAAACTCACAAATATGTATATTTTTGTGAATTACAAAGCATAAAAATAGCCTTTAAAAAATTTCTCAAACACACGCAACAATAATTTTCCATTATGAATGTGTTTACTTTTCTACACCTATACAATTAGACAACCGCTGGTTGCCATTAAAAGTATTTTATAAGGCAAAAATGAAAAGCAAATCTCCCCGTTACAAAATTTTTACATTTATTTGAGCATGTACTCAAGTATTTATGTTTTATATTTTATTTATTTGTTGCGGGTTAGCAATATCTAGATATATATTTCGTTGGTAGCTATACCAATTCATCAGTAGATGTTTTACCCTTTATGTTTAAAAAAAAATTTCAAAGCTCATCTATTTATACAAAAACTCACAAATATGTATATTTTTGTGAATTACAAAGCATAAAAATAGCCTTTAAAAAATTTTTTCAAACACACACAACAATAATTTTCCATTATGAATGTGTTTACTTTTCTACACCTATACAATTAGACAACCGCTGGTTGCCATTAAAAGTATTTTATAAGGCAAAAATGAAAAGCAAATCTCCCCGTTACAAAATTTTTACATTTATTTGAGCATGTACTCAAGTATTTATGTTTTATATTTTATTTATTTGTTGCGGGTTAGCAATATCTAGATATATATTTCGTTGGTAGCTATACCAATTCATCAGTAGATGTTTTACCCTTTATGTTTAAAAAAAAAATTTCAAAGCTCATCTATTTATACAAAAACTCACAAATATGTATATTTTTGTGAATTACAAAGCATAAAAATAGCCTTTAAAAAATTTCTCAAACACACACAACAATAATTTTCCATTATGAATGTGTTTACTTTTCTACACCTATACAATTAGACAACCGCTGGTTGCCATTAAAAGTATTTTATAAGGCAAAAATGAAAAGCAAATCTCCCCGTTACAAAATTTTTACATTTATTTGAGCATGTACTCAAGTATTTATGTTTTATATTTTATTTATTTGTTGCGGGTTAGCAATATCTAGATATATATTTCGTTGGTAGCTATACCAATTCATCAGTAGATGTTTTACCCTTTATGTTTAAAAAAAAAAAAAAAAAAAATTTCAAAGCTCATCTATTTATACAAAAACTCACAAATATGTATATTTTTGTGAATTACAAAGCATAAAAATAGCCTTTAAAAAATTTCTCAAACACACACAACAATAATTTTCCATTATGAATGTGTTTACTTTTCTACACCTATACAATTAGACAACCGCTGGTTGCCATTAAAAGTATTTTATAAGGCAAAAATGAAAAGCAAATCTCCCCGTTACAAAATTTTTACATTTATTTGAGCATGTACTCAAGTATTTATGTTTTATATTTTATTTATTTGTTGCGGGTTAGCAATATCTAGATATATATTTCGTTGGTAGCTATACCAATTCATCAGTAGATGTTTTACCCTTTATGTTTAAAAAAAAAAAAAAAAAAAATTTCAAAGCTCATCTATTTATACAAAAACTCACAAATATGTATATTTTTGTGAATTACAAAGCATAAAAATAGCCTTTAAAAAATTTCTCAAACACACACAACAATAATTTTCCATTATGAATGTGTTTACTTTTCTACACCTATACAATTAGACAACCGCTGGTTGCCATTAAAAGTATTTTATAAGGCAAAAATGAAAAGCAAATCTCCCCGTTACAAAATTTTTACATTTATTTGAGCATGTACTCAAGTATTTATGTTTTATATTTTATTTATTTGTTGCGGGTTAGCAATATCTAGATATATATTTCGTTGGTAGCTATACCAATTCATCAGTAGATGTTTTACCCTTTATGTTTAAAAAAAAAAAAAAAAAAAATTTTAAAGCTCATCTATTTATACAAAAACTCACAAATATGTATATTTTTGTGAATTACAAAGCATAAAAATAGCCTTTAAAAAATTTCTCAAACACACGCAACAATAATTTTCCGTTATGAATGTGTTTACTTTTCTACACCTATACAATTAGACAACCGCTGGTTGCCATTAAAAGTATTTTATAAGGCAAAAATGAAAAGCAAATCTCCCCGTTACAAAATTTTTACATTTATTTGAGCATGTACTCAAGTATTTATGTTTTATATTTTATTTATTTGTTGCGGGTTAGCAATATCTAGATATATATTTCGTTGGTAGCTATACCAATTCATCAGTAGATGTTTTACCCTTTATGTTTAAAAAAAAATTTCAAAGCTCATCTATTTATACAAAAACTCACAAATATGTATATTTTTGTGAATTACAAAGCATAAAAATAGCCTTTAAAAAATTTTTTCAAACACACACAACAATAATTTTCCATTATGAATGTGTTTACTTTTCTACACCTATACAATTAGACAACCGCTGGTTGCCATTAAAAGTATTTTATAAGGCAAAAATGAAAAGCAAATCTCCCCGTTACAAAATTTTTACATTTATTTGAGCATGTACTCAAGTATTTATGTTTTATATTTTATTTATTTGTTGCGGGTTAGCAATATCTAGATATATATTTCGTTGGTAGCTATACCAATTCATCAGTAGATGTTTTACCCTTTATGTTTAAAAAAAAAATTTCAAAGCTCATCTATTTATACAAAAACTCACAAATATGTATATTTTTGTGAATTACAAAGCATAAAAATAGCCTTTAAAAAATTTCTCAAACACACACAACAATAATTTTCCATTATGAATGTGTTTACTTTTCTACACCTATACAATTAGACAACCGCTGGTTGCCATTAAAAGTATTTTATAAGGCAAAAATGAAAAGCAAATCTCCCCGTTACAAAATTTTTACATTTATTTGAGCATGTACTCAAGTATTTATGTTTTATATTTTATTTATTTGTTGCGGGTTAGCAATATCTAGATATATATTTCGTTGGTAGCTATACCAATTCATCAGTAGATGTTTTACCCTTTATGTTTAAAAAAAAAAAAAAAAATTTCAAAGCTCATCTATTTATACAAAAACTCACAAATATGTATATTTTTGTGAATTACAAAGCATAAAAATAGCCTTTAAAAAAATTTCTCAAACACACACAACAATAATTTTCCATTATGAATGTGTTTACTTTTCTACACCTATACAATTAGACAACCGCTGGTTGCCATTAAAAGTATTTTATAAGGCAAAAATGAAAAGCAAATCTCCCCGTTACAAAATTTTTACATTTATTTGAGCATGTACTCAAGTATTTATGTTTTATATTTTATTTATTTGTTGCGGGTTAGCAATATCTAGATATATATTTCGTTGGTAGCTATACCAATTCATCAGTAGATGTTTTACCCTTTATGTTTAAAAAAAAATTTCAAAGCTCATCTATTTATACAAAAACTCACAAATATGTATATTTTCGTGAATTACAAAGCATAAAAATAGCCTTTAAAAAATTTTTCCAAACACACACAACAATAATTTTCCATTATGAATGTGTTTACTTTTCTACACCTATACAATTAGACAACCGCTGGTTGCCATTAAAAGTATTTTATAAGGCAAAAATGAAAAGCAAATCTCCCCGTTACAAAATTTTTACATTTATTTGAGCATGTACTCAAGTATTTATGTTTTATATTTTATTTATTTGTTGCGGGTTAGCAATATCTAGATATATATTTCGTTGGTAGCTATACCAATTCATCAGTAGATGTTTTACCCTTTATGTTTAAAAAAAATTTCAAAGCTCATCTATTTATACAAAAACTCACAAATATGTATATTTTTGTGAATTACAAAGCATAAAAATAGCCTTTAAAAAATTTTTCCCAAACACACACAGACAATAATTTTCCATTATGAATGTGTTTACTTTTCTACACCTATACAATTAGACAACCGCTGGTTGCCATTAAAAGTATTTTATAAGGCAAAAATGAAAAGCAAATCTCCCCGTTACAAAATTTTTACATTTATTTGAGCATGTACTCAAGTATTTATGTTTTATATTTTATTTATTTGTTGCGGGTTAGCAATATCTAGATATATATTTCGTTGGTAGCTATACCAATTCATCAGTAGATGTTTTACCCTTTATGTTTAAAAAAAAATTTCAAAGCTCATCTATTTATACAAAAACTCACAAATATGTATATTTTTGTGAATTACAAAGCATAAAAATAGC